>JARZZO010000002.1:30974394-36906894 GCA_030544215.1 Zantedeschia hybrid cultivar
GACTATTATAGTTAAACATCCTATTTTATTAAGGACTCAACACCTATTTTTGTACAAGATGTTGATCTAGATGATCTAAAAGGTATTATCTAAAAATAATTTAAAATTTTGTTATAATTTACATAAACTCACACTTAATCTAAGAATTTAATAATTATATTATGCTCTTTTAATGTAATTCGGTTTAATCGGGTTGGTTTGGTTTTTGGTTTGGTTTATGAAGAAGAGAAACCAAACCAAACCAAATTTCTTAATTCGGTTTGGTTTCCACCCAAACCGAAATTTTTAGAAGTTCAAACCAAACCAAACCAAACCAAACCGAATTGGCCGGTTCGGTTTGGTTTTTCGGTTTGAACCGAATAGTGAACACCCCTACTTGAAACAGGAATCTTATTGAAAATTGGAGGCTCTCCCCCTTTTGGGAGTCAGAGGGTATCAAAATGAGACCGGCCCTGTAACCTACCGCCTGGGCCGAACCATCTGTAAAGATATGCTAGACGGGTCCTGACTGTAAGGTTCTCGCGTTTCTACGGATCATTCACGCACCAGAAATTAAAATAAAACCAGCGACCGTTTTTCCCGTTTCGAATAAAACCATAAACGATTATCAGATATTCGTTTATTACCTCGTACGGATTCGAATCCGCAAACGATTGGTTCGGTCGGTGCGACACCGCCAGCCGCGCAGATGCTCGGCCTTTAGCGAAGTCCACGCGATCCTCTTCGCAGTGGATATCCTCACGTTCCTCGCTCACCGCTGCCTACAAACCCTTCGCCGTTCGCCGCAACAACCGCCGCAACGCGCGGTCGATTTCCCGTCTGATGGGAGTCGGAGAAGCAGCGGAGCAGACCAAGAGAACAGGGCCGGCCTGGGGCGCCAGAGAGAGAGAGGAAGAGAGGAGGGGGCGGCTAGGGTTAGCAGTAGCCTGGCCTGCTTTGCCCGTTCGCTATCTTTTATATTAACCATGCAATTTTTCATAAAAACCCCCGGTTTAATATAAAACCCACTTCTTATCCATCGCCTTGAGAATCATTTGCGTGTGACCCTCTAGGCCCAATAACCAGTCTGATTAATGGCCCAATAAGCCCAGTGACTCCTCACTAGCCTGATTAATCAATTAATAAATTATTATTAATTTATTAATCAATTGAATTAATATCGCATATTAATCGGGCCTTCGATCACGTTGGATGCCAAGAAATACCACGTGAACTTGGAAGGTATCGGGGTTAAGTAACCCACTTTTGGAACCTTTCCGCCAACAGTTACCGCGTGCATATAATCCTTCATTTGTACAATGCTCTCGAGTCAACTCAGGGTATGGTGTACCGTCAAACCCTAATCGGTCAACTCACTTGGATCGTATGCTGCCGTATAATATCGGAAAACTAATTTCCCGATATTATCGTTCGCCCTGGCCAAGGACTTCCGGGCATCCGTCCTAGAGCATTTTCTCCCTAAGTACTAAGAGCGAATGATTCCTTATTGACACTCAATTCCCTTCGACGGTATTCCACTGTACCTGATCCTTAGCTGTTTAAAATCCCGTAGATAAAGATTTATAAACCAAAGTCAAAGCACAGAAGTCCACCGACAAGGTATCCTTGGTGTCTAAGGTTCGAGGACCATCCACGCAACTGCGACAATAGAATCAAGCTGGTTGACAGTAAGGTACTTTACCATCCAGCGATTCAGTCGGATCAGTTCTGTGAACTCATTCTCTAATGAGCACCTACAGATTCGCCTTAGTGTCTCCACACAAGCGACTATGAGATCAGTCACCCTAATCATATGAGCAGGAATAATCTGTACTAGTCGAACCGGATATCTGATGTCCTTCTCGGATATCCTCCGACTATGAACTATTAAAAATATGTGTATTTAAGTGATCAGTCTCATTAGTATGATCTAATCATAATTTGATCACTATCGCACATATTCACGGACTTCATTCTGAGACGATAATAATACGAATTTACACATAATGAAATAATGCCATTTTATTAATAAATGAACGAGATTTACATAGTCAGATTGGCTTGTAGGCCACCTAAGACTAACACTGACCCTAGCCCGATCACCCGCTCTTGCGATGGTAGGGTACATTCGGCCACGAAGTCAACGAGAGCTTAGGCTTTGATGGCCGTCCTCGGTTGGTTAGTGATCTCGAACTCTGCAACTCGATCACTCACTTTATCATGCGGCCGAAAGCATCTGATCGCTGGAGCGATTGACGAAGAGGGCGGTCGATAACCACCTCGATTGGGTGGGCCTAAAAGTAAGTCGCAACTTTCTCGCCGCCGTCACCAAGGCCAAAGTAGTCTTCTCCACTACTTGATATCTTGTTTCTAGGCCTTGGAGGACTCGGCTAACATAGTAGATTGGTGTTTGCTTTCTACTGTCTTTCCTTACAAGGACAGAGCTAATCGTAGAGGGTGTTACTCATAAATATATTAACAGTTGTTCACTTGCAACCGGTTTCGAAAGCATCGGGGGATGTCTGAGGTAATCCTTCAGTTCTTCAAACACCTTTTGACATTTTGGCGACTAGGTGATATTTCCTCGTCCGTTAGGAGGGTTCTCTCTTACCCTCAGTAGATTAAAAATGGGAAGTAGCACTCAACCGCTCTGGAAAGGAATTTGCTCAATGTTGCCAGTCATCAAGCAAGCCTCTGGACGTTGTTGAGGCGGGTCGGTGGCTTCATTGAGAGTATGGCAGAGATTTTATCTGGGTTGGCCTCGATTCCTCCTGGGGTGACTAGGAATCCTAAGAATTTCCCCTCCGCAAGCACATTTGATAGGGTTCAGCTTTATATTATATCTCCTTAAAGTATCAAAGGTTTCCAAGAGATCCTCCAAGTGGTCGTCCTCTCTGATGGATTTCACCAGCATATCATCAACATAGACTTCTATATTACGCTCAATCAATCGATCGAACATTTGATTGACCAACCTTTGATAAGTCGCGCACGCATTTTCGACCCGAAGGGCATCTGGGTATAGCAGTATAATCCAGTCTCGGCAACAAAAGACGCATGCTCTTTGTTTGCCTTACTCATTTATATCTGATGATAGCCTGAGAAGGCATCGAGGAAGCTTAGGCGCTGATGACTGGCGAGTGCGTCGATCAGCTAGTCGACGCTAGGTAGGGGAAAACAATCATTTGGGGTTACCTTGTTAAGGTCGGTAAAGTCTACACACATGCACCACTTGCCATTTGCCTTTTTTACCAAGACCACATTTGCGACCCAAACAGTCGGATAACGCCCATCTCCAAGGGATGTGTGACTTGCTCCTTGACTATCTCTTGTTGATCGGGGGCGAGACGCCTTTTCCTCTACTGGACTAGAGGGTGGTTGCGATCCAAGTTGAGAGAGTGCACAGTGATTTCGGAAGGTACTCCTAGCAGAGGGGCTCCCTCCTAAGCAAATATGTCCAGGTTCTACGAAAGGAACCATTGGCACTCAAACTTTTGCTGACAGGGCAACGAGGCCTCTATCTTCAATTCATGATCGGATGTAGGTCCAACTTGAACAGTGACCAATTCCTCCGACGGTTGCGCATATTTCTTGGATTCTTCAGCGACTTCTCTAACTATCACGGCCGGCTTCTTCAGCTGAGCATTAGTTGAAGCCAGGTAGGTCTACCGAAAGAAATTTGGTTTCCTCGCTCTTCACTGATCCTATCGGGAGTGGGGAACTTGAGCTTTTGATGAAGCGATGAAGGCATAGTGAAAACATTCCCAAGGATTCCCTCCCAGGATTCCATTGTACGCAGATGTCACGTCGACCACCGTGAATTTTACTTCCTGGGTGAGGGTCTTCGGTGGCATCCCCAAAGTCAACGAGAGGATAATGACGCCCTCGGCCATAATGGTTGGCCGCTAAAGCCATAAATTGGTGTTCGGACCCTCCTTAATCTTCTCATGTACGAGTCAATTTGTTTGAAACAATCAACAAAAATAATATCAAGAGAGCTGTCATTATCTACAAATACCTTTTTACTTTGAAGTCGGCTATCATGGGCTCTATTACTAAGGCATCATTATGAGGTAAGACCAATCCCTCAAGGTCTGCTTCTGTGAACGTGATTGGCTCCTTTGTTAAGGGTCGGTGAGAGGTTGAGGCAACCTCCCAAGCTGCTATGTGTGTCTCGGAAGCATAGATGTGACTCTTCTTGTTGCGGTCTCCTCCGCTAGCCGATCCTCCATATGTAACATGGATCACTCGCTCTGCTTGAGCCAGAGGGTCGCGCTTGGCGGTAGGAGGGGATCGATCCCAATGCCACTGATCGGGCTCCAAGTTTGCAATCTACTTCTTCAAATAACCCTTTTTTATAAGGTTCTTGATCTCTCTCTTGAGATCATGTAATTCTGAGGTGAAATGCCCATACACATAGTGATATGCATAGAACCTGCCTGATTTCTCTGCCCCTCGGGCAGGCTTAATATTCTTTGGCCACTTGAGATATCCCTCGTCCTTGATCTCTTGGAGTATCCAGTCGATCGGCATGTTGAGAGGGGTGTAATTATCTTCTCTCCTCTAATCGGGATGCCCGCGCCAATCTTCACGAGACTCCCGACGATATCCCTTAGGCAGTCGACTGTCACTATTACCATAAAAGTGCCTTTTCCCTCGAGTCAACTCTGAGTTTCTGTTCCTGACTTTTCCAGACTCGACCGGTGGTGGTAGGCAGAGTAGGCCCACAAAAGTTCTTCGCTGTTGATGCACTGGTTCACCTTCCAGACGAGGTCCGGAAGATCTATTAGAAGTTGCGTGCTTAACTCAAATCGGACCTACTGGTCATGGATCCTGGTAATGAAATATTGTGCGACGTTCGGCACATCCAAATTGGGAATTTTGGGAGCCGCTTCATGAAACGGATCTAGAACTTTCGAAGTGTTTCATCTTTCCCCTGCCTTATGGAGGACAATGTAGCGATCGTGGCAGGCGTGCGCCACTTGGCTGCGAAGTTACTTCAGAAAGCCCTTCTCAGCTCCGAGAAGCTGTCGATGGATCCGAACTTGAGTTGGACAAACCATCATCGAGCAAGCCCTCCAGGGTTGTAGGGAAGGCGCGACATCGGATCGCATCGGGTGCGTCTAGCAGGTTAAAGGTACTCTCAAAGCATTGCAAGTGGTTGTTAGGATCCTGAGTGCCATCATACCTCTTTAATGATGGCATCCTGAAGCGGTGCGACAGAGGTGTCTTCAATACGCGCCTAGTGAAGCACGACCGAGCACCTTCTCCGTCATCAAGTCCAACATTGAAGTCGCATCAGAGTAGCCTTTCCACATGTTCTTCCAGCTTCCGCATACGATCTTTACTGATGGGCAGCCGGTGGTGTCAATGGTAACTCCTATGAGTCTGACGGCTTGGGGAAGTAGAAGGATGATCGGTCGGATGACCTCCCTGGGGAGGAGCCTCTCCCCCGCCCTCGATGAGAGTGGTGCTCTGAAGACGCCATTGTAGAGCAGTCAGATGAAGTTGGGGATTGCTGGCGTTGATGCCGACCCCTCTCCGAGTGCCAATGTGACTGTCTGCGACTCACTTGGGGGGTTGATTGATGCTTCTTTTGTTGCTGACCTTCCAAGTAAGGTCCACGGGGTCCCACCGAAGCTTGTGAACATAGGGGGACAACTGGCTGAAGCTCTTACTATGGATTACCCTACTGCGAGTTGGCCGGCTCTGGGCCCACCCAACGGCCTTCCATGTGGTCAAGCCGCTCCTCGAGTCATCGCAATAGGGCTAGAATGGTCAGGAGTCCTTCCTGTTAAGGATCTCCTAAAGGAGGTGGGTTTTTTAATTCCGGCCCCGACAAATGGAGCGTCAAGAACAAGGGGTATATCGAGACCAACTTGAGCAGCGGGGGGAATGGAAGGGGAAGCAACAAGTGGAGTGACAGGAAGAACGACCGAAAGGATGGTTTGTTGGGCGACGAGAGGAAGAACAGGGGGGTTGGCAGGGAGACCTCACTGGGATCAACTATTGTTCCTTCTACCCATGGATTTTGTTGGTTTCCCACAGACGGTGCCAAAAAGATGTTGAGTCGGAGATTCGTCCACCCCAAATCAGATGACCTGAACTCTCCTAATCGCCGAAACTCTGCTCGCCCCTGCAGGATGGACATCATGTCAAAGGAGGCCCCCAGTTGTGATCTGAAGGAACCTCCTTCGATGCCTAAGTCAGAAAGTGCAGAAGTAACCAAAGGGTAAGGATCGAGTACAGAACATACCTTCCTGGGGGTCTTAGGGGCACCTTTTATAGGGACAGATCTAAGATAGTGACTAAATCCAATTGAGAAACGTATTGCAAGAAGTTATGGGACAAGACTCTTGCTTTCACTTATCTATTTCAGAGTTGATTTGGAGATGGGTTCTTCCATCAAGGAGGCTTCCTGGCATCCCTAGGACATCGGGGTCCGCCTTGGACTGGGGCACTCCCTGTTGGAGTCTAGGGCCCATAGGCCCATCGGTCTAGGGGCTTATTAGACAGGGTAGCCATCACAAATCGTTATCAGCGGGCCAGCCCATCCAGCAAATGGACATGTGAAATTCGGCCCTCTCAGATGTAACTGGTAAATCGATTAAGCATCTATTACTAATTGATTAACCGACTGGTCTCATATATTGTCTAAGATTAATCAATTTGACTTTTATTTGATTCCATATTGTTAAATTGATTTTGTGTGAAGTTTCGATCAATCTGCGACTTTACTTAATCGATTATGTGTCTAAATAGTCACTTCGATTAAAGAACTAAAAAGTTCCATATCGATTATCGTTACTAAGTTTTATTCGATTACCGTTAATTTATTCACCTCAAGCCAAGTCTAAGTTTGACTTCGATTAACGTTTAAGCGACAACTTAACCTTTATAACGTTAATCGAAACTCAACTTAAAGTTGTGTTTTGTATTTTAATCGAAATAATGCTTTAAAGTTTCATTTTGATTAGCATTCTGGAATATCTTTCAATTACTAATATAATGTTAATGAAGTTTCGCTTTCAGACTTCAAGTAACGCTGTAAGTTTCACTTCAATTATCGACATAGTTCTAATAAGTTACTTAACTATAATTGATTATCGATTTTTTTCACTTCGATCATTGATATGCGTATAATCGATTATATGATTAAGTTTCAACTTCGACTGCAGTTAGAGCTCTAATTGATTAAGTAAGTCTTCACTTCGATTATTGTCAAATAACTAATCGATTAGCTCTAACAACTGCACAATCAATTATCATGTTTACACTTCAATTTTTGTCATCAATAAATTGATTAGTCTGTTTTAAGCAACACTGCAATTACTTATTTAATTGATTAATGTTTCAACTCTTCACTCTGATTATTATCATATGATTAATCGATTATCCTCATATTTAGAACGTTGCTTATCCTTTTGGATTAATTGATTGATGTATTTAGTTTAATTGATTCTTAGATTTGAATTGAATTTAAATTTACTTTATAATCTCAAATCGATTAACCATGACTTAAATATGCATCTGATTGATTTGCTTAAACAACTGTTACTGAAATTGAAAAGGCTGTCTATGCACTTTTTCTCTAGCAAATCTCGTGATCTGTCCCAGTCGATCTGTAATAGTACTTTTTGTTGAGCAGTGTGCAAATGATTCTTTCCATTATGTACTGTCTATATTAGAGGATGTCTGCATATAATTCTTGACATCTTTTCTGAGCTGTTCTACATCCTATAATCTTTTTAAATGGATTTTGTGCTACACTAACAAATTAAACATAAAAAGCCTAGTTGTCTTTTTGGGGGTAACTTTCTATTTCATGTTCTTGACAAGAAGTTTAGTAACTAGTCTAAGGTTGTACCTGAGTACTATAGACTGTAGGAACCTGGTCAATGTGAAGCCTACGGACAATAGGAATACTCTTGTTTATCTGAAGAAATTCAAACATTAGACTCAGTGAGAAACCTTCATCAAACAAATCAAAACTTACTGCCAACAGATCCTATTATGTTGTCTAATGGGCAAATTTTGAGGACAATATATATGTCCTGCACTTTGAAGCTTCAATAGATAGAGAGACATAGAGAGCCACAACAAAGGAAGAACACAAGTGTAGAATACAGAGAGATTCAAAAGAAAAAGAGAGCTCCATTGAAAAAGAAGAAGACTTCCATTGCTACATCTAAAAAAGCCTTCTTCACATTCAAGAGACAGCCTGAGAGAGAAAGTTTCAAGTTCATTGTGCATCACCAGCTCTCAGGCCGCCAATAAGATCAAGCACTGCATCTTTTATTTATAGCTTTTTAGTTTTGATCTATGCTTCTGTGTTATATTGTATATCAGCCTATCAAAAGGCATTTCTGTACTCACTTTAACATTACGGGTGTTGTGATTCCTCTTCCTGTTTGTGGAAGAGAAGACATGCCTAGTGTGCAGGGTACATTGTTCTCCTTTGTTGAAAGGGAAGACCTGCCTGACATACAGGTGTGTTGTTCTCCTTAGCTAAAAGGGAAGACTTGCTTGGCGTGCAATGTGTTGTTCTCCTTTGTTGAAAGGGAAGACCTACCCGGCGTGTAGGGTGTTATTGATAATCGACAAGGGATTTGTACCTTGCAGAGTGGAAATCCTAAAAGGTTGCTTAGGGACTAGATGTAGGTCTGGAATGACCGAACCAATATAAATCTCTGTGTTTATTGTGTGTTTGTTCTTTGTTTCTCCCACTTTCTATCCAATTAGATTTAATTATCACTTTACTCTAGATAATCATTATTTAATTTTTTAGAAACCCATTCACCCCTCTTCTGGGCTATATATAGTTGGGCAACAAGTGGTATCAGAGCAAGTTTTTCTCATTGTATAGATCTAACGATTTGAGAGATGGCTATGTCTAATAGTTATGGTGAAGGTCAGTCTATCAACCACCCTCCATTGTTTGATGGTGAAGATTACTCTTACTGGAAGTATAGAATGGAGTACTTTCTTAAGAGTCTTGACCTAGATCTATGGAGTGTATTTGAGGATGGTGACTACATCATTATTGTTCCTAGAGAAAGATAGACAGATAATAACAAACGTTTAATTTCTTTGAATAACAGGGTGAAAAGTGTATTATATTGTACACTTGGAAAGGAGTTCAACCGGATTTCTACCTACAAATTAGCTCAAGATATGTGGAAGAAACTAGAGTTGACCTACGAAGGAACTGATAAAGTGAAGGAAACTATGATTGACATCCTAGTTACTCAATATGCGAAATTCAAGATGAAGATTTCTGAGACCATCACTCAAATGTACAGTAGATTTACAGATATCACAAGTGGGCTGATGGCTCTCGGGAATGAGTACAGTAGTGCAGACCTATTCAGAAAGATTCTGAGATCTCTCCCAAGCCAGTGGACTCCAATGTTGACTGTAATTGAGGAAGCAAACGACCTTAGTAATCTAAGCCTTGAGAAGCTCATTGAGTCTCTTATTGTTATGCCCCTAAAACCCAATTCAGTACACCGACTCACATCAGACTCCGAGTACGCAATGTCGGCTTAACAAACGAATATGAGAGATAAACATACTACAAGACAATTTAAATAAATCTTATTACCATCACATAGTCCAAATAAATAGCCAAATACCAAAGTCTACAAATTACAATATCAATCAAATAATATCTCAACTCTCAGTCTCACCAAATAAAGAAAATTACATTAAATTTCCCAAAACTATCTTACTACATCAAACTACTAAATTGGAAAATAAATTTTCAAAAACTCTTCCAAAGGTCCAACATGCTTCACTTCCCACCTATTTCGATCTTGAATCGATTCTTCCGGAAAAATATTTGATCATATTTATGAGTCTACTACTCAGTAGACTTCAAACCATCCACATGATTTAACATATAGTAACTTTGTAAATCACATTATATAATTATACTAAGCATGATGATCAAATAAAATTCTACATATAGTACAATAAGGAAATGATATGAAGGATGTCATATTTGTCAAATATCATCATACGAACATTTTCTAATACAAATATTCAGATCTGAAATAAGATAATCATATGGTAAAATCAAAATGTTAAATAATAAATTTCATGTTTCATATCATAATTCTCTAGCCAATACACTTATTGAACAAATTACCTCCAATCCATAAGAGGTTCACATAGCACACATAAAATTCTCACATGGCTAGCAACATATTAACTCAATTATATTTTAATAATCCAACGTTCTCATGTCATAGATCATAACAGAGTCATGTGATCATGAATGAAAGGTTAATCAAGATAGAGCATGACTATCGAAGTTAAAAGGGCAAAGATTGATCAAGAGACTAATCAAAAGATGATATAGATAGCTAATCAAGTATAAATATGGCTGACCAAATAAGTGATTTAGATAGCATATGAACATGGAAGATCATATCAAATTTTATAGCATAAATCAAATCAGATGCTCATGTCAAAAGACATATTAATTATCATATTTTCATTTTAATATATCAGATATGCATCCAACTACAACATAAGAAACAACCTATACAAACACCAATGTGTTAGTCTTAGGTGGTCTACAAGCCAATATGACTTTGTAATCTCATTCATACTTATTAATATTAGGGCATAATATTCATTGTGTGTAAATCGTATTAATTATCGTCTCATAATGAAGTCCGTGAATATGTGTGATAGTGATCAGATTATGATGAGATCATACTAGTGAGATTGATCACTTAAACACACATATTCTTAATTGTTCCTAGTCGGAGGATATTCGAGAAGGACATCGGATATCCGGTTAGGCTAGTACAGATTACTGCTACTCATGTGATGAGGGTGACTGATCTCATAGTCACTTGTGTGGAGACACTAAGACGAATCTGTAGGTGCTCGTTGGAGAATGAGTTCATTGAACTGATCCGACTGAATCGCTGGATGGAATTGTACCTCACTGTCAACCAGCTTGATTCTATTGTCACAATTGTGTGGATGGTCTTCGGATCTGAAACACCAAGGACACCTTGTCGGTGGACTTCTGTACTTTGACCTTGGTTTATGAATCTCTAACCACGGGATTCTAAACAGCCAAAGATCGGGTACAGTGGAATACCGTTGAAGGAAATTGAGTGTCAATAAGGAATCATTTGCTCTCGGTACGATGAGAGAGAATGCTCTACGAAGGATGCGCGAAAGTCCCTGGCCAGGGCGTGCGATAATATCGGGAAAAGAGTTTTCCAATATTCATCAGCGGCATCCGATCCAAGTGAGTCGACCAGTTAGGGTTTGACAACACGCCATACCCTGAGTTGACTCGAGAGCATTGTACGAATAAAGGATTATATCCACACGGTAACTGTCGGCGGAAAGGTTCCAAAAGTGGGTTTCTTAACCCCAATACCTTCCGGGTTCACGCGGTGTTGCTTGGCACCCAACGTGATCGGAAGTCCGACCGAATTCGATGTGCGACATTGATTCGGTTGATTAATTAATTAATAAAGAGTTATTAATTGATTAATAAAGCCAGTGAGGAGTCACTGGGCTTATTGGGCTATTAACCAGACTGGTAATTGGGCCGAGAGGGTCACACGTAAATGATTCTCAAGGCGATGGATAAATAAGTGGGTTTTATATAAACCGGGGGTTTTTATGAAAAATGACGTGGTTAGTATAAAATCTAGCGAACGGGCTGAGCAGGCCAAGCTGCTGCTAACCCTAGCCGCCCCCTCCTCTCTTCCTCTCTCTCTCTGGCACCCTAGGCCAGATCCAGATATCGGGATCTGCTCTGCCGCTTCTCCGACTCCCGTTCGACGAGAAATCGTCCGCGCGTTGTGGTCGTTGCGGTGAACGGCGGAGGTTTCGTGGCTGCAAAGAATGAAGAACGTGAGGATATCCACCGCGAGGAGGATCACGTGGACTCCGCTAGAGGCCGGACGCTTGCGGGGCTTGCGGTGTCGTACCGACGGAACCGAACGGTTGCGGATTCAAATCCGCACACGGTAAGAACCAATTATCCGATAATCCAATTTTTGGTAATTTCGAAACGGGAACGGACCGCCGATTTATTTTTTTATTTTCCACTGCGTGGGCGATCCGGAGAAATGCGAGAACCCAACAGTGGTTTCAGAGCCAGGTTCCATTGATTGTTTTTATTCCTGCGAAATTCGGATTTTATTTGGGGTTTTTTCGGTGTTCTTCATGAGATGAAGAACGGGGTTAAGGGAGGCTTCATTCGGCCTCCCAAGTGTTGGGAAGGATGGCCTGCATGCTGGATGATCCCGGGGATGTCACTGGTCTTCACCAGTTCCTGGCCGGCGCCGGAGTGGCCACTGGAGGTGGCCGGAGAAGGGGGCTACTTAGTCTTCTTCCCCCCACGGTTTTGAGTAAAACCAAAAATTGGGGGTGCTTTAAAGGGGGCTAAAATCGGCTTAAAGGAAACCGCCGGCTTCCCCACCGGCGCTGTGAGTGCTCAAATTGGGTGTGTAATTATCATGAAAATTTATGTTGTTTAAGTGACAAAAAAAACCTATTAAAAAGAAACTAAGTGAATGTGATCGCCAGAAACTTTTAATTAAAAAAGTTCTAAAAGAAAAGGTTGATCGCCTACCTATTTTGGAATTGGGAGATTTCTGAGTCCTTGATTCCCCTCCTTCAGCCGGCTGAAGAAAGAGAGCCATTTTGACTTTGTTCTTACTTTAAATGCTTATCGGACTTTGAGGATCATCCAGATTTCCTTTTCCTTGTTGATTCTCTCCTCTTTATCTCCTTTTGTACTTTTGAACCTTGCAAAAAGTGAAAGAAAAGAGAGGGAACAATAAGAACTCAAATAGATGTAGTATCTATTCCAGTAGAAATTCTAATCATGCAACTAAACAAATGAACTCACTTGTTTGATTGTCTTTTAAACCCCTTAAAACATGGATTGGAAAATAATGCTAGTGAGTGTGTATTGCATGGAGTGATGTGATGAATAAGATTTTGAACTAATATGATGATGAATAATTAAGAACTGAGTTGGATGGCCCCTAGAAAGCCTTGGTCTTGAAAGTTCTTGAAAGGACGAAGAAGTGATGAAGAAGGGATGTAGCTTGCTTCAAGACTCCTAGAAGTAGCAGCACTTCGATCCTTCAGCGCCTGGACATCGTCACCAAGATTCTTTGCTCCAATTTCACTCAATTATCACTATCATCACTCTCTTTTCAATGACCAAGGGGTTGGATATTTATAGGCTTTACATCTGCGGTTATTAATGGATTAACATGAAAGAATTTGAAATTTATCCAACTAACAAACAGATAAACACAGATTAATTCATCTTTATCTGTAATTATCTAAAACGCGTCGCCCATGAGAGACTTCTTTTAGACTAATTAAGATAAGGATAAATATCCGGAAAAAGAGATAGAAACAGCTTAGGAAATCTAAATGGCGTCGTGCCTAGCAAACGTCTTTTAACTAATTAATCAATTAATTAAATTCAAACTTTAAAAATAAAAAATAGGAATAAACTCTAAATGGCGTTACACATGTCGACGTCTTTTAGACTTTTTCATATTTGATTAAAAATTGAGTTAAAATCAATTTAATTAACTAACTTAAATTATGTCTGTCTGACCCGATACTATTTAGATAATTAATTCAGAAAGATTAATAAAAATTAACTAATGATTAAATATCAGACCATTCTGAGATATTATTATATAATATGAAATTTACTCAAAATGATGTCAAAATTAGCGTGTCTACAGGCGCCGGGCAGGTCGCCGACAGTGGGGGCTTCGCTGGCGGGGCCTGGTGGCACCCGAGCGCTTGCCGGCGGCGGCCTGCTATAACTCCCTATCTGCCGGCTGCAACCACCACACAGTGGGTTTTGGGTTTCTGCGGGTCGGGCTGGGGAGGAAGAATCGGGCGGGCCGGCTACCGTTCTGGCCAGGCCATTAGGTGCTGCTGACCGGTTGGACCAGTCGAGCGCTAGGCCGAATCGGACCCAAGCCAGGGGGCCCCTAGGCCCGAGCCCCTGGCTGGGTGGTTCGGGCCTAGCCCAAGCCATGGCTCAGCCAATGGGCTGAGCCATTGCCCACCCTTTTAAATTAAACCCTAATTTGCCCATTCAAATAAATATAAAATTGGATTTTAATTTTAATATTCAAAACTATTTTGATGTAGTTAAAATTATTATTCTATTTTAGTTTAATTGGGCATTAATGATTAAGAATCATTATTATTGACAAGTTGTTGTTAATAAATTAAAGTTAGTTATTAATTTAAAAGTTTAATTAATAATTAATTTTAGTTGACTAATTTAAATATTAAATTAATACCTTTTAGTTGATTGGAGGTTATTGTTAATGTAAATGTTAAATTAATAATTTATTTCAATTAACTAATCAATGAATAATATTAACAACTAGTTGTTAATGTATTAGAGATAATTATTAGTTTAAGAGTTAAATTAATAATTAATCTTAAATAAATTATTTAAGAGTTAAATTAGTTGTTAATAATTATTAGTCTAAGTGTTAGATTATTAATTATTATTCTTCTAATTGTTAATAAATTAGAGTTAGTTATTAATTTAAGAGTTAAATTAATAATTAATTTTAAAAACTAATTTAAGTGTTAAATTAGTACTATTTAATTAATTAGTGTTAGTTATTAATTTAATAATTAAATTAATGATAACATTAATTAACTAATCTAACAGTTAGATTAGTAGTTGATTAATAATTAGAGTTAATTAACAATTTAAGTGTTAAATTGATAATTAACTTTAGTGGACTAGTTTAAGAGTTAGATTAGTTATTAATAGTCTAATTGTAAGATTATTAATGTGGTTCAATCTAATTATTAGATTGTTTAAATTTAAAAAATGTTCTAATTTGCATAGAATAATCTAGAAATTATTAATTTGAAGTGTGTGTACATGTTATCTGTATTTAAATACTTTTAAATTAGATTTAATTGCATGTTAAATTGATTAGAAGAGTTTTCGAAATTCAAATACCAATTTTGATCAGATCTCAACTTTTTGAAAGTTAAAATTATCTATTTTTGAAAAACTATTTTATTTTAGCCATGTGATGCGCTGAATCTTGTGTGGAATGTTTAAAACACACCGTGGTCATGAATATGCACTTATTTAATTATTCATGTGATGAATGGATTGTGTGGATCGTAGATGTATGATTTGATTATTTATTAATTGTTAATAAATAAAGGTCTGCGTACTTCTCTCTCTCTCAAACTCCGATATACTTCTACCTCCCTCTCTCTTGTACTCGCCATAAGGCCTTCTTCTGTTTACATGTAAATTTAGATTTAAATGTAATATGATCGAGGCAACCGAGGAAGGAGTGAGGACGATCCACAACAGTAACTAGGAAGGCAAAAAGATGAAGATCCTTTGCCTATGTGTTTGCAGGATAGTCTTATATAAATATTATGTTAGATTGTTTGTGCGTTTGGCTGTTGGCTCCAGTCAAACCCACTGTGCTATCCATGACCATACTTGACATGTATGAGATGCATTGTTTTATGTTTGATTGTGAATTAAAGCAGGTATAGTATTTAGTAAATATATACGATATATTTGTATACTATCACCTAAGAGAGACCAAGATAAAAATTATCTAAATACCCTCGTCTAAACTCTAAGCCGTAACGTGAATAGTTAAGAACTTACCGCGTGGTACACCATCGTTATAGTCATAGGATTCAAATCACTTTATACAGGTTTGTTGTGTTACCACAAGGCATGTTTAATTGTGAGGAGAAACTATGGCTATGGCATTAGATGCCTATATGATCGGGGTAGAGGAACCATGTAACTTTATTGTGCTATCCACAAGGGTTGCATGCAAATCTATGCTCGTCGTGTAACGATGGTTAGTTTAGACCAGAATTAGTGGCTTGTTGTGCTATCCACAAGGCCATTAAATCTCTGGGGACCGAAGATATAATCGGATATTGCAAGGAGTTGCAAGTCCCATGAGATGGGTGCTCTTTGATTGTTTTACAGCTTTCTTGTACTATCCACAAGGTTGTACTGCAAGTTATTGAGATTCTGATCCCCATTAGGAGACTGTCGGTGTCTCCCGTTCTGTATAACTGAGGGTTATACAGTCCGTCGAAAATTAGTGAGAGTTAAAACTTGAACAAAAGACCATGTCTTGTTTTAAAATTTAATAATTGAACATCTGCTAAATAGATTACTTATCTTCTGTAGGGAATTATGTTGTCGAATAACTCACTCCGTGGCATACTTGATGCCAAACATTTGACTAGCCTGAGCTACTCGGATTGGTTCAAAAACCTGAAGAATGTCTTCAGATCTGAACACATTGACTATGTCATTGGAGCTGATCCTCTTGCTGAACCGGCATTGGATGCCCTTGACGCAGAGATGATAGCTAACAATAAAAGATTAAAGGACAAAGGCGAAAGAGTAGTAAAAGGTGACTGCTTCTACTATAAGCAGTATGGTCACTAGAAGAGGAACTGCAAGGAGTTCCTCAACGATAAAGCTCATGGGAAGGGGGAGCTGTTTGAAGCTTCAGATATCTATATGATATCAACTTGTCAGTTAGAGATTTCACATCTTGGTTATTAGATACCAGATGTGCTTCTCATATCTGCCATGATGTGCAGATACTGACAAGTAAGCGCAAGCTAAGAAAAGGCGAGGTAGAATTGAGGCTAGGAAACGGTGCAAAAGTTGCGGCGGTTGCTGTTAGGACAGCAAACCTCATGCTTCCATCAAGAGACGTCGTATCATTAGAAGATTGTTATTATGTTCCTAGTGTAAGAAAGAACATTATATCAGTATCTTGTTTGGACAAGATAGGATATAGGTTAACTATTGAGAATAGAAGCTGTGCGATTTATTATGGTAATAAATCAATAGCTTTGGCATCTTTAGTCAATGGCCTATATCTTTTAGATTTTCTTATTACAATCTTCATATTGATAATGCTCTTAAGAAGAGCAAGAATTGTGTGAACCAAGCCTACATTTGGCATTGTAGACTTGGTCATATTGGTGAAAGCAGGCTGCAAAAGTTGTACCGACATGGTTATTTAACAACATTCGATTATGAATAATTTGCGACATGTGAGTCCTCCTTATGGGAAAAATGGCAAAATCTCCATTTACTAGACATGGAGAACGTGCCAAGGACATTTTAGAACTAATACATTCGGATGTATGTGGTCCCATGTCCACTCAAACCAAAGGTAGCTTTTCATACTTCATTACGTTCACCGATGACTTCTCAAGATTCGGCTATGTGAACTTAATGAAGTACAAGTCGGAAGCATTTGAGCAGTTCAAGGAGTTCAAGAATGAGGTAGAGAAGCAGTTAGGAAAGAGTATTAATGCTCTTCGATCAGATCGAGGAGGAGAATACTTGAGTACTAATTTCACACAATTCTTAAAGGATAATGGTATTCTTTCTCAGCTGACCCCTCCATATACACCACAAATGAATGGTGTATCAGAAAGGAGAAATCGCACCTTGTTGGACATGGTGCGATCTATGATGAGCTTTTCAGGATTACCAGTGTCCCTCTAGGGATATGCTCTAGAGTGAGCAGCATACCTACTGAACAGAGTACCCAGCAAGTCTGTGGCCTCTACTCCATATGAGATATGGAAAGACAGGAAACCAGAATTTAAACATGTTAAAGTCTGGGGTTGTCCTGCTCATGTAAAGAGGCATGATCCAGACAAGCTGGAATCACGAACGAATAAAAGTAGGTTTGTGGGATATCTAAAGGAAACCTTTGGATACTATTTTTACCATCTTGGTGAACAAAAGGTGTTTGTCGCCAGGAAAGCTGTCTTCCTGGAAGAGGAATACCTTCTCCAGGAGGACAGTGGGAGTAAAATAGTACTGGAATAGGTTCCAGATCCTCAAACAGCTGCATTATCATCAGATGAGATATCAGTTCCTGAATCTATTCAGGTACACACAGATGAGCCTCGTAGATCTGGTAGATTTCCAACACTATCCGAACGATATGTAGGACAAATCGCTGAAGGTGAGTCTAAGGTAGAATATAATGAGGATGATGATCCTAAAACCTACCAGGAGGCCATAGAAGGCCCAGAAGTCGGGAAATGGCGAGAAGCCATGAACTCAGAAATCCAGTCCATGTACACCAACCAAGTTTGGAATTTGGAGGACTTGCCCGAAGGTATTGTACCCATCGGATGCAAGTGGATCTTTAAGAGAAAGATCGGTGCTGATGGATGGATCGATACTTATAAGGCAAGATTGATAGCAAAGGGATATCGTCAAAGGCAAGGGATTGATTATGACGAGACTTTCTCACCGGTTGCCATGATAAAGTCGATCAGAGTTCTACTCGCCATAGTTGCACACTACACTTACGAAATCTGGCAAATGGATGTGAAGAATGCCTTCCTCAACGGTAACCTTGAGGAAGAGGTGTATATGATATAACCAGAAGGTTTCACATCAAAAGAATCTCCAGATAAAGTGTGCAAGCTTCAGAGGTCCATTTATGGACTAAAGTAGGCTTCCCGGAGCTGGAATATAAGATTTGATGAAGCTGTCAAGTCTTATAACTTCATTAAAAATGAAGATGAGCCTTGTGTGTACAAGAAGACCAGTGGGAGCGCAGTCACCTTCTTAGTTCTTTACGTAGATGACATACTACTCATTGGGAATGATGTAGCTATGATGTCATTAGTAAAGATCTAGCTGTTGAAAAACTTCTCCATAAAGGATTTGGAAGAAGCATCCTACGTATTGGGAATACGGATCTATAGAGATAGATAAAAGAGGATGCTTAGAATGACCTAATCCTTGTACATAGATACCATAGTCAAAAGGTTTGGCATGGAAAATTCCAAGAGAGGTCTCATATCGATAAGACATGGAATTAGTCTTTCAAAGAAGCAGTTTCCTAAGACTCCTGATGAGAGGGCACTCATAGATAGAGTACCATATGCCTCTGCCATAGGATCTATCATATACGCCATGCTATGTACACGGCCTGATGTTGCATTTGCTCTAAGTGTTACGAGCAAATTTCAAGCTGATCTAGGCGAAGAGCACTGGAAGGTAGTGAAATGTATCCTTAAGTACTTGAGAAGAATTAAGGATATGTTTTTTGTCTATAAAGGAGGTGACTTGAAACTATGATACTTTACTGACTCGAGTTTCCAATCAGATCCAGATGATAGCAAGTCTACATCTGAATTCGTGTTTACTTTGAACGGAGGCGCAGTGTGCTGGAAGAGTTCCAAGCAAGCAACCACTGAATTAAGGATATGTTTCTTGTCTATAAAGGAGGTGACTTGAAACTATGATACTTTACTGACTCGAGTTTCCAATCATATCCAGATGATAGCAAGTCTACATCTGAATTCGTGTTTACTTTTAACGGAGGCGCAGTGTGCTGGAAGAGTTCCAAGCAAGCAACCACTGCAAATTCGATGATTGAAGCTGAGTACATCGCTACAGCTGAAGCCGCCAAGGAAGCAGTGTGGTTGAAGAAATTCATTACCGACCCTGGCGTAGTTCCCAGTATCTCTGAACCTGTTCCGCTGTTGTGCAACAACAATGGAGCCATTGTACAAGCAAAAGAGCCGCGGTCTCATCAGAAATCGAAGCATATTCTGAGGCGCTTTCATCTTATCAGAGAGATTATATCCAGAGGAAATGTAATGGTGGAAAGAGTTCCATCTGTCGACAATAAAGCAGATCCACTAACTAATCCGTTGGCTTAAATTGTGTTTAAGCGTCACCTAGAGTCTATTAGTTTGCTGCATAAAGGTGATTGGCTTTGGTCCAAGTGGGAGATTCTTAGTCTTAGGTGGACTACAAGCCAATATAACTTTGTAATCTCGTTCATATTTATTAATATAATGGCATAATATTCATTGTGTGTAAATCGTATTAATTATCGTCCCATAATGAAGTCCATGAATATGTGTGATAGTGATCAGATTATGATGAGATCATACTAGTGAGACTGATCACGTAAACACACATATTCTTGATTGTTCCTAATCGGAGGATATCCGAGAAGGACATCGGATATCCGGTTAGACTAGTACATATTACTCCTACTCATGTGATGAGGGTGACTGATCTCATAGTCACTAGTGTGGAGACACTAAAGCGAATCTGTAGGTGCTCATTGGAGAATGAGTACACTGAACTGATCCGACTGAATCGCTGGATGGTATTGTACCTCACTATCAACCAGCTTGATTCTATTGTCGTAGTTGCGTGGATGGTCTTCGGACCTGAGACACCAAGGACACCTTGTCGGTGGACTTCCGTGCTTTGACCTTGGTTTATGAATCTCTAACCACAGGATTCTAAACAGCCAAGGATCGGGTATAGCGGAATACTGTCGAAGGGAATTGAGTGTCAATAAGGAATAATTCGCTCTCGTACGGTGAGAGAGAATGCTCTAGGAAGGATGTGCGAAAGTCCCTGGCCAGGGCGGGCGATAATATCGGGAAAGGAGTTTTTCGATATTTATCAGCGGCATCTGATCCAAGTGAGTCGACCGATTAGGGTTTGACAGCACGCCATACCCTGAGTTGACTCGAGAGCATTGTACGAATGAAGGATTATATCCACGCAGTAACTGTTGGCGGAAAGGTTTCAAGAGTGGGTTACTTAACCCCGATACCTTCCAGGTTCACATGGTGTTGCTTGGCACCCAACGTGATTGGAGGCCCGACCGAATTCAATGTGCGACATTGATTCGGTTGATTAATTAATTAATAAAGAGTTATTAATTGATTAATAAAGCCAGTAAGGAGTCACTGGACTTATTGGGCTATTAACCAGACTGGTAATTAGGCCTAGAGGGTCACACGCAAATGATTCTCAAGGCGATGGATAAATAAGTGGGTTTTATATAAACCAGGGGTTTTTATGAAAAACCACGCGGTTAGTATAAAATATGGCGAACAGACTGAGCAGGCCAAGCTGCTGCTAACCCTAGCCGCCCCCTCCTCTCTTCTTCTCTCTCTCTCTGGCGCCCCAGGCCAGATCCGGATCTCGAGATTTGCTCTGCTGCTTCTCCAACTCCTGTTCGACAGGAAATCGTCCGCGCGTTGCGGCGATCGTTGAGGTGAACGGCGGAGGTTTCGTGGCTGCAAAGAACGAGGAACGTGAGGTTATCCACTGCGAGGAGGATCGCATGGCCTCCGCTAGAGGCCGAGCGCTTGCGCGGCTTGCGGTGTCGCACCTACGGAACCGAACGGTTGTGGATTCGAATCCGCACACGGTAAGAACCGATTATTCGATAATCCGGTTTTTGGTAATTTTGAAACGGGAACAGATCGCCGATTTATTTTTTTATTTTATGCTACGTGGGCGATCCGGAGAAACGCGAGAACCCAACACAATGCACCTAATCAAGCAGCACAAAGGTCTTGACTATTGCATAGAATTGTGGATACCCAATCTATATACCCATTGCCTGTGAGTTTTGACCTACCCTACGAATGCTTACAAAGTCTGCCCAAAACTCTCTTACGGTGGCACTGTCCATGCATAAATATTTTATATAATTTATATCACACATATGTTAAAGAGATAAGAGATATAAATCCATAGGAATTTAATGGTCAAACTGAGTCAAACATATTTACTATTCTTTATTCACATAGAGCTGTGTATAGTGTCATAATAAAGTGTATTATAATCTAGAAGTGTAAATCAAGTTAAACTTGTCTAAACAGGTTTAAAATATATCTATGAAGATATGAGTAATTTTCTAAAATTTGTAGAATTAATCTCATAATGTTTCGGCATAGATATCAAATTTCAAAATATAGAATAGCAAGAATAATCAAGATAAATATCAAATAGATTCATAAAATAACTAAATTTGTTGAATATTCTAATAGTATCACACTAAACACTTTGGCAAATTTTCATGATTATATGGATTGATTTGATATGAATTTGGACTCTCGCTTCGATCTCAGAAATTTGATTTAAATATAATTTCAGTAAATCAAACTAAAAGAAAAATAAATATCAAACGGGGTCATAAAATTCTAAAATTTTACATAGAAGTAAAAAACAATGTAATGAAATATTTTAAAAAATTTTACATGATTTGGATATGAATAGAATTAAATAGAAGATCCATAAGTTGAGATCTCAAAACTGTCTGAACAGATTGTATAGTCTGACAGGAATATCATGAAATAAATATCAAAAGAATTCATAGAGTTATAAAATTTATTTAAAATGAATACAACATACAAATGAGGCTTTTGTCAAAATTTTATCTCAATTGGATATCGGATCAAGTATAACAAATATCTCTAACTCCTATGATCATAGTTAGAAACAAAATAAATTGAGTGGACAAATTACATATGCTGAGAAAATAATTATAGAATAAATAGTAAATAATATCATAAAAATATAATATTTTGAGATCATTAATTAGACATATATATTAAGATTCTTACTAGTTTATTAGTTTTTGATTTTTTTTAAAAATAATATAATTTTTAATACAAAATAGATCATGTTTAAGATTATCCGCCTGCCTTTTAAAGAAAGATTAGCTCTTAGTAGATCCTTGAGACCCTCCAAACATGTTCTATGACCTCCAACCCTTTCAAGCTCTTCTGCACACCTTCTAAGGCCTCAAAAGAGCCTTCTCTCATTGAAGAAGCACCGACTTGCAGCCTAATAGCCTTCTCTCTCTTTTTCTCTCAAGAATGACACAAAAACTAGAATCTTCAAGTAAAGTTATGGCTAGAGTATTGTATTTTCCCCTCTCTCAATCCTTCTCAAACTCCTTCCACCCTTTCGTATTCGGAGTTGCCTTAAGAGAGACATTTCCTTCATAGATAAGCTTCCAACTTGAAATAGAACTCACCTAGATTTCTGACATATTATATTTTCGTCTAAAGACCTTCAAATTCGAACTAATAAACAAGATAGTTTGAAAATATGATCTTCATAAAAGTTGTAGAATTTTGATCTTGCTTTCCAATGGGAGTTGTCTCATATAATGTAAATTTTTTTACGTAAAGTTATACTTAAAATATCAAGACTATGTCATGTAAATCTCTGCGTAGAATCCTAGTTCGAGTAGGATTACAATTATGACTTTTCACTCACGACTTGGAGTCCTAAACATACTCAAATTTATTGTATTCTACTTCTAATCCAACTCAAATACCTCTTATAACACTTTTTAGATCGAGGTTAACTTCAATTATACTTTCCATTGTTTCCTAATTCAAATCCTAATCCGATTAGGACTTGTTTTCTATAAGCAGCCCTTTTTAAAACTGACCATTATTACTTTTAATCTTTAAAATATCTGAATTAGTAAAAATGATCTTTTATAAAGTTATATATCCTTTTGTCCTCTTTCCAATAGTATTAACCATGACTCGATCTGAATTTTATACAGAAAGTTATCATCATTTTATTATGTTGTTGTCTAGTACATCCGAATATAGATTTTTAACTAAGTTGATGGACTGTTTTAATTTACCTAAATAGGGTAAAAGACTTTTACTAATGAGTTAATTAGACTAAATTAAAGTATTTAAATTCACTAATAGGTTCTCATAATTAGTTAATTTGTCTAACTTAAATTAATTGAATTTATTAATATGCTCCTCCTTAAGAAAATTTCGTCCTCGAAATTTGATTAGTCATAACTTAACAATTAATATATTTCCTAACAAGATAACAGACCTAACAGAAGAGTATGATTATGTGGCATATATTATCAATATCTATAGTTGTCTCTTTCCTTCAAAAGTAGTAATCTTAACCATTTGATCCAGTCCCATGCCAAATCCCCTAGACAAATAGACTTACTCCTAGGTAGCACTTAAATCTAATAACATACTAATCTATCTAATGTATAACATTGTTAACATCAGATGGTATACTTTAATGATCAAATGGCAGTGGATACTTAATCTCTCATAATTGTTCTGGTACCATACTATTATGCCCCTGAAGTCCAATTCATTACACCGACTCACATCAGACTCCGAGTACGCAATATGAACTTAACAAATAGATATGAGAGATAAACATACTACAAAATAATTTAAATAAATGTCATTATTATCGCATAGTCCAAATAAATATCCAAATACCAAAATCCGCAAATTATAATATCTATCAAATAATATCTCAACTCTCATTATCACCAAATAAATAAAATTACATTAAATTTCTCATAACTAATCCTACTATATCAAACTACTAAATTGAAAAATAACTTCTAAAAACTCTTCCAAAGGTCCAACATGCTTGACTTTCCACCTAGTCCGATCCTAAATTGATTCTTCCTAAAAACCATTTGGTTAGATTTATAAGTCTACCACTCAGTAGGCTTCAAACCATCCATATGACTTAACATATAGTAACTTTACAAATCATATTATATAATTATACTGAGCATGATGATCAGATCAAATTCTATATACAGTAAATAAGGAAATAATATGAAGCATGTCATATTTGTCAAATATCATCATACAAATACTTTTCAATACAAATATTCAGATTTGAAATAAGATGATCATATGGTCAAATCAGGATGTTTAAATAACAAATTTCATGTTTCATATCATAATTCTCTAAACAGTGCACTTATCGAACAAATAACCTCTAATCCATAATAGATTCACATAGCACATATAAAATTCTCACATGGCTAGCAACATATTAACTTATTTATATTTTCATGATTCAAAATTCTCATATTATAGATCATAGCAAAATCATAAGATCATGAATAAAAGATTAATCAAGATAGAGCATGATTATCGAAATTAAACGGGCAAAGACTGATCAAGAGACTAATTAAAACATGATATAGATAACTAATCAAATATGAATATGGCTGACCAAATAAGTGATTTAGATAGCATATGAACATGGAAGGTCATATCAAATTTTATAGCATAAGTCAAATTAGATGATCATATCAAAGGACATAGTAATTATCATACTTTTATTTCAATATATCGGATATACATCCAAGCACAAAAAAACGAGCAACCTACACAAATACCAATGTACCTAGGCAAGCGGCATAAAAGTATTGGCTCCTGTGCAGAACTGTGGATACCCAATCCATATATCTATTGTCCATGGGTTCTGAACTACCCGGTGAATGCTTATAAGGTTTGCCTCAAACTCTCTTACGGTGGCACTGTCCATGTATATATATTTTAGATACTTTAGATCACACATATCTTAAACATATTATAGATATAAATCCATAGGAATTTAATGGTCAAACTGAGTCAAACAGATTTAGTATTCTTTATTCACATAGAGCCGTATATAGTGACATAATAAAGTGTATTATGATCTAGAAGTGAAAATCAAGTGAAATTTGATCAAACAGGGTAAAAATATATTTATAAAGATATGATTAATTTTTAAAAAAATTTAAAATTAATCTCATAATTTTTCGACATGGATATAAAATTTTAGAACTTAGAATAGCAAGAATAATCAAGATAAATATCAATAGATTCAAAAAATAATAAAGTCTGATAAATATGCTAATAGGATAACACTAAAAGTTTTGGCAAAGTTTCATGATTTTCTATATTGATTTGATAGGATTCGGGTTGGAGAACATATGGGATATATAAAGGGGTTTAAAGGTGGCAGCTTGAACCGACTCGTAAATCAAACCCCTCTTTAACTGTTACGGTCAAAGTAAACCCAAGGACATTTATATAACAATATATTATTATTATTAGCTTATTTATCAAATAAGTCTAATAATACATATATTATTTATATGCCCTTTATATTATTGTATATATACTTTTATGCCATTTACATATTCTTTTCCCAAAAGAATCTAATGCTTTACTATATTTGTCTATACAATAATATTCCGTTCTGCAATAGTTATTTGTGTGTGATCCTCTAGGCCTATTATCATTCTATTTTAAAAGTCCATTAACTTCTAATCTAATTAGAAGTAAATTAAACCGATTATTCCCAATAACCGTTTAATTTGATCTGGACCTTTTGATCACGTTGGGTCAAGCAAATCCACATGATCCCAGAAGATGTTGAGTTCATATTCACCCTGTCTGGCACCTATAAGTCTTCAGTTACCGTATCAATATAATCCCTCGCTCATTCTATGAGTCCGATCCGATCGTGTTGTATAGTTATGTCAAACCACTAGTGATTGTGTCGTCTGACCATGACCTCCTTAATAATTTCACGTTCGTTCCAAACGAACTGATATCACCCTGGCCAGGAGTTTAGTGGAGCATCCATGTCATGACCCATTAAATGTCTATGATATACTTGACAGTGAGCAATCCCCTCTTGACCATTAACTGTCTTCGTATGTATTACGATGTGGCTAATAATTCGGTGTTTCATGACTTATGGTTAAAGTCATTTAACCAAACATTAAATCACACAAGTCCTCACGCAAGACCCCATTAATGTCTCAGGTCAAAAGATCAATGATACTATTGAGACAGATGGATCTTCAGTTGACATTAGGTATATTAACCATCTGAAGATCCATCAGCGGATCAGTTCAGTGAACATTCTCCCAAGATGAACACCCACACATATGTGCTGATGCCCCGCACCTGTGACTATGAGATTGGTCATCTACACATCATGCGTGCCGATTTACGAGTAATCAATGTCCCAGAGTGATTACTCTCCAATCAAGAACAGTTTAAGGTATGTGTCCATGTACAACGCAAAGCAATCCACAGATTATAAGTTTACGCTCTAATTACCACTTAATTATATTGAACAATATTGTACACCCACATCTCCCCTTACAGCAATCTCCCGAATCAGGTGGAAGCGCTTTAGAATATGCTTCGAATTTTGAAGAGACCGAGGTTCCTTTGCCTGAGCGATGGCCCTATTATTATCACACAATAATGGGATGGGAGCCGATATGCTAGGAACTATGTCAAGTTCCGAGATGAATTTCTTCATCTAGACCACTTCCTTTACAACTTCAGTTGCAGCTATATACTCTGCCTCTGTCGTTGAATCTGCAGTTGTTTCTTACTTGGAACTCCTCCAATTGAATTCCCCTCCATTTAAAATGAATAGAAATCCAAACAAGGATTTGCTATCATCCGAATCTGACTAGAAACTAGAGTCTGTGTATACTCTTAGTTGCAAGTCCTCTTCTCCTATGTATAACAAAAAAAGATCCTTAGTCCTTCTAAAGTACTTAAGGATACTTTTCACTACTTTTCAGTGTTCCTCACATGGATCAAACTGATATCTACTGGTAATGCTCAAAGCATTAGCCACATCAGGGCGAGTACATAGCATAACATACATGATTGACCCTATCGTTGAGATATAGGGTACCCGACTCATGTGCTCTACTTCCTCAGGTGTTCTAGGGGCCATGCCTTTAGATAGGTAAATTCCACGTGTCATTGGAATAAGACTTCTTTTGGAATTTTCCAACTTGAATCTCCTGAGTATAGTATCTATGTACATGGATTGGGATAATCCTAAAATCCTTTTTTATCTATTACGATAGATCCTAATGCCTAGCACATAGGATGCTTCTCCCAAATCCTTCATGGAGAATGTCTTAGACAACCAAGACTTTGTTGATATCAGCATCTTACATCATTCCCAATGATTAAGATGTCATCAACATAGAAGACTAAAAAGGTCACCGAGCTCCCACTAACCTTCTTGTAAAGACAGGGTTCATCTTCATTCCGAATGAAGTCGAAAGATTTGATAGCCTCATCAAATCTCAAATTCCAACTTCGAGACGCCTGCTTCAATCTATAAATGGCTTTCTGAAGCTTGCATACCTTATTGGGATACTGCTTAGATGTGAATCTATTAGGCTGTACCATATACACCTCTTTTGACAGGTTTCCGTTAAGGAAAGCTATCTTCGCATCCATCTGCTAGATCTCATAATCTAGGTATGCTGTGTAGGTGCTCAAATCATGTGTGTTATTATCATGATATCATGTGTCATATAATTAACAAATCAAATTTAAAACGTGATCGCCAGAAACCGATGGTTTCAAAAGAATAAATGATCAACTTACTCACCTTGTGATTTGGGAGATTGGGTTCTTTGTTCCTCTCTTTCGGCCGGCCGAAAGAGAAGAGCCTCTTCTTTAGCTTTACTATTGTTTTTTGTATTTTTCTTCTTTTCTTCAAGCCTTTTTCCTTCTTCTTCAAACCTTGCAAAAGAGACAAACAAATAAAAATATGGATTAGAACTAATTATAGCGTAAATATATTCTATTAATCAAATCTAACATGAAACTAAATAAGAAGAACTCACTTTTTATGTTTTTTTAAACCCCTATCTCATGTAGGTATAGAGAACATGATTTGAGTGTTTGTGTGATGGAGTGATGTGATGAAGAACTAATAAAAAAAAAAACAGTGAACTAACTAGATGGAAAACAATTAAAACTAGTAAGAAAACTAGAAAGAGAAAGGAGAGGGATGAGCATGCTTGGCCCTTCCATAGCCTTGGTCTTCAATGGCTTCAATGGAGGAAGAGGATGAAGATGATGAAGTTTTGGGATGCTGTCCACATTTTCCTTCTTGAAATCCTCCAAAAACCTTGAAGAACACCTCCAATCCTTCAATGGCCAACCTTTTTCAAAGGTCCAAAGGGTATTATATTTATAAGAAGTGTTTTCAAGGTATTTTGGCCTTCAAAGGACTCTCCTCGTGCTCGAACTTGCCTTGGATGTCTATCCAAGAATTAGAAACCCTTCCAAGCATGGAGACCGAATCAGCTCGGCTCAATTACGCTTATCAGGAAACTGTTTAAAACACGTTGCCCTCAATAGACGCCATTTAGCTAATTAGGAGGGTCCAACATAGAAATAATCCGAAAAGGCAAACATAACCGGTTGGGAAAGCTAAAACACGTCATCCATGGGGGTCGTGATTTAGATAATTACCAAATTAATTCGGATTCAAATAGGAAATCTAGATGGATGAGAGCCTAAACGGCGTCGTCTATGGGCGACGTTGTTTAGTTAAATCTATCTAGATTTAGAAATTTAATTCCGAACTAATTTAGGAAAGAAATCTAAAAGGCATCGACCATGGGCGGCATCATTCAACAAATTTTAAGAAAAATCAATAAAAAATAATTAATGATTAAAAATCAGACTATTTCGGAACATCCTAAGTGTAATTGCTCAATATGAAGTCAAAATTAGCATGTCTACAACTGTCCCACCTTGGCATTGACTTTACAAGGGAGTGAAATGGAATGGAATGAACTAAAAAGGTGATGTCAAGGTGTGATGAGACACGCTCTCAACATCACATGATAAGAATCTTTCTCAAAATGATCAATGAATGTAACTCAAAGGGATCATTGGAATCAATCCTGTCTATATGAGATAGACAAAGAAAACAAAATAAGGACAATCAACCTTCATGAGGGGAAGTACCCTAGGTCACAAACCTTACAGGTTTTATCATGGAGAGCGATTAACAGTCAATGTGGACGTGCTGCAACCATGATAGATCTTAAAAGGAAACAAGAAATATGGGATAAAGATCCATACAAGAAGGAATTCCAATAATATCTTCAAGAAAACCTCGAAGATAATTAAGAGATCAATTAGGAATGAAATATTTCATATCACGTTGGGATTTATCAGAATAATGATATGAAATTTAATCATTAATTAATTCTTATCACAATGATTTCAAAGTCCTACATGATGCATGTCGGGCTAAAAAAAAATATAAAATAAAATAAAATATAAATTAATCAAAGATAATATTGCTAAACTGTCATTAATAAGTCAAGATACTAGTCTTGCAATTCAGTGATAAGCCGAAGCTCGTTTGTCCACGCATCATTTCACAAAAGTGAAAACATCGTTCCCATCAATTGACAATCTAACGAGCTATCCGTGCGATTAAGAATTCTCTGGTATTATCACTCTTTTTCATAAAGGGGAACTCAAATTCCAGTTTCATCAAAACAACAAGGTCCTTGATATACTCTAATAAGTATTTATCATATAGTAATGCTAATGCAAATCCAATACATAAGAGAATACAAATATAGAGATAACCATCTTTTTAGTCACGGTAGGGACTCAGTGAAACTCCCACAGTGGGACCTTATTTGAAACTTAGCTTCATTTTTCTTAAATTTTCTACACTTAAAATTTGTCAGTAACTTCAAGCAGAGAGATAAACATGAATAAATAGCAGATAATATATAATTTTGGAAAAATGTCAGAAAATTCCTAAAAGGTGTCGTCCTGTGTCAACGTCATTTGAATGACGTCGCCCCATCCAGACGCCATTTAACTTACCGAAATAGGCTGCTCTAACTCCAATCCAAACTTTACTTTCCTCCCTTAAACTCCCTCTTCCAACTCAAAAAGGGCCTCTCAACTTCGCAAATCACACACTATATTCCTCTCTTCAAGTCATACCACAGCAAGCCATCAAGAGGGAAAACTAGATGATTCTCTTCAAAGCTCAAGAGAAGAGAAAGAGCAAGAAATCAAGCAATCAAGGGGAACTGGGCAATCAAAGATATGGCGAGATTTGCTAAGGATTCTTCATCAAGCAAGAGGGCGAGGAAGATGATTGAAAGACTCTCTGATGTAGAGGGCCATCTAAGCGGGCGAGATCCTAACCTAAAGGTAAGCTATTCTCTCTCTCCCATTCAATTTTCTTCTACATATTTTCCATGTTCCAAACCTTCTTCAATATGATAAAAACATGCTATTTTCTTTATTTTTCAAGGCATATCCTTTCTTCCCTAGTCCAAGAAGATTTTCTTCTCTTCCATAAATTTCCAAGTTAGTGGAAAAGATCAACCTCTCTATGCAATCCTTTATCTCAAAGTAGCATATCCAAGGCCTAGTTATCCATGCGAAGCATTACAAGAGCGCACTCATGGATTGGGCTGCAATGGGTGCATTGATCGAATTGTGGCATCTTCAAACCCATACTTTCCTTTTCACTTCATTCGAGGCTACCATTCTGTTGGAAAAAGCTGAACTCTTATTGGGACTTCCTAAGCTTAAGGCTAACAGTGATGAACCTGACATGACCGATATGCTATTGATGAGAGAAAGGGTCACTTGTCAACAGTTCTTAGAAAGGATCATGGACAGTCCAAAAGAAATCCAGGGCGTTCTGATTCAAAAAGGAATTAATCTCGCGAAGCTTGCAGAATGGATATCAAAGAAGATGGAAAATGCCAAGGAGGAAGATACAGAAACCGTAATGATCACGTTCACTGCATGTTTGGCTAGAGCTCTATTGTTCCCTGCCTAGGACAACATCTTAATAGATGATCAGCTCAGTGCGATATGCGGAATATTTCAAAGGAAACAAATAAGGACAACAGTCCTAGCCTATCTCTACAGTGGACTTTCAGCGGCTTCTACCAGTCAACCTCCTTATGGCAGCATGCTACTTTTAGCCTTATGGATTAATCTCCACTTCAAATTCAACCATAATGAAGAAGAAGTTCCCAAGATATCTCAAATGTATTAGCGTAGTCCTATCTTTCACATTGCCAACATAGTGAAACTCAATGACAACATGACCAATCGGGTGCCCAACCTCAAAACCTGAGCTGATTGACGTGCTTACTTCAAGACCATGCCGAGGACTGGCTTCGAATCAACACCACTCGCTTTTAGAGAAAAGGCGGTTCGGGTGCGCCACTGTGCTGGTACAGAGCTCCGACTGATCGGGGCAACCGAGTTCGTCTTATATAATCCACATCGTTGTCATCCTCAACTTGGCATGCCGCACTATGTCTTTCCAAAAAGTTCCAATCTTTCCCCAATCAAGAAGTGGGCTCTGGGAATTGATGAAGACTTCGAGGTGACAGAGCTCATTGCAACCTTATGAAACATCAGATTCACCAGTTGTGTTAAACTTCCTCATAAAGCAAACCGGGAGCTATAAAAAACTTATGTAAAAGAGCTTCAAAAAATTCGGCTTGAAAGCTCTCAACTTCTGCCCAAAGCTTGATGTACTTTCTACATTTATTTTCAATGAAAAATCATTCCCTTATTGCAATAAAGATCTTTCCTTAATATTGTGCAATTTTCCAAAAATTTTCCTTGAATAAAGCATCTCATTTTCCTCAAAATTCAGAGTTTCAGGTTCATTAATGCAAATGGCGTCGACTCAGAGAGACGCTTGTAGACACGCTAATTTTGACATCATTTTGAATAAATTTTATATCATATAATAATGCCTCAAAATGGTCTGATATTTAATTATTAGTAAATTTTATTATCTTTCTGAATTAATTATCTAAATAACATCGGTCAGACAAACATAATTTAAGTTTGTTAATGAAATTCATTTTAACTTAGATTTTTAATCAAATATGAGGAATTCCAAAAGACGTCGACATGTAACGATGCCATTTAGGGTTTTATTCTTATTTTGATTTTTAATTAATTTATTAATAAACTAAAAGACGTCTGCCATGCACGATGCCATTTAGGTTTCCTAAGCTGATTCTGTCTCTTCTTCCCGATGTTTATCCTTATCTTAATTAAGCTAAAAGACGTCTCCCATGGGCGACACGTTTTAAATAATTACAGATAATGATGAATTAGGCTGTATTATCTATTTCTTGGTTGGATTGACTTCAAAATCTTTCATGTTAATCTTTAAGTAATCGCGGATACGTGAACTTAAGCCTATAAATACCTAAGTCCTTGGCCATTAAAAGGTTAGTGATTATTAGTGATAATCTTTGAAGAGAGTTAATTAAGATTCTTTGAGAGAGACGACGTCCAAACGCTGAAGGATCGAGGCACTGGTGCTACTTCCAGGAGTCTTGAAGCAAGCTTCATCCTTTCTTCGTCCTTTCAAGATCCATTCAAGAACCAAGGCTTCCCAGGGGCCATCCAACTTATTTTTTGATTAATTTCTACATCTTCCTTCATATTTTCAGCATATTAAGTTCATAATTTCATCACATCACTCCATGCAATATATACTCACTAGCATATAATTTCCAATCCATGTTTTAAGGGGTTTCAAAGACCGCAAACAAGTGAGTTCATTTGTTTAGTTGCATGATTAGAATTGTTACTAGGATAGATACTACATCTATTTGAGTTCTTATTGTTCTTTCTCTCTTTTTTCTACTTTTTTACAAGGTACAAAAGAAGATCAAGAGGAAGGAAATCTGGACGATCCTCAAAGCCCCATAAGCATCCAAAGTAAGAACAAAGTAAGAAGGGCTCTTTTCCTTCAGCCGGTTGAAGGAGGAGAATCAAGGACTCCAACATCTCCCAATTCTGAAACAGGTAAGCGATCAATCTTTGTCTTTTGTAACTTTTTAGTTAAAAGTTTCTGGCGATCACATTCACTTAGTTTTTAATAGGTTTTATTAGTCACATAATCAACGTAAATTTTCATGATAATTACACACCCTAATTTGAGCACTCACAGCTTTTTGGCGATAACGGTGGGATTTGGTCTCGCCATCTTTTAATCTTTGTTCTTGCTTTTTATCAATCGGGCACCCACAGTGCACCAACTGTGTCTCTCGACACGCCCTCACTGATCGGTGAGTTTTTAGTTTAGTTGTTATTCCCACGTGCACGACGTGCACACTCTTGCGGCAAGATCTTGCCCTCCCCGTTTGATTGATTGAAGAGTTGTGATTGTGATAAGAAGCATGTGTGATTGATTAAATGTTTTGTTGTTCACATGATAAATCATCTTGTTAAAAATTAAAATAAAAAAGATTCGCATGAGCCAATTATTTACCGCTTTTATTCTGTTTGTTTGAGGAGGAATCGATCTAGAAATTCCTCTTAAATTGTTGATTCTGCGACCTGAAAAGTGTCCAGGAGTAGCGACGCGTTTCATACCGCGTCGCCCTACCCAGACGCCTTTCAGGCCAAATTCTCTGCTGTCTGCTGCCTGAGCTTCTGCGAGAAAAATAAGGTTCTGTTTTGAATAGCGTCGAGGCACAACGACGCGATTCAGACAGTTTCTTATTTTTTTCTTCACTGCTTGCTACTACACATTACATAATAAGCATTAGAGGCCACCCCGGCCACAGGTCATACGCACTGGGGCTAACACCCTCCTTTTCTTATAGGAACACCTTTCTTGACGTCTTCACCTCTCTCTGATTTGGTCGGTCCCTCGATCAGACTAGAGTGGTTGGCGTTAAAGACCTCCGTAAGTCCCCAAAATCAAGGTATTCCTCCTTGTTCATCGGGCTGGTTGTACCAATCGAAGTCCTGGATAGATTCTTCATAACGTTGTGAGAGAAAGCCATAGAGTATAACGGTGGAAATTAAACTAAAACTAGGATCTTACCCTTTGAGTGAATTTGTGATTAATTGAATCCAAATAACCTAACAAAGAATCCCAAAATAACGTTAAACATCCACTTGTTTGCTTAATCTCTGTACAAATTGTCTACAAATCTTTGAAAAAAAAATCTGACATCATGTTACTTCGATCATGTAGGGATTTGAGCATGGCTTCGGGAGCTATGGTCAACTATGAGGGAGATGCTAATGCCCCTCTTGAATCCAATTATCACTATGAAAATAGGGGAGATGCTAATGCCTCCTATGATCCTCATTCTTATCCATCTGAACATGAGGGAAATCTTCATATCCCTCCTCCTTTTGTTCATGATCAACACAATTCTGGTGTTGATCTTCCTCCGCACGTGCATGCGGTTTCTAACCCTGTCTTTGAGGAGGCCATGAACCCGGATGAGCCCCCATCTTCCAATCCATCCGATCTAGTCAATGCTCTGGGAGTTCTGGCCTCTCATCTGGATCCTCACTAGCTCGAGGCAATCTAGTCTATTTTGAAGGGGAAGACGTCCATGCAGTCTGCCGAGCCAAACTCTGCGGCTCCCCCTGTTATTCCTCAACCACCTCCCCATCATGCTTCATTCATTCATCAGGCCATGGAAGGCCTTCAGGTTTCAACTTCTCGGCCAGCTGGGCCACAACTGTCCTCCTCGAGACAACCAGCTAGACCGCCTACGCCAACTTATCAAAATGCCCTCAGGCATGGCGGAAGCGCTGTCGGATCTCAACCCTATTGTCCCCCCTACCCCACATACTCTAGGCAACAGGCCTATCATGTACCTCCACCTCCCGCTCCTCCAGTCGATATGACAACTCAAGCTCTGCTCGCGAAGATGGAGCATATGGATGAGCAATTCAATAATTTTTAGAAAATGATGAGAGTTAAAGCTGCACCTGAGATTAACCTGCCAATTCTACCCGTGTTCCATTTGCCGCCCTCCAAAATGCCAGTGTACCGAAAATACAACGGTACTGGTAACCCCTTCACCCACTTGAAGGAGTTCATGTACGAGTCATCTTTCTGGCAGAACGACAAGAGGTCGTTGGCATTTTTGTTCAGGAAATCCTTAGAGGGACCAACCCTCGAATGGTTCTTTTCTTTAGAGCCATCCGAAGTAGAGGACTATGGTATCGTATCACGAAAATTCATTCAACGATACCAGGATAGAGTTGCACCCTCTCTGTCCATTACTGACCTGATAGCAGAAAAAATGAAGCCCGACGAGGAATTCGTCAGTTTGCTGATAGATGGAGGGGCATGGCAGAAAAAGTTAAAGATCATCTGTCTGAGTCCGAACAAGTAAAGATGTTGATTTCCAATGCTACACCTCAGTTTAAGCTAGTCCTCGCCCTGAACAACTTGACCAGCATGGAAGAGCTCTATGAAAGGGTGCGTTACTGTCAGAACGCTTTCAAGCATGCTACGTTCTCTAATGTCTTTGATCCTTACCGACCTAGCAGGCCTCCACCTCGGAAGCCAGCCGTGCCAAATTCTCCTAGCACGGGTCCAACAACTGAGGGCACGTTCTCTCATGAGCAGATTAGCACCATGAACAATAATCAGCCCCAGTTAGTGAGGAGCCAGCCACCATCACAGTTCGCAGGCCAAAGACCACCGAACCAGCAGGGTTACAGACAACAGCAGCCACAGTATCAGTAACCCCAGCAGCCAAATCCACAATATCAACAGCCACAGTACCAAGACCACAGGAGCCGAACCAGCAGCCACAACATCAGCCACAGCGGCAGTTACAGTACCAGCCCCCACAACAACAACAGTACCAGCCGCGCGCATCGCCGGCATACCATAATGTACCTCCTCCTGCTGATTATAACCAGCAGAGGAAGCCTCCAGGCCCAAAAAGGGCAGAATATACAGTCCTTCCAGAATCCTTGTCTGTTATCTTCAATGCCTTGGTTTTGCCAAGAGAAAAAATAGTTTGGCCCCAAAATGCCGACACTTCCAGGTATTGTTACTTCCATAGACAACCTGGACACACAATAGACGCCTGCTTCCAATTTTGAAATTATATCCATGATCTCAACGAGCAGGGAGGCATTGATTGGGAGGAAATGAGGAAGTATATATCTGCCTTGAAGGCGAGAAGGCCCCAACAACAACAGCAACAACCCCAACAACAGCAACAACCAACAACGCCGGCATAGGCGGCAGCACCCCCGAACATAGGTATAATGCAGAACCCACTTCCGGAACACCAGCACCAGAATCAAGTTGCTCCCATTTTAACAAATAGAAAGTCTGAGGCTAATCGAGGGCAACAGTGGAAGATAGAGGACTCTTCCTCTATTTATTCAACCGGTCACACTCCGAGCACCACTGAGCAACCACCACGCCGCACCCTCTATATACCTAAACCACAACCCATTACCATCACACTAGTACCAACACCCGCATACCGTTTACCCACGCCCATTAACCCATCATCACCACCCGCTTTCCTCAAACCCATTACCCCCCACGCCACCACATCTCCATCAAACAACTTACCGCAAGCTAATTACACACCCCTCATGCCATCCAAACCATTGCTCTGTATACCATTCCCCACATCGTCTAGCACCACCACCACCTACCCAAATACCATACAACCATCCAAACCATTACTCCGCGTACCATTCCCCACTTCAACTGCCCCAACCACTTACCACACCACTATCCAACCCTCTAAACCCCTCATTCACACCATACCATCATCAACTAACCCCATGCCATCACCTGTATGCCAACCATCCACACCATCTACGCCATCTACCAACCCTGCGGTGCTCAAGTTATCACCTGGCCCTTCCACTAGTGAAGAATATGCACTCTAGAGTGGGAGGATCTTCAATAAGGTCTTTCCTCAATCTACTGTAAGAGACGGCCCATCACAGCTGCCAGAGGAAGCGCATAACAATGAGAGTGCACTAGGCACTCAATATGACCTGCTGAAGCAACTGGATAGAACACTGGCACGAATCTCTGTGCTTGAGTTGATCAAGAGATCGAAAACCCATCAGGAAGCTCTGATGGAATACCTACAAAAAGTGATGGTCAACAAAGACGTGCCGGTGGAGAAGATCACCGCACTACTAGTTCCACAAGGGGATCAGTCCTCTATCTTATTTCATGCTTCGGAACTAGCACCACTAGCAGCCAGGAGCATGGCTCTGAGTATTACGGTCAATATCTGCAAAAAAGTCGTAGACACATGCCTGGTTGATACGGGGGCTTCAATTAATGTTCTACCTCCGAAGACCCTTGAACTATGTGGTGTATCCAAAGAAAAATGGCTGCCTAGCCCCATTTCTGGTACAGCATATGATAACTCCACCCGTTCTCCTCTGGGAATGGTCTATTTAAAAGTAGAGTTAGACCCTATATGTCATGCCGAGGTCGAATTTTACATCTTGGAAATCGATCTTTCCTTGAAGGCTATTTTAGGCCATCCTTATATCAAAACCCTTGAGGCGATTCCCTCTACGAATCATCAGTGCCTCAAATTTCCCTATAAAGGACGAGTCGTTAAAGTTACGAGCATGCCAATCCTTGTTGCTGCTCACTCCTTGAATATCAAGCCAACTCCTTCACCTGGCCGATAACCTTTTCTGTCAGTATTACAGGTCTACCGTCCGATGGCCGATCCTTTAAAGGACGCCACTCTTACTCCTTACCCACTAGATGCCATAAAGTGGGGGAAGTGCATGAGTACCCCTGGATAGAAAATAATGATGAAGGGTGGTTATCAGCCTGGAAAGGGCCTAGGCACACAATTACAAGGCAGAACCACGCCCCTCAAGGATAACCGAAGGACACCTGGAAATGGCCTGGGCTATAGGCCAAGAAAAGTGAAGCACGACATTACTTAGCAGGAAGAAAATTAAGATGGCCAGAAGGTCTGGGAAACAATGTCTACACCATGCAAAGAAGGTCAGGACCCCTTAACATGGACCTTGTACACACATTTCGTCAAAGGACCCGTGATCAGTCATGATTACATAGTGGTCATCACTTCCTGTTTTGATCTCCATGACATATATGGAAGAGATCTGGCCAGACATTGTTCAGAATTGTTGACGTATCAGTCTTTGGAGGCTCTGCGGCCAATGAAAAGGAGGAAGTTCCAAGATCCTGAGTGTGAATGGTACCGATGGTTTAACTTAAGGGATATGTACATTGCACTAAACATACTATTTCTTGATCCATCAGAACCAAAGTGGCCGCTACAAATAGATGAGCTGATTGAAGGGCCTGGTGCCATTTTTGACAAAAGAATTCTGCTGTCTAAGGAAACAGATGAAGGGGAGCCAGATGACCTCTATGAAGCTGGTTATACCATGGATCTTCTTTGGAGGGGGACTTATCCCTCTTACATTTTCGCACTCCATACATTATTCCGCACTCTGTTTCTGACCCCGACTTGGTCGCGGGTCATTACTGAAGATATTCTACGGGCTCCGCCCATCATAATCACCCTGTCCCCACGAGACTTTATCCCTCAACATCCTCTCGATCTAGAGAGGATTTATGATTTAATCTGGGACATGCTACTGTATGATCCCCCCAATCATTTGGCCTTGGTGCCGCTTCCTCCATCCAATTCTCCTCCTATTCATCTCCATTCTTGTTTTATGATTAATTCATCTTTTCGCCAAAAAAAAAAAAATGCCAATTTGGCAACAAATTTCTCCCAAATCCCCATTGAGGAAACTTCCTACTTGTCCGATTGTACCCCATCACGCGGGTCATTCGGTCAAGATTCTCTTCTAGATCTACTCTGCCCCTCCTCTCGGGAGGATTCTCCTGTATTTTCTCATGTATCCTATAATTTTCATCCTTCTTCGTCCTCATTAGGTCAGGATAGGGAGTCTAGTGAAGTTAGGGAGTCTAATGAAATTAGGGAGTCTAGTTTTATGTAGGTTGATCAGGTTAGGAAGTCTAGGAAATCTAAGGGTAAACAAATTCCAGATAGATACCTCCAAGATTTAGCATTTAAATGGCTTTCTTGCTCTATGATCCCTCAGCTGTTAGAGAATCCTATTCAGATGCCAGAAGATTGTGTAGACGATGAGTCAGTTAATGATGGATATGGGGTGTATGAATTGATACACGAAAAAGACCATATTGTTGAAGATGAGGAAGATGACGAGGACGCGGCTGAGGCATATGTCAGTGGAGTAAAAAGATTCGATGAACCGTCAGCTACCGTAAAAGAGCCCACTAAAGAGATCAATCTAGGGACTGAAGATGAACCTAAGGTTGTCCTCGTTAGCAAAAATCTTTCTGAAATGGATGAGAAGGTAGTGGTCCAAGTTCTTAAGGATTATAAAGACACTTTTGCCTGGAGTTATGAGGATATGCCGGGGTTAGACTCATCACTAGTGGAACACAAGTTGACATTAAAGGATGGAGGTAACCCGGTTAAACAGAAGTTAAGGCGATTCCACCCACAAATGGCTTTGAAGATGAAGGAAGAAGTCGATAAGTTACATAAAGCCAAATTCATTAGAGTTGTCCTCTATCTACAATGGGTGGCTAACATAGTCCCGGTTTTGAAGAAAGATGGGAAGGTCAGAATCTGTATTGACTTCCGAGATTTGAACCGGGCGTGTCCTAAGGATGATTTTCCACTGCCTCACATTGATGTACTCATTGATAACACGGATGGCTATGAAACTCTATCATTTATGGATGGATTCTCAGGATATAATCAGATCAAATTGGCACAAGAAGATCAAGAAAAGACATCATTCACTACACCTTGGGGGACATATTGTTACGTCGTCATGCCCTTTAGATTAAAGAATGCTGGAGCCACTTATCAAAGGACTATGAAGGCAATATTTCATGACATGATGCACATTGATCTAGAAGTGTATGTGGATGACTTGTTAGTGAAATCTAAGACTAAGGCTGAGCATGCCGAAGTTCTGGCAAGAGTGTTAGAAAGATCAAGAGAATATCAGTTGAAGATGAACCCCAACAAATGTGTATTCGGGATATCCTCAGGAAAATTACTTAGATTCATTGTCAGTAAACGGGGAATTGAGATCGATCCCAACAAGGCAAAGGCTATTAGAGAAATGCTACCTCCCAAGAACTTGAAAGAGTTAAGAGAATTAATCGGGAGGTTGCAGTTTATTCGCCGATTTGTCTCCCAGCATTCACAAAGGTGTAAGCTTTTCTACTAGCTCACCAAGCCGGGAGTCAAATTCAATTGGGACGATAAGTGTCAGGAGGCGTTTGATGGATTGAAGAATTATTTGGCAAGTCCTCATGTTTTGAGACCACCATCTCCGGGCAAACCATTGATACTATACATTTCTGTCCTGGCTGATGCGGTGGGGGCTGTCCTAGCACAAGAGGATGAAGAAGGAAAGGAGAGGGCAGCCTACTATCTCTCTAAACATCTCAACCCCGCTGAATAGGGATACACAGCGATGGATAAAACATGTGCAGCACTTGTATGGGTGGTTCAGAAATTGAAGCATTATTTTCTAGCTCATGAAGTTCATCTCATCGCTAGGATGAATCTGATCAAGTTCCTCCTTGAGAAATATGTCCTTACTGATAGGTTAGCACGATGGCAGAGCTTGTTATCTTAATTCGATATCACTTACATTCAATAGAAAGCGATCAAAGGCTATGCCATAGCAGAACATCTCGCTCATCATCCCCTTCCTCATTCTGATCTAGTCCGATCAGAGTTTCCGGATGAGGAACTGATGTCCATAGACTGAATCAAAGATGACATGTGGACTCTGCATTATGACGGAGCTCTGAATTCCCATGGAAAGGGGATCGGCATTGTTCTGTTATCACCTGAAGGTGTCACCATTCCACAAGCCTTTCAGCTTGACTTTCCAGTCACTAACAATATAGCTGAATACGAGGCACTCCTTGCTGGCCTCGAGGCTGCTCATCTCCACGGTGCCACCAAACTCAGAATTGTGGGTGATAACCAATTGATTCTCCGCTAGGTGCTAACCAAATATCGAACTCTTGATCCCAAGCTCAAACCTTATCAAGAACTCACTTATGCTTATGCGAAACTTTTCACAAAATTGATCTTCATCCATGTTCCTCGAAATCAGAACATCTTAGCTGACGCTCTAGCTTCACTTGCATCTTCCCTCGATTTCTCAATCAGCAGACAATCCGAGTCGATCATTGTTCATAGGCGTCTTTCACCCGCCGTGAAAGACCCTTCATTTCTTAGGACTAAGGAGAAGCTGCTGAAGAAGGTCAAAGATGGAAATATTGTGGAAAAGAGAGAGATTATGTTAATGGAGCTGTTAGAAGAGATGGATGATGAATAGAAACCATGGTACTATGAAATTGCCAAATATTGTGAAGATTAAACATATCCTGAAGAAGCCACAGCTGAGGAGAAAAGGGCTATCAGGAGAGTTGCTCAGAGATACACCCTAGTTGGGGGAGCATTATACAAAAGAGGTTTTGATGGAGTTCTTTTAAGATGTTTAGACGAATATGAGCTTTGGAAGATCATGGAAGGAGCTCATGCTGGAGTGTGTGGTGGCCATGTTAATGGACAGATGCTAGCAAAGAAGATCCTTAGACAAGGATTCTATTGGCCAACCATAGAAGAAGATTGTGTAGGATATGTCCGTAGGTGTGCCAAGTGCCAACTTCACACCGACAAGATCCATTCTCCTGCATCTTCACTCCATCCCGTTTCCTCCCCATGGCCTTTCTCCTGTGGGCTTTCGATGTCCCCTTGGCAATCTTGATTCCAGCATTAAGCAAAAGTTCTTCATCCTCATGGTGATGTGGGAATGGGATGCGTAGTAGTGGTTTTGATGGCATGATGGGTTCATAGGTGGGTGGTGGAGGGTTGTTTAGAGGTGGTGGTCTTGGTGTAGTGGAGATGGATCTAAGTATAGCAGGTAATGGAGTGGTGGTATTAGGCATGGTTTGAGGATAACAGGTATAGGGATGGGTGTAATGGGAATTGGTGAAGGTCTGGGAATGCGGAGGATGCGGTGCAGTGATGGTTGTTCGGCATCCTTTTGGCTATGCACTGTTGAGTAGATGGAGGAGGCCTCTTCAACCTTCTACTGTTGCCCCCTATTAGCCTCAAATTGGTTGTTCGTGAGGATTGGGGCGATTTCGTTTTGGTGCTCCAGTAGCGGATTTTGGACTATTCCCATGTTTTGCGGGGGTGCCGCCTGCTGGACTGGTGCCCTCTGTTGTTGTTGTGGTTGTTGCTATGGTTGTTATTGCTATCTTCTCGCCTTCAAGGTAGTTATGAATTTCCTCATTTCTTCTCAGTCTATACCTTCTTGGTCATTCAAGTCATAGATGTAGTCCCTGAAATGGAAACACGCATCCACAGTGTGCCTAGGCTGTCGATGGTACACACAGTATCGAGAGGCATCTGCATTTGGGGGCCAGATGGTCTTTTCTTCAGGCAATACCAAAGCATTGGCTGCCATGAGAGCATTGAATACATCAGATAGTGATTCTGGTAATTGGGGGTAAGTTGCTCTCCTCGGACCGGGAGGTTTCCTCTGTTGGGAATAGTCATTTGGGGGAGGAACCTGGTTGTAATTCAGCTGCTGCAGAGGTTGATTGTATGCTTGCTGCTGAGGTTGGTTGTATGCTTGTTGCTGAGGTTGCGGTTGTTGTTGGAGAGGTGGCCTATAGCCCTGCTGATTTGGCTGCCTTCGTGTACTATATTGTGGCGGCTGATTCCTGACTTGTTGAGCATAGTTGTTGTTCATGATGTTGATCTGCTCGTGAGACATAGTTCCTTCAGTGGTAGGGCTAGTTGTAACAACATTTGGAGCGTTAGGCTTCCGGGATGGTGGCCTATAAGTTCTATGAGGATCGAACACACTGGAGAATGTTCTTTAAATACATTATGGGCGTAGCGCGCCCTCTTATATAAATCTGCCATAGTAGTCAGATTGTTCAATGTCATGACCAACTTGTATTGTGGCATAGCATTAGTAATCATCATCTTCACTTGCTCCTTCTCGGACAAGTGGTCTCTTATTTTCTCAGCCATTGAACGCCATCTGTTGGCGAACACCACAAAGTCTTCATCTGGTCTCATTTTCTCATTAACCAAATCTGTGATAGATAAAGTAGGTGTAACCCGATCTTTGTATCTTTGCAAGAATTTCTTAGATACAATGTCGAAGTTCTCGACTTCGCTAGGATCCAAGGAAAAGAACCACTCTAGAGCTGACCCTTCTAGTGATCTCCTGAACAGGAAAGCCAATGCTCTCTTGTCGTTCCGCCAGAAGGAGGATTCATATAAGAATTCTTTGAGATGGATGAAAGGATTGTCGGTGCCCTTATACTTCCAGTACATTGGCATCTCAGAAGGCAACAGATGGAAGATCGGTAGATCAGGAACAACCATTTCAGGAGCAGCTTGCGCACCTATTGTTCTTTGAAACTGCTTGAATTGCTCGTCAATCTAAGTAATCTTGTTAAGCAAAATCTGAGTGGTTGGATCTACTGGTGGAGGAGGTGGTTGCTGAAAAGCTTGTCCCCGAGAATAAGTGGGAACAAGAGGACAATAGGGTCGCGAACTAGCAACATTTCCTCTATGCCCAAAGGCATTTTGGTAAATTGGAGTCTGCGGCCTGACGAAGTGTCGTGAACTAGATTGTTGTTGGCCCACCGGCCGAGGAGCGGAAATACGGAGGCCTTCCATGGTCTGGATAGGAGCTTGATGGATAGTAGGATGAACTAGAGGGTTTGGTTCAGAAGGATGTAAAGGGGTTTTTTCTTTCAAAATAGATTGGATGGCCTCAAACTGATGAGGATCCATATGATTGGACAGAGCCCCCATGAGGGTAGCGAGATCAGAGGGATGATTAGAAAAAGGCCCAACTTGGTCTTGGGCTTCTTCGAAAGTGGGGTTGGAGATTACATGAACATGGGAGTGGTCACCCATATCCGGATTGTATTAATCATAGGGGGAATAAGCCTGAATATGAGGGGCATAAGCATCTCCCTCGTGTATGGTTTGAAATTGATTAGGATTATGAGAGGCATAAGCATCTCTCTCATCTTCAGAGAAGGACGGATCATAGACCTGAGGGGCATGAGCATCTCCCTCGTATTCAACCAAATCTTCTTCTTCGAGGGCAACCATGCCGACGGTTCTACCTGAGCATAACATCATCGTGTTTGATTATCTAAGAATTCAGACAAGTTATGTAGAGATTAACAAACAAGTTGATGGTTACGTCGTCTTAGGATTCCTTGTAGAGTTAAAACAGATTTTTAAGGTTAGATTTACTCACGGAAGGATCCTAGTTTCAGTTCAATTTTTCCGTCGCTATGTTCTATGGCTTTCACTCACAACGGATATGAAAATCTACCTGGTACTTCGAAGGTACAACCAGCCCGATGAACATAGAGGAATTCTCTGCTTTTGGGGACTTATGGAGGTCTTAACACTAACCACTCTAGTTTGACCGAGGGACCAACCCAGTTAGAGAGAGGTGAGAGTGCCAAGAGATACAGGTTGAATGGCGGAAGGTACGGGCAACATCCTTCAGAAAGACGTTGCTATGTGTCAACGTTATTCAAGCCCGAAAAACAGTAAGCAGTAAAGATAACAGGGGCATTCCCCTCTCAGTTGAACATGATAAATAGAAGATCAGATATTCATGCGAAAACAATTTTAAACAGATAGGCTAATCATGCAACATCATGGATATCGATTCAAATAAGACACACTTTCCAATACCACAACTCAAGACAATCAAGGGGAGGGAAAAATTTTGCCACATGGGGTGTGCACGAGGTGCACGTGGGGATAAAAATCAAACAACCATCCAATCAATCGTCAGACGTGCCCGAGGGACACAAGCCGTGCACCGAGTGCCTAATGGAGACAAACAAGAGTAAAGAAAAAAGAGAACGGCAAGACAAGTGTCACCGTGATCTCCAAAAAACTGTAGGTGCTCAAATCGTGTGTTATTATTATGATATCATGTGTCATATAATTAACAAATCAATTTTAAAACGTGATCGCCAGAAACTGAGGGTTTCAAAAGAATAAATTATCGTCTTACTCACCTTCTGATTTGGGAGATTGGGTTCTTTGTTCTTCTCTTTCGGCCAGCCGAAAGAGAAGAGCCTCTTCTTTAGCTTTACTCTTGTTTTTGTATTTTTCTTCTTTTCTTCAAGCCATTTTCCTTCTTCTTCAAACCTTGCAAAAGAGACAAATAAATAAAAGAAAATATGGATTAGAATTAATTATAGTATAGAATCTATTCTAATAATCAAATCTAACATGAAATTAAACAAGAAGAACTCACTTTTTATGTTTTTTTAAACCCCTATCTCATGTAGGTATAGAGAACATGATGTGAGTGTTTGTGTGATGGAGTGATGTGATGAAGAACTAATAAAAAGAAACAATGAAATAACTAGATAGAAAACAATCAAAACTAGTAAGAAAACTAGAAAGAAGAAAGGAAAGGGATGAACATGGTTGGCCCCTCCATAGCCTTGGTCTTCAATGGCTTCAATGAAGGAAGAGGATGAAGAGGATGAAGTCTTGGGATGCTGTCCACGTTTTCCTTCTTGAAAGCCTTCAAAAACCTTGAAGAACACCTCCAATCCTTTAATGGCCAACTTTTTTCAAAGGTCCAAAAGGTATTATATTTATAAGAAATGTTTTCAAGGTGTTTTGGTCTTCAAAAGACTCTCCTCTGCGCCTGGACTTGTCTTGGATGTCGATCCAAGAGTTAGAAACCCTTCCAAGCATGGAGACCGGATCAACTCGGCTAAATCACGCTTATCAGGAAATTGCTTAAAACAAGAGACGCCATTTAGCTAATTAGAAGGGGCCAACATATAAATAAATCCGGAAAGGCAAGCGTAAGCGGTTAGGAAAGCTAAAACACATCGTCTATGGGGGTCGTAATTTAGATAATTACCAAATTAATTCGGATTCAAATAGAAAATCCAGACGGATTAGAGCCTAAATGGTGTCGTCTATGGGCGACATTGTTTAGTTAAATCTATCTAGATTTAGAAATTTAATTCCGAACTAATTTAGGGTAGAAATCTAAAAGGCGTCGACCATAGGCGACGTCAATCAACAAATTTCAAGAAAAATCAATAAAAATTAATTAATCATTAAAAATCAGACTATTACAGGGCATCATAAGTGTAACATGAAATTTGCTAAATATGAAGTCAAAATTAGCATATCTACAGAGTGATTTGATGAAGAACTAATAAAAAAAACAGTGAACTAACTAGATGGAAAACAATCAAAACTAGTAAGAAAACTGGAAAGAAGAAAGGAGAGGGATGAGCATGGTTGACCCCTCCATAGCCTTCGTCTTCAATGGCTTCAATGGAAGAAGAGGATGAAGTCGTGGGATGTTGTCCACATTTTTCTTCTTGAAAGCCTTCAAAAACCTTGAAGAATACCTCCAATCTTTCAATGGCCAACCTTTTTCAAAGGTCCAAAAGGTATTATATTTATAAGAAGTGTTTTCAAGGTTTTTTGGCCTTGAAAGGACTATCCTCCGCGCTCGGACTTGCCTTGGATGTCTATCCAAGAATTATAAACCCTTCCAAGCATGGAGACCGGATCAGCTCAGCTAAATCACGCCTATCAGGAAACTGCTTAAAACACGTCGCCCTCAAGAGACGCCATTTAGCTAATTAGGAGAGGCCAACATAGAAATAAATTTGGAAAGGCGAGCGTAAGTGGTTGGGAAAGCTAAAACACGTCGTCCATAGGGGTCGTGATTTAGATAATTATCAAATTAATTCGGATTCAAATAGGAAATCCAGATGGATTAGAGCCTAAATGGCGTTGTCTATGGGCGATGTTGTTTAGTTAAATCTATCTAGATTTAGAAATTTAATTCCGAATTGATTTAGGGTAGAAATCTAAAAGGCGTCGATCATGGGCGACGTCAATCAACAAATTTCAAGAAAAATCAATAAAAATTAATTAATGGTTAAAAATCAGACTATTTCGGGACATCATAAGTGTAACATGAAATTTGCTCAATATGAAGTCAAAATTAGCGTGTCTACATGCTGCAATGGCAAGGAGGATTCTAATTAACTTTATCATTGCCACTTGAAAAAAAGTTTCGTCATAGTCAATTCCTTGTCTTTGACGATATCCCTTTTCCACCAGTCGAGCCTTATAAGTGTCAATTTGTCCATCTGCTTCGATCTTCCTCTTGAAGATCTATTTGCAGTCAATTTGTCCTTCCATTTCTCAGAGTCAGAATTACGAATTGATTCCTGATAGGATTGAAGATCATAATACTCATTTATCTGTACCTTAGACGAACTGTCAGAGACATGTCCAACATATCTCTTTAGGTTATCTAGGTACCCTACCAGATCTTCGTAATATCTGTGTTTTATTTTGAGCATTTTCCATAGGTGTCGTCTCATCCAATAAGACTATGTCCCCAATTTGTGGTTCATGGACCTCGTCTAGTTCTATCTGACTCTCACTGTTTTTCTAGAGGAGATATTCCTTCTCCAGAAATACAACTCTCTTAACCATTAGGACCCTTTGCTCATAAGGGTAATAGAAATAATATCCAAATCTCTCTTTTGGATATCCCATACACCTACACTTGTCGGTTCTCGACTCTAGTTTATCTGTGTCATTCCTTTTCACATGGGCAGGACACCCCCAAACTTTAATGTAATTAAAGTTCGGTTTCCTTCCCTTCCATATCTCATATGGTGTAGTAGGAACTGACTTACTTGAAACCCGGTTCAACAAGTAGGTTGTTGTCTCTAAGGCATATTTCCATAAAGACAAAGGTAATCCTGACAAGGACATCATGGAATGGACCATGTCCAACAAGGTCCTATTTTTTCTTTCAGATACACCATTATGTTGTGGCGTATATGGTGGGGTCCATTGAGAAATTATTCTATTATCCTTCAAGTAAGAAGTGAATTCGAGACTTAAGTATTCACCTCCTCAATCCGATCGAAGTATTTTGATACTTTTACCAGTCTGCTTCTCTACTTCATTCTTATATTCCTTAAACTTCTTAAAAGCTTGTGATTTATATCTCAATAAATAAACATAGCCATACCTAGAGAAGTCATCAATAAAAGAAGTGAAATAGAGATATCCTCTTTTAGCCTCTATTGACATGGGTCCACATACATCCGTGTGTATGAGTTTGAGAAGGTTAGCAACCCTCTCACCATGTCCACTAAAATGAGCTTTGGTCATCTTCCCCATGAGACACGACTCACAGGTATCAAATAGTTTGAATTCAAATATCCATTTGAGCATAGGTGAGAAATCCTCTTCTCACCCATATGACCAAGCCTGTAATGCCAAAGGTATGTAGGATTCACTTCTTCTGTCTTATCACTGGAAACCTGCATTACATCATTACATGTATCCAATATATATAACTCATTGATCAAACAACCATTAACTATAATCAAACCATTATTGATAATAGAGCACCCAGTGCTAGTTATCGTCAATAAGTAACCAACATTGTTTAAGCAGGAAATAAATACAATGTTTCTGATAATTTATGCAATAAAATAACACTCTATTAACTCCAGAATTGTCCCAGAAGGTAACCTAAGACGAGCAGTTCCTATAGCTTGAGCAGCAACTATAGCTCCATTGTCCATCCTTAGTTGAATATTTCTTTTGTCAAGTTTTCTCTTATTTTTCAACACCTACAAAGAGTTACAGATATGAGATGCGCATCCAGTATCCAATATACATAATGTGGATCTTATAAAAGACAAATTTAAGTCAATGACACAAATACCTTCATTTAGAATTGCCTTGCAATTCCTTTTCTAGTGACCAGTCAGTCCACACCGAAAGCATTTACTGTTTTTTTCATCCTTCTTGCCCTTGCCCTTGCCTGCCTTGGTGATCTAATTACCCTTGGTCTGTTTCTTTCCTTTCTTGTTATTCGATGTCTGGGTGACCTTTCTTTTCTTGTTGGTCCGACCAACAATCATTACAAAAGATGGTTTCCCCTTTTGCATGGTCCCTTCATCACTCTTTAACATGCTTAGGAGTTCTGGTAAAGAAACCTCAATCCTATTCTTGTTAAAGTTCTTGATGAAGGGAGAAAATGATTCAGGCAATGACTGGAGAATGAGATCAATGCTAAATTCAAGGTCCAACTTGAATCCTAGCCCATTTAGTCTCTCTATCCATTCTATCATTTTCAGTATATGTGCCTATACTGAAGTCCTGAAAAGTTTCTTGGAGACCTCATACCTCTCTATCCTACCCTACTCCTCAAAGAGCTGGCGTAATTGGAGAAGTATAGCTCTACAATCTGTCTTTTCAAATTGTCTCTGTAGGTCGAGAGCCATAGAGGCTAGTATATAACATTATGCAAGGGAAGAATCTTCCGACTATTTTGCGTAATTTAATTGATCACCCTACTCAACATTAACAAGAGGCTCAGGTTGAATCGTGTCCAACACGTACACAATCTTTTTAGCTGCTAAGACAATTCGCAGATTACGCAGCCAGTCTTGATAATTAGGTCCAGTCAATTTGTTCGCATCTCAGATGCTACGGAGGGGATGTGACAATGACATGGTTATCTGGATAAGAAATAAAAGACAATAATTTAGCATGCGTTCAAGGTTCTAATTTAGATGTGGTTTTCTATCTTAGTTAGCTCCACCATTTTGCGCTGAACTATATAACCCTCAATCATATAGAACGGGAGATAACGGTGATCATCCTAGTGGGTCTGAATTCCAACAAGACTGAGGTGCGACCTTATGGAAAGCACAACAAATCACATCGCATCTCTTGGGCAGTCAACAACACTTACATCCAATGTAATATCCGACTTTCAACCCCCGAGCAGTCATCGCCTTGTGGAAAGCACGACAAAGGATACTCCCAGTTAGATTGCATCTTAAGTGGTAGAATAAATATATTCGAGATATATATTTATTTTACCTAGTAATTGCTCAAAATAAATACATCCCATGCAAATAAATAAGCCTGGAGTGATTATGGACTCTAAATTAAAGCTATGCAGATATCCAGCCTACTTCTCAAGTAGCAGGATCATCCTCGCAGTTCATCATCCATGCCTTCAAGCTCCATCTGCAGCATCAATTACAAAAATTACACAACTCGTAGGCCGAAAAATAAATTACATGTCAATAATTTCCAGTAGCCCTTAGGGCAAGTACATTCATCGAAGGAAGATAAAGTTACATTGGAAATTAAATAGAAAGAGAAGGGAGGCTTGCAAGCCTCAAAAGGATTGAGTTAAGTCCATGATTACCCACCATTCTATACATAATCACATCAATCACAGAAGGGTTATTTTTGAAAATAATCCTTATATTTGAATTAAAATCATGAGTTATGCATTCGAGAAATTTTGATCATAATTAATTTTAAAAAACTCATCGTTATATTCAAAAGTAATCAAACAGATACTAAATTTGGCATCACGGTAACATCTATGCTTAGAATCATTCCATACATATAAGAGGATGCATATATGAATTTCAAATTAAATTCAAACAAACACGACAATTAAGACAATCATGAAATTTAAATTCAAATTAATCATCCAATGATTAAACTAAGTAGAATGAAATTTAATTAAATGATCATCTTCAATTATCCTTCATTAAAATTCATAATTTGAATCTTTGAAAATTATCCAATAATTTTACAAATCCAAAATTTGAATTTTAACGATAATCCTCTCTAAAATTCAAAATTCAAATTTAACAATTATCCAATAATTAAAAATTTGAAAATCTGGATTTTATACGTAATCTTCAATTAATCTAAATATTTACATGATAATTGTCAGATTAATCAAAATCAAATTTAACTAATATGTTTCCAACAGTTATTTTAATTTTGAGAAAATTATTTATTCTTTCGGGCTAGTGCAGTGCGTTGTACGCCACTACAGGGGAAGTCCGGAGCAGTGTGCCGTATGGGTCGGAGCAGTGTGCCCACCAGTGGGAAAAAAACGACAACAAACCCATTTTAAATAATTAAAAAATTACATGGACGGCTGGTCCATGTGCCGTCCACATGGTGTGGACGGGCACATGGTTGGACGTCCACACCATGTGGACGGCCATGTGTCGACGGCCACCATCATGGCCGTTCAATTTCAATAAATCTTGACAGCCACTCCAAGTGCTGTTTATAGTCCGTAAAATTTTCGAAAATTCCCACAGCCTGTTCTTTTGCTGTCCTCATGAACGGACACTGCAAGTGTCATTCACATGGCCGTGAACAGAGGCCCAACCTACCGTCCAGAGCCTGACAGCGGTCTATCCAGCCGTCCAAATTCCCGCTGTCTCCAAAAAATTAATTTTTCATGGCCCAAAAATTAAAAATAAAATTGAAGAACACAGAGTAATTCGAACATGATGTTATCACAGAGATATGTTCTTCCCAGTTGCATCAACATGAGCCTTAACCTAGCTCTGATACTACTGTTGGGTTCAGTTGAAACTCCCGGAAAAACATTTGCAGCGCAAGAACAGAAATTAAAACGAGTTCCCAAACCAATTACGGGCTTTGATCGATGCAACAAAAACGATCCAAAAATCATACACAGATTTTCACCTTGCGTAGAATACGTTGTTCTACAAAGATCGATGCCGAACTCCTCGAAGCTGCAAACCGTACAAGCGTACGGCCTCTAGAGCTAATCCACACGAACCCTCGCAGCGACGGAGCTCTCCTTCTCCAAACTCACACAAACCTTCTTGTCTCAAGAACCTGGAAAGAGTCCAACTCTTCTTTCTTCACTTGACAGCTAGCTTTGGAATGGGTTAGCATTAGGTTTCGGGTTGGAGAACATATAGGATATATAAAGGGGTTTAAAGACGGCAACTTGAACCGACTCGTAAACCAAACCCCTCTTTAACCGCTACGGTTAAAGTAAACCCAACGACATTTCTATATCAATATATTATTATTATTAGCATATTTATCAAATAAGTCTAATAATATATATATTATTTATATGCCCTTTATATTATTGTGTATATACTTTTAAGCCATTTATAGATTCTTTTTCTAAAAGAATCTAATGTTTTAGTATATTTGTCTATACAATAATATTCCGTTATGCAAGAGTTATTTGTGTGTGATCCTCTAGGCCCATTATCACTCTGGTTTAAAGATCTATTAACTTCTAGTATAATTAGAAATAAATTAAACCAGTTATTCCCAATAACCGTTTAATTTGATCTGGACCTTTTGATCACATTGGGTCAAGCAAATCCACGTGATCCTAGAGGATGCCGAGTTCATCTTCACCCTGTCTTGCACCTATAAGTCTTCAGTTACCGTATCGCTATAATCCCTCGCTCATTCTGAGTTCGATCCAATCGTGTGGTATGGTTATGTCAAACTACTAATGATCGTGCCGTCTGACCATGACCTCCTTAATAATTTCACGTTCGTTCCAAACAAACTGATACCACCCGGGCCAGGAGTTTAGTGGAGCGTCCATATCATGACCCATTAACTGTCTATGATATACCTGACAGTGAGTGATCTCCTCTTGACCATTAAGGGTCTTCGCATGTATTCTGATGTGGCTAATAATTCGGTGTTTTATGACTTATGGTTAAAGTCACTTAACCAAATATTAAACCACACCAGTCCTCACGCAAGACCCCATTAATGTCTCAGGTCAAAGGATCAACGATACTACTGAGACAGATAGATCTTCAGTTGACATTATGTATAATTAACCATCTGAAGATCCATCAGCGGATCAGTTCAGTAAACATCCTCCCAGGATGAACACCCACACACATGTGTTGGTGCCCCGCACCTGTGACCGTGTGATTGGTCATCTACACATCATGCGTGCCGATTTACAAGTAATCATGTCTCAGAGTGATTACTCTCCAATTAAGAACAGTTTATGGTATGTGTCCATATACAGTCAAACTCACATTCGAGATCCCATCTCGAAATTGACTTTACAACTACATATCCTAGGGACAACGCAAAGCAATCCACAGATTACAAGTTTACGCTCTAATTACTACTTAATTATATTAAATAAGATTGTACAATACATTGGGCCTACACGGCCAAGAACTAGCCTGTAGGACACCCAAACACTAACATAATGATCCAAAGACCTATTAGGAGGCCATTAAGAGTCCCAATGCCGAAAAATGACGAGAAGCAATGAATTATCAGATACAGTCCATGTACACGAACCAAGTTTAAACCTTGGAGGACTTGCTCGAGGGTATTGTACCTATCAGATGCAAGTAGATCTTTAATAAAAAAGATAAGTGTAGATGGATGGATCGATACTTATAAGGTAAGGTTGCTGGCAAAGAGATATCGTCAAAGACAAGGAATTAACTATGATGAGACTTTTTTACTAATTTCCACTCACCATTAAAACACACCATGACTATGAAATCTGGCAGATAGATGCAAAAGTAGTCTTTCTCAATGAAAACCTTGACGAAGAGGTGTATATGATACAACTTAAAGGTTACACATCTAAAGAGTTTTTAAATAAAGTATGCAAGCTTCAAAGGTTCATTTATAAATTGAAGTAGGCCTTCAGGAACTAGAATTTAAGATTTTATGAGATTATCAAATCTTATAACTTCACTAAGAATCAAGATTAGCCATGTGTGTACAAGAAGACTAGTGGGAGTACAGTCACTTTTCTTATCATTTATGTTAATTATATCCTACTCATTGGGAATGATATAGCGATGTTATAATTAGTAAAGGTATGGCTGTCTAAGAACTTTTCTATGAAAGATTTGGGAGAAGCATCCTACATATTGGGAATACAGATCTATAGGGATAGATTAAAGAAGATGCTTGGTTTCACCTAATCTATGTACATAGACACTATTGTCAAAAGGTTTGGCATGGAGAATTCCAAGAGAGGTCTCATACCAATGAGACATGAAATTTATCTCTCTAAAGATCAATCTCTTAAGACCTGAAGAGAGATCATACATGGATTGATTACCTTATGCCTCTGTCATAAGGTCTATCATATAAGTGATGCTATGTATGAGACCTGATGTAGCATATGTTCTGAGTGTCATGACCAAATATAAGGCAAATCTAGGTAGCCATATTGGAAGGCTGTAAAATACATCCTGAAATACTTGAGAAGGATTAAGAATACATTTCTAGTCTATGGAGGAGGCGACTTGAAGCTGTGAGGTTACACTAACTCAAGCTTTTAGTCAAATCCGGATGATAGCAAGTCTACCTCTTGATTCATGTTTACCTTGAATGGTAGGGTAGTGAGCTGAAAAAGTTTCAAGCAGGAAACCACTATAGATTCATCGACTGAAGCTGAGTACATCGCTACAGCTAAAGCCACTAAGGAAGGAGTCCGGATGAAGAAGTTTATCGCTGACCTTCGCATAGTTCTAAGCCTCTCTGATTATGTCTCACTGTTGTGTAACAACAATGGGGATATTCCTCAAGCGAAAGAGTCATATTCTCATCAAAAGTCAAAGCATATTCTCAGACGTTTTCATATGATCAGAGAGATCATCGTCAGAGGAGATGTTATGGTGGAAAGAGTTGCTTCAGTCGACAACATTACAGACCCACTGACGAAGCCTCTGTCTTAGGTTGTGTTTGAGTGTCACATAGAATGTATGGGGATACAATATAAGGGCGATTGACTTTAGTCCAAGTGGGAGATTAGTATCAAGTGTAGCCTATAAGCCAATCCGATACAATGTACAAACTTGTTCAGCTATTTATTAATTAATGGTAATAAATTCATTATGTGTAAATCACTTTCTTTAATATTTGTTTCACAGTGAAGTCTGTGAATGTGTACAATAGATGTTAGATTATGATAAAATCATAATCATAAGGCCGACAACTTATAAATACACATTCTTAAAAGTTCATAGTCGAAAGATATTTGAGAAGGACATCAAATATCCGGTGAGATTTGTACAGGTTACTTCTAATCATGTGATGAGGGTGACTGATCTCATAATTACTCGTGTGGAGACACTAAGGTGAACCTGTAGGTGCTCATTAGTGAATGAGTTCACTAAAGTGATCCGACTTGAATTGTTTGATGGGTGACTGATCTCATAATTACTCATTTGGAGACACTAAGGTAAACATGTAGGTGCTCATTAGTGAATGAGTTCACTAAAGATCCGACTTAAATTACTAGATGGTAATGTACCAGATTGTCAGCTAGCTTGATTTAATTGTCCCAGTTGTATGGTTGATCCTCGCACCTGAGACACCCAAGACTCATTGTCAGTGGACTTCTGAACTTTGACTTTGTCTAAGGGATCTTTGATCATGGGGTCTTGATCAGTCCGCTGATCGGGTTCAACGAAATACCTTTAAAGGTGATTGAATGCTTAATACAGGATCATTTGCTCCCAATATTTAGAGAGAGAATTCTCTAGAAATTATGCGTAGGAGTCTCTGGCCATGGCAGACACTTTATCAGAAAAAGAATTTTCTAATATCATATTGCAGCATCTGATCCAAGTGAGTTGCCAATTAGGATTTGATAGTTGACCATGTCCTAGGTTAACTTAGGAGCATTACACGGATTTAGGATTATAGCCACGCAGTAACTAATGACAGAAAGGTTCCTTGAGCAGGTTGTTAAACCACCATTATCTTCTGACATCATGAGGTGTTGCTTGGCACACAACTTGATTGGAAACATGACTGATTAACATGAATAATGTTAATTTGGAGAGTTAATTATTTAATATTAGATATTAAATTAATTAAATAATCCAGTAAATAGTTATTGGGCTTAGTGGGCCAAAAATTGGACTGGTACTTGGCCACACATAAAGATTTTTAGTCGATGGTTGAAAAATGGGATTTATATTAATTCGAAGACTTTTATAAAAAGACACCCTAAATTCATATAAGTATACAGCGAGAAGGAAAGCCTGGGCCAAGCTCCAGCCCCTCTCTGCCCCGCCCCCCCACCCACCCCCCCTCTCTTTCTCTCTTTATGGCCGGTGCTCCCTTGGAGAGGGAGCCCCCTTCGTCAGTTCTCTGCCTTTTGTTTGCCAGAGGCGTACGTCTACATGCCGTAGGCATTGTCGCGGAGGAAGAATGCTGCTACGCACACTGAACCGAGTGAGGGACTGAGGAAGATCCATCAAGAGGAGGATCACATGGACACTGCTGGAGGCCAGGCACCTACGCGGCTAGCGGCGGTACTCTGATGAAATCGAACGATCATAGATTCAAATCCACGCGAGGTGATGTTTGATCACCACATTCTTATTTTTGTTCTTCGAAATGGATCGAGACAGCAGGAATCAAATTTTATTTTACGATTTCTACTGCAATCTTCGAGATCCCACCTAATCCTTACACTAACTACTCTAACTAGCTTAAGAACCTGAAGATTGTTCTCAGGTCTACAATAGATTGCATGTCCTGGAGGATGAGGCCCCGCCTGAACCAGCATTGGATGCCCATAAAGGAGATATAATTGCATATGAGAAGTGGAAAGAGGACTCCAACATGGCCCAATGCTATATGTTAGCCTCTATGAGCAATAAGTTGTAGAGGCAATATGAAAAGATAGATGCTAGATCCATTCTACTCCACTTGAAGGAGCTCTTACAGGGTTGAAAGTATGAGATATCCAAAAACCTGTTTAAGGCTCCAATGGCAATGGGATCTTTAGTGTAGACTCATGTGGTAAAGATGATTGAGTGAATTGAAAGGTTGGTTATGTTTGAGGTAGATCTACCCAAAGAGATGACCACTGACCATGTTCTCAGTTCACTTATAGATTCATATTTTTAGTTCATAGTTAATTTTAATATGAACAAATTCAGTTACATTGGCAGAGCTGCTTAACATGCTGAAGACTGCAGAGAGCAACCTTCAGAAAGAGAAGTCCACTGTCCTTATGGTTGGTAACACTAACAAGAAAAGGAAAACAGTCCAAGCCATTAGGAAAGGCAAGACAAAGAAGCAAATCAAGTAGAAGCCACCCTCCAAGAAGGTCAAGGGCAAAGGAGCAGAAAAGGGCCGATGTTTCTACTGCCACCAGAAGGATACTGGAATAGGAACTGCAAGCAGTACCTGGATGACAAAGCTTAGGAAAAGGTGAAGCTTGGAGAAGCTTTAGATATCTATATGATAGACTTAAACTTGTTAATTAGAGATTCATCATCTTGAGTATTAGATACTGGATGTGCATCTCATGTCTGCAATGATTTGCAGGTGCTGACAAACAAGAGGAAGCTAAGCAAAGACGACGTGGACTTGAGTTTAGGAAACGGCGCAACGATTACAGTGGTTACTGTAGGGAAAGTCGGCCTCAAGCTACCATCCGAAAAGAGAATTATATTTTTTAATTGTTATTATGTTCTTAGTACAATCAAAAATGTTATTTCTGTTTCATGTCTGGAAAGAGTAGGATACAAATTAACCATTCATGATAAGTGTTGTTCTATTTATTTTGGAGATAATTTATTAGCATCTACTAGTTTAGTCAATGGGTTATATCTATTGAATATTTCATAGGATTCTCTTCACCTTGATAGAACTCCTAAGAGGAGCAAGAATAGTGTGAACCAAGTCTACTTGTGGCATTGTAGGCTTGGGAATATTGATGATAATAGACGCCATAAGTTGCATAAGGGTGGATATTTAGGTCCATTTTCATTTACAACTTGTGAATCATGTTTGAATGGTAAGATGGCCAAGTCTCCATTTACTAGACATAGAGAGAGAACCAAAGACATATTGAAACTAATACATTCTGATGTATGTAGTCCAATGTCTACCTAAGCTATGGATGGCTTCTCATACTTCATTACATTCACTGATGACTTCTCTAGATTCAGCTATGTGTACTTAATAAAGTATAAGTCAGAAGCTTTTGAGAAGTTCAAAAAAATTTAAAAATGAAGTAAAAAAGTAAACTAGAAACAATGTTAAAACTCTTCGATCATATTGAGGAGAACACTTAAGTACATAGTTCACACAATTCTAAAGGATAATAGTATCCTTTCTCAGTGGACTCCTCCTTATAACCTCAGATGAATGGTGTATCTGAAAGGAGAAATCACACTTTATTATATATTGTACGATCTATGATGAGCATTGTACAATTACCATTGTCTTTGTGTTATACCCATGATCTGGTTCAATCATTTAGACTCACTTCACATTCAAACTACGTAACTACGGAATCAAATAACATATAAATCAAACATGAATGATGAGAGACAAATAACCAAAATAATAAACATGTCATTTACCATCAAAATATCAAATAAAATTTTCATTGCCAATACCATAGTTCCACAAAAAAAAATCATCAATTCTAGAATCCTCACAGTACATCAAATATCCAATGAAATTAAGATCACTCAACTCACTAAGTAAATGAAAAAGTATATATCTCTTCCAACCCTACTACATCAATCTACTAAAATAGAAAAAATCAAATCTGAACTAGATAATCTGCTCAAAATTCAAGTAAAATTATCAAGATAGATCCTCTTGGAATCCTAACTCCCCTTCTTCATAATCTGATAAAATTCTCAAGATAGATCCTCTTGGAGTCCTAACTCCCCTTCTTCATACTCTGAAAAATGTTTAATAGGTTTTACGAATACAACCACTCACTAGGCAATTAAACTCATCAAATGCTAACAATATAATAGTTGAAAGTGATGATAACTGACTAAATATGATTCACAATTTTATATATATCTTAGATAAGAACATGATACAGAATATGATCAAATATAGGTTTACCAAATCAGATGTATTTTCTAATAAATAAGATCAGATCGACTAATACATAACTTTATATAACATGATCAGATTTATGTCTGACATATCAAATTCTACTAGCTATGAATATAACTTATCACATATCGAACTAAACATGTCCTATATCAAACTGACATATACCACATAATGAATATCATGGTATAGCAGCTTATCAAGTCATATTCATATTATAGATCATAAGGTTAAGACAAATTCATATAATTCCAAAGGAATATCTAAGTAGGATAATCAAAGGATTCAAATGACTAAGCTGAATTCAAATGAACATATAGAGTAAAGATTTAAGATTTATGTGTCATTCAAACATATTAAATCATATTATAACAGACATGCACCTAAACCACAATATAAGGATTTGAACAAAACATATACCAAAACATCTAGACAAATGATGCAAAGGTCTTAGCCCTGCGCAGAACTTGGGACTCTAAGTCCCACCACAACGATACAAATGGCAAATAGGTTTCAAGAGGTGACTTCCATAGTTCAAGAGGTGGCTCTCGCTCAGTGTAGCAGTTTGTTTTATGTGGCACTTTGTACCTACCGCCTGACTACGATTTTACCCATTACCCTCGGATTTCATATATAAAATGTCATATCCAATACGGATGTTTATAATGGAATCGGGTCCTACAATCTCCTTAATATGGAAATATCCACACAAATCAATCATATATGTCATAGCAAGGTAACCGTGAGTATATTATGAGCATAGATCTGAAAATTGACTATACATACATATAATAGTCAAAATACATGTTTTTATATACAAATTTGTCACTTCAAGAGTCATCATGGTCATATAAGATGAAAATTAAAGAAAAACTAATGCGAATAGGTTACTGGATAGAAATATAAGCTTTATGAATTATCTCATAATTTTTGGATCACAAATCATATTTTCTGGCCATTAAAACTATTTTTTCAGAGTTAAAAAATTAATAAATATGGCCGAAAATAGCAAGCATATTCGACGAAAAGTTAAACTTGACGAACATGACAAATGGGTCAAATGAAACATGTGTACAACGTTTCATACCAATCGGAATTCATATGAGTGATTTAGAGCATCAAGTAGCATTTAAGAACTTATGTCGAATTTAGCCAATCGAATAAATATCAGAATAATATTAAAATAAAATATAAAAAATATAAAATTTTACCATAAAATATAACATGTCAAAATAAAGGAGTGATCAAATTTTCAGGTCGTTTGGCTAAGAAAGGAAAGAGATATCACCAAAACAAGTTGGACTAGGGTTCCGAATGCAACAGACAGAGCAGTCTAAATGGCATCCAGCGTAGTGGATGCCATATGCTGGATGCCTTTTAAAGTAAAAAATGGGTTATAAGATGTCTCAAATCACTGGGTTTGAAAGGTGTCTTGTCACTCTGATGTCTTTTGAATAGCATCTACTAGTCTGGACGTAATTTAGACTAGTTTTCCATAACTATAATATTTCAAAGAATTCACATGAAATTCATAGACCAAAAGGAAAAATAAGATCATAGAATTATAGATTAAGGTTCTAATAATATATTTTGATTAATTTTTAAAATTAAAAATTTATTTTTATACTAATACAAAATAAACATTGGATGGGTTATTATAGCCTACCTCTTGAAGGAAGAACAAATCAATCTTCTCTAACCAAGTCCTTAAGTTCTAACCACAAATTTCTCTTGTTATAGAGCCTTTTCCACATCCTTTAATCATTCAAAAATATAATTCATCCATTAGAATTAATTTCCAAAATATTAAACAAAAGATTCTTCTAGTTCTTGATAAAGAACACAATGTTACTTACCCTAGAATTGAGACTGAGTGCAAGCTTATGCACGACCTCAATACCTTATTTATGGTTCTTTCCCTTCCTAATACAACCCCTAACATGCCCTCTCTCTGTTGGAGACTCTAACTCTATTTGTCTTAATCTCTAAGTCAAAAATCATTTCCTAATGTAAGTAGAAACTAATTTTTGCACTTAAGTGTTTCCTAATCTAAAACTCCTCAAATTGGATCTAGTTCTTGTCAGATTTAGTAAAAACTTTCTTCTACAACATTGTAGAACTTAATGTCCTATTTTAAATGATATGAAGATCATAATTTTTTGTTAACCAAGCAAACAGATATCACTAATTTACTGAGCTACTGTCACACAACTCCGAACCCAGAATGTGACTTAGTCTTAAAACTAGTTAGATTCCTTCTTAGAATACTAATAGGCATAATGGGCCTAGTTGTTCATCTAATGGGTTCCTCATACTAAATTTACTATTTTAATAATTAATCAATTATAATTCAACCTAATTACCCATAACCCATTAACTAAGTCATTTAGGTTCAATTAGTCATAGTCCATTTAATTAATTATAATAGGCTTAAGTTTAAGGGCACAACATCATCTTCCCCTTAAATAAATTTCGTCCTCGAAATTTAAATCAATGTAACTCACCGAATAAGAAGGGATACTTCTTCTGTTTTCCAAGTGGCTTCTTCTGTAGAACATTGTTGCATAAAACCTTCACTAGAGGAATCATCTTGATACATAGCACTTGCTCTTTGCGGTCCATAATGCGAAGAAGTCTCTCTTCATATAATAAGACTGGTTGTACGTCCAGTGTGTCATACTCAATTACATGAGATGGATCTAAAATGTACTTCCTCAACATGCACACATGGAATACCAGATGTACATTGGCCAATACAAGGGTAAAGCCAACTTGTTATCCACTTCACCAACTCGTTGTAGAATCTCAAATGGCCCAATAAACCTCAGACTAAGTTTTGCTTTCTCCCCAAATTGCATCACCCACTTCAAAAGTCAGCTCTTTTCTTAGCTCTTCATTACTCAGCACACATAACATGTTGCCAAGCCGAATGTTGACATTGGACCTTTGCACTACTTTAGACTTACCAATCAAAGCCATTATAGCCTGATCCTTTTCTCTGGGCCTGAATGATTTAGTGAATTTGAGTAGTCTGAATAGCTAAATGCATCATGTACGACCTCTCTCTATGTATCTGAGGTGTACTCTCAATGACATCTTCCAAAGCCTTCCAATCAGCATGCAATTGTACTTCGAGAACTCCACCCAATGCCTCGGTCTCAGATTGAGGTTCTTCTATGCGAATATGTATTTCAAACTCTTATGGTTATTGATCACCTCAAACTATGTACCATAAAGACAATGCCACCAAATCCTTAACACACACACCACAATAGCCATAAGATAAGGTGCCTTAGAAATTGGGATAGTTCCTGGTATAAGATCAATAATGAAATCAATCTCTAATAGGCATCACGGGAGACCATCAAGGAACACATCGGGAAAGTCCTAAGTCACCTCAATATCATAAACTATCTTGGTTGTGTCATTATCAATCACCAGACTAGCTAACAATGCACCACATCTTGCTAATCATCCTCTCTGTCTTCTTTACAGAGGCAAACATCCTTCCTAACTTATGCCTCGGATATTGGAAATAAAATTTCTCCTACAGAGGTCCTCAGAATATAATCCCTCTTCCTACGATAGTCTAATACGGCATCATGCTCCTCTAAAAAGTCCATACCCAATATAACATTAAAATTCACCATCCTAGTGACAGGTGGCCAAGCGAACAAATATCTATCCTCAATGCACACATAGAAGGCCCACCAATTCAGAAATCAAGGTCTCGCCATAGTGGTAGTGATAGTCAAAAGGAGTTCCTCCAAAAGAACCATACCAAATCAATCAATAAACTTAGGTAGGAATGAAAGGATGTATAGCACCAGAATCAAATAAAACTCATGCAAGGATGCCTTCGGCTAGACTCACACCTGTAATCATGTTGGGCTCGGCCTCAGCCTCTTCGATAGTCAACGCATAGACAAGCGCCTTCCCTTTTGCGGGTACTCCAGTCTAAGAATTGCCCTTTTGCTTAGGACATTCATGAATTATGTGGCCAGGTTCACCACAAGCAAAGCATTTGCCAACTGTGCACCAGCACTCGGTACCTGCGTAGGGTTTCCCACATTGTACGCAAATAGGATGCTCCACCTTCCTTGCATTACTTGTCTCGGCTGGTGTGAACTTCTTATTCTTGTCAAATTCCTAGTGTTGCAGTGGCTCATAGGTCCTTTTTCAGTTCTGGCTCTTCCTTTCCTCCAAAAAGGAATTCTACTCTTGCTCCACAATGTATGCCGTCTCTAAGGTCTCGGTCATAGTATGAAGTTGGAGCAGAGCCACCCAACCTCTAATAGCACCATAGAGCTATTGGGATCCAGGCGGGACAAAAAGAATGTAGCGAAAACATACAAAATAATCCCGCCCGATGCCCGCAGATCTGTTTCGGAACGAAAAGTGATAAACTGAAAAAAACAGGATTGATCGATTACCGTGCACAGATTCGAATCCGCGACCGTGTCGGTTCCGTCGAGGCGATGCCACTAGCTACACAAGCGTTTGGCCTCCAGCGGTATCCACGCGATCCTCCGTGGTGCTTCGTCCTCATTCCCTCGTCCAGATCAACGTGTTCGCTGAGGAATCTTCGCCGCAACAACGGCTGAAACACGCAGATAGGAATTCCCAACTTTTGGGATTTGCGCGCGGCAGAGACAGGAAGACACCCGGCGCCCTGAGAGGGGCGCCCAGAGGAGGAGGAGAGAGAGAGGGGGGCGACCAGTAATGGGAGACCCTGGAGCTTGGCCCAGGGTTTCTCAACAGCGCGCATATATATTAAGTAGGCGCGACTTTTCATAAAAGTCTCCGAGTTAATATAAATCCCACTTAAACACCACCGATTGAGAATCTATTTGCGTGTGATTCTCTATGCCCATTAACCAGTCCAGTTTTCAGCCCATTAAGTCCAATAACTATTTATTGACTTATAATAATTAATTAATATCTAATATTTAATTAATTACTTAACCGAACTAATATCTCATGTAAATTCGGTCGGACTTCCGATCAAGTTGGGTGCCAAGCAACACCGCTTGATCTTGGAAGGTAATGGGGTTCAACAACCCACTCATGGAACCTGTCCGTCCACAGTTACCGCGTGGCTATAGTCCTTCGTTCGTACAATGCTCTCGATTTAACGTAGGTTATGGTCAACTGTCAAACCCTAGATGGTCAACTCACTTGAATCAGACTCCGCTGTACAATATCCGAAAACACCTTTTCTGATATTGTATCTGCTCTGGCCAGAGACACATGTGGATCTATTCTAGAGCATTATCTCTTCAATTACCTGAGAGCGAACGATCCTATATTGAACACACAACTTCAAAGGTCTTCCGCTGGATCCGATCTTTTACTATTAGAAATCCCATGGATAGGGATTCGTAAGCCAAGGTCAAAGCCCAGAAGTCCACCGACAAAATGTCTTTGGTGTCTCAAGTCCAAGGACCAACCACGCCACTGTGACGATGAATCAAGCCGGTTGACAGTCAGGTAAATTACCATTCGGCGATTGATGTCGAATCAGTTTAGTAAACTCATTCTCCAATGAACACCTATAGGTTCACCATTGTGTCTGCACACAAGTGACTAACGAGATTAGTCACCCTCATCGTATGAGCTGGAATAACTTGTACTAGTCTTACTAGATGTTTGATGTCCTTCTCAAACATCCTTCGACTAGGAACAATTAAGAATATGTGCTTATAAATAATTGGTCTCATTGTTGTGATCTCATCATAATCCGATGACTATTGCACACATTCAAGGACTTTATTAGGCGTAAGTATAAATACGCCAATCTACATAATGAAATAAATGTCATTCATTAGTGAACTAGATTGAAATAGATGCTTTGTGATTGGCTGTGAGGACATATATATCTATCAATCTCCTACTTGGACTCAAGCCAATCACCTTCACATTTGATCTCCATCAAATCTAGGTGATGCTCACATCAAAGCTGTGACTAAGGCTTGGTCGGGAATCTGCTAAATCATTCATAATTGAAATAATTTTCATTATCTTATTTCCTCTTAATTCTTTATCTCTTAACTTGTGAAAAAGCCTCAGAATGTTCTGCAACTTCTAATGAGATTATGGCTCGACCACAAAATTAATCACTCCCACTATTGTCCTACAACAACGAGATGGGATCAGAGACCTTTTAGAACTATCTTTAGTTCAGGGATGAACTATTTCATCCATACTATTCTAATAACAATATCACTCATTTATTTCATCATCTTAATAGCGAGTTCTAGGTTGGAACCCTTTTAATTTGCTACTTACTTATTAAAAGATAAAATCCAAGTCTGACTTGAAATTTGAGTCAGTGCGACTCATGGTTTTCAAAATCATCATCTGCATATACAGGAGTACATCCTTAACACTTCTCAAGTACTTAGTGATGTGTTTCACTCCTTTTATCAAGGTTTTCCTGTATCCTTCAAGGAATCTTTCCTTAAAAAAATAAATTTCATATCTCAACAATTGATACTTATTATGGAATTTATGTCAAACATTTTGATATACAGGTTAAGATAACATTCTCAACGATCTATCTTGATAGATACATATTTCCAATACGTAGGATATTATAACTAAACCCATTATAGAGGAATTCATGGTTAATAATGCTTTTACTGATAGTAACACCTTGATGACATTCTTAATGACTTTAATGTTATTATCACAAAGCATTACCAAGGCGATCGTACTCTCACTGTCCTCCTTGTACCCACACACAATCTGTGATCATTCTTAATGATCACTTAGTGTTTTGACCATTGAGTGAAACTCTTATTGCAACTGTGGGAAGCTTTAGTTTGATTCAAATAGATCTTTGAAATCATAACTTGCTTCCTGGATATTCTAAAAGCTTTAAATGTGTATCATATACATCTTTTCCTCGATCACATTTAAGGGAATGCTTTTTAATAACCAGCTGTCATCTCATCATCATGATAGGTAGTATTGGCAAGTAGAATTCTAATAAACTTATGATGGTAGCCACTAAAAGAACTTGTCTAAGCCAACACTTTGACGTTGACTATTTCCTTTAGTTTACCACATAAGTTTTAAGTAGTCCATTCCTACTAATCTTCATTCTGAAGATTCACTTGCTTCTGATAGATACAATATCCTCAAACAATACTATCAAGTTCTGAACTTGATAGGTGTTATGGACTATGGCTTAGAACTCTTAACTTCTTGCCAATTTCAAAGTAATAATTATAATAGAGAGCTTCCTCATAGATTTAGGATCATGATCTATATCTTTAAACTCCACTCATTCTGCTATCTCTGATATGTCAAATATATCAGACTAGTGATTGAGAGAATCTCAATGATGCTCTCCTATGTGTATTATGAATGGTTCCAAACATCCAAAGATTATCTAATAATCTTGTATTAATTTGTGGGTCTAGAATATCTTCTAGTTTTATTAGCTTCCACTGTCTTCTCAGAGGATATATTCTTCTTTATAAAAGACAGCTTTCAGGACAATAATTATTCTACTATCATCTGGCCAATAAAAATAATGTCCAAACTCTTTGGACATCTCACAAATTTACACTACTCTATGTCCTTTTAGATTCAACTTTTTTGGATCATGTCATTTCCAAAAGACTAGGACATAACTTGATTTTTTAATATATTTTAAAATCATGTTTATTTATAATTCACATCTTATATGAATTATCTAATTTCCATATCTTATATATGGACACACCGACTTATTTGGAACCATCTATAAGGTATGGACATCTAATATTCATACTCATTTTCACAAGGATATAAGAATTAGGCAAATCTTATTATGTATCGCACAATATCTAATAAGGTGCAATACCTCATCCTATATATTGCTATGATATACTATGAAGATCAATCGAGAGAGGATACAATTATCATTTTAATGATTTGTATGAATTATGTACTCAAGTATTAATTTCTTTGATCAAATCAAAGAATTCTAATACTCTTTCCTATTAGTCACTTCATTTTGATCTTATACCTTAATCTCTCAGATGCATTCGACTTATACTTCATCAAGTACATACAGTCGAATCCTTCTAAGAATTAATCACTAAGATAAGTCAATAGAAGTGATTATTTCTTTGGTCTTAAGAAAATATTAGACTATTTATATCAATATGCATAAGCACCAATAATTTCTTATTGTACAACCCAGTGTACAATGACATAGATATTTAGGATTTACACAGTTCATTTATATAGGGGATTTGTGAACATTCATCTATGATATGTCACATCAAGAATCTTTAGTGCATTGACTGGTTTTAAAATCTTTCATTTTATTTCTAAAACTATATGGAACAACACTTGTTCCTTCTCAGTCAATGATTTTTTCATTTTACAATTCTTGATCATTAATGAAACTAAATAACAATTATTCAATTTCATACTGACCCCTGAAGATATACAAATAATTATTGTCTCACAGTAACCTATGCATGTTTGGAACTATTACCGAGTCTAACTCAACTCCTTCATTCTCTCGATTTCTGTTTACTTGTCTAAGTCTACATACTATTGTAGATCTGAGAATCATTTCCAATATCTCATATTAGATACGTTAATTCTCCAATAGACATACAAAAGTTGATAATAAGAATATCTGAAACTTCTTACAAATTTTATATTCTTTTTGCCCTTTTCAATATCCTTATTGGTTGCAGTGGGAGAACTGCTCTTTCTCCCTTTCAGCTGACTTGTCTTTATCCTTCTCGGGTGTAGGTTCGACTGTTTGAGATCTTACCTCTTGCCTTTCTCAAAGGCATACCATGAATACATCTTCTTCTTGGTTTATCCAAGTAAGAGATTTCAAAAAACTGATTAGGATAGTGGCCATCACTCAGTACCGAAGACATTCTTCAGAGTCCTTCCAGCCAATTTGAATATGATAAGTATAGGCATCTAATATTCCAAATCTCATATTGATAGACGACATTTTAGTGAACGAAGGAAATAACGTGATTTACGCAGATAGTTCTTATAATTCAATTATGGTCTTTTATCTTGAATTATTTCCTACTATTTTTCGTCGGACTGTATAACCTTCAGGTATATAGAACGAGAGACTTCAATGGTCTCCTAGTAGGGATCAGAATCTCTTAGACTCATAGCATGACCTCGGGTAAACACATACTATTATGCCATTATCTCAGAGCAACCAACTCATGATAATTGCAACTCCTTCCAATATCTGATCTTATTTTAGCTTCCAGGTTTTTAATGGTTCTGGGTAAACATAATAAACCATTATCCCTGGTCTAAACTTTACCATCAATACGTGACAGAATAAAGTAAAAATGTAGCTCCTGGGTAAATGCGAGGATAGCTACACCGTTTCTCTATTCCGATCTCAAGGCATCATAATGCCATAGTTAATAGTCATTTCATCAGATAGTGGCAGATCTCGGGTAACACAAGAAACTGCTATCATTGAATCAAGTTCTAAGAAACTATATTGATAGAGAGCCACGCGGTTCATTCGCAATGACTCGTGCTCCGGCTTAGACTTTATATTGAAGGTTTTGTTTATTTTATGTTGGTTTCATTATAGGTGATAGTTTATAAATATATCGCATATATTTAACTATACTTAGATAATAGCAATTGATTCATAATCAAAAACTAATAGCATGCATCAACCATACATGTTCAATATGTGGTCATAGACAGCATGGTGATTAATGGGAGCCATACAATTAATCACCATAACTATATAACAATTATATAATTAAAACATGTAAACACATAGGTACTGATGATCTCATCTCTTGTCGCCTTCCTGGTTGAACTTGTGGATCATCCTCACCATTGCTCGGTCGACACGATCAATTACAGCATAAAATAGAATTTGAAATAATTTTAAAATACAAATTAATTGTAAGATAAAGCCATATAGCCGAGTACAATCATAGAGAGAGATAGAACTACATCGGAATGAGAGAGAGAGGAAGGTACGCAGGCCTCATTAATTAACATTTAATTACCCACATCACATTCCATAACAATCTACATAATCATACATCATCACATGATATGAAACTAATTAAGTGCATGTCCATGACCACCACAAATTTTAACCATCCACACATGATCAAACACATCACATGAAGGCTAAAATTTTGAAAAATAATTTATTTTGGTTTTCTCAAAATCTGGGTACCAATTGAAATTGGATAATTTAGATTTTCGAAAAACTCATTTTCTATCATGCATTTAAATCTAATTTAAAGCATCAAACACATCATCATATGCATACAAAATTAAAATTAAAATTCTAAAATATTCCATGTATTATTTAAAACACTTCTAAATTAATTAATCTAACACTTAGATTAATTTTAAATCACATTAACAACAATTATTAATGTGAAACAATCTAACATTTAGATAGAATTAAAAATTCCTTAATAACCCTTATAAAAGAATTTATAATTCCAATTTTAATTTCTCGACAACTCTTTGTTACGAACCCCTTTATTAAATTGTATTCAACAACAATTGCTGAGAAATGTTTGTTTAGAATATCTCTAAATCAAATAATTTAACACTTAGATTAATTGAAAATTGTCTTAACAACTCTTGTTAAATAATTCTCAAATTTAAACTTATCTCTTAACAACCTATTGTTAAGTAAAGTCACCAAGATATAAATAATCGCTTAATAACTCTTGTTAAGTGATTCTCAATAACAATTAATGCCATTACAACTCTTGTTAATGGTCCTTGAGGTACAATCACTACCTTAACAACCCTTGTTAAAGAAATAATAATTTTTAAGACAATACCTCAAAGGAAAAATAAGATTTAATTAAGCATAAGTTTTAAAACAATTTTTAAACGATGCCTTAACTAATATCTGTAATATGTTAATTGAACATTAGTCTTAAAAAAATTTTAAGTCAATACCTCGAATAATATCTTGATAATTGAATTTAAGTTATAAAACAATTTTAAAACTTATCCTAAATTTCTTTGTTAATTAAATATCAATCTTAAAACATTTTTAAGACAACACATTTAATTGAATATGTCTTAAAAAAAATTTAAGACAATACTCTGTTTAATATTTAGTTAATTGAAATTTTAGATTTAAAACCTTTTTAAAACAAAATCTCAATTAATTAAACTATTAAGAATGCTTGGGTATTAAAAAGGGGTTATTTGGGTTAGGGGTTAAAGGGCTGGGTTTAATGGGCTAAATGGGCCCAACAGGAGGGGCTACTGGCTCGGGCCAGAGTAGCCTGGTTCGGCCCAAGCCCCTGGACCCAAGCCAAGCTAGGCCAGCCCAGTCCGGCTTGGACCGCCCCAGGGGGCCCGGCCCAGCCAAGAATCGCTCCAGGTCCCTACGGCTAGGGTTTAACCCTAGCCACCGCCGCCACCTGGTTCGTCTTCTACCTGCCCAACGCCGGCAAGGGGGGGGGGGGGAGCTCCGGCTGGCTTCCCCATTCGAAACTGACACCCCCCTTCCTCTTTTGAAAAATATGGCCTGCACATCATATGGGGAGAAGGAAAGGAGACGCAGGGGGGGGGGGGGGGGGGGGTGTGGTTCCGACCGCCGGTCACCGCCGCCCTGCAGGGTCCGACGACCCGGTCACACCGGTGATGAGGTTGATGGCCGGCGGTGGCCCAAAAACTGCATCATAAACTCCTAGAATTCGTTATTCATCATGATGAAGAACAAAACGAAAAACCCAAAATAATCTTTTTTTTTCACCGAAAAATAATCTGATTATTGCATGCTCATCCCATGAGCAATTTCTGTGAGAGAAAAAGGATTTGAGTATGGAAGTTATTCCATACTAAGAATTTTAGCATTCCGAAACGGATCAGAGCGGAACTTGGCATTGATACTACGGTTGGGATCCGAGTGGGACACAAAGAACGTAACGGAAACATACAAAATAATCTCGTTCGATGCCCGCATATCCGTTTTAGAATGAAAAGCAATAAACCGAAAAAAACGGGATTGATCGATTACCGTGTACGGATTCGAATCCGCGACCGTGTCAGTTCCGTCGAGGCGATGTCGCTAGCCGCACAAGCGTCCGGCCTCCAGCGATATCCACGATATCCTCCGCGGTGGTTCATCCTCGCTCTCAAATCCAGATCAGCGCACTCGCTGAGGAATCTTTGCCGCAACAACGTTTGGAACACGCGAACGGGAATTCCCGACTTTCGGGATTTGCGCACGATGGAGACGAGAAGACACCCGGCACCCTAAGAGGGGCACCCAAAGGAGGAGGAGAGAGAGAGAGGGGGGGCGGCCAGCAATGGGAGACCCTGGAGTTTGGCCTAAGGTTTCTCAACAGTGTGCATATATATTAAGTCGGTGTGACTTTTCATAAAAGTCCCCGAGTTAATATAAATCCCACTTAAATATTACCGACTGAAAATCTATTTGCGTGTGACCCTCTTGGCCCATTAACCAGTCTAGTTTTCAGCCCGTTAAGTCTAATAACTATTTATGGACATAGTAATTAATTAATATCTAATATTTAATTAATTACTTAACCGAACTAACATCTCATGTAAATTCGATCGGACTTCCGATCAAGTTGGGTGTCAAACAACACCGCATGATCCCAAAAGATAATGGGGTTCAGCAACCCACTCATGGAACATGTCTGTCTACAGTTACCGCGTGGCTATAGTCCTTCGTTCGCACAATGCTCTCGAGTTAACTTAGGGTATGGTCAACTATCAAATCCTAGATAGTCAACTCACTTGAATCAGACTCCGCTGTACAATATCCGAAAACACATTTTTTGATATTGTATCTTATCTAGCCAGAGACTCCTGCAGATCTATTCTAGAGCATTCGCTCTTAATTACCTAAGAGCGAACGATCCTATATTGAATACACAATCACCTTCAAAGGCCTTTCGCTGGACCCGATCCTTGACTATTAGAAATCCCATGGATAGAGATTCGTTAGTCAAGGTCAAAGCCTAGAAGTCCACCGACAAAATGTCTTTAGTGTCTAAAGTCTAAGGACCAACCACGCCACTGTGGCGATGAATCAAGCCAGTTGATAGTCAGGTAAATTACCATTCGGCGATTGATGTCGAATCAATTCAGTGAAGTCATTCCCCAATGAGTACCTACAAGTTCACCATTGTGTCTCCACACAAGTGACTAGTGAGATCAGTCACCCTCACCATATGAGCTGGAATAACCTGTACTAGTCTTACCGGATGTTTGATGTCTTTCTCAAACATCCTACGACTAGGAACAATTAAGAATATGTATTTATAAATCATTGGTCTCATTATTATGATCTCATCATAATCCGATAACTATTGCACACATTCAAGAACTTCGTTATGTATAATTATAAATATGCCAATCTACATAATAAAATAAATGCCATTCATTAGTGCCTTATGATTGGCCGTGAGGACACATATATCCATCAGGAGCTTATGCACAAGCTTCTTCACTCGCTCCTCTTCTTTAGAAAAAAAAATGCGGGGCAAAACGCACCAACTCCATAAATTTGGCCTCATACTAAGCCACAGACAAGCTCCCTATGTCAAAACAAGAAACTTATGTACCTTGGCATCACGAACGTGTGAGTAAAAATATTTCTTCTTGAACTTAGCCAAGAACTCGACCCATAAAATGGACCCTGTGTGGTTAGCAAAAATAGTCCTCTTAATTGACCTCCATTAGAAATCAGCACGGTTTTCGAGCATGAAGGTTGTCAGTTGACCTTGGTCTCTTCAACATAGTTAATGGTCTCGAAGATCTTCTCCATCTGTGTCAACCAGTACTCAGCAACCTCAGACTTGCTCTCCTCCTTAAAAGAAGGAGGACCCAGCCTCTTGATTTATCCATAATCGTAGCTCTTGATGGCCCATCCTGAGTCTATAAGGCAGTCTATGCTTGCATGGTCTGAATCATGCCCTGAAAGGTCTACAAGAAGATGCCAAAGTGCCCATAGGGCATAGCCATGGGATTGCAAATCGGATATGAATGATGAGAGACAGATAATCAAAATAATAAATATATTATTTACTATCAAAATACCCAAACAAAATTTTCATTACCAATACTATAGTTCCACAAAAATATATCGTCAATTTCAGGAACCCCACAGTACATCAAATATCTAATGAAATTAAGATCACTCAACTCACTAAATAAATAGAAAAGTACATATCTCTCTCAACCCTACTACATCAATCTACTAAAATAGAAAAAATCAAATCTAAACTATATAACCTAGTCAAAATCCAAGTAAAATCCTCAAAGCTATCCTCTTCGAGTCTTAACTCTCCTTCTTCATACTTTGAAAAATATTTAATAGGTTTTATAAATACAATCACTCAATAGGCAAGCAAACACACCAAATGCTAACAATATAATAGTTAAAAAGTAATCATAACTAACTAAATATGATTCACAGTTTTGTCTATATCTCATATAAGAATATGATACAAAACATGGCTAAATATAAGTTTACCAAATCAGATGTTTTTTCCAATAAACATAATCAGATCGACTAATATATAGCTTTATATAGTATAATTGGACTCATATCTAACATATTAAATTCTACTAGCCATGAACAGAACTTATCACATATCAAACTAAACATATCTCATATCGAACCAAGCTTATCATATATCACATAATGAATATCATGGCATAGTAACTTATTAAATCATATTCATATCATAGATCATAAGATTAAAACTAATTCATATAATTCTAAAAAAATAATTAAACAGGATGATCAAAAGATTCAAATGACTAAACTGAATTCAAATAAACATATAAAGTAAAAATTTTAGATTTATGTGACATTCAAATATATCAAATCATATCACAATAGGTATGCATCCAAACCACAACATAAGGATTCGAACAAAATATATACTAGATCATCTAGGAAAATGATGCAAAGGTCTTAGCACTACGCAGAATCGGGGAGTCTAAGTCCCACAATAACTATACAAATAGTAGATAGGTTTCAAGAGATGACCCCCATAGATTTAAAAGGTGACTCCCGCTCAGCATAGCACTTTGTTCCATGTGGAACTTTGCACCTATCGCTTAGCTAGGATTTTACCCGTTGCCCTCAACTTTCACACGCAAAATGTCCTATCCAATCTAGATGCTTATAATGGAATTAGTACCTACTCTGAGCGACTCGGAGATCACAGTCGTCCATGCGATCTATCCCCTTCAGTAATATCCAGATATCATGGCAGCCCATGTCACCACGTTGGTAGTGCTGCCCATGTTCATCTGGTCGAATAGCCGCCATGCCTCTTCCACGGCCAACCTATCTGCCTAGAAGCTGAACATGGCATTCCACAGTGCCCAATCCCGCTTGGGCATTCCGTCGAACAGGTAGCACACTGCCAACATCTCGAAAGTGGCCGTCAGGTCCTCGTCGACATCCTCCACCTCCTCGACGCCATCACCGCCGCGCCACCCCATGAACCGCCACTCCCTCCACATCCTCCGGGCACACATCCTCCCTCGCCGGCATGAGGAACGACAGCAGCTCCGCTCCCAAGATCTTCTCGTCCCCGTCGGCGTCGAAGCAACACAACACCTTCGAGAACCCGCGGATCCCGCGGTCCCCCGCGCCGCCGTTGTTGCTACTGGCGGCAATAATGCTGGGCAGTGGGGACTTGGAAGAAGGTATTGCTCGAGGAGGATGGTGGCAGCAGTGAGGAAGGCCCAACTTGTGGAGCCACCTAAGCGGCTTAGGGAAGGAAGAGGAAGCCATGGTAGCAGCCGTCATGGCAATAGCAGGAGGCATCTGGATGTGACAGTGGAAGACGTATGGGCATTGAAGCGGGGGAGGAAGGAAGATGGGGACAGAGCCCTAGCAAGAGGCAAGGACAGGGGGACGCAGATGCGATGCAAGGTTGGTTTCGTGTGGTCGTGACAAAAAATAAAAGAGGGCCTATCCTCTTTTTGTTTTTATCTTGTTGTGAGTTAGAGTCTCTATTAAAATATGTTTTGATAGTGTCTCCAAACACCCATTTTAATATATTTTTAGTATAAAAATAAATATTTGTAAAAAAAGGTTGCATTATAGTGCAACCAAACCGCCCATAAATTTATGATTCCTACGGGCCAAATCGGGCTAAGTTTTACTTCTTGGTCATTTATAGAGGCCCAAGCCCTAATTTAAGTGGGTTGGACTGGCCGTCCGGTGTTCGGACTGGCTAGCCCCATCCACACCCTTACTAGTTAGGGCGGACGCATGTAACTCCATAGTTTTTAGAAATACGTATATTAACTTATTTTAGAATTTGCTTTCTATCCATTGAATTGTCAATTCAAGTATATATCTATATATGACTTTCTTAAAAGTCATCACAACTCAATTTTGAATAATCACAACTCCCTTCCCCCACCTTTTTCAATTTAACTTTTGAAGGGTAGCGTTCATTGATGAAAAGGATGGGAAAGTATGGCTTCACATTCATATATGAAAGGTACACATGCAAAATGCAAATGAAGGAAAAATTCTCACATAAAATCATTTTTAAAAGGAGTATACCGGTAAAAAATCTCCTTCAACAATGCAAATAAACTTTAACATCCTCCACAGAATAATCAAACGGAAAGCTTTAGAGGCTTAAAATTACTTCCAAAAAAAAAGTTGCACCAAAGATAGCCTCTAATGGAATGTTTGGCAAACTGAAAGTCACCTTTGGCTTCCATTTCTCACATAGAATGATTTGAGGGAGATGAGATTATAATTATTTTTAATTTGTTATAAAATTAGCTCTTTTATAACAACTTCACCTTTTCTCCAGTTTTAGAAACTTCACCTTATAGTTTTTGGTTGAAAGTCAAAACACAAAGTAAAATACTACATGAATGACTTTCAAAATCCAAGTGCTTCCACAAAAAATAACTAAGGCCATATGTGACGCAACTTCCATTTCAAAGTACTTTTGTACTTCTATTTAGTTATTATATGTAGAAGCACTTAAATCTTGATAGTAATTTATATAGTATTTCAATTATATTTTGACTTTCAACCAAAAGTTACAAGATGAAACTTCTAAGATTAGAGAAAAAGTGAAGTTGTCACAAAAGAGTTGACTTGTGTAACAAACTAAAATTAGTTATAATCTCGCTCCCTCAAGTCAATCTATGTGAAAAGTGACAGCCAAAAATGGCTTTCAAGTAGAAATTCTGCCAAACCCATCTCAAATGGAAGTGCAAAAGTGCTTCCAAACAAAAGTTGTGCCAAACACAACCTTAGGAACACATTTAGCAAAACTTCAACTTAAAAGCTACTTTTAGCTTCCACTTCTCATATCGAATGACTTGAAGTAGAGATATTATAATTAACTACAAAAGTCAACTAACCTCATTTTTTTTCAATCTTAGAAACTTCACCTTGTAACTTTTAGTTGAAAGTTAAAACACAAGTAAAATATTACATAAATGACTTCCAAAATCTAAATGCTTTCATAAAAAATAACTAAATAGACATGCAAAGCGCTTCCAAATAGAAGTTATGTCAAACACGACCTAAAAGAGGTGATCATAAAAAAGTTGACTTTTGTAACAAACCAAACTTAATTTTAATCGCTCTCCTTCAAGCCATTCTATGTGAAAAATGAAAGCCAAAAATAACTTTCAAGTAAAAAATTTACCAAACATGCCTTAAGTCTATCTTGGCTGACCAACTTCGTAGAAATTATGCTATTTTGGGTTTTGACATTAGCAAGACCCATCCAAGTCAACGAGATGTGGAAGAATAATCACAACCATCAAAACTGCATGCCAGTGAGTCTCTCTCTTCATCTTCAAGATTCGATATTCAAAAAAGAGAATGACTTGCTGCACCGCACTTGACTGAGCTAGAATGGGCTTGACTGAGCTAGAATGGGCCGCACCGACCTGCTCCGCCACGTACAGACCCGCACATAACCCCGCATCCCACATTAAATGCATCCTAACATCAGAAAAAAAATTAAAATTTTTTTATACTCTTGAGAGCATCCGAACAATCAAATACTTTCGAGAGCATCCTAACGCTCTCGAGAGCATCAGAGTATTCTCAAGAACATCCTGAGCAATCGAATACTATCGAGAGCATCATGACGCTCTCTCGAACATTATAAAAAAAAAAAAAAAATTTGTTAACGTCAGAACATAATTAATGTGGGACGCAAGGCCATGTGCGACTGTGCACGTGACAGAAGGACAGAGCAACCCGTTCCAACTCAGTCATGTGCGGTGCAATAAGTCATTCTCTTCAAAAAAAAAAAAAAAAACTGAGGCATCTTTGGCATGTTTGTAACAGTGCAGCTCTATCAAGGATTCTGATGACTCGGTCCTGCATTATGCCTCCGATCCAAATAAACACACTGATGAAGTTGCCTTCAGCACTTGCCACACTTTTCCCTTTCTGGGATTGCATCTGTAGATGCCTATCGTGCACAGGCTTTATTTTAAGACTTCACGTGAAGACTCGCTCCGTTCAAACACTAGTGCTGAAAAAAAAAACTCAAAATATCTTGCAAGGGGCTTTCACAACGAACCTGCAACTCACACCTCAAGCCAATACTGGTGTCAATTGATCAACAAACGTCGAGAAATATCCCACAATTTCAGATTATTAGACTCCCACATATATTATTTCCATATTGGAATTATTATTTAAAGTCAAAATAGTAACAAACAGTAAATGAATATTGCATCTCGTGAAAAGCTTATCATGAACGTCATCTCGTGAAAAGCTTATCATGAACGTCAGAAATTCCTCATCAAGATTCATAACGCCAGAAGCACATGACATGCAATTAGAGTGGATCCCGTTGAAATCCCTGTACAACAGGTATCTTGGTGTCACCTAAATATCATGCAACAATGTTAAGTGCACCATCCATAATTGTAAAACTTGGAAGGCTCTATCTCAATCAATGAATCCCTACCTTTCAGGAGAACGGAAATAGTTCAATCCAATGGCATACTACAATGGATTCCTGTTTACATCCTTGTACAGCAGATATCTTGACCTGGATTTCCCAAGCGCCGCATACCTGAACATCACAAACACTTCAGATGTACTAAAACAATATGGATGCAATTATCTCCACAAAGTAATGCCTACCACTGAGGTACAAAAGGTGCCATCCAAATAGCATCCCCTGCTTGGACTGGGTACCTGTCCAAAGGGTGATGGCAAAGATGAGTATAACGTGGGGGAAAGAAAAGAAAGTTGCAGCTAACAAATGGAAACTGCAGCAATTTCACAGCACGCGCACCATAAAGCATGCAACAAAGCTGCAATGCTACATGCAGCACCTAATCATCATAGAATCACCATTGATCAAGCTAACATGCGAAGATTCAGTTTTCTTCCTAGAGATAGCAATTTAAAGCTGTCTTAAAATATTAAATATGTTTTATATTACACCCTTAATATCTCCCAGAGAGGGGTTCAAAATTTCTGAAGGTTAGTAAACAAGTAAGTCCAGAATGAAAATGAACTTTAGAAGTACCTCTGGCAATGATGTGGATGAAATACTTATGATCACAAAAGGGAGCAGATTTAAAAAATCACTCCAGTGATTGACTCAGCCACATGATTTACTCATTTTTTAGGTAACTTTCTAAAGCATTCCGATGTGATAACATGATTAACTCAGCCACATGACAGAAATTTAAAACTGATTGAAAAAAGTGATTAAAAAAGGTTAAAAAATAAATGGCAATGAAAGGAACACAATAATGTACCAAGGTACTTCTAAATTCTAAGGATCCTGCGGGATATCATGGTTAACTCGATCATGACAAGTAAATAGAAGATCACCGCTTCAGATCATTAACCTGGGAACAGTAAGGGAAACTATAGAAGAGCTAATCAGTCTTCCTAAAATAAATAATAGTTGATATACAGCAACATGCTGAACTTTCCATGACCCCATGAAAATATTCTACAGTCATGCCTCTACATGGTGCACATGCATATAATTTCCACTGATGTATCATCGAAATAACCCTTCAGATGCCATAAATAACTAGCATCATTGTTTAGTATTATTAACAACCCCATGGTTGTTGAAATTGAGGAACACGTCACCTGTTTAATAAACTTTTGACAGTGGAAATAAGCAGACACGTGCCTAGCATAACATGCTTACCAGTTGTCACCCAAGCGATATATTCCTTGCCCTTCAAGAAGCAACAAACCATGTTGATTGTAATGAACCTCCTGCTCCAATAGAAAAAGTTCAAGTATAAAATCTCAAACATCCCTCATCTAAAGAAAAAGCATCATGGTAGATTTCCAAAAGCATAAAAAAGTGGGAGATGGTTGTAGATAACGGTCAGCCATCGGAAAATCAACACTTAAATATTGGACAAACCTTCACATTGAGGTATTCTCCAGGTTGAAAATCCATGATCTGCAGTTTGGAGATTCAAAGATAATTAAAACTCCCTGATGGCAGTAAAGCGTTACTTAAAAAAGAAGTCTGAAATAAGTAAAATATTTAGAAAACCAAACACAAATTGGAATAACAATTGAAATGCTCTTTTGAATCCAGTTTCCATCTGAATCTCAGTATATTAGCAAGAGAAAATTTCTCTAAACCCATATTTCACATGTGCAATTGAAAATATTCTCAGCAGCAACAACAATACATACCACAGGAAACAGTAGCCATTCATGTGTTGGCTGGTCCGGCAATTGGATGGGTTGCTGCTATATGAGGAGCATCAGCTGGCATCAACCAGCCTTGAAATGGTGAATTTAGCACGTAGTCAGCTGATCTCAACAGCAGACAAGGCAAGTTCCGACACCTATCCAGGGACCAGAATCTGATCGGTTTCTAGGAGTGCACAGGTCAGCTTGCAAAGTAGGAAATAGTTTCTCAGTGGACTGGGCTCCATCTTCTCACCTCACCCTCTTGGTTGGTTGATCCCCTTAGCTTTTATAGGCAAGTAGAGGCACATGAGGAGGGGAAGACCTAGCGACGGAGTATGCTCAAGGGTTGGAGGAAAGACTGAGGGTGCAGGACGGTAAGGGAGACTTGGAAAAGCCAGGAAGACTTAAGGAAGAGGTGATGGGGAAGCTGGCTAAGTAGGCCAGGCGTCAGGGCAGGGTAGAGGGAGAGGATGAAATTATAGGGTTATTATCGTGAATTTGAACTGGACACTTAGACATCAATCAGAATAAGGGGAGCACAGATCAAAAGAGAGGAGGTAGGATCAGGCATATGGAGTGAGCAGATAGGCCGAGAGAAGGGAGTGGAGAGCAAAATCAGGCCGTGAATACAGTGAAGGAGATTAAAGAATGATGACTATGAAAGGGAAAGCAAGGGACTTACTCGATAGGGAGAACAAGATGATTAGTTGAGGAACTATCATGGGTAGGAACGGACTGACAAGGGCTGGCTGATACATGCAGCGGAGGAATTCTGGTGTGTAAGTATGTGGTCTCTCTTGCACAATGGTGGAGCATCATGTCACATGGGATTTCTCTGGTTTAAGATATCCAATATCCAGATGGCAATCATGATTTGATGAAGCGAATTCTTTTACAACAAAAAATGCCTAATGTGGTCTCCTCATTAAGTACAGTTTATTTTCGAGGATTATACCACCCATTTTATTTCAAATAAATAGAGGCAATACAATCAAAAGGGAAAGAAGAGATTCTTTATCCACCATCTACAACTGAACTATCAAACATATTTACTCAATTACAACAAAATGAAAAAGGAAAAGAAACAGTCTCCTTCATCCTGCCAAAATGTCATTAAAATGTAAAAGGTACCATCGCACGTAGCTACTGGCCTGAAGCATAAAAACATGCCAACCCCAGCTGTAGATAATGTGCTATGTCAACCATTCACATCCTCTGAATCTATGTAAAAGGCAAGAACTGACCGATGCAACCAGGGTGTTGCCTTAGCCTCAAATGCCTAGGAGAGAGCCTAGAAATTTGAGGCAATTTGTTTTCTCCAGTGACCATGAAGAAAATGGTGATAGGAGACTAAAGGAAGCATTCAAGATAATGTTAAGACTATAAGAAACACTAATTATGCCCAAAATGCAAGGACAAATTTGTATAAAGCACTCAAAGTAGCGGATGATCTTAATAATCATCAAAAATAACACAAATGTGGTAGTAAGAGAAGAAGGCCACTAGACATTGTTAAAAGAGACTTGGCCACTTTGAAAGAATTAAGAATAAGCAATACCATGCAATTTAAAAAAATACAAGCATTTGGAATAGGTAACACATGTGAATGCTTAGGTGAGTGAGACAAACATGGGTGAGGCAAGGCATTTTTGAATCACCTTACCTTGGCTCACTGCCGAGGAGAGCGAGCCGATCGCTTTTGATAGCTTAGCTCTGAATTGATGGTCCTCTTTCCAACCTGAATTGTTAACTCCTTGACACTGTAAAAGCAATCCTTGAGTAAGCTCTTCTTGGGATTAGTTGGTATTCTTTGTAGTGCCCTTTAGAGTCTTTCAAAGGTTGAGTAATTCCCTTCAGCCCCAAATTGATTAGGCAATGGTTGTGTGATTTCCTTCAGCCCCTAATTCATTTGGCAATGTTTCCACATCCCTGTTGCCCATCCCTCAGCAGCTTAAGGAACTGACAGGCTTTGTTTCAAATGTGAAAACTATTAACTCCTCATTACTCCAATCTGACAAAATTAGAATCTGGATTTGAATCAATATTCCTGACATTCTGCCCATATATTTTTTACCTTTGCTGATCCTTCTAGAATTTGAGAATCTTGAACCAATGAGAAAAACTGAAATTGTCTTACCTGTTCATTACGGCAAGATGGGGGCCTGGACTGACCTGCTGATGAATGCTTTGACAGCTGCAGGACATCTTGCTGATGTGTTATTAGACTTGCCTTTATTGCCTATACCGGTGATTGCTCTGTTGGTACCTTCCTTAGAAGAGAATCTTCACTGCTATCCTTGCACCTGCCAGTCACACACAGCAGAAGATCTTTCCAATATGGTGTAGTATTACTACATCTCCTATGGTTGCCTGCTCTCCATTTCTGATGACTCTGCTGCTGTTCTTTGCCACTCGAAGAAGATGCAATGAATACAGACGCTCCAGCTGGTTGATAGTCATACCTCTTAGAGCCCTACCATGACAATAAACCCTAGGAATGGGGTTTCGTTGGGCCTTTGTCCTTTCACCCTCAGTTCTTCTCATAACCCCTCAACCACCTATGATATTAGCATGGGTATGGCCTCCTTCGATGCCTCTGCCAAATTTCCAATGGTGCCCTCTATTTACACACTGATTAAGAGTTCATTTCCTTTAAATTTATTGGAGATAGAAATGTCTTTTGACCTAGGTGAAGTGGGTGTCTTACAGCTGGCCACTGGCAGATGAATATTGATATGCCGGAACCGACTCATGAGCCAGGCCAGAACCTGCTCCCTCCTTGACTACCTTATCATCAAGAACATGATCGGAGACCTGTACTGACATGAATGAACCCACCTGGTTTGCACATTGAGGATCGGCTTAGTCTGCATCATCAATTCCCTGCTTATTTTCAATGAGCAGTCCAACAAATTTCATATTAATTGTAACACCTAGCATCTTAGTAGACCCGTTATAGGCCCATTAGTATCCTCGTAGGCCCATTAATAGGGTTAGCTTTCGTATTTACTATTTATTTTATGAAATTCTGATTTTTTGGCTGAGTTGCCTGAAACACATCGTCCTGGGCGGATGCGATTCAACTGAATTCAACTCAGTTGAATCGCGTCTGGTCGAGCCGATGCGGTTTAGGATTTTCGAGTCCGACCTATGGCCAGCTCTCTCTTCTCCGAGTACGGTATGAGTCCATTTGAGACTCATATTAGAGGTCTATTTAAGCACTCATAGTGCGTCCTGACTCCTGAGCCCCTCTCTTGATCCTCAAGCCATTAAAGAGCTCTAAAGAGAGATTCAGAGAGAGAACGGGTGTAGCCCAGTGTCTCTTTGTGGAATGCAAGGAGGAGGATGTGAGGATGATCCCTACGCCATGAGGACGATCGGTGAGCATGGTGGAAACTTATCGCCTTGCCGGCGGCGATCTTCTTAGAGTTCTCTTCGTGGTTAGAGAGACAAGTGATGACGAACGATCAAAACATAATATATTTTTTATAAAAACCCTATTTTCAATCTAATTTGTATCTAGTATGTGTACGTGATATATAGCTACGTAAATATAATTTTTGGAGAGAATATATGATGCATGAATCCCCTCTTTCTTCCTCTTTTTCATTATTTTTGAATTTTTTCTAAAAAACCAATTCACAAACGTGAAATGCATCCATGCAGACCGATGCAATTTATGAATCACGTCGCCCATGCACGACGCGATCCATGATTGATTAGTTCCATGTTAATCTATGCTAAAATCCATGTAACATTAATTTAGAATTCCATAGTGATTAATCATGTATTTAGAAAGTAGTTATTTCATATTTAATTTCATGCTATGATAATGATGGAAGAACCATGCTAAGACATCCATATTACAATGCTAGTAAATTCTCATATATTTCTGTAGTTATTTAATAAAGCATGTATGGACCAAAGTGCCACGTAACGGGAGCTATCTCTTGATTCCATGGGGGACACCTCTAGATTCCCTCATTCACTCGATTAATGACTAAGGGGATAAATAAGATATCCGAGGCAATGGGTTAAATTCGAGAAATATGTTTACATACTATCCCGGTGGGATCTGAGAGCGTCTCTTGACTGCGCAGCCGAAGATCTAATGGGTTTGTCATAGCCACTAGGTAAAGAAGAAGAAGTACTCGATATCAATGTATGATTGCTTGTCCTATATTAAAGTGAAAATGTGATATGTATGATCACTTATGATATTTAATGATGAAATATGAAGTAAATTTATAAAAGTTAATGTATATATTTTTGCATCATGATATATGCTAAAAATTTATATTTAAATTCATGCATAACAGGTCTGTGTGAAGCAATAGTCATGCTAATTGTTCCATGTGCATATTCCATAATAATGCATGATTAAATGTATATGTTTAATTATTGTTATTAAGTCATATTTCAGAAGTTAACATGCTGCCATATTTATGTTTAAGTTAGTAAACCACATGTAGTTAATACATATTATTCATATTATCATATTGTAATGCTAATGAAGCATATTAGGATTGAAGTAATATTATATGCTAGCCTTGATGTTCATAATTAGATAGATATATGAAATATTTTTTTATGTATATTGTATGCAAAACCTATATCTTTGTAGATTCTAAACTTGTTGAGTTCTATGTGACTCACTCTTTCTTAAACTAATATTTTTTAGAGGATCATAAGACTGAGGTTGAACCAAAGTAACATAAGACTTAATCTTTGGTCATCCAAGCTAGTTATAGTAGGTGTTTATTCGTTATTTTCAGTTTGATAGGTTAGCATGAGATGTATAGGTTAGATTTATTTCAACTCATGGGATGTACTTTTCTTTTATTGGATTAGAGAGATCTTGGATAATTTTAATAGTTGGCTATTTCAGTTATAATAGTTCAGTTATTTGGTTTGGTTTGCTTGTGGTCATGAAGGTTGTGTTTATTATCTTGTCTCATGCTTATACTCTCCATTGTCGATGTATGATATATGGGTTGTTCCCACTGTGGCAATCCCGAACCGACGGTTCGCAGTAAGTCGGCACCACTGAACCGGGCCGGCAGAGCAGGCGCGTTACAAGCTTGGTATCAGAGCAAAGGCAATTTGGGTGTTGAGTATGATCAACTTGAGCCGCTGAACTAGGATCATAGGATTAGAAATTATTAGATTGAAGTTAATACTAGTAGCATAGACCTGACATGTGTTCTTTTATTGCAGGCAATGTCGAGCAGGCATGGTCGTCTAGCGAGGGAGCGCGCACCCAAGCAGAGGGACATTTGGGAGGATGGTGGTGCGCCCATTCCACCTCCACTGTTGGATGTTGGAGCGTTCATGTAGATGTTCTAGGGCCTGGTGCAAATCAACAGTAGCAGCAGTAGAGGCAGGAGGTGCATGTGGAGCCGAAGGTTCGTCAAGGGTTGACGGCAATGGAGAGATTCAAAAGGATGGATCCACCTTCCTTTAAGGGGGAGAGCGATCGACAGTAGCGAAGAATTGGATTCAAAAGCTAGAGAAGATCTTCCGGGCGATTAGATGTCCGGAGGATGATAAAGTGAGTTTGGCGAGTTACATTCTTCAAGAGCGGGCAGATGTTTAGTGGACTTCTATACTGAGGATAAAGTTTGCTAGAGCTAAGTTGGAGATCTCGTGGGAGGAGTTTCTGAATACTTTCAGAGGGAAGTTCTTTCCTCCGCACGTTCAGGATCAGATAGTACATGAGTTCTTGGATTTGACCCAAAGACAGATGGGTGTGCTTGAGTATAAGGTGATGTTTTTGGAACTGTTGAAGTTTGCACCTCACATGTGCATAGATGGACATTGGAAGATGCAAAGTTTCTGATGGGGTTGAAGCCGATCTTGAGGACGAAGTTAGTAGCTCACAACTTCACTACCATAAAGAAGGTTGTCGAGGCAGCGTGTCAACAGGAGGCCGAACACGAGATCTTCATCGAGGAGCGCAAGACTGCCAGAAGAGAACAAGGATCATCATCGACTTTCCAAAGGAAGCGGAAGCAGTCAGAGTTCAAAAGAGTACCTCAGCAAGTCCCATCTAAGGACCCGGTGCCACCAGCAACTAGACCGGCACTGACAGCAACGAGAGCAATACTGACTCGCACTGTTTGCAAGCAATGTGGGCAGCCTTATGGAGGTTCAAAGTGCCTGTAGGCGGCAGGCAAATGCTTCGGATGTGGCAAGCCTGGCCACATGATCAGAGATTATCCGAAGATAAAGGACCAGCCAGCAGGACAGCGAGCCCCTACTCGTGTTTTTGCACTAACTCGAGAGGATATGGAGACAACAGAGAACGTCACAGAAGGTACTATTCTAATTGATGGTATGCATGCTAGAGTTTTGTTTAATATTGGTGTTACCCATTCGTTTGTTGCTTCGAGGTTTGCCCGAATTCTTGTAGAGAAGATGGATGTAGTGGAGGTTCTAACTTCTATGACTGTTTTTACTCTGGGAGGGGTAATTCAGTCAAATAGATGTATCGTTTCTCTTTACATGGAGATTCAGGGTAGGAGGTTGTCTACTCAGTCGTTTGTTCTGGAGATAGACGATTTTGATGTTATCGTGGGAATAGATTGGTTGCAGTTGCATTATGCTTTATTGGATTACCATAGCAGGAAGAACATCTTTCAAATTCCAAGTGATGAAGAGTTCTCTTTTAAGCTCCCTAAGCCTGATAAACTTATTATTTCTGCCATGAAGACTCAGAAGTAGATAAGTAGAGGTTGTAGTGATTATCTGTGTTCTGTTGTTTCTGTTATTGAGGGGAACCAGCCTCTTAGTGTGGCAGATGTTAAGGTTGTCAGGGAGTTTACTGATGTGTTCCCTAAAGATTTGCCTAATTTGCCACATGTTCGGGAGATTGATTTCACTATTGATTCTCTCTCCAGTCGGCGCCGATTTCTAAGGCTCCTTATTATATGGCACCAGCGGAGCTTGCAAAGTTAAAGAAGCAGTTGCAGGAGTTGTTAGACAAGGGGTTCATTCGTCCTAGTATGTTCCCGTAAGGAGCCCCTATATTGTTTGTCAGGAAGAAGGATGGTTCGATGAGACCGTGCATTGATTACAAATTTGAATCAGGTGACTATCAAGAATCGATATCATTTGTTAATGATTGATGATTTGTTCAATTAGTTGCAAGCAGCAAAGGTGTTTTCCAAGATTGACTTGAGGTCTGGTTATCATCAGCTGAAGATTCGAAATGAGGATGTGCCTAAGACGACGTTTTGGACCCGTTATGGCCATTATAAGTTTCTGGTAATATCGTTCGGTCTGACTAATGCCCCAGTAACTTTTATGGACTTGATGAACAGGGTGTTCAGGCTGTATCTTGATCAAAAACTGATTGTGTTTATTGATGATGTGCTGATGTATTCTCCTGATGTTGAGACCCACCGTGAGTACTTGAGGATTCTTTTGGAGACTTTGAGAGCTCATCAGTTGTTTGTTAAGTTCAGGAAGTGTGAGTTTTGATTAGATCATGTTCAGTTTCTTGGCCATATTATATCGAATGATGGGATCGCAGTTGATCTGTCGAAGGTTCAGGTTGTGTTGGAACGGGAGGTTCCCAAGACTCCCACTGAGATCAGGAGTTCTCTAGGTCTTACTGATTACTATAGGCGATGATTCATTGAGGAATTTGCTACTTTGACAGCCCATTTGATCAAGTTGACCCAGAAGGGAGTGAAATTTGTGTAGTCAGATGAGTGTAAGAAAGACTTCCAAAAGTTAAAGACTCGTTTGACCACTACTGTAGTTTTTGTATTACCAAGTGGACCAGATGGCTATGTAGTGTATACGTATGCTTCAAAGCAGAGTTTAGGTTGTGTATTAATGCATCATGGTCAGATGACTGCTTATGCTTCTAGACAGTTGAAGGACCATGAACTAAACTACCCGACTCATGATTTGGAGTTTGTAGTAGTTGTTCATACATTGAAGATTTGGAGGCACTATTTGTATGGAATTCAGTTATAGGTGTTCACAAAGCATCAGAGTTTGAAGTATACCTTTTCTTAGAAGGAGTTGAACCTAAGGCAAAGGCGATGGATTGAATTTTTAAAGGACTACGATTTTAAGCTAAGTTATCATCCTGACAAAGCCAATGTGGAGGCTGATGCTTTGAGCAGGAAGAGGCTAATGATGTTGCGAGATTGGAGTTCAATTAAGGAGGTTATTGCTTCTTTATATCGGTTGTCTTTTAGATCTGCCGTGGTTAAGAAAGTGATTCAGTGCAAAAAGATGATAAGCAATTGCAGAGTCTTGTAGAGAGGCCTGGTTTTAGCATAAGTGGTGATGGAGTGGTCCGTTTTCAGAGTAGGACTTGTGTGCCAAATGATCTAGAGCTAAAAAAGGAACTGACGACTGAGGCGCATCGATCTAAGTTCATTGTGCACTCGGACAACACCAAGATGTTTCAAGACATGAAGAGGACCTTCTAGTGGGAAAGTATAAAGAGAGAGATAGCAAACTTTATCTCCAGATGTCTAATTTGTCAATAGGTCAAGGCAGAGCATCAAAGACCATCAAGACTATTACAACATATTGAGATCCCCAAGTGGAAGTGGGAGCATGTGACGATGGATTTTGTGGTTGGTTTGCCTCGCTCTGTGAGGGGCAATGATCCTATATGGGTGGTTGTGGACATATTCACCAAGTCAGCACACTTTCTGGCTATCAAGGTGAAGCAGTTAGTTGAGAGCTTAGCCAAATTGTATGTCGATTGCATTATAAGATTGCATGGAGTGCCGAAGTCAATCATATCATATAGAGATTTCATATTCACATCCAGAGTATGGAAGGGACTTTAGGAGGCTTTAGGGACCCAGTTAAAGTTCAATACAGCGTTTCATCCGCAGATAGATGGCCAGTCAGAGAGGACCACCCAGACATTAGAGAACATGTTGAGAGTTTGTAGTCTAGATTGGAGAGGTGATTGGGATAAGAACCTACCATTAGTTGAGTATGCATATAACAACAGTTATCATGCTAGTATTGGGATGGCACCATTTGAGGCTTTGTATGGCAGGCCGTGTAGGTCACCGTTGTGCTAGGAGGAGTCTGGTGAGAGACAGTTACTTGGACCAAAGCTTGTGTAGGTGAGCACTAAGAAGATTCAGTTCATTCGACAGAGCTTGTTGACAGCTCACAATAGGCAGATGAGCTATACAGGTCAAAGGAGGAAGGAGTTGGCTTTCAAGGTTGGTGAACATGTGTTTCTGAAGATTTCCCCTTCTAAAGGTGTAGTGAGGTTTGGACAGCGGGGTAAGTTGAACCCCAGGTTTATTGGTCCATTTGAGATCTTAGAGAGAGTTTGGGAAGTCGGTTACAGATTGGCGTTGCCACCTTCCTTGAGCAATGTGCATGATGTCTTCCATCTTTCCTGATTGAGAAAGTACATAACAAATCCAAGCATGTGATTGATCATGTGCCGTTGGAGGTCCAACCGAACCTTAGTTATGAAGAGCAGCCCGTGCAGATCATAGATTCCAAAGAGAAGGAGATGAGGAACAAGAAGATCGCATTGGTCAAGGTGTTGTGATGGAATCATTTTTTAGAGGGAGCCACATAGGAGCTTGAGTCTAAGATGAGGAGGCGTTATCCCCATTTGTTTACTAAGCATACCTAATATGATTGTGTTATATTGTTTGATTGTTGTGTGTTTTCGTTTCGTGAATTCGAGGACGAATTCTTTTTAAGGGGGAGAGGATGTAACACCTAACATCTTAGTAGATCCGTTAAAGGCCCATTAGTACCTTGGTAGGCCCATTAGTGGGGTTATCTTTCCGATTTACTATTTATTCTATGATTTTTTAGATTTTTGGTTGAGTTGCTTGAAACACGTCATCCTAGGCAGATGCGATTCAACCGAGCCGACACGGTTTAGGATTTTTTGAGTCCGACCCATGTCCGGCTCTCTCTTCTCCAAGTACAGTAGGAGTCCACTTGGGACTCATATCAGAGGTCTATTTTAAGCACCCACAGTGCGACCCGAGCCCCTCTTTTAATCCTCAAGCCATTAGAGATCCTTAGAGAGAAGTTCAGAGAGAGAACGGGTATGGTACGGTGTCTCTTCGCGGCATGCAAGGAGGAGGACACGAGCACGATCCCTGCGACGTGAGGACGACCCAATGAGCATAATGGAAGCTTGTCACCTTGCCGAAGGCGGTCTTCGTCGAGCTCTCATCGTAGTTAAAGAGGCAAGTAATGATGAATGATCAAAATATAGTATTTTTTTTAAAAACCTCATTTTCTACCTAGTTTGCTATCTAGTATGTGTATGTTATATATGGCTACGTGAATATAATTTTTTGAGAAAATATATGATGTATGGATCTCTTCTTTTTACATCTTCCTCATTGTTTTTAGATTTTTTCTGGAGAACCAATTCACGGACGTAAAACACGTCTATACAGATCGACGCGATTTATGAATCATGTCGGCCATGTACGACACGATTCATGCTTGACTAGTTCCATGTTAATCCATACTAAAATCCATGTAATATGAATTTGTGATTCCATGATGATTAACTATGTATTTAGAAAGTAGTTATTTCTTGTTTAATTTTATGTCATTATAATGATAGAAGAACCATGCTAAGTCATCTATATTATAATGCTAGTAAATTCTCATCTATTTCTGTAATTATTTCATAAAGCATATATGGACCATGATGCATCCGTTATAGTATGATTAGAACTATGATTGTTTCCGCATGTTCCTTGTTCTTACAAATAACCACATTTTAAATTGAATTTCTAGAATTTTGAGCTTGCTGAGTTTTATGTGATTCACCCTTAACTAATATTTTTTAGAGGTTTGTGAGACTGAGGTTGAGCTAGAGAAACGTGAGGCTTGATTTTTAGTCATCGAGGCTAGCTATAGTAGTTGTTTATTCGTCATTTTCAATTTGATAGGTTAGCAAGAGATGTATAGGTTAGATTTATTTCAATCCATGAGATGTACTTTTCTTTTATTAGTTTAGAGAGATCTTGGATGATTTTAATAGTTGGCTATTTCAATTATAATAGTTCAGTTATTTGGTTTGGTTTACTTATGGCCATGAAGGTTGTGTTTATTATATTGTCTCATATTTATACTTTTCACTGCCGATGTACGATATGTGGGTTGTTCCCACTGTGGCAATCTCGAACCGACGATTCGCAGTAAGTCAGCACAACCAAACCGGACCAGTAGAGTGGGGGCATTACGTTAACCCACCTCCCGGTTGCATCATCCATCTCCTTCAGAGCCTACGTAGTCAAAGGCGACCGAGGATTCGCCTAGGTGACGATAAGTCGCCTCGCTTGGGCCTTTGTTGCCTATGCAATCGTTGTAATCACCTCAAGCGATTAGTCCATCGCCTAGGTCTTGCCCGCCTCATCTATGTGTTGGTCCGGCACAATCGGCCCACTTAAACCCAAAGCTTGATTGTTTCGGCCCAAACACCCATTACTTTTAAACCCACATCCTTTCGGTCCCCCCATTACCCTATACCCTAATTCGCTCGTGCTCATGCTCCTTCCACTCCCATCCCTGACGAAGATGAAGGCAACAACACCACAATCCCACTAGTGTCTTCTTTGGCTCTAGCGAAGCTCCGACAGTAGCGATAGGCATCTTCTTTCTCTCTCTATCTCTCTATCTATGTCTCTCGTTTGTCTTCTCCGGCTCCAACAACAACGACATCAGCCAAAACCCTTTCTATCTATCTCTAAATCTCTCACCATCTCTCTCCACATCTATCTCTCTATTGGGACACAGGAGCGCCCGAGGCTCTCTCTCTCTCTCTCTCTCTCTCTCTCTCTCTCTCTCTCTCTCTCTCTCTCTCTATTCGTCTCCTTGTCTATGTCATTTAGGAACCCTCTTCTTCTTCTTCTTCTCTCTATCTCTCTCGGCCTCAGGGCCCTCTGAGGCCCCCTCTTCTTCTTCTTCTCTCTCTCGGTCTCTCTCTCTCTCTCTATGTGTCCTTATCTATGTCATTTGGGGACACGAGGGCTCGAGGACCTCTCTTCTCTCTCTATCTCTCTCCATCTCTCTACCTCTCTCTCTCATATTCTCTCTCTCAATCTCTTTGTCATTCCCTCTCCCTCTCTCTATCTCTCATTTGCGGACCCAGGAGGGCCCTAGGCCCTCTCTCTCAGTCTCTCTTTCCCCTCTGTCTCTCAATCTCTCTCCCTCTATCTTTGTTTTTCTCTCAATCTTTGTGTCCATGTCTCTCCCTCTCTTTATCTTTGGACTCAAAAGGACCTGAGACCCACTCTGCCCCTTTTAGAAGGGCTTGAGGCTCTCTCTCTCTCTCTCTCTCTCTCTCTCTCTCTTATTAGAAGGGCCTAAGATACAAATAGGGGTGGCATCAAACTGAGCCGACCTCGAGCTTTAGTCAGCTCAAGGCTTGGCTCGGCAAAAAAAAATTCGAACTCGAGCCTTGATTCGAGCCCTAAACCCAACCTAAGCTCGGGCTCGAATGAAAATAAACGAAGCTCGAGCCGATTCAAGTTAGCTCGCCCGATTTGGTTTTGCCAATTGGACCGAGTAAAAGGAACGAACAGAACAGGGACCTCACATTTGAATTTATAAGCGCCTGACGGAGAGGAATAAAAATTTCTCCGATACGGGACTAAATGTCCCTCCTGAGTGCCCTGCTAGCACTGCTACATGTAGTGGATAGGCGATGGGGACATTTAGTCTACTCCATGGGTTTATATACTGCCATCTAACATTCTTTGGATAAGCATGACTCCATATGTTGTCATCTATCAATCTGGGATAAGGATGAGTGTACATGTTGCCATCTCATGCTTACTTGCTACCATATAATAGAGTTGTCTAAAGATCTACATAACAGTCCCCTAAAATGTCAAAATTAGTAAAAGTACCCTTCTAAAAAGTCGTAGAACTCTAAATCCACTTTCTAACAAAAGTGGTTTCACTTCTAGAGTTTTCTATAGTATGTTATGTGTGAAGTATTAGACATACGTCAAGTGAAGCAGCGAATAATAGTTGTCAACTTAATGGGCTCAATCAACTTAAATAACCTATAAATTCGATCATTAAAAAGTCGGGCATAACAATGTTACACAGAGAGTCAAGGCAGGTTCGCTAAAGTGGAGGAGTGCATCCACAGTACTTTATGATTGATGGGTCCCCTTAAAACTAAAAAGTAAATTTTATAGGATGGCTATGAGACCTACTATGTTATATGATTCTGAGTATTTGGCTGCAAAAAAGGATCATGTGCAAAAAAATGTACGTTGTTGAGATAAGAATGTTAATGTGGACATCTAGTAAGACTAGAAATGATAAAATTAGGAATGAATATAGACATAAATATTCAGGTGTACCTCCTGCTGATATTAAGCTTTAGGGAGAATAGGCTACGATGATTAAGTCATGTATGTCATAGCCCAAGTTCAGCACCGATTAAGAAGTGTAATAAAATTAGAGTGAAAGGTAGAAGACATTGAAGGAAACTTAAAATGAGATGGTTAGATATAGTTCGAAAAGACTTGACATTACTATAATTCACCTAAATATGACATCAGATAGATTTAGATGGCGGGCCACGGGATAGGATTCATGTAGCCGACCCCAAACAAACAGGAAAAGGCTTTGGTGGTGGTGGTGGTGATGATGATGATGATGATGATGGAGTCATGAGTACATGTATAATTTGAGTATGATACATGAATTTAACTATGGTACCTACACTCAGTAATAGGATTCAGACATTTTAGGTGCTGATCCCATTCCCGGGGCATGAATCAGCCCTTTGGGAGTGAATTTGTCAAGGAAACGTGCTCCCCCAATGATTCAATAAAACCCTCATGCTTAGCGTTCATTTAGGTGGTGTAGATGGACAAGAAAAAGATGAAGAGAAGAAAAAGGCAGTAAGGAGGAGGAAGGTGGGAGGAAAGAAAATGGAGAAAAGACCTACCTCGAGATGGTGACAACAACAGTGTACAGGCATGGAGATCATGATGGTGATGGCACGAGCGATTGTGGCAACGATGTGTCCAAGTAGGGACCGAGCATGGTCTATGTTGGTAAGGACGGCAAAATAAGTTTCCGTCAACCAGGTGACATGTTAGAGTTGAATGGGAGCCTGGTTGGCAATATCGGCGGATACCGATGCATATAGGTTGATATGTATCGGTATTAGTGGGTACCGAAACGATATTGGGGGATAGCCCAATGCTAATCATTTGTATTTTTTTTAAAAAAAAAAAAAAAACTTTGCCGATACTGGGCCAAAATGGACCGGCACCGAGCCGATATGCCCTATATAGATACTGGTACGTATTGATATCAGTGCCCTTGATACTGGTACTGCCATCCTTGAATGGGTGGTTAATAGGAGCAAAAATTATAAAATGAACCTAGCATTTAAAGAGCATTATTGTTTATCCTTAGTATTACGTAGATACTCGTAATGCCTTGCAATGAAACCTTTGGGCTTGTAGGTTTGAAAGTCTGGGGGTTGTTCCATAATTGTTTAGGAGTTTATAATATGTTTTGAACCTACAAGCCCAAAGGTTTCAATGCAAGGCATTACGAGTATCTACGTAATACTAAAAGTTAGTTATAAAATAATTGTATAAACAAGATATTGTATAGTGTCCAAACGATACTTATAAAAAGATTCAAAGATAAAACATTAAAAACTAGAAAAATTCTAAAACATAGCTCTTTTTGGCAATAGCAATATTGTTTTTTTTTTAAAGGTGACAGAAGTCACATTTCATTAAAGATGAATAGAATACAAAATAGCCCAAGGCCAAGACCAAGGCCAAACATCATGGCAAAAGCCAACCCAGAAAAACAAACAAAAAACTTCTATTTTAATAAGGAGATAAAATAGAAGCTAACATAATTGTCTCAAGAAAAAATCAAAACAAGAAATCTTGACACTTGGAAGCAAGGTAGGCCAACTCGTGGGTCGGACTCGGATCGCTCCGGTCTTGACCGAGTGCATCGGCCGATCCGACCCGATCTCGAACCGGTCCGGACCGAGCCGAACCGGTCTGGCCGATCCAATTTTAAAAAAGGAAAAAAAATAGAAGAAAATAGGGAAAAAATAGAAAAACAAGTCCAAAAAATAAGAAAAAATCAGAAAAAAATATATTTACCCAAAACTTATCTAGGACCTTGGTTAAGCCCTTGAATTTTTATTAACTTTGAAAAAAACTTGAATACAATACATGGGGGGGACATAAAACCTTACCCCTAAGTATTACATGATAGTAAAAAAAAAAAACACTCACACAAAGTGACAGTACAAGTAGACATACATTTATTCTAGCCTTACATTGTAGGTGCTATACAAATGTTGCACATAATCGGCCCAAGACATATAAGCTTGGTAACATTGTTCATATTCATGTACAAACCGGTTATACTCATCTGTGAATGGATAGATTATTGTCACCGGTATCCATCCTTGTGTCTTTGGCTCATGATAAGATCCTTCTGAAGTTGGAGGATAAGTGGGATATCCTCCTCAGTAACTCGATGCATCATAGGGTGGTGGATGTTGATAATATGTACATGGATATCCATAAGGACTATAACCCTCTAATGGAACTTGAGAGGATGCATCAGACGAATGCTCTTGAGAAGTTGTTCTTTTTAGGAACTCTTGTTGTTGTTTCCCTTTTCCTTTATTTGTTGCTGATGTGTCTTTAGCCAACCTACTGGAGTGGTCATCATCCTGCGTAGCATGCGTAAATTCTTGCTCTCCTGTGAAAATCATTGGAGGAGCTTCACCATGTTGACTTGATCCACGTCCTCAAGATGACCGTTGTTGCAAGAATCCACCTTGACTTCCATGTGGATCATCATCGTCATCGTCAGGGGTAGTCGTTGCCGAACTAGAGTCGTCTGAAGTTTGGTAAACGACCTTGTCGCTCGGCTCTGGTGTCTCTTCTGACTCATCTTCTAGTACAGTTTCTAAATCTGTAATATCAACATGAGTTATTTTACCTTTACCCTTACCTGAACTTTGTGGGGTGGATTTCTTTTGCCGTTTTGAAGGAGGTGGAAGTTGAAACTCAACGGACAAGAGGACACCATCTAATTGTCCTTCTGCCCATGACCGATCGTTTGGATCAAATTCTGATGGACTCCAAACATTCCTTGCATCTACCCATGCATTCAGTGGGTTCTGCTCCTCAAATATCTCGTCCAGATCAATTGGTTCCTCAACTTGTTGTTCTGCTCGCACCGGTCTTCCAGCAACTTCATCTCCCCATCGTTCTTCTTCTCTTTAGTTCTCTTGAATTTTTTGAAGATTCTTTAATTTCAAACGCATGTTGTAGTGGCAAAAGACCAATTGCTCCAATCTCGCTGAGCTTAATCGGTTCCTTTGTTTGGTGTGTATCAAGCTAAATGTAGACCAGTTCCTCTCACAGCCAGAAGAGGAGGTGGTTTGGCTCAATACACGGATAGCAACATAAGCAAGATCTTCATAACCTGGAGCCTTCCCATGATCCATCCAACAATCAGCTGTAATTACATAATGATCCAACTAACAATTAGTATTGTAATTTGTAAAGCCTAGGCATGATAAGTTGATAACAATTTCATGAAAGTATTAGTTATGTGTAAAATTATAAATACCTGATGAAAGCAACATGACTGCCCGTTGAGCACGATGAGTACCAAAATGTAATGTCCGGAGCCTATAGTGATGCATTTTGTTGCATGCTATGATAGCTCGATCCTCATCATGTAACAAATGCTGAATTACATTTTGAGTCCCACAGAGTACTTCTTCATCATTGGGCGCATGTTGAGTAGCAGAGCTATATTAGTATCTTGGGTTGAAGAAATGACCTAAAGAATTGAAAAACAAATTAAAAATGAAATAAAACTTATAGGAAATAAAATGGCAACCAATATGGATTGACTTATTTTGTTACCTGCCGCATGCAAGTCATGGTGGAGTGTCCTATCCCATCTTGCATCTATGATATCCCATCACTTTCTGTATGTATTTTTGTTGGCCCTAGCAATGTCTTCCTTTGCACGGTCCATAACTTCATATAAATATCCCATTGTGGCCTTCTTATCTCCATCCACCATCCTCAGAACCCGCACAAGAGGTTCAACTACGCTCAAGATCATCTTTATATCCTTCTAATACTCCCGGCTCTCAATTAAGTCCTCAACCTGCTTCCCCTTGTCTCTAGCATCACGCTTCGCGTGCCTTGTCATCCAATCCTCCCATCCTTTATTTGAAATCATCTGCTTCAATGGGCGTTTTTGTGACTGTATACTCTCCAAGGAAATGTATGTGGAGGCGAAACGAGTTACCCCAGGACGTAGTAACTCCCTCTGTCCAGTGTGTTCACGCATCAACGTGAGCACATAGTTATGGTTGTAGATATAGGATGTGATGAATTGAACTGACTTCACTGTTTCAGTAATTTTTACATCTTTCCCAATATCTTCTAGCATCAAATCTAGGGAATGAGCAGAGCAAGGAAGCCAATATAGATGTGGCCTCTTCTCCATTAACATATGGCCAGCAGCTTTATATGAAGCTGCATTATCTGTTACAACTTGGACAACCCGATCTTCTCCCACCTGCTCCACAATGTCATCAATTAACTTGAAAAGATATTCAGCATTCTTTACCTTTCCACTAGCATCTACGGACTTCCAAAATACAGTCCCAGCTTGACAGTATATAAGGAAGTTAATCATACTTCTTCTCGTAATTCCTATTCAAATAATGTTATAGACATTAGCGAATGTCTAAATTAACTAAAAAATATAATCTGTTAATCTAAGATTCTAATTTCTAAATATGTTAAACTAATTCAATATACTCACCTGTCCAGCCATCTGTCATTATTGTGCAGCCTCTTTCATCCCAAATTCGCTCGAACGACTTGATATACTCTTGGAGATCACTTATCTCTTGAGGAAGATAAGTGTTGTATATCTCCTTGGGGGTTGGTCCAGGAATACACTTACCCACATCTCCAATAGTCTCAATCATGTCCTCCCAATAAGGACCCTTTGCAGCATTGGCAGGTACACTGTTATAAACAAACCATCTCGAAACAGTACGGCCAATCTTCTCCTTGCATACCTTCAGGTTCTTCATAGCAGATGTGATTGATTGTTGTCTATCTCTCCGTCTTGTTAGGAAAACATCTATAGGACCCACTCTAGGATCATTGTCCAAATGGTGGGCTGGGTCGGTCCGGGTCGGATCGGATCGCCCGGTCCGCTCGGAAATCGGGCGTTCTGAACCGACCCCGAGCCCCGAGCCCCGACCAGCGACCCCAGCCCGGGATCGCTGGGATCGGGTTGGGTCGGCCGGGTCGGACCGGTCCGGCCGACCCGGGCCCCCAACGGCTAGTTCAGAACTAGCCGTTGGGGTAGCCGTTGGGAACCCATTCAAATGGGTTCCCAACGGTTAGAAGGGGCTTCTAAGCCCCTCCAAGTCCCTATAAAACCCCCTCCTACCCTTCTCTCCCTCATTCACACAAATTCTCATTTCTCTCTCTCTACTCTCATACTCTCTCAAAGACTCAAAGCTCTCTTAACTTCTTTCTCTCCAAACTTCCAAAGCTCTCTAGAGTTCTAAACTCTAAAGGACGGACAGACGGACTACATCAAATTTTTTTCATCATATTATTTTTTTTGCATTTTAATTTTTCTCTCTAACCACTTTTTGTCTCTGTAGCTTTCTTTCTCATTGTCTCTCACTCTCCCACGAGGTATGATATGAAATCTCACTCTCTTTCTCTATGTTTTTTCTTATTTCTCACCATTTCTCTTTATGTAATTACTAATTATCTCTTTCCCTATTAATATATTTTTTATTTTTAAAGATGTTGACTTCTGAGCATAATGAGGCCACATCTATCACCTCTCGTGGTGACCCGGGATGGAACCACTGCACCGTCGTAGACAAGGCTTCACGCAAGGTCAAATGCAACTACTGCAGTCGGATTATTTCGGGTGGAGTTTTTCGTCTAAAGCAACATATTGGGGGTGTCAAAGGAGAAGTGAAGGCTTGTACTGCTACACCACTAGAGGTAAAAAATCAATTCAAAAATTACCTACGACAAAGAGAGTTGGAAAAAAGAGCAACATCAACGATGAGAGGCCAAATTATGGAGGAAATGACACGGCCCTCAGGTCAAGGTATTCATATTCACCCTCCGGGAGATAGATCTCGGGAGGAAGACATAGACCCTACCAGAAGGAGATCCACTGCATTTGAAGACTTTTCTCGAGGTATTCTTTGATTTAAAATTTTCAATTAATTATTTACTTGTTTATACTTCATCTCGATTAAATTAGTCTAATCATCTATTTTAATTTAAAGATGATATACGCCGAGCCATGGACGAAAGTAGAAGATCTTTTGCTGATAAGGATGTGTATAGACGCACCGGTCGACACGTTGGGCAAGGGAGTGGATCCGGACATAGATCCAACGAGGAGGAAATTCATGACTTGACTAGGGACAATGATCCTAGAGTGGGTCTTATAGATGCTTTCCTAACAAGACGGAGAGATAGACAACCATCAATCACAACTGCTATGAAGAACCTGAAGGTATGCAAGGAGAAGATTGGCCGTGCTGTTTCGAGATGGTTTGTTTATAACAGTGTACCTGCCAATGCTACAAAGGGTCCTAATTAGGAGGACATGATTGAGACTATTGGAGATGTGGGTAAGGGTATTCTTGGACCAACCCCTAAGGAGATATACAACACTTATCTTCCTCAAGAGGTAAGTGATCTCTAAGAGTATATCAAGTCGTTCGAGCAAATTTGGGATGAACGAGGCTGCACAATAATGACAGATGACTGGACAGGTGAGTACATTGAATTAGTTTAACATATTTAGAAATTAGAATCTTAGATTAACAGATTATATTTTTTTGTTAATTTAGACATTCGCTAATATCTATAACATTATTTGAATAGGAATTACGAGAAGAAGTATGATTAACTTCCTTATATACTGTCAAGCTGGGACTGTATTTTGGAAGTCCGTAGATGCTAGTGGAAAGGTAAAGAATGCTGAATATCTTTTCAAGTTAATTGATGACATTGTGGAGCAGGTGGGAGAAGATCGGGTTGTCCAAGTTGTAACAGATAATGCAGCTTCATATAAAGCTGCTGGTCATATGTTAATGGAGAAGAGGCCACATCTATATTGGCTTCCTTGCTCTGCTCATTCCCTAGATTTGATGCTAGAAGATATTGGGAAAGATGTAAAAATTACTGAAACAGTGAAGTCAGCCAATTCATCACATCCTATATCTACAACCATAACTATGTGCTCACGTTGATGCGTGAACACACTGGACAGAGGGAGTTACTACGTCCTGGGGTAACTCGTTTCGCCTCCACATACATTTCCTTGGAGAGTATACAGTCACAAAAACGCCCCTTGAAGCAGATGATTTCAAGTAAAGGATGGGAGGATTGGATGACAAGGCACGCGAAGCGTGATGCTAGAGACAAGGGGAAGCAGGTTGAGGACTTAATTGAGAGCCGGGAGTATTAGAAGGATATAAAGATGATCTTGAGCGTAGTTGAACCTCTTGTGCGGGTTCTGAGGATGGTGGATGGAGATAAGAAGGCCACAATGGGATATTTATATGAAGCTATGGACCGTGCAAAGGAAGACATTGCTAGGGCCAACAAAAATACATACAGAAAGTGATGGGATATCATAGATGCAAGATGGGATAAGACACTCCACCATGACTTGCATGCGGCAGGTAACAAAATAAGTCAATCCATATTGGTTGTCATTTTATTTCCTATAAGTTTTATTTCATTTTTAATTTGTTTTTCAATTCTTTAGGTCATTTCTTCAACCCAAGATACTAATATAGCTCTGCTACTCAACATGCGCCCAATGATGAAGAAGTACTCTGTGGGACTCAAAATGTAATTCAGCATTTGTTACATGATGAGGATCGAGCTATCATAGCATGCAACAAAATGCATCACTATAGGCTCCGGACATTACATTTTGGTACTCATCGTGCTCAACGGGCAGTCATGTTGCTTTCATCAGGTATTTATAATTTTACACATAACTAATACTTTCATGAAATTGTTATCAACTTATCATGCCTAGGCTTTACAAATTACAATACTAATTGTTAGTTGGATCATTATGTAATTACAGCTGATTGTTGGATGGATCATGGGAAGGCTCCAGGTTATGAAGATCTTGCTTATGTTGCTATCCGTGTATTGAGCCAAACCACCTCTTCTGGCTGTGAGAGGAACTGGTCTACATTTAGCTTGATACACACCAAGCAAAGGAACCGATTAAGCTCAGCGAGATTGGAGCAATTGGTCTTTTGCCACTACAACATATGCTTGAAATTAAAGAATCTTCAAAAAATTCAAGAGAACCAAAGAGAAGAAGAAAGATAAAGAGATGAAGTTGCTCGAAGACCGGTGCATGCAGAACAACAAGTTGAGGAACCAATCGATCTGGACGAGATATTTGAGGAGCAGAACCCACTGAATGCATGGGTGGATGCAAGGAATGTTTTAAGTCTATCAAAATTTGATCCAAACGATCGGTCATGGGCAGAAGGACAATTAGATGGTGTCCCCTTGTCCGTTGAGTTTCAACTTCCACCTCCTTCAAAACGGCAAAAGAAATCCACCCCACAAAGTTCAGGTAAGGGTAAAGGTAAAATAACTCATGTTGATATTGCAGATTTAAAAACTGTACAAGAAGATGAGTCAGACGAGACACCAGAGCGGAGCGACAAGGTCGTTTACCAAACTTCAGACGACTCTACTTCGGCAACGACTACCCCTGACGATGATGATGATGATCTACATGGAAGTCAAGGTGGATCCTTGCAACAACGGTCATGTCGAGAACGTGGATCAAGTCAACATGGTGAAGCTCCTCCAATGATTTTCACAGGAGAGCAAGAATTTACGCATGCTACGCAGGATGATGACCACTTCAGTAGGTTGGCTAAGGACACATCAGCAACAAATAAAGGCAAAGGGAAACAACAACAAGAGTTCCTAAAGAGAACATCCTCTCAAGAGCATTCGTCTGATGCATCCTCTCAAGTTCCATTAGAGGGTTATAGTCCTTATGGATATCCAGGTACATATTATCAACATCCACCACCCTATGATGCATCGAGTTACTTAGGAGGATATCCCACTTATCCTCCAACTTCAGATATTTCCTCTTATCAATCATTAACCTCAGAAGGATCTTATCATGAGCCAAAGACACAAGGATGGATACCGGTGACAATAATCTACCCATTCACAGATGAGTATAACCGGTTTGTACAGGAATATGAACAATGTTACCAAGCTTATATGTCTTGGGCCGATTATGTGCAACATTTGTATAGCACCTACAATGTAAGGCTAGAATAAATGTATGTCTACTTGTTCTGTCACTTTGTGTGAGTGTTTTTTTTCTTACTATAATGTAATACTTAGGGGTAAGGTTTTATGTCCCCCCCCCCGTGTATTGTATTCAAGTTTTTTTCAAAGTTAATAAAAATTCAAGGGCTTACCCAAGGTCCTAGATAAGTTTTGAGTAAATATATTTTTTTCTGATTTTTTGAAATTTTTTCTTATTTTTCTATTTTTTCCCTATTTTCTTCTATTTTTTTCCCTTTTTTAAAATTGGATCGGCCAGACCGGTCCGGCTCGGTCCGGACCGGTTCGGGATCGGGTCGGATCGGCCGATCCACTCGGTCAGGACCGGACCAATCCGAGTCCGACCTACGAGTTGGCCTACCTTGATTGTCCCTAGTCAAGTCATGAATTTCCTCCTCGTTGGATCCATGTCCGGATCCACTCCCTTGCCCAACGTGTCGACCGGTGCGTCTATACACATCCTCATCAGCAAAAGATCTTCTACTTTTGTCTATGGCTCGACGTATATCATCTTTAAATTAAAATAGATTATTAGACTAATTTAATCGAGATGAAGTATAAACAAGTAAATAATTAATTGAAAATTTTAAATCAAAGAATATCTCGAGAAAAGTCTTCAAATGCAGTGGATCTCCTTCTGGTACGGTCTATGTCTCCCTCCCGAGATCTATCTCTCGGAGGGTGAATATGAATACCTTGACATGAGGGCCGTGTCATTTCCTCCCTAATTTGGCCTCTCATCGTTGATGCTGCTCCTTTTTCCAACTCCCTTTGTCGTAGGTAATTTTTTAATTGATTTTTTACCTCTAGTGGTGCAGCAGTACAAGCCTTCACTTCTCCTTTGACACCCCCAATATGTTGCTTTAGACGAAAAACTCCACCCGAAATAATCCGACTGCAGTAGTTGCATTTGACCTTGCGTGAAGCCATGTCCACGACGGTGCAGTGGTTCCATCCCGGGTCACCACGAGAGGTGACAGATGTGGCCTCATTATGCTCAGAAGTCGACATCTTTAAAAATAAAAAATATATTAATAGGGAAAGAGATAATTAGTAATTACATAAAGAGAAATGGTGAGAAATAAGAAAAAACATAGAGAAAGAGAGTGAGATTTCATATCATACCTCGAGGGAGAGTGAGAGACAACGAGAAAGAAAGCTACAGAGACAAAAAGAGGTTAGAGAGAAAAATTAAAATGCAATAAAAATAATATGGTGAAAAAAATTTGATGTAGTCCGTCCGTCCGTCCTTTAGAGTTTAGAACTCTAGAGAGCTTTGGAAGTTTGGAGAGAAAGAAGTTAAGAGAGCTTTGAGTCTGAGAGAGTATGAGAGCAGAGAGAGAGAGAGAGAGAGAGGTTTTAGAGAGAGAGAGAAATGAGAATTTGTGTGAATGAGGGAGAGAAGGGTAGGAGGGGGTTTTATAGGGACTTGGAGGGGCTTAGAAGCCCCTTCTAACCGTTGGGAACCCATTTGAATGAGTTCCCATCGGCTACCCCAACGGCTAGTTCTGAACTAGCCGTTGGGGGCCCAGGTCGGCCGGACCGGTCCGACCCGGGCTGGGGTCGGCCGACCCGGCCGAACCAACCCGATCCCAGCGATCCCGGGCTGGGGTCGTTGGGTCGGGGCTCGGGGTCGGTTCGGACCGCCCGGTTTCCGAGCGGACCGGGCGATCCAATCCGATCCGACCCGGACCGACCCGGCCTACCATGCTTGGAAGCCCTTGAAATAAGATCTCCTTCTAAACCCTTCAAGATTTTAGCTGATCTTCCCCAATCTATCACCCAATTGAGAGCTCTTCGGAGAATATTGGAAGGGGAAGAAAATTTCTGATTGAATTTCCTATTATTTATTCCAAACCAGACAGACCACATCATTGCTGGAAGAAATAGGTACCAAATCTTGCTGTCAGTCTGGTTAGGACAGAAAAAAGGCCACATTTGCATGAAATGAAGGCAGTCTATCAGTTCCATCCACTGAATCTTCAAGGCCTTAAAGAGGATTTTCCATTGGAAATTGATAATCCCACAATGACAAAAGAGGTGATTTTGGTCTTCATCAAATGTTCCACAGAAAACACAAAAGGTGTTATTGAGATTAAAGATTCTCTTCAGTCTGCGGGAGGTGGGAAGTCTGATCATGGCCACCTTCCAAAGGAAGAACCTAATTTTGATTGGTATATAATTGGACCACACCAAGGATTTCCACCACACTGATGCCACCATCTTGAATAGTACGTGTGAGAATTCTAGAAGAAAAGGATCATTTATTGTTCCAAGTCCATACTCTTTTGTCTTCCTGGTCCATATTGATTTGGATATCTGAAATTAGATTAAGAATTCTGAGAAGCTCCCCTGTTTCAATCTCTGTAGGATTTCTTCTGAGACTGAGGTTCAAATGAGAGCCATTTCGTCTGGAGAGAACCTGTGCCACTGTTGCGTCTTTAAAAACTGAAATCTGGTAAAGGTTGGGAGCAACATCAATGAGGGGAATATTAGAAAGCCATGAATCCTTCCAGAAGCTAATGTTAACACCATTGCCCAATTGAAAGTGAATTGTTGGAAGAACCAGAAAATTCAATTGAGAAATATTCCTCCAGATTTGGGACAGCTTCATAACCCATTTGGAGCAATTATGATAGTACTTATCTCTGACTATCCTTGCCAAGAGGTGGTCTTCATCTTCTCCTAGTTTCCACAACCATTTGGCAAGCAAAGCTTTATTAAAATGACTGGTTGAAACCAGTCCGGCTCCTCCTTGATCTTTACTTTTGCAGACCTTATCCCAAGCTATGAGATGAAAACCTTTCCCCTCTCTTTTACCACCCCCCCAAAAAAAGGATCTCCTCCTTGCCTCAATCATTTTCTCCACAGATCGTGGGACTTTGAAAATAGAGAGATGATATGTGGCTAAAGAGTAGAGAACTGAGATTGAGAGAATCCATCTTCCACCATCTGAAAAAAATCTAGCTTTCCATCCTTCTAACCTTTGGTCAAACTTCTTAATAACCACATCCCAATCCCTTAGGGATAAAGGACCACTAGATAAAGGCAAACCCAAATGTTTAATTGGAAAGTGAGATATTCTACAATTAAACAGATCAGCCATACAATCCAACTTGACGCTGTCCAGATTAATTCCTACAGCTTTTGATTTCTGGAAGTTGATACTAAGGCCAGTAATAGTTTCTGTCAAAACCAGCAAAATCTTCAAATTTCTCAACATTCCCATATTACCGGACGAAAACAACAAGGTATCATCTGCAAATTGTAGACGTGACAGAAGAAGACCATTCCTACCAATGCTAAATCCATCAATCAGCCCTAGAACAACAGCCTTGTCCCAAAGAGAGCTCATAATTTGGCCTATAACAAGAAACAGAAGGGGTGATAATGGGTCACCTTGTCTCAATCCCCTGGAGCTACTAAAGAAACCACAAGGTTGTCCATTAAGCAAAATGAAAAAGCTTGGAGTTAAGATACAACTTATAATCCAATTGATCCATATGTGTTTGAAACCCATGAGAACCAATGCTTTGTGGATGCATTACCAACTGACAGTATCAAATGCTTTCTCAAAGTCCAATTTGATAACAACTCCTTCTTTCTTAGTAATTTTCTTATTATGGATTGCTTCACTAGTTGCCAAAAAATTATCTAGGATGAATCTTCCTTCGAGAAAGGTTGATTGATTTTTATTGATAACACTCTCCAGTTCTGTCTTCATTCTACTGGCTAAAATCTTGGTAACGATCTTATAACAGCCATTCAGGAGGCTAATAGGTCTGAAATCTAAAACTCTTTCAGCACCTTCAGTCTTTGGGATGAGCACAATATGAGTTGAGTTTAGTCCCCTAATACTTAGAGGCCTATCTTGGAATTCCTTCACCACTGCCATGAAATCATCCTTAATAACTTCCCAAAAGAATTGAAAGAAACCTAATGAAAAACCATCCAACCCAGGAGATTTGTTTTCATTCATGCTAAAAATAGCTTTCTTCACTTCATCTTCAGAAATTGGCAGACAAAGATCTTCAGCCAGATGTTCATCAATCTTTGGAAGGATATTTTCTTGCAAGTGAGGTCTCCACAGATGATTTTCTTTGAATAAATTCTTGTAAAATGATATGAAAGTATCTTGAATGTCTTTCATGGAGTCAATAAGAAGGTCATCCACCTTGATATGATCAATCTTTAAGGATCTCTTCTTAGAGCTGGCCACTGCATGAAAAAAATTGGTGTTTTTATCACCCTCCTTTAGCCATTGTTCTTTAGCCCTTTGTTTCCATTTAATTTTTTCCCTGGAGATCAGCTCATTATACTCCTTTTTAAGTTCTCTAAGAGCCTGAGATTCATCCACAAAAAGAGTCTGATCTTCAGCCTTGACTTCTAATACATCAATATTGTGCAAAAGTTGTTGTCGGCTACTATTGATATTACCAAAGGTTTGGGAAGACCAACCTTTGATTTTTTCTCTGAGCCATTTCAGCTTATTGACAAAAGATTGAGATGCAAAGTCTGCCACTGGAGCCTCCTTCCACCAATTTTTGACCAAGTCTTTGAATTGTTCATGCCTGTGTCATGCCAGTTCGTACCTGAAAATTCTTTGAAAATGCTTTTTATCCCCAGTAGACAGTAGGATAGGAATATGATCAGAAATAGTTCTACAATTGCCTTTCAAGTGAGACAAAGGAAATTGTAGAAGCCATTTGGGGGAGACAAAGACCCTGTCAATCCTGGACTGAACATTGGCACTGCTTAGTTGGAGATTAAACCAGGTAAATGTTCTGTTAGGAATGTCTAAATCCATCATACCACAATCTCTAATCCAGGAGCCGAAGTTCTCCATATCACCAGTCCAACTCTGAAGACCTGATCTCTCCCAAGGAAATCTGACACAATTGAAGTCCCCTAAGACACACCAAGCATCCTAAACAATGCTAGCAAGTCTATATAATTCCTGAAAGAACTCTTCCCTGAGTTGATGGTTGTGTGGCCCATACACTGAAGTGATGATCATCTGAAATCTGTTATCTAGAGAATAAAAGTTGGCTGAGATACTGAACTTACCGGTATCACACAGGGAGCCTTGCAGTTTTCTCCCATTCCACAGAATTAACTGACCACCATTGGAGCCTATCGCTGGAACAACGAGCCATTTAGTCACAGCAAAGCCTCCTATCTGCTTGATAGTTGCGTCATCAAAAGAACTCATCTTGGTTTCCTGAATACAGATACAATCAAGTTTGAGGGACTTAATGGTATCCCTTACATCTCTAGCCTTCGCCACCCCATTTAGTCCTCTGATATTCCAGGTAAGGATGTTCATAAGTGAATCTGATTTCCCCCCCCCCTTCCTTTTGTCTCTAAGACAGTCCAAAACTTCATTCTTCTGCACAAAATTCAATTCCCTTTTGCCAATCTTCACCCCACCCCTTTGACCGTTCTTCTTGGGAGAGTGCTTAAGCTTGTCATATCTGATCAGTTTTTTTATGAAGCTTTTGACCATGTCCTCTTTGCCATCAAAAGAAACACCTATGAGTTTGCCGAACTGGATGATTTCCTCTGTCCCAAAGTCAACAGACTCTGGTAAGAGGAAAGCTAACGAGGGTTCAATTACTGAGTTGACGGGGACCAAAGCCCTGAGACCGTCGCCATCTTCTGAGACTGAATTGACTGAAACTATCCGGTCTTCTGGAAGAGAAGTCTCTGTCTGCACTGGCTTTGTAACAAGAATAACATGGATTAAATCCAACCCAGATTCCGCCCCATATATGTTAGAAATCTCTGTCTGCACTAGCTCTGTAACCTCAGGATCGCGGAAATCCACGTCGCCCTGGTTGCTGTGATCCTCGTCATCAGAAGTGGGACAAAACCTCCTAGCCTTCAGACAAGCTGCATCTGTCTCAGCTCCCTTGATCAGCAGAACAGAGCAAGATCGAACATCAAAACCATCACAATAGTCCTCCCTCCTGTAGGAAGCAACCGTGAGGAGATCCAGAGTCTGTTGATCTCGCCGCTCTGGCGAGTGATGTCCAATGGAACAGAAGACAGGTGCCGGGAGATCACCAGAAGTTGGAATGGGTGAAGCACGAACACCGGGCACAAGCGCAGTAAGTTCGGGTAGGGAAGAAGGGTCCACAAGCCTACTAACGGTTCGACCAAAAGAACCGTCGACAGCCCGCAACTTACCCGATAAGGAAGAATCGCCCGAATCTGAAGTCCCGGTTGACTTACCCGACACGAAGGAACCCAGATGAACCCGATAGACCCGGGATTGTTCATCTTCCACGCTCGAAAATGAACCTCATGTAGCCAGCACCAGGGGGCCAATGGGAAGGGGCTAGCTAGATCAGACTTCGAGGGCGTTGGTCTCAGCCTTCCCAACCCACCACCTTTGCCTCAAGCAAAGCGGGGTCAGTACCACCCACCCGGCCAGAAACCCCCTCGGGACTCCTTAAAGAATGAAGACTACCATTAGTTCCGAGGTCGCTCCAGCTTTGAGTGGAAACAGGATCACTCGGAAGGAACGTAGAGTGACGAGTCACAGAGTCGTGACTCAGAAGATTCTTTACGCCCAAAGGAGAGAGCTTTGCTGGAATAAGTGAGGACTTAGCACCATCCTCGGCGATCCTCTGATTCTGAAGACACGACTTCGACATCCTGTGTTTTTTATAGCAAGAGGCCACCTCAGCCCAGGTCCAGTTGCATTGCTAAGAGGTCAACTTCTCAGCAGCTGGCTGCTCACCCTTGATACTAATCTGAAAGCTCTTGCCAAAAACCTTAATCATCATCTTCTTAAGAATGGACTGAACGTGCTCCACTTCGACTAAAACTCTAGCAAATAGGAGCTTTGACAGTAGAAGAGAGTTTCTATCCACATATTTGAGGGTGCCGAACCTATCTACGATGCATTGGAAGGTGTCAACGTTCCAGATGTGAAGTGGAATGCCTTCTAGTCTACACCAGAAGCAAGGACCGTTGTTAACAGGGACCGTACCCACATCCACTATCCACGGAGTATAGATGATCTTAAGATTCCCATTGGACAGAGAAACAACCTCCTTCTCATGAAGAGTCCAAATCTCCCCAAGAGCATGAACCAGGAACTTGTTTCCCAGGAGTTCCTTTATAGACCAAGAATGCACAGCTAACCATTTGCTTTGCAACACATGGAGGATACTGGAGGTCAGGGAAGCAGGGTCCGCCATAGCTTCAAAGCCACAAGATGAAATCTCCACCACCAGACAATTCTGTAGAAAAGCTACAGACTCCTTCACTGCTTGAGACCAGGGGATAGAGACGCAACCATTGAGTGGGGGACCTTGCGCAAGGGGACAGCCTCATCCTTACTGGTAGGAGAAATCCTACTGGAAGAAGGACTAGCGAGCTTCTTCCTACAATGATAGCTACGATGGCCAATACCCCTACATGAAAAGCACCTAACGCCTTCTTTGCAATCCTTGGCTCTATGACCTTTCTGTAGGCACCTGATGCACTCGTCAGACTTCACCGGAAATTATAGTGAGCGCTTCTTCTCCACTCGGCGAGAGCTGAATTTCCTATGGTTAACCAACTGCCAACCTTCGTCATCCTCCCCTGCCTCAGCTCTCCACTCCCCTGCCTCAGCAATAGCAATATTGTTGTAAACTATGACATATTAGTAAAAATAATTCTTATGAGTTGCTTATTTATTTTTTCCCAAGGAAAGTGGATTGCATCACCAATTTTATTAAGACATAAAAAGAGGTAGTACAATCAAGCAGGTAGAGGAGAGATTCCTCACCTAATGAAAAAAGGAAAGAGAAATAACAACTAAGATTATTTGTGTTACATGAATAACATCCCCCAAGTCTGTAATGACACTTTCAAAATAAAACAACTCTAATTATAAAAGTCCAAAGCTCGAAAACATATATTCTCAATATAAAGTCTACTTCCTTTGAAAAGGCAATCATTCCTCTCCTTCCAAATGCTCCAGCAGACTGCATGAGGAATAAGAAGAATAATATGAGATTTATTGCTTTTTCCAGAGTACCGGCGAAGATGACAGAATTCTTTCCATGTGCCCTGGACAGAAGTGAAGGACATATTAATCTGAACCATAAGAGAGAAAATCCTCCAGACTTCCTTACTAATCGGACAGTTAATGAACAGGTGTCGAACATTTTCTTGGAAAAGGTACTATAATGTTTGTGTTTGAATCACCTTTTTCCATAAACTTTCCTCTTCACTCACCAACCCATAGCCGTTTACCAAGAAAGGCTAAATTCATATACACAGGATTCTTAACACCCAAACCTCCCTTCTTCACAGGTCTGCAAACAAGCTCCCATTACATTAGAGGAATAATAAAAGCTTTATTATTTGTACTGCCCCATAAAAATCTTGTCTGGATAATATCAATCTTTCTACAGACTGTCTTCAGTACCAGGAAAACAGATAAGTAATGCTGTGGTATGGAAGATAAAACTGAATTCAATAATGTTATTCTTGCTCCAAGTGATAAATTCCTGGCCTTCCAAAGAGAACTTCTTTTTCAATCAAATCAACAGATACTCCCAATCCGAAGACCTCAATTGTTTGAAATGTAAGGGTAGTCCCAAGTACTTTATGGGCAGTTTCTCTAATTTACATCCCAAAATATCTGCCAACTCCATTGTCAGAGCATCATCCACATTCAATTCAATTAGAGAGCTCTTATCATAATTAATTTTCAATCCTGAGCTGAACTCAAAACATTTCAACATGAATAAAAAAATACAAAGTTCATCTTCCTCGCCTTCTAGAAAAATAAGAGTATCATCAGCATATTGCAAATGAGAAATGGTAAAAGGAGATCTGAGAACCTGCACATTGATCAACCAACTTTCTCGTTCTGGAATATAACTAATTCTGCTTAACATATTGGCCAGGACAGCAAAGAGCATAGACGACAGGAGATCTCCCTGTCTAAGCCGCCTTGAACTGGAGTGGAGAAGTAATCATGCACATTGCCATTCACGATAACAGAAAACTTTGCTGTAGTTATGCAATTATCCAGTAAACGCATCCACCTGTCACGAAAACCATGCATTCTCATAATATTCCTAAGACACTGCCATAAAACACGATCATATGCCTTACTGAAATCCAGCTTACATATCAAACTCTTCTTCCTATTCTTCACTGTAGAGCAAAGAACCTTGTGTGCAAGAAGGAATGCATTTTTAAGTCTCCGGCCTTGGACAAAAGCACACTGATTTTCTTCTATGATGGAAGATAGCACTCTCCCAAGCCTATTTGCTACTACCTTTGCAATGATCTTATAGGACCCATTTAACAAGCTAATGGGCCTAAAATCTTTTATCTCCACGGCATCTTCTTTCTTAGGCAACAGCAAAAGTATGGTTAACATACTCACATCCTTTACAAGTATGAAACCACTCCTGCACAGCCTTAACCACATCCTTTTTTTTTTATCAAATACCAAAATTTCTGATAAAAGAACATTTGAAAACCATCTCCCCCTGGTGCTTTATCTCCTCCTAGGCTAAAAACAGCCTTTGTGATCTCCTCTTATGAGACTTCACTCTGTAACATTGCAATTTCTTCCTCTCAGATTCTAACTGGTTCTGGATCTATAAAACAGGATACCACCTTTTTTCAGCCGAGAACAAACACTGGTAGTAGTTAACAATTTCAGAAAACAATTTCAGAAACAATCTTATTATTGTCTTCTAACCATTGGCTATCCTTCTTTAGTGAGGTAATATACTTTCTTCTTCTTCTACCATTTGCCACTTTATGGAAGAAACTTGTATTAAGATCACCTTTCCGCAGCCAAGTCATACGACCTCTGCCTCCATCTGCTTTCCTGCTCTTGAAGCCATTCATTATGTCTTGTCCTCAACACTGATAAGTCTTGCAATTCCTCTGATGATTACTCCCTTTCTTCCTGTTTCAATTCCAGCATCTTGATCTCCTCAAGGAGCTCCACCATGAGTTTATATCTTTCCTTCCTCCATTTGTGAGCCCACTGTTTAATAGCAGACTTTAAAGCCCGCAATATCATTGTAAGCAGTTTCATATTACAGACAGAATGGGTCCATTTGTTCAATGTACTTGTAACCAGCTGACTGAATTCCTGTTCTTTCAACCATATTTTCTCCATCTTGAAAGGTTTCATGCATTATGATCTGATACAGTTCTTGGTATAGCAGACACTTCAGCTACTGGGAAGATAGTCTCCCAACCATTATCCACTAGCACTTTATCTAGTTTGGACAGCGGAGGGAACTCACTTGGAATTGCTCCATGTGAATTTTTGGTTACAAACTTATACAGGGAAAGCTCAAGTAAACACCTTTCTTCAATCCCATCATTAAACTGCTTCATGCCAGTAGTAACCTTCTTCCCTCTAGATCTCTCTGAAGGAAGCCGGACTTCATTAAAATCACCAATTATACTCCATGGCAACTTATGCTGCAACTGACATCTGGTCAATTCCTCCTAAAGATTTTGTCATTGAGTGTTTGATAATATACATACAAATATATAATCAATAATATTCCAACAAATATATAACCATTAAATTGTTCCCCAAATGCTCCTAAAACAGGGAACACTGAAAATCTATCAATCCCTTGAATTGGTCCCATTCCTACTCTTGCTCCTGCTCCGTACTACTAAGTACCTATGTACTAATAGCGTCCACTCTAGAGCATTATCCACCCACCTCACCCTCATATAAATAATCAAGCATTCTTCCTCTCTGCCCATGTAATTTTCTCTCAACTTGTAAAAAGGCTGTTTAGCTTATTAATTTCCTTATGCACATTTTCAGTCAACGTGTGAAAAAGCATTTTAGCTTATTAATTACCATAATAGAGCAGAATCCAGTCCTAGTTGACAAATTTTAAAAGAGATAAGCGGCCCACTTCATGGGGCTTGTTGGCAATCTTAGTTGATTACAGAACATGTGATTATGATTACATTGCGAACTTTAGTTGACAAATTTTCCTAAAAAACTTGAGCTGTCAAATTGACTGAGTGAGTCAGCTTACTAAATGACACTGGTTAAGAAACCTTCAGTGCCAAGAATTTGTCGTGATTATCAAAATACTATTTAAAAACCCAGTTATCTAGGCAAGAACACAAAGGTGGCAAAAGAGTTGAAACCACATTGTGCCAAAGTCAACAGAGAATTTGTTGTGATTCTCAAAACACTACTTAAAAACCCAGTTATCTAGGCCAGAACACAATGGTGGCAAAAGTGTTGAAACCTCACTTTGGTGCCAAAGTCAACAGCGAATATCATAGTGTTCTTGAGAAGACAGTAAGCGATTCCAATAAAAAAAAGCCTTTCAAAGGAAAAAAGAATGGCCTGAGCAACAGAACAAATTCAGAATCTTTTACATGCATTTTGGGGTGATCCAGCCCCATGTTTTCAGTGTAACCCTCCACTGCCAGAAAAGGCAATCCCGTCAATAGAAGTTCTTTATTTACTCAAAACTGTATATACACATGTATAATATAGAATATTTTTCCTAACTGCTCCCAATATAGGGAACACTAAAATCTTGTCAAACCTCAAATCACCCCCGCTTCCATTCTGTTTCTAGTGGATGAGAGTTCATTGTAAAGAGAATGTCGCTATGTGGGCGAGAGCTCATTGTAAAGAGAATGTCGCTATGTGGGCGAGAGCTCATTGTAAAGAGAATGTCGCTATCTCCCCTCTTTTTGCCCTTTTGGGGGAGTTCTGAATTTTGACACCTTCTTGGTGTGTTTTATTTTGAGGGATTCATGAGGATTTTTGTTCCCTCACCCTTTTAAATTCCCCTTTTGAAACCTATCTTTCTTTTATACTTTGTGGTACCAACCACTTCTCGAAAGAAAAAATTTTACATAGTATTTTTTTAAAAAACATGCCCCAAAACATCTTTAGAACCCCAAACACAGTCATGATCTGACACTAACCTAATTCCATAAACAAATCATGATATGATATCAATACCGATTGAGAAGAGATAATCAGAAAAATTTAGGTTCTTCAATTTTTATTTCTTCCTCTATGGTCTTTATTTTGCCAGGTACGAACAGGAGTCCTTGCACCATGTCAGGTGAGGTTTCATTTCAGCTATGATGCTTTCCATTTTTACTAAGTGATAGACACCAAATTTTACAAAAACAATGGCCAAATGAATATCTAATTTCTTCCTCAACTTCATAAACAAACACTCAAGCATCACCATGCAACAAAGGAAGTCATAAATTAACATTTTTGATTGACCATCCAATTAAAGTTTTTGGTTGGATGTTGTGCATTTCATCAAACATAAGAATGAATCTCAATAGTTGGATGAAAGAGGAAAAACATCCCAGCTTTTGAAATTCTAACATCATACTGGGCAGCATGAGTAACCTCAAATTAGTTGCATGCACTCACATGGATATTGAAGTCATATGCAGCAGAAGGGGGCAGTAGTTTTCTTAGTTGAAAGACCTGAAAAAAGATGACAACAAGGGAGATATCAGCTAAATTACAAGTATGAAAGGGAATTTGGTTAGCTCTAGAAATCGTAAATATTCAGGTAACATGGAACAAGGATGACAAAATGGATCCAGAGATACAGAATTCAGAAGACATGAAGCACTTATAGTACCTCTCCCGGAGTTTCAAGAAGAGGTTGTTTGTCCGTTGACCCAATAATTTGTTCAGGAACATGATTTTCCACATTGATGTACCTAATAAAGCAAAATATACCAGTTCCCACTATAAACAAGAAATCACAAGGACATGAATAATGGAAAGAAACTTGGTGAAGCTAAGTGACTCCAACAGAATAAAAAATAAAATAAAATAGGACAATCAAGACATTGTGTAACCACTATGAAGAGATTCCATAGCTGCTATCTTGAGTCATTTTCTATATATAAGGTTAAGATGAAGGTGATACAATTTTCACTAAGACACAAGATGGTAATTCCCTGAGTTGAAGCTATAAATGTTAATAAAAATATTCTACCAAGCGACAAATAGTTCCCATCGTCTTAATGTTTGAAATTTTTTAGTCCGAATTGGATGATCCAATAGGATGTTTGGTCAACTGACTCAATCCTGATGAGCCATTCTACAATTCTCAAACTACATTGTCCCAAACTAGTCAAACAGGCTGAAGTCAGCCCACTCCAAGCCATGTGCATGAGAAATGATCAGATAACCAACCTTTAACTAAACCCAACTACTAGGAAATACTCAAGTATAAATAACATCAACTTATTAACCTTTCCCTCTCCCACCTTCCCATAAGATATAAGATGCTTGTAACAAGTAATCCGCCATCCAGGCAAATGGTTCAACCGTGTTGGGCAAAGCTTCCACCCACACTGGATAGGATTAGGGCTGTCAGCAGAGTGCATATAGGGGGGATATCACACTATCTGAATCCACTCCATATATTGGACTTCAAATACTATCCAAGGGATAAAATTTGATTATCCACTTTTGACTCCAGTAGATAATGTCCAAACTCAGATGATGTCTGAATATCTGACTGTTGCATGCTCAGCGTGGCAAAAGAAACACAATCTGAGATATCCCCCTTTTTCTACTTCCTTTGGCCACGCGCACACATGTGAGAGAGAGAGAGAGAGCTGAGAGCAATCAAACAAAGTGCTTACAGTGGAGTACCGATTGGCGTTGGGGTGGTAGGCTGCTGGTGAGAGGAAGTCTGATAGATGAGGGATCACAACCATGATGGAATGTTTTGCAACAGGCCACCATCGAGGTTGTCTAACACTGATGGCTGAGGTCCATGCTCACGGTCATCAGGATCAATAGAGGCAACCATGAAGGGGAAATAAAAGCACAACAAGGGGGCAAGCCAAAAGCAGCAAGTTTTGAATGCCAGCTGTGTACATGTGCGGGGTGTGGGGAAGGGGTTGCTGAGGGAGGGAATATTGGGATTAGCGTTAGTAAATGTGATATATTCACAGCCATTAGATATAAGGTATAATGGCTAGCATTAAAAGACCTAATCAGTCACAATCAAAGTAGATATCAATTCTCCATTTCCATTCTGATTATTAATCAGATCTACATGCATATCCAATTATAACTATAGGATATTCTATTTGGGAAAATATCACTAAACTGGATGTAGACTTGAATCAAACCAGAAATTATCTGGATCTGCCGACACCCCTCAGTGGAATTCATATGCGGGGGTGAAGTCTACCTGTGTAGGTGGGATCCCTTGCTGTACCCAATGTGATGGATCCTGTCCAACATTGGGCCAGTTCCTGCCTAGTGCCTCCTAACATGGTGCTGCCACGTGGATGGGATCCCTCTCCCAAACTGCAGCAAACCCTATCCTGAGGTGATGCCAAAGGCACTACAATACAGGTGGGTCCTAAAACACATATTCGAGCTTCCAATTGTCAATTGATTACAAAATTGTGAAATTGGATATTTATAAAAAAATAATAATAGGGATGTCTCCTGCTACCTACTTGTAAGAAATTCTCCCTTGACTATGTAAGATAGGATACTCCAAATAGATGGGATAAGGCTTTGATAATGATGACAACGATGACTATGTAAGATAGGATGTCGTTGAAGTTTAATAAAGAATCATACAAGCATGTTCTACAACATTACTAAGCATTGGTTTCATGTACAAAGAACCACCATGTGTCTTATTTCTTTAATTACCTATAGTGTGAAAATTATTAAAATCATTCACGACATTAATGATGATGTTACTGCTAATAACTGAAAAAAGATGATGACGATGACGGTAATTCTGCATGTTTTACATAACTAAAATATGATCTAAGAATCCCTAAGCATGATTATGACTATGCTTAACATAAGGAAGATCAAGATGATTTCCATGATGAGAAAGACAGACCTTCATTAATCAAGAGATTAAGATTATCATTACATAAGGGCCAAAGACCACGATCCTATAATTACAAACAATATTATGACTGTATTATCTCCTATATGATGATATGATGAAGATGATGTTTAAGTTCATAATTACTAAGATGATGATGACTATGACTATGTATGGCTAAAGAGGATGATTATTCACTGATAACATGTGATTAAAGAACATGATTTTACATTTACGACTAGATTATTATAATTGTGTTTCTCAAGATATTTTCTTATTAATGAAAAGTGAAATAACATCACTTCATCAATGGGAAGGGCCTTTAAAGATCTGTCCTTTAGAGATGGGGGCATAGGGCACTACTCGTCAATGATTTGTGCCATAATTGAGGCACAAAATGTCCCTAATTCTCTATAGGTGTCTAAAGTTTTAGACTCAGGACATGCCAACCTAGGTAATGGCAAAAAAAAAATTTAAAAAAAAAAAAATACTTGAGTGCACTCATGATCAGGATCAAGACAATATAGCCAGAGACTACGTCCCCCAGTTCAGCATATGACTTGCCTCTCCCACAAGAGTGACCGGAAACTCTTTGGGTAACATAGGTAAAAGTTGAAAGATTGAGCTGGTGGCTGAGGCTCTTAGTTACTTAAAAGTTAATGGTGGCTGGTTATCTCTTTTCAAAACACTAGGTCACTACTCCTTCAAGATGTGTGCCATAGTTAGGGTGCAGAACGTCTCTTATTCTCTTAAAAAAAGGTCCGAGCCTAGACTTGGGACATGCTAATTTAGGCACTGGCCATAAAACCATTGGAGTACATTCATCACTAGGACCACAATAGTGTAACCAGAGACTACGTGTCCCAGTTTAGCCTACAACCTACCTCTCCCAGAGAAGTGGTCAGAGACCCCCAAGTCATATGGGCAAGCAAAGAGATGATCTGTTTAGTTACTTAAAGCCTACTAGTAAGTAGTTACCTTTTTTACTCCAAAAGGTAAGAATGGACCACTATAGTCATAGACGCATCCAATTAAAACAGCTAAGAACCAGAATTAAAACATCTAATAGCCAGTTATACATGACATAAGATGGCTAAGAATCAGATATACAAGACTCAAGATGGTTGAGAGCTGAATATAAAAAGCCGTGATTTGTAGTTCAATTCTTTATTTACGTAAATGAGATGCCCAACATGAAGATAAAGATGCTAAAAGATGACTAGACTAAAAGTAGTTGATGATGCCTAAAGTGCTCAAATAGTTGATAAGACTCGAGGATGTTCAAGCATGATGAGACTAAAAGAAGTCTGTGGAACCTAAAAGGGAGGCCCATGCCTTGATGAGAGGAAATTTCATCATAAAGGAAGGTGTCTCCTCGATTATAAAAGAAAGGTACTGGATTCTCAAGCAGGCACGCTGAATGCAATGCAGAAGAGCAAAGGCCTGCAAGCTGAAGTCCTCTCCAGTGAGATCCTAGCCTTAGTACCAATAAAGTCAGAGATACAGTAGAACAATTCAAATTTAACTCTCAAGTATGGCCAGTTGTGTATTTTTACTGGGATGTGTAGTTGCATGTGCTTTTAAATATTGATGGGCAAGCATTTTGTCTACAGCTATACCTGCTAGCATATTAACCTGTTGTTTTAAAGTTATGCACCTATGAGAGATCAAAGTAAAGACCACCTTACGTAGCAGATTTTGCCATCACATAAATCCCAGGTTTTCAGATCCTCCATGGAAGCAGGACTGCCACATTGGCCCCATTAATGTTGTCTAGTTCATTAAAAAAAGTAATTTTTCTAGCCACATCATGCAGCCCGTAAACACTGGTTAACCTTTATTGAAACATGTCCTTTGCTCCTGAAGATTGTTGATACATATGATCTTGATGATGAAACATCTTAAAATTAAATGTCGCATTTGTATGATGGCAATGATGTTCCTATTTGTAGTATGCCAGTGATATAAGACATGTAATCTCTTCTGAGATCTCTCGAGAATCTCTCTCTCTCCAAGGGTCCCAACACAAATCTCAACGAGATCAAGAATAAAAGGGACATAGAGAAAGAGTAATGGAAAGGAGTAGAATAAAAGAAACGGAGGAGAAGGAGGAGAGGTAAAGGAGGAAATGAGAAGGCCAATAGAGGAGACTGTTGAAGAGTTTTCTAACACATTCAAATGGCATTGAGATTCAAGAAAGTAATTCTTGCATGTGTAAACATGTTTTTGCATTCTTCTTGCTATTATTGTGTTGATTTATTTATATTGAATGGCTACATGCATAAAATTTAAAGATTCTTTTTTTTTAAAAAAATATAAGATGATCATGACTTGGCCGCCTCTCTCTCTCTCTCTCTCTCTCTCTCTCTCTCTCTCTCTCTCTCTCTCTCCCCCTCCAAGATCTCTTTAAGTTCTCTTCTCTTTGGCCTTTCAAGACGATGCGGAGATCCAATATAGCATTCCTTACACACGTAGATATCATATATGTACATATGATATATACGTATATCAAGTGTTGCTATCATACAAACTTGTCCTGATAGTTTGTCCTGATCTCCCAAGATTTTATCAAGACCTCATTGAGATCTCTTCTCTCCAACACCCCCCCCCCGAGACAAAACCATGATCCGAGATGGCAAACCTTGATGTAAGATAAATAATATATTTTTAATTAACAAAATGTAGCACAAATTTACCACCTTTAAATTATATGACCTAAAAATTGTTTTTTTATTTCTCCAATTTTTCGGTGTTTTAGATTCTTCTCATTAGAATATTGAATCTCAGTCTCACTCAGCTGAGCTGGGTGGAGATCGACTGGATCAGGTTTAGGATTACTTGACCTGGATCAGGCTTGCACCAGCTGATCTCGACCATAATCCATCCTTCCAAACTTCAGTTCAATTTAGTTTAAGTGCTATACAAAGGGATATGTCTTGTCTCGCCCATTGTTGAATAAGATGAAATCTTGTGGTAGTTGCCTAAGGAAAACTCACACAATTGAAACCCTGCAGTGCACTAGAAATGGAGGTCTGGCTTGCCACAATTCCTCATTAATCTAGTGGATACAACAGTTTTAATATAACTCACATCATGCTTAGCCATAACTTCTCAAATTAAAACATGAATGCAAACTTTTTTGCACTGTTTGGATTCACTACACCATTTTTTATTTTAATATAATTGGTGGGACATCACACCCTTCTTCAAAAAACACAAAATGTGACTTAAAGATTAAAACACAGAATGCATACAGTAACAAAATAAAATCTTTAAAAGGAGAGAAGAGAAAGATGACCTTCGTTCAAAAATGACCACAGTTGCAGCTTCTTCAGCCTTCAGAGAATGACATGAATTGGCAGGCAGGTATGCATAAGAGTCCACCTATATCCAAACCCAAAACCTTGGGACTTTCTCAATGAAAACCATCCATACCCATATTCACTAACTCAACCTACAAAGTGTTTGATCTTGTGCAAAAAATAATAATAATATGAATTCCAAACAGAACTTTACACGAACAGGGAGCACGGCAAAATGTTGTTTATGAAAAAGATATACAGTGAACAGCCGCTTCAATGGCATCTTTAATTCTGTCCGGAGGACATACAGGCAAACGTTCAGCATTCCCTCATGCTAGGATGATGATTCACCAACCTCTCACTTCTTTTTTCAGAAAATCTAGTTGCTCAACGAATGCGATACTATGTAAAGAAGTGACCTGCCCCTGAAGTAATATGTTAAAAAGCAAGACTTGATGGGTGTCTAGCCAGGCCAGCCCAGAGGCTGGTAAGCCCATGCCAAGGAAATTGGCCAAAAAGAAAAAGGCCAGACCCTCTTGGCCCAGGGCACATACAGGTCAGGCCTTTTTAAACAGGCCCAGCACTGCTCGGTCATATCTATTTTTACACATTTAGGTAAACTAGGTGAAGAGATTATAAATATAATTAGTGATAGCTTATTAAAAAACAATTAGGGAAGTAAGAGTTCATGGAAGAATCAGTCTGCTTTTATGGCAACCAGATTAAAGTAGGTTCTGATACAGGTAATAGGAATGAATCAGTCTACTTTTATGGAAGAAAGATTTCTTTTGGATAATTATACAACTGCTTATGAAGCTATTAACTATAGAAAGTTAGAAACAAGGAAGGCACGGTACTGAAATTAGATTTCGAAAAGGCATATGATAGAGTGAGCTGGAAATCCATAGATAAAACCCTTTTTTTCTGGAAAAGTGACCAAGGTCACAATTTCACTGAGAAAAGAACGAAGTACAAGCCTGGCACCGAAAAGGAAACTTAGCCTCTCATCCCACTATTGAACTGGAGGTAGAGGTTCACACTAGATACAACATAGATACTATTTTATCAAGGAAATAAAACACCTAAAACAACAGCAAGAGGATCAGAAATGCTATTAAGAAACCATCATCTTCCAGTGACTCGCCTTTCTCCACAGACCCTGATTTGACAAATTCTTGCAGCTTTTACCCGGTCAACAGCTAACTGCAGAGTTTTCCCCATCAAGCCACTAGCACTTGGAAATTCTCCCCTAAAAATCCTTCTATTTTTCCCTAACCAAACTGACCATAGCATAGCAGGGCAAAGCAGAGACCACATGTGCCTTTGTGCTGGGAAAGGACACATTTGATTCCACCATCTAATTAGATCCATAATTCAGGATTGGAACCTCCACCTCATACCAAAGAGCCTACACAGGATTTCCCATTGTGCAATGATGATACCACATCCCAAAAACAGGTGATTCTGGTCCTCTTCAAAGGAAACACAAAACATGCACCTTCGGCAAGATCTGTTGAGAATTCCACTAATCCTATGAGCAGTTGGCAGCCTGTTCCAGGCTATCTTCCAGAGGAACAGTCTAATTTTGTTAGGTAACTCTTGCGACCAAACAATGTCTTTCCACCAAACTCTGCATCCTCCATCACTAAGAATCTTCACAAGGGAATTTATAGAGAATTCTCCATTCAAATTCCATCTCCAGGCCCTTTTATCCTGTCGGTCTGAGATCAACTGCACCTGATTAATCATGTTGAGCATACATATGACTCCTCGAATTGCATTTCAGTGGGATTTCTTCTAAGCAATAAATCCAAGTGTCCTCTGTTAAGATTAGAGATGACATTGGCTACTGTCTCTTCAGTATTCCTGACAGTTGAGAACAAGCTTCTGAATTGATTTGCCAAAATGAGATCAGACCACCATTTGTCCTTCCAGAACAAAATCTGCTCACCATTCCCTAATCACATGATGTATGAAACTGAAATTATATCAACAGTTCTAACAATATGCTTCCAGATTGATGACATATTGTGGGATCTATTGGGATGCAGGCACCATCTATATCCATGTACAAAGTATTTGTTCCTCACAATCATAGCCCATAAAGTTCCTGGATCTTCTCCCAACCTCCATAACCACTTAACGAGCAAGGCTTTATTGAAGGTTGCAATTTTAACAATGCCTGTCCCACCTTGCTCCTTACTTTTACACACATTCCCCCGGCTGATAAGATGAAGAGCTTTCTTCTCCTTCTTACCTCCTGACCGGAAAAAGGAGCTTCTAGCTGCTTCTATGATTGTTCCACTTTTCTCGGTATTTTGAAAATAGAGACAAAGTACATACGAACTGATGAAAGTACTGATTTAAAGAGGACCCATCTGCCACCTGCTGAGAGCAATTTACCTTTCCAACCATCCAACCTACTCTCTAATTTCTTAATAAGTGGATCCCGATTTCTCACCTTAATTGCCCCATCAGTCAATGGCAGCCGTAGGTACTTAATTGGAAATTGAGATTCCTTGCAGTCCATCCTTCTAGCAATCCCCACCAATCTATCGTGCTCCATATTAATCCCTACCACCTCTGATTTCTCATAGTTGATGTTGAGCCAAATTATTAATTCAACTATTTCCAACAATTTTCTGATATTGAGAATATTCTCCTCCTTCCGTGAAGTAAATAACAAGGTATCTTCAGTAAACTGTAGATGTGCAAGCTGCATCCCATTCCTTCCTAAACAAAACCCATCAACAAGATTCAGCTGTGCTGCTTTCTCCCATAGGGTGCTCAAGATCTGGCCAACTAGTAAGAAGACCAGTGGTGATATTGGGTCCCCTTGTCTAAGACCTCAAACTCTTGAAAAATCCACAAGGTTCTCCGTTAAGAAGGATAGAAAACATCATAGATGAAATGCAGCTCATAAGCCATTTAATCTATTTCTGCTGAAAACCCATCAATTCAAGTGATCTTCTAACCAAGGTTCGCAGTATCGCTGATCCATATCGGAACGTATCTTCCTAGATACGGTACGATACCGATCCAACTCGGGCTGACTCAGGCCGACAAGCACGAGTCCAACTAATGAGTTTGTTAAAATCAATGAGTTGTTTGTTAAAATTAATGAGTTTAAGTCACATTTTAGATAAGTGTATCTAATTAATTGATATAAAAATATAATTCTACTTATCAAATAGGAGAAACTTAACTTAAAACATTCCATTAAGCATGTATGAGTCGGCACGATCCGATCCGACTCGGTGCATATCAGAGGATCAGGTCGGCCCAGATACGAGTCGACTTGTATGAGTCGGTACGATTCGGTCCGATACGGCAAACCATGCTTCTAACACAAGTCCAGCTCACTCTGTCATATGCTTTTTCAAAATCAAGCTTCACAAGCACCCCTTGCTTATTCCTGCTTTTCTGGAAATGGATTGCCTCATATGCTGCCATGTAATTGTCCAGGATAAACCTTCCTTTCAAAAAAGCAGATTGGTTCTTATCAACCAGTTGCACAAGCACTTTTTTAAGTCTTGAAGCCAGAATCTTGGTATTATTTTATAACACCCGTTCAACAAGCTAATTGGCCGAAATTCAGACATTTCTCTGCACCTTCAGTTTTAGGAATCAGAACAATGTGAGTAGAGTTGAGGCAGTTGATACAGGATGGTGTGTTCTGAAATTCTTTCACCAGATTTAATAAATCTTCCTTAATCAAACCCCAAAATGACTGATAGAAGCCCATTGAGCACCCATCTGGCTATTGAATACTGCTTCCTTGACTTCTTCCTCATAAATGGTAGAGCATAAGGATTGAGCATCAGTATTATCTAATTTGGGAAGTAGTTCTTCTTCTAAATGAGGTCTCCAAGAAGAGTTCTCTTTGAACAAAGCTTCATAATACTTAATGAACTTATCCTTGATAATATTTTGGTCCTCAATCAGCACCTCCCCTTCTCTAATATGATCAATTCTCATTTGTCTCCTCGTGGCGCTGGCCACAGCGTGAAAAAAAGTAGTGTTCTTATCACCTACATTGAGCCAATACTCTTTAGCTCAATGCTTCCGTTTTATCTCTTCTTGTAACAGCAGTTCATTGTATAGATACTTTTGCTTCTTCAAAATCTGCTCCTCTTCCACATATAACAGACTCTGTTCACTCCTGACTTCGAACTGTTCAATTAACTGCAATAATTTTTGTCTTTTCTCAGCTGTTTTCCCAAATGTCTTCTTGACCCATTTTTTCAAACAACTTCTTAGCCATTTGAGCTTCAAAAGAAAGGATAAGGCCGCTAACTCTGCTGTCGGAGCCTCTCTCCACCACACATCCATCAACTCTTTGAAGCCTTCTGTCTATGCCATGCCAACTCATATCTAAATAATCTCACTTTCTTACCTTTTTCCCTTGTTATCAACATCAGTGGGGTGTGGTCAGAAACCACCCTATTCAGACCTTTGACATGAGAACATAGGAACATATTAAACCACTCCGTAGAGATCAGCACTCTGTGAATCCTGGACTGTATAGGATTTGCTGCATATTTGACCATGTATACTTCCTATTAGGGATCTCCATATCTATCAGGTGACTGTCCTTAATCCATTCATTCAAGACTTCCATCTCTTTACTCCGTTTCTGAACTCATGTCCTTTCCCAAGGAAATCTGACACAATTGAAGTCCCTCACAATGCACCAGGCTGCCGAAAATAGATCCTGCAGTCTTCTTAACTCTTAGAAGAAAAGATCTCTCTGCTGTTCTGTGTAAGGCCCATACACTGAAGTAATGTTCCACATAGCTGAAGAAGACTTACTAGAAAGGCAAACAGAGATACTAAACTTACCCATGTCAGTAATGGACCCCGTCAAGTTTATTGCCATTCCAGAATATAAGTTGCCCTCCTTTCAATCCATCAGCAGGAGAATGAGCACAACTGTTCAAGTCAGAACCTCCCAAATTTCTCAACACTTGATCATCAATTGAAGACATCTTAGTTTCCTGTAAGGACATGCAGTCCACATGAAGAGAATGGCCTTGATCCTTCACCACTCTCTTCTTCCACTCACTGTTCAACTCCTGGATGTTCCATGACAGAAGTTTCCTGTGAATTAGAATGGATCTCCACCATTTTCCCTTTCTTACCTCTTAAACTATCAACCACCTCGTTGTTCTTATCAAAGTTAATCTCTCTTTTACCAATCCTACTACCACCACCTTGTCCTCTCTTCCTGGCTGAGTTCTGAAGGACTTCATTCCTTCTCAACTTCTTCAGGAAGCTTTTGACCATCGCTTCCTTCCCCTGGAAACAAACACCAATTCTTCTCCCAAAAAGCAGAAGCTCCTCTGTCCATTGTTCTTCCGACATAGGGTAGATCACCATAACTGGCTCGGCCGACGGAATCAGAGGCATCAAGTTGGAAGGAGATGTCATGACAAAAGAATCCACTGCATCTGCCCCTACATTAGACTGGCAATCAGAAGATCCATCTGCAGAAGTCCCCAAGTACCACTCTTGCATAACGGACAGAATTGTGTTACACATTCCTCCTTGAAAAAGAACTAACTGCTTCTTATATATCTCACCATCTATGGAGCAAAAATGGATTGGCTAGATTATGAGCTGTATATCTTCCCCTAATTTAAATCCACGTCAATGGTAAGCCTGGTGGGTACTTTTAACTGCCCTGGAGGACTGAGGCAAGGTGATTCTATTTCTCCTCTTATCTTTCTCCTCCTTGGTAAAGTTATGAGTTCACTTTGGAACAGAGCAGCAGGAAGTAGATGGTTTTTGTATTGGAAGAGGTAGATTTAAAAACACTCATTTACAATGTGCAGATGATACTCTTTTATTCAGCTCAGGGCAGGAAAGAATGATTGATAACATTGAAGATGCTTTTGTTGATAGAAGTTATCATTGGTAAATTCTGATAAATCTGAAGTGGTGGGTATTAACATGTCAAGGGACAGATTGATGTCTATTGCTGGGAATTTGGCATGGAAATTGTCAAATTTTCCTATAAGGAATTTAGGGCTGCCATTGACCAATGATGCTATCTCATTGAGGGATTGGGAAACCCTAATCAAGAAATTTGATCAAAGCTTCTCTCAGCCGGAGGCAGATGGATTCTCTCTAAGTCTACGCTATCATCATTGACCAATTATCATATTTCTATATTCAGTTCCCAAGACTGTAGGCAGACTTATTGCAGCAGCAAGAAGTTTTTTTTTTCTGGGTATGAGGAAAAAGGGAAAGAAAAAGCCTCCATTTGATCAGGTGGGATCATGTTTGTAAGATTGGGAGAGGAGGTGGACTTTTTATGGGTAAGAATTGTGAGAAGTGTTACATAAATTTTAACCAAGGAAGGAGGAATCAGCCATCGGGCACGGACCAGGCCAATCCTGACCAAATCAGATCGGTCGATCTGATCCGATCCTGGAGCGATCCAAGCTGATCCTTTCCAGTTCCTTCATTTTGTTATAAAAATGGCTAAAAAATAGTAAAAAAATGGGGAAAAGGATCCCTTTACCTGAGACTTATCTAGGAACTTGGGTAAGCCCTTGGAATTTTATTAATTGACAAAAAAGATTGGGTGCATAGTGGGGGCATGAAACATTACCCCTAACCAAAAAAATAGTTGGAAAATGAAAATAAAAAACAACAAAGTTGTCTTTAACATTTGTATATTTACATTTATTATAGGCTTATTGTAAGTGCTATACAAATGCTACACATAATTGACCCAGGACATATAAGCTTAGTACCATTGTTAATGTTCTTGTAGAAACCGATTATAGTCATCTATGTTGCCATAGGTGATTGTCATCGGCATCCATCCTTAGGTTCAGATCCATCATAAAATCCTCCTAAAAACTAATAGGAGGATGCATACGAATATTGAGGATAACCATGATATCCTCCTGAGTCACTCGAAGCATTCGAGGGTGGCGGATGTGCATAATACCCAGCTAGGCATCTATAACCCTCTACCCTCTAATGGAGCCTAAGATGATGCATTAGAGAATTGCTCTTGGGCATACTCTTTTGATGTTTTTCTTGTTCTACTCGTGAACTCTTCTTGCATAGCCATCTTATTCTTCAGCCAGATGCTCCGAAGCGATATGAAGTTTCGCATATAATATGGATCTAGATGCCCTCCATATATGTTGGTAGCTTCAACTTGTTGTTGCCTCCCTTTGCCTTTGCCTCTTGTTGATGTGCTTTGGCTAACTTGCTAGAATAGTCTTCATCTTGAGTAGCATGAGTAAACTACTATTCCTCAATGAAAGTAATTGAAGGAGCTTCACTTCTTTAGGTTGAGCCTCGCCCTCAAAATGATTGTTGTTGTAAGAATCTACCTTGAATTCCATGTGAATCATCATCATCATTTGTACTCATCGTTGAAGTAGAGTCAACTGAGGTTTGGTAGACCACTTTGTCACTCAGCTCCAGCATCTCATCCTCCTCACCCTCTTCTTCCATAGTTTCTAGATCTATAATATCCATAAGATTTGTTAGTTTTTTCCCCCTCACCTTTACCTGAACTTGTTGTATGTGATGCAGATTACTTTTATCGTTTTAAAGGAGGTTGAGAAAATCGGAATTCTATGGACAATGGGATTCTATGTAATTCTCCTTCAAGCCCACGAGTGGTAGTTTGGGTCAAATTCTGTTGGACCCAAACCATTCCTTACATCTACCTATGCATGAAACAGGTTCTACTCATTAAAGATCATATCGAGGTCAATCAGTTCTTCGACTTGAGGTTCTTATTCCACAAGTTGCCCGACAACCTCATCCCTCCATCGCGCTCCTCCTTTCTAGTTCTCTTGAATTCTCTAGAGATTCTTCAATACAAGGCACATGGTATAGTGGTAAAACTCGAGTTGCTACAATGTCGATGAGCTTAATCGGTTCCTTTATTTGGTGTGGATCAATCCTCTCACATCTAGAGATAGAGGTGGTATGGCTCAATAAACAAATGGCAACATATGAAAGATCTTTCTAACCTCGAGCTTTTCCAACATCCATCCACCAATCAACTGTAAATTGTAAAGAGTAGGAAAGTTAGCCCTATAAGTCATGCAAGCAACAACTACTTAACATATTGATGGGAATCTAAGACCAGCGTACCATTAGATTACACATGATGAAATGTGCATCTACCGCCGTTAGAGAGTCGTTCCGGCCTTACTGTAGCTAGAAAACTCAACAAAGTTTGTCTGATGTATAGTTTATTGTTAGACAAGTCCATAGATATTTGGTTTAGCCCATTTGAGACTCTTTTAGGTTCTTTCTATTTTTTAAGAATTTTTTGTGTGATTTTCGCACTATTTTTCATGTCAAGGGTATTTTAGTCCAGAGTTAAGTTTAGGGAGTCATTAGAGTTTATTTTCTCTTTAAATACTCTTATAAGATATATTTTTATTTTCAATGAATATTTACTACGAATTTTAAGTTTTTTTTTTAATTCCTCTCTGCGACGGAGAAGACAACCCTGCGACGTGGGTTGAATTTGTCATGCAACGTGACCGGGTGTGACGTCCAAGCTGTCGGTGCAATGCTAGAGGACTTCCCACTGCCGGTGTGACGTCGGTAGTCTCTCCCATCCCTTTTATCGTCTTCGTTCCCAATCAAATTTGGTATCGGAGCAAACTTTGATCCCTACCACGCCACTATTACATCCCGTCTTCACCACCGATGTTTCGCTACAGCAACTATCGACCGCCCCGCCACCACACCCTTCTTCCAATTCTTTCTTCGCCCCATATTGTTTTTTTTCCTCTCGACGGCCCTTTCACCGGAACCACACAAAAAAAGGACAAAAAGAGGATACTATTCATGATAAACAATATTTGTGATTATTGTTCACGGTGAACAGTACCCGCGATTATTGTTCACATAAACAGTACCACGGTACTGTTTATACTGCCCCTCTCCTTCCTTCCTTCTCTCTTCCGGTCTTTATTTTCTAACGCGGAAAAAAAAAAAAGCAACAAAAAAGAGGGAGGAACTACCTTTCGCCATCAGCCCCAGCGGCCACCGCCGCAACCAAGAGCTCCACTGTCTACATCCCTGTCACAGCCACCCAAACAAGCCTAGGCCGGCATCGCTGCAGCCATCGTGTCGTATGCTACTACCGCCATCTGCTTCTACCACTGTCGTTGTCGTTGTTGCCGATAATCCTGGTCATCGACCTTCCTACATCGTTTGTAGTGATGACTTCCTCAGTCTTCTACACTGGGGTTATGTTGCCCAACAAGACACATGTCGCCCTTGTGTTTAATAGTGGACTGGATGAGAATTTTATTTCACAGATAATTGTTGATTTACTCTCCAATACCAGAGAAATTAAACTCGATGGCGACCAAGTGTTTATGGAGTTTTATGGGCCTTTCCAGGGTCTTCCTCATATTGATGGGGCATGGTGTACCATCCTTCCCAAGCCAGAGGTATATTTTAGAGTTGGCAGAAATTGGATGGAGGAACGACATGCCACCGTAGATCACGAGCGACAGAGGTGCATCCTCCAGCCGCCTCACTTGAAAGGAAAGTTCATTTTTTCAATCAAATACCCTTCAAGTGTGGCAATGTCTCAGCCTGAAGATTCAAGTAAGATCACGAAATGTGAGGTTGACTCGATAGCCATCTCAGCAAATGCAAGTTCTTCGGACACCATCAGCAGTGCATCATCACAATCTCCAACTTTATCCTCTGTAAGATCAGACCTTAACGTGTCCCTTGCCGCATTAGTTGTAGTGGCCCATTTACCTTCATCTAACCCACTTGCATAGGATCATACTATCATAGTTGTAGTTGGTCTTCATTTGCTGGAGGATTCTCTATTCGCAAAACCGATGGATAAGCACGTTCAACCGACCATCCTCACATACATGAACTTTATCACTAGACCGCATACTTTTGATCACGTATGGTGCGAATTTCTTGATTATGCAAAGCAATACTCTACACACTTCAATGCAATTATTAGTTCTAGATTTGCAATGTTGTTCTCATATATTGCAATTACTATCATGATTCTCCGACACTACAAAACTCGAGGACGAGTTTTTTTGAACAGGAGGAAAATGATGGAAATCCAAGACCAGCATACCACTGCACTACACATGATGGAATGCATCTACCGCCGTTAAGAATTAAGATCGTTCTAGCTTCATTGTGGCTAGAAAACTCAACAAAGTTTGTCTGATGTGTAACTTATTCTTAGACGAGTCTGTAGACATTTTGTTTAGCCATTTGAGACTCATTTAGGTCCTCTTCTATTTTTTAAGAATTTTTTGTGCGATTTTCGCACTATTTTTTCATGTCAAGGATATTTTAGTCCAGAGTAAAGTTTAGGGAGTTATTAGGATTTGTTTTCTCTCTAAATACTCTTATAAGATATTTTTATTTTTCAATGAATATTTGCTGCGAAGTTTAAGTTATTTTCTAAAATTCCTCTATGTGACAGAGAAGACGACCCTACGACCAGGTTGAATCTGCCATGCAACGGGGTCAAGTGTGACGCCCAAACTATTGGTGCAATGCCGGAGAACTCCCCACTGCTAATGCGATGTCGGTAGTCTCTCCCATCCCCTTTATCCTCTTCGTCCCCCATCACATATATAACATCTATCATTTAAAAGGGTTTGAGGTGATTGTAAGGCACTCTTCAAAATGTGGTAATTTGGGCTCAACTCAAATTCAAAATAGTCCAGCTCAATTTCAGCCTAGCCCAAATTCAACCCAGATTTAAACCGAATTCAGCCCAAATTCAATAATGAGTGGGTTGGGTTGGGTTGGGTTGGGTTAGGCTGCCCCTATTTGTAAAAAGTTTGGTAGAAGTACTTTTCTTTTTGTATTAATTAATGTAATAATCAATAGGTCAAATCGGGCCAGCCCAACCCAGCCCAAATTTGACTAATGTCAACTCAAATTTAACCCAACCTAGTTTACATAACTTGGGCCAACCCAATTTATTATAATATAGGTTGGGCTGGGCTGGGCCACGGGCTAGCCCGCCCAATTGACACCCCTACTTACAATGTGTAAGCCTTAAGGCGTAATAAGGCATAAGCCTAACTATTTTAGGGAAAGGGTGCTGAAACTATCAAAGAAAATTAAATAATGCTGATTTGTCACTGATAATACTATCTCAACTTAAGAATAGGGCCTATACAAACGAACTATAAGGTGAAAGCCATGGTTTACCAGTTGGTATTGAAGCATGAACTACTACAATTATTGCCCTCTCTTTTGGTGTTGGAAGTAGAAGAGTTAGGTTCAGTTCACATCCTCTTATTTTGTTTATCTAGTAGAACTGTCATCATTGCATCATATTTTAAAAATACTAAAGGGAGCATAAGCCTTTGATCTACCTTAAAGCATCTCATCGTCTTATAGTCTCAAGGCATAAGCCTCAAAGAAATGGCATGAGGCGCATTCCTCAATTAACAAAAGGCGTAGCCTCAGGTAAACAATGTGAGGCGAAAACCTCAAGGCATTTATTTTCCTAGCACCCTGCCTTAAGGCATATGCCTCAATGCCTTGAGGTGCTGCCTTTTTAAACAATTATTAACATTAGTGATTTGTATGTAATTACCTAGTGAAACCAGCACGACCGCCCTCTGAGTGTGTTGAGTACCAAGATGCAATTTCTTTATCGTATAGTCATACATCTTGTTGCATGTTATTATAGCTCAATCCTCATTTGTCAACATACAACAGATGACATTCTTATTCCTATGCAGAACTTCACCATCATCAGGCAAATGCTAGGTAATAATGTTATACTGGTATCTTAGGTTGAAAAAGTGCCCTAAGTAATTGAAACTAGCTATCTAAGTATTAAGGCAATAGAATTTAGGCGAAGTAATATTCTGCAAAAGCGTGCAAGGTAGTATTTGTTCACCTGGTTCATACAAATGATAGTGAAGCACATCTTGTGTTTATGATACCACATCCTTTCTATATGTAGTCTTGTTGGCCTTTGTAATGTCCTCCTTTGCAGAATCCATTGCTTCATATATATCCTATTGTGGCCTTCTTCTCGCCATCCACCGTCCATAGGACACGTACAAGAGGTTTTGCTACACTTAAGATCATCTTAATGTCCCTCCGATAATCTTGGTTCTTAATCAACTCCTCCACCTACTTCCAAGGAATTTCGGGTCGGATCGGGTCTCCGAATCGAGACCCACCGATTCCAATCTGACCCGATCTGGATCGGCCGGTTCGGCCGATCCTGTTGAAGTATGGCCAATCCTGATTGGCCCAATTAAAAAAAAATCAGAAAAAAAAAATGTATACATATTATCCAATGATTGTGCAATAAAAATAAATGCATTCATGTACATCCATAAAAAATAAACATTAAAGACAAATAACTCGCTAATAATTGTTGTTGTGCAGTAATTAAAAAACACATTATGAAGTATTTCACATGAAATTAATAAAAACTACCTTAGAAAGATCACATTTGTAATCTTCTATCGTCCGGCTCATAAGTTTGAGCTGGCGGGCCATAATCTGCCGACATATGTGCTGGATATCTATAGCCAAACAAAGAGCTAGCGAGGTCTTCGAATCCCTTTTGAATACTTTGAGGTGCGTAAGCTTGCTGGCTTGAACTTTCTCCTGATTGTGCTAGAGGGATATAAATGCCATACTGTATAGGTAAAGGTCCAGAGTACCCCTCAGTAGTGTTGCTCTATCCATGGCCTCATACAAATATCCCATGTCATTTTTGTCATCTCCATCAACCAACCTCAAAACATGTACCAGAGGCTCAACCACTTTCAGATAGCGAGAAACTTTATCCCAAAAACTTCTCCCCAACGAGCGATTACACTGCCAAGGCAACATCCCTAACATCGGCCCTTAGTGTCCCTATATGTGCCAAAAATCGTCAGAGTGGACCAACTGGGCCAATTGATACTTGTACTTCATCAGACTCTCTAAAGAGATGAAGTTGGATGCAAATCTGGTAGAACCAGTAAGAAGAAGATCTCGTCCACCTGTATGCTCTCTCATCATATGTAGGATCATGTTGTGACTATAAATAAATCTCGTGATCATCTGAACATATTGTACCACCTCAGCAACAAAAAGATCTTTGCCTATGTCCTCCATCATCAAGTCAATGGAATGTGCTGCACAAGGCATCTAGTACAAATGGTTCCTCTTCCGCATCAACAATCTACCAGCTGCTTTGTAACTTGCTTCGTTGTCAGTGACTATCTGCACAACATTTTATTCACCAATTTCCTCTACCACGTCATCCATTAGCCTCAAATAATCAGCATTCTTTATTTTGTTTGAGGCATCCACATACTTCAAAAAAACAGTGCCCTCGCTGCAATATACAGGAAAATTAATCATGGATCTCCTTATGGTCCCCATCCAACCATCACATATGATGGTACGACTATGCTCCTTTCACACATTTTTGAAGTTGTCGACCCATATCTTCAAGTCATTCTACTCCTCTTCAAGCCCAACATCATAAATGTAGCGAGATGTGAGGACCTTTACACTAGACCCAATATCTACAATTACATCCACCATCATCTGAAAATATGGATTGGATGTTGTATGTACTGGCACATCTACATGTAAAAATCATTTCACAATTCCTTTCAAGGCATTTTTTTGCTGAGGCCTTGACTCCTTTCAATGCTTGCTTGATTCCAGGCTGTCTGGTAAACTTTGGTTTGTACAAAAATTGATCCATAGGACTGCGTGTCACATCTGACGTCCGTCCACAACCCAACATAGAACTAACAGTCCTCCGAGCAGAAGAGTCCCTAGGAACGAATCTCCCAGGCTGAGAACCAGTAGGCACTGATCCACCTGATGATCCTATTCCTCTTCGTCGGTCCTCATCTTCTCTATTTGTCCGCAAACTGGCACGAACAGCTCTGGTGTACTCTGCATCAGGGTCATATGGATCCTCATCATCATCATCATCTAAATTGATCGGCCGCTGAACAAACAGACTATAATTCTTTCGTCTTTGACGCCCTGACATCTCATCTTGCAGATCCATGTGTTGTTCAGATGATAAATCTTTATGTGTTATTTTACCCAGCATATAAGTCTTCATTTCCTTATTCTTGAGTTCAGCGAAACTGACTCTCATCTACTGATGTCATCTGTTATGCCAGCAATATGATTTTTTAGCGATACATACCTCCACCCATCTCCTTTCCACACCAGTTGCATTTCACCCTCCTCTACTTATTGCACTAATATGCAATGCTGCCAACTAGGATCAGCACCCTGCTGCTCCACATCTTGTTCATGATGTCCTTACTCTGTTATATTCATACATAACATAAAAAGTCACAAATAAATTTAAGTAGTACTAATTACGTGCAATTAATGCAAAAAATCTATACGATCAAATTGTAATAAGTTCAATTGAGTATTTGAACCCTAATTACACTAATGATATAAAAGTCCTAATTTTTAACCCCTAATTAAGGTTAATTTTAAAAAATCAACGCTAATAACATGCAATTAATGCCAAAATATATACAATCATATTGTAATAAGTTCAATTGAATGTTTGGCACACTCAATTGAACCATAATTACACTAATTATACAAAAGCCTTAATTTTTAACTCTTAATTAAGGTTAATTTTAAAAATCTAACGCCAATAACATGCAATTAATGCAAAAATCTATGCAATCATATTGTAATAAGTTCAATTGAGTGTTTGGCACTTTCAATTGAACTTTAATTACACTAATCATACAAAAGCCTCAATTTTTAACCCTTAATTAAAGTTAATTTTGAGTAATTAATATTAATGACAAGTAATTAATGCAAAAATCTGTACAATTAAGTTCTAATAAGTTCAATTGAGTGTTTGACAAATTCAATTGAACTCTAATTACACTAATCATACAAAAGCCCCAATTAACCCCTAATTAGGGTTAATTTTAACAAATTAACACTAATAACATGCAATTAATGCAAAAAACTATGCATTAGATTGTAATAAGTTCAATTGAGTATTTGGCACACTCAATTGAACCTTAATTACACTAATCATACCAAAGTTTCAATTTTTTAACCCATAATTAAGGTTAATTTTGAGTAATTAGTACTAATGACGAGCAATTAATGCAAAAATTTATACAATTAGGTTCTAATTAGTTCAATTGAGTGTGTCACAAAAGCCCCAATTGTTTACCCCTAATTAAAGTTAATTTTAACAAATTAACGCTAATAACATGCAATTAATGCAAAAATCTATACAATTAGGTTCTAATAAGTTCAATTAAGTGATTGACGCATTCAATTGAACCCTAATTACACTAATCGTACAAAAACCCCAATTTTTAACCCCAATTAGGGTTAATTTTAGGAATTTTATCTAATCAACAAGTTAAATAAAACTTGAAGCTAAATATTAATAGATCTACACAACGATACATCATTTCTAATTTTTTGAGAATTAAACAAAATAGATCGAAATATACCTTAACTCGGATCGAGATGTAGAAACAAAATCCAACGTCAACGGCGGCGGTGCGACAACAGCGGCGGCGGTGGCTGTCAGACGGCCGGCCAATAAATTCCCTTCTTTCAGTCGAGATCTCAAAGAAAAAGAGAGAGAGAGAGAGAGGAGAGAAGAAGATGGCAGCGGCCGGCCGACGGTGGTAGGATGCCCGGCGGCAGTGGGCTAGTGGCCGAGCAAAGGGCGGGGGGAGGGGGGACCGACTGGCCGGCTCCTGATCCCCCTTTTAAGGGGGGATCCGGGAACGCCCGATAACGCCCAATTTGGACCCAATATCCGCTCATTTAAAAAAAAAAAAAAAATGGGGGAAGAACAGTGATTCCCTCCCCCCCCCCACCGAGTCGAATCAGGACCCGCCGATCCTGATTCGGATCAGGATCGAACGATTCCGCAATCCACGCCTACTTCCCCTTGCACCTAGCATCCTACTTTATATGCCTTGTCATCCAATCCTTTCATCCCTTATTTAAACTCATTTGTATCGAAGGACGACTTTAAGATTGTAGACTCTCTAAAGAAATGTAAGTGGCGGCGAAACAAGTTACCCTATGACGTAGTAACTCTCTCAAACCGATGTGTTCACGCATCAATGTGAGTACGTAGTTGCAGTTGTAGATGTAGAAGGTGATGAGCTGGCGGTCTTTACTGTCTCAGCAACCTTTGCATCTTGCCAATATCCTCTAGCATTCAATTTAAAGAGTAGGTAGAACAAGAAACCCAATACCGATGTGACTGTTTCTTCATCAACATTTGGCCAGCAGCTTTATATAAAGTTGCATTATCTGCTACAATATGCACCACCCGATCCTCTTCCACCCACTCCATAATATCATCAATTAACTTTGAAAAGATAGTCAGCATTCTTTACCTTGGCACTGGCATCAACCGACTTTCATAATTCTTTACCATTCATCAATCTATTTATCTTAAATTAGTTCAACTTGCTCACTTGTTCATCCATCATTTATTATTATGCAGCATGTCTCATCTCATTCACTCGAAGGACTTGATATAGTCCCTAAGATCATTCACCTCCTAAGGTATGTAAGTTTTGTACATCTCCTTGGGTGTTGGTCCTAAAATACCTCTACCTACATCTTCAATGGTCTCAATCATGTTCTCCCAACAAAGACTCGTTGCAACATTAGATGGCATGCTATTGTAGAAAAATCCTCTTGAACAGTATGACCAATCTTCTCCTTGCACAACTTTAGATTCTTCATGGCAACTGTGCTAGATGGCTATCTACTCCTCTTTGTTATGAAAGCATTTATAAGATCCACTCTAGGGTCATCATCCCTAGTCAGGTCGTAAATTTCCTCCCCATTGGATCCTTCTCTGCACCTCACTTATTTGCCCAACATGCCGACCTGTGCGCTTGCAAAATTTCACCCCAACAAAGGATCTCTACCCTTTTCCATGCCATGTCTCAAATTATCTTTAAAAAAAAGAAAAAATTACTGAGTCTCTTATTTATCAAGAGACACTAATCTCCAATTGAGAGGAAGGGAGGATAAATAAGAGAAAAACTAGTAAGTGTACAAATATTACTTCAAGGGAAATCTTCAAATGCATGAACTTCCTCGAAGGGTAAATATGAATTCCCTGAGCAAATGGAAATGTCATCTCCTTCCAAACTTAGGCCCTCATAGCAGAGGTCACTAACCTTTTTGCATCCCATTACCCTAGATAGTTCTTGAATTGATTCATAACCTCCAATGATGCAGCAGAGCAATCCTTCATTTCTCCTTCGACGCCAACAATATGTTGCTTTAAACAAAAGACTCCGCTAGAAATTATCCGGTTGCAAGAGTTGCACTTTACCTTCCATTGTTGCAAGTCTACGACGGTAGAGTGGTTCCATTCTGGGTCACCGTGAGAAGCTGTGGATGTTGCCTCATGTTGCTCTGATATTGATATCTTCAAAAAGAAAAAGAGATTAAGAAAAAAAATTAAGCCAAAGATAAAGAGGAAAAAATATCAAAGAGAGAAAGAAAGAGAAAAAAAATGAGTGATAGAAGGGAGATGCTAGAGAATAGAAAAAGAGAGAGTTAGAGAGAGCTAGAGAGCAAACGAAAAGAAAAGTGCGCAAGAACCAGTCCGATCATTATAAAGCGCCACCCCCTAAAGTTCAATTCGAACAAATGAGAGCTTTTGAAAGTAAGGGGAGAGAGGACGAAAGCTTAGAGAGAGAGAGAGAGATATTGGAATTGGATACTTAGATGGGGTGGAGAATGGCCAACGGAGGATTTATATAGACCCCAAGGCCTCTCCCACCTCCAAACTAGCCGTTGGGAACCCATTGGAATGGGTTGCCAAGGATTGGTCGATCCGGCCGATCCTCAGCTCTGATGCCCTGATAGGAGGATCAGGCACAAGATTGGATCGAACCGGGCCAAAATCGATCAGACCAACAACCACTCCAATCTGTGCCGATCCTAAACATTGATTCTACTAGATGGTATCCAATTCCACCTAATGCCTTTGTCTTCTATTTGAAAGAGAATTGTTCAAACATGGGTTTGGTTTCCGCCGCCATTAATTATGACAACGGAGATGGTGATCATATTCATTTTTGGGAAGATAAAATGATTTTCAGACAGTTTCTTTGCCTTACGGTTCATGAATTTGTATCAGATTGCAGCTGATGAAGGGAAGATAGTCACCCAAGCTTATTCCTATGAAGATAGGGGACACAAGAATATACAACTCAGAAGGAATCCTACATAAACAGAAATGGAAGAGGAAATCAGACTGTTGAATATTCTTAATAATGTTTAACTTGCAGTAAATCTCAAGGATACAAGGAAATGGAAATGGGATAAAAAAAAGGTAAATTTTTGGTTAGTTCCTGTATGAGAATTCTACAAGATGGAGATTGTAGAGTGTGCTGAAATGCGATTGTTTGGTGCAAATTAGCACCGAACAAGATAAAAGTATCCCTTTGGAAAGTGGCATGGAAAAGCCTTCCAACAAGTGATAGACCTTTAAAGATCTTTCATATTCAATGCTCTAGGTGTATTTTCCATGGGTTGCATGAGAAAATTTTGGATCACTTGTATTGTAAGTGCTGTAAATGTGCAATGATAATTGCCATACAAGGTATTTGATGCCCAATAGCTGGAGCCTGATTCTGTGGAAGATTTGATGAGTCATGGGAGGAGAAATGCCCCTAATCAGATGAGAAGGATGTGTGGTTCTTATTCCTTCCAGCTGTGCCGTGAGCAATTTGGCATGAGAGGAAAAAATAAAAAGTTTTCAGAAGACTTCAGCAGTATGATATTGTTAGAAGAGCAATTACTTGGGTTGATGATTGGGACAGATCAGCGGGGTTCATCATGGATACAAATTCTTATCTTCTTCAGAGGCTTTTCAATGGAGGACTTTGGTTATCTAAGCAGGATGCTGTATCTTTTTTCTTTTTTCTGGTGCCCTCTCTAGTGTATTGTCTCGATAAAATAGAGAGCTTTTTTAGAGTCTTGCTGGTTATGGGTTGATGTGTATATATATATATATATATTATACATATGTACATATATATTGCTTATACACAACAAGCAAGGTCGAAGAGAGTATTTAAAAAGAATCTTGGGATAATTTTGATATGATAATCCAAGACATTCATAATGGGAAGAGGATTGTTGTTGGAGGAGACCTAAATGGTCGTGTAGGGAAGGATAATGGAGGCTACAACTAGGGGTGTTCATGGATCAGGTTGGTTTAGTTTTTAGGATAAATTTTTCAACCAACCCGCATCACTAGCATAAACCAAACCGAACTGAACCAAACAAATTCGGTTTAAATCGGTTTGGTTTGGTTAAAACCGTCAACAATTCAGCGCAGCTGCTGGTTTGGTTTGGCTGCACTCCATCGGACGAGAACACAAGACTCACTACTAAGCTTCTTTTATAGAGTTTTTTGGGGTCTACGGTTTTTGGTTTCTCCGATATCAAACAAAATGACCGAGCATTCCATGAATTGCAACAAAAAGCTCGACTGGCCAGCAAGCGTAGTGCGCATGCGGCATGCCCACACAATGCCCACATCGCACATGCTCGAAGCGTAGCACAGGCACCCTCTACAGGTGTTGTCGTGATGCTTCTTTAGTCCCACATCGCGGAACCAAAGAAACTCCAGGCTAAAACTTTTATAAAAGCAGACTACCCAGGCCCTATATCACCGGCCCTAACCAGTGCAGCCCACCAGCAATTGATTGTGGGTCTTGGCCCAAACATAAAGTGTAATAGAATGTTTTACATATTATACATTTGAAAGATAGAAACTAATTTGGTTTACATGGTTCCATGGATGGCAGTATCGATACCGGTACCGGCCGGTATAGGTATAAAATGGCCAGAAAAAATTCAGAAAAAATCAGAAAAAATGTAAATAATTAATTAGATATGTGTTGAGTATGACAAAAGTGGGTTAAGACAAAGAAGTACACATAACACATACTAAATGATTATTTTGATATAGATTAAACATGAAAAATATTATGCTAATGTACTAAACATTTACAAAATAAATGTTAATAAAATCAAACGATCCTTACCTATGAAAAACATAAGTGAGTATACTAATATGGATAATAACCCGTAGATCCTTCCAATTCATCCTCCGGTTGCTGTTGCTGGTATCCATAATAAGGTTGCATATATTCCCTATATTCACCATAACTAAACAATGATGCAGCCAAGTCGTGCATCCCTCTTTGAATCCCTCTTGGAGTGTACGCTTGTTGACTTGCTGAAATTTCAGAATCATGATGCAAAGAAACAGCTTGAAGATAAAAAGAAGACCTTGACCCATAACTGCTACTGGATGGATGGAATTGAAAGCTTTCATACTCTACTCGATCTCCCCAGTTATAATGCATGCTTCTTGTTGGCCACCTCCATAACCTGACTGATATCCATACTGACCTTGTAAATCATAATATCCTTGACTTTCATTATGTCCTCTCCCAATATCAATATGTAAGGAGAAAGAAGGTGCATACACTCCACCCCCGATAGTAGCACCTGCAGCTACACCAGCATCATCACTAAGAGACTGTGTCCCATCATCATCATCATCATCATCATCTTCATCATAATCAATAATTAACTTCCTCTTGACATACTTGATTTTTTCTTTTGTGATGTATGTTGTTGCTGGCTATCTTTTCCTATTAAATCATTTTGCAAGTTCAACCGATCTAATATTCCTTTTCCTCGTGGTGTATGTCTCACATAGATTTGCTTCATCTCATTAATCACAGGGTCGTCTCTGGCAGCCAAATTAACCATCTCAAATGTAGATGTACTTCTTCTCAAGAATGATGGTGGCCCAACCATTCTAGACGTGACTAGCTTGTTATCTGATTCTGAGTGTCTAGCAGGCTCAAGCTCCATATCAGGTGCAAATAAAGGCACATGCTCATTCTGACTCTGATGCTCATATAAAGGAAGAGGTGAATTTTCTTTTTATCTTTTTTATGTTTTTAATTCTAGATCTCTAGCAACAACTCCATTTAGTATGTCATATGTCCATTATGTCTCATCAAGATCAAAAACTAGCTCATCGACAGTTGCTCGTATCTCAACCCAAGTCTGCAAGGGATTATCATCATCAAATAAGTCTTCCACATCAATTTGGCCAACAACATCTTCTGCCTGCCCTGCAGCTCGTTTCTCTTTCAATTGTTGTCTCAACCAAATATTTTTTATCTTCAATCTCATGTTATAATGGCAGTACACCAATTTCTCTAATCGTTCAACCTTTAACCAGTTACGAATTTTTTAGTGTATAAGGTTAAACGTGCTCCAATTTCTTTCACACTGATTTGCCGATGTTATCTGACTCAAAACTCTCACTGTAACGGAAGCCAAAGGATTATAACACATGTCTCTGTTGTACACCATTATCCACCACTCAGCTGTGCCATCAGTAAAAAATAAAAAAATGAATTAATGTATGTTCTTCTTTCTTATGCACATATGACTACAATGTAATCACTAAGTATACCTGGGCTCACTTTCTCTACAGCAATTTGCACCTGGTTTTCATTATGTCTCGAGCCTTAACCTATAAACCTCCATCTAGAAAAATGGAATGAACAATTAATATAATTGTTGGACTCAAACACAAGTAATTAAGTATATCTTAAAGTCAATTCCTCATATAAGAGATAAACACGTCTCTCTGCCTTAATTCTATCTTCTACTGTCCTCGACAAGTGTGCTATTACATTCAATGTGTCTTAGATCACTTCTCCATCAATGTGCACTTAACGACTGTACATTACTCGATGATTTAAAAAATAACCTACATTTAAGTAAATAATTAATGAATAATCTTTCGTGTAACAGTACAAGACTTTACTTACCAGCTGCATGCAAGTCGTGGTGTAATGTACATTCCCATCTAAGATCAATAAGGTCCCACCACTTCATATGAGTGTTGGGAAATGTATTCTTGATGTGTATCTTAGCAATGTCAATTGCTTCGTACAAATATTCCATGTAATTCTTATCATCTCCATCCACCAATTTTAAGACATGTACGAACGAATCCACCAACTTCATATAAGTATGCACATTGCTCCAAAAAATTTTGTTCTCTATGATTTTTCCCACTTCCAAATGTTCACATTTAGATTCATTGGAGGTAGTCCGTATATACTCTAAGAACTCCTTATTAAACATAAAACCCTTGATCTCATTCTTGAATTTGTACAAAGATTTTAATAAAATGAAATTAGATGCAAATCTTGTAGGCCCCGCGCGGATGAGATCTCTACCCCCAGTTGCTTGTTCTCTGAACATATTCAAGATCCTAGAATGACCATAAATAAATTGGATAATTTTTTGTGCTCTCTTTACTGTCTTACTGACATCTGGGTCCTTACCAATGTCTTCAAGCATCAAGTCTAGACTATGCGCTGTACATGGGACCCAATAAAAGTATTTGCGCTTGTCCATTAACTTCTTCCCTACAGCCTTATAACTTGGTTCATTATCAGTGACCACTTGGAACACATTTTCCTCTCCAATTTCTTATACCATATAATCCATCAAAACAAATAAATATTTAGCATTCGTTGAATAGTTTGATACATCAACAGATTTCATAAAAATTGTCCCTTCAGTACAATAAACAAGGAAATTAATCATGGACTTCTTCGTGATACCAGTCCAGCTATCGCACATAATTGTGCATCCTCTCTCCTTCCATACAGCTTTAAAACTTTCAACCCACTGTTGAAGCTCCTCATATTCTCATCAAGCCTACGTCCATATATGTCTCGACGTGTGGGGACTTTGAACCCACAACTATGATCTGCTATGGCGTCAATCATAGGCTGACAATAAGGAGACTGAGCAGCATGTAAGAGAACACCTGCATGTAAAAATCATTTGCAGATGCTTTTAAAAGCATGTCCTGCCGCTTCAACTGACTTTTTTACTCATCTCATTACTTGCTTGATTTTTGGCTGACTAGAACTCTGTCTTCTAAAAAGATAACTGTCCATAGGACCCACTTTGCCTCTAGCTTGAGTTGTGCCTCTTGTTGATGGTCCATCACCTCTCCTTCGGGCTTCATCTTCTTCTTGATGCCACAAACTCTCTTCTAGCTGCAGAGATCTCAGGATCTTCATTATCATCATCACTAGAGTCCACAATTTGTTCAGCCATTTGCTTCTCACGTATAGAAATGCCACTGGCCCCAGTATACATCTCTTTGCCTTTTCTATTTTGTCTACCTGAAATCTCGTCTTGGAGTTCAACCTCCTCATTCTTTTGTTCCTTTTATGCTTTCCGGTTACACTACAATACACGCATCTCGTTGGCGACTGTTCGAAAACAAACAGTACACCTTGTCACATGTCCTGTGATCCCTGCTAAATGTTCTTTTCCTCTAGTGATTCCACTACCCATCTGTTTGCTACAATATTTGCATTTCACTCTCTACTTTGCAGTATTAATTAAGGTGATATAGGCCCACCCTGGGTCCTGCTCTTGTTGTCTCTCACCGGACTGCTGATGTTCAGCCATTATCCTACAACAAAAAAGAAAAAAATAGAAACAAATATAAGTACATTTGGCATCATTCTCTTACTTTAAAATATGTAATTAAACTTCAATGAACGCAATTCACAGCATGCTCCTACTTTAAATATGCAATAATTAATCACTAATTATGGTCAAAATTGAGATTTTCTCTAATTAACCTTTAATCAACGCAATTTACAGTATGCTCCTACTTTAAAATATGCAATGAAGCTTAATTAGGTTTCAATTGATGTTTAATTTAAGTAATTAGACAAAAGTCCTAATTTTTAACCGCTAATTAAGGTCAAAATTCAGATTTTTCCCCAATTAACTTTAAATCAACGCAATTCACAGTATACTCCTACTTTAAAATATGCAATGAAACTTAATTAGACTTTAATTGATGTTTAATTTAAGTAATTAGATAAAAGTCCCAATTTTTAACTGCTAATTAGGGTTGAAAATTGAGGGTTGTCTATTTTACTAAGAAAACGAACATAAATAATCTAACAATCAGTTAACAACTCAAAAACAATATAAAGATTTTAAATATATATCATACCTTCTTTTATTCTTTTTTTTTTCTTTTACCCAAAACGGCCAAAATGTCTCCGGCAGCGGGCTACAGTGGCGGTGGGCGACAGCGGCGGCCAGTTCTCCTCCTTCCCCTCCTTCCCTTGAATGGCAAAAATGCAACACCCCTCTCACAGATCTGTTTCTGTGAGAGGAAAAAGTGAAACAACCTTTTTAGGGGTGTTTCACGAGTATCGGTTCGGTACCGGCCCGATTTCGGGCCGGCCGATACGCCCGAAACCGGGCCGGTACCGAACCGGTACAGTAAATTTTTCTATTATTATTGTTAACGGGTACCGGCCATTTGAGGCAGTACCAGTACCGATGCTGGTCGAAACGTACCGGTATCGACCGGTACTGCCATCCATGCATGGTTCGGTTTGGGTTTTACAATTTTGGGTGTTTGGAAACCGAACCAACCCGAAGTATCTTTCCAACAAAACCAAACTGAAATTTCAATTTGGCTTGGTTTTTCAGTTTGAACCAAATAGTGAACAACCCTAGCTACAAGACGGTTCATTGAGGCTTTGGGTTTGACAAAAGAAATGGCATAGGTAATGCCATTGTTGACTTTGCTATTGCCTAGGGTTTGATAATTGCAAGTATTTACTTTAAAAAGAAAAGTGAGCACTTCTTAACTTATAAAAGTGAAACATATAAAAGTCAAATGAACTATTTGTTATTAGTAAGGATAACCAATCACTATGCAAAGATTATATAGTTATACATGGAGAGTGTTTAGCCCAACAACAAATAATTTTATTAACGGATGTTTTCATTCAAAAATGAAAGAGAATGGTGTAGTAGACAGTTGCCCTAACATTAAATGGTGAAATCTGAAAAGAAGAAACATACATTTCAAAAACATCAATTGAAAAGAAGTATGGAACTTTAAAGGAGAAATAAGCATCAATGAGAATATATAAATGATTAGTTGTATAAAAGAAGAGGGAAAAAAACTTACGTGTAAAAAGATTTCAGGAAAAAAGACTAGATCGCAGGGTGATGAAATACAAGTGGACAGATGAGAAACAGCTAATTATGCATATCCACAGCATCATAACATGTGACTGTACAAACTAAACAATTTCCATGCAGAAATGTCCCTCTGTTGAAAGGAATAAATCAGATCTTACAGGCATTAAATGGCTACTTCCAGATGAATTTGACAATATAGCAGAGCCCTCAACCACAAATAAAAACCTGAAAGGATCAGTTAATGCCGTCAGATTAGGGCTGGCAAAAGCACAAAGTTCATGACAACATTTACCAGAAAAAGCATTAGATGGAAATCATGAAACTTGTTAAGGAATATCGCCAAGATGTGCAGTGAATTGAGCTGTAAAGGCTCCAAGCAAATAGACAAATATAGTATACACATTATGGCCGGAAGTGTTTGATCAGTTCCAATTCTTACTCACATACATGAAGCAAAAGGTGACCACTTAACTGAACTCTTACACCTAAAAATTGTTCTACAAAGTATTCAACTGCATTATTCTCTGGGTGTTTTTGCTTGTTGGGAAGGGAGAGGGAACATTCACCTTTCAACACCTTGCGGAGGTAGAGCAGAGGTAGAAGATGCTGCATGAAAGGTAAGTATTAATCCCAAATAAATAATAGTGGAAAGCAAGATACTCCAATAAACCAAAGTGGCATCGTCTGCCAATCCAAAACTACACAATATAAGAATTTGAAAAATATAGAAAAATCAAAATCTATCTTCCCATTTGCAAATGAAAGCACATGTTTTCAATGTAAGCCTTGCTCCTCCGGAATAAACAATCATTCCTCTGCCTCCACATACCCTACCAAACCGCATGTGAAAGGATTTGGAGGATTTTGTTCTGAGATCTATTACCACCTGCCAACCTGCATGTTCTGAAAAACTCCATGCCTTTGGTATTTGTGGAAGTTAACCTTGAGATTTGCTTATCCTTATAATGTCATCGGAAAGTTCATCTCTCATTTAGAAACACCCTTGCTCAGCAGCAAAGGCTTATTATTCCAATAACGGATTAAAATTGGATGGCAAAAGAAAAATCTAATGAAAAGTGAGTTGGCAGTCTCGCATAAACCAAAATGGCTGCCCAAGTAATTCATGTGTTGTTTTTGCCTATCCAAGTCTCTGAGTGCGCCCATAAAAAAGGCCTTTTTTTAACGTGACTAGAAGTCCCAATCCATTGAATAAAAAGAGAGTACAACAAAAGCACAATGGCCCTCAAAAAGACCCAGACATCCCCAACAACAGATTACACATTAATAGAAAACTGCTCATCCTCAACAACAGATTACACATTAAAAGAAAACTGCTTTACCAAGGTGGTAAAGTAGAAAACAACTCCCCATGACAGAAGAACCCAGAGATCAGAAATAATGATCACAAAATTAGGAGCTTCCATTGATTGGCCGCATAGAAAACTTCAGACTTGTTATTCACAACGACACCTGCAGCATTGCCCCAGTCACTTACGAAATTGATAGTCCTTTTGAGGATATCAAAAGGACTGTTGAACTAACCCTTGAATTTTCTATTATTTCTTTCAAACCGGAGTGCCCACATCATAGCAGGAAGAAATAGAAACCATACTTGCTTATCTGAAGAACTTGGAGTAAATTCCAACCATTTCCTCATCAGATGTAAAGACATTCTGAGGTTCAAACCAAAGCACGTTAACTGCCAAACATAATGTCTGCCACAGAAAATTCACTATTCAACAATCGCAGGAAAGGTGGTCAAGATCTTCAAGAATACCACAGAACATACATTTTGAATTCTGGATATGGAAAATATTCTTGATTCTAGAACTGGTTGGAAGTCTCCCAATTGCCACTTCCATAAGAACAACTTAATCTTGTTTGGCAGAAGGTTAGACCAAACAATTTCTTTCCACCAAATTCTGCACCCTCCATCAGAGATGATTTTGACCAGAGAATTAACTGAGAATCTGCCATGCTTCCCCCACAGCCATTTTCTACAGTCTTCCTGGTTAGATAGACCACTGATCTCATTAACAATTCTCAACAAACACACAATTGATCAAATTCAACATCTGTTGGATTTCTTCTCAGTCTTATATTCCAGTGAACTCTATCTTGTGGAGCAAAGATCTCCGCAACTGATTTCCCTTTATCCTTTGCATTTTGATACAAATTCATGAATTGCTTAGCAAATGCAGTGTGAGTGCACCATTTGTCTTCCCAAAAACAGATAATTTCCCCGTTTCCCAATTGAAGATTGATTCCAGGAGATTAAGGTCCACTGAACTGCCTATGTTCTTCCAAATGTGTGACAGATTATATGCCCTAGATGGAACAAGGGCCCATGTGTGGGAAGAAGGGTAATATTTCTCCTTGATTACCTTCACCCATAGTGCCTCTTCTTTCGTCTCTAGCCTCCACAGCCCCCTGGTTAAAAGAGCCTTATTTAAGACCCCAACTTTAATAAGCTCTACACCCCACTTGGTCTTTACTTAAGCAAACTTTGTTCCAGCTTATTAAATGCAGACCTCTCCTTTCTCTTCTCCCCCCACTCCAAAAGAAGGATCTTATTCTAGCTTCAATCATTCTTTCAACTGTCTTAGGAATTTTGAAGATTGAGAGATGATAGGTAGCTAATGAGGACAAAACTAACTCAGAAAGGATCCACCTAACACCATCTGAGAGTAGTTTGGCTTTCCATCCTTCAAGTCATTAATCAAATTTCTTAATTAAACCATCCCAATCTCTCACCTTCACATGACCATCTGTTAGTGGCAAACCCAAATATTTGATTGGAAAATGTGTCCACTTACACTGAAGTATGTCTGCAATACCTTTAACTCTGTCCTCTTCTATGTGAATACCAAGCATTTCTGATTTCTGAAAATTAATCTTGAGACCTGTTATAGCTTCAATCCAAACCAGCAAAATTTTGATGTTCTGAATCATTCCTTCCTGCCCAGCTGTGAGTAACAGTGTATCATCAGCAAATTGTAGATGAGACAATTGAAAACCATTTCTCGCAATATAGAATCCATCAACCAAACCTTCAATAGCAGCTAGTTCCCACATGGAAAACAAAATCTGGCCAACAATAAGGAATAGCAAAGGTGAGATAGGGTCACCTTGCCTTAATCCTCCGGAGCTATCAAAATACCGGCATGGCTCCCATTCACCAAGATAGAGAAATGACGAGTAGAAATACAATTCATTATCTAGCTAATCCATTTACTATGAAAACCCATAAGCTGAAGTCTTGGAAACACAGGACCAGCTGACCCTATCGAATGCCTTTTCAAATCCAGTTTGAGAATAATCCCTTCCTCCGTTCTCAATTTTTTATTATGAATTATTTCCTGAGCAGTCAGCACATTATCCAGAATAAATTTCCCTTCCATGAAGGCTGTTTGATTCCAACCTACAACCTTGTCAAGTACCTTCTTCAACCTTGAAGCCAAAACTTTAGTTATGATCTTATAGCACCGATTCAATAAACTAATAGGCCTATATTCAGAAACTTTCTCAGCTCTTTCACACTTGGGAATAAGAACAATGTGGGTAGAATTGAAGGCTCTAATAGATGCAAGTTTGTCTTGGAATTCCTTAACCACCTCCATGAAGTCCTCCTTAATGAGATCCCAAAAATGCTGGTAAAAACCTAATGAGAAACCATCTGGCCCAGGAGACTTATTTGCACACATATTAAAAATCCTTTACTTCTTCAAGAAAGGGTCTGATTAACCACTCTGACTCACTAGCTTCTATTTGAGGGAGAATCCCCTCCTCCAAATGCGGCCCCCAAGAGTTATCTTCTTTGAACAGATTTTCATAGTAGGAAATGAATGCCCCTTGAATCTCATCTTTGCTTTCCAATACTTTGTCTTCATCTCTCACATGGTGAATTTGTAAGGTCCTCTTCTTAGCACTTGCCACAGCATGGAAAAATTGTGTTTTTATCACCCTCTCTTAACCATTGCTCTTTGCTTCCAATTTATTTCATCTCTGAGTAAACATTGATTGTATATCTCCCTATAGTTATTTAGCTCAATATTTTCATCAGCTGTTAAAGTGTGTTGATCCAGTTTGGCTCTAAATCATCGATTTTCTAAAGAACCTGCTTCATCTTTTCTGCTGCCTGCCCAAAAGAGAGCTCCATTATTTGATGCAATTCCTGATCCACTTGAGTTTATGTGAGATGTTTTTGCAAGCCAAATCAGAATCAGATGCGGGAACCTCTCTCCACCATTTAATGACCAATTCCTTGAAACCATGCTGAGAGTGCCAAGCCAATTCATACCCGAAAATCCTCTACCACTTGATTTTATCCCCTGTACATAACTGAATGAGAATATGATCATCTGATACAGTTCTGCTCAACAGTCAAGGGAAACATGTTAAACCAAGAAGTAGATACTAATATTCCTTCAAGTCTAGACTGAGTGCTGTTATATTGCAAATTGGACCACGTGTACCTTCTATTTGGGATTATTAAATCCATCAGTTCACTGTCCCTTATTCATTGACCCAAAATTTCCATTTCCTCGTTCCATTTGTGTCTGCCTGATCTTTCCCAAGAAAATCTCACACAGTTGAAGTCCCCTAAAATACACCATCCCTGTTGGAATAAACTTTGAAAATTCTCCTTTGTTGCTGATTGTGTGGTCCATAAACTGATGTGATGACCCATTGTTTGCTGTCAAGTTCGCTTGAAAAATTAATAGAGATGCTGAATTGTGCCATATCACAAACTTGGCCTGTCATGTTGTACTCGTTCCATAATACAATCTGACCTCCACTACATCCTTCAGCTGGAAAAAAGGCCCATCCAGACAACAAAGAACCCCCTATTCTTCTAACAGTCTAACCATCCACCCAATTCATCTTAGTCTCCTGAACACAAACACAATCTAGTTGAAGGGAATATAATCCCTTACCCCTCTCATCTTTGAGTCTCCATTAAGACCCCTAATATTTCATGTAATAAGCTTCATTTTTATAACTGACTCTTCCCCCCAACACCCCCCCCCCAACTTTCTTCTCTCTAAGATAATCCACCACTGTATTACTCTTGACAAAATTAAGTTCCTTTTTCCCAATCTTAACGCCACCCCCTTGTCCTTTTCTCTTCAAACTACTTTATAAGATATCACTTCTTCTCAGCTTTTTGATGAAGCTCCTTACAATATCTTCCTTTCCCACAAATGACACACCAATCTTCCTGCCAAAAATAAGTATTTCATCTGACCAATCTTCATTAGGATGCACCTGGTCCAAATCCTTCAGACAAAAAGAACTGCAATAAGGAACAATGGCTGATAACAGGTCTCCAGTAATGGTACTGTTTTGGAAGGGCACACACATCAAAGATGGGTGAGTAGTATCATCATGGACCACTGTGAACTGCCGATCACTGGGACCACACTCCCAGGTAGGTCCTCAACTTCCAAAAGAACAGGAAAGTGATCAGTCAGCTGATGCATCAGTCTTAGTGGTTGAATCTCTTCATCAAGGATGGATTTATCAGCAGACAACTGTGCTTGAACACCTTGTCAACCTCTATCAGAAGCAAGCTCTTCCTTAGACTCACGCCGATCCCTCTGTGACACTTGCGACTGAAGCAAACCCTCAGACTGATGGTATTTTGGTCAATGCTCTTGGAACAATTGCTTATGGACCCTACTCCCAACAGAGGAGTCAAGAACACAGTGAACCAGACCCTCCTGCAAGCTTCTCTGGGGACTGTCCGCCGTAGGGTTGCTGTTCAAAGCCCGTTTGGACAGGGGAAGAAGACAATGGTCCGCGGCTGAACCGTCAGATGTAAGCGATTTGCCAAACCAAACCGGTTCACCAAGAAGCTTCGAGGAAAGGGCTTGCTCTCCCCGTGAACCTTGTCTTGGACCGGACCGGTCCAAAGTAAGTTCCGGATCCATTGAACCCCCCCCCCCAACAGGTAAACGATCGGATCGGTAGCAGCGACCCACACTGTATATCTTCTTTACCTGTAGATGGTTCGAAAGATCCCCCCCGCAACAAGGCTACCCAATCCTCCTCGGGATGCAAAGAAATCAATCCATAAGCCTCGGCCTCGAGCACCGCTACATCCTCAAAGCTGCTATGCTGCCTTTCTCCTCAGACGATAGGAAAGAACTCTGTCTCAGCGACCTTTGACACACCTGTAGTCCTCGGGACTTCACCACTGTTAGACACTGCAAACCCTATAGAGTGGTCATTGAATGCCCCCCCATTGCCTGCCCTAAATTGAATCGAGGCAGGCTCCACCAAATCAGTTTCCAAACTGAGTTGAAACTGAGTTCGACCAGCCCTTGCAAATGACTCCGAAGCCCCTGTTTCAGGACTGCGAAGGATCCTCTGTAAGCCTGAGTTCCCTGCAATGTCAACATAACAGTGTCTAGCGACTCTATATTTCTTGTATTCAGAAACCACCTCTGCCCAGGACCACTCGGAAGCTTTTTGTTGATGATCAACAGAAGCCTCAACTCTTTCCAGCTGAATGGCGATCCAAAAGCTTCGCCCAGCGACTAGGATTTTGACCCTTCCATGAATACATTGAAGGCTGTCAACTTCAATATGCACTCTGGAATATTGAAGCTGATCCCCTTCCAGAGAACTAACATCCACCTTTCTAAGGATAGCGAACTTGGAGACAATGGCATGGAATGTAGTAGCGTTCCAAAGATGGAAAGGAATATCCACCAGTCTACGCCACACCATCATCCCTTGCCCTGCAGGGTTAGTTACATCCTCCAGGTTCCACGCAGAGCAGCTGATATGCAGAGAATCTTCATGAAATTCTTTACAGGCGAGCATCTCCTTCCTCCAAACAGAGGCATCTGTTTTAACCAGGAAAGAGTAGCCACTTAACTTTCTACACGACCAGCGTGCCACCTGAGGCCAACCGTGTTGCAATATGTTGATCAAGAAAGCGGCAGAGATCTCAGGAGCCTTGTCAAGGGTCTTCACCACCATGGTGCGCCGTATCGTACCGGATTGGGCCAACTCGCATGAGTCGACTCGTACCTGGGCAAGTCCAATCCGCTGGTATGCATCGAATTGGACCGGATCGTGCTGACTCATGCATACATAATGGGTTGGTTTAAATTGAGTTTTTCTCATTTGATAAGTAAATTTATACTTTTCATATCAATTAATAGGATACGTTTCTCTAAAATATGACTTAAATGCATTACCTTTAACAAACTCATTGGCTTGACTCGTGCACCTTGTGTGAGTCGGACCGAGTCGGCCGGAGACGGATGGGATCCGACTCATATCTAACCCCATCCGATCCGGATCCCCGAGTCGGCGAACCATGTTCACCATTGACAATACTACACAGTCCTCCAGCTTCTTCCTAGCCTCCAAGACCTCCTTTGATCACGGAATGATGATTGGCTACTGCACAGAAGAACCAGAGCACAGAGCCTCCACAACCTTTGAAGATTGCACAAGCTTCATCTCTGCAGAAGGGACTCTGCAGATTCTTTCTCTGGCAATGAATCCTTCTATTACCAGCACCTCCGCACCCCAAACACCTCACGATCTGCTTACACTCCTTCGCCCAGTGCCCCTTATGAAGACATCCAATGCAAACATCCTTCCCCACCGGCAATGATGATGGGGCCTTCCTATCGACAGCCTCACTACTATGCCTAGAAACCTTGGTCCATCCATCCTCTCCCCAGCATTACCTTCTGTCTCACCCACAGCTCCGCCTTCCATCCTCAACGACGCAATTGGGGTGGGGCCTGGGGGGGGGGGGGGGGGGTGGAGGGGTATATATATATATATATAGTCAAATATCCTGATTTTTTGTTATTGTGTGTGTGTATATATATATTCAATGACAAAAAAATCAAGATATTTGACCCTTGATATTGTAAATAGCAACTAACCTATATGTCTTTAGCCATTTGTACATGTCAGAATAAAGAATATAGAGGGCAACATGGACAGACTAGTTCATATTTCAATGAGAAATGAACAATGTTTGTCCGTCTTTCAATATCTACTTGCCATTTGCTAAGCAACTCCCGAGGTAGGGGGCACCAAGACAACTGAAAGGCATATTTGTAGATAATACGAGAAATTTTGTAAGCTAAAAGCCCAAGAAGAATAGTTTAAGCATCTCACTCCTACTGCAACGTCCATCCTCCAGCCTATGAGTGCACTCAAGTAGGAGCTTTGTCATCTACCCGCCAAGGTCCCAAACCTAGACTTTAGAACCGTAATCAAAAAAGAGATGCTCCGTGCCTCGACGCCACACGTCGTTAAGGAGTTTGTCCCAGATGTCTCCTTATCCTCAGGATAACTTACCGTGTTGGGCCTTCCTGCTAGTAAATGATGCCACTTCCTTTCTTTATAAAAGACAAATCATCGTAGAAATCATCGATTATTAATTCAATAAGAGTTCAATATTAACATAGAAGACTTTGATGCCTCTATTTCATATTCATCATTATAAAAGTTGTGGAATTCCATAATCTTTATTCCCCCTTAATGGGGTTATTATAACCATGAAGTCTCTCTTGATCTATATAATAAATAATATATATATGTGTATATATTATACCATATAGCTTTAAATAACTTTCAAGTTTCTTCTTCATAGCTCACAAGAGCTTAGATGGACTTGGTCCTTCCCTTTTATCATCATTTTCTTAACAAAAGATTTCCACAAGTTGTTTCATAATTGAGTATACCAACATCTTTATGATGGGGAACCTCCATCCTAGGGTCATCCCCTAGCTAGGACCAATTAGGATTCATCATGCACCATATTTTATAATTTAAATATCAAACATGAATTGTTGTAAAATTAAAAGTAAAATCATGCATCCATCTTATATTTCAATGTGTGAACATATTATTTTTATACCCAATAAAATTAGTTATGACTGTCCTTTATACCAGAATTTCTCGGACAGACTTCCCCTTATATTCATACAATTTCTAATCACTACAATTTCTAAAAACCCAAAATAAAGGGATATAGTAAGTTGTATCACCCTACCTCTTAGGAAGCTTGCTATCGAGGCCTTGCCGGATTGCCGCCGAATCGCCGCCAGAATCCCAGTGTTGGCCGGCTAATCCCCTCTTCTTTCTTCTTCTTCTTCTTCTTCTTCTTCTTCTTCTTCTCTCTCTCTCTCTCCCCCTTCTGCTGGCTGCCTTTCGCCAGCCTTCCCCCCTGCCCCCCTTTTATAGAAGGAGGAGGGCAGTGGGGAGGGTTCTAGAGAGAGGGGGAAAGAGGCAGTGGAGGGGACAGGTGGCGGAGAGAGAAGGGACAGGTGGCAGGAGGAGGAAGGAAGAGAAGGTCGCAGAAGGTGGGGGAAGGGGACAGGTGGAAGGGAGGGGGAGAAGGGCGGTTGGCAGGGGCGATGCCCCAGTTGGGCCCCCTTTAGGGCCCACTAACGGGGCCTATTTTGGTCCTGTTAAGCAAGCCCATTAGGGCCTCCAATACAGGCCCATTTAATGGGGTCCATTAACAGCCAATTAGCTATTGGGTTTAGGTCCAATATCCTTCTTTAAGTTAAGCTCTATTCTTTATAAAGAAAATTTTATATTTTATCCCCCTTTTCTTTCACTAATTGCATATATGTCCTATTAATTTTTGTGGGGTCTTATACCAGTCGTCAGCTGAAATACTCAAGAGAAATCTGCTCCAATAAAACAGAAATGAAAACGCCTGCATGCAAACATTCTCCGTGTAAAACTTCTGCCTTCTGAAGATGTAATCGTTCCGTTGCCTCCATAAGCTCCAGTAGACAGCACGAGGTATACGCAACACCTTATTCAGAATATTATTTCCTCCTGATATGCTGTGAGATTTAAAGAAATTCCACATATCTTGGATATGCTGGAAACTAGATTGAAATCCTGCAAGATCTGATACAATTCTCAAAACATCCTTAGTTACATCACATTGAATAAAAAGATGGCCCTCATCCTCATCATGCCCTCCACAAAACACACATTCGTTCTCAGCATCCAGTGCCCATTTCCTTTTATAGAGCTTTGTGATAATCCTCTCTGAAATGATAACCGCATCAAACCTCTGACTTTCAACAAGTCCCAGAAAGTTTGAAAAAATGACAGTGGAAAACCATCTAGACCGTTGCCTTATCACCACCTAGATTGAAAACCGCCACTCCGACCTCTTCCTCAGTGACATTTGAAACTAGAAACTCTTGGTCTTCCAAACTAAGTTTGACAACATCAGCATCCTGCCACTTACGGTACCACCTAACAATCCCCTGTGAACAAATTACTGTAAAAGTTGATTCACCTGCAATTACACCCGTCATCTGTCCAGACTCCATTAATGTACAGAGAAGAAATGGCATTCCTTATCCACCTCCCATTAGCAACCATGTGAAATTATCTTGTATTGCTGTCACCTTCTTGAAGCCACTGTACTCTTGGCATGTCGACATCTAATTTCCTCCTCCAGGTTCCACTCTGTTAACTTGATCTTGGCAGCTGTGAGCTGAGATTTTTCCTGAGAGGACAATTCCTTTACCTCTTCAAGCAATTCAAGTTTATTAATCTCACTAAGAAGATCATGCTTCACTATATCTTTCCTTTCCTTCCATCCCTTCGCCAAATACTTAATACCTTGCTTCAAACTTCTTAATCTCTTTGCCAGATTCTTCATATCACATAACTGATGATTCTCCTTTATCCAGACATCTTTAACCAATTCTCTGAATTGATCGTTCCCCAGCCAACATTTCTCCAGACAAAAAGGTCTGTTCTTGACATTAACCTCATTACAATCCACAATCAAAGCACAATGATCTGAAACAATACCCGATTGAACACCCAACCTCAAAAGAGGAAAGGAAGCATCCCATTTATCATCAGTAAATGCTCAATCAATCCTAGACATAGATGGAGGATTTCTAGAATTACTCCAGGTGAAATTTCTGCCTCGCAGTGGTAATTCAATTAGTCCCATATTCAAAATCCAAGAATTAAACTCTTTCATTCATGTTGTTATTCAACCCCCCTTATTCCACTCAGAAGGAATTCTGATTTCATTAAAATTTCCTATAACACACCAAGGGACATTGAACTTGTTCTTGCAAGCAGTTAACTCCTAATAGACCTTCCTTCTCTCAATATATGTATGAGGACTGTATACCCCTGAAACCATCCATTCTGTCCCTGTAGCCTAATCAGTGATCAAGACAGAAACGGAATGCTCTCCCATCGCAGCCATCTTTCCATTCCACTTCGTGGAATCCCCCACTTAATGACAATGTCCCCTGATAAACCATCTGCCCGCCGAAACACAACATCTAGTTGATGAATCCTAGTGAAGGTCTTTATCATAGCATTATCAAAGAAAAGCATTTTAGTTTCCCAAATGCACACTAAATCCACCCTGCATCTCCGAATCACCTTTTTCACTGCCATCTGTTTATGTTGACCATTAAGACCCCTTATGTTCCAACTGAGTAGCTTCATTTAACACTTCTAGCCTCCCTCGAAAGCCTAGTCTGAGTTTTGGTCTGTGTGTCAATAGTGCAGATATCTCCATATGCTTTCAACAGGCCAACCAACTCTCTGGAATCCCGATGCTTGATTCCTGGTTGCTGACCTTCCTCCGATAAATTCAACCAAAGCCTCCTATATTGACCTGCTTTTTTCTGAGCTTGAAAACCCAGCATGCTCGCTCTGTCACAAATCTCTGCATCAGACCCGTTGTCAAGGAATCGGCCATAATTCCCTTCAAATGTTGAGGATTTTGTTGTGCCCCTTTGCTGACATCTTCCTTCTTCAACGTAGCATTTTGGGAATGTGACAAAGGAGATCAGGTAGTTGGGGGGACCTGCAAGGAAATATTGAACGTACCGGGCACAAAGGAGGAAGCTCCATACGAAGATTCCACCTCGGCCTCCCCGATTCGTCGACACCCTCGAGCAGAACTTCCTCCATTTTGAACAGGAAATCCACTAGCTTCCGCTTGCGAAATTGGTTCCATAACAGGAATGTCCAGCTGGGGTGCCACCTTGTTGTTGTCCTCCTTGCCGTTTGCGTCTGGAACAGGCCTTGACGCCTTCACCGAAGATCCTCTACCTCTGGTCCGCCTGTAAACCCTAATGGACCTCCCCCTTCCCTGCTTGAGCCCTCTCCTTACTCTTTTACCACCTGACTGGCCAAATTAGCAATTGCTTCCTCCCATTTGCGATCCGCAGAGGTCATATGCACATCGGGAACGATACGGTTCTGGTCTGTTGCATCTTCTAACTTCCCGGATCCAAGTCGAACCGTTTCGACCCAACCGGAGCATATGACCAGCCCAGCCTGGCTCCATTCCTGTGCGAACCGTCGTCTTCAACTAGTCTCTCTGTGCAGCATCGTCCTCGTTCCTCCGACACCGATACTACTTGTATGCTTGCACAACTTCGCTGTAGGTTCTTCATATTTAGATACTGGCAGAGATTGTTCTTCCACCAAGCTTCACCCAACACAAGTTCTGTTGCCACCACATTTTGATGCAACATGAAAATTTCATCCCTTGTTCTACCCCGATGCGAAGTTTAGCGAACTTCAGATTCTGCCAAAGAATAGATCTCCTGTCAATAGCCCTCAGAACACCAACCTGTGCAGCAACCGTCCTAAAGATCTCCACATCCCAGCACGGAAGAGGAATTCTGTACACCTTGCACCAGGCCAGTCTATTACCACGGACTGCTTGCATACCTTCACCATAGGACCACCTTCTCCAGGAAACCTTCTGTTGACCGGAAAAATTTTCATGCGCAATAGTATTATCCAAACATGCATATGCACATGATTGTGCGAAAAAAAAACTACATGGCATATGCTCACATTAATGTGAGCTCATGATGTGGAAAATATGCATAGCACATGTTCATATTCGTATGAGACTATGTTATGCAAAACAAGAATAAATAAACATGCACTTATGATATGAGGGTTGATGTTAAATGAAGACCCTCTTATATGCATGGGAATACATAGGACTATATGCATATATTAGGAGGGCAATGGGGCAAGAAACATACCTAGGCCAAGAGGCCTTAATCGAGGCTCTTGCAAAGAGCTAAAACAGCCCCGAATCACTCCTATATGCTGTCCAAGATCAGCCCCTAAATTTCCTTGATAACCTTAATGGAGAGGACCAAAGGGGAGCCCTAAAATACAGCAATAAAAATGCTCTAAACGCTGCAAAATAGGAGCCCAAAACAGTCCCGAAATGGACTAAGAACAGTCCCAAATCAGGCTCAAAACAGCACCAAATGGAGGCCCAATAGCAAGGATAATGGGCCCAATAAGTGGCCCAATAAGGGACCCAATATAGAGCCCAATAAGGACTCCAAATGGACCCAAAAACCAGTCCCACAGGACTCCAAAACCTGCAGCCCAAAAAAGGAAAATCTTCAAACTCCCAAAGTGGAAATATGCCCAAAATAGGAAAGAGCCAAGTGGTCCCCTCTCTCTCTCTCTCTCCCCCTTTATTTAAATAGGAAAGAAAGAGGGAGGAGAGAGAAAGGAGGAACCGGTGGGGGGGGAGGAGTTCCCTCCCTCTCTCTCTTTTGAAATTCAAAAAATGGGGGGGGGGGGGGGGGGAGATTAATTAAAGGAGGGGGATTTAATGGGTTCTTAAACCCACATTTGGTTAAGAATCCCACAAAAGGCTCTCATTTAATCCTCCACCTTAACCCTTTTCACACTTGGTTAAGAATCCCACTAAAAGAACCCCATTTAATTCTAACCCCATTCACACTAAGAAAACCAAAAAGTAGGGCAATTAATGGGCTAAACCCCATTAAAATAAACAAACAAAAGAAGGGGAGAGAGAGGGGGAACCCCCACCGGTTTGCTCTCCAAACCGATGGGGGGTCCAAACCGGTGGCACCCCCCACCAATTGGAACCGGTGGGGGTGCCCACCGGACCCCCCCCCCCCCCACTCTCATTCTCTCTCTTCTCTCACCCCTCTTGAATTTAAAAAAAAAAGAAGAGGAAGGGAGAGGAAGTAAACGGTGGCACCCCCCACCTCGGGCTTTCCCGGTGGCACCCCCCCACCGGCCCCAATTTAGGGCCTATAAATAGGACCCCATGGTCCTCAATTCAACACACACAGGGGCATACACCACTCCATATATTTAAAGGGTGGGAAATTTCCAATGAGAGATTCTGCTGCGTTCAAGACCAAACTCGGTGATTCTTACCCGAGTTTGTTGCGCTTTGGAGGATCCTCTCGTCCCGGAGAGCTCTCTTCCTAAGGTTTATATTCCTAAGAGGAAGCTCTGCCGATTTGTCTATTGTAAAAGCCTTCTTCATAAGGCGAAGTTCTGCTGAAATAAAAAATGGCTATTCTATGTCAAAATGTGTGCCTGTGTGTCATCAAATTAAATAATTAATATCATGTTTTAATACTTTTAATATATATTTAATTTTCTAATTACTCTAAAAATTGGGTTAAAAATCTGTACATTCTCTTAACCTAATCTTGACCTCACCCCATACATAACTAAGCATAGATTCATAAAAAATATACTTAAGTTAAAATGACTTAAATGCCCTTCATGATTAATTAATTAATAAAACCTGTAAAAATTATTTAAAATCAGTAAAATGAATATGAATATCAGAAAATTTCTGTAAAAACCAGTAATATTCAGTAAAAATCAGAAACCTAAATCTGAAAATCATATAAAATCAAAAATATGACTTAAGTACCCTTCATATATTTAATTAATTAATAAAAATCAGTAAATTAATAAAAAAAATCAGTAAAATTCAGTAAAAAACAGTAAAACTCAGAAAACCAAAACATATAAAATTTTCGAAATGTCTAAAATACCCCCCAAAACCTAATGAAATTACAAAAATACCCTCATCCATAATAAAAATTTGTAAACATCACAGAAAATTCTTAAAAAATGTCAAAACCTCTCCTATGTCTAAAATACCTTTCAAACTCTAATAAGATGAAGAATTACTAAAATACCCTTACAACTCATATACACTTAAATTAACTCTAAAAATATCTTCTAAGGTTTTGAAACCTTCCTAAAACATTAAAACTCATTTCACACACTAAAGTGACAATAATACCCCTATACCTTCCAACTTGACATAATTACAAAAATATCCTTATGGGTCTAAAATACTCGGAATCAATCCAAAATCTCTTAAAAGGTCCCCCAATCAATTATAAACCCATCCTAAACTTGGGTGAGACCAAGAGCTTAACCTAAAATATACTTTCATATGCATGCACTGCCTGTAGTACTAGTGTTGCACGTTATAAGAGCATCAACGGACGGTTAATCAAAGGTTGTCGAGCGGTTGCTTGAAGTAATTAACACTGACTGAGGTCAGTGGGGAGAGGTCATATACTCGGATCTTCACCTGATCCGAAGTCCCGGACTGCCTGGGGGCTAATCCCAAGCTCTCATAGTCCAATAAATAAAATAAATAAAGCCGACCTATAGTTCTCCAGATAAAACACAAAAAAACCTAAAAATGACCGGATTCTTCAAATCCGATAGGAGAGATATCCAGGTTAGGTCCCCGAACGAACACCTTCACATCGCCAATCATGTTCTCCTGCCCTGATAGAAGAACTTGCACTGCGCCTGTTGATGAACAATTTACCAAGAACGACCCTTCCTCAGGAGTCCTATATTCCAGTCTATGTATTCTATGAATACCTTCGACAGGAAAGACTGCAGAGCATAAATAGACAGCCTCCCTTCCACTGCCTGAACCACCAAAAACCTCCATAGAAAAATATTGTTGTTATGAAAACCCGCAAACCATGGGACTTTGATCGTCTTGAATGATCTAGAAACAACATCCTCCTTCGACTCGAACCAGTGACAGGGAGTATCCTTCAAAGGTTCATGCTTCTCCTTCTCAGGACATGAAAAACTTCTATACCCCGGACCAAGACAAACAGTGCACACCACTGCATTCCTACACACAGCTGTCATGTGACCCTTCTCCAAGCAACACGCACAATGCCCAAGAGGAACCCTTCGTCTACGACTATCCCAAGCCCTACCCCCAACAACACCCCGAAAAGTCTTCACCCATCTCCCTCACCCTTCACCTGATTCCCCGAGACAATCTCCTTCCCCCTACTAAGTACTCGCCTATTCTCGGCCACTCCCTCTATCTCTCTGCTCTTTTGTCGAATCTCCTCGACACCATCCCTCCTCTCACCCTCAACTCTTCTCTCCCCTTCCGCCATACTGCCTCTACTCTGCATCGCCCCAGTCGGTTCCTAGCTGGCTTGATGATTACCCAGTAAAATTTTCCTTTTAAGCCATATTGGCATTTAAGCATCTAATAGTTAAAGATATACCAAAAATCCTATTAAATTTTGCCCATTCAAATTTTTTTCAGCATTGCCATTGTTCTCCCATCCTTTTGTTAAGTGGAGCCTAGATATTGGAATATAAAACTCCTATCATCAATGCTAACATTTTCCACATATATGATTTTAGACATTAATAGTGCAGAATGATGCAGTTTTTTTTAAAGTGGATAGTATCACAAATGTATTAAATGGGAAAAGAAGTACAAAAGAAGTGGGGATGTACAAGTATAAGAATCACCCTCCATCAACCCCATATACAAAAGGGCACCAAGCTGGTGCAACCGTGCAAACCACCATCCACCCTCCCAAGATCCCACTCTAACTTGACTCGAAAAGGGAAAACAAGGGGGAGATACAAAAGTCTTTGTGGGCAGAGCTCAAAACCCATTCCCTAACTTTCTTACATACCAAGGAAATAAGCCTTTCCGGGATAGTCGCTTCCTTCATGAAGATCCGATTGTTACGCTCTGTCCAGACAGTAGCGTGAAGAATCAACCATCAAAGTTTCATGTCATGCTTCCTAGGCCAATGCCTCCCCCATGACCTCAAAAAGTCGCCCACTGAGTCCCAATGCATAGTTCTCATCCAGAATTGGTTAAAGAGCAGTTGCCAGACTTCCACAATGAAGGTGCACAAAGTGAACAAATGGTCCAGAGTCTCCTCCTCTATAGCATAGAGGCAGCAAACTAAAGCTAAGGCCAGAAGGAAGCGAGCCAATCTATCACAAGTAGGGAGCCTGTGAATAGCTGTCCTCCACATAAGGAACTGCACCTTGGGTGAGCTACTGACTTTCCAAACCAAGGAATAGAAGGCAAATCTGGTTCCCTCATCCGCCAAGATAGAGTATACAGACTTCACAAAGAACAGGCTTCTCTTGTCCCAATTTCATGTACAAATGTCTTCAACGGAGGTGTTAAGTTGGAAAGGCTGCAGGCAATGAAGAGGGAGAGATCATTGATCTCCTCCTCCCTCAAATTCCTCCTAAACGGGGGGCTCCAAGATATAGTGGGATAGGAACCTTCAGCTACTTGAGAGACCACTGCCAACTTTTGCAAGGAAATATCAAATAGCCTTGGGAAAATAAGGCGAAGTAGTTTAGGGACACACCACTTATCGTCCCAAAACCTGGTACACCTACCATTACCCAATACAATAGAAGAACCCGCCTTGAACACGTCAACTGTAGACAAAATACCCTTCCAAGTAGGAGAAACATTGTACCCGGAGCCCAGTTGGGGGTCCCACTGCCTGTCCAGAGCATAGTATTCATGATAAATCACCTCCTTCCACAAATTCATTATGTGCCCAGTTCCAAATCCACTTGGACAAGAGAGCTATATTAAAGAGTCTAATATCCTTCAGTCCCACTCCTCCATTCACCTTAGGTCTTCAAAGAGTGCTCCAGCTAGCATGAAAACCACCCCTCTTAGGTTTCTCCGACCCATGCCACAAAAATCTTCTGCGGATGGAATCCAGCCTCTTGGCCACAGTGGCAGGAATCTTGAATAAAGGAAGGAAGTATATTGGAAGGCTATCCAAAACATAGCTACAAAGTGTGAGTCTGCCACCATAAGAGAGAAGCCTTCCTTTCCATCCTGCCAACCTACAGTCAAATCTCTGCACAACCTTGTCCCAATCCCTGCATATAATGCTCCCAGGGGTGAGAGGCATCCCCAAATAAGATACTAGGAAATTGCCCTTCTAGCAGCCAAGAATAAAAGTGGCCCTGCTCAAAGATGCATCACTCACATTGATGCCAATCAGTTGGCTCTTATGGAAGTTGACAGTAAGCCCAAAAACCTCTCTAAGCATTTTCAGAATTAATCTGGCCACAAAAGGTTGGTTCTCCTCTACCAATAAGAACAGAATGGCATCATCAATATATTGGAGATGAGAAACGAAACACCTCTGTCGTGCAATTTGAAAGCCTATGATCAATCCTGATGCCTTAGCTCTACCCCAGAATATGCTCAAAATCTGAGCAACCAGAATGAAAAGAAAGGGAGAAATGGGGTCTCCCCAACGAAGACCTCTCCCACTCAGAAAGAAGGAGGAGGGCTACCCATTAACAAGGACTGCAAAGGATGTTGAGGAGATACAATCCACAATCCATCTAATCTAGAGATCACCAAAGCCGATCTTACTAAGGACGTCAAGCAAGCAAGACCAGTTGACACTATTATATGCCTTCTCAAAATCCAGTTTGAGGACGTACACGCTTTTATGTTGTAGTTTCATGGAGTGGATGGGCAACAAGGAAGTTTTCTTGAATGTGCCTCCTTTTGATAAAAGCACCCTACTTGCTACTAACAGGTCTGTTCACCATGTTTTCCAGTCTCAAAGCCAATACTAGGTGATGATCTTGTACACCCCATTCAACAAACTGATAGGCATGTAATCAGATAAACAATCAGCTCCTTCTTTCTTCAAGATCAAGACAATAAAGGTCTTGTTAATGCCCCTATGATGGGCTATTCCCTCTTGAAAATCAATCAAGGCCTGAAAGAGGTTTGCTTTGGTGATGTCCCAAGAGAACTAGAAGAAGATAAGAGGAAAACCATCCAAGCCTGGGGATTTATACCCTGTGAGGTCAAACAATGCCCTCCTAATCTCTTCCTCCAAGAAGGGTGCCAAAATAGCCTCTCGCTCCTCAACAAAAAGAGAAGGAATGAGATCCGCAGCAATAGAAGGTCTCCTGAATCCTCCTCCAAGAAGAGCCTTGAATAAAAATCCCGAACATGCTACCTAATATGCACATCACCGGAGACAGAAAGCTCACCAACCTTGAGGATCTTAAGTTGATTTAATCTCCTTCTTCCGGAAGCAACCGCTGGAAATATGTTGTGTTTCTATCCCCTTCCTTGATCCATTTCTCTCTGGACCACTGCTTCCAATAGATCTCTTCTTTTAAAAGAATCTCCTCAGAGTATGCCTTGAATTTCTCTATGTTGGCCTTATCCTTAGCATCAAGTAGCCCTAATTCTTCTAATGCCTCCAAAGCCTCAAGTTGCTCCACAATTATGTCCATGGTCACCTTACTGGGGAGCATCTTAGAAGCACCCCACTTAGAGAGGTTGGCTGCCACCCTGTTCAGCTTAGCTATAAGACCGGCCATGGCATTAGATCCCTGAGTCAGGGAGGTCCAACTATTGGACACAACCTCTGTGAAGCCTTCTTCTCTCAACCAATATCTCTCCAACCTAAACCTCGGACTAGAACACATAGAATAATGAGTTCGGAGGAGAACAGGCATGTGGTATGAAGCCGTTCTCACCGAACACTATGCAAAATGATCCAGTTGAAGTTGCAATCTTTGGAACCTACAATCTAAAAATGCAGATTTCAAAGTTACATTAAACTTATTTCAAAGTAATACAGAATTAACCCAACTACATGTCATACGTTAGGGGAGACACTTAAAGAGCTCATCTATAGCCACAGCCTTGAATTGAGTCCTCAATGAATGCGTACAAAGGATCGCATACCTCTTGCATGGACAAATGCTTGACTATTAAACCACCATTGTGTGGGTGCAATAATGTTACTGGGCTTTTTTACAATCAAACCTAATTGAAGAGAATTCAATTTGAGAAAAAAAAAAAAAAAGAAAAAAAGAAAATGCCTACTAGAAACCCCATGTCAACACCTATGATTAAATAATAAACCCTCCAAGCAAATCTTGCCACGAAGCAAGCACACAAACCTAATACCAATGTTACATAAGGTGATCCTACTAAGTAGCAATAATGAAATAACATCATATTTGTGTTTGTTAAGCTCACTATATATGCAATTTTCAACCATAGTGCCAATAATTATCCTCCATCCACTAAAAGCTACTTGGTGACCCTTGTCTTCTGCATGAACTATACATAAAAGATTTCCAGAGGATCGATGGGGATGTCCACTAAGCGAATAAATTGCTTTCCATTTGAAACTATCTAAGAAACGAGATCACTAAGATCAAAAGTACATTACACCAAATCCTAGACATTTTCTACACTTTATTGAGTAATAAAGTTACGAGGACTGGCTTTCATCATTTTCCTAGAAAAATAATTGAGTTCATCCATCTTACCCATTTGCTTTAGCAACAAATATGGCGACATCAGTAAGTCTCACACGATCTTCCAGGACCTCCATTAATAAGAGAAACATAATAATATGTTTTCCTTGACCAGCCGTGTTTCATCCTCTTGGAACATATTAGTTGAGACATTCACACAGACATGTAATACGGCAATTCAAAATCTCAAATGGCTAATTAGACAGAACTTATTTTTCAGCAGGGTATTATGTGCAGTAAAGACTGGACCTTGCATCTTTGCCAAATACATTGAGAAGTGGGACCCTATCGCTGGAGTGATCAAATAAGCTCCCAAAGTATTAACCCTTCAGAAGAGGAGAACACAGCGATTAGGAAAAAAAAAAAAAAAAACTTCAACCAGAAACCTAAGAGATTCTCATAAATAAAAGAACAAATTAATAAACAGATACCAGTCAGGTAGAGGGCTGAACACATGACTTTCCGGTGTGATGAGCGCATGGTCCCGTCTGTACACACTGCGTGTAAAACCTGGCAGATCTGCCAAGAAACAGAGACAGAAGAGAGAAGACTGCTAGACCGCTAGCTCAATCTATAAGACACAACAAGAGGAGGAGGAGGGGGGCGGGCAGTGAGGAGATGGCCATCACCTTGGAGATGGTGCGGAGAGAATGTGGGGTTGGTGACCTTCCAGTAGAGCGGCGGAGGCTTCGAGTCCGAGAGTGGGGCGGGTGTGGGGGGCGCCACACAGAACCCTTGATCGGTGGCCGCCGCCGCCGCACATTTCCATTTCGGCCAACCTCCTGCACCAATCAAAACAGCCGTTAGCCTCCCTCGCCCGGGACGGGGTCCGGAGAAAGGAGAGGGGAGCGCCCCCTTACCACTGAGTAGAAGAAGTGGCAGCAGCAGCAGGTGGAGGAAGCAGCAGGGTCCGGTAGTCTTGGCCATTTCCGGGGTCCGGGATTCCACCAGTAGCTGGCAGCAGGCGTTGCTGGGTGCTGGGTAAAAATGAAAGTTAGGAGGGAACAAACCTCGTCCAGCTACGCATAGACGAGATGAGTAATAATAATTGCTGCGCACGGTTGTCCACTTACATCGTACAACTTTTAACTATTGGATTAAATTTACATAATTATTTTTATAATATTTTATTTGATAAATATATATGTTAATTAATAAATATAATTTTTAATTAACAAATATATATTTTGATTAATAAATAATTGATCAATATATTATATTTGTTAAATAAAATATCAAAATATATATTTATCAATCAAAAATTATATATGTCAATTAAAATATGTATTTGTCAAGTAAAAATTATATTATCAATTAAAATATATATTTGTCTAATAAAATATTATAAAAATAATCATGTCAACTCGTCCAACTAATTGAGTTAGTCATATGAGCTAACTGTAGAGAATTATGAGATGTAAATGAATTGTACTCTAAATTTGATGTATTTTGGACTCGTGATTGTCGGGCCCACAGGTACATGCTGTCCTATACAAAAAGATTATTCAACTAAGGCCGCTGATGCTTGACATGATTATTATGGCAACAACGAGTAAGCAATGGCCAATGAGAACGGTTTGGTCGCACTGTGTGAGGTGTTTTTATTTTAAATGAAAAAAAAAATTTGTATAGGCCCTTTATGTCATTAATGACCGTAAATATGATCCGACCTTACCGGGATCGTGACCAAATTCTTAATTTTTTTAAAATTGGCGATTGAATTGCATAATCATGGAGGTTGGATTGAGACGCACCTAAAAAACTCTCAAAAAGATTAAAATGCCATGTAGCAAGTCTGTCTCATAAGTGATTTATTGGTAATATGGACAACTTCTGAATAGATTTTTCTATTGGATGATATTGCCGATAGTAATGCTTATGCAATTAAATCAACCTGTTGGGATGATGGGCTTCACATCTTGACCTTCCTTTGAAAAGTCTCGGAGACAAGTCAGTTGGGAGCCTAAAAACTAACCACGTGTAACATCTTAGACCATAGAAAATCTCCTTAAATTTTAATAATTAAATTAATGTATATTTACAACTGATGAGGCAGAATCCGATTCGGCCCATTAAAACAAGCACAAACCCAGTTCAGCCCAGCAGCAGCAGTAGAAGGCCTTCAGAGAGCCTTCGGCCCATCAGCGGCCCAACAACTCTCGGCCCGTAAGCGGCACCGTTGCTCCCGGCCCAACAGGCTTCAGCCCGTCAGTGGCCCACCAGTCTACGGCCCGAGAGCAGCGCAGCAGCCCTAGGCCCCGCAGGCTTCGGCCCATCAGCGGCCCAACCCCCTTCGACCCGATAGCCGAGTCCGGCCCACTCCGGTGGAGGACTAGGCACTATGGCGGTTTACCAGTAAGCCCGGACATAGTCCTATATCGGCTATCACCGTTAACCATCCTCTATCCTCTGCTATAAATACACCGCTATTTATTGCCAAAGGTATGCTTCCTAGGCCTCCGAGACCCTCAAGGACTACAGTCCAAATAGCATTAAAGCTACTCTTTGCCTTCTGAATCGAATCATCTTCAGGAGCTAACTTGACCGTCGAAGGGGGTTCCTTAGGGCCGAAGCCCGGGACTCCTACTGACCGGTTTCTTCTTCTTTCCCTCCTGCAGGGGCTCGGTTCGAATCGTCGCCGACCTTCCCGAGTAGGTCTCGGCCGCCGACCTCGGACTCCTCTCCTTGGTCTCGACGCCGTGCGCCGGCTGTCCCACGACCGGAGGAGACTCGGTTTCGCACCGCCCCTTCGTCTACCGAAGGAGCCTCGGCCCCAACCTCCCGAAGACAAGCCAGCCTCCGACCGAGCCACTCTCGGCCTCGGACCTTCGGCTTCGCCTCTGCCTCCTTCGCCTTCCGGATCCCCGTCGGGCCTCTAAACACCGATCCGACCCAGCTCCGGATCCGTTTCTTCGGATTCTAGCTTCAGAATCCGGTCGTGATAGCTTCGGCTACATCACGTGGCGCCGTCTGTGGGAATCAAACAAACAAGTCATGTCTCAACGACCTGTAACCCGACGATCCAGACAGAACGAAGCAGAGATACGAGAGGCCTCAGCACAGCCCCTTCATTCTGAAGACACCCCGTCTGCTCCTCCGAAAAGCACGGCACTGCCTGTCACGCCAGAATCCCTCGCCGTTGAAGACAACCGGATAGAGGAACTACAGCAGCAGATAACGACACTGGCTGCCACTGTAACTTCTCTGGCGCCCCTACCATATATGGTATCTGCCATCGTCCAGCATATAGGGGTACTGAGCCAGCTCCCCCGCTAGGCGCCACCTCCTTTCTTTTATCCTGTTCAAAACGAGGGATTTCGGCCGACATTTCCGCAAGCCTTGCCCGACGAAGCCTTTATAGTGAACGGTGAGCCCTCGGCACCGCCTGCCCCTCGGGCAGCTCGCCCACAACTTACAAATCAAGAACCTTTACGTAGGCGATATCGAAAGGAGCGGGACCGAGGCAAGCGACAGGGTCCGCAGCCACGGCACCTACCGCTAATTGCTCCCCCTTCCCAAATGCTTACGGAGATAAAACATATGCTCCGGCGGCCGCAGCACCTCAAAACTGATCCTCGCCGAAGGGACCCTAGCAGATATTGTGAATACCATCAGGAAACCGGCCATACGACTAACGAGTGCAGGCACCTTCGGGAGGAGATAGATCGCCTCATCAGGGAGGGCCGACCGCCACCATATCGGTGAGAACGGCCTCCACAGAGGCGTAACCGGAAGCTCTTGTAACAGCAAGGCAGCGTCCACCCTCGGACGAGGAAATCTCGTCTCAGCCGAAGCCATGCTTCTGAGACAAGCAAGGGGGTGATAAGGGAAGTAGTCCAACAAGAGGCCTGTCAGTTGGAGACCTCTTTAGGCCAACCTCTCCATCATGCCTAGAACATGGAGAGCCTTCGACACTACTTCCTGTAAATAACTTCCCTCGAAGTTTAACCAGCATACATGAATAAAATTGTTGTTCAAGAATATCATGTTCGCCATGGTTCTTCTAAGTCCGCGGGTACCCTGATCCGAGGGTGGCTTCGGCCACGTATACCGGATCGGGAAGCGGCAAGGTATATTTAAGCCCGCAAATAACCCGTACCGATCGGGAAGCGGCATGGTTCTTCTAAGTCCGCGGGTATCCTGATCCGAGGGTGGCTTCGGCCACGTATACCGGATCGGGAAGCGGCAAGGTATATTTAAGCCCGCAAATAACCCGTACCGATCGGGAAGCGGCATGGTTCTTCTAAGTCCGCAGGTACCCTGATCCGAGGGTGGCTTCGGCCACGTATACCGGATCGGGAAGCGGCAAGGTATATTTAAGTCCGCAAATAACCCGTACTGATCGGGAAGCGGCATGGTTCTTCTAAGTCCGCGGGTACCCTGATCCAAGGGTGGCTTCGGCCACGTATACCGGATCGGGAAGCGGCAAGGTATATTTAAGCCCGCAAATAACCCGTACCGATCGGGAAGCGGCATGGTTTTTCTAAGTCCGCGGGTACCCTGATCCGAGGGTGGCTTCGGCCACGTATACCGGATCGGGAAGCGGCAAGGTATATTTAAGCCCGCAAATAACCCGTACCGATCGGGAAGCGGCATGGTTTTTTTAAGTCCGCGGGTACCCTGATCCGAGGGTGGCTTCGGCCACGTATACCGGATCGGGAAGCGGCAAGGTATATTTAAGCCCGCAAATAACCCGTACCGATCGGGTAGCGGCATGGTTTCTCTCTAAGTCCGTGTAAACCGTACCGGGAGTGGCTTCGGCCATGCAAACCGTATCGGGAGAGGCATGGTATTCTCTCTAAGTCCGTGTAAACCGCACCGGGAGTGGCTTCGACCATGCAAACCGTATCGGGAGCGGCATGGTAATCTCTCTAAGTCCGTGTAAACTGTACCGGGAGTAGGCTTCGGCCATGCAAACCGTATCAGGAGCGGCATGGTATTCTTTCTAAGTCCGCATGAGACCAAGCCGGGAGTGGCTTCGGCCACGCAAACCGCGTCAGGAGCGGCAGGATGCCCCCTCGGATCATATGAACCACGTTAGTGAAGGCCCCGGCCGTATATACTATCGATGGCGATATTCTATCAACTTCCTATCCGAACCTACATCGGGTCTCGGCCTTACGAGCTACAGCAAAAACGACAGGATCTCGGATTTTTGAAAGACCGGATTCGGTCGATTATGAACAAAGCATCAAGGTAAAGCCAAAAACACTTCCTGTATTCCCAAAGGAGGGAAGTACAAAATCGGCCATCCACCTGGCTGCAGGCTTACAAAAAGAAAGACAAAAACCGGGGCAGGCCCCCGTGTCAGTTCTCGGCAACCCCCTCCTCCACATCAACCGGGTTTCGGCCAGGAGAGGGAGAGGGGGAATCGACAATCTGCACGGCCTCAGGAGGGGCAGCTTCGACAGGAGCCTCTTCGACCGGAGCGACCTCGTCGCCTTCCACCGAGGCCCGGGCCCTCTCGGCTGCAAGCCCCTTCCACCAGGACAAGAGCTCCACGCCTTCCTCGTCCGTCGGCAAGGTAATCCCGATTAAGTCCACGTTCGGACAGACCTTCTGGGCGGCAGCCAGCCCGATGTCGAAGATCGAGGAGGCCGCTAGAAGCTGGGCCTGGATTATCTCCTCGGCATAGTCCGGGCCGGCCTTGTAGTCAGCCACGGCCGAGTCCACCGCCTCCTCCAGCTCTTGCTTCAGGGCCGACATCTCCTCGGCATGGCGACGGTTTTCCGAACCCCGCCGGGCGTCCTTGTCCTGGATCTGGGCCTTAAGGGCCCGGTTCTCAGCCTGGGCCGCAGCAAGCTCCCGCTCGGCCTTCTCCTTCTCCCGCTCGGCCTTCGTCTTGGCCTCGGCAGAAGCGCGGGCCTCTGCTGCCCTCTCCTCCAGCTGCGCCCGCATCCGGGCGTTCGTGGCTACAAGCCCGTCAACGATGGGCTCGATATTAGGCCCCGCCGAAGGGCCCTCACCCGAACCTGCCGAGGCCGGCGCCCTCTCGGCCTCCAGAAGCTTGTTCCGAAGCAGCTCCTGATGGTGAATCAGGACGCTGCCCGTAACCGCGGCCTGCGGACCGAAAGCAGACGAGGATCAGCGAAACTTAAAATAAGCTAAAGAAAAGCTAGATTGAAGCACACTAAGAAGCTTCTTACCTGGACCGCCAATCGGGCGCTGATCGTCGCCAGATCGATGACCGAGTGGTCCTTCAGCTCCGCAAAGGCCGAAGGGAGAGTGAGACTGCGGAGCAGACGGAGGCACGTCTGTGAGTCCTCTATGCTTTCGTCTCTATAGATCCCCGGCTCAGAGATCCATAGTTCGCGCTCCTGCGCGCGAGGCGCCTTCAACCCGGCGCCCTCATACTCTGCCCCCGCCATTGCGGCCGGAGGAGAGTCGCCCCTCGGCGCCTCGGGGGACGCCAGCCATGCAGCCCTTCGGGCCCCGGCGGTTCTCCTAACCAGCGGGGCGGGCTCTACCTCTTCGGGCTCCTCCGCCCAGGGCCGCTTCGACAATCGGCCGCCCCTTCGGGCGGCAGACTTGGTTTTTCACTCCCTCTCGAGAGCGGCGGCAGCGGCACGGCTCTCGGAGGAGGCCGCAGTCATCGGAACCCTAGCTCGGGCCCTCGGGGCCACTGCACCTCGACCAGACCCGCCTGCAGCCTGCGGGGGTGACGGCTGACCTCGGCCGCGCTGTTGGGCTAATCGGCTGAGGAGGCCCTCGATCCCAGACATCGCTGCAAACAAAAGAGAAGTGTTAGAAACAAATAACACAACGGCTGCAACTCAAAGCCGACTTACCCTCGGCCGAAGCTTCAGCAACCTCGTCGGCCGGAGGAGCTTCGGCCGGAGGAGCGGCCTCAGCGCTTCCTTCGCTGTCCTGCGGAGCCTCCCCGGGAGGAAGGTAGGGGAAAGCCCGCTCCGGATCGCACCGTGGGTCCGGCCATGCCCCGGCACCCACAAACAGCTCCGGATTGCTGAGGAGCCCCCAGATTTCGTACGGAGCCGCGGCCTCGATATGGCGCACGAGGGTGCTCTGGGTGGAATTCAGGACGGGAGGATCGGAAAGGCCTGCGGCCAGCGGTGCCCACACGGTAGGAAAGGGCCACACGCTCTTCTCATTCTCCGGCAGAGAAATAAGGATGAAATTCCTCTTCCAGCCGTGAATGGACGAGGGCTTCCCGGAAAAAATACTTCGGCCGATACGAGGGACGAAGCAATACCACTCGGATCTCCCCTGCCTTTGGATTTTGAAAAGGTAGCGGAAGATGTTAATGGAAGGGACAGTCCGCATACGGGCAAACACAGCCAAAAAGACATATATTGTGCGCCAAGAATGGGGAAAAAGTTGAGACGGGGCCAGCCCGTAGAAGCAAAGGAGGTTGACGACGAAGGTGGGGAGAGGAAGACGAAAGCCCGCCCGGAAGCTTTCTTCATAAATAGAAAAGGTACCCGGGCGAGGAGTATTGGCCCTGGTATTGGAGCCAGGCCGATAGGGGGTCATCCATGAAGGAAGTTGATAATAAGAAGCGATGTACCTAACCGCTTCATCCGAGAGGGCGCAGGCTACTTCCGAAGCAGTCTCAGGACGACAACGTCCCGAGGCGGAAGCCTAGCCCGGAGTGTGAACCTCCTCGGACCCCTCGGTGCCGGAGGCCTCGGCCTCTCCGGACATCGCAGAAGCGAGGGAGTCCAGTGTAAGAGGGGATGACAGAGAAGACTTGGGGGAATGAGATGGAGTATACTCCTCGTCCGAAGGAGTAATCTCGCTCGAAAGAGAACTGCGGACCATAAGGCCGCGAGGATGAAGAAAGGAGATCGAAGCTTACTCTCAAAGAGGAAAGGATCTCTCCTGGATCAAGCACGGCCTCTCAAGCCACTAAACTCCACCAGCAAGTGCTCCGAGAGGTGGAGATCTTCCTGCGATGGCCGGCGAGCTCGGACGACGCATTCAGAGGGCTAGCCTTTCGCCGGAGAGGAGGAAGAGCTCGGAGGATCGCAGAGCAACGCAGGCGCAGGAGCAAGAAGAAGAACAGTGCTCTGCGAGGGGCTCCTATTTATAGGCTCCGTCCGAAGCCCCTCCCGCCGAAACCAACGGCTGAGATCTTCCCCGTCGTCTCGTCGCTCCTCTCGGATGCCCGCCACGTGTACCGTCCTTCGGCAATGATAACGGACGAACTCCGGGACTTGAAGCAGAACGATCAACGGCCGAAAGCGCTCCGACCCTTCGGCTGATCACTCGGATGCCCGCCACGTGTCCCGATCCGCGTGCCAGAGAAGGGAGCGGCGGCAATCCGAGCAGGACCTCGGACAGAGAGCCGAGGCGATCCACGACCCGCGAGCGGTCAGGATATTTTTGTGTTTTTAACGGAGCGGTCGGATGCGCGACGCGTGTCCCGTGCTTCTTCGCGAAGCGACGCCCGTCCCGTCCATTTAATGAAGCCTGACACAAGTCAGATGGCTCGGCCCTTCGCCCTTAGAAGCAAAGGCCTTCGTCACCATCCCGAATGAAGACGAGGCAGCTAATTGACCCTCGGCCGACCGAGGGCGCCCTCTTCTCAAGAAAAAGAACAGAAAGCTTCAGGTAGAACACCTGATTACACTATCTCTCAGCAAGCTTCGGGCTATACTCTCGCCATCTCAGAACTGAGGAAGACAAGAGTGGGGGGCTATGTGATGAGGCAGAATCCGATTCGGCCCATTAAAACAAGCCCAAACCCAGTTCAGCCCAGCAGCAGCAGTAGAAGGCCTTCAGAGAGCCTTCGGCCCATCAGCGGCCCAACAACCCTCGGCCCGTAAGCGGCACCGTTGCTCCCGGCCCAACAGGCTTCAGCCCGTCAGCGGCCCACCAGTCTACGGCCCGAGAGCAGCGCAGCAGCCCTAGGCCCCGCAGGCTTCGGCCCATCAGCGGCCCAACCCCCTTCGGCCCGATAGCCGAGTCCGGCCCACTCCGGTGGAGGACTAGGCACTATGGCGGTTTACCAGTAAGCCCGGACATAGTCCTATATCGGCTATCACCGTTAACCATCCTCTATCCTCTGCTATAAATACACCGCTATTTATTGCCAAAGGTATGCTTCTTAGGCCTCCGAGACCCTCAAGGACTATAGTCCAAATAGCATTAAAGCTACTCTTTGCCTTCTGAATCGAATCATCTTCAGGAGCTAACTTGACCGTCGGAGGGGGTTCCTTAGGGCCGAAGCCCGGGACTCCTGCTGACCGGTTTCTTCTTCTTTCCCTCCTGCAGGAGCTCGGTTCGAATCGTCGCCGACCTTCCCGAGTCGGTCTCGGCCGCCGACCTCGGACTCCTCTCCTTGGTCTCGACGCCGTGCGCCGGCTGCCCCACGACCGGAGGAGACTCGGTTTCGCACCGCCCCTTCGTCTACCGAAGGAGCCTCGGCCCCAACCTCCCGAAGACAAGCCAGCCTCCGACCGAGCCACTCTCGGCCTCGGACCTTCGGCTTCGCCTCTGCCTCCTTTGCCTTCCGGATCCCCATCGGGCCTCTAAACACCGATCTGACCCAGCTCCGGATCCGTTTCTTCGGATTCCAGGTTCGAAATCCGGTCGTGATAGCTTCGGCTACATCAACAACTAATTAGAGTATGATTATGTTAGCTAGAACGTACTAGGTTTCAAGAGAAGAAACTTTAAAAAAAAATTATAATAATAAATAATGATAAATAAGTACTAAATAATCAATTATGTTAGTTGCTGGGAGGAGTTCAGTTACTTAATTGATTCAGTTAATTGATATAAGTTACTTAATTGATTCAGTTAATTGATAGAGTTATCAATTAATTAGAGTCATATATTCAAAGTTAAGTTATTAATTACTTGAAGTCATATAATCGAAGTTAAATTACCAATTAATTAAAGTCATATAATCGAAGTTAAGTTATTAATGAACTGACATAAAGGCCAGAAATCAATTATTAGTTCCTGGCACTCTAAGGGTCACATATGAAGAGACACCTGGACTTCTAATGTGTGATTTGTGACGGTGGTAAGGACATGAACAATTATATAGTAGTTTAAAATGCGTTTAAGTAGGCAAATAGCTCATTCTTTTCACAAAAAAAATTAAAAAAATAAGAAAAGATATAGAGGAAAGAAAAAATAGAAGTAGATTAGTGTGTACAGTGCTGAAATAATCCCACAAAAATTAGAAAGAAAAAATTATCAATATACCTCTAAAATCTTTACCAATAACATCTATATCCTTACCTTTAAAGAAACTACCTTAATTAATACCCTTAAAACCTTCAATTTCCAAGTATTGTATCCTTGCCGTTAGCTATACATTGTTTAACTCAACCACACCTAAGTTAAATCTCAACTCATGTATGAAAAGACAAAAATACCCTTAAAAAGATATGTAATTTTCTCGTGAAACCTAGAGAGAGATTGAAGGCATCGGCTACGAGATCTTGTTGAAATCGGCTAGTCACGATTGTAGCAAGTCGGAAGCATTCGAGTCTAGCGCAGACTCGCACTTGAGGAGGCACCAATAGCTACCGTACAACAATAGTACATGGATGTCCTCAACATGCATGCAACGTCGGTGGCCAATTGGAGCCGGCGAGGTGATACATGTCAACAAGTCCAACAATTGCAGCCAGACTACAAAGCATTGGAGCTTCAGTGTAACCATCTCCTCATCCACTAAGGCCACTCGCGAAGGAGATCCGACCATTCGAGACGATTCTTCAGCCGTCGCTAACTAGTTCTCTATTTTCTTGTAGTGCACCGCATGCATCGTCTCATCCACCTGCTCATTATAGATGCTTTCTTGGTCGAGTTGCCTGCGAGTGCTTCCTTTGCCTGCAGATGGAAGAGGAAGGCACTCAAGAAGCGGCAAACGTAGTCACCTACGTTCATGTGCGCCTCGTCCATGCTTGCTCCTCCCTCCTTTCTATTTCTCTGGTCATTGCAGGCGTTGACCCTGCCCACCCGCCATATGTTCGATGATATGTCTCGGAGAGAACAACAAATGCAATCGAGGGACTATTCCAAGGTGGGAACAAGACTAACAATCACTAGCATCATCTTCGACTACTTGGCTGGTCTAACACTATCAGTGAGGAGATGCTCATTGCTAAATATGACAGTCTAAATGCAAAGTCAAAGATGAAGTAGTTGACCGGAGAGAGAGCACATGAGAGTTGGCCAGTGCTAGAACTTGGTGTTGCAGACAGATGGTTGGAACTTGGTGCTGTGTATAGACGTTAAGGTAGGAATAGGATAGATGGTCACGGGTATCATTTTCATCAGCTTGCTGGTAACCAAGACTACAACGAGGAGATGCTTGTTTCTAACAGCAGCAGCTCGAGTGCGAAGTCGACGAGGCAGTAGATTGCCAGCGAGCCACTCGTACCACCATGCTCCGTCTCGGGTATGGAGAGAGAGAGGATTTTTATTTTTTTTATTCCAAGAGTTAAATTGTACTTTTACGTTTTAATAACTCCCATCTACATAATATTCCCTACAAATTCTGCTTTAGTAGACGGCAAGTGACCTGAGGGGTATTGGAGCTAGGGTTTTGTGATTTTAAGGATATTGGGGTAGTTTCCTTAAAGGTGGGGGTATAGCGGTTATTTATAAAGATTTTAGTGCTATACTAATATTTTTTCCAATTAGAAATTCATAAAATGTGTAGGTATTCTTCATCCAAAGACAGGTTATGATAAACCAAGACCATGTTAATTTGATATTTGTGTTGTTTTATTTTATTTTAACAATATAAATCTAATTTTTACATGTGTGAGAAGTAGCAACTGTTTAGAGGATATTTTAGTTATGTTTAACATTGAACGATCATGATTAAGATTTTAATTAAGATTTGTCCTATTGTTAATTATTTATTTATCAATTTAAAACATTTAGATGAAAAATTGCTCTAAAATTACCTTTGAATTTAGCACGGTCTCTTCTTTAATCTAAAAACTCGGTAATTATTGATTTATCTTGAACATGAAATTATATAAAAATGTAGACAATGCTATCTTACGGGTAGTCAATTTGTACGTCCAAAGACGATGGATTCTAAATCAATTGATCATAGCCAATGGCACCATTCGTCTAAGCACTTAGGTCCCGTTTGGTATCATGATACAACGGGGATAGGGATGACTTATACCCATTCTTTGTTTGGTATGGAAAAAATAAATGAGAATAAGGGAGATTAAGAAGAATAGGGATATCCTAAAAAATGGGATTAAGATTGAGGATAATGCATTCCACGTTTTAGGTGGAATGAGTTAAACCCATTTTCCCATCCCCATTTCTCTCGACCCCCCGTACCCCCGACGCCCCTCTGCCCTTTACTTCTCAGAAACCCTAGCACTAGTGCACGAACAGCTCCTTCTTGGCGGCGACCCCGGCGGCATCTCCTTCCCGGCGGCATCCTGTGTCCCTCCCGGCGGCGACCCCGGCATCCCGTCTCCTTCCCGGCGGCATCTCGCCTCCTTCCCGGCAACATCTCCTTCCCAGCGGCGACCCCGGCATCCCGCCTCCTTCTCGGCGGCATCCTGCCTCCTTCCCGGCGGCATCTCGTCTCCTTCCCGGCGGCGACCCCGGCATCCCGTCTCCTTCTCACCGGCATCCCGCCTCCTTCCCTGCGGCATCCCACCTACTTCCCGATGGCAAGGTCCTCTCTTCCCCTTTGTTCGTTGCTCATCTGCGTCTCGTGGCAAGGTGTTTCCTTCCTTTTCCTCTGCTGGCTGCTCCTTTGCTCCTGTGCATCACGTTTTCTTCATTTTTTCCTTCCATGTTCCTGCAAACGGTATATGGGTATCATTTTTTCCTTCCCTCTTCCTGAACATGATGCCCCTATTTTTTTTTTCCCATGCTATAGGCGATCGGTTGTGGTGCTTCTCTTGTTTTTTTCTTCCCTCTTCCTGAGCATGATGTCCCTAATTTATTTTTCCCATGTTATAGGCAATCGTATATAGTTGAGCAGCAATTATATGGTGCTTCCCTCATTTTTTCCTTCCCATGCTATAGGCAATCGGTTGTGGAGCTTCCCTTTTTTTGAACATGATGTCCGTATTATTTTTTAGTTAACTTGGGAATGTGTTGCTCCTTCTTTGTTGTAATTTGTTGGTCCCTTCTCTATTAGTAATGTGCTGGTTCTTCTCTGTTGGAAATGCGCTGTTCCTTCTTTGTTGGTAATCTGCTGCTCGTTTCTGTTGGGATTGTGCTGCTCGTATCTATTAGGATTGTGCTTCATCTTTCCTGGCTAGTTCTAATTTTTTCCTCTCAATGCACGTATGAGATTGTTCCTTATTATTATTTTTATTTTTCTTATTTTCTACCGCTGATATACGAGCATATATGTTTTCCTCTCACTGAAAGCATGTGATTACTCCTTCCCTCATGTTTTCACATAATATATGGTGCTATTTTCTGTCGCTTGTGGTTCCTCCTTCCTTGTATATTTTTTATGTTTCCTCATTGCACGCGTCTGATTGCTCCTTATTGGATTTTTATGGCCAGTTATTTCCTACCACTGATATACACGCATATATGTTTTCCTATGATTTTACATCGATCTCATTATTATATCTTTCTTTGTATTCAATAATTCTCCCTATTAAAGAATGAGTCAGTCCAAGGATGGTAAAAGTAGAGTGGCTAATTGGAGTATTGAAGCTGATTGTACCTTGGTAGATCTTCTCGTAAAGCACAGGGTTAACAACGATGGATTTGCCAATGGCAATTTTACGAAAGAGGCTTGGAAATCCACTGTTGTTAGATTCAATTCTATTTCTAAGCTGGGCTAGTCACTCCATCATTTGAAGAATCATTTCAAAAACCTGAAGAAATTGTATTCCCTATATCTTAATCTTAAGAATAGGACGTCAGGTTGGGGTTGGGATGATGAAAAACATGTGCCTGTCCCAGGTGACCAAGAGACTTTGGAGGATTTGATAGCGGTATGTGTGTAACGACCCGCCACCCTATAATCGGGGATCCGATTACTAAATGGGTACCGAATCATTAATTTGGAACCAAACCAGGATCTAAGTAAGTCTGGGAAATAAATAATAAACTAAGCTAAACATTCACATCGCATTGAATTGAAAGGAGAGTGCAGAAATTTAAAAGTTATTACAATGCGACTCGATACAGTAAATAATTACATACTCCAACAGAAAAGAAATGATTATACATACAGGCCAGGAATAAAATAACAACTACATCGGGGCATACCCCGGAACAACAGCCATCAGCGCTCAACACACAGCCGCACACTCCTCGCTAAGTCTGTCGGGAGTCCTCACTTGAAAACCGCAGGGGTGAGTCTCAACGAAAAGACTCAGTAGGGATCCTTCGATCTCCACTGCCCACACACACACCCACAAGTGCAAAGTACATCGGAGATATAGTAACCAAGTAAAGCAGTAATTACTACACATGCATTCGAAGTATAATTATCATGCATAATTCCAATTTATCAGGGAACCCGTAATCAGCGTATCCTCAAAACACGTCAACCACACAACGAAAGTGGGAAACACTGACCCGCTGAGACCAAACAGTAACCCCTCGAATAGCACGCTGGCTACCTCGGCGGTTACTCCTTCCCCCAGCAAACACTGACCCGCTGAGACCAAACAGTAACCCCTCGGATAGCACGCTGGCTACTCCGGCCCAACTGGCTCAGGTGGTTACTCATTCCCCTAGCACGAGTGACACTCCAAAAGGTACCACTCCGACACCGGTACAAGCTAGCTAACCCCGGGGTTCACCAGGTGACCCTCTCCACTAGGCGTCACCCCGCCACTGCTCCCGTCAGCGCTGTGTCCCTCCGCACCGACACAGGGTGTAGAACGCTACAACTGTCACTCTAGGTCCACCGAAACATAAAACACGGCACGGTGCGATCCGGTCACAGAAGAAGTCCACGGTCGCACGACATACAACGCAGTGCCATCTGCTCACGAAGAGTTCATCATTATCGAGTCTACTAAAGCATGCATATAACCAACTATCTAGCAGTGTAAGCACATTTTACTGGCATGGATTAGTGTGGTTCTGTCTTGAATCGCGTCGCCCAAGGCCGACGCCAGTCAAGCACCCTAAACTGGTTCATGAAATACTGTCCTCAGAATCTGGCCTAAAAGGCGTCGCTACAGGTAGCCGCCTTTTAAAAGGCGTCGACATCCTCAGACGTCGATTAACAGGAAAATCCGGAATTAACAGAAAACCTTAATCGGGAGATTTCTGCCTTAAAAGGCGTCATGGTGTCCCGACGCTATTCCAAATCGCGTCGTACAGGCATGACGTCTTTCAACGCCAGAATCCCCGAACTGACAGAGCCCTAATGGAACGATTTCTGTCTAAAAGGCGTCGTGATGGCCCGACGCCCTTCTAAAAGGCGTCGTCCATGCACGACGTCTTTTAGCGCCAGAAATCAGGATCTGTCTCGAGCCCGAGGGCTCCCTTTCCACCCCCAAAAACCCCAAAAACAGAGGAGAAAGAGGGCAAACCAAGCCATCATGAATCTACATCTATAGAAACTCCCATTCCCATCAAAGAAAAGCCCCTAACATGCTCATTATACCCCAAAACCAAAGATCCATAACATACTTTAAACGGGGGAAACATGGTTTAAAACACAACACTATGGGAACCGTCACCCTACCGGTTACTTGAACTCATTCAAGCTCCAAGCCGTCCGCCCTTCTCGCCCCACGCCGCCGCCGGTACCGCCGAGGTCGTCCTTACTCCACCGGGACGTCGGCCGCCGTCCGGAGAGTAAACGCCGCGGAGGAAGTGGTGGTGGTAGTGGCGAGAGCTAAGTGGTTGATGGAGTTGGAGGGAAAGACGAAGTGGTGGAAGGAAAGAAAGAGGGGAAAGGGGCGTCGCCGGAGTCGCCGAAGGTAGGGTGGAGAGAAAGAGAGAAGGAAGAAAATGAGGAAAAGAGGGAAGGCTCGCGGGGTTAACCAGAGACCGGCTAAAACGCGTCGACATGTACGGACGCCTATCAGTTGACATGACGGCCGCTCTGACAGGACTCTGAAACGCTCTGACAGCAGTCTGAAATGCGTCATCCATCCAAGACGCCGTTCAGACGACAAGACTGGCGCCGTACACTGACAACCCAGGGTCGCAGTCTGAAAGGCGTCGTCCCTCGCGGATGCCGTTCAGACGACATGTCAGGGCCGTACTCTCGCGGCCCAAAGCCAGTCCACGTGGCACCCACGTGGCACAATCTAAAACGCGTCTGCCTCGCTGGACGCCGTTTAATCCGCGTCTCGCGGGCTCGACGCGAAACATCGCAGAGTCTCTGCCCCACTGGAGCCTGAACTACAGGGTTCGACCCCGAAAACCGGATCCGTAAGCCTCAGTCCTTACATTCTCCCCCCCTTAAAAGAATTTCGCCCCCGAAATTGCCTGCTAGAATTAACCAGGTCAAAACATAGAGATACAAGCTCACAAGATAACTTACGAGAAAAGGTAAGGAAACTGCTCCCGCATCTCGTCCTCACGCTCCCAGGTTGCCTCGCCCCCGGAGCGGTATTGCCAAATTACCTTAACCAAAGGCACAACCTTGTTACGAAGGACCTGTTCTCTGCGATCCTCAATACGAACTGGAAACTCTGGGAAGGACAGGTCCTCAGCGATCTCCAACTCCGAAAAATCCAAGACATGGGATGGATCCTGAACATATTTTCTCAGCAAAGAAACATGGAACACATCATGCACCCCTGCAAGATTAGGTGGCAAGGCCAACTGATACGCGGTTTCCCCAATTCGAGCAAGAATGGAAAAGGGCCCGATATATCGCGTACTCAGTTTGCCTCGCTTCCCGAATCTCATCACACCCTTAGAGGGTGAGACTCGGAGAAACACGTGGTCCCCAACCTCAAACTCAAGCGGTCTCCTCCGGATATCAGCATAACTTTTCTGCCTGCTCTGGGCTGTGGTCAATCTCTGCCGTACCATCCTGGCAACCTCTGCACACTGCTGAACTAACCCTGGCCCTGCAACCTGCCTCTCACCAATCTCGGACCAACATAGAGGAGATCGACACGGTCGCCCGTACAAAGCCTCGTAAGGCGCCATGCCGATGCTAGAATGATAACTGTTGTTGTAGGCAAACTCCACAGTAGGCAAATGTTGTTCCCAAGAACCTCCCCAGTCTAAACAACATGCCCTAAGCATATCTTCTAGCGTCTGAATGGTCCTCTCCGACTGCCCATCAGTCTCGGGGTGATAGGCCGAACTGAAGGCCAACTGCGTGCCCAAGGTCTTCTGAAAACTCTTCCAGAACCTGGAAGTAAATCTCGGATCCTGATCTGATACGATGGACAAGGGTACTCCGTGCAGGGAGATGATCTGGTCTACGAACAACTTAGCCAGCTTACCGACTGACCAGTCCTTCCTAATAGCCAGGAAGTGTGCCGACTTGGTCAGCCGATCAACAATAACCCAGATAGCGTCTCTCCTGCCAGGGGATGCAGGTAATCCCATCACAAAGTCCATAGTCACGTGCTCCCATTTCCACTCCGGAATCGGCAAGGGCTGCAACAACCCTTTTGGTCTCTAATGTTCTGCCTTAACCTGCTGACACGTCATGCACCTAGCCACATACTCAGCCACATCTTTCTTCATACCAGGCCACCAAAAGTACCTCCTCAAATAATGATACATCTTGGTTGTCCCGGGATGCACTGCATACCTAGAACGGTGCGCCTCATCAAGGACACTCTTACGTATGTCCTCTTCGGCCGGAACATAAAGTCTACCTCTGAACCTGACTGTGTCGTCATCCCATAATTCCACTTATGGTCTCTGGAGAATCTGCGGTAATTCTACATCTGCCCTCTGAGCCTCAATCACAGCATGGTACACTGCTGGTCTCACAGTCAAGCTGGCCAACACGGGTCTATCATCCTCACGTGGAACCCGAAAGGAAGATTCCACAACCTGCTCAAATAATTTTCATTCTCGAATCATAAGGTATGACATGACCGTCTTCCGACTCAAGGCGTCTGCCACTACATTCGCCTTGCCCGGATGGTAAGAAAGGTCAAGGTCATAGTCCTTGATGAACTCCATCCACCTACGTTGTCTCAAATTCAGGTCCCTCTGTGTGAACACATACTTCAGGCTCTTGTGACCAGTAAAAACCTGAAATTTCTCACCATACAAGTAATGTCTCCAGATCTTGAGTGCAAAAACCACAGCTACAAATTCCAAATCATGGGTGGGATAGTTCTCCTCATGCTTCTTCAGTTGTCTAGAAGCATAAGCCACAACCCTGCCATGCTGCATTAGAACTGCGCCCAAACCTCGACGGGACGCGTCTGAGTAAACCACAAACCCACCTGAACCAGATGGAAGCACTAACACTGGGGCCGAAGTGAGGCAAGTCTTTAACTCAGTGAAACTCCGCTCACACTCCTTGGTCCACACAAAACGAACTCCCTTTCGTGTCAACCTCGACAAGGGGGCCGCTATCGAAGAAAACCCTTGAACAAACCGCCTGTAATAACCTGAAAGTCCCAAGAAGCTCCTGATCTCAGTCACTGAAGTTGGCCTGCTCCAATTCATTACTGCCTGGATCTTGGCTGGATCCACTGCGATGCCCTCGCCAGAAATGACATGCCCAAGGAAGTGTACCTTGTCTAGCCAGAATTCACACTTGCTAAACTTGGCATAGAGTTGGTGCTCCCTCAGGACCTGCAACACCACCCGAAGATGAGTGACGTGCTCTTCCTCAGAAGAAGAATATATCAAAATATCATCGATGAATACCACCACAAACTGATCCAGATAGGCCCTAAAGACTCGGTTCATCATATCCATAAAGGCTGCCGGAGCATTGGTCAAGCCGAAAGGCATAACCAAAAACTCATAATGTCCATACCGAGTCCTAAAAGCCGTCTTACTGACATCAACATCACGGATCCTCATCTGATAATATCCAGATCTCAGGTCAATCTTAGAAAACACCTTCGCAGACTGCAACTGATCCATCAAATCATCGATCCTTGGAAGTGGGTACTTGTTCTTTATCGTCACTTGGTTCAGCTGTCTATAATCAATGCACAACCTCAAGGAACCGTCCTTCTTCCTGACAAATAGAACTGGAGCACCCCACGGAGAAGTGCTGGGACGAATGAAACCCTTATCCAGCAACTCCTGCAACTGCGCCTTCAACTCAGCGAGTTCGGCTGGTGCCATCCGATACGGGGCTTTAGACAAGGGTACCGTACCTGGTGCCAGCTCAATGGTAAACTCGACCTCTCGCTGAGGAGGAAGGCCAGGCAACTCCTCAGGAAACACATCTACAAAGTCACACACTACAGGCACCTCCCAAGGACTGGGACTATCACGGACATCGGAAACAACAACAGAGGCAAGGAAGGCCTCACAACCACCAGCAAGCAACCTCTGAGCCTTAAAGGCAGAAATAAGAATACCTCGAGAAGAGAGCCTAATACCTTGGAAGTAGAAGGTCGGGATGTCCGGAATAGAGAAACGCACCCTCTTCCTGTGGCAGTCCACCTCAGCATAATGAGCTTCCAACCAATCCATGCCCAGGATGATATCAAAGTCACGAATGGCAAGCACGACCAACTGGGCATGATCAATGACATTTCATATGTTGTATTTTCGATATTTTACATTTTATTTTCGATGCGTGGATTTTTTTTTTTTTTGCAATGCATGGACATTTCATATGTTGTAATGCTACATTTATGTCATCTTTGTTCTACCCCCTGCGAGTGCCATAAGTTGAATCTTAACATTTCCTTGACATTGACATAGATATATGGTGTGCAGAATTTTTTTGGCTAATGTTTTTACCTCAAGCGGTCGATTGGTCTAATGCGAGGAGGTTCTAACTGTAATTTTTTGTTCATTTTGGGTTGAACTTATGGCTGCCTTATACACATGTGGAAGCAAATGGTTTTATTTTGGGTTGAACTTATGGTTTGAACTTATGGCCACCTTATACACGGATAGAAGCAAATGGTTTCATTTTGGGTAGACAATCATGACTGTTATGTCATGCAGATTTGGTTTGATAATGATGACTATTATTGGTTTTAGTTTGGTTCTTGCAGATTTCTTTTATATCCCACTTGGTCTTTCTTGTTCTTGCAGATTTCTTCTTATAATGGGCTGTAAATATAAACCTATGCATAGGTTTATATGCCTCACTTGTTCTTTCTTTTGGTTAACTTGTTTCTTCAATGGGTTGTAAATATAAACATGTGCATGTGTTTATATGTCCTAATTTATTTTTATTTTTTTTTCTGTGGATTGGGCTGTAAATATAAACCGATGCACAGGTTTATATGCTTCACTTGTTCATTCTTTTGGTTAACTTGTTTTTTTCAATAGGCTGTAAATATAAACGTGTGCATACGTTTATATACCCTTTTTTTTTTCTGTGGATTGGGATGTAAATATAAACCGATGCACAGGTCTATATGCCCGAGTTGATATTTTTGTGTATTTGTATATTATTTGTTGTAAGTAAATATAAACCTGTTATAGGTTTATATTTACAACCCATTATCACATGTTGCAAATATGAAAATATGCCATAGGTTTATATGCCCATTATGACAGCAGGTTGCAAGCTTTGGTTCAAATAATCATTGATGGATGCATATGAGTAAATATAAATATGTGTATATTAAGGGGCAGTGATGATGGGAAGGACAATTCAATTGATGCAAAATGCATATGAAGGTCTCACAGCAACCCTTCTCATTCAATTCAAGGTGAATCAGATGGCTAGTTTGTGATGGCAACATATACATTGCATGTGATTTAAAAAAAAAAAAAAGAGAATTGACCATATGAGCCTCCATTGGGAGTCTCTTACATAATGTACTGGTTTCTTCCTCCCATAGGTATGCATTGTGATGGCAACCTATGCATTGCATAGGTCTATATGCCCGACTTGTGTGTTTTGTTTTTTTTGGAATTGTAATGTGATAATGGGCAATGATGATGGGAAGAACAATTCAATTGATGCAAAATGCATACGAAGGTCTCACGGCAACCCTTGAGTCGGATGGCTAGTGTGTGATGGCAACGTATGCATTACATGTCATTTTTTTATAAAAAAAAGAGAATGACCATCTGAAATGGGTAGTAATGATAGGAAGGACAATTCAATTGAGGCAAAATGCATAAGAAGGTCTCACGGCAACTCTTGAGTCGATTGGCTGGTTTGTGATGGCAACATATGCATTGCATGTGATTGAAAAAAAAAAGAAGAGAAAACTGACCATCTGAGCCTCTATTGGGAGTCTCCCACATATTGTGCTGCCTTCTACCTCCCATAGGTATGCATTGTGATGGCAGCCTATGCATGGCATAGGTCTATATGTCCGATTGTTTGTTTTGTTTTTTTTTTAATTCACTTGTGATAATGGGCAGTGATGATGGGAAGGATAGTTCAATTGAGGCAAAATGCATATGAAGGTCTCACGACAACCCTTTGAGTCGGATGGTTGGTTTGTAATGGCAACATATGCATTGCATGTGATTTAAAAAAAAAAAAAAAAGAACTGACCATCTTAGCCTCTATTGGGAGTCTCCCACATATTGTGCTGGCTAATACCTCCCATAGGTATGCATTGTGATGGTAGCCTATGCATGGCATAGGTCTATATGTCCGATTGTTTGTTTTGTTGTTTTTTTTAATTTTAATGTGATAATGGGCAGTGACGATGGGAATGACAGTTCAATTGAGGTAAAATGCATATGAAGGTCTCACGGCAACCCTTTGAGTCGGATGGCTGGTTTGTGATGGCAACATATGCATTGCATGTGATTTAAAAAAAGAAAAAGAAAAAAAAGAACTGACCATCTGAGCCTTAGTTCAGTGTGCTGGTTTCTAACTCCCATAGGTAAGCATTGTGATGCAACATATGTATTACATACGTTTATATGCCCGACTAGTTTGTTTTGTTTTTTTTATATATTAATGTTTCTAATAAGAATAGGCAGTGATGATGGAAAGGATAAATCAATTAATGCAAAATGGGAAGGTCTTACAAAGGTCTCAAAAGGTAAGTATTATTCTAAATAATATCATATATCTTTTGCTTGTTATTGAACATTTTTTTTCCCCTTTTCAGCATGGTGGTAATTGTCCATTCACTTGGTGGTGTCTATGTGAGCGGAAATGATGGGTGGTCATACGAACTTTGTAGCTGAACAAGTGAAGGCATTTTGAAGACGTTTCCACATATTGTTATTTGATGAATGTAAATTTGAAACATGTTCATTTCTTATGAATGTCATGTACTAAAAAGAGACTTTTGTACCTTATGTTTTTAAATATTAATGTAAATGAAATTTTCACATCTCATTAGATATAGATGTGCTCCATTTATTGTTTAAATTATCTTTAAAATCAATGTGAAGGGACCACGCCGAATATGGTAAATTTATAAATTAATATGTGTGAAAAAAAGAGTCACGTCAAATATGTTTTGTTTATGTGTCAATTAATACAAATATACAAATAAGGGGTCGAGCCAAATAAAATATAAAGTTGTATAATAAATTTTATAATATGTAATATACATAGACAAAATCTAGTGTTATTAGTTGAAGTATCTCAATTATTTTAATAAATTTGTGTAATGGGAAATAGACAAATTTGAGATGTTTTAATTAATGACATGGAATAATATCTCATCAAATGTATGAAGTGTTCGATTTTTTATTGAATATATGTGCGTTTAAAATTAATATGAAGGAAGCAAGCTAAATATGATACATTTGATAATTTTACAAATATGCTCTATTTGTAGAAGAAATTTTATGAAAAATTAATATAAATATACAAATAACGGTACATGTCAAATATAAATATATTTGTATAACAAATTTTTTAAACTAATCAAATTACATAAACAATGTAGTATTCTAAAATTTTCAAACTAATAAAATTACATAAACTAATATGCAATTGAAGTACCTCAAATTTTTCTAAGTCCCATTATGACATGCCAAATGGAGAATAAGTTTGCCGTTGTATTCTTGGAATAAGGAGGGCATTATTGTCTTTTTTAGTCACTTATTCCCGCTACTATCCTCATGCGTACCAAACGAAGAATAAACTTACTTTTTGCTCTTAACCCAGTTTGTACCAAATGCACGCAAGATTAAGAATAGGGATAATTTGTTCTAAGATGACTTAAGCCTATTATGTTGGAATGTTATCCCGATACCAAACAAGACCTTATAGTTTTGCCCTCTTATGTTGTGATTTGGATACCTGTCTGTAGCATAAAAACAAAAGTTTAGTAATTTACCTAGTTTGTGAGTTAAATTATTGTATGTGACAGATTTGCATATCTGAATTCGCATGTGTTTATGTGCACAAGTTTCAAGCTATAAGCTCACTTGAATATGATTTGTCCTATGCAGGCTATTTTAAAAGTTTAGATCTTTGATATGAAATTCTAAACATAATTTGAATTTTATGTTTTCAATGTTCCTTAGTTATGTTTCTTGACCCAAGCTATATGCATAAAAGATGCTATAGCTCATGCAAAGTCTAGAATGACCATGAGATTTCTCAAGTTATTATTATTCAGACATGTTATTAGTTTTGATTTCTGTTGAATCGTAGACTTATACACTTGGGTATTAATCTTTTCAGGAGATTCGGATACACAGTAATTCTGAGAAACAAGAGTTCAGAATTTGATTCATAGAATTTTCTAATTCTGCTACTCGAAAGTGGGTTTTACGCTTGTATATGTTCAACTTGTTATGAACTTTTAACTAGAGTCATGCAGTTTATAATTAATGTAAATTATTTTATGTTTATGTCGATGACTTTTGGTATGGTTGTGTATTGAAAGTGTGGATGGTTTGGCATTTATGACGTGCAGATTTTTAGGTTCACAATGATTTGGTTTGAAGTAATATTTCTCGAAGGAGGTGTCATAATAGTTGGTATTATAGTATGGTTGTGATACTTAAGAATTTTCTGCAACCATCTAAATTATCTACTATACCATAGGTGTAACTTCCTGATCCAAAAGACACTGAATCACTCCGGGCTGGCTCATTGACTCAACATGCTACGGTTCAATTTTTAAATCGTTCTAATTGCCTAAAAGTAATTAATGCATAGAAAAGAAAACTAACAAGTAGAGATATATAAATAAATAATTAATTGAGTCATTTATACATAATTTTTAAAATGTAAAATTAATATGTCCAAAATTGAACATTTGAAATATGTCCAAAATAGAACATTTGAAATATAAGTTATACCAATTACTGTCAAGTTGGCTACACCTCATTCATTGCACACTCTGATTCAAAAGTAACCTGCACCCATAGAAGGGACTAAGTCTCATAAACGATAGCTCAGTACAGATCACATGTCCATGAAGGCCTACGAAATCTCTAGTGAATACAAATCACAATTATCTCAACATAGTAAACAACTTATTTAAACAAAATCAGCAAGTAAATAATTACAAATCGAGAATTAAATCCATTATCTATTAGACAACACAGAAATCATTAATCAAATCCATCCATAGATTTCAAGAGGTATCTTATGTTCACATGAGAGAATCATCCTTTGATCATCTCACAAGACATTTAATTGCTCATGAATCGCATGTCATCGATTCAAATTTTATCACACATGGAGATAACACAAGAATAATTATCGAGTCATGTCATACAATCTTTAATCACTATCATGTGCTATAAATCACCAAGGTTATATCACTAGTATGGGGTCATTAATGGTTCACATTACTATGTCCATATCATATATCATAGTTCAATTAACTAAACAATCCAATAGTGGTAATAGAATCACTATAATTGAATCATCTATAGACATGGTTCACATACCATCACATATAACTAGTTTCAAGTATATCATATAATCATATTTTCTTTCACATTTACCCATTTCAAGGTTCATTCACTAGTCATGATGCCATTTGTAGGGACTAAGATTTTAGATTCAATTATCAGGTCGGTTTAGGTATTGGATCCCCTGGTTTGGGTCTTTGTGAGCTTGGTGCATAGGATCTGAACCGCGTCTAGCTGGTAAGACGCGCTTTTGAAAGGCATCGGCCATAGGCAACGCGATTTAGGAACCATGCATGTGTGACTCGTGGTCGAGCGTCGGGGCGCATGTGTACGGCCTCGGTCTTGTCATCTGAATGACGTCACGCATGGTCAATGCGATTCAGACATCTGCCAGTGTACGACCCCATCTTGTCGTCTGAACGGCGTCGTTCTGAGACGACGAGATTTAGGCTGTCGGATTTGACACCCCAAACTACCCTCCTTTCTCCCTCCTTCGGTTCATTCTCTCCCTCACTTTCTCTCTTTTCTTCCTCTCCTCTCTTTCTCTTCCTCTTCCTCTTCTTCCTCCACCACTCCAACTCCCTACCTCTCACCACTTTCACCACCATCTCCACTGCGGCTATTCACTCTCTAGATGGCGGCCAACGTTTCGGCAGAGTGACGGCGTCTACGGCTGTACCAGAAGCGGCTTACAGTGTGGCGGTTCGGCGGCGAAGAGATAGAGTTCGGTGATTCGTTTGCGTTGTGGCCGCGCTTCCGCGGAGAGGGTCTACGCGAGGGGTCGGGAGGAGTTCAAGTAACTGGTAGGGTGGTGATCCTACGCGTGTTTCGATCGATTTAACTCGTGAATTTTGATTGATTTCTTGCTTTTGAGCATGCTAGGGATGTGTGGGGATCTTCGGGTAGAAATGAGCATGTTTTAGGGGTATTTTTGATTGAAATTGGCATTTTATGAAAATGGGAGTTGCATATTTTATTGTGGTTAATGGTTTCCCCATCTCTCTAATTGTGATGTTTTTATTCGATGTGGGGGAGAAGATCTTGTGTTGTGGCTCGGTGAGACCGAGGGGGAATCGCGTCGCCCTGAGTCGACATGATTTGCCGCCCCATATCCCTGAGGCCCGAGGCCAGAGAGTGAGATAGGATGTTGAATGGCATCGACCAAGGTTGACGTGATTCAAGCTAGAGCCCTAAATTTTCCTGCATTCATAATGTGTGTTTATTATACATTATGTCAATTAGATTCTTGTATATTGTTAGACAATCTTGTTAAATATATATGTTTGAAATCATACATTGGGGGGCGGGGTTTCCATGTGCTCGGAATCGCGTTGCTTTGTGATTATGCGATCGTAGACTTAGAGTGACAGTTATTAGCATTTGACATCTTGTGGTAGTGTGGGAGTGACGCAGTGTCAGTGTGGGAGTGACACGGTGTCGCCTAGGAGGTGAGGGTCACCGAGTGTACTCCGAGGTAGTAGCTTGTACCAGTGTGGGAGTGGTACATTTCGGAGTTGTCATTCGTAGCTGAGCGGAGGTAGAACCACCTAGAGCTAGACAGGCTGGAGTAGCCAGCGCGCTATCCAAGAGATTGTTGTTCCGTCTCAACGGATCGATATTTTTTCAGTTTCTTGTGCATTTCTTACTGTGGACGTGTGGTTTATTTATCGCTTTATTTATGCATGTCTTGCCTATATCTCTTGTTGCGTTGTGATTGTGTATGTGGGGGGGGGGGGAGGTGGAGATCGCAAGAACCATACTGAGTCCATTCTAGTGTGACCCACTCTCTGTGTTTTCAGGTGAGTGTTCCCGACAGGCGTAAGAGTTGTGGTTTTCGTCTCGAGTTGCGCGCCAGCATCCACTGTTCCGAGGTATGCCCCGATGTAGTTGTACTTTTATTTCTGGCCCATACGCACTATTATTTCATTTCGGTTGTGGACTATATATTTATTTGTTGAATCGAGTCGGACTGTAATCATTTTATTTCCTGCACTTTTACTTTACAGTTCGATGTTGTGTGGAATGTTTAACTCAGTTTATCATTTATTTCTCAGACTTATTTGAGATACTGGTTTGACTCCAAATTTTAATGATTTGATACTCATTTAGTAATCGGATCCCAAATTATAGGATAGCGGGTCATTACACCATCCATGGCTAAATCACATGAGACATATCACATAATAATACTAAAATGTCGGAGAACTACATTAACATCAATCTTATTCATGTTCATGTTCACATTCACATATAGATGTGGACATCTCGAAAGAATCCTACCCGATCCATGCCACTCTACCCTTCTTGGATCTCCGAAAATCCTTAAAGGTGTGGAAAGGAAGCAAGGCCAACTGAGCTTTATGAATCACATGTCATGTAGTCCAACACCCAATTGAGGTGCGCACACAAGTAAACTCCCCTACTGCCTTTGGTCAGACGACAAGCCGGATCCGAACATCTAGACCCAATCAAAAGACTAAGCCGGGTCCTGACCTGACCCAAACAAAAGACTAAAACACCTATCTCCGTCCCCCAAGGGATAGAATAATAAAGGTACCCACTAGTGAGCAGTCATTCTAGTCAAATCATAGGAACATATCACATAGTTGATCTAATTCTTAGAGAAAGTAATGGTACACCATAAAGCCACAAAATTCTTTCTGAATCACACTCAATCAATCATAATTGATCATTGAAAATCAACAATTATAGGTTCGAAGTCATTTACAAAGCTTTGGGGTCAAAATCGCTTATTTCCCCTCTAGGATTTCAGTTCTAGGGCCAATCGGTTGACTGATCTAAAGAGTCGGTCAACCATTTGGCCAAACAGAAGCCAAACTGCCATTGTTTAATGAAATCGGTTGACCGATCTCTTCGAATCGGTCGACTGTTTCTGTCAGTTGGCCAATTTGATAGAACCGTCAAAACTCAAATTTGTCAGTCTTTCCATACCAACTTCAATCATTCAAAATTCACAAATAAAATTTGATTCTACTCTTGGATATTAAAATACACCAAGATAGCTCTATCGTATATCAATTTTGAGCCTAATGGTACATTCTATATGTCAGAAAAATTAAAGACGTCTTTTGACGTAACTTTATGGAGAATGCTCTACATCCACACAAATGCAAGCTAAACTCCTTCAAATGTCAACAAAAAATCATAAAGTTAAATCTAAATCTTGTAGACGTGAAGCTAAAACAATTCTCAAGCATGCATTGCAATCCATATACTATATCCACTGAAATAATTTAGGAAACATGCATCATTCTCTATTCTCGGAATAAACATGAGGTGTATAAAAAACATGGCAACCAATATATAATTCACACATCTACAATCACATAAAAGACCTTAGATAGAAACTCCACATGAAAAACATCATCTTTCAGACATGCATACCCAATCTATGCATTTAAACCAACGTGCACATTATATAGGAAATCCTACACATGGGCATCACCCTATCTTAGAACTTGATATCCTTCACCCCAAAAGGCCTTCCAGATCCAATCCAAACTCCAAGAGAGATAGAAGATGAGCTCCAAGCCTTCATCCCACGAGATTTACCTCCAAAGGAAGGATCTCCACTAAGAAAGCTTCAAGAACATCACCAAGAGCCTTCAAATGAGCTCCCAATCACTAAGAGAGCCTTTAAGGATCATCTCAAAGCCTCCAATCCCACATACTCCTCCACCCAGGAGCCAAGAGAGAGTGGAAAGAAGAGAGGGGAGTGCATGAAAGGAGGAAGAGGGAATGGGTTCGTATGCCACCTCTCTTCTATATAAAAATGTTGGAAAAATTACAAATAAGCCTCCAAATTATCAAAATAACACTTCATATCCATATACAACCAATGGAGCACTTAAAACCAAACTTTTAGAGCCCAATAACTCTTATTTGGGTCTCCAAATGGAACCCATTAAATCAAACCATTCCTAAAATATTCCACTCACCCCATTAATTAAATTAAACCCATAAACTTATGGATCCAAGTCCAATACTCACTAGGCCTTAATTAACCTACTTAATTAAGCTTAATTCACTCATACATTATCAAGTTATCATCCTTAATCCAATTAAAGTCATTTAATTAATAAATCAGTTTGATTGAGGTCAAACTCGATCATGGTTGGTAAATCGGTTCGAGAATAATGAGCCGAAGGGTCAAGGTATTACATCCTACCTTCCTTATAACAAATTGTGTCTTCGAAATTTCATTATTTTAAAACTCATTCAATCTAAATCATTCCAGATATGTTTAATCATGCACTCACCCTTATCAGGGAAAATATTTCACTTATTCACTTGGAATTACTACTCTAGCACTCGCTAAATAAGCCTATATTCTTAAAGATGGTGCCAAAGTTTGCTACAATGATTATCACAACCTTCCAATCTTATCAACCTAATAACTCTGCTGGAGGAAGTCTTGTAAATTTAATTAGTCATCAAAGTCTTAGAAAAGATCGACATTAGCCACCTATACTGAAGTGCTGTCACAGAATTCTTATCACATGGTCACCATTCTCCATACTTGATCTAGATGATGGGAGCACTCATAATTTAGATTCATACTTCATTTACTGGTCGAGTAATACTCTAACGATTCACTCGTTGGACTATTAAAAGCATAACATATTCCATTGACAGATGCATTCTTAATTTATTATTCTGTACATCTTACTTACTGCTGCACTGACCCTTTAACCACACACCCGATTTCCATTAATCGTATACCAATTGATACAAATAAAAACTTGTATCACAGAGTCTAACCCCAATATACTAGGGCTTCTTGCATTCCACTTCCACAGTCTCATTCTAGTATTTCCATGATCTAGATTGTCTTTAATCTCTTTATCTAATTGCTATCTAATATGAGGACCGCTATTCTCCGATTTATTCTATAATAATCGCTCCAACTATGTCATCCTTAAGGTATTATTTAAAACACAACACTCCAATCATCTTAGCATGATTCTCGCTTAGCTTAGTTCTATGCACTCTTACTATTTCATCGGTCTAAATACTCAAATCTGCAAGTCCAAGTTTGATTCTCTATTATATTCTTACCCAGTCACATTCCTTCATATTATCCAAGTTGCGCATCCATAGCAAGTTCGGAAATATAACATATTAACACGTATAGTTAATAAGTCTCGAAATCGAATCTAGGTATACGAGTGGCACTTAGTTCGTGGTCCCGGCCGGAGGCCATGTCACTAAGGGCTAACACTTTTATATCTCAAAAGCACAAACCACCCTCGTCTTCAGAAGACCAAGTGCTCCAATCACATGGTATGACCAGTACCATGGGCCAGACACTGCTAGGTACCAAGAAGAGTGAGAAATTCACACAATTATAATATATCTCTGATTCATATTCATATGTCAACTCATGAATTCAAAAATTATAAATGAAATTCAAGAAAGCACAAAATTTACACATAATATATATATATATATATATATCAATATCAATTGAAATAAGCACTTTAGCTAGACTCTGTTATTCAACATTCCACTTTGATTAGCAACAGTCTTATTAGCCACAATTATCTCTCCAAGTAAATTTAAGTAGAGTTACAACTATGATTCGACATTCTATATTCTATGAATAGAGTCAAGCAACTCCTGACTTATTCTTCTTTATCTAAAACACTCATCTATTCACAATTTCTCTTTACGCCTCTCTTGTTAGAACATTACAAACCATTCTCCATCTACACACCGGTAATATAAAAGTCCTCTCAAATTTCAGAGTTACCATGCATTCTTTATGTAATGTGGTTAATTACCACTCTTACTATAGTTATTAACTTTAATTGTTTATTCACTGCTCTAATCTCGTCTTATCTATCCATGTTTACTATAAATACGCCGCCTTTTTGATCTCTACATGCTCCTACGATGACCATTCAACTAAATAAATAAATGATCTTATCTTCTTCTCGTTGGTCAAATCAACTATGCTCTAATTTCACCAATCATGGAGCATGTTCCAACTCTCATCTTGATTGATTAGCTTGTCGTCATTGGCATACACACATGAATTCAATCTTACTGTTTCTCATTTCTTGAAGCGCATTCCAACCATACTCAAAAGAAAACCACAATATTTCATGGTTCATGCCTATCTTTATTCAAACATATCAAGAATTCCTTCATCGTAATACATAGGTCCGATCAAATATTTAAATCATCATCACTCTTACTAAGGTTATAATTCTACTCATCTTAACTACAACAACCTCTTTCTTATACATTACATGGTCAAATGATAACAAAGGGGTATCGCAACTAGATGTTCATATATATCTCCATCAGTAACACTTAAACCCTTCATAGCAAACATCCTTCGAAAGATGTTCTACCTTTACTTATCATCATCCTTTCACTAACAATGTTATTATGACCCAAAACGTGAGGCAACTCGCAAGTATTGCTATGACGGTTCTACCAATTGTAACCATCAAATTTCTAATCTTCCTCTACATCAAATGCTTTATAGCTAATTAACCAATTAGCTTCTGCAATCCACTTGCAATGACAACTAAGGGTCTCCTATTTAAGTTAACTTCGTCTATCAGATATCATGTTAAGGATACACACTTATCCTTTCTAAATCGTTCTATTATCAAGAAATCATGCAATTATTCATGACAATCACAACCAATTCAATCATCAGTTCAAAGATTAAACATCATCAAAATCTTCAAAATCCATGAATCTATCACGAGTTGGATTCTCAAAAATCATTCTCAAAACTATATCAAGGTATTGATTCGATCGTTGACTCACAAATCATTCAAGTCATGACATTCGAGAATCAAATTCGATACCAGGATATCTTAGATCAATTAATTAGGTGGCCATAATTTTTAACATGTTCGTTATACAACATCATGTACCCATGACTCATCGAGAAATACTCCACTTCCAATCTCTTGATTTACAAAAATTACTATCAAATATGGCTCTGATACCAAGCTATAATACCCCAATCTAAAGGACACTGAATCGCTCTTGATTGGCTCCCTTGACTCTACGTGCTATAGGTTCAATTTTTAAATCATTTTAATTGCCTAGAAGTAATTAGTGCATGGAAAAGAAAACTAACAAGTGGAGATATACAAATGAATAATCAACTGAGTCATTTATACACAAATTTTAAAATATATTATTAATATGTCCAAAATGCAACATTCGAAATATAAGTTATATCAATTAATGTTAAGCTGGCCACATTGCATCCATTGCGCACTCTGATCTAAAAGTAACATGCACCCATGAAAGAGGCTGAGTCTCATAAACGAGAGCTCAGTAGGGATATGTGCCTATGAAGGCTCACGAAATCTCTACTGAACACAAATCACAATTATCTCAACATAGTAAACAACTTATTTAAACAAATTCACTAATAAAATAATTACCAATCAAGAATTAAATTTATTATCTATTAGACAACATAAGAATCATTAATCAAAGCCATTCATAGATCTCAAGAGGTCATTTCAAATGGGGCAACTCAAACTCCACATGAACGAGTCAAGGAGAATCATAAGATCATATCTTGTATTCACATGTAAGAATCATCTTTTGATCATCTCACAAGACATTCAATTACTCATGAATCTCATGTCATCAATTCAAAGTCTATCAAACTGGCTATCTACGGATCTTACTGAGTCATCTCACAGGAGGTAACACAAGAATCATTCTCGAGTCATGTCGTACAATCTTTAATCTCTATCATGTGCTACAAGTCACCCATGTTATATTACTAGCATGGGGCCATTCATAGTTCACATTACCATGTCCATATCATATATCATAGTTTAATTAACCAAACACCCCAATAGTGGGAACACAATCACTATAATTGAATCATTTATAGATATGGTTCACATACAAAGGATTCCATTACATGTAATCAGTGTCAAGTATATCATATTATCACATTTCGTTTCACATTTAACCCATTCAAGGTTGATTCACAAGTCATAATGTCATCCATGGTTAAATCACATAAGTCATATCACATAATAATTTTAGGATAACGAAGAACTACACTAGCATTGATCTTATTCATATTCATATTCATATTCACATTCACACATGGGTGTGGACATTCCAAAAGATTCCTACTCGACCTATGCCACTCTACCGTTCTTAGATCTCCGAAAATCCTTGAAGGTATGGCAAGAAAGCAAGGCCAACTGCTGTTCATGATTCACATGTCATGTAGTCCAGCCTCCGGTTGAGGTGCGCACATATGTCATGATTCACATGTCATGTTTCTTTGGTCAAACAACATGCCGTGTCCAAATATCTAGACCCAATCAAAAGACTAAGCCAGGTCCTGAACTGACCCAAACAAAAGACTAAAGCACCTATCCTCGTCCCCCAAGGGATAGAATCAAAAGGGTACCACTAGTGAACAGTCATTCTAGTCAAATCATAGGAACATATCACATAATTGATCTAATTCTTAGAGAAAGTAATGGTACACCATAAAGCCACAAAATTCTTTATGAATCACACTCAATCAATCATAATCGGATCATTGAAAATCAACAATTATAGGTTCGAAGTCATTTACAAAGCTTTGGGGGTCAAAACCTCTCATTCCCCCTCTAGGATTTTAGTTTTGGGCCCAACCGGTCAACCAATCCAAAGAGTCAATAGACCGTTTAACCAAACATAAGCTAAAGAGCCACTATCTGACGAAATTGATTGACCGATCTCTTTGAATTGGTCGACCATTTCTGTCTGTTGGCCAATTTGACAAAACCGTCAAAACTCAAAGATTTTCGCCTTTCCATACCAACTTCAATTATTAAAAGTTAAGAAATAAAATATGATTCTACTCATGGATATTAAAGAACACTAAGATAATTGTATCATATATCAATTTTGAGTCGAATGGTACATTCTATGAGTCAAACAAAGTAAAGACATCTTTTGATGTAATTTTCTAGAGAAAGCTCTACATCCATACGAATGCAAGGTAAATTGTTTTAAATCTCAACCAAAAATTATGAAATTAAATCTATTTAAGTTGGATTTCCATAATCGAAGCGGGAGTCCAAAATCATATCAAACCAATCCAGAAATACATGAAACTTTGTCCACACTTAAATATGATTTATTTGACGTATTCGCCAAGTTTGAAAATTTTATGAATCTGTTTGATAATATTCGGCCTATTTGTTGATTTTTTTGTTCTAAAATTAGTTTTGATGGCCGAAAAATATATTTGTTATTTTGAAAGTTATGAGGAAATTCTTGAAGCTTACTTTTCACTCTAGTAATATGTTGACATTAGTTTTATTTTCATTTTTCATTTATATGACCATGATGACTCTTTAATTGGCTATTTTGTATATAAAACTATATATTTTAACTTTTATATGTATGTAGCACTTTGTTAATTAAATTTTCAGATCTATGCTCATCTTTTATCATTGTTTGATCTATATGAATATGACTGTATCATAATTATTTGACTTTGCTTGGACATTTCCATCTTAAGGAGATATTTGGCCCAATTCCATTATAAGCATCAATATTAGATAGGATATTTTGTTTGAAACCCAAAGGCAAACATGTGAAATTCTGATTTTCGGCCGGCTAAACGAGGGGACGGTGATACGTAATGCTCTGGGAGTTTGGAGTTGGGTGGGACTTAGACTCTCCGGTTCTGCGTAGTGACCAAGACATCTGTGTCATTTGCCTAGATGCTTTGGTATTTGTTTTGTTCGGCTCCTTATGTTGTGGTTTGGATGCATGTCTGTCATGATATAATTTGATATGTTTGATTGGCACATAAATGTGAAATCTTTACTGTCATATGTTCATTTGACTTCAATTTAGTTATTTGAATCATTTGATCATCTTGATTAGCTATTTCTTTGGAATCATATGAATTTATCTTAATTTTGTAATCTATGATATGAATATGATTTGATAAGCCACGCCATGATATTTGCTATTTGATATGAGATGTACTCAAGGGATGACGATACGTTATGCCCTGAGAATTTGATATGTTTTGTTATATATGTGATACGTTCTGATTATGACTAATAAAATTTGATATGTCTGATATGAGTTCGATCATTTCATATATGTTATGTATCATCTTCTTATTTGAACTATATGTAGAACTGTGTAAGATCATGTTTAGTATATTTATATAATATGATTTATAAAACCTACTATATGTTAAGTTATGTGGATGGTATGAGTGGTTGTATTCATAAATCATATTGATATTTTCAGAGTTTGTGAAAGAGAATCTAGAATTTGAGGAGACTTTTGATCGAGGCATTTGATATCTTCATGAGGTTATTTAGATTTAAACTTACAACTTTCTTATATTTGATGTAGTAGAGATAATAAGAGATTGATGTATTTTTCTTTACTTGGTGAGATTGAGAATTTATATACAAATTGATGGACATTGTAATTTGTGAACTTTGGTATTGACTATATTTAGATATTTTAAATTAATTGATGGTTATAACATTTATTTAAACCGTCTTGTAGTTGTTTAGCTCTTATATTTGTTTGTTATGATGTAATTTATTATGAGATTACACAGTCGGAGTCTGAGTTAAAAAAATAAAAAAAGACTCAGATCCGAGGTGTAACAATATGGTATTAGAGCAATTATGAGAGTTTAAGCATCCACAGCTAGGACTGGCAATGAGCTGAGCCGCTCGGGTTCGGCTCGGTTTTGGCTCGGTTCGACTCAGTTGGAAATCTCAAACGAGCGAAGCTTAAGTTTAGATTAAAGCTCGAATAGCTTAATGAGTCGAGCTCAAGCTTATTGTGGCTCGATTTATGAGCTCGTGAGCCGACTCGATATATTTAGTATATTTTTTTAATTTCTCCAAATTAGGTCAAGTGGATATATTTACTAAAAGATCCTCATTCTAATTGTGCATCAAATGACTAAAACTAAATAAGATCTGTCCAAATTTATGTGATTCGAGCTCGAGCCGAGCCGAGCTCGAGCTTGGCAAAAACGAAGCGAGCCGAGCTCGAGCCCAGATTTGGAGCTCAAGCTCGAGCCAAGCTTCTTTGACCCGAGCCGAGGTAGACGAGCCCGAGCCATCTAAAGCTCGGCTCGGCTCAGCTCATTACCAGTCCTATCCACAACTATCTAATTTTAAGTTATACCAATTGATCTTAAAGGATATGGTGAAGTTTATGATTAGTATGATCTTGTGTTTAAATTAGTAATTAAGATACTAACTAGTTTCAAGTTGTGGCTTAAACATTTGAATATAGATGAATGTAAATGATGTGCTTAGCTGGTTTCCATAATTAGACTTATATATAGAGAATTCTTTATATGGATGAGAATTAAGTTATATATTTTTAAATATTGTATTAGATGCAAGTGTTTGTTGACTGCCCAAGAGATGGGATGTGGCTTGTTGTGCTTTCCACAAGGTCACATCTCAGTCTTGTTGGGATTTCAAGCCACTAGGATGATCACCGTGATCTCCCGTTCTATATGATTGAGGGTCATATAGTTCGACACAAAATAGCGGAGCTCACTAAGATAGAAAACCACATCTAAGTTAGCAACTTGAATGCATGCTAAAATATTGTCTTTTATTTCCATCTAGATCACCATGTCGTTGTCACATCCCCTCTGTAGTATCTTGGAGATGAACAAATTGACTGGACCCAATTATCAAGATTGGCTGCGAAACCTGTGAATAGTCTTGACCGCTGAAAAGATTGTGTACGTGTTAGACACGATTCAACCTGAGCCTCCCGTTGATGCCGATGAGGGTGATCAATTAAATTACGCAAATGGTCGGAAGATTCTTCCCTTATGTAATGTTATATATTGGCCTCTATGGCTCCTAAGCTACAAAGGCAATTTGAAAAGACTGATTGTAGAGCTACACTTCTCCAGCTATGCCAGCTCTTTGGAAAGCAGGGTAGAATAGAGAGGTATGAGATCTCCAAAAAGTTTTTCAGGACAAGGATGCCTAAGGGTGCTTCAATACAGGCTCATGTATTGAAAATGATGGAGTGGATCGAGAGACTCATTGGGTTAGGACCCAAGTTGAATCTTGAACTTAGCATTGATCTCATTCTCCAGTCATTGCCTGAATCATTTTCTCTCTTCATTATGAATTTTAACATGAATAAGATTGAGGTTTCAATGCCTGAACTTCTAAACATGTTAAAGAGTGCTGAAGGGACTATGTAGAAGAATAAAACCATCTTCTGTAATGGTTGTTGATCGGCCCAACAAGAAAAGGAAAAACAACCAGACACTCACCAACAAGAAGGGAAATAAACAGACCATGGGTAAAGAGATTGCTAAGGCAGGCAGTGGCAAAGGCAAGAAGCATGAAAAAGAAAGCAAATATTTTCGATGTGGACAGATTGTACACTAAAAAAGGAATTGCAAGGCAATTATAAATGAAGGTATTTTTGTCATTGACTTAAATTTGTCTTTTATGAGATCTACATCATCGATATTGGATACTGGATGCGCATCTCATGTCTGCAATTCTTTGCAGGTGCTGACAAATAAAAGAAGACTTGGTAAGAAAGATATCAAACTAAGGATGGGCAATAGAGCTTTGGTTGCTGCTAAAGCTGTAGGGACTACTCGCCTTAGTTTACCTTCAGGGATAATTTTGAAATTAAAAGAGTGTTATTTTGTTCCAGAAATTATCAGAAACATTGTATCTATTTCCTGCTCGAAGAATGTTGGTTACTCTTTGACAATAACTAGAACTGGGTGCTCTATCATTACTAATGGTTTGATCATTGCTAATAGTTATTTGTTCAATGGATTATTGTATTAGATACATGTAATGATGTTTTGCAGGTTTCCAGTGCTAACACAAAAGAAGTGAATCCTGCATATCTTTGGCATTGTAGGCTTGGTTATGTGGGTGAGAAGAGGATTTCTCATCATTTTCAAATGGATACTTGAGTTCATTTGAATTCAATTCATTTGATATATGTGAGTCATGTCTCATGGGGAAGATGACCAAAGCTCCTTTTAGTGGACATGGTGAGAGAGCTGCTGACCTTCTCGAACTCATCCACACGGATGTATATGGACCCATGTCAACAGAAGCTAAAGGAGGACATCTCTACTTCATCTCTTTTATTGATGACTTCTCTAAGTATGACTATGTGTATTTAATGAGAAATAAATCACAGGCCTTTGAGAAGTTTAAGGAATATAAGAATGAAGTAGAGAAGCAGACTGGTAAGGATATCAAAACTCTTCGATCGGATCGAGAGGTGAGTACTTAAGTTATGAATTCACTTCTTACCTGAAGGATAATGGAATAATTTCTCAATGGACCCCACCGTATACACCACAACATAATGGTGTATTCGAAAGGAGAAATTGGATCTTGTTAGACATGGTCCGTTCCATGATGTCCTTATCGGGATTACCTTTGTCTCTATGGGGTTAGCCTTAGAGACAACAACCTATTTATTGAATAGGGTTTCAAGTAAGTCAATTCCTACAACACCATATGAGATATGGAAGGGAAAGAAACCAAACTTTAATCACATTAAAGTTTTGGAGTGTCCTGCCCATGTGAAAAGGAATGACACAGATAAATTAGAGTCAAGACAGATAAGTGTAGGTTTGTGGGATATCCAAAAGAGACTTTTGGATATTATTTCGATCACCCCTCAGAGCAAAGGGTCCTAGTGGCTAAGAGAACTGTATTCCTAGAGAAGGAATATCTCCTCCAGAAAAACAGTAAGAGCTAGATAGAACTGGACGAGGTCCATGAACCACAAACTGGGGATATAGTCTCATTGGATGAGATGAAATCTTTTGAACTTGCTCACCCAAAAACACAGACATTACGAAGATATGTTAAGGTACCTAGAGAACCTGAGAGATATGTTGGACATGTCTCTGATAGTTCGTCTAAAAACAAATAAATGAGGATGATGATCTTCAGTCCTATCAGGAGGTAATTCGTAATTCTGACTCTGAGAAATGGAAAAAGGTTATGGATTTGGAAATCTAGTCCATGTATACCAACCAACTTTGGAACTTGGTTGACATACCTGAAAGGAAAGTCCCTATCGGCTGCAAATGGATCTTTAAAAGGAAGATCGGAGCAGATGGACAAATTGACACTTATAAGGCTAGACTGGTGACAAAAGGTTATCATTAAAGAGAAGGAATTGATTATGACGAAATTTTTTCACCAGTGGTAATGATAAAGTCAATCGGAATCCTCTTTGCCATTATAGCATACCTAGATTTTGAGATCTGGCAAATTGATATGAAGACATCCTTCCTTAATGGAAACCTGTCAGAAGAGATGTACATGGTACAGCCAGATAGATTCACATCTAAGCAGCATCTCAATAAGGTATGCAAGCTTCAAAAATCTATTTATGTATTGAAGCAGGCGTCTCGAAGTTGGAATTTGAGATTTGATGAGGCTATCAAAACTTTCGACTTCATTCGGAATGAAGACAATCCTATGTTTACAAGAAGGTCAGTGGGAGCTCAGTGACCTTCTTAGTCTACTATGTTGATGACGTCTTACTCATTGGGAATGATGTAAGGATGCTGACATCAACCAAGTCTTGGTTATCCAAGTCCTTCTCCATAAAGGATTTGGGAGAAGCATCCTATGTGCTAGGCATAAGGATCTATGGTGATAGATCAAAAAGTATGTTGGGATTGTCCTAATCCATGTACATAGATACTATACTCAGGAGATTCCAGTTGGAAAATTCCTAAATAAATCTTATTCCTTCTTATGAGACATGGAATTTACCTTTCTAAAGACATGGCCCCTAAAACACCTAAGGAAGTAGCACACATGAGTCGAGTACCTTATGCCTCAGTGATAAGGTCAATCATGTATGCCATGCTATGTATTCGCCCTGATGTGGCTAATGCTTTGAGCATTGCTAGCAGATATCAAAGTGATCCAGGCGAGGAGCACTAGAAAGCAGTAAAATGCATCATTAAGTACCTGAGAAGAACTAATGATCTTTTCTTGCTATATAGAGGAGAAGAGGGCTTGCAACTGAGTGCATATACAAATTCTAGTTTCCAGTCAGATCCTGACGATAGCAAATCCATCTCTGGATTTGCATTCATGCTTAACGGAGGGGTAGTCAGTTGGAGGAGTTCCAAATATGAAATGACTGCGGATTCAACGACAAAGGTAGGGTATATAGCTGCGGCTAAAGCTGCCAAGGAGACTGTCTAGATGAAAAAATTCATCTCGGAACTTAACATAGTTCTCAGCATATCAGCTCCCATCTCATTATTTTGTGATAATAATGGGCCCATCACCCAGGTGAAGGAACCTCGGTCTCACCAAAGGTCGAAGCATATTTTGAGGCGTTTCCACCTCATTCGGGAGATTGCTGCACGGGGAGATGTAGTGGTAGAACATGTACCATTAGAAGACAATATTGCATATATGTTAACTAAGCCTTTGTCACATATTGTGTTTGAGCGTCATCGGGATAAGATGGGCCTCAAGACTGTGAGCAATTGGCTGTAGTACAAGTGATATATTGCTAGTATTTGGGTGTCCTATAGGCCAATTCTGGGCCGGATAGGCCCATTATGATGTACAATCTTGTTCGATATTATAAAGTGGTAATTTGAGCGTAAATTTGTAATATGCGTATGGCTTTACGTTGTCCCTAGGATATGTGGTTGTAAAGTCAATTCGAGATAAGATCTCGAATGTGGGTTTGACTATACATGGACACATACCTTAAACCATTCCCGATTGGAGAGTAATCATTTTGGGACATTGATTACTCGTAAATCGGCACACATGATGTGTAGGTGATTAATCTTACGATCACAAGTGTGGGGCACCAGCACATATGTGTGGGTGTTCATCCTAGGAGGATGTCCAGTGAATTGATCCGCTGATAGATCTTCAGATAATTAATTATACCTAATGTCAACTGAAGATCCATCTGTCTCAGTAGTATCGTTGATCATTTGACCTAAGACATTAATAAAGCCTTGCGTGAAGACCGGTATGGTTTGATTATTTGGTTAAGTGACTTTATCCACAAGTCATGAAACACCGAACTATTAGCCACATCAGAATACATGTGAAGACCGTTAATGGTCAAGAGGAGATCGCTCACTGTCAGGTATATCACGGACAGTTAATGGGTCATGACATGGACGCTCCACCAAATCCCTGGCTAGGGTAGTTTCGGTTCGTTTGGAATGAACTTGAAGTTATTAAGGAGGTCATGGTCAGACGACACGATCACTAGTGGTTTGATAATAACCGTACCACATGATCGTATCGGACTCATAGAATGAGCGAGGGATTATAGAGATGCGGTAACTGAAGACTGACAGGTACCAGACAGGGTGGAGTTGAACCCGACGTCCTCTGGGGTCACGTGGATTTGCTTGACCCAATATGATTAAAAGGTCCGGATTAAATTAAATAGTTATTGGTAATAACTAGCTTAATTTACTTCTAATGAGATTAAAAGTTAATGGATCTTTAAACCGGAGTGACTATGGGACTAGAGGATCACACTCAATTGATTCTCGTAGAACAGGGGATTATTGTATGGATCAATATACTAAAGCCTAAATATTCTTTTGGGAAAAGAATTATTAAAAGGCTTAAATATATATATACAATAATGCTAAGGGCATATATACAATTTATGTATTATTAGCCTTGTTTGACAAATAAGCTAATAATATATATAATAATATGCCACTTTAGAGTTTTAGGAAGAGGCGGTGTATAAGAAAAGTGGTTCAAGCTGCCACTTAAGCTTTTCCTATAAAACCCACTCACTCTCCAAAAGCAAGAGATATAACGTATGACAACAAGCTAGGCTTGTCCCAGAATCTCTCTCCCATCTATCTCTGCCATCTAGAAGTAGGGGATTAAAGGGAAGAAGAAGGGTGCCATTAGGGGTTGTGTGGTTGGAGGAGAAGAGCTCAGTTGCTGCGAGGGTCCGTGTAGATTTACTTTAGAGGCCGTACGCTTGTGTGGCTCTTAGCTTTGAGGAGTTTGGCATCAATCTTTGTAGAACAACGTGTTCTACGCAAGGTGATAATATGTTTGTATGCTTAGATTGTTTTTGTTGTATCGATTGGAGCCCAAACTGGTTTCAGGGATCTCATTTTTTATTGTTCTTCTGCTTCAAGCAGGATCTCGGGGTTTCTCACGAACCCAATAGGGGTGACCGCCGAACCGGTGCCCACATTCAGGCATGACATGTGTACCGTTCGAATCTTGACCTCTCGCCCTAAGGTGAAAGGCGGGCGTTTCTCGCCAACATTAATGCACCGGCCCACTCATGATTCGATTGCTCCAAAGGCCGCACCCCCACGCTTCGGAGCAGGGGGCTAGTAAGAGGGCCCAGTTTCACTGGCCCATTTGCTATGTGGGCCGTCCCGCTGAGAAATGCCCTGGCTCATTGCCAAAGTCTGATGGGCCTTTCAACTAGTAGGCCCATGCACCTAGGGTCCAAAAGGGTGCGCCTCAATCTGAAACAGGCCCCGATGTCCAGTAGGCTCTAGGAGACTTCCCACCGAAGAGTTCCTCCTTCAGATCAACTCCGGAACAAATAAGGGAAGTTAGAGTCCCGTCCCGCGTGGGGATTGGACCTAGCTTCCTGCAACACACTCCCCAATCAGACTCAGTTACTACCTCAGATATGCCCCTATAAAACGGACCCCTGGTACCCTCAAAGAGGTACGTCCTACACCAAATTCTCTACCTTTTCCTTGCCCCTACACTCTCTGACTTAGGCATCGAAGGGGGTTCCCCGGATTGCAACCGAGATCTTCTCTGACCTGGTGTCTGTTTTGTAGGAGCACGTGGAGTCTTCTGTGATCCAAGGAGTCTTGACCGTCTGATCTGGAGCGGACGAATCTCTAAGCCAACAACAAGTATAGTGATGCAGTGATGTTACTTATAATAATATTAAAATATGATAGACAAACCTAACATTAAAATTTTGAGATGACTATTTTTGCGAATATTCTAATTAGTCGTATTATACATAATATTTCTTAAAATCATATCTCAATAGAGTCAGGTTATCTGAAGGTCTAACCAAATCTAACCTAAAGAAAGTCAGGGTTGCATGTAAGATCAATTTAAACTCAACCTGATCTAAATTACTACAAGTTCAATTAGACCTAAACTTCACATTGGCTTGATTGGAATTGAATTGTTATGCCCAAACTTGTAGGAAAAATAACAATACATTCTACTATAATATCCTTTATGAGACCTTTGTTGGATTGAAGGACTTATTTTTTGGGATGAGTTATTCTAGATTCTACTTCATATATCTTTCCTAGCAATTGGTTAATATATTAGGATAAACTATTATAACGTAGGACTTCTGCAAATGTGCTTTGGTATAAATAAAGGATAGGAAGTAGGTTTGGTAGGAAGATTGCCATAAATGCCAAGGTTAACGTGTATTCTAGGGGAAGGAAAGAATATAGCATGGAAGGTTAATTTAGTTTAACTCAACATAATCGAACATATTCCACGATAACTTATTTCCCTACCAAACTAAAAGGCCGATTAAAATTTGTGTAATTCAAGTTGTCTTCAGTTTAAGCCCAATCAAATCTGTTGGGATCCGAGTGGGACGCGAAGAACGCAGTGGAAACATAATTAAAATTCCCGCCCGATGCCCACAGATCCGTTTCGGAACAAAATCGGAAATCGAAAAACAAGTTGTGATCATATTACCTTGTACGGATTCGAATCCGCGACCGTTTCGGTTCCGTCCAGGCGATGCCGCTAGCCGCACAAGCGTCCGGCCTCCACCAGTATCTACGTGATCCTCCGTAATGGTTCGTCCTCGCTCCCTCATCCAGATCAACACATTCGCTAAAGATTCGTCGCCGCAATGACGTCCGAAAACCCGCGGACGGAAATTCTCAACTTTCGGGAATTGCACACGGCGGAGACTGGACAACACCCGGCGCCCCGAGGAGGAGGAGAGAGAGAGGGGGATGGCCAACCTTGAGAGCTCTTGGAGCTTGGCCTAGGGTTTCTCTACAGCACATATTTATATTAAGTCGACGCAATTTTAAAAAAATTATAAAAGTCCCCGACTTAATATAAAGACCACTTAAGTACCACCGACTGAGAATCTATTTGCATGTGACCCTCTAAGCCCATTAACCAGTTCGGTTTTCGTCCCGTTAAGTCCAATAACTATTCATTGACTTATAGTAATTAATTAATATCTGATATTAATTAATTACTTGACTAAATTAACATCTCATGTAAATTCGGCCAGACTTCCTATCAAGTTGGGTGGCAAGCAATACCGCATGATCTTGGAAGGCAGTGGAGTTAAGCAACCCACTCATGGAACCTGTCCGTCTACAGTTACCGCGTGGCTATAAACCTTTGTTCGCACATTGCTCTCGAGTTAACCTAGGGTATGGTCAACTGTCAAACCCTAGATGGTCAACTCACTTGAATGAGACTCCGCTATACAATATCTGAAAACGTCTTTTCTGATATTGTGTCTGCTCTGGCCAGAGACTCCTGCTGATATATTCTATAGTATTCTCTCTCTAGTTACCTGAGAGCGAACGATCCTTTATTAAACACACAATCACCTTCGAAGGTCTTCCGTTGGACCCGATCCTTGACTATTAGAAATCCCGTGGATAGGGATTCGTAAGCCAAGGTCAAAGCCCAGAAGTCCACCGTTCCCAATGAGCACCTATAAATGCCAATCTACATTCAAGGACTTCATTATACGTACTTATAAATACACCAATCTACATAATGAAATAAATGCCATTTATTAATGAGCCATATTGTAATAGGTACCTAATGATTGGCTTAGAGGACACCTATATCCATCAAAATCCCTACTTACAATGCAGTGCATGCCCTTCATGATTACTTATATTATATTGTTAAGGGACATATTTCTGCCTTACAAGTTAAACATGGTGTTGTCTTACAAGTTATGACTACACCATGCTTCTTAAGAATATCATGTAGATAAGAAGTTTTTAGTTTTTACCATCGCTATTTTCAAAAAGGTGCCAGCGGGATATCAATTTATGCTAGTGTATTTCTTGAACCTTCTGAAGAATTCAGCGGGATCCTACATCCTAGAACATATTCAAGAAGTCATTTGTAAATTAATTCAATCTCATTTCACATTATAAGATGATTTAACTTGCACTACCATCTAGTATAACTAGTATCCACTACTAGATGTGCATACGTTCTTTATAATAAGAATATATACATGTTGACAAGTGACGATTGGTTTTCTGCCCAATCAGGCCCAACAGTTGAAGGCCCAGTGGACCATGGCCCACAAGCCGCTACGTAAAGGAGTCATGTGATCTTCTCCAAGCTCCCTAACGGGCAAGCTAAGGGCCAAGACCTATAGTAGGAGGTCCTGGTTCCCGAGAGAGCTAGTCCCCAAAGGGGCCATCACCTCAGGAAGTTGGTCCCGAGAAAATTGGTGTCTCGGGAAACACCCCTTACTACCGAGAGAGCCAAACTCTCGGGAGCCCAGTGCCCCCCCCCCACCCTACTTCCATTCCCCACTTCTCGAGGTAGCGAAAGCTCTCGGGATGATTCAAATCCCCTTACTCCCACAATTGCGTGGGACTTACAGTCAAAACAGTGCAATTGCCCACTTAGGACAGGTCCCCATGATCTCCGCCCTTCGTCAAGAGAGGAGATCGTCCCTTCTAGTTTGGAAGCCTAGACCCCCTCAATCACGGGGCCCAAATCGTGGGCCATCCAACAACCATTACTATACCACCTCCTAGGGCCTCATTGGAATGAAGGTGTAAGTATTCCGGCTCCCTTCTGAACAAGGTATGCTCTAACACGCAACTCTGCACCCAAAGAACTCTTCTCCTTCTCCCACAAGGGTCTGAGTTAGGCATCAAAGGGTTGTTCCCCCACCTAGACAGGGGGGCCTTGACTGCCTTTCTCCTCTTACAGGTCCTTGCCTGGTGCATTCTCCTTTCTACAAATTCTATCACGTAGTCGAGGGCCAGATCGGACAGTCGTCAGAACCAAACTAGTTTCCGAGTGCTACATGATTGGCGCCGTCTATTGGAAAGGTGTAGAAAGCCATGGCAAGAGGAAACAACAATAATAGCCGCCGTATCAAAGCATCCTCTCAGCCATATGTTGTCGAAGGTAGCGTCAATATTCACTAGTCCCAGAACGCCTCCTCGGCACTGTCACATAATAGCGGAGATCCCTTGGGGATGGTCGCTCGAACTAGGGGCCTTGATCCACCCTAGTGCAAGAGTGCCTCCCTGCACCTTAGGTATATGCTACCCTAAAGAAGCCGCAACTGTCAGCCAGCCCTGGGAGGTAGCAAGGTGTTCAAAGCATTGGCGGATGCTTCCTCATACTCGATGGAGAGATTCGCCACAACAACCCTCAACATAGGGTCAAACCGCACCTCTCCTCGATGCAGATGAGGCAATAGGAACCAAAGACACCATTTCAATGATCAGTCAAGGTCCCACTCGTCTCGAGTGAATCTGGCCATGGACCAGCGCATCGACGAGTTGGAAAGGCAGCTCGAGTGAGAACGATAGCTGGAGCAGAGGGAAAGGCACCTCGAGAACCTCCTACGAGAAAGGCGCTCTTCCTCCCCCACCGACGACGAAGTGGATCTCTCCCCTTTTTCTCAGGAGATCCTCGATGTACCAGTCCCCAAGATGCTGCCTATTAACAATCTCAGCATATACGACATATAGGGGGATCCTGAGACCCACTTCAACAACTTATAGTCTCCACCCCACTGTTCCCCGAATGCTCATGCTCGGGAAGGGCTCTCAAGCCAACTGTTCTCTGAGTGCTTACACTCTTGAAGGGCTCTTAAGCCAACTGTTATTCAAATGCTCACACTCGGGAAGGGTTTTCAAGCCAACCGTTACCCGAGTGCTCACACTCGGGAAGGGCTCCTAAGTTAACTGTCCCCCGAGTGCTCACACTCGAGAAGGGCTCTTAAGCCAATTATTCTCCTAACACTCGCAATCGGAAAAGACCACATCCAGTCAGTCGAGTGCCAACGCTCGGAAAAGGTACTTAGCCATGTTCCTAGGCACAAGTACACTTGAAGCAATTCTCAAGCAATGCAATCTTGAGAGAAGTCACGGAAGTTGAATCCTCTATGCAAAATGCCTAGAGGGCTAAAAGAAAAATAGGAGAAAAATATACCCACATGGCTACATGGAAAAGAAAGCAAAAAAGCCTATAAAGCCTAAGGTGGGCTGGCGATCTCGTCTCCTAACGCAGCCAGAGATATAAAATGTTGCAGGCCAGCATAAACCAAGTGGAGTGGGTGATTGGCTGACAAATTTGGCAAGGCATCCCGAGTACCTTGCTGCCTAGCATACTCTCAGTCGGGACCTAGGGAAGAAATAGAGTGGCATCCCCAGCAGCATTGGCCCCGTAACACTCCGACTGGCACCTACCCTGCCGCATAATTGACAGTCCCCTCAAGCTACACCACCGGGGCCTCTGTTAGAGCTCGGCCCCTCCATTGCAGGCGGTGCACGGCCAAATAACCCCCAAAGTCGCAATGCCTCCTCGAAGATCTGCAAGCCTTTGGCCACAGGAGTTCCTACGGAAATAAGGGGCGAGGGTATGCACGTCCCAATAAGGCAACAAAGTGAAACCCTGCTCTAAAGGAGGACCAACTGAAAGATCCCGCAAGGTTGTCGGGAAAGACCACTCCACCTGGGGAACCCCCTTTACCTAAAGGAAAGAATCCTTCCACTCGATGCGGGGGAACCTGGGGATCAACAGTAGCGTCGACATCCTACTCCTAGTTTTGAATAGGGCGAAGCCCCAGGCACCTGAAATTGCACAACGCCCGGTTGAGAAGAGCTGGTGGAACATGTCCGCCATCACCCCCGGGTGCCTTATATCCATGATCAACATCGCAAAACCTATGACAAGCCTTCTGGAGTTTGGCATCAATTGTACAGGGACAATCTGAAAATGCTTCAATAGCTACTCGACGAAGGCAGCCACGGTCTACCTTAACCCCACCTCAAACATGATTACGTGGGCGGCGAACACACCCGGTCTCGTAGAGAAGATGCAGTCCACAGGGGACAACACCACTAGGTGATACTCATTTGGGACGTTATAAGTCGCCCGAAGTTCAAGGAGGAATGCCTCCGTCCCACGCGAAGCCCCATAGGTCGTCGATTCGCGGCCACCTTGGCAACATAATCCATGATTCGCTCCCCGAAGTGGGGGTCGTCTGACAGAACGAACAAGGGAGAGAGAAAAGGCGTGTGTAATGTGGCTGATAGGATGGCCCCTAAGGCTCCCTCCTATCCGCGTATATATGGAGGGAAACTAGGGTGTTCCCCCTTAAGGCATGAACCCAAAGGAAAGCGGGTCCTTAGAAATCGAAAGAGTAGTTGGCGCTATGATGACGCTAAGCGACCTCGTCAGGTTAGCCCACTAGCATGTCTATACGTAAGCACCTTAGCGAGCGCAGTAGCGGGCTAGGACGCGAGAAAGCGAGGCGACGCTAGCATCCTGTCAACAAGCATCCCTTCACCGTACACCGCCGCGATCGAAGGCATGCCAATCCCTTGAAAAATTATACAGGAAGCTTGCGCCTCATGTCACTCTCATCCTCAAATCTCGAAACTGAGAGTGAGGGGGCAATGACGAGGGGTGATTGGTTTTCGGTCCAATTAGGCCCAATGGCCCGCGGCCTACAAGCCGCCACATGAAGGAGTCACGTGATCTTCTCCAAGCTCCCCAACAGGCAAGCTAAGGGCTAAGACCCACAGTAGGGGGCCCTGGTTCCTGATAGAGCTAGCCCCCAAGGGGGCCATCATCTCAAGAAATAGGTCCCAGGAAAACTAGCGTCTCGGGAGACACCCCCGACTATCGAGAGAGCCAAACTCTCGGGAGTCCAATGCCCCCCTCCCCCCCCCCCCCCCCACACACACACACACACTTCCATTGGGCAAGACAAAGGCCCCCAAAGCTCGAAGACTGAGAACCCTGACTTCTCGAGACAGGGAACGCTCTTGGGACAATTCAAACCCCCTTACTCCCGCCATCGAATGAGACTTACAGTCAAAATAGCACAACCACCTACTTAGGGCAGGTCCACACGATCTCTAGCCCTCGTCAAGAGAGGAGATCGTACCTTCAGGTCTGGGAGCCCACGACCTCCTCAATCAGGAGGCCTAAATCGTGGGCCATCCAGCAACCATTACTAGACCACCTTCCAAGGCCTCATTGGAAGGAAGGTATAAGTATTTCAGCCTCTCTCTTGAACAAGGTATGCTATAACATGTAACTTTACACGCAAAGAATTCTAGCCTTACTATCTCCTTCTTCTGTGAGGATCTGACTTAGGCATCAGAGGGTCATTCTCCTACCTAGACGGAGGGCCCCCTAACTGCCTTTCTCCTCTTGCAGGTCCTTGCCTGGTGCATTCTCCTTTCTACAAATTCTATCGTGTAGCTGGGGACCAGATCAGACGATGGTCAGAAACGAATCAATTTTTGATTGCTACACATGTAAAAGATGATTTTACTTCCCCCATATTAGTCTAAATGTAGGCTTTAAAATTACAAGAAGTTTTGCTTGCCATCTCTAGGATTTCAAGAGTAAGATTAACTTTCCATCTGCTGTACCATCCAATGTGTTCGAAAATGTTGACAATATGACTTACAAAACAATCATAAACGATGCATGTACTAACATCAACAACACAATAAAGTAGAAAATAACATGATCACTACATATCTCGCTTTAGATTCTTCCTTTTCTGATCCTGCCCTTCAGCTCGCAGAAGATTGGATTCCACGCTGGCCTTCCTAACTTTAGGATCAACTACTTCCTATTCTAATATATGTTTTGGCAGATCATACCAAGAACTCACTATGCAGGAAAATAAATATAGAGTGGGGGTTGCTTTCCACCAGTTCAACAGATAAAAACCATCAACAAAATTTGAGAAGAGCCTAAAAAATGGTTAAACATTTTCATTCCACGAGATTTCTTGAGGTGGCAAGCCTTACTTGTTGATCTTATGCCCTTATCAAGGATTCGAAGGAGGAGATATATAGGGGAGCTTTCTCTGCCTTCAAATATTTTCAGGCACTTGTCAATTCAAATCAACCAAGAGTCTTGAGGGACGAACTTGAAGACTGATGTGGCTCGGCTTGAAGTGCGGAAACTACCTCTTAAAGTCTCAGCCTCTAATAGAAGGCTTTGATGTGGGCCCTCTTCCTATACAAAGGCATTTGTTGATAGAGAAAGGCATGGTATGAGGAGGCATTGCAAATCCACAAGGATTGTCTTGGTTTGAGGAGGCATTGCAAATCCAAGGATTGTAATGCCTCCTCAATTGTCGTCTGATGTAATTTTGATCGGACAATAGCCAAAAGTTGTGTACTTCTTTTTTCCGAGTTTTTTAAATGTCCATTCCTATAAACATAATGAATTTGAAATAAGTCCTTGTATCTTGTATATTTTAATATTAGTTCTTATAAATTTGAACTTTTTAATTTTTAATCTTTGTCATATACTTCCGTCAATTTTTTTTATCTCTACCATAGTTACACATATGTATAAGTTTAACTCAGCCTAAAAAAGTCACTTAATTCTCTATTTAAATTTTGAGTTTTACTTGCAGCAGTAGCAACCAGTGTTGTGTTTGTTGCCGGTACAGCTAAATAAAAAAACTAATCTTTTGTCATCCCAAACACACCCAATGTGTCAATATAATTCAATCTCCGGCCGGACGATTTAAAAAAAAAAAAAAAAAAAATCATTATTAGGTCAACCTATTAAGATCATTTTTTACTGTTTATTAGGACTCAATTTTTATTTTGTACAATCATTTCAAGTATTTCCGTCCATTCTAACATTGGCTTGAAGAATATTATATGAATATTTACTTTTTCTAAATTATTCTTAATTGAAAGAATTTGTTACTAAATTATGTTAAGTTCAGAAAGACTAATATCAAAATACGTAAGATATACTGAGATTTATTTCAAATTTATTTTGTCTCATTGTCTATGCCATTTAGTCTTTGATCAGGTGCACATTCAACGGGTTCTGATATAAGTTATAGTAACTGTATGTGATGAATGGTTTACATCCTCTTCAGATTTTGCGAAGAGGAACCGATCATTCCCTTTCTCCAAAGGTTATCAATAGTAGGAAGGCGGCCATGGTAAAGCTTGTCAGGCACAAGGAGAAAATCTGTGTGATTGGTGGGGGCCAGGCAATTTCATGCCAAGCAAGGTACTATCAGATGTCTTTTTCTAATCTATATTATAATATTAAAACATAATTTTTGTTTTTTCTGCTAAGACTAAGACAAACGTGAGGCAACATGAGAATATCTTTCTCTCTATATGGAGAATTAGTAAAACAGAATTTCTGTTTTCTATCTCTCTTTATGGAGAACTATTAAAACAGAGTTTCTATTTTTTCGTCAAAATTAAAATTTATTTATTCAAATTTGGACATAGAACTAATTCATTATTATAATTAAACACCTTGAATTTCCATTTGAATGCACTCAACTGGATGGTGCCATGTGCTGCTAGATTGACGTGGATACTTGCCAAATTTAAGAAATATATATATATATATATATACCAGCCTACCGTGTGGAAAGTTCAATCATTTCTAATGTCGTTTACATGGGAAATTATTCTAGACAATAAAAGAGTGTCCACCGTGAGTACTCTAGGTGATATAACAGTGATTAAAAGGCGAATTAATCACTCTAAATAAGCTGACATAAGGATCTTGTCGTGAGGCCTTATCTAGAACCATTAGCATGTGCATCTATGTGCAATGTATTTTTTATGAGTCGGCTCTTGTAGAATGGTTTTGCACGCATACATGCCTGCTGCGTCTTACACAAGGAGAGAACACCATCCCTACAACATGGCCTCCGAAGGAGCAGTTACCTCTCATCTTTTTAAAGGGTGTGGGTAAGTCAAGTTCACAACAGGGCTATGCCCATTTGTGTCCTCAACCCAGGCCTTAGCCTTGTCCTTCACAACAGCGCTATGTATGACCTTAAAAAATGACAATTCAAGAAAGCAGCTGCTTGTTGTAGAACATAATACTGTGTTCTACTTCCTCTAGAGCCAGCCCGCAGTTTCACAAAATTTCCAACATTTAAAATCTTCGTTTCTCACACTTCGTCCCAAATAAGACCGTAATATTGAGTCTTGCAAATCCCATTCTTTCATGGGGACTACTTAGAACAAAAAGCAAGATTGTGAGCGCCGAGGATTACCACGACAAACCTCTCCACTCCTTGGCCATACGTCTCCCCTGCAATTGTTCTTCAACGAGTCATCGTTTTCGTGAGTTTTGCATGCTGCACCTACTACACCATTTTTGTTTTTAATTTCTTAGGTCGCCTCTAACATGTTCCCCATGTCTACACGGTCTGATCTTCGATTGGACGACTCAAAGAGTTAAAATAAAACTATTATTAGACTCACTCGGTCGAGTAAGGACTTTTTTTTGCTTTAATTTTTTTTTGATCGTCCGATCAAAGATTAGATTATACGGACATGTGGACTCTTACTTTGAAAGATTCAAATTCTTTTTATGTATGCGATATAACACCGCATGCAACAGGGCAGCAATTAAAACTCTTCTCATATTGCTAGTAGTGGACAATGCAACTCTTTTGAAGATTTTAATCTCAATGTTCTCCACCTTCCAACCCCAACGAATGGTTGTTGGCACCTGGATTACACGTTTAACAGGAATGGAAGTTTCAACTAATTCCGGAGAAGAAAAAAAATGAAGCATATTTCGGGGCTTGGACTCCTCAAAACTAATGACCTCGACAACTTGACAGGGCAATGGACTGGATGTTAATGTTCGTAGTTAGGATGGATTTATATTTCACAAATGCTTTCTCACCTAAGCTCCGACGGCATAAACAAATTAAAGCAACAGCAAAATTTTATCATTATAAAATGTTAAATTCTTCTATACCTGAAACCTGTTCTATTTTACTGGAATTCTGTACCAGTCTTCCCACTTTAACCAGCACAACTGGTTTTCACAATTTCAGTTTTTAAGAAACACATTAAAAATCATAACAAGGACTTTGTTCAAGGTCTTTCATATGTTCTGATCGAACAATTGAATAAATCTTTAGTAAATAAAATTTAAATTGCACACTTCTCTTTCATTTTACAACAGTTCAAATAAGACAAACAAGAAAGAGTAATACTGGTTGTGCAGGAAGTCCAAACACACCGCACAATTCCCTCGCTTGAATCATGTGGCCAACTTGGCCAACTGGATGAACTGATATGACAACTCCATAATATTTCGATTGACAAATACTATTTTCGATTGATAAATATAATTTTCGATTGACAAATATAATTTCGATTGACAAATACAATTTCTGATTGACAAATGTAGTTTCCGATTGACAAATATATATTTTGAAAACTGTATTTTGCCAATCAAAAACTGTGTTTCTCAATAAAAAACTGTATGTCTTAATCGAAATATGTAATTGTCAATCGAAAACTGTATCTGTCAATAGAAACTATGTTTGTCAATAGAAAACTGTATTTGTCAATCCAAAATGATATTTGTCAGTCGAAATATTATGGGGTGTCTATACCAACTCGCCTAACTAGCCAAGTTGGTCACATGGTCCAAACACAGAAAGTTGTGTGGTGTGACTGGACTAGCTGCATAACCTGATTATGTAGCAAGTATTACTCAGAAAGAAATAGTGCGTGCAAAAACGGGGGAAAACATAAGGAGAGAGGATTGATGGGAGAAATAATTGTATCATGCAAGCCCTAGATAGCCTTGAAATGGAATAAAGAGCTCGACACATTTTATCCTATTCTATTCACATCATAAGTGAACAGGTCCATCGACATTTCCATGTGGTCCTTGGGGCAACCTATAGCTAATATTTTGGTGTATAATTCAACAGTAAGGCCACTATTAATTCATATTTGAACAACTAAATTCTCTTGGACGATGCGGTGGAAAAATTTAATTATAGAAGCTAGATATAAATCTCATGACATCATTGCTGTGTAAAATTGCCGCAAGGTTCCCGATGAAGATCATTGCATGGAATTGTTAGGGTGTTAAGGGGTCAGGGACAGTTCCACTCTTAAATGAACTGACCCATGCTATTAAACCGGACATCTTCTTCCTAGCAGAAACAAAGGCCGATTCTTGTTTTAGTTCAAATTTCTTCAAATGCAGATCTATATCTAATTATCATGTTGTTCCAACCTTGGGAAGATCAAGAGTGTTATGGTTGTGGTGTAAAGCCTTCTTAAATATCCAGGTGATCAATGCAAATCTAAACCTAATTTTAGTTAGAATTGAAGAAAATATTAATTCCTCATGGCACCTCTTGTATATATATGCACCACCTAGTCCCTCTCAGAGAAAAGAATTTTGGAATTCCATGAGTTCACTAAGTAACGGTATTAGTGGCCCCCTATGCCTTGTGGGAGATATGAATTCTATCCTCAATACTAATGAAAAGTAGGGAGGCAGATAGTTAATTCCAACCTCTATGAAGCATTTCCAAAATTTCCTTCATGATGCTGCTCTTAAGATATTGATCATGTTGGCCCTACTTATACCTGGTCGAACAATAGAAAATTATGTTTCCATGTTAGGGAAAGACTAGACCGTGTGTTGGTGAATCCAGCCCAGTACCTACTATTTCCCAAGGCTTGAGTATTGCACCTCCCAAAGATTGCTAGTGATCATAGACCAATCATGTTAAATACAGAAGGGGATCCAAGGAAAAAGTTTTTTCCTTTCAAATATGAGAATGCCTGGGCTTTGAATCCATATCTCTTTACATCACTCAATTCAATTTTGAATTCAATTCCAAATCTAGGTCCCTATTATAATTAGAAGGTATGCGGTCTACAAAAAAAACTTACAACTTGGGAAAAGGCAAATTATTCCAAGGCAAATAGAAGAATACAGGAGATTAGTTGACAGATTAAATCTCATTGTCTCTAGCCCAATTACTGAAGATTCCATTAAGGAGGGTAATGAGCTTCTAAGAAGCTTAAACATGCCATTTTGGAGGAAAATGAATACTAGAGACAACACGCCAAAGGCCACTGGTTTAAGGATGGAGAAAAAGACACCATATTCTTTCATTTGTCTATGCTGTGTAGGAGGAACACAAATAGAATATCTGGTGTCTAACTTCGAAGTGGAGCTTGGATTATTGCTTTCTGATATCCAAACCATAGAAGAAATCAAACATTCCATCTTTAAAATGGCTCCCTGCAAAGCACCAGGACCGGATGGCCTGCCCCCAATATTTTTTCAGAAGCATTGGGAGATTGTTGCAGATGAGGTGGTGATGGGGGACAGAGGAGGAAGAAGGGGGAGTTGGAGAGACTACCAGTGTCGCACCGGCAGTGGGGAGTCCTCTAACATCGCACCAGCGGTTTGGGCGTCACACCCAATCTTGTCGCAAGGTAGATTCAACCCTGTCGCAGGGTCGTCTTCTCCATCGTAGAGAGGAACTCCAGAAAATAACTCAAAATTTGCAGCAAATATTCATTGAAAAATAAAAATATATCTTACAAGAGTATGTAAAGAGAAAACAAACCCTAATGACTCCCTAAACTTTACTTTGGGCCACAATACTCTTGAAATGAAAAATAATGCAAACATCGCACAAAAAAATTCTTAAAAAATAGAAAAAGACCTAAACGAGTCTCAAATAGGCTAAACAAAATATCTGTAGACTCGTCTAGCAATAAGTTACACATCAGACAAGTCTACAGATATGTTGGGGCTGCCGGTAGAAAGTGGTTCCTCTCTCCCTCTTCTTTTTTTTGTACTTTTTTTTTCCGCATTACAAAACAAAGACCAAGAGAGAGAACGAAGGAGAGGGATGGTATGAACAGTACCGCAGTACTATTCATGTGAAAAGTAATTCGGATGTTGTTCACGTGAACAACAATCACGGTTACTGTTCACCGTGAACAGTAATCACGGCTACTGTTCATCATGAACAGTAACTTCTTTTTGTCCTTAGATGTGTGGTTCCAGTGAAAGGACCGTCGAGAGAAAAAAATGATATAGGGCGAAGAAAGAGGAGGAAGAAAGGTGTGATGGTGGTGGCGGTCGGTAGCTGCTGTAGCAAGGCAGCAGTGGTGAAGACGGGATAGAATAGTGGCGTGGTAGGGATCAAAATTTGCTCTGATATCAAATTTGATGGGAGACGAAGATGATGAAGGGTATGAGAGAGACTACCGGCATTGCACTGACTATGGAGAGCCCTCCAGCATCGCATCGGACTTGGGCGTCACACCCGGTCCCGTCGTAGGACAGATTCAACCCCGTCCTAAAGTCGTCTTCTCCATTGTAGAGAGGAACTCTAGAAAATAACTCAAAATTCATAGTAAATATTTATTGAAAAATAAAAATATGTTTTACAAGAGTATTTAAAGAGAAAACAAATCCTAATTACTCCCTAAACTAGTTTGGACCAAAATACCATTGTCATGAAAAAATAGTACGAAAATCGCACAAAAAATTCTTAAAAAATAGAAAAAGGACCTAAACGAGTCTCAAATGGGCAAAATATTTATAGACTCATCAAACAATAAGCTACATATCAGACAAACTTTGTTGAATTTTCTAGCCACAATGAAGTCGGAACGACTCTCTAATGGCGGTAGATGCATTCCATCATATGTAATGCAGTGGTACACTGGTCTTAGATTCCCATCAGATGGTTTCCTTGATACAGAGTGTCTTCTCCAACTTAGGAATGCCACATAAGTTAAGCCACACCAACATGTATTAATTCCCAAGAAAATTCCATTTGCCACCCCTATGGATTATAGGCCTATCAGCCTAGCCAATGTCTTCTATAAAAGTTGTGCCAAAATCCTAGCCTCTAGACTCAAAGGCTTACAGCCAAAGTTGATTTCTATGAGTCAATCAGCATTTGTGCCTGATAGGCTATTGCTCAACAATGTGCTCATCACACAAGAGCTTATTCATTCTATGAAATCAAAGTGTGGCAAAACTGGCATCTCCTGCACGAAAATAGATATATCCAAGGCATATGATATGTTGGAGTGGTCATTTATAGCTGAAGCTCTCAAAAACTTTGGTTTCTCTGAGAAAGTTATAAAATTGATAATGCTGTGTATCACCTCCACTACTTATTATGTGGAAATTAATGGTGAACCTAAGGGAAAAAATTTCCCTACTAGGGGCATAAGGCAGGGCTGTCCTTTATCCCCATGTATTTATATACTATGTGCTGAGTTCCTCACTCAATAATTAACAGCAGGATGTCTGAAGGTAAGATCCAAGGCTTCAAAGTGCGTAGACAAGCTCCAAGTCTTTCTCACCTCATGTACGCAGATGACATTGTGCTATTTGGGCATGCATAAGAAAAGGAACTAGGAGAATTCCTCAACTGTCTTGATATCTATGGCACCTGGTCGGGGCAGAAGATCAACAGGAGTAAGTTTTCTATCTCTTTCAGTCCTAATACCCCCTCTAATCTTCAAAAACACCTCTGTTCACAATTTCAGATACCTCTCATGTCAAAAGATGAACTTGATCTGGGATCCCTTTATGGCCTGCCAGAAGGAGAATTAACCAGCTAGTTTATCTGGAACATAAAATGAAAGCCAAGCTCTCCTTGTGGAAGGCCAATACTCTTTCAGTTGCAGGTAAGGTGGTCTTGATAAATTCGGTTTTAGCCTCTATTCCCATCCATGTTATGGGTATTGGACTTTAGCCTAAGATGACTATTTCTAAACTCAATGCTATACAATGCTCCTTTTTGTGGGGTGACTCCCATAATGATAAAAAGATCCATCTGTGAAACTGGCAATCACTAAAGATGCATCAGTCCTTGGGGGGACTTGGCATTCGTGATCTTGAACTTCTAAATAAAGCCTCAGTGATGAAACTGATTTGGAAGTTTATTCAGTTTCCAAATCAATCTGGAGCTCAATTTTGCGTGCAAAATACCTCAGATTGCATTCATTCTGGGAGGTCCCTGTTTGCAAGAGAAGTTCACTTACATGGAAAGCTATGCTGGAGCTCAGGAGCCTGATGGGAAATATCTGTCGTTAAGGTATTATTGACGGATTTTCCACTAATATCTGGTCTGATAAATGGGCGCCAAACCATCTTGGTCCTCCCTCTGTTCATCATGACTATGTTGGCAACCCACCGATATGGGTCATCCAATTAATCAAACATGGTTCTTGGGATATACCCCTTATTAGTAAACTGTTCTCCGATCAGTCTACTAAGGACATTCTCTCCATCTCTTTGCCAGATAAGCTAGTATCCACTGGGGACTACTTTATTTGGCCATTGACCGACGATGGGTGTTTCTCCATAAAATCGGCTTATAGATATTTGACTGAAATGTCTTCCCAGCCCACATCATCATCTCCTAACCCTATGTAAAAGATTTTATGGAGTCATCAGGCTAAGAAACTGATCCCTCCCAAGATCCTGTATTTTATATGGGAATGCCTCTCGAATGTTTTGCCGGTCAATGAAGTCATAGCCAGAAGAATATAATCAAGCCTCTGCCAGAGTTGTTTGAAATATCCTGAATCAATCCAACACATGTTATTTGAATGTGATATAGCTAGATCTCTGTGGCTAGCTTCCCCTCTTAGTTACAGATCCTCTGAGGATCAGAAGCCTCTTGAGTCTATATTCTTGAGTGGGGTTAATCCTCCATTTACTGACAATGGGAAGAATTTGTATTGTTTATCCCTATGTTTCTCCATTACTTGGCACATTTGGAAAGACAGATGTAAAAGAATTTTTGAAGGGAAGTCCTCTAATCCTCATTTCATTCTTAGGAATGCTTTGGTTGATCATGAGTTTTGGCTGTCCTGTTTGAATCATGCTCATCCGAAATTGGAGAAGCTTAAAATTAAAGATATGAAGTGGACTCCACCTCAGGGTCATCTCAAAATCAACTTCGATGGGGCTACATCTTCTTCAGTGGATCTATTGGAGTTATAGTACGTGAACATGCTGGAAAGCCTATCTATTGTGCTTCAAAGATTATCCCCTGTAAGGACCCTGTTGTAGTGGAAGCCTATCCTCTGTTGGAAGCTCTGCGGATAGCTGACTCCTTCCACCAGCCTCTCATAGAAGGTGATGCCCAGGTGATCATAATGGCATGTCTTAAGCAGAGAGCTCCTCCATGGCAAGCTAAAGTCCTCGTTCAGAACTGCCAGGACATTTTGGCCCGGAGGCTAGTGAACATCTCTTGTGTTCCCAGAACTTGTAACAAAGTAGCTCATAATGTTGCAAAATATGTTTCCATTTCTCTACAAGACTCTGTTTGAAGCCCTCACTTGCCCCCTACTTGTATTAAATCTGCTGTAGATGCAGACATTTACTCTTTAAACCATCAATGAAGTATCTTTTCTGGTTAAAGAAAAAAAGACATCATTGGTGTATTAAAGACCCAGAAGATGCCCCAGATAGTCCCACAGGTAAACTAGAATCCATGCAACAAGGTGACTAGAATTTACAACATTAGACAGAACCTTAATTGCCGTCCAAGCCATGCTATCAATGTTTGACCAAAAGAAAAGTCATCCTATCCAGGTTTGTCACCTATCCAGGTGACTTGCCATTCAGAGGAAAATCTTCCTTGGAAGTTGCTGGTCACTAAACAGATCAGAATAAGTTTCCATCTCCAAAATTTGGTGAAATCAGATAAGACAAAGAGCTGCAATCTGGTTACCAATGTTAGATGTTGGCTAATGGCTATGCATCCGCTAATTCCTACAGGCTTTGACCTGTACTTAAAAGTGGATTTCTATTGACATCATTGTACATCAGATATCTTGACTTCGACTTCCCAAGAGCTGCATACCTGAATATTGAAAAATGATGTTAGCCTTACAAAATGAAAAGCCCTGGAGGTCCAGCTGGCTGATGTATTTCTTACCATTGAGGTACAAATGGGGCCATCCAAATGGCATCACCTGCTTGTACTGGGTACCTATTAAAGGATGTGGGAAAGGCGATTGTGAGCATGTAATAAAAATCAGAAGTACCAAAATCATGCAGCAATTGAAAGACAGAAGGTGCATGCCCATTAAATGTACTGTTAAATGCAACACATAAAAAAAATGACAAAATTGCAGGAAAAAGGGCACAGATATGAGTCATTTTTAGTTGTCAACACTAGCATCTTTTAGAAGATTGTGGCCAATATGACTAAAAGTATGCATTGAAGCTGCAAGATACTTCCCTAATGTTCATAGACAGTCATAAGCCAAGGCGACATCTGGTTGGGTAGCTATATAAATCCTATCCTGTCAGTTCAATCTATCCAGTGCTACATTCAGTTTAATCTGTCCTATTCTTACTATGTCAAATCATCTAATTTAGGTCATCCCAACTTCTTTTGCCATCCTCCACATGAATTTGGTCACACCTTCATACTGAACTTGGAGATAGCATACATGACCAGACCATTTAAGCCTATTTCCAACTAGCGGTCCAATCCCATTGTTCGTGGCCATCCGAGGGGCCCTGTCAACTACGCTTCCTAGTTCGCCAGCGCCCGTTCGTGGATCCTCACCATCTTGGCTTGTGGCCCACTTGACAGTGGATCGGATAGTGATGATTTTGACTTATCCCCTTACAATTTGCTCCGTTCAATATACAATTAAATTTGTTCCCGTGCACGTGAGTTTAGGATCCTAGCTACTTTATTAAAATATTGCTGCTGGAAGTGTGAGATCTAGTGACCCATTCCGTGGCCCTGTTTAAGAGCGTGGACTGTGTTGTTGCTGCCCTAGCCACTAGGTGGTCCTCACTACTGATGATCCTGTTCGTCTCTGGCCGTGAAGGATAGTTCCCGGGTTTATTTGCGAGCTATTTTTGCATACTTTCTCTCATGGACATGGTGGTTGTTTGATGATCATTTGTTGTTCACTATGGTGTTCATGTTGATCTCGGTTCATAGGCGCAGTTTGGAGTCTTATTCGGTAGCCGTTCCGCGTCACACACCCTCAAAGAAATGAAACTATCATCCAAACGTTATAGAGGCAAGATATTATGGCAGGTGGCTGTGGCGACTGCAAACATTTGATTTATTGAACATTTCAGGTAGCTATAAATAGAAAGATGTCCTGCATGACACAGTGGATAAGACTCTTGTATGAAGATGAGAAAAGGGGAAAAAATCAGTATTATCATACTCAACAGTCAACACTACTATATTGTTAAGCCCACAATTCATGGCTCATAACAGATATGCCCATGATCTATGTTTCAGCTAATATCTTTGATTGCTGCTGGTAGAAAAAAAGTGAAATCAATGCAGCCACTAGTATCCTTAGTTCCTTACCAGCTATCACCCAAGCGAAATATGCCTTGTCCCATTAAAAGCAATATGCCATGCTGATTATAATGGACTCCCTGCTCAACAGCCACACATAAAGAAGTTAGCACATCAAAACAATACATTCTGATGGAAAAAAGCAAACTGGGAGAACATAGTGAAAGGGCTTTAAATAACATAGTTGAAATAAATAACATATGACAAGGTGAAGAATGTTTGAAAGACTAAGCACATTCAATATTAAAATAGAATGGAACTTGACAAACCTTCACATTTAGATATTCTCCAGGCTGAAAATCCACAACCTGCAGGATCGAATTTCAGAAGTCAGCATGAGAAACTTCTGGTTGACAGCAAGGTCAAAAATTTTAATTACATAATAAAAAGGATTCAACTATATTTTGTCATTTCTACATAATTCAAAGTCAATATTGGATCACACAATAGGAGTCTATGGCAGTAACCTCTTTTTTTATTGATTAAATACGAGAGCACCAAGAAAATAAACACTCTCAATAGATGCTCCATGTGCTAAGCATAGCTCTTTCATACTCTTCATTGTGGTGAGAACAGAACAAGAAAGACCCGCCTAGGGCTTGAGCATGAGCCATATGACAGTGAGTTGACAGGATTCTTTTCCACGCTTCCTTGGTTCAGGCCCTGCTCTATCTTTTCATATAACAGAATGGGGAAAGAGTCTAAATCAATTGAAATTAATGAACCAACATTGAAGGGTGTTGCACATGACACAATCAATTTGACTCAATGGTCTAGCACTAATAGAGTTGCTTACTCTCTTAGTAGTGAAGGTGCCAAGATATGGCCATTTCATAGGTTTAGTGTGAGGATTTTCTTAGGATCTATGCAACTGTTGGAATCAAATGAAGGATTGAAGGATCATTTGGTTTATTAAGGGGCATAGATCTAGCCTATTTTTTCAATGGATCATCAAAAAGGGAAGGAAGAACCACATTGGACAACACTGAATAGTCTAGGAGCTGGCCTCTGCAGATTAAGGATGCAGGATCTAGAATCGGGCATGGATCAGTCCAGCCTAGACCGATCAGATCGATCTGATCTGATCCCGACCGATTCCATAAATAAGTTGTCAATGGCCTGCACCAGCAAAGAGACCTGAAAGATCCATGAATAAGTTGGCCCAAACACCTATATTATATACATTTCATACTGTGCATATTTGTGTATATAATTATATATACACATAAGTGTACATATATCCATATTTGTATATTTAACTACATATTATTTAAATTTGACTAAAAACAAAAAGTTCTGCAAGTAGGCACGGGCCTAAGTGGTCCTATGAAAATTTTACTTGACTGGCAGTTTGGATCAGCTGGATTGATCGATCCTGAACCATCCGGACTGATCCTGTAAAGGATCATTGGACTGGGTATCAGGGTCAGGTCGGATCAACCAAAAACTGATCAGATCGACAATGTATTGATCCTTCCTTCCATGCCACAAATTAGTGGGGCACAGCAGCGCCCTTGCTTGGCGCCATTCCTAGACCTACCAGTAGATGGGAGGGTTAGGCATGAATGAAGAGTGGGTGAGACTTCTTTGTTTCAGCTGCTCCCATGCATGCAGATTGAGAGATCTTAGTTGTGTTGGACCGGACAAATAGATAGAGATCTTCATGTGACGACATGGTAGCACATAGAATCAACCATCATACATGTTGATCCCCTTTGGCCAACCACCTCCTTTCACAATTTTAAAATAAGCTTTCTGATTTCCCGGTACTGCCTTCCACCTACAGTAATTTATCCGCTGAAGATGACACAAGGTTTCTATGTTGGGATTTGCCATTAGTCTAAGGAAAGTAGAGACGGTGGTTTTGACCTGCTCATAGTCTATGGTAAACCAGATCAGCCTGTGGGATGGACTAACACCACAAATATCCAATACTAAGACAATCATAACAATCTTTTGCTTTAGTATAAATGTCACAATAAGTTTAAATGATTAGCATGCTTGATCCTGACCATGGTCCATCCCTGGACTAATAGAAAGATCTCAGGACTCAAAATGAATGAGACAACCATTGCCCTTTTACTTTGATATGCAATTTTATAGATGAATATTTATCATGGGTTTTGATGCAAACAAACATAGCTACTAATTTCCACTAATATTATGAGAACATATTTCAGAAAATTCATATTAGTACAGACTGCAGAACACATGCTTAGACAGAATATTTCTAATTGTCTACAAGGAAACAGTTCACTGCTGTCGAAATATATCTAGGCAGCAGGACCAAAAAATGGCATGCCCACCATAAGTGCAGCGAATGGGATAAGGGCCAAGGAATTCCGGATCGGATCAGGTCCCCGAATCGGGACCCGCCGATCCCGATCCGACTCGGATCGGATCGGCCGAGTCGGTCGATCCAGATGAAGTCTGGCCAGTCTCACTCGGCCAGATTAAAAAATAATAAAAAATTAAAAAAAATCAGAAAAAATCAGAAAAAAATAAAAATAAAATCAGAAAAAATTACATACATATTATTCAATTGATGTACAATAAGAATGAATGCAATTCATGTACATCCATAAAAAACCCTAAACCCTAAAACCCTAAACCCTAAACCCTAAAACCCTAAAACCCTAAACCCTAAACCCTAAAACCCTAACCCTAAAACCCTAAACCCTTAACCCTAAACCCTAAACCCTAAACCCTAAACCCTAAACCCTTAACCCTTAACCCTTAACCCTTAACCCTTAACCCTTAACCCTTAACCCTTAAACCCTAAAACCCTAAACCCTTAACCCTAAAACCCTAAAACCTAAACCCTAAACCCTAAACCCTTAACCCTTAACCCTAAAACTCTAAAACCTAAACCCTAAACCCTAAACCCTAAACCCTAAACCCTAAACACTAAACACTAAACCCTAAAACCCTAAACCCCTAAACCCTTAAACCTTAAGGGGGGGACCGAAATCGGCCCGAACCGGACCAGATCGGGTCCGGACCGGCCGATCTGGCCGGTCCGGCCCCAATCTGGTCTGGTTCGGGCCGATTTAGGCCGTTTTTTTTTTTTTTTTTTCAAATCGGTGGGGGGGGAATAGTGAAATCCCCCCCGAATCGGATCGGAACCCGCCGATCCCGATCCGAATCGGCCGATTCGGATCGGAATCGGCCGATTCCGCAATCCATGATAAGGGCTGCCCTTCAAGTGTCCAGGCCTATCAAGAGGACTGTAGGAATGATTGATGATTGGAGTAAGGGCCTGCCCTTTAAAAGGGTGTTTTTCCAATTTGATGGGTTTTTACCCATCAAATAAAAATAACACGATTTTTGCTTTCCAAACCAGTCCTCTCTGATTCTTTTTGCAATAGAAAAGACTAAAATAATTTCAAACATTTGATGCTCAAATATTGAGCATTTGGAATGCCCACTGCCTTTGAAGTACTTTATACAGGTAAGTAGTTTCTCAAAGAAGTAAAACTAGATGACATGGGCAAGTGAGTATCAGTACAAGAACCTATTGGAAGTTCAAATCAACTTGATATTACTATCAAATAAGAACTAACCAACTCCCGTTGCTCGTGCATTGTGGGAAACATCAAAGTTTCATTTTCGTCCACTATAAAAGTTATTTAGAATATCCGTAAGAAAACATGAGGAGAAAAAATCCAATGGTCTTGTATGGCTTACATGGATATTGAAGTCATAAGAAGCAGAACTGGGCAAAAGTTTCCTAAGTTGGAAGACCTGAGAAGCAAATGATCAATCAAGGCTACAGACTGGGAACGCAATGGGAAAACCTCTCAAGTAGGAAACTGAAACCTAGTTGCAAAATTGAAAAGGGTAAGAAGATGCATCATATTTCTAGTAAACAATAAAGGATCTATGAGTATACCTCTCCAGGAGTCTCAAGAACTTGCTGTTTGTCAGTTGAGCCAATAATTTGTTCAGGGACATGGTTCTCTAGATGCACATATCTGATAAAACTATGTCAGTGAGCATTCTAACATTGATAACTGAAAAGGAACACAGAATTCTGCTTATTGGAGTTCGAACATGAGAAATTTGTGAAGTATGACAAAAAACACTCATATAAGCCATTGGTGTCCACTCAGTCATGCACTGTCCTTCGATTCAGAAGCAAGGAAACCAGTGTCCTGTATCTCACAGTAAGATCATGGAGCTCTTGCTTCCAGAATAATATTTTGCTGACTAATTGTAGGGTTGTGATGCTACAGTTCCTATGTTGCCTCATCCGAAGATACGGCATTCACAAAAAATGCTTTTCTAGCCTTAGTTTTCTTGACCACACAGGAATTCCTTCTGTTTTTTCTATTTGCTTAGTTAAGCTAAATGATTAAGTTGGCGCTCAAAACTACTGGTTAAGTTGGCGCTCAAAACTACTGGTTAAGTTTGCTTAGTTAAGCTAAATGATTAAGTTGGCGCTCAAAACTACTGGTTAAGTCCCAATTCTCAATTGTACTTTGAACATAAACCTGATGTTCCGTGGTTCTTGTGTTATGGAGCATGCAACATTTCCAACACAATTTGCCCATTTCATCAAAAAATAGATAAAATGCAGTAAAGAATGCTCAAGGACATGCAATTTGTTTGAAGCATAAGAACCAAGCAAATGTGAACCAAATGCATGAGCATACTAATTTATGGATAACAGTGCAACATGTCAGAAAGGACAACCTTCGCTCAAATATGACCAGTGTTGCGGTTTCTTCACTCTTCACAGAATGATCAGAATTAGCAGGTAGGTACGCATACGAATCCACCTATTTCCAGCCACAAAGATGCCAAAACTTCTCATCAACATTTTCTCATAGGGAAACACAAAATATGACTACATAATGAAGCTGAACTGTAGAGTAGAATCCAAAAATAAGTTTATAGCCTGATTTTAAGTTGGACACTTTTACTTGGAACTGAATTTTTTTCTTAGTTTCATTCTTTAACGGAAAAAGCTGAATACAATAGAAACAGTGAGTCGTAGTGGATCTGATTTGTAGTCTGAGTTCACACAACGTGACACAGGATATCAAACTGAAAATAGCAGAGCAAGACAGATATATAACCAACTTTCATACGATTTTGTAGGATTTTCAGTCCTGTTCACATGTTTAGAATCCTACAAAGTTGGATTTATTGTAACTTATGTTTTTAAGTTTGCTTCCGTCTATGTATTGCTGGCACATGTTAAATGACAAAAATTGATGTTTTTTTGAACGTGGATGGTACCACAATAGTATTAAAACAAAAAGAGAGTTACGAAAGGATGGGGATGTACAAGTATAAGAATCATCCCCAAAAAGGAAAACACCAAGATGGTGTAACCAATCCTCATCTCTCACCAAAATGGCAACAAAAACCGACAGCCTCGGGCCATGAAAAAACTAGTCACCCCTTCCCAAAATGAACAAAAGAGAAGAGTTACAAGAATCCACTTTACAAAGAAGGGATGCCCACTCCCTGACTTTCTCACAAACAAAAGAAAATAAATCTCTCAGAAGTGGAGGCCTCCCTTGTAAAGAGCCTACTGTTCTGTTCTGTCCAAATGGTCCAAATAGCAGTATGGAGGATCAGCCACCGGATAATGGGTCCTTAGAACAGTTCCAAGCTCTTCCCCACCTCATAAGTAGCTGCTCTGTAGAGTCCCACCGGCTGAAGGCGACCTTAAGGCAAGAAGCAATCAGCTGCCACACTTCAAAGGAAAAGGAGCAGGAAGTAAAGAGATGATCCACATTCTCCTCTTCCTCCCCACAAAGAAAGCATGTGGTGTTCAAGCCATCGATGAAGTGAACCAGCCCATCACAAGTGGGAAATCTATACAAAGACACCCGCCATAATAGAAACTGCATCTTGAGAGGACTTTTACCTTGCCATATACTTGAATAGAATCTGAATCTGGCTCCCCCATCCACAATAATAGAGTATGTAGACCTAACTGAAAACTGACCGTCCTTCCCCCAATTCCATATCCATCCATCCTGAGTGTCATGAGCCAGCTGGCAAGATTGGACCAAATGGAGCAATTGTATCAGGTCATCCATCTCTGGATCCCTCAGAGACCTCCTGAATGTAGGACACCAACAATGATGCACCATATCAAAGGTCTGGAAGACAGTAGCATCTGTATCACATGCAGTGACAAAAAGTCCAGGGAATAGAGCCCATAGAGGCTGAGCAGTACACCAGGAGTCTAACCAAAATAGAGTGGACTTGCCATCCGTAACAAGAATTTGAGCACCAACCTTGAAAACATCTGGGCAAGCAAGGATCCCTCTCCAAATGGGTGAGACATTATAGGTAGTGTGGTGTTGGCCCAAAATATTTATAAACATGATAAAAAAAATGTATGCATGTATGTGCATGCCGTCATGCGATGTAAAAAAATGCACACACACGCATACAATTATGTAAGGTATGCATGCTTGCATTGAAGAGATTAGAGGGGATGATTTATACCTCAATAAGAAGACTCCCTCGGGCCCAATATGCTGTCCATTGAATCCAAGACAGCCCCAATATATCGCCCGAGTGTGGGCTGGATATGCAGCCCAATAAGCCTCCGAATTTGGGGTGGGGGTGCAGCCAAATAAGCCTCCTAAACACGCCTGCTATGCAGCCCGATATGCCCCTGAAAATGGGCCAAGAGGACTGCACAATAGGGCCCAAGTACCAGCCCCAAATAAAGCCCAAACGCAGTCCAAGTAGGGCCCAAATGACAGCCCAAATGAGTCCCGAATATTAGTCCAAGAGAGAGGCCCAATAAGGAAATCCAAGGGGGCCTAAGTGCAGCCCAATATGCAGTCTTAAATAGTCCAAGAGCCCACAAAAGACAAGTACAGCAGCAACCAAAAAAAAAAAAAACTAAGTGGTCCCCCTTTCACTCTCTCTTTTTAAATAATAAGATGAGGAGGAGGGGACCAGTGGGGGTCCCCACCAATTTTGGGACCTCCCACCGGTTCCTTCCAAAGAGGGAAACCGGTAGGAGGGTCCCTCCTCTCCTCTCTCTTCATTTAAAATTCAAATATGGGGAGAGAGGGGAGTTAATGGCCTTTTAAGGGCTTTGTTAATGGGAGTTTTAATGTCCATTTGGGCTCCCCATGATAGTGGATTCTCCACCACAAATGAAGTTAATGGCCAATCATTGGTCTAATTAATAGTCTCTTCATGTGATTAAAAGAGAGGGGGATTGAATGAGGCTTTCATCATTTATTGAAGCAAAAAAGGAGAAGAAAAAAGAAAAGAGAGGAGGAGGAGGAGGCCACCAGTCCTCCCATGTGATTAAAGGTTCTCCTAGGGGAAAACCCTGTCAAAATTTTATTGTAAAACTCTTTCATAAGATAGTACTCTCTCGAAATTTCGAATGGAATAATAATATGATCTTACGCTTCTTGTGCCAAATACTTGTCTGCATGTGTGTATTACATGTTCATATGATCAAATTTATACTTAACCAACACCTCATCAATTGTGAAATCATATAATTAATTATGAACACATACATAATTAAAATCCAAATAACACCTAAGTGCCTTTGGCCTCACTTTTAAATATGACTAAGCCTAAGTCAACACTAAAGATTTAATAAACCATATACACATTAAATAATGTAATAGCACACTTAGTTGTGGAATTAATCCTAAAATGACTAAAATCCCTCCACCCATAAGTAATTAATAAAATCAGAAAAAAACAGTAAAAATCAGGAAAAATACCTAAAAATATAAAAATGCTTCAATGACCAAATACCCTTATACCCTAAGAAAAAAATCATTAAAATACATATAAAACACAGAAAAATCATAAAAAATATAAAACCAATAAAATGTGCCAAATACCCCTAATGGCCAAAATTACCAAAATACCCTCCAACCTAAAAGTACCTAAAATGGCTCTAAAATGTCTCCTAAGGTTTTAAAACCTTCTCAAATTATTAAAACTCCTCTCAAATTCTAAAATGACCCTAATGCCCCTATACCCTCGACTCAGCATAATTACGAAAATACCCTCATGGGTCTAAAACACTTGGAATCAATCCTAAGACACTCGGAGTAGATCCTAATAAGAGGGAATCAATCGTAATAACTCGTGATCAATCCAAATACCCAAGAACAACCCCTTGTAGCCTGGAAACAATCCAAATAACTTACAATTAATCCAAATCCCTAAGAAAACCTGCGTGAGGCCAAGTGCTTAACCTAAAAGCTACCTTCACATGTATGTGCATCGCGTGGTAGTACAATTTGTTTAAGGGTATCATACGAAAAGTTAATCAAGGGTTGTCGAGCAGTTGCTCAACGTAATTAACACTGATTGAGGTAAGTGGAGAGGATCCATATACTTGGATCTTCTTCTGATCAAAAGTCTCGGACTCCCTGAGGGCTAATCCTAAGCTCTCATAGTCCAAAAAACAAAATAAATAAAATCAACCTATATTTCTCCAAATAAAACACAAACGAAATAAGACATTATAGGAGAGATCTAGGTGCATGTCCAAATAGATGGCATGTACGGTGGGACCTATCTTTTCCTTCATCTCACTGTCCGGTGATGACATCGAGGGTCACTTGTCCATCATTCCCAAAATGTGCCATATCCCGACAACAAGGAATTCCGGGTCGGGTCGGGACCCGGAATCGGGACCCGGCGATCCAGACCCGATCTGATCTGGATCGGCCGGGTCGGCCGATCCAGACGAAGTCCGGCCGGTCCGACTCGGCCGGAAAGAAAAAATCAGAAAAAATCAAGAAAAATCAGGAAAAATCAGAAAAAATTACATACATATTATTCAATTGATGTACAATAAGAATGAATGCAATTCATGTACATCCATAAAAAACCCTAAACCCAAAACCCAAAACCCAAAACCCAAAACCTAAAACCCTAAACCCTAAACCCTAAAACCCTAAAACCCTAAACCCTAAACCCTAAACCCTAAACCCTAAACCCTAAAACCCTTAAACCCTTAAACCCTAAACCCTAAACACTAAACACTAAACACTAAACACTAAACCCTAAACCCTAAACCCTAAACCTAAACCCTAAACCCTAAACCCTAAACCCTTAAACCCTAACCCTAACCCTAACCCTAACCCTAAACCCTAAACCCTAAACCCTAAACCCTAAACCCTAAACCCTTAACCCTAAAACCCTAAAACCCTAAAACCCTAAACCCTAAACCCCTAAACCCCTAAACCTTAAGGGGGGGATCGGGACCGGCCCGAACCGGACCAGATCGAGTCCGGACCGGCCGATCTGGCCGGTCCGGCCCCGATTTGGTTTGGTTCGGGCCGATTTCGGCCATTTTTTAAAAAAAAAAAAAAATCGGTGGGGGGGAACAGTAAATTCCCCCCAAATCGGATCGAGACCCGCCGATTCTGATTCGAATCGGCCGATTCCGCAATCCATGCCCGACAATGCCGCTACGCAACCGGTTCAAGATCCTCCCGAAGGTTTGTCAAGATGGGGCGACCTTCAAGAAGAAGAAAAAGACACCCAAGGCGCCTATTCAGCAGGAGTAGGGATACACTCAGAATATCATCATGCCTCGGCATGGGAGCAATGTTTTTCCCCGCCATCGGGGTAATACCACGGAGGATTGGAACCTCTGTGTGAAGAAATTGTGGGTGACTAAGGAGGAAGCTTGTAGAATCCACCAGGCTAATGCCACCTTAGCCGAGCAGCTGACTCGGTAGCCTATACAACCAAAAAGGCAAATGGCTGATACACCCACTAGGTCTCATCCTCCGCGAGGTCAAAAGAGGAAGGGTGCCTACAAGGCATAGGAGCAAGTCCAAAAACGGACTTCTATCTTTGAGCAGTTGGGCGCTCTCGTCCGACCAACCCAAAATAAAAATAGGACTACCAAGATGACAGAGGATGGCATCTACATCTATACTTGCTACACTTCAAGTACCACCGATTGGCAATCCTCCCAAGCGGAGGATTCAAATGATATTGCTAGCTTGGCGCAACAGGGTGGGCCCATAACCCATCAGATGGAGCAAGCTATATGTTTGCTAAACCAAGGAAGTTAGGGGGGAGAACTACTTCAAATCGGCGATGGCAACGCTACCAGAGGAGCTAATGAAGGGGGAACAAATGCCCAAGATACCAGGATCATTCCGGAACAACCACAAGACCCAGTGCAGCCTCAGACTATGAAGGAAATGAGATAAGAAATCAGCAATTAAGGACCTTGCTGTATGGCATGATACAGAAGATGGAGGAGCAGCAGAGGGTAGCCCCAGCCCCTTCGGTGAATCCACCTCCGCCGAGGGTCATGCCTCATCCTGCTGAGGTCAATTTCAACCCTGACGAGATTTAGGAAGATAGGGTCGAAGAAACTAATAATAATGTTCAGCAATCGCATGCTTCTACAGACGATGCTGCAGCGTCACATAAGAACTTGATTGAGCAAATAATTGAAGTCAAAATGGCTGAACAAGATGAAGAGATAAGTATGTTTGATCTATACAAAGTGCCATTCCTTGTTCGTCATATGTTCAAGAAACTCCCGGTGAACTACAATAAGCGCCTTAAAGTCACCAGATATCATAGGGAAGGCTCGACACAAGAGTATATTGCTCATTACATGAGAGATTTAGGAGAATTGGCTACTGATGAAGCCTATCTCCTGAGATTTTTCTCTACCTCCCTTACAGGCACGGTGTTCCAGTGGTACGCTAAGTTGAAGCCCAGTTCCATCAATAGCTGGAGTTCCTAGACCGCTTTAAAGTCTCGGAGTGGAAGGTCACTATCACTGAGTTGGTAACCTTGAAGCATGGCAAAAATGAGTCCGCCATTGATTATATCAAGAAAGTATGAAGTGTGACAACCCGCCAGTACATGAGAATGTGGTTCGGTTGTGCAAAAAGGGCTTAAAGCCTGAAACTAATCACAAGCCGATTGGGGTCAATGTTCGGAGCTTTAATCAACTTAATAATATAGTTACAGAGATTGAGATGTTCTTCTTTGACCACCCTGCCATGTTGCCAAACAAGGGAAAAGCTCCGAGAGAGTGAGGTGCTGCTTCAAAAGAAGTCAATGCAGTTGACTTTGCTTCAACTGCTGAAAAGCCTGAGGGCAAAGGGAACCCCAATGCATCAACATCCGTCAAGAAGGGAGATGGAAAAAGTACCAACTAGCTCCCTCAATGAAAGGATGAAAAAGACATTCATTTGCAAGGGATCATACAAGAAAGTTGTTTGAAACCTGCATAAAGGGAAATCTCCTGGCACTCCCGGAGCCCTAGAAGCTCGCTGAGGCCAACAAAGTGAATGAGCTGAACTATTGCCCAAATCATCGCATGCTGAGGCATGTGTTAGAAGATTGCTATGTCTGTAAGGATGAGATCGATAAACTCATCCAAGAAGGTGCCATGGAAATGGGCAAATACTTGATAAGTCCTCCCTAGCCACATTAGAAATCTAGGTAGACATTCGTTGTAAATGTCATATATATGAGTAAAAGCTCCTCAGGGTTTCATCCCGCAGAAGAAGATACAAGGGCCTCTCTAGAGCGGGAGGCAATGCCATCATATACTCTAGCAACCTCGACTCCAGAAGGGTCGACTATGGCAACATTGGAGGAAATCCAAGTGAGTCTGGGCAGGCTCTTATATCAGTAAGATGAACTCCTCCAAATAACAAAGGGGCCAATCGAGGCAAATGGTTGAGGACTTGGCGGTGGACAAGGTCAATAGATTCTTCTCCTCTGAAGATACTGGGTTAGAATGTTGCCGACCTTTGAGGAAGAAAGGTAAGCATGCCTCGGACCTGAACAAAATGCCAAGTACCCGTCAGTGGGAGGAAACGACCCTTCGAGGGAAAAGCCATGAAGGTGCCAGTGTATCTGGAAAAGGCCCTAAGGATAAGAGGGTTGTTGATAATGAAGTAGGCATACGCTTCAAAAGCTCCCAAATCCTAAAGTAAAGGCTCACGAAGCCATATTCCTTTCCAAAAGACAGTCTATGAACTCTTCAGGCTGTGCATGAGGAAGAAAGCAATTACTATTCTTAAGCCAAGAAGAGAGGAAGAAATGCATAGGACAAATGCTCCTAATTATTGCCACTATCAATGCGCTCTCGGCCACCTGACTGAACACTGCTTCATGTTCAAGGATGAGGTTGAAAGATTGATCTGGGAAGGGCAAATAAATATGGGAAAGTGCATGGTTGAGCCCCCACAACATCACACAACCAGATATACTGTGAATATAATCCAGAGGATATTTTGAGATGCGAAAAAATTCTTTGAGGATGATGAGGATGAGGAGTCACCCAACTCCAAGCCACAAGAACCCCAATAATCCCGCTACCAATATAAGTAGGGTCTTGGATAAACCTCCTTCTCCGCGGACCAAAGCCACGATTGATACTCTGATGGCAATCCAGAGGGAGATAGAGATGATAGACCTCAAATACCAACGAACTGCTAAGGAGGAAGGGCAAGAAGTAGTTCCTCCGAAAAGAAAGAAAAGAAAATATTCGGTGAATATCAAATGTTGCCAAATAATGTGGTCGAGCGGGCCGTCAGGGCAACCTTCGATCGCGATCAGCCAGAGCAGCAGTGGACTTTGGTCCAAAAAAGAAATCAGAGCCTGATCATGTAATGAAAGCCTGAAGGTAAAGGTGGAAAGAGGAAAAGCCTACATCAGCACTACTCCGCCTTTAGGGGTACCATCTCCGTCCCGCTTCATTGGAGAAGTGGCAAGAAGGAAAACACAGAAAAATAATAAAAAGAAAAATGAAAAGAGGAAACAGAAGAGGCAGAAGGCCTCAGTCATACATGCCAAAAAATGGAGTCTCACCTTTACAAAGACTCCAAAATATCATTGATGAGCTAAATGATTATTGGTCAGGTCAACCCACCAAAAATATCTCCCTAAGCAAATATATCCTATGGGAGGAACTCGAAAAGCGAGCTCGCCAGAGAGCCTAGTTGCTAGAGCTCCGAGGCCGTATGAGAATGGCTAAAGAAGACAGTCTTTCCATCCCAAATGATGCTAGTATGTTCTGGGAAGATGACCTAACTGTGGATAAAGTGGAACAACAATACCGAGGATGCCATATAGTGTCGATTCAGTCCCACAATATAGCAAATAACCTGGGTGATGAGATCAGATGCGTCTCGCCCAAGTCCAGAAGGCCACTGCCAACCTATCAAAGGAGAAACAGTCAGCCAAATTAAAAGAGGGGTTGCGGCCGAGGTCGAGGTCATGATGGCAGTTGTGACAGAGGCGAAGTTCCCTCAAATCAAGATAGGGTGATCTACTTTAGGGGAGGTTCCAAAATCAGTCTCAGAACAAAAAATTAGGAGAAATATATATTTATATCCCTCTTCTGATGAGAAGGACCACCTCCATTAGCCAGGAGAAGTAGAACCTACAACAAGCCAGCACAACGCAGGGCCTTCTGCGGAACCCAACGCTGCAGGAAGGAATCTCCAGGACTGAGAATTGGTAGGCACTGATTCAGCTGATGATCCTATGTCGCTTCCCCAATCCTCATCTTCTCTATTTGTCCGCATACTGGCATGAACACCTCTACTGTACTCTGGATCAGGGTCATCTGGATCCTCTTCATCATCATCTAAATTGATTGGCCACTGAACATGCAAACTGTAATTCCTTCGTCTTTGACGTCCTGATATCTCATCTTGCAGATCCATCTGTTGTTGAGATGATAAATCTTTTTGGGCTTTTTTACTCAACATGTAAGCCCTCATTACCCTCTTCAAGTTTAGTGGAACTGACTCACATCTGCTGACATCTCTTGTTATACCAGCAATATGATTTTTTAGGCGATACACACCTCCACCCATCTCCTTTCCACACTAGTTGCATTTGACCCTCCTCCGCCTACTATCCAGTAGTGTGCAATGTTGCCAACCAAGATCAGCATCCTATTATTCCATATCTTGTTCATGATGTCTTTTATAACGACCCAATCAGCTAACTGGCCCAACAACTATGCTGGTTGGTAGACTTCCTAGAAGGTCACACATCTTGAGACTTCTCTCAACCAAGCACATTTAACTTCATAGTTCTTTTCAACTCGAGCTCCAAAAAATGGCTAGCTGGTGTTGTTGGTAGTCTACTGATTTAGTCTATTTAACATTTTCTTATACGGAGTGTTACAATCTACCCCCGTTAGATAGGCGTCGTCTTTGTCGCTATATCACAGCTATTCCAGATCACCAGACAGGTAGGATTTTAAAGGTGACCCCCACAGGTTCAAGAGGTGGCTCCCACCATGTAATATTTTGTCCCATGTGGGTTCAAGAGGTGGCTTCCATAATGTAGCACTTTGCCCTATGTGACACTTAATTCCCACACTTTTGGCTGTTGTCAGGCTCTAATACCATTTGTAACAACCCAATCAGCTAACTGGCCCAACAACTGTGCTAGTTGATAGACTTCCCAAGAAGGTCACCTATCTTGAGACTTCTCCCAACCGAACACACTTAACTTCAAAGTTTTTTCCAACTTGAGCTCCAAAAAATAACTAGCCGATGTTATTAGTAGTCTGCTGATTTAGTGTATTTAACATCTTCTTATATGGGGTGTGACAATTTATCCCTTTTAGATAGGCGACATCCTCGTCGCTATATCACAACTATTCCAAATCACCAGGCAGGTAGGATTCTAGAGGTGGCCCCTACAGGTTCAAAAGGTGGCTCTCACTATATAGCACTTTGTCCCATATGGGTTCAAGAGGTGGCTGCCATGGTGTAACATGCTCTACCTAAGAAGAAGAATACACCATAATATCATCCACAAATACCACTACAAACTGATCCAGATAGGCTTTGAAAACCCGATTCATCAGATCCATAAAAGCTGCCGGAGCATTGGTCAAGCAGAAAGGCATAACCGAAAACTTATAATGTCCATACCGAATCCTAAAAGTTGTCTTACTCACATCTGACTCATGGATCCTTAACTAATAATACCCCGACCTCAAGTCAATCTTCGAAAACACCTTAGCGGACTGTAACTGATCCATCAGATCATCAATCCTCAGAAGCAGGTACTTGTTCTTCACCGTCACTTGGTTCAGCTGTCTACAATCAATACACAGCCTCAAAGAACTGTCCTTCATTCTAATTAACAAAACAGAAGCACCATACGGAGAAGTACTGGGGCGGATAAAACCCTTATCCAGCAAATCATGTAACTGTGCCTTTAACTCAGCGAGTTCTGCTAGAGTCATCCGGTATGGAGTCTTAGATAAGGGTGCCGTACCCGCTGCGAGCTCGATAGTGGACTCAACCTCCCACTGAGGAGGAAGGCCAGACAACTCCTTAAAAAACACATCCGTAAGACTGGAAATACTATCATTAGAAACACATGCCTTAGAAAGTGCACCTTATCTAACCATAATTCACACTTGCTGAATTTGACGTAAAGTTGGTGTCTCGAGCAAGAATGGGAAAAGACCCAATAAATCGTGGACTCAGCTTGCCTCACTTCCTATATCTCATCACACCCTTGGAAGGTGAGATACGGAGGAACACGTATCCCCAACCTCAAACTCAAGCGGTCTTCTACGAATATCAGCATAGCTCTTACCACCCAGTCTTCTGGGAGTCCACGATATGTTCTACGTATCGATGTTGAGGAAGTATGTAAAGGATCCATCCCATGTCTTGAACTTTTGAGAATTGCAAGTCTCGGAGGATTTGTCTTTTCCAGAGTATCCAGTGCGCATTGCAGATCGTAGGGAGCAGATCCTTCGGAACAACATTGTCCCTCTGGTGAAGGTGATTTGGTAGCATCGCTCCGAAGACGAGGCAACTTGGGAGCAAGAAGATGAGTTGCGAGAGCAATTTTCTTACCTTTTCCAGTAAGTTCTCCTTTGAACTTTATAGTATCTTTTTTCCTTTGAAGCGACCTTAGTTGCAGTAATTTCGGAGACGAAATTTTCTTAGGGGAGGATGTAAGGACTGAAGTTTCAGATTCAGTTATTAGGTCGGTTTCGATATTAGATTCCCTGGTTTAAGTCTTTGTGAGCTTAGTGCATGGGCTCTGAACCGCGTCAAGCAGGCAAGACGCGCTTTTGAAAGGCGTCAGCCATAGGCGATGTGATTTAGGAACCATATATGTGTGACGCGTGGTCGGGTGTCGGGACGCATGTGTATGGCTCCGGCCTTATCGTCTGAATGGTGTCGCACATAGTCAATGCGATTCAGACATCTGCCAGTATACGACCCCTGTCTTGTCATCTAAATGGCGTCGTTTTGGAATGACGCGATTTAGGTCGTCGGGTTTGACACCCCGAACAACCGTTCTTTCTCCCTCCTTCGGATCATTCTCTCCCTCACTTTCTCTCTCTTCTTCCTCTCCTCTCCTTCTCTTTCTCTTTCTCTTCCTCTTCCTCCACCACTCCAACTCCTTACCACCACCTCTCACCACTTTCACAACCATCTCCACTGTGGCTCTTCACTTTTCGGACGACGTCTGACGTCTCGGCGGAGTGACGGCGTCTACGGCAGTACTGGCGGCGACTTGTGGTGTGATAGCTTGGCGGCGAGGAGACGGAGCCTGGTGATTCATTTGCGTTGTGGCGGTGCTTCCACGGAGAGGACTCAACAAGGAGTCAGGAAGAGTTCAAATAACCGGTAACGTGACGATCTTCACGTATGTTTCGATCGATTTAACTCGTGAATTTTGAATGATTTCTTGTTTTGGAGCATACTATAGATGTGTGGGGATCTTCGGGTAGAAATGCACATATTTAGGGGGGATTTTGATTGAAATGGCATTTTTATGAAAATTGAAGTGGCATGTTTTAATGTGGTTAATGGATTCCCTATCTCTATTTGAGATGTTTTTTATTCGATTTGTGGGAGGGGATCTCGTGTTGTGGCTTAATGAAGACAGAAGGGGAGTTCTGTTTCGGATGCTAAATTGCGTCCACTCAGGGCGACACGATTTGCAAATCGCGTCAGCCTTAGCCAATATGATTCATACATTAGGAGCTTGTGTTCACTAGGAACCATCAAATCCGACAACATACTCTAGACTTCTATTTGAAGCTCTTCAGAGGAGGATTTCAGGAGGCCATCTATTGTTAAGGATTTGCTCCCTTCCCTCCAGGCAGTTGAGAGGGAGTACCTTTCATGTCCGTTCACCGAGGAGGAGCTTAGGGAGCTTGTCTTCGCCTTGCAGGTGATAAGGCTTCTGGCCCGTATGGCCTCCCTATCCTATTCTATTAGTAATGTTGGGACATAGTTAAAGATGATATCCTTAATGCCTTGGTGAACTTTCAAGCGGGGTGTACTCATCTCAGAGGAATCAACAAGACCTTTTTAGTCTTGAGCCCCAAGAGGGGTGGTGGCTAAATCTTTATCTAACTACAGACCTATCAGTTTGTTGAATGGAGTTTACAAGATCATCACCAGGACTTTGGCTTCTAGGCTGGAGAAAGTGGTGAACAGACTGGTCAATGGGAACCAAAGGGCTATTATCAGGAGAAGATTCATCTAAGATAATTTTTTGCTTGCACATGAGGGGCTGCATTACATGAACTTGCATCATAAGTGTAACAGCCCCGTCTACAGATCTTTGGTAGGTGCACAATTCAAAAACAAAATGATTAAAAATATAAATGTAAAAGAATAATGAGTAATCCACGTCCGTTATACAATAGCATAATAAGGAAACAAATCTTCATATCCTAATAAATTAGACTGGCCATGCCTATCAAATCTTCAGGTGCTAATCTGGATCCATCTTTACGTGCCTTTCCTGAAAAAACATATTTTTATAACTTTTATGAGATCCCAAAAATTGAGTTCTCAATAAGGATCATTTATATCCCTACTGATATCCCGCACACACCACCATGTCCACTCATGACTCACATGCATGTTTATGCTTATTATAATATAACTTATATGCAATTCATGTACAACCAGTTATCTTAAGACATAGGATATTCATGTATGATTCCGAAGTATGTATGCATCGTAAATCAACGTGAATCCGAAGTGATAAACGTGTAACAAGATGATAACAACTACACATTTTCTTAAATTCTTTCTTCTCAGTGGTAATTTATATTAACATAGAAAATATAAAAATATTTGTTGCAAGTCATCAGCATAGGGTCTCAGGATTGAGTCGTTCATTCATTAATCTTTCATTAGATTAGTCATAAAGTCATAATCTTTCACAAGTCTTGAATTCATAAAGTGACTCATCCTTGTTGACTTGAAGTGACAGGGATAATCATGTACCGGCGGGCATGGTGAGTAAGCCGTTCCTCCGACGCACCTACCACCCCCACAGCCTACCCAACCCAGTAAGTCTCCAGAAACCTACTGGGGAGGCTGGAAAGAGTTAGGTTGGGTTCTGTAATTATTGTCATGAAATCATTTTTTAGTCTTTATTCCTCATTTTAATATCATCACAGCCATGAAGTCTTCCTTATTCTATAATATATACATACATATATATGTTCATCATATAATATAACTTTAAACAACTTTTAAGTCTTTTATCTCTTTATAGCTCACAAGAGCTTAGATGACATCTTCTTTATTCATCAATTTCTTAATAGACAATTTTCTCATGATGATTCATAATTAAATATGCAAACATCTTTTTTGTGATGAAAAACCCTTAACTGGGTTCACATAGAATTCATCATGCACCGTGGTTCACATATTAATCATCAATCATACATGTTAGAAAATCACCATAAATTTAAAAAGTAAAATCATGTAGAAAGCATACCTTCAGTTCATGCCATGTCATGCAATAACAAGTTATTTTATACTTAATAGAATTTCCCATGACCTCTCTGTAATCAGACAGAGTTTCCCCTTAATAATCATACAAGTTTTACACCCTACAATCTCCAAAACCCAAAATGGAAGAGACAACAATAGGTACATCACCCTATCTTTTGTTAAGCAGACCGCCGCCAATGTCTTGCTGAATCGTCACCGAGCCGCCACTAGTTGCTCCCCCTTCTCCCTTCTTCTTCTTCTTCTTTTTCTTCTTCTCTCTCTTTCTCTCTCCGCCCCTCTCTCCTTCTCCTTGGCTGCCCTAGCCAACCTCTACCCCCTTTTTATAGAAGGTAGGGTGGTGAAGAGGGGAGAGAACTTGTGGTGGAAAGAAGTTCGACTTGTCACGAAAAGAGTGGACGGAAAATGTGTGGTGGAGGAGAGGGACAAGTGGCACAAGAGAATGGAGAAGAAGGTGGTGGAAGAATGTGGAAGGGGTAAGGTGGCACGATGAGGTAGCAGGAGGTAACTTAAGGGCTAAGTAATTACTGTTAGGCCCCTTATTTTTAAATAATTCTATATATACTCCTATTTCTTTACTAAGTAATCAATAATGGTCATTTTTTAGTCATTTAAGGGTACTTCTAAGAACTTTAAAAATTTTACTTAGGACCCTATAAAAATAATATATGGCATCATAAACCCTAAACTTTTAATAATTGTGTTTATACTTTTTAGGAATTTATAAATATATCTTTAAATTTTTGTGGGGTCTTACATTCTCCCCTCCCTATAGAAATTTCGTCCTCGAAATTTCACATTGATCACTTCAAAATTATAATTTTAAAGCCTCCACGGAATCACTCATTCATTTCATCTTCTTAATATCATCCAATGATAGTACAATACTGCCATTCCATGTTCATACAAGAGATCTTATCATTTTTCAGAATTTATTCTTCACGACCTACTATGCTTCCCCTACGCTACTATGTTATACATATTTCAAACGTTATATTAGAAAAAATCTTCATTCTTTCCACTTCATATTCTATATTTTAAGAATACTACTAATAATTACAATTCTGGTAAGAAACTCGTTTATAAAATCCATCGGTAGGCAGGACTCGAATTGTTGTCTTAGTTCGTAGTCCTGGCCAACAACTACTTACTAAGAACAATAAATCTTATCATTACCAAAAATGTCGGCATGACACCCTCATGAGCATTATAGAAGATTTGACTGCATGATGTGGCCAGCACCATGCACCAAATCTCTAATAGTATCATTTGAGTTTCGTGTAAAACATGCAACGAAAACACATGTATATGAATAACATGATTAAAACTAGTTTACTAAACTACTATATTCGAGTTCTGGTTTACATTGTGATATCATTACTAACACTTTGTTTTGTTAAGTTCAAAGGAATTTGTTAAGTTCAAAGGAATATGTTACAACATATATTTTCATGTGATGGCACACCATATTGTCACTCAGCTTCTTCTCATAGTTGATTATATGTTATTGTAAGTGATGGCTAGTAGGGATATGTAACTATTGTATTCAGGATATGAATTAACCGTCTAATCATTTTGTCTTAGTCTTATGCATACACTACCAAACCTAGTTTGATACAACCTGTAACAGTCCCGTCTACAGATCTTTGGTAGGTGCACAATTCAAAAACAAAATGATTAGAAATATAAATGTAAAAGAATAATGAGTAATCTACGTCCGTTATACAATAGCATAATAAGGAAACATATCTTTATATCCCAATAAATTAAACTTGCCATACCTATCAAATCTTCAGGTGCTAATATGGATCCATCTTTATGTGCCTTTCCTGAAAAAGCATATTTCTATAACTTTTATGAGAACCCGAAAATTGAGTTCTCAATCCCTACTGATATTCCGCACACACCACCATATCCACTCATGACTCACATGCATGTTTATGCTTATTGTAATATAACTTATATGCAATTCATGTACAACCAATTATCTTAAGACACGTAGGATATTCATGTATGATTCTTAAGTATGTATGCATCATAAATTAACGTGAATCCGAAGTGAAAAATGTGTAACAGGATGATAACAACTACACAATTTATTACATTCTTTCTTCCCAGTGGTAATTTATATTAACATAGAAAATATAAAAATATTTGTTACAAGTCATCAGCACAGGGTCTCAGGATTGAGCGTTCATTCATTAATCTTTCATCAGATTAGTCGTAAAGCCATAATTTTTCACATGTCTTGAATTCATGAAGTGACTCATCCTTGTTGACCTAAAGTTATAGGGATAATCATGTACCAGCGGGAATGATGAGTAGGTCGTTCCTTCAACGCACCTACCACCCCCACAGCCTATTCAGCCCAGTAAGTCTCTAGAAACTTATTGGGGAGGCTGGAAAGGGATAGATTGGGTTCTACAGTTGCTCCTCACTCCTACTGCATCCTAGCCCCACCCTATGAGTGCACCCAAGAAGGATCTCCGTCCCCTGCCCAAAACGACGGTCCGCACCAGGAAAGAACTACGGTCCGAACACAGAAAACCACGGTCTAAAGACCGGAAATCATAATGACCCAAACATCCCCCTATCCCCAGGAGACTGGGCTGACCATGCCAGCAAATGATGTCACTTCTTCGCTGGTAAAAGAAAACAAATCATCATAGAACCATCAGTCATCAATATCATAAACATTCATCGTCGTCACAGAAGGCCTTCACATCTTTATCTTATTATCATCATCATAGAGGCTCTCATGCCATGTTCTATTTCTTTACGTAACATCTCCTTATTCCCCTTCCATAGGGGTCATTATTGTCATGAAATCGTTTCTTAGTCTTTATTCCTCATTTTAATATCATCACAGCCATTAAGTCTTTCTTATTATGTAATATATAAATACATGTATAAGTTCATTATATAATATAACTTTAAACAACTTTTAAGTCTTTTCTCTCTTTATAGCTTACAAGAGCTTAGATGGCATCTTCTTTATTCATCAATTTCTTAATAGACAATTTTCTCATGATGATTCATAATTAAATATGCAAACATCTTTTTTGTGATGGAAAACCCTTGACTGGGTTCACATAGAATTCATCATGCATCGTGGTTCACATATTAATCATCAATCATGCATGTTAAACAATCACCATAAACTTAAAAAATAAAATCATGTAGAAAACATGCCTTTAATTCATGTCATGTCATGTAATAACAAGTTATTTTATACTTAATAACATTCCCCATGACCTCTTTGTAATCAGACAGAGTTTCCCTTTAATAATCATGCAAGTTTTACACCCTACAATCTCTAAAACCTAAAATGGAAGAGGCAACATGTCACACTCCGTATAAGATGTTAAATACACTAAATTAGTAGACTACTAACAACACCGGCTAGCCATTTTTCGAAGTTCGAGTTGGAAAGAACTCCGAAGTTAAGCGTGCTCGATTGGAAAAATCCCGGGATGGGTGACCTTCCTGAGAAGTCTACCAATTAACACAGTTGTTAGGCTAGTTAGTTGATGGGTCACCCATCCTGGGACTTCTCCCAACCAAGCACGCTTAACTTCGGAGTTCTTTCCAACTCGAGCTCCGAAAAATAGTTAACCGATGTTGTTGGTAGTCTATTGATTTAGGCTATTTAACATATTCTTATACTGTATGTGACAATCTACTCCCCTCGGATAGGCGACGTTCTCGTCGCCATATCACAACTATTCTAGATTATCAGGCAGATAGGATTCTAGAGGTGGCCCCCACAGGTTCAAGAGGTGGCTCCCACCATCTAGCACTTTGTCCCATATAGGTTCAAGAGGTGGCTCCCATAGTGTAGCACTTAGCTCCTACACTTCCAGGTGGTGTCAGGCTTTAATACCATTTGTAACGACCAATCAGTTAATTGGCCCAATAACTGTGTTAATTGGTAGACTTTCCGGAAAAGTCACCCATCCTGGGACTTCTTCCAATCAGTTAATTAGCTCCTACACTTTGCCCTATGTAGCACTTAGCTCCTACACTTCCAGGTGGTGTCAGGCTTTAATACCATTTGTAACGACCAATCAGTTAATTGGCCCAATAACTGTGTTAATTGGTAGACTTTCCGGAAAAGTCACCCATCCTGGGACTTCTTCCAATCGAGCACTGTTAACTTCAGAGTTCTTTCCAACTCGAGCTCCAAAAAATAGTTAACTGATGTTGTTGGTAGTCTACTGATTTAGGCTATTTAACATATTTTTATACTGGGTGTGACACAACAGTAGGTGTATCACCCTACCTTTTGTTAAGAAGACCGCCGCCGATGTCTTGTTGAATCGTCACCGAGCCGCCACTAGCTGCTCCCCCTTCTCCCTTCTTCTTCTTCTTCTTCTTCTCCTCTCTCTTTCTCTCTCCGCCCCTCTCTCCTTATCCTTGGCTGCCCTAGCCAACCCCCTCCCCCCCTTTTATAGAAGGTAAGGTGCTGAGAAGGGGAGAGAACTTTTGGTGGAAAGAAGTTCCACTTGTCACGAAAAGAGTGGACGGAAAAGGCCTGGTGGAGGAGAGGGACAAGTAGCACAAGGGAAGGGAGAAGAAGGTAGTGGAAGAATGTGGAAGGGGTAAGGTGGCGCGATGAGGTGGCAGGAGGTAACTTAACGGTTAAGTAATTGCTGTTAGGCCCCTTATTTTTAAATAATTGTATATATACTCCTATTTCTTTTCTAAGTAATCAATAATGGTCATTTTTTGGTCATTTAAGGGTACTTCTAAAAACTTTAAATTTTTTTCTTAGGACCCTATAAAAATAATATATGGCATCATAAATCCTAAACTCTTAATAATTGCATTTATACTTTTTAGGGATTTGTAAATATGCCCTTAATTTTTTGTGTGGTCTTACAATAAGAGGGGTCTAGTGTTAAAATTGGATTTTGAGAAGGCTTATGACACAATTAGCTAGGACTATTTATTTTAGGTTCTCACCGGGATAGGCTTTGGAGAGAAGCGGACCAACTGGGTTAGGGAGTGTGTTACCTCTGCCACCTTTCTGGTGCTAGTTAATGGGCAACCTACCTCCTTCTATAGCAGGAGAAGCCTCAGGCAGGGAGACCTTTATCTCCCCTACATTTTATTCTTGTGACCCATATTCTTAGCAGAGTTTGGGAGAGAGCAGAACTAGCAGGACTCATTAGAGGCTTCCAGGTGTCATAATAGGGTCCACACATTTCACACCTTTAGTAAGTAGATGATACCATTATGTTCTTCACAGTGGCGGAGGATCAGATCTTGGTCACTTGGTTCATCCTGGAATTTTCCTACATACTATTTATCTATCTTTAAGATACCCAGCTTAGTAGTGGAGAGACTTTGACTCCACCCGTACTAGATTCTTATGGCATGGCTCTGGAGACCTTAAAAAGGGTGGCTTTGGGCTCAGTTGGAACAGAGTGTGTGGATTGAAGGATAATGGTGGCCTAGGCATCAAGAACATCAGACTCCTCAACCTGGCTCTTTTGTCTAAATGGCTATGGAAGCTTGTTACGGCTGATCCTGGCCTGTGGTTGTAGGTGATTACTCAAAAGTATTATGCCACACGGGTTTGGGATCTTCTATTGACGTCTACATATAATGTCTCCCCAGTCTGGAAGGATGTTCTTACTAGTATTTGATGTATTTGCTGCTGGGTCACAGACTGTGTAGTGGGTAATGGCAGACAATCTCTTTTCTGGAAGGATAAATGGTGTACTACACAACCCCTCAGCCAGGTCTTCTCGAGGTTGTTTGCCATCGCACATGAGGAGTCCTCGAGTGTTTTTCAGATGGCCGAAGGAGGTGGGGCATACACCTGTTGGTGCCCTTTGTTTAGAAGCAAATTGAGAGATGGTGAGACTAGGGAGCTTATGCAGTTGCTGGAGATGTTACAGCCGATCCAGGTGGACTCGAACACACAGACCAGTGGCCACGGCGATGGGACAAGGAGGGCAGACATTCAGTCAAGTCTGTTTACTCTATGATTGCCAATGGGGGTACTAAATACCCTTTCTACTCCTCTGTATGGAAGGTTAAAAGTCCTCCTAACGTACAACTACTATTGTAGAGAGCTTCACTTTACAGACTCCCCACTGGTAACAGGCTAGTTCGATTTCGACAGGATCTGCCTTCTACATGTCGCCTATATGGTGAGACTGACGAGTTAATGGACCATTTGTTCACCACTTGTTTCTTTGCAGTTGAGGCTTGGCAGCTGCTGTGTACCCAACTCAAAGTGAGCTTCAGGCTATTTAAACCTACGGAGGAGCTTCTGCCTCGATGGAGAAGACATTGGCCTCTAAAACAAGATTGGTGTCGGCAGTGGCTGATCCTTCATGCCACCATATAGGCCCTGTGGAATGAACATAACAACATAATTTTTAGGAGGGAGGCATCTATGCCTCGCAGGGTTTTTCTTTTTATGTTTGTGATCATGTCAAACTCTGGGCAAGGATCTCCTGTATGGTGGATGAATGTAATTCCTCTCTTTTTTGTCTTTGGAGAGGTAGTGTTAGGAGGTCTGCTACACCACCTTGGAGTTTTGTATAGGAAGCTTTTGTTGCTTGCTCCTTATTACTTGTACATGTTACTCTTCTTCCTTTATAACACAAGTGGCACCATCCACATTCAAAAAAAAAAAAAAAAAAAAAAACTTGTAGGAAAAGTTAGGAACTTCACAAGGAAAAGAAAAAAACACTGCAACAATGGATTGCAAGTCTGAACAGACATTTGCTTCACATTTGTTATTTGATCATTCTAAGTTCTTTTATTTTGAATCTTCAGATTTTAGGTGCAGTGTCCAAATAAGACTTTAAAAGATTTGTTCACTAGTGCTCTTTGTCATATAAGATGAATCTTTCAGAGATTGTCTTCCATTGTTTGGAAACTTGGGATGAGAATTTATAGGCCACGTAAAATTCCTACATATTTCCCCTGACAGAGGTCAGGAATTTCTTAGGGGTATTCTAAATTGACTTGATATGTTAGATTGGATTTGCTAAGTGTACACCTTGTTTAATATTATCTAATCATTTAGTCCCACCTAGCCTGTGTAACTTTTCAGACTGCATATACACGCCACCAAAGTCTATGCTAATTTATCATGTTCAAGCTTTTGGACGAACCACTGGAGAACAGCTTAGAGATGCTGTTTCCTTCTGGGTTCGTTTGCATCTAGAACAGTGGTTATGCGACCTTTGATCTAATTGGAATAACCTTCTTTACTATCACCCGAAGCAATTTTTGGTTATTGATGGTAGGTATTTTATACAAATTTCTGGTTTGAGGATATCCCCAGTAAGAGGAAACTACAAAACATAAAGTTCTTATTAGTTTCTGCCAGTCATGGATCCTCTCATCTTGAGCCTATTTCACCACTTAGACTTATAAATAAGCAGTTCACCATCACATGTATTGCCTTTTTCGTTACCGGATTGCTTTCTGTAATTAATATTGTTCTTTTCTAAAGTGGGGCAGGTGATACACTAACATTTATAGCAACCTACAAACATAATATTTTGGGTAATGCATGGTCCAGCGAATCATAAGTGATATGCATTAGAATAATTTAGGTGCATGTTACTCCTTTTGACTCTTACCATGACAAGAAAAATATATCTTTCTTCTCTTTTACTGGATATTCTTTAGTAAATAGCATTTTATTTTCCTTTTATGAAAATTTAAACTTGTAGCATGGTCATACTTGTAGAACGATATAGCATGGGTGATGCATATTACAGGGTTATTATATGTAGTTTCAACTTACAATTACTTGCAATGTACCTTTAATGTGACATTGTAGAAGCTGCACAGCCTGCAGGTTGTGATTATATTGCACATGATAATAGTGCAGTTTTGCCTAATGCTTTATTTGTATTTAGCTCATTATCCTAACTCTTAAATTCGCATCAAGTACTTGAGCTTATGAATAATAAGTGGATAATGCCATCTTAAGGGAAATTTGATGCATGCGTCCACATTGAATGGGTCACTTTTGGCCCGAAGGCAATTGATGAATTCTGGAGGCAATGGGATAACATCCTGAAATTAAACTTCGGTTTAGTGTAAGGTGGGATTTAATGGTTCTGACTTTGGAAGTGGAAATATGTAATATGAATTCACATCTTTATGGCCATATGATCCAACTTAAGAAATCTTGTTAAGACATGGTATGCAAATGATATGAATTTGAATACTAAAAATGAATGAATTTTACTTGCTTATTAAATTACGAATATGTTTTGGATCTTTTGAAACTAGTAGGGACCACTTGTGAATATGAATACATTTCAACTCACTAGTTAGACTTATGAAATCCTTACATGTATAATTCATTCTAAAATTTAAACAAACGATCTTTGTTTCTGACATAAAAAGTAGATATATGAGATTTCGATTAAAAACTTGGGAAATATGAACTATATTTTAAAAGAAGATCGTAATATTTTGTTACTATGCCTTTTACGGTATGCGGATACAACTTCTGAGGATTGAATGTATTTGGTACTCTTAGCATGCATTTTCTTTTACACAATGATGTGCCATGTGTTAGGATTTTGATACCTACTAAATCTTAAAACTCATTCCGTTGCTAAACATTTTCAGGTTATGAAATTAAAGATACGAAGTCCATTTACCTTTGAGGAATACATAGTTATAGACTCATTGTTGAATATAATCAATGTAAGTTATTTTGTGTCATTTAATTTGATTGATCCAGGATCTTGCTCTACTTTGATAACTTCTGCATATGGCTCTACTTTATTTGTAAAAAAATGTTTTTGGTATGATTTGGTCTGCCATCACCCTTCTTGTTGCCAGAATTGAGCAAACTTGGGGCAAGGGTGTGACAATAGATGTGTTTCACGCATGGATGGGATGTTTCCTCCTCTCTCCATTTTATATATGCCCTATTTTGTCTTAGAATTGTCCAGGGTTTCTATACCTATGGTAAACTTGGATAATGCATTAATTAGGTGTTCTTATTAGAGAAGTGGCTTAGATTCACTTCTCTTGGTAAATCTCCAGCCAATCTGTACCATATTTCCAGTGAATTCCAGCTGCATGCCAACTTCCGATCAATGACCAATCACGGCATATCCAGCTCGTTTCTGTCAGATACCAGCCTACCTTGCTGTTGCTATCAAAGCTAGATTGGGCCTAATGATCCCAATCCATATCAACTGATCTGGAAAAAATGGGTCATTTTTTTCTTCCATGAAAATGTAAAGTTGTTTTCTTACTTTTTTTTGTGTGTGTTGGGGGAGGAGGGGGGTGGTAGGGGGGAGAGAAAACATGATGCCAGAGTCCCCATATCCTGAATGGCGGGAGCTTCATGGCACTAGAGCACCCTTTTTATGAAAGTATGAAGTCAGTGTAAGACAGGAAGGCAGCCGAAAAGTTTGTTCAGTCCTTGGGCTTTGGTCCTCCAAATCCTAAGCTGACTGCAATTTGATAGCAAAAAAAATTACGATGACATTGATGATGAATTCTGTGAAGATCATAAGTTGATTAGACAGACTATAGATTGGTGCACAAACCATATTGGTCTGATTAATGACATTACAATGAAATACTTAATGAATGGAAAAGTTGCTTTACATAAATTATAGCTAAGGATGCAATTATGTCCAGATGACAGAAATAATGAAAATAAGCACAGAACAATCATTAAAAATAGGGGGCATAGTAAATAATGAGAATTAGAAACATGTTCTGAGACATGAATATGTAAGAGGAAGAATGAGGTAGATTTACCGGCAAATAGTGGCTGGTCCCTGACTGATTTGACAATACGGTGCTACCATCAATGACAAATAAGAACCTAGATGAAAAAGTTGGCATAACAAATAAGGAGATGAGTGAAGGCAAAGTATAACAAATCTGCCAAGGGAAGAAAACTGTCAAAATTGCATCATACAACAAAGGGATATTAGACAATAAAGAGCAATAAATAAAGTCTATATAGGACACATAGCAAGATAGTGGTCAATTGAGCTCAATGCATGTGCCTAATGGTTGTGAATCTGTAAGATATTAGACAAGATCCCATACTATTAAGTGCTCAATCAGCTCAAGGTTTTATATTCAGGAATCAAAGGCAATAAGACCGTTTCTGATTTCCTTTTGCAAATCAAATAACAAAGTTTCCTGAAAGTTTTCTGTTAGATGACTAGAAATTTTCTGTACGGTTCAGCATGTGTTCACCTTTCAACATCATGTGGAGGTAGAGCTGACATTGAATTTTCTGCATGTAAAAGGAAACAGATTCAGAAAAGACATAACACCAGCCCAGCAAAAGCAAAGATGGTTCAACAGGTTGGACGTAACTATCAATAACTAATGAGAAAGACTTGCTGCACCGCCAGGCGTTATTATGCTACTTGGCAGTGCAGCCAACTTTTTTTAAAACAATACTGTTAATTGGGGTTCGATTTTTGACTTTTCATCTTTTCTGGGGATGTCCGATCAAAAATCGGATTAAACGGGCATATATGGCATATTGGGGTCCTTCAAAAAAAATAATTTTATTTGGCTGCACTGCCAGGCAGCATAATAATGCCTGGCATTGCGGCAAGTCTTTCTCATAGCTAAAACTCACTTGAAATACGGTCACAAATAAAGTATCCATCCAAAAGTCATATTTTTCCACAATCTATCTTGACGTTTGCGAAGAACATGATAAGCAGACAGTTTCATACCTAACATATCCATACTAAGTTTACATAGACAATATCCCTATGAAGCTAGATTGATATAATACTACATTTAATGTCAACTGATTAGGTGATGGCATTTATGTAAACAACCAATTCGGGGCCCCCTGAGCCTTCTGTCCCTTCTGATTATTTGCAGGATAGCCTTGAGAAACCTATTGTTGTCCGGAAAGGTATATGTGAGTGCACCAAACACCCTATTTCTCGATATCTTGTTACTCAAAATTGTCCTCTTCCTATATGAGTTTTATTGCTGCCTTGTCTACCTATTCCACTCCTCTTACCTTTGCAAACAATACACTTTATACAGTGAGATGATCTTCTAGAGTATTCATCTGTGGAGAATCCAGATAAGATTGGGATACAATTAAACCTTTATATACTAATGCTTCATCATGTTTCTTTCTTATGCTCTGCATCTAATACTTGAGACTTTGAGGGTTCCTAGATTTCAATCCAACATCTAAAATGATATCCATATTGTTTCATGCTACTCTTGGAAGTATCTACGTGGTCTCTTAAAAGTTCATTCTGATCAAAAGATTTCTTTTCTTTTTGGGTCAGATTATAACGTCTTGTACTCCGCAACATCAAGGTATTGTCCGCTTTAGCTCACGGGCCTCATAGTTTTGTCCTTTTATTAATAATTGGCTCTAGAGAAGGGGCTTCCCGAGTGGTCACCCATCCCGATACTACTCCCGGCTAAGCACGCTTAACTACAGAGTTTTGATAAAGAACTAAGCCAATACTTAAAAAGGTGCCTCGATATTTGGAGATATAACTTAGCTATACTCGAGTGGTGTTACATTCTACCCGCTCGTTGCTACGTCTCTTAGCCCACAACCAGGCCATCGGGCAGGTATGTAAGACACTAGAAGTCCTACTAAAAATCCCTTAGAGAAAGTTCATTGATATGTCCATCAAGAGTGTTAACAGTATATATGTAAATGGTGATAAAGTATATATATAAGTATAACTTTATAGGGTGTAAAAATAGTTGGCAGAAAAGTGTGGACTTTTATGTAATTTTATGATGCCAATTGGATGTGGATTAGTGGGCGGTAGGATAGGGGTTTAGAATGTCCTATTATAAGTGTGGTTTAGGGTTCTTATTGGGCCTATTAGGGGGATTTTTGTGGGCCAGCCCAAGCCCAATAGAAGGGGACACATCTGTCCTTCTTCTTGAACCTTCTCTACCTCCTCTTGAAGCCTTTTTATAGCCCCAAAGGGGCAGAACGTGGGAACAAGAAGGTGAGAAAAAGAGAAAGGGGAGAGCCGGGGGGGGGGGGGGGGTGTGCTACAGTTCGCTCGTGTACAGTGCATACACAGTGTGACGGCTGTTTTTTGAGGCTTATAGTAGTAGTTTTGGGGGGCACTTTTTGTTCTGTTAAGAAGGTAAAATATTTACTTCTTGTCTTTCTTCATGTGTCTATGGTTTTCTTTATTTTTTTAGATTTCGTTACTAGGATTTTACCTCCTTAAATAGGGAACATGCTGCCAAAATTTTATAAAGGTAAGTGTGTAAGGTTGTGGCTGAGAGAGCACGTGTGTATATGTGCAGCAGGTGTGCACGGCTGTGGGGGCATATGTGAGGGTGTGTGGGTGCGTGTGTGACTGTGTGTGTGTGTATGTAAGAAGTGTGTGTGCAGCTGTGTGTGTAGGTGTGTGTGTGTGTTATTTGTGAGATGTGTGGTGGTCGTTGTAAAGGTGTAGGGTGTGGTGTGTCTGTGTGAAGTGTGTGAGAGTGTGTGTGTGTGTGTGTGTGTGTGTGTGTGCAACAAGTTGGGTGTGTGTGTATGTATGTGCAGCAGGGTGTGCATGTGTGCGTAGCTGTATGTGTGTATGTGTAGTGGGGTGTGTGTGTAGCCAGGTGTATGTGCAGTAGGGCATGTGTGTGTGTTCAGCCGGGTGACTGTGTGAGTGTGTGTATGGCTGTGAAATGTGTGTGTGTGTATGTATGTGCAGCAGGGTGTGCGTATGCGCGCAGTCGTATGTATGTGTAGTGGGGTGTGTATGTGTAAGAGTGTGTAGCCGGGTGTATGTATAGTAGGGTGTGTGTGTGTGTGCAGCCGGGCGACTGTGTGAGTATGTGTACGGCTGTAAAGTGTGTAAGAGTGTGTATGTGTGTGTGTGTGTGCAGCAAGGGGGGTGTGTATGTATGTGCAGCAAGGTGGGTGGGTGGGTGTGCGTGCACAGCTATATGTGTGTATGTGTAGTAGGGTGTGTGTGTAAGAGTTTGTAGTCGGGTGTATGTGCAGTGGGGTGTGTGTGTGTAGACGGGTGACTGTGTGAGTGTGTATGGCTGTGAAGTGTGTGAGTGTGTGTGTGTGTGTGTGGCCGTGCATGTGTTTGTGTGATTGTGTGAGGATGCATGGGTGTATACATGAAGATGCATGTGTGTGTGTGTGTGTGAAGATGCATATGTATGTGCAACTGTGTGGAGAGGATATGGGTGTGCTTGTGAAGTATGTATGTGCAACTGTGTGGAGGGATGTAAGTGTGTGTTCCAGAGGTGCGTATGTGTATATGTGGTTGTAGAGGTGTAAAAGTGGATGTGGCATTGAAGTTGTGTAAGTGTGTATGTGTGGCTATATAGGTGTGGGAACAACTGTAATGGTGCGTGTGGAAGTATGTATGACTATGCTAGCATGAAGATGTGTCTGTGTGCAGTGCATGAACTGTTGTTTTTAATGGTTGTTTTAGATGATTTAGGCCTAATTATCCTTTGTTATATCAACCTGGTATCCCTGGTGCGTAGAGGTTTACCTCCGCCTCGTACTAAAAGAGTAATATATAAGGTCTTATCCATTAAAGTGATTTCATGAACTGTTATTCCTTATGTCATACTTTTGTTAAGTGCATGCCATGAGGCATAGATTACATTAATGCACACAGACATGTGACTTATCTTTATAACTGTAGAGCATATTTGCATGCTTGATATAATAGCATAAATTGCATACAACTGTTGACCATTACTGTATATTTCAGATAAAGATCAACTGTGGTTATAACTATATGACTATATAATTATTCCACTGATTGACTATAAGACTATGACCACGATGATTACAATGATTGTGGAACTGTTATGGTTATTTTGGGCACAGCGACACCTTACACTAGTTGTTATATTCTCATTTACTATGGACCCTTATCAAGGCAATGGTCGGAAAGTTAGCCCATTTACTGTAGAGGTACGTTAGAACCTCGAGCAACCTTTACTGTAGAGATACGAGTCCAATCTTGACTTACGTGACTAAGACAGTAAAAGAGAGTTACTTGCTTATGCGTACACGTGATCGGTCTTTGGACTTCACGATTTAGCTAGCCGTCGAAGCTGATTAGTCCAACTAACTTGCCTCACCTATTGTGGAGCTAGCATCCTATAGGGTGGACAAGCAGGTAGACTGTACTTTTTTTTTAGAAGGTGACATAAAGTCACAAATTCATTGAACAATGAGAGAAGAGTACAAGGAAAGCCCAAGAAGGCAACACAACCTAAATGGGACATCCCCCCATCCAAGTCCCCATCTAAGCTCAAAAGAAAATTACATATATTCTGTTTTATCAAGAAAATAAAACAAAATTACAAATTAAAGAAAACAAATCTCTCCACAGTCTGACCTTCTCAAAAATTACAGAGCACCCCTCATTAAGAATATCAACAGCTCTTCCCCACTCTTCCACCCATCTAAATGTACTATTCAATAATTCATTAGCACTATTAAATTGGTCACTGAATTTTCTCCTATTTCTCTCACACCAGATTGTCCACATCAGAGCCGGACAGATGAGAAACCACAATTGTTTAAGGTCTTTAAAAGGACAGACAATAGTCCACCAACTTAAAAGTGTCAACACAGAAGAATGCTCCACCCAATCAAGTCCAAATAATCTGCAGAGAGTCTTCCACTGAATAGTAATAATACCACAGCCACAAAATAAATGCTTTTGGTCCTCCTCAAAGAGTGCACAGAAAACACATAAAGAACTCCCAAAGAGATGAACCTTCTTAGCCCTCCTTCCCGTAAGAATTCTGGACCAAGCAAGCTTCTACAGAAACACCTTAATCTTATTTGAAAGATAGCTAGACCATACTAAATCCTTCCATTAAACTCTACAACCACCATCATTCAACAGTTGCACAATGGACTTAACTGAAAACTGCCCATTATTAGACCATCTCCAAACTCTCTTGTCATGCACCTCCCCCCAAATCCTAACTCCACTTATTAGATTAAACAGAGTTAAGAGTTCCTCTATTTCCACTTCAATTAGGTCCCTTCTTAACAACAAATTAATCTAACCTACAGCATTGCGAGATATACATCCTCAACCGAAGCCTCTTGATTATGAGTAATGTTGAATAGATTGCTAAAATGGGAAGAAAAGACCAAACTGGAACACCATTTGTCTTTCCAAATTTGTATATCACAGCCATTACCAACTTGGAAATCAAAGGAAATTGCCATAAAATCAGCACTCTTAAGTATATTCTTCCAAATGGGAGACAAGTTGTAGCTGGTTGAAGGATAGAGACTCCATTTATTCTCAGAATGAAAATACAAGTCCTTGACAATAACAGCCCAGAGAGCATCCGAGCACTCCCCCATTCTCCACAACCATTTAGCTAGCAAGGCTTTATTGAAGGTGGCAACTCCACAGAGGCCAATACCACCTTGCTCATTACTTTTACACACATTTCTCCAATTAATCAAGTGAAGTCCACTCTTCTCCCTTTTCTCTCCTGACAAAAAAAAAGAACTTCTAGCTGATTCAATAATATTTTCCACAGTCTTTGGAATCTTGAAAATAGAAGCATAGTAAATTGCCAATGAAGAAAGAACCGATTTGGACAGAATCGATCTCCCTCCTCCTAAAAGAAAGCTACCTTTCCACCCTTCCAACCTATTCTTAAATTTCTTAATTAGACCATTCCAATCCATAACCCTAATGGCATCATCCGATAAGGGCAAACCCATATATTTGATAGGGAAAATATTGACTCTGCACTTTAAAGAGCTTGCAATTTCCTGTAGTCTATGCTATGGCACACTCAAGCCAACAATTTCTGATTTCTCATAGTTGATCCTCAGTCCCATAATAACTTCCACCAAAATCAGCAGTCTTTTGATATTCTGAATATCGTCATTGCTTCCGGATGTAAACAGCAAAGTATCATCTGCAAACTGAAGGTGAGATAAGTGGATATTACTCCTACCAATTCTGAACCCCTTAATCAGACCCTGTTGAGCTGCACTATCCCGAAGAGAACTCAAACTTTGACCAATAACCAAAAAAAGAAGAGGTGACATAGGGTCTCCCTGCCTTAGTCCTCTAAAACTGTTGAAGTAACCACACGACTCTCTATTAATCAACACAGAAATCTAGAGGAGGAAATACAACTCATAACCCATCTTATCCATCTATCATTAAATCCCATGAGCTCCATAGACTTATAAAGACAATTCCAATTGATTCTATTATAGGCCTTCTCAAAATCGAGCTTTAACAGAACACCTTGCTTGTTTCTATTCTTACAATAGTAGATTGCTTCATAAGCTGCCATATAGTTATCCAAGATGAATCTTCCTTGCAAAAATGATGACAGGTTGATACCCACAAGCTTGTGAATAACCTTCTTGAGCCGAGATACCAAAATCTTGGTTATGATTTTATAACACCCGTTGAGTAAACTAATAGGACGAAAATTAGCCATTCTTTCAACACCTTCTGATTTCAGAATAAGGACAATATATGGGAGGCCAATATGGTAGACTGTACTTGTGGACAACAAATTTTTTAGAAGAAAGTTTATGGGAGGCCAATTACCAAAATCCAAAAAACAAGGAGGGCCTCCTACCAAAATTCCTCTAAAAGCCCCTTGAAAAAATAAAAAAATAGACCCCAAAAATAAAAAAAATGGAAAATATAAGGGGCTAAAAAAACCAAAATACCCCTCCTTTTTCGCTGCCCAACAGCAAGCCTGCCGCCCCAAAATCCAAAAACAAGGAGGGCCTCCCACCAAAATTCCTCCAAAAGCCCCTTGAAAAAATAAAAAATAGACCCCAAAAATAAAAAATCGGAAAATATAGGGGGCTAAAAAAACCAAAATAACCCTCCTTTTTCGCTGCCCAGCAGCAAGCCTGCCGCCCCAAAATCCAAAAACAAGGAGGGCCTCCCACCAAAATTCCTCCAAAAGCCCCTTGAAAAAATAAAAAACAGACCCCAAAAATAAAAAATCAGAAAATATAGGGGGCTAAAAAAACCAAAATACCCCCCTTTTTCGCTGCCCAGTAGCAAGCTTGCTGCCTATAGTGGGCGTACCGCCCCCTATAGGAGGCAGACCCAAAGCATTGGGTCATGCTGCCCATAGCCCCTTGTGGGTGGCAAAGCCCCATGAAGGGGCTACTGGCCCCAGTCATGCTGCCTGCGCATGGCGGCGTGCCCCCGGGCTTTGTCCCATAAAAAATATTTTTTTAGAAAAAAAATTGAATCCATGTGGGCCCTATACATGCCCACATGGTCTAATAGAGAATGCCATGTGGATCTTCATCGCCGCCATGTCATTGCCACCTCGTGCTCCATCATTGCCAAGTGGACCAATCGAGTGGAAAGAAGGCGGACCAATAATGCTTTGCCACCTAAGCATGGCCCTACCTCCAAGAGCTAATTACAAGCTGCCACTTGGCGGCCTCTCATTGGATGTAGATTTCTATAAATACCCCCCACCCTCCTTGTATGATGGTTGGTTGGTGAATGATAGAAGATTAGTAGAAAGACTTGAGATTTTCATCTTCCTCCCTTCTCCACGGTAAAAGCCATGTCACTAACCATGCTACCAAGCCTTGGCAGCATGGTCATTAGCCACGCTGCCAAGTCTTAGTGGCATGACCAAAAACCATTCCGCCCAATTCCAGTGATCTGTGTACTTAAGTTTCAGTCATTGAAGTTTTGTCGGCCCGTTGCCGCCTCAATATGTAGCAGTGAGCTGTCGAGCGTCGTTGAAGCCTCGTCGACCCATTGCCGCCTCAATGCGCAACGGCGAGTTGTTGACTGTCGTCGAAACCTCGTCGGCCCATTGCTACCTCAACATGCAACAGCGAGCGGTCAAGCATTGTCGAAGCCTCGTCGGCCCATTGCCGCCTCAACGCGCAACGGCGAGCTGTCGAGCATCGTCGAAGCCTCGTCGGCCCGTTGCTGCCTCAACATGCAACGGCGAGCGGTCAAGCGTCGTCGAAGCCTCGTCGGCCAGTTGCCGCCTCAACGCGCAACAGCAAGCTGTCGAGCGTTATCGAAGCCTTGTCGGCCTGTTGCCGCCTCAATGCTTAATAATGGTGAGCTATCGAGCGTCGCCGAAGCCTCGTCAGCCCGTTGTCGCCTCAATGTGCAACGACGAGCTGTCGAGTGTCATTACAGCCTCGTCAGCCCGTTGCCACCTAAACGTGATAACGGTGGGCTGTCAGGTGGACTAATGCCTCGTCGGCCCGTTGTCGCCTCGGCGCAGCGATAATGAGCTATCGAGTGCAACTAGAGTCTCATCGGTCCATCGTCATCTCGATGCGATGATGGCGAACTATCGAATCGATATGAGACCTTTCGGCACGTTATGAACAAGCAATGGTCAGTGAACCGCAGATTCGAGGGAGGCGTCGCTAAGACAATATATAGAAAAGAGTTGTAACCCTAACCTACCTTCACATAGTTTTAGGGTTATTGGGTCCTTCTACTATAAGCTCTAGACCATCGAACGTGAAGTGTGTCAATGACTCGCCCCGTAGATGATACCATGACTTGTATGAGCGGTTACAATACCGCCCCAAACAGTATAATGTCAGCATCGCCTTGCGCCTCAAACTGATCATAAGTACTGCCTAGGACAGCCGTTGACATGAAATGGATGATACATTTTGATATCTATAAATCATCATATGTCACACTATTTGCTACTCTATTCCAAATGCATATCGTTGTCCGTCTGCCCGAGGTAGGCACCGCCAAGAATAAATAATATACCTCGATAATTATGTATACGTTCCTCTCCACCTTATAATACAGTACGATCAACTTACCATATCCCAGATGTGTTTAAGGACTAACCCAATGTTTAGCGAGACCCACCATACAAACAGTATCCTATGAACAATATCTGTGAACAGTACCCATGAACAGTAGAATAGTGTTCAAGGTACTGTAGAGAAAAACTATTAAAAAAAAAGAGAGAGAGAGGGAGAAAGTCAATCCTCCCACGAACAATATGTGAGCGAATACGTAGAACAAGCGAGATCCTAACACTACAAGGAGCCATGTTGAAAGCAAACCTTTTTAAGAAATCAAAAGGTTTTCATGTCGCAACATGATGTAATCATCGTTAGTCTACTGACTGACAGGAGAGGTCATCATTCCTGCAACCATTCAAATGGCAGGCAATCATCATTCCTGCAACCCAACAAAAAATAAAATCTGAAATGAATCGGTCAGGTCAAAAATGACTATCAACAAATAGCGACTCCACTTGGGACCTTACCCCCTTTCATGTTCTTCTTCCCCACTATATGACATTCTTGATGGCTTACATTGGATTATTCTATTTGCAGTGTTCTCATCTCGTTCTTTGCTCGCTCGTCATTCTCAATGGCAATCGAACAAGCCCGGATGACCTTCGGACCACTGGTGGTCGAGAGCCATTTGAAGTTCGGTTACCTTAATACACCTATCACCTTCGGTGATTTCCCACCTGTGGTTGGCTCCCCCTTCTTTCTTGGTGTCGTACTAGCTTTACCACCAGCTATGGCAATCTCTGGCGACTATGTCTTAGTTGGCATCAATAATCCTGAGGGTCCAGCTACAATCAAACCCCAGGACATTCCTCACTCAACCAACATCCACAACAGCTTGTGCGGCGTATGCTTGAATACTTATGGTCATCTGGCAAGAACGTCCATGTCACAGAAACAGTCGGACTCTCCCAAACAGTCGTTTCTGCAAGAAGAGAAGGATGTTCTCATTCCCTATCTGACCGTTAATGTGATTAGCATGGAAACTCAAGAATCATCTACTACGTGGCCACGACATCGTTCGATATTGCGCCGTACTGTGATAGTCGGCGATCTGTGGGTTCGCCTCGATGGAAGCCACATTACTATTCCCGGAGGACCTGTCGTGTCTAATATCCCTATTCGCAACAGGTTCGATGTTCTAACAAAATTATCTCAAGATGAGCCAAAGTCCCAACGTCATCACTCTCACAGAAAACCCCACTTTGTATGCAGGGAAAAGAAAAATAAAGACAATTAAGATCCAAAGCGGTCTGGCCAATTCAAAAGACAACACCATATACAAAACAAGTGAAACAGGTATGGAAGACAAAAGAAGAGGCTTGTCAGCTAAAGCAAAATAGGGCAGGTCCTTCTCAATTGGCTACCCCAGTCCAAGTGGCGGTACCACTAAAGAATTTGAAAAGGAAAGGTTTCTATAAAGAACTGAATACAATACTCATTGTTCTTCACATAAGGAGCCCGTTAAGACTCCACCAAGTCTGCATCATTCATCCTCCAGGGTGTAGGGGCACCTTACTCCTTCAGCTCGTCCACCCTTCAAGAAGAGGAAAATTGTTCGAGTAATGGAGAATGTGCTCAAGATATTTACCTGTAATTCCACTGGAGCAAATACGTCAAATGTACCAGGGAATCCAGAAGAAATTACGACCATCCTAGGCCAGACATGCCCTGTCACTTGATTTATGCAAAGGACTTGAAACATTAGAGGAGGTTGTTCCACCACTTGAATAAATTCAGATGCAACCACAACAAGGAATGCAAGGTACGCAACCTGTAGAACCTTTACAAAAGCTAGAAGCGGAAATTAGTGTTATCAGAGGAGTCAGAGATAATGCCCATCAAGACAACCCACAGACCTCCAGACAAGCTCTCGAAGATGAAGTCGCTTACCTTCGCTCGATGATTCAAGCTAAGATGAAAAGCTGGCCGGGGGCAGTTCCGGCTCTACCTGCTCCATCCATTCATGCTACTTCAACCTTGCAACCGCAGCAACCTGAGATGACATCGACTCTCAATCCCCCACCGGCCCAACCAGCACATGCACCCATCGTGCCAATATCAAGCCAGATTCAGCCAGATCTACTGGTGTCCTACTCGGCAGGGCGTACTACCGCACCACAGAAAGACTTGATTGAACAAGTCGTGGAGGCTAAACTTGCGCAACTTGGAGGCGAGATGTCGGCAGTTTTTAGCCAGTACCAGGTGCCGTATCCAATTCATCATCTGTCTAAGTGACTTCCCCTAGATGCTAAAATTCGTAAATTCTAGAAGTATGATGGAAAAGAGTCACCTCGCCAACACTTGGCATATTGTTATACAGTTATGAGAGAGTTGGCCGCAAACGAATCACATATGCTTCGATATTTTGCCATGTCCCTCACAGATGTGGCTTTTCAATGGTACTCTTGCCTTAAACCTGGATCTATTGCAAATTGGCGTGATCTGCAAGAGAAGTTCATAGAAAGGTTTCAAGTTGTAGAAAGAAAGGTTTTGTTGATAGAACTCTTCTTTACATGACAAACTCGAGGTGAGCCTATCTTGGAATTCATAAGGAGATGGCGTGACCTTAGCATGAGGTGTGAAAATCTGCCCAGCCAAGAGGAAGTTGTTAGAATTTGCAAAAAGAACATTCAGACTGAAATTAGCGAAAAAATTAGTCAGCTCGACTCTTAAGACTTTTGAGCATCTTAATAATGCGGTTGCAGAGGTGGAGATGTTATTCACAGAAAATCCAAGCTTATTGGCCAAATTTAAATTCTCTGAAAGAAAAAGGATGGTAGTAGAAGCCAGCAAACCAAAGAAGTCAATACTCTTAATCTACTCCCAGATACAGGGAAGAAGAAAGAGGTAATTACCTCTGATTCATTAAAGACACCCCGTAAACAAGGCGGCAAGCAGCCAATAAAGAATTTGTCTGAAAGACTTCAAACACCCTATTCTTTCCCAAGAGATATGACTCGATGAATATTCGATCGATGCATGGAAGAAGATCTTATCAAGTTGCCAGAGCCCAAGAAGGCTAATGAAGTTGACAAAAAGGATGAGCCTAATTACTGCATGCATCATCGAATGCTAGGGCATGTGATCGAAGATTGCTTCCTCTTCAAGGATATAGTTGAAGACTTCATACAGAAGGGTACAATTAATTTGGGAAAGAGCCGAGTTGATCCACCCCAATCTCATGTTCAAGCTGGGCAAAACTTTGTCGTTAATGTCATACATGCTTATCAAGAAGTAAGCCCGTATCAACAATTACCACTGGAAATGGTAGAACAAGTCATACAAACAGTCAAAATGATCTCCGAAGAAGCAGTTGAACAAGCAAAAAAAAAAAATCTTGGATCAAAATACATCACAAGAAGAAGCATTCCAGGTCTTGTTATAAAGATGCAGACACTTCTCGACCTCGTAAAGTTATAGAAACAAGGACTCATTCCAAAAAGCCTTGTGTGCGTCCTCAAGAAGCTTCGATAAAAAGCCAACCCACACAAGTCAACAAAAGTATCTTTCAAAAAAAACAAGAGAGAAACAGGAAGAGGAATGAAAGAAAGAGATACAAGAAACATGTGAGTACTCCAGAAATCGTAAAAAACACTGCAACAAAGATTACACAAAGTCATTGACAATTTGGATGAATATAGTCCTCCTCCCCTCCCGAAGCCTCTCACTTTGCATCATTACATGCCATGGAAGCAACTGGAATCCCTACAGGGGGGCCGAAATACAAGCAGAAGAAGAACTATATCATCCTGACACCAGCAATAAATATTGGCAGGATCCTCCTGAATATGAGGAACCATTCTGGGAAGTAGCCCCCCTTTCAGGAGCCTTCGACAGGATGCTCAATATGTTCTCATGTAATGTTATATCATCCTCAAGGAAGGCACCAGACGGCAAAAGAATTGAAGTCAATCCTTCTAAATCAGGGCGAGAAATGCTTACCTACCAAAGGAGGAAGTCCATCCCGGACAATTGTGGCCGCGAAAGAGATCATGGCCAAGTCCACAGTAAAGGGAAAAACATTCTAGAAGAGAAGGTTATCCGCTTTCGCGGAGAGGAATCCAGGCCTATCCCTCCACCTGAAATAAAGGGGACTGTATATTTCTTTGATAACTCATCAAGTGAAGATGAAGCACTGCCAACTACCCCAAACACAAAAGCCAATCCATCTGTGAGACGACATACTTTCCCTCAAGACGAACCAGAGAAAGAAGATCTAAAAGAGTTATTTGAAGAAGATGCCACCATGGGTGATCAAGAAAAACTATATGTGCCTACCTATACTCCCGCAGATCACAAGATAGTGGAAATGCTGAAGAAAATTCCATCTACTCTCAGCATTTGGGATGCTCTGTCATTGAATAAAGGACACAGAGATGCCTTAATCATAGCTCTCACAAACCCTGAGTCGTATGAAGCCCACCTGGTTGATCTACAAAGAAAAGTATATGAAGCCTATACAGCTACCATCTCATTCACTAATGATGACATGTTATTGCCTGGGGTATCTCATAATCGCCCCCTTTATATGAAAGGACTGCTCCATAGGGTATCAGTCAACAGGATCCTTGTGGATGCAGGGTCGGCTTTGAATATTTTGTCCTATAAGACATTCCAGAATCTTGTAGATGCAGGCCCTAGATAATGAAGAAAACAACCTTACAAGTACTGCTTTATCAAGAGAATAAAGCAATAAGATAAAAAAAAATCAGTAAAAAATATTCCTCCACGATCAAACAATCTCCAAAAAGTGTATGTTGTTCTCCAGAAGATTTGATGCTCTGTGCCAATCGTCAATCCATCTTACTACACTCTTCAAGAGATCACATGCACTATTGAATTGATCAGTGAATTGTCTTCTATTTCTTTCACACCAGATTGCCCAAAGCAACGTAAGGCAGATCAAATACCACAATTGTTTTTATGATGGGAAAGGACAACCTTGTACCCACCATCTCAACAATTCTAGGACTGAAGTGTTCCACCCATACAATGCCAAACATGTGCATAGAGCCTTCCATTGAATGCTAAAAATACCACACAAATAAAATAAGTGATTCTTCTCCTCCTTAAACAAAGCACAAAAGGTACACTTGGTACTTCCAGGAATCCTCTGGCCTATGGCTAATCTGCACCAAGCAATTTTCCAAAGAAACAATTTGATCTTGTTCGGAAGAGCTGCAGACCATGCAAGATCCTTCCACCATACCCTACAGCCACCATCTTCTAGAAATCTCACCAGTGAATTTATAGAGAATTTCCCTTTACTATTCCATCTCCAAATTCTCCTATCTTGCTCCATACTAGTAATCTTGGTCTGGCTGAACATAGAGAGAAGGGCAATAAGCTCCTGGAGCTCCTCCTCAATAGGATTCCTCCTCAAAGTAATATCCAGCTGTCCTACTAGATTGCAAGATAAGACATCTGCCACTGAAGCATCCCGATTAACGACAATTGAGAACAAATTGCTAAACTTCACAAGCAAAGGTATATTAGAGCACCATTTATCTCTCCAAAACAGAATGTAGCACTCATTTCCCAGCTGGAAATGAAAAGAAATAGAAAGAATGTCTGCAGTCTTCACAGTATTCTTCCAAATAGATGACATATTGTAGCTGATCGAAGGATACAAATTCCACTTGTTGCAGTAGGAGAAGTATTTCCCTCAAACAATTAAGGCCCACATGGAATCAGACTCATCAACCAACCATGTAGATTTAATTACAGTAAAGGGTCAAGTTATTTCTAAAAGTAGTAACTCCCAATATTTAAGATCTATTATTTAAGAGAGTGGAGAGATCTAAGAAGATGTTAAACATAGAGACAAGATAGGTTGGCTGAAGCAGAGAAGTGCATTTGGAGTCTTTTGTGATCAACACATCCTCTTGAAACTCAAAAGTAAGTTTTATAGGATCATGTGCAAAAGTTGTATGTTGCTGATATGAGAATGTTGAGGTAGATGTGGTAAGACTAGGAAATACAAAATTAGGAACAAACATATACATAAAGATTTAAGTGTAGCTCCTATTAACATCAAGCTTAGGAAGAATATGTTGCGAAGGTTTTGTTATGTACATCGTCGTCCAAATTCAGCACTGGTTAAGAGATGTGATAAAATTAGAGTGAAGGAAGGTAGAAAACATTGAGGAAGACCTAATATGAGGTAGTTAGATGCAGTTAAAAAGGACCTGACATTGCTATGTGTTAACACAAGTATGGCATTGGATAGATTATGATGGAGGGACATGATTTGTGTAGCTGACCCCAAATAGATGGGATAAGGCTTTGTTGATGATGATCATCATGATGATTTAGGCCTTTTAGAGCTTGGTAGATTCTAGGCTCATTTCATCTTCTAGTGGGCTTAGCTAATTAGAGGTGTTTAGGGCTTGGATATGAGTTGGTTCTTGGGAGATTGGTTAGTAGGTTAGAATTTGGACCCATTTTAGAGTTATTGGGCTCGTTTGAGTGGGCTTTGGATGGATCACTAGATAGTTAAGTGGATATGGGGCTTATTTTGCAAAAAGGAGGGTTAATTTGTAAATCCCTCAAGCTTTATATGTATGAGAGGTCGGGAATCTGACCCTCTTCTTTGTTCATCTCTCCCAACTCTTTCCCTCTTGCTTTTGGTTCAGGTTTGGAGGGTGTTGGGAGCTTTGGAGGACCATTTGATGCTTAGAAGCCCTCTTGATGGCCATTGAAGGAGATTCTTGAAGCTCTCTGGAGTAGGACATCCCCAAAAGCCTAAAGCATTTGGATGATCCTTTAAAGCTTCTTCTTCCGCTTTTCTTAGAGCTAGAGGTAGTGATTGAAAGGCCCATTAGGTTGGAGGAGATCAAGAACTAAGTAAGGTGATGCCTATGTTGAAAACTTCGGTTTTTCTTATGTGCATGTTGACTTAGACGGCTTAGATGAGCTTGCATCAGTATAATTTGATGTCTTCTTTGATGTTCCTATCATCTAAGTTCTTTAATTTGGTAGAGAATGAGAATTGGGTGTTTGACATGATGGTTTCCATATCTAATTACACTTTGTCCAAGAATGGATTACAGAAACTATATTGCCTACGCTTACTGCTCGGTGGTGGTTTGCTTTCTTCGGTAAGGTGGCTTCTCGAACCACCATGGAGATCTAGCCTAATAGTTAGCCTTTAAGAACCACTGGTTCCCAGAGATGACTCTAGGTTGCTTATCCTTTAACATTGGGCCAAAGTGTACTTTATCTATAAGCTTTAGTGGTGCGAAGTGGCTTTGCCCAGGAAGCGAAGCCCACGGAGCGGTATAACACTATTTCGCTATTGCAAACTCTCAGTCTCTTCGCTAAGCAGCTACTAAGCTGCTCTCCATCCCAGATGCTCCGCTTCATGTTCGATTGAGCTAGTCCTCTACTATGGATTGTTGGTCTGCAGCATGGATGGCAGTACCGGCCGATACCGGTACGTACCGGCCGGTACGTACCGGTATCGGCCGGCACCGGTACCGTGGGTACCGACCGGTACTGGGCCGGTACCGGACTGGTTTTGGGCCGGTACCGACCGGTACCGGGCCGATACCGGCCGATACCGGACCGGTACGTACCGGTACCGGTACCCACCGATACCGGTACCGGTACCGGTACTGCCATCCTTGGTCTGCAGTCTCGCTCTATAGAATGAATAAGGAGAGGCCGGTCTATTGATGACCAAACCAGTTTAATCCCTTTGTACTTGCTTAATGTGATCTATGTGATGAATAGATTGGCATGCATGTTTTGAGATTGTTACCCATATGTGACTAGATATTCTATAATTTAAATTTCATGGCTTTGGGTCCAGAAATGGGTGAACTAGGCTTCCATCTTTGTTGGTGTGAACTGTGAAGTAGGATGCATAAATGGACAGTCAATGATTGTTTTGGCTAGTGTAGTTCATTCAATGCCCATTGCCCCAACTAACTTAAAATTCATGTATGATGTAGTTAATTGTAGTTATCTAATATCCTTAAATAATTTTTGAATTGGATGTATAAATTTTAAATGGTGTAGGTTCAAAGGGGAATCTGTCCATAGGAGTTTCTCTCGGGTCAGTAAGAGTAACCTTAACAGTCAACCGATTCAATCTGAATAGTTGACATTTCTGTCAATTTTTTGGCAGTATTCTGTTTGGTTTCTGTTGGGCTAAAAGGTCGACCATTTCTCAGAAAAGATAGACCACTTTAACCCAGAATTGTGATTTTGAGGGAAGAATAACAAGGTTTGAACCTGATCTTTGTGCTTTGACTTCGAGATTGTGTTTGGCAATTATTGTTGACTTAATTATAATTATTTGAATAGTTTTTCACTTATAATCATATATTCAGATATGGTGCTTCAATTCTTTAGAAATTTCATGTAAAGTTGTTTATATTCTTAGATTTGAATAAACGACTAGCTTCACTAGCACATATTCTAGAATGTGATCAGTCCCTTTGGGGAAGGAAGATGGCATTAATAAGGCTAGGTCAGGGCCCTGGATTTTAGTCTCATTGGTATGGTCTAGATGTTCGGACCTCGGGCTTATCTGAGATTAGACTGACCAAGGACTGGTAGGTGAAAACCCACTTGTGTGCGCATCTCGGCTGAGGGTTGGACTACATAGCAGTGTGCTCTCATACCTTAGTCAGCCTAGTTTCTTGTTACACCCCCAAGAATATCTAAAAATCCAAAAAAGGCAGAGCGGCATTGATCAAGTGAGGGGCCCGATGGGATCTGCCAAACCCAAGAGAAATGATGATGATGGTTGAAAAATTGCTCGTACAATTATCCCCCATCAATCCATATTGTAATGATGATTCCTGACTTGCAAGATTCTTATGATGCAATGATATGACTTGCCATGGAATGGCAGTGATTGAATAATGGAATCGACAAATCTTATGACTTGTGATGACTTTATTTACATGATTAATGATGTTTGATAAATGATCGAATGATAATTGTAGGCTTGTGGATTTCATTTGATATAGATTGGCATAGCTATCTTGATTATGTTGGCTTAGTACACTGTGATTTTCAGGTTTGAAGAAGTGGGATTCTTAAGGAGGTTGTGGGCTTTTGGGGCTAGCGGCATGGGGTGTGTGGTGGTCTTGGTCTTTGGCTAGGCACGATTGAGGGAGATCTAAGCACTTGATTTCCCATTTGGTGAACTTTCTTGCTATGTAATAATCTACTTGAACTCTATGTTTGTATTTGATCTTGGGCACGTATGGATAGTTTATGTATTGATTGAACTTCTTTATCGTGTCTAATCTTGTCGTTTTAATTCTCACTTATCACCCCCAACATACGAGATGAGTATTGATCTGGTCTCGTTGGGTCAAGGGAGCCGACCCAAAGTGGTCCGGTGTCTTTTGGTCTGGAGTGTTACAATGAGCCTCTTAAAAACATAGAAAACCTAACAAAGATTAGGTAGACAATACATATTTAGATAGGAAACAATTGATACTAAGAAATGAGATGATGTTTTTTTATGAACAAGAAGATAAAATGCAAGGGGAACACCTTGAATTATTGGAATTTCCTTTTTTTAAGTGATGGTAGAATGCTTTCATTAGTAACAGGAATAGGGCGGCACAAGTATCAAAGCAAGAAGCCCACGAAAGTCCTATAGACAAGAAGTCCACAAAATACTGCCAATGTAATGAGAACTCACAATAAGCTGACATGATTGCCTCTACCCCCACAAAATTAATAAAAATGGAGAATATATAACACCAAATACATTTACTGTTTAAAAATATGGACCTAAAAATACGGACAATGAATTATACATTTACTGTTTAAAAATATGGACCTAAAAATATGGACAATATATAACACCAAATACAAGCATATATTGCAAATATTACACGAGGGGCACTCTATTGCAACTAAATATACGGATCATATATAGTATTATAGAAAACCTATATGAGAATCATTCAAAATATAACATATATTATGCAATTAAAACCTCAATAACATAATGCTTCAAGATAAAATGATTTAAAAATATTAAAACCAAAGGAAAAGACAACAGCTGAATAAAAGCGGGAGGGGCAGCAACAAGCCCAGTTGGCAGCAGTGGGGCGTCGGGGGACTTTAATAGATGGAAACGTGGGGGATAGGGCTCCCTACGGGGGGAGGCCTTGTGCCTTGAGGGTTGCGCCGGTCGCCTAGTTCCCATATTAAATGCCATCTAGTACGTAGATGTGTATAGTAAGCGTTTTGAATGTTGCTGGGTAGAAAAACATGTACAAAACTGTTTCTTTGGCAAAAGCATGGGAAACGGTCTTATTTTTATTTCATACATACGTATGCATATTATACACGAATTAACTAACTAGGGGGGGGGACCATGGATGGTAGTACCGGTACCAGTACCGGTATCGGTGGGTACCAGTACAAGCTGTACTGGCCAGTACGGGTATAAAATGGCCAGAAAAAATCAGAAAAAAAAAAAATCAAGAAAAAATGTAAATAATTAATTAGATATGTGTTGAGTGTGACAAAGGAGGGTTAAGACAAAGAAGTATACATAACACATACTAAATGACTATTTTGATACACATTAAACATGAAAAATATTATGCTAATGTACTAAATATTTACAAATAATAAATGTTAATGAAATCAAACGATCCTTACCTATGAAAAACATAAGTGAGTATACTAGTATGGATAATAACCCGTCGATCCTTCTGATTCCTCCGGTTGCTGTTGCTGGTATCCATAATAAGGTGGTGGGCGCCTGGGCGGCGGCGGGCGGGCGGCGGCGGTGGCAGCTTCTCCTCCTTCCCTTCCTTCCCTGAATCCCTCCAAAAACGCAGCACCGAAAGTGAAACGGGTACCGGTTCGGTACTGGCCCGATTTCGGACATATCGGCCGGTACCAGCCAGTACGTCGGAAACTGGGCCGGTACAGCAATTTTTTTTAAAAAAAAATTAATCGGTACCGTCTACCGGCCATTTGAGGCAGTACCGGTACCGGTGCCGGCCAGTACCAGTACGTACTGGTATCGGCCGGTACTGCCAACCATGGGTGGGACATAGAGAGGAACATCCAAGTATACAACCAATTTTATAAAGGGTTTTTTATAAAAAATTTTGGCCCCTACAATCTTTCAATCTTCCATGTTAGTCCCTGCAATCTTCACATTTATTTTAAACTCCCCACAATCTTTGAACCCTCACTGGAGTCCATCCGGTTAGAAATCATTAAAAAGGATATTCAATGGAATATTCGTTCCATGTACCATATTTCTACCAAAACAAATCAGGAATGTTCTGCAAATATTCCTAGGATATTCCTTTTTAGGACGGTTGCTAATTGGAGGACTTTTTAAGAGCGTCCAAATATTGTGGCCATTTTAAATAAATATGAAGATTGTTGGGACTGATACAGAAGTTAATTGGGTCAACTTGATTAATCCAGGGAAATCAGCAATCCAACTTAAGAAGATGTAAAGAAAAAAAATACAATAAAATATGTGTATCTTTCTTACCTATTCCTTTCTAGTAGGTGGGAATCCAACAACTGCTAGTAGTTGGATGGCAACTCAAGAATGGGACAGCTACTGGGCCAAGGGAATAGCCAGTTGTAGTAACTCCTTTCCTCTCCTCTGTTAGGAAGATAGACAGCAGGGGTTGTTAAGAAGGGTGGGGATGTTAAAAGTAAAGCTGTTTCCTTTCAGCTTAAAGCACAACAAGCCTGACATGTCCCAAAATAAGGCAAAGTAGGCCACTGCAAGTACATTTTGTCCTTTTATGAGCCATTGTGAGCTGAAGAGCCAAATTCTCTTTTCATTCTTTAATATTTGTTGGAAATTGGAATCCCCCATTCACAGTTTTGTGACTGACTAATCTAAATAGGCTGACTTGAACCAGAGTTGACTGGTTCTATGGACCATGACCACATGCACATGGACGACATCCATGTGTGGTCCCATACATGCACAGGATGGCCAATGCACGCATGGGTGCATCTGTGCATACCCATTAGAAATGTTAGCTGTGGTAAATAGTAAGATTTGATCAAGCAAGTCAACCATGATGAGTGTTCCTCAACCTAATGTCACTTATGCCTCATTTTGCTGAGAATAGATTATTAAATGCACATGGATAGGTGCAGCTCAGCAATTGTGCAAATTAATATACACTCTTTATTGCTATAGGCACAGAACACCAAACCTTGCATTTTTGCCAAATACATTGAAAAGTGTGATCCCATTGCTGGAGTGATTAAATAAGCTCCCAAGGTATTAATCCTACAAGAAAACGAAGTTATGACGAATTATGAACTTTCATCGAAGACAGTTAGACTGTGATCCTACAAAGTACCATTTTGGTAAAGGGCTGAATTCATGACTCTCTGGTGTAATAATAGCATGGTCCCTCTTGTATACACTGCGCATAAAACCTGGTAAATCTGCCACAGAGGAGACAATTACATTATAGTATGACATCATTTGCAAAATAAATTATCATATTATAACTGAAACTGTCACCCACAGGCAACAGGAAAGAAATAGACGAATATCACCAAACATGGACCTGTAGGGCAAGTGGGACTATGCAAGTTAAGTTACAGAAAAAGTCAAATGCAATTTGCATAACAAACATAAATAAACTGGAAAGTTTCAAAACTGCTCCCAGGTTTATCATGATCATCATCCTTCAAAAAAAAAGGCAATTTAAATGATTTCAAATGACTAGAATGATGTACAACATGCAATAAATGTAATTTGCTAGGACCTTAACAAATAGTGACTAATCATACTATCAGAGGGCATTTGCAGTAATGCGTAAAAAATATTTGTTAAACTTAAACAAGATGACTAACAACTGTGACCAATGGAACCAAAGATTGGTCTATTCCATTTTTGTTCAGTAAATTCAGATTACTTTTCCAAAACTAATCAGATTTCTATTGATAATAAATTATGGAAAAAACTCATGTCAATTATTTGGACAATGATTTACTGTAAGACTGGACAGTTGACAAATTTTTTTGATCCACTTCCCTATCAATTATTCATTCAGTTCCAAATTAATTATTTGCCGTACTTACTAATATGACTGCATATTCCTAAATCAATAATAGTAGGAAAATTTTAATAATCACCTTGGAGATGTGCTGGAGAGAGAGTTGGGTGTGTAACCTTCCAGTATATTGGGAGTCTAGAATCTGAGTCAGACTGGATGAGAGGAGGAGAAGGAGCATTCTTTTCAAAGTCATCTGAAGCCCCAGAGGATGTTGCATTATTCTGGATCTCATCTTGAGAACACTCAACAACATGGAAACCATTGGGGTTCAACTTTCCACATAAAATCTCAAAATCTTTATAAAAGATGAATGGTCTATTCTTCACCCGATGATAACCTGGATTCAACTGCACAAATAGGTAGAACCATCGTCACCAGCTCGGAAGCAGACTGAAAACTGAAAGCCAAAAAGAAAGGCATTATAGGGTAATAGTTTCAACCGCAAACACAGTGAAGCAGGAAAAGAATGGCAGATAAGACAGTAACATTATATTGAGGGAAACAAGACTAACAATGGATTTATCAGAACAAAGTCATAGAAACATTATCCCATCTGATGTTTAAAGACATAGATGATTAAAGTAACATACATACTGTTAAGACTGTGTTCCAATCTGCTTGATCATTTGGTGCTGCTATATTCCTATCATAATCCCATTCCCACCCCAATCTGTTAGCCAGACTATTGTGCAACATGAAATCCTTCCTCAATGTCTTCCACCTGTTGTAACAATTTTCTTTATCAAATGGCAATTTCGTAGCCTCCTTGAAGGCTGAGACTATCTCTTTCCATGCATCTTTCGAGAAAGTGCCTTGGGTACAATGGCCAAGATAGAATTGCTTCTTCAGTATCCTAACTAAACAGCTGTCCATATCTGTGGTCCAGTTTGCAACACGTGCCCTCATCCTTTCCTTCTTAGGCATGTCTGTTTGACAAGAGCAATTGCATATTATCTTTCAGAAGGATGAAACATGGCATCAGTTTTACCATAAAATCATAGCATCCAGTCAAAAAAGTAATTCATATGAAATACTCTTTGTATGTCTAGTTATGCATATGCAATACTCTACATAATTACTAAGATTAAACATCAAATTGGATCGTAATGAATATATTAGAGAAAAGGTAGGAGTGGTACCAATTGAGGACAAATTGAGAGAAGGGAGACTGAGATGGTTTGGGCATGTTAGGTGTAGGCCTAAGGAGGCTCCAGTTAGAAAAGTGGAATATATTAGGATAGATGAGGGGAAGAAAAGAAGGGGTAGACCTAAATTAACTTGGAAGAGGATAGTACAATATGATTTGGAAGCTTTAAACCTTTCAGAAAAGGTAGCCCAAAATCATTTAAAGTGGAAACAGAGAATCCATATAGCCGATCCCAATTATTTGGGATTAAGGCTTCGTTGAGTTAAACATCAAATTGGAAGTTGCAAGTGAATCTAAGGAGGGATACAATAAAGCGTGATATCAGAAAACTTTATAAAAGAAGAAACCAGAAATGCACTAGAAAACCTGGAGATATACAAGATTTAAAGATTTTCAAAATCCCCTACAAGAACTTATTGTGTTTGCCGATTTACAACAATACAGTTTACAACATAATGAAACAGGTAAAATGAAAGAGCTATACTCCAGTAAAAAAATTTTACCCATGTCTCGTGCAATACTTGAAATTCTTCGATTGGTAAGAATGATGAAGTAGAAATCAAGGGTAGACATCTAAAGTACGTAACATTCAATAAATTGTACGTAGTTGTGTCCGCTCCAAGATTGCCCGTAGAAGCCCAATCAGGTACATTTTAAGCATGGGCTTAAGCTTGTGTGTCAAAACAGGCCATTTGTGACAAGTTGGCCATATCAAGAATGCTAGCTAACATATGACAAACCAGCAAGAGTAATTGGCACATCTAGTTGCAAGACTGACAAAGGAATTGATTAAAAAAAAACATATATATCTGTAAAAGCTGACATAGGCCTTTGTCACCATCCACGACTCCAGAGTCAGCCAACCAGTGTATGTCTAAGTTGGAGGATGTCACATATGGTGATGTAGGATGATGTTCCTTGGTTTGCTGACCTGCAAGGGACAAGATAGTGGGACAATAATATGGAACATATTCAAATGAATATATTACCAGGGTTCATACACATGGACCAACCGGTATCAACATAGAAGCAGACAAGCCAACAGACTCTCCCAGATTACAACCTGACAATCAAGGTTGTGACATATCAGGTCTTCCACATGAAATGCCAAGAGTCAATGCCCCATATTAGCTCAACCAATTTGTTGATCCTGGGTTGTTGCCTCCAACCTCTATCTAATTGGACACTTTTACATACACTTCATTGCAGTATTTTTGGAACTTCCTACTTCATTTCAACGCAATGGTGGTCAGTATGAATGATATACCAATACCATTATGGTGATAATTATTATTGGCAAAAGCAACCAAATAGTAAGTGCCAGTATTGACTACCCAAGCAGTCCACCCTATTAACTTCAGCCCATCTACTCAAGTTTAGATAATTCCTTCTGATTGATTGACTCTAGATGACTGCTCTTACCAAGGGATTTCTAAAAGCTTCATACACTTTGATTGCTGTGACAGAACCAGAGCCCTATCCAACTTGACTCTACATCTCATCTACATATGGTCAAGCGTTCCCATTTCTACTTTGGGACCACTAGCAATTTTAAGTTTCAAAGGTCCCTGTCATTGTTGCCCAGTCTTTACCTTCTAGTAGACCAAACATGTCAATGTCAATTCACCTGTCTCTTATTCCATTTCCAGCCACCAAACATCTTTATTTCTAACCGACTTGTCTTCTTCCACATACCTTTGGAGCACTATCAAGCCCATGAAAGGTTTCTCATGTGTCTGATGCATGGTAGGCCAACTCGGTCCGGGTCGGATCGGATCGCCCGGTCCGCTCGGAAATCGGGCGGTCCGATCCGACCCCGAGCCCCGACCCAGTGATCCCGCCCTGGGATCGCTGGGATCGGGTTGGGTCGGCCGGATTGGGCGACCCGGCCCCGGGTCGGACTGGGTCGGACCGGTCCGGCCGACCCCAACCCCCAACGGCTAGTTCCGAACAGCTAGTTCTAAGCCCCTTCAAGTCCCTATAAAACCCCCTCATACCCTTCTCTCCCTCATTCACACAAATTCTCATTTCTCTCTCTCTCTAAAATTTCTTTCTCTCTCTCTAAGCTCTCATACTCTCTCAAAGACTCAAACTCAAAGCTCTCTTGCTCTCCAAAGATCTCTAAAGAACGGACGGACGGACTACATCAAAATTTTTTCATCATTTTATGATTTTTATCTCTTTAAAATTTATGTTTGTTTACATTTTTCTTATTTTCCCTCTCTCTCTAACTTTTTAATCTCTTTTTAACATATATCTCTCTTTACTTTTTGTCTCTCTATTTTTTTTTCCCCTCCAACATATATCTCTTTCTCATACTTTTTCATATCTAAATTTCTCTTTTTTTTTCTCTCTCTCTCTCTAATTTTCTCTCTCTAACCATTTTTTTTTGTATCTATTTATTTTTATCACATTTTAGTTTTTCTCTCTAACCTTTTTTTTGTCTCTGACTCTCTGTAGCTTTCTTTCTCATTGTCTCTCACTCTCCCTCGAGGTATGATATGAAATCTCACTCTCTTTTTCTATGTTTTTTCTTATTTCTCACTATTTCTCTTTCTGTAATTCTCTCTTTCCCTATTAATATTTTTTTCTTTTTAAAGATGTCAACTTATGAGCATAATGAGTGACCCGGGATGGAACCACTGCACTGTCGTGGACATGGCTTCACATAAAGTCAAATGCAACTACTGCAGTCGGATTATTTCGGGTGGAGTTTTTCGTCTAAAGCAACATATTGGGGGTGTTAAAGGAAAAGTAAAGGCTTGTACTGCTGCACCACTAGAGGTAAAAAATCAATTCAAAAATTACCTACGACAAAGAGTGATGGAAAAAGGAGCAACATCAATGATGAGAGGCCAAATTAGGGAGGAAATGACACGACCCTCAAATCAAGGTATTTATATTCACCCTCCGGGAGATAGATCTCGATAGGGAGACATAGACCATACCAGAAGGAGATCCACTATATTTGAAGACTTTTCTCGATGTATTCTTTGATTTAAAATTTTTAATTAGTTATTTACACTTTATCTCAGTTAAATTAGTCTCAAATCATCTATTTTAATTTTAAGATGATATACGTTGAGCCATAGACGAAAGTAGAAGATATTTTGCTGACGAGGATGTGTATAGACGCACCAGTCAACACGTTGGGCAAGGGAGTGGATCCGGACATGGATCCAACGAGGAAAAAATTCATGACTTGACTAAGGACAATGACCCTAAAGTGGGTCCTATAGATGTTTTCCTAACAAGACGGAGAGATAGCCAACCATCAATCACAGCTGCTATGAAGAATCTGAAGATATGCAAGGAGAAGATTGGCCGTGCTGTTTCGAGATGGTTTGTTTATAACAGTGTACCCGCCAATGCTGCAAAGGGTCTTTACTGGGAGGACATGATTGAGACTATTGGAGATGTGGGTAAGGGTATTCCTGGACCAACCCCCAAAGAGATATACAACACTTACCTTCCTCAAGAGGTAAGTGATCTCCAAGAGTATATCAAGTCGTTCGAGCGAATTTGGGATGAAAGAGGCTGCACAATAATGACAGATGGTTGGACAGATGAGTACATTGAATTAGTTCAACATATTTAGAATCTTAGATTAATAGATTATATTTTTTAGTTAATTTAGACATTCTCTAATATCTATAACATTATTTGAATAGGAATTACGAGAAGAAGTATGATTAACTTCCTTATATACTGTCAAGCTGGGACTGTATTTTGGAAGTCCGTAGATGCTAGTGGAAAGGTAAAGAATGTTGAATATCTTTTCAAGTTAATTGATGACATTGTAGAGCAGGTGGGGGAAGATCGGGTTGTACAAGTTGTAACAGATAATGAAGCTTCATATAAAGCTGCTGGCCATATGTTAATGGAGAAGAGGCCACATCTATATTGGCTTCCTTGCTCTGCTCACTCCCTAGATTTGATGCTAGAAGATATTGGGAAAGATGTAAAAATTAGTGAGACAGTGAAGTTAGCCCAATTCATCACATCCTATATCTACAACCATAACTATGTGCTCACGTTGATGCGTGAACACACTGGACAAAGGGAGTTACTACGTCCTGGGGTAATTCGTTTCGCCTCTACGTACATTTCCTTGGAGAGTATACAATCACAAAAACGCCCCTTGAAGCAGATGATTTCAAATAAAGGATGAGAGGATTGGATGACAAGGCACGCGAAGCGTGATGCTAGAGACAAGGGGAAGAAGGTTGAGGACTTGATTGAGAGCCGGGAGTATTGGAAGGATATAAAGATGATCTTGAGCGCAGTTGAACCTCTTGTGCGGGTTCTGAGGATGGTGGATGGAGATAAGAAGGCCACCATGGGATATTTATATGAAACTATGGACCGTGCGAAGGAAGACATTGCCAAGGCCAACAATAATACATATAGAAAGTGGTGGGATATCATAGATGCAAGATGGGATAGGACACTCCACCATGACTTGTATGCGACAGGTAACAAAATAAGTCATTCCATATTACTTGCCATTTTATTTCCTATAAGTTTTATTTCCTTTTTAAATTTTTTTTCAATTCCTTAGGTCATTTCTTCAACCCAAGATACCAATATAGCTCTGCTACTCAAAATGCGCCCAATGATGAAGAAGTACTCTGTGGGACTCAAAATGTAATTCGGCGTTTGTTACATGATGAGGATCGAGCTATCATAGCATGCAACAAAATGCATCACAATAGGCTCCGGACATTACATTTTGGTACTCATCGTGCTCAACGGGCAGTCATGTTGCTTTCACCAGGTATTTAGAATTTTATACAGAACTAATACTTTCACGGAATTGTTATCATGCCTAGGCTTTACAATGGTAATTGTTAGTTGGATCATCATGAAAGGCTCTAGGTTATGAAGATCTTGCTTATGTTGCCATCCGTATATTGAGCCAAACCACCTCCTTTTCTGGCTGTGAGAGGAACTGGTCTACATTTAGCTTGATACACACCAAGTAAAGGAACCGATTAAGCTCAGCGAGATTGGAGCAATTAGTCTTTTGTCACTACAACATGCGCTTGAAATTAAAGAATCTTCAAAAAAAATCAAGAGAACCAAAGAGAAGAAGAACGATGGAGAGATGAAGTTGCTGGAAGACCGGTGCAAGCATAACAACAAGTTGAGGAACCAATCGATCTGGACGAGATATTTGAGGAGCAAAACCCACTTAATGCATGGGTGGATGCAAGGAATGTTTTGGGTCCATACGAATTTGATCCAAACGATCGGTCATAGACAGAAGGACAATTAGATGGTGTCCCCTTGTCCATTGAGTTTCAACTTCCACCTCCTTCAAAACGGCAAAAGAAATCCACCCCACAAAGTTCAGGTAAGGATAAAGGTAAAAGAGTAACTACTCGTGTTGATATTGCATATTTAGAAATTGTACAAGAAGATGAGTCAAACGAGACACAGGAGCCGAGCGACAAAGTCGTTTACCAAACTTCAGACGACTCTACTTCGGCAACGAGTACCCCTGACGATGACGATGACGATGCTGATCCACATGGAAGTCAAGGTGGATCCTTGCAGTAACGGTCATCTCGAGGACGTGGATCAAGTCAATATGGTGAAGCTCCTCCAATGATTTTCACAGGGGAGCAACAATTTACACATGCTACGTAGGATGATGACCACTTCAGTAGGTTGGCTAAGAACACATCAGCAACAAATAAAGGCAAAGGAAAACAACAACAGGAGTTCCTAAAGAGAGTAAGAGAAACATCCTCTCAAGAGCATTCTTCTGGTGTATCTTCTCAAGTTCCATTAGAGGGTTATAGTCCTTATGGATATCCAGGTCAAGGAATTCCGGATCGGATCGGGTCCCCGAATCGGGACCCGCCGATCCCGATCCGACTCGGATCGGATCGGCCGAGTCGGCCGATCCAGATGAAGTCTGGCCAGTCCGACTCGGCCAGATTAAAAAATAATAAAAAATTAAAAAAAATCAGAAAAAATCAGAAAAAATCAGAAAAAAATAAAAATAAAATCATAAAAAATTACATACATATTATTCAATTGATGTACAATAAGAATGAATGCAATTCATGTACATCCATAAAAAACCCTAAACCCTAAAACCCTAAAACCCTAAACCCTAAACCCTAAACCCTAAACCCTAAACCCTAAACCCTAAACCCTAAAACCCTAAACCCTAAACCCTAAACCCTAAAACCCTAAACCCCTAAACCTAAACCCTAAACCCTTAACCCTTAACCCTTAACCCTAAAACCCTAAACCCTAAACCCTAAACCCTAAACCCTAAAACCCTAAAACCCTTAACCCTTAACCCTTAACCCTTAACCCTAAACCCTAAACCCTAAACCCTAAACCCTAAACCCTAAACCCTTAACCCTTAACCCTAACCCTTAACCCTTAACCCTTAACCCTTAACCCCTTAAACCCTAAACCCTAAACCCTAAACCCTAAAACCCTAAACCCTTAACCCTTAACCCTTAACCCTTAACCCTTAACCCTAAAACCTAAACCCTAAACCCTTAACCCTTAACCCTTAACCCTTAACCCTAAAACCCTAAAACCTAAACCCTAAACCCTAAACCCTAAACCCTAAAACCCTAAACCCCTAAACCCTTAAACCTTAAGGGGGGGACCGAAATCGGCCCGAACCGGACCAGATCGGGTCCGGACCGGCCGATCTGGCCGGTCCGGCCCCGATCTAGTCCGGTTCGGGCCGATTTCGGCCGGTTTTTTTTTTTTTTTCAAATCGGTGGGGGGGAACAGTGAAATCCCCCCCGAATCGGATCGGAACCCGCCGATCCCGATCCGAATCGGCCGATTCGGATCGGAATCGGCCGATTCCGCAATCCATGATCCAGGTACATATTATCAATATCCACCACCCTATGATGCATCGAGTTACTTAGGAGGATATCCCACTTATCCTCCAACTTCATATGTTTCCTCTTATCAATCCTCAACCTCAGAAGGATCTTATCATGAGCCAAAGACACAAGGATGGATACCGGTGACAATAATCTACCCATTCACAGATGAGTATAACCGGTTTGTACAAGAATATGAACAATGTTACCAAGCTTATATGTCTTGGACCGATTATGTGCAACATTTGTATAGCACCTACAATGTAAGGCTAGAATAAATGCATGTCTACTTGTTTTGTCACTGTGTTTTTTTTTTTTTTTACTATCATATAATACTTAGGGGTAAGGTTTTATGTCCCCCCCATGTATTGTATTCAAGTTTTTTTCAAAGTTAATAAAATTTCAAGGGCTTACCCGAGGTCCTAGATAAGTTTCGGGTAAATATAATTTTTTCTGATTTTTTGGAATTTTTTTCTATTTTTTGGACCTATTTTTCTATTTTTCCCTATTTTTCTTCTATTTTTTCTTTTTTAAAAATTGAATTGGCCAGACCGGTCCGGCTCGGTCCGGACCGGTCCAGGATCGGATCGGATCGGCCGATCCACTCGGTCAGGACATGTGTTAGTTTATTCGCGTATTATACGCGTATAATATGCGTCCGTACGTATATTTGAAAAAAACGGACGTATGCCGAACAGTAGCCAAACATGCGGTAAAATTCGCGTCTTTTACTGTTGGCCGTATTATACGGGTATAATACGCCATACGTAAACGGATGGTAAAATTCGGCCCATGCCCATTTGGCCCGGTTACCCGGCGGCCCAGTTCTGGCCCACTCCCTCCTCCAACCCTAAATCCCCAAAACCTGTTACCCCCAAAGCATCCCGAGCATCCAGCAGCGCCGTCGTCCTCGAGCAGCGCCGTCGTCCTCGTCCCCGAGCATCCAGCAGCGCCGTCGTCCTCGTCCCCGAGCATCGAGCAGCGCCGTCGTCCTCGAGCAGCGTCGTCGTCCTCGTCCCCGAGCATCCAGCAGCGCCGTCGTCCTCGAGCAGCGCCGTCGTCCTCGTCCCCGAGCATCCAGCAGCGCCGTCGTCCTCGTCCCCGAGCATCCAGTAGCGCCGTCGTCCTCGAGCACCGCCGTCGCCGTCGTCGCCGCGCCAACGCCACCGCTGAGCCACCGCCGCGCCAACGCCACCGCGGCGACCGTTGATCGTTGCTCCATTCTGAGCATAAGTAAGATCTTTAGAAAGTGAAGCAATCACGACATCAGAGTAAATTTTATTGCAAGAATATGCCGTAGGTCAACCTTGCTAAATGAAACACAAAAAAATCATTAGTACTTGGGCGATGTGAGAAATTGTGGGAGGAGGAGATGCATACCTAAGGGGAGGAGGAGATTCTTCTAGACAATGGGGCAGGAACTCTTCTAGTCTTTGAGGTGTATGATGAGCAAGAGCTCAAGTAAAATCACAATGAACATCAGCAAAGGATCGTATCTGAAAACTTGGTTGCAATTCAGGCTGGGTTGCACGGAGAATTTGAGCACAAACTACTCCATCTCACTCGTCACCACGGGGCCCAGATTCCTTTAGAACTAGCTATTAAGATATCCTTCAACTGTACAGCTAATTATGATAGTAGAAAACCACTTGGCTACTGTCTACGAGGAAATCCTTTGTACTAGATCATGCACCCACCTCGTCGGATAACATTTAAGAATGTCCATTAGGGTCATTTTGAGTCAAGAAAATTGTTTATTTTCCTAACCAATAAGACATTCTTTAGAGTTTAGAGTCTTCTCTAAACGGGGAATAAGTTGTTCACATATTCTTGATTCCAAGGAGAGTAGACATAATTTCCAAAAGTATTCGAGTCTGTATTGCCCAAGCGAGCAATTTCTGAATGGAAGCACCCATTATTCTGCCCATTCACATCCTTGAATGCAGACATAGAAAATGCATACAAGGATTCATCAATTGGGCACTGAAGGTGCCACCATGGCATGAGGTACCATGAAACAAACATTGGAAAAAAAAAAAAAACACTACAAATCCAACCAACTGACAGCTGAATATGATTACCATCTAATAGAAGCCTACCTTCACTGTATCTCCTAGACCACATGGTCAATGAGACAAAAAAGCGAAGAGACGAGCTCCATATTTTTATATATGTACATATAACTGAAAGTTTCCTTTCCCCATAACGAGGACATTCTCTTCAACTTTTCCTACAATTCACAAAGATGCTTAAAAATAACACCCTTTAACAAGACAGTAAAACCCAAGCACACAGGAGATCGACCAATTAACTAAAATAACATCCCTTTCTGTTTGATAGAACTGGACCCATGATTTCAAAAGAGGAATCTCTATTACTGCCAAGTGCTAAATTTTAGGCTAATGCATTTGAAGAACTTGAGTTGGCTTCTTTCTTGTATTTTTGGGCAGTGAAGGCATAAATCATAAACAGGGGACCGATACAGTTTACCAACATATCATCTATTCTTCTAGACTGTCAAGCTAGCACTGCTTCTTGGTGAGCATAATTTACTTTTTTTTTTCCTCTAATGTCAGCCGATGGTCATTTTTTATGGAATAATGTTTGTTGTAATGTTTTCAAGTCCTAACCTTTTATTTAAATATGGAGGTTCTATCTTCTGATAGCAAAGATGATACATAGTTTATAAATATGAAATTATGGTTTATAGTTGTTATTGGTAGCAACAATGGGGGGAAATGCCTTTTTAAGTTCTAAGTTCTAACTGTGCTGCAGGTAACTCAATCTCCCCTCTAGGACAACATAGACGATAGCAGCATATCCGACAATTTCTCAAAATTTATTTTCTACTCACCAAGGGATAGAGAGGCATCAGATTTTTTGTAGGTACACATCTTTATGGTTATATTTACTTTTTCTAGTTTTGAATAAGTATTCTATATGCGTATTTTTTAATCACCAAATTGTGCATATTGGATTTTACATTTTGGTGTATTCTTGAGTTTAGAAATTTTATAGTATAGTGTATTTTTTAGATGCATATATGATTTGTGTTCTACTATGATCATGTTCTATGTATGTTATAGGCTTAACATTGTGATATGTACATATAGGAAATTATGGTGAGGCCAAAGCAAAAATTTTGGGATTATGCAGAGGATCTAAATGGCCGATTCAAGTGTAAATTTTGTGAGAAAATATATGCAGGAGGAATATCACGTGTGAAGTCTCATTTATCTGGCGTATCAGGCCGTGATATTCAAGTTTGTCCTAATGTGTCTGAGGAGATTCAAGCAGAAGCCTTTCTTGCTATTGAAGGATCAAGTAAGAGGAGTAAAACTACAACAAGTTCATCCACTGTTAATGAGAGCATAATAGGATCATCTTCTTCTTACCGTGTCTCAAGTGGAAATATGCATCAAACAACAATTCCGACACTTACATCTAAAAAGGACAAGGTAAATTTGGAGAGGAAGATCACTAATTTTTTTGTGATGAACAACATCTCATTTAATGTGATCCAAACAAAATCATTCATTGAAATGATGAAAGCTCAAGGAGAATATGGAAGTGGATTTATTATTCCTAGTTATTCATATCTTCGAACTAAGTTGATTCCGGATTCTAGAAAGGAAGTTGAGTATGTTGCTAATGTGAAAAAGTCATGGGTGACAACTGGATGCACATTGATGTCGGACTCATGGACTGATTTGAAGAAAAGATCATGGGTTAATGTTCTTGCTTATTCTCCACAGGGAGCTGTTTTCTTAAAATCTATTGAATGCTCAGCACATAGATTGACAGGAGAATTTCTTTGCAACATTCTCTCTACTGTGATTGATGATATTGGTCCTCAACATGTGGTTCAACTTGTCACAGATAATGCTTCTAATTATGAATCTGCAAGTGATATGCTTATGGGAAAGTATCCACATTTATACAAGATTCGTTGTGCAGCACATGGTATCAATTTGCTTTTAAAAGATCTATATGCAAATATTTCTTGGATGAGAGATGTTATTGATGATGGAAAAAAAATTGTTGACTTTATGTATAAGCATACACTTGTCTTAGAGATGATGAGAAAACACACGGAGAAGAAGGAATTAAAGTGGCCATGTAAGACAAGGTTTGCCACTAATTTCTTAATGATTCAATCTATTTTGGATGTGGAAAATGGTTTGAGGATATTAGTTGCATCTTCTGAGTGGAGAAGTGTAAATTATACAAAATCTCCTATTGGAATGGAAGTTACTGACATAATTCAAAAGGAATCTTTCTGGACAGAGGCTAAAGAATTGATTGAAGTACTTGAGCCACTTGTTCGAGTACTCCGTTTAGTTGATGGTGAGGGTTCCACTTCATGTTACTTATATGATGCTATGCATAGAGCAAGAGAAATGTTGAGGCAACGAACAGAAGCAAATCGGTTCAAATATGTTCGAATGTTAGAATTATTTGATACAAGGAAAAAGAAGAACATTTTTCATCCTGTTCATGCAGCTGCAGCAATTCTCAATCCAGCTTACATGTGTAGTTCTTCTTTTGTAGAAAATGATGATATAAAGGCAGGGATTGATTATGTCTTGTCCAAAATGGTAAAGGAAGATGAGCGACCTAATTTTATGAAAGAATTGATGACATACCGCAATAAATCTCAAAAATTATTCACTTGCACTGGAGTGACATTGATGGAAACTAATCATCCACGTAAGTATGATACTTTTATATTATATGTTTCTTTTTACTTCACATACTTATCATGTTTAACCTTTCATTTGTAGGCATTTGGTGGGATTATATAGGAAGTGATAATCACTTTCCTATTCTTCGGAAGATTGCTATCAAAATTTTAAGTCAACCATGTAGTTCATCGGCTTGTGAGCGTAATTGGAGTGCTTGGGAAGCGGCTCAAACTAAAAAAAGGAATAGGTTGACCCCTGAGATGTTGGAAGATTTGGTGTATGTGAGAATGAACTCATTAATGATGTCAAAATTTAAGGAACGTGAAGAAGAAAATTTGAAGCCAATTGATCTAAGTAAGATTAATATACTTGTGGAAGAAGATGTAGTTGAAGAACGAGATGATCAAGATGATGATGTTGGAGATAGTCAAAACATGGCATGGATGACAAACTCATATGAGGAGACATTTGATGAACAAGCTTTTTTCACTAATGTCAGCTAGTATTTTACTTTGGTTATTGTAATTCTAAGATGAATTGTATTTGTGTGTTTATGTTTTGAACATCTTATGTATTAATGACTTTTATTGTGTGATGTGGTGACAACTAAAACTTTTAGATGGTAATGTTATTGTTTTTTTAATTCTTGTGGTCATATAAGAAATATACATCCGTATTTTTCACTACGAATTTATCAAACTTTCCGTATAATACTCCGTATGTTTGCCGTTCCGTATTTTTGAAATAGGCGTTTTTTTGACCGAATTTTTGACCGTCTTATTCAAAATTTAACTCGAATTATACTCGTACGTACTTTTGCCGTATTATACCCGTCCCGTATTTAACTAACTATGGTCAGGACTGAACCGATCCGAGTCCGACCCCCGAGTTAGCCTACCTTGGTCTGATGTGTTTTATAACCCCATAATGCAAGGTTCATTTTACTACAGTAATGGTTAATATAGCTTGCTCAGTTTTCCTTGACCTCTTGGATTGAGTATTAATAATTTATTTACTCAATTCCCACTCCATTAAGTCATCCTGTTGATCAGCGAGAACTTCCAGATTAGGGGACCCACAACAACATTACTTTTTTTAAGCTGATGGTTAAGGTGAAGGCTATAGTTTTTAATAAACTTCAACCAACCTCACTTCCCTAAGCTCAGACAATTCTAGGTAAAAAAACATGCTTTTGGCCCTAAAAATCTACATTATTTGAAATCTCTTGCCATACAAGTAGTGGTGCCAAGATTAAAAGGCATCATTATTATTGTCAATTTAAAATTTTAGTTTGACTGATCGTCTTCATGCTAAACAACTATCTGGAAGCATGAGCATTTATACCCGGATTGCACTAATGAAGCTCTAAGTCCCAGTCAAGGACTTAATTCTATGGCTAATTACCCAATTCTTCACATCATGACTTTCTAGATGGTTTGAAGCATGTCATAAATCTTTGTCACTTTGGTGGACTACACAGCTCAAACCTAGCCTTCCTTTAATAGCCTCCTAGGACTCGATAGACCCATCATGTTTCCATTCTGCCCCTTTGCAATACTTATATTAATTTCATGTGAGAAGGTTGATGAAAAAGACAATTAAATACCCATCTTTGACAAGGAAATACTACCGTTTCAAACCTTTACACTAATTGCTACCCATAGTCATAGAGACATCACGCTATTGTGGTTATCATGCCATCCTCACTCCTCTGGTCACTAGACTACAAGTGGGCACTGATCTAACCCAGAGTTCTGGAGATTGGGCTGAGTACTAGGGTCAGAGCTAGACTGCCAATCTCTAAACCACACTAACACAGCCATTTTGTAAAATACTTTTTAGGTGCCTTATGCGTTCAACTCATGGATGGCAGTACCGGCCGATACCGGTACGTACCGGTATCGGCCGGCACCGGTACCGTAGGTACCGACCGGTACCGGGCCGATACCGGCCGGTACCGGACCGGTACCGGTACCGGTACTGCCATCCTTGGTTCAACTACATACTATGACCAGTACCACACAGTTAAATGCAATTTGGCACCTTAAGAAGTCAATAATGAGGTTCACTAGTGATGTAAAAGAAGCATACGCCCATAGTCAATGGCCAGAAGAGCCCACAGCCCACTCTTAGAAAGATACACCTAGTATACAAGAGTACATTCCTAGGACTGAAAAGGCTTTAGGCATCATTCTTAAGCTTCCATCAGAGAGGTGTGGAATAATAGTCAACTTTGTAACACACTGTAAGTTAATTTCCAAAGCATTTTACACCCATAGATTCAACAATAATTTCTGTGTATGATATTGGAAATTGTTGTGGTGTATTTTTGGTGGATGGCCCCTTGTCGAGATATTGTTCCCTCTAGATGATTTGTGGCTGCAAGAGAAGAAAAAGAAGAAGAGAGGAGAAAGGGACCGAGATGAGGAGGAAGAAGCCCTAGGCAGCTGTGGCCTGAAACAAGAGTCCCACTGACCTCTGCCGTGGGCATACTTTATTCCTTATATGGGCTGGCAACTGCCAGAATTACATGATGATAGAAATGCCCTTGTTAACCTAACTATCAGGGCACATGACAAATAAAAGGGAAAAATATAGAAAAAACAGAGAAAGCTTTAACTAATAAAAGAAAACACAAGGAGACTAAAATACCCTCAGTCTCCTTTACACTCCCCCTCAAGCTGAGCATAGATATCTTCCATGCCTAGCTTGCACAAAATGCTTTCCTGGAGCTCTCATGCCATGCCTTTAGTCAAGATATCCGCCACTTGATCAACAGATCTCACATATGTCAGACACAAGTCTCCAGCATCCAACTTTTCACGAATAACATGTCTGTCAATTTCAATTGTTTAGTTCGATCATGCTGAATGGGATTATTGGCTATATTTTTCGCAGCTTTATTATCACAATATAGTTTCATAGGAAATAGGACTCTGGATGCCAATATCCTTCAACAAAATCCTCAGCCACAATAATTCACTGACAGCTTGAGCCATGGCTAGATACTCTGCTTCTGCACTAGATCTTGCACAAATAGTCTATTTCTTGCTCCGCCAAGTGACAAGATTTCCACCTAAATAAGTACAGTATCCAGAGGTAGATCTACGATCATCCTGAGAACCCGCCCAATCAGCATTAGAAAAACCTTCAAGACTAAGGTCCTTTTTGTTGAATACAAGTCCAGGACAAGTTTTCACATATCTAAGAATTCTTTCAACTGCCTTCATGTGTGTAGTCCTGGGAGCATGCATGAACTGACTAACAACATTAGTAGCATACATAATATCAGGCTTGGTTAAAGGAAGGTAAATCAATTTACCAACGATGTGCTAATATCTCCTCTAATCAGCTTCAGAAAGAGCATCACCATTTTGTTCACCGAAGATTTACTTCAATAAATGTATCTACAGGTCTGCTACCAAGTTTCCAATTTCTTTCAAGAGATACAGAGCATATCCCCTCTGGGATATGTGTATTCGGTAATGAGACCTTGCCATTTTAATACCGAGAAACTATTTGAGAGGACCAAGATCTTTAATTTCAAATTCTCTTGCAAGATTGTTCTTTAAGGCTGTAATTTCCTGCAGATTATCACCAATAACCACCATATCATCAACATAAACCAGCAATATAACAACTAGGCCATATTTCCATTTTTTAGATAAGGTATGATCAGCATTGGCTTGCTTGAATCCCATTCTCAACATAGCAGTTCTTAGTCTCTCAAACCATGTCTGTGGAGACTGTTTAAGACCATATAGTGCTTTCTTTAACTTGTAAACCTTTCCTATAGCATTGAAACCAGGTAGAGGATCCATATACACCTCCTCGGTCAGATTTCCATTCAGGAATGCATTCACATCCAATTGATGGAGATCCCATGAGAAATGCACTGCCAGAGACAACAACACTCTTACTATAGAAAGCTTGGCAACATGTGTAGTCAATGCCATAAGTTTGTGTAAACCCTTTAGCAACAAGTCTGGCCTTGTATCGCTCCACTGTCCCAACAGCTTTAAACTTCACCATGTACACCCATTTGCAACCTACGGTCTTCTTTCCTAAAGGAAGATCAACAAAGAGTCCAAGTCCCATTCTTTTCTAGTGCCCCCATCTCTTCTTCCATTCCCTTCACCCACTTGGGATTCTTAACTGCCTCATGAAAAGAGGATGGCAGAGGAATGCTAGAAATAGCAAAAAGATAAGCACAAAAAGAAAGAGACACACGAGAATAGCACAAATATTTTGACATAGGATGTTTAGTGCATTCTCCGAACAGCAATAGGTTGACCTAAATCACAGGAAGGCTCACAACTAGGGTCAGCTGGTAACTCTGGTATTTCAAGAGATAGAGAGACCTCAGCATCTTCATGGGAGCTGTCTTCAGGCAGAGGACTTCCTGGTTGAATTAACTGTTGTTCAGCCTTTTCCTTCGTTTTTCTAGAGTGGACTTTTGTAATTCTACTCCTCTCTCCAATCACATTAGCATCCTACACTCTTGTGGCATTATTATCTTGGACTTGCTCACATGAAGATGAAGGAACAACATGTGAAGGAGAGGAAGGAACAACTGATGAAGAAGGGGATGAACTCTCTACTCAAGGAATGAAAAAGGGTAACAAAGACCGAGTAGGGACAGGAACCTTCCCCTCAGACAGATCCGAGGAGTAATAAGACTGATTTTCAAAAAAAGGTGACATCTTTTTGGATATATCTCCAACCTGCTCAAGGATCCAAACGCTTGTATACCTTTTGAGTAGAAGAATAACCAAGAAAGTTACCATGAACAGACTTGGTATCAAGTTTAGACCATCCTAGACTCAGATTATGAATGAAACATAGACACCCAAAGACTCGAGGTGGTAAAGGAAATAAAGGATGACCAGGACGCAAAACAGTGATGGGAATCTGAAAACCGAGGACTCTGGATGGCATAGGATTAATGATATATGCTGCTGTGAGAACGGCATCAACCCAAAAAATTTTGGGCAAATGATACTGGAATAGAAAGGCTCTAGCGGTTTCCATTAAATGTCTTCTTCTTTTTTCCGCCACCCCATTCTGTTGTGGAGTACATGGGCAGGAAGACTCATGAACCATTCCTTTTTCTTTCATGAACATATTCAGACTTTTTTCAAAAAATTGTTTTGCATTATCAGATCTGAATTCTTTTATTTTCTTCTCAAAATGAGCCTCCACCATCTGGGAAAAAGCTTGTACTACCAAGGAACTTCTCTAGATATAAGAAGATAGACCTAAGTGCATAAAGAATAATCATCAATAAAAGCAATAAAATATCGATAGCCATCCACGGAGCTCACAGGAGAGGGACCCAAAATATCAAAATAAACAAGTTCAAATGGAGCAATGCTCTTCTTTATTGAATCCGGGAAGACAGCTCTACAATGTTTTGCCAACTGGCAGACAGAACACTGGAGAGACTCTAACTCAACTGACTTAAACAATTCTGGGGAAAGAACCTTTAAAGACCTAAAAGAGAGACGTCCTAGACGACAATGCCACAGATGAATATCATTTATTTAACTGGTAGCACTAGACTGAAGCGTAGTACTCCCCCTGACTTCCAAGTGATAAAGTACTCTGTCCTCACGACCACTCCCAATCATTCACCTGGTCTTCAAATCCTGAAATATACAATGGGTTGGAAAAATGTTACTGAACAATTAAAGGACTTCGTCAGGCTACTAACAGACGAGATTTATTGGAAGAGTAGGAACATTTTAAGTGGAAGTGGAAGTCAAGGATAAACAATCATTAACTTTAATAGTAACCTTACCGGCAATAGTAGCATTTGTACCATCTGCTACCATAACTCTATCTTGACTAGATGAAAGTAAATAAGTGAAAACGTGTCTAAGTTACTAGCCATATGATCAGTAGCTCCAGAATCAATGATCTAAAAGGTACTAGCTACTAGGAGATCTAGATGCAGTGGTAAGTGCCATCTCATTGGTACCAGACTTACCCAAGGAGGTGGAGGTCAAGGCAGTGATATCAAGGCGAGAAAGAATCTTCTGCAGGTTAGCAATATCTGAAGATGAGAGGCCTTTCAGTCCTAGAAACATCTGATGAGCTGCCTTCAGTAGTTGAAGTTTGAACAGTTGTTGTATTCCCTTTTGACTGTGATCTGCCCTTTTTTCCTTTGAATTTTGCTGTTTTTTTCTCAGGATACAGCTCCCAACAGCTATCAATTAGATGATTCAATCTCCCACAATGATCACACTTCCGGATGCCTTTATCTTCTTCCTCTAACATGTTGCACACATGTTTTTTTTTTCCCTTTAGAAGCATTTCCTACTAATGTCCAGTGCTCCAGTCCACCTTGAACCCCATTATCTTTGTTGTTCACCTGCATTACTTCTCTCCTACTTTCTTCAACCCTCACTCTTTGATATATTCCATCCAAAGATGGAATGTTTGATTCAGAATATGTGCTTTGATCTGTTCCCACTATGGATTAAGATCTCCAAGGAATTTCAAGACTCCCTTTCTAGATGAATTTTAAATGACGTTTATGATCTGCTGGAGTGTCCCAATCTTTTTAACAGCAAATAAAAATGACTAATCTAAAACAAACACTAGCATGAACACTAAAATTGCACAGACAATAGCATGAGCATCGACACTAACACAGGCACAATATCCTAAACCATGCTCTGATACCAAATCTGATGCAGGACAGAACACAACATAAGGTAATCATAGTGAGCACAATGATGTCAGCCAACAATCCCATAAATGTATAACAAACATCCACACAGAATTTGATAATTTCCCACGTGCAGTTATGAAACAATCAAGCAATCTCAAATATCCCGCAATGCCAAACCATCCAAGGGAAGTAAAGGACAGACCACAGGTAGTCAGGAAACTGCTGTTAGGATAGGGCAAGAGTTCCAAAGTTAATGTAACAGTCCGAATAATGCCAAGGAATAAAATAGGCTCTCACAAATTTGCTTGCACAACCCAACAGCGATAAAATTTCAAACTGGATGATACTCTCTCTCTCTCTCTCCCTCTCTCTCTCTCTCTCTCTCTCTCTCTCTCTCTCTCTCTCTCTCTCTCTCAGCATGCACTAAATTTAAAAGCATACTAAACAAACATAGCTATCCAAAGAGGGGTCGTGTGAGTAAGGCTGCACTAACCATTGCTCAAAAGAGATAAATCATGCCTGGCTACTGTAGAATCCTTACAAAACAATAGGGTTCAGCCTCTAAAATGACTCCTCAGTTGACAGCCACATGGTTCACTAATGAACAGGAGCAGCCGAAGCAGACCCATAGCTGAGACCCACCTTCCTTGTCGGCAAAGCTGCAACTGGATGATGACATGCAGTCTGCAGTGAGCATCAGACTGGAAGGAGACTGGCTGGCATGTACCTCTCTTCTTCCTCATATGGAGATGGAGCTCAAAGACAGATTTGACACAGCAGCTCCAATGGCCCCCTTGTGTGGCTTAGCAATAAGGGATGAGACAACACATGTAGGGCTTCCTTGTAGGTTGTCCACCAGCATTAAAGAAAAGGAGATGGGAAAGGGACCCAGCTCCCAAAAGAGGCCCTCCACGGGTCACAGGTTTTATATGGAACAAGACCCAAGAAAACATTAAAGAAAGGGGGTGGGGAAAGGTCAAATGACTATCCTATAAGAACAATAAAGAAGAAGCAGAAAGGTGAAGAGGAAGAACCAAAGTAGGGCATGGGCTTCTATGGGAGCAACCCCTTGTGACCTGCAGTGGCTCTTGTGGGGTGAGACAGATGAAGAGGAGCTGTTACAAGGTTTAGAATATGAGGGGGAATAAAGAAAGAGTGGGACAAGCCCACTTCCTGATGGTGGCTGCCTCCATTGGGATCTCCCAAGGGCATGATCAGCTGGCTATTGTTGGTTGGGAACTATACAAAAATCAAAGAGAATAAAGAAGAGCAATAAGAGAACAAGAGAACGGAGATGGCCTGTACAGGAAGGAAGAGAAGTTGGCATGTGAACCAAAGGCAGAGAAGATGGATGACAGAGGCAGTGGTGGTGCTTGGGCCTCATGCCCTCCCTCTTATAGGGTGCTCACTCTCCCCATAAGACCATTCTTAGGATTTCCAATACCAAAAGTAACTTGTTTTTATTTGTCTCCATTAACTCATCCCAGGAGTACAGTAGCCCTTTTTATAGGGAAGGCAACAAAACTGTAGGGCACTTTTGTCCTCCGGTTTTAACCTAAAGACAACCATATCACATAGAAGGTTCAAATACTAAATGAAGCGCAACTAAAGACAAATGTCCATAGCTACTAGAAGCAAAATAACGAAAATACATGAATAGAAAATAGTGGAATGTCCGGCTGCCACTACACTCTCAAATCATCTCTAAGCCACGTGATGACGTGATCGGCTCGACTCTATCCCGTCAACAACACATGTGGCGTTCTGCCAAGATTCAGCTCAAAGTGTTCCTCATCATGTATTCTGTCTCTTTCCAACTCTAGAGCAGAAGGAATAAGATTCCTAGACAAGCATCTATATGATGGAGTGCCAATTAATTCTGTAACCAATGTGATCACACCACCATAAGGTAATTACTAAGGAGCAAATTATTAATATCATTCTTACTGGTGCATTAGTGAGAAAAGAATTGATTTAGTGTGAGGAATGAGGTTCGGCAATACTCTATAGCATAAATGAGTGTCGAATAAATTTAGAATAAGGAATAGTGAAGTTTAAATACGTAGAAGGATGATTACTTTGATACAAAAGAAACATTAATCAACCAGCCTAACAACAAGTCGATGCTCGAGAACTCTTGAAAGTAGAATACCTTAAAGCCCCGACTAATATTTTGATAGCACATCAACCTAGGCTAAGGCAGTATGGTCTTGTGCAATTATATAAATAAAAAAAAGTTCAGATTACTTAAAAGAAACTAATATTTTCACCGGTTTCAAATAAAAAGCTGGATTTCCTCCTTTGCCATTAACTATCTTTGCTTCAAGAGTTCATCTACTTTTTCTTGACGAATCAATCAATTACTAACACAATCTATCAACTTAGAGTCAGCAAAGATATTAAGATCCCCAAGATTTCAGTGAGAACGGTAACTAATTGACACTTTGACATCCTCCTCCTCTTTTTTTCTTTCTTTTCTTTTTTTGTGAATCCTCTGCCCCCAGAAGCAGTTGGCTTGTCAGGAAGAATGCCATAAGCTCTAGTGTATACCCAGTGAAGTCGAACAACAGATAGAAGAAATCATTCTTAAAGTAACAATCATTATATCAATGAGGAGAAAAATCTGCAGAGCAAAATTTCATTAATTGAAGGTATAATACAGCATTAAGAAGTAATGGTACTAAAGACACAAAATTCTTGGAAATGAAACCAAGTAGCCTTTTCGCACCCCTGATTTTAACGAGGTCTATTTTCAACCGTCTCTCATCTCTTTTCTAATCAACAAAACAGAAACAACGAAAACAATCCCATAAACAAGAGAATGAAGAGAAAATAATACTCACTCCTATTAACAAAGATTTGTTTTCTTTTCCTTCCTCACAAGGGAGAAGGAGAACAATTTCAGCACCCTTCATTAATGCTCGAGTTGACTTGGAAATACAATGTCAAAAACCAGCAGTGCACCCCGGTGACATGGTTAATAGTGCTAAGCAAGCAGCTGCAACTTACTTGAACTGCTTTAAAAGTTATATCTATTGTTTTACTTGTCCGAGGGACCTATGGAACCCATGGTTAGCCTTTGTAGTTGTCTGACTTGTGTGGTTTCAGAATCCTATAGGTTGGGAGGGCGGTTAGACCGCAGCCATTGCTGTCTGTCTCAACGCCCAGCAGCCTTTTGTCTGAGATGTAGAATACAAAAAGTACTCATTTATGTAAAATATAAGTCCATTGGAAAAAGAATTTAAGAGAAAATGCCTTTAATTTTAAAACCTTTTCTTTAAAAGATGAGATTGTACATGATAAAATTTTCAACTTCCTAAATAGTATATTCAGAAGGGTTTATTTAGACACAAGTCATAAAGGCATTTACCAGGCTTCCCGTAAACTCATATATATATATATATATATATATATATATATATAAAATACGATAAGCATAGCCTGGAAGGTTAAAAAGCAATCCACTTGAGTTTATCATCAATCCTGGTCGAATAAAAAGACAGATATCCGGATTCTCGGGTCCTTTTATCCCCGCTTCATACTGAGATTATCCGCCTAAGGATAAGAATATTTTTTTTTTTACGCAAAAAGGTTAAAGGGAACATGAACGTGAACAGGAAACAAAAACGAAGAAATTTGCAGGGATAAGAAGAGGAGTGGGGAAAGAAACCAAGCGCCACCTTCACCTTCGGTCGGATTTGACAACAGATGCGCCGAAACAGGTACCGCTTGGTGACAGACGGAGGAGGAGCCCGGGGAGTTGGCAGGACGAACCCAGCGGCGACGATATGTGCTGCCGCGGGCGGAGAGGGCCGGCGGCCGTGCTTGCTAGGGTTTGTCGCCGACCAGGATAAACCACCCCGTTCGAGTGTTCCCCCTTGACCGGCTACCCGGGGCTGACCTGCCGATGCGAATAAGTTTTGCGGTTATCCGGTTGCCAAATGGATTCTAGCGTCCGACCTCGAATAGCCATTCTAACGAACGTTTTCACCCGTTACTGTCGTTCCGGGGCGTGCCGAAGGCAAATGACGCATTCTTATCATCCTCATCTGTCTCTTTTTCTCATTTTTAGATATTTACCTTTTCTCCATTTGTCATAATTTTTTGGCATTCATGTCTTTACCCTTAAATTTACTTTAATTATTTAAAATTGTATAATAAAATATGTTAAATTTACTTTAAAATATTTTTATAAGTATTTGTCTAAGTGATTAAATCATCTTTAAATTAATAAAATTTTAAAATTCTTTCGATAAATGATGAAAAATAGCAACTAAATGCAAATTTTTTTCAAACAATTTCATATTTCTGTGTATTGCATATACATCCATCCACATTCTTCGTCAACTTTTTTTTTAACAACTCAAAAGAGAATCTATACTATATATATATATAATATAGTTCCCTGGTATCACATGTCAACACTATAATTATATTTTCCGCCTAAATTCTTTTTCTCTCTCTCTCCATTCCTCTGTCTCTTTTTAATTTTCTTCCTCCTCTCTCTCTCATCAATTCTCTCTCTCCCCCTCTCTCTTTCGGCCTTCTCTTTGTAACAAAAATTTCTTATATATAATAATTATTATTATAATAATTTCTTATACATTATATATATATAATCAATATATAATCAATCTCTCTATTATATTATTCGTACTATTATTATTATATTATATTATCATCACCATCATCTCTCTTTCTCCTTTTTAATATTTTTCTCTCTCCCTATTAGTATTTCTCTCTCCTATTTTTCTATCCCTTATTATTGTAAGGATTGAGGTTTCAGATCCGGTTATTAGGTCAGTTTCGATGTCAGATCTCTTAGTTTAAGCCCTTGTGGAGCTGGACATAGGCTCTTTTTCGCGTCGAACTTGCGAGACGCGATTTTGAACGGCGTCGATTTAGGGGGACGCCATTTGGGAGCTATACATGGGGTGCTATATAGACGAGTGTTGAGGCGTGAGTGTACGTCCCTGGTCTTATCATCTGAATGGCATCTTATATGGCCGACGCTATTCAAAGATCTGTCAGTGTACGACCCTGTCATGTCGTATGATTGACGTCGGTCTTGGACGACGCGATTTGGCGTAGTTTCGGTTGTTGTTCCGAACCCTCCCTCATTTCCCTTATTCTCTCCATTCCTCTCTCTCTCTCTCTCCTCTCTCCCTCCGAACGCTCCGACGACCCTTCCCCTCCTTCCCTTCCTCTCCCCATTCCTCCTCTTCCTTCACTCCATCAACCCCCTAACCTTCACCACTACCACCACCATCTCCTCCGCGTCGCATTACTCTCCAGACGGCGGCCGACGTCCCGGTGAAGTGACGGCGTCCACGGTGGTACCGGCGGTAGCTTGCGATGTTGCGAACCGGCGGCTTGAAGCTATGAGGAGTTTGAATAACCTGTAGGGTGACGATCTTCGTTGTGTTTTGCTTAAAACCATGATTTTCCCACTTTGAAGAATGCGATGTGTGTGGATATTTTTTGGATAGAAAACATGTTTTAAGGGATTTTAATAAAAATGGACCTTTTTTATGAAATTAGATTTTGGGCGTTAAATTTGTTATTGGACTTCTCCCCTTGTCTCCTTTATGTTTTTGAGTTTTTGAGTATTTTGGGGGGGAGGAGAGGGACCCTTCAGTTTGGCTCGATTTCGTACGTAAAACACATCCACTCAGGCCGACGCTATTTGAGATAAGCGTCGACCTGAGTCGATGTCATTTACGGCCCATTTCTTTCGATTGGCGAGACCAGTGTGGGATAAAGAACTGAATAGTGTCGGCCATAGGCGATGTCATTGAGGCCAATATCCCTGGTCCCAGTGGCTCTGCGAAAAATGAATTGAATGACGTCGGCCACAGGCGACACCATTCAAGACAGAACCTCATTAATTTATACAATTAACATGTATTTTCATTGTTATATAATTTGGTTAAATGCATGTTCAAAACCGTACTTTGAGGACGAGAGACGTGACTAGATTGCACTGTATTGTGTTTTGTGCGATCGTAGACCTAGAGTGACAGTTGTTAGCACTTAGGCACCCTGTGTCGGTGTGGGAGTCACACAGCGCCGGTATGGGAGTGGTGGGGTGACGCCTAGAGAGAGGGTCACCTGGTGTACTCCGAGGTATAGTTAGTACCGGTGTGGGAATGATACATTCGGAGTCTCACTCGTAGCTGGGAAAAGTAGAACCATCTAGAGTTAGACAGGTCGGAGTAGCCAGCGTGCTATCTTAAGAGTTGTTGTTTGGTCCCATCTGTTGGGATCCAGGCGATACGCGAAGAACGCAGCGGAAACGACGAATAAAATATTATCCAGCTCGATGCCCGCTGATCTGATTCGGAACGAAAAACTAAAACCGAAAAATCGGGTCGTAATATGATTACTGTGTGCGGATTCGAATCCGCTTCCGTTTTGGTTCCGTCGAGGTGATGCCGCGAGCCGCACAAGTGTCCGGCCTCCAGCGGTATCCATACGATCCTCCGTGGTGGTTCGTCCTCGCTCCCTCGTCCGTATCAGCTCGCTCGCTAAAGATCCGTCGCCGCAACGATGTCCGGAAACCCGCGAACGGGAATTCTCGACTTTCGAGATTCAAACGCGGGGGAGACGGAGACTATTCCGGCACCTCGAACGGGGCGCCCAGAGGAGGAGAGAGAAAGGGGGAATGACGGCCAGCATGGAGAAACCCTGGAGCTTGGCCCAAGGTTTCTCAACAGCGCGTATATATATTAAGTCGGCGTGACTTTTCACAAAAGTCCCCGAGTTAATATAAATCCCACCGACTAAGAATCTTATTGCGTGTGACCCTCTAGGCCCATTTACCAGTCCGATTTTCAGCCCGTTAAGTCCAATAACTAGTTATTGACTTATTGTAATTAATTAATATCTAGATATTAACTAATTACTTAGCCGAACTAACATCGCATGTAAATTCGGTTAGACTTCTGATCAAGTTGGGTGCCAAGCAACACCGCATGATCTCGGAAGGTAATGGGGTTCAGCAACCCACTCATGGAACATGTCCGTCCACAGTTACCGCATGGCTATAATTCTTCGTTCGCACAATGCTCTCGAGTTAACCTAGGGTATGGTCAATTGTCAAACCCTAGATGGTCAACTCACTTAAATCAGACTCCGCTGTACAATATCGGAAAACATCTTTTCTGATATTGTTTCTGCTCCCGCCAGAGACTCCTTCGGATCTATTTTAGAGCATTCTCTCTCCAGTTACCTGAGAGCGAACGATCCTTTATTGAACACACAATCACCTTCGAAGGTCTTCCGTTGGACCCGATCCTTGACTATTAGAGATCCCGTGGATAGGAATTCGTAGGTCAAGGTCAAAGTCCAGAAGTCCATCGACAAGGTGTCTTTGGTGTCTCAAGTGCAAGGATCAACCACGCCACTGTGACGATGAATCAAGCCGATTAACAGTCAGGTAAATTACCATTCGGCGATTCATGTCGGATCAGTTCAGTGAACTCATTCCCCAATGAGCATCTACAGGTTTACCATTGTGTCTCCACACGAGTAACTAACGAGATCAGTCACCCTCATCATATGAGCTGAATAACCTGTACTAGTCTTACCGGATGTTCGATGTCCCTCTCAAACATCCTACGACTAGGAACAATTGAGAATATGTGTTTATAAGTCATCAGTCTCATTATTATGATCTCATCATAATCTGATGACTATTGCACATATTCATGGACTTCATTATGCGTAATTATTAATATGCCAATCTACATAATGAATTTAATGCCATTAATTAGTGAACAATATTGAAATAGGTGCCTTATGATTGGCTTAGAGGACACCTATATCCATCAATCTCCCACTTGGACTCAAGCCAATCACCCTCGCATTTAATCTCCATCAAATCTAGGTGATGCTCACAAAAAGTCTGTGACTAAGACTTGATCAGGGATCTGCTAAATTATTTATGATGGAATATTTTCCATTACGTTATTTCCTCTTAATCCTTTGTCTCTGAACCTGTGAAGGAGCCTCAGAATGTTCTGCAACTTCTGAAGAGACCATAGCTCGATCACACAATTGATGGCTCCCACTGTTGTCCTACAACAACAGAATTTTATCAGAGACCTTTTAGAACTACCTCTAGTTCAGGGATGAACTTTTTCATCCATACTGTTATAATAATAGTATCACTTATTTATGTTGTCACCTTAATATTGAGTTTTGGATTGGAACCCTTCAAATCCATTCCTTTCTCTTAGAAGATTAAATCCATTATTTGACTTGAAATTTGAATCAGTGTGAACTCATAATTTCAAATCATCCTCTCCATATACGTGAGTGCATCCTTGGCACTTCTCAAGTGCTTAATGATGCATTTAACTCCTGTATCCTTTAGCCTTGCTTTGTTTGCGGAATAGGCCCGGAATAGGGTCTCTTATTCCACTTAAACCCTTTAACCCAGTTTGGCGGAGGGCATTGCTTAACCCAGGGTGGAATACCTTATACCCGGTTTAAGTGGAATAGGGGCAGAATTACACGTTCTTAATAAACTATGATTAACGTTAATTGTTATTCAAATTTCTTATCAATAAATGGAGCATAAAATTTTTATCTTAATAATTAAATATGATTAATGTTAATTAATATTAGTTAATCAAAATAATATTAAATAATATTTAGTAATTAGTATATTACTATTTAAATTAATAATAAATTATGATTAACGTTAATTGTTATTCAAATTTCTTATCAATAAATGGAGCATAAGAAATTTTTCTTAATAATTAACTATGATTAATGTTAATTAATATTATTTAATCAAAACAATATTAAATAATATTTAGTAATCATACTAATATTTATTAATATTAATATTTATGAATTAATATTTATTATTAATATGAATTAATGGTGATTAATAATATTTATTAACATTGTTAATAATAATTAACATTTATTACTTAACATTTTTAATATTTAATACTATTTAAATGGAGCATAATAAAATTTATATTAATAATTAACTATGATTAATGTTTGCTAGTATTTATTAATCAAAATAATAATAGTTAATATTTATTAATCATAATAATCTATATTAATATTGTTTAGTATGTATTAATCACAATAATATTTATTAATATTATCAATATTAATTAACATTTATTAATATTAATTAATATTTATGAATATATATTAATCAATATAATATTTTGAACTCTTTATTCTCTTCTTTATTCTACTTATTCCTACAAAATCACTTGGAATAGCGCAGTGCAATTCTACTTATTCTGGGTGGAATACCAACTACTTACCAAACTAAAATACCTCTTATTCTGGGTTAAGAAATCCCTTCCTCCTTATTCTGGTTTAAGCTATTCTGCAAACAAACTGATACTTAAGGAACTTTTTCTCTAAATAAATGAATTCCATGTCTCAACAATTGAGACTTATTATGAAATTTATGCCAAACATTTTGACATACAGGTCAATATAATATCCCCACCGATCTATCTTAATAGATTCGTATTTCCAATACGTGGGATATTATAACTAAACTTATTATGGAGGAAAACATGGTTAATAATGCTTTTACTGATAATAACATCTTGATGTCATTCTCACTGACTTTGATGTTTATTATCACAAAACATTACTAAAGCGACCATACTCCCACTGTTCTTTTTGAACACACACACAATCTGTGATCATTCTTAATGATCACATAGTATTTGACCATTAAGTCAAAACTTTTATTACAACTTAGGAAGTTTCAGTTTGATTCAAAATGATCTTTGAAATCATAACTTGCTTCTTGGACATTCTAAAAACTTTAAAGGTATATCATATACATCTTTACCTCAATCATATTGAGAGAACGCTTTTAATGTCCATCTGTCATCATCTCATTATAATGATAGACAGTATTGACAAGTAGAATTCTAATAAACTTATCAATCTCAAAGTTGTAATGACAGAAAACACCATTATCATAGATTTTAGATCATAATCTATTTTTGAGCTCTTCTCTCATCTTGCTAAATCAGATATGTCAAACATATCCTTCTAGTCACTGAGAGAATCTAAAAAAATATATGAAGCTCTCTGATGTGTGTTATGAGTGGTTCCAAACAACTAAAGATTATCTTATAATCTTATGTTAACTTGTAAATCTAGAACATCTTCCAGTTTTATCAGCTCCCACTGTCTTCTCTGAGGACGTATTCCTCTTCATAAAAGACAGCTTTCATGACGATAATTATCGCCTGGCCAATAAATGTAATGTCCAAACTCCTTAAACATTTTACAAATTCACATCGCGGTATAATTTGACTTTAAAATCAGGTTTGTTCATAATTCACATCTCATATGAATTATTTGGTTTCCATATCCTATATGGACATACATTGACTTATTTGGAACCATCTATAGCGTATGGACATCTAATGTTCATACTCATGTTCACAAGGATAAGAATTAGGCAAATCTTCTTATATTTATTGCACCATATCTTAATAAGGTGCAAATCATCATTCTATCATATTACTATGATGTACAATGAGGATTAATCGAGCGAGGATGCAATCATCCTTTTAATGATTTATGTTAATCATATACTGAAGTATTAGTTTCTTTGATCAAATCAAAAATTCTAATACTTCATATTAATCTTATACCTTAATCTTTCAGATGCATTCGTCTTGTACTTAAGTACATACAGTAGAATCAATCCAAGAGTAAACTATAAGGTAAGTCAATAGGAGTGATTATCTTTAGCCTTTGAGCTATTTACAGTATGTATCAGCATCAATAATTTCTTATTGTACAACCCTGTGTACAATACCATAGATAATCAGGATTCACACAGTTTACTTCTATAGGAGACTCGTGAATATTCATCACATGAAATATCACATCAAGAATCTATAGTGCATTGACTGATTCAAACAACTATTATTCTTTCTCAATCAAAGTTATTCACTTTTATAATTCTTGATATCTTATGCAACTAAATAACAATTATTCAGTTTCATATTTGACTCCTATAGATATATAAAGATTTACTATCTGACAGTAACCTATGAATATCATGAACAATTGTTGAGTCTAACTCAACACTTGCATTTTTCTCGATTTCCTTTTACTTGTCTAAGTCTGCATACCATCGCAGCTCTGAGAACCATTTTCAATATCTCATATTAGAGATGTTAATTCTCTAATAGATATGTAAAAGGTGATTAATAAGAATATCCAAAACTTCTTTCAAGTTTCATATTCGTTTTGCCTTTACCAGTATTCTTATATTGGTTGCAGTGGGAGAACCATTACTTCTCTATCTTAGTTGACCTTCCTACATCATTTCAGGTGTGGGTTCAATTGTTTAAAATCTTACCACTTGTCTTTCTCAAAGACACATCATAAATATCTCTTCATCTTGGTCTATCCAAATAAGAGATTTCATGACAATGATTGCCTTTCAAAAAGGCATACTATGAGTACCTCTTCACCTTGGTCTATCAAAGTAAGAAGATTCATGACCTGATTAGGATAGTAACTTTTACTCACCCTTAAATACATTCTTTAGAATTTTCTAGTCAGTCTAAATATGAGAAGTATTGGCATCCAACATGCCAACATCTCGAATAGACGACATTTTAGTGAATGAAGGAAATAACGTAATTTAAGCAGATAGTTCTTATAATTCAATTATGGTATTTTATCTTGAATTATTTCCCACTATTTTTCGACGGACTGTATAACCTTCAAGTATATAAAACGGAAGACTCCGACGGTCTCCTAGTAAGGATCAGAATATCCAAGAATTACAGTATGACCTCGGGTAAACACATAGTATCATACCATTATCTTAGAGCAACCATCTCATGGTAATTGCAACTCCTTGCAATATCTGATCTTATTTCGGCTCCCAAGTCCTTAATGGTCCCGGGTAAACACAGTAGACCATTATACCTGGTCTAAGCTTTACCATCAATACATGACAAAGTAGAGTAAGAATGTAGCTCCCGGGTAAACGCGAGGATAGCTACACCCTTCCTCTATTCCAATCTCAAGGCATCAAGATGCCATAGTTAATAGTCCTTTCATCAGATGGTGGCAGATCTCGGGTAAAAGTTCTAAGAACTATATTGATGGGGAGCCACACGGTGCATTCTCAATGACTCGCGCTCCGGCTTAGACTTTATGTTGAAGGTTTTGTTTATGTTAAGTTGGTCTCATCCTAGATGATAGTTTATAAATATATCGTATATATTTAACTATACCTAGATATTAGTAATCGATTCATAATCAAAAACTAAAAAGCATGCATCAACCATACATGTTCATTATGTGGTCATGGACAGCACGGTGATTAACTGGAGCCATACAATTAATCACCAAAACTATATAACATTTATATAATCTAAACATGCAAACACATAGCCACTGGTGATCTCATCTTCTGTCGCCTTCCTGGTTGCACTTGTGGATCATCCTCGTCTCTCCTCGACCGGCGCGATCAATTACAAATAATATTAATTTTTGAAATAATTTTAAATACAAATAAATTGTAAGAGAAAGCCTTATGACCGAGTACAATAATGGAGGAGATAGAATTACAATAGAATGAGAGAGAGAGGGAGGCTCGCAGGCCTCATTAATTAACACTTTAATTAATGTACATCACATTCCATAACAATCCACATAATCACACACCATCACATGATATGAAATTAATTAAATGCATGTCCATGACCACTACAAATTTTAACCATCTACACATGATAAAGCACATCATATGAAGGCTAAAATTTTGAAAATATAATAATTTTGGTTTTCTTAAAATTGAGTATTAATCAAAATTGGATAATTTTGAAATTTCGAAAATCTTATTTTCTAACATGCAATAAATCTAATTTAGAGCATCAAATACATCAACATGTGAAAACAAAGCTAAAATTAAAATTCTAAAATATTCCATGCATAATTTAGAACAATTCTAAATTAATTAATCTAACACTTAGATTAATATTAAATCACATTAATAACAATTATTAATGCGAAAACAATCTAACATTTAGATAGAATTAAAAAATTCCTAAATAACACTTATAAAAAATTTTTTAATTCCAATTATAATTACTTAACAACTCTTTGTTAAGAACCCCTTTATTAAATAATATTTCTCAATAACAATTATTAAGAAAAGTAGTTAGAACATTTCTAATCAAAATTAGTCTAACAATTAGACTTAATTTAATCTTTTAATAATTTTTATGAAAGATCAAATTTAAGTAGATTAGATCATTAAACAATAATTAAGAGATTCATGAGTAAACTAATTAATCATCTTAATAACTATTATTAAGACTTAATCAGTGCTTAATAACATTTATTAAGGTTTATTACTCAAGAACTAATTAACTTAATTATAACTATTATAATTAGTTAATTAATCACTTATAAACTATTATTAAGTGTCCCTTAATCATTAAAACAATTTCCTAACAACAATTGCTAAGAAATTATTAATATCTTTTCAGTTAATTAAAATGAAATTAACAACATTTGTTAATTAATTTTAAAAAGATAACAATGATCTAATCACTTAAATAATTAACAACATTTGTTAATTAATTTTAAGATCACATCTTAAATATAAATTAACAACACTTGTCATTAAATATTTAGATCATATCTAAATTAAAAACCCTTTATTACTAAATTAATAGTAATCAAGATAAAAGATCAAATCTTAAATTATAATCCCCTATTATAAGATCATATCTTAATAATTAGTAACAACACTCGTTAATTAATAAATTAAGATCATATCTTAATAAATTAACCTTTCATTAAGATCAAATCTCAATAAACCCATTTAACTGAAAATAAGAAATTTAATTTAAAAACTGTTTTAAAAAAAAATTAGTTATATTTTTCAGGTTAAAAGGTTGGGGTTTTATAATTTATTAAAGGGGTTTAAGGGGTTAATGGGCAAGGGGGTTAATGGGCTAGGCCCATAGGGCCCTGGGCCCGGCCCACAGGACTGGCCTGGGCAGCTTGGTCCGAGCCAGGCAGGCCCCAATGGGGCGCCTGGGCTCGGGCCAACGTTGGACCCAGCTAGTTGCTGGTCAGCCTGGCCCGGTTCGAGCTCCAGTACGCCCAGCGCACGGGACCGCCCGGTTCAGGGCCTAGGCGCCTGGTTCGCCCAGCCCTCTTCAGCCCACGGGCTAGGGTTTCAGCCCAGCCGCCGACGCCGCCAGGCGGGTGGCCGGCCCAAAAGTTGCAGGGGGTGCTCCCCTTTACCTTCCTCGACGCCGGTGATCGCCGGCCGGCGAGCCTCGTGCCGCCAGTAACTCCCAAAAGAAGCCTCAAAACCTGCAGTTTAAACAAATTTACAACCATGGTTTCCTCCCCATTATTTTCCAACATTTGAAAAATCCAGAGAAGTAGGCTATGCTGTCGGTCCCCAGCAACTACAAAATATTCCGGGGACTAGCAGGGATTGCTGGTCACACCAACAAGCATTACTGTGGTCTTTCATCACCATTGAAGCCCTCAAAACCGGTTCTTCATCCTTAGGAAGAACACAATGAAAACCCCCTCAAAAAAATTGATTTTTCTCCTCACAAAATAAAACTATTCATCCCATGAATGATTTTAAATTTAGAGAAAAGAAATATTATGCATGGAATCAATTCTAGAATATTAATTCCGCCGTCCCGAAATGGATCAGAGTACAAACCTGGCTCTGATACCACTATTGGGATTCGGGCGGGATGCGAAGAACGCAGTGGAAACGACGAATAAAATATTATCCAGCCCGATGCCCGCTGATCCAATTCGGAACGAAAAACAAAAACTGAAAAATCGGGTCGTAATATGATTACTGTGTGCGGATTCGAATCCGCTTCCGTTTTGGTTCCGTCGAGGTGATGCCGCGAGCCGCACAAGTGTCCGGCCTCCAGCGGTATCCATACGATCCTCCGCGGTGGTTCGTCCTCGCTCCCTCGTCCGTATCAGCTCGCTCGCTAAAGATCCGTCGCCGCAACGATGTCCGGAAACCCGCGAACGGGAATTCTCGACTTTCGAGATTCAAACGCGGGGGAGACGGAGACTATTCCGGCACCTCGAACGGGGCGCCCAGAGGAGGAGAGAGAAAGGGGGAATGACGGCCAGCATTGGGAAACCCTGGAGCTTGGCCCAAGGTTTCTCAACAGCGCGTATATATATTAAGTCGGCGTGACTTTTCACAAAAGTCCCCGAGTTAATATAAATCCCACCGACTAAGAATCTTATTGCGTGTGACCCTCTAGACCCATTTACCAGTCAGATTTTCAGCCCGTTAAGTCCAATAACTAGTTATTGACTTATTGTAATTAATTAATATCTAGATATTAACTAATTACTTAGCCGAACTAACATCGCATGTAAATTCGGTTAGACTTCTGATCAAGTTGGGTGCCAAGCAACACCGCATGATCTCGGAAGGTAATGGGGTTCAGCAACCCACTCATGGAACATGTCCGTCCACAGTTACCGCATGGCTATAATTCTTTGTTCGCACAATGCTCTCGAGTTAACCTAGGGTATGGTCAATTGTCAAACCCTAGATGGTCAACTCACTTAAATCAGACTCCGCTGTATAATATCGGAAAACATCTTTTCTGATATTGTTTCTGCTCCCGCCAGAGACTCCTTCGGATCTATTTTAGAGCATTCTCTCTCCAGTTACCTGAGAGCGAACGATCCTTTATTGAACACACGATCACCTTCGAAGGTCTTCCGCTTGATCCGATCCTTGACTATTAGAGATCCCATGGATAGGGATTCATAGGTCAAGGTCAAAGTCCAGAAGTCCACCGACAAGGTGTCTTTGGTGTCTCAAGTCCAATGATCAACCACGCCACTGTGACGATGAATCAAGCCGATTAACAGTTAAGTAAATTACCATTCGACGATTCATGTCGGATCAGTTCAGTGAACTCATTCCCCAATGAGCATCTACAGGTTTACCATTGTGTCTCCACATGAGTAACTAACGAGATCAGTCACCCTCATCATATGAGCTGAATAACCTGTACTAGTCTTACCGGATGTTCGATGTCTCTCTCAAACATCCTACGACTAGGAACGATTGAGAATATGTGTTTATAAGTCATCAATCTCATTATTATGATCTCATCATAATCTGATGACTATTGCACATATTCATGGACTTCATTATGCGTAATTATTAATATGCCAATCTACAAAATGAATTTAATGCCATTAATTAGTGAACCAGATTGAAATAGGTGCCTTATGATTGGCTTAGAGGACACCTATATCCATCAATCTCCCACTTGGACTCAAGTCAATCACCTTCGCATTTGATCTCCATCAAATTTAGGTGATGCTCACAAATTGTAATAATTGTAATAATTTTTAATTCCTGCACTTCCTTTATAATTCTATGTGATGTGGATTATGTAGCTTAGTTTATCATTTATTTCCTTGACTTGTTGAGATCCTGGTTTGACTCTAAATTTTAATGATTCGGTACCCATTTAATAATCGGATCCCCAATTATAGGGTGATGGGTCGTTATAATTATTATTATTATTGTTATTATTATTATAATCTCCTGGGATAATAATAACTAATTTTGATATTATTATTACTATTGTTGTTGTTGTTGTTGAGATAGTCTAATGGGATAATAAGAACTAATTTTGATATTATTATTATATTAAAAATTAATATCGAAATGTTAGTCTCATAGGACAATAATAATTAATTTTGATATTATTATTATTAAAAAATTAATATCAAAATGGTGGTCTCATGAGATAATAATAACAAATTTTAATATTATTATTATTATTATCCCCTTTCACATTTTTCCCTCTCCCTATTAATATTTCTATCTCCTATCTTTTTTATCTCCTATTATTATTATTGTTGTTGTTGTTGTTGCAATCTCTTAGGATAATAATAACTAATTTTAACATTATTATTATTGATGCAATAATAATAACCAATTTTGATATTATTAGTATTATTAATAAAATAAATATGAAATGGTAGTCTCATGGGATAATAATAACTAATTTTGATATTTCTATTATTATTATCATTATCTCTTTTTTTTATCTTTCACATTTTTCTCTCCCTATTAAAATTTCTATCTGCTACTTTTTCGTCCCTTATTATTATTATTGTTGTTGTTGTTGTGCAATCTCTTAAGATAGTAGTAACTATTTTTAAAATTATTAATATTAATATTAATATTATTATTAGGGTAGTCTCTTGAGATAATAATAATTAATTTCGATATTATTATTATCATCATCATCATCTAAGATGGTGGAAAGTATTATTATATTAGTTTTTGAAAGTATTTTTTTTATTTTATTATTATTATTATTATTGGGTAGTCTCATGGGATATAACTAATTTTGATATTATTATTATTATTAGTCATATTTTAATCTAAAGTGGTGGAAAGTATATTATTATTATTGAAAGTATTATTATTTTCTTATTATTATTAATATGGAAATGAAAATCTCATGGGATAATAATAACTAATTTTGATATTATTATTATTATTATTAACTCTCTTTCTCATCTTTCACATTTTTCTCTCTCCCTATTAATATTTCTATCTCTTATATTTTCTGTTTATTATTATTATTGTTGTTGTTGTTGTTATTGCAATATCTTGGGATAATAATAACTAATTTCGACATTATTATTATTTTGGGAATGTCTCATGGGATAATAATAACTAATTTTGACATTATTATTATTTTTTAAATAGTATTTTATTATTATTATGTTTATCCTCTTTCACATTTTTTCTCTCTCTATTAATATTTCTCTCTTATTTTTTTTCTCCTATTATATTATTATTGTTGTTGTTGTTGTTGTTGCTACGATCTTTTAGGATAATAATAAGTAATTTTGACATTATTATTATTATTATTATTAAGGTTGTTATGCCCTAAAAATCCGATTCAATACACTGACTCACATCGGATTCCGAGTACGCAACATCGACTTAATAAACAGATATGAGAGATAAACATACCACAAGACAATTTAAATTAATGTCATTACTATCACTTAGTCCAAAAAAATTGCCAAACACCAAAGTCCACAAATTACAATATCTATTAGATAATATCTCAACTCTCAGTCTCACTAAATAAAGAAAATTACATTAAATTTCTCATAACTAATCCTACTACATCAAACTACTAAATTGAAAAATAATTTTTTAAAAACTCTTCCAAAGGTTCAATAGGCTTGACGTCCCACCTGGTCTGATCTTGAATCGATTCTTCTTGAAAAATGTTTGAGCGGATTTGTAAGTCCACCACTCAGTTGGGTTCAAACTATCCACATAACTTAACATATAATAACTTTACAAATCACATTATACAATTATACTAAATATGATGATAATATAAAATTTTACATATAGTACAACAAGGAAATGATATAAAGCATGTCATATTTGTTAAATATCATCATATGAACATTTTTAATGCAAATATCCATATTTGAAATAAGATAATCATTTGATCAAATCAAGATGCTCAAATAACAAATTTCATGTTTCATACCATAATTCTCTAGCCAGTGCACTTATCGAACAAATAACCTCTGATCCATATGAGGTTCACATAGTGCACATCAAATTCTCGCATGGCTAACAACATGTTAACTTAATTATATTTCACTTGTCATAGATCATAGTGGAGTCATAAGATCATGAATGAAAGGCTAATCAAGATAGAGCATGATTATCGAATTTAAAAGGACAAAGACTAATCAAAGGACTAATTAAAAGATGATATACATAGCTAATCAAGTATGAAAATGGCTGACCAAATAAGTGATTTAGATAGCATATGAGCATGCATATCAAATTTCATAGCATAAGTCAAATCAGATGATCATATCGGAGAATATATTAATTGTTATATTTTCACTTCAATATATCAGACATACATCCAACCATAATATAAGGAGCAACCTATATAAATACCAATGCGCCTAGGCAAGTGGCACAAAAGTCTTAACTACTATATAGAACTGTAAATACCCTTTCCGTATACCCATCGCCTGTAGGTTCTAACCTACTTTGTGAATGCTTACAAAGTCTGCCCAAAACTCTCCTATGGTGGCACTGTCCATATACATATATTTTATGTATTTAGATCATCTTAAAAAGATCATAGATATAAATTCATATGAATTTAATAGTTAAACTGAGTCAAACATATTTAATTTTCTTTATTCACATAGGGCTGTGTATAGTGCCATAATAAAGTATATTATGATCTAGAAGTGAAAATATAGTTAAATTTGATTAAACAGGGTTAGAATATATTTATGAATATATGAGTAATTTTCTAAAATTTAAAGTATTAATCTCATAATTTTTTAGCATGGATATCAAATTTCAGAATATAGAATAGTAAGAATAATCAAGATAAATATCAAATAGATTAAAAAAAACAATCAAATATGATGAATAAGATTACACTAAAAGTCTTAGTAAACTTTCATGATTTTCTGGGTTGATTTGATATGATTTAGATCCGTACATTGATTCCGAAAAAGTCAGCTTTAATAGAGTTTTAGCAAATCAAAACAGAGAATAAAATAAACATAAAATGAGATCATAACATTATCAAACTTAAAAAAAATATCAAGGACAATATAATAAATATTTTTACAAAATTTGGCATGATTTAGACATGAATTGAGTGAGATATAAAGTCTACAAGTTGGGATTTCAAAACTGTCTAGACATATTGCATACTCTGACAAGAATATTATATAATAAATACCAAATAATTATATAAAATTCTAAAATTTGTTGAGCATGAATATAACATCTAAAATAAGCTTTTATAAAAATTTAAACTCAATTGGACATCGGACCAAAGATAAAACATATCTGTAACTCAGGTGAACATAGTGGGAAATAAAATAGATTGAACGGGTAGATTACATATGCTGGGAGAGCAATCATGGAATAAATAGTAAATAACATCATAAAATATGAAATTTGATGATCATGATGTAGACATATATTTCAAACTTATTACTAATTGATTAACTTTTGAATACTTTTAAAATCAATATAATTTTTCATACAAAATAGATCATGCTTAGAGTTATCTATCTATCTTTTGAAGAAAGATCGATTCTTAGTTGATCCTAGACTTCCTCCAAGTAAGTTTCATGACCTCCAGTCCTCGAAGCTCTTATCTATGCCTTCTAAGGCTCTAAAAGAGTCTTCCCACATTGAAGAATTACCCCCTTGTAGCCTAGTAGCCTTCCCTTTTTTTTCTCCTCTCAAGAACAACATAAAAACTAGATTCTTTCAAGTAAAGTTGTTGCTAGAGTATGGTGTGCACGAATTTAGGTGATTATAAATAGTATTTTTCCTTCTCCCAATCCTTCTCAAACTCCTTTATCCTTTTCAAGTCGGAGTTGCCTTAAGAGAGACTTTTCCTTCATAGATAAGCTTCTAAATCGAATTAAAACTTACTCATATTTCTAGTAGATTCTGTTCCCGTCCAAAGACCTTCAAATTCAAACTAGGAAATGACATATTTTGAAAATATGATCTTACTAAAATTGTAGAATGTTGAGCTAGCTTTTGAATAGGAGTAGTCTTATCTAATTTAAATTTTTTTACGTGAAGTAATACTTAAAATATTAGGCTTAAGTCAAGTAAATCTGTGCGTAAAATCCTAGTTTGAGTAGGAAATCCTAGTTTGAGTAGGATTTCAATTATGACTTTTCACTCGTGACTTGAGTCCTATACATATTCCAATTAATTGTGTTCTACTTCTGATCTAACTCCAATACCTCTTATAACACTTTTTAGGTCGTGGTTAACTTAATTATGCTTTCCATTGTTTTCTAATTCAAATTCTAGTCCGATTAAAACTGAACACTATTATTTTTAACCCTTAAAACATCTGAATTAGTAAAAATAATATTCTACAAAGTTATAGATCTTTTTGTCATCTTTTCAATAGTACCAGCTATGTCTCAATCCAAGTTTTGGACAGAAAGTTATCATCATTTTATTATACTGTTGTTTAGTATATCTGAACTTAGATTTTTAACTAAATTAATGGACTGTTTTAACTCATATTATTATTGTTATTATTGTTGTTGTTGTTGTTGTTAATATTGAGACAGTCTCTTGGGATAATAATAATAAAATTTAATATTTGTTATCATTATTGAGATAGTCTCGTAGGATAATAATAATAACTAATTTCATTATTAATGAGACCAGTCTCTCTCTCATTTTTCTCTCAATTCATGTTTCAACACAACATTTATTGAGATAATCTCATGAGATAATAATAATAACCTTCAGTTCACTTTTTAATTTTTTTCTCTTAATCCATATTTCAATTAGATACAATGCTTCTGAACTTTTAACATTTACCAAACAACTAAACTAATATTCACAGAAAAAGAATGTTAATATTTTTGAACATATATTCTTCTATAATTATTTTATTTATTCCTTCTCAAAGAGCTAAAAATTAACTTCACTTATATTAATTATAATTATTTAAATCTGTTAATTCGTCATGCATCGCACGGGATTGCAATTAGTTATTACATAAAATGCTGTCAGATTTGATCACCCTTTGTCATGTCCTATGTATTATGCCTACAATTTTTACACCATTTAAATCTATTAAATCGGTTTATTGGGACATAAGATCCATTTGATTTCATTAAAATAGTTGCATGAAACATTTTTTTTCAAAAATGTAGCACAACAACCTATTTAGTGATGATTTGGAAAACTCTAGTCAATGGAAATCTTAATTTATTGACCCTCTTTTTTTTTTTTTTTTTTCAATTTTGATATCTACGGGATGAGATAAAATGATGGTGTCATAGCCTTGATCTGGTTCAGTCTATTGACTCGCATCAAATTCAAGCCACATAATAGCGGATTAACCTAGCAAATAAATTATATTATAAAAGACGACAACCAAAGGCAACATAAAATAAGCAAATGCTATTTACCATTAATTAATCCAAAATGTCTAACATATAGACAATACTATAACTCCAACATAACATTGTCCAATTGATGAAGAATCAAAACTCAAAATCTCTCTAACAAAGGAAATTACATCAAATTCTCAGTATCTCTACTTCATCAAAGTCTATTAAATATAAAAGTCAAACTAACTAAACTATGCTAGATAACACCTCAAAGTAAGCTAAGTCCCTCGATCCAGAAGGTAACCTCCTCGTCCCAAGAGTTTGAGATAGTAAGCTTATGAGTCCAAATAGTTAGTAGGCATTATACCTACCACATGTTAAACATATAATATGACGGTGGTTTCACGGTCCGGCACGACCATAGATAGATCAGTGAAGAGGTGGGCCAGGAGGGCCGCTCCCCATGCATACTCTTCTAACCTATCTAGGTCCATCAAAATCCCCAGGAAACGACAATGGATCTCGTCTCCCTTCGTCCCAAATAATAATCTACTAAACAGGAAAACTAAGAAAATCCTAAGATCCCTATCTACTCTCTTCGTCCTCTCCTCATCCCAGCAATAGGCTACCCCTGCTGTCCTGGCTAGCCTATCTACAAACATCTCACGGACCTCCCCCACCTTCTGCCATGGGTCCAGTAGCCCCAGTGCATCCATCACCTCCCACTGTACGAATGTTGTGGACTCTCTCGTGGGGGTGGCTACTGACAGTCCTAATAAGCTCCTTGCTAACTCTCTATAATCTGGGAAGGTGACACCACTGACCGCCCGTCCCTCTACTCTCAATCCCATGATCCTCGCCACATCCTCTATGCTGGGGACCACATGCCCCCAAGACATCAAAAATCCCCGACTCTTGGCATCCCACCTCTCCCTCAATACTTGGAGGAGTACCAGGTCGAGCAAGAATAGCTCGATATCCAGTAACTCTCCAAATCCCATTTGCCATAGTCTCGCCTTCTGGAAGTCCGGCAGACCTCGATAGGCGGCTTATCACCAAGTCCCACGAGATCCTTGCTCTCATGGTGCCCTGCAATTATTCAAGAAAATGCTGAATCAATCATCAGGAAGTCAAATAAAATCAATTTTTATAATCTTTTTGGCCTTTGACCACTGTCCTGAATGGCGTCGGGGTGGTCGACGCCTTTTGAATGGCGTCACCTGGTCCCGACAAGTTTCAAGCTTGGGTCCATGGGCCCATTCACCTCCTTTCCTTGGCCTTCCCGCACAACAAAGACTACAAAATGATGGTTTTGAGACTCACCATAGGGTGGCCGACTTCCTCAGTCGGCACCTCCGCCTGTTCGCCTGCCGGAGTCGTGGGCGGAGCTTCCTCTTTCTCCATGAACGCTGTCGCCACCGCCAATGCGGCCGTTTCATCCATCACCCCTTCCACTCGAACTGGGGCTTCACCTTCCTCTAACTCCATCACCGGGACGGCCACAACCCGCTGCCTCTTCCGACTAGGCCCTCCTCGTTCCATGGCTCGTAAGATAGAAAGAGAGGGAGCCAGATTGAAAGAGAACGAGAGGAAGAGAGATTGAGAGTGAGAGAGGTGATGAGGAAGACGGAGGGGAGAGCAAGAAGGCTTGCCAGAGCCGGAGAAGGTCGCCGAAGCTGGAGAAGATCGTTGGAGAAGTTTGGAATGGCCAGGGATCGCCGTTGTTGCCGGAGAAGATGGAAGAAGAGAGAGAAAGAGAGTAAGAGGAATGAGGGAGAACAAAGAAGAAGCTCGGGCTCGGGAGGTTACTTAAGTTAAATTGCGTCGACCTCAGGAAACGCGATTCAGTGGCGCATAAATTGAGGCATAGTTTGAAATTTTGAAAAAAATTAAAAGGCGTCGACCATGGACGACGCATTTTGGAAATTACCACCTTAGTTGGTCAGAGCTGTGCCACGGAAAATCCTGAAAATTATGAAAGACGTCGACCATGGGTGACGTGATTCAGAGAACTAATGCATGTGAAATTGTGGAAAGTACGGTGGAAATCATGATAGGCGTCGACCATGGTCGACGTGATTCATAACATTAAATACGTTAGAAATTTGGATAAATATGAAGGAAAAAGTGAAAGACGTCGAGCGTGGGCGACGTGATTCAAAGCTATTCAAGGAATAATTTTAAAATTTTGGAAATTGAATTTGTCTAAACGGCGTCACCCTTAGTGGACGCGATTTGAATTAATGAACCAAAAACACTAAATTTTAAGGAGAATGAGCTGTTTTGCTTAAGGAAAAATTTCAGAAAAATTGCACAAAAATAAGGAAGGATCTTCATTGCATTAAAGGAAAGATTTTCTATTGAAAATAAACTTGGAAATACATTAAGCTTTGGGCAGAAGCTGAGAGCTCTCAGACCTAATTTTCTGAAGCTCTTTTACATAGTTTTTTCATTGCTCCCGATTTGTTTCATGAGGAAGTTTGATACAATGGGTGAAACCGATGTTTCACAAGATCGCAATAAGCTCTATCGCCTCAAAATCTTCATCAGTTTCTAAATCCCGCTTCTTGATTGGAGAAAGACTGAAAGTCTCTGAAAATTCATAGCGTGGCATGCCAAGTTGAGGATAATAGTGATGAGGATTATACAAGATGAACTCGGTTGCCCCGATCAATCGGAGCTCTGTGCCTGCACAACGACGCACCCTAACCGCCTTTTTTTGGAGAGCGAGTGGTGTAGATTCGAAGCCAATCCTCAACATGGTTTTGAAGTAGTTGCGCCAATCAGCTCAAGTCTTGAGGTTGGGTATTTGATTGGTCATATTGTTGTTGAATTTCGCTGCAATGCAAAAGATAGGACTGCACTGATATACCTTGACATCTTGGGAACCTCTTCTTCATTGTGGTTGAACTTGAAGTGGAGGTCTATCCATAAGGCAAGGAGTAGCATGCTACCATAAGGAGGCTGACTTATAGAAGCCGATGAGAGCCCACTGTAGAGATAGGCTAGGACTGCTGTACTTATCTGCTTCCCCCTGAATATCCCACAAATCACACTGAGTTGATCTTTTGATAATATGTTATTATGGGCAGGGAATAGGAGAGCTCCAGTCAAACATGCAGTAAATGCAATCATCAGAGTCTCTGTATCTTCCTCCTTAACATCTTCCATTTTCTTCAAAGTCCATTATGCCAGCATCACCAGATTAATCTCTTTCTGAGTGAGAACGCTCTAGATCTCTTTTACAAGAACTGGTTGGAGGTGATCTTCTCCCTCATGAAAAACATATTAGTTACATTAGGTTCTTCATTATTAGCCTTGAGTTTTGAAAGTCCTAGGAGTAACTCAGCTTCTTCTAGAAGGATGATGACTTCGAAGGAAGTGAAGAGGAAAGTGTGTGTTTGAAGATGCCATAATTCAATAAGCGCGCCCATCGCAGCCCAATTCATTTGCACACTCTTAAAGTGCTTAGCATGCACTACCAAGCCTTGGATATGCCACTTTGAGATAAAAGATTGCATAGAGAGTGTAATTTTCTCCACTAACTTCGGAATCTATGGGAGTAGAGTAAATCTCCTAAGGCCAGGGAAGAAAGGATATTCCTTGAAAGAAAAGAGAACTGGCATGGTCTTATCACATTAAAAAGGAAATTGGAGCACGGAGGAAAGATGTAAAAGAAAAGAAGAGAATTTGGTTGAGTGAAAAGATAGAATCTTACTTTTAGATTTAGATCTCGCCTACTAAGATGACCCTCTATCTTAGAGAGCCTTTCAATCGCCCTCTTAACCTTCTTGCTTGATGAAGAATCCTTCGAAAAACTTGACATCTTCCTTAAAAAGCTTGCTTTCTTCCTTCCCTTCTCTTCTTTTCTCTTAAGCTTGTGAAGAATCCCCTAGCCTTGCACTCTCCAAAGCTTGTTGTGTGACAATTAAACCAAGAGGGGAGGGTAAATAGAGAGGATTTGCGCTGATTGAAGGCTCCTTTCCAAATTGAAAGAGGGAGTTCAAGGGAGGAAACTTGTGTTCAAAGTAGAGTCGAGAACAATATGTTTCGGTAACTTGAATCGCGTCGGCTTAACTCGACGTCATTCAAATGACGTCGACTCAGGTCGACGCCTTTAGAAATATTGTTGTTGGCTTCAAAAATTGAATGTTTGATGATGTTTATCTATTTGCATGATGTTGCTAACGAATTCTAAGTGTAGGATAGTCCGAAAAAAAGAAAAAAAGATATGATGATGGTATGCTATGGAGTTTCACTATGATCACTGAATAAAGACAGTTATCCCTTTATCACTTGTATTCTTTCATGTATTTGATTTGCATCATCATTACTATATGACAAATATGTATTAGATTATATCAAAGACTTTGTGGTTCTGATGAAACTAGAATTTAAGTTCCCCTTTATCAACAACAATGATAATTCTAGAGGATTCTTAATCGTACGAATAGGCCGTTGGATTGTCAATTGATAGGGACGATTGTTCTATTTTTGTAGGACTGTGCGTGGACAAACGAACTTCGGCTTAGCACTGGATTGTAGGACTGGTGTTTTGACTCATCAATAACAGTTTAGCAACATTATCTTTGATTAATTTATATTTTTCTTTTGTTTTAATTTTTCTTTTAAGCTCTGCATGCATTCATATAGGATTTTAAAATCATTGTGGTAAGGATTAGTTAATGATTAAATTTTAGACCATTTGGTCTAATAAGTCCCAACGTGATATGAAATATTCCATTCTCAATTATCTTTTAGGTTTCTTGAAGACATCTTCAGAATTCTTTCTTGTTTGGATCTTCATCCCATATTTCTCTGTTTTCTTTTATGATCCATCATGGTTGAAGCATGTCTACATTGGTTGGTAATCGCTCTCTATGGTGAAACATGCAAGGTTTGTGACCTAGGTGTTGGGTTCGGTCGAAACCCCTGGGAAATCGTAACAGCGGAAGAACAAAAAGTTAAAACGATTTCCAAACCAATTAACATGAATACAAACATGAATACCAATTAACAGCGGAACTCTTCCAACTGACTGCCCCTCTGTTTAACATGAATATAAATCCAAATATGGATTTGCTATCATCTGAATCTGACTGGAAACTAGAGTCTGTATATGCTCTTAGTTGCAAGTCCTCTTCTCCTCCATATAGCAAGAAAAGATCCTTAGTTCTTCTCAAGTACTTAAGAATACATTTCCCTACTTTCCAGTACTCCTTGTTTGGATCACTCTGATATCTGCTGGTAATACTTAAAGCATTAGCCACATCAAGGCGAGTACATAGCATGGCATACATGATCGATCGTATCGCTGAGGCATAGGGTACCCGACGCATGTTCTCTACTTCCTCAGGTGTTCTAAGGGCCATGCCCTTAGACAGGTAAATTCCATGTCTCATAGGAATGAGACATCTTTTGGAATTTTTTAACTTGAATCTCCTGAGTTTAGTGTCTATGTACATGGATTAGGACAATTCTAGTATCCTTTTTAATCTATCACGATAGATCCTTATGCCCAGCACATAGGATGCTTCTCCCAAATCCTTCATGGAGAATGTGTTAGACAACCAAGACTTTGTTGATGTTAGCATCCTCACATCATTCCCAATGAGTAATATGTTATCAACATAGATGACTAAGAAGGTCACCGAGCTCCCACTGATCTTCTTGTAAACACAGGATTCATCTTCATTTCGAATGAAGTCGAAAGATTTGATAGCCTCATCAAATCTCAAATTTCAAATTCGAGACACCTGCTTCAATCCATAAATGGAATTTGAAGCTTCCATAAACTTATTGGGATCTTATTTTGATGTGAATCCATCAGGTTGTACCATGTACACCTCTTCTGATAGGTTTCCGTTGAGGAAAGCTATCTTCACATCCATCTGTCAGATCTCATAATCTAGGTTTGCTGCAATGGCAAGGAGGATTCTAATTGACTTTATCATTGCCAATGGTGAAAAAGTTTCATCATAGTCAATTCCTTGTCTTTGACGATATCCCTTTGTCACCAGTCGAGCCTTATAAGTGTCAATCTTTCTATCTACTCCGATCTTCCTTTTGAAGATCCATTTGCAGCCGATAGGGACCTTCCCTTCAGGTATGTCAACCAAGTTCCAAACTTGATTGGTATACATGGACTAGATTTCCGAATCCATAGCCTCCTTCCATTTATCGGAGTCAGAATTACGAATTGCCTCCTGATAGGATTGAGGATCATCATCCTTATTTATCTGTACCTTAGATGAACTGTCAGAGACATGTCCAACATATCTCTTAGGTTCTCTAGGTATCCTACCAGATCTTCGTAATGTCTGTGTTTCATTTTGAGCATTTTCCAAAGCTGACGTCTCATCGGATGAGACTGTGTCTCCAGTTTGTGGTTCATAGATCTCGTCAGTTCTATCTGGTTCCCACTGTTTTTCTGGAGGAGATATTCATTCTTCAGGAATAAAACTCTTTTAGCCACTAGAATCCTTTGCTCAGAAAGGTGATAGAAATAATATCCAAATGTCTCTTTTGGATATTCCACAAACCTATACTTGTCGGTTCTCGACTCTAGTTTATGTGCGTTATTCCTTTTCACATAGGCAGGACACTCCCAAATTTTAATGTGATTAAAGTTCGGTTTCCTTCCCTTCTATATCTCATATGGTGTGGTAGGAACTGGCTTACTTGATACTCTATTCAACAAGTAGGCTGCTGTCACTAAGACATACCCCCATAGAGATAGAGGTAATCCTGACAAGGGCATCATGGAACGGACCATGTCCAACAAGGTCCTGTTTCTCCTTTCAGATACACCATTATGCTGTGGTGTATATGGTGGTGTCTACTGAGAAATAATTCTATTGTCCTTTAGATAAGAAGTGAATTCAAAACTTAAGTATTCACCTCCTCGATCCGATCGAAGAGTTTTAATACTCTTACCAGTCTGCTTCTCTACTTCATTGTTGTATTCCTTAAACTTCTCAAAGGCTTGTAATTTATATCTCAATAATGAGTAATGCTTGCTGCACAACCGGGTGTGTAGCAACGCCAGTCACAACGCACAACTGGCTGCGGTTGGACCACGTGGCGTTGAAGGCCAGCTGGGAATGCTGACATCAGCACGTCTGCTACGCCAATGCTGACATCGGCACGTCCGCTGCTAATCGGCTGCCCCGACCTGCCCTCGTCAAATCCCTCACCGTAAGCGCCAGGTAATGAGTACCCCGTCCTGTCCGTTTGAAATTTACGGAGCGTTTGAACATTTTTTACCCAAAATGCCATTTTCCCATCCATCGCCATCCACGCAGGAAAAAACGAAGCCAGAGGAGAGTGGAGGAGGGACACGGCCGGAAGCGGAAGAGAGCAGAGGGGAGCGGAGGTGAAGCGGCGGCGGACGTGAACCTGCGGCGCTGAAGCGGCCTGGCTTGAAGCGGAGCGGCGGTGAAGCGGGCGGACGTGAGCTTGCGGCGTTGAAATGGCCCGAAGCAGAGGAGAGCGGAGGAGAGCGAAGGAGAGCAGAGGTGAAGCGGGCGGCCGGAAGCGGAGGGGCGGCTGGAAGTGGAGGTGAAGCGAGTGGCGGTAACGACCGGGTATTTCTCCTTCACTTTTTTTCCTTTCTTTCCTATCTCTCTTGCGCCATCTTCCCAACCTCCTCTCTGTCATGCCCCTTCTTCCTCTGTCATCTTTTTCTCCCACACTCGATTTCCTTCCAACGGCCACTGTCCTCAGAGAATTTCATTGTTTGCGCGAGGTCCCCCCTCCTATCTCGTGCTGGTCGTGAAGCGGCAATCCCATCTTCTGGTCGGTGGTTTGAATAGCAACCTGCAAGCAGGGGCTTTAGTAACGACGACCAAGAGAACCAATCCGATTACCTAGTCTCTCTCCTGTATACCTGTAAGAAGCTTGCAAGAAGGATCCCACCGGAGCATGAATCAGGGTGAGTGGAAATGTCAATGTTCCTCAATCATATTTAGTTTTTGTCAATCATTGGTCTTCCTCATGTGTCACTGTTTTGCAGAACATTTCATAGCAAGTATGGCAAAAAAGAAGGGAACAACGGTGATCCCTCCAAAGGGAAAGAAAGTCGATCGCAAGAAGGCTATTACCGAGCAGAGGATGGCCACCCCTGAGGCTAGCCGACCAGAGTCCACATCCACCACGTCAGGTAGGAACTGATTTTTTTTTTCTCCCTTCTTGCAACTTGGTAAATTTCATCTCAAATGCCATTATGTCTTCTACTGGTATCATTTTGAAGACACATTTTGTTCTTTGATTTTTCTGTACATTATTCTTTGTAATTTTTTACTCCTAGATTTCCTAAGTCCACCTCTCCGCATGTTCCATCCTTTTCAATAGATCCGCTCATCCCCTTCCACATTTTCCTTTCTTCTTGTCACTGTTCTAGAAGTTAGCATTAGGGAAGCCCATTGAGTTACAAAGTAGATAGTAAAACAAAAAGTAAACCTTTGTTAAAAAGGGAAAAAAAGAAGAAATAACAAATAGGACATACAAGTTGACATAAAATCTTATACATTTTCCAATGACATACGAACTGAGCCTCAGGACACATCTAACTTAGACAAGCTCTCCAATGTACGATCAATTTACCGCAAAAGGCAGAGTTTACTAAGGATATTCATGTCCTCATAAGTCAACTTTGGTCTCAGAACTTGTGATTACCATTCCTAATAAATACTTGTGCATCCTACATGACTCATTGTCTCTCTCCTGCGCATCACTTGGCCTACCTCTCTTTCCCCTCAAACCTCCACCAGTCAACATCCTCCCCACCTCACCTTACATGACTATGCCTGATGGTAATAAAGAGCTTGACTACAATACAAGCCTCCTCTTGTTTAACTTACAATGTGATACTGTAAACTTTTTAATTTCTTCTATGTTGTATGACGATTGTCAATGTCAACCTGAACTTGTCATTCTTAATATGTATTTATGGATCTTAACTTGGATATGTCAATAAAAATATGTAATTGTCAATCTTAATTTGCATGTGTGAATGTTTACTTGTATTCGTTCATAGAGACCTTTATTTGTTAATGTTAACATGTATTTGTGAATTAAACTTGAGTTTGTCAATATTAACTTGGATTTGTCAATGTTAACATGTCAACAATTTTTTGATAACTTTTACATTCTGTCTGTGTGAACATTAACTTCTATTTGTCCATCATATCCTTTATTTGTCAATCTTAATTTGTGGATGTTGACATTATCTGTGTCCAACCCACCCCGTGGTCACCTATCATAAACATATTACTTGCCTCTCTCCTTGATTTGATTTCACATTGTCTAACATTCCTGATAATCACATGGTGAAGTTTTTTTTTTTTTTTTAAATTTAAGAATAAACAAATGATCTGTGAGAGACCTATCACCTAAGAAAGAAAATATTACATCTATTTTGTCCAACCCACCCTGTGGCCACCTATCATAAGCATATTAGATGTCTCTTCCCTTGATTTAATTTCACATTATCTAATATTCCTGACAACCACATGGTGAAGAGGTTTTTTTTTTTTTTTTTTAATAATCTAAAAATGATAGGTCAGATACCTATCCCCCAAGAAAGAAAAAATTACATGTGTTATTTCCAACTTACCCTGTGCCCACCTATTATAAGCATATTACTTGTCCCTCCCCTTGATTTAATTTCACATTGTTTTTTTTTTAATAATAAAAAATTGATAGGTGAGATACCTATCACCTAAGAAACAAAAAAATTGTTCTTTGCAAACCACCCTGTGCCATATTGGACACTAGGACACAACACAAGTCTTGAATATACATGCTCATGCTCCATTTACGATTTTAGATGACCACTTCATTTTTTTCAAACACTTGTTTAAACATTAAGTAAGATTCAATAAACTTATTAATATCATACTAATCATTTCTATGTTTTGGACAAGTTTCAATTGATCATATTCTTCTAGATGGATGTGTACATACAAATATATTCAACTTTGTATATCTCTTGTATTGTGATGTTTTCTTTCCAAAATTATGTTGTACCCAGTTACATGTTTGTGTAAACACAAAACATCCATGTCCATGGATCACAAATCATGTGGGCAAGGTAATACCTACGAACAACTTAACAAAGGATAAACAACAATGTTGAAAACAGCTTGCATACTTTATATAAAAAAAGGTAGTTTGCTCACAATGTTATGAATTGCACTGCCAGTTTTATTTCAACAATACACCCCCTCTTAAATTGGTCATCAATCTTGGCCATTTCTCGTGTATGTTGAATGTGCACCTTCATAGATGCCATTAAGTTTAGAATGGTTTTTAACTTGAGGCCATATTCCTTCAACAAGGCGAGTGGGAAAATGATGTTATTTATACTATGTTGTACCCCAAAAATTTTAGGAGAGAACATGCACATTCTTTGGGCCAAAAAGAATTAGTAGAAAGCAATTTCAGTATTCATTCTTTAGGTAGTCAGTGGTATAGGAGATTATAGCACTGTTGTGCCATCTTTGGACAGCTGGTTTATGGGTAAGATGTAAGGATGACTTTTGATTTCAACATTTCCTTTTATTCTCTTTCTCATGGCTACTGCTTGCCATATTAGTACAGTACATGATAAACTATGAGATTCTGAAGAAAGATTAATTTTTTTACCTTGAACAAAGGCTACACATAGGAAGGACATGGGAAAATTAATATGTCCTTTGCATTTATATGGCACACTTCCAATACTCTTATTTTTCTTGATGGTGGAATGCCATGGGAAGGAACTAATCAATACACCCTTGTGATTACCATTACTTTTTTTGGATAACTGGTCATGTACTATCGTTCCACCCTATGTGCAGACACACCTTCTTCCATTGACTATGATTTGCTACACAATCATGTTGTACACCGGCAATCAGTTTTAGGCCTTGTCATATTCTTTTAATCACGTGTTTGTAGTTTTCTATATTTTCAATTGGTTCTCAAATTGTTGCATAGTTCATTTTGTTAAAAACATGATTGTACACGTGGAATGGATGTTGCACTTAGTTAACAGCCAGTGAACATGGTTTTAAGTTCTAATTTCGTTCACGAACTTGTAATTGTTAACTTGTAATCGTCCACAACAACATTTATTTGTCAATCTTATCCCGTATTTGTGAGTGAAAACTATGATTTGTCAACTGATCCCAAACTGTATGCAGCAAATCTGCTATTTGTCATTTAAGTTCTCTATTTGTAAAGTAATTGTTGTTGTTTCCTTATAGTATTTCATTCATGATATTTAGGACTAATTATTTGTTCATTGGTAATACAGTGGACGAGGACAAATTTTGCTAGCCCAATGCTCTTTAACAACATACGTGGATGACCGCGATGCATTGGGCTTTAGAGATTGCCACAAGAGTTTGATGTGCCAAACTCCATTTGCGCCATTTATGGACAACCAGCCTCCCACATCATTCCCTTTCTATTTCCTAGAGGAAATAATAGATGCCTTTCAGGGAGGGTGTGACTTTGTCCTTGGTACAACGGTGGTCACATTCTCCCCCCAAGATGTCGCTTTGATTTTGGGAGTACCATGCACAGGCGTTAAAGTACACCATTACGGTTCAAAGGATCAGCCTTCCCGACTTCGGGAACGTTTCGGCGAGAAGGTAGTGTTTGTGAGAAAGATCATACGGGAGCTAATTCACAGTCTTGTAGGCTCCGATGATGAGGTAGATTTAGCCGACACAGTTCGGCTGTGGATACTCCTACTTTTCTCTACATTTTTGTGTCCAGTAACTCAACATAGATGCCCCCGTCAGCTACTGCATTATTTGGATGACCTACAGTCACTTAGTAAATACTCCTGGGCAGTGGCATTTCATCAACTCATCATGCATAAATTTGATGTCCTGGTACGTGCAGTAAAGGACAAGAGAAGTGGCAGAAAAACTGTAGGAAAGAGAAGTCGTGGGGGAGGTGAACCAACAGGGAATATATTCTTGTATGGTTGCTCAGCTGCCTTAGCGGTATGTATTCTATTCGTTTTACTATTCTTTGTATTTGATGTTGTGTCATTTTACATATCATATAATATATTTTTAACTCATTTTGCACGTATTTGTAGGTGTGGTTTCTGGAGCATACCTACATCCGGCAGCCACTAAACAGGTCTGCATTTCCCCGTTTATTTCGGTGGCCATCCATGAATGTACGAAAATTTGCGTGGACAGCAACCACCTTGAGAACAAATCAGGTAATATTCACCCATGAAATGTGACTAAATCCACGTGCATTGATGTTATCTTTTTTCTTAGTAACAACGTGATCTAAATACTTTCAAACAGGTTGTTGAGAAACTGGAGGTGGAGCCCGCTGAAAGGTGGCTCCTTGGGATGGGGGAAGAAAGCAGAAGGGAGAAGCCAGCCACCTCTAACACCATCGAGACATTGATACGCCAAGTTACTGCGCTTGTTGACATGGTCAAATGTCTAGATGACAAGCATGCAAGGGAGTTGATGGAGGTTCAAAAACAAATAGATGCCCGATTTGATCGTTTGGAGAGTAAAGTTGATGCTCTTTTCGCACAAGTAAGGGCTTTGGGTCATGAACATGGGAAAGGGGGAGGTGCCTACAATGGGTGCTGCAGTTGAGGAGGAGGGAGAGCATGCAGGGATACAAGGACTTGAAGAGGAAGGAGACCTCCACGACGGGGCTGCATGCGTTGGCACGGAATCGGGAGAGCACCTTCATGAACAGTTGGAAGCATCTGCTAAGGTTGAGCATAAGGGAAAGACTAAATCTTTGCGTATGTTTAAGAAGAAGAGGACTGTTGGATCCAAGAGGGTTATTTCTGAAGGAACAATGGTAAGTGGACTGTTGGAAAGTTAGCTTACTCATTTTCTTCTTATTGTGATTCATGTGTACTCTAATGCAGGCATCTCTAAAGAAGGAGGAATATGAATTTTGTGGGAAGGTTCTTTTAGGAGTGAACGATGAGGTGGTCATTCACACTTTCTTATCATCGAACATGACCGAGTAAGTAAATTTCTATACGTTTACTACATTCATCCACTTTGGAAAAAAAGTGAACACTTGAGGAAAAGTTTAGCAGTGACAAGAGAAAAAAAAATGATAAAGATGAAAAAAAAGCATGGAAGGAAATATCTTTTTCACGTTTCATGTATATTCTCTACAAAACTCTAGGGGAACTTTAGGAGTCACAAAAGATTACTCATGTCTTCTTACTTAGAGAGGCCGGAGCCGTCCCTCCACGTCTTCTTCTTGTCTAGGAATAGTGCTGCATAGTGGGATATGGGCTTCCATAGTGATAGATGCATGTATGTCGGAAGCAGAAACCCGCATACTGGGATATAGGCTTGCATGTTGAACTGGTTTTGAGGGGAAAAAAAAAAAAGGAAGGGAGGAAAAAAAGGTGGAAATCCTAGAGATTCAGCAACATTTAGAAACTTTTTTGCAGCTCTGAGAGGAGATTTGCACTTTTGTGGGAATTTAACAAAAAGGAGTAAGAACATGGAGCATTCAAAATCTAGAAGGGGTTCCCCGAACACATGCGTGGGCTTTTTTCCCTTTTCTTCTCTCTCTGTTTCATAGAATCAACACCCCATTCAGACAAAAAGGAAAATGGAAAGGGGAAGGGAAGAGATTAAGAAGACTTCAGGAATTTTAAACACTTTGCCTACCCTTTTGATTATTTCCTCTTGCCCTCCTCCCCCATTTATTATGCTTGGTGTTGGTGCAGGTTAAAGTGGTAAAGGGAGAAAAAAAAAAGGGCATCATAAATACCGTTAATGGTGGCTCTGTTTTTTTTACTACATTGTCCGATTCAGAAAAGGGGCCTCTTGCTTCTCCCTTTTAATGTCAGTGCTTGTAGTATGAAATTTCTATACAAATTTTGTTGTACGAGTGTCATACAAGTTTTTTTTTTTTTTTTTTTTTCCATAGGCTGTTTCATTAGAGAATGTTAACCTTTTTTTGTCAAGTATGAAGATGAAAATGATTTGTGAAAGAGAATACCAAAAAATAGGTGGCAGCTGTTTTGGAAAGATGTTTATATTTGAAAGTTTAATGTTGTCTTCCTTAATGGAAGTTATGAAGTTCTATAAGAATGCACTGTGTTACTACATTTTTAAATTGTCTTCTTTACTGCTTTTGATTATTTTTTTACTTTTTACCCTTCATATCCATCAACTTTTTTATAGAGGAAAGCTTGCATCTCATCCTGTTATGTGGTCTTTGTCTTTGAAAAATTACAGTTTTCTTTTAGTACACCTATGTCAGTTCAAAGCTTCATAGCTTCATACATAGACGTTCTTATATTTTCAGCATTATCCCTGGAGGATAATCATTTATCCCTCCATTCCTGAGACATCTAGGCCCACTCAGTCATCTACCAAATACAACGGACTCATTTTGTGTCCATTTCCCATTGCATATGAAAATTAGTAATTTGAAACTTCCTTCACTAGAGCTGTAACTTACTGAAATTTCCCTTTCATTTCAAGTAGTAGAGTAAAAACATGTTTTAGATATTGATCCATTTTCCATTGCATGTCTTTTATGTATGGGTATGTGTTTACATTCTGCCTTCATGTTGTCAGTGAACATGTTGTCTTGAGCACTACATGGGGTGCGAATTTGACAAGACTACACGTGTGCCATTTGTTATCTGGACAAATGACACACGATGATGTAAGTATTGTATGTTAACATTGACAATTGATAGTAAATTAATATTAGATTCATTCATGTAAACACATGTACATATGAAGCTTTGCAGGTGATTGATTATACTGTGCATAGGATCAAACATAGGCAATTACAATCTCCTGATTGTTACAAAGCATGGGGCTATTTGTCTACCATTCATCGAAACAAGGTAGATATTGTTAAAAAGAACACAGTCGCCAAAGCAGAATGCCTCATGAAGCTATTCAAGGAGTTCAGTACGGATGAGGCTTTAGGAAAAGTTGACTTTGTTTTCTTTGTGCTGCACTCCTCAAACCATTGGCATCTGCTTATCTTTGATACACAGAAGAAGTGCTTTACATCATATAATTCTATCAAGGGAGATGTGTTACATAATGGCACAACACGATCTTGGGTAATGAAGTGTTTGACTTATTAATCTGTGACTATATTCCTTTTTACTATTATTTGTATGACATTTCCTTGATTGTCTTTGCAGATTCTCATCATCAAAAAGTACTTCTAACTCGTTGGTGTGCAAAGTGAAATAAAAAATTGAAAATTGGAGTTTGACGATTCATACGCATCTCAGCCCCCTGATAGTTTGGATTGCGCGATGTATGTGGTGAAGTTCATAGAGGCATTGACAGTAAGGAGTACATTGCCTCAGATGGACATCACTGCAGATGATATTGCACGATTGAGGGGACAGTTGGCAGTCGACATGGTGACCATGGGCGCTCAATGAACAACCTTCAATCGGATGTATTTGGATTGGTTATCTTGTAAGAACTTTGTACAGCATGTTGTCACTCACACTTGTGTTATTCTCAGGGGTATGCTCTGGTGATGTTGTTATATTTTCAGGGGTATGCCTCGGTGACGTGATATTTTCAGGAGTATGCATTGGTGTGACCTTGTAAATGATTCACTTTAATATTTTCTACCTTGTGTTGTTGTGTTGCTCATGGATCTTGCAAGCTTTTGTCTGTGAGTAGTTTATGTGAAAAGAAACCTGTGTCTGTGATCTTACCAGATACTTTTTATGTCTCTGTGATTCAGGTTACAATTGACAAATACAGGTTAACATTGATAAATACAGATTGCTCATGGGTCTTGCAAGCTTGTGTATGTGATTAGTTTCTGTGAAAAGAAACCTGTGTCTGTGATGTTACAGATACTTTTTTATGTCTTTGTGATCCAGATTACAGTTGACAAATACAGGTTAACATTGAAAATTACAGGTAAGCATTCTCAAATACAGGGATAACATTGATAAATTAATGTATGCACCCAGATGATATTTTGACAAATACAGGTTAACATAGAAAAATACAGCTCTGTATTCACAAATATCGAGTAAGATTGACAAATTAATGTAGGCATTGAGAGGATAAGATTGACAAATACACGTTAGCATTGAAAATTACAAGTAGGTATTTACAAATATCGAGTAAGAATGACAAATTAATGTACGCATTGAGAGGATAATATTGACAAATACACGTTTACACTGTCAAATGTGAACTAAGGCATTAATCACTATGGCCCTTTACTTGTCAATGTTACTCTGTGATTATTAATTTCATCTTGCATTTGTCAGTAATAATATGTATTTGTCAATGTAAATCAAAATAATGTTACTATGTGTTTGTCAATATCCGACAGCATTTGTCCAGATTACTCTCTATTTATGAACACAGACCCGTATTTATCAATGTTATCTTCTACTATTCAATGTTACTTTGTGTTTGTCAATCCTACCCGGATGTGTCAATGTCAATCTATACGAGTGAATGTTAGTTTGTCTTTGTCAATCTTACCTACCATTTGTCACTTTTACTCTCTATTTACAAATAAAAACAGCGCATTTGTCAATGTTAGTTGCCAATGTAAAGGTTGCCAATATTATCCTTGTGCATATGAGAATTAGTATTTATCAATGTAATACAGTATTTGTCAATTATACTTTGTATTTTTAAATTTAAATTTTGTCAATGCTAGTCTATGTTAGTCAAGATTAACCTGCATTGGTCAATGATAGTATGTACTACTCGATCTTGTGTTTATCATTATTAGTTTCTATTTATCAATAGAAACGCCATATTTATCAATGTTAGTTGCGAATATAAAGGTTGCTAATATTATCCTTTATTTATCAATATTATCCCGTATTTATCAATGTAATCTCATATTTGTCAATCATATGCTGCATTTGTAAATGTAAATGTTTGTCATTTTTACCGTAAGTTTGTCAAGATCACTATGCAGTTGTCAATGTGAGTCAGTACTAGTCGATATTAGTTTGCGTTTGTCAATGATACCCTAAATTTATAAGTATTAATCTTTATTTATCAATATAAACGTCAATATTTGTCAATATTCATTGCCAATTTAAAGATTGCGGATATTATCCTTTATTTTTTAATATTAGTCCGTATTGGTCAATGGAAACTTATATTTGTCAATCATAGGATAGATTTGTAAATGTAAAGCTTTGTCAGTGTCAGACTATATTTATCAATACTAGTCGACTTTAGTGAACATTAACCTTCATTTGTCAATGTTAGTCTCTACTAGTTGATCTTATTTTGTGTTTGTCGATCTTATTTGAAATTTGTCACAATTAGTTTATATTTATCAACCTAAAGGTGTTATTTATCAATGGTAGTTGCCATTGTAAGGCTTGTTAAAATTATCGTATACTTGTCAACATTAGTTAGTATTTGTTGATGGAATACTATATTCATTAGTCATAAGCTGCATTTGTAAATGCCAACGTCTCTCAGTGTTAGACTCTATTTGTCAATGCTAGTCTATTTTGGTCAAGATTAACATGTATTTGTCAATGTTAGCCTGTGCTAGTCGATCTTAGTTTGTGTTTGTCGATCTAACCTGAAATTTGTCACTATTACCCCATTACTTTCTATTTATCAATATAAACGCCGTATTTATCAATCTTAGTTGCCACTGTAAGGGTTGCTAATAATCAATATTACTTGTTAATATTACTCCGTATTTGTCAATAGAATACCTTATTTGTCAATGGTACACTGTATTGGTAAATGTAAATATTTCTCGATGTCAGCATTTATTTATCAATGATAGTCTATGTTTATCAATTTTTCTTTGCGTTTGTGAATGTTAGTCTGCACTAGTCGATATTACCTGGAATTTGTTAACATTACTCTTTATTTTTCAACATAAACGCGTTATTTATCAATCTTAGTTGCTACTGTAAGACTTGCTAAAATTATCCTTTACTTGTCAATATTAGTCCGTATTTGACAATAAAATTTCATATTTTTCAATTATACTCTGCATTTATAAATGTAAAAGTTTGTCAGTGTCAGACTCTGTTTGTCAATGCTAGTATGTTTTGGTCAAGCTTAACCTGCATTTGTCAATGTTAGTCTGTACTAATCGATCTTACTTTGTGTTTGTCAATCTTACCTAAAATTTGTCACCAATAATCTCTATTTATCAACATAAATGCCGTATTTATCAATAAGATTGCCACCGTAAGGCTTGCTAAAATTATCAATATTACTCTGCTTTTGTCAATATTACCATGCATTTGTTAATATTCTCCTGTATTGGTGTCTATAGGTTGCAATATTTATGAACACTACGTGAATGTGTATGCATGCCTTCAACTGAGTATAGGTACGGCTATAACCTGTATAATGAGATTGCATATCCTTAAAAGCCTATAAAACAATGGAAAAAATTAGATTTTAATTCAGACTTGAAACACAAAATTTTTACATTCATGAATAGAAAGCACATATGTCAACTTTTCGTTATATTACTTAAAATTTCACATTCACATACAAAGATATATTACATACAAGTCAAGAACCTATGTACACATTCACATACAAAACTTGTATTAAATTTTCACATCACATACATACACTCGCACACAACTTTTTCCCTATACAACCATTTAGATAATGTATGTCCATCTCAACATCATCTTTCACAAAATACATACCTGCAAGGCATATAAACATGCGCCACCAAAAAGGCTTATGGACAACCATCAATTTATATGTTGCTGCATTGTCTCCTCCGCAACATCAGTGTTCGTTGTTTCCATCATCTGGATATTGCTCTCAACAGTAGCCTTGTTAGTCTGAGATGCCCTTTTACATTTTCCCCTAAGTTTCTCAAGAGAGCTCTAAATCCTTTTTTCCCTTTTCCGACCTTTGGTAACTGATCTTGGAGGATCTTTAATAGGTTCATTTTTGTCCATGACAGTGAGCATGGATTTGTCTACTTTGGTGGCAGCTATCAACTTATTCATTAGTTTGAGAATTTCATCCACAACCACATCAAATCTAAGTTTTGACAGAGACCCAGCCTCAGCAACCTTCATGAGACGGTGAATTAAATTGCCGTACCTTACAGAGTTTGAATTTCGCAAGTCATTCTGAATATTAGAGTCATCAATTGCTGAACGATACATCATCTCTTTTGTCCACCGCTATATAAAATATCTTTCAGGAATCATATTGATGCCGCAAAGAGGAAATGCCATCAATGCATGCCTACATAAATATCCTTTGAATTGGAAACAACAGCAAAGACATGATACGGTTCCTTCTTTCCGATCACATGATACGGTGTACTCCTTCACAATTTTCTTAACTCTGTTTTTAACTTTCACCCGTTCAAATGACTTCACCCTCAAGACACATGTACATTCATCAAGTTGAATAATGGTAGGATGACAAGCAGCAACATCTATAACCTCTTGCTAAATTTTTTTGAAAATTTGCTTCGTGTAAATGTTGGCAGCTTACTTCTCAAAAGGCGAGGATGTTGTTAAGTAAGCTATCATTTCTATGGATTTAACATCCGCTTGATTCTCTGCATCATATCTTCTGTCAATTGCAATTGTATACTTTTCAATGAACTCAGCAAGTGTGGTCTTTGAATGCACAAATCCATCAAAGAAATGATTAATGCTTTCACTACGTTGCGAGGTTGACATTCCTGTACAATCATATCATGTCCAGTCCATTTATCATATTCAAAATACAGGTTAAGGCAAAATAAATGCAGCTTAAAATTGGCAACCATAAATTAACATTGATACATGATTGGAGTGACTAACACATGTTCACTTTGCCAAATATATATTTTCATTGACATGCATAAGCTAAGAAATGCTCATCAAATTGACAAACACATAGTATTGTTGAAAAATACATATACAGGTTCAGACTGACAACTCTATATGAACATTGATAACTATAAATAATGAAAAGTTATCATGATTTGTAAAACAGTGATGAAGTAATGAAATATACCTGCGAAGAATGTATCTTTTAAGAACACTGGAACCCACTTCGCACGACTTTCGTACAATCCATTGAACCAGCCATTATTTTTGCATGCTTCATACTTACACAACAATTGGTCCCACCGTTCTTCAAATTCATGAGTAGAAAGAGAATCGTATATGCATTCATCAAAGTCTTCCATAAAATTAGGATGAGTAGTGCATATATGACCAATCTTTTTAGGTATCTTTTGCAAAATATGCCATAGGCAAAATCGATGCCGTGCATCAGGGAAGACCTCAACAATCGCTGCTTCAATGGCCTTATCTTGATCAGTGATGATTGCCTTTGGTGCAACACCACCGTTGGCTTGTAACCAACAACTAAAAACCCATATGAAAGATTGCACTTTCTCATTTGATAGTAAGGCACATCCAAGTAGGATGGATTGCCCATGATGATTTACTCCGACAAATGGTGCAAAAGGCATTTCATAGGTATTTGTGAAAAAAGTAGTATCAAAACATATGACATCTCCAAAATATGTGTATGCGGTCCTTGCCCTTCCATCAATCCAAAATACATTCCTTAGTTGTTGGTTGTCATTCAAATCTATGACATAAAAGAATGACGGACTCCTACTCTGCATTTATAGAAAATGGGTCATCATTATCTTGGCATCACCTTCCTTCAATTGACTTTGTCGTTCTCTATCTAGGAAGTTTCTACAATCCTTTTCAGTAAATTGTAACTGTCGAATACCACCCTTTCTTCTCGCAATACATGACACTATGTTTGATGTTGATATTCCCACACTATGCATATTCTTTATTTCTACCTTTTCAGGCATGCATATCCTTCGGTGTGACCGCAACTATACAGCATCCATTGGAGACAATCTATGATTATGCTCAAGTAGAACATGATATGCAATCCACTTTCCGCTACCTTTATCTAACTTCACTTTCATACCTGCTTTGCAATCAACTTTTGCACTATCTCGATGACATAAAGCTTTTGGGTCTTTCCTACTCTGTCCATTCTTCCAGTAACCAAACATCTTGTGCGTACAAGACCAACATGTAAACTTGCTATGGACAATAGATATACCAAATCCTACATGTCTAGCATAGGTGTTATAAAAATATCTCACATCTTCAGCCGCATCAAAGTTCATGCCATTGCATGGTTCTACAATATTGGCATGCCCATCATCATTTTTCTCCTTTGTAGGAGTCTTACTATGCGAGGATAATTATGAAAATAAATACAAAGAAACAATTAAAAATATAAAATTGAAAGTTAGATTGAACAATACAAGTTCCCAATGAGGCATGGGTCTCACATCATTGACAAATACATTTTTGAATTGAAATGTGTCCATCAAAAATTTTAATTCTTACGTGTCACTATCACCCTATATTTGTTAATCTCAAACAATTATTCTTAATCCAAATACCTATTTGTCAACCTTACTATGTGTTTGTTAACCCTAATTTATTTGTACTTTTACCCTATATAATCTACGTTAGCCTATGTTTCACAATCAAAACTTGTATTTGTCAATCTGAAGTTATATTTTTCAAATCGAATTCTATACTTGTAATAGTTGTCATAACTTGTATTTATTAGTACTACCTTAGGTCAATCCGCTGTCGTATACTCGTCATAACCTGTATTTATTAGTACTACCTTAGGTCAATCTATAACTTTGTTTGTCAATCTTACTCTATACAATCAAACTTACACTTGATAACGTAAATTATATTTATCAGCGATATCATATATTTGTCAACCCAAATATTTACTTATATATCCTAGCATGTATAGTCAATGATAACCTGTATTTATTTTTCTTATCCTGTATATGTCAATCCAAAATTATATTTCTCAATCACATTCTATAGTTGTCCATAGAAACTAGTTATTTATCAATTATAACTATATTTATCAATGTTATTTTATATTTGTTAATCTAATCCTGTCATTGTGAATATGATATTACGTTTTTTCAATCTTGAAGCTGTATTTGTAAATCTTACTTTCTACAATTAAAATTGAATTTATTTCACAATTCAAACTTCTATTTGTCAATATCGTCATCCATTTGCCACTCCAGATATTGCATGTGCGGAGAGAAATATGAAAGTTTCAATTATAATGAACATCAATTTCAGTAAATGTGTAACCAAGATCCTCGAGTAAATCTGTAGCGATGACTTGCGTGCTTGCACTAGCCTCCAATGTCAATCGACCCTCCCTTGTTTTTGCAGGAGTCTTATTCTCCACTTCTGTTGTGTTTTCCATTGAATGTGCTGACAAACAATAAGAAATAATATAAAAAAAATCAGAAATACAAGGTTGCATTGATGTTAACAAATTTAATAATAAACACGGTACATATACTAACCAGTTTCTCCAGTTTCTTCGGATAATGCTGTAAGTTGTAAGTTCTGTATGCTTGGCTCTGCTGATGACATAAAAGGCAAGTACATAGGAGTAGGAACTTGCATTTGCACAACTGTCGGTAGCACAACGTTTGACATCATAAAAGTGGACGCTGGCATGTGCCACCGAAAGACGGGCCGCTGCATATGTATAAGGGGGGGTGGAAACTACATGTGAACAATTGGGTTGGACATGTACATCTGCAAACTATTGGTCGGCTGCACTCCATGTCGTTCTATCTCGCTGCTCAGCAAGAACGTCTCTTTTCTTCCATTATCCTTTGTGGGAGAAGGGTGGTCCGGTCTCCTTTCCCCCATAAGAGGTATGTGCAAAGTGGAGGTGTGGAATGTGAAGAACAGGGCTTGCCTAGCTAGCTCTCGCAACCTACGTGGAGGTGGGAGACTGACAAACAAGCGAGTAGGAACAAGGATCGACGTGGATGGCGGGAGGACTAATATGAACCAGTAGGGAACAGGGACCGCTGTGGATGCAGGAGGCGAGTAATTTCCACAGTCTCTCGCAACCTATGTGAAGGTGGGTGATTGACAAACAAGCGAGCAAGAACAGGGATCAGCGTGGATGGCGGGAGGACTAAAACGAACTAGCAGGGAATAGGGACCGCCGTGGATGCAGGAGGCGAGTATTTTCCACACGGTCGGCTACCTACGATCGCGATCACCTTGCTACCTTCAGAACAGGGCTTGCGTGGAGGTGGGCAAGTGAGGAGGATGGCGGGAGAACCGGCACGAACAACTAGGAATAGGGACAGGCGTGTGTGAGTGCTGAAAAATTGCTCGTGTGATTAATGTGAAAAACTATGTTGTTTAGGATAAATCAACCTATTAAAAACAGAAACTAAAGTGAAGTGATCGCCAGAAACTTTTAACTAAAAAGCTTCAAAAGAAGTTTGATCGCCTACCTGTCTAAACGCGGAAGATTGAGTCCTTGGTTCCCCTCCTTCAGCCGGCTGAAGAAAGAGAGCCTCTTTATTCTTTTGTTCTTGCTGTTGAATGTTGAGGATCGTCCAGAAGTTCTCCTGGCTTGTGCTTGACTTCCCTCTTTTTGATTTTTTGTTGTTGTTGTTGAATGTAGCAGAGACAGAGAAACAGAAAAATAAAGGAGAAATACTGATGAGAATTTAAATGGAAATAATATCAAAGCTAACCATGATTATAAACATGTTTAAACAGCAACTCACTTGTTTAAATGGCTTTGAAACCCCTTTAGAACAAACGGGTTTTGGAAAATTAATGATGTGGTGTGTGTTGCATGAAGTGAATATGAGAGAATGAAACTAATGAATGAAAATGAAATTCAGATATGAAAAACTTATGCTCAGTCCAGTTGGTTGAAGCTTTGAAAGGATGAAGATCTTGAAGAAGGATGCCGACTTCTGGAAATGGCAGCGCTCCGGCGTTCCGACGTGGTTGCTCCGATCGCTATAACGCTGTGGCTCAATAGTTCTCTCTCTCCTTTTTTTTTTAAACTCCTTGAGATGCAAGGTATTTATAGGCATTTTCTGCGTCCGCGATTAACATAGAAAAATCTAGGATTTATCTACCTTAATCGACAGATAATTACTGATTAATTCATCTTTATCTGTAATTATCTAAAACGCGTCCACCTTGGCTGACGCCTTTCAGATTAATTAAGATAAGGATAAATATCCGGGAAAACTTATCTTTATCTTTATTAGCTAAAACGCGTCCACATGTGTAGACGTCTTTTACCCTAATTAAGATAAGGATAAACATCCGGAAGAGAAGTTAAAATAGCTTAGGAAACCTAAAACGCGTCGAACCTTACAGACGCCTTTTAGCTAATAAATCAATTAATTAAAATTCAAATTTAAACGCTAAAATAGGAATAAACTCTAAAACGCGTCCACATGGGTCGACGCCTTTTAGGATTCTTCATATTTTAACTAAAATTTGAACTAAAATCAATTCAATTGATTAACTTAAAACATGTCTGTTAAACCCGACACTCAAAAAGATCAATAAAAATTAATTAATGATTAATTATCAGACCATTATGAGGCATTATTATATGATATGAAATTTACTCAAAATGACGTCAAAATTAGCGTGTCTACAGCGTGGAGGCAGGAGGCGAGTAATATCCAAGCAGATATGGATGTGGGAGGACTGGCAACTTCACACGCGCCTAGCTGCGGTCGCCCAGCTACCTTCACAAGCGCACATGGATGTGGGAGGAATGGCACGAGCAAGGAGCAGAGGAGACACGAAACATGACTGCTATGTCTTCTCTTAGGTTCACATCCGCCGCCGCTTCACCTCTGCTTCCTCCACTCTCTTCCGCTTCCGGCCGCCTCCCTCCTCTGGCTTCGTTGTTTCCTGCGTAGATGGCGTTGGGTGGGAAAATGGCATTTTGGGTAGAAAATGTTCAAATGGAGCATAAATTTCAAACGGACAGGACAACGAACTCATTACGGTGCGGGATTTGACGGGGGCGGGTCGGGGCAGCCGATTGGCGCAGCGAACGTGCCGATGTCAGCGTTGGTTCTGCGGACGTGCCGATGTCAACGTTCCCAGCTAGCCTTCAACGCCACGTGGTCCAACCGCAGCCGGTTGTGCGGTGTGACTGGGCGTTGCTGCACACCCGATTGTGCAGCAAGCATTACTCCTCAATAATACAGATAGCCATATCTTGAGAAGTCATCAATAAAAGAAATGAAATAGAGATATCCTCCTTTAGCCTCTATTGACATAGGTTCACATACATCAATGTGTATGAGTTCCAAAAGGTCAGCAACCCTCTCACTATGTCCACTAAAAGGAGCTTTGGTCATTTTCCCTATGAGACACGACTCACAGGTTTCAAATGATTTGAATTTGAATGAATTCAAGTATCCATTTGAGCATAGGTGAGAAATCATCTTCTCACCTATATGACCAAGCCTGCAATGCCAGAGATATGCTGGATTCACTTCTTGTGTCTTATCACTGGAAACCTGCATAACATCATTACATGTATTCAATACATACAACCCATTGAACAAATAACTATTAGCTATAATCAAATCATTATTGATAATAGAGCACCCAGTGCTAGTTATTGTCAAAGAGTAACCAACATTATTTAAGCTGGAAATTGATACAATGTTTTTGATAATTTTTGTAATAAAATAACACTCTGTTAACTCCAGATTTATCCCAGAAGGTAAACTAAGACGAGCAGTCCCCACAGCTTTAGCAGCAACTAAAGCTCCATTGTCCATGTTTAGTTGGATCTCATTCTTGTCAAGTCTTCTCTTATTTGTCAACACGTTCAAAGAGTTGCAGATATGAGATGCGTATCTATTATCCAATACCTATGATGTGGATCTCATAAAAGACAAATTTAAGTCAATGACACAAATACCTTCATTTAGAATTGTCTTGCAATTCTTTTTCCAGTGACATGTTTGTCCACACCGAAAGCATTTGCTGTCTTTTCATCCTTCTTGCCCTTGCCCTTGCCTACCTTGGTGATCTGATTACCCTTGGCATGTTTCTTTCCTTTCTTGGGTGTCTGGGTGGCCTTCCTTTTCTTGTTGGTCGGACCAACAATCATTATAGAAGATGGTTTCTCCTTCTGCATGGTCCCTTTTGCACTCTTTAACATATTTAGGAGTTCAGGCAAAGAAACCTCAATCCTATTCATGTTTTCATAATGAAGGGAGAAAATGATTCAGGCAATGACTAGAGAATAAGATCAATGCTAAGTTCAAGGTCCAACTTGAATCCTAGCCCATTGAGTCTCTCTATCCACTCCACCATTTCCAATACATGAAGCTGTACTGAAGCACGCTCAGACATCCTAGTCCTAAAAAGTTTCTTGGAGACCTCATACCTTTCTATCCTCCCCTGCTCCCCAAAGAGCTGGCATAGTTGGAGGAGTATAGCTCTACAATCTGTCTTTTCAAATTACCTCTGTAGCTCGAGAGCCATAGAAGCTAGTATGTAACACTGTTCAAGGGAAGAATCTTCCGACCATTCTGCGTAATTTAACTGATCACCCTCCTCTGCATCAACAGGAGGCTCAAGTTGAATCGTGTCCAACACGGACACAATCTTTTTGGCTGTTAAGACAATTTACAGATTACACAACCAGTCTTGAAAATTAGGTCTAGTCAATTTGTTCGCATCCAAGATGCTACGGAAGAGATTAGACAACGACATGATGATTTGGATGAAAAATAAAAGATAATATTTTAACATGCGTTCAAGGTTCAAACTTAGATGTGGTTTTCTATCTTAGTTAGTCCCACTATTTTACGTTGAACTATATGACCCTTAACCATATAGAATGGGAGATTATAACGATCATCCTAGTGGGTCGGAATCCCAAAAGACTGAGGTACGACCTTGTGGAAAGTATAACAAATCACATCCCATCTCTTGGACAGTCAACAGCACTTGCATCCAATGCAATATCTGACTTTCGGCCCCCTAACAGTCATCCCTTGTGGAAAGCACAACAAAGGATACTCCTAGTTAGATCGCATCACCATTACTACACAGCAATGAGTTCGTGACCTGACCCTTGTGGAAAGTACAAGGCCAAGTTCAGTCCCTCATCCCATTGAAGCAAAGCTTTAGGGCTGAGATCTTGCCACCAAATCATGAACCTTGTGGAAAGCACAACAAATCCATGAGATAATGACATTCAGTCACCCTATAATGGTGGAGGGCCACGACGGCTTCTAAAGCCACGTTTACAGATCTAATATTTGATAAAGAGGGAATTCTACTTTTATCGCGGTCTCACCTAAAGTGGTAGAATAAATATATTCGAGCTATATATTTACTGTACCTAGTAATTGCTTAAAATAAATGCATCCTATGCAATTAAATAAGTCTGGGTGATCATGGACTCTAAATTAAAGCTATGCAGATATCCAGCCTACTTCTCAAGCAGCAGGATCATCCTTACAGTCTGTCCTCCGTGCCTTCAAGCTTCATCTGCAACATTAATTACAAAAATTACACGGCTCGCAGGCCGGAAAGTGAATTACTTGCCAATAATTTCTAGCAGCCCTTAGGGAGAGTACATTATCGGAGGAAGATATAATTACATTGAAAATTAAGTAGAGAGAGAAGGGAGGCTGGTAGGCCTTAAATAAACTGAGTTAAGTTTATGATCACCCACCATTCTACACACAATCACATCAATCACAAAAAGGTTATTTTTGAAAATAATCCTTATATTTAGATTGAAATCATAGGTTGTGCATACGAGAAATTTTGGTCATAATTAGTTTTGAAAAACTCATCGTTACATTAAAAAGTAATCTAATATAGACCAAAATGGCATCACAGTAACATCCATGCTTAGAATCATTCCATACGTATAAGAGGATACAACCATGAATTTTAAAAAATAAATTCAATCAATCACGACAATTAAGACAATCATGAAATTTAAATTCGATTTAATCATCTATTGGTTAAACTAAATAGAATGAAGTTTAATTAAATGATCGTCTTCAATTATCTTTCATTAAAATTCATAATTTTGATCTTTGAAAATTATCCAATAATTTTAAAAATCCAAAATTTGAATTTTAACGATAATCCTTTCTAACATTCAAAATCCGAATTTAACAATTATCCAATAATTAAAAATTTAGAGATCTAAATTTTATAAATAATATTCAATTAATCCCAAAAATTACATGGTAATTGTTAGATTAATGAAAATCAAATTTAACTAATCCATTTCCGATAATTATTTTAATTTTGAGAAAAAAATTAAATTTTCGGGTCAGTGCAGTGTGCTGCACGGCACTGCAGGGAAGGTCCGGAGCAGTGCACCGCGCGGGTTGGAGCAGTGCGCCTATCAGTGAGAAAAAATCGAGAACAAACATATTTTTAAATATTTAAAAATCACTTGGACGATGGGTCCATGTGCCGTCTACATAGTGTGGACGCCCACATGGTTGGCCGTCCACACCATGTAGACGGCCACCTTCTTGGCCGTTCAATTTTCGTAAATCTGGATGGCCACTCCAAGTGCCATTTACATTCCATAAAATTTCCGAAAATTCCAAGATGGCCTGTGTTTTTGCCGTCCTAGTTCCCACTGTCTCCAAAAATTTAATTTTTCATGCCCAAAAATTAAAATAAAATTGAAGAACACTGAATAATTCGAACATGATGTTAATCCAGAGACTGTTCTTCCCAGTTACATCAATAGGAGCCTAAACCTGGCTCTGATACCACTGTTGGCTTCGGTTAAAACCCCATGAAAATCGTAACTACGGAAGAATAGAAAATTAAAACGATTTTCCAAACCAGTTACGGGCTCCGATTGATGCAACGAAAACAAACTGAATAAAATCACATGAGATTTTCACCTTGCGTAGAATACGTTGTTCTACAAAGATCGATGCCGAACTCCTTGGAGCTACGAGCTGCACAAATGTACGACCTCTAGAGCTAATCCGCACGAGCCCTCACAGCAACGGAGCTTTTTTCCTTCAACGTGCGCAAGCCCTCCGCCTCAAGTTCTCTGGAAAGAGTCCAACTCTTGGAAATCCTTGACGGCCACCTTTGGAATGGTTAGAAAAAAAAATGGGGCACGGGTTGGAGAAAACATGGGTTATATATATATGAAGGTTAAGGCGGCAGCTTGAACCGCCTCGTTTTAACCAAATCCATCATTAACTGCCGCAGTTAAAATAAACCCCAGGGTATATTATATATCAATATATTATTATTAGTTTATTTATCAAATAAGCTTAATAATATATATATATATATATATATATATATTATATTTTCTCTTTATATTATTGCATACATATATTTTAAGCCATTTACAAATTCTTTTCCCAAAAGAATCTAACGCTTTAGTATATTTGTCCATACAATAATATTCCGTTCTGCAAGAGTTATTTATATGTGATCCTCTAGGCCTATTATCACTCTGGTTTAAAGATCCATTAACTTCTAATCTAATTAGAAGTAAATTAAACCGGTTATTCTCAATAACCGTTTCATTTGATCCGGACCTTTAGATCACGTTGGGTCGAGCAAATTCGCGTGATCCTAGAGGATGTCGGGTTCATCTTTATCCTGTCTGGCACCTGTAAGTCTTCAGTTAGCGTATCGCTATAATCCCTCGCTCATTTTATGAGTCCGATCCGATTATTTGGTATGGTTATGTCAAACCGCTAGTGATCATGTCGTCTGACCATGACCTCCTTAATAATTTCACGTTCGTTCCAAACGAACCGATACCACCCTAGTCAGGAGTTTAGTGAAGCATACATGTCATGACCTATTAATTGTCTATGATATACCTGACAGTGAGCGTTCCCCTTTTGACTATTAACGGTCTTCACATGTATTCCAATGTGGCTAATAATTCGGTGTTTGATGACTTATGGTTAAAGTCACACTAGTCCTCACACAAGATCCCATTAATGTCTCAGGTCAAATGATCAATGATACTATTGAGACAGATGGATCTTCAGTTGACATTATGTATGATTAACCATCTAAAGATCTATCAGCGGATCAATTCAGTGAACATCCTCCCAGGATGAACACCCCACACATATGTGTTGGTGCCCTGCACCTGTGACCGTGAGATTGGTCATCTACACATCATGCGTGCCGATTTACGAGTAATCAATGTCCCAGAATGATTACTCTCCAATCAGGAACAATTTAAGATATGTGTCCACGTACAGTCAAACTCACATTTAAGATCCCATCTCAAAATTGACCTTACAATCACATGTCCTAGGGACAACGCAAAGCAATCCACATATTACAAGTTTACGCTCTAATTATCACTTAATTATATTAAATAAGATTGTACAATACATTGGATCTACACGGCCTAGAATTGGCTTGTACGACACCCAAACACTAACACTAGGGTACTTTCCCTCGTGGAGGTTGATCGATTTCTTTTGGTTTTTTTGTTTATCTCATCCAAACATGATTCATTTCATTAATTTCTTTGAGTCATTTCATTGATCATTTTGAGAAAAATTCTTATCATATGATGTTGAGAGCGTGTCTCATCACACCTTGGCATCACCCGCTTCATTCCATTCACCGCCATTCATTCTATTCACTTCATTCCCTTGCAAAGCCGATGCCAAGGCGGGGAAGCTGTAGATACGTTAATTTTGATTTCATACTGAGTAAATTTCGTGTCACATTTATGATGCCCCAAGATGATCTGATTTTTAATCATTGATTAAATTTTACTTATTTTTCTAAGAATTTTCTAATTAGTGTCGTTCTTGGTCGGGCTATTTAGATTTCTAGCCGAAATCAATCTAACTCAAATTTCTTAATTGATAAGGATTAAGTTGAATGGCGTCGTCCATGGATGACGTGATTCAAGTTTCGTAATCCTTCCCGATTGCCAATTTAATTCTTAGTTAATTTCCTATTTATCTAAATGGCGTCTCCTGTGGTCAACGTGTTTTAAGTTTCCTAATTATCTTTCCTTTTCCGAATTTATCTTTTTTATTTTGGCTCCTCAAAAGACGTCATGGTAGGCCGACGCGATTCTAAAGGACGTCGTCTTGGAGTGATGCGATTCAGTGAATTAATGATAAGTGCGGTTTGGCCGAAATTATCTTGTTTCCATAGTGGAAAGGTCTCTAAATCGTGATATTTATGCATGGCAATTCGGAGGCTGAAGGAGAGCCTTTTATAAGTCAAATTGCTCCAAAGAAGCCCTGTATATATGTATAACCCCTTTGAGCCTTTAAAGAGGTTGGCCATTGCATGACTTGGAGCTCCCATCAAGGTGAAAGAAGAGGTCTGTTGCTGAAAATGTGGACAAGCTTTGGAGCTTCTTCCTCTTCCTCCAACTTCTCCCTTTGAAGTATTGAAGGATGATGGCTATGGAGGGGCCAACCTTCTCTTTTTCCTTTCTTCTTTCTTCTTCTTTTTAGTTTTGCATTGATTAGATAATTGTTTTCTTCACTGTTTTTCATTAATTTTCATAATATTCATCACATCTTGTTTCACACACCCACATCATTCACACCACTCCTATTGTTTAGGGTTTAAAAGAACACACAAAAAGTGAGTTTTCTTAATTTAGTTGCATACTTTTTATTATACTTAGAATATATACTACACTACCTTCAAAGCTCTAATCAAATTTCTTTTCTCTTGTTTCTTGTTTCTTTTTGCAAGGAATTGAAGGAGCAAGGTGAAGAGCACAACACAAAGAGAGAGTGAATCAAAAGAAGGCCTTTTCTCTTCGGCCGGCCGAAGAGGAAGAAATAGAAAACTCCACAAAAAACTCCCTATTGGACGAGTATGTAGCGATCATATTTCTATTGAGATCCTCGATCTCTGGCGATCACGATCATGTTTTTTCATGTTTTCCATGTTAATATTGAATTATGATATGGTAGCACATTGAATTGAGCACTCACAGGTAGCTCTCCTAAAAAACAACTAAGGAACCAAAAATTCAGTAATAGAAATCTCTATTAAAAGTTATTCAGTAACTGAAGCTTGAAATCTATCGCTAACTGAAGTAGAACGTACCTATTTCTCTAATTGAAGTTCATTTTGTTATAAACTCATTGCATCCTTCACTAATCGATGTTCTGTTAGTAATAAAAAACAGAATGCACTAATCAATTCCCATTTCAAATCGATTACCTTTTTCTTCTGTAATTTATGTTTGAAACTCCTTATGGCTGTCATCTATCTTTATTACTGTCTGTGATTTATCTAAAATATGATTCATTATTTATTCAATATTCCTTTTATTATGTTATCGATTCATTGGTTGTCTGACTGTATATTAGAATCTCTGGCAAATCGGTTACATCAATCAGCATCCCTTTATATCTTTGCATTACTTCAATTCATAATCAATTCTATTAGTAGGACAGGAACTTTTGACTTGCTAATAGAGTCCGTCTGACTTGATTAGTCTATTTTATTTCTTTTCATCTCTTCTTTCTCGTGACCCCTGGTACAAGAGGATATATTTGTTTTTGGTTTCCCTGATCTATAAAAGGCCTACGTAGCTGAAATCCATGGTCACTTGTGTATCAACTGTGAGCTACTTAGTAAACATTCCTAAGCAAGTCTTTCCTCCAGAATTCTGAGAAGCCTCCCCTCATCTTCATCTTCCATATCCGACTTTTCTTGAATTCTTTTTAGTAATCGTGTATCCTTCTTCAGTCGTTTGTGTTTTACCTCAATGAAGCTCTGCTGTGCTTCTAGATACATATGGAGGAAGGCCGTGGAGGAGATGAAGTCTACTTCAACCAGCTTTGGACGAGTTCATCATGATGGGTCGCTGGTCATCTGCCTAATTTCTAAATTAGTTTCTCCACATATCATCTAGATAGAGCTGTCATTCTCACCTATGTTGGTGGGTTCTTCCACACACTATCCAGAGATTCTGGTGGAAGATCCCACATATTACAACATTGGGACATATGAAGATGGAAGTCTCACCTTCCCCGAGTGAGTGTTGCACCTCGTGTTGTACAATACTACTAACAGGGTGAAGAACTCCTACTGTAGACACAACAGAGAGGGGCAACATTCAAGGCTGAGGCTACTTGAAGAGAAAATAAAGACTGAAAGCCCACCAAAGGAAGAGCCATAGAGTGAGGGGGAGTCAAAGTTCAATAGAAAGAATTCGCATCATTGATGTTGAAATTCTTTTCACTTGATTCTTTTTTAACATCAAACTATTTTGTATTTTTTTTGTGTTATTTTTCATGGTTGTACACTAGTGGGAGCAACTCTTCTATAATCATGAATATTTTATTGAATAAAGATCATATTATGTTCCACTAAAACTATGTGTAGTGGACTCTTACTGCACTTCCTATATGAATGATCTTGCTCTTCACTGACTGATATGTATCTTATCTTACACTTCTTGAACTCCAGGTTTTTTATCCCACAACACTCTGTACCTCAAGATCTAAAATCCTATAATTCTTATTGCTTTCTCCAGTACTTATGTATCTCCTTCATTGATTTTCTGATATATGTATGTTACCTTTTTGTGTGAATGACAAAAAGAGGGAGAAATAACACTATCCAACATTCATTTAGAAAAATAAGCTACTTAAACTCATTTTAGAAAAATCATTCATTATACATTTACATTAGAAAGGAGGAGAAATTAACATGAAATTAGCTAGCATGAGCAGTTTCTCCATGATTTTAAGTCCTGAATCATGAAGTCTTATTTTTTAGTTCTGATACATTAAGCTCTTATCTCTAGCAATAATTTATGAGCTCTTTTTTTTCAGTTATGAATGTTGATTTTACATTTGCTTTGAACTGATATTCTTATAAGTTTTGTCATTACCAAAAATGAGGAGATTGTTGAGTGATTTGTGAATTTATATTATTTTTCATATTTTAGTGATAACAAAACTTTAGAAATATTAGTACATATGCTCAGACTTTAGCTATTTTCTATCGCTAATTGTATTCAAGTTCAATCGATTCTATTCTATGAGAAAATTGCTAAGTGTTCTATCGATTAATGTTTTGAATGTTTATTCGATTAACTACTCTACATCGATTAACGTTTGAAGTGGCAATTCGATTACTAATGTTAGTCGGATATTGGTTGCGCTTTAAATCTTATATCGATTAGCTCTTTGATTATGCTTTACGTTTTCAATTGATTAAGCTCTATCGATTATCATTGTAAGTTTCATATCGATTAATCCTTTGATTCAAGTTATATATATCGATTGACTCTTCGATTAGCGTCTTGAGACTCATATCGATTAGTGCTTTAAGCGTTGATTCAATTAGCGCTAGAAGGATCACTTCGATTAACTCAGCTAACAACAATCGGTTTGCACCCAAGTGTTACATCGATTAACGCCTTATCGATTTACGTTATATTTTGGTTATATCTTCGATTAAGTTTATATGAATTTAATCGATTAATGACCATTTCAATTATCGATTACATAGTCTTAACTCTAGTGATACCTCTAATCTAAGTGAGAAATTGACGAAGTTAAATCGTTGATTGCAGTACATAAGCCTCTCACTTTGATTAGTGAATGACTTATGGTTTATTACAACATCGTTATACTTACTAACTGTGTTACGATTTCTAATAAAATTTGAAATCAGATAACCAATACTCTCAATATGTATTTTATGAATACCGTTCTTGACTGAGATCTCTACGATATCTTTGAATGGCATGTTATGTACCTTTTTGTTGATACCATGATGTACTATTCTTAATTGTGTCGAATCTCAAACTAACAGACTTTTATTGTAGCTACTTTGCTTTATACTCTTTCTCTCTGTCTGTTAGAGCTAAAAGTTGTTTAGTTTTATCAATTATCTTTTCATAGACTTCTACTAAATAACTAACACAAGGCAAAGAAAAAGTTAGTTTCCTTTCTTGTGTTTAATGTAGGTTGCTAATAAGAAGCAAGTTCTGCATCCGAAGAGGTTTCCAAGGTCAAATTCAACTACCTCAAACAGAAGTCTAAGGATACTTTCTCTCTCTCTCTCTTTGTGCTTTGTTTGTGGATAATTCAAACGTTAGACTCAAGCGGGAATTCTGTATTTCCTTTTCATCAGTCTAATAGATAGATCTTTGAAGACTTGTATAAATAGAAGATCTTCACCAGAGAGAGGTAAGAGATCTAGGCATCAAGCGTTGAAAAATCCATTCTATTGAGCTCACGTGATTTTGAGAGAGCTGCACCTAAACGCCTAGTATGCAATCCTGTGTGAAGATTTCAAGAGTCTTGCTTCAGCAGTCTCTACATCAAGCTTTTGAAGATATTCTTCTTATCAAGACCAATGCTCTTTACGGTTTCATTACTTATCATCTTATCTGTGTAGTGTTATTTAAGAAGAACACTTGGCTATTAAAGAACAATCACTCTCATTTATTTCAGCTCATTGATTGTTCATCTTCCTGTATATGGAAGAGTAAACCTATTTGTAGATAGGTGGTTATTCCCTTTTAGTGGATTAAAGGAAAGACCAACTGAGGTTAGGTGTTGTAAGACCGGCAAGGGGTCAGTACCTTGTGGTGTTGTGAGACTAGCAAGGGGTCAATACCTTGTTTGTTGTTTGACTAGCAAGGAGTCAGTCCTTATGGAGTGAAAATCGTAAGAGGTTGCTTGGGGACTGGATGTGGGTCTGGATAGTATAAAATATGTGTACAATTGTTTTATGTGATTGCTTCTTTTTTCCCTCTTATTTTGTGTACATTTAAGCTTCCACAGTTAAGTTTTTAGTCCTAGATTTTTATTTACCTATTCACCCTTCTTAATTAGTCTAGCCTTGGGCAACACTTTTAGTGGGCCTTCACTACATGTGATCTTGCCATCCACTCGACAGTCATAAGATAAAAATTTTGAGTCAACTTGAGAGCTGTGTGCACTGTTGACTAGTTGTCTGATCCCTTGTTGAAAACCATTGTGCTTGCTCAGGCTCTAAGTCCCACATCAACATTCTTCATCGAGAGCTCATGTGGATATTACTAGATGCCGAGTTCTTATGTAGCTCTCGATTTGAGACCATTTTTTGCGTTGAGTTTAAAAAATCTATAGTCTGTGCGATGATAAAAATCCTATCTTTACCACCTTATTGCTCTAGTTTATGAGATCCAAACCGATCTAAGGCAAGGAAATCATTTTAAAATTTTTAATTTTTATTGCAATTTTGAAACCCTACTTTCTGACGATTTTTGCTAATCTATTTAATTTAAGTAAACCTTTCAATAACATCTATTTTGTAAAAAAATCTTGTAATCTCACTTTCATTAGAAAAGACATTTTTTTACGAGTTTTTTTCAAAATATTCTAAAATATTTAGGAGATTTTTTAATTTTTAAAGATATTTTTCAAATAAAAGCGAGATAGCAAGAAAGTTTTACTAAATAGATTAGGTTATAAATTTTTTTGTCTAAATTAAATATATTAGAGGGACATTATACTTCAAGAAAATAGACTTTTAAGAGCGAAATTTTTATTGTTAGAAGTCGTAGGGGAAATCTCGTCATCGCTGTTAATAACACAATTGGAATTGATCTTTAAGCTCGATTATTATTAACAACAAAGACATAAATTCCTTGTTTTATAGTACTATTTATTGTAACAAATTTCATCTATTATAAAATATATCGTTGTTATAGCCTTAATGTCTTATAGTTAGCGGGACATATATATTTTGTAGAAAACTCGGACTCTAAGAAAATGATTTTACATCAAAACTTGACTTTTTGAATTATTTTTCCTCAATAGGAGATCATTTAGTGTGCTTTAAAATATTACAAAGTGATGAGGCAGAATCCGATTCGGCCCATTAAAGCAAGCCCAAACCCCGTTCAGCCCAACAGCAGCAGTAGCAGGCCCTCCGGGAGCCTTCGGCCCATCAGCGGCCCAGCAGCCTTCGGCCCATAAGCGGCACCGTAGCTCCCGGCCCAACAGGCTTCAGCCCGTCAGCGGCCCACCAGCCTACGGCCCGGGAACAGCGCGGCAGCCCTAGGCCCAACAGGCTTCGGCCCATCAGCGGCCCAACCCCCTTCGGCCCAGTAGCCAAATCCGGCCCACTCCGGTGGCGGATCAGGCACTATGGCGGTTTACCAGTAAGTCCGCATTTAGTCCTATATCGGCTGCCACCGTTAACCGTCCGCTATCCTTTGCTATAAATACACCGCTATTTATTGCCCAAAGGATGCTTCCTCAAGCCTCCGAGACCCTTAAGGACTACGGTCCAAAAAGCATTAAAGCTACTCTCTTTGCCTTCTGAATCGAATCTTTTTCAGGAGCTAACTTGACCGTCGGAGGGGGTTCCCCAGGGCTGAAGCCCGGGACTCCTGCTGACCGGTTTTCTTCTTCTTTCCCTCCTGCAGGAGCTCGGTTCGAATCATCGCCGACCTTCCCGAGTCGGTCTCGGCCGCCGACCTCGGACTCCTCTCCCTGGTCTCGACGCCGTGCGCCGGCTACTCTTGCAACAGGGGATCCTCGGCCTCGTCCCCCCCCCTTCGTCCGCCGAAGGAGCCTCGGCCCCGACTTCCCGGAGCGAGCCATCCTTCGGACTCCCGGCTTCGCCTCTGCGTCCTTCGTCTTCCGGATCCCCGTCGGGCCCCCGAACACCGATCCGACCCAGCACCGGATCCCTCTCTTCGGACTCCGGCTTCGGAGTCCGGTTGTGATAGCTTCGGCTACATCACGTGGCGCCATCTGTGGGAAACCAACAAAACAAGTCATGTCTCAGCGACCTGTGACCCGACGGTCCGGACAAAGCGAAGCAGAAGCACGGGAGGCCTCGGCGCAGATGCTGCCTTCCGAAGGTGCACCTTCTGCCCCGCCGAGCCTGCCTCTGCCAACCATACCGGAGTCTCTCGGCTCGGAAGACCGAGTGGGGGCGCTCCAGCAACAAGTGGTGACGCTGGCCGCTGCCGTCACGTCACTAGCGCCTCTTCACGAGATGGTGTCCGCCATCGCCCAGCGCATGGGACTGATGGGGTAGCTTCCTCAGCAGGAACCGCTCCCCCCACTCTACCCTGTACAAGATGCCCGGTTCTGGCCGGCGCCTACACCGGTTTCTCCCAACGAAACCACGGCGACGCGCAGCGAGCCCTCGGCGCTACCTGCCCGAGCTCCTCGCGCTGATCGTCTGACGGAGCAGGATTATGCTTCGTCGGAGTACTGTCCGGCCCGGACCGGAGGACAATCCGTCGCCACCTCGACTGCCCCGGACCTGGACCGGCGGCTGACGGCGATGCGCAAAGAGATGCAGCAGATGGTGTCTCGGCCTCACGGGGCGCCTCTCGCCAGCAGCATCCTGGAGCAGACCCCGTTCACGGCGGAGCTCCTGGCCACCGAGGTGCCCCCTAATTTCAAGCTGCCGAAGGGCCCTCTCTACGACGGGATGACAAATCCGGTCTGTCATTTCCAGAGATTCAACGCCTACCTCCGGGTCCGAGGGATCTCCGAGGCAGTCCGCTGCCGTCTTTTCCCCCTCACCCTTGAAAAAATCGCCCTCACCTGGTTCGAGACACTGGCCCCCAAGTCCATCCACTCCCTAGTCCAGTTGGGCCAGTTGTTCATCGACCAGTTCTATGATGCCACCCGGCAATGCAAAACCTCCACCAGCTTGCTGGCTATCCGGCAAGGCCCCACCGAAACTCTCCAGGAGTACTTCACCAAGTTCCGGACCGAGGCCGCCCAGATCCCGAACCTCGACAGCTCGATCGCGGTCTCGGCCGTGATCAGCGGGTGCCGGGACGAGGGGCTCCTCGGCTCCATTGGGAAGCGCCATCCCCCTACCTTCCAGGACCTCGTGGCCCGGGCCCATAAGTACATCAACCGAGAGGCCCTGATGCTGTCCAGGGGCAAAGGCGCAGCCGAAGCCATCTCTGCACCTGCTCCCCAGGTGGTCCAACCTCGGCCTGAGGACCAAGAGCCCTCCCGAAAGCGCTATCGCCGGGAGGACTGGGACAGGGAGAGGCGATGGGACCCGCAGCCGCGGTACCTACCCTTACCTGCTCCCCCTTCCCGGATGCTCATGGAGGTGAAGGGCATGATCCGGCGGCCGGATCGCATCAAGACGGATCCTCGCCGAAGGGACCCCGGCAAATACTGTGAGTATCACCGGGAGATCGGCCACACGGCGAATGAGTGCCGGCAGCTCCGGGAGGAAATCGACCGCCTCATCCGGGAGGGAAGATTGCCGCAGTACCGACGGGAGCAGCCGCCGCAGCAAAACCGGGACGTCCCTGCAGCGCCCAGGCAACAGCAACCCCCGACGATAGAAGCCGCTCCTCCGCCGAAGGTCACCTCGGCCCCGGTAGAGTCATCCCATCAAAGACCCAGTTCTGGGTCCATCATGATGATATCCGGAGGGCCGGGGGAAGGATCAAGGCCGCGGCAGCGCAACACCGTAGCGGCGGTTGACGGCGAACCGAAGCGGCCTCGTCTGGAAGACATCACCTTCGGCGCCGAGGACCTGACTGATGTTCAGGTCCCTCATGACGACGCTCTCGTCGTCAATGCTGTAATAAATAGCTATGATGTACATAGAATCTTTGTGGATAATGGAAGTGCCCCAAACATCTTGTTTTATGACTGTTTTGAAAAAATGGGATTGAGTGAGGCTAATATGAAACCTCACCGGGGCCCCCTCTTCGGTTTTAACGGCTCGCCCTGCCGAGTAGAGGGCATTGTCCGACTTCCTGTAACCTTAGTCTCCGCCCCCCGGCAATTAACCGTTGAAACGGACTTTGCCGTTGTAAAGATTGATTCAGCCTACAACGCCATATTCGGCCGGAGGCTCATCGGCGGGGTCGGAGCCGTGCCTTCGTCCTTCCATCAGAAGCTGAAGTTTCATACCAGCCATGGAATAGGCGAAGCCAGAGGGAACCAAGAAGCGGCCCGGCAGTGCTACATGATTTCGGTCAAGGGGAAGACCGCAGCCGAAACCCTGACGATCGAATCGTCAGCCGAGGCATCTCCGGGTGAAGCACTCCTCGCCGTCCCTATTCCGGGAGGCGAAGGACGAGTTCTGATGATAGGCTCCGACCTAGAAAAGACTGAAGCAGAGAAGCTTACCGAGTTCTTGAAAAAGAATCTCGACGTCTTCGCCTGGTCTCCGGCGGACATGCCCGGGGTTGACCCGGAGGTAGCAGAGCACCGACTCCATATCGATCCCGACCAGCCCCCGGTAAAACAGAAGCGGCGCACCTTCAATCAGGAAAGGAGGGCCGCCATCCAAGCCTAAGTGCAGAAGGGGCTGGACGCCGGACACCTCCGAGAGGTGCACCATCCGGACTGGATCGCCAACGTGGTCATGGTGCCAAAGAAAGATGGCAAGTGGCGTATGTGCGTGGACTTCACCAACCTCAACAAGGCCTGTCCGATGGACAGCTTTCCGCTGCCTCGGATAGACCAGGTGGTGGACGCGACTTCCGGCCATGAGCTTTTAAGCTTCCTCGACGCCTATTCAGGCTACCACCAGATCCGGATGCATCCGGATGATGAGAGCAAGACCAGCTTCACGACCGATTTGGGCCTGTACTGTTATACCCGAATGCCCTTCGGTCTGAAGAACGCCGGCGCAACGTATCAGCGTCTGGTCAACAAGGTGTTCGCCCCGCAGCTCGGCCGAAACATAGAGGTCTATATAGACGACATGTTGGTCAAGAGCCGCGTTGCTGCAGAGCATCTGGCCGACTTGGCCGAGACCTTCTCCGCCCTTAGGAGATACAAGATGAAGCTGAACCCGGCCAAGTGCGCCTTCGGGGTAGCCTCCGGGAAGTTCCTCGGCTACATGGTCACCCACCGAGGGGTGGAGGCTAATCCCGAGAAGGTTGCGGCGATCATGCAGATGTGCCCCCCGGCAAACCTCCGAGAGGTACAGAAGCTGAACGGGAAGATCGCAGCCCTCAGCCGCTTCATGTCAAGGGCAGCCGACTACTGTTTCCCCTTCTTCAAGCTGCTGAAGAAGGCTAACAACTTCGACTGGACGGAGGAGTGTCAGACAGCCTTCAATCAGCTGAAGGCCTACCTCTCCAAAGTCCCCATCTTGTCCAAGCCGGTTCCCGGGGAACCACTGAGCTTGTACCTTGCAGTCTCCGAGACGGCTCTCAGCGCCGTCCTCGTCCGAGAGCAAGATGGCGTTCAGAAGCCAGTTTACTACACCAGCCGAGCCCTTTAAGGGGCAGAACTCCGATATCTTGCCCTGGAGAAGCTGGCTCTGGCCCTCGTCTCGTCCGCGAGGAGGCTCCGGCCTTACTTTCTGGCCCATTCCGTAAAAGTCCTTACCAACCAGCCCCTAAGGTAAATTCTCTCCCAGCCGGAGGTGTCCGGCAGACTGGCGAAATGGGCGATCGAGCTAGGAGAGTTCGACATCTCCTACGCCCCTCGGGTAGCGATAAAAGCCCAGGCATTGGCAGATTTCATCGCCGAACTTACCCCCGGCGCCTCCTCGGCACCTCAGCCGGTGCCCAACGCGCCCGAAGCCGAGGCTACTTCGGCTCCTGCACCAGCAGACGAATGGCGACTCTTCGTGGACGGCTCCGCATGCTCCACGGGCAGCGGCGCCGGATGGATCCTGGCGTCACCCGAAGGGGTCGTCACGGAGTACGCCCTGCGCTTCTCCTTCCCAGCAACCAACAATGCCGCCGAGTACGAAGCTCTCATCTCCGGCCTCCGGGCCGCGAAGAAGCTCGGCGCCCGGAACCTGAAAGCCTTCAGCGATTCCCAGTTGATCGCCAGCCACATCTCCGGGGAGTATGAGGCTCGGGACGCGGTATTGGCGTCTTATCTCCAGGTGACTCGCAAGATCCTCGTCCAATTCGATTCTTATGAAATCGTGAGGATCCCGAGAGCCGAGAACACCCGAGCCGATGCACTTTCCCGGCTGGCGTCAACTCAAGACGGGGGAGGAGGCCGAATGATCCTCGTCGAGGAGCTCTCCGAACCAAGCCTCGGCGAAGCCGAAGCCATGCAAGTCACTGAGGTCGAGGCCGAGACGTGGATGACCCCCCTCGTCGCCTTTCTTCTCCGAGGAGAAGTCCCGCCAGATCCGAGGGAGGCGAAGCACATTCGGCAGCGCTCATCCCACTTCCTCCTTCTGGACGGGGTGCTGTACAAGAAATCCTTCGGCCGACCACTGCTGCGGTGCCTCGGCCCGGCTGAAGCCGACTACGCCACAAGAGAAGTCCATGAAGGGGTGTGCGGGGCGCATGCGGGAGGAAGGGCCCTGGGTCACAAGCTCTTGAGGCAAGGCTACTGGTGACCGACACTCCGAGAGGACGCATTAGCCCTCGTACGACGCTGTGACCAGTGCCAGAGGTTCAGCTCCCTCATTCACCAGGCGGCCACCCTTCTGACCCCATTGTCCGATCCCTGGCCTTTCGCCCAATGGGGAATCGACCTCCTGGGACCTTTTCCCGTAGCCACCGGCCAAAGAAAATTTCTCATCATGGCGGTGGATTATTTCACTAAGTGGGTCGAAGCCGAACCCCTTGCGTCAATAACCGATAGCAATGCTTGGAACTTCGTGTGGAAGTCCATCATTTTCCGGTTCGGCATCCCTCGGGCCATCATCTCTGACAATGGAAAGCAGTTCGACAGCCGACGATTCAGCGACAACTGCGCCAGCTTCGGCATACTTCACAAATTCACTTCGGTGGCGCACCCTCGAGCAAACGGCCAAGTCGAAGTCACCAACCGAAGCCTGCTGCAGGGGTTGAAAACCCGCCTCAGCGAAGCTAAAGGCCGATGGGTAGAGGAGCTGCCAAGTGTTATGTGGGCATATCGGACGACAAGCCGAACCCCCACCGGCGAAACTCCCTTTCGCATGGCCTATGGGATAGAGGCCGTTATTCCGGTAGAAATCGGCCTTCCCTCTCCCAGGGTCGTTGCTTACAGTCCGGTGTAGACACGCTAATTTTGACGTCATTTCGAGTAAATTTCATATCATATAATAATGCCTCATAATGGTTTGATAATTAATCAATGATTAATTTTTATTGATCTTTTTGAGTGTCGGGTCAAACAGACATGATTAAGTTAATCAATTAAATTGATTTTAGCTCAAATTTTAGTTAAAATATGAAGAAATTCTAAAAAGACGTCGACGTGTGTGGACGCCATTTAGAATTTATTCCTATTTTAGCGTTTAAATTTGAATTTTAATCAATTTATTTATTAACTAAAAGGCGTCTGTTAAGGTCGACGCTATTTAGGTTTCCTAAGCTATTTTAACTTCTCTTCCGGATGTTTATCCTTATCTTAATTAGTGTAAAAGACGTCTACGCACGTGGACGCGTTTTAGCTAATAAAGATAAAGATAAGTTTTCCCGGATATTTATCCTTATCTTAATTAATCTGAAAGGCGTCAGCCAAGGTGGACGCGTTTTAGATAATTACAGATAAAGATGAATTAATCAGTAATTATCTGTCGGTTAAGGTAGATAAATCCAAGATTTTTCTATGTTAATCGCGAACGCAGAAAATGCCTATAAATACCTTGCATATCAAAGAGTTAAAAAAAAAAGAGAGAGAGAGAATTAAGTTGAGCCACAGCGTTATAGCGATTTGAAGATCGAAGCAACAACGTCGTAACGCCGGAGCGCTGTCATTTCCAGAAGTCGGCGGCGTCCCTTTCAAGATCTTCATCCTTTCAAGGCTTCAATCCAACTGGGCATAAGTGTTTCATTTTTTAATTTCATTTTTACATCTTCATTAGTTTCATTCTTCATATTCACTTCATGCAACACACACCACAGCATTAATTTTCCAAAACCCATTTGTTTTAAAGGGGTTTCAAAGCCATTTAAACAAGTGAGTTGCTGTTTAAGCATGTTTAACATCATGGTTAGTTTTGATATTACTTCTATTTAAATTCTCATCAGTGTTTCTTCATTGCATTTTCTTTCTCTATCTCTGCTGCACTCAACAACAACAACAAGAGATCAAAAGGGGGAAATCAAGCACAAAGCCAGGAGAACTTCTGGACGATCCTCAACCTCAACAGCAAGAACAAAAGAACAAAGAAAGGGCTCTCTTTCTTCAGCCGGCTGAAGGAGGGGAACCAAGGACTCATTCTTCCGCGTTCAAACAGGTAGGCGATCAAATCTCTTTTGAAGCTTTTTAGTTAAAAGTTTCTGGCGATCACTGCACTTTAGTTGCTGTTTTTAATAGGTTAGTTTACACTAAACAACATACTTTTTTCATATTAATCACACGAGCATTTTCAGCACCTACAGCTCTTTTGGCGATCACGGTGGGACTTGGTCTCGCCGTCTTTTAGTTTCTTTTTGTTCTTGCTATTATCATATCGGGCACCCACGGTGCACCATTTGTGTCTTTCGACACGTCCTCACCAATTGGTGAGTGTTTAGTTTAATTAATTTCCCTCGTGCACCACGTGCACACCCCAGTGGCAAGATCTTGCCTCCCCTTGATTAGTTCAAAAAAAGCTGTTTTTGTGATAAAAATGATGTGTGATTGATAGATTTCCTAGTTGTTTAGTTAGTAAATCATCCTGTTTAGAATCTGAAACTAAAAATCTTTGCATGAGTCGATTGTTTACTGCTTTTTACCTTGTTTGAGGAGGATTCGACCCAGAAAATCCTCCTGGAAATCTGTTTCTGCGAACTAAAAAGCGTCCAGGAAAGTTGACGCGTTTCAAAACCGCGTCAGCACACCCAGACGCCTTTTAGCCTCCAGGCTTTCTCTGCTGTTTGCATCTGTTTCTGCGAAATAATTAAGTTCTGTGTTGAATAGCGTCGACCACCATCGACGCGATTCATACAGTTTTTAGTTATTTTTCAGATCTGTTTCTGCGAAAGAATTAAGTTCTGTTTTGAATAGCGTCGACTATAATCGACGCGATTCAGACAGTTTCTTAATTATTTTTCAGTTTCCAGATTTCTGTGTTTTGAGTGCTAGCTACCCATTATTTTATTAAGCATTAGAGGCCATCCAGGTCGCAGGGCATACGCATTGAGGCGAAAACCCTCCTCTTCTTAGGAACACATTACTCGACGTCAGCAACTCTCTCTGATTGGGTTGGTCCCTTGATCAGACTAGAGAAGTTGACGTTGAGACCTCCATAAGTCCCCAAAATCAAGGTATTCCTCCTTGATCATCGGGCTGGTTGTACCAATTGAAGTCCCGGCTAGATTCCGAAAGCGTTGTGAGAGAGAACCCTAGAGAATAACGGTGGAAACTGAACTGAAACTAGGATCCTTCCCTGAGCGAAATTGTGATTTAATCCAATTCAAATAACTCAACAAGGAACCCTGAAATCACGTTAAGCATCCACTTGTTTGATTAATCTCTGTACAACTTGTTTGATTAAATCTTTGAAAAGGGAATCTAATATCATGTTGCTGCGATCAGGCAGAGACTTGAGTATGGCCCAAGACGCCATCATCAACTACGAGGGAGATGCTAATGCCCCTCGCGATTCAGATTTCAATTATGAGAACGGGAGAGATGCTGATGCCTCCCGTAATTCTGTCCCCATTCCAGTTCGACATGATGGGAATGTCCGGACTCCTCTTTTTCATCCACACGATCAATATCATGATCTTCCCCCGCATGAATATACGATCCCTAATCCTGATCTAGAGGGGGACATGAATCAGCATGATCCCTCATCCTCCGATCCTATGGATCTTGTCAACGCCTTGGGAGTTCTTGCCTCCCGACTGGACCCTCAGCAGTTCGAGGCCATCCAGTCTATCTTGAAGGGGAAGGCACCCATGCAGCCTGCTGAGCCGAACCCTATGGCTCCCCCCGTTGTTACTCAACAACCTCCTCCTCCTCCTCCTGATATCCATCAGGCCATGGAAGGCCTTCATATTGCTTCTCGGCCAATTGGGCCACAACTTTCATCGTCTAGGCAACCGGCTAGACCGCAAACGCCTATTTATCAAAATGCCCTCGGGCATGGCGGAAGCTCTGCCGGACCTCATCCTTATTATCCTCCTTGTCCAACGTACTCTAGGCAGCAGGCCTATCAAGTACTTCCACCTCCTCCTCCTCCCCAGGCAGATCTGACCACGCAAGCGTTGCTGGCCAAGATGGAGCGCATGGACGAGCAGTTCAACAATCTCCAGAAGATGATGGGGGTTAAAGCTGTACCGGAAATCAATTTACCGAGCCTGCCAGTATTCCATCTGCCACCCTCTGAAATGCCAGTGTATCGAAAGTATAACGGTACTGGTAACCCCTTCACGCACCTGAAGGAGTTCATGTACGAATCCTCTTTCTGGCAGAATGATAAGAGGTCATTGGCTTTCTTGTTCAGGAGATCTCTAGAGGGACCAGCCCTCGAGTGGTTCTTTTCTCTGGAACCCTCCGAAGTAGAGGATTACGGTATCGTTTCACGCAAATTTATCCAACGATACCAGGACAGAGTTGCACCCTCCTTGTCTATCACGGACCTCATTGCAGAAAAGATGAAACTGGACGAGGAGTTTGTCAGTTTTGCTGACAGGTGGCGGGGCCTGGCTGAAAAAGTGAAGGATCACTTGTCCGAATCTGAACAAGTGAAAATGTTGATTTCTAACGCCACGCCCCAGTTCAAGCTAGTCCTCTCCTTGAACAATTTGACTAACATGGCAGAGCTCTATGAAAGAGCACGGTACTGCCAGAATGCCTTCAAGGACGCTACGTTCTCTAGCGTCTTTGATCCTCACAGACCTAGCAGGCCTCCACCTCGGAAGCCTGCAGTGCCAAATTCTCCTAGCACAGGTCCAACTACTGAGGGCACACTCTCTCACGAGCAAGTCAGTACCATGAACAATAACTCGCCCCAGTTTGTGAGGAATCAGCAGCAGTACCAGAGGCCACCACAGCCGAGCCAACAGGGGTACAGGCAGCAGCAGAACCCCCATTACCAACAGCAGTACCAGCGGCCCCAGCAGCCGAATCAGAACCAGCAACAGCTACAGCAACAGCCGCAACGGCAACAGCAGTATCAGCAGCCCCCTCAGCAGCAGTATCAGCAGCAATAGCCACAGTACCAGCCGCGTGCACCGCCGGCGTACCACAATGTCCCTCCTCCTGGTGACTACAACTAACAAAGGAGACCTCCAGGCCCGAAAAGGGCAGAGTACCCGGCCCTCCCAGAATCCTTGGCGGATATCTTCAGCGCTTTAATGGCAGCCAATGCCCTAGTTTTGCCGAGGGAGAAGGCCGTCTGGCCTCAAAATGCCGATACGTCTAGGTATTGCTACTTCCACAGGCAACTTGGGCATACCATTGACACCTGCTTTCAGTTCAGAGATTATATTCATGATCTCAATGAGCAGGGCGGCATAGACTGGGAGGAAATGAAAAAGTACATAACAGCCCTGAAGGCGAGGAGACCGCAGCAAGCAAGACCACCGGCACAAGCAGCAGCACCACCCAACATGGGCATAGTGCAGAATCCACTCCCGGAGCACCAGAACCAAAACCAGGTTGCTCCCATTTTGACGAACAGCCAGTTTGAGGCTGGTCGTGGGCAGCAGTGGAGAATAGAGGACTCTTCCTCTCTTTGTTCAACGGGTCACGTTCAAAGTACCGCAGAGCGACCACCACGCCGCACCATCCACATACCCAGACCACAACCCGTTACCATCACCCCTATACCCACACCTACATATCACTCACCTGCACCCAATAACCCATTACCACTACCCACTTTCCTTAGACCCATTACGCCCCGCACGACTACGCCTCCATCATATAACCCCCCGCAAACCAATAACGCGCCCCTCCTACCATCTAGGCCATTACTACGCATACCATTTCTTACTTCACCCGCTACCACCACCGCCTATTCAGATATGCCTTTACCATCTAGACCGCTATTACGCGTACCATTCCCCACTTCGCCAACCACTTACCCATCCACCATCCAACCCTCTAGGCCTTTAATCCGCACCGCGCCATTACCACCTAGCTCTACGCCATCACCTACATACCAACCTTCTACGCCATCCGCACTATCCAACCCTGCGGTACTTAAAGTGTCACCCGGATCCTCCACGGTTGAAGAACACGCGCTCCGGAGTGGAAGGATTTTCAACAAGGTCTTCCCTCAGTCCACAGTAAGAGACGGCCCATCACAGCCGACTGAGGAAGCCCATAATGAGGAGAGTGCACCAGGCACTCAATATGACTTGTTGAAACACCTGGATCGGACACCGGCACGGATCACTATACTCGAACTGATCAAAAGATCCAAGAGTCACCAAGAAGCTTTGATGGAATATCTGCAGAAGGTGATGGTCAATGAAGACGTACCGGTAGAGAAGATTGCAGCACTACTAGTTCCTCAGGGGGATCAGCCCTCCATTACATTTCATACATCGGAACTAGCACCGCCGGCAGCCAGAAGCATGGCTCTGAGTATCACGGTCAACATCTGTAAGAAGGCCGTGGATGCATGCCTGGTCGACACAGGGGCTTCGATCAATGTTCTACCTCCGAAGACCCTGGAGCTGTGCGGTGTGCCCAAAGAAAAATGGCTGCCCAGCCCCATCTCAGTGACAGCATATGACAATTCTACCCGTTCCCCTCTGGGAATGGTTTATTTAAAGGTGGAGCTGGGCCCCGTAAGTCATGCGGAGGTCGAATTTCACATCCTAGAAATCGACCCTTCTATAAATGCCATTTTAGGCCGTCCTTATATTAAAACTCTTGAGGCGATTCCCTCTACGAATCATCAATGCCTCAAATTCCCTTATAAAGGACGAATTATTAAAGTGACGAGCATGCCGATCCTTGTTGCTGCTCATACCTTGAACATTAAATTTGCTGTTCTACCTGGCCGACAACCTTTTCTGTCGGTATTACAGGTCTACCGTCCAGTGGCTGATCCTCTGAAAGCCGCTACTATTTCTCCATACCCATTAGATGTTATCAAGAGGGGGAAGTGCATGAGTACCCCAGGATGGAGGATCATGATGAAGAACGGCTACGAGCCTGGGAAAGGTCTGGGCACGCAGTTGCAAGGCAGGACCACTCCTGTCAGAAATCATCGAGCAGCACCTGGAAGTGGTTTGGGCTATAGGCCAATAAAACTGAAACAAGATCCAGTTCAGAAAGTAGAGATCAAAGAAGGTCCGAAAATCTGGGAGGCAATGTCTACACCACCCAAAGAAGGCCGAGATCCCCTAACATGGACCCTGTGTACGCACTTTGTGAAAGGGCCCATACTTAGCCACGACAATACGGTGGTCATTACTTCATGTTTTGACTTCCATGATATATATGGAAGGGACTTGGCCGGACATTGCTCTGAACTGCTTACGTACCAATCCTTGGAGGCTCTGCGGCCTATGAAAAGGAGGAAATTCCATGACCCTGAATGTGAATGGTACAGGTGGTTCGATCTGAGAGACCTCTATATTGCACTGAACAGACTATTTCTCGATCCTGCAGAACCTAAGTGGCCGCCGCATATTGATGAACTGATTGAAAGCCCTGGTGCCATATTTGACAAGCGGATACTGCTGTCTGAAGAAACTGACGAAGGGGAACCAGATGACCCCTATGAAGCTAGTTACATAACAGATCTGCTCTGGAGGGGGACATATCCTTCACATGTCTTCATGCTCCATACTCTTTTTCGTACACTACTCTTGACCCCGACTTGGTCGCGGGTCATAATTGAAGATATTCCACGGGCTCCGCCCGTCATGATTACTCTGTCCCCTCGGGACATTATACCACAACCTCCTCTCGATCTAGAGAGGTTGTATGATCTGATCTGGGACATATTACTATATGATCCCCCTAATCCTCTGGCCTTGGTGCCACTTCCTCCGTCTGATTCTCCTCCCATTTTTATTCATTCCTGCTTTATGTTTAATTCTTTCATTGTCCAAAAAAAAACGCCAATTTGGCAACAAATTCTTCCCAAATCCTCATTGAGGAAACATCTTACTTGTCCGATTGCACCCCGCCGCGCGGGTCCTTCGGTCAAGATTCTCTCCTAGATTTACTCTGTCCCTCCCCTCGGGAGGATTCTCTTGTATTTCCACTTGTATCTCAAGATTTTCATCCCGCTTCGTCTTCATTAGGTTATGATAGTGAAGTTAGGCAGTCTAGTCAGGTTAGGAAGTCTAGGAAGCCTAAGGGTAGGCAAATTCCGGATAGATACCTCCAGGACTTAGCTGATAAGTGCTCTTCTTGCTCTTTAATCCCTCAACTTTTAGAAAATCCAATTCAGATGCCAGAAGATTGTATGGACGATGAGTCAGTCAATGATGGGTACGGGGTATATAAATTAGTACATGAAAAGGACCCCATTGAGGAAGATGACGAGGACGCGGCTGAGGCATATGCCAGTGGAGTGAAGAGATTTGATGAACCCTCAGCTGCCGTAGAAGAGCCCACCAAAGAAATAAATTTAGGGACTAAAGACGAACCTAAGGTTGTCCTCGTCAGTAAAAGTCTTTCTTCAGAGGATGAAAAAGCAATGGTACAAGTACTTAAGGACTATAAGGACACTTTCGCCTGGAGTTATGAAGATATGCCGGGGTTAGACTCATCTTTAGTTGAACACAGGTTGACATTAAAGGACGGAGCTAGCCCTGTCAAGCAGAAACTAAGGCGATTCCACCCACAAATGGCTTTAAAGATGAAGGAAGAGGTCGACAAGTTGCATAAAGCCAAATTTATTAGAGTTGTCCTTTATCCACAATGGGTGGCTAATATAGTCCCGGTTATGAAGAAGGACGGGAAGGTCAGAATTTGCATTGACTTCCGCGATCTGAATCGGGCGTGTCCTAAAGACGATTTTCCATTGCCTCATATTGATGTACTCATCGATAATACCGCTGGCTATGAGACATTATCATTTATGGACGGATTTTCAGGATACAATCAGATTAAGTTGGCAGAAGAAGATCAAGAAAAAACGTCATTCACTACACCTTGGGGAACATATTGTTATGTTGTCATGCCATTTGGATTAAAGAATGCTGGAGCCACTTATCAGAGGGCTATGATGGCAATATTTCATGACATGATGCACATAGATCTAGAAGTGTATGTGGATGACTTATTAGTTAAATCTAGAACAAAGGCTGAGCACGCCAAAGTTTTGGCAAGGGTGTTAGAAAGATCGAGAGAATATCAGTTAAAGATGAACCCCAAGAAATGTGTATTCGGGGTATCTTCAGGAAAATTGCTTGGATTCATTGTCAGTAAACGGGGAATTGAGATCGATCCTAACAAGGCGAAGGCTATTAGAGAAATGCCCCCTCCTAAAAACTTGAAAGAGTTGAGAGGATTAATCGGGAGGTTGCAATTTATTCGCCGCTTTGTCTCTCAGCACTCACAAAGGTGTAAGCCGTTTTACCAGCTTACCAAGCCGGGAGTCAAATTCGATTGGGACGATAAGTGTCAGGAGGCATTCGATGGATTAAAGAATTATCTAGCAAGTCCTCCTGTTTTGAGACCACCATCTCCAGGTAAACCATTGATACTTTACATTTCAGTCCTGGATGATGCAGTGGGGGCTGTCCTAGCACAAGAAGATGAAGAAGGAAAAGAGAGGGCAGCCTATTATCTCTCTAAACTTCTCAACCCCGCTGAACAGAGATATACGGCGATGGAGAAGACATGTGCAGCATTGGTCTGGGTTGTGCAGAAATTGAAGCATTATTTTCTGGCCCATGAAGTCCATCTCATCGCTAGGATGAATCCGATCAAATTTCTTCTGGAGAAATCTGTTCTTACTGATAGGTTAGCGCGATGGCAAAGCTTTCTATCTCAATTCGACATCACTTATATTCAGCAGAAAGCGATCAAGGGCTATGCCATAGCAGAACACCTCGCTCATCATCCCCTTCCTCGTTTTGATCCAGTACGATCAGAGTTTCCGGATGAGGAACTGATGTCCGTAAATCAAATCAGAGATGATATGTGGACTCTGCATTTTGACGGAGCTCTGAATTCTCATGGAAAAGGGATCGGTATCGTTCTGTTATCACCTGAAGGTATCACCATTCCACAAGCCTTTCAGCTTGATTTTCCAGTCACAAACAATATAGCTGAATACGAGGCACTTCTTGCTGGCCTCGAGGCTGCTCATTTCCATGGTGCCACCAAACTCAGGATCGTGGGTGATAGCCAACTAATTCTTCGCCAAGTGCTGACCAAGTATCGAACTCTCGATCCTAAGCTCAAGCCTTATCAGGAGCTTACTTCTGCTTACTCAAAGCTTTTCACGAAATTGATCTTTGTCCATGTCCCTAGGAATCAGAACATCTTAGCTGACGCTCTAGCTTCACTCGCATCTTCTCTTGATTTTCCAATCAGCAAACAATCCGAATCAATCATAGTTCATAGGCGTCTTTCACCTGCCGTGAAAGATCCTTCATTCCTTAGAACTAAGGAGAAGTTGCTGAAGAAAGTCAGAGACGGAGATATCATTGAGAAAAGAGAAATCATGTTGATAGGGCTATTAGAAGAGATGGATGATGAACAGAAGCCATGGTATTATGAAATCGCAAAATATTGTGAAGATCAATCGTATCCTGAGGAAGCTACAACTGAGGAGAAGAGAGCTATCAGGAGAGTTGCTCAACGATACACCCTAGTTGGGGGAGCACTGTATAAGAGAGGTTTTGATGGAGTTCTTTTGAGATGTCTAGACGAAGATGAGCTTTGGAAGGTTATGGAAGGAGCTCATAGTGGAGTTTGTGGTGGCCATGTCAATGGACAGATGCTAGCAAAGAAGATCCTTAGACAAGGATTTTATTGGCCAACCATGGAAGAAGATTGTGTAGGATATGTCCGTAGGTGTGCTAAGTGTCAACTTCACGCCGACAAAATTCATTCTCCTGCATCTTCACTCCATCCTGTTTCTTCCCCATGGCCTTTCTCCATGTGGGCTTTCGATATCATTGGACCCCTTGGTAACCCAGATTCCGGCATCAAGCAAAAATCTTTCATTCTCACGGCAACGGAATACTTCACCAAGTGGGCAGAAGCTGAAGCGTACGTGGAGATCAAAGCATCAACCGTCTGCAAGTTCATCATGAAGAACATCATCACCCGATTTGGAATTCCAAGCACCATCGTCACCGACAACGGACCGCAGTTTGTGTCACAGGAATTGAAGGACCTCTGTAACAGGTATAAAATTGCATTGTATCATTCGTCTCCTTATTATCCGCAAGGCAATGGCCAAGCAGAGGCAACAAATAAGACTTTGATAAAAATCATCAAAAAGACGTGTAAATCTAACAAATTCACAGATTGGCCGGAAAAATTGGTTGAGGCTCTATGGGCCTACCGAACTTCAATCCGCACACCCACTGGGCAAACTCCTTATTCCTTAACATTTGGAATGGAGGTGGTGGTTCCATATGAGATCCTCATACCGTCATCAAGAGTACAATTGAATAAGGAATTTTCTATTGATGAACATCGTTCAGCACTCCTTGCTCAATTGGAACTTTTAGACGAGAAAAGATGGTCAGCTGCTAATCATGCAAAAGTTTATCAAAACAGACTAGCACGTTTTTATCAAAAGAAAGTCATTGAACGTAAGTTCAAAGTCGGTGAAATGGTTGTTAAAAGAATTTTTATAAAACCTGGTGGTCCGCGTTCTAAGCTCCAACCCAACTGGGAAGAACCTTATGTTGTATCGCACGCTTTTCCTGGTAATGCTTATCATCTTGTTAATGCAGAAGGAGAAGAGCTAAATCATCCCTGGAATGGTTTATATCTTAAGAAATACTACCCTTAGGTTAAAGAGTCGATCAGTATGGTACAAAGACCAGTGGAATCAGAAAGTTTATAAATTCAAATTTCCTTATCAGTCTGAATAACTTAATTTTAAGCCCATTACTGCACACACTGACATGTTTGATTCGTGAGTAACAAGAGATAACAAGTCCTAAAGAATATCGAAAGCTTGACCGAAAGTGTAAAGTACAAATCATTTTGAAGCAAAAATTCTATTTATACTCGGCCCATGATATCGGAACGAGACTTAGAATAGATTACCAAGAATACCCGCCATCTTAGTAGGAGACCGTCATAAAAAAAAGGGGGAGATCCGTCCCGAAGAAAGGAAAAGAAAAGAAAAGGCAAAAGGCAAAAGCCAAATGTCAAATCAAAAGGCCATTACATTACAAACGTTACATCAAGGTCATGAAATGAAACAAAAGGGAACGCAAGGTCGATAAATACCCCGGAAAGAAATGACCGAACCCCAATGGATATTAGGGTAGGAAAGGGACATCTTTTTAAGTCTCCGGAACCTTCTCATGGGCTTTCTAAACTTATTCATCTTTTCTTTCTAAAGAAATGTACTCCAAACTTAAGGAATGACTTAGATTGACTAAGGGTCAAATCATCAAATGGAATCACGAATGGAAACACAAGTCCAAACACGATGGGTTTAAGTTAAGTTGTTAAAGAATAATTTGGAAATGAAGTTAATAAATGAATATGATCTGTTGATCCAAGTACCATGCTGCTCTTATAGTCAAAAATTCAAAAAAAAAAAAAATTTCAAAAAAATACATATGTCAAAAATCCAAAAAAAAACATACATAATCAGAAATCCAAAAAATATACATATGTCAAAAACCAAAAAAATACATGTGTTCAAAAATTCAAAAAAAAAATACATATGTCAAGATTCAAAAAAAAGTATATATTTCAAAACCCCAAACAAAAATGAATATTTCAAAACAACAAAATATTTCAATTAGCATTTGCTTGTTGCATTTGGTGTGTCTCATTCCTTTTATTTTCAGTAAGCATCTGTCTGCTTGTATGTTGCATTTTGCTTAAGTTTGATTATTCTCATTACCTTTGTTAATAAAGGCTATGCCCCTTGACCCTTCTATCAAGGATAGGATCAAGTAGTCGGTTACTTAATCAGGCAAGGGGCTAAGCCTGAACAGATACTTAACATGTTTGTTCAAGTTATATACAGGACACAAGGCATTGGTAAAGTTGGAATCCGAATAGAGAACAGCCAGAAACCTGTTTCTGTGAGTAAAATGCGTCGAGGAACACTGCCGCGTTTCAACATTGAATGGCGTCTGCTCGACACGACGCGTTTCAAATCTTTATGTGATTTATTCGAAATTCTATGGTTTTTGATGTTTAAATTGAATATTGGTTTGGAATTATTAACAATTTTTATTACAGAAAATTCAAAGAAAACTTGAGTAAAGCTGGAAAATGTCAAAAAGATCCCATTGTGGAAGTCAAGAAGTCCTGACCGTGGCTAAAAAGACGGTTATTTCTACCCTTGTATTATTTCATGTAATTATTTTGCATTCGCATTATTACTATATGATAAATATTTATTAGAGCATATCGAGGACCTTGTGGTTTTGATGAAACTGGAATTTGAGTTCCCCTTCAACAAAAACAGTGATAATTCCAGAGGATTCTTAATCGCACGGATAGGCCGTTTGATTGTTAATTAGTGAGGACGATGGTTCCATCTTTTGTGAAACGGTGCGTGGATAAACGAGCTTCGGCTTAGCACTGGATTACAAGAATTGGTGTCTTGACTCATTAATGACAATTTAACAATATTATCCTTGATTAATTTATATTTTATTTGACTTTATATTTTTCTTTTAGCCCAGCATGCATCATGTAGGATTTTGAAATCATTGTGATAAGGATTAATTATTGATTAAGTTTCAGACCATTAATTAAACAACAAAACATGATATGAAATATTCCATTCCGAATTGAGTATCTTGATTATCTTTGAGGTTCGCTTGAAGATATCCTTGGAATTCTATCCTTGATTGGATTCTTTATCCAATATTCTTGTTTTCTTTTAAGATCCATCATGGCTGCAGCACGTCCACATTGGCTGGCAAACGCTCCCCATGATGAAACCTACAGTGTCTATGACCTGGGGTACTTCCCACTTCGAGGAGGTTGATCGACCTTATTTTATTCCTTGTCTACGTCATCCAGACAGGATTAATTCCATTGATTTCATTGAGCTATCTTCATTGATGATTTCGAGAAAAATTCCAATCATGTGATGTTAAGAGCGTGTCTCATCACACCTTGGCATCACCTTTTCAGTACATTCCATTCCATTTCACTCCCTTGCAAAGACGATGCCAAGGTGAGGCAGCTGTAGACACGCTAATTTTGACATCATTTCGAGTAAATTTCATATCATATAATAATGCCTCATAATGGTTTGATAATTAATCAATGATTAATTTTTATTGATCTTTTTGAGTGTCGGGTCAAACATACATGATTAAGTTAATCAATTAAATTGATTTTAGCTCAAATTTTAGTTAAAATATGAAGAAATTCTAAAAAGACGTCGACGTGTGTGGACGCCATTTAGAATTTATTCCTATTTTAGCGTTTAAATTTGAATTTTAATCAATTTATTTATTAACTAAAAGGCGTCTGTTAAGGTCGACGCTATTTAGGTTTCCTAAGCTATTTTAACTTCTCTTCCGGATGTTTATCCTTATCTTAATTAGTGTAAAAGACGTCTACGCACGTGGACGCGTTTTAGCTAATAAAGATAAAGATAAGTTTTCCCGGATATTTATCCTTATCTTAATTAATCTGAAAGGCGTCAGCCAAGGTGGACGCGTTTTAGATAATTACAGATAAAGATGAATTAATCAGTAATTATCTGTCGGTTAAGGTAGATAAATCCAAGATTTTTCTATGTTAATCGCGAACGCAGAAAATGCCTATAAATACCTTGCATATCAAAGAGTTAAAAAAAAAAGAGAGAGAGAGAATTAAGTTGAGCCACAGCGTTATAGCGATTTGAAGATCGAAGCAACAACGTCGTAACGCCGGAGCGCTGCCATTTCCAGAAGTCGGCGGCGTCCCTTTCAAGATCTTCATCCTTTCAAGGCTTCAATCCAACTGGGCATAAGTGTTTCATTTTTTAATTTCATTTTTACATCTTCATTAGTTTCATTCTTCATATTCACTTCATGCAACACACACCACAGCATTAATTTTCCAAAACCCATTTGTTTTAAAGGGGTTTCAAAGCCATTTAAACAAGTGAGTTGCTGTTTAAGCATGTTTAACATCATGGTTAGTTTTGATATTACTTCTATTTAAATTCTCATCAGTGTTTCTTCATTGCATTTTCTTTCTCTATCTCTGCTGCACTCAACAACAACAACAAGAGATCAAAAGGGGGAAATCAAGCACAAAGCCAGGAGAACTTCTGGACGATCCTCAACCTCAACAGCAAGAACAAAAGAACAAAGAAAGGGCTCTCTTTCTTCAGCCGGCTGAAGGAGGGGAACCAAGGACTCATTCTTCCGCGTTCAAACAGGTAGGCGATCAAATCTCTTTTGAAGCTTTTTAGTTAAAAGTTTCTGGCGATCACTGCACTTTAGTTGCTGTTTTTAATAGGTTAGTTTACACTAAACAACATACTTTTTTCATATTAATCACACGAGCATTTTCAGCACCTACATCCGGAGGCCAACGAGGAAGGTTTGAAAGACCACCTGGACCTCATTGAAGAGACCCGAGACAAGGCTTGTATCTGGCTGGCGGTTTATCAACAGCGCATGGCCAAGTACCACAACACTCGAGTAAAGCCCCGAAGCTTTGAAGTAGGGAGCCTCGTGTTAAGGAATGCTCATGCTTCCAAGCCAGCCGAAGCCTCAGGGAAGCTTGCCCCCAACTGGGAGGGGCCCTATCGGGTCAGGGAGGTGGTCAGGCGTGGAGCTTACCGGTTGGAAACCCTTTCGGGCCAACCTCTTCCTCGCACCTGGAATGTAGAGCGCCTTCGGCGTTATTATATGTAAGTCACCTTTCCCCAGGCTTTCGGCCGGAGGGTATGAATAAAGATTTCTTTTTCAGGAAACCTGTTGTTATTCTCTAAGTCCGTGTAAACCGTACCGGGAGTGGCTTCGGCCATGCAAACCGTATCGGGAGCGGCATGGTTCTCTTAAAGTCCGCGAGTCCTTCGATCCGACGAATGGCTTCGGCCATGTAATCCGGATCAGGACGCGGCGTGGTTTTCTCTAAGTCCGTGTAAACCGTACCGGGAGTGGCTTCGGCCATGCAAACCGTATCGGGAGCGGCATGGTTCTCTTAAAGTCCGCGAGTCCTTCGATCCGACGAATGGCTTCGGCCATGTAATCCGGATCAGGACGCGGCGTGGTTTTCTCTAAGTCCGTGTAAACTGTATCGGGAGTGGCTTCGGCCATGCAAACCGTATCGGGAGCGGCATGGTTCTCTTAAAGTCCGCGAGTCCTTCGATCCGACGAATGGCTTCGGCCATGTAATCCGGATCAGGACGCGGCGTGGTTTTCTCTAAGTCCGTGTAAACCGTACCGGGAGTGGCTTCGGCCACGCAAACCGTATCGGGAGCGGCATGGTTCTCTTAAAGTCCGCGAGTCCTTCGATCCGACGAATGGCTTCGGCCATGTAATCCGGATCAGGACGCGGCGTGGTTTTCTCTAAGTCCGTGTAAACCGTACCGGGAGTGGCTTCGGCCATGCAAACCGTATCGGGAGCGGCATGGTTCTCTTAAAGTCCGCGAGTCCTTCGATCCGACGAATGGCTTCGGCCATGTAATCCGGATCAGGACGCGGCGTGGTTTTCTCTAAGTCCGTGTAAACCGTATCGGGAGTGGCTTCGGCCATGCAAACCGTATCGGGAACGGCATGGTTATCTTAAAGTCCGCGAGTCCTTCGATCCGACGAATGGCTTCGGCCATGTAATCCGGATCAGGACGCGGCAGGTTATTCTCTGAGTCTGCATAAGACGAAGCGGGAGTGGCTTCGACCACACGAACCGCATCTAAAGCAGCCGTATCTGCTGGCGATATTCTATCAACGCCCTATCCGAACCCACATCGGGTCTCGGCTTCGCAAACTATAGCGAACGACAGAACGATCTCGGATTTCAGAAAGGCCAGATCCAGTCAAGTCATGCAGAAAACAATGAGGTAAGATTCAGAAACACTTCCTGTATTCAGAGAAGGGGAAGTACAAAATCGGCCATCTGCCTGGCCGAAGGCTTACAAAAGTGGAAAAACAAAAACCGAGGGGAGCCCTCGTATCAGTCCTCGACGACCCTTTCCTCCTCCGCCTCGACGACGTTTCGGCCAGGAGAGGGAGAGGGGGAGTCGACGATCTGCACAGCTTCAGGAGCGGCAGTCTCCCCGGGGGCCTCCTCGGCAACCACGGCTTCGTCATCTGGAGCTGGAGGCGAGGCCCTCTCGGCCATGAGCTCCCTCCACCAAGATAGGAGCTCCCTGGCTTCCTCGCCCATCGGCAGGGCGACCCCGGTCAAGTCAACGCTCGGGCAGGCTATCTGGGCGACAGCCAGCCCGAGGTCGAAGACCGAAGAAGACGCCAGCAGTTGAGCTCGGAGGATCTCTTCTGCGTGGTCCAGGCCGGCCTTGTAATCGGCTACGGCCGAGTCCGCCGCCTCCTCCAGCTCCTGCTTCAACGCCGATACCTCCTCGGCGTGGCGGCGCTTCTCCGAAGCCCGCCGGGAGTCCTTGTCCTGGATCTGGGCCTTGAGAGCCCGGATCTCAGTCTGGGCCGCAGCGAGCTCGCGCTCGGCCTTCTCCTTTTCCCGCTCGGCCTTTTCCTTGGCCTCAGCGGAAGCACGGGCCTCTGCTGCCCTCTCCTCCAGCTGCGCCCGCGTCCGGGCGCTCGAGGTTACGAGCCCATCGACTAAGGGCTCGATGCGGGGCACCACCGAAGTACCCTCACCCGAACCGGCCGGCTCCCCCTCGGCCTCCAGGAGCTTGAGTCGGAGCAGCTCCTGATGGTGCATCAGGACGCTACCCGTCACCGCAGCCTGCGGACCGAAAGTGGACAAAGGTCAGAGAAAATCAAGGAACAACTAAGGAGAGCTAAGTCGAAGCACATTCGGGCTTCTTACCTGGACCGCCAACCGAGCGCTCATCGCCGCCAGATCGGTGACCGAATGATCCTTCAGCTCTTCGAAAGCTGAAGGGAGAGTGAGGCTGCTGAGCAGACGGAGGTACGTCTGCGAGTCCTCCATACTCTCGTCCTTGTACACCCCCGGCTCGGGGTGCCACCACTCGCGTTGCGCCCGGGGCGCCTGCGACCCGGCGCCTTCGTCATCGGCCCCTGCCGATACGGCCGGAGGGGAGTCGCCCCTCGGCGCCTCGGGAGACGCCAGCCTTGCGGCCCTTCGGGCCACGGCGCTCCTCCTGATCAGCGGAGCCGGCTCCGCCTCTTCGGCCTCCTCTGCCCGAGGGCGCTTCGACGCTCGGCCGCCCCTTCGAGCGGCGAACTTGGTCTTCTGCTCCCTCTCGAGAGAGGCGGCGGCAGCACGGCCCTCGGCGGAGGCCGCAGTCCTTGGGACCCCGCCTCGGGTCCTCGGAGCTCCAGCACCACGGCCGGACCCGCCTGCCGCCTGCGAGGCCGGTGCCCGGCCTGGACCGCGCTGGTCGGATATCAGGGCGAGGAGGGCGTCGAGCTCGGCCATTACTGCAAGCAAGAACAACGTGTTAGAAACAGAACGACGATCAAGTACAAATTCAAAGCCGACTTACCCTCGGCCGAAACTTCATCAGCCTCCTCAGCCGGAGGAGCTTCGGCCGGAGGAGCGGCAGCACGTCCTTCGTGGCCTCGTGGGGTCTCCCCGGGAGGGAGGTATGGAAAGGCCCGCACCGGATCGGACCGAGGGTCCGGCCATACCCCGGCGTTCACCAGCCGCTCTGACGCGCTGAGGAGCCCCCAGATATCGTACGGGGCCATGACCTGGACATGGCCCACGAGAGTGCTCTGTACGGGGGTCAGAGCAGGAGGGTCCGAGAGGCCTGCGGCCAGCGGCGCCCATTCGGTGGGAAAGGGCCACACGCCCTTCTCGTTCTCCGGCAGAGAGATGAAGATGAACTTCCTCTTCCAGCCGTGGATGGACGAGGGCTCCTCGGAGAATATGCTTCGGCCGACCCGAGGGACGAAGCAGTACCACTCGGACTTCCCCTGCCTTTGGATTTTAAAGAGGTAGCGGAAGACGTTGATAGAAGGGTTGATCCGTATACGAGCGAAAACGCTCAAAAAACCGTATACAGTGCGCCAAGAATTGGGAAAGAGCTGAGACGGGGCCAGCCCGTAGAAGCTGAGGAGGTTGATGACAAAGGTGGGAAGAGGAAGACGGAAGCCCGCCTCGAAGCTATCAACGTAGATAGAGAAGGAGCCCGGGCGGAGAGTGTTGGCCCTGGTGGCGGAGTCGGGCCGATGAGGGGTCGTCCAGGAAGGAAGCTGGAAGTAAGAAACAAGGTTCCTCACCTCTACGTCCGAAAGAGCGCAGGATGCTTCCGAAGCAATGTCGGGACGACGGCGTCCCGAGGTAGAAGCCCGGCCTGGGTCCCGGACTTCCTGGGTAGCATCGGCCTCGGAAGCCTCAGCCCCGGAAGCCTCGGCCCCGGAAGCCTCGGCCCCGGAGACCTCGGCCCCGGAAGCCTCGGACCCCTCAGTCCCAGAGTTCTCAGGCTCTTCAGACATCGCGGAAGCAAGGGAATCCGAGGTGAGGGGATCTGACATAGAAGATTTCGGAGAGTGGGAAGGAGTATACTCCTCGTCCGAAGGAGTAATCTCACTGGAAGGACTCCGGACCATAAGGCCGCGAAGGGGAGGAAGAAGGCCAAGGCTTACTCGCAGGAAGGGGGAGGAAATCTCTCCTGAGCCGAGCATAGCTTCTCAGGCCACCCAGCTCCACCAGCGATGCGCTCTGAGGAATGGAGATCCTCCCACGGTGGCCGGCGAGCTCGGACGAAGCCTTCAGGAAGCTAGCCTTTTGCCGGAGAAGGAAGGAGAACTCGGGTGATCGCAGGGGAAACGCAAGCGCAGCAGCAGGAAGAAGAACAGTGCCCTGCTGAGGGCTTGTATTTATAAGCCCCATCCGAAGCGCCTCCCGCCGAAGCCAACGGCCGGGATCATCCCTCTCGTCCCCTCGCTCCTCTCGGATGCCCGCCACGTGCACTGTCCTTCGGCAATGATGACGGGCCAACTCCGGGACTTGAAGCAGAGCGATCAACGGCCGAAAGCGCTCCGACCCTTCGGCTGATCACCCGGATGCCCGCCACGTGTCCCGATCCGCGTGCCGACGAAGGGAGCGGCGGCAATCCGAGTGGAGCCTCGGACAGAGAGCCGAGGCGATCCGCGACCCGCGGGCGGTCAGGATCCTTTTGTGTTTTTGACGGAGCGGCCGGATGCGCGACGCGTGTCCCGTACTTCCTCGCGAAGCGACGCCCATCCCGTCCATTTAATGAAGCCTGACGCGAGTCAGAGGGCTCGGCCCTTCGGCTTCTGAGCTTTGAGCCTTCGTTGCCACTCCGAGCGAAGACGAAGCAACCGCGTAGTCCTCGGCCGACCGAGGGCACCCTCTCCCCAGTGAAAAAAGAACAGAGCTTCGGGTAAGACACCTGTTACGCTATTCTTCTGCCAGCTTCGGGCTATACTCTCGCCATCTCAGAACTGAGGAAGACAAGAGTGGGGGGCTATGTGATGAGGCAGAATCCGATTCGGCCCATTAAAGCAAGCCCAAATCCCGTTCAGCCCAACAGCAGCAGTAGCAGGCCCTCCGGGAGCCTTCGGCCCATCAGCGGCCCACCAGCCTACGGCCCGGGAACAGCCCGGCAGCCCTAGGCCCAACAGGCTTCGGCCCATCAGCGGCCCAACCCCCTTCGGCCCAGTAGCCAAATCCGGCCCACTCCGGTGGCGGATCAGGCACTATGGCGGTTTACCAGTAAGTCCGCATTTAGTCCTATATCAGCTGCCACCGTTAACCGTCCGCTATCCTTTGCTATAAATACACCGCTATTTATTGCCCAAAGGATGCTTCCTCAAGCCTCCGAGACCCTTAAGGACTACGGTCCAAAAAGCATTAAAGCTACTCTCTTTGCCTTATGAATCGAATCTTCTTCAGGAGCTAACTTGACCGTCGGAGGGGGTTCCCCAGGGCTGAAGCCCGGGACTCCTGCTGACCGGTTTTCTTCTTCTTTCCCTCATGCAGGAGCTCGGTTCGAATCATTGCCGACCTTCCCGAGTCGGTCTCGGCCGCCGACCTCGGACTCCTCTCCCTGGTCTCGACGCCGTGCGCCGGTTGCTCTTGCAACAGGGGATCCTCGGCCTCGTCCCCCCCCCCTTCGTCCGCCGAAAGAGCCTCGGCCCCGACTTCCCGGAGCGAACCAGCCTTCGGACTCCCGGCTTCACCTCTGCGTCCTTCGTCTTCCGGATCCCCGTCGGGCCCCCGAACACCGATCCGACCCAGCACCGGATCCCTCTCTTCGGACTCCGGCTTCGGAGTCCGGTCGTGATAGCTTCGGCTACATCACAAAGCATTGCAAAAATGTAGTAAAATGATGTTTTTATTATGTTTGAAGTGCCATAGATTACTTTTGGTAGTTTTAAAATTGATATTTTGTGACATTTTATTCACTAGCCCTCGCTAAGAAACTGTTATCTTGTTAATTTGGAATATGTTAACACAAGTGAATTTCTGATGCCAACCTTGTCGCAAAGGAAGATATCGCTTTAGAGGCTTTCGAAACTACAGTATACATTTCAGTAAGCATCTTCAAGTACTATGTCGAAACAACGACATGGACGACTCGGAAAGGTTACCAAATGTACATCTGAAGTATCCTTAGGTCGATGTCCCAGTTCGAGTCCTTATTTTTAGTTAGAAAATATAAATATTATGTTCTGAATGTGTACTGCATCATACACGATTTCCTTTCCAAAGAGTAGGACAACAATAAATAGTTTAACTAAAAGAAAAGCTCATCTTTACATGTGTGAGTGATACTGATGTCAGCTGTGAGTGATGTTGGCAAAAAAAAGAACAAACAAGCTTCTTGAGTGCAAGACCGCCTTGAGCAATCAGCGGTGGATAAATTATCAAGAAGTTGGTCTATCTATCAAGTTATACATTAATTATTGATCTAGCAAATTAAACTCAGATATTTTGACATCCAATTAAAAGTAACGTTGTTATTCGAGTAATTGGAAAGAGTTAATTTGACGAGTGTCTATATATGTATACATATATGCTGTTGAACTTGGATCATGCAAATTATTATCCTATGAACAACGGATAAATGTTTGATTTGGTTGATAGAAAAGTAATTAAAGGCTGGATTATCTTGGTTTTCCTTCGCATTTCATATTATACACATGAGCTTTTAGCTAAGGATGTTATTTTATGTCATAGGAAAAAGAGAGGAATATATCACGTACGTTTCCTATGGAAAGTAACCCATGAATTAACTTGTTGATGTGATATCTATGCCATTGTTTCCCTTCGGACAACCCTGCAGCCCCCGGCCTATGATCACCATCACCCTTGAACCATTTGATCGGTATAATAAAGATTGAATCTTCAGATTCTCCGAATGGAAAACATTCCATCCACATTCTAAGTGCGATCAGAGTGCATTTAGTTAATTAATAATTAGATCACGTTTAGTTTTCTTTAGATTCGGAAACGTAGCACACTAGTATATATTTCGTGCCATTACAAATTAAAAGGGATGCAGAGACAAGTTAAACAGTACTGGGAAAAGATGGAAGGCAAGATGGTGTTGGCCTTCAATGTGCTCCTGCTGGCTCTGCTGGCGTCCCTGCTTGCAACCTCAGCTCGGGACGCTTTCATCGGCCTTCCAGGACTCGCAGGTACCTACTGTTCATGGATCCTCTCGGACTTCTCCTCCACATATCTTCTCTCTTTCATCTCCACCTAGCTCTTCCCCTTCGCTTTCTCCATCTCCTGGTTTCTTCTTAATCTTCTTCTTCTCTTAATTTCTTCCTTAATTTCCTTCCCCATTTTTAAATAAGTACAAACTTATAATTGTACTCATCCGGACAGACTGTGTGTAAGATGTAGGAAAAGTTACCTAGGTCCAGTTGGATATACCGATCCAGTGGATCAGTCGTTCCTATTTTTTTAAAAAAAAATTAGACCGTCTGATCACGAATCTGACAGTACATTTGGGGAGTTCGGGTCAGTTTCGACCGACTGTGTGTTTTGTTTTAAAAAAAATCGTTTGAAGCACACCTCAATTTGCATCCAAAGAATTCATTTTTTTAAAAATAAAATACACAATCGGATTAGAGTCAACCAGAGCTTTTTAGATGTACTGTCGAATTTTTGATCGGACGTTCTAATTTTTTTTAAAGAAAACCTGACAAAAAAATAAAAAAAAGAAATATGCTCATTGCAAGCTGTCCGCTCCGTCGGTTTGGACGCTGCTGCACGCAGCAATATAGGACACGTATTGTACGATAAGCATTACTCTATATAATTAGATTGGGTGTCCCAGATTGTTTACATCAGGAATGTCTATATATGTTGGAATAACTGACTTCGTACTTTGGTCACTTGGTTGATATTTGACTTAATTATAGAATAAGTAAATGTAAAAGATAGATAAAAGGTAACTATATAGAAGAAATAATTTGTGTATATTAATCGAATTCTTATTCCACTTTATTCTGAAATAATTTATTCTCATGCTAATTAAATAACAAAGTAGCCAAACTAAGTGCGCAAACTGAAATAAAGAATCCATCTTTACGTCTGAGCTGGCTAACTGTGACACTTATGTCTGATCCAAAATCAAATATATATAGTTGAACAATTAAGTAACGAAGAAATACTAGATGAAGGTGTCAGCAGTGCTTTTGAAATTAGGTCTTCCATAGGATCGATGACATATGTACACGTTATAATAGTGCATGTTTAAAAATCACGAACTCCAGATCGGATGAGATTGTCACTGATTCTAATGTTCTTTTAGTAATTCAGATGATTTGACTCGTGAGTTAATATGAAAATAAATATTTATGATTATTTAAAAATATTATTAAGTATATAGATCAATTTAATTTAATTTTTTTACTATACTTGATAATGAAATCCTGTATCCAACTAATTACAAGGATATTTAGTTGTGACTCCAATCTGGATTGGATGATTCCCTGGTCACATGGTCAAATTTTAAAATAATGTTCTAGAGCACGTTGAGTGCTCTACGTCAAGACAATAATATCTTGTTTGATCTTCTCGCGGTATCCTTTTTCTTTCCCCTTTTCTTAATTAATTATAAGGTAACTCGAAGTTCAGTGTTCAGAGAATTTAGTCTCACGCTAGAAGGGTGAGTCTTTGAAGGAAACATCGTCAATTCTTTCTCGGAAGAGGAGTTATTTCAAATTTTTTTTGGGTCACGGACTAACTTGTGGATAATGAACTACAGAGTACTTTAATCAACCTTCGGATTAGAGAACACAAAAGGATGACCATCACACTCATATTACATCAATTTTTTTTCTAGTATATATACTACTCCATTATCATTTTCTTCTTCATTAATTACCATCATAATCACTTTCTTCTTTTAAAGCATACACCATCTTAAAAAGAATCCAATCAAACAATAGGATATATATATATATATATATTGAGAGAGAGAGAGAGAGAGAGGGAGAGAGAGAATGACTAGTCTCTTATTAAAACATAGTGAAATTTTCTGTTAACAAATTTTTAGCCATCAGATTTAACACCATAAGATCTAATGGTTACCATTTAATGGAAGCCACAATGTATTGTGGCGAAAATCACCGTGGGAGCTGGCAGGATTCTCCTGCAACAGTGATCTCCATCCTCCTGAAATATGACTCACAGATGACGGATTTTGACCTGCGCTTTTGGGAAATATATGATAACTTTTGATCTTGTTGGAAAGATAAGATCCATAGAAAATTATTTACCATGACCTAATTAAGCAAGCATGTAAACAATGGTACCATGTAAAAGCGAATCAGATATGAAGGACCAGCCATTCAAGCCGGGTGCCTTTCAGACCGGAAAAATCGATCTTTTTCATCTGTTTGATTTTATGGGAAGATGATTCAATGGTTATTATATGTTACAGTGTCTTTGACGTCCAAAAGTTATAAAAAAAAGTGGGTGAAAGTTTCTATTCTTTTGCAACCTTTCCCCTATCTGGATTAGCAAATTCTTAGGGTCACTTTGATTGGAGAATAGGAGAAGAATAAGGATGAATAAGAGGAGAGTAAACTTAATTTTACTTTGACAAATGGAATGGATTATATCGGTGCATGATAGCATATTCGGAGAATAAGTCATTTCACCTTAGACCCAAGAATTGTTTATTCTTCTTATTCCGTCAGCAGGCTCCACAAAACAATCAAACCGAAACATCCCTTATTCTGATATACGCCATTCCGTCAGTGGACCCCACATAATAACTTATTCTGCAAACAAAGTGAGACTTAGATTATATCCTACGGCCATGTACAATGTGTTAACAGATGATTTCTGTGTTTCTTAGTAACAAAATGGCTTCTCTCTCTATAGATACATACATACTGCACGCTAAAATCGGGTATATATAGCGAGAGCTCAACAGCCTCGATCCGTATGTAAATATATAAATGAAGACTTAATTTGTGCGTGTTAGGGAAGGGAATATCGAGGAAGAGCGAGCTCGACTGCTGCGACGAATGTGAATGCAACAAGGAGATGACCTCGTGCACCTGCAAGGATGGGGTGACGGGCAGCTGCAGCGAGGGTTGCCAAAGCTGCCATCGTGAGCACGGCCATTACTACTGCCGCGACGTCCTGGACAGCTGCCCTGAGACATGCGACTATGACTACGACCATGACAGGGCACCCACCAACGGTCACTAGCTACTTAGCCGGCTAGTTTCTCGTCAGTCTTTGATCAGGTTCCCATGGAGAGAATATTATTTATTCTCTTGCCATTACACGATGTACCGATCAGAGTGGCATTTGGCATACCATAACCTTAGTTTCATCCCTATATGGATATTAGTGCATGCTGTACTTGCATACATATATATGACCCTGTGAGAATGGTTCATCTCCACGAATCTAGAGGATCGGGGGCCATTGATTGGGGCCCAAATTAAACAGCTACCCCAAAATTATTTAGAATGAAAATTGTTCTTAGTCCCATTTTACAGTTTTTTTCGTTATTTTTTTTTAACAATAGGTGGACTAATGATGTGATGCAATTAAAAAATAAAACCTTAAATTGATTTGCTATTAGTCAAGCTCCTTTGTTATTATCTTTCACAAAATGGGTTATCTAAATTATAACTATGGATATTGGAATATCACAGATTTTGAAAGTAGTGATTTTCAGAGTTAACTCTGATTTCATCAGGCCGGACAATCTAGAGGGTCAATATTTCCAAAACAAGTTTTATTCTTTTATACATTACAAGAGATGTAAGATATGTACGCCGTCTACTAATAACACATAACCGTCTACAAAGCATTTTATAGACGGTTATTAAAAAATATGTAGACGGTTCAAGTCGTCTATAAATCCTTATTTCAAAAAAATAAATATATTTTATTTGATATAATATTTAACCTGTTAATCCTATATAAAATCATAAATATTTGGAAGAAAATATGTACAATAAATCAACAAAATCCACACAATTATCACAAGAAATCAACACAATTACTGTATAGAAATTTTAAAAATTATTTTAAAAACTAAGTACAAATTATCCGTACACAAACGAAAATCAAGTACAAATTATCTATACACAAATAGAAAGTATCTCTGAAGAAATAATATATTGTTTATTGCTCCTCCTCCTCCTCCTCATCATCATCAAAATCATCTCTAGACCCATCAACCTTAGCCCTCTGATGCAATGTGCTTGTGTGATGTTTGCCCTGCCAGCTACTGCATGAGGGATTCCATCCGCGCTATCCCCGTACGCATATCATCTATCGCCTTCCAGTCTGCGCTCCTCTCTTCAACATGCTATACGTGCAGCTCCTCCATCTTTCGGCTTTGTGCCTGCAGTTGTTGCTCCAATTGCTGCACCTTGGTGTGGTAGCCACCTGAAGAGGAGCTGAATCCCTCCTCCCTATCATACCAACTACTGAGCATCTCAGCCCTATTCGTGCAACGAACACAGCCAGGCCTGTCTCGTCCTATGATGGCTATGAAGGCGTCTGTAAGGTCTCGTTTTTCTTGATCGCGCACGCAGTGGAATTAAATAAAATTAAATAGGAGCGATCCCTATATGTTTCAAAGAACTAAAATCGAAAACCGGTGATCGGACATCATTTTGGACGGATTCGAATCCACGTTAGAACAGTTTCGTTGATGTGACGCTGCTAGCCGCGCAGACGCTCGGCCTCTAGTAGAGTTCACACGATTTTCTTCGCAATGGATTTTCTCACATTCCTCATTCCTCGTAATGCTCGAAGAAGCCATCCTTTGCCGCGACGATCGTCACAACATGTAGTCGATTTCCCATCTCATGGGAGTTAGAGAAGACAGTGAAGTAGGCTCAGAGAGAGGGACGGCTAGTGGGCGCCAGAGAGGGAGAGGGAGAGAGGAGGGGTGGTTAGGGCTGAGAAGATGTTTGACCTACTCAGCCCTCTCGTTATATTTTATACTTACCGCGCAAGTTTTCATAAAAAAATTGTAAAGTGTAAAACTTACTTTTAATCTATCGCCTTGAGAATCTTTTGCGTGTGACCCTCTAAGCCCGACTACCAGTCCAGTTAACGGTCCAATAAATCCAATAACTCCTTACTGACTTAATTATTCAATTAATATATCATATTAATTAATTAATCAATTGAATTAATGTCACACACACAATTCGGTCGAGCCTCTGATCATGTTGGGTGCCAAGCAACACCATGTGAACCCGGAAGGTATTGGGGTTAAGTAACCTACTTTTGGAATCTTTTATTCGCGCAATGCTCTCGAACTAACTGAGGGTATGGTGAACTGTCAAACCCTAACGGTCGACTCACTTGGATTAGATGTTGCCCTATAATATCGAAAATTTCCTTTTCCGATATTATTGTCTGCCCTGGTCAAAGACTCCTGTGCATCTTACCCAGAGCATTTTCTCTCTGAATACCGAGAGCGAATGATTCCTTATTGAACACTCAATTCTCTTCGATGGTATTCCGCTGTACCTAATCCTTGACTGTTTAGAATCTCGTGAATAGAGATTTGTAAACCAAAGTCAAAGTACAGAAGTACACCGACAAGATGTCCTTAGTGTCTCAGGTCTGAGGACCATCTACGCAACTGCAACAATAAAATCATGCTAGTTGACAGTTATGTACATTATCATCCAACAATTCAGTCAGATCAGTTCAGTGAACTTATTCTCTAATGTGCATCTACAGATTCGCCTTAGCGTCTCCACATAAGTGACTGTGAGATCAGTCACCCTCATCGTATGAGCGGAGTAATCTATACTAGTCTGACCAGATATCTGATGTCCTTCTCAGATATCCTTTGACTAGGAATAATTAAGAATATGTGTGTATAAGCGATCAGTCTCATTAGTATGATCTCATTATAAGCTGCTTACTATTACATATATTTACGGATTTCATTAGGAAATGATAATAAAACGAATTACACATAATAAAATAATGTCATTTTGTTAATAAATGAATGAGATTATACAAAGTCAGATTGGCTTCTAGGCCACCTAAGACTAACAATCTCCCACTTGGACTTACGCCAATCACCCTTATGCAATATACCTATAGCCTCTAGGTGATGCTCAAACATAATTTGAAACAATGGTTTTGTCGGTGGATCCACTATATTGTTAGTAGATGGAACTCTTTCCACCACTACATCTCTTCTAGAAATTATCTCTTTGATAACATGAAAGTGCTTCAAAATATGTTTCAATTCTGATGAGACCGCGGCTCTTTTGCTTGAGTAATTGTCTCATTTTTGTTGCACAACAGTAGAACATGATTAGAGATATTGGGAACTACGCCAAGGTTGGTGATGAACTTCTTCAACTATACTGCTTCCTTAGCGGTTTCAACTGCAGCGATGTACTTAGCTTTCATCGTCGAATCTACAGTAGTTTCTTGCTTAGAACTCTTCCAACACAATGCACCTCCATTCAAGTGAACACAAAATAAGATGTAAACTTGCTATCATCTGGGTCTAATAGAAAACTCGAGTCAGTAAAGCCTTGCAGTCTTAAGTCATCTCATCCATAGACAAGAAACATATCCTTAGTTCTTCTCAAGTACTTACGAATACATTTTACTGCCTTCCAGTGCTTTTTGCCTAGATCAGCCTGAAATCTGCTCATAATACTTAGAGCATATGCAACATCAAACCTTATACATAGCATGGCATACATGATAGGTCTTATGGTTGAGGCATAGGGTACTTTATCAATGAATGCCCTCTCTTTGGGAGTCTTAGGAGAATACTTTTTTGAAAGATAAATTCTATGTCTCATCGGTATCAGGACTCTCTTGAAATTTTCTATACCAAACCTTTTGACGATGGTATTTATATACATGGATTGGGTCATTCCGAGTATCATCTTTGATCTATCTCTATAGATCCGTATTCTCAATATATAGGATGCTTATCCCAAATCCTTCATGGAGAAATTTTTTGATAACTATGTCTTTACCGATGACATCATAGCTACATCATTCCCAATGAATAGAATGTCATCTATGTAAAGAACTAAGAAGATGACTGCACTCCCACTAGTTTTATTGTATACACAAGACTCAATTTCATTCTTAATGAAGTCATAAGACCTGTCAACCTCGTCAAATCTTAAGTTCCCACTCCGGAAAGCCTGCTTCAGTCCATAAATGGACATCTGAAGCTTGCACACTCTATCTAGAAACTCTTTAGATGTGAAACCTTTTAGTTGTATCATATATACCTCTTCCTCAAGGTTATCGCTGAGGAAGGTAGTCTTCACATCCATCTGTTAGATCTCATAATCGTAGTGTGTTGCTATGCAAAAAGAATTCTGATTGACTTTATTATGGCAAATGGTGAGAATGTAACGTCATAGTCAATTTCTTGTCTTTGACGATATCGCTTTGCCAGCAATCTTGCCTTATAAGTGTCGATCCATCCATCAACATCAATATTTCTTTTAAAGATCCACTTGTACCCAATGGGTACAATACCCTCGGAGAAGTCCTCCATGTTCCAAAGTTGGTTGGTGTATATGGATTGGATTTCAGAGTTCATGGCTTCTCACCATTTTCTGACTTTTGAACCTTCAATGGCCTCCTAGTAGGATTTAGGATCATTATCCTCATTATATTCCACCTTAGACTCACCTTATGTGATATGTCCCACATATCGTTCGGGTAGTCTAAGTATTCTATTAGATCTACGAGGCTCATCTGTGTGTACTTGAATAGATTTAGGAACTGATAGCTCATTCGATGATACTGCAACTGTTTGAGGATCTGGAACCTCTACCAGTACTATTTTGCTCCCACTGTCCTCATGGAGAAGGTATTCCTATTCCAGGAAGAGGGCTTTTCTATCCACAAACACCTTTTGTTCACCAGGATGGTAAAAATAGTATTCAAACGTCTCCTTTGGATATCTTACAAATCTGCATCTATCAGTTTTAGATTCCAACTTGTCCGAATCATGCCTCTTTAGATGAGCATGACAACTCTAGACTTTAACATATTTAAATTCTGATTTTTTACATTTCCACATCTCATATAGAGTAGAGGTCACATACTTGCTGGGTACTGTATTCAGCAGGTATGCTGCTGACTTTAGAACATACCCCCAAAGGGCACTGGTAAATCCAAAAAACTCATCATAGATCGCACCATATCCAACACAGTGCACTTCCTCCTTTCAGATAGACCATTCATATGTGGTGTATATGGAGGGGTCAGCTGAAAAACTATACCATTATCCTTTAAGAATTGTGTAAAACTAGTACTCAAGTATTCTCCTCCTGATCCGATTGAAGAGCTCTAATACTCTTTCCTATATGCTTCTCTCCTTCATTCTTGAACTCCTTGAACTTTTCAAATACTTTCGACTTGTACTTCATTATATATATATAGACAAATCTCGAGAAGTCATCGATGAATGTGATGAAGTATGAGAAGCCACCTTTTCCTTAGGTGGACATGGAATCATATACATCCGAATGTATTAGTTCCAAGATATCCTTGGCACATTCTCTATGTCCAGTAAATGGAGACTTCGCCATCTTTCCCATAAGGCAGGACTCACATGTTGCAAACGATTTATAATCAAATGTATTTAAAAAACTATGTTTGTGCAACTTTTGCAGCCTGCTTTCACCAACGTGTCCAAGTCTACAATGCCATATGTAGTCTTCGTTCACATTATTCTTACTCTTATTAAGAGCATTATCAATATAGAGACTATAGTAAGAAACATCTAAAAGATATAGACCATTGACTAAATGTACCGAAGCAATTAATTTATTACTATAATGAATTGAACAACCTTTGTTCTCAATAGTAAATCTATATCCAATCTTGTCCAAACAAGAAACAAAAATGATGTTCTTTATTATGTTAGGTACACAATATCAATCATCTAACGATAAGACGTTTCCTGATGGAAGCTTGAGGTTTACTGTCCCTATAGCAATCGCCCTCACCTTTGCTTTGTTCGCTAGCCTCGGATCCACCTTGCCCAGCTTGCGCTTACTTGCCAGTACGCACACATCATAGCATACATGAGAAGCACATTCGGTATCTAATACCTAAGATATGGAATCTCTTACAGACAAGTTGATATCGAGTATATAGATACCTAAAGTTTCTGATTGGGTCACCTTTCCTTAAACTTTATCGTTGAGGTACTCCTTGCAGTTCCTCTTCCAATGACCCTTCTATTGGGATCTTTGTTCGGGACCGAAAAATATAGTGGAAAATAATAAATCGGATCCCGTGTCGTTTCAAAAAACAAGAATAGATCAGAAGTGAAACGGTTTTCGCATTCCGTGGATCCCAAATCCGCATTCATTCGGTTTGTCGATGTGATGCCGTAAGCCGCGTAGGTGCCCGGCCTCTAGTAGTATCTACGCGGTCTTCCTCTTGACGGATCGTCTTCGCTTCCTTGCTCAGTGCGGCGTCTGCGGATCCCGACTGCCTGCGCGTAACTCTCCGCGACATGCGGATTCGGAGTTCTCGTCTGATGGTAAGTAGAACCGGCAGGAGGCGGAGCAGAACCACCAGGGGGGGCCCTCTAAGGGGGGCGGTCAGAGAGATAGGAGAGAGAGAGGTGGGGCGGCTGCACCAGGTCAGAGTGCCTGGCCTTTGACCTAGCAGACGTACTTTTATAATAAGTGGCTTTACAATTTTTTAGAAAAATCTACACTTATTATAAAATCTGTTAAATAATCCATCGACTAAAGTCCTTTTGCATGTGACCCTCTAACCCCAAATACCGATCCAGTTAATAGCCTATTAAGCTCAGTAATTCTTTATTGACTTACTGAATTAATTAATATCCATATATTAATTAATTAGTCAAATTTAATGTCCTATATTAAATTCGGACGGACCTCTGATCATATTAGGTGTCAAGCAACACTGCGTGAACCTGGAAGACATTTGAGGTTCTGCAATCCACTAATGAAACATTTCCGTCGTCGGTTACCGCGCGGACATAATCCTTCATCCATACAATATTTCCTAATCGACCTAGGGCATAATTAACTATTAAACCCTAGCCGATCGATTCACTTGAATCAGATGCCGCTAAACTATATCAAATAACTTCTTATATGATTTAGTGTCCGCCTTGGCCAAAGACTTAAGTGCATCATTCAAGGAACATCCTCTCTCCTTTTATCGAGAGCAGATGATCCCTTGTTGATCACACAATTACCTTCGAGGGTATCTCCTATTAGTCTTAGGTGGCCTACAAGCCAATCTGACTATGTAAATCTCGTTTATTTATTAATAAAATGATTATTATTTCATTATGTGTAATTATCGTCTCATAATGAAGTCCGTGAATGTAACGACCCACCACCCTATAATCGGAGATCCAATTAGTAAATGGGTACCGAATCATTAAATTTGGAGCCAAACTAGGATCTCGATAAGTTTGGGAAATAAATGATAAACTAAGCTAAACATCCACATTACATCGAATTGTGAAAGAAGTGCAGAAATTAAAAATTATTACAATTCGACTTGACTCAGCAAATAATTACATATTCCAACAGAAAAATAATAATTAAGCGTACAGGCTAGAAAAGAAAATAACAACTACATCAGGACATACCCCGGAACAGCGGCTGCTGGCGCGCAACCTAAGGCAACACTCTCCTCGCTACGCCTGCCTGGAACCCTCATCTGAAAACCGTATGGGGTGAGTTTCATCGAAAAAGACTCAGTAGGGATCCTTCGATCCCTAGCACCCACTCACGCACCCACAAGTACAACAACATAAATATAGACAATTTAAATGAATAAAGCAGTAAACACAACTCCCAAATTTCGATATAAAACGCATGCATTCAAAATGTAACATGCTCAACTCAGAAACCGCTCCATCACGGAGTCCACAACCAGCACCTTGGTTAAACACACAAACTACACGGCCGAACGCGGAAAACACCGACCCGCTGAGACCAAACAGCAACCCCTCGGATAGCGCGCTGACTACTCCGGCTTGACAGGCTCTAGGTGGTTCTGCTTCCCCCAACACGAGTGACACTCCGAATGTACCACTCCCACACTGGTACTAGCTATACCCTGGGGTACACCAGGTGACCGTCTCTCTAGGCATCACCCCACCACTCCCACACCAGCGCTGTGTCACTCCCACACCGACACAGGGTGCCTAAGCGTTAACAACTGTCACTCTAGGCCCACGATCGCACAAAACGCAACACGGTGCGATCCGATCATGTAGAAATCATCGTCCTCGAGTATGTTTTCAAGCATGCAATTAACCAAATTATCTAACAATGTAAACATATGTTAATTGCATAGATTAATGAGATTCTGTTTTGAATCGCGTCGCCCATGACCGATGTCATTCAAGACCCCTAAATTGGTTCATGCGAAATTTGGCCTTGGAAGATGGCCTAAAACGTGTCGTTCAAAGGGGTCGCCATTTGAATGGCGTCGTTGTCCCTGGACGTTATTCAATTCAGAGACATAGTCTGTTATCCGGACTAAATCGCGTCGTAGGTGGAAGCTACCTTTTAAATGGCATCGCTGTCTTTAGGCGCCATTTAATCTTTACAGACAGGTTTTCCCTCCGCCTTCTCCCAATTCACAAGGTGGGATTTTCTCCCCCAAATTGCACAAAAACATCAAAAAATAAAGGAGTAGGAGGAGAACTCAAATACCCAATAAAAATCCACCATTCCTCATTCTGTAAGATTAACATTTTCACCTCAGAAATCCTCTAAACATGATCTAAAGCGGGAAAAACATGGTTTTAAACAAAACATTGAGGATCGTCACCTTACCGGTTACTCGAACTCCTCCGAGCTCCAAGCCGCCGAACCACCACGCCACGAGTCGCCGCTGGTACCGCCGTGGACGCCGTTACTCCACCGGGATGTCGGCCGCCGTTCGGAGAGAAATGCACCGCGAAGGAAATGGTGGTGGTAGTGGTGGAAGTTAGGAGGTTGATAGAGTGGAGGGAGAGGAGGAATGGGGAGAGGAAAGGAAGGAGAAGGGGGAAAAGGGCGCCAGAGGCTGGGGCGAAGGGAGGAGAGAGAATGGAAAGGAGGGAATGAGGGAAAGGAGGGAGGGTTCGCGGGGTCAAATTGAAACTAGATAAAACGTGTCGCCCAAGACCGACGTCATTCAGACGACAAGACGGGTCGTATACTGACATACCAAGGTCGTATCCTAAATGGCATCGTCCATATAAGACGCCATTTAGACGATAAGAACGGGGCCGTACTCCCGCGGCTCAACACCAGCCCACGTGGAGTCCATGTGGTACAACCTAAAATGCGTCTACCTCATTGGACACCATTTGACCCGCATCGAGCAAGCTCGACGCGAAAAAAAACACAAGCCCCAGCCCCACAAGGGCCTAAACCAAGGGATCTGACCCCGAAACTGTCCCGCTAACAGGATTCGAAACCTCAATCCTTACAGTGAATATGTGCGATAGTGATTATATTATAATGAGATCGTACTAATGAGACAGATTACTTAAACACACATATTCTTAATAGTTCCTAGTCGGAGGATATCCGAGAAGGACATCGGATATCTGGTTAGATTAGTACAGATTACTCCTACTCATACGATGAGGGTGACTGTTCTTATAATCACTTGTATGGAGACACTAAGGCAAATATGTAGGTGCTGTGAGTGCTCAAATAGTGATATGTAATTATCATGAAAATTTTGTTGATTATGTGATAAATAAACTTATTAAAAAAACTATGTGATCACCAGAAACTTTTGACTAAAAATTTTCAAAAGAAAAAGATTGATCGCTTACCTGTTTTGGACGTGGGAGATGTTGAAGTTCTTGATTCTCCTTCTTTAGCCGGCTGAAGAAAAAGAGCCCTTCTGACTTTATTCTTGCTTTGAATGTTGATTGGGCTATGAGGATCGTCTAGATTTCCTTTCTTTGTTGATTCCTTCCTTTTGATCTCCTTTGTACCTTGCAAAAAGTAGAAAGAAAGAAAGAGGGGAAAAACAATAAGAACTCAAATAGTGATATGATGAGAGATTATGATGCTAATATGTTGAAAATATGAAAATATTAATTAAGAAGAACTGAGTTGGATGGCCCCTGGAAAGCCTTGGTTCTTGAATGGATGAAGAAAGGACAAAGAGAAACGAAGCTTGCTTCAAGACTCCTGGAGGTAGTAGTAGTGCTTCGATCCTTCAGCGTTAGGACGTCGTCTCTTTCTTAAAAATCTTTAACTTTTTCTTCTTCATAAGCTTGTGTATTTATAGACTTAACTTCGTGCATCTGCGGTTACTTACAGATTAACATGAAGGAGTTTAAAGCCAATCCAACTAAGAAACAAATAAACACAACCTAATTCATCATTATTTGTAATTAACTAAAACCCGTCGCCCATAGAATACGTCTTTTAGCTTAATTAAGATAAGGATAAATATCAGGAAGAAGAGACAGAAATAGTTTAGGAAACCTAAATGGCGTCGTGCAAGGCAGACGTCTTTTAGTTCATTAACAAATTAATTAAAAATCAAAATAAGAATAATCCCTAAATGGCGTCTTGATAGGTCGACGTCTTTTAGAATTTTTCATATTTGATTAAAAATCTGAGTTAAAATGAATTTCATTAATAAACTTAAATTATGTCTGTCTGACCCGATGTCATTTAGATAATTAATCTAGAAAAATAATAAAAATTAATTAATTATTAAATATCAGACCATTTTGACGTATTATTATATGACATGAAATTTACTCAAAATGATATCAAAATTAGTGTGTCTACAACTGCCTCATCTTGACATCGTCCTTGCAAGGGAGTGAAATAAAATGGAATGTACTGAAAAGGTGATGCCAAGGTGTGATGGGACACGCTCTCAACATCATATGATTAGCATTTTTTCTCAATATTATCAATGAAGATAACTAAAAAATATCAATGGAATCAATCATGTCTGGATGAGATAGACAAGAAAATAAAATAAGGTCAATCAACCTCCACGAATGGGAAGTACCCTAGGTCACAAACCTTGCAGGTTTCATCATGGGGAGCGATTGCTAGCCAATGTGGACGTGCTACAACTATGATGAATCTTAAAAGAAAACAAACAATATTGGATAAAGAATCAAAGAAAGGATAGAATTCCAAGGATATCTTTAAGTGAACCTCAAAGATAATCAAGATAGTTAATTTTGAATGGAATATTTCATATAATATTGGGAAATTATTTGATCAATGGTCTGAAACTTAATCAATAATTAATTCTTGTCATAGTGATTTCAAAGTCCTACATGATGCATGCTGGGCTAAAAGAAAAATATAAAATCAAATAAAATATAAATTAATCAAGGATAATATTGTTAAATTGTTATTAATGAGTCAAGATACCAATTCTTGTAATTCAGTGTTAAGCCGAAGCTCGTTTATCCACGCACCATTTTACAAAAGTGGAACCATCATCCTCACTAATTAACAATCAAACGGTCTATCCGTGCGATTAAGAATTCTCTAGAATTACCATTGTTTTTGTTGGAGGAGAACTCAAATTCCAGTTTCATCAAAACGACAAGGTCCTTGATATACTCTAATAAATATTTAACATATAGTAATGCTAATACAAATCAATTACATGAAAGAGTACAAGGGATAGAGATAACCATATTTTTAACCACGGCGAGGACTCATAAACTCCCACAGTGGGATATTCTTGAAATTTTCAGCTTTGCCATCATTTTTTTGAATTTCATGTACTAAAAAATCATCAGTAACTTCAAGTAAATGTTTAATTAAGCATCAAGATATGGATAAACATTGAATTTCGGACAAATAACAGAAAACCCTTAAACGCGTCGTGTCGCGACGACGCCATTAAGTTCATTGAAAGCATGTCGCTGTTCAACGACGCCTTTTAAGTCGCAGAAACAGGTTCTGGCTGTCTTCAATCCGGATTCCAACTCTCTTCATGAACATCCCTTCTCCAATCTTGCCATGTTCATTACTTAACAAACAGGTTAAGTATCTATTCAGGCTTAGCCCCTTGCCTAGTTAAGTAATCGGCTACTTAATCCTATCCTTGGTAAAAGGGTCAAGGGGCATACCCTTTATTAACAAAGGTAATAATAATTGAACTGAAGGAAATAACGGAGTAAGATGCAACATACAAGCATACAGATGCTCGCTGAAAATAAAGGAATGAAGCACACCAAATGCTACAAGTAGATGCTAATTGAAATGTTTTTTTATTTTTTATTTTTTGAAATATTCATTTTGTTTGGGTTTTGGAACATATATATCATTTTTTTTTTTTTTTGGATTTTGACATATCTATCTTTTTTTGGATTTTGAGATATGTTTTTTTTATTATTTTGACATATCTATCTTTTTTTGGATTTTGAGATATGTACTTTTTTTGGATTTTGAAATATCTATTTTTTTTGGAATTTGAAATATGTATTTTTTTTTAACATTTTTTTTGGATTTTGAGATATGTAGTTTTTTTGGATTTTGAAATATGTATTTTTTTGGATTTTGAAATATCTATTTTTTTTGGAATTTGAAATATGTTTTTTTTTTTTTGGTTTTGGTCAGATCAAAAGAACATATTCATTTACTAACTTAATTTCCAAATTGTTCTTCAATAATCTAACCTAGATACATCGTACTTGAACTTATGTTTTCATTCGTGATCCCATTCGATGGTCTGACCCTTAGTCAATCTAGGCCGTTCCTTAAGCTTGGAGTACGCCTCTTCAGAAAGAAATAAAGAATTTGTTTAGAAAGCCCACGAGAAGGTTCCGGAGACCCAAAAAGATGTCCCTTTCTTACCTTAATATCTGTTGGCGTTCGGTCACTTTCTTTCTGAGGTATTTATCGACCTTGTGTTCCCTTTTATTTCACTTCATGGCCTTGATGTAACGTTTGTAGTGTAATGCATTTTGATTTGACATTTGACTTTTGCCTTTTGCTTTTTCTTTTTCTTTTCATGGGACAGATCTCTCCCTTTTTTTTATGACGGCCTCCTACTAAGTTGGCGGATATTCTTGGTAGTCTATTCTAAGCCTCGTTCCGACATCGTGGATCGAGTGTAAAAACAGAATTTTTGTTTAAAAAGAATGATTTGCACTTTACACCCTTAGTCAAGCTTTTGGTATTCCTTCGGACTTCACATCTTTTGTTATTCACTAATCAAACGTGTTAGTATGTGTAATAATGTGTTTGAATTAAATTATCCAGACTGATAAGGGAATTTGAGTTTCTAAATTTTCTGATTTCACTGGTCTTTGCTCCATACTGATCGACTCTTTAACCTAAGGGTAATATTTCTTAAGATACAAATCATTCTAGGGGTGAGTTAACTCTTGCCCTTCTGCATTAACTAGACGGTAAGCGTTACCAGGAAAAGCATGCGATATGACATATGGTCCTTCCCAATTGGGTTGGAGCTTAGAACGCAGACCACCACGTTTTATAAAGATTCTTTTGACGACCATTTCATCAATTTTGAACTTGTGTTCAATGACTTTCTTTTGATAAAAACGTGCTAATCTATTTTGATATACTCTTGCATGATTAGCAGCTGACCATCTTTTCTCGTCTAAGAGTTCCAATTGAGCGAGGAGTGCTGAGCGGTGCTCATCAATGGAGAATTCCTTATTCAATTGTACTCTTAATGACGGTATGAGGATCTCATATGGAACTACCGCCTCCATTCCAAATGTTAAGGAATAAGGAGTCTGCCTAGTGAGCGTGCGAATTGAAGTTCGGTAGGCCCATAGAGCCTCAATCAATTTCTCTGGCTAGTCTGTGAATTTATTAGACTTGCACGTCTTTTTGATGATTTTTATCAAAGTCTTGTTAGTTGCCTCTGCTTGGCCATTGCCTTGCGGATAATATGGAGATGAATGATGCAATGCAATTTTCTACTTGTTACAGAGGTCATTCAGTTCTTGTGACACGAACTGCGGTCCATTGTCGGTGACGATGGTTCTTGGAATTCCAAATCTTGCGATGAACTTGCAGACGGTTGATGCTTTAACTTCCGTGTATGCTTCGGCTTCCGCCCACTTGGTGAAGTATTCCGTTGTCGTGAGAATGAAGGATTTCTGCTTAATGCCAGAATTAGGATTGCCAAGGGGTCCAATGACATTGAAAGCCCACATGGAGAAAGGCCATGGGGAGGAAACAGGATGGAGTGAAGATGCTGGAGAATGGATCTTGTCGGTATGAAGTTGACACTTGGCACACCTATGGACATATCCTACACAATCTTCTTCTATAGTTGGCCAATAGAATCCTTATCTAAGGATTTTCTTTGCTAGCATTTGTCCATTAACATGGCCACCACAAACTCCAGCACGAGCTCCTTCCATGATCTTCCAAAGCTCATCCTCGTCTAAACATCTCAGAAGAACTCCATCAAAACCTCTTTTATATAGTGCTCCCCCAACTAGGGTGTACCTTTGAGCAACTTTCCTGATAGCCCTTTTTTCTTCAACTGTGGCTTCTTCAGGATATGATTTATCTTCACAATATTTGGCAATTTCATAGTACCATGGCTTCTCTTCATCATTCATCTCTTCCAATAACATTATCTCTCGCCTTTCCACAATATCTCTATCTCTGACTTTCTTTAGCAGCTTCTCCTTAGTCTTAAGGAATGAAGGGTCTTTCACAGCGGGTGAGAGACGCTTATGAACAATGACCGACTCGGATTGCTTACTGATTGGAAAATTGAGTGAAGATGCGAGGGAAGCTAAAGCGTCAGCTAAGATGTTCTGATTTCGAGGAATATGGATAAAGATCAATTGAGTAAAAAGCTTAGCATAAGCAAAAGTGAGTTCTTGATAAGGCTTGAGCTTAGGATCAAGAGTCCGATATTTGGTTAGCACCTGGCGGAGAATCAATTGGCTATCACCCACAATTCTGAGTTTGGTGGCACCATGGAGATGAGCAGCCTCGAGGCCAGCAAGGAGTGCCTCGTATTCAGCTATATTGTTAGTGACTGGAAAGTCAAGTTGAAAGGCTTGTGGAATGGTGACACCTTCAGGTGATAACAGAACAATGCCGATACCCTTTCTATGGGAATTCAGAGCTCTGTCCAAATGCAGAGTCCACATATCATTTTTGATTCGGTCTATGGACATCAATTCCTAATCCGGAAACTCTGATCGGACTGGATCAAAATGAGGAAGGGGATGATGAGCAAGATGTTCTGCTATGGCATAGCCTTTAATCGCTTTCTGTTGAATGTAAGTGATATCAAATTGGGATAGAAAGCTCTGCCATCGTGCTAACTTATCAGTAAGGATTGATTTCTCAAGAAGAAACTTAATCGGATTCATCCTAGCGATGAGATGAATTTCATGGGCTAGAAAGTAATGCTTCAATTTCTGAACCACCTATACAAGTGCTGCACATGTTTTCTCCATCGCTGTGTATCTCTGTTCAGCGGGGTTGAGAAGTTTAGAGAGATAATAGGCTGCCCTCTCCTTTCCTTCTTCATCATCTTGTGCTAGGACAGCCCCCACCGCATCATCCAGGACAGAAATGTATAGAATCAATGGTTTGCCCGGAGATGGTGGTCTCAAAACAGGAGGACTTGCCAAATAATTCTTCAATCCATCAAATGCCTCCTGACACTTATCATCCCAATCGACTTTGACTCTCGGCTTGGTATGCTCGTAGAACGGCTTACACCTTTGTGAGTGCTGAGAGACAAATTCGCGAATAAACTGCAACCTCCCGATTAATCCTCTTAACTCTTTCAAGTTCTTGGGAGGTGGCATTTCTCTAATAGCCTTTGCCTTGTTGGGATCGATCTCAATTACCCGTTTACTGATAATGAATCAAAGTAATTTCCCTGAGGATACCCCAAATACACATTTCTTAGGGTTCATCTTCAACTGATATTCTCTTGATCTTTCTAATACTCTTGCCAAAACTTTGGCATGCTCAGCCTTAGTCTTAGATTTCATTAACAAATCATCCACATACACTTCTAGATCTATATGCATCATGTCATGAAATATTGCCATCATAGCTCTTTGGTAAGTGGCTCCAGCGTTCTTCAGTCCAAAAGGCATTACGACATAACAATATGTCCCCCAAGGCATAGTGAATGATGTCTTTTCTTGATCTTCTTCTGCCAATTTGATTTGATTATATCCTGAGAATCCATCCATAAATGATAGAGTTTCATAGCCAGTTGTGTTATCGATGAGTACATCAATGTGAGGCAGTGGAAAATCATCCTTAGGACATGCCCAGTTCAAATCTCGGAAGTCAATAAAGATTCTGACCTTCCCATCTTTTTTCATAACCGGGACTATGTTGTCTACCCATTGTGGATAGAGGACAACTCTAATGAATTTGGCTTTATGTAACTTATCGACCTCTTCCTTCATCTTCAAAGTCATTTGTAGGTGGAATCGCCTTAACTTCTGTTTAACCAGGCTAGCTCTATCCTTTAATGTCAATCGATGTTCTACTAGTGATGAGTTTAACCCCGGCATATCCTCATAACTCCAGGCGAAAGTGTCCTTATAATCCTTAAAAACTTGGACCACTGCCTTCTCATACATTTCAGAAAGATTTTTGCTAACGAGGACAACCTTAGGTTTGTCTTCAATCCCAAGATTGATCTCTTTGGTGGGCTCTTCTACGGCAGCTGAGGGTTCATCGAATCTTTTTACTCCACTGGCATATGGCTCAGCTGCGTCCTTGTCATCTTCCTCATCCTCAACAATAGGGTCCTTTTTGTGTATTAATTCATACATCCCATATCCATCATTAACTGACTCATCATCTACACAATCTTCTGGCATCTGAATAGGATTTTCTAACAGCTGAGGGATCATAGAGCAAGAAAGGCATTTAACAGCCAGATCCTGGAGGTATTTATCTGGAATTTGTCTACCCTTAGATTTCCTAGACTTCCTAACTTGATTAACCTGCCTAGAACTAGACTCCCTAACTTCACTAGATTCCTTATCCTGACCTAATGAGGACGAAGAAGAATAAAAATTATAGGATACATGAGGAAATACAAGAGAATCCTTTCGAGGGGAGGTGCAGAGTAGATCTAGAAGAGAATCTTGACCGAATGACCCACACGACGGGGTACAGTCGGACAAGTAGGAAGTTTCCTCAACGAGGATCTGGGAGAAGGAAGTTGCCAAATTGGGTTTTTTTTTGGAGAAAAGATGAATTATTCATGAAACAAGAATGGACATGAATAGGAGGAGAATGGGATGGAGGATGTAAGGATTGAGGTTTTCGGATCTGGTTATCGGGTCAGTTTCGGGGTTGGATCCCTTAGTTTGGGCCCTGATGGGGCTGAGACTTAGTTTCTGTTTCCCGTCGAGCTTGCGAGATGCGGTTTAAACGGCGTCCAGCAATGTAGATGTGTTTTATGCTGTGCCACGTGGGCCCCACGTGGGCTAGAACTGGGGCGCGAGAGTACGGCCCCGGTCATATCGTCTGAATGGCGTCTTGGATGGATGACGTCATTTATAGTACGACCCTGGTTTGTCAATGTACGGCCCGGTTTTGTCATCTGAATGACGTCGGGCTTGAACGACGCCCTTTACCCAACTTCTGATTGACCCCGCGAACCCTCCCTCCTTTCCCTCATTCTCTCCTTCCTCTTCTCTCTCCTCTCTTCCCTCTGGCGAACTGGCGAACCCTTTCCCCCTTCTCCTTCCTTTCCTCTCTCCATTCCTCCTCTCCCTCCACTCCATTAACCTACCAACTTCCTCCACTACCACCACCACTTCCTCCGCGGCGCACTTCTCTCCGGACGGTGGCCGACGTCCCGGTGGAGTAACGGCGTCCACGGCGGTACCGGCGGCGGCGTGTGGCGAGGAGGGTTGGTGTCTTGGAGCTAGGAGGAGTTCAAGTAACCGGTAGGGTGACGATCCCCGTTGTATTTCATTTCAAAACCATGTTTTCCCGCTTTGCAGCATGTTTAGGGGTTTTCTTGGGGTGAAAACACTAATTGCATGTAACAAGAATTTGGGTATTTTAATGGGTAATTAGGTTCTTCTCCTCCTTCTCCACGTTTTTTGTGTTTTTACACGATTTGGGGGAGGAAATACCACCCCGTGGATTGGGGGATGGCGGAGGAAGAACCTGTCTGTGAGGGTTAAATGGCGTCGGGGGACAGCGACGCCTTTTAGAAAGGCGGCTCCCACCCGCGACGCGATTTAGCCCAAATAATAGACTCTGTCTCTGGACTGATGAGCGTCCAGGAACAACGACGCCTTTCAAAAGGCGACTTGCATGGGTGACGCGTTTTAAGTGAAAATCACCCCGTAGCCCGTCTCTGCTTCTGTCGCTATCAGGCGACTAGGGACAGCGACGCCTTTCAAAAGCCGGTTACATGTGACGACGCGTTTTAAGGCCATTTCCGAGGCCATATTTCACATGAACCAGTTTAGGAGGCATGAATGACGTCGGCCTTGGGCGACGCGATTTAAGACAAAATCACATTAATTCATGCTATTAACATATCTTCACACTGTTAGATAGTTTGGTTAAATGCATGCTTGAAATCATACTCGAGGATGAGGATTTTTATGTGATCAGATCACTCACACACCCACAAGTATAGTAATACAGAAAGATGGCAATTAAATAAAGCAATAAACATAGCTCACAAAACCTGATATGAAACATACGCATAAACAATGCAATAAGCACGATTCTAAGCACTTCGAATAACTCAACACAATGCCACAACTCATAACCAAGGGTCCAGCTAAGCGATCAAACCACACTGTCGACCGCAGACAAACGTCGCCTCACAACACCACCAACGCTCACGCCTGTCCGCCCCTACGGTGTTCCGGGCACCGTAAGGTGAGGCAGTGAGTCAAACTGGGACCAGTGAACCACCACTGCCCAGCTACGTGTGCACACAAGCAGTCTAGACTACTGTCTTACCGACCGGATTTTCCTCAACGCCAGGCCTCGGCGCTTCAAGAGGGCCCTGGGGACCGGCGAAACCCCCGTCAAGCCGATGCTATAGGGACTACCCACAACCCTAACCTCCCGGGCTGCATCAGGCCAAAGGGCGAAGGGTACCACTCGCAACCTTGATATCACAGGTCACATCAGACCCAGTGGCTAAAGGGGTAAAACAACAACAGCACCACACCCAGCTCCACAGCAAGAAACGCGCCGGAAGCTGCCACGACAAATAGGAAAGCTCCGACCCGCAGAGACCAAACAGTAACCCCTCGTATAGCGCGCTGGCTACTCCGGCCCGACGGGCTCAAGGTGGTTATGTTTCCCCCAGCCATAATGAAAACACAACATGTACCACTCCCCCACCAGTACGGCAACAATGCCACACAGACACCAAGGCCCTCCCACTTCGGCACATGGTGACAAACGTAAACCACAGCTGTTCCAACTCCACAATTGTATAAGCACACAACATATGATATGATTCCACCTACACAGAAATCCTCAACCTCGATGTATGATTTAAAGCATGCATTTATTGAACTATCTAACATTGAAACACACATTAATATCGAGAGTTAATGTGATTCTGCCTTGAATCGCGTCGCCCGTGGCCGACGCCATTCAAGCCTCCCAAACTGGTTCATTTAAACCCGGCCTCAGAATCTGACCTAAAAGACGTCGCCAAAGGTAGCCGCCTATTAAAACGCGTCGCCGTCCCTCGTCGTCTGATAGCGGCAGAAGCAGGGATAGGCTACGGTTGATTTACGTAAAACGCGTCGTCCTGGGAAGCCGCCTTTTCGAAAGGCGTCGCTGTCCTCAGACGCCATTCTCAACAGAACCCCAAACTAACAGAACCTCAATCGGGGGTGATTTCTGCCTAAATGGCGTCGTGCTGGGTTGTCACCATTCTAAATGGCGTCGTCCAAGCGCGACGTCATTTAGCGCCAGAAACCTGGTTCTGCAGCTCTGCCCGAAGGTCCCCCTTTTCACCCCAAATAACGCAAAATCACACCAAAACAGAAAAGGGAAGAGGGGAAAATGAACTACCATGTGAAACCCACAAATCCACATTCATAAACACGGCCATTCTACTAGGAAAACCCCCCCTTGACATGCTCATCCTACCCCAAACACATCATACTTCACAGTGGAAATCACGGATAAAACAACCACAATCCATGCAAGGTTCGTCCCCCTACCGGTTACTTGAACTCCTCCTGGCTCCGTACCGCCAAACCGCCGCACGGCAGACCGCCGCCGGTACCCCCGAGGACGTCGCCACTCCGCCGGGACGTCGGCCGCCGTCCGGAGAATGGAACGCCGCTAAGGAAGTGGTGGTGGTAGTGGCGAGAGGTAGAGAGGTGTTGGAGTGGTGGAAGAGGAAGAGAGGGAAAGGAAAGGGAAGGAGGGATCGGAGGGGGTGGAGAGAGCGAGGAGAGAGAGTGAGAGGGTGAGAATGAGGGAAAGAAGGGGAGGCTCGCGGGGTCAATCTGAAACAGGGTAAAATGCGTCGTGCGATACAGACGCCTATCAGATGACAGGACGGGCCGTACTGACAAAAGCTCTGAAATGCGTCGCTCACCACAGATGCCGTTTAGACGACAAGACCAGCACCGTACACTGACACCGCAAGGTCGCAATTTGAATGGCGTCGTCCATCTAGGACGCCGTTCAGACGACACGACAGGGGCCGTACTCTCGCGGCCCGAAATCCGCCCATGTGGCGCCCACGTGGTACAACAGCAACTCCCCTAAATGGCGTCCACCTAGCAAGACGCCTTTTTAAAGGCGTCGTGCAGTCGAGACGTCATTCAGAAGGAACTCTCAAGACCCCTCAGGGTCCAAACCAGGGGATCCGACCCGAAACCGACCCGAAAACTGAACCCGAAACCTCAGTCCTTACATTCTCCCCCCCTTAAAAGAATTTCGTACTCGAAATTGCAATCGCTCATACGATAACCACGGCTAACCATTACATGCTGGCAACACAGATCACATCAATCATTCTCACTGATAACACTCATATACGGGGCTCCACACAATCGGTCAATCCAATCAACACCAACCTAACCAAGATCCTCAATTCTGTCAAAAAGCTGATAGACCGAAATAACCATACATAAACAAGGCACATATTACAAAACTATTTCTCCATCATGCCCAAAGTACATAAAAAGTGCCATAAGAGTTCTCAACTACTCAAACTCCCTAATAAGACCAGATGAAAGTGCTCATCTAGCCCAGCATCTCGGACCTTCACCAAGAGACACAACACCACTCAAGGTCCCGGGCTTCTACTGACCACTCGGCTCCTGACCTGCCTTGTTCTTCTGGGGACAGTTCGTCGCGAGATGTCCCTTCCTACCGCAACCAAAACAGCTACCAGTGATCAATGGACATATCCGATTGCCATGATACCTACCACAACGGGGACAACGATCCGCAGCATCCCGTCTCACTTCTTGTTGTCTGCTCCCCACAGTCTGCCTCTGCTGAACCGAACCATCTTCATCCTCATCACAAGGCATCTCTTGGAACCCTAGCTCAAAGGAACTCGAACCGCCTGACGAAAAGACCGCTGATTTGTCCTTGCCATACTGCTTCCCTTGTGCTGATTGCTCCGACTCCTTCGCCACTTGTTGGAACTGAGTCTCCACCGCTGCCGTGCACCGCACTGCTGACGCCAGATCTCTGCAACAATGAGATGCCACCATTTCCCTCAGATCATGCCGAAGTCCATCCACAAATCTCTCCGTCCGACGTTCCTCATGCTCAGATATGTGTGGGACAAATCTTCCAAGAGCTACAAACTTCATCTGATATTCTAGAACTGACATACTATTCTGCACTAATTCCATAAACTCCCTTTCCTTGGCCTTCCGAACGTGCCTCGGAAAATACTATCTACTAAACTCTCTCATAAAGTCCTCCCAAAGGATCTCTCTCAAGGACCTATCTGCAAACATCATCCTCTTGATGGTAACCCACCAATCATAAGCATCGTCCTTCAGCAAGTAGGTTGCCAACAAAGTCTTGTCATTCTCAGCACATTCAAGAACATCAAATGCCTTCTCCACTTCTTTAATCCAATGAGCTGCCGCGTTTGGGACTGGTTGACCCGTGAATGAAGGGGGCTTCAACTTCAAGAACCGCTCCATCACCATGGACTGGCCACCTCGGAGATTGGATCCCTCACTTCCATCTCCCTGTTGGTATCTAGACATTGCCCCAATCATAGCTTCCATGAAACGATCTACATTATGCCCTTATGCCCCAGAACAGCCCTCGTCTGCTCTGGAACCACGAGCCAACGGAACTCTCCTCTTCGGCGCCATCACTACCCCACAAACACGAAAATTGAACCAAACACGTCAAAACCTAACAATCTATGCCAGCAGCCATCGCCTGTACTGACTCGTACTTATTGTTGGACTATAATATCTAACCTAGTTTACCACATACTCGACCAGACTGAGCTCTGATACCATCTGTAACGACCCGCCATCCTATAATCGGGAGTCCGATTACTAAATGGATGTCGGACCATTAACTGTGGGTTCACACCCGAATCTCACACAACACATCTGGAGGAGTAAGCGTTAAACAAGGCTAAAAATAACAATCACACGGACTACAAGGAGATTACAAGCGCGCAGGAAGGAAATTAACAATGTCCGTATACAGTCCAACAATAATTACAGTCCAAAGAATTAAATAAGTACAGGCAGAAGCAAAGTACAACAACATCGGGGCATACTCCGGAACTGAGATAGCTGCTGGTCCGCACACCAAAGAGACACCACATGCCGCCACTCGCCACGAGGTCCACACCTGAAACCGCAGGGAGTGAGCCACACCAGAAAAGGGCTCAGTAGGGATCATCCGATCCCCGCCTCCCACTCACACACCCACAAGTATAGTAATACAGAAAGATGGCAATTAAATAAAGCAATAAACATAGCTCCCAAAACCTGATATGAAACATACGCATAAACAATAAGCACTTCGAATAACTCAACACAATGCCACAACTCATAACCAAGGGTCCAGCTAAGCGATCAAACCACACTGTCGACCGCAGACAAACGTCGCCTCACAACACCACCAATGCTCACGCATGTCTGCCCCTACGGTGTTCCGGGCACCGTAAGGTGAGGCAGTGAGTCAAACTAGGACAAACTGGGACCAGTGAACCACCACTGCCCAGCTACGTGTGCACACAAGCAGTCTAGACTACTGTCTTACCGACCGGATTTTCCTCAACGCCAGGCCTCGGCGCTTTAAGAGGGCCCTGGGGACCGGCGAAACCCCCGTCAAGCCGATGCTATAGGGACTACCCACAACCCTAACCTCCCGGGCTGCATCAGGCCAACTCGCAACCTTGATATCACAGGTCACATCAGGCCCAGTGGCTAAAGGGGTAAAACAACAACAGCACCACAGCAAGAAACGCGCCGGAAGCTGCCACGACAAACAGGAAAGTCCCGACCCGCTAAGACCAAACAGTAACCCCTCGGATAGCGCGCTGGCTACTCCAGCCCGACAGGCTCAAGGTGGTTATGTTTCCCCCAGCCATAATGAAAACACAACATGTACCACTCCCCCACCGGTACAGCAACGATGCCACACAAACACCAAGGCCCTCCTACTTCGGCACAAGGTGACAAACGTAAACCACAACTGTTCCAACTCCACAATCGTATAAGCACACAACATATGATATGATTCCACCCACACAGAAATCCTCAGCCTCGATGTACGATTTAAAGCATGCATTTATTGAACTATCTAACATTGAAACACACATTAATATCAAGAGTTAATATGATTCTGCCTTGAATCGCGTCGCCCGTGGCCGACGCCATTCAAACCTCTCAAACTGGTTCATTTAAACCCGGCCTCAGAATCTGACCTAAAAGACGTCGCCAAAGGTAGCCGCCTATTAAAACTCGTCGCCGTCCCTCGTCGTCTGATAGCGGCAGAAGCAGGGATAGGCTACGGTTGATTTACGTAAAACGCGTCGTCCTGGGAAGCCGCCTTTTCGAAAGGCGTCGCTGTCCTCAAACGCCATTCTCAACAGAACCCCAAACTGACAGAACCTCAATCGGGGGTGATTTTTGCCTAAATGGCGTCGTGCTGGGCTGTCGCCATTCTAAATGGCGTCGTTCAAGCGCGACGTCATTTAGCGCCAGAAACCTGGTTCTGCAGCTCTGCCCGAAGGTCCCCCTTTTCACCCCAAACACCGCAAAATCACACCAAAACAGAAAAGGGAAGAGGGGAAAATGAACTACCATGTGAAACCCACAAATCCACATTCATAAACATGGCCATTCTACTAGGAAAACCCCCCCTTGACATGCTCATCCTACCCCAAACACATCGTACTTCACAGTGGAAATCACGGATAAAACAACCACAATCCATGCAAGGTTCGTCCCCTTACCGGTTACTTGAACTCCTCCTGGCTCCGTACCGCCAAACCGCCGCCGGTACCCCCGAGGACGTCGCTACTCCGCCGGGACGTTGCCCGCCGTCCGGAGAATGGAACGCCGCGAAGAAAGTGGTGGTGGTAGTGGCGAGAGGTAGAGAGGAGTTGGAGTGGTGGAAGAGGAAGAGAGGGAAAGGAAAGGGAAGGAGGGATCGGAGGGGGTGGAGTGAGCGAGGAGAGAGAGTGAGAGGGTGAGAATGAGGGAAAGAAGGGGAGGCTCGCGGGGTCAATCTGAAACAGGGTAAAACGCGTCGTGCGATACAGACGCCTATCAGATGACAGGACGGGCCGTACTGACAGAAGCTCTGAAACGCGTCGCTCACTACAGACGCCGTTCAGACGACAAGACCGGCACCGTACACTGACACCGCAGGGTCGCAGTCTGAATGGCGTCGTCCATCTAGGACGCCATTCAGATGACACGACAGGGGCCGTACTCTCGCGGCCCGAAACCCGCCCACGTGGCACCCACGTGGTACAACAACAACTCCCCTAAATGGTGTCCACCCAGCAAGACGCCATTTGAAAGGCGTCGTGCAATCGCGACGTCATTCAGAAGGAACTCTTAAGACCCCTCATGGTCCAAACCATGGCATCCGGCCCGAAACCGACCCGAAAACTGAACTCGAAACCTCAGTCCTTACACTTACGCACCCTGTGTCGGTGTGGGAGTGACACAACGCCGATGTGGGAGTGGTGGGGTGACACCTAGAGAGAGGGTCACCTGGTGTACCCCGGGGTTAGCTAGTACCGGTGTAGGAGTGGTACCTTTGGAGTGTCACTCGTGCTGGGAGAAGCCACCTAGAGCCAGTTGGGCCGGAGTAGCTAGCGTGCTATCCGAGGGGTTACTGTTTGGTCTTAGCGGGACTGTGTTTCTCACGTTCGGCCGTGTGATTGGCGTGTTTTGCCGAGACGCTGGTTGTAGACTCCTTGGTAGAATGGTTTCAGAGTTGTGCATGTTACATTTCGAATGCATGTGTTTTATATCCAAATTTAGAAATTGTGATTACTGCTTTACTTGCTTAATTTACCTATATTTGTGTTGCTGTACTTGTGGGTGCGTGTATGGGCGGTGGGGATCGAAGGATCCCTACTGAGTCTTTTTGATGAGACTCACCCCTGCGGCTTTCAAGTGAGGGTTCCAGGCAGGCGTAGCGAGGAGAGTGCTGCCTTGGGTTGCGCGTCAGCAGCCGTTGTTCCGGAGTATGCCCCGACGTAGTTGTTATTTTATTTTCTGGCATGTACGCTTAATTATTTCTTTTCAGTTGGAGTATGTAATTATTTGCTGTGTCGAGTCGCATTGTAATAATTTTTAATTCTTGCACTTCCTTTTCAATTCAATGCGATGTGAATGTTTAGCTTAGTTTATGATTTATTTTCCAGACTTATTTAGATCCTGATTTGGCTCCAAATTAATCATTCGGTACCCATTTAGTAATCGGATCCTCGATTATAGGGTGGCGGGTCGTTATAGAGGAAGCGGTACCAAGGCCAAAGGATTGGGGGGATCATACAGTAGTATGTCCCAAATTAAATCGTAAATCCTCTCTAGATCGAGAGGAGGTTGAGGGATAAAGTCCTGTGGGGACAGAGTGATCATGATGGGCGGAGCTCGTGGAATATCTTCAGTGATGACCCGCAACCAAGTCGGGGTCAGAAGCAGAGTACGGAATAGAGTATGAAGTGTGAAAATGCGAGAGGGTTAAGTTCCTCTCCAGAGAAAATCAGTTGTATAACCAGCTTCATAGGGGTCATCTGGCTCCCCTTCATCTGTTTCCTCAGACAGCAGAATTCTTTTGTCAAAAATGGTGCCAGGCCCTTCAATCAGCTCGTCTATCAACAGCGGCCATTTCGGCTCTGAGGGATCAAGAAATAGTCTGTTTAATGCAATGTACAAATCCCTCAGGTCGAACCATCAGTACCATTCACACTCTGGATCTTGGAATTTCCTCCTTTTCATCGGCCGCAGAGCCTCCAAGGACTAGTACGTCATCAATTCTGAGCAATGCCTGGCCAGGTCCCTTCCATATATGTCATGCAGATCGAACTAGGAAGTGATTAACACCGTATTATCATTATCATGATTGATTATGGGTCCTTTGACAAAATGTGTATACAGGGTCTATGTCAAGGGATCCCAGCCTTCTTTGCATGGTGTAGTCATTGTTTCCCAGGCCTTCTGGCTGTCTTCATCTTCTTGCTGCTGCACAATGTCATGCCTGACTCTTCTTGGCCTATAGCCGAGGCCATTACCAGGTGTCCTTCGGTTGTCTTTAATGGGCATAGTTCTGTCCTGCAATTGTGTGCCTAGACCCTTTCCAGGCTGATAGCTGCCTTTTATCATGATTTTCCAACCAGGGGTACTCATGCACTTCCCCCGCTTCATGGCATTAAGTGGATAAGGACTAAGTGTGGCAGCTTTCAAGGGATCAGCCACGGGACGGTAAACCTGTAATACCGACAATAGAGGTTGTTGGCCAGGTAAAGAAGTCGGCCTGATATTCAAGGAATGAGTAACTGCAAGGATTGCATGCTCGTAACTTTAATAATACGTCCCTTGTATGGAAATTTGAAGCACTGATGGTTTGTAGAAGGAATTGCCTCAAGGGACTTAATATAAGGGCGGCCAAGGATACCCTTCAAAGATGGATCGATTTCCAAGATGTGGAACTCAACTTCATTGTGACAAACAGGGCCCAATTCTACTTTTAAATAAATAATTTCCAGAGGGGAATGGGTAGAATTGTCGTATGCTGTAACAGAAATAGGGGAAGGTAGCCACTTCTCCTTGGGTATACCACACAATTCAAGGGTTTTCGGTGATAAAACGTTGATTGAGGCCCCTGTGTCAACCGGGCATGCGTCTACGGCCTTCTTACAGATGTTGACCGTAATGCTCAAAGCCATGCTTCTGGCTGCTGGTGGTGCTAGTTCCGAAGTGTGGAATGTAATAGAGGGCTGGTCCCCCTGAGAAACTAACAGTGTGGTGATCTTTTCCACCGGCACGTCTTCGTTGACTATAACTTTCTGCATATACTCCATCAGAGCCTCCTGATGGGTCTTGGATCTCTTGATCAACTCAAGCATGGAGATTCGTACCGGTGTTCTGTCTAACTGTTTCAACAGGTCGTATTGAGTGCCTAGTACACTCTCATCATTATTAGCTTCCTATGGTGGCTGTGATGGGCCGTCTCTGACAGTAGACTGAGGAAAGACCTTGTTGAATATCCTCCCGCTCCGGAGCATGTGTTCTTCAATGGTGGAAGGTGTAGGTGACAGTTTGAGCACCGCGGTGTTGGTGGGTGGTTTAGATGGTGTGGGGGATTGGTAAACAGGTGATGGCGTGGGGCTGTTTGGTGGAGGCGTGGCGCGGATGATGGGTTTAGATGGTTGGATGATGGAGGGGTAAGTGATTGATGCGGGTGAAGTGGGAAATGGCATACGGAATAGCGGTCTGGATGGCTGTATGTAACTGGGGTAAGTGTTTGTGGTAGATGATGTGGGAAATGGCATGCGGAGTAATGGTTTGGATGGCAGTAGGGGCGCATAATTGGCTTACGGATGGTTATTTAATGGTGGCGTGGTAGTGGATGGTGTAATGGGTGTGGGTAGAAGGTATGCAAATGTTGGTACATGTGTAATGGTAACGGATTGTGGTTTGGGTATGCGAAGAATGCGGCGTGGTGGTTGGTCGGCGGTGCTCGGTTGATGGCGTATCGAGTAAATAGAGGAAGAATCCTCTATCTTCAACTGCTGCCCTCTATTAGCCTCAGACTGGCTATTCGTCAAGATGGGGGCAATTTGATTCTGATGCTGGTGCTCCGGAAGTGGGTTTTGCACTATACCCATGTTTGGAGGTGCTGCCGCCTGTGCTGGCGCTCTCTGTTGTTGTTGCTGTTGTTGTTGTTGTGGTTGTTGTTGTTGTTGAAGTCTTCTTGCCTACAAGGCAGATATGTACTTCCTCATCTCCTCCTAGTCAATGCCTCCTTGATCGTTAAGATCATGGATGTAATCTCGGAATTTGAAGTAGGTGTCTGCTGTATGTCCAGGTTGCCTGTGAAAGGCGCAATACCTGGAAGCGTCGGCATTCTGGGGCCAGACTGCCTTTTCCCTGGGCAAGACTAAGGCATTGGCTGCCATCAGGGCGTTGAAAATGTCCAGTAAAGATTATGGGAGTACTGGATATGTCGGCCTTTTAGGGCCTTGAGGCTTCCTGTTGGGTTCTCGAGTTTTTCCGGATCTCCCGCGCAGCGGAAATAAAAATAAAAACGGAGATCCTTTCCCGTTTCGAAAAATCTAAAAACCAGATTATCGGATAATCGGTTCTTACCGTGTGCGGATTCGAATCCGCAACTGTTCGGCTCCGTCGGTACGACATCGCAAGCCGCGCAAGCGCCCGGCCTCTAGCGGAGTCCACGCGATCCTCCTCGCGATGGATATTCTCACGTTCCTCGTTCTTCGCAGCCACGAAACCTCCGCTGGTTGCCGCAACGATCGCCACAACGCGCGGACGATTTCCTGTCAAACGAGAGTCGGAGAAGCGGCGGAGCAGATCCGGGGATCTGGATCTGGCCTGCGGCGCCAGAGAGAGAGAGAAACAGAGGAGGGGGTGGCTAGGGTTAGCAGCAGCTTGGCCTGCTCAGCTCGTTCGCTACATTTTATACTAAACGGGCGGTTTTTTATAAAAACCCTTGGTTTGTATAAAACCCACTTATTTATCCATCGCCTTGAGAATCATTTGCGTGTGACCCTCTAGGTCACAATTATCAGTCCGGTTAATAGCCCAATAAGCCCAGTAACTCCTTACTGGTTTTATTAATCAATTAATAACTCTTTATTAATTAATTAATCAATCGAATTGATGTTGCACATCGAATTCGACCGCGCTTCCGATCACGTTGGGTGCCAAGCAACACTGCGTGAACCCAGAAGGTATCGGGGTTAAGTAACCCACTCTTGGAACCTTTCCGCCGACAGTTACCGCGTGGATATAATCCTTCATTCGTACAATGCTCTCGAGTCAACTCAGGGTATGGCGTGCTGTCAAACCCAAACCGGTCGACTCACTTGGATTGGATGCCACTGATGAATATCGAAAAACTCCTTTCCCGATATTATCGTCTGCCCTGGCCAGGGACTTCCGCGCATCCTTCCTAGAGCATTCTCTCTCTAAGTACCGAGAGCGAATGATTCCTTGTTGACACACAATTCCCTTCGACGGTATTCCACTGTACCCAATCCTTGGTTGTTTAGAATCCCGTGGTTAGAGATTTATAAACCAAGGTCAAAGCACAGAAGTCCACCGACAAGGTGTCCTTGGTGTCTCAAGTCCGAGGACCATCTACGCAACTGCGACAATAGAATCAAGTTGGTTGACAGTGAGGTACAATACCATCCAGCGATTCAGTCGGATCAGTTTAGTGAACTCATTCTCCAATGACCACCTACATATTCGCCTTAGTGTCTCCACACAAGTTATTTATGAGATCAGTCACCCTCATCATATGAGCATGAGTAATCTGTACTAGCCTAACCGGATATCTGATGTCCTTCTTGGATATCCTCCGACTAGGAACGATTAAGAATATGCGTGTTTAAGTGATCAGTCTCATTAGTATGATCTCATCATAATCTGATCACTATCGCACATATTCATGGACTTCATTATGAAACGATAATTAATACGATTTACACATAATGAATATTATGCCATTATAATAATAAATATGAACGAGATTATATAGTCATATTGGCTTGTAGGCCACCTAAGACTAACAATCTCCTACTTGGACTAAAGCCAATCACCTTTATATAGTAAGACTATAGACTTTAGGTGACGCTCAAACACAATTTGAGCCAACGGCTTTGTTAGTGGATCTGCTATATTGTCGACGGGTGGAACTCTTTCCACTACTACATCTCCTCTAGATATGATCTCTCTGATAAGTTGAAAGCGCCTCAGAATATCTTTCGATTTCTGATGAGACCACGGATCTTTCACTTGTGCAATAGTCCCATTGTTGTCGCACAACAGCAGAACATGATCAAAGATGCAGGGAACTATGTCAAGGTCGGTGATGAACTTCTTCAACCACACTATACTTCCTTGAAAGCTTCAGCTGCAGCGATGTGCTCAGCTTCAGTCGTCGAATTTGTAGTGGTTGCTTGATTGGAACTCTTCCAGCATACTGCTCCTCCATAGACAAGGAACATATCCTTAGTTCTTCTCAAGTACTTAAGGATACATTTCACTGCCTTCCAGTGCTATTATCTTGGATCAACATGAAATCTGCTCATAACACTTAGAGCAAATGCAATATCAGGCTATGTACATAGCATAGCATATGTGATAGATCCTATGGCAGAGGCATAGGGTACTCTATTCATGAGTGCCCTCTCATCAAGAGTCTTAGGAGACTGTTCCTTTGAGAGACTAATTCCATGTCTCATCGGTATGAGACCACCCTTGGAATTTTCCATGTCAAACTTTTTGACTATGGTATCTATGTACAAGGATTGAGTTATTTCAAGCATCCTCTTTGATCTATCTCTATAGATCCGTATTCCCAATACGTAGGATGCTTCTCCCAAATCCTTCATGGAGAAATTTTTCGACAGCCAGATCTTTACTGATGACATCATAGCTACATCATTCCCAATGAGTAGTATGTCATCTACGTAAAGAACTAAGAAGGTGACTGCGCTTCCACTGGTCTTCTTATACATACAAGGCTCATCTTCATTCTTAATGAAGTCATAACACTTGACTGCCTCGTCAAATCTCATGTTCCAGCTCTGGAAAGCTTGCTTCAGTCCATAAATGGACCTCTGAAGCTTGCACACTTTATCTGGAGATTCTTTGGATGTGAAACCTTCTATTTGTATCATATACACCTCTTCCTCAAGGTTACCATTGAGGAAGGCAGTCTTCACATCCATGTGCCAGATCTCGTAATCGTAGTGTGCAGCTATGGCGAGTAGAACTCTGATCGACTTTATTATGGCAACTGGTGAGAAAGTCTCGTCATAGTCAATTCCTTGCCTTTGACGATATCCCTTTGCCACCAACCTTGTCTTATAAGTATCGATCCGTCCATCAACACCGATCTTTCTCTTAAAGATCCACTTGCATCCGATGGGTACAATACCCTTGAGCAAGTCCTCCAAGTTCCAAACTTGGTTGGTGTAGATGGACTGGATTTCTGAGTTCATGGCTTCTCGCCATTTCCCGGTTTCTGGGTCTTCTATGGCCTCTTGGTAGGATTTAGGATCATTATCTTCATTATATTCAACATTAGACTCACCTTCAGCGATATGTCCCATATATCGTTCGGGTAGTCTAAGTAATCTACCAGATCTACGAGGCTCATGTGTGTGTACCTGAACAGATTCAGGAATTGATATTTCATCTGATGATAATGCAGCTGTTTGGGGATCTGGAACCTTTTTCAGTACTATTTTACTCCCACTGTCCTCCTGGAGAAGGTACTCCTCTTCCAGGAAGACAACTTTCCTAGGGACAAACACCTTTTGTTTACCAGGATGGTAAAAATAGTATCCAAAGGTTTCCTTTGAATATCCCACAAACCTGCATTTATCAGTTCGTGATTCCAGCTTGTCTAGATCATGCCTCTTTACACGAACAGGACAACCCCAGACTTTAACATGTTTAAATTTTGGTTTCCTGTCTTTCCATATCTCATATGGAGTAGAGGCCACAGACTTGCTGGGTACTCTGTTCAGTAGGTATGCTGCTGACTCTAGAGCATACCCCGAGAGGGACACTGGTAATCCTGAAAAGCTCATCATGGATCGCACCATGTCCAACAAGGTGCAATTCCTCCTTTCCGATACACCATTCATCTGTAGTGTATATGGAGGGGTCAACTGAGAAAGGATACCATTATCCTTTAAGAATTGTGTGAAATTAGTATTCAAGTATTCTCCTCCTCGATCTGATCGAAGAGTTTTAATACTCTTTCCTAACTGCTTCTTTACCTCATTCTTGAATTCCTTGAACTTCTCAAATGCTTCCGACTTGTACTTTATTAACTACATATAGCCGAATCTTGAAAAGTCATCGGTGAAAGTAATGAAGTAAGAAAAGCCACCTTTGGCTTGGGTGGACATTGGACCACATACATCTGAATGTATTAGTTCTAAAATATCCTTGGCACGTTCTCCATGTCTAGTAAATGGAGATTTTGTCATCTTTCCCATAAGGCAGGATTCACATATCGCAAACGGTTCATAATCGAATGGTGTTAAATAACCATGCTTGTGCAACCTTTGCAGCATGCTTTCACCAATATGCCAAAGTCTACAATGCCACATGTAGGCTTGGTTCACACAATTCTTGCTCTTCTTAAGAGCATTATCAATATGAAGATTGTAATAAGAAACATCTAAAAGATATATACCGTTGACTAAAGATGCCGAAGCTATTGATTTATTACCATAATAAATCGAACAACTTCTATTCTCAATAGTCAACCTATATCCTATCTTGTCCAAACAAGATACTGATATGATGTTTTTTATTATGCTAGGAACATAATAACAATCTTCTAATAGTAAGGTGTCTCCTGATGGAAGCATGAGGTATGCTGTCCTAACAACAATCGTCGCAACTTTGCGTCGTTTCCTAGCCTCAATTCCACCTCGCCTTTTTCTCAGCTTTCGCTTACTTGTCAACATCTACGCATCATGACATATATGAGAAGCACATCCGGTATCCAATACCCAAGATGTGGAATCTCTAACTGACAAGTTGATATCTATCATATAGATATCTGAAGCTTCAGACAGCTTCACCTTTCTATGAACTTTATCGTTGAGGAACTCCTTGCAGTTCCTCCTCTAGTGACCCTGCTGCTTACAGTAAAAGCAGTAACCTTTAACTACTGATTTATCTTTGTCCTTCGATCTTTTATCGTTTGCTATCATCTCTGCGTCAAGGGCATCCAATGCCGGTTCAGCAGGAGGTTCAGCATCAAAGGCGAAGGCAATATGCTCAGATCTGAAGACATTCTTCAAGTGTCTGAGCCAATCTGAGTAGTTCAGGCTAGTCAAATGTTTGGCATCAAGTATGCCACGGAGTGGGTTATTCGACGACATAATTCCCTACAGGGGATATATAATATCTTTTAAGCAGATGTTCAATTATTAAATATAAAACAAGGCATGGTCTTTTATTCAAGTTTTAACTCCCACTAATTTTTGACGGACTGTATATCCCTCAGTTATATAGAACGGGAGACGCCGACACTCTCCTAGTGTGGATCAAAATCTCAATGACTTGCAGTACAGTCTTGTGGATAGCACAACAAATTGTAATACAATCAAAGAGCACCCAACTCATGGGACTTGCAACTCCTTGTAATATCTGATCATAGCTTCGGTCCCCAGAGATTTAATGGCCTTGTGGATAGCACAACAAACCACTAATTCTGATTTAAGCTAACCATCGTTACGCGACGAGCATAGATTTGCATGCAGCCCTTGTGGATAACACAACAAAACTACATGGTTCCTCTACCCCAATCATATAGGCATCTAATGCCATAGCCACAGTTTCTCCTCCCAATTAAACAGGCCTTGTGGATAGCACAACAAACCTAACTAAAGTGATTTGAATCCTATGACTATAACGATAGTGGACCACGCGGTAAGTTCTTAATTACTCGCGTTACGGCTTAGAGTTTAGATGAGGGTATTTAGATAACTTTTATCTTGGTCTCTCCTAGGTGATAGTATAAATATATCGTATATATTTACTAAATACTATACCTGTTTTGATTCACAATCAAACGAAAACAATGCATCTCATACATGTCAAGTGTGGTCATGGATAGCACAGTGGGTTTAGAGCCAAGAGTCAAACGCATACACAATTCTAATATAACATTTACATTAGAGAATTAGCAAACACACAAGCAAAGGATCTTCATCTTTTCACCTGTGGATTGTCCTCGCTCCTTCCTCGATCTCCTCAATCATATTACATTTAAATCTAAATTTACATGTAAACAGAAGAAAGCCTTATAGCGAGTACAAGAGAGAAGGAAGTAGAAGTTGTTAGTCTTAGGTGGCCTACAAGCCAATCTGACTTTGTAATCTCGTTCATTTATTAATATAATGACATAATATTCATTGTGTGTAAATCATATTACTTATCATATCATAATGAAGTCCGTGAATATGTGCTATAGTGATCAGATTATGATGAGATCATACTAATGAGACTGATCACTTAAACACACATATTCTTAATCGTTCATAGTCGGAGGATATCCAAGAAAGGACATCGGATATTCGGTTAGACTAGTACAGATTACTCTTGCTCATGCGATGAGGGTGACTGATCTCATAAGTCACTTGTGTGGAGACACTAAGGCGAATCTGTAGGTGCTCATTGGAGAATGAGTTCACTGAACTGATCTGACTAAATCGCTGGATAGTACTGTACCTCACTGTCAACCAGCTTGATTCTATTGTCGCAGTTGCGTGGATGGTCCTCGGACCTGAGACACCAAGGACACCTTGTCGGTGGACTTCTGTGCTTTGACCTTGGTTTATGAATCTCTAGCCACGGGATTCTTAAACGCCAAGGATTGGGTACAGCGAAATATCGTCGAAGGGAATTGTATGTCAATAAGGAATCATTCGCTCTCGGTACTTAGAGAGAGAATGCTCTAGGAAGGATGCGCGAAAGTCTCTGGCCAGGGCAGACGATAATTTTGGGAAATGAGTTTTCTAATATTTATCAGCGGCATCCAATCCAAGTGAGTCGACCGGTTAGGGTTTGACAACACGCCATACCCTGAGTTGACTCGAGAGCATTGTACGAATGAAGGATTATATCTACGTGGTAACTGTCGGTGGAAAGGTTCCAAGAGTGGGTTACTGAACCCCGATACCTTCCGGGTTCACGCGATATTTCTTGGCACCCAACGTGATCGGAGGCCCAGTCAAATTCGATGTGCGACATCAATTCGATTGATTAATTAATTAATAAAGAGTTATTAATTGATTAATAAAGCCAGTAAGGAGTTACTAGGCTTATTAGGCTATTAACCGGACTGGTAATTGGGCCTAGAGGGTAACACGCAAATGATTCTCAAGGCAATGGATAAATAAGTGGGTTTTATACAAATCGGGGGTTTTTATGAAAAACCGTGCGGTTAGTATAAAATGTAGCGAACGGGCTGAGCAGGCCAAGTTGATGCTAACCCTAGCCGCCCCTCCTCTGTTTCTCTCTCTCTCTGGCGTCCTAGACAGATCCAGATCTGCTCCGCCGCTTCTCTGACTCCCGTTCGACGAGAAATCGTCCGCGCGTTGCGGCGACCGGCGGAGGTTTCGTGGGCTGCGAAGAACGAGGAACGTGAGGATTTTCGTCTCGAGGAGGATTGCGTGGACTTCGCTAAAGGCCGAGCGCTTGCACGGCTTACGGTGTCGCACCGACGGAACCAAACGGTTGCGGATTCGAATCCGCACATGGTAAGAACTGATTATTCTATAATTTGGTTTTTCCGATTTTTGAAACGGGAACGGATCTCCGTTTTTACTTTTATTTCTGCTGCGCGGGAGATCCGAAGAAACCCGAGAAATCCAACAAAAGTACATCGGAGTATGAGAGAGAGAGGTACGCAGACCTCTATTTATTAACAATTAATAAATAACCAACATACATCCACGATTCACACAATCCATTCATCACATGAATAATTAAATGAGTGCATATCCATGACCACGGTGTGTTTTATACAATCTACACAAGATCCAGCGTATCACATGGCTAAAATAAACGAGTTTTCAAAAATAGATAACTTTGGCTTTTAGAAAGCATAGGTTTCAATCAAAATTGGTATTTGAATTTCTAAAACTCTTTAAATATCTTAAACATGCAACTAAATCAAATTTAAAAGCATTAAAACGCACATCATATGTGAATACACTCCAAATTAATAATTCCAGATTATTCCAAGCCATTAGAACAATTCTAATGATTAAATAATCTAACACTTAGATTAAACCACATTAATAATCTAACAATTAGACTATTAATAATTAATAACTAATCTAACTCTTAAATCAGTAAATTAAAATCAATCATTAATTTAACATTTAAATTAATAATTAACTCTAATTAGTTATTAACTATTAATCTAACTCTTAGACTAATTAATTAATTAATTAATGTTAATAACTAATTTAACTCTTAAACTAGTAATTAACACATATTAATTATTTAACCACTAATCTAACTCTTAGATTATTGGATTAATATTAATTATTAATTTAACTCTTAAATCAATAATTAATAACTTCTTATTAAACTATTATATTAGTTAATTAAAGTTAATTATCAATTTAACATTTACATTAACAATTAATAATAATTAACTAATATATATACTAATTTAACATTTAAATTAGTAAATTAAAATTAATTATTAATTTAACACTTAAATTAATAACTAACCTTAATTAATCAACAACACTTTGTTAATTTAAATGATTCCATAATCATATTGCCCAAATAAAATTAAAATTGAGTAATAATTTAAATATTTCAAAAAAGTTTTGAATTTTAAGTTAAAATTCAATTTAATTATTAAATGGGCAATCGGGTTTAATTAGATATTTTGGGGTTTTATAGTGGGGTTTAAAAGGGGTTTAATGGTTTAATGGGTTGGGTTCAAAGGGCTCAGCCTAATGGCCGAGCCATGCCTCGGCCCTGTGCTTAGCCAGGGCTCGACCAGGGGCGAGCTTGGCTCAGGCTACGGGTCCACTCCCTCCAGCCCGCCCGGTCCAACTGGGTTTGGCCCCAAAAGGCCCGACTGGTTCGTCTTCAACCCGACGCCCTTAACAGAAAACCCTAAACTTGCAGGTTCAAGCGGCGGCTGGCGGCGGGGCTCGTGCCGTGGCGGAAGGCAGCTGGCAATATGGCGCCGTCCGTACCCACCGGTGCCCCCTCCGACACCGGTGGGATCGCCGGAGAGGCCCCACACACACAGCCCGAGCCCCTCAAAAAACCCAAAAATCTGATTTTCTGGTTTTAAAACCGATTTAGGGCTTGATTTTATAGCTCTCCAAGGGCACAATGGCGCCGACAATGATACCCGGTGGGCAGTGATGACTATCACCTAGAGATCCGGGGATCCGGCCCGCCATCCCAATGCTTGGGAAGCATGTATGAAGTTGCCGAAAACCCCCGGTTCATCATCTCATGAAGAACACCGAAAAACCCCAAAATAAAATTAAAAAAATTGCAGAAAAATAATAAAATTAACCGTGCTCATCGTATGAACACACATCTAACAATTAATCGAACATAAATGCATGGAATAACGGATGAAATATTAATTTTGGAAATCGAAACGGGACGAGAAACAGTGGAAGCTGGCTCTGATACCACTGTTGGGTTCTCGGGTTTCTCCGGATCTCCCACGAAGCAGAAATAAAAATAAAAATGGAGATCCGTTCCCGTTTCGAAAAATCTAAAAACCAGATTATCGGATAATCAGTTCTTACCGTGTGCAGATTCGACCGTTCGGTTCCGTCGGTGCGACACCGCAAGCCGCGCAAGCGCTCGGCCTCTAGCGGAGTCCACGCGATCCTCCTCGCGACGGATACCCCCATGTTCCTCGTTCTTCGCAGCCACGAAACCTCTGCCAGTCGCCGCAACGCGCGGACAATTTCCCGTCGAACGTGAGTCGGAGAAGCGGCAAAGCAGATCCGGAGATCCGGATCTGGCCTGAGGCGCCAGAGAGAGAGAGAAACAGAGGAGGGGGCAGCTAAGTTTAGCAGCAGCTTGGCCTGCTCAGCCCGTTCGCTACATTTTATAATAACCGCGCGTTTTTTCATAAAAACCCTCGGTTTGTATAAAACCCACTTATTTATCCATCGCCTTGAGAATCATTTGCGTGTGACCCTCTAGGCCTAATTACCAGTCCGGTTAATAGCCCAATAAGCCTAGTAACTCCTTATTGGTTTTATTAATCAATTAATAACTCTTTATTAATTAATTAATCAATCGAATTGATGTCGCACAACGAATTCAACCGGGCCACCGATTACGTTGGGTGCCAAGAAACACCGCGTGAACCCGGAAGGTATCGGGGTTAAGTAACCCACTCTTAGAACCTTTCCGCCGACAGTTACCGCGTGGATATAATCCTTCATTCGTACAATGCTCTCGAGTCAACTCAGGGTATGGCGTGCTGTCAAACCCTAACCAGTCGACTCACTTGGAATGAATGCCGCTGATGAATATCGGAAAACTCCTTTCCCGATATTATCGTCCGCCCTGGCCAGGCACTTCCGCGCATCCTTCCTAGAGCATTCTCTCTCTAAGTACCGAGAGCGAATGATTCCTTATTGACACACAATTCCCTTCGACGGTATTCCGCTGTACCTAGTCCTTGGCTGTTTAGAATCCCGTGGTTAGAGATTCATAAACCAAGGTCAAAGCACAGAATTCCATCGACAAGGTGTCCTTGGTGTCTCAGGTCCGAGGACCATCCACGCAACTGCGACAATAGAATTAAGCTGGTTGACAGTGAGGTACAATACCATCCAGCGATTCAGTCGGATCAGTTCAGTGAACTCATTCTCCAATGACCACCTACAGATTCGCCTTAGTGTCTCCACACAAGTGATTTATGAGATCAGTCACCCTCATCATATGAGCAAGAGTAATTTGTACTAGTCTAACCGGATATCCGATGTCCTACTCGGATATCCTCCGACTAGGAACGATTAAGAATATGTGTGTTTAAGTGATCAGTCTCATTTGTATGATCTCATCATAATCTGATCACTATTGCACATATTCACGGACTTCATTATGAGACGATAATTAATACGATTTACACATAATGAATATTATGCCATTATATTAATAAATATGAACGAGATTATATTGCCATATTGGTTTGTCGGCCACCTAAGACTAACACTTCCTCTGTTGGTTGTAATCATTTGGTGGAGGTACATTATGGTATGCCGGCGGTGCACGCAACTGGTACTACTGTTGGTTCTGCTGCTAGTACTGGGGCTATTGATACTACTGTTGGTTCGGGGGCTGCTGCTGTGGCTGCTGGGGTTTGTATCCTTGCTAGTTCGGAGGTCTATAACTTTTCTGGTTTGGAGGTCTATAACCTTGCTGGCCTGGTGGTTGCTAGTTTCTTGTGAACTAGGGCTGATTGTTGTTCATAGTGCTAATTTGCTCATGAGAGAGTGTGCCTTTGGTTGTCGGACCTATGCTAGGAGGATTTGGTACGGCAGGCTTCTGAGGTGGAGGTCTGCTGGGTCGGTAAGGATCAAAGACATTGGAAAAAGTGGCATCCTTGAAGGCGTTTTGACAGTAACGTGCTCTCTCGTATAGTTCTGCCATACTGGTCAAGTTGTTCAAAGCTTGGACCTGTTTGTATTGAGGGGTGGCATTGGAAATCAACATCTTGACTTGTTCAGATTCAGACATATAATCCCTAATTTTCTCTGCCATGCTCCTCCATCTATCAGCAAATGTGATGAAGTCCTCATTGGGCTTCATCTTCTCAGCAACTTGATCAATGATGATTCGTAATAAATTTTCGGTGAGACTCTATCCTGGTATCGTTGAATAAATTTTCGGGATACGATACCGTAATCTTCCACTTCCGACGGTTCTAATGAGAAGAACCACTCGAGGGCTGGCCCTTCTAACGATTTCCTGAACAGGAATGCCAACGACCTCTTGTCATTGTGCCAGAATGATGATTCGTACATGAACTCCTTCAAATGGGTGAAGGGGTTACTAGTACCATTGTATTTTCTATACACCGGCATTTTCGAGGGTGGCAAATGAAACACGGGCAGACTCGGAAGACTGATCTTAGGTGCAGCCTTAACCCCCATCATTTTCTGAAAATTGTGAACTGTTCATCCATGCTCCATTTTCGCGAGCAGAGCTTGAGTCGTTGGATCAGCCTGGGGAGGAGGTGGTGGTGGTACATGATAGGCCTGTTGCCTAGAGTATGTGGGACAAGGGGGACAATATGGTTGAGGTCCGGCAGCGCTTCCGCTAAGCCCGAGGGCATTTTGATAAGTTGGCATGGGCGGCCTAGCCGGTTGCCTTGAGGAGGAGAGTTGTGGCCCAACTGGCCGAGAGGTCGAAACTTGAAGGCCTTCCATGGCCTGGTGAATGAAAGAAGTATGGTGGGGAGGAGGTTGAGGAACGGCAGGGGGAACCACAGGATTCGGTTCAATAGACTGCACGGGCGTTTTCCCCTTTAAAATGGATTGGATTGCCTCGAGCTGTTGAGGATCCAAATGGGAGGCCAGAACTCCCAGAGCGTTGACTAGATCAGAAGGATTGGAAGATGATGGCTCATTTGGGTTCATGGCCCCCTTAAAGACAGGATTAGAAATCGCATGCACATGCGGAGGAAGATTAGTGCCAGAATTATGTTGATCATGAACAAAAGGAGGAGGGATTTGGTGGTTTCCCTCATGTTGAAATGGATAAGAATGGGGATCACGGGGGGCATTAGCATCTCCCCCGTTTTCATAGTGATAATCAGATTCAAGAGGGGCATTAGCATCTCCCTCGTAGTTGACTAGAGCATCTGAAGCCATGCCCAAATCCCTACCTGATCGAAGCAACATGGTATTAGATTTTTTTTTAACAAAGATTTGCAGACAAGTTGTGCAGAGATTAGACAAACAAGTGGATGCTTAACGTTTTTTTGGGATTCCTTGTTGGATTATTTGGATTCAGTTAATCACAAATTCACTTAATGGGTAGGATCCTAGTTTGAGTTCAGTTTCCACCATTATACTCTTAGGTCCCGTTTGGTATCGGGATAAAACGGGGATAAGGATGGATTATACCCGTTTTGCGTTTGGTATGCCAAAAATATGTGAGAATAAGAGGGGTTAAGAAGAATAGGGTTATCCCCAATAATGAGGTTAAGATTGGGGATAACTCATTCCACGTTTTAGGTGGAATGAGTTAATCTCATTTTTTCATCCCCGTTTTTCTCTCCTCTGCCCCTCTGCCCGTACCCCGACGCCCCTCCCGTACCCCCGACGCCCCTCCGACGAGCAGCACGGCCGACCCCGGCATCCTGCCTCCTTCCCTCCCGGCGGCGACTCCGGCTTCCCGGCGACGACTCCGGCACCCGGTGGCATCCCCATTTCTCTCGACCCCGACGATCTTTTTCCTCTTCTCTGCCTGTACCCCCGACGCCCCTCTACCCTTCCCTTCTAAACCCTAGCAACTCCGACGAACAGTGAGTCGACGGCGGCGACTCCGGCATTCTGCCTCCTTCCCGGCGGCATCTCCTTCCCGCGGCGACCTCGGCATCCCGTCTCCTTCCCGGTGGCATCCCGCCTCCTTCCCGACGGTGAGTGTTTCTCGGCGGCGACCTCGGCATCACGTCTCCTGGCCCGCGGCATCTCGCCTCCTTTCCGGCAGTATCTCCTTCCCGGTGGCATCCCGCCTCCTTCCCCGCAGCATCTCGCTTCCTTTCCGGTGGCATCTCCTTCCCGGCGGCATCTCGCCTCCTTCCCGGCGGCAAGGTCTTCTCTTCCCCTCTATTTGTTGGTTCTCTGCGTCTCGTGGCAAGGTGTTTCCTTTCCTTTCCTCTGTTGGTTGTTCCTTTGCTCCTGTGCATCACGTGTTCTTCGGATTTTTCCTTCCATGTTCCTGCAAACAATATATATGGCTATCATTTTTTCCTTCCCTGTTTTTGAACATGATGCTCCTATTTTATTTTCCCCTGCTATAGGCGATCGGTTGTGGTTGTGCAGCAATTATATGGTGCTTTCCTCGTTTTCTCCTTTCTTCTTCCTGAACATGATGCCCGTATTATTTTTTTATGTTGGGAATTTGTTGCTCCTTCTCTATTGAAATTTGCTGCATTTTCTGTTTGTAATGTGCTGGTTTTTCTCTGTTGTGAATGAGCTGGTCCTTCTCTGTTATGAAGGTGTTGCTCGTTTCTGTTGGCACTGTGCTGTTGAAAGCATGTGATTACTCATTCCCTCATGTTTCCACATAGCATACGGCGCTATTTCTCCTTCCCTCTGTCGCTTGTGGTTCCACATAGCATTCCACATACTCATTCCCTCTATCGCTTGTGGTTCCTCCTCACTTGTATGTTTTTTATGTTTCCTCATTGCACGCGTCTGATTGCTCCATTGATATACACACATATACGTTTTCTTATGATTTTACATTGATCTCATTATTTTATCTTTCTTTGTATTCAATAATCCTCCCTAGTAAAGAATGAGTCAGTCTAAGGATGGTAAAAGTAGAGTGGTTAATTGGAGTATCGAAGGTGATCGTACCTTGGTAGATCTTCTTGTAGAGCACAGGGTTAACAACGATGGATTTCCCAATGGCAATTTTACGAAAGAGGCTTGGAAGTCCACTGTTGTTAAATTCAATTCCATTTCTAAACTGGGCTATTCACTCTATCATTTGAAGAATCGTTTCAAAAACCTGAAGAAATTGTATTCCCTATATCTTAATCTTAAGAATAGGACGTCAGGTTGGGGTTGGGATGATGAAAAACATGTGCCTGTCCCAGGCGACCGAGAGACTTGGGAGGATCTGATAGCGGTATGTGAGTGGGTGTTGTATGACGAGTTTTTCATTTCATTACTTTCAGTCATTCATCACTAATAACATGAGCAAATGTTACATTTTTTTCAGTGTAATAAAGAATATAAACAAATACAAGGAAAGCCTTTCTACTTCATGGAACAAATGCACATGATTTGTTCCACTTCTTTGGCTAGGGGAGATAATGTTGCACCTAATTCGGGTACCTCATACCTAGATATACGAAGTGAAACTAGAGATGATGATGAAGTGACGGATGTGGACCTAGGCTTAGACTTCAATTTAAATTGCTTCAATTTAGAGGGTGAGACATCCGAATATAATGTCCAGCATGAAGAAATGCCAACTCCCACACCTAACATGAATGAGGAGGCTACTCCTCCACAGAGAAACACTTCCACTTCCACTAATGCTAATAGAAAGAGGAAGCGGGCTACTGATCTTGGTAATGAGCAGATGGATAGGCTAGTCAAGTTGGGTGAGGAAAGACTCAAATTGACAAGGGAGATTGTGGAGCATCAAAAAATGTCAGCTCCGTCCGTTGCAACAGCTCTTCAGGAGTTGATGAAAGTCACTGGAATTCCGCAAGAGTCTTTTTATAAAGCTGTTGATTTGCTGAAGCCTGTCGATGATCGTTCTATCTTTTTATCGCTACCAGATGAATTGAGGCTTGGGTGGATAATGACCCGCCTAGGCTACTATTGATATCCTTTAATTTGTTTTTTTAAATGTGATTTCTGTTGTTATTTTTATGTGCAAAACATGATCATTTCATACTTGTATAACATAGGATCTTATCTTTTGACAACATGGAATTCGCTGCTATGAACCCTCCTGCCTTTGACATTCTTACATTTATGATGGAAGAGGAAGAGTATTGGGAACAAGTTGAACACATGGTCATACTTCATTTGTTATCGTCGTCATTTCACACTCATGGTCCTAGTAGGCCAATGCATACTGATATAGGTCGAGGGAATAGGTGGGTAAATGAGTTGATGGCAGGCCATGTGGGAAGGTCATATTCCAGTTTTCGGGTGCACCCATGGTTGTTTTTAAGACTGAGAGATAATCTCATGGAGCGGGGTGCCCTACAAGACACGAAGAACATGTCTGCTACTGAACAATTAGCCATATTTTTGCTTGAGGTTGGCCATGGTATTGGGAATAGGTTGCTTCGTGAATGGTTTCAGCACTCAGGGGAGACCATAAGTCGTCATTTTAACAATGTGCTCATGGCAATATTGTCAATATGTCGTGACTACATCAAGGGCCCTACTTCCGATGAACCGGTGCACCCAAAGATTCGTCGTGATCCAAAGTATTATCCTTTTTTCAAGGTAATATTATTTACCGTACACACCTAACATTCTTATCTATGTATCTTTGTGTCGTCATGTGTTTGATTAACTTTATTTCCTATGCCAATAGAATGTTGTAGGTGCAATTGATGGCACACATGTTTCTGCAAAGGTCCCACATATTGACCAGCCTCGATTTCGAAATAGAAAGGGTGAAACCTCCCAGAATGTCATGGGTTGTGTGAATTTTGATCTAATGTTCACATACATTGTTGTTGGCTGGGAGGGTTCTGCTGCAGATATGAAGGTCTTGAGGTGGGCAATGGAGAGTGGAGGTTTTACTGTACCTGAAGGTAAATACTATTCAATACAGTAATTAAAGTACTCAATTTTGATGCTAAACAATAGCTACAACTTGTATCGTAGGAAAATATTAATTGGTCGATGCTGGGTATGCAAACACCCCTCAATTCTTAGCGCCGTACCGCGGCACTCGATACCATTTGTCTGAGTATAATTCTTCAAGAAGGAATCGGCTAACATATAGAAGTAAGAAGGATCTGTTCAATCATAGGCATGCTTAGCTACGTAATGTTGTTGAGCGTGCCTTTGGGGTATTGAAAGCCCGATTCACAATTTTAGTAAAACGACGAAATTATCCCATTAAGACTCAGGCAAAGATTGCAATGGCTTCTTGTGTCTTACACAACTTCATTAGGAAGGAACAAGGCCTTGATTTAATTTTCCAACAAGGAGAATGTGATTTGATGATGGAGGGAGACAATGAAGTAAACGAAGAGGATAATGTTAATGGCACAGAGGCTGCTAGAGGGGAGAGATTCAGAAACCAAATGGCCACTCATCTTTGGGCACAGCACACTAGGCGAGGGTACAAATTGATATACATATGTTGTTTTACATTGGTTATTATTGTATTCATTTTCAAATGTGGTATATGACTGCACACCCATTGTCAATTGCAGGCACGGGGAAGAGGAAGGAGGGAATGATCAATGACATTTCATATGTTGTATTTTCGATATGTTTATATTTTATTTTCGATGCGTGGATTTTTTTTCTTTTGCAATACATGGACATTTCATATGTTGTAATGCTACATTTATGTCATCTTTGTTCTACCCCCTGCGAGTGCCATAAGTTGAACCTTAATATTTCCTTGACATTGACATAGAGATATGGTGGAAGCAAATGGTTTCAGTTTGGGTTGAACTGATAGCTGCCTTATACATATGTGGAAGCAAATGGTTTCTTTTTGGGTTGAACTGATAGCTGCCTTATACATATGTGGAAGCAAATGGTTTCATTTTGGGTTGAACTTATGGCTACCTTATACACGGATAGAAGCAAACAGTTTCATTTTGGGTAGACAATCATGACTGTTATGTCCTACTTGGTGTTTCTTGTAAATATAAACATGTGCATGTCTTTTATGTCCTACTTGGTCTTTCTTGTTATTGTTCTTGCAGATTTCTTCTTATATGCACAGGTTTATATGCTTCAGTTGTTCTTTATTTTGGTTAAGTTGTTTTTTTAGTGGGCTGTAAATATAAACATGTGCATGTGTTTATATGCCCCAGTCTATTTTATTTTTATTTTCTGTGGATTGGGCTGTAAATATAAACCGATGCACAGGTTTATATGCCTCACTTGTTCTTTCTTTTGGTTAACTTGTTTTTTTCAATGTTCTTGTAGATTTCTTCTTACATGCACAGGTTTATATGCCTCACTTGTTCTTTCTTTTGGTTAAGTTGTTTTTCAATGGGCTGTAAATATAAACATGTGCATGTGTTTATATGCCCCAATTTTTTTTTTTTTTTTTTTTATGTGGATTGGGCTGTAAATATAAACCGATGCACAGGTTTATATGCCTCACTTGTTCTTTCTTTTGGTTAACTTGTTTTTTTCAATGTTCTTGCAGATTTCTTCTTATATGCACAGATTTATATGCCTCACATGTTCTTTTTTTTGGTTAAGTTGTTTTTCAATGGGCTGTAAATATAAACATGTGCATGTGTTTATATGCCCCAGTTTTTTTTAATTTTTTTTTCTGTGGATTGGACTGTAAATATAAACCGATGCACAAGTTTATATGCCTCACTTGTTCTTTCTTTTGGTTAACTTGTTTTTTTCAATGGGCTGTAAATATAAACAGGTGCATATTAAGGGGCAGTGATGATGGGAAGGACAATTCAATTGATGCAAAATGCATGTGAAGGTCTCACAACAACCCTGCTCATTCAATTCAGGGTGAGTCAGATGGTTGGTTTGTGATGGCAACATATGCATTGCAGGTGATTTTAAAAAAAAAAGGAGAATTGACCATATGAGCCTCCATTGGGAGTCTCTCACATAATGTGCTGGTTTCTACCTCCCATAGGTATGCATTGTGATGACAGCCTATGCATTGCATAGGTCTATATGTCCGACTTCTTTGTGTTATTTTTGATGGAATTGTAATGTGATGATGGGCAATGATGATGGTAAGAACAGTTCAATTGATGCAAAATGCATATGAAGGTCTCACAACAACCCTGCTCATTCAATTCAGGGTGAGTCGGATGGTTGGTTTGTGATGGCAACATATGCATTGCAGGTGATTTTAAAAAAAAAAGGAGAATTGACCATATGAGCCTCCATTAGGAGTAATGATGGGAATGACAATTCAATTGAGGCAAAATGCATATTAAGGTCTTACGGCAACTCTTGAGTCGATTGGCTAGTTTGTGATGGCAACATATGCATTGCATGTGATTTTTTTTTTTAAAAAAGAGAACTGACCATCTGAGCCTCCATTGGGAGTCTTCCACATATTGTGTTGGTTTCTATCTCCGATAGGTATGCATTGTGATGGCAGCCTATGTCTATATGTTCGATTGTTTGTTTTGATTTTTTTTTTTGAATTCTAATGTGATAATGGGCAGTGATGATGGGAAGGATAGTTCAATTGAGGCACAATGCATATGAAGGTCTCACGGCAACCCTTGAGTCGATTGAGTTGGTTTCTATCTCCGATAGGTATGCATTGGAACAATACTTGCTGCACAGCCGTGCTGTATATTCCACATACCTTCCGAGAAGGGTAAAAAAATCCACTATTTCAACAATTTGAACAACAAAGAAGAATCACGAGTCCTCTGCTAGGGCATTTAGCAGACTAGCTCATTCAATCACCTTGTCAGTATGAAGGAAGGCACCTTATTTGCAGTTCTACTTCTGTCAGTATGAGCCCAGATCAGTCTTAAAAAAATGAAAAATGTTTTTTACAACATATAATAAGGATGTTTTAATTTAGAAGGACACTACTTCAAAATTGCCACCTGCTACAATCCCTTTTCTTAAAAAAATAAAAAATGTTGAACTGGTCAGAATTGGGCCCAAACTCATCTAGATTGGCCTAGGATTGGGTGAGTCTTTTGGCTATTCCAGCTTGGTTCCTACTAAAAAGGTGTGGGGTTGGGGTGTTCAGCTTGGTTCCTGGTTGGGGTGTGGGGTTGAATTTGTCTGACCATTAAGCTTGGTCCCTGGTTATCCTTTGAGATGAGCATCACCTTCTTGAAGACCTTCAATTCAAATCTTCATTACGATCTCCCAAGACTTATAACAGAAGGATGGCCAAGTTATGGTGGCCCAAAGCCAAGTTATGTTACCTCCCTTTGGCCAATGCACATGAGCCCTCTGCTTAATAACAGCAGCTTGCTGTTTGCCTTCAATTGCTATTGGAGTACAGTGAAAATAAGAAACTTGTCTATTATTTTGGATAGATCAAAAGTTATAAATATCTCTAGAATATGTTAAAAAAAAAATTCTATAATAACTGTCAGATGGAAATATTGGATGACCCTAACTAGCTTTGTGTCATGTTACCTCACATCTCATGCTTTGTGTCATGTTGTTTACTCACTAGAGAAAGAGTTAATGTATGGAACCAAGGTATTCTGTGATGTTAAAGCAGAGGAAAAAAACCTCTGCCAGATTTGACAAAGAATGGAACAAGGAAAATAGGCTGCCTGACTAAATGCAGTAGTTGCAGGTGGAAGACAACAAAAAGGCACTACAACCTAGCACTTCGATGAGGAAAGTTCTACAGCCAACCAAAGAAAGAACTGTGTAAAAACCTCACTTGGTTACTTTGCCATCCTAAGAGCACTATGATTAGTCCATCCAAAACTCTTGCCCAAGATAAACATAGAGAGCAGTTGAGTGGACAGGGGCCCCTCATTTCCCATAAGCATATGAGAAAAGCCACAGATTCTGTTATTATCATGGTATTGAGAACCAGCTGGTCAGATTGGAACCAGTCAGGACTGTGGGCTGTCTTAGCCAGTTTTAAGCGTTGAACTGGGCAGTTGCATCCTAAAATGACAAAAAAAGGCTAAACAAGCTTTTAACCAGATTGAATCCTCCTGACTGGCTCGGAACTGACCATGAATCAGTTTCAGAACCATAAAGTTGTAAACTGGCCTGGAAGCAGTTTTTTTTTTTTAGTTGTTTCTTTACCTTTTTTTTCTTTTCAAAATGAATTGTGGATTGCAACACCAATTTTATTAGCTAAACAGAGGTAGTACAATCCATGTGGGGTAGGAGAAATTTCTTGCCCACCAACTACAACAAGCTACATAAAAGTTACAGAAACGACAGAAAGTCCTTTCAAATAAGAAGCAACCCAGAAAAAAAAACATAAATAATGTAATAAAATTTAATAAGACCCTGATCTGATACTTTCAGGACTGCTTCCAACTTGAAGCTTATATTCATACTTACTCAATTCATGGTTGGGACTTCCTGTGTGTTGGACAATGAAAGACATCTCCTTCTGTTCGTACATTGGCCTGAACCGGCCTGTTTGGGTCCTTATCTGGAACTGGCAGTGGCCCGGCGGATTCTGGTTCCAAAACCAGTTTTTTAGAGCATGGTTATTATTTGGTAGTGCGTACTCTCTTCCAAGGCTCTTAAGCCTCCTGTTTGAATAGAAGGCTCTTTTTTGTCTGCCAGTTTTATCGTCAAGAGTCACCATTCATGGACATTCTTCTGGCCTGTTCTTTTTCCAAAGTCCAAATCTCTTTGGAGGGCTTTTATTATGATTTTAACGTGATCTGATCTCATTCTTTTAATTACTTTTGCCAAATACTGCTCTCCAAAATATATATTTATGTGCAGTTCTAGGAATACAGATGGGACCTGTGCGTTGGTTAAAAAAACAGCACTAAGGCTTACGCCTTAAGGCAAGGTGTAGAAAACCATCTTAAGGCATATGACTTAGGTTGTCTACTTGTGGCTTATGTCTTTCGTTAATTGAAGCGTCAGCCTTAAGCCATTTACACAAACTTTGCCTTGAGAAACAACACGAAAGAATTTGATGTAAACCCAACTCCTCTTAAATCAAACAGGACGTCAACAATAGTGGTACCTATTGCTTGAATGCCAACTATTAGTCCATGAATTTCACCTCATAGTTCACTTCCACATACTATCATTAAGTTGAGATAGTATTTTAATTTTTTTGTAGTTTTAAGATTGTTCTATAAGTTAGTGAGGCTTACACCTCATTACGCCTCCAGAGTTAGGTTTTGTAAGGCTTTGGCAAAGCACCTCATAACCGCCTCAAGAGTTAAGTTTTGTAACGCTTTTGCAAAGCGCCTCATGACCGCCTCAAGACTTTTTAAACTATAGACTTGTGTTCAAAGAAGTATGAGGGCTGTTCTATCTCTACAAAGGGTTTCCTGGATGTCAATCATGAAAGTCATTAGTTTAGCTATTTGGTTAATCTGATTTCTTACCCTTGTGGAAAATTGTGCACATATAATCTATAAAGCCTGATCGTTTTGCCTGCAGTTTAGAGTTAATCTTTGTGCTCGTCTGTTTGACAGTAGACCCCTAATTGTTATATCAAGTGATGATCAGTTTCAAGAAGACAAATGCATAATTCAAATGATTGACCTTTTTTTATCTCATCTTTCACATTGATCATATAAAATTTATACAAATACCATTTTTATGCTTAATATTTATCGGGTATGTCAGATTTTCGGGCTCGTGCTTTAGTTTTGGTCACACCCTGTGAAGTAAGAGAAATGGGCTGAAAATTTCCTTTCTAAGGCCTATCCAAAAGTAAAAATTTCCTTTCGCAGGCGCCACCGCTACGTAAAAGATTCGTAGCCGCCGGCCACCACCACCACGTTCGGACATGACTGCCTGTGTTTAGCGTAACTTTTAGTCGTGTTCTATGTTAACTTAAAACACAGGCCGTGTTCAATATTTAAAGGGGAAGATTAATGTAAGCAAGACAAAATTTGGTAACATATGCATTGCCCGTGATTTTTTTTTTTAAAAAAAAGAACTGACCATCTGAGCCTCTATTGGGAGTCTCCCACATATTGTGTTGGCTTCTACCTCCCATAGGTATGCATTGTGATGGAAGCCTATGTATGTATGTCCGATTGTTTGTTTTGTTTTTTGTTTTTAATTCTAATGTGATAATGGGCAGTGATGATGGGAAGGACAGTTCAATTGAGGCACAATGCATATGAAGGTCTAACGGCAACCCTTGAGTCGATTGAGTGGTTTGTGATGGCAACATACGCATTGCCCGTGATTTTTTTTTTTTAAAAAAAGAACTGACCATCTGAGCCTCTATTGGGAGTCTCCCACATATTGTGTTGGCTTCTACCTCCCATAGGTATGTATTGTGATGGAAGCCTATGTATGTATGTCCGATTGTTTGTTTTGTTTTTTTTTTTTGAATTCTAATGTGATAATGGGCAGTGATGATGGGAAGGACAGTTCAATTGAGGCACAATGCATATGAAGGTCTCACGGCAACCCTTGAGTCGATTGAGTGGTTTGTGATGGCAACATACGCATTGCCCGTGATTTTTTTTTTAAAAAAAAAGAACTGACCATCTGAGCCTCTATTGGGAGTCTCCCACATATTGTGTTGGCTTCTACCTCCCATAGGTATGCATTGTGATGGAAGCCTATGTATGTATGTCCGATTGTTTGTTTTGTTTTTTTTTTTGAATTCTAATGTGATAATGGGCAGTGATGATGGGAAGGACAGTTCAATTGAGGCACAATGCATATGAAGGTCTCACGGCAACCCTTGAGTCGATTGAGTGGTTTGTGATGGCAACATACGCATTGCCCGTGATTTTTTTTTTAAAAAAAAAGAACTGACCATCTGAGCCTCTATTGGGAGTCTCCCACATATTGTGTTGGCTTCTACCTCCCATAGGTATGCATTGTGATGGCAGCCTATGTCTATATGTCCGATTGTTTGTTTTGTTTTTTTTTTTTTTTAATTCTAATGTGATAATGGGTAATGATGATGGGAAGGACAGTTCAATTGAGGTAAAATGCATCTGAGCCTGAGCCTCAGTTCAGTGTGCTAGTTTCTAACTCCCATAGGTAAGCATTGTGATGCAACATATGTATTGCATACGTTTATATGTCCAACTAGTTTGTTTTGTTTTTTTGTATATTAATGTTTCTAATAAGAATAGGCAGTGATGATGGAAAGGATAAATCAATTGATGCAAAATGGGAAGGTTTTACAAAGGTCTCAAAAGGTAAGTATTATTTTAAATAATATCATATATCTTTTGCTTGTTATTGAACATTTATATTCCCTTTTCAGCATGGTGATAATTCTCCATTCACTTGGTGGTGTCTATATGAGCAGAAATAACGGTGGTCATACAAACTTTGCAGCTGAACAAATGAAGGCATTTTGAAGACGTTTCTGCATATTCTTATTTCATTAATGTAAATTTGAAACATGTTTATTTCTTATGAATGTCATGTACTAAAAAGAGACCTATGTACGTTTGATTTTTAAATATTAATGTAAATGAAATTTTCATATCCCATTACATGTAGATGTGTTCTATTTATTGTTTAAATTGTCTTTAAAATCAATGTGAGGGGACCACGCCGAATATGGTAAATTTATAAATTAATATATGTGAAAAAGAGTCACGGGGAGACCATATGTTTTGTTTATGTGTCAATTAATACAAATATACAAATAAGGGGTCAAGCCAAATAAAATATAAAGTTGTATAATAAATTTTCTAATATGTAATATACATAGACAAAATTTAATGTTATTAGCTGAAGTATCTCAATTATTTTCATAAATTTGTGTAATGGGAAATAGACAAATTTTAGATGTTTTAATTAATGACATGAAATAATATCTCACCAAATGTATGAAGTGTTCGATTTTTTATTGAATATATGTGCGTTTAAAATTAATATGAAAGAAACAAGCTAAATATGATACATTTGATAATTTTACAAATATGCTCTATTTGTAGAAATTTTTTTATGAAAAATTAATATAAATATACAAATAACGCCATTTATTGTTTAAATTATCTTTAAAATCAATGTGAGGGGACCACGCCGAATATGGTAAATTTATAAATTAATATGTGTGAAAAAATGAGTCACGTCAAATATGTTTTGTTTATGTGTCAATTAATACAAATATATAAATAAGGGGTCAAGCCAAATAAAATATAAAGTTGTATAATAAATTTTATAATATGTAATATACATAGATAAAATTTAATGTTATTAGTTGTATCTCAATTAGTTTCATAAATTTGTGTAATGGGAAATAGACAAATTTTAGATGTTTTAATTAATGACATGGAATAATATCTCACCAAATGTAAGTGTTCGATTTTTTATTGAATATATGTGCGTTTAAAATTAATATGAAAGAAACAGGTTAAATATGATACATTTGATAATTTTACAAATATGTTCTATTTGTAGAAAATTTTTTATGAAAAATTAGTATAAATATACAAATAACGGTACATGTCGCCTATGTCTATATTTGTACAACAAATTTTTAAAACTAATAAAATTACATAAACAATGTAGTATTCTAAAATTTTTAAACTAATAAAATTACATAAACTAATATGCAATTGAAGTACCTCAAATTTTTCTAAGTCCCATTATGACATGCCAAACGGAGAATAAGTTTGCCCTTGTATTCTTGGAATAAGGAGGGCATTACTGTCTTTTTTAGTCACTTATTCCCGCTACTATCCTCGTGCGTACCAAACGAAGAATAAACTTATTTTTTGCTCTTAATCCAGTTTGTACCAAACGCACGCAAGATTAAGAATAGGGATAATTTGTTCTATGATGACTTAAGCTTATTCTGTTGGAATGTTATTCCGATACCAAACGGGACCTGAAGGTTCTTGTGTGTATGCAAGTGCTGTGGCCAAGAAGCTTCTTGAAGTTATGGACAGGCCTTGCCCAACGTTCCCCATCTGCTTGTAGGGCTTCATAAGATGTGGGGTTTTGAGGCGGGTACCTCATCCTTTTGACGTATCTTACTGATCACTTGAACTTTAAAGATAACCTAATTGTTAGCAGGTGAAGCAGATGCTAATTCTGTGGCGGGTGAGATGTAGACCTGTCCTTTTCCAAGTTATCCAGTCAGCTGGCCAGTGCCATTTTTGTGCCATTTAAGTCACTACTTTCCTTCTTTTTACTGCTGTACGTTATAACTCTGCTCCCCAAGTAGCTGGATACTGATTAGCCTCACTAAAGATATTAAGCTAGAGAACTTATTTCTTAGTTCACATTATGGGATTCTTGAACATAAGAAGCCAGACTGCGCATGGTCTGCACTCAGTGGTCTAATTTCAGTGATCCTCTTATTTTTTGTTGCATATATATTTGAGTAGGATCATCTATTCTGCTTTTGCTATTTACTATTGTACTTCATTTTATTGTCCACTGTTATGATAGGAGAGAAGAAGAAAAGGGTGAAGAAAAGGAATCAGTTTTCTATTTTTCTAAGATTTCTGGCTAAGAAAATGAAGATCCGGCTAGAAGTAGAATTAAAATTTTATTGATGTAGAAAAGTAGATCGTAGAGATCTCAATCCACCTTATATACTTAGCTAGATCACAATAAACTGCAGAATGCATGCAGCCAAAAAGCTCTCATTCCATCTTAGTTTGGCATTTGCATTAATGGCACACTATTTTAAGTACAGATACTGTTGGGTACTTGAACTTTTAGCATCCTTATAGTTCTATACGTTCATACATATTGCAAAATTTTAGATGCTTTTGGATTTTGTATTGTGCAAATCCTAGGACAATGTGGTCATGCAATTTTATCTTAGCTAGAAACGGCTTAGAATATAAACAGTACTCATGAGTAACGAGATGTCTGGGCTCACTAATTGAGCATGCTCCTCAGCGTACGGCAGGGTTGTATAACGTAGAATACACATGCACAGTTGATTATGAGAGTTTTACTTGTTAGAATATTATTACATTCGAAAAAGGACAAAATCAAAAAATATTTAATAGATGGTGCCTACTCCACTTATTGTCTTAAGATTTTGAGTTGAATGGTCCAATAACTTCAACATGATATCAGAGTTTCTAGTTGCGAACTGGGCCGCACACCCTATATTTGTGATCCACGTGACAGAATCAAAAATCGGTTTACACGTGAGGGGCGTATTAGAATGGTCCTATATTGCAAAAAAGATAAAATCAAAAAGTATTTAATAGATGATACCTACTCCACTCATTGTGTTAAGGTTTTGAGTTGGCCGACCCAATAACTTCAACACTACTGTTCTTAGAATGCTATTTATTTTGACGTAAAAAACGTCGAGATAAAATGATCGGGCACTGCTAGCTGCCAGCTTCATTACCATGTGTGCTCTGGAACTTCCATAGAAATAAAAATATGTATGTTTAGGAAACTGTTATTCAGGGATTTTCTTGAATCAACTGTATTTAGATTATGTGACGAGTGAAGTCAAACACATGACCGTCAGATACGATTTACAGAGAAACACAAACACAACGGTTGGCATTGTCAAGTGCACTATCTTTGACAGATCATCAGATTCTTGTTCTTCTGAATTCCCAAACCTGGTGAAGGTATCCAAGGGTGCCTATCCTCTTTCACATTTTCTCTTTCTCCCTATTAATATTTCTCTCTCTTATTTTTTTATTCCTATTATTAATATTTTTGTTGTTGTCGTTGCAATCTCTTTAGATAATAATAACTAATCTTAAATTATTATTATTATTACGGTATTTTTATGGGATAATAAATATTATTATTATTAAATAATTAATATCAAAATGATAGTCTCATGGGATAATGATAACTAATTTTAATATTATTATTATTTCTCTTCTTTCACATTTTCTCTCTCCATATTAATATTTTTATTTCTAATTTTTCTATCTCCTATTATTATTGTTGTTGTTGTTGTTGCAATATCTTGAGATAATAATAATTAGTTTTGACATTATCATTATCCTCATCATCATTATTATTAGGGTAGTCCCATAGGAAAATAATAATAAATTTTGATATTATTATTATTATTAAAATTAAAATTAGTATTATTATTATTAATGAAATCAATCTCTCTCTTACTTTTCTCACTCATGTTATTATTATTGTTGTTGCTATTGTTATTGTTATTATTATTATTATTAATATTAGGACAATCTTTTGATATAACAATAATAAATTTTGATATTTATTATCATTATTGGGATACTTTCATGAGATAATAATAACTAATTTCGTTGTCAACGGAAAAGTTTCTTTCTCATTTTTCTCCTAATTTATATTTCAACACAATATTTATTGAGATAATCTCATGCGATAATAATAATAACATTTAGTTCACTTTTTAGTTTTCTCTCTCATCCATATTTCAATTAAATACAGTGTTTCTGAACTTTTAATGTTTATCAAACAACTAATATATTCATAGAAGAAAAATGTTAGTATTTCTAAATACATATTCTTCTATAATTAATTTATTTATTCTTTCAAAAAATATAAAAAAATATTTTACTTATATTAATTATAATTTTTTATTCAAATATGTTAACTAACCGTGCATCGCACGTTATTGCAATTAATATATATATATATATATTAGATTGACCTTGTGCTTTTATATGGTTGGTAAATGGACCTAATTGGACGCCAAAATCACAGAAACCTTAAAGAAATTGCATATAAGATGAGCTAACAGGTCCCTTCTTCAGTAAAAGTAATACTTCTTGTATCGAGGAGTAGTACAATACTGCTGAATTATACCTTGGGCAGCACTTGATCGCGCCTTGTGATCTGAACTGTTGGATCGGGTAAAAGGGTAATCTGCTTTTTTATTATTCTTTTAGTCATCAGATTGCGTAGAGGTGTGATCTCTTTTTTTAAATTTTTTAATCAAATTTAATATTATGGATGAATCTCTTAAGATTGTCCCATCTAGGTTTGATTTGATTGGTGGATAAGGCTCGTATATGATTTCATATTCCACTTATTCGGCTTGTTTCAATTTAATAGTACGGATGCACTATTCTGAGTTCGGATGCCTTGTTATTGATAAAAATATAATAAGTCATTCCACCGAAAAAGATAGAGTCACTTATTCCACCTTATGCCAAGAGTAAAATTAAAATGTACCAGAATGAATGCTCCTTATTTTAAGAACAAGAGATCTGAAAATAAAAATTCTGAAATAAAGAATATATTAAATAAATGGACCTTATTAAGAAAAATGTGCTTCCCATATAGCCGTTTGATTGAACCAATAAGCCTGGCCAATGAAAGGTATTGTGGATCTGTATAGTAAGTATAACTCCTTATGTAATACTTATACCAATAACTAACGGGTCTAAACTGGACTACTATTGGATATAGAGTTATTTTGAAGAGAAATATTTGCTGCAATGTTGCTGCATTGTAATCCAATGTAGATTGCAATGCAGCAGCCCTTCGATCCAGTTGGCTCGAACAGTTGTTGTGTAACTTGATAGGGTGGGTGGATATCGATTGTTTATTTTTTATTCAGATTTTTAATTTTTTTTGGGAACGTCCAATCAAAAATTCGGCGGTACAATCGGATTGTTCCGATCAACTCCGACTTGGCTGTATAATTTTCTTTAAAAGGTATTTTCATTTTTTGTGCATAAATTGAGGTATTCTTCAAAAAAAAAATGAAAAAATTATACAACCGAGTCGGAGCCGACCCGAGTAACCTGGTTGTACCATCCGAATTTTAATTGAACACTTTAAAAAAATTTAAATTTTTGATAAAAAAATAAAAAAATGAAAAATTGATGCCCACCCTGTCGAGCTGCATAACAGCTGTCCGATCTGACAGGATTGGACGATTGCTGTTACTAGATTTTGAAAGATCTGCTTATGTTTATCTCGCTCTTGATTCCGTAGAATTCAAATGACGGAAAAGTAAAGTTAAATTTCTAATATTTGATGATACTTTAATTCTTCCTCTCTCTTCTAACTTTCATGAATAGAATAGGTGCGGAGAACGTTCTAACTCATTCGATTTTGCAGCCGGGATAAGAAGAGAGGAGATGACTGCTGGGACAGTATCCCTCTCCCAGCCCATAGTTAAAGACGCAGGTGTTAAACGGTTAAAATATGTTAGAACATAATTTGATTTAAAATTTAATTGAGTTGGTCAAAAACTTGATTAAACAATTAAAAGATAAAAAAAGGATTCGGCTAAACATATATTTTTTAAAAAAATATTTAAAAAAAGTAAAAATATAAATATAATCATATAATAAATCATTATTAGTCAAATTATGAGTTTTGTCGATGAAAAGTGAGTTCCGTTCTATGGCATGTAATAAAAGTCTTATTTTAAATCCGACAACATAATGTATTAAATGGAAAGTAATGAATGTTTTTTATGACATATGTATAAAATTATTGGTGTCAAAAAATGAGTACTTTTTTGTATCTTTTAATTAGGTGAGATGTATGAGACTTTTATTAGGAAATTCAAAAGTACAAGAATTATACATGTACAATACTATATTTAACTAATTCTGGGTGATCCCCATCTTTTCCTGTTGTGTTGGCTGGCACATCAGCTTCCAATTGCCCGGTTTGGTTGCTGGATGGCTAATTCTCGGATCCAATATTTCTAATTTCTTATGTGGGAATAAGTGGGTGTTGTGTTTGGTAGGACTTTGTATCCCAACGGGAATAAAGGACACAGATTTCTTATTCATTTTGGTTTGGTTAGAATGTGTGGAATAAAGGCACCTAAAATGACAACATTATCCTGCTTATTCATGAGAATAATTAGTCCTTGAAATTCCAGTTTGTTAACCACATCAACCACTTCAAATTTGTTTATCCCATGAAAGTAATTTTTTTATTGGGACAAATACTTTCTCTAGCACAAGCAGGGAAGTTGGATTTAAACTCGGACTTTGTTTATGCAAAACTGGAGCACAATCATTTGCAACATTATTCCTCCGGTTTAATTTTTGTTCATTAACCTCCATCTACAAGAGGGCAAACTGTACTCGAGAAAGTTCAGAATTTGGAAGGCTTTCTTACATTATAACGAGGATTTAAACTGGATCATAATTTTAATACATAGCATTGTCAGCTACGACAACTTAGATGCTAAAGGCGGAGCTGTTTGGAGGGCTACATTACAACGCATCTCTAGAGTACTCGTTATAGAGTATCCATTGGAAGATACAATGGCTATGTTGCAGAATTTTATTTTAATCTCTCTCTCTCTCTCTATATATATATATATACACACACACAAGAGCAATCACTTGTCTTCAAATTTCTCTTATTCACGACAACCATCACAGTCCCTGCAAGACCCCCTCTTTTTCCCAGTTCCAAGCAAGAAAATGCATTGTTCGTTTCCCTATCATACTTGGTTAATGAAACAAAAACAAGAGAATGAAGAAAGGAGAAGAATGTGGGTAGAAATGGAGTGGGTGGAACCCAATTCTCCATCCTCATAACTCATTTGTATTCATAAAATAGAAATTTACATCGTCACATGGCACAAGGCTAAAAATACAATTTCTGAAGGCAGCCAGATTGCTAGTATGAAGTTCAATATGCTACACACAAGGGTATGTACATTCCACACAAGGTTATGTACATAACTTGGAAAAAAGATAAAAAAATTACATAAGTCGATGGAGCCTTCACGAAAGATATTGTACTGAGTGCTGAGGAAGGAACTTACTATGTAGGACAAAAAATAGAAGAGTCAAGCACCTCTAAATAAGAATGCAGAGGAGATCACCATCTGAAATCAGGTTTCAACAAAGGCAAAGACATGCAAAAATAGTTAAGGTCAAGTAAGAAAATTCTCAATTCATGGTCAACATCAAGAAGAAAAAATAATTAAGCACTGTTGAAAAGAGGTTCAAAATCTTCAGTGTCTGCTCATTATTACTATGTTGTTAACAAACTTATTGTAGACACGCTAATTTTGACATCATTTCGAGTAAATTTCATATCATATAATAATGCTTCATAATGGTCTGATATTTAATCATTGATTAATTTTTATTGATATTTTTGAGTGTCGGGTTTAACATACATGTTTAAGTTAATCAATTAAATTGATTTTAGCTCAAATTTCAGTTAAAATATGCAGAATTCTAAAACGTGTCAACCTGTGTGGACACGATTCAGAAATTCTAAAACGTGTCAACCTGTGTGGACGCGATTCAGAATTCTTTCTAAAACGTGTCAACCTGTGTGGACGCGATTCAGAATTATAAAACGCGTCTACCTGTGTGGACGCTATTTAGAGTTTATTCCTGTTTTAGCGTTTAAATTTGAATTTTAATCAATTGATTAATTAGCTAAAAGGCGTCTGTGAGGGTCGACGCGTTTTAGGTTTCCTAAGCTATTTTAACTTCTCTTCCGGATGTTTATCCTTATCTTAATTAGTGTAAAAGACGTCTACACAAGTAAACGCGTTGTAGCTAATAAAGATAAAGATAAGTTTTTTCCGGATATTTATCCTTATCTTAATTAATCTGAAAGGCGTCAGCCATGGTGGACGTGTTTTAGATAATTACAGATAAAGATGAATTAATCAGTAATTATTTGTCGGTTAAAGTAGATAAATCCTAGATTTTTCGATGTTAATCGCGAACGCAGAAAATGCCTATAAATACCTTGCATATCAAAGAGTTAAAAAAAAGAGAGAGAATTGAATTGAGTTGAGCCATAGCGTTATAGCGATTTGAAGATCGAAGCAACAACGTCGGAACGCCGGAGCGCTGCCATTTCCAGAAGTCGGCGTCCATTTCAAGATCTTCATCCTTTCAAGGCTTCAATCCAATTGGGCATAAGTGTTTCAATTCTGCAATTTCACTTTACATCTTCATTAGTTTCATTCTCATAATCACTTCATGCAACACACACCACAGCATTATCTTTCAAAACCTATCTGTTTTAAGGGGTTTCAAAGCCAATTAAACAAGTGAGTTTGCTGTTTAAACATGTTTAACATCATAATCAATTTGAACATTGCTTCCACTTAAATTCTCATCATCATTCTTCTTTATTTTTCTGTCTCTGTCTCTGCTGCACTCAACAACAACAAGAGAACAAAAGGGAGAAATCAAGCACAAAGCCAGAAGGACTTCTGGACGATCCTCAACCTCAAATTCAACAGCAAGAACAAAAGAACAAAGAAAGGGCTATCTTTCTTCAGCCGGCTGAAGGAGGGGAACCAAGGACTCAATCTTCCGCGTTCAAACAGGTAGGCGATCAAAACTCTCTTTTGAAACTTTTAAGTTAAAAGTTTCTGGCGATCACTGCACTTTAGTTGCTGTTTTTAATAGGTTAGTTTACACTAAACAACATAGATATTTCATGTTAATCATACGAGCATTTTCAGCACCTATACTTATGTGCAGGGAATTGGCATAAGTCATGGATAATTGGGAAAAGAAAAAAAAGCAACTAGAAGATAATAAACATTTACCAACAAGTGAAATCAGAAAAAGACAGGATTTGTTCTAAAACAGACCTCAGCATCTAAAATCAAGCTTCACCAAAGCCAAAGATAAGTAAAGAAAAGCAAGCTTACCTCATATCCGATCATCTCAATCATAGATTTTTTTCTCATTTTATATACCAGTAGCCTAGCTTGAAGCGAAACCATACTTTCATGCTCCTCCTCAACAAATTTTAATGGATCTTTAAAAATAAGAAGAAAAAAAAAACCCAATTCATAGTCAACGTGAAGGAAAAAAAATAAGTACAACTAAACAGGAAAGAGGTTCAGAATCTTCAAAAACCTATTCATTAGCTTGAAGGTACTATCATAAGATAATTAGCAAGTAAATTCAAAATGTAAACTTGTGATTCTTATAAAACTTGCTCACCAACTTTCTGACAATACCTGAAATGATAGTACTCTGCATAATAAGTATGCACCTGGATAAAGCAAGAAACGAAAGACAAATACTACAAGGTTTCTTGAAATCGTAAACATGCAGGCTTTACTCTTGAAAGAAAAGTCGCCATAAAAAAATAGGTGACAAAACATGTAAAACTTTGCAAAATTATGTATGCAAATAATGCAGATCTAATACAAGGTGAAGATATCACATTGGCAAAACAACAAACCCATGGAAAAGAGAGGGGGTTGGATAGGAGAGAGGCTCAGGAAACCTTATATATCATAAGGGAGTAGTAGTTTTAAAACTATCTCCACCCTTCCTAAGGAAGATAAGGCTCATCCTCATTGCCTCCATGCTTACTTGCACAGTGTACATGGTTGTTCGAGCTCGTAAGGTTAGGGTTGCCTTTTAAAAGGCCATCCATCCAAACTTACAACAAAACTAGTGAGCTGTAAGAAAGAAATTAGTAGTGCAGATGGCGATTGATAGTAAAATTGGACATGTGATCCCAGTCAAACTTTCACCATCTTTTATCATACATACAAAGGTGCAAAAATCCTACATACACACCACACCTAGATAAATAAATAAACCAAAAGCAAGTACTATAAGATTTGTATGTGAAAGCAAAAACAGACATGGCTTAATCTTGAAAGAAACATCACTATCAAAAATAGGTGAGAAAATATAGGTAAAAGAAGGTGTTGATGAAGAAACTTCCTATGTAGGACAGAAAATAGGAGAGCCAAGCACCTCCAAATAAGAATGCAGAGGGGATCACCATCTGAAATTAGGCTTCAACAAAGGCAAAGACAAGTAAAAATAGTTAAAGTCAAGCAAGAAAATTCTCAACTCATGGTCAAGATTAAGAAAAAAAAAAATAAGCACAGCTAAATAGGAAAGAAGTTCAAAATCTTCAAACTTTGCTCATTAGTGTGACAAGTACTCTTATTACTATGTTGTTAACAAACTTATGTGCAAAGAATTGGCACAAGTCATAGATAAATGGGAAAAGGAAAGAAAGCTTAGCGAAGAAACTGAATGTTTACCAAGTGAAATCAGAAAAAGGCAAAATTTATTTTAAAACAGACATCACCATCTAAAATCAAGCTTCACTAAAGCCAAAGACAAGTAAAGAAAAGTATCATTGCCTCCATGCTTACCTGCATAGTGTAGATGGTTGTCCGAGCTCATACGGTTAGGGTGGCCATCCATCTAAGCTTATAGCAAAAATAATGAGTTGCAAGAAAAAAATTAGTATTGCAAAAGTAACTTGATAGTAAAATAGACATCATCATCTTAAAACTTGCAGAGACAACACAGTCATTTGAGCCTCAGTTTCACCATCTTTTACTATACATACAAAGGTCCAAAAATCTTGCATACACTCCCTGTCCACTTGACTGCACAAACCATTGCATCCACACATTCTCAAACACATAAGAAGCTTCATATCACAACAATCTTGAAACGAGCAAACAAAGATTAAGTAAAAGGTACTACGGGCTCAGAAAGCAGTTGTACATGGCCATTCATTCCATCTAGTGGGGTTGCTCTAAAAGCATCCAGACAATACTATTAAAAATATTGTACTAGAGTGCCTAGGATCCATCCAACCAATAGATGAAAGATGATGTATACAATCTTTTTCATCCCTGCCCGTTTCATGTATAGCTCAGATGCTTATACACTGATGCCCTCCTACTATCTACATGTATAGTGACACCATACCATTTACGTTGGCACTATATATCAACATGCACAGTTTAGATAGGATTACAGTCATGTGCTTTAGCATCCAAGAGCACACAAACATAGATAATCATAAGGGTTAAAAGGGACCTACAATAAAATGACAGAGTTAAGTAAAAAAGAATGATAATGTAACATAAAGTGAAGCATTAGTATTGTCTAGCGTAGTTCCTTTAGATGCAAAAAAGAGAAAATAGTAGTAGTTACGGGGTACATGTGTTAGGTTCTTTCGTTTCTCGGGATCGGAAATGCAGCAGAAATAAATAAATTAAAATTCTGCAATCCCTGTCCGTTTTGAATAAACAAAAATCGATTAACCGGGTAATTGAATATTACCTCACGTAGATTCAAAACTACATCCGAACAATTCCGTCGGTATGATACCGCCAGCCGCGCAAACGTCCGACCACTAGCGAAGTCCACGCGATCTTCCTCACGGTGGATATCCTCATGTTCCTCATTCCTCGCAGGCCACGAGCGATTTATCGTTCGCCGCAACGACCGTCGCAATGCGCGGTCAATTTCCTGTTGTACGGGCGATGCAATCTCCAGAGAGGAAAGAGAGCAGGGGCGCCAGAGAGAGAGAGGGAGAGAGGAGGGGGCAGCCAGGGCTGAGCAGTAGCTTGGCCTGGTCAGCTCGTTCGTTATATTTTATATTAACCGTCATTTTTTTATAAAAACCCTCGGTTTAATATAAAACCCACTTTTAATCTATCGCCTTCAGAATCTTTTGCGTCTGACCCTCTAGGCCCAATTACCAGTCCAGTTAATGGCCCAATAAGCCTAGTGACTCATCACTGACTTGATTAATCAATTAATAATTCATATTAATTAATCAATCAACCAAATTAATGTCGAACATTAAATTCAGTTGAGCCTCCAATCACGTTGGGTGCTAAGCAACACCGCGTGAACCTGGAATGTAATGGGGTTAAACAACCCACTCTTGGAAGCTTCCCAACGACAGTTACCACGTAGATTTAATCATTCATTCGCACAATGCTCTCGAGTCAACTCAGGGTACGTATAGTTTATTGTCAAACCCTAACTAATTGACTCACTTAGATTGGATGTTGTCGTATAATATCGAAAAACTCATTTCCAGATATTATCGTCCGCCCTGACCAGGGACTCCTGCGCATCCTTCCTAGAGCATTCTCTCTCTAAGTATTGAGAGCGAATGATTCCTTATTGACACTTAATTCCCTTCGACGGTATTCCACTATACCCAATCCTTAGGTGTTTAGAATCTCATGAATAGAGATTCGTAAACCAAGGTCAAAGTACAGAACTCCACTGACAAGGTGTCCTCGGTGTCTCAGGTGCGACGACCATCTACGCAACTGCGACAATAGAATTAAGCTAGTTGACAATCAAGTACTATACCATCTAATGATTCAATCAGATCAGTTCAATAAACTCATTCCGTAATGAGCACCTAAAAATTCACCTTAGTGTCTCCACACAAGTGACTATGAGATCAATCACCCTCATTGTATGAGCAGAACTAATTTGCACTAGTCTAACCGGATATCCGATGTCCTTCTCGAATATCCTCCGACTAGGAACTATTAAGAATATGTGTGCTTAAGTGATCAATCTCATTAGTATGATCTCATCATGAATTGATCACTATCACACATATTTACGAACTTCATTATGAGACGGTAAAAGAACGAATTACACATAATGAAATAATGTCATTTTATTAATAAATGAACGAGAATTACATAGTTAGATTGGCTTGTAGGCCACCTAAGACTAACAACATGCAAGTCCAACTAAAATTTAAAGCCAAGCCTAAGAATAGGGGACCAAGTTCAGAATGAAAGCCTAGGCATTAGTGGACCAAAGTTCATCATCAATTTGGTTCCTGAGGTGCTCTCCAACTATAAGGTCAACTCGGCCAAGTGGAATGTCCTCGGGCACGTATCATCACCATCATCATCAACCGGCAGATTTTCATCTTCCATATTCTTGAAGTACCAATCATAGCTTTGCTTACATCGAATGAAATTCTGCACAACACAGCATGCAAGAACAATCTTCCGCTGTGTTGCTTAAAGATACATGTTACCCTCTCTCAGTGTCTGAAATCTCATATTAAGGACCCCAAAAACGCGTTCGACCACATTTCATAACTGAGCATGACAATGGTTAAAGTTCTCTTTCTTATTTTCATAGGGGACATGACCCTGCCCTCAAAAAAGAGAGAGACGATACCTATGCCCTCTGTAAGGAGCTAGAAAACTTCCTGTGTTCAAATATCTAGCATCAACAAGATAATATTTCCTAGGCGGCACTCGAAAGCCCCCATCCGAAACTGCCCATTTTAACACTCATGTCTACCGTAGATCCTTCTGTAGACACGTTAATTTTGACATCATTTTGAGTAAATTTCATATTATATAATAATGTCTTAAAATGGTCTAATTTTTAATCATTAATTAATTTTTAATTAATTGTTTAAAAGACGTCGCTCTAGGGAGACGCCATTTAAGGTTTAAATCATATTTTGATTTTTAATTTACTTTTTAATTAATTTATTAATTAACTGAAAGACATCTGCCTATCCCGACGTCATTTAGGTTTCTTGATAATTTTGGTTTGTTCTTTCGAGTTTATCTTTAACTTAATTTAAGTTAAAAGACGTCTACCTTGGGCGACGCATTTTAACTGATTACAGATAATGATGAATTAAATTGTATTTAACATTTTTTTTCGGTTGGATTGACTCCAAAATTGTTTGTGATGATCCATAACTGGCTGGAATGCGCGTGAGAATTTTAAAATTCTATTTCTATATAAACCCAAGCCATTGGTCATTAAAAAAGTTAGTGGAAAAAAGTTAAGGAGTCAAGTTAGAAATAGTGGAAAAATCATTGAAGAAGCATCAAAAAATCGAAGTGTCATGTACGGCTTCCAGGAGTTCTTGAAGGAGAAAAGTGTGTTCAAGAAAGCTTCATCATCTTCATCCTTTAAGATCATTCAAGAACCAAGGCTTTCAGGGGCCATTCAACTTAGTCTTCTCAATTAATTTCTAATTAATCTCTGCATATTTTTCATTGATTTCGTCATATTAGTTTCATAGTTTCTGTTCATCACATCACTTCATGTTATTCATACAACACTAGTATATTTTTCTAACCCATATGCTAAGGAGTTTTAAAGACCACAAAACAAGTGAGTTCATCTTGTTTGAATTACATGATTAGAATTCTCATTAGAATAGATACTACTTTCATTTAGTTCTTATTAGTCTTTCTCATCTTTTCATCTCATTCTTTGTAAGGTACAAAGAAGTATCAAAAGATCAAGAGGAAGGAATCAACAAAGAAGATCTGGACGATCTTCAAAGTTCAATCAACATTCAAAGCAAGAATAAGATTAAAAGGGTTTTTTTTTTTCAGCCGGCTGAAGAGAAGGTATCAAGAACTTCAACATCTCTCACGTCTGAAACAGGTAAGCGATCATCCTTTTATCTTTTGAAGCTTTTTAGTCAAAAGTTTTCTGGCGATCACACTTAGTTTTAATAGGTTTCATTGTTCAACATGAAATTCATGATTTAACACATCACAATTTAAGTACTCACATACATGAGAAGTAATTTTGAGAAGAAAGAGTTCCACATTTCATTGGTTATTCAGTCAACTCTAACTAAATGTCTGAAGTGGAAGTGTCTTTTTTCAGTCTAGGACTTTCAATGAGGCTCATGAATTTAACCAAGTAATGTTGTTGATAATGGAAGCGATGTGATAACTATAAACCAAGTGATATTATCCCATATATTCAGCGAAAAATTGATAAAACAAGGAAAAATTAAATCCCACTACTTTGAGAGGGTTGTGCAGTACTCAGTCTAGCCATTTATTCATAACCACCCAGATGCATGCATTCAATATTGTATCGTAGGGGAAATTTCCCAATGACATTCGACATGCAACTTTAATCATGTATCAAGCAAAATATTACCATCTCCTTTTCACTTGTGGCCAGGTGGGCTTATATGAAATACAGAGATCCAGAGTATATTTGAAAGATGTTGATTTCAAAGTTAATGAGAACACAATCCTAGTACTGGATTGTGGTAGTTCTTTCTCTACTAAAAAACCAAGTCCATAGAAATCATTTATGAAAGGTTGCCCTCTAATTTCACTTGTCACTTGCTTTGCATTGATCCGAACACAAGGAAAGACCTGTAAAATAGAACAAATACAATAGAAACAACATTTTGCATCAACTAAAATTCAACTTTAACATTATCCAATCAGCATTCAGACATTTGTCAAAAAAATTCCATACTCTTTTATGCAATCTAACAATTCAAATTGCATGGAAGAAGATCCTATAGACCTCACTTTCGCTAAACCTTCAAATTTTCTCTTACATATCTAGATAAATGTTTATCATTCACTGAAAGTAAGAGAAGTAGAATAAAAGTTGGATAACAACAAAAATATCTTAATGAGAAATCTACCCAAACTGGCTCTGTTTATCACCATTTTGCATCTACCTAAAATTTATTTCACATGTCTAGAAGAAGTCCAGAGTATCTATAATTGATTTAAAAGCACCAACTCAACTCAAATTCAACTTTCACATTACCCAATCAGCGTTGAGACATTTGTCAAAAAAATTGCGTACTCGTTTATGCAATCCGACAATTCAAATTGCATGGAACAAGATCCTGTAGACCTCAGTTTAGCTAAACCTCCAAATTTGAAAGTAAATAAAATAGAATCTTGATATAAAGATGGAATGGAGCAAAATCTTGATATAATCAAACAATAATCAGATGTAAAGCACCCATTTTAATCATCACAATGTACATGCAAAAGGGAACCAAAAGAATCAACATGAAGCATGAATAACAAAAGGAGAACGAAGAAGAGATATGATGCATGCATATGGAAAAAAAACTGTTCTACACAGACCGTGGAGGATAATCGGCGTGGTATCCTTCTACACCTTTGGCGCCGGAAGCCATGGTGAGGGAACACGGCGTCGTATCCTTCTACACCCGCCTCCGCGACGCCGCCGCCGCCGCCGCCGCCGATTCCTCCCCTCTCCTCATCTTCCCCTCCTCCTCCGACGCCGACTCCCTCTGCACCCTCAAGATCGCCACCCACATCCTCGCCTCCGACTCCCTCCGCTACTCCGTCTACCCCGTCTCCTCCTTCGCCGACATCCACAGGTACACCGGCCTCAGCCTCCGCTCCGACTCCGACGCCCGCGCCACGCTGCTCCTCATCAACTGGGGCTGCCACCGCGACCTCCGCCGCCTCCTCGGCCTCGGCCCCCGCGTCCGCGTCTTCGTCGTCGACAGCCACCGCCCCATCCACCTCCACAACCTCAGCGACCAGAATGGCCAGGTGGTCGTGCTCTACACGGCGGAAGACGAGCGCCAGGCCGACCTCGCCTACGATTTCGACGTGTCGGCGCTCGCCAACGCCTCCGATCTCAACAGCGACGACGAGCTCGACGAGGACGACGGCGGCTCCGGCAGCAGCGACGACGACGATGACAGCGGCGGGGAAGGGCGCGGCGGGGGTAGGAAGAGGAGGAAGGTCGCCGCCGACGGGTCAGCGGATGCCGATCCGATTAAGCTCTTTGGAAAGCTGAAGAGCGAGTACTACAGACTGGGGACCTTCCACGGCAAGCCCTCAGGTTGTTTGATGTTTGAATTGTCTCATGCTCTCAGGAAGAACACCAACGAGCTGCTGTGGCTGGCCTGTGTCTCTCTTACTGATCAATTTGTTCATGAGAGGCTGACCAATGAGAGGTACCAGGCCGGGGTAATGGAGCTGGAGCAGCACATCAACAGCTTCGGCAATTTGGGCACCATCACGTCGGTAACGCTCAAGGATGGTACCAAAATCCAGGCCCCGGCGGATTCGAGGATCACCTACGAAGAGGAGCCGAGGCTGATGCTCCTGCGGGAGTGGAATCTGTATGATTCCATGCTCTGTTCTTCCTACATTGCCACCAAGTTGAAGACTTGGAGCGACAACGGGCGCAAGAAGCTGAAGCTGCTTCTAGCTCGGATGGGTTTCGCCCTCGTTGACTGCCAGAAGAGCTTCCAGTACATGAGCATAGATGTGAAGCAGCGGATGAAGGGGGAATTTGAGCTTTTCCTGCCGGAGTATGGGCTGACAGAATTCTACTACAGGAGCTTCCTGAGGATCCATGGCTACTGCTCCAAGTTGTCCGCTGCTGATGTGGTCTATGGTGTGACTGCTCTACTTGAGTCCTTTATAGAGGGTAAGGATTCATCTGTTGCTGCTGCCGCCGATCAGTTTTGGGTTGCCTACGCAGCTCTCTCACTCAGCAATATTGAGCAGTTGAGGAAGGGTATGCAGCAGGCCATAGAGATACAGAGGGCAATTCTCAGGCAATGCAGCTCTGCAATCACCAAGAGTGGGTTCATAAGAAGCAGCAGGAAGTTCAGGTGGGTGAAGCTCGAAGACCCGGTTGACACCGCGCAGCTCGGGTACCCCCAGGCTCTCACCAAGTTCTGCTACTTCTTGATGGATGCTCTGAAGGAAAGGGGTGCAAGGATGAAGCCTCTGATATGTGCTTGCTTGGTCAAGGATTCCGGTGAGGTTCTCATTGTTGGGGTGTTTGGGAAGCCGCGCCTTGGGGCTATCCAAGGAAACTCATTTGGCATTGCATTCAGAAGTGCAGCAGAGGAGCTTGGGTATGAATACTATCATGAGCTGTTTGAATCCTCATGGATTGTTTTGGATACCGTCAATGTGAGTGCTTTTATGATCAGACTAACTGAGAAGCTCTGATGGTTGTTGAATCCAGCCAACAAAATTATGTTTGACCTGTGCTTTGATTTAACTAGCAGTGTTAAAATAATACTTGTGTGTGCGTGTCTTCCTGTGGATGGTCTTCATGTTGTTTAGTCTGTTTGAGTTTTATCTTACCAACGTTTAAAATCAGGGCAAAGGAAATGAGGATTTGCCAATGTGAGACTAAACGCATTCTAATTCTCATATAAGTGTGTGGTTTTCCTGTTATTTGGTCGGAATTAGGACAAGCTTTGTCATCCATTTATCAGACTGCCCCCTGACGCATGGGAAAATATTGTTGTAATTGTAGAACTGAATGCTCTTTTTGTTTGCACATGAGGCAGTGGGGTTGTAAAGATTACCTCTGTGGAATAGTAGATTTATTCTTCCTTATTAAAAATGATGTATTTTAAGTGTATTCGTGGATGATTATACTATTAGCCCCATCCTTTATTATCATTTTTTCTCAAGTTATTGGGTATGAAATCTTTAGTTGTGAATAGGGGTGCAAAACGGGCCGGATTTATTTGGATTCGGTCTGCCCAAATGAAGAATCTGTGGACACGGATCCTCTCGTATACCTGGATGGGATGAACCAGATCTAGAGGCATGCCCACATTTGGGAAAGTGGACCTCTGTCTGGCACCCACATTTGGACCGACTGAAATCCTAGCTGCCTCTTCCACCTAGCCATTGCCTGGGAGTAGCTCTGCTGATCGCCGCGCTCAATCGTCCGCAACCGCGCCGATGCCTCCTCCACCCAGCCATCGCCTGGGAGTAGCCCCGCTGACAGCCGTGCTCGATCGTCCGCAACCACGCCGATGCCTCTCCACCCAGCCATCACCTGGGAGTGCTTCGCTGGCTACCGCGCTCGATCCTCCTCCACCACGCCGACTCCATCGTCCTCCCCATCGCGATCTCCTGGGACGTTGGGAGTATCTCCATAGAGCACGATGGTCCTGCTGACCACTGCGTCCCATCCTTCTCCACCGCACCATCGCCTCCTTCACTGCGCCGTCACCTGGGAGGGTAGCTCTGCCAGCCACCGTCGCCGCCTGATCACTACGGTCTGCTCTCTACTCACTCACTCACTCACGCAGATGCATACACAACTGCAGCCCAGAATAACCAAAATCTAAACTAAAGTTTGGAATTTGTATGTATCTTGCTTTGATTTGGCCTCGCTTACAGTTCTTTTCTTCTTCCTTTTTTCTTTGGTTTTTGACTTGGCTATCTGCTTTCCACTATTTCCAGATGTCCTACAACGCCAGTGGCACACCCATTCTTGGACTGCATGCTTGAGGAAGCTTCAAATTTTCTAGGTAATTATTTGTTTTAGATAGCTTTCTGAAGCACAAGTCCCAAACATTACTTGGAACTTTAAGATTTCTGTGGTATACAATTGTCTCTTTGACAGGGGATCAGATTCACCGTATGTGCACCTGTGATTGGTCTCTTTAAAATCATGAACAATCTCTAATGATTCCTTACTGTCTGGCTTGGCCCATCCACGGGCATTGGCATGCAATCACACAGATGCTTTGAAACTCTACAGGTAAGATTTAATGGGTATGAGTTTACAAATCATTTGGGTCGACAACAGAGCACTGAGATCCTCTGAAATGCTCCAGATTCCTTGTCTGGTCTGGATTGTTGTAAAATACCAGAATATCTGGTTTTGTTTTGTTTGGATTGACATAAAATGCTGAAATCTAAATTCAGGCTCAACCATTTTGCAAAGTAAATTTTAGTTCTTTGCTGATGGACTTATTTTTTAGGATTATTGCTAAACTTGCTGTGTTGGGTTGTTATGTGCGGCACTTAGGGGTGCGTACACTCACCCAGCCATCCACAATCTGAATGCATTTGGGAGAAGAGGGGTTACTTTAGTGCGTTTCAGTTTGGTTAGATTATTGAGATCTCATTTCCAAGGAAATGGTACAAAGATCTTGTTTATAGGTCCATGATTTAGCCTAGTGGATAATTTCAATGAGATAATCTTTTTGTTGTTGCAATATGACAATGGTTAGACTTAAATCTATTATCTATTAAAAAGGAGTGTTTACACACGTCATGGGATTGTAGACGGAGTTAGATTATGAAAGATAAAATGCAAATTTTATGATAAAATGTTGTCTTTAAAATTTTATTTGAAGTGTTAAGTAGTTGATTAATAGGTGTCAAATAATTAGTCTTTTCAATAGGAGTAGGAGGGTTTTTCCCATGCCCATATCTGTTGTCTGATTTTGTGGAAGTGTGCTATGTTTAGGATGGACTGCTGTTAGTGATGTTAACTTAGCAGGCTGTTTAGTGCTTGTACTGGCTAAGAACTGAAAGCTTTTCTCCTGCCCCCCTTTGCTTGGTTTCCTCCTATTCATGTTGCAGGCATGATCTTGCTGGTGATATGATTGGTGCTGCTGGGTTTTCCTGCGGTAGAGCGGGATGGGGTGCAGCCTCTTTTGAGAATCATAATTCATAGGGCCCTTCATGATTCGGCTTATGTGAAGCCCCTTGTGTTAGATTAGAGGTATGGCTCTCTTAACCCCATGCAAATTGAGCCTTTTGTGGATAAACCAAGTGCAGAGAACTCCATTTTGAGCTCTGGTTGGTCCTATGCAATATGCAGAAGCAAGTGGTTGTAGGTATTCTCTTGATTGGTGTTAGTTTATTATGCAGTTCTTAGTTACTAGAAGTTCTTGCTTGTACTTTCATCAGAAAAGGGCAGAAGTTGGAGACGCATAGTTAAATTTTATCCCCCTTGTTTTAGATGCTGAATTGAGTTTGAATTGGATTTGAACTCGATCTAATTGGCCTAGAGTTGAGTTAGAACTGATTGTGGCATTTTTAGAAGAGAAGTATCTTCTCTCATGAATCAGTAGTTGGTTATTGAGCTTTGTAAGAAAAAAATGGGAATCCTTGTGAGTAAAGCCCGAATCATAGCAGAAGTCAATCCGATCGATTTGGAATACTAGTAGTTTTCTAACTCATGCATAACTGTCAGGCTGTTGTTGATAAATCTGAATTAGAAAATGAACTTGTGTTGGATTCTAACGTTAATGAGGAAGTAAACGAGGATTGAGAATCTTGGTGTGGCCCTATCACAAGGAGCAGATTACGAAGGTCTTCTTCGGAAGAAGTTTCACCCTCCATCCAATAATTATGAATAATCTGATTTGGAAGAGGGATAGCAAATAATGCCTCTTTGGGTCGTATAAAATTTCTATTGAAAGTTCATAAAGTTGTTCTGTTGGTTATTATTGAACCCATGTTGCCTGCTTCAACAGATTAACAAATATAGGCGCAGGTTGAAGACGTCCAATGCTACTACCAGTGAAGAAGAGTGTGAGCATATCTGGGTTTTCTGGAATGATCCTTGCCTGTTGTCTTTGCCTCCATCTCATGAATAATTCATTTCTCTTTATAGTGGTTGTTGGCCTAATGCTAACCTGCTGCTTACATTTGTGCATGCCAAATGTGTGGTGTACGATAGAAGACAATTATGGAACTCTTTGATATTCTGTATGGTAGTGTTTCTTACCCATGGATGCTTGCGGGTGATTTTACTATGGTGCTATCTGAGGAGGAAAAAATTGGAGGCCGTATTGCTGATAGCCTGTCAATTCAAGATTTCATACTTGTGTTTGTTCCTTGGGCATCCAAGGTATGCGCTTTAAAGGCAACATGTTTACCTGGCACAATGGTCAACAAGGGTTTAAAGTTGTATGGCCCAGGTTGGACTGGTTACTCATGATAGATTTATAAGGGATGTTCTCAAATGCTGGAGCTATGCACCTATATCTTACTCACTCGTGTTTACTCTCCACTTGTAGCTTAGGGCATTGAGAAATGTGTCGAGGGAATGGAATAAGGTTGTATTTGGCAATGTGTTTTCGAACATATCTATAGCTAAGGATGGGGTAATTATAGCTCAGTATTATACTGACCCTCGATACAACACTGGTGTTATTCTTTGTAAACTTTCACACCCGTGCGATGGCTGAGCCGTGCGGCCACATTGAAACCCCCTCGCCAGCGCCGCCATGCCGATTGCGTCGGATCCTTCCTCAAAAAGTCAAAACAAAACTCAAATTTAAATGGGCGGGCGGCCGGGGGCTGCAGACCCGAAACTTTTGGCGCCCAAAGTTTGAGAACCGGAAGCAAGAAAGAAGGTCTAGTTAATTTGATTAGATGAGGGAGCGGGAGAAGCCTTGAAATTTGGATCGGGCTCCGCCATGGTGAGGGTACACGGGGTCGAATCCTTTTAAGCGCACCTCCACGACGCCGTTGTCGCCGTCGATTCCTCCCCTCTCCTCATCTTCCCCTCCTCCTCTGACGCCGACTCCCTCTGCACCCTCAAGATTGCCACCCACATCCTCATCTCCGCCTTCCTCCGCTACTTCGTCTACCTCGTCTCCTTCTTCGCCGACATCTATAGGTATGCCGGCCTCAGCCTCCGCTTTGACTCTGACGCCCGCCCCACCCTGCTCCTCATCAACTGGGGCTGACACCGCGACCTTTGCCGCCTCCTCGGCCTTGGCCCTCGCGTCCGCGTCTTCGTCGTTGACAGCCAACGCCCCATCGACCTCCACAACCTCAGCGATCAAAACGGCCAGGTGGTCGTGCTGTGAGCGCCAAGCCGACCTCGCCTACGATTTCAACGTGTCGGCGCTCACCAACGCCTCCATTCTTAACAGCGATGACGAGCTCGACGAGGAAGACGGCAGCTCCGACAGCAACAACGATGACTATGACAATGGCGGGGAAGGGCGCGGCGGGAGCAGGAAGAGGAGGAAGGTTGCCACCGACGAGTCAGAGGATGCCGATCCGGTTAAGCTCTTTAGGAAGCTGAAGAGCGGGTACTACAAATTGGGGACCTTCCACGGGAAGCCCGCAGGGTATTTGATGTTTGAACTGTCTCATGCTCTCAAGAAGAACACCAACGAGCTACTGTGGCTAGCCTGTGTCTCCCTTACTGATCAATTTGTTCACGAGAGGCTGACCAATGAGAGGTACCTGGTTGGGATGATGGACCTGGAGCAACACATCAAGAGCTCCGGCAATTTGGGCACCATCACATCGGTAACGCTCAAGGATGGTACCAAAATCCAGGCACCGGAGGGTTCGAGGATCGCCTACGACGATGAGCCGAGGCTGATGCTCCTGAGGGAGTGGAATATGTATGATTCCATGCTTTGTTCTTCCTACATCGTCACCAAGTTGAAGACTTGGAGCGACAACGGTCTCAAGAAGTTTAAACTGCTTCTAGCTCGAATGGGTTTCGCCCTCGTTGACTGCCAGAAGAGCTTCCAATACATAAGCATAGAGGTGAAGCTACGGATGATGGGGGAATTCGAGCGGTTCTTATTGGAGTATGGGCATATAGAATTCTACTACAGGAGTTTCTTGAGGATCCATGGCTACTGCTCCAAGCTGTATGCTGTTGATGTGGTGATTGAACCCCCAATCTCTCTCTCTCTCTCGCGCGCGCGCGCCCATGTGTGTGCACAATGTGTGCATCCCATAATCCTTATGACATAACCAATCAAATGCATGACACCACAATGCTTCCAACAGAGCCAATCAAATGCATGAAGTCACAATGCTCCCAACAGAGCCAATCAAATGCATGAGACCTCAATGCTCCCAACAGAACCAATCAAATGCATGAGACCACAATCGTCCTGACAAAGCCAATCAAATGCATGAGACCACAATCCTCTTGACAAAGCCAATTAAATGCATGGGAAATGGAGGGGGTAGTAATGTCTCCATCTGCATGCCATCTCTCTCTCTCTAGAGAGAGAGAGTGTTCACAGGTGAGGGAGGATTCTAGAGGAAGAAATGAAGTTGTTTTGCACTGGAATGATCTTATGGACTTCAATGAAATGTGAAGTCATTATCAATAAACTTCTCTTTTTCTTTTTTTAGCCACAATGTTGGCACCTGTGACAAGTGTCACTATGTGGATGCAACCATTAACTGATCAAAAGGGTGTCATTTTTTAAGCATTTTATTTGCATGATAAATTGTGTTTTTCACTTTTTGGCCCCTCTAGTCTACTTAATTTAGGGAAAACTCCCTATAACCTCTTTATTTAGTAAAAGGTCCCTAAGATTTTTTAATAGCAATATGTATACCCATCTTCCCCTTAAGCAACTGTGTCAACATAGAAAATACTAGATAAAAAAATGAGGAACCCACGAGGGCCTTATGTTACATAAGCATAGCCCTTTGACAATATGTTTTTGTTTGCTTAAACTCTTGACGCCTTTCAGTGAATATTGTTACATTGCATAGTTCCATACAAATGAGGAAAGCAATTGCATAACACTCTGTTGTATTATTGAGGAGACATACTATAGTTGCAGGGAGCGAACATAGGAGTAGTAATGGGAACGAGATGGGAGCGGGGGTCATCTAGCTTACCATTCAAATTTCCTTTGGCAGTAGGAGTAGGAATGGGGGATGGGAATGCTTTAGGGAGTGGGAGCGATGGCAAAATGAGTGAATCCTGCTACTGAGAGACAGAAAAGCATTTTCCCTTAAATCACTAATGTGGCATGCAGTTAATTTAGCCAGAGTTAACACTCATCGATCCGACATTTCTTTTTATCGTAGTGATGCTAGGTTTGGTACATATTTGACTTCATGGAAATACAGTCGGATCTTCCAGATATTGACCTGATGTTAAAATTCAATGGTCGGATCGTTACGATGCTGACTAAAGTTCATATCTAACGGTCAAATCTTCATGATCTTGACCTGATTGTAGATCCAACAATCAGATTGTCACAATCTCGACCGAAGTTCATATTTGGCACTCAGATCTTTCAGATCTTGACCCAACCTTAAAATCCAACGGTTGGATCGTCACGATCTTGATCGAAGTTTAGATTTAACGGTCTGATCTTCCATATCTTGACATGATCTTAAAAACCAACTATCAGAATGTCACAATCTTGATCAAAATTCAGATTTAACAGTCAGATCTTTGTGATCTTGACCTAATCTCATAATCCAAAGCTTAGATCGTCCCGACATCACTCGTACATCAAGTTCAACGGTCGGATCTTCTAGACTTTGATCCGATCTTAAAATCCAATGGTTAAATCTTCATGATATGAATTGTACATCAAATCCAACGGTTGGATCTTCAAGATCTCAACCGAACTTCAGATCTAACGGTTAGATATTCAAGATTTCAACCTGATCTCAAAATCTAACAGTCGGATCGTCGTAAGCTTGACTGAAATTTAGATCTAACGGTCGGTTCTTTGTGATCTTGACTTGATCTTAAAATCCAATGATTAGATCGTCACGATCTCGATTGAACTTCAGATCCAATAGTTGGATCTTAAAGATTGACCTAGTCTTAAAAATCCAACATTCAGATCTTCCAGATATCGATCGAAATTCAGATCCAACGGTCGGATCCTCATGATCTCAACCTGATCTTAAAATACAATGGTCAGATCTTCATGATATCGACCGTATTTCAAATCCAATGGTTAGATCTTCATGATTGACCCGCTACTAAAATTCAATGGTTCGATCGCATTAGATCATGTCTATCACAAAATCCAATGGTCCAATTGTGTCTGATCCAGTTCGTTATTAAAATCCACTAGTTGGATTGCTTCTGATCAGGTCCATTACTAAATTCAACGGTTCGATTATGGTCAATCGGGTTCATTACTAAGATTCAACGGCCCAATCGCACTCGATCAAGTTTGTTATCATAATCCGATTGTCTGATCTCAATAGTAAACTTTAATCTGACAGTCTGATCTTTTTTATCTCAACTGTAAATTTCAATCCAACGGTCTGATCTTTTTTAATCTCAATCGTAAACCTAAATCTAACGGTCTTATCTTTTTTATCTCAACTGTATACTAAAATTCAGCGGTTTGATCTTTTTTAATCTCAACCATAAGCTTCAATGCAATGGTTTGATTTTTTATATCTCAACCGTAAACCTAAATTTAACAATATGATCTTTTTTATCTCAACCATACACTAAAATTCAACAGTCTGATATTTTTTTATCTCAGCTATAAGCTTCAATCAAACAGTCTGATCTTTTTTTATCTCAACCGTAATCCTAAATCTAGCAGTCTAATATTTTTTATCTTAATTGTACACTAAAATTTAACAGTTTGATCTTTTTTGTTTCAACTGTAAGCTTCAATCCAATGGTCTGATCTTTTGGATCTCAATAGTAAACATAAATCTAATGGTCTTATCTTTTTTATCTCAATCATACAGTAAATTCAATGGTCTAATCTTTTTTATCTCAACCGTAAAGTTCAATCCGACTGTCTGATCTTTTTGATCTCAACCGCAAACTTCAATCTAACAGTTTGATCTTTTTTTATCTCAACTGTAAACTTAAATTTGACGGTCTGATCTTTTTTACCTTAGTTGTAAACACAAATATAATGGTTTTATTTTTTTTATCTCAGCCGCAAAGATAAATCTAGCAGTCTGATCTTTTTGATCTCAATTGTAAATCTAAATCCGATGTTTGGATCTTTTTGATATCAACCGTAAACATAAATCTAACGGTTTGATATTTTTTATCTCAATCGTTACATAAATCCAACGGTCTATCTCAACCATAGATTCAAATCCAACAATCTAATCTTTGTCATTTTGACCATAAACTCAAATCTAATGGTTTGATCCCATTGATCTCAACCGTGGAACTCAATCCAATGGTTCGATCTTATCGATCTAAGCCATAAGCTCCAATCCAACGATCTGATCTTAGTGATCTCAATCGTAGACTCAAATCCAACAGTCCGATCTTAATGATCTCAGTCGTGAGCACAAGTCCAACGGTTTGATCTTAGTGATATCGAGCATAGACTCAAATGTAATTATCTAATCTTAGTGATCTCAACTAAGCACTCAAATTTTAAGGTCTAATCGCATCAACATCACCGTTAATACAAATGTGATAATCTAATCACATTGATTGACCATAAATGTGAGCTTTACAATTTGATTACGTAGTTCGAGACTATGATTGCATGATCCATGATCCGAATATGCATTTGCGATCGTGAACACAAATATGTTACATTTATTGTAGCAATTACATATGCAATCATGATGTAATAATCCGATCATGATAATCGGAGTTTTATCATATTGTAATGTCTTTATCATTTGGGCATATTTGTAATCTGTAATATTCCAGATTAATGAAAGTTCAGTTTATTTTCTCATTATTTCCATTATCTGTGTATCATGTCATTTTTCAATTTCGCACGAACTTTATTTATAGTATAGCTAATTTAATATCACGTATAAGGAGTTAATCAAAGGTGTAAAGTGACTTCACTAGTGCAATTAACATCGACCAAAGTCGATGGAGAGGGGTCCAAATACATATCCACATGCTTGATTCAATACCTAACTCATCATTCATCAGTTGCAAATCAAATGTAATTTTCATATAAAAAATATAAAACTCTTTTTATATTTTTGTAAATATCATTTCCACAGGTGGTTCTCAAATTGGACTTTGAGGAGACATGCGATTCAAGTCTCTTCCAAGCCTCAAGCTGATAACCCTAACGGGGTTTTGGGAGAGGTAGATTGTCTGGGTTAGAGCTTGTATTACTTTTGCCGGATTTAAGGTCCTACTGATGGGGGAGCCCTAAGCATGCTTTCATAGTGGTAGAATTTTTCATCAGGGGATCCCATGCCACTCTGTCTCTTGTTTTTGGCTGCTCATTTGTTCAGCAGGATGTGGTACAAGGTTGAGTCCCTTGGTCCCACCAGTGGATTTCAAACACATGCTCTGGGCATGCAAATCACCAATCTGAGTATGTTGATAGCACTATCTTCTTTGCCACAGAGTGGAACAAATGTATGTCTTTAGACTAATGTTGGAATTGCTAGAGGTCAGTGGTTGAACGTAACTTCGGAAAAAGCCAATTAATGGGAGTGAACATGGACTCAAGCTCAGCATTGGTTTTGGACTATGAGATTGCAGAGCTTTCCACTTCCTTGCATGGGGCTACTGTTCACTCCTAGAGTCTCCACCGCTATGGCCAATTGAAGATCATTTGGAGGTTTGAATCCAAATTGGCAGGTGTAAAGATAGGCTTTTGTCATCTGGTGGGAGAATGGTTTTTTGTAAACATTATTAGATAGCCTTCTAATTTACTACATGTCACCTTCAAGGTTCCTGAGTTTGTGTGGAACAAGTGTGTCTTTAGACTTGTGCTGGAATTGCTGGAGGTGGGTGGTTGAAGGCAACTTTGGAAAAAGCCAATTAATGGGAGTGATCATGGACTCAAGGTCAATGTTGGGTTTGGACTATGAGATCGTAGAGTTTCCACTTCCTTGCCTGGGGCTACTGTTCACTCCTAGAGCTCTCCATTGCTATGGCCAATCGAAGATCATTCAGAGCTTTGAATCCAAATTAGCAAGTGGAAAGATAGGCTTTTCTCATATGGTGGGAGAGTGGTTTTTTGTAAACAATATTAGATAGCCTTCCAATTTACTACATGTCACCTTCAAGGTTCCTAAGTTGTGTGGAACAAATATGTCTTTAGACTTATGCTGGAATTGCTGGAGGTGAGTGGTTGAAGGTAACTTTGGAAAAAGCCAATTAATGGGAGTGAACATGGACTCAAGGTTAGCGTTGGTTTCGGGCTATGAGATTGCGAAGTTTCGAATTCCTTGCTTGGGGCTACTGTTTGAGTCTTGGAACTCTCCACTGCTATGGCCAATTGAAGATCATTCAGAGGTTTGATTCCAATTTGGCAGGTGGAAAATAGGCTTTTCTCATATGGCGAGAGAGTGGTTTCTTGTAAACAACATTAGATAGCCCTCCAATTTACTACATGTCACCTTCAAGGTTCCGAAGTTTGAGACAAAGAAGCTTGAGGTTGTTCCATGCAGATTCTTTTTGGCATAGGGCAGGGATCACCGCAGGTCTTGGCATGATATTAACTGGGGAAGCGTGTAAAGAGTGAAGAGATTGGGGGACTAATATCAAAGATTCCAACTTGGCTCTTCTTGGCAATAGCTTGTCACTGACTGAGCAGAGGGTCTATGAATCCATGTTATTACGTAGAAAAAATGCTATAAGCAATCTAAGGTTTTTTATGTCTCCACGCTGTTGAGCAATGTTTCCAAAGTGTGGAGTGGTATTTTACAAGTGAAGGATGCGAAAGATAAAAATGCTACTTTTGGAAAGATACATGGTGTGGGAATGTTTCATTGTAGCAGAGAGCTCCTTGGCTCTACAATCTGTCCTCTTATCCTTCAGAAGTGGTAGCACAGATGTTTAATGATAGGGCATCAGGGGACTGGCTGGGCTCCAATGTTAGGAAGGATTTATGGGAGAGGGAAACTTCTCAGTTTGGCAATCCCCTGGGTACACTTCAAGGGTGACACATTGACCTGAATAGGGTGGACACATGGATATGGAGATGGGAGAACAGTTAAAAGTTGAACTTTTCAGTCAAGTCTGCTTACAACTTCATTCAGAATGGGGGTCATGAGTTGCCTTTGAAGGTGAAACTCTCTATTTGGATGATTGCACATGATAGATTGCCCACTTGTGTCCAGCTACCACAGTTTATGAAGTACACTAGTACAAATTTAGTTCCTGTGCAGAGAAGAAGCTGAGTCTCTTGTTCATTTGTAAAAGAGCTAAACGTTCTCACAGGAGGTCTGGCAGTATATTTTTTTTATAACCTAGAGTTTGTGTCTCGTTTTCCATAAAAGTTTGGAGACATTTCGCATTGGATGGAACTATAGATGGGCTCTAAAAGGAGATCACATTAGCTGCTGGCTGATTCTTCACACAACACTTACGAGTGATCTGGATTGAGAGAAATGGAAGATCTTCAGGTGCAGAACCAAAATCTCAAATAGAGTTCCTTTCCTTTTTTTGTAATAGGGTGAGGGAATAGGCTACGCTCTGATGCAATGAGAATGAGATCCAGTCATCTTTTTTTGTTCTTTTTGGTAGGTTAGTGTGAAACATACCATCTTGGTGTGGGTACTTTTGTATAGAGGGATTTTTTAGAGCTTACACTTATCATACTTGCAAATTCTTATCTTCTTGATATTATTAATCCAAAGGAGCATTACATAATTTGTTTACATTTAAAGAAAATAATTATACTGTTTTCTGTAGTGTTTTAAGGGTCGAAGAAAGAAAGTGAATGGGACTAATCGTACCTTATTTGCTTATGCTTGACTAATTTCTGACACGTATTTCCATGGATAGGTTGTTCTCTTCAACCAGCTGTTTTTGCATATCAAGGCAATTAAAAACTTTTAGATTCTTTTTGTAGCTAGCCGATTTATCTTTCACAGGTTCTATAATGACATTTGAAGCTTCCTTTCTTCTAATGCTAATTCTTGTTCAGTAACAACATTTGAATGTTCTTTCCTTGCAAATGTTCATGCTTCAGTGCATGGATCCATACCCAATAATTTTCTGGTGGATCTTCCTATCTAAAGGGGCTAAAGATGTGGGCTTTTCGCATGTAACACCAATATAAAATCCCTATGCAAAAAAAGGATGCATGTAGGGTTAATTCATGTAAAAATGACCTACAAGTAATCATGGTGTACTATCACCTTCTTTTTGAAAGCCAACTTTCTATCCAATTATATATCATGTTAAGGGGCTTCATAAAAGCTGTCTATTTAGGGTAGACAAAAAATAAAATGTCTATATAATATCTTTTTTAACAAGTGGAGCAACATGCTGCTCAAATCTTTTTTCCACATTTTTTCTCTTTTTATGGCCTGTTATTAGAAACTGTCCTTTGTTGGTATTTATGAAGATTCTAAGATCTTTCTGTTGCCTTACTTTTTCAAAGAAGTTGTGGTTGTACGACTAATTTAATTGTCCATTTTGATCTACTAATTTATGAGTTTCATTTCCTTTTACATTTTTCAGATGCTAAGTCATCTATTCATGGATCAAGAAACTCGGAGGGACATGCTAGTGAGTGTGCTTCTGCACTTGGTGATCAGGAAAAGTTGGGAAAGAAAAGTGACAATTATGACATGTTGCTTTCTGACCACAAGGTCCAGATTGTTTCCAATGATCAAACTGCAGGCACTGGTGACATAAGAGTTTCCAAATGGCACATGAAAGGAAAGCGCAACATTCGAAATTCAGCAAGGAAATCCATGGAGATATTTGGTGGAAAAGACTCTGTCATGAGTTCAGATAACTACAGTGGTTCTCTAAATGGATCAGTTGAGAAGAAACAATGTGTTTTTAAGACAGGCTGGGAAAGGTTACCAGGAAAAAGTTTGTATGACAAAGATGAGGAGCTAAATTATGTTGATGATGATGAATTTTTTGAGAAAGACAGCAGCATGATAGGATTTGGCAAACGCAGTTATGCTTTAATGTTGAAAGCAGCTCCCAGGGACCATATAGTCCAGGGTATCAATGATTCTGATGAAGACTCCCACAAGATATTTCTGACCGTCTGGGAAGTCAATGAAACACCTCAGTTAGCTCAGAGTGCATATTGGGAGGAGTCAGATGAGCTGTTGGATGCACATTCCATTCTTCCTCAGTGTTGACATGGCCCCTAGATTGGTTGATGTGAATTTGAAGGTCCAAGCAAACTATCAAGGGGAGCATGTCCCTCTGGTCTCTCTAATGAGCAGATTGAATGGGAAGCAATAGTAGGGCGTCCTGTTCACATTGAGATACTGGAAGTTGGCTTCACTAATTTTCTGTGTCATAAAGCTCATCTAGCTATTGATGAGCTTGCAGCTCCTATTGCTTGGCGAACTGGCAAAAGGACAGCCATGCAACAGGTCCCTCGTCTGCATCTATCTCCTTCAGCACAAGTGGAGGAATCTGTGTTCATTTCCTATGGTGAGGGTAAACGTTCATTTAAAAAGCCAAGTGCTGCTCCTACACGCTTGGGCCATTTGGCAAAGAGTTCCAACTATCGTAGCTTTCACAAATGGCTTTCAAAGAAGGGATGCTTGCCTAGCCAGAAAACTAGAACACTGTCTTCTTTTGCAACTGAGAGGAAGTGCAATCATGTGAATGCCAGTGTCAAACATAGGAGGAATGAAGGCAGTATACTGGATGGGTTAATCAAACCGGGAAGTATGGTGCCTCTAGTGATGTGTGTCCCTGTGAAGGTAGTCTTCACCAGGATACTAGAGGCAGTTGGCAGGCCCACATCTTGAAGTCTGACTCACCAGGCTCTACTGGCTAGTTCAATACAAAGGACTTCATCATAGACACGGTTGGATTAGGTTTATCACATTCCTGTGGCTGAATGCCTGATGTAAGCCATAATAGGGACATCTGCTGAAGTCAGAAACGGCACTGCCCATCTGCATGGCAACAGGTGGGGTGCTCACTCTCAATGGCTTCTCTTTCACCAGCCTGATCTGGTGAGCTACAATCCACCAATTCAAATCGATTTGAGCTAATTTTTATGACATTCCAACTGTTCACAGAGTTTTCAATTTGACCTTTTCATGCAGGCACCAAGCGTTGACAGTTGAAACTATGAACAGCAGAAAATTGGCTGTTATGAATCATCCTCTAGTTGGCTGACTGCTGTAAAGTGCTAACATCTCTTATGATCTACGTTACCCTGGCTCAGCCATTTTCCAAAGCCTAGGGAAACTCTGATGGTTAATTCTTGGTTACATAAGCTTCAACAGGGCTACCAATTAGGTAGTGTTCCTATTTCCGAATTGACTTGATACTCACTCTCTTGGCTAGTTTTGGTACACAACATTGGAATGCATTGATGACAGGCAGGCAGCAGAAATTTTGCCAGGTATTAGATACTTCTTTCGATCTAGTCACCCCAGATTCTTTCAACAAAGATGCTCAGGATTGATCCAGTTTTGGGGTCTACACAGTTTCCCAGGCAAGTCATGAAACAGACCTAAAGAAGGGTTTTACATAAGCTCATAAAGAGAATATCTAGTGTTGTAATTCAGAGGATCAGTGCTATAGACTGAACTGTGATACAGTAACTTAAGGTTATAGAACTTCATTGATGCCTGTGAAATAATTTTTTAAAGAAATTGTTGTACTTTTCCCGTACATGTAATCTAATGCAATATGTGATCAGAATTCCTTTTGAAGCTCATCTTAGTTATGAAAATGTCAGCAGAATTTCTTGTGAAGCTCATTTCAGTTATGATGGCTTCTTACATGGCAATAATCTGGTATGTTAAGCGATACTTGTTATGAGACGGCTTTTCTGACCTTTTTGTCAAGGTCAACTGCAGCTGTCGATAGGATCACGAAGAAAGCCAAGTTGGACAAGTCCAAGGAAGTGTGCCGATTAGCTGCTCCATGTCCATTGATCTGTGCTCTGGGTGAATATTGTGTGGATTTGAAGAACGAATTATACAAGATCTGTTTTTTTTTTTCTGATGGATGTTTATGTTCTTTTTTTGTTTACATAGAGCTATAGATATATAGCAGTCGGTCTAATATGTTGTGCCTCCCGACAGTTATTTATATAGGTTCTCTGAGAGTCTTCGATTCTATTAGTTGAATGGCAGGCAGGCATTGCACGGAATAGCCTGCAGTCTTGGTCTTGCCCCATGAATTCTTTTGGAAATTTTTGCTCTTTTGAAGGGCAACTGGTCTTATAGTGGTTGCTGGATCCCTTTCTCATCTTTCTATCTCACATAGGTGGGTGTGATTTCAAGCCATGGCTACATAAAGTGGCAGCTGCTACCTCTCATTTAAGTCTGGTTTCTCGATTCAAGTAGGATTACAGTTCCTCAACCCAAATGCATCCGATTCAGAGGGCATTATGCTGTATTTGGGGCTGGTCAGACCTAGTTTGCAACCTTACCTGATGAACTGCTGAAAGAGATGGCTATGCCTTAATAGCCACAGAAATTGGAAAAATCTACATCCTTTGTGGACCTCAAGTTCAGTAGTAAATGATTAAGGAAGATTCCCTCTAGGCCTCCCACCATGGCCTATTGATGGGGTGCCTGCAGTCTTCCCCACACAGCACCTTTATCACACATGCAAGCAGAATCTGCCATGGGCCTCCCAGGGCTAATGTACATAAGTGCCAGTAGCGGGTGGATACTAAAGGTCGAAGATGCTTCTGTTCTTCATGTATAGGATGTTACTGTATGGTGTTAGTAGCACGTCATACTTGGGTTCAACTTTTTTTCCTTTTCCCCCTCTATTTGTCCACAGGCTATCCCCCACACTCGCAGGGACATGCGGGTTTTGGAACTGTGAGTCTCCTTTTTTCTCCAATTTTCTTTCCAAGAAAATGATCCCGTTTAAGATTCTATCTGATTGGTTGTTCCAACCATTCGGCTATGGGCTAGTTTACAATCTTTAGGTATCAATCCTCGAAAAAAAGAACAATCTATAGGTATCACTGTGCTAAAGAAATCATTTGTGCCCCCAAGTACATGTCAAATGGTCATGAAGTTGCAGCTCATTTTAAGATCAGAACCTCCTCTCTAGATCTCACCGTGCCTTCATTCATAAGGATATGTTAAAATAGTCTCACATTGGAAGAAGGACAAATCAAAAAGTGTTTAAAATAACAGTGCCTATTCCACTCAATGCATTAAGATTTTGAGTTGGACGGCCTAATTAATTTTAACACGGTATCAGAACCCATGATTACGAATCGTGCCACGTGCTCCATCTTTATAGTTCTTGTGATAGAGTTTATCGACATGCACATGAGAAGGCATGTTAGCATAGTCTCACATTAAAAAGATACAAATCAAAAAGTGTTTAAAATAGTCGTGACTACCTCTTTGGACGGCCCAATAACTTTAACAAGATCAAAAGCTTTTGAGTCCTCATGAGTGAGGACAGAGGGAGGATTTCATCTCAGACCATTGTCATAGATACGTACTGAGATTCAGAGATGAGATCCATTGAATTACGCCACAGCCACGATGCCGAAGCATGTATGCCCATCAGTGCAATCAATCTCCTCTTTTAGTGTATATACCAATCCTAGGTCCAGGACGCTTGTGGGATAACAATCAAGTTTAAAATTGTGAACAACTATATTTTCCCATCATTTTAGCTGAACATGCTGCAAAAAAATAGAATATTTCCAGGAGATACAGTCTGTTCCTGTCCCATATGAGAATGCTGTCCTCTTTGGGAGAAGAGGATTAAAAAATGGGGACGAAGCACCGACAGAGAGACACACATCATTGAGATTTTTCAAAGCGTATCACTAAGTTTGTCCTCTATATTATTCTGTTTCAACCGTGTTTTGTTTTGATGGGAGCTGATTGCGCTTGGTCACATGTGTCAATGGCTACGTTGCTCATCTTTGTTCTCACATTAAGTTGCTAACTTGCTCTATGCCTAAGTCTATTGCTATGCTATCTATTTCAGATGCGGGTAGACTTGAAATGTCATTGTTAGATGATATGTATTTGTATATTATCACCTCCAGGTTGCTAAATTGCTGCTGTATATCTTATCTTCCCTGTAGTATGCTATTCAGATATTAGGTTTCTGTTCGTCTACTATCACCCCAAGTTGCTGAATTATTGAATATCTAAATAAGCTTTCTGGATGAATATTTTTTATAAAAGTTTACTTATGCAAAAGTTAATAATATCTTTTTTACTTCGATTATTCATGTAACAATCTCAATCTAAATCGATTCCCCTACTAGTTTACACATGAATATATATATTTAACCCCCATTCAGCAACGGAATAAATGTGGGGAAATAATTCCTTCATAGAAAAGTGTTCTATCATTCGTTAATTTTCTACTTAATTGACAAAAGATAGTAAGAATAAACATTTTTAAACAAGAGAGCAAGATATCAGAAACACCTTTTATTTTATGTAGAGAGAGAAACTTAATAGAATTCAGCGGTTTATTTTATGTTTTGATAGGATATTCGACTCCCGACTATAGCAGTTGCCGAACAGTATTTTAGCACAGATATATCTAGGATAACTTTCTATTCCACCCATTTATTTTGTTACCAAGCAGGTGCTTGGAAACTTGTCGTGATTTTTATTGATAAATTATCACACCATTAAACTCTCTCTATTGCTAAACATCTAAATCTATCCCCACGCTACATGGATCATGATGTGAACAGACTTATAAAGTTGGTGTTAGATTACAGTGATGACAGATTGTCACCATTAAATGCTCTCGGTGGTTAAACATCTATACCTATCGAACTGAGATCCTCTACGTCTTTAGGCGGACCCTAGAGGGTCAGTAAAGAGAAGAGGAGGAGGAGAGTCAAAAACTGCTAAAACACACTTCACCTACCTCTCCGTAATTTTAAAATTTTGGCCTCCCTCCTCCTCTCTTTACTAACCCTCTACGGTCCGCCGAAGGACGTAGACGATCAACTCATATCTATTCCATTATCATAAAGTTGAAGAAACCAAAACCTGCTGGATAGCCTCTATTGGTTTATCACCTCAAATTCCTATACTTCTAAGTACCTAAATCCATCTCCCATACTGTATAGTTCAGATACGAATACATTTAGAAACTTTCTTTTTCTTCCAAGAGCCCCACAAGAAAACGGATGCCTATGGGACTCATGATTGTGGAGAGAAGTTCTAGAAATACACATCCAGGCCAGCCACCTTCATGCTCAGCACGTTGTGCATGGAGCCCACCATGGAAATCCAAAAGCTTACCGGATCACAAGTACGAAACCAAGGAATTGTGCTGCCCACAACCACCAAAGCCAGTTGTCTTCCTCCTCCCTCCCACCTTTCCCTTCCCCCTTCACCCCCTTCAAACAACCACACACACACCCCTCCATTAACTTCTAAGGCTTAAGTTGCAGAGGGAGGAGAGGACACAATAGGCCTGTTAGCTCAGGAGATGGTCAGGACAGGCACAAGGCTGCCGAGTTTCTGCCTGAACCGAGTCGCCACCCGAGTGAGGGTCCGGTCCCCGCCGATCGAGTCGAAGCGCATCGCCGGCGCCGTCGACAGCAACCAGCTGCTCCCTGGGTACTGCCCCGGTGAGTCTGAGAAGCGCCGACCGGATGGCGGCGGAAAACAGTCGGGCGCGACCGGGAGAAGGATCATGGTGGTGGCGGACTCGGGCAAGGAGTCCAGGTGCGCCCTGCAGTGGGCACTGTCACACACTGTCCAGGACCAGGACACCGTCGTCCTGCTCAGCGTCACCAGACCCTCCAACCATAGGGAGTCACAAAGGGTGGTGGCGGATCCAGGCAGCTATGAGCCCCTCCAGTCCATGAAGAACATATGCCAGGCTAGGAAACCCGGGGTAAGTTTTCCAGCACCCTCTCCTCTGCACTCTCGTCTTTGTGGGGGTCTTCTTCTGGTTGTGAACTTGGTCAACCTTCATGGGTTGTTAAGCTGATGATCTTTATCCAGCCATCCCAAGCGTTGGCGTGGATAAAGGTTGAACTCCCTGTCTTTATTGACATATGGTTCAGACATGATTAGAAGTAGAAGCCCCAGTCCATGGATGGAATCCTTTGTTCTGCCGTCTGTTATTGCTAATTGCCCCTGTGGCTGGCTGTGTATGCTCATATGTGAGGAAACTGACCATGGGGTTTTGATCACAGTTCTGGGCATGTAGGATATGTAAAAGTAGATTTTTAACATTAAAAAAAAATGTCATGTAGCGGTGTAGACGATATAAGTAATTTGAGTACAGGAAGAGTACATTAGACATGGGTTGTGCAGAGAATTAAATGGCTGGGATTGCTAATCGCAGGTGCAAGTTGAGGTGAGCCTGGTGGAGGCCAAGGAGCGAGGGCCGGCCATCGTGGAGGAGGCCAGGAAGCAAGGGTCGGCGCTGCTTGTTCTCGGCCAGAAGAAGCGCTCCCTGACATGAAGGCTGGTCATGCTCTGGGCCGGGTCGCCGGCGGCGGTGGCGGCGGCGTCGTCGACTACTGCATACAGAATGCGGGCTGCATGGCGCTGGCGGTGAGGAGGCGGAGCAGGGCGGCCGTGGGTTACTTGATCACAACAAGACGCCACAGGGACTTCTGGCTCCTGGCTTGATCAGCCTGGTGTATGTGTGTGTGTATGGATGGGTTATGCATGGGAGCTCAGCTGCGTTTGTACTTATGGGAGAGCTTGTTTGAGATCGATTGTTCTTAAATTTGTGCATGTAAAGAAAAAAGGAAAGCATGTGGGTTAGAAACTTGGAAGGAAGAGAGGAGGAATTTTTTTTTCTTATTTCTGCAATTTAATTGGGGAGTAGAACAGTAGGATCTGGTGTTCTTTCCTGTTCAGATTTAAGGGGTCTGGCATCCCCTCGGCTTCGTGAATGGAGAAGCTTGTGAGGGTGGGAGAGGATGGGATGGCCTCTAGATCACCTTTGTTTAGGTCAAATTTTGAGTTGATAAAGAGACCATCAAGGGATTCAATGTTGAATCTTAATTAATTAGAGCCTAAAAACTCTAGAGTTGGATCGATTTTCTCATATGTAATTTCATTTATAATGTTTTTTTCATACTTTTCTTTTCAAATAGGAGGAAAATTTCTATTCACCTGAAAAAAATATCAGGCTTGTTTGATAACCGAATTATTTATTTTGGAGTACGCAATATAGAATTATTTATATCTGAATAAGATGCTTTTTTATTTTGATAACTAAAGTAATTTTTTCCCAAATTAACTAGCATAGACAATTATCACTTTTTGATAGAGTTCTTTTGTTCTGGTTGATTTATTCTGAAATAAGACAGTCTCATCCGAAATAAAAAATCTGAAAAAACCAAGTAAACAAGTTCGGATAACTCAATGCCGTCCTATTACTTTGAAGTAATGGATTTAACTGAATCCAAGTTGATGGGACATGTCTTGGATGATGATGATGCTGATTAAGCACCTCAGATGTTGCACAACTGGTGAAACGGACTCCCCCCTCAGGACTCACAATCATGTAAGAATTAGGACTGTCAATTGATCTAGATAATATTAAATTTTTATTTGTATAAAATATTCGACCGACATATTCAAATATCTGTTTGATTATTTAATTAATATTTTAAATGACAATAAAAAATTAGATATATTATTCGATTGTTATCCGATTGATTACGTATTTATAAAAGTTCTTATAATTTTAATGATGTTTATATGTTTAAATAAATGATAATTTGATATTTGCAGTATGCATAAGACTGGTTGAGTGATAATAATGAAGTTTATTATGATTTTTTTATTTTTAGTGATTTTACTTATTTAGATAAATTGTTTAAGTCATTTGTTATTATCTAAGGTATATGTAATAAAGTATTTAAGTTATTTAAAATTTATTTAGATATTTATAACTTTGATATTTATTATTTAAGTCTATGGCATTCATGAATTGTATAAACAATAAAATTTACAAGTGATTAAGTTACTAGAAGAAGTTGAAATAATCAAGTATTTGAATTATTATCCGAATTCATATATTATATGGCGGAGTTAAATTCATATAGAAAATTTTATTATCCATCGGATATTTGAATAATACTAAATGGAGTGGAGTGGAATACTATGATATCCACTCCGTATTCGCTTCGCTCCGTTGACAGCCCTAACTAGTAAGAATACACAACTTTTTTCGGCCTCTGCCAAAGGTAACAAAAGAGCAGACATCATAACTACTTTGGTGATGATAGTCAGTTAATCCCAAGCCGGATATTTACAAGTCCTAAATAGACTTTGTTGATGATAGTCATTTAATCCCAAACCGGGTATTAATTTACAAGTCCCAGATAGTGATAAATATTTTCTTACGACATCTTATTAGGGATGTAAATGGAACGAAGACCGAATACATGGAGACTGTAAAATTAATATTCGTACTCATAATTATCGGATATGATAACATGTTCATAGAAAGGTGAAATAATTTTAAAAGATAAAATTTTGATGTGTGATCAAATTTTGAGAAGAAAATTCATGTTAGGTATATGAATTTTTCTTACTTTATGTATAAGAATTATATGAATACAATTTTTGAATTAGATATATGGATATTTTAAGATAACTATATTTGAATGGATATAAGATAAGTATCCATATTTGATAAAATTGGATATAAATACGGATGTGAAATAAACATATTTGTAATGTGGATCCCTGCATCCTACCCCCGGCCAAAAAAGGCCACATGGATTCACCTTATTTTGTCTTTGCATTAATGAATTCGAGATTGTGTACGTAGAGTTATCCACTCTAGTACGAGTGGTTAATTAATAACATGTAGAAGAGATTATCTCAGCACATATGTGGATCAGAGTCCAATAATATTGAGAGGGGAAGTATTTACAAAATTTTGAGATCATATAAAAGAATTTTTGCAATATTTGGATCTCTTTTCTTCTCAACAATGACTCATGTTCAAATATATATTAAGAGGATCTCCACTATAATAAGATGTGCCTCGACCATACATCTACCGCATGGAAGCAAGGATTAAAAGTAGCATACGTAGTACTTAAAAACTTCACCATACTGACAAGCTGCACTAGTGTAAGTGGTTAAACTTAACCATATTAACAAGCATGCGGTTGTGGACCCAAGTCGGGATCCCATTTGCACCCACCCATTAAAAGGCTTCTTCAACAAGACGTCCAGCTCTTTCCACTCTGTTCTTACAGGTGTCAGGTTCTACAACGAGGTGGCAACACCACATAGCTTTCACTTTCGACTCCCAACACGTGCATGGGAAGTGGATAGCTAGGGCGTTGGCACTGCACAACTCACCATTCCAACAAGCCCATCATATAATATATAAGAACAGCAATCCATAGACATCACAGAACTTGTTCTAGCAGTCGCATACGCACACCGAAAGAGAGAAGAGGAGGAGAAGGAGAAGAAGAAGAAGAAGATGCAGGCAGCTAAGGAGAAGCTGAGCGACGCGGCCAGCGCGGGCAAGGAGAAGGTGAGGGAGTTCACGGCCAAGACGGGGGAGAAGGCGGAGATGGTGGGGAGGAGCAAGGAGGGGAGGGCGGCGGCGCACGAGCAGGCCAATGCCAGGGAGGATGCGGCCAAGATGCAAGAGCACCAGGAGAAGGCCGCCCACCGCGCGGAGCGGGACGCCGCCGAGCACGGCGTCGGCCGCGTGCCGCTGTTCCACGCCCCGGGGGAGCACCGTCACCGCCCGGTCGGCAGCGGAGCCGCCCCTGCCGCGGGGATGGCCACCCCGGGCGACCCGACCTACCCGGCCGCCGCCGGGCGTCCAGCTAGTGAGAAGTACTTCTAGACAGCGTCCACCTACCGAGAAGTGAGAAGTGCTTCTGTGAGAAGTGCTTCCATGAAGAGGTGTCCTGGTGCAGCTTCTGAATAATGGTCTTAGGACATTATCAATGGTTTAGATGGTCTATGTATGAGTTTATTGTAACTTTTTGCCTATTTTGAGCTTTTTTCTTTCTTTAGTAAGTGATTCAGTTGGTTGGTAACTACTCTGAGAGATATGGAATCCGAACTTTCTTTTTAATATAATGGAACTTTTCCACTCGAATTTATGATACTTCCATCAGTTGTAACAAAAAAAAAAAAAAAAGACTGCACTACTTTTAAGATGGGCGTTTTGGGTTTAGACTCTTTACTTTTTTTAACACGTTGAGTTGAAATGGACCCCGTCAAGTTTTACATCAAGGACATTTTGATGTCAACAAAAAGATTTAAATTTTTCTATGCTCTCTAAAGTCTCAAGAGTTTCTCGATGTTTTCTAGAGTTTTTTAGAGCATCTTAATACTTTTGAAAGTATAAAAAGAAATTTCAATTTTTTTAATTTTTTGATGTCTAAGACACAATTAATGCGAGGTGCAAGGTCATGTGGCGGAAACGGGACAAGATGACTTTTTTCAATTTAATTATATGCGGCTTAAAAAATGTTAGGTTATATTAAAATCAGTATCTAGAGGTATAAGCTAAATGTTTAGACTCTAATCTTCTATATTTTTTGGGCTAGAGCACATCAAGTAACCATTCCGTGAGGCAAAGCGATACATCTAGAACCATGCCTTTAATTAGTAATGTGGGTTCTCTTTGTTCCTTCGCCATAATGTGGTGCGGCATGGGTTGGAGAACAATGCATACCACCTTGTCCCTCATATTGAAACATTTGCCCTTGATGTGTGATCGACTTGGGATTTTTATTACACTATAAATGATGAGAACTACCGTTCCTTTTGGAAACATCTTTGGACGCGGGGTTGGTACGGCGTCCGGAAGATTAAAAGATGCGACACCAACGACTTTATCTAACATTTTTTTAATTACAAGGTGTGACCTATTCAGACGATTTGTTTAACATGTTATTTAACGAAAAATATATGTTCATACGCATTCACTAATTGTGAACTAGTATAAATTGTTAGATGAGAAAAAAAATTATATATTTCTGATATCACGTGAACACGAACGAGTTATTTAACAAATATGATTTTAGTATGTTCAAGAATATAACGAAACGAACATAGCAATGTTGAGAAGTGCTTCTATGAATGATGTTCTATGTTTGGGTCTGGTCTATTGCAAGTTTTTGCTTATTTTTAACTTTTTTTTAAAGTAAGTAGCTCAGTTGGTTACTACATTGAGAGATGGAATCCAAAGTTTCTTTTTAATGTAATGGAATTTTTCACTCAAATTTTTGATATTTTTGCTCTACATAGATAAATATTGTGATCTGTTCAGGTGACTGTTTTACTTTCACAGATAGCATTTTGGATTCGGACTTCCACTAGTCTTGGGTGACGTTGGTATCTAAAGACGTGTTTGGCAAAATTTATACTTGAAAATTATTTTTGACTTTCACTTCTTATATAGAATGAGTCGAGGGAGAGAGGTTATAATTAATTTTGATTTGTTTTAAAAGTCAACTCTTACATAACAACCTCATTTTTTTCCAATCTTGGAAATTCCTCCCTTGTAGCTTTTTGGTTGGAAGTTAAAACACAAATAAAATATCACATAAAATTTTTAAGATTTAAAGGTTTTCATAAAAAATAATTAAATGAAAATACAAAAATATTTTCAAATGGAAAATGCGACAAATACGACCTAAATGATTTTAGCTCTCTTTCCCCCTTTCCCTGTCTCTCTCTTTCGGGTTCTACGAGGGTCTGTATATAGAAGTATAAACCAAATAGGCTGCTATCTTCGTCACTTTAGATGGAGCCGCTAGTAGATTTTTTTGAATTCTAATTTTTTTAGGTTTTTGTCAAAGTACATCAAGTAAACCATAAGCGAGGCAAGCAACGCATCTAGAAGACTAGAACCGTCGCCTTATTAATTTGATTGTTAGAATATGGGTTCTCTTTGTTCCTGGCACCTCATACTGTGGTGAGGCATGGGTTGGAGAGTAGTGGATGCCACCTTGCCCTTCAGGTAATGTCCTTGATGTATAGTGTACAACTTGGGACTTATTACAACATAAACTAATGATGAGACCTACCGTTCCCTTGGAAACATCTCCGACGTGGGGTGGGTACACTGGAAAATTATTAAAGGTTTGTTCGATAAAACTTCTATTTGAAAGTCATTTTTGACTCCACTTCTCACATAAAATAATTTGAAAAAAAAAATTATAATTAATTTTGATTTGTTATAAAAGTCAATTCTTTCGTAACAACCTCACTTCTTCTCTCGTCTTGAAAACTTTACCTTGTAAGTTTTGGTTGGAAGCCTAAACACAAACAAAATATTACATAATTGGCTTCCAAGATCTAAGTACTTTTACAAAAAATAACTAAATAAAAGTATGAAAGTACTTCCAAGTGAAAACCGTACTAAACACGGCCTAAAAAGATGTGACACCAATGACCTATCTAACATTTTCTTAATTACAAGGCGTCACCTCTTTAGACGATTTGTTTAACATGCATGTTCTTTTATGTTTAGGCGTATTCACAATCTGTGAACTTGTATAAATTGTCAAATGAGAAAGAAGTTATATTTAATTATGGTATTTACATGTTAATTAAGTTGACAGTGGTTGGAACGAGCTCGATTTTTGCCTGCCATCGTGATGGTTGAGATGAAAACCGGGATAGACCACTAGTGCCCTGGTGAAATCTAACAGCCACAACCCCATTTTACCTAGTCATTATGTGAACACGAACAAGTTATTAAACAATTATAATTCAGGATGTTCAAGAATATAATGATCAGAGCATAACAATGCTGATAAACGTAAATAAACCAAGTATTTATCGAGTTCAATCAATAGTTGTTCATTGAGCATGCAAGTTTCTCACACACCTCATATCCTTGTTAACTTTAGCTAATCTCAATGGCTTTTTTTCAGAAAGTGAACTAATTTCAAAAGTTACTGGTTCTGAAGACGAGGTTTGAAATTTACAGGCAAACTTTAAGATAGGTCAAAAGACTAATGCTTAATCAAATTATTCATTCCATAAATTTTCCAGTTAGTTTAATCCTGTTAAACCTCTGCCAACCATCCCATGTATGCGATCTTGGGGGCTAAGCATAAGATATAGCTCAACTAGCACATTGAACGCAAGTTAAAACATAGAACGTTGAACCTGTTTTCACCATAAGGGTAGTGCTCAGAAGTTTTTAGAGAACCTAATCACAAGTTGTTCATCAAGCACACTAGTTCACATATACTTCCTAACAAGCTATTACTAACTTAACCCTAGCAATTCAAGAACAAATAGTTGATTACTCAGCTTCAAAAATTGATGTGCCATTCTGGTGATTCCATAGAGTCTAAGCTACAAGAAAGACTGGTATCAGTTAGCATTACATCCTTATTTCTAGTATTTATCTACACTTCCGATCAACACTTGCAACCCAGATATCCGTGCAAGCACATTTCTCAAAGGGACAACCTGCTTCGGACTTCACAAACAAGAATCTGAGTCGATAAAATGTCTTGGTTCAATCTGAGTTGAACTTGTTTCAGCAGGTTCAGCTATCAAGGATCTTTTCATAGGCTGAGTTCCAGTTTCTCAACTACAAAATATGCAAGATTTCAAAAACATGATTCACGTTTGACATATGTATGAGAAAAGAAGTTGATTTGTGCAAAGAAAGACTACCTTACTAATTGCATCTGAGGCTGCCAAAGCATCCTCCTCTCTTTTCCTCAAGGATTCAATCCGGGCTTTCATGAGACCATTCTGTTTCTCAACCTGAAAGAGTAGGAATGTGAAAATGAGTCAGACAACCTATTGACTGGGCATAAAGCATTGAGAGTGGCACAGGTGATATTCACTTATAATTTTATGCAAGGATACACTAGAATGGAGACACTAAATCTCATGCAAGTTAAACTATTTTTCGCACGAGCCAAGGAGGACATCCTAGTCGTTCAAGGAGTAAAAATTCTAGCACTGCAAAGTAATATAACCAAAAATGAAAAGGTTGCACTAGAATAGATGTCATCATGGTGAAAGGAAAACTGCTGCCCAATCACCAATAAAAGCTCAAACCCAAATCTGCAAGCCAACAGGCTCAAAGAAAGGGATAAAATGATGCCAAGCCCGCAAGATACATAGCCAAAGTAGAAAACGTCGTCACTAAGAGGGTGACAAGATATGAACACCTCTTGTTCGAAGGAACATCCACGAGTATAAAATTGACGTCCACCAAGCAGCACAAATATTCTAAGAAAGTTTTAAAAAGAACTTGCAAGCAAGGGAACATGAGCTCAATGAGTTGGCATATTTGCAGAGAGATTATAGAGGCTACAATCCAGATAAGCTGACAAAAGCTCCCCGGAATAATAAGCAAAGTTCAGACTTAAAAAGCATAACTCCCAAGTTCATTTATTCTGCGTAACACTTGGCTGATGCATATTTTTCCTGAACAATTTTGGTGTAACAGTGTCAGATAACAACCATCAATATTGTCTACTACGGCCTGATTTGGTAAGAGTCTCCAACTTTAAATTTTGAGGGAATTCAAATTTTGAAAAGTGCCACCTCATCAACCCAAGTATTTAGATTCGAGGAAAATCTCATTTGGAATGAACAAAAAAAGTCAGATTTAGGACTAGATAAAAAGATGAATGTACCTTCATTCCCTCCCATGAATAACCTTTTTTGAGGGTATAAGTGCAAAATAATAGGGAGGAATGCATGTGAATCTACATATTTCCCTCCCATCTTGTTTTCATGGGGATAAGGGAAAATCTAAAAAGGTATCCTTTTCGGCATGAGTCCAAATCCAGATTTTTCCTGAACCGACTCCATTTTTTTCATTTGAAAAAAATCATCACTTTTTGGATTCCCGGCAAACCTAAGCGTGCTGAATCTGAACTCCAATCTTTACCAAATGAGGCCTAAACATAATTCATAAAACTTTTCATCCAACACAACAGACCCTCACAAATGCTTTTACATAAGCCCTAAATCAATAGCAAAGATGTGAAAATTAAAGAGCAAAGAGTATTGAAGTAGAGCCTTGGATCAATGGTAAGGTTGCTCCCTTGTGACCTCGAGCTAGAGGTCACTGGTTCAAATCCAGAAACAGCAAGTCTCCTTGTAAAAAGTAAAGATAAGCCTGTGTACAATTGACTCTCCCCAGGCCCCACTGGCAGAAGCCTCATGTCACTAGGCTGCCTTTTTTTTTTTAAAGAGCAAAGTTTATTAGGTTCTTAATCAACTGTAAATACGTATAAAAAGCAGCCAGCATGCAAACACTCTTGAACTTAAGAAACTAGAAAGGTGTTTTGATTCCCACCTTCTCCAATAGACTTGTCAAATGACAGATTTCATCCTTCTTCACCTTTGAAAACTTTTCTTTGATTTCCCCCACATTTAACCTGAAATTAAAGTCATTGAGTTGTGAACCAGACATGAATATCTGCAAATCCTTCAAGAATAGCATAAATCTTATTCAGTGTTATTTTTGTTGGAAACAAATAGTTTGGAAAAGCAAAACCAGAGAAGAATAGAACATCAAAAATTAAGGATGGCAAGGAGATAATATTATTTGCCTTTTATCATGCAGAAAAGGGCTGCCAACACCAGGAGGCTCCCACCACTGCAAGATTTAGAAAGGGTCAATTGTATGCAGCCATACCCGAGGTATTTGCCAAGAGGGTGTTTGGGGTTTCAGTTTAAACCCCGTGACCTACAGGTCCCAATTGAGAATTTACCATTGAACCAAGGTTTCCCCTCCAGATTTTATCATGTAAGAACCTCAAAACTGGAGACAATGTTCACTTCACTCTTTGGCTTATAGCTGCCCTAGAGGATAGCAAGTATCCTATATGCTTTTCCTTTGTTTTTTATACTTTCCCTCTTTATCTAGACTCTTCCCAAAGTCTAGAGGAAGCTTTGAGGGTTGCCCCCTGACTGCATAGGTTTAAACTGCATAACCAAGAAGGTAGAGTTTGCTACCTATTAATTGACCTCTAGGGAGTTCGGCATACACTCTCCTACCTAAAGTTATCCTGGCTAGATACTTGACCCTACAAGTTCGACTTTAGGTGTTCTTGTTGATAGTCATTTTAATCCCATACTGGGTACTCACAAGTCACATTCTGCCTGTAGTAGTTCTAGGCATCTCCACCAATTAACTTGATTTTGGGGTCGGCACTTCTGCTAGCATGGTGTCAAAGCTGGTTCATTCATTGATTTTCCCCTGGTTCATTCATTGGCCTCTCTCTGTTCTGCACAGAGCAGAACTCGCCCATGGGGATAATTAGACCCCCACTTGCTCCATTTCTTCATCCTTTCCTAGCCATATCCCCCCCCCAACCAACTCCATTGCTCTTTTCCTTCTTATTCGTCCACTTATTCACCTCCTTTGCTGCTGTACAGGGACTCCACAAGCCTAAGTGTGACCTGCCCGTGGCCGAGGTTTGCACACTCTATTCTTACTTATGCATCATGAATTAAGTCAAAATTTTGCCTAATTAAATAGAAACCATTCTGTAAATACATTTTTTTGGTCAAACATATGGCCAGCTGTTATATTTGATATAACGAAAGCTCTGAAAAAATGTTTGTGAATTGAAACCATTCTGTACATGTTCAGTGGATGTGGTTTCCCCTGCCAAACTCCAGCTCTGAGAAAATGTTTGTGAAATGAAATTTTAATACATGGACACCTCCAGGGCACAATAGTATATGCTACAAGCTGAAGTTGGAGCAATAAATTATAAACATTGCAGGTATCAGAAGAACGTCTTTCCCATTCTTTTTCATAATGGCTTTGTCTTTGAGAAAGGAGCATGATAGGCACACAAGAAGAGATGAGATTCATAGGAATGCTGGACAAATAGAAAGGCACAGCCAATCACACAGCAATCAATATCATCATTTAAACAACCTGATACTAACATTGACTGAATTTTGGGGCATTTGGGCCCATTCCAATCCTCTGATTTCCCAATATTGAAAAGCAAAAAATAAAAATAATGCAATACAAAAACTTCGTTCAATGCGATCTTTTGGTCAGTCTCAGCTTAGCCGTGTAATCTCAAAATCCAAGTTCAACACATGAAGCAGCATTTCAAACTGTCTCATGACCAAAATGTCAACAAATCATAAAAGTAATAGACAAAGGTTTTGCAACTCAAGTTGCATTTGATGGATATCAGTAAAAAAAAATTACTATGAAATCTAGGACAAATAAAAGATTGAGTATGAAAATGAGAAACCCTCAGAAAACTGACATGGTAGATAAAATCCCTTTGGTCGCATGCACCACTTAGATCATGGATCAAGAATACTATAAAACAATTAATAGTTCATCAGTTGAAAACAAATTTTGAAGTACATTAGGGATTCACAAAATCCGCATTAATATTAAGATTTCGTTCTGGAAAAGAATTATAACATTATTTGCAACAAAATGACATGATATGTTAGATTCTGGCAACAATGTTCAGTTAAAGGCTTCTTTAACGCATATATTGTTCAGCAATTAATCCTTATAGGGCCCTACACTATCCAATGTGAGAGATTCCTTGATTTTAGTACATTAAGGACAATGCACTTACGCCTCAGCAGATAGCATGTCAAGACTTTGTTCTTCCACGAGCTGCTCTACTGTATCCAGAGTAGAACCCACCTGTTGAACATGTATAAAGAGCTTGGCCATAAAATAATATTTTTTTGCACTGCTATCTTTGTTGACCTTGCTTCAAAGTGGCACAAACTAAAAAGAGGAGGAGACAAAATTAACAGTTCAAAAGAATGGCAAGTGAGGGTCTTCCAAATTAGAGCCAGGTGTGATTTGTTAATTTCATTCAGATGTTCCTTTCTTTCTTTTCAGACAGTCATCACGACCACACCAGCCAAGTGATACCTTGAGCTATCTGGCACAAAAATATTTCACATGATCACTCATGAAGACTTGGGAGATCTACTCAGGCTCCTGTCAGACCAAAGTCTCATACTAGAATGATGCACTGAGATCTTCAAGTATTTGTTTCATTTTAGGCATCTAGGAAACATTAACATTTCCTGCAAACAGTAATAAGTGTCCAAAAGATCAATATTAACTTTTGTTACGCCACAGAAGCTTTGTCCCAGAGGTTGGCGTAAATTTAGCAAGTATGCATCTACTGGATGGCAATTTATCAGAGACCAGGAAATTTAGTTGAAGGCTTTAAGCCTAATTCTGATGTACCTGATTTCAGTGAAAAACTTTGCCTTAATCCATGTACATTTGGACTAAAAGTAATGACAGAATCCAAATATTCATGTAAACATTTAAAGGTGGAAGGGATAAGGTACATAGTCTAAAACATTAAATAACCTTTCATGATATATGAGAATGCTTCACTATACGCAACGTAAACCAGAACACATGAAGCAGTCCGTCTGAGGCGTTTAGTTGTTATATATACCATGCATAAAGAGCTAGCAAAATAAAGCAGGACATGTATGAAGCAGTCCATCTGTGATGTTTAGTCCTGATACTATGCACAAAGAGCCATCATCGCCTAAAAGCATACAGTGCTTAGACCTCATACTGAGCATAAAAAGCCAATGGTGACAGCCTCTCGGTTGGATTCGACTCGTGAGGAGCTGTGACGGGAGGATAAGGAGGTTCCAGTGGCATGCCACACAGGGTGCTTTCCTAGGTTTTGGATCAGGGGGAGATCCCATGTGTTTCCGCTGCCTGCAGAGGGGACATTTACAAAGCTCTTATAAGCAAGGTAGGAAGAATCAGGGATCGGGCACAGATCGGCCCGGTCCAAACCGATCGGATCGGTTGATCCGATCCGATTCCAGGCCGATCTGGACCGGTCCAGCCCGACCAATCCCGGCCGATCCTAACCGATCCCGGCCCAGACCGGTGGATCGGGGATTGGGATCGGACCAGTTTGGGTCAAAACCGATCGGATAGGCCGATCCGTGCCAATCCTGCCTTCTATGCTTATAAGAGACCTCTCTGGTGTCAGAGTTGTGAGCGTATCGGCAACAAACAATCAGTGCACAGAGATGGGAGATCGGGAGTGATGAGAAACCCCCAGTCCTTTGCTGAGGTGGTCTTTCTAGGGGCAAGAGGGAGGTGGCCTCTCATGCTGGCGGCAGGGCTTGCAAGGAGGTGGTCAGGAAGGGGAGATGAGTTTACCCAAGCTCTCGTCATCCTTCTTGGAGCACAGGAAGCCCAAACTCGTATGCCTTCTAAGGGTGAGCCCAGTGGGGCTTTTGGTGTAGGTGGGGCTGATTAAAGAAAGCTCTAGGTGATGGTTGGGAAGTATTTTCCAAGGAGGATTTCTTAGCGGTGTCTCCGTTCAAAGAGACAGCTGACGTTCTGGTGGTTGCTGAAGTTCATGCTACGGATGAAATGCTTCTCCGGCTGGACTGGTGTTAGATGAGAAGGCGCACATATCTAGACACTCAGCAGATGCAGATGTTGGTCACCCTTGCAGAAATCCCTGCTGTCTGCTGTGACGAAGAGGGTACCTGTATCTTGCTGGCAAATTTCAACGAGAAGATGAAGGGGGATGCAAATGGTTCGAACAGGAAGTCTCCTCTTGGCGAAAGTGTTAGTCTTACTGCATCACCCACAGGCAGTCCCTGTGTTTTTTGTTTTTTATTAGAACGGGGGTGGAGGGATGCTGAAACAAAAGAGAGAGAGAGAGAGTGGCAGACGGCAGCAAAAGCTTGCAGAAAAAAAAAAGGGAGAGAAGAGACCTAGCTTTTTTTTATGACGTAAATTTTTTTTAAAAAAAAAAACATAAGAATTGGGGGAGGAGTCCACCTGCAGGTGGACTTCCCACCCTCACCGGCGGTGGGAAGAATCCACCCACAGGTGGACTTCCCACCCACACCCACCCGGTGAGTGTGGGATCAGTCGACCTGTGGGTGGACTTCCCCCCCTCACCGGGTGGAGAAACCCCACCCGGTGAGGGTGGAATGGGGCTTGCACCCCCCTCTTCCTCCTCCCATTGTCCTAGGACAATTGGGAACCCAAAAAAAAAAGAGAGAGAGAAAAAAATAAGGACATATTTTATTATTTTAAAAGGCAAGAGAAAAAAATCATACTTTAAGTAAGATTATTCACCCTCACCAGGTGCTCTTCCCCTTATGGTAACTTCCACCCTGTGAGGATAATTCTACATAGTAAATTACAGCCTGAAGATAGTAATAACTTGAGCCCGATGAGGGTAATTCTCTACCGTAACTTGCAGTCCGGTGGAGGTTTGCACTTGTGTGCACGAGAAGAAACCAACTTCCACCCGGTGAGGGTGGAGGTTATGACTTGGTCAAGGGTTCTTAAATGTGGGATAATTCCCACACATTATTATTTTTTTTAACTCCCACCCGGTGAGGGTATGACCCCCATTTAAATTTTGTGAGCGGGAAATGGGCATAACTTTCACCCGGTGAGGGTGGACCCCTAGACTTCTAACCGCTTCCTAGCGAGACTATAAATACCCCTCTAGGGGGCTCATTTAGAGAGACGGAGACAAAGGTCAAGGTCTTGAAGACTCCTTGTGTAAGAGTGGTAGGCTCAGAACCCACTCCTTTTTTTTGTCCAAGTGTTAGAACATTGTCCTACACTTATATAGACATGTCCTAAACTTAGGAATATGTCTTAATGATTAACGGTCATGATTTAATCATGGCCATCGGTTCTGTTAATATGACACAAAGTCGATTAACATGTTAATTAATTGGCATATGTTATTAAAACATATGTAGTCTCCACTAACATATGTCATTGAGACAGTCTCATGATTAAGACATATGTTATTAAATCATATGTCACGTTTACGTTATGTAACATAAAGTCCATTAACATATATCTTAAAGACATATGTTATTAAATCATATATTACATTTATGTTAATGTGACATAAAGTTCATTAACATGTCATTTATTTATGTGACATAAACATATGACACATGTTATTAAATCATATGTCATGTTTAGGTTAAGGTGACATCTATTAACATGTAATTAACACATTATTAAGTCATATTTTATTAAATTATGTCTTATGTGTTAACCACATATGGTTAACTATATTCATAAAACATCAAATTCACTGGTTAAATGACTTAATCACATTGATTAAGTCCACTCACAACTTGACCCATTGATCAAATGACTTAACTAGGTCGATCATGGTAGGGTCTACTATAACCCGAATCCAACTACATCGATCGGGCGATATATCATATGTCTCTGATATAATCTCAAATCCAACGGTCGGATCATCCCGATATCGACCGAAATTCAAATCTTACGGTCGGATCGTCCCGATATCGACTGAACTTCAAATCCAACGGTCAGATCGTTCCGATATCGATCAAGCTTTAGATCTAACAGTCGGAACGTCTCGATATCGACCGAATTTCAGATCTAACGGTCGGATCGTCCCAATATCAACTGAACTTTAAATCCAACGGTCAGATCGTTCCGATATCGATCAAACTTTAGATCTAACGATCAGATTGTCCTAATATCGACTGAACATTAAATTTAACAGTCGGATCTGAACAATATCGGTCGAATCTCAAATCTAACATTCGGATCGTTCTGATATCGACAAGATTTGAAATCCAACGATCGGATCATCTTAATATTGACCGAAATTCAAATCTAGCGGTCGGATCATCTCAATATCAACCGAACTTCGGATCTAACAGTCGGATCATCTCGGTATCGACCAAATTTCAGATATAAGGATCAACTCGTTTCGATATTGATTAGATTTCAAATCCAACGATCGGATCATCCTAATATTGACCGAAATTTAAATCCAACAGTCAAATCGTCCCGATATCAATTGAACTTCATCGTCCCGATATCAATTGAACTTCAGATCCAACGGTCGGATCGTCCTGATATCCATTGAACTTCAGATCTAACGGGCAGATTGTTCTGATATCAACCAAACTTCAGACCCAATGGTCGGATCGCCCCGATATCGACCGAACTTCAGATCCAACAGTCGGATTGTCCCAATATCGACCAGATTTCAAATCCAATAATCGGATCATCCCGATATCAATCAAAATTCAAATTCAATGGTCGGATCGTCCCAATATCGATCGAACTTAAGATCTAACAGTCGAATCTTCCAAATCTTAACCCAATCTTATCATCCAACGGTCGGATTATTACGATCTCGACCAAATTTCAAATCCAACGGTCGGATCGTCCTGATATCGACCGAACTTAAGATCTAACGATCGGATCTTCCAGAACTTGACCCAATCTTATCATCCAACGGTCGGATCATTACGATTTGACCAAAGCTAAGGTCTAATAGTCAGACCTTTTAGATCTTGACCCAATCTTATAATCCAACGGTCGGATTGTCACGATCTCGATCGAAGTTCAGAGCTAATGGTCGGATCTCTATGATCTTGACCCAATCTCATAATCTAACGGTCAGATCTTTGCGATCTCGACCTGATCTCATAATCTAATGGTCGGATCTTGGAGATATCGACCGAAACTCAAATTGAATAGTTGAATCTTTGTGATATTGACCGAATCCTAAATACGACAGTCTGATCTTTTTTATCTCAACCGTAAACTTCAATACAACAATTTGATCTTAATGATCTCGACAATAAGTTCAATCCAACCGTCTGATCTTTTTTATCTCAACCGAAACTCCAATCCTATGGTCTGATCTTTTTTATCTCAACCGTAAACTCCAATCCAACAGTCTGATTTTTTGTATCCCAACCGTAAGTTCCAATCCAACGGTCTGATCTCATTGATCTTAATTGTGGACTTCAATCCAATGGTTTGATCTTTCTGATCTCGACCATAAGTTTCAATCCAAATGTCTGATCTTAGTGATCTTGATCATAAGCTCTAATCCAACGATCTGATCTTAGCGATCTCAACAGTGGACTTCAATCCAACGGTTTGATCTTAATGAACTTGACCATAAGCTCCAATCCAATGGTCCTATCTTAGTCATCATAACCGTAAATTTAAATCCAACGGTCTGATTATAGTGATCTTGACTGCGAACTTAAAATTGTTGTTTTGATCCTAGTGATCTCAACCATGCACTCAAATTTAAGGTCTAATCGCATCGACATGACCGTTAATACAAATCTGATGATCCGATCACACTGATCGTGATCATAGATGTAAGTTTATGGTTTGATTACGTAGGTCGAGACTATACTTGCATGATCGATGATCCGAATATGAAATATGTGATCGTGAGCATAAATCTGTCACATTCGATGTATCAATTACATATGCAATCATGATGTAATAATCCGATTATTATAATCGAAGTTTTATCACATTGTAATGCCCCTTTGGTCATCCAGGCATCTTTGTAATATGTAACATTCCAGATTAATGAAAGTTCACTTCATTTCTCTCATTATGTGCATTATCTGTATATTATGCTAGTTTTCAATTTCGCACGAACTTTATTTATTGTATAACTAATTTTAGTATCACGTATAAGGGGTTAGTCAAAGGTGTACAGTGACTTCACTGGCGTAATTAACATCGAGGGGGGGGGGGGTCCAAATACGAATCCACATGCTTGATTCAACGCCTAACTCATTATTCATGAGTCATGAATCAAACAGAATATTCATATTAAAAATATAAAATTATTTTTATATGTTTATAAAATATCATTCCCACAATTGTTTGTGGGAATACCAATTGTTTGTGTCAGACAACAGTGCATGATCCATATAAGGTTTCAGATGTGGCAGAAGTTTAACAACGGACCTGCAGGGACACATGACAGTTGCATAAGAAGATATTCAAACTTTGAACCTCTAGGTTGGTTGATCATGGTTGTTGGTGATCCAGGCTTTTGTGATGGGCCATCTGGGCCCACACACTTGGTGGGATCCCTTTCACAATGTAGTAGGCTGTCCCTATAGGCCTGTTGGTGGATCCTTGCAAAAGCCAGTTCAGATGATGTTCAGGCCCCACCTAGGGACGACAAACTTACCCAAGAATAGGTGCATGGAGGGCTCCATGGTGGATCTTCATTTTGGTGAGGTATTGGGTCCCATACAGTCTCAACCCTGCTACCTAACTCATCCAACCCCAGTATCTTATATTAACACAGAAGGTTGCAGCAGGGATGGACAACCTCCATCTTGGCTAAGGATCAGGATTTCAGGGACAACTCCCTTCCGATGGCTCAAACTATGCCAAGCTTACCACCAACATTAGTTCTCCAGTTGTTGCATGTGACCCCCCACCCACAAATCTTTGCCTCTCCATGTTTGACAGCCAATCCAGCTTTCATGGAGGGAGGAAGGAGCAATGACCAACTGCCGTCTTTGTGTAGGGGCAGATGCCACTATCGACCTAGGATTCCGAGACTGACTTGTCTGCAGATCTTGCTGGGAAGTGGAAGCCACATGACGACAGATGCCTACATAGGGTATGGTAGAAAGATAGGCCACACAGAATGGAAACTCTTGTTCAAAAGACATCTACAAGAAGACTAAGCTAGCATTTATCAGTCCATATCACCTGGGCATGTTATGAAGATAGGGCATAGTAAGAATTGTTGGCAAAACCCATTTAGTCCCATGAGGTATTCATGAGCCACTATGTCCATATTAGTTATGGGCCTCTTCACTTGCTAACTCGAGTTTTGGTTGGCAGTTCATTTCAGTAACATGGTATCAGAGCCTGTTCACTTGTTGGGTTTCCTCCTCCATTTGGCCTCACAGTTTTGGGCACCCTTGTTTGCCATACAACTTCACTCGGCTTCGTCGTGAGGGGGAATGTTGGAAAAAGCCATTTAGTCCCACATTAGGTACTTTCGAGACGCTCAATGTCCATACTCCATATTAGTTCTAGGCCTCTCCACCTGTCAACTTGAGTTTTGAGTTGGCAGTTTGGCTTGGTAACAAGAATCAATAGTCATAGAACCTCAACGGCCTAAATATTTTGAACTGAATTGATGGTGTAGGGGTCTCATACCCATATACATTCATAGCATCCTTGTAGTACATGTGTTCCTCTCAGGAGGACTGATTTATGTGTTATAGATGCTAATTGCTAACTAGGATTTGAGTAAGGTGCAAGGACAGAAAGCAAGGGTCGCATAGGAACACGGGTAATAAGCATTCAATTTCTTACTGTGTCAGATCACACCTGCAAAATATCTCTCCCAAGAAAAATATTCCACGGGTTATGACATGAATAGATGCATACCTGTGTTTCCTGACATACAGCCTCAAATTCCTCCTGTAGAATTCAAATAAGACGAAAAGGTTTGGTTTCTTATAAAAATTAAAATCCAAGACCATAACCCCATACAATGTATACGCACATTAGCACATTATCTGGTAAAATAATAAAAAAGTACAAATAAAATGAGTTTTTTTCTATAATTTTGACATTTAGTAGTGATAAGAAAAATATAACTTCCATCAGAGGACCAGGTTTAAGGACTACACCGGCCATGATGCAAGCAAAGATCTAGAAAGTTAAGGGTCAATTTCTTACAATCTAGAATATGAGCTCCATGATACCAAGGTGATCTAGACTTAACAATGAAGGCCTATACAAGCTGGTTCATTGATTAGAAAACAGAGGCATTACAAGAAGCCCCACAGTTACCATGCTGTCCCTTCCATGATTTGTCATTCAGTTTCAACACACAATTCCAGTTCCTAAGTTGATCAGTGTGACCAAACAAGTAACAGGGTATGGGCTGCGTACTAGTTCTATTTATTTCTAATAAAATTAGTGGTGCAATCCAGAATTTTTTGGAAAAAAAAAACACAGGATGGGCTGTGAAAGACAATTATTATGGGAAGATTATACTTATTCATATAAAAAGATCAGAAGAAGCACACAGACTTTCGACTGAAGTCTTTGCATAATGTCTTACCAAAGGTCAACATACCTGTTAGTAGAACTTGAGGAGAGAACCATCGACACCAAGAGTAAAGGACTTTCAATAAAGGATAATCAATTTTGTTTTACTATTTATACCAGGAACACACCTGATAGAGACTATTTTATAATAAGGCAAAGGATGGGAAAGCTGAGAGGAAAGAAGAATCTAATATGGAGTTTTTCTGGCATTAGAAAGAAAATTAAGATAGAAACCTAGGAATATGATATAATAGGCGCTTCAGGAGAAATTGTGCATATATAATAGGTGCTTCAAGAGAAACCAGTGTGTAGTAGTTACATTGATGTGATAAAGTACATTGACAACAGGATAAGAACAAAATTTATGACTAATCTTACAACAATGGAAGGGCATGAACATAAGTAGGGACAAACAATGGAAGACATCCATTCATGCAATTAAAGACCGTGAAATAACAATCAACCATGATGGTCTTTTATTTTTCAAGAATGCGAAGTAACATTTATGGTCATCAATGCAAATACGTAAATGCTTTTGAAATTTAGGATTTACAAAACATATAATGGGTTAGACAAGGTTCTAAAAAACGGATTCTATAACCACTTAGATCCTAGCCAGTTGCCCAGTTCCAGACTGACAGGAAGCCATCTCTTTCTGGCGAAATACAGCCTGTTGTAGTGATTCTTGAGTCAGGGGAATAGGAGGAGGAGAAAGAACGAAAGAGAAGAAGAAGAAGAAGAAGAGGAGGCAAGGGAGGAGAAAGAGGAGGAAGCATATGGAGAATTGCAAAGGAGAAAAGCCATGGCGGAAGAGGAGACAGCAGGGGCAAAAGAACAACATAAGAAAAGAAAAAGGATATGGGTGAACTTGGAGGAGGACGGAGGAGGCAGAGAAGAGTAAGAAGAACAAAAGAAGGTAGGAGGAGGAGACAGAAGAGGCAAAAGAAAAAGAAAACAAAGAGCAAAAGGAGGCAGGAAGCAGAAGGAGAAGTGGCAGTTGCAGGGCAGGAATGTGTGTCCCCCCCCCCCCCCCCACACACACACACACACCAAGTGGGTTCCAAGTTCAAACAAAGTTGGGCTACTTGCAGGATGATTCCGTAAGACTTATTCAAACATAAAATGTATGACAAAATTCATTTGCAGATGCATCCTTGGATACCCAAAAAAACAATTTAGAATCTTGGCCATGTTTTGAGCCAAAAACTGCAAAATCAGAGCAGTTCCGGATGGTCCAGTTTCTTAAACCTTGGCTTTAGTTGGCGCAATTAGGCGTAAATCAAGATAGTTTCATTGAGCCAATTGTTTGGTTTTTTGAAAGAAAAAAAAAAAAGCCTGAACCCCAAAGTTTACTTTCTGATAACAGTTTTGCAACCTGCAGTATTAAATGGAGTGCACTGCTGGACCATAAAGAAAAAAATAAAGGAGCCCAAAAAATTGAATAAGGTAAGGTGAATAAATGAGAAGAGGCACAGGTACGGGTTTAAAGAGGAAAATAATAGAAAAGGCTTAGAGGCATTGAACTTACGGTTCACGAGTTCAACATGTGAAATGCAGGCTGGACTCCCCCCCACCAAAAAAAAAAAAGGAAGAAGAGAGTGCAAAAGACTATTTTCGCCTGATGAGCATTATATAGAGAGGTAAACTTATGGGGGGAGTCTTTATAGTTTGTACATGGTGAATTGTTTTGGGGTGCATTTATGCAAATGGGTGGGGAGTTTCTTGTGTGATATACTCTTCTTTGCATACTCGTACTGTTGAGTCATTTTCTATCTTTATTTAATCCGCATATTTTGGTGATAACATATTATGAAAATGTCGGAATTCAATATTACTTTAGTTTAAGTTAAATGACTGAATTAATAGATTATTCTTTAACATACACACTACCTGCATATACTTTGTTCTAGGACTTAGTCGATTTTAGCAAACCTTTGGTCATTCCTATTGAGGAGGGCCGTATGTGGGGATAGTCCCACATCAATTATCTAGGGTGTGCTCCATATGTTTAAAAGATCTTGGGCCTTAGAACCTCAACGCCATGGATTTGGGGTTTCTAAATGGTACCAGAGCTATGGACTATAGGCCGCCCTAATGTTTCTGCCTCCTCCCCAATCAATTCTACGGTCCATCTTGGCCGTGAGGGAGAGTGTTGAGGAGGACCGTATGTGGGGATAGTCCCACATCGGTTATCTAGGGTGTGCTCCATATGTTTAAAAGATCATGGGCGTTAGAACCTCAACGCCATGGTTTTGGGGTTTCTAGACTTCTAATTAAAGGCTTACTGGAATTTTGATTATCTCCCTATCGTTGATCGATTAGCAATGTAGTAAGTATGTTATAGACTTAGACTTCAAAACTATTAGAGTACCCATATTTCTTCTTATAATCGCTATCGCTAACCGATTGAGTCTGGTGCTAAAGCTAAATCGATTAGACTTACCGATTACAAGACTATCGCTAATCAATTACATTCTTTCTAATAATCGCTATCGCTAAACCAATTATGTCCTTCACCAGAGGCTAATCGATCCTATAACGATTACTAAGAGCAAATCAATCAAATCTATCAGTTAACTTAAGAGCCATCCATTCTTTGCATAATTTAAATCGATTAGTGGCATTGAATTCAAATCGATTTGATGTGTCATGATTAAATCGATTATGTGTAATTTTCGCAATTGATTTATTGTTACTTCTAAATCGATTAGCTAGTAGTTTTAAATCGATTATCTTGGTGAGTTTAATCAATTAGCTAAAGTTGTTCCTTAAAGCGATTACTTGTTTTATCCTAATCGATTAACTGACTCTGAACTCGATTGACTCTGTGACTGTTAATTGATTACTCGTTCTCATCTAATCAATTTTCTTGTTCATTTATAAATTGATTATATGTGTATCCCATAGAGTGTTTTCAATTCAATTACCCTTATCTATTTAATCGATTATCCATGACATTTATAATCAATTTTTTGTGTGATTTGAACTCGATAGAACTTAGCTATTTAAATCGATTATCCGAATCGATTATTGTATACTTATGAATTGCTTAACTTGTTTATCTATGATTCGATTATGTGCTCTATCCTTATTTATTCTTAATCGATTTTTAATGTTATAAGCATTGCGATTAACGTGCCAATTTTTGCTTTCGATTAGTAATATATGTTAAATCAAGTTGATGAATATTTTGCCAATTGAACTAATTGATTCCTTTGCACAAATCGATTCCTCAAAAACACATAGACCATCTAACATTGTTAGCTTTTTGCTCTGAACGAGGAGATATGCCTGCAGCAAATCTGATTGCCTTTTGCGCTTTGTCTGCTGCCACTCACCTAACTCTAGTCCATACACCAGATGGGAACCTGATGCGGGACAGCAAGGGGGGGAAGCCGAAGAAGGAAGAAGAGAGGGGGTTGGGGAAGAAGCTAGGGCTCACACGGGTTCATGTCCCGTCTCGGGAGAAAAACGCAGCGGGGCTCTTTCATTTCAAAAATCTTCTTCAATACCTTCCCACGAGGGGATACAGGACAATTTATAGACTCCTTAAAAGAAACCCTAATCCTAAAGGACCAAAATGACCCTTATTTAAAATAAAAAGACTCGAACAAAATTAAAACAAGAAAATACACTAATTGGGCCTCTAATAGGCCAAATAAAATACAAAATAAGCCTTGGGCTCTATTCTCCACTTCTTGGATTCCCATCATTCTCTCCTGGTTCGAAAAAATTCGTCCTCGAATTTTAAAGTGAGCCAAAATAAGTATGCAGACGACTGGATCATCAGTAGGAGTCTTCAAGCAGAGGATCATCTCAAGAACCACAAACCGATATGCTACATGTGAATCATAAAAGTCCTGCCATACCATGTTCACTGAAGACGATAACAAATCATACGTGCCATCATGTAGGGTAGCTATCATTACACTCTCAGTAAGTGTTGGACGAGGCTTTGAGTCAGCAAAAACATCATTAGCAATAAGATCTAATTATGCCTCAACAAATAACTCTTGATCCCATGAGATAATATGAGCTGGTGCAGCATCCAGTAGACCAGTGCTAAATACATCATCAGATATGCGATCTAATCTTGATCGTCTAAACAATGCGTGATCCCAACTGTCAACCATATATCTGACATCAACCTCGAACATTGTATCAGCGATCATATGTATGAATAAGTCGTGATCCCAACCAGTAACAGGTGATGGTGTCACTTTAGGGAAACAAGCTAAATACAACTGTTGAAACTTCTCCCGATCCTGATAAGTGGCATTGAGAATACGAAAGGATGCCTGGTACCCCTCGGGTCGTATAAGACAATCTCACCCAGTAGGATCAATCACAACTTGCCGCTCGTCTATCCATTCTCTACCCAAACTGATATATGAACCATGTGGCATAATCTTGCACCATGCATTATCATAATACATGACGGATCGGGAAGTACTTTTGCTCTTTAAGAGATGAAAAAATGGCACATAGACTCGGTCTCCAGAGACAATTACGTAGTCCGTTTGGGAGATAGAATCTACAATAGATTGTGAAATAACATTGCCGAACGAAATTGCCTCAAGATACACCCTAGCTTTCACAGAATTGGGTAGCTCCACCTCAAAACTAAAATTCATGATGAGGAAACGTACCACTGGCTAAAGAAATGATGGACGAGGTCCGCCTCGCTGCAAGGATGCCAACAGTACGATCGGCGCAAGAAACGGAGCTCAAATCACCAACCTCGGTATGCGTGCAAAAGTGGCACGCAAAATGAGGAAAAGTGGGCACTAACTGCTGCGAAATCAGTGCGCTGGGATGCTGGAGGCGGCTGACGCAGGCCTCGGGATGTGCAATCTGGGTCCTCGGTATGCGTGCAGAAGTGGCACGCAAACCGAGACGAATCTGAGATATAATGCACTGGATGTGAGTTGGCCTCGTTAAGACGAACCCAACAACACCGACGGCACGCGAGTCGGAGTCCGGAACAACCTCGAATGGCGAGCCCAAGTGTCCTCGTAAAGCGTGCAAGTGCGGCACGCAAAACGAAGCACTGCTGTCAGGCGGAACGTACAACGAGGTCGGCCTCGCTGAGACGATCCCAACGGCGCAAGCGGCTCGCAAATCGAAGCACCGATGAATCCAGAACGAGGGCGGTGTGATTGGATCCCTAGTGCACTTCCTGCGTGCACTGTAGCAAACTGGTTGACTTGTGCTTGGGTCGGACCAGCTAACAGACCCGGTTGGGCCAAAACCTTGCTGGACCAGGCCCCTTAAGAAGTGAACCGGTTCAACCGAACCGACTTAAGTTCTGGATCCATCAGTCGGGTTTGGATCTAACCCGGTTCGACCGGCTTCGCCTTAAATTTTCGGATCCAACAGTTGGATCCAGATCCGTCCAGTCGACCCGAACGACCCGATACGATGGGCTCGTCTTCTTCAAGCCCTAACACAGACCAGTGGGGAAGAGAGGGATGGGCGGTGGCAGCTCCGGGCGGCGCCAGACGGCGACGGCGCCGACGGCGGTGGCGGAGGCGGCTAGTGACGGCGACGATGCCCCCGGTGCGGTCGGGCGTCTGCGTCGACGGCTCTGGGGGTCCCGAGCCCCCTTTTCTTCCTCTTCTCCTATAGCAACTGCCACGGCCGAGGCCAACGAGGGCGGCGGTGGCACCGGTGGAGCCAGTTGACGGCGGCAATGCAAGCAGAGGAGGCAGAAGCTGTGGGTCTTCCGGAAGCCCGCGGGATCACCGGCGGAAGCCTACGATGACGGCGGGAAGAGGCGGCGACGGCGGGGCCAGCAGTAGGCTGCGATGGCGCCGGTGGCATTGGTTGGCGGTGAAGATGGCCGTGGCGGAACCCGGCGACAACGGTGGAGGTGGAAGCCGACGAAGCAGGTTGGCTTCACGGCCTCTCTTCTCTTCTTCTACTTCTGTCATTGTGGCTGAAACCGAGAGAGAAATGGATCGGGGAAGGGAGAGAGAAAGGCGACTGTGGGCGTAAGGTGGTATGGCACTGTTCACGGAACAGTGCGTGAACAACACCTGAGGGTTTTGTGAGGGAGGGAGGTAGCAGGGGTGGCACGGTGGGGGACCGAAATTGGGCTCTGATACCAATTTGATGCGGGACAGCAAGGGGGGGAAGCCGAAGAAGGAAGAAGAGAGGGGGTTGGGGAAGAAACTAGGGCTCACACGGGTTCCTGTCCTGTCTCGGGAGAAAAACGCAGCGGGGCTCTTTCATTTCAAAAAATTTCTTTAATACCTTCCCACGAAGGGATACAGGACAATTTATAGACTCCTCAAAAGAAACCCTAATCCTAAAGGACCAAAATGACCCTTATTTAAAGTAAAAAGACTCGAACAGAATTAAAACAAAAAAATACACTAATTGGACCTCTAATGGGCCAAATAAAATACAAAATAAGCCTTGGGCTCTATTCTCCACTTCTTGGATTCCCATCAGAACCTTTCTTGTTTTAGTAAATCAACAAGTTAGGTGAGATCCACACGGGATGTATTTGAAAAGAAAAGGGACAGCCTGAGGAAGCTTCCAAGAGATAACGACATGTGCTGGTTAATGTTAGACCTTGCCTGGTTAACCTTAGACCCAAACCTGAAGCTGTTTAGAGATATCAGGAGGGAAGCTAAGAGCCTGAGACTCAACGGGCAAATTTAAATTTGCTTATAAATTGGAGACTTCAAGCAGAAGTGGAGGGATAGAAGAAATATAGGAGAACTCAAAATTCAAAAAGGCTTCACTCTCTACGCCCCAACTCACTGCTTCCTACGCATAGAGAGATTCTAAGAGAAGAGACTGAGAGAAAGAGCTACATCCGTTGTGCATCACCAAGCTCTCAAGCGTCCTTCTTCAACAAGATCAAGACCTGCAACAATTTCTTCTGTTTTTAGTCTTGATTTTTGTAGTTGTTTTTATTGTGCACATCTACCTAGTTCAGAAGCATTTCTATGTTCTTTTATAAGAATTTCGTTATTCCTCTTCCTGGTCTAGAAGAGAGGGCCTACTGGTTTGCAAGAGGTTTGTTCCTCTTCCTTGTGTGGAAGAGAGGACCAGCTGCGGCTGCGGCTGTTGGTGCTTGTAACTTGGAAAGGGTTTGCATCTTGTGATAGTGGAACTCCCAAGAGGTTGCTTGGGGACTAGACATGGGTATGGATAGACCGAACCCTAGGCATGGGTATGGATAGACTGAACCAGTACAAATCATGTGTGCCATATTGTGAGATTACTTCCATGTTTCCTCTTGTTGTGTGCAATTAATTTACATAGCTACTTATTAGATTTTAATTTTTGATAACTCATTCACCCCCCCTATGGGTTCTCCATAGTCTGGGCAACACATACATCTTCCTTTTCCTTTTAGTGAATATGTGGTACTGTGCACTCTCCAAAAAAGAGGAGATGAGACCCAAGAAATATGAGTCAAAGTCACTGATGACTTAACAAGTTACAAATGCTCATATGGCATGCACAAAATAGATTATATGTAGCAAAGTAAAACCAAAGTACTTGACCGATACTTTTAAATTGTGTTCCATATGAAGCATGATTTATACTCTCTCTTCCTCTTTTCTCTCTTTTCTTCAGGCTATGTTACATTTTTATGCTTAGCCTAGAACCAAGTTGGGGTGCATGTTTGGTGGATCTCATACAAAATCACCAATGAGAAAAATAAAAACTACAACTTGTTGAACACCAATAAGAAAGCTGAACTATATAATTCTTATTGATCTTACGCTCTCTACTGCAGTACTAGCAGCAGGATTGCAAACTAATTTCACTGGAAAAGATAAACATCTGTGGCAACAAACAAACCTGTAAAATGGAAATCCATAACCAGGGATAGAACTTGCAACCCAACGGCATGAATTAAGTGATGATTCTAAACAATACTACATGTAAGATAATTGGCAAAGCATATTGGATGACATGTTCAAAATGAAGTATACACAAACCTTATCCAATAACAATATGGCTAGGGATACTATCCCTTTCCGAAACCAATAAAAAATCAGTTTAACAAACCTAAGACCAAAGAGTATAGGATGAGCATACCTCTATGTTCCCATGCAAGGATTTGATGACCTGAACATAGAGTATAATAAACAAAAAAGTCAGTGTAGAAATGAGGATACAAATGGCTGGCATGATGAAAGACAAAAGTTACAGATTTCAAGAAGGAAAAATCAGATACAGTACAACATAAACTATCATAAACAACGAGAAGACATAGAGGCACCACATTGTATAGATAAATTTCTAGCAACATTTTAACATGATTGAGTCATTGACAGAATTTTACAGTTGTAGCATAATACATGGAAAATTGGAAATCAAACATAACCATCTTAAATTCAGTCTAACAAGGATTTTTTTTCAAAAAAATGGACCGCATCACAACTTTTATTAAAAAATAAATACTAGTAGTACAGCCATGTCAAGATAGGTTAGGTTCCTGTCTTGCGAAGAAAAAACAAAATAAAATTAGGGCATGAAAAAACTACACTGAAGTAATTCTTTCGAGCAATACACAGCAGAAATGCCAAGAATATTACAGCTCCAATTGTAAAGGAAAGATATAACTGGTAATGCAATGTTCTCAATGTAAAGTTTACTTCCCCAAAACAGAGTTGCATTAATTCAACATTGATTATTTCATCATGTCAATATCTGTTAGGCCTAAGACTGGTCATTTTCTTCTTAGAAATGGAATTAATCTTTGATGGCAAAGCTAATCAATAGCAATCATTGCAGGAACATTTTATATGCAAGATACAGTTAGCATGTTTTTTCTCAGTTAATTCTTCAAAATTACCTGTACTCCTAATTAAAGAATGTATATTAATGCATATTATACAACAAGCTCATAAGATTACACAAGACCTGTTACCTTATCAAGCTACACTGTACTTCCAATCCTGGGATCATATTTCATAATTGCACTCATGATTTAGCTGACATTGCCCTAGAGAAAATAATATGTATCTATAGCAAACTTCAACTCCAACAAAAAGCAAGGGATCCACAGTCACCTACCACTAAAAGGAAAATATGAGTAAATCTACAGCTTCAAAACCTAATAGACAAGCAACCTCATGGAGTAATGACTAAACATGCCTTAGTTGGTACCCAGGGTCTTTTAGATTGGCGGAGGGGAAGTGCCAAGGTTAAAACATGTGTAGGTTGTGTATTCCTTATTTATCTGAACAATCCCTTCCAGCATGCATTACAAGAAGTCATCCACACTTATATTTTACAAATGGAAATCATTTGCTTCCCTTTCCTACCCAAATAGAGGAAAGTATTTCGCTAGAGTTAGTTTTCTGCAGATGGTGGTTCATTAGATCACTGAGGGAGGATAACAGACAGAAGATCCGTAGTTCATCACTCAAACTACAGAATTGATCCGATAACTATGACTACTTTCTTTCTCCTTTGGGAAGATTCAAGACAAGCAAGTAAGCAAGAATGTCAAGAAAATTAAGCTTCAATGCCCAACAACGCAAGTCCCAGGTAAATGCTGTGCACATATTCATAGATTGGCTTGAAAGAAAAACTTTACCTGAATAAACATGCGATGAAGTCTTTCTTTCTCGAGATTGCTGAGTGTTGGAAAAGCTTTACACACATCCTGTAGATGCATAAAAAGAATGTAATGTAAAATCCACTGATTCTAGTTGACTCTAACTAATGTAATAGTAACAGTAGCTTTCAAGTGCGTCTACTCAGGAGGGTGTAGAGAAGATTTATGCAAGCTCAAAATATTCTGGTAATTATAGATTGATTAGGTAAGTCATGCATCCGAAGCTGAAATGGCAGAGTTATGTAATCTTCGAAGAAAGAGAAACCATTTAGACAAATCATAAAAAGAACAGGTATTAAAACAAAATTAATAATTGGAGTGAGTTTCCATTATGTGGATCATAAGGAATACAGTAAGCAACCTTTTGTTTCTCAAAAGTGATGGAATAGCCAATAATTAGTTTACCAAAGCTAGAGATGACAAATGACAAGAATTATCTGCAGCTGCACAACAATTCCATTTCCACCCTTGCTGCCTTCCATCTGTGTCAAACGTCAACTAGTCGTAGAGTAGGTATTGACAGAGTAAAGCTTCATTCTCTATCTTTTCAAATGGAGAGGGGACCGAACTGTGGCTTGAAAAAAACTCAACGTTATCTCTGATATATTTCTGAGATTTGACCATTTCATACATCGAAGGAAGCTCTAAATTGAAGTTACACATATTTGTCAGTGGTTACAAAAGATGCCATCGTGGGAATTTCCAGTCATCATTTTTAGTTGTAGGTTTTGCTTGTGGAATAAATAAGAGATTTATTTGGAAAACCTTTAGTTATAGATTTTTATCTTGAAAAGGGTGTGGGCTGCACAACCGATTTTATTAATCACTAGAGACACTTTATTATGGTTAGGCTAGGAATATAAGCTCTTTTCCCAGTAAGATTACTAAGTTCTATTTATTTATCTTAGTCTTGTAGGTTGACAAACGCATCAATTGATGCCTAGGAATTCTGAATAACCTATATTTATCTTCTAAGAGAGAAGATTCTCTTCTAATTCTAGATAAGTGTAGCTGTTTTTTTTTTCAGACTTCATAATCCAAATTGCACCTCTTTTTTTGTTTGTTTTACTTACCTTCTTCTTATTTAATATCTCTCTGACCATTGGTGGTTCCTCCATAACAACATCACCACATATTACCATGTTGATGGAGAGAAATGAGCGGGAATCGATGTGATAATCCCACATATTTCATTCTCAAGTTCATAATGTTGTAACATTTTGTAAAGCCAACAAACAAGCTTGGTTTCCTACACATGTTGCTTCCTATCCAACAGCAAAATTATGATATGGTTTCTTCAAAAAGGACTCAAAACACATGACTTATCATATCTCAACCATTAACATCATTCCACGCCAAGCACAAAATAAAGACCTCAATCTGCTTTCTTTACTCTTCATTCAAAAAGTCTCAAGTATATTGCTTTTGTCTTATATAGTTATTGAAAACACTACTGTGTATCCTTGTGCCGATAGAGAGAAATGAGATTCAATGAACTGATCTAGTTTGATAGAAATTGATGTAGTCCCTCCTCACATAATCAACAACAGTGAGAAAGACATGAATGAAAAATAAGGACAACCAAAAAGAAAAGCAATGGCATATAGGCTGCGAAGATCATCCACACCTCCCTCAAAGAACAAGAAACAAAGCTTCTCTCGTTGAAAAAGGAAAAAGAAAGACTTACCTAAAATTTGCATGCGTATGTTGAAACCTTGGATATGAAGCCCCTAGCGGATATAGATTTGATACAAACACACTAATAGTGCCAATCTTTTATGTAACAATCAGTAAATAGGGACTTGCCTTTAAGAAAGTAAACTCAGAATCTCGAAGAAACATTTGGAAAATGCACTGCCTACTTAAGTGTGTTCATTCTTCATTCTTTGCAGCAAAGGATGAGATGGAGCATGAACTTTTTGTGGTAGAATGAATGAGGTGAGCAAGGATCCCACGTGTAAATGCCCTTTGGGGAAAGTAATGTCCATTCTCTTTTATTCTCTGCAGCAAAGGATCCACAATAGGCCCCCATCCACCAGTCGCAACACACACAGGGAGGAAGGCATCTTCTGTCAGTATTTGTACCAGGACCACCTAACCTAAGTCGCAAATTTTACATATCCCTGCATCTTAATTTGCACACTACTTAAAATCCTATTTCACACAAGGGAAGATGCATCCCTAACTCTAGGATTGAAAAAATGGCAGCGCTTTGACAATGCCAGACCTTTTCAAATCCATATCCTATTTCCTTCTATGCTTATACAGTATATTCTACCAATAGTCCATAACCAAAGAAAAACCTAATGCGTTACAGGAGTCGACAACAGGCCAATTGCAGTCAAATGAAGAACCAAATTTGGAATACCATACTTAATAAATTCCCTCTCTTATCCTTTTGGTTCTTCGCGGTCAATGAAAGTGAGAAACATCCATACTGCGAGCTGAGGCGTAGGCAACAGCCGAGAGAACCCCACAGAGCGCGCCCCCCCCCCCCCAACCCAAAAAAAAAAGGAAAAAAAAACTCCCAGACTCGAGCACAATATCACAATGTCATTTCTCCCCTCGCAAATGAGGCGGCACCAGACACAGAAAAATGAGGTCTTTTATCGGAAACCGCAAAATAAGGGGTCGTTTGGTTTGACGTAAAACTTCCGTAAAATGCTGCAACACCGACTTTATGTCCGACAGAAATGCCGTGTTTTGCATCGTTTTACGCTGTTTCGTGACAAACCAAACAGCACCTAGAAGGCAACAGCAGCTAAAAAAGATCGAACCCAAAATACCCGAGGAACAAAATTTGCATTCCCTAGTTTGCAAGATCGCAACTTTACAGAAAGCGAGGGCAGCGGCAGCCATGGATCACCTCCTTGGAGAAGGCCGTGAGGAGGGAGCGCACCCCAAGCTTGAACGACCTCTTCAAGTTGTAATGCCTCGCGCCAGGCGGCGGAGCTGTCCCGCTGCCGCTCGTGTGAACCATCTGAGAGGGAAATGGCAAAGGAAACAGAAGCCGGTTAGAAAAAAAGGAGCAACACCTCGCCTGGGGGGAGGCGAGCACCTCCCATGGCGGGCGAAGGAGTGGACTGTGGCATCTACCGAAGCGGAGCAGCAGAAGACTCTCTGGGTCGCCTCCGCGGTGGGAGGAGGACAGGGGAAGGGGGGATCGTTCAAATTTGAGCACCCTAACGGTGGCGGGGAACAAGTGTGGGACGGTGCCTTCTGTTGAATGTCATGCAATGGAGAAGGGGGACAGCAAGTTTTTCTCACTTGTATGATGAGTACTCCCTGCTAGTATTTTTATTTTAAAAAAAATATTTTTTTTAGATAGGCCTCTTACATGTAGATTTTTTATTTTTTAGATTTTTTTTTACATTAGTGAATTGGAGATCAGGTTATACGGCCATATAGATCGAGTTAGAATCCCCTAAAAATTATTTTTTAAAAATAAAAATATCAGCCACCAGCGTAGGTGCAGCAAGTAATAATACTCCACCCATATAGGTGAATTAATTTTTTGGAATTTTTAGTTTTTAGTCTATGTAATCGTCTAATATTATAAGCCCTTGCAGTTTTTATTTTTTAAAAACCGCTACAATCTTTAAATCATCCTTAAAAAGAGGGTAAAGGAGCCTTTTAGTGATATTTTAAACAATTGTAGATAAATAACCAATATAGAGATTACTATAACTTATAAGGAATATTTTAAGATTATAGAGATTGGAAATTATAGATCCTAATTTTAAAAAAAAAAAATCCATGTCAAGTTAAAGTGAAGGAAATCGATCAATTCGATTTCAATCAAATATTGAATAATATTAAAGTTATAAATGATCTATTTTGTATGAAATGCTATCAGCTAGATGGCAACTTTAGTTGGACCTGCAGTTATTCGGTTGAGTTAAATCCTCATATTAATGTAATCACAATGAATTTGAAATGCCTTCTGAAAAGGTAGAATGTATGTAGTTTACCTAGTCTACGTGTACATAGTTGAGATGAGGGTTAGATTTGACTAAGTCCTCTGATTTCTATAACCTTTTCATTGATAGTTTGTTGAGAAGAGCTATGGACATGTTTCCAAAGATGCTTCACAAGTAATTCTTTCCACATTTGCATCACTCAAAAAATATTTTATGGAGCATTTGACATTACTTTTAATTGAAAATATTTTGTGATTTTCACAATTTTCAGCTAAGGTTGTGTTTATTAACGGTATTGGGTAGACTTCTCGGCCAAAAAAAAAATGAGAATAAGAAAGTAAAGTGACTGAATCCCAAACAAATGGGTAAAGAATGGAAGGATGTTTGAAATCACTCCACGATGATTAGACACGAACCCAGCCTCTGATGCCCCCATCCAAAAAAAGGGATATTGAGGTGTTGTTTGATTTGACGCGAAACAATGTAAAATGCTGTAAAACACGGCATTTCTATAAGACATAAAATCTATGTTTTGTAGCATTTTACAGAAATTTTACATCAAACCAAACTACCCCTCGTTCAATCTCCACTCCCCTGAGGGCATGAGGGACAAGTTGGTTTGTCATGCTTGTACGGAAAAGCAAGTGTTTTTTTTTTTAGAACATAAGAAGTGGGGCTTTCATTCATAAACTTGAGCAGTACATTGAGAGCATAAACCAAACACCTTTCATGCAAAAAGAGTACGCCTATACTACCATAGTAGTTAGGACCAAACCCCTCAAGCACACAAAACATACATATATAGCACAACAAATACAGATAAACGAGATAGTAGACATCCACTAGGTGTCGAAGGAACCAATCAAACATGCCGGTGAAGATCGCAAGCAAATCCAAACTGGAAGTCTTCAACGAGATAGAGGAGAGTTGCAGAGGTGTAGGCAGTTGGCCCTTGAACCAAAAGAGCTCGGAAGGCCTACTCACAACAACGGAGTAAGGGGATATGCACACAACTATGAGCTTCCATCTAGAGTTTGGCATTTCGTCGAACAGGTGGTAGGCAGTACTACAAAGTCGGCCCAAAAGACGACAACAACTAAACTACCACCGGTGAAGAGGGGATCAGAACCGATGACACCAGTGAGAAACCAGCTCATAGGAGAAACATGTATTTGCAGAGAGATCGAAGAAGTTTGGAAAGCAAACTAGAAGGGGTACAAAACGGGTCACTGAGAATGAAAGTTAAGGGGTGAGATGGGCGATAGCCGCAACCGAAGAGAGGGAGGATCCTCCGACGGAGACCGAACCAGAAGAGTGACTCTCATGAGCAAAACCATTCACAAGGAAAGAGGGAAAAAAATTCTCCATGAGAAAGAAGAAGAGGTCTCCGAAAGAGGAGAAAACTATCATCCCAAGAGGGGGGGAGAGGGGGAGGAGGGTCCGATCTTCCTAAACGGAAGATGGAGAAACCCCTCCCCCCCCCGGAGAGGACTCGAACCTGGGTCACCGGAGGACCACACTGCGTCGCCGCACCCGCCGCAGTTTGCCGCTCGCACCCGCCCCAAGTGTTTTTGACCAGCCAAAAGCCGTATGCAGCTATGAAGAGTTGTTGCTTAACTTTGCATCTTGTAGCTTCTAACAACCTATTGCCATGAGCATCTTCATGGGGTATGCTTATACCATTATAAGAAGGTTGTGATCTTTCTGGAAACATTATAGGGTATTCTTGATAGGTTTTTGTTTTGCCTTTTATCCCTTATATTTGACAATCTGATGTTGTGTGGGTGCTCCTTCATCTCTCTGTGTGATTGTGGCACTTCCTTTCGAGAATGACACCTCGAATCAAATTATTGTAAATCTGAAAATCTGCAAGGCATAAATGGCAAACTATCCACACTTTCAACACACAAGTATTGATATAAACGCTGAATAATTATATTATCACAGACTGTACAAATCTTATTCAAAAGCTTACATGACTGGTGGAATATATGTAAGAGCTAAACTCACTTGTCTGAGCAGCGAAATTCTAGAATTCTCCGGATCAATTTTCTAAACTCCTTTTTCTTAGAGTCACTGCTCACTTGGATTTCTTGAAAAATTAATATCCAAATATGTAAGTCTAACACTTAGTAAGAATCAAAACTAATAAGATGTCTAAATATTTATAAATTGGCAAATCTATAAAATTAAACCTGACAGGATTTTTACTTATTCTGAATACATCATATGAATTAGAGAATATTACTAATAAGAGAAGCAAACTTTACAAGCAGCCTACATAGGACAAATCATACTCATGTGAGCTTACAACTTAGATCAAATTATACACACATATTCAAATTCAATAACCAGGTCAAGTACATATAGTTATTTAATCCACAACTTTCGTAAATTTTAATTTTTATGCTACAGACTGGCATCCAAACCACCTAAGAGGCCGAACCTTCAGCACCTAGACGATTGCCACCGGTGATAGTCATGATTAACTGCACGGGATCAGAGGTTAATACCCCATCATCTACTAACCAAGTTCAATTTTGAGATTTGTTTAGAATTCGTGATCCTCGGATATACAAATTGACTATCCACATCGATCGGATATTTATTGTGAGCTTGTCTAGAAATCTCCTTAAGATGGTGTTATTTACGCACTTTTATGTAATTCAAAGTTCAAAATAAATAAATAATTGTCGAATTTTTCAGATTAAACAAGAGGCTATGCTGAATTCAAAATTAATTCTCGTAACAGTTTTTACTAAACAATTTAAAACTAATAGATAAATAATTAACAACAAATCAAATATTAAGTAAAATCTTAATCATGATGTTCAATGTTAAATATAACTAATATATCTTTTAAACAATTACTTAGTTCTCACACATGTTAAAATTTGACTTTCTAATATCAAAATAAAATAAAACAACAAAAATATCAAATTAACATGGCCTTAGTTTATCATAACTAGTCTCGATTAGGAAAGCCTACAGTAGCATGTAGACCTACATGTACCCTTCTTCATCTCTATTTTTCTCTCACCCACTAAGTTACTGAATCATAAATGAGTTATTTTTCATATAAACTCAGTATATACCTTCTACACTACAGTCTAAATTCTCTTCCACCGTCATACATGTGTCACCCATTCAGTGGCAAACGCAATTAATTGAATTCTAGCCTTTTGTATCATCTAATTGATATATCGATTATCTGACTTTGGTTAACTGATAGTTTAACTTCAACGAAATGGCTTTAGCCGACTGAATCGCTTATTTGATAAGTTAAATTCAATTATATAACTAAAAATAATTGATTAACTGATAACTTAACTTCAATACAGAACTTTAACTAATCGATTATTGATTACTTAACTTCGATTCCAGTATTTGAACTAATCGATTAAGTAATCTCTTTATCAATTAACTGAATCAACTAAGTGATTTATATCAATTAATTGAGTTTACCTTTAATTTACGAATACGAAATATGTATTTGTCAAGCAAAATGTTATGGGAACGCTTGTCCAACTAATCGAGTTGACCACATGATCCAACTGCATCGAATTATATAATGCCACCGGACTTTCTCAAGTATTACTCAAAAAACATTGCTCATGACTTTTTATTTATGCATCTCTTTTTATCTTACGGTGTTCGGCTAAGAAAAAAACACAATATCGTACGGTGGTTCTCTCGTGATAAAAGGAAACCCATTCACCCGACGGTTGAAATCCAAAAGGATTCTTCTTAAACGAAACACCCTACCCGTGTTGATCGCAGCCACCAGTCCACGTGAACGAATGATGTCACCCGTCGCCCATTTGGTGACATGATTGGGAGGCTGCAAACCCGGGAGTCACCCTGAGCCGTCACGCCGTCGCGTGCTCTGCGCCGCGGGACCTCCCGTCCTTCCCTCCTATGGCGGCCCGCACCGCCGCGATACCCCCCGCCTCCGACACCGCCGGCAACTGGACCGTCGTCCTCCCCCGCCGGCGCCGGCTCAGCTCCGGCGCCCACCGCCATAGAGGCGTTGCGGCCTCCGACCCACGCCTACCCCCGCCGCCGGTCCCAAACCTAACCCTAGGGCCCCTGCCGTGGTCCCCGGCCGACGGCGACGACGACCCCGCCAGGGTCGCTGTGATCCTCCGCAGGGTGCGTTCCGCCGCCGCCAAGCTCGAGGGCTCCGCCTTCTGCCGCCGCTTCCTCTCCCAGCTCCGCGGCGACCCGCGGATCCGATCCAACCTCGCCCGTGTCTCGCCGGCACCGGGTGGGATCCAGATCGTGGTGTACGGCATCGGCAGCATCGAGTCCTACGAGCCCCCCCGGCTCCAGCTCGCCCTGGCGATCCTCCTGGGGGGGGAGCTGGGCGGGAACGCCGCCGACGCTGTCGAGGTGTTCGACCCGGTACTCTCGGCAGCGGAGTGCGCCGCGGTGGAGGCGCTGGGGGGCAGGGTGGCCCGGGTGGACGAGGGGGGCAGGCGGGTAGTGGACCGGCCGACGCTATTCTACATGCCGCACTGCGAGGCAGCACTCTATGACAACCTGCTGGCGGCGAATTGGGGGCGGCCCGCGGCGCTGGGAAGGATGGCGTTGCTGGGTAACAGCTTCAGGGAGTACGGGAGGTACGTGGAGGAGGGGCTGGGGGGGAGGGGATCGGTGGTGATGGCGGAAAAGGCGAAGTTTTTGTTGGGGGCGAGGGGGTTTGTGGAGGAAATCAAGGTTGAGGATGTGGTGTTGGAGGAAGGGGAGGAGCCTCTGTTCAGGGCTTTCATTGAAACGAGTTGGCATTTCTTCCGTTTGGATGCTGCCGATACTGCTGTCCAGCAGTTTGGAGTCAGTGGGAAGAGTTGATGAGAAGATTGCAAGAATGTGGATAGATTCTTATCGGCAAGTGATTGTAACAGCAGACTATAAACATTGGATTTTCACTACTTGAACTTCCAAACCAACTTGTTAAAAAATTATTGTCGATTAGATGTTTGGATCATATCTAAAGTAAGATTTGTTATACTCCTAAATTGACAATTGAATTGCAGTTTTTTCTTCTATAATCTCCTGTACATGATTCTCTTTTTGTTGTCAAACTGTCTGTTTTCAATTTTCTTGTCATGGATTTTTTTTTTCACCATCTTGCTTAATAGTCTATTTGAGACAGGAGCATTGATGGGTCATGAGCGCTTTTGCTTGTAACTTAACTTCCAAGGTTGTATACTTGTATGTGGAGATTTTATGTTCCTTGGCCAATAGACATAATCATTTACGGAAGACATTTGCTATCCAAACTCAGATTGCTGCTGCTAAACTCTGTGGAAGTGTACATCACGTTTTTATGATTTAGCCCTGATAATTTTTCATAGTTCCAGCACAGATGATGGAAGTATTCTTCCCATCAAGAAAGGAACTTCAGCTGCCTTCACAAATTACAACAGGGGCAGGGAGGAAAAGCTTCAGCTTCACTGGATGCTGAGGTCGTTTTATATTACATTGTCATAGAGCTATCTAAGCATTCAGCAATTAGCATGACATGATGCTCTCTTGTATGTGGAGGAGGGGAGTACTTACAAGGCATGTTTCTTGATGCTGAATGGATGCCTTCATAAATTACAACAGGGGCAGGGAACTTCAGCTTCATTGGGTACTGAGGCTGTCTTATATTACATTGTCATAGAGCTGTCTGTGCCTTCAGCATGACATGCTGCTCTCTTGCATGTGGAAGAGGGGAGTGCTTACAAGGCATGTTTCTTGAATGGGTGTCTTCACAAATTACAGCAGGGGCAAGGAGGAAAAACTTCATCACTGGGTACCGAGGTCATTTTATATTACATTGTCATAGAGCTATCTGAGCCTCTGGCATGACATGCTGCTCTCTTGTATGTGGAGGAGAGGAGTGCTTACAGGGCATGTTTTTTGATGTTGAATGGCAGCACGGGTATCAAAGTTCATGCATGATGGCATGAGGGCTTTCTTGATTGGTAGTTCTTTGAAACAGATTCATCATCCCGATTTCATCTTTGTAGGTGCCATTTCAGGGGCAAAACAGTGGAAGAGTTGGTCTTCCTGTGTCCAAATGGATGCTCAACTATTCTCTTATTAGTTGTGCCTCTGGTAAGTGATCTGAAGCATGCTGCTGAATTCAATGGTTATTTTCTTTGTTTCTTTTGCTTTCATTTTGTAGAAAGTAGTTTTTCATGTGGTTTGGACTATTTTGATCACTTTTAACGTCTCCTTCCAGTTTTATTTGACTACAGTTGTCTAATTGCTGATTTATGCTTATATTTCTTGGCAGTTTTATTTTGGTGGGTAAGAGATGATTTATGCTATGCTGCCATGGGTAATTTGTTCACCTATTGTACTGATTGCTGAAAGGATTCAGACTGTTTTTTGGGTAAATAAGAGAATGTAATTGGTCGTCAATATAGTCTTGGCTAAATTCAAGGGAAGTCAAGGGTGTGGCAAAGTTTTCCCATTGGCTGCATTACCTGATGCTAATCCCGTGTAAGAAGAAACACAGGGGAGAGTCTCCTAGAAGTTCCTTATGAGACAGATTGGTGGTTGTTTTGGAAGTGCAATTGAAATCCATATAAATTACCAGCACCTAAGGATTTAATAGACTAGAGGGTAAGGGAAAATCTTAGACGAAAAGGGAAAGGAGCAAGATTGATATATAAACAATCTTTACTAAGACCACTATCAATTGATTGGTGGATTGTTTTGAAAGTGCAAATGAAGTCCATATAAATTACCAACACTCAAGGATTTAATAATGTTGGGTTGTGGCTCAAATTCATAGGGCATCTCAGTTAGCAACAACGGTTAGGGTAGGTTTTGCCGTGGTGCCGGGGTGCCACATGGCAAAACCTGCCCCACAGGCTACCCCCTGGCATGGATGTGGGGGAGGGGGGGAGGAGGGAAGCCTCCCTGCAGTACGGTACATCTTTGAGTCCAAGATGGGTTCAGCCCGATGTGGCCCAGTGCAGGGATATTTTGGGGCTTTTATGTTCGGGAGGGTTATGTATCTTCAAACTTTGGAGAAACTTGTCCTAGGGTTGAAAACAATAGAGAGCGGCCGACGGTTCCTTCTGGGGCTGCGTTCTTGAACTGGTTTATGGAGAGAATTAGTGCAAGGCGATGATGAAGGAGACGGACTCCGTGGACATAGGCATCTTATTGAACCACGTAAATCATTATGTTGTCTCTTTCTCTTTCTTCCTCTCTCTCTCTCTGTTTCTGTGTGTGTGTGGTTTGTTCTTGTTTTGGTGTGTATGTCTGATCCGATTGCTGAGGCGAACGAGAGCAGTTTACTGCAATCAAATAGACTAGAAGATAAGGGAAGAGCTTAGAGGAAAAGGGATAGGAGCAAGATTGATATATAGGCATGTTCATTGTGACCATTGTCACTTGATGTGTGAACTGAAATATTATCAATTGATATGTGTATTGAAATATACTCCCATATATAAGTGAACTTGAGATTTTTCAATCAGCTGTATAGTATTTGACTTGTGCCCCTAAATGAAGATCACATCCCTCTTCCCTGCATTGTTGTCTATGTCTGGACTATCCAATCTTTGATCAAATGATTTACAACAAAAAAAGAAAAAAAAAGAAAAAGAGATCGTATGTAGGTGAGATCCACAATCTGAAGTTGTATATAATTGGATGGTGCCTTAGGGCATATCCATTATGGAGTCTCAAATACGTGCTATGATTTAATAACATCTATACCATGTACCATAGTCTTTGTCCAAGGGGTTAATACAGTTGCCCATAGAGACTCGATGTGCACTTGGAGAATTGAATAGTGTCCAAATACTCACTGTAAGAATTCCATTCATGTTCTTATATTTATATTGGCATTCCCCATCCATATATCTGATGATTTCATGGCTTATAATGCTAAAGGGAAGAATGCTCAAGTTTTCATATTCACCTAGGTAAAGAGATCAAGTGACCTATCTTCTTCATCGATCCACAAATGGCAACTAGATTTGATACGTTTGACAATATTATTATTTTAGGAGAGATGTTGGCATGTCACACTTGTTTGACGCTTATTTTTGTCACTTTCAAAAGATAACTCGTGTCACATGGATACTTTATGAATTATTATTAGTCTCTCATGTAGGAACAACTTAAAGGACACTTATATGACACTTGTCTTTTGTGGATGACAAAGGAAAATGGCAAACAAACGTGACACATTAGCATTCTCCTTCTTTCTAAGTTATTGGGACTGCATCTCATGGGAGATTTTTACTTTCATGCAAGTCTCTTATCCATAAGAAGAGTAATGCTTGCTGCATTGAAGGTCAGTGCAGCAAGTTGAGTTAGATATCATTGGTCTACCTAGGCTGGGGTCACATAGGCTAGACAGTTTTTTCACAGGTGGGCTACATAAATATTAAATGTGGTGCAAGGTTCTAGACGTGACAAATGTACGTATGGACATGACAATATTATTTGTCATATGCCCACGGAGCATTTGTCACACACAAATGTTTGTCATGCCTATAAATATGTAGACACATGCGTGAGGATGATAAATATTTTTTAAACATGACAAATTCTTCGTGGACGTGATACATACTATTTGTTATGTCTACGAAGTATTTATCACGTTTGTGAAATATTTGTCATGTCAAAAATTTGTACACATATGTATATAGATAACAAATATTTTTTAGGCGTGGCAAATGTTTTGTGGGTTTGACAAATTGTATTTGTCATGCGTATATACATTTGTCACGTTCAGAATCTTGCATCCGCATTTAATATTTGTATGGCCTACTCATGAAAAAAATAATCCAACTCCATGTGACCTCTGTGCAAGTGGACCAATGATATGACTCAACTTGCTGTATTAACCCTCAGTGCAGCAAACATTACTATGATAAGAAAGAATTGAAGCCCTTCAATCTCACAAAGCCATGACCTATTAATCTTTATGCTCCACGGTTCAAACCAAGGTAAGGGCTAGGGTTGTCAAAACAGGTATAAAGTCTTATGCCTAACTGATTTGACTCAAAAGTTACAGGTTGGGGTGTACCTGTTAACCGACTAATATGAAAGCCTTTTATTCTTATGAAAAAGAAAAACAATTCTTTTCCAAATAAGCATCATTTGGAGAAAAAAAGACAAAAAATCATAGTTAATAGATTAAAAAAGGTCAAATATATATAGGTTAATGCTAAATGTCAATCATTGATCAAAAAGGAAGAAAGACATCCATAGAAAGTGGGAGAGTAGTTTGGCTTTTTTTCCCCTGGAGAAAAGAAAAATTTTGAGGTAATCTTCACAGTCCTATGTCTGAAAGCGAAGGCCAATATATATGTGTGTATCAGACAATTTTATCTGAAAAATATATGTTCAGATGTTTTTCTTTTTTCATAGTGGGTTTGAAGACTAAAATGAGTCAATGTGTTGGCAACTTGACCTATGGAAGGCTCTAGTTTGGATTAATTTAGGGCACAAATTTTTTTGAGAAATGCTTGCCGCACCACGTTGGGTGCATCAAGGATGATGTGGAACGTGTCCCCCAACTTGGAGACGCCACGTATGCACCCCCCAACTTAGAGATGCGTATGTGGTGCAGTGGCAGATGAGGGGTGCGTACGTGGTGTCTCGGGGGTGTGTTCCACGTCATCTTTGTTGCATTCAACATGGTGCAACAAATATTTCTCATAATTTTTTTGTCAGATATATTTACAAAGTCTCTATAGTAGAAATACTATAAAAAAGTATTTATCAATTTTCCTTAAGTAAGGAATCTTTTCGTACAACTGTGATTGTTCCACCTTCTTCGGATGACTAATCCCGAGTTCAAGGTTCCACCACAGGAAGTAATATTAGATCCACTACCCATATAAAGAGTATATGGATATAGGTCCTCACGAACTCATAGAATAAATCTCTCTCTTGCACAACCGCGAGACGTGGGATCCTAAAATGGGTCTCGCTTATGAAAGGGAAGAACCTATCCCACTGAACCACAAGTTCTTTGGTAACTTAAGGGCACAACAATAGAATTACTTGAATAAAGAAGGTAATGGTTTGATCTATGGCAACATGAATAATACTATGGTACCATGTTTGTTTCCTTATTCATTGACAGTAGTCTAAATTTAGTTTAGAATTAACGCCGATTTACAATTTAATATTAAGTATTAATTAGACCACTTGAATTAAAGATACAGAACCCAACCACCGAAGGTATAGTAAAGTGACTCAAGGACAATAGAGTGTTAGGGCCAGGCCTGGCTTGATCGTTGGCTGCATCTCTCATTTATCACGGGGTGAAGACAAGAGACCTCGAGTAAATAACTTTTGCTTATTAAAAAAAGAGTAAATAACTTTTTGTAACCAAATGGGTATTTCCTTATCAGTTTATCGAGTGATAGAAGAATAAAACATCCAAACAATAGTGGTGTTTAATAATGGAAAGGACTCGATGACCGAATTGCTGACTCAGCACTTGAAGTGACAGACAGATTCCCTATTCCACTGAACCCTATATTATGACAGGGCCTTTGATGGGCTGAAATTAGTTGCCAGCTATATAAAATTGAGCAATGCATCCCTCAGTATAAATTAAAGAAATATTTGCTATAAGCTAGGTAGCATTGCAATCGAGAGGCACGATTTATTTTTTGATTTTTTAAACCTTCCGATATTCTTTGTGCACGCATGTGCTGCTTTTAGATTTGATGATAGTGCAGGTATTACAACGAGTATTTTTTTATAAATTAATATCGAAAAACTCAGCAATTGGGTCAGCAGACTGATTCACGCCAAATGGGTTGAAGTATGTTGATAGTTATCTAATATTGAACAAAATATCCCCTTATAGAGTAACATAGAGAATTTTTTTTAAATTTATTTCACTTGCGTGAGGGAACAAAGACTCAACTTTGTGAAAGTATATACTAGACTTTACTATACTCAATATTGAAGATAATCTCTTCTCGGCGAAGTGACCTTCTAGACTACATTATTTGGACCCAATCTCCTCTCACAATGAATGCGAGTGAGTCAATTATTTCATCAAAAACATAGGAGAAATATCAAAGATTAAAATTTAACTCTGACTCTTGTTCTTTAGTGAGGTCCAGATGATCTAATCTCTTATTTAGTAGAGTGATTCTTATTCTGGGTGCCGCCGTCTGATTTCTTAGATTAAATGGTAACGGATGGTACAATTTTTTTAATTTGTCAAATTAAGAGTCCACCCAAGTTAACATTTATGTTATTTAATTTTTAATCAGATAATTAAAAAAATAAAAAAATTTGTGCACTCACGTGATCTAAGCCGATCCGCCCCCTACACCGCACGGGCGCAGCAAACATGACTCCTATTGTTAAGGGGAACTGGGAGGCTGCCCCTCTATCCGGGCGCATCGGACCATGGCGCAGAGGATCTCGTTCTCTTGGACTATGATTGATGCCCGAAAAAGTGCAAAAAGCTCCCTTTGCCACCGTCCACGTGTGCGTCCAATCTCCTCCGCCCATGAAGCGGGTACGGTTGGTTGGCCATGAAGTGGCCAGCTTTATGCCACCCAAACTGCTGCTTCCGTCACCAGCACCACCGAGAGAGAGAGAGAGAGCAGTAGAGCAGCCCGAGTGGGGGAACAGAGGGGAGGGAGCAAAGGGGCAGCGCGGTGTTTGCTAATTGCGAACTGCCCCCTCTATTCCGGATTTCGAACAAAAAAGAATTATAAATTTAAAGATCGAGCAGAGTTACCACTGTTTGTTCCATTTTTTCTATTTGGTAGTTGGAGATTTTTAATACATTACGTGACAGCATCACCGGCAGCAGCGGCAGCGTTAAATGGAGCACGCAGGTGCCGCGCCTGGCGCCGCGTCAGCGCCACTCCACATCTCGGCCGCTCTCTGCTGCAGCGGGAGAGGTGGAGCTGCTGCTTACGGCTCTCCCTGGTCTCCTCCCCCGCGGCGGTGGTCGTGCCGGCGGCTCGGATCCGGCGCCGCGCAGCTCCTCCTGCGCCGGTCTGCTCCATGGCGTCCCGTCGTCCTCAGGTGGTTCTTCTCGAATCTTGCTGGTGGTGGTTCCCGATCTGTGCGCCTCTTTCTTTTGTCTCTTGGATTTGTACTTTGTAGGCTGTTCTTGGAATACGTTTTTGATTCCGATCTCTCTGATGAGTTCCAGTGTGATCTGGACAAACGGATGGATAGCGAAGTAGAAAGTTGGCGTCCCTTTTGTTTCAGTGAGCCATTTGATCGAATGTGTGAAGAGCATGGGGACTTGAGTTGGAGTGCATGTGAAGAGCATGGGGACTTGAGTTGGAGTGCGGTGCGTTCCGGGGCATTTGCTTGGTTCTAGCAACGTATTCCGAGCTTGGGCAACCTGTTTTGGTTTTTGACCCTTTTTTTTTTTGAACGGGGTGGGTGTATTGCCGCGCTTACTGCACACTCTATTGTGCAGAGAGTGCTGGGTTGGTGGTGTCTTGATTCTAGGAACATTAGGATGGGCCATGATGACCGTAGTCCCTGTCTAACTACTTACTAGGGTTATGACAAGTTAAGTGACCCGATCCTACTGGGTCCAGGGCCGGTAGCTTGTTAGTTGCTTGGGCATAATGTAAATAAGAGAAGGTTGGTGAGAGAGTAACGGAGGATAGATCATCTCCCATGTCCATTGTAAAATCTTTCTACCATAGTGCTATCTTTTTCATTTGGTTTTGGCCTTGTAAAGTTGCAAACATAGGTTGAAGATGATCGGACCAAGTTAAATCTTCGTGTCTTTTATGTGTCTGTCTTCTGCTTATTATTCCATTGTGGATTTTTGTCACTTATGCAAAATTTGGGGTGCTGTGGGGCCCCACCAAGTAGCATTAGAGCAAGGTGGGTGCACATTCGCAGTTAAGCAATAGCACTTGAGTCATTGATCTTCATTGGTGAAGTTCACAGGACACAAAGTCGCACACGATTCAACACAAAATGCACTGAAGGTGGTGAGGAGATTGTGAGGTTTTGAACCAATGGCCGCACCAGGTGGCCTGGCCTACTGTGGTAACTTTGTCCACGTGACTACGTTCGGTGTAGTCCAGTTGGGGCAAGAGTTACGATTAAAGGGCGTGACATCCTTCTTTAGCTTGTGCAAAGTTCTTGTGAGCAGCAAGGCTCTTACCTCATAAGGAAGACATCGTGCTTCTCACGCAGCTGGTTCGGGGGAGTTCTGGTTTGGCTGGCTGTGTAGGACATCCAATTGGGTTTGTTTTGGACTAGTTTCAAAATTTGAACTCCACATTAAGGAAACAAAATCCTAGTGAGATAAGAAATTGGTTTAGGACCTGATTTGTGATCCAGGTGGAGCAGGCATGTAAACAGAAGTCATCCATATCCATTCCAAAGCAGTGCCCGTTGGGATTAAATAGTGCAGCTATCTGATGACTGAAATTAATTCAGTTAAATTGGAGCAATCAAAGGCTGAATCAAATGATTCAAGAGTCCATGCCAAGGTTTTTAGATGCTTTGAATTCATTGGATGTGCAGATTGAATAGATTCTGCTTTGATAGATTGTGCCGATGGAAGGGTTTTCAAGATCAAGGTGACTGGTGTGACCGTGTGAGTACAGGTTGATCAAACATGTTGATGTCAATGGAAGACACTAAGAGCACAGATCAGGCGAGTTGTATTGCTATAAATGGTAAGCCATTCTCCATATAACTCTCCAATGGGTATGAGGTCATCACACGGTGGCAGTAGTCCGAGAAGAACATCCTTATGTGGGAAGGACTTGTGAAGGCTCTGAACTGAAAACCAGGGAAGCTGTCAGGTGAGGAATGGAAAAAGATGCAATATTTTGTGAACGATACTATCCAGTTCTTTTTGGCAGATAACATGCTTTGGAAAGTGCTCAGCTTGGAGGATCTAGCAGAGGTTTGGAAAAGTTAGAGAACAGGTACCAGTATAAGTCACTGAAAAATCGGCTATTTCCGAAGAAGAACCGTGTGGCTTGACACTTGAGGATGGCAGAGGGAGCAAGACTAGAGACACATCTAGATGAATTTGTCAGAATTTTGAATGAGGTACTTGCCCTGGACGTGAAGATCGAGGGATAGGGGTGGTCACCTCTCCTGTTCGCATTATTGCCTTCTTTGTCTGATCACATAGTGATCGTCCTATTGTTTGTGAAGGATATTCAGCTTGAATGAGGTGATCACTTTGTTGCCAATGGATGAGTCATGATGAAAAAGCAACAACAAAGGTACATTGAGTGATAGTTTGGTTGTGACAATTGTAGGGAGGTCGGAGGAGGTCAAAGTGAGAGCCATGATAAAGCTAGAAGGAATAAGAGTCACTCCAAGCCATAGGCTCCTCGGACATGCTATTATTGCAACGAGGAGGGTAGATCCACATATATCTTGTCTTCATGGCTGCATGTGTGTGTGTGCGCGATAATTTCATGGTGATTTTTTGTGCTTGTTTTTGCTTAATGTTCAGGTGCCTCGGTTCGACCCCAATAGATAGTAACACATGCAGGTCACCTTCATATGGCCAAGGTTCTCCATTAACCCCTTTCACACAAAATGAAGCAGGTTGATGTTATGAGTATTGAGGGGTCCACATGCTAGGGGGCAATGTGAGCACTTGATTGTCTGGACGGTCAAGGTTAGCGAATTTAGCTCTGGGTAGGGGGTGGAGTTCCAAAAACTGTAACCTGCTGAGTATGTTAACCGTTTGGTTAGAGCAATATTCAGCAAGGTTGGTCATATTGGGAGATTGGTATGACTTGGATTGCCTGTGATTTGGGTCATGTCCATTTGACTCAGCTTGACTTGGACGAGTCTCGTAAGTCGGGCCGATTCAGGCCAATTTTTCATCAAATTGGGAGTTTTCTTTTTCAGATTCTTCAATTTTATGAATAAATATGACATAAGTGGCTTTTTGACACGAGTGTTCTAATAATGTAATGACTTTAAACCCAATTTAGCTAAATTCTACCCTATTACATGAAATGAATTTAAGTTACTGCTCATCATACAAACTGAAATTAAGCATAAATAGTCAACATGGACATCAAAGATACAACATGTACATGAAAAATATACCAAACCCATATGAAATTTAAACAAACTGAAATTTAGCATAAATAGTCCACATGGACGTCAAAGATACAACATGGGCATGAAAATATACCAAAATCCATATGAAATGTAACTTTAATGTACAAGAATGAAAGAAAATATCATTGAATGGCCTATTTCCATTTATTGGTACCCTTAACGTATTATTTGATTTTTTTAGGTTTTTTAAAAATTTAATACTTTCATAATTGTCTAATCATTAATAAATCAATTTTGATAAAATTGAGATTTGATCTACAACAATGAAGAAGATCATAAATTCATGGCCATGTATACTCTCCCTCTGTTTTACCTCTTTTCCAGAATTATTATTATTTTAAAATTTCAAGGTATTCACAAAAATCTCCTAATCTACTCCAAAACCAACGAAATCTAAGTTTTTGATTGGTGCAAATGAGTAAAAATGTAACATAAGTACATTTCTCACCCTTTTACATCTTTACTAATGTCAAAGGATAAAAAAGAGCTCTAGTGCAAAATTTTAAGGGTCGGATGGAACATACCTTGTCTTTGAACTCGAATAAAACTGGGTGGAATGCCCTTGAATCCTTTCCAAAGTGGATGAAAGTGACCCCTAAGCCTTGATCTAAAGTTTTCAAATGAAAAAGGGGGGAAAATGGGATTTGGGTGAAGAGGAGGAGGAAACCTTCGGGTGCTTCCGTTGGCAGTGAATTGTGCGAATACAAATGCCCCAAACAACTGAGAAAACCAGAGGTCTTGCATGTGTCATATCAGATCATCACATATTGGTCCATATCGGATTGGATCACAATGACTCATATGTATCGAACCGACTTGACACATATTGGTTGAGTCAGTTTGAGTTGGATGGAGTCAAGTTGATCCACAGAGGGCCCAGCTGAATTGGCAAGCCAAATGGTGCCCACAGCTCGGAACCCTGAAAAAGCGACATGACTTGTATGAGGCGTGCCAACTCAGGCTGAGTCGGCAAACCTTGGTATTTGGTATCTGGGATGACAGCTCTGCATAAGAACATATATTTCCTTTTACACAGCAGTGTAGAGCTTGAATAATGTTCTGCAATTCTATGCTTTGAATAAAAATTCCAGAGTAGCTATGGATGTACAGAAACCTTAATTGGGCATTTGGAAGTAATCAGGAAGATCCCAGAAGTTTAGATACATTGGTGAAAATATCTATACTAGTGAGAAGGCTTGAGATTGTCAAACTCATTTATATTTGCCCCAGATGAAAGGATGAATTCAAGTCTCTTTTGAATACATAAATGTTCTGGACAGAATCATGATACTATTTTGGTCTCCAGGGTTCTGAATATAACTGTTCCTTAAGAGTTTTGCACATGGTTGTGTTTATTGTTCCTCTTGCACTGTAATCTACCATTGGCAGCTTGAAACTTATGTAACTGGGCATTTTTATGCATGTTAAAGACTTAAAGAAAAACTTTGACGTGTAACCTATGGATTGTTATGTAAAAGCACGAAATTTCTCATATATCGTTCGAGAATGAACTGCTTGTGTCTTTCAGTGATTTATGCAGACCATTGGTCTATCTTGGGTAATGTTCGAAGAGTCAGAACTAAGCTTCCTCTATTCGAGCATGTTGAATCCCTTGGTTCCATCATCTAAGCATTGAATAATTAGCATTAACGTAGTAAACCGTAACAAAAAAGGGTAGCCTAGTGCAACAAGGTTCTTGCCACTGTGGCATCTGGAGTGGACCAATTGTATGCAGCCTTGCCTTTGCTTTTTGCAAAGAGTCTGTTTTCAGTTTGAAACTCATGACCATCCATGTCATGATGGAGCAACCTTACCACTGCATCAAGTTCCCCCCTTAATGTAGTAAACCTCAACTGGTTCCAATTATGTTATTTCTTTCTTACATAACGGTTGAATGATGTAATTTGCCTATTAGGACTGTATATTGTTGTTCATAAATGTCCATTATTGCCTTGACAGAAAATGACCTTCTTTTGGTGTCTGTAAATGTAAATAACAGGAAAGTTGACAGAAGAGAAACTTCCTAATACAAATTTTGGCATGCAGAAGACCGAGTTACATAAACAGTAAGAGAGGTGAAAGCTTAGCATCTAGAATGGCTGAATATGACATGGACATCACAGAAGTTTCTTCTGGAAATATGATTTTTGTCCCTATACTTGAAGAAGGAGTTTTTCGGTTTGATTACTCTTCTGGTGATCGAGATGCAGCATTTCCAAGTTTGTCATTTATTGATCCAACAATAAGGGACAAACCAATCACAAGTTCTAAGGTGCCTGAGTACATTCCTACTTTTGAAATCAAGCATGGGCAGCAAACTGTTAATGTTCAGGTACATTTTAAAGATTATGGCTATTCATGACTTGGCCTATTCAACATGTATTTATGGAATTCTAATGTAATTTTGATTTTCTTGATTAACTTGTTTTGTCGCTTAGCTTCCCAGTGGTTCCAATTTGTATGGAACCGGAGAAGTTAGTGGACCACTGGAGCGCACTGGAAAACGTGTAAGCCATCCCTTCTCTTGGTGTTTGAATATTTCTGCTATGTAAATACTTCTTGATAATATATATTATATTCCTCAGGTATTCACATGGAACACGGATTCATGGGGCTATGGCTCAGGAACCACATCCTTGTATCAATCACATCCTTGGGTTCTGGCTCTTCTACCTGATGGGAGGGCAATGGGGGTTCTTGCTGATACAACTAGGCGTTGTGAGGTGGAGTTTGCCTCTATTTCATGTGTAAATTTATCATTTTCTCATGATCTCTTGTAATTAAACATTTCTCCAACAGATAGACTTGCGAGAGGACTGTACAATAAAGTTTACAGCGTCAGCTGCATATCCGGTCGTTACATTTGGTCCATTCAACTCACCAACTGAAGTCCTGATGTGTCTCTCTCATGCGATTGGTTAATTTTCCTAGAACTTCTTTACCCTGTTCAATTGCTATTTTATATCAGGGTTCAATATCCGTTAGCCCATTTGTAATTTCTCAGAGCTGAGCTCCACTCTTCCTTCTTGGGGAAATGAAGATTTGATTTCTATCTCTCTTGTTTGACCATAAGATATGATTCATAAATCATGATGTAGGAGCACTATGTATCTACACTATTAGATCCACAATATCTCCTTGCGTTATGGGGCCTGTGATTTGTATTTCCTTTTCTGTTAATATGTCCTTTAATTTTCAATGGCTCTATGTACTTAGGGGGTATGCTTCCATGAGGGAATTAATGAGTTGCTTTTTTGTGTATATACCAATGTCCTCACTTCAAATTGTGGATTGGCCATTGCAATAAATTCATTTGTATGTAAACTTTTCTTGCATTTTTCTAGGTACAAAATATGCCATTAGTATTCATTTCATCTTACCTTACTGGTCAACCCTTAAATAAAGATAGAACCCCCCCTCTCTTGCACACACATACACGCATGCAAATACATGTCTATCGTTTACCTGTTTCAGACGTGGGAGATGTTGAAGTTCTTAATTCCTTCTCTTCAGCCGGTTGAAGAAAAAGAGCCCTTCTAATCTTGTTCTTGCTTTGGATGCTGATTTTGGGGATCTTCCTTTCTACTCTAATTCTTCTCTTAATGATGATCTCCTTGGTGATCGTACCTTGCAAAGAAATAAAGAAGAAGAAAGGAAACTAATAAAAACTTAATGGAGGTAGTATCTATTCTAATAAGAGCTTTAATCATACAATTAAACAGAATTACTCACTTGTTTTGTAGTCTTTTAAACCCCTTTAGTATGTGGGTTGGAAATTATGCTAGTGAGTGTGTGAATATCATGAAGTGATGATTATGATATTATGATGCTAATGATTATGAAAACAATAGAAAGAAAGAAGTTGAATGGAGTTGAATGGCCTATAGAAGCCTTGGTCTTGAATGGACGAAGAGGATGAAGAAAGGATGAAAAAAGGATGAAGCTCTTCTTTTAAGACTCCTGGAAGTAGCAGCGCCTCGATCCTTCTTTAACTCGTTCAGCGTTTGAACGTCGTTTCTCTCTTGAATTCTTAACCCTCTTTCCAAAGATTTCCACTAACTTCTTTAAAGATTTTCACTAACTTTCCACTAATTTCTAATGACCAAGGTCTTAGGTATTTATAGAGTTGAGTTCACGCATCCGCGGTTATTTACAGATTAACATGAAATAGTTTGAAGCCAATCCAACCAAGAAACAGATAAACACAGCTTAATTCATTATTATCTGTAATTAACTAAAATGCGTCATTCATGGAAGACGTCTTTTAGTTTAATTAAGATAAAGAGAAACATCGGGAAGAAGAAACAGAAACACTTTAGGACACTTAAATAGCGTCGTACTGCGCAGATGTCTTTTAGTTAATTAACAAATTAATTAAAAATCAAATTAAAAATCGAAATAGGAATAAAACCCTAAATGGCGTTTGCATCGGCCGACGTCTTTTAGAATAATTTTCATATTTGATTAAAAATCTGAATTAAAATCAATTTAATTAGTAAACCTAAATGGCGTCTATACATGCCGACGTCATTTAGACAATTTTTTCAGAAAATGAATAAAAATTTACTAATGATTAAATATCAGACCATTTTGAGGCATTATTATATAATATGAAATTTACTCCAAATGATGTCAAAATTAACATGTCTACACCTCCCTCCTTCATGTACTCGCCATAAGGCTTCCTCTTATAAATTATCATGTAATTGAGAATTTTATGATGTAATTTGATCGAGGCGGCGGAGCGTGGATGATCCACAACTGCAATCAAGAAGGATAAGAAAGAGTTCTTTAAGCCTATGAGTTTGCAGACTCATAATATAAATTGTTATATTGTGTATGTGTGTGTTTGACTGTTTGGTTCAAGTCAAACTACTTTGTTATCCATGACCACACTAATGACATGTATGTGATGCGTGTGTTTTCTTTTGATTACGAATCAAATTACCTAGGTTATTAATATATGTAGTATATTTGATATATTTAATACTATCACCTAGGATGAGACCAAAGTAAATAAATAAAACCTTTGTTACAAATTTTAAGTCGTAGCGCGAGTCATTAAGAATGCACTGTGTGGCTCTCCATCAATATAATTAATAGAACTTAATTCAGTAGTAGCATATACTATGTGTTTACCCGAGATTTTCCATCGTCAGTTGAGAGGACTATTAATTATGGCATAAGATGCCTTTGGATAAGAATAGAGAAACGATATAGTTATCCACGTGTTTACCCGGGGACTATATTTCTACTCTACTCTGTCACGTATTGATGGTAAAGCTTAGACCAGAGATAATGGTCTACTGTGTTTACCCAGGACCATTGAGAACTTGGGAGCCGAAACATGATTGGATATTGCAAGGAGTTGCAATTACCATGAGATGGTTGCTTTAAGAGAACAATATAATACTATGTGTTTATCCGAGGTTATACTGTGACTCTTGGAGATTCTGATACCTGCTAGGAGACTGTCGGCGTCTTCCGTTCTGTATACCTGAAGGTTATACAGTCCGACGAAAGTTAGTGGGAGTAAAACTAGATAAACAAAGTCCATGTCTTGTTTTTATTAATGACTGAATATCTTCTAATTGTAATATGATTATCTCCTATAGGCTAAAATGTCGCACCATAACCCATTGCGTGGCATACTTGATGCCAATCGTTTGACAGGCCCGAACTACTCAGACTGGCTCAGGAACCTGAAGATTGTCTTTAGGTCTGAGCAAATTGCTTATGTCCTGGATGATGAACCTCCTACTGAACCAGCATTAGATGCCCTAGAGGAGGACATGCTGATATATGAAAAATAGAAGGAAGATTCCACCATGGCCCAATGCTACATGCTGGCCTCTATGAGCAATGAGTTGCAGAGGTAGCATGATGAGATGGATGCTAGATCCATCATGCTCCATTTGAAAGAGTTGTTTGGTGAGCAGAGCAGGATCAAGAGATATGAGATATCTAAGAATATGTTCAAGGCTCAGATGGCAGAGGGATCTTCAGTACAGACTCATATGTTGAAGATGACAGAATGGGTGGAGAGGCTGGATGCTCTTGGGGTTCCACTCCCTAAGGAGATGCATACCGACCTTGTGTTATCTTCACTTCCACAATCATATGCACAGTTCATTGTTAAATTTAACATGAACAAAATCCAAATCACTTTGGCTGAATTACTAAACATGCTGAAGACTGCAGAGGGGAACCTTGTGAAGGATAAACCTCATGTTCTTATGGTTGGTAAGACCGGCAGGAAAAGACTAGCAGTCCAAGCCTTTAGGAAAGGCAAAAGCAAGAATCAGAAGAAGTCGAAAGTTATCAAGAAAGACAAAGGCAAGAGTGCTGAGAAGGGTGAATGCTTCTATTATCATCAGAAAGGGCACTGGAAGAGGAATTGTAAAGAATACCTCAAGCATAAGGCTCAAGGAACTGTAAAGCAGCAGGACGCTTCAGGTATCTATATGATAGATATAAACTTGTCAATTAGAGATTATATGTCATGGGTATTAGATATTGGATGTGTTTCTCATATCTGCAATTCTGTGCAGGCACTGACAAGAAGGTGTAAGCTGAGAATCAGCGAGGTGGAGATGAGGCTAGGTAACGGCGCAAGAGTTGTGGCGATCACTGTAGGGACAGTGGAGCTCAAGCTGCCTTCCGGAGACACTTTTTCATTAGATGAATGCTATTATGTACCTAGCATAATAAGGAATATTATTTATATTTCATGTCTAGATAGAATATGATATAATTTACATGTTGGGAACAATTGTTGTTCAATTTATTTAGAAATAAATTAATAGCCTCTGCTATATTGTCCAATGGATTGTATCTTTTAAATGTGTCTCATAAGAATTTAAACATCAGTTCTTTAACTAAAAGAAAAATTTATGAAATGAACAAAGCCTACTTATGGCATTGTAGGCTTGGTCACATTGGAGAAACAGACTCCAAAGGTAGCATAAAGATAGATACTTAGATCCATTTGATTATGAATCATATGCGACCTATGAGTCATGTTTGATGGGTAAAATAGCTAAATCTCCATTTATTGGAACTGGAGAACGAGCCAAAGACTTAATGGAACTAATACATTCTGATATATGTGGTCCAATGTCTACCCAAGCTATTGGTAGTTTCTCGTACTTCATCACATTCACTGATGATTTCTTAAGATTCGGATTCATATACTTACTGAAGTATAAATTTGAAGCCTTTGAGAAATTTAGATAATTTAATAATGATGTAGAGAAACAAACTGGAGAGAGTATAAAAGCTATCCGATCTAATCGTGGTGGTGAATACTTGAGTATAGAGTTCATTAAATACTTAAAAGATAATGGTATCCTTTCTCAGCTTACACCTCCTTATACACCTCAGATGAATGATGTATCAGAAAGGAGAAATTTCACATTAATGGAAATGATGCGATCCATGATGAGCATGTCCAAATTACCAGTGTCCTTATGAGGATATGCACTTAGTTCGGCTATGTATATCATGAACAAGGTATCCATCAAATCTGTTGAAACTACTCCATATGAGATATGGAGTGGAAAGAAACCAGACCTTAAACATGTTAAAGTTTGGGGATGTCTTGTTTATGTTAAAAGACATGATGCAAATAAGCTGGAGTCCAGAACTGACAAATGTAAATTTGTGGGATATCCAAAGGAAACTTATGGATATTACTTTTATCATCTTGATGAACAAAAAGTATTTGTAGCCAAGATAGCTGTCTTTCTAGAAGAAGATTATATTATCCAGAACTACAATGGGAGTAAAGTAACCTTAGAAGAAATTCCAAACCCACAAATTGGTAATGGTTCATCTGATGAATTGTCAATTTTTGAACCTATTCAAATAAGTACACAAGAACCTCGTAAGTCAGAAAGAGTACCTAAACCACCAGAAAGATATGTGGGACATATTAATTTGGATGGTTCTAGAATACTCTATAATGAGGATGATGATCCTAAGACTTACAAGGAGGCCATTGAAAGCCAAGAGGCCGGGAAATAACAAGAAGCCATGAATTCTGAAATTCAGTCTATGTACATCAACTAAGTTAGGAACTTGGTTGACTTACCCGAGAGTATAGTACCTATCGCCTGCAAGTAGATCTTTAAAAGAAAGATCGGTGCAGATAGACGAATAGAGACTTATAAGACAAGGCTAATGACGAAAGGGTATCGTCAAAGGTAAGGAATTGACTATGACAAGACCTTCTCACCCGTTGCCATGATTAAGTCTATCAGAATTCTTCTCGCCATTGCTGCATACCATGATTACGAAATCTAGCAGATGGATGTGAAGACAACCTTCCTCAATGGAAATCTTGAGGAAGAGGTGTATATGATACAACCAGAGGGCTTCACATCAAAGGAATCTCCAAATACGGTATGCAAGTTGCAAAGGTCCATTTATGGACTGAAGCAAGCTTCCCGGAGCTGGAACATAAGGTTTGATGAGGCAATCAAATCTTATGGCTTCATTAAGAATGAAGATGAGCCTTGTGTGTATAAGAAAAACAGTGGGAGTGCAATCACATTCCTGGTTCTTTACGTTGACGACATCCTACTCATTGGGAATGATGTAAGGATGATGTCATCAGTAAAGATCTGGTTATCCAAGAACTTCTCCATGAAGGATTTGGGGGAGGCATCTTACGTATTGGGAATATGGATATATAGAGATAGATCAAAGAAGATGCTTGCCTTAACCAAATCTATGTACATAGAAACTATTGTCAAAAGATTTGACATGAAAAATTCCAAGAGAGGTCTCATACCAATGAGACATGAAATTTATCTCTCCAAAGGTCAATATCCTAAGACTTCTGAGGAGAGGATAATGGTGGATAAGATTTTCTATGCTTCAGCCATAGGTTCCATCATGTATGCCATGCTATGTACTAGACTTGATGTAGCATATGCTCTAAGTGTTACGAGCAGACATCAGGCAAATCCAGGTGATGAACATTGGAAGACTGTAAAATGTATCCTTAAGTACTTAAGAAGAACTAAGGATATGTTTTTGGCCTATGGAGGAGGAGACTTAAAGCTGCAAGGATACACTGATTCGATTTTTCAGTCTAATCCTGAAGATAGCAAGTTGACATCAGGTTTTGTTTTCACACTCAATGGGGGAGCAGTGAGTTGGAAAAGTTCCAAGCAAGAAACCACTACTGATTCGACAATGGAAGCTGAATATATTGCTACTGCTGAAGCCGCCGAGGAAACTGTCTGGATGAAAAAATTCATCGACGATCTTGGTGTGGTGGAAAGCATCTCTGATCCCGTCCCACTGCTGTGTGACAACAATGGGGCGATTACTCAAGCGAAAGAGGCGAGGTCTCATCAGAAGTTGGAGCACATTCTACGACGCTTTCATCTGGCCAGAGATATTATAGCTCGAGGAGATATCGTAATGGAGAGAGTTCCTTCAGCCGACAACATAGCAGATCCACTGACAAAGCCTTTGTCTCAAAATGTCTTTGAGCGTCACTTAGAGAATATGGGTACTCTGTATAAAAGTGATTGACTTTAGTCCAAGTGGGAGATTGTTAGTATTAGGTGGTCTGAAAGCCAATCCAATACTATGTATCATTCTGTTAAATAATATAATGGCATTAATTCATTGTATGTAATTAGTTCGATCTATGATTATCGTATCACGATGAAATCTACGAACATGTGCAACAATATTCGGATTATGATGAGACCATAATTACGGGACCAAAGACTTATAAACACATGTTCTTAATTGTTCCTAGTCAGAGGGTATTTGTGAAGGACAACATCAAACATTCGGATAGACTAGTACAGGTTTCCTCAGCTCATATGATGAGAGTGACTGATCCTATAAGTCACTTGTGTGGAGACACTATGCTGGACCTGTAGGTGTTCATTGGAGAATGAGTTCACTGAACTGATCCAACCATGAATCGCTGGATAGTATATACCTCACTGTTAACTAGCTCGATTCTTTTGTCTCAATTGCATAGATGATCCTTGGACCTGAGACACCAAAGATACCTTGTTGGTACGTCTCTGAGCTTTGACTTTGACTAACGAATCTCTAGCTATGGGTTATCAATAAGTAAAATGATCGGGTTCAGAGAAATGCCGTTGAAGGAAATTGTGTGTTCAATATGGGATAATCCGCTCTCGGTATTATAAGAGAGAATGTTCCGAGAATGATACACTTAAGTCCCTGGCCAAGGCGGACTCTGTATCAGATAAAGAGTTATCCGATATAGATTAGAGACATCTAATTCAAGTGAATCGACCGGCTAGGGTTTAACAGTAAACCATATCCTAGGTCGATTCGGGAACATTGCACGGATGAAGGATTATATCCGCGCGCTAATCGATGACGGAAAGGTTCCAATAGAGGGTTGCGATAACCCAGATGCCATCCAGGATCACGCGATGTTGCTTGGCATTCAACGTGATCGGAAGCTCGTCTGAATTCACTGTGGGACATTAAATTCGGCTGATTAATTAAAATAAGGATATTAATTAATTCAGTGGGTCCGTAAAGAGTTACTTTGCTTAATGGGCCATTAACTGGACTTGTATTTGGTCCTAGAGGGTCACACACAAAAAGTTTCCAAGTCGATGGATAATTTGACGAGATTTTAGATAAGTATGGATTTTTATGAAAAACCGCAAATATACTTATTAGAAAAGAATGGCTGGTAGTTCGGGGAACATCAACCCTGACCTAGCTGCCGCCCTCTCTCTCTCCTCTCTCCTGGGTGCACATCACGAGGCCGGCCCTTTGGAGGCTCTGCATCGGCTCCCGATAGCTTCGCCTTCCGTCCGACGGGAGTTTCCGAATCCGCATGTCGCGGCGGATTACGCGTAGCTAGACGGGATCCAAGAACGCCGCATCGAGCGAGGAAGCGAGGACGATCCATCGCGAGGAGAACCGCGTGGATATCGTTAGAGGCCAGGCACCTGCGCGGCTTGCGGCATCGCTCCGATGGAATTGGAGAATGAACGCGGATTCGAATCCGCACAAGGTAAATTAGATTTCCCGGTTTATTTTTCTGATCGAAACGGGACGGATCCGATCCCGAATAATTTATTTCCGCTGCATTTTCAGTCGGATCTTGACACAGCGAACCCAACACATACCCTGTTGGCTAAATGGGCATAGGCCCCCTACTGTCAGCATGTTATTGGTCAAGCAAGATGCTGGGAGTATCGTCACGAATCTGGTTCTTCAAAAACAAACATGAAGTAATTAGGGGTGGTACTATGTTCTAGGAAACACTTCCCTTCGTCTTGAGCCGAGAGATCGTGATCGATCTCAGCGGATTGATAACCACTAGCCGAGACCGAGAGGTTGTGACCAATCCTCGCGGCCTGAAGATAACATTTATCCGAGACCGAGGGGTTGTGACCAATCCTCGCGGACTGAAGATAACTCTTATTCGAGACTGAGGGGTCGTGACCAATCCTCGTGGACTGAAGATAACTCTTATCCGAGACCGAGGGGTCAGTTGAATGCTAAATGTTATTCCGAAAAATGAGGGCGCCAGTTTAAGACGGCAATAATTTTGAATTTCCCGCCAACTGGCACTTCATACGGAGAGTCGAGACACATGTCATTCATCCAAGGGAGAAGCCGAAAGGTTGCTCGATCGTGACCACTTATTCTTAATTATGATCTGTCATTGTTGGCGCGCTATCCGAAGGGTCGCGACACGTGGCGTTTATCCAAGGCCGAAGCCAAAAGGTTGCTCAATCGTGACCGCTTATTCTTTATTTTGAATTTGCCACCATCGACTTATCGTACGAAGGCCGCGAAATGTGGCCTTCATCCGAGATGGCTAGCCGAAAGGTCGCACGATCTGGGCCGCCGATTTTCTTTGAGGCCCCCCCTGGGGGCTCTTATAAATACCCCCTTACTTTCTACAGGGGAACTTTGTTTCTCCCTTTTTTCTTGGAGGTCTCGGTAGCACAGCGTGCCCAGAGTCCTCCCGAGAGCGTTTTGTCAAGCTGAGGCGCTAGGACGAGCGTGTCTTGTCGGTAGGGAGAATCAGCTTGTCTGAGGGTAAGCCTTTGCACCTTGGCCTTTGTTGTTTGATGTCCCTTAGCTCCTCTCTCATCTCGAGCAGTTCATCCTGCTCTTCCTCTAAGCAGTGCCTTCCAGAGATTTCGCTCACTTCGATCTTTTCACTTAACTCTTTTGCTTCCGTCATGGCGAACGAGGCAGCTTCGGTTCCCATTGCGTCCCAACCTTCCGAGACCTTACTGGAATAGGGAGGGCACAGTCGCAGACTGGCCGAGTAGGTCTTGGATGTTGCTTCCTTCCTCTGCCATGAGGCGGTTGAGGAGATGTGGGATCGATATGACATCCCTGACTGGATTTGTTTGATTAGGCCTCGGGTGTATGTTCGAGCTAACACTCCTCGTTCGGGGCGTTTTTCTATTTACAACCATAGTTTTAGGGCATGGTTTTGGCTTCCCCTTCACCCTCTTATTATAGATCTTCTTCTTGTTTACGGTCTCGCCCCGTCCCAGTTCTTTCCGAACTCGTGGCGGACAGTCTATGGGTACTTGCTTCTTTGCTCCATTCTAAACCTCACCCCTTCGGTACCCATCTTCCGATACGTTTTCAAAATAAAACCCTAAGGGAATTCCTCTTGGTTCTGCTTCACCATCTGGTCTGGCCGGACAATCTTTTCTGGGAAGCCCTCGTCCTTTCATCACCGGAAGGAAGGATTCTTCTACGTTACCCTCCCGGAGGAGGACGATAGTGTCTAGCCCTTTCCTATTAAGTGGGGGTCGCTGCAAAAGGGGGTTTCGGACGCTCTGAAACTCAGTGTCCAACAGCTGGCCGAGGCCCAGGAAGTAATCGATTACTCGCCCGTAGATGTGAATAACTTTTCTTGGATGAGGAGAGGTTGATAAGTATGGGGGCGTGCCCGGACCCAGATGATATGCCGATCTGAGCGGCCCCGCACTTGCCCCTCGAGCAAGAACGGGGAGGGCGGGCCGAACGGCGTGTCTCCGAGACTAGCCCGCCCCTGAGACTACCTCGGTTCGTGAAGCGGTGTTTGTGGTTGATGACTCTTCTGAGACCGATGTACATGAACTGTCCAGCGAGGAGGACACCGCCGCTGGTGCCGAGGGTGAGTCAGTCTCAGATTGTTTTCTTTCTATCAGCAATACTGAACTTTTCGCTTATCGTTTCTTCTCTATTTACAGAAATGTTGCCCAGTCTCAGTTCACTGGTGTCCAAGATGCAACAGTGTGCTAGAAACTCTTTGACGCCGATTGTCATTCCCCCGACACCGAATACCCATCTCGCCGCCTGCCGAGCAGACCGCGGCCTTAATGGAAGGCCGTGCTTCAACTGCCGCCATGGAGCGAACTCAGGCGGACAAGGGAAAAGAAGTCACCAAAGGAGGTGGCCGCGTTGAAAAGCGCAAGAGGAAAGCTGATCGAGAGCAAGCACGCCTCCTTATGAGGGTGGCAGCCGATAGGAACGCGCCGCTCTCGGCGGCGAAGCCGATTGAACCGACGCACTTCGACTCGGCTTCGATAGGGGCGAGAGACTTGTCCTTCCCCGGCAGTGCTACTGGGATGGACATGTCCTGAGAGTACGCTGACGAGCCTTGGTGCCTGGACCTAGGTGTATTTGCGTACGAGACCCTGGACGTTTCCAGGACTTGCATCAAACTTGCCCAGGGTTATACTCTGCCCCTAGTCCTAGACGAGCTGGGATCCCTTTCCATTGAGTGACTCACGGCGCAATGCGTCCGCTACACGGTGAAAGAATTCCTGACTCAGCTTTTCCCGGCTTGATTCTCCCCTATTTTTTTTTTCTAATTGTTTCGTCCTCTGCATGCCGCAACTATCTCCAGGGCTCTTGCCCGCTGATACGCCCACGTCCAGGAGAAGCTACGGGACGTGGACAAGGCCGCGAACCACCTTGCCTCAGGCAAGGTCACCTCAGTGAAGAGGGACTTGGAGGGAAATATCGATGCCCTCCTGGACGTAAATGCTCAGCTGGGGGATGAGCTAACCAAACAGAAGGAAGTGGCCCATCTGGCGGCCGAGGGCCAGGAGCGAGCTGAGAGGGAATCGGATGGACTCCGCAAGGAGTTGGAGGAAGTCCGCAAAGAGTCGGAGAGCTTTCGGTCCGCTCTTGGCCAAAAGACTAAAGCCTTCACTTAGATTTAGGAGGAGTATGCCGAGGAGGAAAAACGGCATGTCGATGGTCTCGCTGCTGCTCAGGCCAAAGTGGAGGAGATGGAAAAGGCGGCCGAAGACAGGATGTGCTTGACCATCGAAGCATTTAAATCCATCCTCGAGTTCGCCGAGACGCTCCTGGAGGCTGGGGCCGAGGCTGCCGACACAATCTTCGTCCTTGGGCTGGTAGTTGCTCAAAATGCTTGCCCCGGAACGGACCTGATTGGCTTTGAGCTCCCGGAGGAGCCACAGTGCACCGAACTCACGGAGTGGTGGAAGAGGCTGAAATCCAAGAGGGCCTCGAGAGCATCGGAAGTGATTGCGTCTAGCCTCGAGCGCGGCGAGACGCCAAAGACTCCACTGACTTTGGGTAACTCTCTCCTTAATTTTGATGGGGAGGATTTGGCTAAATAGTCTCTTTTTTTTTTTGTATGTGGGTAACCGGGACCATTTTGGCTACTTTATGTACAGCCAATGCCCTTATGTACTTCAAGATTTTTGGCTCCTATTTTTTTTAATACAAGGATCTTTTGTTCATTTGTTTGATTGCGAATAAGCCCGTATGTGTCTCGTCCGAAAATACTAAAGTAATCGCCTTTTTACTCTTGTATGATAATTAAACCTGTTGACACAATATATTCGGCCGAACCTGCCTACGATAGACTCTTGTACAGCAAAAGCCGATATGCTATCGATTTATATGTTTCAAGATAATATCTCTTCCGATACGGTTTATATGGCGGAAACCATACCTGGCTTGGTTTGTACGGATTTAGTATTGTGCCGCTCCCGATACGGGTTGCATGGCCGAAACCACTCCTGATACAGTTTACATGGACTTGAGTTGTGCCGCTCCCAATACGGTTTGCATGGCCGAAGCCACTCCTGATACAATTTACACAGACTTAGTTGTGCCGCTCCCGATACGGTTTGCATGGTCGAAGCCACTCCTGATATGGTTTATATGGACTTAGAGTTGTGCTGCTCCCGATACGATTTGCATGGCCGAAAGCCACTCCCGGTACGGTTTACACGGACTTAGTTGTGCCGCTCTCAATACGGTTTGCATAGCCGAAGCCACTCCCAGTACGGTTTACATGGACTTAGTTGTGCCGCTCCCGATACGGTTTGCATGGACGATGCCACTCCTGGTACGGTTTATACGGACTTAGAGTTGTGCCATTCCCGATAAGATTTGCATGGCCGAAGCCACTCCTGGTATGGTTTACACGGACTTAGTTTGGCCGCTCCCGATATAGTTTGCATGGCCGAAGCTACTCCCGGTATGGTTTACACTGACTTAGTTGTGCCGCTCCCGATACGGTTTGCATGGCCGAAGCCACTCCTGGTATAGTTTACATGGACTTAGAGTTGTGCCAGATACAGTGCTTCAGATTTATTTGCTCGACTGATGTTTTCATATTGATGGTTTACATTTGGACAAAATCCGAGAGAGAGATTTACATGAAGTAACGACGAAGGCATTCTACATTCCAAGTACGAGGAAGAGGTTGACCCGAGAGGGTTTCCAGCCGATACACTCCTTGTCGGATGGCTTCCTTCACTCGGTATGGCCCTTCCTAGTTGGGGGCTACCTTCCCTGTAGCTTCGGTAAGTTTTAAGACGTGAGCATTTCGTAGCACTAGGTCTTTGGCTTCAAATTTTCGAGGCTTCACTCAGGCATTATGATACCTGGCCATGCGTTGTTGTTATGTTGCAAACCGGATGGGGGCTAAATCTCTCGTCTCTTCAACGATATCAAGATGATCTTTCATTGCTTCGTCATTCCTAGTTGGATTATAGGCGAGGACCCTCGGTGAAGATATGTCGATCTCGACTGGAATGACTGCTTCAACTCCATAGTCCATTCGGAAAGGAGTTTCCCCGGTAGGGGGTCAGCTTGTTGTCCGATAAGCCCATAGCACACTCGAAAATTCTTCCACTCATCGGCCTATGGCTTAACCGAGGTGAGTTTTTAACCCTTGTAAAATGCTGTGATTAGTGACTTCGGCTTGACCATTCGTCTGAGCATGGTCTACCGAGGTGAACTTATGTAAAATACCAAAACCTTTGCAGTTGTCCTTGAACTAGCTGCTATCAAATTGCTTGCCGTTGTCTGAAATAATAGCCCGAGGGATTCCATAACGGCAAATAATAGATTTCCACACAAAATTCTAGGCATTATTGTTGGTTATGGATGCAAGGGGTTCGGCCTCTACCTATTTGGTGAAATAATCAACAGCAACAATAAGAAATTTCCTTTGGCCAGTAGTTATGGGAAATGGGCCGTGAATATCAATACCCCATTAGGTGAAAGGCCATGGGTCTGATAAAGGCATCAACATAGTAGCCGACTGATGGATGAGAGAGTTGAACCGTTGGGATTGGTCACAGCAGCGGATGAGACTAGCTGCGTTCTCCCGGAGGGTCGGCCACCAGTATCCCTGTCTTAAAAGTTTATGGGCCAAGGCTCCGCCCCCTGCGTGTGCTCCGCAAACCCCTTTATGAACCTCCTGGAAGGCGTAGTCGGCCTCAACAGGGTCGAGACATCGGAGAAGTGATCGGCCGAAAGACCTTTTGTATAGAATTTCTTCCAAAATGAGGAATTGGGAGGCACGTAGTCGAATACGCCTAGCCTCTCTTTCTTCAGACGGGAGCTCCCCTAAGAGAAGACAGGCCAATATAGGAGTCATCCATGTCTCATCTTCTCAGATATTAGCTTGCATTACCTCGGATCGATGGACGCTCAGTATCGAAAGTTCTTCTACGAGAACCATTCGGCCTCCCCCTCCATCATGAGTGGATGCCAGCCGAGAAAGGGCATCGGCCTGAGTATTTTCGGATCGAGGGATCCTTAAAATATTTAAAGAATTGAATTCAGCTATGATATTCTTTGTTACCTGCAGATAGGATGCCATCAAAGCGTCTCAGGCGTCATATTCCCCGATAACCTGACTGACGACTAGCTTGGAGTCGCTGATTGCTTCCAATTCGAGCGCGCTGAGCCTCCTTGCGGCCCATAGGCCTAATATTAAAGCTTCATATTTGGCCGCATTGTTGGTAGTAGGGAAGGCAAAGCGAAGGGCATATTCCGCAACTACTCCATCCAGGGATGTTAGGATCCATCCGGCGCCACTGCCTGAAGAGTAGACGGATCCGTCCACAAACAATGGCCACTTGCTGACTGAGCCGGGAGCAAGAGCCGAAGCACTTGCGGCTTCTGTACTTGGCCTTCTGGGGACAAATATTTCTTCCCCTTTTGTTACAGGAGCTAGAGGCCCTTTAGAAGTCAATTCCGCAATGAAGTCGTCCAGCACTTGTGCTTTGATCACAATTTGAGTCCCATAGGTGATGTTGAATTCCCCCAGCTCGGCCGAGAGAGTACTTGCCGTAGGGGTTGATCAGTAAGTACCTTTACCGGATGCGTGAGGAAGTAAGGCCGAAGCCTTCTTGAGGACGCGACTAAAGCCAGGGCCAGCGCTCAGCTGATATAGTAGACGGGCTTCTGCACACTGTCTTCTTCCTGAATAAGAACTACACTTAATGCTGCTTCTGATGCAGCGATGTATATGAACAATTGTTCTCCTTTAACGGGCTTCAACAGGATGGGAACATCAAAAAGATAGGCCTTAAGCTGATCGAAGGCCGATTGGCACTCGTCCGACCATAGGAAGTCGCCCGTCTTCTTCAGCAGCTTGAAGAAGGGAAAGTAGCGATCCGTTGCCCTCGACATGAAGCGGCTTAGAGCTGCTACTTGTCCGCTTAATCTTTGTATTTCTCGGATGTTTGCTGGGGGGCGCATTTGGAGTATGACTGATACCTTTGCGGGATTAGCCTCCACCCCTCAGTGAGTGACCATGTAGCTGAGAAACTTTCCGGAAGCCACGCCGAAGGCGCATTTTGCCGAGTTCAGCTTCATGTAGTACCTGCGCAGCGCACACAAGGTTTCGGCCAAATCGGCCAAATGATCCGTAGTGACTCGGCTTTTCACAAGCATATCATCAAAGTACACCTCCATCTTTCGGCCTAGTTGTGGGGCAAACATTTTGTTGACGAGACACTGATAAGTTGCTCCCGCATTCTTCAGGTTGAAAGGCATTCAGGTGAAGCAATATAGGCCGAGATCAGTGGTGAAGCTTGTCTTGTCCTCATCCTTCAGATGCATCCGGAAATGATGATACCCTGAATAGGCACTGAGGAAGCTCAACAGGTCATGGCCGGAGGTGGCATCCACCATTTGGTCTATCCGAGGCAGGGGGAAATTGTCCATCGAACAAGCTTTATTGAGTTTAGTGAAATCTCGCACATTCACCACTTACCATCTTTCTTGGGCACCATCACTACGTTGGCGACCCATTCAGGATGAGGAGCTTCTCGGAGATGTCCAACTTCTAGACCTTTCTGCACCTCGGCTTGGATTGCCATTTGTCGTTCCTGGTTGAAGTTATGTCGCTTCTGTTTGACTGGAGGGTAGCTCGGGTCAACATGTAGGCGATGCTCAGCCACCTCCGGATCGACTCCCGGCATGTCCGAGGGGGACCATGCGAAGACGTTAAGGTTTTGTTTTAGAAAACCAATCAGCCCTTTGGCTTCTGCCTTCACAAGACCGGAGCCTATCAGTAACGTTCGGCTTTTACCTCTCAGGATGGGAATGGTAACCAGTTCTTCACCCGGTGAGGCATCAGCCGAAGACTCGATTGAGAGTGACTCGACTGCGGCCCTGCCCTTCACTGAGATCATGTAGCACTGACAGGCCGACTCCTGATTCCCTTTGGCTTCGCCGACTCCATGGCTAGTGTGGAACTTCATCTCCTGATGATAGGATGAAGGTACAACTCCTATTCCTCTGAGCCGTCGTCGGTCGAAGATGGCATTGTAGGCCGAATCTACCAACTGCAAAGTCAGTCTCCACCGTTAGTTGTTTTTTGGAGCCGTACGGAGGGTGAGAGGCAATTGGACGATTCCTTCCACTTCGTAGGGGGCTCCATTGAAACCAAATAGGGGACCACGATGGGCCTCATATCGGTCTCAGCTAGACCGAATTTTAGAATACAATTATAAAAAAGCACATTCGGTGCACTCCCATTATCAACAAAAATACGATGGACATCGTAATTTTTCATTACAGCGTTGGCGACAAGGGCATCGTTGTAAGGGACTTGGACTTCTTCGAGGTTGTCTTCATTGAACGTGATGTCCTCCTGCCGAGAGCATTTTGGCTCACTACCGAACCCTGCGACAGCCGAGGACGTCTCGGTGCGATGGCGCCTACGGGGTGCCTCACCTGGCCCCCCAGATATTGCCATGATGGATCTGGCGCTTGGGTGTTGATGAGATGTTTTTGCGCCCGGGGCACCCTTCGGCTAAGGTGCATCTTTAGACGGGCGATGGGGTTGCTTGGGCGCCGCCGGAAGGTCTTGGCCTTGGGGCTATTGTGGCGGCTTGTCTCAGCTGTATTGAGGTAAGCGCCCTTCCCGTGTAAGGTGCTCAATCTCCTGTCGAAGGTGATGACACTCGTCAGTGGAGTGTCCTGTCTCCCGATGGTATTCACAATATTTTCGGGAGTCCCTTCGGTGAGGGTTGGTTTTGATACGCTCCGGCCGGCAGAGCATGCCCTTTACTTCCAAGAGCATCCGGGAGGGAGGAGTTGGCAGAGGTATGTGTTGATGTTGAGGAGGCCGGCGATGCTCTTGGCCCCAATCTTCTTCCCTCCTAAATCTCTTACGGGAGGAGTCGAAATCTTCAGTGCACTGGCGAGCTGCAGGTAGAGAGGCGACCGAAACAAATTCAGTTGTCCCCTTGCCTTTGGATATCATCAACGCCTCTCGATTGATGTACATGTGTGCTTGGGCTACCAAGTCCTAGAACGTTGGAGGATGCCGCTTCCCTATTGAATTGAACAGTCCTTCGTCCGTGCAGCCGTTGATGATGGCTGAAACCATAATAGAGCTATCCAGATTTGGAATCTGGGTTTCCTCGGTCCGAAACCTGGCAAAGAAGTCCTGGAGGGTCTCGGCCGGCTCCTGATAAATGGCAAGAAGACTAGCAGAGGTCTTACATTGTCAAGTGGCATCATAAAACTGGTCCATGAACAAGTGATCCAACTGTACTAAAGAATGAATAGATTTAGGAGCCAAGGTTTCAACCCAAGTGGAGGCAATTTTTTCAAGCGTGAGGGGAAAAAGCCGACAACGAACTGCCTCAGGGACCCCTCGGACTAAGAGATAGGAATTCAATCTTTGAAAATGGTTGACTGGGTCCGTCATGCCATCATATAAAGGGCCCTTTGGTAGCTTGAAGTTGGGAGGCACCTCCGTCGCCATAATTTCATGGGAGAAGGGGGTTTGTTCTAGAATTGTACTGGCCAAGGGTGCACCATACGACCAGGATATCATCTGTTGCATCTCCTTCCTCATTTCAGTTAATCTCCGGTCTAATTCCGGAGTTGTGGTGGTTATAGCAGCCGAACGTCCCTCGGCTCCTATAAGATGGGTGCTAGACGAAGCATTGTCCGGTTCGGTTGGCAGATGACTATTGTGCAAGACATGACCTTGTGGTCCATATGGCTCGCTATGAGCCGAGACCACTTCGGGGGGGGCAAGCCCACGAGTGCCCCGGCTGCCCAGTTGAGAATTGACCGGCCGAGTAGTATTGTGGCTGGGTGTAAGGAATCGGGGAAAACGCAGCGGAATTTGAATCCGATTCCTAGTATCACATTGCTGGGATCGAAAAACAGACATTTAAAATAATTCTGGAAGAACCGTTCTTCACCTTTGCGGGGTTTCAAATCTCCCGTAGATTGAACCGATTCGATGATCACGTACGCGCCCAATCTCCAGAGGTATCTACACGAGCTCCCGACGCAGACGCGTTTTCCTCCTCGGCTTGGAGATGTCGACTCGATCTCAAATCCACTATGCAGTTGAAAAGCAGGAGAGAGAGAGAGATCTATCCTTCTTCAAGAGAGAGAGAGAGAGATAGAGGAGAGAGAAACTCCAAAAGGGTTGTGGTGTTGTGTATGTGCACAACCCTCCCCTTGGCTTCCTTTTATAACTTTTATTTGAATAAGAGATAATGCCAAGTAATTTTCTCATAATTATCCAAGAGCTTGGCCTTGGATAATTCTCCATTTAAATATTCATGTTTATCTTACGGCGTTTCACAAAAATTCAGATAAATATAATATTTAATATCTCTCAACGTCTAACGAGAACTCTTATGTATGTGACCCTCTAGGCCCATATATCCGTTTGATTTTAGGCCCACTAAACTTAGAACTATTTCTTGAGTTTAATATTTATTAATTATTATTTAAACATCATATGTTAAGTAATTAATTTAATAAATAAGTGAAGTATCATTTGATGATAAATCTACTAGACTGTCAGACCATGAACGTCATCAATCACTACCTCATGATCCCAGAAGATATAAGGGACGACATTCCCTTTTGTTGAACCTTTCTGTCTGCAGATACCGTGCAGATAAAATCCTTCACTCATACAATATCATAATAACGCAAGGGTATGGTTTCATTGTCAAACCTTTTATCGCATTATTTAGATGGATTCCAGTACTCAGTTAACTTCTTGAAAGACATCTCTTTCAGTTGACCATGGCCAGGGATTTCTTTATATACATCCATAGGACATTCTCTCTCCAGTGATATACCAAGAGTGAGTGATCCCATGTTGTTCACTCAATTACCTTCGCAAGCTTTCCGCTGTGTCTGAGAGACTGACTATAGTGGACTTAATGGTTAAAGTGCACAAACCAGAGAATCAAGTCACAATGGTCTACAACCAATGTATCATTGGTGACTCAGGTCAAAGGACCAACTGCACTATTGCAATGATTAAATTCCATGGTTTATTAGGTATAATGAGTATCCAAGAATTCTAATTCGAATATGTTCAGTGAACTCATTCTCTAATAAGCATCAACAAGTTTATCTTAATGTCACCACACAGGTGAATATGAGATCATTCACCCACATCGTATGAGCCGAAATAACTTGTGTCGATCTTATCGGATATTTGATGTCCATCTCAAATATCCTATAATCGAGAACCGTTTAAGACAAATATTTACAGAACATTGATTTCACTATCATGATCTCATCACGATTCAATATCCTTTACATAAGTATGTAGACATTCATTACGATAGTTATAATATACGAGAACTATATAATGAAATGATTGCCTTTATTAATATTACGAACTAGAATGTACAAAATGAGTTTATGATTGGCTTTTAGCCCACTTAATTCTGTCACTGAGGTGGTACCGGCCTTGCTGGTTGATTCAGCAGGCCCACGTGCTGGGCGATGGCCGAGACCATATCACGCAGTGGGGCTAAAGAGGTGACGGTAGCGAGGATGGTAGCTAGCTGTTGCGAGAGTTCTTTTATCCGGTGTTCCCTAAGAACAATTGGATCTGGTATCGCCGGAGGGGCTAGTCCCTGTTGAAGATTGGGCGGCACTCCTTCGGCATGATGGAGTGATTGGGTAGGAGTAGTCACCCTCATCTTTGTCTTGTTCAGGCCGGATCCCCCTCTCGTCACTGGTCGATGAGAGATAGTTATTTCTTTCCCACAGATGGCGCCAAGTGATGCAACCGAGGCAATTGCGATCGAACTCTGGATGCAGAATCCGAGAACTAGAGGATGATCCAAAGTCGAGGGGATCCGAGGCTGGGAGGGATTCAGAGGATGAAGGTAGAAGGCTCCTACAGAGAGAAGAAATCCGTCAGGAAGGGTCCTGCGTCTCGGCCCAAGGAAACCCTCTCTGAAGGTTAAGTCAGTAACATAATTACTGGTAATTCTATTGTACTAATAGAGGGAGATGGAGGCTTAATAGCGTACCTTTTCTGCTGTGAATAGTATTCTTTTTATAACGGGGGGATGATCGAGGGTTCGTTTATTATGGCATGTAATGTAGGATTATTCGTAAGAGTTGAGATGAAATCCTGAGAATACCCTCGGTACTTACGGACTGGCAACTCATATCCCGCCGGCTAAATGGGCCGAATCTGTCTCAGCCCTATAAGATTCCGACAGCCCATACCCTGCCGGTTAATTGGGCCGAACCTACCTCGGCCCGATAAGTTTTTGGGCAGCCGGGGCTTGACGAACGCCGCTCGGCCCATTCTTGAATTGAGACTTGGCCCAGTTTCAAGGCCCAATTGGGTTTTGCCCCATCAGTTCTCATTAGAGCTACTCTAGGGATCATTTGCCCCTGGAGAGTTAACATGGTCATTCATAATTGTTCATGCCGGGAAACTTTGTTTAAGTTCCCATCAATGAAAATCTGTCTTTCTTTGAGTTAAAAAAAGAATGTGTTACCATAAAAATACCCTTGAGAGAGAGAGATGGATGGACAAAACAAATAAGAGCGTGCATGGGCGTTATCATGCCTGGAAACACAACGGGTCCACCTGTCCCTTCTTCCCGGAGATCGTTCGCCGCGAGGCACACCACCGCAATCATGCAGTCCCCTATCTAGACAGACAGCTATAGCAAACTTACCAGCAGAATCCAGTTTCCATCCTCTTTGCAGGTTGGGTAGAGCATCGAGTCTCACCCGCCCAGGATCTCCAATTTCCATCCTCTTTGCAGGTTGGGTAGAGCATCGAGTCTCACCCGCCTAGGATCTCCAAGGTTTGGTTTCTCACAAGAAATCATATACGCCTTCCTTTGGCCTTATCGAGGGAAGTTCACGGGAATAGCATCCTTGCTCTCTCTCTCTCTCTCTCTCTCTCTCTCTCTCTCTCTCTCTCTCTCTCTCTCTCTCTCTCTCTCTCTCTGTGCAGGTGGATCAGAGGAGACTGAAAGCGGCGTCTCCTATATACCTGTCATGGTATCCACTTGTCACCGCCACCTTTTCTCTCTCCTCGCCCTCGTCACCGTCACGACCATCATCTCCACTCGATACTCTCCTCCGCTCGTCCTCGCGCGCGCCGAGGACGACAGAGCCCGCTTCGTCCAGAGCCTCATCACGGGAGCCGCCTTCCGGGCCCTCAGGGAGCACCCAAGGACCGGCCTCCTCTACAATGTCACGCTGCCGTCAGGCCTGGCGGGCGTCGATTCCACGGCTGTGAGGTACAGGAGCGGCAGCCTGCGGCGGCACGGGGGACGCGTCGAGGAGTTCCGGCTGCCGAGGGGGGTCGTGGTGCGCCCCTTCGTGGAGAGGCTAGTAGCGGTCCGTTCGAACTTGGGCAATCTCTCTATTGCTTATGAGAGGTACTGCAGCGCTGCCGGGTACCGCCTCGTCTCGTCCGTGCTGTCTCTTCTCGTCTATGACGCTGCGGGCCTGCTGAACTCACCAACGAACCGAACCGCACCACAAGAGCTGGACATCGCCGCCACCGGGCAGGCAATTACGGTGGACTTGTCTGCGTCCGTGAGGACTCTCCATGGCGGCGGGGACGGCATTCGCTGTGCGATGTTCGAATGGGACGGCAAGCTGAAGATATTCGATCCGGTGTATAGTCGCCTGTGCACCACGAGGCGGCAAGGCCGCTTTGCGATGGTGACGCTGGCGTCGTCGCCCACATCTAGAGGGGACAAGGTCGGCGGCGGCGGCGCGTGCAGGTGGAAGGTGGCGCTGGCGGGGGCTCTGGGGGGCCTGCTAGGCGCAGCGCTGCTGGGCCTGCTGTGCGTGGCATTCGTGAAGGGGAGGAAGAGGAGGGAGGTGGCGGAGATGGAGAGGAGAGCGTACGAAGAGGAGGTGCTGCAGGTCTCTATGATCGGCCATGTGAGGGCGCCCACTGCGGCGGCGGCGCGGAGTGTTCCGGAGGTGGAGGACGAGTACGTGCCACATATATGAATGATGGGTGTTCGCTTTGTTCTCTCGGGTATGAGGCAGTGAAGACAAGGACGTGTGGCTCGGAGGTGGTAGTTTGGTTTGCTCACTGGGTTGGGTTATTCTTCTGCGCACTTGGTCTGCTTCTCCATCCAAAGGGACATGAACACCACCCCCACGCGGGGGGACAAGGCAAATGTATGTAGAACCTGCGGGGAACTACCTGAACAGGCGGAAATAATACCCCATAGCATCAATGGGGAGATGACAGGCGTTTGCCTTAATGATGCATATGTCTTTCTCTTATTAATGCTGAAATCTCATGATTTAGGTCAAGGATTGCTTATTATCGAAACCCTAGCTACTTCAGGTCCCTCAGGCCCTTCCCGCCTTCACCGTGCAGCCTGATTAATTTTCCTTTTTTTCGCTGAGAGAGAAGATCTTTCTCAAAAATAACAGGGTTCAAATGGTTCTTCTTGGAGATATAACAGAGTTTCAATTTTTATTTGATTTTCAATTGGACCCCTGTCAAAAGTCTGGCATGAGTTTTCACTCCCCATCCGACCCGCTTTTTCTTGTTAACTATTTATAATGGGTCCACAATATCTTAACATTATAGCATAGTAACGTGGTAGCATTCTTCACTCTAATACCAACTCTTAGTTAAGTGTAGCTTTAATAATGTTGTAGGGATAAAGTTTTAACAAGTTAAAGTAATATTTAATAAATATTAATATGTTACTACATTGTTATGTTAGTATGAAAATGGTTTAAGTAACATTTAATAATTATCGTATTGTTATGTCATCATATTATGTATGTTATTATATTATTATGTGAACATTTTGATGGCCTGCTATAAATAATTAGCAGGAAAAAGTTTGAAATCAAACAGAAAGTGGAGATCATATGGTCCCTCGAATGATTAACAAAAGGCAAAAAATATTGTCAAAGCTTTTATTAAAAAATAATTGATTTTCCATACAATTTTGACGCGATTTTTCATTTTTTTTAGAAAATGGGTGAGTAATATAGTTTTACACATTTTCAGAACGCATATCTGAAAGAAGTTAAGAATACTCGCCCAATTCCCCATCCATTACAACTGGAGTGGTGTATTTAATTAGAGTAATGCTTGCTGCACAACCAGGTGTGCAACAACGCCCAGTCACACCGCACAATTGGGTGCGGTTGGACCACATGGCGTTGGGCCAGCTGGGAACGCTGACATCGACACGTCCGTTGCGCCAATCAGTTGCCCCGACCCGCCCCGTCAAGTCCTTCACCGTAAGCACTAAGTAATGAGCACCCCATCCTGTCCTTTTGAAATTTACACTCCATTTGAACATTTTCTACCCAAAATGCCTTTTTCCCACCCATCGCCATGGGAGAGAAGACATAGCAGTCACGTTTGCGCCCCAACTACTCCTTGCTCGTGCCAGTCCTCCCACATCCATGTGCGCTTGTGAAGGTAGCTGGGCGACCGCAGCTAGCCACGTGTGAAGTTGCCAGTCCTCCCACGTCCATGTCCGCTTAGATATTACTCGCCTCCTACCTCCACGCCTGTCCCTATTCCTGGTTGTTCGTACCGGCTCTCCCGCCATCCTCCTCACTTGCCCACCTCCACGCAAGCCCTGTTCTGAAGATAACAAGGTGATCGCGATCGCAGGTAGCCGACCCTGTGGAAATTACTCGCCTCCTGCATCCAAGGCGGTCCCTGTTCCCTGCTGATTTGTGTTAGTCCTCCCACCATCTACGCCGATCCCTATTCCTACTCGCTTGTTTGTCAATCGCCCACCTCCACGCAGGTTGCGTGAGCTAGCTAGGCAAGCCCTGTTTTTCACATTCCACACCTCCACTTTGCACATACCTCTTATGGGGGAAAGGAGACCGGACCACCCTTCTCTTAGAAAGGAGAATGGAAGAGAAGAGACGTTCTTGCTGAGCAGTGAGATAGAACGACACGGAGTGCAGCCGACCAATAGTTTGCAAATATACATGCCCAATCCAATTGTTCACATACAGTTTCCACCCTCCCTTGTACATATGCAGCGGCCCATCTTTCGGTGGCACATGCCAGCGTCCATTCCTATGGTGCCAAACGCTGTGCTACCGACAGTTGTGTAAATGCAAGTTCCTACTCCTGTGTACTTATCTTTTATGCTATCAACAGAACCAAGCATACAGACTTACAACTTACAGTATTATCCGAAGAAACTGGTTAGTATATGTATTGTGTTTATTATTAAATTTGTTAACATCAATGTAACCTTGTATTTAAGAATTTTTTTTTTTATTTCTTATTATTTTTCAGCACATTCAATGAAAAATACAACAGAAGTGGAGAATAAGACTCGTGCAAAAACAAGGGAGGGTCAATTGACAACGGAGGCTAGTGCAAGCACGCAAGTCGTCGCTAGAGATTTGCTCGAAGATCTTGGTTATACATTTACTGAAATTGATGTTCATTATAATTGAAACTTTCATATTTTTCTCCACACATGCAATATCTAGAGTGGTAAATGGATGACGATATTGACGAATAGAAGTTTGATTGTGAAATAAATTCAATTTTGATTGTAGAAGGTAAGAGTTACAAATACAGCTTCAAGATTGATAAACGCAATGTCATATTCACAATTACAGGATGAGATTAACAAATATAAAATAACATTGATAAATATAGTTATCATTGATAAATAACCAGTCTCGATTGACAAGTATAGAATGCGATTGAGAAATATAATTTTGGATTGACATATATAGGGTAACGAAAATAAATACAGGTTATCATTGACTATACATACTAGGATCTATAAGTAAATGTTTGGATTGACAAATAGATAATATCGCTGATAAATATAACTTACGTTATCAAATGTAAATTTGATTTTATAGAGTAATATTGACAAATAAAGGTATAGATTGACCTAAAGTAGTGCTAATAAATACAAGTTATGACAAGTATACGACAACGGATTGACCTAAGGTAGTATTAATAAATACAGGTTATGACAACTATTACAACTATAGAATTCGATTTGAAAAATATAACTTCAGATTGATATATACAAATTTTAATTGTGAAACATAGATTAACGTAGATTATATAGGGTAACAATACAAATAAATTAGGGTTGACAAACACATAGTAAGGTTGACAAATAGGTATTTATATTAAGAATAATTGTTTGAGAGTGACAAATACAGGGTAATAGTGACTGTAGACACGTTGATTTTGACATTATATTGAATAAATTTCATGTCACAATGATAATGCTCCAGAATGGTCTGATGTTTAATCATTAATTTTCTCTTTAAATTTGTTGAATCACGTCTCTCATATACGATGCCATTTGGATTCTTAGCGGAAATCAATTCGGAATTAAAATTAGTAAATTTAGGAGGATTTAACTGAATAGCGTCTCCTACGAACGACGCCATTTAAGTCCTCATCCGCCTAGGTTTACGATTTCTAATTCTAATTAATTTCCTAAATTATCTAAAGCACGTCGCTCATGGACGACGCCTTTTATGTTTCCTAATTATTTTCGGTTTTCTTTTCCGAGTTTATTTCTATTCTGGCCGCATTAATTAACTAAAAGGTGTCCCCTTTAAGCGACGCATTTTAAGAGTTTCCTGATAAACATGATTTGGCCGAGATAATTTGGTTTCAGAGGTTAGAAGGCTTTTCAATTCCCTTCATGATCATCCAGGGTAAGTCCGAGCTGCGGGAGAGTCATTTTGAAACCTAAAACACTCTAAAACCTATTCTTATAAATACATATGGACATTGACTTTTGAAAAAGGTTGGCTATTGGAAAATTTGGAGCTTCTTATAAGGTTTTTGAAGGCCCTTAAGAAGAAAAACGTGGATAACAAGGAAAGCTTGATCTTCTTCATCCTTTTCACCCTTTGAAGCCTATTGAAGAACAAGGCTATGAAGACGCCTATATCTCTAGTTATCTTGACCAATTCCAAACCATACAAAAGGGAGATACTCATGCCCCTTAGTTTCAGGATAATTCAATATATGATCAATACCACTCAGATTTGGGTGATCAATCACGTGTCCACGTCATCTCCAATCCTACCTTTGAAAGAGCCCAAGACCAAGCTGGGCCCTCTGCCAATCATCCTTCTGATCTCGCTACCCTCATGGGAGCCCTGTCTAATCATGTGGATCCTCGTCAATTTGACGCCATCCATTCCATTCTAAAAGGGAAAACTCCTTTGCATCCTACCGAGACAAGTCCCTTGGTTCACCCTTCTGCTTATCAAGCTCCCACTCAGGCCATGGAAGGCCTTCATATTTCCACTCCTCGGCACACAGGCCCTCAACAATCTGGTTCGCGGCATCTTGTCAGGCCGCAAACCCCAATTTATCATAATGCTTTCGGGCACAGCGGGAACGCCGCCAGTTCAGAACCTCACTATCCTCGCATCCCCGCTTATTCACTGAGACAGTCTTTTCAACAGCCACCACCTGCACCAGCAGATTCTACCACCAAACTCCCACTTAACAAATTTTCCCAGATGGATGAGAGATTCAAGAATCTTGAAAAGAATATGGGCAACAAGGCGGCTCCCGAATTCTCTGTCCCTGATTTGCCAGTATTCCATCTTTTATATTATGAAATGCTAGTCTATAGAAAGTACAACGGCATAGGCAATCCTTTCCTTCACATCAAAGAATTCCTGTATGAATCATCATTTGGCACATGATAAAAAAGCGCTGGCTTTCCTCTTCATAAGATCACTGGAGGGATAAGCTTTAGAGTGGTTCTTCTCTCTAGACTCAAGTGAAGTATAGAACTTCGACATGGTGTCAAAGAGGTTCATGCAAAGATACAAAGACAGGGTGGCACCTACCTTGTCCATTACTAACTTGTTCAATGAAAAGATGAAGCTGGATGAAGACTTCATAGTGTTCGCTGATAGGTTGCGAGGGATGGCCGAAAAGATAAGAGATCATTTGTCTGAACAAGAATTGGTAAAGATGATGGTTGCCAACACCACCCCACAGTACAAGCTAGTGTTGACATTGAATAATTTGACTACCATGGCAGATCTGTATGAGAGAGCGCGTTACGCTCAGAATGCTTTCAAAGACTCTACCTTTGCTAGCGTCTTTGATCCTCATCGAGCCAATAGATCCCTACCTCGAAGTCTATTATCCCCAACTCTTCTTCTATGGGTCCAACTACTGAGGGTACATTGTCTTATGAACAGGTCAGTATAATGAACAATAATCAACCCCAGCTTATGAGGAATCAGCAACAATATCAGTCACCGAGGCCTCAAAACCAACAGGGTTATAGGCCTCCTACTCAGCAGCTTCAGTCAGCACTGTAACACCCCCCCTAGTATGTATACCACCCACCTCGGCAGCAGCCGAATTACACTCATGTTCCTCCTCCTAATGACTATACACAGCAGAGGAAACCTCTTGGCCCCAGAAGGTCGGTATACCCCCAACTACCAGAATCCCTCACGGATATATTCAATGCCCTTATGGCGGCCAACGCCTTAGTGCTGCCGAAAGAAAGGGCCGTTTGGCCACCAAATGTTGACATGTCCCGTTACTGTGTGTTCCATCGTCAACCGGGACACACAGTAGATGCTTGATTTCACTTTCGAGATTACATTCATGATCTCAATGATCAAGGAGGGATTGATTGGGAAGAGATGAAGAAGTACATAGCCGCCTTGAAGGCGAAAAGACCACAGCAGCAGCAACCAATCCAAAGAGCCCCGGTACAACAAGCAGCACCACAGAATATGGGCATAGTGCAAAACCCGTTGCCGGAACATCAAAACCAAATTGCCCCATTTTGACGGATAGCCAGTCTGAGGCTAGTAGAGGTCAACAGTGGAAAGTAGAGGATTCTTCCTCTATCTATTCGACAAGTCATGTATTGAGCACTGCTGAGCAACCGCCTCGCCGCATCCTCCGCATACCCAAACCACAACCCATTACCATTAAACCCATTACACCCTTGGCCACCATATCTTCGCCAAACAACCCTACGCAAACCAACTATACACCCCTCATGCCCTCTAAACCATTACTCCGCATACCATTCCCTACATCACCTACAACAACTACTCACCTGGGTACTATACAACCCTTTAAACCGCTCATCCGCATAGCACCTGCGCTAAATAGCCCATCACCATCACCTGTTTGTCCACACCCACAACCCTCAAAACCACTCATTCGAGTCCCTTTACCTCCATTAAATAACCCACCCACACCCTCTTACCAAACCATTATACCCCCCAGACAGCTCCTTAACACGGCAGTGCTCAAGATAATGTTTGGAGCTTCCACTATTGAAGAACATGCGCTCCGAAGCGGTCGAATATTCAACAAAGTGTTCCCCCAATCTACAGTATGAGATGGCCCGTCACAGCTAATAGAAGAGGTTCAGCATGATGAGAATATACAAGGTACTCATTATGATTTGTTGAAACAGTTGGATAGAACACCGGCACACATTTCTATATTAGAGTTGATTAAGAGATCCAAGATCCATCAAGAAGCCCTGATGGACTACCTACAATAGGTAATAGTCAGTGAAGATGTGCTAGTACTGAAGATCACCACATTGTTGGTCCCTCAGGGGGATCAGCCCTCTATATCCTTCCATACTTCCGAATTGGCACCATTGGCAGCAAGGAGCATGGCGTTAAGTATAACTGTCAACATATGTAGAAAGGCTATGGATACATGTTTAGTAGATACCGGGGCATCTATCAATGTGTTACCACCAAGAACTCTGGAGCTCTGTGGTGTCCCGAAAGAAAAATGGCTGCCTTCTCCTATTTCTGTCACAGCCTATGATAACTCTACCCGTTCCCCTCTGGGCATGGTCTATTTGAAGGTAGAGTTAGGCCATGCCTGCCATGCTGAAGTCGAATTTCATATTCTCGAGATCAACCCTTCACTGAAAGGCGTACTCGGTCATCCTTACATCAAGTCACTTGAGGTAGTCCCATCAACGAACCACCAATGCCTCAAGTTCCCTTACAAAGGGCGTATCATCAAAGTCATTAGCATGCCTATCCTTGCTGCAACCCACTCGCTGAATATAAGTCCAAATCCAATCCTTCCGACTGCTCAGAGGCCAACCATCTCCTTATGCCAAACCTACATCCTTTCGGCAGATCCCTTTAAGCATACCATACCTACATCTTATCCGATCAATGCTGTGAAGCGGAGGAAGCCCATGAATACCCCGGGCTAGAACATCATACTGAAAGTGGGATATCAACCTGGAAAGGGTCTGGGCACCTGGTTGCAAGGAAGAATTAAACCAGTGACAGATAAGAGAATGATATCTGACAGCGGCCTAGGCTACCAGCCGGAAAAAGTGAGGCATAGTATTGTGGAACAACAAGAAGGCGAAGATGGTCAAAAGATATGGAAGACAATGGTTACCCCTTGCAAAGAAAATCGGGATCCCCTGACTTGGACCTTATCTACTTATTTTGTTAAAGGGCCAGTGATTCAACATGACCACGATACTATAATAGTGATTACCTCCCATTTTGACCTACATAATGTATATGGGAAGGACCTGGCGAGACATTGTTCACGATTGCTGATGTAACGACCCGCCATCCTATGACCCGAGACCCGGTCACTAAATGGATGTCGGCCCATTAACTGCGGGTTCACACCCGGATCTCACACAACACATCTGGAGGAGTAAGTGCTAAACAAGATTAAATATAACAAACACACGGACCACAAGGTAAGCAAGTGCGCAGGAAGGAGAATAACAATGTCCGTATACAGTCCAACAATAATTACATGTCCAACAATTAAATAAGTACAGGCAGAAGGAAGTACAACAACATCGGGGCATACCCCGGAACTAAGACAGCTGCTGGTCCGCACACCAAGGAGACACCACGCTCCCGCTCGCCTCGAGGTCCACACCTGAAAACCGCAGGAAGTGAGCCACACCAGAAATGGGCTCAGTAGGGATCATCCGATCCCTTGCCTCCCACTCACACACCCACAAGTGTAACAACAGGAATATATGGCAATATAAGTAAAGCGGTAAACACAGCACCCAACTCTGACATGAAACGCACGGTAAGCAGTGTACAAAGAACCATTCTAAGTAACCCGAAGAACCCAACACAGAGTCACGACTCACAGTCAAAGTCCACGAAGCGACTAAACCACACTGTCGACCGAAGTCGAACGTCGCCTCCCAACACTACCACTACTCACGCCTGTCCACCCCTACAGTGTCCGGGACACTGTAGGGTGAGGCAGTGAGTCAAACTAGGACTAGCTGGACTCAGTGTACCGCCACTGCCAGCGGGTCGGGGTTTCCCTTGGTTGTCGTGACAGCTTCTGGCGTGTTTTTTTGCTGTGGAGCTGGTGGTTTTTCTGGTGGGAGTTGGTTTACCCTTTAGCCAGTGGGCCTGATGTGACCTTTGATCAAGGTTACGAGTGGTACCTATAGCCCTTGGCCTGACGCAGCCCGGGAGAGTTGGGTTTGTGGGTAGTTCCTATAGCTTCGGCTTGACGGGGGTTCGCCGGTCCCCAGGGCCCTCCTGAAGCGCTGAGGCCTAGCGTGGAGGCAATCCGGTGGTAGGACAGTAGTCTAGACTGCTTGTGTGCACACGTAGCTGGCAGTGGCGGTACACTGAGTCCAGCTAGTCCTAGTTTGACTCACTGCCTCACCCTACAGTGCCCCGGAACACTGTAGGGGTGGACAGGCGTGAGTAGTGGTAGTGTTGGGAGGCGACGTTCGACTTCGGTCGACAGTGTGGTTTAGTCGCTTCGTGGACTTTGACTGTGAGTCGTGACTCTGTGTTGGGTTCTTCGGGTTACTTAGAATGGTTCTTTGTACACTGCTTACCGTGCGTTTCATGTCAGAGTTGGGTGCTGTGTTTACCGCTTTACTTATATTGCCATATATTCCTGTTGTTACACTTGTGGGTGTGTGAGTGGGAGGCAAGGGATCGGATGATCCCTACTGAGCCCATTTCTGGTGTGGCTCACTCCCTGCGGTTTTCAGGTGTGGACCTCGAGGCGAGCGGGAGCGTGGTGTCTCCTTGGTGTGCGGACCAGCAGCTGTCTTAGTTCCGGGGTATGCCCCGATGTTGTTGTACTTCCTTCTGCCTGTACTTATTTAATTGTTGGACATGTAATTATTGTTGGACTGTATACGGACATTGTTATTCTCCTTCCTGCGCACTTGCTTACCTTGTGGTCCGTGTGTTTGTTATATTTAATCTTGTTTAGCACTTACTCCTCCAGATGTGTTGTGTGAGATCCGGGTGTGAACCCGCAGTTAATGGGCCGACATCCATTTAGTGATCGGGTCTCGGGTCATAGGATGGCGGGTCGTTACAGATGGTATCAGAGCTCAGTCTGGTCGAGTATGTGATAAACTGGGTTAGATATTATAGTCCAACAATAAGTGCGAGTCTGTACAGGCGATGGCTGCTGGTGTAGGTTGATAGGACTTGACGTGTTTTGGTTCGATTTGCGTGTTGTGGAGCAGCGATGGCGCCGAAGCGGAGAGCTCCGGTGGCTCGGAGTGCGAGAGCAGATGGTGGTAGTTCGAGGGCAGAAGGTCATGATGTGGAACGTTTCATGGAAGCCATGATTGGAGCTATGGCTAGATATCAGCAGAGGGATGGAACTGAGGGGTCCAGTTCCCGAGGTGGCCATTCTACGGTGGTGGAGCGGTTCTTGAAGCTGAAGCCCCCTTCTTTCACGGGTCAACCTGTTCCAGATACGGCAGCTCAGTGGATTAAGGAAGTGGAGAAGGTGTTTGACGTTCTAGAATGTGCTGAGAGTGACAAGACCTTGTTGGCAACCTACTTGCTGAAAGGCGATGCTTATGATTGGTGGGTTACCATCAAGGGGTTGACGTTTCCAGATAGGTCTTTGAGGGAGATTCCTTGGGAAGGCTTTGTGAGGGAGTTTAGTGGGCAGTACCTTCCGAGGCATGTTCGCAGGGCCAAGGAAAGGGAGTTTATGGAATTGGTGCAGGGTGATATGTCAGTTCTAGACTATCAGATGAAATTTGTGGCCCTGGGAAGGTTTGCTCCACACATATCCGAGCGTGAGGATCTCAGGACGGAGAAATTTGTGGATGGACTTCGGCATGATCTGAGAGAGTTTGTGGCGGACCATTGTTGTAGGGATTTGGCATCAGCAGTTCAGCGCGCGGCAGCGGTGGAGATGCAGTTCCAACACACGGCGAGGGAATCGGAGCAGCCTAGCAGGGATAGATCAGCGGCCTTCTCGGTAGGCGGTTCGAGTTCGTTCGAGGTCGAGTTTCAGGAGGCACCCTATGAGGAAGAGGATGGTTCGGTTCAGCAGATGGAGACAGAGGACGGCTGGCAGCAGGAGGAGAGGCGGGACACTGCGGATCGTTGTCCCCGTTGTGGCAGGTTTCATGGCAACAGGATATGTCCCTTGATCACTGGTAGTTGTTTTGCCTGTGGTAGGAAGGGACATCTCGCGAGGAACTGTCCCCAGAAGAACAAGGCAGGTCCGGGACCGAGCGGTGAGTAGGTGTTCGAGGCGTGATCGGAGTCGCGTCTCTTTGTGGAAATTCGAAAGGTTGTGTTAGATGAGCACTTTTATCTTGTCTTGTTTGGAGATGGTTGTGGTCTCGTGTGGCACTCGTATGTATTGAGGATGGTGGAGAAATCGGTTTTGTAATTTGTGCCTTGTTAATGTATGGTTGTTTTAATCTATCAGCTTTTGTCAGAATTGAGAATCTTGGATAGCTTGGCATGTTTATGTTGGAACCCTGTGTGGGTGATTGGTGAGAATGATTGTTGTTATTGATGTTTGTCGGCATGTGTGGGTTAGCCGAGTTGAGCATTGAGCGGTTGCAAATTTCGAGGACGAAATTCTTTTAAGGGGGGGAGATTGTAATGACTGAGATTTCGGGTTCTGTATTCGGGTCGGGTTCGGGCCGGATCCCCTGGTTTGGACCCTGGAGGGGTCTTGAGATTGCTGACTGAATGGCGTCGGCACCGCTCGACGCCTTTTAAAAGGCGTCAGGTTGTGTGGACGCCATTTAGGGTCTGTCGGTTGTTGCGCCGCGTGGGCGGGTTTCGGGCCGCGAGAGTCCGGCCCTGTCAGATTTGTCTGAACGGCGTCCAGCTCGGTCGACGCGTTTCAGACTGCGACACCTGCGGTGTCAGGGTACGGCGCCAGAGCGTTGTCAGTACGGCCTGTCTTGTCGTCTGAACGGCGTCCGCGGTGGGCGACGCGTTTCAGACCGGTGTCGGTACGGCCGTCCTGTCAGACTGATTGGCGTCTGCCTCGATCGACGCGTTTTAGAGGAGTTCTGGTTGACCCCGCGAGCCTCCCCTTCTCTCCCTCATTCTCACCTTCACTCTCTCTCTCTTCGCTCTCTCCGCCCTCTCCGGCGATTTTCCTCCCTTCCCCTCCTCTTCTTTCTCTTCCAACTACTCCATAGCTTCCCTACCTCTCACCTCTACCTCCACCATCTCCTTCGCGGCGTTCCCTTCTCCGGACGGCGGCCGACGTCCCGGTGGAGTGGCGGCGTCCTCGAGGGTACCGGCGGCGGTGTGCGGTGCGGCGGGACGGCGGCACGGAGCTTGGCGGAGTTCGAGAACCGGTAGGGGGACGAAACCTTGCATGTGTGCTTGTTTGCTTCTCGGCTTGATGTGACGTGTTTGGGGTTAGATTGAGCATGTTTAGGGGGATTCCTTGTGGGAATAGCGGTGTTGGTGATCGTGTTTTCGTAGGCATGATTGTGTGGTTGAGTTTCTCTCCTCCCCCCTTTGATTTTGGGATTTTCGGGGCGCCCGGGGTTCAAGGGTGAAGCCCTCGGGTCGAACCAGGAAACCTGGTTTCTGGCGCTAAATGGCGTCGGGCTGGGTCGACGCCTTTCCGAAAGACGTCCGGTCAGCACGACGCGTTTTAGCGCAGAAACCTCCATGTTCGAGGTTTCCTGAGTTAGGGGTTCTGCGCTAAATGACGTCATGGATGGACGACGCCTTTTTGAAGGACGTCGGGCCATCATGACGCCATTTAGGCAGGAAATGCCCCCGTTTAAGGGTTCTGCAAATCTGGATTTCTGAGTTGAATGGCGTCGGGCGACCCTGACGCGTTTTAAAACGGCGGCTTCACTGGTGGACGCGTTTTAAGCGATATTCTGGTTTTTAATAAACCTGTCTAAGGGTCTTGAATGGCGTCGACCTCGGTCGACGCGATTCAAGACAGAAATGCTTAAATGTGTTATATTTTGCATGTATCACGGTGGGATGGTTTAAAGGCATGCTTTGGGTTATATACTGAGACGGAGGACTTCTGCGTGAGTGGAATTGCATCACCTGTGTGTGTGTGTGCTTTAGCTATATATTGAGACTGAGGTTTACTGTACGAATGGAATCATGATTATATGTGTGTTTGTGTTATACGAATGTGGATCGTGTTAACTGTGGTTTACGTTGTCACCATGGACCGATGGGGACAGGGTCATGGTGTCTGTGGAGTGGTGCTTGTTGTGTTTCACCCTTGGCTGAGACAAGCAGAACCACCTTGAGCCGTCGGGCTGGAGTAGCTGGTGTGCTATCCGAGGGGTTGCTGTTTGGTCTCAGCGGGTCGGGGTTTCCCTTGGTTGTCGTGACAGCTTCTGGCGTGTTTTTTTGCTGTGGAGCTGGTGGTTTTTCTGGTGGGAGTTGGTTTACCCTTTAGCCAGTGGGCCTGATGTGACCTTTGATCAAGGTTACGAGTGGTACCTATAGCCCTTGGCCTGACGCAGCCCGGGAGAGTTGGGTTTGTGGGTAGTTCCTATAGCTTCGGCTTGACGGGGGTTCGCCGGTCCCCAGGGCCCTCCTGAAGCGCTGAGGCCTAGCGTGGAGGCAATCCGGTGGTAGGACAGTAGTCTAGACTGCTTGTGTGCACACGTAGCTGGCAGTGGCGGTACACTGAGTCCAGCTAGTCCTAGTTTGACTCACTGCCTCACCCTACAGTGCCCCGGAACACTGTAGGGGTGGACAGGCGTGAGTAGTGGTAGTGTTGGGAGGCGACGTTCGACTTCGGTCGACAGTGTGGTTTAGTCGCTTCGTGGACTTTGACTGTGAGTCGTGACTCTGTGTTGGGTTCTTCGGGTTACTTAGAATGGTTCTTTGTACACTGCTTACCGTGCGTTTCATGTCAGAGTTGGGTGCTGTGTTTACCGCTTTACTTATATTGCCATATATTCCTGTTGTTACACTTGTGGGTGTGTGAGTGGGAGGCAAGGGATCGGATGATCCCTACTGAGCCCATTTCTGGTGTGGCTCACTCCCTGCGGTTTTCAGGTGTGGACCTCGAGGCGAGCGGGAGCGTGGTGTCTCCTTGGTGTGCGGACCAGCAGCTGTCTTAGTTCCGGGGTATGCCCCGATGTTGTTGTACTTCCTTCTGCCTGTACTTATTTAATTGTTGGACATGTAATTATTGTTGGACTGTATACGGACATTGTTATTCTCCTTCCTGCGCACTTGCTTACCTTGTGGTCCGTGTGTTTGTTATATTTAATCTTGTTTAGCACTTACTCCTCCAGATGTGTTGTGTGAGATCCGGGTGTGAACCCGCAGTTAATGGGCCGACATCCATTTAGTGACCGGGTCTCGGGTCATAGGATGGCGGGTCGTTACAGCTGACATACCAGTCTTTAGAGGCTCTGCGGCTGATGAAAAGGAGGAAGACTCAAGATCTAGAATGTGAATGGTACCGCCATTGATAGATGAATTAATTGAAAGGTCCGGAGCCATCTTTGATAAAAGGATTTTGTTGACTGAAGAAACTGATGAAGGGGAGCCGGATGACCCTTATGAAACCGGATTCATCACTGATCTTCTATGGAGAGGAACTTATCCCTCTCATGTTTTCACTCTCCACACTCTGTTCCGCACCCTGCTCCTGACTCTGACTTGGTCGCGGGTCATTACTGAAGACATTCCACGGGCTCCGCCCATTACTATTACTATATCCCCTCAAGATCCTATTCCTCATATTCCTCTCGATCTTGAAAGGATCTACGATTTGACCTGGGACATACTGTTGTATGATCTCCCCAATCCCTGGGCACTGGTGCCGTTACCTCTATCATTTCATTCTTCCCCTATTCACATCTATTCTTACTTCATAATAAACACAAATAATTCCCAAAAAAAATGCCAATTCGGCAATTTCCTCCTCCCAAATCCTCGCTGAGGAAACCTCATACTTGTCCGATCGTGCCCCATTGCGCGAGTTGTTTGGGCAAGATTCTCTTCTAGACCTGCTCTGTCCCTCCTCTCGGGAGGATTCACCTGTATTCTCTCCTGTACCCCTTGATTTTTATCCTTCTTCGTCCTTATTAGGACATGATAGGGAGTTTAGTGAGGTTAGAGAGTCTAGTGCTAGGCAGGTTAATCAGGTTAGGAAGTTTAGGAAATCTAAGGGTAGGCGAGTTCCAAATAGATACCTCCAGGATCTAGCGTTAAGATGCCTTTCTTGCTCTCAGATCCCTCAGCTGTTAGAAGATCCTATTCAGATGCCAAAAGAATGTGAAGTTGATGAGTCGGCCGATCATGGATACGGGGTATATGAGTTGTTACATGAGAAAGACCCTATTAATGAAGAAGGAGAAGACGACGAGGACGCGGCTGAGGCGTATGCTAGTGGAGTGAAGAGATTTGATGAACCCTCAGCTGTCGTAGAAGAGCCTACCAAAGAGATCAATCTAGACACTGAAGATGAACCTAAGGTTGTCCTCGTCAGTAGGAATCTGTCTGAAGTAGACGAGGAGGCAGTGGTCCAAGTTCTTAAGGATTATAAGGACACTTTTGTCTGGAGTTATGAAGATATGCTGGGACTAGATTCTTCCTTGGTGGAACGCAGATTGATATTGAAAGATGGAGTTAGCCCGGTTAAACAAAAGTTAAGACGATTCCACCCTCAAATGGGTTTGAAAATGAAAGAAGAGGTAGATAAGCTGCATAAGGCCAAATTCATTAGAGTTGTCCTTTATCCGCAATGGGTGACTAATATAGTCCCGGTTATGAAAAATGATAGAAAGGTCAGAATTTGTATTGGCTTCCGAGATTTGAACCGGGCGTGTTCGAAAGACGACTTTCCACTGCCTTACATAGATGTACTCATTGACAACACGGCTGGCTATGAAACATTGTCATTTATGGATGGGTTCTCAGGGTATAATCAGATTAAGTTGGCAGAAGAGGATCAAGAGAAAACATCGTTTACTACACCTTGGGGAACATATTGTTTTGTCGTCATGCCTTTTGGACTGAAGAATGCTAGAGCTACTTATTAGAAAGCCATGATGGCGATATTCCATGAGATGATGCACATTAACTTAGAAGTGTATGTGGATGATCTTTTGGTTAAATCTAAGACGAAAGCTGAGCATGTTGAAGTTCTAGCAAAGGTTTTGGAGGTCGAAAGAATACCAGTTGAAGATGAATCCCAAGAAGTATGTATTCGGAGTATCATCAGGAAAATTATTGGGATTTATTGTAAGTAAACGGGGCATTGAGATCGATCCCAGCAAAGCAAAGGCTATCCAAGAGATGCCACCTCCCAAGAATTTGAAAGAATTAAGAGGATTGATCGAGAGGTTGCAGTTTATTCGCCGCTTTGTCTCCCAGCATTAACAAAGGTGTAAGCCGTTCTACGAGCTTACTAAGCCGAGAGTCAAGTTTGATTGGGACGATAACTGCCGGGAGGCATTTAATGGATTAAAGGATTATTTGGCAAGTCCTCCTGTCTTGAGACCACCATCTCCAGACAAACCTTTGATTCTATATATTTCTGTTATGGACGATGCAGTGGGGGCTGTCTTAGCACAAGAAGATGAAGAAGGAAAGGAGAGGGCAACCTATTATCTCTCCACACTTCTCAACCCCGTGGATACACGGCGATGGAGAAAACATGTGCAGGACTTGTATGGGTAGTTCAGAAACTGAAGCATTATTTTCTGGCTCATGAAGTCCATCTCATCGCTAGGATGAATCCCATTAAGTTTCTTCTTGAGAGATCCGTCCTCACTGATAGGTTAGCACGTTGGCAGAGCTTTCTATCCCAATTTGATATCATCTACATTTAACAGAAAGCAATCAAAGACTATGCCATAGCAGAACATCTTGCTCATCACCCTCTTTTTCGATTTGATCTAGTCCATTCGGAGTTTCCGGATGAAGAACTGATGTCCATAAACAAAATCAATGATGATATGTGGACTCTGCATTTTGACGGAGCTCTGAACTCTCATGGTAAGGGCATTGTCATTGTTAGTTTTAGGTGGCCTACAAGCTAATCTAACCATGTAAATCTCGTTCATTTATTAATATAATGGCATAATATTCATTATGTGTAAATCGCATTAATTATCGTTTCATAATGAAGTCCGTGAATATGTACTATAGTGATCAGATTATGATGAGATCATACTAATGAGACTGATCACTTAAACACATATTCTTAATTGTTCCTAGTCGGATGATATCCGAGAAGGACATCGGATATCCGGTTAGACTAGTACAGATTACTCCTGCTCATATGATGAGGGTGACTGATCTCATACGTCACTTGTGTGGAGACACTAAGGCGAACCTGTAGGTGCTCATTGGAGAATGAGGTCACTGAACTGATCCGACTGAATCGCTGGATGGTATTTTACCTCATTGTCAACCAGCTTGATTCTATTGTCGCAGTTGCGTGGATGGTCCTCGGACCTGAGACACCAAGGACACCTTGTCGGTGGACTTCTGTGCTTTGACCTTGGTTTACGAATCTCTAGCCACGGGATTCTAATACGCTAATGATTGGGTACAGTGGAATACAGTCGAAGGGAATTGTGTGTCAATAAGGAATCATTTGCTCTTGGTACTTAGAGAGAGAATGCTCTAGGAAGGATGCGCGGAAGTCCCTGGCCAAAGCGGACGATAATATCGGGAAAGGAGTTTTCCGATATTCATCAGCGGCATCCAATCCAAGTGAGTCGACCGGTTAGGGTTTGACAGCTCGCCGTACCCTGAGTTGACTCGAGAGCATTGTACGAATGAAGGATTATATCCACGCGGTAACTGTCGGCGGAAAGGTTCCAAGAGTGGGTTACTTAACCCCAATACCTTCCGGGTTCACGCGGTGTTGCTTGGCACCCAACGTGATCGGAGGCCCGGTCTAATTCGATGTGCGACATCAATTCGATTGATTAATTAATTAATAAAGGGTTATTAATTGATTAATAAAGCCAGTGAGGAGTCACTAGGCTTGTTGGGCCATTAACTGGACTAGTACTTGGGCCTAGAGGGTCACACGCACATGATTCTCAAGGCGATGGATAAATAAGTGGGTTTTATACAAACCGGACATTTTTATGAAAAATCGCGCGGTTAGTATAAAACATAGCGAACGGGCTGAGCAGGCCAAGCTGCTGCTAACCCTAGCCGCCCCTCCTCTGTTTCTCTCTCTCTCTGGCGTCCAGACAGACCCAGATCTACTCCGCCGCTTCTCCGAATCTCGTTCGACGGGAAATCGTCAGCGCGTTGCGGCAATCGTTACGGCGACCGGCGGAGGTTTCGTGGGCTGCGAAGAACGAGGAACGTGAGGATATCCGTCGCGAGGAGGATCGCGTGGACTTCGCTAGAGGTCAGGCGCTTGCACTGCTTGCGGTGTCGCACCGACGGAACCGAACAGTTGCGGATTCGAATCCGCACACGGTGAGAATCGATTATCCGATAATCGTAGTTTTAGTTTTTTGAAACGGGAACGGATCGCTGTTTTAATATTTTATTTTCCGCTGCGTAAGCGATCCGGAGAAACCCAACAGTGGTATCAGAGCCAGGTTCCACTGTTTCTCGTCCCGTTTTGGATTCCGAAATTAATTATTCTATGGTTTATTCCTTGCTTATTATCCGATTGTAACAACAGAAAAGTGTTCATAAGATGAATACAAATAATAAGATTATTTTTCTGTAATTTTTCGGATTTTATTGGGGTATTTCCTGTTCTTCATGTGATGAAGAACAACCGGATTTTAGCGGCTTCAATCTGGCATCCCCAATCATTGGAGAGATGCCCAGTATCCCTGCACATCCTAGGGATGTCTCCGATAACCACTGGATCAGTGGCCGGCCCGGTGAGCCCTCCGGTTATGGCTCCCTTTTTCCTTCTTCTTGAAAACCAGTTTTGAAGAAAAACCAGAAAAATCCCATTGTAAATGGGTTTGGCCTGGCCGGATCTTTGCCCCACCGGCGCCGGACAGGTCGCCGGTGCCAGGGGCGTCGCCGGCGGCGACTAGCAGCGCCTGGGCGCTCGCCGCCGCCGGCCAGCCACTCCTCCCGCCGCCGGACCTGCAACTCCAGCTATTAGGGTTTCGGGTGGAAGGGGACGGGCGGTTCAGGGCTTGGGCCGGCCGGTCAGGTCCCAGTTGGACCGGGCCCGAGGCAGGCACGAGCCAGGTGCGCCTGGCTCGGGCCCAGGCGCACCTGGCTCGAACCCAGGCCCTGCAGAGCCCGAGCCAGGTAGGTTTTAATGGACTAAGCCCATTTGCATCTCCCTTTTTTCCAACTTAAACCCATTTAGATCCCAATTTTTGTCCATTTAAAATACGGTTAAAATTTGATTTTAATTTAGAAATTCAAAATTGTTTTGAAAAATTAAAAAATTATTTGGACATGATGATTCCAATTATGTTAATTAACAATTAGATGTAATTTGATTAGAGTTGATTATTAGAATACAGGTTAAGCTAATAATTATCTTTAATTATCTAATTTAATTATTAAATTAGTGATTAATATTTAATAATCTAAATGTTCGATTATTATCTATTAATACATCTAATTGTTAATTAATATTTGAGTTAGTTATTAATTTAATTGTTAAATTAATAATTAACTTAAATGACTGATTTAAATGTTAAATTAGTAGTCCTTGATTAATTACTGTTAGTCATTAATTTAATAGTTAAATTAATGATAACTTTAATTATCTAATTTAAGAGTTAGATTAATTAATTATTAATTAGTTAGTGTTAATTATTGGTTTAAGAGTTAAATTAATAATTAACATTAATTGGCTAATCTAAGTGTTAGATTAGTAGTTAATAATTAATTTGGTTGATTATTAATTTAAGTGTTAAATTATTAATTAACTTTGTTGTATTAATCTAAGAGTTAGATTATTCTTTAATAGTCTAATTGTTAGATTATTAATGGGGTTTAATCTAAGTGTTAGATTATTAGAATTGTTCTAATTTGCATGGAATAATCTGTAATTATTAATTCGGAGTGTGTGCACATGTGATGTGTGTTTATTGCTTTTAAATTTTGATTTAATTGTATGTTAAGTTAATAAAATGACTTTTCGAAATTCAAATACCAATTTTGATTGGATCCTAGATTTTTAAAAGCCAAAGTTATCTATTTTTGAAAACACTTTTATTTTAGCCATGTGATGCGCTGAATCATGTGTGGGATGTTTAAAACACACCATGGACATGGATATGCATTTATTTAGTTGTTCATGTGATGAATGATGTGTTTGTGTGGATCGTGGATGTATGATTCTTTATTAATTGTTAATAAATAGAGGTCTGCGCACCTCTCTCTCTCATACTCCGATGTATTTCTATCTCCCTCTCTCTCTTGTACTCGTCATAAGGCCTTCTTCAATTTACTTGTAAATTCTAGAATTTAAATGTAATATGATCGAGGCAATCGAGGAAGGAGCGAGGACGATCCACTGCTGCAACCAGGAAGGCGAAAAGATGGAGATCTCTTGCCTATGTGTTTGCAGGTTATCTAATATAATTGTTGTGTTAGATTGTGTGTGCGTTTGACTGTTGGCTCCAGTCAAACCCACTGTGTTATCCATGACCACACTAGACATGTATGTGATGCAATGTTTTCTTTTGATTATGAATCAAAGCAGGTATAGTATTTACTAAATATATACGATATATTTTTATACTATCACCTAGGAGAGACCAAGATAAAAGTTATCTAAATACCCTCAGATAAACTCTAAGCCGTAACGCGAGTAGTTAAGAACTTACCGCGTGGTCCACCATCGTTATAGTCATAGGATTCGAATCACTTTAGGCAGGTTTGTTGTGCTATCCACAAGGCCTGCTTAATTGGGAGGAGAAACTGTGGCTATGGCATTAGATGCCTATATGATCGGGGTAGAAGAACCATGTAGCTTTGTTGTGCTATCCACAAGGGCTGCATGCAAATCTATGCTCGTCGCGTAATGATGGTTAGCTTAGACCATGATTAATGGTTTGTCGTGCTATCCACAAGGCCATTAAATCTCTGGGGACCGAAGCCATGATCAGATATTGCAAGGAGTTGCAAGTCCCATGAGTTGGGTGCTCTCTGATTGTATTATAGTTTGTTGTGCTATCCACAAGGCTGTAGTGAAAGTCATTGAGATTCTGATCCCCACTAGGAGACTGTCGGCGTCTCCCGTTCTATATAACTGAGGGTTATACAGTCCGTCGAAAATTAGTAGGAGTTAAACTTGAACAAAAGACCATGTCTTGTTTTAAAATTAATAATTGAACATCTGATAAATAGATTTTACTTATCTCCTGTAGGGAATTATGTCGTCGAATAACCCACTCCGTGGCATACTTGATGCCCTTTTGACTTACCTGATCTACTCGGATTGGTTTAGAAGCTTGAGGAATGTCTTCAGATCTGAGCACATTGACTTTGTCCCTGGAGCTGATCCTCCTGCTGAATCGGCATTAGATGCCCCTGAAGTAGAGATGATAGCTAACAATAAAAGATCGAAGGACAAAGACAAAAGAGTAGTAAAAGGGTGACTGCTTCTACTGTAAACAGTATGGTCACTGGAAGAGGAACTGCAAGGAGTTTCTTAACGATAAAGCTCATGGAAGAGTGAAGCTGTCTGAAGCATTATATATCTATATGATAGATATCAACTTGTCAGTCAAAGATTCCACATCTTGGGTATTAAATACCGGATGTGCTTCTCATATCTGCCATGATGTGCAGATGCTGACAAGTAAGGGCAAGCTGAGACAAGGTGAGGTAGAATTGAGGCTGGGAAATGGCGCAAAAGTTGCGGCGATTGTTGTTGGGACAGCAAGCCTCAGGCTTCCATCAGTAGACGCCTTACTTTTAGAAGATTGTTATTATGTTCCTAGCATAATAAAGAACATCATATCAGTGTCTTGTTTGGACAAGATAGGATATAGGTTGACTATTGAAAATAGAAGTTGTTCGATTTATTATGGTAATAAATCAATAGCTTCGGCATCTTTAGTCAACGGTCTATATCTCTTAGATGTTTCTTATTACAATCTTCAAATTGATAATGCATTTAAGAAGAGCAAGAATTGTGTGAACCAAGCCTACATGTGGCATTGTAGACTTGGGCACAATGGCGAAAGCAGGTTGCAAAAGTTGCACAAGCATGGTTACTTAATTGCATTCGATTACAAATCGTTTGCAACATGTGAATCCTGCCTTATGGGAAAGATGGCAAAATCTCCATTTACTGGACATAGAGAACGTGCCAAGGACATTCTGAAACTAATACATTCGGATGTATGTGGTCCCATGTCCACCCAAGCCAAAGGTGGCTTTTCATACTTTATCACGTTCACCGATGACTTCTCAAGATTCGGCTATGTGTACTTAATGAAGTACAAGTCGGAAGCATTTGAGAAGTTCAAGGAGTTAAAGAATAAGGTAGAGAAGCAGTTAGGAAAGAGTATTAAAACTCTTCGATCAGATCGAGGAGGAGAATACTTGAGTACTAATTTCACACAATTCTTAAAGGATAATGGTATCCTTTCTCAGCTAATCCCTCAATATACACCACATATGAATGGTGTATCAGAAAGGAGGAATCGCACCTTGTTGGACATGGTGCGATCCATGATGAGCTTTTCGGGATTACCAGTGTCCCTCTGGGGGTATGCTCTAGAGTCAGCAGCATACCTATTGAACAGAGTACCCAGCAAGTCTGTGACCTCTACTCCATATGAGATATGGAAAGGCAGGAAACCAAAATTTAAACATGTTAAAGTCTGGGGTTGTCTTGCTCATGTAAAGAGGCATGATCCAGACAAGATGGAATCACGAACTGATAAATGCAGTTTTGGGGGATATCCAAAGAAAACCTTTGGATACTATTTTTACCATCCTAGTGAACAAAATGTGTCTGTCGCCAGAAAAGCTGTCTTCTTGGAAGAGGAATACCTTCTCCAGGAGAACAGTGAGAGTAAAATAGTATGGGAAGAGGTTCCAGATCCCCAAACAGCTGCATTATCATCAGATGAGATATCAGTTCCTGAATCTGTTCAGGTACACACATATGAGCCTCGTAGATCTAGTAGATTACCTAGACTACCCGAACGATATGTGGGACATATCGCTGAAGGTGAGTCTAAGGTAGAATATAATGAGGATGATGATCCTAAAAGCTACCAGGAGGCCATAGAAGGCCCAGAAGCCGGGAAATGGCGAGAAGCCATGAAGTCAGAAATCCAGTCCATGTACACCAACCAAGTTTGGAACTTGGAGGACTTGCTCGAGGGTATTGTATCCATCGGCTGCAAATGGATCTTTAAGAGAAAGATCGGTGCTGATGGACGGATCGACACTTATAAGGCAAGGTTGGTGGCAAAGGGATATCGTTAAAGGCAAGGAATTGACTATGACGAGACTTTCTCACCAGTTGCCATGATAAAGTCGATCAGAGTTCTACTCGCCATTGCTGCACATTCTGATTATGATATCTGGTAGATGGATGTGAAGACTGCCTTCCTCAATGGTAACCTTGAGGAAGAGGTGTATATGATACAACCAGAAGTTTTCACATCCAAAGAATCTCCAGATAAAGTGTGCAAGCTTCAGAGGTCCATTTATGGACTGAAGCAGGCTTCCCGGAGCTGGAACATAAGATTTGAGCAAATTTCAGGCTGATCCAGGCGAAAAGCACTGGAAGGCAGTGAAATGTATCCTTAAGTACTTGAGAAGAACTAAGGATATGTTTCTTGTCTAAGGAGGTGGTGACTTGAAACTACAAAACTTTACTGACTTGAGTTTCCAGTCGGATCCAGATGATAGCAAGTCTACATCTGGATTCATGTTTACTTTGAATGGAGGCGCAGTGTGCTGGAAGAGTTCCAAGCATGTAACCACTGCAGATTCGACGACTGAAGCTGAGCACATCACTACAGCTGAAACTTTCAAGGAAGTAGTGTGATTGAAGAAGTTCATCACCGACCTTGACATAGTTCCCTGTATCCTTGATCATGTTCCGTTGTTGTGCGACAACAGTGGGACTATTGCACAAGTGAAAGAGCCGTGGTCTCATCAGAAATCGAAAGATATTCTTAGGCGCTTTCATCTTATCCAGAGGAGATGTAGTAGTGGAAAGAGTTCCATCCGTCGACAATGTGGCAGATCCACTGACAAAGCCGTTTGCTCAAATTGTGTATGAGCGTCACCTAGAGTCTATGGGCTTATTGCATAAGGGTGATTGGCTTTAGTCCAAGTGGGAGATTGTTAGTTTTAGGTGGCCTACAAGCCAATCTAACTATGTAAATCTCGTTCATTTATTAATATAATGGCATAATATTGATTATGTGTAAATCGCATTAATTATCATTTCATAATGAAGTCCGTGAATATGTGCTATAGTGATCAGATTATGATGAGATCATACTAATGAGACTGATCACTTAAACACACATATTCTTAATCATTCATAGTCGGAGGATATCCGAGAAAGACATCGGATATCCAGTTAGACTAGTACAAATTACTCCTACTCATATGATAAGAGTGACTGATCTCATAAGTCACTTGTGTAGAGACACTAAGGTGAACCTGTAGGTGCTCATTGGAGAATGAGTTCACTGAACTGATCCGACTGAATCGCTGGATGGTATTGTACCTCACTGTCAACTAGCTTGATTATATTGTCGCAGTTGCGTGGATGGTCCTCGGACCTGAGATACCAAGGACACCTTGTCGGTGGACTTCTGTGCTTCAACCTTGGTTTACGAATCTCTAGCCACGGAATTCTAATACGCCAAGGATTGGGTACAGCGGAATACCGTCGAAGGGAATTGTGTGTCAATAAGGAATCATTTGCTCTCGGTACTTAGAGAGAGAATGCTCTAGGAAGGATGCGCGGAAGTCCCTGGCCAGGGCGGACGATATTATCGGGAAAGGAGTTTTCCGATATTCATCAGCGGCATCCAATCCAAGTGAGTCGACCGGTTAGGGTTTGACAGCTCGCCATACCCTGAGTTGACTCGAGAGCATTGTACGAATGAAGGATTATATCCACGCGGTAACTGTCGGTGGAAAGGTTCCAAGAGTGGGTTACTTAACCCCAATACCTTTCGGGTTCACGCGGCGTTGCTTGGCACCCAACGTGATCGGAGGCCCGGTCGAATTTGATGTGCGACATCAATTCGATTGATTAATTAATTAATAAAGGGTTATTAATTCATTAATAAAGCCAATGAGGAGTCACTGGGCTTGTTGGGCCATTAACTGGACTGGTATTTGGGCCTAGAGGGTCACACGCACATGATTCTCAAGGCGATGGATAAATAAGTGGGTTTTATACAAACCGGGGTTTTTTTTGAAAAATCGCATGGTTAGTATAAAACATAGTGAACGGGCTGAGCAGGCCAAGCTGCTGCTAACCCTAGCTGCCCTTCCTTTGTTTCTCTCTCTCTCTGGCGTCCAGACAGATCCAGATCTGCTCCGCCGCTTCTTCGAATCTCGTTCGACGGGAAATCGTCCGCGCGTTGCGGCGATCATTACGGCGACCGGCGGAAGTTTCGTGGGCTGCGAAGAACGAGGAACGTGAGGATATCCATCGCGAGGAGGATCGCGTGGACTTCGTTAGAGGCCGGGCGCTTGCGCAGCTTGCGATGTCGCACCGACGGAACCGAACGGTTGCGGATTCGAATCCGCACACGGTGAGAATCGATTATCCGATAATCGTAGTTTTAGTTTTTTGAAACGGGAATGGATCGCTGTTTTAATATTTTATTTTCCGCTGCGTGGGCGATCCGGAGAAACCCGAGAAACCCAACAGAACTGATGTCCATAAACAAAATCAATGATGATATGTGGACTCTGCATTTTGACGGAGCTCTGAACTCTCATGGTAAGGGCATTGGCATTGTTCTCCTATCACCTGAAGGTGTCACCATTCCACAAGCCTTTCAGCTTGATTTCTATGCCACCAACAACATAGCTGAATATGAGGCTCTCCTCGCTGGCCTCGAGGCCGCTCATCTCCATGGTGCCACCAAACTGAGAATTGTGGGTGATAGTCAGCTAATTCTTCGCCAAGTACTTACTAAGTATCGCACCCTTGATCCTAAAGTCAAGCCTTATCAAGAACTCACTTCAGCTTACGCCAAGCTTTTCACCAAACTGATCTTTGTCTATGTTCCTCATAATCAAAACATTCTAGCTGACGCTTTAGCTTCTCTCGCATCTTTTCTAAATTTCTCGATCAGCAGGCAATCTGAGTCGATCATTGTTCATAGGCGTCTTTTTCCTTCCGTGAAAGACCCCTTCTTTCCTTAAGGTTAAAGAGAAACTGCTGAAGAAGGTTAGAGATGGGGATATTATAGAAAAGAGAGAAATTATGTTGTTAGATTGGCAACAAGAAATGGAAGACGAGGATAAACCATGGTATTATGAGATTGCTAAGTACTATGAAGATCAGTCATATCCCGAAGAAGCCACTACTGAGGAGAAAAGGGCTATCAAGATAGTTGCTCAAAGAGTTGCTCAGAGATACACCTTAGTTGGAGGAGTTCTATATAAACGTGGATTTAATGGTATCCTCTTGAGATGTTTGAATGAAGATGAGCTTTGGAAGATCATGGAAGAAGCTTATGCTGGAATTTGTGGTGGACATGTTAACGGACAAATGCTATCAAAGAAAATCCTTAGACAAGGATTTTATTGGCCAACCATGGAGGAACATTGTGTAGGATATGTCCGTAGGTGTGCTAAGTGTCAACTTCACGCCGACAAGATCCATTCTCCCGCATCTTCACTCCTTCCTGTTCCCTCCCCATGGCCTTTCTCCATGTGGGCATTCGACATCATTAGACCCCTTGGTAATCCTGATTTCGCCACTAGGCAAAAATCTTTCATTCTCACAGCAACATAATATTTGACCAAGTGGGCGGAAGTCGAAGCATACATGGAGATCAAAGCATCAACGGTCTGCAAGTTCATCATGAGGAACATCATCACCAGATTCGGAATTCCAAACACCATCGTTACTGACAATGGATCGCAGTTCATATCACAAGAGCTGAAGGACCTCTGCAACATGTATAAAATTGCATTGCATTATTCATCTCCTTATTATCCGCAAGGCAATGGCCAAGCAGAAGCAACCAATAAGACCCTAATAAACATTATCAAGAAAACGTGTAAGTCTAATAAATTCTTGGACTGGCCAGAAAAATTAATTGAAGCTCTATGGGCATACCGAACTTCAATCCGCACTCCCACTGGGCAAACTCCTTATTCCTTAACATTTGGAATGGTGGCGGTAGTTCTATACGAAGTCCTCATCCCATCATTAAGAGTACAATTGAGCAAGGAATTTTCCATTGATGAGCATCGCTTTACGCTCCTTGCTCAGCTGGAACTCTTAGATGAGAAAAGATAGTCAGCCGCTAATCATGCAAGAGTATATCAGAACAGATTAGCACGTTTTTACCAAAAGAAAGTTATTTAACGAAAGTTTAAAGTTGGGGAAATAGTTGTGAAAAGAATCTTTGTAAAACCTGGTAGTCCGGGTTCTAAGCTCCAACCCAACTAGAAAGGACCATATGTCATATCGCATGCTTTCCCTGGTAACGCCTATCGTTTAGTTAATGCAGAAGGGCAAGAGTTAACTCACCCTTGGAACAATTTGTATCTTAAGAAGTACTACCCTTAGTTTAAACGATCAGCATGGTACAAGGATCAGTAGAGTCAGAAGATTTGAAAACTCAAATTCCCTTATAAGTCTTTTATAATCTAATTCAAACGCATTATTGCACACAAAACACGTTTGGTTCGTGAGTAACAAGAGATGCGAAGCCTGAGAATATCGAAAGCTTGACTAATAGTGGAAAGGTACAACTCATTCTTTTCAAAACAAAACTTCTGTTTTTACTCTAGGTCCGCGATGACAGAACGAGGCTTAGAATAGCTTACTAAAAATACCCGCCATCTTAGTAAGAGGTCATCATAAAAAAAAGGGGGAGATCCGCCCCACAAAAGCAAAAGGGCAAAAAGCCAACCAAATCAAAAGGCCGCTTAAACAAATATTACTACAAAAGGCCACAAAATCAAATGAAAAGGGAGCGCAAGGTTGTTAAATACCCTGTAAAGAAAATGACCGAACCCCAACAGATAATAGGGTAAAAAAAGAACATCTTTCTAAGTCTCCGAAACCCTCTCGCGGGCTTTCTAGACAAATTCTCTCTTTCTTTCTAAAGAGGTGTGCTCCAAGCTTGAAGAATGGCCGAAGTTGACTAAGGGTCGGACTATCGAATGGGATCACGATTACAAACATAATTCAAGCATAATGAGTCTAGATTAGGTCATTAAAGAATGATGTGGGAATTAAGTCGACAAATGAATATGCTCTTTTGATCCAAGTTCCAGGCTGGTCCTTAGTTTCTCAGTTAATGTCTTATTGCAAAACCCAAAAAAAAATTTGAATATTGCAAAACCCAAAAAAAATTGAATATCGCAAAACCAAAAAAAAAAAGAATATTTCAAAACCCAAAAAAAAATTTGAATATTGCAAAACCCAAAAAAAATTGAGTATCGCAAAACCCAAAAAAATGAATATTTTAAAACCCCCCCCAAAAAATTGAATATTTCAAAACCACAAAAAAAATTGAACATTTCAAAACCCAAAAAAAAAAAATTGAATATTTCAAAACCACCAAAAATTGGATATTTCAAAAGTACAAAGTTTTTGAATATGGCAAAACCCCGAAAAAATTGGATGTTTCTAAATTTGCAATTGTAAAACAAAAATATTTCAATTAGCATTTGTCTGATTAAATCATGAGTGTTGCATTTGCATGCTTGTATATTGGATTTTTACGAATGATAGGATCAAGTAGCTGATTACTTAACTGGGCAAGGGGCCAAGCTTGAACATATATTTAATATGTTTATTCAAGACGCGTGCAGGTATGAAGAGAAAGACAATAGAGAAAAGTGCAAAAGGCAGCTCAAGGATGAGGAAACTCTATTTATATATCATAAGGGTTTGTGTACAAGATGAAAGTCCATCTACAGGACTTCAAAATGAGAAGAAAATACATGATGACAGCCATCACGGCTGGCTCTCCCCCGCGTCCTCGTCCAGCTGGCTCTGCGCCTCGTCCTGGACGTTCGATCCTCGTGCTGGCTGTAGTGCTAAAAAAAGGTGTGTGTTCATTATGTTATCATGTGTTTACTATGATTAACAATATGAAAGAAATTGTGATCGCCAGAAATCAAGGGCTTCAATGAAAAAGTGATCGCTTACTAACCTTGCAAAAAAGGAGAATATGGGGGTTCTTTTGTTTCTCTCTTTCGGCCGGCCAAAAGAGAAGAGCCTTCTTTTCTTTTTACTCTTGTTCTTGGAAGGTGTTTCTTCTTTCGCCTAAACTTCAAACTTTCTCCTTTTCTTTGTTCTTCCTTTGTACCTTGTGAAAGATTAAACAAACAAGAAAAACTATGATTAGAACTAAAATAGTATAGTATCTATTCTAATTAAGAATCTAAACATGCAACTAAACTAAAAGAATTCACTTTTTGTAATTTTTTTTTTAAAACCCCTAAAGGAGGTGTAGGTTTGAAAATTTTGAAGTAGGTGTGTGCGATGAAGTGATGCAATGAAGAACTATATGAAAAAGAAATAAGAAAGAAACTAGAGAAGAAGATGGTTGGTTTGGCCCCTTGAAAGTCTTGGTATTCTTAAGCGTCAATGGAGGAAAAGGATGAAGGAACAAGAACTCCTCTTGCTATCCACGTTTTCCCTCTTGAGAACCATCAAACACCTTGCCTTAAGCTTCAAAATTACCAAGGGTGTTGTATTTATAAGAATATGTTTTAAAGTATTTTGGGCTTCAAAAGTACTCTCCCGCGGCTCGGACTTGCCCTAGACGATCATGAAGGGAATTGTAAACCCTTCCAACCTCTGGAACCAGAGTATCTCAGCCAAATCAGGACACTCTTAAAACACGTCGTTCAAGGGGGACGGTTTTTAGTTAATTAATGCGGCCATAATAGAAATAAATCCGGAAAAGGAAATCGAAAACAATTAGGAAACATAAAAGGCGTCGTTCTGGCGCGACGTGCTTTAGATAACTTAGGAAATTAACTAGAATTAGAAATAGTAAACCTAGGCAGATTAGGACTCAAATGGCGTCGTCCATAGGCGACGCTATTAAGTTAATTCCTCCTAAATTTGCTAATTTTAATTCCAAATTGATTTCTGCTAAGAATCCAAATGGCGTCAAGCTTGAGCGACGTTATTCAATGAATTTTGAAATAAAATTAATAAAAATTAATTAATGATTAAACATCAGACCATTCTGGGGCATTATCATTGTGACATAAAATTTACTCAATATGATGTCAAAATTAGCGTGCCTACAGCTACCCCACCTTGGCATTGACTTTGCAAGGGAGTGAAATGTACTGAAAAGGTGATGCCAAGGTATGATGTGACACGCTCTCAACATCATATGATGAAAATTTTTCTGAAAACAATCAGTGAAGACAATTTGAAAATGTCGATGGAATCAATCCTGTCTGGATGAAGAAAACAAGGATACAAAAGGTCGATCAACCTCCGTGATTGGGAGGTACCTTAGGTCACAAATCCTGCAGGTTTTGTCATAAAGAGCGGTTATCAGCCAATGTGGAAGTGTTGCAACCATGACGGATCTTAAAAGGAGACAAGAAATGTTGGGTGAGAAATCCAAGAAAGATAAAACTCCAAGGATATCTTCAAGCGAACGTTAAAGATTACCGAGATACTCAATTCAGAATGAAATATTTTATATTACGTTGGGATTTATTGGATCAATGGTCTGAAATTTAATCAGGAATTAACAATTATATCAAAGTCCTACATGATGCATGCTGGGCTAAAAGAAAAATATAAAAATAAAATAAAATATAAATTAATCAAGGATAATATTGTTAAATCATCGTCAATGAGCCAAGATACCGATTCTCGTAATTCAATGCTAAGCCAAAGCTCGTTTATTCACACACCGTTTCACAAAAGCGGAACCATCGTCACCATCAATTAACAATCCAATGACCTATCCCTGCGATTAAGAATTCTCTGAAAATTATCATTGTTTTTGTTGGAGGGGAACTCAAATTCCAGTTTTATCAAAATCATAAAGTCCTTGATGTAGTCTAATAAATATTTATCATATAGTAATGATAATGCAAATCAATTACATAAAAGAATACATGATAGAGATACCCGTCTTTTTAGTCACGGCTAGGACTCATGAATTCCAACAGTGGGGATGTTAATGGAATTTCAGATTCATTTTCACTTCTTTGATATTTCTTGCACTAAAAAATCATTAGTAACTTCAAGCAAATTATATATCATGAAATTATGGATTTTCAGCAAAGTAATAGAAATTCAGAAACCTGATGAAAAGGCGTCGCTGTTCACAGACGTCATTTAAATGATGTCGCCCCGTCCATATGCCATTTAAGTTACAGAAGCTGCTCTCTGTTTTGAATCCAATCCGAACTCTGCTTGCCTTAATGTACATCCATCTTTCATTTCAGAAAGGAATTTTCAATCTCGCAAAACACTCTATAAAACCTTCCTTTCTTCATATCAAAGCATTACAACAAGCAATCAAGAGGAAAAGGTAAAGGACTCTCTTCCAAACTTCAAGAGAAAGAGGTGAAGAACAAGAAGAAGTCAAGAAAATTAAATTAAGGAGGATGGATTCTTCACAAAGTTCTTCAAATAAGAGGATGAGAAAGGAGATTGAAAAGTTTTATGAGGTGAAAGATCATCTAAGTGGATGAAATCCGAACTTACAAGTAAGCTAATCTCTCCTCTAATTAATTCTTGCTATGCGACTCTCTATATGTTCTCTAGATGATAAAACTATTACAATTTTTTTAGGGATATCCTTTCTTTTCCGGTCCAAGAAGATTTTCTTCACTTCTATGGGTCCAAAAGCTAGTTAGCAAGATCAATCTCTCCATGCAATCTTATATATCCAAATGGCATATCCAAGGATTGATAATCCATGCAAAACATTACAAGAGCACAAGCTTGGATTGGGCTGCAGTGGGTGCTTTGATTGAACTATGGCATCCACAAACTCATACTTTTCTCTTTGCCACGTTCGAAGCTACCATCCTTTTATAAGAAGCCGAACTCTTATTGGATCTCCCTAAACTTAAGGTCAACAATGATGAACTTGATTTGAGTGAGATGATATTCATGAGGGAAAGAATCACAGGTCAACAATTATTGAAAAAGATTATGAAGAATCCAAAGGAAATTCAAGGCTGTCTTACAAAGAAGGGAATCAATCTTGCTAAATTAGCTGAATGGACCCTAAAGAAGATAGAAGATCTCAAGGATGAAGATACATAGAACGTGATGAAGGCGTTCACCACGTGCTTAGTTGGAGCACTACTATTCCCTGCTCAAGATAATGTCCTAGAAGATGATCAAATCAGTGCAATCAATGGGATTTTCGAAGGAAAGCAGATTAGCACAATAGTTCTAGCCTACCTCTATAGTGGGCTTTCTGCAGCTTCTACAGGTCAATCTCCTTATGGCAGCATGATCCTCTTAGCTCTATGGGTGGAATTCCACTTCAAATTGAACCATAATGAGGAGAAAGTTCCAAGGATATCTCAGACATATCAGTGTAGTCTAATCTTCCATATTACCAACATTATGAAGTTCAATGACAACATGACCAATAGCTCTATGGGTGGATTTGAATCTACGCCTCTTGCTCTTATGGAAAAAGCGGTTCGAGTGCGCCGTGGTGCTGGCACAGAATTCCGACTGATCGAGGCGACTGAGTTCGTTCTCTATAATCCACATCACTGTCATCCTCAGCTTGGCATGCCTCGTTACGAATTTTCAGAAATATCTTCTCTTTCTCCAATCAAGAAGCGAGCATTAAGTACTGATGAAGACTTCGAGGCGACAGAACTTATTGCAACTCTTTGGAACATCGGCTTCACCCGCTGTGTGAAAACTCCTCATGAAGCCAATAAAGAATTGTGGAAATCATATGTAAAGGAGCTCAAGAAAATTCGTCCTTGAAAGCGCTTCACCGTTATCTTCCAATTTGATGTATTTTTTATTTTTTTTTCTTATCAAAGAAATCATTCCTTAATAGAAATCCTCCTTTAATGCTTTGCAATTTCTCTGTAATTTTTTCTTGAATGAAACTGTTATTTTTCCTTAAAATATGAAGATTCGGGTTCAGTTAATTCAAATCGCGTTGACTTAGGAGGACGCTTTTCAATGAAATTCAATTTCCAAATATAAAATCTGTCTGCGAAATCGCGTCTTGTAGGTACGATGCCTTTAACTCCTCTCTCTCCTATTTTCCAGATATTTCTAGTAATTAATCCACTGAATAGCATCGCCCTTCAAAGATACTAATCATTATTCTTTCAAATTTCTCGTGGTATGATCCTGACCAGAAGAGGCAGTAAAATCCAAAAGGCGTCACCCTAGGGGGACGTGTTTCTCATATTTCAAAATCTTCTGTTGCCGCCTTAGTTTGTGTGCCACTAAATGGTGTCGCTATCCCAAGACACATTTTAACCAATTCAAACAGGGTCTCGCGAGCCTGAGCCTCTTCCTCCTCATTCTCCCTCAATCTCATTCTCTCTCTTCTTCCTTCTCCTTGCTCTCCGGCGACCGGCGGCTCTCCGGCGATCTCCGGTCGTCTTCTCCGGCTCCGGTGACCCTCTCCGCCACCGGCCATCTCTTCTTCATCCTCCTTCTCTCTCACTCACTCTCAAGCTCCCTCTTTCACTCCCTCGATCTCTCTATCTCTCTCTCTACACTTGCCATGGAACAAGGAGGTCCGAGCCAACTAGGTGGGAAGGGCCGACGAGTGGCCGCCATTGAGGTGGTGGACTTGCCCGAGGGCGAGGAAACTTCCGAAGTGGCACCGGCCGAAGTGGAGGTGATCGCGGAGGTGGCGGCCTTTATGGAGTCCAAGGAACTCCCTCCGGAGGTCCAAGGGGGCGAGGAGGTGGAGGCACCGGTAGAAGAGGCCGCCCGACGTTTGGTAAGCCTCGAGACACTCCACTTAGATGTTAGATTTCAGTTGTGGGGGGGAAAGGAACCGGCCAGAGATTCTATGAATCTGTGGTGAAAGGCGTCTAGGGATAGGGACGCCTTTTGAAATGCGTCCCTGTACCCTGACACGATTCAAAATCTGCAGTTAACCTTTAAAAATTCGATTATTAGTGTGCTAATGATGACTCTGACCAATTTTTTTTTTTTTTTGAAAAATGCAGGGCACGATGAGGACTAGGATCTCTTGGGACGTGGTAGTGGCCGCCTACAAGGGTCTCCCGGACTTCCAGAAGGTGAGACTAGCGGGGATGGGTTTCAGAGAGATATTAGAGATAGAGCCTTTTTGGATCGACCTAGTATTGCTCCAGGTCTTGAGGGAGCGATGGCATGCTGAGAGTAGGGCATTTCTAATGCCTTCAGGACACATGGTCCCCAATCTCGAAGACGTATGCAGGATCACCGGCCTTCGGGTAGAAGGTCAGGCGGTGAGCGGGATTACATATCCCAATTATCATGGACTAGCTCAGGAGTTGCTAGGCTTAGAGTGCACGGGGTTGGAGGGTCGAGAGTCTCGGATTCTCCTCAGGACTGCAGTAGAGAGATCCCTAAGACTAGAGGAGCCTAGGCAGTAGATCGACGAGTCTTTGGCCGAGTTGAGGTTGAGGTTAGCCAGGTCGTCTAGCGTAGTGTATTACCAGGATCCTTCTGATAGGGCAGCTGCAGATAGAGATCATAGCAGATTCTTAGTCTTTTTCTTTGGTAGACTTCTCTTTGGGACGAAGGGCGACTACATCCACTGTCGCTTCCTGAGTCTTCTTGTAGATCTTGATAGATTAGGCGAGTATGCATGGGGTGTGGCCCTTCTGGCCCATCTCTTCACTGACCTCTCCGCTGTCACACCTGACCGGGAGACCACTATCAACGGCTTCGCGCCGTTTCTTCAGGTACTTAAGTTATTTTATATTTATTCATTCCATTAAATGCTTACTATGCAATGCATGATCCTGACTACATGTTCTTTTATGCAGGTGTGGACATATTATTACTTTCCTCTGGGCCGAGCGAGGCCATCTACACAGCCGGCGGCAGTCCCACTTGCCCGACGTTGGCATCCGGTAGTGGATACGGCGCCACAGCACCATCATTTGATGGCTCTCTGCCGTCAATTCCTCGATTACCCAGAGCTTTTGGTGAGTTTTAAATATTTTTTGTTTCATATTTGATTAGTTATCCGTTTTATGAAATTATTGTTTTGTTAAAGTGTTTTTAGGTTAACGTTTACTTAATTGCATATTCGATCGATAATTTAGATGATTTGTTAATTGAAATGCAATACAATTAACCTATATGAATGCAGGTTATCTGGCATCCATATCTGGGTATGGACGATGCTAGACAACCATGGGTGGAGCAGGGGCGAGACAGGTTTGGGCGTCAAGTTTGGGTTCACTGCTTGAATGAGATCGCCCTCCTGCGCTTGAGGCTGGCGATGCGGACGCTGGGTCTGCATCAGGAGTGGGTGAAGGAGGAAATCCCAGAGGGGATTGGGAGGTCAATGTGGGGGAAGCAGGCCCGCACAGATTGGGGGGCCAAGTTCCCGGATCAGCAGGATGACTGACATCGGTATGGAGTCCCAGTGGAGTCGCAGGCAGTGAGCAGCGATGCTTACCTACAGCGCTACCGGGCCCACTACGCGGCCCACCTCCAGCTACTCCGACCTCTCGATGTGAGTATTATGATGTGTATGCTCATGAATGCTTCTTTCATTTTATTAATTATCTTGCTTATATTTGTAAATGTGTGACATGTTATGAAAAATGTAGGATGCATGGGATGCCACCATCATCACACTTCGAGGCCACCTCCAAGACGCCGAGGCTCAGTTAGAGTGGGTCCAGAAAGAATTGGATGAACTGGTAAGCGATATGCATGAATGACATGGATATTATGAATGCTTCTTATTATTAAATTGTTTTGACACTTGTACACTGACGGTGATCCCCCTTTCGTTACAGTGTGCTGCTTATACTCACGCGGCAACTCCTTCACCTTACGTTACTACCGGTCCTTCGTCTTCTTCGGCTGCCCACGAAGCTGCCATGACTGACTTGTGGAGCCAGCTGGCTCTAGCCATCCGTCGAGCCACTCAGGCTGAGGATGACGCTGCTGCTCGGGTAAACCTTTGACTCATTTCTTGCATGATGTCTTTTTCTTGCTTGATTAGTTAACTGACAATGTCTTCTGCTACAGGTCCAGGAGCTCATTCATGCCCTCGAGAAGGCGAAGGCCGACTTGGAGGAGTCTCAGGCTAGGGCTTCTCGTGTCGACGAGCTGGAGGAGCAGTTGGCGAGGCTCTCTGCTGGCAACCTTCCCCATGAGTTGGCACGACTCCAGATCCGGCTGGAGGTCTTGACGGAGGAGAGAGATCGTGACCGATCTCGGTTGGAGAGCTTTCAGGGCCACCTGTCAGTGGCAGAGCACGAGCGCCAGAGCATAGAAGCTCGATACCAACGTGTGCAGCAGCGGACGCTGTAACGAGGACAGGCGAGTGCTTTCATGACAAGCATAGCAGTGTCTTCCGGCCAGGCAGGGCCGAGCATTATGGGACCACCGCCGTCGCCAGCTTGAGGACCGGACGTCCAGGACGAGGCGCAGAGCCAGCTGGACGAGGGCGCGGGTGAGAGCCAGCCATGAGGGCTATCATAATGTACCTTCTTTTATTTTGAAGTCCTGTGGATGGACTTTCATTTGTGTATGAACTCTTGTGATATATGAAAGGACTTTCTTCATACTTGAGTTGTCTTGATACTATTTTCCACTGTCTTTCCTTTTCATTCCTACACATGGCTTAAACGAACAAATTAAATATCTGTTCAGGTTTAGCCCCTTGCCCAGTTAAATAACTGGCTACTTGATCCTATCTTTAGTAGAAGGGTCAAGGGGCGAAGCCTTTATTTAATGAAGGCAAATAAAGATGATTAAAATGAAATAATCAGTAAATTGCAACATACAAGCATGCAAATACTCACTGAAAATAAAAAGGATGCAACACACGATGTGACAAACAAATGCTAATTGAAATGTTTTTGTTTTCCAATTTTTTTTGGTTTTGCCATATTTTTTTTTTTTAGTTTTGAAATATTAAATTTTTTTTTTTGGTTTTGAAATATTCAATTTTTTATGGTTTTGAAATATTCAATTTTTTTTTTGTTTTGAAATATTCAATTTTTTATGGTTTTGAAATATTCAATTTTTTTATGGTTTTGAAAAATTCATTTTCTTTTTTTTTGAAATATTCAACTTTTGTATGGTTTTCAGATATTCAATTTTTGTTTTGGTTTTGAAATATTCAATTTTTTTTTGGTTTTGAAATATTCAATTTTTTATGTGGTTTTGAAATAAGACATCAACTGAATAAACTAAGGACCAACATGGAACTTAGATCAAAAGAGCATATTCATTCGTCAACTTAATTCCCACATCATTCTTTAATGACCTAATCCAGACTTATTGTGTGCTTGGATTATGTTTGTAAATCGTGATCCCATTTGATGGTCCGACCCTCCTTGGCCATTCCTCAAGTTTGGAGCATGCCTCTTTAGAAAGAAAGAAAGAATTTGCCTAGGTAGCCCGCGAAAAGGTTCCGGAAACTCAGAAAGATGTCCTTTCTTTACCTTTACCCTATTATCCGTTGGAGTTCGGTCATTTTATTTTTACGGGGTATTTAACGACCTTGCGCTCCCTTTTCATTTGATTTTGTGGCCTTTTTGTAGTAACATTTGTAATGTTGAGCGGCCTTTTGATTCGATTTTGCGCTTTCTATTTTGCTTTTGTAGGGCGGATCTCCCCCTTTTTTTTATGACGGCCTCCTACTAGGATGGCGGGTATTTTCAGTAGTCTATTCTAAGCTTTGTTCTGTCATCGTGGGCTAAGAGTAAAATAGATGTTTTGTTTTTAAAAAGAATGAGTTGCACTTTTCCACTTTTGGTCAACCCTTCGATGTTCCTTGGGCTTCACATCTCTTGTTACTCATGAACCAAATGTGTTTGTGTGCAATAATGCGTTTGAGTTAGATCACCAAAGATTAATAAGGGAATTTGAGTTTCCAAATTTTTCGACTCTATTGGTCCTTGCACCATGCTGATCGCTTAAACTAAGGATAGTACTTCTTAAGATACAAACCGTTCCAGGGGTGAGTCAACTCTTGCCCTTTTGCATTGACTAAGCGATAAGCGTTACTAGGAAAGTATGCGATATGACATACGGTCCTTCTCAGTTGGGTTGGAGCTTAGAACGCGGACCACTAGGTTTTACAAAGATTCTTTTCACAACCATTTCACCAACTTTAAACTTTTGTTCAATAACTTTCTTTTGGTAAAAACGTGCTAATCTATTATGAAATACTCTTGCATGATTAGCGGCTGAATGACATTATGATATTACTATCAGTAAAAGTATTATTAATCATGTTTTCCTCCATAATAGGTTTAGTTATAATATCCCACGTATTGAAAATACGAATCTATTAAGATAGATCGGTGGGGATATTATATTGACCGGTATGTCAAGATGTTTGGCATAAATTTCATAATAAGTCTCAATTGTTGAGATATGAAATTTATTCCTTTAGATAAAAGGTTCCTTAAAGGATACAAGAGTGTAATGCATCATTAAGCACTTAAGAAGTACTAAGGATGCACTCATATATATGGAGAGGATGATTTGAAATTATGAGGTCATACTGACTCAAATTTCAAGTCAAATAATGGATTTAACCTTCTAAGAGAAAGGAATGGATTTGAAGGGTTCCAATCCAGAACTCAATATTAAGGTGACGACATAAACAAATGATATTGTTATTATAACAGTATGGATGAAAAAGTTCAACTCTAAACTAGATGTAGCTCTAAAAGGTCTTTGATAAAATCTCGTTGTTGTAGGACAACAGTGGGAGCGATCAATTGTGTGATCGAGCCATGGTCTCTTCAGAAGTTGCAGAACATTCTGAGGCTCCTTTACAAGTTCAGAGACAAAGGATAAAGAGGAATAAACGTAAATGGAAAATATTCCATTTGTAGATAATTTAGTAGATCCCTGACCAAGTCTTAGTCACAGATTTTATGTGAGCATCACCTAGATTTGATGGAAATCAAATGCGAAAGTGATTGGCTTGAGTCCAAGTGGGAGATCGATGGATATAGGTGTCCTCTAAGCCAATCATAAGGCACCTATTTCAATCTGGTTCACTAATAAATAGCATTTATTTCATTATGTAGATTGGCATATTTGTTATTGCGCATAATGAAGTCCATGAATGTGTGCAATAATCATCAGATTATGATGAGATCATAATAATGAGACTGATGACTTATAAACACATATTCTCAATTGTTCCTAGTTGTAGGATGTTTAAGAAAGACATCAAATATCCGGTAAGACTAGTACAGGTTATTCCAGCTTATAAGATGAGGGTGACTGATCTTATTAGTTACTTGTGTGGAGACATAATGGTGAACCTGTAGGTGCTCATTGGGGAATGAGTTCACTAAACTGATCAGACTTGAATCGTCGAATGGTAATTTACCTGACTGTCAATCGGCTTGATTCATCGTCACAGTGGCGTGGTTGATCCTTGGACTTGAGACACCAAAGACACCTTGTCGGTGGACTTCTGGACTTTGACCTTGACCTACGAATCCCTATCGAAGGGATCTATAATAGTCAAGTATCGGGTCCAGCGGAAGACCTTCGAAGGTGATTGTGTGTTCAATAAAGGATCGTTCGCTCTCAAGTAACTGGAGAGAGAATGCTCTAGAATAGATCTGCAGGAGTCTCTGGCCAGAGCAGAAACAATATCAGAAAAGATGTTTTCGGATATTGTTCAGCGGAGTCTGATTCAAGTGAGTTGACCATCTAGGGTTTGACAGTTGACCATACCCTACGTTAACTTGAGAGCATTGTGCGAACGAAGGATTATAGCCATGCGGTAACTGTGGACGGACAGGTTCTGAACCCCATTGCCTTCTGGGATCATGCGGTGTTGCTTGGCACCCAACTTGATCAAAAGTCCGACCGAATTTACATGCGATGTTAATTCGGTTAAGTAATTAGTTAATATCTAGATATTAATTAATTACAATAAGTCAATAACTAGTTATTGGACTTAACGGGCTGAAAATCGGACTGGTTAATGGGCCTAGAGGGTCACACGCAATAAGATTCTCAGTCGGTGGTACTTAAGTGGAATTTATATTAACTTGGGGACTTTTGTGAAAAGTCGCACTGACTTAATATATATACGCGCTGTTGAGAAACGCTGGGCCAAGCTCTAGGATTTCCCCATGTTGGCCGTCCCCCCTTTCTCTTTCCTCCTCCTCTGGGCACCCCATTCAAGGTGCCGAGACAATCTCTGTGTCCACCGCGCGTAATTCCCGAAAGTCGGGAATTCTCATCCGCGGGTTTTCGGCAATTGTTGCGGCGACGGATCTTCAGCGAGCAAGCTGATAAGGACGAGGGAGTGAGGACAAACCGCCGCGGAGGATCGCGTGGATACCGCTGGAGTCCGGACGCTTGTGCAACTCGCGGCATTGCCTTGACGGAACCGAGACAGAAGCGGATTCGAATCGCGCACGGTAATAAGATTACGACCCGATTTTTCAGTTTTAGTTTTCGTTCTAATTCGGATCAGCGGGCATCGGGCGGGATAATTTTTGTTCATCGTTTCCGCTGCGTTCTTCGCATCCCGCCTGGATCCCAACAGTCTACAACTGCCCCACCTTGGCATTGACTTTGCAAGGGAGTGAAATAGAGTGTAATGTACTGAAAAGGTGATGCCAAGGTGTTATGTGACACGCTCTCAACATCATATGATGAGAATCCTTCTCAAAATGATTAATGAAGTAACTCAAAGAGATTAATAGAATCAATCATGTCTGGATGAAATAAACAAGGAAATAAAATAAGGTTGATCAACTTCCACAATTAGGAAGTACCCTAGATCACAAACCCTGCAGGTTTCATCATGGAGAGCGGTTACCAGCCAATGTCGACGTGTTACAACCATGATGGATCTTAAAAGAAAACAAGAAAATTTGGGATAAGATCCAAGTAATGATAGAATTCCAAAGATATAATTTCAAGAAAACCTCAAAGACAATTGAGAAATTAATTCAGAATGGAATATTTCATATCACGTTGGGATTTGTTAGATCAATGGTTTGAAACTTAATCAAGAATTAATTCTTATCACAATTGATTTCAAAGTCTTACATGATGCATGCTGGGCTAAAATGAAAATTAAAATAAAATAAAATATAAATTAATCAAGGATAATATTGTTAAACTGTCATTGATGAGTCAAGATACTAATTCTTGTAATTCAGTTCTAAGCCGAAGTATGTTTCTCCACGCACTGTTTCACAAAAGCGGAACCTGTAGACACACTAATTTTGACATTATATTGAGTAAATTTTATGTCACATTGATAATGCCCCAGAATGGTTTGATGTTTAATCATTAATTAATTTTTATTGATTTTCTCTTTAGATTCGTTGAATCACGTCGCTCACGCGCGACGCCATTTGGATTCATAGCAGAAATCAATTCGGAATTAAAATGAGTAAATTTAGGAGGAGTTAACTTAATAGCGTCACTTCTGTATGACGCCATTTAGGTCCTAATCCGCCTAAGTTTACGATTTTTAATTCAAGTTAATTTCTTAAATTATCTAAAGCATGTCGCTCGTAGACGACGCCTTTTATGTTTCCTAATTGTTTTCGGTTTCCTTTTCTAGATTTATTTCTATTCTGGCCGCATTAATTAACTAAATGGCGTCCTTATTGAGCGACGCGTTTTAAGAGTTTCCTGATAAACATGATTTGGCCGAGATAATCTGGTTCCAGAGGTTGGAAGGGTTTCCAATTCCCTTCATGATCATTCAGAGCAAGTTCGAGCCGCAGGAGAGTCATTTTGAAGGCCAAAATATCCTTGAATCACTTCTGATAAATACATATAGACATTGGCCTTTAAAAAAGGTTGGCTATTGGAGAATTTGGAGCTTCCTATAAGGTTTTTGAAGGCCCTCAAGAAGAAAAACGTGGACAGCAAAGGAAGCTTGATCTTCTTCATCCTCTTCGCCCTTTGAAGCCTATTGAAGACTAAGGCTATGGAAGGGCCATCCTTTTCCTCTCTTTTTGATTTTTTTCCATTAAATTTTGAGAAGATTCATATAGTTTAGGTTTCTGTTTTCCACATAGTTCTTCATTACATCACTTCATCACACACATTCACTTCATATTTTCCATGTCTATACATCCTTTAGGGGTTTAAAAGAACACAAAACAAGTGAGTTCTTTTGTTTAGTTGCATGATAATCTTGTTGGATAGAATAGATACTACCTCTCTTTATTTCTAATTTATTTGCTTTCTCTTGTTTTCAATCTTTTTTGCAAGCTTTGAAGGAGATTTAGAAGAAAGTTTGGAATTTAGACGAAAGAAGAGAGACCCCAAAGAACAAGAGTAAAGAAAGAGAAGGCTCTTTTTTTTTCGGCCGGCCGAAAGAGAAGAGCAAAAGAATCCCATATTCTCCCGATTGGCAAGGTTAGTAAGCTATCACTTTTCCTTTGAAACCCTCGGTTTTTGGCGATCATAATTCCTTTCATATTGTTAATCATAGTAAACGCATAATAACATGATAAACACACACCTTTTTTGAGCACTACAGCTTTTTGGCGATCACGGTGGGACTTGTCTTGCCGCTTCTTTTTATTTACTCTTGTTATTTCCATTGGGCACCCTCGGTGCACCGCTTGTGTCCCTCGGGCACGTTTGAAGGTTTGTTGGTTGGCTATTTGATCCTTATCCCCACGTGCACCTCGTGCACATGCCCTTGTGGCAAAATCTTGCCCTCCTTTGATTGTCTTGAGAAGTAGTATTGGAAAGTGTGTTTTGTTTGAATTAGTATCCATTATTTCGCATGATTAGCCTATATATTTAACTGTTGTCGCATGAGAAGTTGATCTATTATTCATCCTATTATTTGGAGAGGGGATTGCCCCTAGTTTTGCTGTCTGTTTGTTGTTTTTGGGACCCAAAGCGCGTCTGCACAGAGCGACGCGTTTTATTAAGCGCGTCGCCTTTTGAAGACGCTATTTAGTATCCCTTTTATTTCTCTTGCTGCTTGAGCCACTGTGAATAGGAGGGATTATTTCTTGAATAGCGTCTGCGAACAGCGACGCGATTCAAGCTCTTTTCCCTATTGGTCACCAACACTCGGATCATTGATTTCATTACTACGTATACTTATTTATTCTACATCAGAGGCCACCCAGGCCACAAGTCATTTGCATCGGGGCTCACCCCCCCTCCCATATGAACACCTCTCTTGGCATCCTCACCTCTCTTTGACTGGGTTGGTCCCTCGGTCAGACTAGAGTGGTTGGTGTTATGACCTCCGTAAGTCCCCAAAAGCAAGGAATTCATCTTTGTTCATCGGGCTGGTTGTACCATTTGAAGTCCCGGATAGTTGTTCATACCGTTACGAGAAAAGTCGTAGAGCATAATGGCGGAAATTGAATTGGAATTAGGACCCTACCCATTGAGAGAACTTGAGTTTAAAAATTCAATTAACCTAACAAGTAACTCTCAAAATAGCGTAAGCATTTACTTGATTGTTAATATGTGCCAACTTGATTGAATTAATTGTCATCTCAATACAATGATGCTACGTTCAAGTAGAACCGTTGGCATGGTTGCCTTTGAACAAGAAGATTTGATCGAGTACGAGGGAGATGCTTATACTCCTCAAGTTCATGGTGCATCTTATTCTAAAGATGAAAGGGACGCCTATATCTCTGATTATCCTGACCAATTCCAAACTGTACACGAGGGAGATGCTCATGCCCCTCAGTTTCAGGATAATTCAATCTATGATCAATACCACCCGGATTTGGGCGATCAATCACGTGTCCACGTCATCTCCAATCCTACCTTTGAAAGAGCCCAGGACCAAGCTGGGCCCTCTGCCAATCATCCTTCTGATATCGCTACCCTCATGGGAGCCCTGTCTAATCATGTGGGTCCTCGTCAATTTGATGCCATCCATTCCAATCTAATAGGGAAAACTCCTCTGCATCCTTCCGAGCCAAGTCCCTTGGTTCACCCTTCTGCTTATCAAGCTCCCACTCAGGCCATGGAAGGCCTTCATATTTCCACTCCTCGGCACACAGGCCCTCAACAATCCGGTTCACGGCATCCTGTCAGGCCGCAAACCCCAATTTATCATAATGCTTTCGGGCATGGCGGGAACGCCGCCAGTTCACAACCTTACTATCGTCGCATCCCCGCTTATTCACGGAGGCAGTCTTTTCAACAGCCACCACCTCCACCAGTAGATTCTACTACCAAACTCCTACTTAACAAATTTTCCCAGCTGGATGAGAGATTCAAGAATCTTGAAAAGAATATGGGCAACATGGCCATTCCCGAATTCTCTATCCCTGATTTGCTAGTATTCCATCTTTTACCTTCTGAAATACCAGTCTATAGAAAGTACAACGGTATAGGCAATCCTTTCCTTCACATCAAAGAATTCCTGTATGAATCATCATTTTGGCAACATGATAAAAAAGCGTTGGCTTTCCTCTTCAGAAGATCACTGGAGGGATCAGCTTTGGAGTGGTTCTTCTCTCTAGACCCAAGTGAAGTATAGAACTTCGACATGGTGTCAAAGAGGTTCCTGCAAAGATACAAAGACAGGGTTGTAGGTGCCCGGAACGTCCCCGCCGCATTGCTAAGACGAACGGAGAAGCCCTCGCCGAAAGGAGACAGCAACGGCGGGGACGTTCCGGGCACCTACAACCCTCTAGCAATCACGGTGGGATACTCTCTTGCTCGCCGCGCACATAGTAAGATAGTTAAAAAAAGGTAAGAGCCGCTCCCACGGACGGCCAAGCACTTGGCCGCCCAGACTCCCGGACGGCCAAGCACTTGGCCGTCCATACTCCAAGACGGCCAAGTACCTGGCCGTCCAAGCTCCAGGACGGCCAAGTGGCTGGCCGTCCAGGCTACAGGACGACCACAAATCTGGCTGTCCAAGACCTTAAGCGGCTGGTCTTCTAGCCGTCCCTCAACTAGTTGATTAAATTGTTGCGTGTTCCGGTTGTGTTTACTGTTCTCTTGCCTGTTAACTTTGGGTCAAATTCAGGGCGTTCTGCGTAGGGGTCTTAAGAAAGAGCCAGCATCACACTTCTAGTTACCTCCCCTACAGTGTTTGACTCTCCACCTGAGGATTCCCACTCAGGTGTGACTAGTCTTATTTTGTTGGGAACCTCCATGAGTCTCCGCGAGCTAGGGATTCCCACTTGGCCGCCGAGCAGGTTGTACCTAAACCACCCAATAGGATCCTGGGTTTGTGTGAGGAATTAAGCCTTCCCATTCAAAATCATCCACCCATAGGCGTCACTGAGAGAATTATTTCAAAATCAAAGAACACTTAACTAAACTTTGGTGGAACGGGTTTTGAAAAAAAAGTACTGGGTCACTAAGGGTTTGAACTTGATTTGTTAGAAACCAACACTCATAATACACGGTTAACCTTTCAAGTGAAATATAAAATCTTTTAGGATTTGTGTTTTATAATGAATCGAATATATGTTAACACTGTGTATGATGACATGCATGAGTTTGGTAACAATGTCACACACAACCCTCTGTTCAAAATTGAAGAGGATCCACAGTAAACCTTCATAGGTATGCTCCAAACATCTAGAGAGGAATTTAGGAGGAAAGATTATGATGAATCTTCTACCTCGCAAGGGGAAGATGAGCCGGTAATTTCAAATAGAACATTTCAGAATCTTGGAGAAGATCCAGAACTCATTGCCGTATTATCGTAGTATACTCCTAATCAAATCATTCAGTTAGTCTCCCGTGGTAAAATGCAAGATGCCACTCCTCAGAAGACTTAATTCCAAGGATCTTCTAGCCGACCCCAGACTAATCAGACGATGCCAGCTCAAACAATCCCATCTAATTTCATCAATCAGATCACACCTCCCAAGCAGGAGTTCGTTTACAAGAATGAGGTCAAGACATGTGTGCGGCAGCTCATGGCCGAAAATCTTATCCTGAGACAACCTCATTCCCTTTCGAGGTATTGTAAGCTCCCTTCAGCCTACTTTCCACCAAGATTCAAAGTACCCAAGTACAAGAAGTACGATGGTACCACAGACCCGCATCATCACCTATCAGGGTTTCTCATGGATTCTCACCAGTGGCTCTATGATAGAGTTCTCCTTGTCCACCTCTTTTAGAAGTCTCTAGAGGGTGAGGCTTTGAGGTGGTTTTCTTCCCTGCCAGCCACTGAACTTATCAATTTCGATATGGTCTCGGAAAGATTCGTCACCCATTTCAATCACATGGCAGCCTTGCCTCCCACCTTATTCGATCTCGTAATAGAGAAAATGAAGTCTGACGAAGACTTCACTCACTTCGCTAATAGGTGGAGAGTTATGGCCTCTAGAGCAGAGGTTATCATCCCTAAAGCCCAACCTGTCACTATGCTTGTCAACAACGCCACCTCACAGCTCCGAGCTATTCTCATGCTTAGCGAACTTCAAACATTCGCTCAGTTATATAATCGAGCTAGGGTAGTTCAGTCTCAAATATGGGATTCCACTTTGCCTTCGTTCTTCGAGAACAGAAACATGAACAAAAAAGCCACACCGACTCCCACCACAGAAGGAGTTACCATCAATGAGCAGGTTAGCATGCTAGCACAACCAACCAGGTTTCCCAATTCTCAACCTAAGTCTGATGCTCAGTCCAATCAGAAGCAATGCTCAGTTGTTCCTCCCCCGACTAATTATAGTCGTCCCATGGACAAACGTACATCATATCCACCTTTGCCAGAATCGCTACCGGACATTTTTTATGCCTTGCTAGCTTGCAATGCCATCCAACTCCCGCCACAACGAGAAGGTGTTCTGCGCAGTACAGACACGTCTAGGTACTGCCCCTACCATAGGATCTCAGGTCACACAATCTACAACTGCTTCACCTTCAAGGATTGGGTGTATGATCTGAATGATGAAGGTAGGATAAACTGGGAGGATATGAAGAAGGCTATTGATGCCTTAAGGGCTAAGAAGGAGTTAGGAATCGGGAAAGATCCGTTACCCTCTCACCAAGCAGTTCAAGATCCATCCAGTTCTCAAGGTAAGATCAACACCTTGATCAAAGACCTAGAACCCAGAGTGGTTCGTAGAGAGCAATATTGGGAGTATGAAAGATCTGGGATACAACACCAGGTTCCCACTTGGCTGAATGAGACTGGAAGGTCTACCCCAAAAGTCTCCACAATCTCTCAAGACAAACCTTTGACCCTAATCCGACCAAAGGAACAACCGGCAATCCTCAAGCCAGTCACCCTCATTCAGATCTCTCCAATCATAGCTGAGGAACCCCCTCTATCTGTCTTCTGCCTAACCAAGAACCAGGAGTCGATGACCCGCTTCAATCCTATAAGGTCACCAGTGAAAGAGGCAGATCCAATTTCGGTGGGGGTAACACTCAGGAACCGTATTATTCCTTCAAGCCAGCCTTTAGACTCCCAAGATAACTCAATCTCGATTGCGGGAAATGCTCAATCTGAATATGACATCCTCCAGCATTTGGAGAAGATTCCTGCCAAGATCTCCATTCTAGAACTGATCCGAAAATCTTTCACACATAGGGAAACACTGTTCAATTTCCTACAACAAATTACAGTCAATGAAGATCTTCCTATTGGAGGAGTCACCAATGCCATTCTCTCGGTCACTCAGGCACCCATGATATCCTTCCCAGAAAAGGATCTGTCTCCTCCCGAGTGCTGATCTCTTCCTTTGTGCCTAACTGCCTCTCTCAATGGTCACTCAGTAGACTCCATCCTACTGAATATTGGAGCCTCCATTAATGTCTGTCCCCTCAAAATTCTTAAGAAGATAGGGATAGATCCAGAAAAGGTTGAGTCCACCTCTATAATGGTCTCAGCCTATGATAATTCTCAAAGGCCGGCAGACGAAAAAATCTTCCTACAACTGGAAATTGGTCCAGTGACCATGATTTTGGAGTTCTACATCTTGGATGTTAAACCCATCTACATCGCTATTTTAGGGAGACCTTGGATGGACCAAACTTTGGAGGTCTCATCCACCAACCACCAGTGCTATATGTTCCCGTATAACAGGAAAATTGTGAAAGTCAAAAGCACTCCCTATATTGAGTCATTGGACTCAGTAACAACAGAGCAGATTCCATCTATGATAACTTCCAAGAAAGGCAAAGAACTGATACTTTCGTCAGTCAATTCTCATCCCAGGCCCAGGCCTGTCATAGGTTGGCAACTCATAGGTAAAATGGGGTATAATTCAGGCTTTGGATTAGGAAGAGAAGAACAAGGGATGCAAGAGCCCATTTCAGAGAACCCTATCATCAGGGGATTCGGGCTAGGCTACAAGTCAACTGAACTAGCAAAAAGGACAGAAAAGTGGTCCCTCATGAATCACTTCGTAAGGAAAAAGTAGGAGTTGCTCAGGATAGAAGAAGGAGTACAAGAAGAGAACGAGGACGTTCAAGAGGAAAATGAAGAGGACTTCGGCATAACATCCTTGTTTCATGAACCAAACAGCCTACAGGTAGGGCTCTTTTTGGTCAAGAATGAATCGGCACCTGCCACGTTCATTCCTTTCTTATTCCACCCACCTTTCGTTCTTATGCTCCCAGCTCCGGTCATAACACCATCTCCCGAATGTTTCGCGTTTGAGACATTTGGTCACCAAAAAAAAAGCCTAATTCCTACACCCAAGGGTGTGAAGTCACTTTCAAAGAACTAGCATGTTGGAACAAATCTTCCGTCACTGGGTCTTTGTCTTAAGGATCCACCTTTGTCCCAGCAGGGACAATTCTAAATCATTCTCCAAGTCATGTACATAGTAGTCCAAAATTTAGGTTTAAGCAAGTTCCATCTTTCTTAGTTCAGGAATTAGCAGACAGGTGTAAATACTTAAAAGGGGCTAGCGAATTTCTTCAAGAAGGGGTCATCTTTGAACCAATAGAGACATTGCAAGGTAAGTCTTGCAATGATGACTTAGGTGTGTTTGAGCTTAGTGAAGATGAGGAGCAAGAAGATGATGACTTGGCCAAACCTTTTGTGAGTGGGATGAGACGGTTTGACGAGCCTTCGTCTACTGTTGATGAGCCCACTAAAGAAGTCAACCTCGGAATTGAGAAGGATCCAAAGGTAGTGCTAATTAGTGCTAAATTGAGTTCAGAAGAAGAAAAGTCCATAATAGCCGTACTCCGAGAATATCCTGACGGGTTTGCTTAGTCATATGAGGACATGCCCCGATTAAACACAGAATTGGTGGAGCATTGGCTAAACCTCAAATCTGATGCAAGACCCATGAAACAACAGTCGAGACGGTTACAGCCAGAATTAGCACTTAAGGTAAAAGAACAAGTTGACAAATTACACAAGACCAAGTTCATTTGGATAGTGCTCTATCTTAAGTGGGTAGCTAATATCGTCCCCGTGACAAAAAAGGACGGAAAGGTTAGGGTTTGCATAGACTTCCGTAACCTCAATCAGGCATGTCCGAAGGATGATTTCCCACTTCCTCACATAGACTTGCTGGTCGACAATACAGCTGGATTTGAAATGTTGTCCTTCATAGACGCTTTTTCAGGATATAATCAAACCCGACTAGCTAAAGAAGACTAAGAGAAGACATCTTTCATAACCCCATGGGGAACTTATTGCTACATGGTCATGCCGTTTAGGCTTAAGAATGCTAGAGCCACCTACCAAAGGGCAATGATGGCAATATTTCATGACATGATTCACACCGGCATGGAGGTTTATGCGGATGACATCCTAGTGAAGTCTAAAACCAGGAAGGAGCATGCCCAATTCTTAGAGCTGTAATGCAGAGGTCAAAAGAGCACTAACTGAAAATGAACCAAAAGAAGTGTGTATTCGGTGTCTCTTCTGACAAATTGCTAGGGTTTATGGTAAGTAGGAGAGGGATTGAGGTTGATCCAGACTAAGTGAAGGTGATAGCGGAAATGCCCCCTCCTAGGAGTGTCAGGGATATAAGGGGTCTTATCGGCCGTCTACAATTTATCAGACGGTTCATATCTCAACATTCTGTGAAACGTAAACCCTTTTATGATTTATTGAAAGGAGGGGTGAAGTTCGTTTGGAGTGATAAGTGTCAAAAGGCCTTCAACGAATTGAAGTGTTATCTCCTCAATCCACCGATTCTTATGGCTCCTATCCTGGGGCGGCCTTTATTGCTATATGTCTCCACCACTGAAGAATTAGTTGGAGAGGTATTGGCCCAACTTGATGACAATAAGAAAGAAAGAGCAGTGTACTATCTTTCCAAGCTCTTCAACGATGCTGAAAAGCGATACACAGCTATGGAAAGAACATGTGCGACCGTCGTCTGGGTAGTGTAGAAATTGAAGCACTACTTCCTCGCCCAAGAGGTTAAACTTCTAGCTAGAATGGACCCGATAAAATATTTGTTAGAGTGGCCAGTTGTAACGGATAGGCTAGTGCGTTGGCAGACTTTCTTGAACCAGTTTGACTTCACTTATGTAAGTCAGAAGACTGTAAAGGGGCAAGCAATTGCCGAGCACCTAGCTCACCATCCGCTGCCTACATTCTCACCCACCAACGATGAGTTCTCAGATGAGGAGTTGGGCCTAATAGTGGATGATACGCCATCCTGGGTCCTTTACTTCGATGGGGCACTTAACTCTCAAGGCAGTGAGATAGGAGCGGTCCTCGTATCCCCAGAAGGGGTAAGTATTTCGCATGCTTGCCAACTCTCCTTCTCAGTGACGAACAATGTCGCTGAATATGAGGTCCTCTTAGCTGGCTTAAAATTGGCATTGACTCTCAAAGTCATATAATTGAGAATTATTGGAGATTCTCAATTGATCCTCTGCCGAACCGTGGGCAAGTATCAAACCTGGGACCCTAAGTTGAAGCCATATCAGGAATTGGTAAGTTCACTAATTAGGCATTTCAGAAAGATTACCTATGTACATGTGCCTAGGTCCCAGAATATTCTAGCGGATGTCTTAGCCTCCTTATCTTCAGCACTAGAAATTCCCATCACCAGAAGCTCAGTAGCCATCACTGTACAAAAAGCAAGATTCACCTTCTCATCTGAGCATGTCTCTGTCATCACAGAGAAACTCAATCCCGATTGGGATGATGGAAATCCATGGTATTTTGATGTCATAAACTACCTTCGTGATGAATCCTTCCCGTCTTATGCCACAGCTTCTGATCGCAAGGCAATCCGCCGTACATCTCAACACTATCTCATCTTAGGCGGACTTCTTTTCAGAAGATCCTTCATTGGAATACTCCTTTGGTGTCTAGATGATGCCGAGATCCCTCATATCATCGAGGCAGCTCATGCGAGCGATTGCCGTGGTCATGTCAATGGCAGTGCCTTACCTCAGAAACTTCTCATGTCCTATTATTGGCCTTCAATGGAGGCTGACTGTTCCATATTCGTTCGAAGGTGCTTGAAATGTCAGTTACATACTAACAAGATTCATGCACCTTCATCATCCCTCAATCCTATCATTTCTCCTTGGCCCTTCGCCATGTGGGCATTTGATATTGTAGGACCTCTGGAAGATCAATCAGGCAATGAAAAAGAAATCATTCATCTTAACTACCACTAAGTATTTCACTAAATGGGCTGAAGCTGAAGCATTCGCGGAGATCAAAGCATCCACGGTGGTGAAGTTCATCAAGCGCAACATTCTCGCCAGGTTCGGGACACTGCGCGATCTCGTCACTGATAATGGACCACAATTCATCTCCCAGGAGCTCCAAGACATGTGTAGTAAGTATGGTATCAATTTGCATCACTCTTCGCCTTACTACCTACAAGGAAATGGTCAAGCGGAAGTAACCAATGAAACTCGCATTTGAATCATCAAAAGAACTTGCAGATCTCACAATTATTCATATTGGTCTAATCGCCTAGTTGAGGCTCTTTGGGCGTATCGCACTTCTGTCTGAACTCCCACTGGACAAACACCTTATGCATTAACATTTGGGACAGATGCGATACTTCCATACGAGATCCTTCTTCCTTCTCTAAGAGTGCAGTTGGATAGTGGAATCAGCGACGTTGAACGTTGTGAAGCCATGTTAACCCAACTGGAACTATTAGACGAAAGAAGGTTAATGGCGGCAAACCATGCTCAAGTTTACAGAAACAGGATCGCGAGATTCTATGCAAAGAAGGTTTTCGAAAGAAAATTTAAAATTCGAGAAATGGTACTCAAAAGAAAAATGATCAAAGCTTCTGGTCCCAGGAATAAATTGCAAAAAAATTGGGAAGGTCCGTTTGTAATCAAGGAGGCATACACAGGTAATGCATATCGTTTAATCAATGAAAATGGAGAAGAATTACCTCATCCTTGGAATGGGGTGTATCTGAAGAAGTTTTATCCTTGAAAAATCAAACTAAAAAAAAAAAATCAAAATTTCAAAATCCAAAAAATTGAATATTCCAAAAAGCAGCAAAAATATTTGTAAATATGTACATACTTAATGAAAAGTACAAAAAAATTAGAAAAACACAAAATCCAACCATCTGGTGACTGCCATGTAACCCCCTGTCTAGGTCTAGTTGCATGATAGATTGGGTCATCATTAAGGTTTGGTTAGGACTTTGGTCTACCAATACCTTGGACGTGTCTGCTTTACTTTCATATAGATCTCTATGGTCATTACGAGATGCACACATTTGCATGTTTTTTCAAAGTGAACCTTCTTAAAGTGAGTACAATGTCTTTAGTACACTATCAATTGTAACCTTTGCTCTTCGACTCTCAACTGATCAGGACAGTCGACGTCCTTAAATGGTCGAGCTCAGGAAGCTGCGGTTCCCAACAACCCAATAAATGTAACCCCTCAAATCGGCCCAAATATGAAATGTAAAGGACCAGAGCACGTGAAGAGGGCAGTGTCCCCGCAGGCGGAATAAGAAATGAAAAGCAAATAATCCTGAAAATGTCAATAAAAATGAAAAGGGTTCAAGTAATTGTACAAAAAAAGCCTGGTCGTGACCGTGCCTGGCCATGAAATCCATCAAAGGCCTGAAAAATCAAAAGTAAATAGGGGCATCTAAGAGGTCAAAAAAGGATTTTTTTTGTCATTAGCTCTATCTTTTAACGGTTTTGTTGATCCTCTTGTTAGGTTTGCCTCTAAATTTCTTCACTTTTTCTCTCCCAAGGTTTAAAATGAGACATCTAGCTAAAGACTAAACAACATTTTAAAATGGTTCGTTTTCAAAAATCATCACATGCTCACATGATCACAGAGGTTCAAAATGGGTAAAGAGTAATGTCCGTGTCTCTGGTGAATCAATCTCTTAACAATAATCTCGATGAGCACCCTCAAGACTTCGGGCTTAGGTCAATGCAAGCGCGTCACCGATAGGTGCGACGGCGTCTGATTCGGGGTCAGCGTCGCGTGGTTGCGTTAGGGTTCCAAGGTGTTCCATCTTATATCTTCTAGGTTATGAGGAAAGAGACCCGGGTCGGGCAAACCATTTACCTCGAAACCTTTTTGGGCGAACTTGGTGGTTGGAAGCAGCTGGGAGCCTAAACATGGCATGACGGTATTGTCATCAGTATGAGTCTTAGTCGGTCGAGATCATTTTGAGGAGTCTAGAGGCTCAAATCAACCTAGATGTGTGCTTAGGATACCTGGGAAGTTGAGTGTGCATTCTCTTTCATTATTCAACCAGACAAAGAATGGGCAATCACCAGGTGGTCGGAATCAAAAACATATTTTCATTTATTAAAAACATCCACCACCACACACCTCATTTGTTAATATCCCTCAGCATTTGCATGTGTTATCGCATCATTAGTTTTGTCTGGTTAGTAGAACACGGCCCCTTGACCCTATGCGAAGGCTAGGGAAAAGGTAATTGCTCTTTTTTGGGCAAGGGGCCGAAAACATATACTAATAACCGTTTCCCCTAATGTTGTGCATACAGGAAGAACAAACGTGAATAGAAGCAAAGCAAGAAATGCCCAGACATCCAACAGTGAAATATGCAAGCATAACGTAAAGTTCATACATCATAAAACAAGGGTATACCCCCTATAACAACACTCAATCTCTCTTCTCTCGGCAAGAAATGTCTCATTTGACTCTCGGCATCGTCCTCTCGAGCACGGCGATGGCCCGATGACGGCCGCATGGAACCCGAAGATCCGGTAGGTCAGAGAGCCCTCCTTGCATCCTCAGCGAGTAGGGAGTCGGGGTCCCTAAAGATAGAACTCCCGGCGGGTGCCTGCCCAGCTGATGGGGCAGGGATAGGCAGACGAGCTCCTGGACTCTGCACACTAGATCTCGTGGCTCGTTCTCGCCCCTTCTTCATCACTCGGTCCCACAAAGTGCAATACTTGAAATCAAGTTCCCTCGCCTCTGTCTGAGACCTCGTCAGCTCCTCTCACAGGCCGGCTATCTTCCCCTCCCAGTACACATCCGAGTGGGATCCCACTCATGTTCTTGCTCGAGCCGCCCGTTCCTCAAGCACCTGATCTCTTAATTGCTGATTGAGGTTCTCCAATTCCTTCGCCCTGGCTAAGGCGGCCTCCACCTCCTGGCGCTGTAAGAGGACTTAGGGTTAGGCAAGTTCAATCAAGGTAGCACAGGGATAAACAGCTCTCACCTGTTGTGCCAAGTCCGCCTCCCGGGCCTCCGCACGATGGAGGGCATCCTGTAACCTCGCCTCCCAATCAGCAGGGGCAGCTGGCCCCTGGGATGATGATCCTGTGCCAGGATCCCCTCGCTGCCCTTGGCAGGCTAGCATTTCCCTCTGCACCACAAAAATTTCACAAAGATAAAAGGGCAATACCACTTCTGAATCCAGAAATCAAATTACTCACCAGCTCTCCAATCTGAAGAAGCAAGTCACCTGTCTGCAGAACCAAAATCTTGTTCTGATTCCTTAAAATCTACACAACCTCGGTCTCTCGCATCTGTTTCAAGTGCACGATCAGGTTCGGTCAGTAAGAAGAAAATAAATGAAAGGCAAGTGAATTGAAAAGGTTGAATTAACTCACCCGACGAGCATCTAGATACATGCGATTCGCGCACCGTCTGGCATAATCCCCCAAGTATGCATGGCTATCTCGAAGGGTCTTATCCTCCTGCATGGCATCTCCTGTGCGATGCCATCCCTCGATCTCAGCTTGCCTTATCACTTGCCAATCTTGACCGATTGCAGAAGAGCGGCGACGGCCGCGGTTCATATCAGGATAAGTTGGCAAAGCAAGTAAGGGCTGATGCCATCCCCATGTACGGTAAGCCATCCAAACAAAGAGACCATTCACAGATATTTACACATAGCAGGGGCACTTCTCGGCGGAATTGGGGAAGGCTTTGGATCACCCACGGATGATCAGTAAGATCCTCCTCTGCATACGGCATCCACACCACCTGTTTGAACTTGAAAGTTAGACTCAACTATTGATCAAGAGAAGCATATCATGAATCACTCACCATGTAAGGAGGAAAGGTGTCAAGCTGGGCACGGATGTCCTCCACGCGGTATAAGACGGGACGATAATCCCGAATCACCTCCCACTGCGCCATAAGAGGAGTCCATCCCTCACGATCTGTGGAGATTGTCCCACGGCCAATGGGGAAACAAGTGTAACCCCAAATCTGTAGAAAATAACGCAGTCAATACCAATTCATATCAACAAGGAAGGTCAAGGATCAACGATCAATAAGGATTACCTGAAGGAAAGGCGTGAACCCGCCCAAATTTCTGGATCCTTGGCGGAAGCTCACTAGGTGAGAGAAGAGGTGGCCGAGCATCACTGCCCTATCCATCTTCTTCGCAGCTTGGATGTCCTCCAGCAGCGGCAAGTACTTCAGGTTGACCTTGTCAGAGGCTGTGGCAAATAGTAGTCTCCTGAAGAAAAACAGGAGGAAGATCTGCAGATTCTCATCATCTGAGTGGCCATCTAGATCTAGCAGAGTCTCTACCCTCTCGGCAAACGCCTCAAGAGTCTCGCTTGGCATCCGCCGTGCCCGGCTCAACCCCACAAACTGGGAAAAATGTCCAAGAGGTATATGGGATAATGCTCCTTGAATTCGGTAATACCCTTCACCCAGGAGTCAATCCGAAAGCTGTCCATAATCCCTGAGCTCGGGACCCACCACTGGATCACCAATAACTGGCAGGCCTGTCAGGAAGGATACGTCCTCCAGCATGGGCAACATGTGCCCCCAAGGCATAATGAAGGCCTGGCATCTATCGTCCCAGCGCTCTCGTAAAGCTACTAAGAATGGTGCATCCACCATGAACAGTCGGATCTAGAACAGCGGCCCGAATCCAAATGCATCCACCTGAAATAAGAGTCGATCGGGCAGTGCATGGTACCAGGCCCAGACCAACTCCAAGGAAACTCTACCCCGAACTCTCTGCGGTCCCTGCAAATCCAACAAAAAAGAGAACAAAAGTTGTGTACATGTACAAAGAAGTGCCATATGGATGGCAGGGCCCCGGCCGCCTGCTCCGGCGGGCGGACGGCCCGGACGGCGGGGCCGTCCGCCACCCCCTCCGAGGGCGGTGGGGTGGTCCGCCGCCCGCCGTGGCGGACAGCAGGGTGGTCCGCCACCCGCCGTCCGCAGTCACCTGTCCACACCGCCGGATCTCCCCGCTTCTTCCATCAAAATTTTTAAAATTTTTTTTTAACAAAACTTTACCCTCCTCTTCCTCAGAGGAGCCTCTTCGTCGCCTCCGTCTTCTTCCTCTTCGCCGGCGTCTTCTTCCTCTTCACTGGCGTCTTCTTCATCTTCCCCCTCTTCTTCATCACCTTCCGCCCCTCTTCCTTCTTCTCCCTCCTCGCCGCCGCCACCGAGCACCTCCTCGCCGGCGTCCTCACCGTCGCCCCCGCCGCCGGTCACCGCCGTCTCGCCATTGCTACCATCATCCCCACGGGCCATTCTTCTCCTAAGAGAGCGGGGTAGCCACACACGAGCCATAGGAGGATTGGGAGAAAGCTGGGGTAAGGAGAAGGAGAAGGAGAAGGGGAAGGAAAAGGTAACAAGGGAGGGAGAAGGTAATAGGAGAAAAGGGTTTGGGAGTTAGAATACATGGCGCATATCTCCGGATTTAGACGGCTACAGCCGTGGCTGTCCGCCGGACCGGACGGCCGCAGCTGTGGCCGTCTGCCGTACCAAACGTCCACAGCTGTAGCTGTCCGCCGGTCCGGACGGCCACATCCGTGGCCGTTCGTCTGTCCGGACGGCCTCGTCCAGTCTACACTGTTGTTCCTCGGTTCTTAGGATTTTAGAATTCAAAGAAGGCTCTATTTATTCAATAAGTTTTAATAAAATACATCATTCCAGGGCTCTACGACCCATGAAAAAGGCAGACACAGCAGGTCGTACATTCTCTAAATAATTCACATATTTTTTCATGTCCTCGGGAGTCTCCGCTACATCAATGCAGGCCTTGGTGAATCTAGAATGACAGCGCCATGCACGTCGGAGTCGCACTGTCGCCTTTGCTTCCCTCGCATACCCAGTATGCCTCGGTACAATCAACATATCATGTGAAGCAAGAAATGACACTTGTCTTGGAGCTCCAATTTGGAGATGACAGCGATGCCGTTGGTACAAGGCTAACTCGTCAGGTCCGATTAGAGACATCTCACGTTCACGAGAAGCCCTTGTGGTAAATTCCATACCTCGAAGGATCATTGGAACAAAGACGAATTTTTCCACAGCCAGGAAATTCAGGTAGTCACGCCAGTCATCCCTCGTCTTGAGATGAGCCGTGAGACATTTGATTTGATCTTCTGGACCATGAAGAAAGCGTGCAGGATACCATGCACTGTGCTGAAAGATCTTGGAAGTGGAGGTCACCTTCTCATCAAAATCGAAAATCAAGTGCATCTCCATCCACAACTGCAGAGTGAACAAACTCCCTCTCACAGATTGCCCCATGCTCATATAACTGAGGCCGCCATAAAGATGTGACAGTATCACTGGGGCAAGGGATTGACCTCTCCACAGCAAGTTCAAAACACCCACATACTCTCTTTCCAGCACAGAGCCTGAAGTTGGAAACCACAAGACACCCCCGAAGACTAAGCATAGCCCCCGCATCAGTCTTCTAGGCTCGACCGTCTTGCGTTTGATTTCTTGGATCAACCAACGCCCAAGATGATCAACAAGAATTCCTCGCTTGTCACTCATACGGCACACCTCCCGCTTGTCTTGCACTATGTCAGCAAAGATCACCTCCCAAGCAGGCAAATCAAAGGGATCACCAATTTCTAGAGCATCCCAGCCATAGAAAAGTTCTACTTCTTCCATCAGCACGGTCGCTTCGAACTCCCAAAACACAAATGTATGCATCTCCGAATGCCATAGTTCGAGCAGTGCGCCCAGACCCTCCCAATGCCAGTGTACGGAGTTGAACCACTTCGCGAACACAATAGACCGGGTCAGATTCCACCGGCGCATATACACCCTCATGTCCAGTGTGATCACGTCCATCAAGTCCGCAAGCCATGCATACCTCTGAGTATGCCGCGCATTAGGGAATCTAGGGATAGGCTGCAGGTCAACCCAAAGTTAAGGAAGAGAAAAGACAATCAAAATAAATAACATAAAAACTTGAGCTTACTTGTCCATGGGCCAGCAGGTTGCTAAGATGGCCTTTAACATCAGACAAAACCTGAGGTTTTCTGGCAGCCGCATGAGCAGAAGACGAGGTCATAGTCATCAAAGGAAAGTTTGAAGATTTCAAAAGGGGCTTCGGGTCAACCCTCCCCTTTTAGAGTCACAAAGATAGACTTTGGCCCCTTCCACTTTCCATAAAAGATGGAGGGCATGCATATCCACCCTTTCATGGACGGCCTATTCCCTGGCCTTCCACCTTTTCGTGGAAGGCATGCTAGTTGGCCTTCCACCTTTTCGTAGAAGGCATGCTAGTTGGCCTTCCACCATTTCATGAAAAGTACACTCCGTAGCCTCTCACCTCCTTGGAAGGCATGCTAGTTGGCCTTCCACCACTTCTTATATTAACCATATCAATTGGGAGGTACCTTCACCACGGTTTCCGGAGACCTCTTTACTTAAACGAATTAATGGTTATTCCTGAAAATCAAGTCGAAGCCATATCGGATTGGCATTCTACCATTAGAATAAGCATATCTTCCATATCGGCTTCGACTTGAAACTAGCTTTTGCTTCTCATCCTTTTGCAGTTTAAATACTTGAATACTGTGATCATTGAATATATGAACTTTGCTAATGTGCGCTATTGTAGCTGCAGGAAATCCGAAGCAAGTAGAATTGAAGCCACATGAGGCTAATAACTTTGGGCATATAGACTCTGAGTTCTTTTTTAAATAAAACAATGAGGAGTATATATTCCCTAAGTTATTCGATTGGCCAATAAATCCCTCCTGCTTGCATTAGGAATTAATTTTCTAAATTTTAAACCAGCATGCATTGCATAAGCATCCATCCTTGTCCTAGGGGCAATGACCATAATTTATCACCCTGCTTAACCCATTGTTGATTTGTGAGTCTGGCATTTGTTCATTTGTTAGTTCTTTGAATCGCAAGACCTTGCCTTTTCTCCTAAATCCACGTGCTTGCGAATCTCTCACTTGGCGATTATGTGGTATGCCAGGCCACCGTGCGCCCGTTGTGTTGAGACCTTTTCAAGTCACGCTCCCTCCATCTTCCTTGCTTGAGATCCCCTTGGGCTAGATCGCCATGCATCCTAGTGCGCCAAGGCCTCGCGGTTCTAGCACCCGAGGGTCCCACGGATTGTGATTCTCCGATATGAATTTTGTTCTCATTCCAAATCACCCTTGCAGTCCAAATAGCTAACTCTCGTCCATTCAACACATTTGCATATCTTCCTTGGGAATAGCCTATCCTTTTCAAGCCGTCCAAAATCAGGTTCGATTTCAGGAACACCTATTTATCATTTCGTTCCACTCCACTGCAAAACAGGTGTCCAGGAGGGGCATTTGTAGACGCCCGATTTTGGACACCTCATTGGTCATAAATCCCACATTACCACCATAATCCATCCAATTTTCTCACATAATTCAGCCCACTAAATAATCAATCTCATTAACCAATCTCCGCTTCCTCTCACCCGGGGAAGGCCAACTGGGCCGCTTTCCACAGGTGGTGGAAGGCCAACTGGGCCGCTTTCCACAGGTGGTGGAAGCCAACCCTTGCCTTCCACCACCCGTGGAAGGCCAACTCTTGCCTTCCACCATCCGTGGAAGGCCAACCAGGCTGCCTTCCACCACCCACGGAAGGCCAACTACCTTGTCTTTCATCTTTTGGCTACCTTTTTCACTTTCCGCCACCTTTTCGTGGAAGGCCAACAACCCTTGCCTTCCACCACCCTTGGAAGGCCAACCCTTGCCTTCCACCATCCGTGGAAGGCAAGATAGTTGGCCGTCCATTCCCCTAACTTCCACCTTGACCTTGTCTTCCCACGATCTCCTCCACTCGCCACCCTCATCCCCCACTACTCCGATCACTCCCCGCTCCAGCGACTGCCACGGCCACGACCTCCGATCTCTATTGGTTTTAAGGGATTTACGGGGATTTAGACCCCTATTTTCCTCCTATTTTTCCTTCACCTATTTAAACCCTCCATGTCCCCTCGGGGGTGGAGGGGGGTTGAAAGGCTTCAGTTTGTGAGGTTGGAGATTGAAGAGCTTCAAGTAAGAGAAAGTCTTAGTAGTCGACAAGTCAGAGGAAGCAGAAGAATCCTCCGCATTCCAAATGGGCATGTTTTCTAAACTCTCTCCTTATTTTTCTCTTTTACTTTTCATTGCATTCCCACCATCCATCCACTCTGTAGCATCATCTTCTCCTCCTACTCTTTTCCTTTTACCACATTACTTCTACTTTTCACTATTACCACACATGAGCATCCCATCTGCATGCACGCATCCTAAGACATCTTAGCACCCACTCTAACAGAGGTCCCAAACAAAAAACGGGAGGTGGGTGGCCATAAACATATGGTCTCCTTCCCTCCCCAAACACCCACCGATGCGTTCCTATTCAATTTTTGGTTTATTTGATCATATGCATGAATAACTTCTACACATTACAGTCCTAATTGGGTTTTCATTTCTTTGTTCTATCTTTGTCTCTCAGGGGCTCTTACTACTTTTCGTACACAGACTATCGAGTTCTCTACCTTCGGCCAGCCAGAAGTAGAGAAGAGGAACCCGTCATCTCCCGCTCCACCAGAACGCGATCAACTTCATCATCCTGCGGAGCACAGGGACCGTAAGGTAATGCTCCTGGCGATCACACATTCCAATCCTTAACCCCGTCTAAATAGCTGCAATGCTAAGACGAATGGAGAAGCCCTCGCCGAAAGGAGACAGCAGCGGCGGAGACGTTCCGGGCGCCTACAACACCCTCTTACCAAACCATTACACGCCCCAGACCGCTCCTCAACTTGGCAGTGCTCAAGATAACGCTTGGAGCTTCCACTATTGAAGAACATGTGCTCCGAAGCGGCCGAATATTCCACAAAGTGTTCCCCCAATCTACAGTACGAGATGGCCCGTCACAGCCAATAGAAGAGGTTCAGCATGAAGAGAATATATTGGGTACTCATTATGATTTGTTGAAACAGTTGGATAGAACATCGACACGCATTTTTATATTAGAGTTGATCAAGAGATCCAAGATCCATCAAGAACCCTTAATAGACTACCTACAACAGGTAATGGTCAGTGAAGATGTGCCAGTAGAAAAGATCACAGCATTGTTGGTCCCTCAAGGGGATCAACCGTCTATATCCTTTCATACTTCTGAATTGACATCGTTGGCAACAAGGAGCATGGCGTTAAGTATAACTATTAACATATGTAGAAAGGTTATGGATACATGTCTAGTAGATACCGGGGCATCTATTAATGTGTTACCACCAAGAACTCTAGAGCTCTGTGGAGTCCCGAAAGAAAAATGGTTACCTTCTCCCATTTCTGCCACAACCTATGATAACTCTATCCGTTCTCCTCTGGGCATGGTCTATTTGAAGGTAGAGATAGGCCCTGCTTGCCATGCTGAAGTCGAATTTCATATTCTCGAGATCGACCCTTCACTGAAAGGCATATTCGGTCGTCCTTACATCAAGTCACTTGAGGCGATTCCATCAACGAACCACCAATGCCTCAAGTTCCCTAAAAAAGGATGTATCATCAAAGTCACTAGTATGCCTATCCTTGCTGTAACCCACTCGCTGAATATAAGTCCAAATCCAGTCCTTCCGACTGCTCAAAGTCCAGCCATCTCTTTATGCCAAACCTACATCCTTTCGGTAGATCCCTTTAAGCATATCATACCTACATCTTACCCGATCGATACCGTGAAGCGGAGGAAGTCTATGAATACCCCAGGCTGGAACATCATGTTGAAGGTGGGATATCAACCTGGAAAGGGTCTGGGCACCCGGTTGCAAGGAAGAATTAAACTAGTGACAGATGAGAGAAGGATACCTGGCAACGGTCTAGGCTATAGGCCGGAGAAAGTGAGGCATAATATTGTGGAACAACAAGAAGGCAAAGATGGTCAGAAGATATGGAAGACAATGGTTACCCCTTGCAAAGAAAATCGGGATCCCCTGACTTGGACCTTATCCACTTATTTTGTTAAAGAGCCCGTGATTCAACATGACCACGATACTATAATAGTGATTACCTCCCATTTTGACCTGTATGATGTATATGGGAAGGACCTGGCGAGACATTGTTCACAACTGCTAACATACCAGTCTTTAGAGGCTCTGCGGCCGATGAAAAGGAGGAAGACTCAAGATCTAGAATGTGAATGGTACCGCTGGTTTGACACATGAGACTTGTATATTGCACTGAACAGACTATTATTAAATCCATCAGAACCAAAGTGGCCGCCATTGATAGATGAATTAATTGAAAGGTCCGAGGCCATCTTTGATAAAAGGATTTAGCTGACTGAAGAAACTGAAGAAGGGGAGCCAGATGACCCTTATGAAACCGGATTCACCACTGATCTTCTATGGAGAGAAACCTATTCCTCTCACGTTTTCACCCTCCACACTCTGTTCTGCACCCTGCTCCTGACTCTGACTTGGTCGCGGGTGATTATTGAAGAGATTCCACGGGCTCTGCGCATCATTATTACTATATCCCCTCAGGATCTTATTCCTCAGATTCCTCTTGATCTTGAGAGGATCTACGATCTGATCTGGGACATACTGTTGTATGATCCCCCCAATCCCTGGGCATTGGTGCCATTACCTCCATCATTTCATTCTCCCCCTATTCATGTTCATTCCTGCTTTCTGATAAACTCAAATAATTCCAAAAAAAAAACGCCAAGTTGGCAATTTCTTCCTCCCAAATCCTCGTTGAGGAGACCTCATACTTGTCCGATCATACTGCATTGCGCGGGTCATTCGGGCAATATTCTCTCCTAGATCTGCTCTGTCTCTCCTCTTGGGAGGATTTACCTGTATCCTCTCCTGTACCCCTTTATTTTTATCGTTCTTCATCCTCATTAGGTTAGGATAAGGAGTCTAGTGAAGTTAGGGAGTCTAGTGCTAGGCAGGTCAATCAGGTTAGGAAATCTAAGAAATCTAAGGGTAGACGAGTTCCAAATAGATACCTCCAGGATTTAGCTTTAAGATGCCTTTTTTGTTCTCAGATCCCTTAGCTATTAGAAAATCAAATTCAGATGTCAGAAGATTATGAAGTTGATGAGTTAGTCGATGATGGGTACGGGGTATATGAGTTGTTATATGAGAAAGACCCTATTAATGAAGAAGGAGAAGACGACGAGGACGTGGCCGAAGCGTATGCCAGTGGAGTGAAGAGATTTGATGAACCCTTAGCTGCCGTAGAAGAGCCTACTAAAGAGATCAATCTAGGAACTGAAGATGAACCTAAGGTTGTCCTCGTCAGTAAGAATCTGTCTGAAGTAGATGAGGAGGCAGTGGTCCAGGTTCTTAAATATTATAAGGATACTTTTGCTTGGAGTTATGAATATATGCCAGGACTAGATTCTTCCTTGGTGGAACACAGATTGACATTGAAAGATGGAGTTAGCCTGGTTAAACAAAAGTTGAGGCGATTCCACCCTCTAATGGCTTTGAAAATGAAAGAAGAAGTCGATAAGTTGCATAAAGCTAAGTTCATTAGGGTTGTCCTTTATCCGTAGTGGGTGGCTAATATAGTCCCGGTTATGAAAAAGGATGGGAAGGTCAGAATTTGTATTGACTTCCAAGATTTGAATCGAGCGTGTCCTAAAGACGATTTTCCACTGCCTCACATAGCTGTACTCATTGACAACACGGCTGGCTATGAAACATTGTCATTTATGGATGGATTCTCCAGATATAATTAGATTAAGTTGGCAGAAGAGGACCAAGAGAAAACATCATTCACCACACCTTGGGGAACTTATTGCTATGTTGTTATGCCATTTAGATTGAAAAATGTTGGAGCCACTTATCAGAGAGCCATGATGGCGATATTCCATGACATGATGCACATTAACTTAGAAGTGTATGTGGATGATCTTCTGGTTAAATCTAAGACGAAAGCTAAGTATACTAAAGTTCTGGCAAAGGTTTTGGAGAGGTCGAGAGAATACCAGTTGAAGATGAATCCCAAGAAGTGTGTATTCGGAGTATCATCAGGAAAATTATTAGGGTTTATTGTAAGTAAACAGGAGATTGAGATCGATCTCAATAAGGCAAGGGCTATCAGAGAAATGCCACCTCCCAAGAACTTGAAAGAGTTAAGAAGATTGATCGAGAGATTACAGTTTATTCGCCGCTTTGTCTCCCAGCATTCACACAGGTGTAAGCCGTTCTACGAGCTTACTAAGCTGGGAGTCATGTTTGATTGGGACAATAAGTGTCAGGAGGCATTTGATGGATTAAAGGATTATTTGGAAAGTCCTCTTGTCTTGAGACTACCATCTCCAGACAAACCTTTGATTCTATATATTTTTGTTCTAGATGATGCGATGGGGGCTATCTTAACACGAGAAGATGAAGAAGGAAAAGAGAGGGCAACCTACTTATCAACCCCGCAGAACAAAGATACACGGCGATGGAGAAAACATGTGTAGCACTTGTATGGGTAGTTCAAAAGTTGAAGCATTATTTTTTGGGCCATGAAGTTCATCTCATCGCTAGCATGAATCTCATTAAGTTTCTTCTTGAGAGATCCGTCCTCACTGATAGGTTAGCATGCTGGCAGAGCTTTCTATCCCAATTTGATATCACTTACATTCAGTAGAAAGCAATCAAAGGCTATGCCACAGTAGAACATCTTGCTCATCACCCTCTTCCTCGATTTGATCCAGTCCAATCGGAGTTTTCGGTTAAGGAACTGATGTCCATAGACAAAATCAATGATGATATGTGGACTCTGCATTTTGACAGAGCTCTGAACTCTCATGGTAAGGGCATCGGCATTGTTCTCCTATCACCTGAAGGTTTCACCATTCCACAAGCCTTTCAACTTGATTTCTATGTCACCAACAACATAGCTGAATATAAGGCTCTCCTTGCTGGCCTCGAGGCCGCTCATCTCCATGGTGCCACCAAGCTGAGAATTGTGGGTGATAGTCACCTAATTCTTCGCCAAGTGCTTACTAAATATCGTACCCTTGATCCTAAACTCAAGCCTTATCAAGAACTTACTTCAGCTTTTGCCAAGATTTTCACCAAACTGATATTTGTCCATGTTCCTCGGAATCAAAACATTCTAGCTGACGCCTTAGCTTCTCTCACATCTTCTCTAAATTTCCCGATCAACAGGCAATCTGAGTCGATCATTGTTCATAGGCATCTTTCTCCTACCGTGAAAGACCCTTCCTTCCTTAAGGTTAAAGAGAAACTGCTGAAGAAGGTTAGAGATGGGGATATTATAGAAAAGAGAGAAATTATGTTGCTAGATTGGCAACAAGAAATGGAAGACGAGGATAAACCATGGTATTATGAGATTGCTAAGTACTGTGAAGATCAGTCATATCCCGAAGAAACCACTACTGAAGAGAAAAGGTCTATTAGGAGAGTTGCTCAAAGATACACCTTAGTTGGAGGAACTCTATATAAACGTGCATTTGATGGTATTCTCTTGAGATTTCTAGATGAGGATGAGCTTTAGAAGATCATGGATGGAGCTCATGCCGGAGTTTGTGGTGGCCATGTTAACGGACAAATGCTATCAAAGAAAATCCTTAGACAAGGATATTATTAGCCAACCATGGAAGAAGATCGTGTAGGATATGTTCGTAGGTGTGCTAAGTGTCAACTTCATGCCGATAAGATCCATTCTCCCGCATCTTCACTCCGTCCTGTTTCATCCCCATGGCCTTTCTCCATGTGGGCATTCGACATCATTGGACCCCTTGGCAATCCTGATTCCGCTACCAAGTAAAAATCTTTCATTCTCACGGCAACGGAATATTTTACCAAGTAGGCGGAAGCCGAAGCATACACGGAGATCAAAGCATCAACGATCTGCAAGTTCATCATGAGGAGCATCATCACTAGATTCGGAATTCCAAACACCATCGTCACTGACAATGGACCGCAGTTCATATCACAAGAGCTGAAGGACCTCTGCAACAAACATAAAATTGCATTGCATCATTCATCTCCTTATTATCCGCAAGGCAATGGCCAAGCAGAAACAACCAATAAGAGTCTGATAAAAATTATCAAGAAAACATGTAAGTCTAATAAATTCTCGGACTTGCCAGAAAAATTAATTGAGGCTCTACGGGCATACCGAACTTTAATCCGCACTCCTACTGGGCAAACTCCTTATTCCTTAACATTTGGAATGGAAGCGGTAGTTCCATACGAAGTCCTCATCCCATCATAAGAGTACAATTGAGCAAGGAATTTTTCATTGATGAACATCGCTCAGCGCTCCTCGCTCAGCTGGAATTCTTAGACGAGAAAAGATGGTCAACAGCTAATCATGCAAGAGTATATCAGAATAGATTAGCACATTTTTACCAAAAAAAAAGTCATTGAACGAAAGTTTGAAGTTGGTGAAATGGTTGTGAAAAGAATCTTTATATAACCTGGTGGTCCGCGTTCTAAACTCCAACCCAACTGGGAAGGACCATACGTCATATCGCATGCTTTCCCTAGTAACGCCTATCGTTTAGTTAATGCAGAAGGGCAAGAGTTAACTCACCCCTGAAACGGTCTATATCTTAAGAAGTACTACCCTTAGTTTAAACGATCAGCATGGTGCAAGGACTAGTAGAGTCGAAAAATTTGGAAACTCAAATTCCCTTATTAATATTTGGTAATCTAATTCAAACGCATTATTGCACACAAACACGTTTGGTTCGTGAATAACAAGAGATGTGAAGCCCGAAGAACACCGAAAGCTTGACTAAAAGTGGAAAAGTACAACTCATTCTTTTCAAAACAAAACTTCTATTTTACTCTCGGCCCACAATGTCAGAACGAGGCTTAGAATAGACTACTAAAAATAGCCACCATCTTAGTAGGAGGTCGTCATAAGAAAAAAAGGGGGAGATCCGCCCCAAAAAAGCAAAAGAAAAAGGAAAGGGCAAAAAGCTAACCAAATCAAAAGGCCGCTCAAACATTACAAATGTTACCACAAAAGGCCACAAAATCAAACGAAAAAGGAGCGCAAGGTCGTTAAATACCTTGAAAAAAATAAAAAGGACCGAACCCCAAATGGATAATAGGGAAAAGGAAGGACATCTTTATGAGTCTCCGGAACCCTCTCGCGGGCTTTCTAGACCAATTCTTCCCTTCATTCTAAAGAGGTGTGCTCCAAGCTTGAGGAATGGCCAAGATTGACTAAGGGTCAGACCATCAAATGGGATCATGATTACAAACATAATTCAAGTACAATAAGTCTGGATTAGGTCATTAAAGAATGATGTGGAAATTAAGTTGACGAATGAATATGCTTTTTTGATCCAAGTTGCATGCTGATCCTTAGTTTATTCAGTTGATGTCTTATTTCAAAACCCAAAAAAAAAAATGTATTGCAAAACCCAAAAAAAATTGAATATTGCCAAAAAAAAAAAAAAAATTTGAATATGTCAAAACTACAAAAAAAATTGGAATTGCAAAACGAAAATATGTCGATTAGTATTTGTCTGATTAAGTCATGAGTGCTGCATTCTTTCATTTTCAGTGAGCATTTGCATGCTTGCATGTTGCATTTTACTTCCTTTTAATTATCTTTATTTGCCTTCATCAAATAAAGGCTTCGCCCCTTGAACCTTCTACCAAGCAGAGGATCAAATAGCCAGTTACTTAACCGGGCAAGGGGCTAAGCCTGAACAGATATTTAAATTGTTTGTTTAAGCCATGTGCAAGAATGAAAAGGAAAGACAGTAGAAAATAGTACCAAGACAACTCAAGTACGAAGAAAGTCCTTTCATATATCAAAAGAGTTCATATACAAGTGAAAGTCCATCCACAGGACTTCAAAATAAAAAGAAGATACATCATGACAGCCCTCACGGCTCACTCTCTCCCGCGCCCTCATCTAGCTGGCTCTGCGCCTCGTCCTAGATGTCCGGTCCTCGTGCTGGCGGTGGTGGTGGTTCCATAATGCTCGGCCCTGCCTGGCCGGAGGATACTGCTATGCTAGTGGTGAAAGCACTCACCTATCCTCGCTTTAGTGCCCGCTGTCGCGCACGCTGGTATCGAGCCTCAATGCTCTGGCGCTCGTGCTCCGCCACTGAAAGTCGTCCCTGAAGGCTATCCAATCGGGACCGGTCGCGATCTCTCTCCTCGGTCAAGATCTCCAGCCGAACCTGGAGTCGTGCAAGCTCGCGAGGAAGATCACCCGTGGAGAGCCTTGCCAGCTGCTCTTCCAACTCAGCAACCCGGGTTGCTGAACTGCGGGCCTGCGCCAGCTCAGCATCTCTCTCTCCAAGAGCTACGCAAATCTCTTGGACCTGCAACAGAAGACATATTGTCAGTCAACTAATCAAGCAAGCAAACAAAGTAATGCCGAGATGAAAGAAACAAGTCAAAGATTTACCCGACTAGCAGCATCATCCTCAGCCTGAGTAGCTCGGCGGATGGCTAGAGCTAGTTGACTCCGCAAGTCAGCCATGGCAGCTTCATGGGTAGCCGAAGAAGAAGAAGGATCGGTAGCAGTGGAAGGTAAAGGGGTTGCTGCATGAGTATAAGCAGGACGTTGTAACAAAGGGGAGATCACCGTCAGTGTATAAGTGCCAAAACAATTTAATAATAAAAGAAGCATTCATAATACCTATGCCATTCATGCATGTCGCACTTACCAGTTCATCCAATTCTTTTTGGACACGCTCTAACTGGGCCTCGGCATCCTGGAGGTGGCCATGGAGCGTGATGACGGTGGCATCCCGTGCATCCTGCATTTTTCATAACATGTCATACATTTACAAATATAAGCAAGATAATTAACAAAATGAAAGACGCATTCATGAGCATACATATCATATTACTCACATCAAGAGGCCGGAGTAGCTAGAGGTGGGCAGTGTAGTGGGCCCGATAGCACTGCAGGTAAGCATCGCTGCTCACCACTTGCGACTCTACGGGACTCCATACCTGTGCCAATCATCCCACTGATTTGGAAATTTGGCGCCCCAGTAAATGCGGGCCTACTTCCCCCGCATCATCCTCCCGATCCCCTCGGGGATCTCCTCCTCCACCCACTCCTGATGCAGACCCAGCGTCCGCAACGCCAACCTCAGGCATAGCAGGGCAATCTCGTTCTGCCTGTTAGTATTAGCTGGTTTGAAAGCCAATTCGACACTATGTACTTATTCAGATTATTAATAAATGACAATAATTCATTGTGTGTAATTAATTCGATCTATGTTTATCGTATCACGATGAAGTCCATGAACATGTGCAATAGTCTTCGGATTATGATGAGATCATAATTACGGGACTGAATAGGGTTTAACAGTAAACCATGCCCTAGGTCAATTCGGGAACATTGCACGGATGAAAGATTATATCCGCGCGCTAACCGATGATAGAAAGGTTCTAATAGAGGGTTGCGATAACCCCAATGCCATCTAGGATCACGCGATGTTGCTAGGCATCCAACGTGATAGGAAGTCCATCTGAATTTATTGTGGGACATTAAATTCGGCTGATTAATTAAATATAAGGATATTAATTAATTCAGTGGGTCAGTAAAAGGTTACTGGACTTAATGGGCTATTAACTGGACTGGTATTTGGGCCTAGAGGGTTACACGCGGATTCGAATCCGCGCAAGGTAAATCCGATTTACTCCGGTCTTGTTTTGTTCATCGAAACGGGATGGATTCAATCCCGAAATTAAATTTATTCCGCTGTGTTTTTGATCGGATCTCGACACAGCGATCCCTACAGTGGTATCAGAGCCATGTTCCACTGTGTTTTCGCCGTTTCGGTCTCTAAAATTATGGTTTTTGAATTTATTCCATGCTTAAATTTATTTTCTTACAAGATTTGAATTCATGAGATGTTCAATGCGATGAGATCGCGGCTTAAAATCTGAAGAAAATATTTTATTTTTAGGGTTTTTCGTCATGTTCTTCGTTGGACGAAGAACATACTATTTTTGATAAAATCGGATCCATGAGATGGATCTTTGGGGGCTTTGATCGTTGTGATCGATGCCGGCAGCGTGGGGAGCAGGGTACCGCTGGCCATGGCCTTCCTTCTTCTTCCTCTTGTGTTTTTGAAACCGCTGTGAAAAGGGGATCGAGGGAAAAAAAAAAAATTTGGAAAGAAATAGGCCACCGGAGCCCTTCACGGGCATGCTCCGGCCGCCGGACGACGCCGGCAACGTCGCCGGAACCGGCGGACGGTCACCGGTGCCCGGCTGGAGCCGGTGCCGGTGCCAGAAGGGAACCCCAGCAGGGGGTTGCCGCCGTCGGGTTCCCTGCAATGCAGGGAACCCTCGGGCGCCCCTGTCGTACGGCTAGGGTTTCCCCTAGCCGCCGACAGGGTCCAGCCCAGCAGGGCCCGGACCAGGCCCACGGGCCTGGGTCCGAGCCCTGGCTCGGCCCTGCCCCACTTCTTTTATATATATATTTTTTTATTAGTGGCCTTGTTAAAATTAATTTAATTTAATTTTATTGTTAAAATTTGATTTTTGACATTAAAATTTTAATTTTTGGGTCCTAATAATAAAATGAGTTTTTCATTATCATTTTAACAAATGTTGTTAATACTAATTATTAAACTAAGCTGTTAGATTAATTGTTGTATTTAATTGTTAAATATCCCCATAATTATTTGAATTGTTCAAATTGAGCATGGAATATTTTAAAGCCATTAATTTTAGATTTTGTGCATATTTGATGTGTTATTAATTGTTTGTTTAAATTCGATTTAAGTTAAGCATGCATAAATTGATTTTCGAAAATTCTAAATTCTCCAAAATTTTGTTTGGTTCCTGGTTTTATGAAACTTGAAATTACTATTATTTTCGAAAATTTTAATTAAGCCATTTGATGTGTAATTCATGTGTGGTTTGTTTAACTAAAACACATAGTGGTCATGGACGAGCATTATTTGTAGATATGGAATGTGATTGTGTGGTTTATTGTTTATTAATAAATAGAGGTCTGCGAACCTCTCCCTCTCATATTCCATTATACTTCTACCTTCCTCCTTGATGTAATCGCCATAAGGCTTCCTCTTTTAAATTATTATGTGATTGAGAATTATGATGTGATTTGATTGAGGCAGCTGTGCGCGGAGCGAGGATGATCAACAACTGCCGACCAGATGAAAATGAAGGAGTTCATTGAATCTATGGGTTTGCAGACTCATAATATAAGTTGTTATATTGTATATGTGTGTGAGTTTGACTGTCTGGCTCAAGTCAAACCACAGTGCCGTCCATGACCACACTAATGACATGTATGTGATGCATGTGCTTTATATTTGCTAGGTTATTAGTATTTATAATATATTCGATATATTTCATACTATCACCTAGGATGAGACCAAACTAAATAAGTAAAACCTTTGTAACAAATTCTAAGCCGGAGCGCGAGTCATTGAGAATGCACCGCGTGGCTCTCCATCAATATGATTAATAGAACTTAATTCAGTGGTGGCAGATACTATGTGTTTACCCGAGGTTTGCCATTAACTGATGAGAGAACTATTGATCATGGCATTTGATGCATTTGGATAAAAGTAGAGGAATGATATAGTTATCCATATGTTTACCCGGAAACTATATTTCTACTCTACTTTATCACGTATTGATGGTAATGCTTAGACTGGGGATAATGGTCTACTGTGTTTACCCGGGACCATTAATAACCTGGGAGCCAAAGTATGATCGGATATTGCAAGGAGTTGCAATTATCATGACATGATTGCTCTGAGATAGCGGTATGATACTACGTGTTTACCCGAGGTCATACTGTGATGCTTGGAGATTCTGATCCCCACTAGGAGAAAGTCGGCGTCTCCCGTTCTGTATATCTGAAGGTTATACAGTCCGTCGAAAATTAGTGGGAGTAAAACTAGATAATAAAAGACCATATCTTGTTTTAGTTAATCTAAATATCTGCTAATTATCATTTGATTATCTCCTGTAGGCTAGAATGTCGCATCATAACCCGTTGCGAGGCATACTTGATGCCAACCGTTTGACAGGCACCAATTACTCAGACTGGCTCAGGAACCTGAAGATTGTCCTCAGGTCTGAGCAGACTGCCTACGTCTTGGATAATGAACCTCCTGCTGAACCAGCATTAGATGCCTCAGAGGAGGAAATGATAGCATATGAAAAATGGAAGGAAGATTCCACCATGGCCCAATGCTACATGTTAGCCTCTATGAGCAATGAATTGCAGAGGCAACATGAAGAGATGGATGCTAGATCCATCATGCTCCATTTGAAGGAGCTATTTGGTGCGCAGAGCAGAATCGAACGATATGAGATATCGAAGAATCTGTTCAAGGCTCAGATGGCAGAGGAAACTTCAGTACAGAATCACGTGCTGAAAATGATTGAGTGGGTGGAGAGGCTAGATGCTCTTGGGATTACACTTCCCAAGGAGATGCACACAGACCTCGTGTTGTCTTCACTTCCACTGTCATATGCTCAGTTCATCGTTAATTTTAACATGAACAAGATCCAAGCCACCTTAGTTGAACTGCTGAACATGTTAAAGACTGCTGAAGGGAACCTTGTGAAGGATAAACCCCAAGTCCTCATGGTTGGTAAGACCAACAGAAAAAGACTTGCAGTCCAAGCTTTTCGAAAGAATAAGAACAAGGTTCAGAGAAAGGCAAAGGCTGTCAAGAAAGACAAAGGTAAAAGTGCTGAGAAAGGTGATTGCATCTACTGTCACCAAAAGGGGCACTGGAAGAGGAATTGCAAAGAATACCTCAAGGACAAGGCTCAAGGAACTGTGAAGCAGCATGATGCTTCAGATATCTATATGATATATGTAAACTTGTCAATAAGAGATTGTACATCATGGGTATTAGATACTGGATGTGTATCTCATATCTTCAACTCTGTGCAGGCACTGACAAGAAGGCGTAAGCTAAGGACTGGCGAGGTGGAGCTGAGGCTAGGTAACGGCGCAAGAGTTGCGGCGATCGCTGTGGAGACAGTAAAGCTCAAGCTACCGTCCGGAGACACATTTTTATTAGATGAATGTTATTATGTACCTAGCATAATAAGGAACATCATTTCTATTTCATGTTTAGATAGAATTGGATACAATTTAAATTTTGGGAACAATAGTTGTTCAATTTATTTCGGAAATAAATTAATAGCTTCTGCTATTTTGTCCAATGGTTTGTATCTATTAAATGTGTCTCATGATAATTTTCACATCGGTTCTTCAATTAAAAGAAGTAAGTATGAAATGAACAAAGCTTACTTGTGGCACTATAGGCTTGGACACATTGGTGAAAATAGACTCCAAAGGATGCATAAAGATGGATATTTAGATCCATTTGATTATGAATCATATGTAACCTGTGAGTCATGTTTAATGGGTAAAATGGCTAAGTCTCCATTTAGTGGAACTGGAGAACGAGCCAAAGACATATTAGAACTCATACATGTAAGGAATCGCCATGAACGCAGCGGAAATAAAAATGATTCCATTGTATCGGTTGCTGGGGTCGTAAAACGGACATTAAAATCTAAGCGGGAAGAACAGTTCTTCACCTTTGCGGGGTTTCGAATCTCCCGTGGATGATGCCGACTCGGTAATCGCGCACGCGCACGATCTCTAGAGGTATCCACACGAGTTCCCACAGCAGACGCGATTTCCTCCTCGACTTGAGTGCTCCGACCAGATCTTAATCCACTATGCGCGGAAAGAGACAGATCCACTCCAAGAGAGAGAGAAGGAGAGAGAGAGAGGAGAGAGAGAATCTGAGGAGTAAAATTCGTCCAACTAACCTTTTTACCCCTTCCCCTTGGCCCTCCTTATATAGAAATAAGGATAAGCACAAGAGTTAATCCTCATGATTATCCAAGAGTTTGGCCTTGGATAATTCTCCATTAAATCTTCATGTTTATCCTGCGGCTTTTCATAAAAACCCAGATAAGCATGAAATTTAACGTCTCTCACCGTCTGACGAGAACTCTTATGTGTGTGACCCTCTAGGCCCATATATCAGTCCGGTTGCAGGCCCATTAAACTTAGAACTGTTTCTTGAGTTTAATATTTATTAATTAACATTTAAACATCATATGTTAAATGATTAATTTAATAAACAAGTAAATTATCATCCGATGATTAATTCACTTGGCCTTCTGATCATGAACAGTACCAAACACTACCTCATGATCCTAGAAGATATAAGGGATACTGTTCCCTTCAATTGAACCTTTCCGTCTGCAGATGCCGCACATATATAATCCTTTACTCATGCAATGTCCCGATAACGCAAGGGTATGGTTTTATAGTCAAACCCTCTATCGCATTATCCAGATGGATTCTAGTACACAGCTAATATATAGAAAGACATCTCTTTCATATGACCCTGGCCAGGGATTTATGTGTACACATCCATAGGATATTCTCTCTCCAGTCTTATACCAAGAGTGAGTGATCCCTTGTTGTTCACTCAATTACCTTCGCAAGTTTTCCACTGTATTTGAAAGACCGATTATGGTGGACTTAATGGTTAAAGTCCACGAGTCAGGGAATCAAGATACAATGGTCCACAAACAAGGTATCCTTGGTGACTCAGGTCAAAGGACCAACTGTGCTATTGCAACGATTGAATTTCCTGGTTGACTAATAGGTATAATTACCATCCAGGAATTCTTATTTGGGTCTGTTCAGTGAACTCATTCTCTAATGAGCACCCACTTGTTTGTCTTAGTGTCACCACACGAGTGAATGTGAGATCATTCACCCTCATCACATGAGCAGACATAACTTGTGTCGATCTTATCGGATATTTAATGTCCATCTCAAATATCCTATGATTGAGAACTGTTTAAAACAATTGACTGAGGATATTGATCTCACTATCATGATCTCATCATGATTCAATATCCCATATATTTGTCTATGGACCTTCATTACGATAGTTATTTGCGAGAACTATTAAATGAAGAAATGATTGCATTTATTAATAATCTGAACTAGAATGTACAATGATTGGCTTTGCGGCCACCCAATTCTAACATTCTCCCACTTGGACTATAGCCAATCACCCATGTGTCTAAGTCCCATAGACTTAAGGTGACGTTCTAAATTGTATTGAGACAATGGCTTAGTCAAGGGAGCTGCTACATTATCTTCAGATGAGACTTTCTCAACTACTATATCTTCTCGGGCGATGATCTTACGAATCAGATGAAATCGTCTCAGAATGTGCTTTGACTTCTGATGTGATCTGGGCTCCTTCGCTTGAGCTATTGCCCCATTGTTGTCACACAATAATGGAACAAGATATGAAATGCTTGGAACGACTCCAAGCGCCGATATGAACTTCTTCATCCAAACCGCCTCCTTGGCCGCTTCAGCTGCAGCAATGTATTGTGCTTCGGTCGTCGAATCTGCAGTTGTTTCCTGTTTGGAACTCTTCCAACTTAGTGCACCTCCATTTAACATGAACACAAATCCAGACATGGATTTGCTGTCATCCATATCCGACTGGAAACTCGAGTCAGTAAATCCTCGAAGTTCCAAGTCGTTTCCTCCATAAATGAGAAATAGATCCTTAGTCCTTCTCAAGTATCTAAGGATACATTTCACTGCCTTCCAGTGTTCCTCACCTGGATCAGCCTGATATCTACTGGTGACACTTAGTGGGTGTGCCACATCAAGCCTAGTACATAGCATTGCATACATGATAGATCCTATTGCCGAGGCATAAGGAACTCTATCCATGTATGCTCTCTCTTCAGGTGTCTTGGGAGACATTTCTTTAGAGAGATAAATTCCATGTCTCATAGGAACGAGGCCTCTCTTGGAATTTTCTATGCCAAACCTTTTGACTAGGGTATCTATGTACATAGATTGGGATAAGCCAAGCATCCTTTTAGACCTATCTCTATGGATCCTTATTCCCAGAATATAGGATGCTTCTCCCAAATCTTTCATGGAGAAGTTTTTGGATAACCAAGCCTTTACTGATGACAACATTCCTACATCATTCCCAATGAGTAGAATGTCATCAACGTAAAGTACCAAAAAGGTAACTGCGCTCCCACTAGCCTTTTTGTATACACAAGGTTCATCTTCATTCTTAATGAAGTCATAAGATTTGATTGCTTCATCAAATCTTAAGTTCCAAGTTCGAGATGCTTGCTTTAATCCATAGATGGATCTTTGCAGCTTGCATACCTTGCTTGAATGTTCTTTGGAAGTGAATCCTTCAGGTTGTATCATATACACCTCTTCTTGAAGGTTCCCGTTAAGGAATACTGTTTTCACATCCATTTGCCATATTTCATAATCATAGAATGCAGCGATAGCAAGAAGTATTCTGATTGACTTAATCATGGCAACTGGAGAAAAGGTTTCGTCATAGTCAATGCCTTGCCTTTGACGATATCCTTTTGCTACCAGCCTTGCCTTGTATGTGTCAATCTGTCCATCTGCCCCGATCTTTCTTTTAAAGATCCATTTACTGCCAATAGGTACTACACCTTCTGGCAGATCAACCAAGTTCCAAACTTGGTTGGCATACATGGACTGAATTTCAGAATCCATTGCCTCTTGCCATTTTTCTGATTCTTGACTATTTATGGCTTCTAGGTAGGTTTGAGGATCATCATCCTCATTTAAGTGCACTTTTGGCTTGCCATCATCGATATGTCCAACATATCTTTCAGGCTGCTTAGGCACTCTACCTGATCTGCGAACCTTTTGTGTATCATAGTGAACAAGTTCTTGAGTCAATGGTTCAGTAGATGAACCAGTGTTGATTTGTGAGTCTAGAATTTCTTCCAGTTCTATCTTGCTCCCACTGTCTTTTTTTGTAAGATATTCTTTCTCTAAGAAGATAGCTCTTTTTGCGACAAACACCCTTTGATCGCTGGGCTGATAGAAGTAATATCCAAAAGTCTCTTTTGGATATCCCACAAATCTACATTTCTCTGTCCTGGAATCCAGTTTGTCTGGATCATGTCTTTTGACATGTGCAGGACAACCCCATACTCTAACATGCTTAAAGTCTGGTTTCTTTCCTTTCCATATCTCATATGGAGTGGAAGGTACTGACTTACTGGGAACTTTGTTCAACAGATATGCATCAGTCAACAGTGCATATCCCCATAAAGAGATTGGAAGTTTGGCATAACTCATCATGGATCATACCATATCTAATAGAGTACGATTTCTCCTTTCCGATACACCATTTAACTGAGGTGTATAGGGAGGAGTCCACTGAGACAAAATACCATTATCCTTAAGATATTCTGTGAATTCTGTACTTAAGTATTCACCCCCTCGATCTGATCGAAGAGTTTTAATACTCTTTCCAATCTGGTTCTCAACTTCGTTTTTAAACTCTTTAAATTTCTCAAGAACTTCTGACTTATATTTCATTAAATATATGTAGTCATATCTTGAGAAATCATCTGTAAATGAAACAAAGTATGAGTAACCACCCATAGCATGAGTGGACATTGGACCACATACATCACTATGTATTAGTTCCAATAAGTCCTTAGCTCTGTCTCCATGTCCTGAGAATGGAGCTTTGGTCATCTTTCCCATGAGACAAGCTTCACAGGTTGCAAATGATTCATAATCAAATGGATCAAGATATCCATTCTTTTGCAACATTATGATCCTGTTCTCATTTATATGACCTAGCCTACAATGCCATAGGTACGATTTATTCACATCCTTATCTAAGCGTTCAAGAGAATTATTTACTAGACAAACATCATATGAAATATCAAGTAAATATAATCCATTCAATAAATATCCGGAAGCAAACAATTTGTCTCCTTGATAAATTGAACAACCTTTATTCTCTAGTTTCATAGAATATCCTTGTCTATCTAAACATGAAATAGATATGATATTCCTAATAATGGTTGGAACATAATAATAATCTATCAGTTCCAAAGAGTCTCCTGACGGCATCTGAAGTCTTGCTGTCCCCACAGCTAACGCAACAACTTTTGCTCCATTCCCGAGCCTCAGATCCACGTCTCCGCGGTTCAATCTTCTTTTACTTGTTAACACCTGCAGGTTATTGCAGATATGAGAAACACATCTAGTATCTAATACCCAGGATGTTGATTCTCTATAAGACAAGTTAAGATCGATCATGAGAATACCTGAAGCTTCACCAAGCTTCTCCTTTGCTTTTTCTGTAAGATAAATCTTGCAGTTTCTCTTCCAATGACCTTCTTTATGACAGTGGAAACACTGACCTTTATCATTGACTTTAGCTTTGTCTTTTTGAGCTCCCGGTTTGCTTTTCACTAGCTTCTTAGGCTTACCTTTCTTAAAGGTCTGTCCAACTTTCCTTTTCTTATTGGTCTTACCAACAAGCATTACATTTGGCTTATCTTTCTGGATAGTGCCTTCTGCTGTCTTCAACATGTTGAGCAGCTCAGCCAGTGAAACTTCAATCTTGTTCATATTGAAGTTGATAATGAATTGTGAAAATGAATCTGGAAGGGACTGTAGGATTAAGTCGATGCTTAGGTTATTGTTCATAACAAAGCCCAGCACAGCAAGCCTCTCAATCCACTCTATCATCTTGAGCACATGAGTTTGCACAGATGTGCCCTCGTTCATTCTGGTCCTGAACAATTTCTTAGATATCTCATATCTTTCTGTTCTGGATTGTTCACCAAACAACTATTGTAGGTGATTCAGAATGGTCTTAGGTTCCATGTTATCATGTTGTCGCTGCAGTTCATTGTTCATTGAACCAACCATATAACACTGGACCTTGACAGAGTCCTCCTTCCAATTTTCATACATCATTAATTCATCTTCATTAGCATTATCACCGGGTTGCACTAGATCTGGTTGATCCAGGACATAGGCTAGCTTTTCATACCTGAGGACAATCTTCAGGTTGCGTAACCAGTCAATGTAATTTGGTCCCGTGAGTTTGTTTGCATCAAGTATGCAACGGAGGGGGTTAGGTGACGACATAGCGACCTACATGGAATATATATAAAATGAGCAGATAGTTCTTAAAATCAGATTTAGGACTTTTAATCTAGATTTATGCTCCCACTATTTTTCGGCGATCTGTATGACCCTCTAAGATACAGAACGGGAGATTCCAGTGATCTCCTAGTGGGGATCAGAATCCTTTGGGCAACATGCATGTAACCTTGTGGTAGCACAACAAATCACATCAAGTCCCTTAGGCAGTCAACTCTTGACAGTTGCAACATTTTGCAATATCCGATCGATTTAACCCCTGAATCAGAATGACCTTGTGGTAGCACAACAAATCAATTTGATTCAGTTAAGTTTATCCATCATTACTTAGATGACATGAATTCATAGTGCAGTCCTTGTGGTAGCATAACAAAACTACACTATTTGTCCATTCATCTTAATGACATCACATGTCGTAGACCTAGTTTAATTTCTAAATCAAACAGACCTTGTGGTAGCACAACAAATTCGTTTAAGATAAGAATTATCCTAAGATCTATAATGATGGTGGGTTACGTGGATTATTCTGAATATCTCACGTTTACAACTTAAGTTTTAAAAGAGGGTTTTTTATTTTGATTTATAAAAATCGTGCTATCAATAGTATTTCAATTTGAAGTATCAATATACTTAATAGAAATATATATATATGATAGCGTAGTCCACAAATATCACATATATGCAGAAAAATTAAATGGGGATGATCATGGACTGCTAAAACTACTATGGAATCATCAGAGCCAAACGATGATCCATAATAGGATCCTAATGTGAAAACAGCAACACTGGTTCCATTTGATGCGAGTCTTTCCTCCAGAGGTGTCTTCAGAAGATCCCGTCCTCTTAGCTTAATCCGATACATTTAAATATAAAATTCAGGACTCGCAGGTCCACAAATGTACATTTAAACAATTAGAAACCTTGATCTTATCAAGGGGAGTACAATCTAATAGGAAGGTAGAAAGTACACTTGGATTAAGAGAGAGGAGGATACGCAGGTCCTATTTAAAATCCCAAATGAAATAAGCATTGCATTCATCCACATCATTCATCACATGAAAATACTAAGTCCATGATCATCCCACCAGAAAACACATCACATGCATCACAATCATCACATAATTGCTGTTTGGTATTAAATTTTATAAATATAAAATTATAATACCAATTAGTTTTCGAAATAACATTTATTTCAGCATAATCAATAATATTCAAAACATTATTGACAAATTAACTAACTAAACCATTCAGTTAATATAAATAATGATTCAAACAATTTGAACATTAAAAGTAATCAAGTTATGCATGAAATCAGTTTAAAACAATTTTAAACTAATTAACTAACACCCTATTAATAACAAAGCCTTTAATTGAATAACAGTTATTAAACAATTTAATAACATGTTAATAATCATAAAAATAATTAATAACAATTATTAATTATTTCTATAATTTTTCTGTTTTAAAACAATTTTAAAACTGGCTTGAATGGGCTAATATAGGGTTTAAAGGGGGTTAAAAAGGTATTAAAAAACAATTTTTAAAAACCAGAAAATGGGCCCAGCCCATTAGGGCCCAAATGGCCCGGGCCCAAGGCCCTGGCTCGGCCAGGGGGTCTGGCCCAGCCAGACCCGAGCCCTGGCTCGGCCAGGGTCGCACCCTGGCTCGGCCATGGCGCCGCCCGGCCCCCGCCCGGTCCGACCGGGTCGGGACCGGGCGGTCCGGCCCCTCCAGCACCATTCGACCGGCTCCTTTCCCTTTTCCCCAACCGAACCCTAATCCCTTTTGCAGAAGCTTCGGCTGGGAGGATCCGGCGCCGCCGCCGGCGAGCCCCAGCGTCGCCGGCCCCGGCCGGCGTTGCCCCTGGCGCCGGTGACGTGCCCGGCGCCGGCAGGGCCGCCGGTGACCGGCGTTGGGGAGGAAACCAAGCCCCAAAATTCCAAAAAAAAATCTGATTTTCAGGTTTAAAAACCCGAGTTCGGGCTCGATTTTTAGCACCTCCAAGGGCACTCCGGTGCCGATCTTCATGCCCAATAAGAAGTGGTGACTATCACCAAGAGATCTAGAGATTCTGCCGGCCATCCTAACGCTTGGGATGCGCGTACGAAGCCGCTAAAGTACCCCGTTCGTCGTCCCACGAACAACTCCGAAAAACCCAAATAAAATCCGAAAAATTACAGAAAAATAATGAAATTGATTGTGTTCATCATATGAACACTATTCTGCCATTTTTAATCGGATTAGACACAAGAACACGTACAATACGGGTTCTTCACGCATAACGAGAAAAACACGCAAAACGGTGCCGTTTTACGACCGAACCAGCGAACATGGCTCTGATACCACTGTAAGGAATCGCCATGAACGCAGCGGAAATAAAAATGATTCCATTGTATCGGTTGCTGGGGTCGTAAAACGGACATTAAAATCTAAGCGGGAAGAACAGTTCTTCACAATTAAAATCTAAACGATGATGCCGACTCGGTAATCGCGCATGCGCACGATCTCTAGAGGTATCCACACGAGTTCCCACGGCAGACGCGATTTCCTCCTCGACTTGAGTGCTCCGACCAGATCTCAAATCCACTATGTGCGGAGAGAGACAGATCCACTCCAAGAGAGAGAGAAGGAGAGAGAGAGAGGAGAGAGAGAATATGAGGAGTAAAATTCGTCCAACTAACCTTTTTACCCCTTCCCCTTGGCCCTCCTTATATAGAAATAAGGATAAGCACAAGAGTTAATCCTCATGATTATCCAAGAGTTTGGCCTTGGATAATTCTCCATTAAATCTTCATGTTTATCCTGCGGCTTTGCATAAAAACCCAAATAAGCATGAAATTTAACGTCTCTTACCGTCTGACGAGAACTCTTATGTGTGTGACCCTCTAGGCCCATATATCAGTCCGGTTGCAGGCCCATTAAACTTAGAACTGTTTCTTGAGTTTAATATTTATTAATTAACATTTAAACATCATATGTTAAATGATTAATTTAATAAACAAGTAAATTATCATCCGATGATTAATTCACTTGGCCTTCTGATCATGAACAGTACCAAACACTACCTCATGATCCCAGAAGATATAAGGGATACTGTTCCCTGCAATTGAACCTTTCCGTCTGCAGATGCCGCACATATATAATCCTTTACTCATGCAATGTCCCGATAACGCAAGGGTATGGTTTTATAGTCAAACCCTCTATCGCATTATCCAGATGGATTCTAGTACACAGCTAATATATAGAAAGACATCTCTTTCATATGACCCTGGCCAGGGATTTCTGTGTACACATCCATAGGATATTCTCTCTCCAGTCTTATACCAAGAGTGAGTGATTCCTTGTTGTTCACTCAATTACCTTCGCATGTTTTCCACTGTATTTGAAAGACCGATTATGGTGGACTTAATGGTTAAAGTCCACGAGTCAGGGAATCAAGATACAATGGTCCACAAACAAGGTATCCTTGGTGACTCAGGTCAAAGGACCAACTGTGCTATTGCAACGATTGAATTTCCTGGTTGACTAATAGGTATAATTACCATCCATGAATTCTTATTTGGGTCTGTTCAGTGAACTCATTCTCTAATGAGCACCCACTTGTTTGTCTTAGTGTCACCACACGAGTGAATGTGAGATCATTCACCCTCATCACATGAGCAGACATAACTTGTGTCGATCTTATCGGATATTTAATGTCCATCTCAAATATCCTATGATCGAGAACTGTTTAAGACAATTGACTGAGGATATTGATCTCACTATCATGATCTCATCATGATTCAATATCCCATACATTTGTCTATGGACCTTCATTACGATAGTTATTTGCGAGAACTATTAAATGAAGAAATGATTGCCTTTATTAATAATCTGAACTAGAATGTACAATGATTGGCTTTGAGGCCACCCAATTCTAACAATACATTCAGATATATGTGGTCCTATGTCAACCTAAGCCATTGGTGGTTTCTCATACTTCATTACATTCACTGATGATTACTCAAGGTTTGAATATATATACTTATTGAAGTATAAATCTGAAGCCTTTGAGAAATTCAGAGAATTTAAGAATGAAGTAGAAAAACAAACAGAAAAAAGTATAAAAACCATCCGATCTGATTGAGGTGGTGAATACTTGAGTACAGAGTTCATTAAATACCTAAAGGATAATGGTATCCTTTCTCAGCTTACACCTCCTTATATACCTCAGATGAATGGTGTATCAGAAAGGAGAAATCGCACATTAATAGAAATAGTGTGATCCATGATGAGCATGTCCAAATTACCAGTGTCCTTATAGGGATATGCACTTAGCTCGGCTATGTATATCCTGAACAAGGTACCCAGCAAATCTGTTGAAACCACTCCATATGAGATATGGAATGGAAAGAAACCAGACCTTAAACATGTTATAGTCTGGAGATGTCGTGCTCATGTTAAAAGACATGACGCAGATAAGCTGGAATCCAAAACTGATAAATGCAGATTTGTGAGATATCCAAAGGAAACTTATGGATATTACTTTTATCATTCTGGCGAACAAAAGGTGTTTGTATCCAGGAGAGCTGTCCTTCTGGAAGAAGATTATATTCTCCAGAAGGACAGTGGGAGTAAAGTGATTATGGAAGAAATTCCAGACCCACAAACTGGTAATGGTTCATCAGATGAACCGTCAGTTTCTGAACCTATTCAAAATGGTACACAGGAATCTCGTAGGTCTGAAAGAGTACCTAAACCACTAGAAAGATATGTGGGACATATTAATTTGGATGGTTCAAGGATACTCTATAATGAGGATGATGATCCTAAGACTTACTAGGAGGCCATTGAAAGTCCAGAGGCCGGGAAATGGCGGGAAGCCATGAATTCTGAAATACAGTCTATGTACATCAACCAAGTTTGGAACTTGGTAGGTTTGCCCGATGGTGTAGTACATAATGGCTGCAAATGGATCTTTAAAAGAAAGATCGGTGCAGATGGACATATTGAGACTTATAAAGCAAGATTAGTGGCGAAAGGCTATCGTTAAAGACAAGGTGTTGACTATGACGAAACCTTTTCGCCCGTTGCTATGATTAAGTATATCAGAATTCTTTTCGCCATTGCTGCCTACCATGATTATGAAATCTGGCAGATGGATGTGAAGACTGCCTTCCTCAATGGAAATCTTGAGGAGGAGGTGTATATGATACAACCAGAATGATTCACATCCAAAGAATCTCCAGACATGGTATGCAAGTTGCAGAGGTCCATTTATGGACTAAAGCAAGCTTCCCAAAGCTGGAACATAAGATTTGATGAGGCAATCAAATCTTATGGCTTCATTAAGAACGAAGATGAGCCCTATGTATACAAGAAAAACAGTGGGAGCGCAATCACATTCCTGATTCTTTACGTTGACGACATCCTACTCATTGGGAATGATGTAGGAATGATGTCATCAGTAAATATATGGCTGTCAAAGAACTTCTCCATAAAGGATTTGGGAGAAGCATCTTACGTATTAGGAATACGGATCTATAGAGATAGATCAAAGAAGATGCTAGCTTTAACCCAATCCATGTATATAGAAACCATTGTCAAAAGGTTTGGCATGGAAAATTCTAAGAGAGGTCTCATACCGATGAGACATGGAATTTCACTCTCTAAAGGTCAGTCTCCCAAGACACCTGAAGAGAGGGCTGTGATGGATAAAGTCCCTTATGCTTCTGCCATAGGGTCCATCATGTATACCATGCTATGTACCAGACCTGATGTAGCATGTGCTCTAAGTGTTACAAGCAGACATCAGGCAGATCCAAGTGATGACACTGGAAGGCTGTGAAATGCATCCTTAAGTACTTGAGAAGGACTAAAGATCTATTTCTAGTCTATGGAGGAGGAGACTTAAAGCTGTAAGGATACACTGACTCGAGTTTTCAGTCTGATCCTGATGACAACAAGTCAACATCAGGTTTTGTTTTCACACTCAATGGGAGAGCAGTGAGCTGGAAAAGTTCCAAGCAAGAAATCACTGCTGATTCGACAACGGAAGCCGAGTATATTACTGCTGCTGAAGCCGCCAAGGAAGCTGTATGGATGAAGAAATTCATCGGCGATCTTGGTGTGGTGGAAAGCATATCTGGTCTCGTCCCACTACTGTGTGACAACAATAGGGCGATTGCTCAAGCAAAAGAGCCGAGGTCTCATCAGAAGTCGAAGCACATTCTGTGGCGCTTTCATCTGATCAGAGAGATTATAGCTCGAGGAGATGTCATGGTGGAAAGAGTTCCTTCAGCCGACAACATAACAGATCCACTTACAAAGCCTTTGTCTCAAAGTGTCTTTGAGCGTCACTTAGAGAATATGGGTATTCTGTATAAAAGTGATTGGCTTTAGTCCAAGTGGGAGATTGTTAGTATTAGATGGTCTGAAAACCAATCTGATACTATGTACTGATTCAGATTATTAATAAATGGCAATAATTCATTGTGTGTAATTAATTCGATCTATGTTTGTCGTATCACGATGAAGTCCATGAACATGTGCAATAGTCTTCGGATTATGATGAGATCATAATTACGGGACCGAAGACTTATAAACACATGTTCTTAATTGTTCCTAGTCATAGGATGTTTGAAATAGGACATCGAACATCTGGATAGACTAGTATAGGTTACTTCAGCTCATATGATGAAGGTAACTGATCCTATAAGTCACTTGTGTGGAGACACTATGTTGGACCTATAGGTGCTCATTGGTGAATGAGTTCACTGAACTGATCCGACTATGAATCGCTAGATGGTAAACACCTCACTGTTAACCAGCTCGATTCATTTGTCACGGTTGCGTGGATGATCCTTGGATCTGAGACGCCAAAGATATCTTGTTGGTAGGTTTCTGAACTTTGACCTTGACTAACGAATCCCTAACCGTGGGTTATCAATAAGTCAAGCGATCGGGTTCAGGGAAATGCCCTCGAAGGTAATTGTGTGTTCAATATGAGATCATCCGCTCTCGGTAGTTTGAGAGAGAATGTTCCGGGAATGATGCGCTTAAAGTCTCTGGCCAGGGCGGACTCTGTAATCGATAAGGAGTTATCGGATTCAGATTAGCGGCTTCTGATTCAAATGAATCGACCGAATAAGGTTTAAAAGTAAATCATGCCCTAGGTCGATTCGGGAACATTGCACGGATGAAGGATTATATCCGCGCGCTAACCGATGACAGAAAGGTTCCAATAGAGGGTTGCGATAACCCCAGTGCCATCCAGGATCACGCGATGTTGCTAGGCATCCAATGTGATCGAAAGTCCGTCCGAATTTATTGTGGGACATTAAATTCGGCTGATTAATTGAATATAAGGATATTAATTAATTCAGTGGGTCAGTAAAAGGTTACTGGACTTAATGGGCTATTAACTGGACTGGTATTTGGGCCTAGAGGGTCACACGCAAATGGTTTTCAAGTCGATGGATAATCCGACAGGATTTCAGATAAGTCTGGGTTTTTATGAAAAACCGCAAACAGACTTATTATAAAAGAACGGATTCTACATCGGGGGCCAGCAACCCTGACCTAGTCGTCGTTCTTTCTCTCTCTCTCTCTCTCTCTTCTGGGCGTGTGACACGAGGCATCCATCTGGAGGCTCTGCTTCGATTCCCGACTGCTCCACCTTCCGTCCGATGGGAGATTCCGAATCCGCATGTCGCGGCGGATTACGCGCAGCCAGACAAGATCTACGAATGTCGCAGCGAGCGAGGAAGCAAGGACGATCCATCGCGAGGAGAACCGCATGGATACCACTAGAGGTTGGGCATCTGCGCAACTTGCGACATCGCTCCGACGGAACTGGAAAACGAACGCGGATTCGAATCCGCGCAAGGTAAATCCGATTTACTCCGGTCTTGTTTTGTTCATCGAAACGGGATGGATCCGATCCCAAAATTAAATTTATTCCGCTGCATTTTCGGTCAGATCCCGATGCAGGTAAGCATTGCTGCTCACCGCCTGCGACTCTACCGGGACTCCATACCGGTGCCAATCATCCCACTGATCCGGAAATTTGGCGCCCCAGTCAGTGCGGGCCTGCTTCGCCCGCATCATCCTCCCGATCCCCTCGGGGTTCTCCTCCTCCACCCACTCCTGATGTAGACCTAGCGTCCGCAACGCCAACCTCAAGCGTAGTAGGGCAATCTCGTTCAGCCAATGAACCCAAACTTGACGCCTAAACCTGCCTCACCCTTGCTCCACCCATGGCTATCCAGTGTCATCCATACCTAGGTACGGACGCCAGATAACCTGCATTCATATAGGTTAATTCAATTGCATTTCATACGGGAATAAAAATAATAACCAACAAGTCATGTTATAATAAACATTTAAAATATCTAACATCTAAATCATCATTCGAACATGCAATTAAATAAATGTTAATTTAACAAGTATCTAAAAAAGAAAACATTTTAACAAAACAATTAATTAATAATTAAGCAGTTTAACAACATTTTAATAAAACAGATAACTAATCAAATATGAAACATAATAATAAATGACAAGAGAAGAATTAAAACTCACCAGAAGCTCCGGATAGTCAAGGAACTGACGGCGGAGAGCCGTCAGCTGGTGATGCTGTGGTGCTGTGTCCACTACCGGATGGCAACGCCAGGCAAGCGGGACTTCCAGCGGCTGTGTAGATGGCCTCGCTCGGACTAGAGGAAAGTAATAATATGACCACACCTACATATAAGAACATATAGGTTAGAATTATCATAATCATATGCATTGCATGCATTGTATCATAACATTTAATGAAACAAACATAAAATGAATTAAATACCTGAAGATACGGTGCGAAGCAACTGATGGTGGTCTCTCGGTCAGGTGAAACAGCAGAGAGGTCGGTGAAGAGGTGGGCCAGAAGGGCCGCACCCTAGGCATACTCACTTAGACGGTCTAGGTCGGTCAGAAGGGTCAAGAAGCGACAGTGAATATAATCTCCCTTGGTCCCGAAAAGGAGCCTACCAAAGAAGAAAACCAAGAACCTCCTGAGATCTCTATCTACAGCTACCCTATCAGAAAGATCCTGGCAGTACACCTCACTAGATACTCAGGCGAGTCTCTCTCTGAACTCCTCCCTAGACTCATCCGTTTGCTGCCTCAATTCTACTAAACCTAAAGATCTCTCTACAGCTACCCTCGCAAAGGTCCGAGACTCTCGGCCTTCCGGCCCCGTGCACTTTAAATCTAATAGCTCATGAGCAAGCTCTCGGTAATCGGGATATGTGATCTCGCTCACCGCCCGACCCTCTACCCGAAGGCCGGTGATCCTGTATACGTCCTCGAGACTGGGGACCATGTGTCCCCAGCGCTTAGAAATACCCTGCTCTCAGCATGCCATCTCTCTCTCAGGACCTGAAGCAATACCAGGTCGATCCAGAATGGCTCTATCTCTAAGATCTCCCGGAACCCCATCTCTGCCAGTCTCCCCTTCTGGAAGTCCGGGAGACCCCTGTAGGCGGCCACCACTAGGTCCCAGGAGATCTTGGTCCTCATCGTGCCCTGCGATTTTCAAATAATCAATCAGAATCGTCATTAGAACGCTAATAATCAATTTTTAAATTAATTTTAAGGTTTAATCACCAATTTTGAATCGTGTCAGGGTGTAGGGACGCGTTTTGAAAGGCGTCCCTGTCCCTAGACTCCTTTCACCACAGGTTTCCAGAACCTGTGGCCTTGCTCTTTTCTCCCCCCAAAATTGAACTTAAAATATAAAGAGGGTGTTTTCGAGGCTTACCAAGCGTGGGCCGGCTTCCTCAGCCGGTGTCGCCTCCGCTCCGCCTATGGGAGCCTCGGGAGGAGCTTCCTCGGCCTCCATAAAGGCAGCCACCTCCGCAAGTTCCGCCGCCATTTCTTCCTCCTCGCCCACCTCCACCACCTCAATGGCGGTAACCCTCCGCCGCTTCCCACTAATGTTGCTAGGTCAGCCAGATTCCATAGAAGATAAAGGAAGAGAGGAAGATAGCAGGAGAGAACGAGAGGAGAAGAGAGAGCTCAAGAGAGTGAGGGGACGAGAAAAGAGGTTTCAAGAGGGGGTCGCCAGTGCCGGGGAAGAAGGCCGGAGTCGGAGTAGACAGTCGGAGACGCCGGAGAAGAAAGAAAATCGCTGGAGGCCGCGGTAATCGCAGGAGAGCAAAGAGAAGGGAAGAGAGAGAATGAGCAAAGAGCGAATGAGGGGGAAGAGGCTTGGGCTCACGAGACCCTTTTTGAATTCGTTAAATCGCATCTTGGGACAATGACGCCATACAATGGCGCACAAACTGAGGCGGCAACAACAAATTTTTGAAATTTGTGAAACGCGTCCCTTTAGGGTGACGCCTTTTGGATTTTACTGCCTCTTCTGGTCAAGGCCGTATCACGGAAACAAGGAATAATCATATATTTGCGTCTCAGAAGGAGGACGCGATTCAGTGGATTAATTGCTAGAAATCTCTAGAAATAGGAGAGAGAACTGAAAGGCGTCTTACTGACAGGACGCTATTTAGCGTTCTTTTGAGGACGGATTTTTATATTTGGAAATTGATTAACTTTGAAAAACGTCTCTCTGAGTCGACGCGATTTGAATTAATTGAACCCGAACCTTCATATTTTAAGGAAAAATCATAGTTTCATTCAAAGAAAAATTACAGAGAAATTGCAAAGCATTAAAGGAGGATTTCTATTGTATTAAGGAATGTTTTCTTTAATGAAAATAAATAAAAAATACATCAAATTGGAAGGTAAGGGTGAAGAGCTTCAAGGACGAATTTTCTTGAGCTCCTTTACATATGATTTTCACAGTTCTTTATTGGCTTCATGAGGAGTTTTTACACAATAGGTGAACTCGATGCTCCAAAGGGTAGCAATAGGTTCTGTCGCCTCGAAATCTTCATCGATCCCCAATGCTCACTTCTTGATTGGACAAACAGAAGATATTTCTAGATAATTCATAGCGAGGCATGCCAAGTTGAGGATGACAGTGATGTGGATTATAGAGAATGAACTCAGTCGCCCCGATTAGTCGAAGCTCTGTGCCGGCACCACGGCACACCCGAACCGCTTTTTCCACGAGAGCAAGTGGCGTAGATTCAAATCCAGTTCTGGACATAGTCTTGAAATAAGCATGCCAGTCAGCTCGAGTCTTGAGGTTGGGCACTCGATTGGTCATGTTGTCATTAAACTTCACAATGTTGGCAATCTGGAAGATAAGACTGCATTGATACATCTGGGATATCCTTGGAACTTTCTCCTCATTATGGTTGAACTTGAAGTGGAACGCTACCCATAGAGCTAAAAGGAGCATGTTGCCATAAGGAGATTGACCTGTAGAAGCTGTAGAAAGCCCACTGTAGAGGTAGGCTAGAACCGTTGTTCTAATCTGCTTCCCTTCGAAAATCCCATTGATTGCGTTGATTTGATCATCTTCTAGAACATTATCTTGAGTATGGAATAATAGTGCTCTAGCTAAGCACGTGGTGAACGCCTTAATCACGTTCTCTGTATCTTCATCCTTGAGATTTTCTATCTTCTTTAGGGTCCATTCAGCTAACTTAGCAAGATTGATTCCCTTCTTTGTAAGACAACCTTGAATTTCCGTTGGATTCTTCATAATCTTTTCCAATGATTGTTGACCCGTGATTCCTTCTCTCATGAATATCATCTCACTCAAATCAAGTTCATCATTGTTGACTTTAAGCTTAGGAAGACCTAATAAGAGTTTGACTTCTTCTAAGAGGATGGTGGCTTCGAATGTGGTAAAGAGAAAAGTATGAGTTTATGGATGCTATAGTTCGATCAAAGCGCCCATTGCAGCCCAATCCATACTTGTGCTTTTATAATGTTTGGCATGAATAACCAATCCTTGGATATGCCACTTGGATATATAAGATTGCATGGAGAGATTGATCTTGTTAACTAGCTTTTAGACCCATGAAAGTGAAGAAAATCTTCTTGGACCAGGGAAGAAAGGATATTCCTAGATAAAGAAGTGGAATATGGAGAACATGTAGAGAGTTGCATAGAAAGAATTGATTAGATGAGAGATTAGCTTACTTGTAAGTTAGGATCTCACCCACTTAGATGATCTTTTACCTCAGAAAGCTTTTCAATCGCCTTTCTCATCCTCTTGTTTGAAGTAGAATCCATCCTCCTTGATTTGATTTCCTTGACTTCTTCTTGTTCTTCACATTTTCTTCTTGAGCTTTGGAGAAAATCCTTTACCTTTCCCTCTTGATTGCTTGCTGTAATGCTTTGATACGAAGAGAGGGAGATTTTATAGAATGATTTGCGAGATTGAGGAAACCTTTTTCGAATTGGAAGAGGGATGTGCATTAAGGCAAGCAGAGTTCAGATTGGAGTTAGAACAAAGAACAGTTTCTGTAACCTAAATGGCATTTGGACGGGGCGACGTTATTTAAATGACGTCTGTGAACAGCGACGCTATTTGATGAGTTTTCTGAATATCTGTTATTTTTTTGAAAATCCATAATTGCATGATATTTACTTTGCTTGAAGTAACAGATGAAATTCTGAGTGCAGGAAACAACAAGAAAGTGAAATGAAGCTGATAATTTCACTATGGGGACACTATGGGAATTTCATGAGTTCCAGCCGTGACTAAAAAGACGGTTATCTCTACGTTGTATTATTTTATGTAATTGATTGCATTAGCATTACTATATGATAAATATTTATTAGACTATATCAAGGACCTTGTGGTTTTGATGAAACTAAAATTTGAGTTCTTCTTCAACAAAAACAGTGATAATTCCATAGAATTCTTAATCACACGGAAAGACCGTAGATTGTTAATTAACGAGGACGATGGTTCTGCTTTTGTGAAACAGTGCGTGGACAAACGAGCTTCGGCTTAGCATTGAATTATATAATTGGTATCTTGACTCATTAATGACAATTTAACAATATTTTTCTTGATTAATTTATATTTTATTTTATTTCATATATTTTTTTTTAGCCCAGCATACATCATGTAGGACTTTGATATAATTATGATAAGAATTAATTCTTGATTAAATTTCAGACCATTGATCCAATAAATCCCAACGTGATATGAGATATTCCATTCTAAATTGAGTATCTCGATTATCTTTGAAGTTCGCTTGAAGATATTTTTAGAATTTTATCCTTTCTTGGATTTCTCACCCAACATTTCTTGTTTCCTCTTAAGATCCGTCATGGTTGGCAAGTAACCGCTCTTCATGACGACACCTGAAAGGTTTGTGACCTAGGGTACTTCCTAAACAAGGAGGTTGATCGACCTTTTGTTTCCTTCACCCAGACATGATTGATTCCATTGATATTTTCGAGTTATCTCCACTAATTGTTTTGAGAAAAAATTTCCATCATATGATGTTGAGAGCGTGTCACATCACACCTTAGCATCACCTTTTCAATACATTTCACTCCCTTGCAAAGCCAATGCCAAGGTTGGGCAGCTGCAGACACGCTAATTTTGACATAATATAGAGTAAATTTCATGTCACAATGATAATGCCCTAGAATGGTCTGATGTTTAATCATTAATTAATTTTTATTGATTTTCTCTTTAGATTCGTTGAATCACGTCGCTCATGTGCGACGCCATTTGGATTCTTAGCAGAAATCATTTCGGAATTAAAATTAGTAAATTTAGGAGGAATTAACTTAATAGCGTCGCTTCTGTACAACGCCATTTAGGTCATAATCCGCCTAAGTTTACGATTTCTAATTCTAGTTAATTTCCTAAATTATCTAAAATGCGTCGCGCGTGGACGACGCCTTTTATGTTTCCTAATTGTTTTTGGTTTCCTTTTCCGGATTCATCTCTATTCTGGCCGCATTAATTAACTAAATGGCGTCCTTATTGAGCGATATGTTTTAAGAGTTTCCTAATAAACATGATTTGGCCGAGATAATCCGGTTCCAGAGGTTGGAAGGATTTTCAATTCCCTTCATGATCATTTAGGGCAAGTCCGAGCCGCGGGAGAGTGCTTTTGAAGGACAAAATACCCTTGAATCACTTCTTATAAATACATATAGATATTGGCCTTTAAAAAAAGTTGGCTATTGGAGAATTTGGAGCTTCCTACAAGGTTTTTGAAGGCCTTCAAAAAGAAAAACGTGGACAATAAAGGAAGCTTGATCTTCTTCATCATCTTCACCCTTTGAAGCCTATTGAAGACCAAGGCTGTGGAGGGGCCATCCTTTTCCTCTCTTCTTGATCTTTTCCATTAAATTTTGAGAAGATTCATATAGTTTAGATTTTTATTTTCCACATAGTTCTTCATTACATTACTTCATCACACACATTTACTTCATATCTTCCATGCCTATACATCCTTTAGGGATTTAAAAGAATACAAAACAAGTGAGTTCTTTTGTTTAGTTGCATGATAATTTTGTTAGATAGAATAGATACTACCTCTCTTTATTTCTAATTTATTTACTTTCTCTTGGTTTCAATCTTTTTTGCAAGGTTTGAAGGAGCTTTAGAAGAAAGTTTGGAATTTAGACGGAAGAAGAGAGACCCCAAAGAACAAGAGTAAAGAAAGAAAAGACTCTCTTTTTTTCGGCCGGCCGAAAGAGAAGAACAAAAGAACCACATATTCTCCCGATTGGCAAGGTTAGTAAGCGATGACTTTTCCTTTGAAACTCTTGGCTTCTAGCGATCACAATTCCTTTCATATTGGTAATCATAGTAAACACATAATAACATGATAAACACACACCCTTTTTTAGCACTACAGAGCCATCATCCCCATCAATTAACAATCTAACGGCCTATCCGTGCGATTAAGAATTCTCTAGAATTATCACTATTTTTATTTAAGGAGAACTCGAACTCCAGTTTCATCAAAATCATAAGGTCCTTGATATATCTAATAGTTATTTATCATATAGTAATGCTAATGCAAATCAATTACATAATGGAATACAAGGATAGCGATAACCGTCTTTTTAGTCACGGTTGAAACTCATGAACTCCCACAGTGGGATCTTAGTGAAATTCTCAGCTTCATGTTCATTTTCTTGAATTGCATGCACTCAGTAAATTCAAGTAAATAGATAATCAACATTAAATATTATGCAATTATGGATTTTCAAAAGAATAACAGAAAGACAGAAAACTGATAAATGGCGTCGTTGTTCACAGACGTCATTTAAATGACGTCGCCCCGTCTAAATGCCATTTAACTTACAGAAAATGTTCTCTATTCTAACTCCAATCCGAACTCCACTTTCTTTCAATGTACATCCCTCTTCCAATTCGGAAAGGGCTTTCTAATCTCGCAAACTACTCTATAAAAGCTTCCCTCTCTTCACATCAAAACAATACAATAAGCAATCAAGAGGAAAAGCTAGAGCATTCTCTCCAGAGCTCAAAGGAAAGAAAGAAATAAAAGGGGAAAATCAATTCAAATAAGAAGGAAGGATGGATTCTACTTCAAACAAGAGAATGAGAAAGACGATTAAAAAACTTTCTAAAGTTAAAGATCATTTTAGTGGGCGACATCCTAACTTACAAGTAAGTTAATATCTCTTCTAATCAATTCTATCTTTCTATGCAACTCTCTACATATTCTCCATATTCCAATTCTTCATAGGCATGATAGAACTATTCCAAACTCTTTTCTTTATCTAGGGATATCCTTTTTTCCCTAGTCCAAGAAGATTTTCTTTACTTCCATGGGTCCAAAAGTTTGTCAACAAGATCAATCTCTCCATACAATCTTATATAGCCAAGTGGCACATCCAATGATTGGTTATTCATGCCAAACATTACAAGAGAACAAGCATGGATTGGGATGCTATGGGCGCTTTGATCGAACTATGTCATCCACAAACTCATACTTTTCTCTTTGCCACGTTCGAAACCATTATCCTCTTAGAAGAAGTCAAACTCTTATTGGGCCTTCCTAAGCTTAAGGTTAACAATGATGAACCTGATTTGAGTGAGATGATGTTCATGAGGGAAAGAATCATGGGTCAACAATTGTTGGAAAAGATTATGAAGAATCCAAAGGAGATTCAAGACTGTCTTACTAAGAAGGGAATCAATCTTGATAAATTAGCTGAATGGACTCTGAAGAAGATAGAAGACCTCAAGGATGAAGATATAGAGAACGTGATGAAGGCGTTCACTATATACTTAGTTGGAGCTCTATTATTCCCTACCCAAGATAATGTTTTAGAAGATGATCAGTTAAGTGCAATCAATGGGATTTTTGAAGGAAAGCAGATCAGCACAGCGGTTCTAGCCTATCTATACAGTGGGCTTTCTACAGCTTCTACGAGTCAATCTCCTTATGGTAGCATGCTTCTCTTAGCTCTGTGGGTAGAATATCACTTCAAGTTCAACCATAATGAAGAAGAAGTTCCAAAGATATCTCAGACATATCAGCGCAGTCCTATCTTCCACATCTCAAATATTGTAAAGTTTAACGACAACATGACTAATCGGGAGCCCAACCTTAAGACTCGAGCTGACTGGTGTGCTTACTTCAGGATTATGCCCAGAACTGTATTTGAATCTACGCCACTTGCTCTCAAGGAAAAGGCAGTTCGAGTGCGCCGTGGTGCTGGCACAGAGCTTCGATTGATCGGGGCGACCGAGTTCATTCTCTATAATCCACGTCGCTGTCATCCTCAACTTGATATGCCACACTACGAATTTCTAGAAATATCTTCTCTTTCTCCAATCAAGAAGCGGGCATTAGGTACCGATGAAGACTTTGAGACGACAGGACTTATTGTAACTCTATGGAACATCGGCTTCACCCATTGTGTAAAAACTCCTCATGAAGTCAATAAAGAACTATGGAAATCATATGTAAAGGTGCTTAGGAAAATCCGTCCTTGAAAGCTCTTCATCCTTATCTTCCAATTTGATGTATTTTGACTTTCATTTCAATGAAGAAACCATTCCTTAATACAATAGAAATCATCCTTTAATGCTTTGCAATTTTTTTAGGATTCTTCCTTGAGTAAAATTGTGATTTTTTCTTAAAATATGAACTTTCGAGTTCAGTTAATTCAAATCGCGTCAACTTAGAGAGATGCTCTTCAATGTTAATCAATTTCCAAATATGAGAATTTAATCCTAAAAGGTCAAAATCACGTCCGGTCAGCAAGACGCCTCTATGTTCTCTCTCTCCTATTTTCTAGAGATTTTCCAGCAATTAATCCACTGAATAGCATCCTCCTTCAAAGACTCGAATAATAATCCTTCAAATTTTCCGTGGTACGGCCCTGACCAAAGGAGGTGGTAAAATCCAAACGGCGTCACCCATCGGGGACGCGTTTCACAAATTTCAAATATTTTCTGTTACCGCCTTAGTTTGTGCGCTGCTGAATGGCATTATTGTCCCCAGATGCAATTTAGCGAATTCAAACAAGGGTTGTGCGAGCCCGAGCCTCTTCTTTCTTCACTCTCTAACTCTTTCTCTCTCTTCACTCTCTTCCTTCTCCAGCGACGATGAGGTTCTCTGGCGGTCCTCTTCCATCTCCGACCATCTTCTCCATCACCAGCGACCTTCTCCACCGCCGACCACCTCTCTCTCTCATCCTCTCTTACTTCCTCTCTCTATCTCTCTCTCCTCTATCTGAACACCTCTTCTCTCTCGTCCTCTCTCACGACCCCATGTAGTCTGGCGAGCCTAACGGTGTGAGTGGGAAGCAACAGAGGTTACCACCGTCAAGGTGGTGGAGGTGGGCGAGGAGGAAGAAATGGCGGCAGAACTCGCGGAGGTGGTGGCCTTCATAGAGGCCGAGGAAGCTCCTCCCGAGGCTCCAGTGGTCGAGGCGGCAGCGGCACCGGACAAGGAGGCCGGTCTACGCTTGGTAAGCCTCGAGAACATTCTTTTATGTTAAAATTTCAATTTTGGGGGGAAAGGATAACCGACTACAGACTCTGTGAATCTGTGTTAAAAGGCATCTGGGGACAGGGACACCTTTTGAAACGCGTCCCTGGACTCAACGCGATTCAAAGATATTGAGAATTGTTTTAGAAATTGATTATTAATTCCTTGGCGATTAATTTAATGAATTATTTCACAATTGCAGGGGACAATGAGGACCAAGATCTCTTGGGACCTAGTGGTGGCCGCCTACAGGGGTCTCCCAGATTTTCATAAGGCACGACTGGCGGAGATGGGGTTTCGGGAGATCCTAGAGATTGAGCCGTTCTGGATCGACCTTGTCCTACTACAGGTGTTGAGGGAGCGATGGCATGCCGAGAGCAAGGCGTTCCTAATGCCCTGGGGACATATGATCCCCAGTCTCGAGGACGTATGTAGGATCACCGGCCTTCGGATGGAAGGTCGGACAATGAGCGGGATCAAGTAGCCCGATTACCGAGGGTTAGTACTAGAGCTGCAAGGACTAGAGGTGACAGGAATAGAGGGGCGAGAGTATCGGACTCTCCTAAGGACAACCGTTGAGAGATCCTTAGGATTAGTGGAGCTTAGGCAGCAGACGGATGAGTCTAGGGAGAAGTTGAGAGAGAGACTATCGAGGGCGGCCAGCGCTGTCTACTGCCAGGATCCGAGTGATAGGGCTAGTGTAGATAGGGACCTTAGGAGGTTCTTAGTCTTATTCTTCGGTAGGCTTCTCTTTGGGACGAAGGGCGACTACATCTACTGTCGCCTCCTGAGTCTCCTTGTAGATTTAGATAAGTTAGGCGAGTATGCCTGGGGTGCAGCCCTTCTGGCTCACCTCTTCACTGACCTTTCCGCCGTCACACCAAACCGGGAGATCACCATTAGCGACTTCGCGCCATTTCTTCAAGTACTTAATTTATTTTATTTTTGTTCATTTGATTAAATGTTTATGGTACAATGCATGCGATGATTCCAACTTATATGTTCTTTTATGCAGGTCTGGAGTTATTATTATTTTCCTATGGGCCGAGTGAGGCCATCCACATAGCCGGCGGCAGTTCCACTTGCCCGGCGTTGGTGTCCGGTAGTAGATACGGCGCCACAACATCCTAGTTGATAACCCTCCGCCGTCAATTTTTTGACCACCCAGAGTTGCTGGTAAGTTTCAAAATTCTTTTCTTTAACTGTTTCATGGTATATTAGAATGTTTAACATTTAATTAAACACTTTATTAGAGTATTAATTTAATTAGATGTTTTATTAACATGTTTGTTAAATATTAAATGAATTAATGATGAATATTTGAATTTACATCTTATTAAATGTTTATTACTTTGAACATGACACAGTTTATTGATTCATTTTATTAATTACTTGATATATGATATGTAACACGACTAACCTACATGAATGCATGTTATTTGGCGTCCATACCTTGGTATGGACAATGCAGGACAGCCCTGGGTAGAGCAGGGGCGGGGCCGATTCGGGCGCCAGGTGTGGCTACACTGCATGAACAAGATAGCCCTCTTGTGGAAGAGGCTGGTGATGCGGACGCTGGGGCTGCATCAAGAGTGGGTGGAGGAGGAGATCCTGGAGGGGATCGGGAGGATCATGCGGGGTAAACAAGCCCGCACCGACTGAGGCGCCAAATTCCCGGATCAGCAGGATGATTGGCATCGGTGTAGAGTCTCGGTAGAGTCGCAGGCAGTAAGCAGTGATGCTTACCTGCAGCACTACTAGGCCCACTACGCGGCCCACCTCCTGCTACTCCGCCCTCTCGACGTAAGTATGATGCATATGCATGCTATGAATGCGTCTTTCATTTTATTAATTATTTTGTTTACATTTGTGAATGTGATCTGTTATAAAAAATACAGAATGCACGGGATGCCACCATCATCACACTCTGTGGCCACCTCCAGGATGTTGAGGCCCAGATAGAACAAGTCTAGAAAAGAGTTGGATGAGCTGGTATGCATGAATGAAATATGCATTATAATGCTTCCTTTTATTATTAAACTGTTTTGACGGTTGCACACTGACGGTGATCTCCTATTGTTACAGCGTGCCGCTTATACTCATGCGGCGACTCCCTCATCCTCTGTTGCTACCGGCCCATCTTCCAGCGCCGCCCTCGCCGACCTGCAGACTCAGCTGGCTTCCGCCATCCGTCGAGCCACTCAAGCTGAGGAGGATGCTACTACTCGGGTAAATCTTTGACTTATTTCTTGCATGATGTCTTTTGCTTGCTTGATCATTTGGCTGACGATGTCTTCTATTGCAGGTCCAAGAGCTCTGCCTGGCTCTTGGAGAGAGAGATGCTAAATTGGCATAGGCCTGCAATTCAGCAACCAGAGTTGCTGAGCTGGAAGAACAGTTGACGAGGCTCTCCACCGGTGATCTTCCTCGCGAGCTTGCACGACTCTAGGTTCGACTGAAGATCTTGACGGAGGAGAGGGATAGCGACCGGTCTCGATTGGAGAGCCTCCAGGGCCAGTGATCGTTCCAAATTGTGCGTCGTTAAACACTCATGAAAACGTTCAATCTAAATTTATCCGGCTCACTCAAATCAGATTTTGAAAATTAATAGTGGTGAGTCCGAGTCGATTCACAGGGAGATAAAATTTTAATTTTAAAAACTTTGGAATTTAGTTAATCTAAAAATAGATGAGAATTTGAGTGACTAATTACTTAATTAAACTAAAACTCAATTAACTAATGTTACCTAGAAAGATAATTGCTTGAATTAAACAAATCTTTTTTTTTTCTTTTTCAAAAATTAAACACAAACACATATAAAAAAAAAAAAAACACAACTAAAAATTATAACGAAGACATTGAAATTTAACTATGTGTAACTTATTAATTATCTAAAAATTACGAAACAAATCACAACATTTATGGTTCACTATCATTAAACTTAAATAATCAAACATCAATAACTAACTAATCCTAATCAATCAAGTTAATACTACACTAATGGGGGAAGGGAAAGAGCATAATAAAATAACAATCTGTGGGGCTGCCGGCTGGTGCAGTGGTTCGCGAAGGAGAGGAGGGTGGCGCAGTGGTCCAGCGGCTTAGATGCAGCAGGAACAGGCGCTGGAGGAAGCAACTGCTTCACCGCTCACAGGAGCTTTGCTGGCGCGTGGAGAGCTTCAGGTGGGCTTGCTGCTGGTACACCGGTTACGTGGAAGAGCATGCAGGTGCGTGGAGGACGTCCAAGCATGCATGGGCGGCGCGTGCAGGTGCTGAAGGCTTCAAGCCCGTGGGCATGTGGAGGAGGTTGCTGCTGGGTGGTCGGTTGCCGTGTGGAGCTGCTTGCTGGTGTGCTGGGGGTGCATGGAGACCGGCGGTGCTGCGTGCATGCAGGCGTGGGGAGACTTCTCCAGGCGTAGAGCTGCTGTTGGCCGGGTGGGGGAGAGAAATCGAGAGAGACCAGAGAGAGAGAAAGAGAGAAACCAAGAGAGGGATGCTGGAGAAAGAATAGAAGAGAGAGGAAGAGAGGGCTGCGGGCTGGAGGAAAAATTGAGAAGAGGAAGAGACCGAGGGAGAAAGAGCAGAGGGACGGAGAGCTACAGGAGATCCGGCTAGGTTGAAGGCGACGAAGAGGAGAGAGGACCGTGAAAGAGAGAGAGAACCGGAGAGAAGGGAAACCGAGATAAAACAGAGAGGGAGGACGAGAGAATGAATAGAAGAGAGACCGAGAGAGGGAGAATCGGATCTGGTGCTGGGAATTAGAGAGGTTGGAGGCTTACGGGAAAGGAGAGAAGAGGAAGAGACCGTGGGAGAAAGGGCTGAGGGAGAGAGGTGTTGCTGGGAATTAGAGAGAGAGAGCAGGAATTCGGAGGAAGAATAGCCGAGAGGAGGAGTCGGCTGTGGGAGAGAAGAGATTATATAAGAGAGGAGAATCCGTAGGGGAAAGAGAAGAGAGGCTGTGGAGGGAGTTGGAGAAGGAGAGGGATTAAAGGAGAGGAAGAGGAAACTGGAGAAGGAAGATGATTCGGAATTGGAGAGAGAATTTCTAAAAAGAGAGAGAGAGGGTTTTTAAAATAAAGAAAGGAAGGGATGTGGTTGGGAAATTGGAGAGAAGGAAGGAAATAGAGGGTTTTGGGAAACTCCAGAGAAAGAAGGAATCAGAGCAGTATTAGGACATCAAATTGCATTTTTACCCATGTTTTAGTTGAAATCCGAACACTAGACCTCTCCCAAATTTCCAGAAACTCCATCAGCTGCACTGCATCATTGGCATGTCCTGTTCAAATAAAATAAATATAAATTAGCACATTATCAAAAAAATATCATCATATTTATTTATTTTGTCTCAGTTTTGTCGAAAAACCGCAAATGCGCTATACTCCTTTAATCACATGAAATGACGATGTTTTTAAGTCAGAATTTGACGAAATTGGTACCGTTGGACTTGGTACACAATTATCTATCATTTCATGCTATTTTGTAGATAAAACATGAGTATGATGCATATGATTGCCCTTAAATGATCAATTTAACACTTTATCAGCCGGCTATCAGTGGCAGAGCACGAGCGCCAGAGCATAGAGGCTCGTTACCAGCGTGCGCGGCAGCGGGCATTGGAGCGAGGACAGGCTAGTGCTTTTACCACCAGCATAGCAGTGTCTTATGGCTAGGCTGGGCCAAGCATCATGGGACCACTGCCTCCACTAGCACGAGGGCCAGACGTTCAGGACAAGGTGCAGAGCCAGCTGGATGAGGGTGCGGGGGAGAGTCAGTCGTGATGGCTACCATCATGTACTTTCTTTTCATTTTGAATTCCTATAGATGGACTTACACTTGTACATAAACTCTTCTGATATATGAAAGAAGTTTCTTCATATTTGAATTGTCTTGGTATTTTTCCCTAATTGACTTTCTTTTCATACTTGCACATGACTTGAAAAAACAAATTGAATATTTGTTCAGGCTTAGCCCCTTGCGTAGTTAAGTAACTGGCTACTTGATCCAATCCTCGGTAGAAGGGTCAAGGGGAGAAGCCTTTATTTAATGAAGGCAAATAAAGATAATTAAAGGGAAATGAACAGTAAAAATGCAACATACAAGTATGTAAATACTCTCTAAAAATAAAAGAATGCAACACTCATGACATAATCAGACAAATGATAATTGAAATATTTTTGTTTTGCAATTGCAATTTTTGAAATATTCAATTTTTTTTCATTTTCGCCATATTCAATTAGAAAATTTTTTGTGGTTTTAAAGTATTCAAATTTTTGTGGTTTTACAATATTCAATTTTTTTTTGTTTTGAAATATTCAAAAAAAAAATTTGTTTCGAAATATTCATTTTTTTTTTTTGAAATATTCAACTAACCTAAGGACCAACATAGTACTCGGATCAAAAGAGTATATTCATTTATTAACTTAATCCCCAGATCATTCTTTAATAGTCTAATCCAGATTCATTGTGCATGAGATATGTTAGTAAACGTAATCCCATTTGATGGTCCGACCCTTAGTCAACCTCAGTCGTTCCTCAAATTTGGAGTACACCACTTTAGAATGAAGGGAAAAATTGATTTAGAAAGCCCACGAGAAGGTGCCGGAGACTTAGAGAGACGTCCCTCCTTTACTCTATTATCCGTTGGGGTTCGGTCATTTTCACTTTTACGGGGTATTTAACGACCTTGCACTCTCTTTTCATTTGATTTTGTGGCTTTTTGATTTTGTTGTTTGTAATGTTGAGCGGCCTTTTGATTTTGTTGGTTCTTTGCCCTTGCTTTTTCTTTTACTTTTCATAGGGCGGATCTCCCCCTTTTTTATGACAGCCTCCTACTAAGATGGCAGGTATTTTCAGTAGTCTATTATAAGCCTCGTTCCGACATCGTAGGCCGAAAGTAAAACAACAGTTTTGTTTAAAAGGAATGAGTTATACTTTTTCACCCTTAGGCAAGTTTTCGGTATTCTTCGGGCTTCACATCTATTGTTACTCACGAACAAAACGTGTTTGCTGCAATAATGCGTTTGAATTAGATTATCAAAGACTAATAAGGAAATTTGAGTTTTTAAATTTTCAGACCCCACTGGTCCTTGCACCATGCTAATCGACTCATTAAACTAAGGGTAGTATTTCTTAAGATAGAGACTATTCCATGGATGAGTTAGTTCTTGTCCTTCTGCATTAACTAAGCGATAGGCGTTACCAGGAAAAGCATGCGAGATAACATAAGGTCCCTCTCAGTTGGGTTGGAGCTTAGAACGTGGACCACCAGGTTTTACAAAGATTCTTTTGACAACCATTTCACCAACTTTAAACTTTCGTTCAATGACTTTCTTTTGATAAAAAACGTGCTAATCTGTTCTGATATACTCGTGCATGATTAGCGGCTGACCATCTTTTCTCGTCTAAAAGTTCCAATTGAGCTAAAAGTATTGAGCGATGCTCATCAATGGAAAACTCCTTATTCAATTGTACTCTTAATGACGGGAAGAGGACTTCGTATGGGACTACCACCTCCATTCCGAATGTTAAGGAATATCGAGTCTGCCCAGTGGGCATGCGGATTGAAGTTCGGTATGCCCATAGAGCCTCCATTAATTTCTCTGGCCAGTCAGAGAATTTATTAGATTTACACGTTTTCTTGATAATTTTTATTAAAGCCTTATTAGTTGCCTCTGCTTGGCCATTGCCTTGCGGATAATATGGAGACGAATGACAGAGGTCCTTCAGCTCTTGTTATATGAACCGTGGTCTATTGTCAGTGACGATGGTGCTTGGAATTCCGAATTTTGTGATGATGTTCTTCATGATAAACTTGCAGACTATTGACGCTTTGACTTTTACGTAAGTTTCGGCTTCTGTCCACTTGGTGAAGTATTCCGTTGCCGTGAGAATGAAGGATTTCTGCTTAATGCCAAAATTGGGATTACCGAGAGGTCCAATAATGTCGAAAGCCCACATGGAGAAAGGTCATGAGGAGGAAACATGATAGAGTGAAGATGCAGGAGAATGGATCTTGTCGGCATGAAGTTGACATTTAGCACACCTACGGACATACCCTTCACAGTCTTCTTCCATGGTTGGCCAATAGAATCCTTGTCTAAGGATCTTCTTTGATAATATTTGTCCATTAACATGGCCACCACAAACTCTAGTGTGAGCTCCTTCCATAACCTTTCAAAGCTTGTCTTCGTCCAAGCATCTCAGAAGAACACCGTCAAAACCTCTTTTGTAAAGTGTTCCTCCAACTAGAGTGTATCTCTGAGCAACTCTCCTTATAGCCCTTTTCTCCTCAGCTGTGGCTTCTTCAGGGTACGATTGATCTTCACAATATTTAGCAATCTCAAAATACCATGGTTTCTCTTCATCTGCCATCTCTTCTTGCCATTCTAGTAGCATGATCTCTCGCTTCTCCACGATATCTCCATCTCTAACCTTCTTCAACAACTTCTCCTTAGTCCTAAGGAATGAAGGGTTTTTCACGGCAGGTGAAAGACGCCTATTGACGATGATTGATTCAGATTGTTTGCTGATTGGGAAATTATGGGATGATGCGAGAGAAGCTAGAGCGTCGGCTAAGATGTTTTGATTTCGAGGAACATGGATGAAAATCAATTTAGTAAAAAGCTTGGCAAGGCAGAGGTGAGTTCTTGATAAAGCTTAAGTTTAGGATCAAGGGTGCGATATTTGGTAAGCACTTGGCGAAGGATTAGCTGACTATCACCTACAATCCTCAGTTTGGTGGCACCATGGAGATGAGCGGCCTCGAGACTAGCTAGGAGAGCCTCGTATTCAGCAATATTATTGGTGACGGGAAAGTCAAGCTAAAAGGCTTGTGGAATGGTGACACCTTCAGGTGATAGTAGAACAATGCCGATACCGTTACCGTGAGAATTTAGAGCTCCGTCAAAATGCGGAGTCCACATATCATCTTTGATTCTGTCTATGGATATCAGTTCCTCATCCGGAACTCCGATCGAACTGGATCAAAACGAGGAAGAGGGTGATGAGCAAGATGTTCTGCGATGGCATAGTCTTTGATTGCTTTCTGCTGAATGTAGATGATGTCAAATTGAGATAGAAAGCTCTGCCAACGTGCTAATCGATCTGTAAGGACAGATTTCTCGAGAAGAAACTTGATTGGATTCATTCTAGCGATGAGATGGACTTCATGGGCCAGAAAATAGTGCTTCAATTTCTGAACTACCCATACAAGAGCTACACATGTTTTCTCCATCGCTGTATATCTCTGTTCTGCGGGATTGAGAAGTTTAGAGAAATAGTAGGCTGCCCTCTCTTTTCCTTCTTCATCTTCTTGCGCTAAGACAGCCCCCACCGCTTCATTCAGGAAAGAAATGTAAAGCACTAAAGGTTTGTCCGGGGATGGTGGTCTCAGGACAAGAGGACTTGCCAAATATGTTTTCAATCCATCAAATACCTCCTGACACTTATCGTCCCAATCAAACTTGACTCTTGGCTTGGTAAGCTCGTAAAACGGCTTACATCTTTGTTAATGCAACCGGCGAATGAGCTGCAACCTCCTGATCAATCCTCTTAACTCTTTCAAATTCTTGGAAAGTGGCATTTCTCTGATAGCCCTTGCCTTGTTGGGATCGATCTCAATGCTCTGTTTTCTTATAATAAATCCCAATAATTTTCCTAATGATACCCTGTATACGCATTTCTTGGGATTCATCTTCAACTGATATTCTTTTGATCTTTCCAGAACTCTCGCCAAAACTCCTACATGTTCAACTTTTGTCTTAGATTTTACTAACAAATCATCCACATACACTTTTAAATCAATGTGCATCATGTCATGGAATATGCCATCATAGCCCTATGATAAGTGGCTCCAACATTTTTCAATCCAAATGGCATAACAACATAGCAATAAGTTCCCCAAAGTGTAATGAATGACGTCTTCTCTTGATCCTCCTCTGCCAATTTAATCTAATTATATCCTGAGAATCCATTCATAAATGACAATGTTTCATAGTCAGTTGTGTTGTCAATGAGTACGTCTATATGAGGCAGTGAAAAATCATCCTTAGGACATACCTGATTCAGATCGCGGAAGTCAATACAGATTCTGACCTTCCCATTCTTTTTCATAACCGGTACAATGTTGGCCACCCATTGGGGATAGATGACAACTCTAATACTCTTCCTTCATTTTCAAAGCCATCTGAGGGTGGAATCGCCTTAACTTCTATTTAACTGGACTAGCTCGGTCCTTCAATGTCAATCGGTGTTCCACTAGGGAAGAATCTAACCCCGGCATATCTTCATAGCTCCAGGCGAAAGTATCCTTATAGTCTTTGAAAACTTGAACCACTGCCTTCTCATCTGTTTCAGAAAGATTTTTACTGACGAGGACAACTTTAGATTCGTCTTCAGTTCCTAGATTAATCTCTTTGGTAGGCTCTTCCACAGTGGCTAAAGGTTCATCAAATCTCTTCGCTCTACTGGCGTACGCCTCTGCTGCATCCTCATCATCTTCCTCATCTTCAGTAATGGGTCTTTCTTGTGCCCAATTCATACACCCCATATCCATCATCGACTAACTCATTTACTTCACATCCTTCTGGCATCTGAATGGGATTCTCTAAAAGTTGAGGGTTTTGAGAGCATGAAAGGCATATTAAGGCTAGATTTTGGAGGTATCTATCTGGAACTTGTCTACCCTTAGACTTCTTAGACTTCCTAGCCTGACTGTCCTGCCTAGAACTAGACTTACTATTCTGACCTAATGAGGACGAATAGGATAAAAATCAAGGGGTACATGAGAGAATACAGGTGAATCCTCCCGATAGAAGGGGCAAAGTAAATCTAGAAGGGAATCTTGCCCAAGTGACCCGCACGATGGGGTATAATCGGACAAGTAGTATGAAGTTTCCTCAAGGAAGATGTGTGAGCAAGAGGTTGCCAAATTAGCGTTTTTTTATTTTTATTTTGAGTGTTAATCATGAAACATGAATGAATATGAAGAGGAGGAGGATACGAAGGTAATGGTACCAAGGTCAAAGGATTAGGGGGATCATACAATAGTATGTCCCAGATCAAATCATAGATCCTTTCAAGGTCGAGAGGAATCTGAGGAATTAGGTCCCGGGGAGACAAAGTAATAATGATGGGCGGGGCCCGAGGAATGTCTTCAGTGATGACCCTCAACCAAGTCGGGGTCAAGAGTAGAGTACGGAGCAGTGTATGGAGGGTAAAAACATGACGGGGATAAGTTCCCCTCCAGAGAAGATCAGTGGTAAATCCAGGCTGATAAGGATCATCTGGCTCTCCTTCGTCTGTCTCTTCACTTAGCAGGATTCTCTTGTTAAAAATAGCTCTAGGCCCTTCAAACAACTCATCAATCAATGGGGGCCACTTTGGTTCTGAGGGATCAAGGAATAGCTTGTTCAGTGCAATGTATAAGTCCCATGTATCGAACCAACGGTACCACTCGCAGTCCGAATCTTGAGTCTTCCTCCTCTTCATTGGCCGCAGAGCCTCCAATGATTGGTATGTCAGCAACTCATAACAGTGCCTGGCTAGATCTCTCCCATATGTATCATGCAAGTCAAAATGGGAAGTGATCACCACCGTGTTATCATTGTCATGATTAATCACAGGTCCCTTAATAAAGTGTGTATATAAGGTCCAAGTTAAGGAAACCCGGTTTTCTTTGTACGGGGTGGTCATTGTCTTCCAAATTTTCTGACCGTCTTCATCTTCCTGCTGTTGAACAATTTGCCATTTCACCTTCACTGGCCTATAGCCCAGACCATTACCGGGTGCTCTTCTGCGGTCTTTGATAGGCTTGGTTCGGCCCTGCAGTTGTGAGCCCAAGCCTTTTCCAGGTTGATAACCACCCTTCATCTTGATATCCCAGCCAGGGGTACTCATTCACTTCCCCCTTTTCACAGCATCAACTGGACAAGAAATAAGTATAGTGGCTTTCAAAGGATTAGCCGAGGGAGAACAAACCTGTAATACATATAGAATGGGTTGTCGTCCAGGTAAAGGAGTCGGCTTGATGTTCAAAGAATGAGCAGCAACAAGGATCGGCATGCTCGTTACTTTAATAATCCATCCTTTGTGTGGAAACTTAAGGCATTGATGATTTGTAGATGGAATTGCCTCAACGGATTTGATGTATGGGCGCCCAAGGATGCCTTTCAAAGAGGGGTCGATCTCCAAGATGTGGAACTTAACCTCAACATGACAAGCGGAACCCAACTCTACCTTCAAGTAAACCATTCCTAGAGGGGAACGGGTAGAGTTGTCATAAGCATTAACATATATGGGAGAAGGCAGCCACTTCTCTCTGGGTACACCACAGAATTCTAAAGTCTTTGGTGATAACACATTGATGGAAGCCCCTGTATCAAGCAGACATGCATCCACAACCTTCTTGCAGATGTTGATTGTAATGCTTAGTGCAATGCTCCTGGCTGCTGGTGTTGCTAGCTCAGATGTATGGAATGAAATGGAGGGCTAATCCCCTTGTGGAATTAGCAGTGTAGTTATCTTTTCTACCGGCACATCCTCATTGACCATCACCCTTTTAAGATACTCCATTATGGCTTCTTGGTGAGTTTTAGATCTCTTGATTAGTTCAAGTACTGAGATGTGTGATGGTGTTCTGTCCAGGTGCTTCAACAGATCATATGGAGTGCCAGATACACTCTTCTCATTCTGTACTTCCTCTGGCGGCTGTAATGGCCCGTCTCTAACTGTGGATTGAGGAAAGACTTTGTTGAAAATTCTCCCGCTCCAAAGCGCATGCTGATCATCATTGGAAGGTGATATTTTGAGTGCCGCCGGGTTAATGAGGGGTTTGGAGAGGGTAATGGGTTTATATGTGGACGATGGTGGGTTATTTGGTGGAGGTGTTGGAACGCAGATGAGTGGTTTGGAAGGCTGTATGGTATTGGGATAGGTAATTGGTGTAGGTGATGTTGGGAAGGGAATGCGGAGCAATGGTTTGGATGGAAGGAGGGGTTCGTGATTGTGTTGCAGAGGGTTATTTGGTGGATACATAGTAGCGGAGGGAGGAATGGGTTTAAGGAAGGTAGGCGGTGGAATGGGTTTATGGTAGACGGTTGTTGGTATGGGGGTGATGGTTATGGTTTCTGGCTTGGGTATGCATAGAAGGCGGTGAGGTGGTTGCTCGGCAGTATTCAGGATATGGCCTGTTGAGTAAACATATGATGATTCCTCTACCTTCCATTGTTGCCCTCTATTAGCCTCAGACCGGCTATTAATAAGAATTGGGGCGATCTGGTTTTGATGCTCTGGCAACGGGTTATGTACTACACCCATATTTGGTGGTGTTGCTGCATGTGCTGGTGCTCTTTGCATCTGCTGTTGTTGCTACTGTGGTTGTTGTTGCTACTAGTGTTGGTGTGGTCTTTTCGCCTTCAGGGCGGCTATGTATTTTCTCATCTATTCCCAGTCAATACCTCCTTGCTCATTCAGATCATGGATGTAATCCCTGAATTGGAAACATGCATCCACTGTATGCCCAGGTTGACTATAGAAGACACAATATCTGGAGGCATCAGCATTCTGGGGCCAAGCTGTTTTCTCCTTTGGAAAAACCAAAACATTGGCTGCCATAAGGGAGTTGAATATGTCTAATAAGGATTCTGGGAGTAGAGGATAAGATGCCCTCTTTGGGCCTGGAGGTTTTCTCTGTTGGTTGTAGTCCCCGGTGGAGGTACATTGTGATAAGCCGGCTGATGACGAGGCTGGTTGAACGTCTGTTTATACTACTGCTGAGGCTAATTGTAGGCTGTCTGGCATGGTTACTGAGGCGACCTGAAACCCTGCTGATTTGGCAGTCTCTACCTTGTATACTGTGGTTGTTGCTGTTGGTTTCTCATGAACTACGGTTGATTGTTGTTTACCGTGCTGATTTGTTCCTAGGAGAGTGTGCCCTAGGTAGTGAGACCCATGCTAGGAGAATTTGGCATTGCAGGCTTCTGTTGTGGAGGTCTACTGCAAAAGTGGAATCCTTGAACACGTTTTGAGCATAACGCGCCCTCTCGTACAGATCTGCCATGGTGGTCAGATTATTCAGTGTCAATACCAATTTATACTGGGGAGTGGCGTTGCAACCATCATCTTCACTAGTTCTTGTTCGGACAGTTGATCTCTTATTTTCTCAGCAATTCCTCGCCATCTGTCAGCGAACATTATGAAGTCTTCATCAGGCTTCATATTTTCGTTGAACAAATTAGTAATGGACAGGGTAGGTGCCACCCTGTCTTTGTATCTCTGCAGGAACTTCTTTGACACAACATCGAAGTTCTCTACCTCACTCGGGTCCATAGAGAAAAACCACTCCAAAGCTGACCCTTCCAATGACCTCCTGAAGTAGGAAAGCCAGTGCTCTCTTATCATACTGCCAGAATGATGATTCATATAGAAATTCCTTGATATGAAGGAAAGGATTGCCTGCGCCATTGTACTTTCTACAGACTAGCATTTCGAAAGGCAGGAGATGGAAGACTGGCTAATTCGGAATAGAGAGTTCGGGAGCAGTTTTACTTCCATCTTCTTCTTGAAACTGTTGAACCGCTCATCCATTTGAGAAATTTTATTAAGTAGAAGCTGAGTGGCAGAATCTGCTGGTGGAGGTGGGGGTTGTTGAAAAGACTACCTCCTAGAATAAGTAGGGATGGGAGGATAGTAAGGTTGTGGACTAGCAGTATTTCCACCTTGCCCAAAGCCATTCTGATAAACTGGAGTATGCGGCCTAACAGGATGCCATGAACTAGATTGTTGATGACCCGTTGGCCGAAGGGTAGAAATATGGAGGCCTTCCATGGCCCGAGTAGGATCTTGATAAATAGAAGGGTGAACTGAGGGGTTTGGTTCAGATGACTGTAAAGGGGTTTTCCCTTTCAGAATACATTGGATGGCGTCAAACTGACGAAGATCCACATGATTAGATAAAGCTCCCATAAGGGTAGCTAGATCAAAAGGATGATTGGAAGAGGGCCCGGCTTGGTCTTGGACTCCCTCGAAGACGGGGATGGAGATGACATGAACATGGGAATGATCGCCCATATCCTGATTATATTGATCATAAGTTGAATTCATCTAAAATTGAGGGGCATGAGCATCTCCCTCATGTATAGTTTGGAATTGATTGGAATTATAAGCATCTCTCTCATCTTCTGAATAAGATGGATCATAAACCCGAGGGGCATGAGCATCTCCCTCATACTCCACCATATCTTTTTGTTCAAAGGCCACCATGCCGAGAGTTCTACCTGATCGGAGCATCATGATATTAATTTTTTTTGACAAAGATTCAAACAAGTTGTGCAGGGGATTAGCAAACAAGTGGATGGTTATGTTATCTTATGCTTCCTTGTTGAATTATTTGGATTGTTAAACACAAATTCACTCAATGGGTAGGATCCTAGTTTCAGTTTAGTTTTTCCACCGTTATACTCTATGGTTCTCTCACAACGGTATGAATGACTAACTAGGACTTCAATTGGTACAACCAACCCAATGAACAAGGAAGAATACCTTGCTTTTGGAGACTTACGGCGGTCTTAACACCAACCATTCTAGTCTGACCAAAAGACTGACCCAGTCAGAGAGAGGTGAAGATGCTAAGAAAAGTGTTCCTGTGAGGGAGGGGTGAGCCCCAATGCAGATGACCTACAGTCTGGATGGCCTCTAATGTAGTATAAGATAGATATAGTTAACAAAAGAAATCAAAGATCCGAGGGGTGAGAAGCAAAAGAAGAAACTGTTTGAATCGCGTCGCTGTTCACCGATGTTATTCCAGACAGCTTCTTCTGTTCACAGACGCTCAGGCGGCAGTGCAGCAAGAATATGAGGCCGAATGGCGTCTTGTCACAGCGACGCGGTTTGAATCGCGTCTCTTTGTCTAGACGCTATTCAGAGCCTGAAAACAATAAACAGAGAGCAATTTCGAGGACAATCATCTTCCAAATTATCAAGATAAACAGGAATATAACTGATCATACAGATTCAATTTAAACATGTTTATTATCATGCAAACAACATAAACTAAATCAACCACACACTTCCTATCACACTCATAACTTTCAATCAATCATAGAAGGGCAAGATCTTACCACAAAGGGATGTGCACATAGTGCACGTAGGGATAAAAGTAACCAAACACACCAATTGGTGAAAGGAGTGACAGAGGGACACAAGTGGTGCACCGTGGGTGTCCGATGATAAAAAGCAAGAACAAATATTAAATGACGACGAGACCAAGTCCCACCGTGATCGCTAAAAAGTTGTGGGTGCTCAAATTAGGTGTGTGACATTCATGAATTTCATGTTGTTTATATGAATAGTAAAACTATTAAAAATTAAAGAAAACGTGATCGCTAGAAACTGTAAAATTTTAAAAAAAGATTGATCGCTTACCTTTTCAAATTTGGGAGATGCTGAGTCCTTGATTCTCTTACTTTGGCCGGCCAAAGAAAGAGAGCCCTTTTTGTTGATGTTCTTGTTTTTGATTTCTTGATAGTTATTCCTTTGAATCTCTTTCTTTCTCCTTCTTTGTACCTTGTAAGATCAAATAAAGAAAGAATCTAATTAGAACTAGAGTAGGGTAGTATCTATTCTAATAAGAAATTTAAACATGTGTCGTACATTTTTTAGGAAAAAATGCACTTGATCTTGATTTTTTGATTTAGATTTAGATTTGTTATTTGTGCGTTCTACCTGATTCAATCAGATGATTGCGTAGTTCTTCGACCCGATCCCGCTACCCATAAATGGAATAGCGTTAATTACATCCTCCTAAGAGGAAAACCCTTGATTAATCGTCGAAAGAATAGAATAACACCCTTTGAAATGATATAAGTAAGATATACAAGATTGCATTCGAAAAATGAATGAATTTCAATTTTTATTTGAGAAGAAAACTCATTTTTTAGTTTAGAGTTGAGTCTACGCAAAACTTGATTTATTGATTTTTATTGATGGATAATAATGAGAGACATTTTTTAGTATTTTTGGATTGATTTATGGGGATGTTTTGAAGATTTGTTGAATTTTTTAAGTTTGGAAGTGAACATGAAGTTGAGTCTGCGCAAGGATGCGCAGACTCATTTGTTACCAATGAGAATGCTTGTATTTTATTTTGATTTTTTATTTGTGAGAGGAGTGAAAATCCTTTTTTATGGTATTTTGATTGAAGTGGATGACATTTTTTATCAAGGAAGTCTAATAACCATTTCTTATTGTGTTTTTTCGGATTTGGAGTAAAGAGATTTTGGATTTGATTTATAAGGTATGGAAAAGTGTTTTTTATGTTTTCTTATTTGATTTGAGTGAAAAATACTTCAAAGATTTATATTTTTTATGTTTTTAATTTACAAGTTTTTGAAGGATGAGCAAGATGTGCAAATTCAATTGAAATGAGATTTCTTTTAGGTATTTTTTATGTTTTGCAAAAAGGCAAATTTGAGTTTTATTTGATTTTTTATTTATAGAAAATATTTTATTTTTATCTTGGGGTTTTGGATTCAATTTCAAAGAAATTAGAGTTGAAAAGATTGGATTTTACCGATTAGGGGTTGAGTTTGCGCAGGATAGCGCAGACTTCTCTCTCACAAGCCTATTTTTTTAGTTTTTTAGGTAATTTCAAGGAAAAAGTTATCATTTTTGTTTGGGTTTTGATTTGTGGAAAATATAGGATTTATTCTTAATATTTTGATTTGATTTTATGGGAATTTAATGGCCAAAATACCAGATTTTAAGAATTTAAGGTTGAGTCTGCACTATAGAGCGCAGACTCATTGTTCATCAAAGTGTTTAAACATTTTTTATATTTTTTGTAAAAGGAGTTTTAAACTTTTATTTAGGTTTTTGACTTATATAAAGTATAAAGTTTTTATGTAAATTTTCGGATTTAATTTGGAAGGAAATTAAGGTCAAAAAGACCAAATTTGGGATTTCAGGATTGAGTCTGCGCAGGGTAGTGCAGACTCATTTGTCACCAATGTGCTTTGAGTTATTTTTTGTATTTTTTCAAGAACAACTTGGTGTTTTTATTTGATATTCTGATAGATAAGAATAAACTTGATTTTTAGAGGGTTTTAGATCATCTTTTAGTGGTCGGGAAGTTAATTTTTTATTTTTTGTGAATTTCAGGGTTGAGTCTGCGCCAGGATGCGCAGACTCAAGTCTGAACTATGGATTTTTTGTTTGTGAGTTATTTTGTTAGATTTTTGGTGGGATAACTTGATTTTATATTTTGTTTGGTGATGATTTATAGATTTGGAGCTGCAAGCATGATTTAGGGGCCAATAGATGAGGTTTTGGCCTTGGGATTGATGCGCATACTTATGTTTAAAGAGGATTTTGTGCAAGATTCTTGAAAAGATGGAACCTCCTGAGGTTGAGGGGAATTCCAAGAGTTTCAAAGAGCTAAGGAGCTTCAAATATCAAGGAGACAAGAAAAAATGAGTTTGAGTCTGTGCAAGGGTTGCGCAGACTCAGCTGAACTTATGATTTTTGTTTATTTTGAAGGGATTTGGATCCTTTTTGTAAATGGATGTTTATTTAAATGAAATGAAGTGTTTGATATATGATTGTGAATGGTTTGAGCAATTTGATTTATAGTTTAGTTGATTTTTTCATTTTAAATGAGCTTATGAAAGGTGTGCAGACTCAACTTGAGTTTAAAATTTTGTGTTTATTTAAAATAGAAGATTAACTTTAATTATTTGAATTATTTGAACCATAAATGAATCCATCAATCCATGTAAGACATATTTGACAGTTTTTGGGTTTAGTCAGCGCATGGGTACGCAGACTCAAGTCTGAAAATGGTTTTTTGAAGTACCTGCACAGTCAAGCTGCAATTAGATCCATCAAGGGATTAGTTTCAACCATTGAAGTTAGAATATGAAATCCGGAGTGTGGAGAAAAACAGATTGTACCCCATTCCCAATTGAATTTCCATGGTTATAGATGCGCAGACTCAAAATCTGAGCATAATTTCAGGTTTACACCTGTAAGGACTGAGGCTTTCGGATCCGGTTTTCGGGGTCGGACCCTGTAGTTCAGGCTCCAGTGGGGCAGAGACCCTATGATGTTTCGCGTCGAGCGGGCTCGACGCGGTTTAAACGGCGTCCACCGTTGCAGACGCGTTTTAGGTTCTGCCACGTGGGTGCCACGTGGGCTGGCTTTGGGCCGCGAGAGTACGGCCCTGTCGTGTCGCCTGAACGGCGTCCACGTGTGACGACGCCTTTCAGACTGCAACTCTGGGGTTGTCAGAGTACGGCCCTGACATGTCGCCTGAACGGCGTCTGCCTTGGACGACGCGTTTTTAGAGTCTTGTCAGAGCAGCCGTCACATCACCTGATAGACGTCCGTAGATGTCGACGCGTTTTAGCCAGTCTCTGGTTAACCCCGCGAGCCCTCCTTCTTTCCCTCATTTTCTTCCTTCTCTCTTTCTCTCCTTCCCTTCCGGTGAACTCGGCGGCGATTCCTCCTCCTCCCTCTCTTCCTCCCACCATTCCATCTTTTCCTCCACTCCATCCCCTACCTAGCTCTCACCACTACCACCTCCACTTCCACTGCGGCGTTTTACTCTCCGGACGGCGGCCGACGTCACGGTGGAGTAAGGACGACCACGGCGGTACCGGCGGCAGCGTGGGGCGAGACGGGTGGACGGCTTGAAGCTTGGAGGAGTTCAAGTAATGGGTAGGGTGACGGCCCCCATAGTATTGTGTTTAAACCATGTTTTCCCCCGTTTAAGCATGTTATGGATCTTTGGTTTGGGGGAGGGGGGGGGGGGGTAGAACAAGCATGTTTAGGAGTTCTTCTTGATGATATGGGGGATTTCTATGAATGTGATTTCCTGTGGATTGGATTGCCCCTCTTTCCCCTCCGTTTTTTGGTGATTTTGGGGTTGTTGGGGTTGAAAAGGGAGCCCTCGGGCTCATGGCAGACTCTGGTTCCTGGGGTTGAAAGACATCGTGCATGGACGACGCTTTTTTGAAGGGCGTCGAGCCATCACGACGCCTTTTAGGCAGGAATCGCCTTACTGAGAGTCTGCCAGTTCGGGGATTCTGGGACTAAAAGACGTCATGGGTGGGCGACGCGATTTGAATAACGTCGGGTAGCCATGACGCCTTTTAAGGCAGAAATCCCCTGAGTAATGTTTTCTGGAATTCCTGGATTTCTGTGCTAAATGGCGTCTGAGGATGTCGACGCCTTTCAAAAGGCGACCACTGGTGTCGACGCCTTTTAAGGCCTGATTCTGAAGACAGTGTTTTACATAAACCAGTATATGGAGCTTGAATGGCGTCGGCCTTGGGCGACGCGATTCAAGACAGAACCACACTAATTCATGCCAGTAAAATGTGTTCATACTGCTAGATAGTTGGTTAGCGCATGTTTTAGTGTACTCGATAGAGATGAATTCTTTATGACCGGATGGTACTACCTTGTATGTTATGCGATCGCGGACTTTTCACGTGACCGGATCGTACTGTGCTGGGTTTTGTGTTACTGTGGACCTGGAGTGTCAGCGTAGCGCTTTATCACCCTGTGCTGGTGTGGGCGTAGCACAGCGCCGGTGGGGGCGTGGGCGGGGTGACGCCTAGTGAGAGAGGGTCACCTGGTGAACCCCGGGGTCAGTTAGTACCGGTGTTGGAGTGGTACATTCGGAGAGTCACTCATGCTGAGGGAAGGAGTAACCACCTGAGCCAGTTGGGCCGGAGTAGCTAGAGTGCTATCCGAGGGGTTACTGCTTGGTCTCAGCGGATCGAGGTTTTTCCTATCGTTGTTTGTGAGGCTGGCGTGTTCTATCGAGACGGCAGTTGTGGGTTCCCTAGTCGGCTGGTTTAGAAATATTCACGTTTAATACATTTCGAATGCATGTGATTTCACGTTGAGGCTTAGGAATTGTACCTACTACTGTGCTGATTACTTTACCGTTAGCTGTACTTTGCACTTGTGGGTGTGTGTGTGGGCAGTGGGGATCGAAGGATCCCTACTGAGTCTTGTCTTGAGACTCACCCATGCGGTTTTCAGGTGAAGCCTCCCAGCAGACCTAGAGCGGAGTGTGCGGCCGTGTGTTGAGCGCCTTCAGCGGTTATTCCGGGGTATGCCCCGACGTAGTTGTTATTTTATTTCTGGCCTGTATGTTTAATTATTTCCTTTCTGTTGGAGTATGTAATTATTTGCTGTATCGAGTCGCATTGTAATAATTTTAATTCCTGCATTTTCATTTCAATACAATGCGATGTGAATGTTTAGCTTAGTTTATTATTTATTTCCCAGACTTACTTAGATCCTGGTTTAGTTCCAAATTAATGATTCGGTACCCATTTAGTAATCGGATCCCCGATTATAGGGTGGCGGGTCGTTACAACACCTCTTTCAACTTGAAGTGATCCAAGAATCACCACAAATTTGGGGAGGATAACACTGAGAAATCTCAGAAGTTAAGTATGGCTACATGAGGCCCTTTCAAAGGGTGGTTCTTATGTGGATTTCTTCAAATGACATGATTTCTTCATGTTTATCTCATTCTTCTTGGATCACTTTATAAAGCATTGAAAATGCTTAATATAATGATTCCAAGTTGAATTTCAACCTTTCATTAGAAAAACCCAATGAAAAGGTTTAAGATCTTCATGAAGGATCATGGCATGAAGGGACCCGAAGGACCAACTCCCTTAAAGGGATATGTAATGGCTAATGGACCATAGGGATGGCTATAAAGGGGGGCGTGCCGAGCATCCAACCACTCACCCAAAGGAACCCACAAGGGGTAATCCAAAGCATCTCTACATTTGGGGAGCAAGGAACTCCACCAATTTCCCTAGAGAATCACATGTAGCCATGAACCATGGAGGTGGCTATAAAGGGGGGCGTGCCGAGCATCCAACCACTCACCCAAAAGGGTGCCCTTAATGCCTTCAAAATGAAAGGGTTATCCACAGGGAATCACCCATTCTATTTCTACATTTGGGGAGCAAGGAACTCCACCAACTCATTGGGACTTCGAGACACATTATCTAAATGAACCCATAGAAATGGGAGCATAAGAATGATGTTTCTTGTATGAGTGCCCTTGATGGGTTACCCAACATGAGATTGCTGGCACCCTTGGATCGGGACATCCTTGGAAAACATTTAAAATCTTAAAACATGTGGCAAAATTTCGGTTGAAACATTAAGAACTTAACAACCCAAAGTCCAAGCCATTTATGATCTTCATTGGGCTTCAAAGGGACAACCCTAGGTCCAAAGAACATTTGGACAGCTTGGGAGAGGATCAAAGAATCACCTCAAGCCCAAAAACTCAACTGAAAGAGGCGCAGACTCAAAACCTGCAACTGGCGCTGAGTCTGCGCAGGGAGGCATAGACTCAACACTGTAGCACCTGCAAACGCAGACTCAGGCTGAAAACCGGATTTTTGATGAAAAATAGGTTTAAATCTAACCCAAATGATGGAAAATAAAGTATAAAAGATACAAGACTCAAAATATTTATTTAAAATATATTTTAGATGCATTTCTTTAGGAAAATATCATGAAAAACTTGAATATGGACATATGGGAAGCTTAGGTATATTTTTTAGCTTTTCCATGGATCTCTCCTTCTCGACTCCATGTTAGAGAGTTTATACCAAAAGAAGCTCATCGTCAACTAGTGAGGGAACCTCCTTGAGAACCTCTAGGGCCTAAACCATTAGCCATTAAAGGAAAAAATCTAAACAAAACTCATTCGGTTCCAACATGAAAACAGAAACTCAAACTTTAATATATATATATATGAAACTTAGGGGATTTCTCTTGATGTTTGGCCTTGGGGGAACATCATCCATAGAGGGGATGTGCTCCTAAGGGTCATGGAAGGCCAAGCCACCTTGAAAAACTGCAAAACCAAAGACAAATAAATGGAAAATCAGTTTTCATGAAATCTAGACAGTAAAGCACATTTCGGGCCATATCTCCATATTTAGGGGGTTACAAGGCTTGAGGAGACCATTTCTATAAACTAGAAAGGCTCCTCTTCCATCCTCATACGAAAAAACACATATCTTATGAAGGAAAAAATAACATAAAAGCAAGATAACCAGATGATTCACAAAACAGACTCAGAAAATCTGAACATTACATTTCATTGCTTTCAATCACCATGGATGAACATCAAGGGGGAGATAGAAGTTCCTATGAATATCAAAATGAAAGAAAAATATTATAAGAAAGCAAGGAGACAGAAATAAACTCCTTCATCACCCCCACTCTACCTTTGAGAGGGGATGAGAAGGGAGAATGGCTCTTGAAGCCTACAATCTTACTCTCTTGTTCTCTAGCACTCTTCCTTTCTTTTTCTCTTCTTCTCTAACTCTTTTTTCTCTCTTGAGATGCAGGAATGGAGGGGAAGAAGGAGGGAGACGTGCTCCTCCAAGCTCTCTTACTTTTCTTCTTCTCTTTTCTCTTTTTTGGTATTTTTGTCTCCAACTTTTTCTTGTAGAAGATGGGGGTTCTTTTATAGATAAAGTTGGGTTACTTTTGGGGGGTAGATTAGGCATCCATTAGCCTTAAATTAGGGATAAGAAACCCCTCTTAAGAGCCCTCCAATGAGGCCACAACACTTGGAGGGTCATGATTGGTTTCTCCTTTTGCTTTTCACCTACCCTCTTCTAGAAGAATCTTGAAGGGGGGACCACTTGCTTTTCTTCTTATCCTCTTTTGGGCAGATTTGACCATGAGCCAAGGGAGTAAGAATAGGCCATGGGTGGAATCATTTGGGCCCTTTTAAAGGCTGCCATGAAATTGGGCTTTGGCCTTCACTTTTTGGGCCCAAATTGGTTCTATTGGGCTTCTTTTGCTTGAGATAATGGGTCCGGGCCTGCCCCCTTGGATTTCTTCATTATTTGGGCTGAAAGTAACCCCTTTTTGACTTCTTTGGGCTTGCAAGAATGGGTATGACAGCTGTCCATTAACTTTTCTGCACTTGCGCCTTCTTTGAAAAATTGCTTGGACCTCCTTTGCTTGAGATAATGGGCCCGATTGTACCATTGGATTTCTTCATCATTTGGGCCTTAGAGTGACCCCTTTTTTTATTCATTTGGCTTGCAAAATAGGCATGTCTGCTTCTCATTTACTCTTCTTCACTTGGACTTTCTTTGAAAAATTGTTTGGACCTTTCTTACTTGAATTAATAGGCTCGGTTCTTCCTTTCAATTATCTTTGATTTGGGCCTTCTTTGTTGATCCTTAGGCTCTTCTTCTTGTTGAATTTTTTTTTGTGACAACAAATGCCCCTCACGCATACGGCTCACGCACGGAGACCGGAGGCGATGAAGTGAGTTGTATGCGTGGCCCATTGTCACATACTTTTCTCATTTAAGCGGCTCACGGTTCAGGACCGGCCCCACTTATAGATCTTCATTCACCTATTGAGGATTTGTTTGACTGAGAATGCTGCAATCACTGGTATTTCTTCTTGAATTTGTTTCCGCGACCAACTCAGATCGGATCTCGAACTTCGGGCAACCATAGGTTAGTATACCCTTTGAGTCTGCGCCAGTCCAGGTTTAACTTGGGCTTTAAACCGCCCAGATTTCTTGAATTTAGAGGATGAGGCATGTGCCCTTTGAGTCTGCGCTGGTTCAGGCTTCAATTCAGCTCCAAATCTGGCCATATATATTGAATTTGAGAGAGAGGGGCAGATCCCCTCGAGTCTGCGCCGGTTCGGTTCAACTTTGGTTTCGAACCGGTCCGTCTATGTGACGTTTGGGAGAGGGGGGCATATGCCCTTGATTCTGCGCCGGTTCGGGCCTTAGACTGGCCAGGGCTTCAAGAACCGGCCCGGTCGGTTATAAAAAGGGAAGGGGCGGGACTCCTCCCTGCTTTTTGCTTTCCTGCTGGGGGATTCCTAGCCTCACCCGACTCTTCCTCTTCTTCCTCTAGCCATCGCCGGTGGACGAAGCTGCCAGAGCCGTGGGAGCAGGCCGTTGCCGCCGCAGATCGCCGCCGCCACACTTCCCTCCTTCTTCCCGTTGACGCCGGCACCATAGCAGCTGTCGGGGAGCGCCATTGCTGACGAAAGCTGCCGCTGCTGCCGTTTGTGCGTCGTCCCTCTGCCGCTTGGGGGGGGGGGTGCCATTTGCTTTGCCCGCCGGTCGCCTCCCTCTCCCTTGGCCGGTGACAAACGCTGCAACCCCGTCGGGGAGCGCCACTGTCATCGCCTGTAGGTGTTGTCCGCCGGGTTCAGAGCCGCCGGCCTTGCTTTCCTTGCTCCTTCTTTGTCGGCCACCTCGTAGGGGACTCCAGAGAGCATCGCTGCTACCGTGAAAAGGGGCATCGGTTGGACTTGAAGGCTGCCATTTAAGGAAGAACGATTCCTGTACCGTAGTTTCAAAGTAAAAGGTAGAGCCCTTTCCTTCGAATTTTTGGCCGGTGGGACTGATTGGGTGTTGTTGGCTGCCATTGATTTGGGCATGGGGAGAGTGAAGAGAGTCTCTTCTACCTTGTTTCATGTTCTAACAATTTTTCTTTGTCTTCTTTTTGCAGAAAATCGACTTTGGATCCCTCCATCTACAGTAGTCGCAGACTCACTACTGTAGCACTGCTGGTCGGATGGCTTTTCTTCAGCATACCTGCTGTTTGACTTTGGCAGTTCCCACAGGAGCAATCCCTGGGGCTGCGGCTTCAGTACCTAGTCCCGGTTGTAGCTCGGCTCTCGGGAAGTGGGTTACTGGAATGCCATTTCTACACCCCTCTGTCATTGACATGGGTCTTCCTCTTATTAGAGCATATCGGTCTGTCCTGGATGGCTCTCGATAAAATTTTAACAGCCCTCCTTTAAAGGGAGATGCTGCCGAAATTTCGACAGAATTTTCTTTTTCGAGGAAGGCTTTTTGCATTTGATTTGACTTGTTGCCTCTTCTTTTTCAGTATAATGGCTTCTCGGGGAAAAGACAAAGCTGTGATGCCCGAGACTGTCTCTGAAGATGTGCCAGTTTCTCCAACAGGGTCTTCTGAACATACTCCTATGATGACTGAAGAGAGTGGACCTGTGATAAGTCCCTTTTACTTGACACCTGCAACAGGCATAGATGAAGACAGTGAACTACTGCAATTTTTTTAGGTTGTTGTCTTGGAACATCCCTTTGCCGATGAATTAGATGGCAAGGTTGATGAGAGCAGACTAGTCTTTTCAGAAGGATTCTATAAATATAGACGGGACAAAGATTATCCAGTTCACTTTCCCAGTGATCAGCATTTGTACAACTTCTTGCTTGACTTCAAGGTCAATGGAGTACGTTCTGAAAGGAGGGCTTTTTATGCCGAGGATGCCATTTTGAAATTTAGAGACAATCTGAGGGGAATTGTAACCCGCGACAATTCTTTGTTCAAGCCGGGTTATGCTAGAGACATGCTCATGCCCAGTGGGACTAATATCATGCATCCTCAGGACGACATTCTGACCCGATCACCTTCATTTATTCCTGCCAAGTGGGGATATGACAGAGGCACCCCAGACTTGAAGCAGAGGCGGCATGGGCTATTTCTTTCTCCATGTAAATGGGGATTCAGAGAAGAGCCATTAATTTTTTACTGTTTAGCCATGAGGTTTAGATTGAAGGCAGCAATGGGCTGGTTTGGCGACTTGAAGCTTAAATCCGGCCACAGTTTCAAAGAATATTTTGTAGAATATACTGATTATGTCTTGAAGCATTACCATGACTTGCTGAGCCGAGTGGATCTTCTAGGTAATGTGTATGCCGCTCGATTCCGATACCCGATCTTCAAAGGCCTTTGCTGTGGTATGATCGAGGTATTCATGAAGGAGTTCAATACCTTTTGTACTCCGGAAGGAGAGACATCTCTGGATTTATGGACTTTACATCAGCTTTCTAGCTTGCCCATTGACGGAGAGCCTTATGAAGAAATATGCCATCCTGACATTGTCAAGGACAGAACAGATGGCAAGGGCCGCTATGCAACCTGGAGGTCTTACAGATTCCTCCTCAAGGCTTACATGATTCTAGCTTTTGGTGAAGAGTCTCTGAAAAAGAGATCCTGCAGAGAGAGGACACGAGTCCACGGAATTGTCTGGCTCTGTTTCTTTCATAATGTTGACATTCGATATACAGACTTTCCTGGGGCTGGTGAGACTCCAGTCTTCATGGGGCAAATAGCCAGGCACCGAAAGGGATATCCTGATATCATCTTTGAGGAACACAAGAAAGATGCCAATCCCTTGGACTTGGATAGGAATACCCATCTGGCAGCATACTTGGCCTACTAGCTCTCTAATTTTGCTATCCCTCAGGGAGATGAGGGAGTAATTCGTCCTGAGACTTTTTATGGAGCTTGTGAACTAGCCTGGGGAATTAAACTGTCTCTAGCTCCAATTACTTTGTGCCTGATTTTCAAAACTCTTGGCCAAGTGGTTGAGCAGGAGAAACCACGAGAATTTAATGTTGTAGGTCCCATTCATTTCTTCAATGCCTGGGTGGCTTCTATTTTTTCAGAGTCTGCCCCGAAGAGCCTGGCTTCCCCTCGCATATTTCCACGCATGATTGAATATGCAAGTGTTGATGGAGGGGATACCTAGAAGCAACTATATGAAATTCGCGGTATCTTGACTGACACCAGGCGAAAACCCGAAGGGGACTTACGTTTTTCGAAGCACATTGCCAATTCTCGTCCTCCAGTGAGCCCCTTTAAAGTATTTGTCGAGGGTAATCCTGTTGAGTTCACCCATTCCCAGACTAAGCAGCTACTGAAGAAATCTGCATTGGATAGTCAGATTAGATCATGGCTTCTGTCCATCGGACCTAGTGTCTTGGTATATCGGAAGGGATATGTAGTTCATTTAGAACCCTATTATCCTTTCCGTTTCGGTCGAAATTTTGGATATGATCAGTGCATTCTTTCTTGTGATCACATATTTCAGCTTCCTGATCGCCATCTTTTAGGCTCCAGCGGACTACAGAGGACCCGTGAATGGTGGGATTATTTCCACCAATTTGAAAATATTTCTTTCAGAATTCCTTCTGCTGTCCATGCTCCTCGTGTGACATGTGAATATGTTAGATGGTGGCGAACGCGCACCAATATCTATAGCCCGGAGAGGACCCAATGCTGGAGCAATGCTGAGAAGAAAATCTTGGAGACTCAGCGAGAAATCCCTTTTGATATAGAGTTCCAATATCTGCACTTCTTAGATGATAAGAATGCTACTAAGTATGCAGAGAGACAGGCAGCTTATAAGGTTCGTCATAGAGATTCTTTACCCTTGATTGATCCAGAGTTGACAAGGCTGGATACCGAAGAGCTGAAAGGGGCTTTCTTGAAGCAATTTAATATTTCTGTAACCTCTGAAGATTATCTCGATATTGATTTCCCGGAAGAGGAAGATATCAGTGGCAGAGATTCTCAGCAAGCTCCTAAGAGTCTTTCAGGCATTCAGAGATTTTATGTCCTACACAAGGAAGAGAAGCCTGATTTTTACAAGGGCACCAGCTGGCTACTTGCCCTTTTGAAATACTGTGGTGTATCCCAGGATTCTATTGAGCAGGGTATGTTGGATGCAAAACTACCCACTTCTTGGGATCATATAGATGGGTGGGGACTTGATGCTTTGCGCTTGGGCATTTGCTTGAGCGATAAAAAGCATTATGATCTCAGTAGCCTAGCTCCTTAAGCAAAGACGATGAATGGTGTCATATATATTGTGAAGGAGGCTTCGCTTAGAGATAAGTCTTCCACATATGAATATTGGTCTTTATCAAACTGTTATGAAGGCGATTGCTGTAAGTATATGTACTTGTGTTTTACTTCTTTTGAACTTTGCGCTTTGCCTCTGCTTATATAAATTGATTTCTTCTTTTGCATTTTTCTGTAGTGCCTGCGGCCAAATATCTGACTCAGCAGCATCGGAGGGCAGTGTCTATTGCAAAGAGGCCCTCTTTCTTTCCTCCTGTGCCTTCTAAAACATCAACCCCCGCATCCCTTGTGGAGGTCAGTGCTATAGGGAGGGCGGTTGCCGCTGCTAAAGAGGCGTGTACAAAGAAGAGACAAGAGCCTGCCCCTGAACCTCTTCCTCCTGTCAATCTGCCGGTGCTTGCTGAATTTGAAGCTTTTATAGCAAAAACTTCCAACCGGGCGAGTGCCCTGGTTTCTTCATCCCCAGCCAAGGGTGGTATGCATTATGCTTTTGATTTATGTCTTTCAGAATTTTGACATTGATGATGAACAACTTCCTTTTGTTTCCTTCACAGGGAGGGTCAAGCAAGTTGCAAAAAGATTTCGCAAAGGGCCCAAAGAATCTGTCCCTCCTGAGAAGATTGTTCTGCCCAAGCGCCAATCCTCGAGATTATTGGCTCAGACAAGGAAAGAAGAAATTGATGAGACTTCTTCCAGTGTGGAAGAAATAAGTGGCATTCCTCCTTCACCTTCTATTTCTTCCCATACTGCTGAACACATTAGTGAAGCTTTGCCAGAAACAACTGTCTGGTCGCCCCCGAGGGATCAAGGTAACCCTTCTGAGACTTATAGAAATATTGATTTCATTTCACTACTGAATTTCTGACTTCGACCATATAGGTTTTGAAGCAACTGAAGGCTTGATATTACAGACTCATCAGGTTGAAACAGTGCAGTCTGCTATGGTAATTTCTCTTTACCACATTTTTCCTGCTTTTTCCATCATTTAAGCTTAACTTGTATATATTTGAATATCAGGCATCCCCGGCTCATGCGGAAAGGATGGAAATTTCTCATGTTCCGACTGAAAGGGATATGGATTTTGAAATATCGGCGTCCATGCCAGTTTCTTCTTCTGAAGAGGCAGAAGTTGTTTTTGCTAAAGATGCGGAACCAGAAGAGACTTCGATGGTTCCAAGTGTCATAACTTCGACGGAGGTCATTACCTTCTCAGATATCAAGACTGTGGACCTTTCAGCTCCTGAGCTTGCGGATATTGTGGCTACTTCAGAGCATGGCAGGGTTGACTCGGGAACAAGTTCACCGAGTCAACAGGTGATAGTATCCCGTCCTGTCCCCTGTAGATTAAACTCTGCTGAACATATTCTTCGGCTTATTGATATGGTGACTCATATATGCACATCATCCCTTGTACAGATTTCTTCTGAGCCAATTACTTTATTCGGACCTTCCGCCTTTATAGTTGCTCTGCCCGCAGCTAAACTTACAGAAAGTGACCTGCCCCCAGCTATATCAAGCATTGTAGCTGTCACATCTGCCCCTTCTATTACCGAGCCTTCATCCAGTTCAGTGCCTTCTACTTCCTGTCAAACGGTCATGGACTGGACTTCAGTGGATGAGTCTATGCATATTGCTATCCCTTCTATTCCTGCTGGTTCAGGCATACAGGATATTGATGTCCTTGGTGCCAATATCAAGCTTTTACGACAAATAATATGTCGGCAGCCTAGTTCATCATATGATCTTCTTCATCAGCAAATTGAGAGCATGACTACATGGATTCATCTGGCAGGAGCTTCTTTGGATGAATGGCTTCCTATTGCTTCTACTGCTTTGAGATTTTTTAAGCGTCAAGAATACATTCACTCATTTATACAAGATCGACGCCAAGCCTTGTCTCTTCAGCGGCATGAATATACCTTGCAGATGCAGTCTGTCTCTCTTCAAATTTCACAACAACAAGCAGAAATAGCTGGCTTCGAACAGAAAGAGGGCTTGTTGGTGGAAAATATTCAGCGCTTAGAGAATGAACTTGCTGCTGCGAAAGCCGAACTGGAAATTTTAAGGAACAATTTACACAGACGTCAAGATAATCTTCTGGTTTCCCAAGGCCTTCTTGAATCCTTATCCAGTGAAGTTTCCAAGCTGCAGACTGAAGAAGAAGCTCTTTCTGAATTTCATACTCAAGTTGGAGAAGGACTTCCTCTGTTGTCCATGTTACTTGAGGATCCATGATGTTGTTCATAACTGAACTTTGTATTTGGGAAGGGTATTTTCTTTTTACTTTTCAGTGTAAACTGGGATGGAAGTCATTCCTTGTAAACTTTCGGCACATTATAAAGAGAATTTTGTATCATATCCCCCTTTCAATGAATGCCATGCTTGAATTTCCCTTTTTTTTTATTCACTTTACCGACCCAAGTGCCCTTTCAGGTTTTCACCGGAGTTGGCCCCCTCTTGCTTTTGTCCGTGCGCCCTTTCAGGTTTTCACACGGCGGGGTTCTCGATTTTGCCTGTAGCGCCCTTTCGGGTTTTCACCACAGCCGGGTATATAGCCCTTGTTTCCCTTGACCGCAGAAGGTACGATCAAGTCCGGCGAGGCATCTCTATTTTAAGCCCCTTTTGACTTTTCTCTCTTTTTTCTTTTTTTTTATCCCTCTCTCTCCCCTTGTTGTAAATGAAGTAGAGTGAAGTATGCATCCATGGTAACTGCAAAGCTGAAAGGAAATGATTTTAAATGAAGATGACTTAATAATGTTTATTGGCTTCCATAACTAACGATGTTATGGGGATTATTGAAGCTTAAAAAGGAAGGACAGAGTGAGAGGGGCAATGAATACCTCAATCACTTGTTTATTGAAAATGGCGCAAACCGTAAGGGTCTGAGCCTTTATTGGGGTGGCAAAGATCGTAAGGATCTTAACCACTATGTAGGGCGGCAATAGACCGGAAGGGTCTACGCCATGCAAATCCTAACTACCAACGACGGACTCATAAGTTTTTTGGTCGTGGTAACATAGGTATGATTTGAAATGCATGAACCCAGAATACTTCAAGCGGACTCATAGGTTTGTAGCCCGAAGTAGACAGGGGTGTTTGAATCATGCAAACCTAGATCTCTAGGTCATGAGGATCCTAATTATTAATGACGGGCTTAAAGGCTTTTGGTCATGATAACTAGGGGTGATTTTGAAATGGATGAACCCTAACTACCATAGCAGACTCATAGGTTTGTAGCCGAGGTAGATAGGGAGCACGGAGTACTCTTCTCAGAAACCCAATAATTTCGGGGATGGCGGAGTCATGAGGGACCTAGGCCATCAGCCGGTGTGACGTAGTCGTTGAAGACCCCGGTCGACTTACTTTGCTTTGATTTGAATTTGCTTGATTGGTGACGGAGTGCCCCTCTCGGAGATCCGGTCTTTTGGCGATGACGGAGTCATGAAGGACCCAAGCCAGCCACCGGTGCGACGTAGTCGTTGAAGACCCCGGTCGACTTACTTTGCTTTGCTTTTGCTTGCACTTGAATTTGAATTTTGGCTGATAATTGAATGGCGATGCTGAATGCACTAGGCCATCTTCTTTGTTTCAAACTTGCTTTGAACTTGGGCAGTAGAGTCTAGTAGGACCCACGCCGTCTTGTATTTGAATCTTGAACTTGAATTTAAGCTTGGATTTGTGGGGCGGGTCTTGTTGACTCAAGCCTATTTGAATTTGAACTTGAATGGCGGGGTCGAATGAGTCCGGGCCATCTTTCTTGTTTTATGCTTGGATGGCGGAATCCAGTAGGACACATGCCAATTTGCATTTGGATTTGATTTTGAACTTGAGCGGCAGAGTCTTGTTGACTTGGGCCGATTTGCATTTGAACTTGAGCCTGGATTTAGGCTTGGTTTTTTGCATTATAACTTCAATTGGTGCTTTGAATTTGTACTTTCAATGGCGGGATAGAATAAACCCAGGCCATTCTCTTGCTTTCAACTTTGCTTTACTCTTGGATTTTGAACTTGAATTGGAGCTTGAACTTAAGCAGCGGGTCCTGTTGACCCAGGCTGACTTATCTTGGATTTGTGCTTGCTCTTTGGCTGGAGCTTTGAACTTGCGTTTGAACTTGCATTTGAGTTTGCATTTTGAGCTCGAGCTTGATTTGAAGCTTTGAATTTGAACTTGAATTTAGGCAGCGGGTCTTGTTGACTCAAGCCAATTTGCCTTTGAACTTCAGCTTGTCCTTCAGGCGGAGCTCTAGATTTGAATGTGAATTTGAATTTGCTCCTTAAGTTGAAGCTTTGGTTCTTGAACTTTGAACTTGAATTTTGAATTTGATTTTCTGCTTGAGTTTGAGCTAGAGCTTTGAACTTGAGTAGCGGAGTCTTGCTGACCCAGGCCAGTCTATACTTGACTTTGAGCTTGTATTTGAATTTGTGCTTGAATTTGAGCTTGGATTTGAATTTGGACTTGAATGGCAAAGTCCATCAGGACTCGGGCCATCTTTTCTATTTCTTTGTAACTTCTTGCCTCCTGTTCATTGAAAAGACAAGGTCGCAATACATATGCATGTTTATACCGAACAATTTCAAAATCGGAAAACATTATCGATTCAGATAGATTTGAATGAAAACTTCGACCGGTTATAAAACGGGAAGCGGGACATGATTTATACTCCCTCCGCACCGGGTTTGCCTTAGCACCATTGCCCCGACTAGCGGGATAGTCGTGCCAACTTTTTTCTTTTTCTTTCTTTTTCAATGGCATTTCGTCATTGGCAAACCATGAGGTGCTTCGTAAAGCCTTTTGGAGCCTCTTCAATGTCCTTGGCTCATATAGGCAGGTTAATTTTACCATGCCATTTAAGATTTATAGTCTCGGGGGAATACATCTCGAGAACTGGATGATTTCTTTTGACTGTCTTCATGGTGATCATATTCACACCATAGACAGTGCTTCATATATTTTTTCAACCTTTGCTTGGAAAGCGTGGAGGTGGCACGTGATAGCACTTCATATGTTTGCCATTTAAGGGAGGAAACTGTACTTCTCCCTTATGATTGGTGAGGGTATATGCCCTTCATAAACAGTTTTGACGACATAGGGACCGATCCAATTACTGGTCAACTTTCCTTTTGGATTTGACGCCATGACTTCTCTTCTTTTGACCATAACTAGGTCTCCTTTCTTGAAGGCTCCTTCTTTGACTAGTTTATCAAATGCTCGAGCCATACGGGCTTGATATATCTGGATATTTTGTTGGGCTCGAAGTCTGTCGCCTTCTAAGGCTAATAACTCCTCGAGCCGCCTTTCTGCATTTGATTGATTTCCTTAGATAAGCCCATGCTCTAAGGCAATGCGCAAAGAGGGGACTTATAATTCAATTGGTACGACTGCCTCTGACCCATACACTAAGGAATAGGGAGAACAACCTGTTGGAGTTTTGTATATGGTTCTGTAAGCCCATAATGCTTCATACATTCTTTCTTCCCAGTCTTTCTTAGTTGAATTGACTGTCTTTGCTAGAAGGTTGCATAAAGTCTTGTTAAAGGCTTTTGCTAACCCATTGGCTTGTGGATTATAGACTGTAGAGGTCCTCCAATCAATTTTGAATTTTGCAGCTAGCTTGTATATGATTTGATTTCGGAAGCACGTTCTATTATCTGAGATGATCTGACTGGGTGTACCATATCGGAACAACATATTTTGGCGGAGGAACCTTTCAACGGCTGCCCCGGTGACTTCTCTTAATGCTACTGCTTCAGCCATCTGGAAAAATAATTCGTGGCGGCCAAAATATACTTAGCACCTCTTGAGGAGGGTATAAATGGACCAACAACGTCCATGCCCCATTCGGCAAAAGGCCATGATGGTGTTGTAGGGTGCAAGGGCACCGGAGGTTTTCTTAGAATTGGGCCATGTTCTTGGCATTTGTGACATGATTTGGCATATTGCGCACAATCATCGAGCATTGTGGGCCAGTAGTATCCCAATTTTTTGAGTTGATTTTTCATCATGGGGCCAGACTGGTGAGCACCACAGACCCCGGCATGTATTTCCCTCAAGGCTTCAGCTATCTCTTTTGGTGATAGGCATCTGAGGAGAACTTTTCTTTTGCCATCATATGTTACTCAAAAGAGAGTGTCTCCTATGTATTCATATGAATCCTTAATACGGATCAGTTTAGCATGCTTGATTCGGGTGCTTCGCAATATTTTATGCTTGAACCAGTCGAGAAGCATTTCCCTCCAATCAGGCTTATCGGCTTCTTCCACTGCACATACTTCTATTTGCATTTCTGTTTCTTCTTCCAACACAGTTGGTAACAATCTTCTGTTCTTGACCCATATTTCAAGGGACCCCTCTGGCGGTAGAGCTAGAGAACTTGCTAATTTAGCCAGAGCATCAGCTTGAGCATTTGCACTGCGGTTGATATGGTTGATTTCAAAGAAATAGAATCTTTGTATCAGCTTGAGGGCCCTTTTGTGATAGGGGATCAAGTCAGGCTTTTTGACATCATATATTCCTTGGACTTAGTATATAATCAACATTGAGTCTCCATGGACTTGAATAATTTGAATGCCCATATCCAGAGCAACTTCCAGGCCAACTATCAAAGCTTCATATTCGGCTTCATTGTTGGTGCATGGCTTGGTTAAGGAGCACGAGGTATGCAGAACCTCGCCTTCTGGAGATATCAGGACAATGCCTGCCCCAGCCTTTGTAGTGAATGTACCATCTTGTGCAATTGCTGAACGGGAGGCCCCGTCAAAATATAGCTGCCATATCTTTTGTTCTGTATGGTTGGCTTCTAATGCTTCTTCATATGGCAGGTCGGTGACCAACGGTGAATCTTCTGGCACTGGATGTGCTGCAAAAAAGTCTGCAATGGCTTACCCTTTGATGGCTTTCTGAGGAACATATTTAATGTCGAACTCCATAAGGAGGATTGCCCATTTGCTCAAACGACCTTTCAAGGCTGGTGGATTGAGTATATATTTGAGAGGATCAGCCCTAGAGATGAGTTGGATCTCATGTGATAGCATATAGTGCCAAGTCTTTTAGCGGCAAAGACTAGGGCCAAGCATATCTTTTCGATAGGTGAGTACCGGAGTTCAACCCCGATCAGCCTTTTGCTTAAGTAATATAATGCTTGCTCTTTGCCTTCTTCATTGTCTTGTGCCAGCATTGCCCCCAAAGAAGTCTCCTGAGCAACGATATATAAGATTAATGACTGGCCTTTGATAGGTGCCCTCAGCACGGGTGGTGATGCAAGGTATTGCTTGATTTTCTCAAGCGCATTTTGACATTCATCATCCCATATGAATGGGGTATCTTTCTTCATTAATTTAGAGAAGGGTTCACACCGTCCGGCTAGGTTGGATATGAACCTTCGAATGTATGCGAGCCGTCCCTAAAGGGACTGCAACTCTTTGAGATTCTTCGGAGGCGGAAGTTCCTTGATAGCTTTGATTTTGACTGGGTCTATTTCAATGCCCCTGTATCTGACAATAAAACCCAGAAATTTGCCACTTGAAACCCCGAAGGCGCACTTCATGGGGTTCATTTTCAAGTTGTATTGCCTCAGCCTTTCAAATATGGTGCGGAGATCTTGCATATGATCTTCCTTTTTCTTTGTTTTGACAACTAGGTCATCAATATAACATTCAACTTGTTGATGAAGGAATTCATCAAATATCTTGGTCATCGCCCTTTGGTATGTTGCATCGGCGTTCTTGAGGCCGAAGGGCATTCTTTTGTAGTGGAAGATTCCTTTAGGAGTTCTGAAGGCAGTATGGATCTCATCCTTGTCAGCCATCCATATTTGATTATATCCCGACGATCCATCCATAAAAGACAAAGCTTCCTGTCCTGTGGTGGCATCGACCATGATTTCGGTAACAGGCACTGGGAAGTCATCCTTTAGGCATGCCTTGTTTAGATCTCTAAAGTCTACACATATTCTGATCTGTCCATTCTTCTTTTTGACTGGAACAATATTTGCTAGCTATGTTGTATATTGATTTTCGTGTACGAAGCCAACATCAATTAACTTGTCGACTTCAGCATTGATTTTGTTTATCAGCTCTGGCCTCATTCTTCTTGGAGCTTGTTTGATTGGCTCGATGGCTGGGTCAATGGCCAGCTCATGTTGAGCTACTTCTGGATCTAACCCAAGCATTTCTTTATAGGACCAGGCAAAACAATCCCGGAATTCCTTCAAAAGCGAAATATATGCTTGTTGTTGTTCTTGACTGAGCAATGCACTTATATATGTTGGTTTTGGGTCTTCTTCAGAGCCCAAATTGATTTCAAGGAGTTCATCAACCGTGGCTTGTCCTCCATCTTCGAGTTCTAGAGGTACTGGCTGGAGCTCCATTAGATCTTCTTCATTTACTTCTTCTTCAATTTCTGCTTCAATTTCGTTGACTTCTTGGTCAATTTCATTTGATTGATTTGCTGTGAAAATATTTGGGGCAGGATCTGCCTGTTGATTTTCTATAAGCTGTGTGAGCTCATCTTCTCTTTGACCTGTGTTAACATGAGGTTCAGGGGTGATAGATGGAATTTCTTGTTTTTCTGGTATGTTCTGAACCATATCGGAACTTGGGATATCATCTTACTTGACTTCTGAGACTTGGATGTCTTCTTCTTCAAGATGTTTCCAGCATTGACATGCCGGAATAGGAGATTGATCAGCTTCTGGCTAGCTTTCTTGAATAGACTGGCCCGTGGGCTGCTCTTCATCATAGTCATCATATATTGCTTGTGCAATTTCTGATATTTCTGACAAAATAGATGTCATATTTACTGATAATTCAGGAGTTTCTTCTTCCGGCAAAGTACATCCCAAGCCTAGATATAGTGTATGTTGCATCAATGCTTTGGACATGTTAGGAGGGTACCATAGCTATTGGAACCTACTCCATTCCTTTTTTGTTTGATATAATGAAATTGACTGGGCCTTAGCTAATTCCTCAGTATGCTTTGTCATGTCTGGGAGACCCATGATGTCAACCCATAATTCTTCTTCTATATCAGGAATATAGCAGTCTTTGTCTTCAGTAGCCGATTGCTCATTGGCTCTGTAAAAGATTGTTTTATGTCCATCTTTGTGAGGAACCACGAATTTCTTCAAAGGCTCTACGAGCTGACATTCATATTCTTCAATAGGATGTATTAGTCCGACTGGGACCTGTAGGTGCTGAAAATGCTCGTGTGATTAACATGAAAATGCTATGTTGTTTAGTGTAAACTAACCTATTAAAAACAGCAACTAAAGTGCAGTGATCGCCAGAAACTTTTAACTAAAAAGTTTCAAAAGAGATATGATCGCCTACCTGTTTGAACGCGGAAGTTGTTGAGTCCTTGGCTCCCCTCCTTCAGCCGGCTGAAGAAAGAGAGCCCTTTCTTTGTTCTTTTGTTCTTGCCGAGTTTGAGGTGGAGGATCGTCCAGAAGTCCTTCTGGCTTTATGCTTGATTTCCCCTTCTGATCTCTTGTTGTTGTTGAGTGCAGCAGAAACAGAAATAGGAAATGAAGAAACAATGATGATGAGAATTTTAAGTGGAAGTAATATTTAAACTGATCATGACTTTAAGCATATAATTGAACAGCAAACTTACTTGTTTAAATGGTTTTGAAACCCCTTAAATCAAATAGGTTTTGAAAGATTATGCTGTGGTGTGTGTTGCATGAAGTGATTATGAAGAATGAAACTAATGAAGATATAGAATGAATGCAGAATTGAAACACTTATGCCCAATTGGATTGAAGCCTTGAAAGGATGAAGATCTTGAAAGGGACGCCGACTTCTGGAAATGACAGCGCTCCGGCGTTACGACGTTGTTGCTTCGATCTTCAACTCGCTATAATAACGCTATGGCTCAACTCAACTCAACCTTCTCTTTTTTTAACTCTTCAAGATGTAAGGTATTTATAGGCTTTTTCTGCGTTCGCGATTAACATAGAAAAATCTAGGATTTATCCATATTAACCGACAGATAATTACTGATTAATTCATCTTTATCTGTAATTATCTAAAACGCGTCCACCATGGCTGACGCCTTTCAGATTAATTAAGATAAGGATAAATATCCGGGAAAACTTATCTTTATCTTTATTAGCTAAAAAGCGTCCACGTGTGTAGACGTCTTTTACACTAATTAAGATAAGGATAAACATCTGGAAGAGAAGTTAAAATAGCTTAGGAAACCTAAAACGCGTCGACCTTCACAGACGCCTTTTAGTTAATAAATCAACTGATTAAAATTCAAATTTAAACGTTAAAACAGGAATAAACTCTAAATGGCGTCCACATGAATCGACGTCTTTTATAATTCTTCATATTTTTACTGAAATTTGAAATAAAATCAATTTAATTGATTAACTTAAACATGTCTGTTAAACCCGACACTTAAAAAGATCAATAAAAATTAATTAATGATTAATTATCAGACCATTCTGAGGCATTATTATATGATATGAAATTTACTCGAAATGACGTCAAAATTAGTGTGTTTACAGCTGCCTCACCTTGGCATCGTCTTTGCAAGGGAGTGAAATGAAATGGAATGTACTGAAAAGGTGATGACAAGGTGTGATGAGACACGCTCTTAACATCACAGGATTGAAATTTTTCTCAAAATCATCAATGAAGATAGCTCAAAGAGATCAATGGAATTAATCATGTCTGGATGAGGTAGACAAGGAAATAAAATAAGGTCGATCAACCTCCTCGGAGTGGGAAGTACCCCAAGTCGTAGACACTGTAGGTTTCATCATGGGGAGCGTTTGCCAGCCAATGTGGACGTGCTGCAGCCATAATGGATCTTAAAAGAAAACAAGAATATTGGATAAAGAATCTAATCAAGGATAGAATTCCAAAGATATCTTCAAGCGAACCTCAAAGATAATCAAGATACTCAATTCAGAATGGAATATTTCATATCATGTTGAAATTATTTGATTAATGGTCTGAAACTTAATCAATAATTAATCCTTACTACAATGATTTCAAAGTCCTACATGATGCATGCTAGGCTAAAAGAAAAATGTAAAGTCAAATAAAATATAAATTAATCAAGGATAATATTGTTAAATTGTCATTAATGAGTCAAGATACCAATTCTTGTAATTCAGTGCTAAGCCGAAGCTCGTTTATCCACGCACCGTTTCACAAAAGTGGAACCATCGTCCTCACTAATTAACAATCCAACGGCCTATCTGTGCGATTAAGAATCATTTGGAATTATCACTGGTTTTTTTTTTTTTTTTTTTTGTTGTTGTTGTTGTAGGGGAACTCAAATTCCAGTTTCATCAAAACCACAAGGTCCTTGATATACTCTAATAAATATTTAATATATAGTAATGCGAATGCAAAATAATTACATGGAATAATACAAGGGTAGAAATAACTGTCTTTTTAGCCACGGTCAGACTTCTTGACTCCCACAGTGGGATCTTCTTGACATTTCCAGCTTTACTCAGATTTCCTTTTGAATTTCCTGCAATCAAAATCATTAATAACTCCAAACAAATATTCAATTTAAACACTAAAACCCACAGAATTTCGGATAAATCATATAAAGAGCTGAAACGCGTCATGTCGTGCAGACGCCATTCAAGGTTGAAACGCGTCAGTGCTCCTCGACGCTTTTTACTCACAGAAACAGGTTTCTGCTTGTTCTCTATTCGGATTCTAACTCTACCAATGCACATCCCTTTTCCAATCCGGAAAAGTCTTCTTAGGATCGCAATTCCTCCTATATAAACACCCTCAGGTCGTTCCCAAGCAATCCTACCATAATCCAAAGATCAAAAGTTGAGTTTTCTTCAAGGTTTCTTCGAATTTCCAAGGTTTCCAAGCTTTCCAAGCTTCAAGAAGGAGGAACTCCGAAAAAGGGAGGATGAATTCTTCAAGCAAAAAGATGAAGATGTCTTTGGAGAGTTTTTCTGATGTGGAGAATCACCTCAATGGAAGGAATCCCAATCTCCAAGTAAGTTCAATCAACTTCTTGTTTTCAATTCTCTTCATGTTCTTCATCATGTTCTTCACGTTCCTCATCTTTTCTTTTGGTTTTCAGAACTATCCCATGTTTCCTGGCCCAAGGAAGTTTACCTCCTTACCTTGGATCCGTAAACTTGCAAAAAGTATCAAGCTTTCCATGCAAGTATTCATATCCAAGTGGAATCTTCAAGGTCTTGTAGTGCTTGCCAAACATTACAAGAGCGTGAACGTAGATTGGGCGGCTATGGGTGCCTTGATCGAGTGGTGGCATCCCCAAACTCATACGTTCTTCTTCCAAGACTTTGAGTGCACAATCCTTCTGGAGGAGGCGGAGCTTCTTTTAGGTCTCCCAAAGACCAAAGAGAACAAAGATAAGATAGCTTTGATGAAAGAAAGAATCACCAGTCAACAATTGTTGACATCAATTATGAAGGATCCTTCAGAAGCTAAAGGATGCCTCACCAAAAAGGGGATCAATCTTGCCAAGCTAGCCGAGTGGACACTGTACGAAATTGATGATCTAAGGGAGGATGAAGCGGAGGATGTAACAAAAGCCTTAGTTACATGCCTTGCCGGTGCCTTGTTCTTCTCTGCGCAGGATAACATCTTAGAAGATGACCAAGTCAGTGTCATATGCGCAATCTTCGAAGGTAAATCCATTAGTACTGCACTCTTAGCATATCTTTATAGTGGGCTTTCTGCGGCGTCTGTGGGCCGTCCCCCTTATAGATGCATGCTACTTTTTGCCTTGTGGGTTGAACTTCACTTCAAGTTTGAGTACAGCAAGAAAAGGCCTCTGAATCCATCTCAGATTTACTTGAATAGCCCAATTCATTGCATAGCTAATATTGTAAAGTTCAATGAACATATGATTAACAAGGTTCCTAAACTCAAAACCCGAGCCGACTGGAGAGAGTATTTAAAGCTCATGACGTCCGACATATTCGACTCGTCTCCACTCGCTCTGGTTGGAAAGCCTATTTGGGTACGTCGTGCAGCAGGAGCATATCTTAAATTAATTGGAGCCACTGAGTTCGTGCTATACAATCCACACCGGTGCCTTACTGAAGTTAGCTTGGGCCGTCGTGAATTCCCTGAGTTTTCTCCCACACTCCCAATCAAGAAGCGCGACTTGGAATCCGATGAAGATTATGAAGCCGTACAAATCATTACCACTCTATGGAACCTTGGCTTTAGTTATCGTGTAAAATCCTCTAAAGATAGAGATAGAGGATTGAAATTTCCTTACCTTAAAAGTCTTCATGAAATTCTTCCTTAAATGTCCTCTTTCTCTTTGTTCATGATGTAATAAAGAATTTCACTGAATAAAGAAGTTTTTTCATGCCTCGAAACCTTTGCTCAACTTTCTGTGATGTGCACATGATTTTTCCTTTAGTAAAGACTTGATTTTTCCTGAAAATTCAATAGTTCGGATTCTGTTAAATGTAAAACGCGTCCATTCAGAAAGACGCCTTTAAACCATAATTCTTTTTCCAGAAATTCAATTTAATTCTCAAAAACCGATTTAAACATTAAAACGCGTCTTTTAACCTTGACGCCTTTCAACCATAATTCTTTTCCAGAAATTCAATTTAATCCTCAAAAACCGATTTAAACATTAAAACGCGTCTTTTAACCTTGACGCCTTTCAACTCTCTCTCCTACTTTTCCCAGGATTCTGTCATTAATTCCATGATTAATTCTCTGAAACGCGTCAAGACACTAAGACGCCTTTCATTATTTTCCTCTGTACGGCTCTGACCAAAATCTTGAAACGCGTCCACCTGTGTGGACGTCTTTCATTCAAATTCAAACTGCTGTCCTTGCCGCCTCAACTTTTGCGTTCTTAAAACGCGTCTGTCTGAGTCGACGCCTTTCAGCCTTTCTGTTAACAGACCCGCGAAGGCCCCTTTCTTCCTCACTTTTCACAAAACTTCTCTTTCTCTCCTCTCTCCGGCGACGATCTCCGGCGAACTCTTCCTCAAAACTCTCCCTTCTCAAGCTATGGAACACGGTGAGGGCTCAAGGAAGACTAAGACCCTAGCCAAAAGACGGCGAAGGCAAGAAGAAGAGGTCCCCGAGGAGGTTCCGGCCATGTTAGCCGAGGCGGCGGCCTTCTTGGAGGAAGAACTCCCTCCACCGGCACCTATGGCGGTGGAAGAAAAAGAGGAGGGCGACCTCCACACGGTAAGCTCCCTGTGGGTGTGATTAGATGAAGGAAAGAGGGAGAATGGGGTTCTCGAAGGAACCCGAAATCTGGACTTGAAAGGCGTCCAGACCAGGTGACGCCATTCAAAAGGCGTCATCGTGGGCTGATGTCTTTCAAGATAAATTCCAGATTTTTAATTAGGAATAAACATTTTGAATCGCGTCAAGGCATGTTGACGTGTTTTAAAAGACGTCCATGTGGGCTGACGCCTTTCAAAACAGAACTGATTTTTCCTGTTTTTTTTTTATTAATTACTGACCCTTTTTTATATTTTTTTTATTTGCACGGAGTGATGAGGGCTAGGATTAGCTGGGACCTTGTGATAGGGGCTTATAGAGGACTCCCGGATTTCCAGAAGGCGCGTCTGCGTCGGATGGGATTTGGTGAGGTATTGGACATCGAGCCATTTTGGCTTGATTTGGTCCTCCTGCAGGTGTTGCGGGAGAGGTGGCATGCGGAAAGCCGTGCTTTCCTAATGCCATGGGGGCATATGGTCCCCACCCTAGAGGATGTGGCCATGATCACTGGCCTCAGGGTAGAGGGCCGTCCAGTTAGTGGGGTTACCTACCCCAACTATCAGGGATTAGCTGAGGCTCTCCTAGGGATAGAGGTGTTTAGCCTAGGTAGAGAGTCTAGGATGGTCCCCAGGGTAGAAGTAGAGGCTGCATTAGGACTAGATGAGCCTCGGCGTCGGTCTGACGAGACCCGTGAGGAGTTCAGGGATAGACTAGCCGAGTCGTCTTCCTCTGCCTATTGTAGTGACCCTAGTCAGATAGAGGAGGTAGACAGACAGCTTAGGGTCTTTTTAGTTTTCTTTTTCGGTCGGTTGCTCTTCGGTATGAAGGGCGACCACATTCACTGTAGATTTCTTTATTTACTAGATGACTTAGATAGCTTAGGAGATTATGCCTGGGGTGCGGCCCTTCTGGCTCACCTCTTTGCCGATCTATCCGCGGTCATGCCGGACCGTGAGACTACCATCAGCGGCTTCTCGCCGTTTCTTCAGGTATTAACTTGTTTAATTATTTGTTATATGCAGTGCAATATGATATGATGCTTTTTCTAACCTATATGTTTATGAATGCAGGTGTGGAGTTACTACTACTTCCCGCTCGGCAGAGCGCGGATTGTTCGTCCAGATGCTGTCCCATTTGCCTGCCGTTGGCAGTCGATTGTCGACACGGCTCCACAGCATCACCAGCTGACGGCCTTCCGCCGTCAGTTCCTGGATTATCCAGAGCTACTGGTAAGTTTTTAATTTGTTCAATTTTATTAAATGCAATATTTTATTTCCTTAAGTACAATTTATTTATGAATGCATCTAACCTATATGCAGGTGATCTGGCGCCCATATCTGGGCATGAACGAGGAAGGTCAGCCGTGGGTGACGGCTGGCAGGAGGCGATTCGGGAGGCAGATGTGGGTACATTGCCTTAACGAGATCGAGCCCCTCCGCCTCCGGCTCGTGATGAGGACGTTGGGTCTCCACCAAGAGTGGATTGATGAGGAAGTCCCGGAGGGTGTGGGCAGGAGCATTAGGGGGAAGCAAGCCCTCACCGACTGGCGTGCCAAATTCCCGGAGCAGTACGAGGATTGGCACCGTCGGGGCGTACGGGTGGAGTCCCGTACGGTGAGTAGCGAGGGCTACCTCCAGTAGTACCGGGCCCACTACGCCGATTAGCTTCGGCTCCTTCGACCACTCGATGTAAGTATGCTTTCGTGCGTCTTTAATTTTATTATTATCTTGATTTATATTTGTGAATGAATGTATGTATGACATGCAGGATGCGCGTGATGCGGTCATCGTCAACCTCCGGGCCCGCCTACATGATGCGGAGGCCCAGCTAGAACAAGTTCAGAAGGAGTTGTATGACCTGGTATGTATGAATGAATATGAATGCATGTTTTAATTAATTGTTTTGGCGATTAACCACTGACAGTTGTCGTTCGGTGCAGCGAGCCGTCTACACCCAGGCGGCTCCTCCTACCTTCGGGGCTTCATCTTCTTCATCATCCGCTCATGATGCTGCCCTGGCTGACCTCCAGAGTCAGCTCGCCTCCGCCATCCACCGAGCTTCTCTCGCGGAGGAGGACCGTGCTGCTCGGGTAAACTCTTCAACTTCTGACTTCTAAATTTGAGTTTAATTACTTGATTGCTTTGAACTAACAATGACTTCCTTTCAGATTGCTGAGCTTCAGGAAGCCCTTCAGAGGGCTGAAGCGGAACTAGAGCATGCCCGTACTGCAGCGGCTCGTGCTGAGGCTGATGCAGAGCGGATCCGGGCTCTGGAGGAGCAGGTGGCTCATCTCTCCACTAGAGATCTTGCGCGCCTCCAGATTCGCCTGAAGATCATCAACGAGGAGCGAGAGCGGGAGAGGCAGGAGCGGCAGAAGATGGATGCTGAGATATCTGCTCTTCGAGTCCAGCTTGGCATTGCAGAGCACGAGCGCCGGAGTGTGGAGGAGAGGTACAGGCGTGCTCGACAGCGTGCACAGGAGCGCGGTTTGACGAGTGCCTTCACCGCCAGTGCTGCCGTGTCTTCTGGCCAGGCAGGGCCGAGCGCGATGGGGCCACCTCCACCTCCTAGTCGAGGGCCAGCACCGGATGCACCTGACGAGGCCCAGAGCCAGTTGGACGAGGGCGGAGGGGAGAGCCAGCCTTGAGGGCTCATGTATCTTTTTTATTTTTTTATGTATCATGTACAGAACACTTTTTCTGATAATATACATGAAACTTTTGGGCTCCAATCTTTTGTTCCTGTGCTTGCCATCCTGTACAACACTGAACAAACAAGTTAAGTATCTATTTAGGCTTAGCCCCTTGCCTGACCAAATAAATGGTCAATCAATCTTTTCTTCAATAAATGGTCAAGGGGCATAGCCTTTATTAACAAAGGTAATGAGAATAATTAAACTGAAGCAAAATGCAACATACAAGCTGACAGATGCTCACTGAAAATAAAGGGAATGAAACACACTAAGTGCAACAAGCAGATGCTAATTGAAATATTTTTTGTTGTTTTGAAATATTCATTTTTGTTTGGGGTTTTGAAATATATGCCTTTTTTTTTTTGAATTTTGACATATGTATTTTTTTTGAATTTTTTTTTTGAAACATGTATATATTTTTTTTGAATTTTTGATATATGTTTTTTTTTGAATTTTGAAACATGTATATATTTTATTTATTTTTTTGAAATATGTATTTTTTTTTGGATTTTTTTGGCTAAAAGATCAGCATGGTACTCAGATCAAAAGATCATATTCATTTATTAACTTAATCTCCAAATTGTTCTTTAACAACTTAACTAAAAACCCATCGTGTTCGAATTTGTGTTTCCATTCGTGATCCAATTTGATGATTTGACCCTTAGTCAATGTAAGCCATTCCTTAAGTTTGAAGTACATCTCTTTAGAAAGAAAAGATGAATAAGTTTAGAAAGCCCATGAGAAGGTTCCGGAGACTTAAAAAGATGTTCTTTTCCTACCCTAATATCCGTTGGGGTTCGGTCATTTTCTTTCCGGGGTATTTATCGACCTTGCGTTCCCTTTTATTTCATTTCATTGCCTTGATGTAACGTTTGTAATGTAATGGCCTTTTGATTTGACATTTGGCTTTTGCCTATTTGCTTTTCTTTTCTCCGGGACGGATCTCCCCCTTTTTTTTATGACGGCCTCCTACTAAGATGGCGGGTATTCTTGGTAATCTATTCTAAGCCTCGTTCCGACATCATGGGCCGAGTGTAAAACGGAATTTTGCTTTAAAAAGAATGATTTGTACTTTACACTTTCGGTCAAGCTTTCGATATTCTTTAGGCCTTGGCATCTCTTGTTACTCACGAATCAAACGTGTCAGTGTGTGCAATAATGGGCTTAAAATTAAGTTATCCAGACTGATAAGGAAATTTGAGTTTATAAATTTTCTGATTCCACTGGTCTTTGTACCATACTGATCGACTCTTTAACCTAAGGGTAGTATTTCTTAAGATGTAAGCCATTCCAGGGATGATTTAGCTCTTCTCCTTCTGCATTAACAAGACGATAAGCATTACCAGGAAAAGCGTGCGATACAACATAAGGTCCTTCCCAGTTGGGTTGGAGCTTAGAACGCGGACCACCAGGTTTTACAAAAATTCTTTTGACAACCATTTCACCGACTTTGAACTTACGTTCAATGACTTTCTTTTGATAAAAACGTGCTAGTTTGTTTTGATAAACTTTTGCATGATTAGCAGCTGACCATCTTTTCTCGTCTAAAAGTTCCAATTGAGCAAGGAGTGCTGAACGATGTTCATCAATGGAAAATTCCTTATTCAATTGTACTCTTAATGACGGTATGAGAATCTCATATGGAACTACCGCCTCCATTCCAAATGTTAAGGAATAAGGAGTTTGTCCAGTAGGCGTGCGGATTGAAGTTCGGTAGGCCCATAGAGCCTCAACTAGCTTTTCTGGCCAGTCTGCGAATTTATTAGATTTACACGTCTTTTTGATAATTTTTATCAAAGTCTTATTTGTTGCCTCTGCTTGGCCATTGCCTTGCGGATAATAAGGAGACGAATGATGCAATGCAATTTTTTACCTGTTGCAGCGGTCCTTCAATTCTTGTGACACGAACTGCGGTCCGTTGTCGGTGACGATGGTGCTTGGAATTCCGAATCGAGTGATGATGTTCTTCATGATGAACTTGCAGACGGTTGATGCTTTGATCTCCACGTTCGCTTCAGCTTCTGCCCACTTGGTGAAGTATTCCGTTGCCGTGAGAATGAAAGATTTTTGCTTGATGCCGGAATCTGGATTGCCAAGAGGTCCAATAATGTCGAAAGCCCACATGGAGAAAGGCCATGGGGAAGAAACAGGATGGAGTGAAGATGCAGGAGAATGAATTTTGTCGGCGTGAAGTTGACACTTAGCACACCTACGAACATATCCTACACAATCTTCTTCCATGGTTGGCCAATAAAATCCTTGTCTAAGGATCTTCTTTGCTAGCATCTGTCCATTGACATGGCCACCACAAACTCCACTATGAGCTCCTTCCATAACCTTCCAAAGCTCATCTTCGTCTAGACATCTCAGAAGAACTCCATCAAAACCTCTCTTATACAATGCTCCCCCAACTAGGGTGTATCGTTGAGCAACTCTCCTGATAGCTCTCTTCTCCTCAGTTGTAGCTTCCTCAGGATACGATTGATCTTCACAATATTTGGCAATTTCATAATACCATGGCTTCTGTTCATCATCCATCTCTTCAAACAGCTCCATCAACATGATTTCTCTTTTCTCAATAATATCTCCGTCTCTGACTTTCTTCAGCAACTTCTCCTTAGTTCTAAGGAACGAAGGATCTTTCACGGCGGGTGAAAGACGCCTATGAACTATGATTGATTCAGATTGTTTGCTGATTGGAAAATCAAGAGAAGATGCAAGCGAAGTTAGAGCGTCAGCTAAGATGTTCTGATTCCTAGGGACATGGACAAAGATCAATTTCGTGAAAAGCTTTGAATAAGCAGAAGTCAGTTCTTGATAAGGCTTGAGCTTGGGATCGAGAGTTCGATACTTGGTCAGCACTTGGTGAAGAATCAGTTGGCTATCACCTACGATCCTGAGTTTGGTAGCACCATGGAAATGGGCAGCCTCGAGGCCAGCAAGGAGTGCCTCGTATTCAGCTATATTGTTTGTAACTGGAAAATCAAGCTGAAAGGCTTGTGGAATGGTGATACCTTCAGGTGATAACAGAACGATACCGATCCCTTTTCCATGAGAATTCAGAGCTCCGTCAAAATGCAGAGTCCACATATCATCTCTGATTTGATTTACGGACATCAATTCCTCATCCGGAAACTCTGATCGCACTGGATCAAATCTAGGAAGGGGATGATGAGCAAGATGTTCTGCTATGGCATAGCCCTTGATCGCTTTCTGTTGAATATAAATGATATCGAATTGAGATAGAAAGCTTTGCCATCGTGCTAACCTATCAATAAGGACGGATTTCTCCAGAAGGAATTTGATCGGATTCATCCTAGCGATGAGATGGACTTCATGGGCCAGAAAATAATGCTTCAATTTCTGCACAACCCAGACCAATGCTGCACATGTTTTCTCCATCGCCGTATATTTCTGTTCAGCGGGGTTGAGAAGTTTAGAGAGATAATAGGTTGCCCTCTCTTTTCCTTCTTCATCTTCTTGTGCTAGGACAGCCCCCACAGCATCATCCAGGACTGAAATGTAAAGTATCAATGGTTTGCCTGGAGATGGTGGTCTCAAAACAGGAGGACTTGCTAAATAGTTCTTTAATCCATCGAATGCCTCCTGACACTTATCGTCCCAATCGAATTTGACTCCCGGCTTGGTAAGCTCGTAAAACGGCTTACACCTTTGTGAGTGTTGGGAGACAAAACGGCGAATAAATTGTAACCTCTCGATTAATCCTCTCAACTCTTTCAAGTTTTTGGGAGGGGGCATTTCTCTGATAGCCTTCGCCTTGTTAGGATCGATCTCAATTCCCCGTTTGCTGACGATAAATCCAAGCAACTTCCCTGAAGATACCCCGAATACACATTTCTTGGGGTTCATCTTTAACTGATATTCTCTCGATCTCTCCAATACCTTTGCCAAAACTTTGGCGTGCTCAGCCTTTGTTTTAGATTTAACTAATAAGTCATCCACATACACTTCCAAATCTATATGCATCATGTCATGAAATATTGCCATCATGGCCCTCTGATAAGTGGCTCCAGCATTCTTTAATCCAAATGGCATGACAACATAACAATATGTTCCACAAGGTGTAGTGAATGACGTCTTCTCTTGATCCTCTTATGCCAGCTTAATCTGATTATATCCTGAAAATCTGTCCATAAACGATAACGTCTCATAGCCAGCGGTATTATCGATGAGTACGTCAATATGAGGCAATGGAAAATCATCTTTAGGACACGCCCGGTTCAAATTGCGGAAGTCAATGCAAATTCTAACCTTTCCGTCCTTCTTCATAACCGGGACTATATTGGCCACCCATTGTGGATAGAGGACAACTCTAATAAATTTGGCTTTATGCAATTTGTCGACCTCTTCCTTCATCTTTAGAGCCATTTGTGGGTGGAATCGCCTTAATTTCTGCTTGACCGGGCTAGCTCCTTCCTTTAATGTCAATCTGTGTTCAACTAAAGATGAGTCTAACCCCGGCATATCTTCATAACTCCAGGCGAAAGTGTCCTTATAGTCCTTTAGTACTTGTACCATTGCCTTCTCATCCTCTATAGAAAGACTTTTACTGACGAGGACAACCTTAGGTTCGTCTTCAGTCCCTAAATTAATTTCTTTGGTGGGCTCTTCTACGGCAGCTGAGGGTTCATTGAATCTCTTCACTCCACTGGCATATGCCTCAGCCGCGTCCTCGTCATCTTCTTCTTCAACAATGGGGTCCTTTTCATGTACTAATTCATATACTCCGTACCCATCATTGACTGACTCATCGTCCATGCAATCTTCTGGCATCTGAATTGGATTTTCTAAAAGCTGAGGGATTAAAGAACAAGAAAAGCACTTATCAGCCAAGTCCTGGAGGTATCTATCCGGAATTCGCCTACCCTTAGGCTTCCTAGACTTCCTAACCTGACTAACCTGACTAGACTGCCTAACTTCACTATCATAACCTAACGAAGACGAAGCAGGATAGAAATCCTGGGGTACAAATGGAAATACAGGGGAATCCTCCCGAGGGGAGGGGCAGAGTATATCTAGAAGAGAATCTTGACCGAAGGACCCGCGCGGCGGGGTGAAATCGGACAAGTAAGATGTTTCCTCAATGAGGATCTGGGAAGAATTTGTTGCCAAATTGGCGTTTGTTTTTGGACAATGAAAGAATTAAACATAAAGCAGGAATGAATACAAATGGGAGGAGAATCAGACGGAGGAAGTGGCACCAAGGCCAGAGGATTAGGGGGATCATATAGTAATATGTCCCAGATCAGATTATACAACCTTTTTAGATCGAGAGGAAGTTGTGGTATAAGGTCCCGAGGGGACAGAGTAATCATGACGGGCGGAGCCCGTGGAATATCTTCAATTATGACCCGCGACCAAGTCAGGGTCAAGAGCAGTGTACGAAAAAGAGTATGGAGCATGAAGACATGTGAAGGATATGTCCCCCTCCAGAGCAGATCTGTTGTGTAACCAGCTTCATAGGGGTCATCTGGCTCCCCTTCATCGGTTTCTTCAGATAGCAGTATCCGCTTGTCAAATATGGCACCAGGGCTTTCAATCAGCTCATCAATCTGCGGCGGCCACTTAGGTTCTGCAGGATCCAGGAATAGTCTGTTCAGTGCAATATACAGGTCCCTCAGATCGAACCACCTGTACCATTCGCATTCAGGATCATGGAATTTCCTCCTTTTCATAGGCCGCAGAGCCTCCAAGGATTGGTACGTAAGTAGTTCAGAGCAATGTCTGGCCAAGTCCCTCCCATATATATCATGGAAGTCAAAACAGGAAGTAATGACCACCGTGTTGTCATAGCTAAGTATGGGCCTTTTCACGAAGTGCGTACACAGGGTCCATGTTAGGGGATCTCGGCCTTCTTTGGGTGGTGTAGACATTGCCTCCCAGATCTTCGGACCTTCTTCGATTTCTGCTTTCTGAACCAAATCTTGCTTTAGTTTCATTGGCCTATAGCCCAGACCACTTCCAGGTGCTGCTCGATGATTTTTAACATGAATGGTCCTGCCTTGCAACTATGCGCCCAGACCTTTCCCAGGCTCGTAGCCGTTCTTCATCATAATCCTCCATCCTGGGGTACTCATGCACTTCCCCCTCTTGATAGCATCTAATGGGTATGGAGAAATAGTAGCGGCTTTCAGAGGATCAGCCACTGGACGGTAGACCTGTAATACCGACAGAAAAGGTTGTCGGCCAGGTAAGACAGCAGATTTAATGTTCAAGGTATGAGCAACAGCAAGGATCGGCATGCTCGTCACTTTAATAATTCGTCCTTTATAAGGAAATTTGAGGCATTGATGATTCGTAGAGGGAATCGCCTCAAGAGTTTTAATATAAGGACGACCCAAGATGGCATTTATAGAAGGGTCGATTTCCAGGATGTGAAATTCGACCTCTGCATGACTTACAGGGCCCAGCTCCACCTTTAAATAGACCATTCCCAGAGGGGAACGGGTAGAATTGTCATATGCTGTCACTGAGATGGGGCTGGGCAGCCATTTTTCTTTGGGCACACCGCACAGCTCCAGGGTCTTCGGAGGTAGTACATTGATCGAAGCCCCTGTGTCGACCAGGCATGCATCCACGGCCTTCTTACAGATATTGACCGTGATGCTCAGAGCCATGCTTCTGGCTGCCGGCGGTGCTAGTTCCGATGTATGAAATGTTATGGAGGGATGATCCCCCTGAGGAACTAGTAGTGCTGCAATTTTCTCTACCGGCACGTCTTCATTGACCATCACCTTCTACAGATATTCCATTAAAGCTTCTTGGTGACTCTTGGATCTTTTGATCAATTCCAGTATAGTGATCCGTGCCGGTGTCCGATCCAGGTGTTTCAACAAGTCATATTGAGTGCCTGGTGCACTCTCTTCATTATGGGCTTCCTCAGTCAGCTGTGATGGGCCGTCTCTGACTGTAGATTGAGGAAACACTTTGTTGAATATCCTTCCACTCCGGAGCGCATGTTCCTCAACCGTGGAGGATCCGGGTGACACCTTAAGTACCGCAGGGTTGGATGGTGCGGATGGCGCAGAGGGTTGGTATGTAGGTGATGGCGTAGGGCTAGGTGGTGATGGCGCGGTGCGGATTAAAGGCCTAGAGGGTTGGATGGTGGATGGGTAAGTGGTTGGCGAAGTGGGGAATGGTACGCGTAATAGCGGTTTGGATGGTAAGGGGATATCTGGGTAGGTGGTAGTGGTAGCGGGTGAAGTAGGAAATGGTATGCGTAGTAGTGGCCTAGATGGTAGGAGGGGCGCGTTATTGGTTTGCGGGGGGGTATATGATGGAGGCGTAGGAGTGCGGGGCGTAATGGGTTTAAGGAAGGTGGGTAGTGGTAATGGGTTATTGGGTGTGGGCGAGTGATATGTGGGTGTGGGTAAAGGGGTGATGGTAACGGGTTGTGGTCTGGGTATGTGGATGGTGCGGCGTGGTGGTCGCTCTGCGGTACTTTGAACGTGACCCGTTGAACAAAGAGAGGAAGAATCCTCTACTCTCCACTGTTGCCCACGACCAGCCTCAGACTGGCTGTTCGTCAGAATGGGAGCAACTTGGTTTTGGTTCTGGTGCTCCGGGAGTGGATTCTGCACTATGCCCATGTTGGGTGGTGCTGCTGCTTGTGCCGGTGGTCTTGCTTGCTGCTGCTGCTGCTGCGGTCTTCTCGCCTTCAGGGCTGATATGTACTTTTTCATCTCCTCCCAGTCTATGCCGCCCTGCTCATTGAGATCATGAATATAATCTCTAAACTGGAAGCAGGTGTCAATGGTATGCCCAGGTTGCCTATGGAAGTAGCAATACCTGGACGTATCGGCATTTTGAGGCCAGACGGCCTTCTCCCTTGGCAAAACTAAGGCATTAGCTGCCATTAAAGCACTGAAGATATCCGCCAAGGAATCTGGGAGGGCTAGGTATTCTGCCCTTTTCGGGCCTGGAGGTCTTCTTTGCTGGTTGTAGTCACCAGGAGGAGGGACATTGTGGTACGCCGACGGTTCGCGCGGCTAGTACTGTGGCTGTTGCTGCTGATACTGCTGCTGCTGGGGTTGCTGGTACTGTTGTTGTCGTTGCGGCTGTTGTTGTAGCTGTTGCTGTTGCTGGTTCTGATTCGGCTGTTGGGGCCGCTGGTACTGTTGCTGATAATGGGGGTTCTGCTGCTGCCTATACCCCTGTTGGTTCGGCTGCGGTGGCCTCTGGTACTACTGCTGGTTCCTCACGAACTGGGGCGAATTATTATTCATGGTACTGACTTGCTCGTAAGAGAGCGTGCCCTCAGTAGTTGGACCTGTGCTGGGAGAATTCGGCATTGCAGGCTTCCGAGGTGGAGGCCTGCTAGGTCTGTGAGGATCAAAGACGCTAGAGAACGTAGCGTCCTTGAAGGCATTCTGGCAGTACCGTGCTCTTTCATAGAGCTCTGCCATGTTAGTCAAATTGTTCAAGGAGAGGACTAGCTTGAACTGGGGCGTGGCGTTAGAAATTAACATTTTCACTTGTTCAGATTCGGACAAGCGATCCTTCACCTTTTCGGCCAGGCCCCGCCACCTGTCAGCAAAACTGACAAACTTCTCATCCGGTTTCATCTTTTCTGCAATGAGGTCCGTGATAGACAAGGAGGGTGCAACTCTGTCCTGGTATCGTTGGATAAATTTGCGTGAAACGATACCGTAATCCTCTACTTCGGAGGGTTCCAGAGAAAAGAACCACTCGAGGGCTGGTCCCTCTAGAGATCTCCTGAACAAAAAGGCCAACGACCTCTTATCGTTCTGCTAGAAAGATGATTCGTACATGAACTCCTTCAGATGTGTGAAGGGGTTACCAGTACCGTTATACTTTCGGTACACTGGCATCTCAGAGGGTGGCAGATGGAATACTGGCAGGCTCGGTAGACTGATTTCTGGTACAACTTTAACCCCCATCATCTTCTGGAGGTTGTTGAACTACTCATCCATGCGCTCCATCTTGGCCAGCAACGCTTGCGTGGTCAGATCTGCCTGGGGAGGAGGAGGAGGTGGAAGTACTTGATAGGCCTGCTGCCTAGAGTACGTTGGACAGGGAGGATAATAAGGAGGAGGTCCGGCAGAGCTTCCGCCATGCCCGAGGGCATTTTGATAAATAGGCGTCTGCGGTCTAGCCGGTTGCCTAGATTATGTAAGTTGTGGCCTAGTTGGCCGAGAAGTGAGATGAAGGCCTTCCATGGCCTGATGGATATGAGGAGGAGGAAGAGGAGGTTGTTGAGTAGCAACAGGGGGAGCCATAGGGTTCGGCTCAGCAGGCTGTACGGGTGCCTTCCCCTTCAAAATAGACTGGATCGCCTCGAACTGCTGAGGGTCCAGTTGGGAGGCAAGAACTCCCAGAGCATTAACGAGATCCATAGGATCAGAGGGTAAGGGATCATTCTGATTCATGTCCCCCTCTAGATTGGGATTAGGGATCGCATATTCATGCGGGGGAAGATTAGGATATCGATCCTGTGGATGAAAAAGAGGAGTCCGAACATTCCCATCTTGTCGATATGGAATGGGGGCAGAATTACGGGAGGCATCAGCATCTCTCCCGTCCTCATAGTTGAAGCCTGAATCGCGAGGGGCATTAGCATCTCCCTCGTAGTTGATGATGGCGTCTTGAGCCATACTCAAGTCCCTACCTGATCGCAGCATCATGATATTAGATTCCCTTTTCAAAGATTTAATCAAACAAGTTGTACAGAGATTAATCAAACAAGTGGATGCTTAACGTGATTTTGAGGTTCCTTGTTGAGTTATTTGAATTGGATTAAACCACAATTTCGCTCAGGGAAAGGATCCTAGTTTCAGTTCAGTTTCCACCGTTATTCTCTAGAGCTCTTTCTCACAACGCTTTCGGAATCTAGCCGGGACTTCAATTGGTACAACCAGCCCGATGATCAAGGAGGAATACCTTGATTTTGGGGACTTATGGAGGTCTCAACGTCAACTTCTCTAGTCTGATCAAGGGACCAACCCAATCAGAGAGAGTTGCTGACGTCGAGTAATGTGTTCCTAAGAAGAGGAGGGTATTCGCCTCAATGCGTATGCCCTACGGCCTGGATGGCCTCTAATGCTTAGTAAATAATGGGTAGCTAGCACTCAACCACAGAAATCTGGAAACTGAAAAATAATTAAGAAACTGTCTGAATCGCGTCGATTATAGTCGACGCTATTCAAAACAGAACTTAATTTTTCGCAGAAACAGATATGAAAAATAACTAAGAAACTGTCTGAATCGCGTCGATGGTAGTCGACGCTATTCAACACAGAACTTAATTTTTTCGCAGAAACAGATGCAAACAGCAGAGAAGATGTGAAGACTGAAAGGCGTCTAGGTGTGCTGACGCGGTTTTGAAACGCGTCAGTGCTCCTGGACGCTTTTCAGTTCGCAGAAACAGTTTTACAGGAGGATTTTCTGGGTTGAATCCTCCTCAAACAGGGTAGAAAGCAGTAAACAATCGACTCATGAAAATTTTTTTAGTTCCAGGTTTTAAACAGGATTATTTACTAACTAAACAACTAGAAAACCAATCAATCACACATCATTTTTATCACAAAAACAACTTTTTGAACTAATCAAGGGGAGGGCAAGATCTTGCCACTGGGGTGTGCACGTGGTGCACGAGGAAAATTAATTAAACTAAACACTCACCAATTGGTGAGGACGTGTCGAGAGACACAAATGGTGCACCGTGGGTGCCCGATATGATGATAGCAAGAACAAAAAGAAACTAAAAGATGGCGAGACCAAGTCCCACCGTGATCGCCAAAAGAGCTGTAGGTGCTGAAAATGCTCGTGTGATTAACATGAAAATGCTATGTTGTTTAGTGTAAACTAACCTATTAAAAACAGCAACTAAAGTGCAGTGATCGTCAGAAACTTTTAACTAAAAAGTTTCAAAAGAGATATGATCGCCTACCTGTTTGAACGCGGAAGTTGTTGAGTCCTTGGTTCCCCTCCTTCAGCCGGCTGAAGAAAGAGAGCCCTTTCTTTGTTCTTTTGTTCTTGCCGAGTTTGAGGTTGAGGATCGTCCAGAAGTCCTTCTGGCTTTATGCTTGATTTCCCCTTTTGATCTCTTGTTGTTGTTGAGTGCAGCAGAAACAGAAACAGGAAATGAAGAAACAATGATGATGAGAATTTTAAGTGGAAGTAATATCTAAACTGATCATGACTTTAAGCATATAATTGAACAACAAACTTACTTGTTTAAATGGTTTTGAAACCCCTTAAATCAAATAGGTTTTGAAAGATTATGCTGTGGTGTGTGTTGCATGAAGTGATTATGAAGAATGAAACTAATGAAGATATAGAATGAATGCAGAATTGAAACACTTATGCCCAATTGGATTGAAGCCTTGAAAGGATGAAGATCTTGAAAGGGACGCCGACTTCTGGAAATGGCAGCGCTCCGGCGTTACGACGTTGTTGCTTCGATCTTCAACTCGCTATAATAACGCTATGGCTCAACTCAACTCAACCTTCTCTTTTTTTAACTCTTCAAGATGTAAGGTATTTATAGGCTTTTTCTGCGTTCGCGATTAACATAGAAAAATCTAGAATTTATCCATATTAACCGACAGATAATTACTGATTAATTCATCTTTATCTGTAATTATCTAAAACGCGTCCACCATGGCTGACGCCTTTCAGATTAATTAAGATAAGGATAAATATCCGGGAAAACTTATCTTTATCTTTATTAGCTAAAAAGCGTCCACGTGTGTAGACGTCTTTTACACTAATTAAGATAAGGATAAACATCCGGAAGAGAAGTTAAAATAGCTTAGGAAACCTAAAACGCGTCGACCTTCACAGACGCCTTTTAGTTAATAAATCAACTGATTAAAATTCAAATTTAAACGTTAAAACAGGAATAAACTCTAAATGGCGTCCACATGAATCGACGTCTTTTATAATTCTTCATATTTTTACTGAAATTTGAAATAAAATCAATTTAATTGATTAACTTAAACATGTCTGTTAAACCCGACACTTAAAAAGATCAATAAAAATTAATTAATGATTAATTATCAGACCATTCTGAGGCATTATTATATGATATGAAATTTACTCGAAATGACGTCAAAATTAGCGTGTCTACAGGACCATGACTTCTATAGAGAGTACATCTTGTTGTTTAGCTGTCTTTGCTGAAGGATTTTTCAGAATTGTAGCTTCTTTGTCTTCAAGACTGAGAGAGCCGATATTTGGTGGAGGTGGAAACCATTCCTTGCTCCGACTGGTATCAGGCTTTTCTGTTTCTTTATCTTCTTTTTCCTCCAGGGATGGAGGTATATAGAGATTGGCATCCATAAGATGGCATTCATGAACCTCAAAAGGCTCGAGATCAGCGAAGACTCGCTGTATTTGTCCTTCCCGGGGAAATTTGATGCATTGATGCAATGAGGAGGGCACCACAAAATATTGATGTATCCATAGCCGCCCAAGCAAAGCTTTGTATGTGGTATCATAATTTATGATATGGAAGAGGACTTTGAAGTGAAAGTCATCGACGACCCTTTCAAATTCAGCTGCCCCAATTGGTGTTTCTGACTTTTGGTTGAATCCAGCTATTTTGAAATCTTGCACTCTTCTCAGGTGCATATGAAAATGAAATTTCTAGAAAGTTCTAAGAGGCATGATGCTAACAGCAGAGCCTTGATCAACCAGAATTCTATTGACATATTGTCCATTTATCTTTCCTCTCATGTAGAGTGGCCTGTTGTGGTCATTTGTAGGCAGCAACATATCATTCAGTGAAGCTGATGGAAGCTATGAATGACTCATAAGGTATTCCTTGAATTTCTGCTGCATGAGCTTCATAAATTTGAGGAGCTTTTAGAGCTGCAATGAGAGCACTCCGCAATTCCTCACTGAGTGACAAAACTTCCCACACAGTAAATTTAGATGGCAACCTTTTTAGTAAGCAAATAACTTTCTTTTCTGCTTTCTCATTATCATGAACTTCTAGAGAGGCAACCTGAGGGTCTTGTTCTTCAGACGGCTGCTGCTGGACTTATTTACTTTTCTTTGCAGACTTTTGAACTGCCACAAATTCATATAAAGAGGGTAACACCCCATTTTCTTGATCAGAATTTTCTGGATATAGCCGAGCGGAGGCGGGATTTGAACTTTTTTTTTTGACAAAGGCATGGATTCCATTCCTTTGAATTCTGGTTCTAGGATGACATATGATATTTCTCCTTGAAGCTGGATAATTTTTTGAGTGGTAGCCAATGGAGGCTTCCGTCCCCACTTTTTGCGAGAGCGGATGACATGTTGCTCATTTGGAGTTGATGTAGAGCTTTCCATCACTTCCATTTTTGGAGCAAGGAAGATTTCTTCCTCCTCATCATCTTCACTTTCATTTATTGTTGATATTGTATTGCAAGACATAACAGTGCAAGTGCCTTCCTGCTCTTCTTTTTCATTTTCTTGATTATCATCAGTATTCGGCTCTTTGACTTCATGTTTCCAGAATAGGGCTTCTTCATGTATTTGCTTCATTGTCATATTTTGGAGTTTCTCCCATGGGATATAATGCTTCAGCTTTGTTGGCTTTCTTTGAGGCTGTTCATATTCATCCAAGCTGTCTATTAGCTGTTGCAACTTTGACATCGGATCTTTACCCTTAGGTAGAATTGGTATTGGTGTTTCTCTTTTTCTTCTTATGTTGGTAACCCTCCTTACAGTACGAGGATCTACCCATTTCCATATACTGCTTGCTGGAGCAGGGTAACTTGAACTTGATTGGGATGTCTCCTGCTGAGGGGAAGACACACATTATTTTTTGGTTGAATTTGCGGCTTTGATTGGCATAGATAAAGCCATTTTGGACATATCGGATATCATATTATCCAAATTTGGTGGAGGGACGGGTTGAACATATGTCGGCCGTTGTGGAATACCTCCATGAATATATACTTCTGATGATTTTTGCTTGATATAAGATCTTGACTTCTTTTTAACAGTCTGCCACTGAGATGCTTGGAATGGTTGAAGTACCAATTGCTCATAGGTGGCTTGTGTGCTCCTTGCTGAAGTTTCTGAGCTTAATGACTGGTAAATATGAACCATATGATGCACATTTACATATGCCACATTTGCTTTTGTCCAGGCATGAGGCTGCGGAAGATCGACAAGATGATCTCCCATCTTCAGGACACCTTTCTGAATTAATTTTTCAACTGCATCTTTGAACACATAGCATTCTTCAATAGGATGTCCCACGATTTGGTGATATGGACAATAATTTGGATCATTAGATCTTTTGGCATCTTCTGGCCTCTTTGACTGTGGTAACACAATCTGATTGTATTTTCATGCACATTCAAATAGAACATGAGTTTTGTCTTTTGGGAAGCTGTATGGCCTGTTCATTCTGTCTCTGAGAGAGGATAAGGCTCGGGCTTCTTTCTCTCTATTGTTTCTGGTTTCGGCCTGGATGACTGGACCTTTCTTTTGTTGCTCTGTGATGAATGTAGATAAATGTACTATATTTGACTCACGTGGAGCATTTCTTCTATCGAATTTTACTTTGTTGTTGCTTGGTTCACTTCTGGATCGGCTCAGAAAATTTTCAACTTTTGATACCACAGTATTCAATATGCCAAAAGATTTGATTTCAATGGCTACCAACTTTTCAAGGACTTCATTTTTCAGATTACTTTTGCATATCACCACTGCATCTTCTTGACATGGTGGTCTTTTGCATTTCATGCTAAGATTCCTCCACCTAGCAATGAATTTGGAAGCATTTTCATTGTTTTCTTGTTTCACAGTATATAGCTTTGCCAGAGTGATCTCTCTCTCCCCCAGATAAAATCTATCTTGAAATTGCTTCTGAAGGTCGGCCCACCCAGCAATAGATCCAGGCCGAAGGGAAGAATACCATTCAAATGCGAGTCCAGTTAATGAAGACTCGAAAAATTTCAGCATATAAGATTCATCGGTGGCTAAGTCTCCCATTGCCCCGTTATAATATGCCAAGTGTTCTTTTGGGTTTCCTTGGCCATTGAATTTTTCAAACTTGGGCACTTTGGTCATTCCCAGTGGAAGCCTCTTCATAGCATGATGCACCGGATATGGTACTTTATACACATCATATACTGTGGAGGTACCTTCCACTCTTTCTGCCAGCTTCATATCAATGAACTATTCTTGCATTAGCCTTTGAGCTACAGCAGGATCTGCTGGATTTGGGAAGAAATTAACTCCCTGAATTTGGGAGGCTTGAAGTGGCAAATTTGAGATCAAATTGTCTTGCAATACTGTTGCAAGAGTAGCTTGACTATTGGATACTTGAATATATGCAGGTGTATTTTCTATCATTTGGGTTAGTTTTAAACCCATTTTTTACCGAAAATCCGGGTTTCAGCCTGAATCTGGGGTTTGTAGGTGCTACAGTGTTGAGTCTGCGCCTCCCTGTGCAGACTCAGCGCCAATTGCAGGTTTTGAGTCTGCGCCTCTTCCAAGTGGGTTTTTGGGCTTGAGGTGATTCTTTGATCCTCCCCCAAGCTATCCAAATGTTCTTTGGACCTAGGGCTGTCCCTTTGAGGCCCAATGAAGGTCCTAAATGGATTGGACTTTGGGTTATGAAGCCCTAAATGTTTCAAATCGAAGTTTTGCCATATATTTTAGGCTTTTAAATGTTTTCCGATGTTTTCCAAGGATGTCCTGATCTAAGGGTGTCAGCAATCTCATGTTGGGTAATCCATCAAGGGCCCTCACACAAAAACATCATTCTTGTATTCTCATTTCTATGGGTTCATTTAGATGATGTGTCCCGAAGTCCTAATGAGTTGGTGGAGTTCCTTGCTCCCCAAATGTAAAAATGGAATGGGTGATTCTATGTGGATAACCCTTTCATTTTGAAAGCATTAAGGGCAACCTTTGGGTGAGTGGTTGGATGCTCGGCACGCCCCCCTTTATAGCCACTTCCATGGTTCATGGCTACATGTGATCCTCTAGGAAAATTGGTGGAGTTCCTTGCTCTCCAAATGTAGAGATTCTTTGGATTACCCCTTGTGGGTTTTTCTTACATCTTGAAGGCATTAAGGGCACCCATTAGGTGAGTGGTTGGATGCTCGGCACGCCCCCCTTTATAGCCATCCCTATGGTCCATCGCCATTACATATCCCTTTAAGGGAGTTGGTCCTTCGGGTCCCTTCATGACCATGACCCTTCATGAAGATCTTAAACCTTTTCATTGGGTTTTCCTAATGAAAGGTTGAAATTCAACTTGGAACACTATATTGAGCATTTTCAATACTTTATAAAGTGACCCAAAAAGAATGAGATAAACATGAAGAAATCATGTCATTTGAAGAAATCCACACAAGAACCACTCTTTGAAAAGGCCTCATGTAGCCATACTCAACTTCTGAGATTTCTCAGTGTTATCTTCCCCAAATTTGTGGTGATTCTTGGATCACTTCAAGTTGAAAGAGGTATAAATCTGAAATTATGCTCAGATTTTGAGTTTGCGCACCTAAAACCATGGAAATTTGATTGGGAATGGGGTACAATCTATTTTCCTCGACTCTGGATTTCATACTCTAACTTTAATGGTTGAAACTAACCCCTTGATGGATTTAATTGTAGCTTGAACTGTGCAGGAAACTCAAAAATCAAATTTCAGACTTGAGTCTACGTCACTGTTCTGAGTCTACGCACCCTTGCGCAGACTCAACTCAAAATTATCAAAGAGGCCTTGCATGGGCTGATAAACTCCTTTATGGTTCAAGTAACTTAAATAATTAAAGTTAATTCATTCAAAAAAAGTTTAAGATAGCCATCTTCTATCTTAAATAAATACAAAATTTCAAACATAAGTTGAGTCTGCACAACTTTCATAAGCTCATTTCAAAAGAAAAAATCAACTTAACAATAAATCAAATTGCTTAAATCACTTACAATCATATATCAAACACTCCATATCATTTAAATAAACATCCATTTACAAAAAGGATCTAAATCCCCTCAAAATAAACTAAAATTACAAGTTTAGCTGAGTCTGCGCACTCCTTGCACAGACTCAAACTCATTTTTCTTGTCTCCTTGATCCTTGAAGCTCCCTAGCTCTTTGAAACTCTTGGAATTCCCCTCAACCTCAAGTGGTTCCATCTTTTCAAGAATCTTGCTCAAATCCTCTTTGAACTTGAGTCTGCGCATCAATCCCAAGGCCAAAATCTCGTCTCTTGGCCCCCAAATCATACCCGCAGCTCCAAATATGTAAATCATCACCAAACAAAACATAAAATCAAGTTGTCCCACCAAAAATCCAATAAAACAACTCATAATAAAAAAATCCACAGTTCAGACTTGAGTCTACGCATCCTAGCGCAGACTCAGCCCTGAAATTCACAAAAAATAAAAAATCAACCTCCCGACCACTAAAAGATGATCTAAAGCCCTCTAAAAATCAAGTTTATTCTTATTTATCAGAATATCAAATAAAAACACCAAGTTTTTCTTGAGAACATGCAAAAAATAACTAAAAACACTTTGGTGACAAATGAGTCTGCGGTACCCAGTGTAGACTCAACCCTGAAATCCCAAAATTGCCCTTTTTTGACCATAAATTTCCCTCCAAATTAAACCTAAAAATTTACATAAAAACTTTATACTTTATATAAGTCAAAAACCTAAATAAAAGCTTAAAACTCTTTTTACAAAAAATATAAAAAATGCTAAACACTTTGATAAACAATGAGTCTGCGCTCTATAGCGCAGACTCAACCTTAAATTCCTGAAATCTGGTATTTTGGCTATTAAAATTCCATCAAATCAAAGCCAACTCTTAAGAACAAACCCTACATTTTCCACAAATCCAAACCTAAACAAAAATTATAACTTTTACCTAAAAAATTGAAAAATAGACTTGTGATAGGTGAGTCTGCGCTACCCTGCGCAGACTCAACCCCTAATTGGTAAAATCCAAACTTTTCAACTTTAATTCCTTTAAAATTGAATCAAAAAACCCCAAGATAAAAATAAAATACTTCCTATAAATAAAAAGTTAAATAAAACTCATTTTTGTCCTTTTGCAAAACATAAAAAATACCTAAAAGAAATCTCATTTCAATTAAATTTGCACATCTTGCTTATCCTTCAAAACCTACAAATTCAAAACATAAAAAACATAAATCCTTGAAGTATTCTTCACTCAAATCAAATAAGAAAACATAAAAAACACTTTTTCATACCTTCCAAATCAAATCTAAAATCTCTTCACTCTAAAACTGAAAAAACACAATAAGAAATGTTTATTAGACTTCCTCGATAAAAAATGTCATCTACTTCAAGTAAAATGCCATAAAAAGATCTTCAATCCTCTCAGAAATAAAAAATCAACATAAATACAAGCATTCTCATTGTTAAACAAATGAGTCTGCGCATCCTTGCGCAGACTCAACTTCATGTTCACTTCCAAACTTAAAAAATTCAACAAATCTTCAATGCATCCAAATAAATCAATCCAAAAAGACTAAAAAATGTCTCTCATCATCATCCATCAATAAAAATCAATAAATCAAATCTTGCGCAGACTCAACTTTAAACTACAAAATGAGTTTTCTTCTCAAATAAAAGCTGAAATTCATTCATATTTTCAAATGCAATGTTGTATATCTTTCTTATATCATTTTAAAGGGTGTTATTCTATTCTTCCGACGATTAATCAAGGGTTTTTCCTCTTAGGAGGATGTAATTAACGCTATTCCATTTATGGATAGCGGGATCGAGTCGAAGAACAACGCAATCATCTGATTGAGTTAGGTAAAGCGCACAAATATAAATAAAAAATCAAGATCAAGTGCATTTTTTCCCTAAAAAATGTACGACAATCTCTTTTGGCACGCCCGATGGGACCTATCCTCCCTTCATCTTCTCGTCGGAAGAATAAGGATAACACCCATTCTTTGAAGTTATTGATTATCTCTTTGTTGTATTACAGGAGACTCAATGGAATCGAAAGTTTTCTTCGGCCCTCTGGTGGTCGAGAACCATGCTCGCTATGGCTACCTGGCGGTACCTGTGGCATTCGGGAGCTTCCATCCCGTTATTGGTTGTTTTAATTTTCTCGGGGTGGTCTTCACGCAGCCTGAGATTATATCTGATATACCTCAAGCGCGTACAGTCAGCAACTGCACTATTCACAGTCATGCTGCATCATCTTCAAGACATTACCGGAGAAATATCCGAAAGGGTCAAAATCCCCAGCTTAAATCAAAGGCAGTCTCTGCACAATGGTCCATGACCAAAAAATTAATTCTTGTTGGTAGCCTACGGATCTTTCTAGATGGCAGCAAAGTTGATACTTACAAGGACCGACTTGTTCCAAATATTCCAGTTCAAAACTCATTCTAGGTCTTTGAAGACATGGACAGAGAAAGAATGAAAAATGAAAGAAAAGAAAAAGGAAAAGCTAAGATTCAGATGTCGGAAAAACAAGAAAGAAACCCCAAACCAGCTTATTGTTATGGGATGAAATATTGTCAAGAGCCACCAGCAAAACAAATCTAGGTGCCCAAACATCAAGAAGATCAATATGCACAAGAAAAATCAAAGCCAATCTTTCAGTCACAAAGGCGGCAATAATATGGAAACCAATTCAAAGGCAGCTGCCTCATGCTGAGTTGCCAAAAAGAAAGAAGTCAAGAGAAAAATTGAAAGTGAAAAGTTAAAAAAGCCTTCAAAAACATCTGTATTCCAAAGGCTGCAGCCGAAACCTCCTTCCGCAAGGAGATCAACAGAATTTATCCAAGGAAGCCTGATGATTTATTCATGTCGTACTATCAACAAGTATGGGGTACTCCCTGAAGATCTAGAAGAAATCAGAGATTTAGCCTCAAGGCTGGGTCTAGTTACCCGAAGAATGCAAGCGGCAGCCATAGTTGCCCAAAATTTTCCTACCCTTTTGGAAAACATTGATGAGGAAGCGGAGCTATCTGCAAATGTCATTGAAGCATCAGGAGAAGCTCTTTCTGCACCAGCAGAGCAGCAGCTTCCACAACAAATCAATCAACAAAAAGAAGCAGACCCAAGAATAACTCAATTGTTATTGCAAGAAATTGAGTTGTTGAAAAAGCAATTGAAAGAAAAAGATACCCAAATACAGGGGGCAGGATGGGCTGGTAAAGAAGGAGGTGCTTCAACTTCCTCTTATCCTCGGGTGGTTAACCCTCCAGTTCCACCTCCTCCGTTTCAAAATCTTCTAAATATATCCATGCAGTCATCTAGGCCTGTGCCTATGAATGAAACACCCGCATATATTCAAGTATCCAATAGTCAAGCTGCTCCTGCAACAGTATTGCAAGACAATTTGATCTCAAATTTGCCATTTCAAGCCTCCCAAGTTCAAGGAGTTAATTTCTTTCCAAATCCAACAGATCCTGCTGTGGCTCAAAAGCTTATGCTAGAACAACTCATTGATATGAAGCTGGCAGAAAGAGTGGAAGGTACCTCCACGGTATATGATGTGTATAAAGTACCATATCCGGTGCATCATGCTATGAAGAGGCTTTCGCTGGGAATGACCAAAGTGCCCAAGTTTGAAAAATTCAATGGCCAAGGAAATCCAAAAGAACACTTGGCATATTATAATGGGGCAATGGGAGATCTAGCCACTGATGAATCTTATATGCTGAAATTTTTCGGGTCTTCATTAACTGGACTCGCATTTGAATAGTATTCTTCTCTTCGGCCTGGTTCTGTTGCAGGGTGGGCCGACCTTCAGAAAAAATTTCAAGACAGATTTTATCTGGTGGAGAGAGAGATCACTCTGGCAGAGTTATATACTGTGAAACAAGAAAACAATGAAAATGCTTCCAAATTCATTGCTAGGTGGAAGAATCTTAGCATGAAGTGCAAAAGACCACCATGTCAAGAAGATGCAGTGGTGATATGCAAAAGTAATCTGAAAAATGAAATCATTGAAAGGCTAGTAGCCATTGAAATCAAGTCTTTTGACAAATTGAATACTGTGGTATCAGAAGTCGAAAGTTTTCTGAGCCGATCCAGAAGTGAACCAAGCAACAACAAAGTAAAATTCGATAGAAGAAATGCTCCACGTGAGTCAAATACAGTAGATTTATCTACTTTCATCACGGAGTAATAAAAGAAAGGTCCAATCACGCAGGCCGAGACCAGCAACAATAGAGAGAAAGAAGTCCGAGCCTATCTTCTCTCAGAGACAGAATGAACAGGCCATACAGCTTCCCAAAAGACAAAACTCGTGTTCTATTTGAATGGGCACGAAAATACAATCAGATTGTGTTACCACAGTCGAAAAGGCCAGAAGATGCCAAAAGATCTAATGATCCAAATTATTGTCCATATCACCAAATCATGGGACATCCTATTGAAGAATGCTATGTGTTCAAAGATGCAGTTGAAAAATTAATTCAGAAAGGTGTCCTGAAGATGGGAGATCATCTTGTCGATCTTCCGCAGCCTCATGCCTGGACAAAAGCAAATGTGGCATATGTAAATGTGCATCATATGGTTCATATTTACCAGTCATTAAGCTCAGAAACTTCAGCAAGGAGCACACAAGCCACCTATGAGCAATTGGTACTTCAACCATTCCAAGCATCTCAGTGGCAGACTGTTAAAAAGAAGTCAAGATCTTATATCAAGCAAAAATCATCAGAAGTATATATTCATGGAGGTATTCCACGACGGCCGACATATGTTCAACCCGTCCCTCCACCAAATTTGGATAATATGATATCCGATATGTCCAAAATGGCTTTATCTATGCCAATCAAAGCCGCAAATTCAACCAAAAAATAATGTGTGTCTTCCCCTCAGCAGGAGACATCCCAATCAAGTTCATAAAACCTGGTGGCCCACATTCTAAACTCCAACTCAACTGGGAAGGACCCTATGTTGTAAAAGATGTTTTTCTTGGTAACGCTTACAAATTGGTTAATGCAGAAGCTCAAGAGTTAACTAATCCCTTGAATGGTCTATACGTGAAGAAATACTACCCTTAGCTTAAGTTGTGTCGACTAGCATGGTGCAAAGACCAGTGGAGTCTAAAAATTTGAAATCCTAAATTCTCTCTTCAGTCTTTGATAGGCTAATTCAGGTGCATTACTCACACACAAACACGCTTTGTCCTTGAGTAACAAGAGATGTGAAGTCCAAGGAAAATTGACAGCTTGACTGAGACCGTAAAGTACAACCCATTCTTGCTTTATTATCCCTTTTTATTCTCGGCTCCCGATGTCGGAACGAGGCTCAGGATAGACTACTAAAAATAACCGACGTCTTAGTAGGAGACCGTCATAAAAAAAGAAAGGGGAAAAATAAAAGATCCATCCCACAAAATAAAAATCTAAAAGGCAAAAGCCAAATAATGTGCAAAATGCCACAAACGTCAAATCAAAAGGTCAAATATGCAAATAAAAGGGAGCGCAAGGTCAAAAATACTCCACAAAGTGAAAATGACCGAACCCCAACAGACAATAGGATAAATGATGGACATCTTCCTGAGTCTCTGGAACCCTCTCAGGAGCTTTCAAGACCATTTCTTCCCTTCCTCTTAAGGGACGTGCTCTAAGCTTAAGGAATGACCTAATTTAACTAAGGGTCAGATCATCAAATGGGATCGGGGACATAAGCGCAATAAAAGCATAATGAACCTGTCTTAGGTTATTAAAGAATAATTAGGGAATTAAGATAACAAATAGGCTCTTTTGATCCACGTACCATGCTGGTCTGTAGTTTAAATGGATATTTGGTAGATATTCCAAAATACCAAAAAAAATTAGATATTCCAAAACAACCACAAAAAAATTGAATATTTCAAAACTAAAAAAAAAAATGAATATTACAAAAACCACAAAGAAAATAGATATTCCAAAATAACAAAAAAAAAAAAGATATTTCAAAATGACAAAAAATTGGATATTTGAATATGTTAGAATTTCAATTAACATTTACTTATCAGATCATGAGTGATTGCATGTTTTAACTTCAATTAGCATTTTGCATGCTTGTTTGTTGCATTTTTAATTATTATCTTTAATTATATTTATTTGCCTTCATTAAATAAAGGCTTAGCCCATTGTCCCTTCTATCAAGGATACAATCAAGTAACCAGTTACCTAACTAGGCAAGGGGCTAAGCCTGAACAGATATTTAACTTGTTTGTACAAGCCATGCGCAGGTATGAAAGGAAAGTCAACATAGAAGAGTACAAAGGCAACTAAAGTATGAAGAAATTCCCTTCATATATATCAAAAGTGTTCATGTACATGTACGAATCCGTTAGCAGGACTTCAAAACAACAAAAAAGAAGATACATAATGGCAGCCCTCATGGTTGACTCTCACCTGCCCCCTCATAAAGCTGACTCTGGGCCTCATCTAGTCCGTCTAGCCCACGAGTCGGTGACGGTGGTGGTCCCATAGCGCTCGGCCCAGCTTCACCAGAAGATACTGCGACGCTCGCTATAAAGGTGCTCGCCTGTCTCCTATCCAACGCTCGCTGCCGAGCACGCTGATAGCGGGCCTCCACGCTCTGCCGCTCATGCTCTACTATGGACAATCGGCCCTAGAGGCGCTGAACCTCCGCCATCAGCTATGCCCGGTCCCGGTCTCGCTCCTCGGTCAGAATCTCCAGGCGCATCTGGAGACATGATACTTCGTGAGGGAGGTCACCTGTGGAGAGCCTCACCAGTTGTTCCTCCAACTTAGTGACACGGGCAGCTCTACTCGAGACTCCTCGAGAGCCTAATAGAGCTCTTGAACCTGCAACAGAAGACATTGTTAGCCAACTAATCAAGCAAGCAAAGAATACCATGCAGAAATGACGAAAGCAAGTTGATGACTTATCCAGGCAGTAGCATCCTCCTCGGCCTGAGTGGCTCGGCGGATGGCTAGGGCTAACTGACTCCACAGGTCAGTGATGGTGGCCTCATGAGCGGCAGTGGAAGAAGAAGCACCGGTAGAAGACGAGGGAGGAGCTGCGTGAGTGTAGGCGGCGCCCTGTAACAGAAGAGACCACCGTTAGTGTCCAAGTGTCAAAATAATTTAATAATGAAAAGGAAGCATTTATAATTCATATGTCATTCATGCATATCATACTTACCAGTTCAGTGAGCTCCTTCTACACTGGTTCAAGCTGGGCCTCTGCATCTTGGAGTCTGGTCCGGAGGGTAATGATGGTGGCGTCCCGCGCATTCTGCATATTTGCATCATATCAATCATACATTCACAAACATAAACGAGATAATAATCAAAATGAAAAGAAGCATGCACATCATACACATAATCATACTCACATCGAGAGGACGTAGCAGCTGAAGATGGGCGGCGTAATGGGTCCGGTACTGTTGGAGGTAGCCCTCGCTACTCTCCGCTCGCGATATCACTGGGACCCCGCACTGTGCCAGCCGTCCCGCTGATCTGGGAACTTGGCACTCCAATCAGTGCGTGCCTACTTGCCCCTCATCGTGCGCCCGATCCCCTCCGGGATCTCCTCCTCTACCCACTCTTAGTGTAGACCCAATGTCCGCATCACCAGGCGCAGGCGCAGGATCTCGATCTCATTCAAGCAATGCACCCAAATTTGTCGCCCGAAACGAGCCCTATCCTGCTCGACCCAAGGCTGTCCTGCATCGTCCATATCGAGGTAAGGACGCCAGATAACCTGCATTCATATAGGTTAGTGGCATTGCATTTCATATGAAAATAATGATAAATAAATCAATAAGTCATGTCATATTCAACCAATAAAATGCTAAACAACTCATGCTATAATCATCTAAATAAATAATCAATCAAATATTTAACAAATAAATGTTAATTTAACAAGTATTTAAACATTCTAACAAAATAGTTAATTAATCAAACATTTAACATAACGTGAAACATAATAATAATGACAAGAAAAGAATTTTAAAACTTACCAGCAAATCCGAATAGTCCAAGAACTGAAGGCGGAGGGCCGTCAGCTGGAACATATAAGTTAGAATCATCATATGCATTGCATTAAATAATAATAATAATGAAATGAACTTAAAAACAAATTAAGTACCTGGTGGAACGGCGCGAAGCCGCTGATGGTGGTCTCCCAGTTCGGCGTAACCGCAGAGAGGTCGGTGAAGAGGTGAGCCAGAAGGGCTGCACCCCAGGTATACTCACCTAGTCTATCTAAATCTACCAGGAGAGTCAGGTAGTCGCCCTTCGTCCCAAAAAGAAGCCTACCAAAGAAAAACACTAAGAACCTCCTATAGTCTCTATCTACACTAACTATATCACTCTCATTCGGACAATAGACCGCACTAGCAGCCCTAGCCAATCTTTCTCTTAGTTTCTCCCGGGACTCGTCTGTTTGCTACCTAGGCTCAACTAGTCCAAGGGCTCTTTCTACGGCTACTCTCATGAGAGTCCGAGACTCTTGTCCCTCCGGTCCCGTCACCTCTAGCCCTAGTAGATCCTATGCTAATCCTCGGTAATCAGGATACGTAATCCTGCTAACGCCTAACCTTCCACCCGAAGGCCGGTGATCCTCGCAACATCCTCGAGACTGGGGATCATGTGTCCCTAGAGTATCAAAAATGCCCTGATCTCTGCATGCCATCCCTTCCTCAACACCTATAACAACACCAGATCTATCCAAAACGGCTTTATCTCTAAGAACTTCCTAAATCCCATCCCCGCCAGTCGCGCCTTTTGGAAATCCGGAAGACCACGGTATCCCGCCACCACTAGGTCCCAAGAGATCATGATCCTCATCGTACCCAACATTGTCCAAGAAATTCATTAAAAATCATTAACAGTACATTAATAACCAATTTCTTAGTCATTTCCTTGACTTATTTTATTCACCATTTTGAATAGCGTTGGGCCAGGTTCACGCATTTCAAAACGCGTCCTTGTTGTTAGTCTTAGGTGGCCTACAAGCCAATCTGACTATGTAAATCTCGTTCATTTATTAATATAGTGGCATAATATTCATTGTGTGTAAATCGTATTAATTATCGTCTCATAATGAAGTCCGTGAATATGTGCGATAGTGATCAGAATATGATGAGATCATACTAATGAGACTGATCACTTAAACACACATATTCTTAATCGTTCCTGTAGACACGCTAATTTTGACATCATTTCGAGTAAATTTCATATCATATAATAATGCCTCATAATGGTTTGATATTTAATCATTGATTAATTTTTATTGATTTTTTTTGAGTGTCGGGTCGAATAGGCATGTTTAAGTTAATCAATTAAATTGATTTTAACTTAAATTTCAGTTAAAATATGCATAAATTCTAAAAGACGTCGACCTGTGTGGACGCCATTTAGAGTTTATTCATATTTTAACGTTTAAATTTGAATTTTAATCAGTTGATTAATTAGCTAAAAGGCGTCTGTGAAGGCTGACGCGTTTTAAGTTTCCTAAGCTATTTTAACTTCTCTTCCGGATGTTTATCCTTATCTTAATTAGTGTAAAAGACGTCTACACATGTAGACGCGTTTTAGCTAATAAAGATAAAGATAAGTTTTCCCGGATATTTATCCTTATCTTAATTAATATGAAAGGCGTCATCAAAGGTGGACGCGTTTTAGATAATTACAGATAAAGATGAATCAATCAGTAATTATCTGTCGATTAAGGTAGATAAATCCTAGATTTTTCTATGTTAATCGCGAACGCAGAAAATGCCTATAAATACATTGCATATCAAGGAGTTAAAAAGGAGAGAGAGAATTATTGAGCCACAGCGTTATAGCGATTTGAAGATCGAAGCAACTACGTCGGAACGCCGGAGCGCTGCCATTTCCAGAAGTTGGCATACTTCTTCAAGATCTTCATCCTTTCAAAGCTTCTCCAACTGGGCATAAGTGTTTCATTTTGAATTTCATTTTTACATCATTCATTAGTTTCATACCACATATTCACTTCATGCAACACACACCACATCATCAATTTTCCAAAACCCATTTGTTTTAAAGGGGTTTCAAAGCTATTTAAACAAGTGAGTTGCTGTTTAAACATGTTTATAATCATGGTTAGCTTTGATATTTCTTCTATTTAAATTCTCATCAGTATTTCTCCTTTATTTTTCTGTTTCTCTGTTTCTGCTGCATTCAACAACAACAACAAGAAATCAAAAGGGGGAAATCAAGCACGAAGCCAGGAGAACTTCTGGACGATCCTCAACATTCAATAGCAAGAACAAAAGAACAAGAAAGGGCTTTCTTTCTTCAGCCGGCTGAAGGAGGGGAACCAAGGACTCATTCTTCCGCATTCAAACAGGTAGGCGATCAAAACTCTTTTGAAGCTTTTTAGTTAAAAGTTTCTGGCGATCACTGCACCTTAGTTGTATTTTTTTTAATAGGTTAATTTACCCTAAACAACATAGTTTTTCACATTAATCACACGAGCAATTTTTCAGCACCTACAGCTCTTTTGGCGATCACGGTGGGACTTGGTCTCGCCGTCTTTTAATTTCTTTTGTTCTTGCTATTATCATACCGGGCACCCACGGTGCACCATTTGTGTCTTTCGACACGTCCTCACCAATTGGTGAGTGTTTAGTTTGATTAATTTCCCTCGTGCACCACGTGCACACCCCAGTGGCAAGATCTTGCCTCCCCTTGATTAGTTCAAAAAAAACTGTTTTTTGTGATAAAATGCTGTGTGATTGAGTGATTTCCTAGTTGTTTAGTTAGTAAATCATCCTGTTTAAAATCTGGAACTAAAAATCTTTGCATGAGTCGATTGTTTACTGCATTTTACCCTGTTTAAGGAGGATCCGACCCAGAAAATCCTTCTGGAAATCTGTTTCTGCGAACTAAAAAGCGTCTAGGAACAGCGACGCGTTTAAAAACCGCGTCAGCACACCTAGACGCCTTTTAGCCTCCAGACTTTCTCTGTCGTTTACATCTGTTTCTGCGAAATAATTAAGTTCTGTGTTGAATAGCGTCGACCATAATCGACGCGATTCAGACAGTTTTTAGTTATTTTCCAGGCTTTCTCTGCTGTTTGCATCTGTTCTCTGCGAAAGAATTAAGTTCTGTTTTGAATAGCGTCGACTATAATCGACGCGATTCAGACAGTTTCTTAATTATTTTTCAGTTTCCAGATTTCTGTGTTGAGTGCTAGCTACCCATTACTTTATTAAGCATTAGAGGCCATCCAGGTCGCAGGGCATATGCATTGAGGCTAAAACCCTCCTTTTCTTAGGAACACATTACTCGACGTCAGCAACTCTCTCTGATTGGGTTGGTCCCCTGATCAGACTAGAGAAGTTGACGTTGAGACCTCCATAAGTCCCCAAAATCAAGGTATTCTTCCTTGATCATCGGGCTGGTTGTACCAATTGAAGTCCCGGCTAGATTCCGAAAGCGTTGTGAGAGAGAACCCTAGAGAATAACGGTGGAAATCAAACTGAAACTAGGATCCTTCCCTGAGCGAAATTGTGGTTTAATCCAATTCAAATAACTCAATAAGGAATCCTGAAATCACGTTAAGCATCCACTTATTTGATTAATCTCTGCACAACTTGTCTGATTAAATCTTTGAAAAGGGAATCTAATATCATGTTGCTGCGATCAGGCAGAGATTTGAGTATGGCCCAAGACGCCATCATTAACTACGAGGGAGATGCTAATACCCCTCGCGATTCAGATTTCAATTATGAGAACGGGAGAGATGCTGATGCCTCTCGTAACTCTGTCCCCATTCCAGTTCGACATGACGGGAATGTACGAACTCCTCTTTTTCATCCGCACGATCAATATCATGATCTTCCTCCGCATGAATATGCGATCCCCAATCCCGATCGTGAGGGGGACATGAATCATCATGATCCCTCATCCTCCGATCCTATGGATCTTGTCAATGCTCTGGGAGTTCTTGCCTCCCGACTGGACCCTCAGCAGTTCGAGGCGATCCAGTCTATCCTGAAGGGGAAGGCACCCATGCAGCCTGCTGAGCCGAACTCTATGGCTCCCCCTGTTGTTACTCAACAACCTCCTCCTCCTCCTCCTTATATCCATCAGGCCATGGAAGGCCTTCACATTACTTCTCGGCCCACTGGGCCGCAACTTTCATCATCTAGGCAACCGGCTAGACTGCAAACGCCTATTCATCAAAATGCCCTCGGGCATGGCGGAAGCTCTGCCGGACCTCATCCTTATTATCCTCCTTGTCCAACGTACTCTAGGCAGCAGGCCTATCAAGTACTTCCTCCTCCTCCTCCTCCCCAGGCAGATCTGACCACGCAGACGTTGCTGGCCAAGATGGAGCGCATGGATGAGCAGTTCAACAATCTTCAGAAGATGATGGGGGTTAAAGCTGTGCCGGAAATCAATTTACCGAGCCTGCCAGTGTTCCAACTGCCACCCTCTGAAATGCCAGTGTATCGAAAGTATAACGGTACTGGTAACCCCTTCACGCACCTGAAGGAGTTCATGTACGAATCCTCTTTCTGGCAGAATGATAAGAGGTCGTTGGCTTTCTTGTTCAGGAGATCCCTAGAGGGACCAACCCTCGAGTGGTTCTTTTCTCTGGAACCCTCCGAAGTAGAGGATTACGGTATCGTTTCACGTAAATTTATCCAACGATACCAGGACAGAGTTGCACCCTCCTTGTCTATCACGGACCTCATTGCAGAAAAGATGAAACCGGACGAAGACTTTGTCAGTTTTGCTGACAGGTGGCGGGGCCTGGCTGAAAAAGTGAAGGATCACTTGTCCGAATCCGAACAAGTGAAAATGTTAATTTCTAACGCCACTCCCCAGTTCAAGCTAGTCCTCTCCTTGAACAATTTAACTAATATGGCAGAGCTCTATGAAAGAGCACGGTACTGCCAGAATGCTTTCAAGGACGCTACGTTCTCTAGCGTCTTTGATCCTCACAGACCTAGCAGGCCTCCACCTCGGAAGCCTGCCGTGCCAAATTCTCCCAGTACGGGTCCAACTACTGAGGGCACGCTCTCTCACGAGCAAGTCAGTACCATGAACAATAATTCGCCCCAGTTTGTGAGGAACCAGCAGCAGTACCAGAGGCCATCACAGCCGAGCCAACAGGGGTACAGGCAGCAGCAGAACCCCCATTACCAACAGCAGTACCAGCGGCCCCAGCAGCCGAATCAGCAACAGCTACAGCAACAGCCGCAACGGCAACAGCAGTATCAACATCAGTATCAGCAGCCACATCAGCAGCAACAGCAACAGCCACAGTACCAGCCGCGCGCACCGCCGGCGTACCACAACGTCCCTCCTCCTGGTGACTACAACCAACAAAGGAGACCTCCAGGCCCGAAGAGGGCAGAGTATCCGGCCCTCCCAGAATCCTTGGCGGATATCTTCAGCGCTTTAATGGCCGCCAATGCCTTAGTTTTGCCAAGGGAGAAGGCCGTCTGGCCTCAAAATGCCGATACGTCCAGGTATTGCTACTTTCACAGGCAACCTGGGCATACCATTGACACCTACTTCCAATTCAGAGATTATATTCATGATCTCAATGAGCAGGGCGGCATAGACTGGGAGGAAATGAAAAAGTACATAACAGCCCTGAAGGCGAGGAGACCGCAGCAGCAGCAGCAGCAAGCAAGACCACCGGCACAAGTAGCAGCACCACCCAACATGGGTATAGTGCAGAATCCACTCCCGGAGCATCAGAACCAAAACCAGGTTGCTCCCATTCTGACGAACAGCCAGTCTGAGGCTGGTCGTGGGCAGTAGAGGACTCTTTCTCTCTTTGTTCAACGGGTCACGTTCAAAGTACCGCAGAGCGACCACCACGCCGCACCATCCACATACCAAGGCCACAACCTGTTACCATTACCCCCATACCCACACCTACATACCACTCGCCCACACCCAATAACCCATTACCACTACCCGCCTTCCTTAGACCCATTACGCCCCGCACCACTACGCCTCCATCATATAACCCCCAGCAAACCAATAACACACCTCTTCTACCATCTAGGCCATTATTACGCATACCATTTCCTACTTCACCCGCTACCACCACCGCTTACCCCGATATGCCTTTACCATCTAGACCGCTATTACGCGTACCATTCCCCACTTCGCCAACCACTTACCCATCCACCATCCAACCCTCTAGGCCTTTAATCCGCACCGCGCCATCACCATCTAACCCTACGCCATCACCTACCTACCAACCCTCTACGCCATCCGCACCATCCAACTCTGCGGTACTTAAGGTGTCACCCGGATCCTCCACGGTTGAGGAACATGCGCTCCGTAGTGGCAGGATTTTCAACAAGGTCTTCCTTCAGTCCACAGTCAGAGACGGCCCATCACAGCCGACTGAGGAAGCCCATAATGAAGAGAGTGCACCAGGCACTCAATACGACCTGTTGAAACACCTGGATCGGACACCGGCACGGATCACTATACTCGAACTGATCAAAAGATCCAAGAGTCACCAAGAAGCTTTAATGGAATATCTGCAGAAGGTGATGGTCAATGAAGACGTGCCGGTAGAGAAGATTGCAGCACTACTAGTTCCTCAGGGGGATCAGCCTTCCATAACATTTCATACATCGGAACTAGCACCGCCAGCAGCTAGAAGCATGTCCCTGAGTATCACGGTCAACATCTGTAAGAAGGCCGTGGATGCATGCCTGGTCGACACAGGAGCTTCGATCAATGTTTTACCTCCGAAGACCCTGGAGCTGTGCGGTGTGCCCAAAGAGAAATGGCTGCTCAGCCCCATCTCAGTAACAGCATATGATAATTCTACCCGTTCCCCTCTGGGAATGGTCTATTTAAAGGTGGAGCTGGGCCCCGTAAGTCACGCAGAGGTCGAATTTCACATCCTGGAAATCGACCCTTCCATAAATGCCATTCTAGGTCGTCCTTATATTAAAACTCTTGAGGCGATTCCCTCTATGAATCATCAATGCCTCAAATTCCCTTATAAAGGACGAATTATTAAAGTGACGAGCATGCCGATCCTTGCTGCTGCTCATTCCTTGAACATTAAATCTGCTGTTCTACCTGGCCGACAACCTTTTCTGTCGGTATTACAGGTCTACCGTCCAGTGGCTGATCCTCTGAAAGCCGCCACTATTTCTCCATATCCGTTAGATGCTATCAAGAGGGGGAAGTGCATGAGTACCCCGGGATAGAGGATTATGATGAAGAACGGCTACAAGCCTGGGAAAGGTCTGGGCACACAATTGCAAGGCAGGACCACTCCTGTCAGAAATCATCGAGCGGCACCTGGAAGTGGTCTGGGCTATAGGCCAATAAAACTAAAGCAAGATCCGGTTCAGAAAGCAGAGAGCGAACAAGGTCCGAAGATCTCGGAGACAATGTCTACGCCACCTAAAGAAGGCCGAGAACCCTTAACATGGACCCTGTGTACGCACTTTGTGAAAGGGCCAATACTTAGCCAAGACAATACGGTGGTCATTACTTCCTGTTTTGACTTCCATGATATATATGGGAGGGATTTGGCCAGACATTGCTCCGAATTGCTTACGTACCAATCCTTGGAGGCTCTGCGGCCTATGAAAAGGAGGAAATTTCATGATCCCGAATGTGAATGGTATAGGTGGTTCGATCTGAGGGACCTGTACATAGCACTGAACAGACTATTTCTGGATCTTGCAGAACCTAAGTGGCCGCCGCAGATTGATGAACTGATTGAAAGCCCTGGTGCCATATTCGACAAGCGGATACTGCTATCCGAAGAAACTGACGAAGGGGAGCCAGATGACCCATATCAAGCTGGTTACACAACAGATCCGCTCTGGAGGGGGACATATCCTTCACATGTCTTCATGCTCCATACTCTTTTCCGTACATTGCTCTTGACCCCGACTTGGTCGCGGGTCATAATTGAAGATATTCCACGGGCTCCGCCCGTCATGATTACTCTGTCCCCTCGGGACATTATACCACAACCTCCTCTCGATCTAGAGAGGTTGTATGATCTGATTTGGGACATATTACTATATGATCCCCCTAATCCTTTGGCCTTGGTGCCACTTCCTTCGTCTGATTCTCCTCCCATTTGTATTCATTCCTGCTTTATGTTTAATTCTTTCATTTTCCAAAAAAAAACGCCAATTTGGCAACAAATTCTTCACAGATCCTCATCGAGGAAACATCTTACTTGTCCGATTGCATCCCGCCGCGCGGGTCCTTCGGTCAAGATTCTCTCCTAGATCTACTCTGTCCCTCCCCTCGGGAGGATTCTCTTGTATTTCCACTTGTATCCCAGGATTTTCATCCTGCTTCATCTTCGTTAGGTTATGATAGTGAGTTTAGTGAAGTTAAGCAGTCTAGTCAGGTTAGGAAGTCTAGGAAGCCTAAGGGTAGGCAAATTCCAGATAGATACCTCCAGGACTTAGCCGATAAATGCTCTTCTTGTTCTTTAATCCCTCAGCTTTTAGAAAATCCAATTCAGATGCCAGAAGATTGTACAGACGATGAGTCAGTCAATGATGGGTACGGGGTATATGAGTTGATACATGAAAAAGACCCCATTGTTGAAGAGGAAGATGACGAGGACGCGGCTGAGGCATATGCCAGTGGAGTGAAGAGATTTGATGAACCCTCAGCTGCCGTAGAAGAGCCCACCAAAGAAATTAATTTAGGGACCGAAGACGAACCTAAGGTTGTCCTCGTCAGTAAAAATCTTTCTTCAGAGGATGAGAAAGCAATGGTACAAGTACTCAAGGACTATAAGGACACTTTCGCCTGGAGTTATGAGGATATGCCGGGGTTAGACTCAACTTTGGTTGAACACAGACTGACATTAAAGGAAGGAGCTAGCCCTGTCAAACAGAAATTAAGGCGATTCCACCCACAAATGGCTTTAAAGATGAAGGAAGAGGTGGACAAATTGCATAAAGCCAAATTTATTAGAGTTGTCCTTTATCCACAATGGGTGGCCAATATAGTCCCGGTTATGAAGAAGGACGGGAAGGTCAGGATTTGCATCGACTTCCGTGATTTGAACCGGGCGTGTCCTAAAGATGATTTTCCATTGCCTCATATTGATATACTCATCGATAACACTGCTGGTTATGAGACTTTATCATTTATGGACGGATTTTCAGGATACAATCAGATTAAGCTGGCAGAAGAAGATCAAGAGAAAACATCATTCACTACACCTTGGGGAACATATTGTTATGTTGTCATGCCATTTGGATTAAAGAATGCTGGAGCCACTTATCAAAGGGCCATAATGGCAATATTCCATGACATGATGCACATAGATCTGGAAGTGTATGTGGATGACTTATTGGTTAAATCTAAAACAAAGGCTGAGCATGCCAAAGTTTTGGCAAGGGTATTAGAGAGATCGAGAGAATATCAGTTAAAGATGAACCCCAAGAAATGTGTATTCGGGGTATCTTCAGGGAAATTGCTTGGATTTATCGTCAGCAAACGGGGAATTGAAATCGATCCTAACAAGGCGAAGGCTATTAGATAAACGCCACCTCCTAAAAACTTGAAAGAGTTGAGAGGATTAATCGGGAGGTTGCAATTTATTCGCCGCTTTGTCTCCCAGCACTCACAAAGGTGTAAGCCGTTTTACGAGCTTACCAAGCCAGGAGTCAAATTCGATTGGGACGATAAGTGTCAGGAGGCATTCGATGGATTAAAGAATTATTTAGCAAGTCCTCCTGTTTTGAGACCACCATCTCCAGGCAAACAATTGATACTTTACATTTCAGTCCTGGATGATGCAGTGGGGGCTGTCCTAGCACAAGAGGATGAAGAAGGAAAAGAGAGGGCAGCCTATTATCTCTCTAAACTTCTCAACCTCGCTGAACAGAGATATACGGCGATGGAGAAAACATGTGCAGCATTGGTCTGGGTTGTGCATAAATTAAAGCATTATTTTCTGGCCCATTAAGTCCATCTCATCGCTAGGATGAATCCGATCAAATTCCTTCTGGAGAAATCTGTTCTTACTGATAGGTTAGCACGATGGCAAAGCTTTCTATCTCAATTCGATATCACTTACATTCAGCAGAAAGCGATCAAGGGCTATGCCATAGCAGAACATCTTGCTCATCATCCCCTTCCTCGATTTGATCCAGTGCGATCAGAGTTTCCGGATGAGGAACTGATGTCCGTAAATCAAATTAGAGATGATATGTGGACTCTGCATTTTGACGGAGCTCTGAATTCTCATGGAAAAGGGATCGGTATTGTTCTGTTATCACCTGAAGGTATCACCATTCCACAAGCCTTTCAGCTTGATTTTCCAGTTACAAACAATATAGCTGAATACGAGGCACTTCTTGCTGGCCTCGAGGCTGCTCATTTTCATGGTGCCACCAAACTCAGGATTGTGGGTGATAGCCAACTAATTCTTCGCCAAGTGCTAACCAAGTATCGAACTCTCGATCCCAAACTCAAGCCTTACCAAGAACTGACTTCTGCTTATTCAAAGCTTTTCACGAAATTGATCTTTGTCCATGTCCCTAGGAATCAGAACATCTTAGCTGACGCTCTAGCTTCACTAGCATCTTCTCTTAATTTTCCAATCAGCAAACAATCCGAATCAATCATAGTTCATAGGCGTCTTTCACCTGCCGTGAAAGATCCTTCATTCCTTAGAACTAAGGAGAAGTTGCTGAAGAAAGTCAGGGACGGAGATATCATTGAGAAAAGGGAAATCATGTTAATGGAGCTGTTAGAAGAGATGGATGATGAACAGAAGCCATGGTATTATGAAATTGCAAAATATTGTGAAGATCAATCGTATCCTGAGGAAGCTACAACTGAGGAGAAGAGAGCTATCAGGAGAGTTGCTCAACGATACACCCTAGTTGGGGGAGCACTGTACAAGAGAGGTTTTGATGGAGTTCTTCTGAGATGTCTAGACGAAGATGAGCTTTGGAAGGTTATGGAATGAGCTCATTGTGGAGTTTGTGGTGGTCATGTCAATGGACAGATGCTAGCAAAGAAGATCCTTAGACAAGGATTTTATTGGCCAACCATGGAAGAAGACTGCGTAGGATATGTCCGTAGGTGTGCTAAGTGTCAACTTCACGCCGACAAAATTCATTCTCCTGCATCTTCACTCCATCCTGTTTATTCCCCATGGCCTTTCTCTATGTGGGCTTTCGACATTATTGGACCTCTTGGCAATCCAGATTCCGGCATCAAGCAAAAATCTTTCATTCTCACGGCAACGGAATACTTCACCAAGTGGGCAGAAGCTGAAGCATACGTGGAGATCAAAGCATCAACCGTCTGCAAGTTCATCATGAAGAACATCATCACCCGATTTGGAATTCCAAGCACCATCGTCACCGATAACGGACCGCAGTTCGTGTCACAGGAATTGAAGGACCTCTGTAACAGGTATAGAATTGCATTGCATCATTCATCTCCTTATTATCCGCAAGGCAATGGCCAAGCAGAGGCAACTAATAAGACTTTGATAAAAATCATCAAAAAGACGTGCAAATCTAATAAATTCGCAGATTGGCCAGAAAAATTGGTTGAGGCACTATGGGCCTACCGAACTTCAATCCGCACACCTACTGGGCAGACTCCTTATTCCTTAACATTTGGAATGGAGGCGGTAGTTCCATATGAGATCCTCATACCGTCATTAAGAGTACAGTTGAATAAGGAATTTTCCATTGACGAACATCGTTCAGCACTCCTTGCTCAATTGGAACTTTTAGACGAGAAAAGATGGTCAGCTGCTAATCATGCAAAAGTTTATCAAAACAGACTAGCACGTTTTTATTAAAAGAAAGTCATTGAACGTAAGTTCAAAGTCGGTGAAATGGTTGTCCAAAGAATTTTTATAAAACCTGGTGGTCCGCGTTCTAAGCTCCAACCCAACTGGGAAGGACCTTATGTTGTATCACACGCTTTTCCTGGCAATGCTTATCGTCTTGTTAATGCAGAAGGAGAAGAGTTAAAACATCCTTGGAATGGTTTACATCTTAAGAAATACTACCCTTAGGTTAGAGAGTCGATCAGTATGGTACAAAGACCAATGGAATCAGAAAGTTTATAAACTCAAATTTCTTTATTAGTCTGGATAACTTAACTTTAAGCCCATTACTGCACACACTGACACGTTTGATTCGTGAGTAACAAGAGATGACAAGTCCTAAAGGATATCGAAAGCTTGACCGAAAGTGTGAAGTACAAATCATTCTTTTTGAAGCAAAATTCTGTTTTAAACTCGGCCCATGATGTCGGTACGAGGCTTAGAATAGACTACCAAGAATACCCGCCATCTTAGTAGGAGGCCGTCATAAAAAAATGGGGGAGATCCGTCCCGAAGAAAAAAAAAAAATAGCGAAAAAAAAAAGCAAGGCAAAAGCCAAATGTCAAATCAATAGGCCATTACATTACAAACGTTACATCAAGGCCATGAAATGAAATGAAAGGGAACGCAAGGTCGATAAATACCCCGGAAAGAAAATGACCGAACCCCAACGGATATTAGGGTAGAAAAGGGACATCTTTTTAAGTCTCCGGAACCTTCTCATGGGCTTTCTAAACTTATTCATCTTTTCTTTCTAAAGAGATGTACTCCAAACTTAAGGAATGACTTAGATTGACTAAGGGTCAAATCATCAAATGGGATCACGAATGGAAACACAAATTCAAACACGATGGGTTTAAGTTGAGTTGTTAAAGAATAATTTGGGAATTAAGTTAATAAATGAATATGATCATTTGATTCAAGTACCATGCTGATCTTTTAGTCAAAAAAAAAAAAAAACCAAAAAAAATACATATGTCAAAAATCCAAAAAAATACATATGTCAAAAATCCAAAAAAAAATACATATGTCAAAAATCCAAAAAAAATATATGTCAAAAATCCAAAAAAAATATATGTCAAAAATCCAAAAAAAATACACAAATCAAAAATTCCAAAAAAATACATATGTCAAAATTCAAAAAAAGTATATATTTCAAAACCCCAAACAAAAATGAATATTTTCACAACAAAAATATTTCAATTAGCATATGCTTGTTGCATTCAGTATGTTTCATTCCTTTTATCTTCAGTGAGCATGTGTCTGCTTGCATGTTGTATTTTTGCTTAAGTTTGATTATTCTCATTACCTTTGTTAATAAAGGCTATGCCCCTTGACCCTTCTACCAAGGATAGGATCAAGTAGTCGGTTACTTAACCTGGCAAGGGGCTAAGCCTAAACAGATACTTAACATGTTTGTTCAAGTTATATACATGACACAAGGCATGAAGAGTTGGAATCCGAGTAGAGAACAGCCAGAAACCTGTTTCTGTGAGTAAAAGGCGTCGAGGATAAGCGACGCGTTTTAAAGATAAAAGGCGTCTGCGCGACACGACGCGTTTCAAATCTTTATATGATTTACCTGAAATTCTATATGTTTTGATTGAAGATTTGTTTGGAATTACTACTGATTTTGGTTGCAGAAAATTCAAGGAAATTCAAGTAAAATTGGAAATGTCAAGAAGATCCCGCTGTGGGAGTCAAGAAGTCTCGACCGTGACTAAAAAGACGGTTATTTCTACCCTTGTACTATTTCATGTAATTATTTTGCATTCGCATTACTATATGATAAATATTTATTAGAGTATATCAAGGACCTTGTGGTTTTGATGAAACTGGAATTTGAGTTCCCCTACAACAAAAACAGTGATAATTCCAGAGGATTCTTAATCGCATGGATAGGCCGTTGGATTGTTAATTAGTGAGGACGATAGTTCCACTTTTGTGAAACGGTGCGTGGATAAACGAGCTTCGGCTTAGCACTGGATTGCAAGAGTTGGTGTCTTGACTCATTAATGGCAATTTAACAATATTATCCTTGATTAATTTATATTTTATTTGACTTTATATTTTTCTTTTAGCCCAGCATGCATCATGTAGGACTTTGAAATCATTGTGATAAGGATTAATTATTGATTAAGTTTCAGACCCTTAAATTAAATAATTCAAAACATGATATGAAATATTCCATTCTGAATTGAGTATCTTGATTATCTTTGAGGTTCGCTTGAAGATATCTTTGGAATTCTATCCTTGATTGGATTCTTTATCCAATATTTCTTGTTTTCTTTTAAGATCCATCATGGCTGCAGCACGTCCACATTGGCTGGCAAACGCTCCCCATGATGAAACCTACAATGTCTATGACCTGGGGTACTTCCCACTCCGAGGAGGTTGATCGACCTTATTTTATTTCCTTGTCTACCTCATCCAGACAGGATTAATTCCATTGATCTCTTTGAACTATCTTCATTAATAATTTTGAGAAAAATTCCAATCATGTGATGTTAAGAGCGTGTCTCATCACACCTTGGCATCACCTTTTCACTACATTCTATTCCATTTCACTCCCTTGCAAAGATGATGCCAAGGTGAGGCAGCTGTAGACACGCTAATTTTGACATCATTTCGAGTAAATTTCATATCATATAATAATGCCTCATAATGGTTTGATATTTAATCATTGATTAATTTTTATTGATTTTTTTTGAGTGTCGGGTCGAACAGACATGTTTAAGTTAATCAATTAAATTGATTTTAACTTAAATTTCAGTTAAAATATGCATAAATTCTAAAAGACGTCGACCTGTGTGGACGCCATTTAGAGTTTATTCATATTTTAACGTTTAAATTTGAATTTTAATCAGTTGATTAATTAGCTAAAAGGCGTCTGTGAAGGCTGACGCGTTTTAAGTTTCCTAAGCTATTTTAACTTCTCTTCCGGATGTTTATCCTTATCTTAATTAGTGTAAAAGACGTCTACACATGTAGACGCGTTTTAGCTAATAAAGATAAAGATAAGTTTTTCCGGATATTTATCCTTATCTTAATTAATATGAAAGGCGTCATCAAAGGTGGACGCGTTTTAGATAATTACAGATAAAGATGAATTAATCAGTAATTATCTGTCGATTAAGGTAGATAAATCCTAGATTTTTCTATGTTAATTGCGAACGCAGAAAATGCCTATAAATACATTGCATATCAAGGAGTTAAAAAGGAGAGAGAGAATTATTGAGCCACAGCGTTATAGCGATTTGAAGATCGAAGCAACCACGTCGGAACGCCGGAGCGCTGCCATTTCCAGAAGTTGGCATACTTCTTCAAGATCTTCATCCTTTCAAAGCTTCTCCAACTGGGCATAAGTGTTTCATTTTGAATTTCATTTTTACATCATTCATTAGTTTCATACCACATATTCACTTCATGCAACACACACCACATCATCAATTTTCCAAAACCCATTTGTTTTAAAGGGGTTTCAAAGCCATTTAAACAAGTGAGTTGCTGTTTAAACATGTTTATAATCATGGTTAGCTTTGATATTTCTTCTATTTAAATTCTCATTAGTATTTCTCCTTTATTTTTCTGTTTCTCTGTTTCTGCTGCATTCAACAACAACAACAAGAAATCAAAAGGGGGAAATCAAGCACGAAGTCAGGAGAACTTCTGGACGATCCTCAACATTCAACAGCAAGAACAAAAGAACAAGAAAGGGCTTTCTTTCTTCAGCCGGCTGAAGGAGGGGAACCAAGGACTCATTCTTCCGCATTCAAACAGGTAGGCGATCAAAACTCTTTTGAAGCTTTTTAGTTAAAAGTTTCTGGCGATCACTGCACCTTAGTTGTATTTTTTTTAATAGGTTAATTTACCCTAAACAACATAGTTTTTCACATTAATCACACGAGCAATTTTTCAGCACCTACAGTTCCTAGTCGAAGGATATCCGATAAGGACATCGGATATCCGGTTATACTAGTACAGATTACTCATGCTCATATGATGAGGGTGACTAATCTCATAAGTCACTTGTGTGGAGACACTAAGGCGAATCTGTAGGTGCTCATTGGAGAATGAGTTCACTGAACTGATCCGACTGAATCGCTAGATGGTATTGTACCTCACTGTCAACCAGTTTGATTCTATTGTCGCAGTTGCGTGGATGGTCCTCGGAGCTGAGACACCAAGGACACCTTGTCGGTGGACTTCTGTGCTTTGACCTTGGTTTATGAATCTCTAATCACGGGATTCTAAATAGCCAAGGATTGGGTATACCGGAATACCGTCGAAGGGAATTGTGTGTCAATAAGGAATCATTCGCTCTCGGTACTTAGAGAGAGAATGCTCTAAGAAGGATGCGCGGAAGTCTCTGGCCAGGGCGGACGATAATATCGGGAAAGGAGTTTTCCGATATTCATCAGCGGCATTCAATCCAAGTGAGTCAACCGGTTAGGGTTTGACAGCATGCCATACCCTGAGTTGACTCAAGAGCATTGTACGAATGAAGGATTATATCCACGCGGTAACTGTTGGCGGAAAGGTTCCAAGAGTGGGTTACTTAACCCCGATACCTTTTGGGTTCATGTGGTGTTGCTTGGCACCCAACGTGATCGGAGGCCCGGTCGAATTCGATGTGCAACATCAATTCGATTGATTAATTAATTAATAAAGAGTTATTAATTGATTAATGAAGCCAGTGAGGAGTTACTGGGCTTATTGGGGTATTAACCAGACTGGTAATTGGGCCTAGAGGGTCACACACAAATGATTCTCAAGGCGATGGATAAATAAGTGGGTTTTATATAAACCGGAGGTTTTTATGAAAAACTGCGCGGGTAGTATAAAATTAGTGAATAGGTTGAGCAGGCCAAGCTGCTGCTAACCCAAGCTGCCCCCTCCTTTGTTTCTCTCTCTCTCTGGCATCCCAGACAGATCCGAATCCCCGGATCTACTCTGCCGCTTCTCTGACTCCCGTTTGACGGGAAATCGTTTGCGCGTTGCGGCGATCATTGCGGCGACCGGCGGAGGTTGCGTGGCTGCGAAGAACGAGGAACGTGAGGATATCCACCGCAAGGAGGATCGCGTGGACTCCGCTAGAGGCCGGGCGCTTGCGTGGCTTGCGGTGCCGCACCGACGGAAACGAACGGTTGCGGATTCGAATCCGCACACGGTAAGAACTGATTATCCGATAATCTTATTTTTTAGATTTTTCAAAACTGGAACGGATCTCCGTTTTTATTTTTATTTCCGCTGCGCGGGAGATCTGGAGAAACCCGAGAACACAACAGTGGTATCAGAGCCAGGTTCCACTGTTTCTCGTCCCATTTCGATCTCCGAAATTAATTTTTTCATGAATTATTACATGCGCTAAATCGATCTTATTGCTGGATCTGAGTTCATGCGATGAACACATATTAAAAGAATAACTTTTTTTAATTATTTGATTCTGCAAATTTCGATTTTAATTTTGGGATTTAATTTTGTTCTTCGTTGGACGAAGAACTGGGGTTTGTATATGGCTTCCCAAGCATTGGGATTGATAACTTGGACCTCGGATAATGTGGGGATAGTCTCCGATCATTACTGGGTTCATGGCCATCAAGGAGAGGCCTCTGGACGTGGCTGGAGGGAGCCTCATCTTGTTCTTTCCTCCCCATGTTTTTTGAAAACATCAAAAATTCATTCTTTTTGGGGTGTAAAAGGAGGCCTAAACCGGCCCTTCTTGGGCTTCTCCGGCGGCCCTGCCGGCGCCGGGCTCGTCACCGGCGCCGGGGGCATCGCCGATCCGGCCGGGCGGCACCGGAGCCAGCCGCCGCCGGCACTGGTTGCTCCCCCCTGCCGCCACCAACGACCTGCAACCCGATTAGGGTTTCTGCAAGTATAGCTGGGCGTCGGGTGGGAAGGGGAGCCGGTCCAAGGGATGGGCCGGACCGGCTGGACCAGGTTGGCCTAGTGCGACCCAGGCTCGAGCCTAGCTGAGCCACTAGCTCGAGCTAGTTGCCTTTATGGGCTGAACCCCTAAACCCCAAATCCCATCTTATTTAAACCCATATTTCCTATTAAACCCAATGAAATTAAAATCTGATTTTAATTTGAAAATTCAAAACTGTTTTGAAAATTTAAATTATTATTCAATTTTATTTAATTGGGTTTTATTAATGATTGAATTATTTAGTAATTTAAGGGTTAATTAATTAGCAATTAGTTGTTAATTAATTAGGGTTAATATTAATTTAAATGTTAAATTAATTATTAACCTTAATATGACTAATTTAAGGGTTAAATTAGTTATTAAATTTTATTTCATATAATTGTTAATTAATATCTCAGTTAGTTATTAATTTAATTGTTAAATTAATAATTAATTTAAATGACTAATTTAAATGTTAAATTAGTAGTCCTTGATTAATTATTGTTAGTCATTAATTTAATAGTTAAATTAATGATAATTTTAATTATCTAATCTAAAAGTTAGATTAAATTATTAATTAGTTAGTACTAATTATTTGTTTAAGAGTTAAATTAATAATTCACATTAATTGACTAATCTAAGTGTTAGGTTAGTAATTAATAATTAATTATAGTTGATTATTAATTTAAGTATTAACTTATTAATTAACTTTGTTGGACTAGTCTAAGAGTTAGATTAGTTATTAATAGTCTAATTGTTAGATTATTAATGGGGTTTAATCTAAGTGTTAGATTGTTTAAATTATTAGAAGTGTTCTAATTTGCATGGAATAATCTTGAATTATTAATTTGGAATATGTGCACATGTGATGTGTGTTTTGATGCTTTTAAATTTGATTTAATTGCATGCTTAAGGGATTAAAAGAGTTTTCGAAATTCAAATACCAATTTTGATTGGATCCCAGTTTTTATGAAAGCCAAAATTATTTATTTTGAAAAACTCTTTTATTTTAGCCATGTGATGCGCTTAACATGTGTGGAATGTTTAAAACACACTATGGTCATGGATATGCACTTATTTAATTATTCATGTGATGAATGATTGTCTGGATCGTGGATGTATGATTGGATATTTGTTAATTGTTAATAAATAGAGGTTTGTGCACCTCTCTCTCTCTCAAACTCCGATGTACTTCTACCTCCCTCTTTCTTGTACTCACCATAAGGCCTTCTTCTATTTACATGTAAATTCTAGAATTTAAATGTAATATGATCGAGGCAACCAAGGAAGGAGCGAGGACGATCCACAGCTGCAACCAAGAAGGCGAAAAGGTGAAGATCCTTTGCCTATGTGTTTGCAGGTTTATCTGATATAAATGTTATGTTAGATTGTGTGTGCGTTTGACTGTTGGCTCCAGTCAATCCCACTGTGCTATCCATGACCACACTAGACATGTATGTGATGCATTGTTTTTAATGTTTGATTGTGAATCAAAGCAGGTATAATATTAATTAAATATATACGATATATTTGTATACTATCTCCTAGGAGAGAACAAGATAAAAGTTATCTAAATACCCTCATCTAAACTCTAAGCCGTAACACGAGTAGTTAAGAACTTACCGCGTGGTCCACTATCGTTATAGTGTGCAAGCTTCAAAGGTCCATTTATGGACTGAAGCAAGCTTCCCGGAGTCATGTGTGACCCATATATCGTTCGGGTAGTCTAGGTAATCCACCAGATCTACGAGGCTCATGTGTGTGTACCTGAACAGATTCAGGAACTGATATCTCATCTGATGATAATGCAGCTGTTTGGGGATCTGGATCCTCTTCTAGTACTATTTTACTCCCATTGTTCTCCTGGAGAAGGTATTCCTCTTCTAGGAAGACAGCTTTCCTGGCGACAAACACTTTTTGTTCACCAAGATGGAAAAAATAGTATCCAAAGGTTTCCTTTGGATATCCCACAAACTTGCATTTATCAGTTCGTGATTCTAGCTTGTCTGGATCATGCTTCTTTACATGAGCAGGACAACCCCAGACTTTAACATGTTTAAATTATGGTTTCCTACATTTCCATATCTTATATGGAGTAGAGGCCACATACTTTTTGGGTACTCTGTTCAGTAGGTATATTGCTGACTCTAGAGCATACCCTCAGAAGAACACTGGTAATCTCGAAAAGCTCATCGTGGATCGCACCAAGTCCAACAAGGTGTGATTCCTCCTTTCTGATACACCATTCATCTGTGGTGTATATGGAGGGGTCACTTGAGAAAGGATACCATTATCCTTTAAGAATTATGTGAAATTAGTACTCAAGTATTCTCCTCCCCGATCTGATCGAAGAGCTTTAATACTCTTTCCTAATTGCTTCTCTACCTCATTCTTGAACTCCTTGAACTTCTCAAATGCTTCCGACTCATACTTCATTAAGTACACATAGCCGAATCTTAAGACGTCATCGATGAACGTGATGAAGTATGAAAAGCCACATTTGGCTTGGGTGGACATGGGACCACATACATCCGAATGTATTAATTCCAAAATATCCTTGGCACGTTTTCCATGTCCAGTAAATGGAGATTTTGCCATCTTTCCCATAAGGCAGGATTCACATGTCGCAAACGATTCATAATCGAATGCATTTAAATAACCATGCCTGTGCAACCTTTGCAACCTGCTTTCACCAATATGCCCAAGTCTACAATGCCACATGTAGGCTTGGTTCACACAATTCTTACTCTTCTTAAGAGCATTATCGATGTGAAGATTGTAATTAGAAACATCTAAGAGATATAGACCGCTGACTAAAGATGTCGAAGCTATTGACTTACTACCATAATAAATCGAACAACTTCTATTCTCAATAGTCAACCTATATCCTATCTTGTCCAAACAAGATACTGATATGATATTCTTTATTATGCTAGGAACATAATAATAATCTTCTAATAGTAAGACGTCTCCCGATGAAAGACTGAGGTTTGTTGTCCCAACAGCAATCGCCGCAACTTTTGCGCCGTTTCCTAGCCTCAATTCCACCTCGCCTTTTCTCTGCTTGTGCTTACTTGTCAGCATCTGCACATCATGGAAGATATGAGAAGCATATCCAGTATCTAATACCCAAGATGTAGAATCTCTTACTGACAAGTTGAAATCTATCTTATAGTTATCGGAAGCTTCAGACAGCTTCACCTTTCTATGAGCTTTACCGTTGAGGAACTCCTTGTTGCTCCTCTTCCAGTGACCATTCTGCTTACAATAGAAGCAGTCATCCTTTACTACTCTTTTGCCTTTGTCCTTCGATCTTTTATCATTAGCTATCATCTCTGCTTCAGGGGCATCTAATGTCAATTCAGCAGGAGGATCAGCATTAAGGGCGTAGGCAATCTGCTCAAATCTGAAGACACTCTTCAAGTGTCTGAGCCAATCCGAGTAGATCAGATAAGTCAAAAGGGTATCAAGTATGCTACGGAGTGGGTTATTCGACGACATAATTCCCTACGGGAGATGAATAAAATTCTTTTAGCAGATGTTCAATTATTAAGTATAACACAAGACATGGTCTTTTATTCAAGTTTTAACTCCCACTAATTTTCAACAGACTGTATAACTCTCAGTTATACAGAACGGGAGACGCCGACAGTCTCCTAGTGAGGATCAGAATCTCAATGACTTGCAGTACAGTCTTATGGATAGCACAACAAACTATAATACAATCAAAGAACACCCAACTCATGGGACTCACAACTCCTTGCAATATCCGATCATAGCTTCGGTCCCGAGAGATTTAATGGCCTTGTGGGTAGTACAACAAACTACTAATTCTAGTCTAAGCTAACCATCATTACGCAACAAGCATAAATTTGCATGCAGCCCTTGTGGATAGCACAACAAAGCTACATGGTTCCTCTACTCCGATCATATAGGCATTTAATGTCATAGCCACAGTTTCTCCTCCCAATTAAACAGGCCTTGTGGATAGCATAACAAACCTGCCTAAAGTTATTCGAATCCTATAACTATAATGATGGTGGATTACGCGGTAAGTTCTTAACTACTCGCGTTACGGCTTAGAGTTTAGATGAGAGTATTTAGATAACTTTTATGTTGGTCTCTCCTAGGTTATAGTATACAAATATATCGTATATATTTAATAAATACTATACCTGATTTGATTCACAATCAAACATTAAAAATAATGCATCACGTACATGTCTAGTGCGGTCATGGATAGCACAGTGGGTTTGACTAGAGCCAACAGTCAAACGCACACACAATCTAACATAACATTTATATCAGATAAACCTGCAAACACATAGGCAAAGGATCTTCATCTTTTCGCCTTCCTGGTTGCAGCTGTGGATCGTCCTCGCTCCTTCTTCGGTTGCCTCGATCATATTACATTTAAATTCTAGAATTTACATGTAAATAGAAGAAGGTCTTATGGCGAGTACAAGAGAGAGGAAGGTAGAAGTACATCGGAGTTTGAAAGAGAGAGAGAGGTACGCAGGCTTCTATTTATTAACAATTAACAAATATTCAATCACACATCTACGATCCAGACAATCATTCATCACATGAATAATTAAATAAGTGCATATCCATGACCACGGTGTCTTTTAAACATTCCACACATGATAAGCGCATCATATGGCTAAAATAAAAGAGTTTTTCAAAATAAATAATTTTGACTTTTATAAAAGCTGGGATCCAATCAAAATTGATATTTGAATTTCGAAAACTCTTTTAATCACTTAAGCATGAAATTAAATCAAATTTAAAAGCATCAAAACACATATCAGATGTGCACACACTCTAAATTAATAATTCAAGATTATTCCATGCAAATTAGAACACTTCTAATAATTTAAACAATCTAACACTTAGATTAAACCCCATTAATAATCTAACAATTAGACTATTAATAACTAATCTAACTCTTAGATTAGTCCAACAAAGTTAATTAATAATTTAACACTTAAATTAATAATAAACTATAATTAATTATTAATTACTAACCTAACACTTAGATTAGTCAATTAAAGTGAATTATTAATTTAACTCTTAAACCAATAATTAACACTAAGTAATTAATAATTAATTAATCTAACTCTTAGATTAGATAATTAAAGTTATCATTAATTTAACTATTAAATTAATGACTAACAATAGTTAATCAAGGACTACTAATTTAACATTTAATTTAGTCATTTAAATTAATTATTAATTTAATAATTAAATTAATAACTAACTGAAATATTAATTAACAATTAGATGAAGTAAAAGTTAATAACTAATTTAACCCTTAAATTAGTCATATTAAGGTTAATAATCAATTTAACATTTAAATTAGTAATTTAAATGTTAAATTGATTATCAGAGTTCTACTCGCCATATTAAATTAGTCATATTAAGGTTGAATATAATGAGGATGATGATCTTAAAACCTACCAGGAGGCCATAGAAGACCCAGAAGCCGGGAAATGGCGAGAAGCCATGAACTCAAAAATCCAGTCCATGTACACCAACCAAGTTTGGAACTTGGAGGACTTGCCTGAAGGTATTGTACCCATCAGATGCAAGTGGATCTTTAAGAGAATGATTGGTGCTGATGGACAGATCAACACTTATAAGGCAAGATTGGTGGCAAAGGGATACCAGAGTTCTACTCGCCATAGCTGCACACTACGATTACGAGATCTGGCAGATGGATGTGAAGACTGGCTTCCTCAACGGTAACCTTGAGAAAGAGGTGTATATGATACAACCGGAAGGCTTCACATCTAAAGAATCTCCAAATAAAGTGTGTAAGCTTCAAAGGTCCATTTATGGACTGAAGCAAGCTTTCCGGAGCTAGAACATAAGATTTGACGAGACTGTCAAGTCTTATAACTTCATTAAGAATGAAGATGAGCCTTGTGTGTACAAGAAGACCAGTGAGAGCGCAGTCACCTTCTTAGTTTTTTATGTAGATAACATACTACTCATTGGGAATGATGTAGCTATGATGTCATCAGTAATAATTTGGCTGTCGAAAAACTTCTCCATGAAGGATTTGGAAGAAGCATCGTACGTATTAGGAATACGGATCTATAGAGATAGATCAAAGAGAGTACTTGGAATGACCCAATCCTTGTACATAGATACCATAATCAAAAGGTTTGGCATGGAAAATTCCAAGAGAGGTCTCATACCGATAAGACATGGAATTTATCTCTCAAAGAAGCAGTCTCCTTAGACTTTTGATGAGAGGGAACTCATGGATAGAGTACCCTATGCCTCTGCCATACGATCTATCATGTATGCTATGATATGTACACGGCCTGATGTTGCATTTGCTCTAAGTGTTACGAGCATATTTCAGGCTGATCCAGGCGAAGAGCACTGCAAGGCAGTGAAATGTATCCTTAAGTACTTAAGAAGAACTAAGGATATGTTTCTTGTCTATAGAGGAGGTAACTTGAAACTGCGAGGCTTTACTAACTCGAGTTTCCTGTAAGATCCAGATGACAGCAAGTCTACATCTACATTTATGTTTACTTTGAACGGAAGCGCAGTATGTTGTAAGAGTTCCAAGCAAGCAACTACTACAGATTCGACGATTAAAGTTGAGCACATCGCTGCAGCTGAAGCTTTCAAGGAAGTAGTGTGGTTGAAAAAGTTCATCACCGACCTTGACATAGTTCCTTACATCTTTGATCATGTTCTACTGTTGTACGACAACAATGGGACTATTTCACAAGTGAAAGAGCCGCGGTCTCATTAGAAATCGAAAGATATTCTGAGGCACTTTCATCTTATCAGAGAGATCATATCCAGAGGAGATGTAATGGTGGAAAGAGTTCCATCTGTCGACAATGTAGCAGATCCACTGACAAAGTCGTTGGCTCAAATTGTGTTTGAGCGTCACCTAGAGTCTATAAGCTTACTGCATAAAGGTGATTGACTTTAGTCCAAGTGGGAGATTGTTAGTCTTAGGTGGCCTACAAGCCAATCTGACTATGCAAATCTCGTTCATTTATTAATATAATGGCATAATATTCATTGTGTGTAAATCGTATTAATTATCATCTCATAATGAAGTCCGTGAATATGTGCGATAGTGATCAGATTATGATGAGATCATACTAATGAGACTGATCACTTAAACACACATATTCTTAATCGTTCCTAGTCGGAGGATATCCGATAAGGACATCGGATATCCGGTTAGACTAGTACAGATTACTCCTGCTCATATGATGAGGGTGACTGATCTCATAAGTCACTTGTGTGGAGACACTAAGGCGAATCTGTAGGTGCTCATTGGAGAATGAGTTCACTGAACTGATCTGACTGAATCGCTGGATGGTATTGTACCTCACCGTCAACCTGCTTGATTCTATTGTCGTAGTTGCGTGGATGGTCCTCGGACCTGAGACACCAAAGACACCTTGTCGGTGGACTTCTGTGCTTTGACCTTGGTTTATGAATCTCTAACCACGGGATTGTAAACAGCCAAGGATTTGGTACAGCGGAATACCGTCGAAGGGAATTGTGTGTCAATAAGGAATCATTCGCTCTCGGTACTTAGAGAGAGAATGCTCTAGGAAGGATGCACGGAAGTCCCTGGTCAGGGCGAACGATAATATCGGAAAAGGAGTTTTCCAATATTCATCAGCGACATCCAATCCAAGTGAGTCGACCGGTTAGGATTTGACAGCACGCCATACCCTGAGTTGACTCGAGAGCATTGTACGAATGAAGGATTATATCCACGCGGTAACTGTCGACGGAAAGGTTCCAAGAGTGGGTTACTTAACCCCGATACCTTCTGGGTTCACGCGGTGTTGCTTGGCACCCAACGTGATCGGAGGCCCGGTCGAATTCGATATGCGACATCAATTCGATTGATTAATTAATTAATAAAGAGTTATTAATTGATTAATGAAGCCAGTAAGGAGTTACTGGGCTTATTGAGCTATTAACCGGACTGGTAATTGGGTCTAGAGGGTCACACGCAAATGATTCTCAAGGCGATGGATAAATAAGTGGGTATTATAGAAACCGGGGGTTTTTATGAAAAATCTCGCGGTTAGTATAAAATGTAGCGAACAGGTTGAGCAGGCCAATCTGCTGCTAACCCTAGCCGCCTCCTCCTCTGTTTCTCTCTCTCTTTGGCATCCCAGACAGATCCGGATCCCCGAATCTGCTCCGCCGCTTCTCCGACTCCCGTTCGACGGGAAATTGTCCGTACGTTGCGGCGATCTTTGAGGCGACCGGCGGAGGTTTCGTGGCTACGAAGAACGAGGAACGTGAGGATATCCACCGCGAGGAGGATCGCGTGGACTCCGCTAGAGGCCGGGCGCTTGCGCGGCTTGCGGTGACGCACCGACGGAACCGAATGGTTGCGGATTCGAATCCGCAAACAGTAAGAACCAATTATATAATAATCTGTTTTTTTAGATTTTTCAAAACGGGAACATATCTCCGTTTTTATTTTTATTTCTACTGCGCGGGAGATCCGGAGAAACCCGAGAACCCAACACCTGTCCCCAGACACCTTTCACCACAGATTCCTAGAATCTGTTGCCGGGTTCATTTCCCCCCAAAATTGAAATTTAACTATAAATAGGGTGTTTTTCAGACCTTACCAAGCGTAAGCCGGCTTCCTTGGTCGGTGCCGCCACAGTTCCCCTTCTTGAGCCGCGGGAAGAGTCTCCTCGGCGTCCATGAATGTTGCTATCTCCGCGAGACTCGTCACCGCTTCGGTCGACGCCGCTTCCGGGTTTTCTTCATGAACCTCCACTATCTCCACGGCGGTAACTCGGCGCCGCTTGCGCCAACATTGCTCGGGGCACCGAACTCCATGGTTAAGAGAGGAGTCGTGTGAGGGAGGGAGAGAGTGAGGGAGGGAGTTTGTGAGATGGAGCCTGAGAGAGAGAGAGAGAGAGAACCCGTGAGGAGGAAGAAAGAGTGTGACCGACGACGGTGAAGGTCGCCGATAATGGAGGAGATCGCCGGAGGGAGAGAAGACCGTTGGAGAGCCTTGTCGTCACCGGAGAGCTCGTAAGCAAAGAGAGAGAAAGTGAGAAGAGAGAATGAGGATAGAAGGGCTCGGGCTAGCAGACCCCTATTTGAATCTTTTAAATCGCGTCTGGGAACAACGACGCCATTCAGTGGCACACAAACTGAGGCGATAGCAGAAAATTTTTAAAATTTGTGAAACGCGTCCCGATTAGATGACGCCTTTTGGAATTTACCGCCTTTTTCGGTCAGGTCTGTACCACGGAAATCAGAAGAAATAAGAGTATCGCGTCTCCCTGAGTAGACGCCATTCAGGAATTTAATTCTCTGAAAATTAGGAAAAGTACAAAATAATCATTATTGGCGTCCCACTAAGAAGGCGCGATTCAATGAATTAATGTTGGAAGTTTTTGGAAAATAGGAAAGAGAGAAGAGAAAGGCATCACCTTGTCAAGACGCGATTCGAGCTGTTTAAGGATTAAATACTTATTTTCGGAAATTGAATTTGACTGAAATGCGTCTCTCTGAGTCGACGCGATTTGCATTTAATGAGCCCGTACTGTTGCATTTTGAGGAAAAATCACAGTTTTATTCAAGGAAAAATTAAACAACATTAAGGAAAGATCTTATTGCAATAAAGGAATAATTTCTCATTGAAATTAAAGCAGAAATTACATCAAAACTTTAGATGAAATTGAGAGCTCTCAAGGTCGAATTTTCTTAAGCTCCTTTACATATGTTTTCCATAATTCTCGATTGGCTTCATGAGGAGTTTTTACACAACGGGTGAATCCGATGTTCCACAAAGTTGCAATGAGCTCAGTCGCTTCGAAGTCTTCGTCAGTTCCCAAAACTCGCTTCTTAATTGGAGAAAGAGAAGAAATCTCTGAAAATTCATAGCGAGGCATACCAAGTTCAGGATGACAGCGATGTGCATTGTAGAGAACAAACTCGGTCGCCCCGATCAGTCGAAGCTCTGTTCCGGCACCACGTCGCACTTGAACCGCCTTTTCCATGAGAGCAAGTGGCGTGGATTCGAATCCAATTCTGGGCATAGTTTTGAAATAAGCACGCCAGTCAGCTCGAGTCTTGAGGTTGGGCACTCGATTGGTCATGTTGTTGTTGAACTTCACAATGTTGGTGATGTGGAGGATAGGACTGCGCTAATACATTTGGGATATTCTTGGAACTTTTTCCTCATTATGGTTGAACTTAAAGTGGAATTCCACCCATAGAACTAAGAGTAGCATGCTATCATAAGGAGATTGACCTGTAGAAGCTGCAGGGAACCCATTGTAGAGGTAAGCTAGAACTACTGTGCTGAACTGCTTTTCTACAAAAATCTCATTGATTGTGCTGATTTGATCATCTTCCAAAATATTATCTTGGGCAGGGAATAATAGAGCTCTAGCTAAACATACAGTGAATGCCATCATCACAGCCTCTGCATCTTCTTCCTTGAGATTTTCTATCTTTTTCAAGATCCATTCAGCTTGCTTTGCAAAATTGATTCCCTTCTGAGTAAGACAACCTTGAATTTCTTTTAGATTCTTCATAATCTTATTCAAAAATTGATGACCATTGATCTTTTCTCTCATGAACATCATCTTAGTCAAATCAGGTTCATAATTGCTGACCTTAAGCTTAGGAAGGCCCAATAAGAGTTCAACTTCTTCTAAGAGAATAGTGGTTTCTAATGTGGAGAAGAGAAAAGTATGAGTTTGAAGATGCCACAGTTCGACTAAAGCGCCAATTGCAGCCCAATCCATGCATGCGCTCTTGTAATGTTTGGCATGGATGATCAATCCTTGAATATGCCACTTGGATATGTATGATTGCATAGAAAGGTTGGATCTTGTTAACTAACTTTTGGATCCATGGAAGAGAAGAAAATCATCATGGACTGGGAAAGAAAGGATTTCCCTTGAAAAGAAAATTAAAATAGTTCTATCATGCTCATGAAGAATTTGGAGAACATGTACAGAGTTGCAAGAAGAGAATTTGAATAGAAAAGAGAGAATAGCTTACTTGTAAGTTAGGATCTTTCCAGCTTAGATGACCTTCTACTTCATAGAGCTTTTCAATCATCTTTCTCATCTTTTTGCTTGAAGAATTCAACATTCTCCTTGAATAAATTGATTGCTTAATTCCCCTTAATTCTTCTTGTTCTTCCCCTCTTTCTCTTGAGTTTTGAGGAGAATTCTCTAGCTTTCTCTTTTGATTGCTTGTTGTGTTGAATTGAATTGAAGGGAGGGAGGTTTTATAAAAGGATTTGCGAATTTGGGAATCCCTTTCCGAATTGGAAGAAGAATGTGCATGAAGGAAAGGGGAGGAGTCAAACGAGGAACAATTTCTGTAAATTAAATGGTATCTGGACGGGGCGACGTCATTTAAATGACGTCTGTGAACAGCGACGCCATTTGATGAGTTTTATGAATTTCTGATACTTTTTCAAAAATTTCATATTTATTGATGTTGATTATTTATTTGTTTGAAGTTATTGACAAATTCTAAGTGCAGAAAATTCAAGAAAAGAAAAATGGAGTTGAAAATTCCATCAAACTCGCACTGTGGGAGTTTCACTGAGTCCCAGCCGTGACTAAAAAGACGGTTATTTCTATCCCATGTATTCTTTCATGAAATTGATTTGCATTATCATTACTATATGTTAAATATTTGTTAGATTATATTAAGGACCTTGTGATTTTGATGAAATTAGAATTTGAGTTCCCCTTCAACAAAAACAGTGATAATTCCAGAGAATTCTTAATTGCATGTATAGGCCGTTAGATTGTTAATTAATGGGGACGATGGTTCTACTTTTGTGAAACAGTGCGTGGACAAACGAGCTTCGGCTTAGCACTGGATTACAAGACTAGTGTCTTGACTCGTCAATGGCAGTTTAACAATATTATCCTTGATTAATATTTTATTTTATTTTAATTTTCACTTTAGCCCAGTATGCATCATGTAGGACTTTGAAATTATTGTGATAAAAATTGATTCTTGATTAAATTTCAGACAATTGATCAAATAAATCCCAACGTAATATGAAATATTCTATTCTGAATTGATCTCTCAATAAACTTTGAGGTTTTCTTGAATATATCTTTAGAATTCTATCCTTACTTAGATTCTTTATCCTAAATATTTCTTGTTTCTTTTTAAGATCCATCATGGTTGTAGCACGTCGACATTGACTAGTAACCGCTCTCCATAATGAAACCTGCAGGGTTTGTGACCTAGGGTACTTCCTAATGGTGGAAGTTGATCGACCTTATTTGTTTTCCTTCATCCCTTTCATCCAGACATGATTAATTCCATTGATCTCTTTGAGTTACTTCATTGATCATATTGAGAAAAATTCTCATCATATGATGTTGAAAGCATGTCTCATCACACCTTGGCATCACATTTTCAATACATTCCATTCCATTTCACTCCCTTGCAAAGTCAATGCCAAGGTAAGACAACTGTAGACACGCTAATTTTGACCTCATATAGAGTAAATTTCATGTCACAATTATAATGCCCCAAAATAGTCTGATGTTTAACTATTAATTAATTTTAATTGATTTTTCTCGAAATTTATTGATTAACGTCGCCCATATCTGACGCCATTAAGATTACTAGTAGAAATTAGTTCAGAATTAAATTCATAAATTCATATAGATTTAACTGAATAGCGTCGCCTATGGATGACGCCATTTAGGTCCTAATCCGTCTTGGTTTCTGATTTTTAATTCGACTTAATTTCCTAATTATCTAAAACACGTCACTCATAGGAGATGCGATTTAGGTTTCTTAATCTTTTTCAGTTTCCTTTTCGGATTTTCTTTCTATTTTGGCCGATTTAATTAGACAAATGGCGTCCCGTCTGAGCGACGCTATTTGAGAGTTTCCTTATAGACATGATTTGGCCGAGATAATCTGATTTTCGAGGTTGGGAAGGCTTCAAACTCCTCCATGCTCATCCAAGGCAAGTCCGACTGCAGGAGAGACCTTTTGAAGGCCAGAACACCCTATAACATATTCTTATGAATACAATACCCTTTGTACCTTTGAAAAAGGTTGGCAATTGGTGTTTTGGAGTTTAAATAAAGGTAAAAAGGAATCCTCTACTGCAAAAAACATGGAAGGAATTTGAAGGCTTCTTCTTCCTCCTTTTCTTACTCCATTAAAGTTCAAGATGACCAAGGCTTTGAAGGGGCCAACCAACCACATTTCTTTCCAATTCCTTTCTAGTTTTTTCATTGATTTAATATAGTTTAATCACTGTTTTTCATAGTTTTTCATCACAACACTTCATATACACACACCCACTTCATCTTTTACAAACCCATGATCATGTAAGGGGTTTAAAGAATCAAACAAAAAGTGAATTATTTTAGTTTAGTTGCATGTTTAGATTGATAGTTAGAATAGATACTACACTACCCCATAGCTCTAATATTTCTTTTCTTTTCTTTATTTAACTTTCTTCGCAATGTTTGAAAGATTGAAGAAAAGCTTGGAGGGAGAAGAAAACAACTACAAAAACAAGAGTAAACATCAAAATAACGGCTCTTCTTTTTCGGCCGGCCGGAAGAGAGGAACAAAGAACTCCAAATCTCCCAATTCACAAGGTAAGCGATCAACTTATTCTTTTTGAAACCTTTGATTTCTGGCGATCACGATCTTTAATTTTAGTTGTTTTTATTATTCATATGAACATGATATTCATGATAATCACATACCATATTTGAGCACTACAATTCTATGAGTTCGATTCGATTGCGTGGTATGGTTATGTCAAACCACTAGTGATCATATCGTTTGACCATGACCTCTTTAATAATTTCACGTTTGGTTCCAAACGAATAGATACCACCCTGGCTAGGGGTCTAGTGGAGCGTCCATGTCATGACCCATTAACTGTCTATGATATACCTGGCAGTAAGCGATCCCCTCTTGACTACTAACAGTCTTCGCATGTATTCCGATGTGGCTAATAATTCCGTGTTTCATGACTTATGGTTAAAGTCACTTAACCAAATATTAAACCACACCAGTCTTCACGCAAAATCCCATTAATATCTCAGGTCAAAGGATCAACAATACTACTGTGACATATGGATCTTCAGTTGACGTTAGGTATAATTAACCATCTGAAGATCCATTAGCGGATCAGTTCAGTGAACATCCTCTAAGGATGAACACCTACACATATGTGCTGGTGCCCTGCACCTATGATCGTGAGATTGGTCATCTACACATAATGCATGCCGATTTATAAGTAATCAATGTCCTAGAGTGATTACTCTCCAATCGAGAACAGTTTAAGGTATGTGTTCATGTACAGTCAAACTCACATTCGAGATTCCATCTCGAAATTGACTTTACAACCACATATCCTAGGGACAACGCAAAGCAATCCACAGATTACAAGTTTACACTTTAATTATCACTTAATTATATTGAACAAGATTGTACAACAGAGTGGGCCTACAAGGCCTAGAATTGGCATGTAGGACACCCAAACACTAACACACAGGTGGTTTTGTCTATTATGTAGAAGGAAATTTCTGTTGGGTTTGGATACCGAAGGTAGTAGGTGAGTATTTTAGTGATAACTCTCAATGTATAACTTAGAGTTTGGCATGCTTGGTACCATTAGAAAGAGTCCGAAGAGATCTACAACTTTATAGAAGACTACTTTCGCTGATTTCTTCGTTTACTAGGCCAAAAAAATAAATATTTTATTAAGGAAGGTAGAGTTGCGGGAGCGGAGTTCGATTTAGAGTGGGATTCTTCTTAATTCGTGGAAGGGAAGCTTAATCAGATCGAAAGGTGATTTATAGAGGTTGTATGGGATAATAAGGTGGGTATTAATTTTATATATGCGTGGTTGAAGGCGTGGTTAACCCTAGCCTTCGTTCTCCATTATGAAAGATAGGTGTTTTGTTCTTGTTCTTGAAGAAAGAGAAGAAGATGAAGGTTGTTTTTTAGTAAAGCTCATATTTTTGTGATTCTCTTACCTTCTAGAAGTATTGGAAGTCAGTGAGGAAGGCTAAGAAGTAGTTCTTTTTGCTGGGAGTCGAGATCTCTTGACGGATTTCGAAGTTTGAAAGTATAGCATAAGAGGTAAGTGATAATTCCTCAAAGTTTGGATTAACTTGTATTAATATAGAAATAATATTTTGATTTTAAAAATGATCAAAAGAAAAGTCTGGCACCATGTTCTTTATGTTTATGGTCCAAAACATAGATTAGATATTTGAATTATTGGTCAAAAATTGATTTTTTTGCGTTCTGCCTGGGAATCACTCTGGATGGCAATACCACATGCCATTAACATATCTGAGCGGCAATATGGACTGCCGTCCAGGTTTCTAAACGGCAGTAAGACTTGCCATCCAGACTTCTGAATGGCAGCTAAGCTTGCCATCCAGAATACTGAAAGGCAGCCAAGCTTGCCGTCCGCAATATTGAACAATAGGAAAGTATGTCGTCCAGTTTGATTTCTTAAATCTGTCAATTTAGCAATCTATACAAATTTTAAATGATTATATTTTAGTTATTGTTATCCAAATGATTTAAAATTTTAGCTATACATTTATTTATATGAAATCAATTGGAATGCAAAATTTTATACTTTTTAAAATTTTATTTCTTATTTTTATTGTTAATAAATTTGACTCACGTTTTAAACTCGATAGTTGAACTTTGAAACTACTCATTTGATCTTTGAATTTAATGAAATTTCACAAGCACTTTACTTACAGACTAAATGTCATATTTTACAAGTTTGGGGAATTTTTTATTCTATGTACTATTAACTGCATATTTAATGAATTTTTAACTCTTAAAAATAGATTTTGGCATGTGAAAAATATATTTTGTATTAAAAAAGATTTAAAAAATTCCTATAAGTGTTTGTCATGTATACATAACCTATTGGAGTCAATTTTACATTAAATTTCATTGTACAACATTGTGTTGCCTTTAAAATATCTAGTTTTAATGAAAAATTTATTATTTTTGCATATATATATATATATATACAATTAGCTATATGATTAATGTTAATTTCAGATTATGATAAAGTCTAATTTCTGTAAGACATGTGCCATTTAATCTAATATGTGTGATATCGATAATGCGATCTTAAGGGGATTATGTGGCCCCATTCCAATGTAGGCATCCTTATTATTATGTGATCCAAGGACAATGGATAAAATCCATAAAACCTACTTCAGTATGGTATAGTGGTGGGATATGTGTGATCTCCGGTTCCGCGATAGCTAAGACATGGTACTATTGTCTAAGTACTTGGTATATGTGTATGTGTGGCCCTTATGTTGTAATTAGGATGTTAGTCCAACTAAGATATGAAATTGTGATAATTTGGCACATATGTAAATCATTTGAATTTCTTTTTAGGCATTACAAATCTATTTTTTGATGTAAAATTCTGAGATATTTTAAATTTTAAAATATTTAAGTTGATTACATGTTGCTAGTTAAATTTTGAGCCATATTCTATGTGATATGTGCCTCCCTATGCATTGGAGGAATTATGTGATATGTGTATGGCTAGTAGTTGTTTCAAGTAAAGTAAGAAAGTTTGATATATGCGATAAGTATTATGAATTAGAATGTTTGTTTTAGATTATTAGAAAATGTATCTAATTGATTTAAGATATATGTAAGATCCCGTTTTGTATCATTCTCTTATTTGATCTATATATAGCATTGTGAATTGTTCATGATATGATTTAATTATCATATGAATTTTAATTATTATATGTTTAGTCTTTAGAGGGGATGATACCTACTGAGTTTTGTACTCAATAAGTTTGTTGAATAATTTTACAGGAGAGGTGACCAAAGAGTTAGACTTTGATTTTGATCACGAGGAGTAGATGTGTTTGGAAATTTTTGATTCGAGGGCAGTGGTGTTTGTTAAGAATCGCCAAAGCGCAGCGGAAAAATAAAACGATTCCTATGTATCGGTTGCTGGGATCGTAAAACAGACAAAATAAATAAAGCGGGAAGAACTGTTCTTCACCTTTGCGGGGTTTCGATTCGCCCGTGGATTCGACCGATTCAATAATCGCGCACGCGCACGATCTCCAGAGGTATCCACACGAGCTCCTGACGCAAACGCGATTTCCTTCTCGCCTTGAGTACTTCGACCCGAACTCAAATCCACCATGCAGTTGAGAAGTAGAAGAGAGAGAGGTCTTCTTCAAGAGAGAGAGAGGAGAGAGAAAATCCAAGGGGTGTAGTGTACGTCCAACAACTTTTCAACCCCTCCCCTTAGCCTCTTTTTATAAGAAATAAGGATAAGCACAAGGTTTAATTCTCATGATTATCCAAGAGCTTGGCCTTGGATAATTCTCCATTAAATATTCATGTTTATCTTGCGACTTTTCACAAAAACCCAGATAACTATAATATTTAACATCTCTTACCGTCTTACGAGAACTATTATATGTGTGACCCTCCAGACCTATATATCAATCCGGTTTCAAGCCCATTAAACTTAGAACTAATTATAAAGTTTAATATTTATTAATTATTATTTAAACATCATATGTTAAATAATTAATTCAATAAATAAGTGGTTTATTATCTGATGATTAATCCACTTGACCTTCTGACCATGAACGGCACCAAACACTACCTCATGATTCCAGAAGATATAAGGGATATTGTTCTCTTTATTTGAACATTTCCGTCTGCAGATACCGCACAGATAAAATCTTTCACTCATCCAATGTCCCAATAACGCAAAGGTATGATTTTATAGTCAAACCCTCTATCGCATTATTTAGATGGATTCCAGTACTCAAATAACTTCGAGAAAGACATCTCTTTCAGTTGACCCTGGCCAGGGATTTCTGTGTACACATCCGTAGGACATTCTCTCTCCAGTCTTATACCAAGAGTGAGTTATCCCCTGTTGTTCACTCAATTACGTTCGCAAGCTTTCCACTGTGTTTAAGAGACTGACTATCGTGAACTTAATGGTTAAAGTCCACAAGTCAGAGAATCAAGACACAATGTTCTACAAGCAAGGTATCATTGGTGACTCAGATCAAAGGACCAACTGCGCTACTGCAAAGATTGAATTCCTTGGTTGACTATTAGGTATAATGACCATCTAGGAATTCTTATTCAGATCTTTTTAGTGAACTCATTCTCTAATGAGCACCTACAAGTTTGTCTTAGTGTCACCACACGAGTGAATGTGAAATCATTCACCCTCATCGCATGAGCAGAAATAACTTGTGTCGATCTTATCGGGTATTTAATGTCCATCTCAAATATCCTATGATCGAGAATTGTTTAGGACAAGTGACTAAGAATATTGATCTCATTATCATGATCTCATCATGATTCAATATCACATACATTTGTCTACGGACCTTCATTACAATAGTTAATTTGCAAGAACTATAAATGAAGAAATAATTGCCATTATTCTGAACTACAATGTACAAAGAATGGCTTTGAGGCCACCTAATTCTATCATTCTCCCACTTGGACTATAGCCAATCACCCATATGTCTAAGTCCTATAGACATAAGGTGACGTTCTAAATTGTTTTGAGACAACGGCTTAGTCAAGGGATCTGCTACATTATCTTCAGATGAGACTTTCTCAACTACTATATCTCTTCGGGCGATAATCTCACGAATCAGATGAAATCGTCTCAGAATGTGCTTTGACTTCTGATGCGATCTTGGCTCCTTTGCTTGAGCTATTGCCCCATTGTTGTCACACAATAATGGAATAGGATCTGAAATGCTTGGGACTACTCCAAGTGCAGAGATGAACTTCTTCATCCAAACCGCCTCTTTGGCCGCTTCAGCTGCAGCAATGTATTCTGCTTCGATCGTCGAATCTGCAGTTGTTTCTTGTTTGGAACTTTTACAACTCACTACACCTCTATTTAACATGAATACAAATCCAGACATGGATTTGCTATTATCCATATCCGATTGGAAGCTCGAATCAGTAAACCCTCGAAGTTCCAAGTCGTTTCCTCCATAAACGAGAAATAGATCCTTAGTCCTTCTCAAGTATCTAAAGATACATTTCACCGCCTTCCACTGTTCCTCACCTGGATCAGCCTGATATCTACTAGTGACACTTAATGGGTGTGCCACATCAGGCCTAGTACATAGCATTTCATACATGATAGATCTTATTGCCGACGCATAAGGAACTCTGTCCATGTATGCTTTCTCTTCAGCTGTCTTGGGAGACATTACTTTAGAGAGATAAATTCTATGTCTCATCGGAACGAGACCTCTCTTGGAATTTTTCATGCCAAACCTTTTGACTATGGTGTCTATGTACATGGATTGGGATAAGCCAAGCATCCTTTTGGATCTATCTCTATAGATCCTTATTCCCATAATATAGGATACATCTCCCAAATCCTTCATGGAGAAGTTTTTGGATAACAAAATCTTTACCGATGACAACATTCCTACATCATTCACAATGAGTAGAATGTCATCAACATAAAGTACCAAAAAGGTAACTACGCTCCCACTAGTCTTTTTGTATACACAAGGTTCATCTTCATTCTTAATGAAGTCATAAGATTTGATTGCTTCATCAAATCTTAAGTTCCAAGTTCGGGATGCCTGTTTTAATCCATAAATGGATCTATGCAGCCTGCATACCTTACTTGAATGCTCTTTGGAAGTGAATCCTTCAGGTTGTATCATATACACCTCTTCTTGAAGGTTCCCATTAAGGAACGTTGTTTTCACATCTATTTTCCATATTTCATAATCATAGAATGCAGCAATGGCAAGAAGTATTCTAATTGACTTAACCATGGCAACTGGGGAAAAAGTTTTGTCATAGTCAATGCCTTGTCTTTGACGATACCCTTTCGCTACCAGCCTTGCCTTATATGTGTCAATCTGGCCATCTGCCCCGATCTTTCTTTTAAAGATCCATTTACTGCCAATAGGTACTATACCTTCTGGCAGATTAACCAAGTTCCAAACTTGGTTGGCATACATGGACTGAATTTCTGAATTCATTGCCTCTTGTCATTTCTCTAATTCTTGACTATTTATGGCTTCTTGGTAGGTTTGAGGATCATCATCTTCATTTAAGTGCACCTTTGGTTTGTCGTTATCGATATGTCTGACATATCTTTCAAGCTACTTAGGACTCTACCAAATCTGCGAATTTCTTGTGTATTATCTTGAACAAGTTCTTGAGTCAATGGCTCATTAGATGAGCCAGCATTGATTTGTGAGTCTGGAATTTCTTTCAGTTCTATCTTGCTCCCACTGTCTTCTTTTGAAAGGTATTCTTTCTCTAAGAAGACAGCTCTTTTTACGACAAACACCCTTTGATCGCTGGGTTGATAGAAATAATATCCAAAATTCTCTTTTGGATATCTCACAAACCTGCACTTTTCTATCCAGGAATCCAATTTATCTGGATCATGTCCTTTGACATGTGCAAGACAACTCCAGACTCTAACATACTTAATGTCTGGTTTCTTCCCTTTCCATATCTCATATAGAGTGGAAGATACTGACTTACTAGGAACTTTGTTCAATAGATATGCAGCAGTCATTAGTGCATATCCTCATAAAGAAATTAGAAGTTTAGCATAACTCATCATTGATCGTACCATATCTAATAGAGTACGATTTCTCCTTTCCGATACACTATTCAACTGTGGTGTATAGGGAAGAGTCTACTGAGACAAAATACCATTATTCTTAAGATATTGTATGAATTCTATACTTAAGTATTCACCTCCTCGATTTGATCGAACAGTCTTGATTCTCTTTCCAGTTTGGTTTTTAACTTCATTTTTAAATTCTTTAAATTTATCAAAGACTTCTTGCAACGACCCGCCATCCTATAATCGGGGATCCGATTACTAAATGGGTGCCGAATCATTAATTTTGGAGCCAAACCAGGATCTCGATAAGTCTGGGAAATAAATGATAAACTAAATTAAACATCCACATCACATCGAATTGTAAAAGAAGTGCAGAAATTAAAAGTTATTACAATTCGACTCGATTCAGCAAATAATTACATACTCCAACTGAAAAAGAAATAATTAAGCAGACAGGTCATAAAAGGAAATAACAATTACATCGGGGCATACCTCGGAACAGCGGCTGCTGGCGCACAACCCAAGGCAGCACTCTCCTCGCTACGCCTGCGTGGAACCCTCACCTGAAAATCGCAGGGGGTGAGTCTCATCGAAAAAGACTCAGAAGGGATCCTTCGATCCCCACCACCCACTCACACACCCACAAGTACAGTACACAAATATAGGCAATTTAACAAAATAAAGCAGTAACACAATTTCGATATAAAATGCACGCATTTATAACTGTAACATGTACGATTCTGAAACTACTACGAAGTCCACAACTAGCATCTCGGCTAAACACACAAGTCACACGGCCGAATGCGAAAAACACCGACCCGCTGAGATTAAACAGCAACCCCTCGGATAGCACACTGGCTACTCCGGCCTGATACGGCTCAAAGTGGTCCTGCTTCCCCTAGCACGAGTGATACTCCGAATGTACCACTCCCACACCGGTACTAGTTATACCCCAGGGTACACCAGGTGACCTCTCTCTAGGCGTCACCCCACCACTCCCACACAGGCGCCGTGTCACTCCCACACCGACACAGGGTGCCTAAGTGCTAACAACTGTCACTCTAGGTCCACGATCGCACAAAACGCAACACGGTGCGATCCAATCACGTAGAAATCATCGTCCTTAAGCATGATTTCAAACACTCAATTAACCGGACTATCTATCAATGTAAACACATGTTAATTGCAGGAATTAATGAGATTCTGTCTTAAATCGCATCGCCCAAGGCCGACGTCATTCAAGCCTGCTAAACTAGTTTATGTGAAAGTGGGCCTCGAAATATGGCCTAAATCGCGTCGTTTAAAAGCGTCGTCGTTTAAAAGGCGCCGTTGTCCCTAGTCACCTGATAACCACAGAAACAGAGACAGGCCTCGTGGTGATCTGACTTAAAACGCGTCGTGCACGGAAGTGGCCATTCAAAAGGTGTCGTTGTCTCTGGACGCTATTCTATCCAGAGATAGAGTCTGTTATCTGGGGTTAAATGGTGTCGTGGGTGGAAGCCGCCTTTTAAATGGCGTCGCTGTCTCCCGACGCCATTTAACCCTTACAGACAGGTTCTTCCTCCGCCATCTCCTAATCCACGGGGTGGGATTTCCTCCCCCAAATCGTACAAAAGATCACAAAGTAGAGGAGGAGGAGAAGAACCTAAATATCCATTAAAACCCCCCAATTTCTCATTTCATGCAGTTAGTGTTTTCACCTCAAAAACCCCCTAAACATGCCCCAAAACGGGAAAAAACATGGTTTTAAACAAAATACAACGGGGATCGTCACCCTACCGGTTACTCGAACTCCTCCTAGCTCCAAGCCGCCAACCCGCCTCGCCACACGCCGCCGTCGGTACTGCCGTGGACGCCGTTACTCCACCGGGACGTCGGCCGCCGTCTAGAGAGAAATGCGCTGCGGAGGAAGTGGTGGTGGTAGTGGAGGAAGTTGGGAGGTTAATGGAGAGGAGGGAGAGAAGGAATGGGGAGAGGAAAGGAAGGAGAGGGGGAAAGGGGTGCCAGAGGTCGGAGGGAAGAGAGGAGAGAGAAGAGAAAGGAGAGAATGAGGGAAAGGAGGGAGGGCTCGCGGGGTCAAACAGAAACTGGGAAAAACGCGTCGTCCAAGCCTAACGTCGTTCAGACGACAAGACCAGGCCGTACTCTGACAAACCAGGGTCGTATTTTAAATGGCATCGTCCATACAAGACGCCATTCAGACGATAAGACCGGGACCGTACTCTCGCGGCCCAAAGCCAGCCTACGTGGCGCCCACGTGGCACAGCCTAAAATGCGTCAACATCCTCGGACGCCGTTTAAACCGCATCGAGCGAGCTCGACGCGAAAAGAACACAAGCCCTAGCCCCGCAAGGGCCCAAACCGAGGGATCTGACCCCGAAACTGAACCGATAACAGGATCCGAAACCTCAATCCTTACACTTCTGACTTATATTTCATTAAATATATGCAACCATATCTTGAAAAATCATCTGTAAATGAAACGAAGTATGAGTAACCACCTATAGCATAAGTGGACATTGGACCACATACATCACTATGTATTATTTCCAATAATTCCTTAGCTCTTTCTCCATGTCCAGAAAATGGAGCTTTGGTCATTTTTCCCATGAGACAAGCTTCACAAGTTGCAAATGATTCATAATCAAATGGATCTACAACTTAATGATCCTATTCTCATTTATATGACCGAGCCTACAATGCCATATGTATGATTTATTTACATCTTTATCTATTCGTTCAAGAGACTTATTTACTAGACATACATCATATGTAATATTAAGTAAATACAAACCATTTAACAAATATCCAGAAGCAAACAATTTGTCTCTTAGATAAATAGAACAACCATTATTCTGTAGTTTTATTCAATATCCTTCTCAATTTAGTTAAGAAATGGAAATGATATTCCTAGTTATTGTTAGAACATAATAACAATCTATTAGTTCCAATGAGTTTCCTGACGGCATCTGAAGTCTTGTTGTCCCCACAGCTAACGCAGCAACCTTTGCTCCATTTCCAAGTCTCAGATCTACGTCTCCGCGATTCAATCTTCTTTTACTTGTTAACACCTGCAAGTTATTGCAGATATAAGAAACACATCCAGTATTTAATACCCAAGATGTTGATTCTCTATAAGACAAGTTAAGATCAATCATGAGTATACCTGAAGCTTCACCAAGCTTCTCCTTTGCTTTTTCTGCTAGATAAATCTTGAAGTTTCTCTTCCAGTGACCTTCTTTACGGCAATGGAAACACTGACCTTTATCATTGACTTTAGCTTTGTCCTTTTGAACCGCTGGTTTGCTTTTCACTGGCTTCTTTGGCTTACCTTTCTTAAAAGTCTATCCAGCTTTTCTTTTCTTATTGGTATTACCAACAAGCATAACATGTGGCTTATTTTTCTGAATAGTGCCTTCAGCTGTCTTCAACATGTTGAGCAGCTCAGCCAGTGTAACCTCAATCTTTTTCATATTGAAGTTGATGATGAATTGTGAAAATAAATCTGGTAAGGACTGAAGGATTAAGTCGATGCTTAGGTCATTGTTCATAACAAAGTCAAGCACTGCAAGCCTCTCAATCCATTCTATCATCTTGAGCACATGAGTTTGCACAGATGTGCCCTCACTCATTCTAGTCTTGAACAGTTTCTTAGATATCTCATATCTTTCTATTCTCGATTGTTCACCAAACAACTCTTGTAGGTGAGTCAGAATGGACTTAGCTTCCATGTTATCATGCTGTCGTTGTAGTTCATTGTTTATTGAACCAAGCATATAACACTGGACTTTAATTGAGTCCTCTTTCCAGTTTTCATACATCATTAATTCATCTTCGTTAGCATCTTCATCAGGTTGTTCTGGATCAGGTTGATCCAGGACATAGGCTAGTTTTTCACACCTGAGGACAATCTTCAAGTTGCGTAACCAGTCAATGTAATTTGGTCCCGTGAGTTTGTTAGCATCAAGTATGCAACGAAGGGGGTTAGGTGACGATATAGCGACCTACAAGGAAATATAACGAAAGATAAGCAGATAGTTCTAAAATCAGATTTAGGACTTTTAATCTAGATTTATACTCCCACTATTTTTCGGCGATCTGTATGACCATTTAATATACAGAACGGGAGATTCCGGTGATTCCTAGTGAGGATCAGAATCTTTCGGGTATCATGCATGTGATCTTGTGGAAGCACAGCAAATCACATCAAGTCCCTTAGGCAGTCAACTCTTAACAACCGCAACATTTGCAATATCCGATCAAATTTAACTCCTGAATCATAGTGATCTTGTGGTAGCACAACAAATCAAACGATTCAGTTAAGTTTATCCATCATTACTTAGATAACATGAATTCGTAGTGCAATCCTTCTGGTAGCACAACAAAACTACACTATTTGTCCATCTATCTTAATGACATCACATGTCGTAGACCTAGATTATTTTCTAAATTAAATAGACATTGTGGTAGCACAACAAATCCATTTGAAATAAGAATTATCCTTAAATCTATAATGATGGTGGGTAACATGGATTATTCTAAATATCTCACGTTTACAACTTAAAATTTTAAAAGAGGGTCTTTAAGTTTGATTTTTAAAAAATCATGCTATTAATAGTATTTCAATTTAAAGTATCATAATACTAGATAGAAATATATATTCAATAGCATATTCCACAGATATCACATACATGCAGAAAGATAAATAAGGATGATCATAGACTACTTAAGTTATTATGGAATCATCGGAGCCAAACGATGATCCATAATAAAATCCTAGTGTGAATTCAGTAACAGTAGTTCCAATTGATGCGAGTCCTTCCTCCATAGATGTCTTTAGAAGAACCTGTCCTCAAAACTTAATCCGCAATATCTAAACATGAATTTAGGACTCGCAGGTCCATAAATGTACATGTAATTAATAAGAAACCTTGATCTTATCAAGGGGAGTACAAACTTAGAGGAAGATGGAATGTACACTTGGATTTAGAGAGAGGAGGACACGCAGGTCCAATTTATAATACCAAATGAAACATGCATCGCATACATTCACATCAATCATCATATGATAAAACTAAGTCCATGATCATCCCATCATTAATGAAATACATCACATGCATCATAATAATTATCACATAATTACTGTTGGTATTAACTTTTATAAATATAAAATTATAATACCAATAAATTTTGAAATAACAATTATTTCAATATTATCAAGAACATTCAAAGTATTATTGATAATCAAGATAACTAAACTATTTAGTTAATCTAAACTTTCATTCAAACATTTTGAACAAATTTATATAATCAAGTTATGCACAATAACATTATTAGACTTAATTGATTATCAGAAAGTAAATAATATAAAACAATTTTAAAATATTAACTATACCCTTTAATCAATTAAAACCCTTTGAATTAATAGTTATTAAACAGTTTAATAATCTGTTAATAAGAATAATAACAATTATTAATTATCCCCATAAAATTTAAATTTTAAAACAATTTTAAATGGGCTTTAAAAGGGTTTAAAATGGGGCTAAATAGGGGTTTAAAGGGTTCGAGTAAGTTACTGGGTCGGCCGGGTCCGGACCCGGTTCGGATCTGGTGCGGGTCCCGCGGGTCTTGGCGTTCCGGCCCGCTAGCCCACGCGCCAGTCACCCCCACCGCCCGATTAGGGTTTTTGGCGGGGGGCGCCGCCTGCTTCTACCCCGACCGGCCGGGGGAGGCCGGCGCCGACCTAGGTAATCGGCGGCAGGTCTCCGACCGGCCCCTACGGCGTCGTCTCACGTCGCCGGTGGCCCTCAAGCACATCGTCAAGCATACAAATCCGACCATGCAAAAATCAAGCTTTGCATGGCCCCCCCTCGGTTCCTCCTATCTTCTGTACGTCTAGTTCGCATGCTCCCCAGAAAAAATAAGTCGCCGCCGGCCACCAATACTAATCGAGAATCTCTGGTCATCACCTGAGATAATACAGGTCATACCTTGTATTTTATTATGTGTGGACTTGCTAAGATAATCCGATTATCGTAGCTTGTAAACAGGTTTTCTGTTTACCATCGAGGGGATAATTTTTGTTTACAAGCCGGTCATGGCTTCAACCAGGGTTAAGCAAGTTAATAGACCAGCCAGCAAAATCATAGAAGGCAGGACTGTCCTAGATGTGAGATTAACAACTGCAGATAGAGGGTTCTATTCAAGATAGAATATTTGTACATGGTTTAATAACCCGCATGGTTATCCTTCATTAGGAATAACATTGATAACTAAACCCCCTTTTAAATCCGAGATCAAATCCCAATAATTAAATCGACATTCTAAAACCTTGGGAACAATTCCCAGATTTTTTAACTAATTTTAGCCTAAGAACATGTACAATACATGTTCAACGCGTATAACAAGAAATCAGCACGCAAAACGATGCCATTTTACGATTGAATCAGCAACCTAGCTCTGATACCACTGTTAAGAATCGCCGAAGCGCAGCGGAAAAATAAAACGATTCCTATATATCGGTTGTTGGGATCGTAAAACAGACAAAATAAATAAAGCGGGAAGAATTGTTCATCACCTTTGCGGGGTTTCGATTCTCCCGTGGATTCAACCGATTCGATAATCGCGCAAACGTACGATCTCCAGAGGTATCCATACGAGCTCCCGACGTAGACGCAATTTCCTCCTCGGCTTGAGTACTTCGACCCAATCTCAAATCCACCATGCACTTGAGAAGTAGAAGAGAGAGAAGCCTTCTTCAAGAGAGAGAAAGGAGAGAGAAAACCCAAGGGGTGTAGTGTACGTCCAACAACTTTTCAACCCCTCCCCTTGGCCTCCTTTTATAAGAAATAAGGATAAGCCATGATTATCCAAGACCTTGCCCTTGGATAATGTGAGTGCTTAAAATAAGTGTGTGATTATCATGAAAAAACTATGTTGTTTAAGTGTAAAATAAACCTATTAAAAAGAAACTAAGTGATGTGATCGCCAGAACCTTTTGACTAAAAAGTTCCAAAAGAAGATTTGATCGTCTACCTGTTTGGATGTGGGAGATATTGAGCTCTTGGTTCCCCTCCTTCAGTCGGCTGAAGAAATAGAGCGCTTTCTTGTCTTTGTTCTTTCTTTGACTGCTGTTGAGTTTTGAGGATCGTCCAAATTCCTTGTTGTTCGCTGCTGATTCCCTCTCTTTGATTCTCCTTTGTACCTTGCAAAAAGTAGAAAGAAACAAAGAACAATGATAAGAACTCAGGAAGAAGTAGTATCCATTCCAGAGAAAATTTTAAACATGCAACTAAGCAGGTAAACCTACTTGTTGGGATGGTCTTTTAAACCCCTTTAACAAATAGGTTTTGAAAATGATGCTAGTGTTGTGTGTTGCATGGAGTGATGATGAAGAATGTAAAATTAATGGAGTGAAAATGTGAAAAATATGCAGAAATGATTCAAAGTTAATGCTGGATGGCCCCTAGAAGCCTTGGCCTTCAATGGATCTTGGACGGATGAAGAAGGATGCCGACTCCTGGTGGTAGTAGCGCTTCAGCGTTTGGACGTCGCCTTCAAGCTTCTTTGCTCCAATCACCGCCAAAATAATCACTCTCTTTTTCTTTTCTTTTTTTTTTTACTCACTCAAGAGGCGAGGTATTTATAGACTTCTTTGCATCCGCGGATTTACATGAAGAAATCTTGAGATTTATCCAGCTTAACTAACAGATAAATACAGATTAATTCATCTTTATCTGTAATTATCTAAAACGCGTCGCCCATAAGAGACGTCTTTCAGATTGATTAAGATAAGGATAAACATCTGGGAAAAATTTATCTTCATCTGTAATTAGATAAAACGCGTCGCCACTTAAAGACGCATTTTAAATTAATTAAGATAAGGATAAACATCCGGAAGAGAGGTAGAAACAACTTAGGAAACCTAAATGGCGTCGTGACATGCAGACGTCTTTTAGCTAATTAATCTACTAATTAAAATTCAAATTTAAACATTAAAATAGGAATAAAGTCTAAATGGCGTCTACACTAGTCGACGTCTTTTAGACTTCTTCATATTTTAATTGAAATTTGAGTTAAAATCAATTTAATTAATTAACTTAAATCATATCAGTCTGACCCGACATAATTTAGATAATTAATTTAAAAAGATCAATAAAAATTAACCAATGATTGAATATCAGACCATTCTGAGGCATTATTATATGATATGAAATTTACTCAAAATGACGTCAAAATTAGCGCGTCTACAGCTGCCTCACCTTGGCATCGTCTTTGCAAGGGAGTGAAATGAAATGGAATGTACTGAAAAGGTGATGCCAAGGTGTGATGAGACACGCTCTCAACATCACATGATTGTAATTTTTTCTCAAAATCATCGATGAAGATAGTTCAAAGGGATCAATGGAATCAATCCTGTCTGGATGAGGTAGACAAGGAAATAAAATAAGGTCGATCAACCTCCACGGAGTGGGAAGTACCCCAGGTCGTAGACACTGTAGGTTTCATCATGGGGAGCATTTGCCAGCCAATGTGGACGTGCTGCAGCCATGATGGATCTTAAAAGAAAACAAGAAATATTGGATAAAGAATCCAAGAAAGGATAGAATTCCAATGATATCTTCAAGTGAACCTCGAAGATAATCAACATACTCAATTTAGAATGGAATATTTCATATCGTGTTTGAATTATTTGATTTAATGGTCTGAAACTTAATCAGTAATTAATTCTTATCACAATGATTTCAAAGACCTATATGATGCATGCTGGGCTAAAAGAAAAATATAAAGTCAAATAAAATATAAATTAATCAAGGATAATATTGTCAAATTGTCATTAATGAGTCAAGATACCACTTCTTGTAATTCAGTGCTATGCCGAAGCTCGTTTATCCACGCACTGTTTCACAAAAGTCGAACCATCATCCCCACTAATTAACAATCCAACGGCCTATCCGTGCGATTAAGAATTCTCTGGAATTATCACTGTTTTTGTTGTAGGGGAACTCAAATTCCAGTTTCATCAAAACCACAAGGTCTTTGACATGCTCTAATAAATACTTAACATATAGTAATGAGATTATGCAAATGGATTTACATGAAAGAGTACAATGGTAGAAATAACCGTCTTTTTAGCCACGGTCGGGACTTTATAAACTCTCACAGTGAGATCTTCTAGTTTCATTTGAATTTTCCTGCACTCAAAAATCATTAGCATTAAAATATGGAATTTCGGGTTAATGACAGAAAGCTTTAAACGCGTCGGGTCGCGCCGACGCTTTTTAACTCTATAAAATGCGTCCCTGTTCTACGACGCCTTTTAAGTCGCAGAAACAAGTTCTGACTGTCTTCAATCCGGATTCGAACTCTCTTCATGCCTTGTGTCCTGTATATGACTTGAACAAACAGGTTAAGCATCTATGCAGGCTTAGCCCCTTGCCTGGCCAAATGAACGGTCGATCAATCTCTTTCTTAGTGGGAGGGTTAAGGGGCATAGCCTTTATTAACAAAGGTAATATGAGTAATCAAACTGTAAGCAAAATGCAACATGCAAGCAGACAAATGCTCACTGAAAATAAAAGGAATGAAGCATACCAAATACAATAAGCAAATGCTAATTGAAATATTTTTGTTGTTTTTAAATATGTACTTTTTTTTTTAGTTTTGAAATATGTATATTTTTTTTTTACTTTTGAAACATGTGCCTTTTTTTTGGATTTTGGGATATGTACTTTTTTGGATTTTGAAATATGTATTTTTTTTTTGAATTTTTTTTGAAATATGATGTGAACTAAAAGACCAGCATGGTACTCAGATCAAAAGATGATATTCATTTATTAACTTAATTCCCAAATTGTTCTTTAATAATTTAACTTAAACCCATCGTGTTTGAACCTGTGTTTCCATTTGTGATCCCATTTGATGATTTGATCCTTAGTCAATCTAGGCCGTTCCTTAAGTTTGGAGTACGCCTCTTTAGAAAGAAAGGAAGAATTGGTTTAGAAAGCACATGAGAAGGTTCCGGAGACCTAAAAAGATGTCCCTTTCCTACCCTAATATCTGTTGGGGTTCGGTCATTTTCTTTCCGGGGTATTTATCGACCTTGCGTTCCCTTTTATTTCATTTCATGGCCTTGATGTAACGTTTGTAATGTGATGGCCTTTTGATTTGACGTTTGGCTTTTGCCTTTTGCTTTTGCTTTTCTTTTATTTTCTTTAGGACGGATCTCCCCCATTTTTTTTATGATGGTCTCCTACTAAGATGGCGGGTATTCTTGGTAGTCTATTCTAAGCCTCGTTCTGACATCATGGGCCGAGTGTAAAAACAGAATTTTGTTTAAAAAGAATGATTTGTACTTCAAACTTTCAGTCAAGCTTTCGGTATTCCTCAGGATTCGGCATCTCTTGTTACTCACGAATCAAACGTGTCAGTGTGTGTAGTAATGGGGTTGAGTTAAATTATCCAAACTGATAAGGAAATTTGAGTTTATAAATTTTCTGATTCCACTGGTCTTTGTGCCATGCTGATCGACTCTTTAACCTAAGGGTAGTATTTCTTAAGATGCAAACCGTTCTAGGGGTGAGTTAGCTCTTCTCCTTCTGTATTAACTGGACGGTAAGCATTACCAAGAAAAGCATGTGATATAACATAAGATCCTTCCCAGTTGGGTTGGAGCTTAGAACGTGGACCACCAGGTTTTACAAAAATTCTTTTGACGACCATTTCACCAACTTTGAACTTACGTTCAATGACTTTCTTTTGATAAAAACGTGCTAATCTATTTTGATAAATTCTTGCATGATTAGCAGCTGACCATCTTCTCTCGTCTAAGAGTTCCAATTGAGCAAGGAGTGCTGAACGATGTTCATCAATGGAAAATTCCTTGTTCAGTTATACCCTTAATGACCGTATGAGGATCTCGTATGGAACTACCGCCTACATTCCAAATGTTAAGGAATAAGTGGTTTGCCCAATGGGCGTGTGGATTGAAGTTCGGTAGGCCCATAGAGCCTCAACTAATTTTTCTGGCCAGTCCGTGAATTTGTTAGATTTGCACGTCTTTTTGATGATTTTTATCAAAGTCTTGTTAGTTGCCTCTGCTTGGCCATTGCCTTGCGGATAATAAGAAGATGAATAATGCAATGCAATTTTGTACCTGTTGCAGAGGTCTTTCAATTCTTGTGACACGAACTGTGGTCCATTGTCGGTGACAATGGTGCTTGGAATTCCAAATCTGGTGATGATGTTCTTCATGATGAACTTGCAGACGGTTGATGCTTTGACTTCCGTGTATGCTTCAGCTTCTGCCCACTTGGTGAAATATTCCGTTGCCGTATGGATGAAAGAATTTTGCTTGATGCCGGAATCAGGATTGCCAAGGGGTCCAATGATATCGAAAGCCCACATGGAGAAAGGCCATGGGGAGGAAACATGATGGAGTGAAGATGCAGGAGAATGAATTTTGTCGACGTGAAGTTGACACTTATCACACCTACGGACATATCCTACACAGTCTTCTTCTATGGTTGGCCAATAAAATCCTTGTCTAAGGATCTTCTTTGCTAGCATTTGTCCATTAACATGGCCACCACAAACTCCAGCGTGAGCACCTTCCATAACCTTCCAAAGCTCATCTTCATCCAGACATCTTAGAAGAACTCCATCAAAACCTCTTTTGTACAGTGCTCCCCCAACCAGGGTGTATCGTTGAGCAACTCTCCTGATAGCTCTCTTCTCCTCAGCTGTGGCTTCTTCAAGATATGATTGATCTTCACAATATTTGGCGATTTCATAATACCATGGCTTCCTTTCATCATCCATCTCTTCTAACAGCTCCATCAACATGATTTCTCTCTTTTCCACGATATCTCCATCTCTGACCTTCTTCAGCAACTTTTCCTTGGTTCTCAGAAATGAAGGGTCTTTCACGGCGGGTGAAAGACGCCTATGAACTATGATTGATTCAGATTGCCTGCTGATTGGAAAATCAAGAGAAGATGCAAGTGAGGCTAGAGCGTCAGCTAAGATGTTCTGATTTCTAGGGACATAGACGAAGATCAGTTTGGTAAAAAGCTTTGAATAAGCAGAAGTAAGTTCTTGATAAGGCTTGAGCTTGGGATCAAGGGTTCGATACTTGGTTAACACTTGGCGAAGAATCAATTGGCTATCACCCACAATCCTGAGTTTGGTAACACCATGGGAATGAGCAGCCTCGAGGCCAGCAAGGAGCGCCTCATATTCAGCTATATTGTTGGTGACTAGAAAGTCAAGCTGAAAGGCTTGTGGAATGGTGATACCTTTGGGTGATAACAGAACAATGCCAATACCCTTTCTATGGGAATTCAGAGCTCCGTCAAAATGCAGAGTCCATATATCATCTCTGATTTGGTCTATGGACATCAGTTCCTCATCCGGAAACTCCGATTGGACTGGATCAAAACGAGGAAGGGGGTGATGAGCGAGATGTTCTGCTATGGCATAGCCTTTGATCGCTTTCTGCTGAATGTAAGTGATATCGAATTGAGATAGAAAGCTTTGCCATCGCGCTAACCTATCAGTAAGGACAGATTTCACCAGAAGAAACTTGATCGGATTCATCCTAGCGATGAGATGGACTTCATGGGCTAGAAAATAATGCTTTAATTTCTAAACAACCCAAACCAATGCTGCATGACAACATAGCAGTCTGTTCCCCAAGGTGTAGTGAATGATGTCTTCTCCTGATCTTCTTTTGCCAATTTAATCTGATTGTATCCTGAAAACCCATCCATAAATGATAAAGTCTCATAGCCAACAGTGTTATCAATGAGTACGTCAATATGAGGCAATGGAAAATCATCTTTAGGACACGCCCGGTTTAGATCTCGGAAGTCAATGCAAATCCTGACCTTCCCATCTTTCTTCATGACCGGGACTATGTTGGCCACCCATTGTGGATAAAGGACAACTCTAATGAATTTGGCTTTATGCAATTTGTCGACCTCTTCCTTCATTTTTAAAGACATTTGCGGGTGGAATCGCCTTAATAATCTGCTTGACTGGGCTAGCTCCTTCCTTTAATGTCAATCTGTGTTCCACTAATGACGAGTCTAACCCCGGCATAACTTCATAACTCCAAGCGAAAGTGTCCTTATAGTCCTTAAGAACTTGTACCATTGCCTTCTCATCTTCTACATAAAGATTCTTGCTGACGAGGACAACCTTAGGTTCGTCTTCTGTCCCTAAATTGACTTCTCTGGTGGGCTCTTCTACGGCAGCTGAGGGTTCATCGAATCTCTTCACTCCACTGGCATACGCCTCAGCTGCGTCCTCGTCATCTTCTTCATCTTCAACAATGGGGTCTTTTTCATGTATCAATGCATACACACCATATCCATCATTGACTAACTCATCGTCCATACAGTCTTCTGGTATCTGAATGGGATTTTCCAATAACTAAGGGATCATTGAGCAAGAAAAGCATCTGTTAGCTAAGTCCTGGAGGTATCTATCTGGAATCTGTCTACCCTTAGACTTTCTAAACTTCCTAACCTGATTAACTTGCCTAGAGCTAGACTGTCTAACTTCACTAGACTCCCTATTCTGACCTAATGAAGATGAAGTAGAATGAAAATTATGGGATACAGATGGAAATACAGGAGAATCCTCCCGAGGGGAGGGGCAGAGTAGATTTAGAAGAGAATCTTGACCAAAAGACCCGCGCGATGGGGTATAATCGGCCAAGTAAGAGGTTTCCTCAATGAGGATCTGGGAAGAATTTGTTGCCAAATTGGCATTTTTTTTTGTCAATAGAAGAGTTAAGCATAAAACAGTATCCTTTTGTCGAAAATAGCACCGGGACCTTCGATCAGCTCATCGATCTGTGGCGGCCACTTGGGTTCTGTAGGATCGAGAAACAGCCTGTTCAATGCGATGTAGAGATCTCTTAAATCGAACCACCTGTACCATTCACATTCAGGATCTTGGAATTTTCTCCTCTTCATAGGTCGCAGAGCCTCCAAGGACTGGTACGTGAGTAGTTCTGAGCAATGTCTAGCCAAGTCTCTCCCATATATATCGTGGAGGTCAAAACATGAAGTAATGACCATTGTATTGTCATGGCTTATTACGCGCCCCTTTACAAAATGAGTGTATAGAGTCCATGTTAGGGGGTCCCGACCTTCCTTGTGTGGTATAGACATCGTCTCCCAGGCTTTCTGGCCGCCTTCATTCTCTGCATGCTGAACAATGTCCTGCTTCAGTTTTCTTGGCCTATAGCCCAGGCCGCTTCCGGCTATTCCTCGGTGGTCTTTGACGTGAGTGGTCCTGCCTTGTAACTGTGTACCCAGGCCTCTTCCAAGCTGATAGCCATTCTTCATCATTATTCTCCATCCTGGGGTACTCATGCACTTCCCCCTCTTTATAGTATTTAATGGATACGGAGAAATAGTGGCAGTTTTCAGAGTATCAGCCACTAGATGGTAAACCTGTAATACTGACAGAAAAGGTGGTCGGCCAGGTGAAGAAATGGGTTTGACATTCAAAGTATGAGCAACAGCAAGGATCGGCATGCTCGTAACCTTAATGATTCGTCCTTTGAAGGGGAATTTGAGGCATTGATGATTCGTGAAGGGAATCGCCTCAAGAGTTTTTATGTAAGGACGACCCAAAATGGCGTTTAAAGAAGGGTCAATTTCCAGAATCTGAAACTCGACCTCAGCATGACTTACAGGGCCTAGCTCTACTTTCAAATAAACCATTCCCAGAGGGGAACGGGTGGAATTATCATATGCCATCACGGAGATGGGGCTAGGCAGCCATTTTTCTTTGGGCACACCGCACAATTCCAGGGTCTTCGGAGGTAGAACATTGATCTAAGCCCCTGTGTCAACCAGGCATGCATCTATGGCCTTTTTGTAAATATTGACCGTAATGCTCAGAGCCATGCTTCTGGCTGCTGGCGGTGCTAGTTCCGATGTATGAAATAAAATGGAGGGCTGATCCCCCTGAGGAACTAATAATGCTGCAATCTTTTCCACCGGCACGTCCTCGTTGACCATAACCTTCTGCAGATATTCCATCAGAGTTCCTTGGTGAATCTTCGATCTTTTAATCAGTTCAAGCACGGAGATCCGTGCTGTTGTTCAGTCCAAATGTTTCAACAAATCATATTGAGTGCCTGGTGCACTCTCTTCATTGTGTGCTTCCTCCGACGGCTGTGACGGGCCGTCTCTAACTGTTGACTGAGGAAAGACTTTGTTGAAAATCCTCCCACTCCGGAGCGCATGTTCCTCAACTATGGAAGGTCCGGGTGATACTTTGAGTACCGCAGGGTTGGATGGTGCGGATGGGGTGGAGTGTTGGTATGTAGGTGATGGCGTGGGGTTAGTCGGTGGTGGCGTGGTGCGGATTAAAGGCCTAGACAGTTGGATGGTGGAAGGGTAACTGGTTGGCGTGGATGAAGCGGGGAACGGCATGCGTAATAGCGGTTTAGAAGGTTGGATGGTATCTGGGTAAGCGGTAGTGGCAGCGGGTGAAGTAGCGAATGGTACGCGGAGTAATGGTCTGGATGGTAGGAGGGGTGCGCGGTTGGTTTGCGGTGGGTTATTTAGTGGAGGCGTGGTGGCGTGGGGTGTAATAGGTTTAAGGAAAGCGGGTGGTGGTAATGGGTTAGCGGGTGCGGGTGAGTGATATGCGGGTATTGGTATATGGGTAATGGTAATGGGCTGTGGTCTGGGTATATGGATGGTGCGGCGTGGTGGTTGTTCTGCGGTACTCGGAATGTGACCCGTTGAATAGATAGAGGAAGAGTCCTCTATCCTCCACTGTTGCCCGCAGTTAGCCGCAGACCGGCTATTTGTCAGAATGGGGGCAACTTTGTTCTGATTTTGATGCTCCAGAAGCGGGTTCTGCACTATGCCCATGTTCGGTGGTGCTGCTGCTTGTGCTGGTGCTCTCACTTGCTGCTGCTGCTGCTGTGGTGGTCTTCTTGCCTTTAAGGCAGATATGTACTTTTTCATCTACTCCCAGTCAATGCCGCCCTGCTCGTTAAGATCATGGACGTAATCTCTAAATTGGAAGCAGGTGTCAATAGTGTGTCCAGGTTGCCTATGGAAATAGCAATACCTGGAGGTATTGGCGTTTTGAGGCCAGATTGCCTTTTCTCTCGGTAGGACCAGGGCATTGGCCTCCATTAGAGCACTGAAAATGTCTGCCAAGGACTCTGGGAGGACTGGGTATTCTGCCCTCTTCGGGCCTGGAGGTCTTCTCTGCTGGTTATAGTCAGCAGGGGGAGGGACATTATGATATGCCGGCGGTGCGCACGGCTGGTACTACTGCTGTTGCTGATACTGCTGTGGTTGTTGCTGGTACTATTGCTGATTCGGCTGCTAGGGCCGCTGAAACTGGGGCTACTGATACTGGGGGTTGGGCTGCTGCCTGTACCCCTGCTGGTTCGGCTGCTGTGGCCACTGGTACTGTTGCTGTTGACTCCTCACAAACTGGGGCGAGTTGTTGTTCATACTGCTAACTTGCTCATGAGAGAGCGTGCCCTCGGTAGTCGGACCTGTGCTGGGAGAATTTGGCACCGCAGGCTTCCGAGGTGGAAGTCTGCTAGGTCTGTGAGGATCAAAGACGCTAGATAACGTAGCGTCCTTGAAGGCATTTTGACAGTACCGCGCTCTTTCATAGAGCTCTGCCATGCTGGTCAGATTGTTCAGGGAGAGGACTAGTTTGAACTAAGGCGTAGCGTTGGAAATGAGCATCCTTACTTGCTCCGACTCAGACAAGTGATCTTTAACTTTCTCGGCCAAGCCCCTCCATCTGTCGGCAAAACTGACAAACTCCTCATCGGGCTTCATCTTCTCTGCTATTAAGTCAGTAATGGACAGGGAGGGGGCAACTCTGTCCTGGTATCGTTGAATGAATTTTCTTGAGACAATACCATAGTCCTCTACTTCAGCAGGTTCTAAAGAAAAGAACCATTCGATGGCTGGTCCCTCTAAAGATCTCTTGAACAAAAATGCCAACGACCTCTTGTTGTTTTGCCAGAAGGATGACTCATACATGAACTCCTTCAAGTGGGTGAACGGGTTACCAGTACCGTTATACTTTCGATATACTGGCATCTCAGAGGGTGGCAGGTGGAACACTGGCAGACTTGGTAAATTGATCTCTGGTGCAGCTTTGACCCCCATCATCTTCTGGAGGTTGTTGAATTGTTCGTCCATGCGCTCCATCTTTGCCAGCAACGCTTGCGTGGTCGGCTCAACCTGGGGAGGAGGGGGAGGTGGAGGTACTTGATAGGCATGTTGCCTGGAGTACGTAGGACAAGGAGGACAATAAAGAGGAGGTCCGATAGAGCTTCCGCCATGCCCGAGGGCATTTTGATAAGCAGGCGTCAGCGGTCTGGCCAATTGCCTAGAAGAGGAAAGTTGCGGCACAGCTGGCCGAGAAGTGACATGGAGGCCTTCCATGGCCTGATGAATGTAGGGAGGATGATGAGGAGGTTGCTGAGGGATGGCAGGGGGAGCCGCAGGGTTCGGCTCGGCAGACTGTATGGGCGTCTTCCCTTTTAGAATAGACTGGATCGCCTCGAACTGTTGAGGGTCCAGACGGGAGGCAAGAACTCCCAAAGCATTTACAAGATCTGAGGGATCAGAAGATGAGGGATCATCAGGATTCATGTCCCCCACGAAGATAGGGTTGGGAACCGCATGAACATGCGGGGGAGGATCAGAATATTGATCATGAGGATGATAAAGAGGGGTTGAGACATTCCCCTTATGTCGAACTGGAATAGGAAGAGAATTACGGGAGGCATCAACATCTCTCCCGCTCTCGAAATGGTAATCAGAATTGTGAGGGGCATTAGCATCTCCCCCGTAGTTGATCATGGCATCTGGAGCCACGCTCAAGTCCCTGCCCGATCGGAGCAGCATGATATTAGAGTTTTCTTCAGAGATTAGCAAACAAGTTGTACTGAGATTAAACAAACAAGTGAATGTTTAACGTGATTTTAGGATTCCTTGTTGGGTTATTTGGATTTAATTAAATCACAAATTCGCTCAAGAGATAGGATCCTAGTTTCAGTTCAATGTCCACCGTTATATTCTATGGTTTTCTCTCACAACGTTATGGAAATCTAACCGGGACTTCAATTGGTACAACCAGCCCGATGATCAAGGAGGGATACCTTGATTTTGGGGACTTACGGAGGTCTTTAACGCCAACTACTCTAGTCTGATCGAGGGACCGACCCAATCAGAGAGAGTTGAAGACATCAAGAAGGGTGTTCCTAAGAAGAGGAGGGTGTTAGCCTCAATGCGTATGACCTGTAGCCCGGATGGCCTCTAATGCTTAATATATAATGGGTAATAGCACACAGATCACAAAATCTGAGAACTGAAGAAGAAATAAGAAACTGCCTGAATCGCGTCGCCGTTGGTCGACGCTATTCAAACAGAACCTTATTTTTTCGCAGAAGCTCAGGCAGCAGACAACAGAGAAAGAGACTGAAAGGCGTCTGGGTATGACGACGCAGTTTGAAATGCGTCGCTGTTCCTGGACTCTTTTCAAGTCGCAGATGCAGTTTTCTAGGAGGAATTTTTGGATCGATTCCTCCTCAAAACAGGGTAAAAACGATAAATAATCATCTCATGCAAAGATTTTTTTTGATTCGAATTTTAACAGGATAATTTGTCAAATAAACAACTAGAATGCCAATCAGTCACACAATCTTTATCACAAAAACAGCTTTTCAACTAATCAACGGGGAGGGCAAGATCTTGCCACAGGGGTGTGCACGTGGTGCACGTATGAAATTAACTAAACTAAAAACACTCATCAATTGGTGAGGGCGTGTCGAAAGACACAAGTGGTGCACCGTGGGTGCCCGATTAATAACAGCAAGAACAAACAACTAAAAGATGGCGAGACCAAGTCCCACCGTGATCGCCAAAAACGTTGTGAGCGCTTAAAATGAGTGTGTGATTATCATGAAAAAACTATGTTGTTTAAGTATAAAATAAACCTATTAAAAAGAAACTAAGTGATGTGATCGCCAGAAACTTTTGACTAAAAAATTCTAAAAGAAGATTTGATCGCCTACTTGTTTTGATGTGGGAGATATTGAGCTCTTGGTTCCCCTCCTTCAGCCGGCTGAAGAAAGAGAGCCATTTCTTGTCTTTGTTCTTGCTTTGGCTGCTGTTGAGTTTTGAGGATCGTCCAAATTCCTTGTTATTCACTGCTAATTCCCTCTCTTTGATTCTCCTTTGTACCTTGCAAAAAGTAGAAAGAAACAAAGAACAATAATAAGAACTCAGGAAGAAGTAGTATCCATTCCAGAGAAAATTTTAAACATGCAACTAAGAAGGTAAACTCACTTGTTGGGATGGTCTTTTAAACCCCTTTAACAAATAGGTTTTGAAAATGATGCTAGTGTTGTGTGTTGGAGTGATGATAAAGAATGTAAAATTAATGGAGTGAAAATGTGAAAAATATGCAGAAATGATTGAAAGTTAATGCTGGATAGCCCCTGGAAGCCTTGGTCTTCAATGGATCTTGGACGGATGAAGAAGGATGCCGATTCCTAGTGGTAGCAGCGCTTCAACGTTTGGGCGTCGCCTTCAAGCTTCTTTACTCCAATCACCGCCAAAATAATCACTCTCTTTTTCTTTTTTTCTTTTTTTTACTCACTCAAGAGGCGAGGTATTTATAGACTTCTTTGCATCCGCGGATTTACATGAAGAAATCTTGAGATTTATCCAGCTTAACTAACAGATAAATACAGATTAATTCATCTTTATCTGTAATTATCTAAAACACGTCGCCCATAAGAGACGTCTTTCAGATTGATTAAGATAAGGATAAGCATCCAGGAAAAATTTATCTTCATCTGTAATTAGATAAAACGCGTCGCCACTTAAAGACGCATTTTAAATTAATTATGATAAGGATAAACATCCGGAAGAGAGGTAGAAACAACTTAGGAAACCTAAATGGCGTCCTGACATGCAGACGTCTTTTAGCTAATTAATCTACTAATTAAAATTCAAATTTAAACATTAAAATAGGAATAAAGTCTAAACGGCGTCTACACTAGTCGACGTCATTTAGACTCCTTCATATTTTAATTGAAATTTGAGTTAAAATCAATTTGATTAATTAACTTAAATCATATCTGTCTGACCCGACATAATTTAGATAATTAATTTAAAAAGATCAATAAAAATTAACCAATGATTAAATATCAGACTATTCTGAGGCATTATTATATCATATGAAATTGACTCAAAATGATGTCAAAATTAGCGTGTCTACAGATAATTCTCCATCTCCATTAAATATTCATGTTTATCGTGCGGCTTTTCACAAAAACCCAGTTAACTATAATATTTAACATCTCTCACCGTCTTACGAGAACTCTTATGTGTGTGACCCTCCAGGCCCATATATCAGTCCGATTTCAGGCCCATTAAACTTAGAACTAATTCTAAAGTTTAATATTTATTAATTATTATTTAAACATCATATGTTAAATAATTAATTCAATAAATAAGTAGTTTATTATCTGATGATTAATCTACTTGACCTTCTGACCATGAACAGCACCAAATACTACCTCATGATCCCAGAAGATATAAGGGATACTGTTCCCTTTATTTGAACCTTTCCGTCTGCAGATACCGCACAGATAAAATCCTTCACTCATCCAATGTCCCAATAACGCAAAGGTATGGTTTTATAGTCAAACCCTCTATCGCATTATTTAGATGGATTTCAGTACTCAATTAACTTCTAGAAGGACATCTCTTTCAGTTGACCTTGTTCAGGGATTGCTTTTTACACATCCATAGGACATTCTCTCTCCAGTCTTATACCAAGAGTGGGTTATCTCCTGTTGTTCACTCAATTACCTTCGCAAGCTTTCCACTGTGTCTGAGAGACTGACTAGCATGGACTTAATGGTTAAAGTCCACAAGTCAAAGAATCAAGACATAATGGTCTACAAGCAAGGTATCATTGGTGACTCAGGTCAAAAGACCAACTGCGCTACTACAACGATTGAATTCCTTGGTTGACTATTAGGTATAATGACTATCCAGGAATTCTTATTCATATCCGTTCAATGAACTCATTTTCTAATGAGCACCCACAAGTTTGTCTTAGTGTCACCACACGAGTGAATATGTGTAAGGATTGAGGTTTCGGATTCGGTTATCGGGTCAGTTTCGGAGTTGGATCCCTCGGTTTGGGCCCTTACGGGGCTAGGGCTAGCGTTCTTTTTCGCGTCGAGCTCGCTCGACACGGTTCAAACGGTGTCCAGCAATGTGGACGTGTTTTAGGTTGTGCAACGTGGGCTACCTTTAGGGCGCGAGAGTACAGCCCCGGTCTTATCGTCTGAATGGCGTATTATATGGGCGACGCCATTTAGACTACGGCCCTAGTTTGTCAGTGTACGGCCCGAACTTGTCGTCTGAATGACGTCGGGCTTAAACGATGCGTTTTTCCCAGTTTCTGTTTGACCCCTCAAACCCTTCCTCCTTTCCCTCATTCTCTCCTTTCTCTTCTCTCTCCTCTCTTCCCTCCAACCCTCCGGCTCCCTTTCCCCCTTCTCCTTCCTTTCTTCTCCCCATTCCTCCTCTCCCTCCACTCCATTAACCTCCCAACCTCCTCCACTACCACCACCACTTCCTCCGCAGCGCATTTCTCTCCGGACGGCAGATGACGTCCCGGTGGAGTAACGGCGTGCACGGCGGTACCAGCGGCGGCGTGTGGCGAGGCGGGTTGGCGGCTTGGAGCTCGGAGGACTTCGAGTAACTGGTAGGGTGACTATCCCCGTTATATTTAGTTTAAAACCATGTTTTTTCCAGCTTTGGAGCATGTTTAAGGGATTTTTAGGGTGAAAATACTAATTGCATGTAATGAAGAATTGTGGGTTTTTAATGGGTATTTAGGTTATCCTCCTCCTCTATTTTTTTAGTGTTTTTGCACGATTTTGGGGAGAAATCCTGCCTTGCAACTTGGGGGAAGGCGGAAGGAGAACCTGTCTGTCAGGGTTAAAAGGCGTCTAGGGACAGCGACGTCATTTAAAAGGCGGCTTCCACCCACGACGCCATTTAACCCTAGATAACAAACTCTGTCTCTGGATTGAATAGCGTCCAGAGACAGCGACGCCTTTTAAACGGCGACTTCTGTGCACGACGCGTTTTAAGTTCAGATCACCCCGAGGCCTGTCTCTGTTTCTGTCGTTATTAGGCGACTAGGGACAGCGACGCCTTTTAAAGGGCGACCCATTTAAACGATGCTATTTAGGCCATATTTCGAGGCCCATTTTCATATGAACCAGTTTAGGAGTCTTGAATGATGTCGGCCTAGGGCGATGCGATTCAAGACAGAATCTCATTAATTCCTGCAATTAACATGTGTTTACATTGATAGATAGTCTGGTTAATTGCATGTTTGAAATCATGCTTAAGGACGATGATTTCTACGTGATCGGATTGCACCGTGTTGCGTTTTGTGCGATCGTGGACCTAGAGTGACAGTTGTTAGCGCTTAGGCACCCTGTGTCGGTTTGGGAGTGATACGGCGTCGGTGGGAGTGGTGGGGTGACGCCTAGAGAGAGGGTCACCTAGTGTACCCCAGGGTATAGCTAGTACCTATGTGGGAGTGGTACATTCGGAGTGTCACTCGTGCTGGGGGAAGTAGGGCCACCTTGAGCCGTGTCAGGTCGGAGTAGTCAGTGTGCTATCCGAGGGGTTGCTGTTTGGTCTCAGTGGGTCGGTGTTTTTCGTGTTCAGCCGTGTAACTTGTGTGTTTAGCTGAGATGCTAGTTGTGGACTCCGTGGTAGTTTCAGAATCGCACATATTACTGTTATAAATGCATGTGTTTTATATCGAAATTGTGTTACTGTTTTATTTAGTTAAATTACCTATATTTGTGTACTGCACTTGTGGGTGTGTGAGTGGGTGGTGGGGATCGAAGGATCCCTACTGAGCCTTTTTCAATGAGACTTACCTCTTGCGGTTTTCAGGTGAGGGTTCCAGGCAGGCGTACCGAGGAGAGTGCTGCCTTGGGTTGCGCACCAGCAGCCGCTGTTCCGGAGTATGCCCCGATGTAGTTGTTATTTCCTTTTTGGCCTGTACGCTTAATTATTTCTTTTTCAGTTGGAGTATGTAATTATTTGCTGAGTCGAGTCGAATTGTAATAATTTTTAATTTCTGCACTTCCTTTACAATTCGATGTGACGTAGATGTTTAGCTATGTTTATTATTTATTTCTAGACTTATCGAGATCCTGGTTTGGCTCCAAAATTAATGATTCGGTACCCATTTAAATATCGTAATTTCGGCAAATAATTACATTATCCCGTACAGGCACAGCGGTAGTGTAGCTTTTAGGATTCTAATTAGAACTTTTCGATTTTTGTGATTGTAGGCGATTAGATGGCCCCTAGGAAGAGGATGCCAGTTATTAGGGAGCGGGGAGATGTTCCTAGTGGATCTGAGGCTGGTAGGCCGAATATGGAGCGTTTCATGGAGGCTATGATGGACACGATGGCTAGATACCAGACTCGATATCCTAGTGAGAGTTCTAGTACTCGGGGAGGGCCTTCAACTGCTCTGGAGAGATTCCTGAAGCTGAAGCCGCCTCATTTTACCGGTCGTCCCGACCCTGATGAGGCCGTTCATTGGTTGAGGGAGTTGGAGAAGACTTTTGATACCATGGATTGTACGGCAGTTGAAAGGACTCTATTGGCTACCTTCATGTTGAAGGATGATGCCTACGACTGGTGGACCACTTTGAAGAGTTTGTCGTATGTGGATAGGAATCTCAGGGAGATTTCATGGGAGACACTTGTAAAGGAATTCAATGCGCAGTACTTCCCTAGGCATGTCCAGAAGGCCAAGGAGAGGGAATTTATGGAGTTGACCCAAAGAAGCATGATACTGCTTGAGTACCAAATGAAGTTTGTTTCGCTTGGGAGGTTCGTGCCTTTTATTTCATGAGACGAGGAGCGTCGGACTGAGAGGTTTGTGGATGGACTGAGGTCCAATTTGAAGAGTTTTGTGGCATCCCACTGTTGTACGGATTTGGCATCGGCAGTTAGGTGTGCCGCGGCAGTAGAGGCACAGCATGATCAGTCAGCTCAGGAGAGGGGACTGACTATTCAGGGGCCAGTTCATGGCAGGGGAAAGATAGCAACAACAGCAGCTCCTTCGTCCGGATTAGGATCGTCTTCACTCGGCTCTACATTCAGGAGGTTCTTTCGAGGCGGTGGTAGCAGCAGTGGTAGTAGCAGACCCAGGCAGAGCCAGCAGAGTCAGTCGGTGTCCAGTGCTCAGCAGGAGGTAACTCAGAGACTTCTAGTAGCTTGTCGACATTGCGGTGGTACTCACGGTGGGACTCAGTGTCTTGCATTTTCTGGGAGGTGTTACACTTGTGGCCAGCAGGGCCATTTGGCAAGGTATTGCCCGCAGGGGCATGGTCAGGGGCAGGGACCAGGTGATCAGAAGAAGCCGAGGACTCAGGGGAGAGTTCTAGCTATCACCAAGAAGGAGGCTCGTGCGTCCAACTTGGTGGAAGGTACACTTTCTGTCCTTGGAAACTCTGCGCATGTGTGTAGACACGCTAATTTTGACATCATTTTGAGTAAATTTCATATCATATAATAATGCCTCAGAATGGTCTGATATTTAATCATTGGTTAATTTTTATTAATCTTTCTAAATGGTATCGGGTTAGACAAACATAATTTAAGTTAATTAATTAAATTGATTTTAACTCAAATTTTGATTAAAATATGAAGAAATCTAAAAGACGTCGTCCTGTATGGACGCCATTTAGAGTTTATTCCTATTTTGATATTTAAATTTAGATTTTAATTAATTGATTAATTACCTAAAATACGTCTGCCAGGCACGACGCAATTTAGGTCTCCTAAGCTATTTATGTCTCTTTTCCGGATGTTTATCCTTATCTTAATTAGTGTAAAAGGCGTCTTCATTGGGCGACGCGTTTTATACAATTACAGATAATGATGAACTTTTCCCGGGTGTTTATCCTTATCTTAATCAGTTTGAAAGGCGTCTGCCATTGGCGACGCATTTTAGATTAATTACAGATAATGATGAATTAATCTGTGTTTATCTGTTTGTTAAGCTGGATAAACTTCAAAATTTCTCGATGTAAATCCGCGGATATAAAAGTCTATAAATACCCAGCCTCTTGGTCAACTGACGGTTAGTGATGGTGATTCCAGGGATCTGAATGATAGTGAGAGTGACAGTGATAGTGATTTGAGTGATAATTGAGCAAAGGAATCTTGGCGACGACGTCCAAATGCTGAAGGATCGAGGTGCTGCTTCCAGGAGTTCTTCGTCCATTCTTTGTCCATCCAAGATCCTTTCAAGGCCAAGGCTTTCTAGGGACCATCCAGCTTAACTTCTAATTAATTTATGCATCCTTCTCACATTTTTTATCACATTAGCCACACATTTTCATAACATCATTCCATGCAACACACACTCACTAGCATTCTTTTCCAATCCATATTTTGAGGGGTTTAAAAGACCATTCCAACTAGTGAGTTCAATTGTCTAGTTGCATGCTCAGAATTTCTACTAGAATAGATACTATGTCTATTTGAATTCTTATTATTTTTTCTCTCTTTCTTTTCATTTCCTTTCAAGGTACAAAAAGAGAACAAGAGGAGGGAATCAACAACGAACAACAAGGAGTCTGGATGATCCTCAAAGCCCAGTAAGCAGTCAAAGCAAGAACAAAGACAAAAAGGGCTCTCTTTCTTCAGCCGGCTGAAGGAGGGGAATCAAGGACTCGAACATCTCCCACATCCAAAATAGGTAGGCGATCAAACCTTCTTTTGAAACTTTTTAGTTAAAAGTTTCTGGCGATCACATCACATTCACTTAGTTTTTAATAGGTTTATTTTCACTTAAACAACATAATCTTTCATGATAATCACACACCCGATTTGAGCACTCACAGCTTTCTTAACGATCATAGTGGGACTTGGTCTCGCCATCTTTTTAATTTTTGTTCTTGTTGTTATCAATCAGGCATCCACGGTGCACCACATATGTCTCTCGACACGCCCTCACCTATCGGTGAGTTTTTAGTTTAGTTGTTATTCCTACGTGTACCACGTGCACACCTCTGCGGCAAGATCTTGCCCTCCCCGTTGATTAGTTGAAAAGCTGTTTTTGTGATAAAAGATTGTGTGATTGATTGATATTTTAGTTGTTTGTCTGATAAAATCATCCTGTTAAAATTTGAAACAAAAAAAAAGTATTCGCATGAGCTGATTATTTATCGCTTTTATCCTGTTTGTGTGAGGGGGAATCGATCCATAAATTTCTCCTAAAATACTGAATATGTGACTTGAAAAGCGTCCAGGAGCAGCGACGCATTTCAAACTGCGTCGCCCAACCTAGATGCCTTTCAGGATAATTTCTCTGTTGTCTGCTGCTTGAGCTTCTGCGAAAAAATAAGGTTCTGTTTGAATAGCGTCGACCAACAGCGACGCGATTCAGGCAGTTTCTTGTTTCTTCTTCAGTTCTCAGATTTTTGATCTGTTTGCTACTACACTTTATGTATTAAGCATTAGAGGCCACCCAGGCTACAGGTCATATGCACTGAGGCTAACACCCTCCTCTTGTTAGGAACACTCTTCTTGACGTCTTCACCTCTCTCTGATTGGGTCGGTCCCTCGATCAGACTAGAGTGGTTGGCGTTAAAGACCTCCGTGAGTCCCCAAAATCAAGGTATTCCTCCTTGATCATCGGGCTGGTTGTACCAATTGAAGTCCTAGTTAGATTTTCATAACGTTGTGAGAGAAAGCCATAGAATATAACGGTAGACATTGAACTGAAACTAGGATCCTACCTCTTGAATGAATTTGTGATTAATTGAATCCAAATAACCCAACAAGGAATCCTGAAGTCACGTTAAACATCTACTTGTTTGCTTAATCCCTGTGCAACTTGTCTGCCAATCTCTAAAAAAAAATCTAACATCATGCTACTTCGATCAGGTAGGGACTTGAGCATGGCTCCAGATGCCATAGTCAACTACGAGGGAGATGCTAATGCCCCTCGTGACTCTAATTACCGTTTTGAAAGTGGGGGAGATGCTGATGCCCCCAGTAATTCTCTTCCTTGTCCAGTCCGATATGAGGGGAATGTCCCAACCCCTCTTCATTGTCCTTACGATCAATATTCTGATCTTCCTCCGCATGTGCATGCGGTTCCTAACCCTATCTTCGAGGGAGACATGAATTTGAATGATCCCTCATCCTCTGATCCCTCGGATCTGGTAAATGCTTTGGGAGTTCTTGCCTCCCGTCTGGACCCTCAACAGTTCGAGGCGATCCAGTCCATTTTGAAGGGGAAGACGCCCATGCAGTTTGCTGAGCCGAACCCTGCGGCTCCCCCTACCATCCCTCAACAACCTCCTCATCATCCTCCCTTCATTCATCAGGCCATGGAAGGCCTCCATATCTCAGCTTCTCGGCCAGCTAGGCCACAACTTTCCTCTTCTAGGCAACCGGTCAGACCGCTGACGCCTGCTTATCAAAATGCCCTCGGACATGGCAGAAGCTCTGCCGGACCTCCACCCTATTATCCTCCTTGCCCTACGTACTCTAGGCAACAGGCCTATCAAGTACCTCCTCCTCCCCCTCCTCCCCAGGTTGATCCGACGACGCAAGCGCTGCTGGCAAAGATGGAGCGCATGGACGAATAATTCAACAACCTTTAGAAAATGATGGGGATCAAAGCTGCACCGGAGAATAACTTACCGAGCCTGCCTGTGTTCCACCTGCCACCCTCTGAGATGCCAGTGTACCGAAAATACAACAGTACTGGTAACCCCTTCACTCATTTGAAGGAGTTCATGTACGAGTCATCCTTCTGGCAAAACAACAAGAGGTCGTTGGCATTTTTGTTCAGGAGATCTTTAGAGGGACCAGCCCTCGAATGGTTCTTTTCTTTAGAACCTGCTGAAGTAGAGGACTATGGTATTGTCTCAAGAAAATTCATTCAACGATACCAGGACAGAGTTGCCCCCTCCCTGTCCATTATTGACCTCATAGCATAAAAGATGAAGCCCGACGAGGAGTTCGTCAGTTTTGCTGACATATGGAGGGGTATGGCGGAAAAAGTGAAAGATCACTTGTCTGAGTCGGAGCAAGTAAAGATGTTGATTTCCAATACTACGCCTCAGTTCAAACTAGTCCTCTCCTTGAACAACCTGACCAGCATGGCAGAGCTCGATGAAAGAGCGCGGTACTGTCAGAATGCTTTCAAAGATGCTACGTTCTGTAGCGTCTTTGATCCTCACCGACCTAGCAGGCCTCCACCTCGGAAGCGTGCAATGCCAAATTCCCCCAGCATAAGTCCGACTACCGAGGGCACGCTCTCTCATGAGAAGGTTAGCAGTATGAATAATAACCCGCCCCAATTCGTGAGGAATCAACAACCCCAGTACTAGCGACCACAGCAGCCAAACCAGCAAGGTCACAGGCAGCAGCCAAACCCCCAGTATCAGCAGCCCGAGTATCAGCGGCCTCAGCAGCCGAACCAGCAACAGCAACAGCAGCCACAGCAGCAGCCGCAACGGCAGTTACAGTACCAGCCACCACAACAACAGCAGTATCAGCAACAGCAGTAGTACCAGCCGCACGCACCGCCGGCATATCACAATGTCCCTCCTCCTGCTGATTATAATAAGCAGAGAAGACCTCTAGGCCCGAAGAGGGCAGAATACCTAGTCCTTCCAGAGTCCTTAGCGGACATTTTAAGTACTTTAATGGCAGCCAATGCCTTGGTCCTGCCAAGAGAAAAGGCAATCTGGCCCCAAAATGCCGATACTTCCAAGTATTGCTATTTCCACAGGCAACCTGGACACACCATAGACACCTGCTTCCAATTCAGAGATTATATTCATGATCTCTACGAGTAGGCAGGCATTAACTGGGAGGAGATGAAGAAGTACATATCCGCCTTGAAGGCGAGAAGACCACAGCAGCAACAACAACAACAACCAAGAGCGTCGGCACAAGCAGCGGCACCACCAAACATGGGCATAGTGCAGAACCCACTCCCGGAGCACCAAAATCAGAACCAAGTTGCCCCTATTTTGACAAATAGCCGGTCTGAGGCTAACCGAGGGCAACAGTGGAAGATAGAGGACTCTTCCTCTATTTATTCAACGGGCCACACTTCGAGCACCGCAGAACAACCACCACGCCGCACCATCCATATACCTAGACCACAGCCCATTACCATTACCCCTATACCAACACCCGCATATCACTCACCTGCACCCACTAACCCATTACCACCGCCCACTTTCCTCAAACCCATTACTCCCCACGCCACTACGCCTCCATTAAACAACCCCCCGCAAGCCAATTACGCACCCCTCATGCCATCCAGACCGCTACTCCGCGTACCATTCCCTACATCACCCATTACCACTACCGCTTACCCGGATACCATCCAACCATCTAAACCGCTACTACGCATGCCATTCCCCACTTCATCCGCACCAACCACTTACCCTCCCACCATCCAACCATCTAGGCCTCTAATCCGCACCACGCCACCACCACCTAACCCCACGCCATCACCCACATACCAACACTCCACACCATCCGCACTATCCAACCCTGCGGTACTCAAGTTATCACCCGGACCTTCCACGACTGAAGAACATGCGCTCCGGAGTGAGAGGATTTTCAACAAGGTCTTTCCTCAATCGATAGTTAGAGATGGCCCATCACAGCCACCGGAGGAAGCACACAATGAAGAGAGTGCACCAGGCACTCAATATGATCTGTTGAAACATCTCGACCGAACACCAGCACGAATCTCCGTACTTGAACTGATAAAAAGATCGAAGACTCACCAGGAAGCTCTGATGGAATATTTACAAAAGGTGATGGTCAACGAAGACGTGCCGGTAGAGAAGATCGCCGCACTACTAGTTCCTCAGGGGTATCAGCCCTCTATTTCATTCCATGTCTCAGAACTACCACCGCCAACAACCAGGAGTATGGCTCTGAGCATTACGGTCAACATATGTAAGAAGGCCGTAGATGCATGCCTGGTCGACACAGGGGCTTCGATCAATGTCTTGCCTCCGAAGATCCTGGAATTGTGCGGTGTGCCTAAGGAAAAATGGTTGCCTAGCCCAATCTCCGTTACAGCATATGATAATTCCACCCGTTCCCCTCTGGGAATGGTCTATTTGAATGTAGAGCTAGGCCCTATGTGTCATGCCAAGGTCGAATTTCACATTTTGGAAATCGATCCCTCCTTAAATGCCATTTTGGGTCGTCCTTACATAAAAACCCTCAAGGCGATTCCCTCCACGAATCATCAATGCCTCAAATTCCCCTTCAAAGGACGAGTCATCAAAGTTACGAGCATGCCGATCCTTGCTGCTGCTCATTCCTTGAATGTCAAACCCACTTCTTCACCTGGCCGACAACCTTTTCTGTCGGTATTACAGGTTTACCATCCGGTGGCTGATCCTTTGAAAACCGCCACTATTACTCCTTATCCATTAAATGTCATAAAGAGGGGGAAGTGCATGAGTACCCCTGGATGGAGAATAATGATGAAGAGTGGTTATCAGCTGTGAAATGGCCTAGGCACACAGTTACAAGGCAGAACCACTCCCGTTAAGGACAACCGAGGGACACCTGGAAATGGCCTAGGCTATAGGCCAAGAAAAATGAAGCAGGACATTGCTCAGCAGGAGGAGAATGAAGATGGTCAAAGGGTCTGGAAGACAATGTCTACACCATGCAAAGAAGGCCGGGACCCTTTAACGTGGACTCTATACACGCATTTTGTTAAGGGACCCGTAATCAGTCACGACAACACGGTGGTCATTACTTCCTGTTTTGACCTCCATGATATATATGGCAGAGACTTGGCTAGACATTGCTCAGAACTACTCACGTACCAGTCCTTGGAGGCTCTGCGGCCGATGAAAAGGAGGAAATTCCAAGATCCTGAATGTGAATGGTACAGATGGTTCGATTTAAGGGATCTATATATCGCATTAAACAGACTGTTTCTTGATCCTTCCGAACCTAAGTGGACACCACAAATAGATGAATTGATTGAAGGGCCTAGTGCCCTTTTTGACAAGAGAATACTACTGTCAGAAGAAGCTGATGAAGGGGAGCCAGATGACCCCTATGAAGCTGGTTATACCACGGATCTGCTCTGGAAGGGGACTTATTAGGTCAGGATAGGGAGTCTAGTGAAGTTAGGAAGTCTAGTTCTAGGCAGGTTAGTCAGGTTACGAAGTTTAGAAAGTCAAAGGGTAGACAAATTCCAGATAGATACCTCCAGGATTTAGCTGACAAATGTCTTTCTTGTTCTATGATCCCTCAGCTATTAGAGAATCCAATTCAGATGCCAGAAGATTATATAGATGATGAGACAGTCAATGATGGATATGAGGTGTATGAGTTGATACATGAAAAAGACCCCGTTGTTGAAGATGAGGAAGATGATAAGGACGCGGCTGAGGCATATTCCAGTGGGGTAAAAAGATTCGATGAACCCTCAGCTGCCGTAGAAGAGCCTACCAAAGAGATCAATTTAGGGACGAAAGACAAACCTAAGGTTGTCCTCGTTAGCAAGAATCTTTCTGAAGAGGATGAGAAGGCAATGGTACAAGTTCTTAAGGATTATAAGGACACTTTCGCCTGGAGTTATGAGGATATGCTGGGGTTAGACTCATCGCTAGTGGAACACAGGTTGACATTAAAAAATGGAGCTAGCCCGGTTAAACAGAAGTTAAGGCGATTCCACCCACAAATGGCTTTAAAGATGAAAGAAGAGGTCGATAAGTTACATAAAGTCAAATTCATTAGAGTTGTCCTCTATCCACAATGGGTGGCCAACATAGTCCCAATTATGAAGAAAGATGGGAAAGTCAGAATTTGTATTGACTTACGAGACTTGAACCGGGCGTGTCCTAAGGACGATTTTCCATTGCCTCATATTGATGTGCTCATCGATAACACTGCTGGCTATGAAACTTTATCATTTATGGATGGATTTTCATGGTACAATTAGATCAAATTAGCAGAAGAAGATCAGGAAAAGACATCATTCACTACACCTTGGGGAACATATTGCTATGTTGTCATGCCATTTGGATTAAAGAATGCTGGAGCCACTTATCAAAGGGCTATGATGGCAATATTCCACGACATGATGCATATTGATTTAGAAGTGTATGTGGATGACTTGTTGGTAAAATCTAAAACGAAGGCTGAGCATGCCAAAGTTTTGGCAAGGGTATTAGAGAGATCAAGGGAATATCAGTTAAAGATGAACCCCATAAAATGTGTATTCGGGGTATCCTCAGGGAAATTACTTAGATTCATTGTCAGTAAACGAGGAATTGAGATCGATCCCAACAAGGCGAAGGCTATTAGAGAAATGCCACCTCCCAAGAACTTGAAAGAGTTAAGGGGATTAATCGGGAGGTTGCAATTCATTCACCGTTTTGTCTCCCAGCACTCACAAAGGTGTAACCGTTCTACGAGCTTACTAAGCCGGGAGTCAAATTCGATTGGGACGATAAGTGTCAGGAGGCATTCGATGGATTAAAGAATTATTTGGCAAGTCCTCCTGTTTTGAGACCACGATCTCCAGGCAAACCGTTGATACTTTACATTTCTGTCCTGGATGATGCAGTGGGGGCTGTCCTAGCACAAGAGGATGAAGAAGGAAAGGAGAGGGCAGCCTACTATCTCTCTAAACTTCTCAACCCCGCTGAACAGAGATACACAGCGATAGAAAAAACATGTGCAGCATTGGTCTGGGTTGTTCAGAAATTGAAGCATTACTTTCCCGCCCATGAAGTCCATCTCATCGCTAGGATGAATCCGATCAAGTTTCTTCTTGAGAAATATGTTCTTATTGATAGGTTAGCACGATGGCAAAGCTTTCTATCTCAATTTGATATCACTTACATTCAATAGAAAGCGATCAAAGGCTATACCATAGCGGAACATCTCGCTCATCACCCCCTTCCCCGTTTTGATCCAGTCCGATCGGAGTTTCCGGATGAGGAACTGATGTCCATAGACCAAATAAGAGATGATATGTTGACTCTGCATTTTGACAGAGCTCTGAATTCCCATGGAAAGGGGATCGGCATTGTTCTGTTCTCACCTGAAGGTGTCACCATTCCACAAGCCTTTCAGCTTGACTTTCCAGTCACTAACAATATAGCTGAATATGAGGCACTCCTTGCTGGCCTCGAGGCTGCTCATTTTCATGGTGCTACCAAACTCAGGATTGTGGGTGATAGCCAATTGATTCTTCGCCAGGTGTTAACCAAGTATCGAACTCTTGATCCCAAGCTCAAGCCTTATCAAAAACTTACTTCTGCTTATTCAAAGCTTTTCACCAAATTGATCTTTGTCCATGTTGCTAGGAATCAGAACATCATAGCTGACGCTCTAGCTTCACTCGCATCTTCCCTCGATTTCCCCATCAGCAGACAATCCGAGTCAATCATTGTTCATAGGCGTCTTTCACCCGCCGTGAAAGACCCTTCATTCCTTAAGACTAAGGAGAAGCTGCCGAAGAAGGTCAGAGATGGAGATATTTTGGAAAAGAGAGAGATCATGTTATGGAGCTGTTAGAAGAGATGGATGATGAGCAGAAGCCATGGTACTATGAAATTGCCAAATATTGTGAAGATCAATCATATCCTGAAGAAGCCACAGCTGAGGAAAAAAGGGCTATCAGGAGAATTGCTCAAAGATACACCCTAGTTGGGGGAGCATTGTACAAAAGTAGTTTTGATGGAGTTCTTCTAAGATGTCTAGATGAAGATGAGCTTTGGAAGGTTATGGAAGGAGCTCATACTGGAGTTTGTGGTGGCCATGTTAATGGACAGATGTTAGCAAAGAAAATCCTTAGACAAGGATTCTATTGGCCAACCATGGAAGAAGATTGTGTAGGATATGTCCGTAGGTGTGCTAAGTGTCAGCTTCACGCCGATAAGATTCATTCTCCTGCATCTTCACTCCACCTTGTTTCCTCCCCATGGCCTTTCTCCTTGTGGGCTTTCGATGTCATTGGACCCCTTGGTAATCCTGATTCCGGCATCAAGCAAAAGTCTTTCATCCTCACGGCAACGGAATACTTCACCAAGTGGGCAAAAGCTGAAGCATACATGGAAGTCAAAGCATCAACCGTCTGCAAGTTCATAATGAAGAACATCATCACCAGATTTGGAATTCCAAGCACCATCGTCACCGACAATGGACCTCAGTTCGTGTCACAAGAACTGAAAGATCTCTGCAACAGGTACAAAATTGCATTGCATCATTCGTCTCCTTATTATCCGCAAGGCAATGGCCAAGTAGAGGCAACTAATAAGACTTTGATAAAAATCATCAAAAAGGCGTGCAAGTCTAATAAATTCACATAGGCCTACCGAACTTCAATCCGCACGCCTACTGGGCAGACTCCTTATTCCTTAACATTTGGAATGGAGGCGGTAGTTCCATACGAGATCCTTATACCGTCATTAAGAGTACAATTGAATAAGGAATTTTCCATTGATGAACACCGTTCAGCACTCCTTGCTCAATTGGAACTCTTAGAGGAGAAAAGATGGTCAGCTGCTAATCATGCAAGAGTTTATCAAAATAGATTAGTGCGTTTTTATCAAAAGAAAGTCATCGAACAAAAGTTCAAAGTCGGTTAAATGGTCGTCAAAAGAATTTTTGTAAAACCTGGTGGTCCGCGTTCTAAGCTCCAACCCAATTGGGAAGGACCTTATGTTGTATCGCATGCTTTTCCTGGTAACGCTTACCGTTTAGTTAATGCAGAAGGAGAAGAGTTAGCTCACCCTTGGAATGGTTTGTATCTTAAGAAATACTACCCTTAGGTTAAAGAGTCGATCAGCATGGTGCAAAGACCAGTGGAATCAGAAAATTTATAAACTCAAATTCCCTTATCAGTCTGGATAATTTAATTCCAAACACATTACTACACACACTAACACGTTTGATTCGTGAGTAACAAGAGATGCCAAGTCCTAGGGAATACCGAAAGCTTGACTGAAAGTGTAAAGTGCAAATCATTCTTTTCAAATAAAATTCTGTTTTTACACTCGGCCCATGATGTCGGAACTAGGCTTAGAATAGACTACCAAGAATACCCGCCATCTTAGTAGGAGGCCGTCATAAAAAAAATCGGGGAGATCCGTCCCAAAGAAAAAGAAAAGAAAAGCAAAAGCAAAAGGCAAAAGCCAAATGTTAAATCAAAAGGCTGTTACATTACAAACGTTACATCAAGGCCATGAAATGAAATGAAAGGGAACACAAGGTCGATAAATACCCCGGAAAGAAAATGACCGAACCCCAACAGATATTAGGGTAGGAAAGGAACATCTTTTTAGGTCTCCGGAACCTTCTTGTAGGCTTTCTAATCCAATTCTTCATTTCTTTCTAAAGAGGCGTACTCCAAACTTAAGGAATGGCCTAGATTGACTAAGGAACAAATCATCAAATGGGATCACGAATGGAAACATAAGTTCAAACACGATGGGTTTAAGTTAAATTATCGAAGAACAATTTGAGAATTAAGTTAATAAATGAGTATGATCTTTTGATCTAAGTACTATGCTGGTCTTTTAGTTTACACCATATTTCGAAAATCTAAAAAAGTACATATTCCAAAATCCAAAAAAATACATATTCCCAAACCCGAAAAAGCATATATTTCCAAAATACAAAAAAAATACATATTTCAAAAATACAAAAAAAGGTACATATTTCAAAACAACAAAAATATTTCGATTAGCATCTGCTTATTGCATTTAGTATGCTTCATTCCTTTTATTTTCAGTGAGCATCTGTCTGCTTGCATGTTGCATTCTGTTTACAGTTTGATCACCTTTGTTAATAAAGGTTATGCCCCTTGACCCTTCTACCAAGAAAAAGATTGATTGATCGGTTACTTAACTGAGCAAGGGGCTAAGCCTAAATAGATACTTAACCTGTTTGTTAAGTAATGTACAGGGTACAGGAACGAAAGCTAAAGAGTTCACACCAATGCCAAGACACAAGGTTGAAGGCAAAGATTTCATGTATATATCATCAAAAGTGTTTATACATGATACACAAAAGAAAGGAAAATACATGTAGCCCTCAAGGCTGACTCTCCCCAGCCCCCTCATCCATCTGGCTTTGAGCCTCATCCTGGGCATCTGGCGGTGGAGCTCTAGTCGGCGGCGGACCCATGGCACTCGGACCAGCCTGACCAGAAGAGACGGCCACGCTGGCTGTGAAAGCGCTCGCCTGCCTGTGCTCCTGAGCATGCTGCCGAGCACGCCTGTATCTCTCCTCGACGCTCCGGCGCTCGTGCTCGGCAATACCTAACTGGACTCGGAGGGAGGTCATCTCCGAGTCCAGTCTCTGCCGCTCCAGTCGCTCTCTCTCTCTCTCCTCGGTGATGAACTCCAGTCGAGACCGGAGGTGTGAAAGCTCCCGAGAAAGATCCCCGGTAGAGAGGCGAGCCACCTGCTCCTCAAGGTCGCGAACTCGGGCCACATCCACCTCAGCCCTCTGAAGGGCTTCATGAAGCTCAGCAACCTACAGGAGAAGTCATTGTTAGTCCATAGCAATCAAGCAATCAAAATTGAATTCAGAAATCGAAGGAAATAATAGGACTTGCTCGAGCAGCGCGGTCCTCCTCTGCGAGGGAAGCCCGGTGGATGGCGGAAGCGAGCTGGCTCTGGAGGTCGGCCAGAGCAGCCTCGTGAGCAGCAGCAGAGTAGGAGGATGATGATGCATCATATGCAGGGGGAGCCGCCTGGGTGTAGACGGCTCGCTGCACCAAAAGACAATCATCAGCGGTTAATCGTCAAAACAAATTAATTAATTAAAACATTCATTCGCATTCATCCATACATACTAGGTCAAAGAGTTCCTTCTGGACCTACTCCAGCTAGGCCTCCGCATCATGTAGGCAGGCCCAGAGGTCAACGATGACTGCATCTCGCACATCCTGCATATCACATACATACATTCATTCATAGATATAAATTAAGATAATAATAAAACGAAAGACGCATGAATGCATACTTACATCGAGTGGTCGGAGGAGCCGAAGCTGATTGGCGTAGTGGGCCCGGTACTGTTGGAGATACGCCTCGCTGCTCTCCGCACGGGACTCCACTCTAACGCCGCGGCGGTGCCAATCCTCGTACTGCTCCGGGAACTTGGCACGCCAATAGGTGAGGGATTGCTTGCCCCTCATGGTCCTTCCGACGCCCTCTGGGACCCCCTCGTCGATCCACTCCTGGTGGAGGCCCAGCGTCCTCATCACGAGCCGCAGGCGGAGGGGTTCGATTTCGTTCAGGCAATGTAGCCACATTTGCCTGCCGAACCTCCTCTGGCCAGCCGTCACCCACGGCTGACCCTCTTCGCCCATGCCAAGGTACGGGCGCCAGATCACCTGCATACAGGTTAGATGCATTTCATATAAATAACTTGCATTTAATTAGTGAAAGATTGCATTTAATGAATAAAATTGAACAAGTTAAGAACTCACCAGCAGCTTGGGATAATCGAGGAACTGACGACAGAGGGTCATCAGTTGGTGGTGCTATGGTGCCGTGGTGCCGTGTCTACTATTGGCTGCCAACGGCAGGCCAAAGGGACCGGCACCGGGTCTCACTATTCGCGCTCGGCCGAGCGGGAAATAGTGATAACTCCAAACCTGCATACATGAACATATAAGTTTGAAATCATCACATCATATCACATTGCATGTCATGAACAAATAATAAAACGACTTAATACCTGGAGGAACGGCGAGATGCCGCTGATGGTGGTCTCACGGTCAGGCGTGACCGCAGACAGGTCGGCGAACAGGTGGGCCAGAAGGGTCGCACCCCATGCATACTCATGTAAACTATCTAAATCATCTAACAAGTAAAGGAACCTACAATGAATGTGGTCGCTCTTCGTACCGAAGAGCAACCGACCAAAGAAAAAGACTAGAAAGACCCTCAACTGCCTATCTACCTCCTCCTCCTGACTGGGGTCGCTACAATACATAGAGGAGGATGACTCTGCTAGCCTACTCCTAAACTCTTCCCGGGTCTCGTTTGATCGACGTCGGGGCTCCTCTAATCCTAGGGAGGCCTCCACTTCTACCCGGGAGACCATCCTAGACTCTCTACCTAGGCTAGACACCTCTATGCCTAGCAGAGCCTCTGCCAATCCCTGGTAGTTGGGGTAAGTCACCCCACTTACCGGTAGGCCATCTACCTTGAGGCCAGTGATCCTGGCCACATCCTCTAGGGTTGGACCATATGGCCGCAAGGCATTAGGAAAGCCCTGCTTTCCGCATGCCACCTCTCCCGCAGCGCCTACAGGAGGACCAGATCGAGCCAAAATGGCTCGATATCCAAGACCTCACCGAACCCCATCCGACGCAGGCGTGCCTTCTGGAAGTCCGGGAGTCCCCGATATGCACCTATCACTAGGTCCCAACTAATCCTGGCTCTCATCGTCCCCTGCAAATGAAAACAAGAAATTTCATCAGTAAATGAACATGAAAAACAAATAAAATAGTTATGTTCAAAACGCGTCGACACATGGACGCCTATTTAAAGGCGTCCATAGGTCTTGACGCAATTTGAAAGCATTTCATGTCCAATTAAAATTCTGAATTTAGCCTGAAAGGCGTCGTACTGGGGTGACGCCGTTTGAAACGCGTCACCTGGTCTAGACGCCATTCAAGGCCAGATTCCGGGTTCTTTCCGAGAACCCCTTTCCCCTCCTTTTCTCATTTCAATCAATCACATATAAAACTTACCAAGTGGAAAGCCTCTTCCTCTTCTTCTCCTCCCTCGACCGCCGCCGGGGGGGAATTTCTTCGTCGGGATAGCCGCCGCCGCCTCTAAGGACATAGCCTCTTCGGGGAGAGCCGCCTCGCGCTCCTCCCTCCTCACCATGCGCACGGCACGGCGGCATTTCCCCCTCGATCCCTCGCCGGGCTCCATTGAAGAAAAAGAGAGCTTGAGATAAAAGAGCTTCATGAGAGAGGTGGCCGGAGATGTTCGTCGGAGCCCGAAGGAGAGAGAGGTAAGGAGGGAAGATGGCTGCCGGTGGTGGAGATGGCCGGAGAAGAGGAAGATGGTGGAAAGAGATCACCGGAGAATGAGGAAGAGTCGCCGGAGAGGAAGAGGAAAGAGAGAAAGTTTTGGAAAAGTGAGGAAGAAAGAGGGGCCGTCGCAGGTACTGTTTGAAAAAGTTAAAACGTGTCTGGGTATAGCGACACCTTTCAGGGCTCATAAATTGAGGCGGCAAGGCCAGCTGTTTGAATTGAGTGAAAGGCAAGGCCAGCTGTCTTTCTAAGTGGACGCGTTTTGCATTAAGAAACCCGAACTGTCATGTTTTAAGGAAAAATCCAGTTTTTATTCAAGGGAAAATCATGGACAAGTCACAGGAGGTGAAGGAAAGATTTCAAGACATAAAGGAATGATTCTTTATTGAAAGAAATTCTTTATTACATCAAGGAAAGAAAAGAAAAAGGACATTCAGGGAAGAAATTCCCGAAGTGCTAGTATGTATGCAACTTTTAATCCTCTATCTCTATTTTTAGAGGATTTTACATGATGACTAAAGCCAATGTTCCACAAAGTGGCAATGAGTTATGTAGCTTCGTAGTCTTCTTCGGATTCCAAAGCACGCCTTTTGGTTGGAGATGTAAGGGAGAATTCGGGGAATTCATAACGAGGCAAGCTGAGCTGAGTAAGGCATCGATGGAGGTTGTAAAACACAAGCTCAGTAGCCCCGATCAGCTTAAGCTCTGCACCGGATGCGCGGCGTACTCTAATGGGCTTTCCAACAAGTGCAAGTGGGGAAGAGTCAAACCCGTTGGACGACATGCATCTCAGATACTCTCTCCAGTCGGCTCGGGTCTTGAGCTTTGGTACTTTGTTGATCATCCTCTCGTTGAATTTCACGATGTTGGAGATGTGGTGGATCGGTCTATTCAGGTAGATTTGAGACGGTCTTGCTGACATCCTCGTGTGATATTCGAATTTGAAGTGTAGCTCGACCCATAAAGCAAAGAGCAGCATGCACCCATAAGGAGTTTGACCCGTGGACGCCGCAGAGAGCCCACTGTAGAGATAAGCCAGGATCGCAGCGCTGATATGTTTTCCCTCGAAGATTGCGCATATCGCACTAACTTGATCGTCTTCAAGGATGTTGTCTTGCGCAGGAAAGAACAGATCCCCGGCAAGGCACGTGACGAAAGCTTTCGTCACGTCCTCAGCTTCATCCTCCCTCAGATCATCAATCTCGTACAAGGTCCACTCAGCGAGCTTTGCAAGGTTGATCCCTCTATTGGTAAGGCACCCTTTGACCTCTGTGGGATCTTTCATGATTGTCATCAACAGTTGATGGCCAGTGATCTTTTCCTTCATTAAAGCCATCTTATCCTTGATCTTTGGAAGACCCAACAAAAGCTCCACCTCCTCTAGAAGGATAGTGCATTCAAAATCCGGGAAAAGAAAGGTGTGGGTTTGAGGATGCCATTGCTCAATCAAGGCACCCATGGCCGCCCAATCCACGTTTGGGCTCTTGTAGTGCTTAGCATGGACTACCAAGCCTTGGAGATTCCACTTGGAGATAAAAGTTTGCATGGAGAGTTTGGTACTCTTAGCAAGTTTGCGAATCCAAGGGAGGGAGGTGAATTTCCTTAGACCGGGAAACATAGGGTACGCCTGGAAAAATAGAAGAGAGGATCAATTGAAGAACTTGAAGAAAACATGAAGAACATGGGGAAAAAGAGGAAATTGAAGAACAAGGATTGAAGGAAAGATAATCCAACTTACTTGGAGATTGGGATCTCTTCTGCTTAGATGATTCTCCACATCGCAGAGCCTCTGTAGCGTCCTTCTCATCCTCTTGCTTGAAGAACTCATCTTGTTTTCGAGTTTCTTCATTCTTGAAGCCTTGTAACCTTGAAAACCTTGAACTTTGAAGAAAAAAACTTCGACTTTGATCTCTAGATTGTGGTAGGATTGCTATGAAACAAGTTAATGATGTTTATATAGAAGGAATTGCGATCTTAGAAAGACTTTTCCGGATTGGAAAATGGATAGGCATTGGAAGAGTTGGAATCCGAGTAGAGAACAGCCAGAACCTGTTTCTGCGACTGAAAAGGCATCGTGGAACAGGGACACATTTTAGATGAGTAAAGGGCGTCGACGCGACACGACGCATTTCAATCTTTTCTGTCATTTACCCGAAACTCCATATTTTGATGCTTAATTAAACACTTGCTTGAAATTACTAATGATTTTTTAGTGCAGGAAAATCAGGAAAATTCAAATGAAGCTGGAAAATATCAAGAAGATCCCACCGTGGGAATTTATGAGTCTCGACCGTGGCTAAAAAGACGGTTATCTCTATCCCTTGTATTCTTTCATGTAATTAATTTGCATTACTATATGTAAAATATTTATTAGATTATATCAAGGACCTTGTGATTTTGATGAAACTGAAATTTAAGTTCCCCTTCAACAAAAACGGTGATAATTCCAGAGAATTCTTAAGCGCACGGATAGGCCGTTGGATTGCTAATTAGTGAGGACGATGGCTCCACTTTTGTGAAACGGTGCGTGGATAAACGAGCTTCGGCTTAGCACTGAATTGCAAGAATTGGTATCTTGACTCATTAATGACAATTTAACAATATTATCCTTGATTAATTTATATTTTATTTGACTTTATATTTTTCTTTTAGCCCAGCATGCATCACGTAGGACTTTGATATAATTGTGACAAAAATTAATTATTGATTAAGTTTCAGACCATTGATCAAATAATTCAAACATGATATGAAATATTCCATTCTGAATTAAGTATCCTGATTATCTTTGAGGTTCGCTTAAAGATATCCTTGGAATTCTATCCTTTCTTAGACTCTTTATCCAATATTTTTTGTTTCCTTTTAAGATTCATCATGATTGCAGCACGTCCACATTGGCTGGCAATCGCTCCCCATGATGAAACCTGCAGTGTCTACGACCTAGGGTACTTCCCACTCCGTGGAGGTTGATTGACCTCATTTTATTTCCTTGTCTACCTCATCCAGACATGATTACTTCCATTGATCTCCTTGAGTTATCTTCATCAATGATTTTGAGAAAAATTCCAATCATGTGATGTTGGGAACATGTCTCATCACACCTTGGCATCACCTTTTCAGTACATTCCATTTCATTTCACTCCCTTACAAAGACGATGCCAAGGTGAGGCAGCTGTAGACACGCTAATTTTGACATCATTTTGAGTAAATTTCATATCATATAATAATGCCTCAGAATAGTCTGATATTTAATCATTGGTTAATTTTTATTAATCTTTCTAAATGGTATCGGGTCAGACAGACATAATTTAAGTTAATTAATTAAATTGATTTTAACTCAAATTTTGATTAAAATATGAAGAAATCTAAAAGACGTCGCCCTGTACGGACGCCATTTAGAGTTTATTCCTATTTTGATATTTAAATTTAGATTTTAATTAATTGATTAATTACCTAAAATACGTCTGCCAGGCACGACGCAATTTAGGTCTCCTAAGCTATTTCTGTCTCTTTTCCAGATGTTTATCCTTATCTTAATTAGTGTAAAATGCGTCTTCATTGAGCGATGCGTTTTATACAATTACAGATAATGATGAACTTTTCCCGGATGTTTATCCTTATCTTAATCAGTTTGAAAGGCGTTTGCCATTGGCGATGCATTTTAGATTAATTACATATAATGATGAATTAATCTGTGTTTATCTGTTTGTTAAGCTGGATAAACTTCAAAATTTCTCGATGTAAATCCGCGGATATAAAAGTCTATAAATACCCAGCCTCTTGGTCAAGTGACAGTTAGTGATGGTGATTCCAGTGATCTGAATGATAGTGAGAGTGACAGTGATAGTGATTTAAGCGATAATTGAGCAAAGGAATCTTGGCGACGACGTCCAAACGCTGAAGGATCGAGGTGCTGCTTCCAGGAGTTCTTCGTCTATTCTTTGTCCATCCAAGATCCTTTCAAGGCCAAGGCTTTCCAGGGGCCATCCAGCTTAGCTTCTAATTAATTTATGCATCCTTCTCACATTTTTTATCACATTAGACTCACATTTTCATCACATCATTCCATGCAACACACACTCACTAGCATTCTTTTCCAATCCATATTTTGAGGGGTTTAAAAGACCATTCCAACAAGTGAGTTCAATTGTCTAGTTGCATGCTCAGAATTTCTACTAGAATACATACTACGTCTATTTAAATTCTTATTGTTTTTTCTCTCTTTCTTTTCATTTTCTTGCAAGGTACAAAAAGAGAACAAGAGGAGGGAATCAACAACGAACAACAAGGAGTCTGGATGATCCTCAAAGCCCAGTAAGCAGTCAAAGCAAGAACAAAGACAAAAAGGGCTCTCTTTCTTCAGCCGGCTGAAGGAGGGGAATCAAGGACTCGAACATCTCCCACATCCATAACAGGTAGGCGATCAAACCTTCTTTTGGAACTTTTTAGTTAAAAGTTTCTGGCGATTACATCATATTCACTTAGTTTTTAATAGGTTTATTTTCACTTAAACAACATAATCTTTCATGATAATCACACACCCGATTTGAGCACTCACAATGTGTTTATTGATTCGGGTGCTTCACATTCTTTTATTTCTAAGTAGTTCGTAGATATTCTTTCTGCACCCGTTGATGAGATATCTGATGGACTGATAATAGAGGTTCCTTCTGGGGATTTCATGTTGAGTTATAACTATTTGAGTGAGGTTCCCTTGACCATTGAGGGTCATGAGTTACCTGCCCAGTTAGTTGTGCTTGCCATTCGCGACTTTGATGTCATCTTGGGCATGGACTAGTTGGAGGCTTATTATGCCGAGGTGGACTGCCACAGGAAGAGGGTGCATTTCTCTATTCCGGACATCCCGACCTTCTACTTCCAAGGTATTAGGCTCTCTTCTCGTGGTATTCTTGTTTCTGCCTTTAAGGCCCAGAGGTTGCTTGTTGGTGGTTGTGAGGCTTTCCTTGCCTCTGTTGTTTTACCTGGTGTTAGTAGTAGTTCCAATCCTTGGGAGGTGCCTGTAGTTTGTGACTTTTTTGATGTGTTTCCTGAGGAGTTTCATGGCCTTCCTCCTCAGTGAGATGAGTTCACTATTGAGCTTGCACCAGGTACGACGCCCTTGTCTAAGGCCCCGTATCGGATGGCTCCGGCCAAACTCGCTGAGTTGAAGGCGCAGTTGCAGGAATTGCTGGATAAGGGTTTTATTCGTTCCAGTACTTCTCCGTAGGGTGCTCCAGTTCTACTTGTCAGGAAGAAGGATGGTTCTCTGAGGTTGTGTATTGATTATAGATAGTTGAACCAGGTGATGATAAAGAACAAGTACCCACTTCCGAGGATCGATGATCTGATGGATCAATTGCAGTCTGCGAAGGTATTTTTAAAGATTGACTTGAGACCAGGGTATTATTAGATGAGGAGTAAGGTTGATGTGAGTAAGACGGCTTTGAGGACTCGGTATGGACATTATGAGTTTTTGGTTATGCCTTTTGGCTTGACCAATGCTCTGACGGCTTTTATGGATTTGATGAACTGGGTCTTCAGGGCCTACCTGGATCAGTTTGTGGTGGTATTTGTAGATGATATTTTGGTATACTCTTCTTCTGAAGAAGAGCATGCCACACATCTTCAGGTGGTGTTGCAGGTTCTGAGAGAGCATCAACTCTATGCCAAGTTTAGCAAGTGTGAATTCTGGCTAGATAAGGTGCACTTCCTGGGGCATGTCATTTCTGGAGATGGCATTGCAGTAGATCCAGCCAAGATTGAGGCAGTGATGGATTGGAGCAGACCAACAACAGTAACTGAGATCAGGAGCTTCTTGGGGTTAGCAGGATATTACAGACGGTTTGTTCAGGATTTTTCTTCGATAGCAACCCCTTTGTCGAGGTTGACTCGTAAGGGAGTTCATTTCGTGTGGACTGAGGAGTGTGAGCGGAGTTTCATTGAGTTGAAGACTCGCCTCACTTCGGCTCCAGTGTTGGTGCTTCCATCAGGTTTCGGTGGATTTGTGGTTTACTCAGATGCAACTCGTCGAGGTTTGGGTGCGGTGCTAATGCAGCATGGTAAGGTCGTGGCTTATGCTTCTAGGCAGTTAAAGAAGCATGCGGAGAACTATCCCACTCATGACTTAGAGTTGGCAGCTGTGGTACTTGCACTGAAGATCTGGCGACACTATTTGTATGGAGAGAAATTTCAGGTTTTTACCGACCATAAGAGCCTGAAGTATGTATTCACCCAGAAGGATCTGAACTTGAGGCAGCACAAGTAGATGGAGTTTATCAAAGATTATGATCTCGACCTTTCTTATCATCCGGACAAGGCAAACGTGGTAGCAGACGCCTTGAGTCGGAAGACGATCGTATCATATCTTATGGTTCAAGAATGGAGGTTATATGAGCAGGTTGTGGAATCTTCCTTTAGAATTCCTCGAGAGGCTGATAGAGCCATGTTGGCCAGCCTGACTGTGAGGCCAGCAGTGTACCATGCCGTAATCGAGGCTCAAAGAGCAGATGTAGAGCTGCCACAAATTCTCTAGATATCAGAGGTAGAGTTGTAGGATGATGGCACGGTCAGATTTAGAAGCATACTCTATGTTCCAGCTGAGGAAGATGTGCGCAGGAGTGTCCTAGATGAAGCGCACCGTTCTAGATATGCAGTGCATCCCGAAACGACTAAGATGTATCATTGTTTGAGGAGGCACTTTTGGTGGCCTGGTATGAAGAAGGACGTGGCTGATTATATGGCAAGGTGCGCGACTTGTCAGCAGGTTAAGGCAGAACATCATAGACCAGGAGGGTTGTTGCAGCCGTTATCGATCTCGGAATGGAAATGGGAACACGTGACTATGGACTTTGTGATGGGATTACTTATGTCCCCTGGCAGAAGAGATGCGATCTGGGTCATTGTTGATCGATTGACCAAGTCGGCACACTTTCTGGCTATTAGGAAGGACTGATCAGTCGGTAAGTTGGCTAAGATGTTTGTGGATCAGATCATCTCTCTGCACGATGTGCCCTTATCCATCGTGTCAGACCGAGATCCAAGATTTACTTCTAAGTTCAGAAAGAGTTTTTAGAAGGCCTTGGGTACGCAGTTAGCCTTCAGTTCGGCTTATCATCCCGAGACTGATGGGCAGTCGGAGAGGACCATTCAAACACTAGAGGATATGCTCAGGGCATGTTGCCTAGACTGGGGAGGTTCTTGGGAGCAACACTTGTCTACAGTGGAGTTTGCTTACAATAACAGTTATCATTCTAGTATCGGCATGGTGCCTTATGAGGCATTGTAGGGGCAGCCGTGTCGATCTCCTGTGAATTGGTCTGAGATTGGCGAGAGGCATATAGCAGGGCTAGAGTTGGTACAGCAGTGTGCTGAGGTTGCCAAAGTGGTACAGCAGAGGTTGACTACAGCTCAGAGCAGGCAGAAGAGTTATGCAGATATTCGTAGGAGACCGCTTGAGTTTGAGATTGGGGACCACATATTTCTCCGAGCCTCACACTCTAAGGGTATGATGAGATTCATGAAGCGAGGTAAGTAGAGTCCGCGATATGTTAGGCATTTTCCCATTCTTGCTTGAATTGGGGAAACGGCGTATCAGCTAGCCTTGCCACCCAGTCTTGCAGGAGTGCACGTTGTGTTCCATGTTTCTTTGCTGAGGAGATATGTTCAGGACCCATCTCATGTTTTGGACTTTTCAGAGTTGGAAGTCGCTGAGGACTTATCCTTTCCAGAATTTTCAGTACATATTGAGGATCACAGGGAACAGGTCCTTCGGAACAAGATTGTTCCTCTAGTAAAGGTGATTTGGCAGCATCGCTCCGGGGGCGAGGTGACCTGGGAACGCGAGGATGAGATGCGGGAACAGTTTCCCGACCTTTTATCGTAAGTTCTCTTGTGAGCTAGTACCATTATTTTCGATCTCGTTATTTTATAATAGGCTATTTCGATGAAGAAATTATTTTAAGGGGGGGAGAATGTAAGGATTGAGGTTTCGGATCCGATTATCGGGTCAGTTTCAGGGTCGGATCCCTCGGTTTGGGCCCTTGCGGGGATAAGGCTTGTGTTCTTTTTCGCGTCGAGCTCGCTCGACGCAGTTCAAACGGCGTCCAGCAATGTGGACGTGTTTTAGGCTGTACCACGTGGGCTGGCTTTGGGGCGCAAGAATACGGCCCCGGTCTTATCGTCTGAATGGCATCTTGTATGGACAACGTCATTTAGACTACGGCCCTGGTTTGTCAGTGTACGGCCCAGACTTGTCGTCTGAATGACGTCGGGCTTGAACGACCCGTTTTTCCCAGTTTCTGTTTGACCCCGCGAACCCTCCCTCCTTTCCCTCATTCTCTCCTTTCTCTTCTCTCTCCTCTCTTCCCTCCAACCCTCCGGCTCCCTTTCCCCCTTCTCCTTCCTTTCTTCTCCCCATTCCTCCTCTCCCTCCACTCCATTAACCTCCCAACCTCCTCCACTACCACCACCACTTCCTCCGCAGCGCATTTCTCTCTAGACGGCGGCTGACGTCCCGGTGGAGTAACAGCGTCCATGACGGTACCAGCGGCGGCGTGTGGCGAGACGGGTTGGCGGCTTGGAGCTCGAAGGAGTTCGAGTAACCGGTAGGATGACGATCCCCATTATATTTCATTTAAAACCATATTTTTTCCCGCTTTGGAGCATGTTTAAGGGATTTTTGGGGTGAAAATACTAATTGCATGTAATGAAGAATTGTGGGTTTTTAATGGGTATTTAGGTTATCCTCCTCCTCCTCTATTTTTTTGGTATTTTTGCACAATTTAGGAGAGAAATCTCGCCTTGCAACTTGCGGGAAGGAAGAAGGAGAACCTGTCTGTCAGGGTTAAAAGGCGTCTGGGGACAGCGACGCCATTTAAAAGGTGGCTTCCACCCACGACGCCATTTAACCACAGATAACAGACTCTATCTCTAGATTGAATAGCGTCTAGAGACATCGACGTCTTTTAAGCGGCGACTTCCGTGCACGACACGTTTTAAGTTCAGATCACTCCGAGGCCTGTCTCTGTTTCTATCGTTATTAGGTGACTAGGGACAGCGACGCCTTTTAAACGGCGACCCGTTTGAACGACGCTATTTATGCCATATTCCGTGGCCCATTTTCACATGAACCAGTTTATGAGTCTTGAATGACATCTGCCTTAGGCGACGCGATTCAAGATAGAATCTCATTAATTCCTGCAATTAACATGTGTTTACATTGATAGATAGTTTGGTTGATTGCATATTTGAGAACATACTTGAGGACAATGATTTCTACGTGATCGGATCGCACCGTGCTGCGTTTTGTGTGATCGTGGACCTAGAGTGACAGTTGTTAGCGCTGAGGCACCCCGTGTCGGTATGGGAATGACACGGTGCCGGTGTAGGAGGGGTGGGGTGACGCCTAGAGAGAGGGTCACCTGGTATACCCCGGGGTATAGCTAGTACCGGTGTGGGAGTGGTACATTCGGAGTGTCACTCGTGCTGAGGGAAGTAGGACCACCTTGAGCCATGTCAGGCCGGAGTAGCCAGTGTGCTATTCGAGGGTTGCTGTTTGGTCTCAGCGGGTCGGTGTTTTCCACGTTCGGCCATGTGACTTGTGTGTTTAGCCGAGACACTAGTTGTGGACTCCATGGTAGTTTCAGAATCGTACATGTTACTGTTATAAATGCGTGTGTTTTATATCGAAATTGTGTTACTGCTTTATTTAGTTAAATTGCCTATATTTGTGTACTGTACTTGTGGGTGTGTGAGTGGATGGTGGGGATCGAAGGATCTCTACTGAGTCTTTTTCAATGAGACTCACCCCTTGCGGTTTTCAGGTGAGGGTTCCAGGCAGGCGTAGCAAGGAGAGTGCTGCCTTGGGTTGCGCGCCAGCAGCCGTTGTTCCGCGGTATCCCCCGATGTAGTTGTTATTTCCTTTTTGGCCTGTACGCTTAATTATTTCTTTTTCACTTGGAGTTTGTAATTATTTGCTGAGTCGAGTCAAATTGTAATAATTTTTAATTTTTGCACTTCCTTTACAATTCGATGTGATGTGGATGTTTAGCTTAGTTTATCATTTATTTCCCAGACTTATCGAGATCTTGGTTTGTCTCTAAATTTAATGATTCGATACCCATTTAGTAATCGGATCTCCGATTATAGGGTGGCGGGTTGTTACAATATGAGATCATTCACCCTCATCACATAATTAGAAATAACTTGTGTCGATCTTATCGAATATTTAATGTCCATCTCAAATATCTTATGATCGATAACTGTTTAAGACAAGTGACTAAGAATATTGATCTCACTATCATGATCTCATCATGATTCAATATCCCGTACATTTGTCTACGGACCTTCATTACGATAGTTAATTTACGAGAACTATAAATGAAGAAATAATTGTCTTTATTCTGAACTAGAATGTACAAAGATTGGCTTTGAGGCCACCTAATTCTATCAGTGACAAGATGAGTCTTTTAGTAGATTGATGTAGTAGGAGTATTTAAGTCTGGTATGTAATTGTGAGATCTTAGGGAGTTGTGGGAGGTTGTTTATGTTATTCAGAGACAATTGTTTATTGTAAGGATTGACGTTTCGGATCTAGTTATTAGGTCAGTTTCGGTGTCGGACCCTTGGTTTGAGCCCTTGTGGGGTTGAGGTAGGTTCTTTATCGCGTCGAACTTATGAGACGCGGTTCAAACAGAGTCCTGTTAGGGGGACGCGTTTTAGAGTATGGCACGTGGGTGCTACGTGGGCGCCACGTGGGCCAGTTTCGGGCCGTAAGAGTACGGCCCCGGTCTTGTCGTCTGAATGTTGTCGGTATTGAGCGACGCGTTTTAGCTAGTTTCGGTTTAACCCCGCGAACTCTCCCTCCTTTCCCTCATTTCTCTCATCTTCTTCTCTCTCCTCCCTCTCTCCGATCTCTTCACTCTCCCTTCCCCTTCTCCTTCCTTTCCTCTCACTCCACTCCATCAACCCCCCCCCCTAACTTCCACCACTACCACCACCATTTCCTCCGCGGCATATTGCTCTCCGGACGGCGGCCGACGTCCTAGTGCAGTAACAATGTCCACGGCGATACCGGCGGTGGCTTGTGGCGTGGCGGTTCGGCAGCTTGGAGCTCGGAGGAATTCAAGTAACTGGTAGGGTGACGATCTCCATTGTGTTTTGAGCAAAACCATGTTTTACTGCTTTGAAGCATGTTTAGGGGATTTTTGGGTGAAAATGCTAATTTTATGAAATGAGAAATGGTGGACTTTTAACTGGTATTTAGATTCTCCTCTTCCTTCCCTATTTCGGAATGTTTTTGTGCGATTTGGGGGGTGAAACCCCACTTTGTAACTCGGGAGAGGCTGGAGGGGGAACTTGTCTGCGGGTGTTAAATGGCGTCTGGGGACAGCAATGCCATTTCAAATGGCGGCTTCCACCCGAGACGCGATTTAGCCCAGATAAGGGACTCTGTCTCTATTTTAAATAACGTCCAGGGACTGCGACGCCATTTGAATGGCGACTCCTTTGAAGGACGCGAATTAGGCCATATTCCGATGCTAGTTTCCGAATTAACTAGTTTAGGGGGCTTGAATGACGTCGGCCACAGGCGACGCGATTCAAAACAGAACCTCATTAATCCATGCAATTAACATGTGTTTACATTGTTAGATAGTTTGGTTAAATGCATGCTTAAAAACGTACTCGAGGACAAAGGTTTCTACGTGATCGGATCGCACCGTGTTATATTTCGTGCGACCATGGACCTAGAGTGACAGTTGTTAGCGCTTAGGCACCCTGTATCGGTGTGGGAGTGACACGGTGCCGGTGTAGGAGAGGTGGGGTGACGCCTAGAGAGAGGGTTACCTGGTGTACCCCGGGGTATAGCTACTACCGGTGTGGGAGTAGTACCTTCGGACTATAACTCGTGCTAAGGGAAGCAGAACCACCTAGAGCCGGTCAAGCCGAAGTAGCCAGCGCGCTATCCGAGAGGTTGTTGTTTGGTCTCAGCGGGTAGGTGTTTTCCGCGTTCGGCCGCAAGGTTTTCGTGTTTAGCCGAAACGCTGGTTGTGGACTCCTTGGTGGAGTGGTTTCAGAGTTGTGTTTACTGATTTATTTATTTAAATTCCTTATATTCGTGTTATTGCACTTGTGGGTTTGTGAGTGGGTGGTGGGGATCGAAGGATCCCTACTAAGTCCATTTCGATGAGACTCACCCCCTGCGGTTTTTAGGTGAGGGTTCCAGGCAGGCGTAGCCTGGAGGGTGTTGTCTCGGATTGTGCGCCAACAGCCACTATCCTGGGGTATGCCCCGATGTAGTTGTTATTTTCCTTTCAGGCCTGTATGCTTAATTACTTCTTTTCAGTTGGAATATGTAATTATTTGCTGAGTCAAGTTGAATTGTAATAATTTTTAATTCATGCACTTCCTTTACAATTCAATGTAATGTGGATGTTTAGCTTAGTTTATCATTTTTTTCCCAGACTTATCGAGATCCTGGTTTGGCTCCCAATTTTAATGATTCGGTACCCATTTAGTAATCAGATCCCTGATTATAGGGTGTCGGGTCGTTACATTTATTATGAGACTTTTGTGGATTGTGTTAGCTTATTGTTATTTGAAATTTGCATGGATGGCTCTTTGCTTTACCTTGTAGACTCTTATTCTCTCATTTTCGTTATGTGTATGTTATGTTGTGTACCTGTACCGTTTCTGAATTCTGTCGAAAGTCAGATATGACTGGACACGGGATTTGGGGCATTATAGAACATAGTATCAGAGTAATTTTGAGAGTTTTAAGTTCAACACTATCGGATATGTTAAGTCTAGGTAGTTGATTGATGGATTTAAGATCTTATGTTGAATAGAAGTCATAGAATAGCTAAGTTTTAATTTAAGATAGAAGTAGAAGTGCTGAATTCTTGGATTTGAGACCTTATTTGAAGTATTTAAATTTCCAGGATATGTCGAGGCGTAGTCGTCCTACTATGGTTCCTCTTGTTCAGCTCCCGTCTTTTGAGGCTACCCCTGTGCACGGAGGTTGTTCTGCAACCTAGGGCCAAGGTGTGGTCACTGCATCGCCGGTCAATATGGACTTTAGTGGGTTCACGCAAACTTTTTCAGGGGCTTGTGTAGGCTTTGCAGACTCAAATTCAGGCTCAGCCCGATGGTCTTAAGATGACCTTTATGATGGAAAAGTTCAAGTTGCGTCCTCCTTCCTTTGAGGGGGAGAGCCAACTAGAGGTTGTTGAGGCTTGGCTCAGTAAAATGGGGAAGATATTAGTTGTGATTCATTGTCCAGAAGATGAGAAGGTCAGTTTGACGACCTTCATGTTGTAGGAGAGAGCTTATGTTTAGTGGAAGTCCATGAAAAGGATTGTATTTGCTGGTCATGCTTCTATACTTGAGTGGAGTTTCTTAGAGTGTTTCGCGAGAAGTACTTTCCTGATCATGTTCAAGATAAGAAGTAGACGGATTTTCTTAACCTGTACAAGGCACTATGTCTATGGCTGATTATGAAGTGAAGTTCTATGAGTTGGGAAAATATGCACCCTATATCTATGATGATGAGAAGATGAAGCTGAAGAAATTTGTCAAAAGTCTGAAAGGTACCATTCGACGTTATGTTTTTGCTCAAGACCCTCGGACTTTTGTTGTTGCTTTAAGGACTGCATTCAAAATAGTGTAAGCATGAGGGATTTATGGAAGAGCAGAAGGGTTAGAACTAGAGAAGTGCACTAGCTACCTTTGTGCGCAAGGATAAAAAGAAGTAAAAGAAGTTTCGGGTCCATCCAGTGAAGGGTACAGCACTGAAGGCATTTGATACCGCTTGCATTAATTTTGGGTGGGTGACATGGTGGGACACAGTGCTGGAGAGCAACCGGCAAGTGTTTAGAGTGTGGTGATCCGGGGTACATGGTTAGAGATTGCTTGAAGGCCAGAGCTCAACTGGTGCAAGAACAAAACAAAGGCAAGACTCAAGGATGTGTTTATGCTCTCACTAAGAAAGATGTTTTGGAGACTCCTACTGTCGTAGAAGGTACTATTCTTATTGATGATGCTTATGCTAAGGTGTTATTTAATCCTAGAGCTACTCATTCATTTATAACTGCTAGTTTTGCTAAATCACTTAAGAGTAGACCGATAGATGCTACGCATCCATTGATAGTTACTACAACTTCTATAGAGGAGATTCACACTATGCATATTATATCTTCTATTATTGTTAACCTTGGGGATAGAGGTAGAGTGGTTGAGTTGTACAGGATCTAGATGGTAGACTTTGATGTTATTTTGGACATAGATAGTCAAGATAAGTTCTTTGCCTTGTTAGATTGTCATCATAAGAAGTTGACATTTCTAGAGCCTGGTGAAAAGAATTTATTTATCGTTGACCTAGGCATTGATCAGGCCGTGTTATAGTCTATTCACTCAAGGTCGAGAAGTTGTTGAGAATGGATTGTCATAGATATTTGGCTAGTGTCGTAGTGGTTCCATCAGATGGTATTAGTGACAGATCTATTGCTGATATTGATGTCATTCGGGAGTTCCATGATGTTTTTCCAGATGATCTGCCCGATTTGCCTCCTTCACGAGAGATCAATTTTGTTAATGACCTTATGCCAGGAACAACTCCTATTTGTAAGACTCTGTATCGTGTGACCCTAGAGTAGCTGACAAAACTGAAGAAGCAATTGTAGGAGTTACTTGACAAAGATTTCATTCGGCCCAGTATGTCACCTTAGGCAACCCTAGTGCTCTTTGTGCGCAAGGATTGTTCAATGAGGCTGTGTATCGATTATCACCAGCTTAATTAGATGACTATGAAGAATAGATATCTTTTGTCTATGATTGATGATTTGTTTGATCAACTGTAGCTAGCCAAGGTCTTTTCCAAGATTGATCTTAGGTCAAGGTATTGTCAGTTGTGGATCAAGGATGAGGATATACCTAAGACTACTTTTCGGACAAAGTATGGACATTATGAGTTTGTGGTTATGCCTTTTGGAGTGACAAATGCCCCTGTTGTTTTTATTGATATGATGAATAGGATGTTTTAGCCGTACATGGACTAGTTTATGGTGGTATTTATTGATTATGTGCTGATTTACTTCCTAGTATTGAGGCACGTATAGAGTATTTGTGGATTGTTTTGGAGCTGTTGAAGCAAAATCAGTTGTGTGAGTGCTCAAATTGTGATGTATGAAATCATGAATTTCATGTTGATTATATGACAATGAAACCTATTAAAAAAACTAAGTGTGATCGCCAGAAAGCTTTTGACTAAAAAACTTCAAAAGATAAAAAGATAATCGCTTTCTTGTTTTGAAGTTGGGAGATTGTTAAATTCTTGATTCCTTCTCTTCAGCCGGCTGAAGAAAAAGAGCTCTTCTAGTGCTTATGTTCTTGCCTTGATTTGATGAATTTGGGGATCTTCCTTTCTGCTCCAGTCCTTCTTTGGATGATGATCTCCACTTGATCTTCTTGATCTTGATAATTGTACCTTGCAAAGAAATAAAGAAAGAAGAAGAAAACTACTAAGAACTAATAGAGTGCAGAATCTATTCTAATCAGAATTTTAATCATGCAACTAAATATAATCACTCACTTGTTTTGTAGTCTTTTAAAACCCCTTTAGCATATGGATTGAAAATTATGAATGTTGTGAGTGTGTGAATAGCATGAAGTGATGATTATGAAATTATGATACTAATGATAATGAAAACAATAGAAAGAAAGAGTGAAGTTGAATGGCCCCTGGAAGCCTTGATCTTGAATGAACGAAGAGGATGAAGAAAGGATGAAGAGGGTGAAGCTTGCTCTCCTTTGAATGCTCCTGGAATCCTTCACGTAGCGCTTCAATTCTTCTTTAACCTTTTTTTCACTAACTTTCACTACTTTTTCACTAACTTTTTAATGACCAAGGCTTTGGGTATTTATAGAGTTGAGTTTAAGATTCATATGCGCATCAACGGTCACTTATGGATCAACATGAAAGAATTTGGAGCCAATCTAATCGAGAAACAGATAAACACATGTTAATTCATCATTATCTGTAATTAGCTAAAACACGTCGCCCATGGGAGACGTCTTTTATCTTCATTAAGATAAAGATAAACTCGGGAAGAAGAAACCATTATCATTAGGAAACCTAAACGGCATCGTTCCATGTAGACATCTTTTAGTCAATTAATAAATTAATTAAAAATCAAATTAAAAATCAGAATAAGAATAAAACCCTAAATGGCATCTTCATAGGCTGACGTCTTTTAGAATAATTTTCATATTCGATTAAAAATCTGAATTAAAATCAATTTCATTAATAAACTTAAATGGTGTTTTTCTGACCCGATGTCATTTAGACAATAAATCTAATAAAATAATAAAAATTAACCAATGATTAAATATCAGACCATTTTGAAGCATTATTATATGATATGAAATTTACTCAAAATGATGTCAAAATTAGCGTGTCTACAAGTTGTATGCTAAGTTTAGTAAGTGCGAGTTTTGGTTAGAGTAAATTTAGTTTCTTAGTCATATGATTTTCAAAGATGGTGTATCAATGGATCTAACTAAGGTTGAGGTCGTACTTAATTGGTAGACGCCTAAGAATGCTTCAAAGATTTAGAGTTATTTAGGTTTGGCAGGCTACTATAGGCATTTCATTAAGGGATTTTCATTTATTACTGCTCCGATGGCCAAGCTTATCAAGAAGGGTGTCAAACTCATATGGTTTGAAGAGTGTGAGAAAAGTTTCCAAGAGTTGAACACAAGACTTACCACTTCCCTAATTTTGACTTTGCCTAGTGGGTTAAATGTTCTTTTTGTTTATACGGATGCTTCTAGGAAAGATTTGGGTTGTGTACTGATGCATAATGGGAAGGTTGTGACTTATGCTTCATGCCAATTGAAAGATCAAGAGTAGAATTATCCGACACATGATTTGGAATTAGCTACTATTGTTCATGCCTTGAGGATTTGGAGACACTATCTTTATGGAGTACAGTTTGAGACCTTTACTGATCATCAGAGCCTGAATACATTTTCTCACAGAAGGAGCTTAATCTGAGGCAGAGAAGATGGATTGAATTTTTGAAGGATTATGAGTTTGCACTTAATTATCATCCTGGTAAGGCCAGTGTGGTTGACTGATGCTTTGAGCAGGAAACTTATGGCCTTGTCCTTGCACAGAGATTGGGCGATGCTTGAAGACGTTGTTGATTGTAAACCAGAAGTTAAAGGTGAGCATTGTGTTCTAGCTCAATTGGCTGCGAGACCTGTGATTATGGAGAGAGTTATAGAAGTTCAGAACCAAGACCCTAAGATGTAAGAATTGATTAGTAAGGCCGATATTTCTCGGAGTGATGAGGGAGTTATTAGATTTCGAGGAAGGTTGTGTGTTTCACATGATGAGGAGCTGCAAGAAAATTGTTGAATGAAGCTCACAAATCCTAGTTTTCTATTCACCCAAGGAGTACCAAGATGTATAAAGATATAAAGAGAAATTTTTGGTAGTCTAATATGAAGAAGGATATTGCAAAATTTGTTTTCAAGCATCTTACTTGTCAACAGGTGAAGATTGAGCATCAAAGGCCAAGTGGTACGATGCAAGTCATGGATATTCTGGAATGGAAATGAGAACACATTACTATGGACTTTGTGACAGGATTGCCATTAACCAAGAAGAAGCATGATTCTATTTAGGTGACTGTGGATAGATTAACTAGTCTGCTCATTTCCTAGCAATACATAAGAAAACTTCTTTAGAAGAATTGACTTGGATGTACATTAAGTAGATTGTGAGGTTGCATGGAGTTCCAGCATCTATTATCTCAGATCGTGATGCTCATTTTACACCGAGGTTCTGGAAGAGTCTATAGGAAGCTTTAGATACACACTTGAAGTTTAGTTCAACTTTCCACCTGTGGACGGTCAGAGGGTGGCCTTCTCTCTTTCCTTCCCCCGCTTAGCGTACAACTCGGCCAATAGTGAGGTGAAGGAAATGAAAATGGTTAAGTGATCGCCAAGAGCATTACCTCAAGTTCCCATATTCTGTGGGATGGAAAGTTTGATTGAGATGAGTGGGAGAGCGTGATGTTGTGGGTTCCTTTTCTCTGCCTCCGGTCAACCAAGACAAAGAACTCGGTCCTCTACTCACGAACAGTAGTAAGTGATAGATATAGGTGGCCTCTAAGTCAATCACGAGGCACTTATTTCAATCTAGTTCAATAATAAATGACATATATATATTTCATTATGTAGATTGGCGTGTTTATTATTATTGCGCATAATGAAGTCCATGAATGTGTGCAACGGCCATCAGATTATGATGAGATCATAATAATGAGACCGATGACCTATAAACACATATTATGAATTGTTCCTAGTCGTAGGATGTGTGAAGAGTACATCAAACATCCGGTAAGACTAGTACAAGTTATTCCAGCTCATATGATAAGGGTGACTGATCTCGTTAGTCACATGTGTGGAGACACAATGGCAAATCTGTAGGTGCTCATTGGGGAATGAGTTCACTGAACTTATCCGATATAAATCGCTGAATGGTAATTTACCTGACTGTCAAATGGCTTGATTCATCGTCACAGTGGTGTGGTTGGTCCTTGGACTTGAGACACCAAAGACACCTTGTCAGTGGACTTCTAGGCTTTGACCTTAGCTTACGAATCCCTATCTATGGGATTTCTAATAGTCAAGGATCGGGTCCAGCGGAAGACCTTCGAAGGTGATTGCTTATTCAATCGAGGATCGTTTGCTCTCAGGTAACTGGAGAGAGAATGCTCTAGAATAGATCAACAGGAGTCTCTGGCCAGAGCAGACACAATATCAGAAAAGGTGTTTTCGGATATTGTACAGTGGAGTCTGATTTAAGTGAGTTGACCATCTAGAATTTGACAGTTGACCATACCCTAGGTTAACTCAAGAGCATTGTGCGAACGAAAGATTATAGCTACGCGGTAACTGTGGACGGACAGGTTCTATGAGTGGGTTGCTGAACCCCATTACCTTCCGAGATCATGCGGTGTTCCTTGGCACCCAACTTGATCGGAAGTCCGACCGAATTTTATATGAGATGTTAATTCGGTTAAGTAATTAATTAATATCTAGATATTAATTAATCACAATAAGTCAATAACTAGTTATCGGACTTAACAGGCTGAAAACCGGACTGGTTAATGGGCCTAGAGGGTCACACGCAAATAGATTCTCAATCGGTGGTACTAAAGTGGGATTTATATTAACTCGGGGACTTTCGTGAAAAGTCGCGCCGACTTAATATATATAAACGCTGTTGAGAAACCCTGAGCCAAGCTCCAGGAACTCTCAAGGCTGGCCGTCCCCCTCTCTCTCTACTCCTCCTCTGGGTGCCCCGTTCGAGGCGCCTGGAGACTTCCCGTCTCTGCCGCGTGCGTTTCCCGAGAGTCGAGAATTCTCGTCGGATGATCCGGACATGGATGCGGCGAGGATTCTTCAGCGTGTGAACTGATCTGGACGAGGGATCGAGGACGAACCATCGCGGTGAATCGCATGGATACTGCTGGAGGTCGGACGCTTGTGCGGCTAGCGGCATCGCCTCGACAAAATCGAAACGGTTGCCGATTCGAATCCGCACACGGTGATACGATCACTTCTTGTTTTTCGGTTTTCTGTTTTTTTTCGTTCTGAATCGGATCAAAGGGAATCGAGCGGGACTTTGTTTGTTGCTTCCGCTGCATTCTTCATGCCCCGCCTAGATCCTAATAGTGGTATCATAGCCAAGTTCCGTTGTAATTCGTTTCAAAACAGTAAAATTAATGTCTTGAAATTAATTCCATGCATTATATTTCTTATTTCTCAATGGAATTCGTTCATGGGATGAACGTGTAATAATCGGATTATTTTTTTCTGAAGAAATTCATTTATTTTAGGGGTTTTCGTAAGGTTCTTCATGGGGATGAAGAACCGAACATTGTGGGCTTGGATGGGGCTTCCATGGCGATGGAAGACCACAAAATTAGCTTGCTGGTATGACCAGCTATCCCTCCAGTCCCCGGTATGATGGATATAGGTGTCCTCTAAGCCAATCATAAGGCACCTATTTCAATCTGGTTTACTGATAACTGGCATTTATTTCATTATGTAGATTGGCATATTTGTAATTGCGCATAATGAAGCCCATGAATGTGTGCAATAGTCATCGCATTATGATGAGATCATAATAATGAGACGGATGACTTATAAACACATATTCTTAATTGTTCCTATTCGTAGAATGTTTAAGAAGGACATCAAACATCCGATAAGACTAGTACAAGTTCTTCTAGCTCATATGACGAGGGTGACTAATTACGTTAGTTACTTGTGTAGAGACAATGGTAAACCTGTAGGTGCTCATTGGGGAATGAGTTCACTGAACTAATCCGACATGAATCACTGAATGGTAATTTACCAGACTGTCAACCGCTTGATTCATTGTCACAGTGACGTGGTTGATCCTTGGACTTGAGGCACCAAAGACACCTTGTCGGTAGACTTCTGAACTTTGACCTTGACCTACGAATCCCTATCCATGGGATCTCTAATAGTCAAGGATCGGGTCCAGCGGAAGACCTTCGGAGATGATTGTGTGTTCAATAAAGGATTGTTCGTTCTTAGGTAACTTAAGAGAGAATGCTCTAGAATAGATCCGCAAGAGTCTCTAGCTAGAGCAGAAACAATATCAGAAAAGATGTTTTTGGATATTGTACAGGATAATCTAATTCAAGTGAGTTGACCATCTAGGGTTTGACAGTTGACCATACCCTAGGTTAACCCGAGAACATTGTGCGAACGAAGGATTATAGTCACACGATAACTGTGGACGGATAGGTTCCATGAGTGGGTTGCTGAACCCCATTACCTTCCGAGATCATGCGGTGTTGCTTAGCACCCAACTTGATCGGAAGTCCGGTCGAATTTACCTGAGATGTTAATTCGAGTAAGTAATTAATCAAATTTTAAATATTAATTAATTACACTAAGTCAATAACTAGTTATTGGAATTAAAGGGCTGAAAATCGGACTGGTTAATGGGCCTAGAGGGTCACACGCAAAAGATTCTCAGTCGGTGGTGTTTAAGTGGGATTTATATTAAGTCGGAGACTTTTGTGAAAAGTAACACCGACTTAATATATACGCGCTGTTAAGAAACCCTGTGCCAAGCTCCAGAGTTTCCCCATACTAGCCATCCCCCCTATCTCTCTCCTCCTCCTCTGGGCGCCCCATTCGAGGCGCTGGGACAGTCTCCATATCCGTCGCACGTGATTCCCAAAAGTCGGGAATTCCCATCTGTAGGTTTTCGGACATCGTTGCGGTGACGGATCTTCAGCGAGCGAGCTGATCGGGACGAGGGAGCGAGGATGAACCACCGCGGAGGATCGCGTGGATACTGCTGAAGGCCGGACGTTTGTGCGGCTCACGGCATCGCCTCAACGGAACCGAGACGGAAGCGGATTCGAATCCGCCTACAGTAATCAAATTACATCCCGATTTATGTTTATTATTTTCGTTTCGAATCTGATCAGTGGGCATCGGGCAGGTATTTTCTTGTTGCTTCCACTGCGTTCGTCGCGCCCCGCCCGGATCCCAACAGTGGTATTAAAGCCAGGTTCCGCTTTGATCTATTTCGGATCACTGAAATTAATGTTCTAAAATTAATTCCATGCTCGATTATTTTTTTTCTTCCATGGGAATTGTTCATTGGATGAGCAATTGATAATTAGATTACTTTTCTTATGAAGAAAACGAATTTTTATTTGGGGTTTTCATGGTGTTCTTCATGGGATGAAGAATCGGGTCATGGGTTTCAAAGAGAGTTTTAAAATTGGGTTTTTAGCCCATTGTCGGCCGTCCCCGTAGTCGCCGGTGTGACCGGCGATGGGCGGCGACCTTGCCGGCCCCCTACTGCGCGGTGGAGACCGACGGTGAAGCTCTGTCCCCTCCTTCCCTCTTGTTGATTGTTGTAGCTATTTGAAGAAGGAATGGGCCAAGGACTCGAGTAACCAGACTCACCGCCGGGGGTGAAGGCCTCTGACGGCACCTGCCTCGCTGGAGAGGTTCTCCGGCCCCGTCTCCGGCGCCTTGGAATTCTTCTGCCGACATCGGGCAAGGTTTTGGGGGCGTCGGGTGAACCAGATGAAAAGGGGGTTTGCTGCAGGCTCCGCCGGCGCCGGCCTTGCAGGCCACCCTCACCAGCCCCATCAAGTGCATCGGGGAGGGATGGTTGCGCCGCCCTGGTCCGCTCACCCCTCCCTTGTCGGCATCGAGCAGGAAGGCGAAGGGGACCGGCGGCGGCCGATGGCTAGGGCAAAACCCTAGCCATGCGACCAGGCCAATCGGCTTGGGCCCCCCAAGCCTTACCTAAACCGGCCCAGGCCCATGTTGGGCGTGCCTGGCTCGGGCCACGTGGCTAGGCCGACCCAGTGCAACTGGGCAATACCCTAAAAATTGCCCCTTAACCCCCTTAACCCATTTAACCCTAACCCCATTATAAAACCTCTTGTATTCCCAAGTTTAAATAATAGGAAATTAACATGTTAATTGAGATTATGTTTTAAAGTGTTTTAAAAACTAAAATTTCAATTAACAAGTTATTTTAATATGTTTACTCTTAAAATTGTTTTAAGACTAATATTTAATTAACAAGTTATTTAAATATGTTTTGTCTTAAAATTGTTTTAAGACTAATATTTATTAACAAGTTTTAGTTATCAAGATATTAATTGAAGCATTGTTTTTAAAAGGTTGCTTTGAACTTAATGTTCAATTAACAAATTGAATGAACAAGATATTAATTGAAGCATTATTTTGAAATTGTTTTAAAACTAATGTTAAATTAAATCTTGTTTTCCTTGAGGTTTAAATTAAAGATAATGATCTTTATAAGAATTAACAATTGTTGTTATTTCACTATTTATTGATCTAATTGTTAGATTAATAAATTATGATATTTTTCATAATTTAAATATTAGTCTAAATGTTAGATTAGTATTAATTCTTTATCCAAGGTTGTTAAAGAAGTACTTGTGCCTCAAGGACCATTAACAAGAATTGTAATGGCATTTGTTAAGCCATTATTAATATCTTGATGATTTTCTTAACAATGGGTTGTTAAGAGAAATTTTAAATTTGGCGATATCTTAACAAGAGTTGTTAAGACAATTTCAATTAGTCTAAATTATTAGACTAATTTTAATTTTAGATATGTTCTAATTAATATTTCTTAATAATTGTTATTGAGAAATATTATTTAATAAAAGAGTTATTAACAAAGAGTTGTTAAGAAATTAATATTAGAATTATAAATTCCTTTGTAGGAGTTATGAGGGATTTATAATTTTGGAAGGGTTTGTTGGGTTTCTCGCGTTTCTCCGGATCTCCCGTGCAGCGGAAAATAAAATAAAACCGGAGATCCGGTCCCGTTTCGAAAAACTAAAATCGATTATCGGATAATCGAAGTTCTCACCGTGTGCGGATTCGAATCCGCAACCGTTCGGTTCCGTCGATGCGACACCACAAGCCGCGCAGGTGCCCGGCCTCTAGCGAAGTCCACGCGATCCTCCCCGCGACGGATATCCTCGCATTCCTCGTTCTTCGCAGCCCACGACACCTCCGCCGGTCGCCGCAACGATGGCCGCAACGCGCAGACGATTTCCCGTCGAACGGGATTCGGAGAAGCGGCGGAGCAGATCTGGATCTGTCTGGACGCGAGAGAGAGAGAGAGAAATAGAGGAGGGGCGGCTAGGATTAGCAGCAACTTGGCCTGCTCAGCCCGTTCGCTATGTTTTATACTAACCGCGCAGTTTTTCATAAAAACCCCCGGTTTATATAAAACCCACTTATTTATCTATCGCCTTGAGAATCATTTGCGTGTGACCCTCTAGGCCCAAGTACCAGTCCAGTTAATGGCCCAACAAGCCCAGTGCCTCCTCACTGACTTTATTAATTAATTAATAACCCTTTATTAATTAATTAATCAATCGAATTGATGTCGCACATCGAATTCGACCGGGCCTCCGATCACGTTGGGTGCCAAGCAACACCGCGTGAACCCGGAAGGTATTGGGGTTAAGTAACCCACTCTTGGAACCTTTCCGCCGACAATTACCGCGTAGATATAATCCTTCATTCGTACAATGCTCTCGAGTCAACTCAGGGCATGGCGAGCTGTCAAACCCTAACCGGTCGACTCACTTGGATTGGATGCCACTAATGAATATCGGAAAACTCCTTTCCCGATATTATCGTCCGCCCTGGCCAGGGACTTTCTCGCATCCTTCCAAGAGCATTCTCTTTCTAAGTACCGAGAGCGAATGATTCCTTATTGACACACAATTCCCTTCGACAGTATTCCGTTGTACCCATTCCTTGGCGTATTAGAATCCCGTGGCTAGAGATTCGTAAACCAAGGACAAAGCACAGAAGTCCACCGACAAGGTGTCCTTGGTGTCTCAGGTCCGAGGACTATCCATGCAACTGCGACAATAGAATCAAGCTGGTTGACAGTGAGGTACAATACCATCCAGCGATTCAGTCGGATCAGTTTAATGAACTCATTCTCCAATGAGCACCTACACATTCGCCTTAGTGTCTCCACACAAGTGACTTATGAGATCAGTCACCCTCATCATATGAGCAGGAGTAATCTGTACTAGTCTAACCGAATATCCGATGTCCTTCTCGGATATCCTCCGACTAGGAACGATTAAGAATATGTGTGTTTAAGTGATCAGTCTCATTAGTATGATCTCATCAAAATCTGATCACTATAGCACATATTCACGGACTTCATTATGAAACGATAATTAATGTGATTTACACATAATGAATATTATGCCATTTTATTAATAAAGGAACGAGATTTACATAGTCAGATTGGCTTGTAGGCCACCTAAAACTAACAATTTCCCACTTGGACTAAAGCCAATCACCTTTATACAATAAGCCCATAGACTCTAGGTGACGCTCAAACACAATTTGAGCCAACGGCTTTGTCAGTGGATCTGCTATATTGTCGACGGATGGAACTCTTTCCACTACTACATCTCCTCTCGATATGATCTCTCTGATAAGGTGAAAGCGCCTCAGAATATGCTTCGATTTCTGATGAGACCGCGCCTCTTTCGCTTGCGCAATGGCTCCATTGTTGTCGCACAACAGTGGAACAGGCTCAGAGATGCTAGGAACTACGCCGAGGTCGGTGATGAATTTCTTCAACCACACTGCTTCCTTAGCGGCTTCAGCTGCAGCGATGTACTTAGCTTCAGTCATCGAATCTTCAGTGGTTACTTGCTTGGAACTCTTCAAGCACACTGCACCTCCGTTCAATGTAAACACGAATCCAGATGTAGACTTGCTATCATCTGGATCCAACTGGAAACTTGAGTCAGTAAAGCCTCGCAGTTTCAAGTCACCTCCTCCATAGACAAGAAACATATCCTTAGTTCTTCTCAAGTACTTAAGGATGCATTTCACTTCCTTCTAGTGCTCTTCGCCTGGATCGGCCTGAAATCTGCTCCTAACACTTAGAGCAAATGCAACATCAGGACGTGTACATGGCATGGCATACATGATAAATCCTATGGCAGAGGCATAGGATATTCTATCCATGAATGCCCTCTCATTATGAGTCTTAGGAGACTGCTCCTTTGAGAGATTAATTCCATGTCTCATCAGTATGAGTCATCTCTTGGAATTTTCCATGCCAAACCTTTTGACTATGGTATCTATGTACAAGGATTGGGTCATTCCAAGCATCCTCTTTAATCTATCTCTATAGCTCCGTATTCCCAATACGTAGGATGTTTCTCCCAAATCCTTCATGGAGAAATTTTTCGACAGCCAGATCTTTACTGATGACATCATAGCTACATCATTCCCAATAAGTAGTATGTCATCTACGTAAAGAACTAGAAAAGTGACTGCACTCCCACTGGTCTTCTTGTACACACAAGGCTCATCTTCATTCTTAATGAAGTCATAAGACTTGACTGCCTCGTCAAATCTTATGTTCCAGCTCCGGGAAGCTTGCTTCAGTCCATAAATGGACTTCTGAAGCTTGCACACTTTATCTGGAGATTCTTTGGATGTGAAACCTTCTGGTTGTATCATATACACCTCTTCCTCAAGGTTACCATTAAGGAAGGCAGTCTTTACATCCATCTGCCATATTTCATAATCAAAATGTGCAGCAATGGCGAGTAGAACTCTGATCGACTTTATCATTGCAACTGGTGAGAAAGTCTCATCATAGTCAATTTCTTGCCTTTAACGATATCCCTTTGCCACCAACCTTGCCTTATAAGTGTCGATCCGTCCATCAGCACCGATCTTTCTCTTAAAGATCCACTTGCAACCGATGGGTACAATACCCTCGAGCAAGTCCTCCAAGTTCCAAACTTGGTTGGTGTACATTGACTGGATTTCTGAGTTCATGGCTTCTCGCCATTTCCCGGCTTCTGGGCCTTCTATGGCCTCCTGGTAGGTTTTAGGATCATCATCCTCATTGTATTGTACCTTAGACTTACCTTCAGCAATATGTCCCACATATCGTTCGGGTAGTCTAGGTACTCTACCAAATCTACGAGACTCATCTGTGTGTACCTGAACAGATTCAGGAACTGATATCTCATCTGATGATAATGTACCTGTTTGGGGATCCGGAACCTCTTCCAGTACTATTTTACTCTCACTGTCCTCCTGGAGAAGGTATTCCTCTTCCAGGAAGACAACTTTCCTAGCGACAAATACCTTTTGTTCACCAGGATGGAAAAAATAGTATCCAAAGGTTTCCTTTGGATATCCCACAAACCTACATTTATCAGTTCGTGATTCCAGCTTGCCTGGATCATGCCTCTTTATATGAGCAGAACAACCCCAGACTTTAACATGTTTAAATTTTGGTTTCCTGCCTTTCCATATCTCATACGGAGTAGAGGCCATAGACTTGCTGGGTACTCTGTTCAGTAGGTATGCTGCTGACTCTAGAGCATACCCCCAGAGGGACACTGGTAATCCCGAAAAGCTTATCATGGATCGCACAATGTCCAACAAGGTGCGATTCCCCCTTTCCGATACACCATTCATCTGTGGTGTATATGGAGGGGTCAGCTGAGAAAAGATACCATTATCCTTTAAGAATTGTGTGAAATTAGTACTCAAGTATTCTCCTCCTCGATTTGATCGAAGAGCTTTAATACTCTTTCCTAACTGTTTCTCTCCCTCATTCTTGAACTCCTTGAACTTCTCAAATGCTTTCGACTTGTACTTCATTAAGTACACATAGGCGAATCTTAAGAAGTCATCGGTGAACGTGATGAAGTAAGAAAAGCCACCTTTGGCTTGGGTGGACATTGGACCACGTACATCTGAATGTATTAGTTCCAAAATGTCCTTGGCACGTTCTCCATGTCCAGTAAATGGAGATTTTGCCATCTTTCCCATAAGGCAGGATTCACATGTTGCAAACGATTCATAATCGAATGCTGTTAAGTAACCATACTTGTGCAACTTTTGCAACCTGCTTTCGCCAATGTGCCCAAGTCTACAATGCCACATATAGGCTTGGTTCACACAATTCTTACTCTTCTTAAGAGCTTTATCAATTTGAAGATTGTAATAAGAAACATCTAATAGATATAGACCGTTGACTAAAGATGCCGAAGCTATTGATTTATTACCATAATAAATTGAACAACTTCTATTTTCAATAGTCAACCTATATCCTATCTTGTCCAAACAAGACACTGATATGATGTTCTTTATTATGCTAGGAACATAATAACAATCTTCTAAAAGTAAGGCATCTCCTGATGGAAGCCTGAGGTTTGCTGTCCCAACAGCAATCGCCGCAACTTTTGCGCCGTTTCCTTGCCTCAATTCCACCTGACCTTGTCTCAGCTTGCGCTTACTTGTCAGCATATGTGCATCATGACAGATATGAGAAGCACATCCGGTATCTAATACTCAATATGTGGAATCTCTAACTGACAAGTTGATATCTATCATATAGATATCTGAAGCTTCAAACAGCTTCACTCTTCCATGAGCTTTATCATGAAGGTACTCCTTGCAGTTCCTCTTCCAGTGACCATGCTGCTTATAGTAGAAGCAGTCACCCTTTACTACTCTTTTGCCTTTATCCTTCGATCTTTTATCGTATGCGATCATTTCTGTCTCAGAGGCATCTAATGTCGATTCAGCAGGATGATCAGCATCAAGGGTGTAGGCAGTCTGCTCAGATTTGAAGACATTCTTCAAGTGTATGAGCCAATCTGAGTAGATCAGGTAAGTCAAAAGGGCATCAAGTATGCCACGGAGTGGGTTATTCGACGACATAATTCCCTACAGGAGATAAATAAAATATATTTAGCAGATATTCAATTATTAAAATTTAAAACAAGACATTGTCTTTTGTTCAAGTTTAACTCCCACTAATTTTCGACGGACTGTATAACCCTCAGTTATACAAAACGGGAGACGTCGACAGTCTCCTAGTGGGGATCAGAATCTCAATGACTTGTACTACAGCCTTGTAGATAGCACAACAAACTGTAATACAATCAAAGAGCACCCAACTCATGGGACTTGCAACTCCTTGCAATATCTGATCATAGCTTCGGTCCCCAGAGATTTAATGGCCTTGTGGATAGTACAACAAACCACTAATTCTGGTCTAAGCTAACCATCGTTACGCGACGAGCATAGATTTGCATGCAGCCCTTGTGGATAGAACAACAAAGTTACATGGTTCCTCTACCCCAATCATATAGGCATCTAATGCCATAGCCACAGTTTCTCCTCCCAATTAAGCAGGCCTTGTGGATAGCACAACAAACCTGCTTAAAGTGATTCGAATCCTATGACTATAACGATGGTGGACCACGCGGTAAGTTCTCAACTACTCGCATTACGGCTTAGAGTTTGTTTGAGGGTATTTAGATAACTTTTATCTTGGTCTCTCCTAGGTGATAGTATAAATATATCGTATATATTTAATAAATACTATACCTGCTTTGATTCATAATCAAAAGAAAAACAATGCATCACATACATGTCTAGTGTGGTCATGGATAGCACAGTGGGTTTGACTGGAGCCAACAGTCAAACGCACACACAATCTAACATAACATTTACATTAGATAAACCTACAAACACATAGGCAAAGGATCTTCATCTTTTCGCCTTCTTGGTTGCAGCTGTGGATCGTCTTCGCTCCTTCCTCAGTTGCCTCGATCAGATTACAATAATTCAAGAATTACAAGTAAATTGAAGAAAGCCTTATGGCGAGTACAAGAGAGAGAGGGAGGTAGAAATACATCGGAGTATGAGAGAGAGAGGTGCGCAGACCTCTATTTATTAACAATTAATAAACAATCATACATCCACGATCTACATAATCCATTCATCACATGAATAATAAATTAAGTGCATATCCATGACCACGGTGTGTTTTAAACATCCACACATGATATAGCGCATCACATGGCTAAAATAAAAGTTTTCAAAATATATATAATTTCGGCTTTCAAAAAAGCTGGGATCCAATCAAAATTGGTGTTTGAATTTCGAAAACTCATTTTATTAACTTAACATGCAACTAAATCAAAATTAAAAGCATTAAACACACATCACATGCGCACACACTCCAAATTAATAATTCCAGATTATTCCATGCCAATTAGAACAATTCTAATAATCTAACACTTAGATTAAACCCCATTAGTAATCTAACAATTAGACTATTTAAAGACTAATCTAACTCTTAGATTAATCCAACAAAGTTAATTAATAATTTAGATTAGCCAATTAATGTTAATTATTAATTTAACTCTTAAACCAGTAATTAACACTCACTAATTAATAATTAATTAATCTAACTCCTAGATTAGATAATTAAAGTTATCATTAATTTAACTATTAAATTAATGACTAACAGTAATTAATCAAGGACTACTAATTTAACATTTAAATCAGTCATCTAAATTAATTATTAATTTAACAATTAAATTAATAATTAACTAAAATATTAATTAACAATTAGATGAAATAATAGTTAATAATCTAACAATTAGACCAATAACTATTAATAACTAATTTAACATTTAAATTAGTTAAATTAAGGTTAATAATCCATTTAACATTTAAATTAATATTAACCCCAATTAATTAACAACTAATTGCTAGTTAATAATTCCTTAATTAACTTAATGATTTAAAATCATCAATATGCCCAATTAAATAACATTGAATAATAATTTAAAAAAATTTAAAACAATTTTAAAATTTAAAATCGAAATCCAATCCCATTAATTATTAATTGGGCTAATAGGGGTTTTAAAAGGGGTTTAAATAGGATTAATGGAAAGAGGAATAGGGCTCAGCCATTAGGCAAAATGGCCCGGGCCCTGGCTCGGCCAGGGTCAAGCCCTGGCTCGGACAGACTCGAGCCCTGGCTCAGCCAGGGGCTCGGGCCCGGCCCCCGCCCGGTCGGACCGGGTCGGAACCGGACGGCCCACCCCTTTCTTCAACCCAACGCACCCCCAGCAACAGGAAACCCTAGCCGGGTTGCAGGCCGCCGCAGGGAGGCCCCTCGGCGCCGCCGGCCCCGGCCGGCGATGCCCCCGGCGCCGGCAAGGCCGCCGGCAGTGGCCAAAGAGCAGCCACCCGAGCCCCTTTAAAAACCCCAAAACTGATTTTTCAGGATTTTCAGGGTGACCAAAACCAAATTTTGGGCTTGATTTTACAGCTCATCAAGGCCACCCTGGCGCCGGCTATCATGCCCGGTGGGCAGTGGTGACTATCACCAAGAGATCCGGAGATCTGGCCCTCCATCCCAACGCTTGGGAGGCATGTACGAAGTCGCCGAAAAGGCCCGGTTCATCATCTCATGAAGAACTCCGAAAACCCCAAAATTAATTTCGAAAATTGCAGAATATTAATCAAATTAACCGTGTTCATCATATGAACACAAATCCAACAATTAATCGAAGTTAAAGCATGGAATAACTCAGGAAAAAATTAATTCGGAGATCGAAACGGGACGAGAAACAGTGGAACCTGGCTCTGATACCATTGTTGGGTTTCTCGAGTTTCTCCGGATCTCCCGCGCAGCGGAAAATAAAATAAAACCGGTGATCCGGTCCCGTTTCGAAAAACAAAAATCGATTATCAGATAATCGAAGTTCTCACCGTGTGCGGATTCGAATCCGCAACCGTTCGGTTCCGTCGGTGCGACACCGCAAGCCGCGCAAGTGCCCGACCTCTAGCGAAGTCCACGCAATCCTCCCCGCGACGGATATCCTCGCGTTCCTCGTTCCTCGCAGCCCAAGAAACCTCCGCCGGTCGCCGCAACGCGCAGACGATTTCCCGTCGAACGGGATTCGGAGAAGCGGCGGAGCAGATCTGGATCTGTGTCGACGCGAGAGAGAGAGAGAAATAGAGGAGGGGCGGCTAGGATTAGCAGCAGCTTGGCCTGCTCAGCCCGTTCACTATGTTTTATACTAACCGCGCGATTTTTCATAAAAACCCTCGGTTTATATAAAACCCACTTATTTATCTATCGCCTTAAGAATCATTTGCGTGTGACCCTCTAGGCCCAAGTACCAGTCCAGTTAATGGCCCAACAAGCCCAGTGACTCCTCACTGACTTTATTAATCAATTAATAACCCTTTATTAATTAATTAATCAATCGAATTGATGTCGCACATCGAATTCGACCGGGCCTCCGATCACGTTGGGTGCCAAGCAACACCGCGTGAACCCGGAAGGTATTGGGGTTAAGTAACCCACTCTTGGAACCTTTCCGCCGACAATTACCGCGTGGATATAATCCTTCATTCGTACAATGCTCTCGAGTCAACTCAGGGCATGGCGAGCTGTCAAACCCTAACCGGTCGACTCACTTGGATTGGATGCCACTAATGAATATCGGAAAACTCCTTTCCCGATATTATCGTCCGCCCTGGCCAGGGACTTTCGCGCATCCTTCCTAGAGCATTCTCTTTCTAAGTACCGAGAGCGAATGATTCCTTATTGACACACAATTCCCTTCAACAGTATTCCGCTGTACCCATTCCTTGGCGTATTAGAATCCCGTGGCTAGAGATTCGTAAACCAAGGACAAAGCACAGAAGTTCACCGACAAGGTGTCCTTGGTGTCTCAGGTCCGAGGACCATCCACGCAACTGCGACAATAGAATCAAGCTGGTTGACAGTGAGGTACAATACCATCCAGCGATTCAGTCGGATCAGTTCAATGAACTCATTCTCCAATGAGCACCTACAGATTCGCCTTAGTGTCTCCACACAAGTGACTTATGAGATCAGTCACCCTCATCATATGAGCAGGAGTAATCTGTACTAGTCTAACCGGATATCCGATGTCCTTCTCGAATATCCTCCGACTAGGAACGATTAAGAATATGTGTGTTTAAGTGATCAGTCTCATTAGTATGATCTCATCAAAATCTGATCACTATAGCACATATTCACGGACTTCATTATGAAACGATAATTAATGCGATTTACACATAATGAATATTGTGCCATTTTATTAATAAATGAACGAGATTTGCATAGTCAGATAGGCTTTTAGGCCACCTAAAACTAACAATCTCCCACTTTAATAATTGTTGTTAGTGTGATTTAAAATTAATCTAAGTGTTAGATTAATTAATTTAAAATTGTTCAAAAATAATGCATTGAATATTTTAGAATTTTAATTTTAGTCTTGTATGCACATGTTGATGTGTTTTGATACCTTAAATTAGATTTAAATGCATGTTAGAAAATAAGATTTTTTAAAATTTAAATTATCCAATTTTGATTGGCACCCAGATTTTGAGAAAACCAAAATTATTGTTTTTCAAAATTTTAGCCTTCATGTGATGTGCTTTATCATGAGTGGATTGTTAAACTTTAAAGTGGTCATGGACATGCAATTTGTTTGTTTCATATCATGTGATGGTATGTAGTATGTATGGATCATTTTAAAATTTGAGTGGGTTAATTAATTATTAATTAATGAGGCATGCTTGCCTCCCTCTCTCTCTCATTTTGATGTAATTCTATCTCTCTCTGTTATTGTATTTGGTCATAAGGCTTTCTCTTACAATTAATATGTATTTGAAAAATGTTTCAAAAATTTATTATTGTTTGTAATTGATTGTGTTGGTCGAGAAGATGCGAGGATGATCTACATGTGCAACTAGGAAGGCAACAGGAGATGAGATCACCGATGCTTGTGTTTGCATGTTTTGTTTATATAATTATTATATTATTGTGGTGATTAATTATTTGGCTCCAATTAATCATTGTGCTGTCCATGACCACATAATGAACATATATGGTTGATTCATGTTTTTTAATTTTTTATTATGAATCGATTGCTAATATCTAGGTATAGTTAAATATATATGATATATTTATAAACTATCAACTAGGATGAGACCAACATAAAATAAACAAAACCTTCAACATAAAGTTTAAGTCGGAGCATGAGTCATTGAGAATGTACCGCGTGGCTCTCCATCAATATAGGTTTTAGATTTGATTCAATGATGACAGTTTCTATGTGTTTACCCGAGATCTGCCACCATCTGATGAAAAGACTATTAACTATAGCATTATAATGCCATGAGATCGGATAGAGGAACGATGTAGCTATCCTCGCGTTTACCCGAAAGCTACATTCTTACTCTAATCTGTTACGTATTGATGGTAAAGCTTAGACTAGGGATAATGGTCTACTGTGTTTACCCGGGACTATAAAAGACCTGGGAGTCGCAATAAGATCGGATATTACAAGGAATTGCAATTACTATGAGATGGTTGCGCTAAGATAATGGTATGATACTATGTGTTTACCCGAGATCATACTATGATTTTTGAAGATTCTGAACCTCACTAGGAAACCGTCGGAGTCTTCCGTTCTGTATACCTAAAGGTTATACAGTCTATCGAAAAATAGTAAAAAATAATTCAAGATAAAAGACCATAATTGAAGTATAAGAACTATTTACTTAAATCACGTTATTTCCTTCTTTCACTAAAATGTCGTCTATTAATTTGAGATTTAGCATATTGGATGCCAATACTTCTCATATTCAGATTGACTAGAAAACTTTGAAGAATGTCTTCACGGTCAAGCGAAAGTCATTATCCTAATCAGTTGTCATGGAATCTTTTACTTAGATAGACCAAAAATAAGAGGTATTCATAGTGTGTTTTTGAGAAAGGCAAGAGGTAAGATCTTAAACGATCGAACCCCACACCTGAGAAAGGATAAAGGAAAGTCAGTTGAAAGAGATAAATAGTAGTTCTCCCACTGCCAACTATAAGGATATTGATTCAGGTATTCTTATTATCAACATTTTCATATCCATTGAAGAATAACCATATCCAATATGAGATATTGGAAATGATTCTCAGATCTGCAATAATATGTAGATTTAGACAAGTAAAAGAAAATCAAGAAAATGTAAGTGTTGAGTTAGACTCAACAGTTGTTCAAGAAATGCATATGTTACTGTCAGACAGTAAATCTTTATATATCTATAAGAGTCTAATATGAAACTGAATAATTGTTATTTAGTTCCATAAGATATCAAAAATTATAAAAGTGAATAACATTGACTGGGAAGGAATAATAGTTATTTGATAAGATTTTAAAACCAGTCAATGCACTACATATTCTAGATGTGACATATGACATTTCATGTGATGAATGTTCACAAGTCTTCTATAGAAATGAACTATATGAATTATGATTATATGTGGCGTTGTACACAAAGTTGTGTAATAAAAAAATATTGGTGCTAATACATATTGATGTAAATAGCTCAATATCTTCTTAAGGCCAAAGGTAATCATTTTTATTAACTTACATTAATAGTTACTGAAGTACAAGTCGAATACATCTTAGAGATTAAGGTAGAAGATCAAGATGAAGTGAGTAACGAAAAGTGTATTTGAATTATTTGATTTGATCAAGGAAATTAATACTTGAGTACATGATTCACTCATATCATTAAAATGATAATGGTATCTTCTTTCGATTAATCCTCATTACATATCATAGCAATATGATATATTAAGGAATAGCACTTTATTAGATATAGTGCTATTTATAATAAGATTTGTCTAATTCTTATATCATCGTAAATATAAGTATGAATATTAGATGTTCATACTTTACAGATGGTTTCAAATAATTCAGTGTGTGTCCATATAAGATATAGAAATAAAATAATTCATATGAGATGTGAATTATAAACAAACCTAATTTTTAAGTCAAGTTATACCCCAGTGTAAATTTGTGAGGGGTCCAATGATTTTGGATATTATTTTTATTAGCCAGACGACAATGAAATAATTATCGTCCTGAAAGCTATCTTGTATGAAGAGGAACATGTCCTCAGAGAAGACAGTGGGAGCTCACAAAACTAGAAGATGTTCTAAACCCACAAATTAACAGAAAATTATTAGATAATCTTTTGTTATTTGGAACCACTCATAACACACATTAGAGAGCTTCATAGAATTTTTGAGATTCTCTCAGTTACTAGAAGGATATATTTGACATATTTAATTTAGTAAGATGAGAGGAGCTCATAAATATATTATGATCTAAAATCTATGATAATGATGCTCTCTGTCATTACAACTTTGAGATTGACAAGAATTTTAAGCCATAGTCCATAACTACTATTGAGTTCAGAACTTGATAATATTGCTAATGCCCGAAACTGCGTTCCACCGAGCCAAATGAGGGTCCCTCTTCTCCCCCAAAACACTCAAAAATACAAAAGAGACAAGGGGAGAAGTTTACGAACCGATGATCACCCAAATTCCCATTTCATAAAAATATTCATTTTCATCTAAAACCCCTTAAAACATTCTTTTTTACCCAAAACCTCTACGTACAACGCATGCTTCAAAGCGGGAAAAATATAGTTTTAAACAAAACACAACAAAGATCGTCACCCTACCGGTTACTTGAACTCCTCCTTACTCCTAGCCACCAAAATGCTACGCCACGAGCCGTCGCCAGTACCGCCCTGGACGCCGTCACTCCACTAGGACATCGACCGCCATCCAGAGAGCAGAGTGCCGCGGAGCAGATGGTGGTCGTAGTGGTGAGGGTTAGAAGGTTGATGGAGTGGAAGAAGAGGAGGAATTGGGAGAGGAAGAGAAGGAGAAGGGGAAGGGGGCGTCGAATGGTTCAGAGAGAGGGATGAGAGAGAGAGAGAGAGAATGAGATAAATGAGAGAAAGGAGGGAAGGCTTGGGCGTCAAAACGAACAAGTCTAGATCGCGTCATTCTAAGAAGATGCCATTCAGACAACAGGACGCGGGTCATACATTGGCAAATTTCTGAATCGCGTCGTCTATGCAAGACGCCACTCAGACGACACAATCGGGATGTACACACGCGCCCCTACGCCCACCCACGCGGCACCCCTGCAAAGCTCCTAAATGGCGTCCCCCTAGGTTGATGCCATTCAAAATTATGTTGAGCTTAGCTCGACACGAAAAAAAGTCAATACCCCAATCCAACCCCACAAGGGCCAAAACCAAGGGGTCTGACACCGAAACCGACCTGATAATCGGATCTTAAACCTTAGTCCTTACACAGTAGAGATCCTTCGATCCCCACCTCCCACACACACCTACAATCGCAACAACACAAAAATATAGGCAGATAAGCATAAATAATGTAGAGAAGCTACATCCATAATGGCGAGATATGAAATACATGCATTGCATTTGTAAATGCAACAATCACAGTTCTTTAACAACTTAACCCAACACCGTAGTTTACAACCAACGTCTTGACTAAACACACAAACAATACAGTCGAACGCGGAAAACACCAACCCACTGGGATGAAACAGCAACCCTTCGGATAGCACGCTCGCTACCCCGGCCTGTCTAACTCTAGGTGGTTCTGCCTCCTCCCAGCCACGAGTGACACTCCGAAGTGTACCACTTCCACACCGAAACTAGCTATTACCCTGGAGTATACCAGGTGACCCTCGCCTACTAGGTGTCACTTTGTCACTCCCACAGCGACACATGGCATCAAGCGTTAACAACTGTCACTCTAGGTCCATGATCGCATAAAGACAACATAATGTGATCTGGTCACATGAAAATCCTCGCCCTCGATGCATGATTTCAAGCATGCATTTGACAGGATTATCTAATAATATACAAGAATCTATTTAACATTCTTATAACAGTCATATATGCTAAATGCAGGAAATTAAGGGACTCTGGCTTGATTTGCGTCGCCCATAGCCGACGTCATTCAAGACCTTAAAACTGGTTCCCACATAAACTGACCTTGGGAGATGAGGGACCTGGGCCTAAACCCGCCGCCCATATTCGACACCATTTAAAAGGCGTCACCTGGTCGCGACGCCATTTACCACCCGAAAACCAAACTGCCTTCTAGCACCTGGGGCTAAATCGTGTCGACCATAGCTAACGTGATTTGCAAATCACGTCGCTCTGGCCCAACGCCATTTAGCGCCCGAAACAGGATTTCCCTCCGGCCTCCCCTGAGCCACAACATGAGATTTCCTCTCCAAATCGCCTCAAAACGCCGAAAATAGAAGAGATATGGGAGAATCCAAATAACCATAATGAAAACACACCAATCCCCATTTCATAAAAACGAGCATTTCCATCAAAAACCCCCTAAACATACTCATTCTACCTAAAATCCTCACATCTCCATAACATGCTCTAAAGTGGGAAATCATAGTTTAAATCAAATGAATCATGTACAAGGATCGTCACCTTACCGGTTACTTAAACTTCTCCTAGCTCCTTGCCGTCGATCCGCTACATCACAAGCCGTTGTCGGTACCATCGTGGACGTTGTCACTCCACCGAGACGTCGACTGTCGTCCGGAGAGTAAGGTGTCGCAGAGGAGATGGTAGTGGTAGTAGTGAGAGGTGGGAGGGTATTAGAGTGGTGGAAGAGGAAGAATGAGAAGAGGAATGGAAGGAGAGAGTCAGAGAGATTCGAAGAGAGAGAAGAGAGAGAGGAAAGGAGAGAATGAGAGAAAGGAGAGAAGGTTCAGAGCGTCAAACCGAAACATACTAAATCGCGTCGTTCTCTGACGACGCCATTTAGACGACAGGACGGAGTCGTATACTGGCAAATTTCGAATCGCGTCGACTACGCATGACGTCCTTCAGACTACACGACCGAGGCCGTACACACGCGCCCCAACGTCCGCCTACGCGGCATACCTGTAAGGCTTCTAAATGGCACCCCCCTAGGCCGATATCATTCAAAATCACGTCGAGCAACCTCAACGCGATTAAGAGGCTATGCAATAGGCCCACAAGGACCCAAACCAAGGGGGTTCGACATCAAAACTGATCCGATAACTAGGTCTGAAATCTCAGTCCTTAAAAGGCTAATATCCATCAGTTATACAATGATGTAAACAAATCCGATTTCTGCCGACTCATGTCTATGTGTGTTCATTTTGTCCATTATGAGGATATACTTTATGTGATTAAGATGGTGAGAAAGGATATACTTTATTATTATGATCACCTTCTACTAAATATAAATCATCAAGGAATTGAAGATCAATACCTATTGTTTATTGCAAATATAGGTGTTAGTTTTCACTACGCTATCGACGTTTTTAATATGTTCAATATTTGACTGATAAATTTGCTTTCTCTTAAGGTTGCCGACATCTGAAGATTACAAAGGACTTTTTTCACTTATCGTTGACATCCTCGTGAAGCGGCCAAGTCAAAGTATTAAATCCATACAAAATTTTATAATTTATTTATTAAATATTAAATATTTGTGATCAAACTAGTTTGGATAGTAACTCATTTACAGTTTATTTTACTTTTCATAGATGTTAATATTTTTGATCCAACGAGTTCAAGTAGTGACTCATTTATATGTTATTATTTATTTATTTAATATTAAATATTTGTGATCTAACGAGTCTAGGTGGTAACTCATTTTTTTTATTCGTGCTAAATATATCTCTTTGAAAAATTCAATTGTACATTTTCACTGAAGTGTACTATTTTTTATTTATGGTAATTGTATCTTTAAAAAAAAATCGCTCAGTATAACTAAATCCCAATGTTGCCCAGACGATGCAAATGATAACTGATAACCTGCAGATTACTTGATCAATCGTTAGCTTACAAGTTAATTAATTGATAGTCTTTTCAAATCGATATGCATAGTAGATAAGGTAACAGATACATTTTTTTTTTTTTTTTACTGAATACATGTGGTACACTAAGATTCAATTATCCAACCGATTGTTAACTTATAAGATCATTAACAGATAATATTTATAAATCGATAACTTAACGAATACAGTCATTGATCTACTTTAAATCCTTACCGAATCCAACCCATTCACATCCCAAATCTCCCCCGTCCCCTCCAATTTAGCCTGTAATGTTAATTTAAATGATCCCACTGAAACAAAATTCTTACATCCGGCGCTGCACAGGGGTACTGGTTCTCTCAACGATACGGTCAGCTACAAGCCCAAATAAATCCTTCCCTATCGGTCGACTCAAATAATCTTCATGCACATCTAGTATCAAAAAGATAATAATTCAAACCGACTATTGGGAGTTGTCATGATTTGACTCTACCCAGCGAACCATGCTCCCTCGTTGTAGTCGAATGTTGTTAGAAAGGTCACCGTCTCTACTGATGACTCAAAGTCACCTGACGTGATAAGCTCAGATGAAGACAGAAAGTTGATGTCTCTGTTGCCAACTCTTCAGGCCTCTAGAGAACTCTATATATATACTTTTAAGTGGGCAACATTAAGCACATATTTATATGTCAAGTCGTGCTCCTCGGTTCTAGGATGGAAAACGTTCCACGCACGCTCTGCACGTTCCATGCGTCTCTTTCGATTAGCTGGCCTGGTACAATATGGATGCAGATAGCCTACATGTCGCATCGGCGTCTCTATAAAATGGATAGAGGGAGGGATATTCCACATTGCTCAGTGTGCTCTCCGGCGCGCGCGCGCACAACCGAGAGAAAGAGAGAGATGCAGGGTAAGGTGGCATTAATGTTGGACCTCATCATGATAGCTTTTCTCTCGTCCCTGCTTGCTGCCTCAGCCGGAGACCCTCAACTGGATCTCCCTCTCGAAGGTAACACAACACAGAACGAGATCGTCTGAATCGAGTTGTTTAGATCTTCTAACATTTTCATAGTCATCAAGAAGAAGGTAATGAATCGTTTATCTTTTAAAATGATGTGACAGAATAATCATCCCTCTCTTGATAAGTCTGAGGGCGCAGAAAAATTCAGACAACTCAATTCAGACGATCCCCTTCCACACAACACCTCTTGCACTCGAAAAACCCGCTGCAACGTTTCTGCTAGGAAATGCCTTATGATTGCATGTGAACAGGAATAGAACTGCCGGCGAGCAGCAGCGGCATGCTGTGGTGCTGCAACAGCTGCCGCTACGTGCCGAGGTCGGGCTGGTACGTCTGCGACGACCTCACTGAGATGGAGCGCGGCTGCAGGTACGGATGTAACCGCTGCCAGTGCAACCCAGGGACGTGGCCCTCCTGCGCCTGCCGCGACATGCTCTACAGGTGCCCCCGGCGGTGTGGTCCTTATGATGTCGGCAGTGCAGCCAAGGCGGGCGAGGCTGTTGAATAAACCAACCCAGAAACAAATAAACAATATGTTTCCTCACGTGTTTAAACAACAGGGAGTGGTTTGCATTCAGACTTTATTTCAGTTGAATCCCTTTCTGTATGTATCGATGGTTATATGAATATGTAATATATAGTCAATAAGGGTGTTTGGACTACATTAAGCTAAAATATCGTTTACATCTCCGAGGGGTTACTCTAGCTCAAAGAAGTCATGCTACCTTGTGCAGTCGTTATTTAAAAGTTAATTTTCTACAACTGCTAAAGTTTGAAAGAACTGATAGCCTCCCAAAAGGTGCCATGTCCGTTTGGTGTGGTGTCCATTAGGTATTTTCCAATGATCATCCCACAATTTTATTGCCGTTCTTTCTAAAGCATATATAATCATTGATAGGGCATTTGTGTTGCTATATTGGTTAGTTTATCGGTATTAGTTTTAGGATAGTTGATTGGCCAAAATCTCGTCTACCGCAATCAGAACCTTTCGTCTCTAATCAGAGAATTGTCGTTCCACAGTTTTTGCAAAAGAAAAAATCATTAGAGGGCCCCTAACAGTACTCCGAGAGATCTCCATCTGATACCTAGGTCAATGGCTAGAGAAATAGAAGGAAAACTAAGAGAACTTAGGCTTTAGAAAACGTACATGTACTGATCGGACCAAAGGTCCTTATATAACAGTCGGGTCTATGAGAAAGATTGATTCTAGTCAGGAAAGTAGATCTAAGATAATCTCATCATCAAATCCTGCATGAAAAGGGAACTACGGATGAAGGATGTCCGGATACGAGACGGATTTATTGTTTCTATTGATCCATCCATGTCAAGTTCCAGGTGGAGTCGGATTTTTGGTCGGGTCAAACTGGACAGCTATGACATTATGGCACATGCCTATTTGGGCTCGAACCTAGAGCAAGGCTGTTGGGCCGGTCCATTAGACAGTTGGGCCAGAGGAAATCCTCACTCTTTAGTTGCTCCCTACCCATTGGCAAGCTGGTGTGGCAAGGAGTAAGAAGCCTGATAGTTGGATGATGACGCGGCCGTCTCCATGTGGTCGATCGGTCGATCTATCGCCGTGTCAGATGGGGGAGTGTAAAAGCCAACACTGACAAGGGAGCCGACCGATCGCATCTGTTCAGCTCAAGGTATTTGAAATGATGGGCGTTGTTCCGGGTGTGCCACTTCGTTTCTTAGCCCGTTACTTTCGGACTCCATACAAGGCGTCCATTCGCTCCCACACCCTTTCTCTTGGCAATCCATCGTTCAAGGATCATCCCCCCCGAAGGGCACCAGGTTGCCAAGCCTACGAACAGAAGGGCGTCGGACTGAGGCCCCTTCTACCAGTTCGGGTGAATGTTCCAAAGAGTTCTCAATCGTAAAATTGTGCATCCCTCGTTCTCTTCTTCTTCGCAATGGCTCGCCATATTTCGAGAGACATGAGGTATGCCAAAAAATTGAAAGAGGATTTCTGGGCACTAAGGCCCTCGCAAGCTTCTGGGGAGATTATGGTGAGGCTGCGAGATAGTTACCAAGTTTCGCCCGAGTATACTCTAGAGCTGTTGACGTCCGACAAGTAGATATATTCTGTCAAGATGCACTCTTTTATAGCCTACAAGGCCATGTTCGAAGCACGGTTCTAACTTCCACTATCTCCTTTTACCGTCCAGCTACTAAAGCGGCTCCAGTCCTGCGCAGTTGATGCCGAATGCGTGGAGGGTGGTGCCCGCGTTCGACATTTTGGCCTAAGGCAGGGAGTATCTGGCACCAACAGTAGGGATGTTCTTAAATCTTTATGAGCCTGAGCGGGACACCAAGCTCTGGAACAGGGGATTTATAAACTTCAATACTTGTGACAAGAAGCCCATCTCACTCGAGCGGTTCTCTAGCATGAAGGCCTAAAAGGAGACCTGCTTCTAGGTGGTGGAACGCCCCCATGGGGTGGTGCCCTTTTCCGGTCACCTTTCGGTACCGGTCATGAAAGATATAGGTGTCCTCTAAGCCAATCATAAGGCACCTATTTCAATTTGGTTCACTAATAAATAACATTAAATTCATTAGGAAGATTGGCATATTTGTAACTGCACATAATGAAGTCTATGAATGTGTTCAATAGTCATCAGATTATGATGAGATCATAATAATGAGACTGATGACTTATAAACACATATTCTTAATTGTTCATAGTCGTAGGATGTTTAAGAAGGACATCAAACATCTTGTAAGATTAGTACAGGTTATTCCAACTCATATGATGAGGGTGACTGATCTCGTTAGTTACTTGTATAGAGACACAATGGTAAACCTGTAGGTGCTCATTGGGGAATAAGTTCACTGAACTAATCCGACATGAATCGCCGAATGGTAATTTACCTGACTGTCAACCGGCTTGATTCATCGTCACAGTGGCGTGGTTGATCCTTGGACTTAAAACACCAAAGACACATTGTCAGTGGACTTTTGGACTTTGACCTTGACCTACGAATCCCTATCTACGGGATCTCTAATAGTCAAGGGTCGGGTCCAGCGGAAGACCTTCGAAGGTAATTGTATGTTCAATAAAGGATCGTTCGCTCTCAAGTAATTGGAGAGAGAATGTTCTAGAATAGATCCACAGGAGTCTCTAGCTAGAGCAGAAACAATATCAGAATAGATGTTTTCGGATATTGCACAGCGGAGTCTAATTCAAGTGTGTTGACCATCTAGGGTTTGACAGTCGACCATACCCTAGGTTAACTCGAGAATATTATGTAACTCGAGAGTATTGTGTGAACAAAGGATTATAGCCACACGGTAACTGTGGACGGACAAGTTCCATGAGTGGGTTGTTGAACCCCATTACCTTCCGAGATCATGCGGTGTTACTTGACACCCAACTTGATCAAAAGTCCGACCGAATGTACATGAGATGTTAATTCAGTTAAATAATTAGTTAATATCTAGATATTAATTAATTACAATAAGTCAATAACTAGTTATTGGACTTAACGGGCTGAAAACCGTACTAGTTAATGGGCCTAGAGGGTCACATGCAAATAGATTCTCAGTCAGTAGTGTTTAAATGGGATTTATATTAATTCGTGGACTTTTGTGAAAAGTCACGCCGATATAGGATTTTCCCATACTGGCCGTCCCCCCTTTTCTCTCTCCTCCTCCTCTGGGCGTCCCGTTCGAGGCGCTAGGACAGTCTCCGTCTCCACGGCGCGCGATTCTCGAAAGTCGGAAATTCCCGTCTGCGGGATTTCAGACATCATTACGGCGACGGATCTTCAGCAAGCGAGTTGATACTGATGAGGGAGAGAGGACGAACCACCGCAGAAGATCACGTGGATTCCGCTGGAGGCCGATGTAAGGACTGAGGTTTCGGGTTCAGTTTTCGGGTCGGTTTCGGGCCGGATCCCCTGGTTTGGACCTTGAGGGGTCTTGAGAGTTTCTTCTGAATAACGTCTACACTTCACGACGCCTTTCAAACGGCGTCTTGATAGGTGGACGCCATTTAGATCTATTGCTGTTGTGCCACGTGGGCGCCACGTGGGCGGGTTTCGGGCCGCGAGAGTACGGCCCCTGTCTCGTCGTCTGAACGGCGTCCATGATGGACGACGCGATTCAGACTGCGACCCCTGCGGTGTCAGTGTACGGTGCCTGACATGTCAGCTGAACGGCGTCCGTGGTGGTCGACGTGTTTCAGAGTGCTGTCAGTACGGCCCGTCCTATCATCTGATAGGCGTCTTTATCTCTCAACGCGTTTTAGCCAGTTTCTGATTGACCCCGCGAGCCTCCCTTTCTTTCCCTCATTCTCACCCTCTCACTCTCTCTCCTCTCCCTCTCCGCCTCCTCCGACCCCTCTCTTCCCCTTTCCCTTCCTCTTCTTCCTCTTCCACCACTCCAACGCCTCTCTACCTCTCACCACTACCACCACCATTTCCTTCGCGGCGTTTTCTTCTCCGGGCGGCGGCCGACGTCCCGGCGGAGTGGCGACGTCCTCGGGGGTACCGGCGGCGGTCTACGGTGCGGCGGTTCGGCGGCACGGAGCCAGGAGGAGTTCAAGTAACCGGTAGGGGGACGAACCTTGCGTGGATTGTACACGTTTCATCCGTAGTTTCCATGTGATGCATGATGTGTTTGGGGGTAGAACGAGCATGTTTAGGAGCTTTTCTTGATGGGGATGAGGGTTTTTATGAATGAGGATTTGTGATGATTTGGTTTCCTCCTCTTCCTCCTCTGTTTGGCTTGGTTTTGGAGCATTTGGGGGTGAAAAGGGAGCCCTCGGGCTGAGTACAGAACCTAGTTTCTGGTGCTAAAAGACGTCGTACCTGGACGACGCCATTTCGAATGGCGCCGGGCCAGTACGACGCCTTTTAGGCAGAAATCTTCCTGTTTAAGGTTCTGTCAGTCTGGATTTCTGGCGTTAAATAACGTCGTACCTGGACGACGCCATTTAGAAGGGCGACGGGCCAGTACGACACTATTTTGGCAGAAATCACCCTGATTAAGGTTTTCTGCAAGTTTTGTATTCTGGTGTGAATGGCGTCTGAGGATAGTGACGCCTTTTGCAAAGGCGGCTTCCCAGGACGACGCGGTTTAAAGAGGAATCAACGGTGGCCTGTCCCTGTTTCTGTCACCGATAGGTAACGAGAGATGGCGACGCGTTTTAAAAGGCGACCTCTGTGTCGACGCCTTTTAGGCCTGAGGCCGGTATTTCATGAACTAGTTTAGGGTGCTTGAATGGCCTCGGCCTTGGGCGACGCGATTCGAGACAGAACTATATTAATCCATGCTAGTAAAATGTGTTTACACTGTTAATATAGTTGGTTAAATGCATGCTTTAATTACGCTCGATGATGATGGATTCTTCGTGACCAGTTAGTACTGTGTTGAGTGTCGTGCGACCGCAGACTTCTCACGTGACCGGATCGCACTGTGCCGGGTTTTGTGTTACTGTGGACCTGGAGTGACAGTTGTAGCGCTTTATCACCCTGTGCTGGTGTGGGTGGAGCACAGCGCCGGTGGGGGCATGGGCGGGGTGACGCCTAGTGAGAGAGGGTCACCTGGTGAACCCCGGGGTCAGCTAGTACCGGTGTAGGAGTGGTACATTCGGAGTGTCACTCATGCTGAGGGAAGGAGTAACCACCTAAGCCAGTTGGGCTGGAGTAGCCAGCGTGCTATCCGAGGGGTTACTGTTTGGTCTCAGCGGGTCGATGTTTCCCACTTTCGGTTGCGTGGTCGGTGTTTCCCACTTTCGGTTGTGTGGTCGGTGTTTCCCACTTTCGGAGGCGTGGTTGGCGTGTTTTGCCGAGACGCGAGTTGTAGGCTCCTTGATAGAATGATTCTAGATATATACATGTTACATTTCGAATGCACATGGTTCACATCGAGATTTAGGAGTAGTGTGTTACAGCTTTACTTGCCTTAATCACCTGTACCTTTGTTATTGCACTTGTGGGTGTGTGAGTGGGAGGCAGGGGATCGGATGATCCCTACTGAGCCCAATTCTGGTATGGCTCACTCCCTGCGTTTTCAGGTGTGGACCTCGTGGCGTGTGGCGGCGTGTGGTGTTCTCCTTGGTGTGCGGACCGGCAGCTATCTCAGTTCCCAGGGTATGCCCCGATGTTGTTGTACTTTGTTTCTGCCTGTACTTAATTAATTTGTTGGACCATGTAATTATTGTTGGACTGTGTACGGACATTATCACTTTACTTCCTGCGCATTGTACTTCCTTGTAGTCCGTGTGAATGTTATATTTAATCTTGTTTAACGCTTACTCCTCCATATGTGTGTATAAGATCCGGGTGTGAGACCGTTGGATAATGATTCGACACCCATTTAGTGATCGGGTCTCCGATCATAGGGTGGCGGGTCGTTACAGTCGGACACTTGTGCGGCTCGCGGCATCGCCTCGACGGAACCGAGACGGAAGCGGATTCGAATCTGCGTACGGTAATCAGATTACATCCGGATTTTCGGTTTATGTTCTTCGTTCCGAAACGGATCTGCGGGCATCGGGAATTATTTTTATTGTTGCTTCCGCTGCGTTTGTCACGCCTCACCCAGATCCCAACAGTGGTATCAGAGCCAGGTTCCGCTTTGATCCGCTTCGGAACGACTAAATTATTATTCTAAAATAATTTCCATGCTCGAATCATTTTATCTCACGGAAGATGTTCATCAGATGAGCATATTAATTTAAGATTAATTTTATGTGAAGAAAAATGATAAATTTTGGGGTTTTTCGTATTGTTCTTCATGAGGAGAAAAATCGGATATTGGGGGCTTCGTAGAGGGTTTCATGGTGGTTGGCCACCACTATCAAAATTGCTGGTATGACCAGCTCTCCATGCCAGTCCCCAGTGTCCCTGTATTGCCCAACGGCCGGCGGTGGAGCTTCCCATTTTTCTAGTTTTCCAAACATTGGAAAAGAAGAAAACAGAGGCCACAGTTTTTTAAAAACGCATTTAACCGCCATATTTGGGGCTACCAGTGGCAAGGGGCTCGCCGGCCAGCCATGACCGGTGCCGGGGAGGAAGGGGGGCACTCCCCGTTTGCAAGTTATGGCCGCCTTGGTGGTGGCGCCACCCCCATTTGCTGGAACCTGCAATAGAAAAAGAGGGAGGGGGAACCCTAAACAGGCGGATAGCTGTTGGGCGCCTGGACCAGGCGGTCCCGCGCTGGCCCGACTAGGCTGGGTCGGGCTTAGCCCGAGCGCCCATGGGTCCAGGGCTAGCCAAGCCAGGCGCCCAGATTGGGCCTGCCTTGCTCGAGCCACCTGGACTAGGTCTACCTGGCCGAGCCAGGCCCAAATGGGCCAACCCCATTAAACCCAGCCCATTAACCTCAATAACCCCAATAACCCTTTTATTATTATGAGCCCTACCCATTTAAATTGAAAACATAATTAAATTTTATTTAAAATATGTTTTAAATTTAAATTTATTATTTTCAGTTAAATGGGTCTTCTAAGATTTGATCTTAATTTAGATTTAACAAGTGGTGTTAAATTATTTTAATTAAGAGACGTTTAATAAATGGTTATTAAATGTTTTGTTAACTCTTAATTAAATTTACTTTATTTCTTAACAATTGTTGTTATGAAATTATCTTTTAATTAAGTATATAGAGGGGTTATTAAGATATGATCATAAAATCATTATTAATAAGTGTTGTTAATTAGTTTTATTAAGATGTGATCTTAAATTAACTTAACAAATGTTGTTAATTTATATTTAAGTTATGACCTTAAAATTTAACTAACAAATGTTGTTAATTTATTTTAAATAAGGTGATTAGATTTATTTAATTTCTTAGCAATTGTTGTTATGAAATTAATTATTTAATTAAGGGATATTTAATAAGTAGTTATTAAGTGGTTATTTAACTCTTAATAATGGTTATTGAAACGGTTAATTATTTCTTGAGAATTAACCTTAATAAAAGTTATTAAAGATTAATTAACTTTTAATAATAGTTATTAAGATAGTTAATTAATATTCTTAAAAATCTCTTAATTAAATTTTTGAAGATCTAATCTACTTAAAAATGACCTTTTAATAAAAGTTATTAAAAGATTGGATTAAGTCTAATTGTTATACTATTTTAATTAGAAAAGTTCTAATTAATATTTCTTATCAATTGTTGCTAAGAAATGTTATTTAACAAAGAGATGTTAAGTAATTAAAATGGGAATTAGAAATTCTTTTATAAGTGTTATTTATGAATTTTTAATTCTATCTAAATGTTAGATTGTTTCGCTTTAATAATTGTTATTAATGTGATTTAAAATTAATGTAAGTGTTATATTAATTAATTTAAAATTGTTCTAAATTATGCATGGAATATTTTAGAATTTTAATTTTAGTCTTTTATGCACATGCTGATATGTTTGATACTTTAAATTAGATTTAAATGAGTGATTAGAAAATAAGATTTTCGAAAAATCAATTTATCCAATTTTGATTGGTACCCAGATTTTGAAAAAACCAAAACTATTATTTTTCAAAATTTTTGCCTTCATGTGATGTACTTTATCATGATTGGATGGTTAAAATTTGAAGTGGTCATGGATACGCACTTTTTTTATTTCATATCATGTAATGGTATGTAGTTTCTATGAATCATTTTAGAATTTAAGTGGGTTAATTAAATGTTAATTAATGAAACCTGCGTGCCTCCCTCTCTCTCTCATTCCATTGTAATTTTATTTCCCTCCATTATTGTACTCGGTCATAAGGCTTTCTCTTACAATTTATTTGTATTTGAAATTGTTTCAAAATTAATAGTTTTTGTAATTGATCACGCCGGCTGAGGAAAGGCGAGAATGATCCACAAGTGCAACCAGGAAGGCAAAAGGAAATGAGATCACCAGTGCTTGTGTGTTTGCATGTTTAGATAATATACTTATTATATTATTATGGTGATTAATTGTTTGGCTCCAGTTAATCACCATGCTGTCCATAACCACATAATGAACATGTATGATTGATACATGCTTTTAATTTTTTATTATGAATCGATTGCTAATATCTAAGTATAGTTAAATATATACAATATATTTATAAACTATCACGTAGAATGAGACCAACATTAAATAAGCAAAACCTTCAATATAAAGTCTAAGCCGGAGCGCGAGTCATTGAGAATACACTGCGTGGCTCTCCATTAATATAATTTTTAGAACTTGATTCAATGATGGCAGTTTCTATGTGTTTATCTGAGATCTGTCGCCATCTGATGAAAGAACTATTAACTATGACATTGAGATGCCTTGAGATTGGAATAGAGGAACGGTGTAGCTATTCTCGCGTTTACCTGAAAGCTACATTCTTATTCTATTCTGTCGTGTATTGATGGTAAAGCTTAGACCAGGGATACTGGTCTACTGTGTTTATCCGGGACCATTAAAAACCTGAGAGCCGAAATAAGATCGGATATTGCAAGGAGTTCCAATTACCATGAGATGGTTGCTCCAAGATAATGGTATGATACTATGCGTTTACCCGAAGTCATACTATGATTCTTGGAGATTATGATCCTCACTAGGAGACCATCAGAGTCTTCCATTCTGTATACCTGACGGTTATACAGTCCGTCGAAAAATAATGAAAAATAATTCAAGGTAAAAGACCATAATTGAATTATAAGAACTATCTGCTTAAATCACGTTGTTTTCTTCGTTCACTAAAATGTCGTCTACTAATTCAAGATTTGGCATATTGGATGCCAATACTTCTCATATTCAGATTGACTAGAAAACTCTGAAGAATGTCTTCAGGGTTAAGTGAAAGTCACTATCCTAAACAAATATCATGAATCCTCTTACTTGGATAGATCAAGGTAAAGTGGTACTTATGGTATGCCTTTTTAAAAGGCAATGATTGTCATGAAATCTCTTACTTGGATAGACCAAGATGAAGAGGTATTCATGATGTGCCTTTAAGAAAGACAAGTTGTAAGATTTTAAACGGTCGAACCTACACCTGAGAAGGATATAGAAAAGTCAGATGAAGGAGAGAAATAGCAGTTCTCCCACTGCCACCAATATAGGATATTGATAAAGGTAAAATGAATATGAAATTTAAAAGAAGTCTCATATATTCTTATTATCAACTTTTGCATGTCTATTAGAGAATTAACGAATCCAATATGAGATATTGGAAATGATTCTCAGATCTGCAATCATATGCAGATTTAGACAAGTAAAAGAAAATCGAGAAAATATAAGCGTTGAGCTCGACTCACCGATTATTTAAGATATGCATAGGTTACTGTCAGACAGTAAATCTTTACATATCTGTAAGAGTCTAATAAGAAACTGAATAATTGTTATTTAGTTCTATAAGATATCAAAAATGATAAAACTGAATAACATTGACTGAGAAGGAATAATAGTTGTTTCATAAGATTTTAAAATCGATCAATGCACTATAGATTTTTGATGTGACATTTCATGTGGTGAATGTTCACAAGTCTCCTATATAAATGAATTGTGTGAATCCTGATTATCTATGGTATTGTACACAGGATTGTACAATAATAAATTATTGGTGCTAATACATATTGATGTAAACAGCTCAATATCCTTTTAAGGTCAAAGACAATCATTTCTATTGACTTACCTTAATAGTTTACTCTTAGAAAGATTCAACTTAATGTACTTACTGAAGTACAAGTCGAATGCATCTGAGAGATTAAGGTAGAAGATCAAGATGAAGTGAGTAATGGAATGAAGTATTAGAACTCTTTGATTTCATCAAAGAAATTAATACTAAACTATATGATTCACACAAATAATTAAAAGGATAATTGTATCCTCACTCGATTGATCCTCATTGTATATCTTAGTAATATGATAGAATGAGAAATTGCACCTTATTAAGATATAGTGCAATACATAATAAGATTTGCCTAATTCTTATATCTTTTTGAATATGAGTATGAACATTAGATGTCCATACTTTACAGATGGTTCCAAATAAGTCAGTGTGTATCCATATAAGATATGAAAATCAAATAATTTATATGAGATGTGAATTATGAACATACATGATTTTAAAGTCAAGTTATACCCTGGTGTGAATTTATGAAATGTCCAAAAAAATTGGACATTACATTTATTGGCCAAGCAATAATGAAATAATTATCATCCTGAAAGTTATCTTCGATGAAGAGGAATATGTCCTCAAAAAAGACAGTAGAAGCTGATAAAACTATAAGATATTCTAGATCACAAATTAACATAAGATTATTAGATAATCTTTAGTTGTTTGGAACCACTCATAACACACATTAGAGAGCTTCATAGAATTTTTGAGATTCTCTCAGTAACTAGAAGGTTATGTTTGACATATCAGATTTAGCAAAACAAGAGGAGCTCAAAGATATAGATTATGATCTAAAATCTATGATGATGCTCTCTATCATTACAATTATGAAGATTGGCAAGAAGTTTAGAATTCTAAGCTATAGTCCATAACACCTATTAAGTTCAGAACTTGATAGTATTGCTAGAGGATATTGTACCTAAAACAAGCAAATCTTCATAATGAATATTAGTATAAATGGACTACTTAAAACTTATATGGTAAACTGAAAGAAATAGTCAACGTCAAAATGTTGACTTAGACAAGTTTTTCTCAATAGTTATCATTAATAAGTTTATTAGAATTCTACTTGCTAATACTGCCTATCATAATGATGAGATGATGGCAGTTGGATATGAAAATCGTTCTCTCAATGTGATTAAGGAAAAGATGTATATGATACACTTTTAAAGCTTTTTGAATATCCGGAAAGCAAGTTATGCTTTCAAAGATCATTTTAAATCAAACTAAAGCTTCTCAAAGTTATAATAAAAGTTTTGACTTAATGGTCAAATACTACGTGATCATTAAAAATGGTCACGGATTGTGTGTGTTCAAGAAAGACAGTGGGAGTACGGTCATATTAGTAATGCTTTGTAATAATAACATCAAAGTCATTTGGAATGACATCAGGATGTTACTACCAGTAAAAGTATTACCATCCGTGTACTTCTCTATGATGGATTTGATTATAACATCCCATGTATTGGAAATACGAATCTATTAAGATAGATTGATAAGAATATTATATTGATCTGTATGTCAAAATGTTTGACATAAATTCCATAATAAAGTTTCAATTGTTGAAATATGAAATTTATTTCTTTAAGGAAAAGTTCTTTAAGAGATATAGGAAAATCTTGATAGAATGAGTGAAACACATCACTAAGTACTTGAGAAGTGCTAAAGATGTACTCCTGTATATGGAGAGAATGATTTGAAACTATGAGGTCATACCGACTCAAATTTCAAATCAGACATGGGTTTAACTTTCTAATAAGAAAGGAATAGATTGGAAATGTTCCAACTCAGAACTCGATATTAAGATGACAACATAAACAAATGATATTGCTATTGGAACAGTATGGATGAAAAAGTTCATCCATGAACTAGATGTAGTTCTAAAAGGTCTCTGATAAAGTCCCGTTGTTGTAGGACAACAGTGGGAGCGACCAATTTTGTGGTCAAGCCATAGTCTCATCAGAAGTTGCAGAACATTCTACGGCTCTTTCACAAGTTTAGAGACATAGGATTAAGAGGAAATAACATAATGGAAAATATTCCATTTGTAGATAATTTAGCAGATCCCTGACCAAGTCTTAGTCACAGACTTTGTGTGAGCATCACCTAGATTTGATAGAGATCAAATGCGAAGGTGATTGGCTTGAGTCTAAGAAGGAGATTGATAGATATTAATTAATTACAATAAGTCAATAACAAGTTATTGGACTTAACGGGCTGAAAACTGGACTGGTTAATGGGCCTAGAGGGTCACACGTAAATAGATTCTCAGTCGGTGGTGTTTAAGTGGGATTTATATTAATTCAGGGACTTTTGTGAAAAGTCGCGCTGACTTAATATATACGGGCCGTTGAGAAACCCTAGGCCAAGCTCCAGGGTTTCCCTATGCTGGCCGTCCCCCCTTTTCTCTCTCCTCCTCCTCTGGGCACCCCGTTCAAGGCGCTGGGACAGTCTCCGTCTCCACCGCGTGCAATTCCCGAAAGTCGGGAATTCCTATCTGTGGGATTTCGGACATCGGTGCGGCGACGGATCTTCAGCGAGCGAGCTGATATTGATGAGAGAATGAGGACGAACCACCGCAAAGGATCGTGTGGATATCGCTGGAGGCCGGACGCTTGTGTTGCTCGCAGCATCGCCTCGACAGAACCGAGACGAAAGCGGATTCGAATCCGCGCACAGTAATCAAATTACATCCCGATTTTCAGTTTATGTTCTTCGTTCTGAAACGGATCTATGGGCATCAGGCGAGATTTTTATTGTTGCTTCCGCTGTGTTCATCGCACCCCGCCCGGATCCCAACAGGTCATTCAAAGGCTCCATCAACAAACAAGTCTCAACGCTACCGACCTATGACTAGGGCATAGTGGATGCCATATCGGGGGGAAAGGCTGTTGATGCTCGCATACTGGACAACGAGGAAGTCCTGTGTTAGGCGGGCCTATGTGGCCTCCTAGTTCCCCGTAAGTAAATTTACTCGAGGTTTTCTCTCGTTTTTGTGGCCCCGAGTCTTCACATCCTGACAGGGGGTTTTTCCCTCCTTGCTCTTGTCACTTTTGGCCACCGCGATTCAACCCAATCATTTAGGCGGTGGGGAGCAAGTCGCTGCAGGCGTCCCCTTGATGTCAGCCTTTGCTCCAGAGCTCCAACACTTGTTATCCGTCACCTTTTCCTCCCCCAAATCAGGCGCCCTCAAATTCATTTGGCCGAACGTCTGGAGACGAGAAAAAAAAGAACGCCACCGTAGGTGGCTCTTGTTCGGGTCCGCCAAGGCCCCGCCCTGGGTATGAGATGGTCACTTGTGTGGCTCCCAAACAAAGGGAGAGCTAATGGTACAAGTGAAAGATCCACCAATCGGTTGCCATTACCATGGCTTTCGTAGCTCCCCCATCCGTACCCACGGAGGAAGCCGAGGGAGAAAATGGGGGAGAAGAGGGCCTAAAAGAGGAGGAATATGAAATAGAGGTGTTCTCTGTTGCGAGTGATAGTGCTAGGGGGGAAGGCGAGGCGGAGAGGTCTTCGTCCAATAGGAGTGCTGTTGGGGAGGACAGGTCAGGGTCCTCATCAGCCGGGGACGACAAGGGCGACGAAGAGGAAGAAAGAAACCCTTTCCCCCGTGCCGATTAAGGAGGCGGTTGCGCCCACGGGCTGACCTGACAAAGGCAGATGAGAGCAACGAAGGTGGTGAGGATGCCTTTGCTATCTGTCCCAATGAAGATTCGGGCCAACAAGAGCTGGCTCACACTCAGTGAGTGGGTCCCGTGGGCGAAGGTCCTACTAGAGTAGTTGAGGCATCGGAGGACCAGGTTCAGCCCCTCCTGAGGATGGTAGCGACGTCGCCATCATCGGACATGCTGTGCACTGGGAGGTGCCCGGCAGACAACGGACCCCCCCCCCCCCCCCCCCCAAGTAAGACTCCATGTTCGACAGGGAGTCTACACAGGGCAGCCCCCTCAGACAAGTAGGTTTTCTTGACCTCCCGACGGGCCTGGCCTGGCCCGAGCCAGCCCAGCAAGGGCTCGGACCAAGTCTGCCCAATTGGCCGACCTGGGTCCGAGCCCAAGTGCTAGGATGGGCTTAGCCCTAGCCCATTAAGGACCCCTCAAGACCCATTAATTAAAATAGAATTTTAAATTTAATTTTTATTTTAAAAGGGTATTTTAAAGTTTAACTTGATCTAAATTCTATTTTTTTATGGGCCCATTAAAGATTTTGAATCCTTTTAAGATTAACAATAGTTGTTAATTTTTTAATTATTAATCTAAGTTGTTAGATTGAGAGCATAATCAATGGCTGTTTAATCTAATTTCTAGATTAATTCATATTTATTAGAATTGTTCTAATTTTGTATGGAATATTCTAGAATTAATAATTTTAGAATGTGTACATGAGATGTGTGTTACTTGTTTTTAATTTATAATTAAAAGCATGGTTAGAAATTGAAAAAGTCTTTAGACAATGCAAATATTTGAATTTTGATTGGATCCTAGTTTTTAGTAAGTCAAAACATATTATTTTCGAAAAAAGTTATTTAACCTATGTGACGCGCTCTTCTATATGTGGAATAGATAAAACAAATTCGTGGTCATAGATATGCACCTATATTTACATGTGGATGTGGATTGTGAATGGGTGTGTATGTGAGATCAATTATTGTTGATATGCACCGATATTTAAATGTGCTAATATCCATTAGTTATACAAGGATGTAAAGAGATCCGAATTCTGCTGACTCATGTCTATTTGTGTTCATTTTGTCTGTTATGAGGATATACTTTATGTGATTAAGATGGTGAGAAAGGATATACTTTATTATTATGATCACTTTCTACTAAATATAAATCATACCTACTGTTTGTTGCAAATATGGGTGTTAGTTTTCACTACGCCATCTACTTTTCTAATTTAATATTTCGCTAATAAATTTGCTTTCTTTTAAGGTTACAGACATCTTAAGATTACAAAGAATTTTTTTCACTTATCGTCGACATCTTCGTGAAGTGGCCAAGGTATCGAATCCACACAAAATTTATTCAATGTTTTGATCTAATGATTCTGGGTGGTGGCTCATTTATTTTTTATTTTTCTTCTCATAAATATTTATGTTTATAATCCAACAAGTATGGGTGGTAGTTTATTTGTATATTATTATTTATTTATTTAATATTAAATATTTGTGATCCAACTAGTCTGGATGGTAGCTTATTTATATTTTATTTTACTTTTTATAGATGTTAATATTTCTGATCTAACGAGTCCTAATAATGGTTCATTTATATGTTATTATTTGTTTATTTAGTGTTAAATATTTGTGATCTAACGAGTCTGGGTGGTGACTTATTTTTTATTCGTGCTAAATATATCCCTTTGAAAAATTTGAATACACATTTTTATTGAAATATAATATTTTTTATTTATAATAATTGTTTCCTTTTGAAAAATCACTCAGTCTAAGTGAACCTCAGTGTTACGCTAGTAATGCAAATGGTAACTAATAACTTGATTATTCGACCAATCGTTAGCTTATAGGTCAATTAATGGATAGTCTTTTCAAACCGATATTCATAGTGGATAAGATAACCGATACATATATTTTTTACTGAATACATGTGGTAAACTAAGATTTGATTATCCTACCGATTATTAATTTATAGATTTGTTAACGGATAGGATTTCAAAACCAATAACTTACGGTCATACATCTATCTTAGATCTGCACCGAATTTGACCCCTTTGAACAACATTCAAAACCAATAACTTACGGTCGTACATTCCTAGTCTTCTTCCCTCTGATTTAGCCTACAATATTAATCTAAGTGACCCCTTTGAACAACATTCTTGCATCCGTCACGGCTCACGGGTAACGGTTCTCTCAACGATCCGATCAGCTATAAGCCCAAACGAATCCTTTCCTCTCTCTGTCGACTCAGACAATCTTGATGCACATTTAGTATGAAAAAGATAATAATTCAAACCGACTATTGCGAGTTGTGATGATTCGGCTCTACCCGGTGAATCATCATCCCACGTTGTAGTAGTGTGTTTTTAAGGCCACCGCCTCTACTGATGACTCAAAGTCACCTGACGTGAAAAGCTCAGATGAAGACAGAGAGTTGATGTCTCTGTTTGCCAACTCTTCAGGGCTCCAGAGAACTCTTAATAGTCGTGATCCTCGATTCAAGGATGGAAAACGTTCCACTCACGTTCAGCACGTTCCATGCGTCTCTTTGGATTAGCTGGCCAGGTACAATATGGATGCAGATAGCCTACATGGCGCATCGGCGTCTCTATAAAATGGATAGAGGGAGGGATATTCAACATTGCTCAGTGTGCTCTCCGGCGCGCGCCCACACAACCGAGAGAAAGAGAGAGATGGAGGGTAATGTTGGACCTCATCATGATGGCTTTTCTCTCGTCCCTGCTTGCCGCCTCAGCCGGAGACCCTCAAGTGGACCTCCCTCTCGACGGACAACACGGAATAAGATTGTCTGGACCGAGTTATTTAGATCTTTTAGAACCCTCATATTCATCAATAAGAAGATAAATGGATCATTTATCTTTTGAAATGATGTGGTAAATATATCTCTTTGAAAAATTCAATTGTACATTTTCACTGAAGTGTACTATTTTTTATTTATGGTAATTGTATCTTTAAAAAAAAATCGCTCAGTATAACTAAATCCCAATGTTGCCCAGACGATGCAAATGATAACTGATAACCTGCAGATTACTTGATCAATCGTTAGCTTACAAGTTAATTAATTGATAGTCTTTTCAAATTGATATGCATAGTAGATAAGGTAACAGATACATTTTTTTTTTTTTTTACTGAATACATGTGGTACACTAAGATTCAATTATCCAACCGATTGTTAACTTATAAGATCATTAACAGATAATATTTATAAATCGATAACTTAACGAATACAGTCATAGATCTACTTTAAATCCTTACCGAATCCAACCCATTCACATCCCAAATCTCCCCCGTCCCCTCCAATTTAGCCTGTAATGTTAATTTAAATGATCCCACTGAAACAAAATTCTTACATCCGGCGCTGCACAGGGGTACTGGTTCTCTCAACGATACGGTCAGCTACAAGCCCAAATAAATCCTTCCCTATCGGTCGACTCAAATAATCTTCATGCACATCTAGTATCAAAAAGATAATAATTCAAACCGACTATTGGGAGTTGTCATGATTTGACTCTACCCAGCGAACCATGCTCCCTCGTTGTAGTCGAATGTTGTTAGAAAGGTCACCGTCTCTACTGATGACTCAAAGTCACCTGACGTGATAAGCTCAGATGAAGACAGAAAGTTGATGTCTCTGTTGCCAAACTCTTCAGGCCTCTAGAGAACTCTATATATATACTTTTAAGTGGGCAACACATATTTATATGTCAAGTCGTGCTCCTCGATTCTAGGATGGAAAACGTTCCACGCACGTTCCATGCGTGTCTTTCGAGTAGCTGGCATGGTACAATATGGATGCAGATAGCCTACATGTCGCATCGGCGTCTCTATAAAATGGATAGAGGGAGGGATATTCAACATTGCTCAGTGTGCTCTCCGGCGCGCGCACACACAACCGAGAGAGAGAGAGAGATGCAGGGTAAGGCGGCATTAATGTTGGACCTCATCATGATAGCTTTTCTCTCGTCCCTGCTTGCTGCCTCAGCCGGAGATCCTCAACTGGATCTCCCTCTCGAAGGTAACGCAACACAGAACGAGATCGTCTGAATCGAGTTGTTTAGATCTTCTAACATTTTCATAGTCATCAAGGTAAATGAATCATTTATCTTTTAAAATGATGTGACAGAATAATCATTCCTCTCTTAATAAGTATGAGGGCGCAGAAAAATTCAGACAACTCAATTCAGACGATCCCCTTCCACACAACACCTCTTGCACTCGAAAAACCCGCTGCAACGTTTCTGCTAGGAAATGCCTTATGATTGCATGTCAACAGGAACAGAACTGTTGGCGAGCAGCAGCGGCATGCTGTCGTGCTGCAACAGCTGCCGCTACGCGCCAAGGTCGGGCTGGTACGTCTGCGACGACCTCACTGAGATGCAGCGCGGCTGCAGGTACGGATGTAACTGCTGCCAGTGCAACCCAGGGACGTGGCCCTCCTGCGCCTGCCGCGACATGCTCTACAGGTGCCCCCGGCGGTGTGGTCCTTATGATGTCGGCAGTGCAGCCGAGGCGGGGGAAGAACACCTCCACGCCTAAGAAGCCAAACCAACCCAGGAGCAGGCATAAAGCTATCCACACTATATGCGTGAAACATATAAACAATACGTTTCCTCAAGTGTTTACACAACAGGGAGTGGTTTGCGTTAAGACTTTATTTTATTTGAATCCCTTTCTTTATGTATTGACGGTTATATGAATATGTACTATATAGTCAATAAGGGTGAGTTTGGACAACATTAAGCTAAAATATCGTTCACATCTCCTAGGGGTTACACTAGCTCAAAGAAGTCATGCTACCTTGTGCAGTCGTTATTTAAAAGTTAATTCACTACAACTGCTAAAGTTTCAAGGAACTGTAGCTTCCCAAAAGGTGGCATGTCCGTTTGGTGTGGTGTCCATTAGGTATTTCCAATGATCATCTCACAATTTTATTGCCGTTCTTTCTAAAGCGTACATAATCATTAATAGGGCATTTGTGTTGCTATATTGGATAGTTTATCGGTATCAGTTCTAGTATAGTTGATGGGCCAAAATCTTGTCTAGCGTGACTAGGGCCTTTTTGTCTCCAATCAGAAGGTTGTCGTTCCACGGCTTGGCAAAAGAAAATATCGTTAGAGAGCCGCCAGCAGCAATTCAGGAGATCTCCGTTCGATGCCTAAGTCAGATGGTTAGGAAAACAAGGGCAAAGCCAAGAGAGCTTGGGCTCTAGAAAGCGTACATGTACTTATCGGACCAGGGATCCTTATATAGCAGTCGGGTCTAGGAGAAAGATCGATTCTAGTCGGAAAATCACATTTAAAATAATCTCGTCATCAAATCCTATATAGAAAAGGAACTACAGACGAAGGAAGTCCATATACGAGACGGATTAGCTGTTTCTATTGATCCATCTAGGCCGAGTTTCAGGTGGAGTGGGATTTTTGGTCAGGTCAAAGTGGACAACTATGCCATCATGGCCCTAGGCCTATTTGGACTTGGACCCAGAACAAGGCTGCTGGGCCGGCCCATTAGATAGTGGGCCAGACGAAATCCTCACTCTTTAGTTGCCCCCACTCCTTGGTGGGCTGGTGCGGCAAGAAGTAAGAAGCCTGACAGTTGGACGATGAAACGGTCGTCTCCATGTGGCCTATCAATTGATCTGTTGGGGGAGTGTAATAGCTAATACTAATAAGGGAGCCGACCGATCGCATCTGTTCGGCCCAAGGTATTTGAAATGATGGGCGTTCTTCCCACCATAAGGGTGTGCCACTTCGTTTCTTAGCTCGTTACTGTTGAAGCCGATTACTTTCAGACTCCATACATAGCATCCGTTCGCTCACACACCCTTTATCTTGGCAATCCATCGTTCAAGGATCATCTCCCAAAGGGCACCAGGTTGACAAGCCTACGAACGGAAGGGCGTCGGACTGAGAAAGGGTCATCGCCCCCTTCTGACAGTTCGGGTGAGAGTTCCAAAGAGTTCTCGATCGCAAAATTGTGCGTCTCTCGTTCTCTTCTTCTTCACAATGGCACACCGTATTTCGAGAGACATGAGGTATGCCGAAAAATTGGAAGAGGATCGTCGGGCACTAAGGCCCTCATGGGCTTCTGTGGAGCTTCTGGGGAGGCTGCAAGATACTTACCAGGTTCCATCTGAGTATACTCTAGAGTTGCCGACGCCCGACAAGTGGATATATACCGTCAGGACACACTCTTTCGTAGCCTACAAGGACATGTTCAATGTGGGGTTCTAACTTCCACTATCACCTTTCGCCGTCCAGCTACTAGAGTAGCTCTAGGTTTCCCCCGCGAAGTTGATGCCGAACGTGCGCCCGCGTTCGCCATCTTGGCCTGGGGAAAGGAGCATCCGACACCAACGACGGAGATGTTCTTAAATTTTTACAAGCCTGAGCAGGACACCAAGCTCTGGAACAGAGGATTTATAAACTTTAAGACGTGTAATACGAAGTCCATATCGCTCGAGCAGTCTTCCAGCGTAAGGCCTTGAAGGAGACCTTCTTCTAGGTGGTGGAACGCCCCATGGGATGGTGGCCTTTTCTGGTCACCTTCAGGGACCCGTCATACAAAGGCTCCGTCAACATACAAGTCTTGACTCTACCGACCTATGACCAGGGCGTAGTGGATGCCATATCGGGAGGAAAGGTTGTTCATACCGGCGTACTGGTCGATGGGGAAGTCTTGTGATAGGCGGACCTATGTGGGCTCCCAATTCCCCGTAAGTATATTTACTTGAGGTTTTCTCCCATTCCTGTAGCCCCGAGTCTTCAGATCCCGGTAAGGGGTTTTGCCCTCCTTGCTCTTGTCACTTTTGGCAACGGCGATTCGCCCCGATCATTTAGGCAGTGGGGAGCGTGTCGCTACAGGCGTCCCCTTGATGTCAGCCCTTTCTCTAGAGCTCCAACAAATGTTATCCGTCACCGTTGTCTCCCCTAGATCAGGTGCCCACAAATTCATTCAATCGGATGTCTGGAGACGAGAAAAAAAGAAACCCATCGCAGGTGGCTCTTGGTCGGGTCCACCAAGGCCCCGCCCTGGGTATGAGATGGTCACTCGTGTAGCTCCCAAACAAGGGGAGAGCTAATGGTACAAGCGGAAGATCCGCCCATCGGCTGCCATTACCATGACTTTCGTAGCTCCCCCATCTGTACCTACGGGGTAAGCCGAGGGAGAAGACAGGGGAGAGGAGGGCCTAAAGGAGGAGGAATATGAAACATAGGTGTCCTCGGTTGCGAGTGACAATGCTAGGGCGGAAGGCAAGGTGAAGGAGTCTTCAGCCAATAGCAATGGTGCCGGGGAGGATAGGTCAGGGACCTCATCGACTGCGGACGGCGAGGGTGACAAGGAGAAAGAAACAAACCCTTTTCCCCCGTGTTGACTAAGGAGGGGGTTATGCCCCCCGGCCGACCCGACGAAGGCAGATGGCAGTGACAAAGGTGGTGAGGACGCCTTTGCTATCCGTCCCAATGAAGATTCGGGCCAACAAGAGCTGGCTCCCACTCCGCAAGTGGGTCCCATGGGCGGAGGTCCCACTGCAGCAGTTGAGGCATCGGGGACTAGGTTCAGCCCCTCGTGGATATTAATTCTCTGGTCAGTATCGTTAGACATCCTCCTAAGGATGGCGGCGACACCGCTATGGTCGTCACAGACTCTGCTAGAGCCAGTCCTACCAGCGACCCCTCTTCTCCTAGAGCAAAATGGGAACTGGTCGACACTGGGGATTCTCTTCCTGCGAAGTGTCGTAGGTGAAAGGTGCCTCGCCAGACCATTGACATCCCACCCGAGGGGGTGGTCGAGGGGGTTTCCTCACCGAAGGCTTCTCCACCTCCCCCCCACCCGGAGGGAGTCGGGGAGCCTGTGTCCAAGGCATTGGGTGTTTTTAACGGCACCAGCTCAGGCTTTGACTTGCCAGTAGGGCCGGGGGCCTCGGACGATGGCGTTCAAACGTCAAGCCAAGCCAACACATCAAGGAGAGGTAGAATCACCTGTCGCAGGGGAGCCTGCAATGACAGGGGAGTGGGAGCTACCACAGAGTGGTGGCGTGGGCGAAGCATCCTCTAGACCCGATGGGAGAAATCCAGGTTCGACGTTAGTAGGGGGTCGCCCATGGCAAGCAGCTAGCGGTCAAGGCCTAGCTAGGGAATCCTCGCTCAATTCTTGGTCTTGACGAGGGGTCAAAGGTTGCGGGCCATTCTGCTGGCCTTGGGGCAGATCCTGTCAACCCTCGAGGTCTACAGGTAGCACCACTTTCATTCCGACGAGGTCCACTTTCATTAAGTCAACAACCTTAAACCGTCCTATAGACTCTCTCCCCAGGATGGCATATCTACCATTATGAACTCGATCTCATGAGATATCTGAGGATATCTGAAATGGACATCAAATATATGGTGAGACTAGTATAGGGTACTCTTGCTCATATGATGAGGGTGACTGGTCTTATAGAATCTTGTATGGAGACACTAAGACGAACCTATAGGTGCTCATTGGTGAATGAGCTTATTGAATTGATCTGACCTAAATTGATGGATGGTAAATTACCTAATTATCAATCAGCTTGATTCATTGTCTCAGTAGCGTGGTTGGTCCTCAGACTTGAGACACTAAAAACACCTTGTCAGTGAACTTCTGAGCTTTGACTTTAGTTAAAGGATTTCTAACCACAGGGTCCTAATCAGCCAAGTAATCAAATTTAGCGGAATACTTTCGAAAGTGATTGAGTGTTCAATATGATAGAAATGTATGCCCTTCAAGCCAATCACATGAGATGTGATGGTATCATTTCATGTACTTATCTTATTATTATTAACAATAAATGGCAATTATGTTAGTTTTTTGGTGTCCTACAGACTAATTATGGGCCGTGTAGGCCCAATATGTTGTACAATCTTGTTCAATATAAGTAGTAAGCGTAAACTTGTAATTTGTGAATTGCTTTGTGTTGTCCCTAGGATATGTGGTTGTAAAGTCAATTTCAAGATAGGATCTCGAATATGAGTTTGATTGTATATGGACACATACCTTAAACTGTTCCTGATTGGAGATTAATCACTCTAGGACATTGATTACTTGTAAATCAGCACGCATGATATGTAGATGACCAAGCTCACGGTCATAGGTGCGGGGCACCAGTACATATGTGTGGGTGTTCATCCTGGGAGGATGTTCACTAAACAGATCCGCTGAAGGATCTTCTGATGGTTAATTATACCTAATGTCAACTGAAGATCCATCTATCTCAGTAGTATCATTGATCCTTTGACCTGAGACATTAATGAGGTCTTGCGTGAGGACTTGTAAGGATTGAGGTTTCGGATCCGGTTATCGGGTCAGTTTCGGGGTCGGATCCCTTGATTTAGGCCCTTGTGGGGCTGGGGCTTGTGTTCGACGCGGTTCAAACGGCATCCGGTGAGGTGGACGCATTTTAGATTGTGCCACGTGGACGCCACATGGGCTGGTGTTGGGCCGCGGGAGTACGGCCCCGGTCTTATCGTCTGAATGACGTCTTGTATGGACGACGCCATTTAGGGTACAACCCTGGTATGTCAGTGTACGACCCCTCTTGTCGTCTGAATGACGTCGGTCTAAGACAACGTGTTTTATCTAGTTTCAGTTTGACCCCGCGAACCCTCCCTCCTTTCCCTCATTCTCTCCACTTCTTTCTCTCTCCTCCTCTTTCTCTCCGAACCTCCGGTGCCCTTTTCTCCCTTCTCCTTCCTTTTCTCTCCCCATTCCTCCTCTCCACTCCATCAACCTCCTAACTTCCACCACTACCACCACCATTTCCTCCACGGCGCATTTCTCTCCGGACGGTGGCCGACGTCCCGGTGGAGTAACGGCGTCCACGGTGGTACCGGCGGTGGCTCGTGGCATGGCGGTTCGGCGGCTTAGAGTTCTGAGGAGTTCGAGTAATCGGTAGGGTGACGATCCTCGCAATGTTTTGTTTAAAACCATGTTTTCTCGCTTTCAAGCATATTTAGGAGATTTTCGGAGTGAAAATGCTAATATCACAAAATTAGGAATGGTGGGTTTTTATTGGGTATTTGGGTTCTCCTCCTACTCCTCTATTTTATGGTATTTTTATGCTATTTGGGGGAGAAAATCCCACCTTGTGAATTGGGGGGAGGCGGAGGGAGAACATGTCTGAGAGGGTTAAATAGCGTCTGGGAACAGCGACGCCATTTAAAAGGCGGCTTCCACCCACGACGCGATTTATCCCAGATAACAGACTCTGTCTCTGGATTGAATAGCGTCCAGGGACAGCGACGCCATTCAAATGGCGACTCCTTTGAACGACGCGATTTAGTTCGGATCACCCCGAGGGCTGATTTTGTTTCTGTCGTGATTAGGCGACTAGGGATAGCAACACCTTTTAAAAGGTGACTACCTTTCACGACGCATTTTAGGCCATCTTTCGAGGCCAGTTTTCACATGAACCAGTTTAGGAGTCTTGAATGACGTTGGCCTTGGGCGACGCGATTCAAGACAGAATCTCATTAAAGCATGCAATTAACATGTGTTTACATTGTTAAATAGTTTTGATAAATGCATGTTTAAAAACATACTCGAGGACGATGATTTCTACATGATCGGATCGCACCGTGTTGCATTTTATGCGATCGTGGACCTAGAGTGACAGTTATTAGCGCTTAGGCACCCTGTGTCGGTGTGAGAGTGACACGGTGCCGGTGTGGGAGTGGTGACGCCTAGAAAGAGGGTCACCTGGTGTACCCCGGGGTATAGCTAGTACCAGTGTGGGAGTGGTACATTCGAAGTATCACTCGTACTGGGGGAAGCAGAACCACCTGGAGCCTGTCAGGCTGGAGTAGCTAGCGTACTATCCAAGGGGTTGCTATTTGGTCTCAGCGGGTTGGTGTTTTCCGCATTCGGCCGCGTGGTTTGTGTGTTTAGCCGAGACGCTAGTTGTGGACTCCGTGGTGGAGTCGTTTCAGAGTCGTGCATGTTACTGTTATGAATGCATGTGTTTTATATCGAAATATGGGAGTTACATTTACTGCTTTATTTAATTAAATTGCCTATATTTGTGTTATTGCACTTGTGGGTGTGTGAGTAGGTGGTGGGGATCGAAGGATCCCTACTGAGTCCATTTCGATGAGACTCACCCCCTGCGATTTTCAGGTGACGGTTCCAGGCAGGCGTAGCGAGGAGAGTGTTATCTCGGGTTGCGTGCCAACATGCACTATTTCGGAGTATGCCCCGATGTAGTTGTTATTTTCTTTTCTGGCATGTATGCTTAATTATTTCTTTTCAGTTGAAGTATGTAATTATTTGCTAAGTCAAGTCGAATTGTAATAATCTTTAATTTCTACACTTCTTTCACAATTCGATGTGATGTGGATGTTTAGCTTAGTTTATCATTTATTTCTCAGACTTATCGAGATCCTGGTTTGGCTCCAAATTTAATGATTCGGTACCCATTTAGTAATCGGATCCCTGATTATAAGGTGGCGGGTCGTTACAGGACTAGTGTGGTTTAATGTTTGGTTAAGTGACTTTAACCATAAGTAATGAAACACCAAATTATTAGCCACATCGGGATACATGCGAAGACCGTTAATGGTCAAGAGGAGATCACTCACTGTCAGGTATATCACAGACAGTTAATGAGTCATGACATAGACGCTCCACTAAATCCCTGGCCAAGGTGGTATCAGTTCCTTTGGAACGAACGTGAAATTATTATGGAGGTCATGGTCAAACGACATGATCACTAGTGGTTTGACGAAACCATACCACATGATCAGATCGGACTCATAGAATGAGCGAGAGATTATAGCGATACGGTAACTGAAGACTTACAGGTGCCAAACAGGGTGAAGATGAACCCGGCATCCTCTGGGATCACACAGATTTGCTTAACGCAACGTGATCAAAAAGGTTCGGAACAAATTAAGCGGTTATTGGGAATAACCGATTTAATTTACTTCTAATTAGATTAGAAGTTAATGGATCTTTAAACCAGAGTGATAATAGGCCTAGAAGATCACACACAAATGACTCTTGCAGAACGGAATATTATTGTATGGAAAAATATACTAAAGCATTAAATTCTTTTGGGAAAAGAATTTATAAATGACTTAAAAGTATAAATACAATAATATAAAGGGCATATATATAATATATGTATTATTAAGCTTATTTGATAAATAAGTTAATAATAATATATTGATATATAAATGTCCTAGGGCTAACTTTAACTTCAGCGGTTAAAGGATTGGTTTGGTTAAAAGAAGCGGTTCAAGCTGCCGTCATACCATTCCTATATATAACCCTTAGCTTTCCCAGAAACTGTAACCTAATTCCAATCCATTTCCAAAGGTGGTCGTCAAGTGAAGTTGCAAGAGTTAGACTCTTACCAGAGAACTTGAGGCGGTGGGTTTGTGTCATGCAGGTTGAAGGAGAAAGTGAGCACCGTCACTACGAGGGTTAGTGTGGATTAAGCTCTAGAGGCCGGACGTTTGTGCGGCTCAAAGCTTCGTGAAGTTCGGCATCGATTTTTACAAGATAATATATTCTGTGTAAGGTGATAAATCTCGTGTGATTTATTTTAGACCGTTTTTGTTGCATCAATCGGAGCCCGAACCGGTTTGAGAAATCATTTTATTTTATGTTCTTCCGCTTCTGTGATTTCCCGGGGGGTTACGACCGAACCCAACAGTAGTATCAGAGCTAGGTTTAAGCTCCTGTTGATGCAACAGGACAGAACAATCTATGTTGTAACATCATGTTCGAATTCTTCAATTTTATTTTAATTTTTGGGTCATGAAAAAAATTATTTTTTCGGAGACAATGGGATGTCTGAAATTGTTCAGAAATTTTTCAAATTGCCGATGGCACTTAGAGTGGCCGTCGGGCATTAGACGGCCAAGGTTGTGGCCGTCTACGTGGTGGATGGCCAACATGGTGGTCGTTCCACACCAACCATGTGGCCTTCCACTTGGTGGAAGACATTTGGCCATGCCGTCCACCTATTTTTAATTTTTAAAAATAGAATTAATGCTTCTTTTTTTTCCATTCGCAGGCGCACTACTCCGGATCCTACAGTGGTGTGCAGTGCACTGCATTGGTCCGAAAAATTAAAAATTTTCTTCAAAATTAAGATAATTGTCGGAAATGAATTAATTAAATTTATTTTTGATTAATCTGATAATTATCATGAAATTTTGGAGTTTAATTGAAGATTACGTATAAATTCAAACTTTCTAATTTTTAATTATTAGGTAATTGTTAAATTCAAATTTTGAGAGGATTATCGTTAAAATTTAAATTTTGAATTTGTAAAATTATTAGATAATTTTCAAAGGAATAAATTGTGAATTTTAATGAAAAATAATTGAACACGATCATTTAATTAAATTGCATTCTATTTTAGTTTAATCATTAGATGATTAATATGAATTTAAATTTTATGATTGTCTTAATTGTCGTGATTGATTGAATTTAATTTTAAATTCATGTGTGTATTCTCTTTTACGTATGTAATAATTCTAAGCATGAATGTTACTGCGATGCTATTTTGGTCTCTCTTAGATTAATTTTAAATGTAACCATGAGTTTTTAAAAATTAAACATGACCGAAATTTCTCGTATGTACAACCTATGATTTCAATCCAAATATAAGGATTATTTTCAAAATAACCCTTCTGTGATTGATATGATTGTGTTTGGAATAGTGGATGATCATAGACTTAGCTCAGTTCGTTTGAGGTCTGCGCGCCTCCATTCTTTTTCTATTTAATTTCCAATGTAATTCTATCTTCTTCCGGAAAATGTACTCGTCCTAAGAGCCGCTGGAAATTATTTGACATGTAATTCTTTTTCCGGCCTGCGAGTCGTGTAATTATTATAATTAATGTTGCAGATAGAGCTTGTAAGTACGGAAGACGAACTGCGAGGATGATCCTGCTGCTTGGGAAGTAGGCTGGATATCTACGTAGCTTTACTTAGAGTCCATGATCACTCATGCTTATTTATTTGCATGGGATGCATTTATTTTGAGCAATTACTAAGTACAATAAATACATAGTATGAATATATTTATTCTACCACTTAAGGTGAGACCAAGATAAAAGTAAAATACCCTCTTTATTAAATATTAGATCTGTGAACGTGGCTTTAGAAGCCGTTGTGGCTCTCCACCATTATAGGGTGACTGAATGCCATTATCTCATAGATTTGTTGTGCTTTCTGTGAGTACTTGAAATGAGTGTGTGATTATCATGAAAAATCTATGTTGTTTAAGTGCAAAATAAACTTATTAAAAAGAAACTAAGTGATGTGATCGCCAGAAACTTTTGACTTAAAAGTTCCAAAAGAAAGAGTTTGATCGCCTACCTGTTTGGACGTGGGAGATGTTGAGCTCTTGATTCCCCCTCTTCAGCCGGCTGAAGAAAGAGAGCTCTTTATTTTCTTTGTTCTTGCCTTGATTGCTGTTGAATTTGAGGATCGTCCAGGGTCCTTGTGATTTGCTTGTTGATTTCCTCCCCTTGATTCTTCTTTGTACTTGTTGAGAAATGGAAAGAAATGAAGAATAATGAGAATTCAGGCAAAAGCAGTATCCATTCTAAACAAAGTTTTAAACATGCAACTAAACAGGAAAAACTCACTTGTTGGGATGGTCTTTGAAACCCCTTTATCAAATTGGTTTTGAAAATAATGCTAGTGTTATGTGTATTGCATAGAGTGATGTGATGAAAGATGCAAGATTAATGAGAATGAAAATGTGAAAAGAATGTAGAAATGAATTGAAAAACTTATGCTGGATGGATGATCCCTGGAAAGCCTTGGTCTTGAATGGATGAAGAATGGATGCCGACAGCGTTTCAGTTCTTCAGCGTTTGGACGTCGTTGCTTCAATTTTCACTCAATTATCACTCTAATATCACTTCAATCACTAACTCTATCACCCATTCAAGAGAAGGGTATTTATAGACTTCCTTTCATCTGCGGATTTACATGGAGAAATCTGGGATTTATCCATCTTAACCAACAGATAAATACATATTAATTCATCTTTATCTGTAATTATCTAAAACGCATCGCCCATGGAAGACGCCTTTCAGACTGATTAGGATAAAGATAAACATCCGGAAAAAATTCATCTTTATCTATAATTAGCTAAAACGCGTCGCCCATAGAAGACGCCTTTTACACTAATTAAGATAAGGATAAACATTCGAAAGAGAGGCAGAAACAACTTAGGAAACCTAAATAGCGTCGTGTCTAGAAGACGTCTTTTAGTTAATTAATCAATTAATTAAAATTCAAATTTAAACATCAAAATAAGAATAAACTCTAAATGGCGTCCACACAGGTCGACGTCTTTTATACTTCTTCATATTTTAACTGAAATTTGAGTTAAAATCAATTTAATTGATTAGCTTAAATCATATCTGTCTGACGCGACACTATTCAGATAATTAACCCAAAAAATCAATAAAAACTAACCAATGATTAAATATCAGACCATTCTGAGGCATTATTATATGATATGAAATTTACTCGAAATGATGTCAAAATTAGCGTGTCTACAGCTGCCTCACCTTGACATCGTCTTTGCAAGGGAGTGAAATGAAATAGAATGTACTGAAAAGGTGATGCCAAGGTGTGATGAGAGACGCTCTTAACATCACATGATTAGAATTTTTCTCAAAATCATCGATGAAGATAACTCAAAGAGATCAATGGAATCAATCATGTCTGGATGAGGTAGACAAGGAAATAAAATAAAGTCGATCAACCTCCACGGAGTGGGAAGTACCCCAGGTCGTAGACACTGCAGGTTTCATCATGGGGAGCGATTGCCAGCCAATGTGGACGTGCTGCAACCATGATGGATCTTAAAAGAAAACAAGAAATATTAGATAAAGAGTCCAAGAAATGATAGAATTCCAAGAATATCCTTGAGCGAACCTCAAAGATAATCAAAATACTCAGTTCAGAATGGAATATTTCATATCATGTTGAGATTATTTGATTTAATGGTCTAAAACTTAATTAATAATTAATTCTTATCACAATGATTTCAAAGTCCTATATGAGGCATGTTAGGCTAAAAGAAAAATATAAAGTCAAATAAAATATAAATTAATTAAGGATAATTTTGTTAAATTGTCATTAATGAGTCAAGATACTAGTTCTTGTAATTCAGTGCTAAGCCGAAGCTCGTTTATCCACACACCGTTTCACAAAAGTGGAACCATCGTCCTCACTAATTAACAATCCAACGGCCTATCCGTGCGATTAAGAATTCTCTGGAATTATCACCGTTTTTGTTGTAGGGGAACTCAAATTCCAGTTTCATCAAAACCCCAAGGTCCTTGACATACTCTAATAAATATTTAGCATATAATAATGAGATTATGCAAATGAATTACATGGAATAATACAAGGGTAGAAATAACCGTCTTTTTAGCCACGGTTGGGACTTTATAAACTCCCATAATGGGATCTTCTTGATATTTTCCAGCTTCATTTGAATCTTCTGATTTTCCTGCATTCAAAATCATTAATAACTCCAAACAAGTATCTAATTTAAGCATCGAAACCACAGAACTTCGGGTAAATAACAGAATTTCGGGTGAATGACAGAAATGTTTGAAACGCGTCGTGTCGTGCCGACGCCCTTCAATCGTTAAAACACGGCGGTGTCCCTCGACGCCTTTTGCTCCCAAAAACAGTTTCTGGCTGATTCCAAACCGGATTCCAACTCTCTTCACACATGTACATGAAACTTTTGAGTTTATAGATTTCTGCACTTCAGCTTTGTGCCTTATGTCTTTAACCTTGTGCCCTGTACATGTCTTAGCAAACATGTTAAGTATCTGTTTAGGCTTAGCCCCTTGCCTAGTTAAGTAACCGACTACTTGATCCTATCCTTGGTGGAAGGGTCAAGGGGCATAGCCTTTATTAACAAAGGTAATATGAATAATAAAAAATGCAACATGCAAGCAGATAAATGCTCACTGAAAATGAAAGGAATGAAACATACTAGATGCAATAAGCAAATGCTAATTGAAATTTTTTTTTTTTTTTGAAATATTCACTTTTGTTTGGTTTTGAAATATGTATTTTTTTCGATTTTTGAAATATGTATATTTATTTTTTTGATTTTGAGATATGTATTTTTTTTTGAATTTGAGATATGTATATTTTTTTTGGGTTTTGAACTATGGTGCAAGCTAAAGACCAGCATGGTACTCAGATCAAAAGATCATATTATTTATGAACTTAATTCCCGAATTGTTCTTTAATAATTTAACTTAAACCCATCGTGTTTGAACTTGTGTTTCCATTCGTGATCCCATTTGATGATTTGACCTTCAGTCAATCTAGGTCATTCCTTAAGTTTGGAGTACGCCTCTTCAGAAAGAAAGGAAGAATAGGTTTAGAAAACCCATGTGAAGGTTCCGGAGACCTAAAAAGATGTTCCTTTCTTACCCTAATATCCGTTGGGGTTCGGTCATTTTCTTTCCGGGGTATTTATCGACCTTGTGTTCCCTTTTATTTCATTTCATGGCCTTGATGTAACGTTTGTAATCTGATGGCATTTTGATTTGACGTTTGGCTTTTGCTTTTTGCTTTTGCTTTTCTATTCTTTTCTTTGGAACGGATCTCCCCCATTTTTTTTATGACGGCCTCCTACTAAGATGGCGGGTATTTTTGGTAGTCTATTATAAGCCTCGTTCCGACATCATGGGCCAAGTGTAAAACAGAATTTTGTTTTAAAAGGAATGATTTGTACTTCACACTTTTAGTCAAGCTTTCGGTATTCCTTTGGACTTGGCATCTCTTGTTACTCACGAATCAAACGTGTCAGTGTGTGTAGTAATGCGTTTGAAGTTAAATTATCCAGACTAATAAGGGGATTTGAGTTTATAAATTTTCTAATTCCACTGGTCTTTGTACCATGCTGATCGACTCTTTAACCTAAGGGTAGTATTTCTTAAGTTGTAAACCGTTCTAGGGGTGAGTTAGCTCTTCTCCTTCTGCATTGACAAGACGGTAAGCGTTACCAGGAAAAGCGTGTGATACAACATAAGGTACTTCCCAGTTGGGTTGGAGCTTAGAACGTGGACCACCAGGTTTTACAAAAATCCTTTTGACGACCATTTCACCAACTTTGAACTTACGTTCAATGACTTTCTTTTGATAAAAACGTGCTAGTCTATTTTGATAAACTCTTGCATGATTAGCGGCTGACCACCTTCTCTCATCTAAGAGTTCTAATTGAGCAAGGAGTGTTGAACGGTGTTCATCAATGAAAAATTTCTTGTTCAATTGTACTCTTAACGACGGTACAAGGACCTCGTATGGAACTACCGCCTCCATTCCAAATGTTAAGGAATAAGGAGTTTGCCCAGTGAGCGTGCGGATTGAAGTTCGGTAGGCCCATAGAGCCTCAACCAATTTTTCTGGCCAGTATGTGAATTTGTTAGATTTGCACGTCTTTTTGATGATTTTTATCAAAGTCTTATTAGTTGCCTCTACTTGGCCATTGCCTTGCGGATAATAAGGAGACAAATGATGCAATGCAATTTTGTACATGTTGCAGAGGTCCTTCAATTCTTGTGACACGAACTGCGGTCCGTTGTCGGTGACGATAGTGCTTGGAATTCCAAATCTGGTGATGATGTTCTTCATGATGAACTTGCAGACGGTTGATGCTTTGATTTCCATGTATGCTTCCACTTCCGCCCACTTGGTGAAGTATTCCGCTGCCGTGAGGATGAAAGACTTTTGCTTGATGCCGGATTCTGGATTACCAAGGGGTCCAATGATGTCGAAAGCCCACATGGAGAAAGGCCATGGGGAGGAAACAGGATGGAGTGAAGATGCAGAAGAATGAATCTTATCGACGTGAAGCTGACACTTAGCACACCTACGGACATATCCTACACAATCTTCTTCGATGGTTGGCAAATAAAATCCTTGTCTAAGGATCTTCTTTGCTAGCATTTGTCCATTAACATGGCCACCACAAACTCCACTATGAGCTCCTTCCATAACCTTCCAAAGCTCATCTTCGTCTAGACATCTTAGAAGAACTCCATCAAAACCTCTCTTGTACAGTGCTCCTCCAACCATGGTGTATCGTTGAGCAACTCTCCTGATAGCTCTCTTCTCCTCAGTTGTAGCTTCTTCAGGATATGATTGATCTTCACAATATTTGGCGATTTCATAGTACCATGGCTTCTGTTCATCATCCATCTCTTCTAACAACTCCATCAACATGATTTCTCTTTTTTCCACGATATCTCTATCTCTGACTTTCTTCAGCAACTTTTCCTTAATTCTAAGAAATGAAGGGTCTTTCACGGCGGGTGAAAGACGCCTATGAACTATGATTGATTCAGATTGCCTGCTGATTGGAAAATCAAGAGAAGATGCAAGTGAGGCTAGAGCGTCAACTAAGATGTTCTGATTCGTAGGGACATGGACGAAGATCAATTTGGTGAAAAGCTTTGAATAAGCAGAAGTAAGTTCTTGATAAGGCTTGAGTTTGGGATCAAGAGCTCGATACTTGGTTAGCACTTGACGAAGAATAAGTTGGCTATCACCTATAATCCTGAGTTTGGTAACACCACGGGAATGAGCAGCCTCGAGGCCAGCAAGGAGCGCCTCGTATTCAGCTATATTGTTGGTGACTGGAAAGTCAAGCTGAAAGGTTTGTGGAATGGTGATACCTTCGGGTGATAACAGAACAATGCCAATACTCTTTCCATGGGAATTCAGAGCTCCGTCAAAATGCAGAGTCCACATATCATCTCTGATTTGGTCTATGGACATCAGTTCCTCATCCGGAAACTCTGATTGCACCGGATCAAAACGAGGAAGAGGGTGATGAGCGAGATGTTCTGCTATGGCATAACTTTTGATTGCTTTCTGCTGAATGTAAGTGATATCGAATTAAGATAGAAAGCTTTCCATCGCGCTAACCTATCAGTAAGAACAGATTTTTCTAGAAGAAACTTGATTGGATTCATCCTAGCGATGAGATGTACTTCATGGGCTAGAAAATAATGCTTCAATTTCTGAACAACCCAGACCAATGCTGCACATGTTTTCTCCATCACCGTGTATCTCTGTTCAGCGGGGTTGAGGAGTTTAGAGAGATAGTAGGTCGCCCTCTCCTTTCCTTCTTCATCCTCTTGTGCTAGGACAGCCCCTTGCATCATCTAGGACAGAAATGTAAAGTATCAATGGTTTGCCTGGAGATGGTGGTCTCAAAATAGGAGGACTTGCCAAATAATTCTTTAATCCATCGAATGCCTCCTGACACTTATTGTCCCAATCGAATTTGAGTCATGGCTTGATAAGCTCGTAAAATGGCTTACACCTTTGTGAGTGCTGGGAGACAAAACGGCGAATAAATTGCAACCTCCCGATTAATCTTCTCAACTCCTTCAAGTTTTTGGGAGGTGGCATCTCTCTGATAGCTGTAGGTGCTTAAAATGCTTGTGTGATTAACATGAAAAATCTATGTTGTTTAGTGCAAACTAAACCTATTAAAAATAGCAACTAAGTGCAGTGATCGCCAGAAACTTTTGACTTAAAAGTTCCAAAATAGAGTTTTGATCGCCTACCTGTTTGAACGCGGAAGATGTTGAGTCCTTGATTCCCCTCCTTCAGCCGGCTGAAGAAAGAGAGCCCTTCTCGTTCTTTGTTCTTGCTGTTGAGTTTGAGGTTGAGGATCGTCCAGAAATCCTTCCGGCTTTGTGCTTGATTTCCCCTTTGATTCTCTTGTTGTTGTTGAGTGCAGCAGAAACGGAAAAGAGAAGAAATAAAGAAACAATGATGAGAACTTTAAGTAGAAGCAGTATCCAAACTAATCATGATTTTGAGCATGCGATTGAACAGCAAACTTACTTGTTTAATGGCTTTTGAAACCCCTTTAATCAAATAGGTTTTGAAAGATGATGTTGTGGTGTGCGTTGCATAAAGTGAATATTGAAGAATGAAAGATTAATGAAGATGTAGAATAAAAATGTAGAAATGAAACACTTATGCCCAATGGTTGAAGCCTTGAAAGGATGAAGATTCTTGAAAGGACGCCGACTTCTGGAAATGGCAGCGCTCCGGTGTTCCGACGTTGTTGCTTCGATCTTCAACTCGCTATAATAACACTCTCTCTTAATGGCTTTCAACTCTCTCTTTTTTTTTTTTTAACTCTTCAAGATGCAAGGTATTTATAGGCTTCTTCTGCGTTCGCGATTAACATAGAAAAATTTCGGATTTATCTATCTTAACCGACATATAAATACTGATTAATTCATCTTTATCTGTAATTATCTAAAACGCGTCCACCATGGCTGACGCCTTTCAGATTAATTAAGATAAGGATAAATATCCGAGAAAACTTATCTTTATCTTTATTAGCTAAAACGCGTCTACATGTGTAGACGTCTTTTATACTAATTAAGATAAGGATAAACATCCGGAAGATAAGTAGAAATAACTTAGGAAACCTAAAACGCGTCGACTCTTACAGACGCCTTTAAGCTAATTAATCAATTGATTAAAATTTAAATTTAAACGTTAAAATAAGAATAAACTCTAAATGGCGTCCACATGGGTCGACGTCTTTTAGAATTCTAAATCGCGTCCACACAGGTTGACACCTTTTATAATTTCTGAATCGCGTCCACACAAGTTGACACGTTTTAGAATTTCTGAATCGCGTCCACACAGGTTGACACGTTTTAGAATTTCTGAATCGCGTCCACACAGGTTGACACGTTTTAGAATTCTGCATATTTTAACTGAAATTTGAGCTAAAATCAATTCGATTGATTAACTTAAACATGTCTGTTAAACTCGACACTCAAAAATATCAATAAAAATTAATCAATGATTAAATATCAAACCATTATGAGGCATTATTATATGATATGAAATTTACTCGAAATGACGTCAAAATTAGCGTGTCTACAGCTGCCTCACCTTGGCATCGTCTTTGCAAAGGAGTGAAATGAAATAGAATGTACTGAAAAGGTGATGCCAAGGTGTGATGAGACACGCTCTTAACATCACATGACTGGAATTTTTCTCTAAATTATCAATGAAGATAGCTCAATGAGATCAACGGAATCAATCCTGTATGGATGAGGTAGACAAGGAAATAAAATAAGGTCGATCAACCTCCTCGGAGTGGGAAGTACCCCAGGTCGTAGACACTGTAGGTTTCATCATGGGGAGCGTTTGCCAGCCAATGTGGACGTGCTGCAGCCATGATGGATCTTAAAAGAAAACAAGAAATATTGGATAAAGAATCCAAGAAAGGATAGAATTCCAAGGATATCTTCAAGCAAACCTCAAAGATAATCAAGATACTCAATTCAGAATGGAATATTTCATATCATGTTGAATTGTTTTGATTTAATGGTCTGAAACTTAATCAATAATTAATCCTTATCACAATGATTTCAAAGTCTTACATGATGCATGCTGGGCTAAAAGAAAAATATAAAGTCAAATAAAATATAAATTAATTAAGGATAATATTGTTAAACTGTCATTAATGAGTCAAGATACCAATTCTTGTAATCTAGTGCTAAGTCGAAGCTCGTTTATCCACGCACCGTTTCACAAAAGTGGAACCATCGTCCTCACTAATTAACAATCCAACGGCCTATCCGTGCGATTAAGAATCCTCTGGAATTACCATTGTTTTTGTTGTAGGGGAACTCATATTCCAGTTTCATCAAAATTACAAGGTCCTTGATATACTCTAATAAATACTTATCATATAATAATGCGAATGCAAATTAATTACATGGAATAATACAAGGGTAGAAATAACCGTCTTTTTAGCCACGGTCAGGACTTCTTGACTCCCACAGTGAGATCTTCTTGACATTTTCCAACTTTACTTAAGTTTTCTTTAAATTTCCTGCAACCAAAATTATTAATAATTCCAAACAAATATTCAATTTAAACAGAATTTCAGATAAATCACAGAAAAACTAAAACGCGTCGTGTCGCGCAGACGCCATTCAATGTTGAAACGCGGCGGTGCTTCTCGACGCCTTTTACTCACAGAAACAGGTTTCTGGCTGTTCTCTACTCAAATTCCAACTTTACCAATGTCGTGTGTCCTGTATACAACTTGAACAAACATGTTAAGTATCTGTTTAAGCTTAGCCCTTTGCCTGGTTAAGTAACCGACTACTTGATCCTATCCTTGATAGAAGGGTCAAGGGGCATAGCCTTTATTAACAAAGATAATGAGAATAATCAGACTTAAGCAAAAATCCAACATGCAAGCAGACAGATGTTCACTGAAAATAAAAGGAATGAGACATACTAAATGCAACAAGCAGATGCTAATTGAGATATTTTTGTTGTTTTGAAATATTCATTTTTGTTTGGGGTTTTGAAATATATGCCTTTTTTTTTTTTTGGATTTTGACATATGTATTTTTTTGAATTTTTGGACATATGTATTTTTTTTTTGTTTTTTGATGTATGTATTTTTTTGAATTTTTTATATATGTATTTTTTTTTGAATTTTTGACATATGTATTTTTTTTTAGATTTTTGACATATGTATTTTTTTGGATTTTTGACATATGTATTTTTTTGGATTTTTGACATGTTTTTTTTTGAATTTTTGGCATATATATTTTCTTTTTATTTTCGACTAAAAGATCAGCATGGTACTTAGATCAAAAGATCATATTCATTTATTAACTTAATTTCCAAATTGTTCTTTAACAACTTAACTTAAAACCTATCGTGTTTGAATTTGTGTTTTCATTCGTGATCATATTTGATGATTTGACCCTTAGTCAATGTAAGTCATTCCTTAAGTTTGGAGCACATCTCTTTATAAAGAAAAGATGAATAAGTTTAGAAAGCCCATGAGAAGGTTCCGGAGACTTAAAAAGATGTTCCTTTCCTACCCTAACATCCGTTGGGGTTCGGTCATTTCTTTCCGGGGTATTTATCGACCTTGCGTTCCCTTTTATTTCATTTCATGGCCTTGATGTAACGTTTGTAATGTAATGGCTTTTTTATTTGACATTTGGCTTTTGCCTTTTTGCTTTTTCTATTCTTTTCTTTTCTTCGGGACGGATCTCCCCCTTTTTTTTATGACGGCCTCCTACTAAGATGGCAGGTATTCTTGGTAGTCTATTCTAAGTCTCGTTCCGACATCATGGGCCGAGTATACAACATAATTTTTGTTTTAAAACGAATGATTTGTACTTTACACTTGCGGTCAAGCTTTCGATATTCTTTAGGCCTTGTCATCTCTTGTTACTCACGAATCAAACGTGTCAGTGTATGCAGTGGGCTTGAAATTAAGTTATCCAGACTGATAAGGAAATTTGAATTTATAAACTTTCTGATTCCACTGGTCTTTGTACCATACTGATCGACTCTTTAACCTAAGGTAGTATTTCTTAAGATGTAAGCCATTCCAGGGATGATTTAGCTCTTCTCCTTCTGCATTAACAAGACGATAAGCATTACCAAGAAAAGCGTGCGATACAACATAAGGTCCTTCCCAGTTTGGTTGGAGCTTAGAACGCGGACCACCAGGTTTTACAAAAATTCTTTTGACGACCATTTCACCGACTTTGAACTTACGTTCAATGACTTTCTTTTGATAAAAACGTGCTAATCTATTTTGGTAAACTTTTGCATGATTAGCAGCTGACCATCTTTTCTCGTCTAAAAGTTCTAATTGAGCAAGGAGTGCTGAACGATGTTCATCAATGGAAAATTCCTTATTCAATTGTACTCTTAATGACGGTATGAGGATCTCATATGGAACTACCGCCTCCATTCCAAATGTTAAGGAATAAGGAGTTTGCCCAGTAGGTGTGCGGATTGAAGTTCGGTAGGCCCATAGAGCCTCAACCAATTTTTCTAGCCAATCTCCGAATTTATTAGATTTGCACGTCTTTTTGATGATTTTTATCAAAGTCTTATTTGTTGCCTCTGCTTGGCCATTGCCTTGCGGATAATAAGGAGACGAATGGTGCAATGCAATTTTGTACCTGTTGCAGAGGTCCTTCAGTTCCTGTGACACGAACTGTGGTCCGTTGTCGGTGACGATGGTGCTTGGAATTCCAAATCGAGTGATGATGTTCTTCATGATGAACTTGCAGACGGTTGATGCTTTGATCTCTACGTATGCTTCAGCTTCTGCCCACTTGGTGAAGTATTCCGTTGCCGTGAGAATGAAAGATTTTTGCTTGATGCCGGAATCTGGATTACCAAAGGGTCCAATGATGTCGAAAGCCCACATGGAGAAAGGCCATGGGGAAGAAACAGGATGGAATGAAGATGCAGGAGAATGAATTTTGTCGGCGTGAAGTTGACACTTAGCACACCTACGAACATATCCTACACAGTCTTCTTCCATGGTTGGCCAATAAAACCCTTGTCTAAGGATCTTCTTTGCTAGCATCTGTCCATTGACATGGCCACCACAAACTCCACTATGAGCTCCTTCCATAACCTTCCAAAGCTCATCTTCGTCTAGACATCTCAGAAGAACTCCATCAAAACCTCTCTTGTACAAAGCTCCCCCAACTAGGGTGTATCGTTGAGCAATTCTCCTGATAGCTCTCTTCTCCTCAGTTGTAGCTTCCTCAGGATATGATTGATCTTCACAATATTTTGCAATTTCATAATACCATGGCTTCTGTTCATCATCCATCTCTTCTAACAGCTCCATCAACATGATATCTCTTCTAACAGCTCCATCAACATGATTTCTCTTTTCTCAATGATATCTCCGTCTCTGACTTTCTTCAGCAATTTCTTCTTAGTTCTAAGGAATGAAGGGTCTTTCACGGCGGGTGAAAGACGCCTATGAACTATGATTGATTAAGATTGTTTGTTGATTGGAAAATCAAGAGAAGATGCAAGTGAAGCTAAAGCGTCAGCTAAGATGTTTTGATTCCTAGGGACATGGACAAAGATCAATTTCGTGAAAAGTTTTGAGTAAGCAGAAGTAAGCTCTTGATAAGGCTTGAGCTTGGGATCAAGAGTTCGATACTTGGTTAGCACTTGGCGAAGAATCAGTTGGCTATCACCCACGATCCTGAGTTTGGTGGCACCATGGAAATGAGCAGCCTCGAGACCAGCAAGGAGTGCCTCGTATTCAGCTATATTGTTTGTAACTGGAAAATCAAGCTGAAAGGCTTGTGGAATGGTGACACCTTCAGGTGATAACAGAACGATACCAATCCCTTTTCCATGAGAATTCAGAGCTCCGTCAAAATGCAGAGTCCACATATCATCTCTGATTTGATTTACGGACATCAGTTCCTCATCCGGAAACTCTGATCGCACTGGATCAAATCGAGGAAGGGGATGATGAGCGAGATGTTCTGCTATGGCATAGCCCTTGATCGCTTTCTGCTGAATATAAGTGATGTCGAATTGAGATAGAAAGCTTTGCCATCGCGCTAACCTATCAGTAAGAACATATTTCTCCAGAAGGAATTTGATCGGATTCATCCTAGCGATGAGATGGACTTCATGGGCCAGAAAATAATGCTTTAATTTCTGCACAACCCAGACCAATGCTGCACATGTTTTCTCTATCGCCGTATATCTCTGTTCAGCGGGGTTGAGAAGTTTAGAGAGATAATAGGCTGCCCTCTCTTTTCCTTCTTCATCCTCTTGTGCTAGGACAGCCCCCACTGCATCATCCAGGACTGAAATGTAAAGTATCAATGGTTTGCCTGGAGATGGTGGTCTCAAAACAGGAGGACTTGCTAAATAGTTCTTTAATCTATCGAATGCCTCCTGACACTTATCGTCCCAATCGAATTTGACTCCCGGCTTGGTAAACTCGTAAAACGGCTAACACCTTTGTGAGTGTTGGGAGACAAAACGGCAAATAAATTGTAACCTCCCGATTAATCCTCTCAACTCTTTCAAGTTTTTGGGAGGTGGCATTTCTCTGATAGCCTTCGCCTTGTTAGGATCGATCTCAATTCCCCGTTTGCTGATGATAAATCCAAGTAATTTCCCTGAAGATACCCCGAATACACATTTCTTGGGGTTCATCTTTAACTGATATTCTCTCGATCTTTCTAATACCCTTGCCAAAACTTTGGCGTGCTCAGCCTTTGTTTTAGATTTAACCAATAAGTCATCCACGTACACTTCCAAATCTATGTGCATCATGTCATGAAATATTGCCATCATAGCCCTCTGATAAGTGGCTCCAGCATTCTTTAATCCAAATGGCATGACAACATAACAGTATGTTCCCCAAGGTGTAGTGAATGACGTTTTCTCTTGATCTTCTTCTGCCAGCTTAATCTGATTATATCCTGAAAATCCATCCATAAACGATAAAGTTTCATAGCCAGCGGTATTATCAATGAGTATATCGATATGAGGCAATGGAAAATCATCTTTAGGACACGCCCGGTTCAAATCGCGGAAGTCAATGCAAATTCTGACCTTCATGTCCTTCTTCATAACCGGGACTATATTAGCCACCCATTGTGGATAAAGAACAACTCTAATAAATTTGGCTTTATGTAATTTATCGACTTCTTCCTTCATCTTTAGAGCCATTTGTGGGTGGAATCGCCTTAATTTCTGCTTGACCGGGCTAGCTCCTTCCTTCAACGTTAATCTGTGTTCAACTAAAGATAAATCTAACCCTGGCATATCTTCATAACTCCAGGCGAAAGTGTCCTTATAGTCCTTAAGTACTTGTACCATTGCCTTCTCATCTTCCGTAGAAAGATTTTTACTGACGAGGACAACCTTAGGTTCGTCTGCAGTCCCTAAATTGATTTCTTTGGTGGGATCTTCTACGGCAGCCGAGGGTTCATCGAATCTCTTCACTCCACTGGCATATGCCTCAGCTGCGTCCTCGTCATCTTCTTCATCTTCAACAATGGGGTCCTTTTCATGCACTAACTCATACACCCCATACCCATCATTGACTGACTCATCATTCATACAATATTCTGGCATTTGAATTGGATTTTCTAAAAACTGAGGGATCAAAGAACAAGAAAAGCATTTATCAGCTAAGTCTTTGAGGTATCTATCTGGAATTCGCCTACCCTTAGGCTTCCTAGACTTCCTAACCTGACTATTCCGCCTAACTTCACTAAACTCCCTATCATAACCTAACGAAGATGAAGTAGGATAGGAATCCTGGGGTACAAGTGGAAATACAGGAGAATCCTCCCGAGGGGAGGGGCAGAGTAAATCTAAGAGAGAATCTTGACCGAAGGACCCGCGCGACGGGGTGCGATCGGACAAGTAAGATGTTTCCTCGATAAAGATTTGAGAATGATTTGTCTATCTTAACCGACAGATAAATACTTATTAATTCATCTTTATCTGTAATTATCTAAAACGTGTCCGCCATGGCTGACGCCTTTTAGATTAATTAAGATAAGGATAAATATCCGGGAAAACTTATCTTTATCTTTATTAGCTAAAACGCGTCTACATGTGTAGACGTCTTTTATACTAATTAAGATAAGGATAAACATCCAGAAGAGAAGTAGAAATAACTTAGGAAACCTAAAACGCATCGACTCTTACAGACGCCTTTTAGCTAATTAATCAATTGATTAAAATTCAAATTTAAACGTTAAAATAAGAATAAACTCTAAATGGTGTCCACATGGGTCGACGTCTTTTAGAATTTTAAATCGCGTCCACACAGGTTGACACCTTTTATAAAGTCTGAATCGCGTCCACACAGGTTGACACGTTTTAGAATTTCTGAATCGCGTCCACACAGGTTGACACGTTTTAGAATTTCTGAATCGCGTCCACACAGGTTGACACGTTTTAGAATTCTGCATATTTTAACTAAAATTTGAGCTAAAATCAATTCAATTGATTAACTTAAACATGTCTGTTAAATCCGACACTCAAAAATATCAATAAAAATTAATCAATGATTAAATATCAAACCATTATGAGGCATTATTATATGATATGAAATTTACTCGAAATGACGTCAAAATTAGCGTGTCTACAATAGCCTTCACCTTGTTGGGGTCGATCTGAATTCCTCGTTTGCTGACAATGAATCCAAGTAATTTCCCTGAAGATATCCCGAATACACATTTCTTGGAGTTCATCTTCAACTGATATTCCCTTGATCTCTCTAACACTCTTGTCAAAACTTTGGCATGCTCAGCCTTCGTCTTAGATTTAACTAATAAATCATCCACATACACCTCCAGATCTATGTGCATCATGTCGTGAAATATTGCCATCATAGCCCTCTGATAAGTGGCTCCAGCATTCTTTAATCCAAATGGCATGACAACATAACAGTATGTTCCCCAAGGTGTAGTGAATGATGTCTTCTCTTGATCTTCTTTTGCCAATTTAATCTGATTGTATCCTGAAAACTCATCCATAAATGATAAAGTCTCATAGACAGCAGTGTTATCAATGAGTACATCAATATGAGGCAATGGAAAATCATCTTTAGGACACGTCCGGTTTAAATCTCGGAAGTCAATGCAAATTCTAACCTTCTCGTCCTTCTTCATGACCGGGACTATATTGGCCACCCATTGTGGATAAAGGACAACTCTAATGAATTTCATTTTATGTAATTTGTCGACCTCTTCCTTCATTTTTAAAGCCATTTGTGGGTGGAATCGCCTTAATTTCTGCTTGACCGGGCTAGCTCCATCCTTTAATGTCAACCTGTGTTCAACTAAGGATGAGTCTAACCCCGGCATATCTTCATAACTCCAGGCGAAAGTGTCCTTATAGTCCTTAAGCACTTGCACCATTGCCTTCTCATCTTCTACAGAAATATTCTTGCTGACGAGGACAACTTTAGGTTCGTCTTCAGTCCCTAAATTGATTTCTTTTGTGGGCTCTTCTACGGCAGCTGAGGGTTCATCGAATCTCTTCACTCCACTGGCATACGCCTCAGCTACGTCGTCGTCATCTTCGACAATGGGGTATTTTTCATGTATTAACTCATACACCCCATACCCATCATTGACTGACTCATCGTCCATACAGTCTTCTGGCATCTAAATTGGGTTTTCTAATAACTGAGGGATAAAAGAGCAAGAAAGGCATCTATCAGCTAAGTCTTGGAGGTATCTATCTGAAATTCGCCTACCCTTAGACTTCCTAGACTTTCTAACCTGACTAACCTGCCTAGAACTATACTGCCTAACTTCACTAAACTCCCTACTCTGACCTAATGAAGATGAAGCAGAATGGAAATCTTGGGATACAAATGGAAATACAAGAGAATCCTCCCGAGGGGAGGGGCAGAGTAGATCTAGAAGAGAATCTTGACCGAAAGACCCGCACGACGGGGTGTAATCGGACAAGTAAGAGGTTTCCTCAATGAGGACCTGGGAAGAATTTGTTGCCAAATTGACGTTTTTTTTTGGACAATAGAGGAGTTAAGCATAAAACAGGAATGAACATGAATAGAAGGGGAATTAGATGGAGGAAGTGGCACCAAGGCCAAAGGATTAGGGGGATCATACAGCAGTATGTCCCAGATTAAATCATACATCCTCTCTGGATCGAGAAGAGGTGGTGGAATGAAGTCCCATGGGGACAGAGTAATCATGACGGGCGGAGCCCGTAGAATATCTTCAATAATGACCCGCGACCAGGTCGAGGTCAGGAGCAAAGTGCAAAACAAGGTGTGAAGCATGAAAAAATGAGAAGGATAAGTCCCCCTCCAGAGCAGATCTGTGGTATAGCCAGCTTCGTGGGGGTCATTTGGCTCCCCTTCATCAGTCTCTTCTGACAGCAGTATCCGTTTGTCGAAGAGAGCACCGGGACCTTCGATCAGCTCATCGATCTGTGGTGGCCACTTGGGTTCTGCGGAATCGAGAAACAGCCTGTTCAGTGCGATGTAGAGATCTCTTAAATCGAACCACCTGTACCATTCACATTCAGGATCTTGGAATTTTCCCCTCTTCATAGGCCGCAGAGCCTCCAAAGACTGGTACGTGAGTAGTTCTGAGCAATGCCTAACCAAGTCTCTCCCATATATATCGTGGAGGTCAAAGCATGAAGTGATGACCACCGTGTTGTCATGGCTTATTATGGGCCCATTTACAAAATGTGTATACAAGGTCCATGTTAGGGAGTCCCGACCTTCCTTGTGCGGTGTAGACATCGTCTCCCAGACTTTATGGCCGTCTTCATTCTCTGTCTGCTGAACAATGTCCTACTTCAGTTTCCTCGGCCTATAACCCAGGCCGTTCCCAAGTATTCTTCGGTGGTCTTTGACGGGAGTGGTCCTGCCTTGTAACTGTGTGCCCAGGTCTCTTCCAGGCTGATAGCCGTTCTTCATCATTATCCTCCATCATGGGGTACTCATGCACTTCCCCCTCTTTATGGCATTTAATGGATAAGGAGTAATAGTGGCAGTTTTCAGAGGATCGGCCATTGGATGGTAAACCTGTAATACCGACAGAAAAGGTTGTCGGCCAGGTGAAGAAGCAGGTTTGATATTCAAAGAATGAGCAGCAGCAAGGATCGACATGCTCGTAACTTTAACAATTTGTCCTTTGAAGGGGAATTTGAGGTATTGATGATTCGTGGAGGGAATCGCCTCAAGAGTTTTTATGTAAGGACGACCCAAAATGGCGTGTAAAGAAGGGTCGATTTCCAAGATGTGAAATTCAACCTCTGCATGACTTACAGGGCCTAGCTCCACCTTCAAATAGACCATTCCCAGAGGGGAACGGGTGGAGTTATTATATGCTGTAACGGAGATGGGGCTAGGCAGCCATTTTCCTTGGGCATACCACACAGTTCCAGGGTCTTCGGAGGTAAAACATTGATTGAAGCCCCTGTGTCAACTAGGCATGCATCTACGGCCTTTTGCAAATATTGACCATAATGCTTAGAGCCATGCTTCTGGCTGCTGGTGGTGCTAGTTCCGATGTATGAAATGAAATGGAGGGCTGATCCCCCTGAGGAACAAATAGTGCTGCAATCTTTTCCACCGGCACGTCCTCGTTGACCATCACCTTCTGCAAATATTTCATCAGAGCTTCTTGGTGACTCTTCGATCTTTTGATCAGTTCAAGCACGGAGATCCATGCCGGTGTTCGGTCCAGATGTTTCAACAAATCATATTGAGTGTCTGGTGCACTCTCTTCATTGTGTGCTTCCTCCAACGGTTGTGACGGGCCGTCTCTAACTGTTGGCTGAGGAAAGACTTTGCTGAAAATCCTTCCACTCCGGAGCGCATGTTCCTCAACCGTGGAAGGTCCGGGTGACACTTTGAGTACCGCAGAGTTGGGTGGTGTAGGTGATGACATAAGGTTAGGTGGTGGTGGCGCGATGCGGATTAAAGGTCTAGACGGTTGGATGGTGGATGGGTAAGCGGTTGGGGTGGATGAAGTGGGGAATGGCATGCGTAATAGTGGTTTAGAAGGTTGGATGGCATCTGGGTAGGCGGTAGTGGTAGCGGGCGAAGTAGGGAATGGTACGCGTAGTAGTGGTCTGGATGGTAGGAGGGGTGCGTAATTGGTTTGCGGTGGGTTACTTAGTGGAGGCATAGTGGTATGGGGTGTAATGGGATTAAGGAACGCGGGTGGTGGTAATGGGTTAGTGGGTGCGGGTGAGTGATATGCAGGTGTTGGTATAGGGGTGATGGTAATGGGATGTGGTCTGGTAATGTGGATGGTGCGGCGTGGTGGTTGTTCTGCGGTACTCGGAATGTGACCCGTTGAATAAATAGAGGAAGAGTCCTCTATTCTCCACTGTTGCCCACGGTCAGCCTCAGACCGGCTGTTTGTCAGAATAGGGGCAACTTGATTTTGGTTTTGATGCTCCGGAAGCAGGTTCTGCACTATGCCCATGTTCGGTGGTGGTGGTGCCTGTGCTAGTGCTTTTGCTTGCTGCTGCTGCTGCTATGGTCTTCTTGCTTTTAAGGCGATATGTATTTTTTCATTTCTTCCCAGTTTATGCCGCCCTGCTCATTGAGATCATGAATATAATGTCTAAATTGGAAGCAGGTGTCAATAGTGTGCCCAGGTTGCCTATGGAAATAGCAATACCTAGACGTTTCGGCATTCTGGGGCTAGATCGCCTTTTCTCTTGGCAGGACTAAGGCATTAGCTGCCATTAGAGCACTGAAAATGTCTGCCAAGGACTCTGGGAGGACTGGGTATTTTGCTCAGTTTCTGTCCTTCTCTGACGCCCAGGCAGATCCAGATCTGCTCCGCCACTTCTCCGAATCCCGTTCGACGGGAAATCGTCCGCGCGCTGCGGCGATCATTGCGGCGACCGGCGGAGGCTTCGTGGGCTACGAAGAACGATGAACTCGAGGATATCCATCGCGGGGAGGATCGCGTGGACTTCTCTAGAGGCCGGGCGCTTGCGCGGCTTGCGGTGTCACACCGACGGAACCAAACGGTTGCGGATTCGAATCCGCACACGGTGAGAACTTCGATAATCCGATTATCGTATTTTAGATTCCGAAACGGGAACGGATCGCTGTAAATATTTTTGTTTTCCGCTGCGTTAGTGATCCGGAGAAACCGAGAAAACCCAACAGTGGTATCAGAGCCAGGTTCCACTGTTTCTCGTCCCGTTTCGGTCTCCGAATTTAATATTTTCATGTATTATTCCATGTGCGAATTCGATCTGTTTGCTGGATCCGTGTTCATGAGATGAACACAGATATTTAAGAATAATATGATTATTTTTATTTCTGCAAAATCGAATTTTTGGGGATATTTTGTGTTCTTCACAAGATGATGTCTTGGGGGTTTTCGGCTGGTTCATACTTGCTTCCCAAGCGTTGGGAGGGCGAGTAGGGACTCCGGATCCTGAGTGGATAGTCACCACTATCCATTGGGAACCCTTGCCGGCGCCGGAGTCGCCTTGGAGGGCTCCATAATCAAGCCCTAAGTTGGGTTTTTCAACCGTGAAAAATCTGATTTTATTGGCCTTCTAAAGGGGCTCGGCCTGCCTTGGATTAGATCCGGCCATCGCCGGTGGTCCCGCCGGCGCCAGAGGCGTCGCCGGCGGGGCTGGGCGCCGCCGGGAAAGGGGGCTGCCGCCGGGCGCCGCCGTCGGGCTTCACCTGCAAACGTTGCAGGTTAGGGCATGGAGGTTAGGGCGTCGGGTTGAAGGAAGAGGCCGACCGGCCCGAGCCGGTCGGACCGGATGAACCATGTAAATCTCGTTCATTATTAATAAAATTGCATAATATTCATTATGTGTAAATCACGTTAATTATCGTTTCATAATGAAGTCCGTGAATATGTGCTATGGTGATCAGATTATGATGAGATCATACTAATGAGACTGATCACTTAAACACACATATTCTTAATCGTTCATAGTCGGAGGATATCCGAGAAGGACATCGGATATCCGGTTAGACTAGTACAGATTACTCCTGCTCATATGATGAGGGTGACTGGTCTCATAAGTCACTTGTGTGGAGACACTAAGGTGAATCTGTAGGTGCTCATTGGAGAATGAGTTTACTGAACTGATCCGACTGAATCGCTGGATGGTATTGTACCTCACTGTCAACCAGCTTGATTCTATTGTCGCAGTTGCGTGGATGGTCATCGGACCTGAGACACCAAGGACACCTTGGCGGTGGACTTCTGTACTTTGACCTTGGTCTACGAATCTCTACCCATGGGATTCTAATACGCCAAGGATTGGGTACAGCGGAATACCGTCGAAGGGAATTGTGTGTCAATAAGGAATCATTCGCTCTCGGTACTTAGAGAGAGAATGCTCTAGGAAGGATGCGCGGAAGTCCCTGGCCAGGGCGGACGATAATATCGGGAAAGGAGTTTTCCGATATTCATCAGCGGCATCCAATCCAAGTGAGTCGACCGGTTAGGGTTTGACAGCTCGCCATACCCTGAGTTGACTCGAGAGTGTTGTACGAATGAAGGATTATATCCACGCGGTAACTGTCGGCGGAAAGGTTCCAAGAGTGGGTTGCTTAACCCCAAATACCTTCCGGGTTCACGCGGTGTTGCTTGGCACCCAACGTGATCGGAGGCCCGGTCGAATTCGATGTGCGACATCAATTCGATTGATTAATTGATTAATAAAGGGTTATTAGTTAATTAATAAAGCCAGTGAGGAGTCACTGGGCTTGTTGGGCCATTAACTGGACTGGTACTTGGGCCTAGAGGGTCGCACGCACATGATTCTCAAGGCGATGGATAAATAAGTGGGTTTTATATAAACCGGGGGTTTTTATGAAAAATCGCGCGGTTAGTATAAAACATAGCGAACGGGCTGAGCAGGCCAAGCTGCTGCTAACCCTAGCCGCCCCTCCTCAGTTTCTGTCCTTCTCTGACGCCCAGGCAGATCCAGATCTGCTCCGCCACTTCTCCGAATCCCGTTCGACGGGAAATCGTCCGCGTGCTGCAGCGATCATTGCGGCGACCGGCGGAGGCTTCGTGGGCTGCAAAGAACGACGAACTCGAGGATATCCGTCGCAGGGAGGATCGCGTGGACTTCGCTAGAGGCCGGGCGCTTGCGCGGCTTGCGGTGTCACACCGACGGAACCAAACGGTTGCGGATTCGAATCCGCACACGGTGAGAACTTCGATAATCCGATTATCATATTTTAGATTCCGAAACGGGAACAGATCACTGTAAATATTTTTGTTTTCCGCTGCGTTAGTGATCCGGAGAAACCGAGAAAACCCAACAAGCAGGAGGAGGGACATTATGACATGCCGGCGGTGCGCACGGCTGATACTGCTGTTGCTGCTGGTACTGCTGTTGTTGTGGCTGTTGGTACTGTAATTGCCGTTGCGGCGGCTGCTGTGGCTGTTGCTGTTGCTGGTTCGGCTGCTGGGGCCGCTGATATTGGGGCTGCTGATACTGAGGGTTCGGCTGCTGCCTGTACCCTTGCTGGTTCGGCTGTGGTGGCCTCTGGTACTGTTGTTGACTCCTCACAAACTGGGGCGAGTTGTTATTCATACTGCTGAATTGCTCATGAGAGAGCGTGCCCTCAGTAGTTGGACCTGTGCTGGGAGAATTTGGCACTGCAGGCTTCCGAGGTGGAGGCATGCTAGATCTGTGAGGATCAAAGACTCTAGAGAACGTAGCGTCCTTGAAGGCATTCTGACAGTACCGCGCTCTTCATAGAGCTCTGCCATGCTGGTCAGATTGTTCAGGGAGAAGACTAGTTTGAACTGGGGCATGGCATTGGAAATCAGCATCTTCACTTGCTCCGACTCGGACAAGTGATCTTTCACTTTCTCGGCCAAGCCCCGCCATCTATCGGTAAAACTGACGAACTCTTCATCGGGCTTCATCTTTTCTACTATTAGGTCAGTAATGGACAGGGAGGGGGCAACTCTGTCCTGGTATCGTTGAATGAATTTTCGGGAGACGATACCATAGTCCTCTACTTCGGAGGGTTCCAAGGAAAAGAACCACTCGAGGGCTGGTCCCTCTAAAGATCTCCTGAACAAAAAGGCCAACGACCTCTTGTCGTTTTGCCAGAAGGATGATTCGTACATGAACTCCTTCAAGTGGGTGAAGGGGTTACCAGAACCGTTGTACTTCCGGTACACTGGCATCTCGGAGGGTGGCAGGTGGAACACTGGCAGACTTGGTAAGTTGATTTCTGGTGCAGCTTTGACCCCCATCATCTTCTGGAGGTTGTTGAATTGTTCATCCATGCGCTCCATCTTTGCCAGCAATGCTTGCGTTGTCGGATCAACCTGGGGAGGAGGAGGAGGTGGAGGTACTTAATAGCCCTGTTGCCTAGAGTATGTCGGACAAGGAGGACAGTAAAGAGGAGGTCCGGCAAAGCTTCCGCCATGCCCGAGGGCATTTTGGTAAGCGGGCGTCAACAGTCTGGCCGGTTGCCTGGAAGATGAAAGTTGCGGCCCAGCTGGCCGAGAAGTGATATGGAGGCCTTCCATGGCCTGATGAATGTAGGAAGGATGAAGAGGAGGTTGCTGAGGGATGGCAGGGGGAACCGCAGGATTCGGCTCGGCAGAATGCACGGGCGTCTTCCCCTTCAGAATGGACTGGATCGCCTCGAACTGCTGAGGATCCAGGCGGGAGGCAAGAACTCCCAAAGCATTTACAAGATCCGAGGGATTAGAGGATGAGGGATCATCAGGATTCATGTCCCCCTCGAAGACAGGATTGGGAACCGCATGCACATGCGGGGGAGGATCAGAATATTGCTCATGAGGATGATAAAGAGGGGTTCGGATATTCCCCTCATACCGAACTGGAACAGGGACAGAATTACAGGAGGCATCAGCATCTCTCCCGCTCTCAAAATTGTAATCGGAATCGCGAGGGGCATTAGCATCTCCCTTGTAGTTGATAATGGCATCTGGAGCCATGCTCAAGTCTTTGCCTGATCGAAGCAGCATGATGTTAGATTTTTTTTTTCAAAGATTGACAAACAAGTTGTACAGAGATTTAAACAAACAAGTGGATGTTTAACGTGATTTTAGGATTCCTTGTCGGGTTATTTGGATTTAATTAAACCACAAATTCGCTCAAGGGATGGGATCCTAGTTTCAGTTCAATGTCCACCGTTATATTCTATGGCTTTCTCTCACAACGTTTATGGAAATCTAACCGGGACTTCAACTGGTACAACCAGCCCGATGATCAAGGAGGAATACCTTGATTTTGGGGACTTACGGAGGTCTTTAACGCTAACTACTCTAGTCTGATCTAGGAACCGACCCAATCAGAGAGAGTTGATGACGTCAAGAAGAGTGTTCCTAAGAAGAGGAGGGTGTTAGCCTCAATGCGTATGACCTGTAGCCTGGATGGCCTCTAATGCTTAATACATAATGTGTAATTAGCACACAGATCACAAAAATCTGAGAACTGAAGAAGAAATAAGAAACTGCCTGAATCGCGTCGTTGTTGGTCGACGCTATTCAAACAGAGCCTTAATTTTTCGCAGAAGCCCAAATAGCAGACAGCAGAGAAATGAGACTGAAAGGCGTCTGGGTTAACCGACGCAGTTTGAAACGCGTCGGCGTTCCTGGACGCTTTTCAAGTCACAGGTTCAGTTTTCCAAGAGGAATTTCTGGATTTATTCCTCCTCAAACAGGATAAAAACGATAAATAATCAGCTCATGCAAGAATTTTTTTTTTTGTTTCAGGTTTTAACATGATGATTTTATCAAATAAACAACTAAGATATCAATCAATCACACAACATTTCATCAGAAAACAGCTTTTCAACTAATCAACGGGGAGGGCAAGATCTTGCCGCATGGGTGTGCACGTGGTGCACGTAGGAATAACAACTAAATTAAAAAGACTCACCAATTGGTGAGGATGTGTCGAGAGACACAAGTGGTGCACCGTGGGTGCCCAATTGATAACAGCAAGAACAAAAAACTAAAAGATGGCGAGACCAAGTCCCACCGTGATCGCCAAAAAAGTTGTGAGTGCTTGAAATGAGTGTATGATTATCATGAAAAATCTATGTTGTTTAAGTGCAAAATAAACCTATTAAAAAGAAACTAAGTGATGTGATCGCCAGAAACTTTTGACTTAAAAGTTCCAAAAGAAAGAGTTTGATCGCCTACATGTTTGGACGTAGGAGATGTTGAGCTCTTGATTCCCCCTCTTCAGCCGGCTGAAGAAAGAGAGCCATTTCTTTTCTTTGTTCTTGCCTTGATTGATGTTGAATTTAAGGATCGTCCAGAGTCCTTGTGATTTGCTTGTTGATTTCCTCCCCTTGATTCTTCTCTGTACTTGTTAAGAAATGGAAAGAAATGAAGAATAATGAGAATTCAGGCAAAAGCAGTATCCATTCTAAACAAAGTTTTAAACATGCAACTAAACAGGAAAAACTCACTTGTTGGGATGGTCTTTGAAACCCCTTTATCAAATTGGTTTTGAAAATAATGCTAGTGTTATGTGTATTGCATAGAGTGATGTGATGAAAGATGCAAGATTAATGAGAATGAAAATGTGAAAAGAATGTAGAAATGAATTGAAAAACTTATGCTGGATGGATGATCCCTGGAAAGCCTTGGTCTTGAATGGATGAAGAATGGATGCCGACAGCATTTCAGTTCTTCAACGTTTGGACGTCGTTGCTTCAATTTTCACTCAATTATCACTCTAATATCACTTCAATCACTAACTCTATCACCCATTCAAGAGAAGGGTATTTATAGACTTCCTTTCATCTGCGGATTTACATGGAGAAATCTGGGATTTATCTATCTTAACCAACAGATAAATAAATATTAATTCATTTTTATCTGTAATTATCTAAAACGCGTCGTCCATGGAAGACGCCTTTCAGACTAATTAGGATAAAGATAAATATCCGGAAAAAATTCATCTTTATCTGTAATTAGCTAAAACGCGTCGCCCATAGAAGACGTCTTTTACACTAATTAAGATAAGGATAAACATCCGGAAGAGAGGCAGAAACAACTTAGGAAACCTAAATAGCGTCGTGTCTAGAAGACGTCTTTTAGTTAATTAATCAATTAATTAAAATTCAAATTTAAACATCAAAATAAGAATAAACTCTAAATGGCGTCCACATAGGTCGACGTCTTTTATACTTCTTCATATTTTAACTGAAATTTGAGTTAAAATCAATTTAATTGATTAACTTAAATCATATATGTCTGACCCGACACTATTCAGATAATTAACCCAAAAAATCAATAAAAACTAACCAATGATTAAATATCAGACCATTCTGAGACATTATTATATGATATGAAATTTACTCGAAATGATGTCAAAATTAGCGTGTCTACACTTTCCACAAAGTTCATGATTTGGTAGCAAGATCTCAGTCCTAAAGCTTTGCTTCAATGGGATGAGGAACTAAACTTGGCCTTGTTGTGCTTTCCACAAGGGTCGGGTCATGAACTCATTACTGTGTAGTAATGGTGGTGCGATCTAACTGGGAGTATCCTTTGTTGTGCTTTCCACAAGGGGATGACTGCTCGGGGGCCAAAAGTCGGATATTGCATTAGATGCAAGTGCTGTTGACTGCCCAAGGAATTGGATGTGATTTGTTGTGCTTTCCACAAGGTTGCATCTCAGTTCTGTTGGGATTCTGACCCACTAGGATGATTGCCGTGATCTCCCGTTCTATATGATTGAGGGTCATATAGTTCGACGCAAAATAGTGGAGCTAACTAAAATAGAAAACCACATCTAAGTTAGAATCTTGAATGCATTTTTCATTCAGATCATCATGTCGTTGTCAAATCCCCTCTGTAACATCTTGGATGCGAACAAATTGACTGGACCTAATTATCAAGACTAGCTATGTAATCTGTGAATTATCTTAACAGCCGAAAAAGATTGTGTACGTGTTAGACACGATTCAACCTAAGCCTCCCGTTGATGCCAAGGAGGGTGATCAATTAAATTATGCAAAATGGTCGGAAGATTCTTCCCTTGCGCAGTATTATATACTGGCCTCTATGACTCCCGAGTTGCAGAGGCAATTTGAAAAGACATATTGTAGAGTTATACTTCTCCAACTACGCCAGCTCTTTGGTGAGCATGGTAGGATAGAGAAGTATGAGCTCTCCAAAAAACTTTTCAGGACTAGGATGTATGAGGGTGCTTCAGTACAAGCTCATGTACTGAAAATGATAAAGTGAATAGAGTGACTCAATAGGCTAGGATTCAAGTTGAATCTTAAACTTAGCATTGATCTCATTCTCCAGTCATTGCCTGAATCATTAGCGCTCCTTTTGTAGCGGGAGATGAGGATTCCTTTCTTGTGGCAGGAGATATAGGACTATCTTTAGCTGTTTGAGACGAAATGTCAGGAATACCTTGTGCTTGTAGGCTGATGATATCTACCTGATCAGTTAAGTAGGCCGGACCCATCTCGGCCCAACAGGCATCTGGGCCGCAGCAAAATAACCCATACTTACCTTGCCGAGTGCGCCAGACCCACCTCGGCCCAATGGACGTCAGGGCTGAATGAGTTCAAATTTGATGATTGGGCTGGGTCCGTCTCGGCTTAGGACGAATATGGGTTGTCGAGAGCGGATGATTGTTGCTCGGCCCATTCGGGAATGGGGATTGGGCCCCATTGTCAGGCCTGGTTGGGTTTTTACCCCATCAATAGCCATCCAATCGCATCCTTAATTTTTTCTTGGGGAGGGGAGGGAAGCAAAAATAAAATCCGAAAGGAGGAGATCAACTCTAAGCATTAACCTGACTATTTTTTTTACCTTTTCACTATTTTTTTTCAACATTTTAAATACTTTTTTTATGCGCACTAGAATGGATGGGTACAATATACTTTTATGATCAAACGATGAAAATAAAAGAATCGGGAATGGAAACAATCCTAAAGAGCCTAATTGAATATTAAAAAATTTATTATTTTTATATTTTTTAAGATGGAGAAGGGAGATGTTTTCCATGGAAAAGGCATCTAACTTAGATGCAACCTACGGCACCTTGAATCTTTTCTCATATATATTTTAATACATACATATTAGGAATTTACACACCAATACAGTAGTTTGTAAGGGAATATACAAAAACCCCTTATGAATATAAGCTAAAAAACTATCATCATATATCTAGGATTGTTTGAAACTTATGTTCTTAACAACATGAGATGGTGTATTATCACTTGAATTAGATGTTAAAAAAAATATTTCTCTTAAATAGCCACTCTATTGGAAACAAGCGCTTCATAGGTACGCATAATATATTGTTTACTGCACTGTAAAATGTCACATTTCTTTATTTTTAAAAATGTCAATCCCAAAACCTATATGGTCTTTTGGCAGATGTTTTAGATTGAAAATTAAAATTGGAAAAAAAATAAATGTTACATAGGTGTAGAATGTCTTTATAAAATATACCACTATCAGGAAAATATTAAAAATAATACTTTTCATATTTAGCATCGTTTTACAACACATCAGCCAACACCTTGATCGCTTCTTCCCTATGCGTCACTGACCGATTTGACAACCATAACATCACTTAATGGTATTATGAACTGCCATCCATTTCTTTCCTCATTTGCAGACAAGCACGACCAATCCAATCAATTCCTTTTCCAATAAGAACTATGTAAGGAAGTCTGTTGCTTCGTTGCCCTCTTTTTTCTTTTTTCTTTTCGGTTAGGTAGGAGGTGGCAGATATTAGAAAACCGGCTTTGAATGTAAAAGCATTTTCAAACTACTTTTACGTTAGTACATTTTGACCGAGCAATGATTCAATGGTGAAAATAAAAAATGAAATGCTTATACTTGTTTGGTAAAACAATATTCATACAAGTACAACAAATGGATTTTTTGTACTAAATTTATGCTCACAGCCTCTGTAACCCAAACTTTTAAATTCTTTAACATGAATAATGAGTAGGGCATGACTTGTTGCAAAATTAAGCATCAAACGATTCATACCTATTTTTCCTCTAAAAAATAGCAGTCTTGGAGTTACAAGTAACTTTTGTACGGGAATGGTATACTAACTTCTAACATAATCTCCTAATGCTTACACATGCGAAAAAGGGGAGCTCAAAACTTCAGTGAAATCCACGACCCTCAGTCGATACACGTGCCAAATGGGAAATTCAAAATATTTGAGAGTTATATATATAGAAGCAAATCGCTACAGCACATGCAATCATGCATTGTTTTGACCTCTTTTTCATATTTAAAAAAATAAAATTCATCATAAATTTTTAAATATTCAATTACCTCTTTAAAATTATTTGTCTCTTGAGATTTTATTTTCAATATCCGATCGCAATTCGATTTTAAAACTCAATCTTAACTGTCTACCGGATATGCAAATTTCAATATTCAAAAATCATGAAAAATAATCAAAAAATAACAGAATTATCAAATTCTCATTAGAGTTATTATCATCCCCTAAGATCTTAATATTCACCACCACCTTACTCGCATAAGATTAGACGATTATAATTAATTTGGTTATGATTAGTAAAATAAAAATTTCAAGCGATAAAAATTATCCTCAAAAAATAATTAAATATTTAAAAACTTATGATAATTTTTTTAATATGAAATGAAGTCAAAATAATGTGTGCAGTCTAATCGCACGCAAGGTGCAATTCGCATCCCCCAATTGAATATGCTAAAAGGATTTCGTCAACTCAAGTGTAATCGTATATACATGTTTATATATATATATATATATATATAAACAGCCAAAAATAGTAGAATGTTTCTAACATATTCTATCGGAGTTAATTGAGAGGATATAACCATGACCTTTCTAAAGATGCCGAGATATTCATGATAATATATAGAAGTCAACAATACAAACACAAGTAAGTAGTTTACAAGGACAGACATACTAGAATCCTTGAAATTTATGAAAAATTCAAAAAATACTGCTCTCCACGAGGAAAGGCTATTGCGAAGGTCGAAAACACTAAACCTATTGTCATGCAAATATTTAATATACATTCCATTTAGCATTCATCAGGTACGATCTAATTCATGAAGACTATTAGGTATAGAAACCTACCTTTTCTCCAAGTCTTCGGCCTTTACGATGCTTCTTAATGTTGGACCTCAGAAAGATAGTTTACATATTTGAACTTGAATGATGGGACATGAGCTTCTTACAGTATTCCTACTCATCAAACATGTAACGTACGTGACAAGGAGTTTCCCAAACAAGTGAATAAAAAATGACCGATAAGAGATATGTGAACAAGGCGTGCATTAAGATAGATATGCAACTGAAACTGTCTTTATAAATAGGTAGGAAATGAATAGTACATAAAATGTAATAGATTCAGAGATGGGTATATCATTATTCTTGTCCAAAGTTATCTGAATGTAGACAACATCTTTATCCTAACCCTAAAAAGAACTCCTAAAATGAACTGATAAACGAAAATTCAGAGTCACATCCCTGACGATGGTAGCGACAGCAGCATTTTATCAGATGGTTCTTTGCCTCTGCCATTGCTAACGCAACTCTGAAGACCATTTTGTTATCTGACTCGGCTCCACAGTTTGGAAAGAAAAATAGGTCCAAGAGAGCTGTTAGAGCAAGCATGACCAAACATTTAAATGATCCCAGAACTGATACAAGTGCATATAATATTGGTGATCATGCGATGTAATACCATGAAAACTGCAAAGAAGGCTTGTGATATACAAAAACAATGAAACAAGAAGGATATACCTTCTGAAACAATGTTAATCACGACCAAAAGTAGCTACCACCATCCAACTGAACACCAGACATCAAGTATTAAACCTATAAATATAGATATAAACACTGGAACGGGACTAGTTTCTGTATTTCAAAGACGACTAACAGCTGCTAGGATTTCACTGACCATCCAAAAACAGAAGTTTAGGCCAGGCTGCATGCCTATATTTCCATAGATTGTGAGCCAGAAGATGACCCCTGCTTTTTCCTTGTCAGTTTTTTGTACTTTCTGTGCTTCGCCTGTTTGACAGCTGGTGGCTGTGTGCATTCTAGATGTTGGCGAATGGCAGAAATTGGATCTGACTGGAACCCAGGATCACTAAGGACAGTTTTCAGCTGATTACCTTCCCTCTCTCTGACATATGAAATCATTTACAAATGACTGAAGACAATAAAAATTTAGCGGAAAGGAAAAAGTGGATGAGCTTACACTAGCTTCTTTCTAGACTTGCAATTTAACGTCAAGTTAACAGCAGCCGGTTGTGATGTCGGTACAGCCACCTCTGAGAGGACATCAGTAAGGGAAGAAAGATCATATGCCTTAAGCTTCTTCTGCCGGCTTCGGGTTCTTTTCCTCTGAACATAACCATGGTGAGATCTGAGAGAGGCTATTTAAAAAAAAATACAAAAGATAAAAAACAATCACTAAACATGGTGCTTTGACTATTGATATTGTTTAGCAGGAAGCACATTTCACTGTACAGTGAAAATGATTGTGTAATAGTTCTCCAGATGAATCAATTAATGCATGAAAAGATCCAGCTTAAACAGGAATTGTATAGTCCAACTGACTATGCAACTATACATAATATATCAAACAGTGGTAACATTTTCATCTGGATAGACATTTAAGCACAGAAGCAAGGCTTCCCTGATGAAATATCTGATGAGTAGGTCTAACAATTACTATTATCACACCTAAAAAAAGCTTTCTTAAACTCGGAAAAACAGGCATTCAATTTGCAGAAGAATAAGAAGCAACTCAATGCACAATTATTCAGGTCATCCCCAAATCTAGATTGGCTCAGGTGAGACCCAAGATTGATGGAAATGGAATCAATCCTCTAGCAAGGCTCAAAGTATCCATACTAACTCAATCACAACTCTATTCAAAGTAAAACAGGAAATACTGTCTTCTTGCCAGGAATGATGCTAAAAGACTGAAATAGCAAGTATTCTATGTAGGGCTGTAAATGGATGACAGTTGGAAAAACCATTTCCATTTCTGTATGAGTCGGTCCTTTTGCCAAAAATAAAAGATACAGAGACTTTGTTTTAGATATTTGCGTACTATTAAATATAATGACCACTTTATGTCAATTTTTCATCAATCATTACATAGCCATAACATTACATCAATAGAAACGGAGGCTCCTCAAGTCTTCTAGAAGACTTTGAGTCTACCTCAGCTTCTTGGTTTATTGTAATTGAAGAAACCCAATGAGATGTGTCATGTGATGTTTCCTTGTCATATGATCCAATCATCATGGTCAAGAACATGCAGCCATTTCGTGTGCATTTTACTTAGCGGAACAATGTTATGACCTTCATGTGATTACGCATGTGTGATGTGATGGAATGATGATAGTATAAGTGTGATGATCATGACGATAATGTTTACATGATCACATCAATCATATGATAAGTGAAATATGCTAATGGATCATATGATCATGGATGTTGTGATAATATGTTTGTATAACAACCATGATTATGATGTTCTTATGATGTGGTTATGATGCTCTTATGACCATGATGATAAAGATGTTCATGATGATGAGCATGTGATGATAATGAATGTTCACACTGTTCATTAATCCTAGAACTTGGTTCATGGGTCATCAAGTTCCCACTGGAACAAACCTGAGTTCGCTAAAGGATACACGGTTCACAGTATCATTCAATTACGATCCAGACTGGCCATTCACATCAGAATTAGGCCATGCTAATCCAATTTCAGAGGGAACCCTATCCCCACCTGAAAGTGAAGAGAAAGGAAAACTTGGGCCAAATCAGCTCAGAATCGGGTTGAACCGGGGATCAACCAATTCTAGGCTGATCCTGCCCAATCCAGCCTCAGATTGTGATCTCAATCCATGAACCTTCTGATTTTTCGTTCATTTTTCTTATTTTTCTTAGTCTTTTAAATCAAAAAATAAAGTCAATCCAACAATCAGCTTTCTTCCTTTGAATCAGCCAATTTGGCTGGATTCCAACCCAGATTGGATCCGGACCTACCGATCCAACGTCCCAATCCAATTTCACCTTCCTTGAAAGGATATGGATACTCAGGTTGCACTTGATAACCCCGAAGACTTAAGTCTGAAATATGAGATTCACATCTTAAATCTGAGTAGGTCAACAGAACTCCTGAATGCTGAATGATTGTTTGATAACTATAAAGACAATATTCAAGTGGATGACTTGTTTTCTATTTTATTCCAATACTTCATTAAAATATTTATCAAAGATAAACTTATTTTCTTTATTAAGTGATTTAAATTTGGGAAAGCAGATAGAGATGAGAAACTTGGAGGGAAGTTAGAGTTCCAGGAACAAGCTCGATCCACAAGATGAGAGAGATGCCATGAGAAAAGGGAATAGGAGTTTCAGAAGCTGAACATACATCACAGGAAGAAAGGGAGGCCAAGGATGACAACAAAAAAGAGGTCGTCAAAAACTATGTGTAGGGAGAGGGAGGGGATCAAGAAAGGAACTCCAGTCCCAGTAATCAACAGACAGAAGAATGGAAAAAAGGGACAAAACCATTGTTGGGAAGACATGAACATTCTATAACTAGCTCTACTAGGGTGAGGTTGAAGCAGAAATTTCACATTCAAAATAGAACATGAGATGCCCTTAGTCAAGCTATGAAGAATCTGTTTTTGGATGTATCTGAAAATTTTCAATGGATTTCAGGTATATGCATGTAACAGATGAGTTGTGCTAAGACAAAAACCAAATACGGTCATTACCGGCAATATAAGTAGGTGACAATATCATCATTAATGTATAATATTAACAGATTCCTATAAACATTAACAGATTGTCAATATCCAGCCGCTGAAAGAAACACATCCAAAGGCCACATCACGTGACATGGCTGTCCGAGAATCCAACTCCATATCAGGGAGTGCAGATCATGTATCCAAGCAGCCTGGAGGCCAAATGGAAGAGGAGGTGAGAGCAGAGAATGGAGTTGTGGATGGAAGCCTGGTACCTTCCCATAAAAACACTGCATCCAAATGACTTCAATAAGCCTTCAATTCCACAGAATCTTCTCAGTGCATATATTTCCACAGATGTCTCAATAGTTCCACCCACAGCAATTAACAGATAGTTTAAATCATTTTACACAAATGAGAAATCATACAGCAATTTTGAACGTAAAACAAATTACTTTCAAAAAGTAGATTGCTTTTGGGAAAAAATCAGAATCCCTACTCTTGGGCATGGTTTGCCAACTCGGTACAACTCAAGACGACTGATGGGTTTACAGGATGCTCTGAGTTGGACCTGAATCGGCCTGACTTGTTTCTGACTCATATGAGTGGTACCAATATGAGTCGATTTCCAGAGAAACCGAGTTGTATAAATCCAATGATATGACCAACCTTGCTCCTGGGGTCCATGATACAAGTGGGATACAGATCCCAATGTGGAAGACTTCTTTGTCTACAACTGATTTTCCTAGCAATATTTCCCTAAATATTTCAGGTTCCAAACTGCCATCATATATAGCATAAACAGCCAGATTTGACCAAAATCTTTCCATCAGCTATCCGGATATAATGTATCCTTCTCTAGATTCTCATCCAAGGAATTAAAAACCAGATTTCAGAACAGGACCAGTGCCGGCCAGTTCCAGTTCCAAGGACAGTTCTGGGTGTTTTCTCCATATTGGAACATGACTGATTCCAGCAAGTTCAGATCTGGTTCAGCCAGTTTCCAGTACCATGTTCCCATACATAATTCTATCTATGCCAGCATCCTGCAGCCTATTCTAAATTTTCGTTCTCAAATATTCTCTTGATCTAAGGTTCCATTAAATTTTATCCAGACTTCTATATCAGCCATCATCAAACTCATAATAAGATGTCCTTAACAAACTTATAATCCTTCAGAAATTGTAACAAAATTATAATCCTTCAGAAATTGGCCTCAAGCATATCTACTTTATCTCACAAGACATCTGTTACCCTTTGTCAACTAAGGCAGCTATGCCCAAACAAGATTCCCTACTATAATAGCCTCATTATCCCACAGATGTACATTGTACAGAGTTGTTGAACCAAAAAATTTCAGATTTTCACTGAGGGTTTTATTCTAAAACGAACTCTTGTGTATGTATGCATGCATCCATGCAAAAAAGAAAACTAGGGCTTTTACTTGAAAAAAGACCAACATGCAAATGCATGGATGCATGCATACGAAAGAAAAAGAAACTAGGGTTCATGCATTCAACATGATGCATGCGAAAAAAATATAAACACAGATGTATGTGTGTGCAAGAAAAAAGGAGAGACAATGATGAAAAGAGGAGCAAACCATACCTCAGAGACGATATACCAGCCACCCCGCACTGCCACGAAGGTAAAGGGAGGCAGAGAGAGCACCAACAGCGGCAAGAGTACAGCCGGCCAGCAGTAGGAGCAACCGCAGCACAGAGAGAGAGATAGAGAGACCGGCGGTGGTGAGAGAAGCCCTAGCCGGCTCCCCCCCCCCCCCCCACCGGTGGTGGTGGGTCAAAAAAAAGGGGAAAAAAAACAAAAAAGGAAAGAAAAAAAAAGGGGACAGCGATGAGAAAAAGAAGGGAAGAGAGCCAATGGGAGGCCGGCGTGCCCCCCCCCCCGGTGGGGGGGACCCACCGGTCCTCCCCCTCTCTCTCGCTCTCTCTCCTACCCTATCTCTATCTCTTTCCCATCCCTATCCCTCTCTCATCTCTATCCCATCCCTGGGCCTATCCGCGCTGGCCACTCCGTGGCCTATAAAAGGCCCCCCAAGGCTCCAACACAAGCACACGCACTCTAAGCCAAAAAAAATAAGGAAAGGCTCTGCTCCAGAATTTCTGCAGAAAAAAAGAGGAAAAGAAGCTCTTTAAGAGGAATTTGTGCGTGGAAAAAAGAAGGGAATAAACATAATTTTATTTTTCTGTTATTATTGTAACATATTGGACAATAGTAAAATAATGAGGGTTTATTTCTATTGGTAAAATAGCCCTAATTGATATATGGTTTACTCTTATTGGTAGAGTAACCAATCTTTAATAGTTCATTCTTAATTGAATGACCATGTGATTAATGGTTCTCTCTTATTCATAGAGCAGCCATGCGTCACATGAATCATCTTATTAAGAGAGACTATTATCTATTAGTACCTCTAATTGACTTTATTTCTAATTAATGTTTGGTTTACTCTTATCGGTAGAGTAGTCATAAGTTTAATGGTTCATTCTCAATAGAATGACCATATGGTCATATGGCTCTCTTATTAGTAGAGCGGCCATATAACCTATGGACCATTTTATTAAGATGGCTTAAAATAGTTTGATGTGCCTCAATTAATAAAAATCTACATGTCATTATAATGGTGATTCATTCATATCGGTTGGATGGCTAATTTGTTGTGGTTCCTTCATATTTGTTAAAGGATCATTAAAGGATATCCTTAAATATGTGGTAACCCTCATGCCCCATTAACTAAGAGTATCTCTCGTGTACACATCATTTTAAATGAACTCAAATAAGAGGGCATGCTGTCCAAATAATCCCATATCCTTCTTAAAGGATACTTAAAGGATATTTTCAATTAATTCACTTTCTTCAAAGGGTTCTAATGAAGATTGTGCTCAAAACCTGATTTTCTTAGTACCCTAAGAGATCCTAAGTCCTCATGTCCTCGTGAGAACTTAAAAAACCCTTTAAGTATCCTTTAAAGGATCTTCATGAATCTTTTCAAAAAAAAAGGTAATAAAATAAAAAATAAAAAAGGGAAGTCCTGTCTACATTGAACTTAGGCAATTTATTTTATTTCCTGCTTCAATCAATGGGCTTTATTGGACGGTTAATCAAGGGTTGCCAATCGATGATTGGTGTAATTAACACTGACCAAGGTCAGTGGCGAGAGGTCAAGAACACGGATCCATGCTTGATCCAAAAGAAACTTAGACTTGAGGATTAATCCTAAATTCTCAAGGTCTACATTAAATAAATAAAAAAAAAGAACATGATTTCAAAAATCTAAGACTATTCTAAAAAATTGGGCCTTCCCCAGATCTGGACTCCCTCTTGAAGATCCTAGCATCGCGTTCAACCCAAATAGACCATGTGTAGCATGGAGAATCAGCCACCAAATCTTGCAGTCCTCTGAAGAGGTCCATCAGCTTTCCCATCCAAGAAGCAGGGCATTAATCGACGGAGGCAAGGGATGGATGCAATTCTACCTGGAAATAATCTCCAAACCTCCCTAAAAAAGGAACTCCTCAGCCTGCCCACATAGACAGCAAGAAACATTGACCCCATCAATAAAAGCAGCCAATCTTTCACACGTGTAGAGTCTCCCATGGGCAAATCTCCACACCAAAAAACTGCACCTTCTTGGGGGCTTCTTGTCTTCTAAACCAGGTTGAAGAAAGGGAACAACATGCCTCAGTCATGAACCCAAGCACGAGCTGACCTAATTGAGTAAATCTTCTTGCTGTCCCAGCTCCATTCCCATGGGTCTTCTGCGAGCTGATTGATAGCATTTCTCTTCAGCAGGTCAAGGAGCTCCATAAGCTGCACCAATTCCTCATCATGGAGAGCCCTTCTGAATGTGGGAAGCGACTGACCCGACTCAAACATCTGAGCAATAGGCACAGAAGAGCCAGAGGAAGCTGCAAAATGAGTAGGGAATATCCCCTTAAGTGGTAAACCTCCACATCACCTGTCCTCCCAAAAAAGCAACGGTTGCCCATTCCAAATCACCTATTTTGCCCTCCCCTTGATAGAAAGGCCAAGTTAAAATCTCTCAAGTCTTTGACACCAATCCCCCCTTCTTACAAACCTTCTGCCAACAGATGTCAGTGCACGCTCAGGGATTTTCCTTATTATCATGCCAGAAGAACCTACTGAATAACTTCAAGCTTCTTTGTCACTTTCTTGGGAATGGGAAAAAGGGATAGGCAGTAAATGGGAAGGCTGTCCAAGACAGCCACCAGGCTCTCTCCATCACGGTTTGCAGAATCAGGCGATTCCGATCCGAATCGTCCTATTCGGATCGGAATCAACAGGTCTGAATATGATTTCATGAGAGAAAAACCAATTCCTTAAAGAAAGTTAAAAAGAAAAATAAAACATTGCATGAATCCTCCCTAAATCTGCTGGAATCATTCAGAATCCATCTCAATCAGCTTGATTCGGCAGAAAATTGGGTGAATCGGATGAGAATTGGCTCGTTTGCTTGTGTGTCGACTGACATACGGGCTCGATGTGGACCGATATGTTTAAACACCCAGTTTGAGACCAAAGGGGATCTGCGATCCCAGGTCTCCTGCCTCCCATCCACAGACACACACACACACCCCCCTGGCTTCTCCAGTGCTGGTGACCGTTGCCCACTGCTGGCAAGTACCAGATCCAGAACCCCTTCTTTCCGGCAAAGTTTGCCGATCCGGATCGGATGGGATCTTCCCAGATACGGTGCGATACCGATCCAACTAGGACCGACTCGCACGAGTCGCACAACTCAAGCCACTTAGTTTGTTAAAAATAAAAATAAAAAATAGTCAAGCCACTGAGTTTGTTCAAAAAAATTAAAAAATAGTCAAGCCACTGAGTTTGTTAAAAAATTAAAAAATAATAAGTTTAAATTATATTTTAGAGAAAGATACTCTATTAATTCATATGAAAGTGTGATTTTACTTATCAAATGAGTAAAACTTAATCTAAAACAAGTCATTATGTATGTATGACTACATTGAGATGGTACAATCCAGTCCGACTCGGTCCGTGCCAGCGGATCGGGTCAGCCTGCATACGAGTCGACTCGTACGAGTCGGCCCGATCTGGTACGATAGGGCAAACCTTGCTTTCCGGCCAGTGCTTAAAGGTTAGAAGAAGGAGAAATAGGATAAGGCTTCACCTCATCCTTTCCACTCTTCTTCAATACTCCAACCCAAGAAGAACATCAAAGGAAGGAAAGAAAGGAGAAAGAAGCTCCCCGCTTGGGAGAAGGAAGAAAATAAGAAAAATCTAAGAAAATCTGGTAAATTCTGAAAAATAAAATTATGTCCTTTTCTACTTAGATCTATATGATTAGAAGTATCTTCAACATGTTTAAAGATGATTTTGGTTCACATATGGTAAAAGCACTAAATTTGAACCTAACTAGTGCTTTAAATTTGGTGCTTTTATATAATTATATGCAATTGAGCCTAACTGAAGTTCAATTACGCTTCCTTGCATGCAATTAAGTGTGCTTGCACACAATTAAACCTTCATTGTATGCACTTAGGCAAAAAAAACCCTAAATTTGACCCTAATTAGGGTTCTAAATTTGGGGCTCTTATATAATTACATATTATTGAACCTAATTGAAGTTCAATTGGGCTTCCTTACATGTAAATAGTACACTTGCACACAACTAAAGCTTGATTGTATGCAATTAGGCAAAAAGTCTCAACTTTGACCCTAATTAGGGTTCTAAATTTGGGACTTCTACTTTAGTACATATAATTGTACCTAACTGGGCTACATTTTACACAATTAAGTATGCTTGCATACAATTGAAGCTTGATTACATGCAATTAGGCGAAAAGACTTAAATTTAACCCTAATTAGGATACTACTTTGGGGCTTTTATATAATTACATAAAATTAAGCCTAATTACATACAATTGAGCTTGCTTGCATGAAATTAAGTATGCTTGGACATACAATCAGGCGAAAAAACCCAACCTTGACCCTAATTAGGGTTCTAAATTTGGGGCTTTCATATGATTACATACAATTGAAGCTTGATGCATGCAATTAGGCGAAAAGTCCCAACTTTGATCCTAATTAAGGCTTTAAATTTGGAGCTTTCATATAACTACATATATTGAGCCTAATTGACGTCCAATTGGGCTTTCTTGCATATGCTTGCAAATACTTGAAGCTTGATTCTATGCTTTACTTTATATTTTCCCTTTCAAGCTTAACTTGTGTTTAACTTCATATTTTATGAAATTTGTATTGCTTATTAAAGCAAGACTGAGGATGGCTGGTTAAGAAGATATTAGGGGGCAACATTGTGTTCTTATAGATCCAAAGAAGAAAAGGGTCAAATGTAATTGGTACGGCAAGATGAATAGAGGTGTTCACCTATTGAAACAACATTTGGGATTGGTGAAAAGCAACGTAAAAACATGTGAATCATTCCATAAAGAGACAAGGAATGAGATGAGGGCTCCCTTAACAACAAAGAGATTGTTCAAAGAGATCAAGGAAGAGCATGAGGCAAAGTTGTTGGAGGAGACATCAGACTGTCCAAGGGGCAACATGAGGGAGTAGAACCGAGCATAACCATCCATGAACATACTAATCCACAGACTTGAAGTTTGATTCAGATGATGATGATGAGGATGACGATTTCATGACAGCTAGGGAGGAAGTGGTAGTGCAACTAGTGCTAGAGGAAGGGAGAAACCACATTCTACTAGAACCCTTCTATGGAACATCCTTGTGAAGTGCAACTTCAATTATCAGTTGTAAAGGTAGATTAGTAGACGTGATTAATACTCAAACAGACACTTTGGCTTCTTTTGTATTTAAAAAGCATAGTACAGAACAGAAAGCTATAAAACAAGCAATGAGGAAGGTATGGCTGTCACTGCACAAGCCACAAAGCATGCTTTTAAAAGCATATGCAAGTGGATTTTTTCATGCAGATGTTACTGCAAATATAGCATCTACCTCATACTTTTAAGGCATGTTGAATGTCATTTCAGAAGTACGGCCAGATTTTAAAGCTCCTACACCTAAGTTGATTATGAAATTGGGTTGGATAAGGAGTACAATGAATTGCATCAGTAGATGCAATTATTCAAAGGAGTATGGAAGGATGGACGTTGTACATTGATGTCTGATGGATGGTCAAGGACAACTAGGAGGTCTATAATTAACTTCCTGTTGAATACTGGGTCCCTTCCTACTTTATCCTGGTGATAAAAATTCAGTTAAAATAAACTAAATCAATCTATGTTTTTTGAGATAGAATTCGATTCTATATCCATTCATATTTGTTTTTGGTGATTATATAAAGTTTGAATTATGTAATCAACTTTTTGTTTTGATAGAGAAATCAGTTTCTTGCTTGAGCAGTTAGCTAAATAAAGTAATTGATTAATCTGTGTAGATTCATCATGTTAACCGGACTAAGTTTCATTATGTTCTGATATTTAATCAAATTTCAAGAGCTCACTGAGTTTAGACCTCAGTTAATCGATTAATTGTTCCAGGATATCAACTAACTTAGCCTAAATCTTGGTCGTCCCTTTGAAGCCTTTCATCATTTTAACTCTCTGAAAGATCAATTAAGTAACTTTACTTAATCGATTAACATGATAGTTAAGCTATGCCTTTCAGTTCACTTAATCAATCTTCCATCGATTAATCTCATCCTTTAGGCTCACTTAATCGATCTTCGATCAATTAACTCCAGCAGATATCGACTAACTGAGAACACTTCATTGATTAACTTGCTTCTTCCTATCAATTAAGTCAATTTTCGCTACAGATTAAGTCATCTGTTTCTATCGATTATATGCATCGCCTATTTCTACCGACTATATGGCTTCACCTATTCACTATTGACTAACTACTTCACCTAATTGATTAACTTGCACTTTCAAGTTATTTAATCGATCTTTTCTGTTATCGATTAACTTGCGTTTCATGCTTCATATAATCATTTAATTGTCTTCTAACAATCAACTTAAACTTTGTTCTAGCAATTAACTAAGCGATTTTTTAGCTGTTCTTGTTCGATTAATGTATTCTATATGTCCTATTTAATCAACTACCTAGTGACTTATTTGTGCATGGACTGAACTGATTATCTGTTAAACTCATGCTTCAATTTTTTGTTCTTTGAAAGTGGGTGGTACCACTAGTATTATAAATGTATAAAAGAACAGGGTGTACAAAACCAATAAAATACACTGGGATGGTGTATACAGTATACCCCAACAATCACTCCCCAAGAAGACCAAAAGGGAGGAGTTGCCCTCATTCAGATTACAAAAAACAGCAGCCCACTCTTTAACCTTCTTACAAATGAAAACAAAAATACTGTTCGGCAAAGTCAACTCTCTTCTAAAAATCATATTATTCCTCTCCATCCATAGGGCCCAGATCATAGCATGGAGAATCAGCCACCATAGAACTCTGTCATGCTTCAGTTTCTACGGCCTTCCCCACTGCAACAGCGGGCTATCCAGAGAGATGTCTCTATCGCAGTCAACTCGGAAGAGGTCGCCAATCAATTGCCACACCACCTTTGCAAAGGAGCACGAAAGAAAAAGGTGCTCTCGCGTCTCATTCACTTCTCCACAGAGGCTGCACAAACAGTTCAAATCCTGGATGAATCTAGACAGTCTATCACATGTCGTAAGCCTGTTGATGGACATCCTGCACAGCAGAAATTGCACCTTTGGAGGGCTCTTAACCTCCAAACTGCCTCAAAGAAAGCAAACCTAGATCCACCATTAGCTAATATTAAATAGGTTGACTTAACTGAGAAGCCGCCACTCTTATCCCAGCTCCACAAGCATCTGTCCTCCACGTCATAGTTTGTTTCGGTCAAGTGCAACCAATGAAGCAATTGTAGCAAAAGTTCTACCTCCTACTCCCTTAAGTTTCTTCTGAACATTGGGCACCATGATGTCTCTCCACCCACTACCTCCAGCACCTAAGCAACTCTATCATACTGTTGTCGGGAGATAGCAAACAACTAAGGGAAACAATCTCTCAGGAGCTGTGACAAAACCACGCATCCTCCCAGAAAGAGGTCTTCTCACCATTGCCAATGGCCACATTCATACCCGCCTTGACCACATCCACAGCTGACAGGATACCCTTCCACATAGCAGAGACACTATGCAAAGATGATAAACCAACATCCCACCATCTGGAGTTGGCATAATACTTCTGAGAGATCACCTGGCTCCAGAAGAGAGGTTCATGCTAATGATGAGCTAGTTTCCACAGCCATTTAGAGAGCAAAGCAAGATTAAAGAGCTTGATGTTCTTCAGCCCCAACCCTCCATTCTCCTTAGATCTACAAATTCTATCCCAAGTGACATCAAAGCCTCTCCTCTTGCAGTCAACAGAACCATGCCACAAAAAGTGGGCTCGAATAGAATCTAGTCTTCTAACCATCGATATAGGAACCCTAAAGATAGACAGGTAATAAATAGGGAGGGAGTCCAACACAGAGCTGCACAGAGTCACTCTACCACCACAGGACAACAACCTCCCCTCCCATCCTGCGAGCCGGCTCTCAAATCTCCGCACCACCTTACCCCAATCTCTGCATCTGATCCCACCATACGTGAGTGGCAGGTCCAAGTAGAAGACAGGGAAATTGCCCTTCTGACAACCCATAAAAGAAGCTGCCCTCTCCATTTCTGCCTCCATGACATTTATCCCAATCAGCTGGCTTTTGTGAAAATTAATAGCAAGACCAATAACCTCACTAAATAGCTCGAGGATAACTCTCACTACCAACAGCTACTATAGGATCGTATCATCTGCATACTAAAGGTGAGAGATGAACATACCCTGTAGAGAACACTTGAACCCCCTGACCAAGCCAGCAATTTCTGCTCTATTCCATACCCTGCTGAGGATGTTTGCCACCAAAATGAAGAGGACAAGAGAAATAGGGTATCCCTGTCTGAGACCCCTGCCATTAAGTAAGGAGTCTGGCGGCCATTAATCAGCACAACTAAAGTGGCAAAAAACAAGCATCCCTTGGTCCAAGAGATCCAAGGCTCACCAAACCCCATGAAAGACATGACCTCCTGCAGACACTTCCAACAGACCTTGTCATATGCCTTGTCAAAATCCAACTTCAATACAAAGCCACGCCTGTGGAGCAACTTCATGAAGTGAAGAGCTTCATAGGCCACAAGAAAGTTATCCTAGATCAATCTCCCTCTCACAAAGGCACCTTGGTTCACACTAACAACTCTGTCTATCATCTTCTCCAGCCTTATTGCCAGCAGCTTAGTGGGGATTTTATAAATACCATTAAGCAGGTTGATCGGTCTGAAGTCAGAGAGAAGCAGGCTGATCGGTCTGAAGTTAGAGAGACAATCAGCCCCCTCTTTCTTTGAGATAAGAGTGATAAAGGACTTGGATGTGCCTTGCCTTCCTGGAACCCAGCAACTGCCAAACGGATATCCGCCTTCACAATTTCCCAACGATGCTGATAAAAGAAGAGAGGGAAGCTATCCGGGACAGGAGCCTTATCTCCAGCAAGAGCAAAAGTCACCATCTTGACTTCTTCCTTGGAAAATGGGCCCGACAAGAGCTCCCTCTCCTCGGTTGACAAAGAAGGGAGAAGATCTGCCACTTATGCTTCAACTTAATTGATACTCTCTAAAGCTTTTCTCTCTGACAATCTGACAATTCACACATGCACACCTTTCTAGTTACTTTTTAGAGTTCTCATGCTTTTATCATCTACACTTTCGTAAGACTTCTAGTATAAAAAAATCTTCACTGACAGACAAGGCAAAAAGTACAGCAACTTTTTGGACTTTGTATGATACAGATATTTGTAAGGATTTTTCAACTTACCTAAGCGAGGAACTACTCAAACACATCTATCGAATTTTACATCTGCAACTACAAAAGGGATGGAGAAGACTAAGTTTGAAGAAGGAAGACTTGATTAGCTGAAGCAGATTCAATTTCAAAATGTTAGACATAGCAAAGATTTATCAGCCTAACAATCCTTTCCCTGAGTCTAACAGGCAGAAATTTAAGAAGAGTATGTATATGCAAGCATCCTTCTTCCTAGAAAAACAAGAATGACATCTGAGCAACAAAGTGATTTAGAGCTGAAAAGAAAGAGAGTTTCCGAGAGCTACCAATCAAAACCAGCAAACTCTCAAGAGAGCAATCTAGAGAACACTCCAAGCATTCCACTCTCTGCAACATTCTCTTTGTGCTCAGTCCATTGCAATCAAGACTTTACTGCTTCATCCTCTGATCTTCTAATCTTGATTTTCTTTTATTGTTGAATTTTATTGTATACATATCAGCCTATTAAGAGGCATCTCTATGTAACTCTTTTATTTGATTTCCTTCCTACAGGGAGAGGGACTGTCATGGATAGGAGGATTAACCTACTGAAGATTTTTATCCAATGTTCCTTCCTAAGGGGAGAGGGCCTGCCGAGGATAGGAGGCTTGTCTAGCTAAGGCTGGTGGTTGTTCTAGTGTTGAGTTAGTGGAAATCTCAAGACTTGGTACTTTGAGGATTGGATGTAGGTCGCTGACTGAACCAGTATAAATTCTATGTACATACTCTTTGTGTGATTGCTCCCTTGTTTCCCTCTCCATTCTACTTTTATCTTGGCTATCTCTTATTGTTTATTGCATTTGATTTCAGTTAACTGTCTTTTAAATTTTATCTACTCGTTCAACCCCCCTCCTTTGGTCACAGCTTGGGCAACACTTCCTAGTATATTGTACTGAAGGTACAATTGATGTGAAGTCTATACATGCTTTTGGACAAACACAAAATGCAGACTGTTTGTTAGATTGATGGATGAATTAGTTGAATAAGTTGGTAAAGAAAATGTAGTGCAAGTTGTGATAAACAATAAAGCTAACTACAAAGCTGCAGGAAAAAATTGATGGAGAAAAGGTCTCATTCATATTGGATCCCATGTGCAGCACACTCCCTAGGCTTAATGTTGGAAGACATTGGCAAAGAGCCTTCAATAAAAGATGCTATGGCAAAGGCTCAAACGATCACTTCATTCAATTATATTTACAAATGCATTATGCCAATGTTAAGAGAAGTCACAAAGGATAGAGATCTTCGGGCTGGACCAACTCATTTTGCATCTAACGTCATTTCTTTGGAAAGTACAAGCATAGGCATGACTTGACCACCTTATTTCACAGTGAGAAATATTTAGAATCCAAACCCAGTTTGAGTTATGAATCTAAGGAGACAGCTATAGAAGTAGAAGTATGTGTTGATGATGCTCAATTCTAGATAAGGATCCATTATGACCTGCAGTTAGTAGAATCCATAGTTCAAGTCCTTAGGATGGTTGATGGAAATAACAAGAATTACGTGGACTATCTTTATTTGGTATGGACAAGGCAAAGATTAAAATAAGGACAAAACTTCCAAAATCTTTTAACAAATGGTGCTCCGTCATTAATGATAGATGGGAGATGACCTTACATCATAACTTACATCCAGCTGGTTAATACTCTAAATCCCTAATATCTTTGATATTGTTAAGACATTACAACTTTATTTTGTTTTGAATATAACATGCCATTGACAATTGCAAGTTATTTCTTCAACCCTCCATACCAATATGCCGATGATGTTCACAATAATGTTGAGGTGTTAAATGGAATAGTTAATGTGATACGAAGATTATCTCATTCAGAGGATGATCGGATAGATATTGAGAGAGAGGTTAGTTTGATACTCAGTCTTAACTTTTAAAACGTATCTTAGTACTCATGTATATACTACTAGTCTAACATAATGATTAATGAATGCATTTATGCAATCCCTTCCAGATGGAGTCTGACAATTCCAAATTGACAAATGGTGACCTAGAAATGCAATATGTAGAAGGCTTAGTTGGCATGGTTTGCCATCTCTTCCGATATCTATGAGATCTTTCGAGAATCTCTATCTCTCCCAGGGTCCCAAGATGAATCTTAACCAAAGTCAAAAATAAGATGGATATAAAGGAAGAGTAATGGATAGGAGGAGGAGGAGAAATGGGGATGAAGGAGATAAGAAAGAAGAATAGAGGAAGGGATGAAGATGATGACTGATCAGAAGTTTTTCAACAAATTTAGATGGCATTGAGATTCAAGAAAGCAATCCTTGTATATGTATAAATATGATTTTTGCATTCTTGTTATTATTGTGTTATTGAATTTTATTAATGTCTATATGCATAAAATTTAAAGTTTTTTGGATGTATAAGATGATCATGACCTGGCCGTCGTCCTCTCCCTTCAAGATCTCTCTGAGACCTCTTCACTTTGGCCTTTTCGGGATGATTTCAAGATCCAATATAGCATTCCTTGCATATATTTGTATATCATATACATACGTACATATAATGTGTATGTATATGTATATTGTTGTTATCATACATACATGTCTCGAGATTTTGTACCATAATGCTAAGACTTTACCGAGATCTCTTCTCTCTTCTCTCTGACCCCCCAGAGTCGAAGCTGTGATTCAAGATGGCAAACCTTGCACCTAGGTTAATACTCAATTTATATTGGCATACATCGTTAATCCTTATTTCTTATTTTGATTGTGTTCATGTTTACTTAAAAGGAATGCATATTTGATCTAATGTATAGTTTTACTTTCTTTCTTCATAAGAATAACTAAATGGTAAATACAGATCCATTATAGAGATGGAGGGAGGAATCCATTGGCTTATATAGCTATATGAATTCTTAGTCAAAGCACTTCAGCTAGCCAATGTAAAAAAAAAAAAAGAACAGTTTGGAACACCTTTAGCCTTATACTGTTATACTCACAAAAACTCAGAACAAAGTGAAGGCATATAGGCTAGAGAAATTAGTGTTGTCACTACAATATAAGGATAAGGCTAAGGAATGTCAGAATGAGTCATAAATTGCAATAAAAGATAACATTAAAAGTGGCAGGACAAATCCTTCAAGGTCCACAAGATGATGTCGTGGATCAAAGTGTGGATGGACTTTTTGTTAAGGAACATCCACTTTGTGCTTGGGTGGATGTTAGAAGGGAGTTAGATGAACCTTTATTTGATCTTGATGACCACCGATGGGCTGAAGGAGAATCGGATGGAGTTGAGCCACGAGATCCTAAATCTAGAGCTCCTACTTCAAAGACATGAAGAGCCTCAACTGCAAAGGTTAGCATCTATGATTCTATAGTTGACCATGAGTCCCAAAGATGTAATGTGCCTCAGCCTAAATTTCGAAGGTAAATATTTGTAGTTGAACATGGATCAAAGCAGCATGAAAATGCACTATTGTGCACTTATGCATAAAACTCACAACCCAAGGAACAAAGAAGCATCCACAAGTTGTTAGGAGCAACGAAGCACATAGACTCCTAGTGATGCAACAGGAGCTACAGTTGGAGCTACTGGACAATTAGGCATAGGATCAGAGACAACTGGGTATAGTACCGGTGGCGGATCTAGCTCAAATCCAGTGGGATCCTGTGACCCCACTGGATTTTGTAAAATTTAAGAAGGTCTACTAATTTTAGTCTATTAGAATGATTGACCCACTGATCCCGGTCTATTAGAGTGACCCCACTGATCCACTAATTCTGGCTAATAAAGTGACCCCACTAGCCCACTGTCCGACTGACCCCACTGAACAAAATTTCTGCATCTACCACTGGGGTATACTGCATGTTCATTGCCTCCAAGAGGTATGAGTAATCCCTCTTACTCAAACTCTAATAGTAGAGATGTTGGTCTCTAATTTCCTTGTGCAGTCATTTATCAACCTGAGCCAACATTTTCTAGAAGTATCTCCAGCCAACAAGCACCAACTGCACAATCTCCAATACGCTTATACCGTAGTTTCCAAAACATGGTTTCATCTTTGTTTGGTTTTTGCTATGTGGCATATCCTCGAGGTGACTTTCAAGATGATGATGATGAATCTTCTTCTTGCCATTATCCTACATATTATTGACGGTACACAACTTTGAACATTTTATGATTTATCCTAGTAGTAATGTAATGTGCCATGTATTTGATCATTTATTTAAGTTGAGTTTAATCTTGAATCACCAATTGATCACTATCGATCCAAATCATTGTAATTCCATTAGAATGGACTATTAATATGTTATTTTCACTTTTCCTTTTTTTTGTTTTTACTTTTCCTGAATTTTCTGAATTTTTTTAATCTTTTCTCATTTATTTTAAAGTAAAAATCCACCCGATCCAAGGATCGGCCTTTTTTCCTTTGGATCGGCCGATTCTACCGATCCTATCCCAATCTGAATCGGATTGATACCGGGTGATTCCCGGCCCCAATCCGATATACCTTGCCCTCCATAGGAAAGGAGTCTAGCTTTCCAACATGCCAGTCTTCTTTCAAACCTCTGAATGATTGACCTCCAATCTGAGCACCAGATGGCCCAAGGAAGAGAGGAAGACCAGGATATTTAATGGGAAACTGTCGAACAGAACCCAGAAGTTCAGCAGCCCTAAGGAGAGGTCCTTGGCTCCTTGCTCCACATTACCCAAGGCTCTTATCAAATTAACCTTCAAAACCAATATACAAGTTGCCTTACCATTCACCAGCAAAAAAGGATGAGAAATTAGGCCTAAATTTACTTTTATACTTCAGCCTAATCCGATGCAAAATAGTTGCCAGAATGTGCAAGTTCCCATCTTTTTTTCAAAAGGCAGGCTAACAGGTATACATGACTATCAGATAATGCATTGCCAAATGAGCAATTACAACCAAGGTATTACTTCAGAGTTCAGAGTAAGGGCGGAGCATGCTAAAAAATAACAGTAATCACCTTGCCGATTGTCTTCTTAGCAGCGAGAGAAGCAACAGTATTTTTAACTTCTGAATATATACAAAGGAGAAAACATAAATTAGCAAATTATAATTATCAAAAGATGGAAGGAAAAAATGATCACATATCGAAATTGAGTCCAACCCAATATTTAATGTCTCGAGTGACCACAAGCTAGGGAAGGAAGAATGCAACAATGAAACAGAAGCAGAATTGCCGAGAAAGATTAAGAAACTATATAAAAAATTGCAATCACAAAATTCACAAGAACTCACCCTCAATATCACAGGACAAAAGATATGGCAGCTATACTCCACGTGATCAGAGAAAGCATTTGAAATGTACATAACCTCAAAAGAACATGCTCAATTGAGATTCTGCCCTCAGTTTCAAATATCTCATCTTCCCTACCGCACCCCTACCCCCCCAACATATACCTTTCAAAACTCTTGCTTTCACCATCATGAGGACGATATAAACCTGAATTAAGACCGTTCAATTACTTCCATCTCAGTTTCTCGTATGCAAATAACATCTATCTTTTGATTACTGATCATTGCACTAACTTCCTTTTGTCACCATGAAGAAGAACTCTAACGGTCCAAGAATTAATCTTCATTCCATTTGTCACACATTCAGTTTTAATCTATTTTTCTTTCTCAACAATGATTAGAAGAAAATGTGACCAAAGGGTAATGGCTCCTGGTTTGCTCCAGTTAATGGGTTGATTTTATTTTGACTGTACAAACTAAATGTGGATTCTGCTATAGTGTACCACTTCACCCCATTCGAGCATGAAGTTGGCAATCTGACCATCCCATGTCACTCCCCACATGGCTGGCATATATCATAAATTTCTTACAGTGTATGCATTACGCTTTGAGCTTTGTGCTTCACAGACGAATCAGAAATCAAATGGAGAGTACGTCAGATGACATAATGTCATGGACACAGGCCTATCAACAGAGAGATGGAAGGTTGACTATCAGAATACTGATGGACTGACTCATTGTGCAGGTTCTTTGAAAAGACTACTGGATGTAGAAGCTTGAGAGAACTTTTTGTGGGTCAAATAGGTCACTAGAGCATATATTATAAGGCCTAAGTCGATGTGGATTGAAGCTGTCAAAAAAACATCATGATTCTGGGAAAACTCTTGAAACCTGGAGATACAGTAAGCTATGAAAGGTATAATACGAGAGATGGGAAACATGTCAATTTTTTACGATAGATGGATATATAAAACTGAGTAAACGTGGATTGTGGCTGTCCAAAAAAGAGCACCAGGAATTTGGGGTAACTGTTGAAATCTGGAGATAACAATAAAAATATGCAAGATATAATATGAGAGATGAGAAACATGTCAATTTTTTTATGATAGATGGATATAGGATGGAAATTTGTGAGAACCGTGGGGAGAGAATTTACAATATGGCCTAGGTTGAAAAGAATGTTGAGGCATCTTATTTAATGTCAACAGATGGCATCTTCCTAAACCTACATCCAATGGATGCTAAAACTCAAAATGATGACAAACATTGAAGATATTCTCATGTGGAAGGCCTGACAAGATCACTCAGATGACTCTCCTGGAAGGTTTATCTTATTTTAGTAGCTTATAAACAGATTACAACACATCTAAGAGCAGAGGAATGGGCAAAGCTTACTAAGACAAAGTAAGAGAACTAATATCAGGTGTGTGATTACGGTATGTTTAAATCTTTGTGCATGGCAACTTAAGACTTTCCTTGACTAGTTCTTGTGTGCATGTTTCCTGCAGACTGAATCCATGAATTACATGTTCCTTTTCTTGGTTAAGCACTCATACTGTTTCTCAAAAGTTCAATTATTGAATACTTGAAGCCATGGCCGATGAAAAATACAATAGAGAAAGAAGCTTAGGAAACATTGAGGAAAGGTAAGAGGTAAAAATATAAAATGCCTTCAAAGCTCTTGATAAAAATTTTCTTTTCGTTAGGGCATGTAGGATATGTGGCTTGAGTGACATAGAATCATAGTTGCAGGGAAAATCATTCGCACATTAAAAGGTCACCAATTTTGCAATATGTATGTAGCATAATAAGGCTACCAAGTAAAGTGTTTCTTGCTTTCACTTCACACTTTGCATCCCACTTCCCTTACCCACCTTAACAACCATGCATAGAATTCTACGAACCTATTTGCCATAATTGATGAGTGGATAGTGACATTATTGCCAACGTTTGCAGTAGGCTGGAGTTTTTGAGAAAAAAGTGCAACACCCTGGCTGAAAAAAAGCAAACTCCTTTTTGCAACTCCAAAAATTGATTTGCATATTTATAGTTAATTTTATTTCAAATGACTATAAAAGATTTGCTCAGGTCAGTGGCTGAAAGGAACTTTATGTTGGATTCTTTTGGAAACTACGAGATGGATTAAGTGAGATAATTTGAGCTTTCATTAAATATCAAGCATCCACTATCTGTGTTACCTTGGAGTAGACATGTACATATGCCAGATGCCATTTCTCTCGCAGAGTTACGTTGCTCGTGTGCCTCGAAATTTTTAACTAAAGTGTCTTACTTCACAACATTCTAATAGAAAGGTGCGAGATTCCAAGTACGTTCTTTTGTTAATAGATATTCTGTCAGTATCTAATCACCAAAGGAGAAAACTGATAGATTATTGATGATGATGATAAGAATAGGTGCAGGAAGAAGCCAGTATACAGGAAACCGGTGTGTAAGACCCCACATCAATACAAAAGAGGCATGAGGTCAAATAATAAAAGATAAGGGGGCTTACATATAAAATTGTTTGTTTAAACTTAATTAACTTATTGGGCCTAAGCTAACATGTTTAATGGGCTGTTATTGGGTCCCATTAATGGGCCTAAAAGGAGGGCCTAATTTGAAGGCCTACTTGGGCTTAAATAAAAGGCCTTAATGGGCCTGCTTTAACCAGGCCTAGTGGGCCCTGGTTATTGGGCTAAACCAGGCCCATTATGGGGCACCGCCCCCAATAAGGGGAGCCCCCTCCAACCGCCCTACCCCCTCCCCTTGCCCACCGTCCTTCCCTCTATATAAGGAAGGGTAAGGGGACTGGCATGGGCACCAGCAGGGGCAGAAGAGAAGGAGGGCAGGGGAGAGAGAAAGGGAAAGAGAGAGAGGAAGAGAGAAAGCGAGAAAGCGAGAGTGTGGAAGGGGAGGAGGAGACCAGCAGCGGCTCGGCGGCGGTCGACAGCGGCCTCCTAAGTAAGAGGTAGTGTGGTACTCCCTATAAAAATTATTTGAGTGATACTCAATATAAAAAGTATTGTGATTTTTAGTTGAAAAAATAAACAATAATATAATTATTCTTGTGATTTTTAGTTTTAAAAATAATAATAATTTGACAATAATAATAATTTGAAAAATACTAATAATAATAATTAAGATGAAATTTTGTTTACATAATTTTAGGGCATGATAGGATAATTTTATTTTAGCATAGATAAGATATATATTAAAAAGATTTGATTTAAATTAACAATAATAATAATGAATAAAAAAAGAGGCATAATTTTAGTATGATTTTTAGTTTATTATGTGTGCGTTGAAACAGATTTTTCTTAGGAAGAAAAATAGAAAGAAGAGGAGAAAGAGGGGTTGTGGTGGCTAGAAAACCATAAAACAAAGGGAGAGGGGGGCCAGCTGAGAGAGAGAGAGAGAGAGAGAGAGAGAGAGAGGGGCCACGGCTGGATTATTTATTGATTTCTCTAAAGTTTATTTGATTTACTCTTATTAGTAGAGTAGCTATTATTTTTTGTTCATTCTTAATAGAATGACCATGTAGTTATCAGTTCTCTCTTATTGGTAGAGCGGCCATATAACTTATGGACCATTTTATTAAGGTGACCTAAATTGTGTAATGTGCTTCAATAAAATATATTGTTGTTGTCTCATGTTCTAATATTTGTGGTTCGTTCATATTGGTTAAACAGCCAACTTGTTTTGGTTCCTTCATATTGATTGAAGGGCCATTAAGGAATATCCTTAAGTAGGTGGTGGCCTTCATGCCCCATTGATTAAGGATGTTCTTTATGTCCTTCATCCTCTTAAGTGAAGTTAAGAAAGGGGGGAATATGCTGTCCAAAGAATTCCTTATCCCTTTAAAGGTTACTTAAAGGATACCTTTGATCATTTCATCTTTTTTAAAGGGTGCTAATGAAAGTTGTGTCCAAAAAGACCGATTTTTTAGCACTCCCTAAGTCCTCATGTCCTCATGAGAATTTAAGAATCCTTTAAGTATCCTTTAAAGCACCCTTGTAAATTTTCTCAAATAAAAGAAAGAATCTAGTTTGCATGCATCACACCAAAACAACTTACTTTATTCATGTTTTATTAATGGGCCTTAATGGACGGTTAATCAACAGTTGCCAGTTAACAACTGGCGTAATTAACACTGACCGAGGTCAGTAGGGAGAGGTTAGGAACATGGATCTACGCTTGATCCAAAATCTTAGACTTGATGATTGATTTCAAATTCTTAAAGTCTACATTAAAGAAAAAAGAAGAATATGTTTTTTTTTCACTCCAAAAATTCTCTTTTAAACCAAAATTCTCTTTTCAAACAAAAATTCTTTTTCAAGAATAATTGATTAAGATTTAAAAAATAAAGTCTCACAGATTGACACGCCTGGTGGGACCTCTCCTTCCCTTCATCTCTCCGTCCAATAAGGTCTCTATCAGGACAAGCCTAATGTTGCCATGTTTGGTGCAAGTGCAAAGATATTCGAAATTCAAATGGCCGCCAAAGTCACTTACAGTCCACTCGTGATTGTCACCCATGTCCAATATGGGTACCTTACTACGCTGACTTGCTTCGACGACTTCGCAACAATTGTGGGATCTCCCTACTTCTTAGAGGTTCACTGCGGAGAAGAAGACAATAAAGCACGCTTCCCGTGCCTAAAAGAAATGCAACAACAGCAAATCCGGTCGGGTCTACGCTATTAATGCCATCCACATCGTACCAGCCTCCTCTTCCAACAGGAGGCCAAATAAGAACAAGATTGTCAGTCCATCCAATACGGGGAAGACAATCTTGGTAGACAATCTCTGCATCCGGTTGGATGGCGGGGAGCCAATAATACCCAAGATCCGCCATATTTCCATCGGTTCCTATCCAGAACCAATTCGGAATACTTCCAAAGGTCTGCCAAGATAAGACAATCTTCAAGAAGAAAGCAAGAAACCCAAGAGTTCCCAGTCAATGGGAGCAGAAGATCCAGTCAAGAGCCCTAGGCAAGCCGGAGTAAAAGTACCAAAAGAAGGCAAGCATGCCACAGAAAAGAAGCAATGATGTGGAAGACAGGAACCTCCAATTGAAACAAATGTGGGTGACCAAAGAGGAAGTCCGAAAGATTCGCCAAGCTTGGGATGTCCGGTATTCGGGTATACACCTGTTATGCCTCAAGTACTAGCAATAGGCAAATCCTATTGCCTGAAGACCCAGCTGAGATTGTCAACATAGCTCAGCGGGATGGGCTTCTGACGCGGCAAGTGGAGCAAACCCAGCAGTGACTAAGCCAAAGAAACATAAGGGTTAATCAACAACCCCAGAATGGCGGCGTTGCCGCTGCAAAGGTGAAGACGGGTTGAATGCCCATAAACCGGGTCGCAGCCAAGAGCAGGCCAACCCAAGTCAGCCGCAAATTATAGAAGAGATGAGACTAGAAAATCAACAGCTTAAAACCCTTTTATTGGGTCTCATCCAAAAACTAGAAGAGCAACAGAGAATAGCGCAGATGAATGGGCCTCCCCCAAAGGCAGTCCCTATTCCGGTAATGATCAGGGCTCAAACGTCGGGAGTCAACTTCACCCCAGATGAAGCTTTGAAAAATCAGAGTGAAGAACCAAATCATAATGCCCAGTAGTCTAATGCCTCTGCAGAAGATGCCATAGTGTCCTAGAAACACCTAATCGAGCATATCGTAGAAACCAAAATTACTGAATAGGGCGACAAGATAAGCACCTTTGACAAGGTGTCATTCCCGATTTACCACTTGTTCAAAAAGCTACTCCTTAATCATATTAAGCGGCCCAAATTCACAAGATATGATGGAGAAGGATCTGCCCAAAAGCATATCGCCCATTATATGAGCGATTTGGGAGAATTGGCCATGGAAGAAGAATATCTGTTGAGATTTTTCTCGACCTCTTCGACAAGCACAGCATTCCAATGGTATGCCAAGTTGAAGTCCAACTCCATTAGCAATTGAGAGGAAATGCAGAAGAAGTTTCTAGACCGCTTCAAGGTGTCCGAGCGGAAGGTGACCATCACTGAGTTGGTGGCATTAAAGTAGAGCAAGAATGAGTTTGCTATCAATTATATCAAAAAAGTGGCGGAATCTCAGCATGAAGTGTGACAACCTACCAGTACACGAAGATACAGTAAGGGGCTTGAAGATAAAAATCAATGAGAAATTGATCAGGGCGAATATCAGAAACTTTAATCAGCTGAACAACATTGTGTCGAAAATTGAAATGTTTTTTGTTGACAATCCGACAGTGATATTCAACAAGGTGAAGGCTCTTAGAGAGTAGACTTCTGATGTTAAAGAAGTAAATGTTGTCGACTTTGCCTTTACAGTGGAAAAAGCTGGGGGCAGGCCCAATGCAAACGCCTCCACATCGAGTGCCAAGGGAGGGGGCAGAGTGTCGTCCATATCTCTCAGTGAGAAGATGAAGAGGTCATACTCCTTTACCAGGGAGCACACTAGGAAGTTGTTCGACACTTCCGGAGCCAAAGAGGCCAGCCGAAGTCGGGAAGACGGATGAGCTTAACTATTGTTCATATAACCGCATGCTGGGACATGTAGTGAAAGATTGCTATCTATGCAAAGATGAGATCGAGAAACTCATCCAGGAAGGGGTCATAGAAATGGAGAAGTACCATGTGAATCCACCGCAATCACACCAAAAGCCAAGGCAGGCCTTTGCGGTGAATGTTATTCACAGGAATGAAGACTCATCTTGGAATGACCCAGAAGAAGATATGGATTCCTCTCCGGAGCGAGAGACCATACCCACTTATACTCCAGCAACGCCGACTTGTACAACAGCGACTTGTTCAAGTCAACTTGGAACAGTTGTTCCGGCAACAGATAGCCTTGACACATAAAATAAAGGAACTCTCCAAGTAGCTGGTTGAGGTCTTGACATAAAAGAGGGTCCGTCGATCCATTTCGACCGAAGAGTCGAGGTCAAAACAGCAATGTAGGAAAGACAAACAGGTGATTGATCTGAATAAGAAGTCCGAAGCACAATACAATAAGCAAAGGTTTCCCAGAAGAAAAAGATGCAATCACTGCAACAGTGAATCCAAAGACATCCTGATGATTGAAGAGCCCGTGAGGGAGGCAAACCACAAATAAGGAGAAATGAGGGATAATAATCAAAGGCAACACATCCCTCAAGAAGGAGTACTCCTTTCCAAAGGAAAAGACTCGGGAGCTCTTCAAATTACGCATAAATCAAAAAGTGATGGCTCTGCCTAAGCCTAAGAAGCAAGAAGAATCATATGAAGAAGACATACCCCGGTATTACCCATATCACCGCTCTGATGGTCACTCAATTGAGCAATGTGCTGCATTCAAAGACGAAGTAGAGAAGCTAATCCGGAGTGGCAAGATAGAAACAAGGAATTCCAGATCAGATCGGGTCCCCGAATCGGGACCCGCCGATCCCGATGCAGCGCTGCATTCAAAGACAAAGTGGAGAAGCTAATCCGGAGTGGCAAGATAGAAACAAGGAATTCCGGATCAGATCGGGTCCCCGAATCGGGACCCACCGATCCCGATCTGCATCGGGATCGGATCGGCTGGAATCGACCGGAATCGGCCGATCTGATCCTGGCCGGATCGAGACCCGCCGATCCCGATCCGAATCGGCCGATCCGGATCGAGATCGGCCAATTCTGCATTCCATAGATAGAAATGGAAAAATATTTGGTGTATCCCTCGCGGCCTCACAGCCAAAGTGTCGATACATAGACAGAAAATGTGCTACATACGAATGCCGAGAGCAATGCGAAGACCAGTTGAAAGAAAGGACAGTTCCAAGCTCAAAGAAGCCCCTCTATATCAGTATGGAGGAATAGTCCCAGATAGGCCTGTCACTCATCAGACCAAAGCCACCATAGACACTGTGGTAGCAGTTGCAAGAGAGATGGAACAGCGAAGCCTGAAATGGCAGTAAGAAGTCATGAAGGAGACAAAAGCAAAGGCAAGTTCTTTTGGTGGTAAGAAAGAAATGATATTCGGGGAATATCAAATGTTGCCAAACGCAGTTGTGGAGCAAGCTATCAAGGCCACCTTCGACCGTAATCAAGCAAAGAAATAGTGGACTTCAGTCTAGAAAAAGAAGATAGAGTAAAGCCACACAAGGAAGGTAAAGAGGGAAAACGAGAAAGCCCCTGTTCAGGCACCTCCACCTCAGAAGATGTCAAGTCAATCCCGTGTCATCAAGGAGGCGGCCAAAAAGAAGCAACAGGAAAAGAACAGAAATAAGAATGAGAAAAGGAAGCTCAAAAAGAAAGAAACCCAAGCCAATGCCTCAGACCCGCCGAAGCAAAAAATGACACATCTGCAAAAGTTACAAAAGATCATTGATGAGTTGAAAGACTATGCGTCAAGTCGTCCTGTAAAAAGGATGCCACTAGATGAATACATACCCTAGGAAGAAATTGAAAAGAAATCCTGCCTGAGGTGTTGGCTGTTACAGCTCCACCAACATATGTGGAACACAGGTAAAAAAGATTTCCCAGATGATGAAGCTACTACCTTCTGGGAGGGACATGTGACTGTAGAAAAGTTAGAGAAGCAATTTCAGTCATTCTCATGTAATATGACCTCTGTACAATTTCGAGTAGGAAGCGGCCCCGTTGATGATGAGATCAGGTGTGCTTCATCCAGATCTGGCAACATACCAAAGAAGAAGCAACTCGCATAATCAGAATCGGAAAAGAGGCTAAGGCCGAGGCCGCAACGGCAGTCGTGATAGAGGCAGGAACGCTACCAACCAAGACAAAGTGATCCACTTCAGGGAAGAAATTTCGAAGCCAATCACTGAGCTAGAAGTGAGGAAAAATGTCTACTTTTACCCCTCATCAGATGAAGAGGTAAATCCAAACCTGAAGAGGCAGGTTCCGCAACGAATCCCGACAAAGCAGGTCCTTCGGCGCCGCCTGACGCCGTAAGAGATATAGAAGCCTTGGCCGATATGTTAAATGAAGGCCTGAGGGTTGACTCTCAGGAAAAAGAGACTCAGACCGAGAAAGCTCTCGAAGAATCAAGACAACAAAAAGCACTGATCGAGACTCTGAAAAGCACAGTCGAGATAATGCCAACTGTTCAGAAGGCTCGTGCAAGAGCAGATCGAAAGGTTTTCCAGACGATGAAGAGGATGCCGGCAGGCCTTAGCATCTGGGAAGCCATCTCCCTAAGCAAAGAGCTAAGCGAAGCGCACATTCCATCCTGCAAGATCCAGAAGCATATGAAGTCCACATGGTTGAAGTTCAAACCGAATTGTACACATTGTACGAACCTACAATGACTTTCACTGAAGAAGACATGTTGCTACCCTCTCTCTGCCATAATAAGCCATTATACATAAAAGGTCAGGTCAACGGACGAAAGATAGATCGGATCTTAATATATTCGAGTTCCGCCATCAATATCATGCCATTCAAGACCTGACATGCACTATACCTCACGCCTTATATGAAGACGGTATAAGGGGTGACTATATCAAGTTTCAACTAGGATACGGAAGAGGCTTTAAAGCGAGTCGATGTTAAATTGACTCTAGATGATTGGGTGACCCATGTGTCATTCCTCATCGTTGACTCTAATACATTGTTCAAGGCGCTCCTAGAGAGGCCTTGGGTGCATAAGAATTGGGTTGTTCCCTCCACCTTAGATCAGTGCATCAAGTACACCAAAGACAGCGAGCAACACCGGATCTTTGCTGATCAGGAGCCGTTCAAAACCTATGACTGCCATCATGCTGATGCACAGTTGTATTTTGACAAAACAATGGACCTGCAAACTGATGAAAGTTGTGGCAAGGGAAAGCAGGTGGTGAAAAAGTCATCTGATGAAGAAGAGGGTATAACCATAAACGAAGCCAAAGCTGAGAAGTTCAGACGGAAGTCGAAAGCCCTCACTAAGTACGGGAAGACAGTCATTAATCTAGAAGCAAACTTCATCAGCAAATGGGTGAAGGTAAGTGTCTGCATGACTCCCAACACAATGAAACTAGCATGTCAACGAGAAATTCACATAGTGAAGGAGCTTAAAACCTTCATTGTGCCCCACAAAGACAATCAGCGAATTATCTTCTACAAGAGAGATTTGGTACCCAGAAATTCCTCAAAGGATGATTTTGGGTTGAAAATGCCTCAACAAGAAACTAAAGGAGAAATCACATAATTAGAAGATATGCCCCAATACATCAAGAAGATGTGTCAACATCAGAAGATCCCAGACAAGCAAAGTGCAGTCAGAAGCATATTCTTCCAAGAATTGTGGAATCCAGCTGAAGTGAGGGGGCAGCCTCCCTTCTCTAAGCAAGATCGGAGGGGTTTAGGCTATGGACGACGTCGTGGTCCCTCTATCCACTATGCAGTTAATATGGTGAGCCTGTCATCATCTGAAGCAAAAGGACAGACCTCAAAAGCAAGAATTGACAGCTCAGCAGAAGAACCTCTGCAGCTAGCTTCTATAGAGGGGTCTAGTTCTGTAGAAGAAGAGTCAGTATGGCATGAAGTATATGTTGCCGATACTAATGAAGAAGAAGAGTTTCTGGATGTTCAACAGCTCTATGAGAAATAGAAGACGGCGGACTAGCTACGGTCGATAAATTGAAGGAAATCAACTTAGGTGGACCGGGAGATCCACATCCAATCTTCCTCAGTGCATTATTGAGTGAGGAAGAAAAACAGGCATACATAGAATTACTTTTGGAGTATATGGACTGTTTTGCCTAGAACTACAAAGAAATGCCTGGCCTGGATCCCTCGGTGACAGAACATGAGCTGTCCATCTTGCCTAATGTCAAGCCTGTAAAGCATACCCCAAAGACGAGCGTCCAGAATTGGTGGTAAAGGTAAATGCAGAAGTCGACAAGATGCGGGAAGTTGACTTCATTGAAGAATGCATATATCCAATGTTGCTGGCCAATATTGTGCCAGTGAAAAAGAAGAATGGTCAAGTCCGAGTCTGCATCTATTTCCGAAACTTGAACAAGGCATGTCCCAAAGATGACTTTCCACTACCAATCACAGAAACAATGGTAAATGTCACTACAGGCTTCGAGGCATTATCCTTTATAGATGGGTCGTCGGGTTACAATCAAATTAGAATGGCCGTAAAATATTAGAATTTTACAGCCTTCAGAACCCTCAATGGTATATTCAATTACAAACGAATGCCATTTGGGCTCAAGAATGTTGGCGCCACCTATTAGAAGGCAATGACAAAGATATTTGATGAGATGCTCCATGATCTAGTCGAGTGCTATGTTGATGACCTAGTTATGAAATCTGAAAGAAAAGAAGACCATCCTGGCAGATCTCCAGACAGTGTTCGAGAGACTTCGATAGTTTCAATTGAAGATGAATCCCTTGAAGTGTGCCTTTAGCGTGTCCACCGGGAAATTCTTCGAATTTGTGGTCAAATACTGAGGCATAGAAATCGACCCCCACAAAATCAAAGCCATCCGAGAGTTGTCTCCTCCTAAGAATCTGACATAGCTCAGAACTTTACAAGGCAGGTTAACCTACATCAGAAGGTTCATCTCCAACCTGTCGGGAAGATGCCAACCCTTCTCGAAGCTGACAAAAAAGGGGGTACCCTTTGTATGGGACGAAGAGTGCCAACAGGCCCTAGACAAGATCAAAGATTATCTCCTCTAGCCACCAGTACTGGGGGAACCAGTACATGGCAAGCCTCTAATTTTGTACATTGCAGCCATAGATGCGTCACTGGGGCATTGCTCACCCAACAAAATGAAGAAGGGAAAGAACAACCCTTATACTACCTAAGCAGAATATTGGTGGGTCCTGAGCACCAATACTCTCCTATGAAGAAAATGTGCTTAGCCCTAATGTTTGCTGCGAAGAAGCCAAGGCACTATCTCTTGACACACAAGGTTCAATGAATATCACGGTATGATCCGTTGAAGTTCCTCCTCAAATAGCCCGTACTGTCAAGAAGGCTAGGGAAGTGGGCCTTACTCCTCATGGAGTTTGACATCACATTCGTGCCTTAGAAGGCAATGAAGGAGCAAGGCATGGCCGAATTCTTAGCAGCTCATCCCATCCCCGAAGACTCTCTTCTGAGCAATGAATTGCCAGATGAAAAAGTGTTACCAGCACAAGAAGCGGTAGAAGTGCAGCAAGCAAAAGTCAAAATTTGACAGTTATACTTTGATGGAGCATCAAGAACTGTCACAAGACCTGATGGCAAATCAACAACCCAGACTTGGGCAGGGCTTGTCCTTGTTACTCCTGAAGGCGGGATGCTCCACCAGTCGTGTGCACTAATGGAAGCTTTAACAAACAATGAAGCATAATATGAAGCTCTGATAGTAGGGCTATAAGTCGCCCTAGAAATTGGTGTCAAGTGCATCCAAGTATATGGGGACTCCCTCCTTGTCATCAGACAGGTCCTCATGATCTTCGAAATCAGAAAGATAGAATTAATGGCCTATCATGCAGCTGTTGTAAGGCTAAGCGAAAGATTTTACACTTTCCAACTAGAACATGTCAAAAGGGGGCAGAATGCTCAGGCACCTCGCCAAGTTAGCCTCCGCTCTAAAGTTGCCACCGGCAGGTGACGCTGAAATTCTTGTGAAAGATAGGAGGAAGACCCAAGCTCCCTAAATGAAGAAGACGGCCTAACAGTGTTCGAAGTCAACGTTGTTGAAGAAGATGAAGCAGAAAAAGAAGACTGGTAGATTCCCATCATCAAAGTCAAAAAAGGATGGCTTTCAAATGGTAAAGTTGAAAGGGTACAACTGTTACGTAGGGCAGTGTCCTACAGGCTGATTGGCGGAGTCCTATATCGCCTGGTTCCTGAAGATAAAAATGTCGTCCTCTTAATGTGTCTTTCACCAAAGGAGACGCGAAAGATAATAAGAAAGTTCACCCCGGGGTCTGCGGAGCACATCAGTCCGGCCTAAAAATGAAGATCAATATCAAGATCAAGGGATTCTTCTGGCCGACAATGTACGCAGATTGTGAGAAGATGGCCAAGAGTTGTCCTCGATGCCAAGCTTTTGGTCCAATCCCTAGAAGACCTCCAGAAACCTTACATCCTACAGCCCCCACGTGGCCTTTCACCCATTAGGGTATGAATGCGGTAAGCCCACTCCCACCTTCGTCGAGAGGGTGTAAGTATATTATGGCCGCTACAGAATACTTCACGCGTTGGGCCAAAGCAATCCGTTGAAAGAAGTCGCAAGCGAAGTAGTGTCGCGCTTTGTTTGGCACAATATCATATACAGGTTTAGGACGCTAGCCGAATAACTTCATATAATGGTACCCCATTCAAAAACCAGATAATCTACAAGATGGCGGCTAAATTTCACATTGAGTATAATGCATCCTCAATCTATTATCCTCAAGCCAATGGCATGGGACCATTCATAGTAAGCAAAGTATATGAAGGAGGTGCGCCTATCAATTAATTGATGAAAAAGACAATGTGGCATTTCCTCCGTTGAACGGGAGCCACATGAAGTTATATTATACTCCGAAGCATGAGTTGTCCGGAAATACACAAGCAAAAAAAAAAAAAAGACTTAAAAACGAGGTGCCCCGAAAGACTTAATTGGTCTTCTCATCAAAAAAAAAGGAAGCCAATTAAGGACAAAAAGGTCTTAAACCCGGCTGAAGTGAAAACCCGTAATGGCACCTCAGGCAAAAATGGGAAATCATGTTGTGTGAAAACCTACAAGGGCGCACAAGCAAAAATAAGAAGGGGCTAGCCTTGGCGAAACCCGTGAGGGCTTTACGGTTAGTTTTAAATAAATAAATAAAAAATCATTGGAAAACGACTCGCAAAACACCCCGATGGGGGGAGAATTCCCCTCGCCTACTCTTGGTGAGGGTTGAGTTTTCTCACATCCTTATTCAGGGAGGATGTTAGAGTCGTCAATGACAAGAAAACCCTTAGATCACTCCACAAGTGGTGGGGTGACATTCGATAAAGCACTACGACCGAGACGACGATGACGATGTCCTCCCGACTCGATAAAGAAGTGGAAAAATCTAACCTTCACCTTATTCAAAAGGTTCCTCCATCCCAAAGTTACTTGTTCCCTCAAGTAAAACCAAAAATTCAAAATTTTCCCAAGTTTTTGATCCAGGGAGCCGTTGTATCCCAAAGCCCACAATTTCCCCAAGTTTTGGCCCAGGGAGCTGTTGTATCCCAAAACCCAAATTTTTCAAAATTTCTGACTCAAAGAGCCGTTATATCCCAAAACCTAAAATTTTCCAAAGTTGCCGGCCAAGGAGCCATTATATCCTAAAACCCAAAATACCACATCCCATTGGGGGAATCTCCACCAATGAAAGACCCAAAATTCATGGCAACTTAGAGCCTTCATCCCCTTGAAAACCTAAAGTTCATGGCTACTTAGAGCCTTCGTCCCCTCAAAAAATCCAAAATTCATGACTACTTGGAGCCTTTAACCCCTTGAAAATCTAAAAATCATGACTACATGGAACCTTTATCCCCTTGAAAACCCAAAATTCATGGCTACTTGGAGCCTTTATACTTCTGAAAATCCTAAGTTCATGGCCACTTGGAGCCTTTATCCCCTTGAAAACCCAAAGTTCATGGCTACTTAAAGCCTTTATCCTCCTGAAAATCCAAAAATCTATGGCTACTTGGAGCCTTCATCTCCTTGAAAGATCCAAAATTCATGACTACTTAGAGCTTTCATCTCCTTGAAAGACCCAAAATTCATGACTACTTAGCGCCTTCATCCCCTTGAAAATATAAAATTCATGGCTACTTGGGACCTTTATCCCCTTGAAAATCCAAAATCCATGGCTACTGGAAGCCTTTATTCCCTCTAAAAAGCCCAAAAGTCCAACACACTACTTGGAACTTCCACTTCCAGAAAAATCACTAAATCCTCCGTCCCACCGGAAAAATTCACCCAAAAGACGAGAGCCATTCGGCCCCCAAAACTTCACAAACCTACAATTCCAAAGTCCCACCACTCAAGCCCGCAGGGAAGCCAAAATTCCCTACCGAACAAAATTGAAAACTCCATCCAAATCCCGGCCCATAGGGGAGCCATAATTCCCTACGAAAAACAAAGGGAACTTAAAATAGAGGTGCTCCGACGGACTTAAGTGTTTCCTTATAGAAAAGATGCAGTTATGGGTAAAAAGGTACCAAAATCCGGCTAAGGTGAAAATCCGAAAGGGCGTCTTAAGCAAAAATGGATAACCCCGCTACATAAAAACCTGAAAAGACATGCAGGCAAAAGTAAGAGAGGGCTAATTCTGGTGAAAATCTAAAAGGACACTAGAGTTAGTTAAAAAAAAAAAAAAAAAAAATCAACGATTGTTATGTAACCTTGACAGGCGAGGGAGCAGATACCCCTGCCAAGAGATCGACTGCAGCGATCTCTGGAGCGAGAAGTGATATACCTAGATAGCAAATGAACATAAAGTCAGAAAAGTACTCAAAAATATCGAAGAGGATTAAGCAATCCTATAAACATCAATAGTCTCACCGACCGAAGGTTGCATCTCCTAAGGTGGCGATGAGGTGAGGGATCCTCGAGCTCAATCTCGCGCTCCTCTGCTATCACAAAAAAAAAATGAAAGTCGAGAAAGCAAATGATTAAGCAAGACCGACTTCACCAAAAAGTTTTTGGGCGTCGTCCAAGAACAACAAAGACAGGCATGCTGCCTCGGCCACGACACAAAGGAGGAAAGAAGCGGGCTAAGTGTAAAATGAAAGAAAGAACTAAAAGCAATTGACTATCAAAAGTTGAAGGACAAAGAAGCAAAAGGAAGGCCTATGGATCATGGCAAGGTTATAAGGATCGGTTGGTCACAGTCAAGGCTTCGGCCAGGTCATTTTCGCCATGTGCCCTAAAATGCCAGAAGAGTGGGTTATTCATACCCAGAGTTCGACTTATTGGAGTTAGAGTTTCGGCCAATTAGGTCACTTTCATCATGTGCCCTAAAATGCCAGAAGAAGATGTTCATACCCAAAGAGCGGCTTATTGGAGTCAGAGTTTCGGCCAATTAGAGTCAATTTTGCAATGTGCCCTAAAATACCAAAAGAAGGTATCCATACCCAAAGATCAACTTGTTGCAGTCAAAGATCCAGCCAGTTAGGGTCACTCCCATTATACACCCTAAAATGCCGAAGAGGGATATTCATATCCAAGCATGTTGAAGAAGTTGGCAAATGCCAAAAGATGATAAGGGATTAATCTCCTAACAACTGCAAATTACCCTTGCTTGCAGGCAATAAAATCCTAGAGGATTAACACCACAAAGAATGGTTTAATCCCAAAATCTCAAGGCAGGTTACGACATACTCAAAACAAGGTCCACGAGCCCTCAGCCGAACGCAAGATGAGCGCATGTGATGAAGCCAATAAGAAGCCATGTTGCAGATACACGGGACATATGTTTCTGCCCCTGCCACCGTCACATGTCCCATAGGGGGCATTTGTTGAAACAGATTTTTTTTAAGAAAAAAAATAGAAAGAAGAGGAGAAAGAGGGGCTGCGGTGGCTAGAAAACCAGAAAACAAAGGGAGAGGGGATCGGCTGAGAGAAAAGACAGAAAAGAGAGAGAGAGAGAGAGAGATGCAGTTGGGGAGAGAGAGGCCACGGCTGGCCTCCCCTCCCCCCCGGTCCATATTTTGGACACTTACTAGCATAGTTGTCAAGGCGGTAAGGCGACCAAGGCGTGCTCGGGGTTCTGAACCGCCTAAGCGCTTAGGCGCCCGCCTAGGCATCGCCTAGGCGTTAACTTCATAATATAATATTTTAATTTAGGATATATATATACATATATATAATATATAAATATGTACACACATATTACATACATACATTTAGATACATATATATATATACACACATTTAGATTTACACACATATTACATACATACATTTAGATACATATATATATATACATTTAGATTTACACACATATATATACATACATACATATATATCTATGTATAAATGTATGTATGTAATATGTGTATATGTCTAACTATATAATATATACATACATATATATACACAAATATATTTAAATGTATGTATGTAATATGTATATGTATATAGATGTATATATATATATATACATATTTGTATATATATATATGCATATAATATTTTAATTTAAGATATATATATATATATAATATACATACATATATATACACAAATATATCTAAATGTATGTATGTAATATGTATATGTATATATATATATATATATATATATATATATATATATATATATACATATACATATATATATATACATATACACATTTAGATTTACACACATATATATACATACATACATATATATCTATGTATAAATGTATGTATGTAATATGTGTAAATGTCTAATTACATAATATATACATATATATACACAAATATATCTAAATGTATGTATGGAATATGAATATGTATATATATATATATATAGATAGATAGATAGATAGATATATATATATACACATTTTACATACATGATACATATATTTAGATGTATACATATACATATATATATGCATGTTTGTATATATAAATCTAAATATATGTATGTAATATGTCTATATATATGTATTAGTATGTATTTATATAATTATATGTGTATATATATACATATATGTATATATAAAAAAAAAAAGGGGGCAAGAACCCCAGATTTCAAAAATCTGGGCGCCTTGGGCGCCTTTTCACATGTTGGAAAGGCGCCCAGCGCCTTGGTGCTTGTGAAAGCGCCTCGGCGCCTAGGCGAGCGCCTTGACAACAGAGCTTACTGGTTGGGGGGGGGGGGGGGGGGGGTAAAAGAGCATAGTAAAGAAAGAGGAGGAGAAAAATAAAGGAAGAAAGAAAAAAAAGAAAAAGGAGGGCGCCACCCTCCCCCCACTAGTGGGTGGGTGGGTGGTGGGGAGGGGAGGTGCCACCGGTTCCCCACTCTCTTTATCTTCTCTCTCTCTCTCTCTCTCTCTCTCTACCCATCTCTATCCCCTCTCTCCCTCCATCTATCATAACCCGCCACTGGTTGGTTGCTGATGTGGCACCAGTGTGTGTGTGTGGGGGGGGGGGGGGGGGTTGGTGCACCGGTGGCCACCATTTGGCCTATAAAAGGCCCCTCAAGCCTCCAAAAGCAAAGACACGTTCAGAGCAAAAAGAGAGAGAGAGAGAGAGAAAGGGAAGGCTCTGTTAAAAGGTTTCTACAGAAAAAGAAGAAGACCCCTTGTGGAGGATATTTGTGCATGGACATAAAAGGACAAGGAATAATTTTTTTTGTTGTTATCGTTGTAATATTGTAACAAGAAAAAAAAAAAATGGGTTTATTTATATTGGTGAAATAGCCATTATTTCCTATTTGGTTTACTCTTATTGGTAGAGTAACAAATTTTTATTAGCTCATTCTTAATAGAATGACCATGTGATTATTGGTTCTCTCTGATTAGTAGTGCAGCCATACACCACATAAATCATTTTATTAAAGTGACCATTATTTATTGGTTTCTCTAAAGTTTACTTGGTTTAGTCTTATTGGTAGAGTAGCCATTATTTTTGGTTCATTCTTAATAAAATGACCATGTGGTTATCGGTTCTCTCTTATTGGTAGAGCGGCGATATAACCCATAGACCATTTTATTAAGGTGACCTAAATTGTGTAATGTGCTTCAATCAAATATATTTTTGTTGTCTCATATTCTAATATTTGTGGTTCATTCATATTAGTTGAACGGCCAACTTGTTTTGATTCCTTTATATTAGTTGAAGGACCATTAAGGAATATCCTTAAGTAGGTTGCGGCTTTCATGCCCCATTAATTAAAGATGTTATTTATGTCCTTCATCCTCTTAAGTAAACTTAAGAAAGGAGGGGATATGCTGTCCAAAGAATCACTTATCCATTTAAAGGATACTTAAAGGATACCTTTGATCATTTCATCTTCTTTAAAAGGTCCTAATGAAAGTTGTGTCCAAAAAGACCAATTTTTTTAGCACTCTTAAAAGACCCTAAGTCCTCATGTCCTCGTGAGAATTTAAGAATCCCTTAAGTATCCTTTAAAAGACCCTTGTAAATTTTCTCAAATAAAAGAAAGAGAATCTAGTTTGCATGCATCACACCAAAACAACTTATTTTATTCATATTTTATTAATGGGCCTTAATGGACGGTTAATCAAAGGTTGTCAGTTAATAAATGACGTAATTAACACTGACCGAAGTCAATAGGGAGAGGTCAGGAACATAGATCCACACTTGATCCAAAATCTTAGACTTGAGGATTGATTTCAAATTCTCAAAGTCTACATTAAAGAAAAGAGAAGAACATGCTTTTTTAAAACTCCAAGAATTCTCTTTTAACTAAAATTCTATTTTCAAACAAAAAAAAAATCAAGAATAATTGCTTAAGATTTAAAAAATGAAGTCTCACAGTGTATTATCTTGATATATTTTGAAAACCCTAAGCTTATAATAAAACTATATGATTTGGAAATCATAAAAATTTTCATTTCTCAGAAGAAAATTGTGGAATGATTGATTGGGATCCTCTATATTCACATGAAATATAAAGGAAACATGAAATTGGAATCTTGAAAACCTCAATAGAAATTTATAAGTGCACTTATAATATATATATATATATGAATGAGAAAAAGAGAAATAAAACCTTCATCGCTATGATGACTCCATTGAGGGGATGAAGATTATAGAATTTAGAGAAATGAATGGTTTTGTGGATACATTTGTATTCTTGACATACTGAAATGACTACCATTATTGGTATCAAACCAATACCGATTCATACAAGCCAAATCTTCTAATCAATAAGTGGGCCAAAAAATAATTTGAATTTAATTAATTTTATTTTTATTTGCATTTGTATTAAAATGCTTGTCCTTTTTTCAAAAACTGTCTACAGTTCCTTAGTGTTTCTATTGAAAAGTACCAGATTCCTATCTACGTCTACAACATTCCCCTTCCAGGAATTGAAATAAATTAGAATTCTCAACTTTCAATGACGTCTAGTAGATAGTAGTAGGACGACGGTATGTCTCTTGAAGATAAGGAGACATACAGAAAGCTCCTTAACAATGTGTGGCACCAAGGAACGGAACATCCTTACTTTAGTTACGATTCCAGAGTCCAGGTTCGGGACCTCGGCTGGGTAAGGATAGAGTTCTTACTTGAGTGCACTCATAGGCTAGGGCGTGGACGCTACAGTGAGAGTGTAAGTACACTGCAGACCCGGCTTAGCCCTTTCTAGCTTCCTCAGTAGGTTTCCGGAGACTTACTGGACTGAATAGGCCGTAGAGTGGTAGGTGCGTCGAAGGAACGACCAACTCACTGTTACGACTATTAGTAGATGATTATCCATGTCACTTCAGGCTGAAAGACGAATCCTACGACAACGATTACAAATGATACTGACGATATTAACGATTTAAGAACTCACTCCTAAAAGTCTAAGACGATTATAGATATAATTATAAAATAGTACTTATCACTAAAATAAAGTATCACAAATATATTAGCAAAAGATCAAAAAGACAAAAATGTAAAAAATTATCTATGGACGTTATACGCTTGTATAAATTGTATGTGTTATATTGAATTGTAGATATGAACTTGCATTTAAATGAATGTTTGAATGTGTTAATATGTGAAATTTTGGGATATCAGTAGGCATATAAATCATCCTTACTGAGGACTCAATTTCAGGGTTCTCATAAAAAATAATTAAAATATTTTTCTTCAGGTAAAAAGAAAGGATAGTGGAGAAGGGCAAATTGAGTTGAAGAGAGCGACACCAGAGGAACTCATCTTCAGTTAGGTTTTGTGGTCAGTAGAGTCTGAGTAATGTGATTTAAAGGTCACATTGTAGTTCGAGTCCAATAACATATTGTGCTTGTCGTTTTGTACTACTGTACTATTTTGCTCAACGTGTAATTATGGACATGTATGACTATTGAATATTAAAGTTTGTACTTTTATTAAATATCTTGTGAAATGATTAATATATTCTAGAGATTTGTGCATGTGTTCAGCAAAAGATCTTGGGAAACCGGATTTTTAATCTGGATAACGTAACTTCTACTTGGGCATTCTACTTTCTGAATCTTCCCTAGTAGTAGGGATGTTACAAAGTGTATCATCATCAGGGTTGTCATCATCGTCAGGTACGTGCAGCAGCTGCAGCCACAGCAAATCGAGAGTGACACAATGAAACAAGCCCCCCCACCCTCCAAAACCCTTTTTTCCTTCCTTACCTTTTTCTTTTTTTTTCTTTTTTCTTTTTTTTTTTTTTTGGGGGGGGGGGGGGGGGGGGGGGGAGAGATTGGGGATGATCAGAGAGAGAAAAGCAATCATTCTTTAGGTTGTTTCATGCTAGTGTTTGGAACCTGACCTAGGCATGTCTCTCCTATTCGGATTATTTAAGAAAATCTATTTTACTTTTTGTTTTTATCTGGAGAAATATAGGTCAGTTTTATGTATTTTATTTATTGGACTATGAGAGCTTGGGATTAGCCCTCAGGGAGTCCGGGACTTCGGATCAGGCGAAGATCCGAGTATATGACCTCTCTCCACTGACCTCAGTCAGTGTTAATTACATCAAGCAACCGTTCGACAACCCTTGATTAACCGTCCGTTGATGCCCTTATATCATGCAACACTACTACTACAGGCAGCACATGCATATGAAGGTATATTTTAGGTTAAGCTCTTGGCCTCACCCAAGTTTAGGATGGGTTTATATGATTTTGGATTGATTCCAAGTTATCTGAATTAATTCCAAGTATATTGGATTGACTCCAAGTATTTTAGATCCATAAGGGTATTTTTGTAATTATGCCAAGTTGGAGGGTATAAGGGTATTATTGTCACTTTAGGTTTTTTAGCATTTTAGGGAGACTTGAAAACCCTTAGGATGTATTTTAGGATCATTTTAGACATAATTAAGTTATAGGGGTATTTTGGTAATAGTACCTGAATTGGATTTATTAGACTTAGAGTCTATTTTTATATTTTTTTTGAGATTTTTATTTATTTTTTTATCATATTGAGGGTATTTTGGTAATTTTATCCATTTTATTGAGGTTTGGAGGGTATTTTGGGCATAGGAGAGATTTTGATATTTTCAAGAATTTTCTGTGACTTTTACAGATTTTTATCATATTTGAGGGTATTTTTGTAATTTGTATTAAGTTCTAGGGACATTTTAGTCATTTCAGAATTTTATATGTTTTCATATTTGGTTCTCTATTTTTTACTGGTTTTTTACTGAATTTTACTGATTTTTTTATTAATTTTGCTGATTTTTATTAATTAATTAGATATATGAAGGATATTTAAGTCATATTTTTGGGTTTATGTAATTTCCGGATTTAGTTTTCTGATTTTTACTGAGTATTACTGGTTTTTACAGAATTTTTCTGATTTTTATATCCATTTTACTGATTTTAAATAATTTTCGCAGATTTTATTACTTAATTAAGCATGGAGGTATTTAAGTCATTTTTAACTTAAGTATATTATTTTATGAGTCTAAGTTTCATTATTGAGTTTTAATTATGAGTCTAGATTTAATTATGTATGGGATGAGGCCAAGGGTATTTTAAAATATTTAATTATGTATTTATATATTTTAATTAGTTATTAAATTAATTAATTATACATGTGAAAATATAATAACATAGTGTTACTTAAGTAGTAGATTCATGAACACACATGCACACACATATGCTCAAAGAACAAATAGTGGCATTTCATTCATTATTTCGACATAATCCCGTCTTATAAAACGGCAATTTTACAATATAAATTCGGCAGAGCTTCCCCTTATGAATAAACCTTAGGAAGAGAGCCCTCCGAGAAAATATCTCCTCCAAACGCAGCAAACCCGGGCAAGAGCACCGGATTTGGTCTTCAAATTGGCAGAATTTCCCCTAGGGAATTTTGGGCCAAATGGGCATGGGGCTTCTTCTTACCCCTTGGGGGGTATTTATAGGCTTCAAAGCCTTAACCGGTGGGGGTACCCATCGGAATGCTTGAGGTGGGAGGTACCCACCGGTTGGCTTGAGGTGGGGGGTACCCACCGGTTGGCTTCTCTCTCCTCCCTCTTCTTTTTTTTATTTAATAAGGGTGAGAGGAGAGAGTGGGAGAGAGCATTAAAAAAAGGAGAGAGAGAGAGAGGGAGGGGGGAACCGGTTGGCACCCCCACCGGTTCCAACCGGTGGAGGGGGTGCCACCGGATGGACCCCCCACCGGTTTTGGGAAACCGGTGGGGGGGTTCCCCTCCCCATTTCTTCCTTCTTTTTCTGCTTTTGGGGCTCATTAATGAGCCTTAGTTTTCATATTTCGGGGGTTTAGCCAATGTGAAAAGGGTTTAGACCCATTAAATCTAGATTTGGCTCTATGTGAAAGGAGGTTTTAGGATGAGTATTAAATGGAGTTCACATGGGATTCTTAACCCATGTGTGAATGGGCTTAAGACTCCCCATTAACTCCCTCCATCCTAATTAATCCCCCCCCTTTTTCTTTGAATTTTAAAATGGGAGAGAAGGGAGGGATCCTCCTCCCCCCCCACCGGTTTCCCTCTTGGAACCGGTGGGGGGGGTTCCCCAACCGGTGGGAGGGCTTCTCCCCCTCCCTTTTGCTTTAAAAAAATGGTTCCAACAAATGCCCCCCACGGGACATGTGCCGGAGGTGAGGACGACGGTGCATGCCCCGTGCCCCATTCGGCTACAAGAATCATCATTTTGCATGCTTGAGGAATTCTCAAATGCGACATGCCGGTATTGTCTTGATGAATTCCCGTTTCTCGCCTTATGTATTTACGGTTATTAGGGGAAGTCAACCGCTGTCTCGTATATGCCAGGCGATACATTGCTTTGGTTTGCTATGCGTATGCCCCATCTGAGCTTATTTGGATCATGATGACCCTCAATTTTGGTACTTAGACACCTCAAACTATGTCCAGGAAGTCCTGTTTTCATAACTTTTCGACTTTCCGAATATATTTGAAAGCGTCTACCCCTCTAATTATGGGAATCCTCTTGGCCTTCGCGACTTGGAGGTTCTGCGATAGTTGATGCCGCTCGAATCTTTCGACGTTTACTTGGATTCTAGGAGATCTCTTGGCCTTCACGACATGGAGACTCCTTAAGAACACACAGGCGAGTCGTTTAATTCTTCCGGCATTTGCTCTATCTTGGGATATAAGTACCTTATATTGGCATTTCCGAGAGCTCCGCACGAAGCGTTCTGGACTGGCCTAATATCTGGTTCATAGCAAATTGACTTTGTCCTATGACTTTATTAGGACTTGGTCAATTTTTGCTTTTCGAGACTTTTATTGCAGCTCTCTGGCGCTGATTTTATCTCTCTATCTTCTTGTAGCTTGCTGTCTTTGTGTTCATGGCTCTCATGGGAGTTCCTCCTATAGCAAGGTATGGGGAGGACGATATCCCATTCCTGCTACTTGTCGAGTAACTCTTCGCCAAAGCGAGCCGAGACTGATACTATCGAGGCAGGCTATGCAGCTCGGGTTGCGGAGACTCCTATGCTCCAATATCAGAAGGATATTGTCCTTTCTGGTACCGCGGACGCCCATATTGCCGCTCCTCGTCAGCATGCATATGTTCTCGAAGCTCCACTGGAGGGAGAATTCCCATTTCGTGGCGGCCATCGAACATCGCTTCGACAGATATTCCGGGGATGGAGCCGAATTTCTTCAAAAGAATTGAAGTTTTCCATTTGCTGAAGAACTCGAACTACCCCGCATGTTCATCTCGAACTCCAACATTACTCCAGTGTATCACAAATATTCTCCTGAAGATAAATGCTAAGTTTGAGTGGTACGGACCCTTTATTATATGTTGCATGTATTCTCTCTTTCTTTCTTTCCCCCTTTTTTTTATTTTTATTTTTTTATAACTAATACTAGCGCCTTTTTAGGTTTTCGCCAGCATTAGCCCCCTCTTATTCTTGCCTGTGCGCCCTTGCGGGTTTTCACACAGCGGGGTTATCCAATTTTGCCTAAGGTGCCCTTTCGGGTTTTCACCTTAGCTGGATATAAGACCTTTTTACCCTTAACCGATCCCTTTGAGGATGAGATCGATTAAGTCCGTCGGAGCACCTCATTTTTAAGCTCCTTTTTTTTTTTTAAAACTAATACCAGCGCCTTTTCAGGTTTTCACCAGTATTAACCCCCTCTTATTTTTGCCTGTGCACCCTTGCGGGTTTTCACACAGCGGGGTTACCCGATTTTACCTAAGGTGCCCTTTCGAGTTTTCACCTTAGCTGGATATAAGACCTTTTTACCCTTAACCAATCCCTTTGAAGATGAGATCGATTAAGTCCGTCGGAGCACCTCATTTTTAAGCTCCTTTTTTTTTTTTTAAACTAATACCAGCGCCTTTTCAGGTTTTCACCAGTATTAGCTCCCTCTTATTTTTGCCTGTGCGCCCTTGCGGGTTTTCACACAGCGGGGTTACCCGATTTTGCCTAAGGTGTCCTTTCGGATTTTCACCTTAGCTGGGTATAAGACATTTTTACCCTTAACCGACCCCTTTGAGGACGAAATCGATTAAGTCCGTCGGGGCACCTCGTTTTTAAGCCCCATTTTTTATTATTATTATTTTATTTATTTATTTTATTCGGTAGGGAACTACGGTTTCCCTGAGAACCGCTCAGAAATATATGTAGGGAACTAAGTCTTCCCTGAGAACTGATAATGAATTTTATATGTAGGGAATTGAGTCTTCCCTGAGAATCGATAAGAAATTTATGTAGGGAACTGAGTTTTCCCTGAGAACCGATAAGGAATATATGTAGGGAACTGAGGCCTCCCTGTGAGCCGAAAAGAAATTATATGTAGGGAATTGAGTCTTCCCTGAGAACCGATAAGAAATTATATATAGGGAACTGAGTCTTCCCCGAGAGCCGATAAGACATTATATGTAGGGAATTGAGTCTTCCCTGAGAACCGATAAGAAATTTTATGTAGGGAACTAAGTCTTCCCTGAGAATCGATAAGGAATATATGTAGGGAACTGAGGCCTCCCCGAGAGCCGATAAGAAATTATATGTAGGGAATTGAGTCTTCCCTGAGAACCGATAAGGAATATATATAGGGAACTGAGGCCTCCCTGTGAGCCGATAAGAAATTATATGTAGGGAATTGAGTCTTCCCTGAGAACCGATAAGAAATTATATGTAGGGAACTAAGTCTTCCCTGAGAATCGATAAGGAATATATGTAGGGAACTGAGGCCTCCCTGTGAGCCGCTAAGAAATTATATGTAGGGAATTGAGTCTTCCCTGAGAACCGATAAGGAATATATATAGGGAACTGAGGCCTCCCTGTGAGCCGATAAGAAATTATATGTAGGGAATTGAGTCTTCCCTGAGAACCGATAAGAAATTATATGTAGGGAACTAAGTCTTCCCCGAGAGCCGATAAGACATTATATGTAGGGAATTGAGTCTTCCTTGAGAACCGATAAGAAATTTTATGTAGGCAACTAAGTCTTCCCTGAGAATCGATAAAGAATATATGTAAGGAACTGAGGCCTCCCTGTGAGCCGCTAAGAAATTATATGTAGGGAATTGAGTCTTCCCTGAGAACCGATAAGGAATGTATATAGGGAACTGAGGCCTCCCTGTGAGCCGATAAGAAATTATATGTAGGGAATTGAGTCTTCCCTGAGAACCGATAAGAAATTATATGTAGTTTTCGAGAAACGGGGACTCTAGGTAGCCGTGGATTTGGGATACAACGGCTCCCGAAGACCGAATATTTTGAGACGTAATGCCTCCCGGAGGCGAATTCCGGGGTTTAATGCCTCTCGTAGGCAAAATATGAACTTCAGGATTTAAAACATCCTGCAGGCAAAATATGAATTCCGGGATTTAATGCCTCCCGTAGGCGAATTCCGGAGTTTAACACCTCCCGTAGACGAATATGAATTCCGAGATTCAAAGCCTCCCGTAGGCGAAATATGAATTCTAGGATTTAAAGCCTCCCATAGGCAAATTCTGGAGTTTAACATCTCCCGTAGGCGAATTTCGGAGTTTAACGCCTCCCGTAGGCGAATATGAATTCCGAGATTCAAAGCCTCCCGTAGGCGAAATAGGAATTCCAGGATTTAAAGCCTCCCGTAGGCGAATTCCGGAGTTTAATGCCTCCCGTAGGCGAATATGAATTCCGAGATTCAAAGCCTCCCGTAGGCGAAATATGAACTCCGAGATTCAAAGCCTCTCGTAAGCGAAATATGAATTCCGAGATTCAAAGCCTCCCGTAGGCGAAATATGAATTCCGAGATTCAAAGCCTCCTGTAGGCGAAATAGGAATTCCAGGATTTAAAGCCTCCCGTAGGCGAATTCCGGAGTTTAATGCCTCCCCTAGGCGAATATGAATTCCGAGGTTCAAAGCCTCCCGTAGGCGAAATATGAACTCCGAGATTCAAAGCCTCTCGTAAGCGAAATATGAATTCCGAGATTCAAAGCCTCCCGTAGGCGAAATATGGATTCCGAGATTCAAAGCCTCCCGTAGGCGAAATATGAACTCCGAGATTCAAAGCCTCCCGTAGGCGAAATATGAATTTCCAGGATATAAAGCCTCCTGTAGGCGAATATGAATTTCCAGGATATAAAGCCTCCTGTAGGCGAATATGAATTTCCAGGACATAAAACCTCCTATAGGCGAATATGAATTTCCAGGATATAAAACCTCCTGTAGGCGAATATGAATTTCCAGGATATAAAGCCTCCTGTAGGCGAATATGAATTTTCAGGCCACCAAGGCACACCAGTGGGACCAGCGTATACCAGGGGCAATTTTAGGGTATAATACCTCTTTGGGGCGAATTCGACCGCTTACGGCACGCCGATGGGACTATAGCATATGGGTATGCCGATGGGACTATGATTTATGGGGGAAATTTTGGGATACAACGTTCCCAAGGACGCGAGTAAGTTTTTCGTATTGCCTCCCAGGGGTGAATAGGAAAGCTTTAAGATATCTTGCCTCCTCGGGACGATAAGGAAATTTTCAGCCCGTCGCGGCATGCCAGTGGGACTGGAGTATGTCAAAGGAAAATTTAGGATATAACGCCTCCTTGGAGCGGTAATGAGAAATTTCAGGATACGCCTCTTCGGGGCAAAGGAAATTTTCAACCCTTTTATGGCGTGCCAGTGGGATTGGAGTATGTCAAGGGAAAATTTAGGATATAACGCCTCCTTGGAGCGGTAATGAGAAATTTCAGGATACGCCTCTTCGGGGCATAGGAAATTTTCAACCCTTTTATGGCGTGCCAGTGGGACTAGTTTATGCCAAGGGAAAATTCAGGATACAACGCCTCCTCTGGACGGAAAATGAGATTTCAGGATACAACGCCTCCTCAGGGCGGTAATTGGAGATTTTAGGATACAACGCCTCCTCGGGGCGATAATGAGAATTTTAGGATACAACGCCTCCTCGGGACGGCTATAGAGATTTTGAGGATACAACGCCTCCTCGGGGTGGTAATGAGAACTTTCAGGATATTTCTGACAGAATTTTTCCTTTTGAGGTGAATCTCCCCTAACCATATGACATCCTTCAAGAATATGCCTATGTATTTACATTTGGTATGGCAGGAATAGGGATTACTCTCTCATGTTGCATCGAGCAGAAGAGCAAGTTGTTTCCACTTCCTTACCGAGTCGGGAGGGCATCGTCATCGTCGCCTCGGTCGTAGCCCTTGATGGGTCATTATTGTACCACTAGTGTGATACCAAGGGTTTATTCGTCATTGGCGACTCTGATATCCTCCCTGGGTAAGGATGTGGGAAAACTCGATCTCTGCCTTCAGCAGGCCGAAAGAGTCCTCCCCCCGCCGGAGAACAAATATATGGCTTTATGAGCCTATGCGCTCGCGCACGAGCATTATTGACTTTTCTTGGCGTAAATAGCTTTTGCGCGTTGTCCCCCGACGGGTTGCCGGATGAAGGTTTTATATATATATATATATATATATATATATATATATACTAACATTGGCGCCCTTACGAGTTTTCACCGAAGCTAGCCCCTTTTATTTTTGCCTGTGTGCTCTTGCGGGTTTTCACACAGCAGGGTTTACCCATTTTTGCCTGAAGCGCCCTTTCGGGTTTTCACCTCAGCTGGGTTTTAGACTCTTTTGTCCTTAATTGGCCCCTCACAGGAGCGGGACCAATCAAGTCTGTCGGGGCACCTCATTTTTAAGCCCCAATCTTTTTTTTTTTTTTTTTTTTGCTCATGGGTCTGCGAATTACACTCAATGTGTAATCGTATGTGGCTGTGGGGGACTCACCAGGTATTTCCCCATATTTATCTTTCCTTCTTGAATCAGCTTTTCTACTTCATCTTTGAACATAAAGTAACGTTCAATTGGATGGGTGATGAAGCGGTGGTATGGGCAGTAATTGGGTGCATCTACCCGATGTATTTCTTCTTCCCTTTTTGACTTGGGCAGAATAATTGCTTTTCTGCTCATATATAACTCGAAGAGTTCTTTAGTCTTTTCCTTTGGAAAGGAGTATGGTTTCTTGAGCTTTTTTGCCAGGGATTCAGTATCTTTAAAACTTATCCATGTTTCTGCACCAGCAACTTGCTTTCCCCGGGAACTTTGCCTAGCTGCAAAGGTGGCCTCGAGAGTATTGTCGTAACTTTCACAACCTTTGTATTTGAGCACCATTCCATCTCGGTACTGGGCTTATGGTGCTTCATTTAAGTCTATGATAAGTTTGCCCTTATTCTTTAGAGGACGGCTGCATTTCGGTCCTGGCTCCTCAAAGGAGAAGGGCCTATTGATTCTGTCCATTGACATGACTTCTGTCCATTATCTTGCAAGACCTTCCATTACTTGAGTGAGTTCATACTGCTGATGAGAGATTTGTCCCAGACTCACTTGAATCCGCTCCAGTGCTGCCATGATGGACCCCTCGAGAGTGAAAATTGTTGGAGTATATGATGGATTTATCTTCTGCTCTAATGAGATTTGTTGGTGAGAGAGTTGTATCAGACTCATCTGAATCTTCTCTAGTGTTGTCATGATAGACGCTTCTGGAATGGAAGTTGCTGGAACATATGATGATATTGCCTCCTGTTCTGACGAAACTTGCTGATGGGAGAGCTGTGACACATTCGTCTGAATCTCCTCCAGTGTCGCCACGATAGACCCTTCCGGAGTGGGGGTCGCTGGGGGATATGATGATACCACTTCCTGCTCTGGAGGGGCATCTATATTCTTATTTGTAGGCTCTTCTTCTGAGGAGTTTTCATCCATGTGGACGACATTTGCTGTAAATGTTTGTCTGGGCATTCGATGTGGCTGAGGCGGGTCTACCAGGTATTTCCCCATCTCCACGGCCCCTTCTCGGATAAGCATTTCAATTTCCCCTTTGCAGATATAACAATCTTCTATTACATGTCCCAACATACGATGGTACATGCAATAGTTGGGTTCATCTATTTTACCAACTTCTGCTGGTCTTTTTAGTTCGGGTAGCATCAAGAGATTGGCCCGCATGCAGACATTAAACAACTCTCTTGTATCCTCCCTTATGAAAGAGTAAGGCATTTTCCTTCTCTCATTAAGGGTGGCATATGATCCCCTTCTATTGGATGTTGAGGCATTTGCATTGTTCTTGCCTCCTGTATTTTCTACAGCCGAGGTGAAGTCTATGGCATTGACCTCTTCTGTATCCATATTTTGTTTCTTTGGGACTTTCCCCCCAATGGAGGCAATGGTTGGATGGTCTGCATAGAATATCTCGACCTCCGTCACAATGTTATTTAGTTGATCAAAGTTCTTGACATTTACGCCAATCAACTTTTCACTTATTTCAGGCTTTAAGCCCCTTTTGCACAATCGTACCGCATCCTCGTGGGTCGGCGGATTGTCGCATTTCATGCAGAGGTTCCGCCATTTTTTGATATAGTCGGTGGCGGATTCATTCATGCCTTGCTTTAGTGTCACCAATTCAGTGATGGTGACCTTTCGTTCCGACACCTTGAAACGGTCGAGGAACTTTTTCTGCATTTCCTCCCAACTGTTGATAGAGTTAGGCTTCAACTTTGCATACCATTGGAATGCAATGCCCGTGAGAGAGGTAGAAAAGAACCTCAGAAGATAGGCCTCATCAGTAGCCAGCTCTCCCAAGTCACTCATATAGTGGGCAATATGCTCCTGGGCCGAACCTTCCCCGTCATACCTGATGAATTTGGGACACTTATTGTGATCCAGCGGGAGCTTCTTGAACATATGACGTACCGGAAATTGCACTTTGTATAAGTCGAATGTGCCTATTCCGTCGTCTTGTTCTGCTATTTTGGCTTCAACAATTTGCTCAATAAGATGCTTCTGCAATGCCGTAGCATCATCTGCAGAAGCATGGGATTGCTGAGCATTATGATTGGGCTCCACAACCTGATCTTCTTGTACCTCATCAGGGTTGAAGTTGACATCTGCAGCTTGCGGTCTTATCACCGCTGGCATAGGCACTGCCCTTGGAGGTAGTACATTTACTAGGGGGACTTGAGCTATCCTTTGCTGCTCCTCCATCTTTTGTATTAGGCCATAGAGTAAAGCCTTGAGTTGTTGATTTTCTTGCCTCATCTCTTCTATAGTCTGAGGTTGTATTTGATCTTGAGGTTGTTCTGGAGCGGCTTCAATATCTGAAGCATTTGCCCCGTCTTCATCAGCTCCTCCAGTAGCATTGCTACTGCCAATTTGGGGTGGCTCTGCCCCCTGACTTCCTCGATTCAGCAAGCGCATAGCCTGCTCCATTTGACGGGTTATGGGCCCGACCCGTTGCATCAGATTGATGATATCATTTGGGTCTTCCGACTGGGAAGGCTGCCGGTTGATGATATTGGAGGTGTAGCATGTGTAGACTCGTATACTATCCTCCGTCCTTCTGGCAGTTTCCTTCTTTTTGTGAGTCGATCGGACCAATGCGCCCAACCGCTCGAAGACAGATGTCTGTTGCCAGACTTGTTCCTGCGCCTTATAGGCACTCTTTATCTTTTGACCTTGTAAAGAACGAGGCCAGGTAGTTGAGCTGGTTATCTGCCCCTCAGGCTCTACGAACTATTGAGGCTGTTGTTCTGCTAGGGTATCCCTAGCCTGGCGAACTTTGCGGGCTTCTTTTTTTGTTACCCACATTTCCTTTATGCGGAGGCTCCTATCCTCCGATGGATTGCCCCTAGCCCGAGGCATAAATATGCCCCCATTCCGAGGTATGGAGTTGCCCCCTGCTCGGGGGGTGGCATTGCCCCCTGCTCGAGACATGACAGGCTCTGGTATAATTATTGGCTCCCGATAAGCAGTGCCCTTTGAAGTCCTTTTCTTCTTTTCGAATGTTGCCCCATCTTGGCAAACCTTCAATAGAACCCCGAACCGGTTCTGGACAGGAACTGTCGGGATATGATGGATCTTAGGAATGATGGGTTGCCCGCCATCCAGACGAATATGCAGGTTCCCCACTAATATAGTTTTTCCCGTCCTGGACGGGCTTGCGGTTAGAACCTTCCGCTTTTGCCTCCCGTTGGACGAGGAGGCCGGAGAGATGCTGATGGTATTCACGGCAAGCACTCGCCCATATCAGCTGCCGTTGTTGCATGTTCTGGCGCGAGAAGCGCACCTCTTCTTCTTCTTTTTCGGAGCAAGCTCCGGTGCCGGAACGACCCCCAAAAAGTATGGAGATCCTATCACTGCGGGGAAGTCTCCAAAGCATGTTGGTGTGGTCAGATATCCACACCGTGAGTGGGTCGCCACCACAAGTGGGCCATACGTGACCCTTGCCGCCATCGTCGTCTTTTAAGCAGAAACTCGATCACCTGCATAAGACATGACAAAGTTAGTAGTATAGTTGTGGTGAGGGCATCACCGGACGGAGAGATGAAGGGAAAGAGTAGTCCCACCGGGCGTGCCATCTGTTTGGAACCTGACCTAGGCATGTCTCTCCTATTCGGATTATTTAAGAAAATCTATTTTATTTTTTGTTTTTATCTGGAGAAATATAGGTCGGTTTTATGTATTTTATTTATTTGACTATGAGAGCTTGGGATTAGCCCTCAGGGAGTCCAGGACTTCGGATCAGGCGAAGATCCGAGTATATGACCTCTCTCCACTGACCTCAGTCAGTGTTAATTACATCAAGCAACCGCTCGACAACCCTTGATTAACCGTCCGTTGATGCCCTTATAACATGCAACACTACTACTACAGGCAGCACATGCATATGAAGGTATATTTTAGGTTAAGCTTTTGGCCTCACCCAAGTTTAGGATGGGTTTATATGATTTTGGATTGATTCCAAGTTATCTGGATTAATTCCAAGTATATTGGATTGGCTCCAAGTATTTTAGATCCATAAGGGTATTTTTGTAATTATGCCAAGTTGGAGGGTATAGGGGTATTATTGTCACTTTAGGTTTTTTAGCATTTTAGGGAGACTTGAAAACCCTTAGGATGTATTTTAGGATCATTTTAGACATAATTAAGTTATAGGGGTATTTTGGTAATTTTACCTGAATTGGATTTATTAGACTTGGAGTCTATGTTTATATTTTTTCTGAGATTTTTATTTATTTTTTTTATCATATTGAGGGTATTTTGGTAATTTTATCCATTTTATTGAGGTTTGGAGGGTATTTTGGGCATAGGAGAGATTTTGATATTTTCAAGAATTTTCTGACTTTTACAGATTTTTATCATGTTTGAGGGTATTTTTGTAATTTGTATTAAGTTCTAGGGGCATTTTAGTCATTTCAAAATTTTATATGTTTTCATATTTGGTTCTCTATTTTTTACTGGTTTTTTACTGAATTTTACTGATTTTTTTATTAATTTTGCTGATTTTTATTAATTAATTAGATATATAAAGGATATTTAAGTCATATTTTTGGGTTTATGTAATTTCCGGATTTAGTTTTCTGATTTTTACTGAGTATTACTGGTTTTTACAGAATTTTTCTGATTTTTATATCCATTTTATTGATTTTAAATAATTTTCGCAGATTTTATTAATTAATTAAGCATGGAGGTATTTAAGTCATTTTTAACTTAAGTATATTATTTTATGAGTCTAAGTTTCATTATTGAGTTTTAATTATGAGTCTAGATTTAATTATGTATGGGATGAGGCCAAAGGTATTTTAAAATATTTAATTATGTATTTATATATTTTAATTAGTTATTAAATTAATTAATTATACATGTGAAAATATAATAACATAGTGTTACTTAAGTAGTAGATTCATGAACACACATGCACACACATGCTCAAAGAACAAATAGTGGCATTTCATTCATTATTTCGACATAATCCCGTCTTATAAAACGGCGATTTTACAATATAAATTCGGCAGAGCTTTCCCTTATGAATAAACCTTAGGAAGAGAACCCTCCGAGAAAATATCTCCTCCAAACGCAGCAAACCCGGGCAAGAGCACCGGATTTGGTCTTCAAATATGCAGAGTTTCCCCTAGGGAATTTTGGGCCAAATGGGCATGGGGCTTCTTCTTACCCCTTGGGATGTATTTATAGGCTTCAAAGCCTTAACCGGTGGGGGTACCCACCGGAATGCTTGAGGTGGGGGGTACCCACCGGTTGGCTTCTCTCTCCTCCCTCTTCTTTTTTTTATTAAATAAGGGTGAGAGGAGAGAGTGGGAGAGAGCATTAAAAAAAGGAGAGAGAGAGAGAGGGAGGGGGGAACTGGTTGGCACCCCCACCGGTTCCAACCGGTGGAGGGGGTGCCACTGGATGGACCCCCCACCGGTTGGGAACCGGTGGGGGATTTCCCCACCGGTTTTGGGAAACCGGTGGGGGGGTTCCCCTCCCCATTTCTTCCTTCTTTTTCTGCTTTTGGGGCTCATTAATGAGCCTTAGTTTTCAGATTTTGGGGGTTTAGCCAATGTGAAAAGGGTTTAGACCCATTAAATCCAGATTTGGCTCCATGTGAAAGGGGGTTTTAGGATGAGTATTAAATGGGGTTCTTAACCCATGTGTGAATGGGGTTAAGACTCCCCATTAACTCCCTCCATCCTAATTAATCCCCCCCTTTTTCTTTGAATTTTAAAATGGGAGAGAAGGGAGGGATCCTCCTCCCCCCCCCACCGGTTTCCCTCTTGGAACCGGTGGGGGGGGGGGGATTCTCCCCCTCCCTTTTGCTTTAAAAAAATGGTTCCAACAGCTAGTTAGACCATTTCTCTTGGTAAGAAAGAATATTCCTACGAATAATGTTTTTTAAAGGGAATTTTAGATATTACCCCTACAACCTTTCATATTAAATGATTGCTGTTTATAGTCTTCCGATTGCACACAAACATCCACCTTTTTAGGGTTTTGTCTAAATATCTAAAGTGTTTATTCCTAATTCTTGAGAGGTTAACCAAATAACATGGTTATAAATAAATACCAAAATATGAAGGGATCCCTAAATATGATAGACTCTAGGAGGTAATATTTTAAAATCCCTTTTTCAAAGTCTCCTGATTGTAGGGACTTACTTTAGAATGGCGGCAGATTTTAGGAAGTTTCCTTGATAATGTTGAAATTATAGGAAATATGGAATTAGATATATTATAGAGCCTACTCTGTAAAAATCTCTAATAACAAACATAATAGGCCTTGTCCTATCAACCAAGTCCAGAAAATGTAAATAAAGCTTTTCTGCCATCTATCAGCTGGATGCAATTTCTGTTTATGGTGTCAAGACAAACATATATTAGTTAACTGGCAAACAAGCAGGGAAACTATCATTATAAATATGACGCAGATGGATATGAAGATTCCTAGCTTATATTACTTGGTCAGTAATGGAATCTGCCGAGGCAATGGGAACTTAGAAACAACAAGCATAATAATCCCCTGGCATGCAACTCAATGAGACTCATGCATTAAATACCGGACCCGAGTACTCAGCATAGTACCCATCAGGGGATATGTGAGTCAATAATATAAAGACCTGACTGGCACTGACTGTAACAATCCAGAAAGACTGGAAACGCATGCGGGCCTAGTGGCTTTAAGGTAGGTGTCTCGAGAGAGACCATTATGTCCAATAGATCGAGACTAGATTAACCCTCCGAGGAGCCAACATTGGACCGAAAACTGCAAACCCAGCTGTATCAAAATGAACCAGAGAAACCCGGGGATCATGCCACCTGTTCTGCCCCTTGAAGAACCAAGTGACACACATTTTAAAGAGCTATCCCATATAGTGTACACCAAGAAACCCGTTTTCAACATTTTCGTGATGGAACATTTGGTCCATCCAACACGGATGGATGTTGGGAGTCAACAGGTCACCATTGATGTTTCCAACTCCCAATCCATACTGCAGACCCATAAATAATAACTATTATGGCTATCAATCTATGAATTGGTGCGGTACGACACTCAACTATACATGTCAACATGTCAGCTTTAACATTTCAAAAAGAACTTGTTTGAATGACAAGGTTCAAAGACCTGATTAATGCTTCATTTACCTTTTTTTATATTTTAGGAAAACTTCAATTGATTGTAATGTACTACATGCAAGTATATACCTATGAACATGCTCACATCTATATACCATGTACTCCATAGTGTCTTATCTCTGAAACTACATCATGTCTAAAGTGCGTGTCCATGGAAACATTTGACACCATATCCATGTCCTACAAAATACAAATCATAGCTTTCCATCCAGCTGAGTTCTTCCCAACCCACCCCAAAAAACATGGAAAAATAAATGCTAGCACTCTCGCACTATGTCATCACACTTGATATTAAAATCAAATATTCAAGCAGAAAGTGTTGCATATAGCACATAGAAATAATTTCACTTGAAATTATGTCGTCCAACAAGCATCCTCAGAATATACCTTAAAGTAAGGCAAGCAAGATACATGATATATGGTTCACTACTAGTTTATAGAGGTTACTCCCCTCACCTCATCCAAACTAAAGTGCCTCTTCAGACAGAATCTCCTCAAGATGCAGGAAACAAAATGAAAAAGTTAACGAAATGATCCTAGCAGATCCTCTTTCTTTTCCTCCTTAAAGCACAACTATCATCATCATCAAAGCCTTATCCCATCTATTTGGGGTCGGCTACACAAATCTTGTCCCGCCATCTTAATTTATTAAATGTCAAACTTGAGGTAACATGTAGCAATGTCATGTCCTTTCTAACTACATCTAATCATCTCATCTTAGATCTTCCTCGATGTCTTTTGCCCTCCTCCACTCTAATTCTATCACACATCTTAACTGGCGTTAAACTTGGGCGACAATGTACATGGCCAAACCACCGCAACATATTCTTCCTAAACTTAACATCAATAGGAACTACACATAAATCCTTACATATATATTCATTCATAATCTTATCTTTTCTAGTCTTACCACACATCCACCTTAACATCCTCATCTCAGCAACACATAATTTTTGCACATGATCCTTTCTCGCAGCCCAACACTCGAAACCATATAACATAGCAGGTCTCACAACTGTCCTATAAAACTTACCTTTGAGTTTTAAGGGGACCCGCCGATCACAAAGGACTCCAGATGCACTTCTCCACTTCAACTAACCTACTGTGACTCTATGAGTGACATCTTCTTAAATCTCTCCATTATCTTAAATAATAGATCTTAAATATCGAAAGTTACTACTTTTAAGAATAACTTGATCTTCGATAGTGACTAAATCTACATGATCAACATTTCTATTACTGAAATTATATTTCATATATTCTGTCTTAGTTCGACTAATCCTAAAGCCTTTGGATTCTAAAGCAGACCTCCATTGTTCTAATTTATCATTCAAATTCTTTATATCATCACCAATCAGAACAATATTATCTGCAAATAACATACACCAAGGGATGTCATCATGTAAATGTTTAGGAACTTCATCCATAACTAAAGTAAAGAGATAAAGAATTAAAGTTGAGTCTTCATGTAGTCCAATAGTAACAAGGAACTCAGACGTCTCTCCAGCAATAGACCTTACGCTAGTATAAGCCCTCTCATACATATCTCTACTCACATAGATATAACCTTTCGATACTCTCTTCTTATCTAAAATCCACCAAATTAACTCCCTAGGTACACGATCAAAAGCTTTCTCTAAATCAATGAAAACCATATATAAATATTTCCTCATCTCTCTATATTTCTCTATCAATTGTCTCAATGAGAAAATAGCTTCTGTAGTAGATCTACTGGGCATGAACCCAAATTGATTTTCTGAAATACTAGTAACACGCCTGAGACGCTTCTTTACTACTCTCTTTTAAAGTTTCATAGTGGGTCTCTCGTCGCACCAAAAGCAGAGAGAGACACTTACTGACCCCTAGAACTAATCTATCTGGAGCGGAGCGAAGCGCAGCAAACAGGAAACTTAAACTAAAGCCTAGTTAGGCCCACCAAAGGACCGTAGGGACGATTGGAGTAAGGACCTCACTTTAGATCCCCAGGCCGCCATGAGGAACTCAGTGATGAATGGGATAAGGGCTACCTTTCCAAGGTCCGAGGGGTCAAAGGGGGGAGCTAAGTTCCCCACTGATCATCAAAATCAATCGCGAAAAAATCGCGATTTTTTTACTTGGATGGATTTTTACCAATCAAAGAAATTAAAATTGATTTTTCGTGCCCATTTGCCCCCTTTCTGATCCGATTCTCTTGACAAGTCAAATTTCCTTCCACAAAATTAATCATACCCAGTTTGGAGCCGCCGTTAGTCACAAATCAGCTTATTGGGACAAGGAGGACTGACTTTCATGCATCCCGCCTAGCCTAGGCAAGTCACGTAGAGTTACCACTTCTAGGCTGGCGGTACCAACTTTATCCGGTAGGCATTCCGAGCTAGCACCAATAACTGCCTTGTCTTTTCGCTTTCTCCCCTCCGAAACTCACAAAGTGGTATCCGTACTTGGTTCAGGGAAGTGTCCAACCTGCAGCCACAGGCCGAGAAGTTTTACTCTAGTGTCCAGGTCTACTAGAAAGCCTATCTCAAGTGTGCGTTATCAACACACCACAGGGTCACCTTAAGGGAAAAGGTTCAGTGATCAAATACAATACTCAAGGGTAGGTGGTACCTTACCCATTAATAATGGACCTTAACCGAGCGATTACCGCCGATAACATAACATATATGTATAGACATATAGCATGATGGTAATCCCCCTCCCTCTACCTTACCTAAGGGTATAGATAAGGACTATTCTCGTTAGGATGAGGGCCGGTTCGCTCTAGCTCACCACTTGGGTATGGAAGGTCTTTAGTTTGCAATGCTTTACATTTTAACTGAATTTAGTAGTACACCGATATCCTAAAATATAATGGCTAGAGATAATCTTAGAGTATGGAATAAGATCAAACAAAAAAAAATGCAGAAATGCACTGGAAGTGCAGGAAGAGATGGCAGCATAAGAAACCTACACATAAATTTAAGCTTAGTAGATGGGTCAAAAAGCATTTCTCAATTAGGACTTTCACATTCGATGCAAAACTTACTCTTATAAAACTCTTTTGTCTTCTCAAATTTCACAGTGCGCCTCGAAACCTTTCCGGAATCTGACCTGAAATCAGATGCTAATGGTCATTGTTAAGTGGAACAAAATAAAGTGAAACAGATAACATGAAAGGAAAAGATTCAAGGTTAAATTGTCCACAACCTTAAAAACTTGGGTATTATTATTACAATCCTTATAAACACACTTGTCCAAAGATCTGAAAACCCATGAATCCTTAGCCCACCCCTTTTCAGGGGTTACTAACAGTCACATGTTCTTTACAGCTCCAAGACAACATGGTAATCAGCCAAAATTATCATGCAGACATAGATGTAGTCAAGGGATCCTCAATAATTATAGGAAATAGTAAGGTAAATGATAATTAGCCAAAATTTTAGGATGTTAAAACATTTCATGTTGTTAAAAATTAGCTCTTTGATAATCAATTTACAAGAACAAAATAAAATTGTCTGCATCAGCATAGTCTTATTTGTAATCTTTATCAACTTGAAAATCACATAGTGGTGAAAAGGGCAGCCCAGTGCAATGCCACATTGCCACAAGGCTCCTGCCACCATAGGATCTAGATAAGGTCAACCGTACACAGCCTTACACTTGATTTTTGCAAAGAGATTGATTATGGTTTAGAATCCATGGCCTCCAGGTAAAAACGGAGCAACCTTAATGGTGCACCGACCTTAATGTTGCACCAAGGCATCATGAAGAATGAAAATACATGAAAAATCAAATTGAGATGCTATATTCCAAAAGGGGATCCATGATGAAAGTATACCATGCTACAAGTACAAGAAGAAGCATGAAAGACGGAATTACATCTACAAAAGAAAACAAAAGACAATATTGATGGCATGACAATTCTGAATAATAAAGCAATTGGTAACAAGAACTTCTACATCGATGAAAAATTTAATCACATTGACTTGGTGCACTGAATATAACTAAAGAAACAAAACTGAAAAATTGGATGATCAACAAAGTTGACTATAAGATTAAAGACAACCAGGCTATTTTCCAGAGCACCAATATAGGGATCAATAGAAGCATACCTCAGACCAGTTAGTCCCATTTATAACACGCCTCCTGAGAAACTAGCAGTATGCAAAGAACTAACATTAAGAAAATCATGAAAAACGTCAGGGGAAAAAAAAGCTAGAAGTAAAAAGCAGAGCAAACTCAGTCATATCAAAAGTGTACGGTCCATAGCCAACAAGTAAAGCATAGAAGTAGGAGAAATTAATGCCATTACCCTTTGTTATTGGACGGCTTCCAACCACTTTATTATATCAGAAGTTAGAGATTTCATACTTGGTTGCAAAAACAAAGATTTGAGGCTGATTAGCACAGTTGCTCTTTATCATTCACTCATCTGGCCATTATATGGTTTTCCTATTTGTTGGATGGTGGGGGTTGCTTTGGCATGGGTTTGTTGAAGCTTTTACCCATTTTTCAACATCATCTTCTTCCTCTAGGATGAGGATGGAGTGAAGTGTTGATTTTGAAATTTTCTTCTTTTTACTTTGGCAACCACAATGCTTTAAACTAAGAAGGCATCTGATTACAATTGTGACCAGCAAAACGAAGAACTTGATTTGCAGTGGGCTTTTTCTGTTCGAAAAAGGCCCGTGTATCTATCAGCTATTATTTGTTTACTATCAGAAAGTACTATCTCGGAAACCGATCATCGGTAGGTCACCCAATAGTTGGCACTTAAAAGAATAGGCTATCTGCACATGGCGCAGTGGACACTGGCCTCCCCCCACCCCACCCCACCCCCACCCGGTGGTGGGTATGGATCCCGCTTTTGGCTTCCCACAATGTACAGGAGCGGGTTCCGTCGCCCTCGTCCTTGTGGGGCACTTAAAAGAATAGGCTATCTGCACATGGCGCAGTGGACACTGGCCTCCCCCCACCCCACCCCCCCCCCACCCGGTGGTGGGTATGGATCCCGCTTTTGGCTTCCCACAATGTGCAGGAGTGGGTTCCGTCGCCCTCGTCCTTGTGGGTGGAATAATCGTCGTTTAGGCGGAATTGGGTGTTCTCCCGAGTGGGAAAAATCGGCTCCTATTGGGTTTCGAGCTCTCCCCATACAGAGAGGAGTTGTATCTAATGGCTACTGCACCAGTGTTCAAAAAAAATAAAATGAGAGGTTATGAAAGTGAAAATTAAAATACAAATTGATCTATAAGTTGCTCTACTTAAAGTAGAATTTAAACATGAAAAATAAAAAGAGGCAAAAACACACTTAAACTAAACTTGTCTGAGTCACATCAAAGCATAACACAAAAGTAGGAACTCATCTAAATCTCACTAGAACGAACGTCTCACTAGAAAATAGCAAACTCCATCTAACAGTCAAACATGTCACCCCAACGCCGTTGGGTTGTCGCCATGGAGAGGATTGTTAATCAGTGGATTCAAGCAAAAAAAAAAAAAAAAGTAATGAGAAGAAAAGGTTTAAAAAACTATGATCAGCTATAAAAAAAAGGTCGGGGCCATCTTCCCTTATGATTTCTCTCCCTTTATTCCTGCAACTCAGAGAGAGAGAGAGAGACGCACCATTCACCAAAGAAAGAAGTGATGTCATTGCCCGTTGCTGCTATTGCATTGTTGCCGTTGTCGAGGGGCGGCGGGGAAGAGGGAAGGAAAGAGAAGAGGAAGAGAGGAGTAGCAGCAGGAGAAAAAGGAGAAGAAGATGGGAAGGAAGAGGGAGGCGACAGTATAGGACAAATAGGGCCATTGAGGAAGAGAGAGGAAGAAGAAGAAAGAAGGGGGGAGAGAGGGAGCAAACAACAGCAGAAGAGGGGAACGAATGAACGAAGAGAGAGCCGCTCACAAGACGAGCACCTCGGACTCGGGGTGGAGCCTTCGGGCGCACCAAGATCTCCTAAACTAATTTGATTGGCGAATAAGAGCAAAATAAAGAGAAGAAGAAGAAAGAAGGGGAAAGAGAGGGAGCAAGCAACAACAGAAGAGGGAAACGAACGAACGAAGAGGGAAGGGGGAAGAGAGGGAGCAAGCAACAACAGAAGAGGGAAATTTCGCCTCTCTCCTGTTGTTGCTTGCTCCCTCTCTTCCCCCTTCTTTCTTCTTCTTCCACTCTCTTCCTCAAGGGCCCTGTTTGTCCTACATTGCCGCCTCCTTTCCTTCGCCTCCCTCTTCCTTCCCATCTTCTTCTCCTTCTTCTCCTGCTGCTACTCCCTCTCTTCCTCTCCTCTTCTTCCTTCCCTCTTCCCCGCCGCCCCTCGACAACGGCAGCAACGCAACAGCAACAGCGGGCAACGATGGCACTCCTTTCTTTTGTGAATGGTGCGTCTCTCTCTCTCTCTCTCTGAGTTGCAGGAATAGAGGGAGAGAAATCAGAAGGGAAGATGATTCCAGCTTTTTTTATAGCTGATCATAGTTTTTTAAACATTTCCTTCTCATTACTTTTTTTTTGCTTGAATCCACTGATTAACAATCCTCTCCATGACGACAACCCAACGACATTGGGGTGACAAGTTTGACTGTTAGATGGAATTTGCTATTTTCTAGTGAGACGTTCGTTCTAGTGAGATTTAAATGAGTTCCTACTTTTGTGCTATGCTTTGATGTGACTCAAACAAGTTTAGTTTAAATGTGTTTTTTTTTCTTTTTATTTTTCATATTTAAATTATACTTTAAGTAGAGCAACTTATAGATCAATTTGTATTTTAATTTTCACATTCACAACCTCTCATTTTATTTTTTCGAACACTGGCGCAACGGCCACTAGATACAACTCCTCTCCGCATGGGGAGAGCTCGAAACCCAGCAGGAGCCGATTTTTCCCACTCGGGAGAACTCCCAATTCTGCCTAAATGACGATTATTCCACCCACGAGGACGAGGGCGACGGAACCCGCTCTCGCACATTATGGGAAGCAGGATCTATACCCATCACCGGGTGGAGAGTGGGATGCGTTCACTGCACCATGTGCAGATAGCCTCTTCTTTTAGGTGCCAACTATTGGGTGACCTACTTATGATCGGTTTCCGAGATGGTACTTTCTGATAGTAAACAAGCAGCTGATAGGTACACGATCTTTCTCGAACAGAAAAAGCTCACTGCAAATCAAGTTCTTCATTTTGCTGGTCATAATTGTAACCAGATGCCTTCTTAGTTTAAAGTATTGTGGTTGCCAAAGTAAAAGGAAAAAAATTTCAAAATCAATTTCACTCCATCCTCATCCCAGAGGAAGAAGATGATGTTGAAAAAGGGGTAAAAGTTTCAACAAACCCATGCCAAAGAAACCCCCACCATCCAACAAATAGGAAAACCATATAATGACCAGATGAGTGAATGATAAAGAGCAACCGTGCTAATCAGCCTCAAATCTTTGTTCATTACCTTCTACTATTTAATAATCATGTTAGTTTATAAGGTGGAAAACACTAAAAAGGTTCTTGTCTAACTAGATAAATCTGTCAATTGTTGAGAATGCTTCTTTCATATGAGTTTGCTTAATGGTTACCATTTATCAAAACCAAATAAGACTATCTGAGAGAATAAAAGTACACGTGAATTGACTAACTCTGCTGGTTTGTGCTTTTCTACATGCTGGATGGATAGCTGTTATACATTCACTGCTATTTTTTTTTCCGATCGTAATGAATCTATCATTTTGGAAGAATAATTCAATCTATATTGGTGCAGGTACGTGTCTCCATGCAACATGCATATTTCAAAGGCAGCATAAATTCTAATCAAAAGGCTGTTATGGATAGATTTTGATATTCAATTCAATACTAAACTGAAAATTCCAAAGCTTCTGCATTGGTGTCCTCCTATTGAGGGATTGAATTTGGTGCTGGGAGACATGAATTTGGTGCTTTTCCAACAATAAGTTGTCTAACTTCAGCTGACATTTTAAAATTTGTACAACTTCACTTCAATGTGCCGACTTTTGCCTTTATTTCCACAATTTTGTTTTAGATTACGTCCACACTCCCCCACCTCCTATTGCAAATATTTCCCTCCCTCCCTCATTGTTCTCTCCCTCCCCCTCCCCCATCCTCTCTCTTACACATATGCATCCAACATCATTAATTGCTCTCCCTCTCTGTGAAATTTACCCAAATTTTAAGCTTATTTACATATTTTTGTTAGAATGCATGCAAATTTGTCATTATTTATGTAATTTTACTTAGACTACACGCATTTATTTATGGCCATGTTTACACAATTTTACCACAGTTGCTGTTTTCATGCTCTGCCGCCTCTAGGTTACTGCCAGCTAGACTGATATGAAACTGGGTTCTACTAAGATTCGTGTGGGTTTGATCTCCTTTTTGGATCAAAGTTAACAAGTGAGATAAGATGTGTGAAGAATTGGAAGAGTATGGATGTGGGTGTTCATCTTCTTTGCCTCTGGTTGTGATATCTTGATGAGAAGAATTAGAACATGATGTCGGAATAACAATTGGATTGTCCAGAAATGAAGTGAAGTGAAGTTGTACGATTTATGACAGAGTCACCTCTGGCATAATTTTTGATCCATAAATCAAAATCTGCAAGGGCTCTTTTAAGAGTAACAATAGGATTTATTAGTAGCATATCAAAAATTCTTTTACACCGGGACTTCCATATATGCCACATAATAGAAGAGCATTAAGCCAAGATATGAACATCCTCCTTAGATTGAGAAAAAGGTAGTGCAGACCACATAAGAACTGGGGCAAATAGGATCAACATGTGGAACTCGTCTGGCTATGTTCTGGTTAACAGGGATGGAATTTCAAACACATTTTTAGGGAAAAGATGAGACCTTGGGAGGCACGATCCTACTAATCATGGAGAACCAAATATCTTATGGAGAGCCCAGAATGGAAAAGAATACGTCAAGTAAGATCAAAAAGACATCATGTGACATGGCTAGCGCTTCAATGCAAGCATGCAAGTTTCTTAACTTCAACCACCTGCTATTACATCTGAAATTAAAAGCACTAGAACATGTTACAAACAGAGGGATCAGGTCAGAACACCACATTAATCATCCATCCGAGAGAAGAGATAGAAGAGCAAAGAAATCAGCTTGCACAATGTACAATACAGACACAGACGCCATCCAAGATTCCCATCTCTAAGCTACCCACACAGCAAAGACAAGGAAATTAATGGACATTTTAAACCTAAGCGAAACAGATTTGATTAAAACAGAGGGAGACACCACAATGGTGATGCCCTCAAGCCCCCTTCTTCTCTGATCAACTCTACTATGCTCCAACTGCTGCAACAGTGGGCTTCACCTTGAGTGGCCTGCCTCGACCCCTCTTCACCCCTGGTGGGGGCGGGGCCGCTGGTGTCCCGGCGGCAGCAGCCTGGGCCTTCTTTGGCGGGCGCCCAAGTGTATGTCGATCTAGATCTAGAAGATTGAGAGAGAGAGAGAGAGAGAGATCCATTACCTAGATCACGTCGACTGGAAGAGGGGAAGGAGATCGCGCCGATGCAGCCTGCGTGACGAGCAGGGAAGAGAGGAGAGGAGCACACCAGCTGCTTGCCTAGGCAGCCCGCTTGCCGAGCAGAGGAGAGAAGAAAGGAGTGCAACGCCGCGCACCTACGGGGCAAGCAGACGAGAGGAGCACTGCGTGCGCGGAGATGCGGCGGTGTTGCGACGACGATCACAACGCACCGAGCAGAGGCCGAGTGGAGCGGGGCGGAGGGCTTCGCGAGCAGAGGCCTAGCAACGCGCAGAGCCGACGATGGGCTTCGCGAGCAAAGGCTGACAGGAGCGGCGCGGAGGGTTTCACGAATGGTAGGGTTCACATCTGAAAAAAAAAAAAAAAGGCTGTGTGCCGTTACTGAAATTAGGGATGTCAGCGGAGCGGATCCGAGTCGGGTCAGGGAAGATCCAAAACATAAGATCCGGATCCAACCCGATTACATGGGTCGTTTTCGGATTTTGATTCGGATCTGATCCGGATCTCAAAAACGGGTTTCGGATCTGATCTGAATTCTCACATACGAAATTTGTTCTAACTACTAGATGGATCCCGATTTAATTTTTTTCGGATCTGCCTATTTACACCAACTTACAAGTCAATAATTTGAGTTATTTATATATATTTACAAGTCCAAAATTTGAGTTATTTACACACCAAATTTTCCTTAACCAAGGTGGCACGAAGAATCTTCCAACCATACCAGAGAAGGAAGAAGTAGAGAGAGAAGCAAACACATCCCTCAGAAAATCAGCACATGAACCATGACAATGAGGATTCAGAGGGCAAACACCCTGCATCGTCCTCCAAATAGATTTTGAAAGTTCACTGTGCAAGAAGAGGTAAGTATCAGACTCCATATGCAGATTGGGACAGCAAGAACACCTGGAACAAATAGGAATCCCAATATTTCTAATGTGATCATCTGTAGAAATTACACCATGCAAAATTTTCGAGAGAAAAATGAAAATCTTTGGAGGTACATGAGAAGATCAAATCCTAGAAAAATGGGTTGAGGAGCACTATTATGCAGGGAATTACAGAAGGAAGAGGTGGTGAAACGTCTAGAAGCCTTGTTAGGTGTCGCAGACAAGTTGTGCACCTTGTAGTAAATCCTCTGACAAATTCTGAGGGGAATAACGACGAGGTCACATGCGATGCTGATTAGAAAATTCCTTGATATGAATATTCTTGTCATCAATATGCTCCTGGGTATCCATATTCAAACGCTATCGTAACGGCAAATCTCCAAGCCAGATGTCCTTCCAGAATGATAGCAGTGCCGCATCCAACAATTACCTTAGAATTAAACAAAATAACATCACCAGAAGCCCTCCAAATTGCTCTATTTGGGGCCGACATCTTCTTAAAATCCAGATCAGAGATGTGGGAGCCAACAAAATGTTTAGCAAGAAAATAGGAAGCCCATAGAGAATTAAGATCAGTCTGAACCTTCTATAAGAGTTTAGCTCTAGAGGCAACTTTCATATGAATGAGAGAAATAATGCCCAAACCACCAAGGGCAGCAGGTTTGCATATCCACTTCCAAGATATCCAGTGACATTTGTTTCTACCATCAAATGAACACCATAAAAAATCCGCAAAGGATCTGTTAAATCCGCAAAAGATCTGTTCAGAATCTTTTGAAGAGCAGAGGGAGTAGGCCAAAATGAGCCCTTATAACCTCTATTGGACTGAGGGTTCCCTCATATTGTTACCCATTCTCCTGCACGTACACAATTCCTTGCTTTCCTTCCTAACTGCCCCTAGCAATTGCCAATAGATATGCTGAGAACATGACAAAAAAGCAGAAATTTCATAGGCCAGCAGTGCACAGCAGCCAAGCACATGCAGCAAATGCCTAGGGTGACAGGCGCCTACCCGCAGGTACACACTGCCTACACGTGGGCAGCACCTGCTTCTGGTCATGCTGTCCACAATTTCTTTGTCTTTTAGACTAACCTTTTTATTTTAACATCAAATTCAATTATGAAACATCATACTACATTTTCATTGTATAGATATCTTTCTTGATTATAATGGTCAAACTTGGTATGGTTCAATAAACATCTTAGATATATCACAGAAAAATATGAGTTTTTTATATAGAGATGTAGTCAACTGTTCAATAAGTATCTTCTGTCAACAAACATATCATACAAAAAATATGGATGTTAGTATCACACACAAAAAATATATATATAGATTTTGGTATCACACTGAGAGTTGATGGCATCAACAGCTAAGGAGACCCGTGATAGGCTTTTTCAAATTCTGCTAAGATTTCATTATTGGAAAAAAGAGTTGCATCAGACCAGGCTAATACTGCAACTCACAGAAAATGCAGGAAACAGTGTGTCCGCGTATCCTCCAGATATCTCACAGGAACTCCATAAATTGAGTTCTGAGGATGGTATGGCTTGATGAAGAACATAAAAATGTAAGGGCAAGACACATGTGCACATTTCTTTGAAAAACAAGTATTTCCACTTCAAAGAAGTAGATTTCATGTTTGTAACTTCAATTAAAAAACAATTGGAAGCAAAGTGAAGAACATAAAAATGTAGGGAATCTAGGGATTACTTTTACCTGAAACAAGCTATCAGTTGCAAGACACATGCAAATGTAAGGGCAATCATGTTGAATGTGAGAACTGTTGGGTTCTCGAGTTTCTCCGGATCTACCGCGCAGCGGAAATAAAAATAAAAACGGAGATCCGTTCCTGTTTCGAAAAATCTAAAAACCAGATTATCGGATAATCGGTTCTTACCGTGTGCGGATTCGAATCCGCAACCGTTCGGTTCCGTCGGTGCGACACCGCAAGCCGCGCAAGCGCCTGGCCTCTAGCGGAGTCCACGTGATCCTCTTCGCGACGGATATCCTCACGTTCCTCATTCTTCGCAGCCATGAAACCTCTGTCGGTCACCGAAACGATCGCCGCAACGCGCGAACGATTTCCCGTCGAACGGGAGTCGAAGAAGCGGCGGAGCATATTCGAGGATCCAGATCTAGCCTGGGCGCCAGAGAGAGAGAGAAACAGAGGAGGAGGCAGCTAGGGTTAGTAGCAACTTTGCCTGCTCAGCCCGTTCGCTACATTTTATACTAACCGCGCGGTTTTTCATAAAAATCCCCGGTTTATATAAAACCCACTTATTTATCCATCGTCTTGAGAATCATTTGTATGTGACCCTCTAGGCCCAATTATCAGTCCGGTTAATAGCCTAATAAGCCCAGTAACTCCTTACTGGCTTTATTAATCAATTAATAACTCTTTATTAATTAATTAATCAATTAGTAACTATTTATTAATTAATTAATCAATCGAATTTATGTCGCACATCGAATTTGACCGGGCCTCCGATCATGTTGGGTGCCAAACAACACCGCGTGAACCCAGAAGGTATTGGGGTTAAGTAACCCACTCTTGGAACCTTTCTGCCGACAGTTACCGTACGGATATAATCCTTCATTCGTACAATACTCTCAAGTCAACTCAGGGTATAACGTGTTGTCAAACCCTAACCGGTCAACTCATTTGGATTAGATGCCGCTGATGAATATCGGAAAACTCCTTTCTCGATATTATCGTCTGCCCTGGCCAGGGACTTCTGCGCATCCTTCCTAGAGCATTCTCTCTCTAAGTACCGAGAGCAAATGATTCCTTATTGACACACAATTCCCTTCGACGGTATTCCGCTGTACCCAATCCTTGGCTGTTTAGAATCCTGTGATTAGATATTCATAAACCAAGGTCAAAGCACAGAAGGCCACCGACAAGGTGTCCTTGGTGTCTCAGGTCCGAGGATCATCTACGCAACTGCGACAATATAATCAAGCTGGTTGACAGTGAGGTACAATACCATTCAGTGATTCAGTCGGATCAGTTTAGTAAACTCATTCTCCAATGAGCACCTACAGATTCGCCTTAATGTCTCCACACAAGTGACTATGAAATCAGTCACCCTCATCGCATGAGCAGGAGTAATATGTACTAGTCTAACCGGATATCCAATGTCCTTCTCGGATATCCTCCGACTAGGAACGATTAAGAATATGTGTGTTTAAGTGATCAGTCTCATTAGTATGATCTCATCATAATCTGATCACTATAACACATATTCACGGGCTTCATTATGAGACGATAATTCATACGATTTATACACAATGAATATTATGCCATTATATTAATAAATGAACGAGATTTACATAGTCAAATTGACTTGTAGGCCACCTAAGACTAACAATCTCCCACTTGGACTAAAGCCAATCACCTTTATACAGCAAACCTATAGACTCTAGGTGACGCTCAAATACAATTTGAGCCAACGGCTTTGTCAATGGATCTGCTACATTGTCGACAGATGGAACTCTTTCTACCACTACATCTACTCTTGATATGATCTCTCTGATAAGATGAAAGCGCCTAAGAATATGCTTCGATTTCTGATGAGACCGTGGCTCTTTCGCTTGTACAATCGCTCAATTGTTGTCGCACAACAGCAGAACATGTTCAGAGATACTGGGAACTACGTCGAGGTCGGTGATGAATTTCTTCAACCACACCGCTTCCTTGACGGCTTCAGCTACAGCGATGTACTCATCTTCAGTCGTCGAATCTGCAGTGGTTACTTGCTTGGAACTCTTCCAGCACACTGCTCCTACGTTCAAAGTAAACACGAATCCAGATGTAGACTTGTTGTCATCTGGATCTGACTGAAAACTCGAGTCAGTAAAGTCTCACAGTTTCAAGTCATCTCCTCCATAAACAAGAAACATATCCTTAGTTCTTCTCAAGTACTTAAGAATACATTTCACTGCCTTCTAGTGCTCTTCACCTGGATCAGCCTGAAATCTGCTCGTAACACTTAGAGCAAATACAACATCAAGCCTTGTACATAGCATGGCATACATGATGGATCCTATGGCAGAGGCATAGGGTACTCTATCCATGAGTGCCCTCTCATCAGGAGTCTTAGGAGACTACTCGTTTGAGAGACTAATTCTATGTATCATCGGTATGAGACCTCTCTTGAAATTTTCCATGCCAAACCTTTTGACTATGGTATCTATGTACAAGGATTGTGTCATTCGAAACATCATCTTTGATCTATCTCTATAGATCCGTATGCCCAATACGTAGGATGCTTCTCCCAAATCCTTCATGGAGAAATTTTTCGACAGTCAAATCTTTACTGATGACATCATAGCTACATCATTCCTAATGAGTAGTATGTCATCTACGTAAAGAACTAAGAAGGTGACTGCGCTCCCACTGGTCTTCTTGTACACACAAGGCTCATTTTCATTCTTAATGAAGTCATAAGACTTGACAGCCTCGTCAAATCTCATGTTCTAGCTCCGGAAAACTTGCTTCAATCCATAAATTGATCTTTAAAGCTTGCGCACTTTATCTGGAGATTCCTTGGATGTGAAGGCTTCTGGTTGTATCATATACACCTCTTCCTCAAAATTACCGTTGAGGAAGGCAGTCTTCATATCCATGTGCCAGATTTCATAATCAAAATGTGCAGTAATGGCGAGTAGAACTCTGATCAACTTTATCATGGCAACTGGTGAGAAAGTCTCGTCATAGTCAATTCCTTGCCTTTGACGATATCCTTTTGCCACCAACCTTGCCTTATAAGTGTCGATCCGTCCATCAGCACTGATCTTTCTCTTAAAGATCCACTTGCATCCGATAGGTACAATACCCTCGGGCAAGTCCTCCAAGTTCCAAACTTGGTTGGTGTACATGGACTAGATTTCTGAGTTCATGGCTTCTCGCCATTTCCCGGCTTCTGGGTCTTCTATGGCCTCCTAGTAGGTTTTAGGATCATCATCCTCATTATATTCTACCTTAGACTCACCTTCAGCGATATGTCCCACATATCGTTCAGGTAGTCTAGGTAATCTACCAGATCTACGAGGCTCATGTGTGTGTACCTGAACAGATTCAGAAACTGATATCTCATCTGATGATAATGCAGCTGTTTGGGGATCTAGAACTTCTTCTAGTACTATTTTACTCTCACTGTCTTCCTGGAGAAGGTATTCCTCTTCTAGAAAGATAGCTTTCCTAGCGACAAACACTTTTTGTTCACCAGGATGGTAAAAATAGTATCCAAATGTTTCCTTTGGATATCCCACAAACCTGCATTTATCAGTTTGTGATTCCAGTTTGTTTGGATCATGCCTCTTTACATGAGCAAGACAACCCCAGACTTTAACATGTTTAAATTCTAGTTTCTTACCTTTCCATATCTTATATGGAGTAGAGGCCACATACTTGCTGGGTACTCTGTTCAGTAGGTATGTTACTGACTCTAGAGTATACCCCTAGAGGGACACTGGCAATCCCGAAAAGCTCATCATGGATCGCATCATGTCCAACAAGGTGCGATTCCTCCTTTCCGATACACCATTCATTTGTGGTGTATATGGAGGGGTCAGCTGAAGAAGGATACCATTATCCTTTAAGAATTGTGTGAAATTAGTACTCAAGTATTTTCCTCCTCGATCTGATCGAAGAGCTTTAATACGCTTTCCTAATTGCTTCTCCACCTCATTCTAAAACTCCTTGAACTTCTCAAATACTTCTGACTCATACTTCATTAAGTACACATAGCCGAATCTTGATAAGTCATCGGTGAACGTGATGAAGTATGAAAAGCCACCTTTGGCTTGAGTGGACATTAGACCACATACATCTGAATGTATTAGTTCTAAAATGTCCTTGGCACGTTCTCCATGTCCAGTAAATGGAGATTTTGCCATCTTTCCAATAAGGCAGGATTCATATGTTGCAAACGATTCATAATCGAATGCATTTAAATAACCATATTTGTGCACGCAACATGCTTTCACCAATATGCCCAAGTATACAATGCCACATGTAGGCTTGGTTCACACAATTCTTGCTCTTCTTAAGACTTTATCAATTTGAAGATTGTAATAAGAAACATCTAAGAGATATAGACCGTTGACTAAAGATACCGAAGCTATGGATTTATTACCATAATAAATCGAACAACTTCTATTCTCAATAGTCAACTTATATCCTATCTTGTCTAAACAAGATACTAATATGATGTTCTTTATTATACTAGGAACATAATAACAATCTTCTAATAGTAAGGCGTCTCCTGATGGAAGCCTGAGGTTTGCTGTCCCAACAGCAATCGCCGCAACTTTTGCGCCGTTTCCTAGCCTCAATTCCACCTTGCCTTGTCTCAGCTTGCGCTTACTTGTCAGCATCTGCACATCATAGCAGATATGAGAAGCACATCCGATATCTAATACCCAAGATGTGGAATCTTACTGACAAGTTGATATCTATCATATAGATATCTGAAGCTTCAGACAGCTTCACCTTTCCATGAGCTTTATCGTTAAGGAACTCTTTGCAGTTCCTCTTCCAGTGACCATTCTGCTTATAGTAGAAGCAGTCACCCTTTACTACTCCTTTGTCTTTGTCCTTCGATCTTTTATCGTTAGCTATCATCTCTGCGTTAAGGGCATCCAATGCCGGTTCAGCAGGAGGATCAGCTCTAGGGACATAGTCAATGAGCTCAGATCTGAAAACATTCTTTAGGTTTTTGAATCAATCTGAGTAGCTCAGGCTCGTGAAACGTTTGGCATCAAGTATGCCAAGGAGTGGGTTATTCGACGATATAATTCCCTATAGGAGATGAATAAAATTTATTTTAGCAAATGTTCAATTATTAAAAATTAAAACAAGACATATTCTTTTGTTCAAGTTTTAACTCCCACTAATTTTTGACGGACTATATAACCCTCAGTTATACAGAATGGGAGACGCCGACAGTCTCCTAGTGGGGATCATAATCTCAATGACTTACAGTACAACCTTGTGGATAGCACAACAAATTGTAATACAATCAAAGAGCACCCATCTCCTGGGACTTGTAACTCCTTTCAATATCTGATCATAGCTTCGGTCCCCAGAGATTTAATGGCCTTGTGGATAGCACAACAAACCACTAATTCTGGTCTAAGCTAACCATCGTTACGCGACGAGCATAGATTTGCATGCAGCCCTTGTAGATAGCATAACAAAACTATATGGTTCTTCTACTCCGATCATATAGGCATCTAATGCCATAGCCACAGTTTCTCCTCCCAATTAAGCCTTGTGGATAGCACAACAAACCTGCCTAAAGTGATTCGAATCATATGACTATAACGATAGTGAACCATGTGGTAAGTTCTTAACTACTCGCGTTACGGCTTAGAGTTTAGATGATGGTATTTAGATAACTTTTATCTTGATCTCTCCTAAGTAATAATAGTATATAAACATATCGTATATATTTACTAAATAATATACCTGCTTTGATTCACAATCAAACATTAAAAACAATGCATCACATACATGTCAAGTGTGCTCATGGATATCATTATGGGTTTGACTGGAGCCAACAGTACACACACAATCTAACACAACAATTATATTAGATAACCTGCAAACTCATAGGCAAGAGATCTCCATCACATCGCCTTCTTGGTTGCATCTGTGGATCGTCCTCGCTCCTTCCTCGGTTGCCTCGATCATATTACAATAAATTCATAATTTACATGTAAATAGAAGAAGGCTTTATGGCGAGTACAAGAGAGAGGGAGGTAGAAATACATCAGAGTATGAGAGAGAGAGGTGTACAAACCTCTATTTATTAACAATTAATAAATAATATCATTCAAACATCCACGATCCACACACATCATTTATCACATGAATAATTTAAAACAAGTGCATATCCATGAGCACGGTGTGTTTTAAACATTCCACACATGATAAGCGCATCACATGGCTAAAATAAAAGAGTTTTTCAAAATAAATAATTTTGGCTTTTAAAAAACTAGGATCCAATCAAAATTGGTATTTGAATTTCGAAAAGTCATTTAATTAATTTAACATGCAACTAAATCAAATTTAAAAGCATTAAATCACACATCACATGTGCACACACTCCAAATTATAAATTATAAATTATAAATTATTCCATGTAAATTAGAACATTTATAATAATTAAAATAATTTAACATTTAGATTAAATAAAATTAATAATACAAAAATTAGATTATTAATAATTAATTACAAATTTAACTCTTATATCAGTAGATTAAAATTAATCATTAATTTAACACTTAAATTAATAATCAATTTTAATTAGTTATTAATTACTAATCTAACAATTAGACTAGTTAATTAATAAATGTTAATCACTAATTTAACTATTAAACTAATAATTAACACTAATGAATAGTTAACTACTAATCTAACTCTTAGATTAATGGATATATATTAATTATTAATTTAACTCTTAAATCAATAATTAATAACATCTAATTAAACCATTCAATTAGTTAGTCAAAATTAATTGTCAATTTAACATTTAAATTAACAATCAATTTCAGTTAACTAATAAACATTAATTTAACTCTTAAATTAATTATTTAAAATTAATTATTAATTTAACATTTAAATTAATAACTAATTTTACTTATTAACAACATTTGCTAATTAAATGATTCTATAATCATTAATGCCCAAATATAAATAAATTTGAATGATAATTTTAATTTCCAAAAAAAATTTGAATTTTAAAGTTAATATCAAATTTTAGACAAATATAAATGGGCATAAGGGTTTAATTAGAAATAATGGGGTTTAAATAGGACAGGGCTCAGCCACATGGGCTGAGCCATTGGGCTCGGACCAGGTGCCCACAATGGGCGCCTGGCTCGAACCTGGTTCGACCAGGCTGCCAGACCCGGTTCGGGCCGGTTCGACCGGCTCGGGACCGGGCTTCCCCCCCCCCACCCCTTAACCCTAACCTGGCAGCAGGGATATCCGGCGGTGGGGTAGTTGCAGGCCGCCGCCAGCCCCGGCCGGCGATGCCCCCGGGTCAAACAAGTAGCTGGTCGAGCCCCATCAAACTCCCTAAATTTGATTTTTTAGGGTTTAAAACCAAATTAGGGCTCGATTTTTGCAGCTCTTCAAGGCCACTCCGGCGCTGGCTATAATGCCCAGTGGTTAGAGGTGAGTATCCTCTAAGGTTCCGGGATCCAGGCCTGCCATCCCAACGCTTGGGAAGCTCGAAAAAGGCCGCCGAAAAGCCCCCGATTATCATCTCATGAAGAACTCCAAAAACCCTAAAAAAAATTCGAAAATTGCAGGAAAGAATAATCTAATTATTCATAAAATCGGTGTTCATCGTATGAACACGTATCCAGCAAAAAGATCGAATTAGTGCATGGAATAATACATAGAAAAATTAATTTCGGAACCTAAAATGGGACGAGAAACAGTGGAACCTGGCTCTGATACCACTGTTGGGTTCTCAGGTTTCTCCGGATCTTCCGCGCAGCGGAAATAAAAATAAAAACGGAGATCCGTTCCAGTGTGCGGATTCGAATCTGCAACCATTCAGTTCCGTCAGTGCGACACTGCAAGCCGCGCAAACGCTCGGCCTCTAGCAGAGTCCATGCGATCCTCCTCGCGATGGATATCCTTACGTTCCTCGTTCTTCGTAGCCACGAAACTTCCATCGGTCGCCGAAACGATCGCCGCAACGTGCGGACGATTTCCCGTCGAACGGGAGTCGGAGAAGCGGCGGAGTAGATCCGGGGATCCGACTCTGGCCTGGGGCGCCAGAGAGAGAGAGAAACAGAGGAGGGGGCAGCTAGGGTTAGCAGCAGCTTGGCCTGCTCAGCCCATTCGCTACATTTTATACTAACCGTGCGATTTTTCATAAAAACCCCCGATTTATATAAAACCCACTTATTTATCCATCTCCTTGAGAATCATTTACGTGTGACCCTCTAGGCCCAAGTACCAGTCCAGTTAATGGCCCAATAAGCCCAGTGACTCCTCACTGGCTTTATTAATCAATTAATAACCCTTTATTAATTAATTAATCAATCGAATTGATGTCGCACATCGAATTCGACCGGACCTCCGACCACGTTGGGTGTCAAGCAACACCGCGTGAACCCGGAAGGTATTGGGTTTAAGTAACCCACTTTTGGAACCTTTCTACCGATAGTTACCGCGTGGATATAATCCTTCATTCGTACAATGCTCTCGAGTCAACTCAGGATATAGCGTGCTGTCAAACCCTAACCGGTCGACTCACTTGGATTGGATGCCGCTGATGAATATCGGAAACTCCTTTCTCGATATTATCGTCCGCCCTGGCCAGGGACTTCCGTGCATCCTTCCTAGAGCATTCTCTCTCTAAGTATCGAGAGCGAATGATTCCTTATTGACACACAATTCCCTTCGACGGTATTCCGCTGTACCCAATCCTTGGTTGTTTAGAATTCCGTTGTTAGAAATTCATAAACCAAGGTCAAAGCACAGAAGTCCACCGACAAGGTGTCCTTGGTGTCTCAGGTCCAAAGACCATCCACGCAACTGCAACAATAGAATCAAGCTGGTTGACAGTGAGGTACAATACCATCCAGCGATTCAGTCGGATCAGTCCAGTGAACTCATTCTCCAATGAGCACCTACAGATTTGCCTTAGTGTCTCCACACAAGTGACTATGAGATCAGTCACCCTCATCGCATGAACATGAGTAATCTGTACTAGTCTAACCGGATATCCGATGTCTTTCTCGGATATCCTCCGACTAGAAACGATTAAGAATATGTGTGTTTAAGTGAGTTTTTTATTAACAAACATCTTAGATATATCACAAAAAAATATGAGTTTTTCATATAGAGATGTAGTCAACTGTTCACTAAGTATCTTCTATCAACAAACATATCATGCAAAAAATATGGATGTTAGTATCACACACAAAAATATATATATATAGATTTTGGTATCACACTGAGAGTTGATGGCATCAACAGCTAAGGAGACCCGTGATAGGCTTTTTCAAATTCTGCTAAGATTTCATCATTGGAAAAAAGAGTTGCATCAGACCAGGTTAATGCTGCAACTCACAGAAAATGCAGGAAACTGTGTGTCCGCGTATCCTCCAGATATCTCACAGGAACTCCATAAATTGAGTTGTGAGGATGGTATGGCTTGATGAAGAACATAAAAATGTAAGGGCAAGACACATGTGCACATTTCTTTGAAAAACAAGTATTTCCACTTCAAAGAAGTAGATTTCATGTTTGTAACGTCAATTAAAAAACAATTGGAAGCAAAGTGAAGAACATAAAAATGTAGGGAATCTAGGGATTACTTTTACCTGAAACAAGCTATCAGTTGCAAGACACATGCAAATGTAAGGGCAATCATGTTGAATGTGAGAACTGTCTGGCCGAGTTTCTTTCCAGCCACAATACCAATTATCTCGTGATACTGATGGAGAAAATTAGGGAAAAGAGAAGAATAAGCTCGAATGTCTAGTTAAGAACTGTTAAAAGGGTGCTAGTTCAGTTGAATCAGAGTTCCAGCAGACAGAACCATCAAGTTAACCGTTGGCTTATTTTTTCAATGATTTTAGTTCTCTCTTCCCTCGTGACTATGTGAAACCTAGTTCAGCACCACAAAACTCAGCAACTATGGAGTATGAGGAGGCTCAATTGTACACAGACTTATCCTTATATTTTAGAAGGAGGCTATTTCCAAGTTTGAAACTCATGACCTCAGGTCAAAATGAAGCAATTTTACCATTGCAGCAAACCTTCCACTCTCCCAACTGACTTTATATGAACACAATTGAAATGGACATGGGTACTATATAACCCATAAAGATGCTTGTTCAATTCATGCCCAGGCATCCTTCAGGGTAGTTTGGACTGATGCAAAACACTAAAATCTCTGAATTTCTTTTCTCTGGGTTGACGTGTACTCCGACCAAACTCTCTGGCTCCCTTTGAGGTTTAAATTTGTGTAAACACCGACCATGTTGAATGTGAACTGAGGTGGAACAATATAAAAGGGACTCCATAAATTGAATTCTGAGGTGGAACAATATAAAAGGATGGTATGGCTTGATGAAGAACATAAAAGTTGTATCTCATGTTAACTGAAGTCTCAAAGCAAAGTTGCAAACAGATGGTATGGCTTGATGAAGATGGACATTAAAGTATATTTTGGTTTGCATTATATACTCCTACTTTGGCATATCTGAGCGCATTGAACCATAGTACTTATTACACCAAAATAACATCAATTTGTTGTTATGGTGTTCGAGTCTCAAGCACCTAAACATAAATTATGCATACATGATAGGTTTTATGGAAATTTAACAAGTCTACAACCAGAACAAAAAATGGCGTCTCAAAAAGAAACCCCCTGCACATTTCCTACTCTTCCACCCACCAGACTAGCCCTTCCTAGCAACAATGTCACGACTCACATTTAAAATAGTCTCTCAAAACCACACCACTATGGGCTGTTTTCTTTAAAGCTCGAGTCTTTGCAAAGAAACACTACTGGGTTCTTTACTAATGTTGACACAGAGTCACCTCCCACACTAAAAGGATAACTCCTCGCCCCATCTCCGCCATCTCAGACACCACCCACTCCAGATGCGAGCATGAATCAGTAATAGGGGAAAAATGCAAAGCTAAAACAACTATGAGAACCCATCAAATCACTCATATGCACAGAAACAACAAGCTCACAGCCACAGAGAATATGAGAAATAAAACAAAAAATATACTTCTTTCACCACCAAAAATTCAAGAAAAATAATGCTAAGATGTGGAAGCCCAACCATTTCGAGTTGTAATCCAACACAAGGAAGCTTAAAAAAAAAAAAACATCACCTCTCAGCTACAACCCAAAGATCCGAAGAGATACCCGCCGGCCTACTCAACGCAGCAGCCCAGGAAATCGGCAACGCGGCAACCTATAAAAACGATAAAAACAAAAACAAAAAAATCTAAATAGTGACGATCCTCTCAAATTGGAAGAAACCCTAGATTCCCAGTCAGCAAGCGATGAGGAGGAGAGACGAAACAAAAACTGCAGGGGATGGTGGGAGAGGGGAACTGCAGAGGAAGAGAGAGGACTTCAAGGGCGGAAGAACTACCTTGATCAATTAGGTCTGTTGTTTGTAGTGGAGAGGGGTGGAGGAGAAGGAAGAGGGGACAATGCTGCGACGGAGAGAAAACGAAGACACCGGCTGCTGAGGTGGAGTGCTGCGGCTGGGGGGCAAAGCACTGCAACGAGCACGCTGAGCAAGGGGAGCGCTGAGGAGAGCAGGGGGCGTTGTGGCAAGCACGCCGGTTGATGGGTTGGGCTGGGGATCGAGGGAGGACACGCGAAGGGAAACCCTCTTGCTGCGGCAGGCAATCGGGGCAAAGAAAGCCCCATCCAAATGTCTCTTATGGGTGATCTGACACCTGTCCCGAAAGTTATTGCCGGATCAAGACGACGATCCAAATCCAGTTTCTCGGGCGGATTCGGGGCGGGCCGTCAGATCCCGTCGATCCATTGACACCCTAACTGAAATGTTAAGAGGGGTTTCAGACTAGAGAGGTTGAGTGAGACACTTATTTAGATATTTTTCTAAACAATTTAAATTTTAAGATGTCTGACCGATTCAGATTAAGTGGCCCAATAAATTTTATCAAACGGGCCCTTATTCTTAGAATGAATCTAAATTCTTCCTATTCTGTCAGTGGGTCCCACAAAATTATCAAAGTTAAACGTCCGTTATTCCGAGTAAGTAATCTCGGATAACCTATTCTGTAAATAAATTAGTATCTAGAGAATAACTTTTGTTGCATGGCAGTGCTTCTAATTTTAAAAATAAAATTATTTTTTATTTTATTTTTTAAATAGATACCAACCCAACCTATATGTCCACATCATGTAATACTTGGCCAATAAGAGTCTGTTAATGGCCCAATAGTTGAAGGGCATCACCTGTGATTGGTGCGAATTAGAGAACTGATAGGCATCATGTCGCTTTGACGTGTTTTAAATCTGTAGTCCAACTTTGATAGGACTTAAATAGTTTCTATCCGTGGAAATTTTGTTTCGCTTAGAACTTGATTTTCATCGCTTTTACGTAGTTCCCTTCGTCCCAAAGTCCGTCTTGTGCATCCCTTTAGTCCTAAAAAGAGATTGAGAGTCCTCTTGTAAGAAATTTGAGATTTTACGTGCGATTCGTGGTGGTTTTTCACGTGCTCATGGAGGACAACGTGAGAGAAGTCTCACAGGGGTAAGGATGTGCACGGAGAGAGGTTTCGCCCTGACTAAGCTTGTTGCTTCGTATATTGCTTTTTGGTAGAAGACAAGTGATGATTAACTATGATTTCATAATTATTTTTATGTATAAAAAATATATTTTCAACACTATTTCCTATCTACTATGAGTATGTAGAGCTTTGGAAGGTTAAACACGAACTTTAATGTTTGTGAACATATTTAATTATCATTTCTAGATTGGAATTCGCAAGAACTTGTGGAAATATGTAATAATGTGTGAATATGAATTTCTTGGTTGAAAGGTGTCAACCACCATGGACGTCTTTCGCAAGAGACGTTCGAGTTGATTGACACGATTCAACCGGTCTTAGTAATTTTGTTAAATCCCTGATTATTTCTCAAAAAATCTGATTTTTTATTTTATAAATTCTAAATTCAAAGTCTCTGAATTGCCTGTATAAACATGTTTAAGTCATTAACAGCGTGCCCATGATCACGGTTTTCGAAAAATAATGAGAGCTTTATTTAATATGGGAGTTTGTTTAATGCTCTGATTATAATATCCAATATTTTTTAAAAGATATAAATAATAATTAAATAAATAATAATTGAAGGGTCAGGTGGAGTGTAATATGTTTAATAGTATAAGCCTATTAACTTATTTTTATAGATAGTTTAGTCCATTAAATTAGAAAAGTTTTTTATGTTCAGATACTCAGGATAGTATGTCAGTATTTTAATGATAACTCTCGGTGTATAACTCAGATATTGACGTAGTTAGCACCATTGGAAAGCTCTCTGAGAGATATACAACTTTTTAGAAGACCATTTTTGCTGATTCGTTTATTTACTAGGCTGAAAAATTAAAAGTTCAGTTTAGAAAGGAAAAGTTGCGAGAGAAGAGTCTGATTTAGAGTCAGATTGTCTCTAATTTGTGGAAGAAAGAATTAATCTGATCCAAATATAATTTGTAGAGCTTGTTTGGGGTTAGAAGATGGGTGTTAATTTTATAAATATGAGGTTGGGGGCATAGTTAACCTAACTATCTTTCTACATTATGAAAGGTGAGTTTTTGTTCATATTCTTGAAGAAAGAAAAGAAAATGAAGGTTGTTATTGAGAATAACTTATAATTTTGTGATTCTTTTACCTTCTAGGAGCATTTGAGGTCGAGGAGGAAGGCTAAAAAGTGGTGCTTCTTATTGGGAGTTAAGATCTCTTAATGGATTTTATATTTGAGGGATTTATAGCGTAAGAGGTAGGTGATGATTCTCTAAAGGATGAATATTTTGTATTATATGAAATGCTTAGTTTGTTTTCAATATTTCAGTGCCTAAAATATATTGAGAATATCATTAATTTGATTAGAAATCATTAGATTTGAAGATGGGATCATAAACCCTTGAAAAAAAATATGTTTTAACCTATTCTGGTCGGATTCAGTCGACCGATACGATTGGGTCGGTCAACTGATATCTATAGTATCCTGACTCAGAATCGAATTTTCCCGTTAAATTTCCTGATGTCCGTTCTCACTCGTTTTGACTCTGATTGACCTGAAATTTTTACCAGAGCTTCATCAAGATGTTTTTAGCCTGTATAAAAAAAATTATAATTTTTAAATTTTATTTGATATTTATTTCAATAATTAATTCAGAACAGCAATAAGAGACTCATTTGAGCATTCTATGGATGTCTAAATTTGTATCATATAAACTCGGATCTTAATGAAACTTTGCATACATTTTTTATGGTATTTCTATTATGTCTGTCAAGCTCGGTTATTTTATGAATTCATTTACTATTATTTCTATTATTTAATAAAATTTTAGTCCTAAAAAAAAGATTTTGACATGTAAAAATTATATTTCATTTTCAGAAATTTTTGAAAAAATTTATAGAAATATTTTTTATATATTTATAGCATGTTAGAGTCAATTTTACATTAAATTGAATAGAACCACATCATGTTGCTTTAAAATATCTTAATTTAATGAAAAATATATTATATTTGCATATGAATATCATCGATTATGTGATTAATGTTAAAATTCAAATTATGATAAAATATAATTTCTGTAAGACATGTGCCATCTAATTTAATATGTATGATATGGACGATGCCATATTAAGGGGATTATGTAACCCGATTTCAATGTAAATGACCTTGTTGTATAGGATATTATATGACTCAAGGACAATAGGTAAAATCTATGAAACCTATTTCAGTATGGTGTAGTGGTGAGATATGTGTGATCTCCGATTACGCGATAGTCAAGAATTGGTACGATTGTCTAAGTACCCGATATATATATGTGTGATCCTTTATATTGTGGTTAGGATAATTGTCCGATTAAAATATAGAATTGTGATAATTTGACATATATATGTGAATTATTTGATTTGTTTTAAGACATTATAAATCAGTTTTATGATATAAAATTTTCAAAAATCTAAATTTTGAAATATGTAACTTAATTACATGTTGCTAGTTATATTTTTAAGTCATATAATATGAGATATGTGCCTCCCTATGTGTTAGAGGAATTATGTGACATGTTTATGCTAGTAATTTATTTTCAAGTAAGTAAGAAAGTTTGATACATGTGATAAGTATTATGAATTAGCATGTTTGTTTTATATTATTAGAAAATGCGTCAAATTTAATATGAGATATATGTGAGATCTTATTTTGTATCATTCTCTTATTTGATCAATATGTAGTATTGTAAATTGTTTATGATATGATTATCATGTAAATTTCAATTATTATATGTTTCAATGTAGAGGAGATGATGCCGACTGATTTTATACTCAGTAAGTTTATTGGATAATTTTTCAAGAGAGATGACCAGATAATTGGATTTTGACTATGACTACGAGACATATGAGTTGTTTAGAGCTTTTGGATTTGAGGCTAATTGTGATAAATAAGTCTTTTCCTTTTAGTATATTGATGTAGTAGGAATAATTGAGTCTATTATATAATTTGTGAGATCCTTAGGAGTTGAGAGAGATTGATTTTGTTATGTTGAGACAGTTGTTATTATTAGGCTTTTGTCGATTGTGTTGACCTATTATTATTTGGAATTTATGATGGATGACTACTTGTTTTGCCTTGTGGGCTCTTATTATCTCATTTTCGTTATGTTATGCTATGTTATGTACCTGTATCGTTTCCAAATTTTGCTAAAAGTCGGATATGACTGGATACGAGATTTGGGGCGTTATAGAACATGGTATCATAGTAATTTTGAGAGTTTTGAGTTCCACACCTTCGGATCTGTTAAGTCTCGGTAGTTGATGATGGATTCGAGATTTTAGGTTAAATATAGTGATGGATATAGGTGTCCTCTAAGCCAATCATAAGGCACCTATTTCAATCTGGTTCACTAATAAATGGCACTAAATACATTATGTTGATTGACATATTTATATTTGCGCATAATGAAGTCCATGAATATGTGCAATAGTCATCAGATTATGATGAGATCATAATAATTAGACTTATGACTTATAAATACATATTCTCAATTGTTCCTAGTCGTAGGATGTTTGAGAAGGACATCAAACATCCGGTTAGACTAGTACATGTTATTCCAGCTCATATGATGAGGGTGACTGATCTCGTTAGTTACTAGTGTGGAGACACAATGGTAAACATGTAGGTGCTCATTGGAGAATGAGTTCACTGAACTGATCCGACATGAATCGCCGAATGGTAATTTACCTGACTGTCAATCGGCTTGATTCATCGTCACAGTGGCGTGGTTGATCCTTGGACTTGAGACACCAAAGACACCTTGTCGGTGGACTTCTGGACTTTGACCTTGACCTACGAATCCCTATCCACGGACCTACGAATCCCTATCCACGGGATCTCTAATAGTCAAGGATCGGGTTCAGCGGAAGACCTTCGAAGGTGATTGTGTGTTCAATAAAGGATCGTTCGCTCTCAGGTAACTGGAGAGAGAATGCTCTAGAATAGATCCGCAGGAGTCTTTGGCCAGAGTAGAAACAATATCAGAAAAGTGGTTTTCAGATATTGTAAAGCGGAGTCTGATTCAAGTGAGTTGACAATCTAGGGTTTGACAGTTGACCATACCCTAGGTTAACTCGAGAGCATTGTGCGAACGAAGGATTATAGCCACGTGGTAACTGTGGACGGACAAGTTTCATGAGTGGGTTGCTGAACCCCATTACCTTCCGGGATCATGAGGTGTTGCTTGGCACCCAACTTGATCAAAAGTCCGACTGAATTTACATGCGATGATAATTCGGTTAAGTAATTAGTTAATATCTAGATATTAATTAATTACAATAAGTCAATAACTAGTTATTGGACTTAACGGGCTGAAAACCGGACTGGTAAATGGGCCTAGAGGGTCACATGCAATAAGATTCTCAGTCGGTGGTACATAAGTGGGATTTATATTAACTCGGGGACTTTTGTGAAAAGTTGCGCCGACTTAATATATATACGCGCTGTTGAGAAACCCTGGGCCAAGCTCCAGGATTTCCCCTTGCTGGCCGTCATCCCTCCTTTTTCTTTCCTCCTCTGGGCGCCCCGTTCGAGGCGCCGAGATTGTCACCGTCTCCGCCGCACGTGATTCCTAAAAGTCGGGAATTCCCGTCGGCGGGATTTCAGCAATCGTTGCGGCGACGGATCTTCAGCGAGTGAACTGATACAAACGAGGGATCGAGGACGAACCACCGCGGAGGATCGCGTGGATACCGTTGGAGGCCGGACGCTTGTGCGGCTCGCGGCATCGCCTCGACGGAACCGAGACGGAAGCGGATTCAAATCCGCGCACGGTAATCGGATTACTTCCCGTTGTTTTTCGGTTTTAGTTTTTCGTTTCGAATCGGATCAGCGGGCATCGGGCGCGATTTAATTTTGTTCTTAAACGCTGCGTTCTTCGCGTCCCGCCCAGATCCCAACAGTGGTATCAGAGCCATGTTCCGCTCTGATCCGCTTCGGAATGGCGAAATTAATATTCTAGATTTAATTCCATGCATAATATTTCTTTCTCCAAATTTAAAATTGTTCATGGGATGAATAGTTTTATTTTGTGAGGAGAAATCTGATTATTTTTGGGGTTATTTTCTTGTTCTTCATGGAGATGATAACCGGAATTAGAGGGCTTGGTGGAGTGATTAATGGTGGTCGGACCACCACTATTTGGATGCTGGTATGACCAGCTAACTTTCCTCGACTTCGGGATCTCCCTGTAGTCGTCGGCAGCCGGCGGTGGAGCCTCTCGTTTTCTGACTTTCAAAGGTTGAAGAAGGAGAAAAGGGGAGGAAAAACAATGGAATCCAAGAGGAAACCGCCAGATAAATGGGGCAACCGGCGGCAAGGATACGCCGGCCGGCCACTGCCGGCGTCGGGCATGATGGGGGCCAACCCCCCTTTGCCGGCTCCGGCCACCTATGCAGCCGTCGGAGGCAGCGGTGCTGCCCCCCCCTTCTACCTGCAAACAAACACAGAAAGGGGGGGAACCCTAGCCCTCGGGCCGATCGAAGCTGGGCCTGGGGCCCTGGACCGGCAGTCCCGAGCCGGCCCGACCGGGGACTGGGGCTGGGCCCGGGCCGGCACGCCAGGCACCAGACCTAGCTAAGCCAGGTGATGCCTGGCTAGAGCCCTGGTGCCAGGGTCCAAGCCTGCCCTAGTTTTGGCTGGACCCAAGCCCAGGCCCATTGGGCCTAGCCCCTTTAATCCCTATAACCCCCTAGCCCATTAAACCCCTTTACCCCTTAAACCCCACTTTATTTTTTTTTAAATTGAGATTCTTAATGTTTAACATATATATATTAAGCTTAAGTTTACAATTTTAAGTTAAAGGGAATTTACGTTTAAGATGCGATCTTAAATGTAATTAACAATTGTTGTTAAATTGCCTTTAATTAAGTAATTTAAAGGGGAGTTTTTAAGATATGATCTTTAATGAGTTTTATAATTAAGATATGATCTTAATTTTATTAACAATTGTTGTTAATATTTTAATATTAGTGATTAAGGGGATTAATTAAGATGAGATCTTAATTTAGTTATTAACAAATGTTGTTAATATCTTTTTATTAAATGATAAAAGAGGTTTAGTTTTAAGATGTGATCTTAAACAAAATTAACATGATTTGTTGATTTACCTTTAATTAAAGTAATTAAAGGGGTTAAAATTTAAGATTTTGATCTTAAATTATAATTCACAAGTGTTGTTAATTTAATTAGATTGTGACTTTAAAATTAATCAACAAATGATGTTAATTATTTAAGTGATTAGATTAATGTATCAATTTCTTAGCAATCGTTGTTAGGAAATTAATTTTATAATTGAAGGACACTTAATGATAGTTATAAGTGTTTAATTGACTATTTTGATATGTTAATTAATTCTTGAGTATTAACCCTTAATAATTGTTATTAAGGATTCATTTATTTTAAAACTCTCAATAATACTTATTGATATTTAATTAGACTTCTCAAGGATCTCTCAATTATAGTTAATATTGATCTAATCTATTTGGAATTTGATCTTTTATAAATGTTATTAAAAGATTAAATTAAGTCTAAGATGTTAGACTATTTTAATTAGAAATGTTCTAATTATTATTTCTTAATAATTGTTATTGAGAAATATGATTTAGTTAAGGGGTTCTTAACAAGGAGTTGTTAAGGGTTTAATAATTGAATTAGAAATTATTTTATAAATGTTATTTAGGAATTTTTAATTCTTTCTAAATGTTAGATTGTTTCACATTAATAATTGTTATTAATGTGAATTAAAATTAATCTAAGTGTTAGATTAATTAATTTAGAATTGTTCTAAATAATGCATGGAATATTTTAGAATTTTAATTTTAACCTTGTGTGCACATGTTGATGTATTTAATACTTTAAATTAGATTTAAATGCATGTTAGAAAATATGATTTTCGAAATTCACATTATCCAGTTTTGATTGGCACCCAGGTTTTAAGAAAGCCAAAATTATTATAATTTCAAAATTTTAGCCTTCATGTAATGTGCTTTATCATGTGTGGATGGTTAAAATTTGTGGTGGTCATAGACATGCACTTAGTTAAATTTCATATCATGTGATGGTATGTGAGTATGTGGATTGTTATGGGATGTGATGTACATTAATTAAGTGTTAATTAATGAGGCTTGCATGCCTCCTTCTCTCCATTCCATTGTAATTCTATCTCCCTCTGTTATTGCACTTGGCCATAAGACTTTCTCTTACAATTTATTTGTATTTGAAATTATTTCAAAATTAATATTATTTGTAATTGATCGCGCCGACCGAGGAGAGGCGAGGATGATCCACAAATGCAACCAGGAAGGCGACAGGAAATGAGATCACCAGTGGCTATGTGTTTGCAAGTTTAGATTATATAAATGTTATATAGTTTTGGTGATTAATTGTTTGGCTCCAATTAATCACCGTGTTGTCTATGACCACATAATAAACATGTATGGATGATGCATGCTTTTAGTTATTGATTATGAATCGATTGCTAATATCTAGGTATAGTTAAATATATTCGATATATTTATAAATTATCACCTAGGATGAGACCAACTTAATATAAATAAAACCTTCAACATAAAGTCTAAGCCGGAGCGCGAGTCATTGAGAATGTACCGCGTGGCTCTCCATCAATATAATTCTTAGAACTTGATTCAGTGATGACAGTTTCTACGTGTTTACCCGAGATCTGCCACCATCTGATGAAATGACTATTAACTATGCCATTATGATGCCTTGAGATTGGAATAGAGGAACGATGTAGCTATCCTCGCGTTTACCCGGGAGCTGCATTCTTACTCTACTCTGTCACGTATTGATGGTAAAGCTTAGATCAGGTGTAATGGTCTACTATGTTTACCCAGGACCATTAAAGACCTAGGAGCCGAAATAAGATCGGATATTGCAAGGAGTTGCAATTACCATGAGATGGTTGCTCTAAGATAATAGTATGATACTATATGTTTATCCGAGGTCATACTGTGATTCTTGGAGATTCTGATCCTCACTAGAAGACTTTCGGAGTCTTCCATTCTGTATACCTGAAGGTTATACAGTCCGTCGAAAAATAGTGGGAAATAATTCAAGATAAAAGACCATAATTGAATTATAAGAACTATCTGCTTAAATCACGTTATTTCCTTCGATTCACTAATATGTCGTCTATTCGAGATGTTGGCATGTTGGATGCCAACACTTCTCATACTCAGACTGACTAGAAAACTCTAAAGAATGTCTTTAGGGGTGAGTGAAAGTCACTATCTTAATCAGATATAATGAATCCTCTTACTTGGATAGACCAAGGTGAAGAGATATTCATGGTATGCCTTATTGAAAGGCAATGATTGTCATGGAATCTCTTATTTGGATAGACCAAGATGAAGAGATATTTATGATGTGCCTTTGAGAAAGGCAAGTGGTAAGATTTTAAACGATCGAATCCATACCTAAAAAAGGATAAAGAAAAATCAGCTGAGATAGAGAAGTAGCAGTTCTCCCACTGCAACCAATATAAGGATACTGGTAAAGGCAAAACGAATATGGAACTTGAAAGAAGTTTCATATATTCTTATTAATCAACTTTTGCATGTCTATTGGAGAATTAGAGTATCCAATATGGGATATTGGAAATGATTCTCAGAGCTGCGATAGTGTGCATACTTAGACAAATAAAAGGAAATCGAGAAAATGCAAATGTTGAGTTAGACTCAACAATTGTTCATGATATTCATAGGTTGCAGTCTAACAGTAAATCTGTGTATATCTATAGGAGTCTAAAATGAAACTGAATAATTGTTATTTAGTTGCATAAGATATCAAGAATAACATTGATTGAGAAAGAATAATAGTTGTTCAAATCAGTCAATGCACTATAGATTCTTGATGTGATATTTTATGGGATGAATGTTCACAAGTCTCCTATAGAAATGAACTGTGTGAATCCTGATTATCTATGGTATTGTACACAGGATTGTACAGTAAGAAATTATTGATGTTGATACATATTGATGTAAATAGATCAAAGGCCAAAGATAATCACTCTCATTGACTTACCTTATAGTTAACTCTCAGAATGATTCGATTGTAAGTACTTATTGAAGTACAAGATGAATATATCTGAGAGATTAAGGTATAAGATCAATATGAAGTATTATAATTTTTGATTTGATCAAAAAAACTAATACTTAGGTATATGATTCACATAAATCATTAAGATGATAATTGTATCCTCGCTCGATTAATCCTCATTGTGCATCATAGTAATATGATAGAATGAAGAATCGCACCTTATTAAGATATGGTGCGATACATAATAGGATTTGCCTAATTCTTATCCTTTTGAACATGAGTATGAACATTAAATGTCCATACTTTAAAGATGGTTCCAAATAAGTCAGTGTGTATCCATATAAGATAAGAAAACCAAATAATGCATATGAGATGTGAATTATGAACAAACCTGTTTAAGTCAGGTATTATCGTGATGTGAATTTGTGAATGTCTAAAGAGTTTGGACATTACATTTATTGGACAGGCGATAATAAAATAATTATCATTCTGAAAGTTGTCTTCCGTGAAGAGGAACATGTCCTCAGAGAAGATAGTGGGAACTGATAAAACTAGAAGATGTTCTAGACCCACAAATTAACATAAGATTATTAGATAATCTTTAATTGTTTGGAACCACTCATGACACACATCAGAGAGCTTTGTAGATTTTTTGAGATTCTCTCAGTGACCATAAAGATATGTTTGACATATCTAATCTAGGAAGATGAGAGGAGCTCAAAATAGATTATGATCTAAAATCTATGATAATGATGTTCTCTGTTATTACAACTTTGAGATTGATAAGTTTATTAGAATTCTACTTATCTATACTGCCAATCATGAGATGATGACAGTTGGATATTAAAAGCGTCCACTCATTGTGATTGAGGTAAAGATGTATATGATACACCTTTAAAGCTTTTAGAATATCCAGAAAGCAAGTTATGATTTCAAAAGATTATTTTGAATCAAACTAAAACTTTCCAAAGTTGTAATAAGAGTTTTTGACTTAATTGTCAGATATTACGTGATCATTAAGAATGATCACGGACTGTGTGTGTTCAAAGAGGACAGTGGGAGTACGGTCGCTTTAATAATACTTTATGATAATGACATCAAAGTCATTAAGAATGACTTCGGGATGTTACTATTAGTGAAAGCATTATTAACCATATTTTCCTCCATAATAAGTTTAGTTTTAATATCCCACGTATTGGAAATACGAGTCTATTAAGATAGATTGGTGGGGATATTGTATTGACCTGTATGTCAAGATGTTTGGCATAAATTTCATAACAAGTCTCAATTGTGGAGATATGGAATTTATTCCTTTAAAGAAAAGGTTCCTTAAAGGATACATGAGTGAATTGCATCATTAAGCGCTTGAGAAATGCTAAGGATGCATTCACGTATATGGAGAGGATGATTTAAAATTATGAGGTCACACTGATTCAAATTTCAAGTCAAATAATGGATTCTGGTTCCAATCCAGAACTCGATATTAAGGTGACGACATAAATAAGTGATACTGTTATTAGAACAATATGGATGAAAAGGTTCATCCCTGAACTAGATATAGTTATAAAAGGTCTCTGATAAAATCTCGTTGTTGTAGGACAATAGTGGGAGCGATTAATTGTGTGATCGAGCCATGGTCTCATCAGAAGTTGCAGAACATTTTGAGGTTCTTTCACAGGTTTAAAGACAAAGGATTAAGAGGAAATAACGTAATGGAAAATATTCCATCTGTAGATAATTTAGCAGATCTCTGACCAAGTCTTAGTCACAGACTTTATGTGAGCATCACTTAGATTTGATGGAGATCAAATGCGAAGGTGATTGGTTTGAGTCTAAGTGGGAGATTGATGGATATAGGTGTCCTCTAAGCCAATCATAAGGCACCTATTTCAATCTGGTTCACTAATAAATGGCACTAAATTCATTATGTTGATTGGCATATTTATATTTGCGCATAATGAAGTCTATGCATATGTGGAATAGTCATCAGATTATGATGAGATCATAATAATGAGACTTATGACTTATAAACACATATTCTCAATTGTTCCTAGTCGTAGGATGTTTGAGAAGGACATCAAATATCCGGTTTGACTAGTACAGGTTATTCCAGCTCATATGATGAGGGTGACTGATCTCGTTAGTTACTAGTGTGGAGACACAATGGTAAACCTGTAGGTGCTCATTGGAGAATGAGTTCACTGAACTGATCCGACATGAATCGCCGAATGGTAATTTACCTGACTGTCAATCGACTTGATTCATCGTCACAGTGGCGTGGTTGATCCTTGGACTTGAGACACCAAAGACACCTTGTCGGTGGACTTCTGGACTTTGACCTTGACCTACGAATCCCTATCCACGGGATCTCTAATAGTCAAGGATCGGGTCCAGCGGAAGACCTTCGAAGGTGATTGTGTGTTCAATAAAGGATCGTTCGCTCTCAGGTAACTGGAGAGAGAATGCTCTAGAATAGATCTGCAGGAGTCTCTGGCCAGAGCAGAAAAAATATCAGAAAAGTGGTTTTCGGATATTGTAAAGCGGAATCTGATTCAAGTGAGTTGACAATCTAGGGTTTGACAGTTGACCATATCCTAGGTTAACTCGAGAGCAATGTGCGAACGAAGGATTATAGCCACGTGGTAACTGTGGACGGACAGGTTCCATGAGTGGGGTGCTGAACCCCATTACCTTCCGGAATCATGCGGTGTTGCTTGGCACCCAACTTGATCAGATGTCCGACCGAATTTACATGCGATGATAATTCAGTTAAGTAATTAGTTAATATCTAGATATTAATTAATTACAATAAGTCAATAACTAGTTATTGGACTTAACGGGCTGAAAACCGGACTGGTAAATGGGCCTAGAGAGTCACACGTAATAAGATTCTCAGTCGGTGGTACATAAGTGGGATTCATATTAACTCCGGGACTTTTGTGAAAAGTTACGCCGACTTAATATATATATGCGCTGTTGAGAAACCCTGGGCCAAGCTCCAGGGTTTCCCCTTGCTGGCCGTCATCCCTCCTTTTTCTCTCCTCCTCTGGGCGCCTCGTTCAAGGCGTCGAGATTGTCACCGTCTCTGCCGCACGTGATTCCCGAAAGTCGGGAATGTCCGTCGGCGGGATTTCAGCAATCGTTGCGGCGATGGATCTTCATCGAGCGAGCTGATACGGACGAGGGATCGAGGACGAACCACCGCGGAGGATCGCGTGGATACCGCTGGAGGCCGGACGCTTGTGCCGCTCGCGGCATCGCCTCGACGGAACCGAGATGGAAGCGGATTCGAATCTGCGCACGGTAATCGGATTACTTCCCGTTGTTTTTCGGTTTTAGTTTTTTGTTCCAAATCGGATCAGCGGGCATCGGGCGGGATTTAATTTTGTTCTTCGTTTCCGCTGTGTTCTTCGCGTCCCGCCCGGATCCCAACATATAGGTCATAGAATAGTTAAGTTTTGAGTTGAGATAGAACTAGTAGTGCTGAATTGTTAGATTTGAGAGCTTATTTGAGGTATTTAGATTTTCAGGATATGTTGAGACGTGATCATCTTACTATGGTTCCTCCTATTCAGCCCCCGTCTTCTAAGGATACCCCTGTACAGGGAGGTTCTTCTGCAACCCAAGGCCAAGGTGTGGTCAGCATACCACCAGTCGATATGGACTTTAGCGGGTTCATGCAGCCTGTTCACGGGCTTATGCAGGCTTTGCAGACTCAAGACTCTGGCTCAGTCCTATGGGCCTAAGGCGACCCCTATGATGGACCAGTTCAACAAGTTGTGTCCTCCTTCTTTTAAGGGGGAGAGCCGACCAGAGGTTGCTGAGGCTTGGCTCAATAAGATGCAGAAGATGTTAGCTGTGATTCATTGTCCAGAAGATGAGAAGGTCAGTCTAGCGACCTTCATGTTGCAGGAGAGAGCATATATTTGGTGGAAGTCTATGAAGAGGACTATGTTTGCTGATCGTGCTACATTACTTGAGTGGAGTTTCTTGGAGTTTTTCGTGAGAAGTATTTTCTTGATCATGTTCAAGATAAAAAGGAGATAGAGTTTCTCAACCTAGTGTAAGGCACTATATCTATAACTGATTATAAAGCAAAGTTCTCTAAAAAATATGCACCCCATATCTATGATGATGAGAAGACAAAGCTGAAAAAATTTGTCAAGGGTCTGAAAGGTACCATTCGACGTTATTTTGTTGCTCAAGACCCTAAGACTTTTGCTGCTACTTTGATGACTATATTCAATATGGAGCTAGAGCATGAGGAATAGAAGAGCAGAAGGATCAGAACAAGAGAACTGCATCAGCTACCTTTGTGTACAAGGATAATAAGAAGTTTTGGGTCCAGCCAGTGAAGGGTCCGACAACGAAGGTGTTCGATTCAACCGCTTGTACTTAGTGTGGGCAGTGACATGATGGAACAGAGTACTGGAGAACAACCGACAAGTGTTCAGTGTGTGGTGATTCAAGGCACATGGTTAGAGATTGTCTAAAGGCTAGAGCTCAACTAGTGTAAGAATAGAAGACATGCAAGATTCAAGGACGTATTTATGCTCTTATTAAGGAAGATGCTGAGGAGACTCCTACTATTGTAGAATGTACTATTCTTATTGATGATGTTCATGCTAAGATGTTATTTGATCATGGAGCTACTCATTTAATCATATCTACTAGTTTTGCTAAATCACTTAAGAGTAGAACGATAGATCTTACACATCCATTGATAGTTACTCCAGCTTTTGGAGAGGAGATTCACACTATGCACATTATATCTTCTATTTTTGTTAACTTTGGGGATAGAGATAGAGTGGCTGAATTGTATGTGATCGAGATGGTAGACTTTGATGTTATTTTGGGCATGGACTGGCTAGATAAATATTTTGCCTTGTTATATTGTCATCATAAGAAATTGATATTTCGCGAGCCTAGTGAGAAGGAGTTTATTTATCGTTGACCTAGGCATCGATCATCTTCACTCAAGGCCAATAAGTTGTTGAGAATGGGTTGTCATAGATATTTGGCTAGCATGGTGATGATTCCGTCAGATGGTGCTAGTGGGAGATTCTTGCTGATAGTGATGTTATTCGGGAGTTCCCTGATACTTTTCCAGATGATCTACCTAGTTTGCCTCCTTTATGGAAGATCAATTTTGTCATTAAACTTATGCCAGGGACATGTATTGTATGGCCCCAATGGAATTGGCAGAACTGAAGAAGTAGTTGCAAGAGTTGCTTGATAAGGCATTCGGTCCAGTGTGTCACCATGGGGAGCCCCACTGCTCTTTGTGCACAAGAAGGATGGTTCGATAAGGCTGTGTATCGATTATCGTCAGCTTAATCAGGTAACTATAAAAAATAGATATCCTTTGCCCAAGATTGATGATTTGTTTGATCAATTGCAGTCGGCCAAAGTCTTTTCCAAGAAAGATCTTTGGTCAGAGTATCATCAGTTGTGGATCAAGCATAAGGATATACCTAAGACTACTTTTAGGACTTAATATGGGCATTATGAGTTTGTAGTTATGCCTTTTGAATTGACAAATGCCCATGTTGTTTTATAGATATGATGAATAGGGTGTTCTAACTGTATTTGGACCAGTTTGTGGTAGTATTCATTGATGATGTGCTAATTTACTCTTTGAGTATTGAGGCACTCATGGAGCATTTGCGAATTATTTTGGAGCTGTTGAGATAGAATCAGTTATATGCTAAGTTTAGTAAGTGCGAGTTCTGGTTGGAGCGAGTTTCTTTTCTTGGTCATATGATTTTCAAAGATGGTGTATCTGTATATCCGACTAAAGTTGAGGCCGTGCTTTCTTAGGAGACGCCTAAGAATGCTTCAGAGATTTAGACTTTTTGGGTTTGGCAGGCTATTACATGCGCTTCATTGAGGGATTTCTATCTGTTGCTGCTCTGATGACTAAACTTACCAAGAAAGGTGTTAAGTTCATATGGTCTGAAGAATGTGAGTAGAGTTTTCCAAGAGTTGAAGACAAGACTTATCACTGCCCCAGTTTTGACTTATTCTAGTGGTCAAATGGTTTTGTTGTTTATATGGATGCTTCCAGGAAAGGTATGGGTTGTGTGCTGATGCAGAATGGGAAGGTTGTAGCTTATGCTTCACGACAATTAAAGGATCATGAGAAGAATTTCCTAACACATAATTTGGAATTAGCTGATGTTGTTCATGTTTGGAGGATTTAGAGGCATTATCTTTATAGAGTGCAGTTTGTGATCTTTACTGATTACTAGATCTTGAAATATATTTTCTCACAGAATCTGAGATAGAGAAGATGGGTTGAATTTTTGAAGGATTATGACTTTGCACTGAGTTATCATCCTGATAAGGCCAATGTGTTTGCTGATGCTTAACAGGAAACTGATGGCCTTGTCTTTGCATAGAGATTGGGAGATTCTTGAAGATGTTGTTGATTGTAGACCAGAAGTTAAAGGTGAGCATCGTATTCTAGCTTAGTTGGTTGAGACTTGTGATTGTGGAGAGAATTGTAGAAGCTCAAAAGCAAGATCCTAAAATGCAAAAATTGATTAGTAAGACTAATATTTCTTAGAGTGATGATGTAGTTATCAAATTTCGAGGCAGATTATGTATTTCACAAGATGAGGAGCTGCGAAGGGAATTGTTCATCACCAAATGGGCGGAAGCTGACGCTTACACGGAGATCAAAGCGTCAACAATTTGCATGTTTATCATGAAGAATATCACCACTAGATTCGAAAATCCAAGTACCATCATCATCGACAATGGACCGCAATTTATTTCACAAGAATTGAAGGACCTCTGCAATAGGTATAAAATTGCATTGCATCATTCATCTCCATATTATCTACAAGGCAATGGCCAAGCATGGACAACTACTAAAACCTTGATCAAAATCATAAAGAAAACATGTAAGTCTAACAAATATATAGATTGGCCAGAGAAGCTCGTTGAGGCTCTATGGGCATACCAAACTTCAATCTATACTTCCACTGGGCAAACTCCATATTCCTTAACGTTTGGAATGGGGGTAGTAGTTCCATATGAAGTCCTCAGTCCGTCATTAAGGGTACAATTGAACAAGGAGTTTTCTCTTGATGAGCATCGCTCTGCACTCTTCGGTCAATTGAAATTCTAAGACGAGAAGAGATGGTCAGCTGCTAACCATGCACGAGTTTATCAAAATAGGCTTGCACGTTTTTACCAAAAGAATATTATTGAAATAAAGTTCAAAGTTGGTGAAATAGTGATAAAACGAATTTTTGTAAAACCTGGTGGTCCTCGCTCTAAGCTCCAACATAATTGGGAAGGTCTTTATATTGTAAAACATGTTTTTCCTAGTAACGCCTACATGTTAGTTAATGTAGAAGGTCAAGAATTATCTCATCCTTGGAATAGTTTATATCTAAAGAAATACTACCCTTAGGTTAAGTATGTCGACTAGCATGGTGGAAAGACCAATGGAGTCAGAAAATTTGGGATCCTAAATTTCCTCTTTAGTCTTTGATAATCTAATTTAGGCGCATGATGCACACATAAACACGCTTTGTTCGTAAGTAACAAAAGATGTGAAGTCTAAGGAAGGCTGATAGCCTGACTGAGAGTGTGAGGTACAATATGTTCTTTCTTTCTCGGATCACGATGTTGGAACGGGGCCCAGGATAGACTACTAAAAGTACCCGTCATCTTACTAGGAGGCCGTCAAAAAAAAAAAGGAAAAAAAAATCAAAAGATTCCCCCCAAAACCCAAAAGCAAAAGGTAAAAGCCAAATACAAAAAGGCCACAAAGTCAAACGTCAATTCAAAAAGCCAAATATCCAAATAAAAAAGAGCGCAAGATCAAAAATACCCCACAAAGTGGAAATGACCGAACCCCAATGGATAATAGGGTAAATGATGGACATCTTCCTGGGTTTCCGAAACCCTCTTGTGAGCTTTCTAGACCATTTCTTCCCTTTTCCCTAAGGGGCGTACTCTAAGCTTAAGAAATGGCCTAAGTTGACTAAGGGTTAAATCATCGAATGGGATCATGAACACAAGCATAATAAAAGCACGATGAATCTAGATTATGTTATTGAAGAATAATTAGAGAATTAAGATAACAAACAAAGTAAGCTCTTTTGATCCAAGTACCATGCTGGTCTTTAGATTATGATTATTTCAAAATCACAAAAAAAAGGTATTTCAAAATCACAAAAAATGGATATTTCAAAATCACAAAAAAATGGATATTTCAAAATCACAAAAATTGAATAATTCAAAATCACAAAAAATAGATATTTTAAAAACACAAAAAATGGATATTCCCAAAGCACAAAAAATAGATATTTCAAAACTAAAAAAATAGATATTTCAAATTGTAAACCAAAAAGTTGAATATGTTAAAATTTCAATTAGCATCCGCTTGTCACATCATGTGTGTTCTATTTTTATTCCCAGTTAGCATTCGTGTGCTTGCATGTTGCATTATTTAAATTATTCCCTTCAATTTATTTTGCCTTCATTGAATAAAATTTTTTCCCTTTGACCTTTCTACCAAGGATAGGATCAAATAGTCGGTTACTTAACCGGGCAAGGAGCTAAGATAGAACAGATATTTAACTTGTTTGTTCAAGTTATGTACATGTTACAGATATGCAAAAAAGAGACATTCAAAGTGCACAAGAGATCCATGGTCACATAAACAACAGTGTTATATATGGAAAGGTTATACATGCGTCGGAAAGTCCATCATTTCCGCAGATCAAGACTCAAAAGTACATCATGAAAAAGTCTAAAAAAATATATATCATTAAATAGTGGGCATGACAAGGATGATCAACATCTACAACACTCTCATGGCTGGCTCTCCCCAACACCATCATCAAACTGACTTTGAGCCTCATCATGTGTATTGGGCTCTCTGGTCGGCAGTGGCGGTGGTCCCATGGCGCTCGGCTCGGCTATGGTAGAAGACACGACAATGCTCGTCGTGAAGATGCTCCCATGGCCGCCCTCGCGAGCTCGTTGGTACCGCTCTTCCACACTCCGCCACTCATGTTCAGCCACTGCCAGCTATCCCTGGAGCGCCTTGTTGTCTGCCATGAGTCGGTCACGCTCCTGGGCCCTCTCCTCCTGAATAACCTCCAGACGAATCTAAAGGCTTGAAAGCTCGAGGGGGAGGTCACCCGTGGATAGTCTCGCCAACTGCTCCTCCAGCTCGGAGACTCAGGCCGTGGCACCCCATATCTGCTCAAGCTTCGCCTCGGCTCTCTAGAGAGCCTCTTAAAGCTCAACAACTTGTTGATCAGCCAAAGAAAACGAGAACTTACCTGGGAGGCGCAGTCCTCCTCGACAAGAGAAGCTCGGTGGATGGCCCGAGCCAGCTGCTCCTGGAGGGAGGCGAGAGCCGCTTCCTGAGATGTGCCCGATGATGAGGCTACAACCATGTCGGTGGGAAGCTGGGCAGCCTGGGTGTAGGCGACACGCTGCATCAAGGGATCATTATCAATGGTTAAGTGTCAAAACAATTTAATTAATGAAATGAAAGCATTCATACATCATTAGGCAATTCATGCATACATACCAAGGCATTGAGCTCAACGTGAACTTGTTTGAGTTGGGCTTTTGCATCCTTGAGGCGAGCCCGGAGGGTGATGATGGTGGCATCCCGCGCATCCTGCAGCCATTCATTCATTCACAAATATGTGCAAGATAATAATAAAACTTTCAAGAAGCATTTCATCATACTTACATCTAAGGGACGAAGTTGTTGGAGGTGGGTAGCGTAGTGGACCCGGTACTGTTGGAGGTAGGCCTCGCTACTCTCCACGTGTGATTCCATGGGCACCCCACGATGCTCCCAGTCTACATGCTGGTCTGCGAACTTCACTCGCCAGTTAGTGCAGGCCTGCTTCCCCCTCATTGCCCTCCTGGTTCCCTCTGGGATCTTCTCCTCAATCCACTCCTAGTGGAGGCCCAATGTTCTCATCACCAGCCGGAGATGCAGTAGCTCGATTTCGTTGAGGCAATGGACCTACATCTGGTGTCTACTCCTCGCTCTGCCTGCTTCCACCCATGGCTGCCCTACCTCGTCCATACCAACGTAAGGGCGCCAGATCACCTGCATTCACATAGGTTAGTTGCATCACTCATAATAAATCAATTGCATTTAATTAAATAAATAAAAATAAAGATGAAATAAAACTTACCAAGAGCTCTGGATAGTCGAGAAATTGATGATGGAGAGCTGTTAGTTGATGGTGTTGTGGTGCAGTGTCAATAATTGGCCGCCATCTATGGGCCAATGACACATTGTATGGACGAATGGCCTTCACTTGGCCCAGAGGGAAATAATAGTAGCTCCATATCTGCATGCATGAACATGTAGGTTAGAAATCATCATAATCATATCATGTCATGGAATTAAATAAAATTCATTAAAGGACATACCTGAAGAAACGGCGCGAAGCCGCTGATGGTGAACTCGTGGTCCGACACGACTGCGGACAGATCGGTAAAGAAGTTGGCCAGAAGGGCCGCACCCCAGGCATACTCCCCTAGTCTATCTAGATCCCTAAGGAGACTTAAGAAGCGATAGTGAACATGGTCGCCCTTTGTCCCGAAGAGTAGCCTACCAAAGAAAAATACTAGAAAAATCCTAAGTTGCCTATCTACCAACTTCGTTTGGCTCTCGTCCCAACAATAGGTCCCTAATGCTGGACAATCTATCTACAAACATCTCTCGAGACTCACCTACTCTCTGCCTAGGGTCGACTAACCCTAGGGCATCTATTACCTCCACTCTATATAGGATCCTAGACTCTCTGCCAGGGAACCTTAATACTGATAATCCCAATAGACTCTAAGCCATATCTCAGTAGTCAGGGTGAGTAATCCCACTCACCGCACGACCCTCTACTCTGAGGCCAGTGATCCTGGACACATCCTCTAAACTGGGGATCATGTGTCCCCAGGGCATTAGAAATGCCCGACTCACTGGATCCCACCTCTCTCTAAGAACCTGAAGAAGGACTAAATCTATCCAGAAAGGCTTTATCTTTAAAATCTCCCAAAACTCATCCGTCGTACTTGTGCCTTTTGAAAATCTGGCAGACCACGGTATGTCGCTATCACAAGATCCCAAGATATCCTGGTCCTCATCGTACCCTGCAATTGTCCAAGGAAATGTCAAATTAATCATTTCAAGGGTAAGAAAAATCAATTTTTAAAAGTATTTTGGGCCCAAGATCACTCCCCTGAATGGCGTCGGGGATGGTTGATGCCTATTGAAAGACGTCGCCTGGTCCCGACGCCATTCAATCACGGGTCCGTAGACCTGTGGCCGTCTCTCCTTCTTGGCTTTTAACCCCCAAAATGCTATAAAAAGGAAGTTTTTGAACTCACCATTGGAGGGCCGGCTTCCTCGGTCGATGCCACCGCTGCCTCGCCCGCCGGAGCCACGGGAGGAACGTCCTCCGCCTCTATGAAAGCCGTCGCTTCCGAGTGGGCTTGTGCCGCCTCGTCCACCACTTACATTGGAATTCCTTCCTCCTCGTCCACTTCCACCACCGGGATGGCCGCGACCCACTGCCGCTTCCCGCTAGGGCCTCCACGATCCATAGGAAATGGTGAGAGGAGAGGACGAGAGTGGGAGTGAATGAGAGTTCGAAAGAGAGATCTAGAGTGAAAGTGAGAGAGGGCTCGGGTAAGAGAGCTTGAGAATGAGAGGGAGATGGCCGGAGAGAGGAAAGGACGCCAGAAAAGCGCAAACTCGTCGGAAACTGCCACCTGTCACCAGAGCTCGGAGGGAAGGAGAGGAGAGAGAGAGCGTTGGAGAGAATGAGGAGGAAGGAGGGATCGAGTTCGCACAGCCTGACTTAATTTTCTAAATGGCGTCGGGCACGAAAGACACGATTCAATCGCACATAAATTAAGGCATGCGGTTTGAATTTTGAAAATTACTGAAAGGCGACCATGGACGACACGATTTGAGATTTGCTGCCTTTATTGGTCAGAGCCGTACCACAAGAATTCTAGAATTAATTGAAAGACGTCGACCATGGGCGACGCTATTCAAGGAATTAATGCATTGGAAATTGTGGAAGTACGGTTGAAATAATGATTGGCGTCGACCATGGACGACGTGATTCAGAATATTAAATGCCTCGAAAAATTTGAAAAAATTGGAGAGAGAATAGGCGTTGACCATGGCCGACGTGATTCAGGATCTATTTAAGGAATAAGTTTAATTTTTGGAAATTGAATTAAGTTGAAAGGTGTCGCTCTGAGCGGACGCGATTTGAATTATTGAGCGCAAAACTTTGAATTTTGAGAAAAATGAGCTGTTTTGTTTAAGGAAAAATCCAAAAAATTGCACAATATTAAGGGAAGATATTTATTGCATTAAAGGAATGATTTTCTATTAAAATTAAAAAATACATCAAACTTTGGGCAGGAGTTGAGAGCTTTTAGGTCGAATTTTCTGAAGCTCTTTTACATAGCTTTTCCATAGCTCTCAATTCACTTCATGAGGAAGTTTAACACAACGGGTGAAGCCGATGTTCTACAAGGTCGCAATGAGTTCCGTCGCCTTGAAGTCTTCATAAGTTCCTAAAGCCCACTTCTTTATTGGAGAAAGATTGGATATCTTAGGAATTTCGTAGCAAGGCATGCCAAGTTGAGGATGATAGCGATGTGGATTATATTAGACGAACTCGGTCTCCCCGATCAGTCGGAGTTCTGTGCAGTACAACGGCGCACCCGGATGGCCTTTTCTCTGTGAGCAAGTAGTGTGGATTCGAAGTCAGTCCTCGGGATGGTCTTGAAGTAAGCACGCCCGTCAGCTCGAGTTTTGAGGTTGGGCACTCGATTGGTCATATTGTTGTTGAATTTCGATGCACTAGTAATGTGAAAGATAGGACTGCACTGATATATCTGAGACATCTTGGGAACCTCTTTCTCGTTATGATTGAATTTGTTTTGATTGATAAAATGTGTTTTTGAAAATTAAAGTCAAATTCAGTTTATTGTTATTGGATCTTAATAAAAGATTATCAATAATTATTAATTAATTGACAAACGTTGTTGAATTAATTGATTGTTCTAAATTGTTAGATTAATCTTTTATTACTTAATTGTTAAATTACCCTATTTATTTGAAGTGTTCAAATAAGACATGGAATAATCTTAAACCAATAATTTTTTTTTTTGGATTGAACACATATGATGTTACAACTTTTAAATATGATTTAATTGTATGTTAACTAAATATTTTTTTCAAAAATTCAAATTATCCAAACTTTGTTTGGTCCTTGGTTTTTTGAAATCAAAATATTATATTTTTCGAAAATTTGATTTATTTATCCACGTGATGAGTAATCCATGTGTGGTTTGTTTAATTTAAATAAATTATACGGTGGTCATGGATAAGCACTCAATATTTTCATATGATGATATGTGGATGGTGATTGATGGAATGTGTGGATGTTTAAATTATTAATTGTTAATAAATAGAGGTATGCATACCTCTCCCTCTCTCATGTTCCTTTGTAACTCTACCTCTCTCCTTGATGTACTCGCCATAAGGCTTCTTTTTAAATTATCTTGTAATTTGATGGAGGCGATAAAGTATGGAGCGAAGATGATCCACAACTGCAACTAAGAAGGATACGAAGGAGTTCATTTACCCTATGAGTTTGTAGACTCATGATATAAATTATTATATTGTGTGTGTTTACCTGTTTGGCTCAAGTAAAACCACTGTGCTATCCATGACCACACTAATGACATGTATGTGATACGTGTGTCTTCTTTTTTATTACGAATCAAACTATCTAGGTTAATAGTATATAAATATATTTGACATATTAAATACTCTCATCTAGGATGAGACCAAACTAAATAAATAAAACCTTCGTTACAAAGTCTAAGCCGTAGCGCGAGTCATTGAGAATATACCGTATGACTCTCCATCAATATAGTTAATAGAACTTAATTCAGTGGTGGCATATACTACGTGTTTACCCGAGATTTGTCATCTTCTGTTGAGAGGACTATTAACTATGACATTAGATGTCTTGAGATTAGAATAGAGGAACGATATAGCTATCCATGTGTTTACCCGGGAGCTATATTCCTATTGTACTCTATCACATATTGATGGTAAAGCTTAGACTGGGGATAATAGTCTACTGTGTTAACCGGGACCATTAATAACTTGAGAGCCGAAATATGATCGAATATTGCAAGGAGTTGCAATTACCATGAGATGGTTGCTCTAAGAAAATAATATAATACTATGTGTTTACCCGAGGTTATACTGTGACTCTTGGAGATTCTGATCCCCACTAGGAGACTGTCGACGTCTCCCGTTCTATATATCTGAAGGTTATACAGTCCCACAAAAATAAGTGGGAGTAAAACTAGATAAACAAAGTATATATCCTGTTTTTAATTAATGACTGAATATCTGCTAATTATAATTTGATTATCTCCTGTAGGCTAAAATGTCGCACCATAACCCGTTGCGTGGCATACTGGATGCCAATCGTTTGACAGGCCCAAACTACTCAGACTGGCTCAAGAACCTGAAGATTGTCCTTAAGTCTGAGCAAATTGCTTATGTCTTGGATGATGAACCTCTTACTGAACCAACATTAGATGCTCAGAGGAGGACATGTTGACATATGAAAAATAGAAGGAAGATTCCACCATAGCCCAATGCTACATATTGGCCTCTATGAGCAATGAGTTGCAGACGTAGCATGAGGAGATGGATACTAGATCCATCATGCTCGATTTGAAGGAGCTATGTGGTGAGCAGAGTAGGATCGAAAGATATGAGATATCTATGAATATGTTCAAGGCTCAGAAGGCAGAGGGATCTTCAGTACAGACTCATGTGCTGAAGATGATTGAATGGGTGGAAAGGCTGGATGCTCTTGGGGTCCCACTTCCCAAAGAGATGCATACCGACCTTGTGTTATCTTCACTTCCACAATCATATGCTCAGTTCATTGTTAACTTTAACATGAACAAGATCTACACCACTTTGGCTGAATTACTGAACATGCTGAAGACTACAAAGGGGAACCTTGTGAAGGATAAACCCCAAGTCCTTATGGTTGGTAAGACCAGCAGGAAAAGACTACCAGTCCAAGCCTTTAGTAAAGGCAAAGGCAAGAATCAGAAGAAGCCGAAGGTTGTCAAAAAGGACAAAGACAAGAGTGCTGAGAAGGGTGAGTGCTTTTACTATCATCATAAGGGCCACTGGAAAAGGAATTGTAAATAATACCTCAAGAACAAGGCTCAAGGAACTGTGAAGCAGTAGGACACTTCAGGTATCTATATGATAGATGTAAACTTGTCAATTAGAGATTATACATTATGGGTATTAGATACTGGATGTGTTTCTCATATTTGCAATACTATGCAGGAACTGATAAGAAGACGTAAGCTGAGAACCGGCGAGGTGGAGCTGAGGCTAGGTAACGGTGCAAGAGTTGCGGCGTTTGTTGTAGGAACAGTGGAGCTCAAGCTGCCATTCGGAGACACTTTTTTATTAGATGAATGTTATTATGTATATAATATAATAAGGAATATAATTTCGATTTCAAGTTTAGATAGAATTAGGTATACTTTATCTGTTGGAAATAATTGTTGTTCAATTTATTTCAGAAATAAATTAATAGCTTCTGCTACGTTATTCAATGGATTGTACTTATTAAATGTATCTCATGATAATTTCAATATCGGTTCTTTAACTAAAAGAAATAAGTGTGAAGTGAACAAAGCCTACCTCTAGCATTGTAGGCATGGCTACATTGGTGAAAATAGATTCCAAAGGCTACATAAAAATAGATACTTAGATCCATTTGATTATGAATCATATGCAACTTGTGAATTATGTTTAATGGGTAAAATGGCAAAATCTCAATTTTCTAGAATTGGAGAACGAGCCACTAACTTATTAAGACTAATACATTCAGATGTATGTGGTCCTATGTCAACCCAAGACATTGGTGGTTTCTCATACTTCATTATGTTCACTGATAATTTCTCAAGATATGGCTTCATATACTTATTGAAGTATAATTCAGAAACTTTTGAAAAATTTAAAGAATTCTGGAATGAAGTAGAGAAACAAATTGGAAAGAGTATCAAAACCATCTGATCCGATTGTGGTGGGGAATATTTGAGTATAGAGTTCACAAAATACTTAAAGGATAATGGTATCCTTTCTCAGCTTATACCTCCCTATACACCTTAAATGAATGGTGTATCAGAAAGGAGGAGTCACACATTAATGGAAATGGTGCGATCCATGATGAGTATGTCCAAATTACCAATGTCCTTATGGGGATATGCACTTAGCTCGGCTATGTATATCCTGAACAAGGTACAACAAATCTGTTGAAACCACTCCGTATGAGATATGGAATGGAAGGAAACCAGACCTTAAACATGTTAAAGTATGGGGATGTCCTGCTCATGTTAAAAGTTATGATGCAGATAAACTGGAGTCTAGAACTGACAAATGCAGATTTGTGGGATATCTGAAGGAAACTTATGGATATTACTTTTATCATCCTGGTGAACAAAATGTGTTTGTGGCTAGGAGAACTGTTTTTTTGGAAGAAGGTAATATTCTCCAAAAGGATAGTAGGAGTAAAGTAACTCCAGAAGAAATATCAGACCCACAAACTGTTAATGGTTCATCAGATGAACTATCAGTTTGTAAACCTATTCAAGAAAATACACAAGAACCTCGTAGGTCAGAAAGAGTACCTAAACTATCAGAAAAATATGTGGGACATATTAATTTGGATGGTTCTATGATACTCTATAATGAGGATGATGATCCTAAGACTTATCAGGAGGCCATTGAAAGTCCAGAAGCCGGGAAGTGGCGAGAAGCCATGAATTCTGAAATTCAGTCCATGCACATCAACCAAGTTTGGAATTGGTTGACTTGCCCGAAGGTATAGTTCCTATCGGTTGCAAATGGATCTTTAAAAGAAAGATTTGTGCGGATGGACGAATAGAGACTTATAAGGCAAGATTAGTCGTGAAGAGTTATCGTTAAAGGCAATGCATTGACTATGACGAGACCTTCTCACCTGTTGCTATGATTAAGTCTATCAGAATTCTTCTTACGATTGCGGCATACCATGATTACGAAATTTGACAGATAAATGTGAAGACGACCTTGCTCAATGGAAACCTTGAGGAAGAGGTGTATATGATATAACCAGAGGACTTCACATCAAAGGAATCTCTAGATATAGTGTATAAGTTGTAAAGGTCCATTTATGGACTGAATCAAGCTTCCCGTAGTTAGAACATAAGATTTGATGAGGCAATCAAATCTTATGGCTTCATTAAGAATGAAGATGAGCCTTGTGTATATAAGAAAAACAGTAGGAGCGCAATCACATTCCTGGTTCTTTATGTTGATGACATCCTACTCATTGGGAATGATGTAGGGATGATGTCATCAGTAAAGATCTAGCTATCCAAGAACTTCTTCATGAAGGATTTGGGAGAAGCATCTTACGTATTGGGAATATAAATTTATAGAGGTAGATCAAAGAAGATGCTAGCCTTAACCCAATCCATGTACATAGATACCATTGTCAAAAGGTTTGGCATGAAAGATTCCAAGAGAGGTCTCATACCGATGAGACATGGAATTTATCTCTCCAAAGGTCAGTCTCCTTAGACTTCTGAGGAGAGGGCAATGATGGATAAGATTTCTTATGCTTCAGCCACAGGTTCCATCATGTATGTCATGCTATGTACAAGACCTGATGTTGCATATGCTCTAAGCATTACGAGCAGACATCAGGCAGATCCAGATGAGAAACACTGGAAGGCTGTGAAATGTATCCTTAAGTACTTAAGAAGAATTAATGATATGTTTTTGGTCTATAGATGAGGAGACTTAAACAACAAGGATACACTGATTCAAGTTTTCAGTTTGATCCTGATGACAACAAGTCGGCATCAGGTTTTGTTTTCACACTCAACCGGGAAGCAGTGAGCTGGAAAAGTTCCAAATAGGAAACCACTACTGATTCGACAACGGAAGCTGAGTATATTGCTACTGCTGAAGCCGCCAAAGAAGCTGTCTGGATGAAGAAATTCATCGACGATCTTGGTGTGGTTGAAAGCATCTCTGGTCCCGTCCCACTGCTATGTGAAAGTCTCATCAGAAGTCAAAGCACATTCTGCGGCGCTTTCATCTGATCAAAGAGATTATAGCTTGAGGAGATGTCGTAGTGGAGAGAGTTCCTTCAGCCGACAACATAGCAGATCCACTGACAAAGCCTTTGTCTCAAAATGTCTTTGAGCGTCACATAGAGAATATGGGTATTCTGTATAAAAGTGATTGGCTTTAGTCCAAGTGGAAGATTGTTAGTATTAGGTGGTCTGAAAGCCAACCTGAGACTCTGTATTATTCAGTTTACTAATAAATAATGGCATTAATTCATTGTGTGTAATTAGTTCGATCTTCACGATGAAGTCCATGAACATGTGCAACGATCTTCGGATTATGATGAGATCATAATTACGGGACCGAAGACTTATAAACACATGTTCTTAATTATTTCTAGTCGGAGGATGTTTGAGAAGGGTATCAAATATCCGGATAGACTAGTATAGGTTTCTTCAGCTCATATGATGAGGGTGACTGATCCTATAAGTCACTTGTGTGGAGACACTATGTTGGACCTATAGGTACTCATTGATGAATGAGTTCACTAAACTGATCCAACTTAGAATCGCTGGATGGTATATACCTCAATGTTAACTAGCTCGATTCTTTTGTCACGGTTGCGTAGATGATCCTTGGACCTGAGACACCAAAGATACCTTGTTGGTACGTCTCTGAGCTTTGACTTTGACTAACGACTCACTAACCATGGCTTATCAGTAAGTCAAAAGATCGGGTTCAGAGAAATGAATTGTGTTCAATATGAGATCATCCGCTCTTGGTATTATGAGAGAGAATGTTCCGGGAATGATGCACTTAAATTCCTGGCCATGGCAGACTTTGTATCAGATAAAGAGTTATCCGATATAGATTAGCGGCATTTGATTCAAGTGATTCAACTGGCTAGGGTTTAACAATAAACCATATCCTAAGTCGATTTGGGAACATTGCACGGATGAAGGATTATATCCACGCGCTAACCGATGACGGAAAGATTCCAATAGAGGGTTGCGATAACCCTAATGCCATCCAGGATTACGCGATATTGCTTGGCATCCAACATGATTGGAAGCTCGTCCTAATTTACTGTGGGACATTAAATTCAGCTAATTAATCAATATAATGATATTAATTAATTTAGTGGGTCCGTACAGAGTTACCAAGCTTAATGGGCCATTAACTGGACTGATATTTGGGCCTAAAGAGTCACACGCAAAAGGTTTTCAAGTCGATGCATAATTTGATGGGATTTCGGATAAGTGTGGGTTTTTATGAAAAACCGTAACAACACTTATTATAAAAGAATGACCGCTAGTTTGGGGGCCAGCAACCCTGACCTAGCCGCCACCCTCTCTCTCTCCTATCTCTCTCCTGAGCGCACCTCTCGTGGCCGCTCTCCTGGAGGATTTGCTCCGGCCCCCGACAGCTCCGCTTCTTGTTCGCCATGAGTTATCGAATCTGCATGTCGCGGCGAATTATGCGCAGCCAGAAGGGATCCGTGATGCCGCACCGAGCGAGGAGGTGAGGACGATCCATCGCGAGGAGAACCGCGTAGATACCGTTAGAGGCTGGGCACCTGCACGACTTGTGGCACCGCTCCGACAGAACCGAAGAATGAATGTGGTTTCGTATCCGTACAAGGTAAATATGATTTACCACTTTAGGCTTTCGTTGATCGAAACGGGACGGATCTTTTCCCAAATTAATTTTTTCGCTGTGTTTTTCGGACAGATCTCGACACAACGAACCCAACAATATGGATATAGGTGTCCTCTAAGTCAATCATAAGGCACCTATTTCAATCTGGTTCACTAATAAATGTCATGAAATTCATTATGTAGATTGGCATATTTGTAATTGTGCATAATGAAGTCCATGAATGTGTGCAATAGTCATCGGATTATAACGAGATTATAATAATGAGACTGATGACTTATAAACACATATTCTTAATTGTTCCTAGTCGTAGGATGTTTGGGAAGGAAATCAAACATCCGGTAAGACTAGTACATATTATTCCAGCTTATATGATGAGGGTGATTGATCTCGTTAGTTACTTGTGTGGAGATACAATGGTAAACTTGTTGGTGCTAATTGGGGAATGAGTTCACTAAACTGATCCGACATGAATCGCCGAATGGTAACTTACCTGACTGTCAACCAGCTTGATTCATCATCACAGTTGCGTGGTTGATCCTTGGACTTGAGATGTAAAAGACACCCTGTCGGTGGATTTTTGGACTTTGACTTTGACCTACAAATCCCTATCTACGGGATTTTCAATAGTCAAGGATCGGGTCCAGCGGAAGACCTTCGAAGGTGATTGTGTGTTCAATAAAGGATCGTTCGCTCTCAAGTAATTAGAGAGAGAATGCTCTAGAATAGATCTGCAGGAGTCTCTGGCTAGAGCATAAATAATATCAGAAAAGATATTTTTGGATATTGTACAGTGGAGTTTGATTCAAGTGAGTTGACCATCAAGGGTTTGACAGTTGACCATACCCTAGGTTAACTTGAGAGCATTGTGCGAATGAAGGATTATAGCCACGTGGTAACTGTGGACGGACAGGTTCCATGAGTGAGTTGCTAAACCCCATTACCTTCCGGGATCATGCGGTGTTGCTTGGCACCCAACTTGATCGGAAGTCCGATCGAATTTACATGAGATGTTAATTCGATTAAGTAATTAATTAAATATTAGATATTAATTAATTACAGTAAGTCAATAACTAGTTATTAGACTTAACGGGCTGAAAATCGGGCTGGTTAATGTGCCTAGAGGGTTACACGCAAATAGATTCTCAGTCGGTAGTGTTTAAGTGGGATTTATATTAAATTGGGGACTTTTGTGACAAGTCGCGCCGATTTAATATATACGCCCTATTGAGAAACCCTAGGAAGAGCTCCAGGGTTTCCCCATATTGGCCGTCCCCCCCTCTCTCTCCTCTTCCTCTGGGCACCCCGTACGAGGCGTCGAGACATTCTCCGTCTCCACCGCGTGCTATTCCCGAAAGTCGGGAATTCCCGTCCGCGGGTTTTCGGGCATCGTTGCGGTGACAGATCTTCAGCGAGCGAGCTGATACGGACGATAGAGCGAGGAAGAACCACTGCGGAGGATCGCGTGGATACCGCTAGAGGCCGGACGTTTGTGCGGCTCGCGATATCGCCTCGATGGAACCGAGACGGAAGCAGATTCAAATTTGTACACGGTGATTTGATCAGCCCGTTTTTTTTTCCTTTTCGATTTACGTTTTTCGTTCCGAATTGGATCAACAGACATCGGGCGGGATATTTTTGATTGCTTCCGTTGCGTTCTTCGCGTCCCGCCTGGATCCCAGCAATGGTATTATAGCCAGGTTCCGCTCTGACCTGTTTCGGGACGACGAAATTATCATTCTAAATTATTTCATGCATTAATTTGTTTTTCCTCGTAGATATTGTTCATGGGTTGATATCGAATTTAATTTTTCTATGTGAAAAAATGAAATTGTTTGGGGTGGGTTTTCGTCGCGTTCTTCATGGAGATGAAGAATCAATTTTGTGGGCTTCGAAGTGCCTTCGATGGAGTACGACCACCTCCATGGTGGAGACCAGTATGACTGGCTGGCTCTGCAAACTCCTTAGGACCCCTACTGGGCGGTGGCAACCGGCGGTGAGCCCCCTTCTCTCTAATTTTTCCAAATGTTGGAAGAACAAGGGGAAGAGGCCACAATTTCTAAATTGGTTTACCGTCGGATTTTGGGGCCAACCGGCGGCACCCCACTCGCCGGCCGGCCCTCACTGGCGTCGGGGATGGAAGGGGCAACCTCCAGAAACCCCAACTCCCTACTACTGGCGCTGAAAGTGGAACCTGCGGCGAAGGGAGGAGTTGGGGAAGGGGGCCAGCGGGGGCTAGCAGAAACCCTAGCCGGGCGTTGGGTGAGCCAAGAGGTGGGCACCTTGGACCGGGCGGTCCCGTGGTGGCTCACTTGGCCGGGTCCGTAGGACCGCGGCCGAGCTCGACCGGAGGCATGGTCCTGAGCCAGGCAGCCTGGCTCCAGGCGTTGGCCCGAACCCAGGCGCCCCAATTGGGGCCTGCCTAGCTCGGACCAGGCTACCTGGGCTAGGACATGCCCGGCTGAGCCAGGGCAGGCCCAGGGCCCAATAAGGCCTGCCCATCCAACCCATTAACCCAATTTTCCCCAAAAACCTCCTATTAAAATAAACCCCACCCCTTTTAACTGAAATTGTATTTAAATTTTATTTAAAATATGTTTTAAATTTAAATTTATTATTTTTAGTTAAATTTGTCATTTAAGATATGGTCTTAATAATATTTAACAAGTATTGTTAAAAAAATTTATTTAAGATGTGAACTTAAAATTAATTAACAAGGGTTGTTAATTTATTCTATGTCATGACCTTAAAAGATAATTAACAAATGTTGTTAATATCTTTTAATTAAGTGATTAAAGGGGTTTATATTTAAGATATGATCTTAAATTAATGTTAACAAGTGTTGTTAATTGATTTTAAAGTTGTGACATGAATATTAATTAACAAATGTTGTTAATTAATTCTAATTAGGTGATTAGATATTTAATTTCCTGACAATTGTTGTTATAAAATTAATTATTTAATTAAGGGATATTTAATAAAAAGTTATTACGTGTTAAGTTAACTCTTTATAATTATTATGCAAAGGGTTAATTATTTCTTGAGAATTAACCTTAATAAAAGTTATTAAGGATTAATTAACTCTTAATAACAGTTATTAAGATAGTTAATAAATATTCTTAAGAATCTCTTAATTAAATTTTTGAAGATCTAATCTACTTAAAAATGATCTTTTAATATAAGTTATTAAGAGATTAAATTAAGTCTAATTGTTAGACTCATTTTGATTATAAATGTTCTAATTAATGTTTTAATTGTTATTGAGAAATATTATTTACTAAAAGGGGTGCTTAACAAAGAGTTGCTAAGTAATTAAAATTGGAATTAGAAATTCTTTAGTGTTATTTAGAAATTTTTAATTCTATCTAAATGTTAGATTGTTTCACATTAATAATTGTTATTAATGTGATTTAAAATTAATAAGTGTTAGATTAATTAATTTAGAGTTATTCTAAATTATGCATGGAATATTTTATAATTTTAATTTTAGCTTTGTTTGCACATGTTGATGTGTTTGATACTTTAAATTAGATTTATTGCATGTTAGAAAATAAAATTTTCGAAAAATCAATTTATCCAAGTTAGATTGGTACCCAAGTTTTGAGAAAACCAAAACTATTATTTTTCAAAAAATTTAGCCTTTATGTGATGTGCTTTATCATTAGTGGATGATTAAAATTTGAAGTGGTCATGGACATACACTTTGTTTATTTCATATCATGTGATAGTATGTGGTTTGTGTGGATCATTTTAATATTTGAGTGGGTTAATTCATTATTAATTAATGAGATCTACGTACTGTAGACACGCTAATTTTGACATCATTTCGAGTAAATTTCATATCATATAATAATGCCTCAGAATGGTCTGATATTTAACCATTGATTAATTTTTATTGATCTTTTTAAGTGTCGGGTTTAACAGACATGTTTAAGTTAATCAATTGAATTGATTTTAGCTCAAATTTCAGTTAAAATATGAAGAAGTCTAAAAGACGTCGACCCATGTGGACGCCATTTAGAGTTTATTCCTATTTTAACGTTTAAATTTGAATTTTAATTAATTGATTAATTAGCTAAAAGGCGTCTGCAAGGCACGACGCGTTTTAGGTTTCCTAAGCTGTTTCTACTTCTCTTCCGGATGTTTATCCTTATCTTAATTAGTGTAAAAGACGTCTGCACATATAGACGCATTTTAGCTAATAAAGATAAAGATAAGTTTTCCCGGATATTTATCCTTATCTTAATTAATCTGAAAGGCGTCAACCATGGTAGACGCGTTTTAGATAATTACAGATAAAGATGAATTAATCAGTATTTATCTGTCGGTTAAGATAGATAAATCCGATGTTTTTCTATGTTAATCCGCAGATGCAGAAGAAGTATATAAATACCTTACATCTTGAAGAGTTAAAAAAAAAAAAAAAGTTAAGCGTAATCTTGAGTTGATTGAGCCGAGTTGAAGATCGAAGCAACAACGTCGGAACGCCGAAGCACTGCCATTTCCAGAAGTCGGCGTCCTTTCAAGATTCTTCATCCATTCAAGAATTCAACCATTGAGCATAAGTCTTTATTTTCTGCATTCATTTCATTTAGTTCTACATTCTTCATCATTCACTTCATGCAACACACACATCACATTCATTCCTTTCAAAACCTATTTGATTAAGGGGTTTCAAAAGCCACTCAACAAGTAAGTTTACTGTTTAATTGCATGTTTAACATCATGATTAGAATAGATACTGCTTTTTCTTAAAGTTCTCATCATTGTTTCTTCATCTCTTTTCTTTCTATTTCTGCTGCACTCAACAAAAGGAGAATCAAAAGGAGTAAATCAAGCACAAAGTCACAAGAATCTCTGGACGATCCTCAAATCCTCAACTTCAAATTCAACAGCAAGAACAAAGAACAAGAAGGGCTCTCTTTCTTCAGCCGGCTGAAGGAGGGGAATCAAGAGCTCAATATCTTCCGCGTTTAAACAGGTAGGCGATCAAAACCTTCTTTTGAAACTTCTAAGTCAAAAGTTTCTGGCGATCACTTCACGTAGTTTCTGTTTTTAATAGGTTTATTTTGCACTAAACAACATAGATTTTTCATGTTAATAACATCAGCATTTTAAGCACTTACACGTACCTCACTCTCTCTATCTCTCATTATGATGTAATTCTATCTCCCTCTGTTATTGTACTCGGCCATAAGGCTTTCGTTACGATTAATATGTGTTTGGAAAATGTTTCAAAAATTAATATTATTTGTAATTGATCGCGCTGGCCGAGGAGAGGCGAGGATGATCTACAAGTGCAACCAGGAAGGCGACAGGAGATCAGGTCACTAGTGCCTATGTGTTTGCATGTTGTGATTATATAATTGTTTTATAGTTGTGGTGGTTAATTGTATGGCTCCAATTAATCACCGTGCTATTTATGACCACATAATGAACATGTATGGTTGATGCATGCTTTTAATTTTTAATTATGAATCAGTTACTAATATCTAGGTATAGTTAAATATATTCGATATATTTATAAACTATCATCTAGGATGAGACCAACGTGAAATAAACAAAACCTTCAACATAAAGTCTAAGCCGGATCGCGAGTTATTGAGAATGCACTGCGTGGCTCTCCATCAATATATTAATATGTATTTGAAAAATATTTCAAAAATTTATTATTGTTTATGATTGGTTGTATTGATCGAGAAGAGGGGTGGATGATCTACAAGTGCAAACAGGAAGGCGACAGGAGATGAGATCACCAATGCCTGTGTGTTTGCATATTTTGTTTGTATAATTGTTATATTGTTGTGGTGATTAATTTTTTGTCTCTAATTAATCACCGTGTTGTCCATGACCACATAATGAACATGTATGGTTGATGCATGCTTTTTAGTTTTTGATTATGAATCGATTGCTAATATCTAGGTATAGTTAAATATATACAATATATTTATAAATTATCACTTAGGATGAGACCAACATAAAATAAGTAAAACCTTCAACATAAAGTCTAAGCCGGAGCGCGAGTCATTAAGAATGCACCGCGTGGCTCTCTATCAATATAGTTTTTAGAACTTGATTCAATGATGACAGTTTCTATGTGTTTACTCGAGATCTGCCATCACCTGATGAAAGGACTATTAATTATGACATTATGATGCCTTGAGATCGGAATAGAAGAATGGTGTAGCTATCCTGGCATTTACCCGGGAGCTACATTCTTACTCTATTGTGTCACGTATTGATGGTAAAGCTTAGACCAGGGGTAATGATCTACTGTGTTTACCCGGGACCATTAAAGACCTAGGAGGCGAAATAAGATTGGATATTACAAGGAGTTGCAATTATCATGAAATGGTTGATCTAAGATAATGGCATGATACTATGTATTTACCCGAGGTCATATTATGATTTTTAGAGATTCTGATTCTCACTAGGAGACCGTCGGAGTCTCTCGTTTTGTATACCTGAAGGTTATACAGTTTGTCGCAAAATAGTGGAAAATAATTCAAGATAAAAGACCATAATTGAATTATAAGAACTATCTACTTAAATCACGTTATTTCTTTCGTTCACTAAAATGTCGTCTATTAATATGAAATTTGAAATATTGGATGTCAATACTTCTCATTTTCAGATTGACTAGAAAATTATGAAGAATGTCTTCAGGGCTAAGTGAAAGTCACTATCCTAATCAGATATCATGAATCCTCTTACTTATATAGACCATGGAGAAGAGGTACTCCTGGTATGTCTTTTTGAAAGGCAATGGTTGTCATGAAATCTCTTACTTGGATAGACCAAGAAGAAGAAGTATTCATAGTGTGCCTTTGATAAGACTAGAGATAAGATCTCAAATGGTCGAACCTACATATGAAAGGATAAAGGAAAGTCAGCTGAGATAGAGAAGTAGCAGTTCTCCTACTGCGACCAATATAAGGATATTGATAAAGGTAAAATGAATATGAAATTTGAAAGAAGTCTCATATATTCTTATTATCAACTTTTGTATGTCTATTGGAGAATTAGTGTATTCAATATGAGATATTAAAAATGTTTCTTAAAACTGCGATAGTATGCAGACTTAGACAAATAAAAGGAAATCGAGAAAATGTTGGTGTTGAGTTAGACTGAACAATTGTTCAAGATATGTATAGGTTACTGTCAGACAGTAAATCTTTACATATATGTGGGAGTCTAATATGAAACTGAATAATTGTTATTTAGTTCTATACGATATCAAGAATTATAAAAGTGAATAACATTGATTGAGAAAGAACAATATTTGTTCGATATAATTTTAAAATCGGTTAATGCACTATAGATTTTTGATGTGACATTTCATGTGATGAATGTTCACAAGTGTCCTATAGAAATGAACTGTGTGAATCCTGATTATCTATGGTATTGTACACAGGATTGTACAATAAGAAATTATTGGTGGTAATACATATTGATGTAAACAACTCAATATCCTTTTAAGGGCAAAGATAATCACTTCTATTGACTTGCCTTATTAGTTTACTCTTGGAATGATTCGATTATATGTACTTGCTAAATACAAGTCGAATGCATATGACAGATTAAGGTATAAGATCAAAATGAAGTATTAGAATTCTTTGATTTGATCAAAAAAATTAATACTTAAGTATATGATTCACATAAGTCATTAAAAGGATAATCGTATCTTCGCTCGATTGATCTTCATTGTACATCATAGTAATATGATAGAATGAGGTATTGCACTTTATTAAGATACGGTGCAATACATAATAAGATTTGCCTAATTTTTATATATTTTTGAACATGAGTATGTACATTAGATGTCCATACTTTACAGATGGTTCTAAATAAGTCAGTGTGTGTCCATATAAGATATGGAAACTAAATAATTCATATGAGATGTGAATTATAAACAAACCTGATTTTAAAGTCAAGTTATACCCTAGTGTAAATTTGTGAGGTGTCCAAAGATTAGCGACAATGGAATAATTATTGTCCTGATCTTTAATGAAGAGGAGTATGTCCGTAGATAAGACAGTGAGAGCTGATAAAACTAGAAGATGTTCTAGACCTACAAATTAAAAAAAAATTGATAGATAATCTTTAGTTGTTTGGAATCACTCATAACACACATTAGAGAGCTTCACAGATTTTTTGAGATTCTCTCAGTGACTAGAATGATATGTTTGGCATATCAGATTTAGCAGAATGAGAGGAGCTCAAAGATTTAGATTATGATCCAAAATCTATGATGATGCTCTTTGTCATTACAACTTTGAATTAACAAGAAGTTAAGAATTCTAAGCCATATTCTATAACATCTATTAAGTTCGAAACTTGATAGTATTGTTAGATGGTATTATATCTAAAACAAGTAAATCTTCAGAATGCAGATAAGTACAAATAGACTATTTAAAACTTACATAGTAAACTGAAGCAAATGGTCAACATCAAAATGTTGACTCAGACAAGTTTTTCTCAGTGGTTACCATTAATAAGTTTATTAGAATTCTACTAGTCAATATTGCCTATCATGATGATGAGATGGCAGTTGGATATTAAAAGTGTTCCCTCAATGTGAATGAGGAAAAGATATATATGATACACCTTAAAGCTTTTTGAATATATGGAAAGCAAGTTATAATTTTAAAGACAATTTTGAATCAAACTGAAACTTTCCAAAGTTGTAATAAAAGTTTTGAGTTAATGGTCAAATACTATGTTATCATTAAGAATGGTCACGGATTGTGTGTGTTCAAGAAGGACAGTGGGAGTATGGTCGTATTAGTAATACTTTATAATAATAACATCAAAGTCATTTGGAATGACATCAGGATGTTACTATCAGTAAAAGCATTGCCATCCGTGTACTTCTCCATAATGGGTTTAGTAATAATATCCCATGTATCGGAAATACGAATCCATTAAGATAGATTGATAAGGATGTTACATTGACCTGTATGTCAAAAGATTTGACATAAAATCCATAATAAGTCTCAATTGTTGAGATATGAAATTTATCTTTTTTAGGAAATGTTCCTTGAAAGATACAGGGAAACCTTAATAGAAGGAGTGAAACACATCACTAAGTACTTGAGAAGTGCTAAGGATGCACTCCTATATATGGAGATGATGATTTGAAACTATGAGGTCACATTGACTCAAATTTTAAGTCAAATCATGGGTTTAACCTTCTAATAATAAAGGAATGGATTGGAAGGGTTCCAACCCAAAATTCGTTATTAAGATGACGACATAAACAAGTGATACTGTTAATGGAACAATACGGATGAAAGAGTTCATCTTTGAACTAGATAATGTTCTAAAATGTCTATGATAAAGTCTCGTTGTTGTAGGTGGGAACGATCAATTTTGTGGTAGAGCTATGATCTCATCAGAAGTTGCAGAACATTCTGGAGCGCTTTCACAAGTCTAGAGATAAAGGATTAAGTGAAAATAATGTAATATTCCATTTGTAAATAATTTAGCAGATCCTTGACCAAGTCTTAGTCATAGACTTTATGTGAGCATCACCTAGATTTGATGGAGATCAAATGCGAAGGTGATTGGCTTGAGTCCAAGTGGGAGATTGATAGATATAAGTGTCCTCTAAGCCAATCATAAGGCACCTATTTCAATCTGGTTCACTAATAAATGGCTTGAAATTCATTATGTAGATTGACATATTTATAATTGCGCATAATGAAGTCCATGAATGTGTGCAATAATCATCGGATTATGATCTCGTTAGTTACTTGTGTGGAGTCATAATGGTACCTGTAGGTGCTTATTGGGAAATGAGTTCACTGAATTGATCTGACATGAATCGCCGAATGGTAATTTACTTGATTGTCAACAACCGGCTTGATTCATCATCAGAATTGCGTGGTTGATCCTTGAACCCTAGATGCCAAAGACACCTTGTCGGTGGACTTCTGAACTTTGACTTTGATCTACGAATCCCTATCTACGGGATCTCCAATAGTCAAGGATCGGGTTCAGTGGAAGACCTTCGAAGGTGATTGTATGTTTAATAAAGGATCGTTCGCTCTCAGGTAATTAGAGAGAGAATGCTCTAGAATAGATCCGTAGGAGTCTCTGGCCAGAGCAAAAACAATATCAGAAAAGGTGTTTTTAGATATTGTACAGCGGAGTCTGACTCAAGTGGGTTGGGCATCTAGGGTTTGACAGTTGACCATACCCTAGGTTAGCTCGAGAGCATTGTGCGAACGAAGGATTATAGCCACATGAAAACTATGGACGGACAGGTTCCATGAGTGAGTTGCTTAACCCCATTACCTTCCGGGATCATGCGGTGTTACTTGGCACCCAACTTGATCGGAAGTTCAGTCAAATTTACATGAGATGTTAATTCGATTAAGTAATTAATTAAATATTAAATATTAATTAATTGCAACAAGTCAATAACTAGTTATTGGACTTAACGGGTTAAAAATCGGGCTGGTTAATGGGCCTAGAGGGTCACACACAAATAGATTCTCAGTCGGTGATGTTTAAGTGGGATTTATATTAAGTCGGAGACTTTTGTGAAAAGTCGCGCCGATTTAATATATACACGCTGTTGAGAAACCCTGGGCCGAGCTCTAGGGATTCCCCATGCTGGCCGTCCCCTTCCCCTCTCTCTCCTCTTCCTCTGGGTGCCCCGTTCGAGTTGCCGGGATAGTCTCTGTCTCCGCGCGTGCGATTCCCGAATTCGGGAATTCTCGTCTGCGTGTTTTCGGACGTTGTTGCGGCGGCAGATCTTCAACGAGTGAGTTGATATGGACGAGGAAGCGAGGACAAACCACCACGGAGGATCGCATGGATACCGCTGGAGGCCAGACGTTTATGCGACTCGCAGCATTGCGGAGACGGAACCAAGACGGAAGCGGATTCGAATATGCGCACGGTGATTTGATCATCCCGAGTTTTTTTTTTTTTTGGGTTTACGTTTTTGTTCCGAATGAGATCAACGGGCATTGGGCGGGATATTTTTGATTGCTTCTGCTGCGTTCTTCGCATCCTGCCCGGATCCCAACATTCGGTCGCCCCGATTAGTCGGAGCTCTGTGCCTGCACAACGGCGCACTCGGACCGCCTTTTCCTTGAGAGCAAGTGGTGTGGATTCGAAGCCGGTCCTCGGCATGGTCTTGAAGTAAGCACGCCAGTCAGCTCGAGTTTTGAGGTTGGGTGCTCAATTGGTCATGTTGTTATTGAATTTCACTGCACCGGCAATGTGAAAGATAGGATTGCGCTGATATGTCTGAGACATCTTGGTACTGTAGCTACAGTACCTGCAGGTACTGTATCAGAGAGGGAGAAAAAGTGAGGGAGAAAGGGGAGAGAAGGCAGGAGCGAGAAGAAAAGTAGTAAGGGCGGAGAAGGAAGGAAGGAGAGATTTCTTAAAAAGGGAGAGAGAATTTTTAAAATAAAGAAAGGAAGAAAGTGGATGGCGGCTGGCTCCTCTTGTCCTCTTCTTGGGTAAGAATTAGGGTAACCATTTAGGGTAGCAAAAGACCCTTTTACCTCCGCTTTAGTATTTTTGCCAAAATAAAGTCGATTTTGCTGGGATTCGAACTCCCGTCCTTCCCATAAACGACTAGAAACTTAGCCAATTGCACTGCATCTTCTTCATGTCCTGTTCACATAAAATAAATGTAAATTAAGATATTATCATGAATAAAATTATATTTATGCTTAAATAAATTGATTTCTCACGGTTTTGCTGAGAAAACCGCAAATATATGAAATGATGATGTTTTTTAACTCAAAATTTGACGAAATTGGTACCGTTGGAATCGGTACGAAGTTGTCTATCATTTCATGCTATTTTAAACATCATAAACATAAACATAGTGCATGCATTTGTTCTTTTAATAATAGAAAATACTAACTTATCACACTCCCCAATTTACTTATTGCTAGTCCCTTCGCAATGCAAATAGAAGAAAAATTAGGACAACAATGAATTATCATGCTTCATTTATAGCTATCTATCATAATCAATTAAATGGTTGCTGATTGGTTAAGCTAAAGTTTTCATTTCCCACTACACTTTAGTTCATGATAGGTGATTGTGCATGTAATTTGGCATGCTTAGAACTCGTTTATGTCCTTTCCGTTATATCATCGCCCTTACTAATCTTTTAGATAGAACTACCTGGGGACGAGAAGAGAAAAGGGATTTCCTGATCAGCCCGTGAAGATCGTTTTTTAGCTCCCGCCTCGACTCAGCACTTTTGCGACTTGGTCGTTTTTTTAGTACAAGAGAACTTTTCATTTAGCGTGGGTTTTTCATTTAATTGCACTTTTGCCTTTGAGAATGCGTACTTTTTGCCACTCTCTTTGAATTGCCTGAGGGGAGGTGCGTACTTTTTCCCACCTGCCTTTCTTTAGTTGTTTTTGACACCTTATTTAGCATTTAATGTTTACAAATGTCCCTTTTTAAATGACCGCCTCTTTAAAGTGCTGAGTGAGTTTGTCCCCTATTACGAATCCTAACGTTCTTTTCATTCAATCCAAAATAAAAAAATTAGAATAGGTAATCTTATCCTTAGAGTTAATTACAGCAATTTTATACTTTCAAGGTCTTTCACTTATTCTAAGTTGCTGTGTATATGTGAAAATCATCCCTGTCGTGGCTTCTTGTGAAGTGGGCTATTCTGAACATTAAAGGCTTTATCCAATTTAGCTAACATAAAACTGATTTATTTAAGATTCTCTTAATGAAACAAGATTTCATGTAACTTATGTGGGATGTGAAAAAGAAGTTTTTGAAAAAATTTGGACCATTTTCTCAGTTTTCTTCAACAGATTTTTCAAAAAATTGCATATTGATTGCCTCCCCCAACTTGAATGGAATTGTCCTCAATGACACAAAAGATATGAAAACACCTGCTAGCCATAAGAAAACTGGGAAGGAGAGAAACAACCTGTGATGATGAGGATGCGACTTTACCAAAGCCGACTGCTGCATAAAAACCTAAAAATGAAAAGAAAAACAGAACATGATCTAAAATGTTGGGTTGCCTCCCGACAAGCGCTAAGTTTAACGTCTTCAGCTAGACGACAATTCAGTTAATGCGGATCACTCAGCTCAATGGATTCTGGTCGCTCATTTGAAGGTTTTTAATAAATGGTTTCAACCGTTGACCAGTAACAGTGAAAGTGTTCCCATTCTTAGGATTCACGATTTTAACAGCTCCATGATCAAAGGCTTTAATGACCAAGAATGGTCCATCCCACATGGACTTCAGTTTTCCTGAAAATAGGCGAAGCCTAGAGTTAAATAGCCAAACTTTCTGATTTGGAAGAAAAGATTTTCTCACAATATGTTTATCATGGAAAGTTTTAGTTTTGACTTTATAGATCTTAGAGTTCTCATAGGCTTCATTACGCAATTCTTCTAGCTCACTCAGTTGTAAGGTTCGGTGGGAACCAGCTTAGGCTAGGTCCAGATTGACTTGTTTAATGGCCCAATACGCCCTATGTTCCAATTCCACTGGAAGGTGGCACACTTTTTCAAAAACCAGGCGATAAGGAGACATGCCAATATGAGTTTTGTAAGCGGTCCGATAGGCCCATAAGGCATCATCTAACCTTTCAGACCAATCTTTTCTATCGGACCTAACGGACTTTTGCAGAATATTCTTGATCTCTTTATTAGAAACTTCCACTTGGCCACTGGTTTGAGGATGATAAGGGGTAGCCAGCTTGTGATTAATCCCGTATTTCTTAAGCAAAGTTCGAAACTGGTAATTCGTGAAATACGTTCCCCCATCACTTATGATAGCTTTAGGCCACCCGAACCGAGAAAAGATATTTTTCTGGACGAATTTAATGACCACTTTATGATCATTGATTCGGGTGGCTACTGCTTCAATCTACTTAAAGACATAATCCACCGCTACCAGGATATATGCATGTCCAAAAGAAGGTAGAAAAGGTCCCATAAAGTCTATCCCCCAAACATCAAAGACTTCAACTACCAAGATTGGGTTGAGTGACATCATGTCCCTTTTTGCCATATTTCCTATAGCTTGGCATCTCAAACAAGTTTTGCTGAACTCATGGGCATCTTTGAAGAGTGTGGGCCAGTAAAAACCACTTTGCAGGACCTTGGCTGCAGTTTTCTTCCACGAGAAATGGCCCCCACATGCCAAATTATGGTAGAAGTTGAGAACACTATGTTCTTCTTCTTCAGGAACACATCGCCTAATGATTTGATCAGAACAGAATTTGAATAGTTTCGGATTCTCCCAGAAATAATACTTCTCCTGGGAAAAGAATCTATCCTTCTCGCTTTTAGTCCATCCTTCCGGAAGCTGATTGGCCACCTTGTAATTGACAAAATGAGCATACCAAGGTGCAACAGTGTGAGAAATGGCCAGCAGATGCTCATCATGGAATGAATCAGTCATTGGTGCACTCTCGGAAATCAAAATTCGGGATAGGTGGTTAGCTACCACATTCTCAGAACCCTTTTTATCCCGAATTTTTAAATCAAATTCCTGAAGGAGTAAGATCCACCTGATAAGTCTGGGCTTCGCATCCTTCTTGGTCAAAAGGTATTTCAGAGCTGAGTGATCAGAATAGATTATGACTTTTGCCCCTAAAAGATAAGATCTAAATTTTTCTAAGGCAAAAACCACAACTAATAATTCATTTTCCGTGGTTGTATAATTCATTTGAGCATCTGCAAGGGTGCGACTTGCATAATAGATCACCACGGGACACTTGTTGATTCTTTGTCCCAGTACCACACGGATAGCATAGTCAGAGGCATCGCACATGATTTCGAAGGGCAAAGACCAATATGGGGATTGAAGAATCAGAGCTTTGGTCAAAGATTCCTTCAGAGAATTTAATGCCTTAATTCAAGATTCATCCATTTGGAAAGGGACATCCTTAGCTAGGAGAAGAGATAGAAGCCGGGCAATTTGAGAGAAATTGTGGTTAAACCGGCGATAGAAATCGGCATGGCCAAGAAATGAACGGATCTGTCTGATCGAGGTGGGAGGAGGAAGATTAGATATGAGATCGATCTTAGCTTTATCTACCTCTATCCCCCTTTCAGATATAATGTGGCCTAGAACAATGCTCTCTCGAACCATAAAATGGCTATTCTCCCAACTAAGTATCAGGTTGGTTTCTATGCATCTAGCTAGAACCTGTTTCAGATTTTCTAAGCAATTTTCAAAAGAATCTCCGAAGATCGAAAAATCATCCATGAAAACTTCGAGGAATTTTCCCACCATATCAGAGAATATAGCCATCATACATCGTTGAAATGTGGCTGGTGCATTGCATAATCCAAATGGCATTCTCCTGAAAGCAAACGTGCCATAAGGGCACGTAAAGGTGGTCTTTTCTTGATCTTTTGGGTAAATAGACACTTGATTGTACCCAGAGTACCCATCTAGGAAGCAAAAGTACTTCCGGCCTGATAACTTTTCAAGAATCTGATCCATGAACGGGAGTGGAAAGTGATCCTTCTTAGTCATGAGATTCAGCTTTCGATAATCAATGCACACTCTCCATCCCGTGGTGGGCCTAGTAGGTACCTCCTCACCCTGATCATTCTTGATAACCGTCAATCCGGACTTCTTTAGTACCACTTGGGTTGGGCTAACCCATTTGCTATCCGATATGGGGTAAATGATACCTGCATCCAGACATTTCACAACCTCTTTCTTAACAACCTCTTTCATGTTTGGGTTAAGCCGCCTTTGCATCTCCCGACTGGGCTTAGAATTCTCTTCCATATAGATGTGGTGCATGCAAATGGATGGGCTAATTCCCTTAAAATTGGCCACCGACCATCCAATGGCACCCTTGTGGTCTTTGAGGACCTCGGTTAATTGGGCCTCCTGTGGCGATGTGAGATTTGCCGCAATGATGACCGGGAGAGTTTGGTCTGGGCTCAAGAAGATATACTTGAGAGACTCAGGTAATGGCTTGAGTTCAAGCTCAGGAGGGTCTTCTAAGGATGGCAAAGCGGGCTCAGATTGCAAGGCTGGTAAAGGTTCAACCTTGGGCCAAGACGTTAATGGGCTGGGAGAATATTTTAAGGCATTGGCTTCCTCTAAAAGGTCATGTGTGAACATCACATTTTCTTCAACCAAATTATCCAAGATATCAATAGTATGGCATTCTTCTTCTTGATCTGGATATTGGTATGCTTTGAAGACATTAATCTTGACTTTTTGACCCCCAAAGGATATGTCCATCATGCCGGTTTCACAATTTATATTAGCTTTGGCAGTGGCTAAAAATGGACGTCCTAGGATGATTGAGGTGTGAATGATTTCTTCAGGCGATGCCATATCCAGAATAAGAAAATCCATGGGAAAATAATAATCATGGACTTTTACGATAACATCCTCAATTAATCCCCGTGGATTCTTCACAGACCTATCAGCCAACTGTAAGATAATGGATGTGGGCTTTAATTCTCCAATATCAAATTTCTCATAAATGGCTGTTGGCAAGAGGTTCACACTGGCACCTAGGTCTAATAAAGCTCTATTAAATGTGACTCCACCTAAGTCACTTGAGATCAAAGGTGCCCCATGATCTTTCAATTTCTTGGGAAGATGGTTCATTACAATGGCACTCACATCCTCCGATAGCCTAACCTTTTCAGGTGCCATTCTAGATTCTGTTCGTGGTGTGCACAATTCCTTAAGGAGCTTAGCATAAGCTGGCACATACTTGATGGCATCGAGGAGTGGAATATTAATCTGAACTTGTTTGAATAATTCCAGCAACTCCTCATTCTCGGCCAGTTTCTTCCTGGCATTGGGCTTAGCTAATAAGGCGTTAGGAAAAGGCACCCTAGGTTGATATGAACTTGGGCCTTCATCAATCTTTCCTTTTCCTTTTGGGTCCTCCCCCAACTTTTCCATGTTAGGGTCAGCCTCACTCTCGCTTTCAACTTCATGAGGCCCATTAGTAGGATCTTTAATCAACTCCCCATCTGTATCTGGGTTCTCTAAACTTTTCTCACTCCTAAGGGCTGAAATGGCCTTAGCATTTTCAAATTGTGGTCCTTTAGGTTGTGGTAACGGGTCAGGTTGAGGTAAAAGGCCCGATTGTGGTGGAAAACCTGGAGGCTGATTCCTTGGGTTGGCAATGGGTTGACTAGGAAGTTGGCCCATTTCTCTTCTCATAGTAGCTTCAGCTAATTGCCCCATTTGGCTCTCCAGCTTAGAAATAGACTGTTGCTGGGTCAAGATAAGCTGTTGGAGTTGAGTGAATTTGTCATCAAAGTTGGGCTGAGGAGGTTGTTGGTAAGTGGGTGGAGAATGGTATTGGGTTGGTTGCCCTGATTGGAATAATTGATAATGGGTTGGTTGACCTGATTGGGATCCCCTAGCCTGAACATTACCATAAAAATTAGACTGATGTTGAAATGAGTTTTGTGGCTTTTGAGCTTGATGCATGGGAAGATTAGACATTTGCAAAGGAGCCTGCTGGTTCTTCCATACAAAATTAAGGTGATTTCTCCATCCCGGATTGTAAGTATTTGAGAATGGATCATTATTGGGCCTGGAGAATCCCTGGGCAGCTTGAACTTGTTCTTGAATGAACGGTGGTAAGTGGGCTGTAGTTGGGCATTCATTCACTTGATGGGCCGGACTTGCGCACAAAGTACAAATGTTATGAGAGATGGAAGGTGGGCCTTCATATGGACTAGATGGTGTTGGATAGGTAGGTTCTTGCTTGTTTAAGGCTAAGAGTTGATCTAACTTTTGGGCCAAGATATCTACTTTATCCAATTTCTGATTGATCAGATTGATGTCCATTCTGGATTCGGGCTCTCCACGAGCCTTAAGTTCATACATTCCGGCCCGCTTAGATGGCCCAACAGACCTCTCATAAGATGATAATGAGGCATGATTGATAGAATTTTCACTTAACATCTTAAAAAGGTCATAAGCCTCCTCTTTATTTTTCATCATAAATGCCCCTCCACATGAGGCATCCACCATTTGTCTGAACTGTTCAGACAATCCTTCATAGAATGCTTGGACAATTTGCCACTTTGATAGCCCATGATGAGGGCATTTCTTAAGCAATTCTTTCAATCTTTCTCAAGATTCATGGATCAATTCCCCGGGAGTTTGGGTAAAACTCATGATGGCCTTTCTCATGGTATTGGTCCGCCCTATGGGATAGAACTTCTTTAGAAATTCTTTTTGCATTTCTTCCCATGTCTTAATGGGCCTACCTATAGTCCCCAGCCAATATTTGGCTTTATCTTTCACAGAGAAGGGGAATAGGGTCAACTTAACGGCATCATCGGTGAAATTTTGGATTTTCACCGTGGAACAGATTTCTAGAAATTCATTCAGATGCTTATAAGGATCTTCATTTGTATTCCCATAAAAAGATGGGAGCATCTGAATGGTACTTGATTTAATCTCATATTGATTGGCTGGGTTCTGAGGAAGGTGAATACAAGATGAAGGTTGATATTGATTTGGGATGAAATAATCCTTCATTTGCTTCGGTAGATCATGATTATTGGCCATTTGATCTTGCGGTGGATTTCTGTGATGGGTAATTCTGTCAATTTTAGCAATCGGTCCTAGAAGATTAGGGATTTGAGATCTCTTACCTTGCATACACTAGGACGAAGAGAGAGAAGAAGGATTTGAATTTTATTTTTCTTTCACTTTTTTTTTTTAATATGCAAACAAATTGTCAAACAATCTTAACCTAATGACTTAGGGTTGACCTAGACTTCTATGTGAATTTTCTCATAAGGTGGATGGGGTCCACCTCGAGTTACAACCACAATCAGTCAACGGCCAGGTAAGAGGTGGGATAGTGGGAGGCTCCCACTACTTTCGTAGGGACCTAATTAAGAAACCACTTTCCCGCTTAGGCGTTTGCCGTTTAACCTCTAGCCTAGACACCGTTGCCAAAAATGGAGGCAGCCCGAGATTTAAACCACGCACAGTGTGAGCCCTAGGGTCCCTTTCGACTTGCTTTTATTAACTTTAAGAAATGCCAATGCAAGGAAGGTGATTTGTGGGCTAAAGAAGGGTGATGAAATCCCCACCTTATATTGTTAAAGGTATTGCCCTTAAAAGTCTTTTTTTTTTTCAATGCAATGCAACAGTCAAATCAAGTAAGGGGTTTTGATGCAATCATGAATGACTTGCTAAAATTGAAACACGTATCTTTCCCCCGCAATCTTCAACAAAGAATGGAAATGACTATGAAAGGAAGCTAACTCATGCTTTCCTACAATGATGAATGCCTAATATGGATGGTTTCTAATCTTGGAATGACAATTTTTAAATTTGAATTTGAATTTTCTTCTTTTAGTTAATGAAATCCTATCTAAATTAGAAACTACAAAAAAATAAACTAACTAAAATATTGAAAATGACAAAGGGAATGTTGGAACACACTTACCAATGATTTCGCTTTTCATTTTTTTTTCAATACACCTACAAAAATAAGAAAAATGAGGTTAGCTAAAGAATAATTACACTAAATCCAAAATAATCAAAATTAAAAATTTAAATCCCCGGCAACGGCGCCAAAAATTGATAGCTTAAGATTGTGTCATTAAAAATCAAAGCTAACATTCTAAATTAATCGGCTCATTCAAATTAAACTTTAACAATAGCAATGGTGAGTCCGAGTCGAATCCACAGGGAAATAGATTTTTAAATTTCAACCTTAGATTTTTTTAGAGGAAAAACATGGAAGTAAGAAGATGGAGCATGATGATTTAATAAGCAACAATTGAAACTAATCGGACTTACTATGAACTCACAAAAGGAGCACTCCTAAAAGAGCATAATCAGACCATATATTGAACTAAGACTACCTCTAAAATACTAATTAAAAGTAGAATATAAAGTTTGAGTAATGTCAACATAAGAAAAAATAAAAGTTGTAGAACAAAAAGAGGGAGAAAAGATAACGCTTTTCAAAGGAGCTACTGTCATTCGTTCATAGAAATATATGAAATTTTACAGAGACATTGAAAATGAAAAAATAACATGACTTTTATAAGAATACCTTTACAATTTTTTTTTTGTAAATATAGTGTAACATGGAGAACTCAAAAACTAGAGAGAGGCGATGGAGAGAGAAAATTGGTGCTTATAGCCGTTGTCGCCCTTCACGTGGATCCTTGGCCGCCCTATACTCCTTCCAGTAGTTAGTTGCAGTGCCTTGAGTCCACCTCTTGCCCTTGACAGCCGCCGGTTTGAGAGAGATGTAGAGAGAGAGAGAAAGCGAGCAAGAGAGAGAGGGAACGAAGCTAGAGAGAGAGAGAGAAAGAGTGCTACAGTACCGCAGTACTGTAGCTACAGTACCCGCGGGTATTGTACCAGAGAAGGAGAAAAAGTGAGAGAGAAAGGGGAGAGAAGGCAGGAGCAAGAAGAAAAGTAGTAGGGGCGGAGAAGGAAGAAATGAGAGACTTCTTAAAAAGGGAGAGAGAATTTTTAAAATAAAGAAAGGAAGAAAGTGGATGGCGGCTGGCTCCTCTTGTCCTCTTCTTGGGTAAGAATTAGGGTAACCATTTAGGGTAGCAAAAGACCCTTTTACCTCTGCTTTAGTATTTTTGCCAAAATAAAGTCGATTTTGCTGAGATTCGAACTCCCATCCTTCCCATAAACGACTAGAAACTTAGCCAATTGCACTGCATCTTCTTCATGTCCTGTTCACATAAAATAAATGTAAATTAGGACATTATCATGAATAAAATTACATTTATGCTTAAATAAATTGATTTCTCACGGTTTTGCTGAGAAAACCGCAAATGCATGAAATAATGATGTTTTTTAACTTAGAATTTGACGAAATTGATACCGTTGTAATCAGTACGAAGTTGTCTATCATTTCATGCTATTTTAAACATCATAAATATAGTGCATGCATTTGTTCTTTTAATAATAGAAAATACTAACTTATCACTTGGGAACCTCTTCCTCGTTATGATTGAACTTGAAGTGGTGATAGATCCATAAGGATAAGAGTAGCATGCTGTCATGGGGAGGTTGACCAGTAGAAGCCGCTGAGAGCCCACTGTAGATATAGGCTAGCACTGCTGTGCTTATCTACTTTTCCCTGAATATCCCACAAATTGCACTGAGCTAATCTTCTAACAATATGTTATCCTGTGCGTAGAATAATAAAGCTCTAGCCAAGCATGTAGTGAACGCGATCATCACGACCTCTGTATCTTCTTCCTTGTTTCCCTCTATTTTCTTCAAAGTCCATTCTGCCAACTTCGCCAGATTGATTCCTTTCTGAGTGAGAATGCTCTGGATTTCTTTTGATTCCTTTCTGAGTGAGAATGCTCTGGATTTCTTTTGAACTTTCCATAATCTTTTCTAAGAATTGATGACAAGTGACCTTTTCTCTCATGAATAGCATATCTGTCACGTTAGGTTCGTCACTATTAGCTTTGAGTTTTGGAACTGCTAGTAGGAGTTCAGTTTCTTCTAACAAGATGGTAGTTTCGAAAGAAGTAAAGAGGAAAGTGTGTGTTTGAGGATGCCACAGTTCGATCAGAGCACCTACTGCAGCCTAGTTCATACACGCACTCTTATAATGGTTAGCATGAATGACCAAGCCTTAGATATGCCACATTGAAATATAAGATTGCATAGAAAGATTGATTTTCCCCACTAGCTTCGAAATCTATGGAAGAGAATAAAATCTTCTTGGACTAGGGAAGAAAGGATATCCCTTGAAAGAAAAGAGAATTGACATGGTTTTATCATATTCAAGAAAAGAATTTGGAATATGGAGTAAATATGTAAAAGAAAAAGAAAGAAATTTGAGTGGAAAGAAAGAGATAGTAGCTTACTTGTAGGTTATGATCTTGCCCATTAAGATGGCCTTCTATGTTAGAAAGCCTTTCAGTAATATTTTTTGCAAATTGCATATTCGTTGTTATTTGATGCTGTTTGATTATCTGCATGAAGTTACTAATGAAATTTGAGTGCAAGTAGCTGGAATTTCAATGAGGTCCACTGTGATCACCGAGTCCCATTGTGACTAAAGACGGTTATCTCTACACCTGTATTCTCTTATGTAATTGATTTGCATGATTACTATATGTTAAATATGTTAGTCTTAGGTGGCCTACAAGCCAATCTGACTATATAAATCTCGTTCATTTATTAATAAAATGGCATAATATTCATTATGTGTAATTTGTATTGTTATCGTCTCACAATGAAGCTCGTGAATATGTGCAATAGTGATCAGATTATAATAAGATCATACAGTAAAATGAGCGTCAATAAAGAATCATTTGCTCTCGGTACTTAGAGAGAGAATTCTCTAGGAAGGATGCGCAGAAATCCCTGGCCAGGGCGGACGATAATATCGGGAAAGGAGTTTTCCGATATTATACGGCAGCATCCGATCCAATTGAGTTGATTGGTTAGGGTTTGACAGTATACCATACCTTGAGTTGACTCGAGAGCATTGTAGGAATGAAGGATTATATCCACGTGGTAACTGTCGGCGGAAGGTTCCAAAAGTAGGTTACTTAACTCAATACCTTCCGGGTTCACGTGGTGTTGCTTGGCACCCAACGTGATCGGAGGCCCGATCGAATTCGATGTGAGACATTAATTCGATTGATTAATTAATTAATATGAGTTATTAATTGATTAATCAGGCCAGTGAGGAGTCACTGGGCTTATTGGGCCATTAACCGGATTGGTTATTGGGCCTAGAGGGTCACCTGCAAATGATTCTCAGGGCGATGGATAAATAAGTGGATTTTATATAAACTGGTGATTTTTATGAAAAACCACACGGTTAATATAAAATGTAGTGACTGGGCTAAGCAGGACAGGCTGCTGCTCAACCCTGGTCGCCCCCTCCTCTCTTCCTCTCTCTCTCTGGCACCCCAGACGAGCCCATATCTCCAGGTCTGTTCCGTCGCTTCTCCGACTCCCGTTCGATGGGAAAATGTATGCACATTGCGGCGATTGTTGTGGCGAACGACGTAGGTTTCGTGGGTTGCAAAGGATGAGTAACCGTGAGGATATCCACCACAAGGAGGATCGCGTAGACTCCGCTAGAGGCCAGGCGCTTGTGCAGCTTGCGGTGTCACACCGACGGAACCAATCGGTCGCCGACTCAAATCCGCGCGCGGTAATGTCCGATTACCGTATTTCCGGATTTTAGTTTTTTGAAATGGGAACGGATCGCTGGTTTATTTTATTTTCCACTGCATGAGTGATCCGGAGAAACGCGAGAACCCAACAGTGGTATCAAAGCCAGGTTCTACTGTTTCTCGTCCCGTTTCGATCTTCGAATTAATTTTCCATGCGTTATTTCATGCACGAGTTCCGTTAATTGCAAGATCCATGTTCATACGATGAACGAAAAATAATTTAATTATTTTATTTCTGCAATTTTTGAAATTTTATTTGGGTTTTTTTTCTTGTGTTCTTTGTGGGACGAAGAACGACGGGTGTTTCGGTTTTGTTTGAGCTTCCCCAAGCGTTGGGAAGGGTTGGCCGGCTCCCCGAATCCTTAGGGAAGGGTTGCCGGTCATCCTTGGCCATGAAGCCGACGTCGGAGGGGCGTGAAGTCTGCTGTTAGGGCGTCAGGTTTGGGGGGGGGGAGGGGGAGGGACCAGGCCAATCGGCCGGTCCGGCTGGGCAAGGTCCCTGGCTGGACCGGGCCCGAGCCCAGGCTCGCCTGGCTCGAGCCCAGGCCCAACAGGGCCCGAGCCCTGGCTCGGCCCATAGGTGGCTGATCCCTGGTTATTTTAAACCCCATTTCCCACTTTTCATTTAAAACTCTAAACCCTTTGCCCATTTAAAACTCAATTAAAATTGACTTTAATTTTAAATTCAAAAATATTTTGAATATTAAAATTACTATTCAATTTTATATTTTGAAATCATTATTATTAATTTTAAATTGGGTAATTAATGATTTTGAATCATTTAGATTAACAATTAGTTGATAATTAATTAATATTAATTATTAGTTTAGGTGTTAAATTAATAATTAAACTTAACTTAACTAATTTGAGAATTAGATTAGTGTTTAATAATTATTAGTCTAATTGTTAGATTATTAATTATTAATTCATGTAATTGTTAATTAATTATAGTTAGTTATTAATTTAAGTGTTAAATTAATAATTAATTAATTGACTAATTTAACTGTTAAATTAGTAGTTATTAATTAATTATTGTTAATTATTACTTTAAGAGTTAAATTAATAGTTAACATTAATTAACTAATCTAAGAGTTTGATTAATACTTTTTTGTTAATTTGAGTTAATTGTTAATTTAAATGTTAAGTTAATGATTAATTTTAAATTAAGTAATCTAAGAGTTAGATTAAAAGTCATTAACTAATTAGTGTTAATCAATAATTTAAGTGTTAAATTAGTAATTAATATTAATTAACTAATCTAAGAGTTAGATTAATAGTTAATAATTAGTTGATTAATAATTTAAGTGTTAAATTAATAATTTTATTTTATTTATTTTTTAAACCCAGAACTTTATCTAGGACCCTAGGTAGGCCTTTGGAATTTTATTGATAGAAAGAATTCAACATACATGGGGGGGACATGCCACCTTACCCCAGGGAGCTACAATAATAGAGAAAATAAATCAGACCCCCCGAGTACAATAACCAATTAAAAACGAAAATGAGGAACACCAGATTTGTCCATAGTCAACTCTCCTCTAACTAAAGGAGGCAAAACAGTTGCTGAAGAGAAAATCTGGGAGGTATGAGAGGAGCATGAGAAGTTGGCCAATGCATCAGCTGCCTTGTTGCATTCTCTGACAACATGTTGGAATTGTATATGCATAGAGTCCTTCAAGTAGAAAAGTATATCCCACCACGGATGAAGGATCCAAGGAATCTTCTGACCATCAGAAAGTAGAAGCATAATTAAGACCTGACAATCAGACTCCACAATAATAGAAGAAATTCTCATCTGAAGACACATATGTAACCCAATGATCATAGCCCTGATCTCAGAAATAATGCTGCAAGTAATACCAAAATAACCACAACAAGCAGAAATAAAAGATCCCCTTTCATCTCTAAGAATAGCAGTACCTGCAGAAACACCTAGATTACCTTTACAACAACCATCAGTATTAAGTTTAACTTGATATCTGGGAGGAGGCATCCAACAAACAAGAGAAGGGGTTGCAGGAGAAAAGATATCAAGCAAACCCAAAGACTGCAAAGAAATCCTCTCGGAATATGATGAAGCCTTCTTGGGATGAAATGAAGAAGCAACCTCTCTGATGAGAATGATGGCCTGTCTCAAAATATGTTCCGTGCTGCAAATAGAGTTGTCAAATCTGGCAGAGCATCTAGCTTTCCAAATAGTCCATGTAATAATGGAGGTAATGATACCCATGCAAAAACCATAAAGAGATGTGCTGGAAGCCTTGGAAGTGAACATAGAAAAAAATGCCATCAAAAGAATTCACCTTGGCATGAATCTGGAATGAATTCAGGAAGAAATCCCAACAATATGTAGCAATATCGCCTAAAGCAAGAGTATGATCCATGGTTTCAACAGAATGATCTTTACAGCAAAAACATCTGGACACAACAGAAATCCCATATCTCTGAATAACAGAATCAAAAGATAACCTATCAATAAGAGCTCTGTAGACAAAGAGAGAGATCTTCTTAGGTAAAAGAGAATGCCAAATCCATTTAGGGACATAAAGCTTAGGCCTGATATGTCTGACAATATTCCAAGCAGATTTAGTAGTAAAATAACCTTGAGTGTCAGGCTGCCATATAGGTTTATTAGGACCATGAATATGAGATAAGCAGTTAGCAAGACTAGGAATAACAGTGAGCACATCTATAGGAAGTAATTGCAAAAATTCCTGTCTATGACCAATAAAATCCTGGACAATCCAATTATGAGTACGAGTAATAGAGCACCACTGATCAAAAGTTATGAAATCTCTGAGAGGACCATGTCCAGTCCAATTATCATGCCAGTAAGAGAGAGTACCAGTCCCAACCTGCCAACAAGTGTGGTCTAAGACCTAGTGTCTATGACGAAGAGTCATTTTCCAGTGGGGAGAACCTGTAATGGAACAATAAGAAAGATGCTGACCCTGCAAGTAGGTGTTATGAATATAATCACTCCAAACCCTTTTGTGAGAATAAATCTTCCAACAAAGTTTGACCTTTAGTGCAGTACTGACATCAGATAGAAATCTAACCCCAATCCCACCTTTGGTAACAGGTCTGGCCAAATGCTTCCAAGCAATCCAATATTTTCTTTGTCCCACACTAGAAGACCCCCAAAAGAAGGCAACAATAGCTTTATCCAATGCATCCAAAACACTTCTAGGGGGAGAGAGGACATCAAGAATATGTATGGGAATAGAAGATAACACATGCTTAATCAGAATAAGTCTACCACCAGGGGATAATAGCTAAGTTTTCCAATTACCAAGTTTCTTTCTCACCTTGTCAAGAAGTTGCTAGAAGTAGGATGCTTTAGCAATTCTTTTATAGAGAGGAGCCCCCAGATAAAGGATAGGAAAGACCTTATGAGGCATCTGAGTAACTGCAGCAATTTGATTGATCCTTTGGGTGATGGTAGAGGGAGCCACGTAAAAAGAACTCTTATCTTTATTAACTTGCTGACTAGAACAATTCTCATAAATAGAAATGAAGGCAAAGATTCTGCGAAGTGAAGCCTGAGAGCTATTGGTAAAAATAACAGTGTCATTAGCAAATAACAAATGTGATACAATAGGATCATCTCTAAAAGTGGAAAAGGGATTAACCAGCCCTCTGGTGAATAAGCTGTAAAGGCCCCTGCTGAAAGCTTTTTCAGCCAAAATAAATAGACTGGGGGCTAAGGGATCACCCTGTCTAAGCCCTCTAGTAGAACTGAAATAGCCTCCAAGCTGACCATTAAAAATCACTAAGAACCAGCAATGAGTAAACATATTTTTAATCAAACTAATCTTGGAACTAGAAAAACCAAAATTGGAAAGCACATCGAACAAGTAGCTCCATTCCAGCCTATCATAGGCCTTCATCATATCTAGCTTGAGAATAACATTGTGACCTTTGGTTCTTTTAGATATATTGTGTACTATTTCCTGAGCCAAGCAAATATTATCACTGATATCCCTTCCTTTAACAAAAACACCTTGAAAGGGAGAGATTAGTCTTTGTAAGATGAGGGATAATCTCTTACAAACAATCAGTGACAAAATCTTGTAAGTTAAGTTACAAAGGCTAATAGGCCTGAAATCCTTGAGAGTAGCAGGACTGTCACACTTAGGGATTAATACCAGATGTGTGGAGGTATATACTTTAGGCAAGGTATCGTCTTTAAAGAGTTCAATAACTGCAGTAAGAATGTCATCAGCAATAATATCCCAACAATGAGTAAAAAAATCACCTGAGAAGCCATCGGGACCTGGGGCACTATCAGTACAAAGAGAAAACACCGACTCCTTAACTTCATCTAAGGTCGAGATAGTCATCAAGTTAATATTATCCTGGTCAGTAACAATAGTGGGAATGTACTGCAGCAAACCACTGTTATTTATAGAAGTAGGCTGTGAAGTAAACAACTTTTTATAATAATCAACAGCCATAGAAAGAAGAGTGTCATGGCCAGTAACCTGATTACCATTAACATCATATAGGGAGTGAATAAAATTTCTTTTTCGTCTCTCAGTAACAATGGAATGGAAGAAAGCTGTATTCTGGTCCCCTTCCTTGAGCCACCTGAAGTGAGATTTTTGTCTCCAGAAGATTTCTTGTCTGAGAAGCAATTCATCAAGATGTTTTTTGGCAGCAATAAGATCATTATTAGCCTCGTCAGAGGGAGAATTATCAAGAATGTCTTGCATGTAAGCAACATTATTTTCAGCCCGTAGAATAGCATCAAAAATATTTCCAAAACTATCCTTATTCCACTGCTTAAGAGTAACTCTCAATGTTTTGAGCTTGGCACTGAGTTTATATAAGGGAGAAGCATGCAGAGGCCGGACCTAACATTCTTTCACCACTTGAGTAAAATTCTTATGCCTAGTCCAGACTTTCAAAAATTAAAGTGACCATGATGAGAGACATTGCTATAATTATATTCAACGAGAAGAGGATTGTGATCAGAGCAATTATGGTGCAAATGAGAAATAGAAGTAGAGAATGCATCAAACCATAGAGTGTTGGCCAATCCTCTATCCAATCTAGTTCTAATACAATTAAGCCCTTGCTGTCCATTGCGCCAAGTATAGCTAGATCCACTGAACCCAAGATCAATAAGTCCACAGTCCTGCATAAAAGAGTGGAAAGCATGGACAGAGGCAGGAAGAGGAGCATTGCCACCAAGTTTCTCATAAGAATATAGAACATAATTAAAGTCCCCAATAACCATCCAAGGGAGATTAATAGCATAAGAAAAGGAAGCAATATCATCCCAAGTGATAATTCTGTCATGTAGATGGCAACTAGCATAAACAAAGGTAATCATGTGATCCATCACATCTTTCACTCTGAGAGTAATGTAATTATCATTGATATGCATGATATCAATGTCCACAGACGAATGTCAGAAGATCCAAATTTTAGCATTATCCATATTAGAGGCAATATGATTATGGAGGCCCAACTGCATAGAAATACACTGCATGGAGGAATTATTGATCATGGGTTCAATAATAGCAAGAATTTGAATTCTATTAGATTTGCATATAGATGGCAACCTGCGAAGAGAGGAGGAGCTACCAACTCCTCTAATATTCCAAACAAGAGACTTAATCATTTAATTTGATTTTGTTTTTCTGGGACCGAGCGAGCCTAATGCTCTTACGCTGAACCAAACTAGGGGAATTAGACCCATCCTGCACATCCACATTAATTTTGTCATGAGCATTAACAGTGGAAGAGAAGGCTTGTTTAAATTTGTGGATTTCAAGTAACTGCTAATTCTCTTTAGTCTGAGATGGATTTTCTAAACTAAGAGCATCCAGATCAGGGGTGTGACCCATAACATGGTGATCATCTTGCTCAAGAGTAGAAGTGGATTTCACCTGATTCACGACACTAAAGGATGTTTGTACTTGAATGGGCTTCAACTGAGCAATCATGTCCTCTATAGCCTCCTGAGGAGCTGTATCAAAACCATCAATTGAAACAAGTGAATGACCATGGTTTTCAATCAAATGAGAAGAGTAAAGAGAGGGAATCATGGTATCCTCCGAGTTGAGCATGCATGGAAGGTTAAGAGTAGGTGACACCTGATTCTCGACACAAAAAGACATTGGGACTTCCATGCGCTCCTGAGCTTCAATAGAAAGATTCTACTGTCCAAGACATACATCTAGGCCCGCAGCCTGCTAGTGCTAGGGAGTGGAGGCCACATACAACTGCATAATAGAGATTCGTTCCCCATCACCAGTAGCCTGAATATGAGGGGCATGCCGTTGATCAATAACTTTATCTTTGGCCAGCTTGTAAGGCTGCTGCAACTGGGCTTTATTCTCAGACATCACAACGGGCAGTAAGGAATCATCATGAGGCGTCTGCAGGGTCTTGGCCTCAGAGATATCCACATCTCGTTCCACCGAGGGGTGTTGGTGTCGGGGGCTAGGAGCTGCGTGCACCTGCATATCATTATTTTGCACCTCGACACTAGTCGCCTGACTCGAATACGATAAGGATTGGCCACCACCAGTAGTCGGCCCATTAACTAGTCTAGGCTCATCATATAGTTCAGGCTCAACACTGATTGACGAAGGCCCAGGCGGCAGAGCGTCCAGAGCTAACGGTCCTGGACCCTCCTTGTTCAGAGAGACAGAAAGCGACCCCGACATTGTCTTGGAGGCGTGCAAAGCATGAGCTGTCCCCAGGGGCGAGGGTTGTTGGTGTCGGGGGTGAGGAGCCTCGCTGACAGCAACATGGGCCGAGGACTTCTGGCGAGTGGGACTTGAGGCGTCATGTTGTGGACTCGGCCCAGGAAGAGAACGAAGAACATGGTTCTGAAGAAGCAAGTGGGCCGGATCTCGGTGCTAAGGCTAGTCTTCATTAACGCAAGACGATATCGAAAGGTCGAGTCTGCACCGTATGCATGGGCACATTTATCGAGGCACGCTAGTCCTCAACCACAGAGGAGGACTTCTGACGAACACCTGGCGGGCATGCATGCAGAGTAAAAGTATTATGAAGCTGATCAATAGCGATGGGGGCTTTGGACGGCATGGGCACCCTCGTGTCATCATGCATGGAGTCTAAATCAGCAACCTCAACACGGGGGGTCCTCGTGGCCTTGGAAGGGGCAGCATCCATCAGCTGGGAATTATGGGAAATAGGGGCGCCGGAAATAGGCTCAGCAGGGATATCATTACTAGCAGCGTTAGCTTGGGATTTATCCAAAATATCAGAAGGCACATTCAAAGTTTCATGGTCCTCCAAGTTGGAACTAAGAACAAAGGTGCCCGTAGATGTTAACAGATTGACACCCGGCGCTGCACCATGTTGGGAGGATTGAGGGGGGTGTGGCCGCATATTACCTTTAGCATGGGCATGCGTGGCAGCATAATCTAAACAAACGTCTGCAGCGGGGGCATCAGAGATAAGAATATTCGGAGGAACAGAGTTCCGGATATTAGAACCCAGATTACCATTCGCCAGTAAAATAGCATCATCGTCGGAAGCAGAAAGGGGCTCGAAGGGGTTGGAAACAGGTATAGACGCTTTGGAATTGGGATTTTTGGAGACCCAATGTTGAGATGTTCTGCGAGCAGGCTTAGGAATCGGCATAGGTTGAGCTTGCTGGGTCGAAGAAGGAACCTGCTGTTGGGTCGACTGAGAGGCGGCAATAATCTGATCTGGGGGATTTTTGCAAGTCCGGCGACAGGAAGCAGCAGTGTGGCCCATGAGATAACAGGAGGTGCAATAATCAGGGATGCGATGATACCTGATTTCTTGCCAGTAGCCATTCACACCAAGACCAATCCACATGCGAGAAGGCGACCTTTGAAGGAGGTCGAGCTCAACACATGCATGAGCGGAGGAAGCATTGGTTATCTGAGAGGTGCGAAGGGCCACCTGGAGCACTCTACCAATGTTCCCAGCGATGGAGCGAACACAAGCATCATGGAAAAGGTTAGGCTTCAAGGTAGGCATATCGATCCAAACAGGAGCAATAGGGGGTTCCTTGCCGCACTCAAAGTCAACCGTCCACATCAAGAATCTGAAAATATAGCCTTTGATGAGAAGTTGTTCTCGGAGAAGGATACGGAGATAGTCGTCCTCGGCAGTGCATCGAAGGAGCAAGTGCCGGTTATCAAGGGCAGCGATGACAAATTCGTGGGTGAGCCCAAGACGCTGTGAGAGCAGCTGTTTGATTTCCTGAAAAGGAGGCCGGCCATCAGGGGTCTTGGCAACAAGGGCATGCTGAAATGGCCTCAACGTAACCTCAATCTCACCAACAGAGAAGAACACAGCAGGTTCACCTGTATCGGTGAAAGCCGGTGGATGAATAGGAAGAGAGACGGACGGGAACACAGGGTTCTCTAATAAAACCTTCGTGTAACTTTTAGTTAGCGAGGAAGAACTAGGAGGGGGGGCTCCCAAAGCACCAGGCGAGGGCGCCAGAGGCTGCGTGGTGGAAGGCATGGGCTTTTGCAGCAGGGAAGAAAGGGAGGGAGCAGCTACAGGTGGCGACAGGGGAGCAGCACGAGGGTCCCGGGAGGAGATCAGGCCAGCTTGCAGAGGGGGAGCTGGGGGCAGGGAGGGGGGGAAGGGGCCCTCCCCATGGCCGGACCCGAGGGAGAGAGCCGTAGAGCTCCTCTCTCTAGAAAACTAGAGAGAGAGGGGCGGCGGCGTTTTTGGTTTTGGTTTATGGTTTGTTAAATTAATAATTAACTTTAGTGAACTAATCTAAGAGTCAGATTAGTAATTTATTAGTAATAGTTTAATTATTAGATTATTAATATTGATTAATCTAAATGTTAGATTGTTTTAATTATTAGAAATGTTTGGAATTTATTAATTTGGAGTGTGTGCACATGTGATGTGTGTTTAAATGTTTTTAAATTTAATTTAATTGCATGTTAAGTTAATAAAAAGAGTTTTCGAAATTCAAATGCCAATTTTGACTGGAATCCAGTTTTATGAAAGCCAAAATTATTTATTTTGAAAACTCTTTTTTTTTAGACATATGATGAGCTTATCTTGTGTGGATTGTGTAAAACACACCGTGGTAATAAATATGCACTTATTTAATTATTCATGTGATGAATGGATTGTGTGGATCGTGTATGTTTGAATTATGGATATTTATTAATTGTTAATAAATAGAGGTTTGCGTACCTCTCCCTCTTTTATACTCCGATGTACTTCAACCTCCCCCTCTCTTGTACTCGCCATAAGGCCTTCTTTAACTTACATGTAACTCTAGAATTATTGTAATCTGATCAGGACAACCGAAGAAGGAGTGAGGACGATCCACAACTATAACTAGGAAAGCGATTCGATAAAGATCATTTTGCCTATATGTTTGCAGGGTTATCTAATATAATTGTTTTGTTAGATTGTGTGTCCGTTTGACTGTTGGCTCCAATCAAACCCATTGTGCTATCTATGACCACACTTGACATGTATGAGATACAATGTTTTTATGTTTGATTGTGAATCAAAGCATGTATAGTATTTAGTAAATATATATGATATATTTATATACTATCACCTAGGAGAGACCAAGATAAAAGTTATTGAAATACCCTCTCTAAATTCTAAGCCGTAACGTGAGTAGTTAAGAACTTACCGCATGGTCCACCATTGTTATAATCGCAGGATTCGAATTACTTTAGGCAGATTTGTTGTGCTACCACAAGGCCTGTTTAATTGTGAGGAGAGACTGTGGCTATGACATTAGATGCCTATTTGATCGGAGTAGAGGAACCATGTAGCTTTGTTGTGCTATCCACAAGGACTGCATGTAAATCTATGCTCGTCTCGTAACGATGGTTAGCTTAGACCAGAATTAGTGGCTTGTTGTGCTATTCACAAGGCTATTGAATCTCTGGGGACCAAAGATATGATCGGATATTACAAGGAGTTGTAAGTCCTATGAGATGGGTGCTCTTTGATTGTTTTATAACTTTCTTGTGCTATCCACAAGGTTGTACTGCAAGTCATTGAGATTCTGATCCCCACTAGTAGATTGTCGGTGTCTCCCGTTCTCTATAGCTGAGAGTTATACAGTCCGTCGAAAATTAGTGGGAGATAAAACTTGATTAGAAGTCCATATCATGTCTTAGTTAATAATTGAACATCTGCTAAATAGATTACTTATCTCCTATAGGGAAATATGTCGTCGAATAACTCTCTTCGTGGCATACTTGATGCCAAACTTTTGACTAGCCTGAACTACTCTGATTGGCTCAAAAACCTGAAGAGTGTCTTTAGATCTGAGTGATAAGTCCACAATTTTACATAAATAACAGCTGAAAACTACATACTTTGCTATCAATTTAACAAAAAAAATCACATGGAATGATAGATAAATCATTTGCGCATTCAAAATCTGAATTTCAAATGTCACCACTCCATGGATGGAATAAGGGTAGCAACTCCATTTTCTCAACAATTATTTAATGCGCAGTTGAATGATTTGCGGCTATAAGAACTTAACTGTTATTTTATGTGAAAACATGACATGAACAAGCAGATGGCATAGTGGTTGGACCACCCGAACTTCAAGGAAGCAACCAGGGTTCGAATTCTGGTAAAAACAACATTTTATTTTCGTATTTTAGCTTCAACTGGGGCCCACATGCCAACTAAGAGAGAAAGGAGGAGGGAATTCTGAAATTCAAAGAAAGGAGGATCCATTTCAAAAATTCGAAATTCAAAATACCAATTAATGTTTTAAAGAGGATCCCCTAATCAAAGGGAGCTTAATGACAGGATTTTTAAATCTATTTTTGAAATTCAAATCCTCCCCTCTTTCTATAAAACCAAGGGAGGAAGCCAAAAGGAGGACCCCGGAATTTTCATCAATTTTTTTAGTTTCTCTCTCTCTCTCTCTGCTTTTCCTCCTTCTCCCGCAGTCTCTTGTCCTCTCTCTCCCTTTTCCATCTCTTTCTCTGTCCGTTTTCCCTCTCTCTTCCTCTCTTCTCTCGCTGTCTCTCCCTCTGCATCTCTGTCCGTTTACTCTCTCTCCCTCCTTTCTCTGTCAATCTCTCTCCTTTCTCCCTGTGTCTTTTTCTCTCTCTCAGCCACACACAGCAGCGCCCGGGCCCGCCAACGTCAGCCCCTGCACACGCGGCAGCAACAGCGTCAGCCGCCGCCACGCGTCAGCAAAAGCGGGTTCGCCCCGCTCGGCATCGTCGCATGTGCCGCGGCCTTGCAGAACGCGCCGCCACGCGGCAGCGCCAGCGAGTTCGCGCCGCCGCGCCTCGTCACCCGTGCGCACAGGAGCGGAAGCTCCCGCCCGGCCGCCGCCACGCGTCAGCCGCGCCTGGCACCTCGCCTGCCGCGCCTGGCGCCTTGCCTGCCGCGCCTGGCGCCTCGCCTGCCGCGCCGCTCCGCCTCGCTTGCCGCGCCGCTCCGCCTCGTCTGCCGCCACGCACAGCGCTGCGGTCTAGTGTGCCCGAGCTTCAATGCACCGTCGCCAGCAGCGCAGTGCACCTTCCCCGAGCCAGTTCTCCACTGTGTTTACTTTGTTATTCCTTTGATTAGTTTATTTTTGTTAATTAGTTAGCATTTTTTTAGTGAATCCCTTTTGACCATTGTAATCTTTCTTAGCCTTTTAATAGAGATCAAATTGTTGTTTGTGTCTATTTCTATCAATTTATTTTGGATCACGTAGTTAGACATCTATTTTGTTTAATCTCATCAATAGTGTCTTAAGTAATATTTTCTTAATAAACTTTAGGTATTTTAGTGTTATAAATGTGTTAATAAATTCTGGTAATTATTTTCTCTAAATTTGCTTTTAAAAATCACACTAATGAACAACTTTTGTTAAATAAAATCCCAATGTTTTCAAAATCAAAAATCTATTTCCTTGTGGATCGACCCGATCTCAACCATGCACTACCTTGTTATCTTTAATTGAGATTCGGAAATTAAGATTGATGCTGTTTGTGTTTTAACGACGACATTTAAATACGCATCACTGAGCACATTGCCTACGTCCTTGGAACTTATCCTCCTGCTGAACCGACATTGGATGCCTATGAGGCAGAGATGATCGCGTACGATAAAAGGTCGAAAGACAAAGGCAAAGGAGTAGTAAATGGTGACTGCTTCTACTGTAAGTAACAGGGTCACCGGAAGAGGAATTGCAAGGAGTTCCTCAGCGATAAAGCTCATGGAAAAAGGAAGCTATTAGAAACTTCAGATATTTATATGATATATATCAATTTGTCAGTAAGACAACACATCTTGGGTATTAGATACTGGATGTGCTGCCCATATCTGTCATGATATGCAGATGCTGACAAGTAAGCAAAAGCTAAGAATATACAGGAGGATCTGAGGTTAGGAAATGGCGCAAATGTTGCAACGGTTGCTGTAGGAACAACAAACCTCAGGCTTCCATCAGGAGACTTCTTCTCACTAGAAGATTGTTATTATGTATCTAGCATAATAAAGAACATCATTTCTATATCTTGTTTGGACAAGATGGGATATAGGTTGATTATTGAGAATAGAAGTTGTTCGATTTATTATGGTAATAAATTAATAGCTTCGGCATCTTTAGTCAACGGACTATATCTTTTAGATGTTTCTTATTATAATCTTCATATTGATAATGACTTTAAGAAAAGCAAGAATTGTGTGAACCATGCCTACATGTGGCATTGTAGACTTAGACACATTGGTGATAGCAGGCTGCAAAAGTTGCACAAGTATGGTTATTTAACTGCATTTGATTATGAATCGTTTGCGACATGTAAGTCCTGCCTTATGGGAAAAATGGCAAAATTTCCATTTACTGGACATGGAGAACGTGTGGTCCCATGTCCACCCAAGCCAAAGGTGGCTTTTCATACTTTATGACATTCACCGACGACTTCTCAAGATTCGGCTATGTGTACTTAATGAAGTACAAGTCATAAGCATTTGAGAAGTTCAAAGAGTTCAAGAATGAAGTAGAGAAGCATTTAGGAAAGAGTATTAAAACTCTTCGATTAGATCGAGGAGGAGAATACTTGAGTACTAATTTCCATATACACCACAGATGAATGGTGTATCTGAAAGGAAGAATCACACCTTGTTGGATATGGTGCGATCCATTATGAGTTTTCGAGTTTACCAGTGTCCCTCTGAGGGTATGCTCTAGAGTCAGCAGCATACCTACTGAACAGAGTACCCAGCAAGTCTGTGACCTCTACTCCATATGAGATATGGAAAGGCAGGAAACCATAATTTAAACATGTTAAAGTCTGGGGTTGTCTTGCTCATGTAAAGCGGCATGATCCAGACAAGCTAGAATCACGAACTGATAAATGCAGGTTTGTGGGATATCTAAAGGAGACCTTTGGATATTATTCTACCATCCTGGTGAACAAAAGGTGTTTGTCGCCAGGAAAGCTATCTTCTTGGAAGAAGAATTCCTTCTCCAGGAGGATAGTGGGAGTAAAATAGAACTGGAAGAGGTTCCAGATCTCCAAACAGCTAAATTATCATCAAATGAGATATCAGTTTCTGAATCTGTTTAGTTACACACAGATGAGCATCGAAGATATGGTAGAGTACCTAGACTACCTAAACGATATGTGGGACATATCGATGAAGGTAAGTCTAAGGTAGAATATAATGAGGATGATGATCCTAAATCTTACCAGGAGGCCATAGAAGGCCTAGAAGCTGGGAAATGACGAGAAGCCATGAACTCAGAAATCCAGTCAATGTACACCAACCAAGTTTGGAACTTGGAGGACTTGCCCGAGGGTATTGTACCCATAGATGCAAATAGATATTTAAGAGAAAGATCGGTACAGATGGACGGATCGACACTTATAAGGCAAGGTTGGTGGCAAAGGGATATCGTCAAAGGCAATGAATTGACTATGACGAGACTTTCACACCAGTTGCCATGATAAAGTCGTTCAGAGTTCTACTCGCCATAGTTGCACATTTCGATTACGAAATCTGGCAGATGGTTGTGAAGACTGCCTTCCTCAATGGTAACCTTGAAGAAGAGGTGTATATGATACAAGCAGAATGTTTCACATCCAAAGAATCTCCAGATAAAGTGTGCAAGCTTGAAAGGTCCATTTATAGACTGAAGTAAGCTTCATGGAGCTGGAACATAAGATTTGACTGTTAGGTTCGCTTGTGTCCGGATCCGATCGGAAACGCAGTGGAAATAAAAAATATTCATGATCGGATTCGTCCTGTTTCGATCAACAAAATAAATCGGGAATCGGATTTACCTTGCGTGGATTTGAATCCGCGTTCGTTCTCCAGTTCCGTCGGAGCGATGCCACCAGTCACGCAGGTGTTCGGCCTCTAGCGGTATCCATGCGGTTCTCCTTGCGATGGATCGTCCTCACCTCCTCGCTCGATGCAGCATTCGTGGATCCCGTTTGGCTACGCGTAGTCTGCCGCGACATGCGGATTCGAAAACTTCCGTCGGACGGAAGGCGGAGCTGTCGGGAATCGAAGCAGAGTCTCCAGATGGCCGCCTTGTGTCGAGCGCCGAGTAGAGAGGAGAGAGAAAGTATGCGGCGGCTAGGTTAGGGTAGCTGGCCCCCGACCTAGCATCTGTTCTTTTATAATAAGCTTATTAGTGGTTTTTCATAAAAACTCAGACTTATCTGAAATCCTGTCGGATTATCCATCGACTTGAAAACCTTTTGCGTGTGACTCTTTAGGCCCAAATACCAGTCCAATTAATAATCTATTAAGCCCGGTAACTCTTTACAGACCCATTGAATTAATTAATATCCTTATATCAATTAATCAGCCAAATTTAATGTCCCACATTAAATTCGGACGAGCTTCCGAACACGTTGGATGCCAAGTAACATCGTGTGATCCTGGATGGCATTGGGGTTATCGCAACCCTCTATTGGAACCTTTCCGTCAACAGTTACCGCGCGGATATAATCCTTCATCCGTGCAATGTTTCCAAATCAACCTAGGGTATGGTTTACTGTTAAACCCTAGCTGGTCGATTCACTTGAATCAGATGCCGCTAATCTGAATCCGATAACTCCTTATCAGACACAAAGTCCGCCCTGGCCAAGGACTTTAGCACATCATTCTCGGAACATTCTCTCTCATAACACCGAGAGCGGATGATCCCATATTGAACACACAATTACCTTCGAGGGCATTTCTCTAAACCCGATCATTTGACTTATTGATAACCCATGGTTAGAGATTCGTTAGTCAAGGTCAAAGTTCAGAAACCTACCAACAAGATATCTTTGGCATCTTAGGTCCAAGGATCATCTACGCAACCGTGACAAAAGAATCGAGCTAGTTAACAGTGAGGTGTTTACCATCCAGCGATTCATAGTTGGATCAGTTCAGTGAACTCATTCGCCAATGAGCACCTACAGGTCCAACATAGTGTCTCCACACAAGTGACTTATAGGATCAGTCACCCTCATCATATGAGCTGAAGAAACTTATACTAGTCTATCCGGATGTTTAATGTCCTTTTCAAATATCCTATGACTAGGAACAATTAAGAACATGTGTTTATAAACCTTCGGTCCCGTAATTATGATCTCATCATAATCTGAAGATTAATGCACATGTTCATGGACTTCATCGTGATTCGATAAGCAATGCTCAAATAAGATACACAATGAAAATATGCCATTATATAATAATATGAACATAATACAGTGTCGAATTGACTTATTGGCCATCTAATACTAACATTGACGAGGCTGTCAAGTCTTATGACTTCATTAAGAATGAAGATGAGCCTTGTGTGTACAAGAAGACCAATGTGAATGCAGTCACCTTCTTAGTTCTTTACGTAGACGACATACTACTCATTGGGAATGATGTATCTATGATGTCATCGGTAAAGATCTGACTGTCGAAAAACTTCTCTATGAAGGATTTGGGAGAAGCATCTTACATATTAGGAATACAGATCTATAGAGATAGATCAAAGAGGATGTTTGGAATGACCCAATCCTTGTACATAGATACCATTGTCAAAAGGTTTGGCATGGAAAATTCCAAGAGAGGTCTCATACCGATGAGATATAGAATTTGTCGTTCAAAGGAGCAGTCTCCTAAGACTTCTAATGAGAGGACATTCATGGATAGAGTATCCTATGCCTTTGCCATAGGATCTATCATGTATGCCATACTATGTATACGGCCTGACGTTGCCTATGCTGTAAGTGTTACGAGCAGATTTCAGACTGACTTAGGTGAAGAGCACTGGAACGCAGTGAAATGTATCCTTGAGTACTTGAGAAGAACTAAGGATATGTTTCTTGTCTATGGAGGAGGCGACTTGAAAGTGCTTTATTGACTCGAGTTTTCAGTCAGATCCAGATGATAGCAAGTCTACATCTGGATTTGTGTTTACTTTAAACGGAGGCGCAGTGTGCTAGAAAAGTTCCAAGCAAGAAACCACTACAGATTCGATGACAAAAGTTGAGTAAATTGTTGCAGCTGAAACCACCAAGGAAGTTGTGTGGTTGAAGAAGTTGATCACCGACCTTGGCATAATTCCCTACATCTATGATCTGGTTCCACTGTTGTGCGACAACAATGGAGCTATTGTACAAATGAAAAAGCCACGGTCTCATTAGAAATCGAAAGATATTTTGAGGCGCTTTCGTCTTATTGGAGAGATCATTTCAAGAGGAAATGTAGTGGTGGAAAAAGTTTCATCTGTCGAAAATGTAGCAGATCCACTGACGAAGTCACTGGCTCAAAATTTGTTTGAGCATCACCTTGAGTCTATAGGATTAGTACATAAAGGTGATTGACTTTAGTCTAAGTGGGAGATTGTTAATTTTAGGTGGCCTACAAGCCAATCTGACTATATAAATCTCGTTCATTTATTAATAAAATAGCATAATATTCATTATGTGTAATTCGTATTGTTATCATCTCATAATGAAACCCGTTAATATGTGCGATAGTGATCAGATTATGATGAGATCATACTAATGAGACTGATCACTTAAACACACATATGCTTAATAGTTCATAGTCGGAGGATATCCGAGAAGGACATCAGATATCCGGTTAGACTAGTACATATTACTCCCGCTCATAAGATGAGGGTGACTGATCTCATAAGTCACTTGTGTGGAGACACTAAGGTAAATATGTAGGTGCTCATTAGAGAATGAGTTCACTGAACTGATTCGACTGAATCGCTGGATGGTATTGTATTTCACTGTCAACCAGCTTGATTCTATTGTCGCAGTTGCGTGGATGGTCCTCGAACCTAAGACACCAAGGACACCTTGTCAGTGGACTTCTGTGCTTTGACCTTGGTTTATGAATCTCTAACCACGGGATTCTAAACAGCCAATGATCGGGAACAGTAGAATACTGTCGAAGGAAATTGAATATCAATAAGAAATCATTCGCTCTCGGTACTTAGAGAGAGAATGCTCTAGGAAGGATGCGCGGAAGTCTCTGGGCAGGGCAGACGATAATATCGGGAAATGAGTTTTTCGATATTATACGGCAGCATTCGATTCAATTGAGTCGACCGGTTAGGGTTTGACAGTATACCATACCCTGAGTTGACTTGAGAGCATTGTAGGAATGAAGGATTATATCCATGCGGTAACTGTCGGCGGAAAGGTTCAAAGAGTGGGTTATTTAACCTTAATACTTTCCGAGTTCACGCGGTGTTGCTTAGCACCCAACGTGATTGGAGGCCCGATAGAATTCGATGTGCGACATTAATTCGATTGATTAATTAATTAATATGAGTTATTAATTGATTAATCAGGCCAGTGTGGAGTCACTGGGCTTATTGGGCCATTAACTGGACTGGTTATTGGGCCTAGAGGGTCACACGCAAATGATTCTCAAGGCGATGGATAAATAAGTAGATTTTATATAAACCGGGGGTTTTTATGAAAAACCGCGCAGTTAATATAAAATGTAGCAAACGGGTTGAGTAGGTTAGGCTGCTGCTCAACCCTGGCCGCCCCCTCCTCTCTTCCTCTCTCTCTCTCTGGTGCCCCAGATGAGCCCGTATCCCCGACTCTGCTCCGTCGCTTCTCCGACTCCCGTTCGATGGGAAATCGTCCGCGCGTTGCGGCGATCGTTGCGGCGAATGACGTAGGTTTCGTGGGTTGTGAAGATCGAGGAACTGTGAGGAGGATCACATGGACTCCGCTAGAGGCCGAGCGCTTGCGCGGCTTGCTGTGTCACACCGACGAAGCCAATCGGTCGCGGATTCGAATCCGCGCACGGTAATGTCCGATTACCGTATTCTCGGGTTTTAATTTTTTGAAACGGGAACGGATCGCTGGTTTATTTTATTTTCCACTGCATGAGCGATCCGGAGAAACGTGAGAACCCAACAAAATATTTATTAGAATATATCAAGGACCTTGTGGTTCTGATGAAACTGAAATTTGAGTTCCCCTTTATAAAAAACAATGATAATTCCAAAGGATTCTTATCACGCGGATAGGCCGTTAGATTGTTAATTGATGGGGACGATGGTTCCGCTTTTGTGAGACAGTGCGTGGGCGAACGAGCTTCGGCTTAACACTGAGTTGCAAGACTGGTACCTTGACCTATCAGTGGCAATTTAACAATATTATCCTTGATTAATTTATATTTTATTTTATTTTTAATTTTTCTTTTAGCCCGACATGCATCATATAGGATCTTTGAAATCATTGTGGTAGAAATCAATTAATGATTAGTTTTCAGACCATTGATCTAAAAAATCCCAACGTGATATGAAATATGTCATTCTGAATTGATCTCTCAATTATTTTTGAAGTTTTCTTAAAGATATCTTTGGAATTCTCTCTTGTTTGGATCTTTATCCCATATTTCTTTGTTCCTTTTCAAGATCCATCATAGTTGAAGCACGTCCACATTGACTGGTAACCGCTCTATATGGCGAAACCTGCAGGGTTTGTGATCTAGGGTACTTCCCCTCATAGAGGTTGATCGACCTTATTTTGTTTCTTTTATCTATCTAATCTAGACATGATTGATTCCATTGGCGTCTTTGAGTTATTTCACTGATCATTTTGAGAAAGATTCTCAACATGTGATGTTGAGAGCGTGTCTCATCACACTTTGACATCACATTTTCAGTTTATTCCGCATCATTTCATTCACCGTCGTTCATTCCATTTCACTTCACTGTCTTACAAAGTCAATGCCAACATAGGGGAGCTATAGATATGCTAATTTTGACATTATATTAAGTAAATTTCATATCATAAATATAATGCCCCGAAATAGTCTGATTTTTAATCATTAATTAATTTTTATTGATTTTTCGAGATTTTCGTTAATTGACGTCGACCATAGTCGATGCCTTTTGGATTTTTAGCTGAAATCAAATCGGACAAAAATTCCTAAATCCAGATCGACTTAACTGAATGACGTCACTCTTGATCGACGTCATTTAGGTTTCTTAATCCGTCTCGATTTTTGATTTAATTTTGAGTTAATTTCCTAATTATCGAAATGACGTCTTTCATGGACTACGCCTTTTCAGTTTCCTATTTTTTTACGCTTTCCTTTCCAGATTTTCTTTCTATTTTGGCCCCTCTAATTAGCCAAATGTCGTCGCTAATAGACGACGCGATTTATAAGATTTCTTGATAAACGTGCTTTGGCCGAGATTATCCGGTTCCCATAGTTGAAAGGGTTTTTAACTCTTTGGATGACTATCCATGGCAATCCGGATCCGTGGGAGAGCCTTTTGAAGGCCAAATTGCCTTCAAAATCAACTCTTATAAATATATGTACCCATTGGTCTTTAAATAAGGTTAGCTATTTGAGATTTTGGAGCTTTCATCAAGGTGAAATGAGGTCCTCTTAGTGAAGAACGTGGATAACCATTGGAGCTTCTTCTTCCTCTTCTTCCTCCTTCCATTGAATCTCTGAAGAACATAGGCTATGGAGAGGCCAACCGCCTTCTTCTCCTTCACTTCTTCTTTCTAATTCTCATAGTTTAATATAGTTTTCATCATAGATTTCTTGCTAATTTCATTAGTTTCATATCATCTCATTACATCCATGCTTCACACACCCACCACATCTTTTCCTATAGTCCTATGATTAAGGGTTTAAAAAAGATCAAAACAAGTGAGTTTTCTAGTTAGATTTCATGTTTAGATTGTTTATTAGAATAGACATTATACTATTCCATTAGCTCTAAAACCATCTTTTCATTTTCTTTGTTTGCAAGGTTTGGAGGACTTGGAGAAAGAATAAAACCACCAAAAAAAGAGTAAAGTAAAAGAAGGCTCTTCTTCTTCGGCCGGCCGTGGAGGAGGAGACAAAATGACCTCAATTCTCCCAAATCCACAAGGTAAGTAGCGATCATGTTTCTTTAAAACCTTTGGTTTCTGATGATCACACACACTCTTCTTATTGTTTATTTATGTTAACACTAAATTCCAATGAAAACATGACACACTTTTGAGCACCACAGGCGCTGGTTTGATCTTGCCAGTGGGTAGGAGAGCGCAAATGGTGGGTTGATCGTACTCCATGAACTTCGGATTCGATACGAGGGCCGCCATGGTCTCGGGGGCCAGGCACACCTCCAGGTCGACCCCGACTTGGTGGACTGGCTACTCCGAATGGCCACAACACCGCCCCACCTGAAGTCATTGTCGTCACACATGGGGAACCACGGCAAGCTGCCTACTGTCAGTATGAACCCGTCAGGGTTGCCTAGTGGGAAGCACCACAGTGCCCACTCTGACTCGACCACCACTTCTTTCACCCTCTCCCACCTGTAACCCGACACGCTCTGATGCAGCAACATTACGGACCATCACATTTCCTACATCGCCACGTCCCCTACGGCGACGGTCGTAGGGATGCTATGGATGGCGTTGCCGAAGTAGAGCGGGTCTATGGGTGGGTCGACCTAGTGCCGAAGGGTTTCTTTGGATTTCCATGCTTAAGTGAGAGAACAGTGCTGTCGAAGAAATACTGTGTCAGACTAGATTGGTGTTGTTCACACCGCTCTTCTCCTGCCCCCCTCTAGGGCCATCGAGCTAGCTACTCGATAGGATCCCTCCATAGTTGTCTCCACCGAGCCATGGCTCTACAAGTGCTGCAGCAACAGCTGTAAGGATCGAGACTTTCGGATCCGGTTTTCGGGTCAGACCCTGTTGTTCTAACCCTTGTGGGGGGCGGAGGTTCTGGGTTGAATCGCGTCAGGACTTGGCGACGCGTTTTAAACGGCGTCCACCTTGGCAGACGTATTTCAGGTGCTGCCACGTGGGTGCCGCGGGGGTTGGCCTTGGGCCGCGTGGGTACGGCCCTGTCAGGTCGTCTGAACGGCGTCTGCGAAGGTCGACGCCATTCAAACTGCGACTCTGGGTGTTTCAGAGTACGGCCCTGACAAGGTGTCTGAATGGCGTCTGTGTAGGACGACGCGTTTCAGAATCTTGTCAGAGCGGCCGTCTTGTCACCTGATAGGCGTCTGTAGATGTCGACGCGTTTTAGCCAGTTCCTAGTTACCCCCGCGAGCCCTCCTTCTTTCCCTCATTTTCTCCTACTCTCCTTCTCTTCTCCTCCTCCGGCGACCGGCGGCGACCACCTCCTCCTCCCTCTTTTCCTCCGACCATTTCGCCTCTCCCTCCACTCCATCCTCTACCTAACTCATACCACTACGACCTCCACTTCCACTGCGGCGTTCTACTCTCCGGACGGCGGCCGACGTCACGGTGGAGCAAGGACGACCACGGTGGTACCGGCGGCGGCGTGGGGCGAGAAGGGTGAACGGCGTGGAGCTTGGTGGAGTTCGAGTGTCCGGTAGGGTGACGTTCCCTGTAGCATTGTGTTTAAATCATGTTTTCCTCGATATGCATGTGGTAGATCTTCGGTTTTGGGGGTTAGAACGAGCATGTTTAGGTTCTCTATGGGGGTGTTTGCCTATGAATTGTCTTGCTCTTCGTTTCCCCTCCAGTTTGAATGATTTTTGGGGATATTTGGGGTTGGTTAGGGAGCCCTCGGGTTTAGGGCGTTCCTTGTTCCTGGGGCTGAAAGACGTCGTGCATGGACGACGCCTTTTTGAAGGGCGTCGGGCCATCACGACGCCTTTTAGACAGGAATCGACTGACAGGCAGACTGCTAGGTCGGGGAATCTGTGGCTAAATGGCGTCATGGGTAAACGACGCATTTTTGAATGGCGTCAGGCGTCCATGACGCGTTTTAACCACAGAAATCCCCTGAATAAAGCTCTTGGAAATTCCGGATTTTCGTGTTGAATGGCGTCTGGGGATGTCGACGCCTTTTAAAAGGCGACTACTGGTGTCGACGCCTTTTAAGGCCAGAATCTGAAGACTGATTTATATAAACCTGTACATGGAGCTTGAATGGCGTCGACCTCGGTCGACGCGATTCAAGACAGAATCTCACTAATGCATGCCAGTAAAACGTGTTCATACTGCTAGTTAGATGATTAGCACATGTTTTAGTGCACCCGATAGAGATGGATTCCTCATGATCGGATGGTTCTATGTGTGTTATGCGATCGCGGACTTTTCACGTGACCGGATCGCACTGTGTTGGGTTTTCAGTTACTGTGGACCTGGAGTGACATTGTAGCACTTTATCACCCTGTGCTGGTGGGGGCGTGAGCACAGCGCCGGTGGGGGCGTGGGCGGGGTGACGCCTAGTGAGAGAGGGTCACCTGGTGAACCCCGGGGTCAGCTAGTACCGGTGTCGGAGTGGTACATTCGGAGAGTCACTCATGCTGGGGGAAGGGGTAGTCACCTGAGCCAGTTGGGCCGGAGTAGCGAGCGTGCTATCCGAAGGGCTACTTCTTGGTCTCAGCGGGTCGAGGTTTTCCCCACCGTTGTTTGCACGGTCGGCGAGTTCTATCGAGATGATGGTTGTAGATTTTCTAACGGCTGGTTTAGAATGTGCATGATTATTATAACTGCGATTGCATGTATTCTCACGTAGAGAATTAGGAATTGTACTTGCCACTACACTTGTTACTTCACCGTTAGCTGTACTTTACACTTGTGGGTGTGTGCGTGGGCAGTGGGGATCGAAGGATCCCTACTGAGTCTTGTTCTTGAGACTCACCCCTGCGGTTTTCAGGTGAGGACTCCCAGCAGACTTAGAGCGGCGTGTGCGGCCGTGTGTTGTGCTTCTTCGGCAGTTGTTCCGGGGTATGCCCCGATGTAGTTGTCATTTATTTTCTGGCCTGTATGTTTAATTATTTCCTTTCAGCTGGAGTATGTAATTATTTGCTGTAATCGAGTCGCATTGTAATAATTTTAATTTCCTGCACTTTCAATTCAATGCGATGTGAATGTTTAGCTTAGTTTATTATTTATTTCCCAGACTTACTAGATCCTGGTTTGGTCCCAAATTTATGATTTGGTACCCATTTAGTAATCGGATCCCCGATTATAGGGTGGCGGGTCGTTACAGTTGGTATCAGAGCATACGGTCTGGCAAATAAATAAATAATTAGGTTAAATGTTGTAAATTCGGCAAATAAATACATTATCCCGTACAGGCACGTCGGTAGCATAGGTTTTAGGATTCTAATTAGAACTTTTTGATTTTGTAATTGTAGGCGAGTAGATGGCTCCCAGGAAGAGGATGCCAGTTATTCGAGAGAGGGGAGATGCCCCTAGTGGGACCGAGGCAGGGAGGCCGAGTGTTGAGCAGTTTATGGAAGCCATGATGGATACCATGGCTAGATATCAGACACGAGATCCTAGCGAGGGTTCTAGTACTCGGGGAGGGACCACAAGTACACTGGAGAGGTTCTTGAAGCTGAGGCCACCTCACTTCACCGGTCGTCCCTGCCCTGACGAGGCCATTCATTGGCTTAGAGAGATTGAGAAGACTTTTGATACCATGGACTGTGCGGCAGTAGAGAGGACCCCGCTGGCTACCTTCATGCTGAAGGATATCGCCTATGACTGGTGGACCACACTGAAGAGTTTGTCTTATGGGGACAGGAGTCTTAGGGAGATATCTTGGGAGACCTTTGTCAAGGAGTTCAACGCTCAGTATTTCCCTAGACACGTTCAGAGGGCCAAGGAGAGGGAGTTCATGGATCTGACACAGGGGAGTATGACGGTGCTTGAGTACGAGGCGAAGTTCGTTTCGCTGGGACGGTTCGTGCCTTTCATATCTCAGGACGAGGAACGTCGCGCGGAGAGGTTTGTGGATGGGCTTAGGCTCAGTTTGAGGAACTTCGTGGCGTCCCATTGTTGTACAGACTTGGCGTCAGCAGTTAGGCGTGCAGCAGCTGTAGAGGCTCAGCAGATCCAGTCGGCCCGGGAGAGAGGGCAGACTGTCCAGGGGCCATCTCGGGGCAGGGGTAAAGCAGCGGCACCGGCTCCTTCAGTCGGATCGGGATCGTCTTCTCTCGGCTCCCGATTCAGGAGATTCTTCAGGGGTGGTGGCAGCAGTAGCGGCAGCAGCGGCAGCAGCCGGCCCAGACAGGGGCAGCAGAGTCAGACAGTGTCCAGTGCACAGCAGGAGCCAGCTCAGAGGCTTCCGGCAGTTTGTCAGCAGTGTGGTGGTGCCCATGGCGGGACTCAGTGTCCCACTCTTCCCAGGAGATGTTTCGCTTGCGGCCAGCAGGGCCACTTGGCGAGGCAGTGCCCGCAGGGGTATGGTCAGGGACATGGTTCAGGTGACCAGAAGAAGCCGAGGACCCAGGGGAGAGTTCTAGCTATCACCAGGAGGGAGGCTCGCGCGTCCAACTTGGTGGAAGGTACACTCTCTGTCCTTGGGAACTCTGCGCACGTATTGATTGATTCGGGTACTTCGCATTCTTTTATTTCTGAGCAGTTCTTAGATATCCTTTCTGCGCCCGTTGTTGAGTTATCTGATGGTCTGATGGTGGAAGTTCCTTCTGGAGACTATATGATATCCTATAATTGTCTGAGGAGTGTTCCCTTGACCATTGAGGGTCATGTGCTACCTGCCCAGTTGGTCGTACTTGCTATTCGTGACTTTGATATCATCCTGGGTATGGATTGGTTGGAAGCCTATTATGTGGAGGTAGACTGCCACAGGAAGAGGGTGCGCTTCTCTATTCCGGACATCCCGACCTTCTTCTTCCAAGGTATTAGGCTTTCTTCTCGAGGCATCCTTATTTCTGCCTTTAAGGCACGGAGGTTGCTTGCTGGTGGCTGTGAGGCTTTTCTTGCCTCTGTCGTTGTTTCTGATGTCCGTGCTAGTCCCAGTCCTTGGGAGGTGCCTGTTGTCTGTGATTTCGTAGATGTGTTTCCAGAAGAGCTGCCTGGCCTTCCTCCACAGCGTGAGGTTGAGTTCACCATCGAGCTTGCACCAGGTACGGCGCCCTTGTCTAAGGCCCCGTATCGGATGGCGCCAGCCGAACTTGCTGAGTTGAAGGCGCAGTTGCAGGAATTGCTGGACAAGGGTTTTATTCGTCCCAGTACATCTCCATGGGGTGCTCCAGTTCTGTTTGTCAGGAAGAAGGATGGTTCTTTGAGGTTGTGTATCGATTATAGGCAGCTGAACCAGGTGACAATAAAGAATAAGTACCCGCTTCCTAGGATCGATGACTTGATGGATCAGCTGCAGACCGCGAGGGTGTTTTCCAAGATCGATCTAAGATCTGGATACTATCAGATGAGAATCAGAGATGTGGATGTTAGTAAGACGGCATTCAGGACTCGGTATAGGCACTATGAGTTTCTGGTTATGCCCTTTGGCTTAACCAATGCTCCGGCGGCTTTTATGGATCTGATGAACCGAGTCTTCAGGACCTACCTGGACCAGTTTGTGGTTGTGTTTGTTGATGACATTCTGATCTATTCTTCTTCTGAGGAAGAGCACGCTGCTCATCTTCGGGCAGTGTTGCAGGTCCTGAGGGAGCACCAACTTTATGCCAAGTTCAGCAAATGTGAATTTTGGCTGAACGAGGTGCACTTTCTTGGGCACGTTATTTCTGGTGAAGGTATCGCAGTAGACCCAGCGAAGATAGAGGCAGTGATGGACTGGAACAGGCCGACTTCAGTGACCGAGATCAGGAGCTTTCTGGGGCTTGCCGGATATTACAGACGGTTTGTTCAGGGATTTTCTTCGATAGCGGCCCCCTTGTCGAGGCTGACTCGAAAGGGAGTTCGTTTCGTGTGGACTGAGGATTGTGAGCAGAGTTTTATTGAGCTAAAAACTCGTCTCACGTCAGCCCCAGTGCTGGTGCTTCCATCTGGGTCAGGTGGATTTGTGGTTTACTCGGATGCGTCCCGTCGAGGATTGGGAGCAGTCCTTATGCAGCATGGCAGGGTAGTTGCTTATGCTTCTCGGCAACTGAAGAGGCATGAAGAAAACTATCCTACTCATGATTTGGAGCTTGCAGCTGTGGTGTTTGCATTGAAGATTTGGAGGCATTACTTGTATGGGGAGAAATTTCAGGTTTTTACAGATCACAAGAGCCTGAAATATGTGTTCACTCAGAGAGACCTGAACCTGAGGCAGCGAAGGTGGATGGAGTTTATTAAAGATTATGACTTTGACCTTTCCTATCATCTGGGCAAGGCGAATGTGGTGGCAGACGCTTTGAGTCGGAAGACGGTCATGTCATACCTTATGGTTCGGGAGTGGAAATTATTTGAGCAGGTGGTGGAATCCTCCTTTAGGGTTCCACGTGAAGAAGATAGAGCAGTACTTGTCAGCTTGACTGTGAGACCGGCTGTGTACCATGCTGTGATCGAGGCTCAGAGGGCAGATGCAGAGTTACCCCAGATTCTCCAGAGGTCTGAGGTTGAGTTGTGGGATGATGGTACTGTCAGATTCAGAGGGAGACTCTATGTTCCGACTGAGGAAGATGTGCGCAGATGTGTTCTTGATGAGGCGCACCGATCGAGGTATGCAGTACATCCCGGGACAACAAAGATGTATCACTGTTTGAGGAGGCACTTCTGGTGGCCCGGTATGAAGAGAGATGTGGCTGAGTACGTGTCTAGATGTATGACATGTCAGCAGGTTAAAGCCGAGCATCAGAGACCTGGAGGGTTGCTGCAACCCTTGCCGATTCCTGAGTGGAAATGGGAACACGTGACGATGGACTTTGTGATGGGATTGCCCGCATCCCCTAGCAGAAGAGACGCTATCTGGGTCATCGTTGATCGGCTGACCAAGTCGGCACACTTCCTAGCCATTAGGAAGGACTGGTCGGTCGGCAAACTGGCAAAGTTGTTTGTAGACCGGATCATCTCTCTGCACGGGGTCCCTTTGTCCATTGTATCAGATCGAGATCCGAGGTTTACTTCCAGATTCTGGAAGAGCTTTCAGCAGGCGTTAGGGACTCAGTTGGCTTTCAGCTCGGCCTATCATCCCGAGACTGACGGGCAGTCGGAGAGGACTATTCAGACCTTGGAGGATATGCTCAGGGCGTGTTGCCTAGATTGGGGAGGTTCGTGGGAACATCATTTGTCCACTGTGGAATTTGCCTACAACAACAGCTACCATTCTAGCATCGGCATGGCGCCTTATGAGGCTTTGTATGGGCGGCCGTGTCGATCACCGGTGTGTTGGTCTGAGATCGGTGAGAGGCAGATTGCAGGACCTGAGTTGGTACAGCAGTGTGCTGAGGTCGCCAGGACAGTTCAGCAGAGGTTGACCGCAGCCCAGAGTAGACAGAAGAGTTATGCCGACATCCGACGGAGACCACTTGAGTTTGAGGTTGGGGACCACGTGTTTCTCCGAGTCTCACCCTCCAAGGGTGTGATGAGATTCGGGAAGCGAGGCAAGCTGAGTCCGCGTTATATTGGACCTTTTCCCATTCTTGCTCGAATCGGGGAAACCGCGTATCAGTTGGCCTTGCCGCCCAATCTGGCAGGAGTGCACGATGTGTTCCATGTGTCCTTGTTGAGGAAGTATGTTCAGGATCCGTCCCATGTGTTGGACTTTTCAGAGTTGGAGGTCGCTGAGGACCTGTCATTTCCAGAGTACCCGGTTCGTATTGAGGATCGCAGAGAGCAGGTCTTGCGGAACAAGATTGTACCGCTGATCAAAGTGATTTGGCAGTACCGCTCCGGAGGTGAGGCAACCTGGGAACGAGAGGACGAGATGCGGGAGCAGTTCCCTTACCTCTTCTCGTGAGTTTTATTGTAAACTTGTATCCTTGTTTTGACCTTGTTGAATTCTAGCAGTCAATTTCGAGGACGAAATTTCTTTAAGGGGGGGAGAATGTAAGGATCGAGACTTTCGGATCCGATTTTCGGGTCAGACCCTGTTGTTCTAACCCTTGTGGGGGGCGGAGGTTCTGGGTTGAATCGCGTCAGGACTTGGCAACGCGTTTTAAACGGCGTCCACCTTGGCAGACGCATTTCAGGTGCTGCCACGTGGGTGCCGCGGGGGTTGGCCTTGGGCCGCGTGGGTACGGCCCTGTCAGGTCGTCTGAACGGCGTCTGCGAAGGTCGACGCCATTCAAACTGCGACTCTGGGTGTGTCAGAGTACGGCCCTGACAAGGTGTCTGAATGGCGTCTGTGTAGGACGACGCGTTTCAGAATCTTGTCAGAGCGGCCGTCTTGTCACCTGATAGGCGTCTGTAGATGTCGACGCGTTTTAGCCAGTTCCTGGTTACCCCCGCGAGCCCTCCTTCTTTCCCTCATTTTCTCCTACTCTCCTTCTCTTCTCCTCCTCCGGCGACCGGCGGCGACCACCTCCTCCTCCCTCTTTTCCTCCCACCATTTCGCCTCTCCCTCCACTCCATCCTCTACCTAACTCATACCACTACGACCTCCACTTCCACTGCGGCGTTCTACTCTCCGGACGGCGGCCGACGTCACGGTGGAGCAAAGACGACCACGGTGGTACCGGCGGCGGCGTGGGGCGAGAAGGGTGAACGGCGTGGAGCTTGGTGGAGTTCGAGTGTCCGGTAGGGTGACGTTCCCCGTAGCATTGTGTTTAAATCATGTTTTCCTCGATATGCATGTGGTAGATCTTCGGTTTTGGGGGTTAGAACGAGCATGTTTAGGTTCTCTATGGGGGTGTTTGCCTATGAATTGTCTTGCTCTTCGTTTCCCCTCCAGTTTGAATGATTTTTGGGGATATTTGGGGTTGATTAGGGAGCCCTCGGGTTTAGGGCGTTCCTGGTTCTTGGGGCTGAAAGACGTCGTGCATGGACGACGCCTTTTTGAAGGGCGTCGGGCCATCACGACGCCTTTTAGACAGGAATCGACTGACAGGCAGACTGCCAGGTCGGGGAATCTGTGGCTAAATGGCGTCATGGGTAAACGACGCATTTTTGAATGGCATCAGGCGTCCATGACGCGTTTTAACCACAGAAATCCCCTGAATAAAGCTCTTGGAAATTCCGGATTTTCGTGTTGAATGGCGTCTGGGGATGTCGACGCCTTTTAAAAGGCGACTACTGGTGTCGACGCCTTTTAAGGCCAGAATCTGAAGACTGATTTATATAAAACTGTACATGGAGCTTGAATGGCGTCGACCTCGGTCGACGCGATTCAAGACAGAATCTCACTAATGCATGCCAGTAAAACGTGTTCATACTGCTAGTTAGATGATTAGCACATGTTTTAGTGCACCCGATAGAGATGGATTCCTCATGATCGGATGGTTCTATGTGTGTTATGCGATCGCGGACTTTTCACGTGACCGGATCGCACTGTGTTGGGTTTTCAGTTACTGTGGACCTGGAGTGACATTGTAGCACTTTATCACCCTGTGCTGGTGGGGGCGTGAGCACAGCGCCGGTGGGGGCGTGGGCGGGGTGACGCCTAGTGAGAGAGGGTCACCTGGTGAACCCCGGGGTCAGCTAGTACCGGTGTCGGAGTGGTACATTAGGAGAGTCACTCATGCTGGGGGAAGGGGTAGTCACCTGAGCCAGTTGGGCCGGAGTAGCGAGCGTGCTATCCGAGGGGCTACTTCTTGGTCTCAGCGGGTCGAGGTTTTCCCCACCGTTGTTTGCACGGTCGGCGAGTTCTATCGAGATGATGGTTGTAGATTTTCTAACGGCTGGTTTAGAATGTGCATGATTATTATAACTGCGATTGCATGTATTCTCACGTAGAGAATTAGGAATTGTACTTGCCACTACACTTGTTACTTCACCGTTAGCTGTACTTTACACTTGTGGGTGTGTGCGTGGGCAGTGGGGATCGAAGGATCCCTACTGAGTCTTGTTCTTGAGACTCACCCCTGCGGTTTTCAGGTGAGGACTCCCAACAGACTTAGAGCGGCGTGTGCGGCCGTGTGTTGTGCTTCTTCGGCAGTTGTTCCGGAGTATGCCCCGATGTAGTTGTCATTTATTTTCTGGCCTGTATGTTTAATTATTTCCTTTCAGCTGGAGTATGTAATTATTTGCTGTAATCGAGTCGCATTGTAATAATTTTAATTTCCTGCACTTTCAATTCAATGCGATGTGAATGTTTAGCTTAGTTTATTATTTATTTCCCAGACTTACTAGATCCTGGTTTGGTCCCAAATTTATGATTCGGTACCCATTTAGTAATCGGATCCCCGATTATAGGGTGGCGGGTCGTTACAACAGCGGTGCCTGGTACACCATTTGCGAAGCAGAAATGGGAAGGAGAACCCCATTTTACTGATGGGCAGTAGCCTCCAAGGCCCTTCGCTCAAAATTCGGTGCGAACGGGGGCTCCTCTACCTAGTGGTGGCATCTCAGTGCTCGAGGGGCACGAACTTGGTGAGCAAGGCTGCCTCTGTCTCAACGGTGGCCGACCGGTGGGGGAGGAAGTCCTTGCACATCTCTACTAGCTGCAAGCTCGACACCTAGTGGAACTACAAAAACCCGGTGCTCATTTGCTACTGGTGCTGCTAATGGTGGTTGAGATCAGAATCCTCCTTTCGATGGGGTAAAGGAGGTCAGGGCCGTCTCCATTCTTGTGGCGTAGGGCCGTCTTCGTTCCCATGGTGCAGCATGGAAGCCCTCGCTAGGAAGAGGTCTCACGCCTTTATGTTTCTTTATAACTCATCCTCGAACCAGGCAAGCGCAATGACGACGAGGCCACCGTCCAGAGGCACCGAGGACGCCTGAAGGGAGTGGAAGGAGGCCCTAAGGGTTGCGATGAAGCACACAGCGGCGACGACATTCTCGTCGACATAGTCAAGCCGCTGGATGGTGAGGACGGAGAACAAGACCTACCCGGCGAACGCATTACCGTCGCTGCAAACCTGATCAAATTGAGCCAGAACCCATCATTGAGCATGCCGAGTCAATTCCTAACCCTTTAATCTTTAATCCAAGGGTACGTTAGGTATTTCACATGTTTAACTGCACTTTAACAGACAGATATAATGGCAAAGGTACGAATGCAACAACTTAGAAGTTTTTAGGGATATTTGATATATCATATGAGAATCGGAGGTATAAATACAAATACAGTAGTTTAGAGGATTATATATACAAAAGTCACTTCTTAATACCAAACTTAACATAAGATAAGAGAAGAAAAAAGCAGTACCGAATTTTGAACTTTAACTAACTGACTTGTTGCATTAAAATAGGGGTATTTTTGTCATATTGTATCTTGTGTTAGCTCTATTTTGATACTAAAATGAATTATAAGGAGAATGACTTATTTAACTTATTTGCAAAATAATGTTGCTATAGATGGACTACTGTGTCCTGCCTGTCAAACTAGAACAAAAATTATTTCTAGAATAAACCATCCTGATTTAATTATATTCCGCTATCGGCGATCTTTGTTTGGCAACAAAATAAGTAGATGGAATAGGAGGTTAAATGGTCATCTATATTAAAATATAATTTGACAATTGAAATTTTTGAGAGGTCAAATATTTTGTCAAGGATAGAATAATCGAGATTTGGGATTTTTCTGAATAAAAGAAAAAGGTAGAATATTCTATCCTCCTATTAAATTATTCTGGTCATCTCTTATCAAATAGGAAAGAATAACTTATCTATGAAAAAATATTCTTTCGCACATTTATTCTGCTGCCAAATGGGGACATATTCCATCTTTGGCATCCAATTAAAAATTTCTTCTCATTTCTCGGTATAAAAAGTAAAAAGACGTTCTCATTCGCCGATGTTAGAACGAAAATACTATTTAGTTATTATTTTTCTTTTCTTCTTTTAAAAAAGTCTATCCGAGGAATGCCTAAAAGGGTGTGCTTTAATGAGGCTGGCATCGAATCCCGGTCTAAGCGGAGGTGAAAAGCGCGGAGTGGGGAATCGGCGAGGGAGGGACGATGAGCGGTGAAGACGGCAGGCGGAAGAGCACCGTCATCAACGCGGAACCCACCCCGGCAGAGGTGGACGAGCTGCTGCGGGCCACCCAGGACGACCTCCTCCTCAACCTCAGCCTCGACACCCACTCCACTTCCCGCCGTCCAACTCTCCCCTCCTCCGCTTCCTCCCTCGACCCCGATCTCTCCCGTCGCTTCGACGCCCTCAGATTGCACGCCGCTCCCAAGCGGGAGCCAGCGGATGCCCCTTCCAATCCGCGAGATGGAGGAGGAGGAGGAGGAGGCGCCCCGGCCGGCGGCACCTCTACAAGGGGAGGAGGACTAAGCGAGGGCTATGACGAAGTGAGCAAGATCCTCGGGGACGACCTCGCCGCCAGGTTCGCGGCCCTCAAAGGCGCCTCTTCCTCCCATCTCCCTGCAGGTAACGTCGCCCGGAAACCTGCAGAGCGGATCCCCGTGGAAGATGATAGCGACGAATCTGGCGACGAGGAGGACGGGGTATCCAAGAAGGAGGTGGAGAAGCTGATGCAGTGGGCGATGGACGCGGCCCGCCTCGATCCCGATCCCGATCCCAGCAACAGCGATGACGAGGAGCTCATCGGGAAGGAAGAAGAAGGAGGAGGAGTAGAATCTGAGCAAGACCCCGAAGACGATGCAGCGGCGGCGAGTGCGGACGACAAGGAGGAGGAGGAGAAGAAGAAGAAGAAAGCGGAAGCGAAGAAGCCAAGCCCCCCCACCAAGAAGTGGTTCTTCTTCTGATGGCGATTTCTTATATACATATATATATATATATATATAATACGTCGACTGGGGGGCCGTTGTAGTGTTTAGCAGTTAAGTCCAGCACTTGGAAGGTGAAGAAAAACTGGGGATGGGGCTGCGTCTAGTCTGAAGGCAACAACAATTTTTCCATCTTGCTCTGGAATCAATTGTAGCATAGCAAGAATCGGAATGGGAAAGCACTCGTATGTAAATGGTGAAATTATTGTGTACTTGGTTTTCTGATCAATGCTCTGTGGCTGTTGGTGGTGTTGGCCAAGGCAGAATGCTTACTAGATGGAGTCAGCTGACAAGTAGAAGGTGCACTGCAACTCCTCACCGTGCTAACCTTAGCACTGCGAGAAGTTTGTTGCTGATCAATTAGTAGGAAATCCAGGATGTATGACTGATAAATATGGGATTTTATCAGGTTTCTTAACTGATCAATCCCACCATCAGTTCGATGTTCGTCAAGTCTCAACTTTTATATCATGCCTCCATCCGGGCCAAAAGTTTGTTTGCTAGTCCCTTAGAACTCCCTGGAGATTCATGACCGTAACATGAGAACGGAAGACGGCACCAAGAGATAATTGGGATGTGCTTGGCGAAACTTGTGCGTGGAAGTTATGTTTGACCTATAAAAAGTTGGGAGAGAGTAGTTATTATAATTATTTTTAATTTATTACAAAGATTAACCATTTTCTAACAACTCAACTCTACTTCCTAGTTTTTAATTGGAAGCCGGAACATAATTAAAATGTTACATATGTGGCTTTCAAATTTTAATTTCTTCTCTTTGAAATAATTAGATGAAAATGCAAAAGTAATTTTAGTTGAAAGCTGCCTCAAATGCGGCATTAGATTTGTTGTCCAATGCAATTCCAGTTAGAAGATGCACTCACTTCAGTCAAAAAATTGGCTCCATTGCACCGTCAAAGTTCTACTAGGACCGTACACAAGGATACAATTAGGGATGTAAATTGGGCGGGCTATGTTGGGCTAGGGCTTAAAAACGGGCCAGCCCAAATTCAGTCCAGCCCAAAATAAGTACAGCTTATTGTAGCCCAATCTAACCCAAAATGAAATTATTAATTTGGATTGGGCTGGGCCATCGTGGCCCCACCTTATTAAAAATTATTGCAATAGTCAAATCACTAATTTTTACATATTAATCCCTCAAAATTAACAATATTAATCTAATTAGAAATATTTGCTACCACTGCCATTTGATCTACATTAGTTGGACCATAACCGAACAGGGGACATTTTATTATTTATTTTCTTGCCAATATCGTTGCATTCCTGCAGCCCTCAAATAACGAATGATTAATCTTTTCATCTAAGGAGTCATTTAACGTGTCGTAAAATGCCGCAAAAAATGTCGTAAATAGATGTAAAACGGCGTTTAAACTTAGATTTCCCTAAATCCTCCTTTTCTTTGATTATGATTTTCACTTTTCAATGCAAAATAACATTGTACCAAAACACAAGAGCATCTAACTCTGATAAATTCACTCTTCATTGTAAAGATAGGTTTCCCTTCATATATCATTCCGGACATATAAGCAAACATGCAGCATGACTGATAAATTCACCGACAATTTTTCTTAACATGCCACTCTCAAAATTTGACTGAAAGATCAAAGACCGGAAATTTTCTTTTGTACGAGTGTACCAATGATTACAACTGAAAGAAAAGACATTCAATCAAGGAACTATGCACTTCCCCTTAACTCCCAACAAAAAGGATGGAAAAAAAAAAATCAAAATGGGAAATATAAGAAGATTGCCTCCAAGTCCATTGTGATCAAGCAAAATCTATTTTCACAGTTGGCTTCCCCATCAGTATGACCCCCAAACATGTTTACTGCAAAGACTCTGATCATATGGTCCTTAAACATCCGTCAATGTCCATCAAGAAGTTCAAGAGCTCTCTAGAATTACACTGCATTAGTTCGAGTTTCCGAAAGAGATGTCTATAGCAGCAAGAAATTTGAGGAAAACCCTCCAAAAAGTTAAAGAAAGAAAAAGGTGAACCAAAGATCATTTAGTAGGCTTCAGGATCTCCAATCCCCGATTTCATATTGTCCCTTGTTTAACTGAAGAGTCGACATAGGAGATAACAAGGTCGGCTGCTCTGCATCCTGAAGGAATAGCTTCCCAACCGACAGTCCATCTCTATGATTGCCTGAAAAGTTGCCAAGAGACAAATAAGACAAGTGCACGATGACACTCTTCACAGGAAATTAGGAATCAACCTAGGTTGGTGAATCCCTCTGATCATTTCCAAGCCACACATTGGTTACATGACTCGGATTACCCACTAAGATGTGATGTGGGTATGATGTACTTCGCTGCCAGATACTTAGATGTCCCCTTAATTCTCATAAATATGTGACGATTGTTGATGACAATTTATACATTGGACGTTAAATTTCACCCAAATTGGTTGACTTGCAACTTTTCCTTTCATAGTTTTTGTCTGTCCTGTGTAACTAGTGTGGAAAGAAATGTTCTGTTGGAGTGGCTATATAATAATCTTACATTGGTTAATTTCAGTTGTGGTCAGTGCTTATGATCTTAGGCCCCTTCACACTCAACACCCGGATTTTATGGTTTGTAAGATGTTCTCTATCAATTATTATGTACAACTAGGGGCAAAGACTGAGTTGGTTAACAACTTGCCTGCATAGAAGAAACCTGGAAGACTTCTCTCCATCTTTTCTATAGCTCCTATAACTGAACTATAGTCACGATCGTACAGTGGGAAAGCATTTCTCCAGTAAACATGGCTGAAATTGAAGTAAGTTAGATCTTATGCCACAGTGTGATCATGAATGAAAGAGCCCCTCAATAGGGGGATTAAGCACCATATGATCAGAGTCTTTGCAGTAAACATGTCTGGTTTTTGTAAATAAGCAGCTTGACAGTATGGATTATGCAAGCAAATGCTGTCATTGAGGCAATGCTAATATTCTGGCGCAAATTCTGTGCAAATACGACTGATAAGATTTTACAAAATATGTTAAATTTGCTTTGCTTTAAGAGGGTTGAGTTATACACCTACAGTGGTGATTTTGCAGCGAATTCTACCCTTCTGGACCGGTTACACTTATTCATGATGTTCTATGGCTATATTGATGATTTTTTTTCACCATGTTTATGTTATGTCAAATGTTGAGTCAAAGTATAAGGAGTACGGAGGTTTGTATTGTCCCAAATCTATGCCCTCTCAGTTTATGCTTATAATGTATTAGGATAAAATCAAACTATTTTCAAAGAGGAGAACTGTAGTGTCATTGTATAAGTTCAAGTCATTGACAACACCTAAAACAATTTCCAAGCCATGGTCAGCCGAAATTCACATTGCCACCAATAGGCACCATAAAAGCAGAATGAAAGACACCAAATATACTCCATTAGAATCAATACAAGAAGAATAGAAGGAGAAAAAAAGATACCTATCCAAGACAACCATAGCAACACCACCGCCAAGGGGTTGTGCTCAACTTAAATACTCATGAGTCCGTCCCAAACAACTATCTGACAAGAAATAGGATTAGTATTCCAGTACTTCCATGTCAAATAGAAAAAGAGAAGAAAGGTTCCAAAACAACAATTTAGACATGGACTAGTAAAGGAGCATAGGAAAAAGAACATCTTACATGTTAAAAAAGGAAAAAAGAAATATATATATAGGATCTTGTCCAAAATCTGCTCAGGCCTTCAAGGTACTCCACCTATCATTAAAAAAAATCAAATGCTAGTAAACAACATAGTCAAGATGTTTGAAGGTAAATAGAATAAACATAGAAACTTTTCTAGAGTACCTAAAAGGTTGCCATCATCACCATCCTCCTCCTCCTCCTCATTCTCCTCCTCTAATGGACCACATAGCCAACCTTGTGTACAAACTAGGCACTCAACAGTCTTTGCAGTCATTCTGCTACGATATTGATCTCATATCCTGCCTCCTGTACTGAAAGCAAACTCAGAAGCAATCGTGGAGATTGAAATGGCCAATAGATCATGTGCAACACGAGATAAGATACAATATTGTGATGAGTCAGAATGCCACCATCCTAAAATATCAAACTCATCATTATCTTCATCTTCGCATGTGTCGTCAATTTTTTCTTCCAAATAGAGATCTAACTCAGACTTGGATCTTATCAAGCTTTCTTCTTTCTTGTATCTCCGAAACTCCTTTTTAAAGTCAAATACTTTCTTTGATCCAGAAACACTTCCATGCTCAACATAAGTTCTAATATATGTATCACACTGGTCCATGAGACTACTAGGACCTTGATATAAAGATGCATACTCATCAAAGATCTCATTAAGAGTGTCCATAACACGTGCCGTGAAACTATCCACTCTTGATTTTGGATAAATTTTGGAATAACAAAATTTCAAATATTCAAGCTTATATCTTGGATCAAGAATCACTGCCACAACTAAAAGAAAGTTACACTCATTGACTTCCCAATACTTGTCAAACTTCTTTTGCATGTTAATGGCCATTTTTCTTAGTGCATCATTTGAACTTATTGAAAACTCTAGCAAGGAGCGTTGAATGGCATATATCTCATGAAAAAATAAGTTTGATGTACAATACTTTGAACCTGAAATCACGTTTGTTGCACTATAAAATGGTAGTATTAGGTGGCCTACAAGCCAATCCGATATTTTGTAATATTCAGTTTATTAATACAAATAGTATAAATTCATTGTGTAATTAAATCGATATTTGTTTATCGTATCACGATGAAGTCTATGAACATGTGCAATGATGAGATCATAATTACGGGATCAAAGACTTATAAACACATGTTCTTAATTGTTCCTAGTCGGAGGATGTTTGAGAAGGATATCAAACATCCGAATAGACTAGGACAGGTTTCTTCAGCTCATATGAAGATGGTGACTGATCTTATAAGTCACTTGTGTGGAGACACTATATTAGACATGTAGGTGCTCATTGGTGAATGAGTTAACTGAATTGATCCGACCATGAATCGCTGGATGGTATTTACCTAATTGTTAGTCAGCTCGATTCTTTTGTCACGGTTGTATGGATGGTCTTTGGAGCTGACACACCAAGGATACCTTGTTGGTAGGTCTCTGAACTTTGACCTTGATTAACGAATTCCTAACCATGGGTTATCTATATGTCAAGTGATCGAGTTTAAGGAGATTCCTTCGAAGGTAATTGTGTGATCAATACGGAATCGTTTGCTCTTGGTAATAGGAGATAGAATGTTCCAGAAATGATGCGCTTAAGTCCTCGACCAGAGCGAACTCTGTATCAGATAAAGAGTTATTTGATAAAGATCAGCAGCATTTGATTCAGTGAATCGACCGGCTAGGGATTAACAGTAAACTATACCCTAGGTCGATTCGGGAACATTGTACGGATGAAGGATTATATCTGCGTGGTAATCGATGACGAAAAGGTTCTCATAGTAGGTTGCATAAACCCTAATGCATTTCGAGGTCACGCGGTGTTGCTCAGCACCCAACGTGATTGGAAGTCCATCCAAATTTATTGTGGGACATTAAATTCGACTGATTAATTAATATAAGGATATTAATTAATTCAGTGGGTCCGTAAAGAGTTACTGGATTTAATGGGCCATTAACTGGACTGGTATTTAGGTCTACAGGGTTACACGCAAATGGTTTTCAAGTCGATGGATATTTCGACGGGATTTCAAATAAGTGTGGGTTTTTTTGAAAAACCGCAAAACCACTTATTATAAAAGTTCGGCTGCTAGGTCAGGGGCCAGCAAATCCTGACCCAGCCACCGCCCCCCTCTCTCTCCTCTCTCTCTCTCCTGGGCGCCCCCCCTTTGTGGCCAATGTTGGGATCGCTGTGTCGGGATCCGATCTTAAAACGCAGCGGAACAAAATATTCGGGATCAGATCTATCCTGTTTCGATCGTTAAAATAAAACCGATGTAAATCGAATTTACCTTGCGTGGATTCGAATCCGCGTCCGTTTTCCAGTTTCGTCGGAGCGATGCCGCAAGTCGCGCAGATGCCCGACCTCTAGCGGTATCCACGCGGTTCTCCTCGCGATGGATCGTCCTCGCTTCCTCGCTCGTTGCGGCGTTCGTAGATCCCGTCTGGCTGCGCGTAATTTGCCGCGACATGCGGATTCTAAATCTCCCGTCGGACGAAAGCCGGAGCAGTCGGGAACCGCACGCCCAGAAGAGAGAGAAAGAGAGAAAGAACGAATGACGGCTAGGTCAGGGTTGCTGGCCCCGGACGTAGAATCCGTTCTTTTATAATAAGTCAGTTTGCGATTTTTCATAAAAACCCAGACTTATCCGAAATCCTATCAGATTATCCATCGACTTGAAAACCATTTGCGTGTGACCCTCTAGGCCCAAATACCAGTCCAGTTAATAGCCCATTAAGTCCAGTAACCCTTTTACTGACCCACTGAATTAATTAATATCCTTATATTCAATTAATCAGCCGAATTGAATGTCCCACAATAAATTCGGACGGACTGCCGATTACGTTAGATGCCAAGCAACATCGCGTAATCCTAGATGGCACTGGGGTTATCGCAATCCTCTATTAGAACCTTTCTGTCATCGGTTAGCGCGCAGATATAATCCTTCATCCGTACAATGTTCCCGAATCGACCTAGGGCATTGATGCGTATTAAAATGCCGTCGTTAAAACACAAATAACATCAATCTTAATGTCCGAATCTCAATTAAAAATAACAAAGTAGTGCATGGTTGAGACCGGGTCGATCCACAAGGAAATAGAATTCTTATTTTGAAAACTTTGATATTCTTAGCAAAATTTGTTCATTAGTGTGATTTCTAAAAACGAATTTAGAGAAAGTAATTACCAGAATTTATTAGCACCTTTATAACACTAAAATACCTAAAGTTTATTAAGAAAATATCACTTAAGACATCATGGATGTGATTAAACAAAATAGAGATACCTAACTAAATAATCTAAGTCTAAAAGAGAAAAACTAATATCTGCAAGAAATGATAACACAAAAACTTCATCACTATTAATGAAATAAGGAGACTTACAATGACTCTAAGAAGATTATAAAAATAAATTATGCTTGAATGCTTAACACACTTAAAACTAAACTAATTAACACATGATTAACAATGAGGCCAGGAGGCTTCTGTGAAGGCAGCGCTGCAAACGACGTGAGGCGCGGCAAGCGAGGCACCAGGAGGCTTCTGTGAAGGCAGCGTTGCAGACGAGGCAGGGCGGCACGGCAAGCGAGGCGCACGGGCGACGAGGCGCGGCGGCGCGAGCTCGCTGGCGCTGCCGCGTGGTGGAGCGCTGACGCTGGCGGGCCCGGGCGCTGCTGCTGGCTGAGGCGGACGGCGACGTGTAGCTGGTGGGGCCCGAGGCAGCGAGGCTGCTGGGCGGGAATCTCCGGCACGGGCGACGATACCCCTTCACGCGAATGCTCGTGGGCCGCCGTGTGGCGTGTGGGGCCCGAGGCAGCGGCGGCTGGCTGAGGCGGACGGCGACGCGTGGCTGGTGGGGCCCGAGGCAGCGGCGGCTGGCTGAGCAGGGCTTCCTCGTGCGTTGCTGTGTGGGCGGCCCGTGCAGGGAACAGAGAAAGAGGAAAAAAAAGTAGAGAGAGAGAGAGGGAGAAAGCAGAGGGAGAGAGATGCGTAGGGGGAGAGGGAGAACAGTGGGAATGAGGGAGAGAAATCTGTGGGAGAGAGAGGGATAAGAAAATTCTAAAAAATTGGGTTCACCCTTTTTGACCTTCTCCCTTAGTTTTATAGAAAAGGGGGGGGGTTTTGAATTTCAAAAAGATTTTAAAATCTTCTCATTAAGTTCCCTTTAATTTAGGAGATCCTCTTTAAAACCTTTAATTGATATTTTTGAATTTCAAATTTCTAAAATGGATCCTCCTTTCTTTGAATTTCAGAATTCCCTCCTTCTTTCTCTCTTAGTTGGCATGTGGGCCCCAGTTGAAGCTAAAATACGAAAATAAAATGATGTTTTTGCCAGGATTCGAACCCTGGTGGCTTCCTTGACGTTCCGGTGGTCCAACCACTATGCCATCTGCTTGTTCATGTTCTGTTTCACATAAAATAACAGTTAAGTTCTCATAGCCATAAATCATTCAACTGTGCATTAAATACTTGCTGAGAAAATGGAATTGCTACCCTTATTCCATCCATGGAGTGATGAAATTTTAAAATTCAGATTCTGAATGCGCAAATGGTTTATCTTATCATTCCATGTGGTTTTGTCCTTTAAATTGATAGCAAATTATGTAAATTTGATCTGTTATTTATGTAAAATCGTGGACTTAACACACCCCCCAACTTAATCATTGCTAGTCCCTTAGCAATACAGTCATTTGAAAAATTAGGACTACCATGATTAGTAAAAAGAATCACACTTCTTTTTTTTAAAGGATATCTAATGCAAATGGTAGGTAATTGGAATTCAAATTTTTCGTTCTCCCGCCCACTATACTTAGAATCATGACAAGTGATTGTGCATATCATTTGAGGTGCTTGGAGTTCATTTCTTTCCTGTTTGGTATGTCGTTGCCTTTACTACCTCTTGGAGTAGAATTACCCAGGGGAGAGAATAGAAAAAGAGGTCTTTGAATTAGTTGGCTAGGTTCGCTTTTCGGTTTTCGCCCCGACTTAAAACTTTTTAGGATTTGGTCTTATTTTGCTGTGAAGGACTTTAGCACGATTGTTTTGTGTTTTGAGAGTGCGTACTTTTTGCCACTCTCTTTATTTCTGTCTGAGGGGAGGTGCATACTTTTTGCCACCGTCCTTCCTTTGACTCTTTTGAAGCATATTTTTGATTTTCACGCTTCTGATTGTCCCTTTTTTTTTTTTCTTTTTTTCGAAGTGACCGCCTCCTTAAAGTATTAAGTGGTTTGATCTCCTATTACGAATCCTAACTTTCCATTCGTTTGACCTAAAAGTAAAAATAGAATGGGTAATTCTATACTTCGGGTAACGCAAGCAACTCTACACTTTCAGGATCTTCCACTCTTTCCAAGTTACCGTGTGTGTGTGAAAATCATCCTGTCGTGATTCATTGTAGAGAGAGGGGTTAACTCAAACTTTTACTCATCCTTTTACCTCAATTTTTGATCAAGATTCCCTAAATGAAGTGTGATAGATATGAATTTCTGTTGGGGTGTGAAACAATTTTTCTTTTGAAAATTTGTGTGAAAATTAAAAAAAATTCACAATTTCAATATGCATTATGATTCTTCACCCCCCAACTTAAATGACATTGTCCTCAATGGCATAGAAATGCACAAAAATTAATGATGAGGAGAGATACAACCTGAGATGTGACGAAGCTTTTCTCTATTCCCCAAGGTGGATTTTATGAGTTTTCTAAAAAAAAGAAAAGAAAGAATAATCAGAATAAAAATGAGAAGATTGGGTTGCCTCCCAATAAGCGCTAAGTTTAATGTCTTCAGCCAGACGAAATTATGTTCATTGTGGGTCGCTTAGCTGCATGGATTCCAATGGACAATTTTGAAGGTTTTTAATGTAAGGTTTTAAGCGTTGCCCATTAACAGTAAATGTCTGTCCATTTTTTGGATCCATGATCTTGACCGCACCATGGTCAAAAGCTTTAATTACCAAGAATGGCCCATCCCATCTTGATTTCAATTTCCCAGGAAACAAACGCAACCTTGAGTTAAATAGCCAGACTTTTTGATGAGGGTGGAAAGATTTCCTCACAATATGTTTATCATGAAAAGCTTTAGTCTTGGCTTTATAGATTTTCGAGTTCTCATAGGCTTCATTTCTTATTTCATCTAGTTCGCTCAATTGTAAGGTTCGGTGTGAACCTGCTTTGATTAGATCAAGATTGACCTGTTTGATAGCCCAATAAGCTCTATGTTCTAATTCCACTGGGAGATGGCAGGCTTTTCCAAAGACTAGTCTGTATGGTGACATGCCAATAGGAGTTTTATAAGCAGTCCGATAGGCCCACAAAGCATCATCTAACCTTTCAGACCAATCTTTTCTGTCGGGCCTAACAGATTTTTGCAAGATATTCTTGATTTCTCTATTGGATATCTCCACTTGGCCACTAGTTTGGGGATGGTAAGGAGTAGCAAGCTTATGAGTAATCCCATATCTTTTGAGCAATGCTCGAAATTGAGAATGAGTGAAGTGCGAACCCCCATCACTAATGATAGCCTTTGGCCATCCGAACCTAGAAAAGATATTCTTCTGTACAAATTTCATCACCACCTTGTGATCATTGGTTCGGGTGGCTATTGCTTCAATCCATTTAGACACATAGTCCACTGCCACCAAGATGTATTCGCATCCAAAAGATGGTGGAAAAGGGCCCATGAAATCTATTCCCCAAACATCAAAAATTTCAACCACTAAGATTGGGTTTAGAGGCATCATATCTCTTTTAGTGATATTTCCAACAGCTTGACATCTTAGGCATGTTTTGCTGAACTCATAAGCATCCTTGAAGAGTGTGGGCCAATAGAAACCGCTTTGTAAAACCTTTGCTGCGGTTTTCTTTCCGGAGAAATGACCTCCACAAGCAAGGTTATGGGAAAAGTTCAAAACACTTTGTTGTTCTTCTTCAGGCACACATCTCCGGATTATTTGATCTGGACAGATTTTGAAGAGTTCAGGGTCTTCCCAAAAATAATACTTCTCTTGAGAGAAGAATTTATCTTTTTCATTTTTTGTCCATCCTTGTGGGATTTGACCAGTCTCCTTAAAATTCACAATATGTGCATACCATGGTGGTGACATGTGGGAAATGGCTAAGAGGTGTTCATCAGGGAATGAATCTCTCATTGGTTCATTATCTGAAATCATGATTCGGGAGAGATGATCGGCAACCACATTCTCGGACCCCTTTTTGTCCCGAATCTCCAAATCAAATTCTTGGAGGAGTAGGATCCACCTGATCAACCTTGGTTTGGCATCTTTCTTTGTCAACAAATATTTCAATGCCGAGTGATCAGAGTAAATAATCACTTTTGCCCCCAAAAGGTAAGATCGAAATTTCTCCAGAGCAAAAACAACAGCTAACAATTCTTTTTCTGTGGTGGTATAGTTCATTTGAGCATCTACAAGTGTACGACTTGCATAATAAATCACCACCGGCTTTTTATTGATTCTTTGTCCCAGTACTGCCCCCATAGCATAATCAGAAGCATCGCACATTATCTCAAATGGCAAAGACCAATCAGGCGATTGGAGAATGGGAGCTTTGATCAGAGCCTCTTTTAAAGATTTAAATGCTTCCAAGCATTTCTCATCAATATGGAATGGGACATCTTTGGCTAAGAGAAGAGTTAATGGTCGGGCAATTTGGGAGAAATTTTGAATAAACCGGCGGTAGAAGCCGGCATGGCCCAAGAATGACCGAATTTCCTTTACCGAAGTGGGTGGAGGAAGATTGGCGATTAGGCTAACTTTAGCTTTATCCACTTCGATACCTCTTCCAGACACTATATGGCCCAAAACTATGCCCTCTTTAACCATGAAATGACTCTTTTCCCAACTTAGAACCAAATTGGTCTCTATGCATCTTCCCAGTACATTTTTCAAATTCTCCAGACAAATTTCAAATGAATCCCCGAATATTGAAAAATCATCCATGAATACTTCAAGGAATTCTCCCACCATATCTGAAAAGATGGCTAACATGCACCTTTGGAAAGTTGCTGGTGCATTACATAGTCCAAATGGCATTCTTCGGAATGCAAATGTGCCAAATGGGCATGTGAATGTGGTTTTCTCCTGATCTTCTAGGTATATAGCCACTTGATTATATCCCGAATACCCATCTAAGAAACAGAAATATTTCTGACCCGCTAGCTTTTCCAAAATCTGATCAATAAACGGGAGTGGGAAATGATCTTTCTTTGTCATTGTGTTCAATTTTCTGTAATCAATACAAACTCTCCACCCCGTGGTTAGCCTAGTGGGCATTTCTTCACCTTTTTCATTTGTCACCACAGTTAAGCCAGACTTCTTTGGCACTACTTGGGTTGGGCTTACCCACTTGCTATCAGATATTGGGTATATGATACCCGCATCTAGCCATTTCACCACTTCTTTCTTAACCACTTCCATCATAATAGGATTCAATTTCCTTTGCATTTCTCTGCTTGGTTTTGCATTATCTTCAAGATAAATATGATGCATGCATGTGGTTGGGCTTATTCCTTTCAAATCAGCTACTGACCACCCTATGGCTTCTTTATGAGTTCGAAGAACTTCAATGAGTTGTTCTTCTTGGGTGGGGTTAAGATCCGTAGCTATGATCACAGGTAGAGTTTCAGATGGGCCCAAAAAGACATATTTGAGAGATTCCGGCAAAGGTTTGAGCTCTAACTGAGGAGGAACCTGGAGAGATGGAGGAGTAGGTTCTAGATTGAGTTCAGGTAAAGGCTCAACCTTATTGGGTTGCCAAGTCCTTTTATTCAAATCTGATATGGCCATTAACTCCTCTTCCTCTTCAAATTGGGCCGAAGGGGATGTTTCTATAATATTATCAATCACATCAATTGCAAAACAATCTTCCCCATCCTGCATATGGCCAGAAGCTTTGAAAATGTTGAGGGATAATTTGTGATCTCCAAATGAGATATCCATTAACCCAGATTTGCAGTTGATGATGGCATTTGCAGTAGCTAGAAAAGGTCGGCCCAATATGATTGGGCTATTTCTCAGATGTTGAACGGGCTCCATGTCAAGGATGACAAAATCAACTGGGAAGTAGCAAGTATCAATCCTGACAATGACATCTTCCACCATTCCTTTCGGTGTCCTAAGAGATCTATCGGCCAATTGTAGGATCACCGGAGTTGGTTTCAATTCTCCTATCCCAAATTTTTCATAAACTGAAGTGGGTAATAGGTTCACACTTGCTCCAAGGTCCAATAATGCTTTATCAAAGGTGGTTCCTTCAACAACACAAGAGATAAGTGGTGCTCCAGGGTCTTTCATCTTTTTAGGCATTTGGTTGAGCAAAATGGCACTCACTTCTTCAGACAAAAAGACTTTTTTGGGATTTGCTTTAGGCTCTCTCTTGTGAGTGCAAAGTTCTTTCAAAAACTTGGCATAGGCCGGCACATGTTGGATTGCATCAACCAATGGAATGTTAATGTGGACTTGTTTAAATAAGTCCATTAACTGTTCATTTTTGGCTTGGATTTGATGCTTTCTTTGCTATTTGCCATTTTCTAATGCTTGTGGAAAAGGGATTTTTGGTTCATAATTCTCAGGACATTCCTCCATTTTTCCTTTTCCTTGAATGATATTGGGTTGTTCATTCTCATCTTCATCTTCTTCTCCTTTTTCTTCTTCATTTTGTTCAAGATTGGGCTGACTAGATCCTTGATTTGGGTAAGGATCCGGCAAGACTTTACCACTTCTTAAGGCCGAAATTGCTTTCGCATTTTCTAACTGTGGGCCTCTTGATGGATTTGAGCCCATTTGAGGTTGGGCTTGAGGATTAGGTAGGATTGGTTGATGTTGGAAACCCGGAGGATAGTTTCGCGGGTTTGCAATGGGTTGACTTGGTAATGGGCCCACTTCCCTCCTCATGGTTGTATCAGCCATTTGACCCAATTGGGCTTCCAATTTTGAAATGGATTGTTGTTGAGAGATGACCAATTGTTGCAATTGTTGTTGTTGTTGTTGTTGATTCATGAGTAATTGTTGCAGCATATTGAATTTGTCATCATTTTGATTTGATGGCTGAGGTTGTGGGATTTGATATGGAGGTTGAGAGAACATATTCTGGTTGTTATTGGGCTGAAAGTAAGGGGCTTGAGCTTGTTGGCTTTTGTTGAAAGATTGATTTGGATAGTAATTCTGTTGATGGGCCCTGTTCTGAAAATTTTGTGCTTGTGGATTTGGAGCTTGAGCTTGTTGAGATTTCCATGAAAAATTAGGATGATTCTTCCAACCAGGGTTGTAGGTGTTAGAATATGGATCATGATTGGGCTTTGAATAACCCTGGGCTGCTTGGACTTGTTCTTGGATGAACGGTGGCAATTGGGCTGCCGTGGGACACTCACTGACATGGTGAGTTGGGCTGGCACAAAGACTACAAGCTTCTTGGTAAGATGAAGAGGATTCAGAGTAAGGTCTTGATTGTGCATGGATATTAGATCCTTGGTTGTTCGAAGCTAGGACTTGATCTAGCTTTTGGGCCATAAGATCCATTTTGCTCATTTGTTGGGCCAGAAGGTCCACCTTATCCAACTTTTGAGCTAAGGCATTGATATCCATCTTAGGTTCAAATTCTCCTCTATTTCTTATTTCATAGACTCCAGTCCGTTTGGATGTTCCCACAGATCTTTCATATGATGAAAGTGAAGCATGATTTATTGAATTTTCACTTAGCATTTCAAACAAATCATAAGCTTCTTCTTCACTTTTGCTCATGAATGCTCCTCCACAAGATGCATCTACCATTTGCCTGTATTGTGCATCTAAACCTTCATAGAATGCTTGCACAATTTGCCATCTAGACAATCCATGGTGTGGACATTTTCTCAACAATTCTTTCAATCGTTCCCAAGATTCATGAATTTGTTCTCCTGGTAATTGTGAGAATCCAGTTACAGCCCTTCTCATTGTATTTGTTCTCCCGATAGGATAGAATTTTTTTAAGAATTCTTGTTGCATTTCGGGCCAAGTCTTAATGGGCTTCCCTATCGTTCCAAGCCAATATTTGGCTTTGTCCTTAAGTGAGAAAGGGAATAGGGTAAGTCGAAGGGCATCTTCCGTGAAATCTTGAATTTTCACGGTTGAACAAATTTCAAAGAATTCATCCAAATATTTATATGGATCTTCATTGGTATTCCCATAAAAATATGGGAGCATTTGGATGGTGCTTGGCTTGATCTCATAATGGCTAGCATGGACATTAGGCAATTGGATACAAGATGAAGGGTTATAGTCTTGAGGAATGAAGTATTCCTTCATTTGTTTTGGCATTTGTTGATTGTTTCCAGCCATTTGATGTTGAATGTTGGTTTGGTGATGTAGGTATCTCTCAATTTCTTGAATGGGTTTGATAATATATGGCTTTTGAGATCTTCTACCTAGCATACACTAGACCAAGATGAGATGAGAATGGTTATTTTTGTGAATTTTTTATTTTTATATTTTTTTTATGTTTATTTATGCAAAGACTAACAAGTTAATAACAAATTCCTAATGACCTAAGTGTGTCCTAGACTTAAAGATGAGATTTCTCACAAAATGGCTAGAATTCACTATGAATCACCCCTACAATAGATCAATCGGCCAGGTAAGAGGTGGGATAGTGGGAGGCTCCCCTTACTTTCGTAGGGACCTAATTAAATAACCACTTGTCCACTTAGGCGTTTGCCTTTGTAACCTCTAGCCTAGACACCGTTGTCCAAAGTAGAAATGAATTCAAAGCTCGGTCCAATCATAGTGTGAACCCTAGGTGCAATTGCTATTTGATTTTTATTGGGCTTGGGACAATGTAAGATGGAGTGTTTGTGGTTTGTGGGCCAAGGAAGGGTGATGAAATCCCCACCTTATCTTGTGATGAAGATGCCCTTAAATTATTTGATCAATGAGATGTACACCACAATTCAATCAAGTTTGTTTTGTGCAATAATGAAATGACAATGCATGAACATATTGTTTGCACAATATTGAAAAACTTACCTTGCCTCCCGCACTCTTCAACATGAAATAAATGGCAAAAATTTAAAACTAATGCATTCCTAAATGATGCATGTCCTAAAACATGGTGGTTTGGTTTCTAATCTTGAAATGCAATTTTTTTTTTAATTTTGTTTTTCTGATTTTTTTTTATTTAATGAGGGCTATGTCTATTTTAAGCAAATCTAAACATAAAAATATTAAAAAGATTGGAACAAACTCACCAAGTTGAGCTTTCCTTTTGTCTTTTTTTTTTTAAATTCCTGCAAAAAGAGAAAATGAATGTGAGTATGGATTTATACAAATGGACCCAAAATAATCAAAATTAAAATTCTAATTCCCCGGCAACGGCGCCAAAAATTGATGCGTATTAAAATGCCGTCGTTAAAACACAAATAACATCAATATTAATGTCCGAATCTCAATTAAAAATAACAAAGTAGTGCATGGTTGAGACCGGGTCGATCCACAAGGAAATAGAATTCTTATTTTGAAAACTTTGATATTCTTAGCAAAATTTGTTCATTAGTGTGATTTCTAAAAACGAATTTAGAGAAAGTAATTACCAGAATTTATTAGCACCTTTATAACACTAAAATACCTAAAGTTTATTAAGAAAATATCACTTAAAACATCATGGATGTGATTAAACAAAATAGAGATACCTAACTAAATAATCTAAGTCTAAAAGAGAAAAACTAATATCTGCAAGAAATGATAACACAAAAACTTCATCACTATTAATGAAATAAGGAGACTTACAATGACTCTAAGAAGATTATAAAAATAAATTATGCTTGAATGCTTAACACACTTAAAACTAAACTAATTAACACATGATTAACAATGAGGCCAGGAGGCTTCTGTGAAGGCAGCGCTGCAAACGACGTGAGGCGCGGCAAGCGAGGCACCAGGAGGCTTCTGTGAAGGCAGCGTTGCAGACGAGGCAGGGCGGCACGGCAAGCGAGGCGCACGGGCGACGAGGCACGGCGGCGCGAGCTCGCTGGCGCTGCCGCGTGGCGGAGCGCTGACGCTGGCGGGCCCGGGCGCTGCTGCTGGCTGAGGCGGACGGCGACGCGTGGCTGGTGGGGCCCGAGGCAGCGAGGCTGCTGGGCGGGAATCTCCGGCACGGGCGACGATGCCCCTTCACGCGAATGCTCGTGGGCCGCCGTGTGGCGTGTGGGGCCCGAGGCAGCGGCGGCTGGCTGAGGCGGACGGCGACGCGTGGTTGGTGGGGCCCGAGGCAGCGGCGGCTGGCTGAGGCGGACGGCGACGCGTGGCTGGTGGGGCCCGAGGCAGCGGCGGCTGGCTGAGCAGGGCTTCCTCGTGCGTTGCTGTGTGGGTGGCCCGTGCAGGGAACAGAGAAAGAGGAAAAAAAGTAGAGAGAGAGAGAGGGAGAAAGCAGAGGGAGAGAGATGCGTAGGGGGAGAAGGAGAACAGTGGGAATGAGGGAGAGAAATCTGTGGGAGAGAGAGGGATAAGAAAATTCTGAAAAATTGGGTTCACCCTTTTTGACCTTCTCCCTTAGTTTTATAGAAAAGGGGGGGGGGTTTTGAATTTCAAAAAGATTTTAAAATCTTCTCGTTAAGTTCCCTTTAATTTAGGAGATCCTCTTTAAAACCTTTAATTGATATTTTTTGAATTTCAAATTTCTAAAATGGATCCTCCTTTCTTTGAATTTCAGAATTCCCTCCTTCTTTCTCTCTTAGTTGGCATGTGGGCCCCAGTTGAAGCTAAAATACGAAAATAAAATGATGTTTTTGCCAGGATTCGAACCCTGGTTGCTTCCTTGACGTTCCGGTGGTCCAACCACTATGCCATCTGCTTGTTCATGTCCTGTTTCACATAAAATAACAGTTAAGTTCTCATAGCCATAAATCATTCAACTGTGCATTAAATACTTGCTGAGAAAATGGAATTGCTACCCTTATTCCATCCATGGAGTGATGAAATTTTAAAATTCAGATTCTGAATGCGCAAATGGTTTATCTTATCATTCCATGTGGTTTTGTCCTTTAAATTGATAGCAAATTATGTAAATTTGATCTGTTATTTATGTAAAATCGTGGACTTAACAGGCATGGTTTACTGTTAAACCCTATTTGGTCGATTTACTTGAATCAGATGCCGTTAATATGAATCCGAGAACTCCTTATCGATTACAGAGTCCACCCTGGCCAGGGACTTTAAGCGCATCATTCCCGGAACATTCTCTCTCAAACTACCGAGAGCGGATGATCCCGTATTGAACACACAATTACCTTTGTGGGCATTTCCCTGAACCCGATCGCTTGACTTATTGATAACCCATGGTTAAGGATTCGTTCGTCAAGGTCAAAGCTCAAAAACCTACCAACAAGATATCTTTGGAGTCTCAGGTCCAAGGATCATCCACGCAACCATGACAAATGAATCAAGCTGGTTAACAGTGAGGTGATTACCATCCAGCGATTCATAGTCGGATCAGTTCAGTGAACTCATTCACCAATGAGCACCTATAGGTTCAGCATAGTGTCTCCACACAAGTGACTTATGGGATCAGTCACCCTCATCATATGAGCTGAAGTAACCTATACTAGTCTATCCGGATGTTCGATGTCCTATCTCAAACATCCTATGACTAGGAACAATTAAGAACATGTGTTTATAAGTCTTCGGTCCCGTAATTATGATCTCATCATAATCCGAAGACTATTGCACATGTTCATGGACTTCATCGTGATACGATAAACACAGATCGAATTAATTACACACAATGAATTATTGCCATTTATTAATAATCTGAATAAGTACATAGTATCGGATTGGCTTTGAGACCATCTAATACTAACAATCTCCCACTTGGACTAAAGCCAATCACTTTTATACAGAATACCCATATTCTCTAAGTGACGCTCAAAAACATTTTGAGACAAAGGCTTTGTAAGTGGATCTGCTATGTTGTCGGCTGAGGGAACTCTTTCCAACACGACATCTCCTCGAGCTATAATTTCTCTGATCAAATGAAAGCGCCGCAGAATATGCTTCGACTTCTGACGAGACCTCGGCTCTTTCGCTTGAGCAATCGCCTCATTGTTGTCACACAGCAGTGGGACGGGACTAGATATGCTTTCCACCATCCCAAGATCGCCGATGAATTTCTTCATCCATACAGCTTCCTTGGCGGCTTTAGCAGCAGCAATATACTCGGCTTCCATTGTCGAATCAGCAGTGGTTTCCTGCTTGGAACTTTTCCAGCTCACTGCTCCCCCGTTGAGTGTGAAAACAAAACCTGATGTCGACTTGCTGTCGTCAGGATCAGACTGAAAATTCGAGTAAGTGTATCCTTGCAGCTTTAAGTCTCCTCCTCCATAGACTAGAAATAGATCCTTAGTCCTTCTCAAGTACTTAAGGATGCATTTCACAGCCTTCTAGTGTTCATTACCTGGATCTGCCTAATGTCTGCTCGTAACACTTAGAGCATATGCTACATCAGGTCTAGTACATAGCATGGCGTACATGATGGACCCTATGGCAGAAGCATAGGGGACTTTATCCATCACAACCCTCTCTTCAGGTGTTTTAGGAGACTGACCTTTAGAGAGTGAAATTCCATGTCTCATCGGTATGAGACCTCTCTTAGAATTTTCCATGCCAATCCTTTTGACAATGGTTTCTATGTACATGGATTGGGTTAAGGCTAGCATCTTCTTAGATCTATCTCTATAGATCCGTATTCCCAATACGTAAGATGCTTCTCCCAAATCCTTCATGGAGAAGTTCTTTGACAGCCATATCTTTACTGATGACATCATTCCTACATTATTCCCAATGAGTAGGATGTCATCAACGTAAAGAACCAGAAATGTAATTGCGCTCCCACTGTTTTTCTTGTATACACAGGGTTCATCTTCCTTCTTAATGAAGCCATAAGATTTGATCGCCTCATCAAATCTTATGTTCCAGCTTCGGGAAGCTTGCTTCAGTCCATAAATGGACCTCTGCAACTTGCATACTATGTCTGGAGATTCTTTGGATGTGAGTCCTTCTGGTTGTATCATATACACCTCCTCCTTAAGGTTTCCATTGAGGAAGGCAGTCTTCACATCCATCTGCCAGATTTCATAATCACGGTGGGCAACAATGGCGAGAAGAATTCTGATAGACTTAATCATAGCAACGGGTGAAAATGTTTCGTCATAGTCAACACCTTGTCTTTGACGATAGCCTTTCGCCACTAATCTTGCTTTATAAGTCTCAATATGTCCATCTGCACCGATCTTTCTTTTAAAGATCTATTTGCAGCCGATAGGTACTATACCATCGGGTAAATCCACCAAGTTCCAAACTTGGTTGATGTACATGGACTGTATTTCAGAATTCATGGCTTCCCGCCATTTCCCGGCCTCTGGACTTTCAATGGCCTCCTGGTAAGTCTTAGGATCATCATCCTCATGGTAGAGTATCCTTGAACCATCCAAATTAATATGTCCTACATATCTTTCTGGTGGTTTAGGTACTCTTTCAGACCTACGAGGTTCCTGTGTATCATTTTGAACATGCTCAGAAACTGACGGTTCATCTGATGAACCATTGCCAGTTTGTGGGTCTGGAATTTCTTCCAGTGTTACTTTACTTCCACTGTCCTTCTGGAGAATATAATCTTCTTCCAGAAAGACAGCTCTCCGGGTCACAAACACCTTTTGTTCGCCAGGAAGATAAAAGTAATATCCATAAGTTTCCTTTGGATATCTCACAAATTTGTATTTGTCAGTTCTGGATTCCAGCTTATCTGCGTCATGTCTTTTAACATGAGCAGGACATCCCCAGACTTTAACATGTTTAAGGTTTGGTTTCCTTCCATTCCATATCTCATATGGAGTGGTCTCAACAGATTTGCTGGGTACCTAGTTCAAGATATACATAGCCGAGCAAAGTGCATATCTCCATAAGGACACTGGTAATTTGGACATGCTCATCATGGATCGCACCATTTCCATTAATGTGCGATTTTCCCTTTCTGATACACCATTCACCTGAGGTGTATAAGGAGGTGTAAGCTGAGAAAGGATACCATTATCCTTTAAGTATTTAATGAACTCAGTACTCAAGTATTCACCACCCCGATCAGATTGGATGATTTTTATACTTTTTCCTGTTTGTTTTTCTACTTCATTCTTAAATTCTCTAAATTTCTCAAAGGCTTCAGATTTATACTTCAATAAGTATACATATCCAAACCTTGAGTAATCATCAGTGAATGTAATGAAGTATGAGAAACCACCAATGGCTTGGGTTGACATAGGACCACATACATATGAATGTATGAGTTCTAATATGTCTTTGGCTCGTTCTCCAGTTCCACTAAATGGAGACTTAGCCATTTTACCCATTAAACATGACTTACAGGTTGCATATGATTCATAATCAAATGGATCCAAATATCCATCTTTATGCATCCTTTGGAGTCTGTTTTCACTAATGTGTCCAAGCCTACAATGCCAGAAGTAGGCTTTGTTCATTTCATACTTACTTCTTTTAAGTGAAGAACCGATGTGTAAATTATCATGAGACACATTCAATAGATACAAACCATTAGATAAAATAGCAGAAGCTATTAATGTATTTCTGAAATAAATTGAACAACTATTGTTCCCAAAATGTAAATTGTATCCAATTCTATCTAAACATGAAATAGAAATGATGTTCCTTATTATGCTAGGTACATAATAACATTCATCTAATAAAAATGTGTCTCTAGATGGTAGCTTGAGCTTCACTGTCCCCACAGCGATCGCCGCAACTGTTGCGCCGTTACCTAGTCTCAGCTCCACCTCGCCGGTCCTCAGCTTACGCTTTCTTGTCAGTGCCTGCAGAGAATTGCAGATATGAGATACACATCCAGTATCTAATACCCATGATGTACAATCTCTTATTGACAAGTTTACATCTATCATATAGATACCTGAAGCGTCCTGCTGCTTCACAGTTCCTTGAGCCTTGTCCTTGAGGTATTCTTTGCAATTCCTCTTCCAATGCCCTTTCTGGTGACAGTAGAAGCAATCACCTTTCTCAGCACTTTTGCCTTTGTCTTTCTTGGCAACCTTTGCCTTTCTTTGAACCTTGTTCTTATTCTTTCGAAAAACTTGGACTGCAAGTCTTTTTCTGTTGGTCTTACCAACCATTAGGACTTGGGCTTTATCCTTCACAAGGTTCCCCTCAGCAGTTTTTAACATGTTCAGCAGTTCGGCTAAGGTGGCCTGGATCTTGTTCATGTTAAAATTAACGATGAACTGAGCATATGACGGTGGCAGTGAAGACAACACGAGGTCTGTGTGCATCGCCTTGGGAAGTGTAATCCTAAGAGCATCCAGCCTCTCCACCCACTCAATCATCTTCAGCACATGATTCTGTACTGAAGTTCCCTCTACCATCTGAGCCTTGAACAAATTCTTCGATATCTCATATCGTTCGATTCTGCTTTGCTCACCAAATAGCTCCTTCAAATGGAGCATGATGGATCTAGCATCCATCTCTTCATGTTGCCTCTGCAACTCATTGCTCATAGAGGCTAACATGTAGCATTGGGCCATAGTGGAATCTTCCTTTCATTTTTCATACGCTATCATTTCCTCCTCTTGAGCATCCAATGCTGGTTCAGCAGGAGGTTCATTATCCAAGACGTAGGCAATCTGCTCAGACCTGAGGACTATCTTCAGGTTTTTGAGCCAGTCTGAGTAATTGGTGCCTGTCAAACAGTTGGCATCAAGTATGCCTCGCAACGGGTTATGGTGCGACATTCTCGCCTACAGGAGATAATCAATTGATAATTAGCAGATATTTAGATTAACTAAAACAAGATATGGTCTTTTATTATCTAGTTTTACTCCCACTAATTTTCAACGGACTGTATAACCTTCAGATATACAGAACGGGAGACGCCGACTGTCTCTTAGTGGGGATCAGAATCTCCAAGCATCATAGTATGACCTCAGGTATACACGTAGTATCATACCGCTATCTCAGAGTAATCATCTCATGATAATTGCAACTCCTTGCAATATTCGATCATATTTCGGCTCTCAAGTTTAATGGTCCCGGGTAAACACAGTAGACCATTATCTCCGGTCTAAGCTTTACCATCAATACGTGACAGAGTAAAGTAGAAATATAGTTTCCGGGTAAACACGTGGATAACTATATCGTTCCTCTACTCTTATCCAAAGGCATCTAATGCAATGATCAACAGTTCTCTCATCAGTTAATGGCAAACCTCGGGTAAACACATAGTATCTGCCACCACCGAATTAAATTCTATTAATCATATTGATAGAGAGCCACGCGGTACATTCTCAATGACTCGTGCTACGGCTTAGAGTTTGTAACGAAGGTTTTACTTATTTAGTCTGGTCTCATCCTAGATGATAGTATTAAATATATCGAATATATTATAAATACTAATAACCTAGCAAATATTAAGCACACGCATCACATACATGTCATTAGTGTGGTCATGGACGGCACTGTGGTTTGACTTGAGCCAGACAGTCAAACGCACACACATGCACAATATAACAACTTATATCATGAGTCTGCAAACCCATGGATTCAATGAACTCCTTCATTTTCATCTGGTCGGCAGTTGTGGATCATCCTCGCCCCGCGTGCAGCCGCCTCGAACAAATTACATCGTAATTCTCAATTACTTGATAATTTAAATGAGGAAGCCTTATGGCGATTACATCAAGGAGGAAGGTAGAAATACAATGGAATATGAGAGGGAGAGGTTCGCAGACCTCTATTTATTAATAAACAATAAACCACACAATCACATTCCATATCCACAAATAATGCTCGTCCATGACCACCATGTGTTTTAGTTAAACAAACCACACATGAATTGCGCATCAAATGGCTAAATAAAATTTTCGAAAATAATAATAATTTCAGGTTTCATAAAACCAGGGACCAAACAAATTTTTTGGAGAATTTAGAATTTTCGAAAATCAATTTATGCATGCTTAACTTAAATCGAATTTAAACAAGCAATTAAATCACATCATATGTGCATAAATCCTAAAATAAATGGTTTAAAAATATTCCATGCTTAATTTGAACAATTCAAATAATTTGGGGTTAATCTAACAATTAGATTGCATAAGGTTTAATCTAACATTTAGAATTAATTCAATTAACAACCTTTTGTTAATTAATTAACAAAATAAACCTTAATAAGGGCCAAATCAAAAATTGAATTTAATAAAAATAGTAAAATCATATTTTACAGTTAATTATTAAACAAATTTTATAATTAATTTAATAAAATAAATAAATTAACAGGGGCCCTTAAAGGGCTCAGAAGAGAGAGAAAGAGAGAAAGAACGAATGACGGCTAGGTCAGGGTTGCTGGCCCCGGACGTAGAATCCGTTCTTTTATAATAAGTCAGTTTGCGGTTTTTCATAAAAATCCAGACTTATCCGAAATCCTGTCAGATTATCCATCGACTTGAAAACCATTTGCGTGTGACCCTCTAGGACCAAATACCAGTCCAGTTAATAGCCCATTAAGTCCAGTAACCCTTTACTGACCCACTGAATTAATTAATATCCTTATATTCAATTAATCAGCCGAATTTAATGTCCCACAATAAATTCGGACGGACTGCCGATCACGTTAGATGCCAAGCAACATCGCGTGATCCTAGATAGCACTGGAGTTATCGCAACCCTCTATTGGAACCTTTCTGTCATCGGTTAGCGCGCGGATATAATCCTTCATCCGTACAATGTTCCCGAATCGACCTAGGACATGGTTTACTGTTAAACCCTATTTGGTCGATTCACTTGAATCAGATGCCGCTAATCTGAATCCGATAACTCCTTATCGATTACAGAGTCCGCCCTGGCCAGGGACTTTAAGCGCATCATTCCCGGAACATTCTCTCTCAAACTACCTAGAGCGGATGATCCCGTATTGAATACACAATTACCTTCGAGGGCATTTCCCTAAACTCGATCGCTTGACTTATTGATAACCCATGGTTAGGGATTCGTTCGTCAAGGTCAAAGCTCAGAAACCTACCAACAAGATATCTTTGGAGTCTCAGGTCCAAGGATCATCCACGCAACCGTGACAAATGAATCGAGCTGGTTAACAGTGAGGTGATTACCATCCAGCGATTCATAGTCGGATCAGTTCAGTGAACTCATTCACCAATGAGCACCTATAGGTTCAGCATAGTGTCTCCACACAAGTGACTTATGGGATCAGTCACCCTCATCATATGAGTTGAAGTAACCTATACTAGTCTATCCGGATGTTCGATGTCCTATCTCAAACATCCTATGACTAGGAACAATTAAGAACATGTGTTTATAAGTCTTCGGTCCCGTAATTATGATCTCATCATAATCCGAAGACTATTGCACATGTTCATGGACTTCATAGTGATACGATAAACACAGATCAAATTAATTACACACAATGAATTATTGCCATTTATTAATAATCTGAATAAGTACATAGCATCGGATTGGCTTTGAGACCATCTAATACTAACAGCCAGCCCCCGGAGGCTCAACTCCGACTCTCGCCCGCTCCGCATCCTGTCGGATGGGAATTCTGATACCACATGTTGCGGAGGATTCCGCGCAGCCAGACGGGATCCACGGACGTTGCTCCGAGCGAGGAAGCGAGGACGATTCATCGAGAGGAAAACCGCGTGGATACCACTAGAGGCCGGGCACCTGCGTAGCTTGCTGCATCACACTGACGGAACTGGACGAATGCGGATTCGAACCGCGCAAGGTAAAAATCTGATTCTATCGGTTTAATTTTGTATCCGAAATGGCACGGATCCATTTTTTTATTTCCGTTGTGTTTGTTCGGATCCATCACAGCGAACCCAACAGTGGTATTAGACCCTGGTTCCATTGTGTTATTCGCCGTTTCAATTTTCAAAATTTAATTTTCTGGTTATATTCCATGTAAATAGTTCGATTTTGTTTTAGGAATTATGTTCATGGGATGAATGCAATTAATTTGATTAATTTTAATTATGCAAAATCAATTTTTTTTTTTGGGTTTTCGTGTTCTTCGTGGGACGAAGAACGGCACAGAGAGGGTGTTGTTCGGATGACCCCATGCAATGTGGAGACATCCAAGGAGGATCTGGGTATGACCAGGGATCTTGCCGGCCACCGCCGACATCACCTTTGGCGCCGGTGTGGCCTGGCGGGCGGTGATCGGCCGGCGGTGAGCCTCCGCTCCCACGGTTACCACGGCTAACAAGGAGTGGAGCAGGGAGGGGTCGGGCACCCCCTTTTGGGGAGCAAGTGGCCGGACGGCGCCGTCCGGCGCTGGCGGGGTGACCGGCCATGGTCCGGTTGCCCCCCGGCTCCAGTGCTGCTGCCGGCAACCCCCCCTCCACCCACGGTTCCTGCTTGCAGCGGCTAGGGTTTCCTAGCCACACCGGTCCAACCCAGCCCGGCCAAGGCTCGGACCCGGTCCGGGCCCAAGGCCCGCCCCTGGTCCGAGCCCAAGGCTCAGCTAGGCTGAGCCTTGGTTCTGCCAGGGGTGGGCTAAACCACCTGTAGATTTTAAACCCGGGGTCCTATTTAAATTAAATTGTTTTTTAAAAATTTTAAGTTTTAAAAATTGTTTTGAAATTAAGATATTATTCAATTTATCTTAATGGGACCCAAAAGATTTTTTGTCATTATCTTTATTAACAAATGTTGTTAATTTGTTATTGTTAATTATTAGTTTAAATGTTAAATTGATAATTAATTTTAACAAAATAATTTAAGAGTTGGATTTAAATGATATAATTGGTATGCTTAACACAGTCAAGGAAGATGATGTCAAGAGAGCTGCCGTTGTCGACAAACACTCTCTTTACCTTAAAGTCAGGGATCTTTGGCTCTATCACTAGGGCGTCATTGTGGGGCAGCACTAGCCCTTCCAGATCGGCCTCGGTGAAGGTGATCGGCTCCTGAGTCAAGTGTCAGTGGGAGGTTGAGGCCACTTCTCGGACTGCGTTCTGAGTCTCAGATGCGTAGCTCTACCTTCTTTTGTTGATGTCTCCTTCGCTAGCCGATCCTCCGTAGATGACATGGATCACCCGTTCAGCCTGGGATGGCTAAGTGCGCTCGACCGTAGGGGTGGTCTGCTCTCGACGTTGCCAGTCAACCTCTGGGTGGGCGACGTACCTCTTCAAATGACCTCTTTTTATGAGGTTTTCGATCTCCCTCTTGAGATCGTAACATTCCGAGGTGTACTGTCCATACTCACGATGGTAGGCGCAGAACTTTCCGGTCTGCTCGCTCCTGGGGCAGGCTTGATCTTCTTCGGCCATCTGAGGTAGCCTTCATTCTTGATCTCCTGTAGGATTCGGTTGATCGGCATGTTGAGCGGGGTACGATTTTCTTCTCTTCGATATCCGAGACGTTTTCCTCGGTTATCTCGATTTTCTTGTCGTAGACTCTTCAAGGGCCGGTCCTCGATACTTTGGTCGAACCTTTTTCGACCCCTAATTGGCACCCGACTTTTGTTGCCTCAACCCTCCCCGGACTTGGTTGGCTGTTGAGCAGGGTACGCCCGCAAGAGCTCTTCACTATTAATGCATTGGTTTACTCTCCAGACCAGGTCGGGGAGGTCTAGGGGTAACTACTTGCTTAGCTCAAAATGAAGTTGCTGGTTCCGAATTCCGGCAATAAAGTATTGCTCGACATTCGGAACGTCCAAGTTGGGGATCTTCAGGATGGCCTCATGAAAGCGAGTCCAAAATTTGCGCATGGTCTCGTCCTTTCCCTGTCTCATAGAGGACAATGTTGCTGTCGTGGCCAGAGTGCGTCGACTTGCTGCGAAGTTGCTTTTAAAGGTCCTTCTCAGCTCGGAAAAGCTATCATTGGAGTCGTATTTTAATTGTATGAACCACCATCGTGCAAGTCCTTCCAGGGTCGTGGGGAAGGCAATATCGGTGTCCTCTAAGCCAATCATAAGGCACCTATTTCAATCTAGTTCATTAATAAATGGCATTTATTTCATTATGTAGATTGGCGTATTTATAATTACACATAATGAAGTCCTTGAATGTGTGCAATAGTCATCAGATTATGATGAGATCATAATAATGAGACTGTAGACTTATAAACACATATTCTTAATTGTTCTTAGTCGTAGGATTTTTGAGAAGGACATCAAACATCAGGAAAGACTAGTACAGGTTATTCTAGCTCATACGATGAGGGTGACTGATCTCATTAGTCACTTGTGTAGAGACACAATGGTGAACTGTAGGTGCTCATTGGGGAATGAGTTCATTGAACTGATCCAACATGAATCGCCGAATGATAATTTACCTAATTGTCAACCGGTTTGATTCATCGTCATAGTGGCGTGGTTGGTTCTTGGACTTGAGACATCAAAGACATCTTGTCGACAGACTTCTGGGCTTTGTCCTTGGCTTATGAACCCCTATCCACGGGATTTCTAATAGTCAAGGATCAGGTCCAACAGAAGACATTCAAAGGTGATTGTGTTCAATATAGGATTGTACTCTCTCAGATAACTGGAGAGAGAATGCTCTAGAATAGATCTATAGGAGTCTCTGGCTAGAGCATACACAATATCAGAAAAGGTGTCTTCGGATATTATACAACAGAGTCTGATTCAAGTGAGTTGACCATCTAGAATTTGACAATTGACCATACCCTAGGTTAACTCGAGAGCATGGTGCGAACGAAGGATTATAGTCATGCGGTAACTGTGGACGGACAGGTTCCATGAGTGGCTTGCTGAACCCCAGTACCCTTTGGGATCATACGGTGTTGCTTAGCACCCAACTTGATCGGAAGTCCGACCGAACTTACATGAGATGTTAATTCGGTTAAGTAATTAATTAAATATTAGATAGTAATTAATTACTATAAGTCAATAAATAATTATTGGACTTAACAGGCTGAAAACCGGACTAGTTAATGGGCCTAGAGGGTCACACGCAAATAGATTCTCAGTCGGTGGTGTTAAAGTGGGATTTATATCAACTCGGGGACTTTAATGAAAAGTTACACCGACTTAATATACATGCGTGCTATTGAGAAACACTGGGCCAAACTCCAGGATCTCCCATTGCTGGCCGCCCCCCTCTCTCTCTCCTCCTCCTCTAGCGCTCCTCTCAGGGCGTCGAGTGTCTTCCTGTCTCCGCTGCGCGCAAATCCCGAAAGTCGGGAATTTCCGTTCGCGTGTTCTGGACGTTGTTGCGGAAAAGATTCCTCAGCGAGCGCACTGATCTGGACGAGGGAGAGAAGACAAACCACCGCGGAGGATCGCGTGGAGACCGCTAGAGGCCGGACACTTGTGCGACTAGCGGCATCGCCTCGACGGAACCGATACGGTTAAGGATTCGAATCCGCACACGGTAATCGATCAACCCCGATTTTTCGATTTATCGCTTTTTTGTTCCGAAATAGATCTGTGGGCATCGGGCGGGATAATTTTGTATGTTTCCGTTGCGTTCTTCGCATCCCGCTTGGATACCAACAGTGGTATCAGAGCTAGGTTCTGCTCAGATTCGCTTCGTATCGTTAAAATTAATGTTCTGAAATTAATTCCATGCATAAATTTATTTTTCTTTCATTGAAATTATCCATTGGATGAGCAAATGATAATTAGATTATTTTTCTATGAAGAAAACAAATTTTTTATTTGGGGTTTTCATGATGTTCTTCATGGGATGAATAATCGGGTCATGGGTTTCAAAGAGGGTTGTAAAATTGGATTTTTAGGCCACTGCTGGCCGTCCTCGTCGTCGCCGGTATGACCGGCGGTGGAGCTCTCTTCCCCTCCTTCCCTCTTGATGTTTGCTGCAAGAAAACGGAGGAGAAAGGACCAAAATAAAAGAGGATTTGGGCCTATCCTCGACAACCACTGGCGGTGCTAGGCTACCGGCGGCATTGGCTTCGCCAGCAGGGCTTCGTCGACGTTGGAGGATGGCGTCCCTTGGTGCTTCATGCCGGTGGTAGCGCCCTACCATCCCTGCAACCAGATTTTTTTAGGGCTCGGTTTCAAGGGGTTAGGAAGCGTGAAGAAAGGAGCTCACCGGAGCTCCGCCGGCACCGGGTTCGCCGGCCGACCTGCTCCCACCCCCCCCCCCCCCCCCCCCTTGTCGGCATCGGGCAAGAAAGGGGGGGGGGAGCCGGCGGCAGCTAGGGCTGAGCCCTAGCCGTAGACCCGGTGCAAGTCTAGCCCGGGCCGGCCCGCCTGGGCTGTCTAGGCCGGACCCGAGCCAGGCCCCAGGCCAGGCCCGCTGTGGGCAGGCTTGGCTCGGGCCTAGGCGCCTGGGCCGGCCCAGGCCGGTCTGGCACGAGCCAGCCAGCTAGATCGGCCCATATGGCTCATTAAAATCCTTTAATTTTAGCCCATTAACCCCATTTTAATATTAACCCCTTTTATATAAGAACCCCACCTCATTTAACTTAAATATTGAAATTAATTTCTGTTTAAAATATGTTTTAAACATTAATTTATAATTTTTGTTAATAAGGGGTTGTTTTAAGATATGATCTTAGAAAAAAAAGAGATTTATATTTAAGATGTTATCTTAAGCGTGATTAATAAATGTTGTTAATTAATTAAGTGATTAGATTATTGTTTTGACCTTAAAATTAATTAAAATTGTTGTTAATTTTATTTTAATTATCTGATTGGATATTCATAATTTCTTAGCAATCGTTGTTAGGAAATCATTAATAATTGAGGGACACTTAATAATAGTTATTAAGTGTTTAATTGACTAGTTATTAAAGTGTTAATTAATTCTTGAGAATAAACCCTTAATAATAGTTATTAAGGATTTTTTTAACTCTCAATAATAGTTATTGAGATAATTAATTAGATTTCTCAAAGATCTCTCAATTAAAGTTTATGAAGATCTAATTTACTTAAAAAATTGATCTTTTAATAAAAGTTATTAAGAGATTAAATTGAGTCAAATTGTTAGACTAATTTTAATTATAAATGTTCTAATTAATGTTTCTTAATAATTCTTATTGATAAATATTATTTAATAAAGGGGTTCTTAATAAATAGTTGTTAAGTAATTAAAAATTGGAGTTAGAAATTCTTTTATAAGAGTTATTAAGGAATTTTTAATTCTATCTAAATATTAGATTGTTTCGTATTGATAATTATTATTAATGTGATTTAATATTAATCTATTAATTTAGAAATGTTCGAAATTCTGCATGGAATATTTTAGAATTTTAATTTTATCTTTGTATGCATATGATGATGTGTTTTAATGCTTTAAATTTGATTTAATTGCATGATTAGAAAATAAGATTTTCGAAAATCCAAATTATCTAATTTTGATTGGTACCCAGGTTTTAAGAAAATCAAAATTATTATTTTTCAAAATTTTAGCCTTCATGTGATGTGTTTGATCATGTTTAGATGGCTAAAATATGTGGTGGTCATGGATATGCACTTAATTAATTTCATATTATATGATGGTGTGTGATTTTGTGGAATGTTATGGAATGTGATGTGGGTAATTAAATGTTAATTAATGAGGCCTGCGTGACTCCCTCTCTTTCTCTCTCATTCTGATATAATTCTATCTTCCACTATTATTGTACTCGGCCATAAGGCTTTCTCTTACGATTAGTATGCGTTTGGAAAATGTTTCAAAAATCAATATTATTTGTAATTGATCGCGCTGGCCAAGGAGAGGCGAGGATGATCTACAAGTGCAACCAGGAAGGCGATAGGAGATCAGGTCACCAGTGCCTATGTGTTTGCATGTTGTGATTATATAATTGTTTTATAATTGTGGTGGTTAATTGTATGGCTCTAGTTAATCACCGTGCTATCCATGACCACATAATGAATATGTATGGTTGATGCATTCTTTTAGTTTTGATTATGAATCAGTTACTAATATCTAGGTATAGTCAAATATATTCGATATATTTATAAACTATTACCCAGGATGAGACCAACGTGAAATAAACAAAACCTTCAACATAAAGTCTAAGCCGGAGCGCGAGTTATTGAGAATGCACCACGTGACTCTCTATCAATATAGTTTTTAGAACTTGATTCAGTGATAGCACTTTCTTGTATTACCCGAGATCTGCCACCATCTGATGAAAGGAATATTAATTATGGTATTATGATGCCTTGAGATCAGAATAGAGGAACGATGTAGCTATCCTCGCGTTTATCCGGGAGCTATATTTTTACTATATTCTGTCACATATTGATGGTAAAGCTTAGACTAGGGATAATGGTTTACGTGTTTACCCGAGACCATTAAAATCTGGGAGCTAAAATAAGATCGGATATTGCAAGGAGTTGCAATTACTATGAATTAGTTGCTCTAAGATAATGGAATGATATTATGTATTTACCCGAGGTCATGCTGAGAGTCTAAGAGATTCTGATCTCTACTAGGAGACCATCGGAGTCTCCCATTATATATATACTTGAAAGTTATAGAGTCTGACGAAAAATAGTGGAAAATAATTCAAGATTAAAGATCATAATTGAATTATAAGAACTATCTACGTAAATTACATTATTCCTTCGTTCACTAAAATGTCATCTATCAATCCGAGATTTGGCATATTGGATGCTAATACTTCTCATATTTAGATTGGCTAGAAGTATTCTTAAGAATATTTTCAGTACTGAGTGGTAGCCATTATCCTAATCAGTTGTTATGAAATCTCTTATTTGGATAGACCAAGAAGAAGAGGTATTCATGGTATACCTTTGAGAAAGGCAAGAGGTAAGATCTTAAACGGTCGAACCCACACCTGAAAAGGATAAAGGCAAGTCAGCTGAAAGAGAGAAAGACCAGTTCTCCTACTACAACCAATAAGGATATTGGAAATGGCAAAAAGAATATGAAACTTGTAAGAAGTTTCAGATATTCTTATTTTGCATGTCTATTGGAGAATTAACGTATCCAATATGAGATATTAGAAATGATTCTCATATCTGCAATAATATGCAGACTTAGACAAGTAAAAGGAAATTAAGTAAATTAAAATATTGAGTTAGACTCAACAATAGTTCAAAAGATACATAGGTTACTATTGGACAGCAAATCTTTGTATATCTTTAGGAGACTAATATGAAACTGAATAATTATTATTTAGTCATATTAATTATCCAAAATTATAAAAGTGAATAACATTGACTGAGAAGGAACAAGCGTTGTTTTATAAGATTTTAGAATCAGTCAATGCATTATAGATTCTTGATGTGACATATTATGTGATGAATGTTCATATGTCTCCTATACAAATGAACTGTGTGAATCTTGATTATTTGTGACATTGTACACAAGTCACACACGTGCGTCGTTAAACACTCGCGTAACCGTTGTAGACACGCTAATTTTGACATCATGTTAAGTAAATTTCATATCATATAATAATGCCCCGAATGGTCTGATTTTTAATCCATAATTGATTTTTATTTATTTTTCTTGATTAATTGTCCTAATGGCGTTGGCCTGGTACGACGCCATTTAAGTTATTAAATGAAATTGGTTTTAACTCAAATTCTTAATCGAAATATGAAAATTTCTAAATGATGTCGCTTATGTCCGACGCCATTTAGGTTTCCTAATCCATTTCGATTTCTAATTTGATTTTTAGTTAGTTTCCTAATTAACTGAAGCACGTCGCCTATGCCCGACGCCATTTAGGTTTCCTACTTCTTTCGGTTTCTTCTTTCCGGATTATCATTAGCTTTAATTTAGCTAAAAGATGTCTCTTTTAAGTGACGCGATTTAGTTAATTACAGATAATAATGAATTAGCCGATATTATCTTGTTCTCTTGGCTGGATTGGCTTCACACTCTTTCAAGTTGATCCATAAGCGGCCGTGGGGGCGCGTGAGATCCCTAACACTAGTTCTATATAAATCCAAGCCATTGGTCATTGAAAAAAAGTTCGAAAGGGGTTGAAGAAGTTGAAGAGGCTTAAGCATTAAAGGATCGGAGCGCTACGTGACGGCTTACAGGAGCACTTGAAGGAGAAAAACGTGGTCAACTCTTCATCCTCTTCATCCTTTAAGATCAAACAAGACCCGAGGCTTTAAAGGGCCATCTAAATCTTTTCTTTTATTAGTTTCTTATTCATCTTAGTTTCTTCATATAATCATATTCATATCACTTCATGCTCACACACCCACATAATCATTTTTTCCAATCCCACACATGCTATACGGGTTTAAACAAACATCAAACAACTGAGTTTCTTGTTTTAATTGAATGATTAATAATCTTGTTAGAATAGATTCTACATTCTATTAGTTCTAATAGCTTTTCTCCTTTTATCTCATTCTTTGCAAGGTACAAAGGGGCATCAAAGGATCAAAGAGAAAATCATCAATAAAAAAATCTGGAATAAAAAGGACGATCCCCAACTCAAAGAAAGAACAAAGTTAGAAGGGCTCTCTTTCTTCGGCCGGCTGAAGAGAGAGAATCAAGAACGTCCATATCTCCTCCGTCTCAAATAGGTAAACGATCAATCTTTCTTTTGAAACTTTTTAGTCAAAAGTTTCTGACGATTACATGCTAGTTTTTAATAATTTTTATTGTCATTTAAATAACATATAATTCTCATGAAATCACACACCCCAAATTGAGCACGCACAATCGTCAATTTAAATTAGTCCAAACTTACGTATTTTAAGTACATAATATGAAGCAAGTGATGAGCATGGGTCGAATCCACAGGGAGATCTCATATTTTAAAGTTGAAAGTATTGAGTTTATAGAGGAAAAATAGAGAAGAAAGAAGAGGGAGCATGATGATTTGATAGATAACAATTGAAACTAATTGGACTTACTACGAACTCACAAAAGGAGCACCCCTAAACGAGCATAATCAGACCATCTACGGAACTAAGACTACTCCTACAACATTAATTAAAAGTAGAATATAAAGTTTGAGTGGTGTCAACATAAGAAAAAATAGAAGTTGTTAAACAAAAAGAGGGAGAAAAGATAACTTTTTTGAAAGGAGATATTGTCATTCTTTAACAGAACTATATAAAATTTTACAGGAAGATTACACATAAAAAAATAATATGAATCTTAGAAGACAACTTTTAAGTAAAATGTTCAAAATACTGTGTAACATGTAGAACTCAAAAACTTGAGAGAGAGGATATAGAGAGAGAAAACTAGTGTTTGCAGTTGTCGTAGCCTTTCGCGTGGATCTTTGGCAGTCCTGAACTCCTTTAAGTGGTCAGTAGCAGTGCCTCGAGTCCACCTCGAGCTCTTGGCAGCCGCTGGTTTGAGAGAGATGTAGAGAGAGAGAGAGAATGAAAGCTAGAGAGAGAGAGTGAAAGTTAGAGAGAGAGAGGAGGGAGAGGTTGCTATAGTACCTCGGTACTGTTGCTGCTATAGTACTTGTGGGTACTGTAGCAGAGAGAGGGAGAAAGAGAGTTAGAGAAGGTGGAGGAGAGTGAGAAAAAGAGAGAGCTTTAAAACTAAGGGAAGAAAATGGGGGAAAAAAGAATGCCTCCATTTGGACTCCCCCTCCTTAGTTTTATAGATAAAGAGAAGATTTTGAAATTAAAAAAAGTAATAAATATGTTTAAATTTTGCATTCAACTCATCTCCTTAATTGTAGGATCTTCTTTCAAGATAAAGAGGGTTTTTGAAATTTCAAATTTGAAAGAAATATCTCTCTCTTTGAATTTTAAGATTCCCTTATCTCTTTCTCTCTTAGTTAGCATGTGGGCACCATTTGAAGGGAAAATACAAAAATAAAATATTACTTTTCCCAGGATTCAACTCTGGTCACTTTACTGGAGTTCAAGTAGTCTTACCACTATGCCATCTGTTCGTTCATATCCTGTATCCAATATAAAATAACAATTAAATCCCTGCAGCAATTAATAAATTATTTAGATGTAAATTAAATCTTCAATAATTGTCGAGAAGCCCTTATTAAGAACGAAATTCTCACACTGAATTAATCCCATGAAATGATGACATTTTCAATTCCGAATTTTACAAAATTGATATATTTGAAAACATCATTGATTTATCTATCATTCCATATGGTTTTATTTATAAAATCACAAATGTAGTGTGCAAATTCCATCTATTTATTATCTAAACATGTATAATTATCACATCCACTAACTTAATCATTGCTAGTCCCTTAGCAATGCAATCAGTGAAAAATTAGGACTACCATGATTAGTAAAATCAAACTTTATTTTAAAGGATATCTATTACAAATGGTAGGCAATTTAAGTTAAAGTTCTCATTCTCCCCCCACTATACTTGGAATCAGGACAGGTGATTGTGCATAACAGTTGACATGCTTGGAGTTCATTTCCATTATGTCTACTACATCCTTGCCTTTGTTGACCTTTGGGGAAGAACTTCCGGTAGAGAGAGAAAGAATAAGAGAGATCTCCTGATCAGTTAGCTAGGCCCGCTTTTCGATTTTCACCCCGACTCAACATTTTTTAGGATTTGGTCTTATTTTGTTGTGAGAGACTTTTTGATTTAGCGCGATTTTCTTTTTCATTTAGTTGCGCTTTGAGAGTTTGTACTTTTTGCCACCCTCTTTACTTTGACTGAAGGAAGGGTGCGTACCTTTTGCCACCATCCTTCCTTTGGCTCTTTTGAAGTATATTTATTATTTGTCATTTGATTTTCATGCTTCTAATTGTCCCTTTTTCGAGATGACCCCCTCCTTAGGGTGCTGAGTGGATTGGTCCCCTATTACGAATCATAACCTCCCTTTTGTTCGATCTCAAAATAAAAATAGATTGGGTAATCCTACACTTCTGGTCAGCTCTAGCAACTCTACACTTTCAGGATCTTCTACTCTGTAGACACGCTAATTTTTACGTCATATTGAGTAAATTTCATGTCACAATGATAATGTCCCAGAATGGTCTGATGTTTAATCATTAATTAATTTTTACTGATTTTCTTGAAATTTGTTTAATCACGTCGCGCCTACACGACGCCATTTAGATTCTTAGTAGAAATTAATTTGGAATTAAAATTAATAAATTTAAGAGGATTTAGCTGAATAGTGTCACCCTTACACGACGCCTTTTGAGTCCTAATCTGCTTAGATTTACTATTTCTAATTCTGGTTAATTTCCTAATTTATCTAAAGCACGTCGTGTGTACATGACGCCTTTTATGTTTCCTAATTATTTTCGATTTCCCTTTCTGGATTTATTTCTATTTTGACCGTATTAATGAACTAAAAGACGTCCCCCTTGAGCGACGCGTTTTAAGAGTTTCCTGATAAGCAAGATTTGGCCGAGATAATCCTGTTCTCAAGGTTGGAAGGGTTTCCAATTCCCTTTATGATCATCCAGAACAAGTCCGAGCTGCGGGAGAGTCCCTTTGAACGCCAAATACCCTAAAGTCACTTCTTATAAATACATATGGACATTGACCTTTAAAAGAGGTTGGTTTTTAGAGAATTCGGAGCTCTCTACAAGGTGTTTGAAGGTCCTCAAGGGAGAAAAACGTGGATAATAAGGAGTTCTTGTTTCTTCATCCTCTTCCACCATCGAAGCTCAAGAAGATCAAGGCTTTCAAGGGGCCAAACCAACTGATTTCCTCTCTGGTTTCTTTTTTCATATAGTTCTTCATTGCATTAACTCATTGCACACACTCATTTCATGATTTCCAAACCTACACCCCTTAAGGGGGTTTAAAAGAATACAAAAAGTGAGTTCTTTTAGTTTAGTTGCATGTTTAGATTCTTAATTAGAATAGATATTACACTATTTTAGTTATTGTAGACACGTTAATTTTGACGTCATTTCGAGTAAATTTCATATCATATAATAATGTGTCAGAATGGTCTGATATTTAATCATTGGTTAATTTTTATTGATCTTTTTAAGTGTTGGGTCGAATAGACAAGTTTAAGTTAATCAATTGAATTGATTTTAACTCAAATTTCAGTTAAAATATACAGAATTTTAAAAGACGTCGAACTGTGTGGACGCCATTTAGAGTTTATTCTTATTTTAACGTTTAAATTTAAATTTTAATCAGTTGATTAATTAGCTAAAAGGCGTCTGTGAGACTTGACGCGTTTTATGTTTCCTAAGCTATTTCTACTTCTCTTCCGGATGTTTATCCTTATCTTAATTAGTGTAAAAGACGTCTGCACATGTAGACGCTTTTTAGCTAATACAGATAAAGATAAGTTTTCCCGGATGTTTATCCTTATCTTAATTAATCTGAAAGGCGTCAGCCATGGTGGACGCGTTTTAGATAATTACAGATAAAGATGAATTAATTAGTATTTATCTGTCGGTTAAGATAGATAAATCCGAAGTTTTTCTATGTTAATCCGCGGACGCAGAAGAAGCCTATAAATACCTTACATCTTGAAGAGTTAAAAAAAAGGTTAAGCGTAATCTTGAGTTGATTGAGCAATAGCGAGTTGAAGATCGAAGCGACAACTTCGGAACGCCGAAGCACTGCCATTTCCAGAAGTCGGCGTCCTTTCAAGATTCTTCATCCATTTAAGAATTCAACCATTGGGCATAAGTCTTTTATTTCTGCATTTTCATTTCATTTAGTTCTACATTCTTCATTCACTCCATGCAACACACACATTACATTCATTCTTTTCAAAACCTATTTGATTGAGGGGTTTCAAAAACCACAACAAGTAAGTTTGCTGTTTAATTGCATGTTTAACATCATGAGTAGAATAGATACTGCCTCTACTTAAAGTTCTCATCATTGTTTTCTTCATCTATTTTCTTTCTATTTCTGCTGCACTCAACAACAAAAGGAGAATTAAAAGGGGTAAATCAAGCACAAAGTCACAAGAATTTTTGGACATCATCAAATCCTCAACCTCAAACTCAACAGCAAGAACAAAGAACGAGAAGGGCTCTCTTTCTTCAGCCGGCTGAAGGAGGGGAACCAAGAGCTCAACATCTTCCGCATTCAAATAGGTAGGCGATCAAAAACTTTCTTTTGGAACTTTTAAGTCAAAAGTTTCTGGCGATCACTGCACTTAGTTTCTGTTTTTAGTAGGTTTATTTTGCACTTAAACAACATAGATTTTTCATGTTAATCACACTAGCATTTTAAGCACTCACAGCTTTTTTGGCGATCACGGTGGGACTTGGTCTCACCATCTTTTAATTCTTTTGTTCTTGCTACCATCAATCGGGCACCCACGGTGCACCATTTGTGTCTCTCGACACGTGCTCACCAATTGGTGAGTGTTTTAGTTTAGTTAATTTCCCCCGTGCACCACGTGCACACCCCAGTGGCAAGATCTTGCCCTCCCCTTGATTAGTTTAAAAAAAGCTATTTTTGTGATGAAAATGCTGTGTGATTGATTGATTTTCTAGTTGTTTAGTTAGTAAATCATCCTGTTGAAATCTGGAACTGAAAAAATCTGCATGAGTTGATTATTTACTACTTTTTATCCTGTTTGAGGAGGATTCAACCCAGAAAATCCTCCTGCAAAACTGTTTTTGCGAACTGAAAAGCGTCTAGGAGCACTGACGCGTTTCAAACCGCGTCAATACACCCAGACGCCTTTCAGTCTTCATATTTTCTCTGCTTTCTGCATCTGTTTCTGCGAAAAAATTAAGGTTTTGTTTTGAATAGCGTCGACTACCATTTACGCGATTCAGACAGTTTCTTAGTTATTTTTCAGTTTTCAGATTTTTGTGACTTGAGTGTTAGCTACCCATTATTATTAAGCATTAGAGGCCATCCAGGCTATAGGACATACGCATTGAGGTGAATACCCTCCTTTTCTTAGGAACACACTACTTGACGTCGGCAACTCTCTCTGATTGGGTTGGTCCCTTGATCAGACTAGAGAAGTTGACGTTAAGGCCTCCATAAGTCCCCAAAATCAAGGTATTCCTCCTTGATCATCGGGCTGGTTGTACCAATTGAAGTCCCAGCTAGATTCCAAAAGCGTTGTGAGAGAAAGCCCTAGAGAATAACGGTGGAAATTGAACTGAAACTAGGATCATTTCCCTGAGCGAATTTGTGGTTTAATCAAATTCAAATAACTCAACAAGGAACCTTTAAATCACGTTAAGCATCCACTTGTTTGATTAATCTCTGTGCAACTTGTTTGTCAAATCTTTGAAAAAGGGAATCTAACATCATGCTGCTGCGATCAGGCAGGGACTTGAGTATGGCTCAAGACGCCATCATCAACTACGAGGGAGATGCTAATGCCCCTCGCGATTCGGACTACAACTATGAGAACGGGAGAGATGCTGATGCCTCCCGTAATTCTGCCCCCATTCCCTATCGACAAGATGGGAATGTCCGGACACCCCTCTTTCATCCCCATGATCGATATCCTGATCTTCCCCCGCATGAATATGCGATTCCTAATCCCAATCTTGAGGGGGACATGAATCAGAATGATCCCTCATCCTCTGATCCTTCGGATCTCGTCAACGCTTTGGGAGTTCTTGCCTCCCGACTGGACCCTCAGCAGTTCGAGGCGATCCAGTCTATTCTGAAGGGGAAGGCACCCGTGCAGCCTGCTGAGCCGAACCCTATGGCTCCCCCTGTTGTTACTCAACAACCTCCTCTTCCTCCTCCTTACATCCATCAGGCCATGGAAGGCCTTCATGTCACTTCTCGGCCAGCTGCGCCGCAGCTTTCATCCTCTAGGCAACCGGCTAGACCGCAGACGCCTGCTTATCAAAATGCCCTCGGGCATGGCGGAAGCTCTGCCGGACCTCCCCTTTATTGTCCCCCCTGTCCAACGTACTCTAGGCAGCAGGCCTATCAAATACCCCCACCTCCTCCTCCTCCCCAGGCAGATCTGACCACGCAAGCATTGCTGGCCAAAATGGAGCGCATGGATGAGCAATTCAACAACCTCCAGAAGATGATGGGGGTTAAAGCTGCGCCAGAGATCAATTTGCCGAGCCTGTCGGTATTCCACCTACCACCCTCTGAGATGCCAGTGTACCAGAAGTACAACGGTACTGGTAACCCCTTCACACATTTGAAGGAGTTTATGTACGAATCGTCTTTCTGGCAGAACGACAAGAGGTCGTTGGCCTTTTTGTTCAGGAGATCTTTAGAGGGACCAGCCCTCGAGTGGTCCTTTTCCCTGGAACCCTCTGAAGTAGAGGACTACGGTATCGTCTCACGTAAATTCATTCAACGATACCAAGACAGAGTTGCACCCTCCTTGTCCATCACTGACCTCATAGCAGAAAAGATGAAACCTGATGAGGAGTTTGTCAGTTTTGCTGACAGGTGGCGGGGCCTGGCCGAAAAGGTGAAGGATCACTTGTCCGAATCTGAGCAAGTGAAAATGTTAATTTCCAACGCCACGCCCTAGTTCAAGTTAGTCCTATCCTTGAACAATCTGACCAATATGGCAGAGCTCTATGAAAGAGCACGGTACTGCCAGATTGCCTTCAAGGACGCTACGTTCTCTAGCGTCTTTGATCCTCACAGACCTAGTAGGCCTCCACCCCGGAAGTCTGCCGTGCCAAACTCTCCCAGCACAGGTCCGACTACTGAGGGCACGCTCTCTCACGAGCAAGTCAGTAGCATGAATAATAACTCGCCCCAGTTCGTGAGGAACCAGCAGCAGTACCAGAGGCCACCGCAGCCAAACCAGCAGGGGTATAGGCAGCAGCAGAACCCCCATTATCAGCAACAGTATCAACGGCCCCAGCAGCCGAACCAGAACGAGCAACAGCAACAGCAGTCGCCGCAACGGCAACAGCAGTACCAGCAGCCCCAACAACAGCAATATCAGCAACAACAGTATCAGCCGCGTGCACCGCCGGCATACCATAATGTCCCTCCTCCTGCTGACTATAATCAGCAGAGAAGACCTTCAGGCCCGAAAAGGGAAGAATACCCGGCCCTCCCAGAATCCTTGGCAGATATCTTCAGTGCTCTAATGGCAACTAATGCCTTAGTTTTGCTAAGGGAAAAGGCCGTCTGGCCTCAAAATGCCGACACGTCCAGGTATTGCTACTTCCATAGGCAACCTGGGCATACCATCGACACCTGCTTCCAGTTCAGAGATTATATTCATGATCTCAACGAGCAGGGCGGCATAGACTGGGAGGAGATGAAAAAGTATATATCAGCCCTGAAGGCGAGAAGACCACAGCAGCAGCAAGCAAGACCACCAGCACAAGCAGCACCACCACCCAATATGGGCATAGTGCAGAACCCGCTCCCGGAGCACCAGAACCAAAACCAAGTTGCTCCCATTCTGACGAACAGCCAGTCTGAGGCTGGTCGTGGGCAACAGTGGAGAATAGAGGACTCTTCCTCTCTTTATTCGACGGGCCATATTCCAAGTACCGCAGAACGACCACCACGCCGCACCATCCACATACCTAGGCCACAATCCATTACCATCACCCCTCTACCGACACCCGCATATTACTCGCCCGCACCCAATAACCCATTACCACTACCCGCTTTCCTCAAGCCCATTACGCCCCGCACTCCTACGCCTCCATCATATCCCCCACCGCAAACCAACTACGCGCCCCTCCTACCATCCAGACCGCTATTACGCGTACCATTCCCTACTTCGCCTGCTACCACTACCACCTACCCAGATACCCCCTTACCATCCAGACCGCTATTACGCGTGCCATTCCCCACTTCACCAACCACTTACCCCTCCACCATCCAACCATCTAGGCCTCTAATCCACACCTCGCCATCACCACCTAACCCTATGCCATCACCTACATACCAACCCTCTACATCATCCGTACCATCCAACCCTGCGGTACTTAAGGTGTCACCCGGATCCCCCACGGTTGAGGAACACGCGCTCCGGAGTGGAAGAATTTTCAACAAGGTCTTTCCTCAGTCCACAATTAGAGACGGCCCATCACAGCCGACTGAGGAAACCCATAATGAAGAGAGTGCACCAGGCACTCAATATGACTTGTTGAAACATCTGAACAGAACACCGGCACGGATCACCATACTTGAATTGATCAAAAGGTCGAAGAGTCACCAAGAAGCCTTAATGGAATATCTACAGAAGGTAATGGTCAATGAGGACGTGCCGGTAGAAAAAATTACAGCACTACTAGTTCCTCAGGGGGATCAGCCCTCCATCACATTTCACACATCGGAACTAGCACTGCCCGCAGCCAGAAGCATGGCTCTGAGCATCACGGTCAACATCTGCAAGAAGGCCGTGGATGCATGCCTGGTTGATACAGGAGCTTCGATCAATGTTTTACCTCCGAAGACCCTGGAGCTGTGCGGTGTGCCCAAAGAAAAATGGCTGCCTAGCCCTATCTCTGTGACAGCATATGACAATTCTACGCGTTCCCCGCTGGGAATGCTTTATTTGAAAGTAGAGTTAGGCCCTGTAAGTCATGCAGAGGTCGAATTTCACATCCTAGAAATCGACCCTTCTATAAATGCCATTTTGGGTCGTCCTTATATTAAAACTCTTGAGGCAATTCCCTCTACGAATCAACAATGCCTCAAATTCCCTTTCAAAAGACGAATTATTAAAGTGACGAGCATGCCGATCCTTGCTGCTGCTCATACCTTGAATGTTAAATCTGCTGCTTTACCTGGCCGACAACCTTTTGTAAGGAATCGCCAAGAACGCAGTGGAAATAATAATGATTCCATTGTATCGGTTGCTGGGGTCGTAAAACGGACATTAAAACTAATGCGGGAAGAACAGTTCTTCACCTTTGCGGGGTTTCGAATCTCCCGTGGATGATGCCGACTCGGTAATCGCGCACGCGCACGATCTCTAGAGGTATCCACACGAGTTCCCGCAGCAGACGCGATTTCCTCATCGACTTGAGTGCTCCGACCAGATCTCAAATCCACCATGCGCGGAGAGAGACAGATCCACTCCAAGAGAGAGAGAAGGAGAGAGAGAGAGGAGAGAGAGAATCTGGGGAGTAAAATTCGTCCAACCAACTTTTTACCCCTCCTCCTTGGCCCTCCTTATATAGAAATAAGGATAAGCACAACAGTTAATCCTCATGATTATCCAAGAGTTTGGCCTTAGATAATTCTCCATTAAATCTTCATGTTTATCCTGCAGCTTTTCACAAAAACCCAGATAAGCATGAAATTTAACATCTCTCACCGTCTGACGAGAACTCTTATGTGTGTGACCCTCTAGGCCCATAAATCAGTCCGGTTGCAAGCCCATTAAACTTAGAATAGTTTCTTGAGTTTAATATTTATTAATTAACATTTAAACATCATATGTTAAATGATTAATTTAATAAACAAGTGAATTATCATCTGATGATCAAATCACTTGGCCTTCTGATCATGAACAGCACCAAACACTACCTCATGATCCCAGAAGATATAAGGGATATTGTTCCCTTCAATTGAACCTTTCCGTCTGCAGATACCGCACAGATATAATCCTTCACTCATGCAATGTCCCGATAACGCAAGGGTATGGTTTTATAGTCAAACCCTCTATCGCATTATCCAGATGGATTCCAATACACAGTTAATATCTAGAAAGACATCTCTTTCATTTGACCCTGGCCAGGGATTTCTCTGTACACATCCATAGGACATTCTCTCTCCAGTCTTATACCAAGAGTGAGTGATCTCTTGTTGTTCACTCAATTACCTTCGCAAGCTTTCCACTATATCTGAAAGACCGATTATGGTGGACTTAATGGTTAAAGTCCACGAGTCAGAGAATCAAGATACAATGGTCCACAAACAAGGTATCATTGGTGACTCAGGTCAAAGGACCAACTGTGCTACTGCAACGATTGAATTCCCTGGTTGACTAATAGGTATAATTACCATCCAGGAATTCTTATTTGGGTCTGTTCAGTGAACTCATTCTCTAATGAGCACCCACTTGTTTGTCTTAGTGTCACCACACGAGTGAATGTGAGATCATTCACCCTCATCATATGAGCAGACATAACTTGTGTCGATCTTATTGGATATTTAATGTCCATCTCAAATATCCTATGGTCGAGAACTATTTAAGACAATTGCCTTAGGATATTGATCTCACTATCATGATCTCATCATGATTCAATATCCCATACATTTGTCTATGGACCTTCATTACGATAGTCGTTTGCGAGAACTATTAAATGAAGAAATAATTGCCTTTATTAATAATCTTGAATTAGAATGTACAATGATTGGCTATGAGGCCACCCAATTCTAACACATTTTCTGTCGGTATTACAGGTCTACCATCCAGTGGCTGATCCTCTAAAAGCCGCCACTATTTCTCCATACCCGTTAGATGCCATAAAAAGGGGGAAGTGCATGAGTACCCCAGGATGGAGAATTATGATGAAGAACGGCTACGAGCCTGGGAGAGGTTTGGGCACACAGTTGCAAGGTAGGACCACTTCTATTAAAGATCATCGAGCAGCACCTGGAAGTGGTCTAGGCTATAGGCCGAGTAAACTGAAGCAGGACATGGTTCAGCAAGAAGAAGGTCAGAAAATCTGGGAGACAATGTCTACACCACCCAAGGAAGGCCGAGATCCCCTAACATGGACCCTGTATACACACTTTGTGAAGGGGCCCATACTTAGCCACGACAACACGGTGGTCATTACTTCGTGTTTTGACTTCCATGACATATATGGGAGGGACTTGGCCAGGCATTGCTCAGAACTACTTACGTACCAATCCTTGGAGGCTCTGCGGCCTATGAAAAGGAGAAAATTTCATGATCCTGAATGCGTATGGTACAAGTGGTTCGATCTAAGAGACCTTTACATTGCACTGAACATATTGTTCCTAGATCCTGCAGAACCCAAGTGGCCGCCGCAGATTGATGAGCTGATTGAAAGCCCTGGTGCCATCTTTGATAAGCGGATATTGCTGTCTGAAGAGACCGACGAAGGGGAGCCAGATGACCCCTATGAAGCTGGTTACACTACAGATCTGCTCTGGAGGGGGACATATCCTTCCCATGTCTTCATGCTCCATACTCTATTTCGTACACTGCTCTTGACCCCGACTTGGTCGCGGGTCATTATTGAAGATATTCCACGGGCTCCGCCCGTTATGATTATCCTGTCCCCTCGGGATCTTATTCCACAACCTCCTCTCGATCTAGAGAGGATGTATTATTTGATCTGGGACATATTACTATATGATCCCCCTAATCCTCTGGCCTTGGTGCCACTTCCACCATCTGATTCTCCTTTTATTTGTATTCATTCCTGTTTCATGTTTTCCTCTGATATAAAAAAAAAAACGCCAATTTTACAACAAATTCTTCTCAGATCCTCATCGAGGAAGCTTCTTACTTGTCCGATCACACCCCATTGCGCGGGTCCTTCGGTCAAGATTCTCTCTTAAATCTACTCTGCCCCTCCCCTCGGGAGGATTCTCCTGTATTTCCACTTGTATCCCATGATTTCCATCCTGCTTCATCTTCATTAGGTTATAATAGGGAGTTTAGTGAAGTTAGGCAGTCTAGTTTTAGGCAGGTTAGTCAGGTTAGGAAGTCTAGGAAGTCTAAGGGTAGGCGAATTCCAGATAGATACCTCCAGGACTTAGCTGATAAATGCTTTTCTTGTTCTTTAATCCCTCAGTTTTTAGAAGATCCAATTCAGATGCCAGAAGACTGTATGAATGATGAGTCAGTCAATGATGGGTATGGGATATATGAGTTAGTGCATGAAAAGGACCCCATTGTTAAAGATGAGGAAGATGACGAGGATGCAGCTGAGGCATATGCCAGTGGAGTGAAGAGATTCGATGAACCCTCAACTGCCGTAGAAGAGCCCACCAAGGAAATCAATTTAGGGACTGAAGACGAACCTAAGGTTGTCCTCGTCAGCAAAAATCTTTCTACAGAGGATGAGAAGGCAATGGTACAAGTACTTAAGGACTACAAGGACACTTTCGCCTGGAGTTATGAAGATATGCCAGGGTTGGACTCATCTTTAGTTGAACACAGATTGACGTTGAAGGAAGGAGCTAGCCCTGTCAAGCAGAAATTAAGGCGATTCCACCCACAAATGGCTCTAAAGATGAAGGAAGAGGTCGACAAACTGCATAAAGCCAAATTTATTAGAGTTGTCCTTTATCCACAATGGGTGGCCAACATAGTCCCGGTTATGAAGAAGGACGGGAAGGTCATAATTTGCATTGACTTCCGCGATCTGAACCGGGCGTGTCCTAAAGATGATTTTCCATTGCCTCATATTGATGTACTCATTGATAATACCGCTGGCTATGAAACTTTATCGTTTATGGATGGATTTTCAGGGTATAATCAGATTAAGCTGGCAGAAGAAGATCAAGAGAAAACGTCATTCACTATACCTTGGGGAACATACTGTTATGTTGTCATGCCATTTGGATTGAAGAATGCTGGAGCCACTTATCAGAGAGCTATGATGGCAATATTTCATGACATGATGCATATAGATCTGGAAGTGTATGTGGATGATTTATTGGTTAAATCTAAGACAAAGGCTGAGCATGCCAAAGTTTTGGCAAGGGTATTAGATAGATCGAGAGAATATCAGTTAAAGATGAACCTCAAGAAGTGTGTATTCGGGGTATCTTCAGGAAAATTACTTGGATTCATTGTCAGCAAACGGGGAATTGAGATCGATCCCAACAAGGCGAAGGCTATTAGAGAAATGCCACCTCCCAAAAACTTGAAAGAATTGAGAGGATTAATCGGGAGGTTACAATTTATTCGCCGTTTTGTCTCCCAGCACTCACAAAGGTGTAAGCCGTTTTACGTGCTTACCAAGCCGGGAGTCAAATTCGATTGGGACAATAAGTGTCAGGAGGCATTCGATGGATTAAAGAACTATCTAGCAAGTCCTCCTGTTTTGAGACCACCATCTCCAGGCAAACCATTGATACTTTACATTTCAGTCCTGGATGATGCAGTGGGGGCTGTCCTAGCACAAGAGGATGAAGAAGGAAAAGAGAGGGCAGCCTACTATCTCTCTAAACTTCTCAACCCCGCTGAACAGAGATACACGACGATGGAGAAAACATGTGCAGCATTGGTCTGGGTTGTGCAGAAATTGAAGCATTATTTTCTGGCCCATGAAGTCCATCTCATCGCTAGGATGAATCCGATCAAATTCCTTCTGGAGAAATATGTTCTTACTGATAGGTTAGCGCGATGGCAAAGCTTTCTATCTCAATTCGATATCACTTATATTCAGCAGAAAGTGATCAAAGGCTATGCTATAGCAGAACATCTCGCTCATCATCCCCTTCCTCGATTTGATCCAGTGCGATCAGAGTTTCCGGATGAGGAACTGATGTCCGTAAATCAAATCAGAGATGATATGTGGATTATGCATTTTGACGGAGCTCTGAATTCTCATGGAAAGGGGATCGGTATTGTTCTGTTATCACCTAAAGGTATCACCATTCCACAAGCCTTTCAGCTTTACTTTCCAGTCACCAACATTATAGCTGAATACGAGGCACTCCTTGCTGGCCTCGAGGCCGCTCATTTCCATGGTGCCACGAAACTCAGGATTGTGAGTGATAGCCAACTGATTCTTCGCCAAGTGCTGACCAAGTATCGAACTCTTGATCCCAAGCTCAAGCCTTATCAAGAACTTACTTCTGCTTACTCAAAGCTTTTCACAAAATTGATCTTTGTCCATGTCCCTAGGAATCAGAACATCTTAGCTGACGCTCTAGCTTCACTTGCATATTCTCTTGATTTTCCAATCAGCAAGCAATCCGAATCAATCATAGTTCATAGGCGTCTTTCACCTGCCGTGAAAGACCCTTCATTTCTTAGAACTAAAGAGAAATTGCTGAAGAAAGTCAGAGACGGAGATATTGTGGAAAAGAGAGAAATCATGTTAATGGAGCTGTTAGAAGAGATGGATGATGAACAGAAGCCATGGTATTATGAAATTGCAAAATATTGTGAAGATCAATCGTATCCTGAGGAAGCTACAACTGAGGAGAAGAGAGCTATCAGGAGAGTTGCTCAACGATACACCCTAGTTGGGGGAGCATTGTATAAGAGAGGTTTTGATGGAGTTCTTCTGAGATGTCTAGACGAAGATGAGCTTTGGAAGGTTATGGAAGGAGCTCATAGTGGAATTTGTGGTGGCCATGTCAATGGACAGATGCTAGCAAAAAAGATCCTTAGACAAGGATTTTATTGGCCAACCATGGAAGAAGACTGCGTAGGATATGTCCGTAGGTGTGCTAAGTGTCAACTTCACGCCGACAAAATTCATTCTCCTGCATCTTCACTCCATCCTGTTTCTTCCCCATGGCCTTTCTCCATGTGGGCTTTCGACATCATTGGACCCCTTGGTAATCCAGATTCCGGCATCAAGCAAATATCTTTCATTCTCACGGCAACGGAATACTTTACTAAGTGGGCAGAAGCTGAAGCGTACGTGGAGATCAAAGCATCAACCGTCTGCAAGTTCATCATGAAGAGCATCATCACACGATTTAGAATTTCAAGCACCATCGTCACCGACAACGGACCGCAGTTCGTGTCACAAGAATTAAAGGACCTCTGTAACAGGTACAAAATTGCATTGCATCATTCATCTCCTTATTATCCGCAAGGCAATGGTCAAGCAGAGGCAACAAATAAGACTTTGATAAAAATTATCAAAAAGACGTGCAAATCTAACAAATTTGCAGACTGGCCAGAAAAATTGGTTGAGCCTCTATGGGCCTACCGAACTTCAATCCTCACGCCCACTGGGCAAACTCCTTATTCCTTAACATTTGGAATGGAGGCGGTAGTTGCATATGAGATCCTCATACCGTCATTAAGAGTACAATTGAATAAGGAATTTTCCATTGATGAACATCGTTCAACACTCCTTGCTCAATTGGAACTTTTAGACGAGAAAAGATGGTCAGCTGCTAATCATGCAAAAGTTTATCAAAACAGACTAGCACGCTTTTATCAAAAGAAAGTCATTGAACGTAAGTTCAAAGTCGGTGAAATGGTCGTCAAAAGGATTTTTGTAAAACCTGGTGGTCCGCGTTCTAAGCTCCAACCCAACTGGGAGGGACCTTATGTTGTATCGCACGCTTTTCCTGATAATGCTTATCGTCTTGTTAATGCAGAAGGAGAAGAGCTAAATCATCCCTGGAATGGCTTACATCTTAAGAAATACTACCCTTAGGTTAAAGAGTCGATCAGTACGGTACAAAGACCAGTGGAATCAGAAAGTTTATAAACTCGAATTTCTTTGTCAGTCTGAATAACTTAACTTCAAACATATCATTGCACACACTGACACGTTTGATTCGTGAGTAACAAGAGATGCCAAGTCCTAAAGAATACCGAAGCTTGACCGAAAGGATAAAGTACAAATCATTCCTTTTAAAGCAAAATTCTGTTTTACACTCGGCCCATGATGTCGGAACGAGACTTAGAATAGACTACCAAGAATACCCGCCATCTTAGTAGGAGGCCGTCATAAAAAAATGGGGGAGATCCGTTCCAAAAAAAAAAAAAAAAAGAATAGAAAGGCAAGAGCAAAAGAAAAAATTCAAATGTCAAATCAAAAGGCCATCACATTACAAACATTACATCAAGGCCATGAAATGAAACAAAAGGGAACGCAAGGTCGATAAATACCCCGGAAAGAAAATGACCGAATCCCAACGGATATTAGGATAGGAAAGGAACATCTTTTTAGGTCTCCAGAACCTTCTCATGGGCTTTCTAAACTTATTCTTCTTTTCCTTCTAAAGAGTTGTACTCCAAACTTAAGGAATGGCTTAGATTGACTAAGGGTCAAATCATCAAATGGGATCACGAATGGAAACACAAGTTTAAACACGATGGGTTTAAGTTAAGTTGTTAAAGAACAATTTGGGAATTAAGTTAATAAATGAATATGATCTTTTGATCTAAGTACCATGCTGATCTTTTAGTCAAAAATCCAAAAAAAATACATATGTCAAAAATCCAAAAAAAATACATATGTCAAAAATCCAAAAAAAAAATATATGTCAAAAATCCAAAAAAATACATATGTCAAAAATAATAATAAAATATATATGTCCAAAATCCGAAAAAAGTATATATTTCAAAACCCAAACAAAAATGAATATTTCAAAACAACAAAAATATTTCAATTAGCATTTGCTTGTTACACTTGGTGTGTCTCCTTCCTTTTATTTTTAGTGAACATTTGTCTGCTTGCATGTCGCATTTTGCTTAAGTTTGATTATTCTCATTACCTTTGTTAATAAAGGCTATGCCCCTTGACCATTTATTGAAGGAAAAATTAATTGACCATTCATTTGGTCAGGCAAGGGGCTAAGCCTAAATAGATACTTAACCTGTTTGTTAAGTATGTACAGGACACAAGCGCAGGAACACAAGATTGGAGCCCAAAAGTTTCATGTATATCATCAAAAAGGTGTTTTTGTATATGATACATGAAAAGAAAAGAAGATACATAAGCCCTCAAGGCTGGATCTCCCCTCCGCCCTCATCCAACTGGCTCTGGGCCTCGTCAGGCGCGTCCGGTGCTGGTCCTCGGCTGGGAGGTGGAGGTGGCCCCATCGCGTTCGGCCCTGCCTGGCCGGAAGACACGGCAGCGCTGGCGGTGAAAGCACTCGTCAAACCGCGCTCCTGGGCACGCTGCCGAGCACGCCTGTACCTCTCCTCCACACTCCGGCGCTCGTGCTCAGCAATCCCTAACTGAACTCGGAGGGAGGCCATCTCTGAATCCATCTTCTGCCGCTCCTGCCTCTCCCGCTCTCGCTCCTCGTTGATGAACCCCAGTCGAGACTGGAGGTGTGCAAACTCTCGAGGAAGATCTCCAGTGGAGAGACGGGCCATCTGCTCCTCCAAAGCGCGGATCCGCGCAGCATCAGTCTCAGCCCGAGCAGCCAGCTCCGCTTCAGCCCTCTGAAGGGCTTCTTGAAGCTTAGCAACCTGAAGGGAAGTCATCGTTAGCTCAATGCAATCAATTAAGTAATCAAAATCAAAATTCGAAAAGAACTTACCCGAGCAGCCCGGTCCTCCTCTGCAAGAGAAGCTCGATGGATGGCAGAGGCGAGCTGACTCTGAAGGTCAGCCAGAGCGGCATCATGAGCAGCAGAGGAAGAAGTTGAAGCTCCGAAGGAAGGGGGAGCCGCCTGGGTGTAGACGGCTCGCTGCACCAAAAGACAACCGTCAGTGTCAATCGCCAAAACAATTAATTAATTAAAACATGTACTCGTATTCATGCATACATACCAGATCAAACAGTTCCTTCTGGACTCGTTCTAGCTGGGCCTCCGCATCATGTAGGCGAGCTCGGAGGTCGATGATGACCGCGTCACGCGCATCCTGCATATCACACATACATACATTCATTCACCAAACATAAATCACGATAATAATAAAATTAAAGACGTATGAAAGCATACTTACATCGAGTGGTCGGAGGAGCCGAAGCTGATCGGCGTAGTGGGCCGGTACTGCTGGAGGTAGCCCTCGCTACTCTCCGCACGGGACTCCACACGTACGCCTCAGCGGTGCCAATCCTCGTACTGCTCCGGGAACTTGGCACGCCAATCTGTGAGGGCATGCTTGCCCCTCATGCTCCTCCCGACGCCCTCCGGGACCTCCTCATCAATCCATTCTTGATGGAGGCCCAGTGTCCTCATCACGAGCCGGAGGCGGAGGGGCTCGATCTCGTTCATGCAGTGCAGCCACATCTGCCTGCCGAACCTCTTCCTGCCAGCCGTCACCCACGGCTGACCCTCCTCGCCCATACCAAGGTACGGGCGCCAGATCACCTGCATATAGATTAGGTGCATTCATTAAGTAATTTGCATTTAAACAATAAAAGATTGCATTTAATAAAATTGAATAAATTAAGAACTCACCAGAAGCTTGGGGTAATCCAGAACTGACGGCGGAGGGCCGTCAGCTGGTGGTGCTGAGGAGCCGTATCCACGATTGGCTGCCAACGGCAGGCCAACGGGACGGCACTGGGCCTCACAATCCGCGCTCTGCCGAGCGGGAAGTAATGATAGGTCCACACCTGCATTCATGAACATATAAGCTAGGAAAAATCATCATATCATATTGCATATCATAAACAAATAATAAATAACTTAATACCTGAAGAAACGGCGAGAAGCTGCTGACAGTAGTCTCACGGTCCAGTGTGACCGCAGACAAATCGGCGAAGAGGTGGGCCAGAAGGGCCGCACCCCAGGCGTACTCCCCTAAGCTATCCAAGTCATCTAATAAGTAAAGGAATCTACAGTGAATGTGGTCGCCCTTCGTATCGAAGAGCAACCGACCGAAAAAGAAAACTAGAAAGACTCTAAGCTGTCTATCTACCTCCTCCCCCTGACTAGGGTCACTACAGTATACAAGGGAGGATGACTCTGCTAGCCTATCCCTAAACTCCTCCCGGGTCTCGTCGGACCGACGCCGGGGCTCATCTAAACCTAAGGCAGCCTCTACCTCCACCCTAGAGACCATCCTAGACTCCCTGCCTAGGCTGGACACCTCTATCCCTAATAGAGCCTCTGCTAATCCCTGGTAGTTGGGGTAAGTCACCCCACTCACAGGTCGGCCCTCTACTCTGAGGCCAGTGATCCTGGCCACATCCTCTAGGGTGGGGACCATATGCCCCCACGGCATTAGGAAAGCACGGCTTTCCGCATGCCACCTCTCCCGCAGCACCTGTAGGAGGACCAAATCGAGCCAAAATGGCTCGATGTCTAATACCTCGCCGAACCCCATCCGGCGCAGGCGCGCCTTCTGGAAATCCGGGAGCCCTCTGTAAGCCCCTATTACAAGGTCCCACGAGATTCTGGCCCTCATCACTCCCTGCAAATAAAAACATAAAAAATAGGGGTTAATAATGAATAAAAGCAGGAAAATCACTTCTGTTTTGAAAGGCGTCAGCACATACAGACGTTTTTCAAAACACGTCCACATGCCCTAACGCAATTCAAAATTATTTTCTACCTAATTAAAAATTCAGAATTTACCTTGAAAGACGTCAGCCCAGGGCGACGCCTTTTGAATGGCGTCACCTGGTCTGGACGCCTTTCAAGGCCCGATTCTGGGTTCTTGAAGAACCCCGTTTTTTTCCTCCATTTTCTCATCCCATTCATCCCACAGAGAGCTTACCGTGTGGAGGTCGCCCTCCTCTTCCTCTTCCATTGCCACGGGCGCCGGTGGAGGGATTTCTTCCTCTAAAAACGCCGCGGCTTCGGCTAACGCCACCGGAACTTCCTCGGGAGCTTCCTCCTCTTGCCTCCGCCACCTCTTGACTAAGGTCTTCATCTTCCTAGAGCCCTCGCCGCGCTCCATGGTCAAACAAAGGGAGTTTTAGAGAGAGAGATGGTCGGAGAGGTCGCCGGAGAGGAGAAAGAGAAGATTTTTGTGAAAAGTGAGGAAGAAAGGGGGCCTTCGCGGGTCTGTTAACAAAAAGGTTGAAAGGCGTCGACTCAGACAGACGCGTTTTAGGGCGCATAAGTTGAGGCGGCAAGGACAATTGTTTGAAAAGTGTGAAAGACGTCCACTTGTCTTGACGCGTTTCAAGATTCTGGTCAGAGCCATACAGAGGAAAATTATTAAAGGCGTCTGGTCTTGTAGATGCGTTTCAGGGAATTAATCATGGAATTAATGGCAGAAAGTAGGAGAGAGAGTTGAAAGGCGTCAACAGTGGCAGACGCCATTTAAGGTTTAATCAGGTTTTTGAGGATTAAATTGAATTTCTGGAAAAAGAATTATGGTTGAAAGGCGTCTTTCTGAGTGGATGCGTTTTGCATTTTACAGAACCCGAACTGTTGAATTTTCAGGAAAAATCCAATTTTTACTAGAGGAAAAATCATGTGCACATCACAGGAAGTTAAGATAAGTTTCAAGGCATGAAAAATCGCTCTTTATTCAATAAAATTCTTTGTTACATCATAGAAATAAAAAAGGAAAGAGAAAGAGGACATTTAAGGAAGAATTTCATGAAGACCTTTAAGGTAAGGAAATTTCAATCCTCTATCTCTATCTTTAGAGGATTTTACACGGTAACTAAAGCCGAGGTTCCATAAAGTGGTGATGATTTGTATGGCTTCATAATCTTCGTCGGATTCCAAGTCACGCTTCTTGATTGGGAGTGTGGAAGAGAACTCAGGGAATTCACGACGGCTTAAGCTAAGTTGAGTAAGGCACCGGTGAGGATTGTATAACACGAATTCGGTGGCTCCAATCAACTTGAGATCTGCTCCTGCTGCACGGCGCACCCAAATAGGCTTTCCAACAAGAGCGAGCGGAGATGAGTCAAATATGTCGGACGTCATGAGTTTTAAATACTCTCTCCAGTCGGCCCGGGTCTTGAGCTTTGGAACCTTGTTAACCATGTGCTCATTGAACTTTACAATGTTAGCAATGCAATGAATTGGACTATTCAAGAAGATCTGAGATGGATTCAGAGGCCTTTTCTTGCTATACTCGAATTTAAAGTGAAGTTCAACCCATAAGGCAAAGAGTAACATGCACCCATAAGGAGGACGGCCCACAGATGCCGCAGAAAGCCTGCTGTAAAGATATGCCAAAAGTGCAGTGCTAATGGATTTACCTTCGAAGATTGCGCATATGACACTAACTTGATCATCTTCTAAGATGTTATCTTGCGCAGGGAAGAACAAGGCACCGGCAAGGCATGTAACGAAAGCTTTCGTCACATCCTCCGCTTCGTCCTCCCTTAGATCATCAATTTCATATAGAGTCCATTCAGCGAGCTTTGCAAGATTGATCCCATTCTTGGTAGGGCATCCTTTAGTTTCTGAAGGATCTTTCATAATTGATGTCAACAATTGTTGACCGGTGATTCTCTCTCTTGTCAAAGCTATCTTATCTTTGTTATCTTTGGTCTTTGGGAGACCTAGAAGAAGCTCCGCCTCCTCCAAAAGGATTGTGCACTCGAAGTCTTGGAAGAAGAACGTATGAGTTTGGGGATGCCACCATTCGATCAAGGCACCCATAGCCGCCCAATCTACGTTCGAACTTTTGTAATTTTTGGCAAGTACCACAAGACCTTGAAGATTCCACTTAGATATGAAAACTTGCATGGAAAGCTTAACACTTTTTGCAAGTTTACGAATCCAAGGGAGAGATGTGAACTTCCTTGGGCCAGGAAACATAGGATAATTCTGGAAACCAAAAGGGAAGATTGAAGAATGTGATGAAGAACATTATGAAGAATATGAAGAATATGAACAAGAATTGAAGGGAAGTTGATTTAACTTACTTGAAGATTAGGATCTCTTCCATTGAGGTGATTTTCCACGTCGGAGAACTTCTCTAGAGACATCTTCATCCTCTTGTTTGAAGAATCCATCCCCTTTTTCGGAATTCCTCCTTCTTGAAGCTTGGTAACTTTGGAAACTTTGAAGAAACCTTGAAACTTTGGAAGAAAACTCAACCTTGGATCTTTGGATTATGGTAGGATTGCTTGGGAACAACTTAAGGGTGTTTATATAGAAGGAATTGCGATCCTAGGAAGACTTTTCCGGATTGGAAAAGGGATGTGCATTGGTAGAGTTAGAATCCGAATAGAGAACAGCCAGAAACCTGTTTCTGTGAGTAAAAGGCGTCGAGGAGCACTGCCGCGTTTCAATGTTAAATGGCGTCTGCGTGACACGACGCGTTTCAGCCTTTCTATGATTTACCTGAAGTTTTGTGGTTTTTGATGTTTAAGTTGAATATTTTGTTTGGAATTATTAATGATTTTGATTGCAGGAAATTCAAAGAAAACCTGAGTAAAGCTAGAAATGTTAAGAAGATCCCACTGTGGGAGTTTAGAAGTCCTAACCGTGGCTAAAAAGACGGTTATTTCTACCCTTGTATTATTCCATGTAATTCATTCGCATTACTATATGATAAGTATTTATTAGAGTATATCAAGGACCTTGTGGTTTTGATGAAACTGGAATTTGAGTTCCCCTTCAACAAAAATGGTGATAATTTCAGAGGAATCTTAATCACACGGATAGGCCGTTGGATTGTTAATTAGTGAGGACGATGGTTCCACTTTTGTGAAACGGTGCGCGGATAAACGAGCTTCGGCTTAGCACTAAATTACAAGAACTGGTATCTTGACTCATTAATGACAATTTAACAATATTATCCTTGATTAATTTATATTTTATTTGACTTTATATTTTTCTTTTAGCCAAGCATGCATCATATAGGATTTTGAAATCATTGTGATAAAGATTAATTATTGATTAAGTTTCAAACCATTAATCAAACAATTTCAACATGATATGAAATATTCCATTCTGAATTGAGTATCTTGATTATCTTTGAGGTTCGCTTGAAGATATCTTTGGAATTCTATCCTTTCTTGGATTCTTTATCCAATATTTCTTGTTTCCTTTTTAAGATCCATCATGGCTGCAGCACGTCCACATTGGCTGGCAAACGCTCCCCATGATGAAACCTACAGTGTCTACGACCTGGGATACTTCCCATTCCGAGGAGGTTGATCGACTTTATTTTATTTCCTTGTCTACCTCATCCAGACAGGATTGATTCCTTTGATCTCCTTGAGCTATCTTCATTGATGATTTTGAGAAAAATTCCAATCATGTGATGTTAAGAGCGTGTCGCATCACACCTTGGCATCACCTTTTCAGTACATTCCATTTCATTTCACTCCCTTGCAAAGACGATGCCAAGGTGAGGCAGCTGTAGACACGCTAATTTTGACGTCATTTCGAGTAAATTTCATATCATATAATAATGCCTCAGAATGGTCTGATATTTAATCATTGGTTAATTTTTATTGATCTTTTTAAGTGTTGGGTCGAATAGACATGTTTAAGTTAATCAATTGAATTGATTTTAACTCAAAATTCAGTTCAAATATGCAGAATTCTAAAAGACGTCGAACTGTGTGGACGCCATTTAGAGTTTATTCTTATTTTAACGTTTAAATTTGAATTTTAATCAGTTGATTAATTAGCTAAAAGGCGTCTGTGAGACTTGACGCGTTTTAGGTTTCCTAAGCTATTTCTACTTCTCTTCCGGATGTTTATCCTTATCTTAATTAGTGTAAAAGACGTCTGCACATGTAGACGCTTTTTAGCTAATACAGATAAAGATAAGTTTTCCCGGATGTTTATCCTTATCTTAATTAATCTGAAAGGCGTCAGCCATGGTGGACGCGTTTTAGATAATTACAGATAAAGATGAATTAATTAGTATTTATCTGTCGGTTAAGATAGATAAATCCGAAGTTTTTCTATGTTAATCCGCGGACGCAGAAGAAGCCTATAAATACCTTACATCTTGAAGAGTTAAAAAAAAGGTTAAGCGTAATCTTGAGTTGATTGAGCAATAGCGAGTTGAAGATCGAAGCGACAACTTCGGAACGCCGAAGCGTTGCCATTTCCAGAAGTCGGCATCCTTTCAAGATTCTTCATCCATTCAAGAATTCAACCATTGGGCATAAGTCTTTTATTTCTGCATTTTCATTTCATTTAGTTCTACATTCTTCATTCACTCCATGCAACACACACATCACATTCATTCTTTTCAAAACCTATTTGATTGAGGGGTTTCAAAAACCATAACAAGTAAGTTTGCTGTTTAATTGCATGTTTAACATCATGAGTAGAATAGATACTGCTTCTGCTTAAAGTTCTCATCATTGTTTTCTTCATCTCTTTTCTTTCTATTTCTGCTGCACTCAACAACAAAAGGAAAATCAAAAGGGGTAAATCAAGCACAAAGTCACAAGAATTTTTGGACGATCCTCAAATCCTCAACCTCAAACTCAACAGCAAGAACAAAGAACGAGAAGGGCTCTCTTTCTTCAGCCGGCTGAAGGAGGGGAACCAAGAGCTCAACATCTTCCGCATTCAAACAGGTAGGCGATCAAAAACTTTCTTTTGGAACTTTTAAGTTAAAAGTTTCTGGCGATCACTGCACTTAGTTTCTGTTTTTAATAGGTTTATTTTGCACTTAAACAACATAGATTTTTCATGTTAATCACACTAGCATTTTAAGCACTCACAGTTATAATCATAGTTTTATTGCTTATTTGATTTTTTTTTGTGCAAGGTACAAAAGAAGTGCAAGAGTAGAGAAAGAGAAGGCTCTTTTCTTTTGGCCAGCCGGAAGAGAAGTACAAAAGAACGTCATATTCTCCTGATTTGCAAGGTTAGAAAGCGATCACTTTTCCTTTGAAACCCTCGGTTTCTGGCGATCACAATCCTTTTCATATTGTTAATCATAGTAAACACATGATAACATGATGAACACACACTCTTTTTGAGCATTATTGCTTTTTGGCGATCACGGTAGGACTTGTCTTGCCGTTTCTCTCTTTTTTACTCTTGTTAATTCCATTGGGCACCCTCGGTGCACCGCTTGTGTCCCTCGGGCACGTTTAATGGTTTGTTGGTTAGTTATTTGACTTTTATCCCTACGTGCACCTCGTGCACACCCATTTGCGGCAAAACTTTGCCCTCCCTTGGTTGCTTTGAGAAGTGGTGTTGGAAAGTGTGTTTGTTCAGATTGATATCCATGTGTTGCATGATTAGTCTATATGTTCAAATTGCCCTCGCATGAGCAGTTAATTTCTTAGTCATCTTGTTATTTGAAGAGTGGATTGCACCCAATCTTGCTTCTTATTTGCTATTTTTGGGACCTAAAGTGCGTCTGTACAGGGAGATGCGTTTCAGTAAGCGCGTCGCCCTAGCAAGACGCGATTTAGTGCCCCCTTTATCCTCCTTGCTGCCTGAGCCTCTGTGAACAGGAGGGATTCCTGTTTTGAATAGCGTCGGTGAACAGCGACGCGATTCAAGCTCTCATCCCTATTGGTCATTAGCATTCGGATCATTGATCTTCTTGCTACCTATATTTATTTATTCTACATTAGAGGCCATCCAGGCCACAGGTCATTTGCATCGGGGCTTACCCCCCTCCTCTAGGAACACCTCTCTTGGCATCCTCACCTCTCTTTGACTTGGTCGGTCCCTCGGTCAAACTAGAGTGGTTGGTGTTAAGACCTCCGTAAGTCCCCAAAAGCAAAGAACTCCTCTTTGTTCATCGGGCCGGTTGTACCATTTGAAGTCCCGGGTAGTTAGTCATATCGTTGTGAGTGAAGCCGTAGCGCATAACGGTGGAAATTGAATTGAAACTAGAATCTTACCCATTGAGAGAATTTGAGTTTAAAAATTCAATTAACTCAACAACTAACTCTCAAAACAACGTAAGCATCCACTTGATTGTTAATCCGTGTAAACTTGATTGAAATAATTGTCATCTCAATACAATGATGCAACGTTCAGGTAGAATTGTCGGCATGGTTGCCTTTGAACAAGAAGATCTGGTCGAGTACGAGGGAGATGCCTATGCCCCTCAGGTTCATAGTACATCTTATTGTGAAGATGAAAGGGATGCTTATATCTCTGACTATCACGATCAATTCCAATCTGTTCACGAGGGAGATGCTCATGCCCCTCAGTATCATGATGATCCGATCTACGGTCAATATCACCCTGATTTGGGCAATCATTCACGTATTCACGTCATCTCTAATTCTACTATTGAAAGAGCCCAAGACCAGACTGGGCCCTCTGTCGATCATCCTTCTGATCTTACTACTCTCATGGAAGCTTTGTCTAATCATGTGGATCCTCGTCAATTTGACGCCATTCAATCAATCTTAAAAGGGAAAGCTCCTCTGCATCCTTCTGAGCCAAGCCCTGTGGTTCACCCCGCTGCTTATCAAGCTCCTACTCAGGCCATGGAAGGTCTCCGTATTTCCACTCCACGGCACAGAAGCCCTCAACAGTCTGGTTCACGGTATCCTGTCTGGCCGCAAACCCCAATCTATCGGAATGCCTTCGGGCACGGTGGGAACGCCGCCAGTTCACAACCTCACTGTCCCCGCATCCCTGCTTATTCGCGGAGGCAGTCTTTTCAACAATCACCACCCCCACCAGTAGATTCTACTACCTAACTCCTACTTAACAAGTTGTCCCAGATGGATGAGCGGTTTAAGAATCTTGAAAAGAATATGGACAGCAAGGTCGCTCCTGAACTCTCTGTTCCCGACCTGCCGGTATTCCATCTCTTACCCTCTGAAATGCTGATTTACAGAAAGTACAACGGCACAGGCAATCCTTTCCTTCACATCAAAGAATTTCTGTATGAATCATCATTCTGGCAGCATGATAAAAAAGCATTGGCATTTCTCTTCAGAAGGTCATTGGAAGGATCGGCGTTAGAGTGATTTTTCTCTTTAGACCCAAGTGAGGTAGAGAACTTCGACATAGTGTCGAAGAGGTTCCTGCAAAGATACAAAGACAGGGTGGCACCTACCTTGTCCATCACTGACTTATTCAATGAGAAGATGAAGTTGGACGAAGACTTCATAGTGTTCGCCGATAGGTGGCGAGGAATGGCTGAAAAGATAAGAGACCATTTGTCCGAACAAGAATTGGTAAAGATGTTGGTTGCCAATGCCACTCCACAGTACAAGCTTGTGCTGACCATGAATAACTTGACTACCATGGCAAATCTATATGAGAGAGTACATTATGCGCAGAATGCGTTCAAAGATTCCACCTTTGCTAGTGTCTTTGATCCTCATCGACCCAATAGACCTCCACCCCGGAAGTCTATTATCCCCAATTCTTCTATGGGTCCAACTACTGAGGGTACACTGTCTCATGAACAGGTCAGTTCAATGAACAATAATCAACACCAATTTATGAGAAATCAGTAGCAATATCAGTCACCCAGGCCTCAAAACCAACAGGGTTATAGGCCTCCTACTCAGCAGCCTCAGTCGGCACCGCCGCATTCTCATAAGCAAGTATACAATCCACCTAGGCAGTCGCCGAATTACACTCATGTTCCTCCTCCTAATGATTATACACAACAGAGAAAACCTCCTGGTCCTAGAAGGTCGGTATACCCCCAATTACCAGAATCCCTCACAGATATATTCAATGCCCTCATGGTGGCCAACGCCTTAGTGTTGCCGAAGGAAAGGGCCGTTTGGCCATCAAATGTTGACATGTCCCGTTACTGCATGTTCCACCGTTAAACGGGACACACAGTGGATGCTTGCTTTCACTTTCCGGAATATATTCATGATCTCAATGATCAAGGAGGGATTGATTGGGAAGAGATGAAAAAGTACATAACCGCCTTGAAGGCGAAAAGACCACAACAGTAGCAACAATAGCCACAGCCACCATAGCAGCAACAACCAGTTCAAAGGGCCCCGGTACAACAAGCAGCACCACATAATATGGGCATAGTGCAGAACCCTTTGCCAGAACATCAAAACCAAATCGCCCCCATCTTAACAAATAGCCAGTCTGAGGCTAATAGAGGGCAACAATGGAAAGTGGAGGATTCATCTTCTATCTATTCGGCAAGTCACATGTCAAGCACTATTGAGCAACCGTCTCGTCACATTCTCCGCATACCCAAACCACAATCAATCACCATTAAACCCATTCCACCCTCCACCACCACGTCCTCACCAAGTAACCCTCCGCAAACCAATTATACACCCCTCATGCCATCCAAACCATTACTCCGTATGCCATTCCTTACATCACCTACAACAACCACTCACCTCGATACCCCCCAACCCTCCAAACCACTCATCTGCACAGTACCCCCACCAAATAACCCATCACCGTCACTTGCTCATACGCAACCCCAACCCTCCAAGCCACTCATCTGAGTTCCCTTACCTCCACCAACATCCCCTTACCAAGCCATTACGCCTTTCAAGCCACTCCTCAACACGGCAGTGCTCAAGATAACGCCTGGAGCTTCCGCTATTGAAGAACACACGCTATGAAGCGGCCAAATATTCAACAAAGTGTTCCCCCAGTCCACAGTGCGACATGGCCCGTTATCTCCAGTAGAAGAAGTCCAGAATGAAGAGAGTATACCTGGTACCCATTATGGCTTGTTGAAACAGCTGGATAGAACACCGGCACGCATCTCCATATTAGAGCTAATCAAGAGATCTAAGGTCCATAAAGAAGGCCTAATGGAATACTTACAACGAGTAATGGTCAGCGAAGATGTGCCAGTGGAAAAGATCACTGCATTATTGGTACCCCAGGGGGATCAACCCTCTATATCTTTCCATACCTCTGAACTGGCACTGTTAGCAGCAAAGAGATGGCATTAAGTATAACTGTCAATGTATGTAAAAAGGCTGTGGATACCTGTTTAGTAGACACCGGGACATCTATTAATGTGTTGCCACCGAGAACCCTGGAGCTCTGTGGGGTCCCGAAAGAAAAATGGCTGCCTTCTCCCATTTCTGTTACCGCCTATGATAACTCTACCGGTTCCCCTCTGGGGATGGTCTATTTGAAGGTAGAGTTAGGTCCTACTTGCCATGTTGAAATCGAATTTCATATTCTTGAAATCGACCCTTCACTAAAGGGCATACTCGGTCGTCCTTACATCAAGTCATTGGAGGCAATCCCATCGACGAACCATCAATGCCTCAAGTTCCCCCACAAAGGATGTATCATCAAAGTTACTAGTATGCCTATCCTTGCTGCAACCCACTCGTTGAATGTGAATCCCAACCCAACCCCTCAGAGGCCAGTCATCTCCTTATGCCAAACCCACACCCTTTTGGCAGATCCTTTTGAGCATACCATACTTACATCTTACCCGATCAATGCTGTAAAGCGGAAGAAGTTTATGAATACCCCAGGCTGGAACATCATGCTGAAAGTGGGATATCAACGTGGAAAGGGTCTGGGTACCTGACTGCAAGGAAGAATTAAACCAGTGACAGATAAGAGAAAGATACCTGGCAACGACCTAGGTTACAGGCCAGAGAAGGTGAGGCATAGTATTGTGGAACAACAAGAAGGTGAAGATGGTTAGAAAACATGGAAAACCATGGTTACCCCCTGCAAAGAGAATCGGGATCCCTTGACTTGGACTTCGTCTACTCATTTTGTTAAAGGGCCCGTTATTCAACATGACCACAATAACACAGTAGTGATCACCTCTCATTTTGACCTGCATGATGTATATGGGAAGGACCTAGATAGACATTGTACTCCACTGCTGACATACCAGTCTCTAGAGGCTCTGCGGCCAATGAAAAAGAGGAAGACTCAAGATCCGGAATGTGAATGGTACCGCTGGTTTGACATGTGGGACTTGTATATTGCACTGAGCAGACTATTCTTGGACCTATTAGAACCAAAGTGGCCGCCACCAATAGACGAACTGATCGAGAGGCCCGAGGCCATCTTTGACAAAAGGATTTTGCTGGTAGAGGAAACAGATGAAGGGGAGTAAGATGACCCCTACGAAGCTGGTAATACCACAGATCTTCTATAGAGGGGGACCTATCCCTCTCATGTTTTCACACTCCATACTTTGTTCCGCACTCTGCTCCTAACCCCGACTTAGTCACGGGTTATTACTGAAGACATTCCACAGCCCATCACTATTACTATACCCCCTCAGGATCTCATCCCTGGATTCCTCTTAATCTTGAGAGGATCTATGATCTGATCTGGGACATACTACTGTATGATCCCCCTAATCCCTGGGCACTGGTGCCGGTACCTCCATCATTTCCTTCTCCCCCTATCCACATCCATTCTTGCTATATGTTAAACTCAAATAATTCACAAAAAAAAACGCCGATTTGGCAACTCCTTCCTCCCAAATCCTCGTCAAGGAAACATCCTACTTGTTCGACTTTACCCCATCTTGTGGGTCATTCGGGCAAGATTCCCTTCTAAATTTGCTCTGCCCCTCCACGCGGGAGGATTCACCTGTGCTCTCCCCTGTACCCCTTGATTTTTACCCTTCTTCATCCTCATTAGGTCAGGATAGAGAGTCTAGTGAAGTTAGGGAGTGTAGTTCTAGGCAGGTTAGTCTGGTTAGGAAGTTTAGGAAGTCTAAGGATAGACAAGTTCCAAATAGATACCACCAGGAGTTAGCTTTAAGATGCCTTTCTTTCTCTCATATCCCTCAGCTTTTAGAAAATCCAATCCAGATGCTAGAAGAATGTGGAGCCGATGAGTTAGTCGATGATGGATACGGGGTATATGAGTTGCTACATGAGAAAGACCCCATTAATGAAGAAGGAGAAGACGACGAGGACGCGGCTAACGCATATGCTAGTGAAGTGAAGAGATTTGATGAATCCTCAGCTGCTATAGAAGAGCCTACTAAAGAGATCAATCTAGGGACTGAAGATGAACCTAAGGTTGTCCTCGTCAGTAAGAATCTGTCTGAAGTAGATGAAGAGGTAGTAGTCCGAGTTCTCAAAGATTATAAGGACACCTTTGCCTGGAGTTACGAGGATATGCCGGGGCTAGATTCATCACTAGTGGAACATAGATTAACCTTGAAAGAGGGAGCTAGCCTGGTTAAACAAAAGTTAAGGCGATTCCACCCGCAAATGGCTTTGAAAATGAAAGAAGAGGTCGATAAGCTGCATAAAGCCAAATTCATTAGAGTTGTCCTCTATCCGCAATGGGTGGCTAATATAGTTCCAGTTATGAAAAAGGATAGGAAGGTCAGAATCTGTATTGACTTCTGAGATTTGAACTGGGCATGTCCTAAAGACGATTTCCCACTGCCTCACATAGATGTGCTCATTAACAATACTGTTGGCTATGAAACTCTATCATTTATAGATGGGTTCTCGGGGTATAATCAGATTAAGTTGGTAGAAGTGGATCAAGAGAAAACATCATTCACCATACCTTGGAGAACTTACTGCTATGTCGTTATGTCATTTGGATTGAAAAATGCTGGAGCCACTTATCAGAGAGCCATGATGGCGATATTCCATGACATGAAGCACATTAACTTAGAGGTGTATGTGGATGATCTGGTAGTGAAATCTAAGACAAAAGCTGAGCATGCTGAAGTTCTGACAAAGGTTCTGGAGTGGTCGAGAGAATATCAGTTGAAGATGAACCCCAAGAAATGTGTATTCAGGGTATCCTTAGGGAAGTTACTTGGATTTATTGTCAGCAAGCGGGGCGTTGAGATCGATCCCAACAAGGCAAAGGCTATCAGAGAGATGCCACCTCCCAAGAATTTGAAGGAATTAAGAGGATTAATCGGGAGGTTGCAGTTTATTCGCCGATTTGTCTCCCAACACTCGCAAAGGTGTAAGCTGTTTTACGAGCTTACTAAATCGGGAGTCAAGTTCGATTGGGATGATAAGTGTCAGGAAGCATTTGATGGATTAAAGAATTATTTAGAAAGTCCTCCTGTTCTGAGACCACCATCTCCAGACAAACCTTTAATTCTATATATTTCTGTCTTGGATGATGCAGTGGGGGCTGTCCTAGCACAAGAGGATGAAGAGGGAAAGGAGAGGGCATCCTATTATCTCTCAAAACTTCTCAACCCCACTGAACAGAGGTATACAACGATGGAGAAAACATGTGCAACACTTGTATGGGTGGTCTAGAAGTTGAAGCATTATTTCTTGGCCTATGAAGTTCATCTCATTGCTAGGATGAATCCCATTAAGTTTCTTCTTGAGAAATCCGTCCTCACTGATAGGTTGGCACGATGGCAGAGCTTTCTTTCCCAATTCGATATTACTTACATTTAGTAGAAAGCGATTAAAGGCTATGCCATAGCAGAACATCTTGATCTTCACCCTCTGCCTCGATTTGATCCGGTCCGATCAGAGTTTCTGGATGAGGAACTGATGTCCATAAACAAAATCAATGATGATATGCGGACTCTGCATTTTGACGGAGCTCTGAACTCTCACAGTAAGGGCATCAACATTGTTCTCCTATCATCTGAAGGTGTCACTATTCCATAAGCCTTTCAGCTTGACTTCTTTGTCACCAATAACATAGCTGAATATAAGGCTCTCATTGCCGGCCTCGAGGCCGCTCATCTCTATAGTGCCACTAAATTGAGAATTGTGGGTGATAGTCAGCTAATTCTTCGCCAAGTGCTTACCAAATATCGTACTCTTGATCATAAACTTAAGCCCTATGAGGAACTCACTTCAGCTTATGCCAAGCTTTTCACCAAACTGATCTTTGTCCATGTTCCTCGGAATCAGAACATTCTAGCTGACGCTTTGGCTTCTCTCGCATCTTCCCTAAATTTTCCGATCAACAGGCAATCTGAGCCGATCACTGTCCATAGGCATCTTTCTCCTGCCGTGAAAGACCCTTCTTTTCTTAAGGTTAAAGAGAAGTTGTTGAAGAAGGTTAGAGATGGGGATATTGTGGAAAAGAGAGAGATCATGCTGCTAGACTAGCAAGAAGAAATGGAAGACGAGGATAAACCATGGTATTATGAGATTGCTAAGTACTGTGAAGATCAGTCATACCCCGAAGAAGCCACTATTGAGGAGAAAAGGACTATCAGGAGAGTTGCTTAGAGTTACACCTTAGTTGGAGGAACATGGATTTGATGGTGTTCTCTTGAGATGTTTGGATGAAGGTGAGAATTGGAAGATCATGGAAGGGGCCCATACTGGAGTTTGTGGGGGACATGTTAACGGGCATATGCTATCAAAGAAAATCCTTAGACATGAATATTATTGGCCAACCATGGAAGAAGATTGCGTAGGATATGTCCGTAGGTGTGCTAAGTGTCAGCTTCATGCCGATAAGATCCATTCCCCCGCATCTTCACTCCACCCTGTTTCATCCCCATGGCCTTTCTCCATGTGGGCGTTCGACATCATTGGTCCCCTTGGTAATCCTGATTCTGCCACCAAGCAAAAATCTTTCATCTTCACGGCAACAGAATATTTCACAAAGTGGGCAGAAGCCGAAGCATACACGGAGATCAAAGCATCAATGGTTTGCAAGTTCATCATGAGGAACATCATCACCAGATTTGGAATCCCAAGCACCATCGTCACCGACAATGGACCACAGTTCATATCACAAGAGCTGAAGGACCTCTGTAACAGGTATAAAATTGCATTGCATCATTCAACTCCTTATTATCTGCAAGGCAATAGCCAAGCAAAGGCAACCAATAAGACTTGATAAAAATTATCAAGAAAACGTGTAAGTCTAATAAGTTCTCGGACTGGCCAGAGAAATTAGTTGAGGCTCTATGGGCATACCGAACTTCAATCCGCACTCCCACGGGGTAAACTCCTTATTCCCTAACATTTGGAATGGAGGCGGTAGTTTCATACGAAGTCCTCATCCCATTGTTAAGAGTACAATTGAGCAAGGAATTTTCCATTGACGAGTATCGCTCTGCACTCCTTACTCAACTGGAACTCTTGGATGAGAAAAGATGGTCAGCCGTCAATCACACAAGAGTATATTAGAACAGATTAGCATGTTTTTTACCAAAAGAAGGTCATTGAACGAAAGTTTAAAGTTGGTGAGATAGTTGTGAAAAGAATCTGTGTAAAACCTGGTGGTCTACGTTCTAAGCTCCAACCCAACTGGGAAGGACTGTATGTCATATCACATGCTTTTCCTAGTAACGCTTATCGCTTAGTCAATGCAGAAGGACAAGAGCTAACTTACCCTTGGAATGGCCTGTATCTTAAGAAATACTATCTTTAGTGTAATCGATCAGCATGGTACAAGGATCAGTGGGGTTGAAAAATTCGAAAACTCAAATTCCCTTATTAATCTTTGGTAATCTAATTCAAACATATTATTGCACACAAACACGTTTGATTCGTGAATAACAAGAGGTGTGAAGCCCGAGGAACACCGAAAGATTGACCAATAGTGAAAAAGTACAATTCGTTCTTTTCAAAACAAAACTTTTGTTTTTACTTCCGGCCCGTGACGATAGAACGAGGCTTAGAATAGACTACTGAAAATACCCGCCATCCTAGTAGGAGGCCGTCATAAAAAAGAAGGGGGAGATCCGCCCCGCAAAGGCAAAAGAAAAAGCAAAGGCAAAAGCCAAACCAAATCAAAAGGCTACTCAATATTGCAAATGTTACCACGAAAGGCCACAAAATCAAATGAAAAGGGAGCGCAAGGTCATTAAATACCTCGCAGAAATAAAAATGACCGAACCCCAACAGATAATAGGGTAAAGAAAGGACATCTTTCTGAGTCTCCGGAACCTTTTCGCAGACTTTCTAAACCAATTCTTCCTTTCATTCTAAAGAGGCGTGCCCCAAGCTTGAGGAATAGCCAAGGTTGACTAAGGGTCGGACTATCGAATGGGATCACGATTCCAAACATAATTCAAGCACGATAAGTCTGGATTAGGTCATTAAAGATTGATGTGGGAATTAAGTTGACGAGTGGATACGCTCTTTTGATCCAAGTTCCATGTTGATCTTTGGTTTACTCAGTTAATATCATATTTCAAAAACCCCAAAAAAATGATGAATATTTCAAAACCCAAAAATGAATATTTCAAAAACCCAAAAAAAATGAATATTTCAAAAACACAAAAAAAATTGGATATTTCAAAAACCTCCCAAAAAATTGAATATGACAAAACTTCGAAAATTGGATATTTCTAAATATGCAATTGGAAAACAAAAATATCTCAATTAGCATTAGTTTGTTGCATCATATGTGTGTTGCATCCCTTTACTTTCAGCAAGCATTTGTATGCTTGTATGTTGCATTTTACTTCCTTTTAATTATCCTTATTCACCTTTGTTAAATAAAGGCTTCGCCCCTTGACCCTTCTACCAAGGATAAGATCAAGTAATTGGTTATTTAACTGGGCAAGGGGCAAAGCTTGAATAGACATTTAATTTGTTTGTTTAAGTCATGTGCAGGAATGGAAAAGGGAAAGACAGTGGAGAACAATACCAAGACAACCCAAGCATGAAGAAAGCACTTTCATGTATCATAAAGAGTTTTTACAGTATGAAAGTCCGTCCACAGGACTCCAAAACGAGAGAAAATAAATGATGGCAGCCCTCACGGCTGACTCTCCCCTGAACCCTCTGTAAGGAATCGCCATGAACGCAGCGGAAATAAAAATGATTCCATTGTATCGGTTGCTGGGGTCGTAAAACGGACATTAAAATCTAAGCGGGAAGAACAGTTCTTCACCTTTGCGGGGTTTCGAATCTCCCGTGGATGATGCCGACTCGGTAATCGCGCACGCGCACGATCTCTAGAGGTATCCACACGAGTTCCCGCAGCAGACGCGATTTCCTCCTCGGCTTGAGTGTTCCGACCAGATCTCAAATCCACCATGCGCGGAGAGAGACAGATCTACACCGAGAAGGAGAGAGAGAGAGGAGAGAGAGAATCTGGGGAGTAAAATTCGTCCAACTAACTTTTTACCACTCCCCCTTGGCCCTCCTTATATAGAAATAAGGATAAGCACAAGAGTTAATCCACATGATTATCCAAGAGTTTGGCCTTGGATAATTCTCCATTAAATCTTCATGTTTATCCTGCAGCTTTTCACAAAAACCCAAATAAGCATGAAATTTAACATCTCTCACAGTCTGACGAGAACTCTTATGTGTGTGACCCTCTAGGCCCATATATCAGTCTGGTTGCAGGCCCATTAAACTTAGAATAGTTTCTTGAGTTTAATATTTATTAATTAACATTTAAACATCATATGTTAAATGATTAATTTAATAAACAAGTGAATTATCATCTGATGATCAAATCACTTGGCCTTCTGATCATGAACAGCACCAAACACTACCTCATGATCCCAGAAGATATAAGGGATATTGTTCCCTTCAATTGAACCTTTCCGTCTGCAGATACCGCACAGATATAATCCTTCACTCATGTAATGTCCCGATAACGCAAGGGTATGGTTTTATAGTCAAACCCTCTATCGCATTATCCAGATGGATTCCAATACACAGTTAATATCTAGAAAGACATCTCTTTCATTTGACCCTGGCCAGGGATTTCTGTGTACACATCCATAGGACATTCTCTCTCCAGTCTTATACCAAGAGTGAGTGATCCCTTGTTGTTCACTCAATTACTTTCGCAAGCTTTCCACTGTATCTGAAAGACCGATTATGGTGGACTTAATGGTTAAAGTCCACGAGTCAGAGAATCAAGATACAATGGTCCACAAACAAGGTGTCATTGGTGACTCAGGTCAAAGGACCAACTGTGCTACTGCAACGATAGAATTCCCTGGTTGACTAATAGGTATAATTACCATCTAGGAATTCTTATTTGGGTCTGTTCAGTGAACTCATTCTATAATGAGCACCCACTTGTTTGTCTTAGTGTCACCACACGAGTGAATGTGAGATCATTCACCCTCATCATATGAGCAGACATAACTTGTGTCGATCTTATTGGATATTTAATGTCCATCTCAAATATCCTATGATCGAGAACTATTTAAGACAATTGCTTTAGGATATTGATCTCACTATCATGATCTCATCATGATTCAATATCCCATACATTTGTCTATGGACCTTCATTACGATAGTCGTTTGCGAGAACTATTAAATGAAGAAATAATTGCCTTTATTAATAATCTGAACTAGAATGTACAATGATTGGCTTTGAGGCCACCCAATTCTAACATTCTCCCACTTGGACTATAGCCAATCACCCAGATGTCTAAGTCCCATAGACTTGAGGTGACGTTCTAAATTGTTTTGAGACAATGGCTTAGTCAAGGGATCTGCTACATTATCTTCAGATGAGAGTTTCTCAACTATTATATCTCATCGGGCGATGATCTCACGAATCAGATGAAATCGTCTCAGAATGTGCTTTGACTTCTGATGTGATCTGGGCTCCTTCGCTTGAGCTATTGCCCCATTGTTGTCACACAATAATGGAACAGGATCTGAAATGCTTGGAACGACTCCAAGCGCCGAGATGAACTTCTTCATCCAAACCGCCTCCTTGGCCGCTTCAGCTGCAGCAATGTATTCTGCTTCGGTCGTCGAATCTGCAGTAGTTTCCTGTTTGGAACTCTTCCAACTTACTGCACCTCCATTTAACTTGAACACAAATCCAGACATGGATTTGCTGTCATCCATATCCGACTGGAAACTCGAGTCAGTAAATCCTCGAAGTTCCAAGTCGTTTCCTCCATAAACGAGAAATAGATCCTTAGTCCTTCTCAAGTATCTAAGGATACATTTCACCGCCTTCCAGTGTTCCTCACGTGGATCAGCCTGATATCTACTGGTGACACTTAGTGGGTGTGCCACATCAAGCCTAGTACATAGCATTGCATACATGATAGATCCTATTGCCGAGGCATAAGGAACTCTATCCATGTATGCTCTCTCTTCAGGTGTCTTGGGAGACATTTCTTTAGAGAGATAAATTCCATGCCTCATAGGAACGAGGCCTCTCTTGGAATTTTCCATGCCAAACCTTTTAACTATGGTATATATGTACATAGATTGGGACAAGCCAAGCATCCTTTTGGACCTATCTCGATAGATCCTTATTCCCAGAATATAGGATGCTTCTCCTAAATCTTTCATGGAGAAGTTTTTGGATAACCAAGCCTTTACAGATGACAACATTCCTACATCATTCCCAATGAGTAGAATGTCATCAACGTAAAGTACCAAAAAAGTAACTACATTCCCACTAGCCTTTTTGTATACACAAGGTTCATCTTCATTCTTAATGAAGTCATAAGATTTGATTGCTTCATCAAATCTTAAGTTCCAAGTTCGGGATGCTTGCTTTAATCCATAGATGGATCTTTGCAGCTTGCATACCTTGCTTGAATGCTCTTTGGAAGTGAATCCTTCAGGTTGTGTCATATACACCTCTTCTTGAAGGTTCCCGTTAAGGAATGCTGTTTTCACATCCATTTGCCATATTTCATAATCATAGAATGCAGCGATTGCAAGAAGTATTCTGATTGACTTAATCATGGCAACTGGGGAAAAGGTTTCGTCATAGTCAACACCTTGCCTTTGACGATATCCTTTTGCTACAAGCCTTGCCTTGTATGTGTCAATTTGTCCATCTGCCCCGATCTTTCTTTTAAAGATCCATTTACTGCCAATAGGTACTATACCTTCTGGCAGATCAACCAAGTTCCAAACTTGGTTGACATACATGGACTGAATTTCAGAATCCATTGCCTCTTGCCATTTTTCTGATTCATGACTATTTATGGCTTCTAGGTAGGTTTGAGGATCATCATCCTCATTTAAGTGCACTTTTGGTTTGCCTTCATCGATATATCCAACATATCTTTCAGGCTGCTTAGGCACTCTACCTGATCTGCGAACCTTTTGTGTATCATCTTGAACAAGTCCTTGAGTCAATGGTTCAGTAGATGAACCAGTGTTGATTTGTGAGTCTAGAATTTCTTCCAATTCTATCTTGCTCCCACTGTCTTCTTTTGAAGGATATTCTTTCTCTAAGAAGACAGCTCTTTTTGCGACAAACACCCTTTGATCGCTAGGCTGATAGAAGTAATTTCCAAAAGTCTCTTTTGGATATCCCACAAATCTACATTTCTCTGTCTTGGAATCATGTTTGTCTGGATCATGTCTTTTGACATGTGCAGGACAACCCCAGACTCTAACATGCTTAAAGTCTGGTTTCTTTCCTTTCCATATCTCATATGGAGTGGAAGGTACTGACTTACTGGGAACTTTGTTCAACATATATGCAGCAGTTAATAGTGCATATCCCCATAAAGAGATTGGAAGTTTGGCATAACTCATCATGGATCGTACCATATCTAATAGAGTACGATTTCTCCTTTCCGATACACCATTTAACTGAGGTGTATAGGGAGGAGTCCACTGAGACAAAATACCATTATCCTTAAAATATTCTGTGAATTATGTACTTAAGTACTCACCCCCTCGATCTGATCGAAGTGTTTTAATACTCTTTCCAGTCTGGTTCTCAACTTCGTTTTTAAACTCTTTAAATTTCTCAAAGACTTCTGACTTATATTTCATTAAATATATGTAGCCATATCTTGAGAAATCATCTGTAAATGAAACAAAGTATGAGTAACCACCCATAGCATGAGTGGACATTGGACCACATACATCACTATGTATTAGTTCCAATAAGTCCTTAGCTCTTTCTCCATGTCCTGAGAATGGAGCTTTGGTCATATTTCCCATGAGACAGGCTTCACAGGTCGCAAATGATTCATAATCAAATGGATCAAGATATCCATTCTTTTGCAACCTTATGATTCTGTTCTCATTTATATGACCTAGCCTACAATGCCATAGGTACGATTTATTCACATCCTTATCTAAGTGTTCAAGAGAATTATTTACCAGACAAACATCATATGAAATATCAAGTAAATATAATCCATTCAATAAATACCCGGAAGCAAACAATTTGTCTCCTCGATAAATTGAACAACCTTTATTCTCTAGCTTCATAGAATATCCTTGTCTATCTAAACATGAAATATATATGATATTCCTAATAATGGTTGGAACATAATAACAATCTATCAGTTTCAAAGAGTCTCCTGACGGCATCTGAAGTCTTGCTGTCCCCACAGCTAACACAACAACTTTTGCTCCATTCCCGAGCCTCAGATCCACGTCTCCGCGGTTCAATCTTCTTTTACTTGTTAATACCTGCAAGTTATTGCATATATGAGAAACACATCCAGTATCTAATACCCAGGATGTTGATTCTCTATAAGACAAGTTAAGATCGATCATGAGAATACCTGAAGCTTCACCAAGCTTCTCCTTTGCTTTTTCTGCAAGATAAATCTTGCAGTTTCTCTTCCAATGACCTTCTTTATGGCAGTGGAAACACTGACCTTTATCATTGACTTTAGCTTTGTCCTTTTTAGCTCCCGGTTTGCTTTTCACTAGCTTCTTAGGCTTACCTTTCTTAAAGGTCTGTCCAGCTTTTCTTTTCTTGTTAGTCTTACCAACAAGCATTACTTGTGGCTTGTCTTTCTGGATAGTGCCTTCTGCTGTCTTCAACATGTTGAGCAGCTCAGCCAGTAAAACTTCAATCTTGTTCATATTGAAGTTGATAATGAATTGTGAAAATGAATTTGGAAGGGACTGTAGGATTAAGTCAATGCTCAGGTCATTGTTCATAACAAAGCCGAGCACAGCAAGCCTCTCAATCAATTCTATCATCTTGAGCACATGAGTTTGCACAGATGTGCCCTCGCTCATTCTGGTCCTGAACAATTTCTTAGATATCTCATATCTTTCTGTTCTGGATTGTTCACCAAACAACTCTTGTAGGTGATTCAAAATAGTCTTAGGTTCCATGTTAAATTTTAAAAGAGGGTTTTGATTTTGATTTGTAAAAATCGTGCTATCAATAGTATTTCGATTTGAAGTATCAATATACTTAATAGAAATATATATGTATGATAGCATGGTCCGCAAACATCACATATATGCAGAAAAATTAAATGGGGATGTTCATGGACTGCTAAAGCTACTATGGAATCATCGGAGCCAAACAATGATCCATAATAGGATCCTAATGTGAAAACAGCAACACTGGTTCCATTTGATGCGAGTCCTTCCTCCAGAGGTGTCTTCAGAAGATCCCGTCCTCTTAGCTTAATCCGATACATTTAAATATGAAATTCAGGACTCGCAGGTCCACAAATGTACATTTAAACAATTAGAAACCTTGATCTTATCAAGGGGAGTACAATCTTATAGGAAGGTAGAAAGTACACTTGGATTAAGAGAGAGGAGGACACGCAGGTCCTATTTAAAATACCAAATGAAATAAGCATCGCATCCATTCACATCATTCATCACATGAAAATACTAAGTCCATGATCATCCCACTATAAAACACATCACATGCATCACAATCATCACATAATTGTAGTTTGGTATTAAATTTTATAAATATAAAATTATAATACCAATTAGTTTTCGAAATAACATTTATTTCAGCATTATCAATAATATTCAAAGCATTATTGACAATTAAACTAACTAAACTATTAAGTTAATCTAAATAATGATTCAAACAATTTGAACGGCAAAGTGTAATCAAGTTATGCATGAAATTAGTTTAAAACAATTTTAAACTAATTAATTAACAGGGAAATTAATTATCTAAAACAATTTTAAATAATTAAATAACACCCATTAATTATAAAGCCCTTTAATTGACTAACAGTTATTAAACACTTTAATAAGCTGTTAATAATCATAAAAATTAATTAATAACATTTATTAATTAGTCTTATAATTATTCTGTTTTAAAACAATTTTAAAACAGGCTTAAATGGGCTAATATTGGGTTTATAAGGGGCTAAACAGTAATTAAAAACAATTTTTAATTAACCAAAAATTGGGCCCAGCTCATTAGGGGCCAAATGGCCCGGACCCGGACCCTGGCTGGACCAGGGTCGAGCCCTGGCTCGGCCAGGGTCGAACCCTGGCTCGGCCCGGGGCTCTGGCTCGGCCAGGGTCGCACCCTGGCTCGGCCAGGGCGCCGCCCGGCCCCGCTCGGTCCGACCGGGTCGGGACCGGGCGGTTCGGCTCTAACCGCCCGCATTCGACCGGCTCCCTTCCTTGCATAATAGAAAAGCTAATTTTATGCAGGAGCTTCGGCTGGGAGGATCCGGCGCCGCCGCCGGCGAGCCCCGGCGCCGCCGGCCCCGGCTGGCGGTGCCCCCGGCGCCGGCAGGGCCGCCGGTGACCGGCGTTGGGGAAGAAATCAAGCCCCAAAATCCCCAAAAAAAGTGTTTTTCAGTGTTTAAGAACCCAAGTTCGGGCTCGATTTTTAACACCTCCAAGGGCACTCCGGTGCCGATCTTCATGCCCAATGTGAAGTGGTGACTATCACCAATAGATCCAGTCATCCGGGCCGCCATCCCAACACTTGGAATGCACGTACGAAGCCGCCGAAATACCCCGGTTCATCATCACATGAAGAACTCCGAAAAACCCAAATAAAATCCAAAAAATTACAGAAAAATAATCAAATTGATTGTGAACATTATATGAACACTATTCTGTCAATTTTAATCGGATTAGACAAAAGAACACGTACAATACGGGTTCTTCACGCATAACGAGAAAAACACGCATAACGGTGCCGTTTTACAACCGAACCAGCGAACCTGGCTCTGATACCACTGTAAGGAATCGCCATGAACGCAGCCGAAATAAAAATGATTCCTTTGTATCGGTTGCTGGGGTCGTAAAACGGACATTAAAATCTAAGCGGGAAGAACAGTTCTTCACCTTTGCGGGGTTTCGAATCTCCCGTGGATGATGCCGACTCGGTAATCGCGCACGCGCACGATCTCTAGAGGTATCCACACGAGTTCCCGCAGCAGACGCGATTTCCTCCTCGGCTTGAGTCCTCCGACCAGATCTCAAATCCACCATGCGCGGAGAGAGACAGATCCACTCCAAGAGAGAGAGAAGGAGAGAGAGAATCTGGGGAGTAAAATTCGTCCAACTAACTTTTTACCACTCCCCCTTGGCCCTCCTTATATAGAAATAAGGATAAGCACAAGAGTTAATCCTCATGATTATCCAAGAGTTTGGCCTTGGATAATTCTCCATTAAATCTTCATGTTTATCCTGCAGCTTTTCACAAAAACCCAGATAAGCATGAAATTTAACATCTCTCACAGTCTAACGAGAACTCTTATGTGTGTGACCCTCTAGGCCCATATATCAGTCCGGTTGCAGGCCCATTAAACTTAGAATAGTTTCTTGAGTTTAATATTTATTAATTAACATTTAAACATCATATGTTAAATGATTAATTTAATAAACAAGTGAATTATCATCTGATGATCAAATCACTTGGCCTTCTGATCATGAACAGCACCAAACACTACCTCATGATCCCAGAAGATATAAGGGATATTGTTCCCTTCAATTGAACCTTTCCGTCTGCAGATACCGCACAGATATAATCCTTCACTCATGCAATGTCCCGATAACGTAAGGGTATGGTTTTATAGTCAAACCCTCTATCGCATTATCAAGATGGATTCCAATACACAGTTAATATCTAGAAAGACATCTCTTTCATTTGACCCTGGCCAGGGATTTCTGTGTACACATCCATAGGACATTCTCTCTCTAGTCTTATACCAAGAGTGAGTGATCCCTTGTTGTTCACTCAATTACCTTCGCAAGCTTTCCACTGTATCTGAAAGACCGATTATGGTGGACTTAATGGTTAAAGTCCACGAGTCAGAGAATCAAGATACAATGGTCCACAAACAAGGTATCATTGGTGACTCAGGTCAAAGGACCAACTGTGCTACTGCAACGATAGAATTCCCTGGTTGACTAATAGGTATAATTACCGTCCAGGAATTCTTATTTGGCTCTGTTCAGTGAACTCATTCTCTAATGAGCACCCACTTGTTTGTCTTAGTGTCACCACACGAGTGAATGTGAGATCATTCACCCTCATCATATGAGCAGACATAACTTGTGTCGATCTTACTGGATATTTAATGTCCATCTCAAATATCCTATGATTGAGAACTATTTAAGACAATTGCCTTAGGATATTGATCTCACTATCATGATCTCATCATGATTCAATATCCCATACATTTGTTTATGGACCTTCATTACGATAGTCGTTTGCGAGAACTATTAAATGAAGAAATAATTGCCTTTATTAATAATCTGAACTAGAATGTACAATGATTGGCTTTGAGGCCACCCAATTCTAACACCCTCGTCCAGCTGGCTCTGCGCCTCATCCTGGACGTCTGGTCCTCGAGCTGGCGGTGGCGGTGGTCCCATGATGCTCGGCCATGCCTGCCTAGAAGATACTGCAATGCTGGTGGTGAAGGCACTCGCCTGTCCTCGCTCCAACGCCTGCTGACGTGCACGCTGGTAGCTAGCCTCGATGCTCTGGCGCTCGTGCTCCGCCACCGAAGGCCGCCCTTGAAGACTCTCCAACCGGGACCGGTCGCGATCCCTCTCCTCCATCAAGACCTCCAGCCGAACCTGGAGACGTGCAAGCTCACGAGGGAGGTTGCCCGTGGAGAGTCTGGCCAGCTGCTCCTCCAGCTTTGTGACTCGGGCTGCTGAGCTGTGGGCCTGTGCCAGCTCCGCATCCCTCTCCTCAAAAGCCACACAGAGCTCTTAGACCTGTAACAGAAGACATCGTCAGCGCCAAGCAAGCAAACAAGTCAATGTTGAGATGAAGGGAGCAAGTTGAAGGCTTACCTGAGCAGCAGCATCCTCCTCAGCCTGAGTGGCTCGGCGGATGGCAAAGGCTAGCTGACTTCGCAGGTCAGCCATAGCGGCTTCATGGGCAGCCCAAAAGGAGGAAGGACTGGCAGCAACAGAAGGTGAGGGAGTCGTCGCATGGGTATAAGCGGCACGCTGTAACAAAAGGGGGACCATCATCAGTGAACAAGTGTCAAAACAATTTAATAATAAAATGGAACATTCATGTCATTCATGCATAGCACTTACCAGCTCATCTAACTCCTTCTGGACCTGCTCTAACTGGGCCTCGACATCTTGGAGGTGGCCGCAGAGTGTGATGCTGGTGGCATCCTGAGCATCCTGCATAACATACATTTACAAATATAAGCAAGATAATTAATAAAATGAAAGAAGCATTCATAAGCATGCATATCATAATACTCACATCGAGAGGTCGGAGAAGTTGGAGGTGGGCCGCGTTGTGGACCCGGTAGCGCTGCAGGTAAGCGTCGCTGCTGACCACTGTAGACACCGATTTTGGACCACCCTTTTGGTCATGAACCCCATCCATCATTAGCCTATCGTCACCAAACCCCTCATCTTAGCCATCGCAGCCCACTAAAAAGTAGGCCCATTAACCAATCTCGACTCTAGCCACCTTTTCGTAGAAGGCCAGTCAACCCGCCTTCCACTACTCTTCGAAGGCCAGCCAACCCGCCTTCCACCACCCTTCGAAGGCCAGCCAGCCCGCCTTCCACCACCCTTCGAAGAACAGCCAGCCCGCCTTCCACCACCCTTCGAAGGCCAGCCAGCCCGCCTTCCACCACCCTTCGAAGGCCAGCCAGCCCGCCTTCCACCACCCTTCTAAGGCCAACCTGTCCGCCTCCCATCATCCTTCGAAGGCCAACCTGTCCGCCTTCCACCACCCTTCGAAGGCCAACCGGGCCGCTTTCCACCTCTCCGTGGAAGGCCAGCTACCTGGCCTTCTACGGGATTGGAAGGCAAGTTGGCTGGCCGCTCACTCCCCTAACTACCACCTTGACCTCGTCTTCCCCACGATCTCCTCTACTCGCCACCCTCACCTCCACTACTCCGATCACTCTCCACTCCGGCGCCTGCCGCGTGCACCACCTCCGATCCTTGACCACTTCCCATTGGCTCTATGATGATTTACGGGGATTTAGACCCCTATTTTCTCCTATTTTTCCTTCACCTATTTAAACCCCCCATGTCCCCTCGAGCAGGGGGGTTGGAGCTTTTTTTTTTTTTTTGGAGGGAAGACTCGGAGGAGGTTGGCAAGTGGGTCGGCTTTGAGGAGTTGAGCGGGCAAGGAGTCAGAGAGCTTCAGGAGGAACTTCAAGAGGAATCCTTCGCACTCCAAATGGGCTTGTCTCCTTAACCCTCTCTTTACTTTTCTCCTTTTCACTTCATTGCATTCCCACTCTCCATCCATTCCGTAACATTTCCTTCTCTCACTCTTCTTTTCGCTTTCAACACATCACTTCACTTTTCACACACGAGCACCCCCCATCTGCATGCATGCATGTTAGGATAACCTAGCAACCCTTACTCCCCATAGGTTTTAAACAAAAAATGGGAGGTGGGTGGTCATAACATATGGTCACCTTCCCTCCCCAAACACCCATCCGGTGCGTCTCCCTCCAATTCCAGTCAATTTTTTATATTTTTATGGATAGAGTCTACACTTCACAGTTCTAATCGGGTTATTTTCTTCTCTTGTCTTGTCTTTTCCTTTCAGGGACCCTTACCACATTTCTACGTGCAGACTGCCGAGCTCTCCTCCTCTGGCCGGCCGGAGGAAGAGAAGGGGAAACCACCGTCTCCCGCTACCTCGGAACGCGATCACTCTTACAATCCTGCGGAGCACAGAGACCGTAAGGCAATGCTCCTAGTGATCACACACCTTAATTTCTAACCCTTCCAAATCGCCGCAGTGCTAAGACGAATGGAGAAGCCCTCACCCGAAGCCCGCAGCAGCGGCGGGGGACGTTCCGGGCACCTACAACCACCTGCGACTCCACCGGGACCCCGTATCGGTGCCAGTCATCCCGTTGATCTGGGAACTTGGCACTCTAATCCGTGCGGGCCTGCTTCCCCCGCATCGATCTCCCGATCTCCTCTGGGATATCCTCCTCCACCCACTCCTGATGCAGACCCAATGTCTGGATCGCCAGCCTCAGGCGCAGGAGGGCGATTTCATTCATTCAGTGCAGCCACACCTGGTGCCCGAACCTGCCTTGGCCCTGCTCCACCCACGGTTGTCTGGCATTGTACATACCCAGATATGGACGCCAGATAACCTACATTCATATAGGTTAATTGCATTGCACTTCAATAATCATCGATCAAATATGCAAATTAAGCAAATAATAAGTTAACAACACTTTAACAAAATAATTAATTAATTAAACAGTTTAACAATTAGAAGCAGAAAGGAATTTTAAAAACTTACCAACAACTCTGGGTAGTCAAGAAATTGACGGCGGAGGACCGTCAACTGGTGATGTTGCGGCGCCATGTCCGCTACCGGACGCCAGCGCCAGGCAAGTGGGACCGCTACCGGTCGTACAGATGGCCTCGCTCGGCCCAGAGAAAAATAAAAATACATCCACACCTGCATCAAAGAGCATGTAGTTAGGATGACACGCATTGCATAATGAGCATTTAATGAAATGAACAAATATGAAATAAACTAAGTACTTGAAGAAACGGCGCAAAGCCGCTGATGGTGGTCTCCCGGTCAGGCGTGACGGCGGAGAGGTCGGTGAAAAGATGGGCCAGAAGGGCCGCACCCCAGGCGTACTCCCCTAAGCGGTAAGTCTACCAAGAGACTCAGGAAGCAACAATGGATGTAGTCTCCCTTCGTCCCGAAGAGGAGTCTACCAAAGAAGAAGACTAAAAACCTCCTAAGGTCCTTATGAGAAGCTACCCTATCGCTAGGGTCCTAACAGTATACTGCGCTAGCCGCCCTGGCTAGTCTGGATATCAACTCAGCCTGGGATTCGTCAGGCTGCTGCCTAGGCTCCTCCAGTCCTAGGGATCTCTCCACAGCTGTCCTGAGGAGGGTCCGGGACTCCCGGCCCTCCAACCCCGTGCACTCTAGGCCTAGTAGCTCCTGAGCAAGCCCATGGTAGTCGGGATACGTAATCCCGCTAACCACCCGGCCTTCCACTCGAAGATCGGTGATCCGGCACACGTCATCAAGGCTGGGGACCATGTATCCCTAGGGCATCAAAAATGCCCTGCTCTCAGCGTGCCATCTCTCTCTAAGGACCTGGAGCAATACCAGGTCAATCCAGAAGGGTTCTATCTCTAGTATTTCCCTAAACCCCATTTCCGCCAGTCTCGCCTTTTGGAATTCCGGGAGACCCCGGTAGGCAGCCACCACCAGGTCCTAGGAGATCCTGGTCCTTATTGTCCCCTGCAATTGTCAAATTTACAGTTAGGGCATTAATAAGCAATTTCTGAAATAATTCCCATTAGTTTTGAATCGCGTCTGGGTTTAGGGACGCGTTTCAAAAGGCATCCCTGTCCCTAGACGCCTTTCACCACAGGTTCCCGGAACCTGTGGCCGGCTCTTTTCTTCCCCCAAAATTGAACTTAAATGCTAGGAGGGGGGTTTCCGAGCCTTACCAGGCGAGGGCCGGCTTCCTCAGCCGGTGCCTCTTCTGCCACGCCCACCGGAGCCTCGGGAGGGACCTCCTTGGCCTCCATAAAGGCTGCTACCTCTGCGAGTTCCACCGCCATTTCTTCTTCCTCGTACGCTTCTTCCACCACCTCGGCGGCCACAATCCGGTGTCGTTTCCCGCCGACCCCGCTAGATCCGCCGAATTCCATGAGGGCTAGAGAGAGGGGATGAGGGCCAAAGAGGAGCAAGTAGAGAAGGAGTAAGAGAGGATGAGAGAGAAGGTCGCCGGAGTTGAGGGAGCTCACCGGAGATGAGGGAGATGGCCAGAGAGGGGAGGGATTCGCCGGTCGCTGGAGAAAAAGGAGAAGAGAAGAGAGAGAGAGAGTGAAGAGGAAGAATGAGGAAGAAAGGGGCTCGGGCTCGCAAGCCCCTGTTTGAATTCTTTAAATCGCGTCTTGGGACAGCAATGCCATTTAGTGGCACACAAACTGAGGCGGCAACATGAATTTTTGAAATAAGTGAAACGCGTCCCCCTAGGGAGACGCCTTTTGGACTTTATCACCTCTTCTGCTCAGGGCCGTACCACAGAGAGTTTGAAAAGAATGGATATTCGCGTCTTGTAAGTACGACGCCATTTAATGGATTAATTGCTGGAAATCTCTGGAAAATAGGAGAGAGAGAATTGAAAGGCGTTCTGATGACCAGATGCAATTCAGGGTTAGAATCGAAAGGCGTCCTGATGACCAGACGTAATTCAGGATTCCTTAAGGATGGATTTTTAAATTTGGAAATTGATTAAGATTGAAAGGCGTCTCTCTGAGTCGACGTGATTTGAATTAACTGAACCTGAGAGTTCATATTTTGAGGAAAAATCACAGTTTCATTAAAGGAAAAATTATAGAAAAATTGCGAAGCATTAAAGTAGAATTTCTATTGCATAAGGGAAGGATTCTTCATTGAAATAAAATCAAAATATATCAAATTGGAAGAAAGGTGAAGAGCTTTCAAGGTCGAACTTTTTTGAGCTCATTTACATATGATTTCCACAATTCCTTATTAGTTTCATGAGGAGTTTTCACACAACAGGTGAATCCGATGTTCCAAAGAGTTGCAATAAGTTCGGTCGCGTCGAAGTCTTCATCAGTTTCTAATGCCCGCTTCTTGATTGGAGACAGAGAAGATATTTTCGGAAACTCATAGCGAGGCATGCCAAGCTGAGGATGACACCGATGGGGATTATAAAGGATGAACTCGGTCGCCCCGATCAGTCGGAGCTCTGTACCAGCACCACGGCGCACTCGAACCGCCTTTTCCATGAGAGCAAGTGTCATGGATTCGAATCTAGTTCTGGGCATGGTCTTGAAAGTGAGCCAGTCAGCTCGAGTCTTGAGGTTGGGCAACCGATTGGTCATGTTATCATTAAACTTCACAATGTTGGCAATATGGAAGATAGGACTGCGTTGATATGCCTGAGATATCCTTGGAACTTTCTCCTTATTATGGTTGAACTTGAAGTGGAATTTCATCAACAGAGCCAAGAGTAGCATGCTGCCATAAGGAGGTTGACCCGTAGAAGCTGCAGAGAGCCCACTATAGAGGTAGGCTAGAACCACTGTGCTAATCTGCTTCTTTCGAAAATCCCATTGATTGCGCTGATTTGATCATCTTCTAGAACATTGTCTTGGGCAGGGAATAGTAGTGCTCCAGCTAAGCACGTGGTGAACGCCTTCATTATATTCTCTATATCTTCATCCTTGAAATCTTCTATCTTCTTAAAAGTCCATTCAACTAATTTAGCAAGACTGATCCCTTTCTTGGTAAGACAACCTTGAATTTTCTTTGGGTGCTTCATAATCTTTTCTAATAATTGTTGGCCCGTGATTCTTTCCCTCATAAATATCATCTCACTCAAATCAGGATCATCATTGTTGACTTTGAGCTTGGGAAAGCCCAATAAGAGTTCAGCTTCTTCTAAGAGGATGGTGGCTTCGAACGTGGCAAAGAGGAAAGTATAAGTTTGTGGATGCCATAGTTCGATCAAAGCGCCCATTGTAGCCCAATCCATGAGTGTGCTCTTGTAATGCTTGGCATGGACTATCAATCCTTGGATATGCCACTTGGATATATAAGATTGCATGGAGAGATTGATCTTGTTAACTAGCTTTTGGACCCATAGAAGTGAAGAAAATCTTCTTGGACCGGGGAAGAATGGATATCCATAGATGGAGAATTGGAATATGGAGAGCATGTAGAAAGTTGCATTGGAGGAATTGATTAGAGGAGAGACTAGCTTACTTGTAAGTTAGGACCTCGCCCACTTAGATGATCCTTCACCTCAGAAAGCTTTTCAATCGCCTTTCTCGTCCTCTTGTTTGAATAATCTTGTGTAGAATCCATCATCTTTGAATTGATTTTCTTGGCTCCTTCTTGTTCTTCACCCTTTTTCCTTGAGTCCTGAGAAGAAATCTCTACCTTTCCCTCTTGATTGCTTGTTGTAATGCTTTAATATGAAGAAAGGAGGGATTTATAGAGTGATTTGTGAAATTGGAAGCCCCTTTCCGAATTAGAGGAGGAATATACATTAAGGCAAGCAGAGTTTGGATTGGAGTCAGAAAAGAGAGGAGTTTTTGTAAGTTAAAAGGCGTCTTGATGGGGCGACGTCATTTAAATGACGTCTGTGAACATCGACGCGTTTTAAACAGGTTTCTGAATTTCTGTTACTTTGTTGAAAATCTATGAATTCATGATATATAATTTGCTTGAAGTTACTGATGAAATTTTGAGTATAGGAAATACCAAGATGTGAGAATGAAGCTGACAATTCCACTAAGATCCCACTGTGGGAGTTCATAAGTCCCAGTCGTGACTAAAAAGACGGTTATCTCTACCCTGTACTCCTTTATGTAATTGATTTGCATCATCATTACTATACGATAAATATTTATTAAATACATTAAGGACCTTGTGATTTTGATGAAACTGGCATTTAAGTTCCCATCCAACAAAAACAGTGATAATTCCAGAGAATTCTTAATCACACGGATAGGCCGTTAGATTGTTAATTAATTGGGACGATGGTTCCGCTTTTGTGAAACGGTGCGTGGATAAATAAGCTTCGACTTAGCACTGAATTGCAAGAATTTGTATCTTGACTCATTGACGATAGTTTAACAATATTATTCTTAATTAGTTAATATTTTATTTCATTTTATATTTTTCTTTTAGTCCAGCATGCATCATGTAGGACTTTGATATAATTGAGATAAAGATTAATTCCTGATTAAATTTCAGACTATTGATCCAATAAATCCCAACGTGATATGAAATATTCCATTCTGAATTGAGTATCTTGATTATCTTTGAGGTTCGCCTGAAGATATCCTTGGAGTTCTATCCTTTCTTAGATTTCTCACTCAACATTTCTTGTTTCCTTTTAAGATCCGTCATGGTTGCAGCACTTCCACATTGGTTGGTAACTGCTCTTCATGACGAAATCTAGGGTTTGTGACTTAGGGTACTTCCCAATCGCGGAAGTTGATCGACCTTTCGTTTCCTTTGTTTCCTTCATCCAGATAAGATTGATTCTATTGATCTCTTTAAGTTATCCTAACTGATTGTTTCGAGAAAGATTCCCATCACATGATGTTAAGAGCATGTCACATCATACATTGGCATCACTTTTTCAGTACATTTCACTTCCTTGCAAAGTCAATGCCAAGGTGGCGTAGCTGTAGGCACGCTAATTTTTACATTATATTGAGTAAATTTCATGTCACAATGATAATGCTCTAGAATGGTATGATGTTAAATCATTAATTAATTTTTATTGATTTTTTCAAATTTGTTTAATCATGTCGTGCCTACACGACGCCATTTAGATTCTTAGCAGAAATCAATTCGGAATTAAAATTAGCAAATTTAAGAAGATTTAGCTTAATAACGTCGCCCTTACACGATGCCTTTTAGGTCATAATCCGCTTAGGTTTACTATTTCTAATTCTGTTTAATTTCCTAATTTATCTAAAGCACGTCGCGTGTACATGACACGTTTTATGTTTCCTAATTATTTTCGGTTTCCCTTTCCAGATTTATTTCTATTTTGTCCGTATTAATGAACTAAAAGGCATCCCCCTTGAGCGACGCGTTTTAAGAGTTTCCTGATAAGCAAGATTTGGCCGAGATAATCCTGTTCTCAAGGTTGGAAGGGTTTTCAATTCCCTTTATGATCGTCCAGAACAAGTCCGAGCTGCGGGAGAGTCCCTTTGAAGGCCAAATACCCTAAAGTCACTTCTTATAAATACATATGGACATTGACCTTTAAAAGAGGTTGGTTTTTAGAGAATTCGGAGCTCTCTACAAGGTGTTTGAAGGTCCTCAAGGGAGAAAAACCTGGATAATAAGAAGGAGTTCTTGTTTCTTCATCCTCTTCCACCATCGAAGCTCAAGAAGATCAAGACTTTCAAGGGGCCAAACCAACCGATTTCCTCTCTAGTTTCTTCTAATTTCTTTTTTCATATAGTTCTTCATTGCATCAACTCATCGCACACACTCACTTCATGATTTCCAAACCTACACTTTTTAAGGGGGTTTAAAAGAACACAAAAAGTGAGTTCTTTTAGTTTAATTGCATGTTTAGATTCTTAATTAGAATATATATTACATTATTTTAGTTCTAATCATAGTTTTTTTTTTTTTTTTTTTTTTGTGCAAGGTACAAAAGAAGAGCAAGAGTAGAGAAAGAGAAGGCTCTTTGCTTTCGGCCGGCCGGAAGAGAAGAACAAAAGAATCTCATATTCTCCCGATTTTCAAGGTTAGTAAGCGATCACTTTTCCTTTGAAACCCTCGGTTTCTGGCGATCACACTCCTTTTCATATTGTTAATCATAGTAAGCACATGATAACATGATGAACACACACTCTTTTTGAGCACTACACACTCTTTCCAATCTGTGTGTGTGTCAAAGTCTTTCCTGCCGTGGCTCCTTGTGGCGGGGGGATATTATGAACTTCTAAAGTTTTACTGAGTAGCTCAACATTGTTTGTTAAGACTCCCTTTAATGAAGTATGATTAATTGAAAAATCTTAATTGGGATGTGAAAATTGCAAAGATTTTGAAAATTTTAGGGCATTATTTTTATCTGCAAGTTTTCTTCAAAAGATTTTACAAATATGCACAATAATTGCTCCTCCCAACTTAAATGACATTGTACTCAATGGCATGAATGATATAAAAGAATTAAAGCCAAAAGTAGTTAAGGAAGGAGAGATACAACCTGGGGCATTGAGGGCATTTAAGGATATCCATCCGCTCGCCTCTCAAACCAGCTGCTCCTCGAATTATTAAAACCTATAAAGGAAACAAAAAGACAACTTACTATCTTAATCAAAAAATATTGGGTTGTCTCCCAGTAAGCGCTAAGTTTAACGTCTTTAGCTAGACACATGCATGCTTACTATCCAATACCCACAGATTTAAATACCAATTCATGTACTTTCACACATGTCGGCTGAATGGACTTTCTCAAATAATAGCAAGGTAGAGGTGGGACACTCAAGAAGAAATATAAAAATGAAGGATACGTGTCCACCGTCCAGAAATGATCTATAAAATCATCACATGGATACTTGAGAGATAAATTGGTGAATTGAAAAGCATCCATAATAGACTTTAGCTCAAGTGGCCCAGATCTCACAAAAGAATCTATTGGACTTGACTCCAAAGATAATGAATACTCTACGCACTTAATACTATCACATGTGCCCCCATTATTATTTAACTCCTTGATAGAATTGAAATCCATAGTATCACAAGACATGATTGAGTCATTTATGTACATCATGTTGTCTATCTCCTCAATCAGACCAAAAGTTTCTAAGGGTGGATTTTCAGGGAGTGCTTCAATACCCTTATGTCCTTCTTTCTCTTTTACTTGTCTACCTTCTTCGGAACATTCATCAACAATGAACATAGCTTGTGATTCGTCATGATCTTCAGCCTTTGAAATGTCCAGGTTCTCAACTTGAGGCATACTAGTAGTGTCACCCACTTCCTCTTGATAATACACCTCTTCAAGGACCCCCCAACTTGATTTGGACATATCATGAGAAAATTCTAGTTGGGTGGCTTCATAGGAAACCTAAGGTTTAGTGTGGTTGCAACATTCAGGAGAAGGATTGATCAAAGATTCTATGGGTTCACTAGGCAAAACTCTTGGCTCCTCCTCCTTTGGTTCTTCAGCAAAATGCTCTATTTGATTTTTCAGATTATAACTAGACTGTTGTTGAGTAAGGATCAATTGCTGGAGTTGTAGAGGTGGATCATTTTCATCAATTTGTTGGGGAGGGGATTAATAAGTTGGCTGAGAATTATATGATTGAGGGTAAGATTGGTGAGGGGTGGTAGATTGGAAACAAGGTGACTGTGGCGGTGAGTATGTAGGCAATAGATATTTAGGCTGTCCTTCACCATAGGTTTGATCTTGAAAGTTGGTTTGAATTGGAGTCCAATTTTGACAATTTTGCATGGAAGGATAATGAGCCTGGCCTTGATGAGATTCCCATGAGAAATTAGAATGTTGCTTCCATCGTAGATTGTAAAAATCAGTGGAAGGGGGAGCTTCATATGTAGCCCGCACTTGAGCTTGAATAGCGAGTGGTAATTGTGCAACAGTAGGGCACATGCTAACATGATGGATAGGGCTAGCACAAAAGGTACAATTCTTACCTATGGCCCTAAGGGTTTCCTAAACCTATGAACACAACTAGTGCGAATTCCCTCAAGTTTAATTGAACTTCACACATACACTCTTGGGCTAGCCAGGTAAGAGGTGGGATCGTAGGAGGCTCCCCTCACTCTCACGAGGTCCTAATTAGAGAACCACGAGTCCACTTAGTCTTGGCCTATTAACCTCTTTGCCTAGACACCAACCTTAAAGAGTAGTGCAAACACAATCTTACTTAAGGTCTAACCACTAATTGGGCTTAATGTAGGCTTTTTCACAAATCGACTAGGGATCTACTTAAGTTCACTTCCAAATTGTCCACTAGCCAGGTAAGAGGTTGGGATGTCCCCTCACTGTTGTGAGGACCTAATTAAGTAACCACAAGCCCGCTCAAGGCGTTTGCCTTTAGACCTCTAGCCTTAGACACTAGTGTCCAAAATGAAAATGGGCTCAATTTCACCTTCGTTTCAATGTGAAACCTAAGGTCAAGTTGCTATTCTTTTTTATTGGGCTTTGGGTGAATGCAAGATGCAAGGAGTTTGTGGTTTGTGGGCCAAGGAAGGGTGATCAAATCCCTACCTCATGTTGTTATGGGTTGTGCCCTTAAGATATTTTTTTAAGCATGCAATGCACAAACCAACCAAATCAACAATGAGTTCTTATGCCAAAATGAAATGAAAATGCATGCATACAACAAATGATAAAAATTAAACAAAACAAACTATTTTTAATGCATTACTAAATGATGTATGTCCTAAAACATGAAAGTGTGATATCTAATCTTATGATGATGATTTTTATTAGGTTCAAGTGATTTTTTTTTTTTAAATTTAATGTCCCTATTTAACCAAAAGAGCAATAGATATATATATTTTTTTGATCTTAAACATGCAAACTAGTTAAACAAGAAAGCTTAAATAAAATAACACAAAAGTAAAGGTACATACCTCAGAAAATTCTGAAATTTTTACAGGAGCCACTATATTTTTTTTATGATTTTCTGGAATTTGTTCAAAGTTTTATAGTTTTCGAAAACAGTTTTCAATTTTTTTTTTAAGTTTTCAGTTATTTTCCACTATTTTATGATTTCCTGGCTTTTGCACATACCCCAAGGCATATCAGGAATCTGAAACTTTCTAGAGAACCTTTTTTCTTATTTTCTGATTTTTACAGATTTTTTCAGATTTTTCTTGAATTTTTCCTGCACACAATTAAAAGAAAATGTTAATCTAGATTGATTCCATGCAAAAATAAAGAAAAAGATGAAAATAGAGGTATACACAAGAACACCCAAAGTTAATCAACATAAAAAATATAGAAATCTATCCGGCAACGGCGCCAAAAATTGATCGATCACACACGTGTGTTGTTAAACACTCGCGCAACCGTCAATTTAAATTAGATTAAACTCACGTATTTTAAGCACATGGCATGAAGCAAGTGGTGAGCATGGGTTGAATCCACAGGGAGATATCAGATTTTAAAGTTGAAAGTATTGAGTTTATTGAAGAAAAATAGAGAATAAAGAAAAGGGAGCATGATGATTTGATAGATAACAATTGAAATTAATCGGACTTACTACGAACTCACAAAAAGAGCACCCCTAAACAAGGATAATCAGACCATCTACTAAACTAAGAATACCCCTAAAACATTAATTAAAAGTAGAATATAAAGTTTGGGTGGTATCAACAAAAGAAAAATAGAAGTTGTAAAACAAATAGTGGGAGAAAAGATAACTTTTTCCAAAGGAGATATTGTCATTCATTAACAGAACTACATAAAATTTTACAGGAAGATTACACATAAAAAAATAATATGATTCTTAGAAGAAAACTTTGAAATAAAATGTTCAAAATACTGTGTAACATACATAACTAAAAAATTAGAGAGAGAGGAGAAAGAGAGAGAAAACTAGTATTTGCAGCCGTCGTAGCCCTTCGCGCAGATCCTTGGCAGCCCTGGACTCCTTCCAGTGGTCAGTAGTAGTGCCTCGAGTCCACCTCCAGCCCTTGGCAGCCGCTAGTTTGAGAGAGATGTAGAGAGAGAGAGAGAATGAAAGCTAGAGAGAGAGAGAGAGTGAAAGCTAGAGAGAGAGAGGGGGGGAGAGGTTGCTACAGTACCTACGGGTACTGTAGCAAAGAGAGGTAGAAAGAGAGTTAGAGAAGGTGGAGGAGAGTGAGAAAAAGAGAAAGAGTTTTAAAACTAAGGGAAGAAAATGGAGGAAAAAAAGAATGCCTCCATTTGGACTCCCCCTCCTTAGTTTTATAGATAAAGAGAAGATTTTGAAATTCAAAAAAGTAATAAAGAGGTTTAAATTTTGCATTGAACTCATCCCCTTAATTGGAGAATCCTCCTTCAAGATAAAGAGGGTGTTTAAAATTTAAAATTTGAAAGAAATATCTCTCTCTTTGAATTTCAAGATTCCCTCATCTCTCTCTTAGTTGGCATGTGGGCCCCACTTGAAGGGAAAATACGAAAATAAAATATTATTTTTCTTAAGATTCAAACTTTGGTCACTTAATTGGAGTTCAAGTGTTTTAACCACTATGTCATCTGCTCGTTCATGTCATGTATCCACATAAAATAACAATTAAATTCTTGCGGCAATTAATAAATTATTCATATGTAAATTAAATCTTCGATAATTGTCGAGAAGTCCTTATTAAGAATGAAATTGTCAAACTCAATTAATCCCATGAAATGATGACATTTTCAATTCCGAATTTTACAAAATTGATATATTTGAAAGCATCATTGATTTATCTATCATTCTATATGGTTTTATTTATAAAATCACAAATGTAGTATGCAAATTCCATCTATTTATTATCTAAAAATGTGTAATTATCAATTGTGTAATAAAAAATTATTGGTACTTATACATATTGATGTAAATTGCCTAATATCTTCTTAAGACGAAAGCTAATCACTTCTATTGATTTACCTTAATAGTTTTCTCTTAAAAAGAATCGGTTATGTGTATTTACTTAAGTACTAGTCGAATGCATCTAAAAGATTAAGGTATACAAGATCAAGATGAAGTGACTAATAGGAAAGAGTATTAGAATTCTTTGATTTGATTAAAGAAATTAATATTTGAGTACGAGATTCACGTAAATTATTAAAAGGGTAATTGTATCATCTCTCGATTAATCCTCATTGTATATCATAGCAATATGATATAATGAGAAATTACACTATATTGGATATAGTGCTATATATAATGAGATTTGTCTAACTCTTATATCCTTGTATATATATGAGTATGAACATTAGATGTCCACACTTTACATATGGTTCTGAATAAGTCAGTATGTCTATAGATATGGAGATAAGATAATTCATATGAGATATGAATTATAAGAAAAACTTGATTTTAAGTATATTAAAGTCAAGTTATGTCATAGTCTTTTGGAAAGGACATGACCCAAAGAAGTTTGATCTAAAAGGACATGGAGTAGTGTAAATTTGTGAGATGTCCAAAGAATTTGGACATTATATTTATTGGCGAGGCGATAGTGAAATAATTAACGTCCTGAAAGTTGTCTTCTATAAAGAGGAATATATCCTCAGAGAAGACAGCAGGAGCTAATAAAATTAGAAGATGTTCTAAACTCACAAATTAACACCGGATTATTAGATAATCTTTGGATGTTTGGAACCATTTATAACACACATAGGAGAGCATCATAGATTTTGAGATTCTCTCAATGGGTAGTTTGATATGTTTGACATATAAAAAATAGTAGAAAGAGAGGAGCTCAAAAATGTGTATCATGATCCTAAATCTATGAGGAAGCTCTCTATTATAAATACAACTTTGAGATTGACAAGTAGGTTAAGAATTAAAAAACTATAGTCTATACTTCCTATCAAGTTCAGAACTTGATAATATTGCTTGAGGGTATTATACCTATCAGAAGCAAGTAAATCTTCAAAATGAAGATTAGTACAAATGGACTACTTAAAACTTATGTGGTAAATTGGAGGAAATAGTCAATGTCAAAGTGTTGACTTAGATAAAATTTTCTCAGTAGTTACTATTAATAAATTTATTAGAATACTACTTGCCAATATTGCCTATCATGATGATGAGATGGCAGTTAGATATTAAAAAGGATTCTTTCAATGTGATTGAGGAAAAGGTATATATGATACAATTTTAAAGCTTTTAGAATATCCAGGAAGTATGTTATGATTTCAAAGATTAATTTTAAATCAAACTGAAGCTTCATAAAGTTGGAATCAGAGTTTTTAAGTAATGATAAAATATCAAGTGATCTTTAAGAATGACCACGGATTGTGTGTGTTCAAGAAAGACAGTGGGAGCACGGTCGTATTGGTAATGCTTTGTGATAATAGCATCAAAGTCATTAAGAATGACATCAGGATGTTAATATCAGTAAAAGTATTATTAATCATATATTCCTCCATAATGGGTTTAGTTATAACATCTCACATATTGGAAATACGAATCTATTAAGATAAATCGATGAGGATATTACCTTAACTTGTATGTCAAAATGTTTGACATAAATTTCATAATAAGTCTCAATTGTTGAGATAAAAAATTTATTTTTTTAAGGAAATGTTCCTTGAAAGATACAGGGAAACCTTGATAGAAGGAGTGAAACACATCACTAAGTACCTGAGAAGTGCTAAGGATACACTCTTGTATATAGAGAGGATGATTTGACACCATGAGTCACACTGACTCAAATTTCAAATCAAATTTGGATTTTATCTTTTAATCAGGAAGTAGTAAATTGGAAAAGTTCTAAACTAGAAACCACTGCTGACATGATTATAGCTAATACTGTTGATAGAACAGTATAGAGCGGATTGGAAGGGTTCCAACCCAGAACTCGCAATTAAGATGATGACATAAATAGATTATACTGTTATTAGAACAGTATGGATAAAAGAGTTCATCTCTGAACTAGATGTAGTTCTAATAGGTCTCCGATCCCGTCCTGTTGTTGTAGGACAACAGTGGAAGTGATCAATTTTGTGGTTGAGCAATGGTCTCATCTAAAGTTGTAAAAATATTCTGAGGCGCTTTTACAAGTTAAGAGACAAAGAATTAAGATGAAATAACTTAATGAAAATTATTCCATTTATGAATGATTTTGGAGATCCCGACCAAGCCTTAGTCACAGACTTGATGTGAGCATCACCTAGATTTGATGGAGATCAAATGCAAAGGTGATTGGCTTGAGTCAAAGTGGGAGATTGGTGGATATAGGTGTCCTCTAAGCCAATCATAAGGCACCTATTTCAATCTGTTTTATTAATAAATGACATTTATTTTATTATGTAGATTGACGTACTTATAATTACCCATAATGAAGTCCTTGAATGTGTGCAATAGTTATCGGATTATGATGAGATCATAATAATGAGATTGATGACTTATAAACACATATTCTTAATTGTTCATAGTCATAGGATGTTTGAAAAAGACATTAAACATCTTGAAAGACTAATACAGGTTATTCCAGCTCATATGATGAAGGTGACTGATTTCATTGGTCACTTGTGTGGAGCCACAATGGTGAACCTCTAGGTATTCATTGGGGAATGAGTTTACTAAACTGATCCGACATGAATCGTCGAATGGTAATTTACCTTACTGTCAACCGGCTTGATTTATCGTCACAGTAGCATGGTTGGTCCTTGGACTTGAGACATCAAAGACATCTTATTAGTGGACTTATGGGCTTTGACCTTGACTTATGAATCCCTATCCATGGGATTTCTAATAGTCAAGGATCGGGTCCAGCGGAGGACCTTTGAAAGTGATTGTGTGTTCAATATAGGATCGTTCGCTCTTAGGTAACTGGAGAGAGAATGCTCTAGAATAGATCCGCAGGAGTCTCTAGCCAGAGTAGACACAATATTAGAAAAAGTGTTTTCGGATATTGTACAGCGGAGTCTAATTCAAGTGAGTTGACCATCTAGGATTTGATAGTTGACCATACGCTAGGTTAACTCGAGAGCATTGTGCGAACGAAGGATTATAGCCACGCGGCAACTGTGGACGGACATGGTCCAAGAGTGGGTTGTTGAACCCTATTACCTTCCGGGATAATGCTATGTTTCTTGGCACCTAACTTGATCGGAAGTCCGACCGAATTTACATGAGATGTTAATTCGGTTAAGTAATTAATTAAATATTATATATTAATTAATTACTATAAGTCAATAAATAGTTATTGGACTTAGCGGGCTAAAAACCGAACTGGTTAATAGGCCTAGAGGGTCACACACAAATAGATTCTCAGTTGGTGGTGTTTAAGTGGGATTTATATCAACTTGGGAACTTTTATAGAAAGTCGCGCCGACTTAATATATATGCGCGCAATTGAGAAACCATGGGCCAAGCTCCAGGGTCTCCCATTGCTGGCCGCCCCCCTCTCTCTCCTCCTCCTCTAGCGCCCCTCTTAGGGCGACGGGTGTCTTTCCATCTCCGCTGCGTACAAATCCCAAAAGTCAGGAATTCCCGTCCGCATGTTTCGGACGTAGTTGCGGCGAAGATTTCTCAGCGAACACGCTGATCTGGACGATGGAGTGTTGTCACCAAAAAATTGAACAAGAAGAAGAGTCTAAAAATCAACAAAGAAGGCCCAAATCAAAGATAATTGAAAGAAAGAACCGAGCCCATTAATTCAAACAAGAAAGCTCCAAGCAATTTTTTAAAGAAATCCCAAGTGAAGAAGAATTAATGGACAGCAGTCATGCCTATTTTTTCAAGCCAAAGAAGCCAAAGAGGGTCCACTCTAGGGCCCAAATGATGAAGGAATCCAATGGTGCAACCGGGCCCATTATCTCAAGCAAAAGGAGAAACCAATCATGATTCTCCAAGTGTTATGGCCTCATTGGAGGGCTCTCAAGAGGGGTTTATTATCCCTAATCTAAGGCTAATGGATGCCTAATCTACCCCCAAAAAGTAACCCAACTTTATCTATAAAAGAACCCCCATCTTCTACAAGAAAAAGTTGGAGACAAAAATCCCAAAAAATAGAAAAGAGAAGAAGAAAAGTGAGAGAGCTTGGAGGAGCACGTATCCCTCCTCCTTCCCCTCCATTTCCTGCATCCCAAGAGAGAAAAAAGAGTTAGAAAAGAAGAGAAAAATAAAGGAAGAGTGCCAGAGAAGAAGGGAGCAAGATTGTAGGCTTCAAGAGTCATTCTCTCTTCTCATCCCCTCTCCAAGGTAGAGTGGGGGTGAAGAAGGGGTTTATTTATGTCTCCTTGCTCTCTTATAATATTTTTTCTTTCAGTTTGATGTTCATAGAAACTTCTATCTCCCCCTTGATGTTCATCCATGGTGATTAAAAGTAATGAAATGCAAAGTTCATATTTTCTCAGTCTGTTTTGTGAATCTGATGGTTATCTTGCTTTTATGGCATTTTTTCCTTCATAAGGCATGTGTTTTTCGTATGGGGATGGTAGAGGGGCCTTTCTAGTTTATAGAAATGGTCTCCTCAAGCCTTAGAATCCCCTAAATATGGAGATATGGCCCGAAATGTGCTTTGCTGTCCAGATTTCCTGAAAATTGATTTTTTATTTATTTGTCTTTGGTTTTGGGGTTTTTCAAGGTGTCTTGGCCTTCCATGACCCTTAAGAGCACATCCCCTCCATAGATGATGTTCCCCCAAGGCCAAACATCAAGAGAAATCCCCTAAGTTTCATATATATTAAAGTTTGAGTTTCTAGTTTTCATGTTGGAACCGAATGGGTTTTGTTTAGATTTCTTTCCTTTGATGGCTAAGGGTTTAGGCCCTAGAGGTTATCATGGAGGTTCCCTCACTAGTTGAGGATAAGCTTCTTTGGGTAGAAACCCTCTAACATGGAGCCAAGAAGGAGAGATCTATGAAAAAGGTAAAAAATATACCTAAGTTTCCCATATGTTCATATTCAAGTTTTCATGATATTTTCCTAAAGAAATGCATCTAAAATATATTTTAAATAAATATTTTTGGTCTTATACATTTTATACCTTATTTTATATCATTTGGGTTAGATTTAAACCCATTTTTTCACCAAAATCCGAGTTTCAGCCTGAGTCTGCGCTTGCAGGTGCTACAGTATTGAGTCTGCACCTCCCTGCGCAGACTCAGCGCCAGTTACAGGTTTTTTAGTCTGCGCCTCTTTTAAGTTGGTGTTTGGACTTGAGGTGATTCTTTGATCCTCCCCCAAGCTGTCCAAATGTTCCTTGGACCTAGGGCTGTCCCTTTGAGGCCCAATGAAGGTGCTAAATGGATTGGACTTTCGATTATGAAGCCCTTAATGTTTCAAACCGAAGTTTTGCCATATGTTTTAAGATTTTAAGTGTTTTCCGATGCTTTCCAAGGATGTCCCGATCCAAGGGTGCCAGCAATATCATGTTGGGTAACCCATCAAGGGCCCTCACAAAAAAAAAAAAAAACATCATTCCTGTGTTCCCATTTCTATGGGTTTATTTAGATGATGTGTCCCGAAGTCCCAATGAGTTGGTGGAGTTCCTTGCTCCCCAAATGTAGAAATGGAATATGTGATTTCCTGTGGATAACTCTTTCATTTTGAAGGCATTAAGGGCACCCTTTGGGTGAGTGGTTGGATGCTCGAGACGCCTCCCTTTATAGCCACCTCCATGGTTCATGGCTACATGTGATCCTCTAGGAAAATTGGTGGAGTTACTTGCTCCCCAAATGTAGAGATGCTTTGAATTACCCCTTGTGGGTTTTTCTTACATCTTGAAGGCATTAAGGGCACCCATTGGGTGAGAGGTTGGATGCTCGGCACGCCCCTCTTTATACCCATCTCTATGGTCCATTAGCCATTACATATCCCTTTAAGGGAGTTGGTCCTTCGGGTCCCTTCATGCCATGATCCTTCATGAAGATCGTAAACCTTTTCATTGGGTTTTCCTAATTAAAGGTTGAAATTCAACTTGGAATCACTATATTGAGCACTTTTAATGCTTTATAAAGTGATCTAAGAAGAATGAGATAAACATGAAGAAATCATGTCATTTGAAGAAATCCACATAAGAACCACTCCTTGAAAAGGCCTCATGTAGCCATACTCAATTTCTGAGATTTCTCAGTGTTATCCTCCCCAAATTTGTGGTGATTTTTGGATCACTTGAAGTTGAAAGAGGTATAAACCTGAAATTATGCTCAGATTTTGAGTCTGCGCACCTATAACTGTAGGTGCTTAAAATGCTCGTGTGATTAACAAGAAAAATCTATGTTGTTTAGTGTAAACTAACCTATTAAAAACAACAACTAAGTGCAGTGATCGCCAGAAACTTTTGACTTAAAAGTTTCAAAAGAGAGTTTTGATCGCCTACCTGTTTGAACGCGGAAGATATCGAGTCCTTGATTCCCCTCCTTCAGCCGGCTGAAGAAAGAGAGCCCTTCTCGTTCTTTGTTCTTGCTGTTGAGTTTGAGGTTGAGGATCGTCCAAAAGTCCTTTTGGCTTTGTGTTTGATTTCCCCTTTTGATTCTCTTGTTGTTGTTGAGTGCAGCAGAGACAGAGAGAAAGAAAAATGAAGAAACAATGATGAGAATTTAAATAGAAACAGTATCTAAACTAATCATGATTTTAAGCATGCAATTTAACAGCAAACTTACTTGTTAAATGGTTTTTGAAACCCCTTAATCAAATAGGTTTTGAAAGATTATATTGTGGTGTGTGTTGCATAAAGTGATTAGGAAGAATGAAAGATTAATGAAGATGTAGAATAAAAATGCAGAAATGAAACACTTATGCCCAATGGTTCAAGCCTTGAAAGAATGAAGATTCTTGAAAGGACGCCGACTTCTGGAAATGGCAGCGCTCCGGCGTTCCGACGTTGTTGCTTCGATCTTCAACTCACTATCGCTCTCTCTTTTTTCAATGGGGCTCAACATTTTTTACTCTTCAAGATGTAAGGTATTTATAGGCTTTTTCTGCGTTCGCGATTAACATAGAAAAATCTAGGATTTATCTATCTTAACCGACAGATAAATACTAATTAATTCATCTTTATCTGTAATTATCTAAAACGCGTCCACCATGGCTGACGCCTTTCAGATTAATTAAGATAAGGATAAACATCCGGGAAAACTTATCTTTATCTTTATTAGCTAAAACGCGTCTACATGTGTAGACGTCTTTTACACTAATTAAGATAAGGATAAACATCCGGAAGAGAAGTTAAAATAGCGTAGGAAACCTAAAACGCGTCAGCACTCACATACGCCTTTTAGCTAATTAATCAATTGATTAAAAATTCAAATTTAAACATTAAAATAAGAATAAACTCTAAATCGCGTCCACATGAGTTGACGCGTTTTAGACTTCTGCATATTTTAACTGAAATTTGAGCTAAAATCAATTTAATTGATTAACTTAAACATGTCTGTTAAACCCGACACTTAAAAATATCAATAAAAATTAATTAATGATTAAATATCAAACCATTCTGAGGCATTATTATATGATATGAAATTTACTCAAAATGACGTCAAAATTAGCGTGTCTACAGCTGCCTCACCTTGGCATCGTCTTTGCAAGGGAGTGAAATGAAATGGAATGTACTGAAAAGGTGATGCTAAGGTGTGATGAGACACGCTCTTAACATCACATGATTGGAATTTTTCTCAAAATCATCAATGAAGATAGCTTAAGGAGATCAATGGAATCAATCATGTCTGGATGAGGTAAACAAGGAAATAAAGTAAAGTCAATCAACCTCCTCGTAGTGGAAAGTACCCCAGGTCATAGAAACTGTAGGTTTCATCATGGGGAGCGTTTGCCAGCCAATGTGGACGTGCTGCAGCCATGATGGATCTTAAAAGAAAACAAGAAATTATTGGATAAAGAATCCAAGAAAGGATAAAATTCTAATGATATCTTCAAGCGAACCTCAAAGATAATCAAGATACTCAATTCAGAATGGAATATTTCATATCATGTTTGAAGTTATTTAATTAATGGTCTGAAACTTAATCAATAATTAATCTTTATCACAATGATTTCAAAGTCGTACATGATGCATGCTGGGCTAAAAGAAAAATATAAAGTCAAATAAAATATAAATTAATCAAGGATAATATTGTTAAATTGCCATTAATGAGTCAAGATACCAACTCTTGTAATCCAGTGCTAAGCCGAAGCTCGCTTATCCACGCACCGTTTCACAAAAGTGGAACCATCGTCCTCACTAATTAACAATCAAACGGCCTATCCGTGCGATTAAGAATCCTCTGGAATTATCACTGTTTTTGTTGAAGGGGAACTCAAATTCCAGTTTTATCAAAACCACAAGGTCCTTGATATGATCTAATAAATACTTATCATATAGTAATGCTAATGCAAATAATTACATGAAATAGTACAAGGGTATAAATAACCGTCTTTTTAGCCACGGTCAGGACTTCATGAATTCCCACAGCGAGATCTTCTTGACATTTCCAGCTTTACTCAGATTTTCTTTGAATTTTCTGAAACGCGTCGTGTCGCACAGACGCCATTCAATGTTGAAACGCGTCAGTGCTCCTCGACGCCTTTCACTCACAGAAACAAGTTTCTTCTCTACTCGGATTCCAACTCTCTTCATCCCTTGTGTCCTGTATATGACTTGAACAAACATGTTAAGTATCTGTTTAGGCTTAGCTCCTTGCCTTGTTAAGTAACCGACTATTTGATCCTATCTTTGATAGAAGGGTCAAGGGGCATAGCCTTTATTAACAAAGGTAATAAGAATAATCAAACTTAAGCAAAAATGCAACATACAAGCAAACATATGCTTACTGAAAATAAAAGGAATGAGACATACTAAATGCAACAAGCAGATGCTAATTGAAATATTTTTGTTGTTTTGAAATATTCATTTTTGTTTGGGGTTTTGAAATATATGCTTTTTTTGAATTTTGACATATATATTTTTTTTTGGTTTTTGACATATGTATTTTTTTTTGGATTTTTGACATATGTATTTTTTTGGGTTTTTGACATATGTATTTTTTTTTGCATTTTTGACATATGTATTTTTTTTTTGACTAAAAGATCAGCATGGTACTCAGATCAAAAGATCATATTCATTTATTAACTTAATTTCCAAATTGTTCTTTAACAACTTAACTTAAAACCCATCGTGTTTGAATTTGTGTTTCCATTCATGATCCCATTTGATGATTTGACCCTTAGTCAATCTAAGTCATTCCTTAAGTTTGGAGTACATCTCTTTAGAAAGAAAAGATGAATAAGTTTAGAAAGCCCATGAGAAGGTTCCGGAGACTTAAAAAGATGTCCCTTTCCTACCCTAATATTTGTTGGGGTTCGGTCATTTCTTTCCGGAGTATTTATCGACCTTGCGTTCCCTTTCATTTCATTTCATGGCCTTGATGTAACGTTTGTAATGTAATGGCCTTTTGATTTGACATTTGGCTTTTGCCTTTTTGCTTTTTCTTTTCTTTTTTTTTCTTCAGGACGGATCTCCCCCTTTTTTTATGACGGCCTCCTACTAAGATGGCGGGTATTCTTGGTAGTCTATTCTAAGCCTCGTTCCTACATCATGGGCCGAGTGTAAAACAGAATTTTTGTTTTAAAACGAATGATTTGTACTTTACACTTTCGGTCAAGCTTCCGATATTCTTTAGGCCTTGTCATCTCTTGTTACTCACGAATCAAACGTGTCAGTGTGTGCAGTAATGGGCTTGAAATTAAGTTATCCAGACTGATAAGGAAATTCGAGTTTATAAATTTTCTGATTCCACTGGTCTTTGTACCATACTGATCGACCCTTTAACCTAAGGGTAGTCTTTCTTAAGATGTAAACCATTCCATGGATGATTTAACTCTTCTCCTTCTGCATTAACAAGACGATAAGTATTACCAGGAAAAGCGTGCGATACAACATAAGGTCCTTCCCAGTTGGGTTGGAGCTTAGAACGCGGACCACCAGGTTTTACAAAAATCCTTTTAACAACCATTTCACCGACTTTGAACTTACGTTCAATGACTTTCTTTTGATAAAAACGTGCTAGTCTATTTTGATAAACTTTTGCATGATTAGCAGCTGACCATCTTTTCTCGTCTAAAAGTTCCAATTGAGCAAGGAGTGCTGAACGATGTTCATCAATAGAAAATTCCTTATTCAATTGTACTCTTAATGACGGTATGAGGATCTCATATGGAACTACCGCCTCCATTCCAAATGTTAAGGAATAAGGAGTTTGCCCAGTGGGCGTGCGGATTGAAGTTCAGTAGGCCCATAGAGCCTCAACCAATTTTTCTGGCCAATCTGCGAATTTATTAGATTTGCACGTCTTTTTGATGATTTTTATCAAAATCTTATTTGTTGCCTCTGCTTTGCCATTGCCTTGCGGATAATAAGGAGATGAATGATGCAATGCAATTTTATACCTGTTACAGAGGTCCTTCAGTTCTTGTGACACGAACTGCGGTCCGTTGTCGGTGACGATGGTGCTTGGAATTCCAAATCGGGTGATGATGTTCTTCATGATGAACTTGCAGACGGTTGATGCTTTGATCTCTACGTATGCTTCAGCTTCTGCCCACTTGGTGAAGTATTCCGTTGCCGTGAGAATGAAAGATTTTTGCTTGATGCCGGAATCTGGGTTACCAAGGGGTACAATGATGTCGAAAGCCCACATGGAGAAAGGCCATGGGGAAGAAACAGAATGGAGTGAAGATGCAGGAGAATGAATTTTGTCGGCGTGAAGTTGACACTTGGCACACCTACGAACATATCCTACACAGTCTTCTTCCATGGTTGGCCAGTAAAATCCTTGTCTAAGGATCTTCTTTGCTAGCATCTGTCCATTGACATGGCCACCACAAACTCCACTATGAGCTCCTTCCATAACCTTCCAAAGCTCATCTTCGTCTAGACATCTCAGAAGAACTCCATCAAAACCTCTCTTGTACAATGGTCCTCCAACTAGGGTGTATCGTTGAGCAACTCTTCTGATATCTCTCTTCTCCTCAGTTGTAGATTCCTCAGGATATGATTGATCTTCACAATATTTTGCAATTTCATAATACCATGGCTTCTGTTCATCATCCATCTCTTCTAACAGCTCCATCAACATGATTTCTCTCTTCTCAATGATATCTCCGTCTCTGACTTTCTTCAACAACTTCTCCTTAGTTCTAAGGAATGAAGGGTCTTTCACGGCGGGTGAAAGACGCCTATGAACTATGATTGATTCGGTTTGTTTGCTGATTGGAAAATCAAGAGAAGATGCGAGTGAAGCTAGAGCGTTAGCTAAGATGTTTTGATTCATAGGGACATGGACAAAGATCAATTTCGTAAAAAGCTTTGAATAAGCAGAAGTAAGCTCCTGATAAGGCTTGAGCTTGGGATCGAGAGTTCGGTACTTGGTCAGCACTTGGCGAAGAATCAGTTGGCTATCACCCACGATCTTGAGTTTGGTGGCACCATGGAAATGAGCAGCCTCGAGACCAGCAAGGAGTGCCTCGTATTCAGCTATATTGTTTGTGACTGGAAAATCAAGCTGAAAGGCTTGTGGAATGGTGATACTTTCAGGTGATAACAGAACAATACCTATCCCTTTTCCATGAGAATTCAGAGCTCCGTCAAAATGCAGAGTCCACATATCATCTATGATTTGATTTACGGACATCAGTTCCTCATCCGGAAACTCTGATCGCACCGGATCAAAACGAGGAAGGGGATGATGAGCGAGATGTTCTGCTATGGCATAGCCCTTGATCGCTTTCTGCTGAATATAGATAATATCGAATTGAGATAGAAAGCTTTGCCATCGCGCTAACCTATCAGTAAGAACAGATTTCTCCAGAAGGAATTTGATCGGATTCATCCTAGCGATGAGATGGACTTCATGGGCCAGAAAATAATGCTTCAATTTCTGCACAACCCAGACCAATGCTGCACATGTTTTCTCCATCGCCGTATATCTCTGTTCAGCGGGGTTGAGAAGTTTAGAGAGATAGTAGGCCGCCCTCTCTTTTCCTTCTTCATCCTCTTGTGCTAGGACAGCCCCCACTGCATCATCTAGGACTGAAATGTAAAGTATCAATGGTTTGCCTGGAGATGATGGTCTCAAAACATGAGGACTTGCTAAATAGTTCTTTAATCCATCGAATGCCTCCTGACACTTATCGTCCCAATCGAATTTGACTCCCGGCTTGGTAAGCTCGTAAAACGGTTTACACCTTTGTGAGTGCTGGGAGACAAAACGGCGAATAAATTGTAACCTCCCGATTAATCCTCTCAACTCTTTCAAGTTTTTGGGATGTGGCATTTCTCTAACAGCCTTCGCCTTGTTAGGATCGATCTCAATTCCCCGTTTGCTGACAATAAATCCAAGCAATTTTCCTGAAGATACCCCGAATACACATTTCTTGGGGTTCATCTTTAACTGATATTCTCTCGATCTCTCTAATACCCTTGCCAAAACTTTGGCATGCTCAGCCTTTGTTTTCGATTTATCCAATAAGTCATCCACATACACTTCCAGATCTATGTGCATCATGTCATAAAATATTGCCATCATAGCCCTCTGATAAGTGGCTCTAGCGTTCTTTAATCCAAATGGCATAACGACATAACAGTATGTTCCCCAAGGTGTAGTGAATGACGTTTTCTCTTGATCTTCTTCTGCCAGCTTAATCTGATTATATCCTGAAAATCCGTCCATAAACGATAAAGTTTCATAGCCAGCAGTATTATCGATGAGTACATCAATATGAGGCAATGGGAAATCATCTTTAGGACACGCCCGGTTCAAATCGCGGAAATCAATGCAAATTCTGACCTTCCCGTCCTTTTTCATAACCGGGACTATATTAGCCACCCATTGTGGATAAAGGACAACTCTAATAAATTTGGCTTTATGTAATTTGTCGATCTCTTCCTTCATTTTCAGAGCCATTTGTGGGTGGAATCGCCCCAATTTCTGCTTGACAGGGCTAGCTCCATCCTTTAATGTTAATCTGTGTTCAACTAAAGATGAGTCTAACCCCGGCATATCTTCATAACTCCAGGCGAAAGTGTCCTTATAGTCCTTAAGTACTTGTACCATTGCCTTCTCATCCTCTGTAGAAAGATTTTTACTGACGAGGACAACCTTAGGTTCATCTTCAGTCCCTAAATTGATTTCTTTGGTAGGCTCTTCTACGGCAGCTGAGGGTTCATCGAATCTCTTCACTCCACTGGTATATGCCTTAGCTGCGTCCTCGTCATCTTCCTCATCTTCAACAATGGGGTCCTTTTCATGCACTAACTCATATACCCCGTACCCATCATTGACTGACACATCATTCATACAGTCTTCTGGCATCTGAATTGGATTTTCTAAAAACTGAGGGATCAAAGAACAAGAAAAGCATTTATCAGCTAAGTCCTTGAGGTATCTATCTGGAGTTCGCCTACCCTTAGGCTTCCTAGACTTCCTAACCTGACTAATCTGACTAAAACTAGACTGCCTAACTTCACTAAACTCACTATCACAACCTAACGAAGATGAAGTAGGATAGGAATCCTGGGATACAAGTGGAAATACAGGAGAATCCTCCCGAGGGGAGGGGCAGAGTAAATCTAAGAGAGAATCTTGACTGAAGGACCCGACGGGGTGCGATCGGACAAGTAAGATGTTTCCTCGATAAAGATTTAAGAAGAATTTGTTGTAAAATTGGCGTTTTTTTTTTTTTGATATCAGAGGAATTAAACATGAAGCAGGAGTGAATACAAATAGAAGGGGAATCAGATGGAGGAAGTGGCACCAAGGCCAGAGGATTAGGGGGATCATATAGCAATATGTCCCAGATCAAATTATACATCCTCTCTAGATCGAGAGGAGGTTGTGGAATAAGGTCCCGAGGGGACAGAGTAATCATGACGGGCGGAGCCCGTGGGATATCTTCAGTAATGACCCGCGACCAAGTCGGGGTCAAGAGCAGTGTACGAAATAGAGTATGGAGCATGAAGACATGTGAAGGATATGTCCCCCACCAGAGTAGATCTGTAGTGTAACTAGCTTCATAGGGGTCATCTGGCTCCCCTTCGTCGGTCTCTTCAGACAACAAAATCCGCTTGTCAAATATGGCACCAGAGCTTTCAATCAGCTCATCAATCTGCGGCGGCCACTTGGGTTCTGCAGGATCTAGGAACAATCTGTTCAGTGCAATATAAAGGTCTCTAAGATCGAACCACCTGTACCATTCACATTCAGGATCATGAAATTTTCTCCTTTTCATAGGCCGCAGAGCCTCCAAGGATTGGTACGTAAGTAGTTCAGAGCAATGTCTGGCCAAATCTCTCCCATATATGTCATGGAAGTCAAAACACGAAGTAATGACCACCGTGTTGTCGTAGCTAAGTATGAGCCCTTTCACAAAGTGTGTACACAAGGTCCATGTTAAGGGATCTCGGCCTTCTTTGGGTGGTGTAGACATTGCCTCCCAGATTTTCGGACCTTCTTCGATCTCTACTTGCTGAACCAGATCTTGTTTCAGTTTTCTTGGCCTATAGCCCAGACCACTTCCAGGTGCTGCTCGATGATTTCTAACAGGAGTGGTCCTGCCTTGCAACTGTGTGCCCAGACCTCTTCCAGGCTCGTAGCCGTTCTTCATCATAATCCTCCATCCTGGGGTACTCATGCACTTCCCCCTTTTTATGGCATCTAACGGGTATGGAGAAATAGTGGCGGCTTTTAGAAGATCAGCCACTGGACGATAGACCTGTAATACCGACAGAAAAGGTTGTCGGCCAGGTAAAACAGCAGACTTAATGTTCAAGGTATGAGCAGCAGTCGTCACTTTAATAATTCGTCCTTTGAAAGGGAATTTGAGGCAATGGTGATTCGTAGAGGGAATCGCCTCAAGAGTTTTGATATAAGGACGACCCAAAATGGCATTTATAGAAGGATCGATTTTCAGGATGTGAAATTCGACCTCTGCATGACTTACAGGGCCTAGCTCCACCTTCAAATAAACCATTCCCAGAGGAGAACGGGTAGAGTTGTCATATGCTGTCACAGAGATGGGGCTAGGCAGCCATTTTTCTTTGGGCACACCGCATAGCTCCAGGGTCTTCGGAGGTAAAACATTGATCGAAGCCCCTATGTCGACCAGGCATGCATCCACGGCCTTCTTACAGATGTTGACCGTGATGCTCAGAGCCATGCTTCTGGCTGCTGGCGGTGCTAGTTCCGATGTATGAAATGTAATGGAGGGCTGATCCCCCTGAGGAACTAGTAGTGCTGCAATTCTTCCTACCGGCACGTCCTCATTGACCATCACCTTCTGTAGATATTCCATTAAGGCTTCTTGGTGAATCTTGGACCTTTTGATCAATTCAAGTACAGTGATCCGTGCCGGTGTCCGATCCAGATGTTTCAACAAGTCATATTGAGTGCCTGGTGCACTCTCTTCATTATGGGCTTCCTCAGTCGGCTGTGATGGGCCGTCTCTAACTGTGGACTGAGGAAAGACTTTGTTGAAAATCCTTCCACTCCGGAGCGCGTGTTCCTCAACCGTAGAGGATCCGGGTGACACCTTAAGTACCGCAGGGTTGGATGGTGCGGATAGCGTAGAGGGTTGGTATGTAGGTGATGGCGTAGGGCTAGGTGGTGATGGCGCGGTGCGGATTAGAGGCCTAGATGGTTGGATGGTGGATGGGTAAGTGGTTGGTGAAGTGGGGAATGGTACGCGTAATAGCGGTTTGGATGGTAAGGGGATATCTGGGTAGGTGGTGGTGGTAGCGTGTGAAGTAGGAAATGGTATGCGTAATAGTGGCCTAGATGGTAGAAGGGGCGCGTGATTGGTTTGCAAGGGGTTATATGGTAGCGGTGTAGGAGTGCGTGGTGTGATGGGCTTGAGGAAGGTGGGTAGTGGTAATGGGTTATTGGGTGCGGGCGAGTGATATGTGGGTGCCGGTAGAGGGGTGATGGTAATGGATTGTGGCCTAGGTATGTGGATGGTGCGGCGTAGTGGTCGCTCTGCGGTACTTGAAACGTGACCCGTTGAACAAAGAGAGGAAGAGTCCTCTATTCTCCACTGTTGCCCACGACCAGCCTCAGACTGGCTGTTCGTCAAAATGGGAGCAACTTGGTTTTGGTTCTGGTGCTCCGGGAGTGGATTCTGCACTATGCCCATGTTGGGTGGTGCTGCTGCTTGTGCTGGTGGTCTTGCTTGCTGCTGCTGCTGCTGTGGTCTTCTCGCCTTCAGGGCTGATATGTACTTTTTCATCTCCTCCCAGTCTATGCCACCCTGCTCGTTGAGATCATGAATATAATCTCTAAATTGAAAGCAGGTGTCAATGGTATGCCCAGGTTGCCTATGGAAATAGCAATACCTGGACGTGTCGGCATTTTGAGGCCAGACGGCCTTTTCCCTTGGCAAAACTAAGGCATTAGCTGCCATTAGAGCACTGAAGATATCTGCCAAGGATTCTGGGAGGGCCGGGTATTCTGCCCTCTTCGGGCCTGGAGGTCTTCTCTGCTGGTTGTAGTCACCAGGAGGAGGGACATTATGGTATGCCGGCGGTGCGCGCGGCTGATACTGTAGCTGTTGCTGTTGCTGATATTGCTGCTGTTGGGGCTGCTGGTACTGCTGTTGCCGTTGCGGCTGTTGTAGCTGTTGCTGGTTCTGATTCGGCTGCTGGGGCCGCTGATACTGCTGTTGATAATGAGGGTTCTGCTGCTGCCTATACCCTTGTTGGTTCGGCTGCGGTGGCCTCTGGTACTGCTGCTGGTTCCTCACGAACTGGGGCGAGTTATTGTTCATGCTACTGACTTGCTCGTGAGAGAGCGTGCCCTCAGTAGTCGGACCTGTGTTGGGAGAGTTTGGCACTGCAGGCTTCCGAGGTGGAGGCCTGCTAGGTCTGTGAGGATCAAAGACGCTAGAGAACGTAGCGTCCTTGAAGGCATTCTGGCAGTACCGTGCTCTTTCATAGAGCTCTGCCATGTTGGTCAAATTGTTCAAGGAGAGGACTAGCTTGAACTGGGGCGTGGCGTTGGAAATTAACATCTTCACTTGCTCAGACTCGGACAAGTGATCTTTCACCTTTTCAGCCAGGCCCCGCCACCTATCAGCGAAACTGACAAACTCCTCATTAGGTTTCATCTTTTCTGCAATGAGGTCAGTGATGGACAAGGAGGGTGCAACTCTGTCCTGGTATCATTGGATAAATTTGCGTGAAACGATACCGTAATCCTCTACTTCGGAGGGTTCCAGAGAAAAGAACCACTCGAGGGCTGGTCCCTCTAAAGATCTCCTGAACAAAAAAGCCAATGACCTCTTATCGTTCTGCCAGAAAGATGATTCGTACATAAACTCCTTCAGATGTGTGAAGGGGTTACCAGTACCGTTATACTTTCGGTACACTGGCATCTCAGAGGGTGGCAGATGGAATACTGGCAGGCTCGGTAAACTGATCTCTGGCACGGCTTTAACCCCCATCATCTTCTGGAGGTTGTTAAACTGCTCATCCATGCGCTCCATCTTGGCCAGCAACGCTTGCGTGGTCAGATCTGCCTAGGGAGGAGGAGGAGGTGGAAGTACTTGATAGGCCTGCTGCCTAGAGTACGTTGGACAGGGAGGACAATAAAGAGGAGGTCCGACAGAGCTTCCGCCATGCCCGAGGGCATTTTGATAAACAGGCGTTTGCGGTCTAGCCGGTTGCCTAGATGATGAAAGCTGTGGCCCAGCTGGCCGAGAAGTGACATGAAGGCCCTCCGTGGCCTGATGGATATAAGGAGGAGGAAGAGGAGGTTGTTGAGTAACAACAGGGGGAGCCACAGGGTTCGGCTCAGCAGGCTGCACGGGTGCCTTCCCCTTCAGAATAGACTGGATCGCCTCGAACTGCTGAGAGTCCAGTTGGGAGGCAAGAACTCCCAGGGCGTTGACGAGATCCGAAGGATCAGAGGGTGAGGGATCATTCTGATTCATGTCCCCCTCTAGATCGGGATTAGGGATCGCATATTCATGCGGGGGAAGATCAGGATATCGATCCTGTGGATGAAAGAGAGGCGTCCGGACATTCCCATCTTGTCGATATGGAATGGGGACGGAATTACGGGAGGCATCAGCATCTCTCCCGTTCTCATAGTTGTAGTCCGAATCGCGAGGGGCATTAGCATCTCCCTCGTAGTTGATGATGGCGTCTTGAGCCATACTCAAGTCCCTACCTGATCGCAGCAGCATGATGTTAGATTCCCTTTTCAAAGATTTGACAAACAAGTTGCACAGAGATTAATCAAACAAGTGGATGTTTAACGTGATTTTAAGGTTCCTTGTTGAGTTATTTGGATTGGATTAAACCTCAAATTCGCTCAGGGAAAGGATCCTAGTTTCAGTTCAATTTTCACCGTTATTCTTTAGGGCTTTCTCTCACAACGTTTTGGAATCTAGCCGGGACTTCAATTGGTACAACCAACCCGATGATCAAGGAGGAATACCTTGATTTTGGGGACTTATAGAGGTCTCAACGTCAACTCCTCTAGTCTGATCAAGGGACCAACCCAATCAGAGAGAGTTGCTGACGTCGAGTAGTGTGTTCCTAAGAAAAGGAGGGTATTCGCCTCCATGCGTATGCCCTACGGCCTGGATGGCCTCTAATGCTTAATTAATAATGGGTAGCTAGCACTCAAACCACAAAAATCTGAGAACTGAAAAATAATTAAGAAACTGTCTGAATTGCGTCGATGGTAGTCGACGCTATTCAAAACAGAACTTAATTTTTTCGCAGAAACAGATCTGAAAAATAACTAAGAAGCTGTCTGAATCGCGTCGACGGTAGTCGACGCCATTCAACACAGAACTTAATTTTTTCGCAGAAACAGATGCAGACAACAGAGAAGATATGGAGACTGAAAGGCGTCTAGGGGTGTTGACGCGGTTTTGAAACGCGTCAGTGCTCCTGGACGCTTTTCAGTTCGCAGAAACAGTTTTGCAGGAGGATTTTCTGGGTTGAATCCTCCTCAAACAGGATAAAAAGCAGTAAACAATCAACTCATGCAGATATTTTTTAGTTCCAGATTTTAACAGGATGATTTACTAACTAAACAACTAGGAAATCAATCAATCACACATCATTTTCATCACAAAAACAGCTTTTTGAACTAATCAAGGGGAGGGCAAGATCTTGCCACTGGAGTGTGCACGTGGTGCACGAGGGAAATTAATTAAACTAAAACACTCACCAATTGGTGAGGACGTGTCGAGAGACACAAATGGTGCACTGTGGGTGCCCGATTGATGATAGCAAGAACAAAAAGAAACTAAAAGATGGCGAGACCAAGTCCCACCGTGATCGCCAAAAAAGCTGTAGGTGCTTAAAATGCTCGTGTGATTAACATGAAAAATCTATGTTGTTTAGTGTAAACTAACCTATTAAAAACAGCAACTAAGTGCAGTGATCGCCAGAAACTTTTGACTTAAAAGTTTCAAAAGAGAGTTTTGATCGCCTACCTGTTTGAACGCGGAAGATATCGAGTCCTTGATTCCCCTCCTTCAGCCGGCTGAAGAAAGAGAGCCCTTCTCGTTCTTTGTTCTTGCTGTTGAGTTTGAGGTTGAGGATCGTCCAGAAGTCCTTTTGGCTTTGTGCTTGATTTCCCCTTTTGATTCTCTTGTTGTTGTTGAGTGCAGCAGAGACAGAGAGAAAGAAAAATGAAGAAACAATGATGAGAATTTAAATAGAAACAGTATCTAAACTAATCATGATTTTAAGCATGCAATTGAACAGCAAACTTACTTGTTAAATGGTTTTTGAAACCCCTTAATCAAATAAGTTTTGAAAGATGATGTTGTGGTGTGTGTTGCATAAAGTGATTATGAAGAATGAAAGATTAATGAAGATGTAGAATAAAAATACAGAAATGAAACACTTATGCCCAATGGTTCAAGCCTTGAAAGAATGAAGATTCTTGAAAGGACGCCGACTTCTGGAAATGGCAGCGCTCCGGCGTTCCGACGTTGTTGCTTCGATCTTCAACTCACTATCGCTCTATTTTTTTTCAATGGGGCTCAACATTTTTTACTCTTCAAGATGTAAGGTATTTATAGGCTTTTTCTGCGTTCGCGATTAACATAGAAAAATCTAGGATTTATCTATCTTAACCGACAGATAAATACTAATTAATTCATCTTTATCTGTAATTATCTAAAACGCGTCCACCATGGCTGATGCCTTTCAGATTAATTAAGATAAGGATAAACATCCGGAAAAACTTATCTTTACCTTTATTAGCTAAAACGTGTCTACATGTGTAGACGTCTTTTACACTAATTAAGATAAAGATAAACATCCGGAAGAGAAGTTAAAATAGCCTAGGAAACCTAAAACGCGTCAGCACTCACATACGCCTTTTAGCTAATTAATCAATTGATTAAAAATTCAAATTTAAACGTTAAAATAAGAATAAACTCTAAATCGCGTCCACATGAGTTGACGCGTTTTAGACTTCTGCATATTTTAACTGAAATTTGAGCTAAAATCAATTTAATTGATTAACTTAAACATGTCTGTTAAATCCGACACTTAAAAATATCAATAAAAATTAATTAATGATTAAATATCAAACCATTCTGAGGCATTATTATATGATACGAAATTTATTCAAAATGACGTCAAAATTAGCGTGTCTACAATAACCATTGAAATTCAATCGGGAATGAGGTACAATCTGTTTTCCTCGACTCCGGATTTCATATTTTAACTTTAATGGTTGAAACTAACCCCTTGATGGATTTAATTGCGGCTTGAACTATACAGGAAACTCAAAAAACTAATTTTCAGACTTGAGTCTGCGCCACTGTTATGAGTCTGCGCACCCTTGCGCAGACTCAATTCAAAATTGTTGAAGAGGCGTTGCATGGGCTGATAGACTCATTTATGGTTCAAGTAACTCAAATAATTGAAGTTAATTCATTCAAAAAAAAGGGTTTAAGATAGCTATCTTCTATTTTAAATAAACACAAAATTTCAAACACGAGTTGATTCTGCATAACTTTCATAAGCTCATTTTAAATGAAACAATCAACTAAACAATAAATCAAATTGCTCAAATCATTCACAACCATATATCAAACACCCCATGTCATTTAAATAAACATCCATTTACAAAAGGATCCAAATCCCTTCAAAATAAACCAAAATTACAAGTTTAGCTGAGTCTGCACACCCCTTGCGCAGACTCAAACCCATTTTTCTCGCCTCCTTGATATTTGAAGCTCCCCAGCTCTTTGAAACTCTTGGAATTCCCCTCAACCTCAGGAGGTTCCATCTGTTTAAGAATCTTGCTCAAAATCCTCTTTAAACTTGAGTTTGCGCATTAATCCCAAGGCCAAAACCTCATCTCTTGGCCCTCAAATCACGCCCGCAGCTCCAAATCTGTAAATCATCACTAAACAAAACATAAAATCAACTTATCCCACCAATAATCCAATAAAACAACTCATAATTAAAAAATCCACAGTTCAGACTTGAGTCTGCGCATCCTGGCACAGACTCAACCCTAAAATTCACAAAAAATAAAAAATCAACTTCCCGAGCACCAAAAGATGATCTAAAACCCTCTAAAAATCAAGTTTATTCTTATCTATCAGAATATCAAATAAAAACACCAAGTTGTTCTTGAAAAAATGCATAAAACAACTCAAAACACTTTGGTGACAAATGAGTCTGCACTACCCAGTGCAGACTCAACCCTGAAATCCCAAATTTGGTCTTTTTGCCCTTAATTTCCCTCCAAATTAAATCTAAAAATTTACATAAAAACTTCATACTTTATATAAGTCAAAAACCTAAATAAAAGCTTAAAACTCCTTTTACAAAAAATATAAAAAATACTAAACACTTTGATAAACAATGAGTCTGCACTCTATAGGGCAGACTCAACCTTAAATTCCTAAAATCTGGTATTTTGGCTATTAAAATTCCATCAAATAAAATCAAACTCTTAAGAATAAAACATATATTTTTCACAAATCAAAACCTAAACAAAAAATTATAACTTTTTCCTAAAAATTACATGAAAAATTAAAAAATAAGCTTGTGACAAATGAGTCTGCGCTACCCTGCGCTGACTCAACCCTCAATTGGTAAAATCCAATCTTCTCAACTCTAATTCCTTTAAAATTGAATAAAAAACCCCAAGATAAAAATAGAATACTTTCTATAAATAAAAAATCAAATAAAAATCATTTTTTCCCTTTTGTAAAACATAAAAAATACCTAAAAGAAGCCTCACTTCAACCTTGCTCATTCTCTAAAAATCTACAAAATTCAAAACATAGAAGGCATAAGTATTTAAAGCATATTCCACTCAAATCAAATAAGAAAACATAAAAAATACTTTTCATACTTTCCAAATCAAATATGAAATCTCTTTACTTCAAAACTGAAAAAACACAATAAGAAATGTTTATTAGACTTCCTTGATAAAAAATGTCATCCACTTCAATCAAAATGCCATAAAAAGATCTTCATTCCTCTTATAAATCAAAAATCAAAATAATAAAGATAAGCATTCTCATTGGCAACAAATGAGTCTGCGCATCCTTGTGCAGACTCAACTTCATATTCACTCTCAAACATAAAAATTTAATAAATCTTCAATGCATCCACATAAATCAATCCAAAAAGACTAAAAAAATGTCTCTCATCATCATCCATCAATAAAAATCAATAAATCAAGTCTTGTGCAGACTCAACTCGAAACTAAAAAATGAGTTTTCTTCTCAAATAAAAACTAAAATTCATTCATTTTTCGAATGCAATCTTGTACATCTTTCTTATATCATTTCAAAAGGTGTTATTCTATTCTTCCGACGATTAATCAAGGGTTTTCCTCTTAGGAGGATGTAATTAACGCTATTCCATTTATGGGTAGCGGGATCGGGTCGAAGAACTATGCATTCATCTGATTGAGTCAAGTAAAAGCACACAAATAACAAATCTAAATAAAAAAAATCAAAAAATCAAGATCAAGTGTATTTTTTCTCTAAAAAATGTACGACAATCTCTTTTGGCACGCCCGGTGGGACCTGTCCTCCCTTCATCTTCTCGTCGGAAGAATAAGGATAACACCCATTCTTTGAAGTTATTGATTATCTCTTTGTTGTATTACAGGAGACTCAATGGAATCGAAAGTTTTCTTCGGCCCTCTGGTGGTCGAGAACCATGCTCGCTATGGCTACCTGGCGGTACCTGTGGCATTCGGGAGCTTCCCTCCCGTTATTGGTTTTCTGAATTTTCTCGGGGTGGTCTTCATGCAAACTGAGATTATATCTGATGTACCTCAAGCACAAGTAGTCAGCTGCTGCACTATTCACAATCATGCTGCATCATCTTCAAAACAATATCGGGGAAATACCCGAAAGGGTCGAAATCCCCAGTTCAATTCAAAGGCAGTCTCTGCACAATGGTCTAGGACCAAAAAATCAATTCTTGTTGGGAGCCTGCGGATCTTTCTAGACGGCAGCAAAGTTGATACTTCCAAAGATCGACTGGTTCCAAATATTCCAGTTCAAAACTCATTCCAGGTCTTTGAAGAAATGGATAGAGAAAGAATGAAAAATGAGATAAAAGAACAAGGAAAAGTTAAGATTCAGATGTCGGAAAAACAAGAAGGAAATCCCAAACCAGCTTATTGTTATAGGACGAAATATTGTCAAAAGCCACCAGCAAAACAAATCTGGGTGCTCAAACATCAAGAAGATCAATATGCACAAGAAAAATCAAAGCCAATCTTCTAGTCACAAAGGCGGCAAATATGGAAACCAATACAAAGACAGCTGCCTCATGCTGAGTTGCCAAAAAGAAAGAAGTCAAGAGAAAGATATGAAAATGAAAAGTCAAAAAAGCCTTAAAAAACATCTGTATTCCAGAGGCTGCAGCCGAAACCTCCTTCCGCAAGGAGAGCAGCAGAATTCACCCAAGGAAGCCTGATGATTTATTCATGTCATACTATCAACAAGTATGGGGTACTCCCTGAAGATCCAGAAGAAATCAGAGATTTAGCCTTAAGGCCGGGTCTAGTTACCCGAAGAATGCAAGCGGCAGCCATAGTTGCCCAAAATTTTCCTACCCTATTGGAAAACATTGATGAGGAAGCAGAACTATCTGCAAATGTCATTGAAGCATCAGGAGAAGCTCTTTCTGCACCAGTAGAGCAGTAGCTTCCACAGCGAATCAATCAGCAAAAAGAAGCAGAACCAAGCATAACTCAGTTGTTATTGCAAGAAATTGAGTTGTTGAAAAAGCAATTGAAAGAAAAAGATGCCCAAATGCAAGGGGCAGGATGGGCTGGTAAAGAAGGAGGTGCTTCAACTTCCTCTTATCCTTGGGTGGCTAACCCTCCAGTACCACCTCCTCCATCTCAAAATCTTCTAAATATATCCATGCAGTCATCTAGGCCTGTGCCTGTGAGTGAAACACCTGCATATACTCAAGTATCCAATAGTCAAGCTGCTCCTGCAATAGTATTGCAAGACAATTTGATCTCAAATTTGCCACTTCAAGCCTCCCAAGTTCAGAGAGTTAATTTCTTCCCAAATCCAGCAGATCCTACTGTGGCTCAAAGGCTGATGCTAGAACAGCTCATTGATATGAAGCTGGCAGAAAGAGTGGAAGGTACCTCCACGGTATATGATGTGTACAAAGTACCATATCTAGTGCATCATGCTATGAAGAGGCTTCCGCTGGGAATGACCAAAGTGCCCAAGTTTGAAAAATTCAATGGCCAAGGAAATCCAAAAGAACACTTGGCATATTATAATGGGGCAATGGGAGACCTAGCCACTGATGAATCTTATATGCTGAAATTTTTTGGGTTTTCATTAACTGGACTCGCATTTGAATGGTATTTTTTTCTTCGGCCTGGATCTATTGCAGGGTGGGCCAATCTTCAGAAGCAATTTCAAGACAGATTTTATCTGGTGGAGAGAGATCACTCTGACAGAGCTATATACTGTGAAACAAGAAAACAATGAAAATGCTTCCAAATTCATTGCTAGGTGGAGGAATCTTAGCATGAAATGCAAAAGACCACCATGTCAAGAAGATGCAGTGGTGATATGCAAAAGTAATCTAAAAAATGAAGTCCTTGAAAGGCTGGTAGCCATTGAAATCAAATCTTTTGACAAATTGAATACTGTGGTATCAGAAGTTGAAAGTTTTCTTAGCCGATCCAGAAGTGAACCAAGCAACAACAAAGGAAAATTTGATAGAAGAAATGCTCCACGTAAGTCAAATACAGTAGATTTATCTACATTCAACACGGAGCAACAAAAGAAAGGTCCAGTCACGCAGGCCGAAACCAGCAACAATAGAGAGAAAGAAGCCCAAGCCTTATCTTCTCTCAGAGACAGAATGAACAGGCCATACAGCTTCCCAAAAGACAAAACTCATGTTCTATTTGAATGGACACGAAAATACAATCAGATTGTGTTACCACAGTCGAAGAGGCCAGAAGATGCCAAAAGATCTAATGATCCAAATTATTGTCCATATCACCAAATTATGGGACATCCTATTGAAGAATGCTATGCGTTCAAAGATGCAGTCGAAAAATTAATTCAGAAAGGTGTCCTGAAGATGGGAGATCATCTTGTCGATCCTCCACAGCCTCATGTCTGGACAAAAGCAAATGTGGCATCTGTAAATGTGCATCATATGGTCTCTATTTACCAGTCATTAAGTCCAGAAACTGCAAAAAGAAGCACCCAAGCCACTTATGAGCAACTGGTACTTCAACCACTCCAAGCATCTCAGTGGCAGACAGTTAAAAAGAAGCCAAGATCTCATATCAAGCAAAAATAATCAGAAGTATATGTTCATGGAGGTATTCCACGACGGCCGACATATGTTCAACCCATCCCTCCACCAAATATGGATAATATGATATCCGATATGTCTAAAATGGCTCTATCTGCACCGGTCAAAGCTGCAGCTTCAGGCAAAAAATAATGTGCGTCTTTCCTTCGGCAGGAGACATCCCAATCAAGTTCAAGTTACCCTGCTCCAGCAAGCAGTATATGGAAATGGGTAGATCCTCATACTGTAAGGAGGGTTATCAACAGAAGAAGAAAAAGAGAAACACCAATACCAATTCTACTTAAGGGTAAAGATCCACTGTCAAAGTTGCAACAGCTAATAGACAGCTTGGATGAATATGAACAGCCTCAAAGAAAGCCAACAAAGTTGAAGCATTATATCCCATGGGAGAAACTCCAAAATATGACAATGAAGCAAATACATGAAGAAGCCCTATTCTGGGAACATGAAGTCAAAAGGCCGAAGACTGAAGATAATCAGGAAAATGGGAAAGAAAAGCAGGAAGGCACTTGCATTGTCATGTCTTGCAACACAATATCAACAATAAATGAAAGTGAAGATGATGAGAAGGAAGAAATCTTCCTTGCTCCAAACATGGAAGTGATGGAAAGCTCCACATCAACTCCAAATGAGCAACATGTCACCCGCTCTGGCAAAAAGTGGGGACGGAAGCCTCCATTGGCTACTGCTCAAAAAATTATCCAGCTGTAAGGGGAACACCATATGTTATCCCAGAACCAGAATTCAGAGGAATGGAATCCATGCCTTTGTCAAAAAGAAATATTCAAATCCCGCCTCCGGTCGGGCTGTATCCAGAAAATTCTGATCAAGAAAATGGGGTGTTACCCTCTTTATATGAATTTATGACAGTTCAGAAGTCTGCAAAGAAAAGTAAACAAGTCCAACAGCAGCCGTCTGAAGAACAAGATCCTCAGGTTGCCTCTCTAGAAGTTCATGATAAAGAAAAACCAGAAAAGAAAGTCATCGGCTTTGTTGCCATCTAAATTTACTATGTGGGAAGTTTTGTCACTCAGTGAGGAATTGCGAAAGGCTCTCATTGCAGCTTTAAAAACACCTCAAATTTATGAAGCGCATGCAGCAGAAATTCAAGAAATACCCTATGAGTCATTCATGGCTTCCATCACCTTCACTGAAGATGATATGTTGCTGCCTACAAATGACCACAATAGGCCGCTCTACATGAGAAGAAAGATAAATGGACAATCTGTCAATAGAATTCTGATTGATCAAGGCTCTGCTGTCAGCATCATGCCTCTCAGAACTTTCCAGAAATTTCATTTTCATATGCACCTAAGAAGAGTGCAAGATTTCAAAATACCTGGATTCAACCAGAAGTCAAAAACACCAATTGGGGCAGCTGAATTTGAAATGGTCGTCGGTGACTTTCACTTCACAGTCCTCTTCCATATCATAAATTATGATACCACATACAAAGCTTTGCTTGGGCGGCCATGGATACATCAATATTTTGTGGTGCCCTCCTCATTGCATCAATGCATCAAATTTCCCTGGAAAGGACAAATACAGCGGGTCTTCGCTGATCTTGAGCCTTTTGAGGTTCATGAATGCCATCTTATGGATGCCAACCTCTATATACCTCCACCCCTGGAGGAAAAAGAAGATAAAGAAGCAGAAAAACCTGATACCAGTCGGAGCAAGGAATGGTTTCCACCTCCACCAGATATCGGCTCTCTCAGTCTCGAAGACAAAGAAGCTACAATTATGAAAAGTCTTTCAGCAAAGACAACCAAGCAGCAAGATGTACTCTCTATAGAAGTCATAGTCCCAATCGGACTAATACATCCTATTGAAGAGTGTGAATGTCAGCTCGTAGAGCCTTTGAAAAAATTCGTGATTCCTCACGAAGATGGACATAAAATAGTCTTTTATAGAGCTGATGAGCAGTCAGCTACTGAAGACAAAGATTGCTATATTCCCGATATAGAAGAAGAATTATGGCTTGACATCATGGGTCTCCCAGACATGACAAAGCACACAGAGGAATTGGCTAAGGCTCAGTCAATTTCATTATATCAAACAAAAAAGGAATGGAGCAGATTCCAACAGCTATGGTACCCTCCTAACATGTCCAAAGCATTGATGCAACATACACAATATCCAGGCCTGGGATATACCTTGCCGGAAGAAGAAACTCCTGAATTTTCAGTAAATATGACATCTATTTTGCCAGAAATACTAGAAATTGCACAAGCAATATATGATGACTATGATGAAGAGCAGCCCACAGGTCAGTCTATTCAAGAAAGTCAGCCAGAAGCTGATCAATCTCCTATTCCGGCATGTCAATACTGGAAACATCTTGAAGAAGAAGACATCCAAGTCACAGAAGTCAAGGAAAATGATATCCCAAGTTCCAATATGATTCAGAATATACCAGAAGAACAAGAAAATCCATATATCACCCCTGAACCTTATGTTAACACAGGTCAAAGGGAAGATGAGCTCACTCAGCTTATAGAAAATCAACAGGCAGATCTTGCCCCAAGTATTTTCACAGCAAATCAATCAAATGAAATTGACCAAGAAGTCAACAAAATTGAAGCAGAAATTGAAGAAGAAGTAAATGAAGAAGATCTAATGGAGTTCCAGCCAGATCCTCCGAAACTTTAAGATGGAGGGCAAGCTACGGTTGATGAACTCCTTCAAATTAATTTGGGCTCTGAAGAAGACCCAAGACCAACATATATAAGTGCATTGCTCAGTCAAGAACAACAGCAAGCATATATTTCGCTTCTGAGGGAATTCCGGGATTGTTTTGCCTGGTCCTATAAAGAAATGCCTGGGTTAGATCCAGAAGTTGCTCAACATTATTGACCCAGCCATCGAGCCAATCAAACAAGCTCCGAGAAGAATGAGGCCAGAGTTGATAAACAAAATCAATGTTGAAGTTGACAAGTTAATTGATGTTGGCTTCGTACAAGAAAATCAATATACAACATGGTTGGCAAATATTGTTCCAGTCAAAAAGAAGAATGGACATATCAGAATCTGTGTAGACTTCAGAGATCTAAACAAGGCATGCCCAAAGGATGACTTCCCAGTGCCTGTTACCGAAATCATGGTCGATGCCACCACAGGATATGAAGCTTTGTCTTTTATGGATGGATCATCAGGATATAATCAAATATGGATGGCTGACAAGGATAAGATCCATACTGCCTTCAGAACTCCTAAAGGAATCTTCCACTACAAAAGAATGCCCTTCGGCCTCAAAAACGCCGGTGCAACATACCAAAGGGCAATGACCAAGATATTTGATGAATTCCTTCATCAACAAGTTGAATGTTATATTGATGACCTAGTTGTCAAAACCAAGAAAAAGGAAGATCATATGCAAGATCTCCACACCATATTTGAAAGGCTGAGGCAATACAGCTTGAAAATGAATCCTATGAAATGCGCCTTCGGGGTTTCAAGTGGCAAATTTCTGGGCTTTATTGTCATATACAGGGGCATTGAAATAGACCCAGTCAAAATCAAAGCTATCCAGGAGCTTCTGCCTCCAAAGAATCTCAAAGAGCTACAGTCCCTTCAGGGACGGCTCGCATACATTCGAAGGTTCATATCCAACTTAGCCGGACGGTGTGAACCCTTCTCTAAATTAATGAGGAAAGATGCCCCATTCATATAGGATGATGAATGTCAAAATGCGCTCAAGAAAATCAAGCAATACCTTGTATCACCACCCGTGCTGGGGGCACCTATCAAAGGCCAGTCATTAATCTTATATATCGCCGCTCAGGAGACTTCTCTGGGGGCAATGCTGGCACAAGACAATGAAGAAGGCAAAGAGCAAGCACTATATTACTTAAGCAGAAGGTTGATCGGGGCTGAACTCTGGTACTCACCTATCAAAAAGATATGCTTGGCCATGGTCTTTGCAGCTAAAAGACTCAGGCACTATATGCTATCACATGAAATCCAGCTCATCTCTAGGGGTGATCCTCTCAAATATATCCTCAATCGACCAGCCTTGAAAGGTCGTTTGGGCAAATGGGCAGTCCTCCTCATAGAGTTCGACATCAAATATGTCCCTCAGGAAGCCATCAAAGGTCAAGCCATTGCAGACTTCTTTGCAACACATCCAGTGCTAGAAGATTCACCATTGGTCACCGACCTGCCAGATGAAGAAACATTAGAAGCTTACCATACTGAACAAAAGATATGGCAACTATATTTTGACGGGGCCTCCCGTTCAGTAATTGCACAAGATGGTACATTGACTACAAAGGCTGGAGCAGGCATTGTCTTGATATCTCCAGAAGGCGAGGTTCTGCATACCTCGTGTTCCTTAAGTAAGCCATGCACCAACAATGAAGCTGAATATGAAGCTCTGATAGTTGGCCTGGAAGTTGCTCTGGATATGGGCATTCAAATGATTCAAGTCCATGGAGACTCAATGTTGATTATATACCAAGTCCAAGGAATATATGATGTCAAAAAGCCCGAGCTGATTCCTTATCAGAAAAGGGCCCTCAAGCTGATACAAAGATTCTATTTCTTTGAAATCAACCATATCAATCGCAGTGCAAATGCTCAAGCTGATGCTCTGGCTAAATTAGCAAGTTCTCTGGCTCTGCCGCCAGACGGGTCCCTTGAAATATGGGTCAAGAACAGAAGACTGTTACCAACTGTAGTGGGAGAAGGAATAGAAATGTAAACAGAAGTATGTGCAGTGGAAGAAGCCGATAAGCCTGATTGGAGGGAAATGCTTCTCAACTAGTTCAAGCATAAAATATTGCCAAGCACCCGAATCAAGTGTGCTAAAGTAATCCGTATTAAGCATTCATATGAATACAAAGGAGACACTCTCTTTCGAGTGACATATGATGGCTAAAGAAAAGTTCTCCTCAGATGCCTATCAGCAAAAGAGATAACTGAAGCCTTGAGGGAAATACATACCGGGGTCTGTGGTGCTCACCAGTCTGGCCCCATGATGAAAAATCAACTCAAACAATCGGGCTACTACTAGCCCACAATGTTCGATGATTGTGCGCAATATGCCAAATCATGTCACAACTGCAAGGAATATAGCCCAATTCCAAGAAAACCTCCGGTGCCCTTGCACCCTACAGCACCATCATAGCCTTTTGCCGAATGGAGCATGGACGTTGTCGGTCCATTCATACCCTCCTCAAGAGGTGCTAAATATATTTTGCCGCCACATATTATTTTTCCAGATGAGCCGAAGCAGTAGCATTAAGAGAAGTCACTGGGGCAGCTGTTGAAAGGTTCCTCCGCCAAAATATGTTGTTCCGATATGGTACACCCAGTCGGATCATCTCAGATAATGGAACGTGCTTCCGAAATCAAATCATATACAAGCTAGCTGCGAAATTAAAAATTGATTGGAGAACCTCCACAGTCTACAATCCACAAGCCAATGGGTTAGCAGAGGCTTTTAACAAGACTCTATGCAACCTTCTAGCAAAGACAGTCAATTCAACTAAGAAAGACTGGGAAGAAAGAATGTATGAGCATTATGGGCTTACAGAACCATATACAAAACTCCAACAGGCTGTTCTCCCTATTCCTTGGTATATGGGTCAGAGGCAGTCGTACCAATTGAATTGGAAGCCTCCTCTTTGCGCATTGCCTTAGAGCAAGGGCTTATCAAAGGAAATCAATCAAATGCAGAAAGGCGGCTCGAGGAGTTATTAGCCTTGGAAGGCGACAGACTTCGAGCCCAACAAAATATCCAGATATATCAAGCTCGCATGGCTCGAGCATTTGATAGACTAGTCAAAGAAAGAGCCTTCAAGAAAGGAGACCTAGTTATGGTCAAAAGAAGAGAAGTCTTGGCGTCAAATCCAAAAGGGAAGTTGACCAGTAATTGGATCAGCCCCTATGTCGTCAAAACTGTTTATGAAGGGGGAGCATATACCCTCACCAATCATAAGGGAGAAGTGCAGTTCCCTCCCTTAAATGGCAAACATATGAAGCGCTATCATGCGCCACCTCCGTACTTTCTAAGCGAAGGTTGAAAAAATATATTGAAGCACTGTCTACGGTGTGAATTTGACCACCATGAAGATAGTCAAAAGAAATCATCCAGCTCTCGGGATGTATTCCCCCAAAACTATAAATCTTAAATGACATGGTAAAATTAACTTGCCTATATGAGCCAAGGACATTGAAGAGGCTCCAAAAGGCTTTACGAAGCCGCCCCAAAGCACCTCATAGGTTGCCAATGACGAAATGCCATTGAAAAAGAAAGAAAAAGAAAAAAGTTGGCACAACTATCCCGCTAGTCGGGCAATGGTGCTAAGGCAAACCCGGTGCGGAGGGAGTATAAATCATTTCCCGCTTCCCGTTTTATAACCGGTCGAAGTTTTCAATCAAATCAATCTGAATCGATGATGTTTTCCGATTCTAAAATTGTTTGATATAAACATGCATATGTATTGCAACCTTGTCTCTTCAATGAACAGGGGCCAAGAAGCTACAAAGAAATAGAGAAGATGGCCCGAGTCCTGCTGGACCTTGTCATTCAAGTCCAAATTCAAATCCAAGCTCAAATTCAAGCATAAATTCAAATGCAAGCTCAAAGTCAAGTATAAACTGGCCTGGGTCAGCAAGGCTCCGCCACTCAAGTTCAAAGCTCCAGCTCAAACTCGAGCAGGAAATCAAATGCAAAATTCAAGTTCAAAGTTCAAGAACCTAAAGCTTCAACTTAAGGAGCAAATTCAAATTCAAATTCAAATCCAGAGCTCCGCCTGAAGGGCAAGCTGGAGTTCAAAGGCAAATTGGCTTGAGTCAATAAGACCCGTCGCCTAAATTCAAGACCAAATTCAAGTTCAAAATTCAAAGCTCCAAATCAAGCTCGAGCCCAAAATGCAAGTTCAAATGCAAGTTCAAAGCTCCAGCCAAAGAGCAAGTACAAATTCAAGTATAAGTCAGCCTGGGCCAACAGGACCCACTGCTTAAATTCAAGACCAAAATCCAAGATCAAAACAAAGAAGATGGCCCGGTTTCATTTGATTCCGCCATCCAAGGTCAAAACAAAGAAGATGGTCCGGGTTTATTCAACCCCTCCATTCAAAGCTCAAATTCAAGTTTAAATCGGCCTGGGCCAATAGGACTCGCCGATTAAATTCAAAGCTCCTGTTCAAATTCAAAGCTCAAATTCAAGTATGAAGCAGCCTGGATCAATAGGATCCGCTGCTTAAATCCAAGTTCGAGCTCAAATTCAAATTCAAAATCCAAGAGTAAAGCAAAGTTGAAAGCAAGAGAATGGCCTGGGTTCATTCGATCCCGCCATTCAAAGTACAAATTCAGAGCTCCAATTGAAGTTCAAATGTAAAAAAAATCAAGCCTAAATCCAAGCTCAAGTTCAAATCGGCCCAAGTCAGCAAGACTCTGCCGTTCAAGTTCAAAATCAAATCCAAATGCAAATTGGCATGTGTCCTACTGGATTCTGCCATCCAAGCATAAAACAAGAAAGATGGCCCGGGCTCATTCGACCCCGCCATTCAAGCTCAAATCCAAATACAAACCGGTCTGGGTCATGAAGACTCTACCGTCCAAATTCAAAGCAAGCTCAAAACAAAGGGAGTGGCCTGGATGCATTCAGCACCGCCACTCAATTTTAAGCCCAAAGTCAAATCCAAGTGCAAGCAAATTCAAATCAAAGCAAAGTAAGTCGACCGGGGTCTTCAACGACTACGTCGCACTGGTGGCTGGCCCGGGTCCCTCATGACTCCGTCATCCCCGAAAGACCGGGTCTCCAAGAGGAGTACTCCGTCAACAATCAAGCAAATTCAAATCAAAGCAAAGTAAGTCGACCGGGGTCTTCAACGACTACGTCGCACCGGTGGCTGGCCTGGGTCCTTCGTGACTCCGTCATCCCCGAAAGACCGGGTCTCCGAGAGGAGTACTCCGTCACCAATCAAGCAAATCCAAATCAAAGCAAAGTAAGTCGACCGGGGTCTTCAACGACTACGTCGCACCGGCTGATGGCCTGGGTCCCTCGTGACTCTACCATCCCCGAAATTACTGGGTCTCTGAGAAGAGTACTCCGTACTCCCTATCTACCTCGGCTACAAACCTATGAGTCTACTGTGGTAGTTAGGGTTCATCCATTCAAAATCACCCCTAGTTATCATGTCCAAAAGCCTTTAAGCCCGTCATTGATAATTAGGGTCTTCATGACCTAGATATCTAGGTTTGCATCCTTCTAACACCCCTGTCTACTTCGGGCTACAAACCTATGAGTCCGCTTGAAGTATTCTGGGTTCATGCATTTCAAATCATACCTATGTTATCACGACCAAAAACTTATGAGTCTGTCGTTGGTACTTAGGATTTGCATGGCGTAGACCCTTCCGGTTTATTGCCACCCTGCATAGTGGTTAAGATCCTTATGATCTTTGCCACCCCAATAAAGGCTCAGACCCTTACGGTTTGTGCCATTTTCAATAAACAAGTGATTGAGGTATTCATTGCCCCTCTCACTCTGTCCTTCCTTTTTAAGCTTCAATAATCCCCATGACATTGTTAGTTATGGAAGCCAATAAACATTGCTAAGTCATCTTCATTTGAAATCTTTTCCTTTCAGCTTTGCAGTTACTATGGATGCATACTTCACTCTACTTCATTTATAATAAGGGGAGAGAGGGATAACAAAAAAATGAGAGAAAAATCAAAAGGGGCTTTAAAAAAAAAAAAAAAAAGCTGCCTCGCCGGACTTGATCGTACCTTCTGCGGTCAAGGGAAACAAAGGCTATATACCCGGCTATGGTGAAAACCCGAAAGGGCGCTACAGGCAAAATCGGGAACCCCGCCGTATGAAAACCCAAAAGGGCGCACGGACAAAAGCAAGAGGGGGCCGACTCCGGTGAAAACCCGAAAGGGCACTTGGGTCGGTAAAGTGAATAATAAAAAAAAGAAATTCAAGCATGGCATTCATTGAAAGGGGGATATGATACAAAATTCTCCTTATAATATGCCGAAAGGTTACAAAGAATGACTTCCATCCCGGTCTACATAGAAAAGCAAAAAGAAAATACCCTTCCCAATTACAAAGTTCAGTTGTAAACAACATCGTGGAGCCTTAAGTAACATAGACAGCAGTGGAAGTCCTTCTCCAACTTGAGTATGTAACTCAGAAAGAGCTTCCTCTTCAATCTAAACCTCATGGCTAAATAGTCAAAAATCAATGGCTCTTCTCTGAAGCCCCATTTGCATGGAGAAAGAAATAGCCCATGCCGCCTCTGCTTCGAGTCTGGGATACCTCTATCATATCCCCACTTGGCAGGAATAAATAAAGGTGAGCGGGTCAGAATGCCGTCCTGAGGACGCATGATATTAGTCCCACTGGGCATGAGCATGTCTTTAGCATAACTCGGCTTGAACAAAGATTCGCCGCGGGTTACAGTTCCCCTCAGGTTGTCTCGAAATTTCAAAATGGCATCCTCGGCATAAAAAGCCCTCCTTTCAGAACGCACTCCATTGACCTTGAAGTCAAGCAAGAAGTTGTACAAATGATGATCACTGGGAAAGTGAACTGGATAATCTTTGCCCCGTCTATATTTATAGAATCCTTCTTGTAGACACCGATTTTGGACCACCCTTTTGGTCATGAACCCAATCCATCATTAGCCCTTCATCACCAAAAGCCCCTCATTTCAGTCATCTCAGCCCACTACCAGCCAGGCCCATTAACCAAATCCCGACCCTTTTTCACCTTTTCGTGGAAGGCCAGCTCCCTTGCCTTCCACCACCTTCGAAGGCCACCCCCCGCCTTCTACCCCCTTCGAAGGCCACCCCTCGCCTTCCACCACCTTCGAAGGCCAGCCACCTTGCCTTCCACCCTTTTGGCCCCCTTTTTCACCTTTTCGTGGAAGGCCAGCTCCCTTGCCTTCCACCACCTTCGAAGGCCACCCCCCGCCTTCTACCCTCTTCGAAGGCCAGCCATCTCGCCTTCCACCTTTTAGTCACCTTTTTCACTTTTTACCACCTTTTTGTGGAAGGCCAGCCCCCTTGCCTTCCACCTCCTTCGAAGGCCACCCCTTGCCTTCCGCCTCCTTCGAAGGCCATCCCTCGCCTTCCACTCCCTTCGAAGGCCAGCCGGGCCGCCTTCCACCACAAGAATGGAAGGCATGTCACCTGGCCGTCCACTCCTTAACCACCCCCTTGACTCCGTCTTCCCCACGTTCTTCTCTACTCGCCGCCCTCGTCCCCCACTACTCCGACCACTCCCCACTCCGGCGACTGCCGCATCCACTACCTCTAACCCTTGACCACTCCCTATTGGTTGAAGGGTGATTTACGGGGATTTAGACCCCTGTTTTCTCCCCTTTTTTTTCCGCCTATTTAAACCCCCCCCACATCCCCTCGAGCAGGGGGTTAAGAAGGATTTGGAGGGTTAAGGATTTTGAGTTAAGGATTCTGAAGGATTCCCGGAGGAGGACTTTCTGGGGAGAAGCTCGAGGAGACTCCAAAGGGGAAGGCTCAGGCTGCATTCTAAAACGGGCTTGCCTTTCTAACCTCTCTCTTTTACTCTTTCTTATTCATTCCATTACATTAGTAATACCACCTCACTCTTCACACACACAACTCCTTTCATTTGCATGCATACACGTAAGATGACCTAGTGGTTCTTACCCCCGCACAGAGGTTTAAAAAAAAAACGGGAGGTGGGTGGCCAAAACACATGGTCACCTTCCCTCCCCACCACCTATCCGATGCGTTCCCCTCTGATTTTAATTAGTTTTTTACGTCTTTATGAGTAGATCCTGCACCAAATATTCCTAATCGGGTTATTCTGTGTTTTGTCTATTATTTTCAGGGGATCCTTACCACATTCACGCATGTAGAGTACCGGGCTCTCCTCCTCTGGCCGGCCGAAGGAAGAGAAGGAGGAACCAGCATCTCCCGCTCCCACAGAACGCGATCACATCCTCACCATCCTGCGGAGCACAGGGACCGTAAGGTAATGCTCATGGCGATCACACTTTAAATTCTAACCCCCCTTCTGAATCGCCACAGTGCTAAGACGAACGGAGAGGAACCCCCATCCGAAGCCCGCAGCCGCGGCGGGGGAGACGTTCCGGGCGCCCCCACTTCTGAAAAGACAAGTCTGCTCTCATCAACCTTGCCATCTGATTCATCGGCAAAGTGATGGTCCAAGACAGCAACCTCAAAAAATTGTTGTAGTTCACTATCTTCATCTATGCCTGCTGCAGGTGTCAAGTAAAAGGGACTTATCACAGGCCCACTCTTTTCAGCCATCATAGGAGTCTGTTCAGAAGACCCTGTTGGAGAAACTAGCACATCTTCGGAGACAGTCTCGGGCATCACAGCTTTGTCTTTCCCTCGATAAGCCATTATACTGAAAAAGAAGAGACAACAAGTCAAAATCAAATGCAAAAAGCATTCCTCGAAAAAGAAAATTCTGTCAAAATTTTGGCAGCATCTCCCCTTAACGGAGGGCTGTTAAAATTTTATCGAGAGCCATCCGGGACAGACCGAGATGCTTCGATAAGAAGAAGACCCATGTCAAAGACAGAGGGGTGTAGAAATGGCATTCCAGTGACCCACTTCCCGAGAGCCGAGCTACAACCGGGACTAGGCACTGAAGCCGTAGCCCCACGGATTGCTCCCGTGGGAACTGCCAAAGTCAAACAGTAAGATGTTGATCCACCCGACCTGCAATCGCTACAGTAATGAGTCTGCGCCTACTGTAGATTGGCGAGCTCAGAGTCGGTTTCCTGCAAAAAGAAGACAAAGAAAAAATGTGAGAAGATGAATACAAGGTAGAAGAGACCCTCTTCACTCTCCCCATGCCCAAATCAATGGTGGCCAACAACACCCCATCAGTCCCACCGGCCAAAAAATCAGAAAAAAAGCTTTGCCTTTCACCTTAACCAACAGACGAGACGCTGGTGAAGAGGCTGAATTGTGATCCGAAGTCTGCCGCCGGCTGTGCCTACCGGACCAGCCTCCCTTGCGCACACCAACAGCCGCGTGGCTGAAGCCCACAAGCCCAACCAGTGAAGGCTTTCCCTGTGATAGCGGCGGTGCTCCCTAAGAACTTTTGCGACACCCGCTGCAAAGGAAGAAAAAGAAGAACAGAGCCTGGCCTATAAGCCGTGCCCTAACCGCCTCAAGCCCTGCGGTTCAAGACCCCCCAAGCGGTGGAAGGCCAACGCGCAGACAGCGGCGGTGGCACCCCCCGAAGACCCTTCTGGCTCCGGTCACAGGCAAGAACGCAGAGAAAGAAGGGCTCGGTGGCGGCGAGCTGCAGCGACGACGCCTGGCTCCCACGGCTCCAGCAGCCTTGTCCACCGGCGATGGCAAGAGGAGGAAGAGGAAGAGGCGGACTAGCGCTCAAAATCCCCCAGCAGAAAAAGCAAAAAGAAAAGCCCGCCCCCTTCCCTCTTTTATAGCCGACCGGGTCGGTTTTGAAGCCTTAGCCGGTCCAAGGCCCAAACCGGACCGAACCGGCGCAGACTCAAGGGCATGTGCCCCCCTCTCCCAAACGTCACATAGACGGACCGGTTCGAAGCCAAAGTTGAACCAAACGGGCGCAGACTCGAGGGGATCTGCCCCTCTCTCTCAAATTCAATATATATGGCCAGGTTTGGAGCTGAATTGAAGCCTGAACCAACGCAGACTCAAAGGGCACATGCCTCATCCTCTAAATTCAAGAAATCTGGTCGATTTAAAGCCCAAATTAAACCTGGACTGGTGCATACTCAAAAGGGTATACTAACCTATGGTTGCCTGAAGCTCAAGACCCGATCTGAGTCGGTCGCGGAAACAAATTCAAGAAAGAATCCTAGTGATTGCAGCAGTCCACAAACAAAACAAGTCCTTAATGGGTAAATCAAGACCTTTAAGTGGGGCCGGTCTTAAACTGTGAGCCGCTTAAATGGGATAGATACGTGACAATGGGCCATGCATACAACTCACTTCGTCGCCTCCGATCTCTGTGTGTGAGCCGCATGCGTGGGGGCATTTGTTGTCATCAAAAAATTGAATAAGAAGAAGAGCCTAAAGATCAACAAAGAAGGTCCAAATCAAAGATAATTGAAAGGAAGAACCGAGCCCATTAATTCAAACAAGAAAGCTCCAAGTAATTTTTTCAAGAAAGCCCAACTGAAGAAGAATTAATGGACAGCAGTCATACCTATTTTTTCAAGCCAAAGAAGCCAAAGAGGGGCCACTCTAGGGCCCAAATGATGAAGGAATCCAATGGTGCAACCAGGCCTATTATCTCAAGTAAAAGGAGAAACCAATCATGATTCTCCAAGTGTTGTGGCCTCATTGGAGGGCTCTCAAGAGGGGTTTCTTATCCCTAATCCAAGGCTAATGGATGCCTAATCTACCCCCAAAAAGTAACCCAACTTTATCTATAAAAGAACCCCCATCTTCTACAAGAAAAAGTTGGAGACAAAAATCCCAAAAAATAGAAAAGAGAAGAAAAGTGAGAGAGCTTGGAGGAGCACGTCTCCCTCCTCCTTCCCCTCCATTTCCTGCATCCCAAGAGAGAAAAAAGAGTTAGAAAAGAAGAGAAAAAGAAAGGAAGTGTGCTAGAGAAGAAGAGAGCAAGATTGTAGACTTCAAGAGTCATTCTCCCTTCTCATCCCCTCTCCAACGTAGAGTGGAGGTGAAGAAGGGGTTTATTTCTGTCTCCTTGCACTCTTATAATATTTTTTCTTTCAGTTTGATGTTCATAGAAACTTCTATCTCCCCCTTGATGTTCATCCATGGTGATTGAAAGTAATGAAATGCAAAGTTCAGATTTTCTGAGTCTGTTTTGTGAATCTGCTGGTTATCTTGCTTTTATGGCATTTTTTCCTTCATAAGGCATGTGTTTTTCGTATGGGGATGGTAGAGGGGCCTTTATAGTTTATAGAAATGGTCTCCTCAAGCCTTAGAATCCCCTAAATATGGAGATATGACCCAAAATGTTCTTTGCTGTCCAGATTTCCTGAAAACTGATTTTTCATTTATTTGTCTTTGGTTTTGGGGTTTTTCAAGGTGGCTTGGCATTCAATGACCCTTAGGAGCACATATCCTCCATGGATGATGTTCTCCCAAGGCCAAACATCAAGAGAAATCCCCTAAGTTTCATATATATTAAAGTTTGAGTTTTTGGTTTTCATGTTGGAACCGAATGGATTTTGTTTGGATTTCTTTCCTTTGATGGCTAAGGGTTTAGGCCCTAGAGGTTCTCAAGGAGGTTCCCTCACTAGTTGAGGATGAGCTTCTTTGGGTAGAAACCCTCTAACATGGAGCCAAGAAGGAGAGATTCATGGAAAAGATAAAAAATATACTTAAGTTTCTCATATGTTCATATTTAAGTTTTCATGATATTTTCCGAAAGAAATGCATCTAAAATATATTTTAAATAAATATTTTTGGTCTTGTACCTTTTATACCTTATTTTATATCATTTGGGTTAGATTTAAACCCATTTTTTCACCAAAATCCGAGTTTCAGCCTGAGACTGCGCTTGCAGGTGCTACAATGTTGAGTCTGCGCCTCCCTGCGCAGACTCAGCGCCAGTTACAAGTTTTTTAGTCTGCGCCTCTTTCAAGTTGATTTTTGGGCTTGAGGTGATTCTTTGATCCTCCCCCAAGCTGTCCAAACGTTCCTTGGACCTAGGGCTGTCCTTTTGAGGCCCAATGAAGGTCCTAAATGGATTGGACTTTGGGTTATGAAGCCCTTAATGTTTCAAACCGAAGTTTTGCCATATGTTTTAAGATTTTAAGTGTTTTCCGATATTTTCCAAAGATGTCCCGATCCAAGGGTGCCAACAATATAATGTTGTGTAACCCATCAAGGGCCCTCACAAAAAAAAAAAAAACATCATTCTTGTGTTCCCATTTCTATGGGTTCATTTAGATGATGTGTCCCGAAGTCCCAATGAGTTGGTGGAGTTCCTTGCTCCCCAAATGTAGAAATGGAATGGGTGATTCCCTGTGGATAACTCTTTCATTTTGAAGGCATTAAGGGCACCCTTTAGGTGAGTGGTTGGATGCTCGGCACGCTCCCCTTTATAGCCACCTCCATAGTTCATGGCTACATGTGATCCTCTAGGGAAATTGGTGGAGTTCCTTACTCCCCAAATGTAGAGATGCTTTGAATTACCCCTTGTGGGTTTTTCTTACATCTTGAAGGCAAGGGCACCCATTGAGTGAGTGGTTGGATGCTCGGCACGCCCCCCTTTATAGCCATCTCTATGGTCTATTAGCCATTACATATCTCTTTAAGGGAGTTGGTCCTTCGGGTCCCTTCATGCCATGATCCTTCATGAAGATCTTAAACCTTTTCATTGGGTTTTCCTAATGAAAGGTTGAAATTCAACTTGGAATCACTATATTGAGCACTTTTAATGCTTTATAAAGTGATCTAAGAAGAATGAGATAAACATGAAGAAATCATGTCATTTGAAGAAATCCACATAAGAACCACTCCTTGAAAAGGCCTCATGTAGCCATACTCAATTTCTGAGATTTCTCAGTGTTATCCTCCCCAAATTTGTGGTGATTCTTGGATCACTTCAAGTTGAAAGAGGTATAAACCTGAAATTATGCTCAGATTTTGAGTCTGCGCACCTATAACCATGGAAATTCAATTGGGAATGGGGTACAATCTGTTTTCCTCGACTCCGGATTTTATATTCTAACTTTAATGGTTGAAACTAACCCCTTGATGGATTTAATTGCAGCTTGAACTGTGCAGGAAACTAAAAAAACCAATTTTCAGACTTGAGTCTGCGCCACTGTTATGAGTCTGCGCATCCTTGCGCAGACTCAATTCAAAATTGTCGAAGAGGCCTTGCATGGGCTGATAGACTCATTTATGGTTCAAGTAACTTAAATAATTGAAGTTAATTCATTCAAAAAAAGGGTTTAAGATAGCTCTCTTCTATTTTAAATAAACACAAAATTTCAAACACGAGTTGAGTCTGCACAACTTTCATAAGCTCATTTTAAATGAAAAAATCAACTAAACAATAAATCAAATTGCTCAAATCACTCACAACCATATATCAAACACCCCATGTCATTTAAATAAACATCCATTTACAAAAAGATCCAAATCCCTTCAAAATAAACAAAAATTACAAGTTCAGCTGAGTCTGCGCACCCCTTGAGCAGACTCAAACCCATTTTTCTTGTCTCCTTGATATTTGAAGCTCCCTAGCTCTTTGAAACTCTTGGAATTACCCTCAACCTCAGGAGGTTCCATCTGTTTAAGAATCTTGCTCAAAATCCTCTTTAAACTCGAGTCTGCGCATCAATCCCAAGACCAAAACCTCATCTTTTGGCCCTCAAATCATGCCCGTAACTCCAAATCTGTAAATCATCACCAAACAAAACATAAAATCAAGTTATACCACCAAAAATCCAATAAAACAACTCATAATTAAAAAATCCACAGTTCAGACTTGAGTCTGCGCATCTTGGCGCAGACTCAACCCTGAAATTCACAAAAAATAAAAAAGCAACTTCCCGAGCACCAAAAGATGATCTAAAACCCTCTAAAAATCAAGTTTATTCTTATCTATCAGAATATCAAATAAAAACATCAAATTGTTCTTGAAAAAATGCATGAAACAACTCAAAACACTTTGGTGACAAATGAGTCTGCGCTACCCAGTGCAGACTCAACCCTGAAATCCCAAATTTGGTCTTTTTGACCTTAATTTCTCTCCAAATTAAATTCAAAAAATTACATAAAAACTTCATACTTTATATAAGTCAAAAACCTAAATAAAAGCTTAAAACTCATTTCACAAAAAATATAAAAAATACTAAACACTTTGATAAACAATGAGTCTGCACTCTATATAGTGCAGACTCAACCTTAAATTCCTAAAATCTGGTATTTTGGCTATTAAAATTCCATCAAATAAAATCAAATTCTTAAGAATAAAACATATGTTTTTCGCAAATCAAAACCTAAACAAAAAATTATAACTTTTCCCTAAAAATTACCTGAAAAATTAAAAAATAAGCTTGTGACAAATGAGTCTGCGCTACCCTGCGTAGACTCAACCCTCAATTGGTAAAATCCAATCTTCTCAACTCTAATTCCTTTAAAATTGAATAAAAAACCCCAAGATAAAAATAAAATACTTTCTATAAATAAAAAATCAAATAAAACTCATTTTTGCCCTTTTGTAAAACATAAAAAATACCTAAAAGAAGCCTTACTTCAACCTTGCTCATTCTCTAAAAACCTACAAAATTCAAAACATAAAAGGCATAAGTATTTAAAGCATATTCCACTCAAATCAAATAAGAAAACATAAAAAACACTTTTTCGTACCTTCCAAATCAAATATGAAATCTCTTTACTTCAAAACTGAAAAAACACAATAAGAAATGTTTATTAGACTTCCTTGATAAAAAATGTCATCCACTTCAATCAAAATGCCATAAAAAGATCTTCATTCCTCTTATAAATCAAAAATCAAAATAATAAAGATAAGCATTCTTATTGGCAACAAATGAGTCTGCGCATCCTTGTGCAGACTCAACTTCATATTCACTCTCAAACATAAAAATTTAATAAATCTTCAATGCATCCACATAAATCAATCCAAAAAGACTAAAAAAATGTCTCTCATCATCATCCATCAATAAAAATCAATAAATCAAGTCTTGTGCAGACTCAACTCTAAACTAAAAAATGAGTTTTCTTCTCAAACAAAAACTGAAATTCATTCATTTTTCGAATGCAATCTTGTATATCTTTCTTATATAATTTCAAAGGGTGTTATTCTATTCTTCCGACGATTAATCAAGGGTTTTCCTCTTAGGAGGATGTAATTAACGCTATTCCATTTATGGGTAGCGGGATCGGGTCGAAGAACTACGCATTCATTTGATTGAGTCAGGTAAAAGTGCACAAATAACAAATCTAAATCAAAAAATCAAGATCAAGTGCATTTTTTCTCTAAAAAATGTACGACATGGAGCAAAGACGAATCACCGTAGAGGATTGCGTGGATACCGTTGGAGGCCGGACACTTGTGCGGCTAGCGACATTGCCCCGATAGAACCGACACGGTCGCGGATTCGAATCCGCGCACGGTAATTGATCAATCCTAATTTTTCGGTTTATCGCTTTTCCGTTCCGAAACAGATCTACGGGCATCGGGCAGGATAATTTTTTATATTTCTGCTACGTTCTTCGCGTCCCGCCCGGATACCAATAATTGGTGTCGGGTGGATCGAGTAAGTTGAAGGTACTCTCTACGGACTGCAAGTGGTCATCAGGGTCACGAGTTCCATCATACCTTTTTAGTGATGGCACCCTAAAGCGGTGTGGTAGTGGTGCCTTCAACACACGCCAGGTGAAGCACGATCAAGCGCTGTCTTTATCGTCAATTCCGGCGTCCCGGTCATGCTGAAGTAATCGTTCTATGCGCTCCTCCAACCTCCGCACGCGGTCATTGTTTAGGCGTCGCTTAGAGCGGCGGCGACCCTCTCGGGGTCCCGCGGATCTCTGGAAGTAGAGGTCCTCAAGGATCTATCCAAAGAATATCCTAGGGAAGCACCTCTTCCCCGTTTATGGTGGGCGCGACGCTTTGAAGACGTTAAGGTAGAACTGTTGGAGGAGGCTGAAGACCAATGGCGTTGATGCCTATCTTTCTCCGACCGCCTTCGGGATCACCCCCGGCTCGTCTGCCGAGTCAACTGATGGTTCTCAAGTTGTCTATCTCAGGGGCCCTGGGGTCCCAGTGAAAGTTGGGAACCCAGAGGGGCTAACGGTTGAGGCCCTTGCTGTGGGCCGGTCGGCTCAGGACTGTTGGGTTCGCTTGTCTTCGGATCTGACCAAAACACATCAGATAAAATAATTGGGATCGGATTCGTCCCGTTTCGATCAACAAAAACCATAAACGATAAATCGTATTTACCTTGCGCGGATTCGAATCCGCGTTTATCCGGTTTCATGGGTGTGATGCCGCAAGCCGCGCAGGTACCCGACCTCTAGTGGTATCCAAGCAATCTTCCTCTTGGTGGATCGTCCTTGCTCGTAGCAACGTCCTTGGATCCCGTCTGGCTACGCGTAATCTTCCGCGACATGCGGATTCAGATTCCCGTCGGACGGGAAGACAGAGCAGGCGGGAGTCGGAGCGAAGTCTCCCGGGGTTGGCCAGAGGTGGGGGGCACCTAGAGAGAGAGAGGGGGCGGCTAGGTCAGGGTTGCCTGCCCCTGACCTAGCCCCAGTATTTTATAATAAGCATTTTGCGATTTTTCAAAAAAATCCACACTTATCTGAAACCCCGTCAAAATATCTATCAACATGAAAACCATTTGCGTGTAACCCTCTAGGCCCAAATACCAGTCTAGTTAATGGTCCATTAAGTCCAGTAATATTTTACGGACCCACTGAACTAATTAATATCTTTATATTAATTAATCAGCCGAATTTAATGTCCTACAATAAATTCGGGCGGGCTTCCGATCACGTTGGGTGCCAAGCAACACCGCGTGATCCTAGAAGGCATTGGAGTTTATGCAACCCACTATGGAACATTTCCATCAACGGTTACCGTGCGGATATAATCTTTTATCTGTGCAATGTTCTTGAATCGACCTAGGATATGGTTTACTGTTAAACTCTAGCTAGTCGGTTCACTTGAATCAGATGCCGCTAATCTATATCAGATAACTCTTTATTTGATATAGAGTCCGCTCTGACAAGAGACTTAAGCGCATCATTTCTGGAACATTATCTTTCCTATTATCGAGAGCAGATGATCCCATATTGAACACACAATTATCTTCGATGGCATCTTTTTGAACCGATCACTTGACATATAGATAACCTATGGTTAGGGATTTATTAATCAAGGTCAAAGTTCAGAAACCTACCAACAAGGAATCCTTAGTGTCTCAGGTCCAAGGACCATCTACACAACTGTGACAAAAGAATCGAACTGGTTAAAAGTTAGGTAAATACCATCCAGCGATTCATAGTTGGATCAGTTCAGTAAACTCATTCACCAATGAGCACCTATAGGTCCAGCATAGTGTCTCCACACAAGTGACTTATAGGATCAGTCACCCTCATCGTATAGCTGAAGAAACCTGTACTAGTCTATCCGGATGTTTGATGTCCGTCTCAAACATCCTCCGACTAGGAACAATTAAGAGCATGTGTTTATAAGTCTTCGGTCTCGTAATTATGATATCATCATAATCCGAAGACTATTGCGCATGTTCATGGACTTCATTGTGATACGATAAATAAAGACCGGTTAATTACACAATGAATTTATGCCATTATATTAATAAACTGAATAATACACAGTATCGGATTGGCTTTCGGGCCACCTAATACTAACAGGGACCTCCTGTCCGATAGCCTTTCACCCGATCAAGCCCCTCTTCTAAGCATCGTAGCAGTGCTATCACAGTCGGAAGTTCTTCCAGCGGAAGGTCCACCGGTGGGACCGGATGTCTCATCGTATCAGGACCTTCGCAGGGAGGTAGGGGTACGTTGGCTTGTGTAGTCGGGGCTTGGGCTGATGTAGGGATAGCGAGGGCCGTTGTGAACGGATAGACGGGTTGGATATTAGCCGGTGGGGCGGGAAGGTCAACCGGGACACTGTGCTGCAAGCAGTTGCTGTTTCTTCTTGCCATGACTTTTTGTTAGATTTCCCATAGATGACATCAGAAAATGTTGGGTCAAGGATTCGTCAGACCTTGATCGTACGGCCAGAATCTTCCCTCGCCCTAGAAGCCTCTTCGCTGCTCCCTGTAAAGAAGACACTAGGTTAGAGGAGACTCCGATTCTGATACTGGGAACCCTCTCCGATGCCTAAGTCAGGACCGAATATTGACGAATAGTTTTAGAGGGTTTTGGGGATGCTCTGGACATATCTTTTGAAGTTACCGCAGTGTCCTTTTTATAGTTGAGGGTTGAGAGTCCGCGGGTGAGACATAATGGAGTAGGCTCGATCCCGATTTCGGACCGGACAGGATTCCAAGGATTTCAGCTTCCTTGCTTAGTGTAGATTTCCTTGTTTAGAGAATCGAAGAGGGATTAGGAAAGGACTTTTATAAGGGGAGGGGGATCGTCCCGAACTCCCCGGAGTCCGTTATGGATTCAAATGAGTCTTTGGCGGGAACAAGTTCATAACGCTTCAGAGAAGGTCTAATAGATTCCAAGGACGTCTTAGGCGCTTCATAATGGGCCGAACCAAATTTAACCCTCTCAGTATGTACTCCGTATTCCCCCATCGGCGCGTGCCTCTGAACTCTTCCTTCTAGTGCCAAAAACTCACAGTCTCTCCAACAAAGTATTAGCAAGCATCTCCGTGGAGGTCCTCCTCCGTCCAGTGAAAATCTTACCTCACTTGCGACTCAGCTCTTTGCTCATTCGGTGTGCGACGTTATGTTTGGTGGTCACCTCCAGCAAGCGTTAGCTCCTTTCGGCGTACTCCAACGGGCCTTCTTCGTTCTATTGTCTGTGCTTTCCTTTACCTGTACGATGCAGTATGGCCCGGCATGGTCAATGGTATTGGGTTACTTGTTATCTACCTTATCTGTGTAGGCATGGGCCCAGGGTCTTGCTTGTTCGTTTATGCTTGTACCTTGTGTCAGTGTGGCGATAAAGGAGACTAAGCACCAATATCAGGAGATGTGGTCTAGCTGTCGAATCATAACTAATTAAATATAGTATGGATATTACGTGATAAAAATATGTATAGATATGATTTGGTTTAAATTTTGAATAAGTTTGTCAAAAAAATCAGTCAAACAACTAAAATGAAAAAAAACATTTGATAAAATATTTTTTAATATTTTTAAAAATAAAAATAAAATAATAATCAAATCATAAATAATTATTAATCAAATTATGAATTTTGCTAATGAAAAGTGAGTTTTTTGGCATATAATTGCATGTTATATGATATTTAAGTAGAAAAAGTCTTATTTTAGTTCAGTAATATAATGTATTAAATAAAAAATATTAAATATTTCCATATTATATGTGAATAACACGGTCGGGGTTAAACAAATGTGTATTTTTACCTACCTTTCAATTTGTACGACATAAAGGGGTTCTATTTAAAAGTTTAAAAGTACACAAATTATAAGTGCATAACATTGTATTTGACTATGTACCGAACTACTCAACAACGGGAGACTATTCCTCACCATGGGATGGGAATCGTACTCCTAAACTGCTCTTAATAGCGAAGATGAATAATGCTTGCTGCACAAGCTGAGCTGAAACATGCTGTCTTATCCCATCTTGCCATCTGGAACCCCACATAGCTCATGTCCTCTCATTAAATGTGTTTCCGACATCATCTCGCATCAACATATATGAAACAGAATCGAATTAAAAAATAAAATAAAAATTTACCCACAAATTGTGATATCGAGAACATCCTAAAACCTTGAAACGCATAACACTCTCAAAAGCATCTGCACATCATGCTCTTGAAAGCTCCAAAATACTCCCAGAAAGTAGTCTATGATGTACTTTTTAAAAAAAAAAAAAAAATCTAGACCCACCCCACAGTGTGCTGACGTGAAGCACATTTAATAGAGACAGAAGTCATATGACACAATGGGACAAGCTGAGGTGCAGCAAGCATTATTCTAGTGAAGATTAGGTGCCCTCCCCCTCCAGAACCCGCTCATCAGTGATAAGCTAACCTTGGAAGATTTCAGCCAATGCCAGACCTACCTGCACGATGACTACCGGAGAACACTTGTACGAGTGGACCACAGAGAAAGCAGAGTTGAATACCGAACAAAAGACGGCGACAGCCGGAATGTATAAAGAAGCAACACGCTCCAAATTGCTAGTTCACCAGGGAGCGAGAGCTGTCGGCCGAAATGAGTAGAAGTCTGAAAGTTTAGTTACAGCTGCACGTCTGAACCACAGTATTACCGCCTTTCTTCCTTCATCATTGATCACCCAAATATAGATAGTATTTTCTACAGACGACAGTGCCTCACAATTCACCGTGTGCACAGAATTTCCATATCAATGACATTACTTAGAGTGATGTTCGAAATATACAAAAGGACGAACCTAGTTAAAGTGATGTTCCAAGTATAGAAAAAGGATGAACATTATGCATCCAACAAGGTCTCTTTTCAAGGAAAACAAAGAGAAAAGCAACTCATAAATTCTTTCCTATGGTAATGCAACTAAAAATGTACAAGGGTGCAGAAGACTGTCAAGAATTCAACTTTATAGTTTGTCCATTTAGTAAACCCTTGATCAATTTAGACGCTGCAGCATTCTCCGCATCTTTTCTCTTCGATTTTATACCTCCAGATACAGCATATACACGTTCAGGTGTTTCCAATCGAACAGAACAAATAAACCTTCTATCATGAGCAGGACCCAGTTCTCTGTCGATTCTGTGAAGTTTAACAAAACTTTAAGTGAAACAATAAGATTAAACATCTCAGTGGGGCAAAGAAGCTTGTATTATTGAAGAATCCATTGCCAAGTAGCGCCAAAGTGTAATTTGTTATATAACAAAGACATATAACTGAACAGATACATATTTACCGGCTATGTAAGTGAGCTAAAATGTTCAAAGGATGATAGAAATGTCGACATGTTGTTTCACACTGCACACAGTATACACAATTATACGTGAGAAATTCAGAGCCTAGAAGAGCTATTTCAAGTAATGGATTTCCAACAACAAGCTACAAACACAGGAACAAAAATACAGGTCTTTAATTTGCACCCTTCGAACAAGTTCACATCCACTTGACAGTCAAAAGATAGGTCAAAATGTCAGGTTACAAGAAGCATAATCATAATATTTTCGGACAAGTTAATCAAACAAAATAAATGAGGCATCATAGTGAAATTCATATAAAAGTACAATTTCCAGAGCTGCAGTCTCTACAATGACCACAAAGGGGATCAAGAAGCATGCAAAGATCATTGTCATCATCATCATAAAGCATTATACCATCACAAGCACCCGAGAAGAAATTGCTGCAATGACTCTCCAGCTGCCAGCCTGACACTAATTCCCTACCTGTACACACTTTGTCATGATTTCATTTTGCACACCATTTCCTATAAAGCTTTAAATGACTATGTATAAAACGGATACACAGAGTATGAAATAGAATAACAGCAAAGTTCGTGTTTATATGAAGCAATGCTAATAATCATCCTTATTATACAGGATGACTTGTACTCTTAGAAAGATGCCAAGCACCATTGTTTGACACTTTGACTTGACCATGTGACAAGGACATGATGGGACATTGGGACTCAGTCTTTCAGAAGAGCTTAGAAAGTAGGTGTAGATAGGAAACAGGTGGAACTTTGAAGAGCTTTCTCTGCCTGTAATGCAAGAGCTCCTAATTGAAGTAGAGGGGCAAGCACAAGATAATGAAAGATGGCTTCATCAGGGAGAACGTTGTGTACGTTGTACCCTGATGAAAATGAAAAGGAATAACATATTCTTGTCACAGTTGAGAAATGACCCAAGTAAACCTCCACTCAGGTAATTAGGTAAGAAACTCTACATTGATTACCTAAGCTGTATCTGTTATGTGCTCTCAGCCAATCAAGTTCCCATTGCTGATTTGGAGGGGTGGGGGAAAGGTTGATGAGATGCTACTGCCCACTAGTGCTGCAGTCACCATCCCTCCATTGGGAGCTGGAGGATGTAAGATAGAGGAAACAAGAAGAGGGGATAAAGGAAGCAAGTAAGAAGAAAATGTACCAAGTAGATAAGCATCTAGTTTCGCCATTGCACACTTGATAGTACATGGAAACTTAAAAATTTCACTAGGAATAAGAAGGGAGACCATCTTAGTACTCTGAAGAGAGAAATTTCAGGGAGATTTTCAGCAGATTGTAAGATGGCTATCGATGATGACAATACATTCATCTGGTCCTCAAAGAGTAAAATAATAAGCAAAGAGGCTATAGCCTTGTTGAAAACCCTCAAATTCTTGATCCCTAGACTCCTCCCTTCCTCTTTCATACAAGACCTCGATTTACCAAGTGGGATCCCCAATTCCCATCCTTTCCTTTCTACCAATGTAATCTTTTGCTGGCAATATCAGTTTTCTGATGGTCATTCGACATAAGGACACAGCAATGACGGGTTAGATAACGGTTAGATAGCAGAGCATGGCAAAGCGTAATATGGCATCCCATGAACACTCAAGCCATCAGCACATTTCTAAACTTTTCAGTTAATTGTTCCAAGTATTGCAATCTTAGTTCCCTAAAATGTCAATCGACACAGATTTGAAGAATGTCACGTCCCACTATTCTACCTTGTTTCGTGAGTTTGTCCTGTTCCATACTAGTGCCTGCCATTGCAGATAGTAGGAAGTTAATTCTCAAACTAGAAACCATCCCAGACACCAGCCTCCACAGTACTGTGCTTGACAAAAGAGCAATGTATCATCTGAATACCGTGAATGACATAACACCATGACTCTCTGCCCTTCCCTCAAACACATACCACATCCTTCCAAATTCTTCAGCCACTAGGGTGAACAGCAGACATCGAAGAGAGACCACTGGACTAAGGGTGTGTTTATTAGGTGGCAGTTAGGAACAAGTGCTGTATGTGGCTTCCAATCAATGGAAAAAAGGTGAGGAGGACAAGGGGGAGACAAAGCATTTAAAGAGGGGGAAGTGAATTTTTTTTCAAAATTCATAGGTTTTAAATGTCATGGGAAGCACTTTTCTTTCTCTCTCTTATATTTTTCAAAAGCCAAAGAACTCAACTTTTCCAGCTTTTGAATGATTGCGATAGTACTGGGTGGTTGGGGGGGTGTGTGGAGAGTCTGTTTCCAAAGTTTCTATTTTCTTATGGCAGTTTCAAAGCAATGCCTTTGTTTTGGAGTGGGATGGATTAAGAAGCCGGCCACACAAGGTCTGACAAGTAATTGGCCATTTGTGAGGGAGCCACATTTGGCCTTTGTCAATGATATCTCTAGGGTGGTTTCTCACAAGATAAAATTATCTTTTTACCATTACTAAATGAGTCCTGTACTTGCTACTTGCACAGTTCCCACATGGATGGAGAAGACGGTATCCTTCTATTCTTTGGATAATAGGAGAAGCAGTTTTATGTGCGAGTTCTTCTCTCTAATGGCCATAATCAGAAATTCTCAGGCCAGGGTGCAGTGGAGGCCTTTGTTTCCACTCCATTCTCGCTAAGATAACTAAGAGGAGCAGTCATGATGCAACTAATAACGCCCATTGTGTTGGGGAGTATCAGAATATACGACAAACATTTCTTGGTGCCTTAAAAGGAAATATGACAAACATGGAAACAATTAGGACATCAAACGTTAGCAGGGATATCGGTGGGAGAAACAGAGCTTTTTTTTTTCTTTTTTCTTTTTTTTTTTTTTCTTTTTTTTTGGGGGGGGGGGGGGGGGGGGGCGTGTGGGGGAGATCAAAATGTTTGATCTTCAACCCTGATAGTTTTTTGATATTATAAAGAACTCCCCTTAATTCAACTATTTATAAATAAGCCTTCACAATTACAATTTTCTTATAAGAAACCCTTTTGTAGGGACTTTTTTGTAACACTTTCATAGGCTTTGTGTAACAGTCTGAACTCTGAAGCCTTGCACCAATTCCAAATTTGCACGGGGGATGGATTGTGAGAGCTGATAAATAAATAATTGAATTAAGAGGGGCTTATTTATGAATACATTATATTTTTAAGGGTTAAATATAATATATAAAAAAAGGACGAATAGATAAATAGATAAGAAAGAAATTAAGGCCCGCGGATACATGTACAGGACGGGAAGCGAAATAAGCTTTTTTAACAAGGAGTAAACAAACAAACACCGTGGGGTGGACCTGGGTGTTCTCAGAAGAGAAGAGGAAACATGCTTGCCTGTAGACGGGATTCGGCCAATGGTTCTTCCCGCATATAGTGTTAAGCCACGTCTTGGCCCCCTCCATCTCTTCCTCCGGCCATCCACCGCCAACAACCACCACCGCGTCATCCCCCCTTCCACCCGGTCCCTCCTCTGCCCCTTTCGCATGCTTCAGTTCTTCTCCACCATCAACGCCGGCGTCGACGCCCGTGTCCTCCACCATCTCTTCCCCGCCAGTAATGGTAATCACGGCCGCGTCGCCATCGCTGTCGACGCCTAATTGTTCCTCCTCCTCCATTTGCATCTGGTCGCCCTCGGCTTCGCTGGCCACCCGGGAGATCTCCCGAAGGGCGTCGCGGGCCGCATTGAGCTTGGCGATGTGCTTCTGATCGGAGGAACCGATGCCAAGCAGCTGCCCGTTCACGAAGGCGTTGGCGACGGTGCGGTCGCCCTTGCGCCATTGCTTGAAGGCGAGTTTCCAGCCGCGCTGCTGGCACAGCCTGGTGAGTACCGACACGGGCTGGTCGTGGAAGGTGTCGGCGGTGATGATGGGCTCCAGCAGGCCGCGGCAGGCCCGCCACATGGTGGCGAGGTCGAAGCCGCTGTCCACGAAGACGGCAGCGACCACCGACTCCACGACGTCGGCCAGCACCTTGGGGGCACGCACCGAGGCGCCGCCGTAGATGGCGGCGAGCTGGGCGTCCTCGTCCTCTTCCCGCGCGACGGCGGCGGCGAAGTCGGCAACGAGGGAGTCGAGGGGGGGCGCGCAGCGGCGGAGGTGGGCGTAGAGACCGTTGCGGAGGGCGACGCGGGCGAGCTTCTCTGTGGAGACGTTGGCGGAGCGGAGGAGGGTGAGGCGTCCGGGGCCCTCGCCGGGGTTGGTGAGGTAGAGGTGGAGCGCGACGGCGAGGCCGAGGGCGGCGTCCCCGACGAACTCGAGGCGCTGGTAGGAGGCGCCGCCTTGCTGGGCGGAGGGGTGAATCAGGGCCTCCGCCGCCAGCCGCGGGTTGCGGAAGGGGTAGCCCAGGAGGGACTCGAGCGACGCTATGGACGCAGCCATGTCGGCGTCGATGGCGGGGCCCTCATCCGCCGGGGGCGTCCCGGGGGCGGTGGAGGATGCGGGCATGGCGCTCTCCGGGTACTGGACATCGGCGGCCATCTTGGAAGAAGAAGAGGAAGACGAGGAGGCGGAGACGAGCGCCGAGTTCTTGTCGGAGAGGGCGATGGAGAGGCTGCCGCCGTGGTTCGAGGGGGCCCTGCGCTTTGAAGGCGGCTTCATCTTGATCGAAGGTACGCGGCGTGGAGGGGAGGGAGGGGGTAAGAGCCTAGAGAGAGCGCTAGAGACTTGAAAGAAGAGGGAAGATAGATGGAGACGAGAGAAAAAAGAGAAAGCGCGGCACCATTACCAACTGAGTATAGAGATATCTATATCTCCTTTCTCTGTAGCTTCTGAATCCCAACCAAATTAATTTACGCTGACAAAAACTGGACTCCAATTTTTTCTTTGACGCCGTGCTTTGCTGCCATATAATATAATATATGCATGTCAATGATCAGGAATTGGGGTGGGGGATTCCGATCCGAGTTCCGACCAGGAAGCTCGACGAGAGAGGAAAAAGATTAAAGAGGGAAAGCGGGAGGCTCGGCTGATGTAACTTGTCCACGTTGTTGGAATTTCAAATTAAATTGGTCCTCCGTACCAGTCACCTCATGCATCAGATCAGAGTGCCCCCACTGGGTTTTGGACTACATTGGAGCCTCTCAGTCGCATCTGCTCTCTTGTTCTGGAGCAACTGTTCCAGAAAGATAAAACATACCCTCTTTTCATTATCCACTTTATGTGATGGAAGAAGTAACAAGCATGGCTTCCTGAGGAAGAGTCCGTATGACTTGCTGGGAACGAGATCGTATGTGGGAAGTGTCCCAAGACCACGTCATATTAAAAAAAAAAAGAAAAAGTGAACGAGTTATTTATTTTTTAAATAATAAAGTAAAAAATATACTTTTTTTATGTGCCTTGACACGTGTTCGGACATTTAAATTCAGACGATCTTGTTTTGATTTGTTACACACCTTACGAGGAAATAAGATTCTTTCTTAATTTTTAATTTAATTTTTTAAACATTATAATAAATTTAATTATTTTAAGAATAAACAATTTATTCACTCTCCTTTTCACTGAAAGATGATAAAGAGGATTCAGAGGATCTCATTTCATTTATGGCAGGATATAAAGTGAAAAATAATTAAATAAGAAGATACTAAAGAGTCCACTATGTGGGAAGTTAAGGATCTCATTAGCCAAAATCAGATCTCTATTTTGAGATAAGATTTTCTGTAGTTTATTTTTTAGATCTTTTTGTATAGTCATACAAAAACTAATTAGATGATGACTCTATATTAACCACTATTGTAAGCTAAATTTTAAAGATACCAAGTGCACGCCATCCTACGTATCCTAATGAAAATAACACACACACACATATAATATATATATATATATATATATATATATATATATATATATATATATATATATATATATATATATATATATCATGTTATGGCATATATAGAATCTTTCTACATATCAAATATATCATCTTTGAAACATAATATATGCTAGTAAGGCATATAAGATATATGTAAGTAATCATGACAATTTTTGAAATTTAACATCCAAAAGTGGTTAATATGAAAGTATCTCAAATAAACATTAAAAAGATGGAATATCTTTTCTTCAACTACAAGTGTAGCGGTTGGAAACTTGTCAAACGATCAGACCGTCCGATCAATGCTCTCAGCTACTTGATAAGATTTGTAAATCTAAAAATCTGTAAGGTAGGACCTGTAAGAAGAAGAAGAGGCATTAGGGGCCCCCCGTCCCTTGGGAATAGGGGTATTCACTATCCAGTTCAAACCGAAAAATCAAACCGAACCGGCCAATTCAGTTCGGTTTGGTTCAGTTTGAATTTCTGAAATTTTCGGTTTGGTTTGAAACCAAACCGAATTAAGAAATTTGATTTGGTTTGGTTTCCCTTGTTCATAAACCAAACCAACCCGAATAAACTGAATTACGTTAAAAATGTGTAATATAAGTATTAAATTCTTAGATTAAGTGTGAGTTTATATAAATTATAAGATATAAAATTTTAAATTATTTTCAAATAATACTTTTTAGATCGTAATCTTGTACAAAAAATGTGTTAAGTCCTTAATAAAATAAGATGTTTAACTATAATAATCCATTTCGTGACTTAAATCTCCAAATATTTTTTAAATAATATTTTTAATAACTATTTTAAAAATAATAATGTTGAAGTAAATTATTTAATCATAGTGGCCCATTATAAGGCCCAAACCGCAAACCAAACCGAACCAAACATAATTATTTCGGTTTGGTTTGGTTCAGTTTCAAACTATTACGGTCTGGTTTGGTTCGGTTTGACTCTCTACTTAGATTTGGTTTGGTTTCTAAAATTTTGCCCTCAAACTAAACCAAACCAAACCGTGAGCACCCCTACCTGGAAAGCAAAACACTCCGATGCCTAGGTTAGGTCTTAGAAGACGATGAACTCTCTCTAGAGGTTTTTAGGTTGTATCTTGCGTACTTGTGACCGGAGAAGGTCTGGGGATTATACGGTCCCTCGCTCCAGAGGTGCCGTAGGGGCCGTTACCTCTGTGGAGTTAATTAGCCCATGATCTACTCTCTTTGATCGAAGGGATCGTGGGATATTAGGTAAGGAGGGATCTCCTCGTAATTGGAGGGAGCAGATCATACGGACGTACCTTAACTAGACGGTTATACTGTTAATGCGTAAGACCCCCCTAATGGCGGGGAGGTGTTATGGCTTGACTCTGGGGGACCTTCGACCTCTCGAGCAGTTAGGAGGAAGCGACCTTCCGAGTCGAGGCCCTTGGTCTTCACTCAACCGAGTTGCAGATATAACGACCCGCCATCCTATGACCGGAGACCCGGTCACTAAATGGATGTCGGCCCATTAACTGTAGTTTCATACCCGGATCTTAAACACACATCTGGAGGAGTAAGCGTTAAACAAGATTAAATATAACATTCACACGGACTACAAAGGGTACAGAGCGCAGGAAGTAAAATAATAATGTCCGTATACAGTCCAACAATAATTATATGTCCAACAAATTAATTAAGTACAGGCAGAAATAAGGTACAACAACGTCGGGGCATACCCCGGAAACTAAGATAGCTGCTGGTCCGCACCCCAAGGAGAACGCCACGCGCCGTCACACGGCACAAGGACCACACCTGAAAACGCAGGGAGTGAGCCACACCAGGATTGGGCTAAGTAGGGATCATCCGATCCCCTGCCTCCCACACACACACCCACAAGTGTAGCAACAATGATACAGGTAATAAGGCAAGTAAAGCTATAACATACTACTCCTAAAATCTCGATATGAATCATGTGCATTCGAAATGTAACATGCATATCTCTGAAATTATTCTATCAAGGAGCCTACAACTCACGTCTCGGCAAAACACGCCAACCACGGCTCCGAAAGTGGGAAACACCAACCACACAGCCGTAAGTGGGAAACACCGTCCACGCAAGCACAAGTAGGAAACACCGACCCGCTGAGACCAAACAGTAACCCCTCGGATAGCGCGCTAGCTACTCCGGCCCAACTGGCTCAGGTGGTTACTCCTTCCCTCAGCATGAGTGACTCTCCGAATGTACCACTCCGACACCGGTACTAGCTGACCCCGGGGTTCACCAAGTGACCCTCTCTCACTAGGCGTCATCCCGCCCACGCCCCCACCGGCGCTGTGCTCACGCCCCCACCAGCACAGGGTGATAAAGTGCTACAATGTCACTCCAGGTCCACAGTAACTCAAAACACCAAAACCCGGCACAGTACGATCCGGTCACGTGAAAAGCCCGCGATCGCACTACACATAACGCAGTGCCATCCGATCATAAAGAAACCAAGTATACTAGAGCATGCACTAACCAACTATCTAGCAGTATGTATATTTTACTGGCATGAATTAGTGTTGTTCTGCCTTGAATCGCGTCGCCCAAGGCCGACGCCATTCAAATTCCCTAAACTAGTTCATAAAACAGAGGCCACGGGAATCTGGCCTAAAAGGCGTCGACACCAGCAGTCGCCTTTTGAAAGGCGTCGACATCCTCCGACGCCATTCAGCTGATAAATCCAGAATTTCAGGAAAACATTACCCAGGGGATTTCTGCCTTAAAAGGCGTCATGGTTACCCGACGCCATTCAAATCGCGTCGTCCACCCATGACGTCTTTTAGTTCCAGAATCCCGAGTTGACGGACCCTCAGTCGGGGTGATTTCCTGTAACGACCCGCCATCCTATGACCGGAGACCCGGTCACTAAATGGATGTCGACCCATTAACTGCGGATTCACACCCGGATCTCACACAACACGTCTGGAGGAGTAAGTGCTAAACAAGGCTAAATATAGCAATCTCACGGACTACAAGGTAAACAAGTGCGCAGGAAGGAAGAATAGCAATGTCCGTATACAGTCCAACAATAATTACATGTCCAACAATTAAATAAGTACAGGCAGAAGGAAGTACAACAACATCGGGGCATACCCCGGAACTAAGACAGCTGCTGGTCCGCACACCAAGAAGACACCACGCTTCCGCTCGCCTCGAGGTCCACACCTGAAACCGCAGGCAGTGAGCCACACCAGAAATGGGCTCAGTAGGGATCATTTGATCCCCTGCCTCCCACTCACACACCCACAAGTGTAACAACAGGAATATATGGCAATAAGTAAAGCAGTAAACATAGCACCCAACTCTGATATGAAACACACGGTAAGCAGTTGTAGCAAGAACCATTCTAAGCAACCCGAAGAACCCAACACAGAGTAACGTCTCACAGCCAAAGTCCGCGAAGCGACTGAACCACACTGTCGACCGAAGTCAAACGTCGCCTCCCAACACTACCACCACAGCTCACGCCTGTCCACCCCTACAGTGTTCCGGAGCACTGTAGGGTGAGGCAGTGAGTCAAACTAGGACTAGCTGGAACCAGTGTACCGCCACTGCCAGCTACGTGTGCACACAAGCAGTCTAGACTACTGTCCTACCGTCCGGATTGCCTCCACGCTAGGCCTCAACGCTTCAGGAGGGCCCTGGGGACCGGCGAACCCCCGTCAAGCCGAAGCTACATGAACTACCCACAAACCCAACTCTCCCGGGCTGCGTCAGGCCAAAGGGCTAAGGGTACCACTCGTAACCTTGATCAAAGGTCACATCAGGCCCAATGGCTAAAGGGTAAACCAACTCCCACCAGTACCACAACCAGCTTCACAGCAAGAAACGCGCCGGAAGCTGTCACGACAAACAGGGAAACCCCCGACCCGCTGAGGACAAATAGCGACCCCTCGGATAGCACACCGGCTACTCCGGCCCGTCGGGCTCAAGGCGATCCTGCTTCCCTCAGCCAAAGGTAAAACACAACATGTACCCCTTCTCCCACCGGTACAGCTCACAGACACCATGACCCTGTCCCCATCGGTCCATGGTGACAAACGTAAACCACAGTCATTCCGATTCCATATTCGCATAAGTACACACACACACATGATTCCATTCACACAGGAGTCCTCAGTCTCGGTATACAACGTGAAGCATGCATTAGAATTCGTCCCACAGTGAAACACATGATAAGACCAGGATTACACATCTCTGTCTTGAATCGCGTCGACCGAGGTCGACGCCATTCAAGTCCCTCAGACAGGTTCATTTAACAGTCAGAATATTCCCTGAAACGCGTTGTCATAGGGAGTCGCCTATCTAAAACGCGTCCAGGTCCACAGATGCCATTCACACGTAAATTCCGGATTTACAGACCCTCACTCGGGGTGATTTTCCCATCTAAATGGCGTCATGATGTCCCGACGCCCTTCTGAAAGGCGTCGTCCATCCATGACGTCATTTAGCGCCAGAACCCGTAACACGGGAAACCTCAAACAGGGAGGTTTCTGCCCTAAAAGGCGTCGTACTGCCCTGACGCCCTTCTGAAAGGCGTCGACCAGGCACGACGCCGTTTAGCGCCAGAAATCAGGTTTCCTGGTTCAACCCGAGGGTTTCTCCTTTAACCCCCAAACACCCCGAAAAGCCCCAAAACAAGAAGAGGAGGAAGAAGAATTCATCTACCACAGGCATACTACGAAACCACGATCACAAGCATAGCCATTCCCATAAGAAAACCCCCTAAACATGCTCAATCCAGCCCAAACACATCATGTTATGCCGAGGAATCACACGAGCAACACATGCAAGGTTCGTCCCCCTACCGGTTCTTGAACTCCGTCAAGCTCCGTGCCGCCGTCCCGCCGCACCGCACACCGCCGCCGGTACCCTCGAGGACGCCGCCACTCCGCCGGGACGTCGGCCGCCGTCCGGAGAAGGGAACGCCGCAAAGGAGGTGGTGGAGGTAGAGGTGAGTGGTAAGGAGGCAATGGAGTAATTGGAAGAGGAAGAAGAGGAAGGGAAGGGGAAGAAGAGAGTCGGAGAGGGCGGAGAGAGCGAAGAGAGAGAGAGTGAAGGAGAGAATGAGGGAAAGAAGGAGAGGCTCGCGAAGTCAATCTGAATCGTGCTAAAACGCGTCGATCGAGGTAGACGCCTATCAGTCTGACAGGACGGCCGTACTGACAGCGGTCTGAAACGCGTCGCCCATCGTGGACGCCGTTCAGACGACAGGACAGGCCGTACTGACAACGCTCTGGCGCCGCACCCTGACATCTCAGAGGTCACAGTCTGAATCGCGTCGGCCAACCTGGACGCCGTTCAGACGATGTGACCGGGGCCGTACTCTCGCGGCCCGAAACCCGCCCACGTGGCACAACTACCAGCAGACCTAAATGGCGTCCACACAACCTGACGCCTTTTGAAAGGCGTCGAGAAGTGCTGACGCCATTCAGTCAGAAATCTCAAGACCCCCCACAGGGTCCAAACCAAGGGATCCGGCCCGAACCCGACCCGAATACATAACCCGAAATCTCAGTCCTTACAATCTCCCCCCCTTAAAAGAATTTCGTCCTCGAAATTTGCAACCGCTCAACGCAAAACGCTCAACTCGACTAACCAACACACGCCAACACACATCAATATCAACAATCATTCTTCACCAATCACCCACACAGGGTTCCAACACATTCACGTCAAGTTAACTAAGATTCTCAATTCTGACAAAAGCTGATAGATTAAAACAGTCATACACTAACAAGGCACATAACACAAAACCGATTTCTCCACCAATCCAAATACATACAAGTGCCACACGAGTTCACAACCACCTCAGAAAAAGACAAGATAAAAGTGCTCTCCTAGCACAACCTCTCGGACCAACACAAGGAGACGCGACTCCAATCACACCTCGAACACTCACTAACCGCTCGGTCCCTGACCTGCCTGGTTCTTCTGGGGACAGTTCCTCGCGAGATGTCCCTTCCGACCACAGGCGAAATAGCTACCAGTGATCAAGGGACATATCCGGTTGCCATGAAACCTGCTACATCGGGGACAACGATCTGCAGCGCCCCGCCTCGCCTCCTGCTGCCAGCCGACCTCTGTCTCCATCTGCTGAACCGAACCATCCTCCTCCTCGTCATAAGGTACCTCCTGGAACTCGACCTCGAAGGAACTCGGATCACCTGACGAAAAAGCTGTCGATCTATCCCTGCTCTGCTGCTTCCCCTGTGCCGAATGCTCCGATTCCCTCGCCGTGTGTTGGAACTGCATCTCCATTGCTGCCGCGCACTGAACCGCTGAAGACAAATCCTTACAACAATGGGCCGCCACAAACTCTCTCAGATCATGCCGAAGTCCATCCACAAATTTCTCTGTCCTAAGGTCCTCACGCTCAGATATGTGTGGAGCAAATCTTCCCAGAGCTACAAATTTCATCTGGTACTCTAGAACGGTCATATCATCCTGCACCAATTCCATAAACTCCCTTTCCTTGGCCCTACGAACGTGCCTCGGAAAGTACTGTCCACTAAACTCCCTCACGAAGCCTTCCCAAGGAATCTCTCTCAAAGGCCTATCTGGAAACATCAACCCCTTGATGGTAACCCACCAATCATAAGCATCGCCCTTCAGCAAGTAGGTTGCCAACAAGGTCTTGTCACTCTCAGCACATTCTAGGACATCAAACACCTTCTCCACCTCCTTAACCCATTGAGCTGCCGCATCCGGAACAGGTTGACCCGTGAAAGAAGGGGGCTTCAACTTCAAGAACCGCTCCACCACCGTGGATTGGCCACCTCGGGAACTGGACCCCTCACTTCCATCTCCCTGCTGATATCTAGACATAGCCCCAATCATAGCCTCCATAAAGCGATCCACATTATGACCTTCTGCCCTCGAACCACCACCATCTGCTCTCGCATCCCGAGCCACCGGAGCTCTCCGCTTCGGCGCCATCGCTGCCCCACAACACGCAAATCGAACCAAAACACGTCAAATCCTATCAATCTACACCAGCAGCCATCGCCTGTACAGACTCGCACTTATTGTTGGACTATAATATCTAACCCAGTTTATCACATACTCGACCAGACTGAGCTCTGATACCAACTGTAACGACCCGCCATCCTATGACCGGAGACCCGGTCACTAAATGGATGTCGACCCATTAACTGCGGATTCACACCCGGATCTCACACAACACGTCTGGAGGAGTAAGTGCTAAACAAGGCTAAATATAGCAATCTCACGGACTACAAGGTAAACAAGTGCGTAGGAAGGAAGAATAACAATGTCCGTATACAGTCCAACAATAATTACATGTCCAACAATTAAATAAGTACAGGCAGAAGGAAGTACAACAACATCGGGGCATACCCCGGAACTAAGACAGCTGCTGGTCCGCACACCAAGAAGACACCACGCTTCCGCTCGCCTCGAGGTCCACACCTGAAACCGCAGGGAGTGAGCCACACCAGAAATGGGCTCAGTAGGGATCATCCGATCCCCTGCCTCCCACTCACACACCCACAAGCGTAACAACATGAATATATGGCAATTAAGTAAAGCAGTAAACATAGCACCCAACTCTGATATGAAACGCACGGTAAGCAGTTGTAGCAAGAACCATTCTAAGCAACCCGAAGAACCCAACACAGAGTAACGTCTCACAGCCAAAGTCCGCGAAGCGACTGAACCACACTGTCGACCGAAGTCAAACGTCGCCTCCCAACACTACCACCACAGCTCACGCCTGTCCACCCCTACAGTGTTCCGGGGCACTGTAGGGTGAGGCAGTGAGTCAAACTAGGACTAGCTGGAACCAGTGTACCGCCACTGCCAGCTACGTGTGCACACAAGCAGTCTAGACTACTGTCCTACCGTCCGGATTGCCTCCACGCTAGGCCTCAGCGCTTCAGGAGGGCCCTGGGGACCGGCGAACCCCCGTCAAGCCGAAGCTACAGGAACTACCCACAAACCCAACTCTCCCGGGCTGCGTCAGGCCAAAGGGCTAAGGGTACCACTCGTAACCTTGATCAAAGGTCACATCAGGCCCAATGGCTAAAGGGTAAACCAACTCCCACCAGTACCACAACCAGCTTCACAGCAAGAAACGCGCCGCAAGCTGTCACGACAAACAGGGAAACCCCCGACCCGCTGAGGACAAACAGCGACCCCTCGGATAGCACACCGGCTACTCCGGCCCATCGGGCTCAAGGCGATCCTGCTTCCCTCAGCCAAAGGTAAAACACAACATGTACCCCTTCTCCCACCGGTACAGCTCACAGACACCATGACCCTGTCCCCATCGGTCCATGGTGACAAACGTAAACCACAGTCATTCCGATTCCATATTCGCATAAGTACACACACACACATGATTCCATTCACACAGGAGTCCTCAGTCTCGGTATACAACGTGAAGCATGCATTAGAATTCGTCCCACAGTGAAACACATGATAAGACCAGGATTACACATCTCTGTCTTGAATCGCGTCGACCGAGGTCGACGCCATTCAAGTCCCTCATACAGGTTCATTTAACAGTCAGAATATTCCCTGAAACGCGTCGTCATAGGGAGTCGCCTATCTAAAACGCGTCCAGGTCCACAGACGCCATTCACACGTAAATTCCGGATTTACAGACCCTCACTCGGGGTGATTTTCCCATCTAAATGGCGTCATGATGTCCCGACGCCCTTCTGAAAGGCGTCGTCCATCCATGACGTCATTTAGCGCCAGAACCCGTAACACGGGAAACCTCAAACAGGGAGGTTTCTGCCCTAAAAGGCGTCGTACTGCCCGACGCCCTTCTGAAAGGCGTCGACCAGGCACGACGCCGTTTAGCGCCAGAAACCAGGTTTCCTGGTTCAACCCGAGGGTTTCTCCTTTAACCCCCAAACACCCCGAAAAGCCCCAAAACAAGAAGAGGAGGAAGAAGAATTCATCTACCACAGGCATACTACGAAACCACGATCACAAGCACAGCCATTCCCATAAGAAAACCCCCTAAACATGCTCAATCTAGCCCAAACACATCATGTTATGCCGAGGAATCACACGAGCAACACATGCAAGGTTCGTCCCCCTACCGGTTCTTGAACTCCGTCAAGCTCCGTGCCGCCGTCCCGCCGCACCGCACACCGCCGCCGGTACCCTCGAGGACGCCGCCACTCCGCCGGGACGTCGGCCGCCGTCCGGAGAAGGGAACGCCGCAAAGGAGGTGGTGGAGGTAGAGGTGAGTGGTAAGGAGGCAATGGAGTAATTGGAAGAGGAAGAAGAGGAAGGGAAGGGGAAGAAGAGAGTCGGAGAGGGCGGAGAGAGCGAAGAGAGAGAGAGTGAAGGAGAGAATGAGGGAAAGAAGGAGAGGCTCGCGAAGTCAATCTGAATCGTGCTAAAACGCGTCGATCGAGGTAGACGCCTATCAGTCTGACAGGACGGCCGTACTGACAGCGGTCTGAAACGCGTCGCCCATCGTGGACGCCGTTCAGACGACAGGACAGGCCGTACTGACAACGCTCTGGCGCCGCACCCTGACATCTCAGAGGTCACAGTCTGAATCGCGTCGGCCAACCTGGACGCCGTTCAGACGATGTGACCGGGGCCGTACTCTCGCGGCCCTAAACCCGCCCACGTGGCACAACTACCAGCAGACGTAAATGGCGTCCACACAACCTGACGCCTTTTGAAAGGCGTCGAGAAGTGCTGACGCTATTCAGTCAGAAATCTCAAGACCCCCCACAGGGTCCAAACCAAGGGATCCGGCCCGAACCCGACCCGAATACAGAACCCGAAATCTCAGTCCTTACATTTCCTGCCTAAATGGCGTCATGATGGCCCGACGTCCTTTTGAAAGGCGTCGTCCATCCATGACGTCATTTAGCGCCAGAACCCCTAACTCGTGAAACCTCGAACGGGGAGGTTTCTGCCCTAAAACGCGTCGTACTGCCTTGACTTCCTTTTGAAAGGCGTCGACCAGGCACGACGCCGTTTAGCGCCAGAAACCTGGTTCCCTGATTCGAACCGAGGGTTTCTCCCTTAACCCCAATTGCCCCGAAAAGCCTCCAAAACAGAAGGGGGAGAAAGAGAAGTTCACCCCCCCACAAACCAACTACAAAACCACATACAGGAACATGGCTATACCCATAAGAACACCCCCCTAAACATGCTCAATCTAACCCAAAACGCATCAAAACACGCCTAGGAAAGCACGAGCAACACATATAAGGTTCGTCCCCCTACCGGATATTTGAACTCCTCCTGGCTCCGTGTCGCCGAACCGCCGCACCGCAGACCGCCGCCGGTACCCTCGAGGACGCCGCCACTCTGCCGGGACGTCGGCCGCCGTCCGGAGAATGGAACGCCGCGAAGGAAGTGGTGGTGGCAGAGGTGAGAAGTAGGGAGACGTTGGAGTGGTGGAAGAGGAAGAAGAGAAAGGGAAAGGGGGAGACTGGGATCGGAGGAGGCGAAGAGGGAGAGGAGAGAGAGTGAAGGGGTGAGAAATGAGGGAAAGAAAGGAGGGCTCGCAGGGTCAATCAAGAACTGCCTAAAACGCGTCGAGCGAGAAGGACGCCTATCAGATGACAGGACGGGCCATACTGACAACTGTCTGAAACGCGTCGACCACCACGGACGCCGTTCAGCTGACATGTCAGGCACCGTACACTGACACCGCAGGGTGGCAGTCTGAATCGCGTCGTCCATCATGGACGCCGTTCAGACGATGAGACAGGGGCCGTTCTCTCGCGGCCCGAAACCCGCCCACGTGGCGCCCACGTGGCACAACAACAATACGTCTAAATGGCGTCCACCTATCAAGACGCCGTTTAAAAGGCGTCGTGTAGTGTAGACGTCATTCAGAGAAAACTCTCTAGACCCCTCGAGGTCCGACTCAGGGGATCCGGTCCGATACCGACCCGAAAACTTAACCCGAAACCTCAGTCCTTACATTCTCCCCCCCTTAAAAGAATTTCGTCCTCGAAATTGCAACTGCTCACACGATAATCACGGCTAACCAACATATGCCGGCAACACAGATCACAACAATCATTCTCACCAATCACACACACAGGGCTACACATAACTAGCCTGCTATAAGTAACGAGGGCGAAATGCCTCTACTGCCTACCCGCATGGGAACTTACCAGAAAAGGTAAGGAACTGCTTCCCAGCATCTCAATCACGCGCCCCCAGGTCACCTCGCTCCCGGAGCGACACTGTCAACACACTCAACCCAAGGATACAACTTGTTTCGGAGGACCTGTCACTAGTGATTCTCAAAATGCATTTAGACTCACTGGAAAGGACAAGTCCTCAGTGACTTCACGTCCTTAAGATTCCAACACCTGGGGCGGATCCAGAACATTCCTCTGAGACGAAACACGAAACGCATCGTGTACTCCCGCAAGATTGAATGGCAAGGCTGGCTGGCGATCTTCCCTGATTCAAGCAGAAACGGGAAGAGGCCCAGCATGGCGCGGACCCAGCTTACATTGCTTCTTAAATCTCCTTACACCCATGGAGGGCGAGACTTTGGAAAAACACGAAGTCCCCAATTTCAAACTCAATCGGTCTCTCACCGATGATAGCACAACTCTGGCAACCTAAGCACACCGCTGAACCAACTCTGACCCTACTAACTGTCTCTTGCCAATCTCAGACTAGATCGCAAAGAATCGACACAGCCGTCTAAACAATACCTCATAAGGCGCCATGCCAATGCTAGAGCGACAACTACTATGGTACACATAACCCCACTGAAACCAATGCTTCTCCCAAAAACCTCCTCAGTCTAGGCAACATGCCACGAGCAAAACTTCTGAAATCTGAATGGCCCCCCTCTGACCGCCCATCAGCCTCGGGATGATAGGCCGGGCTGAAGGTTAACCGCGTACTCAAAGTCTTCCAAGGACTCTTCCCACAATTAAGAAGTAAATCTCAAAGCCCGATCCGACATGATGGATAAGGGCACTTCGAGCAGAAAGAGACGATCCGACTCATAAACAACTCAGTCAACTTACCAACTGACCAGTCCTTCCTGATAGCCAGGAAGTGTACTGACGTAGTCAGTTGTTCAATGGTAATCCAGATCACGCTCCCTCCACCAAGGGATAAAACAATCCTAACACGCCTCAAGTCGCAAGCTCCCGTCTCCACACCGGGATCAGCAAGGACTGCAACCACGCTACCGCTGCGCCACTCTAATATTCCACCCTAACCTGCCGACAATTCAAGCATTCAACTTACAAAATCACCCCTATCCTTCTTCTTACTAGACCACCTCAACAATGATACGCCTTACTCGATCCGGGAAGCATCATTTATCTAGAACAGTGCGCCTCCAAAAAGGGACACCTGCGCACGTCCTTCTCGGTCAAATCACAATGTCTACCTCTAACCTGACTGTACTACTGCTGGCCAACCTGGCTCCATCAGCCTCACGTGGAATCCAAAAGGAAGATTCCACAGTCTGCTCAAATAACCCCCATACAAACAAAGCCTCTAGATCTATAGTACAAAACACCACAGCTGCCAACTCTGAGTCATAGGTGGATAGTTCTCCTCAAGCTTCTTCAACTGCCTATAGGCCACAATCTTACCAAGTTGCATCGAAAACACACCCAAACCTCGATGTGATGTAACTGAATACCCCACAAATCCATCGGAACCTAATAGGAGTATCAACATTGGAGCCCAAGTGAGGCGAGTCTTCAACTTAATGAAACTCCGCTCACACTCCTCGGTCCATGTGAGACGAACTCCCCTACAAGTCAACCTCAACAAGGGGGGGGGGGGTTGCTATCAAAGAAAACCCCTGGACCAACCATCGGTAAAACCCTGCTAATGCCCTCACCGATCACACTCTTACACGGGGCTCCCCACACACAATAGGTCAAACAGCTCAATAACAAATTAACTATGTTCCATGATTCCACCATCATTGATAGACCAACATCATTATATAATAACCTTACAAAGTACACGTTACAATACCAAATCACCACCACAACCCAAATGCATAAAGAGTGCCATAAGAGTTCACAACTACTACTTCATAAGACAAGATAAGAGTGTTCATCCATCCCCGCACCTCGGATCTCCACAAAAAGGGCACCCAACACTACATAAGGTACCCGCTCCTACTGACCACTCGGCCCCTGACTTGTCTTATTCTTCTGGGGACAGTTCCTTGCGAGGTGTCCCCTCTTGCCACAGCCAAAACAGCTACCCGCGATCAATGGACACACCCGATTGCCGTGATACCTACCACAACGGGAACAATAATCTGCCGCATCATGTCTCTTTCCCTGCTGCCTGCTAGCCTCAGTCTGCATCTGTTGGGCCGAACCGTCCTCACCTTCATCACGTGACGTCTCTTGGGACCCGAACTCAAAGGAACTCAAACCGCCTGACGAAGGGACCGTTGACTTGCTCTTGCCTTGCTGCTTCCCTCGTACCGATCGCTCCAATTCTTTCGCCATTTGCTGAAATTGAGTCTCCACCGCTGCCGCGCATCGAACCGCTGACGCCAGATCTCTACAACCTTGAGGTGCCACCATCGTCCTTAGATCATATCGGAGTCCATCTACAAATCTCTCGGTTCTATATCTCTCCTACCCAGACAAGTGTGGAATGAATCCTCCAAGAGCCACAAACTTTGCATGATAATCTAGAACTGACATGTCATTTTGCACCAATTCCATAAACTCTCTTTCCTTGGCCTCCTGGACGTGCCTCGGAAAGTACTGTCCACTAAACTCTCTCACAAATGCCTCCCAAGGGATCTCTCTCAAAGATCTATTTGCAAACATCCTTGTCTTGATGGTAACCCACCATTCATATGCATTATCCTTCAACAAATAGGTTGCCAACAAGGTCTTGTTATCCTCAGCACATTCAAGAACGTCAAACGCCTTTTCCACTTCCTTAATCCAACGAGCTGCCTGGTCTGGGACTAGTCGACCTGTGAAAGAAGGGGTCTCCAACCTCAAAAACCGCTCTAATACCGTGAACTAGTCACCTCGGGAAATGGATCCCTCACTACCGTCTCCCTGCTGGTATCTACCCATAGCTCCAATCATAGCCTCCATGAAACGATCCACATTATGCCCTTCTGCCCCCGAACTACCATCGTCTGATCTCATACCATGAGCCAATGAAACTCTCTTCCTCGGCGCCATCACTACCTCACGAACGCGAAAATCAACACAAACCCGTCAAAACCAATCACTCTACACCAGCAGCCATCGCCTGTACAGACTCGTACTTATTGTTGGACTATGATATCTAACCCAGTTTACTACTTACTTGACCAGACTATGCTCTGATACCAACTGTAACGACCCGCCATCCTATGACCGGAGACCCGGTCACTAAATGGATGTCGGCCCATTAACTGTAGTTTCATACCCGGATCTTAAACACACATCTGGAGGAGTAAGCGTTAAACAAGATTAAATATAACATTCACACGGACTACAAGGGGTACAGAGCGCAGGAAGTAAAATAATAATGTCCGTATACAGTCCAACAATAATTACATGTCCAACAAATTAATTAAGTACAGGCAGAAATAAGGTACAACAACGTCGGGGCATACCCCGGAAACTAAGATAGCTGCTGGTCCGCACCCCAAGGAGAACGCCACGCGCCATCACACGCCACAAGGACCACACCTGAAAACGCAGGGAGTGAGCCACACCAGGATTGGGCTCAGTAGGGATCATCCGATCCCCTGCCTCCCACACACACACCCACAAGTGTAGCAACAATGATACAGGTAATAAGGCAAGTAAAGCTATAACATACTACTCCTAAAATCTCGATATGAATCATGTGCATTCGAAATGTAACATGCATATCTTTGAAATTATTCTATCAAGGAGCCTACAACTCACGTCTCGGCAAAACACGCCAACCACGGCTCCGAAAGTGGGAAACACCAACCACACAGCCGTAAGTGGGAAACACCGTCCACGCAAGCACAAGTAGGAAACACCGACCCGCTGAGACCAAACAGTAACCCCTCGGATAGCGCGCTAGCTACTCCGGCCCAACTGGCTCAGGTGGTTACTCCTTCCCTCAGCATGAGTGACTCTCCGAATGTACCACTCCGACACCGGTACTAGCTGACCCCGGGGTTCACCAAGTGACCCTCTCTCACTAGGCGTCATCCCGCCCACGCCCCCACCGGCGCTGTGCTCACGCCCCCACCAGCACAGGGTGATAAAGTGCTACAATGTCACTCCAGGTCCACAGTAACTCAAAACACCAAAACCCGGCACAGTACGATCTGGTCACGTGAAAAGCCCGCGATCGCACTACACACAACGCAGTGCCATCCGATCATAAAGAAACCAAGTATACTAGAGCATGCACTAACCAACTATCTAGCAGTATGTATATTTTACTGGCATGAATTAGTGTTGTTCTGCCTCTGCCTTGAATCGCGTCGCCCAAGGCCGACGCCATTCAAATTCCCTAAACTGGTTCATAAAACAGAGGCCACGGGAATCTGGCCTAAAACGCGTCGACACCAGCAGTCGCCTTTTGAAAGGCGTCGACATCCTCCGACGCCATTCAGCTGATAAATCCAGAATTTCAGGAAAACATTACCCAGGGGATTTCTGCCTTAAAAGGCGTCATGGTTACCCGACGCCATTCAAATCGCGTCGTCCACCCATGACGTCTTTTAGTTCCAGAATCCCGAGTTGACGGACCCTCAGTCTGGGTGATTTCCTGCCTAAATGGCGTCATGATGGCCCGACGTCCTTTCGAAAGGCGTCGTCCATCCATGACGTCATTTAGCGCCAGAACCCCTAACTCGTGAAACCTCGAACGGGGAGGTTTCTGCCCTAAAACGCGTCGTACTGCCTTGACGTCCTTTTGAAAGGCGTCGACCAGGCACGACGCCGTTTAGCGCCAGAAACCTGGTTCCCTGGTTCGAACCGAGGGTTTCTCCCTTAACCCCAATTGCCCCGAAAAGCCTCCAAAACAGAAGGGGGAGAAAGAGAAGTTCACCCCCCCACAAACCTACTACAAAACCACATACAGGAACACGGCTATACCCACAAGAACACCCCCCTAAACATGCTCAATCTAGCCCAAAACGCATCAAAACACGCCTAGGAAAGCACGAGCAACACATACAAGGTTCGTCCCCCTACCGGATATTTGAACTCCTCCTGGCTCCGTGTCGCCGAACCGCCGCACCGCAGACCGCCGCCGGTACCCTCGAGGACGCCGCCACTCTGCCGGGACGTCGGCCGCCGTCCGGAGAATGGAACGCCGCGAAGGAAGTGGTGGTGGCAAAGGTGAGAAGTAGAGAGACGTTGGAGTGGTGGAAGTGGAAGAAGAGAAAGGGAAAGGGGGAGACTGGGATCGGAGGAGGCGGAGAGGGAGAGGAGAGAGAGTGAAGGGGTGAGAAATGAGGGAAAGAAAGGATGGCTCGCGGGGTCAATCAAGAACTGCCTAAAACGCGTCGAGCGAGAAGGACGCCTATCAGATGACAGGACGGGCCGTACTGACAACTGTCTAAAACGCGTCGACCACCACGGACGCCGTTCAGCTGACATGTCAGGCACCGTACACTGACACCGCAGGGTGGCAGTCTGAATCGCGTCGTCCATCATGGACGCCGTTCAGACGATGAGACAGGGGCCGTTCTCTCGCGGCCCGAAACCCGCCCACGTGGCGCCCACGTGGCACAACAACAATACGTCTAAATGGCGTCCACCTATCAAGACGCCGTTTAAAAGGCGTCGTGTAGTGTAGACGTCATTCAGAGAAAACTCTCTAGACCCCTCGAGGTCCGACTCAGGGGATCCGGTCCGATACCGACTCGAAAACTTAACCCGAAACCTCAGTCCTTACAACAGATCTCTGAGTGCCGAGAGGATAGCCTCCTCTCTGCTCTCGATTGGTATGACCGAGACACTGTGGTGTTTTAGGAACCACTGCACTCGGCATTCTCGGGACCCGGGCCCATGCGCTCCAGGTTCTCACGTTCAACATGTCAGTTGGGTTACCAAGAGAGCCCACGTGACATCCTCGCACTGGTTCCTACTGACTGCGGGGCCTTGGGTCTTTGGGCTAAATGGGCCTGCTTGGGTCGAATCCTAATCGCCCCTCATCACTGGCCCCTTCACTCCCAAATTAGAATTTCTAATATGGGAGTGACATTAAGCGGGAAGTCTGAAGGGGGGTTGCCTTTGCCAAAAGGTGTGGGACACTGGAGTCGGTTGTCCTTCGAAAGGATGCCTACTCATGGAAGGAGATGGCATCCTTTCATTTTTCGCGATCTCTGAACGATCCTTGGCATGTCGGTTGTACTTCGGAAGGACACTCATTTATGGAAGGAGATGGCGTTCCTTCACTTTTGGTGATCCCCAAATGTTCCCTGGGGTGTCGGTTGTCCACGTGGCACTGTCTCGTGGATGATTGAACCCCAGGGTTGCCACTATGGGGGTGTTGTTGGGTTTTCTCGGTTTCTACGGATCGCTCACGCAGCGAAAAACAAAATATTTACAGCGATCTGTTCCCGTTTCAAAATCTAAAATACAAGATAATCGTATTATATTTTCTCACCGTGTACGGATTCGAATCCGCAGCCGTTTGGTTCCGTCGGTGTGACACCGCAAGCCGCGCAAGCGCACGGCCTCTAGCGAAGTCCACGCGATCCTCCCCGCGACGGATATCCTCGAGTTCCTCGTTCTTCGCAGCCCAAGAAGCCTCCGCCGGTCGCCGCAATGATCGCCGCAATGCGCGGACGATTTCCCGTCGAACGGGATTCGGAGAAGCGGCGGAGCAGATCTGGATCTACCTGGACGCCAGAGAAGGACAGAAACTGAGGAGGGGCAGCTAGGGTTAGCAGCAGCTTGCCCTGCTCAGCCCGTTCGCTATGTTTTATACTAACCGCGTGGTTTTTCATAAAAAACCCCGGTTTGTATATAACCCACTTATTTATCCATCGCCTTGAGAATCATTTGCGTGTGACCCTCTAGGCCCAAGTACCAGTCCAGTTAATGGCCCAATAAGCCCAATGACTCCTCACTGACCTTATTAATTAATTAATAACCATTTATTAATCAATTAATCAATCGAATTGATGTCGCACATCGAATTCGACCGAGCCTTCGATCACGTTGGGTGCCAAGCAACACCGCGTGAACTCGGAAGGTATTTGGGGTTAAGTAACCCACTCTTGGAACCTTTCCGCCGACAGTTACCGCGTGGATATAATCCTTCATTCGTACAATGCTCTCGAGTCAACTCAGGGTATGGCGAGCTGTCAAACCCTAACCGATCGACTCACTTGGATTGGATGCCGCTGATGAATATCAGAAAACTCCTTTCCCGATATTATCGTCCGCCCTGGCCAGGGACTTTCGCGCATCCTTCCTAGAGCATTCTCTCTCTAAGTACCGAGAGCGAATGATTCCTTATTGACACACAATTTCCTTCGACGGTATTCCGCTGTACCCAATACTTGGCGTATTAGAATCCCATGGCTAGAGATTCGTAAACCAAGGTCAAAGCACAGAAGTCCACCGCCAAGGTGTCCTTGGTATCTCAGGTCCGAGGACCATCCACGCAACTGCGACAATAGAATCAAGCTGGTTGACAGTGAGGTACAATACCATCCAGCGATTCAGTCGGATCAGTTCAGTGAACTCATTCTCCAATGAGCACCTACAGATTCGCCTTAGTGTCTCCACACAAGTGACTTGTGAGATCAGTCACCCTCATCATATGAGCAGGAGTAATCTGTACTAGTCTAACCGGATATCCGATATCCTTCTAGGATATCCTCCGACTAGGAACGATTAAGAATATGTGTGGTTAAGTGATCAGTCTCATCAGTATGATCTCATCATAATCTGATCACTATAGCACATATTCACGGACTTCATTATGAAACGATAATTAACGCGATTTACACATAATGAATATTATGCCATTATATTAATAAATGAACGAGATTTACATAGTCAGATTGGCTTGTAGGCCACCTAAACTAACAATCTCCCACTTGGACTAAAGCCAATCACCTTTATACAATAAGCCCATAGACTCTAGGTGACGCTCAAACACAATTTGAGCCAACAGCTTTGTCAGTGGATCTGCTATATTGTCGACGGATGGAACTCTTTCCACTACTACATCTCCTCTGGATATAATCTCTCTGATAAGGTGAAAGCGCCTCAGAATATGCTTCGATTTCTGATGAGACCGCGGCTCTTTCGCTTGCGCAATGGCTCCATTGTTGTCGCACAATAGTGGAACAGGCTCAGAGATGCTGGGAACTACGCCGAGGTCGGTGATGAATTTCTTCAACCACACTGCTTCCTTGGCGGCTTCAGCTGCAGCGATGTACTCAGCTTCAGTCGTCGAATCTGCAGTGGTTACTTGCTTGGAACTCTTCCAGCACACTGCCCCTCTGTTCAATGTAAACACGAATCCAGATGTTGACTTGCTAATATCTGGATCTGACTGGAAACTCGAGTCAGTAAAGCCTCGTAGTTTCAAGTCACCTCCTCCATAGACAAGAAACATATCCTTAGTTCTTCTCAAGTACTTAAAGATACATTTCACTGCCTTCCAGTGCTCTTCGCCTGGATGCCTGAAATCTGCTCGTAACACTTAGAGCAAATGCAACATCAGGCCGTGTACATAGCATGGCATACATGATAGATCCTATGGCAGAGGCATAGGGTATTCTATCCATGAATGCCCTCTCATCAGGAGTCTTAGGAGACTGCTCCTTTGAGAGACTAATTCCATGTCTCATCGGTATGAGACCTCTCTTGGAATTTTCCATGCCAAACCTTTTGACTATGGTATCTATGTACAAGGATTGGGTCATTCCAAGCATCCTCTTTGATCTATCTCTATAGATCCGTATTCCTAATACGTAGGATGCTTCTCCCAAATCCTTCATGGAGAAGTGTTTCGACAGCCAGATCTTTACTGATGACATCATAGCTACATTATTCCCAATGAGTAGTATGTCATCTACGTAAAGAACTAGAAAAGTGACTGCTATCCTACTGGTCTTCTTGTACACACAAGGCTCATCTTCATTCTTAATGAAGTCATAAGACTTGACAGCCTCGTCAAATCTTATGTTCCAGCTCCGGGAAGCTTGCTTCAGTCCATAAATGGACCTCTGAAGCTTGCACACTTTATCTAGAGATTCTTTGGATGTGAAACCTTCTGGTTGTATCATATACACCTCTTCCTCAAGGTTACCATTGAGGAAGGCAGTCTTCACATTCATCTGCTAGATTTCATAATCAAAATGTGCAGCAATGGTGAGCAGAACTCTGATCGACTTTATCATGGCAACTGGTGAGAAAGTCTCGTCATAGTCAATTCCTTGCCTTTGACGATATCCCTTTTCCACCAACCTTGCCTTATAAGTGTCGATCCGTCCATCAGCACCGATCTTTCTTTTAAAGATCCACTTGCACCCGATGGGTACAATACCCTCGGGCAAGTCCTCCAAGTTCCAAACTTGGTTGGTGTACATGGACTGGATTTCTGAGTTCATGGCTTCTCGCCATTTCCCGGCCTCTGGGCCTTCTATGGCCTCCTGGTAGGTTTTAGGATCATCATCCTCATTATATTGTACCTTAGACTTACCTTCAGCAATATGTCCCACATATCGTTCGGGTAGTCTAGGTACTCTACCAGATCTACGAGGCTCATCTGTGTATACCTGAACAGATTCAGGAACTGATATCTCATCTGATGATAATGCAGCTGTTTGGGGATCTGGAACCTCTTCCAGTACTATTTTACTCCCATTGTCCTCCTAGAGAAGGTATTCCTCTTCCAAGAAGACAACTTTCCTGGCGACAAACACCTTTTGTTCAACAGGATGGAAAAAATAGTATCCAAAGGTTTCCTTTGGATATCCCACAAACCTGCAATTATCAATTCGTGATTCCAACTTGTCTGGGTCATGCCTCTTTACATGAGCAGGACAACCCCAGACATTAACATGTTTAAATTCTGGTTTCCTGCCTTTCCATATCTCATATGGAGTAGAGGCCACAGACTTGCTGGGTACTCTATTTAGTAAGTATGCTGCTGACTCTAGAGCATACCCCCAGAGGGACACTAGTAATCCTGAAAAGCTCATCATGGATCGCACCATGTCCAACAAGGTGCGATTCCTCCTTTCTGATACACAATTCATCTGTGGTGTATATGGAGGGGTCAGCTGAGAAAGGATACCATTATCCTTTAAGAATTGTGTGAAATTAGTACTCAAGTATTCTCCTCCTCGATCTGATCGAAGAGCTTTAATACTCTTTCCTAACTGCTTCTCTACCTTATTCTTGAATTCCTTGAACTTCTCAAATGCTTCCGACTTGTACTTCATTAAGTACACATAGCCGAATCTTGAGAAGTCATCGGTGAACGTGATGAAGTATGAAAAGCCACCTTTGGCTTGGGTGGATATTGGACCACATACATCTGAATGTATTAGTTCCAAAATGTCCTTGGCACGTTCTTCATGTCCAGTAAATGGAGATTTTGCCATTTTTCCCATAAGGCAGGATTCACATGTTGCAAACGATTCATAATCGAATGCTGTTAAGTAACCATGCTTGTGCAACTTTTGCAACCTGCTTTCGCCAATGTGCCCAAGTCTACAATGCCACATGTAGGCTTGGTTCACACAATTCTTGCTCTTCTTAAGAGCATTATCAATCTGAAGATTGTAATAAAAAACATCTAATAGATATAGACCGTTGACTAAAGATGCTGAAGCTATTGATTTATTACCATAATAAATTGAACAACTTCTATTCTCAATAGTCAACCTATATCCTATCTTGTCCAAACAAGATATTGATATGATGTTCTTTATTATGCTAGGAACATAATAACAATCTTCTAATATTAAGGTGTCTCCCGATGGAAGCTTGAGGTTTGCTGTCCCAACAGTAATCGCCGCAACTTTTGCGCCGTTTCCTAGCCTCAATTCCACCTCACCTTGTCTCAGCTTGCGCTTACTTGTCAGCATTTGCACATCATGGCAGATATGAGAAGCACATCCGGTATCTAATACCCACGATGTGGAATCTCTAACTGATAAGTTGATATCTATCATATAGATATCTGAAGCTTCAGACAGCTTCACTCTTCCATGAGCTTTATCATGAAGGAACTCCTTGCAGTTCCTCTTCCAGTGACCATACTGCTTATAGTATAAGCAGTCACCCTTCACTACTCTTTTACCTTTGTCCTTCGATCCTTTATCGTTAGCTGTCATCTCTGCTTCAGGGACATCTAATGCCGATTCAGCAAGAGGATCAGCTCCAGGGACAAAGTTATTGTGCTCAGATCTGAAGACATTCTTCAAGTTTCTAAACCAATCCGAGTAGATCAGGTAAGTCAAAAGGGCATCAAGTATGCCACGGAGTGGGTTATTCGACGACATAATTCCCTACAGGAGATAAGTAAAATCTATTTAGCAGATGTTCAATTATTAAAGTTTAAAACAAGACATGGTCTTTTGTTCAAGTTTAACTCCCACTAATTTTCGACGGACTATATAACCCTCAGTTATACAGAACGGGAGACGCCGACAGTCTCCTAGTGGAGATCAGAATCTCAATGACTTGCACTACAGCCTTGTGGATAGCACAACAAACTGTAATACAATCAAAGAGCACCCAACTCATGGGACTTGCAACTCATTGCAATATCTGATCATGGCTTCGGTCCCCAGAGATTTAATGGCCTTGTGGATAGCACAACAAACCATTAATCCTGGTCTAAGCTAACCATCATTACGCGACGAGTATAGATTTGCATGCAGCCCTTGTGGATAGCACAACAAAGCTACATGGTTCCTCTACCTCGATCTATAGGCATCTAATGCCATAGCCACAGTTTCTCCTCCCAATTAAGCAGGCCTTGTGGATAGTACAACAAACCTGCCTAAAGTGATTAGAATCTTATGACTATAACGATGGTGGACCACACGGTAAGTTCTTAACTACTCGCGTTACGGCTTAGAGTTTATCTGAGGGTATTTAGATAACTTTTATCTTAGTCTCTCCTAGGTGATAGTATATAAATACATCGTATATATTTACTAAATACTATAACCTACTTTGATTCATAATCAAAAGAACAACAATGCATCTCATACATGTCATTAGTGTGGTCATTGATAGCACAGTGGGTTTGACTGGAACCAACAGTCAAACGCACACACAATCTAACACAACAATTACATTAGATATCCTGCAATCACATAGGCAAGAGATCTCCATCTTTTCGCCTTCCTGGTTGCAGCTGTGGATCGTCCTCGCTCCTTCCTCGGTTGCCTCGATCAGATTACAATAAATTCTAGAATTTACAAGTAAATTGAAGAAGGCCTTATGGCGAGTACAAGAGAGAGAGGGAGGTAGAAATACATCGGAGTATGAGAGAGAGAGGTGCGCAGACCTCTATTTATTAACAATTAATAAATAATTATACATCCACGATCCACACAATCCATTCATCACATGAATAATAAATTAAGTGCATATCCATGACCACGGTGTGTTTTAAACATTTCACACAAGATTCAGCGCATCACATGGCTAAAACAAATGATTTTTCAAAATAAATATAGTTTTGGCTTTCAAAAAGCTGGGATCCAATCAAAATTGGTATTTGAATTTCGAAAAAACTCATTTATTATCTTAACATGCAATTAAATCCAATTTAAAAGCAATAAACACACATCACATGCGCACAAACTCCGAATTAATAATTTCAGATTATTCCATGCAAATTAGAACATTTCTAATAATCTAACACTTAGATTAAACCCCATTAATAATCTAACAATTAAACTATTAATGATTAATCTAACTCTTAGACCAGTCTAACAAAATTAATTAATAATTTAACACTTAAATTATTAATTAACTCTAATTATTAATTAACTACTAATCTAACTCTTAGATTAACCAATTGATGTTAATTATTAATTTAACTCTTAAACTAATAATTAACACTAACTGATTTATAATTAATTAATCTAACTCTTAGATTAGGTAATTAAAGTTAACATTAATTTAACTATTAAATTAATGATTAACAATAATCAAGGATTACTAATTTAACATTTAAATTAGTTGTTTAAGTTAATTATTAATTTAACAGTTAAATCAATAACTAACTCTAATATTAATTAACAATTAGATGTATTAATAGATAATAATCTAACATTTAGATTATTAAATATTAATCACTAGTTTTAACAATTAAATTAATTAATTAAAGATAATTATTAGCTTAACCTTTATGCTAATAATTAACTCTAATCTGATTACATCTAATTGCTAATTAACATGATTCAAATCATTAATGCCCAATTAAAAGAGAATTGAAAATCAATTTAAATTTACAAAACAATTTTGAATTTAAATTTAATGTTCAATTTAACTTAAACAGGGCCAATGGGGTTAACTAGGGGTTTTAGAGGGTTTAAAATAGGAAAGAAATAGAGGGAAGGGGTTCAGCCAGTTTTGGCTCGAGCCCTGGCCGAGCCAGGGCTCGGACCAGGCGCCCACTGTGGGCGCCTGGTGCGGGCCTGGTTCAACCAGGCCCCTGGCCCGGCCCGGGCCGGTCCGACCGGCTCGGGATCGGGCCCCAGACCCCTTCTCCTTCAACCCAACACCCGAAACCCTAAGGGGCTTGCAGGTTGTGGCCGGCGGCCCCGCCCCCCCCCCCCGGCGGCGCCGGCCCCGCCGGCGGTGCCCCCGGCGCCGGCGGGCTCCCCGGCGCCAGTATGGCCACCGGAGAAGCCCGAACAACTGCCGGATAAGCCCCAAAACTGTGGGATTTTTTTTTTGTTTTGCAGGGTTTCAAAAGCCTGAATTAGGTCTCGATTTATAGCCCTCCAAGGGCACTCCGGCGCCGGAAAACATACCGGATGTGCTGTGGTGACTATCACCTACGGATCCGGAGTCTCGGCCGGCCATCCCAACGCTTGGGAGGCCGATTGAAGCCGCCGTAAACTCGCCGTTCTTCGTCTCACGAAGAACACGAAAAACCCCCAAAATAATCTCGAAAAATTGAAAGAAAATAATCTGATTAACTGTGTTCATCACATGAACACGGATCCAACAATTAATCGAAGTTACAACATGGAATAACTCAAGAAAAATTAATTTCGGAAACCGAAACGGGACGAAAAATAGTGGAACCTGGCTCTGATACCACTGTTGGGTTTTCTCGGTTTCTACGGATCGCTCACGCAGCGAAAAACAAAATATTTACAGCGATCCGTTCCCGTTTCAAAATCTAAAATACAAGATAATCGGATTATCTTTTCTCACCGTGTGCGGATTCGAATCCGCAGCCATTTGGTTCCGTCGGTGTGACACCGCAAGCCGCGCAAGCACCCGGCCTCTAGCGAAGTCCACGCGATCCTCCCCGCGACAGATATCCTCAGGTTCCTCGTTCTTCGCAGCCCAAAAAGCCTCCACCGGTCGCCGCAATGATCGTCACAATGTGCGGACGATTTCCCGTCGAACGGGATTCGGAGAAGCGGCGAAGCAGATCTGGATCTGCCTGGACGCCAGAGAAGGACAGAAACTGAGGAGGGGCGGCTAGGGTTAGCAGCAGCTTGGCCTGCTCAGCCCGTTCGCTATGTTGTATACTAACCGCGCGGTTTTTCATAAAAACCTCCGATTTGTATAAAACCCACTTATTTATCCATCGCCTTGACTAGGAAACGATTAAGAATATGTGTGTTTAAGTGATCAGTCTCATCAGTATGATCTCATCATAATCTGATCACTATAGCACATATTCACAGACTTCATTATGAAATGATAATTAACGCGATTTACACATAATGAATATTATGCCATTATATTAATAAATGAACGAGATTTACATAGTCAGATTGGCTTGTAGGCCACCTAAACTAACAGGTGTGTCCCTTCATCGTAGGACGAAACACCTGGACTGTCATCATGGCGGGCTGTTTAGGCGCTTCTCGGGATTCTAGGCAGGAAGAAGGGGCAAGGAGCTTGGTTGGCCCTCTCTTATAAAAGAGGGGGTTTGAGGGTGAGCTAGGCCCACTTTTGCTTCTACCCGAAGTCATCTGTTGAACGTAGGAGTTGTGGAGGAGCTTTCTCATCGCCTAGGCTCTCCTTGTATTCTCCTAGTGAGTCCACCCTGGCCTCTAGGTCCGTAGGTTCGTCAAGGTCCCTTGGGACTTCTTCTTCGCTTCTTTCCTCCTCTGGGACCACTTCCTACTCTCCAGAGTTTTCGTCTCCCACATATAGCAAGTTCTCATCTTGGTCCGAATGTTCTTCCACTCTCTCTTCCATGGCTTTAGATGATGTTGCTGATGGATATAAGTGTCCTCTAAGCTAATCATAAAGCGCCTATTTCAATCTGATTCACTAACAAATGACATTAAATTCATTATGTAGATTGACATATTTGTAATTACGCATAATAAAGTCTATGAATGTGTGCAATATGATGGATATAGGTGTCCTCTAAGCCAATCATAAGGCACCTATTTCAATCTGGTTCACTAATAAATGACATTAAATTCATTATGTAGATTGGCATATTTGTAACTACGCATAATGAAGTCTATGAATGTATGCAATAGTCATCAGATTATGATGAGAACATAATAATGAGACTGATGACTTATAAATACATATTCTCAATTGTTCCTGGTCGTAGGATGTTTGAGAATGACATCAAACAATCCGGTAAGACTAGTACAGGTTATTCCAGCTCATATGATGAGGGTGACTGATCTCGTTAGTTACTTGTGTGGAGACACAATGGTAAACCTGTAGGTGCTCATTAGGGAATGAGTTTACTGAACTGATCCGACATGAATCGCCGAATGGTAATTTACTTGACTGTCAACCTGCTTGATTCATCGTCACAGTGGCGTGGTTGATCCTTGGACTTGAGGCACCAAAGACACCTTGTTGGTGGACTTCTGGACTTTGAAATTGACCTACGAATCCCTATCCACGAGATCTCCAATAGTCAAAGATTGGGTCCAGCGGAAGACCTTCGAAGGTGATTGTGTGTTCAATAAAGGATCATTCGCTCTTAGGTAACTGGAGAGAGAATGCTCTAGAATAGATCTGCATGAGTCTCTGGCCAGAGCATAAACAATATCAGAAAAGATGTTTTCGGATATTGTACAGCGGAGTCTGATTCAAGTGAGTTGACCATCTAGGGATTGACAGTTGACCATACCCTAGGTTAACTCAAGAGCATTGTGCGAACGAAGGATTATAGCCACGCGGTAACTGTGGACAGACAGGTTCCATGAGTGGGTTGCTGAACTCCATTACCTTTTGGGATCATACGGTGTTGCTTGACACCCAACTTGATCGAAAGTCCGATCGAATTTACATGAGATGTTAATTCGGTTAAGTAATTAGTTAATATCTAGATATTAATTAACTACAATAAGTTAATAACTAGTTATTGGACTTAACGGGCTGAAAATCGGACTGGTTAATGGGCCTAGAGGGTCACCGCAAATAGATTCTCAAACGTTGGTGTTTATATGGGATTGATATTAAGTCGCGAACTTTTGTGAAAAGTCGCGTCGACTTAATATATATATGCGCTGTTGAGAACCTTGGGCCAAGCTCCAAGGTTTGCCTATGCTGGCCGTCCCCCCTTTCTCTCTCCTCCTCCTCTGCTTACCACCGCCAGTGTCGGGCATGATGGGGGCCACCCCCCCTTTACTGCCTCCGGCCGCCTCTACAGCTGTAGGCAGCGGCGGCACCGGCCCCCCATGCGCTGAAACCTACAACAATAGAAGGGGGGAAACCCTAACTGGCTAAATCTGGCGGTAGCTGCTGAACCGGCCGGCCTCGATCAGTCCAACCGGGCCCTGGGGCGGTCTGAGCCCGGGCGTAGCCCTCAGTCCAGGGCTGGCTGAGCTAGGTGCCCAGATTGGGAATGCCTGGTTCGAGCCAGGGATCTAGACCTGGTCTTGCTAGGCCCGAACCGAGGCCCAAGATCCTATGGGCCTAAACCCCATGATACCTAGCCCATTAAGCCCCAATTAAACCCTTAAACCCCTTATTAAAATTAAATCCCACCCCTATTAATTAGAAATTAAAACTAAACATAGTTTAAAATTTATTTTAAACAGTTTAAAATTTGTTTTAAACTAAAGTTTATAATTTTTTAGTTAATAAAAGGGTGTTTTTGAGACATGATCTTAAAAAGGAAATATATATAAATAAGCATTAAGATATGATCTTAAGTTAATTAACAATTGTTGTTAATTTGTTTTTAATTAAGTGATTAAAGGGGTTTATGTTTAAGATATGATCTTAAAAAGTTGATATTTTAAGATGTGTGCTTAAATAATATAAACAAGTGTTGTTAATTAATTTTAATTAGGTGATTAAATTATTTTAATTTCTTAATAATTGTTGTTATGAAATCAATTATTTAATTAAGGGACATTTAATAAATAGTTATTAAGTGTTTTATTAACTTTTAATAATGATTATTGAAAGAGTTAAATATTTCTTGAGAATAAACCTTAATAAAAATTATTAAGGATTAATTAACTATTAATAAAAGTTATTACGATAGTTAATAAAATTCTCAAGAATCTCTTAATTAAAGTTTTGAAGATCTAATCTACTTAATAATTGATCTTTTAATAAAAGTTATTAAGAGATTAAATTAAGTCTAATTGTTAGACTAATAATATTTAGAAATGTTCAAATTAATATCTCTTAATAATTGTTATTGAGAAATATTAATTAATAAAGGGGGTTTATTAACAAGGAGTTGTTAATGAATTAAAATTGGAATTATAAGTTCTTTTGTAAGAGTTATTAAGATTTTTTTTTTCCATCTAAATGTTAGAATATTTCACATTAATAATTGTTGTTAATGTGATTTAAAATTGATCTAAGTGTTAGATTATTTAATTTAGAATTGTTCTAATTAATCCATATGATATTTTAAAATTTTAATTTTAGTCTTTTATGCACATGCTTGTGTGTTTTATGCTTTAAATTAGATTTAAATTCATGTTTAGAAAATAAGATTTTCGAAATTCAAATTTATCCAATCTTGATTGGTACCTAGATTTTAAGAAAACCAAAAATTATTATTTTTCAAAATTTCAGCCTTCATGTGAAGTACTTGATCATGTATGGATGGTTAAAATTTGAAGTGGTCATGGACATGCACTTTGTTTATTTCATATCATGTGATGGTATATGGTTTGCCTGGATCTTTTTATAATTTGAGTGGGTTAATTAATTGTTAATTAATGAGGCTTGCGTGCCTCCCTCTCTCTCTCATTCCGATGTAATTCTTTCTCCCTCTATTAATGTACTTGACCACAAGGCTTTCTCTTACAATTAATTTGTACTTGAAAATATTTCAAATTATGTTTTATATTTGTAATTGATTGCACTGGCCGAGGAGAGACGAGGATGATCCATAAGTGTACCAGGAAGGCGATAGGAGATGAGATCACCAATGCCTGTGTATTTGCATATTTTGATTATATAATTGTTATATAGTTATGGTGATTAATTGTATGGCACCAGTTAATCACCGTGTTGTCTATGACCACATAATGAACATGTATGGTTGATGCATGCTTTTAGTTTTTGATTATGAATGAATTGCTATTATCTAGGTATAGTTAAATAGATACGATATATTTATAAGCTATCACCTAGGATGAGACCAACTTAACATAAATAAAACCTTCAACATAAAGTTTAAGTTGTAGCGCGAGTCATTGAGAATACACCGTGTAGCTCTCCATCAATATAGTTTTTAGAATTTGATTCAATGATGACAGTTTCTATGTGTTTACCCGAGATCTGTCACCATCTGATGAAAGAACTATTGACTATGGCATTGAGATGCCTTGAGATTAGAATAGAGGAACGGTGTAGCTATCCTCGCGTTTATCTGGGAGCTACATTCTTACTCTACTTTATCACGTATTGATGGTAAAGCTTAGATCAGGGATAATGGTCTACTGTGTTTACCCGGGACCATTAAAGACCTGGAAGTCGAAATAAGATCGGATATTGCAAAGAGTTGCAATTACCATGAGATGGTTGCTCTAAGATAATGGTATGATACTATGTTTATCCGAGGTCATACTATGATTCTTGGAGATTCTGATCTTCACTAGGAGACCGTCGGAGTCTTCCGTTCTGTATACTTGAAGGTTATACAGTCCGTTGAAAAATAATAGGAAATAATTCAAGATAAAAGACCATAATTGAATTATAAGAACTATCTGCTTAAATCATGTTATTTCCTTCATTCACTAAAATGTTGTCTATTAATTCGAGATTTTGACATACTGGATGCCAATACTTCTCAAATTCAGATTGACTAGAAAACTTTGAAGAATATCTTCGGAGCCAAGTAAAAGTCACTATCTTAATCAGATATCATGAATCCTCTAACTTGGATAGACCAAGGTGAAGAGGCACATATGGTATGCCTTTTTGAAAGGCAATGGTTGTCATGAAATATCTTATTTGAATAGACCAAGAAGAAGAGGTATTCATGATGTGTCTTTGATAAGGTTAGAAGTAAGATCTCAAATGGTCGAACTTATACCTGAAAAGGATAAAGGCAAGTCAACTGGAAAAGAAAGGTAGCAGTTCTCCCACTGCAACTAATATAAGGATATTGGTAAAGGCAAAACGAACATGAAACTTAAAAGAAGTCTTAGATATTCTTATTATCAGCCTTTTATATCTATTAGAGTATTAACATCTCCAATATGAGATATTGGAAATGATTATCAGATCTGTGATAGTATACAGACTTAGATAAATAAAAGAAAATCAAGAAAATATAAGTGTTGAGTTAGACTCAACAATTGTTCAAGATATACATAGGTTACTGTCAGACAGTAAATCTTAGTATATCTATTGGAGTCTAATATGAAACTGAATAATTGTTATTTAGTTCCATAAAATATCAAGAATTATAAAAGTGAATAGCATTGACTTAGAAGGAACAATAGTTGTTCTATAAGATTTTAAAATTGGTCAATGCACTATAGATTCTTGATGTGACATTTCATGTGATGAATATTCACAAGTCTCCTATATAAATGAATTGTGTGAATCTTGATTATCTATAGTTTTGTACACAGGGTTGTACAATAAGAAATTATTAGTGCTAATACATACTGATGTAAACAGCTCAATATCCTTTTAAGACTAAAGATAATCACTTCTATTGACTTACCTTATTAGTTTACTCTTTGAATGATTCGACTATATGTACTTGCTGAAATATAAGTTGAATACATCTGAGAGATTAATGTATAAGATCAAAATGAAATATTAGAATTCTTTGATTTGATTAAAGAAATTAATACTTAAGTATATGATTCACACAAATCATTAAAAAAGATAACTATATCCTATCTCGATTGATCCTCATTGTATATTGTAGTAATATGATATAATGAGGAGTAGTACTTTATTAGATATAGAGCCATATATAAGATTGCCTAATTTTTATATCCTTGTGAACATGAGTATGAACATTAGATGTCCATACTTTACAGATGGTTCAAACTAAGTTAGTGTGTCTCCATATAAGATATGGAAATAAAATAATTCATATGAGATATGAATTATAAACAAATCTGATTTTAAAGTCAAATTATACCATAGTGTAAATTTGTAAGGTGTCCAAAGATTTTGGACATCACTTTTATTGGTCAGACGACAATGGAATAATTATCGTCCTGAAAGTTGTCTTTTATGAAGAGGAATATGTCTTCAGAGAAGACAATGGGAGTTGATAAAACTATAAGATGTTCTAGACCCATAAATTAACATAAGATTATTAGATAATCTTTAGTTGTTTGGAACCACTCATAATACACATTAGAGAGCTTCATAGAATTTTTTGAGATTCTCGTAGTGACTAGAAGGATATGTTTGACATATCAGATTTAGCAAAATGAGAGGAGTTTAAAGATATAGATTATGATCTAAAATCTATGATGATACTTATTATCGTTACAACTTTGAGATTGACAAGAAGTTAAGAATTCTAAGCCATAGTCCATCACTACTATTGAGTTCAGAACTTGATAGTATTGCTAGAAGGTATTGTACCTAAAGCAAGCAAATTTTCAGAATGAAGATTAGTATGAATGGACTACTTAAAACTTACATGGTAAACTGAAGGAAATGGTCAACGTCAAAATGTTGACTTAGACAAATTTTTTTCAGTGGTTACCATTAATAAGTTTATTAGAATTCTACTTTCCAATACTACCTATCATAATGATGAGATGACAATTAGATATTAAAAGCGTTCCCTCATTATGATTGAGGAAAAGATATATATGATACACCTTAAAGCTTTTTGAATATTTGGGAAGCAAGTTATGATTTTAAAGATCTTGAATCAAACTGAAGCTTCCCAAAGTTATAATAAAAAGTTTTGACTTAATGGTCAAATACTACGTGATCATTAAAAATGAACATAGATTGTGTGTTCAAGAAGGACAATGGGAGTACGGTCATATTAGTAATGCTTTGTAATAATAACATCAAATTCATTTGGAATGACATTAAGATGTTACTGTCAGTAAAAACATTGCCATCCGTGTACTTCTCCATAATGGGTTTGGTTATAACATCCCATGTACCGGGAATACGAATCTATTAAGATAGATTGATAATGATGTTACATTGACCTGTATATCAAAATGTTTGACATAAATTCCATAATAAAGTCTCAATTGTTGAGATATGAAATTTATTTCTTTAAGGAAAAGTTCTTTAAAAGATATAGGGAAACCTTGATAGAAGGAGTGAAATACATCATTAAGTACTTGAGAAGTGCTAAGCATGCACTCATGTATATGGAGATGATGATTTGAAACTATGAAGTCACATTGACTCAAATTTCAAGTCAAATCATAGGCTTAACTTTCAAATAAGAAAGGAATGAATTGGAAGGATTCTAATCCAGAACTCGATATTAAAATGATGACATAAACAAGTGATACTGTTAATAGAACAGTACATATGAAAGAGTTTTTCTCTGAACTAGGTATAGTTCTAAAAGGTCTCTGATAAAGTCCTGTTGGTGTAGGACAATAGTGGGAGCGATCAATTTTGTGGTCGAGCCCCGGTCTCATCAGAAGTTGCAGAACATTCTGAGGCTCTTTCACAAGTTTAGACACAAAGGATTAAGAGAAAATAACGTAATGGAAAATATTCCATCTATAGATAATTTAGCAGATTCCTGACCAAGTCTTAGTCATAGACTTTATGTGAGCATCACCTAGATTTGATGGAGATCAAATGCGAAGGTGATTGGCTTAAGTCCAAGTGGGAGATTGATGGATATAGGTGTCTGCTAAGCCAATCATAAGGCACCTATTTCAATCTGGTTCACTAATAAATGACATTAAATTCATTATGTAGATTGGCATATTTGTAATTACGCATAATGAAGTCCATGAATATATGCAATAATCATCAGATTATGATGAGATCATAATAATGAGACTGATGACTTACAAACACATATTCTCAATTGTTCCTAGTCGTAGGATGTTTGAGAAGGACATCAAATAATCCGATAAGACTAGTACAGGTTATTCCAGCTCATATGATGAAGGTGACTGATCTCGTTAGTTACTTGTGTGGAGACACAATGGTAAACCTGTAGGTGCTCATTAGGGAATGAGTTCACTGAACTGATCCGACATGAATCGCCGAATGGTAATTTACCTGACTGTCAACCTGCTTGATTCATCGTCACAGTGGCGTGGTTGATCCTTAGACTTGAGGCACCAAAGACACCTTGTCGGTAGCCTTCTGGACTTTGACCTTGACCTACGAATCCCTATCCATGGGATCTCTAATAGTCAAGGATTAGGTCCAGTGGAAGACCTTCGAAGGTGATTATGTGTTTAATAAATGATAGTTCACTCTCAGGTAACTGGAGAGAGAATGATCTAGAATAGATCCGCATGAGTCTCTGGCCAGAGCAGAAACAATATCAGAAAAGATGTTTTCGGATATTGTACAGCGGAGTTTGATTCAAGTGAGTTGACCAGCTAAGGATTGACAGTTGACTATACGCTAGGTTAACTTGAGAGCATTATGCGAACGAAGGATTATAGCCACACGGTAACTGTGGACGGACAAGTTTTATGAGTAGGTTGCTGAACCCCATTACCTTTTGGGATCATGCGGTGTTACTTGGCATCCAACTTGATAAGAAGTCCGACCGAATTTACATGAGATGTTGATTCAGTTGAGTAATTAGTTAATATCTAGATATTAATTAATTACAATAAGTCAATAACTAGTTATTGGACTTTACGGGCTGAAAACCAAACTGGTTAATAGGCCTAGAGTGTCACACGCAAATAGATTCTCAGATGGTGGTGTTTATGTGGGATTTATATTAAGTCGGGGACTTTTGTGAAAAGTCGTTTCGACTTAATATATATATATGCGCTGTTGAGAAACCTTGGGCCATGCTCCAGAGTTTTCCCATGTTGGCCGTCCCCCCTTTCTCTCTCCTCCTCCTCTAGGCACACCGTTCGAGGCGCCGAGACAGTTTCCGTCTCCGCCGCGTGCGATTCTCGAAAGTCGGGAATTCCCGTCCGCGGATTTTTAGACATCGTTGCGGCGGCGGATCTTTAGCGAGCGAGCTGATACGGACGAGGGAGCAAGGACGAACTACCGCAGAGGATTGCGTGGATACCGCTGGAGGCCGGACCCTTGTGCGGCTCGCGGCATCGCCTCGTCGGAACCGAGACGGAAGCGGATTCGAATCTGTGCACGATAATCTGATTACACTCGATTTTTCAGTTTATGTTTTTCGTTCTGAATCGGATCTGCGGGCATCGGGCGTGATTTTTTTTATTGCTTCCGCTGCATTCTTCGTGTCCCACCCGGATCCCAACACAATAGTCATCAGATTATGATGTGATCATAATAATGAGATTGATGACTTATAAACACATATTCTCAATTGTTCCTAGTCGTAGGATGTTTGAGAAGGACATCAAACATCCGGTAAGACTAGTACAGGTTATTCCAGTTCATATGATGAGGGTGACTGATCTCGTTAGTTACTTGTGTGGAGACACAATGGTAAACCTGAAGCTGCTCATTGGGGAATGAGTTCACTGAATTGATCCGACATGAATCGTCGAATAGTAATTTACCTGACTGTCAACCGGCTTGATTCATCGTCACAGTTGCGTGGTTGATCCTTGGACTTGAGACACTAAAGACACCTTGTCGGTGGACTTCTGGACTTTGACTTTGACCTACGAATCCCTATCCACGGGATCTCCAATAGTCAAAGATTGGGTTCAGCGGAAGACCTTCGAAGGTGATTGTGTTCAATAAATGATTGTTCTCTCTCAGGTAACTAGAGAGAGAATACTTTAGAATAGATCTGTAGGAGTCTCTGGCGAGAGCAGGAATAATATCAAAAAAGATGTTTTCGGATATTGTATAGCAGAGTCTGATTCAAGTGAGTTGATCATCTAGGGTTTGACAGCTGACCATATCCTAAGTTAACTTGAGAGCATTGTGCGAACGAAGGATTATAGTGACACGGTAACTGTGGATGGACAGGTTCCATGAGTGGGTTGCTGAACCCCATTACCTTCCGGGATCATGCGATGTTGCTTGGCACCCAACTTGATCGGAAGTCCGGTCGAATTTACATAAGATGTTAATTCGATTAGGTAATTAATTAAATATTAGACATTAATTAATTAAAATAAGTCAATAACTAGTTATTGGACTTAACGGGCTGAAAATTTGACTGGTTAATGGGCCTAGAAGGTCATACACAAATAGATTCTTAGTCGGTGGTGTTTATGTGGGATTTATATTAAGTCGGGGACTTTTGTGAAAAGTCGCGTCGACTTAATATATGTACGCGTTGTTGAGAAACCCTGGGCCAAGCTCCAGGGTCTCCTCATTTTGGCCGTCCCCCCTTTCTCTCTCCTTCTCTTTTGGGCGCCCCGTTCAAGGCGCCGGGACAATCTCTGTCTTCGTCGCACAGGATTCCCGACAGTCGGGAATTCCTGTCCGCGAGTTTTCGGACATCGTTGCGGCAACAGATCTTCAGCGAGTGAGCTGATACAGATGAGGGAGCGAGGACAAACCACTGCGGAGGATCGCGTGGATACCGGTGGAGGCCGGACGTTTGTGCGGCTCGCGGCATCGCCTCGATGGAACCGAGACATAAGCGGATTCGAATCCGCGCACAGTGATTTGATTTTCCCATTTGTTTTTCGGTTTTACCGCTTTCGTTCTGAAATGGATCTGCGGGCATCGGGCAGGAGTTTATTTTGTTTCTACTGCGTTCTTCGCGTCCCGTCCGGATCCAAACAGTGGTATCAGAGCCAGGTTTTGCTTTGATCCGCTTCGGAACGATAAAATTAACGTTCTAAAATTAAATTCCATGCAATGATTTGATATTCTCTGAAAAATAGTTCATATGATGAACGTTAAAATTAGTTTTAATTTTTTTGTTGAGAAAATCGATTTTTTTTTGGGGGTTTCATATGGTTCTTCATGGTGATGAAGAACATAGCTTTATGGCTTGGTTGGGACTTCAATGGTGATGGAAGATCACCTTAAAGCTTGCTGGTATGACCAGCTACCCTTGCTAGTCATCGGAGGGTCACTCTTGTACCCGGCGGCCAATGGCGGAGCTTCTTTTTCTTGATTTTTCAAGTGTTGGAAGATGAATAAAAGGAGGCTATGTGTTACAAAAATATGTTTTAAACTCCCTTTTTGGGGCTACCGGCGGCAAGGTAGTCGTCGGCCGGCCATCGCCGGCGCTAGGGATGGAAAAGGGGCCACCCCCCAGCAACCTCCGTCCACCTTGGCCGCTGGCGCCGGTGGCGGGGCTGCCCCAAACGATGCAGTAAAACTTGCATCAAGGGAGGGCTCAAACCCTAGCCCAGGCCCGGACGAGCGGCGCGCTGGGCGCCGGACCGACCGGCCCTGTGCTGGCTCGACCGGGGGGGCCTGGACCAGCCCGGGCGTGCCAGGCGCCTGGCCTGGCTGGGCCAGATGGTTCCGGGCCCAAGCCTGAGCCCAGGGCCTGCCTGATTCGAACCAGGCAAGGTCTGGGCCAGACTCGAGCCCAGGCCCAAATGGGCCTTGCCCTTGGAACCCCAGCCCATTTACCCCTTACACCCTTAATTAAAATAATAAGCCCACCCTATTTAACTTGAAATTGAAATTAATAAAGTTTAAAATATGCTTTAAGCTTAAATTAACAATTTTGAGTTAAATGAGGCTATTTAAAGATGTGATCTTAAGTGGGGGTTATTTTAAAAGGATAAGATCTTTATAAGATTTAACAAGTGTTGTTAAATTATTTTAATTAAGAGACGTTTAATAAATAGTTATTAAATGTTTTGTTAACTCTTAATTAGATTTATTTAATTTCTTAACAATTGTTGTTATGAAATTAATTATCTTTTAATTAATGAATAAAAGGAGTTTATTAAGATGTGATCTTAACTTAATGTTAACAAGTATTGTTAATTGACTTTTAACTTGTGACCTGAATATAATTAACAAATGTTGTTAATTAATTCTAATTAGGTGATTAGATATTTAATTTTCTAACAATTGTTGTTATAAAATTAATTATTAATTAAGGGACATTTAATGAGAAGTTATTAAGTGTTAAGTTAACTCTTTATAATTATTATGTAAAGGATTAATTATTTCTTGAGAATTAACCTTAATAAAAGTTATTAAAGATTAATTAACTCTTAATAACAGTTATTAAGATAGTTAATTAATATTCTTAAGAATCTCTTAATTAAAATTTTGAAGATCTAATCTACTTAAAAATGATCTTTTAATATAAGTTATTAAGAGATTAAATTAAGTCTAATTGTTAGACTAATTCTGATTAGAAATGTTCTAATTAATGTTTCTTAATAATTGTTATTGATAAATATTATTTAATAAATGGAATACTTAACAAAGAGTTGTTAAGTAAGTAAAATTGGAACTAGAAATTCTTTTATAAGTATTATTTAGGAATTTTTAATTCTATCTAAATGTTAGATTGTTTCAAATTAATAATTGTTGTTAATGTGATTTAAAATTACTCTAAGTGTTAGATTAGTTTATTTAGAAATATTCTAAATTCTACATGGAATATTTTAGAATTTTAATTTTAATCTTGTGTGCACGTGATGATGTGTTTTAATGCTTTAAATTATGTTTAAATGCATGGTAGAAAATAAGATTTTCGAAAATTCAAATTATCCGATTTTGATTGATACCCAAGTTTTGAGAAAACCAAAACTATTATTTTTCAAAATTTTAGCCTTCATGTGATGTGTTTTATCATGAGTGGATGGTTAAAATTTGAAGTGGTCATGGATATGCACTTTGTTTATTTCATATCATGTGATGGTATGTGCTTTGTGTGGATCATTTTAGAATTTTAGTAGGTTAATTAATTATTAATTAATGAGGTCTGCGTGCCTCTCTCTCTCTCTCATTCTGATGTAATTCTATCTCTCTCTGTTATTGTACTCGGTCATAAGGCTTTTTCTTACAATTAATATGTATTTGAAAAATATTTCAAAAACTTTTTATTATTTGTAATTGATTGTGTTGGTCAAGGAGAGGCGAGGATGATCCACATGTGCAACCAGGAAGGCGACAAGAGATGAGATTACCAATGCATGTGTGTTTGCATGTTTTGTTTTTATAATTGTTATATATTGTTGTGGTGATTAATTGTTTGGCTCCAATTAATCATCGTGCTGTTCATGACCACATAATGAACATGTATGGTTGATGCATGTCTTTTAGTTTTTGATTAAGAATCAATTGCTAATATCTAGGTATAGTTAAATATATACGATATATTTATAAACTATCACCTAGGATGAGACTAACATAAAATAAGCAAAAATCTTCAACATAAAGTCTAAGTCGGAGCGCGAGTCATTGAGAATGCCCCACGTGGCTCTCCATCAATATAGTTTTTAGAACTTGATTCAATGATGACAGTTTCTATGTGTTTACCCGAGATCTGCCACCATCTGATGAAAGGACTATTAACTATGGCATTATGATGCCTTGAGATCGGAACAGAGGAACAGTGTAGCTATCCACGCGTTTACTCGGGAGCTACATTTTTACTCTATTCTGTTACGTATTGATGGTAAAGTTTAGACCATGGATAATGGTCTCCTGTATTTACCCAGGGCCATTAAATACATGGGAGCCGAAATAAGATCAGATATTGCAAGGAGTTACAATTACCATGAGATGGTTGCTTTAAGATAATGGTATGATACTATATGTTTACCTGAGGTCATACTATGATTCTTGGAGATTTTGATCCTCATTAGGAGACTGTCGGAGTCTTCCGTTCTGTATCTCTGAAGGTTATACAGTCCATCGAAAAATAGTGGAAATAATTCAAAATAAAAGACCATAATTGAATTATAAGAACTATCTGCTTAAATTACGTTATTTCCTTCGTTTACTAAAATGTCGTCTATTAATCCGAAATTTGACATATTGGATGTCAAAACCTCTCATATTCAGATTGACTAGAAAACTTTGAAGAATGTCTTCAGGGCCTAGTGAAAGTCACTATCCTAATCAGATATCATGAATCCTCTTACTTGGATAAACCAAGAAGAAGAGATACTCATGGTATGCCTTTTTGAAAGACAATGGTTGTCATGAAATCTTTTACTTGGACAGACTAAGAAGAAGGGGTATTCATGGTGTGCCTTTGATAAGGCTAGAGGGAAGATATCAAATGGTCGAACCTACACCTGAAAGGATAAAGGAAGGTCAGCTGAGATAGAGAAGTAGTAGTTCTCCCAGTGCGACTAAATATAAAGATATCGATAAGGGTAAAATAAATATGAAACTTGAAAGAAGTCTCATATATTCTTATTATCAACTTTTGCATGTCTATTGGAGAATTAGCATATCCAATATGAGATATTGGAAATGATTATCAGATTTGCGATAGTGTGCAGACTTAGACAAGTAAAAAGGAAATCGAGAAAATATAAGTGTTGAGTTAGACTCAACAATTGTTCAAGATATACATAGGTTACTGTTAGACAGTAAATCTTTACATATCTGTTGGAGTCTAATATGAAACTGAATAGTTGTTATTTAGTTCCATAAGATATCAAGAATTATAGATGTGAATAACATTGACTGAGAAGGAACAATAGTTGTTCTATAAGATTTTAAAATCGGTCAATGCACTATAGATTCTTGATGTGACATTTCATTTGATGAATGTTCACAAGTCTCCTATAAAAATGAACTGTGTGAATCTTGATTATCTATAGTATTGTACACATAGTTGTACAATAAGAAATTATTGGTGCTAATACATATTGATGTAAACAACTCAATATCCTCTTAAAGCCAAAGATAATCACATCTATTGACTTACCTTATTAGTTTACTCTTTGAATGATTCGACTGTATGTACTTGCTGAAATATAAGTTGAATACATCTGAGAGATTAATGTATAAGATCAAAATGAAATATTAGAATTCTTTGATTTGATCAAAGAAATTAATAATTAAGTATATGATTCACACAAATCATTAAAAAGGATAACTGTATCCTATCTCGATTGATCCTCATTGTATATTGTAGTAATATGATATAATGAGGAGTAGTACTTTATTAGATATAGAGCCATATATAAGATTGCCTAATTCTTATATCCTTGTGAATATGAGTATGAATATTAGATGTCCATACTTTACAGATGGTTCCAAATAAGTCAGTGTGTCTCCATATAAGATATGGAAATAAAATAATTCATATGAGATGTGAATTATAAACAAACATAATTTTGAAGTCAAATTATACTCTAGTGTAAATTTGTTAGGTGTCCAAAGATTTTGGACATTACTTTTATTGGCCAGACGATAATGAAATAATTATCGTCTTAAAAGCTATCTTCTATGAAGAGGAATATATCCTCAGAGAAGACAGTGGGAGATGATAAAACTAGAAGATGTTCTAGACCCACAAATTAACATAAGATTATTCGATAATCTTTAGTTGTTTGGAACTACTCATAACACACATTAGAGAGCTTCATAAAATTTTTGAGATTCTCTCAGTGACTAGAAGGATATGTTTGACATATTAGATTTAGCAAAACGAGAGGAGCTTAAAGATATAGATTATGATCTAAAATCTATGATGATGCTTTTTATCTTTACAACTTTGAGATTGGCAAGAAGTTAAGAATTATAAGCCATAGTCTATAACTACTATTGAATTCAGAACTTTGACTTTGACTTTGACTTTGACCAATGAATCCCTATCCTCGGGATCTCTAATAGTCAAAGATCGTGTCCAGTGAAAGACCTTCGAAGGTGATTGTGTGTTCAATAAAGGATTGTTAGCTCTCAGGTAACTGTAATGTTAAAAAAGAGTGTGTGTTTATCATGTTATCATGTGTTTACTATGATTAACAATACAAAAAGAATTGTGATCACTAGAAACCGAGAGTTTCAAAAGAAAAGTGATCGCTTACTAACGTTGCAAATCGAGAGAATATGGGGTCCTTTTGTTCTTCTCTTCTGGCCGGCCGAAAGAAAAGAGCCTTCTCTTCCTTTACTCTTGTTCTTCTTTTGTACCATCTCAAAAATCAAACAAATAAGAAAATAATGATTAGAACTAAAATAGTATAGTATCTATTCTAATTAAGAACCTAAACATGCAACTATACTAAAAGAACTCACTTTTTTTGTTTTCTTTTAAACTCCTAAAGGAGGTGTAGGTTTGGAAATTATGAAGTGAGTGTGTGTGATGAGTTGATGCAATGAAGAAATCATATGAAAAAGAAACTAGAAAGAAACTAAAGAAAAGAAGAATATGATGGTTGGTTTGGCCCCTTGAAAGCCTTGATCTTCTTGAGTTTCAATGGAGGAAAAGGATGAAGAAACGAGAATCCTTCTTGCTATCCACATTTTCTTCTTGAGGACCTTCAAACACCTTGTAAAAAGCTCCAAATTCACCAATTGCAAACCAACTGCCTACTGTTAACCTCCCACCTTTTTTCAAGGTCAATGTCCACATGTATTTATAAGAAGTAACTTTAGGATATTTGGCCTTTAAAGGGACTTTCCCGCAGCTCGGGCTCGCCTCGGACGATCATAAAGGGCATTGGAAACTCTTTCAAGCTTTGGAACTAGGCTATCTCAGCCAAATCTTGCTTATCAGGAAACTCTTAAAACGTGTCGTTCAAAGGGGACGCCTTTTAGTTAATTAATGCGGCCAAAATAGAAATAAATCTGGAAAGGGAAACCGAAAACAATTAGGAAACATAAAAGGCATCGTGTAAACACGACGTGCTTTAGATAATTTAGGAAATTAACCAGAATTAGAAATAGTAAACCTAAGCGGATTAGGACTCAAACGGCGTCGTGTAATGGCAACGCTATTCAGTTAAATCTTCTTAAATTTACTAATTTTAATTCCAAATTGATTTATGCCAAGAATCCAAATGGCGTTGTGTATGCGCGACGTAATTCAACAAATTTTGAGAAAATCAACAAAAATTAATTAATGATTAAACATTAGACCATTCTGGGACATTATCATTGTGACCAGAAATTTACTCAATATGATGTCAAAATCAGTGTGTCTACAGCTGGCATTGACTTCGCAAGGGAATAAAATGTACTGAAAAGGTGATGCCAAAGTGTGATGTGACACGCTTTAAACATCACATGATAGAAATCTTTCTCAAAACAATCCGTGAAGATAATTCAAAGTGATCAATGAAATCAATCTTATCTAGATGAAGGAAACAAAGGAAACAAACGGTCGATCAACTTCTATGATTGGGAAGTACCCTATGTCACAAACCCTGCAGGTTTCGTCATGAAGAGCGGTTACCAGCCAATGTGGAAGTGCTGCAACCATGACGCATCTTTAAGAGAAAACAAGAAATGTTAGGTGAGAAATCCAAGAAAAGATAAACTCCAAGGATATCTTTAAGCGAACCTCAAAGATAATCAAGATACTCAATTCATAATGGAATATTTCACATCACGTTGGGATTTATTGGATCAATGGACTGAAATTTAATCAAGAATTAATTCTTATTACAATTATATCAAAGTCCTACATGATGCATACTGGGCTAAAAGAAAAATATAAATTGAAATAAAATATAAATTAATCAAGGATAATATTGCTAAATCGTCGTTAATGAGTCAAGATACTGATTATGTAATTCGGTGCTAAGTCGAAGCTCGTTTGTCCACGCACCGTTTCACAAAAGCGGAACCATCGTTCCCATTAATTAATAATCTAATGGCCAATCCGTGCGATTAAGAATTCTCTGGAATTATCACTGTTTTTGTTGAAGTGGAACTCAAATTCCAGTTTCATCAAAACCACGAGGTCCTTGATGTATCTAATAAGTATTTATTATATAGTAATGATGATGCAAATCAATTACAAAAAAGAATACAGGGGATAGAGATAACCGTCTTTTTAGACACAGTTGGGACTCATTAACTCTCACAGTGGGACCTTAGTGGAATTCTTAGCTTCATTTTCACTTCTTTGTTATTTCTTGCACTTAGAATTTCATTAGTAACTTCAGGAAAATTATATATCATGGAATTATAGATTTTCGAAAAAATAACAGAAATTCAAAAACTTGATTAAAAGACCTCGCTATTCACAGACGTCATTTAAATGACGTCCCCCCGTCCAGACGCCATTTAACTTATAGAACTGCCCTCTATTCTGACTCCAATCCGAACTCTGCTTGTCTTAATGCACATCCCTCTTCCAATTCGGAAAGGGATTTCCGATCTTGCAAATCACTCCATAAAACCCTCCTTTCTTCATATCAAAGCATTACAACAAGCAATAGAGAGGGAAAGGTAGAGAATTCTCTTTAAGACTCAAGGGAAAAAGGTGAAGAACAAGAAGAATTCAGGGAAATCAAGGAGGATGGATTCTTCACAAGATTCTTCAAGTAAGAGGATGAGAAAGGCGATTGAAAAGCTTTCTGAGGTGAAAGATTATCTAAGTAGACGAGATCCTAACTTACAAGTAAGCTAATCTCTCTTCTAATCAATTCTTTTTATGCAATTCTTTACATGTTCTTCATATTCCAATTTTTCATCTAGGGATATCCTTTCTTCCCCGGTCCGAGAAGATTTTCTTCACTTCCATGGGTCTAAAAGCTAGTTAACAAGATCAATCTCTCCATGCAATCTTATATATCTAAGTGGCATATCCAAGGATTGATAATCCACGCAAAAGATTACAAGAGCACACTCATGGATTGGGCTGTAATGGGTGTATTGATCGAGCTATGGCATCCACAAACTCATACCTTTCTATTTACCACGTTCGAAGCCACCATCCTCTTAGAAGAAGCCGAACCCTTATTGGGCCTTCCTAAGCTTAAGGTTAACAATGATGAACCTGATTTGAGTGAGATGATATTCATGAGGGAAAGAATCACGGGTCAACAATTATTGGAAAAGATTATGAAGAACCCAAAGGAAATTCAAGCATGACTTACAAAGAAGGGAATCAATCTTGCTAAATTAGCTTAATGGACTCTAAAAAAGATAGAAGGCCTCATGGATGAAGATACAGTGAACGTGATGAAGGCGTTCACCACGTGCTTAATTGGAGCACTACTATTCCCTGCCCAAGACAATGTTTTAGAAGATGATCAAATCAGTGCAATCAATGGGATTTTTGAAGGGAAGCAGATTAGTACAGCGGTTCTAGCCTACCTCTACAGTGGGCTCTCTGCAGCTTCTACAAGTCAACCTCCTTATGGCAGTATGTTCCTCTAGGCTCTGTGGGTAGAATTCCACTTCAAGTTCAACCATAATGAGGAGAAAGTTCCAAGAATATCTTAGACATATCAGCGCATTCCTATCTTCCATATTGCCAACATTATGAAGTTCAATGATAACATGACCAATCGATTGCCCAACCTCAAGACTCAAGCTGACTGGAGTGCTTATTTCAAGACCATGCCTAGAACTGGATTTGAATCTATGCCACTCGCTCTCATGGAAAAGGCGGTTCGAGTACGCCATGGTACTGGCACAGAGCTCCGACTGATCGGGGCGACCGAGTTCGTTCTCTATAATCCACATCGGTGTCATCCTCAGCTTGGCATGCCTCGCTATGAATTTCTAGAAATATCTTCTCTTTCTTCAATCAAGAAGCGGACATTAGGTATTGATGAGGACTTCGAGGCGACTGAACTCATTGCAACTATTTGGAACATCAGATTCACCCGTTGTGTGAAAACTCCTCATGAAGCCAATAAGGAACTGTGGAAATCATATGTAAAGGAGCTCAAGAAAATTCGACCTTGAAAGCTTTTCACCTTTATCCTCCAATTTGATGTATTTCTTATTTTATTTTCATCAAAAAAATCATTCCTTAATATAGTAGAAATCCTCCTTTAATGCTTTGCAATTTTCTTGTGATTTTTCTTTGAATGAGACTGCGATTTTTCCTTAAGTTATGAACTCTCGGGTTCAGTTAATTCAAATCGCGTCGACTTAGAGAGACGCTTTTCAATTTTAATCAATTTCCAAATTTAATAATCCATCCTCAAAGGAACCCTGAATCGCGTCCGGTCAGCAAGACGCCTGTAAGTTCTCTCTCTCCTGTTTTCCAGAGATTTCCAGCAATTAATCCTCATAATGGCGTCGTCCTTCAAAGAAGCGAATAACAATTCTTTCAAACTCTCCGTGATACGGCCCTGAGCAGAAGAGGTGGTAAAATCCAAAAGGGCGTCGCCTAAAGGGGACGTGTTTCACTTATTTTAAAAATTCCTGTAGCCGCTTCAGTTTGTGCGCCACTAAAAAGCGTCGCTTTCTCAAAACGTGATTTAGTGAATTCGAACAGGGGCTTACGAACCCGAGCCCCTTTCTTCCTCATTCTTCCTCTCACCTTCTCTCTCCTTGCTCTCCGGCGAACGGTGGTTCCCCCTCCGGCGTTCCTGCCATCTTCTCCGGCTCCGGTGGTCACCTCTGACTCCAGCCACCCTCTCTCTTCCTCTTTCTTCTTCTCACGAGCTCCCTCAAGCTCCCTCTCACCTTCACAAACTCTTTTCCTTACTCTTTCTCTCGTGCCCTAAGATTGAGCGAGGAGGACCTAGTGGACTCGACGGGAAACGGCACCGAGTTGCCACCGTCGAGGTGGAGGCGGGCGAGGAGGAGACTTCGAAAATATTGCCGATCGAGGAATTGGTGCTCATGGAGGCGGCGGCCTTCATGGAAGCCGAGGAGACGGCGGGACCGGCTGAGGGAGGCAAGGAAACGGCGGCACCGGCCGAAGAGGAAGGCCCGCATTTGGTAAGCCTCAAAACACTCCTCCTCGTATTTTAAGTTCAATTTTGAGGGAGAAAAAGAGCCGACCATAGGTTCTGGGAACCTGTGGTAAAAGGCGTCTGGGACATGGACGCCTTTTGAAACGCGTCCCTGTACCCAGACGCGATTCAAAACAAGTGATTAATTCACCAAATTTATTTAAAAATTGATTATTAGTATTCTAATGGTGATTCTAATAATTGCAGGGGACAATGAGGACCAGGATTTCCTGGGACCTGATAGTGGCCGCCTATAGGGGTCTCCCGGACTTTCAGAAGGTGAGACTGGCGGAGAAGGGATTCTGGGAGATATTAGAGATAGAACCTTTCTAGATCGACCTGGTAGTGCTCCAGGTCCTGAGAGAGAGATGGCATGTTGAGAGCAGGGCATTTTTGATGCACTGACATGGTCCCCAGTCTTGAGGACGTGTGCAGGATCACCGGCCTTTGGGTAGAAGGTCGGGGGGTGAGCGGGATCATATATCCCGACTACCATGGACTGGCTCAGGAGTTGCTGGGCCTGGAGGGTCGGCAGTCTCGGACCCTCCTCCGGACTGCAGTAGAGAGATTCCTGGGGCTAGAGGAGCCCAGGCAGCAGATGGACGAGTCTCGGGCCGAGCTGAGGTCTAGGCTGGCGAGGGAAGCTAGCGCAGTATATTGCCAGGATCCTAGTGATAGGGTAGCCGTAGATAGAGATCTTAGGAGATTTTTAGTCTTTTTCTTTGGTAGACTCCTCTTTGGGACGAAGGGCGACTACATCCAATGTTGCTTTCTGAGTCTTATTGTAGATCTTGACCACCTAGGCGGGTATGCATGGGGTGCGGCCCTTCTGGCCCATCTCTTCACTGACCTCTCCACTGTCACACCTGACTAGGAGACCACCATCAGCAGCTTCGTGCCGTTTCTTCAAGTACTTAGTTCATTTTATGTTTGTTTATTCCATTATATGCTTATCATGCAATGCGTGTGATCCTAACTACATGTTCTTTTATGCAAGTGTGGACATATTATTATTCTCTGGGCCGAACGCGACCATCTACACAGCCGGCAGCAGTTCCGCTTGCCCGGCGTTGGTGTCTGGTGGTGGACACGGCGCCACAACATTACCAGTTGACGGCCATTCGCCGTTAATTTCTTGACTACCCAGAGTTGTTGGTAAGTTTTTAAATCTTTTTTGTTTCATATTCGATTAGTTATATGATGTTAAACTGTTTAATTAATTAATTGTTTTTGTTAAAGTGTTAGCATTTATTTAATTGCATATTCGATCGATAATTTAGATGATTTGTTAATTAAATGCAATGCAATTAACCTATATGAATACAAGTTATCTAGCGTCCATATTTAGGTATTGATGATGCCAGATAGCCATGGGTGGAACAGGGGTGAGGCAGGTTTGGGCGTCAGGTGTAGCTGCATTGCATGAATGAGATCGCCCTCCTGCACATGAGGTTGGTGATGTGGACGTTGGGTCTGCATCAAAAGTGGGTGGAGGAGGAGATCCCAGAGGGGATTGGGAGGTCGATGCGGGGAAAGCAGGCCCGCACGGATTGGGGTGCCAAGTTCCCAGATCAGCGGGATGACTGGCACCGATGACTCCCGGTAGAGTCGCAGGCAATGAGCAGTGATGTTTACCTGCAGCGCTACCGGGCCCACTACGCGGCCCACCTCCAGCTACTCCGACCTCTCGATATGAGTATTATGATATGTATGCTCATGAATGCTTCTTTCATTTTATTAATTATCTTGCTTATATTTTTAAATATATGACATGTTATGAAAAATGCAGGATGCATGGGATGCCACCATCATCACACTCCGAGGCCACCTCCAAGACGTCGAGGCCCAGTTAGAGCGGGTCCAGAAAGAGTTGGATGAATTGGTAAGCGATATACATGGATATTATGAATGCTTTATTTTTATTATTAAATTGTTTTGACCCTTGTACACTGACGGTGATCCCCCTTTTGTTACAGCGTGCCACTTATACTCACGCGGCGACCCCTTCACCTTCCACTGCTGCCGGTCCTTCCTCTTCCTTGGCTGCCCATGAAGCCGCCAGGGCTGACTTGCGGAGTCAGTTAGCTTTTGGCATCCGTCGAGCCACTCAGGCTGAGGAGGATGCTGCTACTCGGGTAAATCTTCAACTTGCATCTTGCATGATGTCTTTTGCTTGCTTGATCATTTGGCTGACGATGTCTTCTGTTGCAGGTCCAAGAGCTCTGCGTGGCTCTTGGGGAGAGGGATGCGGAGCTGGCACATGCCCGCAGTTCAGCAGCCCGCGTTGCCGAGCTGGAGGAGCAGCTGGCCAGACTCTCCACGGGCAACCTTCCTCATGAGCTTGCACGTCTCCAGGTTCGACTGGAGATCCTGACGGAGGAGAGGGATTGTGACCGGTCCCGATTGGAGAGTCTTCAGGGGCGGCTATCAGTGGCGGAGCACGAGCGCCAGAGCATCGAGGCTCGCTACCAGCGTGCGCGTCAGCAGGCGTTGGAGCGAGGACAGGTGAGTGCCTTCACTACCAGTATAGCAGTCTCTTCTGGCCAGGTAGGGCCGAGCTTCATGGGACCACCGTCGCCGCCAGCTCGAGGACTGGACGTCCAGGATGAGGCGCAGAGCCAGCTGGACAAGGGTGCAGGGGAGAGCCAGCCGTGAGGGCTGCCACTATGTATTTTCTTTCTCATTTTGTATATGAACTTTTGTGATATATGTAAGGACTTTCTTCATACTTGAGTTGTCTTGGTATTATTCTCCACTGTCTTTCCTTTTCCATTCCTGCATATGGCTTAAACGAACAAATTAAATATCTGTTCAGGCTTAGTCCCTTGCTCAATTAAGTAACCAGTTACTTGATCCTATCCTTGGTAGAAGGGCCAAGGGGCGAAGCCTTTATTTAACGAAGGTAAATAAGGATAATTAAAAGGAAGTAAAATGCGACATACAAGCATGCAAATGCTCATTGAAAGTAAAAGGATGCAACATACATATGATGCGACAAACAAATGCTAATTGAAATATTTTTGTTTCGCAATTGCATATTTAGAAATATCCAATTTTTGAGGTTTTGGAATATTCAAAATTTTGTTTTTGGGTTTTGAAATATTCTATTTTTTTTTTGGGTTTTGCAAAATTCATTTTTTTTGTGGTTTTGAAATATTCAATTTTTTTGGGGTTTTGAAATAAGACTTGTTTTTTATTTTGAAATATTCAATTTTTTTGTGTGGTCTTGAAATATTCAATTTTTTTATTTTGATTTTGAAATATTTAATTTTTTTTTGGGTTTTGAAATAAGACATTAACTAAATAAACTAAGGATCAACATGGAACTTGGATCAAAAGAGCATATTCATTCGTCAACTTAATTCCCACATCGTTCTTTAATGACCTAATCTAGACTTATTGTGCTTGAATTATGTTTGAAATTGTGATCCCATTCGATGGTCTGACCCTTAGTCAACCTTAGTTGTTCCTCAAGCTTGGGGCACACCTCTTTAGAATGAAGGGAAGAATTGGTTAGAAAGCCCGCGAGAAGGTTCCAGAGACCTAGAAAGATGTCCTTTCTTTACCCTATTATCCATTGAGGTTCGGTCATTTTTATTTTTGCGGGGTATTTAACGACCTTGCGCTCCCTTTTCATTTGATTTTGTGGCCTTTTGTGGTAATATTTGTAATATTGAGCGACCTTTTGATTTGGTTTGACTTTCGCCTTTGCTTTTTCTTTTGCCTTTTGGTGCGGATCTCTCCCTTTTTTTTATGACGGCCTCCTACTAGGATGGCGGGTATTTTCAATAGTCTATTCTAAGTCTAGTTCCGTCGTCGTGGGCTGAGAGCAAAAACAAAAATTTTGTTTTGAAAAGAATGAGTTGTACCTTCCACTATTAGTCAAGCTTTCGGTATTCCTCGGGCTTCACATCTCTTGTTATTCACGAATCAAACGTGTTTGTGTGCAATAATACGTTTGGATTAGATTACCAAAGATTAATATGGGAATTTGAGTTTTTGAATTTTTCAACTCCACTGATCCTTGTACCATACTGATCGTTACATTAAGGGTAGTACTTCTTAAGATACAAACCATTCCAGGGGTGAGTTAACTCCTGCCTTTCTGCATTGACTAAGCGGTAGGCGTTACCAGGAAAAGCATGCGATATGACATACGCTCCTTCCTAGTTGGGTTGGAGCTTAGAACGCGGACCACCAGGTTTTACAAAAATTCTTTTCACAACCATCTCACCAACTTTAAACTTTCGTTCAATGACTTTCTTTTGGTAAAAACGTTCTAGTCTGTTATGATATACTCTTGCATGATTGGCGGCTGACCATCTTTTCTCATCTAAGAGTTCCAGCTGAGCAAGGAGAGCAGAGCGATGCTCGTCAATGGAGAATTCCTTGCTTAATTGTACTCTTAATGATGGGATGAGGACTTCGTATGGAACTACCGCCTCCATTCCAAATGTTAAGGAATAAGGAGTTAGCCCAGTGGGAGTGCGGATTGATGTTCGGTATGCCCATAGAGCCTCAATTAATTTTTCTGTCCAGTCCGAGAATTTATTAGACTTACATGTTTTCTTGATAATTTTTATCAGAGTCTTATTGGTTGCTTCTGCTTGGCCATTGCCTTGCGGATAATAAGGAGATGAGTGATGCAATGCAATTTTACACCTGTTGCAGAGGTCTTTCAGCTCTTGTGATATGAACTGCAGTCCATTGTCAGTAACGATTGTGCTTGGAATTCCAAATCTAGTGATGATGTTCCTCATGATAAACTTGCAGACCGTTGATGCTTTGATCTCTGTGTATGCTTCGGCTTCCGCCCACTTGGTGAGATATTTTGTTGCCGTGAGGATGAAAGATTTTTGCTTGATGGCAGAATCGAGATTACCAAGGAGACCAATGATGTCAAATGCCCACATGGAGAAAGGCTATGGGGATGAAACAGGATGGAGTGAAGATGCGGGGGAATAGATCTTATTGGCGTGAAGCTGACACTTAGCACACCTACGGACATATCTTACACAATCTTCTTCCAAGGTTGGCCAATAATATCCTTATCTAAGGATCTTCTTTGATAGCATTTGTCCGTTAATATGGCCACCACAAACTCCAGCATGAGTCCTTTCCATGATCTTCCAAAGCTCATCTTCATCCAGACATCTTAAGAGAACACTATCAAATCCACGTTTATATAGAGTTCCTCCAACTAAGGTGTATCTCTGAGCAATTCTCCTGATAGCCCTTTTCTCCTCAGTAGTGGCTTCTTCGGGGTATGACTGATCTTCACAGTACTTGGCAATTTCATAATACCATGGTTTATCTTCGTTTTCCATTTCTTCTTGACAATCTAGTAGCATGATTTCTCTCTTTTCTACAATATCTCCATCTCTAACCTTCTTTAGCAACTTCTCTTTAACCTTAAGGAAGGAGGGGTCTTTCACGGCAGGAGAAAGACGCCTATGGACAATAATCGACTCGGATTGCCTGTTGATCGGGAAATTTAGAGAATATGCGAGAGAAGCCAAAGCGTCAGCTAGAATGTTATGATTCCGAGGAATATGGACAAAGATCAGTTTGGTGAAAATCTTGGCATAAGCTGAAGTGAGTTCCTGATAGGGCTTAAGCCTGGGTTAAGGGTACGATATTTGGTAAGCACTTGGTGAAGAATTAGCTGACTATCACCCACAATTCTCGGTTTGGTGGCACCATGGAGATGAGCGGCCTCGAGGCCAGCAAGGAGAGCCTCATATTCAACTATGTTATTGGTGACATAGAAGTTAAGCTGAAAGGCTTGTGAAATGGTGACACCTTCAGGTGATAGGAGAACAATGCCGATACCCTTACCGTGAGAGTTCAAAGCTCGTCAAAATGCAGAGTCCACATATCATCATTGATTTTGTTTATGGACATTAGTTCCTCATCTGGAAACTCCGATTGGATTGGATCAAATCGAGGAAAAGGGTGATGAGCAAGATTGTAAGGACTGTGGTTTTCGGATCCAGTTTTAGGATCAGACTCTGTAGTTTGGGCCCTAACGGGGCTGGGACCCTGTTCCCATTCTTGCTCGAATTGGGGAAACCGTGTATCAGTTGGCCTTGCCACCTAGTCTTGCAGGGGTGCACGATGTGTTCCATGTTTCTTTGCTGAGAAGATATATTCAGGATCCGTCCCATGTCTTAGATTTTTCGGAGTTGGTGATTGCTGAGGACTTGTCCTTCCTAGAGTTTCCAGTTCGTATTGAGGATCGCAGAGAGCAGGTCCTTCGGAACAAGGTTGTGCCTTTGGTTAAGGTAATTTGACAGTACCGCTCCGGGGGAGAGGCAACCTGGGAACGTGAGGACGAGATGCGGGAGCAGTTTCCTTACCTTTTCTCGTAAGTTATCTTGTGAAGCTTGTATCTTTACGTTTCAACCTCGTTAATTCTAGCAGGCAATTTCGGGGACGAAATTCTTTTAAGGGGGGGAGAATGTAAGGACTGAGGTTTTCGGATCCAGTTTCAGGATCAGACTCTGTAGTTTGGGCCCTAACGGGGCTGGGACCCTGTTCTTCTCCGCGTCGAGCCTGCGAGACGCGGTTTAAACGGCGTCCGGCATGGCAGACGCGTTTTAGATTGTGCCACGCAGATGCTACGTGGGCTGGCCTTGGGTCGCGAGTGTACGGGCCGGTCGTGTCGTCTAAACGGCGTCCATGATGGTCGACGCGTTTCAGACTGCGACCCTGCAGTGTTAGAGTACGGTGCCGGTCTTGTCGTCTGAATGGCGTCGGCCTTGGGCGACGTGTTTTAGAGTTCGGTCAGAACGGCCCGTCATGTCATCTGATAGGCGTCCGTACATCTCGACGCGTTTTACCTAGTTTCTGGTTACCCCGCGAACCTTCCCTCCTTTCCCTCATTCTCACCCTCACACTCTCTCTCCTCACCCTCTCCACCCTCCGACTCTCCCCACTCTTCCCCTTCCTTTTTCCCCTTCTTCCTCTTCCACCTCTCCACCTCTCACCACTGCCACCACCACTTTCTTCGCGGCGTTCCATTCTCCGGACGGCGGCCGACGTCCCGGCGGAGTGGCGGCGTCCTCGGAGTACCGGCGGCGGTTCGTGGTGCGACGGTTTGGCGGCGGAGCCAGAAGGAGTTCAAGAATCGGTAGGGTGACGATTCCCGTAGTGTTTTATTCTAAAACCATGTTCTCCCGCTTGAGGCATGCTACGGATCGGTAGTTTTTGGGTAGAATGAGCATGTTAGGGGCTTTTTCTTGATAGGAATGGGAGTTTCTGTGAATGTGGTTTCGTGATGGTTTAGATTGCCCCTCTTCCTCCTCCGTTTGGTTTGATTTTGGGGCATTTGGGGGTGAAAAGGGAGCCCTCGGGCTGAGGACAGAACTCGGTTTCTGGCGCTAAAAGACGTCATGCCTGGACGACGCGATTTAGAAAAGCGTCGGGCCACTATGACGCCTTTTCGGCAGAAATCGCTCCATCGAGTCTCTGTCAGTTTGGGGAATCTGGCGCTAAAAGACGTCATGTATGGACGACGCCTTTTAGAAGGACGTCGGACCATTATGACGCCTTTTAGGCAGAAATCACCCGATTAAGGTTTTCTGCAAATTCCGGATTTTGGTGTGAAGGGCGTTTGAGGACTTCGACGCGTTTTTAAAAGGCGGCTAACTGTGACGACACCTTTTTAGGCCATATTCTGAGGCCGGGATTTCATGAACCAGTTTAGGAGACTTGAATGGCGTCGTCCTTGGTTGACGCCATTCAAGGCAGAACCACACTAATCCATGCCAGTAAAATGTGTTTACATTGCTAGATAGTTAGTTAAATGCATGCTTTTATTACACTCGATGAAGATGGACCCTTTATGACTGGATGGCACTACGTTGGGTGTCGTGCGACCGCGGACTTCTCACGTGACCGGATCGCACCGTGCCGTGTTTTGTGTTACTGTGGACCTAGAGTGACAGTTGTAGCGTTTGACACCCTGTGTCGGTGCGGAGGGACACAGCGCTGACGGGAGCAGTGGCGGGGTGACGCCTAGTGAGAAAGGGTCACCTGGTGAACCCCGGGGTTAGCTAGCTTGTACCGGTGTCGGAGTTGTACCTTTGGAGTGTCACTCGTGCTGGGGGAAGGAGTAACCATCTGAGCCAGTTGGGCCGGAGTAGCCAACGTGCTATTCGAGGGGTTACTGTTTGGTCTCAGCGGGTCGGTGTTTGCTGGGGGAAGGAGTAACCGCCGAGGTAGCCAGCGTGCTATCCGAGGGGTTACTGTTTGGTCTCAGCGGGTCGGTGTTTCCCACTTTCGTTGTGTGGTTGACGTGTTTTGAGAATACGCTGGTTACGGATTCCCCGGTAACTTGGAATTATGCATGTTAAATATGCTTCGAATGCATGCGATTCATATCGAGATTTAGGTGTAATAATTACTGCTTTACTTGGTTACTGTATCTCTAGCTGTACCTTGCACTTGTGGGTGTGTGTGTGGGCAGTGGGGATCGAAGGATCCCTACTGAGTCTTTTCGTTGAGACTCACCCCTGCGGTTTTCATGTGAGGGTTCCAGGCAGACTTAGCGAGGTGTATACTGCTGTGAGTTGCGCGCCCCCAGCTGTTGTTTCGGGGTATGCCCCGACGTAGTTGTTATCTTTACTTCTGGCCTGTATGCTAATTATTCCTTTTCTGTTGGAGTATGTAATTATTTGCTGTATCGAGTCGCATTGTAATAACTTTTAATTTATGCACTTTCCCTTCAATCCAATGCGATGTGAATGTTTAGCTTAGTTTATTATTTTTTTCCCAGACTTACTTAGATCCTAGTTTGATTCCAAATTAATGATTCAGTACCCATTTAGTTATCGGATCCCCGATTATAGGGTGGCGGGTCGTTACAGTTGGTATCAGAGCATTCGGTCTGGCAAATAAATGAATAACTAGGTTAAATGTCGTGAGTCTGGCAAATAATTACATTATCCCGTACAGGCACGGCGGTAGCATAGGTTTTAAGTTTCTAATTAGAACTTTTCGATTTTGTGATTGTAGGCGATTAGATGGCTCCTACGAAGAGGATGCCGGTTATTAGAGAGCGGGGAGACGTCCCTAGTGGATCTGAGGCCGGTAGGCCGAGTGTAGAGCAGTTCATGGAGGCTATGATGGACACGATGGCTAGATATCAGACCCGAGACCCTAGTGAGAGTTCCAGCGCTCGGGGAGGGTCTACAGCTACACTAGAGAGATTCCTGAAGCTGTGGCCACCTCATTTCACCGGTCGTCCCGACCCTGATGAGGCCGTTCACTGGTTGAGGGAGATGGAGAAGACTTTTGATACTATGGATTGTGCAGCAGTTGAGAGGACTCCGTTGGCTACCTTCATGTTGAAGGATAGCGCCTATGATTGGTGGACCACTTTGAAGAGTTTGTCATATAAGGATAGGAGCCTCAGGGAGATTTCATGGGAGACTTTTGTAAAGGAATTCAATGCGCAGTATTTCCCTAGGCATGTCCAGAGGGCCAAGGAAAGGAAATTTATGGAGCTGACTCAGGGGAGTATGACAGTACTCGAGTACCAGGCGAAGTTTGTTTCGCTTGGGAGGTTTGTTCCTTTTATCTCTGGGGACGAGGAGCGTCGTACTGAGAGGTTTGTGGATGGACTGAGGCTCAGTCTGAGGAACTTTGTGGCATCTCACTACTGTACAGATTTGGCATCAGCGGTTAGGTGTGCAGCAGCAGTGGAGGCACAACAGAATCAGTCAGCCCGGGAGAGAGGATTGACTGCTCAGGGACCAGCTCGTGGCAGGGGTAAGGCAGCGGCAGCAACCCCTTCGTCCGAATCGGGATCGTCGTCACTCTGCTCCAGATTTAGGAGATTCTTTCGAGGCGGTGGCAGCAGTAGTGGCAGCAGCGGTAGTAGCAGACCCAGGCAGGATCAGCAGAGCCAGTCGGTGTCCAGCGCTCAGCAGGAGCCAGCTCAGAGGCTTCCAGCAGTTTGTCAGCACTGTGGTGGTGCTCATGGTGGTACTCAGTGTCCTGCTTTCTCTGGGAGATGCTATACTTGTGGCCAGCAGGGCCATGTGGCGAGGTTTTGCCCGCAGGGGCATGGCCTGAGGCAAGGGCCAGCTGATCAGAAGAAGCCGAGGACCCAGGGGAGAGTGCTAGCTATCACCAGGAAGGAGGATCGTGCATCCAACTTGGTGGAAGGTACACTTTCTGTCCTTGGGAACTCTGCACATGTGTTGATTTATTCGGGTGCTTCGCATTCTTTCATTTCTGAGCAGTTCATAGATATTCTTTCTGCACCCGTTGATGAGCTATCTGATGGATTGATGGTAGAGGTTCCTTCTGGGGATTTCATGTTATCTTATAATTGTTTGAGGGATGTTCCCTTGACCATTGAGGGCCATGAGTTACCTGCCCAGTTGGTTGTGCTTGCCATTCGTGATTTTGATATCATCCTGGGCATGGATTGGTTGGCAGCTTATTATGCTGAGGTGGACTGCCACAGGAAGAGGGTGCGTTTCTCTATTCCGGACATCCTGACCTTCTACTTCCAAGGTATTAGGCTCTCTTCTCGAGGTATTCTGATTTCTGCCTTTAAGACTCGGAGGTTGCTTGCGGGTGGTTGTGAGGCCTTCCTTGCCTCTGTTGTTGTTTCTGACGTCCGTGATAGTCCTAGTCCTTGGGAGGTGCCTGTAGTATGTGACTTTGCAGATGTGTTTCCTGAGGAGTTGCCTGGCCTTCCTCCTCAGCGAGAGGTCGAGTTTACCATTGAGCTTGCACCGGGTAAGGCACCCTTGTCTAAGGCCCCGTATCGGATGGCACCAGCCGAACTCGTTGAGTTGAAAGCGCAGTTGCAGGAGTTACTGGATAAGGGTTTCATTCGTCCCGGTACTTCTCCGTAGGGTGCTCCAGTTCTATTTGTCAGGAAGAAGGATGGTTCTCTGAGGTTGTGCATTGATTATAGGCAGCTGAACCAGGTGACGATAAAGAATAAGTACCTACTTCCAAGGATCGATGATTTGATGGATCAACTGCAGTATGCAAAGGTGTTTTCTAAGATTGACTTGAGATCTGGATATTACCAGATGAGGATCCGTGAGGACGATATTAGTAAGACGGCTTTTAGAACTCGGTATGGACATTATGAGTTTTTGGTTATGCCTTTTGGCTTGACCAATGCTCCGGCGACTTTTATGGATCTGATGAACCGAGTCTTCAGGGCCTATTTGGATCAATTTGTGGTGGTATTTGTAGATGATATTTTAATATATTCTTCTTCTGAGGAAGAGCACGCCACTCATCTTCGGGTGGTGTTGCAGGTCCTGAGAGAGCACCAACTCTATGCCAAGTTTAGCAAGTGTGAATTCTGGCTAGACAAGGTACACTTCCTTGGGCATGTCATTTCTGGCGAGGGCATCGCAGTGGATCCAGCCAAGATCGAGGAAGTGATGGATTGGAGCAGGCCAAGTTCAGTGACTGAAATCAGGAGCTTCTTGGGGCTAGCAGGTTATTACAGGCGGTTTGTTCAGGGGTTTTCTTCGATAGCGGGCCCCTTGTCGAGGTTGACTCGAAAGGGAGTTCGTTTTGTGTGGACCGAGGAGTGTGAGCGGAGTTTCATTGAGTTAAAGACTCGCCTCACTTCGGCCCCAGTGTTGGTGCCTCCATCAGGTTCTGGTGGGTTTGTGGTTTATTCAGATGCATCTCGCCGAGGTTTGGGTGCGGTTCTAATGCAGCATGGTAGGGTCGTGACCTATGCTTCTAGGCAGCTAAAGAAGCATGAGGAGAACTATCCCACCCATGATTTGGAATTGGCAGCTGTGGTATTTGCACTAAAGATCTGGAGATATTACTTGTATGGTGAGAAATTTCAGGTTTTTACTGATCACAAGAGCCTAAAGTATGTGTTCACATAGAGGGACCTGAATTTGAGGTAGCGTAGGTGGATGGAGTTCATCAAGGATTATGACCTCGACCTTTCTTATCATTCGGGCAAGGCGAATGTGGTGGCAGACGCCTTGAGTCGGAAGACGGTCGTGTCATACCTTATGGTTCGAGAATGGAGACTATTTGAGCAGGTTGTGCAATCTTCCTTTCGAGTTCCACGTGAGGATGATAGACCCGTGTTGGCCAGCTTGACTGTGAGACCAGCAGTGTACCATGCTGTGATTGAGGCTCAGAGGGCAGATGTAGAGTTGCCGCAGATTCTCCAGAGACCAGAGGTGGAATTGTGGGATGACGGTACAGTCAGGTTTAGAGGCAGACTCTATATTCCGGCCGAGGAGGACGTATGCAGGAGTGTCCTTGATGAGGCGCACCGTTCTAGGTATGCAGTGCATCCCGGGACAACTAAGATGTATCATTGTTTGAGGAGGCACTTTTGGTGGCCTGGTATGAAGAAAGATGTGGCTGAGTATGTGGCTAGGTGCATGACTTGTCAACAGGTTAAAGCAGAACATCAGAGACCAGGAGGGTTGTTGCAGCCCTTGCCGATCTCGGAATGGAAATGGGAGCACGTGACTATGGACTTTGTGATGGGATTACCTGTATCCCCTGGCAGGAGAGACGCAATCTGGGTTATTGTTGATCGGCTGACCAAGTCGGCACACTTTTTGGCTATTAGGAAGGACTGGTCAGTCGGTAAGTTGGCTAAGCTATTTGTAGATCGGACCATCTCTCTGCACAGGGTGCCTTTGTCCATCGTATCAGATCGGTATCCGAGGTTTACTTCCAGGTTCTGGAAGAGTTTTCAGAAGGCCTTGGGCACGCAGTTGGCCTTCAGTTCGGCCTACCATCCTGAGACTGATGGGCAGTCGGAGAGGACCATTCGGACTCTGGAGGATATGCTCAGGGCATGTTGCTTAGACTGGGGTGGTTCTTGGGAGCAACATTTGCCTACTGTGGAGTTTGCCTACAACAACAGTTATCATTCTAGTATCGGCATGGCGCCTTACGAGGCTTTGTACGGGTGGCCGTGTCGATCCCCGGTGTGTTGGTCCGAGATTGGCGAGAGGCAGATAGCAGGGCCAGAGTTAGTACAGCAGTGTGCTGAGGTTGCCAGTGTAGTACAACAAAGATTGATTTCAGCTCAGAGAAGGCAGAAGAGCTATGCTAATATCCGAAGGAGACCGCTGGAGTTTGAGGTTGGGGACCACGTGTTTCTCCGAGTCTAACCCTCCAAGGGTGTGATGAGATTCGGGAAGCGAGGCAAGATGAGTCCGCGATATATTGGACCTTTTCCCATTCTTGCTCGAATTGGGGAAACCGTGTATCAGTTGGTCTTGCCACCTAGTCTTGCAGGGGTGCACGATGTGTTCCATGTTTCTTTGTGAGAAGATATGTTCAGGATCCGTCCCATGTCTTAGATTTTTCGGAGTTGGTGATTGCTGAGGACTTGTCCTTCCCAGAGTTTCCAGTTCGTATTGAGGATCGCAGAGAGCAGGTCCTTCGGAACAAGGTTGTGCCTTTGGTTAAGGTAATTTGGCAGTACCGCTCCGGGGGCGAGGCAACCTGGGAATGTGAGGACGAGATGCGGGAGCAGTTTCCTTACCTTTTCTCGTAAGTTATCTTGTGAAGCTTGTATCTTTACGTTTCAACCTCGTTAATTCTAGCAGGCAATTTCGGGGACGAAATTCTTTTAAGGGGGGGAGAATGTAAGGACTGAGGTTTTCGGATCCAGTTTCAGGATCAGACTCTATAGTTTGGGCCCTAACAGGGCTGGGACCCTGTTCTTCTTCGCGTCGAGCGCAGGCTCGACGCGGTTTAAACGGCGTCCGGCATGGCAGACGCGTTTTAGATTGTGCCACACGGATGCCACGTGGGCTGGCCTTGGGTCGCGAGTGTACGGGCCGGTCGTGTCGTCTGAACGGCGTCCATGATGGTCGACGCGTTTCAGACTGCGACCCTGCAGTGTTAGAGTACGGTGCCGGTCTTGTCGTCTGAATGGCGTCGGCCTTGGGCGACGCGTTTTAGAGTTCGGTCAGAACGGCCCGTCATGTCATCTGATAGGCGTCCGTACATCTCGACGCGTTTTACCTAGTTTCTGGTTACCCCGCGAACCTTCCCTCCTTTCCCTCATTCTCACCCTCACACTCTCTCTCCTCACCCTCTCCACCCTCCGACTCTCCCCACTCTTCCCCTTCCTTTTTCCCCTTCTTCCTCTTCCACCTCTCCACCTCTCACCACTGCCACCACCACTTTCTTCGCGGCCTTCCATTCTCCGGACGGCGGCCGACGTCCCGGCGGAGTGGCGGCGTCCTCGGAGTACCGGTGGCGGTTTGTGGTGCGACGGTTTGGCGGCGGAGCCAGGAGGAGTTCAAGAATCGGTAGGGTGACGATTCCCGTAGTGTTTTATTCTAAAACCATGTTCTCCCGCTTGAGGCATGCTACGGATCGGTAGTTTTTGGGTAGAATGAGCATGTTAGGGGCTTTTTCTTGATAGGAATGGGAGTTTCTGTGAATGTGGTTTCGTGATGGTTTAGATTGCCCCTCTTCCTCCTCCGTTTGGTTTGATTTTGGGGCATTTGGGGGTGAAAAGGGAGCCCTCGGGCTGAGGACAGAACTCTGTTTCTGGCGCTAAAAGACGTCATGCCTGGACGACGCGATTTGGAAAAGCGTCGGGCCACCATGACGCCTTTTCGGCAGAAATCGCTCCACCGAGTCTCTGTCAGTTCGGGGAATCTGGCGCTAAAAGACGTCATGTATGGACGACGCCTTTTAGAAGGACGTCGGACCATCATGACGCCTTTTAGGCAGAAATCATCCGATTAAGGTTTTCTGCAAATTCCGGATTTTGGTGTGAAGGGCGTCTGAGGACTTCGACGCGTTTTTAAAAGGCGGCTAACTATGACGACGCCTTTTTAGGCATATTCTGAGGCCGGGATTTCATGAACCAGTTTAGGAGACTTGAATGGCGTCGTCCTTGGTCGACGCGATTCAAGGCAGAACCACACTAATCCATGCCAGTAAAATGTGTTTACACTGCTAGATAGTTAGTTAAATGCATGCTTTTATTACACTCGATGACGATGGACCCTTCATGACCGGATGGCACTAGGTTGGGTGTCGTGTGACCGCGGACTTCTCACGTGACCGGATCGCACCGTGCCGTGTTTTGTGTTACTGTGGACCTAGAGTGACAGTTGTAGCATTTGACACCCTGTGTCGGTGCGGAGGGACACAACGCTGACGGGAGCAGTGGCGGGGTGACGCCTAGTGAGAGAGGGTCGCCTGGTGAACTCCGGGGTTCGCTAGCTTGTACCGGTGTCGGAGTGTACCTTTGGAGTGTCACTCGTGCTGGGGGAAGGAGTAACCACCTGAGCCAGTTGGGCCGGAGTAGCCAACGTGCTATCCGAGGGGTTATTGTTTGGTCTCAGCGGGTCGGTGTTTGCTGGAGGAAGGAGTAACCGCCGAGTTAGCCAGCGTGCTATCCGAGGGGTTACTGTTTGGTCTCAGCGGGTCGGTGTTTCCCACTTTCGTTGTGTGGTTGACGTGTTTTGAGAATACGCTGGTTACGGATTCCCCGGTAACTTGGAATTATGCATGTTAAATATGCTTCGAATGCATGCGATTCATATCGAGATTTAGGTGTAATAATTACTGTTTTACTTGGTTATTGTATCTCTAGCTGTACCTTGCACTTGTGGGTGTGTGTGTGGGCAGTGGGGATCGAAGGATCCCTACTGAGTCTTTTCGTTGAGACTCACCCCTGCGGTTTTCAGGTGAGGGTTCCAGGCAGACTTAGCGAGGTGTATACTGCTGTGAGTTGCGCGCCCCCAGCTGTTGTTTCGGGGTATGCCCCGACGTAGTTGTTATCTTTACTTCTGGCCTGTATGCTAATTATTCCTTTTCTGTTGGAGTATGTAATTATTTGTTGTATCGAGTCGCATTGTAATAACTTTTAATTTCTGCACTTTCCCTTCAATCCAATGCGATGTGAATGTTTAGCTTAGTTTATTATTTTTTTCCCAGACTTACTTAGATCCTGGTTTGGTTCCAAATTAATGATTCGGTACCCATTTAGTAATCGGATCCCCAATTATAGGGTGGCGGGTCGTTACAAAGATGCTCTTCTATGGCATAGTCTTTGATTGCTTTCTGCTGAATGTAAGTGATATCAAATTGGGATAAAAAGCTCTGCCATTGCGCTAACCTATCAGTGAGGACGGATCTCTCAAGAAGAAACTTAATGGGATTCATTCTAGCGATGAGATGAACTTCGTGGGCTAGGAAGTAATGCTTCAACTTCTGAACTACCCATACAAGTGCTGCACATGTTTTCTTCATCGCCGTGTATCTTTGTTCAGCGGGGTGGAGAAGTTTAGAGAGATAGTAGACTGCTCTCTCCTTTCCTTCTTCATCCTCTTGTGCCAGGATAGCCCCTACTGCATCATCCAAGACGGAAATATATAGAATTAAAGGTTTGTCCAGAGATGGTGGTCTCAAAACGGGAGGACTTGCTAAATAATTCTTCAATTCATCAAACGCCTCCTGACACTTATCGTCCTAATCAAATTTGACTCCCGGTTTAGTAAGCTCGTAAAACGGCTTACACCTTTGCGAGTGTTGGGAGACAAATTGGCGAATAAATTGCAACCTCCCGATTAATCCTCTTAATTCCTTCAAATTTTTGGGAGGTGGCATCTCTCTGATAGCCTTGGCCTTATTAGGATCGATCTCAATGCCCCGCTTACTAACAATGAATCCAAGTAACTTCCCTGATGATACTCCGAATACACACTTCTTAGAATTCATCTTTAACTGGTATTCTCTCGACCTCTCCAGAACCTATGCTAGAACTACAGCATGCTCAGCTTTTGTCTTAGATTTCACCAGCAGATCATCCACATACACTTCTAAATTAATGTGCATCATGTCATGGAATATCACCATCATGGCTCTCTGATAAGTGGCTCCAGCATTTTTCAGTCCGAATGGCATAACGACATAGCAATAAGTTCCCCAAGGCGTTGTGAATGATGTTTTCTCTTGATCCTCTTTTGCCAATTTAATCTGGTGATATCTTGAGAACCTATCCATAAATGATAGAGTTTCATAGCCAGCCGTGTTGTCAATGAGTACATCTATGTGAGGCAGTGAGAAATCGTCTTTAGGACATGCCCGGTTCAAATTTCGGAAGTAAATACAAATTCTGACCTTTCCCATCCTTTTTCATAACTGGAACTATATTAGCCACCCATTGCGGATAGAGGAAACCTTTAATTAATTTGGCTTTATACAACTTATCGACCTCTTCTTTCATTTTCAAAGCCATTTGAGGGTGGAATCGCCTTAACTTTTGTTTAACCAGGTTAGCTCCATCCTTCAATGTCAATATGTGTTCTACTAGCGATGAATCTAACCCCCACATATCCTCATAACTCCAGGTGAAAATGTCCTTATAATCCTTGAGAACTCGGATTACTACCTCTTCATCTACTTCAGACAGATTTTTGTTGACGAGGACAACCTTAGGTTCATCTTCAGTTCCTAGATTGATCTCTTTGGTAGGCTCTTCTATGGCGGTTGATGGTTCATCAAATCTCTTCACTCTATTGGCATACGCCTCAGCTGCGTCCTCGTCATCCTCTCCTTCTTCATTATAAGGGTCTATCTCATGTAACAACTTATATGCCCCGTACCCATCATCGACCAACTCATCAACTCCACATTCTTCTGGCATCTAAATTGGATTTTCTAATAGCTGAGGGATCTGAGAGCAAGAAAGGCATCTTAAAGCTAACTCCTGGAGATATCTATCTGGAACTCGTCTACCTTTGGACTTCCTAAACTTCCTAACCTAATTAACTTGTCTAGACTCCCTAACTTCACTAGACTCCCTATCATGACCTAATGAGGACGAAGAAGGATAAAAATCAAGGGATACAGGAGGGAATATAGGTGCATCCTCCCGAGGGGAGGGGCAGAGTAGATCTAGGAGAGAATCTTGCCCGAATGATCCATGTGATGGGGTACAATCGGACAAGTAGGAGGTTTCCTTAATGAGGATTTGGGAGGAAGAAGTTGCCAAATCGACGTTTTTTTTTTGTGAATTATTTGAGTTTATCATAAAACAAGAATGTATGTGAATAGGGGGAGAATGAAATGATGGAGATACTGGCACCAGTGCCCAGGGATTGGGGGGATCATACAATAGTATGTCCCAGATCAGATCGTAGATCCTTTCAAGAATAAGAGGAATTTGAGGGGTAAGATCCTGATGGGATATGGTAATAGTAATGGGTGGAGCCCGTGGAATGTCCTCAGTAATGATCCGCGACCAAGTTGGGGTCAAGAGCAGAGTGCGGAACAAAGTATGGACTTTGAGAATGTGATGGGGGTAGGTCCCCCTCTAGAGAAGATCTGTAGTATAACCAGCTTCATAGGGGTCATATGGCTCCCCTTCATTTGTTTCCTCAGACAACAGAATCCTTTTATCAAAAATAGCCCTGGGCCTTTCAATTAATTCATCCACCAGTGGCGGCCACTCTTGTTCTGACGGACTTAAGAATAATCTGTTTAATGCAATGTACGAGTCCCATGTGTCAAACCAGCGGTACCATTCACATTCCGGATCTTGAGTCTTCCTCCTCTTCATTGGCTGCAGAGCCTCTAGAGACTGGTATGTTAGCAGTTGTGAACAATGTCTGGCCAGGTCTTTCCCATATACATCATGCAGGTCAAAGTGGGAAGTAATCACTATTGTATTATTGTGGTCATGTTGAATCACGGGCCCTTTAACAAAATGAGTGAACAAGGTCCAAGTCAAGGGGTCCCGATTTTCTTTGCAGGTAACCATTGTTTTCAATATCTTCTGACCATCTTCGCCTTCTTGTTGTTCCACAATATTAATCCTTACTTTCTTCAGCCTGTAGCCTAAGCCACTGCCAGATACCCTTCTCTTATCTGTCACTGGTTTAATTCTTCCTTGCAGTCGGGTGCCCAAACCCTTTCCAGGTTGATATCCCACTTTCAACATGATGTTCCAGCCTGGGGTATTCATGGACTTCCTCCGCTTCAGTGCATTGATCGGATAAGATGTAAGTACAGTATGCTCAAAGGGATCTGCCGAAAGGGTATAAGTTTAGTATAAGGAGATGGCTAGCCTCTGAGGGGCTGGATTGGGACTTATATTCAGCGAATGGGTCGCAGTAAGGATAGGCATACTAGTGACTTTGATGATACGTCCTTTGTGAGGGAATATGAGGCACTGGTGGTTTGTTGATGGAATCGCCTCAAGTGACTTGATGTAAGGGTGACCGAGTTTGCCTTTCAGTGAGGGGTTGATCTCGAGAATATGAAATTCGACTTCAGTATGACAAGCAGGGCCTAACTCTACCTTCAAATAAACCATACCTAGTGGGGAACGGGTAGAGTTATCATAGGCTGTAACAAAAATGGGAGAAGGCAGCCATTTTTCTTTTGGGACTCCACAGAGCTCCAGAGTTCTTGGTGGCAACACATTGATAGATGCCCCGGTATCTACTAAACATGTATTCACAGCCTTTTTACATATATTGACAGTTATGCTTAATGCCATGCTCCTTACTGCTAGCGGTGCTAGTTCAGAAGTATAAAAGGATATGGAGGGCTGATCCCCCTGGGGTACCAACAATGCGGTGATCTTTTCCACTGGCATGTCTTCGCTGACCATTATCCATTGTAGGTATTCCATTAGGACTTCTTGATGGACCTTGGATCTCTTGATCAGCTCTAATATGGAAATGCGTGCCGGTGTTCTATCCAGCTGCTTCAACAAATCATCATGAGTACTAGGTGTACTCTCTTCATTCTGGACTTCTTCTATTGGCTGTGACGGGCCATCTTGCACCGTAGATTGGGAAAACACTTTGTTGAATATTCGGCCGCTTCGGAGCGTATGTTCTTCAATAGCGGAAGCTCCAGGCATTATCTTGAGCACTGCCGTGTTGAGGAGTGGTTTGGAAGGTGTAATGGCTTAGTAAGGGGACGTTGGTGGAGGTAAGGGAACTCGGATGAGTGGTTTGGAGGGTTGTGGGTAAGCAGGTGATAGTGATGGGTTATTTGGTGGAGGTGTTGTGCGGATGAGTGGTTTAGAGGGTTGTATGGTATTGGGGTGAGTGGATGTTGTAGGTGATGTAGGGAATGGTATACGGAGTAATGGTTTGGATGGTATGAGGGATGTATAATTGGTTTGCGGAGGGTTGCTCGGTGAGGATGCGGTGATGGAGGGTGGAATGGGTTTAATGGTGATAGATTGTGGTTTGGGTATGCAAAGAATGCGGCGAGGCGGTTGCTCCGCAGTGCTTGACATATGACTTGTTGAATAGATAGAGGACGAATCCTCTACTTTCCATTGTTGCCCTCTACTGGCCTCAGACTGGCTACCTGTTAAAATGGGGGCAATTTTGGTTTTGATGTTCCGGAAAAGGGTCTGTACTATGCCCATATTCTACGGTGCTGCTTGTTGCACCGGGGCCCTTTGGACTGGCTGTTGCCGCTGTGGTGGCTGTGGCTGCTGTTGTTGCTACTGTGGTCTTTTTCATCTTTTCCCAATCAATCCTTCCTTGATCATTGAGGTCATGAATGTAATCCCGAAAGTGAAAGCAAGGATCTACTGTGTGACCTGGTTGACGATGGAACACACAGTAACGGGACATGTCAACATTTAGTGGCCAAACGGCCCTTTCCTTTAGCAGCACTAAGGCATTGGCCGCCATGAGGGCGTTGAATATATCTGTGAGGGATTCTGGTAATTGGGGGTATACCGACCTTCTGGGGCCAAGAGGTTTCCTCTGTTGTGTATAGTCATTAGGAGGAGGAACATGAGTGTAATTTGGCTGCTACCGAGGTGGATTGTATACTTGCTGGTGGGAATGTTGCGGCGCTGACTGAAGCTGCTGAGTAGGAGGCCTATAGCCCTGTTGGTTTTGAGGCCTGGGTGACTGATATTATTGTCGACTCCTCATAAACTGGTGCTGATTATTGTTCATTGTATAGACCTATTCATGAGACAGTGTACCCTTGGTAGTTGGACCCATAGAGGAAGAATTTGGGATAATAGACTTCCTAGGTGGAGATCTATTGTGTAAGGATTGAGGTTACGGATCCAATTATCGGGTCAGTTTCGGTGTATGATCCCTTAGTTCGGGCAAACGGCGTCCCGCAATGTGAACGTGTTTTAGGCTGTGCCATGTGGGCGCCACGTGGGCTAGCCTTGGGGCGCGAGAGTACGGCCCCGGTCATATCGTCTGAATGGCTTCTTGGATGGACAACGCCATTTAGAGTACGACCCTGGGTTGTCAGTGTATGGCCCGGTCTTGTCATCTGAATGACGTCGGGCTTGCACGACGCGTTTTACCTAGCTTCTGTTTGACCCCGCGAACCCTCCTTCCTTTCCCTTATTCTCTCCTTTCCTCTCTCTCTCCTCTTTCCCCTCTGAGCTCCGGCAAACCACCTCCCCTTCTCCTTGCTTTCCTCCCTCCATTCCATCTCTCCCTCCACTCCATCAACCTCCTAACTCCCACCACTACCACTACCATCTCCTCCGCGGCGTTTTTCTCTCCGAACGGCGGCCGACGTCCCGGTGGAGTAACGGTGTCCACGGTGGTATCGGCGGCGGCGTGTGGCGAGGCGGGTTGGCGGTTTGGAATGAGGAGGAGTTCGAGTAACCGGTAGGGTGACGATCCCCGTTGTATTTCGTTTAAAAACCATGTTTTCCCGCTTAGAGCATGTTTAGGAGTTCTTTTGGGGAGAAAATATTAAATGCATGTAATTAGAATTGGGTGTTTTAATAGGTATTTAGGTTCTTCTCCTCCTTCTCCACTCTGTTTGTGTTTTTACACAATTTGGGGGAGGAAATTCCACCCCGTGGATTGGGGGAAGGCGGAGGGAGAACCTGTCTGTGAAGGTTGAATGGCGTCGGGGGACAGCAACGCCTTTTAGAAAGGCGGCTTCCACCCACGACGCGATTTAACCCAGATAACAGACTCTGTCTCTGGAACTGAATGGCGTCCAGGGACAACGACGCCATTTGAATGGCGTCATCCGTGAATGACGCGTTTTAGGCCATCTTCCGAGACCAGATTTCACATGAACCAGTTTAGGAGTCTTGAATGACGTCCGCCTTGGGCGACGCAATTCAAGCCAGAAATCCATTAATCCATGCAATTAACACATGTTTACACTGTTAGATAGTTTAGTTAATTGCATGTGTAGAAATGTACTTGATGACATTGGATTCTATGTGATCAGATCACACCGTATTGTGTTTTGTGCGATCGTGGGCCTAGAGTGACAATTATTAGCGCTTAGACACCCTGTGTCGGTGTGGGAGTGACACGGAGCTGGTGTGGGAGTGGCGGGGTGATGCCTAGAGAGAGGGTCACCTGGAGTACCCCGGGGTATAGCTAGTATCGGTGTGGGAGTGGTACATTCGGAGTGTCACTCGTGCTGGGGGAAGTAGAAACCACCTAGAGCCTGTCGGGCCGGAGTAGCCAGCGCGCTATCCGAGGGGTTACTGTTTGGTCTCAGCGGGTCAGTGTTTTCCGCGTTCGGCCATGTGACTTGTGTGTTTCGCCGAGACGCGGGTTGTGGACTTGTGACGGAGTGGTTTTTAGAATTGTGCATGTTACCGTTCGAATGCATGCGTTTCATAACGAAATTGGAAAATGTATTTACTGCTTTAATTGCTTAAATTGTCTATATTTATGTTGTTATACTTGTGAGTGCGTGAGTGGGCAGTGGGGATCGAAGGATCCTTGCTGAGTCTTTTCGATGAGACTCACCCCTGCAGTTTTTAGGTGAGGGTTCCAAGCAGGCATAGCGAGGAGAGCGTTGCTTTGGGTCGCGCGCCAGCCGCCGTTGTTCCGGGGTATGCCCCGATGTAGTTGTAATTTTATTTTCTGGCCTGTATGCTTAATTATTTCCTTTCTGTTGAAGTATGTAATTATTTGCCGAGTCGAGTCGCATTGTAATAATTTTTAATTCCTGCTTTTCCTTTCTAATTCAATGCGATGTGAATGTTTAGCTTAGTTTATTATTTATTTCCTAGACTTATCAAGATCCTGGGTTGGCTCCAAATTAATGATTCGGTACCTATTTAGTAATCGGATCCCCGATTATAGGGTGGCGGGTCGTTACATATTGGGTCGATGAGGATCGAAGACACTAGCAAAGGTGGAGTCTTTGAACGCATTTTGAGCATGACGCGCTCTTTCATACAGGTCTGCCATGGTAGTCAAGTTATTCAATGTCAGCACTAGCTTGTACTATGGGGTGGCGTTGGCAACGATCATCTTTACCAGTTCTTGCTCAGACAAATGCTCTCTTACCTTTTCAGCCATCCCTTGCCACCTGTCGGCGAACACTATGAAGTCTTCATCCGAATTCATCTTCTCATTGAACAAGTCAGTGATGGACAAGGTAGGTGCCACCCTATCTTTGTATCTTTGCAGGAACCTCTTCGACACCATGTCGAAGTTCTCTACCTCACTTGGATATGAAGAGAAGAACCGCTCCAAGGTTGATCCCTCCAATGATCTTCTAAAGAGGAATGCCAATGCCTTTTTATCATTTTGCTAAAACGACGATTCATACAAGAATTCTTTGATGTGAAGGAAAGGATTGCCTGTGCCGTTGTACTTTCTGTAGACTAGCATTTCAGAAGGTAAAAGATAGAATACTGACAAATCAAGGATAGAGAATTCAGGAGCGGCCTTGTTGTCCATATTCTTTTCAAGATTCTTAAACCACTCGTCCATCTGGGACAACTTGTTAAATAGGAGTTGAGTGGTAGAATCTACTGGTGGAGGTGGTGGTTGTTGAAAAGACTGCCTCTGCGAATAAGTAGAGATGCGAGGACAATGAGGTTGTGAACTGGCGGCGTTCCCACCGTGCCCGAAGGCATTCTGATAAATTGGGGTTTGCGGCCTAACAAGATGCCGTGACCCAGACTGTTGAGGACTTCTGTGCCGCGGGGTGGAAACATGAAGACCTTCCATGGCCTATATGGGGGCTTGATAAGCATAAGGGTGAACCACGGGGGTTGGCTTGGAAGGATGCAGAGGAGCTTTCCCTTTTAAGATGGATTGGATGGCGTCAAATTGACGAGGATCCACATGATTAGACAGGGCTCCCATGAGGGTAGCGAGATCAGAAGGATGATCGGCAGAGGGCCCAGCTTGGTCTTGGGCTCTTTCAACGGTAGGATTGGAGATGAAGTGAACACGTGAATGATCGCCTAAATCTGGGTGATATTGACCGTAGATTGAATGATCATGAAACTGAGGGACATGAGCATCTCCCTCATGAACAGTACGGAATTGATCGGATAATCAGAAATATAGGCGTCCCTTTCATCCTTAGAATAAGATGTACTATGAACTTGAGGGGCATAGGCATCTCCCTCGTACTCGACCAGATCTTCTTGTTCAAAGGCAACCATGCCGATAGTTCTACCTGAACGTAGCATCATTGTGTTGAGATGACAATTATTGTAATCAAGTTTGCACAGATTAACAACCAAGTAGATGCTTATATTGTTTTGACAGTTATTTGTTGGGTTAATTGAATTTTTAAATTCAAATTCTCTCAATTGGTAGGATCCTAGTTTCAATTCAATTTCCACCATTATGCTCTACGGCTTCACTTACAACGGTATGAACAACTATCCGGGACTTCAAATGGTACAACCGGCCCGATGAACAAAGAGGAATTCCTTGCTTTTGGGGACTTACAGAGGTCTTAACACCAACCACTCTAGTCTGACCGAGGGACCGACCCAGTCAGAGAGAGGTGAGGATGCTAAGAGAGGTGTTCTTAGAGGAGGGGGGTGAGCCTCGATGCAAATGACCAGTGGCCTGTATAGCCTCTAATGTAGAATAAATAAATATAGATAGCAAGAAGATCAATGATCCGAGTGCTAATGACCAACATGGATGAGAGCTTGAATCGTGTCGCTGTTCCCAGATGCTATTCAAGATAGTAATCTCTCATGTTCACAGCAGCTCGGGCAGCAGGAGAGATAAAAGGGACGCTAAATAGCATCTGGGAAGGGCGACGTGCTTATGATAATGCGTCACTCTGGAAAGACGCGCTTTAGTTCCCGTAAACAACAATTAGACAGCAAAATCAAAGGCAATCCCCTCTCCAAATATCAAGATGACTAAGGGATCAATTATTCATGCAATGACAATTTTGAACATATAAACTAATCATGCGACATCATGGATATCAATTTGAACAAGACACACTTTCCAATACCACTTCTCAAGGCAATCAAGGGAGGACAAAATTTTGCCACAAGGGGGTGTGCACGAGGTGCACGTGGGGATAAAAATCAAACCACCAACCAACAAACCATCAAACGTGCCCGAGGGACACAAGCGGTGCATTGAGGGTGCTCAATGGGAATAACAAGAGTAAAAATAAAAAGAAACGGCAAGATAAGTCCCACCGTGATCGCCAAAAAGCTGTAGTGCTCAAAAAGAGTGTGTGTTCATCATGTTATCATGTGTTTACTATGATTAACAATACGAAAAGAATTGTGATCGTCAGAAACCGAAGGTTTTAAAGGAAAAGTGATCGCTTACTAACCTTGCAAATCAGGAGAATATGGGGTCCTTTTGTTCTTCTCTTCCGGCCGGCCAAAAGAAAAGAGCCTTCTCTTCCTTTACTCTTGTTCTTCTTTTGTACCTTGTGAAAAATCAAACAAACAAGAAAATTATGATTAGAACTAAAATAGTATAGTATCTATTCTAATTAAGAACCTAAACATGCAACTAAACTAAAAGAACTCACTTTTTTGGTTTTCTTTTAAACCCCTAAAGGAGGTGTGGGTTTGAAAATTATGAAGTGGGTGTGTGTGATGAGTTGATGCAATGAAGAAATCATATGAAAAAGAAACTAGAAAGAAACTAAAGAAAAGAAGAATAGGATGGTTGGTTTGGCCCCTTGAAAGCCTTGATCTTCTTGAGCTTCAATGGATGAAAATGATGAAGAAACGAGAATCCTTCTTGCAATCCACGTTTTGTTCTTGAGGACCTTCAAACACCTTGTAGACAGCTCCAAATTCACCAATTGCCAACCAACTGCCAACTGTCAACCTCCAACCTTTTTTAAAGGTCAATGTCCACATGTATTTATAAGAAGTAACTTTAAGGTATTTGGCCTTCAAAGGGACTTTCCCACAGCTCGGGCTCGCCTCAGACGATCATGAAGGGTATTGGAAACACTTTCAACCTTTGGAACCAGACTATCTCGGCCAAATCTTGCTTATCAGGAAACTCTTAAAACACGTCGTTCAAGGGGGACGCCTTTTAGTTAATTAATGCGGCCAAAATAGAAATAAATCCGAAAAGGGAAATCGAAAACAATTAGTAAACATAAAAGGTGTCGTGTAAACGCGACGTGCTTTAGATAATTTAGGAAATTAACCAGAATTAGAAATAGTAAATGTAGGTGGATTAGGACTCAAACGGCGTCGTGTAATGGCGATGCTATTCAGTTAAATCCTCTTAAATTTACTAATTTTAATTTCGAATTGATTTATGCCAAGAATCCAAATGGCGTCGTGTATGCGCGACGTAATTAAACAAATTTCGAGAAAATCAATAAAAAATAATTAATGATTAAACATCAGACCATTCTGGGGCATTATCCTTGTGACATGAAATTTACTCAATATGATGTCAAAATTAAATATTAGATATTAATTAATTATAATAAGTCAATAACTAATTATTGGACTTGGCGGGGTGAAAACCGGACTGGTTAATGGGCCTAGAGGGTTACACGCAAATAGATTCTCAGTCGGTGGTATTTATGTGGGATTTATATTAAGTCGGGGACTTTTGTGAAAAGTCACGTCGACTTAAGATAAATACGCGTTGTTGAGAAACTATGGGCCAAGCTCTAGGGTCTCCTCATACTGGCCATCCCCCCTTTCTCTCTCCTCCTCTTCTGGGCGCCCTGTTCGAGGGGACGGGACAGTCTCATCTCCATCGCACGCGATTCTCGAAAGTCAGGAATTCCCATCCGTGGGTTTTCGAACATCGTTGTGGCGACGGATCTTCCGCGAGTGAGCTGATACGGACGAGGGAGCGAGGACGAACCACCGCGGAGGATTGCTTGGATACCGTTGGAGGCCGGACGTTTGTGCGGCTCGCAGCATCGCCTCGACAAAATCGAGACAGAAGTGGATTCGAATCCGTGCACGGTGATTTGATTATCCCGTTTGTTTTTCGGTTTTATCGCTTTCGTTCCGAAACGGATCTGCGGGCATCAGGTGGGAGTTTATTTTGTTTCCACTGTGTTCTTCGCGTCCTTCCCGGATTCAAACATTTGCCAGTTCCTTCGGTCAGTCTGAGAGGAGGACTCCTATCTTGTCCCGCCACAGTCGTAGCTTAATCAAGTCGCCGGAGCTAGGGAGGATGATGGAGGAGTACCGGGTGCCCCATGGATACCACCTGGTTGAAGTTGGTCTAGATGACCGACTCTCCTCCAAGGCTCCCAACTCCTTTGTAGCTTATAGGGACATGTTCCTCGCGGGGTTCTACCTTCTGGTTCCTAACTTCATTTGTAGCCTTCTTGTTCAATACCGACTGGCACCTGCCCAATTTAATTCGAACGCCTGGTTTTATATCTACGCCTTTCTGCTTGTTTGCCATGAGCGGAGTGTCAACCCCACGGCCGTTCTATTACACTGTATGTTTCAATGCCTCCCCCATGTTGGGATCGCTATGCTGATATCTGACAAAAAATGCAGCGGAATAAAATTGTTCAGGATCGGATCCATCCCGTTTCGATCTATAAAATTAAACCAGTAAATCTCATTTACCTTGCGCGGATTCGAATCCGCGTTCGTTTGGTTCCGACGGTGTGATCCCGTAAGCCGTGCAGGTGCCCGGCCTCTAGCGGTATCCACGTGATCTTCCTCTTGGTGGATCATCCTCACATCCTCGCTCGCAGCAGCGACCGCGGATCCCGTTTGGCTTCATGTGATTCTTTGCGACATGAGAAGATGATTTCTCGTCGGACAAGAAGACGGAGCACGGGAGTCGATGCGGCTCTGCCGAGAGGCGCCTAGAGGAGGGGTGGCGCCAGAGAGAGAGGAGAGAGTGGTGGGGGACGGCCAAGTCAGGGTTGCTGGCTCCTGAGCCTGGTCGCTAGCTTTTATAACAAGTCCTTTCTTAGTTTTTCAGAAAAAATCCGAACTTATCCAAAACCCTATTAAAGATCCACCAATTTGAAAACCATTTGCGTATGACCCTCTAGGCCCAAATACCAGTCCAGTTAATGGTCCATTAAGTCCAATAACCTTTTACTGACCCACTGAATTAATTAATATCCTTATATTGATTAATCAGCCGAATTTAATGTCCCACAATAAATTCGGACGGGCTTCTGATCCCGTTGGGTGCCAAACAACACTGCGTGATCCCGGAAGGTATTGGGATTTATCAAACCCACTATAGGAACCTTTCCATCAACAGTTACCACGCGGATATAATCCTTCATCCGTGCAATATTCCCGAATTGACCTACGGTATGGTTTACTGTTAAACCCTAGTCGATAAATTCACTTGAATCAGATGCCGCTAATCTGAATCCGATAACTCCTTATCAGATACAGAGTCCGCCTTGGCCAGGGACTTTAAGCACATCATTCATGGAACATTCTCTCTCTAATTACCGAGAGTGGATGATCCCGTATTGAACACACAATTACCTTCGAGGGCATTTCCCTAAACCTGATCACTTGACTTATTGATAACCCATGGTTAGGGATTCATTAGTCAAGGTCAAAACTCAGGAACGTACCAACAAGATATCTTTGGCGTCTCAAGTCCAAGGATCATCTACGCAACCGTGACAAAAGAATCTAGCTGGTTAACATTGAGGTATTTACCATCTAGTGATTCAAAATTGGATCAGTTAGTGAACTCATTCGCCAATGAGCACCCACAGGTTCAGCATAGTGTCTCCACACAAGTGACTTATAGGATCAGTCACCCTCATCACATGAGTTGAAGAAACCTGTACTAGTATATTCGGATGTTTGATGTCCTTCTCAAACATCCTATGACTATGAACAATTAAGAGCATGTGTTTATAAATCTTCGGTCCCGTAATTATGATTTCATCATAATCCGAAGATCAGTGCACATGTTCATGGACATCATCGTGATTCGATAAGCATTGCTAAGATAATATACACAATGATAATATGCCATTATTTTAATAATCTGAATATTACATAGTGTCGGATTGGCTTGTGGGCCGTCCAATACTAACAATCTCCCACGTGGACTAAAGCTAATCACTTTTATACAGAATACCCATACTCTCTAAGTGATGCTCAAAAACATTTTGAGACAAAGGCTTCGTCAGTGGATCTGCTATGTTGTCGTCTGAGGGAATTCTTTCCACAACGATATCTCCTCGAGCTATAATCTCTCTGATCAAATGAAAGCGTCGCAGAATGTGCTTCGACTTCTGATGAGACCTCGGCTCTTTCGCTTGAGCAATCGTCCCATTGTTGTCACACAACAGTGGGACGGGACCAGATATGCTTTCCACCACACCAAGATCGCCGATGAATTTCTTCATCCATACAGCTTCCTTGGCGGCTTCAACAGCAGCAATATACTCAGCTTCCGTCGTCGAATCAATAGTGGTTTCCTGCTTGGAACTTTTCCAGCTCACTACTCCCCCGTTGAGTATGAAGATAAAACTTGATGTTGACTTGCTATCATCGGGATCAGACTGAAAACTCGAGTCAGTCTATCCTTGCAGCTTTAGGTCTCATCTTCCATAGACTAGAAATAGATCCTTAGTTCTTCTCAAGTACTTAAGGATGCATTTCACAGCCTTCTAGTGTTCATCACCTAGATCCGCCTGATGTCTACTCGTAACACTTAGAGCATATGCTACATCAGGTCTAGTACATTACATGGCATACATGATGGAGCCCATGGCAGAAGCATAGGGAACCTTATCCATCATTGCCTTCTCCTCAGGTGTCTTTAGAGAGTGACCTTTAGAAAGAGAAATTCCATATCTCATCGGTATTGTGAGTGCTCAAATAACGATGTGTGATTATCATGAAAAATTGTTGATTATATGACAAATAAACCTATTAAAAACTATTATGATCGTCAGAAACTTTTGACTAAAAAGTTTCAAAAGATGAAGATTGATCGCTTACCTATTTTAGATGTGGGAGATGGTGAAGTTCTTAATTCCTTCCCTTCAGTCGGCTGAAGAAAAAAAGCCCTTCTAACTTTGTTCTTACTTTGAATGCTGATTGGGCTTTGAGGATCATCTAGATGTTCTTTATTGATTCCCTCCTTTTGATCTTCTAACCTTGACGATTGTTCCTTGCAAAGAATGAAATAAAAGAGAAAGAACTAATAAGAACTAAATGAAGGTAGTATTTATTCCAATAAGAATTCTAATCATGCAACTCAAATAAGATGAACTCACTTGTTTTGTAGTCTTTAAAACCCCTTAACATGTGGGTTGGAAATTATACTAGTATTGTGAGTGTGTGAATAGCATGAAGTGATGTTATGAATAGAACTATGAAACTAATATGATGATGAAAAAAAACAATGGAAAGAAAGAAAGAAGTTGGATGGAGTCGAATGGCCCCTGGAAGCCTTGGTCTTGAATGATCTTAAAGGATGAAGAAAGGATGAAGCTCTTCTTTAAGACTCCTACTAATATTTTCTACTAATTCTCTTCAAAGATTATCACTAACTTTCTAATGATCAAGGGCTTGGGTATTTATAGAGTTGAGTTCGTGCATCCGCGATTATTTACGGATTAACATTAAAGAGTTTGGAGTCAATCCAACCAAGAAACAGATAAACACAGGCTAATTCATCATTATCTGTAATTAACTAAAACGCGTCGCCTAAGGGAGACGTCTTTTAACTTAATTAAGATAAAGATAAATTCGGGAAGAAGAAACAAAAACACTTTAGGACACCTAAATGGCGTCGTGTAAGGAAGTCATCTTTTAGTTTATTAACAAATTAATTAAAAAATCAGATTAAAAATCGAAATAGGAATAAAATCTTAAATGGCGTCTGCCTAGGTCGACGTCTTTTAGAATTTTTCATATTTGATTAAAAATCTGAGTTAAAACCAATTTCATTAATAAAATTAAATGATATCTGTTTGACTCGATGCCATTTAGATAATTAATCCAGAAAAATAATAAAAATTAACTAATGATTAAATATCAGACCATTTTGAGGCATTATTATATGATATGAAATTTACTCAAAATGACGTCAAAATTAACGTGTCTACAAGTATGAGACCTCTCATGGAATTTTCCAAGTCAAAATCTTTTGACAATGGTTTCTATGTACATTGATTGGGTTAAAGTAAGCATCTTCATTGATATATCTCCATAGATCCGTATTCCTAATATGTAAGATGCTTCTCCCAAATCCTTCATGGAGAAATTCTTTGACAGCCAAATCTTTATTGATGACATCATTCCTGCATCATTCCCAATGAGTAGGATGTCATCAACATAAAGAACTGAAATGTGGTTGCGCTCCCACTATTTTTCTTGTACACACAAAGCTCATCTTCATTCTTAATGAAGCCATAAGATTTGATCGCCTCATCGAACCTTATGTTTCAGCTTCGGGAAGCTTGCTTCAGTCCATAAATAGACCTCTACATCTTGCATACCATGTCTGGTGATTCCTTGGATGTGAGTCCTTCTGGTTGTATCATATACACTTCCTCCTCAAGGTTTTCATTGAGGAAGACAGTCTTCACATCCATCTGCCAGATTTCATAATCATGGTAGGCGGTAATGGCGAGAAGAATTCTGATAGACTTAATCATGGCAATGGGTGAGAAGGTTTCGTGATAGTCAATACCTTGTCTTTGACGATAGCCTTTTGCCACTAATCTTGTCTTATAAGTCTCAGTACGTTCATCTGCATCGATCTTTCTTTTAAAGATCCATTTGCAGCCGATAGGTATTATGCCCTCGGGTAGATCTTCCAAGTTCCAAACTTGGTTGATGTATATTGACAATATTTAAGAATTTATGGCTTCCCACTCTTTCCTGGCCTCTACTTTTAATGGCCTCCTGGTAAGTCTTGGAATCATCATCTTCATTATAGAGTATCCTAGAACCATCCAAATTAATATGTCCCACATATCTCTTTGGAGGTTTAGGTACTCTCTCTGACCTATGAAGTTCTTATGTACTATTTTGAACAGGTTCAGAAACTGACAGTTCTTCTGAAGAACCATTACCAGTTTGTGGGTTTGGAATTTCTTCCGGAAGAATCTGGAATTTCTTCCATATTAACTTTACTCCCATTGTCCTTCTAGAGAATATAATCTTCTTCTAGAAAGACAGCTCTCCTGCCTAAAAACACCTTTTGTTTGCCAGGATGGTAAAAGTAGTATCTATAAGTTTCCTTTGGATATCCCACAAATTTGCATTTGTCAGTTCTGGACTCCAGCTTATCTGCGTCATGTCTTTTAACATGAGTAGGACATCCCCAGACTTTAACATGTTTAAGGTCTGATTTCCTTCCATTCCATATCTCATATGAAATGTTTCAACAGATTTGTTGGGTGGATATAGATAGCTGAGCTAAGTACATATTCTCATAAGAACACTGGTAATTTGGACATGCTCATCATAGATCGCCCCATTTCCATTAATGTGCGATTTCTCATTTCTGATACACACTTATTTAAAATCCCGTCAAATTATCCATCAACAAAAAAATCTTTTGTGTGTGACCCTTTAGGCCCAAATACCAGTCCAGTTAATAGCCCATTAAGCCCAATAACTCTTTACGGACCGACTGATTTAATTAATATCCTTATATTAATTAATCAGCCGAATTTAATGTCCCACAATAAATTCAGACGAGCTTCCGATCACGTTGGATGCCAAGCAACATCGAGTAATCCTAAATGGCATTAGGGTTATTGCAACCCTCTATTTGAACTTTTCCGTCATCGGTTAGTGTGCGGATATAATCCTTTATCTGTGCAATGTTTACGATTCGACCTAGGGTATGGTTTACTGTTAAACCATAACAAGTCGAATCACTTGAATCAGATGCCGCTAATCTATATCGGATAACTCTTTATCTGATACAGAGTCCGCCCTGGCCAGGGACTTAAGCGCATCTTTCTTAGAACATTCTCTCTCATAATACCGAGAGCGGATGATCCCATATTGAACACACAATCACCTTCGAGGGCATTTCTGTGAACCTGATCATTTGACTTATTGATAACCCATGGCTTGGGATTCGTTAGTCAAAGTCAAAGCTCAGAGACATACCAAGAAGGTATCTTTGGTGTCTCAGGTCCAAGGATCATCTACGCAACCGAGACAAAAGAATCGAGCTGGTTAATAGTGAGGTATATACCATCCAGTGATTCATGGTCGGATCAATTCAGTGAACTCATTACCTAATGAGCACCTACAGGTGCAGTATAGTGTCTCCACACAAGTAACTTATAGGATCAGTCACCCTCATCATATGAGCTGAAGAAACCTGTACTAGTCTATCCGGATGTTTGATGTCCTTCTCAAACATCCTCCGATTAGGAACAATTAAGAATATGTATTTATAAGTCTTCTATCCCGTAATTATAATCTTATCATAATCCGAAGATTGTTGCACATGTTCATAGACTTCATCCTGATACGATAAACATAAATCGAACTAATTACACATAATGAATTAATGCCATTATTTATTAATAAACTGAATAATACATAGTATTGGATTGGCTTTCAGACCATCTAATACTAATAATCTCCCACTTGGACTAAAGCCAATCACTTTTATACAGAATACCTATATTCACTAAGTGATGCTCAAAGACACTTTAAGACAAAGGCTTTGTCAGTGGACCTGCTATGTTGTCGGCTAAAGGAACTCTTTCCACTACGACATCTCCTCGAGCTATAATCTCTCTGATCAGATGAAAGCGCCGCAAAATGTGCTTTGACTTCTGATGAGACCTCGGCTCTTTCGCTTGAGCAATTGCCCCATTGTTGTCACACAGCAGTGGGATGGGACCAGAGATGCTTTCCACCACACCAAGATCGCCGATGAATTCTTTCATCTAGACAGCTTCCTTGGCGTCTTCAGTAGTAGCAATATACTCAACATCCGTTGTCGAATCAGCAGTGGTTTCCTGCTTGGAACTTTTCCAACTCACTGCTCCCCCGTTGAGTGTGAAGACAAAACCTGTTGTCGACTTGTTGTCATCAGGATCAGATTGAAAACTCGAATCAATGTATCCTTGCAGCTTTAAGTTTCCTCCTCCATAGATCATAAACATATCCTTAGTTCTTCTCAAGTACTTAAGAATACATTTCGCAGCCTTCCAGTGTTCATCACCTGGATCTACTTGATATCTGCTCGTAACGCTTAGAGCATATGCAACATCAGGTTTAGTACATAGCATGGCATACATGATGGAACCTATGGATGAAGCATAGGAAATCTTATCCATCATTGCCCTCTCCTCAGAAGTCTTGGGAGACTGACTTTTGGAGAGATAAATTCTATGTCTCATCGGTATGAGACCTCTCTTGGAATTTTCTATGCCAAACCTTTTGACAATGGTTTCTATATACATGGATTGGGTTAAGGCAAGCATCTTCTTTGATCTATCCCTATAGATCCGTATTCCTAATACGTAAGATGCTTCTCCCAAATCCTTCATAGAGAAGTTCTTGGATAGCAAGATCTTTACTGATGACATCATCCCTACATAATTCTTAATGAGTAGGATGTCGTCAATGTAAAGAACCAGGAATGTGATTGCGCTTCCACTGTTTTTCTTATATACACAAGGCTCATCTTTATTCTTAATGAAGCCATAAGATTTGATTGCCTCATCAAACCTTATGTTCCAACTACGGGAAGCTTGCTTCAATCCATAAATGGACCTTTGCAGCTTACATACCATATCTGGAGATTCTTTTGATGTGAAGCCTTCTGGTTGTATCATATACACCTCTTCCTCAAGGTTTCCATTGAGGAATGCCGTCTTCATATCCATCTGCCAGATTTCGTAATCATGGTATGCAGCAATGGCGAGAAGAATTCTGATAGACTTAATCATGGCAACGGGTGAGAAGGTCTCGTCATAGTCAATGCCTTGTCTTTGACGATAACCCTTTTCCACTAACCTTACGTTATAAGTCTCAATTCGTCCATCTGCACCGATCTTTCTTTTAAAGATCCATTTGCAACCGATAGGTACTATACCTTCGGGCAAGTTAGCTAAGTTCCAAACTTGGTTGATGTGCATGGACTGAATCTCAGAATTCATGGCCTCTCGCCATTTCCCGGCCTCTGGACTTTCAATGGCATCCTGGTAAGTCTTAGGATCATCATCCTCATTATAGAGTATCCTAGAACCATCCAAATTAATATGTCCCACATATCTTTCTGGTGGTTTAGATACTCTTTCTGACCTACGAGGTTCTTGTGTACTTTCTTGAACAAGTTCAGAAACTGATAGTTCATCTGATGAACCAATTACAGTTTGTGGGTCTGGTATTTCTTCCAGAGTTACTTTACTCTCACTGTCCTTTTGGAGAATATAATCTTCTTCCAAAAAGATAGCTCTCCTGACCACAAACACCTTTTGTTCGCCAGGATGATAAAAGTAATATCCGTAAGTTTCCTTTGGATATCCCACAAATTTGCATTTGTCAGTTCTAGACTCTAGATTATCTGCATCATGTCTTTTAACATGAGCAGGACATCACCAGACTTTAACATGTTTAAGGTCTAGTTTCCTTCCCTTTCATATCTCATATGGAGTGGTTGCAACAGATTTGCTAGATACCATGTTCTGGATATACATAGCCGAGCTAAGTGCATATCCCCATAAGGACACTGGTAATTTGGACATACTCATCATAGATCGTACCGTTTCCATTGATGTGCAATTCCTCCTTTCAGGTACACCATTCATTTGAGGTGTATAGGGAGGTGTTGTAAGGATTGAAGTTTCGGATCTGGTTGTCCGGTCGACTTCGGTGTCGGATCCCTTAGTTTGGGCCCTTGTAGGACTGGGGTATGGGCTTTTTTTTTTTCGTGTCGAGCTTGCAAGACGTGGTTTAAATGGCGTCGGATTAGGGGGACATTTTTTAGAATGTGCCACGTGGGCCGGTTTTGGGCTGCGAGAGTACGGCCCCGGTCTTATCGTCTGAATGGCGTCTTGCATGGTCGACGCCATTCAGAGATCTGTCAGTGTACGACTCTGTTGAGTCGTCTTATTGACGTTGGTCTTGGATGATACGATTTAGCGCAGTTTCTGTTGACGTTCCGAAGCTCTCCTTCCTTTCTCTCATTCTCTCCATTTCTCTTTCTCCCTCCTCCCCCTCCCCTCCGAACCTCCGACGCCCCCTTACCCTTCTCCTTCCCTTCCTCTCCCCATTCCTCTTATTACTCTACTCCATCAACCTCCTATCCCTCACCACTACCACCACCATCTCCTTCGCGGCGCATTTCTCTCCGGACGGCGGCCGACATCCTGGTGGAGTAACTGCGTCCACGGTGGTCCCGACGGCGGCTTGCAGTGTTACGGACCGGTAGGGTGACGATCCTCGCGGTGTTTTTTTTTTAAACCATGATTTTTCCTCTTTGAAAGCATGCAATATGTGTGGATGCTTCTGGGGTAGGAAGGGGTTCTTTATGAAAATGATTAGTCTTCTCCCCTACCTTTTCCATTTTTGATATTTTGTGCGATTTAGGGGAGAAATCCCACTTTGTGACTCGGGGGAGGCCGGAGGGGGAACCTGTCTTCGAGTGCTAAATGGCGTCTGGCGACAGCGACACCATTTGAAATGGCGGCTACCACCCGAGACTCAATTTAGCCCAGCTTGTTCCAAGGCCAGATCAGTGGGATTCTGTCTTTGTCTTGAATAGCGTTTGGGGACAGTGACGCCATTTTAAATGGTGTTTGCTAGGGGCGACGCGATTTAGGCCAGTTACCGTGTGAACCAGTTTAGGGGTCATGAATGACGTCAGCCATAGGCAACGCGATTCAAGACAGAACCTCATTAATTCATGTAATTAACATGTGTTTACATTGTTAGATAGTTTGGTTAAATGCATGCTTGAAAACGTATTTCAAGGACGAGGATTTCTACGTGATCGGATCGCACTGTGTTGTGTTTTGTGCGATCGTGGATCTAGAGTGACAGTTGTTCGCGCTTAGGCATCTTGTGTCGGTGTGGGAGTGACACGGCGCCAGTGTGGGAGTGGTGGGATGACGCTTAGAGAGAGGGTCACCTGGTGTACCCCTGGGTATAGCTAGTACCGGTGTGGGAGTGGTACATTCGGAGTGTCACTCGTACTGGGGGAAGCTGAACTACCTAGAGCTAGACAGGCCGGAGTAGTCAGCGCGCTATCCGAGGGGTTGCTGTTTGGTCTCAGCGGGTCGGTGTTTTCCACATTCAGCCGCATGGTTTGTGTGTTTAGCCGAGACGCTGGTTGTGGACTCCGTGGTGGAGTGGTTTTAGAGTTGTGCTTGTTACATTTATGAATGCATATGTTTTATATCGGAATTTGGGAATCTTTGGGAGTTGTGTTTATTACTTTATTTTATTTAAATTACTTATATTTGTGTTGTTGCACTTGTGGATGCGTGAGTGGGTGGTGGGGATCGAAGGATCCCTACTGAGTCCATTTCGATGAGACTCACCCCTGCGGTTTTTAGGTGAGCATTCCAGGCAGGCGTAGCGTGGAGGGTGTTGTCTCGGGTTGCGCGCCAATAGCCACTAGTCCGGGGTATGTCCTAATGTAGTTGTTATTTTCCTTGTAGGCCTGTACGCTTAATTATTTCTTTTGAGTTGAAATATGTAATTATTTGCTAAGTCGAGTTGAATTGTAATAATTTTTAATTCCTGCACTTCCTTTACAATTCGTTGTGATGTGGAATGTTTAGCTTGGTTTATCATTTATTTCCCAGACTTATCGAGATCCTGGTCTGGCTCCAAATTTTAATGATTCGGTACCCATTTAGTAATCAGATCCCCGATTATAGCGTGGCGGGTCGTTACAGGTGTAAGTTGAGAAATGATACCATTATCCTTTAAGTATTTTGTGAACTTTGTACTCAATTGTTCCCCACCACGATCGGATTGGATGGTTTTGATACTCTTTCCAATTTGTTTCTCTAGTTCAATCTTAAATTCTCTGAATTTCCCAAAAGTTTATGATTTATACTTCAATAAGCATATGAAGCCATATCTTGAGAAATCATCAGTGAACGTAATGAAGTATGAGAAACCACCAATGGCTTGGGTTGACATAGGACCACATACATCTGAATGTATTAGTTCTAGTAAGTCAATGGCTCGTTATGCAGTTCCAGAAAATGGATATTTTGCCATTTTACCCATTAAACATGACTCACATGTTGCATATGATTCATAATCAAATGGATCTAAGTATCCAATTTTATGTAGCCTTTGGAGTCTGTTTTCACCAATGTGTCCAAGTCTACAATGCCATAAGTAGGCTTTGTTCACTTCTTATTTGTTTCTTTTAGTTAAAGAACCGATATTGAAATTATCATGAGACCCATTTAATAAGTACAATCTATTAGATAACGTAGCAGAAGCTATTAATTTATTTTTGAAATAAATTGAACAACAATTGTTTCCAACAGATAAAGTGTACCCAATTCTATCTAAACTTGAAATAGAAATAATATTCCTTATTATGCTAAGTACACAATAACATTCATCTAATAAAAAGATGCCTTCGGATGGCAGCTTGAGCTCCACTGTCTCTACAACGATCGCCGCCACTCTTGCGTCGTTACCTAGCCTCAACTCCACCTTGTCAGTTCTTAGCTTATGTCTTCTTGTCAGTGCTTGCACAGTATTGCATATATGAGAAACACATCCAATATCTAATACCCATGATGTATAATCTCTAATTGACAAGTTTACATCTATCATATAGATACCTGAAGCGTCCTGCTGCTTTACAGTTGCTTGAGCTTTGTCCTTGAGGTATTCTTTACAATTCATCTTCTAGTGGCCCTTCTGATGACAGTAGAAGCATTCACCCTTCTCAGCACTCTTGCCTTTGTCCTTTTTGACAACTTTCGGCTTCTTCTGATTCTTACCTTTGCCTTTCCTAAATGCTTGGATTGCCAGTCTTTTTCTGTCGGTCTTACCAACCATAAGAACTTGGGGTTTATCCTTCACAAGGTTCCCCTCTGCAGTTTTCAGCATGTTCAGTAATTCAGCCAAAGTGGTCTGGATCTTGTTCATGTTAAAGTTAACATTGAACTAAGCATATGATTGTGGAAGTGAAGATAACACAAGGTCGGTATGCATCTCCTTGGGAAGTGGGACCCCAAGAGCATCCAGCCTTTCCACCCATTTAATCATCTTCAACACATGAGTTTGTACTGAAGATCCCTCTGCCTTTCCTAAATGCTTGGACTGTCAGTCTTTTTCTGTCGGTCTTACCAACCATAAGAACTTGGGGTTTATCCTTCACAAGGTTCCCCTCTGCAGTTTTCAGCATGTTCAGTAATTCAGCCAAAGTGGTATGGATCTTGTTCATGTTAAAGTTAACATTGAACTGAGCATATGATTATGGAAGTGAAGATAACACAAGGTCGGTATGCATCTCCTTGGGAAGTGGGAACCCAAGAGCATCCAGCCTTTCCACCCATTTAATCATCTTCAACACATGAGTTTGTACTGAAGATCCCTCTGCCTTTCCTAAATGCTTGGACTGTCAGTCTTTTTCTGTCGGTCTTACCAACCATAAGAACTTGGGGTTTATCCTTCACAAGGTTCCCCTCTGCAGTTTTCAGCATGTTCAGTAATTCAGCCAAAGTGGTCTGGATCTTGTTCATGTTAAAGTTAACATTGAACTGAGCATATGATTATGGAAGTGAAGATAACACAAAGTCGGTATGCATCTCCTTGGGAAGTGGGACCCCAAGAGCATCCAGCCTTTCCACCCATTTAATCATCTTCAACACATGAGTTTGTACTGAAGATCCCTCTGCCATCTGAGCTTTGAACAAATTTTTAGATATCTCATATCTTTCGATTCTGCTATGCTCACCAAATAGCTTCTTCAAATGGAGCATGATGGATCTTGCATCCTTCTCCTCATGCTGCCTCATGCTGCCTCTGCAACTCATTGCTCATAGAGGCCAGCATGTAGCATTGGGCCATGATGGAATCTTCCTTCCATTTTTCATATGTCAGCATGTCCTCTTCTGGGACATTTAATGCTGGTTCAGTAGGAGGTTCATCATCTAGGACATAAGCAATTTGCTCAGACCTGAGGACAATCTTCAGGTTCCTGAGCCAGTTTGAGTAGTTTGGGCCTATCAAACAATTGGCATCCAGTATGCCACGCAACGGGTTATAGTGCGACATTTTAGCCTACAGGAGATAATCAAATTACAATTAGCAGATATTCAGTCATTAATTAAAACAAGATATGGACTTTTTTTATCTAGTTTTACTCCCACTAATTTTCATCGGACTGTATAACCTTCAGGTATACAGAACGAGAGACGCCGACAGTCTTCTAGTTGGGATCATAATCTCCAAGAGTCACAATATAACCTCGGATAAACACATAGTATTATATTGTTTTCTTAGAGCAACCATCTCATGGTAATTGCAACTCCTTGCAATATCCGATCATATTTTGGCTTCCAGATTATTAATGGTCCCGGGTAAACACAGTAAACCATTATCTCCGATCTAAGCTTTACCATCAATACGTGATAGAGTAGAGTAGGAATATAGCTCCCTAGTAAACACGTAGATAGCTATATCATTCCTCTATTCTAATCTCAAAACATCTAATGTCATAGTTAATAGTCCTCTCAACAGATGATGACAAATCTCGGATAAACACGTAGTATATGCCATCACTGAATTAAGTTCTATTAACTATATTCATGGAGAGCCATGCGGTGCATTCTCAATAATTCGCACTACGGCTTAGACTTTGTAACGAAGGTTTTATTTATTTACTTTGATCTCATCCTAGTATTAAATATATCGAATATATTACATATACTAATAACCTAGTTAATTTGATTCGTAATTAAAAGAAAACACACGCATTGCATACATGTCATTAGTGTGGTCATGGATGGTACTGTGGTTTGACCTGAGCCATAAAGTCAAACACACAAAAATACACAATATAACAATTATATTATGAGTCTGCAAACTCATATAGGCCGAATGAAATCCTTCATTTCCTTCTTGGTTGCAGTTGTGGATCATTCTCGCTCCACGCTCAGCCGTCTCGATCAAATTACATTATAAATTCCAATTACATGTTAATTTAAAAGAGGGAGCCTTATGGCGCGTACATCAAGGAGGGAGCTAGAGATATAGTGGAATAAGAGAGAGGGAGAGGTACGCAGACCTCTATTTATTAACAATTAATAATCCAAGCATTCACATATATCACCATCCACATCTATAAAGAATAATGCTCATCCATGACCACCGTGTAATTTTTAATTAAACAAACCACACAGGATTTAGCACAACACATGGTTAAATAGATTTTTCGAGAATAAATAATATTTTGGTTTCAGAAACCAAGGACCAAACAAAATTTGGAGAATTTATTTTTTCAAAAAAGAAAAAAAAATTATGTTAATCAAGTATGTAAATTATACTTAAATGCATTAAACATACATCACATGTGCAAAGATTGCAAAACATAAATTTCTAGAAGATTCCATGCAAATAAAAATAATAATAATTAATCTAACGTTTAGATTAATCTTAATTCTTTATCCAACAATTAGATTAATTATTATCTGATATGAATCTAACACTTAGATCATATTGTTAAGATTAATTATCAATTTAACATTTAAATTAATAATTATCCATAACAAATAACAACATTTGTTAATTAAGATAGTCAAATAAAAAGATTATTTTGGATCCCTTAAAAGTTAAATTGAATAAAATCTTAATTTGAAAACAATTTTGAAAATTTAAAAATTTTAAAACCATTTAATTTAATTTAAAACTGGGTTAAAATAACCCCAGTTGGTCCAGCCCACCCCTAGCCGAACCATAGCTCAGCCCAGCTGAGCCATGGGTTGGACCAAGGGCGTCGGGCTCGGACCAAAGGGCCCAACACGGTCCGGACCCGGTCCGAGCCCTAGCCGGCTAGGATCAGACCGTACGGCTAGGTTTCCTAGTCGTGTGGGCCCGAGCCCGCCCCTCCCAACCTTGGCGGCACCTGCGTGCAGGAAACCATGGGGGGGAAGGGGGGAAGCGTCAGCCAGCGACCGTCCCGATGCTGAGGGGGCACCGGACCATCGCTGGTCACCCCGCCGGCGCTGGACGGTGCCGTCGGTGCTGCCCAGCCCCAAAAGGGGTGCCCCGAACCCCCCCAAATATGCCGTTTAACCGAGGGGAGGGGGAGGCCTTTGCCGGCCGGTCATCGTCGGCCAGGCCACACCGGCGCCAGAGGTGATGTCGGCGGTGGCCGACAGGATCCTTTGGTCACACCAAGGTCCTTCCCGGATGCCTCGCATCACATGTGATCATCCAAACACCACCCTATGAGCACCGTTCTTCGTCCCACGAAGAACATAAGAAACCCAATAAAAATACGACTTTTGTAGAAACAAAATTAATCCAATTAATTTCATTCATCTTATGAATATTATTTCTCAAATAGAATCCTATAATATGCAAGGAACATAACTAGAAAATTAAATTTTGAAATTGGAAATGGTGAAGAACACAGTGGAACCTAGCTCTGATACCATTGTTGGGTTCTTTGTGTCCGGATCCTTCCGAAAAATGCAGCGGAATAATTTCGGGAACGGATCCGTCTCGTTTCGATCAATAAAAACCTTAAGCGGTAAACTAGATTTACCTTGTGCGGATTCGAATCCGCATTCGTTCTTCGGTTCTGTCGGAGCGATGCCGCATGCCGCGCAGGTACCCGGCCTTTAGTGGTATCCATGCGATTCTCCTCATGATGGATTGTCCTCGCCACCTCGCTCGATGTGGCGTCCGCGGATCCAGTCAGGCTGTGCGTAATCCGCTGCGACATGCGGATTCGAAAACTCCCGTCGAACGAGAAGCGGAGCTGTCAGGAGCGGGAGCAAATTCTCCAGGGGGCCAGCTGTTGGGATCTGGGCGGGACGCGAAGAACGCAGCGAAAATGACGAACAAAATAAATCCCGCCCGATGCCCGCTGATCTGATTCGGAACAAAAAACTAAAACCGAAAACTACGAGAAGTAATCCGATTACCGTACGCAGATTCGAATCCGCTTCCGTCTCGGTTCCGTCGAGGTGATGCCGCGAGCCGCACAAGCGTCCGGCCTCCAGCGGGATCCACGCGATCCTCCGCGGCGGTTCGTCCTCGATCCCTCGTTCGTTTCAGCTCGCTCGCTGAAGATCCGTCACCGCAACGATTGCTGAAATCCCACCGACGGGAATTCCCGACTTTCGGGAATCACACGCGGCGGAGACGGAAACTGTTTCGGCGCCTCGAACGGGGCGCCCAGAGGAGGAGAGAGAAAAGGGGGATGACGGCCAGCAAGGGGAAATCTTGGAGCTTGGCTTAGGGTTTCTCAACAGCGCGTATATATATTAAGTCGACGCGACTTTTCACAACAGTCCCCGAGTTAATATAAATCCTGCTTATGTACCACCGACTGAGAATCTTATTGCGTGTGACCCTCTAGGCCCATTTACCAGTCCGGTTTTCAGCCCGTTAAGTCCAATAACTAGTTATTGACTTATTGTAATTAATTAATATCTATATATTAATTAATTACTTAACCGAATTGACATCGCATGTAAATTCGGTCGGACTTCTGATCAAGTTGGGTGCCAAGCAACACCGCATGATCCCGGAAGGCAATGGGGTTCAGCAACCCACTCATGGAACCTATCCGTCCACAGTTACCACGTGGCTATAATCCTTCGTTCGCACAATGCTTTCGAGTTAACCTAGGGTATGGTCAACTGTCAAACCCTAGATTGTCAACTCACTTGAATCAGACTCCGCTTTACAATATCCGAAAACCTATTTTCTGATATTGTTTTTGCTCTGGCCAGAGACTCCTGCGGATCTATTCTAGAGCATTCTCTCTCCAGTTACCTAAGAGCGAACGATCCTTTATTGAACACACAATCACCTTCGAAGGTCTTCCGCTGGACCCGATCCTTGACTATTAGAGATCCCGTGGATAAGGATTCGTCGGTCAAGGTCAAACTCCAGAAGTCCACCGACAAGGTGTCTTTGGTGTCTCAAGTCCAAGGATCAACCACGCCACTGTGACGATGAATCAAGCCGATTGACAGTCAGGTAAATTACCATTCGGCGATTCATGTCGGATCAGTTCAGTGAACTCATTCTCCAATGAGCACCTACAGGTTTACCATTGTGTCTCCACATTAGTAACTAACGAGATCAGTCACCCTCATCATATGAGGTGGAATAACCTGTACTAGTCTAACCGGATGTTTGATGTCCTTCTCAAACATCATACGACTAGGAACAGTTGAGAATATGTATTTATAATTCATCAGTCTCATTATTATGATCTCATCATAATCTGATGACTATTGCACATATTCATGGACTTCATTATGCGCAAATATAAATGTGCCAATCTACATAATGAATTTAATGCCATTGATTAGTGAACCAGATTGAAATAGGTGCCTTTTGATTGGCTTAGAGGACACCTATATCCATCACCAGCCTCGAATGGTGCGCCCAGGACAGAGAGAGGGCAGCGGCTAGGTCAGGGTTCCTGGCCCCTGACCTAGCGGCCATTCTTTTATAATAAGTGTATTTACGGTTTTTCATAAAAACCCACAAACCTAATAACTCTTTACGGACCCACTGATTTAATTAATATCCTTATATTAATTAATCAGCCGAATTTAATGTCCCACAATAAATTCGGACGAGTTTCCGATCACGTTGGATGCCAAGCAACATCGCATGACCCTGGATGGCATTGGGGTTATTGCAACCCTCTATTAGAACCTTTCCGTCATCAGTTAGCGCGCAGATATAATCCTTCATCCGTGCAATGTTCCCGATTCGACCTAGGATATGGTTTACTGTTAAACCCTAGCAAGTCGAATCACTTGAATCAGATGCCGCTAATCTATATCGGATAACTCTTTATCTGATGCAAAGTCCGCCCTGGCTAGGGACTTAAGCGCATCTTTTCCGGAACATTCTCTCTCATAATACCGAGAGCGGATGATCCCATATTGAATACACAATCACCTTCGAGGGCATTTCTCTGAACCAGATCATTTGACTTATTGATAACCTATGGCTTGGGATTCGTTAGTCAAAGTCAAAGCTCAGAGACGTACCAACAAGGTATCTTTGGTGTCTCAGGTCTAAGGATCATCTACGCAATCGAGACAAAAGAATCGAGCTGGTTAACAGTAAGGTATATACCATCCAGCGATTCATGGTCGGATTAGTTCAGTGAACTCATTCCCTAATGAGCACCTACAGGTCCAGCATAGTGTCTCCACACAAGTGACTTATAGGATCAGTCACCCTCATCATATGAGCTGAAGAAACCTGCACTAGTCTATCCAGATGTTTAATGTCCTTCTCAAACATCCTCTGACTAGGAACAAGTAAGAACATGTGTTTATAAGTCTCTGGTCCAATAATTATGATCTCATCATAATCCGAAGATTGTTGCACATGTTCGTGGACTTTATCGTGATACGATAAACATAGATCGAATTAATTACACACAATGCATTAATGCCATTATTTATTAATAAACTGAATAATACATAGTATCGGATTGGCTTTCAGAACACCTAATACTAATAAAATGTTCTTGGGCGGATGGAGGGCTTAGTTGGAGCTCCCCATCCGAGCCCTACAGTCGGGCCTGCGCACTCTCGTCCAGACCTACCGCCTCGCCGAGAGGTTCGACGAACTTTAGGCGGATAGACATAATTCTAGGTAGAGCACGCATAACTACAATGAGCCTTGGACGAGGCTATTGAGATCCAGGCAGGACGCGAAGAACGCAATAGAAACAATAAGAAATTATCCCGCTCGATGCTCGCAGATCCGTTTCGGAACAAAAGCGGTAAATCCAAAAATTCGGGAGCGATTGAATTATTGTGTGCAGATTCGAATCCGCGACTGTGTCGGTTCCGTCGAGGCGATGCCGCTAGCCGCATAACCGTCCGGCCTTCAGCGGTATCCACACGATCCTTCACGGTAGTTCGTCCTCGCTCCCTCGTCCAGATTAGCGTACTCGTTGAGAAATCGTCGCCGCGACAGCGTCCGGAACACACGGACTGGAATTCCTGAGTTTCAGGATTTGAACGTTGCGGAGACGGGAAAGCACCCTACGCCCAGGGAGGGGCGCGCCCAGAGGAGGAGGAGAGAGAGGGGGGCGGCCAGCATGGGGAGACTCTGGAACTTGGCCTAGGGTTTCTCAACAGCCCGTATATATGTATTAAGTCGGCACGACTTTTCATAAAAGTCTCCGAGTTAATATAAATCCCACTTAAATACCACCGACTGAGAATCTATTTGCGTGTGACCCTATAGACCCATTAACCTGTCCGATTTTCAGCTCATTAAGTCTAATAACTATTTATTGACTTATAGTAATTAATTAATATCTTATATTTAATCAATTACTTAACCGAATTAACATCTCATGTAAATTCTGTTAGACTTCTGATCAAGTTGGGTGCCAAGCAACACTGCATGATCCCGGAAGGTAATGGGGTTCAGCAACCCACTTATAGAACATGTCCGTCCACAGTTATCGCGTGACTATAATCCTTCATTCACACAATGCTTTCGAGTTAACCTAGGGTATGGTCAACTGTCAAACCCTAGATGGTCAACTCACTTGAATCAGACTCCGCTATACAATATTAGAAAACATCTTTTTTGATATTGTGTCTGCTCTTCCAGGGACTCCTGCGGATTTATCCTTGAGCATTCTCTCTCTAGTTACCTGTGAGCGAATGATCCTTTATTGAACACTCAATCACCTTCGAAAGTCTTCCGCTGGACCCGATCCTTGACTATTAGCGATCCCGTGGATAGGGATTCGTAAGCCAAAGTCAAATCCCAGAAGTGCACCGACAGTATGTCTTTGGTGTCTCAAGTCAAAGGATCAACCACGCCACTGTGACGATGAATCAAGCCAATTGACAGTCAGGTAAATTACCATTCGGCGTTTCATATCGGATCAGTTCAGTGAACTCATTCACTAATGAGCACCTACAGGTTCACCATAATGTCTCCACACAAGTGACTAACGAGATCAGTCACCCTCATCAAATGAGTTGGAATAACTTGTACTAGGCCTCTAAGCCAATAATAAGACACCTATTTCAATCTGGTTCACTAATCAATGGCAGTAAATTCATTATATAGATTGGCATATTTGTAATTGCGCATAATGAAGTCCATGAATATGTGCAATAGTCATTAGATTATGATGAGATCATAATAATGAGACTGATGACTTATAAACACATATTCTTAATTGTTCCTAGTCGTAGGATGTTTGAGAAGGAGATCAAACATCCGGTTAGACTAGTACAGGTTATTCCAACTCATATGATGAGGGTGACTGATCTCGTTAGTTACTAGTGTGGAGACACAATGGTAAACCTGTAGGTGCTCATTGGAGAATGAGTTCACTGAACTGATCCGACATGAATCGCCGAATGGTAATTTACCTGACTGTCAATCGGCTTGATTCATCGTCCCAGTGGCGTGGTTGATCCTTGGACTTGAGACACCAAAGACACCTTGTCGGTGGACTTCTAGACTTTGACCTTGACATACGAATCCTTATCCACGGGATCTCTAATAGTCAAGGATCGGGTCCAGCGGAAGACCTTCAAAGGTGATTGTGTGTTCAATAAAGGATCGTTCGCTCTTATGTAATTGGAGAGAGAATGCTCTAGAATAATTCCGCAGGAGTCTCTGGCCAGAGCAGAAACAATATCAGAAAATAGGTTTTCGGATATTGTAAAGCGGAGTCTGATTCAAGTGAGTTGACAATCTAGGGTTTGACAGTTGACCATACCCTAGGTTAACTCGAGAGCATTGTGCGAACGAAGGATTATAACCACGTGGTAACTGTGGATGGACAGGTTCCATGAGCGGGTTGCTGAACCCCATTACCTTCCGGGATCATGCGGTGTTGCTTGGCACCCAACTTGATCAGAAGTCCGACCGAATTTACATGCGATGTCAATTCGGTTAAGTAATTAATTAATATATAGATATTAATTAATTACAATAAGTCAATAACTAGTTATTGGACTTAACGGGCTGAAAACCGGACTGGTAAATGGGCCTAGAGGGTCACACGCAATAAGATTCTCAGTTGGTGGTACATTAGTGGGATTTATATTAACTCGGGGACTTTTGTGAAAAGTCGCATCGACTTAATATATATACGCACTGTTGAGAAACCCTGGGCCAAGCTCCAGGATTTCCCCTTGCTGGCCGTCATCCCCCCTTTCTCTCTCCTCCTCTGGGCGCCCCGTTCGAGGCGACGAAACAGTTTCCGTCTCCGCCGCGTGTGATTCCCGAAAGTCGGGAATTCCCGTCGGCGGGATTTCAGCAATCGTTGCGGTGACGGGTCTTCAGCGAGCGAGCTGATACGGACGAGGGATCGAGGACGAACCACCGCGGAGGATCGCGTGGATACCGCTGGAGGTCGGACGCCTGTGCGGCTCGCGGCATCGCCTCGACGGAACCGAGACGGAAGTGGATTCGAATCCGTGCACGGTAATCGGATTACTTCCTGTTATTTTCGGTTTTAGTTTTTCATTCCGAATCGGATCAGCGGGCATCGGGCGGGATTAATTTTGTTCTTCGTTTCTGCTGCGTTCTTCGCGTCCCGCCCGGATCCCAACAGTGGTACTAGAGCCAGGTTCCGCTCTGATCCGCTCTGGAACGATAAAATTAATGTTCTAAAATTATTTCCATGCCTGTTTTTATTATCTTCTCGCAGGAATTATTCATGAGATGAATATAAAAATTTCAGATTTATTTTTTGTGGAGAAATTTTAAATTAAATGGGTTTTTCGAGGTGTTCTTCATGGAGATGAAGAACTGTGCTTTGAAGGCTTTGAATGATGATGAACGATCACCGTAATGCTTGCTGGTGTGACCAGCAATCCCTGTAAGTCCCCAAAATATTTTATGATTGACGGGGGCCTGCAGATGAGCCTCTCTCTCCGGAATTTTCTTTCAAATGTTGAAAGAACAAAACATGAAAGAGGATCCACGGTTTATAAAAATTGCATTAAACCGCCTCTTTTAAGAGGCTGCCGGCGGCGAACGGCTCGACGGACGGCGACTACCGGCGTCGGGGACGAAGGGGGTACCTCCCCTCTGCAAGTTCCGGCCAACATCGCTGCCGGCAGCGGCGGCGGTGCCGCCACAAAGCCACTGGAACAGGGCCCAAAATCCCTAAGATCAGGGGGCGGGCGAGCAGGTGCCTGGGCGATCGGACCGGCCGGCCCCGCGCCGGTTCGACCGGGGGGCCTGCACCTAGCTCGGGCGCGCCAGGCGCCCGACCTGGCTCGGCCAGGTCGCCCGAGCCAGGGCCCCGCCTGGCTCGAGCCCGGCCAGACCAGGGGCCGGGCCTGGCTGCCCTAGCCCGAGCCAGACGGCCCATTAAGCCTGTTTTCAGTCCTATTAACCCCAAAAACCCTTTATTTAAATATAAACCCTGCCCAAATTAACTGAAAATTTATATTGAATGGTTTAAAATTCGTTTTAAACCTTAAGCTATAATTTTCAGTTAATTAAAGGAAAGTTATGTTAAGATGTGATCTTATTGTGGGGTTTATTAAGATATAATCTTAAATAGTTATTTGTTTTTAACTAAATAAGATAGGATCTTATTATTAATTGATTTTAATTAATTAATTAAATGAGTTATAATTAAGATATGATCTTAATTATAAATAACTTTTAATTAGTTAATTAAAGGGGTTTATATTTAAGATATGATCTTAAATATAATTAACAAATATTGTTATTTATTTAAATGAGATCTTAATTAATTATTAACAATTGTTGTTATTAATAATTAAGATAAATTTTTAATCTTAATTAACAAGTGCTGTTAATTCATATTTAAGATTTGATCTTAAACTTATATTAACAACAGTTGTTATTTAATTATTAAGTAGTGACTTGAACTTTAATTATCAAGTGTTGTTAATTAATCTTGGTCATGTGATTAGATTGTTTTAATTTCTTAGCAATTGTTGTTATGAAATTAAGTATTTGATTAAGGGACACTTAATAAAAGTTATTAAGTGTTTTATAAACTTTTAATAATAGTTATAAAGAGTTAATTGTTTCTTGAGAATTAACCTTAATAAAAGTTATTGAGGATTAATTATAGCTTACTAATACTTATTAAGCTAATTAATATTCTTAAGGATCCCTTAATTAACTTTGAAGATCTAATCTACTTAATAATTAATCTTTTAATAAAAGTTATTAAAAGGATTAAAGTAAGTCTAAGATGTTAGACTATTTTAATTAGAAATGTTCTAATTATTATTTCTTAATAATTGTTATTGAGAAATATGATTTAATTAAGGGGTTTTAACAAGAAGTTGTTAAGGGGTTAATAATTTGAGTTGGAAATTCCTTTATAAATGTTATTTAGGAATTTTTTATTCTATCTAAATGTTAGATTGTTTCGCATTAATCATTGTTATTAATGTGATTTAATATTAATCTAAGTGTTAGATTAATTGATTTAGAATTGTTCTAAATTATGCATAGAAGATTTTAGAATTTTAATTTTAGCTTTGTGTGCACATTTTGATGTGTTTAATGCTTTAAATTATATTTATTGCATGTTAGAAAATAAGATTTTCGAAAATTCAAATTATCCAATTTTGATTGGTACCCAGATTTTAAGAAAGCCAAAATTATTGTAATTTCAAAATTTTAGCCTTCATGTGATGTGCTTTATCATGTGTGGATGGTTAAAATTTGTGGTGGTTATGGACATGCACTTAGTTAATTTCATATCATGTGATGGTGTGTGATTATGTGGATTGTTATGGAATGTGATGTACATTAATTAAGTGTTAATTAATGAGGCCTGCGTGTCTCTCTCTCTTTCTCATTCCATTGTAATTCTATCTCCCTCTGTCATTGTACTCGGCCATAAGGCTTTCTCTTACAATTTATTTGTATTTGAAATTGTTTCAAAATTAATATTATTTGTAATTGATCGCGCCAGCCGAGGGAAGGCGAGGATGATCCACAAATGCAACCAGGAAGGCGACAGGAGATGAGATCACCAGTGGCTATGTGTTTGCATGTTTAAATTATGTAAATGTTATATAGTTTTGGTGATTAATTGTTTGGTTCCAGTTAATCACCGTGCTGTCCATGACCACATAATGAACATGTATGGATGATGCATACTTTTAGTTATTGATTATGAATCGATTGCTAATATCTAGATATAGTTAAATATATTCAATATATTTATAAACTATAACCTAGGATGAGACCAACTTAACATAAACAAAACCTTCAACATAAAGTCTAAGCCGGAGCGCGAGTCATTGAGAATGTACCGCGTGGCTCTCCATCAATATAGTTCTTAGAACTTGATTCAGTGATGACAGTTTCTACGTGTTTACCCGAGATCTGCCACCATCTGATGAAAGGACTATTAACTATGGCATTATGATGCCTTGAGATTGGAATAGAGGAATGGTGTAGCATCCTCGCGTTTACCCGGGAGCTGCATTCTTACTCTACTCTGTCACGTATTGATGGTAAAGTTTAGACCAGGTATAATAGTCTACTGTGTTTACTCGGGACCATTAAAGACCTGGGAGCTGAAATAAAATCGGATATTGCAAGGAGTTGCAATTACCATGAGATGGTTGCTCTAAGATAATGGTATGATACTATGTGTTTACTCGAGGTCATACTGTGATTCTTGGAGATTCTGATCCTCACTAGAAGACTGTCGGAGTCTTCCGTTCTATATACCTGAAGGTTATACAGTCTGTCGAAAAATAGTGGGAAATAATTCAAGATAAAAGACCATAATTTATTTATCAGAACTATCTGCTTAAATCACGTTAGTTCCTTCGATCACTAATATGTCGACTATTCGAGATTTTGGCATATTGGATGCCAATACTTCTCATACTCAGACTGACTAGAAAACTCTGAAGAATGTCTTCAGGGCCAAGTGAAAGTCACTATCCTAATCAGATATCATGAATCCTCTTACTTGGATAGACCAAGGTGAAGAGGTACTCATGATATGCCTATTTGAAAGGTTTAATCATTGTCATGAAATCTCTTGTTTGGATAGACCAAGATGAAGAGATATTTATGATGTGCCTTTGAGAAAGGCAAGTGGTAAGATTTTAAACGATCTAATCCACACCTGAAAAGGGATAAAGGAAAGTCAGTTGAGATAGAGAAGTAGCAGTTCTCCCACTGCAACCAATATAAGGATACTGGTAAAGGCAAAACAAATATGGAACTTGAAAGAAGTTTCATATATATTCTTATTATCGACTTTTGCATGTCTATTGGAGAATTAGCGTATCCAATATGAGATATTGGAAATAATTCTCAGAGCTGCGATAGTGTGCAGACTTAGACAAGTAAAAGGAAATCAAGAGAATCCAAGTGATGAGTTAGACTCAACAATTGTTCATGATATTCATAGGTTGCTGTCAGACAGTAAACCTTTGTATATCTATGGGAGTCTAAAATGAAACTGAATAATTGTTGTTTAGTTACATATGATATCAAGAATTGTAAAAGTGAATAACGTTGACTGAGAATGAACAATAGTTGTTCAAATCAGTCAATGCACTATAGATTCTTGAAGTGACATTTCATGTGATGAATGTTCACAAGTCTCCTATAGAAATGAACTGTGTGAATCCTGATTATCTATAGTATTGTACACAGGGTTGTACAATAAGAAATTATTGATGCTGATGCATATTGATGTAAACAGCTCAAAGGCCAAAGATAATCACTACCATTTATTTACCTTATAGTTTACTCTTGTAATGATTCGGCTGTATGTACTTAATATAGTACAAGTCGAATGCATATGAGAGATTAAGGTATAAGATCAATATGAAGTATTAGAATCTTTGATTTGATCAAAGAAACTAATACTTCAGTATATGATTCACATAAATCATTAAGAGGATAATTATATCCTCGCTCGATTAATCCTCATTGTGCATCATAGCAATATGATAGAATGAGGAATTGCACCTTATTAAGATATGGTGCAATGCATAACAAGATTTGCCTAATTCTTATCCTTGTGAACATGGGTATGAACATTAGATGTCCATGCTTTAAAGATGGTTCCAAATAAGTCAGTGTATGTCCATATAAGATATGGAAACCAGATAATTCATATGAGATGTGAATTATGAACAAACCTGATTTAAAAGTCAGGTATTATCGCGATGTGAATTTGTGAATGTCTAAAGAGTTTGAACATTACAGTTATTGGCCAGACGATAATGAAATAATTGTCGTCCTAAAAGCTGTCTTCTGTGAAGAGGAATATGTCATCAAAGAAGACAGTGAGAGCTAATAAAACTAGAAGATGTTCTAGATTCATAAGTTAACATAACGTTATTAGATAATCTTTAGTTGTTTGGAACCACTCATGACACACATCAAAGAGCTTCATAGATTTTTGAGATTCTCTCAGTGACTAGAAGGATATGTTTGACATATCTGATTTAGCAAGGTGAGAGGAGTTCGAAATAGATTATGATCTAAAATCTATGATAATGATGCTCTCTGACATTACAACTTTGAGATTGATAAGTTTATTATAATTCTACTTATCTATACTGTCAATCATGAGATGATGACAGTTGGATATTAAAAGCGTCCACTCAATGTGATTGAGGTAAAGATGTATATGATACACCTTTAAAGCTTTTAGAATGTCCAGGAAGCAAGTTATGATTTCAAAATTATTTTGAATCAAACTGAAGCTTCCTAAGTTGTAATAAAAGTTTTGACTTAAATGGTCAAATATTATGTGATCATTAAGAATGATCACGGATTGTGTATGTTCAAAGAGGACAGTGGGAGCACGATCGCTTTAGTAATGCTTTATGATAATAACATCAAAGTCATTAAGAATGACTTCAGGATGTTACTATTAGTGAAAGCATTGTTGACTATGTTTTCATCCATAATAAGTTTAGTTATAATATCCTACGTATTGGAAATACGAATCTATTAAGATAGATTGGTGGGGATATTATATTGACCTGTATGTCAAGATGTTTGGCATAAATTTCATAACAAATATCAATTGTTGAGATATGTAATTTATTCCTTTAAAGAAAAGGTTCCTTAAAGGATACAGGAGTGAAATTCATCATTAAGCGGTTGAGAAGTGCTAAGGATGCATTCACGTATATGGAGAGGATGATTTGAAACTATGAGGTCACACTGACTCAAATTTCAAGTCAAATAATGGATTCAACCTTCTAGTAGAAAGGAATGGATTGGAATGGTTCCAATCCAGAACTCGATATTAAGGTGACGACATAGACAAGTGATACTGTTATTGGAACAATATGGATGAAAAGGTTCATCCCTGATCTAGATGTAGTTCTAAAAGGTCTCTGATTAAATCTCGTTGTTGTAGGACAATAGTGGGAGCGATCAATTGTGTGATCGAGCCATGGTCTCTTCAGAAGTTACAGAACATTCTGAGACTCTTTCACAGGCTCAGAGACAAAGGATTAAGAGGAAATAACGTAATGGAAATATTCCATCTGTAGATAATTTAGCAGATCCCTGACCAAGTCTTAGTCACAGACTTTATGTGAGCATCACCTAGATTTGATGGAGATCAAATGCGAAAGTGATTTGCTTGAGTCTAAGTGGCAGATTGATGGATATAGGTGTCCTCTAAGCCAATCATAAGGCACCTATTTCAATTTGGTTCACTAATCAATGGCATTAAATTCATTATGTAGATTGGCATATTTGTAATTGCGCATAATGAAGTCCATGAATATGTGCAATAGTCATCAGATTATGATGAGATCATAATAATGAGACTGATGACTTATAAACACATATTCTTAATTGTTCCTAGTCGTAGGATGTTTGAGAAGGAGATCAAACATCCGGTTAGACTAGTACAGGTTATTCCAGCTCATATGATGAGGGTGACTGATCTCGTTAGTTACTAGTGTGGAGACACAATGGTAAACCTGTAGGTGCTCATTGGGGAATGAGTTCACTGAACTGATCCGACATGAATCGCCGAATGGTAATTTACCTGACTGTCAATCGGCTTGATTCATCGTCACAGTGGCGTGGTTGATCCTTGGACTTGAGACACCAAAGACACCTTGTCGGTGGACTTCTGGACTTTGACCTTGACCTACGAATCCCTATCCACGGGATTTCTAATAGTCAAGGATCGGGTCCAGTGGAAGACCTTCGAAGGTGATTGTGTGTTCAATAAAGGATCGTTCGCTCTCAGGTAACTGGAGAGAGAATGCTCTAGAATAGATCTGCAAGAGTCTCTGGCCAGAGCAGAAACAATATCACAAAATAGGTTTTCGGATATTGTAAAGCGGAGTCTGATTCAAGTGAGTTGACAATCTAGGGTTTGACAGTTGACCATACCCTAGGTTAACTCGAGAGCATTGTGTGAACGAAGGATTATAGCCACGTGGTAACTGTGGATGGACAGGTTCCATGAGCGGGTTGCTGAACCCCATTACCTTCCGGGATCATGCGGTGTTGCTTGGCACCCAACTTGATCGGAAGTCCGACCGAATTTACATGCGATGATAATTCGGTTAAGTAATTAGTTAATATCTAGATATTAATTAATTACAATAAGTCAATAACTAGTTATTGAACTTAACGGGCTGAAAACCGGACTGGTGAATGGGCCTAAAGGGTCACACGCAATAAGATTCTCAGTCGGTGGTACATAAGTGGGATTTATATTAACTCGGGGACTGTTGTGAAAAGTCGCGCTGACTTAATATATACGCGCTGTTGAGAAACCCTGGGCCAAGCTCCAGGATTTCCCCTTGCTAGCCGTCATCCCTCCTTTCTCTCTCCTCCTCTGGCCGTCCCATTCGAGGCGCCAGAACAGTTTCCGTCTCCGCCGCGTGTGATTCCCGAAAGTCGGGAATTCCCGTCGGCGGGATTTCAACAATCGTTGCGGCGACGGGTCTTCAGCGAGCGAGTTGATACGGACGAGGGATCGAGGACGAACCACCGCAGAGGATCGCGTGGATACCTCTGGAGGCCGAATGCTTGTGCGGCTCGCGGCATCGCCTCAACGGAACCGAGACGGAAGCGGATTCGAATCCGCGCACGGTAATCGGATTACTTCCCGTTATTTTTTGTTTTAGTTTTTCGTTCTGAATCGGATCAGCGAGCATCGGGCGGGATTAATTTTGTTCTTTGTTTCTGCTGCGTTCTTAGCGTCCCGCCCGGATCCCAACATATAAGTCATCAGTCTCATTATTACGATCTCATTATAATCCGATGACTATTGCACACATTTATGGATTTCATTATGCGGAATTATAAATGTACCAATCTACAAAATAAAATAAATGCCATTTATTAGTGAACTAGATTATAATAGGTGCTTAATTATTGGCTTTGAGGATACTTATATCCATCAATCTCCCACTTGGACTCAAGCTAATCACCTTCGCATTTGATATCTATTAAATCTAGGTGATGCTCACCCAAAGTTTGCGACTAAGGCTAAGTCAGGGATAAATTATCCACAGATGAAATATTTCCATTACATTATTTCCTCTTAATTCTTTATCTCTGAACTTGTGAAAGAGCCTCAGAATGTTTTTACAACTTCTGATGAGACCATGGCTCGACCACAAAATTGATCACTCCTATTATTATCCTACAACAATGAGACGAGATCAGAGACCTTTTAGGACTACATTAAGTTTAAGGATGAACTATTTCATCCATATTGTTCCAATAACAGTATTACTTGTTTATGTCGTCATCTTAATAGTAAGTTCTAGGTTGGTACCCTTCCGATCCACTCCATACTGTTCTAGCAACAATATCAATTGTAATCATGTTAGCATTGGTTTCTTGCTTGGAACTTTTCTAATCCATTGCTTTCTCATTAGAAGGTTAAACCAATGTATGATTTGAAATTTGAGTCAAGGTGATCTCATAGTTTCAAATCATCCTCTCCAACATCTAAGAGTGTACTGTAGTGCTCAAAATCGTATCATGCTCTCAATGATATCATGTGTTAACATATAAACAAATCAAATTTAAAACTAAGTATGTGATCGCCAGAAATCGAGGGCTTCAAAGAAAAAGTGATCGCTTACTAACCTTGCGGAATTAGGAGGATTGTGGTTCCTTTTCTAAGGAATCGCCATGAACGCAGCGGAAAAAAAAATGATTCCATAGTATCGGTTGCTGGGGTCGTAAAACGGACATTAAAATCTAAGCGGGAAGAACAGTTCTTCACCTTTGCGGGGTTTCGAATCTCCCGTGGATGATGCCGACTCGGTAATCGCGCGCGCGCACGATCTCTAGAGGTATCCACACGAGTTCCCGCAGCAGACGCGATTTCCTCCTCGACTTGAGTGCTCCGACCAGATCTCAAATCCACCATGCGCGGAGAGAGACAGATCCACTCCAAGAGAGAGAGAAGGAGAGAGAGAGAGGAGAGAGAGAATCTGGGGAGTAAAAATTCGTCCAACCCACTTTTTACCACTCCCCCTTGGCCCTCCTTATATAGAAATAAGGATAAGCACAACAATTAATCCTCATGATTATCCAAGAGTTTGGCCTTGGATAATTCTCCATTAAATCTTCATGTTTATCCTGCAGCTTTTCACAAAAACCCAGATAAGCATGAAATTTAACATCTCTTACCGTCTGACGAGAACTCTTATGTATGTGACCCTCTAGACCCATATATCAGTCCGGTTGCAGGCCCATTAAACTTAGAATTGTTTCTTGAGTTTAATATTTATTAATTAACATTTAAACATCATATGTTAAATGATTAATTTAATAAACAAGTAAATTATCATCCGATGATTAATTCACTTGGCCTTCCGATCATGAACAGCACCAAACACTACCTCATGATCCCAGAAGATATAAGGGATACTGTTCCCTTTTAATTGAACCTTTCCGTCTGCAGATACCGCACAGATATAATCCTTCACTCATGCAATGTCCCGATAACGCAAGGGTATGGTTTTATAGTCAAACCCTCTATCGCATTATCCAGATGGATTCCAATACACAGTTAATATCTAGAAAGACATCTCTTTCATTTGACCCTGGCCAGGGATTTCTGTGTACACATCCATGGGACATTCTCTCTCCAGTCTTATACCAAGAGTGAGTGATCCCTTGTTGTTCACTCAATTACCTTCGCAAGCTTTCCACTGTATCTGAAAGACCGATTATGGTGGACTTAATGGTTAAAGCCTACGAGTCAGAGAATCAAGATACAATGGTCCACAAACAAGGTATCATTGGTGACTCAGGTCTAAGGACCAACTGTGCTACTGCAACGATTGAATTCCCTGGTTGACTAATAGGTATAATTACCATCCAGGAATTCTTATTTGGGTCTGTTCAGTGAACTCATTCTCTAATGAGCACCCACTTGTTTGTCTTAGTGTCACCACACGAGTGAATGTGAGATCATTCACCTTCATCATATGAGCAGACATAACTTGTGTCGATCTTATCGGATATTTAATGTCCAACTCAAATATCCTATGATCAAGAACTATTTAAGACAATTGCCTTAGGATATTGATCTCACTATCATGATCTCATCATGATTCAATATCCCATACATTTGTCTATGGACCTTCATTACGATAGTCGTTCGCGAGAACTATTAAATGAAGAAATAATTGCCTTTATTAATAATCTGAACTAGAATGTACAATGATTGGCTTTGAGGCCACCCAATTCTAACACCTTTTGCTCTCCTTCTTTGGCCGGCCAAAGATGAAGAGCCTCTTCTTTTCTTTTCTTTTTAACTCTTGTTTTAGGTTGTTTTCTTCAAGCTTTCAAATTCTTTCTTTCTTCCCTCTTTTTTTCTTCTTCAAGCGTTGCAAAAAAGATCAAACAAAAGAAAACAAGAATATGGTTAGAGCTATTGGCAGTGTAATATCTATTCTAACTGGCAAATCAAACATGAAATCTAACTAGAAAACTCACTTGTTTGGTATTCTTTTAAACCCTTAACATGTATGGGCATGGAAAAGATGATGTGAGTGTGTGTATCATGAAGTGATGTGATGCAAAAGTTAATGAAAATAATGATGAACTATGATGAAAAACTAACTAGAAAACTAAGAAAACTAGAAAGAGGAAGAAAGGGGGAAGAGTATGGTTGGCCCCTCCATAGCCTTGGTCTTCAAGAGCTTCAAAATGATGAAGATGGAGAGGAAGAAGAAGCCTCCAAGTGATGTCCACGTTCTTCACCAAAGAGGGCTCCTTTCACCTTGATTTGAATTCCAAAACAGCCTCTAGCCAACCTTCTTTGAAGGTCCAAGGATAGGTATATTTATAAGAATTGTTTTGAAAGTAGTTTGGCCTTCAAAAGGCTCTCCCGCGGATCCGACTTGCCTTGGATGAGCATCCAAGAGTTTGCAACCTTTCCAACCTTAGGAACCGGATTAACTCAACCAAATCAAGTTTATCAAGAAAGTGCTTAAATAGCATCGCTCACCAGGGACGCCATTTGACTAGTTAGAGGGGCCAAAATAAAAACAGAATCCGGGAAGGAAAGCGTAAATAATTAGAAAACTAAAAAGGCGTCGTTCATGAGCGACGTTATTAAGATAATTAGGAAATTAATTCTAATTTAAATTAGAAATTCAGACGGATTAGGGGACTAAATGGCGTCATCTATAGGCGATGTTATTCAGTTAAATTTATCCAGATTTAGGAATTTAATTCCGAACTGATTTCGGCTTAGAAATCTAAATAGCGGCTATGGTCGACGTTAATGAGCGAATATCTCAAAAAATTAATAAAAAATAAGTAATGATTAAAAAGTAGATCATTTTGGGGTATCATAATTGTGACATGAAATTTACTCAATATGAAGTCAAAATTAGTGCATCTACAGCTGTCCCACCTTGGCATTGACTTTGCAAGGGAGTGGAATGGAATGGAATGAACTGAAAAGGTGATGCTAAGGTGTGATGAGACACGCTCTCAACATCATATGATAGGACTCTTTCTCAGAATGATCAATGAAGTAACTCAAAAAGATCAATTGAATCAATCATGTCTGGATGGGATAGACAAGGAAACAAAATAAGGACGATCAACCTCCAGGAGGGGAAGTACCGTAGGTCACAAACCTTACAGGTTTCACCATGAAGAGTGATTACCAGCCAATGTGGACGTGCTTTAACCATGATAGATCTTAAAAGAAAACAAAGAAATATGGGATAAGAATCCAAACAAGAAGGAATTCCAAGGATATCTTCAAGAAAACTTCAAAGATAATCGAGAGATCAATTTGGAATGGAGTATTTCATATCACGTTGGGATTTATTTTGATCGATGGTTTGAAATTTAATCAATAACTAATTCTTACTACAATGATTTCAATTCTTATATGATGCATGCTGTACTAAAAGAAAAATTAAAATAAGATAAAATATAAATTAATAAAGGATAATATTGTTAAACTATCATTAATGAGTCAAGACACCAATCTTGCAATTCAGTGCTAAGTCGAGGCTCATTTGTCCACGCACTGTCTCATAAAAGCGGAACCATCGTTCCCATCAATTGACAATCCAACGGCCTATCCATGCGATTAAGAATTCTCTAGAATTATCATTATTTTTGATAGAGGAGAACTCATATTCCAGTTTCATTAAAACCACAAGGTCTTTGATATGTTCTAATAAATATTTACCATATAGTAATGATGATGCAAACCAATTACATAAGGGCTAGTTTGTTTTGAGGATGTGGTATTCCGGATTTCTTGTTCCCGGATCTCTTATTACTAGAATAAGAAAAATTCACTTTGGATGGAATAAGTAGTTCACGGAATAAATAGTTCTTGCCTTTTATATGGAATGATTTATTCCACTTATTCAAGGAATAATGCATCCTCACCCAGAATAACAAAGAATAACGTGTCCGCACTCCCAAACCGAATAAGTGGAATAATGCGTCCTGTTCGACCCTTATCCCGCAAACAAATCGGCCCTAAGAGAATATAGGTGTAGAGATAACCGTCTTTTTAGTCACTGCGGGACTCAGTGATCACAGTGGGACCTTATTGAAATTGTAGCTTCATTTTCATTTTTCTTGAATTTTTCCTGCAGTCAAATTCGTCAGTAACTTCATGCAGAGAGATAAACAACATCAAATAACAACAAATATGTATTTTCGAAAAAATATCAGAATGGCGTCGCTCTATGTCGACGTCATTTGAATGATGTCACCCTGTCCATACGTCATTTAACTTACCGAAATAGGACTCTCCTGACTCCAATCCGGACTCCACTTTCCTCCTTCAATTACTATCTTCCAACTCGGAAAGGGCCTTCCAACCACGCAAATCTCTCTATATAACCTCCCTCCCTTCATACCAAACCATCACAACAAGCTTTCAAGAGGAAAGGCTAGAGGATTCTCTCAAAATCTCAAGAGAAAGGAGGAGAAATAGCAAGGAAAGAGGAGGAGATTAAGCAATCAAAGAAGATGGCTACCTTTGCTAAAGACTCTTCATCAAGAAAGAGAGCGAGGAAGATGATTGAGATGCTTTCCAACATAGAAGGCCACCTTAGTGGGCGAGATCCTAACCTACAAATAAGCTATTCTCTCTTTCCCCATTCTTTTTTTTTTTCTTTTACTTATTCTCCATGCTCCAAATTATCTTCAATATGATAGAACTGTGTTAATATTGTTTCAAGGGATATCCTTTCTTCTCTGGTCCAAGAAGATTTTCTTCTCTTCCATGGATTTCTAAGTTAGTAGGGAAAATCAACTTCTCTATGCAATCATATATTTCCAAGTAGCATATCCAAGGCCTAGTTATCCATGCTAAACATTATAAAAGTGCGTGTATGGATTGGGCTGCAATGGACGCTCTGATTGAGTTGTGGCATTCTCAAACATACACTTTCCTCTTCACTTCCTTCGGAGCTACCATTCTCTTGGAAGAAGCTGAACTCTGACTGGGACTTCCAAAGCTCAAGGCTAATAGTGATGAACCTGACGTGACAACTATGTTATTCATAAGGGAAAGGTCACTTGTCATCAATTCATAGAAAAGATCATGGCGAGTCCGAAAGAAATCTAGAGTGTTCTTACTGAGAAAGGAATTAATCTTGCAAAGCTGGCAGAATGGACTCTGAAGAAGATAGAAAAAATCAAGGAGAAAGAGACAGAGACCATAATGATCGCGTTCTCTACATGTCTGCCTGGAGCTCTATTATTCCCTGCCCACGACAACATATTGTTATAAGATCAGCGTAGTGCAATTTGTGGGATATTCCAGTGAAAGTATATAAGTACAGTAGTCCTAGCATATCTCTATAGTGGGCTCTCAGTGGCTTCTACTAATCAACCTCCTTATGGAAGCATACTACTTTTAGCCTTATGGATCGATCTCCACTTCAAGTTCAATCATAATGAGGAAGAAGTTCCCAAGATGTCCTAAATATATCAACATAGTCATACCTTTTACATTGCCAATATAGTGAAATTCAACAACAACATGACCACTCGTGTGCCCAACCTCAAAACTCGAGCTGATTGGCATGCTTACTTCAAGACCATGCCAAGGACTGGCTTCGAATCTATACCACTCGCTCTAAGAGAAAAGGTAGTACGGGTGCGTCGCTGTGCTGGCACAGAGCTCCGACTGATCAGGGCGATTGAGTTTGTCTTGTATAATCCTCATCGCTGTCATCCTCAACTGGGTATGCCTCACTATGAATTTCCTGAGAAATCTAATCTTTCTCTAATCAAGAAGCGGGCATTAGGAACTGATGAAGCTTTTGAGATGACATAACTTATTGCGACCTTTTGGGACATCGGTTTCACCTATTGTGTCAAACTTCCTCATGAAGTGAATCAGGAGCTATAGAAAAATTATGTAAAAGAGCTTCAGAAAATTCGGCCTGAAAGCTCTCAACTCTTGCCTAAAGTCTGATGTATTTTTTGAAATAATTTTCAATGAAATATCATTCCTTTATTGCAATGAAAATCTTTCCTTAATATTGTGCAATTTTCTAGAATTTTTTCTTAAGCAAAATGGCTTATTTTTCTCAAAAACCAAAGTCGCGGGCTCAATAATCTAAATGGCGTCGCGACCAGGTGACGCTTTTCAACAAAAATCAATTTTAGAAAATTAAAATTCATTTTCGCTAAATCTTTACAAGAGCCTGAATTACGTCGACCATAGGCGACGCTAATCACTTTCTCTCTCCTATTTTCCACAAAATTCTGAACATTAAATTATTTGAATTACGTCGCCCATGGCCGACGCCAATCATTAATTCACTCGTACTTCCACATTTTCCAACGAATTAATTCCCTAAATTGCTTCGTGCATGGCCGATGTCTTTCTCTGATTTTTCTAGGTTTTTGTGGTATGGCTCTGACTGTCAAAGGTGGTAAATCCAAATTGCGTCGTTCATGGCCGACATTTTTAACCATTTTCAAAATTCAAACCGCCTGCCTCAATTTGTGCGCCACTGAATCGCATCGCCCATGGTCAACGCCATTTAAACATTTTACTATGGGTCGCGAACCAGAGCCCCTTCTCCTTCCTCATTCCTCTATTGGTCTTCTCTCTCTTTTTTCTCCTCCTTCTCCAGCGAACCGTAGGAACTCCGACCATCCTACTCTCCTCCGGCGATCCTCCTCTCACTTCCTCTCTCATCTTCTCACTCTTACTTTCTCCCAAATCCTCTTTAAATTTCTCTCTCTCTTAATCCCCATTCTCTCCGGTTCTCCCCTTTCTTGCCCACAAACCATGGAGCGAGGTGGACCGAGCGGCCCGAGCGGCAAGAGGCAATGAGTCATTGCTGTTCCGGAGCTTGAAGGTGCCGAAGAGGATCCTCTCCCCACTCAAGAGGAGATCCTCGGGGACGTAGTGGCCCTCGCGGTGGCGGAGGCCTTTATGGAGGCGATTGTTAGTATTAGATGGCCTACAAGCCAATCCGATACTGTGTATTATTTAGTTTATTAATTTAATGGCAATAGTTCATTGTGTATTTGATTCGATCTTTGTTTGTCGTATCACAATGAAGTCCATGAACACGTGCAATGGTCTTCTGATTATGATTATATTATAATTATGGGACCAAAGACTTATAAACACATGTTCTTAATTGTTCCTAATCGGAGGATGTTCGAGAAGGACATCAAACATTTGGATAGGCTAGTATAGGTTTCTTCAGCTCATATGATGAGGGTGACTGATCCTATAAGTCACTTGTGTGGAGACACTATCCTAAACCTATAGGTGATCATTGGTGAATGAGTTCACTGAACTGATACGACCATGAATTGCTGGATGGTATCTACCTAACTGTTAACCAGCTCGATTCTTTTGTTACGGTTGCGTAGATGGTCCTTGAACCTGAGACACCAAAGATTCCTTACTAGTAGGTCTCTGAACTTTGACCTTGACTAACAAATACCTAACCATGGGTTATCTATAAGTCAAGTGATCGGGTTCAGGGAGATGCCCTCGAAGATAATTGTGTGTTCAATATGGGATCATCCGCTCTCGATAATAGGAGAGAGAATATTTCAGAAATGATGTGCTTAAGTCCTTGGCCAGGGCGGACTCTATATCAGATAAAGAGTTATCTAATATAGATTAGCGGCATCTAATTCAAGTGAATCGAATAGCTAGGGTTTAACAGTAATCCATACCCTAGGTCGATTCGGGAACATTGCACGGATGAAGGATTATATCCGCGCAGTAACCGTTGACAGAAAGGTTCCCATAGTGGGTTGCATAAATCCTAATGTCTTATGGGATCACGCGATGTTGCTTGGCATCCAACGTGATCGGAAGCTCGTCCAAATTTATTATGGGACAAGCCCGTCCAAATTTATTATAGGACATTAAATTCGGCTGATTAATTAATATAAGGATATTAATTAATTCAGTCGGTCTGTAAAGAGTTACTGGACTTAATGGGCCATTAACTAGACTGTTATTTGGGCCTAGAGGGTCATACGCAAAAGGTTTTCAAGTCAGGGGATTTTTGACGGGGTTTCGGATAAGTGTTGTGTTGGTTTTTCGTAAAAATCGGAAATCACTTATTGTAAAAGTAATGCTGCTAGGTCAGGGGTCTGCAATCCTGACCTAGCTGCCCCCCTCTCTCTCTCTGGGCGCCCCCTACCTCTGGCCGACCCCCGGAGACTCCGCTCCGACTCCCGCTTGCTCTGCATGTCGCGAAGGATTACGTGCAGCCAGACGGGATCTGCGGATGCTGCAGCGAGCGAGGAAGCGAGGACGATCCACCGAGAGGAAGACCGAGTCGATATCGCTAGAGGTCGTGCACCTGCACGGTTTGCAGCATCACACTGACGGAACCGAATGAATGCGGATTCGGTTCTGCACAAGATAAATCCGATTTACTGTTTATGTTTTGTTTACTGAAATGGGATGGATCCTATTTTATTTTCCGCTGCATTTTCTCGGATATGACACAGACGAACCTAACAGTAGTATTAGAGCCAGGTTCCACTGTGTTCTTTGCTGTTTCGGTCTCTAAAATTGTAGTTTTTGAATTCTACTCCTTGCTTGATTTTAATTTTATGTTTGGTTAATACTCATAAGATGAATAGAACGATGGGATCGTATTTTAATTCTGCAGAAAAGTAAATTTTTGGGGTTTTCGTAGTGTTCTTCGTTGGACGAAGAAAACGCTTCGTTCTTGGCAGGGCATAAGGATCTATGGGATGGATCAATCAGGGGCTGGTCATTGCAGTCCATCTCCACCGGGGGTTTGGACTCGTTGCCGGTGGCGTGGGGGTGAAGGCAGCCCAACCATGGCCTTCTTCTTCTTCCTCCTGTGGTTTTTGAAGCTTTGAAAAGGGGGATTTTGAGAAGGAAAAGAAAAACCCACCGCAGCCCTTCTTGGGCTAGCATCGGTCGCCAGAGGGCGCCGGCGACGTCGCCGTTGCAAGCGTACGGGCGCTGGTGCCCGCTCGGCACCAGTGCCGATGCCGAAAGAGGCCGCCAAAGGGGGTGGCCGCCGTCGGGTTCCTTGCTGTGCAGGGAACCCTTGGGCGGGCCCTATCGGGCAGCTAGGGTTCGCCTAGCCGCCGACAGGGTCCAGTAGGGCTGGACCTTGGCCCAAGCCAGGTAATCGGAGCCAGGTCCCAGGAGGGGTCGGACCAAGCCTGCCCACCCGGACGGGCCTAGGTCCGAGCCCAAAGCTGGGCCCTAGTTCAGGCCTATCCTGAGCCAGGGGCTCAGCAGGGCTAAGCCCAATAGGCCCTTGCCCCTATTGGGCCAATAAAATTAAATTAAAATATTTTTTTAAAATTGAAATGATTTTTTATTTTAAAATATGATTTTAAAATAAAATCAAATTCTGTTTAGTTTTTTTTATTGGGTCCTATTAAAAGATTATGAATTTTGTATTTAATTAATTGACAAATGTTGTTAATTTAATTTATTAATCTAGTTGTTAGATTAATCCTTTTCTAATCTAATTGTTAAATTACCCCATTTATTTGAAGTGTTCAAATAGAGCATGGAATATTCTTAAACTATGAATTTTAGTGTTTATGCACATGTGATGTGATGATTATTGCTTTTAAATATGATTTAATTGCATGTTCTTCAAAATAAAAACTTTTCAAAAATTTAAATCAAAATTTTGTTTGGTCCCTGGTTTATGTAACCAAAATAATATACTTTCGAAAATTCAATTTATTTAGCTATGTGATGTGCTATTGATGTGTTTTGTTGAATTAAAAATTGCACGGTGGTCATGGATATGCACATTGTATAATCTAATGTGATGATTTGTGGATATAGATCGATGGTATGTGTGTGATTGGATTATTGTTGCTTAGCATCTAATGTGATTGAAAGTCCGTCCAAATTTATTGTGGGATATTTAATTCGGCTGATTAATTAATATAAGGATATTAATTAATTTAGTGGCTCCGTAAAGAGTTATTGGACTTAATGGGCCATTAACTGGACTGGTACTTTGGCCTAGAGGGTCACACGCAAAAGGTTTTCAAGTCGGTGGATTTTTGACGGGGTTTCAGATAAGTGTGGGCTTTTCAAAAAAACCGTAAATCAGTTATTATAAAAGTAATGCTGCTAGGTCTGGGGCCTACGACCCTGACCTAGTCTCCCCCCTCTCTCTCCTCCCTCTCTCTAGGCGCCCCCACCTCTGGCCGGCCCCCGGAGACTCTGCTCCGACTCCCGCCTGCTCCGCCTCCCGTCAGACAGGAATTTTGAATCCACATGTCTTGGAGGATTATACGCAGCCAGACCGATCCATGGACGCTGCAACGAGCGAGGACGATCCACCGAGAGGAAGACCACGTGGATACCGCTAGAGGCTGGACACCTGCGCGACTTGCGGCATTACACCGACGGAACTGAACGAACGTGGATTCGAATCCGCGCAAGGTAAATTCGATTTACTGTATATGTTTTCTTTACCGAAACGGGACGGATCCTATTTTATTTTACTCTGCGTTTGCTCAGATCCGACATAGAGGAACCTAATAGGAAGAACCTCCACCGATGGCGGCACCGGCCAAAGAGGCCGGCCCCTCAATGGTAAGTCCAAAACTCCTTCTTTATAGTATTTGGGGGGCGGGAAACCGAAAAGGAGGGACGGCCACAGGTCCTCGGATCCGTGGTTGAATGGCGTTGAGACCTGGTGACACCTTTCAAAAGGCGTCGACCAGGCCCGACGCCATTCAGGACAGTGGTGCTGGGCCCAATTTAGGTTTAAAAATTGATTTTAATTGCCTTTGAATTGATGTATCTAACATTTTCTTGGACAATTGTAGGGCACGATGAGGGCCAGGATTTCTTGGGACCTCGTGGTTACGGCGTACCGTGGATTACTGGACTTCCAGAAGGCCAGGCTTAGGCAGATGGGGTTCGAGGAGATTTTGGATATCGAGACCTTCTGGCTCGATTTAGTTCTATTACAGGTGTTGAGGGAGAGATGGGATCCGACGAGCAGGGCATTTCCGATGCCTTAGGAACATATGGTCCCTAGTTTGGAGGACGTGGCCAGGATCACTGTCCTGAGGGTAGAGGGCTGGGCTGTGAGTGGGATCACTCACCTCGACTATAGGGAGATGGCTGAGAGTCTTCTCGGTCTAGAGGTGTCAGGGGCAGTGGGTAGAGAGTCTAGGACTATGTACAAAGTAGATGTAGAGGATGCCTTAGGATTAGTCGACCCTAGGCAGAGACAAGGGAGTCTAGAGAGATGTTAAGAGATAGGCTATCTAGGTCAGCTGCCGGTGCATATTGTTAGGACGAGAGCTAGAGAGAGGTGGTAGACCCACAACTTAGGGTATTTCTAGTCTTTTTCTTTGGGAGGTTGCTCTTCGGGACGAAGGGCGACCACATTCATTGTAGATTTTTAGGTCTCCTTAGGGATATAGATAGGCTAGGAGAGTATGGCTGGGGTGCAGCCCTTCCGGCCCACCTTTTCACTGATTTATCTGTGGTTGCTTCGGACTATGAGACGACCGTTAGTGGCTTCGCGTTGTTCCTTTAAGTAGCTTTAATGGATTTTATTTAATTTTATGAATGCATGTTTATGAAATGATTAAATGCATGATGATTTCTAACCTATATGTTTGTTTATGCAGATATGGTCCTACTACTATTTTCCCTTGGGCAGGGCGAAGCCCATTCGACCGGATGCCGTCCCACTGGCCCACTGTTGGCAGCCAGTCGTGGACACAGCACCACAGCACCATCAGCTTAAGGCTCTATCCTGGTGAGTTATCATTTTAATCATTTAGTTAAATGCAATTGTTTATTTGATTATGAATGCAACTAACCTATGTTCATGCAGGTGATCTGGCGCCCTTACTTGTGCATGGGGGAGGCAAGGCAGCCTTGGGTGGAGTTTGGGCAGGCGAGGTATAGGTGCCACGTGTGGGTCCACTGCCTCAACGAGATCGTGCTGCTCCACCTCCGCCTAGCGATGAGGATGCTGGGCCTCCACCAGGAGTGGATAGAGGAGGAGATCCTGGAGGGGATTGGGAGGACGATGAGGGGGAAGCAGGCCCGCACCGACTGGCAGGTAAAGTTCCTGGAGCAGCATGCCGACTGGGAGCGGCGTGGAGTCCCGGTCGAGTCGTACATGGAGAGTAGTGGGGCCTACCTCCACCACTACCGGGCCCACTACGCTGCCCACCTTCAGCAGCTTCGTCCTCTCGATGTAAGTATAGTTATATGCTTCTTTCATAATCACCCTTCGGGCTCGACACCAGGATGCGGAGGCCCAACTCGAACAAATTCAGATCGAGCTCGATGATATGGTATGTATGAATGAATTATGTGTTGGGATCTCGTGTTTCTTCAGATCGCAAAATGCAGCGGAATAAAATTAATCTATCTGCGATCCGTTTCCCGTTTCGAAAATACAAAACCGATAATCGGATTATCGATTCTTACCGTGCGCGGATTCGAATCCACGACCGATCGGTTCCATTGGTGTGACACCGCAAGCCGTGCAAGCACCCGGCCTCTAGCGGAGTCCACGCGATCCTCCTCATGGTGGATATCCTCACGGTTCCTCGTTCTTCACAGCCCACGAAACCTTCGTTGTTCGCCGCAACGATCGCCGTAATGCGGGGATGATTTCCCGTTGAATGGGAGTCGGAGAAGCGGCAGAGCAGATCTAGGGATCCGGGGTCGTCTGGGATGCTAGAGAGAGAAAGAGAGGAGGGAGAGGCTAGGGTTAGCAGCAGCCTGGCCTGCTCAGCCCGTTCGCTACATTTTATATTAACCGTGCGGTTTTTCATAAAAAATCTCGGTTTATTTAAAACCCACTTATTTATCCATCGCCTTGAGAATCATTTGCGTGTGACCCTCTAGGCCCAAAAACCAGCCCGGTTAATGGCCCAATAACCTTAGTGACTCCTTATTGGCTTGATTAATCAATTAATAACTCATATTAATTAATTAATCAATCGAATTAATGTCGCACATCGAATTCGATCGGGCCTCTAATCACGTTGGGTGCCAAGCAACACCGCGTGAACCCGAAAGATATTGGGGTTAAGTAACCCACTCTTGGAACCTTTCTGCCGATAGTTACCACGTGGATATAATCCTTCATTCGTACAATGCTTTCGAGTCAACTCAGGGTATGATATACTGTCAAACCCTAACTCGTCAACTCACTTGGATTGGATGCTGCCATATAATATCGGAAAATTCATTTCCCGATTTTATCGTCCGCCCTGGCCAGAGACTTCCACGCATCCTTCCTAGAGCATTCTCTCTCTAAGTACCGAGAGCGAATGATTCCTTATTGACACTCAATTGTTAGTTTAGGTGGCCTACAAGCCAATCTAACAATGTAAATCTCGTTCATTATTAATAAAATGGCATAATATTCATTATGTGTAAATCGCGTTAATTATCGTTTCATAATGAAGTCCCTGAATATGTGCTATGGTGATCAGATTATGATGAGATCATACTAATGAGACTGATCACTTAAACACACATGTTCTTAATCGTTCCTAGTCGGAGGATATCCGAGAAGGACATCGGATATCCGGTTAGACTAGTACAGATTACTCCTGCTCATATGATGAGGATGACTGGTCTCATAAGTCATTTGTGTGGAGACACTAAGGCGAATCTGTAGGTGCTCATTGGAGAATGAGTTCACTGAACTGATCCGACTGAATCGCTGGATGGTATTGTACCTCACTGTCAACCAGCTTGATTCTATTGTCGCAGTTGCGTGGATGGTCCTCGGACCTGAGACACCAAGGACACCTTGGCGGTGGACTTCTGTGCTTTGACCTTGGTTTATGAATCTCTAGCCACGGGATTCTAATACGCCAAGGATTAGGTACAGCGGAATACCGTCAAAGGGAATTGTGTGTCAATAAGGAATCATTCGCTCTCGGTACTTAGAGAGAGAATGCTCTAGGACGGATGCGCGAAAGTCCCTGGCCAGGGCGGATGATAATATCGGGAAAGGAGTTTTCCGATATTTATCAGCGGCATCCAATCCAAGTGAGTCAACCGACCGATTAGGGTTTGACAGCTCGCCATACCCTGAGTTGACTCGAGAGCATTATACGAATGAAGGATTATATCCACGCGGTAACCGTCGGCGGAAAGGTTCCAAGAGTGGGTTACTTAACCCCAAATACCTTCCGGGTTCACGCGGTGTTGCTTGGCACCCAACGTGATCGGAGGCCCGATCGAATTCGATGTGCGACATCAATTCGATTGATTAATTGATTAATAAAGGGTTATTAATTAATTAATAAAGCGAGTGAGGAGTCACTGGGCTTATTGGGCCATTAACTGGACTGGTACTTGGGCCTAGAGGGTCACACGCAAATGATTCTCAAGGCGATGGATAAATAAGTGGGTTTTATACACACCGGGGGTTTTTATGAAAAACCGCGCGGTTAGTATAAAACATAGCGAACGGGCTGAGCAGGCCAAGCTGCTGCTAACCCTAGCCGCCCCTCCTCAATTTTTGTTCTTCCTCTGGCGTCCAGGCAGATCCAGATCTGCTCCGCCGCTTCTCCGAATCCCGTTCGATGGGAAATCGTCCGCGCACTGTGGCGATCATTGCGGCGACCGGCGGAGGCTTCGTGGGCTGCGAAGAATGAGGAACTCGAGGATATCCGTCGCGGGGAGGATCGCGTGGACTTCGCTAGAGGCCGGGCGTTTGCGCGGCTTGCGGTGTCACACCGACGGAACCAAACGGCTGCGGATTCGAATCCGCACACGGTGAGATCTTCGATAATCCGATTATCGTATTTTAGATTTCGAAACGGGAACGGATCGCTGTAAATATTTTTGTTTTCCGCTGCGTGAGCGATCCGGAGAAACCGAGAAAACCCAACATCAATTCCCTTAGCCTCACTTTGTTTGCAGAATAAGTTATTACGTGGGGCCCACTGACGGAATGGCGTATACCAGAATAAGAGATGTTTCGGTTTGATAGTTTTGTGGGGCCCGCTAATGGAATAAGAAGAATAAGTAATTCTTGGGTCTAGGGTGGGATGGCTTATTCTCCTTATTCTCCGAATACGCTATTCTGCACCGGTATAAGCCATTCTGCTTGTCAAAGTAAAATTAAGCTTATTCTCCCCTTATTCTCCCTTATTCTTCTCCTATTCTCCAATCAAAGTGGCAGTTAGACAATATTCCACTGTACCCAATCCTTGGGTATTTAGAATCCCGTGGATAGAGATTCATAAACCAATGTTAAAGCATAGAAGTTGACCGACAAGGTGACCTTGGTATCTCAAGTCCGAGGACCATCCACGCAACTGCGACAATAGAATCATGCTGGTTGACAGTAAGGCACAATACCATCTAACGATTCAGTCAGATCAGTTCAGTGAACTCATTCTCTAATGAGCACCTACAGATTTACCTTAGTGTCTCCACACAAGTGACTATTGTTAGTATTAGGTGATCTCAAAGCCAATCCGATACTATGTATTGAATCAATTTATTAATAAATGGCATTAATTCATTGTGTGTAATTAATTCAATCTATGTTTATCGTATCACAATGAAGTCCATGAACATGTGCAACAATCTTCGGATTATGATAAGATCATAATTATGGGACCGAAGATTTATAAACACATGTTCTCAATTGTTCCTAGTTGGAGAATATTTGAGATGGACATCAAACATCCGGATAGACTAGTACAGGTTTCTTCAACTCATGAGATGAGGGTGACTGATCCTATAAGTCACTTGTGTGGAGACACTATGCTGGACCTGTAGGTGCTCATTGGCGAATGAGTTCACTGAACTGATTCGACCATGAATCGCTAGATGGTATATACCTCACTGTTAACCAGCTCGATTCTTTTGTCTCGGTTGCGGAGATGATCTTTGGACTTGAGACACCAAAGATACCTTGATGGTACGTCTCTGAGCTTTGACTCAGACTAACGAATCCCAATAAGTCAAATGATCGGGTTCAGAGAAATGCCCTCGAAGGTAATTGTGTGTTCAATATGGGATCATCCGCTCTCGGTATTATGAGAGAGAATGTTCCCATAATGATGCACTAAAGTCCCTGGCCAGGGCGGACATTGTATCAGATAAAGAGTTATCCGATATAGATTAGCGGCATCTGATTCAAGTGAATTGACCGGCTAGGGTTTAGCAGTAAACCATACCCTAGGTCGATTCGGGAACATTGCACGGATGAAGGATTATATCCGCACGCTAACCGATGACGAAAAGGTTCCATTAGAGGGTTACGATAACCCCAATCCCATCTAGGATCACGCGTTGTTGCTTGGCATCCAACGTGATCGGAAGCCCGTCTGGATTTATTGTGGGACATTAAATTTGGCTGATTAATTAATATAAGGATATTAATTAATTCAGTGGGTTCGTAAAGAGTTACTGGGCTTAATGGGCCATTAACTGGATTGGTATTTGGGCCTAAAGGGTCACACGCAAAAAAGTTTTCAAGTCGATGAATAATCCGACAGGATTGCGGATAAGTATGGGTTTTTGTTAAAAATCGCAAATATACTTGTTATAAAAGAACGGACGCTAGGTCGGGGGCCAGCAACCCTAATCTAGCCGCCGCCTACTTTCTCTCTCCTCTCTACTGGGTGCATGGCACGAGGCGGCCATCCGGAGGCTCCGCTTCGGCTCCCGACAGCTCCGCCTAATGTCCGATGGGAGTTTCCGAATCCCTATGTCGCGGTGGATTACACGCAGCTAGACAGGATCCACGAACGCTGCATCGAGCGAGGAGGTGAGGACGATCCATCACGAGGAGAGCCGCGTGGATACCGCTAGAGGCCGGGCACCTGCGCGGCTTGCGGCATCGCTCCGACGGAACCGGAAAACGAACGTGGATTCGAATATGCGCAAGGTAAATAAGATTTTCCGGTTTAATTTTGTTGATCGAAATGGGACGGATCCGATCCCGAATTAATTATTTCCGCTGTGTTTTTCAGTCGGATCCGGGCACAAAGACTCCAACAACTATGAGATCAGTCACCCTCATCTTATGAGCGGGAGTAATCTGTACTAGTCTAACCGGAAATCCGATGTTCTTGTCGGATATCATCTGACTAGGAACTATTAAGAATATGTGTGTTTAAGTGATCTGTCTCATTAGTATGATCTCACCATAATTTGATCACTATTGCACATATTCACGGACTTCACTATGAGACGATAACAATACGAATTACACATAATGAATATTATGCCATTTTATAAATAAATGAACGAGATTTATATAGTCAGATTGGCTTGTAGGCCACCTAAGACTAACAATCTCCCACTTGGACTAAAGCCAATCACCTTTATGTACTAATTCTATAGACTCAAGGTGATGCTCAAACAAATATTGAGCCAGTGGCTTTGTCAGTGGATCTGCTACATTATCGGCAGATGGAACTCTTTCCACCACTACATCTGTTGGGATCCTGGCGAGACGCGAAGAACGCAGTGGAAACGATAAACAAAATTAATCATGCCCGATGCCCGCTGATCTGATTCGGAACGAAAAACTAAAATCGAAAATCGGGTTGTAATCTGATTACCGTGCATGGATTCGAATCCGCTTCCGTCTCGGTTCCGTCGAGGCGATGCTGCGAGCCGGACGAGCGTCCGGCCTCCAGCGGTATCCATGCGATCCTCCGCGATGGTTTGTCCTCGGTCCCTCGTCCATATCAGCTCGCTCGCTGAAGATCTGTCGCCGCAATGATTGCCGAAAACCCGCCAACGGGAATTCCCGACTTTCGGGAATCACGCGTAGCAGAGATGGAGACAATCCCGGCGCCTCGAACGGGGCGCCCAGAGGAGGAGAAAGAAAGGAGGGATGACGGCCAGCATGTGTAGACACGTTAATTTTGACATCATTTTGAGTAAATTTCATGTCATATAATAATGCCTCAAAGTGGTCTGATATTTAATCATTAGTTAATTTTTATTAATCTTTCTGAATTAATGGTCTAAATGACATCGGTCAGACAGACATAATTTAAGTTAATTAAATAAATTCATTTTAACTTAGACTTTTAATCAAATATGAAAAGATTCTAAAAGACATCGACCTGTGTAGACGCCATTTAGAGTTAATTCTTATTTTTTATTATTAATCTAATTTTTAATTAATTTATTAATAAACTAAAAGACGTCTTCAATGAACGACGCCATTTAGGTGTCCTAAGTTGTTTCTGTCTCTTTTTCCGGATGTTTATTCTTATCTTAATTAGTCTAAAAGACGTCTCCCATAGGCGACACGTTTTAGATAATTACAGATAATGATGAATTAATCTGTGTTTATCTGTTTATTAGTTGGATAAACTTCAAAATCTTTCATGTTAATCTTTAACAACCACGGATGTAAAGTTTATAAATACCCAACTCTTTGGTCATTAAAAAGTTAGTGATGATAGTGATAATTCTTGAAAGATTAGTGAAATTTGAGCAAAGAATCTTGGCGACGACGTCCAGACGCTGAAGGATCGAGGTGCTGCTACTTCCAGGAGTCTGCATCCTTTCTTCATTGTTTCTTCGTCCTTTCAAGATCCATTCAAGAACCAAGGCTTTCTAGGGGCCATTCAACTTAGTTCTTAATTAATTTCTACATATTTCTCATATTTTCATCACATTGGTATCACAATTTCATCACATCACTCCATGCAACACACACTCAGTAGTATAATTCCAATCCATGTTTAAGAGGTTTAAAAGACCATCAAACAAGTGAGTTCTTTGTTTAAGTTGCATGATCAGAATCTTCATTAGAATAGATACTACCTCTGCTTGAGTTCTTATTATTTTCTTTTATCTTTGTTTGTTGCAAGGTACAAAAGGAGATAAAAAGGAAAGAATCAACAAGGAAAAGGAATTTGGATGATCTTCAAAGTCCGATAAGCATCTAAAGCAAGAACAAAATCAAAAGGGCTCTTTTTCTTCAGCCGGCTGAAGGAGGGGAATCAAGGACTTCAACATCTCCCAAATTCAAAACAGGTAGGCGATCAATCTTTTCTTTTGGAACTTTTTAGTTAAAAGTTTTTGGCGATCACATTCACTTAGTTTTTTTTTAATAGGTTTATTTGTCACATAACAACATAAATTTTCATGATAATCATACACCTAATTTGAGCACTCACAGCTTTTTGGTGATCACGGTGGGACTTGGTCTCGCCATCTTTTAATCTTTGTTCTTGCTTTCATCAATCGGGCACTCTCTGTGCATCACCTGTGTCTCTTGACACGTCCTCACCGATCGGTGAGTTTTTAATTTAATTGTTATTCCTACGTGCACGATGTGCACACCCTTGCAGCAAGATCTTACCCTCCTCGTTTGATTGATTGAAAAGTTGTGATTGTGATAAGAAGATTGTGTGATTGATTGATATTTTAGTTGTTCATCTGATGAAATTATCCTTTTAAAAATTGAAAAAAATAAAAATCGCATGAGCCGATCATTTACTGCTTTCATCCTGTTTGTTTGAGGAGGAATCGATCTAGAAATTCCTCCTAAATTGTTCATTCTACGACTTGAAAAGCGTCCAGGAACAGCGACGCGTTTCATACCGCGTCGCCTAACCCAGACGCCTTTCAGGCCAAATTCTCTGCTGTTTGCTACCTGAGATTCTGTGAAAAAAAAAAAAGGTTCCGTTTGAATAGCGTCGACCAACAACGACGCGATTCAGGCAGTTTCTTATTTTTTTTTCTTCAGTTATCAGATTTCTGATCTGCTTGCTACTACACATTACATAATAAGCATTAGAGGCCATCCATGCCATAGGTCATACGCATTGGGGCTAACACCCCCCTTTTTCTCTTAAGAACACCTTTCTTGACGTCTTCACCTCTCTCTGATTGGGTCAGTCCCTCGATCAGACTAGAGTGGTTGGCGTTAAAGACCTCCGTATGTCCCCAAAATCAAGGTATTCCTCCTTGTTCATCGGGCTGGTTGTACCAATCGAAGTCCTGGTTAGATTTTCATAACGTTGTGAGAGAAAGCCATAGAGTATAACGGTGAAAATTGAACTGAAACTAGGATCCTACCCATTGAGTGAATTTGTGATTAATTGAGTCCAAATAACCCAACAAGGAATCCTGAAATAACGTTAAACATCCACTTGTTTGCTTAATCTCTGTGCAACTTGTCTGCAAATCTTTGAAAAAATCTAATACTATGCTACTTCGATCAGGTAGGGATTTAAGCATGGCTTCATATGCCTTAGTCAACTACGAGGGAGATGCTAATGCCCCTCTTGAGTCTGATTACCACTTTGAAAGTGGGGGAGATGCTGATGCCCTCCGTAATTTCCATTCTTGTCCAGTTCGATACGAGGGAAACCAACAAACCCCTCTTTCTTGTGCTCATGATTGATATTCTAATCTCCCTCCACATGTGCATGCGGTTTCTAATCCTATTTTCGAGGGAAGCATGAACCCGAATGATCCCTCATTCTCCGATCCCTCAGATCTAGTGAACGCTTTGGGAGTTCTTGCCTCCCGTCTGGATCCTCGACAGTTCGAGGCAATCCAGTCTATTTTGAAAGGGAAGACGCCCATGCAGTCTGCCCAGCCGAATCCTGTGGCCCCCCTGTCATTCCTCAACCTCCTCCTCATCATACTTCCTTCATTCCCCAGGCCATGGAAGGCCATCAAGTCTCAACCTCTCGGCCAGCTGGGCCACAACTTTCTTCCTCGAGGCAACTGGTCAGGCCGCTGACACCTACTTACCAAAATGCCCTCGGGCATGGCGAAAGCTCTGCCGGACCTCAGATCTATTGTCCCCCATGCCCTACATACTCTAGGCAACAGGCCTATCATGTACCTCCACCTCCCCCTCCTCCCCAAGTTGATCCAACGACACAAGCTCTGCTTGCAAAGATGGAGCGTATGGATGAACAATTCAACAACCTTCAAAAGATGGTGGGAGTTAAAGCTGCACCTGAGATTAACCTACCAAGTCTGCCTGTATTTCATTTGCCGCCCTCCGAAATGCCAGTATACCGAAAGTACAACGGTACTGGTAACCCCTTTACTCATTTGAAGGAGTTTATGTATGAGTCATCTTTCTAGCAAAACAACAAGAGGTCGTTAGCATTTTGTTCAGGAAATCCTTGGAGGGACCAGCCCTCGAATGATTCTTTTCTTTAGAACCTGCTGAAGTAGAGGACTATAGTATCGTGTCACGAAAATTCATTCAATAATATCAGGATAGAGTTGCCCCCTCTCTGTCCATTACTGATTTGATAGCAGAAAAAATGAAGCCCGACAAGGAATTCGTCAGTTTTGCTGATAGATGGAGGGGCATGGCAGAAAAGGTGAAAGATCATCTGTTTGAGTCAGAGCAAGTAAAAACGTTAATCTCCAATGCTACACCTCAATTTAAGTTAGTCCTCGTTCTGAACAACTTGACCAGTATGGCAGAGCTCTATGAAAGAGCACGTTATTGTCAGAATGCTTTCAAGGATGCTATGTTCTCGAGTGTCTTTGATCCTCACCAACTTAGTAGGCCTCGACCTCGGAAGCCTGCTGTGCCAAATTCTCCTAGGACAGGTCCAACCACTGAGGGCACACTCTCCCATAAGCAGGATAGTAGCATGAACAACAATCAGCCCCAATTCGTGAGGAATCAGCAACCACAGTACCAGCGGCCGCAGCAGCCAAACCAGCAGGTTACAGACAGCAGGTGCCGAACCCACAGTATCAGCAGCCTCAGTACCAGCGGCCTCAACAGCCGAACCAGCAGCCACAACGGTAGCCACAGCAGCAGCCACAACGGCAATTGCAATATCAGCCCCCACAACACCAGCAGTACTAGCCGCGCGCACTGCCGGCTTATCATAATGTACCTCCTCCTGCTGATTATAACCAGCAGAGAAAGCCCCCAGGCCCGAAAAAGACAGAATATCCAGTCCTTCCAAAGTCTTTATCAGATATCTTCAGTACTTTAATGGCAGCCAATGCCTTGGTTTTGCCAAGAGAAAAAACTGTTTGGCCCCAAAATGCCGACACTTCCAGGTATTGTTATTTCCACCGACAACCTGGACACACCATAGATACATGCTTCCAATTCCGAGATTATATTCATGATCCCAACGAGCAGGGAGGCATTGATTGGGAAGAAATGAAGAAGTACATATCCGCCTTGAAGGCGAGAAGACCACAACAACAACAACAGCAGCAGCAACAACCAAGAGCGTCGGCACAGGCAGCGGCGCCTCCAAACATGGGTATAGTGCAAAACCCACTTCCGGAGCATCAGAACCAGAATCAAGTTGCCCCTATTTTGACAAATAGCCAGTCTGAGGCTAATCGAGGGCAGCAGTGGAAGATAGAGGACTCTTCCTCTATTTATTCAACATGCCACACTCCGAGCACCGCAGAACAACCACCAAGCCATACCCTCCATATACCTAGACCACAACCCATTACCATCACACCTATACCAACACCCGCATATCACTCGCCTGCACCCATTAACCCATCACCACCGCCCACTTTCCTCAAACCCATTATCCCCCACGCCACCACGCCTCCATCAAACAACCCCCCGCAAGCTAATTACGCATCCCTCATGCCATCCAGACCACTACTCCGCATACCGTTTCCCACATCACCCATTACCACCACCACTTACCCAGATACCATACAGCCATCTAAACCTCTACTCCGCGTGCCATTCCCCACTTCATCCGCACCAACCAATTACCCCTCCACCATCCAACCATCTAAGCCTCTCATCCGTACCATGCCACCACCAACTAACCCCACGCCATCACCCACATACCAACCCTCCACACCATCTACACCATCCACTAACCCTGTGGTGCTCAAGTTATCACCCGACCCTTCCACAACTGAAGAACATGCACTCCGGAGTGGGAGGATCTTCAATAAGGTATTTCCTCAATCAACAGTCAGAGACGGCCCATCATAGCCGCCAGAGGAAGCACATAATGATGAGAGTGCACCAGGCACTCAATATGACCTGTTGAAACATCTTAATAGAACACCAACACGAATCTCTGTGCTTGAATTGATAAAGAGATCGAAGACCCATCAGGAAGCTCTGATGGAGTATCTACAAAAGGTGATGGTCAACGAAGACGTGCTGGTAGAGAAGATCGCCACACTACAAGCTCCTCAGGGGGATCAACCCTTTATTGTATTTCATGTCTCGGAACTAGCACCACCAGCAGCCAGGAGCATGGCTCTGAGTATTACGGTCAATATCTGCAAAAAGGCCGTAGATGTATGTCTGGTAGACACAGGGGCTTCAATTAATGTCCTGCCTCCAAAGACCTTTGAATTGTATGGTGTACCCAAGAAAAAATGGCTGCCTAGCCCTATCTTTGTAACATCATATGATATTCCACCCGTTCCCCTGTGGGAATGGTCTATTTAAAAGTAGAGTTAGGCCCTGTATGTCATGCCGACGTCGAATTTCACATTTTGGAAATCGATCCTTCCTTGAATGCTATTCTGGGTCGTCCTTATATAAAAACTCTCGAGGCGATTCCCTCTACGAATCATCAGTGACTCAAATTTCCCTACAAAAGATGAATCATTAAAGTTACGAGCATGCCGATCCGTGCTGCTGCTCACTCCTTGAATATCAAGCCAACTTTTTCACCTGGCCGACAACCTTTTCTGTTGGTATTATAGGTCTACCGTCCGGTGGTTGATCCTTTAAAAGCCGCCACTCTTACTCCTTATCCATTGAATGCCATAAAGCGGGGGAAGTGCATGAGTATCCCTGGATAGAAAATAATGATGAAGGGTGGTTATCAGCCTGGAAAGGGCCTGGGCACACAATTACAAGGCAAAACGACGTCCATCAAGGACAACCGAAGGATACCTGGAAATGGCCTGGGCTATAGGCCAAGAAAAGTGAAGCATGACATTATTCAGCAGGAAGAAAATGAAGACGGACAGAAAATATGGAGACAATGTCTACACCATGCAAAGAAGGTCGGGACCCCTTAACATGGACCTTATACACACATTTCGTCAAGGGGCCAGTGATCAGTCATGATAACACAGTGGTCATTACTTCCTGTTTTGATCTCCATGACATATATGGAAGAGACCTAGCCAGACATTGTTCAGAATTGCTCATATACCACTCCTTGGAGGCCCTGCGGACAATGAAAAGGAGGAAGTTCCAAGACCCAAAGTGTGAATGGTACAGATGGTTTGACTTAAGGGATCTGCATATTGCATTGAATAGACTGTTTCTTGATCCTTCAGAACCTAAGTGGCCGCCACAAATAGATGAATTGATTGAAGGGCCTGGTGCCATTTTTGATAAAAGAATACTGTTGTCTGAGGAAACAGATGAAGGGGAGTCAGATGACCCCTACGAGGCTGGTTATACCACGGATCTTCTCTGAAGGGGGACTTATCCTTCTCACATTTTCACACTTCATACCTTGTTCCGCACTCTGCTTTTGACCCCGACTTGGTCGCGGGTCATTACTGAAGATATTCCACGAGCTCCGCCCATCATGATCACCCTATCCCCACGGGACTTCATTCCCCAACCTCCTCTCGATCCAGAGAGGATTTATGATTTGATCTCGGACAAACTACTGTATGATCCCCCCAACCCTTTGGCCTTGGTGCCACTTCCTCCATCACATTCTCCTCCTATCTATATTCACTCTTGTTTTATAATTAATTCATCTTTTCTCAAAAAAAAAAAAGCCAATTTGGCAACAAATTTCTCCCAGATCCTTGTTAAGGAAACTTCTTACTTGTCCGATTATACCTCATCGTGTGGGTCATTCGGTCAAGATTCTCTTCTAGATCTACTCTTCCCCTCCCCTCGGGAGGATTCTCCTGTATTTCCGCCTGTATCCTATAATTTTCATTATGCTTCGTCCTCATTAGGTCAGAATAGGGAGTGTAGTGAAGTTAGGGAGTCTAGTTCTAGGCAGGTTAGTGAGGTTAGGAAGTCTAGAAAATCTAAGGGTAAACAAATTCCAGATAGATACCTCCAGGATTTAGCTAATAAATGTCTTTCTTGCTCTTTGATCCCTCAGCTATTAGAAAATCCTATTCAGATGCCAGAAGATTGCGTAGATGATGAGTCAGTTAATGATAGATATGGGGTGTATGAATTGATACACGAAAAAGACCCCATCGTTGAAGATGAGGAAGATGACGAGGACGCGGTTGAGGCATATGCCAGTGGAGTAAAAAGATTTGATGAACCCTCAGCTGCCGTAGAAGAGCCCACCAAAGAAATCAATCTAGGGACTGAAGATGAACCTAGGGTTGTCCTCGTTAGCAAGAATCTTTCTGAAATGGATGAGAAGGCAATGGTACAAGTTGTTAAGGATTATAAGGACACTTTCGCCTGGAGTTATGAGGATATGCCGGGGTTAGACTCATTGCTAGTGGAACACAGGTTGACATTAAAGGATGGAGCTAGCCCGGTTAAATAGAAGTTAAGGTGATTCCACCCACAAATGGCCTTAAAGATGAAGGAAGAGGTTGATAAGTTACATAAAGCAAAATTCATTAGAGTTGTCCTCTATCCACAGTGGGTGGCCAATATAGTCCCGGTTATGAAGAAAGACGGGAAGGTCAGGATCTGTATTGACTTCCGAGATTTGAACCGGGCGTGTCCTAAGGATGATTTTCCATTACCTCACATTGATGTACTCATCGATAATACTGCTGGCTATGAAGCTTTATCATTTATGGATGGATTTTCAGGATACAATCAGATTAAATTGGCAGAAGAAGATCAAGAAAAGACATCATTCACTACACCTTGGGGGACATACTGCTATGTCATCATGCCTTTTGGATTAAAGAATGCTGGAGCCACTTATTAGCAGGCTATGATGACAATATTTCACGACATGATGCATATCGATCTAGAAGTGTATGTGGATGACTTGTTGGTGAAATCTAAGACTAAGGCTGAGCATGCCAAAGTTTTGGCAAGAGTATTAGAAAGATCAAGAGAATATCAGTTAAAGATGAACCCTAAGAAATGTGTAATCGGAGTATCCTCAAGGAAATTACTTGGATTCATTGTCAGTAAACGGGGAATTGAGATCGATCCCAATAAGGTGAAGGCTATTAGAGAAATGCCACCTCCCAAGAACTTGAAAGAGTTAAGAGGATTGATCGGGAGGTTGCAATTTATTCGTCGTTTTGTCTCCCAGCACTCATAAAGGTGTAAGCCATTCTACGAGCTTACTAAGCCGGGAGTCAAATTCGATTGGGACGATAAGTGTCAAGAGGCATTTGATGGATTAAAGAATTATTTGGCAAGTCCTCCTGTCTTGAGACCACCATCTCCGGGCAAACCATTGATACTATACATTTCTGTCCTGGATGATGCGGTGGGGGCTGTCCTAGCACAAGAGGATGAAGAAGGAAAGGAGAGGGTAGCCTACTATCTCTTTAAACTTCTCAACCCCGCTGAACAGAGATACACAGCGATGGAGAAAACATGTGCAACACTTGTATGGGTGGTTCAAAAATTGAAACATTACTTTCTAGCCCATGAAGTTCATCTTATCGCTAGGATGAATCCGATCAAGTTTCTCCTTGAGAAATCTGTCCTTACTGATAGGTTAGCATGATGGCAGAGCTTTCTATCTCAATTCGATATCACTTACATTCAACAAAAAGTGATCAAAGGCTATGCCATAGTAGAACATCTCGATCATCACCCCCTTCCTCGATTTGATCCAGTCAGATCGGAGTTTTCGGATGAGGAACTGATGTCCATAGACCAAATCAAAGATGATATGTGGACTCTGCATTTTGACGGAGCTTTGAATTCCCATGGAAAGGGGATCAACATTGTTCTGTTATCACCTGAAGGTGTCACCATTCCACAAGCCTTTCAGCTTGACTTTCCAGTCACTAACAATATAGCTGAATACGAGGTACTCCTTGCTGGCCTCGAGGCTGCTCATCTCTATGGTGCCACCAAACTCAGAATTGTAGGTGATAGCCAATTGATTCTTCGCCAGGTGTTAACCAAATATCAAACTCTTGATCCCAAGCTTAAGCCTTATCAAGAACTCACTTCTGCTTATGCAAAGTTTTTCACAAAATTGATCTTCGTCCATGTTCCTAGGAATCATAACATCTTAGCTAACGCTCTAGCCTCACTTGCATTTTCTCTTAATTTTCCAATCAGCAGACAATCTGAATCAATCATCGTTCATAGGTGTCTTTCACCCGCCGTGAAAGACCCCTCATTCCTTAGAACTAAGGAGAAGCTGCTGAAGAAGGTCAGAGATGGAGATATTGTGGAAAAGAGAGAGATTATGTTAATGAAACTATTAGAAGAGATGGATGATGAGCAGAAACCATGGTACTACGAAATTGCTAAATATTGTGAAGATCAATCATATCCTGAGGAAGCCACAACTGAGGAGAAAAGATCTATCAGGAGAGTTGCTCAAAGATACATCCTAGTTGGAGGAGCATTACACAAAAGAGGTTTTAATGGAGTTCTTCTAAGATGTTTAGACGAAGATGAGCTTTGGAAGGTTATGGAAGGAACTCATACTGGAGTTTGTGGTGGCCATGTTAATGGATAGATGCTAGCAAAGAAAATCCTTAGACAAGGATTCTATTGGCCAACCATAGAAGAAGATTGTGTAGGATATGTCCGTAGGTGTGCCAAGTGCCAACTTCACGCCGATAAGATTCATTCTCCTGCATCTTCACTCCACCCTGTTTCCTCCCCATAGCCTTTCTCCATGTGGGCTTTCGATATCATTGGACCCCTTGGCAATCCTGATTCCGGCATTAAGCAGAAGTCCTTCATCCTCACGGCAATGGAATACTTCACCAAGTGGGCAGAAGCTGAAGCATACACGGAAGTCAAAGCATCAACCGTCTGCAAGTTCATCATGAAGAGCATCATCACGAGATTTGGAATTCCAAGCACCATCGTCACCGACAATGGACCGCAGTTCGTGTCACAGGAGCTAAAAGACCTCTGCAACAGGTACAAAATTGCATTGCATCATTCATCTCCTTATTATCCGCAAGGCAATGGCCAAGCAGAGGCAACTAACAAGACTTTGATGAAAATCATCAAAAAGACGTGCAAGTCTAATAACTTTACAGACTGGTCAGAAAAATTGATTGAGGCTCTATGGGCCTACCGAACTTCAATCCGCACGCCCACTGGGCAGACTCCTTATTCTTTTACATTTGGAATGGAGGCGGTAGTTCCATACAAGATCCTTATACCGTCATTAAGAGTACAATTGAATAAGGAATTTTTCATTGATGAACACCGTTCAACACTCTTTGCTCAATTGAAATTCTTAGACGAGAAAAGATGGTCAGCTGCTAATCATGCAAGAGTTTATCAGAATAGATTAGCACATTTTTACCAAAAGAAAGTCATTGAACGTAAGTTCAAAGTTGGTGAAATGGTCGTCAAAAGAATTTTTGTAAAACCTGGTAGTCCGCGTTCTAAGCTCCAACCAAATTGGGAAGGACTTTATGTTGTATCACATGCTTTTCCTGGTAACGCTTACCGTCTACTTAATACAGAAGGGCAAGAGTTGACTCACCCCTGGAATGGTCTATATCTCAAGAAATACTACCCTTATGTTAAAGAGTCGATCAGCATGGTGCAAAGACCAGTGGAATCAGAAAATTGAGAAACTCAAATTTCCTTATCAGCCTGAATAATTTAATTCAAACACATTACTACACATACTAACACGTTTGATTCGTGAGTAACAAGAGATGCTAAATCTTAAGGAATACCGAAAGCTTGACTAAAAGTGTAAAGTGCAAATCATTCTTTTTAAACAAAATTCTATTTTTACACTCGGCCCATGATAACGGAACGAGGCTTAGAATAGATTACCAAGAATACCCGCAATCTTAGTAGGAGGCCGTCATAAAAAAAAGGGGGAGATCAAAGAGAAAAGCAAAAACAAAAGACAAAAGCCAAATGTCAAATCAAAAGACCATTACACTACAAACGTTACATTAAGGCCATGAAGTAAAATAAAATGGAACGCAAGGTCGATAAATACTCTGAAAAGAAAATGACCAAACTCCAACAGATATTAGGGTAAGAAAGGAACATCTTTTTAGGTCTCCGGAACCATCTCGTGGGCTTTCTAAACCAATTCTTCCTTTCTTTCTAAAGAGGCGTACTCCAAGCTTACGGAACGACCTAGATTGACTAAGGATCAAATCATCAAATGAGATCACGAATAGAAACACAAGTTCAAACACGATGGGTCTAAGTTAGATTATTGAAGAACAATCTAGGAATTAAGTTAATAAATGAATATGATCTTTTGATCTGAGTACCATGCTGTTCTTTTAGTTTGCGCAATATTTCAAAATCTAAAAAAAATTACATATTTCAAAATCCAAAAAAAATACATATTTTAAAATTTAAAAAAATACATATTTCAAAATAATAAAAAAATACATATTTCAAAATCCAAAAAAAAAAGGTACATATTTCAAAATCCAAAAAAAATATACATATTTCAAAATCTAAAAAAAAACACATATCTCAAATAAAAAAATAGATATTTCAAAAATCCAAAAAATATATATATGTTCCAAAACCCAAACAAAAATGAATATTCCAAAATAAAAAATATTTTAATTAGCATCTACTTATCGCATCTAGTATGTTTCATTCCTTTTATTTTCAGTGAGTATCTGTCTGCTTGCATGTTGCATTTTTGCTTACAGTTTGATTATTCATGTTACCTTTGTTAATAAAGGCTATGCCCCTTGTCCTTTCTATCAAGAAAAGGATTGATTGATCAGTTACTTGACTGAGCAAGGGGCTAAGCCTAAATAGATACCTAACATGTTTGTTAAGTAATGTACAGGGTACAGGAATGAAAGCCAAGGAAATCACACAAGTGAGACACAAAAGCTGAAGGCAAAATTTCATATATATCAAAAGGGTGTTTGTACATGTTACAAAAGAAGAAAAGGAAAAGTACATATTCAGCCCTCATGGCTGACTCTCCCCTGCCCCTTCATCGAACTGGCTCTAAGCCTCATCGGGAGCATCTGGCGTTGGAGCTCTAGGAGGTGGAGGTGGTCCCATCGTACTCGGCCCTGCCTGGCCGGACGATATAGCGATGCTGGCCGTGAAGACGCTCGCCTGACCTAGATCCAGCGCTCGCTGCCGCGCACATTGGTACCACGCCTCGATACTCTGGCACTCGTGCTCTGCTACTGAGAGTCTTCCCTGGAGACTCTCCATCCGAGCCCGATCTTGGTCCCTCTCTTCGGTCAGGATCTCTAGGCGAACCTGGAGTCGTGCAACATCACCGGTGGAGAGACGCGCCACCTGAGCCTTCAGCTCAGCAATGCGAGCGGCTGAAGTCCGAGCTTCTGCCAACTCTACATCCCTCTGCTGAAGGGCCTCTTGAAGCTCAGCAACCTGCAGAAGAAGATATTGTTAGTCCAAGGCAATCAAGTGATCAAAATCAAATTCATAAAAAGAAAGGGAAAAGGATAGAACTTACTCGAGCGGCACGGTCCTCCTCCGCAAGAGAGGCTCGGTGAATGGCAGAGGCAAGCTGACTCTAGAGGTCAGCAAGGGTGGCTTCATATGCAGCAGGCAGGGCAGAGGATGAGGCTCCATGTGTAGGGGGAGCCGCCTGGGTGTAGACGCCTCGCTGCACCAAAAGACAACTGTCAGTAGCTAATTGTCAAAACAAATTAATTAATTAAAATATTCATACATAACATGCATTCATACCAAATCAAAGAGCTCCTTCTGGACCTGTTCCAGCTGGGCCTCAGCATCATGTAGGCGGGCCCGGAGGTCAATGATGACCACGTCTCGCGCATCCTGCATACCACACATACATACATTCATTCACAAATATAAGTTAAAGATAATAATAAAATGAAAGATGCATAAATCATACTTACATCAAGTAGTCGGAGGAGCCGTAGTTGATCGGCGTAGTGGGCCCGATATTGTTGGAGATAAGCCTCATTGCTCTCCTCATGGGACTCCACCCGTACGCCACGGCGGTGCCAATCCTCGTACTGCTCCGGGAATGTGGCACACCAATCTGTGAGGGCCTGCTTGCCCCTCATGCTCCTCCCAACGCCTTCCGGGACCTCCTCGTCCACCCACTCCTGATGGAGGCCCAACGTCCTCATAACTAGGCGGAGGCGGAGGGGCTCGATTTCGTTCAGGCAATGCAACCACATTTGCCTCCCGAATCGTCTCCGGCCAGCCGTCACCCATGGCTTGCCCTCCTGGCCCATGCCCATGTATCGGCGCCAGATCACCTACATATAAGTTAGATGCATTCATATGAATAAAATTGCATTTAATAAATGAAAGATTACATTTAATAAACAAAATCAAATAAAAGACTTACCAGAAGCTCTGGATAATCGAGGAATTGACGGCGGAGGGCCGTCAATTGATGGTGCTGCGAGGCCGTGTCCACTATTGGCTGCCAACAGCGAGCCAACGGGACGGCATCTGGTCAAACAATCCTTACTCGGCCAAACGGGAAGCAAAGATAACTCCACACCTGCATGCATAAACATATAAGTTAGAAAGCATCATATCATTACATTGCATAAACAAATAGTAAAATGAAATTTACTTGGAGAAACGGCAAGAAGCCGCTGACAGTGGTCTCGCAGTTTGGCGTGATCGCGGAAAGATCATCAAAGAGGTGGGCCAGAAGGGCCGCACCCCAAGCATACTCATGAAGACTCTTTAGGTCATCTAAAAGGAAAAGGAATCTACAGTGGATATGGTCGCCCTTCATACCGAAGAGCAACCGACCAAAAAAGAAAACAAGGAAGACTCTCAACTGCCTATCTACCTCCTCTACCTGATCAGGGTCACTACAATAGATGGCAGAAGAGGACTCTGCTAACCTACTCCTAAACTCCTCTCGGGTCTCGTCAGACCGACGTCGGGGCTCAACTAGTTCTAGAGCAGCCTCTACCTCCACCCTAGGTACTGTCCTAAACTCTCTATCTAGAGTAGAGACCTCTATACCTAATAGGGCCTCCGCCATCCCACGGTAATCGGGGTAGGTCACCCTGCTCACCGGTATGCCCACTACTCTAAGGCCAGAGATCTTGGCCACATCCTCTAGACTTGGGACCATGTGGCCCTAGGGCATTAGGAATGCTCGACTTTCTGCGTGCCAACGCTCCCTGAGTGCCTGCAGCAGAACTAAGTCGAGCCAGAAGGACTCGATGCCTAAGATCTCACCAAATCCCATCCGACGCAGCCGCACCTTCTGGAAGTCTGGTAAACCCCTATAAGCTCCTATGACCATATCCCATGAGATCCGAGCCCTCACCGTCCCCTGCAAATAAAAACAAGAAGATTTCATCAGTTAATGGACTAAATAAGTCAATGAAATATTCTGTTTAAAAGGCGTCGAGCTATGTGGACGCCCATTGAAAGGCGTCCACCACCCCTGACGCCTTTTGAACTCTTTTTCTGTCACATTTAAAAATTGAATTTTGACCTAAATGGCATCAGACCAGGACGACGCCCTTTGAAAGGCATCACCTGGTCTGGACGCCATTCAAACCCGATTTCGGGCTCTTCCAAAGGCCCCTTTCCTTCCCTCTTTTCTTCACCCCATTCAAACCATAGAAGACTTACCAGGTGTAGAGCTTCTTCCCCTTCTTCTTCCTCGGCCATGGGCGCCGGAGGAGCCTCCTCTTCCTCTAAGAACGCCGCCACCGCTGCAAGGTCGGCCGGTGGCACCTCGGGGACTTCCTCCACCAGCACCACGGAAAGTGATGTGGTCTGCCGCCGTTTCACCACTACCTTGGATTTGTTTGGTTGCCCGTGTTCCATGCGGTTGAGAGTTTGAGAGAGATAGGAGCTCAGGTGAAAGAGAAAGCTCGAGAGGTAGAGTTTGAGAGAAGAAGGGAGAACTCGGGAGGGAGAGAAGATGAGTTTGAAAGAAAAGGGCCGTAAGAGGAAGGTCGGAGTGGAGATGAGATCGCTGGAGAACGAAGATCGTCGGAAGGGATCGAAGAGCCGCCGGAGAAGAAAGTGAAAGAACTTGGGAGGAAGTAGGGCCTTCGCGGCTTCTGTTTGGAGAGGTTGAAACGTGTCGGGGTACAGCGACGCCATTCAGGGCGCATAAACTGAGGCGGCAAGGACAGAGGTTTGAATTGGGTAAATGGCATCCACAAATCATGATGCGTTTCAGTTTAAACTGCAAATTCTGGTCAGAACAGTACAAGGCATGATGATTAAACGCGTCTACATCTCAAGACGCGTTTCAGTGGATTAATCACATAATTAATGGCGGAGTTCTGGAGAAAGTAAGAGAGAGGATTGAAAGGCGTCTACACATATGGACGCATTTCAAGCATAATTCAGAATTTTAAGGATTATCTTTGATTTTTGGAAAAGGATTTTTGATTTAAAGGCGTCTATCCATGTGGACGCGTTTTGATCATAATTCGGGATAAATCTCTTATTTTGGAAAAGTATTTTTGGATGAAAGGCATCTACACTGATGGACGCGTTTTATGGTTGAAAGGCGTCTTTCTAAGTTGACGCCTTTTGCATTAAAGTATATCCGAATTGCAATCTTTCAAGGAAAAATCAAGTTTTTAAGTCACAGAAGATCAAGAATGGATTTCAAGACATGAAGGAACAATTCTTTATTGAAATGAATTATTTATTACATCATAAAAAAATTAAAAAAGAGAACATTCAAGGACGAATTTCCTGAAGCCCCATTATATATGGATAGGTTAAGCCTCCATTAGCATTTTGAGAGGATTTCACACGAGAATTGAAACTAATATTCCACAATGTGACTATAAGTTCAGTGGCTTCATAGTCTTCATCGGATTTCAAGGCATGCTTCTTGATTGGAGATGTATGGGAAAACTCAGGGAACTCATGGCGAGGCAGGCTGAGTTGAGTATAGCAGCGATGAGGATTGTACAGCACGAACTCAGTAGTCCCGATCAATTTAAGCCCTGCACCCGCGGCACGACGCACTCGAATGGGCTTTCTTACAATAGCAAGAGGTGAATAATCGAACCCATTTGCTGACATTCTTCTCAAATAATCCCTCCAATCAGCTCGAGTCTTGAGTTTTGGCACTCGATTGATCATCTTCTCATTGAATTTCACAATGTTGGAAATATGGAAGATCGAGCTATTCTGATAGATTTGAGATGGTCTTGCAGAATTTCTAGTGTAATATTTAAACTTGAAGTGCAACTCGACCCATAGAGCGAAGAGTAGCATGCAACCATAGGGAGGCTGACCTATAGACGCTGCAGAGAGCCCACTGTAGAGATAGGCTAGAATCGCTATGCCAATTTGTTTTCCCTCAAATATCTCGCAGATTGCACTGACTTGATCATCTTCTAGTATGTTGTCTTGAGCAGGAAAGAATAGAGCTCCGGTTAGGCATGTGGTAAAAGCTTTCATCACGTTCTCTGTGTCATCCTCTCTAAGATTTTCAATTTCGTACAGAGTCCACTCTGCAAGCTTTGCAAGGTTGATTCCTCTCTTGGTAAGGCACCCTTTAACTTCTTTTGGGTCCTTAATGATTTTCATCAACAATTGTTGACCTGTGATCTTTTCCCTCATCAGAGCCATCTTATTTTAGATCACTTCATTGTCACCATACAACTTGATTTTGGGAAGTCCCAATAGAAGTTCAACCTCCTCTAGAAGAATAGTGCATTCAAATTCAGGAAAAAGGAAGGTATGGGTTTGAGGATGCCATAACTCAATCAAAGCACCCATAGCCGCCCAGTCCACGTTTGGACATTTGTAGTGCTTTGCATGGACTATTAGACCTTGAATGTTCCACTTGGAAACAAAGGATTGCATGGAAGTAGTGGTACTTTTAGCAAGCTTTCAAATCCAAAGGAGAGATATGAATTTCCTTGGGCCGGAAAACAAAGGATATGCCTAAAAAATAGAAGGGAGAATTACTTGAAAAACTTGAAGAATATGGAGAAAAAAGGGAAATTGAAAAAAAAGGATTGAAGGAAAAGAGGATTTAACTCACTTGGAGGTTAGGATCTCTTCCACTTAAATGATTTTCCACGTCAAAAAGCCTCTCTAGTGATTTCTTCATCCTCTTACTTGAAGAATCCATCTCGTTCTTAAGCTTTTCCTTCTTGAAGCCTTGACACCTTAAAAATTCTTGAACTTTGAAGAAAATCTCTAACTTTGATCTCTAGATTGTGTTAAGGATGCCTTGATACAAGTTTATGGAGTTTATATAGAGAGGATTGCGATTCTAGGAAGACTTTTGCGGATTGGAGAAGGGATAAGCATAGAGAGAGTTGGAATCCGGGTAGAAGTTAGCCAAAACTTATTTTTGCGACTGAAAAGGGGTCGTTGAACAGCGGCGCGTTTTAGTTGGCTTAATGGCGTCGGCGCGACACGACGCGTTTCATGGTTTTCTGTCACTTACCCGAAATTCACTGTTTATCCATATTTTAATGCTTAATTAAATACTTAATTGAAGTTACTAATGAATTTTTAAGTGCAGGAAATTCAGGAAAATCAAAATAAAGTTGAGAATCTCAAGAACATCCCACTGTGGGAGTTTATGAGTCCCGACCGTGGCTAGAAAGACGGTTATCTCTATTCTTGTATTCTTTCATGTAATTAAATTTGCATGAGCATCACTATATGTTAAATATTTATTAGACTATATCAAGGACCTTGTGATTTTGATGAAACTGGAATTTGAGTTCCCCTACAACAAAAACAGTAATAATTCCAGAGAATTCTTAATCGCATAGATAGGCCGTTGGATTGTTAATTAGTGAGGACGATGGTTCCACTTTTGTGAAACGGTGCGTGGATAAACGAGCTTCGGCTTAACACTGGATTGCAAGAATTGGTATCTTGACTCATTAATAACAATTTAACAATATTATCCTTGATTAATTTATATTTTATTTGATTTTATATTTTTCTTTTAGCCTAGCATGCATCATGTAAGACTTTGATATAATTGTGATAAGAATTAATTATTGATTAAGTTTCAGACCATTGATCAAATAATTCCAAGATGATATGAAATATTCCATTCTGAATTGAGTATCTTGATTATCTTTAAGGTTCGCTTAAAGATATCCTTGGAATTCTATCCTTTCTTGGATTCTTTATCTCAATATTCTGGTTTTCTTTTAAAGATCCATCATGGCTGCAGCACGTCCACATTGGTGGCAATCGCTCCCCATGATGAAACCTACAGTGTCTATAACCTGGGGTACTTCCCAATCCGTAGAGGTTGATCGACCTTATTTTATTTCCTTGTCTACCTCATCCAGACAGGATTGATTCCATTGATCTCTTTGAGTTATCTTTATTGATGATTTTGAGAAAAATTCCAATCATGTGATGTTAAGAGTGTGTCTCATCACACCTTGGCATCACCTTTTCAGTACATTCCATTTCATTTCACTCCCTTGCAAAGACAATGCCAAAGTGAGGAAGCTGTAGACACGCTAATTTTGACATCATTTTGAGTAAATTTCATGTCACATAATAATGCCTCAAAGTAGTCTGATATTTAATCATTAGTTAATTTTTATTAATCTTTCTGAATTAATGGTCTAAATGACATCGGTCAGACATACATAATTTAAGTTAATTAAATAAATTCATTTTAACTCAGATTTTTAATCAAATATGAAAAGATTATAAAAGACGTCGACATGTGTAGACGCCATTTAGAGTTAATTCTTATTTTTTATTATTAATATGATTTTTAATTAATTTATTAATAAACTAAAAGACGTCTTCAATGAACGACGCCATTTAAGTTTCCTAAGTTGTTTATGTCTCTTTTTTCGGATGTTTATCCTTATCTTAATTAGTCTAAAAGACGTCTTCCATGGGCGACGCGTTTTAGATAATTATAGATAATCATGAATTAATATGTGTTTATCTATTTGTTAGTTGGATAAACTTCAAAATCTTTCATGTTAATCTTTGATAACCGCGGATGTAAAGCCTATAAATACCTAACCTGTTGGTCATTAAAAAGTTAGTGATGATAGTGATAATTCTTGAAAGATTAGTGAAATTTGAGCAAACAATCTTGGCGACGATGTCCAGACGCTGAAGGATCGAAGTGCTGCTACTTCTAGGAGTCTGCATCTTTTCTTCATCGTTTCTTTGTCCTTTCAAAATCCATTCAAGAACTAAGGCTTTCCAGGGGCCATCCAACTTAGTTCTTAATTAATTTCTACATCTTTCCCATATTTTCATCATATTGGTATCACAATTTCATCACATCACTCCATGCAACACACACTCACTAGCATAATTCCAATCTATGTTTAAGGGGTTTAAAAGACCATCAAACAAGTGAGTTCTTTGTTTAAGTTGCATGATCAGAATCTTCATTAGAATAGATACTACCTCTGCTTGAGTTCTTATTATTTTCTTTTATCTTTGTTTGTTGTAAGGTACAAAAGGACATAAAAATGAGAGAATCAACAAGGAAAAGGAATCTGGATGATCCTCAAAGTCCGATAAGTATCTAAAGCAAGAACAAAATCAAAAGGGCTCTCCTTCTTCAGCCGGCTGAAGGAGGGGAATCAAGGACTTCAATATCTCCCAATTCCAAAACAGGTAGGCGATCAATATTTTCTTTTGGAACTTTTTAGTTAAAAGTTTTTGGCGATCACATTCACTTAGTTTTTTTTTAATAGGTTTATTTGTCACATAACAACATAAATTTTCATGATAATCACACACCTAATTTGAGTACTCACAGTATGGGGAAATCCTGGAGCTTGGCCCAGGGTTTCTCAACAGCGAGTATATATATTAAGTTGGTGCGACTTTTCACAAAAGTCCCCGAGTTAATATAAATCCCACTTAAGTACCACCGACTGAGAATCTTATTACGTGTGACCCTTTAGGCCTATTAACCAGTCCGGTTTTTAGCCCGTTAAGTCCAATAACTAGTTATTGACTTAATGTAACTAATTAATATATATATATTAACTAATTACTTAACCGAATTAACATCGCATCTAAATTCGGTCGGACTTCCAATCAAGTTGGATGCCAAGCAACACCACATGATTCCGGAAGGTAATGGGGTTCAGCAACCCACTCATGGAACCTGTCCGTCCACAGTTACCGCGTGGCTATAATCCTTCGTTCGCACAATGCTCTCGAGTTAACCTAGGATATGGCCAACTGTCAAACCTTAGATGGTCAACTCACTTGAATCAGACTCCGCTGTACAATATCGGAAAACATCTTTTCTGATATTGTTTTTGCTCTGGCTAGAGACTCCTGCGGATCTATTCTAGAGCATTCTCTCTCTAGTTATTGTTTTTGCTCTGGCTAGAGACTCCTGCGGATCTATTCTAGAGCATTCTCTCTCTAGTTACCTGAGAGCGAACGATCCTTTATTGAACACACGATCACCTTCGAAGGTCTTCCGCTGGATCCGATCCTTGACTATTAGAGATCCCGTGGATAGGGATTCATAGGTCAAGGTCAAAGTCCAGAAGTCCACCGACAAGGTGTCTTTGGTGTCTCAAGTCCAATGATACGATCCTTTATTGAACACACGATCACCTTCGAAGGTCTTCCGCTGGATCTGATCCTTGACTATTAGAGATCCCGTAGATAGGGATTCATAGGTCAAGGTCAAAGTCCAGAAGTCCACCGACAAGGTGTCTTTGGTGTCTCAAGTCCAATGATCAACCACGCCACTGTGACGATGAATCAAGCCGATTAACAGTCAAGTAAATTACCATTCGGCAATTCATGTCGGATCAGTTCAGTGAACTCATTCCCTAATTAGCACCTACAGGTTTACCATTGTGTCTCCACACGAGTAACTAACGAGATCAGTCACCCTCATCATATGAGCTGGAATAACTTGTACTAGTCTTACCGGATGTTTGATGTCCTTCTCAAACAGCCTACGACTAAGAACAATTAAGAATATGTGTTTATAAGTCATCAGTCTTATTATTATGATCTCATCATAATCTGATGACTATTGCACATATTCATAAACTTCATTATGCGCAATTATAAATATGCCAATCTACATAATGAATTTAATGTCATTGATTAGTGAACCAGATTGAAATAGATGCCTTATGATTGGCTTAGAGGACACCTATATCCATCAATCTTCCACTTGGACTCAGGCCACTCACCTTCGCATTTGATCTCCATCAAATCTAGGTGATGCTCACAAAAAGTGTATGACTAAGACTTGGTCAGGGATCTGCTAAATTATCTAAAGATGGAATATTTTCCATTACGTTATTTCCTCTTTATCTTTTGTCTCTGAACCTGTGAAAGAACCTCAGAATGTTCTGCAACTTCTGAAGAGACCATGGTTCGATCACACAATTCATTGCTCCCACTGTTGTCCTACAATGATAGGATGGTATTAGAGACCTTTTAGAACTACATCTAGTTCAAAGATGAAACTTTTCATCCATATTGTTCTAATAACAGTATCACTTATTTATGTCATCACCTTAATATCGAGTTTTGGATTGGAACCATTCCAATCTATTCCTTTCTACTAGAAGGTTGAATCCATTATTTGACTTGAAATTTGAGTCAATTGTAGACACGCTAATTTTGACGTCATTTCGAGTTAATTTCATATCATATAATAATGCCTCAGAATGGTCTGATATTTAATCATTAATTAATTTTTATTGATATTTTTGAGTGTCGGGTTTAACAGACATGTTTAAGTTAATCAATTGAATTGATTTTAGCTCAAATTTCAGTTAAAAAAAAGAATTCTAAAAGACGTCAACCTGTGTGGACGCGATTTAGAGTTTATTCATGTTTTAACGTTTAAATTTGAATTTTAATCAATTGATTAATTAGCTAAAAGGGGTTTGTGAGTCCCGACGCGTTTTAGGTTTTCTAAGTTATTTTAACTTCTCTTATGGATGTTTATCCTTATCTTAATTAGTGTAAAAGGCGTCTACACATGTAGACGCGTTTTAGCTAATAAAGATAAAGATAAGTTTTCCCGGATATTTATCCTTATCTTAATTAATCTGAAAGGCGTCAGCCATGGTGGACGCGTTTTAGATAATTACAGATAAAGATGAATTAATCTATATTTATCTGTCGGTTAAGATAGATAAATCCTAGATTTTTCTATGTTAATCGCGAACGCAGAAAAAACCTATAAATACCTTACATCTTGAAGAGTTAAAAAAAAAAAAAGAGAGTTGAAAGCCATTAAGAGAGAGTGTTATTATAGCGAGTTGAAGATCGAAGCAACAATGTCGGAACGCCGGAGCGCTGCCATTTCCAGAAGTCGGCGTCCTTTAAAGAATCTTCATCCTTTCAAGGCTTCAACCATTGGGCATAAGTGTTTCATTTCTGCATTTTTATTCTACATCTTCATTAATCTTTCATTCTTCAATATTCACTTTATGCAACACACACCACAGCATCATCTTTCAAAACCTATTTGATTAAAGGGGTTTCAAAAGCCATTTAACAAGTAAGTTTGTTGTTCAATCGCATGCTTAAAATCATGATCAGGATAGATACTACTTCTACTTAAAGTTCTCATCATTGTTTCTTCATTTCTTTTCTCTCTGTCTCTGCTGCACTCAACAACAACAAGATAATCAAAGGGGAAATCAAGCACAAAGTCAGAAGGACTTCTGGACGATCCTCAACCTCAAACTCAACAGCAAGAACAAAGAACGAGAAGGGCTCTCTTTCTTCAGCCGGCTGAAGGAGGGGAATCAAGAGCTTAACATCTTCCGCATTCAAACAGGTAGGCGATCATACCCTCTTTTGGAACTTTTAAGTCAAAAGTTTCTGGCGATCACTGCACTTAGTTGCTGTTTTTAATAGGTTTAGTTTACACTAAACACTTGTGTCTCTCGACACGTCCTCACCAATTGGTGAGTATTTTAGTTTAGTTAATTTCCCTCGTGCACCACGTGCACACCCTAGTGGCAAGATCTTGCCCTCCCCTTGATTAGTTAAAGAAGTTGTTTTTGTGATGAAAATGATGTGTGATTGATTGATTTCCTAGTTGTTTAGTTAGTAAATCATCCTGTTAAAATCTGGAACTAAAAAAAAATCTGCATGAGTTGATTGTTTACTGCTTTTTATCCTGTTTGAGGAGGATTCAACCCAGAAAATCCTCCTGCAAAACTGTTTCTGCGAACTGAAAAGCGTCCAGGAGCACTAACGCGTTTCAAAACCGCGTCAACACCCCCAGACGCCTTTCAGTCTTCACAGTTTCTCTGCTGTCTGCATCTGTTTCTGCGAAAAATTAAGTTCTGTTTTGAATAGCGTCGACTACCATCGACGCGATTCAGACAGTTTCTTAATTATTTTTCAGTTCCCAGATTTCTGTGGTTTGAGTGCTAGCTACCCATTATTATTAAGCATTAGAGGCCATCCAGGCCGTAGGGCATACGCATTGAGGCGAATACCCTCCTTTTTCTTAGGAACACACTACTTGACGTCAGCAACTCTCTCTGATTGGGTTGGTCCCTTGATCAGACTAGAGAAGTTGACGTTGAGACCTCCATAAGTCCCCAAAATCAAGGTATTCCTCCTTGATCATCGGGCTGGTTGTACCAATTGAAGTCCCGGCTAGATTCCAAAAGCGTTGTGAGAGAAAGCCCTAGAGAATAACGGTGGAAATCGAACTGAAACTAGGATCCTTTCCCTGAGCGAATTTGTGGTTTAATCCAATTCAAATAACTCAACAAGGAACCTTAAAATCACGTTAAACATCCACTTGTTTGATTAATCTCTGTGCAACTTGTTTGTCAAATCTTTGAAAAAAAGGATCTAACATCATGCTGCTGCGATCAGGCAAGGACTTGAGTATGGCTCAAGACGCCATCATCAACTACGAGGGAGATGCTAATGCCCCTCGCGATTCGGACTACAACTATGAGAACGGGAGAGATGCTGATGACTCCTGTAATTCCGTCCCCGTTCCGCTTCGACATGATGGGAACGTCCGGACTCCTCTCTTTCATCCCCATGATCGATATCCTTATCTTCCCCCGCATGAATATGCGATTCCTAATATTGATCTTGAGGGGGACATGAATCGGAATGATCCCTCACCCTCTGATCCTTCGGATCTCGTCAACGCCTTGGGAGTTCTTGCCTCCCGACTGGACCCTCAGCAGTTCGAGGCGATCCAGTCTATTCTGAAGGGGAAGGCACCCGTACAGCTTGCTGAGCCGAACCCTGTGGCTCCCCCTGTTGTTACTCAACAACCTCCTCTTCCTCCTCCTCGCATCCATCAGGCCATGGAGGGCCTTCATGTCACTTCTCGGCCAGTTGGGCCACAGCTTTCATCATCTAGGCAACCGGCTAGACCGCAAACGCCTGCTTATCAAAATGCCCTCGGGCATGGCGGAAGCTCTGCCGGACCTCCTCTTTATTATCCTCCCTATCCAACGTACTCTAGGCAACAGGCCTATCAAGTACTTCCACCTCCTCCTCCTCCCCAGGCAGATCTGACCACGCAAGCGTTGCTGGCCAAGATGGAGCGCATGGATGAGCAGTTCAACAACCTCCAGAAGATGATGGGGGTTAAAGCTGTGCCAGAGATCAGTTTACCGAGCCTTCCAGTATTCCATCTGCCACCCTCTGAGATGCCAGTGTACCGAAAGTATAACGGTACTGGTAACCCCTTCACACATCTGAAGGAGTTTATGTATGAATCATCTTTCTGAAAGAACGACAAGAGGTCGTTGGCCTTTTTATTCAGGAGATCTCTAGAGGGACCAGCCCTCGAGTGGTTCTTTTCTCTGGAACCCTCCGAAGTATAGGATTACGGTATCGTTACACGCAAATTTATCCAACGATACCAGGACAGAGTTGCACCCTCCTTGTCCATCACTGACCTCATTGCAGAAAAGATGAAACCTGATGAGGAGTTTGTCAGTTTCGCTGACAGGTGGCGGGGCCTGGCTGAAAAGGTGAAGGATCACTTGTCCGAATCCGAGCAAGTGAAGATGTTAATTTCCAACGCCACGCCCCAGTTCAAGCTAGTCCTCTCCTTGAACAATCTGACCAGCATGGCAGAGCTCTATGAAAGAGCACGGTACTGCCAGAATGCCTTCAAGGACGCTACGTTCTCTAGCGTCTTTGATCCTCACAGACCTAGCAGGCCTCCACCCCGGAAGCCTGCAGTGCCAAACTCTCCCAGCAAAGGTCCGACTACTGAGGGCATGCTCTCTCACGAGCAAGTCAGTAGCATGAATAATAATTCGCCCCAGTTCGTGAGGAACCAGCAGCAGTACCAGAGGCCACCGCAGCCGAACCAACAAGGGTATAGGCAGCAGTAGAACCCCCATTATCAGCAACAGTATCAGCGGCCCCAGCAGCCGAATCAGAACCAGCAACAGCAACAGCTACAGCAGCCGCCGCAACGGCAACAGCAGTACCAGCAGCCCCAACAGCAGCAATATCAACAACAGCAACAGCTACAATATCAGCCGCGCGCACCGCCGACGTACTATAATGTCCCTCCTCCTGGTGACTACAACCAGCAGAGAAGACCTCCAGGCCTGAAGAGGGCAGAGTACCCGGCCCTCCCAGAATCCTTGGCAGATATCTTCAGTGCTCTAATGGCAGCTAATGCCTTAGTTTTGCCAAGGGAAAAGGCCGTATGGCCTCAAAATGCCGATACGTCCAGGTATTGCTACTTCCATAGGCAACCCGGGCATACCATCGACACTTGCTTCCAGTTCAGAGATTATATTCATGATCTCAACGAGCAGGGCGGCATAGACTGGGAGGAGATGAAAAAGTATATATCAGCCCTGAAGGCGAGAAGACCACAGCAGCAGCAGCCGCAGCAAGTAAGACCACCAGCACAAGCAGTAGCACCACCCAACATGGGCATACTGCAGAATCTACTCCCGGACCACCAGAATCAAAACCAAGTTGCTCCCATTTTGACGAACAGCCAGTCTGAGGCTGGTCGTGGGCAACAGTGGAGAATAGAGGACTCTTCCTCTCTTTGTTCAACGGGTCACGTTCCAAGTACCGCAGAGCGACCACCACGCCGCACCATCCACATACCTAGGCCACAACCCATTACCATCACCCCTCTACCGACACCCACATATCACTCGCCCGCACCCAATAACCCATTACCCCTACCCGCCTTCCTCAAGCCCATCACACCCCGCACCACTACACCGCTACCATATAACCCCTCGCAAACCAATCACGCGCCCCTCCTACCATCCAGGCCACTATTACGCGTACCATTTCATACTTCACCCACTACCACCACCACCTACCCAGATCCCCCCTTACCATCCAGACCGCTATTACGCATGCCATTCCCCACTTCACCAACCACTTACCCATCCACCATCCAACCATCTAGGCCTCTAATCCGCACCGCACCATCACCACCTAGCCCTACGCCATCACCTACGTACCAACCCTCCACGCCATCCGCACCATCCAACCCTGCGGTACTTAAGGTGTCACCCGGATCCTCCACGGTTGAGGAACACGCGCTCCGGAGTGGAAGGATTTTCAACAAAGTCTTTCCTCAGTCCACAGTTAGAGGCGGCCCATCGCAGCCGACTGAGGAAGCCCATAATGAAGAGAGTGCACCAGGCACTCAATATGACTTGTTGAAACATCTGGATCGGACACCGGCACGGATCACTGTACTTGAATTGATCAAAAGATACAAGATTCACCAAGAAGCTTTAATGGAATATCTACAGAATGTGATGGTCAATGAGGACGTGCCGGTAGAAAAAATTGCAGCACTACTAGTTCCTCAGGGGGATCAGCCCTCCATTACATTTCGTACATCGGAACTACCACCGCCGGTAGCCAGAAGCATGGCTCTGAGCATCACGGTCAACATCTGTAAGAAGGCCGTGGATGCATGCCTGGTCTTCACAGGGGCTTCGATCAATGTTTTACCTCCGAAGACCCTGGAGCTATGCGGTGTGCCCAAAGAAAAATGGCTGCCCAGCCCCATCTCAGTAACGGCATATGACAACTCTACCCGTTCCCCTCTAGGAATGGTCTATTTGAAGGTGGAGCTGGGCCCTGTAAGTCATGCAAAGGTCGAATTTCACATCCTAGAAATCGACCCTTCTATAAACGCCATTTTGGGTCGTCCTTATATCAAAACTCTTGAGGCAATTCCCTCTACGAATCACCAATGCCTCAAATTCCCTTTCAAAGGACGAATTATTAAAGTGACGAGCATGCCGATCCTTGCTGCTGCTCATACCTTGAATATTAAATCTGCTGTTTTACCTGGCCGACAACCTTTTATGTCGGTATTACAGGTCTACCGTCCAGTGGCTGATCCTCTAAAAGCCGCCACTATTTCTCCATACCCGTTAGATGCCATAAAAAGGGGGAAGTGCATGAGTACCCCAGGATGGAGGATTATGATGAAGAACGGCTACGAGCCTGGAAGAGGTCTGGGCACACAATTGCAAGGCAGGACCACTCCTGTCAGAAATCATCGAGCAGCACCTGGAAGTGGTCTGGGCTATAGGCCAAGAAAACTGAAACAAGATCTGGTTCAGCAAGCAGAGATCGAAGAAGGTCCGAAAATCTGGGAGGCAATGTCTACACCACCCAAAGAAGGCCGAGATCCCCTAACATGGACCCTGTATACGCACTTTGTGAAAGGGCCCATACTTAGCTACGACAACACGGTAGTCATTACTTCGTGTTTTGACTTCCATGACATATATGGGAGGGACTTGGCCAGACATTGCTCTGAACTACTTACGTACCAATCCTTGGAGGCTCTGCGGCCTATGAAAAGGAGAAAATTTCATGATCCTGAATGTGAATGGTATAGGTGGTTCGATCTGAGAGACCTTTACATTGCACTGAACAGATTGTTCCTAGATCCTGCAGAACCTAAGTGGCCGCCGCAGATTGATGAGCTGATTGAAAGCCCTGGTGCCATATTTGATAAGCGGATATTGTTGTCTGAAGAAACCGACGAAGGGGAGCCAGATGACCCATATGAAGCTGGTTACACTACAGATCTGCTCTGGAGGGGGACATATCCTTCACATGTCTTCATGCTCCATACCCTATTTCGTACACTGCTCTTGACCCCGACTTGGTCGCGGGTCATTATTGAAGATATCCCACGGGCTCCGCCCGTCATGATTACTCTGTCCCCTCGGGACCTTATTCCACAACCTCCTCTCGATCTAGAGAGGATGTATGATTTGATCTGGGACATATTGCTACATGATCCCCCTAATCCTCTGTCCTTGGTGCCACTTCCTCCATCTGATTCTCCTTCTATTTGTATTCACTCCTGCTTCATGTTTAATTCCTCTGATATCCAAAAAAAAATGCCAATTTTACAACAAATTCCTCTCAGATCCTTATCGAGGAAACATCTTACTTGTCCGATTGCACCCCGTCGCGCGGGTCCTTCGGTCAAGATTCTCTCTTAGATTTACTCTGCCCCTCCCCTCGGGAGGATTTTCTTGTATTTCCACTTGTATCTCAGGATTTCTGTCCTGCTTCATCTTCATTAGGTTATAATAGGGAGTTTAGTGAAGTTAGACAGTCTAGTTTTAAGCAGGTTAGTCAAGTTAGGAAGTCTAGGAAGCCTAAGGGTAGGCGAATTCCAGATAGATACCTCCAGGACTTAGCTGATAAATACTTTTCTTGTTCTTTGATCCCTCAGTTTTTAGAAAATCCAATTCAAATGCCAGAAGATTGTATGAATGATGAGTCAGTCAATGATGGGTATGGGGTGTATGAGTTAGTGCATGAAAAGGACCCCATTGTTGAGAATGAGGAAGATGATGAGGACGCAGCTGAGGCATACGCCAGTGGAATGAAGAGATTCGATGAACCCTCAGCTGCCGTAGAAGAGCCCACCAAAGAAATCAATTTAGGGACTGAAGACGAACCTAAGGTTGTCCTCGTCAGCAAAAATCTTTCTACAGAGGATGAGAAGGCAATGGTACAAGTACTTAAGGACTATAAGGACACTTTCGCCTGGAGTTATGAAGATATGCCGGGGTTAGACTCATCTTTAGTTGAACACATATTAACGTTAAAGGAAGGAGCTAGCCCTATCAAGTAGAAATTAAGGCGATTCCACCCACAAATGGCTCTAAAGATGAAGGAAGAGGTCGACAAATTGCATAAAGCCAAATTTATTAGAGTTGTCCTTTATCCACAATGGGTGGCCAACATAGTCCCGGTTATGAAGAAAGACGGGAAGGTCAGAATTTGCATTGACTTCCGCGATTTGAACCGGGCATGTCCTAAAGATGATTTTCCATTGCCTCATATTGATGTACTCATCGATAATACTGCTGGCTATGAAACTTTATCGTTTATTGACGGATTTTCAGGATATAATCAGATTAAGCTAGCAGAAGAGGATCAAGAGAAAACGTCATTCACTACACCTTGGGGAACATACTGTTATGTCGTCATGCCATTTGGATTAAAGAATGCTGGAGCCACTTATCAGAGGGCCATGATGGAAATATTTCATGACATGATGCGCATAGATCTGGAAGTGTATGTGGATGACTTATTAGTTAAATCTAAAACAACGGCTGAGCACGCCAAAGTTTTGGCAAGGGTATTAGAGAGATCGAGAGAATATCAGTTAAAGATGAACCCCAAGAAATGTGTATTTGGGGTATCTTTAGGAAAATTGCTTGGATTTATTGTCAGCAAACGGGGAATTGAGATCGATCCCAACAAGGCGAAGGCTATCAGAGAAATGTCGCCTCCCAAAAACATGAAGGAGTTGAGAGGATTAATCGGGAGGTTACAATTTATTCGCCGTTTTGTCTCCCAGCACTCACAAAGGTGTAAGCCGTTTTACGAGCTTACCAAGCCGGGAGTCAAATTCGATTGGGACGATAAGTGTCAGGAGGCATTCGATGGATTAAAGAACTATTTAGCAAGTCCTCCTGTTTTGAGACCACCATCTCCAGGCAAACCATTGATACTTTACATTTCAGTCCTGGATGATGCAATGGGGGCTGTCCTAGCACAAGAGGATGAAGAAGGAAAAGAGAGGGCAGCCTATTATCTCTCTAAACTTCTCAACCCCGCTGAACAGAGATATACAGCGATGGAGAAAACATGTGCAGCATTGGTCTGGGTTGTGCAGAAATTAAAGCATTATTTTCTGGCCCATGAAGTCCATCTCATCGCTAGGATGAATTCGATCAAATTCCTTCTGGAGAAATCTATTTTTACTGATAGGTTAGCGCGATGGCAAAGATTTCTATCTCAATTCGACATCATTTATATTCAGCAGAAAGCGATCAAGGGCTATGCCATAGCAGAACATCTCGCTCATCATCCCCTTCCTCGATTTGATCAGAGTTTCCGCATGAGGAACTGATGTCCGAAAATCAAATCAGAGATGATATGTGGACTCTGCATTTTGACGGAGCTCTGAATTCTCATGGAAAGGGGATCGGTATCGTTCTGTTATCACCTGAAGGTATCACCATTCCACAAGCCTTTCAGCTTGACTTTCCAGTCACTAACAATATAGCTGAATACGAGGCACTCCTTGCTGGCCTCGAGGCTGCTCATTTCCATGGTGCCACCAAACTCAGGATTGTGGGTGATAGCCAACTGATTCTTCGCCAAGTGCTGACCAAGTATCGAACTCTCGATCCCAAGCTCAAGCCTTATCAAGAACTTACTTCTGCTTATTCAAAGCTTTTCACGAAATTGATCTTTGTCCATGTCCCAAGGAATCAAAACATCTTAGCTGACGCTCTAGCTTCACTTGCATCTTCTCTTGATTTTCCAATCAGCAAACAATCCGAATCAATCATAGTTCATAGGCGTCTTTCACCCGCCGTGAAAGACTCTTCATTCCTTAGAACTAAGGAGAAATTGTTGAAGAAAGTCAGGGACGGAGATATCATTGAGAAAAGATAAATCATGTTGATGGAGCTGTTAGAAGAGATGGATGATGAACAAAAGCCATGGTATTATGAAATTGCCAAATATTATGAAGATCAATCGTATCCTGAGGAAGCTACAACTGAGGAGAAGAGAGCTATCAGGAGAATTGCTCAAAGATACACCCTAGTTGGAGGAGCATTATATAAGAGAGGTTTTGATGGAGTTCTTCTGAGATGTCTAGACGAAGATGAGCTTTGGAAGGTTATGGAAGGAGCTCATAGTGGAATTTGTGGTGGCCATGTCAATGGACAGATGCTGGCAAAGAAGATCCTTAGACAAGGATTTTATTGACCAACCATGGAAGAAGACTGTGTAGGATATGTCCGTAGGTGTGCTAAGTGTCAACTTCACGCCGACAAAATTCATTCTCCTGCATCTTCACTCCATCATGTTTCTTCCCCATGGCCTTTCTCCATGTGGGCTTTCGACATCATTGGACCCCTTGGTAATCTAGATTCCGGCATCAAGCAAAAATCTTTCATTCTCACGGCAACGGAATACTTCACCAAGTGGGCAGAAGCTGAAGTGTACGTGGAGATCAAAGCATCAACCGTCTGCAAGTTCATCATGAAGAACATCATCACTCGATTTGGAATTCCAAGCACCATCGTCACCGACAACGGACCGCAGTTCGTGTCACAGGAGCTGAAGGACCTCTGCAACATGTATAGAATTGCATTGCATCATTCATCTCCTTATTATCCGCAAGGCAATGGCCAAGCAGAGGCAACAAATAAGACTTTGATAAAAATTATCAAAAAGACGTGCAAATCTAATAAATTCGCAGATTGGCCAGAAAAATTGGTTGAGGCTCTATGGGCCTACCGAACTTCAATCCGCACACCCACTGGGCAAACTCCTTATTCCTTAACATTTGGAATGGAGGCGGTAGTTCCATATGAGATCCTCATACCGTCATTAAAAGTACAATTGAATAAGGAATTTTCCATTGATGAACATCGTTCAACACTCCTTGCTCAATTGGAACTTTTAGACGAGAAAAGATGGTCAGCTGCTAATCATGCAAAAGTTTATCAAAATAGACTAGCACGTTTTTATCAAAAGAAAGTCATTGAACGTAAGTTCAAAGTCGGTGAAATGGTTGTTAAAAGGATTTTTGTAAAACCTGGTGGTCCGCGTTCCAAGCTCCAACCCAACTGGGAAGGACCTTATGTTGTATCGCACGCTTTTCCTGGTAATGCTTATCGTCTTGTTAATGCAGAAGGAGAAGAGCTAAATCATCCCTGGAATGGTTTACATCTTAAGAAATACTACCCTTAGGTTAAAGAGTCGATCAGTATGGTACAAATACCAGTGGAATCAGAAAGTTTATAAACTCAAATTTTCTTATCAGTCTGGATAACTTAATTTCAAGCCCATTACTACACACACTGACACGTTTGATTCGTGAGTAACAAGAGATGACAAGGCCTAAAGAATATCGGAAGCTTGACCGAAAGTGTAAAGTACAGATCCTTCGTTTTAAAGAAAAAAAATTATGTTTTATACTCGGCCCATGATGTCGGAACGAGACTTAGAATAGACTATCAAGAATACCCGCCATCTTAGTAGGAGGCCGTCATAAAAAAATGGGGGAGATCCGTCCCGAAGGAAAGAAAAGAATAGAAAAAGTAAAAAAGCAAAAGCCAAATGTCAAATCAAAAGGCCATTACATTACAAACGTTACATCAAGGCCATGAAATGAAATGAAAGGGAACGCAAGGTCGATAAATACCCCGGAAAGAAAATGACCGAATCCCAACAGATATTAGAGTAGGAAAGGGATATCTTTTTAAGTCTCCGGAACCTTCTTATGGGCTTTCTAAACTTATTCATCTTTTCTTTCTAAAGAGATGTACTCCAAACTTAAGGAATGGCTTAGATTGACTAATGGTCAAATCATCAAATGGGATCACGAATGGAAACACAAGTTCAAACACGATGAGCTTGAGTTAAGTTGTTAAAGAATAATTTGGAAATTAAGTTAATAAATGAATATCATCTTTTGATCTAAGTACCATGCTGATCTTTTAGTCAAAAATTCAAAAAAAATACATATTGTCAAAAATTCAAAAAAATACATATGTCAAAAATTCAAAAAAATACATATGTCAAAAATTCAAAAAAAAATACATATGTCAAAATTTTTAAAAAAATACATATGTGAAAATTCAAAAAAAATGCATATATTTCAAAACTCCAAACAAAAATGAATATTTCAAAACAACAAAAATATTTCAATTAGCATTTTCTTGTTGCATTTAGTATGTTTCATTCCTTTTATTTTCAGTGAGCATTAGTCTGCTTGCATGTTGCATTTTGCTTAAGTTTGTTTATAATCCTCATTACCTTTGTTAATAAAGGCTATGCCCCTTGACCATTTATTGAAGGAAAAAATTAATCGACCATTTATTTGGTAAGGCAAGGGGCTAAGCCGGAATAGATGCTTAACATGTTTGTTCAAGTTGTATACAGGACACTAGACATTGGTAAAGTTGGAATCCGAGTAGAGAACAGCCAGAAACCTGTTTCTGTGAGTGAAAGGCGTCGAGGAGCACTGCCGCGTTTCAACATTGAATGGCGTCTGCGCGACATGACGCGTTTTAACTTTTCTGTGATTTATCTGAAATTCTGTTTAAATTGAATATTTGTTTGGAATTACTAATAATTTTGGTTGCAGGAAATTCAAGAAAACCTAAGTAAAGTTGGAAATGTCAAGAAGATCCCACTGTGGGAATTCAAGAAGTCCTGACCGTGGCTAAAAAGACGGTTATTTCTACCCCTGTATTATTCCATGTAGTTAATTTTGCATTCGCATTACTATATATTAAATATTTATTAGATCATATCAAGGACCTTGTGGTTTTGATGAAACTGAAATTTGAGTTCCCCTACAACAAAAACAGTGATAATTCCAGAGAATTCTTAATCGCATGGATAGGCCGTTGGATTGTTAATTAGTGAGGACGATGGTTCCACTTTTGTGAAACAGTGCGCGGATAAACGAGCTTCGGCTTAGCACTGGATTACAAGAATTGGTATCTTGACTCATTAATGACAATTTAACAATATTATCCTTGATTAATTTGTATTTTATTTGACTTTATATTTTTCTTTTAGCCCAGCATGCATCATGTAGGACTTTGAAATCATTGTGATAAGGATTAATTATTGATTAAGTTTCATACCATTAATCAAACAATTCAACATGATATGAAATATTCCATTCCGAATTGAGTATCTTGATTATCTTTGAGGTTCGCTTGAAGATATCCTTGGAATTCCATCCTTTCTTGGATTCTTTATCCAATATTCTTGTTTTCTTTTAAAGATCCATCATGGTTGCAGCACGTCCACATTGGCTGGCAAACGCTCCCCATGATGAAACCTACAGTATCTACGACCTGGGGTACTTCCCACTCCAAGGAGGTTGATCGACTTTATTTTATTTCCTTGTCTACCTCATCCAAACAAGATTGATTCCTTTGATCTCCTTGAGCTATCTTCATGGATAATTTTGAGAAAAATTCCAATCATGTGATGTTAAGAGCGTGTCTCATCACACCTTGGCATCACCTTTTCAGTACATTCCATTTCATTTCACTCTCTTGCAAAGACGATGCCAAGGTGAGGCAGCTGTAGACACGCTAATTTTGACGTCATTTCGAGTAAATTTCATATCATATAATAATGCCTCAGAATTGTCTGATATTTAATCATTAATTAATTTTTATTGATATTTTTGAGTGTCGGGTTTAACAGACATGTTTAAGTTAATCAATTGAATTGATTTTAGCTCAAATTTCAGTTAAAAAAAAGAATTCTAAAAGACGTCAACCTGTGTGGACGCGATTTAGAGTTTATTCATGTTTTAACGTTTAAATTTGAATTTTAATCAATTGATTAATTAGCTAAAAGGGGTTTGTGAGTCCCGACGCGTTTTAAGTTTTCTAAGTTATTTTAACTTCTCTTCCGGATGTTTATCCTTATCTTAATTAGTGTAAAAGACGTCTACACATGTAGACGCGTTTTAGCTAATAAAGATAAAGATAAGTTTTCCCGGATATTTATCCTTATCTTAATTAATCTGAAAGGCGTCAGCCATGGTGGACGCGTTTTAGATAATTACAAATAAAGATGAATTAATCTATATTTATCTGTCGGTTAAGATAGATAAATCCTAGATTTTTCTATGTTAATCGCGAACGCAGAAAAAGCATATAAATACCTTACATCTTGAAGAGTTAAAAAAAAAAAAGAAAGAGTTGAAAGCCATTAAGAGAGAGTGTTATTATAGCGAGTTGAAGATCGAAGCAACAACGTCGGAACGCCGGAGCGCTGCCATTTCCAGAAGTCGGCGTCCTTTAAAGAATCTTCATCCTTTCAAGGCTTCAACCATTGGGCATAAGTGTTTCATTTCTGCATTTTTATTCTACATCTTCATTAATCTTTCATTCTTCAATATTCACTTTATGCAACACACACCACAGCATCATCTTTCAAAACCTATTTGATTAAAGGGGTTTCAAAAGCCATTTAACAAGTAAGTTTGTTGTTCAATCGCATGCTTAAAATCATGATCATGATAGATACTACTTCTACTTAAAGTTCTCATCATTGTTTCTTCATTTCTTTTCTCTCTGTCTCTGCTGCACTCAACAACAACAAGAGAATCAAAGGGGAAATCAAGCACAAAGCCAGAAGGACTTCTGGACGATCCTCAACCTCAAACTCAACAGCAAGAACAAAGAACGAGAAGGGCTCTCTTTCTTCAGCCGGCTGAAGGAGGGGAATCAAGAGCTTAACATCTTCCGCATTTAAACAGGTAGGCGATCATACCCTCTTTTGGAACTTTTAAGTCAAAAGTTTCTGGCGATCACTGCACTTAGTTGCTGTTTTTAATAGGTTTAGTTTACACTAAACAACATAGATTTTTCATGTTAATTACACGAGCATTTTAAGCACCTACATCAGTGTGACATCATAGTTTCAAATCATCCTCTTCATATACGTGAATGCATCCTTAGCACTTCTCAAGTGCTTAATGATGCATTTCACTCTTATATCCTTTAAGGAACCTTTTCTTCAAAGAAATAAATTTCATGTCTCAACAATTGAGACTTGTTATGAAATTTATGTCAAACATCTTGACATACAGGTCAATATAATATCCCCACCGATCTATCTTAATAGATTCGTATTTCCAATACGTGGGATACTATAACTAAACCTATTATGGAAGAAAATATAGTTAATAATGTTTTCACTAATAGTAACATCCTGAAGTTATTCTTAATGACTTTGATGTTATTATAATAAAGCATTACTAAAGCGACCATGCTCCCACTGTCCTTTTTGAACACACACACAATCCATGACTATTCTTAATGATCACGTAATATTTGACCATTAAGTCAAAACTTTTATTACAACTTAGGAAGCTTCAGTTTGATTCAAAATAATTTTAAAATCATAACTTACTTCATGGACATTCTACAAGTTTTAAAAGTGTATCATATACATCTTTACCTCAATCACATTGAGAGAGCGCTTTTAATATCTAACTGTCATCATCTCATAATAATGATAGGCAGTATTGACAACTTATCAATCTTAAAGTTGTAATTACAGAGAGCATCATTATCATAGATTTTAAATCATAATCTATTTTGAGCTCCTCTCATCTTGCTAAATCAGATATGTCAAACATATCCTTTTAGTCATTGAGAGAATCTCAAAAATCTATGAAGCTCCCTGATGTGTTATGACTGGTTCCAAACAACTAAAGATTATCTAATAATCTTATGTTAGCTTGTGAATCTAGAACATCTTCTAGTTTTATCAGCTCTCACTGTCTTCTTTGAGGACATATTCCTCTTCACATAAAACAGCTTTCAGGATGATAATTATGTCATTATCGCCTGGCCAATAATTGTAATGTTCAAACTCTATAGATATTCACAAATTCACACTACGGTAATACCTGACTTTTAAATCAGGTTTGTTTATAATTCACATCTCATATGAATTATTTGGTTTCCATATCTTATATGGACATATATTGACTTATTTGGAACTATCTGTAAAGCATGGACATCTAATGTTCATACTCATGTTCACAAGGATAAGAATTAGGTAAATCTTATTATGTATTGCACCATATCTTAATAAGGTGCAATTCTTCATTCTATTATATTACTATGATATACAATGAGAATCAATCGAGCGAGGACACAATTATCCTCTTAATGATTTATGTGAATCATATACCTAAATATTAGTTTCTTTGATCAAATCAAAAATTCTAATACTTCATATTGATCTTATACCTTAATCTTTCAGATGCATTCGTCTTGTACTTCAGTAAGTACATACAGTCGAATCATTCTAAGAGTACACTAATAAAGTAAGTCAATAAAAGTGATTATCTTTGGCCTTAAGAGGACATTGAGCTGTTTACATTAGTATGTATCAGCACATGAAATGTCACTTCAAGAATCTATAGTGCATTGACTGATTTGAACAACTATTGTTCCTTCTCAGTCAACGTTATTCACTTTTATAATTCTTGATATCTTATGCAACTGATGAGGCAGAATCCGATTCGGCCCATTAAAACAAGCCCAAACCCAGTTTAGCCCAGCAGCAGCACTAAAAGGCCCTCTGGAGGCCTCCGGCCCGCTAACGGCCCAACAACCCTCGGCCCGTAAGCGGCACAGCAGCCCTCGGCCCAGCAGGCTTCGGTCCATCAGCGGCCCAACTCCCTTCGGCCCAACAACCGTGTCCGGCCCATTCCGGTGGAGGACTAGGCACTATGGCGGTTTACCAGTAAGCCCGGACATAGTCCTATATCGGCTATCACCGTTAACCATCCTCTATCCTCAGCTATAAATACCACGCTATTTATTGCCAAAGGTATGTCTCCAAGACCCTCAAGGAACATAGTCCAAAAAGCATTAAAGCTACTCTTTGTCTTCTGAATCGAATCTTCTTCAGAAGCTAACTTAACCGTCGGAGGGGGTTCCTAAGGGCCGAAGCCCGGGACTCCTGCTAACCGGTTTCTTCTTCTTCTTTCCCTCTTGCAGGGGCTCGGTTCGAATCGTCGCCGACCTCTCCGAGTCGGTCTCGGCCGCCGACCTCGGACTTCTCCCACTGGTCTCGACGCCGTGTGCCGGCTGCCCCGCAACCGAAGGAGACTCGGTTACGCGCCGCCCATTCGTCTACCGGAGGAGCCTCGGCCCCACTTCCCAAAGACAAGCCAGCCTCCGACCGAGCCGCTCTCGGCCAAGGACCTTCGGCTTCGCCTCTGCCTCCGTCGCCTTCCGGATCCCCTGTCGAGCCTCTTTTTACCGATCCGACCCAGCTCCGGATCCCTAAATCTCAGATTCCAGCTTCGGAATCCGGTCGTGATAGCTTCGGCTACATCAGTAACTAAATAACAATTATTCAGTTTCATTTTAGACTCCTATAGATATACAAAGATTTACTATCAGACAGCAACCTATGAATATCATGAACAATTGTTGAGTCTAACTCAACACTTACATTTTTTCTTGATTTCCTTTTACTTGTTTAAGTCTACATACCATCGCAGCTTTGAGAACCATTTCCAATATCTCATATTGGAGATTCTAATTCTCCAATAGACATGCAAAAAATTGATAATAAGAATATCTGAAACTTCTTTCAAGTTTCATATTCGTTTTGCCTTTTATCAATATTCTTATATTGGTCGCAGTGGGAGAACTGCTACTTCTCTATTTCAGCTGACCTTCCTTTCAGATATAGGTTCGACCGTTTAAAATCTTACCACTTTCCTTTCTCAAAGGCACATCATAAATATCTCTTCATCTTGGTCTATCCAAATAAGAGATTTCATGACAATCATTGCCTTTCAAAAAGGCATACTGATAGCCAATGATTATGTCGTTAAAAACCCAAGCTAACAATCATATTTTAATCGGCTCATGTAAACTAATTTTAGCAATAGCAGTGGTGAGTCCGAATCGAATACACAGGGAATTAAGATTTTAATTTCGAAAACCTTAGATTTTAATTATCTAAAAAGTTGAGAATTTGAATTGATTAATTAACTACCTAATGAAATTAAACTAAATTTACAAATCTAACTAACCTAATTTTTAAAAGAACAAAGACAACCACATTCAAAATTGAGAAGAGAGAGAGAGAGATTAACAAAAGATCGCAAAAATAATATAACTTCTATATTGAACTAATCAAGTTTTATGCAACAAGAAATAATAAACAATAGCAACTTAACTTAACTAAACTAAAATAAGCCAAAACAAAGTAAAAGATGATCCCAATAATACAAGTTGCAACAGTGCGGTGGCAGTAGGAAGCAGGCGAGCGCAGGTGTGCTTGGAGCTTCAAGCGTGCATGCATGTGCTGCGGCGTGTGGAGGCTTGCAGCGGACGTGCGTGCATGCGTGGAGGCTTGCAGCTTGGAGTGCGGCGCATGGAGGTGCTCGTTGGCTGGGCATTGGGCAATGCGTGAGGGCCGACAGAGACGTGCTTGCATGCACGTTTGTGCGCTGGTGGAGGTGCAGCTAGCTCGCGCAGGTGCTCGCTGGTGTGCAGCCGGGGCAGTTGGTGGTGCACTGGGAGGGGGAACGTGCATGGGCAGTGCGGAGCAGCTGCTGGCCGGCGCTGGTGTCGCGCTGTGGAGCGGGGAGGGGGTTGCGGCCTGGCGGCTGGTGGACTCGAGCATCACCGCGTGGGAGAGAGAAGAGAGAGAGGAAGAGAAAGGCGTGGGAGCGGAAGAGAGGGAGGAAGAGAAACCGGAGAGAGAGGAGGAAGAGTAACCGGAGAGGGAGGAGGAGAGTGCGGCTGGGAGGAAGAGAACAGAGGAGGGAGGAAGGGTGCTTAGGAGACGGAGAGGGAGAAGGAATCTGCGGGAGAGAGAAAGAGTAGGGTGGAGAGAAGGCTTCGGGGGATTAAAAAAACAGAGAGAGAGAAAGAACAAGGGAGAGAAAGAGAGGCTGCAGGAGAGAGGGAAACTAGAGAGAAAGAGGAAAGCGCCGGCTAAGAAAACATAGAGAGAGAGAAAGAATAATGCGGCTGAGAGGAAGGGGGGATCCTTTTAAAGAAAAGAGAAGGAAGGTTTTTTTTTTAAATAAAGAAAGTGGGGAAAAGGTAGGTGGCTGGTCTTTCTTGGGTTCTTTGGGCAAGAATTAGGGCAACATTAGAGCATCAAATGACATTTTTACCCCTGCTTTAATCTTTTGGACAAAATGAAGTCGAATTTATTGAGATTCGAACACTAGACCTCCCCCAAATTTCCAGAAACTCCACCAACTGTACTGCATCATCGGCATGTCTTGTTCACATAGAATAAATATAAATTAGCATATTATCATAAAAAAATCATTATATTTATTTATTTCATCTCGGTTTTGTCGAAAAACCGCAAATGCACTATACTCCGTTAATCACATGAAATGACGATGATTTTAAGTCAGAATTTGACGAAATTGGTACCGTTGGACTTGGTACACAATTATCTATCATTTCACGCTATTTTACAGATAAAAACGTGAGTATGATGCGTATGATTGCCCTTAAATGATCAATTTAACACTTTATCACACCCCCCAACTTACTCATTGCTAGTCCCTTAGCAATGCAAAGAAGGAAAATTTAAGACAAACAATGAATTATCATGCTTCATTTGTAGTATCTATCGCAAACAATTTAAGTGGTAGCCGATTGGTTAAGCTAAAGTTTTCATATCCTACAATATTTTGATTCACGACAGGTGATTGTGCATGACACGCTTAGAACTCGTTTCCGACCTTTCTGGTATATTCTTTCCTTTATTACCCTTTAGATAAGACTACCTGGGGAAGAAAAGAGAATAAAAGATTTTCCGATCAGTCAACGAGGACCGTTTTTCAGTTCCCGTCCCGACTCAGCACTTTTCACGACATGGTCATATTTCTGGTACGATGGACTTTTTAGCATGGCTTTTTCATTTCATTGTACTTTTGCTTTTGAGAGTGCGTACTTTTTGCCACCTACCTTCCTTTAGCTCTTTTAACGCCTTCAATTGTCTTTAGTGTTTACAACTGTCCATTTTAAATGACCGCCTCTTTTAGAGTGTTGAGTGGGACAATCCCCTATTACGAATCCTAACACATTCCTTTCGTTCAACCCAAAAGAAAAATTAGAATAAGTAGTCTTATCCTTAAGGTTAATTCTAGCAATTCTATACTTTTAAGATCTTTCATTTATTCTAAGTTGCCGTGTGTGTGTGAAAATTATCCTGCCGTGGATTTTTGTGAAGTGGGATATTTAAACTTTGAAGGCTCTTTAACCAATGTGACTACCAAAAAATTGATTTATTTAAGATTTACTTAATGAAACATGATTTTCATGCAATTTTCATAAGATGTGAAAAGAAGTTTTTGAAAGAAATTTTAAAATTTTGACCATTTTTCAGTGAAAGATATCATCTTTCTTCAAAAGATTTTCAATAAATGTATATCAAATTGATTGTCCCACCCCCCAACTTGATTGACATTGTCCTCAATGGCATAAAAGATATGAAAAACATGTCTGCCAGAAGAGAATTGTGAAGGAGAGACACAACCTGTGATGAAGAGGATGCGACATACCAAAGGCAACTGCTGCTCAAGGACCTAAAAATAAAAAGAAATACAAAAACTGAAGTAAGATATTGGGTTGCCTCCCAACAAGCGCTAAGTTTATCATCTTCAGTCAGACGGAGGTTCAGTTATTGTGGATCACTCAGTTCGATGGATTCAGGTGGCTCATTTTGAAGATTTTCAATAAATGGTTTCAACCGTTGACCATTAACGGTGAAAGTGTTCCCACTTTTAGGATTCAGAATTTTAACAGCTCCATAATCGAAGGCTTTAACGACCACGAATGGTCCATCCCATCTGGATTTCAGTTTTCCAGGAAATAGGCGAAGCCTAGAGTTAAATAGCCAAACTTTCTGATTTGGAAGAAAGGATTTTCTCACAATATGTTTATCATGGAAAGCTTTAGTTTTGGCTTTATAAATCTTTGACTTTTCATAGGCCTCGTTGCACAACTCTTCTAGCTCACTCAGTTGTAAGGTTCGATGGGCACCAACTTGGCTAGGTCCAGATTGACTTGTTTAATGGCCCAATAAGCCTTATGTTCCAATTCCACCGGAAGGTGGCACGCTTTTCCAAAAACTAGGCGATAATGATAAATGCCAATAGGAGTTTTGTAAGCGGTCCGATAGGCCCATAAGGCATCATCCAATCTTTCAGACCAATCTTTTCTATCGGGCCTAACGGACTTTTGCAGAATATTCTTAATCTCTCTATTGGAAACTTCCACTTGGCCACTGGTTTGGGGATGATAAGGGGTAGCTATTTTGTGATTAATCCCATATTTCTTAAGCAAAGCTTGAAACTGGTAATTCGTGAAATGCATTCCCCCATCACTTATGATAGCTTTAGGCCACCCGAACCGAGAAAAGATATTCTTCTGAACGAATTTAATGACCACTTTATGATCATTGATTCGAGTGGCTACTGCTTCAATCCACTTAGAGACATAATCCACCACTACCAGGATATATGTATGTCCAAAAGAAGGTGGAAAAGGTCCCATTAAGTCAACCCCCAAACATCAAAGACTTCAACCACTAAGATTGGGTTGAGTGGCATCATATCCATTTTCGCCATATTTCCTACAGCCTAGCATCGGAGGCAAGTTTTGTTGAACTCATGGGCATCTTTGAAAAGTGTGGGCCAGTAAAAACCACTTTGCAGGACCTTGGCTGTAGTTTTCTTTCCTGAGAAATGGCCCCCACAGGCCAGGTTATGGCAGGAGTTGAGAACACTCTGTTGTTCTTCTTCAGGAACGCATCACCTAATGATTTGATCAGGACATAATTTGAATAGTTTCGGATCCTCCCAGAAATCATACTTCTCCTGGGAAAAGAATTTGTCCTTCTCACTTTTAGTCCATCCTTCCGAAAGCTGATTAGTCACCTTGTAATTGACAATATGAGCATACCAAGGTGCAACAGTGTGAGAAATGGCTAGAAGATGCTCATCAGGAAAGGAATCAGTTATTGGTGCACTTTCGGAGATCAGAATTCGGGATAGGTGGTCAGCTACCACATTCTCAGAACCCTTCTTATCCCGAATTTTCAAATCAAATTCCTGAAGGAGTAAGATCCATCTAATAAGTCTAGGCTTTGCATCCTTCTTGGTCAATAGGTATTTCAGAACTGAGTGATCAGAATAGATTATGACTATTGCCCCTAAAAGATAAGATCTGAATTTTTCTAGGGCAAAAATCACAGCTAATAATTCCTTTTCTGTGGTGGTATAATTCATTTGAGCATCTGCAAGGGTGCGACTTGCATAATATATCACCACGGGACACTTGTTTATTCTTTGTCCCAAAACCGCACCGATAGCATAATCAAAGGCATCGCACATGATTTCGAAGGGCAAAGACCAATCTGGAGATTGAAGAATCGGAGCTTTGGTCAAAGATTCCTTCAGAGAATTGAATGCCTTGATGCAAGATTCATCCATTTGGAAAGGAACATCCTTAGCTAGGAGAAGAGTTAGAGGCCGGGCAATTTGAGAGAAATTGTGAATAAACCGGCGATAAAAACCGGCATGGCCAAGGAATGAACGGATCTGTCTAACCGAGGTAGGAGGAGGAAGATTGGATATGAGATCGATCTTAGCTTTATCTACCTCTATCCCCCTTTCAGACACAATGTGGCCTAGAACAATGCCCTCTCGAACCATAAAATGACTCTTTTTCCAGCTAAGTATCAGATTGGTGTCTATGCATCTTGCTAGCACCTGTTTAAGATTTTCCAAGCAATTTTCAAAAGAATCCCCGAAGATTGAGAAATCATCCATGAAAACTTCGAGGAATTCTCCCACCATATCGGAGAATATAGCCATCATGCACCGTTGAAATGTGGCTGGTGCGTTGCATAATCCAAATGGCATCCTCCTAAAAGCAAACGTGCCATAAGGGCACGTAAAGGTGGTCTTTTCTTGATCTTCCGGGTAAATAGACACTTGATTGTACCCAGAGTACCCATCTAAGAAGCAAAAGTACTTCTGGCCCGATAACTTTTCCAGAATCTGATCCATGAAGGGGAGTGGAAAGTGATCCTTCTTAGTCATGAGATTCAGCTTTCGGTAATTAATGCACACTTTCCATCCCGTGGTGAGCCTAGTGGGTACCTCTTCTCCATGATCATTCTTAATAACCGTTAATCCAGATTTCTTGGGTACCACTTGGGTTGGGCTGACCCATTTACTATCCGATATGGGGTAAATGATACATGCACCCAGCCATTTCACAAATTCCTTCTTCACCACTTCTTTCATATTGGGATTAAGCCGCCTTTGCATCTCCTGACTGGGCTTAGAATTCTCTTCCATGTAGATATGATGCATGCAAATGGACGGACTTATTCCTTTCAAATCTGCCACCGACCATCCAATGGCACCCTTGTGGTCCTTGAGGACCTTAGTTAATTGGGCCTCCTGCGGCGATGTGAGATTTGCCGCAATGATGACCGGGAGAGTGTGGTCCGGGCCCAAGAAGATATACTTGAGAGACTCAGGTAATGGTTTGAGTTCAAACTTAGGAGGGTCATCTAAGGATGGCAAAGCGGGCTCAAATTGTAAGGCTGGTAAAGGTTCAACCTTGGTCCAAGATGTTAATGGGCCGGGAGAGTCCTTTAAAGTATTGGCTTCCTCCAAAAGGTCATGCATGAACATCTCATTTTCCTCAACCAGATTATCTAAGATATCAATGGTATGGCATTCTTCTTCATGCTCTGGGTATTGAGATGCTTTGAAGACATTAATCTTGACCTTTTGACCCCCGAATGAAATGTCCATCATGCCAGTTTCACAATTTATATTAGCTTTGGCAGTGGCTAAGAATGGACGACCTAAGATGATCAGGGTGTGAATGAGTTCCTCAGGTAATGCCATATCCAGAATAAGAAAATCCACGGAAAAATAACAATCATGAACCTTCACAATAACGTCCTCAATTAATCCCCGTGGAGTCTTCACAGACCTATCAGCCAACTGCAAGATGATGGGTGTGGGCTTTAATTCCCCAATATCAAATTTCTCATAAATGGATGTTGGCAAGAGGTTCACACTAGCACCTAAATCCAATAAAGCTCTATCAAATGTAACTCCACCTAAGTCACATGAGATCAACGGTGCTCCAGGATCCTTCAACTTCTTGGGTAGGTGATTCATCACAATCGCACTTACATCTTCTGAAAGCCGAACCTTTTCGGGTGCCATTCTAGATTCTCTTCGTGGAGTACATAATTCCTTGAGGAACTTAGCATAAGCTGGCACATACTTGATGGCATCGAGGAGTGGAATAATAATCTGGACTTGTTTGAATAAATCCAACAACTCCTCATTATAGGCCAGTTTCTTCCTGGCATTGGGCTTAGCTAACAAAGCATTTGGAAATGGCACCCTAGGTTGATAAGAACTTGGCCCTTCATCTATCTTCCCTTTCCCTTTCGGGTCCTCCTCCAACTTTTCCATGTTGGGTTCAGCCTCACTCTCACTTTCAATTTCATGAGGCCCATCAGTGGAACCTTTAGCTAACTCTCCATTTGTATATGGGTTTTCTAAACTTTTCCCACTCTTGAGGGCTAAAATGGCTTTAGCATTCTCAAATTGCGGCCCTTTAGGTTGTGGTAATGGGTCAGGCTGATGTAAAAGACCCGATTGTTGTGAAAAACACGGAGGTTGATTCCTTGGATTAGCAATGGGTTGACTAGGAAGTTGACCCACTTCTCTTCTCATCGTAGCTTTAGCTAGTTGGCCCATTTGACTTTCCAACTTAGAAATGGATTGTTGCTGGGTCAAAATCAGTTGTTGAAGTTGAGTGAATTTGTCCTCAAAGTTGGGCTGAGGAGGTTGTTGGTAAGTGGGTGGAGGATGGTGTTGGGTTTTCTCCGTTTCTCCGGATCGCTCACGCAGCGGAAAATAAAATTTTTATAGCGATCCGTTTCCCGTTTCGAAGAACTAAAATACGATAATCGGATTATCGAAGTTCTCACCATGTGCGGATTCGAATCCGCAGCCGTTCGGTTCCGTCGGTGCGACACCGCAAGCCGCGCAAACGCCCGGCCTCTAGCGAAGTCCACGCTATCCTCCCCGCGACGGATATCCTCGAGTTCCTCGTTCTTCGCAGCCCGCGAAGCCTCCGCTGGTCGCCGCAATGATCGCCGCAGCGCGCAGACGATTTCCCGTCAAACGGGATTCGGACAAGCGGCGGAGCAGATATGGATCTGCCTAGACTCCAAAGGAAGACAGAAACTGAGGAGGGGTGGCTAGGGTTAGCAGCAGCTTGGCCTGCTCAGCCCGTTCGCTATGTTTTATACTAACCGCGCGGTTTTTCACAAAAACCCCCGGTTTATATAAAACCCACTTATTTATCCATCGCCTTGAGAATCATGTGCGTGTGACCCTCTAGGCCCAAGTACCAGTCCAGTTAATGGCCCAACAAGCCCAATGACTCCTCACTGGCTTTATTAATTAATTAATAACCCTTTATTAATCAATTAATCAATCGAATTGATGTCGCACATCGAATTCGACCGGGCCTCCAATCACGTTCGGTGCCAAGTAACACCGCGTGAACCCGGAAGGTACTTGGGGTTAAGTAACCCACTCTTGGAACCTTTCCGTCGACAGTTACCGCGTGGATATAATCATTCATTCGTACAATGCTCTCGAGTCAACTCAGGGTATGGCGAGCTGTCAAACCCTAACCGGTCGACTCACTTGGATTGGATGCCGCTGATTAATATCGGAAAACTCCTTTCCCGATATTATCGTCCGCCCAGGCCAGGGACTTCCGAGCATCCTTCCTAGAGCATTCTCTCTCTAAGTGGGAGATTGTTAGTTTAGGTGGCCTACAAGCCAATCTAACAATGTAAATCTCGTTCATTATTAATAAAATGGCATAATATTCATTATGTGTAAATCACGTTAATTATCGTTTCATAATGAAGTCCGTGAATATGTGCTATGGTGATCAGATTATGATGAGATCATACTAATGAGACTAATCACTTAAACACACATATTCTTAATCGTTCCTAGTCGGAGGATATCCGAGAAGGACATCGGATATCCGGTTAGACTAGTACAGATTACTCCTGCTCATATGATGAGGATGGCTGGTCTCATGAGTCACTTGTGTGGAGACACTAAGGTGAATCTGTAGGTGCTCATTGGAGAATGAGTTCACTGAACTGATCCGACTGAATCGCTGGATGGTATTGTACCTCACTGTCAACCAGCTTGATTCTATTGTCGCAGTTGCATGGATGGTCCTCGGACCTGAGACACCAAGGACACCTTGGCGGTGGACTTCTGTACTTTGACCTTGGTCTACGAATCTCTAGCCATGGGATTCTAATACGCCAAGGATTGGGTACAGCGGAATACCGTCGAAGGGAATTGTGTGTCAATAAGGAATCATTTGCTATCGGTACTTAGAGAGAGAATGCTCTAGGAAGGATGCTCGGCAGTCCCTGGCCAGGGCGGACAATAATATCGGGAAAGGAGTTTTCCGATATTAATCAGCGGCATCCAATCCAAGTGAGTCGACCGGTTAGGGTTTGACAGCTCGCCATACCCTGAGTTGACTCGAGAGCATTCTACGAATGAAGGATTATATCCACGCGGTAACTGTCGACGGAAAGGTTCCAAGAGTGGGTTACTTAACCCCAAATACCTTCCGGGTTCACGCGGTGTTGCTTGGCACCTAACGTGATTGGAGGCCCGGTCGAATTCGATGTGTGACATCAATTCGATTGATTAATTGATTAATAAAGGGTTATTAATTAATTAATAAAGCCAGTGAGGAGTCACTGGGCTTGTTGGGCCATTAACTGGACTGGTACTTGGGCCTAGAGGGTCACACGCACATGATTCTCAAGGCGATGGATAAATAAGTGGGTTTTATATAAACCGGGGGTTTTTGTGAAAAACCGCGCGGTTAGTATAAAACCTAGCGAACGGGCTGAGCAGGCCAAGCTGTTGCTAACCCTAGCCGCCCCTCCTCAGTTTCTGTCTTCCTCTAGAGTCCAGGCAGATCCAGATCTGCTCCGCCGCTTCTCCGAATCCCGTTTGACGGGAAATCGTCTGCGCGCTGCGGCGATCATTGCGGCGACCAGCAGAGGCTTCGCGGGCTGCGAAGAACGAGGAACTCGAGGATATCCGTCGCGGGGAGGATCGTGTGGACTTCGCTAGAGGCCGGGCGTTTGCGCGGCTTGTGGTGTCGCACCGACGGAACCGAACGGCTGCGGATTCGAATCCGCACATGGTGAGAACTTCGATAATCCGATTATCGTATTTTAGTTCTTCGAAACGGGAAACGGATCGCTGTAAAAATTTTATTTTCCGCTGCGTGAGCGATCCGGAGAAACTGAGAAAACCCAACAGTGGTATCAGAGCCAGGTTCCACTGTTTCTCGTCCCGTTTCGGTTTCCGAAATTGATTTTTCTTGTGTTATTCCATGCGTTTAATCAGATTAAAATGACAGAATCGTGGCTTTTGGGCTTGATGCATGGGAGGATTGGATATTGGTAATGGGGCCTGTTGATTCTTCCAAGAAAAATTAGGGTGGTTTCTCCAGCCATGATTGTAAGTATTTGAGAATGGATCATTATTGGGCCTGGAGAATCCCTGGGCAGCCTGAACTTGTTCCTGAATGAATGGTGGAAGTTGGGCTGCAGTTGGGCATTCATTCACTCGATGGGTTGGGCTTGCGCATAAGGCACAAATGTCATGATTGGCAGAAGATGGGCCTTCATATGGACTAGTTTGTGTTGGGTAAGTAGGGTCTTGCTTGTTTAAGGCCAAGAGTTGGTCTAATTTCTGGGTCAAGATGTCTACCTTATCTAATTTCTGATTAATCAAATTTATGTCCATTCTGGATTCGGGCTCTCCACGGGCCTTAAGTTCATACATTCCAGTCCGTTTAGATGGCCCAACAGACCTCTCATAAGATGATAATGAGGCATGATTGATGGAATTTTCACTTAACATCTCAAAAAGATCATAGGCCTCCTCTTCATTTTTCATCATAAATGCTCCTCCACATAAGGCATCCACCATCTGTCTGAACTGTTCAGACAATCCTTCATTGAATGCTTGGACAATTTGCCATTTTGAAAGCCCATGATGAGGGCATTTCCTAAGCAATTCTTTCAGTCTTTCCCAAGATTCATAGATCAATTCCCCAGGAGTTTGGGTAAAACTCGTGATGGCCCTTCTCATGGTATTGGTCCGTCCTATGGGGTAGAATTTCTTGAGAAATTCTTTCTGCATTTCTTCCTATGTCCTAATGGGCCTTCCTATAGTCCCCAACCAATATTTAGCCTTATCCTTTAATGAAAAGGGAAATAAGGTCAACTTAAGGCCTTCATCGGTGAAATTCTGGATCTTCACCGTGGAACAGATTTCTAGAAATTCATCCAGATGCTTATAAGGATCTTTATTAGTATTCTCATAAAAGGATGGGAGCATCTGAATGGTGCTAGATTTAATTTCATATTGATTGGCTGGATTCTGAGGAAGATGAATACAAGATGAAGGTTGATATCGATTTGGAATGAAATAGTCCTTCATTTGCTTCGGTGGGTCCTGATTATCAGCCATTTGATCTTGTGGTGGATTTCTTTGATGTAGGATTCTCTCTATTTCAGCAAATGGTCCTAGGAGGTTAGGGTTTTGAGATCTCCTACCTTGCATACACTAGGACTGAGAGAGAGAAGATGGATTTGAGTTTTGTTTTCTATTTATTTTTATTTTATTTTTTTTAAATGCAAACAATTTTGGCAAACAAATTATCCTAATGATCTAATGTTAACCTAGACTCTCTATGTGAATTTTCTTACAAGGTAAATGGAGTCCACCTCAAGTCACAACCACAATCAATCAACGGCCAGATAAGAGGTGGGGTAGTGGGAGGCTCCCCCTACTTTCGTAGGGACCTAATTAGAGAACCACTTTCCCGCTTAGGCGTTTGCCTTTTTAACCTCTAGCCTAGACACTGTTGCCAAAAGTGGAGGCAACCCAAAATTTAAACCATTCACGGTGTAAACCCTAGATTCTCTTTCGACTTGCTTTTAATTGGATTAGGAAATGCCAATGCAATGAAGGTGATTTGTGGGCTAAGGAAGGGTGATCAAATCCCTACCTGATGTGGTTAAAGTTGTTGCCCTTAAAGTCTTTTTGAATGCAATACAAGACAATAAGTAAATCAATGCAGGGTGGGTTGATGCAATCATGAATGACTTGCTAAAATTGAAACACGTATCTTTCTCCCGCAATCTTCAACAATTTATAGAAATAACTATGAAAGGAAGGTAACTCATGCTTTCCTAGAATGATGAATGCCTAGCATGGAAGGTTTCTAATCTGGAAATGAAGGTTTTTAAATTTGGATGTTCTTCTTTTGTTTCTTTTTTTAGTTAATGGAAACCTATCTAAACTAGAAACTACAAAAATTGAAACTAACTAAAGTAAGGAAATTGAAACATAGAAAGTTGGAACACACTTACCATGATTTCGCTTTCCTTTTTTTTTTCTCAATATACCTACAAAAATAAGAAAAAGAAGGTTAGCTAAAGAATAATTACACTAAATCCATGATAATCAAAATTAAAAATCTAACTTCCCCGGCAACGGCAACAAAAATTGATAGCCAATGATTATGTCGTTAAAAACCCAAGCTAACAATCATATTTTAATCGGCTCATGTAAACTAATTTTAGCAATAGCAGTGGTGAGTCCGAATCGAATCCACAGGGAATTAAGATTTTAATTTCGAAAATCTTAGATTTTAATTATCTAAAAAGTTGAGAATTTGAATTGATTAATTAACTACGTAATGAAATTAAACTAAATTTACAAATATAACTAACCTAATTTTTAAAAGAACAAAGACAACCACATTCAAAATTGAGAAGAGAGAGAGAGATTAACACAAGATCGCAAAAATAATATAACTTCTATATTGAACTAATCAAGTTTTATGCAACAAGAAATAATAAACAATAGCAACTTAACTTAACTAAACTAAAATAAGCCAAAACAAAGTAAAAGATGATCCCAATAATACAAGTTGTAGCAGTGCGGTGACAGTAGGAAGCAGGCGAGCGCAGGTGTGCTTGGAGCTTCAAGCGTGCATGCATGTGCTGCGGCGTGTGGAGGCTTGCAGCGGACGTGCGTACATGCGTGGAGGCTTGCAGCTTGGAGTGCGGCGCGTGGAGGCATGCAGCGGACGTGCGTGCATGCGTGGAGGCTTGCAACTTGGAGTGCGGCGCATGGAGGTGCTCGCTGGCTGGGCGTTGGGAAACGCGTGGGGGCCGACAGAGACGTGCTTGCATGCACGTTTGTGCGCTGGTGGAGGTGCAGCCGGTGCAACTGGCTGGCACAAGTGCTCACTGGTGTGCAGCTGGGGCGGTTGGTGGTGCACCGGAAGGGGGAACGTGCATGGGCGGTGCGGAGCAGCTATTGGCCGGCACTAGTGTCGCGCTGTGGAGCGGGGATGGGGTTCCGGCCTGGCGGCTGGTGGACTCGAGCGTCGCCGCATGGGAGAGAGAAGAGAGAGAGGAAGAGAAAGGTGTAGGAGTGGAAGAGAGGGAGGAAGAGAAACCGGAGAGAGAGGAGGAAGAGAAACCGGAGAGGGAGGAGGAGAGTGCAGCTGGGAGGAAGAGAACAGAGGAGGGAGGAAGGGTGCTTAGGAGACGGAGAGGGAGAAGGAATCTGCGGGAGAGAGAAAGAGTAGGGTGGAGAGAAGGCTTCGAGGGATAAAAAAAACAGAGAGAGAGAAAGAACAAGGGAGAGAAAGAGAGGCTGCGGGAGAGAGGGAAACTGGAGAGAAAGAGGAAAGCGCCGGCTGAGAAAACAGAGAGAGAGAGAAAGAATAATGCGACTGAAAGGAACGGGGGATCCTTTTAAAGAAAAGAGAAGAAAGGTTTTTTTTTAAAATAAAGAAAGTGGGAAAAGGAAGGTGGTTGGTCTTTCTTGGGTTCTTTGGGCAAGAATTAGGGCAACATTAGAGCATCAAATGACATTTTTACCCCTGCTTTAATCTTTTGGACAAAATGAAGTCGAATTTATTGAGATTCGAACACTAGACCTCCCCCAAATTTCCAGAAACTCCACCAACTGCACTGCATCATCAGCATGTCCTGTTCACATAGAATAAATATAAATTAGCATATTATCATAAAAAAATCATTATATTTATTTATTTCATCTCGGTTTTGTCGAAAAACCGCAAATGCGCTATACTCCATTAATCACATGAAATGACGATGTTTTTAAGTCAGAATTTGACGAAATTGGTACCGTTGGACTTGGTACGCAATTAATTATCTATCATTTCATGCTATTTTACAGATAAAAACGTGAGTATGATGCGTATGATTGCCCTTAAATGATCAATTTAACACTTTATCACATACCATGAGTACCTCTTCACCTTGGTCTATCCAAGTAAGAGGATTCATGATACCTTATTAGGATAGTGACTCACTTATCCCTAAAGACATTCTTTAGAATTTTCTAGTCAGTCTGAGTATGAGAAGTATTGGCATCCAATATGCCAACATCTCGAATAGACGATATTTTAGTGAACGAAGGAAATAACGTGATTTAAGCAGATAGTTCTTATAACTCAATTATGGTCTTTTATCTTGAATTATTTCTCACTATTTTTCGACGGACTATATAACCTTCAGATATACAGAACAGAAGACTCCGACGGTCTCCTAGTGAGGATCAGAATCTCCAAGAATCACAGTATGACCTCGGATAAACACATAGTATCATACCGTTATCTTAGAGCAACCATCTCATGGTAATTGCAACTCCTTGCAATATCCGATCTTATTTCGGCTCCCAGGTCTTTAATGGTTGCGGGTAAACACAGTAGACCATTATCCCTGGTCCAAACTTTACCATCAATACGTAGAGTAAGAATACAGCTCCCGGGCAAACGCGAGGATAGCTACACCGTTCCTCTATTCAAATCTCAAGGCATCAAGATGCCATAGTTAATAGTCATTTCATCAGATGGTGGCAGATCTCAGGTAAACACAGAGAAATTGCCATCATTGAATCAAGTTCTAAAAACTATATTAATGGAGAGCCACGCGGTGCATTCTCAATGACTCACGCTCCGGCTTAGACTTTATGTTGAAAGTTTTGTTTATCTTAAAGTTGGTCTCATCCTAGGTGATAGTTTATAAATATATCGAATATATTTAACTATACCTAGATATTAGCAATCGATTCATAGTCAAAAACTAAAAGCATGCATCATCCATATATGTTCATTATGTGGTCATAGACAGCACGGTGATTAACTGGAGCCAAACAATTAATCACCAAAACTATATAACATTTATATAATCTAAACATGCAAACACATAGCCATTGGTGGGGGCTTATCTGAAGAGAAGAGAGTAGAGAAGGCGGGGGCAGATCGGGCGGGGGTTTGGTGTCATGCATTTCGTGACAAAAAAGAAAAGAGGGCGTACCCTGTTTTTATTTTTATCATGTTTTGTAAGTAAAAATCTTATCATAATATATTTTGATAATTCTACTAAACATCCTATTTTATACATTTTCACTATAAAAATATATATTTGTAAAAGAAAGTTGCATTATAATGCAACCAAACACCCTATAAGCTTACAAATCTAACTAACCTAGTTTTAAAAAGAACAAAGACAACCACACTAACTACAGGGAAAAGAGAGAGAATAATGAAAGATTACAAATATAATGCTAAACTATGACTTTTAAATTGAAATAATCAAGTTCTGCAGAAAGAGACAATACATAATAATAAATTAACTAAACTAAACTAAAAATAGGCCAAATAGAATACAAGAAGGTGAGAATAATGATAAAAAGATAAAATGCAGTAGCAGTGGCCCGAATGGGCACTTTGTGCCAAGCCGAAAGGAGGGCTGCAGACGTAGTAGAGCTTTGAGAGGGCCCCGGCATAGTAGACCAGGCTCAGCAAGTGGGTCGAAGACAGCACAAGGCTGCAAGCTGACGCGTGGCACAGAGAGGATGGCGGCGACAGGGTAGGACGGCCTGGCGAGATGTCGCGTGGTGTGTGCGAGAGGGAAGATGGGCAGTGCGCTCGCGGGCTTACGGCACATGCGACGATGTTAGGGGCTTCGTGCTCCTGTAGAGCGCCACGTGGCACTAACGGCGACAACGGGCGACGTGTGGCGGGCTCCGACAGCTACTGCGGCACGTCCTTCGCGTTCACTAAGAGGGAGGAGAGATAGAGGGGAGAGAAAGAGAGAGAGGGCACAGAAGAGGGCGAAGATGAGACAGGGGGAGAGAGAAAGATAGAGAGAAGAGTGCAGAGAAAGAGAGACGTCGGGAGAGAGAAGAAGGAAGAAAGAGAGATAGGTAGGGAAAGAAGCATAGAGGAAAAAGAGAGAGAGCACAATGCAGTAAAGAGGGGGAAGAAGAAAGAGAGAGAGGGGGAGTTCTAAAATTTAGAGAATCAAAAGTAAAAAATCCTTAAGAGAGACTTAGGATTTATAGGTTAAGAGAGATTTTTGAAATTCAAAATTTTGGCACAAAAAATAAAGAAGTTTGAATTTCAAATTAAACTCATCTCCCCTTAATTGGAGGAACCTCCTCCAAGACAAGGAGGTTTTTGAAATTTAAATTTTGAAGAAGAGATATCTCTCTCAGTGAATTTCAAGATTCCTTTCTTTCTCTCTCTCTTAGTGGGCATGTGGGCCCCACTTGAAGAGAAAACACAAAAATAAAACATTGTTTCTACCAAGATTCAAACTTTGGCCACTTCAATAGAGTTCAAGTGGTCTAACCACTATGCCATATGCTCGTCCATGTCCTATATCCACATAAAATGAAAATTAATTCCCTGTAGCAATTAATAATTTATTCAAATGTACATTAAGTCTTTGATAATTACCGAGAAGCCCCATTGATAATAGAATTCTCACAAATCTATCGACACTTGATTAATCGCATGAAATGACAATATGTTCAATTCCGAATTTTACAAAATTGATATCTTTGAAAGGATCACTGATTTATCTATCATTCCATATGATTTTGTACATAAAATCACTAGTGTAACGTGCAAATTCCATCTATTTATTGCCTCAAAATATGTAATTCAGTATGTGGTGATCCGCAACATATCATCAAAGATTGTCCGAAAGCCAAAGCTTTGCTGATGTAGGAACAAAAGAAAGGCAAGACTTAAGAACATGTTTATGCTCTCACCAAGAAAGATGCTAAGGAGACCCCTATTATTGCATAAGGTATTATTCTTATTGATGATGTTCATGCTAAGGTATTATTTAAACCTGAAGCTACTCATTCATTCATATCTACTAATTTTGCTAAATTATTTAAGAGTAGACTAATAGTTACTACATATCTATTGATAGTTACCATAGCTTCTAGAGAGGAGATTCACACTATACATTTTATATCTTCTGTTGTTGTTCATCTTGGGAATAGAGATAGATTTGCTGAGTTATATGTGATAAAGATGGTAGACTTTGATGTTATCTTAGGCATGGACTGGCTAGATAAGTATTTTGCCTTATTAGACTGTCATCATAAGAAGTTGATTTTTCAAGAACCTGGTGAGAAGGAGTTTATTTATCATTCCCTAGGCATCGATCAAACCGTGTCATGGTTTCTTCACTTAAGGATGAGAAATTGTTGAGGATGGGTTGTCATGGATATTTGGCTAGTGTGCTAGTTGTTCCATCAGATTGTACTGGTCAGAGGAATGTTACTGTTATTGATATTATTCGAGAGTTCCCTGATATCTTTCCAAATGATCTGCCTAGTTTACCTCCTTCATGTGTCATTGATCTTGTGCTAGGTACATCTCCTATTTCTAAGGCTCCATATCCTATGGCTCCAGTGGAGTTAGATGAATTAAAGAAGCAATTGCAGGAGCTGCTTCATAAAAGTATCATTTGGCCTAATGTGTCACCTTGGGGAGCCCCAGTGCTTTCGTATGTGATGAGGCAGAATCCGATTCAGCCCATTAAAACAAGCCCAAACCCCATTCAGCCCAACAGCAGCAGTACCAGGCCCTCCGGGAGCCTTCGGCCCGTCAGCGGCCCAGCAGCCTTCGGCCCATAAGCGGCACCGTCGCTCCTGGCCCAACAGGCTTCAGCCCGTCAGCGGCCCACTAGCCTACGGCCCGGGAGCAGCGCGGCAGCCCAGGGCCCAACAGGCTTCGGCCCATCAGCGGCCCAACCCCATTCGGCCCGGTAGCCGAATCCGGCCCACTCCGGTGGCGGATCGGGCACTATGGCGGTTTATCAGTAAGCCCTCATTTAGTCCTATATCGGCTGCCACCGTTAACCATCCGCTATCCTCTGCTATAAATACCCTGCTATTTATGGCCAAAGGTAGGGAACGGACGCTTCCCCAAGCCTCCGAGACCCTTAAAGGACTACTGTCCGAAAAGCATTAAAGCTGCTCTCTTTGCCTTCTGAATCAAATCTTCTTCAGGAGCTAACTTGACCGTCGGAGGGGGTTCCCCAGGGCTGACGCCCGGGACTCCTGCTGACTGGTTCTTCTTCTTCTTTCCCTCCTGCAGGGGCTCGGTTCGAATCATCGCCGACCTTCCCGAGTCGGTATCGGCCGCCGACCTCGGATTCCTCTCCCTGGTCTCGACGCCGTACGCCGGCTGCCCCAAGACAGGAGACTCGGTCTCGCGCTGAAGGAGCCTTCGGGCTCACTATCCAAGAGCAAGCCCACTCTGAGTCGCCCCCGGCCTCGGACCTCCGGCTTCGGCTCCGTCACCTGTCGACAAGCAGACGGAAGAAGACTCATCCGCGCCGTTCCTTCGTCCGCCGAAGGAGCTTCGGCCCAAGACAGGAGACTCGGTCTCGCGCTGAAGGAGCCTTCGGGCTCACTATCCAAGAGCAAGCCCACTCTGAGTCGCCCCCGGCCTCGGACCTCCGGCTTCGGCTCCGTCACCTGTCGACAAGCAGACGGAAGAAGACTCATCCGCGCCGTTCCTTTGTCCGCCGAAGGAGCTTCAGCCCAAGACAGGAGACTCGGTCTCGCGCTGAAGGAGCCTTCGGGCTCACTATCCAAGAGAAAGCCCGCTCCGAGTCGCCTCCAGCATCGGACCCCCGGCTCCGCCTCTGCGTCCTTCACCTTCCGGATCCCCGTCGGGCCCCTTCGAACACCGATCCGGCCCAGCTCCGGATCCTCTTCTTCGGATTCCAGCTCCGGAATCCGGTCGTGATAGATCCAGTCTACATCACGTGGCGCCGTCTGTGGGAAACAAACAAACAAGTCATGTCTCGACAAATAAACCGACGATCCGGTCAAAGTGAAACAGAGGAACAGGAGGCCCCGGCACAGTTACCACTCTCCGAAGGCACCCTATCCGCCCCTTTAAGCGCGGCATGGCCAGTCACGCCAGGGTTTCCGGCTGAAGACAACCAGATAAAGGAACTTCAGCAACAAATGACCACACTGACCGACACTGTCACATCTTTGGCAAACATGGTATCTGCCATGGCCCAGTACATTGGGGTATTGAGCCAACTCCTCCATCAGGCACCTCCCTTTCGCCCTGTGCAGAACGAGGAGCCTCGGCCAGCGCCTTCACAAGTCTTCGTCGACAAGGCCGTTTCGGTGAACGACGAACCCTCAGCACCGCCTGCCCCTTGGGCAGCTCACCCACCACTTGTAAATCAGGAACCTCCACGTAGGCGATATCGGAAGGAGCGGGACCGAGGCAAGCAACAGGGTCCGCAACCGCGGCACCTACCGCTACCTACTCCCCCTTCCGAAATGCTTACGGAGGTAAAGCATATGCTCCGGCGACCTCAACGCTTAAAATCTGATCCTCGCCGAAGGGACCCTAGCAGATATTGCGAATATCATCAGGAGACTGGTCACATGACTGATGAATGTCGGCAACTTCAGGAGGAGATAGACCGCCTCGTCAGAGCAGGCCAGCTGCCGCTACACCAGTAAGAACAGCCTCGGCCGAGGCGCGACCGGAGAACCTCGGAGCAACGAGGCAACAACCGAAGAGATCCCCTTTCCTTTTTTAAGGCTATGCCTTTAAAATGACTGAAGTATTTGTAAACGGAAGCAACCGAGGGGCCCGCGGATTAGGGACCCCTGCAGACACGCATCCCCCTTTTTGTCTAGAATACGGGGTACCTTCGGCACTTCATGTAAACTAACCTGGAATTTAGCCAGGAGACATAAGGAAAGCCTGTTCTTTGAGAAGTGTCTCAGCAACAATTAGTAAAAGTCCGCGGCAACCTGATTCGGAGTGGCTCCGGCCATGCGTACCGAATCAGAGCGGCACAGATTTCTTCCAAAGTCCGCGGGTCCTTTGATCCGACGAATGGCGCTCGGCCATGTAATCCGGATCAGGACGCGGCATGATGCTTTCTCAAAGTCCGTGTAAACCGTACCGGGAGTGGCTTCGGCCATGCAAACCGTATCGGGAGCGGCAGGGTATTCTCTCAAAAGTCCGTGTAAACCGTACCGGGAGTGTCTTCGGCCATGCAAACCGTATCGGGAGCGGCAGGGTATTCTCTCAAAAGTCCGTGTAAACCGTACCGGGAGTGGCTTCGGCCATGCAAACCGTATCGGGAGTGGCATGGAATTATTTCTAAGTCCGTGTAAACCGTATCGGGAGTGGCTTCGGCCATGCAAACCGAACCGGGAGCGGCATGATTCTCTTAAAGTCCGCGAGTCCTTCGATCCGACGAATGGCTTCGGCCATGTAATCCGGATCAGGACACGGCATGGCTTTCTCTAAGTCCGTGTAAACCGTATCGGGAGTGGCTTCGGCCATGCAAACCGTACCGGGAGCGGCATGGTTCTCTTAAAGTCCGCGAGTCCTTCGATCCGACGAATGGCTTCGGCCATGTAATCCGGATCAGGACGCGGCATGGCTTTCTCTAAGTCCGTGTAAACCGTATCGGGAGTGGCTTCGGCCATGCAAACCGTACCGGGAGCGGCATGATTCTCTTAAAGTCCGCGAGTCCTTCGATCCGACGAATGGCTTCGGCCATGTAATCCGGATCAGGACACGGCATGGCATTCTCTAAGTCCGTGTAAACCGTATCGGGAGTGGCTTCGGCCATGCAAACCGTACCGGGAGCGGCATGGTTCTCTTAAAGTCCGCGAGTCCTTCGATCCGACGAATGGCCTCGGCCATGTAATCCGGATCAGGACGCGGCATGGCTTTCTCTAAGTCCGTGTAAACTGTATCGGGAGTGGCTTCGGCCATGCAAACTGTACCGGGAGCGGCATGGTTCTCTTAAAGTCCGCGAGTCCTTCGATCCGACGAATGGCTTCGGCCATGTAATCCGGATCAGGACGCGGCATGGTTTTCTCAAAGTCCGTGTAAACCGTATTGGGAGTGGCTTCGGCCATGCAAACCGTACCGAGAGCGGCATGGTTCTCTTAAAGTCCGCGAGTCCTTCGATCCGACGAATGGCTTCGGCCATGTAATCCGGATGAGGACGCGGCATGGCTTTCTCTAAGTCCGTGTAAACCGTATCGGGAGTGGCTTCGGCCATGCAAACCGTACCGGGAGCGGCATGATTCTCTTAAAGTCCGCGAGTCCTTCGATCCGACGAATGGCTTCGGCCATGTAATCCGGATCAGGACACGGCATGGCTTTCTCTAGGTCCGTGTAAACCGTATCGGGAGTGGCTTAGGCCATGCAAACCGTACCGGGAGCGGCATGGTTCTCTTAAAGTCCGCAAGTCCTTCGATCCGACGAATGGCTTCGGCCATGTAATCCGGATCGGGACGCGGCAGGTTATTTTCTAAGTCTGCATAAGACGAAGCGGGAGCGGCTTCGGCCACAGAAGCCGCATCTAAAGCAGCCTTATCTGCTGGCGAGATTCTATCAGCGTCCTATCCGAACCTACATCGGGTCTCGACTTCGCAAGCTATAGCGAACGACGGAAAGATCTCGGATTTCGGAAAGGCCAGATCCACTCGTCATGCAGAAAACAATAAGGTAGAGCCCAAAAACATTCCTTGTATTCACAAACGAAAGGAAGAAGAAACTCGGCCATATGCCTGGCCGAAAGCTTACACAAGTGGAAAAGCAAAAACCGAGGGGAACCCTCGTATCAGTCCTCGACGACCCTCTCCTCCTCCACCTCGACGACGTTTCGGCCAGGAGAGGGAGAGGGAGAGTCAACGATCTGCACCGCTTCAGGAGCGACAGCTTCAGCGGGGGCCTCCTCGGCGGTCTCGACTTCATCTTCAGCAACTGAAGGCGAGGCCCTCTCAGCCATGAGGTCCTTCCACCAGGATAGGAGCTCCCTGGCTTCCTCGCCCATCGGCAGGGCGACCCCGGTCAAATCGACGCTCGGGCAGGCCCTCTGGGCGACAGCCAGTCCGAGGTCGAAGACCGAAGAAGACGCTAGCAGCTGGGCTTGGAGGATCTCTCGGGCGTAGTCACGCCCGGCCTTGTAGTCGGCTACGGCCGACTCCGCCACCTCTTCCAGTTCCTGCTTCAGGGCCGAGACCTCCTCGGCGTGGCGGCGCTTCTCCGAAGCCCGCCGGGACTCCTTGTCCTGGATCTGGGCCTTGAGGGCCCGGATCTCAGTCTGAGCAACAGCAAGCTCGCCCTCGGCTTTCTCCTTCTCCCGCTCGGCCTTCGCCTTGGCCTCGGCGGCAGCACGGGCCTCTGCTGCCCTCTCCTCTAGCTGCGCCCGAGCCCGGTCGCTCGCGGTTGCGAGCCTGTCAACCAAGGGCTCGATGCGGGGCGCCGCCGAGGTACCTTCACCAGAACCGTCCGGATCCTCCTCGGCCTCCAGAAGCTTGAGCCGGAGCAGCTCCTGATGATGCATCAGGACGCTACCCGTCATTGAAGCCTGTGGACCGAAAGCATTTAAGGGTTAGAAAATCAAGACAGCTAAGGAAGGCTAGGTTGAAGAATTTTCAGACTTCTTACCTGAACCGCCAACCGGGCGCTCATCGCCGCCAGGTCGGTAATCGAATGCTCCTTCAGCTCTTCGAAAGCTGAAGGGAGAGTGAGGCTGCTGAGCAGACGAAGGCACGTCTGCGGGTCCTCCATGCTCTCATCTTTGTACACCCCCGGCTCGGGGTGCCACCATTCGCGTTGCGCTCGGGGCGCCCGCGACCCAGCGCCTCCGTCATCGGCCCCTGCCGATACGGCCGGAGGGGAGTCGCCCCTCAACGCCTCGGGAGACGCCAGCCTTGCGGCCCTTCGGGCCCCGGCGCTCCTTCTGACCAGCGGAGCCACCTCCGCCTCTTCGGCCTCCTCTACCCGGGGGCGCTTCGACGCTCGGCCGCCCCTTCGAGCGGCGAACTTTGTCTTCTGCTCCCTCTCGAGAGCAGCAGCGGCAGCGCGGCCCTCGGCGGAGGCCGCAGTCCTTGGGACCCCGCCTCGGGTCCTCGGAGCCCCAGCGCCTCGGCCAGACCTGCCTGCCGCTTGCGGGGCCGGCGCCCGGCCTGGTCGGATATCAGGGCGAGGAGGTCGTCGAGCCCGGCCATTGCTGCAAGCAGGAGCGACGTGTTAGAAACGAAACAATTATCGAGTGCAGATACAAAGCCGACTTACCCTCGGCCGAAACTTCATCAGCATCCTCAGCCGGAAGAGCTTCGGCCGGAGGAGTGGCAGCCCTTCCTCCGCGGCCTTGCGGAGTCTCCCCGGGAGGAAGATAAGGGAAGGCCCGTGCCGGATCGGACCGGGGATCCGGCCACACCCCGGCGTTCACCAGCCGCTCCGACGCGCTGAGGAGCCCCGAGACGTCGTACGGGGCCAAAACCTAGACATGGCCCACGAGAGTGCTCTGCACAGGGGTCAGAGCAGGAGGGTCCGAGAGGCCTGCAGCCAGCAGCGCCCATTCGATGGGAAAGGGCCACACGCCCTTCTCGTTTTCCGGCAGAGAGACGAAGATGAACTTCCTCTTCCAGCCATGGATGGACGAGGGCTTCCCGGAGAAGATGCTTCGGCCGACCCGAGGGACGAAGCAGTACCACTCGGACTTCCCCTGCCTTTGGATCTTGAAGAGATAACGGAAGACATTGATGGAAGGGCGGATCTTTATACGAGCGAAGACGCTCAAAAATCCGTACACAGTACGCCAAGAATTGGGAAAGAACTGAGACGGGGCCAGCCCGTAGAAGCTAAGGAGATTAATGACGAAGGTGGGAAGAGGAAGACGGAAGCCCGCCGCGAAGCTATCAACATAGATGGAAAAGGAGCCCGGGCGGACAGTATTGGCCCTGGTGGCGGAATCAGGCCGATGGGGGGTCGTCCAGGAAGGAAGCTGAAAGTAAGAAACTAAGTTCCTCACCTCTACGTCCGAAAGGGTGCAGGATGCTTCCGAAGCAATGTCCGGAAGGCGGCGTTCCGAGGTGGAAGCCTGGCCTGAGTTCCGGACCTCCTGGGTAGCCTCGGCCTCGGAAGCTTCGGCCTCGGAAGCCTCGGCCCCGGAAGCCTCGGCCCCAGAAACCTCGGCCTCGGAGACCTCCGCCCCAGAAGTCTCGGACCCCTCGGTCCCGGAGTTTTCAGGCTCCCCAGACATTGCGGAAGCAAGGGAATCCGAGGCGAGAGGATCTGACAGAGAAGACTTAGGAGAGTGGGAAGGAGTATACTCCTCGTCCGAAGGAGTAATCTCGCTGGAAGGGCTCCGGACCATAAGGCCGCGAGGGAGAAGAAGGAGGCCAAAGCTTACTCGCAGGAAGGGGGAGGGAGTCTCTCCTGAACCGAATGCTGCCTCAAGCCTCCAAGCTCCACCAGCGATGCGCTCTGAGGAACGGAGAACCTCCCACGGTGGCCGGCGAGCTCGGACGAAGCCTTCAGGAAGCTAGCCTTTCACTGGAGAAGGAAGAAGAGCTCGGATGATCGCAAGGGAAACGCAAGCGCAGTAGCAAGAAGAAGAACAGTGCCCTGTTGAGGGCTTGTATTTATAAGTCCATTCGAAGCGCCTCCCGCCGAAGCCAACGGCCGAGATCATCCCGCTCGTCCCCTCGCTCCTCTTGGATGCCCGCCACGTGCACCGTCCTTCGGCAATGATGACGGGCCGGCTCCGGGACTTGAAGCAGAGCGATCAACGGCCGAGAGCGCTCCGACCCTTCGGCTAACCTCTCGGATGCCCGCCACGTGTCCCGATCCGCGTGCGACGAAGGGAACGGCGGCAATCCAAGTGGAGCCTCGGGCAGAGAGCCGAGGCGATCCGCGACCCGCGAGCGGTCATGATCCTTTTGTGTTTTTGACGGAGCGGCCGGATGCGCGACGCGTGTCCCGTGCTTCCTCGCGAGGCGACGCGCCGTCCCGTCCATTTAATGAAGCCTGACACGAATCAGAGGGCTCGGCCCTTCGGCTTCTGAGCTCTGAGCCTTCGTCACCACTCCGAGCGAAGACGGAGCAACCGCGTAGCCCTCGGCCGACCGAGGGCGCCCTCTTCCCTGTGAAAAGAGAACAGAGCTTCGGGTAAGACACCTGTTATGACACTCTTCTGACAGCTTCGGGCTATACTCTCGCCATCTCAGAACTGAGGAAGACAAGAGTGGGGGGCTATGTGATGAGGCAGAATCCGATTCGGCCCATTAAAACAAGCCCAAACCCCATTCAGCCCAACAGCAGCAGTACCAGGCCCTCTGGGAGCCTTCGGCCCGTCAGCGGCCCAGCAGCCTTCGGCCCATAAGCGGCACCGTCGCTCCCGGCCCAACAGGCTCCAGCCCGTCAGCGGCCCACTAGCCTACGGCCCGGGAGCAGCGCGGCAGCCCAGGGCCCAACAGGCTTCGGCCCATCAGCGGCCCAACCCCCTTCGGCCCGGTAGCCGAATCCGGCCCACTCCGGTGGCGGATCGGGCACTATGGCGGTTTATCAGTAAGTTCTCATTTAGTCCTATATCGGCTGCCACCGTTAACCATCCGCTATCCTCTGCTATAAATACCCCGCTATTTATGGCCAAAGGTAGGGAACGGATGCTTCCCCAAGCCTCCGAGACCCTTAAAGGACTACTGTCTGAAAAGCATTAAAGCTGCTCTCTTTGCCTTCTGAATCGAATCTTCTTCAGGAGCTAACTTGACCGTCGGAGGGAGTTCCCCAGGGCTGACGCCCGGGACTCCTGCTGACTGGTTCTTCTTCTTCTTTCCCTCCTGCAGGGGCTCGGTTCGAATCATCGCCGACCTTCCCGAGTCGGTATCGGCCGCCGACCTCGGATTCCTCTCCCTGGTCTCGACGCCGTACGCCGGCTGCCCCAAGACAGGAGACTCGGTCTCGCGCTGAAGGAGCCTTCGGGCTCACTATCCAAGAGCAAGCCCACTTTGAGTCGCCCCCGGCCTCGGACCTCCGGCTTCGGCTCCGTCACCTGTCGACAAGCAAACGGAAGAAGACTCATCCGCGCCGTTCCTTCGTCCGCCGAAGGAGCTTCGGCCCAAGACAGGAGACTCGGTCTCGCGCTGAAGGAGCCTTCGAGCTCACTATCCAAGAGCAAGCCCACTCTGAGTCGCCCCCGGCCTCGGACCTCCGGCTTCGGCTCCGTCACCTGTCGACAAGCAGACGGAAGAAGACTCATCCGCGCCGTTCCTTCGTCCGCCAAAGGAGCTTCGGCCCAAGACAGGAGACCAAGACAGGAGACTCGGTCTCGCGCTGAAGGAGCCTTCGGGCTCACTATCCAAGAGAAAGCCCGCTCCGAGTCGCCTCCAGCATCGGACCCCCGGCTCCGCCTCTGCGTCCTTCGCCTTCCGGATCCCCGTCGGGCCCCTTCGAACACCGATCCGGCCCAGCTCCGGATCCTCTTCTTCGGATTCCAGCTCCGGAATCCGGTCGAGATAGATCCAGTCTACATCAGTATGTAAGAAGGACCGTTCTACGAGGTTGTGTATCGATTATTGTCAGCTTTATTAGGTGATTATCAAGAATAGATATCCTTTGCTCAGGATTGATGATCTGTTTGACCAATTATAGTCAACCAAAGTCTTTTTCAAGATTGATGTTTGGTCAGGATATCATCAATTATGAATCAAGGATGATGATATACTTAAGATTGCTTTTCAAACCAGATATGGGCATTATGAGTTTATGGTTATGTCTTTTGGACTGACGAATGCCCCTACTACTTTTATAGATCTGATGAATAGAGTGTTCCAACCATTTTTAAACTAGTTTATGGTGGTATTTATTGTTGCTTTACTTTCCCAATATTGAGGCACACAAGGAGAATTTGAGGATTGTTTTAGAGATATTGAGGCAGAATCAGTTGTATGCTAAATTCAGTAAATGTGAGTTCTGGTTGGAGAAAGTTTCTTTTCTTCGCTCTATGATCCCCAATGATGGTGTATCTATGGACCCGACTAAGGTTAAGGCCATGTTTCTTAGGAAATGCATAAGAATGTTTTATAGATCAGAAGTTTTCTGGATTTGTCAAGCTATTATGGACACTTTATTGAGAGATTTTCATCTATTGCTGCTCCGATGACCAAACTTACAAAGAAGGGTGTCAAGTTCATATGGTCAGAGCAGTGTGAACAAAATTTTCAAGAGTTGAAGACAAGACTTACCACTGCCATATTTTCGACTTTGCCTGGAAAGGTTTGGACTGTGTGTTGATTCAAGATGGGAAGGTTGTAACTTATGCTTCACGCCAGTTAAAGGATTATGAGAAGAATTATCCGACACATCATTTGGAATTGGTCGTGATTGTTCATGCATTGAGGATCTGAAAGCGCTATCTTTATGGAGTGCAGCTCAAGATCTTTACTGATCATCAGAGCCTGAAATATATTTTCTCTCAAAAGGAACTTAATTTGACATAAAGATGGGTTGAATTTTTGAAGGATTATGAGTTTGCACTGAATTATCATCCTGGTAAGGCCAATGTGGTTGTTGTTACTTTGAGCATGAAGCTTATGACCTTGTCTTTGCACTAGATTGGGATATCCTTGAGGATGTTGTTGATTGTAAACTAGAAGCTAAGAGTAAGCATTATTTTCTAGCTCAGTTGGCGGTGAGATCTATGATTGTGGATAAGGTCATGGAAGCTTAGAAGCAAGACTCTAAGATGTAAGAGTTGATTGGAAAGACGAACATTTCTCAGAGTAATGATGGAGTTATCAGATTTCAAGGAAGATTGTATATTCCACAGGATGTTAAGCTACGAAGAAGGTTGTTGAATGAGGCTCACAAGTCCCATTTTTTTATTCACCTAGAGAGTATTAAAATGTACAAGGACATGAAGAGGAATTTTGGGTGGTCTGACATGAAGAGAAATATCACAGAATTCATTTCCAAGTGTCTTACTTGTCAGTAGGTGAAAATTGAGCATCAAAGGACTACAAGCCATAGATATTCCAGAATGGAAGTGGGAATACATTACTATGGATTTTGTGATAGGATTGACATTGACCAGGAAAAAGCATAATTCTATTTGGGTGATGGTTGATAGATTGACTAAGTCTACTTATTTCTTAACTATGCATAAGAAGACTTCTTTGGAGGAGTTGACTCGTATGTACATTGAAAAAATTGTGAGATTGCGTAGAGTTTTAATATCTATTATTTTAGATCGTGATGCTCATTTTATAGAAAGGTTTTGAAAGAGTCTATAGCAAGTCTTGGGCACACAATTGAAATTCAGTTCAACTTTGCACCCGCAAATAGATGGACAGTCAGAGAGGACGATTCAGACACTTAAGGATATGCTGAGAGACTATAGTATTAAGTGGAAAAAGAATTGGGATGATCATTTGAAGATGGCTGAGTTTGCTTATAATAATAGTTATCATGCTAGTGTTAATATATCACTATATGAGACTTTATATGGTAGACCATGTCGATCACCTTTGCGTTGAGAACAAGTTGGAGAGAGAAGGTTGATTAGTTCATGACTTGTAAAAGATTACTCAGAAAAGATTGATATCATCATAAAGCGGCTTTTGACAGCTCAAATCGACAGAAGAGGTATGCTGATCATAAGAGAAGGGAATTGGTGTTTAAAGTTGGAGATCATGTTTTCCTGAAGATTTCACCAACCAAAGGAGTGATGAAGTCTGACAGGAAAGGAAAGTTGAGTCGAAAGTACATTGGTCCATTTGAGATTTTGGAGCGTGTTGGACAGGTTGCTTATAAGGTTGCTTTGCCACTAGATCTATTCAGTGTTCATCCGGTATTCCATGTTTCCATGTTGAAGAAGTATGTTGTTGATTCATCTCGTGTGCTAGATTATGAGCCATTGGAAGTTCAACCGGATCTATCATATGAAGAGAAGTTTGTTCGTATTCTAGATCACAAAGAGCAAGTGTTGAGGACTAAGACGATTCATATAGTTAAAGTTCTTTAAAAGCATTATTCTATGTAAGAGGTGACATGGAAGAGGAGAAGATATGAAGAAGAGATATCTAGAGTTGTTCAGTAAGTAATTATACATTTTACTTTGCATTGTCAATTTTGAGGACAAAATTTCCTTAAGAGAGGAGGATGTAATACTCGATATTTTTTAAATAATAATAATAAATAAATAAATAATAATATTAATAATAATTAAAGAAACAAATAGATTATAATATAGTTAATTGAGTAAGCCATTAACCTAGTTTCATAGGTTATATAGCTCATTAAGTTGAGTGAAAATTTTGGATTCAGGTACGGAGGACAGTATGTTAGTAATTTAGTAATAACTTTTAGTGTATAATCAAATTTAAACGTGGTTAGTACTTTTGGAAAGAGCTCGAAGAATGTACAATTTTATAGAAGACTATTTTTATAGATCATTTTATTTACTAGGTTAAAAAATTAAATGTTCAGTTAAGGCAAGTGGAGATGCGTGAGAAGAGTCCAATCTTGAGTAGGATTCCTTGGATTCGCTTTAATTCATGAAAGGAAAGTTAATCCATTCATAAACAGGAATGTAGAGGTCATGTGAGACTAAAATTAGAGGGATTAATCTATTTATAATGGCTTGGGGGCATAGTTAACCCTAGTCGTCGTTCTCCATCAAAGAAGATGGATAGTTTATTCTTGTTCTTGAAAAAAGAGAAGAAGATGAAGGTTGCTCTTGAGCAAGACTAATGGTTTCATAATTTTTTTGCCTTCTAGGAGTCTTGGAGGTCAAGGAGGAAGGCTAAGAAGTCATGCTTTTTGCTGGGAGTCGAGATCTCTTAGTAGATTTTAGGTTGTGGGGATTCTAGCGTAAGAAGTAGGTAATGATTTCCTAAAGTATAGATTATTTTATATTAATATGAAAATTTTGATTTTGATTTTCAAAAGTGGTCAAAACATATTGCTGAAATGATATATGATGAGTGTATGATCTTAATTTATGCTTTGATTCATCAAAATTTGAGTAAATTTATAAAATATTATAATTCTAGAAAAACTGGTTAAAAGATGTCTAGGACACTAGCGCGTTTCAAAACGCATCTGCTTGACATGATGCAAATTAAAATAAGCATCCACCATCCAAGATGCATTTTAAATATCTAGAATTAAACCTTAATCAATTATCTTAATCACGTGGACGCATTATAAGGGATCTATTTATTGTCAGTTTAGAGATCTAATTCACCTTGTTTCTATCATAACTATATGTATACTTAACCAAACGACCTGAAATTTTGATTGCACGTTCATCTATATGAAACCTAATTGCCGGAAAACTTTTGAAAATTCTTAAAGTTTATTTCCTATTTTATTGCTATTTATTCTCTGGCTTAAATTAGACTCAAGTTTTAAACTTGCCATTTGAACTTTAAAACCACTCATTTGATTTCCGAATCTAGTGAAAATTTTCAAGTACCTTACTTGTGGCCTATTTATCATGTTCACCTAGTTTGATAAATTTTGGAATCTGTTTACTATTAATTGACTTATTTAATGAATTTTTAGCCTAAAAAATTAGGTTTTAGTATGTAAAAAATATAATTTATATTCTATTTTTTAAAAAATCTAATAATATTTTTCATTTATATGTAACCTATTGGAATCTGTTTTATAGTAAATTTCATAGTATAACATTAGGTTGTCTTTCAAATGCCTTGTTTTAATGAAATAGGTATTATTTTTGCGCATGTATATCATTTGCTATATGATTAATATTAATTTCAGATTTATAATGAATTCTAAATGTGCCATATAATTTAATGTGTAATATGGACAATGCCATCTTAAGGAGTTTATGGGGCCCCATTCTAATGTAAACGTCCTTCTTGGATTGGGTATTATGTGCCCAAGGACAATGGGTAAAATCTACAAAGCCAATTTCAATATGGTGTAGTGATGGGATATGTGCGATCTTCGATTTCGTGGTAGCCAAGATTTGGTACTATTGCCTAAGTATCCATTATATGTATGTGTGTGGCCCCTTATGCTGTGGTTAAGATGCTTGTCTGTTTAATATGTGAAATATAATAATTTTGGCACATAATGAGTTTCATTTGGATCTATTTTAAGTTCATTAAATTCTATTTTAAGTACATATTTGAATACTGAAATAAGTAACGTGATTTCATACTGCTATTCATTATTTTAAGTCATATGCTATGTGATATGTGCCTCCTTCTGTGTTAAAAGATTATATGATATACTTATGGCTAGTAGTTTGTTTTCAAGTAAAGTAAAAAAGTTTGATATATGTGATAAGTATTATAAATTAGCATGTATGTTTCACATTATTAGAAAATGCATTTGATTTGATATGAGATATATGATATCTTGTTTTATATCATTCTATTATTTGATTTACATGTAGCATTACAATTTTTCATACTATGATTTTAGATATTATGTGAATTTCAATTATTATATATTTAGCCTATAGAGGGGATAATGCCTACTGAGTTTTGTACTCAGTAAGTTGTTAAATAATTTTTTAGGAGAGGTGGCTAGGTAGTTGAATTTTGATTCAAACCACAATAAGTCAGTGTCATTTGGAGCTTATTAGATTCAAGACTAGTAGCAATAATATAAGTCATTTTATTTTAGTAGATTAGTGTAGTAGGAAGTATTTGAGTATGTTATGTAATTTGTGAGATTTTAGGGAGTGAAGAGAGATTGATTATGTTATTCAGAGATACTTATTTATTATGAGACTTTTATCGATTATGTTAGCTTATTATTATTTAGATTTTTGCTATGAATGACTATTTGTTATTACCTTGTGGACTCTTATTCTCTCATTTCTGTTATGTATACTCTATGTTTTATACCTGTACCGTCTCTGAATTCTACCGAAAGTCAGATATGATTGAACATGAGGTTCGGGGATGTTACACTTTTAACCTTCCTTCTCGATCTCTAAGCCTCTCAGAATATGTCACAAATATGAAATCATCAATCCATAAGCTATAAAATACTTCTTCTTCTCTATTCTTCAAGAATAAGAGCAAAACACCCATCTTCTTCAATGGAGTGCGACGGCTAGGGTTAACCATGCCCTAAGCCACTATAAATAGATATGACCTGTAAGTTCTAATCCCACACAACCTCCACACTCCTCCTTTGGCTCAGATTAAGTTTTTCCCACATGAATTAAAGAAAATCCTACTCAAGATCGAACTCCTTTTCACGCAACTATACTTTTCATATCTAAAAATCTACTTTTTAGACCTAGTAAACGAAAGAATTTACAAAAATAGTCTTTTACAAAGTTGTAGATCTCTTTGAGCTCTTTCCAACGGCACTAATCGCACAAAAATCCAAGCTATATACTAAACGTTACCGCCAAATTACTGACCCGCTATCTTGGGTTATACCCAAACCCATAAATTTCTCTAGCTTAATAGGCTATAACCACTCATTAAATTAAGTTAACGGGCTTAAGATTTGACTGAATTATACTCTATTAAACTCTCTAATTATTATTACTATTGCTATTTATTTACTTATTATTATTATTATTAATTATAAAAATACAAGGTATTACAATTATGATCTCATCATAATCTAACATTCATTGTACATATTTATGGACTTCATTATGAAACGTTATACCGAATTACATATAATGAATGTAAAATCCTTATTATTATTATGTGAACAATATTATACAAGTCATGTAATTGGCTTGACAGATATACACAACTAATAATATTCTTCTATGCTAGAACGTGGGTTCCATTTTTTAAAATTTCATTTGATTTTGTAATTTGTAAATTCTAATATTTTTAGTTGTAAACCCCATTATTGAAGCTTGGGTAATTGTTTATGTAATTTAATAGATTTTTATTAGTGGAATTGGTATGATTGTATTGGTATTTGTATATGTTGTGTAGATGGTTTAGCAAGTATGCCTTGCATGCTTCCCAAGACCACAACAGTGTAATTTGAGATGGCATTGCCTGGAAGTGGGTGTCATAGTTAAAGTGAGTGAGAATATGCAAATAGACTCTTATGTCCCAGATCTAGTTCTTTTCTTCTTCTTTTTTCAACTTGGACTATGAGCACGTAATCGCAAGATAAATCCTATCATAATAAATAGATATGAGAGCTAAACAACCATAAGGCGATTTAAATAAATATTATAATTATCAACTAATCTAAAATATCTAAAATATAGTTAATACTAAAGTCCATAAATTACAATATCTATCAATTAGTATTTAAATTTTCATCTCACCAAATAAAGAAAAGTACATTAATCTCTTATAATTTCTTATTACATCATACTACTAATTTGGAAAACAAATTCTAATTAACTAAAATAACCCAAAATCTCTTCTGAAAATTCAACATTCTTGATTTCCCACCTTGGCAGATCTTAAATTGATTTTTCTTGAAAAATAGTTGATCGAATTTATGAGTCCACCACTCACTATGCTTCAAACTATCTATATGACTTAATATATAGTAATTTTGTAAATCACATTATATAATTAAATTAAGTATAATGATTTTGCATAGTTCTATATATAGATCAGATAAAAAAATGATACAAAACATGGTCACTTATATGATTAAATCGTATATCATATAGCTTATTTAGTATGATGACTGAATCAAACTCATATATAACTTAACAAATTTAATAGTCATGAACTGGATATATCACATATCTTATAACGGATCACATGATATAGTAGCTTATCAAATCTGAGGAAAGCATAGCTTATGAATAAGAGCATGTCCCATGGAATCAAAGGAATAGCTAAGCAAAGTGTGCAAAGATCAAATGAATATGCTGAGTTCAAAGGAATATAGAAGAGCAAAATATTCATATTTATGTGCCAATCAAACTTTATCAAATATATCATAAATGACATGCATCCAAACCACAACATAAGGAGTCCTACATATATAACAAAGTATCTAGGTAATGATGAAAAGGGCTTGGTTACTACACAGAACTGGGAAGTTTAAGTCTCACGTAACTCCAAACAACCAGGGTGTTACATAATGTCGTCCACTAGTTTAGCCAGTCGAAAATCAGGATTCCATCCATTGTCCTCAAGTTACATAAATTTCCCTATCTAATACACATGATTACACCGGAATCGGGCCCTGTAATCTCCTTAAGATGGAAATGTCCAGATAGAGTAGTACATATAAGGCACAATCAGATAACTTAGAGTCCAAGATGAACATAGATCTAGAATTTGAATTATCAAAGTATTAAGTACATATATAAGTCAAAATAGATCACTTTATATAGAAAATAACTACTTAAAAAGTCAAATAGGTCATATAGATAGATAATCAGATCAAAGATGATCCAAACAGGTTATTGGATAGAAAACTAAGTAATAGGAATTTTCTCAGAATTTTTGAATCATAAATCATATTGTTTAGGTATTAAAAGTTTTTTATAGTTAAAAATCTAATAATTAGAATGCAAAATAATAAAAATATTTAAAAAATATTCAAACTTGGTGAACATGATAAATAGGTCACATGTGAAGTGTTCAAAAAGTTTCATCAATTTTTGGATATATTTAAACGATTTCGGACTCATTCTTTGATTGTAAAAATCTGACATTAATAGAATTTTAGCAATATAAAATAGAGGGCAAAATAAATAGCAAACGGGGTCAGAAAACTCTCAAACTTTACAAAGATATTAAAAATAATATAAAAAAAATCTTCACAAAATTTGGCATGCTTTAGACATAAATCGAGTGAGATAGAAGGTCCATAAGTTGAGATTTTAAAACTATCAGGACAAATTATATAGTTTAACAAGAAAATTATGGATTAAATATAAAAAATTTAAAATTTATAAAATTTATTAATAATAAATATAATATGTAAAATAGATTTATGTCAAAATTTAATATCGATAAGAAATCATATAAAGGATAACAAATATCTGTAACTCGGGTGATTATAGTTGCAAACAAAATAGGAAGAATGAACAGATTGCATATGTTGAGATAATAATCATAAAATATAATAATAAGATCATAAAAATTAAAATTTAGTGATCATGAAATATACATATAGATCAAGGTTATTTTCAATTGTTTAAACATAATATAATTTTTAGTACAAAATAGATCATGCTCAGGGTTATCTGCCTACCTATTGAATAAAGATCAATTCTTGATAGTTCTTAAAGTTCTTCCAAGAAGTTCCATGACCTCCAGCCCTTTTAAGATATTCTTTACACCTTCTAAAGTCCCAAAAGAGTTTTCTTACGTTGAAGAACCATCCCCTTGCAGCCTAATAGTGCTCCTTCTTTCTTTCTCTTAAGAACAACACCACGAACTTGCCCTCTAAGAAGAGCGGCACATTCTAATGACAACAGTACAAATCCAAGGACTTATTTACAACTAATTATATTTTTCATATCTAATACTAATTCTTCCTTCCTCCTTGAGGTCAGAGCTTCATCTCACAAGACTTTTTCTTTAAGTTAAAATAGAAATCCTAATGCAAATCGGATTATATTTTCGTAATGTGCAGTTTGCTTTTCTAAAAACTTCTAAATGTGACTCCTTAAATGTCAAAATTAAAAAAAATTCTTTTCTACAAAGTTTTAAATATTTTATTATCTTTTTAACTTCACCAATTTCATTATTTGTGGACTTTTGTGTGAAAAATTATCTCTATTTTACTGACCTACTATCTTGAGTGCTCTGAACCCAGAAGTATGGCAAATTTTGTTCTCATCCAAAGATGTCCAAATTATAACTAGTAAATGACTTAAAATATAGTCTTCATAAATATTTTAAAATTTGGTAGTTATCTCATCTAATTTAAAAATTTTGACTTAAAGTTATGCTTAAAATACTAAGACTGTATCAAGTAAATATGTGTGCAAAATCCTATTTCGAGTAGAATTCTAATTATGACTTTCTTCTCATAAATTAGAATCTCAAACATGCTCAAATTTATTGTATTCTACTTCTAATTTAACTTAAAGATCTCGGTCAAAGCTTTCCTACTCGTATTTAATTACACCTTTCATTATTTACTAATTCAAATTTTAGTTCGATTATGACTTATTTTCTATAGACAGTCCTTACTAAAAGTGATCATCGATATTTTGAACTCTTAAAATATCTAGATTACCTAAAGTAATATTCTACAAAGTTATAGATCTTTTCATCATCTTTCCAACAATATCAACTATGCTTCAGTTCGAGCTCTATACAGAAAGTTATCATCATTCTATTGAGTTGCTCTCTAGTATTCTTGAACCCAGAATTTTAACTAAGTTAATGGGCTATTCTTAGTAGTATCATTAGGCTAATGAAATTTTATAATTAGATTAATTAACTAAATCAAATTACTTCAACTCACTAATAGACTCTCATAATTATTTTATTAGTCCAACTTAGATTCATTAAATTTATTAATGTATTGTAAAACTATAGGACATAACATAGATAATAGGAGTGAACTACTTATTGTCTCACGCAATGTTCCTTTCAAGATGCTAATAGGCCTACATCTGATAAGGAAGTTAAGACTTATTCAAAATAGAAATTATGTGGAGTTGATTAAAACCACATGAGAGTGGTTGTCCTTGTGGGTTGAAGGACTTAAGAATAGGTAGAATTGCGTAGTGTGTGTAAAGATTCAAAGGGATCAATTTAAGAAACTTCTAAATTTATCTTAAGAGACTATCATTGAAAAGTGTTTGGAAGACTTCCACATGCATTTTGCTAGGTCCCTCGATACTCTAACCTGAAGGACTCGATTCTAAGTATTTCCTAATGTCCAAAAAATAGAGGAAGAGATAGGATTGTGCTCCTTGTGCAAGGTATTGAGAGCCATGCTTTGTACTATCATGAAGACTACCTTATGATGATTGGATAGTCTTTAAGTTGATTGCACATGGATTGGTTGTTTTGAAACATCTCTATAAGTGAGATAGTTGTTGTTATTGCACTTATGTGAGATTGCTATCAGGTTATGATCGGTGCACTCACATGACTGATTACTATGTCACTATGAGTGTAAGCATGATGAGATAGACTCTATGGACTCAATGGAAGCATGATAATAGTCACAATTGCCTTAGCATATGGCTAAGATGAGACTAATCGAAATCAGTTGAGCATGTATTTGTCTTTGCACATAGTTTTTGATAGTTGAATATAATGTATGCCATCTAGCATGTGCTTAGTAGAGAGCATGGTTACAAATTTGTATAGCGTATGAGCGTGGCATATGTAGTTTTTTTACTCTACGAGAGCATACGAATCATAGTGTATGTATTGTTTATAATGACCGCTAGAGGAGTGATTGAATGGATCCATATTTCATCATTGTATAAGTCCCTATACTTTCTTGTACAGTTTAATACTATGCACCTTGTCATAAAGCAGATACTTGATAATACTACTTAGCGTATTATCCAAGGACCATGGAAGCAGTTCAAGTCTAAATAGGTTGCTCGCATGGCATAAGAAAAGTAAGCTTCTAACACATCCTTGTTGATCTGACTCATTGACCGAGTAGTTACCTTGGATGTGCCCAACACAACCATGAATGTAGATGCATTATTTGAGAGGTCAAAGTAGATACTTGAAGGTGATCATATCAACTTGACCTAGTGTGAGCTTGTGGTTTGAAGTATAAGATGACGCTTAGATTTATAATGTTACGCTAGTCAAGTCATAACTTAATGTAATACTCTTCACTTTTAATCTTCCTCGTCCGTTTGTATGTGTCATTTTCTCGTATGAAAGGTATAATTAGATGAGATATTATAGAGGATTTTTTATGATCAATGTGGCTGAGTGGGAGATGTGAGTAGAGTTCAAGATGAATTCAAACTTAAGCATATGCATTGGTTGTGGATAGGGATAAGATTACTATTAGACTCAAACTCATAGGGGTCCATCTCCATATAGGAAGGGGAGTCCAACCCACCACGATATAAAAAGAGAGGTACACGAGAGGAGATCATGCTATTGAAGTCATTGTCTTCCCCCCCTCCCCTCCTCCCATCTCTTTCTCCCCAGAGCCCCATGTCCTCTCTCTATATTTCCTTGGCTACTACCTCAACTACAAGATCTTGCCGTGTGGAATTTCATGGGGAACTCTGGTAGCCTACCACACAACAAAGACAACCCTATTGTTGCTTCCATCACAACTCTTTGAGCATCTCTCCAAAGGTAATTTCTTCTCCACAGTATGAATTATAGTATCCAACAGAAATGTTATGTATAACATGAAGTGTATATTTTTCTTTCGAGTAATACTTGCTACAATGGTCCTCACTCCTTTCTACTCTAATGGGAGGCATTGCGGTAAATAACAAAAAAGAGTGAGTATTTGAAAGGTCGGGTCTTACATGTCTCACGTGTTCATATATATTGATTCCAATTAAATGACTTAAAAAATACTAAAAAATATGTGAGACATATAAGGGTCGACCTTAAAAAAAATTAAAAAAAAATTGTTTCAATGCTTCTACATAGCACAGGGCAAGGGTGCAAGTATACCCTTTTCTCTTAACTTCCGATTGCCCACTCTCCAAATTAACGTGTTTTGCTAGGCGACCATGGAATCCAGCCCAGCCTTTCAGCTTCTCTAGCAATGAAGGAGACTGCAAACTAGCCCGCTGGCCCAAATCATCATTGTGATGTCGTATCTATATTCATGGTAGAAATCTCCTCTTTAGGAGTTTATCCACGAAATTGCCAATATTATATTTATATTATTTCTAATAACTTTCTTAAATCAAAATAGTGCCAAAAGTTCTGTTGTGATTAACCTTTGTCTGATAATACGCCTGGAGCTCATTTAACTTCCTCCTCAAAAATATTTTTTTCTTTTGTTAAAAAACAATTATTATTATTAATTATTAAATATTTAAATAAGCCCCTTAGGTTGTTCTAATCCCTTTATTGTCCAATGTTGAAAATTACTTGGAACCTGATTGGATTCATACCAAAAAATAGTGTCTGAAAATATTGAAAAAATAGTCAAAAGATAGAAAATTCATCAGATTAACCGTTATGGTTGATCTCATTCCTTGGATATTTTAGTTTTGATCCTAATCATATGAGGCCAATTACAGTGAGTCCCAAGGCTCATCTAACTTAGATGTGCCACCTCGAAACTCTCTTTTATCCATACTAAAAAATAAATAAAAATTATCAAAAAAAATAAAATATTCAATTAACCTCCCTTGGACTTCTTCCTACCTAATGGCATTTAATTTTCGCCACTCAATCAAAAAATTCAACCGTAGCCTTTCAATCGAGTGTGCACTTAATTGGGGTCAAAACAAAAATCCCAAGCGATGGGATCAATTCTAACGATTAATATGACATATTTTTTTATTTTTACTTATTTTTTAATAATTTTAGACATTATTTTTTGATGCGCATTTGATCATATGACTCTAACTGACTTTGGAGTTCGGACCGCGAAAATGACTCTAACTGACATTATTCATGATTTTTAGTTTTTTAACACGGAGAAAAGAGAATTTCGAAGAAGACACATTTAAGTTAGATGAGCCCCGGGCTCATTTATAACTATCTTGGTTATATATGAAAATATTCTTTTCAAAAGGAGTTCATTGATTGGTGCATTATATTATGTTTTTGTGTATGTGTGTAAGAGAGAGAGAGAGAGAGAGAGAGAGAGAGAGTGAATATTTTAGATTTTTTAATCTTAATTAGATGTTAAACAAAATTAAATAAAAGTTTTTAAGATGATGCTAAACAACTATGAGGAGAGAGATATCTAATATGTAGGTATTATGCTGCAGAGAGATCATTAAAAATAAAAAACCTAAACATGGTTATAAAATCCTTTTTTTTTTTGAGGTCTTAAGCTATTATTGCTTTCCCCTCGGCTTGGAATGGAGACATCTGCAAGGAAGGGGACGACCTCTAAGCAGCAAATCTTCTGGTCCGTCCTACTATTCACCTTCTTGTGGAACGAATCAAGGCTGCGTTTGGAACAAGTCATCCGTGTTTCTAATTTTACAAATCAAATCAAGCTCGCGTCAGATGAAATTCCCTTGCAATTACAACCTTCCCTTTCAGGCTCAGAGTATAGTAGTATATATAGAATTTCTTCTTCTTCTTCTTCCTTTTTTTTTTTTTTTTAATCTTACGGATGCCGAACTGGAGGAGATTCCTCAGCTCGACAAATTTTTTTTGAAAAAAAGAATTGTTGGACTGCTGGCTGCACCGGCTCCCTGCAAGTGAGACTCATTTTTCAAATGTGCGGAGGTTCTCTTCTCATGGCGTTTTGTTTGGAAATATTTTCTCCTGTCACCTGTTTCTTGATTGGATGAATCTGGATAATAAAACTAATTATCTAATTATATATATATATACACAGCCATTTCATGCCTTCCACATGCATTTTTCGTGAAAAAAACCGGGGAAATCCTTGTTTCACTTTAATAAGAACGCTTCTGTTCTGTACTATCTGAAATTTAACAGTCCAATACCTGTCCCACCTGAATAAGTGCGGAGTTTCTTTGGAGCTAGATCCATTTGGTTATACGAAAAACTGATTCAAGTGACAATATTTTTTGACAAAATCAATTTACAAAGAAAATAAAATAGATTCGATCGTTTGGTACTTCTTCTTCTGGAAATCTTTTTCTGAATGTCTTTACATTTATTTGTTTTAACGTAAAATATTTTCTTGAAATAATTTCATATATTTGTTTACTTATAAAATAAGAGTATTTAAAAAATATATTATTATTTTTTTAGGTAAGTCCCATGATGTCCTACATCATTTGGAGTTGGCTTTCGATTTTTCATCTTTTTTTTGCTATCCGATCTAAGATCGGATTGTACAGACATATAAGTTGGGTCGGAGCTGCAAGTCGACATAATATTGACTGCCCGTGCAGCAAGCTAAGGTGCATCTGGTTCTCATAAAATGTATTCAATGAGAATAGTTTTCTAAATAAATCAATTTACAAGGAATATAAAAATATTATATGCTATTTGGTGCTTCTAAAAAAAATTTCTTGAAAATTTTTTGACTGATTTGTTTCTCGTAAAATATTGTCTTAAAAATAATTTCATATATTTATTTACTTGTAAAAGAATTTTCACCTTACCAAATTGCTAATACAGGTCCGTTTGATTCCATGTAAAACGTATTCTAATGAAAAAACATTTCAAGAAACAATTACAAGAAAAATGAAAACATAATATACCATTTCATACTTATGAAAATATTTTATGTGTTTATTTTTTAAGAAATACTTTCTTAAAATATTTTCATACATTTATTTGCTAGCAAAAGAGTTCTATTTTAAATTAATAAGTTGAATTTATTTATCTATTTTTCAACTAAAATATCTCAGGTGGAAGGTACTACCTAAGATAAGAGGAGAATAGACGTAATAAGTTATATTGGTTGCACTGCATAGAGTGCAATTCAAATTTCTTATTTTTTGAAATTTTTTTATGGTGGGCCTTATCATCTATGACGTGCTCGTACAATCTAATATTTGATCGGACAATCTAAAATATTTAGAAATTAAAAATCAAGTCAATGAACATCGATATTTTTTTAATTTTTAGATTTTTTTTTAATCATCCGATCAGAGATTGAATTGTACAGACATGTGAAGAAGATACGGTCCATCATAAATAAAAAATAAAAAAAATAAAAAAAAACTTGTTGACATTAGATGGCTATCTACTTGGGTGCAATAAGTCTCGAATATACAGAAACTCCTGTATAATTGGAAGGAAACTGGGAAAATAATTTTCGAAGTATTTTAAAGATACCAAAATCGGGATTTGTCATGTTGCAATGAGTCATATTTACGTTGACTTTTAATTTTACGTGCTACCAAAATAAACATAGGTGATGAACTTTTCCTGAAAATCTCATCAGGAAGAAACTTTTTCCTGCAACCAAATGGACCTTAAGGTTTTATAAAATTCAACTATTCAACGGCCCCAGAGGGAACCTAAAACCCCATTTAAGCGGGGAACGTAATTAGATCTTTATGCGGACAAAGTATAAAAATTCATCTCTTGTCTCGATGAATTCAAGTAACATTCAGAAAAAAGAGCTCACCTTTCTTGACAAGAAAGAAAATGAAAATTCATAAAATCTAATGGCGTAATCCCATGCTGATGTATACAGAGCATGGACTTGTTTTGAGAATTCTAATTTGTTTCTTTTTGTTTATGAAATAGATTTATCATGGTGATGATTAAATTAATGAAACTTGCGAGGTCTCTCTCATCATTTCATTATATTTCTACCTCTCTTTTAATGTACTCGCCATCATTCATCTTCTTATTACAAATTTCTCTTTTGCGCTCCAATGACTTGTTAGTTTATATTTTTAAGCAATGGAGTATCACTCGTTAATCTTGTCTACGTGACACCTTGGCAATGCCTCTCTACGGTCTCCAGAGAACTGAGAACCCTCAAATCTTATGTCCTATACATTTGATAAGACATACTGCTCTCTCAATATTTTGGAGACTGCCATGGTAACAAATTACAACACGTATGTCAAAAAATGTATCCATCACTGGCCAACCGATGTTCAAAATGTTACTAATTTGGAAAAAGAAATGGATTGACAAAAAGCTCTAAGATATTTTCTTTTATCTTATTATAGAAAAATTGCAATCAACGGTAGCAAGGAGGATGATGTCTTTAACATGCCGCTTCACACATTATGACAATGCGAAAACTCATAACCATTTATCAATTTTGTCAACAGTTTGAAGTATATATGAGAAAAATATTAAGATTAAACACCCATAGTTATGTAAAAGTACATGTATACTATTGAATAAGCAAATATTCAAGTCTTGAAAACACATGCCACCCTCCCTCCTACGATTACGAATACTTTTGCTTTTAAAACCGCTGAACACAGAATCATCCGTGAATTCCGTTGACGAAATAAGAAAAATAAGTAATTCTTAAATCTAGAGTGAAATGACTTATTCTCCTTATTCCTCGGATATGCTATTCTACACGTATAAACCATTCCGCTTGTTAAAGTAAAATTAAGCTTATCTTTCCCTTATTCGTCCTTATTCTTCAACTATTCTCCAATCAAAGTGGTGCCAAGGATATTGCATATTCAAATGCATCAGTCTGCCTTGCAAAGGACCTTTTTTATTCACAACAATGCAAAATAGGAAAATGTTTTAACATTTCCATTTAATGAATCATCCTAAAGTTACATAATCAAGAACTCACCTTCTAATTGAGTTGAACTCTTATTAATGTCTATTTATTATACAATTATACTTTTTATTTTAATTAATTGATGGACCCGTCGAATTAAAATCTTATATCTGAATGCCTTTTTGTCAGATTATAGCTCTAAAACATTTAACTAACTTACATGTGTTTCCGTCAAATTATGCGTCGAATTAAAATCTTATATCTGAATGCCTTTTTTGTCAGATTATACCTCTAAAACATTTAACAAACTTACCTGTGTTTCCGTCAAATTATGCCTCCACAGAAGTTAATTAATTGACTCTGGTCTACAGTACACCCTAGGCAAGTATGGGGAAGGAATCCCTCTAAATTTAAGAGCTCCCACCCACCGAGGAAGACTCGGCCGCAATTTTTAATTAACCGCCGTAGGCCAGCCTTTCAACAAAATAAAATAGTGAGGTAACACGGACCAATCCAATGGTCCCCCCACCACCCAACACCCCACCATGGGCGGTCCACCCAAATTAAATTGCACTTTGTGTCACCCAAATTAAATAATGCAGCATCAAGCGACGGAACAGCTGTGGCAAGAGTGCAGGATCACGTGACGGCACGAGGAGCCACCACGGGGCACGGGGCACGCGGCACGCCCCGATCCAAACATACAGGGAGAGATAGAGAGAGAACATATATTTCAAAAGTTTGAAAAATGTATTGGGCGTTCTACCTCATGCCCTCTTCTTCGTAAACGAATGATGACACATCTATGCTTACGAAGCATCCCATCACAGCGTAAGTAAACACAAAAGAGCCAATTAATGATCCTATTTCTTTCAGACTAACCTCATCACCCAGGGACTTCACCTCCTACACCTAGAAAAGGCTAAACTCTTCATGTCATTTGCTCTACATATGCCATGGATTCTTTTTTCCTCTTATCTATGGAAAGACCGAAAATCTCCTCTAATTAGTCGAAACAATCGACCCTATGCAGAATATTCCCTTTTTGGGAGGAAAAATCGGACTTTGCCCAGATTAGAACTTGGGTCTCCTGTATATATATACCCAGCCACTGAGCCAGTTTGACCAAAAAAAAAAAAATTTACATTGAGGAGAGAAAGATGAATATTATTTCATAATATTTTACTTATTTGTGACCTCCAATCAAAAGGTATAAATTGAGACTTAACTAGATAGGGAGAAAAATAGATTGCAAAAGAAAATTCATCTTCTGAACTACTCAAAATTATGTATAAAAGATATTTTATCTTCTGTAACTACTCAAAATTATGTATAACTCTTTTTATTGAATATGTTCAAATGGAAAATCAAAATTAAAAAGGAGCCCCCACCTAAAAATTCTCATCAAACAAGAGCACGTTTGGCACTCCTTCCCTTCAGAAGCACTTACTGGCCTCCACAGGTTGACCAAGTTATCATCATAGGCAGACGAGGCCATGCATATAATTTTTGGCTTCTAATCAACAATTTCCAAGTTAGAACTAATCTAGAACTTCGTAAATAAGGAGGATGAAGAATGAGTTCATGGGGGAGGGATTGACTAGTCTGGCTGCCCAAAATTAATTAGATCCTCCACTCCTACCAGATAACCTTCATAGTTTCATGCCAGCAAAGAAGCAATAAAATGAGCAAGTTGATACAGCTAAAGCCTCTATGGTACCAGCAAGTTGATACAGCAAAGAATGCATACTTTAATAGTGTTCAGAAAGAGACCTTCTACGTTTCCCATGTGATAGACCTAGACAGGGCCAACTAATTCAAGGACTGCACTAATTTAGGAGCAGGTATGCCTGTAAGCATGTTTTATGGATCCATCTGCATCCATGTTCATGTTACATTTAACTTCTCTTCAAAAAGTTGAAAGCGCTGAAAAAACCTAAACAAAAAGCAGTAACAGGCAGTGGAACCATTGGGAGAGGAATAATACTGGGAAGAATATAAAAATGGTCATTCAGGAAGAATATGAAAATGGTCATTCAAATGATAAGAGTTCCTAAACCCTATAGAGTGCTACTTTTTGAGGCTGATCCAAATGATAAGAGGGAAAAACAGCCATGCAAAAGAACTTCATGCTGCTGTGAATTTCGCCACTTTAAGCTGTAAGAATCAAATTATTACTTCAGAAAAAAATGTTTTCTATGATACAATGCAAAGGATTCCAATAAGGAACATCGGATTGGCGACAGGAGCATGCAAGTCAAGTTGCAGGATTCAGGATGAGGCATGATTTGGCATTTCTTGGATTAGGAAATGGTCAAAAATATTATTAGAAATGAGTTCTCACAGTAGTTAGCCATTTATGATATATCATCTCCTTGCATGATGTTCGTCATTGCGACTTGTTTCCCCTTCACGCATGTCGGACCTCCCAAAAGTCCGTTTTGAATGATCATGATGGTGTGAACCAGGTCCTTCTCGGTTAAGCGTTCGATCCTGGAGAACATATGTGAGAAGTAAGAGGAGGAGGTTCAATGAACAACACACAGAAAGTGTATTGCAGAAATTCTGATGCGTTATTCTTAATGAATTTCTAGGAACTGATCAACTCACATCACGGCTGATCGAGTCGTCCATCTCAAGCATGTGAATCACATGGCCCATCTTAGGGCGCTTTTGTGCATCTGGATCAACACAGCGGAGAGCCACGAGTAGGGCTCGTTTCAATGCTCTGGGTGAAGGCTTCCCCGGCAACTTAGGATCCACTACTAGTTCAGCCTTTCGATCTCCAACCATAGTTTTTAGCCATTCAACCAAGTTCACCTTCAGACAAGATGCAGTTGATTCATTTCACACTCCAAGACAGGGATTTTAAAAGAAGAAAGACTTGAGTTATGGGCAAGTAGAAAACCTCGCCAGGCGGTCTTGTATAGTCTACAGGTACTCGACCAGATATTATCTCCATGATAAGCACCCCAAAACTATAAATGTCACTTCTTTCATTCAACATTCCAGTGCTCGCATATTCAGGTGCCACATAGCTGCATAAACCATCAGATAGCAACATCGAACAGATTTGGTAACTAATATGCATCGATAATGGCTGGAACAGATTTAGTAAAGGGAGGGATTAATCCATTCACATATCAGAAAGGGAGGGAGGAAAGACTAACCCAAATGTGCCCATCACACGGGTTGTAACATAACTCTCCTCTGAGCATAACAGCTTGGCCAGCCCAAAGTCTGACACTTTGGAATTCCATTGTCGGTCGAGAAGTATGTTGCTAGATTTCACATCCCGATGAACCACCTTTGGCTCGAGGCCCTCGTGCAGATAGGCCAAGCTGTAAAAGAGTAGTCACCTTCTTTAGTTTTCCATGCACACATCATTCATTGTACAAGGAACGATGAAGTAACAACACGGAATCACCCATCATCCTAATGGTATATATGGAAAGAGAGAAGCAAATGATAAGGGAAAATTTCACACCCTTTTGCTGTTCCAAGGATGACGTTCATCCTAATCTCCCATGTCAGAGGGCTGACTTGCCCCACATCCCCGTGAAGCCACTGATCAAGGTTGCCATTGTCTACATACTCGTACACGAGCATCCTAGTTCCAAAAGAATGAGCAATACATTAGACAATTGTGTTGACAATTCACAAGTACTGTGTGCTTGAGCGAACTGAATAAAAGAAGCCAGAGCATGTTTGATCCAAAGGCATTGCCCAACAAGCAAACATGGATGCCAAACCTGTATGCTCCCTCCACACAGTAGCCGAGCAGTCTGACTAGGTTCTTGTGCCGGACGCGCCCGATCGCTTCAACCTCCATCCGGAACTCCTTCTCCGCTTGGCCCCTGATCATTCTCCGCACAAAATTGAGAATTAGCTGACAGAAAAAGGCAATCTTCTTCAAATAGCATACCATGGATCACTGGCTTGTGAAGGGAACCAATTTCACAACATGAAAAATATTTCCTGTAAGTTGAGGGAAATAGTTGAAACATGGAATCATCCATGAAGAACGTTTCAACTGGGGCATCCAGCACCTCACCCAACTAGCTAACAATAACCGACGATTTCAGTCAGGAAGGCAGACAAACTCTTTCTTCCACGATTGGAACTTTTAAACTTTAAAGTTAGCCCTGGATAACTGAATCCCCCCCCCACCCCAAAAAAAAAAAGGAGAAAAAACAAAAAAAAGGTAGCACGTGAATGACAGAGAATTATAACGTAAGCGACCATCGGAAGAAACCTCCAGTTGTAAAGTGAAAACTGAAAAAGATAGAGGAATATAACTCTATGTACAAGCCACAGACACATCACATGAAGCATGCACAAGAAGAGAAACAAACGCACAGTCGTTGACAGTTGGACTAATATATATATATATATATATATATATATATATATACAAAAGACGAAATTTCGTTTTCTCGAGAGAAATTGAAAGCATGAAAGAGGCCAAAACCAGCCTGGGTTGGGGTGTAGACCCACTGTACCGCCCATCGATCAACCAACAATAAAACCCCAAAAATTCCGGTCGAAAGAAATCAGATACCATCCTCAAAACTAATGAATGGCATGTTTATCAAAATATGTACATATATATATATAAATGAATAAATAAAAATACCATGACAGGAAGGACGATATCACAAAATTTCAAACCCACCTGTTGTTGAGGAGGTTCTTGACGGCGACCGTGGTGCCGTCCGCGAGGACGCCCCTGTAGACGATGCCATAGCCACCCTCTCCGATCACGTTCTCCTCCGCCAGCCCGCCCGTCGCCTCCTCCAGCTCCCGCAGCGTGTACCAGTGGCCCCACCCCAGGTGCGACACCTCCGGCGGGCCCCGCCCCGACGGCGCCGCCGCCACCAACGCCGCCTCGGACCGCCCGCTCTCCCCACCGCTCGTGGCCGCCGACCCTCCCCCCATGGGCCTCTGCCCGGCGTGTCCGGACAACACCACGCGGTGGTAGGGCTTCCCCCCGATGTCGACCACGACCTCCGCGGCGGCTGGGAGGGGCACCGCGGCGGGGCGGCGGCCGGGGGGAGGAGGAACGACCTCGAGAATCTCCTTAGACACGGCGGGGGTGGCGTCGTCGCGGCGCAGGTGGTGGCGCTTGATGGGGGAGGAGGGCAGCTGCCGCTGGCGGCCCCCGCTGCGGCGGTAGGAGAGACAGCAGAGGGAGAGGAGGAAGAGCAAGAGAACGATGAAGACGCCGACGCAGATGCCGATTACAACCCAGAGCCGCAGCCCGAATATGGAGGTGGGCTTGGACAGCTCGCTGTTCAGGAAGGCCCCCCCGAAGAAGGACATCTTCGCCGATGCCGGCGCTGCCGCTGGCGCCAGCAGCAGCTACAGACTGCAGTTGCTTGCGCTAGCTGCAATGAAGGATGAGCAAAGGTGGTCCCTTTTCTTTTTTTTTCCTCTTCTTCTCCTTGGGAAAGAAAGAAAGACGGCGGATTCTTCTACCAAGATTGGTCTTTTCTTCTTCCCTCCACCACATATGCATCAAGTGGAGAAGCCATCTGCACCGGGAAACTGTGAGGCAGAGATAAGAGGAGGAAGATGGTTGGTGAGCTATGCTTGCGAGAGATATAGAGAGAGGGACGGGGAACAGAATTGGTTTTGCTTCGTCTCTCCGACTTGCAGGTTTACATCACTTTACAAAGAGGAAGAAAATCCCATCCCAGAGAGCAAGGGGAGAGAGAGAGAGAGAGAGAGAGAGTTATCCAGGAGGCCTTGCAAACATAGAAAGAGCAAAGAGTCCGCGAGAGGGGATACAAAGAGCAGGATCAGGATGGACGATAGATTGGGTTGGCGTGCTGGCTGGCTTCGTTTTTGTTGGATGTTGCAAAAGAGAGAAAGAGATGTGTGCCATACTAGGCGTTACAGATGAGGGTAGTGGGAGAGAGCGGTGGTGTGCCAACGCCAGCGGGTGTGCGGCGAAAGAGGACAAGTGCTTTGCATTATAATTTAACATTATAATGTTAAACTTTTAACATTATAATTTTTTAAATTTAATTACTTTATTTTTATAAGTCTGTGCAGAGAGCTGGACCCCGCGGGGGTTCTCTTCTGCAGGCGGACATTATCCCTTGCATCTTACGGAGCTGTCACGTCGAGTTTCGAATCCAGAATTTTTAAAATATTTTTCTTTTCTTAGTTCCAGTTGACTGCTCGTCTAAAAAAATATTTTTTATAAAATTTTCAGGACTTATTTGTAATATTTAGTAATCTTACTCTAATTTATAATAAAGACTTATTTGTAGATACTCACTGTATAACTAAAAACTACTTGATAGACAAATATATTATTACTAAGCTTCTAGCGTACGTCTTAGACTACCAGGAAGACATGTTGTCTCTTTCTCCCTTTCTTTTACGGAGAATCCTTGATTGATTCCTTTCCCATTTTAAGCATTAAGAAATATCATGTACTACACCCCAATAAATAGAAAACTTCTTTGCTCAGCATCATGATTTTCGGAGGGGGATAAGAACTTGCAATTGGTTGTTGGCTGCCTTGGTTAGCTCTCATTATTAGGATGATGATGTAATGCATGAATGGTAAAGGTGAAATCTGGGAGTACGCGTTGAACCCGAGTTCTGTCTATTCGATTGTCTTACTTTTGAAGTCACTTCCGGATGCCTAAAATTGCCTTCTTTTAGTTTATCACAATCAAAAATACATATTCCAACAGTATATTAAAAAATAACATCCTCTGATTAGTCTAAGAACAGAAAATATTACAAGCCTTTAACAAAAATCCATAGCTAATTTTTACTGTAATATTATAGGCTTCATCTGCTTTTATGTCATCTGCAATATAAATTACTTGGTTCGTTTCACACAAACACTTCAACACTGCAATATAGGCTTCATCTAGATTTTCTTATATCAGAATTATTTATACCAAATTAAGAGATCTTTCACTTTAAAATTGGTGTGGGGGCGCGCCTCACTTTGTTTGAGGAATAAGTTATTACGTTGGGCCCACAGACGGAATAGCGTGTACTAGAATAAATGGTGTTTCGGTTTGATAGTTTCGTGGGGCCCGCTGAAGGAATAAGAAGAATAAGCAATTCTTAGGTCTAAGGTGAGATGACTTATTCTCCTTATTCTTCGAATAGGCTATTTTGCACCGGTATAAGTCATTCCGCTTGTCAAAGTTAAATTAAGCTTATTCTCCCCTTATTCTCCCTTATTCTTCTCCTATTCTCCAATCAAAGTACAATGATCTAAGGGAGAAATTGCTTATTCTCCTTTCACCTGTCAAAGGAGAATTGATAGGTGAAATTGATTATACTAGAATAAGGAGAATAAGCAATTCGACTCTAGACTCAAGAATTGCTTATCCTTTCTATTCCATCAGTGGGTCTCACATAACTATCAAAGGTAAACGTCCCTTATTCTAGCATATGCTATTCCAGATAAGTACTTCCAGATAACCTATTCTAGTATTACCTATTCTAGAATAAGAGAAGAATAAGAGGTCTTATTCTTAGAATAAGGCTAATTCTAATTTGATAGGAGGAATAGGCAATACCACATCATAATTGCTATCAGTGGGCCCCACACCACTATCAAAGTGAAAGGTCTCTTATTCTAGTATAAGTAATTCCAGATAACTTATCTATACTATATATATAAAAAATAGAGTTCTATGATGCCACACGTCAACATCAGAATTCTCTATTTTTCTCCTAAATTCTCTCTCTCTCTTCCTTCCTATTAATGTCTATGTCTCCTATTAATTCTCTCTCGTTAATTCTCTCTCCTCTCCTCTTTCTTATTAATTATCTCTCTCCCCCTCTCTCAAATTATCTCTCTCTTCCTTCTCTCTCTCATTAATTCTCTTCTCTCTCTTTGCCTAAGTATTACTATTATTATTATCCTCTTTCACATTTTTCTCTTTACCTATTAATATTTCTATCTCCTATTTTTTGTCTCCTATTAGTATTATTGTTGTTGTTGTTGCGATCTCTTGAGATTATAATAACTAATTTTAAATTAGTATTATTCTTATTATTATTTTTATAATATTTTTATAGGATAATAATAACTAATTTTGATATTATTATTATTAAAAAATTAATATCAAAATGATAGTCTCATGGGATAATGATAACTAATTTTAATAGTATTATTATTATTATTATCATCTCTCTTTCTCCTCTTTCACATTTTTCTCTCTCCCTATTGATATTCTTATCTCTAATTTTTTTATCTCCTATTATTGTTGTTGTTGTTGTTGTTGTTACTGTTGCAATCTCTTGAGATAATAATAACTAATTTTGACATCATCATCATTATTATTATTATTATTATTATTATTATTATTATTAGAGTAGTCTCATATGATAATAATAATGAATTTTGATATTATTATTTTTAAAATAATAATAATAATTATTATTATTAATGAGACCAATCTATCTCTCACTTTTCTGACTCATATTATTATTATTGTTGTTGTTATTGTTGTTTTTATTATTATTAATATTGAGACAATCTTTTGAGATAATAATAATAAATTTTTATATTTATTATCATTATTAGGATAATGTCATGGGATATTAATAAGACTGGTCTCTCTTATTCTTCTCCCAATTTATATTTCAACACAATATTTATTGGAATAATCTCATGCGATAATAATAATAATCTTCAATTCACTTTTTAGTTTTCTCTCTCAATCCATATTTCAATTGAATAAAATGGTTCTGAAATTTTAATGTTTATCAAACAACTAATCTAATATTCATAGAAAAAAATGTTAGTATTTATAAATATATATTCTTTTATAATTATTTTATTCCTTCTTTCAAAAAAATATAAAAGATTAACTTCACTTATATTAATTATAATTTTTTATTCAAATATATTAATTGGCCGTGATAGCAACTAGTTCTGCTATCAAAGTGGGGATTAGCGTTTAAACACTTTGTACAACATTAACTTAAATGGAAATATCTCACTTTTATTAAAATTAAATATCAAAATATAAATATGGTATAGGTCAGGAACTGAGGGGACGGTTTACAAGCAATCAAACGCCAGTAATGAGATTTGGGGCAACATGATGCTTCTTGACTAAACCTGTGAGCCCCAAAGGCGAGAAGCATTAAGAGGCCCCTAGTGTTTTCCCAATGTTAACATCTAATGCTCAAGTTAGTTTAACTGGAGGAGAAAAGAAACTCAAGAAGTCTTTACTCTGATTAGAGTGTTATGTATCTTCCTAGCTTTTATACCAGCTTCCTCGCCGAGAGAGAAGGGTACATGGCTCCCCAAGGATCTTCATCGAATGGAGTGGTGTTCCCGTTGGATTGTCACGAGGAAGCATGCACAACCCTCGTACAATTAGTGGGGTCTTATCTGTGGCTAGGTGGAGTTGGAACACCTTTTAGGGGACAAGTTTCGATGGTGACTGAGGTATCATATGGAGGCTCAATGATACTAGTAGATCTAGTGATGGCAGACCTCTGCCAGGTGATGCTGGACCTATCAAGTGCACCGTGGATGGGAAGATGACACATGGAAATTACTCACCCATGAGGCTAGGATTGAGGAAAATGTGTTCCTGCCTATTAGGTGGTCTTACTCACCCATGAGGCTAGGATTGAGGAAAATATGTTCCTGCCTATTAGGTGGTCTTTGTCACTTGGTGGCGTCGAGGAAAGCATGTTGTCGATCACTTCGATCCTTGATAACCGAGTGGGCCGAGGGAGGCGTGTTCCTAATCGATGGCTAATCCCTAATAACGAGCTAGATTGAGGGATACATGTTCCTGAGTGTTGGCCATAACAAGGCTCTCTCCCAAGGACTTGGGCCAACTTAGACCTTTCGATATGTGTGAACTTAATAGGTAAAGTTAGGCTTCCTATGGGCTAGTTAGGCCGGTAGTGCCCAATCAACTACCCTTTCTTCAGTCGAACCCATTAGTTGTTAGTGTCAAGTATTACTCCTTGCGACTACTCGATAGTCAATCCCTCTCTACTTGCTCACACATTATATTAGCCTATCCTACAATAGATGCACTACCAGAGAAACCAATAGTTGATATTTCTCCAGTCAAGATCACTTTAACCAAGCCCTCGACAGATCCCTACAATCAAAATTCAACTTTAGTCAATATTTGTTTAGTTGATCCTTCGATTGTAATCATTTATTTATGTCGGAAAATATTACCTTCGAAGCATGTACCGCGTCGCGTCGGCGTGGAGCGGAAGCGTCCTCTTCGTCGGAGCAAAGCAGCTACTATAGTCGCTCGCAGAGTCCACGCACCAAATCTCGGAAGCCTCGGGTGATTCTTTCAAAGGAGAGAGAGAGAGAGGAGGGAGGAGTTTTAGGAGAGATGAGGAGGAGGAGGAGTTCTCGTACATACATCTCCTCTTTATATGCTCTCTAATATATAGGAAGAAACTCCTAAAGAGTCCCCACATATTGGGGCTCTTATCCTCCAAGTCATTTTCCACTATGAAAACGATTTTCAATGTGGATGTATATCTACTACTTCCTTTAATACGTTTAACATCTCCGCTTAGACGACATATCACAATTGTATCTCATCTTATAACTCTACCTTATATACAATAAAATGGCGTGTGCGACCGAACAAGTAGGATATGTAAGTGAGGAGTGTTATATTAAGTCATCACCATACTAACATAACACTGCAACTCTAAATCTCGTCTCATACCCCAAACCACAAGCTCACACTAAGTTAAGGGGATTTGATCCCTCTGAGATCTCCACCTTAACCTCTCAAAAACTGTGTTTCTGTACTTATGATCATGTTGGACATATCCATCATAACCACTGGCCAGCAATGAGTTAGAATGACATTAGTGTGATACAAGTCAGTTTTTCCTACGCCAAACATGTCAATATGCTTCAACTTAACTGTTTTCTTAGACATACTCCGCTGGACCGCATATAACATGGTCTTTGGAAAATATGCTAAAGTAGCATCATCAAGTATTCACATCATGACAAGGTGCATAGTCTCAAATGGCATAATAAAAAGGCAGAGGCTTCATACAATGACGAAGTAGGGATCCATTCAATCACTCCTCTGAAGGTCGAAAGGATAGCACATACAGTACGATCAGTATGTTATGGTAGAGCTCAAAGCAGGAATGGCCACACTCATACACCATATAAATCTGTAACCCTACGCTCTACTAAGCGTATTCAGGTTGCCCATATGGCTCTCATCAGATTCAGCTATCAACAGGCTATATGGAAGAGTCTATGTCTGACTATTTTCAATCAGTCTCATCTTAGCCATCTGCTAAGGGGATTTCGACTCTTATTACGCTCCCACTGAACGTAGAAAATATATACACTCCCAGTAAGTGTCAAGTCTATAAAGTCTATCTCATCATACTCGCTCTCATATCGACATGGCGATTGTCTGTGTGAGTGGACCGATCAAAACCTGGTAGCCAACACATTCACATTCACATTCACAAATATAAGTGCACTAATAATGCAAAGAAAATACTCATATTTTATTGCATAAAATGGTGTCCGTGTACAAGAACATCTAGACCCTTCTCTGTCCTAAACCTTCAACATGTTTGAGAAACGCAATTCTCACAAGAGGTTTGGTGAAAGGATCCGCAAGAATCTCACTAGTAGAGATATATCTAAGGACCACCAACTCTTGCGCAATGATGTCTCTGATAAAGTGGTAACGAGTGTCAATATGCTTTGACTTTCCGTGATACGTGGGGTCCTTCGTGTATGCTATCATGGCCATATTGTCGCAATAGACCACAACAACATCTCCTACATGTACTGTGACATCCAAAGTCACCAAGAATCACCTCAACCAAATGGCTTCCTGGACCGCAATAGTACAAGCGATGTACTCAGACTCCATTGTAGATAAGGAGACACATGCTTACTTCTTACTGTACCAAGAAATAGCTCTTCCTCCAAGTACGAATGCATATCCCGAAGTGGACTTGAGCTCATCTCTATCAGCTGATCCATCGACATCTGAGTATCCAGTCAATCTAAGGCTCCCACCATGATAGCACAGAGTACCTCGCAGATATCTGAAAATCCTTTTCACTGCTAGTCAATGAGCAGTTCCATGATTACTTTGATATCTACCAACCATGTCAACTGCAAAACAAATGTCGGGACGAGTGCACATTATAGCATACATAAGGCAACCGACTGCATTGGCATAAGGGACATCTTTCATTCTTTCTTTCTCTTCCTCTGTATTGGGACATTGATCAATGCTAAGGACTGAGCCCCTCTCCATTGGAGTATCCACAGGCTTGGCTTTATGCATCCAGAAGCGTTCCAAGATTTTCTTAATGTAAGTCTCTTGAGACAAACTTAGAAGTCTCTTAGATCGATCCATCTGAATCTTTACTCCCAATATATAATTAGCCTCACCTAAATCTTTCATCTCAAATATGGAGGATAACCACTCTTGAGTGATTTTGATTAACTCAACGTCATTCCCGACTAGCAATATATCGTCAACATATAAAGAGAAAATAAGAACACTTTTCTTAACTCTCTTGACATAGACACAGTGGTCCTCTTCGGTCATTCTGAAGCCAATCGAAATTATTGCTTGGTGGAATCGATAATACCATTGTCTAGACGACTGCTTGAAACCATATATAGAACATTTCAAACGGCACACTTTGCGCTCTTGTCCTTCAGCTTCGAAGCTCACAGGCTGAGTCATATAGATCTCTTCGTCTAATTCTCCATTGAGAAAAGTTGTCTTTACATCCATCTGGAACAATTCCCATTCTAGATGTGCGACGATAGCCAAGATGAGACGAATAGAGGCGAATCTCACCACTGGGGAGAATATCTCTTCGTAGTCTATTCCCTCTAATTGGGTATAACATTTCGCCATGAGTCGGGCTTTATACTTGTCAATTGACCCATCAACCTTACTCTTGACTTTAAGAACCCACTTGTTCTCAATAGCCTTGCGTCTAGGTGGTAGATCAACCAACTCTCATACTTCATTCTTGGCCATTGAATTCATTTCTTCCCTCATTGCAACTATCTACTTTTCTGAGTCAGGTGAGATCATTGCTTCCTCGTAGGATGCAGACTCATCAACATCCACAGAAGTACACATGAATGATTCCCCTTCAATCGTGAAACGATGTCGAGGGATATGTCCACGTTGACTTCTACGAGGTAAAGCTTCAAGTGATTCACTCCCACTATGTAACGACCCGCCATCCTATGACCGGAGACCCGGTCACTAAATGGATGTCGGCCCATTAACTGCGGGTTCACACCCGGATGTCACACAACACATCTGGAGGAGTAAGCGCTAAACAAGGCTAAATATAACAATCACACGGACTACAAAGATATAACAAGTGCGCAGGAAGGAAGATAACAATGTCCGTATACAGTCCAACAATAATTACATGGTCCAACAAATTAAATAAGTACAGGCAGAAGTAAAGTACAACAACATCGGGGCATACCCCGGAACTGAGATAGCTGCTGGTCCGCACACCAAGAAAACACCACCCGCCGCCAAGCACTAAGAGGTCCACACCTGAAACCGCAGGGAGTGAGCCACACCAGAATTAGGCTCAGTAGGGATCATCCGATCCCCTGCCTCCCACTCACACACCCACAAGTGCAACAACACAGATATATGACAATTAAACAAAGCAGTAAACATAGCACCCAACCTGATATGAAACGTACGATAAGCAGTGTAGCAGGAATAGTTCTAAGCAACCCAAAGAACCCAACACAGAGTCACGACTCACCACCTAAGTCCACAAAGCGACTGAACCACACTGTCGACCGAAGTCAAACGTCGCCTCACAACACTACCACCACTAATCACGCCTGTCTGCCCCTACAGTGTTCCGGGGCACTGTAGGGTGAGGCAGTGAGTCAAACTAGGACTAGCTGGGACCAGTGTACCACCACTGCCCAACTACGTGTGCACACAAGCAGTCTAGACTACTGTCCTACCGACCGGATTGCCTCCACGCTAGGCCTCAGCGCTTCAGGAGGGCCCTGGAGACCGGCGAACCCCCGTCAAGCAGAAGCTATAGGAACTACCCACAACCCTAACCTCCCGGGCTGCGTCAGGCCAAAGGGCTAAGGGTACCACTCGTAACCTTGATCAAAGGTCACATCAGGCCCAGTGGCTACAGGGGTAAAACAACTCCAACAGTACCACAACCAGCTCCACAGCAAGAAATGCGCCGGAAGCTGCCACGACAAACAGGGAAAAACCCCGACCCGCTGAGACCAAACAGCAACCCCTCGGATAGCACACCGGCTACTCCGGCCCGACGGGCTCAAGGTGATCCTACTTCCCTCAGCCAAAGGTAAAACACAACATGTACCCCTTCTCCCACCGGTACGGCACAATGCCTCACAGACACCATGACCCTGTCCCCATCGGTCCATGGTGACAAACGTAAACCACAGTTATTCCGATTCCATATTCGCATAAGCACACACACCCACAACATGATTCCATTCACACAGTAATTTTCGTCTCAGCGTACAGCTCAAAGCATTCATTCGAACTATCCAATCGTGAAACATGTGATAAATAACAGGAGTTAAGCATTCCTGTCTTGAATCGCGTCGACCAAGGTCGACGCCATTCAAGACCCTCAAACAGGTTCATTTAAAGCCAGATTCTTCCTTAAAACGCGTCCACCTGGGAAGCCGCCGTTTGAAACGCGTCAGAGCTCTCAGACGCCATTCACACCGAAATTCCAGATTAACAGAAAACATTATTCAGGAGATTTTTGCCTTAAAAGGCGTCTTGGGTACCCGACGCTATTCCGAATCGCATCGCCCACCCATGACGTCTTTTAGTCCCAGAATCCCTGAACCGACAGACCCTCAGCGGGGTGATTTCCTGCCTAGATGGCGTCATGATGGCCAGACGTCCTTCCGAAAGGCGTCGTCCATCCATGACATCATTTAGCGCCAGAACCCCTAACTCGTGAAACCTCGAACTGGGAGGTTTCTGCCCTAAAAGGCGTCGTACTGCCCTGACGTCCTTCTAAAAGGCGTCGACCAGGCGCGACGCCGTTTAGCGCCAGAAACCTGGTTCCCTGGTTCCAACCCGAGGGTCCCTCCCTTAACCCCAAACACCCCGAAATGCCCCAACACAGAAGGAGGAGGAAAGGGAGATCAACTACCATAAGCATGCTACAATTCCACGAATTCCGAACACGACTATTCCCACAAGAAAACCTCTTAAACATGCTCGTTCTAACCCAAAACACATCATGCCACGCCAAGGAAAACATACACAAGACAATCACAATTCATGCAAGGTTCGTCCCCCTACCAGTTCTTGAACTCCACCAAGCTCCGTGCCGCCGACCCGCCGCACCGCAGACCGCCGCCGGTACCCTCGAGGACGCCGCCACTCCGCCGGGACGTCGGCCGCCGTCCGGAGAATGGAACGCCGCGAAGGAAGTGGTGGAGGTAGAGGTGAGAGGTAGAGAGGTGTTGGAGTGGTGGAAAAGGAAGAAGAGGAAGGGAAGGGGAAAAGAGAGTCGGAGAGGGCAGAGAGGGCGAGGAGAGAGAGAGTGAAGGCGAGAATGAGGGAAAGAAGGGGAGGCTCGCGGGGTCAATCCGAATCCAGCTAAAACGCGTCGATCGAGACAGACACCAATCAGTCTGACAGGACGGGCCGTACTGTCAGCGGTCTGAAACGCATCACTCTCCACGGACGCCGTTCAGACGACAGGACAGGCCGTACTGACAATGCTCTGGCGCCGTACCCTGACATCGCAGAGGTCACAGTCTAAATCGCGTCGACCAACATGGACGCTGTTCAGACGATGTGACAGGGGCCGTACTCTCGCGGCCCGAAACCCGCCCACGTGGCGCACACGTGGCACAACAACAAGCAGACCTAAATGGCGTCCACACAACCTGACGCCTTTTGAAAGGCGTCGAGCAGTGCTGACGCCATTCAGTCAGAAATATCAAGACCCCCATCAGGGTCCAAACCAGAGGATCCGGCCCGAACCCGACCCGAATACTGAACCCGAAACCTCAGTCCTTACACACTATCCATTAGAACACTCCCACTGTCTTCAGCAACTTCTGGGATGAGACTAATTCCCCCCGTGCCGGAAGACATAGTCTTCTCATCAGGATCTTGCAACTCATATAGCTGCATGTCTTGTCTGACCTCTCTTAAGGATGGGTAATCTCCCTCAAGGAAGACCACATCTTGGACCTCTTTCTCAGTTATTCCTCCATCTGGATGTTCACCATACATCACATAACCCTTAGATTGCTCAGGGTACCTTATGATCACATGTTTGCTAGATCTAGGACCCAACTTCCCATACTTATGAGAAGTACTGTGAACATATCCAACTGATCCCCACGGGCGTAAGTCCGCTAAGTAGGGCTTTTTGCCTTTCCATAGTTCGTAGGTAGTTGAAGGTATTGACTTAGAGGGCACTCGGTTCAGGATATAGGCAGCAGTCAATAGTACATCCCTCCTGAAATTTATTAGGAGGTTAGCTTGCGCCATCATCGGCCGAACCATCTCCATAAGAGTACGATTCCTCCTCTCTGCACACCATTTTGTTGTGGAGTATAAGAAATAGTAAGCTGTCTGCGAATTCCTTTTTCTTCACATAGCTCTCTGAAGTGATCTGAGAGATATTCTCTGCCCCTATCAATGCGAAGAGCCTTAATTCTCTTCTCTTTATTATTCTCTACCTCAGCCAGAAAACGCTTAAAATAAGTTAAGGCCTCTGAGCGATGGGTGAGAAAATATACTGAACCATAGCGAGAATAGTCATCTATAAAAGTGATAAAGTAGGATTCACCGTGACGTGCCCTCATATTTAAGGGTCCACATATGTCTATGTAGATTAGATCTAATGGGCAAGAGGCCCTCTTGGCATTCCCAAATGGCTTTCTACAAGTTTTTCCTGCCAAACATGGCTCATAGATAGGAAGATTCACTTTAGTGAGAGACCCTAATAGGCCTTATCGAGCCAATCGGCTCATTCTCTCCTGTCTTATGTGCCCCAATCTTTCATGCCATGATACATAATCAGAAACGATATCAGAAGAAGATGCAATTAAAGAAATAGAATCATTATTTTCTAAATCCATAACAAACAAATTGTCCCTCAAATGACCAAGACCATAAAGACTTATCATGATAAAGAGATACTGAGGTCCCTAAAAAGTTGAAAGAATAACCCAAACGTAAAAGTATTATAACTTAAAATAGATTACATCGAACACAAGGTGCATATAGCACATCATGAAAAAGAAGAGTGCGTCTTGTTCGCATCTTCAGCTGGTACGAGCCAACTCCAAGGACTTCTTCCTGAGCACCATTCCCCATAGTGACGTGATGGCTGCCAGCTGGTACTCGACAATAATCTAAGAACTCGGCTCGCTCACGAGCTATGTGGCTGGTTGCTCTTGAGTCTTCTTTGGCTCAGTGCAATCACTGGCATAGTGTCCCATCTTCTCACAGTTAAAGCACTAGATCTTGCTCAGGTTTTTCTTTCCTCGCTTGCCATGCTTACCCTTTTGGTTATTTTTGTTGTCCCCACTTCTTTTCAGCCTTTTGTTGAAAATTGTTATCCTTCTTGGTCCAGTTTTGCCTGGGCCTCTTTGCCTTAGGCATGTTTGCATCAGCTACCAGTTCGCTATGACGGGTCGCCTCTTTGCACTCCGCCTCCAACTCTAAGTAACATAAAAAGTCACTGTAAGTCTTGATGCTTTCGTTGTGAGTTAGCACCAATTTGATGTGATCCCAAGAAGAGTCGGGAAGGGACCTCAACACGGCAAGTATATGCTGCTCATCTGAGAGTTCAGTACTAGCTGTCTTCAATTGTCTGATCATCGAAGACATCACCCTCAGGTGCTCTGCCATAGAATGCTTTGGGTCCATCATGTACTAATTGAACTTCAAAGTTAAGGCCCTCAGCCTTATTACTAATGTGCCTCCATATTGGAGTTTCAATTGCTCCCACATTTCTTTTGCAGATTTGTAACTCTCAAATTCTTTAATAAGGTCATCGTGCATTCAGCTCAACATAGTGTAGCGTGCACTCCTGTCCTTATTCAACCACTTATCATAAGCTTCCTTGTCACGATTGACTTGCGCAAGTGGTCCATCATCAGATGGTGGCAACATCACATTGGTCAAGGTCTCAAGTACCTCCTTCTCATTACGGAGATACTAAATTTTTTTGTGCCACATGTCGTAATTTTTGCCCTTTAATTTATCTTGACCAGACAACTCGTGATATAAACCTTTAGAGGCCATCATTACCTTCTACATTGCGCAAGAAAAATAATTAGGCACTTAAAAATTCTTTTTCTTAAAATCAATTGGTCATATAATTTATTTCACATATGTCAGTTCGAAAACTTTGCTAGGCTCGTAATCGTCACCTTCATATATGTTACAAACTATATTGACAATTAAAATAAGAGTGAAAAAAATAGAACATTAAGGGACTCATTCCCTAATTTTTAAATCCATGTGATTTAAAAAAAATATCGGACACTTTGTGTAAGGACTGAGGATTTCGGATCCGGTTTTCGGGGTCGGACCCTGTAGTTCAGGTTCCAGTGGGGCAGAGACTCTGTGAGGTTTCGCGTCGAGCGGGCTCGACGCGGTTTAAACGGAGTCCACCGTTGCAGACGCGTTTTAGGTTCTGCCACGTGGGTGCCACGTGGGCTGGCTTTGAGCCGCGTGAGTACGGCCCTGTCGTGTCGTCTGAACGGCGTCCGCATGGGACGACGCCTTTCAGACTGCGACTTTGGAATTGTCAGAGTACGGCCCTGACATGTCTCCTGAATGGCGTTTGTGTAGAACGACGCATTTTAGAGTCCTGTCAGAGCGGCCGTCACGTCACCTGATAGGCATCTGTCCATGTCGACGCGTTTTAGCGAGTCTCTGGTTAACCCCGCGAGCCCTCCTTCTTTCCCTCATTTTCTTCCTCCTCTCTTTCTCTCCTCCCTTCCGGCGATCCCGACGGCAGCCCCTTCTCCTCCCTCTTTTCCTCCCACCACTTCATCCTTTCCTCCACTCCATCACCCACCTAGCTCCCACCACTACCACCTCCACTTCCACTGCGGCGTTTTACTCTCCGGACGGCGGCCGACGTCACGGTGGAGTAAGGACGACCACGGCGGTACCGGCGGCGGCGTGGGACGAGTCGGGTGGACGGCTTGAAGCTTGGAGGAGTTCAAGTAACCGATAGGGTGACGATTCCCATAGTGTTCTATGTTCAAACCATGATTCTCCCTCTCGAAGTATGTTTTAGATCTATGGTTTTGGGGGTAGAACAAGCATGTTTAGGAGCTCCTCTTGTTGGAATGGGGGATTTCTATGATTATGGATTCGTGATGTTTGGGTTTGCCTCTCTTTCTCCTCCGTTTCGGGTGATTTTGGGGTTTTTGGGGATGAAAAGGGGAGCCCTCGGGCTCATGACAGATCTGGTTCCTGGGGTTGAAAGACGTCGTGCATGGACGACGCCTTTTTGAAGGGCGTCGGGCCGTCATGACGCCTTTTAAACAGTAACTGCTTTACTGAGGTTCTATCAGTTCAGGGATTCTGGGACTAAAAGACGTCATGGGTGGGCGACGCGATTCGTAAAAGCGTCGGGTAACCATGACGCCCTTTTAGGCAGAAATCCCCTGATTAATGTTTTCTGCAAATCCTGGATTTCTGTGTTAAATGGCGTCTGAGGATGTTGACACCTTTCGAAAGGCGACCGCTGGTGTCGACGCCTTTTAGGCCAGATTCTGAGGACGATGTTTTATGAACCAGTACAGGGAGCTTGAATGGCGTCGGCCTTGGGCGACGCGATTCAAGACAGAACTACACTAATTCATGCCAGTAAAATGTGTTCATGCTGCTAGATAGTTAGTTAATGCATGCTTTAGTGCACTCGATAATGATGGATTCTTCATGACCGGATGGCACTGCGTTGTGTGTCGTGCGATCGCGGGCTTTTCACGTGACCGGATCGTACTGTGCCGGATTTTGTGTTACTGTGGACCTGGAGTGACAGTTGTAGCGCTTTATCACCCTATGCTGGTGTGGGTGGAGCACAGCGCCGGTGGGGGCGTGGGCGGGGTGACGCCTAGTGAGAGAGGGTCACCTGGTGAACCCCGGGGTCAGCTAGTACCGGTGTGGGAGTGGTACCTTCGGAGTGTCACTCATGCTGAGGGAAGCAGTAACCACCTGAGCCAATTGGGCCGGAGTGGCGAGAGTGCTATCCGAGGGGTTACTGCTTGGTCTTAGCGGGTCGATGTTTTCCTCACTGTTGTTTGTGTGGTTGGCGTGTTCTATCGAGACGGCGGTTGTGGGTTCCCTAGTCGTCTGGTTTAGAATTATGCATGTTTAATACATTTCGATTGCATGTGATTCGCATTGAGACCTAGGAATAGTAATTATCACTATGATTGTTACTTTACCGTCAGCTGTATTCTTCACTTGTGGGTGTGTGCGTGGGCAGTGGGGATCGAAGGATCCCTACTGAGTCTTGTCTTTGAGACTCATCCCTGCGGTTTTCAGGTGAGGACTCCCGGCAGACCTAGCGAGGAGTGTGCGGCTGTGTGTTGAGCGCCGACGACTGTTGTTCCGGGGTATGCCCCGATGTAGTTGTTATTTTATTTCTAGCCTGTATGTTTAATTAATTCTCTTCTGTTGGAGTATGTAATTATTTGCTGTATCGAGTCGCATTGTAATAACTTTTAATTTCTGCATTTTCCTTTCAATTCAATGCGATGTGAATGTTTAGCTTAGTTTATCATTTATTTCCCAGACTTACTTAGATCCTGGTTTGGTTCCAAATTAATGATTCGGTACCCATTTAGTAATCGGATCCCCGATTATAGGGTGGCGGGTCGTTACACTTTGCTTTAAAATGCATGATAAGTATAGGTAACGCATTCCCTAAGTATAGCATGCATCCACAGGAGGGATATATTGATCGTATTACTAAGCAAAAATTAAATTTTAATACTACCACAGATCAATATGATAAACACATACATGCAATTCATTAATTATTAAAAAAATGAACTATCCCCTCCCTTAAGTTATAACAAGTGTGTCCAGTAATAACTAAAAAAAATGCCAAATAGCTAATGTCCCGGTTAGTCTATAATCCAAACAAAATATCGGCCACATTAAAAGTTCAAAGTCCATAGTCCAATATTACATTACTAAAATTGTACAACTCGGGAACCGATTCAGCTCAGCCCCTTATAATTACAAAAAATTCTCCCATATGAAGATAGATCCTCCATGGTCTCCAACGAATCCCTGAAAAAGAAATTTTGGAGACACTTGCCATCCGTCTTCACAATCATACAACCATGCAATTTTCATTTTAATTTTATGTAATTCATTATCCCCCGTCAAATAAGAACAATTTTTTTTAGACAGAAAATTACAGGATAAAAAAATTGCATGATTTTTCAGATTCCTCGTATTCAAAAAAATATATTTAGACTCCTTTCTTATATCTCTAAACTGATTTAAAATTATCATGTAAACTTAAAGAATCTAAAAAATGGTATATTAACAATTACAAACACTGTAACCAAAATAAAAAAAATTGTCTTTTTTTTTGCAAGTTATTGTTCACATGAATAGTAAAGTGGGCATGAACAGTAACCAGCACTCTGCGCACGCAGAGGCGCACTGCCCCAGGCTCGGGCATGCGCAGCACCTTGAGCGTAGAGCGTCGGCACGCAACGTACCGTGCGTGGGCGTACGTCTTGCGAGCGCGTGCAGGGGTACGCTACCCCGCACGCAAGCGCGTTGCGCCCTGTGCGCGTCGCACAGGGGTGTGTTGCCCCGCGTGTGGGCGCGCGCAGCACCGCTTTTGCTGCCCCGCGTGGGCGTGTAGTCGCCGTCTTCTGGCAGGACAGTCCGACGATACCAATGTCAAAAAATATTACCTTGTCCCCTTCGTCGGAGCATAGCAGCTACTAGAGCCCCTCACAGAGTCCACGCGCCAGATTCCAGAAGCCTCGGGTGATTCTTCCAAGGGAGAGAGAGAGGAGAGGGAGGAGTTTTGGGAGAGATGAGGAGGAGGAGGAGTTCCCATACGTACATCTCCTCTATATATGCTCTCTAATATATAGGAAGAGACTCCTAAAGAGTCCCCACATATTGGGCTCTTATCTTCCAAATCCTTTTCCACTATGAAAAGGATTTTTTCCAATGTGAATGTATATCCACTACTTCCTTTAATAAGTTTAACATCTCCCACTAAGACACATTGGATATGTCACAATTGTATCTCCTCTTATAACTCTACCTTTCATATAGAGAAATGGCGTGTGCAACCGAACGAGAAGGATATGTAAGTGAAGAGTGTCATATTAAGTCAATCACCATACTAACGTAACACTGCAACTCCAAACCACAAGCTCACACCAAGTTAAGGGGATTTGATCCCTCTGAGAACTTAGAATTACACTTTAGGCGATTCATCAATCGAATTTCCAACATCTAAACACATTCTACCAATCCTTCACCTTAGCATTTCAGTCTAACATTTGTCTAGGCCTTGTCAGGCAATAGTCGCTTCATCAAGTGAACTTCCTTAACAGTCAAAATTTTGTGACAGTCGCTCTTCCAGTTAGCATCTATCAACTAGTTCCATCAATTGACTTCAACTGTAAGCTCAGCTGGACCATCCATTATTTATCTTCTTTCACTGAACTTGCTTCTACTGATATCATCAACTAATTGCATCTACGATACATCTATTTCTGTTGATTATGTTTCAGCTTCCTATTGCTTTACCTTATCAACTGCACCTATTAAACACATGAATTTATGATTGGACAATACATATTGATGAGGCAGAATCCGATTCGGCCCATTAAAACAAGCCCAAACCCAGTTCAGCCCAGCAGCAGCAGTAGAAGGCCTTCAGAGAGCCTTCGGCCCATCAGCGGCCTAACAGCCCTCGGCCCGTAAGCGGCGCCGTTGCTCCCGGCCCAACAGGCTTCAGCCCGTCAGCGGCCCACCAGTCTACAGTCCGGGAGCAGTGCAGCAGCCCTAGGCCCAGCAGGCTTCAGACCATCAGCGGCCCAACCCCCTTCGGCCCGATAGCCGAGTCCGGCCCACTCCGGTGGAGGACTAGGCACTATGGCGGTTTACCAGTAAGCCCGGACATAGTCCTATATCGGCTATCACCGTTAACCATCCTCTATCCTCTGCTATAAATACACCGCTATTTATTGCCAAAGGTATGCTTCCTATGCCTCCGAGACCCTCAAGGACTACAGTCCAAATAGCATTAAAGCTACTCTTTGCCTTCTGAATCGAATCATCTTCAGGAGCTAACTTCACCGTCGGAGGGAGTTCCTTAGGGCCGAAGCCCGGGACTCCTGCTGACCGGTTTCTTCTTCTTTCCCTCCTGCAGGAGCTCGGTTCGAATCATCGCCGACCTTCCCGAGTCGGTTTCGGCCGCCGATCTCGGACTCCTCTCCTTGGTCTTGACGCCGTGCGCCGGCTGCCCCGCAACCGAAGGAGACTCGGTTTCGCGCCGCCCCTTCGTCTACCGAAGGAGCTTCGGCCCCGACCTCCCGAAGACAAGCCAGCCTCCGACCGAGCGGCTCTCTGTAATGAATCGCCAAGAACGCAGCGGAAATAAAAATGATTCCATTGTATCGGTTGCTAGGGTCGTAAAACGGACATTAAAACTAACGCGGGAAGAACAGTTCTTCACCTTTGCGGGGTTTCGAATATCCCGTGGATGATGCCGACTCGGTAATCGCGCACGCGCACGATCTCTAGAGGTATCCACACGAGTCCCCGCAGCAGACACGATTTCCTCCTCGACTTGAGTGCTCCGACCAGATCTCAAATCCACCATGCGCGGAGAGAGACAGATCCACTCCAAGAGAGAGAGAAGGAGAGAGAGAGAGGAGAGAGAGAATCTGGGGAGTAAAATTCGTCCAACTAACTTTTTACTACTCCCCCTTGGCCCTCCTTATATAGAAATAAGGATAAGCACAACAATTAATCCTCATGATTATCCAAGAGTTTGGCCTTGGATAATTCTCCATTAAATCTTCATGTTTATCCTGCAGCTTTTCACAAAGACCCAGATAAGCATGAAATTTAACATCTCTCACCGTCTGACGAGAACTCTTATGTGTGTGACCCTCTAGGCCCATATATCAGTCCGGTTGCAGGCCCATTAAACTTAGAACTGTTTCTTGAGTTTAATATTCATTAATTAACATTTAAACATCATATGTTAAATGATTAATTTAATAAACAAGTAAATTATCATCCAATGATTAATTCACTTAGCCTTCTGATCATGAACAGCACCAAACACTACATCATGATCCCAGAAGATATAAGGGATATTGTTCCCTTCAATTGAACCTTTTCCGTCTGCCGATACCGCACAGATATAATCCTTCACTCATGCAATGTCCCGATAACGCAAGGGTATGGTTTTATAGTCAAACCCTCTATCGCATTATCCAGAGGGATTCTAGTACACAGTTAATATCTAGAAAGACATCTCTTTCATTTGACCCTGGCCAGGGATTTCTGTGTACACATCCATAGGACATTCTCTCTCTAGTCTTATACCAAGAGTGAGTGATCCCTTGTTGTTCACTCAATTACCTTCGCAAGCTTTCCACTGTATCTGAAAGACCGATTATGGTGGACTTAATGGTTAAAGTCCACGAGTCAGAGAATCAAGATACAATGGTCCACAAACAAGGTATCATTGGTGACTCAGGTCAAAGGACCAACTGTGCTACTGCAACGATAGAATCCCCTGGTTGACTAATAGGTATAATTACCATCCAGGAATTCTTATTTGGGTCTGTTCAGTGAACTCATTCTCTAATGAGAACCCACTTGTTTGTCTTAGTGTCACCACACAAGTGAATGTGAGATCATTCACCCTCATCATATGAGCAGATATAACTTGTGTCGATCTTATCGGATATTTAATGTCCATCTCAAATATCCTATGATCGAAACTATTTAAGACAATTGACTGAGGATATTGATCTCACTATCATGATCTCATCATGATTCAATATCCCATACATTTGTCTATGGACCTTCATTACGATAGTCGTTTGCGAGAACTATTAAACGAAGAAATAATTGCCTTTATTAATAATCTTGAACTAGAATGTACAATGATTGGCTTTGAGGCCATCCAATTCTAACATTCTCCCACTTGGACTATAGCCAATCACCCATGTGTCTAAGTCCCATAGACTTAAGGTGACGTTCTAAATTGTTTTGAGACAATGGCTTAGTCAAGGGATCTGCTACATTATCTTCAGATGAGACTTTCTCAACTACTATATCTCCTCGGGCGATGATCTCACGAATCAGATGAAATCGTCTCAGAATGTGCTTTGACTTCTGATGTGATCTTGGCTCCTTCGCTTGAGCTATTGCCCCATTGTTGTCACACAATAATGGAACAGGATCTGAAATGCTTGGAACTATTCCAAGCGCCGAGATGAACTTCTTCATCCAAACCGCCTCCTTGGCCGCTTCAGCTGCAGCAATGTATTCTGCTTCGGTCGTCGAATCTGCAGTAGTTTCCTGTTTGGAACTATTCCAACTTACTGCACCTCCATTTAACATGAACACAAATCCAGACATGGATTTGCTGTCATCCATATCCGACTGGAAACTCGAGTCAGTAAATCCTCGAAGTTCCAAGTCGTCTCCTCCATAAACGAGAAATAGATCATTAGTCCTTCTCAAGTATCTAAGGATACATTTCACCGCCTTCCAGTGTTCCTCACCTGGATCAGCCTGATATCTACTAGGGACACTTAATGGATGTGCCACATCAAGCCTAGTACATAGCATTGCATACATAATAGATCCTATTGCCGAGGCATAAGGAACTCTATCCATGTACGCTCTCTCTTCAGGTGTCTAGGGAGACATTTCTTTAGAGAGATAAATTCCATGCCTCATAGGAACGAGGCCTCTCTTGGAATTTTCCATGCCAAACCTTTTGACTATGGTATCTATGTACATAGATTGGGATAAGCCAAGCATCCTTTTGGACCTATCTCTATAGATCCTTATTCCCAGAATATAGGATGCTTCTCCCAAATCTTTCATGGAGAAGTTTTTGGATAACCAAGCCTTTACCGATGATAACATTCCTACATCATTCCCAATGAGTAGAATGTCATCAACGTAAAGTACCAAAAAGGTAACTGCGCTCCCACTAACCTTTTTGTATACACAAGGTTCATCTTCATTCTTAATGAAGTCATAAGATTTGATTGCTTCATCAAATCTTAAGTTCCAAGTTCGGGATGCCTGTTTTAATCCATAGATGGATCTTTGCAGCTTGCATACCTTGCTTCAATGCTCTTTGGAAGTGAATCCTTCAGGTTGTATCATATACACCTCTTCTTGAAGGTTCCCGTTAAGGAATGCTGTTTTCACATCCATTTGCCATATTTCATAATCATAGAATGCGGCGATAGCAAGAAGTATTCTGATTGACTTAATCATGACAACTGGAGAAAAGGTTTCCTCATAGTCAACACCTTGCCTTTGACGATATCCTTTTGCTACAAGCCTTGCCTTGTATGTGTCAATTTGTCCATCTGCCCCGATCTTTCTTTTAAAGATCCATTTATTGCCAATAGGTACCATACCTTCTGGCAGATCAACTAAGTTCCAAACTTGGTTGGCATACATGGACTGAATTGCAGAATCCATTGCCTCTTGCCATTTTTCTGATTCATGACTATTTATGGCTTCAAGGTAGGTTTGAGGATCACCATCCTCATTTAAGTGCACTTTTGGTTTGCCTTCATCGATATGTCCAACATATCTTTCAGGCTGTTTAGGCACTCTACCTGATCTGCGAAACTTTTGTGTATCATCTTGAACAAGTTCTTGAGTCAATGGTTCAGTTGATGAACCAGTGTTGATTTGTGAGTCTAGAATTTATTCCAATTCTATCTTGCTCCCACTGTCTTCTTTTGAAAGATATTCTTTCTCTAAGAAGACAGCTCTTTTTGCGACAAACACCCTTTGATCGCTGGGCTGATAGAAGTAATATCCAAAACTCTCTTTTGGATATCCCACAAATCTACATTTCTCTGTCCTGGAATCCAGTTTGTCTGGATCATGTCTTTTGACATGTGCAGGACAACCCCAGACTCTAACATGCTTAAAGTCTGGTTTCTTTCCTTTCCATATCTCATATGGAGTGGAAGGAACTGACTTACTGGGAACTTTGTTCAACAGATATGCAGCAGTCAACAGTGCATATCCCCATAAAGAGATTGGAAGTTTGGCATAACTCATCATAGATCGTACCATATCTAATAGAGTACGATTTCTCCTTTCCGATACACCATTTAACTGAGGTGTATAGGGAGGAGTCCACTGAGACAAAATACCATTATCCATAAGATATTCTGTGAATTCTGTACTTAAGTATTCACCCCCTCGATTTGATCGAAGAGTTTTAATACTCTTTCCAGTCTTGTTCTCAACTTCGTTTTTAAACTCTTTAAATTTCTCAAAGACTTCTGACTTATATTTCATTAAATATATGTAGCCATATCTTGAGAAATCATCTGTAAATGAAACAAAGTATGAGTAACCACCCATAGCATGAGTGGACATTGGACCACATACATCACTATGTATTAGTTCCAATAAGTCCTTAGCTCTTTCTCCATGTCCTGATAATGGAGCTTTGGTCATCTTTCTCATGAGACAAGCTTCACAGGTTGCAAATGATTCATAATCAAATGGATCAAGATATCCATACTTTTGCAACCTTATGATCCTATTCTCATTTATATGACCTAGCCTACAATGCCATAGGTACGATTTATTCACATCCTTATCTAAGCGTTCAAGAGAATTATTTACCAGACAAACATCATATGAGATATCAAGTAAATATAATCCATTCAATAAATATCCGGAAGCAAACAATTTGTCTCCTTGATAAATTGAACAACCTTTATTCTCTAGCCTCATAGAATATCCTTGTCTATCTAAACATTAAATAGATATGATATTCCTAATAATGGTTGGAACATAATAACCATCTATCAGTTCCAAAGAGTCTCCTGACGGCATCTGAAGTCTTGCTGTCCCCACAGCTAACGCAGCAACTTTTGCTCCATTCCCGAGCCTCAGATCCACGTCTCCGCGGTTCAATCTTCTTTTACTTGTTAACACCTGCAAGTTATTGCAAATATGAGAAACACATCCAGTATCTAATACCCAAGATGTTGATTCTCTATAAGACAAGTTAAGATCGATCATGAGAATACCTGAAGCTTCACCAAGCTTCTCCTTTGCTTTTTCTACAAGATAAATCTTGTAGTTTCTCTTCCAATGACCTTCTTTATGGCAGTGGAAACACTGACCTTTATCATTGACTTTAGCTTTGTCCTTTTGTGCCGCCGGTTTGCTTTTCACTTGCTTCTTAGGCTTACCTTTCTTAAAGATCTGTCCAGCTTTTCTTTTCTTGTTGGTCTTACCAACAAGCATTACATTTGGCTTATCTTTCTAGATAGTGCCTTCTGCTGTCTTCAACATGTTGAGCAGCTCAGCCAGTGAAACTTCAATTTTGTTCATATTGAAGTTGATAATGAATTGTGAAAATGAATCTGGAAGAGATTGTAGGATTAAGTCAATGCTTAGATCATTGTTCATAACAAAGCCCAGCACAGCAAGCCTCTCAATCCACTCTATCATCTTGAGCACATGAGTTTGTACAGATGTGCCCTCGCTCATTCTGGTCCTGAACAATTTCTTAGATATCTCATACCTTTCTATTCTGGATTGTTCACCAAACAAGTCTTGTAGGTGATTCAGAATGGTCTTAGGTTCCATGTTATCATGTTGTCGCTGCAGTTCATTGTTCATTGAACCGATCATATAACACTGGACCTTGACAGAGTCCTCCTTTCAATTTTCATACATCATTAATTCATCTTCGTTAGCATTATCACCGGGTTGCACTAGATCTGGTTGATCCAGGACATAGGCTAGCTTTTTGCACCTGAGGACAATCTTCAGGTTGCGTAACCAGTCAATGTAATTTGGTTCCGTGAGTTTGTTTGCATCAAGTATGCAACGGAGGGGGTTAGGTGACGACATAGCGACCTACATGGAAATATATAAAATGAGCAGATAGTTCTTAAAATCAGATTTAGGACTTTTAATCTAGATTTATGCTCCCACTATTTTTCGGCGATCTGTATGACCCTCTAAGATACATAACGGGAGATTCCGGTGATCTCCTAGTGGGGATCAAAATCCTTCGGGCAACATGCATGTGACCTTGTGGTAGCACAACAAATCACATCAAGTCCTTTAGGCAGTCAACTCTTGACAGTTGCAACGTTTGCAATATCCGATCGATTTAACCCCTGAATCAGAATGACCTTGTGGTAGCACAACAAATCAAATGATTCAGTTAAGTTTATCCATCATTACTTAGATGACATGAATTCATAGTGCAATCCTTGTGGTAGCACAACAAAACTACACTATTTGTCCATTCATCTTAATGACATCACATGTCGAGACGTAGTTTAATTTCTAAATCAAACAGACCTTGTGGTAGCACAACAAATCCGTTTGAGATAAGAATTATCCTAAGATCTATAATGATGGTGGGTTACGTGGATTATTCTAAATATCTCACGTTTACAACTTAAGTTTTAAAAGAGGGTTTTGATTTTGATTTGTAAAAAAAATCGTGCTATCAATAGTATTTCGATTTGAAGTATCAATATACTTAATAGAAATATATATATGATAGCATAGTCTACAAATATCACATATATGTAGAAAAATTAAATGGGGATGATCATGGACTGCTAAAGCTACTATGGAATCATCGGAGCCAAACGATGATCCATAATAGGATCCTAATGTGAAAACAGCAACACTGGTTCCATTTGATGCGAGTCCTCCCTCCAGAGGTGTCTTCAGAAGATCCCGTCCTCTAAACTTAATCCGATACATTTAAATACAAAATTCAGGACTCGCAGGTCCACAAATGTACATTTAAACAATTAGAAACCTTGATCTTATCAAGGGGAGTACAATCTTATAGGAAGGTAGAAAGTACACTTGGATTAAGAGAGAGGAGGACACGCAGGTCCTATTTTAAAATACCAAATGAAATAAGTATCGCATCCATTCACATCATTCATCACATGAAAATTCTAAGTCCATGATCATCCCACCATAAAACACATCACATGCATCACAATCATCACATAATTGCTGTTTAGTATTAAATTTTATAAATATAAAATTATAGATACCAATTAGATTTTCGAAATAACATTTATTTCATCATAATCAATAATATTCAAAACATTATTGACAAATAAACTAACTAAACTATTCAGTTAATCTAAATCCAAATTCAAACAATTTGAACATTAAGAGTAATCAAGTTATGCATGAAATTAGTTTAAAACAGTTTTAAACTAATTAAATTAACAGGAAATTAATTATCTAAAACAATTTTAAATAATTAACTAACACCCATTAATTATAAAGCCTTTTAATTGATTAACAATTATTAAACTCTTTAATAACCTGTTAATAATCATAAAAATAATTAATAACAATTATTAATTATTTCTATAAATTTTCTGTTTTAAAACAATTTTAAAACAGGCTAAAACGGGCAAAAATTGGGTTTAAAGGGGTTTAATCTGGCATTAAAATCAAATTTTTAAAAATCAGGAAATAGGCCCAGCCCATTAGGGCCCAAACGGCCCGGGCCCAGGACCCTGGCTCGGCCAGGGCGCCGCCCGGCCCTCGCCCGGTCCGACCGGGTCGGGACCGGGCGGTCCAGCCCCTACTGCCACGAGTCGACCGGCCCCTTCTTCAACAGAAACCTGCATAAACCTTAGGGTTAGCCACCGGCGGCGCCGCCGCCGACCTCCGGCCACTCCCCGGTGGGTGCCGGCCCTGCCGGCGATGCCCCCCGGGGCCCGGCGACGTGCCCGGCGCCGGCAGGGTCGCCGGCGGTGGCCAAATACACATCCGGCCAGGCCCAAAATTCCCAAAATTCTGAATTTTGCAGGTTCCAAACCGTGTTTTTGGGGCTTGATTTTGCAGCCCTACATGGGCACTCCGGCGCCGATCATCATGCCCAATCCGTAGAGGTGACTATCACCAAGATATCTGGACATTCGGGCCGCCATCCCAACACTTGGAATGCACGTACGAAGCCGTCGAAGTACCCCGGTTCATCATCACATGAAGAACTCCGAAAAACCCAAATAAAAATCCGAAAAATACAGAAAAATAATCAAATTGATCGTGATCATCATATGAACACTAATCTGTCATTTTTAATCGGATTATACTCAAGAACACGTACAATACGGGTTCTTCACGCATAACGAGAAAAACACGCATAACGGTGCCGTTTTACAACCGAACCAGCGAACCTGGCTCTGATACCACTGTAATGAATTGCCAAGAACGCAGCGGAAATAAAAATGATTCCATTGTATCGGTTGCTGGGGTCGTAAAACGGACATTAAAACTAACGCGGGAAGAACAGTTCTTCACCTTTGCGGGGTTTCGAATCTCCCGTGGATGATGCCGACTCGGTAATCGCGCACGCGCACGATCTCTAGAGGTATCCACACGAGTCCCCGCAGCAGACGCGATTTCCTCCTCGACTTGAGTGCTCCGACCAGATCTCAAATCCACCATGCGCGGAGAGAGACAGATCCACTCCAAGAGAGAGAGAGTGGAGAAAGAGAATCTGGGGAGTAAAATTCGTCCAACTAACTTTTTACTACTCCCCCTTGGCCCTCCTTATATAGAAATAAGGATAAGCACAACAATTAATCCTCATGATTATCCAAGAGTTTGGCCTTGGATAATTCTCCATTAAATCTTCATGTTTATCCTGCAGCTTTTCACAAAGACCCAGATAAGCATGAAATTTAACATCTCTCACCGTCTGACGAGAACTCTTATGTGTGTGACCCTCTAGGCCCATATATCAGTCCGGTTGCAGGCCCATTAAAATTAGAACTGTTTCTTGAGTTTAATATTCATTAATTAACATTTAAACATCATATGTTAAATGATTAATTTAATAAACAAGTAAATTATCATCCAATGATTAATTCACTTAGCCTTCTGATCATGAACAGCACCAAACACTACCTCATGATCCCAGAAGATATAAGGGATACTGTTCCCTTCAATTGAACCTTTTCCGTCTGCCGATACCGCACAGATATAATCCTTCACTCATGCAATGTCCCGATAACGCAAGGGTATGGTTTTATAGTCAAACCCTCTATCGCATTATCCAGATGGATTCTAGTACACAGTTAATATCTAGAAAGACATCTCTTTCATTTGACCCTGGCCAGGGATTTCTATGTACACATCCATAGGACATTCTCTCTCCAGTCTTATACCAAGAGTGAGTGATCCCTTGTTGTTCACTCAATTACCTTCGCAAGCTTTCCACTGTATCTGAAAGACCGATTATGGTGGACTTAATGGTTAAAGTCCACGAGTCAGAGAATCAAGATACAATGGTCCACAAACAAGGTATCATTGGTGACTCAGGTCAAAGGACCAACTGTGCTACTGCAACGATAGAATTCCCTGGTTGACTAATAGGTATAATTACCATCCAGGAATTCTTATTTGGGTCTGTTCAGTGAACTCATTCTCTAATGAGCACCCACTTGTTTGTCTTAGTGTCACCACACAAGTGAATGTGAGATCATTCACCCTCATCATATGAGCAGACATAACTTGTGTCGATCTTATCGGATATTTAATGTCCATCTCAAATATCCTATGATCGAGAACTATTTAAGACAATTGACTGAGGATATTGATCTCACTATCATGATCTCATCATGATTCAATATCCCATACATTTGTCTATGGACCTTCATTACGATAGTCGTTTGCGAGAACTATTAAATGAAGAAATAATTGCCTTTATTAATAATCTTGAACTAGAATGTACAATGATTGGCTTTGAGGCCATCCAATTCTAACACTCTCGGCCTCGGACCTTCGGCTTCGCCTCTTCCTCCTTCGCCTTCCGGATCCCCGTCGGGCCTCTTGCACCGATCCGACCCAGCTCCGGATCCATAACTTCGGATTCCAGCTTCGGAATCCGGTCGTGATAGCTTCGGCTACATCACGTGGCGCCGTCTGTGGGAATCAAACAAACAAGTCATGTCTCAACGACCTGTAACCCGACGATCCGGACAGAGCAAAGCAGAGGCACGGGAAGCCTCGGCACAGATGCTGCCTTCCGAAGGTGCCCCTTCTGCCCCGCCGAGCATGCTTCTGCCTGTCATACCAGAGACCCTCGCTGCGGAAGACCGAGTGGGGGTGCTCCAGCAACAAATGGCGACGCTGGTAGCTGCCGTCACATCCCTAGCGCCTCTTCAGGAGATGGTGTCCGCCATCGCCCAGCGCATAGGATTAATGGGACAGCTTCCTCAGCCAGCGCCGCTCCCCCCACTCTACCCAGTGCCAAATACCCGGTTCCGGCCGACGCCTACACCGGTTTATCCCAACGAAACCGCTACGGCGCACAGCGAGCCCTCGACACTACCTGCCCGAGCCCCTCGCGCTGATTGCCTGACGGAGCAGGACTATGCTTCGTCGGAATTCCGCCCGGCCCGGACTGGAGGACAATCATTCGCCACCTCGACCGCCTCGGACCTGGACCGGCGGCTGACGGCAATGCGAAAGGAAATGCAGCAAATGGTGTCTCGGCCTTACGGGGCGCCCCTTACTAGCAACATCCTGGAGCAGACTCCGTTTACGCCAGAGCTCCTGGCTACCGAGGTGCCCTCCAATTTCAAGCTGCCGAAGGGCCCTCTCTACGACGGAATGACAGATCCGGTCTGTCATTTCCAGAGATTCAACGCATACCTCTCGGTCCGAGGGGTCGCCGAGGTAGTCCGCTGCCGACTTTTCCCCCTCACCCTTGAGAAGACTGCCCTCACCTGGTTCGAAACACTGGCCCCCAACTCCATCCACTCCCTAGTCCAGTTGGGCCAGTTATTTATCGACCAGTTTTATGATGCCACCCGGCAGTGCAAAACCTCCGCCAGCCTGCTGGCCATCCGGCAGGGCCCCACCGAAACTCTCCATGAATACTTCACCAAGTTCCGGACCGAGGCCGCCCAAATCCCGAACCTCGACAGCTCGATCGCGGTCTCGGCCGTGATCAGCGGGTGTCGGGACGAAGGGCTCCTCGGCTCCATCGGGAAACGCCATCCCCCTACCTTCTAGGACCTCGTGGCCCGGGCCCATAAATACATCAACCGGGAGGCCCTGATGATGTCCAGAGGTAAAGGCGCGGTCGAAGCAGCCTCGGCGCCTACCCCCCAGGTGGTCCGACCTCGGCCAGAAGACCAAGAGCCCTCCCGAAAGCGATATCGCCGGGAGGACTGGGACAGAGAGAGGCGACGGGACCCGCAACAACGGTACCTACACTTTCCTGCTCCCCCTTCCCGAATGCTCATGGAGGTTGATGTAGCCGAAGCTATCACGACCGGATTCCGAAGCTGGAATCCGAAGTTATGGATCCGGAGCTGGGTCGGATCGGTGCAAGAGGCCCGACGGGGATCCGGAAGGCGAAGGAGGAAGAGGCGAAGCCGAAGGTCCGAGGCCGAGAGCCGCTCGGTCGGAGGCTGGCTTGTCTTCGGGAGGTCGGGGCCGAAGCTCCTTCGGTAGATGAAGGGGCGGCGCGAAACCGAGTCTCCTCCGGTTGCGGGGCAGCCGGCGCACGGCGTCGAGACCAAGGAGAGGAGTCCGAGATCGGCGGCCGAGACCGACTCGGGAAGGTCGGCGATGATTCGAACCGAGCTCCTGCAGGAGGGAAAGAAGAAGAAACCGGTCAGCAGGAGTCCCGGGCTTCGGCCCTAAGGAACCCCCTCCGACGGTCAAGTTAGCTCCTGAAGATGATTCGATTCAGAAGGCAAAGAGTAGCTTTAATGCTATTTGGACTGTAGTCCTTGAGGGTCTCGGAGGCATAGGAAGCATACCTTTGGCAATAAATAGCGGTGTATTTATAGCAGAGGATAGAGGATGGTTAACGGTGATAGCCGATATAGGACTATGTCCGGGCTTACTGGTAAACCGCCATAATGCCTAGTCCTCCACCGGAGTGGGCCGGACTCGGCTATCGGGCCGAAGGGGGTTGGGCCGCTGATGGGCCGAAGCCTGCTGGGCCTAGGGCTGCTGCGCTGCTCCCGGGCCGTAGACTAGGGGGCCGCTGACGGGCTGAAGCCTGTTGGGCCGGGAGCAACGGCGCCGCTTACGGGCCGAGGGCTGTTGGGCCGCTGATGGGCCGAAGGCTCTCTGAAGGCCTTCTACTGCTGCTGCTGGGCTGAACTGGGTTTGGGCTTGTTTTAATGGGCCGAACCGGATTCTGCCTCATCAGAGGTGAAGGGCATGATCCGGCGACCAGATCGCATCAAGACGGATCCTCGCCGAAGGGACCCCGGCAAATACTGTAAGTATCACCGGGAGATCGGTCACACGACGGATGAGTGCCGGCAGCTCCGAGAGGAAATCGACCGCCTCATCCGGGAGGGAAGACTGCCGCAGTACCGACGAGAGTAGCCCCCGCCATAACGGAACCGGGACGTCCCTGAGACGCCCAGTCAACAGCAACCCCCGGTGACTGAAGCTGCTCCTCCGCCAAAGGTCACCTCGGCCCCCGTGGAAACATCTCATCAAAGACCCAGCTCTGGGTCTATTATGATGATATCCGGAGGGCCAGGGGAAGGATCAAGGCAGCGGCAGCGCAGCTCTACCACTATAGCAGCGATTGACTTCGAGCCGAAGCGGCCTCGCCAAGAAGAAATTACCTTCGGCTCAGAGGACCTGAATGATATTCAGGTCCCTCACGACGACGCCCTTGTCATAAACGTTGTAATAAATAGTTACGATGTACATCGAATATTTGTCGATAATGGAAGCGCCCCAAACATCTTATTTTACGATTGTTTTGAAAAAATGGGATTGAGTGAGGCTAATATGAAGCCTCACCGGGGCCCCCTCTTCGGTTTTAACGGCTCGCCCTGCCGAGTAGAGGGCATTGTCCGACTCCCTGTAACCTTAGGCTCCGCCCCCCGGCAACTAACCATTGAAACGGATTTTGCCGTTGTAAAAGTCGATTCGGCCTACAACGCCATCTTCGGCCGAAGGCTAATCGGCGGGGTCGGAGCCGTGCCTTCGTCTTTCCATCAAAAGCTGAAGTTTCATACCAGCCATGGAATAGGCGAGGCCAGGGGAAATCAAGAAGCAGCCCGGCAATGCTATATGATTTCGGTCAAAGGGAAGGCTGCAGCCGAAACCCTGGCGATCGAGTCATCAGCCGAGGCATCTCCGGGAGAAGCACTCCTCGCCATTCCGATTCCGGGAGGCAAAGGACGAACCCTGATGATAGGCTCCGGCCTAGAGAAGACCGAAGCAGAGAAACTCACCGAGTTCTTGAAAAAGAATCTCGACGTTTTTGCTTGGTCTCCGGCGGACATGCCCGGGGTTGACCCGGAGGTAGCAGAGCACCGACTACATACCGATCCCGACCAGCCCCCGGTAAAGCAGAAGCGGCGCACCTTCAATCTGGAAAGGAGAGCCGCCATCCAAGCCGAAGTGCAGAAGGGGCTGGACGCCGGACACCTCCGAGAGGTGCATCATCCGGACTGGATCGCCAACGTGGTGATGGTGCCGAAGAAGGATGGCAAGTGGCGAATGTGCGTGGACTTCACCAACCTCAACAAGGCCTGTCCGATGGATAGCTTCCCGCTGCCTCGGATAGACCAGGTGGTGGACGCAACCTCCGGCCACGAACTCTTAAGCTTCCTCGACGCCTATTCAGGCTATCACCAGATCCAGATGCATCCGGATGATGAAAGCAAAACCAACTTCACGACCGATCTGGGTCTATATTGCTATACCCGGATGCCCTTCGGTCTGAAGAATGCCGGCACGACATATTAGCGCCTTGTCAATAAGGTGTTCGCCCCGCAGCTCGGCCGAAACATGGAGGTCTATATAGACGACATGTTGGTCAAAAGCCGCGTCGCCGCAGAGCATTTGGCCGACTTGGCCGAGACATTCTCCGCCCTAAGGCGGTACAAGATGAAGCTGAACCCGGCCAAGTGCGCTTTCGGGGTAGCCTCCGGGAAGTTCCTCGGCTACATGGTCACCCACCGAGGGGTAGAAGCTAACCCCGAGAAGGTTTCGTCCATCATACAAATGCGCCCCCCGGCGAACCTCCGAGAGGTACAGAAGCTGAACGGGAGGATTGCTACCCTGAGCCGCTTCATGTCAAGGGCGGCGGATTACTGTTTCCCCTTCTTCAAGCTACTGAAGAAGGCCAATAGCTTCGACTGGACGGATGAGAGCCAAGCAGCCTTCGACCAGCTGAAGGCCTACCTCTCCAAAGTCCCCATTCTGTCCAAGCCGGTCCCCGGGGAGCCTCTGAGCCTATACCTCGCAGTATCTGAGACAGCTCTCAGCGCCGTCCTCGTCCGAGATCAAGAGGGCGTTCAGAAGCCAGTCTATTATACCAGCCGAGCCCTTCAAGGAGCAGAACTCCGGTATCTCGTGCTGGAAAAACTGGCTCTGGCCCTCGTCTCGTCCGCGAGGAGGCTCCGGCCTTATTTTTTGGCCCATTCGGTAAAAGTTCTTACCGACCAGCCCCTGAGGCAAATTCTCTCCCGACCGGAGGTGTCCGGCAGGCTGGCAAAGTGGGCGATTGAGCTAGGAGAGTTCGACATCTCCTACGCACCTCGGGCAGCAATAAAAGCCCAGGCGTTGGCGGACTTCATCGCCGAGCTCACTCCCAGCGCTTCCTCGGCACTTCAGCCGAAGGCCGACGCGCCTGAAGCCGAGGAAACTTCGGCTCCTACGCCGGCAGACGAGTGGCAACTCTTTGTAGACGGCTCCGCATGCTCCACGGGCAGCGGCGCCGGGGGGATCCTGGCATCGCCCGAAGGAGTCGTCACGGAGTACGCCTTGCGTTTCTCCTTTCCAGCAACTAACAATGCCGCCGAGTACGAAGCCCTCATTTCTGGCCTCCGGGCCGCAAGGAAGCTCGGCGCCCGGAACCTAAAAGCCTTCAGCGACTCTCAGCTGATCGCCAGCCATATTTCCGGGGAATACGAGGCTCGGGATGGAATAATGGCGTCTTATCTCCAGGTGACTCGCAAGATCCTCGCTCAATTCAACTCTTATGAAATCGTGAGGATCCTAAGAGCCGAGAATACCCGAGCCGATGCACTTTCCCGGCTGGCGTCAACTCAAGACGGGGGAGGAGGCCGAATGATCCTAGTGGAGGAACTCGCCGAACCAAGCCTCGGCGAGCCTGAAGCCATGCAAATCACTGAGGCCGAAGCCGAGACATGGATGACTCCCCTCGTCGCTTTTCTCCTCCGAGGAGAAGTCCCGCCAGACTCAAGGGAGGCGAAGCACATTCGGCAACGCTCATCCCATTTCCTCCTTCTGGACGGACTGCTATACAAGAAGTCCTTCGGCCGACCGCTGCTGCGATGCCTCGGCCCGACTGAAGCCGACTACGCCACGAGAGAAGTACATGAAGGGGTATGCGGAGCGCATGCGGGAGGAAGGGCCCTGGCTCATAAGCTTCTAAGGCAAGGTTACTGGTGGTCGACACTCCGAGAGGATGCCTTAGCCCTTGTACGGCGCTGTGATCAGTGCCAGAGGTTTAGCTCCCTCATCCACCAAGCAGCCACCCTTCTGACCCCCTTATCCGACCCCTGGCCTTTCGCTCAATGGGGAATCGACCTCCTGGTGCCTTTTCCCATCGCCACCGGCCAGAGAAAATTCCTCATCGTGGCGGTAGATTATTTTACTAAGTGGGTAGAAGCCGAACCCCTCGCGTCAATAACCGATAGCAATGCTTGGAACTTCGTATGGAAGTCCATCATCTGCCGGTTCGGCATCCCCCAGGCCATCATTTCGGACAACGGCAAGCAGTTCGATAGCCGTCGTTTCAGCGACAACTGCGCCGGCTTCGGCATTCTTCACAAATTCACTTCGGTAGCACATCCTCGAGCAAACGGCCAGGTTGAAGTCACCAACCGAAGCCTGTTGCAGGGACTGAAAACCCGCCTCGGCCAGGCCAAAGGCCGATGGGTAGAGGAGCTACCGAGTGTTCTGTGGGCATATCGGACGACGAGCCGAACTCCTACCGGCGAAACTCCATTTCGCATGGCTTATGGGATAGAGGCCGTTATTCCAGTGGAAATCGGCCTTCCCTCTCCCAGAGTCATTGCTTATAATCCGGAGGCCAACGAAGAAGGCTTGAAGGATCATCTGGACCTCATAGAAGAAACCCGAGATAGGGCTCGTATCCGGCTGGCAGCTTATCAGCAGCGCATGGCCAGGTACCACAACACTCGAGTGAAGCCCCGAAGCTTTCAAATCGGGAGCCTCGTGTTGAGGAATGCTCATGCTTCTAAACCGGCCGAAGCAAAGCTCGCCCCCAACTGGGAGGGGTCCTATCGGGTCAAAGAGGTGATCAGACGAGGGGCCTATCGGTTGGAGACCCTTTCGGGCCAACCTCTCCCTCGCACCTGGAATGTAGAGCGCCTTCGGCGTTATTTTATGTAAATTACTTTTTCCCGGACTTTCAGCCGGAAGGTATGAATAAAGGTCTCTTTTTCAGGAAACCTGGATGTATTTCTCTCTAAGCCCGTGTAAACCGTACCGGGAGTGGCTTCGGCCATGCAAACCGTATCGGGAGCGGCATGGTATTCTCTCTAAGTCCGTGTAAACCGTACCGGGAGTGGCTTCGGCCATGCAAACCGTATCGGGAGCGGCATGGTATTCTAAGTCCGTGTAAACCGTACCATGAGTGGCTTCGGCCATGCAAACCATATTGGGAGCGGCACTGTATTCTCTCTAAGTCCGTGTAAACCGTACCGGGAGTGGCTTCGGCCATGCAAACCGTATCGGGAGCGGCATGGTATTCTCTCTAAGTCCGTGTAAACCGTACCGGGAGTGGCTTCGGCCATGCAAACCGTATCGGGAGCGGCATGGTATTCTCTCTAAGTCCGTGTAAACTGTACCGGGAGTGGCTTCGGCCATACAAACCGTATCGGGAGCAGCATGGTATTCTAAGTCCGTGTAAACCGTACCGGGAGTGGCTTCGGCCATGCAAACCGTATCGGGAGCGGCATGGTATTCTCTCTAAGTCCGTGTAAACCGTACCGGGAGTGGCTTCGGCCATGCAAACCGTATCGGGAGCAGCATGGTATTCTCTGTAAGTCCGTGTAAACCGTACCAGGAGTGGCTTCGGCCATGCAAACCGTATCGGGAGCGGCATGGTATTCTAAGTCCGTGTAAACCGTACCGGGAGTGGCTTCGGCCATGCAAACCGTATCGGGAGCGGCATGGTATTCTCTCTAAGTCCGTGTAAACCGTACCGGGAGTGGCTTCGGCCATACAAACCGTATCGGGAGCAGCATGGTATTCTAAGTCCGTGTAAACCGTACCGGGAGTGGCTTCGGCCATGCAAACCGTATCGGGAGCGGCATGGTATTCTCTCTAAGTCCGTGTAAACCGTACCGGGAGTGGCTTCGGCCATGCAAACCGTATCGGGAGCGGCATGGTATTCTTTCTAAGTCCGTGTAAACCGTACCGGGAGTGACTTCGGCCATGCAAACCGTATCGGGAGCGGCATGGTATTCTCTCTAAGTCCGTGTAAACCGTACCGAGAGTGGCTTCGGCCATGCAAACCGTATCGGGAGCGGCATGGTATTCTTCTAAGTCCGTGTAAACCGTACCGGGAGTGGCTTCGGCCATGCAAACCGTATCGGGAGCGGCATGGTATTCTCTCTTAAGTCCGTGTAAACCGTACCGGGAGTGGCTTCGGCCATGCAAACCGTATCGGGAGCGGCATGGTTTTTTCTAAGCCCGCAGGTACCCTGATCCGAGGGTGGCTTCGGCCACGTATACCAGATCGGGAAGCGGCAAGGTATATCTCTAAGTCCGCGTAAGCCAAGCCGGGAGTGGCTTCGGCCACCCAAACCGCGTCAAGAGCGGCAGGATATCCCCTCGGATCACATGAATCACACTAGTAAAGGCCCCGGCCGTATATACTATTGGTGGTGATATCATATCAACGCTCTATCCGAACCTACATCAGGTCTCAGCCTTGCGAGCTATAGCAAACAATGACAGGATCTCGGATTTCTGAAAAACCAGATTCGGTCGATCATGCACAAAACATCAAGGTAAAGCCAAAAACACTTCCTGTATTCACAAATAAGGGAAGTACAAAACCGGCCATCCACCTGGCCGCAGGCTTACAAAAGAAGAAAAATAAAAACCGGGGCAGGCCCCCGCGTCAGTTCTCAGCTACCCCCTCCGCCACATCAACTGGGTTTCGTCCAGGAGATGGAGAGGGGGAATCGACGATCTGCACGGCCTCAGGCGGGGCGGCTACGACAGGGGCCTCCTCGACCGGAGCGACCTCGTCGCCTTCCGCCGAGGCCGGGGCCCTCTCGGCCGTAAGCCGCTTCCACCAGGACAAGAGCTCCGCGCCTTCCTCGTCCGTCGGCAGGGCAATCCCGGTCAGGTCCACGGTTGGACAAACCTTCTGGGCGGCAGCCAGCCCGATATCGAAGACCGAGGAGGCCGCTAGAAGCTGGGCCTGGATTATCTCCTCGGCGTAGTCCGGGCCGGCCTTGTAGTCGGCCAAGGCCGAATCCACCGCCTCCTCCAGCTCCTGCTTCAGGCCGACATCTCCTCGGCATGGCGACGGTTTTCCGAAGCCCGCCGGGTGTCCTTGTCCTGGATCTGGGCCTTAAGGGCCCGGTTCTCAGCCTGGGCCGCGGCAAGCTCCCGCTCGGCCTTCTCCTTCTCCCGCTCGGCCTTCGTCTTGGCCTCGGCAGAAGCACGGGCCTCTGCTGCCCGCTCCTCCAGCTGTGCCCGCATCCGGGCGTTCGTGGCTACAAGCCCGTCGACGATGGGCTCGATATTATGACCTGCCGAAGGGCCCTCACCCGAACCTGCCGAGGCCGACGCCCTCTCGGCCTCCAGGAGTTTATTCCGGAGCAGCTCCTGATGGTGAATCAGAACGCTGTCCGTAACTGCGGCCTGCGGACCGAAAGCAGACGAGGATCAACGAAAGTTGAAATAAGCCAAGAAAAAGCTAGATTGAAGCACACTCAGAAGCTTCTTACCTGGACCGCCAATCGGGCGCTGATCGCCGCCAGATCGGTGACCGAGTGGTCCTTCAGCTCCACAAAGGCCGAAGGGAGAGTGAGGCTGCGGAGCAGACGGAGGCACGTCTGTGAGTCCTCCATGCTCTCGTCTCTGTAGATCCCCGGCTCGGGGACCCACAGCTCGCGCTCCTGCGCGCGAGGCGCCTGCGACCCGGCGCCTTCATGCTCTACCCCCGCCATCGCGGCCGGAGGAGAATCGCCCCTCGGCGCCTCGGGGGACGCCAGCCTTGCAGCCCTTCGGGCCCCGGCGGTTCTCCTAACCAACGGGGCGGGCTCTGCCTCTTCGGGCTCCTCCGCCCGGGGCCGCTTCGACAATCGGACGCCCCTTCGGGCGGCCGACTTAGTTTTCCGCTCCCTCTCGAGAGCGGCGGCAGCAGCACGGCCCTCGGAGGAGGCCGCAGTCATCGTAACCCCGGCTCGGGCCCTCGGGGCCATTGCGCCTCGTCCAGACCCGCCTACCGCCTGCGGGGGTGATGGCTGGCCTCGGCCGCGCTGCTGGGCTATCCGGCTGAGGAGGCCCTCGATCCCAGACATTGCTGCAAGCAAGAGAAAAAGTGTTAGAAACGAATAACACAACAGCTGCAACTCAAAACCGACTTACCCTCGGCCGAAGCTTCAGCAACCTCGTCGGCCGGAGGAGCTTCGGCCGGAGGAGCGGCCCAAGAGCTTCCTTCATTATCCTGTGGAGCCTCCCCGGGAGGAAGGTAAGGGAAAGCCCGCTCCGGATCAAACCTCGGGTCCGGCCATGCCCCGGCACCCACAAACAGCTCCGGCTTGCTGTAGAGCTCCCAGATGTCGTACGGAGCCGCGGCCTCGATATGGCCCATGAGGGTGCTCTGGACAGAATTAAGGATGGGAGGATCGGAAAGGCCTGCGGCCAGCGGTGCCCACACGGTAGGAAAGGGCCACACGCTCTTCTCGTTCTCCGGCAGAGAAATAAGGATAAAATTCCTCTTCCAGCCGTGAATGGACGAGGGCTTACCGAAAAAAATGATTCGGCCGATACGAGGGACAGAGCAATACCACTCGGATCTCCCCTGCCTTTGGATTTTGAAGAGGTAGCGGAAGATGTTGACCGAGGGCACAGTCTGCATGCGGGCAAACATAGCCAAAAAGGCATAGACTGTGCGCCAAGAATTGGGAAAAAATTGAGACGGGGCCAGCCCGTAGAAGCAAAGGAGGTTGACAACGAAGGTAGAGAGAGGAAGACGAAAGCCCGCCCGGAAGCTTTCTTCGTAAATAGAAAAAGTACCCGGGCGAGGAGTGTTGGCCCTGGTATGAGAGCCAGGCCGATAGGGGGTCATCCAAGAGGGGAGTTGATAATAAGAAGCGATGTAGCTAACCGCTTCATCCGAGAGGGCGCAGGCTGCTTCCGAAGCAGTCTCGGGACGACGACGTCCCGAGGTGGAAGCCTGGCCCGGGGTATGAACCTCCTCAGACCCCTCGGCACCGGAGGCCTCGGCCTCTCCGGACATCGCAGAAGCGAGGGAGTCCAGAGTAAGAGGGGATGACAGAGAAGACTTAGGGGAATGAGATGGAGTATACTCCTCGTCTGAAGGAGTAATCTCGCTCAAAGGAGAGATGCGGACCATAAGGCCGCGAGGATGAAGAAAGGAGATCGAAGCTTACTCTCAAAGAGGAAAGAATCTCTCCTGGATCAAGCGCGGCCTCTCAAGCCACTAAACTCCACCAGCAAGCGCTCCGAGAGGTGGAGATCTTCCTGCGGTGGCCGGCAAGCTCGGACGACGCCTTCAGAGGGATAGCCTTTCGCCGGAGAGGAGGGAGAGCTCGGATGATCGCAGAGCAACGCAGGCGCGGAAGCAAGAAGAAGAACAGTGCTCTGCGAAGGGCTCCTATTTATAGGCTCCGTTCGAAGCCCCTCCCGCTGAAGCCGACGGATGAGATCTTCCCCGTCGCCTCGTCGCTCCTCTCGGATGCCCTCCACGTGTACCGTCCTTCGGCAATGATGACGGACAGACTCCGGGACTTGAAGCAGAATGATCAACGGCCGAAAGCGCTCCGACCCTTCGGCTGATCACTCATATGCCCGCCACGTGTCCCGATCCGCGTGCCGGAGAAGGGAGCGGCGGCAATCCGAGCAGGACCTCGGGCAGAGAGCCGAGGCGATCCGCGACCCGCGAGCGGTCAGGATCTTTTTGTGTTTTTAACGGAGCGGCCGGATGCGCGACACGTGTCCCGTGCTTCTTCGCGAAGCGACGCCCGTCCCGTCCATTTAATGAAGTCTGACACAAGTCAGAGGGCTCGGCTCTTTGCCCTCAGAGGCAAAGGCCTTCGTCGCCATCCCGAATGCTCGGCCGACCGAGGGCACCCTCTTCTCAAGAAAAGGAACATAAAGGTTCGGGTAAAACACCTGTTACGCTATTTCTCAACAAGCTTCGGGCTATACTCTCGCTATCTCAGAACTGAGGAAGACAAGAGTGGGGGGCTATGTAATGAGGCAGAATCCGATTCGGCCCATTAAAACAAGCCCAAACCCAGTTCAGCCCAGCAGCAGCAGTAGAAGGCCTTCAGAGAGCCTTCGGCCCATCAGCGGCCCAACAGCCCTCGGCCCGTAAGCGACGTCGTTGCTCCCGGCCCAACAGGCTTCAGCCCGTCAGCGGCCCACCAGTCTACGGCCCGGGAGCAGCGCAGCAGCCCTAGGCCCAGCAGGCTTCGGCCCATCAGCGGCCCAACCCCCTTCGGCCCGATAGCCGAGTCCGGCCCACTCCGGTGGAGGACTAGGCACTATGGCGGTTTACCAGTAAGCCCGGACATAGTCCTATATCGGCTATCACCGTTAACCATCCTCTATCCTCTGCTATAAATACACCGCTATTTATTGCCAAAGGTATGCTTCCTATGCCTCCGAGACCCTCAAGGACTACAGTCCAAATAGCATTAAAGCTACTCTTTGCCTTCTGAATCGAATCATCTTCAGGAGCTAACTTGACCGTCGGAGGGGGTTCCTTAGGGCCGAAGCCCGGGACTCTTGCTGACCGGTTTCTTCTTCTTTCCCTCCTGCAGGAGCTCGGTTCGAATCATCGCCGACCTTCCCGAGTCGGTCTCGGCCGCCGATCTCGAACTCCTCTCCTTGGTCTCGACGCCGTGCGCCGGCTGCCCCGCAACCGGAGGAGACTCGGTTTCGCGCCGCCCCTTCGTCTACCGAAGGAGCTTCGGCCCCGACCTCCCGAAGACAAGCCAGCCTCCGACCGAGCGGCTCTCGGCCTCGGACCTTCGGCTTCGCCTCTTCCTCCTTCGCCTTCCGGATCCCCGTCGGGCCTCTTGCACCGATCCGACCCAGCTCCGGATCCATAACTTCGGATTCTAGCTTCGGAATCCGGTCGTGATAGCTTCGGCTACATCACATATCTTCAACAATCTGATGTTCAGAGAGTAGTAATTAAGGTGCAAAAGGTGAACTTGCATAAAATGGAAATGTTACTTTTTTACTCTAAGTAATTTGTTAGTCTATGATTTCTCACACGCTTTCCCGTGCATACATGAGTTAACAGCTTGTGTACCTTGAAGACAAACCAAACAACTTGTATTGCTTAAATATCTCTATGAAAAGTTAGATTATTTATTCAATGGACAAAACATGATGTATCATATGAATGAATTGGCCACACAATTGTCTAGTAATTGAGCTGTCTAATTTCTCATGCTGATTATTCTTTTGAGAAGTAAAATGACTAATCATCTATGAGCCTCCATGAATCAAAACGGCTATTTACAAGGCTACTAAGATAAACCTCCTTCTCTCTTTTCTCTGATTTTAGCTAATAGTTTACTATGAGAATGAAAAGACTTTATCAGTTCAATGGTCAAAGCACCTAGCTCAAGAGTCAAAGTTCAACCAAAAGATAATGCTCATCTATTTCACACTTATTCAAATGTTAGAGAGATAAACCAAAGCTATATCTAACGGATCCTAAACAGCCTTCTAAGGACTAGTTGATATCAAGGATGATGCTTTCAAACAGAAAAATCAACTTGAGTGGTCCAATAAAACCAATTGAACCAAGCACGCATTTAGTTGAGTAAGACGATAAATATAAGAGTTGTAATAAAGAATAAAAAAAAGAGCCCAAACAAGCAAGAGCTCCATTGTAAGGATCGTACAGGGAGATGCAGATTAAAATTAAAACAAACATGATCACAGTAAAAATAACAATCCCCATCGTCTCCCGGATCTATTTCAGATAAAGAAGATAGAGAAGCATGATTCTTCATGTTGCACAAAATTGAATCTACGTTCATTCGGTTCCCTATGGAGCAATGTCATCAGCTGCATAGGTACCTGGCCTCTAGTGGTATCCGCATGGTCCTCCAGTTCACGGATTGTCCTCGACTCCTTGATGGTATCCACTTGATCCCTTACCCTTTTTCTCGTCACAGGTGTCCGCGGCATGTAGATGATGTCTTCCGGCGAGGCGGTAATGAAGCGAGCTAGAGAGACAGAAGGGGGCACCCCTACAGAGAGGGCCGGCCAGAGAGGAGAAAAAGGAGGGGGATGGTCAAGTCTGTGGAATCCTTGGAACTTGGCCTATGTTTCCCTATGACTCTTATTTATATTAATTTTTGGTGAATTTTCATAAAAGTCCATGAATTAATATAAATTTTTACTTAATTTCCATTGACCGAGAACCTTGTGCGTTTGACCCTTTATGACCAAGTGTCAGTCCGATTTTGACCCCAATAAGCCTAGTAACTCCTTACGGACTTAAAATAATTTATTAAATATCTAATATTTAATAAATACTCAATCAATTTATCATCTCATGATAATCGATCGGACTTTTGATCAATTTAGTGCGAACACCACATGATCTCTGAAGGCATTAGGGTTAAGCAATCTACTTAAGGAATCTTTTCGTCATCAGCTACCACGTGACTATAATTCTTCATTGTAATGCTCTCAAGTGAACTTAGGGTATGGTTAACTGTCAAACCTAATATATTCACTTACTCGGATTAGATGTCTTATAACATCATAAAAAATTAATGTTTTCTGTAACATATGAAATCAAAGGTGTTTTCTGTAAATCATGATCAGATCTGATAGCGTATAATCTCATAACATATAAGGACAATCATTACACAAATTAATGTTTTTCTTAATCAAATCTACTAAATATGGCATAAATGGATCACATATCCTCCAACATATAGGGCGGCTCACATATCACATATCATATGATAAATGGGCATGAATAGTAGATATATTACATCTTACGATATTTGAAAATTAGGTTCTCATATATACAAAGTCATAGATTCCAAGCTTAGAGTCAAATTCACAATTAGTTATCTTAGGGCGTAGTTTAAAAGTCAAAACTTACAAATTAACCAAAAGTTTACATGAAGGTTTCATAATAAGTTTCACATAGATTTTAAAAGATTCTAACATGTTCATAATTCATTTATAATGTGCCAAAGATATCATATTTCATATATATTAAATGGACATGCATTTAACCACAATATAAGGATACCTATGTAAATATCAATGCACCTAGGCAACCGGCACAAAGGTGTTAGTTACTATACATAATCGAGGAGTCTAAGTTTCACCAATAACTATATACAAAATCTTGATTTTAAGATTCCACCAGTTGCCTACATGTCCTGACCTACCCTACGATGCTCGTAAGATTTGCCCAAACTCCCCTTAAGATGCACTACAAGGGAGGCAGGTTTTGTCAGCGAATATATGTCAACGGCTATAGATACTTGTCGACAAAGAGAATATATGTCGACGGCTTTAATATAGCCGTCGACATATGTAATAAATTAAAAAAAAAATAACAGTAAAAACTATATGTCAACGGCTATATGTGTAGCCGTTGACATATATAATATATGTCAGCGGCTACACATATAGCCGTTGACATATATACTATATGTCAGCGGCTAAACTGTAGCCGTTGATATATCTGATATATGTCAGCGGCTACACTTATAGCCGTTGACATATATACTATATGTCAGCGGCTACACTTATAGCCGCTGACAAAAGACCGCCCCCCTTTTCCTGTCTCCCTCCCGAGCCCTAGCTCCCTGTCTCCATCTTTTCCCCTCTCCTAGCCCTAGCCACTGCCGGTCGCCTCCGCTCTGCCCGCCATCGTCGCCGGTCGCCTCCGCTCTGCCCGCCATCGTCGCCGGTCGCCTCCGCCGCTCTGCCCGCCATCGTCGCCGGTCGCCTCCGCTCTGCCCGCCATCGTCGCCGGTCGCGTGCTCTGCCCGCCATCGTCGCCGTCCGCTCGGCCCGCCGTAGTCATCGGTCCCACCCGCCATTGTCGCCGGTCTCGTCCACTCGGCCCGCCATCGTGCTCGCCCACTGGCCACCGGCCATTCTCCTTTCCACGGCCACTGGCCATCCTCGTTTCCACGGCCCACTGCAGGTATAATTTTTTAAAAATCTAGATGCTCGTAGGTATAATTTTGTAAAAATCTCAGAATGGTGTGAATAAGAAGCAAGCAGGCTCGAAAAAAAAGCATACGATAATCTTGCATGTTTTCTACAGAGATACGTTATGCTTTTATGTTGGTTTATCTTTTTAGTCTACACCAGAAGAAATTGGTTCCATATGGAAGGAGCACGTCCCCCCCACCCCCCCACCCCCCCAACCAAAAAAAAAAAAAGATACAGATGGGAGAAATTAGCCTGATATTGGAGGAAAGATACATTTAGTTGAAGGCTTGTGGAAAAAGTGAAGATAGGTTGTACATGGAACACTTCCTGCTAATTCCCTGCTTCCCAAAGATAATTCCCAGCATCGAATCGATGCTACGTCACATGTAATGCATTGGCTTGGCTCGGGCAGCTGGAGGAGGAGCTACCTGGACTATCTCTGGGGGATATTGTTGACCCTACTATCCAGCCTAACATGATCTCATGCAGCTCAACAATGCGCCAAGGTAGACGATTGAAACAGTCATCAATGAGGCCCCTACCAGGCCCAGTGTAATTGCTCAAAGGCAATGGTCTCATTGATCTCCTTAGGTTCAGTATGAGTTCAATTTGATTGCTTCGTTAAACCATGGTCTCTAACTCGATTCCAGTGGATGACGCCAAAAACGAGGTCAGAATTAGCTAAGCTGATGTGGCCTAATCCTAACTTGCAAATCATGAAAGGCTAGATCCTAAAAGCATTTGGACTTCACAAGACAAGGTGAAATGTCCCTCATAGTGACCCTAGGGAAAACCCACTGATGCTTAAGTCAGCAAAAGGTCTATGATAAGTAAGAGCACATGAGTTGACTGGATTGTACAGTACCTAGTCCAAACTCCAGTAGTTAGTTAGATGGTATAGTAAGAGGCATTGAAGCAGCTATTTCTGAAAGCTGGTTTGAGGTTACTCCTTGGAGGGACATAGAAGCTACTTTAAGCTTGATGTGTGGCAGATCTGAAGATGGATAAGAGGTCAGATCTGATCTGCCTTATCACTAACTTGTTAGGTAAATCTAGTACCCCTATTCCAATCTGCAGTTAGAGCCACGTTGAGAGGGATCCGCAGTCATCTTCTGACTTCTGCATAGAGCAAGTCAGTCATAGGCTCGTCCCAATGGATGCAGGCTAATTGGTCAGGTTCCATTGAGTCAACAGTCACATCCAAGCATTGCTTAATGGGCCAAAGATGGGCCTCATCAATCACGCGAATAATAATGAGTTAATCACAAATATAAAATTCAAAAGTTGGAAAGATGTAAGATTCTTCCTCTTAATGTCTTCCCATTTTGGAACCCTCCATACATCCACTCAGTCCTTACTCACAAACTCTTGCTTGCTTTCTTGCAATGATGACACCTTAGTCTGGCACCATACTTTATGTCCCAACTCCTCTACCATTTCTACCTATTATACATCCTCTCTCCAGCCCATCCCCCAAAAACATAAGAAAAACAAAAATGAAAATCATCCTGTCTCCAGCCCATCCCCCCAAAACATGTTAGATAGATAGATAGATACAGATATAACACACAGACAGACAGACAGATAGAGATTAGCCTGCATCAAGGAGCAAAACTCCGGTATCTTGCCCTGGAGAAGCTGGCTCTGGCCCTTGTCTCGTCCGCGAGGAGGCTCCGGCCTTACTTTCTGGCCCATTCCGTGAAAGTTCTTACCGACCAGCCCCTAAGGCAAATTCTCTCCCGGCCGGAGGTGTCCGGCAGGCTTGCGAAATGGGCGATCGAGCTAGGAGAGTTCGACATCTCCTACGCCCCTCGGGTAGCAATAAAAGCCCAGGCGTTGGCAGACTTCATCGCCGAACTTACCCCCGGCGCCTCCACGGCACCTCAGCCGGCATCCGACGTGGTCGAAGCCGAGGCTACTTTGGCTCCTACGCCAGCAGACGAATGGCGACTCTTTGTGGACGGCTCCGCGTGCTCCACGGGCAGCGGCGCCGGATGGATCCTGGCATCGCCCGAAGGGGTCGTCACGGAGTACGCCCTGCGCTTCTCCTTCCCAGCAACCAACAATGCCGCCGAGTACGAAGCTCTCATCTCCGGCCTCCGAGCCGCGAAGAAGCTCGGCGCCCGGAACCTGAAGGCATTCAGCGATTCCCAGCAGATCGCCAGCCACATCTCCGGGGAGTACGAGGCTCGGGACGCAATAATGGCATCTTATCTCCAGGTGACTCGCAAAATCCTCGCCCAATTCGATTCTTATGAAATCGTGAGGATTCCGAGAGCCGAGAATACCCAAGCCGATGCACTTTCTCGGCTGGCGTCTACTCAAGACGGGGGAGGAGGCCGAATGATCCTCGTAGAGGAGCTCGCCGAACCAAGCCTCGGCGAAACTGAAGCCATGCAAGTCACTGAGGTTGAGCCCGAGACGTGGATGACTCCCCTCGTCGCCTTCCTCCTCCGAGGAGAAGTCCCGCCAGACTCAAGGGAGGCGAAGCACATTCGGCAGCGCTCATCCCACTTCCTCCTTCTGGACGGGGTGCTATACAAGAAATCCTTCGGCCGACCACTGTTGCGGTGCCTCGGCTCGGCTGAAGCCGACTACGCCGCGAGAGAAGTCCATGAAGGGGTGTGCGGGGCGCATGCGGGAGGAAGGGCCCTAGCTCACAAGCTTTTAAGTCAAGGCTACTGGTGGCCAACACTCCTAGAGGACGCTTTAGCCCTCGTGCGGCGCTGTGACCAGTGCCAGAGGTTCAGCTCCCTCATTCACCAGGCAGCCACCCTCCTGACCCCCTTGTCCGATCCCTGGCCTTTCGCTCAATGGGGAATCGACCTCCTGGGACCTTTTCCCATCGCCATCGGCCAAAGAAAATTCCTCATCGTGGCGGTAGATTATTTCACTAAGTGGGTCGAAGCCAAACCTCTCGCGTCAATAACCGATAGCAATGCTTGGAACTTCGTGTGGAAGTCCATCATTTGCCGGTTCGGCATCCCTCGGGCCATCATTTCTGACAATGGAAAGCAGTTCGACAGCCGACGGTTCAGCGACAACTGCGCCAGCTTCGGCATACGTCACAAATTCACTTCGGTGGCGCATCCTCGAGCAAACGACCAAGTCGAAGTCACCAACCAAAGCCTGCTGCAGGGATTGAAAACCCGCCTCGGCGAAGCTAAAGGCCGATGGGTAGAGGAGCTGCCAAGTGTTCTGTGGGCCTATCGGACGACAAGCCGAACCCCCACCGGCGAAACTCCCTTTCGCATCGCCTATGGGATGGAGGCCGTTATTCCGGTGGAAATCGACCTTCCCTCTCCCAGGGTCGTTGCTTACAATCCGGAGGCCAACGAAGAAGGTTTGAAAGACCACCTGGACCTCATTGAAGAAACCCGAGACAAGGCTCGTATCCGGCTGGCAGCTTATCAGCAGCGCATGGCCAAGTACCACAACACTCGAGTAAAGCCCCGAAGCTTTGAAATAGGGAGCCTCGTGTTGAGGAATGCTCATGCTTCCAAACCAGCCAAAGCCTCAGGAAAGCTTGCCCCTAACTGGGAGGGGCCCTATCGGGTCAGGGAGGTGATCAGGCGTGGAGCTTATCGGTTGGAGACCCTTTCGGGCCAACCTCTTCCTCGCACCTGGAATGTAGAGCGCCTTCGGCGTTATTATATGTAAGTCACCTCTCCCCAGGCTTTCAGCCGGAGGGTATGAATAAAGATCTCTTTTTCAGGAAATATGTTGGTATTTTCTCTAAGTCCGTGTAAACCGTATCGGGAGTGGCTTCGGCCATGCAAACCGTATCGGGAGCGGCATGGTGTTCTCTCAAAGCCCGCGAGTCCTTCGATCCGACGAATGGCTTCGGCCATGTAATCCGGATCAGGACGCGGCATGTTATCCTCTAAGTCCGTGTAAACCGTACCGGGAGTGGCTTCGGCCATGCAAACCGTATCGTGAGCGGCATGGTATTCTCTCAAAGTCCGCGAGTCCTTCGATCCGACGAATGGCTTCGGCCATGTAATCCGGATCAGGACGCGGCATGGTTTTCTCTAAGTCCGTGTAAACCGTATCGGGAGTGGCTTCGGCCATGCAAACCGTATCGGGAGCGGCATGGTATTCTCTCAAAGTCCGCGAGTCCTTCGATCCGACGAATGGCTTCGGCCATGTAATCCGGATCAGGACGCGGCATGGTTTTCTCTAAGTCCGTGTAAACCGTACCGGGAGTGGCTTCGGCCATGCAAACCGTATCGGGAGCGGCATGGTGTTCTCTCGAGGTCCGCGGATCCTTCGATCCGACGAATGGCTTCGGCCATGTAATCCGGATCAGGACGCGGCATGTTACTCTCTAAGTCTGCATATGAAGAAGCGGGAGTGGCTTCGGCCACACGAACCACATCTAGGGAGGCGGGATATCCCTTCGGATATTATGAGCCACCTTAGCGAAGGCCCCGGCCGTATCTACTGGCAATCTTTTACCAACTTCCTATCCGAACCTACATCGGGTCTCGGCTTCGCGAGCTACAGCGAACGACGGCAGGATCTCGGACTTCCGAAAGGCCAGATTCAGTCAAATCATGCAGAAGACAACGAGGTAAAATTCAGAAATACTTCGTATATTCACAAAAGGGGACGTACAAAATCGGCCATCCGCCTGGCCGAAGGCTTACAAAAAAAAAAAAGAGAAGAGAGGGGAAAACAAGGAAAACAAAAATCGGGGGGGGGGGGGGGGGGGGGGGGAACCCTCGTATCAGCCCTCGACAACCTCTTCCTCCTCCGCCTCGACTGCGTCTCGGCCAGGAGAGGGAGAGGGAGAGTCAACGATCTGCACCGCTTCAGGAGCGGCAGCCTCGACGGGGGCCCCCTCGGCAGGCACGGCTTCGTCGCCTAGAGCTGGGGGCGAGGCCCTCTCGGCCATAAGATCCTTCCACCAGGATAGGAGCTCCCTGGCTTCCTCGCCCATCGGCAGGGCAACCCCGGTTAAATCAACGCTCGGGCAGGCCCTCTGGGCGACAGCCAGCCCGAGGTCGAAGACCGAAGAAGACGCTAGCAGCTGAGCTTGGAGGATCTCTTCGGCGTAGTCCGGGCCGGCCTTGTAATCGGCTACGGCCAAGTCCGCCATCTCCTCCAGCTCCTGCTTCAGAGCCGATACCTCCTCGGCATGGCGGCGTTTCTCCGAAGCCCGCCGGGAGTCCTTGTCCTGGATTTGGGCCTGGAGGGCCCGGATCTCAGTCTGAGCCGCAGCGAGCTCACGCTCGGCCTTCTCTTTCTCCCGCTCGGCCTTCGCCTTGGCCTCGGCGGAGGCACGGGCCTCTGCTGCCCTCTCCTCCAGCTGCGCCCGCGTCCGGGCGTTCGCGGTCACCAGCTCATCGATCATGGGCTCGATGCGGGGCCCCGCCGAAGGACCCTCACCCGAACCGGCCGACTCCCCCTCGGCCTCCAGGAGCTTGATTCGGAGCAGCTCCTGATGGTGAATCAGGACGCTACCCGTTACCGCGGCCTTCGAACCGAAAGCAGACAAGGATCAGAGAAATTCAATCAAAGAACAGCTAAGGAGAGCTAAGTTGAAGTGCGCTCGAGCTCCTTACCTGGACCGCCAACCGAGCGCTCATCGCCGCCAGGTCGGTGACCGAGTAGTTCCTCAGCTCTTCAAAAGCCGAAGGGAGAGTAAGGCTGCGGAGCAAACGGAGGCACGTCTGCGAGTCCTCCATGCTCTCATCCTTATATATCCCCGGTTCGGGGTGCCACCACTCGCGCTCCACCCGGGGCGCCTGCGACCCGGCGCCTTCGTCATCGGCCCCTGCCGATACGGCCGGAGGGGAGTCGCCCCTCGCCATCTCGGGAGACGCCAGCCTCGCGGCCCTTCGGGCCCCGACACTTCTCCTGATCAGCGGAGCCGGCTCCGCCTCTTCGGCCTCTTCCGCCCGGGGGCGCTTCGACGGTCGGCCGCCCCTTCAAGCGGCGAACTTAGTCTTTCGCTCCCTCTCGAGAGCGGCGGCGGCGGCACGGCCTTCGGCGGAGGCCGCAGTCCTTGGAACCCCGCCTCGGGTCCTCGGAGCTCCAGCGCCTCGGCCGGACCCGCCTGCCGCCTGCGGAGCTGGTGCCCAGCCTGGACCGCGCTGATCGGATATCCGGGCAAGGAGGGCGTCGAGCTCGAACATTGCTGCAAGCAAGAAGGCGTGTTAAAGACGAAACAGCGACCAAGTACAAACTCAAAGCCGACTTACCCTCGGCCGAAACTTCATCAGCCCCCCCAGCCGGAGGAGCTTCGGCCGGAGGAGCGGCAGCCCTTCCTCCGCGGCCCCGTGGAGTCTCCCCGGGAGGAAGGTAGGGGAAAGCTCGCTCCGGATCAGACCGAGGGTCCGGCCATACCCCGGCATTCACCAGCCGCTCTGACTCACAGAGAATCCCCCAGATGTTGTATGGGGCCATGATCTGAATGTGGCCCACGAGGGTGCTCTGGACAGAGGTCAGAACAGGAGGATCCGAGAGGCCTGCGGCCAGCGGCGCCCATTCGGTAGGGAAGGGCCACACGCCCTTCTCCTTCTCCGGCAGAGAGATGAAGATGAATTTCCTCTTCCAGCCATGGATGGACGAGGGCTTCCCGGAGAATATGCTTCGGCCAACCCGAGGGACGAAGCAGTACCACTCGGATTTCCCCTGACTTTGGATTTTAAAGAGGTAGCGGAAGACATTGATGGAAGGAGTGATCCGTATACGGGCGAAAACGCTCAAAAAACCGTATACGGTGCGCCAAGAGTTGGAAAAAAGCTGAGACGGGGCCAGCCCGTAGAAGCTGAGAAGGTTGATGACGAAGGTGGGAAGAGGTAGACGAAAGCCCGCCTGGAAACTATCTACGTAGATAGAGAAGGAACCCGGGCGGAGAGTGTTGGCCCTGGTGGCGGAATCAGGCCGATGAGGGGTCGTCCAAGAAGGAAGCTGGAAGTAAGAAACAAGGTTCCTAACCTCTGCGTCCGAAAGGGCGTAGGACGCTTCCGAGGCAATGTCGGGACGACGGCGTCCCGACGTGGAAGCCCGGCCTGGGTTCCGGACCTCCTCGGTGGCCTCAGCCTCGGAAGCCTCGGCCCCGGAAGCCTCGGCCTCGGAAGCCTCGGCCCCGGAAGCCTCGGCCCCGGAGACCTCGACCTCGGAAGCCTCGGACCCCTCAGCCCCAGAGACCTCAGACTCTTCAGACATCGCAGAAGCGAGGGAATCCAAGGTGAGGGGAGATGACACAGAAGATTTGGGAGAATGGGAAGGAGTATACTCCTCGTCCGAAGGAGTAATCTCACTGGAAGAAGGACTCCGGACCATAAGGCCGCGAAGGGAAGAAAGAAGGCCAAGGCTTACTCGTAGGAAGGGGGAGGAAATCTCTCCTGAACCGAGCGCAGCTTCTCAAGACACCCAGCTCCACCAAGGAGGCGCTCTGAGGAATGGAGATCCTCCCACGGTGGCCGGCAAGCTCGGACGAAGCCTTCAGAGAGCTATTCATTCGCCGGAGAAGGGGGAGAGCTCGGGTGGTCTCAGGAGAAACACAGATGCAGCAGCAGGAAGAAGAACAGTGCCCTGCTGAGGGCTTGTATTTATAAGCCCCATCCGAAGCGCCTCCCGCCGAAGCCAACGGCCGAGATCATCCCCTTCGTCTCACCGCTCCTCTCGGATGCCCGCCACGTGCCCCGTCCTTCGGCAATGATAACGGGCCGGCTTCGGGACTTGAAGCAGAGTGATCAACTGCCGAAAGCGCTCCGACCCTTCGGCTGATCACCCGGATGCCCGCCACGTGTCCCGATCCGCGTGCCGAAGAAGGGAGCGGCGGCAATCCAGGTGGAGCCTCGGGCAGAGAGCCGAGGCGATCCGCGACCCGCGGGCGGTCAGGATCCTTTTGTGCTTTTGACGGGGCGGCCGGATGCGCGACGCGTGTCCCGTGCTTCTTCGCGAGGCGACGCCCATCCCGTCCATTTAATGAAGCCTGACGCGAGTCAGAGGGCTCGGCCCTTCGGTTTCTGAGCTTTGAGCCTTCGTCGCCACTCCGAGCGAAGACGAAGCAACCGCATAGCCCTCGGCCGACCGAGGGCACCCTCTTCTCAGAGAAAAAGAACAGAGCTTCGGGTAAGACACCTGTTACGCTATTCTCCTACTAACTTCGGGCTATACTCTCGCCATCTCAGAATTGAGGAAGACAAGAGTGGGGGGCTATGTGATGAGGCAGAATCCGATTCGGCCCATTGAAGCAAGCCCAAACCCCGTTCAGCCCAACAGCAGCAGTACCAGGCTCTCAGGGAGCCTTCGGCCCGTCAGCAGCCCAATAGCCCTCGGCCCGTAAGCGGTACCGTCGCTCCCGGCCCAACAGGCTTCAGCCCGTCAGCGGCCCACCAGCCTACGGCCCGAGAACAGCGCGGCAGCCCAGGGCCCAACAGGCTTCGGCCCATCAGCGGCCCAACCCCCTTCGGCCCGATAGCCGAGTCCGGCCCACTCCGGTGGCGGATCAGGCACTATGGCGGTTTATCAATAAGCCCGCATTTAGTCCTATATCGGCTGCCACCGTTAACCATCCTCTATCCTTTGCTATAAATACACCGCTATTTATTGCCAAAAGGATACTTCCCCAAGCCTCCGAGACCCTTAAGGACTACAGTCCGAAAAGCATTAGAGCTACTCTCTTTGCCTTCTGAATCGAATCTTCTTCAGGAGCTAACTTGACCGTCGGAGGGGGTTCCCCAGGACTGAAGCCCGGGACTCTTGCTGACTGGTTTTCTTCTTCTTCCCCTCCTGCAGGAGCTCGGTTCGAATCATCGCCGACCTTCCCGAGTCGGTCTCGACCGCCGACCTCGGACTCCTCTCCCTGGTCTCGACGCCGTGCGCCGGCTGCCCCGCGACAGAGGAGACTCGGTCTCGCGCCGCCCCTTTGTCCGCCGAAGGAGCTTCGGCCCCGACTTCCCGGAGCGAGCCAGCCTTCGGACCTTCGGCTCCGCAGCCTCTGCATCCTTCGTCTTCCGGATCCCCGTCGGGCCTCTGAACACCGATCCGACCCAGCATCGGATCCATCTCTTCGGATTCCGGCTTCGGAGTCCGGTCGTGATAGCTTCGGCTACATCAACTATGAATTTCCAAGCAAAACTATTACCAACTAGTTAAACACATATTTTAGACACTATGGAGAAATTTTTAAAACTTTTTAATTTGGTTTCATATTTTTCCCGTATGTAAATCTGATTTTCAGGGCCAAAGATTTAATAATGATTAAAATAATTGTAAAATGATTTAATAAATTAACTAAACTTGGTAAAGATACTTAAAAGTCCTAACTAACGTTTCTGAAAATTATCATTAAAGCGGGGTTGGTTTGATATGATATCAAATTTCTATAGAAGTTATGATAACAGGTGTAATAAGTTGATATAAAATAAATATTAAATTAAATTAAAAATATAAAATTTTACAAACATGTTATAAATATGAAATTCAAGATATTTGTAAATTTTCAAGAGGTTTGGAGGTCAAACAAGCAAGAACGAGCTCGGACAGGTTTCTAGAGAACAGGACAAAGTACTAAGTCAAACGACCAAACACATGCCATCCGAATTTCTGAACACCTTGGCCGTCCAAAGCATCGTAAGGCCAACATTGTGGCAGTTTGTCCCTCGGCAGACAAACACCTACAAATGTCTCCTTTTCAACCTGTTTTTGAAATTTTTTATTCTAATCTTCAAGATGGATCTTTTAAACAATCTAAATTAATCTTTTTAAGAATTTCAAGACAAAAGAAAATATTTAATTAAAATTTAATCACATTTAAAATAATCATCACCTACCTCTCAATGAAAGAATTTAATTCACGAGGTCTTCTAAGATTCTTTGAGATCTTCTACAAACTCCTTTGCTTCTAGTTCTTCTCACGTCCTCTTAATCTCTTGGAAGGTGCAAAAAGAGTTAAAACATTTTGCCCCTTAGACAAGAGCCTCTTCTTCTCTCTTTCTCTCACAAGTTTCACCCAACTCTTACCTTGTTCAGATCCTAAACTCTGTTCCTTCTTCCTTCTTTGGGTCAGAGTTGCCATGGAAGGAGTTATTCCTTTCATGAAAAACTTGCATCCAAGAGACAATTGGATTCTTTCCTTATTCTACGGGAGATATCCGTGTTTTACTGCATTGTTATCGAGTGCACCCAAACTTAAAATTTTATCTAAATTATTGGTCGACCTAGTCTTGTTTAATTAAGCTAATGGACCTGACAAATGATGATTATTAATCAGTTTAAAACTTAGTGTATAATAGAGAGATTTTTGGATTCGAGCTCCCCTCTCGCCCCTCTTATATAGCCTACCAAATGGGATATAGGCTCCTCAAACATTCAAAGCTACATCCTAACCCAAAAGATACCCAACCAGCCATCTAAACTGTGCTTAAAACTAGCTCGATTGGCTTTCAATGAATCCACAAAATCAACCTAAAGTGTAGGATCCCTAATCTCCTCGCAATTCAACTTGTAAACCCTTTTAATTAGGTCAAACCCACAAAAAGATTAACGAAGGTCCAAATGCCTGCTAAGACTAATAAAAATCCAACTAATTACATATGATGCACACATTAATCATTACAAAAACCCATGACCAGTCTCAGTAAAATTTAGTTAGTGCACCATTAAGTTGAATCGGACAATTTGAACTGGAGGGCTAAGGTGTTAACATTTGCAGTAGGCAGAGGGATGTTGTTAACCATATTGGAGGTTGTAGTGGATAAACATCCACATTCGAACTCCTTTTCATTCAGGAAAAGGACTTTAGAGGATAAGAGTTCCAATATGTAGGGATTCTTTAGGAGTCTCTTCCTATATATGATAGAGCATATAGAGAGGAGACTACCCTACGTGAGAATTCCTCCTCCTCCTCTCTCCCACAAACTCCTCCATCTCCTCTATTCTCTCCCTTGAAAGAATCACTCGAAGCTTCTGGGATCTGGTACGTGAACTCCACGAGCGACTCTAATAGTCGCTCTGCACCGACGAGAGGACGCTTCCGTTCCACACCGCTGCGACGTCGTACACACTACAAAGATAATATATTTCCAACATTGGTATCAGAGCCATGGAAGTTCGTTGGACAGTCCCGCCGGAGGCCGGCGACGGCCACTGCACGCCCACGCGACGACGGCGTGCCCAGGCAAGGGGCCGTGCACGGTGCAGCACACGCCCTTGTGCGTCGCGCACAGGGGGCTGCGCGCCCACTCACGCGTTGCGGTGGGCACCCGCGCACGGGGCAATGCGTGCCCCTGCGCGTCGCGCGCAAGGGGGCCGCGTGCCCGCACGCGCGGTGCAGCACGTGCCCGCCTGCGGGGCAGTGATGCGTGTCTGCGCACACAAGGCGCTGCAGGGTGAACATGTACTTTTTCAAAAAAATTGTTACAAACTTTTATAATTGTTTATATATTTTTTTGGATTCTTTAGTTTAAATGACAAATATCTTTCTTAAGAATCTATTTAAAGCTACGAGGAGGACCTAATTTTTTTATTCGTGAATCTGATAAATGTCATGCTATTTTCATGACTAAAATTTATTTTTTCTCATAATGGGGGATAATTAATTACATATAAATCAATGAAAATTGCATGATTGTGTGATTGCGAAGACGGATGACCAGTGTCCCCAAATTTCTTTTTTAGGGACTCGTTGGAGACCATGAAAGATCTATCTTCATGTGGGAGAATTTCTTTTGTAATTATAAGGGGCCGATTTGAATTGGTTCCCGAGTTGTACAATTTAAGTAATGTAATATTAGACTATGGACTTTGGATTTTTTTAATGTGGCCGATTTTGTTTGAATGATGGACTAACCAGGACACTGGCTATCTTTTTTTTAATTATCGGATATAGTTGTTATAACTTAAGGGAGGGGGTTGTTCATTTTTTGATAATTAATGAATTGTCTATATGTGTTTATTATATTGATCTGTGGTAGCATTTCAATTAAATTTTGTTTCGTAATGCGATCAATATATCCCTCCTGTGGATGCATGCTATATTTAGGAAATATGTTACCCAAACTTACCATGCATTTTTTTTAAAATAAAATATCCAATATTTTTTTAAAATCATATGGATTTAAAAATTAAGGAATGAGTCCCTTAAATGTTCTATTTTTTCCCACTCTTATTTTAATTGGAAATATAGTTTGTGACATATATGAAGGTATTACGAGCCTAGCAAAGTTTTCCAACTGACATATGTGAAATAACCTATATGACCAATTAACTTTAAGAAAAGGAATTTTAAGTGCCTAATTATTTTTCTTGCGCAATGTAAAAAGTAACGATGGCCTCTAAAGGTTTATATCACGAGTTGTCTGGTCAAGATAAATTAAAGGACAAAAATTATAACGTGGCACAGAAAAATTTAGTATCTCCTGAATGAGAAGTAGGTACTTGAGACGTTGACCAATATGATGCTACCACCATCTGATGATGGGCTACTTGCACAAGTCAATCGTGACAAGCAAGCTTATGATAAGTGGTTGAATAAGGACAGGAGTGCGTGCTACACTATCTTAAGTTGCATGCACGATGACCTTATTAAAGAATTTGAGAGTTACAAAATTGCCAAAGAAATGTGGGAGCAATTAAAGCTCCAATATGGAGGCACATCAGCAACGAGGCTGAGGGCCTAAACTTTGAAGTTCAATCAGTACATGATGGACCCAAAGCATTCTATGGCAGAGCACCTGAGGGTGATGTCTTCGATGATCAGAGAATTGAAGACGGCTAGAACTAAACTCTCAGATGAGCAGCAGATACTTGCCATGCTGTGGTCCCTTCCCGATTCTTCTTGGAAGCATATTAAATTGGTATTTACTCACAACGAAGGCATCAAGACTTACAGTGACGTTTCACGTCACCTAGAGTTAGAGGTGGAGTGCAAAGAGGTGATCCATCATAGCGCATTGGTGGCTAATGCAAACAGGCCTAAGGCAAAGAGGCCCAACCGTAACTGGACCAAGAAAAACAATAATTTTTAGCAAAAGGCTGAAAAGAAATGGGGACAACAGAATAACCAAAAGGATAAGCGTGGTAAGCGAGCAAAGAAAAACCTGAGCAAAGTCAAGTGTTTTAACTGTCAGAAGATGGAACAATATGCCAGTGATTGCACTGAGCCAAAGAAGGTTTGGTGGCTGATGCAAACAGGCCTAAGGCAAAGAGGCCCAACCGTAACTGGACCAAGAAAAACAATATCTTTTAGAAAAAGGCTGAAAAGAAATGGGGACAACATAATAACCAAAAGGATAAGCGTGGTAAGCGAGGAAAGAAAAACCTGAGCAAAGTCAAGTGTTTTAACTGTCAGAAGATGGAACACTATGCCAGTGATTGCACTGAGCCAAAGAAGGTTTGTCTCGTCCCTAGAAATCTTATTTATGTGCGCTCTAATGTCTTCATTGCTCATACGGTTTCTCATTGTATTGTAGACTCATGAGCCACCAGCCACATAGCTCGTAAGCAAGTCGGGTTCTTAGATTATCGTCGAATATCAGCTGGCAACCTGTTGGGTTTTCTCGGATTTCTCCGGATCGCTCACGCAGCGGAAAATAAAATATTAAACAGCGATCCGTTCCCGTTTCGAAAAACTAAAACACAACAATTATCGGATAATCGATTCTCACCGTGTGCGGATTCGAATCCGCAACCGTTCGGTTCCGTCGGTGCGACACCGCAAGCCGCGCAAACGCCCGGCCTCTAGTGAAGTCCACGCGATCCTCCCCGCGACGGATATCCTCGCGTTCCTCGTTCTTCGCAGCCCACGAAACCTCCGCCGGTCGCCGCAACGCGTGGACGATTTCCCGTCGAACGGGATTCGGAGAAGCAACGGATCAGATATGGATCTATCTGGACGCCAGAGAAAGAGAGAAACAGAGGAGGGGCGGCTAGGGTTAGCAGCAGCTTGGCCTGCTCAGCCCGTTCGCTATGTTTTATACTAACCGCGCGATTTTTCATAAAAACTGTAAGGACTGAGGCTTTCGGATCCGGTTTTCGGGGTTGGACCCTGTAGTTCAGGCTCCAGTGGGGCTGAGACTCTGCGGTTTAAACGGCGTCCAGCTATGCATACGCGTTTTAGCCTGTGCCACGTGGGCTGGCTTTGGGCCACGAGAGTACGGCCCTGACATGTCGTCTGAACGGCGTCTGTGAGGCACGACGCCTTTCAGACTGCGACTCTGGGTTGTCAGAGTACGGCGCCAGTCTTGTCGACTGAACGGCGTCTTTCATGGAAGACGCATTTCAGAACTCTGTCAGAGCGTTGCAGGGTGTTGTCAGAGCAGCCGTCACATCGACTAATAGGCGTCCGTACATCTCGACGCGTTTCAGCCAATCTCTGGTTAACCCCGCGAGCCCTCCTTCTTTCTCTCATTTTTCTCCTCATTCTCTCTTTCTCTCCTTCCTTCCGGCGACTCCGGCATCGACCCTTCCTCCTCCCTCTTTTCCTCCCACTACTTCGTCCTTCCCTCCACTCCAACACTTCCCTACCTCTCACCTCTACCACCACCACTTCCTTCGCGGCGTTCCATTCTCCGGACGGCGGCCGACGTCCCGGCGGAGTGGCGGCGTCCTCGAGGGTACCGGCGGCGGTCTGCGGTGCGGCGGGTTGGAGGCACGGAGCTTGGAGGAGTTCAAGAACCGGTAGGGTGACGGTTCCCACAGTGTTGTGTTCTAAACCATGTTTTTCCCTGTTTAAAGCATGCTATGGATCGATGGTTTTGGGGTAGAATGAGCATGTTAGGGGGTTTTCCCTTGATGGGAATGGGAGTTTCTGTGGATGTGATTTCTTGATACTTTGGTTTACCCTCTTTCCCCTCTGTTTTTGGGGCTTCTCGGGGTATTTGGGGTTAAGGGAGGAACCCTCGGATCGAACCAGGGAACCAGATTTCTGGCACTAAACGGCGTCGTGCCTGGTCGACGCCTTTCAGAAGGACGTCAGGGCAGTACGACGCCTTTTAGACAGAAATCCCCCCTGTTCGAGGTTTCAAGGGTCAGGGACTCTAGCGCTAAATGACGTCATGGATGGACGACGCCTTTCAGAAGGACGTCGGGCCATCATGACGCCATTTAGGCAGGAAATCACCCCGACTGAGGGACTCAGTTCGAGGATTCTGGGACTGAAAGACGTCATGGGCGAGCGACGCGTTTTGGAATAGCGTCGAGTCGCCATGACGCCTTTTAAGGCAGAAATTACTCGATTAATGTTTTCTGGAATTCCTGGATTTTCGGTGTGAACGGCGTCTGAGGATGTTGACGCCTTTTAAAAGGCGACCACTGGTGTCGACGCCTTTTAGGCCAGATTCTGAGGCGGGTATTTTCATAAACCAGTTTAGGGTACTTGAATGGGGTCGGCCTCGGGCGACGCGATTCAGGACAGAACTACACTAATCCATGCCAGTAAAATGTGTTTACACTGCTAGATAGCCGGTTAATGTATACAGTTAGTACACTCAATATGATGAACTCTTCGTCACTGGATGGCACTGCGTTGTGTGTTGTGCGACCGTGGACTTCCTCCGTGACCGGATCGCACCGTGCCGCGTTTTCTGTTTTGGTGGACCTAGAGTGACAGTTGTAGCGTTCTACACCCTGTGTCGGTGCGGAGGGACACAGCGCTGACGGGAGCAGTGGCGGGCTGACGCCTAGTAGAGAGGGTCACCTGGTGAACCCCGGGGTTAGCTAGCTTGTACCGGTGTCGGAGAGGTACCTTTGGAGTGTCACTCGTGCTGGGGGAAGGAGTAACCACCTGAGCCAGTTGGGCCGGAGTAGCAGCGTGCTATCCGAGGGGTTACTGTTTGGTCTCAGTGGGCCGGTGTTTGCTGAGGGAAGGAGTGACCGCCGAGGTGGCCCGTGTGCTATCCTAGGGGTTACTGTTTGGTCTCAGCGGGTCGTTGTTTTTCCCACTCTCGTTGTGAAGTTGACGTGTTTTAAAGATACGCCGAATTATGAGTTTCCTGATAGATTGGAATTACGCATGTTAGTTATACTTTAAATGCATGTGATTCGTATTGGGATGTAGGCATGGAAATCATTGTCACTTCATGGTTATTTTATCCCTGCTGTACTTTACACTTGTGGGCGTGTGTGTGTGGGCAGTGGGGATCGAAGGATCCCTACTGAGTCTTTTCGTTAAGACTCACCCCTGCGGCTTTCAGGTGAGGACTCCAGGCAGACCTAGCGAGGGTTGTGCGGCTGAGTGTTGAGCGTCGTCGACTGTTGTTCCGGGGTATGCCCCGATGTAGTTGTTATCTTTATTTCTGGCCTGTATGTATAATCATTTCTTTTCTGTTGGAGTATGTAATTATTTGCTGTATCGAGTCGCATTGTAATAACTTTTAATTTCTGCATTTTTCCCTTCCATTCAATGCGATGCGAATATTTAGCTTAGTTGATTATTTATTTCCCAGACTTACTCGGATCCTGGTTTGGTTACAAGTTAATGATTCGGTACCCATTTAGTAATCGGATCCCCGATTATAGGGTGGCGGGTCGTTACAAAAACCCCCGGTTTGTATAAAACCCACTTATTTATCCATCGCCTTGAGAATCATTTGCGTGTGACCCTCTAGGCCCAAGTACCAGTCCAGTTAATGGCCCAACAAGCAAGTGACTCCTCATTGACTTTATTAATCAATTAATGACCCCTTATTAATTAATTAATCAATCGAATTGATGTCGCACATCGAATTCGACCGAGCCTCCGATCACGTTGGGTGCCAAGCAACACCGCGTGAACCCGGAAGGTATTGGGGTTAAGCAACCCACTCTTGGAACCTTTCCGCCGACAGTTACCGCGTAGATATAATCCTTCATTCGTACAATGCTCTCGAGTCAACTCAAGGCATGACGAGCTGTCAAACCCTAACCGGTCGACTCACTTGGATTAGATGCCGCTGATGAATATCGGAAAACTCCTTTCCCGATATTATCGTCCACCCTGGCCAAGGACTTTCGCGCATCCTTCCTAGAGCATTCTCTCTCTAAGTACCGAGAGCGAATGATTCCTTATTGACACACAATTCCCTTCGACGGTATTTCGCTGTACCCAATCCTTGGCGTATTAGAATCCCGTGGCTAGAGATTCATAAACCAAGGTCAAAGCACAGAAGTCCACCGACAAGGTGTCCTTCGTGTCTCAGGTCCGAGGACCATCCACGCAACTGCGACAATAAAATCAAGCTGATTGACAGTGAGGTACAATACCATCCAGTGATTCAGTCGGATCAGTTCAGTGAACTCATTCTCCAATGAGCACCTATAGATTCGCCGTAGTGTCTCCACACAAGTGACTTATGAGATCAGTCACCCTCATCATATGAGCAGGAGTAATTTGTACTAGTCTAACCGGATATCCGATGTCCTTCTCGGATATCCTCCGACTAGGAACAATTAAGAATATGTGTGTTTAAGTGATCAGTCTCATTAGTATGATCTCATCATAATCTGATCACTATAGCACATATTCACGGACTTCATTATGAAACGATAATTAATGCGATTTACACATAATGAATATTATGCCATTTTATTAATAAATGAACGAGATTTATATAGTCAAATTGGCTTGTAGGCCACCTAAAACTAACAATCTCCCACTTGGACTAAAGCCAATCACCTTTATACAACAAGCCTATAGACTCTAGGTGACGCTCAAACACAATTTGAGCCAACGGCTTTGTCAGTGGATCTGCTACATTGTCGACGGATGGAAATCTTTCCACTACTACATCTCCTCTGGATATGATCTCTCTGATACGATGAAAGCGCCTCAGAATATGCTTCGATTTCTGATGAGACCGCGGCTCTTTCGCTTGCGCAATGGCTCCATTGTTGTCGCACAACAGTGGAACAGGCTCAGAGATGCTGGGAACTACGCCGAGGTCGGTGATGAATTTCTTCAACCACACTGCTTCCTTGGCGGCTTCAGCTGCAACGATGTACTCAGCTTCAGTCGTTGAATCTGCAGTGGTTACTTGCTTGGAACTCTTCCAGCACACTGCCCCTCCGTTCAAAGTAAACACAAATCCAGATGTTGACTTGCTATCATCTGGATCTGACTGGAAACTCGAGTCAGTAAACCCTCGCAGTTTCAAGTCACCTCCTCTATAGACAAGAAACATATCCTTAGTTCTTCTCAAGTACTTAAGGATACATTTCACTGCCTTCCAGTACTCTTCCCCTGGATCAGCCTGAAATCTGCTCGTAACACTTAGAGCAAATGCAACATCAGGCCGTGTACATAGCATGGCATACATGATAGATCCTATGGCAGAGGCATAGGGTATTCTATCCATAAATGCTCTCTCGTCAGGAGTCTTAGGAGACTGCTCCTTTGAGAGATTAATTCTATGTCTCATCGGTATGAGACCTCTCTTAGAATTTTCCATACCAAACCTTTTGACTATGGTGTCTATGTACAAGGATTGAGTCATTCCAAGCATCCTCTTTGATCTATCTCTATAGATCCGTATTCCTAATACGTAGGATGCTTCTCCCAAATCCTTCATGGAGAAGTTTTTCGACAGCCAGATCTTTACTGATGACATCATAGCTACATCATTCCCAATGAGTAGTATGTCATCTACGTAAAGAACTAGAAAAGTGATTGCACTCCCACTAGTCTTCTTGTACACACAAGGCTCATCTTCATTCTTAATGAAGTCATAAGACTTGACAGCCTCGTCAAATCTTATGTTCCAGCTCCGGGAAGCTTGCTTCAGTCCATAAATGGACTTCTGAAGCTTGCACACTTTATCTGGAGATTCTTTGGATGTGAAACCTTATGGTTGTATCATATACACCTCTTCCTCAAGCTTACCATTGAGGAAAGCAGTCTTCACATCCATCTGCCAGATTTCATAATCAAAATGTGCAGCAATGGCGAGTAGAACTCTGATCGACTTTATCATGGCAACTGGTGAGAATGTCTCGTCATAGTCAATTCCTTGCCTTTGACGATATCCCTTTGCCACCAACATTGCCTGATAAGTGTCGATCCGTCCATCAGCACCGATCTTTCTCTTAAAGATCCACTTGCAACCGATGGGTACAATACCCTCGGGAAAGTCCTCCAAGTTCCAAACTTGGTTGGTGTACATGGACTGGATTTCTAAGTTCATGGCTTCTTACCATTTCCCAGCTTCTGGGCCTTCTATGGCCTCCTGGTAGGTTTTAGGATCATCATCCTCATTATATTCTACCTTGGACTCACCTTCAGCAATATGTCCCACTTATCGTTCGGGTAGTCTAGGTATCTACCAGATCTACGAGGCTCATCTGTATGTACCTGAACAGATTCAAGAACTGATATCTCATCTGATGATAATATAGTTGTTTGGGGATCTGGAACCTCTTCCAGTACTATTTTACTCCCACTGTCCTCCTGGAGAAGGTATTCCTCTTCCAGGAAGACAGCTTTCCTGGCGACAAACACCTTTTGTTCACCAGGATGGAAAAAATAGTATCCAAAGGTTTTCTTTGGATATCCCACAAACCTGCATTTATCAGTTCGTGATTCCAGCTTGTCTAGATCATGCCTCTTTACATGAGCAGGACAACCCCAGACTTTAACATGTTTAAATTCTGGTTTCCTGCCTTTCTATATCTCATATGGAGTAGAGGCCACAGACTTGCTGGGTACTCTGTTTAGTAGGTATGCTGCTGACTCTAGAGCATACCCCCAGAGGGACACTGGTAATCCCGAAAAGCTCATCATGGATCGCACCATGTCCAACAAGGTGTGATTCCTCCTTTCTGATACACCATTCATCTGTGGTGTATATGGAGGGGTCAGCTGAGAAAGGATACCATTATCCTTTAAGAATTGTGTGAAATTAGTACTCAAGTATTCTCCTCATCGATCTGATCGAAGAGCTTTAGTACTCTTTCCTAACTGCTTCTCTACCTCATTCTTGAACTCCTTGAACTTCTCAAATGCTTCCGACTTGTACTTCATTAAGTACACATAGCCGAATCTTGAGAAGTCATCGGTGAACGTGATGAAGTATGAAAAGCCACATTTGGCTTGGGTAGACATGGGATCACATACATCCGAATGTATTAGTTCCAGAATGTCCTTGGCACGTTCTCCATGTCTAGTAAATGGAGATTTTTCCATCCTTCCCATAAGGCAGGATTCACATGTTGTAAACGATTCATAATCGAATGCAGTTAAGTAACCATGCTTGTGCAACTTTTGCAACCTGCTTTCGCCAATGTGCCCAAGTCTACAATGCCACATGTAGGCTTGGTTCACACAATTCTTGCTCTTCTTAAGAGCATTACCAATTTGAAGATTGTAATAAGAAACATCTAAGAGATATAGACCGTTGACTAAAGATGCCGAAGCTATTGATTTATTACCATAATAAATCGTACAACTTCTATTCTCAATAGTCAACCTATATCCTATCTTGTCTAAACAAGATATTGATATGATGTTCTTTATTATGCTAGGAACATAATAACAATCTTCTAAAAGTAAGGCGTCTCCTGATGGAAGCCTAAGGTTTGCTGTCCCAACAGCAATCGCCGCAACTTTTGCGCCGTTTCCTAGCCTCAATTCCACCTCACCTTGTCTCAGCTTACGCTTACTTGTCAGCATCTGCACATCATGGCAGATATATAAAGCACATCCGGTATCTAATACCCAAGATGTGGAATCTCTAACTGACAAGTTGATATCTATCATATAGATATCTGAAGCTTCAAACAGCTTCACCTTCCTATGAGCTTTATCGTTAAGGAACTCCTTGCAGTTCCTCTTCCAGTGACCATACTACTTATAGTAGAAGCAGTCACCCTTCACTACTCTTTTGCCTTTGTCCTTCGATCCTTTATCGTTAGTTGTCATCTCTGCTTTAAGGGCATCCAATGCCGATTCAACAGGAGGATCAGCTCCAGGGACAAAGTCAATGTGCTCAGATCTGAAGACATTCTTCAGGTTTCTGAACCAATCCGAGTAGATCAGGTAAGTCAAAAGGGCATCAAGTATGCCGCGGAGTGGGTTATTCGACGACATAATTCCCTATAGGAGATAAGTAAAATCTATTTAGCAGATGTTCAATTATTAAAATTTAAAACAAGACATGATCTTTTGTTCAAGTTTAACTACCACTAATTTTCGACGGACTGTATAACCCCCAGTTATACAGAACGGGAGACGCCGACAGTCTCCTAGTAGGGATCAGAATCTCAATAACTTGCACTACAGCCTTGTGGATAACACAACAAACTGTAATACAATCAGAGAGCACCCAACTCATGGGACTTGCAACTCCTTGCAATATCTGATCATGGCTTCGGTCCCCAGAGATTTAATGGCCTTGTGGATAGCACAACAAACCATTAATTCTGGTCTAAGCTAACCATCGTTACGCAACGAGCATAGATTTGCATGCAGCCCTTGTGGATAGCACAACAAAGCTGCATGGTTCCTCTACCCTGATCTATAGGCATCTAATGCCATAGCCATAGTTTCTCCTCCCAATTAAACAGGCCTTGTGGATAGCACAACAAACCTGTTTAAAGTGATTTGAATCCTATGACTATAACGATGGTGGACCACGCGGTAAGTTCTTAACTACTCACGTTACGGCTTAGAGTTTATCTGAGAGTATTTAGATAACTTTTATCTTGGTCTCTCTTAGGTGATAGTATAAAAATATATCGTATATATTTAGTAAATACTATACCTGCTTTGATTCATAATCAAAAGAAAACAATGCATCTCATACATGTCCTTAGTGTGGTCATAGATAGCACAGTGGGTTTGACTGGAGCCAACAGTCAAACGCACACACAATCTAACATAACAATTATATTAGATAACCTGCATCGTATATATTTAGTAAATGATTCGTAATCGAATGCAGTTAAGTAACCATACTTGTGCAACTTTTGCAACCTGCTTTTGCCAATGTGCCCAAGTCTACAATGCCACATGTAGGCTTGGTTCACACAATTATTGCTCTTCTTAAGAGCATTATCAATATAAAGATTGTAATAAGAAACATCTAATAGATATAGACCATTGACTAAAGATGCTGAAGCTATTGATTTATTACCATAATAAATCGAACAACTTCTATTCTCAATAGTCAACCTATATCCTATCTTGTCCAAACAAGATATTGATATGATGTTCTTTATTATGCTAGGAACATAATAACAATCCTCTAAAAGTAAAGCGTCTCCTGATGGAAACCTGAGGTTTGCTGTCCCAACAGCAATAGCCGCAACTTTTGCGCCGTTTCCTAGCCTCAATTCCAGCTCGCCTTGTCTCAGCTTGCGCTTACTTGTCAGCATCCGTACATCATGACAGATATGAGAAGCACATCCGTTATCTAATACCCAAGATGTAGAATCTCTAACTGATAAGTTGATATCTAACATATAGATATCTGAAGCTTCAGACAGCTTCACTCTTCCATAAGCTTTATCGTTAAGGAACTCCCTGCAGTTCCTCTTCCAGTGACCACACTGCTTATAGTAGAAGCAGTCACCCTTCACTACTCTTTTGCCTTTGTCTTTCGATCTTTTATCGTTAGCTATCATCTCTGCTTCAGGGGCATCCAATGCCGATTCAGCAGGAGGATCAGCTCCAGGGACAAGGTCAATGTGCTCAAATCTGAAGACATTCTTCAGGTTTCTGAACCAATCCGAGTAGATCAGGTAAATCAAAAGGGCATCAAGTATGCCACGGAGTGGGTTATTCGACGACATAATTTTCTACAGGAGATAAGTAAAATCTATTTAGCAGATGTTCAATTATTAAAATTTAAAACAAGACGTGGTCTTTTGTTCAAGTTTAACTCCCACTAATTTTCGACGGACTGTAGAACCCTCAGTTATACAGAACGGGAGACGCCGACAGTCTCCTAGTGGGGATCAGAATCTCAATGACTTGCACTACAGCCTTGTGGATAGCACAACAAACTATAATACAATCAAAGAGCACCCAACTCATGGGACCTGCAACTCCTTGTAATATCTGATCATAGCTTCGGTCCCCAGATATTTAATGGCCTTGTGGATAGCACAATAAACCACTAATTCTGGTCTAAGCTAACCATCATTACGCGACGAGCATAGATTTGCATGCAGGCCTTGTGGATAGCACAACAAAACTACATGGTTCCTCTACCCCGATCTATAGGCATCTAATGTCATAGCCACAATTTCTCCTCCCAATTAAGCAGGCCTTGTGGATAGCACAACAAACTTGCTTTAAGTGATTCGAATCCTATGATTATAACGATGGTGGACCACGCAGTAAGTTCTTAACTACTCACGTTACGGCTTAGAGTTTATCTAAGGGTATTTACATAACTTTTATCTTGGTCTCTCCTAGGCAAGGTAGGCCAACTCGGGGGTCGGACTCGAATCGGTCCGGTCCTGACCGAATGGATCGGCCGATCCGACCCGATCCCAAACTGGTTGGAACCGAGCCGGACCGGTTTGGCCGATCCAATTTATAACAAGGGAAAAAAATAGAAGAAAATAGGGAAAAAATAGAAAAACAAGTCCAAAAAATAAGAAAAAAATTCAAAAAATCAGAAAAAATTATATTTACCCAAAACTTATCTAGGACCTTGGGTAAGCCCTTGAATTTTTATTAACTTTGAAAAAAACTTGAATACAATACATGGGGGGGGGACATAAAACCTTACCCCTAAGTATTACATGATAATAAAAAAAAAACACTCACACAAAGTGACAGAACAAGTAGACATACATTTATTCTAGCCTTACATTGTAGGTGCTATACAAATGTTGCACATAATCGGCCCAAGACATATAAGCTTGGTAACATTGTTCATATTCCTGTACAAATCGGTTATACTCATCTGTGAATGGGTAGATTATTGTCACCGGTATCCATCCTTGTGTCTTTGGCTCATGATAAGATCCTTCTGAGGTTGAGGATTGATAAGAGGAAATATCTGAAGTTGGAGGATAAGTGGGATATCCTCCTAAGTAACTCGATGCATCATAGGGTGGTGGATGTTGATAATATGTACCTGGATATCCATAAGGACTGTAACCCTCTAATGGAACTTTAGAGGATGCATCAGACGAATGCTCTTGAGAGGATGTTCTCTTTAGGAACTCTTGTTGTTGTTTCCCTTTGCCTTTATTTGTTGCTGATGTGCCCTTAGCCAACCTACTGGAGTGGTCATCATCCTGCGTAGCATGCGTAAATTCTTGCTCTCCTGTGAAAATCATTGGAGGAGCTTCACCATGTTGACTTGATCCACGTCCTCGAGATGACCGTTGTTGCAAGGATCCACCTTGACTTCCATGTGGATCATCATCGTCATCGTCAGGGGTAGTCGTTGCCGAAGTAGAGTCGTCTGAAGTTTGGTAAACGACCTTGTCGCTCGGCTCTGGTGTCTCGTCTGACTCATCTTCTTGTACAGTTTCTAAATTTGCAATATCAACATGAGTTAGTTTACCTTTACCCTTACCTGAACTTTGTGGGGTAGATTTCTTTTGCCGTTTTGAAGGAGGTGGAAGTTGAAACTCAACGGACAAGGGGACACCATATAATTGTCCTTCTGCCCATGACCGATCGTTTGGATCAAATTCTGATGGACTCAAAACATTCCTTGCATCCACCCATGCATTCAATGGGTTCTGCTCCTCAAATATCTCGTCCAGATCGATTGGTTCCTCAACTTGTTGTTCTGCTTGCACCGGTCTTCCAGCAACTTCATCTCTCCATCGTTCTTATTCTCTTTGGTTCTCTTGAATTTTTTGAAGATTCTTTAATTTCAAAGCATGTTGTAGTGGCAAAAGACCAATTGCTCTAATCTCGCTGAGCTTAATCGGTTCCTTTGCTTGGTGTGTATCAAGCTAAATGTAGACCAGTTCCTCTCACAGCCAGAAGAGGAGGTGGTTTGGCTCAATACACGGATAGCAACATAAGCAAGATCTTCATAACCTGGAGTCTTCCCATGATCCATCCACCAATCAGCTGTAATTCCATAATGATCCAACTAACAATTAGTGTTGTAATTTGTAAAGCCTAGGCATGATAAGTTGATAACAATTTTTTGAAAGTATTAGTTATGTGTAAAATTCTAAATACCTGGTGAAAGCAACATGACTGCCCGTTGAGCACGATGAGTACCAAAATGTAATGTCCGGAGCCTATAGTGATGCATTTTGTTGCATGCTATGATAGCTCGATCTCATCATGTAACAAACGCCGAATTACATTTTGAGTCCCACGGAATACTTCTTCATCATTGGGCGCATGTTGAGTAGCAGAGCTATATTGGTATCTTGGGTTGAAGAAATGACCTAAAGAATTGAAAAATAAATTAAAAATGAAATAAAACTTATAGGAAATAAAATGGCGACCAATATGGATTGACTTATTTTGTTACCTGTTGCATGCAAGTCATGGTGGAGTGTCCTATCCCATCTTGCATCTATAATATCCCACCACTTTCTGTATGTATTTTTGTTGGCCCTAGCAATGTCTTCCTTTGCACGGTCCATAGCTTCATATAAATATCCCATTGTGGCCTTCTTATCTCCATCCACCATCCTCAGAACCCGCACAAGAGGTTCAACTACGCTCAAGATCATCTTTATATCCTTCCAATACTCTCGGCTCTCAATCAAGTCCTCAACCTGCTTCCCCTTGTCTCTAGCATCATGCTTCGCGTGCCTTGTCATCCAATCCTCCCATCCTTTACTTGAAATCATCTGCTTCAAGGGGCGTTTTTGTGATTGTATACTCTCTAAGGAAATGTATGTGGAGGCGAAACGAGTTATCCCAAGACGTAGTAACTGCCTCTGTCCAGTGTGTTCACGCATCAACGTGAGCACATAGTTATGGTTGTAGATATAGGATGTGATGAATTGGGCTGACTTCACTGTTTCAGTAATTTTTACATCTTTCCCAATATCTTCTAGCATCAAATCTAGGGAATGAGCAGAGCAAGGAAGCCAATATAGATGTGGCCTCTTCTCCATTAACATATGGCCAGCAGCTTTATATGAAGCTGCATTATCTGTTACAACTTGGACAACCCGATCTTCTCCCACCTGCTCCACAATGTCATCAATTAACTTGAAAAGATATTCAGCATTCTTTACCTTTCCACTAGCATCTATGGACTTCCAAAATACAGTCCCAGCTTGACAGTATACAAGGAAGTTAATCATACTTCTTCTCGTAATTCCTATTCAAATAATGTTATAGATGTTAGCGAATGTCTAAATTAAATAAAAATATAATATGTTAATCTAAGATTCTAATTTCTAAATATGTTAAACTGATTCAATGTACTCACCTGTCCAGCCATCTGTCATTATTGTGCATCCTCTTTCATCCCAAATTCGCTCAAACGACTTGATATACTCCTGGAGATCACTTACCTCTTGAGGAAGATAAGTGTTGTATATCTCCTTGGGGGTTGGTCCAGGAATACCCTTATCCACATCTCCAATAGTCTCAATCATGTCCTCCCAATAAGGACCCTTTACAGCATTGGCAGGTACACTGTTATAAACAAACCATCTCGAAACAGCACGGCCAATCTTCTCCTTGCATACCTTCAGGTTCTTCATAGCAGCTGTGATTGATGGTTGTCTACCTCTCCGTCCTGTTAGGAAAGCATCTATAGGACCCACTCTAGGATCATTGTCCCTAGTCAAGTCATGAATTTCCTCCTCGTTGGATCCATGTCCAGATCCACTCCCTTGCCCAACGTGTCGACCGGTGTGTCTATACACATCCTCATCAGCAAAAGATCGTCTACTTTCGTCCATGGCTCGACGTATATCATCTTTAAATTAAAATAGATGATTAGACTAATTTAATCGAGATGAAGTATAAAGAAGTAAATAATTAATTGAAAATTTTAAATCAAAGAACACCTCGAGAAAAGTCTTCAAATGCAGTGGATCTCCTTCTGGTAGGGTCTATGTCTCCCTCCCAAGATCTATCTCCCGGAGGGTGAATATGAATACCTTGACCTGAGGGCCGTATCATTTCCTCCCTAATTTGGCCTCTCATCGTTGATGCTGCTCCTTTTTCCAACTCTCTTTGTCGTAGGTAATTTTTGAATTGATTTTTTACCTCTAGTGGTGCAGCAGTACAAGCCTTCACTTCTCCTTTGACACCCCTAATATGTTGTTTTAGACGAAAAACTCCACCCGAAATAATCCGACTGCAGTAGTTGCATTTGACTTTGCGTGAAGCCATGTCTACGACGGTGCAGTGGTTCCATGCCGGGTCACCACGAGAGGTGACAGATGTGGCCTCATTATGCTCAGAAGTCGACATCTTTAAATATAAAAAATATATTAATAGGAAAAGAGATAATTAGTAATTAACTAATTACATAAAGAGAAATGGTGAGAAATAAGAAAAAACATAGAGAAAGAGAGTGAGATTTCATATCATACCTCGAGGGAGAGTGAGAGACAATGAGAAATAAAGCTACAAAGACAAAAAGAGGTTAGAGAGAAAAATTAAAATGCAATAAAAATAATATGATGAAAATTTTTTAATGTCGTCTGTTGGTCCGTCCTTTAGAGTTTAGAACTCTAGAGAGCTTTGGAAGTTTGGAGAGAAAGAAGTTAAGAGAGCTTTGAGTCTTTGAGAGAGTATGAGAGCTTAGAGAGAGAGAGAGAGAAGTTTTAGAGAGAGAGAGAGAGAAATGAGAATTTGTGTGAATGAGGGAGAGAAGGGTAGGAGGGGGTTTTATAGGGACTTGGGGGGACTTGGAGGGGCTTAGAAGCCCCTCCTAACTAATGGGTTCCCAACGGCTACCCAACGGCTAGTTCTGAACTAGCCGTTGGGTGGCCGGGTCGGCCGGACCGGTCCGACCCGGACCGACCCGGGTTGGGGTCGGCCGACCCGGCCGACCCAACCCGATCCCAGCGATCCCGGGCTGGGGTTGCTGGGTCGGGGCTCAGGGTCGGTTCGGACCGCTCGGATTCCGAGCGGACCGGGCGATCCGATCCGACCCGGACCGACCCGGCCGACCATGCTCCTAGGCGATAGTATATAAATATAACGTATATATTTACTAAATACTATAACCTGTTTTGATTCATAATCAAAAGAAAACAATGCATCTCATATATGTCATTAGTGTAGTCATGGATCGCACAGTGGGTTTGATTGGAGCCAACAGTCAAACGCACACACAATCTAACACAACAATTATATTAGATAACCTGCAAGCACATAGGCAAGAGATCTCCATCTTTTCGCCTTCCTGGTTGCAGCTGTGGATCGTCCTCGCTCCTTCCTCGGTTGCCTCGATCAGATTACATTAATTCTAGAATTACATGTAATTAGAAGAGGGCCTTATGGCAAGTACAAGAGAGAGAGGGAGGTAGAAATACATCGGAGTATAAGAGAGAGAGGTGCGCAGACTTCTATTTATTAACAATTAATAAACAATCATACATCCATGATCCACACAATCCATTCATCACATGAATAATAAATTGAGTGCATATCCATGACCACGGTGTGTTTTAAACATCCCACACATGATTCAGCGCATCACATGGCTAAAATAAAAGAGTTTTTCAAAAATAGATAACTTTGGCTTTCAAAAAGCTGGGATCCAATCAAAATTGGTATTTGAATTTCGAAAAACTCATTTATTAACTTATCATGCAATTAAATCAAAATTTAAAAGCATTAAACACACATCACATGCGCACACACTCCAAATTAATAATTCTAGATTATTCCATGCAAATTAGAACAATTCTAATAATCTAACATTTAGATTAAACCCCATTAATAATCTAACAGTTAGACTATTAATGACTAATCTAACTCTTAGACTAGTCCAACAAAGTTAATTAATAATTAACATTTAAATTACTAATCAATTATAATTAATTATTAACTACTAATCTAACACTTAGATTAGCCAATTAATGTTAATTATTAATTTAACTCTTAAATCAATAATTAACACTAATTGATTAATAATTAATTAATCTAACTCTTAGATTAGTTAATCAAAGTTATCATTAATTTAACTATTAAATTAATGACTAACAGTAATTAATCAAAGACTACTAATTTAACATTTAAATCAGTCATTAGAATTAATTATTAATTTAACTCGTAAATTAATAACTAACTCTAAATAATTAACAATTAGATCTGTTAATAACTAATAATCTAACAATTATATTAATAATCATTAACCACTAATTTTAACTCTTAAAATTAGACAAATTAAGGTCAATAATTACATAATGATTGAAAATCATTACAACCCAATTTAATAAATTTGAATAATAATTAAAACTTTCAAAACAAAATTTTGAATTAAATTAAAATCCAATTTTAATTTTATTAAATGGGCTAATATGGAATAAAGGGGTTTAATAAAATTGGGATTTAAGGGGTTAGGGGGCTCAGCCCACTAGGGCCAAGCAGGCCTGGGCCCAGCAGGGCCTGGGATCGAGCCAGGCGCGCCTGGGCCCGAGCCAGGCGCGCCTGGGCTCAGGTCCGGTCCGGCCAAGGGCCTAGCCCGGTCGGACCGGCCCGCCGGTCCATCCTCAACCCGCCGCCCCCCCACCCGAAACCCTAACGCACTGCAGGTGTTGCAGGCGGCGGCAGGGCTTCACGGCGCCGCCCAACGGCCACCCCAGCGTCGCCCGACCCCCGGCCAGTGATGGCCCAGCGCCGGTGATGCCGCCGGCGCCGACAGGGCCGCCGGTGGGGCCTAATAAAGCATCGGTCGGCCTCCAAAACACCCCCAAAAACTGGTTCTCTGTGTTAACCGTGGACATGGAAGAAAAAAGAGGGAAGATTCCCTCTAACCGGCCACCTCCACAGCTTCTCCGACCTCGAACACTGGTGCTGGCGATGACCAGGAGGTCCCTGGTCATACCAGGATCCCCGGCCACCTCCCCATCACATGGGGACACTCGATTGAAGCTTCTATTAACCTTAGTTCTTCATCACATGAAGAACATGAAAACCCCAAAATAAATTCAAAAAATTGCATTAAAAATAATCTAATTATTTTAATAATCAGTGTTCATCATATGAACATAGATCCAGCAATAAAATCGAACTAGTGCATGGAATATATCATAGAAAAATTAATTTCAGAGACCGAAACGGGACGAGAAATAGTGGAACCTGGCTCTGATACCACTGTTGGGTTTTCTCGGATTTCTCCGGATCGCTCACGCAGCGGAAAATAAAATATTAAACAGCGATCCGTTCCCGTTTCGAAAAACTAAAAAACAACGATTATCGGATAATCGATTCTCACCGTGTGCGGATTCGAATCCGCAACCGTTCGGTTCCGTCGGTGCGACACCGCAAGCCGCGCAAACGCCCGGCCTCTAGCGAAGTCCACGCGATCCTCCCCGCGACGGATATCCTCACGTTCCTCGTTCTTCGCAGCCCACGAAACCTCCGCCGGTTGCCACAACGATCGCCGCAACGCGCGGACGATTTCCCGTCGAACGGGATTCGGAGAAGCGGCGGAGCAGATCTGGATCTGTCTGGACACCAGAGAGAGAGAGAAACAGAGGAGGGGCGGCTAGGGTTAGCAGCAGCTTGGCCTGCTCAGCCCGTTCGCTATGTTTTATACTAACCGCGCGATTTTTCATAAAACCCCCCGATTTGTATAAAACCCACTTATTTATCCATTGCCTTGAGAATCATTTGCATGTGACCCCTCTAGGCCCAAGTACCAATCCAGTTAATGGCCCAACAAGCCCAATGACTCCTCACTGACTTTATTAATCAATTAATAACCCTTTATTAATTAATTAATCAATCAAATTGATGTCGCACATCGAATTCGACCGGGCCTCCGATCACGTTGGGTGCCAAGCAACACCACGTGAACCCGGAAGGTATTGGGGTTAAGTAACCCACTCTTGGAACCTTTCCGCCGACAGTTACCGCGTGGATATAATCCTTCATTCGTACAATGCTCTCGAGTCAACTCAGGGCATGGCGAGCTGTCAAACCCTAACCGGTCGACTCACTTGGATTAGATGCCGCTGATGAATATCGGAAAACTCCTTTCCCGATATTATCGTCCACCCTGGCCAGGGACTTTCGCGCATCCTTCCTAGAGCATTATCTCTCTAAGTACCGAGAGCAAATGATTCCTTATTGACACACAATTCCCTTCGACGGTATTCCGCTATACCCAATCCTTGGCGTATTAGAATCCCGTGGCTAGAAATTCATAAACCAAGGTCAAAGCACAGAAGTCCACCGACAAGGTGTCCTTGGTGTCTCAGGTCCGAGGACCATCCACGCAACTGCGACAATAGAATCAAGCTGGTTGACAGTGAGGTACAATACCATCCAGCGATTCAGTCGGATCAGTTCAATGAACTCATTCTCCAATGAGCATCTACAGATTCGCCTTAGTGTCTCCACACAAGTGACTAATGAGATCAGTCATCCTCATCATATGAGCAGGAGTAATCTGTACTAGTCTAACCGGATATCCGATGTCCTTCTCGGATATCTTCCGATTAGGAACAATTAAGAATATGTGTGTTTAAGTGATCAATCTCATTAGTATGATCTCATCATAATCTGATCACTATAGCACATATTCACAGACTTCATTATGAAACGATAATTAATGCAATTTACACATAATGAATATTATGCCATTTTATTAATAAATGAACGAGATTTACATAGTCAGATTGGCTTGTAGGCCACCTAAAACTAACACAACCAACATGTCACCATGGGGAATGGCGCTCAAAAAGAAGTCCTTGGAGTTGGCTCGTACCAGTTGAAGATGCGAACTGGACGCACTTTTCTTTTACATGATGTGCTTTATGCACCTAGTGTTCGATGTAATCTATTTTCAATTATAGCACTTTTACTTTTGGGTTATTCTTTCAACTTTTTAGGGACCTCAGTGTAGACACGCTAATTTTGACGTCATTTTAAGTAAATTTCATATCATATAATAATGCCTCATAATGGTCTGATAATTAATCATTGATTGATATTTTTGAGTGTCGGGTTTCATAGACATGTTTAAGTTAATCAATTGAATTGATTTTAACTCAAATTTCAGTTAAAATATGAAAAAAGTCTAAAAGGCGTCGACCCATGTGGACGCCATTTAGAGTTTATTCGTATTTTAACGTTTAAATTTGAATATTAATTAATTGATTTATTAGCTGAAAGGCGTCTGTAAGGTTCGACGCGATTTAGGTTTCCTAGGCTGTTTTAACTTCTCTTCCGGATGTTTATCCTTATCTTAATTAGAGTAAAAGACGTCTACTAAGGTGGACGCGTTTTATCTAATAAAGATAAAGATAAGTTTTCCCGGATATTTATCCTTATCTTAATTTAATCTGAAAGGCGTCAGCCAAGGTGGACGCGTTTTAGATAATTACAGATAAAGATGAATTAATCAGTAATTATCTGTCGATTAAGGTAGATAAATTCGAGATTTTTCTATGTTAATCGCGAACGCAGAAAAATGCCTATAAATACCTTGCCTATCAAGGAGTTAGAAAAAAAAAAAGAAGAGAGAGAGAATTATTGAGCCACAGCGTTATAGCAATTTGAAGATCGGAGCAACCACGTCGGAACGCCGGAGCGCTGCCACCAGAAGTCGGCATCCTTCTTCAAGATCTTCATCTCTTCAAAGCTTCAACCAACTGGACTGGGCATAAGTTTTTCATATTTGAATTTCATTTTCATTTATTAGTTTCATACTCACTGCATGCAACACACACCACATCATCAATTTTCCAAAACCCATCTGTTCTAAAGGGGTTTCAAAGTCATTTAAAACAAGTGAGTTGCTGTTTAAACATGTTTATAATCATGGTTAACTTTGATATTATTATTTCCATTTAGATTCTCATCACTATTTCTTCTTTATTTTTCTGTTTCTGTCTCTGCTGCATTCAACAACAACAACAAGAAATTAAAAAGAGGGAAATCAAGCACGAAGCCAGGAGAACTTCTGGACGATCCTCAACATACAACAGCAAGAACAAAAGAACAAGAAGAGGCTCTCTTTCTTCAGCCGGCTGAAGGAGGGGAACCAAGGATTCATTCTTCCGCGTTTAAACAGGTAGGCGATCAAACTCTTTTTGAAGCTTTTTTAGTTAAAAAGTTTCTGGCGATCACAGCACCTTAGTTGCATTTTTTTTAATAGGTTAATTTACCCTAAACAACATAGTTTATCACATTAATCACACGAACAAATTTTCAGCACCTACAGCTCTTTTGGCGATCACGGTGGGACTTGGTCTCGCCGTCTTTTAATTTCTTTTGTTCTTGCTATTATCATACCGGGCACCCACGGTGCACCACTTGTGTCTTTCGACACGTCCTCACCAATTGGTGAGTGTTTAGTTTGTTTAATTTCCCTCGTGCACCACGTGCATACCCCAGTGGCAAGATCTTGCCTCCCCTTTGATCAGTTTAAAAAGCTGTTTTTGGTGATAAAATGCTGTGTGATTGCGTGATTTCTTAGTTGTTTAGATAGTAAACCATCCTGTTTAAAATCTGAAACTAAAAATCTTTGCATGAGTCGATTATTTATTGCATTTTTCCCTGTTTAAGGAGGATTCGACCCAGAAAATCCTTCTGGAAATCTGTTTCTGCGAACTGAAAAGCGTCTAGGAACAGCGACGCGTTTCGAAACCGCGTCAGTGCTCCTAGACGCCTTTTAGCTTCCAGATTCTCTCTGTCGTTTACATATGTTTCTGTGAAATAATTAACTTCTGTGTTGAATAGCGTCGACCATAATAGACGCGATTCAGGCAGTTTTTAGTTATTTTCCAGGTTTTCTCTGCTGTTTGCATTTGTTCTCTGCGGAAGAATTAAGTTCTGTTCTGAATAGCGTCGACTATCATCGACGCTATTCAGACAGTTTCTTAATTATTTTTCAGTTTCCAGATTTCTATGTTGAGTGCTAGCTACACATTACTCTATTAAGCATTAGAGGCCATCCAGGTCGCAGGGCATATGCATTGAGGCTAAAACCCTCCTTTTCTTAGGAACACATTACTCGACGTTAACAACTCTCTCTGATTGGGTTGGTCCCTTGATCAGACTAGAGAAGTTGACGTTGAGACCTCCATAAGTCCCCAAAATCAAGGTATTCCTCCTTGATCATCGGGCTGGTTGTACCAATTGAAGTCCCGGCTAGATTCTGAAAGCGTTGTGAGAGAAAAACCTTAGAGAATAACGGTGGAAATCAAACTGAAACTAGGATCCTTCCCTGAGCGAAATTGTGGTTTAATCCAATTCAAATAACTCAACAAGGAATCCTGAAATCACGTTAAGCATCCACTTGTTTGATTAATTTCTGCACAACTTGTTTGATTAAATCTTTGAAAAGAGAATCTAATATAATGTTGCTGCGATCAGGCAGAGATTTGAGTATGGCCCAAGACGCCATTATCAACTACGAGGGAGATGCTAATGCCCCTCGCAATTCTGATTTCAACTACGAGAACGGGAGAGATGCTGATGCCTCTCGTAATTCTGTCCCCATTCCAGTTCGGCATGACGGGAATGTCCGAACTCCTCTTTTTAATCCGCACGATCAATATCATGATCTTCCTCCGCATGAATATGCGATTCCCAATCCTGACTTTGAGGGGGACATGAATCAGCATGATCCTTCATCCTCCGATCCTATGGATGTTGTCAATGCTCTGGGAGTTCTCGCCTCCCGACTGGACCCTCAGCAGTTCGAGGCGATCCAGTCCATTTTGAAGGGGAAGGCACCCATGCAGCCTGTTGAGCCGAACCCTGTGGCTCCCCCCGTTGTTCCTCAACAACCTCTTCCTCCTCCTCCTTTTATCCATCAGGCCATGGAAGGCCTTCATCTTACTTCTCGGCCAACTGGGCCACAACTTTCTTCATCCAGGCAACCGGCTAGACCGCAGACGCCTATTTACCAAAATGCCCTCGGGCATGGCGGAAGCTCTGCCGGACCTCATCCTTATTATCCTCCTTGTCCAACGTACTCTAGGCAGCAGGCCTATCAGGTACTTCCTCCTCCTCCTCCTCCCCAGGCAGATCTAACCACGCAAACGTTGCTGGCCAAGATGGAGCGCATGGACGAGCAGTTCAACAATCTTCAGAAAATGATGGGGGTTAAAGCTGTGCCAGAAATTAATTTACCGAGCCTGCCAGTGTTTCATCTGCTACCCTCTGAAATGCCAGTGTATCGAAAGTATAACGGTACTGGTAACCCCTTCACGCACCTGAAGGAGTTCATGTACGAATCCTCTTTCTGGCAGAATGATAAGAGGTCATTAGCTTTCTTGTTCAGGAGATCCCTAGAGGGACCAGCCCTCGAGTGGTTCTTTTCTCTAGAACCCTCAGAAGTAGAGGACTATGGTATCGTTTCACGTAAATTTATCCAACGATACCAGGACAGAGTTGCACCCTCCTTGTCTATCACGGATCTTATTGCAGAAAAGATGAAACCGGACGAGGAGTTTGTCAGTTTTGCTAACAGGCCTCCACCTCGGAAGCCCGCAGTGCCGAATTCTCCTAACTCAGGTCCAACTACTGAGGGCACGCTCTCTCACGAGTAGGTCAGTACCATGAACAATAACTCGCCCCAGTTTGTGAGGAATCAGCAGTACCAGAGGCCATCACAGCCGAGTCAACAGGGGTACAGGTAACAGCAAAACCCCCATTACCAACAGCAGTACCAGCGGCCCCAGCAGCCGAATCAGAACCAGTTACAGCAACAGCCGCAACGGCAACAGCAGTATCAGCAGCCACATCAGCAGCAACAGCAACAGCCACAGTACCAGCCGCGTGCACCGCCGGCGTACCACAATGTCCCTCCTCCGGGTGACTACAACCAACAAAGGAGATCTCCAGGCCCGAAAAGGGCAGAGTACCCGGCCCTCCCAGAATCCTTGTCGGATATTTTCAGCGCTTTAATGGCAGCCAATGCCTTAGTTTTGCCGAGAGAGAAGGCCGTCTGGCCTCAAAACGCCGATACGTCTAGGTATTGCTACTTCCACAGACAACCTGGGCATACCATTGACACATGCTTCCAATTCAGAGATTATATCCATGATCTCAACGAGCAGGGCGGCATTGACTGGGAGGAAATGAAGAAGTACATAACAGCCCTGAAGGCAAGGAGACCGCAGCAGCAGCAGCAGGAAGCAAGGCCACCGGCACAGGCAGTAGCACCACCCAACATGGGCATAGTGCAGAATCCACTCCCGGAGCACCAGAACCAAAACCAGGTTGCTCCTATCTTGACGAACAGCCAGTCTGAGGCTGGTCGTGGGCAGCAGTGGAGAGTAGAGGACTCTTCCTCTCTTTGTTCAACGGGTCACGTTCAAAGTACCGCAGAGCGACCACCACGCCGCACCATCCACATACCAAGGCCACAACCCGTTACCATTACCCCCATACCCACACCTACATACCACTCGCCCACACCCAATAACCCATTACCACTACCCGCCTTCCTTAGACCCATTACGCCCCGCACCACTACGCCTCCATCATATAGCCCCCCGCAAACCAATAACGCACCCCTCCTACCATCTAGGCCACTATTACGCATACCGTTTCCTACTTCACCCGCTACCACTACCGCCTATCCAGATATGCCTTTACCATCTAGACCGCTATTACGCATACCATTCCCCACTTCACCAACCACTTACCCATCTACCATCCAACCCTCTAGGCCTTTAATCCGCACCGCGCCATCACCACCTAGCCCTACGCCTAGCCCTACGCCATCACCTACCTACCAACCCTCTACGCCATCCGCACCGTCCAACTCTGCGGTACTTAAAGTGTCACCCGGATCCTCCACGGTTGAAGAACACGCGCTCCGGAGTGGAAGGATTTTCAACAAGGTCTTTCCTCAGTCCACAGTCAGAGACGGCCTATCACAGCCGACTGAGGAAGCCCATAATGAAGAGAGTGCACCAGGCACTCAATATGACTTGTTGAAACACCTGGATCGGACACCGGCACGGATCACTATACTAGAACTGATCAAAAGATCCAAGAGTCACCAAGAAGCTCTGATGGAATATCTGCAGAAAGTGATGGTCAATGAAGACGTGCCGGTAGAGAAGATTGCAGCACTACTAGTTCCTCAGGGGGATCAGCCCTCTATAACATTTCATACATCGGAACTAGCACCGCCGGCAGCCAGAAGCATGGCTCTGAGTATCACAGTCAATATCTGTAAGAAGGCCGTGGATGCATGCCTGGTCGACACAGGGGCTTCGATCAATGTTCTACCTCCGAAGACCCTGGAGCTGTGCGGTGTGCCCAAAGAGAAATGGCTGCCCAGCCCCATATCAGTAACAGCATATGACAATTCTACCCGTTCCCCTCTGGGAATGGTTTATTTAAAAGTGGAGCTGGGCCCTGTAAGTCATGCAGAGGTCGAATTTCACATCCTGGAAATCGACCCTTCCATAAATGCCATTTTACGTCGTCCTTATATTAAATCTCTTGAGGCGATTCCTTCTACGAATCATCAATGCCTCAAATTCCCTTACAAAGGACGAATAATTAAAGTAACGAGCATGCCGATCCTTGCTGCTGCTCATTCCTTGAACATTAAATCTGCTGTCTTACCTGGCCGACAACCTTTTCTGTCGGTATTACAGGTCTACCGTCCAGTGGCTGATCCTCTGAAAGCCGCTACTATTTCTCCATATCCGTTAGATGCTATCAAAAGGGGGAAGTGCATGAGTACCCCAGGATGGAGGATCATGATGAAGAACGGCTACAAACCTGGGAAAGGTCTGGGCACTCAGTTGCAAGGCAGGACCACTCATGTCAGAAATCATCGAGCAGCACCTGGAAGTGGTCTGGGCTACAGGCCCATAAAACTGAAGCAAGATCCGGTTCAGAAAGCAGAAATCAAAGAAGGCCCGATAATCTGGGAGGCAATGTCTACGCCACTCAAAGAAGGCCGAGATCCCCTAACATGGACCCTATGTACACATTTTATGAAAGGGCCCATACTCAGCTATGACAATACGGTGGTCATTACTTCCTGTTTTGACTTCCATGATATATATGGGAGGGATTTGGCCAGACATTGTTCTGAACTGCTCACGTACCAATCCTTGGAGGCTCTGCGGCCTATGAAAAGGAGGAAATTTTATGACCCTGAATGTGAATGGTACAGGTGGTTCGACCTGAGGGACCTGTATATTGCACTGAACAGACTATTTCTGGATCCTGCAGAACCTAAGTGGCCGCCGCAGATTGATGAATTAATTGAAAGCCCTGGTGCCATATTTGACAAGCGGATACTGCTATCTGAAGAAACCGATGAAGGGGAACCAGATGACCCCTATGAAGCTGGTTACACAACGGATCTGCTCTGGAGAGGGACATATCCTTCACATGTCTTCATGCTCCATACTCTTTTTCGTACATTGCTTTTGACCCCGACTTGGTCGCGGGTCATAATTGAAGATATTCCACGGGCTCCGCCCGTCATGATTACTCTGTCCCCTCGGGACATTATACCACAACCTCCTCTCGATCTGGAGAGGTTGTATGATCTGATCTGGGACATATTACTATATGATCCCCCTAATCCTCTGGCTTTGGTGCCTCTTCCTCCGTCTGATTCTCCTCCCATTTATATTCATTCTTGCTTTATGTTTAATTCTTTCATTTTCCAAAAAAAAACGCCAATTTGGCAACAAATTCTTCCCAAATCCTCATTGAGGAAACATCTTACTTGTCCGATTGCACCCCGCCACGCGGGTCCTTCGGTCAAGATTCTCTTCTAGATTTACTCTGTCCCTCCCCTCGGGAGGATTCTCTTGTATTTCCGCTTGTATCCCAGGATTTTCATCCTGCTTCATCTTCGTTAGGTTATGATAGTGAGTTTAGTGAAGTTAGGCAGTCTAGTCAGTCTAGTCAGGTTAGGAAGTCTAGGAAGTCTAAGGGTAGGCAAATTCCAGATAGATACCTCCAGGACTTAGCTGATAAGTGCTCTTCTTGCTCTCTGATCCCTCAGCTTTTAGAAAATCCAATTCAGATGCCAGAAGATTGTATGGACGATGAGTTAGTCAATGATGGGTACGGGGTATATGAATTAGTACATGAAAAGGACCCCATTGAGGAAGATGACGAGGACGCGGCTGGGGCATATGCCAGTGGAGTAAAGAGATTTGATGAACCCTCAGCTGCCGTAGAAGAGCCTACCAAAGAAATTAATTTAGGGACTAAAGACGAACCTAAGGTTGTCCTCGTCAGTAAAAATCTTTCTTCAGAGGATGAGAACGCAATGGTACGAGTACTAAAGGACTATAAGGACACTTTCGCCTGGAGTTATGAGGATATGCCGGGGTTAGACTCGTCTTTAGTTGAACACAGGTTGACATTAAAAGACGGAGTTAGCCCGGTCAAGCAGAAATTAAGGCGATTCCACCCACAAATGGCTTTAAAGATGAAGGAAGAGGTCGATAAGTTACATAAAGCTAAATTTATTAGAGTTGTCCTCTATCCACAATGGGTGGCCAACATAGTCCCGGTTATGAAGAAGGACGGAAAGGTCAGGATTTGCATTGACTTCCGTGATTTGAATCGGGCATGTCCTAAAGACGATTTTCCATTGCCTCATATTGATGTACTCATCGATAATACCGCTGGTTATGAGACGTTATCATTTATGGATGGATTTTCAGGATATAACCAGATTAAGCTGGCAGAAGAGGATCAAGAGAAAACGTCATTCACTACACCTTGGGGAACATATTGTTATGTTGTCATGCCATTTGGGTTAAAGAATGCTGGAGCCACTTATCAAAGGGCTATGATGGCAATATTTCATGACATGATGCATATAGACTTGGAAGTGTATGTGGATGATTTATTGGTTAAATAGAAAACAAAGGCTGAGCATGCTAAAGTTTTGGCAAGGGTATTAAAAAGATCGAGAGAATATCAGTTAAAGATGAACCCCAAGAAATGTGTATTCGGGGTATCTTCAGGGAAATTACTTGGATTCATTGTCAGTAAACGGGGAATTGAGATCGATCCTAACAAGGCGAAGGCTATTAGAGAAATGCCACCTCCCAAAAACTTGAAAGAGTTGAGAGGATTAATCGGAAGGTTACAATTTATTCGCCGCTTTGTCTCCCAGCACTCACAAAGGTGTAAGCCGTTTTACGAGCTTACTAAGCCGGGAGTCAAATTTGATTGGGACGATAAGTGTCAGGAGGCATTTGATGGATTAAAGAACTATTTAACAAGTCCTCCTGTTTTGAGACCACCATCTCCAGGCAAACCATTGATACTTTATATTTCAGTCCTGGATGATGCAGTAGGGGCTGTCTTAGCACAAGAAGATGAAGAAGGAAAAGAGAGGGCAGCCTATTATCTCTCTAAACTTCTCAACCCCGCTGAACAGAGATATACGGCGATGGAGAAAACATGTGCAGCATTGGTTTGGGTTGTGCAGAAATTAAAGCATTATTTTCTAGCCCATGAAGTCCATCTCATCGCTAGGATGAATCCGATCAAATTCCTTCTGGAAAATCTGTTCTTACTGATAGGTTAGCACGATGGCAAAGCTTTCTATCTCAATTTGACATCATCTATATCCAGCAGAAAGCGATCAAGGGCTATGCCATAGCAGAACATCTCGCTCATCATCCCCTTCCCCGATTTGATCCAGTACGATCAGAGTTTCCGGATGAGGAACTGATGTCCATAAATCAAATCAGAGATGATATGTGGACCCTGCATTTTGACGGAGCTTTGAATTCTCATGGAAAAGGGATCGGTATCGTTCTGTTATCACCTGAAGGTATCACCATTCCACAAGCCTTTCAGCTTGATTTTCCAGTTACAAACAATATAGCTGAATACGAGGCACTCCTTGCTGGTCTCGAGGCTGCTCATTTCCATGGTGCTACTAAACTCAGGATCGTAGGTGATAGCCAATTAATTCTTCGCCAAGTGCTGACCAAGTATCGAACTCTCGATCCCAAACTCAGGCCTTATCAAGAGCTTACTTCTGCTTACTCAAAGCTTTTCACGAAATTGATCTTTGTCCATGTCCCTAGGAATCAAAACATCTTAGCTGACGCTCTAGCTTCACTTGCATCTTCTCTTAATTTTCTAATCAGCAAACAATCCGAATCAATCATAGTTCATAGGCGTCTTTCACCCGCCGTGAAAGATCCTTCATTTCTTAGAACTAAGGAGAAGTTGCTGAAGAAAGTCAGAGACGGAGATATCATTGAGAAAAGAGAAATCATGTTAATGGAGCTATTAGAAGAGATGGATGATGAACAGAAGCCATGGTATTATGAAATTGCAAAATATTGTGAAGATCAATCGTATCCTGAGGAAGCTACAACTGAAGAGAAAAGAGCTATCAGGAGAGTTTCTCAAAGATACACCCTAGTTGGAGGAGCATTATATAAGAGAGGTTTTGATGGAGTTCTTCTGAGATGTCTAGACGAAGATGAGCTTTGGAAAGTTATGGAAGGAGCTCATAGTGGAGTTTGTGGTGGTCATATCAATGGACAGATGTTAGCAAAGAAGATCCTTAGACAAGGATTTTACTGGCCAACCATGGAAGAAGATTGTGTAGGATTTGTTCGTAGATGTGCTAAGTGTCAACTTCATGCCGACAAAATTCATTCTCCTGCATCTTCACTCCATCCTGTTTCTTCCCCATGGCCTTTCTCCATGTGGGCTTTCGACATCATTGGACCTCTTGGTAACCCAGATTCCGGCATCAAGCAAAAATATTTCATTCTCACGGCAACGGAATACTTCACCAAGTGGGCAGAAGCTGAAGCGTACGTAGAGATCAAAGCATCAACCGTCTGCAAGTTCATCATGAAGAACATCATCACCCGATTTGGAATTCCAAGCACCATCGTCACCGACAACGGACCGCAGTTCGTGTCACAAGAATTGAAGGACCTTTGTAACAGGTATAAAATTGCATTGCATCATTCATCTCCTTATTATCCGCAAGGCAATGGCCAAGCAGAGGCAACAAATAAGACTTTGATAAAAATCATCAAAAAGACGTGTAAATCTAATAAATTCACAGATTGGCCAGAAAAATTGGTTGAGGCTTTATGGGCCTACCGAACTTCAATCCGCACGCCTACTGGGCAGACTCCTTATTCCTTAACATTTGGAATGGAGGCGGTAGTTCCATATGAGATCCTCATACCGTCATTAAGAGTACAATTGAATAAGGAATTTTCCATTGATGAACATCGTTCAGCACTCCTTGCTAAATTGGAACTGTTAGACGAAAAAAGATGGTCAGCTGCTAATCATGCAAAAGTTTATCAAAATAGACTAGCATGTTTTTATCAAAAGAAAGTCATTGAACGTAAGTTCAAAGTCGGTGAAATGGTTGTCAAAAGAATTTTTATAAAACCTGGTGGTCCGCGTTCTAAGCTCCAACCCAACTGGGAAGGACCTTATGTTGTATCGCACGCTTTTCCTGGTAATGCTTATCGTCTTATTAATGCAGAAGGAGAAGAGTTAAAACATCCCTGGAATGGTTTACATCTTAAGAAATACTACCCTTAGGTTAAAGAGTCGATCAATATGGTACAAAGACCAGTGGAATCAGAAAGTTTATAAATTCAAATTTCCTTATCAGTCTGGATAACTTAATTTCAAGCCCATTAATGCACACACTAACACGTTTGATTCGTGAGTAACAAGAGATGACAAGTCCTAAAGAATATCGAAAGCTTGACCGAAAGTGTAAAGTACAAATCATTCATTTTTAAAGCAAAATTCTGTTTTAAATTCGGCCCGTGATGTAGGAACGAGACTTAGAATAGATTACCAAGAATACCCGCCATCTTAGTAGGAGGCCGTCATAAAAAAAATGGGGGAGATCCGTCCCGAAGAAAAGGAAAAGGCAAAAGCCAAATGTCAAATCAAAAGGCCATTACATTACAAACGTTACATCAAGGCCATGAAATGAAATGAAAGGGAACGCAAGGTCGATAAATACCCCGGAAAGAAATGACCGAACCCCAACGGATACTAGGGTAGGAAAGGAACATCTTTTTAAGTCTCCGGAACCTTCTCATGGGCTTTCTAAACTTATTCATCTTTTCTTTCTAAAGAAATGTACTTCAAACTTAAGGAATGGTTTAGATCGACTAAGGGTCAAATCATCAAATGGGATCACGAATGGAAACACAAATTCAAACACGATGGGTTTAACTTAAGTTGTTGAAGAACAATTTGGAAATTAAGTTAATAAATGAATATGATCTTTTGATCCAAGTACCATGCTGATCTTATAGTCAAAAAAATCTAAAAAAAAATACAAATGTTTCAAAAAATCTAAAAAAAATATACAAATGTTTCAAAAATTCAAAAAAAATACAAATGTTTCAAAAATTTAAAAAAAATATACAAATGTTTCAAAAATTCAAAAAAAATACAAATGTTTCAAAAATTCAAAAAAAAAATACAAATGTTTCAAAAATTCAAAAAAAAATACAAATGTTTCAAAAATTCAAAAAAAAAATATACAAATGTTTCAAAAATTCAAAAAAAATACAAATGTTTCAAAAACCAAAAAAAAAATATACATATATCAAAATTCAAAAAAAATACATATGTCAAAAATTCAAAAAAAAAATACATATGTCGAAATTCAAAAAAAAGCATATATTTCAAAACCCCAAACAAAAATGAATATTTCAAAACAACAAAAATATTTCAGTTAGCATCTGCTTGTTGCATTTAGTATGTTTCATTCCTTTTATTTTCAAGTGAGCATATGTTTGCTTGTATGTTGCATCTTTGTTTAAGTTCGATTATTCTCATTACCTTTGTTAATAAAGGCTATGCCCCTTGACCCTTCTATCAAGGATAGGATCAAGTAGTCGGTTACTTAACCAGGCAAGGGGCTAAGCCTAAACAGATACTTAACATGTTTGTTCAAGTCATATACAGGATACAAGGCATGAAAAGAGTTGGAATCCGAGTAAAGAACAGCCAGAAACATGTTTCTGAAATTCAAAGAAAACCTGAGTAAAGCTGAAATATCAAGAAGATCCACTGTGGGAGTCATGAAGTCCTGACCGTGGCTAAAAAGACGGTTATTTCTACCCTTGTATTGTTTCATGTAATTATTTTGCATCAGCATTACTATATGATAAGTATTTATTAGATCATATCAAGGACCTTGTGTTTTTGATGAAACTGGAATTTGAGTTCCCCTACAACAAAAACAGTGATAATTCCAGAGAATTCTTAATCGCACCGATAGGCCGTTGGATTGTTAATTAGTGAGGACGATGGTTCCACTTTTGTGAAACGGTGCGTGGATAAACGAGCTTCGGCTTAGCACTGGATTACAAGAATTGGTATCTTGACTCATTAATAACAATTTAACAATATTATCCTTGATTAATTTATATTTTATTTGACTTTATATTTTTCTTTTAGCCCAGCATGCATCATGTAGGACTTTGAAATCATTGTGATAAGAATTAATTATTGATTAAGTTTCAGACCATAAATCAAATAATTCAAAACATGATATGAAATATTTCATTCTGAATTGAGTATCTTGATTGTCTTTGAGGTTCGCTTGAAGATATCCTTGGAATTCTATCCTTGATTGGATTCTTTATCCAATATTTCTTGTTTTCTTTTAAGATCCATCATGGCTGTAGCACGTCCACATTGGCTGGCAAACGCTCCCCATGATGAAACCTACAGTGTCTACGACCTGGGGTACTTCCCACTCCGAGGAGGTGGATCGACTTTATTTTATTTCCTTGTCTACCTCATCCAGACATGATTGATTCCATTGATTTCATTGAACTATCTTCATTTATAATTTCGAGAAAAATTCCAATCATATGATGTTAAGAGCGTGTCTCATCACACCTTGGCATCACCTTTTCAGTACATTACATTCCATTTCACTCCCTTGCAAAGACGATGCCAAGGTGAGGCAGCTGTAGACACGCTAATTTTGACGTCATTTTAAGTAAATTTCATATCATATAATAATGCCTCATAATGGTCTGATAATTAATCATTGATTGATATTTTTGAGTGTCGGGTTTCATAGACATGTTTAAGTTAATCAATTGAATTGATTTTAACTCAAATTTCAGTTAAAATATGAAAAAAGTCTAAAAGGCGTCGACCCATGTGGACGCCATTTAGAGTTTATTCGTATTTTAACGTTTAAATTTGAATATTAATTAATTGATTTATTAGCTGAAAGGCGTCTGTAAGGTTCGACGCGATTTAGGTTTCCTAGGCTGTTTTAACTTCTCTTCCGGATGTTTATCCTTATCTTAATTAGAGTAAAAGACGTCTACTAAGGTGGACGCGTTTTATCTAATAAAGATAAAGATAAGTTTTCCCGGATATTTATCCTTATCTTAATTTAATCTGAAAGGCGTCAGCCAAGGTGGACGCGTTTTAGATAATTACAGATAAAGATGAATTAATCAGTAATTATCTGTCGATTAAGGTAGATAAATTCGAGATTTTTCTATGTTAATCGCGAACGCAGAAAAATGCCTATAAATACCTTGCCTATCAAGGAGTTAGAAAAAAAAAAAGAAGAGAGAGAGAATTATTGAGCCACAGCGTTATAGCAATTTGAAGATCGGAGCAACCACGTCGGAACGCCGGAGCGCTGCCACCAGAAGTCGGCATCCTTCTTCAAGATCTTCATCTCTTCAAAGCTTCAACCAACTGGACTGGGCATAAGTTTTTCATATTTGAATTTCATTTTCATTTATTAGTTTCATACTCACTGCATGCAACACACACCACATCATCAATTTTCCAAAACCCATCTGTTCTAAAGGGGTTTCAAAGTCATTTAAAACAAGTGAGTTGCTGTTTAAACATGTTTATAATCATGGTTAACTTTGATATTATTATTTCCATTTAGATTCTCATCACTATTTCTTCTTTATTTTTCTGTTTCTGTCTCTGCTGCATTCAACAACAACAACAAGAAATTAAAAAGAGGGAAATCAAGCACGAAGCCAGGAGAACTTCTGGACGATCCTCAACATACAACAGCAAGAACAAAAGAACAAGAAGAGGCTCTCTTTCTTCAGCCGGCTGAAGGAGGGGAACCAAGGATTCATTCTTCCGCGTTTAAACAGGTAGGCGATCAAACTCTTTTTGAAGCTTTTTTAGTTAAAAAGTTTCTGGCGATCACAGCACCTTAGTTGCATTTTTTTTAATAGGTTAATTTACCCTAAACAACATAGTTTATCACATTAATCACACGAACAAATTTTCAGCACCTACACTCAGTATCTCTTTATTACGATAAGAGTCTTTATGGTTTTGATCATTTGAGAGACAATTTGTTTGTCATGGATTTAGAAAACAATGATTCTATTTCTTTAATCGCATCTTCTTCTATCGTCTCTAATTTTGTATCATGGCATGCAAGATTGAGACACATAGGACATGAGAGAATGAGTTGATTAGCTCGAGAAGGCCAATTCGGGTCTCCCACTAAAGTGAATCTCTCTGTCTGTAAGCCATGTTTGGCAGGAAAAGCCTGGAAAAAGCCATTTGGGAAGGCCAAGAGGGCCTCTTGCCCATTAGAGCTAATCTACTCAGACATATGTGGACCCTTAAATGTGAGGGCACGTCACGGTGAATCCTATTTTATCACATTTATAAATGACTATTCTCACTATGATTCAGTATATCTTCTTACCCATCGCTCAGAGGCCTTAACTTGTTTTAAGTGTTTTCTGGCTGAGTAGAGAATGATAAAGAGAAGAGCATTAAGGCTCTTCGCACTGATAGGGGCAGAGAATATCTCTCAGATCAGTTCAGAGAGTTATGTGAAGAGAAAGGAATTCGCAGACAGCTTACTATTCCTTATACTCCGCAACAAAATGGTGTTGTAGAGAGAAAGAATCATACTATTATGGAGATGGTTCGGTCGATGATGGCGCAAGCTAATCTCCTAATAAATTTCTGGGGGGATGCACTATTGACTGATGCCTATATCCTGAACCGAGTGCCTTCTAAGTCAATACCTTCAACTCCCTACGAACTATGGACAAGCAAAAAGCCCTTCTTAGAGGACTTACGTCTATAGAGATCAGCTAGATATGTTCACAGTACTTCTCATAAGTATGGGAAATTTGATCCTAGAACTAATAAACAGGTGTTCATAAGGTACCCTGAGCAATCTAAGGACTATGTGATGTATGGTGAACATCCGGATGGAGGAATGACTGAGAAAGAGGTCCAAGATGTGGTCTTCCTTGAGGGAGATTACCCATCTTTAGGAGAGGTCAGATAGGATATGCAGCTATATGAGTGCAAGATCCTGATGAGAACACTATGTCTTCCGGCACCTGGGGAATTAGTCTCATCCCAGAAGTTACCGAAGACAGTGGGAGTGAACCACTTAACGCTTTACCTCGTAGAAGTCAACGTGGACATATCCCTCGACGTCATTTTACGATTGAAGGGGAATTATTCATGTGTACTTCTGTGGATGCTGATGAGCCTGCATCCTACGAGGAAGCAATGACCTCACTTGACTCAGAAAAGTGGATAGCTGCAATGAGGGAAGAAATGAATTCAATGGCTAAGAACAAAGTATAGAAGTTGGTTGATCTACCACTTAGACGCAAGGCTATTGGGAACAAGTGGATTCTTAAAGTCAAGCGTACGGCTGATGGGTCAATTGACAAGTATAAAGCCCGACTCGTGACGAAATGCTATACCTAGTTAGAGGGAATCGACTACGAAGAGACTTATCTCTCCATTGGTGAGATTTGCCTCTATTCGCCTTATCCTGGCTATCGTCTCTCATCTAGACTGGGAATTGTCATTTCAATTGGCTTCAGAATGACTGAAGAGGACCACTATGTCTATGTCAAGAGAGTTAAGAAAAGTGTTCCCACTATCTCTTTATATGTTGATGATATATTGCTAGCCGGGAATGACATGGAGTTAATCAAAACCACTCAAGAGTGGTTATCCTCCACATTTGAGATGAAGGATTTAGGTGAGGCTGATTATATACTGGGAGTAAAGATCCAAAGGGATCGATCCAAAAGACTTCTAAGTTTGTCTCAAGAGACTTACATCAAGAAAATCTTGGAACGCTTCCAGATGCATAAAGCCAAGCCTGTAGATATTCCAATGGAGAGGGGCTCAGTTCTTAGTATTGAGCAATGTCCCAATACAGAGGAAGAGAAAGAACGAATGAAGGATGTCCCTTATGCCAATGCAGTCGGTTGCCTCATGTATGCCATGATGTGCACTCGTCCCGACATTTGCTTTGTAGTTGGCATGATTAGTAGATATCAAAGTAATCCTGGAACTACGCATTGGCTAGCAGTGAAAAGGATTTTCAGATATCTGCGAGGTACTAAGAACCTCGCTCTGTGCTATCATGGTGGGAGCCTTAGATTGACTGGATACTCGGATGCCGATGGATCAGCTGACAGAGATGACCGCAAATCTACTTCAGGATATGCATTCGTGTTTGGAGGAGGACCTATTTCTTGGTGCAGCAAGAAGCAAGTATGTGTCTCCTTGTCTACAATGGAGTCTGAGTACGTTGCTTGTACTGCTGCGGTCTAGGAAGCCATTTGGTTGAGGCAATTCATGGTGAGTTTGAATGTCACAGTACATGCAGGAGATGCTGTTGTGGTTTATTGCGACAATATGGCCGCGATAGCCTACATGAAGGACCCCAAGTATCACGGAAAATCAATGTATATTGACACTCGTTACCACTTTCTCAGAGACATCATTGCGCAAGAGTTAGTAGTCCTTAGATATATCTCTACTAGTGAGATGCTTGCAAATCCTTTCACAAAACCTCTTGTGAGAATTGCATTTCTCAAACATGTTGGAGGTTTAGGATTGAGAAGGGTCTAGTTGTTTTTTGTACAAGGACACCATTTTATACAATAAAATACGAGTATTTTCTTTGCATTATTAAGCACTTATATTTGTAAATGTGAATGTGTTGGCCACCAGATTTTGATTGGTCCACTCCTACGGACGATCGCCATATCGCTATGAGAGCGAGCGTGATGAGATAGACTCTGTAGACTTGACACTCAGTGGGAGTGTATATATATTTTCTGCGTTCAGTGGGAGTGTAATAAGAGTCGAAATCGTCTTAGCAGATGACTAAGATGAGGCTGATTGAAAACAGTCAGACATGGACTCTTCCATGTAGCCTGTTGATAGCTGAATCTGATGAGAGTCATATGGGCAACATGAATGCGCTTAATGGAGCACAGGGTTACAGATTTATATGATATATGAGCATGGCCATTCCTATTATAAACTCCACCATAACATACTGATCATACTGTATGTGCTATCCTTACGACATTCAAATGAGTGTTTGAATAGATCCCTACTTTGTCACTGTGTGAAACTTCTGTCTTTTTATTATGTCCTTTGGGACTATGCACCTTGTCATGAAGTGGATACTTGATGATGCTACTTTAGCATGTTTTCCAAAGACTATGATACATGCGGTCTAAAGGAGCATGTTTAGGAAAGCAGTTAAGTCGAAGTAGATTGACATGTGTGGCGTAGGAAAAATCGACTTACATCACACCGATGTCGTTCTGACTCATTGCTAGCCAGCGATTATGATGGATGTATCTAACATAATCATGAGTACAGAAACACAATTTATGAGAGGTTAAGGTGGAGATCTCAGAGGGATCAGATCCGCTTAAATTGGTGTGAGTTTGTGGTTTGGGGTATGAGACGAGATTTGGAATTGCAGTGTTATGTTAGTATGGTGATGACTTAATATAACACTCCTCACTTACATATCCTTCTCGTTCGGTCGCACACGTATATAAAAGGTAGAGTTATAAGAGAAGATACCATTGTGATATGTCCAATGTGTCTGAGTGGGAGATGTTAACCGTATTGGAGGTTGTAGTGGATAAACATCCACATTGGAACTCATTTTCATTCAGGAAAAGAACTTTAGAGGATAAGAGTCCCAATATGTGGAGACTTTTTAGGAGTTTCTTCCTATATATGATAGAGCATATAGGGAGGAGACTACCCTACGTGAGAATTCCTCCTCCTTCTCTCTCCCACAAACTCCTCCATCTCCTTTATATCTCTCCCTTGAAAGAATCATCCGAAGCTTCCGAGATCTGGAGCGTTGACTCCGCGAGCGATTCTGGTAGTCGCTCTACACCGACTAGAGGACGCTTCCATTTCACACCGCTGTGACGTCGTACACACTACAAATGTAATACATTTCCAACAGATGTAATAAAACTCCTGAACTCTCAATGTTTTCTTCAGTGTATGCTTCAAATAGCCAGATGAGAGAATTGTTCCTCTTAGGAGTTTCTCGATCCATTTGCTTCTATAGACTTTCAAGCGAAGGTGCCCGTTAGAGTGATCATCTGACATACAAAGTTAAAACTTCCAAATAGTTAAGGTTCTATTTGAAAAAATTTCTACTTAAAAGTCACTTTTAGATTCTATTTTTTACAAAGAATAACTTGAGAGAGATGAACTATAACTAATTTTGATTTGTTACTGATGAGGCAGAATCCGATTCGGCCCATTAAAGCAAGCCCAAACCCCGTTCAGCCCAACAACAGCAGTACCAGACCCTCAGGGAGCCTTCGGCCCGTCAGCGGCCCAATAGCCCTCGGCCCGTAAGCGGCACCGTCGCTCCCGGCCCAACCGGCTTCAGCCCGTCAGCGGCCCACCAGCCTACGGCCCGGGAACAGCGCGGCAGCCCAGGGCCCAACAGGCTTCGGCCCATCAGCGGCCCAACCCCCTTCATCCCGGTACCCAAGTCCGGCCCACTCCGGTGGCAGATCAGGCACTATGGCGGTTTATCAGTAAGCCCGCATTTAGTCCTATATCGGCTGCCACCGTTAACCATCCTCTATCATTTGCTATAAATACACCGCTATTTATTGCCAAAAGGATGCTTCCCCAAGCCTCCGAGACCCTTAAGGACTACAGTCCGAAAAGCATTAAAGCTACTCTCTTTGCCTTCTGAATCGAATCTTCTTCAGGAGCTAACTTGACCGTCGGAGGGGGTTCCCCAGGGCTGAAGCCCGGGACTCCTGCTGACTGGTTTTCTTCTTCTTTCCCTCCTGCAGGAGCTCGGTTCGAATCATCGCCGACCTTCCCGAGTCGGTCTCGGCCCCCGACCTCGGACTTCTCTCCCTGGTCTCGACGCCGTGCGCCGGCTGCCCCGCGACAGAGGAGACCCGGTCTCGCGCCGCCCCTTCATCCGCCGAAGGAGCTTCGGCCCCGACTTCCCGGAGCGAGCCAGTCGCCGACCGAGGACCCCTCGGCCCTCGGACCTTCGGCTCCGCCTCTGCCTCCTTCGCCTTCCGGATCCCCGTCGGGCCTCTGAACACTGATCCGACCCAGCACCGGATCCATCTCTTCGGATTCCGGCTTCGGAATCCGGTCGTGATAGCTTCGGCTACATCACGTGGCGCCGTCTGTGGGAAACTAACAAACAAGTCATGTCTCAACGACCAATAAACCGACGATCCGGTCAAAGCGCAACAGAGGAACGGGAGGCCCCGGCGCAGTTACCACTCTCCGAAGGCACCCCATCCGCCCCTTTGAGCGCGGCATGGCTAGTCACGCCAGGGTCTACAGCTGAAGACAACCGGATAAAGGAACTCCAACAACAAATGACCACACTGACGGCCACTGTCACATCTTTGGCGAACATGGTATCTGCCATGGCCCAGTACATGGGGGTATTGAGCCAACTCCCCCATCAGGTACCTCCCTTTCGCCCTGTACAGAACGAGGAGCCTCGGCCAGCGTCTTCGCAAGTCTTCATCGACGAGGCCGTTTCGGTGAACGACGAGCCCTCGGCACCGCCTGCCCCTCGGGCAGCACACCCACCACTTGTAAATCAGGAACCTCCACGTAAGCGATATCGGAAGGAGCGGGACCGAGGCAAGCAACAGGGTCCGCAGCCGCAGCACCTACCGCTACCTGCTCCCCCTTCCAAAATGCTTACGGAGGTAAAGCATATGCTCCGGCGGCCTCAACGCATAAAATCGGATCCTCGTCGAAGGGACCCTAGCAGATATTGCGAATACCATCAGGAGACTGGCCACATGACTGATGAATGTCGGCAACTTCGGGAGGAGATAGATCGCCTCGTCAGAGCAGGCCAACTGCCGCTATACCAGTAAGAACAGCCTCGACCGAGGCGCGACCGGAGAACCTCGGAGCAACGAGGCAGCAACCGAAGAGATCCCCTTTCCTTTTTTAAGGCTATGCCTTTAGAATGACTGAAGTATTTGTAAACGGAAGCAACCAAGGGGCTCGCGGATTAGGGACCCCTTCGGACACGCCTCCCCCTTTGTCTAAAATACGGGGTACCTTCGGCACCTCAAGTAAATTAACCTGGAATTTAGCCAGGAGACATAAGGAAAATCTGTTCTTTGAAAAGTGTTTCAGCGATAATTCGCAAAAGTCCGCGGCAACCTGATTCGGAGTGGCTCCGGCCATGCGTACCGAATCAGAGCGGCACGGATTTCTCAACAAAAGTCCGCGGCAACCTGATTCGGAGTGGCTCCGGCCATGCGTACCGAATCAGAGCGGCACGGATTTCTCAGCAAAAGTCCGCGGCAAACTAATTCGGAGTGGCTCCGGCCATGGGTACCGAATCAGAGCGGCACAGATTTCTCCAAAGTCCGCGGGTCCTTTGATCCGACGAATGGCGCTCGGCCATGTAATCCGGATCAGGACGCGGCATGGAATTTTCTCTAAGTCCGTGTAAACCGTACCGGGAGTGGCTTCGGCCATACAAACCGTATCGGGAGCGGCATGGTATTCTAAGTCCGCGGGTCCTTTGATCCGACGAATGGCGCTCGGCCATGTAATCCGGGTTAGGACGCAGCATGGAATTTTCTCTAAGTCCGTGTAAACCGTACCGGGAGTGGCTTCGGCCATGCAAACCGTATCGGGAGCGGCATGGTATTATTTCTAAGTCCGTGTAAACCGTACCGGGAGTGGCTTCGGCCATGCAAACCGTATCGGGAGCTGCATGGTATTCTAAGTCCGTGTAAACCGTACCGGGAGTGGCTTCGGCCATGCGAACGGTATCGGGAGCGGCATGGTATTCTAAGTCCGTGTAAACCGTACCGGGAGTGTCTTCGGCCATGCAAACCGTATCGGGAGCGGCATGGTATTCTAAGTCCGTGTAAACCGTACCGGGAGTGGCTTCGGCCATGCAAACCGTATCGGGAGCGGCATGGTATTCTAAGTCCGCGGGTCCTTTGATCCGACGAATGGCGCTCGGCCATGTAATCCGGATCAGGACGCGGCATGGAATTTTCTCTAAGTCCATGTAAACCGTACCGGGAGTGGCTTCGGCCATGCAAACCGTATCGGGAGCGGCATGGTATTCTAAGTCCGCGGGTCCTTTGATCCGACGAATGGCGCTCGGCCATAATCCGGATCAGGACGCGGCATGGAATTTTCTCTAAGTCCGTGTAAACCGTACCGGGAGTGGCTTCGGCCATGCAAACCGTATCGGGAGCGGCATGTTATTCTCTAAGTCTGCGTAAGGCGAAGCAGGAGTAGCTTCGGCCACACGAACCGCATCTAGGGCGGCGGGATACCCCTTCGAATGTTATGAACCACATTAGCGAAGGCCCCCGGCCGTATCTGCTAGCAATCTTTTACCAACTTCCTATCCGAACCTACATCGGGTCTCGGCTTCGCGAACTATAGCGAACGACGGCAGGATCTCGGACTTCCGAAAGGCCAGATTCGGTCAAATCATGCAGAAGACAACGAGGTAAAAATCAGAAATACTTCGTATATTCACAAAAGGGGACGTACAAAAGCGGCCATCCGCCTGGCCGAAGGCTTACAAAAATAGAGAGGGGAAAACAAAAACCGGGGGGGAGAACCCTCGTATTAGCCCTCGACAACCTCTTCCTCCTCCGCTTCGACTGCGTCTCGGCCAGGGGAGGGAAAGGGAGAGTCAACGATCTGCACCGCTTCAGGAGCGGCAGCCTCGACGAGGGCCTCCTCGGCAGGCACGGCTTCGTCGCCTGGAGCTGGGGTCGAGGCCCTCTCGGCAATAAGATCCTTCCACCAGGATAGGAGCTCCCTGGCTTCCTCGCCCATCGGCAGGGCAACCCCGGTTAAATCAACGCTCGGGCAGGCCCTCTGGGCGACAGCCAGCCCGAGGTCGAAGACCGAAGAAGACGCTAGCAGCTGAGCTTGGAGGATCTCTTCGGCGTAGTCCGGGCTGGCCTTGTAATCGGCTACGGCCAAGTCTGCCATCTCCTCCAGCTCCTGCTTCAGAGCCGATACCTCTTCGGCATGACGGCGTTTCTCCGAAGCCCGCCGGGAGTCCTTGTCCTGGATCTGGGCCTGGAGGGCCCAGATCTCAGTCTGAGCCGCAGCGAGCTCACGCTCGGCCTTCTCTTTCTCCCGCTCGGCCTTCGCCTTGGCCTCGGCGGAGGCACGGGCCTCTGCTACCCTCTCCTCCAGCTGCGCCCGCGTCCGGGCGTTCGCGGTCACCAGCCCATCGATCATGGGCTCGATGCGGGGCCCCGCCGAAGGACCCTCACCCGAACCGGCCGACTCCCCCTCGGCCTCCAGGAGCTTGATTCGGAGCAGCTCCTGATGGTGAATCAGGACGCTACCCGTTACCGCGGCCTTCGGACCGAAAGCAGACAAGGATCAGAGAAATTCAATCAAAGAACAGCTAAGGAGAGCTAAGTTGAAGTGCGCTCGAGCTCCTTACCTGGACCGCCAACCGAGCGCTCATCGCCGCCAGGTCGGTGACCGAGTAGTTCCTCAGCTCTTCAAAAGCCGAAGGGAGAGTAAGGCTGCGGAGCAGACGGAGGCACGTCTGCGAGTCCTCCATGCTCTCGTCCTTATAAATCCCCGGTTCGGGGTGCCACCACTCGCGCTCCACCCGGGGCGCCTGCGACCCGGCGCCTACGTCGTCGGCCCCTGCTGATACGGCCGGAGGGGAGTCGCCCCTCGCCATCTCGGGAGACGCCAGCCTCGCGGCCCTTCGGGCCCCGACACTTCTCCTGATCAGCGGAGCCGGCTCCGCCTCTTCGGCCTCTTCCGCCCGGGGGCGCTTCGACGGTCGGCCGCCCCTTCGAGCGGCAAACTTGGTCTTCTGCTCCCTCTCGAGAGCGGCGGCAGCAGCACGGCCCTCAGCGGAGGCCGCAGTCCTTGGGACCCCGCGTCGGGTCCTCGGAGCTCCAGCGCCTCGGCCGGACCCGCCTGCCGCCTGCGGAGGTGGTGCCCGACCTGGACCGCGCTGGTCAGATATCCGGGCAAGGAGGGCGTCGAGCTCGGCCATCGCTGCAAGCAAGAACATGTTAGAAACAAAACAGCGACCAAGTGCAAACTTAGAGCCGACTTACCCTCGGCCGAAACTTCATCAGCCTCCTCAGCCGGAGGAGCGGCGGCCCTTCCTCCGCGGCCCCGCGGAGTCTCCCCGGGAGGAAGGTAGGGAAAGGCCCGCTCCGGATCGGACCGTGGATCCGGCCATATCCCGGCATTCACCAGCCGCTCTGACTCGCTGAGAAGCCCCCAGATGTCGTACGGGGCCATGATCTGGATGTGGCCCACGAGGGTGCTCTGGACGGAGGTCAGAACGGGAGGATCCGAGAGGCCTGCGGCCAGCGGCGCCCATTCGGTAGGAAAGGGCCACATGCCCTTCTCGTTCTCCGGCAGAGAGATGAAGATGAACTTCCTCTTCCAGCCATGGATGGACGAGGGCTTCCCGGTGAATATGCTTCGGCCGACCCGAGGGACGAAGCAGTACCACTCGGATTTCCCCTGCCTTTGGATTTTAAAGAGGTAGCGGAAGACATTGATGGAAGGAGTGATCCGTATACGGGCGAAAATGCTCAAGAAACCGTATACGGTGCGCCAAGAGTTGGGAAAAAGCTGAGACGGGGACAGCCCGTAGAAGCTGAGAAGGTTGATGACGAAGGTGGGAAGAGGAAGACGAAAGCCCGCCTGGAAACTATCTACGTAGATAGAGAAGGAACCCGGGCGGAGTGTGTTGGCCCTGTTGGCGGAGCCAGGCCGGTGAGGGGTCGTCCAAGAAGGAAGCTGGAAGTAGGAAGCAAGGTTCCTAACCTCTGCGTCCGAAAGGGCGCAGGATGCTTCCGAGGCAATGTCGGGACGACGGCGTCCCGAGGTGGAAGCCGGGCCTGGGTTCCAGACCTCCTCGGTGGCCTCAGCCTCGGAAGCCTCGGCCCCGAAAGCCTCGGCCCCTGAAGCCTCGGCCCTGGAAACCTCGGTCCCGGAAGCCTCGGACCCCTCGGCCCCAGAGACCTCAGACTCTTCAGACATCACAGAAGCGAGGGAATCCAAGGTGAGGGGATATGACAGAGAAGATTTGGGAGAGTGGGAAGGAGTATACTCCTCGTCCGAAGGAGTAATCTCACTGGAAGAAGGACTCCGGACCATAGGGCCGCGAAGGGAAGAAAGAAGGCCAAGGCTTACTCGCAGGAAGGGGGAGGAAATCTCTCCTGAACCGAGCGCAGCTTCTCAGGCCACCCAGCTCCACCAACGATGCACTCTGAGGAATGGAGATCCTCCCACGGTGGCCGGCGAGCTCGGACGAAGCCTTCAGAGAGCTATCCTTTCGCCGAAGAAGGGGGAGAGCTCGGGTGATCGCAGGAGAAACACAGACGCAGCAGCAGGAAGAAGAACAGTGCCCTGCTGAGGGCTTGTATTTATAAGCCCCATCCGGAGCGCCTCCCGCCGAAGCCAACGGCCGAGATCATCCCCTTCGTCTCACCGCTCCTCTCGGATGCCCGCCACGTGCCCCGTCCTTCGGCAATGATAACGGGCCGGCTTCGGGACTTGAAGCAGAGTGATCAACGGCCGAAAGCGCTCCGACCCTTCGGCTGATCACCCGGATGCCCGCCACGTGTCCCGATCCGCGTGCCGAAGAAGGGAGCGGTGGCAATCCGGGTGGAGTCTCGGGCAGAGAGCAGAGGCGATCCACGACCCGCGGGCGGTCAGGATCCTTTTGTGCTTTTGACGGGGCGGCCGGATGCGCGACGCGTGTCCCGTGCTTCTTCGCGAGGCGACGCCCATCCCGTCCATTTAATGAAGCCTGACGCGAGTCAGAGGGCTCGGCCCTTCGGTTTCTGAGCTTTGAGCCTTCGTCACCACTCCGAGCGAAGACGAAGCAACCGCATAGCCCTCGGCCGACCGAGGGCATCCTCTTCTCAAAGAAAAAGAACAGAGCTTCGGGTAAGACACATGTTACGCTGTTCTCCTACTAACTTCGGGCTATACTCTCGCCATCTCAGAACTGAGGAAGACAAGAGTGGGGGGCTATGTGATGAGGCAGAATCCGATTCGGCCCATTAAAGCAAGCCCAAACCCCGTTCAGCCCAACAGCAGCAGTACCAGGCCCTCAGGGAGCCTTCGGCCCGTCAGCGGCCCAATAGCCCTCGGCCCGTAAGCGGCACCGTCGCTCCCGGCCCAACCGGCTTCAGCCCGTCAGCAGCCCACCAGCCTACGGCCCGGGAACAGCGCGGCAGCCCAGGGCCCAACAGGCTTCGGCCCATCAGCGGCCCAACCCCCTTCGGCCCGGTAGACGAGTCCGGCCCACTCCGGTGGCGGATCAGGCACTATGGCGGTTTATCAGTAAGCCCGCATTTAGTCCTATATCGGCTGCCACCGTTAACCATCCTCTATCCTTTGCTATAAATACACCGCTATTTATTGCCAAAAGAATGCTTCCCCAAGCCTCCGAGATCCTTAAGGACTACAGTCTGAAAAGCATTAAAGCTACTCTCTTTGCCTTCTGAATCGAATCTTCTTCAGGAGCTAACTTGACCGTCGGAGGGGCTTCCCCATGGCTGAAGTCCGGGACTCCTGCTGACTAGTTTTCTTCTTCTTTCCCTCCTGCAGGAGCTCGGTTCGAATCATCGCCGACCTTCCCGAGTCGGTCTCGGCCCCCGACCTCGGACTTCTCTCCCTGGTCTCGACGCCGTGCGCCGGCTGCCCCGCGACAGAGGAGACCCGGTCTCGCGCTGCCCCTTCGTCCGCCGAAGGAGCTTCGGCCCCGACTTACCGGAGCGAGCCAGTCGCCGACCGAGGACCCCTCGGCCCTCGGACCTTCGGCTCCGCCTCTGCCTCCTTCGCCTTCCGGATCCCCGTCGGGCCTCTGAACACCGATCCGACCCAGCACCGGATCCATCTCTTCGGATTCCGGCTTCGGAATCCGGTCGTGATAGCTTCGGCTACATCAGTTACAAAAGCCAACTCTTTCATAACAATTTTATTTTTTTCTCAATCTTAGATGTTTTACTTTATAATTTTTTATTGAAATTCAAAACACAAGAAAACTACTACATAAATGACTTTCAAGATCTAAGTGCTTCTAAAAAAGTAACTAAATGAAAGTACAAAAATACTTCCAAATAAAACCTGCACCAACACGGCCTATGTTTAGGAGAAATATAGTCCTTGCAAATAAATACAACAGATACAATATACTTTCAGCTTGGCACCTCCAGCAAGTGAACAGAATTTATTTTTGTATTTCTTTTCACGGGTCATTTCCGGCACTGTAGTACAGTAGTCTCTATTTTGTTCCCGGAAGAGATGCAGGTCTTATTTGGATGCAACTTAAAAAAACACGAATAGATTTATCACAAATGTATTTATCATAAACGCATGTTTTTATAAACTCATATTTAGTTGATTTACATGAACTTAATTGGTAAATTCGAGAGAGACTTCATTGTAAATTAACTCTTCGTAAATTTATGAAAGACGTGTCTATAAAATTATTTTGAGTTTATGATACACTCATTTGAGTTTATAGTAGACATATTTTATAACCATCCAAGCTAAGGTTACGTGAAAAACGTTTACCATAAACATTAATGCTTCTGTGACTGCATCCAATTAAACAGGCGGTAGGTGCATACAGGGGAGTTTGTACACATTTGTCTATGTACAGTGGACTTGGGAAGTTTCCAGTATGTATCTTTAAATTGGTGTGAAAGAGTCCGACAAGTTGATCGGATCCTTATGCGCCCCGGGGAGCTCATCCGGGGCCAGCCCCCTTATCCATTCGGCTGTGTTATCTCGACGGAGGGAAACGGGGGGGCCAGCACGCATCATGAGAGGATGGGGAAGAGTGACACAGATGTTAGGAGATGCTGCCGTCGCGGTTGTCATTGTCGCCCGCAGCGCCAGGCATGCGAAGTGCGATCGTCCCCGCAGGCCACCTGCTCACTGCAACTGGGGCCGCCAGCTCGATGGAGGTGGAGCTACTGTTTCGTCATGACGGCGGGAGTTTTATCCGGGGGGGCAACCCCTGCAGCAGCGCCGGTGCCGATGGTGCGCGCGTACCCTGCGAAGAAGACAGAATCTGGAAGTGGAGAAATTATCTGAGACATCCTTGATGGGCTACATCACCTTCCACTACGACAGGATGAGAGGGAGTTCCTCTGGCTGAAATCTCGGATCGGTCCGGTCGTGACCGAGTGGATCGGCCGATCCGACCCGATCCCGGACCGGTTCGGACCAAGTCGGAACGGTCTGGCCGATCCAATTATAAAAAAGAGAAAAAAATAAAAGAAAACAAGAAAAATTAGAAAAACAAGTCCAAAAAATAATATATTTTTTTTTAAATCAGAAAAAATTATATTTACTCAAAACTTATCTAGGATCTTGTGTAAGCCCTTGAAAGTTTATTAACTTTGAAAAAAACTTAAATACAATACATGGAGGGGACATAAAATCTTACTCCTAAATATTACATGATAGTAAAAATAAAAAACACACACACACACAAAGTGACAAAACAAATAGACATACATTTATTCTAACCTTACATTATAGATGCTATACAAATGTTGCACATAATCGGCCTAAGACATATAAGTTTGGTAGCATTGTTCATATTCCTATACAAACTGATTATACTCATCTATGAATAGGTAGATTATTGTCACCGGTATCTATTCTTGTGTCTTTGGTCTATGATAAGATCCTTCTGAGGTTAAGGATTGATAAGAGGAAGCATCTGAAGTTGGAGGATAAGTGGGATATCCTCCTAAGTAACTCAATACATCATAAGATGGTGGATGTTGATAATATGTACCTGGGTATCCATAAAGACTATAACCCTCTAATGGAACTTGAGAGGATGCATCAGACGAATACTCTTGAGAGGATGTTCTCTTTGGGAACTCTTGTTGTTGTTTCCCTTTGTCTTTATCGATTGCTGATGTGTCCTTAACCAACCTACTGGAGTGGTCATCATCCTGTGTAGCATGCGTAAATTCTTGCTCCCCTGTGAAAATCATTGGAGAAGCTTCACCATGTTGACTTGATCCACGTCCTCGAGATGACCGTTGTTGCAAGGATCCACTTTGACTTCCATGTGGATCATCATCGTCATCGTCAGGGGTAGTCATTGCCGATGTAGAGTCATCTGAAGTTTGGTAAACAACTTTGTCGCTCGGCTCCGGTGTCTCGTCTGACTCATCTTCTTATACAGTTTCTAAATCTGCAATATCAACATGAGTAGTTACTCTTTTACCTTTACCCTTACCTGAACTTTGTGGAGTGGATTTCTTTTTCCGTTTTGAAAGAGGTGGAAGTTGAAACTCAACAGACAAGGGGACACCATCTAATTGTCCTTCTGCCCATGATCGATCGTTTGGATCAAATTCTGATGGACCTAAAACATTCCTTGCATCCACCCATGTATTCAGTGGGTCCTGCTCCTCAAATATCTCGTCCAGATCGATTGGTTCCTCAACTTGTTGTTCTGCTTGCACCGGTCTTCCAGCAACTTCATCTCTCTATCGTTCTTCTTCTATTTGGTTCTCTTGAATTTTTTGAAGATTCTTTAATTTCAAGCGCATGTTGTAGTGGCAAAAGACCAATTGTTCCAATCTCGCTAAGCTTAATCGGTTCCTCTGCTTGGTATGTATCAAGCTAAATGTAGACCAGTTCCTCTCACAGCCAGAAGATGAAGTGGTTTGGCTCAATACACGGATAGCAACATAAGCAAGATCTTCATAACCTGGAGCCTTCCCATGATCCATCCACCAATCAGCTGTAATTCCATAATGATCCAACTAACAATTAGTATTGTAATTTGTAAAGCCTAGGCATGATAACAATTTCGTGAAAGAATTAGATATGTGTAAAATTATAAATACCTGGTGAAAGTAACATGACTGCCCGTTGAGTACGATGAGTACCAAAATATAATGTCCAGAGCCTATAGTGATGCATTTTGTTGCATGCTATAATAGCTCGATCCTCATCATGTAACAAACGCCGAATTACATTTTGAGTCCCACAAAGTACTTCTTCATCATTGGGCGCATTTTGAGTAGCAGAGTTATATTGGTATCTTGAGTTGAAAAAATGACATAAAGAATTGGAAACAAAATTAAAAGGAAATAAAACTTATAGGAAATAAAATGGCAACTAATATGGATTGACTTATTTTGTTACCTGCCGCATGCAAGTCATGGTAGAGTGTCCTATCCCATCTTGCATCTATGATATCCCACTACTTTCTGTATGTATTTTTATTAGTCCTAACAATGTCTTCCTTCGCACGGTCCATAGCTTCATATAAATATCCCATTGTGGCCTTCTTATCTCTATCCACCATCCTCAGAACCCGCACAAAAGGTTCAACTACACTCAATATCATCTTTATATCCTTCCAATACTTCCGACTCTCAATCAAGTCCTCAACATGCTTCCCCTTGTCTTTAGCATCACGCTTCACGTGCCTTGTCATCCAATCCTCCCATCCTTTACTTAAAATCATCTGTTTCAAGGGACGTTTTTGTGACTGTATACTCTCCAAAGAAATGTATGTGGAGGCGAAACGAGTTACCCCAGGACGTAGTAACTCCCTCTGTCCAATGTGTTCATGCATCAACGTGAGCACATAGTTATGGTTGTAGATATAGGATGTGATGAATTGGGCTGACTTCACTGTTTCAGTAATTTTTACATCTTTCCCAATATCTTCTAGCATCAAATCTAGGGAATGAGCAGAGCAAGGAAGCCAATATAGATGTGACATCTTCTCAATTGACATATGGCCAGCAGCTTTATATGAAGCTGCATTATCTGTTACAACTTGTACAACCCGATCTTCTCCCACCTACTCCACAATGTCATCAATTAACTTGAAAAGATATTCAGCATTCTTTACATTTCCACTAACATCTACGGACTTCCAAAATACAATCCCAGCTTGACAGTATATAAGGAAGTTAATCATACTTCTTCTCGTAATTCCTATTCAAATAATGTTATAGATATTAGAGAATGACTAAATTAACTAAAAAATATAATCTATTAATCTAAGATTCTAAATATGTTAAACTAATTCAATGTACTCACCTGTCCAGCCATATGTTATTATTATGCAATCTCTTTCATCCCAAATTCGCTCAAACGACTTGATATACTCTTGAAGATCACTTATCTTTTGAGGAAGATAAGTGTTATATATCTTCTTGGGGGTTGGTTCAGGAATACCCTTACCCATATCTCCAATAGTCTCAATCATGTCCTCCCAATAAAGACCCTTTGCAGCATTGGCAGGTACACTGTTATAAACAAACCATCTCGAAACAACACGGCCAATCTTCTCCTTGCATGCCTTCAGGTTCTTCATAGCAGCTATGATTGATAGTTGTCTATCTCTCCGTCTTGTTAGGAAAGCATCTATAGGACCCACTCTAGAGTCATTGTCTCTAGTCAAGTCATGAATTTCTTCCTCATTGGATCCATGTCCGGATCCACTCCCTTGCCCAACGCGTGGACTGGTGCGTCTATACACATCATCATCAGCAAAAGATCTTCTACTTTCGTCCATGGCTCAACGTATATCATCTTAAAATTAAAATAGATAATTAGACTAATTTAACCGAAATGAAATGTAAACAAGTAAATAACTAATTGAAAATTTTAAATCAAAGAGTACCTCAAGAAAAGTCTTCAAATACAGTGGATTTCCTTCTGGTAGGGTCTATGTCTCCCTCCCGAGATCTATCTCCCGGAGGGTGAATATGAATACCTTGACCTGAGGGCTGTGTCATTTCTTCCATAATTTGGCCTCTCATCGTTGATGCTACTTCTTTTTCCATCTCTCTTTGTCGTATGTAATTTTTGAATTGATTTTTTACCTCTAGTGGTGCAGCAGTACAAGCTTTCACTTCTCCTTTGACACCCACAATATGTTGCTTTAGACGAAAAACTCCACCCGAAATAATCCGACTGCAGTAGTTGCATTTGACCTTGCGTGAAGCCATCTCTACGATGGTGCAGTGGTTCCATCCCGGGTCACCACGAGAGGTGACAGATGTGGTCTCATTATGCTCAGAAGTCGATATCTTTAAAAATAAAAATTATATTAATAGGAAAAAAAATAATTACATAAAGAGAAATGGTGAGAAATAAGAAAAAACATAGAGAAAGATAGTGAGATTTCATATCATACCTCGAGGGAGAGTGAGAGACTATGAGAAAGAAAGCTACAGAGACGAAAATAGGTTAGAAAGAAAAACTAAAATGTAATAAAAATAATATGATGAAAAAAATTTGATGTAGTCCGTCAACTCCGTCCATCCGTCCTTTAGAGTTTAGAACTCTAGAGAGCTTTGGAGAGAAAGAGATTAAGAGAGCTTAGAGCTTAGAGAGAGAGAGAGAAAAGTTTTAGAGAGAGAGAAATGAGAATTTGTGTGAATGAGGGAGAGAAAGGTAGGAGAGGGTTTTATAGAGACTTGGAGGGGCTCAGAAGCCCCTTCTAGCCGTTGGGAACCCATTCAAATAGGTTCCCAACGGCTACCCCAACGGCTAGTTCGGAACTAGCCGTTGGGGGACCGGAGCCCAAGTCGGCCGATCCAGCCGACCCAACCCAATCCCAGCGATCCCGGGCCGGGGTCGCTAGGTCGGGACTCGGGGTCGGATCGGACCGCCTGGTTTTCGAGCAAACCGGGCGATCCGGTCCGACCCGGCCTACCATGGTTCCCTCGGCTTCCACAGTTTCGGGATGTTTGTTTATGGAGTCTCATTTGCTGCACCGTTTGAGGTGCAGCCCAAGCGATCAGTCATCCGCTATGCTTTGTTGTAATAATATTTTTTATTTTTTATTTTTTAAAATATTTTGATGATAAATTTTATTATGTCTCACATGTTAGTACAACTCAATCTTCAATTTGACGATTAGTCAAATTGATCATCCAATCGAAGATCACCAATTACCCAATTGGAACATAATATGACTTACTATAATAAAAACAAATATTAACTAAAAAAATGTTAAACTACATTGCATGTAATGCAGCAAGTATTATTCTTCTTTGTGCATGTTCACAGTAATATTGGAGTGCTTTTTAAGTTCTTTGTTAACGTATTACAAATAATAGAATAATGCTTGCTGCAATATCCCTCTTGACTATAACTTGCAGGTCGGCCCCCACATGTCCTACATGGTGTACAACTTGATCTCAAATCCGACGACCTACAAAATTTTAAAAAATCATAAATCGTTAATGGTCTTGACCCATTAAGGAGGTTTTTTTATTGTTCACTAGGATTTGATTTTAGATTTTTTTATAATTATTTAGGTTACCATATCATAGATCGAATTGTACGATCATGTAAGACATGTGGGAGCTGACCTAAAATAAATTTAAGAACGTATATATTTTTTATTTATCCACTACACTGCGACTATTTTTAATGTTTGGCACATTAGAATCTTAGTTAGAGTCCATTAATAGTATGGGCAGATCCATTAGACTAAGCCTAATGAGAACTGAACTTATGTAAGCAATTTACGGGGAAGAGAAGATTAAAGTTACAATCATATAAAGCAGAGGAAAAATAAATTTAATAAATTTTTAAAGTATAATTATTCTTATTTAATATTCAACTAATATGTAAACATATCAAATGAATACTTTTTTATTGATTATAGTTTAAATAAGTCGTAGATATTAAACGAATTAAGAGTGTTTAGTATTTAAAGAGGTCGATACCATGTGAATTCCATTTGAAGACAACAGATAAATAAATGAAACTAATTGGACTCGTTCAACTCGAGTGTGCGGACGGCTGGCAGCGTAGTCGGCGGGGAAGGCCAGTGAGCGCGAGGTCCGGTACCAGTCAGCAGCTGTCCGGTGCGTCCCGCTGGGCCTTCCGACTTCCGTAGCGTTGTCGGCCATGTGCAGAGAAGACCCATGTGATTAATATTTGAATGCGACGAAGAAGCCCGGCACCAGCAGGGAAGGAGAATCGCTGGCCGGCCCCCAGCTGCTTCAACCACCCCTACGGCCTGGGCAAGCCCTGCCCCCCCCTCTTCGTCGTCCCGGTGCAGAATACTGTATCAATCATGTGTACCAGTGTGGGACAGGCAGGATATATAAAGAGAGGGCCGGGGAATCATCAATCATGTGTACTAATGTGGGACGGGCAGGAGTAGGTCACCCAGGGAGCCCTCCAAAAGCCGGACTGCACTGCCCCGGGTTCCTTAATTCTTATCCTCCAGATCCACCTCCCTCCCTCTTCCACGGCGCCCTAGCTAGCTAAACCCCTCTTCCCGGCAGCGTGCAGTAAGTATTATGGCGCGTGGGAGCTGCACCGGTGCGGCGGCCCTGTCCTCGGCGCTGCTCGCGCTTGGCCTCTGCTCCCTCATCGCCTACATCACCTGGAAGCAGACCTTCCCCATCGCCGCCAGCGTAGTCTCCGTGGTACCAGAAGAAGCTGCTCTTTTGGAAAAGCAAAAGGCCTCCTACTCCGAGGGCGGCTCCTCCGGTGGTGATGCTGCTGGGTACACCTCGACCAAGTTGTATTCGGTTGAGGTGATCAACGAGTACCCCCACGATCCCGCCGCCTTTACTGAGGTGCGCACCCCCATTCTTCCTCCTCCCCGGTCACTCTTTTTCTTCCTCGCGCGTTGTTCTCTTTTCATTCGACCAAAGGAATGTTGAGCCTGTTTTGTTACCGTGCATCATGCAAGGTATAAACGCGTTTAAGCTGATCATAACATAGTTTTTTTTTAATTATAAATTTATAACTCTTCGTAAAAAAAAATTTAAAAGTTTTGATCATATATTTATGCATCTTATTTTTATATTATTATAAACAACTTCATTGCAGTATAATACTTGCAAAAATACTCATAATTAACATCTATTAGGCATTTGATGAAAATTTTAGACATTTTGAATTTTATTTAGAAGTTAGTCAGAGACTTTTAACACAATGTTGATGGAGGTAAATGACATTTTTGCAGCTATTGTCATGTAATGAGATTATTTATAATAAGGATTTTTTACGTTGCAATCCTTATAATTCTTAATATTCTTTATAAATCCATACAATCTTCATAGTTCCTTAAAACTCTCCTCCCTTCCCCCCCCCCCACCCCACCATCTTTGAACCATCCTTAAAAAAATCCCTCCAGAGAGGCTTCGTAGCAGGGATTGAAGGGCCTTTTGGACACATTTTCCATGCTTGTTCCTTAATGTATGGCTTTATAGGAAATATTAGAAGACTATAGAGATCGAAAAAAGTAAAAATATCTTTAGAGTAATGTAAAAATAAGACAAACAAATCTCTATTTAAACTTTTAAGAGAAATATTCTACAAATATTCTTAAATTTAACTTGAATAAAAATTAAAACAAGTTTATCATAAGTTTCCTTGGAGTCATTATTTAAAAAAATTTCCATAAATATGTTAGATTTATCATAAATATCAATGGAGTTAATTTATGCTAGAGACACCTCCTACAAGTAGAGTTTGATCGAATAATAATTTGTGTTTATGAAAAGCTATCTATAATATCCTGTACTCTATAACATCAAGGTATTGTCTTATTTGGCCCATGGGCCTCGCCATTTTGTCCTTTAAGCAATAACTGGCTCTAGAGCGGGGACTTCCTAAGTAGTCACACTTCCTGGTACCACTCCCGACTAAGCACGCTTCACTACAGAGTTCTTGTAAAGAACCAAGCTAATACTAAAAAAAGTATATCAATGTTGAAGATATAACTTAGTTATATTTAAGAGGTATTACATTCTAGCCTTCATATAAGAGACGTCATCGTCACTATGTTTCTTAGCCCACAACCAAACCATCAGACAAGTGGGATTCGAAACTTGGCTCTTATATAATTCTGTAGCATCCTATACTCCACAACATCAAGGTATTGTCCACTTTGGCCTATGTAGGATGTTACACCATTAAACATGAGTTAAAAGAAAATGTGCCTATGAGTTTATAATAAATGCATTTATGATCACATCCAAACAAGGCCAGGGGTTTTCTCAGGTCAGATGAAGACATGCTTTTCCACCTGTTGTGTTCTAAAATGGACAACACGACTAAAAGCATAAACCGACCATAGAATCAGAAAAAGCACCTTTGATTTAGGATTTTGCTAGTAGGGTTGCTGCATAGTCTTGTTTAAAAGTCGAGGTTTTCTTTCGAGTTGGGCTTGGCACAACAGCCCAGATGGCCTGACAACATCGGTCACAAGGTCTACCCAACTGGTCCATTTGACCCAATAGCTTGGGCATTCCAAGAGGAAATTATACGGTCTAGAAATAGTCTCATACCGTATAGGCTTCAAGAAATCTCACCTACCTCCCTTTCATAAAAGGAAGCTAGTACTATCCAATCAATGTAAGTGGAATTTTCTTCTTCCAAACCTGTAACTTCTTGCCACCTATCCTTTGCTAACTTGAGCATCAGAGGGGTCCCCCTAGCAACTAAACTCAAAGTCCAACTGACGTAGTTTACTCACTGTGCAGGGCGCCCGAGTCTCCTCCAACTCAACCCATCCACCGAATCGGACAGGCTCCATTCAATTTGATCAATGAGCACCTCGGCTATGAGAACCCAAGCTATAAGCACAAGCTTTCCTTCTTAAGGGCTATGTAAAGGCATAGAAACGGGGGGCTTTAGTCGAACATCGGTTGTTGAGAAGGAAACCTAGTAAGGTCCCCCCACCTTCCTCCTAATAAGGGCCCTTTTCCCAAAAAGAGAAAACTGTGAGGCCCATGAGCCAAAGTGGACAATATCTTGTTAGAGAGAGCCAAAAGTTCCTTCCTCAATATTGGCGCTACCTATGGGACCTTGTCGAATGAAAGAAATCGTCTGCTGAGGCACCTACTATCTCGAAGCACTCGGGGGGCAACCCATCCCACAGATGTGGAATGCGGAAAGGCTTTGTTGTTATTACTTGTAAACATGAAGCATGGTGACTTGTAAATTTTTGTAACTTTTTCCTTATAGGGGCTAATTGTAAAAAGCAATCAAAAAGTAATGAGAATATGTCATTGCCTTCACAGTTGATGCATTCACCTATCTTCTGTGTAAACTGACTCCCTACAGGAGGAGTTAGGAGTGGACCGTGTAAACCAACTCCCTACGAGACGAGTCAAGAGGGGACCTATCTTCTATGTAAATAGACTCCCTATGGAAGTTAGTCGGGAGTAGACATACTTTCCATGTAAATTGATTCCCTATGGAAGGAGTCAGAAGCAGACCTATCTTCTATGCAAACCAACTCCCTATGGGAGAAGTCAGGAGCGGACCTACTTTCCATGCAAATTGACTCCCAACGGGAGGAGTTGGGAGTGATCCTATCTTCCGAGTAAATTGACTCCCAACGGGAGGAGTTGGGAGTGATCCTATCTTCCGAGTAAATAGACTCCCTATGAGAGGAGTCAGGAGTGAACTTTTCCATGCAAATTGACTCCCTATTGTAAGGAATCGCCAAGAACGCAGCGGAAATAAAAAAATGATTCTATTGTATCGGTTGCTGGGGTTGTAAAATGGACATTAAAACTAACGCGGGAAGAACAGTTCTTCACCTTTGCGGGGTTTCGAATCTCCCGCGGATGATGCCGACTCGGTAATCGCGCACGCGCACGATCTCTAGAGGTATCCACACGAGTTCCCGCAGCAGACGCGATTTCCTCCTCGACTTGAGTGCTCCGACCAGATCTCAGATCCACCATGCGCGGAGAGAGACAGATCTACACCGAGAAGGAGAGAGAGAGAGGAGAGAGAGAATCTGGGGAGTAAAATTCGTCCAACTAACTTTTTACCACTCCCCCTTGGCCCTCCTTATATAGAAATAAGGATAAGCACAACAGTTAATCCTCATGATTATCCAAGAGTTTGGCCTTGGATAATTCTCCATTAAATCTTCATGTTTATCCTGCAGCTTTTCACAAAAACCCAGATAAGCATGAAATTTAACATCTCTCACCGTTTGACGAGAACTCTTATGTGTGTGACCCTCTAGGCCCATATATCAGTCCGGTTGCAGGCCCATTAAACTTAGAACTGTTTCTTGAGTTTAATATTTATTAATTAACATTTAAACATCGCATGTTAAATGATTAATTTAATAAACAAGTAAATTATCATCCGATGATTAATTCACTTGGCCTTCTGATCATGAACAGCACCAAACACTACCTCATGATCCCAGAAGATATAAGGGATACTGTTCCCTTCAATTGAACCTTTCCGTCTGCAGATACCGCACAGATATAATCCTTCACTCATGCAATGTCCCGATAACGCAAGGGTATGGTTTTTTAGTCAAACCCTCTATCGCATTATCCAGATGGATTCTAGTACACAGTTAATATCTAGAAAGACATCTCTTTCATTTGACCCTGGCCAGGGATTTCTGTGTACACATCCATGGGACATTCTCTCTCCAGTCTTATACCAAGAGTGAGTGATCCCTTGTTGTCCACTCAATTACCTTCGCAAGCTTTCCACTGTATCTGAAAGACCGATTATGGTGGACTTAATGGTTAAAGCCCACGAGTCAGAGAATCAAGACACAATGGTCTACAAACAAGGTATCATTGGTGACTCAGGTCAAAGGACCAATTGTGCTACTGCAACAATTGAATTCCCTGGTTGACTAATAGGTATAATTACCATCCAGGAATTCTTATTTGGGTCTGTTCAATGAACTCATTCTCTAATGAGCACCCACTTGTTTGTCTTAGTGTCACCACACGAGTGAATGTGAGATCATTCACCCTCATCATATGAGCAGACATAACTTGTGTCGATCTTATCGAATACTTAATGTCCAACTCAAATATCCTATGATCGAGAACTGTTTAAGACAATTGCCTTAGGATATTGATCTCACTATCATGATCTCATCATGATTCAATATCCCATACATTTGTCTATGGACCTTCATTACGATAGTCGTTTGCGAGAACTATTAAATGAAGAAATAATTGCCTTTATTAATAATCTAAACTAGAATGTACAATGATTGGCTTTAAGGCCACCCAATTCTAACATTCTCCCACTTGGACTATAGCCAATCACCCATGTGTCTAAGTCCCATAGACTTAAGGTGACGTTCTAAATTGTTTTGAGACAATGGCTTAGTCAAGGGATCTGCTACATAATCTTCAGATGAGACTTTCTCAACTACTATATCTCCTCGGGCGATGATCTCACGAATCAGATGAAATCGTCTCAGAATGTGCTTTGACTTCTGATGTGATCTTGGCTCCTTCGCTTGAGCTATTGCCCCATTGTTGTCACACAATAATGGAACAGGATCTGAAATGCTTGGAACTACTCCAAGCGCCGAGGTGAACTTCTTCATCCAAACCGCCTCCTTGGCCGCTTCAGCTGCAGCAATGTATTCTGCTTCGGTCGTCGAATCTGCAGTAGTTTCCTGTTTGGAACTCTTCCAACTTACTGCACCTCCATTTAACATGAACACAAATCCAGACATGGATTTGCTGTCATCCATATCCGACTGGAAGCTCGAGTCAGTAAATCCTCGAAGTTCCAAGTCGTTTCCTCCATAAACGAGAAATAAATCCTTAGTCCTTCTCAAGTATCTAAGGATACATTTCACCGCTTTCCAGTGTTCCTCACCTGGATCAGCCTGATATCTACTAGTGACACTTAATGGGTGTGCCACATCAAGCCTAGTACATAACATTGCATACATAATAGATCCTATTGCCGAGGCATAAGGAACTCTATCCATGTATGCTCTCTCTTCAGGTGTCTTGGGAGACATTTCTTTAGAGAGATTAATTCCATGCCTCATAGGAACGAGGCCTCTCTTGGAATTTTCCATGCCAAACCTTTTGACTATGGTATCTATGTACATAGATTGGGATAAGCCAAGCATCCTTTTGGACCTATCTCTATAGATCCTTATTCCCAGAATATAGGATGCTTCTCCCAAATCTTTCATGGAGAAGTTTTTGGATAACCAAGCCTTTACTGATGACAGCATTCCTACATCATTCCCAATGAGTAGAATGTCATCAACGTAAAGTACCAAAAAGGTAACTGCGCTCCCACTAGCCTTTTTGTATACACAAGGTTCATCTTCACTCTTAATGAAGTCATAAGATTTGATTGCTTCATCAAATCTTAAGTTCCAAGTTCGGGATGCCTGTTTTAATCCATAGATGGATCTTTGCAGCTTGCATACCTTGCTTCAATGCTCTTTGGAAGTGAATCCTTCAGGTTGTATCATATACACCTCTTCTTGAAGGTTCCCGTTAAGGAAAGCTGTTTTCACATCCATTTGTCATATTTCATAATCATAGAATGCAGCGATAGCAAGAAGTATTCTGATTGACTTAATCATGGCAACTGGAGAAAAGGTTTCGTCATAGTCAACACCTTGCCTTTGACGATATCCTTTTGCTACAAGCCTTGCCTTGTATGTGTCAATTTGTCCATCTGCCCCGATCTTTCTTTTAAAGATCCATTTACTGCCAATAGGTACCATACCTTCTGGCAGATCAACCAAGTTCCAAACTTGGTTGGCATACATGGACTGAATTTCAGAATCTATTGCCTCTTGCCATTTTTCTGATTCATGACTATTTATGGCTTCAAGGTAGGTTTGAGGATCATCATCCTCATTTAAGTGCACCTTTGGTTTGCCTTCATCAATATGTCCAACATATCTTTCAGGCTGCTTAGGCACTCTACCTGATCTGCGAACCTTTTGTATATCATCTTGAACAAGTTCTTGAGTCGATGGTTCAGTAGATGAACCAGTGTTGATTTGTGAGTCTAGAATTTCTTCCAGTTCTATCTTGCTCCCACTGTCTTCTTTTGAGAGATATTCTTTCTCTAAGAAGACAGCTCTTTTTGCGACAAACACCCTTTGATCGCTGGGCTGATAGAAGTAATATCCAAAACTTTCTTTTGGATATCCCACAAATCTACATTTCTCTGTCCTTGAATCCAGTTTGTCTGGATCATGTCTTTTGACATGTGCAGGACAACCCCAGACTCTAACATGCTTAAAGTCTGGTTTCTTTCCTTTCCATATCTCATATGGAGTGGAAGATACTGACTTACTCGGAACTTTGTTCAACATATATGCAGCAGTCAATAGTGCATATCCCCATAAAGAGGTTGGAAGGTTAGCATTACTCATCATTAATCGTACCATATCTAATATAGTACGATTTCTCCTTTCCGATACACCATTTAACTAAGGTGTATAGGGAGGAGTCCACTGAGACAAAATACCATTATCCTTAAGATATTCTGTGAATTCTGTACTTAAGTATTCTCCCCCTCGATCTGATCGAAGAGTTTTAATACTCTTTCCAGTCTAGTTCTCAACTTCGTTTTTAAACTCTTTAAATTTCTCAAAGACTTCTGACTTATATTTCATTAAATATATGTAGCCATATCTTGAGAAATCATCTGTAAATGAAACAAAGTATGAGTAACCACCCATAGCATGAGTGGACATTGGACCACATACATCACTATGTATTAGTTCCAATAAGTCCTTAGCTCTTTCTCCATGTCCTGAGAATGGAGTTTTGGTCATCTTTCCCATAAGACAAGCTTCACAGGTTGCAAATGATTCATAATCAAATGGATCAAGATATCCATTCTTTGGCAACCTTATGATCCTGTTCTCATTTATATGACCTAGCCTACAATGCCATAGGTACGATTTATTCACATCCTTATCTAAGCGTTCAAGAGAATTATTTACCAGACAAACATCATATGAGATATCAAGTAAATATAATCCATTCAATAAATACCCGGAAGCAAACAATTTGTCTCCTTGATAAATTGAACAACCTTTATTCTCTAGCTTCATAGAATATCCATGTCTATCTAAACATGAAATAGATATGATATTCCTAATAATGATTGGAACATAATAACAATTTATCAGTTCCAAAGAGTCTCCTGACGGCATCTGAAGTCTTGTTGTCCCCACAGCTAACGCAGCAACTTTTGCTCCATTCCCGAGCCTCAGATCCACGTCTCCGCGGTTCAATCTTCTTTTACTTGTTAACACCTGCAAGTTATTGCAGATATGAGAAACACATCCAGTATCTAATACCCAGGATGTTGATTCTCTATAAGACAAGTTAAGATCGATCATGAGAATACCTGAAGCTTCACCAAGCTTCTCCTTTGCTTTTTCTGCAAGATAAATCTTACAGTTTCTCTTCCAATGACCTTCTTTATGGCAGTGGAAACACTGACCTTTATCATTGACTTTAGCTTTGTCCTTTTGTGCCGCCGGTTTGCTTTTCACTTGTTTCTTAGGCTTACCTTTCTTAAAGGTCTGTCCAGCTTTTCTTTTCTTGTTGGTCTTACCAACAAGCATTATATTTGGCTTATCTTTCTGGATAGTGCCTTCTGCTGTCTTCAACATGTTGAGCAGCTCAGCTAGTGAAACTTCAATTTTGTTCATATTGAAGTTGATAATGAATTGTGAAAATGAATCTGGAAGGGACTGTAGGATTAAGTCAATGCTCAGGTCATTGTTCATAACAAAGCCCAGCACAGCAAGCCTCTCAATCCACTCTATCATCTTGAGCACATGAGTTTGCACAGATGTGCCCTCGCTCATTCTGGTCCTGAACAATTTCTTAGATATCTCATATCTTTCTGTTCTTGATTGTTCACCAAACAACTCTTGTAGGTGATTCAGAATGGTCTTTGGTTCCATGTTATCATGCTGTCGCTGCAGTTCATTATTCATTGAACCGAGCATATAACACTGGACCTTGACAGAGTCCTCATACATCATTAATTCATCTTCGTTAGCATTATCACCTGGTTGCACTAGATCTGGTTGATCCAGGACATAGGCTAGTTTTTCGCACCTGAGGACAATCTTCAGGTTGCGTAACCAGTCAATGTAATTTGGTCCCGTGAGTTTGTTTGCATCGAGTATGCAACGGAGGGGGTTAGGTGACGACATAGCGACCTACATGAAAATATATAAAATGAGCAGATAGTTCTTAAAATCAGATTTAGGACTTTTAATCTAGATTTATGCCCCCACTATTTTTCGGCGATCTGTATTACCCTCTAAGATACATAACGGGAGATTCCGGTGATCTCCTAGTGGGGATCAGAATCCTTCGGGCAACATGCATGTGACCTTGTGGTAGCACAACAAATCACATCAAGTCCCTTAGGCAGTCAACTCTTGACAGTTGCAACGTTTGCAATATCCGATCAATTTAACCCCTGAATCAGAATGACCTTGTGGTAGCACAACAAATCATTTTGATTCAGTTAAGTTTATCCATCATTACTTAGATGACATGAATTCATAGTGCAATCCTTGTGGTAGCACAACAAAACTACACTATTTGTCCATTCATCTTAATGACATCACATGTCGTAGACCTAGTTTAATTTCTAAATCAAACAGACATTGTGGTAGCACAACAAATCCGTTTGAGATAAGAATTATCCTAAGATCTATAATGATGGTGGGTTACGTGGATTATTCTTAATATCTCACATTTACAACTTAAGTTTTAAAAGAGGGTTTTGATTTTGATTTGTAAAAATCGTGCTATCAATAGTATTTCAATTTGAAGTATCAATATACTTAATAGAAATATATATATGATAGCATAGTCCGCAAACATCACATATATGCAGAAAAATTAAATGGGGATGATCATGGACTGCTTAAACTACTATGGAATCATCGGAGCCAATCGTTGATCCATAATAGGATCCTAATGTGAAAACAGCAACACTGGTTCCATTTGATGCGAGTCCTCCCTCCAGAGGTGTCTTCAGAAGATCCCGTCCTCTAAACTTAATCCGATACATATAAATACAAAATTCAGGACTCGCAGGTCCACAAATGTATATTTAAACAATTAGAAACCTTGATCTTATCAAGGGGAGTACAATCTTATAGGAAGGTAGAAAGTACACTTGGATTAAGAGAGAGGAGGACACGCAGGTCCTATTTAAAATACCAAATGAAATAAGCATCGCATCCATTCACATCATTCATCACATGAAAATTCTAAGTCCATGATCATCCTACCATAAAACACATCACATGCATCACAATCATCACATAATTGCTGTTTGGTATTAAATTTTATAAATATAAAATTATAATACCAATTAGTTTTCGAAATAACATTTATTTCAGCATTATCAATAATATTCAAAACATTATTGACAATTAAATAACTAAACCATTCAGTTAATCTAAATACAAATTCAAACAATTTGAACAGTTAAGTGTAATCAAGTTATGCATGAAATTAGTTTAAAACAATTTTAAACTAATTAAATTAACAGGGAAATTAATTATCTAAAACAATTTTAAATAATTAACTAACACCCATTAATTATAAAGCCCTTTAATAGACTAACAGTTATTAAACACTTTAATAAACTGTTAATAATCATAAAAATTAATTAATAACACTTATTAATTATTCTTATAATTATTCTGTTTTAAAACAATTTTAAAACAGGCTAAAACGGGCTAAAATTGGGTTTAAAGGGGGTTAAACAGGTATTTAAAAACAATTTTTAATAACCAGAAAATGGGCCCAGCCCATTAGGGCCCAAAGGGCCGGACCCAGGGCCCTGGCTCGGCCAGGGTCGAACCCTGGCTCAGCCAGGGTCGAGCCCTGGCTCGGCCAGGGTCGCACCCTGGCTCGGCCAGGGCGCCGCCCGGCCCCCGCCCGGTCCGACCGGGTCGAGACCGGGCGGTCCGGCGCTTCTGTGAAGGGTTCGACCGGCTCCTTTCTCTTCTAAACCTGAAACCCTAGAAACAGCAGCCGGCGGCGGTTCAGGCGATGGCAGCGCCGCCAGGCGCCGGCGACGCCGCCGCCAGGCACTGCCGGCGACGCCCCCACCTCCGGCGGTCAGCCCGGCACCGGTGGGGCAGCCGGCGGTGGCCAAATGCTCCTCGAATCGAGCCCTAAACTCCCTTGAAAATCTGATTTTTCAGGTTTAAAAATCCGAGTTCGGGCTCGATTTTTAGCATCTCCAAGGGCACTCCGGTGCCGATCTCCATGCCTAATGAGAAGTGGTGACTATCACCAAGAGATCTAGGGATTCTTCCGGCCATCCCAACGCTTGGGATGCACATACGAAGCCGCCGAAGTACCCCCGTTCATCATCACATGACTAACTCCGAAAAACCCAAATAAAAATCCGAAAAATACAGAAAAATAATCAAATCGATCGTGATCATCATATGAACACTAATCTGTCATTTTTAATCGGATTATACTCAAGAACACGTACAATACGGGTTCTTCACGCATAACGAGAAAACACACAAAACGGTGCCGTTTTACAACCGAACCAGCGAACCTGGCTCTGATGCCACTGTAAGGAATCGCCAAGAACGCAGCGGAAATAAAAAAATGATTCCATTGTATCAGTTGTTGGGGTTGTAAAACGGACATTAAAACTAACGCGGGAAGAACAGTTCTTCACCTTTGCGGGGTTTCGAATCTCCCGTGGATGATGCCGACTCGGTAATCGCGCACGCGCACGATCTCTAGAGGTATCCACAGGAGTTCCCGCAGCAGACGCGATTTCCTCCTCGACTTGAGTGCTCCGACCAGATCTCAGATCCACCATACGCGGAGAGAGACAGATCTACTCCGAGAAGGAGAGAGAGAGAGGAGAGAGAGAATCTGGGGAGTAAAATTCGTCCAACTAACTTTTTACCACTCCCCCTTGGCCCTCCTTATATAGAAATAAGGATAAGCACAACAGTTAATCCTCATGATTATCCAAGAGTTTGGCCTTGGATAATTCTCTATTAAATCTTCATGTTTATCTTGCAGCTTTTCACAAAAACCCAGATAAGCATGAAATTTAACATCTCTCACTGTTTGACGAGAACTCTTATGTGTGTGACCCTCTAGGCCCATATATCAGTCCGGTTGCAGGCCCATTAAACTTAGAACTGTTTCTTGAGTTTAATATTTGTTAATTAACATTTAAACATCGCATGTTAAATGATTAATTTAATAAACAAGTAAATTATCATCCGATGATTAATTCACTTGGCCTTCTGATCATGAACAGCACCAAACACTACCTCATGATCCCAGAAGATATAAGGGATACTGTTCCCTTCAATTGAACCTTTCCGTCTGCAGATACCGCACAGATATAATCCTTCACTCATGCAATGTCCCGATAACGCAAGGGTATGGTTTTATAGTCAAACCCTCTATCGCATTATCCAGATGGATTCTAGTACACAGTTAATATCTAGAAAGACATCTATTTCATTTGACCCTGGCCAGGGATTTCTGTGTACACATCCATGGGACATTCTCTCTCCAGTCTTATACCAAGAGTGAGTGATCCCTTGTTGTCCACTCAATTACCTTCGCAAGCTTTCCACTGTATCTGAAAGACCGATTATGGTGGACTTAATGGTTAAAGCCCACGAGTCAGAGAATCAAGACACAATGGTCCACAAACAAGGTATCATTGGTGACTCAGGTCAAAGGACCAACTGTGCTACTGCAACAATTGAATTCCCTGGTTGACTAATAGGTATAATTACCATCCAGGAATTCTTATTTGGGTCTGTTCAGTGAACTCATTCTCTAATGAGCACCCACTTGTTTGTCTTAGTGTCACCACACGAGTGAATGTGAGATCATTCACCCTCATCATATGAGCAGACATAACTTGTGTCGATCTTATCGGATATTTAATGTCCAACTCAAATATCTTATGATCGAGAACTGTTTAAGACAATTGCCTTAGGATATTGATCTCACTATCATGATCTCATCATGATTCAATATCCCATACATTTGTCTATGGACCTTCATTACGATAGTCGTTTGCGAGAACTATTAAATGAAGAAATAATTACCTTTATTAATAATCTGAACTAGAATGTACAATGATTGGCTTTGAGGCCACCCAATTCTAACACCTATGAGAGGAGTCAAGAGCATACCTACCTTTCGTGTGAAACGACTCCCTACAGGAGGAGCCGAGAGCAAACATTGTTTGAATCAGCCTACAACGCCCCAACCAGAAGACACTTCGAACACAAACCAAAGAAAGACAATGCAAAGACACGAATAAAAAGAAAGTTTGCTCACACAAGTGCTAGACAAAAGCTACTATTATTATTATTATTATTATGTTCTCCTCGACCTGCCAAACAACAAGACAGCTAAGGCCGATATGCAAGAGATGCTTATGCTCCATGTTGAATGTAGTCCTCAAAGTAGCTGCAAATGTAACGACCCGTCACCCTATAATCGGAGATCCGATTACTAAATGGGTACCTAATCATAAAAAATAGAAACCAAACCAAGATCTCAAATAAGTCTGGGAAATAAATGATAAACTAAGCTAAACAATCCACACAGCATCGAATTGTAAAGAAGGTGTAGGAATTAAAAATTATTACAATTCAACTCGATTCAGCAAATAATTACATAATCCGACAGAAAAGAAATAATTAAGCGTACAAGCCTGAAAAAGGAAAGAACAACTATATCGAAACATACTCCGGAACAGTGGCTGCTAGCGCACAACCCGAAACGAAACTTCACAACCTCTAAGCCTGCCGAGAACCCTCACCTGAAAACCGCATGGGGTGAGTGTAATAACCCGTCACCCTATAATCGGGGATCCGATTACTAAATGGGAACCGAATCATTAAAATTTGGAGCCAAACCAGGATATCAATAAGTCTAAAAAATAAATGATAAACTAAACTAAATATTTCACATTACATCGAATTGTAAAGGAAGTGCAAGAATTAAAAATTATTACAATTCGACTCCGCTCAACAAATAATTATATATTCCAACTGAAAAGGAATAATTATGCGTACAAGCCTGAAAAGGGAATAACAACTACATCGGAGCATATCCCGGAACAGTGGTTGCTGGTGCGCAACTCGAGATGAAACCCTTCACGCTATGCCTGTCTGGAACCCTCATCTGAAAACCGCAGGGGTGAGTCTTATCGAAATGGACTCAACTCATGCACCCTCAAGTGCAACAACACAAATATAGCTAATTAAATAAGTAAAACAGTAAACACAACTCCCAAAGATTTCCAAATTCTGATATAAAACATATGCATTTGTAAATGTAGCATGCACAACTCTAAAACCACTCCACCACGTAGTCCACAACCAGCGTCTCGGCTAAACACACAAACCACGTAGCCGAACGCGGAAAACAACCGCTGGGACCGAACAACAACCTCTCGGATAGCAGACTGGCTACTCCGGCCTATCTAGTTCTAGGTAGTTATGCTCCTCCCAACTACGAATGACACTCCGAATGTACCACTCTCACACCGGTACTAACTATATCCTGGGGTACACCAGGTGACCTTCTCTCTAGGCGTCACCCCACCACTCCCACACCGGCGCTGTGTCACTCCCACACCAACACAAGGTGCCTAAGTGCTAACAACTGTCACTCTAGGTCCACGATCGCACAAAACACAACACAATGCGATCCGGACATGTGGAAACCTTCGTCCTTGAAGTACGGTATCGAACATGTATTTAACCGAATTATCTAACAATGTAAACATATGTTAATAGCATGAATTAATAGCGTTTTGTCTTAAATCGCGTCGCCCGTGACCGACGTCATTAAAGACCCCTAAACTGGTTTACGCGGAAACTGGCCTCGGGAGATGGGCCTAAATAACGTCGCCTATGGTTGACACCATTTAAAATGGCGTCACCTGGTCACGACGTTATTTACCACCCGAAAACCGAACTGCCCTCTGGCATCTTGGCCTAAATCGCGTCGCCCGTGGTCGTCACCATTTGCAAATGGCGTCGCCCTAGCCCAACGCCATTTAGCGCCCGAAGCAGGATTTCCCTGCGGCTTGCCTCCTCCGAGCCATAAAATGGGATTTCCTCCTCCCTAAACCGCACCAAAACACCAAAAAATAGAGGAGGAGGAGGAGGAGAATCCAAATAACCGTTTAAAACACACCATTCCCCATTTTATAAAAGAAGCATTTTTACCCAAAAACTCCCTAAAACATGCTCTAAAGTAGGAAAAACATGATTTAAAATAAATACAACGAAGATCGACACCTTACCGGTTACTTGAACTCCTCCTTGCTCCTAGCCGCCGAACCGCCACGCTACGAGCCGCCACCGGTACTGCCGTGGACGCCGTCACTCCATCGAGACGTCGGCCGCAGTCCGAAGAGCAAAGTGCCGCGAAGGAGATGGTAGTGGCAGTGGTGAAGGTTAAGATGTTGATGGAGTGGAGGAAGAGGAGGAATGGGGAGAGGAAGGGAAGGAGAAGGGGAAGGGGGCGTCGAAGGGTTCGGAGAGGAGGGGGAGGAGAGAGAGAGGAATGGAGAGAATGAGAGAAACCAAGGAGGGCTTCGAAGTGTTAACCGAAACTGGCTAAAATGCGTCATTCCAGAACGACGCCAATCAAGCGACAAGATGGGGTCGTACACTGGCAGATGTCTGAAACACGTCGTCCATGCAAAATGCGTCCCCCTAGGCAACCGGATCCGAAACCTCAGTCCCTACATTCTCTCTCTCTCTCTCTCCCCCCCCCCCCCTTGAAAGAATTTCATCTCCGAAATTACTGCTATAAATAAAAATAACGAGAATGAAAATAATGGTACAAGCTCACAAGAGAACTTACAAGAAAAGGTAGGGAAACTGTTTTCGCATCTCATCCTCTCACTCCTAGGTCGCCTCACTTTCGGAGCAATGCTGTCAAATCACCTTGACCAAAGGAACTACCTTGTTCCGAAGGACCTGCTCTCTGCGATCCTCAATACTCACTGGAAATTCCGGAAAGGACAAGTCCTCAGCGACCTCCAATTCCAAAAAGTCCAAGACATGAGGCGGATCTTGGACATACTTCATCAGCAAAGAAACATGGAACACATCGTGAACTCCAGCAAGACTGGGTGGCAAGGCTAGTTGATATGCCGTTTCCCAATTCGAGCAAGAATGGGAAAAGACTCAATATATCACGGACTCAGCTTACCTCGCTTCCCGAATCTCATCACACCCTTGGAGGGTGAGATACAGAGAAACACGTGGTCCCCAACCTCGAACTCAAGCGGTCTCCTACGGATATCTGCATAACTTTTCTGCCTGCTCTGAGTTGTAGTCAACCTCTACTACACCACTCTGGCAACCTCAGCACACTGTTGTACTAACTATGGCCCTGCTATCTGCCTCTCGCTAATCTCAGACCAATTCACAGGAAATCGACACAGCCACCCATACAATGCCTCATATGGTGCTATGTCGATACAAAAATGATAACTGTTGTTGTAAGCAAACTCCACTGTAGAGAAGTGTTGTTCCCAAGAACCTCCCTAATCTAGGCAACAAGCCCTGAGCATATCCTCGAGTGTCTGAATGGTCCTCTCTAACTGCCCATCAATCTCAGGATGGTAAGCCGAGCTGAAGGCTAACTGCGTACCCAAGGCCTTCTGAAAACTCTTCTAGAACCTAGAAGTAAATTTCGAATCCCGATATGATACGATGGACAAGGGCACCCCATGCAGAGAGATGATCTGGTCCACAAACAACCTAGCCAACATACCGACTGACCAGTCCTTCCTAATGACTAGAAAGTGAGCTGACTTGGTCAATCAATCAACAATGACCCAGATCGCGTCTCTACTGTCGGGTGACACAGGCAATCCCATCACAAAGTCCATAGTCACAAGTTCCCATTTCCAGTCCGGGATCGGTAATGGCTGCAACAACCCTCCTAGTCTTTGATGTTCTGCCTTAACCTGTTGACAAGTCAGGCACCTTGCACATATTCAGTTACGTCCTTCTTCATGCCAGGCCACCAAAAGTGCATCCTCAAACAATGATACATCTTAGTCGTTCCGGGATGCACTGTATATCACGAACAATGCACCTCATCTAGGACATTCCTGTACACCTCTTCCTCTGCTGGAACATAGAGTCTGCCTCTAAATCTGACTGTGTCGTCATCCTACAACTCTACCTCTAATATCTGGAGAATTTGTGGTCACTTTGCATTCGCCCTCTGAGCCTCGATCACAAAATGGTACACCGCTGGCCTCACAGTCAAGCTGGCCAACACGGCTCTATTAGCCTCTCGAGGAATCCTAAAAGAAGATTCCACAACCTGTTCATATAACCTCCATTCCTAAATCATAAGATGTGATATAACCGTCTTCCGACTCAAGGCGTCTGCCACCACGTTCGCCTTACCCGGATGATAAGAAAGGTCGATATCATAATCCTTGATAAACTCCATCCACCTGCACTGCCTCAAGTACAGATCCCTCTGCGTGAATACATACTTCAGGATCTTGTGATTAGTGAAGACCTGAAACTTCTCTCCATATAAGTAGTGCCGCCAGATCTTCAGTGCAAATACCACACCCGCCAACTCCAAGTCATGAGTGGGGTAGTTCTCCTCATGTTTCTTCAGCTACCTAGAAGTATAGGCCACAACTCTACCATGCTGCATCAGAACTGCACCCAAACCTCGATGAGATGCATCTGAGTAACCACAAATCCACCAAAACCATATGGAAGCACTAGAATTGGAGCCGAAGTGAGATAAGTCTTCAACTCAGTAAAGCTCCGCTCACACTCCTCGGTCCACACAAAACGAATTCCCTTACGAGTCAACCTTGAGAATGGAGTCGCTATCAAAGAAAAATCCTGGACAATCCATCTGTAATACACTGCTAACCCCAAGAAGCTCCTCATCTCAGTCATTGTCGACAGTATGCCCCAGTCCATAACTGCCTCAATCTTGGCTGGATCTACAGTAATGTCGTCACCAAAAATGACATGCCCCAGGAAGTGCACCTTATCTAGCCAGAATTCACACTTGCTAAACATGGCATAGAGTCAGTGCTATCTCTGAACTAGCAACACCACCTAAAGATGCGTGGCATGCTCTTCCTCCGAAGAAGAATACACCAAAATATCATCTACAAACACCACCACAAACTGATCCAGGTAGGCCCTAAAGACCCGGTTCATCAAATCCATAAAAGCCGTCGGAACATTGGTCAAGCCGAAAGGCATAACTGAAAACTCATAATGTCTATACCGAGTCCTAAAAGCCATCTTACTCACATCAGCCTCACGGATCCTCATCTGGTAATACCTTAACCTTAAGTCAATCTTCGAAAACACCTTCGCAGACTGCAACTGATCCATCAGATCATCGATTCTTGAAAGTGGGTACTTGTTCTTTATTGTTACATGGTTCAGCTGTCTGTAATTGATACACAACCTCAAGGAATCATCCTTCTTCCTAACGAACAGAACTAGAGCATCCCACGGAGAAGTGTTAGGACGGATAAAACCCTTATCTAGCAATTCCTGCAAGTGTGCCTTCAACTCAGCGAGTTCAGCCAGAGCCATCCGATATGGGGCCTTAGACAAGGGCGCCATACCCAGTGCAAGCTCAATAGTGAACTCAACCTCCTACTGAGGAGGAAGGCCGGGCAACTCTTCATGGAACACATCAATAAAGTCATATACTACAGGCACCTCCCAAGGACTAGAACTACTACTAAGACCAGCTACAACTACTGAGGCAAGGAAAGTCTCACAACCACCAACAAGCAACCTATGGGCCTTAAAAGCAAAAAAAAGAACACCAGGAGAAGAGAGCCTAATACCTTGGAAATAGAAGGCTGGGATACCCGAGATGGAGAAGCGCACTCTCTTCCTGTGGCAGCCCACCTCAACATAATAAGCCTCCAACCAGTCCATACCCAAAATGACATCAAAGTTATGAATGGCAAGTACAACTAACTTGGTAGGCAACTGATGACCCTCAATAGTCAAGGGGACCTCACTCATACAGTTATAAGTTAACATAAAATCTCCATAAGGAACTTCAACCATCAATCCATCAGATAACTCATCAACGGGTGCAAAAAGAACATCTACGAACTACTCAGAAATAAAAGAATGCAAAGCACCCGAATCAAACAACACATGCGCGGAGTTCCCAAGGACAAAAAGTGTACCTTCCACCAAGTTGGACACACGAGCCTCCTTCCTGGTAATAGCGAGAACTCTTTCCTGGGTCCTCGGCTTCTTCTGATCTCCCGGTCCCTACCCCTGACTATGTCCCTACGGGCAACTCCTCACCAGATGGCTCTGCTGGCCACAAGTACAACACCTCACAAAAAATGCGAGACACTGAGTCCCACCGTGAGTACCACCACAATGGCGACAAGCTACTGAAAGTCTCTGAGCTGCCTCCTGTTAAGCACTGGACACCGACTGACTCTGCTGGGTTTGCTTGGGTATGCTACTACCACTGCTGCCACTACTGCCGCCACCGCCTCTAAAGAACCTCCTGAATACGGAGCCGAGCGAAGACGATCCCAATACAGACGAAGGAGCTGTTGTTGCTGCTGTCTTCCCCTTGCCATAAGTCGGCCCCTGAGTAACCAGTCCCCTCTTCCAAGCCGACTGATCGTGTTGTGCCTCTACTACTACGGCACACTTAACCGCCGATGCCAAGTCCGTACAACAGTGGGACGCCACAAAACTCCTCAAGTTGGACCTCAGTCCGTCCATGAACCTCTCAGCCCAACGCTCTTCGTCTCCTGAAATGAAGGGTACAAAGCGTCCTAAAGTGACGAACTTCATCTGGTATTTGAGCACTGTCATGCTCCTTTGGGTCAACTCTATAAATTCCCTCTCCTTGGCCTTCTAGACATGCTTAGAGAAGTACTGCGCATTGAACTCCTTCACAAATGTCTCCCACGGAATCTCCCTGAGATTCATATCTGCATAAGACAAACCCTTCAAAGCAGTCCACCAATCATAGGCATCATCCTTCTACATGAAGGTCGCCAATGGAGTCCTCTCAACTGCCACACAGTCCATAGTACCGAAAGTCTTCTCTAACTCCTTCAGCCAATAAACGGCCTCATCAAGATTAGGACGGCTAGTAAAATAAGGTGGCTTCAGCTTTATGAATCTCTCCAGAGCAGTTGAAGGCCCTCCCCGAGCACTATAACTCTCACTAGGGTCTCGAGTCTGATATCTAGTCATCGTATCCATCATAGCCTCCATAAAACACTTCATATTCGCCCTACAGCCTCAGACCCGCTAGTAACATCTCCCTGCTCACTAATAAATGGCATTCCCTTCCTAGTAGCCATCTAATCGCCTACAGTCATAAGAATCGAAAATTTCTAATTAGAACCCAAAACCTACACTACCATCGTGCCTGTACGGAATAATGTAATTATTTGTTGGAATTACGGTATTTAACCTAGTTATTCATATATTTGCCAGACTGAATACTCTGATACCAATTGCAACGACCCGCCACCCTATAATTGGGGATCCGATTACTAAATGGATACCTAATCATTAAAATTTGGAGTCAAACTAGGATCTCGATAAGTCTGAGAAATAAATGATAAACTAAGCTAAACATTCCACATTATATCGAATTGTAAAGAAGTGCAGGAATTAAAAATTATTACAATTCGACTCGACTCAACAAATAATTACATATTCCAACTGAAAAGAAATAATTATGCGTATAGGCCTGAAAAGGGAATAACAACTACATCGGGGCATATCCCAGAACAGTGGCTATTGGTGCGCAACCCGAGACGAAACCCTCTACGTTACGCATGCCTAGAACCCTTACCTAAAAACCGCAGGGATGAGTCTCATCGAAATGGACATAGTAAGGATCCTCTGATCCCCACCACCTACTCACGCACCCTCAAGTGCAACAACACAAATATACACAATTAAATAAGTAAAATATTAAACACAATTCCTAAAGATTCTCAAATTCCAATATAAAACATATGCATTTGTAAACGCAACATGCACAACTCTGAAACCACTTCACCACGGAGTCCACAACCAACGTCTCGGCTAAACATACAAACCACGCAGTCGAATGTGGAAAACACCGACCCGTTGGGACCGAACAGCAGCCACTCGGATAGCACGGTAGATACCCCGGCCTATCTAGCTCTAGGTGGTTCTGCTCCTCCCAACCACGAGTGACACTTTGAACGTACCATTCCCACACCGATACTAGCTATACCTCGGGGTACACCAAGTGACCCTCTCTCTAGGCGTCACCCCACCACTCCTACACCGGCGTTGTGTCACTCCCACACTGACACAAGGTGCCTAAGCACTAACAACTGTCACTCTAGGTCCACGATCGCACAAAACACAACGCAATGCGATCCGGTCACGTGGAAACGTTCATCCTCAAAGTACAGTATCGAACATGCATTTAACCGAATTATCTAATAATATAAACACATGTTAATAGCATGAATTAATGGGGTTCTGTCTTGAATCGCGTCGCCCATGGCCGACGTCATTCAAGACCCCTAAACTAGTTCACGCGGAAACTGGTCTCGGGAGATGGGCCTAAATAGTATCACCCATGGTTGACAACATTTAAATGGCGTCACCTGGTCGCGACGTTATTTACCACCCGAAAACCGAACTGCCCTCTAGCATCTGGGCCCAAATTGCGTCGCCCGTGGTCGACACCATTTGCAAATGGTGTCGCCCTAGCCCAACGCCATTTAGCGCCTAAAGCAGGATTTCCCTGCGGCCTCCTCCGAGCCATAAAATGGGATTTCCTCCTCCCTAAATTGCCCTAAAACACCAAAAAATAGAGGAGGAGGAGGAGAATCTAAATAACCGTTTAAAACACACCGTTCCCTATTTTATAAAAGAAGCATTTTTACCCAAAAACCCCCTAAAACATGCTCCAAAGTGGGAAAAACATGATTTAAAACAAATACAACGAAGATCGACACCCTACCAGTTACTTGAACTCCTCTTTGCTCCTAGCCGCCGAACCGCCACGCTACGAGCCGCCGCCGGTACTACCGTGGACGCCGTCACTCCATCGAGACGTCGGCCGCCGTCCGGAGAGCAAAGTGTCGCGGAGGAGATGGTGGTGGCAGTGGTGAAGGTTAAGAGGTTGATGGAGTGGACGAAAAGGAGGAACAGGGAGAGGAAGGGAAGGAGAAGGGGAAGGGGGCGTCGAAGGGTTCAGAGAGAAGGGGGAGGAGAGAGAGAGGAATGGAGAGAATGAGAGAAAGGAAGGAGGGCTTCGGAGCGTCAACCGAAAATGGCTAAAATGCGTCATTCCGGAATGACGCCAATCAGGTGACAGGACGGGGTCATACACTGACAGATGTCTAAAACGCGTCGTCCATGCAAGACGCCATTCAGACGACACAACCGGGGCCGTACACACGCGCCCCCATGCCCGCCCACGCGGCACCCCAAACCAAGGGCTCCACACTGAAACCAACCGAATGACCGGATCCGAAACCTCAGTCCTTACAGTGAGTCACACCAGAATGGACTCTGTAGGGATCATTTGATCCCCACCTCCCACACACACACCCACAGTCGCAACAACACAACGATATAGGCAACAAAAGCATAAGTGAAGTAGTAATTAAATCACACGTCCACCGAAAAGGAACAGACTAGAAACTGCCAAACCAACCAGGAAAACACTGACCTGTTGGGACGGAACAACAATTCCTCGGATAGCGCACTGGCTACTCTGGCTTGTCTAGTTCTAGGTGGTTATGCCTCCTCCCAGCCACGAGTGACACTCCAAAGTGTACCACTCCCACACCGGTACTAGCTATTACCCCGGAGTACACCAGGTGACCCTTGCCTACTAGGCGTCATCTTGTCACTCTCACACCAACACTGCATCACTCCTACACTGACACAGGGTGTCAAGCGCTAACAATTGTCACTCTAGGTCTACGATCATATAAACACAACATAATGTGACCTGGTTACATGAAAATCCCCGTCCCCGATGTATGATTTCAAGTATGCATTTGATAGGATTGTCTAACAATATACAAGAATCTATTTAACATTTTTATAATAGTCATACATACTAAATGCAGGAAATTAAGGGGCTCCAGCTTGAATGACGTCGCCCATGGTCGACGTCATTCAAAGCCCTAAAAACTAGTTCCCACAGAAACTGGCCTCGGGAGATGAGGGACCTGGGCCTAAATCGCGTCACCCATGGTCAACACCATTTAAATGGCATCACCTGGTCGCGATGTCATTTAACGCCCGAAAATCGAACTGCCCTCTGGCACCTGGGCCTAAATCGCATCGCCCATGGCCCGACGCCATTTAGCGCCCGAAACAGGATTTCCTTACGGCCTCACTGAGCCTCCACGTAGGATTTCCTCTCCCAAATTGCCCCAAAAACGCTAAACTAGAAAACGTAGGGGAGAATCCAAATAACCACATTGAAAACATACCAATCCCCATTTCATAAAAACGAGCATTTCCATCAAAACCCCCTAAATATGCTCATTCTACCCAAAATCGCCACACACATAACATGCTCCAAAGCAGGAAATCATTGATTAAAATCATCGAAACAAATGTGACGATCGTCACCCTACCGATTACTTGAACTCTTCCTAGCTCCTTGTTGTCGGTACAACCCTGGACACCGTCACTCCACTGGAACGTCGACCACTGTCCGGAGAGCAAGGTGCCGCGGAGGAGATGGTGGTGGTAGTGGTGAGAGTTGGGAGGGTATTGGAGTGGTGGCAGAGGAAGAATGGGAAGAGGAAGGGAAGGAGAGAGTCAGAGAGAGGAAAGGAAAGAATGAGAGAAAGCATGGAGGGCTCGAGGCGTCAATCTGAAACATGCTAAATCGCGTCATTCTCATACGACGCCATTCAGGCGACAGGACCGGGGTCATACACTGGAAGATCTCTGAATGACGTCGTCCATGCAAGATGCCATTCAGACGACAAGACCAGGGTCGTACACATGCGTCCTAGCGCCCGCCCACGCGGCACACCTGCAAGGTTTCTAAATGGCGTCCCCCTAGGCCGACGCCACTCAAAATTGCGCACAAACCCCAGAACGTCTGAACCAGGGGGGTCCGACACCGGGGTGCATATTTTCCTAACTCGGAGAACATCGCTTCATAATCAGCTACAAATATAGTGCCTTGCATTAGGTTGAAAAACTCCATCCTTCTTATCTTGAACATAATTAGAAAAGTACTTCTCACGAAACGCTCTAAAAAAATCCGCCTAAGTAATGGTAACATGATTAGCAAACACAGTCCTCTTCATGGACTTCCACTAGACATCTGCTCTCTCCTGCAACATGAAGGTCGCCAGACTGACCTTCTCATCTTTTGGGCAATGAATCACAGTTAACGTCTTCTCCATTTCGCTGAGCCAAGCCTCAGCAATCTCTAGTCGGCTCTCCCCCTTAAAAGAAGGAGGATGCAACTTGTTGAATTGCTCCATCATAAGGGTCATCTTAGGCCTATAAGGTTGAGCCTGAATCTAAATGTGCAAAGCCTGCACAAGCCTCTAAAAAGTTTGCATGAACCTACTAAAGTCCATATTAACCGGCAATGCACTGACCACACCTTGGCCCTAGGTTGCAGAAGAACTTCCCTGCATAGGGGTATCCTCATAATAGAGGGGCTAAACAGGAAGAACTACAGTAGGACGACCATGTCTCGACATATCTTGAAAATCCAAATATCTCAAATAAGCTCTCAAATCCAATAATTCAGTACTTCTACTTCTCAAATCAAAACTTAGCTATTCTATGACTTATATTCAACTTAAGATCCCAAATCCATCAATTCACTATCCTGGCTGAACAGATCTGATGGTGTAGAACTCAAAACTCTCAAAATTGCTCTGATGTCATATTCTGTAACGCCCCGAACCCTATGTCCAGTCATATTAGACTTTCGGCAAAATGGATACGGTGCAGGTACGAAACATAACATATACATAATGGAAGTGAGATAATAAGAGTCCACAAGACAAAACAAATAGTCATCCATCGTAAATTCTAAACAATAATAAGCAAACACAAAACATAAAAATCTCAGAATAAACAACCATGTATGAATAACATAAACAACCTCTCTCAACTAGCTAGGATCTCACAAAATTATATAATAGAATTAATTACTCCTACTACATCAGACTACTAAAATGAAAAGACTCATAAATTCACAACTAACCTTGAATCCAAAATCTCCAAACAACTTCTACACCTCGTAGTTAGAATCAAGGTTCAACTCTCTAGCCACCTCCCCTGAAAAATTATTCAACAAACTTACTGAGTACAAAACTCAGTAGACATCATCTCCTCCACATGATAAACATATAATAATTGAAATTCACAGAGCAATTAAATCATATCATGAATAATGTACAATGCTATATATTGATTAAATAAGAGAATGATAAACATCAAGATCTCGCATATATCTCATATCAAATCGGATGTGTTTTTCAATAGTCTAAAATAAACATGCTAATCTATAATACTTATCACATATATAAAACTTTCTAACTTTACTTGAAAACCAACTACTAGCCATAAGCATTTCACATAATTCCTCCAACACACAGGGAGGCACATATCACATAGCACATACCTCAAATTATAACTAGTACCATGTCATCAAGTTAAATGTTTTAAATTCAGATATCTGAAAATTTCACATCATAAAATAGATTTATAATGTCTTAAAAAAATCAAATAATTCACATTTGTGCCAAATTATCACAATTTCATACAAACATCTTAACCACAACATAAGGGACCACACACACACACATATACATGTGTATATATATATATACATACATATATATATATATATATATGTATATATATATGTATATATATATATATATATGTATATGTATATACATATACATATATGTATATGTATATATATATATACGTACATATATCAGGTACTTCGGCAATAGTACCAAGTCTTGGCTATCACAGAATGGAGATCACACATATCCCACCACCACACTATACTGAAGTAGGTTTCATACAACAAAGTTTCAGGTAATTTAGACATTAAACAAATGATTTAAAATATCAAATAACATATAAATAACTTTAGTCAAATTAGGTCATTCAAAATAATAGCAGAATAATAGACAAATGAAATCTAAAATTTATGAGATTTTTTCAACAGGTATAACAGGTCAAATCAAAGTATGTTCAAATTTTCAAGTCAATTGGCCAAGGAACAAAGGAGTTATGGTCAATTTAAATTCAAGCTGAAAATTGGTCATATGTTCTAAAAACCATAAGTATAGGTCCTAAATTTTCAAAATATAGGATTTTACAAATTTAATAAAAAATCCATAGATCAAAGTGGAATCTAAAGTCATGGATTGATAGATTATGGTTTCAGAAATTATGTTTGACAATTTTTTAAAATTAAACAAAGTTTTTATATTAATATAAAATATCATTTAATGGGTCATCATCAACTACCTTAAGAACACGAAGAACATTCCCCTCTAATGCCTTTTAATCACCTTCTAGCACTCCAATCTCGATTTTTTTGAGATCTAAGGCTTCTCCCACAACCTCTAAACTTCAAATAACAACAATCCATCGATTATAACAAATTTTCAAAGAGAATTAAATCAAAACACTTTTCTTTCTCATGAAGAACACTATGTTCTTACCTCTTATATTGGGTTACGTGGAAGATCCTTTATGCACGACCCCAAGGCCTCATATATATTCTTTTGACTTCTTAATACTATCCAAATTAAGCTCCCAAAGTTGCTAAGCCGACCTCAAATTGTATCTTTCTTAACCAACAAGCTAAAGCGTTCTGATTCAAACTAAGAATCCAGATTTTCGTACAGAATGGGTTTCCTCCTATATCCTCTTTCCAACCACATATGCCACATCATTTTTTGACTATTGTGCGCGAAGTTATTGCGTTCACAAAATAGAACTTTCTCATAGTTTTCAAACCCAAAAATTTGACTAAGTGTTGGAAACCAACTAATTTCCTAATTTGGTCACTAATGGGTTTATTGGACATGTTTTGACTTAACTAATGATTTACCTATTTTAAACTTATTATTATATTATTAAATAAATATTAAATAGATTTAAATAATTTTATCCTATTAATTGACTTAATTAAGGTTATTTAAATCTAATTGGGCTTAATTAACCTTGGCCCATTAACAAGTTAATAGGCTTGAGATCTAGGATATAACATCGTCTCTCCCTTATGAAAATTTCATACTCAAAATTAGAATATCTTATCAAATAAATATCGATACTTCTTCTTCATATCTTCCTCTGTCTCCCAAGTAGCTTCCTCTGTAGAATAGTTCCTCAATAAAACCTTCACCAGAGGAATCACCTTGGTTCAGAGTACTTGTTCTTTATGATTCAATATACAAATTAGCTTTTCTTCATAGGATAGGTCATGTTGTACATCTAGCGGCTCATACTCGATCACGTGAGATGGATCTGATAGGTTCTTTCTAAGTATAAAGATACGAAATACGGAATGTACATTGGCCAATGCAGGTGGTAATGCCAACTTATATGCCACCTCGCCAACTCGCTGTAAAATCTCAAACAGCCCAATGAATCTTAGACCCAATTTGCCCTTTTTGCCAAATTGCATCACATCGTTAGTAGGAGACACCTTCAGAAACACATGATCTCCCACTTCAAATGCCAACTCTCGCCTTCTATTGTCTGTATAACTCTTCTGTCGACTTTGAACAGTAAGCAACCGCTTCCTAATGATATCAATTTTCTCAGAATAATCTTGCACAATTCGGTCCGATCAAGCTTCTTTCACCAACCTCAGACCAACAAGTAGGTAATCTACATGGTCTGCCATAGAATGCCTCATATGGAGCCATCCCAATGCTAGAATGATAATTGTTATTGTATGCAAACTCAATCAAAGGCAACTGATCATCCCAGCTACCTTATCACTCTATGATGCATGCTCTCAAGATGTCCTAGAGCGTCTATATAGTCCTCTCAAACTGACCATCGGTCTGAGGATGAAAAACAAAGCTAAACTTTAGTTGTGTGCTCAATGCTCCATGTAAACTCTTCCAGAATCAAGCAGTGAATCTGTAATCCCTGTCTGAAATGATAGAAACTGGCACACCATGCAATCGGACTATCTCATCAATGTATACTCTAGTCAACTCCTCCAATGACTAGGTCTTGTAAATAGCCAGAAAATGAGCAAACTTAGTTAACCGATCCACAATCACCCAGATCATATCATGCTTCTTCCTTGTCTTAGGTAAACCAGTAAAGAAGTCCATAGCAATCTGCTCCCACTTCCATTGAGGCATTTCCCTTGACTGCAATGGACCAGTAGGTCTCTAATGTTTAGCCTTCACTTGCTGACATGTCAAACACCTAGAAACAAAATCTGCAATGTCTTTCTTCATGTCTAACCACCAGAAATTCTTCTACAAATCTTGGTACATCTTTGTATTTCCTGGATGTATAGAGAATTTTGATTTATGAGCTTCAGCCAGCAATTCTTTTCTTAGCTCATCATCATACGGTACACATAACCCATTGCTATGCCAAATGCCTCCATCTATACCGTTTACCATATCAGGCTTACCTTCCATAGTAAGAAAAGTCTGATCCTTCTCTTGAGCCTAGATAATTCGATCAATCAGAGTAGACAGAATAGTCAGCTACATGAGATACGAACTCTCATCGTATACCTGAGGTGTGGCTTCAATAGCATCTTCCATATCTTTCCACTCTAAGTGAAACTGTAAAGTCATAAGCTTTCTGATCAACACATCAACTACCACATTTGCTTTGCCTGGGTGATCGTTCAAAGTGAAGTCATAATCTTTTAAGAACTCCACCTAGTGTCTCTGTCTCAGATTAAGATCATTTTGCGAAAAGATATACTTTAGACTTTTGTGATCAGTGAATACCTCAAACTGTGTTCTATATAAATAATACCACCAAATCCTCAAAGCATGCACTACAGCGGCCATCTTCATATCATGGGTAGGGTAATTCTGTTCATGGTCTTTCAATTGTCTCGATGCATATGTTATAACATTGCCATGTTGCATAAGCACACATCTGAGACCCTTGTGTGAAACATCAGTGTACACAATAAAACTATCAATCTCACTTGGCAAAGTGAGTATCGGGGCAGTGGTTAGTCTTCTCTTCAATTCTTTAAAATTTTGTTCGCCTTCTACTGACTAAACAAATTTTGCGCCCTTATGTGTCAACTTGGTCATTGAAGCAACTAAGGTAGAAAACCCCCCTATGAACCTTCAGTAGTATCCAACCAAACCAAAGAAACTCCTTATTTCAACAACAGTCTTTAAAGCCTTCAATTTCATAACAGCTTCCACCTTTGTCGGACCTACAGAAACTCCATCTTTAAAAATAATATGCCCCAAAAAATAGACCTACTCAAGCCAGAACTCACATTTACTGAATTTGGCATATAACTGATGAGCTCCGAAAATCTCCAACACAACCTTCAAATACTCCCTATGTGCTTCCTCACTCGGAGAGTAAATCAGCATACCATTAATAAAAACCATCACAAACTGGTCAAGGTATGGCTGAAAGATTCTATTCATAAGATCCATAAATGCAGCAGGGACATTGAATAGCCCAAAAGGCATAACCAAGAACTCTTAATGACTATACCTAGTGCGAAAAGCCCTTTTTGAAATGTGTTCATCCTTTATCTGCAAATGATGGTAATTAGATCGAAGATCAATCTTGGAGAAGACCTTGGCTGATTGCAACTGATCAAACAAGTCTTTGATCATTGGCAAAGGATACTTATTCTTGATGGTGACTTGATTGATTTTGCAATAATCAATACACAACCGCATTGACTCATCCTTCTTCCGGACGAATAGCACTGGTGCACCCTATGGTGACACACTTAGACGTATGAAGCCTTTATCTAGAAGTTCCTGCAATTGCTTCTTCAACTCTGCTAACTAAGTAGCAGTCATTCGGTATGGTGCTTTTGAAATAGGTGTTGTCCCTAGCATAAGATTAATGGTGAAATCGATCTCTAGCAGGCATCACGGGAGATCATTAGGGAACACATCAAGCAAGTTTCGAATCACCTCAATGTCTTGCACCGTCTAGCTATGTCATTATCAATCACTACACTAGCCAAGAATGCCTCATAGCTTTCTAATCAGCCTCTTGCCCTTCCTTGCAGAGACAAACATCCTACCTAGCTTATGCCTTGGATATTATATATAAAATTCCTTTAGGAAAGGTCTTGGAACATAACTTTTTTCTTACAATCGTCCAACAAGGCATCATACTTTCCATTAAGTTCATATCCAGTATGACATCGAAATATATCATGTCGATGATATAATAAACATATATGTATCTAATTCTATAGTCAGTCAAGGATGTGATAGTAATAGATTAAATTCTCTATGATTGAGTAAACTTATGGGAGGCATGTAATCCCTCCTTTAGCTGGCTCTCCCGCTTAAACGGACGAGGCCAACCCTCTAAGTCTAATTATTAAATGCACACCCAACTATCCTAACCATATCTTGAAAATCCAATAGAGCCTAATTTAGTCCTTATATTCTAGAATTTAAACCTACCCAGACTATCTTACCCGATCTCTCAAAATCAATTGGTACGTCTTATGATCAGATGGTGATAGTTAATATTCCCTCATGATTCATATATTCTAATGCCACATTGTTACGTCTATAATCTGATTCAGTCATTCATATTCACTTCGGATTCAAGTTACATAACTAAAGAATGAAATAACATACAAATAAAAAATGAATGATGAAAGACAAATAACTAAGAAATTGACATGTCATTTATCATCATTAAATCTAAATATTCATTATATTGCCATAATCAGGATCCTCAAATTTCATCAAATATGCAACGGAAATAAAATCTAAAGAAATATAAAAGTACACATATACTCTCTTAATTTCTTATTACATCAAATCTAAGAAAACAGTAAATCTAATCTTACATAACCTCCAAAAGAGTTTGAATCAAATTCCTCAGCTAGCTCTTCCTCAGTCTCTGAAAATATTATTAGGGTTATGAGTACAACCACTCAGTAGGCAAATCAAACCCACCAAATGCTAACAATATAATAATTAAAAAGTGATGATATTAAAAATATATATGACACAATTCTACATATAACTCAAATAATATCATGATACAAAATATGGTCAAATATAAATTACCAAATCACATGTGTTTTCTAATAATAAGAATAAATTGAACTAACATATAGTATATAAGACATAATCAAATTCTAATTTAACTGAACAAGCCTACTAGACATGATCAGAACATATCACATATCGAACTAAACATATAGCAAACTTCCTATAGCATGGTAGCTTATCAAATTAAAATTCATATTGACAGAACAGCTAATCAGAATGAACATGGATTCTTAATCAAATAAGTTAATATCAAAATAACTGAGCATAGATATCAAAAGAACAAAATGAGTATATTATAATCAAAATCAAATAGATTTAAATGAAAAATTATTTTTTATAATTATGTGTCAAACAAATCAAATCCAAACATGTCAAATAAGTATGCATCCAACTACCATATAAGGACCGAACAAACAAATACCAGAGCACATAGGTAACTATACGAAGGTCTTGACACATACATAGTCGAGGAGTCTATTTTATCACATCGAATGACTACAAACAAAACTTAATCACCAGAATTTTTCCGTTACACACGGGTAGAACTCATCTACGAACGCTTATGAAATGAACCATAACCTCCTTAATATGGCAACGTCCAAACATATATAAAAAACATATGGCACAAATATATTTTCACAGATTTCATAATGATCATAGATCTGACAATTAATTTGGCATAGTGATACTTACACATACGAGTTAAAATACATATTTTTATAAACAAAATAGTCACTTAAAGAGTCAACATGGTCATATAGATGGATATTCAGAGTAAATTTGATACAAATAGGTCGATGGACATAATAATATGCTACTCTAAGTTTCTCATATTTTTTGGACAAAGAATTATAATTTTTGGCTAATTAAATTAATTTTCAAAAATGAAAAATGAACAAATAATGCTAAAAATAGCAAACAGATTCAAAAAATTATTAAACTTGGTGAACATGTCCAAAAGATTAACAGAATTTTATGGAAAAATTATCTAGTAATTCAGACATCAAACGAATGATTTAGAACATCAAATGGCATATAAATAACTTAAGTCAAATTGGACCAATCGAATAAATAGCAGAATAATAGGCAAATAAAATCTAAAATTTATGAGTTTTTATCAACAAGTATAATAGGTCAAAATCAAAGTATGTTCAAAATTTCAAGTCAATCGGCCAAGGATCAAAGAGGTTATAGTCAATTAAAATTCTAGCTGAAAATTGGTCACAGGTTCTAAAAACCGTAAATATAGGTCCTGAAAGCCATAGGTATAGGTCCTGAAAATCGTAGGTATAGGTCCTGAATTTTTAAAATAAGGAATTTTACAAATTTTATCGAAAATTTATAGATCAAAGTGGAATCCAAAGTCATGGATTGATAGATTAAGATTCTGGAAATTATGTTCGACTACTTTTGAAAATCAAAATAAAATTTTTATATTAATACAAAATATCATTTAATGGGTTATCACCACCTACCTCAAGAATACGAAGAACACACCCCTCTAATGCCTTTTAATCACCTTCTAGCACTCTAATCTCAGGTTTTTTATAATCTTAGGCTTCTCCCACGACCTCTAAACCTCAAAGAACAATAATTCATCCGTTAGAATCAATTTCCAAAGAGAATTGAATCAAAACACTTCTCTTTCTCATGAAGAACGCAATATTCTTACCTCTTATATTGAGGCTGCGTGGAAGAGGCTTTATGCATGACCTCAAGGCGTCATATATATTCTTTTGACTTCCTGATATTACCCAAATAAAGCCCCCAAAGTTGTAGCTTCCTTAACCAACAAACTAAAACGTTCTGATTCAAACTAGGAACCCAAATTCTCGTGCAGAATGGGTTTTCTCCCATAAACCTTCTCAGATTTGACCCATGAAATGTCAAAATTAGCTTTCGGTCCTTTTGACAAAGTTATAGTCTTTTATATCCTATTTCCAATCATATATAACATATCATTTTTGGACTTTTGGTGCGCGACCTTTTGTGCACGACATTATTGACTAAGTGTTGGAAAGCAACTAGTTTCCTAATTAGGTCACGAATGAATTTTTTTTGTTTGTTTTGACTTAACTACTTACCTATTCTAAACATATAATTATATTATTAAATAAATATTAAATAGGTTTAAATCATTTTAACTTATTAATTGACTTAATTAAACTTATTTAAATCTAATTGGGCTTAATTAACCTTAGCCCATTAATAATTAATGGGTTTGAGATCAAGGATATAACAGCTTGACCCTTCCAATTAATAGAGTAGTAAGAAATCGATTAACTTCCAATCACTAATCGATTAACAATATTTCATGTTTAGTTCTACTGAGACTCGAAATTGATTAGCAAAAGTTTTTCTTTCATATTGTTAATTGCTAGCTAACCGATTTAGAATCACTCTGTTAATCGCAAACGGATGATCAATTATCTCTATCGATTATCTATTTTGTCGGATTTATGGCTATTAACTGATGACTTCATAGATTATATCTGTAGTTAAAAGGTCTTAATAGATTTGGTTTCTGATTAAGTGGTCTGATTATCAATTATCTCTCTAACTGATTAATCATTCCCTTTCTAATCGATTAACCTACTCGTTGTCTTTTCGATAACCTTTTTAGGCTGAGTAATCAATTAGCAGTGTCATAATCGATCGGTATAATCGATTAATAGAGTCGTAATCTATCTTTGGACTCGTAATCGCTTAACAGCGTCGTATTCGATCTTCGACTTCATAATCGATCTTTGGACTTGTAAACAATTAGCAACGTGTAATTGATCTTTAACCTCGTAATCGATTAACAGACTTGTAATTGATCTTCCACTAAATAATTGATTGCCTAGGTTACATGACTTTCGATTAAGCGTTGCAAGAGTAATCGATTAATTATCTTCTGATTACTTACGTCATCAGCATCAATCGATTAACCATTTGAATCTATAAATTGACTATTCTCTTATCAGCTGCTGATTAACTGTGTATCTTCTATAGATTGTGTTTAGCTTTTTACCAAACTTATTTTAATACCTTTACTAAACACAATCTTACTCCTTCTAAGCTTTTTCTCTGCACAATTGCATGACACACCTGCCATATAACTGACCTGTCTGTCATCGCACTCTGTCTAAGGCACTTTTTGCAAATCTCACATGTCCTCTGGTTAGTCAACTAAATGGGAACTTTCCATTCTTGATTTTGTAACAGGATTGTGGAAGATATGCACACCAAATTTGGAAATATACAGTGACATCTCTTGCATGTTTCCAAGAAGAAAAAGATAGGCTATACTCTCAATTAAAATGAAGTGTTTAATGCTAAAACTTGCAAAGATTAACATTAGACCCATGAAGGCAATTGTTAATCTGAAGGATGCTAGCTGGATTTCAAAAAGTGGCTAAATTCAAATCTACTATTTAAATAAGAGAGTTCAACTTCTATGATACAAATATAGAGATAGAAGAGTGAAGACCAAGAGATCTTGGGTTAGGATAGATAGTGAAGAAACCAGTAAACTGAGAGTGTCCCAGAGATACATTGAGAGACAGAGAGAAGGCTTACTTTGGAAAATAACCTTCATTCTTGTGAGCAAGCTCAAACACTTTATTCTTTGTATTAAATTTGTTTTACTGCTTTCCTCTTCCTAGTGTGAAGAGAAGACCTGAAGGTTGTCAGGTGGTTGTGTTCCGCTTCTAGGTTGAAGGGAAGACCAGCTGTGTCTGGTAGTTGTATTTTAACCTTAAAAGGGTTGATACCTTATGTTAGTGGAACTCCCAAGAGTTTACTTGGGGACTGGATGTAGGTCTAGATAGACTGAACCAATATAAATCTTTGTGTTCATGTGTGATTGTCCTTCGTGCTTGATCTCTTTCTTACATTCACTTTAGCTTCCGCGATTAGATCTTAATTTTATAATTTGAACTCATTCACCTCCCTCTAGGTTCTTCATATCCCAGTAACTAGTTGCATCGTCCTCTCCAATGTCCCGCTGCTCAGGACTACACTCTCTTGCATATCGTCCCTGCCTATCCTAGATCTCCTGCAAAATAGAACACAAGTCAGGCCAAAATTCTCAAACCTAAATCCTTAAAATTAGCAGCTATGATTCTAATTCAATGGCTTAGGTTGATCATACTTAATGCTCGGTCTAGAAACTCTAGCTTTGGTACCAACTCTTGTAATGCTCCCGCCAACCCAGTTCGGCGATGTCGACTTACTTCGAACCAGTGGGTGCGCCATAGTGTGAACAACCCAAACATCTATGCAATATCTAGAGTGAGCATATACATACATCCATAACACCATGAAAAAAAAAAATCATAGCCATAAGAATATCTACTGTATAAATGTTTAAAATTAACAACAACTAATGCCATGTCCAAGATCTCTACGAATCAAAATAAATATTACATCTCTTAGTCTCAAATAAACTAACTACTAATTACATCAGTTTTGGAAATGAAAATAAACGGAAATTTACTTCTAACTAGCAAGTCTTGGTCAAAAAAACTTCAAGTCTTACGCTCCTCAAACTCATACTCAACTTCAGCCTCTCATGAAAGTGTTTATTAGCAAGGGTGAGTCCAGCTGACTTAGTAAGCTCATAAACCACAAGGCCATGGTTTTTTAATACATCATATAATTAAGTAAAAATGTATGATAAACATCTATCTATAACGAGCAACACTATCATGTCTACATGCTTACATTCCCTCAATCATGTTCTTTATTATCAAATCATAACATGTGCAACTAAACATGCATAACATGAAACATGAATCTTAAACATGCATCATTCCTAATAACATGGCTTTCTTAACATGATCACACATTCAACACCTTATCACTTGCATAACATAGGACACGCAACCATAACACGACATAGAAGCATCATCATCATTATCTTTTGTTATGCCCTACACCTTTAAAACACATTAATAAATTTAAGTTAGACCAATTAACTGATAATGAGAGACTATTAGTAAGTTTGACTATCTAATATAGTTCAATTAACCCAATTACGAAAGCCCATTAGCCCAACGATACTACTAAGAATGACCCATTAACTTAGTTTAAATTCTAGGTTTGGATGCACTAGACAGTGGTTCAATAAAATAGTGATAACTTTCTATATAAAATTCGGATTGAGGCATGGTTGGTATCGTTGGAAAGAAAACGAAAAGATTTATAATCTTAGAAAAATATTTTTATTAGTTCAAATATTTTAAGGGTAAAAAATATCAATGATTAATTATTAATAAGACTAGGATCCGAATTAAGAAAGAAGGAAAAGTATAGTTAAAGTTAACTACGGCGTGGAAAGTTTTAAAAAAGATCTTTCAGTTGGATTAATAGTATAACATCAAAGATTTGAGTATGTTTAGAATTCCAAATCGTAGGTTGAAGCCATAATTTGAATCCTACTCAAACTAAAATTATGTACACATATTTACATGACACAGTCATGTTGTTTTAAGCATGACTTCGTGCATAAAATTTAAAATTAGATGAGACAACTCCCATTAGAAACTTAGCTCAAAATTATAGAAATTTCATTAATGCATATTTCTAAAATAAGCCATTTACTAGTAGTAACAAAATCTGCCAGATTTGGGTTCGGAGTACTCATGTTAGTAAAATATAGATAAATCTTCATACAAAAGTTTCAAAATAGTGAGGTTGGTGGTATTGGAAAGAGAATAAGAAGCTATAGAACTTTGTAGAAGAGAAATGTTTCTAATTCTGATGTTTAGGGGGTCAAATTTAGAAGTTTTTCGAAAAGGAAACTACATGTAAAAAAATAGTCTGAATTGTACTAGGATTGCTACTTTAACTTGAAGAGAAAGTCTTGTTAAGCAGTAGTCAGACCTCAGGGAGGAAAGAAAGTTAGCATTGGGTATGAAGAGAAGAATTAGCTACAAATAAGTCCTTAGATTCATGCTGGAGCTTTTAGGGTCGCAGCTCTTCTCGGAAAGTAAGTTCATGATATTGTATTTTAAAGAGAGAAAGAAGGAAGGCTACTGGGCCGCAAGGGGGGACTTCTTGAACATGAGAAGGTTCTTTAGGGACCTTAAAAGGTGTAAAGAAGAACTTGAAAGGGTTGGAGGTCACGGGACTTACTTGAAAGCACTCTATGAACTACCAAGAAATGATCTTTTTCATGAGGTAAGTAGATAACCCTAAGCATGAACTATTTTGTACTAAAAAATTATACTATTTTTCAGGTTTTCAAAAACTAATAATGGATAAGAAGATTTATATAGATGTCTACATCATGTTCACCAAATTTTATATTATTTTGATTTTATTTTATATTTATTCCATGATTAATTTTTCAACCTATGCAATGTCTACTAAGCCAGTTATATTTCTAATTATAATCACCCGAGTTACAGACGTTTGTTCTCCTCTGACCAATGTTCAATTGAGCTTAAATTTTGACAAAAATATTTTTGATTATTATTTTATGCCCAATAAATTTTATAAATTTTTAATATTTATTCTATAATTTTCTTGTCAACACATGTAATTATGTCTTGATAGTTTTGAAAACTGAACTTGTGGACATCATAACTCACTTGATTACAATTAGAGACATCTATAATGTTGTCCTTGACCTCCTTGTAAAGTTTGTGAATTTTATGATCTTGTTCGATATTTATTTTATCATTTATTTTAAGCTATTGGAATTCTATTAAAGTCGGATTTTCTTAGTCGAAGCGAGAGTCTAAAATCATCTCAAATCAACTCAGAAATCAATGAAAATTTGCCAACATCTTTGTTATAACTCTGTGAACCTGTCCTTCAAGTTTGGTTATTTTCTGAGTTCATTTACTAATTATCCTGACTATCCTTACTATTTTATGTTCTCAAATTAGATATTCATGTCAGAAAATACAGAATAAATGCTAAAAAATCTTAAAAATTCCTTGTTATGTTTGAAAAATATACAATCCCTGTTGGATCATGTTTTGTCAAAAATCTCACAGAAATCATTTGTATTTCCTTTAAACGACTCAATTTTAATTAATTTGACTTGTTTTTGTTATTTTATATGTTAATATTATATGTTCAATTGAAATTATAGAAAATATGATCATGTGAAAATACTTATTATATATGTGCCATGTTTATGTTAAGTTGGTTTGGAGATCCCACTGTAGGAGGGATTTGGGCACACTCTACGAGCATTTGTAGGGTGGGTCAAGACCCATGGGCAACGAGTGGAATCGTGATTTCTAACTGGTAAAATTCATGCGACAGCGATACATAACTCAATGGCGGTTTGGAGTTTGGTGGGACATTAGACTCCCTTATGTTATGGTTGGATGCATATATGTTGGTATGCTTGATGTGAGGATCGCACGACAATAATGAACAAGATACATTAAAATGATTACACAATAGAAATTAATGTTTCCCGTGATATCCCAATCCATTTCTAAGAATTAGAATGGGGGAAGAACGACTCTTCACCTTAGTAGAGTCGACCTTGCGCAGGTGTCCAGCCTCCAATAGTATCCACATAGTTCTCCAATTGATGGTTCGCTCATTCTTCAAAGAGATTCGCTAGATCTCATGCCCTTCTTCTCGTCACAAGGCTAGTCAGGAGAGAGGGAGAGAGAGAGAGAGGAGGGGGACAACCAGGCTATGGGAAAACCTTAGAGCTTGTCCCAGGGTTCCCCTCTAATGTATATTTATATTAACCACTGACAAATTTTCATAAAAGTCTATGAATTAATATAAATTTTCCCTTAATATCCATCGACTGAGAACCTTATGCATGTAACCCTATAGGCATAAGATCAATGGTAAAATTGATCTCTATTAGGCATCATGGGAGATCGTCAGGAAACATATCGGGAAAGTCCCGAATCACCTCAATGTCTTGCACTCTCTTGGACATGTCATTGTCCATCACCACACTAGCCAAGAATGCCTCACAACCTTCTAACCAGCCTCTTTACCTTCCTTGCAGAAACAAACATCCTACCTAACGTATGCCTCAGACATCGAAAATAGAATTGCTCCGACAGAGTTCCTCCGAATATAAGCCTTTTTCCTACAACTGTCTAATAAGTCCATATATAATATGTCATTGAATCTATCATGTAGATGATGTAAGCTTCTATAAACATGTATCTATTTTGATTCTATGGTCAGTCAAGATTGTGATAGTAATAGATTAAATTCTCCATGACTTAATAAATCTATGGATAGCACATAATATCTTCTCTAGCTGGCTCTTCCCCTTAAAAGGATGAGGCCAATCCTCTTTTCTAAGTCTAATTGTTAGAACTAGCTAGTATACAATCGATTACTTAATTATCCTAGGCATATCTTGAAAACCCAATATAGCCTAATTAGTCCTTATATTGTAGAATTTAAAGCTACCCAGACTATCCTACCCATACTCTCAAGATCAATTTGGTATGACTTATGATCAGATGGTAATGATTAATATGCTATTATGATTCATATACTCTGATACCACATTGTTATACCTCTGATCCGGTATAATCATTCAGACTCACTTCGGATTCAAGCTACGTAACGACGAAATCAAATAACATATAAATCTGAAATGAAAGATGCGAGACAAATAACCAAGCAATAAACATGTCATTTACTATCAAATGAACTCAAATATTCCATTATATTGCCAAAACCAGAATCCTAAAATTATATCAAATATGCAACGGAAACAAAATCTCTCAACTCACCAAAGAAATATAAAAGTACATATCCTTTCTCAAATTCCTACTACATCAAATCTAAGAAAACAGTAAAATTAATCTTAGATAACCTCCAAATGAGTCTGAGTCAAATCTTTTAAACAATGCCATTCTCCACAACTAACTCTTCCTCTTTAGTCTCTGAAAATGTTAGTAGGACTTATGAGTACAACCACTCAGTAGGCAAATCAAACCGATCAAATACTAACAATATAATAATTGAAAACTAATGTTATCCAATATACATATGGTTTACAGTTCTACATATAGCTCAAATAAAATCATGATACAAAACATGGTCAAATATAGATTTACCACATCACATGTGTTTTCTCATAGTAGGAACAAATCGATCTAACATAGCATATAAGGCGTGATCATATTCTTATTTAATTGAACAAGTCTACTAGCCATGATCAAAACATATCACAAATCAAATTGATCATATTGAATTGAACATATAGTAAATTTATCATGGCATAGTAGCATATCAAATAAGAGTTCACATTATCAGAATAATTAATCAGAATAAACATATGCTCTTAATCAAATTAGCTGAGATCAAAACAACTGAACATAAATGTCAAAGGAATAAATTGAACATATTATAAGCTGAATCAAACGGATCTAAATAGTAAATTATGTTTCATAATTATGTGTCAAATAAATCAAATCCAAACATATCAAATAAACATGCATCCAACTACCATATAAGGAGCCGAACGAACAAATATCAAAGCATATAGGCAAGTATCCTAAGGTCATGGCACATGCATAGCCAAAAAGTCTACTGTCCCACCTCGGATGACTAAAAACAACACGCAATCACGGAGATTTTTCGTTGCCTACGGATAAAACTCATCAATGGACACTTACAGAATAAGCCACAATCTCCTTAAGATGGCAATGTCCAAACATATACCAAACAAATATGGCACAATCATATTTTTATAGATTTCAAACTTATCATGGATTTGAAAATTTAATAGACAAAATGATACTTATGAGTTAAAATATATTTCTTTTACATACAAAATAGACATTTAAAAGTCAAATAGGTCATATACACAGAAAATCAGAGTACAACTGATTCAAATAGGTTACTGGATAGAAGAATATGCAAATGATTTTTTTTAAAATTTTGGATAAAGAATTATAATTTTCAGCTAATAAAACTAATTTTTAGAGATAAAAAATTAACAAATAAAGTTAAAAATAACAAAAAGATTCAAAAAATTATCAAACTTGATGAACAAGTCAAATATGTCAAATGAAACATGTGTACAATGTTTCAAGTAAAACGAACATCGTTTGAATGATTTAGAGCATTAGATTGCCTATGAAGAACTTGAGTGGATTTTAGCCAATGAAATAAATATCAGAATAATAAGAAAATAAAATTATAAAATTATAAAATTTTACCAACATATAGAAAATATCAAAATCAAGGTGTGGTCAAAATTTTAGATCAATTGAACATCAGATGAAAGAGATGTGATGATTCAAAGTTCGTTCATATTTTCAAATTGTAATCTCATGAATAGCTGACTAGAAGGCAGACTTTATCGCATTCCAAAATAATAGAAGGAAAACTTTATCGCCTTCTAAAATTTCAAACAGCCGACTTGACTGCCTTTCAGAGATTTTAAATGGCGGACTTTACTGTCCTCCATAATCCTGGACGGCAGACTTGACTGTCTTCTATAATCCTAGAAAGTAGACTTAGACGCCTTCCATAATCCAAGAAGACTTGATTGTTTTCTATAATCCTAGAAAGTAGACTTAGATGCCTTCCATAATCCAAGAAGGCAGACTTGACTGCCTTCTACTGGATTTTTAAGCCAAATTCAATAAATTTGGGTTTTGACATATAATCTAAAGATCTAATCTATATTTTGGATCTTGATCTTAAAGAACATGATTCCATAAAACTATTTTGACCACTTTTGAAATCAAAATTTTTATTTTAAATATTAATACAAAATATTTTAGTTAATGAGTTATTATCAAAAGGAAGAAAAACTAATCTTCTCTAACCAAGTCCTTAAGCTCTAGTCACGAATCTCGCTTGTTCTAGAGCTTTTTCCACATTTTCTAATCACCCAAAGCAGAATTCATCCATTAGAATCAACTCACAAAAGATTAAACCCAAAAATTATTCTAGTTCTTCATAAAGAACATCATGTTACTTATCTTAGAATTAAGGCTATGTGCAAGAGAGCTTATGTATGACCTCAAGCCCTTATTTATGGTTACTTCTTTTCCTAATACTACCGAAATCAACTCCCTTTGGTTGCAGGGTCAGACTCCAACAGATAGAGTCTTTGCCAACAAGTAAAGTGAGTTCATTTGCAACTAGAAACCCAAATTTCACATGTAGTCAATTTTGACCACTTTAATGACTGAATTAGCTAAAAGTCCTTTAGATAAAGTTATAGTCTTTTGTATCCTTTTTTCAACTATATCCAGTATGTGAATTTTGGAATTTTGTGCGCGAACTTATCGCTTCTCCAATATGTTGTTGTTACATAGTTTTTCAAAGTATGAAATTTGACCAAGTGTTAGGAACCAACTAGTATAAATTATTTTAACTCATTAGTTGACTTAATTAGGTTTATTTAAATATATTTGGGCTTAATTAACCTTAGCCCAATAACAAATTAATGGGTTTGAGGTCAGGGGTATAACATCCTCTCCCCCTTAAAGAAATATCGTCTGTGAAATTTAAATCACCATATCTTACCAAATAAAGATGGATGCTTCTTCTTCATATGTCTTCCTATGTCTCCCAAGTAGCTTCCTCCGTAGAATAGTTCTGCCATAAAATCTTGGTTAGAGGAATCACCTAGGTTCGGAGTACTTGATCTTTATGATCCAATATGCGAATCGACTTCTCATCATAGGATAGGTCTTGTTGTACATCTAGTGGCGCATACTCGATCACATGAGATGGATCTGATATGCACTTTCTAAGCATAGTGGCATGAAACACCAAATGTACATTAGCCAATAGAGGTGGTAATGCCAACTTATATGCCACCTCACCAACTCACTGTAAAATCTCAAATGGCCCAATTAATCTTGAACTCAATTTGCCATTTTTGTCAAACCGCATCACACCCTTAGTATGGGATACCTTCACAAACACATGATCTTCCACTTCAAATACCAGCTCTCGCCTTCTATTATTTGCATAACTCTTTTGTCGGCTCTGAGTAGGAGCAGTCACTTCTTGATGATCACAATCTTCTCAGAACAATCTTGGATAATCTGTGGTCCTATCAAACTTCTTTCACCAACCTTAGACCAAGAAACAAGTTATCTACATGGTCTGCCATAGAGTGACTCACATGGAGCCATCCCAATTCTAGAATGATAAATGTTATTGTATACATACTCAATCAGTGGCAACTAATCATCCCAGCTACCCTATCACTCTAGGCTGCATGCTCTCAACATGTCCTCGAATATAGTCCTCTCAGACCGACTATCGGTCTAAGGATGAAAAACAGAGCTAAACTTCAGTTGTGTGCCTAATGCTTCCTATAGACTTTTCCAAAATCAAGCAGTGAATCTGGAATCCACACCATGCAATCGGACTATCTCATCAATGTACAATCTACTCAACTCATCTAATGACTCGGTCTTGTGAATAGCTAGAAAATGAGCATACATAGTTAACCGATCCACAATCACCCATATCATGCTTCTTACTTGTCTTAGGCAAGCCAGTAATGAAGTCCATAGTGATCTGCTTCCACTTCTATTAAGGTATTTTCATTGACTATAATGGACCAGCAGGTCTTTGATGTTCGGCCTTCACTTACTAACATGTCAAACATCTGGAAACAAAATCTGCAATGTCTTTCTTCATATATGACCACCATAAATTCTTTTTCAAATCTCAATACATCTTTGTACTTCCTAGATGTATAGAGAATTTGGATTTATGAGCTTCAGCCAGCAATTCTCTTCTTAGCTCGTCATCATTCGACACACATAACCTATTGGTAAGCCAAATGCCTCCATCTGTATCTTTCACCACATCAAGCTTATCTTCTATAGCAAGAATAGTCCGATCCATCTCCTGAGCTTGGATAATTCAGTCAATCATAGTAGACAGAACAATCAGCTACATTAGATATGACCTCTCACCATGTACCTGTGGTGTGGCTTCAATAGCGTCTTCTGTATCTTTCTACTCATAATGCAATTGCAATGTCATAAGCTTTCTGCTTAACGCATCAGCTACCACATTCGCCTTACCTGTGCGATAGTTTAAAGTGAATCATAGTCCTTTAGAAACTACACCAATCGCCTCTGTCTCAGATTGAGATCCTTCTATGAGAATATATATTTCAGGCTCTTATGGTCAGTGAATACTTCAAACTGCACTCTATAGAGATAATGCCCCCAAATCCTCAAAGCATGCACCACAGCGGCCATCTCCAGATCATGAGTAGGATAATTCTTCTCATGGTCCTTCAATTGTCTCGATGCATATGCTACAACCTTGCCACATTGCATAAGCACATATCTAATACCTTTGTGTGAAGTATCAGTGTATACAACAAAACCATCAATCCTACTTGACAAAGTGAGTATCGGAGCAATGATCAGTCTTCTCTTCAATTCTTGAAAATTTTGCTCGCATTCTACTGACCAAACAAATTTTGCACCCTTATGTGGCAACTTGGTCATCGGCTCAACTAGGGTAGAAAACCCCTCTATGAACCTCTTGTAGTATCTAGTCAAACCACGGAAACTCCTTATTTCAGCAGCAGTCTTTGGAGCCTCCCACTTCATAACAACTTCTACCTTTGACGGATCTATAAAAACTCTATCTTTGAAAATAATGTGTCCCAGATACTGGACTTGCTCAAGCCAGAACTCACATTTGCTGAATGTAGCATACAACTGATGGTCTCTAAGAATCTCCAATACAATCTTCAAATGCTCCTTATGTGCTTCCTTATTTGGAGAGTAAATCAGCACATCATCAATAAAAATCACTATAAACTAGTCAAGGTATGGCTGAAATATTCTATTCATTAAATCCCTAAATGAAGCAGGGGCATTGGTTAGCCCAAAAGGCATAACCAAGAACCCATAGTGACCATACCTTGTGTGGAAAGCCGCCTTAGGGATGTCCTCATGCTTCATCCGCGACTGGTAATAGCCAGATCGAAGATCAATCTTGGAGAAGACATTGGCTTATTGCAACTGATCAAACAAGTCATCAATCCTTGGCAAAGGATACTTGTTGTTGATGGTGACTTGATTGATCTTGCAATAATCAATACACAACTGTATTGACCAATCATTCTTCCGGACGAATAACACTAGTGCACCCCATGGTGACAGACTTAGACGTATGAAGTACTTATCCAGAAGTTCTTGCAACTTCTTCAATTATGCCAACTTAGCAAGAGCCATTTTGTATGGTGTTTTCGAAATAGGTGATGTCTCTGGCATAAGATCAATGATAAAATCAATCTCTAGTAGGCATCACGGGAGATCGTTAGGAAACTCATCGGGAAAGTCCCGAATCACCTCAATGTCTCAGCCGTGTCATTATCCATCACCACAATAGCCAAGAATGCCTCATAACTTTCCAATCAGCCTCTTTACCTTCCCTGCAGAGACAAACATCTTACTTAACTTATGCCTCAGACATCGAAAATAAAGTTGCTCCTATAGAGTTCCTCAGAATATAACCCTTTTTCCTACAACCGTCTAACAAAACATCATACTTTCCAATAAGTCCATACCAAATATGTCATCGAATCTATCATGTCAATGATATAAGTTTATATAAACATATATCTATCCTGATTCTATGGTCAGTCAAGACTGTGATAGTAATAGATCAAATTCTCTATGACTTAGCAAATCTATGGGTGGCACATAATATTCTCTAGCTGGCTCTCCCCCTTAACAGGACGAGACCAATCCTCTTTTCTAAATCTAATTGTCAAAACCAGCTATGTGTACAATCCATAATTGCATACCTAACTATCCTAGTCATAACCCTGTAAACCCAATAGAGCCTAATCAATCCTTACATTCCAAAACTTAAATCTACCTAAACTATGCTATCCACACTCTCAAGATCAATTTGGTATGGCTTATGATCAGATGGTAATGGTTAATATGCTCTCATGATTCATATGCTCGGATATCATATTATTACGCCCATGATCCGATTTAGTCATTCATACACTTCGGATTTAAATTAGGTAACTATGAAATCAAATAACATACAAATTTAAAATAAAAGATGAAAGACAAATAACCAAACAATAAACATACCATTTACCATCAAATGAATCTAAATATTCTATTATATTGCCATAATCAGGATCCTCAAACTACATCAAATATGTACCAAAAATAAAATCTCTCAACTCACTAAAAAAATATAAAAGTAAATATCATTTCTCAAATTCCTACTACATCAAATCTAAGAAAATAGTAAAACTAATCCTATATAACCTCCAAATGAGTCTGGGTGAAATCCTTTAAGCAATGTCCTACTCCACAGCTAACTCTTCCTCCTTAATCTCTGAAAATGTTATTCGGGTTTATGAGTACAACCACTCAATAGGCACATTAAACCCACCAAATGCTAACAATATAATAATTAAAAAGTAATGTTATCCAATATACATATAATTTACAATTTTACATATAACTAAAATAAGATCATGATACAAAACATGATCAAATATACATTTACCAAATCACATATATTTTCAAATAGTAGGAACATATCGAACTAACATATAGTATATAAGGTATGATCAGATTCTTATTTAACTGAACAAGTCTGCTAGCTATGATCAGAACATATCACATATCAAATTGATCATATCGAATTGAACATATAGTAAATTTACCATGGCATGGTAGCATATCAAATTAGAGTTCATATTATCAGAATAATTAATCAGAATGAACAAAGATTTTTAATCAAATTAGTTCAGATCAAAACAACTGAATATAGACGTCAAATCAACAAATTGAGCAGATCATAAGCTGAATCAAATATATCTAAATAGCAAATCATGTTTCATAATTATTATGCCAAACAAATCAAATCCAAACATATCAAATAAATATGCATTTAACCACCATATAAGAAGTCAAACAAATAAATACTAGAGCATATAGGCAAGTATGCTAAGGTCATAGCACATCTATAACCGGGGAGTTTATTGTCCCACCTCGGATGACTGAAAACAAAACACAATCACTGGGATTTTTCCATTGTCTACAGGTAAAACTCATCCACAGGCGCATATAGAATGAACTACAATCTCCTTAAGATGGCAATATCCAAACATATATCAAAAAAATATGGCATAATCATATTTTTATAAATTTCAAACTTATCATGGATTTGAAAATTTAATAGACAAAATGATACTTATACTTAAGAGTTAAAATATGTTTCCTTTACATACAAAAGAGACATTTAAGAGTCAAATAGGTTATATACATACTAAATTAGAGTATAGATGATCCAGATAGGTTGTTGTATAGAAGAATATGCTACTGAAATTTTCTCAGATTTTTCGGACGAAGAATTATAACTTTTGGCTAATAAAACTAATTTTCAAAGTTGAAAAATCAATAAATAGGGCCAAAAATAGCAAACAGATTAAAAAAAATTATCAAACTTGATGAACATGTCAAATAAAATATGTGTACAAAGTTTCAAGCAAAACGGATATCGTTTGAGTGATTTAGAGCATTGGATTGCATATGAAGAACTTGAGTGGATTATAGGCAATGAAATAAATATCATAATAATAAGAAAATAAAATTCAAAAATCATAAAGTTTTACCAGTAGATAGAATATGTCAAAATAAAGGTGTAGTAGAAATCTCATATCAATTGAACATTAGCTGAAAAAGATATGATCATTCAAAGTTCGTTCAAATTTTCAAATTGTAATCTTATGAATTGCATACTAGAAAGCATACGTTATCACCTTCCAGAATAATAGAAGGCAGACTTTATCACCTTCCAAAATTTCAGATGGCCGACTTGACTGTCTTTCAGCGATTTTAGACGAAACAAACTTTACTGTCGTCCCTAATCTTAGACGGCAAACTTGACTACCTTCTGTAATCCTCGAAACCACCTTCTATAATCCTAGAAGGAAGACTTGACCACTTTCTATTGAGTTTTTAACACAAATTCAAGAAATTTTGATTTTGACATATAATATAAAGATCTAATCTGTGTTTTGGATCTTGAGCTTAAAGAACATGATTCCATAAAACTATTTTAACCACTTTTGAAATCAAAATATTTATTTTTCATATTAAATATTTCATTTAATGGGTTATCATCACCTACCTCTTGAAGGAAGAATAACCAATCTTCTAACCAAGTCTTTAAGCTCTAGCCACGAATCCCTCTTGTTCTAGAGTCTTTTCAACATTCTCTAATCACCTAAAGCATAATTCATCAATTAGAATCACTCACGAAAGATTAAACCCAAAAAATTTTCTAGTTCTTGATAAAGAACACTATGTTACTTGCACTAAAATTGAGGTTGCGTGTAAGAGAGCTTATGCACGACCTTAAGACCTTGTTTATGGTTCCTTCCCTTCCTAATACTACTTAAATCAAGTCCCCTTGGTTGCAAGGTCGGACTCCAACAGATGGAGTCTTAGCCAACAAGTAAAGTGAATCCGATTACAACTCAGAACCAAATTTTCGCACGTTGTGAGTTTCTTTAGCTAAAAATCCTCAATTTTGACCCATTTAATGACTGAATTAGCTAAAAGACCTTTAGACAAAGTTATAGTCTTTTGTATTATCTTTCCACCTATATCCACTATGCGAATTTTAAAGTTTTGTGCGTGAACTTATTGCATCTCCAATATACAGTTGTCACACAATTTTTAAGCGTCCGAAATTTGACTGTATTGGAAACCAACTAGTTTCCTAATCAGGTCGCTAATAGACTTATTAGACTTATTTTGACTTAACTAATGACTTACCCATTCTAAACTTATTATTATATTACTAAATAGTAAATAGGTTTAAACCATTTTTTCTCATTAATTGACTTTATTAGGCTTATTTAAATATATTTGGGCTTAATTAACCTTAGCCCATTAACAAATTAATGGGTTTGAGATCTAGGGTATAATATATAATCTTCGCTTGTACTGATGCTCTCAAGTCAACCTGGGACATGGTCAACTGTCAAACCATAACCAGTCAACTCACTTAGATTAGATGCAACTATACGATATCAATAAAAACCTTTTTGATATAATGTATGTCCTGACCGGGACTTCTAAACATCATTCTTAAAGCATTCTCTTTCTAATTACCGAGAGCGAAGGATCCCATATTAAACACTCAATCATCTTCGAAGGTATTCTGCTAAATCTGATCACTTGACTGATTAGAACCCTATGGTTAGAGATCTGTTAACCACAAAGTCCAAAAGTCTACCGACAAGATGTCTTTGATGTCTCAAGTCTAAGGACCAATCACGCAACTGTAATATTGAATCAAGCTAGTCGACAGTTAGGTAATTTACCATCCAGCGATTCAAGTCGGATCAGTTCAGTGAATCTATTCACTAATAAACACTTATAGGCTCACCTTAGTGTCTCCATACAAGTGATTATGAGATCAGTCACTCTCATTAAATGACCAGGAGTAACATATACTAATCTCATCGGATATTTAATTTCCTTCTCAAATATCCTCTGACTAAGAACACTTAAGAATATGTGTTTAGAAGTTATCAATCTCATTCTTATGACGCATCATAATTTAACAACTATTGCACACATTCATGAAATTCACTATGAAACGATCAGACGATTTACGCATAATGAATATAATGTCATTATTATTATTAAATGAAACAAGAATATATAATGCATGTGATGGGTTTGACGGATACATACAATACTAACACTTGATGTATGTTAAACTTGATACATGGAAAATAAATATATTTAGATCATTAAAAATCCATTTGAATCATGATCATATCATATTTGGATGAATCTCGATTACCGTATCTATTCCTTGAATTATGCCTTATGTCATATTATTCATGAATCTTGCCTTGAAATTTGAAACTCATGATCTCCTCATCTATTAAATCTGAAATTTGATCTTTTGACTTGATTATCTGCTATTAGCTCAGACTATATGCCATACGATATATGATATGAGCCTCCCTATGTATTGGAGGATTTGTGTAATATGTTTATGGCTAGTATTTGAATAACCTGAGATCTTAATTTGCTCAAGAACCATGCTATATGTAGTGACATATATATGTGATAACATATTTCTATAAGTCTACTAGAAAATACCATTGATTTAGCATGATATATATGTGTGATACTATTTATAGCAATTTCCTTCTTTTTAACTATATGTAGAACTATACAAAATCATCATGTTAGTTTAATTGTATAATGTGATTTGAAAAATTACTATATATTATGTCATGTGAATGGTTTAAAGTCCATTGAGTGGTGGACTTATAAATATGACCAACTGTTTTTCAGGAGAAACCGATTCAGGATTTGCTTAGGTAAGGAATTAAACATATTAAATTTTTAGGAGATCTTTTGGTTATCAAATTAGTAGTTTGATGTAGCAGGGAATGATGAGAAATTGATGTACTTTTTTTTATTTCGTGAGATTGAGAATTTATATACTAATTGATAGATATTATAATTTACAAACTTTGGTATTAGCTATATTTTGAATATTTTAGATTAATTGAAGATTATGATATTTGATTAAATTATCTTGTAGTTGTTTAGTTCTCATAGCTATTTATATGATGGGATTTATTCCAAGATTAATGCAGTCGGAATCTGAATTAAAAAAAAAGACTCGGATCCAGGACATTACATCTTTATCCAGTGGTAAGACAAAACCTATTAAATCTTTAGCAATGTAGTCGGGGAACGCTCTCAAATCCCACCTAGTTCATGCATGCATACCTCCAGGATTTAACATGTTGCCGTAGGTTTATACATAATCTCATAGTTATTAATCAAATTGATATGGAAATCCAGAGATGGTCCTTGTGGGTTCAAAAGGTGGCTCCTACCTTATAGTATTTTGGTCCGAAAAGAATCAAGAGGTGACTCCTATAGCATAGCACTTTGGTCCATGTGACCCTTAGGTCCCATACTGTCGACTGATGTATCCACATCAAAATGTCATAATTACATGCATGCATCATCATACAGTGTTGTGCCATATATAAAAGTACACAATAGAACTTAAAATATGCAAAATAACATGAATTTACTAGTTTAAATGGGTTCTGCCTTTCTATTCTGAAAAGCATCTAGATAACTCAATGTGCCTCAAAGAAAATTGAAATGCTTAGGCTATTCCGACGTCTTTCATTGTAGTAATACAGATTTCAATAAAACTATCATTCGAAACAGTAATCATAGACATGCTATTATTGGATTAAAAATGCTTTAACAGGATAAACATGGTAAAAAGACTAATTATGGATTCTTTTCAAAAACCATAATTATGAACATGCTATTAAAGATCTAACATGCTTCTACCAATTAATTAGAATTTTAAAACGAGATTAACAAATTAATGATTGCATGATCAAGACCGAAACTAATAAGTCTATGTTATAGTCTTAAAATTGATTACAGACAAAATAATCAATTACCTAAAATGCGACCAAACTTGACGTCTTTCAACTTAATCGATTACAAACTAATCATAAAAATAGATAATCTTGCAGCGATTAATCGATTAAACAACTAATCGATTACTTGAATCGCGTCGCTATTACCCGTCGCCTTTCAGTTGAATTGATTAAATAGATAATCGATTACAACATATAATTGATTACATACAATTAATTATTGCATCTACTTGATTATAAGAGATGGCTAGTTACAATATGAAATCGATTACCATAGATCATCGATTATAGAGTTAATCGATTATCTGAAAAGCGTCGATCATCTTCGATGCCTATCAACTTAATCGATTGTACATGTAATCGATTATGTTGAAATGCATTAGGCACCTTGGACGCCTTTCAACGTTAGAACCCAGATTCTTATATTATCTCATAATTTCATGACTTGATAAAAAATTACAATTTGAACAACATCTGAATGGGCTTAAGAACATCGTATTTCGTTTTGACAATTCATAGCTTCACATGTTCATAGTAGATAGGAAAATAGTTTTGAAAATAAAATTTTCTATATAATAACAGCTAGGGAATCATAATTAATCATCACTTGTCTCTCTACCAAATGACCAAGAACGAGAAGAAACCCACCTAGGCACACCAAAGATCTCCCCTCTCGTGCATCCACACCACTATAACGGCCTCATGCGAACTCATCGCGTGAAGAACCACCACGAACTGCATCTGCTCTCCCTCTAAGCTGGTTCCAATTCTCTAACTCTCTCTATGGTTCAATGATGCACTAAAGGGGTCTTGACATGAAGGGGAACTATACATAGGCTCTAGGGTCAAGTTCTAAGTGGAAATAACTCCCTACGGATAGAACTCTTGGAGTCTAACTCAACCTGTACTATGGGGCAAAATCGCGTCAACTTGACTGGAGGTCTATCATCTCCTTATAAAAAACGTCTAGATCAGATGACGCTTATCATAACAGAGATCAAAATTCCACCCAAAGAGTTCTAAATCTACTAATGGCTACTAATGAACTATTAACAGATCATTATCGGGTCAGACCTTACACCTTCTGTTAGGAACTCCCACCGGGATCAAAGAACGCAGTGGAAAATAAAATTAATGATCACGGGCCATTTCAAACAACAAAATCAAAAGAGACGGTGAACGTTCTTCATCTTGCATGAATTCGAATCCGCATCCAAATGGTTCCGTCGGTGCGATGCCGCAAGTTGCGCAGGTGTCCGGCCTCTAGCGGTATACACACCATCTTCCCTATGACGGATCATCCTCACTTCTTTGCCCAACGCAGCGTCCACGAATCCTGTCTAGCTTCGCATAATCCTCTGCGACATATGGAGACAAATTTCCGTTCAACGAGAAGTGGTGCAGGAAAGAGGCAGAGCGAACACCGAAAGAGGGTGCCCCTGGGTGTGGGATGGCCAGAGAGAGAGGGGCAGTTGCTACTGGTCAAAGTGCCTGGCCTCTGACCTAAGAACATTCTTATATATATTAAGTTGTGCACGATTTTTCACAAAAACCCGAACTTAATATAAAACTTATTTTTCGACCTGTTAACTGAAGATCTTTTGCATATGACCCTCTAGGCCCAAATACTAGTCTAGTTAATTGCTCATTAAGCCAAGTAAGTCTTTACTGACTCACTAAATTAATTAATATGTACATATTAATTAATTAATCAAATTTAATATAGCACATTAAATTCGGAGGACCTCTGATCGCGTTGGGTGCCAAGCAACGAACCTAGAAGGTATTGGAGTTCTACAATCCACTCATGAAACCTTTCCATCATCAACTAACGCATGGACATAATCCTTCATCCGTACAATGTTCCCAAATCGACCTAGGGTATAGTGAACTGTTAAATCTTAGCAGGTCGATTCACTTGAATTGGATGCGGCTAAACAATATCAGATAACTCTTTATCTGATAAAGTGTCCGCCCTGACCAGAGACTTAAGCGCATCATTCTCATAACATTCTCTCTCATTTCACGAAGAGTGGATGATCCCTTGTTGACCACAAAATCACCTTCGAGGATATTTCACTGAACCCGATCAGTTAACTTATTAAGATCTTATGGTAAGGGATTCATTAGTCAAGGTCAAAGCTCAGAAGCCTACCAACGAGATGTCCTTAGTGTTTTAGATCTAAGGACCAATTACACATTCGTAACAATGAATCAAGCTATTAACAGTTAGTTAGGTAACAGTTCAGTGAACTCATTCGCCAATGAGCACTTTTTACAGGTCCAACATAGTGTCTCCACACAAGTGACTTATTGTAACGACCCGTCACCCTATAATCAGGGATCCGATTACTAAATGGATACCGAATCATTAAAATTAGGAACTGAACCAGAATCTCAAATAAGTCTGGGAAATAAATGATAAACGAAGCTAAACAATTCACAAAGCATCGAATTGTAAAGAAATTGCAGGAATTAAAAATTATTACAATTCGACTCAACTAAGTAAATAATTACATAATCCAACTGAAATGAAATAATTAAGCGTACAGGTATGAAATAAAAGAACAACTACATCGGGGCATACCCTGGAACAGTAGCTGCTGGCGTGCAACCCAAGACGAGGCTCCACAACACTACGCCTGCCGAGAACCCTCACTTGAAAACCGCAGGGGTAAGTCACACTAGAATGGACTCAGTAGGGATCCTTCGATCCCCACCTCCCACACACGCACCCATAATCGCAATAACACAAGGGTAAGGACAACATTAGCGTAAGTAAAGTAGTAAGTGAATCCGACGTTCACTGAAAAGGAACACACCATAAACTGTCAAGCCAACCGGGAAAACACCGACCCGCTGGGACGGAACAGCAACCCCTCGGATAGCACGCTGTCTACTCCGGCCTATCTAGTTCTAGGTGGTTCCACCTCCTCTCAACCATGAGTGATACTCCGAAGTATACCACTCCTACATCTGTACTAGCTATTACTCCGGGCTACACTAGGTGACCCTCGCCTACCAGATGTCACCTTGTCACTCCCACACCGACACAGGGTGTAAAGTGCTGACAACTGTCACTCTAGGTCCACGATCGCAAAAACACAACACAATGCGACCCGGTCACGTGAAAATCACCGCCCCCAATGTATGATTTCAAGCATGCATTTAACAAGATTGATTAACAATAGACATACATGTTAATTGCAGGGATTAATGTGGTTCTGTCTTGAATCGTGTCGCCCATAGCCGACATTCAAGACCTCGAAACAAGTTTTCTGTATTCTCAAGCACTGGGACCTAGGGATATTGTCCTGAATGGTGTCGCTTCTGGCCGACGCTATTCAGCTCTTTATCCCACACTGGCCTCGGGAACCGGGAAAATGGGCCGTAAATCGCTTCAACCCAGGTCGACACCATTTCAAATGGCGTAACCTGGTCTCAATGCCATTTGACGCTTGAAACCGACCTTCCTCCTTCCTCCACCGAGCCACACTAGGATCCTTCTCCCCCAATTGCACGAAAAACCTAAAAATAGAGAAAGGGGAAAATTATGAACACAATAACATGCTAAATCCATTTTTTAAAACACCCTCTTTCAATTCAAAAACCCCTAGAACATGCTCATTTCAAGTCCTAAAATCCCCCCACATAACCATAACATGCTCCAAAGCGGGAAGTCATGATTTAAAACAATCCACATCAAGTGAGGATTGTCATCCTACCGATTACTTGATCTCCTCTTAGTTCCTCGCTGTGATCCGCTACACCGCAAGCCGCCGCCGGTACCACCGTGGACGCCGTCACTCTACTGGGACGTCGGCCGCCGTCCGGAGAGCAAGGTGCCGCGGAAGAGATGGTGGTGGTAGTGGTGAGAGGTGGAAGGGGTTTGAAGTGGAGGAAGAGGAAGAAGAGGAAGAGGAAGGGAAGGAAAGAGTCGGAGGGATTCGGAGAGAGGGAAGAAAGAGAGAGGAAATGAGAGAATGAGAGAAAGAAGGGAAGGCTTAAGACGTCAAATAGAAACAGGCTAAATTGCGTAGTTCTAGGACGATGCCATTCAGACAACAGGACGGGATCGTATGCTGGCAGAACTCTGAATCGCGTCTGCCACGCACGACGTCAATCAGACCACACGACCGGAGTTGTATGCGCACGCCCCAATGCTGACCCACGCGACGCAGCAACAAGTCTTCTAAATGGCGTCCCCCCAGGCCGACACCATTCTAAATGGCGTCGCGCACGCCCGACGCTATAAAGAAGCCATGCCCCAGACCTATAAGGGCCCATCCAAGGGGGGTCCGACACCGAAATCGATCCGATAACTAAACCCGAAACCTTAGTCTTTACACTTATAGGATCAATCACCATCATCACATAAGCTGAAGTGACATGTATTAGTCTAACCGGATGTTTAATGTCCTTCTCAAACATTCTCCATCTGGAAACAATTAAGAACATGTGTTTACAAGTCTTCATTCCCATTATTATAATCTCATCATACTCCGAAGATTATTGCACACATTCACAGACTTCATCACGAAATGATAATTAAACTCGAATCACACATAATGAATATAAGCTAAGTTTATTAATAAATGAACAAGATGAAACATAGTATTTGATTGGCTTGCAGGCCACCATATACTAACAATCTCCCACTTGGACTTAAAGCCAATCACCCTTGTATTGAATGCCAATATTCTTAAGGTAATGCTCAAACATATTTTAAGACAACGGCTTCCTTAGTGGATCTGCTATATTGTCGACTGAGGGAATCCTTTTCACCACGATATCTCCTCGAGCAATTATCTCTCTCATTAGATGAAAGCGCCTCAAAATGTGATTTGACTTCTGATGAGACTGTAGCTCTTTCGCTTGAGTTATCGCCCTATTGTTGTTACACAATAGTGAGACAAGATCAGAGATGCTCTCCACAACACTAAGGTCGCTGATGAATTTCTTCATCCAGATTGCTTCTTTGGCGGCTTCAACTGCAGCAATGTACTCAGCTTCTGTTGTCGAATATGTAGTGGTTTCTTGTTTATAACTTTTCCAGCTCATTGCTCCCTCGTTGAGCGTGAATACAAATCCAGATGTGGACTTGCTGTCATCCGAATCAGACTAAAAACTTGAGTCAGTGCATCCTCGCAACTTTAAATCTCCTCTTCCATATACTAGAAAGATATCCTTAGTCATTTTCAAGTACTTAAGGATACATTTCACACGCTTCCAATACTCATCACCTCGATCTACTTGATATTTGATCGTAACACTTAGAGTATATGCTACATCAGGCCTAGTACATATTATGGCATACATAATGGAACATATGGCTGAGGCATAAGGAATTTTATCCATTAATGCCCTCTTCAGGGGTCTTAGGCGACTGCCCTTTAGAGAGATAAATTTCATGTCTCATCGGTATGAGACCTCTCTTGGAATTTTTCATGCCAAACCTTTTGACAATAGAATCTATGTACGTGGATTGGGTTAATGCAAGCATCTTCTTTGATCTATCTCTATAAATCCGTATTTCCAATATATAAAATACTTCTCTCAAATCCTTCATGGAAAAGTTCTTAGACAACCATACATTTATTGATGATATCATCGCTACATCATTCCCAATGAGTCGTATGTCGTCAACATAAAGGACTAAGAAGGTGATTGTGCTCCCACTTGTCTTCTTATACACACAAGCTCATCTTCATTCTTAATGAAGTCATAAGATTTGATTGTCTCATCAAACTTTATGTTCCAGCTTCGAAAAGTTTGTTTCACTCCATAAATGGATCTTTGCAATTTACATACCATATCTAGAGATATTTTGGAAGTAAAGCTCTCTGGTTGTACCTCTTCCTCAAGGTTTCCATTGAGAAAAGTTGTCTTCACATCCATCTGCCATATCTCGTAGTCATGACATGTTGCAATGGAGAGAAGCACCCGGATGGACTTAACCGTAGCAACTGGTGAGAAGGTCTTGTCATAGTGAATACCGTGTCTTTAACGATAATCCTCCGTCACCAACCTTGTCTTATAAGTCTCAATATGTCCATCTGCATCGATATTTCTCTTAAAGATCTACTTGCACGCGATAGGTACTATACCCTTAGATAAGTTTACCAAATTCCAAACTTGGTTGATGTACATTGACTGAATTTCAGGGCTCATAGCTTCTCGTCATTTCCCGGCCTCTGGACTCTCAATGGCCTCCTGATAAGTCTTGAGATCATCATCCTCATTGTAGAGTGTCTTAGAATCACTTCCATTGATATGTCTTACATATCCCTCGGGTTGTTTAAGCATTCTAACGGACCTACGAGGTTCTTGTGTTTATGTTTGAACATGTTCATAAATCAACGGTTCATCTGATGAACTTGTAACAGTCTCTGAGTCTGAATCTTCTTATAGAATTATTTTACTCACATTGTCCTTTTGGATAATATAATCTTCTTTCAAGAAGACAACAGAACGACAAGACAAACACCTTTTGTTTGTCAGGATGATAAACAAGATGGATTCTTCAAGCAAAAGGATGAAGAAGATGCTGGAGAAACTCTCCGAGGTGGAGAATCATCTAATTGGAAGAGATCATAACTTTGGTAGAAGGGTCAAGGGGCATAGCCTTTATTAACAAAGGTAATATGAATAATCAAACTGTGAGCAAAATATAACATGCAAGTAGACAGATGCTCACTGAAAATAAAAAGGAATGAAGCACAATATATGCAATAAGCAGATGCTAATTGAAATATTTTTGTTGTTTTGAAATATTCATTTTTGTTTGGGTTTTGGAACATATATATCTTTTTTTGGATTTTTTTGAAATAAGTGCTTTTTTTTTTTTTTTGAAGTATGTACCTTTTTTTGGATTTTGAAATATGATATAAACTAAAAGACCAGCATGGTACTCAGATCAAAAGATCATATTCGTTTATTAACTTAATTCCCAAATTGTTCTTCAATAATCTAACTTAAACCCATCATGTTTGAACTTGTGTTTCCATTCGTGATCCCATTTGATGATTTGATCCTTAGTCAATCTAGATTGTTCCTTAAGTTTGGAGTACGCCTCTTTCGAAAGAAAGGAAGAATTGGTTTAGAAAGCCCACGAGAAGGTTCCTGAGACCTAAAAATATGTTCCTTTTCTACCCTAATATTTGTTGGGGTTCGGTCATTTTCTTTCCAGGATATTTATCGATCTTGCGTTCCCTTTTATTTCATTTCACGGCCTTGATGTAACGTTTGTAGTGTAATGGCCTTTTGATTTGACTTTTGCCTTTTGCCTTTTGCTTTTGCTTTTGCTTTTCTTTTCTTTTTCTTGGGACAGATCTCCCACATTTTTTTTATGACGGCCTCCTACTAAGATGGCGGGTATTCTTGGTAGTCTATTCTAAGCCTCGTTCCGACATCATGGGCCGAGTGTAAAAACAGAATTTTGTTTTGAAAAGAATGATTTGCACTTTACACTTTCAGTCAAGCTTTCGGTATTCCTTTGGACTTGGCATTTCTTGTTACTCACGAATCAAACGTGTCAATGTGTGCAGTAATGTGTTTAAATTAAATTATTCAGACTGAGAAGGGAATTTGAGTTTCTAAATTTTCTGATTCCAGTGGACTTTGCACCATGCTGATTGACTTTTTAACCTAAGGGTAGTATTTCTTAAGATACAGACCATTCCATGGATGAGTTAACTCTTCCCCTTCTGCATTGACTAGACGATAAGCGTTACCAGGAAAAGCGTGCGATACAACATATGGTCATTCCCAATTGGGTTGGAGCTTAGAACGCGGACCATCAAGTTTTACAAAAATTCTTTTGACGACCATTTCACCAACTTTGAACTTACGTTCAATGACTTTCTTTTGATAAAAGCGTACTAATCTACTCTGATAAACTCTTGCATGATTGGCAGCTGACCATCTTTTCTCGTCTAAGAGTTCCAATTGAACAAGGAGTGTTGAACGGTGTTCATCAATGGAGAATTCCTTATTCAATTGTACTCTCAATGACGGTATAAGGATCTCAAATGGAACTACCGCCTCTATTCCAAATGTTAAGGAATAAGGAGTCTGCCCAGTGGGCGTGCGAATTGAAGTTCGGTAAGCCCATAGAGCCTCAACCAATTTTTCTGGCCAATCTGTGAATTTGTTAGACTTGCACGTCTTTTTGATGATTTTTATCAAAGTCATGTTAGTTGCCTCTGCTTGGCCATTGCCTTGCGGATAATAAGGAGATGAATGATGCAATGCAATTTTGTACCTGTTGCAGAGGTCTTTCAGTTCTTGTGACACGAATTGCGGTCCATTGTCGGTGACGATAGTGCTTGGAATTCCAAATCGAGTGATGATGTTCTTCATGATGAACTTGCAGATGGTTGATGCTTTGATCTCCACATACGCTTCAGCTTCTTCCCACTTGGTGAAGTATTCCGTTGCCGTGAGGATGAAGGACCTTTGCCTAATGCTGGAATCATGATTACTAAGGGGTCCGATGATATCGAAAGCCCACATGGAGAAAGGCCATGGGGAGGAAACAGGATGGAGTGAAGATGCAGGAGAATGAATCTTATCGGCGTGAAGTTGACACTTAGCACACCTACGGACATATCCTACACAATCTTCTTCCATGGTTGGCCAATAGAATCCTTGTCTAAGGATTTTCTTTGCTAACATATGTCCATTGACATAACCACCACAAACTCCGGCATGAGCTCCTTCCATAACCTTCCAAAGCTCATCTTCGTCTCAACATCTTAGAAGAACTCCATCAAAACCTCTTTTGTATAATGCTCCACCAACTAGGGTATATCTTTGAACAACTCCCCTGATAACCCTTTTCTCCTCAGTAGTAGCTTCTTCATGATATGATTGATCTTCACAATATTTAGCAATTTCATAGTACCATGGCTTCTGCTCATCATCCATCTCTTCTAACAGCTCCATTAACATGATCTCTATCTTTTCCACAATATCTCCATTTCTGACTTTCTTCAGTAACTTCTCCTTAGTTCTAAGGAATGAAGGGTCTTTCACGGCGGGTGAAAGACGCCTATGAACAATGATCGACTCGGATTGTCTGCTGATTGGGAAATTAAGAAAAGATGCAAGTGAAGCTAGAGCGTCAGCTAAGATGTTCTGATTCCTAGGAACATGGACAAAGATCAATTTTGTGAACAACTTAGCATAAGCAGAAGTAAGTTCTTGATAAAGCTTGAGCTTGGGATCAAGAGTTCGATACTTGGTTAACACATGGCGAAGAATCAGTTGACTATCACCTACAATCCTGAGTTTGGTGGCACCATGGAGATGAGCAGCCTCGAGGCCAGTAAGGAGTGCCTCGTATTCAGCTATATTGTTAGTGACTGGAAAGTCAAGCTGAAAGGCTTGTGGAATGGTGACACCTTCAGGTGATAACAGAACAATACCAATACCCTTTCTATGGGAATTCAGAGCTACGTCAAAATGCAGAGTCCACATATCATCTCTGATTTGGTCTATGGACATCAGTTCCTTATCCGAAAACTCCGATCGAACTGGATCAAAATGAGGAAGGGGGTGATGAGCGAGATGTTATGCTATGGCATAGCCCTTAATCGCTTTCTGCTGAATGTAAGTGATATCGAATTGAGATAGAAAACTTTGCCATCATACTAACCTATCAGTAAAGACAGATTTCTCCAGGAGAAACTTGATTGAATTCATCCTAGCGATGAGATGGACTTCATGGGCTAGAAAGTAATGCTTCAATTTCTGAACGACCTATACCAATGCTGCACATGTTTTCTCAATCGCTGTATATCTCTGCTCAGCGGGGTTGAATAGTTTAGAGAGATAGTAGGCTGCCCTCTCCTTTCCTTCTTCATCCTCTTGTGCTAGGACAGCCTCCACTGCATCATCCAGGACAGAAATGTAAAGTATCAATGGTTTGCCTAGAGATGGTGGTCTCAAAACAGGAGGACTTGCCAAATAATTATTTAATCCTTCGAATGCCACCTGACACTTATCGTCCCAATCGAATTTGACTCCCGGCTTAGTAAGCTCGTAAAACGGCTTACACCTTTGTGAGTGCTGGGAGACAAAACGGCGAATAAATTGCAACCTCCCGATCAATCCTCTTAACTCTTTCAAGTTCTTGGGAGGTGGCATTTCTCTAATTGCCTTCGCCTTGTTGAGATCGATCTCAATTCCCCGTTTGCTGACAATGAATCCAAGTAATTTCCCTCAGGATACCCCAAATACACATTTCTTGGGGTTCATCTTTAACTGATATTCCCTTGATCTTTCTAATACTCTTGCCAAAACTTTGGCATGCTCGGCCTTAGTCTTAGATTTCACCAATAAGTCATCCACATACACTTCTAGATCGATATGCATCATGTCGTGAAATATTGCCATCATAGCCCTTTGATAAGTGGCTCTAGCATTCTTTAATCCAAAAGTCATGACGACATAGCAACATGTTCCCCAAGGTGTAGTGAATGATGTTTTTTCTTGGTCTTCTTCTGCCAATTTGATCTGATTGTATGCTGAAAATCCATCCATAAATGATAAAGTCTCATAGCCAGCAGTATTATCGATGAGTACATCAATGTGAGGCAATGGAAAATCGTCCTTAGGACACGCCCGATTCAAATCTCGGAAGTCAATGCAAATCTTGGCCTTCCCATCTTTCTTCATAACCGGAGCTATGTTGGCCACCCATTATGGATAAAAGACAACTCTAATGAATTTGACTTTATGTAGTATGTCGACCTCTTCCTTCATCTTTAAAGCCATTTGTGGGTGGAATCGCCTTAGCTTCTCCTTGACCGAGCTAGCTCCATCTTTTAATGTCAACCTGTGTTCCACTAATGATGAGTCTAACCCCGGCATATCCTCATAACTCCAGGCGAAAGTATCCTTATAATCTTTGAGAACTTGTACCATTGCCTTCTCATCCTCTTCAGAGAGATTTTGCTAACGAGGACAACCTTAGGTTCGTCTTCAGTCCCTAGATTGACTTCTTCAGTGGGCTCTTCTACGGCAGCTGAGGGTTCATCGAATCTTTTCACTCCACTCGCATATGCCTCAGCCGCGTCCTCGTCGTCTTCCTCATCTTCAATAATGGAGTCTTTTTCATGTATCAACTCATACACCCCATATCCATCATTAACTGACTCATCATCTATACAATCCTCTGGCATCTGAATTGGATTCTCTAATAGCTGAGGGATCATAGAGCAAGAAAGACATTTATCAGCTAAATCCTGGAGGTATCTATCTGGAATTCGTCTACCCTTAGATTTTCTAGACTTCCTAACCTGACTAACCCACCTAGAACTAGACTCCCTAACTGTAACGACCCGCCACCCTATAATCGGAGATCCGATTACTAAATGGGTACCGAATCATTATTTTGGAACCAACCAAGATCTTGATAAGTCTGGGAAATAAATAATTAACTAAGCTAAACATTCACATCGCATTGAATTGAAAAGGAAGTGCAAGAATTAAAAGTTATTACAATGCGACTGGACACAGCAAATAATTACATACTCCAACAAAAAAGAAATAATTAAGCGTACAGGCCAGAAATAAAATAACAACTACGTCGGAGCATACCTCGGAACAACAGCGGCTGGCGCGTAACTCTAAGCAGCACTCTCCTCGCTAAGCCTGCCTGGAACCCTCACCTGAAAGCCGAAGGGGTGAGTCTCAACGAAAAGACTCAGTAGGGATCCTTCGATCCCCACCGCCCACTCACACACCCACAAGAGCAATAGCACAGATAAAGGTAAAGTAAGCAAGTAAAGCAGTAATTACTACTCCTAATTCTCGAATATAAACCACGTGTATTCGAAATGTAACATGCATATCTCAAAAACCGTTCTACCAAGGAACCTACAACCAACGTCTCGGCAAAACACGTCAACCACACAACGAAACGTGGGAAACACCGACCCGCTGAGACCAAACAGTAACCCCTCGGATAGCACGCTAGCTACTCCGGCCCAACTGGCTCAGGTGGTTACTCCTTCCCTCAGCACGAGTGACACTCCACAGGTACCACTCCAACACCGATACTAGCTAACCCCGGGGTACACCAGGTGACCCTCTCTCTAGGCATCACCCCACCACTCCCACACCGGCGCTGTGTCCCTCCCAAACCGACACAGGGTGGCAAGCGCTACAACTGTCACTCTAGGTCCACAATCGCGCGAAACATAACACAGTGCGATCCGATCACATAAAAATCCTCATCCTCGAGTACGATTTCAAACATGCAATAAACCAAACTATCTAACAGTGTGAAGATATGTTAACAGAATGAATTAATGTGATTTTGTCTTGAATCGCGTCGCCCAAGGCCGACGCCATTCAAGCCTCCTAAACTGGTTTATGAAATCCCGGCCTCAGAATATGGCCTAAAACACGTCGTTCCGGAAATCCGCCATTTGAAAAGGCGTCGCTGTGCTTGGACGCCATTCACAACAGAAGTCCCCTCTGACAGAAACCGTTACCGGGGCAATTTCTGCCTAAATGGCGTCGTGCTGGCCCGTCGCCATTCTTAATGGCGTCGTCCTAGCGCGACGTCATTTAGCGCCAGAAACCATGTTTCAGCAGCTCGACCCGAGGGTCCCCTTTAACCCCAAATTCGTCCCAAAAACATCCAAAACGGGAAGAATGAAAAGGGAAACTAATCCATCACAGGAAAACTCACAAATCCACATTCATAGGAACCACCATAATCATCAATAAAGCCCCCTTAATTAACATGCTTATTCTACCCAAAACCCCATACACGCATCATGCTTCAAAGTGGGAAAACATGGTTTTAAGTTGAAACACCACGGGGATCGTAACCCTACCAGTTACTTGAACTCCTCCAAGCTCCAAGCCGCCTACCCGCCTCGCCCCACGTTGCCGCCGGTACCACCGTGGATGCCGTTACTCCACCGCGACGTCGGCCGTCGTCCGGAGAGAAAAACGCCGCGGAGGAAATGGTGGTGGTAGTGGTAGGAGTTAGGAGGTCGATGGAGTGGAGGAAGAGAGGAAATGGTGGGAGGAAAATGAGGAGAAAGGGAAAAAATGCCGCCGGGTCGCCGGAGGAAGAGAGGAGAGAGAGGAGGAGGAAGGAGGAAATGAGGGAAAGGAAGGAGGATTTGCGGGGTCAACCAGAAGCTGAGTAAAACGCGTCGTGCACTCCCGACGTCTTTCAGATGACAAGACCGAGCCGTACACTGACAAGTCAAGGTCGTACTCTGAAAGGCGTCGTCCATCCAAGATGCCATTTAGACGATATGACCGGGGCCGTACTCTCGCGACCCAAGGCCAGCCCACGTGGCGCCCACGTGGCACAGCCTAAAACGCGTCTACATTGCTGGACGCCGTTTAAACCGCGTCGAGCCTGGCTCGACGCGAAACAGAACAGAGTTCCACCCCTATCAGGGCCTGAACTACAGGATCCGACCCCGAAAATTGACCCGATAATCGGATCCGAAACCTCAATCCTTACATTCTCCCCCCCCCCCCTTAAAAGAATTTCGTCCCCAAAATTGCCTACTACAATTAACAAGGGCGAAACATAAAGATACAAGCTCACAAGAGAACTTACAAGAAAAGGTAGGGAACCTGCTCCCGCATCTCATCCCCGGAGCGATACTGTCAAATCACCTTAACCAGAGGTACAACCTTGTTCCGAAGGACCTGCTCCCTACGATCCTCAATACGTACTGGAAACTCTGGAAAGGACAAGTCCTCAGCGATTTCCAATTTTGAAAAATCTAAAACATGAGATGGATCATGAACATATCTCCTCAGTAAAGAAACATGGAACACATCGTGTACCCCTGCAAGACTGGGCGGCAAGGCTAGCTGATACGCCGTTTCCCCAATTCGAGCAAGAATGGGAAAAGGCCCAACATATCGCGGACTCAGCTTACCTCGCTTCCCGAATCTCATCACACCCTTGGAGGGTGAGACTCGGAGAAACACGTGGTCCCCAACCTCAAACTCAAGTGGTCTCCTACGGATGTCTGCATAACTCTTCTGTCTGTTCTGAGCTGCAATCAATTTTTGTTGTACCACTCTGGCAACCTCAGCACACTGCTGTACCAACTCTGGTCCTGCTATCTGCCTCTCGCCGATCTCGGACCAATTCACGGGGGATCGACACGGTCGCCCGTACAATGCCTCATAAGGTGCCATGCCGATACTAGAGTGATAACTGTTATTATAAGCAAACTCCACTGTGGACAAGTGCTGCTCCCAAGAACCTCCCCAATCTAGGCAACATGCCCTGAGCATATCCTCCAAAGTATGAATGGTTCTCTCTGACTGCCCATCAATTTCGGGATGATAGGCCGAGCTGAAGGCCAACTGCGTGCCTAAGGCCTTCTGAAAACTCTTCCATAACCTAGAAGTAAATCTTGGATCCCGGTCTGATACGATGGATAAGGGCACCCCGTGCAGAGAGATGATCCGATCCACAAACAGCTTAGCCAACTTACCGACTGACAAGTCCTTCCTAATAGCCAGGAAGTTTGCCGACTTGGTCAATCGATCAACAATGACCCAGATCGCGTCCCTTCTGCCAGGGGACACAGGTAATTCCATCACAAAGTCCATAGTCACATGCTCCCATTTCCATTCTGGGATCGGCAAGGGCTGCAACAACCCTCCTGGTCTCTGATGTTCTGCCTTAACCTACTGACAAGTCATGCACTTAGCCACATAATCAGCCACATCCTTCTTCATACCAGGCCACCAAAAGTGCCTCCTCAAATAATGATACATCTTAGTCGTTCCGGGATGCACTGCATATCTAGAACGGTGCGCCTCATCCACGACACTCCTGCGCACGTCCTCTTCCGTCGGAACATAGAGTCTGCTTCTAAACCTGACTGTACCATCGTCCCACAATTCCACCTCTGGTCTCTGGAGAATCTGCGGTAACTCTGCATCTGCCCTCTGAGCCTCAATTACGGCATGGTACACTGCTGGCCTCACAGTTAAGCTGGCCAACACGGCTCGATCAGCCTCTCGCGGAACCCTAAAGGAAGATTCCACAACCAGCTCAAATAACCTCCATTCTCGAACCATGAGATATGACATGACCGTCTTCCGACTCAAGGCGTCTGCCACCACGTTAGCCTTGCCCGGATGATAAGAAAGGTCGAGGTCATAATCATTGATGAATTCCATCCACCTGCGTTGCCTCAAGTTCAGATCCTTCTGCGTGAATACATACTTCAAGCTCTTGTGATCAGTAAAAATCTGAAATTTCTCTCCATACAAATAGTGCTGCCAGATCTTCAATGCAAATACCACAGCTGCCAACTCTAAGTCATGAGTGGGATAGTTCTCTTCATGCTTCTTCAACTGTCTAGAAGCATAGGCCACAACCTTACCATGCTGCATCAGAACAGCACCCAAACCTCGATGTGATGCATCTGAATAAACTACAAATCCACTTGAACCTGATGGAAGCACCAACACTGGAGCCGAAGTGAGGCGAGTCTTCAAATCAATGAAACTCCGCTCACACTCCTCGGTCCACACAAAACGAACTCCCTTACGAGTCAACCTCGACAAGGGGGCCGCTATTGAAGAAAAACCTTGAACAAACCGCCTGTAATAACCTGCTAGCCCCAAGAAGCTCATGACCTCAGTTACTGTTGTTGGCCTGCTCCAATCCATCACTGCCTCAATCTTGGCTGGATCAACTGCAATGCCATTACCAGAAATGACATGCCCCAGGAAGTGTACCTTGTCTAGCCAGAATTCACACTTACTAAACTTGGCATAGAGTTGGTGCTCTCTCAAAACCTGCAATACCACCTGAAAATGTGTGGCATGCTCTTCCTCAGAAGAAGAGTATATCAAAATATCATCTACAAATACCACCACAAACTGATCCAGATAGGCCCTGAAGACCCGATTCATCAAATCCATAAAAGCCGCTGGAGCATTGGTCAAGCCAAAAGGCATAACCAAAAACTCATAATGTCCATACCGAGTCATAAAGGCCGTCTTACTAACATCAACCTCACAGATCCTCATCTGATAATACCATGATCTCAAGTCAATCTTTGAAAACACCTTCGTAGACTGCAACTTATCCATCAGATCATCAATCCTCGAAAGTGGGTACTTGTTCTTTATCGGCACCTGGTTCAGCTGTCTATAATCAATGCACAATCTCAGAGAACCATCCTTCTTCCTGACAATTAGAACTGGAGCACCCCACGGAGAAGTACTGGGACGAATGAAACCCTTATCCAGTAGTTCCTGCAACTGCGCCTTCAACTCAGCGAGTTCGGCTGGCGCCATCCAATACGGGGCCTTAGACAGGGGAGCCGTACCCGGTGCAAGCTCAATGGTAAACTCAACCTCTCGCTGAGGAGGAAGGCTAGGCAACTCCTCAGGAAACACATCTACAAAGTCACAAACTACGGGCACCTCCCAAGGACCGTGACTACCACTAACATCAGCTAAAATAACAGAGGCAAGGAAGGACTCACAACCACCAATAAGCAACCTCTGGGCCTTAGAATACCTCGAGAAGAGAGCCTAATACCTTGGAAGTAGAAGGTCGGGATGTCCGGAATAGAGAAGCGCACCCTCTTCCTGTGGCAGTCCACTTCAGCATAATAAGCTTCCAACTAGTCCATGTAAGGAATCGCCATGAACGCAGCGGAAATAAAAATGATTCCATTGTATCGGTTGCTGGGGACGTAAAAGGGACATTAAAATCTAAGCGGGAAGAACAGTTCTTCACCTTTGCGGGGTTTCGAATCTCCCGTGGATGATGCCGACTCGTTAATCGCGCACGCGCACGATCTCTAGAGGTATCCACACGAGTTCCCGCAGCAGACGCGATTTCCTCCTCGACTTGAGTGCTCCGACCAGATCTCAGATCCACCATGCGCGGAGAGAGACAGATCCACTCCGAGAAGGAGAGAGAGAGAGGAGAGAGAGAATCTGGGGAGTAAAATTCGTCCAACTAACTTTTTACCACTCCCCCTTGGCCCTCCTTATATAGAAATAAGGATAAGCACAAGAGTTAATCCTCATGATTATCCAAGAGTTTGGCCTTGGATAATTCTCCATTAAATCTTCATGTTTATCCTGCAGCTTTTCACAAAAACCCAGATAAGCATGAAATTTAACATCTCTCACCGTCTGACGAGAACTCTTATGTGTGTGACCCTCTAGGCCCATATATCGGTCCGGTTGCAGGCCCATTAAACTTAGAACTGTTTCTTGAGTTTAATATTTATTAATTAACATTTAAACATCATATGTTAAATGATTAATTTAATAAACAAGTGAATTATCATCTGATGATCAAATCACTTGGCCTTCTGATCATGAACAGCACCAAACACTACCTCATGATCCCAGAAGATATAAGGGATATTGTTCCCTTCAATTGAACCTTTCCGTCTGCAGATGTCGCACAGATATAATCCTTCACTCATGCAATGTCCCGATAACGCAAGGGTATGGTTTTATAGTCAAACCCTCTATCGCATTATCCAGATGGATTCCAGTACACAGTTAATATCTAGAAAGACATCTCTTTCATTTGACCATGGCCAGGGATTTCTGTGTACACATCCATAGGACATTCTCTCTCCAGTCTTATACCAAGAGTGAGTGATCCCTTGTTGTTCACTCAATTACCTTCGCAAGCTTTCCACTGTATCTGAAAGACCGATTATGGTGGACTTAATGGTTAAAGCCCACGAGTCAGAGAATCAAGACACAATGGTCCACAAACAAGGTATCATTGGTGACTCAGGTCAAAGGACCAACTGTACTACTGCAACAAATGAATTCCCTGGTTGACTAATAGGTATAATTACCATCCAGGAATTCTTATTTGGGTCTGTTCAGTAAACTCATTCTCTAATGAGCACCCACTTGTTTGTCTTAGTGTCACCACATGAGTGAATGTGAGATCATTCACCCTCATCATATGAGCATACATAACTTGTGTCGATCTTATCGGATATTTAATGTCCATCTCAAATATCCTATGATCGAGAACTATTTAAGACAATTGCCTTAGGATATTGATCTCACTATCATGATCTCATCATGATTCAATATCCCATACATTTGTCTATGGACCTTCATTACGATAGTCGTTTGCGAGAACTATTAAATGAAGAAATAATTGCCTTTATTAATAATCTGAACTAGAATGTACAATGATTGGCTTTGAGGCCACCCAATTCTAACAGTCCATGCACAGGATAACATCAAAGTCGCGAATGGCAAGCACAACTAACTGGGCAGGTAACTCATAGCCATCAATGGTCAAGGGAACTTCACTCAAACAGTTATAAGACAACATGAAATCCCCAGAAGGAACCTCTACTATCAATCCATCATATATCTCATCAACGGGTGCAGAAAGAATATCTACGAACTGCTCAGAAATGAAAGAATGTGAAGCACCCGAATCAATTAACACATGTGCAGAGTTCCCAAGGACAGAAAGTGTACCTTCCACCAAGTTGGATGCGCGAGCCTCCTTCCTGGTGATAGATAGAACTCTCCCCTGGGTCCTCGACTTCTTCTGATCCCCTGGTCCCTGCCCCTGACCATGCCCCTGCGGGCAAAACCTCGCCAAATGGCCCTGCTGGTCACAAGTGTAACACCTCCCCGAAAAAGTAGGACACTGAGTCCCACCGTGAGTGCCACCGCAATGCCGACAGGCTGCCGGAAGTCTCTGAGCTACCTCTTGTTGAGCACTGGACACCGACTGACTCTGCTGGTTCTGCCTGGGTCTGCTGCTGCCGCTGCTGCCACTGCTGCTGCCACCTCCTCGAAAGAACCTCCTGAATCTAGAGCCGAGTGAAGACGATCCTGATCCGAACGAAGGAGTTGTTGCTGCTGTCTTTCCCCTGCCATGAGTTGGCCCCTGAGTAGTCAGTCCCCTCTCTCGGGCTGACTGCTCATGCTGTGCCTCAACTGCCGCGGCACACCTAACTGCCGAAGCCAAATCTGTACAACAGTGGGATGCCACAAAACTCCTCAGATTGGACCTCAGTCCATCCACAAATCTCTCAATCCGACGCTCCTCGTCTCCTGAGATAAAAGGCACAAACCTCCCAAGCGAAACAAACTTCATCTGGTACTCAAGCACTATCATGCTTCCTTGGGTCAACTCTATAATTTCCATCTCCTTAGCTCTCTGAACATGCCTAGGGAAGTATTGTGCATTGAATTCCTTCACAAAAGTCTCCCATGGAATCTCCTTGAGACTCCTATCCGCATATGACAAACTCTTCAAAGTGGTCCACCAATCGTAGGCATCATCCTTCAGCATGAAGGTGGCCAACGGAGTCCTCTCAACTGCCGCACAATCCATAGTATCAAAAGTCTTCTCCATCTCCCTCAACCAATGAACAGCCTCATCAGGGTCGGGACAACCGGTGAAATGAGGCGGCCTCAGCTTCAGGAATCTCTCCAGTGTAACTGATGACCCTCCCCGAGCACTGGAACTCTCACTAGGGTCTCGGGTCTAATATCTAGCCATCGTGTCCATCATAGCCTCCATGAAATGTTCCATACTCGGCCTACCGGCCTCAGATCCACTAGGGACATCTCCCCGCTCTCTAATAACTGGCATCCTCTTCCTAGGAGCCATCTAGTCGCCTACAATCACAAAAATCGAAAAGTTCTAATTAGAATCCTAAAACCTACACTACCGCCATACCTGTACGGGATAATATAGTTATTTGCCGGATTTACGATATTTAACCTAGTTATTCATTTATTTGCCAGACCGAATGCTCTGATACCAACTGTAACAACCCGCCACCCTATAATCGGGGATCCGATTACTAAATGGGTACCGAATCATTATTTTGGAACCAACCAGGATCTTGATAAGTCTGGGAAATAAATAATTAACTAAGTTAAACATTCACATCGCATTGAATTGAAAAGGAAGTGCAAGAATTAAAAGTTATTACAATGCGACTGGACACAACAAATAATTACATACTCCAACAAAAAAGAAATAATTAAGCATACAGGCCAGAAATAAAATAACAACTACGTCGGGGCATACCCCGGAACAACAGCGGCTGGCGCGTAACTCTAAGCAGCACTCTCCTCGCTAAGCCTGCCTGGAACCCTCACCTGAAAGCCGAAGGGGTGAGTCTCAACGAAAAGACTCAGTAGGGATCCTTCGATCCCCACCGCCCACTCACACACCCACAAGAGCAATAGCACAGATAAAGGTAAAGTAAGCAAGTAAAGCAGTAATTACTACTCCTAATTCTCGAATATAAACCACGTGTATTCGAAATGTAACATGCATATCTCAAAAACCGTTCTACCAAGGAACCTACAACCAACGTCTCGGCAAAACACGTCAACCACACAACGAAACGTGGGAAACACCGACCCGCTGAGACCAAACAGTAACCCCTCGGATAGCACGCTAGCTACTCCGGCCCAACTGGCTCAGGTGGTTACTCCTTCCCTCAGCACGAGTGACACTCCACAGGTACCACTCCAACACCGATACTAGCTAACCCCGGGGTACACCAGGTGACCCTCTCTCTAGGCGTCACCCCACCACTCCCACACCGGCGTTGTGTCCCTCCCAAACCGACACAGGGTGGCAACAGCAACAACTGTCACTCTAGGTCCACAATCACGCGAAACATAACACAGTGCGATCCGATCACATAAAAATCCTCATCCTCGAGTACGATTTCAAACATGCAATAAACCAAACTATCTAACAGTGTGAAGATATGTTAACAGCATGAATTAATGTGATTTTGTCTTGAATCGCGTCGCCCAAGGCCGACGCCATTCAAGCCTCCTAAACTGGTTTATGAAATCCCGGCTTCATAATATGGCCTAAAACACGTCGTTCCGGAAATCCGCCATTTGAAAAGGCGTCGCTGTGCTTGGACGCCATTCACAACAGAAGTCCCCTCTGACAGAAACCGTTACCGGGGCAATTTCTGCCTAAATGGCGTCGTGCTGGCCCGTCGCCATTCTTAATGGTGTCGTCCTAGCACGACGTCATTTAGCGCCAGAAACCAGGTTTCTGCAGCTCGACCCGAGGGTCCCCTTTAACCCCAAATTCGTCCCAAAAACATCCAAAACGGGAAAAATGAAAAGGGAAACCAATCCATCACAGGAAAACTCACAAATCCACATTCATAGGAACCACCATAATCATCAATAAAGCCCCCTTAACATGCTTATTCTACCCAAAACCCATACACGCATCATGCTTCAAAGTGGGAAAACATGGTTTTAAGTTGAAACACCACGGGGATCGTAACCCTACCAGTTACTTGAACTCCTCCAAGCTCCAAGCCGCCTACCCGCCTCGCCCCACGTTGCCGCCGGTACCACCGTGGATGCCGTTACTCCACCGCGACGTCGGCCGTCGTCCGGAGAGAAAAACGCCGTGGAGGAAATGGTGGTGGTAGTGGTAGGAGTTAGGAGGTCGATGGAGTGGAGGAAGAGAGGAAATGGTGGGAGGAAAATGAGGAGAAAGGGAAAAAATGCCGCCGGGTCGCCGGAGGAAGAGAGGAGAGAGAGGAGGAGGAAGGAGGAAATGAGGGAAAGGAAGGAGGGTTTGCGGGGTCAACCAGAAGCTGAGTAAAACGCGTCGTGCACTCCCGACGTCTTTCAGATGACAAGACCGAGCCGTACACTGACAAGTCAAGGTCGTACTCTGAAAGGCGTCGTCCATCCAAGATGCCATTTAGACGATATGACCGGGGCCGTACTCTCGCGACCCAAGGCCATCCCACGTGGCGCCCACGTGGCACAACCTAAAACGCGTCTACATTGTTGGACGTCGTTTAAACCGCGTCGAGCCTGGCTCGACGCGAAACAGAACAGAGTCCCAGCCCCATCAGGGCCTGAATTACGGGATCCGACCCCGAAAACTGACCCGATAACCGGATCCGAAACCTCAATCCTTACACTAACTTCACTAGACTGCCTATCCTGACCTAATGAGGACGAAGTAGAATGAAAATTATGAGATACAAACGGAAATACAGAAGAATCCTCCCGATGGGAGGGGCAGAGTAGATCTAGAAGAGAATCTTGACCGAAAGACCCGCGCGATGGGGTACAATCGGACAAGTAAGAGGTTTCCTCAACGAGGATCTGAGAGAAATTTGTTGCCAAATTGGCATTTTTTTTTTTTTTGATAAAAGAAGAATTAAACATGAAACAAGAATGAAGATGAATAGAAGGAGAATGGAATGAAGGAAGTGGCACCAAGGCCAAAGGATTATGGGGATCATACTGTAGTATGTCTCAGATTAAATCATAAATCCTCTCTAGATCGATAGGAGGTTGGGGAATGAAGTCCCGTGGGGATAGAGTGATCATGACGGGCGGAGCCCGTGGAATATCTTCAATAATGACCCGCGACCAAGTCGGGATCAGGAGTAAAGTGCGGAACAAGGTGTGAAGCATGTAAATATAAGAAGGATAGGTCCCCCTCCAGAGCAGATCCGTGGTATAGCCAGCTTCATAGGGGTCATCTGGCTCCCCTTCATCAGTCTCCTCTGACAACAGTATTCTCTTGTCAAAAATGGCACTAGGCCCCTCAATCAAATCATCTATCTATGACGGCCACTTAGGTTCGTAGGGATCAAGGAACAGTCTATTCAGTGCGATATACAGATCCCTTAAGTCAAATCATCTGTACCATTCACATTCAGGGTCTTGAAATTTCCTCCTTTTCATTGGCCGCAGAGCCTCCAAGGACTGGTATGTGAGCAATTCTGACCAATGTCTGGCCAAGTCTCTTCCATATATATCATGGAGGTCAAAACAGGAAGTAATGACCACCGTGTTGTCATGACTTATTACGGGCCCCTTTACAAAATGTGTGTATAGAGTCCATGTTAGGGGGTCTCGACTTTCTTTGCACGGTGTAGACATTGTCTCCCAAACTTTCTGGCCATCTCCCACCGTGATCGCCAAGAAGCTGTGAGTGCTCAAATTGGGTGTATGATTATCATGAAAATTATATTGCTTAAGTGACAAATAAACCTATTAAAAAGAAACTAGGTGAATGTGATCGCCAGAAACTTTTAACTAAAAAGTTCCAAAAGAAGAAAGTTTGATCGCCTACCTGTTTAAATGTGGGAGATATTTGAGTCCTTAATTCCCCTCCTTCAGTCGGCTGAAGAAAGAGAGCCCTTTCTATCTTTGTTCTTACTTTGGCTGCTTATCGGACTTTGAGGATCATCCAGCTTCTTTGTTGTTCGCTGTTGATTCCCTCCTTTTGTTCTCCTTTTGTTCCTTACAAGAAAATGAAAAGAAAGAGAGAAACGATGAGAACTCAAATAGACGTAGTATCTATTCTAGTAGAAATTCTGAATATGCAACTAGACAATTGAACTCACTTGTTGGGTGGTCTTTTAAACCCCTCAAAATATGGATTGAGAAAGAATGCTGGCGAGTGTGTGTTGTATGGAGTAATGTGATGAAAATATGAGGCTAATGTGATGAAAAATGTGAAAAGGATGCAGAAATCAATTAAGAGCTAAGCTGGATGGCCCCTGGAAAGCCTTGGTCTTGAAAGGATCTTGAATGGACGGGGAACGGATGAAAACTCCTGGAAGTAGCAGCACTTCTATCCTTCAGCGTTTGGACGTCGTCTTCAAGATTCTTTGCTCCAATCACCACTTTTCACCAAAATAATCACTAAAATCACTATTATCACTGTAATCACTAACAATCACTCATTCACTTTTCACTGACCAAGAGCCTGGGTATTTATAGACTTTTACATCCGCGGTTATTAATGGATTATTATGAAAAAAAATTTAAGTTTATCCAGCTTAACAAACAGATAACTACATATTAATTCATCATTATCTGTAATTATCTAAAACGCGTCGCCCATTGAAGACGCATTTTAGACTAATTAAGATAAGGATAAACATCCGGAAAAAATTCATCATTATCTGTAATTATCTAAAACACGTCGCCCCTTGGGGACGCCTTTTAGACTAATTAAGATAAGGATAAATGTCCGGAAAGAGATAGAAACAACTTAGGAAACCTAAATAGCGTCGTGCTTGGCAGACGTGTTTTAGCCAATTAATCAATTAATTAAAATTCAAATTTAAATATCAAAATATAAATAAAGTCTAAATGGCATCTTCATAGGCCGACATCTTTTAGACTTCTTCATGTTTTAATCAAAATTTGAGTTAAAATTAATTTAATTAATTAACTTAAATCATGTCTGTCTGACCCGATACTATTTAGATAATTAACCCAAAAATATTAATAAAAATTAACCAATGATTAAATATCAGACCATTCTGAGGCATTATTATATGATATGAAATTTACTCAAAATGATGTCAAAATTAGCGTGTCTATAGTTGCCTCACCTTGGCATCGTCTTTGCAAGGGAGTGAAATGAAATAGAATGTACTGAAAAGGTGATGCCAATGTGTGATGAGACACGCTCTTAACATCACATGATTGGAGTTTTTCTCAAAATCATCGATGAAGATAACTCAAGGAGATCAATGGAATCAATCCTGTCTGGATGAGGTAGACAAGGAATTAAAATAAGGTCGATCAACCTCTACGGAGTGGGAATACCCCAGGTCGTAGACACTGCAGGTTTCATCATGGGGAGCGATTGCCAGCCAATGTGGACGTGTTGTAGCCATGATGGATCTTAAAAGAAAACAAGAAATATTGGATGAGAGTCCAAGAAAGGATATAATTCTAAGGATATCTTTAAGCGAACCTCAAAGATAATTAAGATACTCAATTCAGAATGGAATATTTCATATCATGTTTGAATTATTTGATCAATAGTCTGAAATTTAATCAATAATTAATTCTTATCACAATGATATTAAAGTCCTACATGATGCATGCTGGGTTAAAAGAAAAATATAAAGTCAAATAAAATATAAATTAATCAAGGATAATATTGTTAAATTGTCATTAATGAGTCAAGATATCAATTCTTATAATTCAATGCTAAGCCGAAGCCTGTTTATTCACGCACCGTTTCACAAAAGTGGAACCATCGTCCTCACTAGTTAACAATCCAACGGCCTATCCGTGCGATTAAGAATTTTTTAGAACTATCATTGTTTTTGTTGTAGAGGAACTCAAATTCCAGTTTCATCAAAATCACGAGGTCCTTGATGTACTCTAATAAATATTTAACATATAGTAGATGATGATATAAATTAATCACATGAAATAATAAAAGGATAGAGATAACCGTCTTTTTAGCCACAGTCAGGACTCATAAATTCCCACAGTGAGATCTTCTTAATATTTTCCAGCTTTATTTGAGTCTTCCTGAATTACCTGCACTTAAAAATTTATCAGTAACTTCAAACAAGTATCAGAATATGGATAAACATCGAATTTCGGGTAAAATAGCAGAAAAGCCTGAAAAGCGTCGTGTCGCGCCGACGCCTATCAGTCACCTAAACCGCGTTGCTGTTCAACGACGCCTTTTCAGTCGCAGAAACAGGTTCTGGCTGATTCTCATCCGGATTCCAACTCTTCCCATGCTTATCCCTTTTCCAATCTGGAAAAGTCTTCCTAAGATCGCAATTCCTTCTATATAAACTTCATTAACCGTAGGTTTCCCTCGAATACCCTACAAATCTGCATTTGTTAATTCTGAACTCCAGTTTATCTGAATCATGTCTTTTGACATGAGTAGGATATCCCTAGACTTTAACATACTTAAGGTCTAGTTTTCTTCCTTTCCATATCTTATATGGAGTGAATTTAACAGATTTATTGGGTACTATATTCAGGATTATATAGCAGAGCTAAGTGTATATCCTCATAGGGATACTGGTAATCTAGACATGCTCATCACTAAACGCACCATTTTTATTAATGTGATTCCTCCTTTCTATTATACCATTCATTAGAGGTGTAGAAGGAGGTGTAAGCTGAGAAAGCGTACCATTATCATTTAAGTACTATGTGAACTATGTACTTAAGTATTCCCCACTTCGATCCAATCGGATGGTTTTGATACTCTTTCTAGTTTGTTTTTTCCCTTCATTCTTAAATTCGCTAAATTTTGCAAAAGCTTTTGATTTGTACTTCATTAAGCACACAAAGTCATACCTTGAGAAATCATCAGTAAATGTAATGAAGTAGAAGAAGCCACCACTACTCTGGGTAGATATAGGACCCACATACATCAAAATGTATTAGTTCGAATATGTCTTTGGCTCTTCCTCCACTTCTAGTAAATAGAGATTTAGTTATTTTACCCATCAAACATAATTCACAAGTTGCATATGATTCAAAATCAAACAGATCCAAATATTCATCTATATGCAACTTTTGGAGTCTATTTTCTACAATGTGGCTAAGCCTACAACGCCATAAGTAGGCCTTATTCACTTCACACTTTCTCTTCTTAAGAGCTTTGTCAACATAGAGACTATCATAAGACACATCCATTAAGTATAATCCATTGACTAAAGAAGCAGAAGCAACTAATTTATTTCTAAAATAAATTGAACAACATTTGTTCTCAATAGATAAACTATACCCAGTAATATCTAAACATGAAATAGATATGATGTTCCTTATTATGCTAGGTACATAATAGTAATCATCTAATGATAAAGTGTCTCCAGATGGTAGCTTGAGATTCACTGTCCCTACAGCAACCGTCGCAACTCTTGCGCCGTTACCTAGCCTCATCTCCACATCACCAATCTTCAGTTTACTCTTTCTTATCAGCTCTTGCATGTTATTCCAGATATGATAAACATATCCAGTATCTAATATCCATGATGTTGAATCTCTAACAGATAAGTTTATATCTATCATACATATACATGAAGTGTCATGTTGCTTGACATTTCCTTGAGTCTTGTCCTTGAGGTATTCTTTGCAATTTCTCTTCAGTGGCCTTTCTGATGACAGTAAAAGTAATCACCTTTTTTCACTCATGTTTCCTTGTCCTTCTTTGTAGGCTTTGGCTTATCCTACTTCTTGCCCTTGCCTTTCTTAAAGGCTTGGACTGCCTTTCTCTTTATATTGGTCTTACCAACCATGAGGACTTGAGACTTTTCCTTCACAAGGTTGCCTTCTACAATTTTCAACATTTTAAGTAGCTTAGCCAAAGATGCTTGGATCTTATTCATATTAAAGTTAACAATGAACTGGGCATATAATAGTGAAAGAGAAGTAAGAACAAGATCAATATGCATCTCTTTAGGAAGTGGGACCCCAAGAGTATCCAACCTTTCAATTCACTCAACCATCTTCAACATATAGGTTTATATTGAAGATCCATATGTCATCTGAGCTTTGAACAAATTCTTTGATATCTCATATCTTTCGATTATGCTCTACTTACCGAATAACTCCTTTAAATGGAGTAAGATGGATCTAGCATGTATCTCCCCATGCTGCCTCTGCAACACATTGCTCATAGAGGCTAGCATGTAGCATTATGCCATGGTGGAATCTTCTTTTCATTTCTCATATGTTATGATCTCCTATTCAGGGGCATCTAATGCCGGTTCAATAGGAGGATCATCATCTAGGATGTAGGCAATCTGCTCAGACCTGAGGACAATCCTCAGGTTCCTAACCTAGTCAAAGTAATTAGGGCATGTCAATCGATTGGCATCTAGTATGCCACGTAACGGATTATGATGCGACATTTTAGCTTATAGGAGATAAAATCGTAACTAGTAGATGTTTAATTATTAAGTTTAAAATAAGATATGGACTTTCATCTGGTTTTACTTCTATAATGTTCGTCGGATTATATAACCTTTAGATATACAGTACATGAGACGTTGATAGGCTCCTAGCGGGGATCAGAATCTCTAAGACTTATAGTATGACCTCAGAGAAATACAAGTATCATACTATGATATAAGAGCAACCATCTCATAACACTTGTAACTTCTTGCAATATCTGATCATACTTCGGCTTCCAGGTCGATGATGGTCTTGATAAAACACAATAAACCATTATTTCTGGTTTAAGTTTTACCATCATTATATGACATGATATATTAAGATGTAGCTCTTGGGAAAACATAAGGATAACTGCATCGTTCCTCTACCCAATCTTAGGCATCAGAATGCCATAGTTCTTAGTTCCTTGATCAGATGCTGACAGATCTCGGGAAAACACAAGAAACTATCAGCACTGAATCGAATCCTAAAAACTATAATGATGAAGAGCCATGTGGTATATTCTCAATGACTCACACTCTGGCTTAAAATTTTAAAATTAAAAGTTTTGTTTATTTTAGTTTGGTCTCATCCTAGATGATAATATATAAATATATCACATATATTTATGAAATACATAACCTAGACATTTTATTTCATAATCAAATAAAAGTATGCATCACATATACGTAAAGTTATGGTTATGGATAGCACAATGCTTTGACTTAAGCCATAAAGTTAAACTCACTCACATTCAACATAACAATTATACTAAATGATCTGCAATCACATAAGCAATATGAACTCCTTCAAAAACCTTCCTCGTTGCAGTTGTGAATCGTCCTTGCTCCAGTCACCATGGCCTCGATCAATTTACAATTGAAATAAAAATATAATATCTCGAATTTACAATTTGTAACAGAAGAATACCTTATGGCAAATACATTATAGGAGAGAGGTAGAATTACATTGGAAGAGTGAGAGGAAGAGGTACGTAGACCCCTATTTACTAATAATTAATAAATCATTCATCACATCCCACTATGATCCACATACATACATCATCACATGAAGTATGTCCATTCATAAGTGCATATCCATGACCACAATTTATTTTATTATCCAATCTACAGATAGAAGAGCGCAACACATGGCTAAATAAAAGTTTTTCAAAAATAATAATTTTGATTTCAAAAATCAAGGACCAATGAAAATTAGATTTGAATTTCGAAAAACTCAATTATTATCTTAACATGCAATTAAATCTTATTTATAAGTTGTAACAACACATCTCACGTGCACACAATCCAAAAAAAAATTAAGACAAAGTTCCATGCAAATTAGAACTATTCTAGAATTAGGAATTAATTTAACTATCAGATTAATTAACCAAAAGTTAATTATTAATCTAACAGGTTAGAATAATAATTAACTAAATAATCTAACGTTTAGATTAATTAATTTGAATTAATTGATAATCTAACCCTTAGATTAACAATTAATAAATAATTGTTTGAACTAACAATTAGTATGACAATTAAAATTAACAAATTAACAACATTTGTTAACATTAAAGATTCAAAATCTTTAATTAGGCCCCAATTAAAAAACAAAACCTATTTTGGTTTTAATAACCCCTTTTGAACAACAAAAACCAATTTTCTTTTTTATGCTTAATTGGGCCAAAGGGTTCAAGGTAGGCCCCTGTTAGGCTCTAGCTTGGACCAGACTGAGCCCAGCAGGCCCGCTGGGCTTGGGCCTAGTAAGAGCCAAGCCCGCTGGGCCCTGGTTCGAGCCAGGCCTAGCCCAGCAAGGCATTGGGCTCGACCCCATGCAGCTGGGGACAACCCTAGCCGCATGGGGTGCCCCCCCCCCGGCGTGGACTCTCGGTGCCGCCAGGAGTCCCCAGGGGGGAAGGACTCCTCCTCCTCGCGTAGGAGTCCGTCGCCGAATGGCGCTGCCTCGGCCACCGACGTCCCCAACATTGTCGCTGGCATGCCGGTAGTGGCCCGTGCAACCCCCCCCCCCCCCCCTTATTGCAAAGTGCAAGAAGAAGAAGAAGAGGAGGGCCGACTGGGCAGTACCCCGATGCCGGGCAACCTCTCTGGCTTTTGCGTTGGGGCCGATAGTGACCGGCTAGCCCCCTGGTTACACCATGGGCCGCCGGTCACCTCGGTTCCATGCCATGGAACCCATTTAGCCGTTGTTGCGAAGCCATTCGTCCTACGAAGAAGACTACGAACCCCCAAAAATTCAATTTTTCTACAGATTATTTCCGCAATATAATCGTCGTGTTCATTACATGAATGCAAATCAAACAGAAAAATGAATTTACAGCATAGAATATTAAATAAAAAAATTATTTTAGAGACCGAACTGGTGAAGAACACAATAGAACCTGGTTATGATACCATTATTAGGAACTCCTAATAGGATCGAATAACGCAGCAGAAAATAAAATTAATGATCCTGGGCCGTTTCGAACAACAAAAACAAAAGAATGGCGAACGTTCTTCACCTTGCACGGATTCGAATATGTGTCCGAGTGGTTCTGTCGGTGCGATGCCGCAAGCCGTACAAGTGCCCGACCTTTAGTAGTATCCATGCGATCTTCCTTGTGACGGATCTTCCTTGCTTCCTTGTTCAACGCAGCGTCCGTAAATCCCATCTAGTTTCGCGTAATCCTCTATAACATATGGAGATGAATTCCCATCGAACGGGAAGCGGTGCAGGTAGGTGGCGGAGCGAACACCGGAATGGGGCGCCTTTGGGTGTGGGATGGCCATAGAGAGGAGAGAGAGAGGGGCAGCTGCTATTGGTCAGAGTGCCTGGCCTTTGACCTAACAACATTCTTATATATATTAAGTTGCGCGCAGTTTGTCACATAAATCCGAACTTAATGTAAAATTTATTTTTCGACCTATCAACTGAAGATCTTTTATGTATGATCTTCTAGGTCTAAATATCAGTTCAGTTAATGGCCCATTAAGCTCAGTAACTCTTTACTGACTCACTAAAATAATTAATATCTATATATTAATTCATTAGCCGAATTTAATATCGAACATTAAATTCAGACGGATTATCGATTGCATTGAGTGCTAAGCAATACTGTGCGAATATGAAAGGTATTGGGATTCGGCAACCCACTCATAAAACTTTTATATCATCGGTTACCGCGTAAATATAATCCTTTATTCGTACAATGTTCTCGAATTAACCTAGGACATAGTGAACTGTTAAATCATAGCTGATCGATTCATTTGAATCGGATGCCGCTAAACAATATCAGATAATTCTTTATCTGATAAAGTGTCTATCCCGATTAGAAACTTAAGTGCATCATTCCCAGAACATTATCTTATTTCACCGAGAGAGAATGATCCCTTGTTGACAACACAATCACCTTCGAAGGTATTTCGCTGAACCCAATCACTTAACTTATTAAGATCCCATAGTTAGGAATTCGTTAGTCAATGTTAAAGTTTAAAAATCTACGACAATGTGTCTTTGGTGTCTCAATTATAATGACCAACCACGCAACTGTGACAATGAATCAAGTTGGTTAACAGTTACGTAAATTACCATCTAACAATTCAAGATCAGATCAATTCAAGGAACTAATTCACCAATGAACACTTACAGGTCCAACATAGTGTCTCCATACAAGTGACTTATAAGATCGATCACGCTCATCACATGAGCTGAAGTGATCTATACTAGTCTAATCAGATATTTAATGTCTTTTTCAAACATCTTCCGACTAAGAATAATAAAAAATATGTGTTTACAAGTCTTCAATCGCATAATTATAATCTCATTATACTCCGAACCACATTGCACATATTCATGAGCCTCATCACGAAATGATAATTAAACTCGAATTACATATAATGAATATAAACTAATTTTATTAATAACTGAAGAAAATGATACATAGTATTTGATTGACTTATGGGCCACCTAATACTAACACCTTCGCCATGTACAACTATTAGAATTAAAATTTGAACTCAAGATCTTTCTCATGGAAACGAGATGAGTACTCTTTGAAGGCAATGTGGCCCATGAAGAGACGGCCGCACGGTGAAAAAAAAAATTATTTCTAAATTTTTAGTTTCAATGTTAAAACATGGAGGAATATTATTGTACTAATTTTTTTTATCGTTCTTATTAAAATTACTTTTGATATAATTTCTATTATAGTTAACATACTTAATGAGAATTGTTTGATCGAATAATCAAACAACTCAATGGATGAGATAAAGAGAATATAATAGCGTTTGTCCGACGGCAATGGCAACCACTCGCGGCAAAACAGGTGACGCGAGCTCCAGTGCGCGTGGTGGGTCCGTCTGACCGGTCCGCCCTGCGCGTTCTTCTCTAGTCTGGCTGGTGCGTAGGCCCGCCATCAGACAGAAGTCGTCCGTTCTTGTGCCGGCTCCCCACGCCACGGCCACCAAACGGGCCGCGCCGCCATCAGAGCAGCCCCGTGTGCGATAAGTTGAAGAAGAAAACTCGAGCGAGGGAGAAGATGACGTCGGCACGCCGTAGCCCCCCTTCCCCTCTTCTTCGTTCTCGTCCGGTCAAAGGAGGGCGAAACGTCGCTGCACCCGGTCCACGCCCTCTCTAGTCTTTCTACTACCTACCAGTACCGGGTGACGTGGCGCATGGTCCTCCTCCTGCGCTTCCCGTCCCGGCATGACATCGTCCGGATCCCGGCACAGGAGGAGATCCAGGGGCGCCCCGAGTTCGCCGCCTTCTGTTCCTTCTCCCCCCCTTTCTACGGCGTCGTCTGCCTTCTCATTTTCCCGCGTCATGGCGCGGTGCTGCGGCGGCGGCAGGGGGGCGACGCCCGTGTCCTCGGCGCTGCTCGCGCTCAGCCTCTCACTCATCGCCTTCATCACCTGGAAGGAGGTCTCCTCCTCCGTGCCCGTGGCTCCGGAAGGCCCTTTCTCGGAGAAGGTCCCCGAGAGCGGCTCCTCGCGTGCTCATGCGTCGAGGCACGGCAGGACCCCGGTGTATGCGATTGAGGTGGTCAAGGAGTACCACCACGATCCCGGCGCCTTCACTCAGGTTCGTCTTCCTTCCTTCCTCTCTTTCCTTTCTTCGTCTTGGAGAATTGCTCCTCCCTCCCCTTTTGGAGCTGTTCCTGTTTGAGGGGGGTAGGTGGGTCATGGAAGCAGAAAAAGTGCCATATCTGGAGAATTTTGCGGGGGGGGTGGTGGCCTTGCCGTGAAATCTTGTCTGAAAGTCATGATATATTTGTCACGAGAAAAAAGAAGAAGAGGAAAAGTGTTGGTGGTATCCCTTTCGAAAGGAGAGAGAAAAGAAAAAAGGGAAGTTCTTGGACGGATGAGGCAATAATTGATTTTTACATCAGCAATGCGTCAAATAAAAGATGGAGCAGGAGGAGGAGGTCACATTAGCATTAGCAGAAAGGCAGAGTGTTGGAATAACTAAATAACTGTCCTGGAATGGGTGATGATAACGTTAAGCAGTGAATCTCCAGTGACTCTAATAAACCGGGAAACGACCAAGCATGGTCTTAAATGTGCTACAATGGATTTCCTGATATTGCAGCAGATAAAAAGGACTCCTTCAATAAAGCGCATGGAATCACGGTTCTTCAATCTTTAACATGGTGTTTAGAAGGTGCGACAACTAAGGTACCATTGGAAGAGAAGCAACACACTAAATAGAAAGCAAAGATGGACTTGTTCGAGATTATGTTTAGTCAGAACGAGATAGAGCTCCGTATTGCTTAGGCAGACTGCCCAAGTGGCAAGCTTTGATATATGCTTAATCCAACATACTGGCATAGATAGTTTAAAACATCATAAGAAAGGGACACACTCAGGATCTTTCTAAGGATAAGAGAACTGAAACTTCATATTGAGATTAAGAGCCATATTTGTTGTGGCATGAGGTCACTACTCAATATCAATGGACTTAGAATAGATAGACAGGCTTAAAATTATAATGCATTATTTTGAAGTAGACCTTATCTTCCATAGATAGACAAGCTTAAAATTATAATATCTTCAGGTGTTCCTTTGGTTTGGAGGTGCAGGACCTTCTTTTCCATAAGCTGCATCCTCAAAGTAGACCTCCCGGTGTGGGCAGTTCAGTTGAGAAGCTTCTTTTATGCTGGGGTTCGTTGCATAAACAAAAGAGAGATGAGCAAAGGTGGTGGATGGTTCTTCATGCAACTTTATGGGCCATTTGGGGAGAGAGAAATTGCAAGATTTTCAGTCATGAAGCCCAGATTTCCAAAAGAATTGTACATTTTGTGTCTTTGAGGGTTAAGGAATGGACTCAGGCGTTTTGTAATGAGCATCCTGCTCCTCATTTTGATCTATTGGGGGACTGAGTGATAGTCAATTTCACCATTTCAGTGCTTTTTGTTTTTGGCATTTTGCCTCCCATACTTGTACATTTTCTTCTCATTTTGAATATAATATGTGGTACTATCCACTTCTCAAAAAGAAGAAGAAGAAGAAGAAGCAGAATGACTGTTGTATACTATGGATGTGTAGCCTGGGACCATATGTACAGGTGGGGCAAACACTCAAATAGATGATTATAAAATGTAAAAAAGGCCAGTATAGTAATTTGCTGTGGTGAATAATCCAAATAGAGTTCATGCTAGGAAAGGGGATAACAAATCCCTTGCCATATGATAGTTTTCTCTGTTGTTTCGTCCACTGTTTGCTGTTGCAGAAACAATACAATTTCTTTTCATTTGTCACAACCCTAACCATGGTTAACAGGATTGGAACAATCTGCCTAGGTGAGCCAATCTGATTGGTCTTGAGCTGGTCCAATCCAAACTATGCAGTCTAAGGCGAGAGGTGAGAGAGGTGACCAGGGATTCGCCTCAGCCTCAAATGCCTAGGCAATTGCCTAGGTGTTTGAGGCATTGTATTCTCTCATAAATCACCATAAAGGAAGAAAATGACAATACAAGGAAAATAAAGAAAACATCTAAGATAAATCATATGCAAGACTTTGAGAAACATTGATATGTCCAACATAATGACCAATTTGTATAAAACACTCATATAAGTAGTAAAGGTCTTAAGAATCATTATAAATAAGACAAATGTGGTAGTGTGCAAGAGAAAAAAGATACTGGGCGTTGTTAAAATAGGCATTAGCCATTAGGAATAATTAAGGGTAAGAAAAAATAGTACCACATAATTAAAAAGGAAATAAGCATTTGGCATACACATTGTAAGCACGTGTCTAGTTGAGTGAGGTGAACAGAGGTGAGGCAAGGCATTTTTGGCTCGCCTCAACCTACTTCATCGCCTAGGTGAGCTTCGCGATTGCCTTTGATAACATAGAATCCAAACTTAATCCACCACTCCTTGACAACATAGAATCCAAACCTAATCCCGCCTGGCTGCCCGCGGGGCCATCATCGCTCCTTCACGCATCGCCAGCGACGAGTTCGCGCCGCCAGGCCTCGCCGATCAAGCCGGGACCTCATCCCGCTTCGTCACCCCTCGACGTGCCACGATCCCCCTCCCAAGCTCATTCTCGGGATTTAGTGCACCACACGGCATCCCCAGCATCCGCCTGCCTTTGTGCTCAGCTGTCGTCATCACAGGGAACAAACCACGGCTTCCACCGTCTGGCCCACTAGTTTGTGGTCTTGGGCCCATTCCAGCCAGCCAATTGGGGCTCCAGTGTGCATGCGAGGCCCATCTGAAGGGCTGCCCCTGTGTCTACAGTGTTGGCATGTCCATGGGGCCTTCCTAGCCTGTGGGTGGACCTGCTATCTTCGGGAGACGAGCCCCACTCTGTCAGTGAGCAGGTCAGCGTGTGATAATCCTCCCATAACCCTGCTTATCTAGTATTTGGGCAACTTGCCCCTGTGCTTGTGAGCATAATTTAGGTTGCCTAGCTCGTTTATTATTGTCACTGCCAGTTGTGTGTGGTTGTGAGCATCCTATCCCGTGGTGCCGATTTATGATAGTTGATGTTGCTATTGTTGCCCTTGTCCATTGGTAGTCCTAACTACCAGCGATCCGCTTGTTATTCACTGCGAGGGACAGCTTCTTTTAGCTTGCGATTCTTGTTATATCACATGCTCTCTCTCATGGAAAACTGTGTTCGTTTATGCCCATTGCTGTCCATCGTGGTGTCGGTTGCTGATCTTGATTGTTGGATAGTTGTCGGATCCTTATCGGTTGCTGTCTTACATCACCACCTAGGCCCATTTAAAACATGTCCAATAACTTACTGTTAGCCCATAAGTTCAGGCCCAATAAAGATTTGAGGCCTACTAAGGTTTTAAAGATTTTGTAAATGAAAATGTTTTAAAAATGTCTAGGTGAAGTGTTTTCCCTCTTACTGCCTAGGCAGACCACCTAGCTGGCGGGGTGGGTACCTCAATTTTGTGGCGGTTATTTTCCTCATTTTTTTAAATTTCTTATATATGCCATATGCTAATTGATAATGCTATTAACTATAGACATCTCATATTTACTTCTACAAGCATCATAAAAATCTGATTCAAATATAAATCTTAATTGGTTGGAAGCCAGTAAGTATGCTTTGAAGAATAATATAATACCAAATGCGAGAGCTGTTGTGCCACCATCTACAAACACAAGAGGATCCTCTCCAGAGCCCCATGAGTGCTGCCGGTTGCAGTTTCATGGAGGAGGGAAGTCTCCATGTAGTCTCAGTCCCAGCCAGTTGCTGTAGTAGGGAAATGAAGAAGATGAGGAGCCCTATGCTAGGGGGAGACAAGCTGAACCTTTCATTGTGGCCATTGTGGCCATGCTGCATGAATGAGATGGTGTTTATACATAGGACAACAGGAGAAGATGTCCAACCAAAATCTTATGAAAGAGGAAGAGTTGGTTTCCACCTAGGTGGGAATGGGCCACTAGTCAACTAAGGGGTTGTCTTTTAAATCACTGTCCAATAACTTGTTGATTTAAGCATACACTTTTAAGGGTTTATGTATGTGTCCTTTGTAGACTTACGAGATTTTTAAGTGTGGGCTTTAAGGGGCTTCAAGTTTTAAGTTTAAGGGATACTGCATAATGAGTCAAGAAAAAAATAGTTAGAAAGGTGCTACATGCTAGAAATGGTTCAGATCACCAATTTGTTATTGATGTTTTATGTTCTTATATGGATCTAATGGTGGCTCTTTGCCTAGTAATAGGACCTGAAAAGACAATGCAGAAAGAGGAAATATATGACCTCTTTTAAATTTTTATCCTAACAGAACCTGGACTAGTTGGCATGGACTCTTTCCTCATCTAATTGGCAGCAGACCTTTAAAATAGAAGTAAAGTCAGAAGAACTTGAGTACCATCTATACAGGGATTCATGCTGGTACATGAATATGGGTCTGCATGATGGAATTCTAGGCTGAGTAGATACTTTTGTCTCTTAATTCTGCTGGAATCTGAAAAATGAATTTGCCTTATATAGCATAGCTACAGCAATTTGGATCTTTCTTTTGAATAGGTAAGATGCTCCTCCCTCTGAAAATGGAAGAATACAACATTGACCAATTGGTGTTGAGATAGTATTCAGGGGCTTCGTAAAAATGAGTTGAATTGTATTGGCTCATACCAAGTTATAAAGTGGCTAGTACAAACTTATAGGAAGTCAACACCTTCTCTTCATAAGAACGTCAACTATGAATAATGTGTTAAGGAGGATTCAAGGCAAATCATATCAATCGACTCAGGAATTCAAAAACCTGGAAACTGGGTAGACTTGTGCAACTTGGCACAAGTTTGAACGAGCAATGGAAAAATCTCTAATGCCGGGTGTCCTGCAGCTAGAAAGAATCTTTATTCCTACAATATCAATCTCTTCCTCTTGAAGTTTGTATGTAGATCGCAATGAACATTTGGTCAGCCAAAAAAGATTAGTCATTGAAGCACCCCATTTAGGAGGCATGCACAATTGAAACTGGTGGGAGGTATTTTGAATATTTGATCATGCCTTCTTTCCTTGCGTTGCCCAGAAAACAAAATCTGTGATGGATTATCTTTGTTCTGATGTCTTGGTCAAAGGTAGCTGCAGATGGCAATGGATAGATGTTTGTATTGGCTAACAACATGCAAAGGACATTAGGTGGCATTAAGTGATGTTGCTGAGTGGCTGGGGTCATGGTTCGCGCTTTGCGGAATTGGCTGATTTCGATCCAGATCGGCCGGTCTGGATCGAAATTGACTAGTGGTGATCCGATTTTATGGGGGGAAATCTGATCCCCAAGGAAAATTAAATAATCTTAATAATAAGGGCCAGAATCGGCTTGGAATCGGCCATAATCAGCTGTATCGGGCTGAATCGGCCTGGATCGGCCATGAACCGGGCCGATCCTTGCTTGGATCGTCCGATATAAGTTCGATCCAGCCAATATGAACTCAAAACCTTGTCCATATCTTGAACTTCTATCATTTATCCATCTAATAATGTAGTATGTATTAACTTCTCATATTGAAGGGATTAATTGATGTTGTTCTGTTATATGTTGTTGTGTTATTAAAAATCTGATCATTTTTATTCAAGTTATATGTTTATTCCTAAATCCCCAATTGACTGCTAACAACCTGAATAAATGCAATTCCGTTAGATTTGATTCTTAGTGTGTGATTGTCACTTTGTTTAGTTTCTTTCCAACTTTTATGATTTTCCTTATTTTTCCTTATTTTTTATTTTTCATCAATTAAAAAATTCAGGCCGATCCAAGGATCAGCCTTTATTTACCCAATGGATTGGCCGATTCTGCCGATCTGATCCCGATCCAGATCAGATTGAGACCGGGCGATTCCTGGTTGTGATCCGATTCTACTTTCCTTGGCTGGGTCCCTGGATGTGGCCAATAAGAACAAAAGTTGTGATGATCCATAATGAGTGCTTTGCACACAAATAGACCCATGTTAATGAGCATTGACAACTCTGAGTCTTGGTATTTTGTAGAGGATGATAGTGAAGGTTGTTTCTTCAGCTAGCAGAGCACTAGGGAAGTGGAACTGGTCTTAAAATCCTAGGCAAAGCCTGAAATGCACTCAAGGCATGTCGGTAGATGCACAAGATGGATATGCAAGGATGTACATGTGCTGGGGGTAGGATGAGGATGGACTAACACAAGCATATGACAACATGGGTCTTTTTTCTGGGAGTGAACTCTTGAAGGCAACTTGGCAATCTGCTACATTTTCACCTTGAAACAATTGGCATGAGTGGATAGTGTGTTTGAAGGCATGGCATTGTTGTCCTAGCTGGATTGCACAGTCACCAAGCCAAGATAGCAACATGATGTTTGTGGCTCATTTGAAGATGTTATGACCAAGGAAATTGCAACAAATGACCAAGGAACTTGCACCAAGGACCCTTTGGGGTGAGGTGAACTGAAGTAGCTACTGTCGGTGAATGCAATATATTAAAAAGGAGAGAGGCATCTGCTTCTTATGCTCTCTCTGGCCCGCTTTCTTTCTTGTAACATGGGTAAGTTGAGTAACTAGTGCTACTAGTGATGCGGGACAGCAGAGGGGGTAGACCGGAAGTAGAGAGAAGAGAGGGGTTGGAGGAGAAGAAGATTAGGGTTCCCGTCCCGTCTCGGGAGAAAACACGCAGCGGCGGCTCTTCATTTCAAAATTCTTCTTCAATTCCTTCCCACGAAGGGATACATGACAATATATAGACTCTTCAAAGAAACCCTAATGGGAAAATTACTAAACTATCCCTAGGACTCCGAAAATAACTAAAAAACATGGGAAAATTACATATATATTAAAAAACTCCAAATGGGCCCCTAATGGGCCAAATAAACTGCACATTGGGCCTTTGACTCCATTCCAGCCGTTCCTGGATCCCCATCATTCTCCCCTGGTTCGAAAAAATTCGTCCTCGAATTTTAAAATGAGTCAATATCCATGGGGGAATGATGGCAGCATGCTCGGAAAACAACACCGATGACCCATGAATCATCGCGCACATGAATGCTCCAACCTGAGGAGAAAATTGTGCCTCGACGTCGCTCCATATGTGGTCAAAGTCATGCAAACTGATGACATCTTTAACGACCTTCGGCTGATCGACTACATTTTCCAGTAGCGGTTCTGTCTTCGGCCCACTCCCTTTAGTGGGGAAGAGGTCATTATCTGCTATAGGCGTCACTGATTCAACCTCCCCCAAATATTCATCTTCTAGGGCTGGATCGGCCACATCGTGCACCTCCTTCATTTGATTTTCATACTCCTCGCTCATCGTTGGGTCGGCCTCATAGATAACATCTTTTGGCTTGGTCAGCTTGGCAAGCATGGCAGAAATCTTCTGAAGTTCACTTCTCATCTGGGACTTCTCACGCTCCCAATCATTTGCTTGTTGAAACCTCTCTCGATCCTGGTAAGTGGCATTGAGAATAAGAAAGGGAGCCTGGTATTCCTCAGGTTGTATTAGACAATCTCGTCCAGTATGATCAATTACAACTTGCCGCTCGTCTATCCATTCTCTACCCAAACCGATATACGAGCCATTAGGTATAATCTTGCACCATGCATCATCATAATACCTGACGGCTCGGGAAGTACTGCTGCTCCTTAAGAGATGGAAAAATGGCACATAGACTCGATTTCCAGAGACCCTTACGTAGTCCGTGTGGGAGATAGAATCCACAATAGATTGTGAAATAACGTTGCCGAACGACGTTGCCTCAAGATACACCCGAGTTTTCACGGAATTGGGTAGTTCGACCTCAAAACTAAAATCCATGATGATAAAACGTACCACTGGCCAAAGAAATGATGGACGAGGTCCGCCTCACTGCAAGGATGCCAACGATACGATCGGCACAAGAATCGGAGCTCAAATCGTCATCCTCGATATGCGTGCAAAAAGTGGCACGCAAAACGAGGTAAGCGGGCACTAGCTGCTGCGAAATCTGTACGCTGGGATGCTGGCACGCAAATCGAGGCAACTTGGGGTGGCCTCGGGATGCACGTTCGGGGTCCTCGGTATGCTTGCAGAGGTGGCACGCAAAACGAGGCAAATTTGAGAACAGCACACTAGATCCGAGTTGGCCTCGTCGAGACGGATCCGACGGCGCGAACGGTGCACAAATCAGAATCCGAAGAGACCTCGAACGGCGCGCCCGAGTGTCCTCGTAAAGCGTGCAAGTGCGGCACGCAAAACGAGACGCTGCTGTCAGGCGGGACGTACAGCGAGGTCGGCCTCGCCAATACGATCCCAACGGCACAAGCGGCGCGCAAATCGGAGCACGGACGAGCCCCGGGCGTTGGCGGTGCGATAAGAACTTCTAATGCACCCCCTGTGCACTGTAGCAAACCAGGTTGAAGAGGCAGGGTGGCTCGAGCCGTTGGGGGCTTGGGTTCGGACCCTGGCTCGGTGGAAACTGACCTGGTTCAACTAGGTTGTGAATGGCCTTGGGCCAGACCGGTTCGAACCGGTTTGACCGGTTCTGGCTTGAAAGATCCGACCGGTTCGTCGTCTTCTTCAGTTCGCCCTTCCCCAAACCCTAACAGGGAGCAGGGTGAGAGAGAGCACGAGGGAGGGAAAGGCAGCGGCTGCCGAGCGCGGCGATGGCGTCGGCGGCCAGCGAGCGCGGCGGGGCGGCGACTGCGACAGCGCCGGTTGCGACGGCGCTGGTGGTGGGAGACGGCGATGCCTCCGGCAGCGTGGCGGCGGCGGGAGCAGGCAGGTGCTCCGGCGACTCTCCCCGCCTCTTCTTCGTCTCCTTCTTCTTTCCTCTTCTTCGTCGGGCCTGTGTGTAGCAGCCAGCGGTGGCCGGTCCGGTTCCTGCGTGCGGCAGGGAGAGAACCCGCAGGGGAGGGTCCTCCGGGCTTGGCGTGCAGTGAAGCCGGCGGTGGGGAGGGGGCTCGCGGGGCTGGAAGGCGTGCGCGGAGAGGGAGGGAGGAGGCTGATCCGCGGGCCTGTGTGCCCGGGTGCTGGCGGACGGCGGGCACCGTCGGGGAGGCCCGTCCGGTCTGGACTGCCGGGCAGAGCTCGCGGGAGGCCCGTCCGGCCTGGGTTGCAGGGTCGGGCTTGCAGGAGGACTCTCCGGAGCCGGCAGTGGCGGGGAGGACCGACATGAACTGCGGGAGGCTCGACTCAGGCCTGCAGTTCCTTGCTGCGTGACACAGACGTTGTGCAGGGTAGAGAGTGAATCACGCACAGAGAGAGAAGGAAGGAGGAAGAAGAAGTGAGGGCAGTGGAGGCACGATGGAGATCGGAGTTGGGCTCTGATACCAAATTGATGCGGGACAGCAGAGGGGGTAGACCGGAAGTAGAGAGAAGAGAGGGGTTGGAGGAGAAGAAGATTAGGGTTCCCGTCCCGTCTCGGGAGAAAACACGCAGCGGCGGCTCTTCATTTCAAAATTCTTCTTCAATTCCTTCCCACGAAGGGATATAAGACAATATATAGACTCTTCAAAGAAACCATAATAGGAAAATTACTAAACTACCCCTAGGACTCCGAAAATAACTAAAAACATGGGAAAATTACATATATATTAAAAGACTCCAAATGGGCCCCTAATGGGCCAAATAAACTGCACATTGGGCCTTTGACTCCATTCCAGCCGTTCCTGGATCCCCATCAACTAGTAGTCATTTTCTCCCAGTGGTTTCTCATTGTGATCCTTCTGATGTGAATTGTTCCATTCTCTGGAACTTTGAAGGCATCGTTTCTTGTGAGAACTTCCTAACTGCACTTGGTGGTACGTGTGCCTGGTGAGGGTCTTTCCATCAATACATGGTCAATGTTTCCCTTTCATCCTTCCGCAGATTTTGGATTTTGCAAAAGTGCCCTTATTTTCATTCCTCATTGAAATTGAATACATGTGATTGTATTATGACAATTAAAGGAGGTGGATGTTTCAAGTAGCTGATAGAAGATGACATGTGCTTAAGAGGGAGAATGAAGAAACTGGAAAGGACTAATAAAAAATAGGAAAGATTAAGAAGCTTGATTAATTTAGGACAAAGCCTGAATGCTCATATCTTTAAACTCTACCTTCATTACCCAGGATACGTTAGATTTTTTATGCTTCTTCTCTAATCACTGAGCTTTGTTTTACTTTTGAAGTCATTGATGGATATTTTCCTTTATTTCAGGGTCTCCTATATGCTGGAAACAATATACTGTTTGAATCTACTGGTCTGTATGGGCAGGTGAGTTGATGATCTTTTGTAATGTGTCAAGAAAGCGGTTATTTGATATATGCTTGTAACCTTATGTGATCACTATGTGTTCATCATACATGGAAGTCACACCTTCAGCCTATCAATTATGATCAAATCTTATTAGGGTAGAATGGCAACTGTTGAGGATAAATCATATAGATAAGCTTTTATTGATTCACACTTCCATTGATGAGTTAGGGTAGTTAGCACATTCTGGACTTCTGTAGAAGACCATATTCTCGGGGTTGTTCTCTTTTAGCACATTCTGGACTTGCATAGAAGGCCATATCTTGTGGTTGTTTTCTTTAGAGATTACAAGATTACGAATAAACATATTCATTTAAAAACTGTTGATTCACACCATATTAAATAGTGCATGTTGCCATAGAACAATATGTTGTAGCAAATGAGCATATTTTCCTTTTATTCACTCTGTTTTGTGACAGGCTTAATTACTATGGATCATGAATCAGTGGATCATACAATGGTATATCACTAAACAATTACAACATAGACTGATAGGCAATAACTGCCCATGTCACAAGAGTGACAGTAGTTACAACAATAGACAAAATGGCAATTTTGCATTATGTCAAATGCATTTGGTGATACTCAGCAAAAAAACCCAGCATCTCCCTTGCACCCAATCCTTGTTGCAAGAACTTATAAATGATGAGAGATTGCTGAAGATCTCTTCCACATTTCTATTTGTCTGTGAAGAAGAATACTGGGTCATCTCACTTGTTCTTATGTGATATCTTCAAGTATGACCTTTCTCTCTTCTCCTCTATTAGAAAGACCTTACACATGCTCCCACCTCTCTCTCTCTTTCTGTATATATAGTCTCTCTGTCTATCTGTGTCTATCTATCTATCTATCTATCTATCTATATATATATATATATATATATATATATATATAAAGAGCGTACCCACTGCACGAGGCTCCCTCTATTTGTGGGGTCTGGGGAAGGGACGATGTACGCAGCCTTACCCTTGCTAAGCAGAGAGGCTGTTTCCTTAGTTCCAACCCGTGACATCTAGGTCACAAACATGGAAACTTAACCGTTGCTCTAGGCCCGCCCTTCTATATCTATCTATATATACATATATATTCACATAGGTGGTCAAATTAGAGGATTGGGAGCTCCCATATGTGGTTTCTCTCCACCCTCACCCTCCTTGTTCAATAGGGCAATTGGATTAGACGAATAGGAGATCACATACCTGGCTCCTATCTCTGCCTGTTCCTCTCTACTCTACCTCTAGGGTTTGGGATCTGAATCTCGAGTATTATATAATGTCTCCCATGCTTGGAGAGGCATCTTGCAGACGTCTGACATTGTTTTGGCTGCTACTCATGTTTTAGTAGGGGATGGACAACTTTGTTTGTTTTGGTTAGACAAGTGGTGTGGTCGAGCTACACTTGTTAGTAGGTTTCCTAGACTGTTTGGTATTGTGTCTTCCCTTGTGGCGGCTGTAGCATAGGTCAGAGATCAGGATGGGAGTTGGGCACCTTGCTTCAGGTATAATTTGCGGATGAGGAGATGCGGGACTTTCTAGATCTTATGTCTATGCTGCAGGCTTTTTAGATTGATCCCTCTGTACAGGACTCTTGGAAGTGGGGTGGACTACCTCAGGGACCTTCTCGGCCCAATCAGTCTACCAAATGATTTCGGATGGAGGCATGAGGTCCATTCACTTTAGTCACATTTGGGATCCTCTCTCCTATGAAGGTGACGGTTCTTATGTGGAGGATATCTATTGGAAAAATGCCGACTTGTGAGAGACTCATCAGATATGACTGTGATGTGCCCCCATTGTGTTCCTTGCATAGCCGTCAATCAAGGTTTGCCGTATCGTATCGGATCGGGCCGACTCGTATGAGTTGACTCGTAACTGGACAATCCTGAGTCGCTGGTACGGGTGGATCATACGAGTTGGGCTGGGACGCTTCCGGATCGAGCCGTCTCACATCGTATCGGACTGACTCGTGCCAGATTGCACGATACGAACACGAGTCGTTGCGATTCGGTGCGAGCCAATCACGGTTCGGCTCGAGTCGGTGCGATCCGACTCGATAAAGTGTGATCCACTCTCTTTAGTTTAGGTGTACTACTTTGTTTTGTTAATTGAGATTTGACATTTCTAACTTTCTATGAGATGTGGTATACCACTTTCTTTTGCAAATTGAGATCCCTAGACTAAGTTCCTCTCAATTAGTATCCTAGACTAACTTTTTTACGAATTTAAATCCATTAAATTAGAGTACTTTTCCTAAATATGACTTATAATCATTCACAGTAATGATGGACGTGAAGTATGATGTTTATAATTAGATAACTATTCAAAAAAATGAGAGATTTGTCAAAAAAAACTAGCATGCATTGGCTTGAATTAGTCCGACTCGTGCGAGTCGGCCCGAGTTGGATTGGATCTGACTCATATCTAGCCAAACCCGATCCGATCCGATCCGGATCCACGAGTCGGCGAACCTTGCCGTCAATCCTATCCCATCCCGACCGGGACATCCCTCCCAGTGAGAAAATAGGATGTGGCAATTTCTGGTCAATCCCAGTTTGTCCCTGTCGGTCCCGGGCATGGATGGTAGTACCGGTACTAGTACCGTGTCGGCCGTACCGGCCGGTATGGGTATAAAATGGCTAGAAAAATTCAAGAAAAATCAGAAAAAATCAAGAAAAAATATAAAAAAATAATTAGATATGTGTTGAGTGTGACAAAGGTGGATTAAGATAAAGAAGTACACATAACACATACTAAATGACTATTTTGATACAGATTAAACATGAAAAATATTATGCTAATGTACTAAATATTTACAAATAATAAATGTTAATGAAATCAAATGATCCTTACCCATGAAAAATATAAGTGAGTATACTAGTATGGATAATAACCCATAGATCTTTCTGAAAAAGTCCAAATTTTTAACCTTAATTAGGGTCAAATTTGGGATTTATCTCTAATTAGGGTTCAATGAACGCAATTGACAACATGCTCTTACTCTAAATTATGCAATCAACATTAATTAGGCTAATTGAACAAAAGCCCTAATTTTTAACTACTAATTAGGGTCGAAAATTGGGGGTTGTCTATTTTGCTAAGAAAACGAACGTAAATAATCTACTAACAGTTAACAACTCAAAAATAATTTAAAGATTTAAAATATATATATTATACCTTCTTCTATTTCTTTTTTTCTTCCACCCAAAAGGGCCAAAACCTCTCCGACAGTAGGTGGCGGCGGCCGCACCTTCTCCTCCTTCGCCTCTCAAAACTGCAGGAGCCGCCCTTACAAATCTGTTTCTGTGAGAGGGGAAAGTGAAACACCCCTTTTATGGGGTTGTTTCACGTGTACCGGTTCGGTACCGGTCTGATTTCGGGCGTACTGGACCAGTACAGTAATTTTTTTTTAAATTTTAAATATGGTATCGGGCATTCACCCCGTATCGGTACTGGTGCCGGCCGATACCGGTATGTATCGGCCGGTACTGCCAACCATGATCCTGGGGCCTTTCCCAACCAGAATTTGTATTTTTACATGAGATTTTCCTAAGTACTTTGGTTCCTTGTAAACTTATTTTGGGGGTTCATTTGATGAATATATTCATTTATAAACCCATAAATCTATCCTCAATGCTTCCATTGCATTAATTTTGTGTTATTTATATGTTTATTTTCATATTATTTATTGTATACGTATGTTTTATATTTGTTGGAATATATATGGAAAAAATTCCGGGACGGGCCACCGGAATTGTCCGAGACACCGAACGTCCCATCCTAGTAGGAAAACAGGATAGGGACCGTGACGGGATTGACAATTATGGTTCCTTGTGTGGTGAGGAGGATGAAAATCTAGATCACCTTTTTATAGGATGCAGCTTTGCTCAAGAAGTGTGGGCATCTATTTTGTCAAAGGTTCATATCACAGGCCAGCAGCGGAGCAGTGTGAACTCCTTGTTCTTGTGGTGGTCAACGTCCCTGAAGGAGGACTGTATGTGGTGGCAAGGATCATCTTGTACTCATTTATGTAAAAACAGACAAAATCGCCAAATTTGACCGTAATTAGCAGTTGAAGTGTACTCATTTCTGTCTCTTATGGGCAAGGATCATCTTGTTCTAGTGGAGTTGTTATTTATTAGGGCTTATTACATTGGTACATCATTTCCATGTTTAATACGTAGCAAATAATCATTTAATATGCATTATGCATGCTTCTGAAAGCTTGAATCATTGAGTAATTATACCTCTTATAGTTAATCAACCTTTTCCCCCCCTCAAGACATGTCCAATTAATTTTTTCAATTTTTTCTGATGTTCTATTTTTCTGATTTTTCCAGAAATTTTCTCATTTTTTAAATCCTGTATCGGCGGATATAGCCGATACTTGTATTGATACGGGTACTGCCATCATTGGCTGGACATCCTGCAATCCAATGATCTGATGTTGATGCTACTGTCGGTATTCTTGAGGATGTCTCAGACATAACTCATCAAAAGGAGGACAGATCAATGAGATTATGGTGAATATGAGAAGTTGACTGCTGTTCAGTCCAGTTCAGAACTACTGTTATCCTGTTTCGCAGGCCTCAAGAGGATTGGATTGGTACTTTCGGTTGTTGGTTTTAGATCCATGGACAACTATATTAACATGGCACAATATACTTGCTTGCTACTCAAGGACTTTTATTATTTTTAATAAATACACTTCTAGCATCTGAACAAGAACCATAAATGGTACATGATCATTCATCTTCCTGTGATCATGTGGATAGTACCTATTCATATCCGGCCTGATTTTACTGTTGGAAGTCACAGTTCTCACCCTTTGCCATTTTGGCTTTTAACTCATTTTTAACTCATGTTGGATTATGTTGCTTTGGGAGTTGGGGGGCATCTTCAAGGTCTTAATGCTATGACCTAGTCCTCTTTCCCCTGCCAATTTGACTTATTTATTAGTTAGACAGTTGGCATCCTACTAGCATGGTGTGGTTTGTGCATTTTTACCCTATGACAACCCCCCCCTCTGGCGCATGGCCTCTAGCCACCCACTGATCATAGGGATCCACATTTCAGCTATTTGAAGTCTTCTGAGTATATTCTTTCATTAGTGGCCAATTCTTTTGTGCTGTATAACATGGTTGATCTGGCAGTCCTCATGTTTCACCACAATGCAACACTACATTACAACTTGTCATTCCATTGAGAAGACTTAAAAAGAGAGATTAGAAAATTCCACTAGGGAACCGCACGTTGGTTAAAATTGTGGGGAAAAAAATGAAAGAAAATTTTTGCAGCTTTGAGCTTTAGGCATTCATTTGGGGTGAGATTGACTGTATATATTAATGCCAATTAGCTAGAGACATGATGAATTATGTATCTAGCAAAAGGCTCCTGATGGATAAAGTTGATCATGCCCATTATTTCAAGACATGAATGGTTGTTAAAAGCTTTCATTGAGATCAATTCAGTAATGACCACTCTGTGATTAGTAAGTAGTCTTGGCTAGCATCTGACATCACTAATAGCAAAATATGCACCTTTGAGAAAAAGAAAATGTAGACCCCCTATTCTTTGTCTACTAAATTAGTGTCAATAAAATGATGCAGGTGTCTTTGTAAATTTCAAGGTAGTTCCTTTTGAGAATTCTTTTCATTACTTAATCTCTGAAAGTTAGTTAGTCTTATGCGCTGGTAGAAGACAAAGATTAACCTGAAACCTTGCTCTATAGCCAATAAATAGATGGTAATGGTTAGTGTATGCTTATTAAGCATTGGACTCCTGAAGCCTTTTGTTTTGCAATCAGATATATTGATTGGAAAACTATTCTCTTGTATAGTTGTGTAGATGCTTGCTAAAATTCGGCCCCTTTTGAAAATACTCGTATTCATTTGTTGAAGGTTGATAGTATGACTTTTCACTAAAGAAAAGAAAAGTCCACAAAACACATGGATGAATCCCATCCTCCTGTTTTGGCAAGCTGCCTCTGCACCCCACTCACATATGTTAAGACTGAAGAGTGATGACCCTCCTACCTATATCCCCCAAACCCAATCCCTCACCAAAAGACCCAAAAAATACCAATGATGTACAACTCAGGTTATGTTGTCATAACCCATTCCTCAAATTCTCCCTGAACTGACAGTGTTCACTGCTACAAACTCTGTTTTCTTCTTCGCTAGTGATTTAAAAGTCGGCCGCCTCACCGATTAGGCTGTCCGCCTAGGCGGTTCACACCTCATTCCCGCCTAGGCAGAAACCAACTCGTCTTCTTTTATGATTTTAGTTGGACATCTTCACCTTTTGTTGAAAGAACCTCATCTATGGCCTTGAAAATTGTCCTTTGTATAAATGCCTCTCATTCATGTGGCATACCCATAAAGGTCACGATGAAAGGTTTGCTTTGTCTTCGCCTAGGACATAACTCTTTGTCTGCCGTACTATACCAACTAGCGGGAACTGCAGTTATGTGGAGACTTTCTTCCTCCATAATAACTGCAATAAGTGACAGTTATGGGGCTTCAAAGATGGTTCTCGCATCTGTAGATATTGGCATAGCGGCTTTGTGTTTGATACTATATTATTCTTCAAAATAGTTATTGACTTGCAGCAAATTAGGATTTATAATTGAATTGGATATTTTATTATTTTGTGATGCGTATATAAGTAAATCTGAGATGTCTATAGTTGATAGTATTATCAATTATTAGAGAGTATATATAAAAACTTCAAAAAACTGAAAGAAAATAGCTGGCTTAGAATCGAGGCGCCCGCCTCGCCGCCTAGGCAGTCCACCTAGGCAGTAACGGGGTTGGCCGACTGGTTCCGCCTAGGCATTTTTAACATTGTTCTTTGCCCTGCCGACTGGTTCCTGCTTGTACTGCACAGCTTGAAACTTCAGCAGCCTTTGTTCCACTTGAATCACATGCAGGCTCACCTGATCTGTAAAGCTTTGGACTTAGTTGGCTGGACTGTCCATGCAGATGCTGACAAGCTCAGCAAATCCCATCAGCTCTCTCATTTTATTGCACAGATAGACCTTCCAACAGATGATGCCTTCCCACAGGCATCCTACTTTGTTCATGGCTCGGGTTGATTGGCATAGATAGAATTACAAAACAGCAATGTAATAGGTTTTCAAAGCAACAATGTAAAAATGTTGTTTGTCATAGACAACTCTGGTAGACAACAGAATCTCAAAGACCTGCTATGAAGATTTGGGAGATTAGTCTGCTATTCATAATCAATATTACTGTATTTGTGCATTATGAGAAGCTATAGTGACATTTATTATCCTAATTTCTTTTCTGGACTGTATAATTCTGGAGGCTTCTTTTATTATTCTAATTTCTTTTATAGACAACATAATTCTTAAGGCTTCTTAGCTTGTCGCCAACCAGCCAAGAGACATGTGGATTTAGTAAAATGTCTTTTAACTCATATGTTTGTGATTTCTACATTTCTTTTTCATTTGCTTTCTCAATCATTTCTACAATTCTATCAGACATCCATTTTGTGTTAATGTGGAAAACAGGTGATATATAGATTTAGTAAAATGTCTTTTTTTGCTCTAACTCACATACCGTTTCCATTTGTTCAGTCATCTGTTCGTGAGGTCCTCCTTCAGACTGGGAAGGTATTGAACTGTACTTGTTTCACCATACGTGGGATTAGCCTATAGTTTACTGTTGTTTGTGTTCTTTCTTTGATAGTTAAATTTTCACTGCCACTTTCTAAAAGGTGTACATGGTAAACTTTATCATATTTTTTGAAGCAAAGCATTCCTTTTTAGGACGGGAATCATTTTATTCAAGTGATGAATGGATAGGTGAAACATCCATGTATATACAGAGATAAGGTTCCACATATGCTGGGGTCCAAAGATAGAAACTAAATACAAAGCAAAAAGGAAATATCTTTACTTTAAAGCAAATATTGGGGATACCTTGCACATTTATTGCTCTTAGAAAACCATATGCAACATGACTCCTACAATATTAGGGAACCTACTAGTGTAATGAGATAAGCAGCAACAAATGGATAACACACTTGTGAGACTTCATTTTTTATATTTTGAAAAAAGGATTTGATTTAAAAGAATTTTGGTTTAAAAAGAGAAATTTTGAAGTTTTGAAAACATAGTCTTCTCTCTTTTTAATGTAGACTTTGAGAACTTGGGGTTAGTCCTCAAGTCTAAGATTTTGGATCACGTGCGGATCCATGTGTTTGGCCTCTCTCCACTGACCTCAGTCAGTGTTAATACCAATCATTGATTGGTAACCTTTGATTAACCGTCCGTTAAGGCTCATTAAGACAACAAGAATAAGACAAATAAATTGTTTTGATACCATGCATGAAAGATAGGTTTTCTATATTTGGGGATCCTACAAGGGTCCTTAAAGGATACTTAATGGATTTTTTAGTTCACATGAGGGTATGAGAACTCATGGTCTTCAAACGGTGCTAAGAAGATAGGTCTTTTAGACTTAATCTTCATTAGAACCCCTTAAAGGATATCAAATAACTCAAAGATATCTTTTAAGTATCCTTTAGAAGACGTGAAATCTTTGGACAACATACCTCCTATTCTTAGGTTCATTTAGGAGGATAAATAAATATAAAGGATATCCTAAATTAATGGGGCATGAAGCCCGCCATGTACTTGGGGATATCTTTAATGATCTTCCAATCGATATAAAGGAACTAACATCCACTTATTTGTAGACATATCTGACTGAGTCAACACGTTTATCATTTGAGCATACATTCAATGAAAGTAAACATACATTAAACAAGCAGAATTGAACGTGCATCAACTTTATTTGAATATACTTTATTACAATACATCACTTTTGACCATTCTATCGGTAAGAATGAATCATTTAAAAATTTGGTCACTCTACCAATAAGAGTAGACCATAACTTCATGGCCAATCCACCAATAGGGAAGAACCAAAAGATTAATGGCCATTCCACTAATAAGAATGAACCAAGAACATTGATTATTGGTCATTCTATCAATGAGAGTGAACCACAACTTCATGGCCAATTCACTAATAGGAAAGAACCAAAAAAAGTAATTATTGGTCACTCTATCAATAACAACTTCATGACTAATCCACCAATAGGAAATAACCAAGAATACTAATTATTGGTCACTCTCCCAATGAGAGGGAACCACAACTTCATGGCCAAATCCACCAAAAAAAGTGATTATTGGTCACTCTACCAATAAGAGTGAACCACAACTTCATGACCAATCTACCAATAGGAAAGAACCAAGAACAATTAATTAAAACTTTGGCCATTAAACTAATATGAATGAACCTCATGATTAATTAATTAAAACTTCAACCATTCAACCAGTATGAATGAACTACATGATTAATTGATCAAAACTTTGGCCATTCAACTAATATGAATGAACCACACATACATTAACATCACTACAAGATCATAAAAAAATAAATGGGTCCTTGTTTGTATCCTTTTTCCACGCACATAAATCTTCAAGAACTCCTCCTTTGTTCTCCTTTTTTTTCAGTAAAAGAGCCTTAAAAAAAAAAAAAATCCTCCAGAGTCTCCCCGTAGTCTTCTCTCTTCAGCCTCCTGTAGCAGCCCCCCCTAAGGGGTATATATAGAGTGGGAAAGAGTGAGAAAGAGAGGAAGGAGGGGTGCGGTAGGCACCCCCATCGGTAGGGCTGCCCATCGAGGGGTCGGGGGGTGGGGGGGGGGGGAGCCACCAGTGTGGCTCCTCCTCCCTCTCTTTGTATTTTTTTGTTTTTTCCCCCCTCTTCTTTCTCTTTTTGTTTTATTTTTTCTAAATAATGTTTCAATAATGCCCCCCCACGGGACATGTGTTGGGAGCAGGGGCATATGTCCTGTGTATCCACATCATGGTCTCTTATTGGCTTCATCTTATGCGCTCATCTTGCATTCGGCTGAGGGCTCATGAACCTTATCTTGAGATTTTGGGAGTAAACCATTTTTTGTGGTGTTAATCCCCCATGATTTTATTCCCTCTGAACAAGGGTAACTTGTAGTTGCTAGGAGATTAATTCTTTATCATCTTTCGACATTTCCCAACTTTAAAATGCTTGGGCATGAATATCCCTTTTCGGCATTTTAAGGTATACAATGGAAGTGACCTTAACTGGTTGGAGCTTTGACTGTAACAGGTCGATCTTTGGGTATGGATACCTTCTTCTGAAATTTTAGGGCATATGATGAAAGTGACCCAACTGGCCGAAACTTTGACTACAATAAGACGCTCTTTGGGTATGAACTCTTCTGACAGTTTAGGACACGTTCTGAAAGTGACCATAACTGGCCGAAGCTTTGACTGTGACAAGCCAATCTTTGGGTATAGATAACCTTCTTCTGGCATTTCAGGGCACATTGCGAAAGTGACCTTAACTGGCCGAAACTTTGACTGCAACAAGTCGCTCTTTGGGTATGGACAACCTCTTCTGGCATTTTAGGACACATTGGGAAGGTGACCCTAATTGGCCGAAGCTTTGAATTGTAGTGAGCCGGACTTTGTAACTTTGCCATGACTTATTGGCTTTCATCTTGCTTCTTTATCCTTCAAACTTTTGATAGTAAATTGCTCTAAGTTCTTTCTTTCCTTTCATACTTAGCCCGTTTCTTTCCTCCTTTGTGTTGTGGCCAGGGCAGAGGGCATGTCTTTGTTGTTCCCGGACGACGGCTGATTTTTTTTTGGTGAAGTCGGCCTAACTTTGACTTGCTTGATCATCTGCTATCTCGGCTTCTCCGAGCATCGAACACCGCCTTCAGTTCCTCATATGCATTTAAACGCTTCCGAGACAACTTGACTCATAGGCACGATGTCAGGTCTCTTCATGATACTTGAACTTTGGGAGGTTCCTGTCATAATTATATCGCCGTCTTTCCGAAGGTGACTTTGATTTTGTCTCCCTTCTCTTTGTGATCCGGCTACCCTAATGGCTTGTCTTGGATAGCGCTTTCCTTATGACTTGGTTGTTCTGAAACCTTGTCTCGGACAACACATTTATCTCTTAGTGGAACCTTGGTTTCAAATCGTTCCAATGTTGTGTAACTATTTTCTTCTTTTAAAAAAAAAAAAAAAAAACTAACTCTAACGCCCTTTCGGGTTATTCACCAGAATTAGCCCTCTCTTACTTTTGCTTGCATGCTCTTTTAGGTTTTCATGTAGTGGGGTTATTCACTTTTGCCTAAGGCGCCCTTTCGGGTTTTTGCCTTAGTCGGATTTTGGGACCTTTTTGCCCTTAACTTGTACCTTTTCTGAGAGGAAACTGTTAAGTCCGTCGGAGCCTTAATTTAAAGCTCCTTTTTTTTTCCAGTAGGGGATTATGGCTCTCCTATGGGGCCAAAGTGGTGGGACTTAGGAATTATAGGTTTGTGAAGCTTTGGGAAACCATGGCTCCTCGGGTTGAGATTTTGCCTTTTGGGCGAAACTTTTCCGGTGGGATAGAGGATTTAGTGGTTTTCCTGGAAAATGAATGTTTCAGATAGCGTGATGGACTTCTGGACTTTTTCGAGGGGATAAAGGTTCCAAGTAGTCATGGATTTTGGATTTTTAAGGGGATAAAGGCTCCCAATAGTCATGAGTTTTGGATTTTCAAGGGGATGAAGGCTCCATGTAGCCATGCACTGAGTTTTCAAGGGGATAAAGGTTCCAGGTAGCTATGAATTTTGGGCTTTCAAGGGGATAAAGGCTCTAAGTAGCCATGGATTTTGGATTTTCAAGGAGATGAAGGCTCCAAGTAGCCGTGAATTTTGGGTTTATTGATGAAGATTCCCTGGTGGGATGAGGTGTTTTGGGTTTCTAGGGCTTTGTGATTGAACGTTTTGGGTTTTAGGATATAACGGCTCCTTGGGCCGGCAACTTTGGAAAATTTTAGATTTTGGGATAATGGCTCCCTGTGCCGCAAATTTTGGACAATTTTAGGTTTTGAGATGCAATGGCTCCCTGGGCCGCAAAATTTGGACAATTTTAGGTTTTGGGATGCAACGGTTCCGTAGGTCGGAAACTTTGGAAAATTTTAGGTTTTGGGATACAACGGCTCCCTGGGCCAGAAACTTGGGACAATTTTGGGTTTTTGGTTTTACTCAAGGGGACAAGCAACTTTGGGATGGAAGAACCTTTTGAACCTATCCAAGGTGAAGATCGAATTTTCTCACTTCTTTACCGAGTATGGAGGACGTCGTCATCGTTGTCTCCGTTGTAGCTCTTTATTGAATGTCACCCTACCAGTTGTGAAGTGATCTAAGAGTTTTTTCGTCATTGGCAACTCTGACATCCTCTTTGGGTAAGGATGTGGGAAGATTCGACCCTCACAAAGGATAGGCGAGGAGAATTCTCCTCCTATTGGGGGTGCTTTTACGAGTCGTTCCCCAATGTTTTTTTTTTTTATAATTATACTAACGATAGCGTCCTCACAAGTTTTTGCCAAGGTTAGCCCCTTCTTACTTTTGCATGTGCGCCCTTGTGGGTTTTCATACAGCAGGGTTTCCTATTTTTGCCTGAGGCGCCCTTGCGGGTTTTCATTTCAACCGGGTTCAAGACTTTTTTGCCCTTAACTGGCTTCCTTTTGATGAGAAGATGAATTAAGTCTGTCGGGGCACCTCGTTTTTAAACTCCTTCGCCCCCCCCCCCCCCCCCCCCCCCCCCCCCCCCCCCTTTTTTTTTTTTTTCAAAACTTCTTTGACTGTGTATTTTCAGACAGTTCATGTTCCGGAGCATAATACAACTTCATGTGGTGCCCGTTCAATAGGAGAAATGCCACATTCCTTTTTTCATCAACTAATTTGTAGACGCCTCCTTTATATACTCTGCTGACTATAAAGGGTCCTATTCAATTAGATTTGAATTTGTTCTTAGGACGGGTCGCCATCATATCCTTTTGCTTGACAATGACGAGGTCATCTTTCTTGAATGCTCTTTCTTTTACCATCTTATTAAAAGCCCTAGACATTTGGGCTGATAGACTTATAGGCGTTGATAGGCCGACAATCTTTCGCCTTTGAAGTCTGCCAGCTCCTCATAGTGCCTTTGTGCTTCATTTAGGTCGCCTTTTTGCAATTCATAATGTAGAGCCATCCAGTAGGAAGCCAATTCAATGTCAGTCGGAACTACTGCCTCTGCCCTATAAACCAGGGAATATGGCGAGCAGCCCGTAGGAGTTTTGTAGATTGTGTGGTAGGCCCATAGTGCCTCGTGCATCTTCTCATCCCAATTCCGCTTTTGTCCTTCGTTGATCTTCACCAGTAGCTTACGAAGTGTCTTGTTGAAGGCTTCAATTATGCCATTGGCTTGAGGATAATAGATTGAAGATGCGTTCCACTTAACGTGGAATTTAGCCGTCATCTTGTAAATTGTCTGGTTCTTGAATGGTGTATCATTGTTTGACGTTATTCGGCTGGGCGTTCCAAACCTGTATATGATATTGTGCCGAACAAAGTGCGACACTATTTCACCTGTGACTTCCTTCAGCGGGACGACTTCTGCCCATCGCATGAAATATTCTGTAGTGGCCAAAATATATTTACACCATCTTGACGAATGTGGGAGTGGGCCTACCACATCCATACCCCCAATGGGCGAAAGGCCACGTAGGGGTTGTGGGATGTAATTGATTTGGAGGCTTTCTAGGGATCGACCTAAAAACTTGGCATTGACGGCAGCTCTTGGCCATCTTCCAACGATCTGCATATATTGTCGGCCAGAAGAAACCCTTGATTTTGATATTGATCTTCATTTTCAAGCTCGACTGATGTGCTCCATAGACTCCGGAGTAAACTTCTTTCATTATCTTTCGAGCCTCTTTTGGTGAAAGGCACCTCAAGAGGACCGCATTTTTGTCCTTAGGGACTAGCCGATATAGGACTCCGTCAATCAACCTGTAGGACACTGCCCTACGTAACAATTGTACCCTTTCAGCTTTACCAGCAGGAAGCCAACCTTCCTTGATTTTGATGATGGGGATCCGCCAGTCATCTTCTTCTACTTCATTTTCTTCAACAACGTTGACTTCGAACACTGTTAGACCGTCTTCTTCATTTAGGGAGTTTGGGAAGAGTCTTCTATCTTTTACAAAGATTTTAGCCTCGCCTGCTGGTGGTAGCTTCAGAGCGGCGGCTAATTTGGCAAGGGCGTCGGCCTGAGCATTTTGCCTCCTTTTGACATGTTCTATTCGGAAAGTATAAAACCTTTCGCTCAGCCTTACAGCAACAACATGATAGGCCATCAATTTCGTCTTCCTGTTTAAAACATATTTACAAGGGAAGGTTCCTAACCAAGGTTGAATTGTGATTCCAACTTCACCAATTGCAGGGTACCAGTGGTCAGCGTGACTTTAATTTTAGCATAGTGTGTTTTGAGTCTTTTATTTTTGGCTACCTAATAACGTACTTTGTGTACTCCTTGTCAATATATCCAAGGGCATGTGTGTTTTTGGAAATAATAATATCTTTGGTTTGTGACTTCCATTGTTATACTTATTTGTGTCATCAACCCAAAAATGATCCTGGTTAAGGCAAACCTTTGGTTCGGGTGATAGATCTATTCTTGTGAATATTTGAGATTATGAATCCACAAGGTAGGACCATTACAATTTATGTGCACTATCCACGTGCCTCATGTGGGCCTCAGCCCTGGTTGGGTCTTTCTTGGAAAGTTGTGCACTATTCATGTGTTGTGTGTGGGCCTCAATTGGTTGTATCTTTCTCAGAAAGTTTCATCACGTTTAGGCATGATCTGATTCGATTATTTGAAGAAAGAGTGCGACACGCTTATCAAGGTGCGCTGTTCATGCGCCATTTGACCTTAGCAAGCCCCAATTAGGGTCGTGCCTTGCCAGGACATTTTATTTGTACATGTAAATGAGATCGCATATGCTGCACATCTCGAGGCACTATTCATTCACATAATGTGTAAGCCAAGGCATTATTAGGACTGCCGTTGTCGACTGAGAAGTGAGAATTGATCCTCGATGTCATGTAGCATCACTGCATTTGAAAGGAGAAGTTGATTAGCTTTGATTGGTGCAAGTGGCACACTTTTGGCACTCTATTCACCCCCTGGCCACAACTATCTGGGATGGACAGACAAGCAGCGACACAAGGTGGCGTTTAGTCACTCTTGATGCCCAAATTTGGGGATGCATATGAATGCATGACTCCCGATTCACTTTGAATAATTTTTTGGAATGCATAGGTGCTTGCACACTCTTCGAGGTGCTGTTAGGGATGCCATCATTTGTGGAAGTTGAACGCTGATGTTGCATGGGATCGCCACATTTGAAAGATCGAGTTGATTTTCTTTATTAGTGTGAATGTGCATGTCACACCCATTGGGGTACTATTCACCCCCTGGGACAGTGGTATAGCATCGGACAAGGACATCTGGCAGCGTGATGCAGCACTGCATCATCCGTCTACTTTACTTGAAACACTCATGTTGATGAGACATGTAAACACATGGTTCGACTTACTTTCGTTTGAACTTTGGGGTGCGTAGGCAATTGGAATGCTTTTCAAGGCGCCGTAAGGGGCATCTGCCACCTGAAGATGATGTTCCAAGCACGGCTCGCCACTGCCATACGGGCGAGTAGGAAGTGGGCATATCGCTTGTCAATTTGAATGATTATGCAAGACTGATTTGTATCGTGCTGAAGTTCATTTGCATGCATTGCAGGTTTCAAGGTGCGACATGGTCTATGACGGCTCCTAACTATAGACGAGTTGGTTGGCAATGTTCGCATTCTATGACCTCGATGTGTGGAACACAGGATCATGATATGTTTGTGATCTTTGCGGCACATGGTCCATTATTGAGTTAAATCCACGGCTTGCTGAGCGTTGATCATATGCGAAGGTGGGCCGAAGGCCTTGGCTCCACAGCTCACCATCTCCACGCATGGGGGCTGGCTGAGGACGACTTCTTTGACAGCTAACCATCATTGTGCCGTCACAATGATGGGCCGAAGAGGGGTTTACTTAGTGCGTGTATCACATGGTCCATATGCAGCATGCTTGCAATGTATCCATCAGATACGTTGCAAGGTGCTTGCGAGTTGCGACATATCAAGTTTCTTGTACTCACCTTGGAGGGAAAGGGGATCTTGTATATAGTTCATTCCATCCATACATAGGGGTATGGGGTAGTATTTATACGCTAGGCTCACTTTGTTTGTGGAATAGCCGGAATAACCGGTATATAGGCCCTATTCTGGTTTGGTTGCGGGGATACCTAATCTCCCCAATTCCCCCAATTCCCCAAACTCTACTTGGAATACCTAATTTCCCCATTCCCCCAATTTTACCTTTATTTCACTCCTTATTCCACTTATTCCTACCAAATCACTTGGAATAGCGCAGTGTAATTCTCCTTATTCTGGGTGGAATACCAACAACTTACCAAATCAAAATACCTCTTATTCTGGTTTAAGAAATCCCCAAAACCTTATTCTGATTTAAGCTATTCTGCAAACAAAGTGAACCTAAAGGTATGGGGGAGACAGCTGCTAGGAGGCTGCCAAGTGGTAGCTTCACATTGGCCCAGTGTCAGGGGCTCACTTACATGCATCACCTCATTGGCTTGAAGCTTGGCCTCTTCCAATTTGTCCACTTTGCACATGGGAATGATGATGATCCATGTGGCTGCTTCTTATTGGTCCATGTATGCATGCGTGGATCTCATTTCTTTCTTACTTTCTTCATTTTTTTGTCCTTTTTGCAGGGAAATTGGCCGAGGAGGAGAGAGTGCGTCGCGGGGTCAAGGCAATGCAGATGGTGCTGCCGCTCATAGTGAGCGCCTAATAGGAGCAGCAGCCCATTAGGAGCTGCTGCTCACTAGGAGTGGCAGCCCTCAAGGGTGCTGCCCATGGGCAGTATATGGGGGAAATGGGGGGTTCATTTTTTTTTTTTTTGTTATTTTTCTTCCCCCAAAATTTGATTTTTCATTTCCTGAAGCTCTCTTTTTTCTTCTCTGTAATTTCTGAGAAATTTAGGGGAAAAGACTTCTGTGCCCTTCCTTTCTTTTACACACTCAATGGGGGGACTGTCCTTTTAATTTCCTGTGAAAAAAGTCCTCCAACGATGGTCTAGTGGTTAGTCGTGTGTGCATTGTGTTGTATCGTTGCCCTTGATGTAGGAGCCTTTAAAACTGTCAGCATACAACATTAGGTACCAAAGGACATGAGATGCTATCTCTGTGTACTTCTGTGAGATGCTTACAAACGGTGGATCTCATTAACAAGATGTCTGTAATGAAGATGATGAATTCGCTGATCTCCCAGTCCTAGGGCTATATATCTATGATCGCGTAATGAATTATTTAAGTGGCATCTGCAAATGTACAAATTAGGAAGGATTAATTAAAGAACAACTGCTACATGCAAGTTAAACACTATTGGTGTGAAATAATAGATATACCGTGATTATTGCAAAAAATTACTTGAATACCATAAAACCCCTGATATGCTCATAATATATGGTAGATGTTGAAATTCAAGCCGTCAAACCATCTCCCAATAGCTGAACCTGTAAGTATTGCCCCAAGTCATGTATGAAATGTACATCTTTCTTGAGTCTCTAAGATATCGCATGTAAGTATCTGAACCTAGTCCGTATACTATCGGCTGTGACGATGAAGGCTGAACATATACACCACCTATATAACCATACCTACTGGAAAGTGTGTATACACCTGCATTAAGGTATCTATACACGGTGCCTATGGACTGCTGATAATCTGTTTATTGAACCATCATTACTATATAAAGATCAAGCACCATAACCTATAGATGGATTTATATAGGTGTTTGATGCATCAGAGATGTAGTACTCCGCAGATGACTCTTTATCATCATGTGTGCTCATCCTTTCAAATTCAGTATGTATAGTGCGAAGCTTAGGATCATCAGATCGCTCCTTGTCATCATCCTGCATATGGTGCCTCCTCTTTCCACATGGATGTATTTCCTAATCCAACGGTCATGGTAGTGTTGGAACGTCATGGTTTTGATCCTGAGTGGCATGTGTGAACTATTGCTCCTTAGTGTTAAAAAAGAAAAGAAAAATTCATGCCAGCATCACCACTTCCTTGAGCCCCATCATCAATGTTACTCGATGAATCATCACCACTCTAGCAGTCTAGTATCAAAAGGCGAAGATGTCTTTATCTCTAGATTGGGATCTAGTGTCTCTAGATCTGTAATGCCTAGTGGATGTTCCTCAACACGTTCCTTGCTCTTCTTAGATCTTCCTACCACTTTCACCTTATAGACTCCATGGCAGGCTATCCCTTCTTTCCTTGATCTTCTTTCTATTTGCTTTGAGATGAAGTTGATGATCTTAACGCTAGGTACCATGTGTATGGCATGGCAGCCCATGTGTGTCTTCACTAGTGAGTTTATGCTACCCATCAAGTTGGACCTGCCTAAATCTGTGATAATCGTTGACATGGCGCCAAGCATATTGCAATATCTTATTGCTTTCAATTTGTGGTTAACTAATATTTAGTCCTACTACTAATGAAGAACTAGACTTAATAGAAAACAGTTAAGAGGATAATTAACTTAATGAAGGTTTATGTCAATTTACATATAACCCATAAAACGGTTGACAATCAATTTAATTTCCTCGAATTCCCAAAAATTGCGCAAATAATTTTAGGCTTATAAAGTAAAATGTAGGCGAAGTTAGGGATATTACAGTTTCAGCTTATCTTCCATTGTTCTTCTATGAAACAAGCCATTATACCTTGAAGGTATCAACATCCCAAACAAGGGTGGCAGTAGGCCAGTCGGATTGGATAGTAGCTCCTTGATAGAAAAGATATACCTCAAATATAATTATGTATAAGATCTTTCAAACTGATGTCCACACAGTTTCTACTTGTCAAAGTGTCAAACATGTAATGAAAAACTAATGCTCTACATTCATCTCCTTGACACCTTAAGGAACTCTTTTCTTCATATTCCATTAACGAACACTGAACTGAAGACATACTTATCAACCTTCACATTTCTCTCAAGTACAACTTTTATTATTGATACAGGATCTCTTAGCTAAATCAGTCTTAGAAGCTTTCTATTGAGTATATTAATTTAACAACTTGAAATGTTTTAGATGCATTCTCCGTTCTATTAATTGTAAAAAGAATGTGATGTATAATACTTTTCCTGACCTCAGGTACAGGCGATTTATCATATGGATTCTAGTATTTTTGGTGAAGGACTTACTCTTCTTGGTGAAAGGTTGGTTTAGATCCTTTACTAGTTTAATTCACAAGCATGACTCTTCAAGGGGGAAAAGTTCTGTAAAAGGTTGCGTTGAATTATGAGGCCATTGTTCAAGGATAGGAACATTTTCTACAATGTGGTATCACTATACCATGTTTCTTGTCTTGTATTCAGTTTTGTGAATGAAGGTATTAAAGACTGGATTGTGGCATTGAATCAGCCCTGGCCAGTTCTGATTCTGGTTCCATTTCCATGGCCAGTTTTGGCCAGTTCTGGTCATGTTCTCCCGTACTGGAACTGAACTGGTTCTGATCCAGTTTGGTCGATTTTTAGTACCGTGTCATGAACTGCATCGTTGGAAGCTGAGCCAGAATGGACAATCTGCGGTGCCTAGTAGACCTTTGTAGTAACACACACATTAAGCAATTATTATTCCAAAAATGGTGTAAAAGAAATATAAAGGCCGAAACAATAAGTTTAAATAATATGACCATAGAAAAATTATTTTGTAGACTTTTTCATTGCAGTTCATGAAGCTTTTTTTTTCTGGTAGGGTGGGGGGGAGGTGTTGGGGTTGGAGGAGGATAGCTCCATTATTTTCCCTATAATGAATGCTTGAGTGCTTTTTATCAATAAATTAGAGGTATTGTCAACTTAAAAAAAAAGAGGTGCTAATTCAGATGGATGACCCTCATTCTCACCTTTGATTGATGAGTTATACACCTCTGTTCTAGGAGGCAGTTAAAATGTTAAATTGTGGATTTTCAGCTGACAATGTGAGGAAAGTAGGCAATTTGGACACTTATGTTATTGTTGTGCATGTAAGCATGAACCAAGGTTGTGATTGTTGTTGGATATAATTAGTATGGCATCCTCTTTGTTGATTTTGAACTGGCTACCAAACATGAAGGACCATTCACCAAATCACCAGGGAAAAAGCAAAATAAGGAAAAGGAAATCCAAAGCCTTATAAGGGAAGCAAAAATTTCATGTCAAAGTTTTATGGCCATTGGCCTTTTATAGTTTGCTCCAATCACTGTCTGCTACATCCATGAAGAATTTTCCTTGGACCATCAGGGAAAAATTCAGAAGCAGCCTCTTTGTAAAAAGCAGGGGTATAAGGCTGTATATAATTAACCCTCTTCAGACCACACAGTAGGGGCCTTCTGGCACTGGGCTGTCCTTTACCCTTGATGGAAGTTAAAATTATTGCTTTTCTGATTCTTTGCTTGTGAGGATTGGTCGCTGAATTTTTTTTTTCATTTCCACCCTCACAGTTTTGCACACATTGCTGCTGACAATATCGTACCATAACTATGTGACAACTTCCAAAACATAGTGAGAAGTTCTATGTTCCACATAATTGTTCCTACTCTTGCATTTTATGGTTTTGCACTAGTCCTGGTATTTATATTCTTTTGTCCTTCGATGTTACTTCATTTGCAAAAGTCCTATTCATATTTGAGTTGGAATGCTTCTTTGTAGGCTCTTCCAAGTTACTTGGTTGACGAGAACTGGTTTCATTTACGACCGACATAATCTTACCCGAGTTGGTCCTTCTACTTACCTCTATGTTTTATTTACTTTTCTCATGAAATATATTTTTTCATCAAACCATATGTATTGAAACTAAACTGTTAAAGCAATAATTTGACTAATTTCTTTAATGAATCCATCTTTTTTTCTCACGTTGTACGTATACAGATCAGGGTATAATTTCTTTTCAAGGATGCTTTCTTCTTATGCTTCTATATCTATTAGAAGCATATGTTCCTTCTTTACATCTGTTTATGTTTATATTGCCTAGAGTACTAGGCTTAATTATTCTATCAAGTATTTTAGGGTGGCTGATTGGATTATGGGATAGTCCAGAAATTGGAAACGAAAAGTAAATGACATTCTAACTTGACATCTCACACCCCTGACCACCATTTCAGGTCACTGGCCTACTATAGCGCCAGGTGCATGTAACAGTGGGAACAACCCAACAGAACATAACAAGACTAATACTTAGCAGAAGCAAAATCATATCTGCAGCAGTGCCAATCCAAAATCAAACTCACATATATGCCTATGCCAAAAATCCTCCAAAGTAATTAGTACGGAACCAAAATTTCTTATGTACATAAGATTCCCTCAAGCTAAACCAAAAATTACAATGTTCTCTCAAGCCTATTACAGAAACTATTCTTGAGCACAACTCCATAGCCAATCACCTGAGTAAAATCAGAAACGTTTTCTCTCCAAGGAACAAACCACTGCCCTAAGCTTTAGGCAGCTCACTGGCCTCCAAAATCTAAAAAAATAAGCAGTATTTATGAGTACAACTCAGTAGGCTTCAAAACCTTACGAAGTTGAACATATAATAATTGAAATGACAGATAATATCTTAACCGAGGAATGAGCTGGAATAAGCATATATTATCTGCAAGGAAATTATAACTAAACATGGTCAACTGCAGATTAATTAGATAGTCAGGCAACTAGATAAATTAGACAGATAATTGCAAACTAAATCATAGGCAGACAATACTAATCAATTATCATAGGTCAGATAATCAAGTTCCGAAATAAGCTTAATCAAAATCAAACCAGAGGTTAATCATAGTCAATTATTACAAGTCAAGTAATGGATACCGAATTCAGATGTAATCGATATCAAAAGAACACATAATCGATCTCAATATATAACTCCAATTAAAGTATAAATCGAAGACTAAATCGATTAGAAACTGTAAGGACAATCGCAGTCAGGTAGTCATCTAATTGATTCCAAAATAGGAACATAATCAATTATCAAACTCAAAGAAAGATTGAAGTCGAATATCAGAGCCTTCATTGATTAACAGAGCAAAGAGAAATCAATTAACAGAACAAAGAGCATATTGATTAGTAGTACAAGGCGAAATCAATTAGATTAACAAAGACCCAATGAATTAGCTGAGTGGAAGGGTCTAATCGATAACTAAACAAAAGGCAAATCGATTGTCAGCACAAAGGCTTAATCAATTAGCAGAACAAGGTTTAATCGATTAATAGGCTAAGACTTAATCGATCCACTAAATAAAGGGATAAATTGATTAGCTGAACATGACCTAATAGATTAGCAAAGTAAAGGCTATATCAAATATCCAAGTAAAGGCAAATTGATTAGCTGAACAATGTAATTGATTAACAGAACAGAGCCTAGTCGATTAATAGGTCAAAGACTTATTTGATTAATAAGACAGAACCTAATTGATTCTCAGAATAAAAGGTAATTGATTAACTGATCTAAAGCTAAGTTGAACTTAATTGATACAAAGCATGTAAAAAATAATAACTTAGCTGAGTGTAAACGATTATGGATCAAGTGTGGTCCAAGTTTATCCCAATCAAAATTAGAATGTTCCTTTGGAAGGTGGCTTTGAATAGGCTTCCTACTTCCTGAAGACTAAAGAATATCTTAAATTTCAAGAATTCTCATTGTGTTTTCTGTGGACTGTTTGAAGAAGACCAGAATCATCTTTTCTGCCATTGTGGGATCATCAATTTCTAGTGGAAAGTCTTATCCAAGGCTCTGGAAATTCAGTGGGTGGAACCTCTTGACTCTCTTCATCTCATGCAAGGGTGGTCTGTTAACTGTCCTACTCAGGCTGACAGGATTTTGTGGTCCTTGATCCTTCCTGCTATGCTGTGGTCAATACCAGAAGATTCGACCAAGAGATCAGAAATCCCTCCTATATTCTTCAAAGAGCCCTTAACTGGGTCAAGGATTGGGGAAGAGCAGCTGATCTCAGGATTGCATCAGACGAATATTTCACTACCAAGGCTTGTAGATGGAAAAATTTTCTGTTATGACCCCAGATTCCTTGAGGCATTTCTGTTTGCCTCTATTTTATTTTCTGAATAAAATAGAAGCCTAGGGTTGCCTCATTTTGTTTGATGTGGGTTTGGGTGGTGGCTTTCAGCAATGTTGTTTGGCTTTTGGCCTTGGCCTTTGGCCTCCATTGTATTTACTTTTTCTTCAATGAAATGTGACTATATGTCACCTTCCAAAAAAAAAAACGATTATGGATCAACAAGTAATCGATAACAATCCGAGATTAACTGGAGACAACACTGAACATAATCGATTATAAAGCTAATTTCTCATCAATTAACAACTCAGTTTTGAACTAAAGAGTGATTAATCTAGACTAATTGATAGGGACTATAAGTCATCATATAATCAAATCCTCAGAGCATAAATTGAGTCAAAATAAATCAAATGATGGCAATTTGAGCTGAAATTAACCAAACTGATCTAGATCATCAAACTGAACTGAAATCATCTAATCTGAGCAAAGTATAAATTGAACTGATTTTATCAAATGAACCAAATGTGAAACTGAACTGAATTGAACCTTAATTGAACAATATTTCAGAATTTAACTGAGACGGCCAAATGGAACCAAATTCTCAGAATTCTGAACTAAAACATAGCAAACTGAAATGGACTAGTCCTGATTTGACAGACATATTAGAGTTTCAAAGGATCCCCATGAATCAATGAACAAACAAAATTCAGGACTATCAAATATCTGTGCCGAAACATATCAAACATAACATATCAGATCTTATCAAAATTTTCAGAATTAACAGACATGCTCATTGTCTTTATATTAAACCTCCAAGCACCTAGGCAATACAGTGCTGTGGTCTTAGTTCATGCGCATAACTGGAGAGTCTTTAGTCCCACCCTCATTCCAGTCTTGTCTAGATTTGGGATTTTTCCACTTGTTGCCCACATGATACATCAAACACATTTGCATACATAATGGCAATGTCTGCATCATATCTTCACATATTTTGCACAGATTTCTGTATGTGAACAAAACATGTTCTGAATCAAAATAGCAATCGTTTGATCAGAAACTGAGTCTTAAGTCAACAAAACAAATAGAACTGAATCTGAATTTCAGAACTAAATACGAACTCTTAGTCTCAAGCCAATGAGTCAAAAGGAAATCGAATCTGAACTAAATAAGGCTGAATCAAACTGGATTTCTGAAATAACTGAAGAACAGAGTATCAAACTCTGATAGAATTGAGTAATCAAATTCGAGTTCCAGTTCCAGAACAGAAATATATTTACATATATCAACATCAGAAAGGCTCTGAACAGATCAAATGATCACAATTGATCTCAAGAACGAATTCAAAACTCTAGAACAGATCTAGCACTAGATCAGATTGCAGAACAGAGACTAATCAAATATAGATTTACATCAAAATCATAAATAAATGTAGATCTTCGGAACATTTGAAAAACATCAAAATAATCATATAGTGTACAAATTACCCTGGTTTAGGAAAATCCACCTACGTAAAATTGAAGATCTCCAAGAACCTGAGGCCTCACCGAGCTCTCCAGCTCCCCTCTGCCTACAGAGGCAGCCCTCCAAGAAATGCCCTGCCAAAATGGGTTTTTAATGGCTCTAAGGGTCTATTTATAGACTTCTAAAAATCTCCTAGGAACGCCCTAAACCTGAGCCAAAAATATCTCTTGCTCCCACCAAAATTTGATCCCAAATAGCTCTTAATTCTAATTCCAAATTGGGCCACTTAAATCTCACACTAGTGTTGAATTTTCTAAGTAACCTCCACTACTAGGCTAACAACTTGGTAGTGACACATGACCAATCTACCAGTTCAGCCCATTTTTAAGTGATTGCAATAATGGCTAAAGACAAAATAACTAACGAACTATCCACTGGCCATGTTGCTAACCGAATTCCAGTGCTCTCTAATTAAACACATGCCCAAATTAAAACTTAGGTTAATTGTTGTCTAAAATTCATATTAATTTTAGATACTTATTACTCTTTTTATAGCAGGGTGGAGATTCGTGCTCATATCCACTCTTTTTACTCTTAGCTATTTTCAGAGGAAGATATGCCTAGACCCTCCTTTAGTGGAGGCTTCAAGGCAGTTCTAACCAAGGAATTCCGGGTCGGGTCGGGACCGGGAATCGGGACCCGGCGATCCCGACCCGATCCGATCTGGATCGGCTGAGTCGGCCGATCCAGACTCAGTCCGGCCGGTCCGACTCGGCCGGATTTAAAAAAAAAATAATCAGAAAAAATAGAAAAAAATAGAAAAAATAAGGAAAAAATCAGAAAAAATTAAAAAAATCAGAAAAAATTACATACATATTATTCAATTGATGTACAATAAGAATAAATGCAATTCATGTACATCCCTAAAAAATAAACATTAAAGAGTCACATTAATAATTTTTGTTGTGCATTAATTAAAAAAGACATTGTTGTTGAAAAATACCTTAGAAAGATCACATTTGTGATCCTTCATCATCCGGGTCATAAGTTTGAGCAGGCGGGCCATAATCTGCCGACATGTATGGTGCATATCCATAGCCAAACAAGAAACTAGCGAGGTCTTCGAATCCTCTTTGAATACCTCTAGGTGTGTAAGCTTGTTGGTTTGAACTTTCTCCTGATTGTATTGGAGGGACAAAAATGCATCCACCATCATAAATGTAGCGAGGTGTGGGGACCTTTACACCAGGTCCAGCATCTGCAATTGCATCTACCATCGTCTGAAAATATGGACTAGATGCTGCATGTGCTGGCACACCTGCATGTAAAAACCATTTCACAATTCCTTTCAAGGCATTTTTTGCTGATGCCTTGACTCCTTTTAATGCTTGCTTGATTCCAGGCTGTCTGGCAGACCTTGATCTGTACAAAAATTGGTCCATAGGACCGCGTGCCACATCTGATGTCCGTCCACAACTCAATATAGAACTAGCAGTCCTGCGACTAGAAGAACCCCTAGGAACGAATCTCCCAGGCTGAGAAGCAGCAGGCACTGATCCACCTGATGATCCTATGCCTCTTCGCCGGTCCTCATCTTCTCTATTTGTCCGCAAACTGGCACGAACAACTCTGGTGTACTCTGCATCAGGGTCATCTGGATCCTCCTCCTCATCATCATCTAAATTGATCGGGCGCTGAACAGGTAGACTGTAATCCCTTCGTCTCTGGCGTGCTGATATCTCATCTTGTAAATCCATGTATTGTTGAGATGATAAATCTTTGTGTGCTTTTTTACCCATCTTATAAGTCCTCATTTCCTTCTTCAAGTCCAGCGGGACTGACTCACATCTACTGACATCTCCTGATATGCCAGCAAGATGATTTTTTAGGTGATAGATGCCACCACCCATCTCCTTTCCACACCAGTTGTATTTGACCCTCCTCCTAACATTGTCCACTAGTGTGCAATGCTGCCAACCAGGATCAGCACCATGCTGCTCCACATCCTGTTCTGCCATATTCCTGCATAACATAAAAACACAAAAATGCAATCAAGTTCTAACAAGTTCAATTGACTGGTTGCCAGACTCAATTGAACCTTAATCACGCTAATTATACAAAAGTCCCAATTTTTAACCCGTAATAAGGGTTAATTTTAACTAATTAACGTTAATAATAGGCAATTAATGCAAAAAAATGCACATTTATGTCCTAACAAGTTCAATTGAGTGGTTGGCACACTCAATTGAACCTTAATCACGCTAATCATATAAAAGTCCCAATTTTTAACCCCTAATTAGGGTTAATTTTAACTAATTAACACTACTAACAGGCAATTAATGTAAAAAAATGCACATTTATGTCCTAACAAGTTCAATTGAGTGGTTGCCAGACTCAATTGAACCTTAATCACGCTAATTATACAAAAGTCCCAATTTTTAACCCCTAATTAGGGTTAATTTTAACTAATTAACACTACTAACAGGCAATTAATGTAAAAAAATGCACATTTATGTCCTAACAAGTTCAATTGAGTGGTTGGCACACTCAATTGAACCTTAATTACATTAATCATACAAAAGCCTTAATTTTTAACTCCTAATTATGGCTAATTTTAACTAATTAACGCTAATAACAGATAATTAATGCAAAAAAATGCACAGTTATGTCCTAACAAGTTCAATTGAGTGGTTGGCACACTCAATTGAACTTTAATTACACTAATCATATAAAAGTCCTAATTTTTAACCCCTAATTAGGGTTAATTTTAACTAATTAACGCTAATAACATGCAATTAATATAAAAAAAATGCACATTTATGTCCTAACAAGTTCAATTGAGTGGTTGGCACACTCAATTGAACCTTAATTACACTAATCATACAAAAGCTCTAATTTTTAAGTCATAATTAGGGCTAATTTTGAGAATTTTGTCTAATCAACATGTTAATTTTTTTTTCAACCTAAATATTAAAAGATCTACACAATATACACAATCATATTAAAAAATTAATTCGAAATATACCTAAACTCGGATCGGAATGCGAACAAAAAATCCGACGTCGAGGGCGGCGGTGACGGCGACCACAGTGGCGGCGGCGGCTCCCGGCCGGCCGGCCGACGATGATGGGATGAAAATCCCCTCCTTTTGGTCGATATCTAAAAAAAAAATAGAAAAGAGAGAGAAAAAGAGAGAGAGAGAGAGAGAGAGGAAAGAGCGGCGGCGGGCCGGCGGCGAGCCGGGGAGGGGCTGGGGAGTGGGGAAGGGCTGGGGAAGGGGGGCGCCAGCAGCGTTTCTGCTGTTGGCGCCTGGGGGAGATCGGGACTGGACCAGATCGGGTCTGGACCGGCCGATCTGGCCGGTCCGGCCCCGATTTGGTCCGGTTCGGGCCGATTTCGGCCGTTTTTTTTTTTTTTTTTTTTTTTTAAATCGGTGGGGGGAACAGTAAATTTCCCCCCAAATCGGCTCGGGACCCGCCGATTCCGATTCGAATCGGAATCGGCCGATTCGGCAATCCATGGTTCTAACAGATGAGGAAAGGGAAGGGATTTCAGTCCCTTTCACCCTGGAGGAGTTGAAGTCTGCAGTCTTTGCTTTAGCGGGGGATAAGGCACCAGGCCGAGATGGTTTTCCCCTACTATTCTTCCAACATTGTTGGGAGATTGTTCACCCTTTTGTTGTTTCAGGCTGTGTTAGAGTTTCAGGAGGGAAAGGCCTATCTTAGGGGGATCAACAAGATCTTCATTGTTCTTATCCCCAAGAGGGAGTTTGCTGATGCCTTGACAGATTTCAAGCCTTTAGTGTACTCAATGGGGTTTATAAAATTATAGCTAAGAAGTTGGCTATGCGGCTAGAGAGGATGATTGACAGACTTGTCAGTGTAAACCAAACGGCCTTTATAAGGAGAAGACAGATACATGAGGTTTTTTGGTGGCTCAAGAATGTTTGCATTCCATCAAAGTCAGAGGAAGAAAGGTATTGTGCTTGAACTTGATTTTGAGAAAGCTTATGATACAGTGAATTGGTCTTGCCTATTTGATGTTCTTTTCAAGATGGGTTCGGAGAAAAATGGATCTCATGGGTCAGAACTTGTCTCTTCAGCCTCTTTTGCCGTGTTGGTTAATGGGGAGCCGACTTCGTCCTTTGTTGGTGGGAGAGAGCTTTGATAGGGGGATCCGTTGTCTCCTTTATTGTTTGTTCTAGTGACTCAAATTCTTAGTTGCATGTAGGAGGGAGCTGAGGTAGCAGGGCTGATATCAGGCTTTCAGGCAGGCAGTCAGAACGGGATCATCTCTCACCTTCAGTATGTAGATGATACTATTTTATTTTGTCTGGAAGAGGAGCAGATTTACATTATTAGGTTGATGTTGGAGTTGTTGGATGTGGTGTCTGGGCTCAGGGTAAACTTCCATAAAAGTGTTTTTGGGATTAATGTGTCAGGTGTGCTTCTGAGAAGAGTGGCCACCATATTGGGTTGTCAGAAGGGCTCTTTTCTTGTTATGTATTTGGGGTTGTCTCATCCCCTCGACAATTAGATGTAGGGACTGATTGCCAAGGGTCGATTACTGTCTTATGGGGGGAGAATAACCCTGTGTCAGGCAGTATTGGATAGCTTGCTGATCTACTATCTCTCTCTGTTTAGAATTTCAAAGACGATGGTGAAGCAGCTAGAAAGTATTCAGAGCAGGTTCTTCTAGTGTGGCGACTCTGATAACCCCGGGAAGGGCCTTCGTGACATTTGTTGGGGAAGGGTGTGCAAGAGTAAGTATAACGGTGGTCTGGATATTAAAAATATTAGAGACTTCAATTTGGCTCTTTTCGCTAAATGGCTTTGGAAGTTGGGCACGGTGCAATTGGTTTATGGCGTGATGTGATTCTCCATAAGTATTATTCTAAGGGGAGAGTCTGGGACTTTCAGCTTCATAGTGAGAACAATGTGTCTCATGTATGGAGAGGCATCATGGAGGCGGCTGATGTGGTAGTGGCGGCTACTCGTTGTACTTCAGGAGATGGCAAGACTTGCCTCTTTTGGAGGGACAGGTGGACCGGTCCAGTGCCTCTCTCACAGGTCTTTCCCAATTTGTTTAGCATTGCTTCATACCCTGAAGCTTTGGTGCAGCAGATGGTCGACAGGTCTGCTGGTGAAGGAGTATGGAATCTACTATTCAGAACGAACCTCAGGGGTGCAAAGATTATGGAGTTTGCAGCTCTTCTGGAAACTCTTCACGAGTTCAGGTTGGATATGACTCGTAGAGATTCTTTATTGTGGTTGTGGTCTGCTCAGGAGAGCTTCTCTGTCAAATCAGCCTATACTGTAATAGCGGATGGGGGTGCTCGGTTTCCATATTTTCATCATGTTTGGGATCCAAGTCCCCCCTGAAGGTGAAAATCTTGGTTTGGAGGATTTCCAACGGGAAGCTACCTACAACAGACAGACTGATTCGATTTTGGTGTGAGATATCGCCGCTGTGCACCCTATGTAGGGAGGAGAATGAGGGGATTGAGCATTTATTTGTTCGATGCCCCTATTCCATGGGCCGCTTCAGCAGGGTGCCAGGTGGAGGATTTGATTCGCTCCTGGCCAGGTCATTTCCCTAATAAGGGGGATAAAATGGTTTGGTGGCTGGTCCTTGAGACATCTCTATGGGCTATTTGGTTAGAGAGGAACAAGAGGATATTTAAAAGGGAAGCAGTCACCTAGGATAAGGTTGTATCTTTTGTCTATAAGAGTGTGAAAGAGTGGATAAGGGTGAGGTATAAAGATATGGTCCCAAATTCTTCCTTTTTTGCTCTTTTGGAAGAATCTACATGATGCTTGCAGGAGGCGATGCATGCTTGGAGTTTCTTTTATTTGTCTTTATTAGGACCATTTATGGTCCATTATGTTTTTTATTTTTCTAGGAATTATAAAAACATATAGGAAGTCCTAGAGTCAAAGCAGGAGTCTAAGAGTCGGGAGTTACACATCTAGAGTCTTTAAATATGTATCTTTTTTTTTTTTTTTTCAGAAAGGAGATAGAGATGAAGGATTGAAGAAACAAATTATCTGAGTGTTTTCCTGAGTTCGGTTATCCGTGACGGAAAACCCCCTACCCTTCTTCCTTGGTGTGACCCCAAGGCCCCCACTCCCCCTGCTCCGGTGCGACACTGGACAGAATTTGCCCCGGTGCGAGGCCGAGGATCCCATCTCCCATTCACCCCTCTTTCCCTTTGTCCTGCATCAATTTTTGGTATCAGAGCCTACCTCGATCCCCACCGCGTCGCCGTTGCCGTCCCGACCCGCCGTCGCCTTCACTCAGCCCCGCCAGTGTCCCCGCCGCAGTCGTTGCTGGTGCCCGCCATACCTTGCCTGCGTCAGCGGAACCACCCGCCTACCCCGCTGCTGCCAGCTTCCATTGGCCGTGCCGTCGCCGGCCTCTGTCAGTTCCTCTGCCGCCGCCTCCCACCGGCGCCACTATCATCGCCCGCTAGAGCCGTCGACCTCGCCGCCGTCTCCCACCGCTGTCGCCGCCTGTTGCTGGTGCCACCGTTGCCAGCCTCGTTGCCGTCTCCCACGAACTGCCGCCGTCATCGTTGAAGAAGACGAGGAGAAGGAGGACGAGCCGAAGAGAAGAAGTGCCCCCCCCCCCCCCCCCCCCCCCCCTCGACGCTGCCACCGCCGCCCCTTCCACTTGTTGTAGGCCTCGCCGGTCTCGCCCCTGTCTCCCACCACCGCCGCACCCTCTCCTCTTGCTCTTCCTTTTCTGTTAGGGTTAGGGGAGAGGAAGAAGGAGGGGCAGGAGAAAAGGGCCACGGGTCAAACGTGGTCAACGGCCTTTTAAGGGCCTACTTGGTTGAACCAGGTTCGACTTGACCCTGGTCCGAACCAGGTCAAGTTCCAACTTGGCCCGGTCTAAGCCACAACCAATCCCAGGGCTCCGGGTTCAAATTATAGGTGGTCTGGACCACCTAGCTCAGCCTTGGTCCTAACCTAGGGTCAGTTTGGGTTGAGCCAGGTCCAAACCTAGTCCAGCGTAGTGCTGGGTGGTGAAACAAGTGTTTTTATTGCACCGCCAGTGCCACTATCTCGTCTATGCTCTGATTTGCGAGTCGCTTGCGTCGTTAGGATCGTGTCGGCGAAGCCGACCTCGTTGTACGTTCCGTCCGATAGCAGTGCCTTATTTTACGTGCCGCACTTGCATGCTTTACGAGGGGACTTGTGCTCGTTGATCGAGGTCATCCTAGACTCTGATTTAGACGCTGTCAGCAACATTGGGCTTGTGTCAGGGAGGCCAACTAGATCCAGCACGTTGCGTCCCTGACTTGCCTCATTTTGCGTGCCACTTCTGCACGCATATCGAGATTGTCCGTTTGGGCTCCGTTTCTTGCACCAATCACGACGTTGGCTTTGTCTCAGTAAGACGGACTTAGCTCCAGAGTGGTGTTGCCCTAAGGCGCCTTGTTCTACGTGTCGCTGATTGATAGAATTGGAGTCTCGGGGTAATTTCTTGCAACATGCCTTCTATTTATTTCCGTTTTGATGTGTTCTTGCCGAATCGAGAATGGACGACATTGATGTTAGATGAGAGAGCGAGTGATAATGTGATTCCTCAGTATATTGTTGATTCACTGTTGAAGACGGGCGAGATTTTTGTAGAGGGTGATAGAGTTTTTGTGGAGTTCTATCGGCGCGTTAAGGGTGTCACCACATGACACTCCACTACTTATGTGGATGGAGCTTGTTGTACTATAAATCCATGGAACTCTTCTATTTGCTTGGGTCGAGAGTGGCTATCAGAGCGCCAAACTACAGTGGACTGTGATACACATCGATGCTCCCTCGTGCACCCTCATTTTGATAGACGTGAGTTCACGTTTTCGAAGTCGTCACTTTATTCTCCTAAGGCAATGGAAACTACGTCCAAGTTACTTGATACAGTCTCGCCAGCTACAAATGATGATCAATCAGATGTGTCGGTTTATACTACAAATGATGATCCTACGACTGACGATATTCGGGATGCTACTCTATGTATTGAGTCTCGATTTCATTTAATGGCGGACGATGTGATTGAGACCAATTCAGTACCGTTGGTCATCAGTGAGTCATCAGATAATGTTGTGTGGGATCAGACGCTCATTGTTGAAGCCATATTTGAGTTACTTTCTGAATACTCGTTTGATGTTTCGGAAGTCCAATGTGATTCCCTATGTCTTGTAGATGTTGTTTCATCTGAGTTTGACTTGCTATGGTGTAACTTTGAGGTCTATTATCAGTGCCACCTTCAGCTCCTCACCCTGATGATCTATATGCAGTCGATTGTGTGTTGCTGGTCTGTGACCCTTTTGCTCATCATATGGCTTCTTCGACATTTCAAAATTCGAGGACGAATTTTTTCAAATCAGGGGAGATTGATGCATGCAGGAGACGATGCATGCTTGGAGTTTCTTTATTAGGACTATTTATGGTCCATTATATATTCTTTTTATTTTTCTAGGAATTATAAAAATGTGGATAACATATAGGAAGTCCTAAGAGTCAGGATTTACACATCCAGATTCTTTAAATATGTATCTTTTTTTTAGAAAGGAGATAGAGATGAAGGATTGAAGAAAAAAGTTATCTGAGTGTTTTCTTGAGTTCGGTTCTCTGTGACGGAGAACCCCCTACCCTTCTTCCTTGGTAACCCCAAAGGCCCCCCCTGCTCCGATGCGATGTCGGACAGAATTTGCCCCGGTGCGAGGTCAAGGACCCCATCCCCCATTCACCCTTCTTTCCCTTTGTCCCGCATCAATTTTTGAATTGATGAGAATAAGTTCATGGTCACAGCCGTTTAGAGTTGTAGTAGACCCGAGGGAGGACCACCATTTTCTCTTATACGTTCATCTTCCACGGCGAGCGATGCAAAAGATCGAAACTAAAGCGCAATAAAGAATGTGGTCTTCAAAGTCATTAATACGTGTCTTTTATTATTCCAAGAGTCTTAAATAAAAAGTGTGGGTCATTAGGTGAATGCTATTACGTATTCTCATGAAATCTTAATTAGGTGTCTCTACGTATTACTAGAAATGTCTTTATTAGGTGACCTTTGGTCTACCTCTTGCTTTCTATTTAAAGGGACATATACTTCACATTTGAATAAGAAGAATGGAAGAAGTTATCTAATTTTTGGAATTCTAGCCTTGTTCTTGTAAGATCCCTGAGATGGGGAGGGTGAGAAGCTCCAAGTGAGATGCGCACTCGTCTTGGTCGGGTCGGATTTTGAGGGCCTACGTGAAAGGAGAACTTTGCGATAGGGTAAGGTGAGACGCCTTAGTTGAGATGCCCGTTCCGATCGTGTACGTTCTTTCAAATTTAGACTCGTCGCCATCAAATTTGGTATCAGAGTAAACTTCGATCCTTACCACGCCACCATTACATCCCGTCTTCACCATCGCTATCCCGCTACAGTAGCTACCCACCATTGCCTCCACCACACCCTTCTTCCTCTTCTTTTTTCGTCCCATAACTTCTTCTTTTTTCACCGGAACCCAAAAAAAAAAAAAAAGGTCACTGTTCACGGTGAACAATAACCGCGTTATTGTTCATGGTGAACAGTACTGCTGTACTGTTTACGCGAATAGTACCACCCTCTCCTTCCTTCTCTCTCTCGGTCTTTACTTTGCAACTCCAAAAAAGTCAAAAAAAAAAAAAAAAGAAGAGGGAGAGAGGAGCCACCTTCCGCCGGTAGCCCGAACGACCGACACTGCTGCCAGCAACTCCGCTGTCTACATCTGCGTCACCACCATCCTATTCTTCCGCTGTGAGGACCTAGAGAGAGTGGTTTTGAGAAATCCTTGAGAGAGGAAAGCTCTGAGATTGGGCGGGTGAGATGCCCCGAGTGAGATGCTCAATATTTCTCTCGTATTTTTTCGCACTCTCTTTTCTGTCTCGCACTATCACCACTATATTCTTCCTGTTCACTGCTCTCTAAACAGTCCATGAAGACCGTCTACCTGGTTTTTGATGAAGTGTTGCAGTGAGCCGGCGTTGCCTGCGCGCCTTGCGTGCTGGCCTGCATGCTGTCGAGCGCACCCTGCAGTCCTGTACACTGCCCCACTCAATGTGCCACTGTGCTTGCGCACTGCTGCAGCTGCAACACTTGTACGTCACCTTCGACAGCATTTCAAACTCGAGGACGAGTTTTCTCCCACCTGAGGAGAATTGATGGGAATAGGTTCATGGTCACAGCCGTTCAGAGTTGCAGTAGACCCGAGGGAGGACCACCATTTTCTCCTATACGTTCATATTCCTCGGTGAGCGATGCAAAAGATCGAAACTGAAGTGCAATAACGAATGTGGTCTTCAAAGTCATTAATAGGTTTCTTTTATTATTCCAATAGTCTTAAATAAAAAGTATGGGTTATTAGGTGAATGTCATTACGTATTCTTATGAAGTCTTAATTAGGTGTCCCTACGTATTACAAGATATGTCTTTATTAGGTGATCTTTGGTCTTCCTCTTGCTTTCTATTTAAAGGGACATGTACTTTACATTTGAACAATGAAGAATAGAAGAAGTTATCTAATTTTTGGAATTCTATCTTTGTTCTTATAAGATCTCTGAGATGGGGAGGGTGAGAAGCCCCGAGTGAGATGCACACTCGTCTTGGTCGGGTCGGATTTTGAGGGCCTACGTGAAAGGAGAGCCCTGTGATGGGGTAAGGTGGGACGCCTTGGGTGAGATGCATGTTCCGATCGCGTATGTTCTTTCAAATTTCGACTCGTCTTACATCAAATTTGGTATCAGAGCAAACTTCGATCCTTACCACGCCACCATTCCATCCCGTCTTCACCACAGCTGTCCGCATCACCGCCGCCTCCACCACACCCTTCTTCCTCTTCTTTCTCCATCCCATAACTTCTTTTTTTTCACCAGAACAAAAAAAAAAAAGCAAAAAAAAACCCGATTACTGTTCACGGTGAACAAGTGAACAGTACCGGCGATATTGTTCACGCGAACAGTACCACCCTCTCTTTCTTCCTTCTCTTTCCCGGTCTTTACTTTACAATTCCAAAAAAGCCAAAAAAAAAAAGAAGAAGAAGAAGAGGGAGAGAGGAACCACCTTCCGCCAGCAGCCCTAACAGCCGACACCGCCGCCAGTAACTCCGCTGTCTACATCCGCGTCACCACCATCCTATTCTTCCGCTGTGAGGACCTAAAGAGAGTGATTTTGAGAAATCCGTAAGAGAGGGAAGCCCTGAGATTGGGTGGGTGAGATGTCCCAAGTGAGATGCTCGGTACTTCTATCATATTTTCTCGCACTCTCTTTTATGTCCCGCACCATCACCACTCTATTCTTCTTGTTCACTGCTCTCTAAACAGTCCGTGAAAACCGTCTACCTAGTGTTTGATGAAATGCCGCAGCGAGCCGGCGTTGCCTGCGCTCCCTGCATGCTGTCATGCGCACCCTGTAGTCCCGTACACTACCCAACGTGCCACTATACTTGCGCACTGCCACAGCAGCATCACTTGTACGTCACCTCCTGCAACATTTCAAACTCAAGGACGAGTTTTCTCCTACCGGAGGAGAATTGATGGGAATAAGTTCATGGTCACAGCCGTTCAGAGTTGTAGTTGAACCGAGGGAGGACCACCATTTTCTCCTATATGTTCATCTTCCTCGGCGAGTGATGCAAAAGATCAAAATTGAAACGCAATAAAAAATGTGGTCTTGAAAGTCATTAATAGGTGTCTTTTATTATTCCAAGAGTCTTAAATAACAAGTGTGGGTCATTAGGTGAATGTCATTACGTATTCTTATGAAGTCTTAATTAGGTGTCCCTACGTATTACTAGAAATGTCTTTATTAGGTGTCCTTTGGTCTACCTCTTGCTTTTTATTTAAAGGGATATGTACTTCACATCTAAACAATAAAGAATGGAAGAAGTTATCTAATTTTTGGAATTCTAGCTTTGTTCTTGTAAGATCCCTGAGATGGGGAGGGTGAGAAGCCCCGAGTGAGATGTGCACTCATCTTGGTCGGGTCGGAATTTGGGTCATTAGATGAATGTCATTACGTATTCATATGAAGTCTTAATTAGGTGTCCCTGTGTATTACTAGAAATGTCTTTATTAGGTGACCTTTGGTCTACCTCTTGCTTTTTATTTAAAGGGACATGTACTTCACATTTGAACAATGAAGAATGGAAGAAGTTATCTAATTTTTGGAATTCTAGCCTTGTTCTTGTATGATCTCTGAGATGGGGAGGGTGAGAAGCTCCAAGTGAGATGCGCACTCATCTTGGTCGGGTCGGATTTTGAGGGCCTACGTGAAAGGAGAACCCTGCGATGGGGTATGGTGAGACGCCTTGGGTGAGATGCCCGTTCTGATCGCGTATGTTCCTTTAAATTTCGACTCGTCCCGCATCAATACATGACTCACATCTTGGTGTTTTTATAGAGTGAGGCGGAGAGCCATACTTCTCTATACTTGTAAATTATTTTTTCGTTATAATATTCAGTGGTACCATCCACTTTAAAAATAAATAAATTCAGATACTTTTTTAGCAGGGCATAACATGACGTGCTGTCAAGAAACCTTTGAGTCTTAACACTTTGAATGTTGTGAGAACAACATAGCCAGCCCTGCATTGTTGATAAATGGTTATGCCTGTTACAAAGATTTGTGGTGGTCACATGTACTTGCAAAGAAGTCAACGAACCAATGGTGTATAATAATGAAGACATACAATCCTCTCTGTGCTTGATTGGCCATCTCATCTTGATTAAGCAAAGTGTAATGGCATTCTTTGTGCTATTAAATTTCAGGGTCTCCCATATGCATTCTTATCTAATTCTTGCCATAGTGGAACTAGATTAGATTGTAAAGATTCAGTTTGCATTTAGCCTGTTATAGATAAACCAAAGCATGTTAATTGTGCAGTTACATATGTTTACCTGACCATGAATGCTACTATACACTTTCACAGAGAAATTTCCATTCGAATTCTTCGTCCATTTTCCCACTGTAAATCCTCATGGTTACCACGAGGTTTATGCATGTCGTTCTAAAGGCATTCTTGACCCTCAAGCAGATGACCCATGCATATCAGGGAATTACGAATTGGATTATGCACGATTCTGATCTGGATATGGTGAAATCGGCTGGATCGGCCAATCCAACAGAAGCAAGCTGATTCAGTTTTGATCAACAAAAGGCATTCTCACAAATAAAGGTTATTTTATGAATAAAAAGTATGTTTATAAATAAAAATATATTTATGGAAAAATAGAATTGTGTAGGGGTGTTTTATGAAAATTCACCTATCTTCAAATCAAACCTTAATAACCCTAGATTGACCGATTCATAACGAACTATCCAATCCACATCCAATCTTTGCAATTTTGGTCTGATTTGAGCCAATTCAGCCCGTCAGACCGATTGTGGTCCATTTCCTTCTATTTCGCTGATCAGGATCAGCTGTAAGGGCGAAAATTTGGATCAGTCACTGTGCCAGTCTCAATCAAGATGAGCTGATCTAGCAATCCATGACATATATAGCATGGAGAATAATTCACTTATGGTTGAAGGGAATGGTCATGGGAGCAGTAATGCGCACGAGATGGGAACAGGGGATCATCTAGTTTATCATTTAAATTTCCCTTGGGAGTCGCAGAGGGAATGGGGAACGGGAATGCTTTTGGGAGCAGGAGTGATGGCAGAATGAGTGAATCCTGCTACTAACCAATATTCTTTGCAATCTCCAACAATGTCCGGTCCCTGCCCCAATCACTGAATAGCTCCATAGAGCCCATCTAAAACCATCTCACCTTAGCGGTGTCACATTTTCCTTAATAAATGGAAGGTGAAATGGAGTAATGATAAACTGTGTATCCCAACATCTTTGCTCAATCACTGCAAGGAGAGTAACACAGTGTACCATTTGTGATGAAACGCCTCAGTCCTTCACAAACTTGAAGCAGCTTCTTTGTGATCTTCTGCACTGTGACTTTAACCTTCAAATTAAACATTGCAAGGACGTAAAGCATTATCACCCTTTTGTGATTGGTTAGGTTGGGACATGCATAGTCATGTGCCCTCTTCTTTAATGATTACTTGACATTTAACGAGATTGACACTCAATAGTGTCAGCAGTTCATTGGTTTTTGACATTTATAATGTTGTGGTACCCTCCATCTAAGATAAACTAAACTCATCAGTATTTTTTTTGGGTTTGCAAGGTGGATATTACCATTTATCCTTAATTAAATGAAATAGCTCGGTAGGGGTCTAATCAAGCTGCGATAAAAAAAAGTGTTCTTGTGGACAGTGCTACACGAGATCTTTTATGTTAAACCCAGTCTCACAATTAAACCAATTTCTCCTTGTCTTAAATTTAGCATTTAGTTATCTTGAAAGAAATGAATTAAATATTACCTGGGTGACTAGTGTCTAATGCCTGTTCACTTAGTCGGTGAAGCACCACCATTCAACAATGAACTAATGCTTTCTTGTTTATTTGGTTTTGGCGTGTACCATGGAAGGCAACATCTAGCGGTATTTTGGTTGTATCATGTTGGCAGGAGTGATTCCTAGAAGAGATGTGTGGTGTTGGCAGATGCAGGAATAACACATGCTCAATATTTCAACAATGAATACATAAATGTCTAATAGTGCTCTCACACAGCAGGTCCTTTGAATCTCTTTCACTTTAAGTTTTTTTCAGAAAAAAAAAGAATAAAAAAGGAAAAAAAAGGAAGAATCTGAATGGATACTGCAGAAGAACAAGGTTACTGTCTGTGGCATGTGATGGTTGAATTTGATCTGGAGAGCATGCTAAAGGTTGGTTTAGTGAACACAAATGAAAGTATCGTGGTATGCACCATGCACGTTAGGCAGCAGGCATGTCAATGAAACTGTATTTGGATTTTGATTCTTTTGCAATCTTTTTTTTTTTGAAATAATCAGGTGTATTTCCAATTTTATTAAGAAAAATACAGGAAATACATCCAAAACGGCCGAGAGGAAAGGTTCCTCTGACTGAAGACTCAAAGAAAATTAAGACTACATGAAACTAATAATTCTAGCCTAGGACTCAGCTGGGGCACGTGATATATGACGACTCCACTGATACCAAAACGATATTCTTTAGAGACATTTTTTCAATGTACACATTGTGACCCCTAAATAGGTTATCATTCATTTTCTCTATATGCTCCAGCACACTACATGTGGCAGAATTTGGAGTGTCTTCTGCTGAATATTTTTCCTCCCTGCTTTGTTATAAGTCCTGAAGAACTTGTACATATCTTCTATGTTCAGAAAAATGAGACGAATCTTCAAAATCCCTGATATAACTCTCCAAACCTCCTTGCTGATATCACAGTGAATGAATAAATGGTCCACATCCTCCTCACTCAGTCCACATAGCGAACAAATTGTAGAACAATCTTCAACCCAGTGTCTTCTATAGACTTTGGTTACAAGTCTCTTTTGAATTAACAGCCACATGAAAGCCTTAATCTTCAGTGAGGATCTGACTCTTTAGACCTTATTGAAGGAAGGAAAATTTGCCGATTCTCCGTCTATCAAAGCATATAAAGATTTAACTGAGAAAACACCATTATAGTTGTCCAAACAATCCTATCTCTTTGTTGAGTATCTATGTGTACATCATTTAAAGTGCATAAAAGATCTGAAAACTCTTCAAATTCTGAATCCTTTAAGTTTCTTCTAAGAATCACATTCCAAGATAACCTCCCCTCCTCAACTGTATAGAAGTCTTTAACTGTTATCCATTTATCTATAGTGAGATTAAAAATATGGGGAAATTTCTCTTTGAATGTGTAATCTTCAGCCCATCTGCCTTGCCAAAAAAATGAATTATACCCTTCCCCAACTTTGATCTTGCTATATTTGAAAACCCACTGCAGATTTCAAAATACCTCTCCAAATAGTTCCACAGTTAGCATAGTACCTAACTTGCATTATATCTTTCCACAAATGGGAATTGTCAATCAACATTCCCCATAACCATTTACCCAATAAAGTCAGGTTCATTGTCTTCAAATTCTTGACCCCCAAACCTCCTTTGTGAATTGGCTTGCACACTTTTTTCCAATCCACCTGCGGAATTACTTTCTTATTTTCATTGTTGCCTCCCCACAGAAAAAATCTTCTGATTTTATCTATCTTCCTGATCACCTTCTTTGGCATAAAAAACACTGACATATGGTACACAAGAATAGATGATAGAAGAGAACAAAGTTGAGTAACGTAATCTTGCCTTCAAAACTCAAATTCTTAGCCTTTCACTGTGACAACTTCTTTTGTAATTTGGTCACCATTGGTTCCCAATCTACAACCCTTGTTGATTTATAATGCAATGGTAACCCCAAATAAATAATAGGCAACCTTTCACCTCTGCAGTTAAAATCCAAGCACACTCATTCAACTCTTCATCATGCATACCAACACCTATTCTTTTGCAATCTTAAGCAAGTCATTAATGTGGTTTATGAGCTCATGTTAGTTTACTTATTTTTTTTTTTTTTTTTAAAGAAGTGGATGGTACCACATATTGTATTAAACAAAAGAGAGTAGTGTATACGAGAGAAAAAGAGAGCCCCTTTAAGGATCTCTATATACAAAAGGGACCAAAGTGGTGCGAAAGAAAATCATTCCTTCAAAAGTCTACAAAGAGACGAGGAATTATCATTCACTTTACAAAAAACATCTGTCCATTCCCTCACAAAGAAAGGCACAAAAGACACAATCCGCTCCGGAATCGAAGCTTCGTGTTTAAATATCGTCTTGTTCCACTCCCATAGGGTCGCGTGCAGAACCAACCACCAAATCTGCGCATCATCCTTCACGAGAGTTCTTCCCCAAGATAGATTAAGGTCTTCCGCCGATTCTAGCATAGCAATCGGATCTTCTGTAACTCTGATTTTACTGAAGATGAGCATCCACCTCCCGGGTGAAGTCACACTTCAAAAATAGATGAACAATGGTTTTGATGGGAATCCAAGAAGTGGAGAAACGGAGCCCAAGGTCCATTTTATATTTTGTTTGGCCCATTAGAGGCCCAATTGATGTATTTTCCTCTTTTTTAGGCTTTAGGCCCACTAGTGGGCCCATGTTCATTTTTATATTTTCTTGTAATTTTTTGACATTTTTCCCCCTCTTTTAGAGCCTAGGGGCACTTTTGGGCTTTATTGTACCTAGGGTTACCGTTAGGGATCCTATATATATGTGGCCTACCCTACAAAGGGAGGCATTGAATGCTGAAATGAAGAGAAAAGAGTTGCAGCCACCTGGTGCATTTTCTGTGGGAATGGACCTGTGAAGGGTCGTTTATGATGGGGTGAGAAGCCCTTGGGTTATCTTCTTCCTCCACCCCCCTGTCTACCTTCCCTGGTTCGTCACCTTCTTCCCTGGCCTTCGAGCCGTTCATCCGGACTTCCCCATTGTTGCCCCGCATTAGTTTTGGTATTAGAGCCCAACTATGATTCCCCATCATGCTTTCGCTCTTCGGCTGCCTTCTCTTCCCTCCCTCCCTTGCTGCAGATCTCTCTTCTCTCCGTCATATTCTCTCTCCCCTTCCACAGCCCCACAAAACCCTCAGGTGTTGTTTATGCACTGTTCTATGAACAGTGTTGTCCCCCACACGCCTCCTGGATTCCCCAAACGCCCACAGTCATCTCTCTCTCTCTCTCTCTCTCTCCCGCTCAGTTCCCTCTTTTTCGGTTTCTTTGGACATAAAAGAGGAAGAAGAAGAAGAGCAGAAGGAGAAGGCGTCAGAGGGGTGTGCCAAACTGTCGTTCCCCTGGCCGCCGACCCATCATCTTTCTCTCCCTCACGTTGTTTCTCTGGAAAGAAGAAGAAGAAGAAGAGGTGGAGCTTCTGGCCCTATTGCCACTGATGCCACCATCGCTGGCCCTTGCCGGTGCCGCCGTTGTCATCGTCGGCCCCCGCCGGCGCTGCCCCTGTCGTCGCCTCCCTCTGGCGCGGTTGCTACCACCCCCTCTCCCATGAGCCACTGCCGCTGTCGCCCCTCCTCTACTAGCCACCGCCGCCATCGTCATTTGCCACAACCATCGTCGGTCGCCGCCGCCGCCGTCGCCATTGACGCCGTCGCAGCCCACCGTCGCCGCCTTGCCTCACCACCGCCGGAGTCTCCCCCTGCGCACTGAGCCGTCTGCCTCCTGCCTGGTTCGTGTTGAAGAAGAAACATGAACAGGAGAGAGGAGGTCAAGACGAAGGGCTCGTGACCTTTTGGTTTAGACTTGGTCAAACCGGGTTGACCCGGTCCAACCAAGAGCTCCATCAAGGTGGTCCGAGCCCAACGCGACCCGAGCCATCTAGCCCTTAAAGGGCCCAACCCCAGCCTTCTGGTTCGACCATGTGCCATCTGGTTCAGCACTGGTTCGAGCCAGGGTGCGGCCAGGTCTATTGCTAGGTGTCGGGCGGTGTAACAAGCGCCGTTACCGCACCGCCCTCGTTTTGAGCTTGTCCGGATTCCGATTCGCGCACCGTCTGCACTGTTGGATTCGTCCCGACAAGGCCGATCCAAATTCAGTACACATCTGCCCCGACTTGCATCGTTTTGCATGTCACTTCTGCACTCATACTGAGGTTGGTGGTTTGAGCTCCGTTTCTTGCGCCGATCGTACTGATGGCATCTTTGCAGTGAGGCAGACCTCGTTCCGTGCTCCTTCAATCAGTGGCGCATCGTTTTATGTGCCACTTCCCCTGCATCCCGAGATAATGGCTACTAACTACTCGAGCAGACATTGGGAGATGTCTATGGATCTTGAATTGGATCAATTAGTGGATGATTGGGACAACTTCAGGAATGATTGGAGGCACGATTTGGACCAGTTAAAGGGTGATCTTTGGAGCTTTTGTGCCTTGCTGACTAAGCCAAAGGATGTTGTTTGTGAGGCCGACTCAGAGATGATTGAGGAGTATGAGAATCAAATGAAAGAGGTACACTATGTAGCCGATCAAGTATTAGAAGATGAATATTTAGGGGAGGTTGAATCGGTGATGCCTGTAGCAGATAATGACCTCTTTCTCATTGAAGAGAATGAGCCGAAGACAGGAAAGCTACTTGGAGATGTGGTCAATCAGCCGAAGGTCGTTCGAGATGTCATCAGTCTATAAGATTTTGATCACATATGGAGCGACATTGAGGCACACTTTCTTCCTCAGGTTGGAGCATTCCTGCGCACGATGATTCATGAGCCGTCTGTGTCGTTTTCCGAGTATGCTACCATCATTTCTCCATGGATATTGACTCACTTTAAAACTCGAGGACGAGTTTTCTCAAACAAGGGGAGAATGATGGGAATCCAAGAAGTAGAGAAACGGAGCCCAAGGTCCATTTTATATTTTGTTTGGCCCATTATAGGCTCAATTGATGTATTTTCCTCTTTTTTTAGACTTTAGGCCCACTAGTGGGCCCATGTTCGTTTTTATATTTTCTTGATTTTCTGGCATCTTTTCTCCTCTTTTAGAGCCTAAGGGCATTTTTGGGCTTTACTGTACTTAGGGTTACCCCTAGGGATCCTATATATATGTAGCCTACCCTACAAAGGGAGGCATTGAATGCTAAAATGAAGAGAAAAGAGTTGCAGCCACTTGGTGCGTTTTCTGTGGGAATGGACCCGTGAAAGGTCGTTTGTGATGGGGTGAGAAGTCCCTGGGTTATCTTCTTCCTCCGCCCCCCCTGTCTTCCTTCCTTGGTTCGTCGCCTTCTTGCCCTTCTTCTTCTTTCTTGGCCTCCGAGCCTTTCATGCGGACTTCCCCATTGTTGTCCCGCATCAGGTTTCCTCCAATTTCCCACATAAAGGACAAAGTGTAGAAATGATGTCCATGAAGCGGACTAAATGATCCCTCCTAGGTAGCCTGTAGTGAGAGATCCTTCACACTAGAACTTGACCGTAAGTGGGTTCTCCGCACGCTAAACTTATTTATAGAACGGGTGACGGGTGCCTCCATCAGCAATGACATGATAGGCTAATCCAACATAGAGATCCTGGGGCTTCGCTACTCCAAAGCCACAAATCCTTCCTAGATAGATGCACCTTGAATTCTTGCAGAATAGGGATGAACCTACCATATTCCACTATTTCCTCTTCCCTCAGCTGTCTTCTACGTAAGGGTGCCCACCCTCCCCCAAGATAAGTATTACAGTAGGGTTAGGTCTTGGAACTTTATCCCGAATGCTTTGGATGGACAAATGGTTTGTACAGGATATCACCAGTTTAGAAGAGTATACTGCAAAGTGCATACATCATCATAGCAATAGTTCGGAAGGGAAACAATAAGGAATAAAGAGATAGTCGTGAAGAGGTATACCATTTATCCATCCAAAACTAATAATTTTGACCACCTCCAAGGGACACAAACTATGGCTATGATGATATATGCACTTTGCAGTATACTCTTCTAAACTGGTGATATCCTGTGCAAACCATTTGTCCATCCAAAGCATTTGGGATTAAGTTCCAAGACCTAACCCTACTATAATACTTCTCATGAATGACCTCGAGCTAAAAAACGAGATTCTGTCGTTCACAGCTTCCAGAGCCATTTGGATGGTAGAGTAAGGTTGAGTTTCTTCAACTTCTTAATTCCCAACTCCCCATTTTCTTTACTCTGGCACACTCTACCCCAGCAAATGTCATGACCACCCTTCCTAATGTTATATTGTTATTCCCTTCACCCTTTCAGAAGAATCTACATGTAATAGCCTTTAACCTCCTTTCCATTGTCTTTGGTACCAGGAAATTGGAGAGAATAAATTGGGAGGCTATCTAAAATAAATTTGCAGGGGACTAATCTTCCCCCGTAAGAGAGGAGCCTCCCTTTCTAGCCTGCCAATTTGATTGGAACTTCTCCACAACTTTCTGCCAATCTTTATAAGGCAGCCTTCCAAGAGTAAGAGGGAGCCTAAGGAATGTGATAGGAAAGCAACCTATTTGACATTGACACCACAGAATAGCAGCCAATCTGACTATTCTCCCATCCTCCACATTAATCCCAACAACATGACTCTTGTAAAAGTTGATAGTCAACTCATTAATTTCATGGAACAATTCAATAATCAATCTGTCTATGAGAGTCTTGTCCAAATCATCAGATTGAAATAAGACAGTATATATTGAAGGTGTGAAATCTGGCTAACGTGTTGACAAATAGGGAATCTTGTCGCTAACCCCTTTAATGCAGGTTTATTCCACATCCTGCTTAAACTATGTGCCACTAACACAAATAGATAGGAGATATAGGGTCTCCTCGCCTAAGGCCCCTTCCACTATGGAAGAAAGGAAGAGGGTCACCGTACAAGGATAGTAAATGTAGCAGAGAAGATGCATTCTCTAATCCAAGCGATCCACCTCTGACCAAATCCCATCTTGTCTAATATCTGAAGCAAACAATTCTAGTTGACTTTATCATAGGCTTTTTCAAAATCCAGCTTCAAGATAATACCCCAGTGATTATTTTGCTTCATGGCATGAACACATTCATGAGCTATCAAAAAATTGTCCTAAATTTGTCTCCCTCTGATGAAGCTACTCTGCTTCCAGCTGAACACTTTATGAACCACTTTTTCCAACCTGGTAGCTAACATCTTGGTGATTATCTTATAGACATCATTAAGCAGACTAATGTGGCGAAAGTCAAATAAAGTATCTGCTCCTAGCTTCTTAGGAATAAGCACTAACTCTAACGCTACCTTTAAGAGGAAATCTTTTGACAACTTACCAAAAATGTTTGTAAAACAAGAGAGGGAAGCCATCATCTGGGCCCGGGGCTTTGTCACCTGCCAATCTAAAAACTGCCTATTTAAGTTCTTCTTTGAGAAAGGTTCAATCAAAAGCCCTTTTCTCCTCCTTTGTGCTGAGGTAATAGGTCCCCCTAAATGGAAGGTCTCCAATTGTCTTCCTCTGTGAATAGCCTTGCATAAAAGTCAAAGGTGTGTTTCTTGATATCACCTTCTTGGTGGAGTGTCTCCCACCTCGAGGGATTTGATAAAGTTCACTCTTCTTTGTTAGATGCTATCCTCAAGAAATAAGCTGTATTTCTATCTTCCTCTTTCACCGATCTCTCTCTAGATCTTTGCTTCTAATAGATCTCTTCCTTGAGAAGGATGTCATGATAGTCTTCCGTGAGCTTCTACTTGGCTGCCCTGTCTGTTTCATCAAGTAAACCAGCCTTCTCCAAAGAATCAAGAGCATCAATTTGAAGAAGGATCTCATCATTAATTTCCTTCCATGGCAACCTCCTTTTATCACCTTATGGAGAGAGAGCTCGAGCCAAGGACTTCAACACCCAAACGAAAGGAACCATGGCAGAAGACCCTTGAGCAGCCTTATCCCAAACATTCCCTACTTCTTTTAAGAAATCATCTTCCTTTAGCCAGAATTTCTCAAACTTTTAACTTGTGCTTCGGGTAACCCTGACCACTAGTCTTAAGCAGAATTGGCTTATGATCAGACACTGGCTGATGTAGACATAATGCTTGTAGATTGGGGAAGTGAGCCTCCTAATCCACAGAAACAATGAATCTATCAAGCCTAGAGAAAAAAGGATCAGCCCTAAAATTTGTCCATGTAAACAGAGAGTTAAAAGTTTGGATGTCTATCAATGCTGCCTCAGCCATGAATCTTGGAAGTAATCTATCACCCCTATGGAGAACACTTTATCAATGCTGCCTCAACCATGAATCCTGCAAGTCATCTATCACCCCTATGGAGAACACTTTATCAATGCTGCCTCAGCCATGAATCCTGGAAGTCATCTATCACCCCTATGGAGAACACTTTATCTGACTACTCTCCTCTTGATTCAAAGTGGCATTAAAATCTCCAGCTACACACCAAGCCCTCAATTTCTCTCATGAGATCCTCCCCTTTCTCCTCACATTTGGTCTCCGGGATGCATAAAATGTCAATCTTGCATCTGCAGATGAATGCCTTCAATACCATCCTCTTTTCCCGACCTAGTGTTCCCCTCACATTCCAAGAAATTTAACTTCAATGGTCTCTACCGTCCCTCCTCTACTGACCCTATCTTCCTCCCCCTCCACCCTCCCTTTCTTGTCTCCCTTCAACATTTGATTTCCCTCCCTTGGCATCTCTAACTATAGCTAATTGCCACATGTTTTGAATTTTGTAGAAGACAACTTGTATGTCTTTGTCCACCCCATCAAAGGGGACTCCCACCTTCACTGCCACTTCTCTTGCCTTGCTGTTACCTAGTCGCTCCACCTGAGCGATCAGTTCTTTAACCTCCTCCTTGTCAATTTTTGACTTTCCTTCTAGTTCTGGTTCACTGTCTGGGCCTCTAAGGAATCCCAGCCCAAGGTTTCCTTCCAGGGGTGGAAGGGCCAAGATGCCTTCAATCTGCAATGGTTCCACCAGCTGGATAGGTAGCAAGGAATCCTGCTCAGCCACAGATACATCATCCATCTCGTTCACATTCAATGGAGCCGCTGGTGCTAGAAACTCTATCCTGGGTCCATTGCAAGGATAGCTGCTGTCATTAACAATTGGACCATGCTGCTTTCTTCATTGGCCAACCCCCGCTCCTGTAGACAGTGATCGGCAGATTCCTTGGACCATTCTCCAAATAACCTTGGAGACAGCGAAGGATACCGCAGCACCTCCAAGATGATGGATGCATCCTGCTTGGGAGGGAGTTGCATTCGGAGCGATGGAACGATAGTTCTGAGGCTTCTGACAACATAGCATGAAGGGAAGACCCTATCGGGTGGAGAAGATCGCCAGTAAGGGGTCCCCACTAAAGCCCACCACTACTCATAATGGGTAAGTCATCGGGTCCTTGATAGCCATCTGCCTGGACCCGGCAGCCTAAAGGAAGCCGGTCTGATTCGAAGGACGAGCTGACCCGAACACTTATGCGGTGAACTAGGTAGAGTGATGCTTGCTAGGCCGGTTCACTCTCCCCCGTAGGCGATTCGAAATTTGAACAGGCGGGCCCCGGCTGGAGCGTACCATTCCCTACCTCCGGAAACCTTACTTCTCTTCGACTCCCCTGATAGGATCTAGCGGCACTAGGGAGGATCTTCACTGGAAAGATGTCACCGCCAGCTTTTAGCTCCACTAGGCTTGGAACCAAGCTCAAGGAAGCCACCCGCATAACCCCTTCCACAACTAAAAGGCGACCTGTCCACCGGAATTGAAGCTCATCTGCAGCCAGGACTCTGAATCCTCCAATAACCCTTTGGGCTCCCTGCCAGTCATAGAGACACAGAGGTACTCTGACCAGTTTGAAGGCTATTGACATCGATTGGAGGATCAGGAAACGTGCCCTTGGAGACTTGGCACCAATCCACTGATAGGAAATTACCCCCCTTGGAGACACATCTCTGCTTAATCCAGTCATCGGCAGCCTTTTCTGCACTCCCCACCGCCAAGAAGGAACCAGCTCCAAAAGCCCTGACCTCCCATGGCTCCTGTGAGCTTCCCCTTCTACTCAATAGTGACATCTGTGCTACCTTCCTCTGCAGACATCCAGAAGCATCACCGGAGCCAACTGAGAGCCTTGAGACCATCTCCTCTACAAGGACCGAAGCAGCCATTGTCCAAGACTAGAATGTACCAGGTATTTTGACCCTGGTGCGAAGAACTGCGGCATAAGAGCATGAACTGGGCAGCTAGCCACCACCAAGACATGACAGAATCTTCTCACGTGAGTGGCGCCGTCGCACGGGAAACACCTCACTGGCCCTTTGCAGGCCGACGATTGGTGCCCCAGCCTGACACACCGGAAGCACCTAGGTCCTGGACCATGGAAGCCAAGGTAGTTCGAAGAGTTGGGGGATTTGCTAAAACATCAGCGTCCAGAGGGAGGAGAAGGGGCTTCCGGAGCGGCATTGACAGGTCACCTGCCAAGAGGCACACAGTTGGCTCCCAAAGCTACCGCCGGGGCAACCCTACCTCTACCCCATCCCTCGCAACACATTGTTATTCTTACTCTAGTTAAATATTAGAAAAGGAAGAAGCATGTAAGGACACTGTTATGGTAATAAAGCCTGTAAGTAGGATTCGGCACAGTTAATGGCATAGCACGTGGAAAAAGAAATATTATTATACGAATTAACTTTAAGACAGAAGGTGGCTCTCCTACTTTCCGTTTAAACAAACTCTTTTTCTTAATAGATAATGTGCTGGCATTCTTGCCTTCTTGGGACCATGGTTCTGCTGTGACAAGTGGGAATTGATTTCAGCACTTGCTCAATAGATGCATGTCAGCATGCCCTTACTAGCCACTGTAGTAGACGACAATGGCTAAGGTTTCTACTGTCTTTGTCCAGTTTACTTCCCACCAGTTCTTTGAGAACCATAGGGACTCTTTCTCTAATGCACATCCTGTTTGTGGCATTTAAAACCAGCCAAACTGGATCAGAACCAATCCATTCCAGTATGGGGTCAATGGCAAGGACTAAGTTTTTGACCAAAAAACAAAGAACTGATACTGGACAGGGTCTGTCTGGTTCCAATTTGTTGCAAGGATGTGCAATGTGAGATTATGTATATAGATTTCAGTCAGTAATTTTGTATGGAATAGGTACATGGGATTAACAACATTTTGGTTATTATAGTTTTTTCATAAACCATGGTTCCTAAGTTTAGATCTCTATCTACCACTGGGTGCTGGCTTTAACATCTGATGTCTCAGCAATCTCTGGTGGGTTGCATAAATGGCCACACCTTTGAGAATGCATCTATTACCCTGATGTAAACTGCCTCCTCACAATGGCATCAATGGTGTCAGATAGAGTTCAGATAGGATTAAGGATACAAGATACTTGATTATGACCCACACTATATAGTATGGGAGACAATGTCCGAACTTGTAATTGCTTGAGTTTTTTTGTTTTTGTTTTTGGAATTTTCTGATTTGCAATGAGATTTTTTTCTTTTCTTATGTGAGCAAGGATGGCAGTATCGGTATCGATACCGGTACCAGTGGATACTGATACTGATACATATTGGTATTGGTAGCGGGTGTATCGGTCCGGTATTGGCCCAGTACTGACCAACATATGTTTTTTTCATTTTTTTTAAAATGCAAATAAATGGTATCAGGCTACCTCCACGTATCATATTGGTACTCACTAATACCGACATGTATCCGGTATTGGCTGATACTACCAACCATGTATGTGAGAGAGCAATTCGGAGGAAACTCTCCTCCTTTCCCAGCTCTCTTTTATCCACAGTTTGTACAAAATTCATGGTACAACCAACCTCCTTTTCAAACACAAAAGAAACCCTTGTTATGTAAATCTTTTTTTTTCTATCAGTTTCAAGGGAGCTATTAGATGGTCTTCATGCATTAATCGAAAGCAGCCTTTCTATATTTCTGTTATCAGTTACTATCATTTCCTGTCATTATTTATGTTCTTCTTCTGCCGCTTTTGTTGCCTTTCCAACTGGTCATTGTTTGTCTGTACTTCACACAGCGTGGGGAATTCATTCACGAGATGCATGATGGTTGGGGCTTAGCAACGGATGGGAAAGTCATATTTGGGAGTGATGGAACTTCAACATTGTATCAACTGGATCCACAGAACTTGAAAGGTTTCAATCTTTGGCATCTTTGATGACCCATATAATTGCTTTTGTTCTTTGTATTCTACTGGTCCTAACTATCTACATGCAGTCATAAGGAGGTCAACTGTCAGATACGATGGGCATGCAGTCTCCTACCTAAATGAACTTGAATACATAAATGGTGAAATATGGGCAAATGTCTGGGAGGTATGGAAATAGTTTTTTCCCTTCCAAATTTCATAGTCAAATATTTATATAACATGGTGCTTGCACATTGCAGTTAATGTTTTTTGAAAGAAATTGTGGATTATACCACCAATTTTATAAAGATAAACAGAGGTAGTACAATCGGCTGGTGAGGTGAGAATCCTCGACCAGAAACATCAAACTACATAAGAGAAGATAAAAAATCAAAATACTCAAATTACAATCTGTTAATAAATAGTAATTCCACTTCACACGCTACGCACATTGCAGTTAATGTTAAAACTTCTTTTTTTTGCCAGTTGTTGGCAAATCATGTAAAAGATTAGAAGAGCACAGGCAAGCTGACATTTAAACTTTCCGTCTACTCTCTCTCACACACAAATGGTGCATATGTTCAAACCACATTAATTGGCAATCTCAGAATAAAGTTAACTATGTTAAACTAGACTCTAGAGAATGAAAAGTGAGGGATTCATGGATCCACATCTGTAATGTTAATAAAATCTTTCAAGGTTTTTGCTTACCACAGGTGATTTAAGTCTTGCCGTCATTGGTAAATAATCAGAGGCTAGTTGGCTATTCTTTGTTGTACATAAACATAGAAATCATTGAAAATGCTAATGTGCACCTTATTGCTCGGTTTATCATTAATTGCCACTGTTATCAGGAACTATATGTACATGGTTAGTATTTAAACAAGGATTCTTCGAAGCATAGTTGGATTTATCTTGATTTTTCATCTCAATTTAGCAGACCTTTGAGATATGAGTATCTTTTTTTATATTTTATATTTTTAAAGTATGTTTAATAGGCTGATCTTGGATCAGCCCGGCTTTCATCGGATCACCAATCCAATGAAGTCCCCTAAAATAAGTATAAAGGGTTTAAGGAGCTTGGAAAACTCCAATTGGAACTGGTCGGGAAAAACTAAGATAAACAAGACAGGCAGTGACGGGTCAAAGACACCCACTGAGACACAACAGGGAGTATCCCATCCCATTTTCTCACTAAGATGGTACATGCTGACCAATTTTGGCTGAGATTGGACGGGAACAACCACTATGTCCTCGCCTCTTTCCCTTTTCTCCATTTCCCTCCCATCTGCTAGCCCAGTAATTGTGGTAGTACTTGGATGGTAAAGTAGCTTATCCCTGACCTCTGTACTCCCTTTCTTGGGGAAGAGGAAGAATATAGGGAATAAGAATAAAAGGAGAGAATTCTGAAGACGAAGAAGATGAAAAGGAAGAGATGGGTTAGGACTCCCTCCATTTGTGGTGGTACTGGCTGCTCCCCCTGCCATGGCAGGGGCTGGCCCTCTCTCTGATGGTGCAGGGCCTGCCCCCATCTTCAGCAGTAGGGGCCAGCTCCCATTTTACAGTGGGGCTTGTCTTCTTCTTTAATGACGAGTGGTCTTAAGCGAGCCGCACCCCCCATCTAATGGTGGGCTTTGACCCATTTATTCAATGGCAAGGGGCCTAGTCCCCCAATTGGTGGCAGCCAGCCCCCTCCAGCTGTGGTGGGCAGACTTCCTTTCTCTTGTGACAAGCTGGGAACCCTCCTCAGGGGAGGGAGGAGAGGGAGATGAAATGGAAGAGAGGAGGGGTTTGTCTTTTTCGTTAATAATTAGACAGCTAAGCTTAGAGTTGGTAGCATTTTTTTTGACATGGCACTAAGATGGTTAACAAATTTCTGACATGGCATCTGACTTGGAAGACTGGCGACAAGGTTTCTTTGCATAAATGGTGATCGTATGATTGATGGGGTGCTGGTCTTTACCGAATAGATTAAGGATTTTCCATTATCCACTGTCAAAGGGCTCAATTGAACAATTTTGGACCATATTCCCCTTCTCATTAAACCATTGGATGACGAGTATTCATAGGATTTTCAGATATTAATTAGCTTGGCAACTTCAAGAAGGGTTCAAGGACATGGTTTCCAATTGGTGGAAGGAGTTTGCATGTGAGGCATTTTCAAAGAAACTGAAATGGGTAAAAAAGTGATTAAGGACTTGGAGTTCTCAGAATTATGGGGTTACAGCTGCCACTAGGAATTTGTTCCTAACCAAGATGGAAAAACTAGAACTCAAAGCAGATTCTAAGGGCCTGTCAGATGAAGAATTCACAGATCTTCGCAATCTCAAGAAAAATTATAATGATTGCCTTCGTCAGGAAGAAATCAAATGGAGGCAAAGAGCTAAGGAGCATTGGCTTAAAGAAGAGGACAACAATACAAGATTCTTTCATGCAATTGCAGGGGCAAAGAAGAGGTCACTTAAGATTGAGCACATTCAGATTAATGATCAGCTTATTGAAGCAGAAAATGATATCAAAGTTGCATTCATCTCTTATTGTAATAGTTGTTCACAGAAAATGAGCAATGGAGTTCCATTTTGAAGGTAGGCATTATTCCAAAAATTGATGAAGTGCAAGCTAATAAAATTTGTGCTGATTTTCTTGAAGAAGTTAAAGAGACGGTTTTTAGTATGAATTCTAATAAGTCTTCGGGGCCAGATGGATTCTCCATGGGGTTTTATCAATTCTTTTGGGATGTCATAAAAGATGATCTCATGAAGGTGATGAAGGAATTCCAACAGAGGCCACAAAGTATCAAATGCTTCAACTCTACTTTCATAGTTCTCATCCCAAAGAAAAGGTGCAGCAAAACTTGCTGACTTTAGTCTGGTTACTTTGCTAAATGGCTGCTACAAGATTGTCACAAAGATCATGGCTAACAGGCTGAAAAAGGTTCTGCAAAGTGTCATTTATAGCAATCAATCAGCATTCTTGAAAGGCAGATTCATTCTTGATAACTTCCTTGCCGCTCATGAAGCCATCCATTTGCAAAAATGTAGCAAGAATTCCCAAGCAAAGTCAAAATCTTTCTTTGGAAAATAGCTTTGGACAGGCTACCCACTATGGTCAGATTGAAATATATTTTCCGAAATGACAATTCAACTTGCATTTTCTGTGGAATTAGGGAAGAAAATGCTGGCCACTTATTCCTCCATTATGGTATCATTAATGTGCTCTGGAGAACTCTAGGGCTTCTGCTTTCTTTTCAGTGGAAGGACTTTGAAAATTTATCTAATCTCTTCATGCACTGGGGAGATCTTTGTCCACAGCCCACAGAGAAGAAGCTTTGGAATATTCTCCTATCTGCTTTGCTATGGTCAATCTGGATTGAGAGAAACCCTAGAAGATTCTGTCAGTAAGTTCAATCAGCTTTCTGATATCCTGCGTAAAGCTACCTTGTGGTCTTATGATTGGGGAAAAGCTGCTGGTGTGCTCTTGAACATGGAGGAGTCTATTTTGTGACCTCAGTTGGGAATTGGACGAAACTGTTTTTCTAAATTTTCTTTGTACTCCTGTCCGATCTCCTCTATTTTATCTTCTGGATATAATGGCCTCTTAGTTATTTGCTTGTTGGGTTTTGGGGTCATTTGTAACCTTGGAAATTGTATTATGACTTTGGTCTGTTTGTATCTTTTATTCCTATATAATGAATTGTGACCTTTGGTCACCTTCCAAAAAAAAATGGTGATCACATGGGGGCTTATTTTCATTTTGTGTCATTTTTTAAGTGGTCATTTGCAGAAGAGGAAAAATTGTTCAAATCCTATTTAAATCTTCTTCCGTGATGTTAGCTAGTAGCTTTTCATTCCACAGTTCACTGCCATGCAAACGGTCTGGTCTCTTGGCATGTGATTAACAAAGAATTCACTATATCAATTTAGGTGTTGCCATTTTTCAGCCCGGCAGCATCAGTGCATGATTCCTAGGTTCCGCTTCTCCTGTGCACTTTGTTCCACCTTGACAAATTTTTCATGTGCTTTGCCACTTTCTAGATGAGACATTCTCTCTCTGGACCTGTTGAATATAATGGTAGTTGGAGTATGCACAGTAGTCTTCTTATCATTATTTACTTTTGAAGTTAATGGATTTCATGGTGCAGAGTGACTGCATAGCTAGAATATCAGTTGAAGATGGAAAGGTGCATGGTTGGATCCTTCTCCATAAACTAAGGTAGCTTATGGTCCTTGTTCTCGGAGGAAAGAGGACACCTCATTAAGCTGCTTGACAAATCAACTTAGACTTATGGAATTAATCTCTGTGTTGCAGGCAACAGTTGATGGAATCTGGATATGACGTAAGTTGACTCTCTTTTGCTTATAAGGAGATTCTTTACTGATACGTGATCACAAGTGATGTTTAGGTCCGTCATGCTGGCAACTGTCACCTTGCTTGCAACAGCATCTGTCAACTCCTTTACACTTTCTCATCAATGAATTATTTATACTGGAATTGCTTATACTGGAATAAAGGACGTTTCACTTCGATAGTGGTGTGGGGCCCATTGGCAGAATAAACAGTTCTTGGGTCTAGGGTGAAATTACTTATTCTCCTTATACAAGGGAATGAGCAATTCTGACGTGGTATAACCTATTCCGCCTATCAAACTAGAATTAGCCTTATTCTAAGAATAAGACTCCTTATTCTTCTCATATTCTCCTATCAAAGTGACGCGGTATTCAACACAAGTGATCCTGTGTTTTCTGTACTTTTCATGAATATATTTCCAGCTGATGTACATATCCTCTAGACATCTTAAGTATGGCTTGCGAATGTCAAACATCCTAAAGTATGGCAAGTGAGAGTCTTTTTTATAGCCTAAACTTGTCCCTGTAAATGCTTCTTTCTCCATATTATGCAATACCTTGCCAATGTTGACGGTGGATAGATTAAAGTCAGTGGCCCACAGAAAATTGTTCAGTTCAATATGCATGCATCTTGCTAAACTGTTCACTTTTTGTGGTTTTTGATGCGTGGATATCATTAGGGAATTGATGTTCTAAATGGAATTGCTTGGGATGAAGGAAATGGACGCCTGTTTGGTAAGTTCAATATATTGCTATGTATTTATTTTCTCAAATGAAAATAGTTCTTTGCTTATACTTTAAATGTCCAGCTGGCCATTTATCAGGTTCTTGTAAATCAATAGCATAGTAGTTATTAAGATCTGATCTTTTTTCTCCTCTTTAATGGCAGTGACAGGAAAGCTATGGCCAAAGCTTTACGAGATCAAGTTGCAAGAATTAGGGAACCGCCCGTTAAATGGCACCATAGAGGAGATTTGTCAGTTAAGATTGCACTGAATGTGGTTCAGGAGACATCAAGTTACGAGATCTGAGGCTCCACTCGACAGATGGCACTCTAAAAGATCTGTCACTTGATGCTTCATGGGAAGAGGAAAAAAGTAAGGATGAAAATAAAGTAGTATGCTTTCCCAGATTGTAGTTCTTCCAGGACTTATTTATCAAGAGACCAAACTCATTTTTCTTGATGATTAATAAATTTCTGTGGTTGGCGTTGTTGGTCACGTAAATCATAGAATTTGAGCCTCATTTACAGGCAATAAGGCATATATGGCGTGTCAGCTAATATAGTCAATTTATATACTGGAAGACATGATAATAGTTTACAACACCCATATAACGTCGACCATCAGAATCTTTGATAAATAGGATGTGGAGAATATGAGAAGCATTTTAGAAAAGATGATGAAGTCAAACCTCCATAGCCCATAACAATGTTTATGGTCTTGTGCCATTGAAAAGCTTTCAACATTTCCTACAATTTTTATGTCCTTCCTCAAAGGATGGATATGCGAATGCGAGCCTTTGTGGGTAGGAGTTAAAGGAAATGAAAACTCCAAAGTTATTTATAAAACTGAACAATATGAAGAGAATTGATCACTCTTTCTTCTTGTCTGTCTCTAACATTGGAGTTTCACAAACAGTATTAACAAGTCAAAAGCCAAATTCCAAACCGTTATCTTCTAATAGCTAATTAAGCTTTTGATTTTCAGATAGTATTACAATTGTTCTTAGATATTTTATGTAATTCCTTAAATTTTGGGAACATTTACATTTGACAATATTTAAGAAAAATGTCAGCAAGTAAGGTCACGTGATTCACGTCACATTTTACAATGAAACCATAAATTGTAATGGAGTATTACATGTCTTAATGATTTTATTTTCATTTTTTTGAGCAAAGATACTTTATTTTGTTGAATAGGACGATTATGCATGGTTTTCAAGAATGTGGCTGTAATTTCCTTTTAGAAAGTGTATACTCAAACTGGTTCGACAATATGGATGTTCACAGTGTTTCCATTAGCAAGGCCGTATTGTGCTTCTTGCACAAATCAGAAAATATGAAAAATTTTAAGTACTTAAATATTTTCCGTGGTTAGGATGGTGAAACCAAATGGATATAATTAAATTTCCCATTTTAGAGATCCCATTTATTTCTTGCCCGTATTAGCTTTTTGCTGATAGTTTCCTGCTTTATGGAGAGTTATTTTCCACCTCCTCTCATAGCTAGAAATTAAATTTTCTATAAATTCTAATTTTCCGTCTCTATCTTTTGTTTATCTCATAACTATAATACATTAATACGTTACGATTTTAACACTTTTAAGGTGATACTGTTAAATATACATTAAAAGCTAAATTGTTCTACTTAATATGTTAATACGTAAAACACTAATGTGCTCCTGTGGCAAGTTATTAAAGCATTAACCACTTAGCATGTCAAGGTATTAATGCGTTCGCACCTTAACATGTTAAGAGATTAACATTTTAACGATTTAACATGCTAAGGTGTTAACATGCCTTAACTAGGGTGCTAAGACGTTGATACCATAATGTGTTGAGGAATTAATACATTAACGGCCTATTATGAGAGAGGGTATGAAATGAGACTCTTCAAACTAGGTGCTAATGATGAGTGAAAAATAGACAAAGGATGGAAAATAATGTCAAAATTCTAATAATGAAGTGTAATTAATTTGTTCCTTTTTTTAATATTTCAACAGGTTCTAGGAATAGTATGCACATAAGCCTAAATATAAAGCATAAGCCAAGGCATTACATAAAATAATTTATCAAGCGCTTGTATCAAAGTTACCACTAATATGCATATAACAAAATGACGGGTCTAGGGAACGTATTTGTATTTGTCAACCAAAAATTGTATTTGTCAATTGAAATTATATTTGTCAATTGAAATTATATTTGCCAATCGAAATCTATATTTCTCAATCGAAAATCGTATCTGTCAATCGAAAACGGTATTTGTCAATCGAAATATTATGGGAATAACTATGTTAGCTCGCCCAATTGGCTAACGTAGTCTAACCTTAAAAAATTGTGCGGCGCGACTGCACAATCTGATTGTGCAACAAGTATGTATTACTCTACTTTAAATAACAATCTCAGGGCAATTCGGACTCATAGCGGATGATGCCAATTTAAACCTTCCTCCACGTTCGTCCCCACGCTCGCCAAGCAAAAGGGGGAAATTCTACAGAAATAGGCTTGCAGAGCTGCCTTACAAGCAAATTGTCTCAGAAACTTCCGGCGTGGATTACAGACGGCAAGTAACAGCTAATAAATTTTCGTTCCCATCCCCTGTGCCGTTGCCGGCCAGGGACAAGAATGCTCCGTCAACCTCACCTTCCGCGTACTAGCTCTCCGGCACCGAGCATGAACCGGCCCCAATCCCCGGCCATCTTCGCCTCCCCTCAACACCAATACGTACGCTAAATGATCTCAGAAGCTTCACGAAGCGGGGCACCCTCTGTAGCCTACACCATCATTGCCAACTAGCTCAGATCACCGCAACCAAAAGGTGGACGGTGGCCTCGCGTTATGTGCATGGGAAGAATCCCAACTTATCGCAACGCCGGTCGAGATGCCCCAATTGATGTGGTTCTAATCTTGGTAATTAGTTTATGCTCTCCATGATCATCGAGGTCTAATTACTCTTACATTCCAGAGAGAGATGAGATTATCTGTGCATATATAAGTCTTAAAATAGCCACTTGTTTGCTTTCCCTCCTCTCCTAGCATTGTAACTGTAGTTGCAAGTTTATCTTATCACATTTTACGGCCATGACTTTTTAGAAAGAGAACGTGCACCTCTAGGGCAACATTCCTTTTGATTGGTGACCCCTGTTAGCACGGTGCCGAATAATGAGAGGGTATAAAATAATTTACATTATGAAAGATTTAATGTAATCAAATTGTAATTAGTCTTAAAATATATATTTTTTATTATTATTATGAATTTTAAGCATGTTAAGGGATCAAATAAAATGCGTTATTTTCATTTGAAAAATAAAAATTTAACGACTTTTAGAATATATATAAAGTGTTCAAATTGCCACTTTACTGATACTTTTTTTATTTTGGGAAAGTCTTCAGTATCCTCTTATTTCTATCTCACAAAAAAGGAGGTGTTCATGGTATTTTTATTAAACTAAATAATATCTTAATATTTTATATTCAATTAAATATATTTTAATGTGAGAGTGATAATATCTAACTCTTCCTAATTAATTTACATGGACAGACCTTGAATAGAAATTACTTATTTATTTTTATCTTTGATTAAATATTCTATCAATCATGTGTTCCAGTCGTCAATTTTATAAACGATAATAAGACTTTTATTTTTTGTGCTTTCTACTGAACCACAAGGCCCCTGAAGAGGAAGATAGGGAAGGCAGTGATATGAGGCGGCATGCGATGGTGGGCCTTGGGGTGGGGGCCCAAGATTCTTAGTGTTGGCCCCGGGGTCCAACTTCCTGCCCTCCGTCGTCACTGTCTCCTTTCACATTCTGTAGGTCTTCTCACCAACTCGAATGACGTCTGCGACATTTGTGGATTGAGAAATACTTGATGCACCCCCTTTCAAGTGCAGCAAGTTCACTCTTCAATCTGGCGCTCCCACATGTCTTTTATAACGTAATAATGACGTTCATGTGTCATTACGTCAGCGCACATAAGTCCTTTGAAAAGAATTTTTTTTTACTTTTTGCTCTACATTTTGAGAAATATATTTACACTTTAGAAAGTGTGTACACGCTCTAAAAAACAAGTACAAAATTTGGAGAGCATGTACATGTCATCATTTACATGCTCTTCAAATGTTATACATGATCCTATAAGTGTGTGCATGTTCTCCAAAGCGCAAATACATTCTCTAAAATTCAGGATAAAAAGTAAGATGGCTATGTGCATTGACATCATGGTGCATTAACATCATTATTATACTGCAGAAGACATGTGAAGGTGCTAAGTGGGCTTTTTTAGATTGAGGGATGAATTCCGTGTGGGCTTACTGCACCTCAAAATGGTGCAACAAGTATTTCTCTTGTGAATTTGTTCAGTCTGAGCTCTACTCGATATGCACCACTAGAGTTTAACGGGGAGGAAAAAATGATGCCAACCGGTGATGGCTCCCGTGGCATCCTTTTATCTTTTTTTGAGTTTCGATTGGCAAGGTCTCCTCAAGAAAAGGCAAAGATATGAGATTTGGTTGGAGGGTTAAAAATATTTGTTATAATTTTAGTGAGTACTATAATTTTTTACATGTAATCTTATTTAAAGGTTCTGAAAAGGTGTGTTATTTTTAATTGAAAGTTTTAAATTTACATGTTTTATTCAAATGTAAAACAGGTTACCATACTGCCTCCTACTAGATAGTTTTAATGAAACATATTTTTATAACAATTAGATTTTGTAAAATATAAATTAAAGAATAATTGATATACATGATATATTTGAAGTTATTACTTATACTATCTTTTCTAATATTTGTAGAATTCCGAACACCATGTTGACTTTGACGACAGTGTTAACAAGCTGAGGACGTTCAAGATATTAAAAATGTAAGTAAAACATAACATAGCTTTAGACTTTATATATTTCTTAAACTCAATAACATTCTTTTATGGTATAAATTTTATTTCATTCTTTAAAATTTGATAACGCTAGCATTAGTAATTTTTTCATATTCTTAATTATATTTATTCACTATTACATGATACTCTTTTGTTGTCATGCTCATTCAAGTGGCATCATTCCATTAAAGATGACTACTTCAGATATTGATCATCAACAAAACCTATATGAAGATTTTACTCCTGCAAGTCTGAAGATTTGACTTCTGCACAGCTATCATGTACAAAGAAGAAACAAATCAAAATTGAGAGATGAAAATGATAGCTTTGAAAAATAAATTTGAAGTTTTGAGAGTGCAAATACTCGAATACATTGCGCATCTGAACTTTGAATTATCTACGAATTTAAGAAAAAAATTGTTTTATATAAAATTTCTTAATAGTTATTATGTCATTTTTTAATGTCTTTTGGTTGAATTTATATACCATTTTTTGAATAATTATAAAAAATTAGCTTGACTTATGCTAATTAAAAAATTTAATTATTCAAATTTAATATTAAAGTAGAATTCCTATTTTCTCGTCAAAATTAAAATCATGATACGTGGCAATAGGAAATTTTCTCTCTCTCAATCTATCTCTCTTTACGAAGAATTACTAATATATTTCTATTTTTCTGCCAAAACTAAAACGTGTTGAGTCAGATTTAATATTTTACCATGGACGTATAAGGGAGATTAACTAAGGACCTAAGGTGGTCGACTAAAGTCTTCAGAAATGTATGTAGCTTCAATGTTGGGATTTTCGATATTAATCCCTATAAAACTACGTATTTCGAAATAAGTCTCTATATCCTTCGTATTTCGATATTACACTTTCTCTACTTAAATAAATTAGATGTTAATCTCTATCCTCTTATTTCTATTTGGTTCCCAACTTTACTGGGGTTAAAACCTGGGTTAAGTACGCCCAACCGAGGAAAACACATTAACACCCCACCCTTTTAAACTATGAGAAATGCTTGCTACACAACCGGGTGTGCAGCAACGCCCAGTCACAACGTACAACCGGGTGCGGTTGGACCACGTGGCGTTGAAGGCCAGCTGGGAACGCTGACATCGGCACGTCCGTTGCGCCAACGCTGACATCGGCACGTCCGCTGTGCCAATCGGTTGCCCCGACCCGCCCCCATCAAATCCCGCACCGTAAGCGCTAGGTAATGAGTACCCCGTCCTGTCAGTTTGAAATTTATGCTCCATTTGAACATTTTCTACCCAAAATGCCATTTTCCCACCCATCGCCATCCACACGGGAAACAACAAAGCCAGAGGAGGGATGCGGCCGGAAGCGGAAGAGAGCGGAGGTGAAGTGGCGGCGGACATGAACCTAAGGCGCTGAAGTGGCTCGGCCCGAAGCGGAGAGGTGGTGAAGCGGGTGGACGTGAACCTGCGGCGCTAAAATGGGCCGAAGCGGAGGAGAGTGGAGCAGAGCGGAGGTGAGCGGAGGTGAAGCGGGCGGCCGGAAGCGGAGGGACGGTATTTCTCCTTCACTTTTTTCCTTTCTTTCCCATCTCTCTTGTGCCATCTTCCCAACTTCCTCTCTGTCATGCCCTTTCTTCCTTTGTCATCTTTTTCTCCCACACTGGATTTCTTTCCAACGGCCACTGTCCTCAGAGAATTTCATTTGTTCGCGTGAGGTCCCCCTTCCTATCTCGTGTCGGTCGTAAAGCGGCAACCCTATCTTCTGGTCGGCGGTTTGAGCAGCAGCCTGCAAGCAGGGGCTTCAGTAGCGACGACCAAGAGAATCAGTCTAATTACCTAGTCTCTCTCCTGTATACCTGCAAGAAGCTTGCAAGAAGGAGCCCACCAGAGCACGAATCAAGGTGAGTGGCAATGTCAATGTTCCTCAATCATATTTAGTTTTTGTCAATCATTGGTCTTCCTCATGTGTCACTGTTTCGCAGAAAATTTCATAGTAAGTATGGCAAAAAAGAAGGGAATAGCGGTGATCCTTCCAAAAGGGAAGAAAGTCGTTCGCAAGAAGGTTATTACCGAGCAGAAGATGGCCACCCCTGAGGCTAGCCGACCAGAGTCCACATCCACTACGTCAGGTAGGAACTGAAATATATATATATTTTTTCCTCCCTTCTTGCAACCTGGTAAATTTCATCTCAAATGCCATTATCTCTTCTACTGGTATCATTGTGAAGGCACATTTTGTTCTTTGATTTTCTGTACATTATTCTTTGTAATTTTTTACTCCTAGATCTCCTAAGTCCACCTCTCTACATGTTCCTTCGTTTTCAATAGATCCGCTCATCCACTTCCACATTTTCCTTTCTTCTTGTCACTGTTCCAGAGGTTAGGATTAGGGAAGCCCATTGAGTTCCAAAGTAGACAGTAAAATAAAAAGTAAACCTTTGTTAAAAGGGAAAAAAAGAAGAAAGAACAAATAGGACATACAAGTTGACAGAAAATCTTATACATTTTCCAATGACGTACGAACTCAGCCTCAGGACACATCTAACTTAGACAAGTTCTCCAATATATGATCAAGAGTTTACTAAGGATATTCATGTCGTCATAAGTCAACTTTGGTCTCAGAACTTGTGATCATCATTCCTAATAAATGCTTGTGCATCCTACATGACTCATCGTCTCTCTCTTGCACATCACCTGACCTGCCTATCTTTCCCCTCAAACCTCCACCAGTCAACATCCTCCCCACCTCACCTTACATGACTCTGCTTGATGCTAATAAAGACCTTGACTACAATACATGCCTCCTCTTGTTTAACTTACAATGTGGCACTGTAAAGTTATTTATTTCTTCTACATTGTCTCATGATTATCAATGTCAACCTAAACTTGTCATTCTCAATATGTATTTGTAGATATTAACTTGGATATGTCAATGAAAATCTGTAATTGTCAATCTTAATATGCATGTGTGAATGTTTACTTGTATTCGTTCATAGAAACCTTTATTTGTTAATGTTCACATGTATTTGTGAATTAAATTTAAGTTTGTCAATATTAACTTGGATTTGTCAATGTTAACATGTGAACAAGTTTTTGATAACTTTTATATTCTATCTGTGTGAACATTAACTTCTATTTGTCCATCATATTATTTATTTGTCAATCTTAATTTGTGGATGTTGACATTATCTGTGTCCAACCCACCCTGTGGCCACCTATGATAAGCATATTACTTGTTTCTCTCCCTGATTTAATTTCACATTCTCTAACATTCCTGATAATCACATGGTGAAGAGTTTTTTTTTTTAAAAAAATTTAAGAATAAACAAATGATCCGTGAGAGACCTATCACCTAAGAAAGAAAATATTATATCTATTTTGCCCAACCCACCCTGTGGCCACCTATCATAAGCATATTAGATGCCTCTTCCCTTGATTTAATTTCACATTATCTAATATTCCTGACAACCACATGGTGAAGAGGTTTTTTTTTTTTTTTTTAACAATCCAAAAATGATAGGTCAGATACCTATCCCCTAAGAAAGAAAAAATTACATGTGTAATTTCCAACTTACCCTGTGCCCACCTATTATAAGCATATTACTTGTCCCTCCCCCTGAATTAATTCCACATTGCTTTTTTTTTAATAATAAAAAATTGATAGGTGAGATATCTATCACCCAAGAAACAAAAAAATTATTCTTGCAAACCACCCTGTGCCATATTGGACACTAGGACACGACACAAGCCTTGGATATACATGTTCATGCTCAATTTACGATTTTAGATGACCACTTCATTTTTTTCAAACACTTGTTTAAACATTAAGTAAGATTCAATAAACTTATTAATATCATACTCATCATTTCTATATTTTGAACAAGTTTCAATTGATGATATTCTTCTACATGGATGTGTACATACAAATATATTCAACTTTGTATATCTCTTGTTGTGATGTTTTCTTTTCAAAATTATGTTGTACCCAGTTACATATTTGTATAAACACAAAACATCCATATCCATGGCTCACAAATCATGTGGGCAAGGTAATACCTATGAACAACTTAACAAAGGATAAGCAGCAATGTTGAAAACAACTTGCATAGTTTATATCAAAAAAGGTAGCTTGCTCACAATGTTGTGGATTGCACTGCCAGTTTTATTTCAACAATACACCCCCTCTTAAATTGGTCATCAATCTTAGACATTTCTCGTGTATGTTGAATGCGCACCTTCAATGATGCCATTAAGTTTATAATGGTTTTTAACCCGATGCTATATTCCTTCGACAAGGCCAGTGGGAAAATGATGTTATCGATACTATGTTGTAGCCAAAAAAAATTAGGAGAGAACATGCACATTCCTTAGACCAAAAAGAATTGGTAAAATGCAATTTCAGCATTCAGTCTTTAGGTAGTCAGTGGTTTAGGAGATTATAACACTATTGTGCCATCTTTGGACAACTGGTTTATGGGTAAGATGTAAGGATGAGTTTTGATTTCAACATTTCCTTTTCTTCTCTTTCTTATGGCTACTGCTTGCCATATTGGTGCAGTGCATGATAAACTATGAGATTATGAAGAAAGATTAATTTGTTTACCTTGAACAAAGGCTACACATAGGATGGATATGGGAAAATTAATTTGTCCTTTGCATTTCTATGGCATACTTCCAATAGTGTTATTTTGGTGCTTTCTACTGAACCACAAGGCCCCTAAAGAGGAAGATAGGGAAGGCAGTGATATGAGGCGGCATGCGATGGTGCGCCTTGGGGTGGGGGCCCAAGATTCTCAGTGTTGGCCCCGGGGTCCAACTTGCGCTGCCCTCTGTCGTCACTATCTCCTTTCACATTTTAGGTCTTCTCACCAACTCGAATGACGTCTGCGATATTTGTGGATTGAGAAATACTTGATGCACCCCTTTCGAGTGCAGCAAGTTCACTCTTCAATCTGGTGCTCCCACATGTCTTTCATAACGTAATAATGGCGTTCATGTGTCATGACGTCAACGCACATAAGTCCTTTGAAAAGATTTTTTTTTTACTTTTTGCTCTAAATTTTGAGAAATATATTTATACTTTAGAAAGTGTGTACACGCTCTCAAAAACAAGTACAAAATTTAGAGAGCATGTATCAATTCTGGGGAACATGTCATCATGAACATGCTCTTTAAATGTTATACATGATCTCAAAAGTGTGTACAAGTCATCATGAACATGCTCTTCAAATGTTATACATGATCTTAAAAGTGTGTACATGTTCTCCAAAGCGCAAATACATTCTCTAAAATTCAGGATAAAAAGTAAGATGGCTATGTGCATTGACATCATGGTGTGTTTACGTCATTATTATATTGCAGAAGTGCTAAGTGGGCTTTTTTAGATTGGGGATGAATTCCATGTGGGTTTACTGCACTTCAAAATGGTGCAAAAGTGCTTCTCTTGTGGATTTGTTCAGTCTGAGCTCTACTCGACATGTACCAATAGAGTTTAACGGGGAGGAGAAAATGATGCCAACCGGTGATGGCTCCCGTGGCATCCTTTTATCTTCTTTTGAGTTTCGATTGGCAAGGTCTCCTCAACAAAAGGCAAAGATATGAGATTTGGTTGGAGAGTTAAAAATATTTTTATAATTTTAGTGAGTACTATAATTTTTTGGGTTAAAAATATTTTGATAATTTTAGTGAGTACTATAATTTTTTACATGTCATCTTATTTAAAGGTTCTGAAAAGGTTTGTTATTTTTAATTGAAAATTTTAAATTTACATGTACACTTGACTTTGTCCTTATTTAACCACATATTAGACTATGGACTTTGCCCTTTTAATGTGGCCAATATTTTGTTTGGATGATGGACTAACTGGGACATTGGCTATCAGACTTTTTTTTATTATCGGACACACTTGTTATAACTTAAGGGAGGGGGTAGTTCATTTTTTGATAATTAATGAATTGCATGTATGTGTTTATTATATTGATCTGTGGTAGCATTAAAACTAAAATTTTGCTTCGTAATGCGATCAATATATATCTCCTGTGGATGCATGCTATATTTAGGAAATACGTTACCTATATTTATCATGCATTTTTTAAAACAAAATGTCCGATATTTTTTTTAAATCACGTGGATTTTAAAAAATTAAATAAAATTAAGGAATGAGTCCCTTAATGTTCTATTTTTTTCACTCTTATTTTAATTAGAAATATAGTTTGTGACATATATGAAGGTGATGATTACGAGCCTAGCAAAGTTTTCGAACTGACATATGTGAAATAAACTATATAACTATTAACTTTAAGAAAAAGAAATTTTTAAGTGCCTAATTATTTTTCTTGCGCAATGTAGAAGGTAACGATGGCCTCAAAAGATTTATATCACGAGTTGTTTGGTCAAGATAAATTAAAAGACGAAAATTATGACATGTGGCACAGAAAAATTCAATATCTCCTGAATGAAAAGGAGGTACTTGAGACTTTGACCAACGTGATGCTGCCACCATCTGATGATGGGCCACTTGCGCAAGTCAATCATGACAAGCAAGCTTATGATAAGTGGTTGAATAAAGACAGGAGTGCGCGCTACACTATGTTGAGCTGCATACACGATGACCTTATTAAAGAATTTGAGAGTTACAAAACTGCCAAAGAAATGTGGGAGCAATTAAAGCTCCAATATGAAGGCACATCAGCAACGAGGCTGAGGGCCTTAATTTTGAAGTTCAATCAGTACATGATGGATCTAAAGCATTCTATGGTAGAGCACATAAGGGTGATGTTTTCGATGATCAGAGAATTGAAGACAGTTGGAACTGAACTCTCAGATGAGCAGCAGATACTTGCCGTGCTGACATCCCTTCCCGATTCTTCTTGGGAGTATATTAAATTGGTGCTTACTAACAACGAAAGCACCAAGACTTACAGTGACGTTTAACGTCACCTAGAGTTAGAGGCGGAGCGCAAAGAGGTGACCCGTCATAGCGCATTGGTAGCTGATGCAAACTGGCCTAAGGCAAAGAGGCCAAGGCATAACTGAACCAAGAAGAACAACAATTTTTAGCAAAAGGTTGAAAAGAAATGGGGACAACAGAATAAGGAAAAGGGTAAGTGCGGCAAGCGAGGAAAGAAAAACCTGAGCAAAGTCAAGTGTTTTAACTGTCACAAGATGGGACACTATGCCAGTGATTGCACTGAGCCAAAGAAGGTTTGTCTCGTCCCTAGAAATCTTGTTTATGTGTGCTCTAATGTCTTTATTGCTCATACGGTCTCTCATTGGATTGTAGACTCAGGATCAACCAGCCACATAGCTCGTGAGCGAGCCGGATTCTTACATTACCGTCGAATACCAACTGGCAGCCAACATGTCACTATGGGGAATGGCGCTCAGGAAGAAGTCCTTGGAGTTGGCTCGTACCAGCTGAAGATGCGAACTGGACGCACTCTTCTTTTACATGATGTGCTTTATGCACCTGGTGTTCGATGTAATCTATTTTCAGTTATAGCACTTTTACGTTTGGGTTATTCTTTCAACTTTTTAGGGAGCTCAGTATCTCTTTATTACGATAAGAGTCTTTTTGGTCTTGGTCATTTGAGGGACAATTTGTTTGTGATAGATTTAGAAAATAATGATTCTATTTCTTTAATCGCATCTTCTTATGATATCATTTCTGATAATGTATCATGGCATGTAAGGTTGTGACACATAGGACAAGAGAGAGTGAGCCGATTGGCTCGAGAAGGCCTATTGAGGTCTCTCACTAAAGTGAATCTCCCCGTCTGTGAGCCATGTTTGGTAGGAAAAGCCTGCAGAAAGCCATTTGGAAAGGCCGAGAGGGCCTCTTGCCCATTAGAGCTAATCCACTCAGATATATGTGGACCCTTAAATGTGAGGGGACGTCATGACGAATCCTATTTTCTCACTTTTATAGATGACTATTCTCGCCATGGTTCACTATATCTTCTCACCCATCGCTCAGAGGCCTTAACTTGTTTTAAGCGTTTTCTGGTTGACGTAGAGAATGATAAAGAGAAGAGCATTAAGGCTCTTCGCACTGATAGGGGCAAAGAATATCTCTCAGATCATTTTAGAGAGTTATGCGAAGAGAAAGGAATTTGCAGACAGCTTATTATTCCTTATACTCCGCAACAAAATGGTATTGTAGAGAGAATGAATCATACTCTTATGGAGATGGTTCGGTCGATGATGGCGCAAGCTAACCTCCTAATAATTTTTTGGGGGGATGCACTATTGACTGTTGCCTATATCTTGAATCGAGTGCCTTCTAAGTCAATATCTTCAACTCCTTACGAACTATGGACAGGCAAAAAGCCCTACTTGGAGGACTTACGCCCGTGGGGATTAGCTGGATATGTTTACAGTACTTCTCATAAGTATGGGAAATTGGATCCTAGAGCTAGCAAATAAGTGTTCATAAGGTACCCTGAGCAATCTAAGGGCTATGTGATGTATGGTGAACATCCGGATGGAGGAATGACTGAGAATGAGGTCTGAGATGTGGTCTTCCTTAAGGGAGATTACCCATCTTTAGGAGAGGTCAGACAGGACATGCAGCTGTATGAGTTGCAAGATCCTGATGAGAACACTATGTCTTTCGGCACGGGGGGAATTAGTCTCATCCCAAAAGTTGCCGAAGACAGTGTGAGTGTTCCAATAGACAGTGGGAGTGAACCACTTAACGCTTTATCTCGTAGAAGTCAACGTGGCCATATCCCTCGACGTCGTTTCACAATTGAAGGGGAATCATTTATGTGTACTTTTGTGGATGCTGATAAGCCTACATCCTATGAGGAAGTAATGACCTCACCTGACTCAGAAAAGTGGATAGCTGCAATGAGGGAAGAAATGAATTTAATGGTTAAGAACGAAGTATGGGAGTTAGTTGATCTTCCACCTAGACGCAAGGCTATTGGGAACAAGTGGGTTCTTAAAGTCAAGCATAAGGCTAATGGGTCAATTGACAAGTATAAAGTCCGACTCATGGCGAAAGGCTATATCCAATTAGAGGGAATAAACTACGAAGAGACATTCTCCCCAGTGGTGAGATTTGCCTCTATTCGCCTCATCCTGGTTATCGTCGCTCATCTAGATTGGGAATTGTTCCAGATGGATATAAAGACAGCTTTTCTCAATGGAGAATAAGACGAAGAGATCTATATGGCTCAGCCTATGAGCTTTAAAGCTGAAGGACAAGAGCGCAGAGTGTGCCGCTTAAAACGTTCTATATATGGTCTCAAGCAGTCGTCTAGACAGTGGTATTATCGGTTCCACCAAACAATCATTTCGATTGGCATCAAAATGACCGAAGAGGACCACTGTGTCTATGTCAAGAGAGTTAAGAAAAGTGTTCTCATTCTCTCTTTATATGTTGACGATATATTGCTAGCTGGGAATGACATGTAGTTAATCAAAACCACTCAAGAGTGGTTATTCTCCACATTTGAGATGAAGGATTTAGGTGAGGCTGATTATATACTGGGAGTAAAGATCCAAAGGGATCGATCCAAGAGACTTCTAAGTTTGTCTCAAGAGACTTATATCAAGAAAATCTTGGAGCGCTTCCGGATGCATAAAGCCAAGCTTGTGGATACTCTAATGGAGAGGAGCTCAGTTCTTAGCATTGGGCAATGTCCCAATACAGAGGAAGAGAAAGAACGAATGATGGTTGTCCCTTATGCCAATGCAGTCGGTTGCCTCATGTATGCCATGATGTGCACTCGTCCCGAGATTTGCTTTGCAGTTGGCATGGTTAGTAGATATCAAAGTAATCCTGGAACTGCGCATTGGCTAGCAGTGGAAAGGATTTTCAGATATTTGCGAGGTACTGAGAACCTCACTCTGTGCTATCATGGTGGGAGCCTTAGATTGACTGGATACTCGGATGCCGATGGATCAGCTGACAGAGATGAGCGCAAATCCACTTCGGGATATGCATTCATGCTTGGAGGATGAGCTATTTCTTGGTGCAGCAAGAAGCAAGCATGTGTCTCCTTGTCTACAATAGAGTCTGAGTACGTTGCTTGCACCGCTGCAGTCCAAGAAGCCATTTGGTTGAGGCGATTCTTGGTAAGCTTGGATGTCACAGTACATGTAGGAGATGCTGTTGTGGTCTATTGCGACAATATGGCCGCGATAGCTTACACGAAGGACTCCAAGTATCACGGAAAGTCAAAATATATTGACACTCGTTACCATTTTATCAGAGACATCATTGCGCAAGAGTTGGTGGTCCTTAGATATATCTCTACTAGTGAGATGCTAGCAAATCCTTTCACAAAACCTCTTGTGAGAATTGCGTTTCTCAAACATGTTGGAGGTTTAGGACTGAGAAGGGTCTAGTTGTTTTTGTATAAGGACACCATTTTATGCAATAAAATAAGAGTATTTCCTTTGCATTATTAGTACACTTATATTTGTAAATGTAAATGTGTTGGCCACCAGGTTTTGATCGGTCCACTCACACGGACGATCGCCATGTTTCTATGAGAGCGAGCATGATGAGATAGACTCTGCAGACTTGACACTCAGTAGGAGTGTATATATATATTTTTTACGTTAAGTGGGAACGTAATAAGAGTCGAAATCGCCTTAGCAGATGGCTAAGATGAGATTGATTGAAAACAGTCGGGTATGGACTCTTCCATGTAGCATGTTGATAGTTGAATCTGATGAGAGCCATATGGGCAACCTTGATGTGCTTAGTGGAGCACAGGGTTACAGATTTATATGGTGTATGAGCGTGGCCATCCCTGTTATGAGCTCCATCGTAGCATACTGATCATACTGTATGTGCTATCCATACGACCTTCAAAGGAGTGGCTGAATAGATCCCTACTTCGTCACTGTGTAAAGCCTTTGCCTTTTTATTATGCCCTTGGGGACTATGCACCTTGTCATGAAGTGGACACTTGATGATGCTACTTTAGCATGTTTTCCAAAGACCATGATACATGCGGTCTAACGATGCATGCCTAAGAAAACAATTAAGTCGAAATAGATTGACATGTGTAGCGTAGGAAAAATCGACTTGTATTACACCGATGTCGTTCTAACTTATTGCTGGCCAGCGGTTATGATGGATGTGTCTAACATAATCATGAGTACAGAAACACAGTTTATGAAAGGTTAAGGTAGAGATCTCAGAGGGATCAGATCCCCTTAACTTAGTCTGAGCTTGTGATTTGGGGTATGAGACGAGATTTGGAGTTGCAGTGTTATGTTAGCATGGTGATGACTTAATATAACACTCCTCACTTACATATCCTTCTCGTTCGGTCGCATACGCCATTTCCCTATATGAAAGGTAGAGTTATAAGAGGAGATACAATTGTGATATGTCCAATGTGTCTGAGTGGAAGATGTTAAACGTGTGGATAAGCATCTACATTGGGACTCCTTTTCATTCAAGAAAAGGACTTTAGAGGATAAAAGCCCCAATATGTGGGGACTCTTTAGGGGTCTCTTCGTATATATAATAGAGCATATAGAAAGGGGACTACCCTACGTGAGAATTCTTCCTCCTCCTCTCTCCCACAAACTCCTCCATCTCCTCTATCTCTCTCCCTTGGAAGAATCACCCGAAGCTTCCGGGATCTGGCGCGTGGATGCTGCGAGCGACTCTAGTAGCTGCTCTGCACCGACGAGAGGACGCTTCTATTCCACACCGCTGCAACGTCGTAGACGCTACAAAGGTAATTAATTTCCTACATACCTTTTGGTTGGAGCAGGAGAGCACAAGAGCACCCATGCCCTCCTCTAGTTCTTGGTTTGAGTAGGACGAATGCCAGAGTTGTCTGACCCACATTATGACGACAAAGAAGACGAGGGTTGTTCGATGACCAGACGACAGTCCGACGGCCAGAGTAAAAAGATAGGGCTTATGCAACTTTCAGAGGCATAGATCCTTCAACAAGAAGAAAGGTCGGACCTTTTTCTCTCCTCTCTCATCATACTCATTTACACAGTGCAAAAAAAAAACATTTTTCCTCCTACTTGTTTGATCATGCATGCACTACTTGGCCAGATCATTAGATGGGAAGAAAGCTAAGATCTTTTTCCTCTTCTCCTTTTTGTAATAAAACACATTGCTTCTTCTCCTCATATTCATCTAAACGGTGCAAAAAATCTTTTTTTTCTTCCCCCTTGTCTGATCATGCATGCACTACTTGGCAGATCATTCGACGGCAAGAAAGGTTGGGCCTTTTTTCCTCCTCTCTTTTATGTAATGAAACCCATTGCTTCCTCTCCCCATATTCATCCACGTAGTGAAAAAAAAAAACTCATTTTTCTCCCCCATTGTATGATCATGCATGCACTGCTTGGCTGGAAGAAGGTTGAAGCAGTGATGTTAGAAAAAATAATAATATGAAAAGTTCTGTTAATTTGATTTGGTTTGTGGCCACTGACATTCATGAACAAAAAAAAAACTTGTGGGTGAAAAAAATTTAAGCGGGCGTATTTGTGTGATCTTTCTTGTAACGACCCGCCATCCTATGACCGGAGACCCGGTCACTAAATGGATGTCGGCCCATTAACTGCGGGTTCACACCCGGCTCTCACACAACACGTCTGGAGGAGTAAGTGCTAAACAAGGCTAAATATGACAATCACACGGACTACAAGGTAAGCAAGTGCGCAGGAAGGAAAATAACAATGTCCGTATACAGTCCAACAATAATTACATGTCCAACAATTAAATAAGTACAGGCAGAAGGAAGTACAACAACATCGGGGCATACCCCGGAACTAAGACAACTGCTGGTCCGCACACCAAGAAGACACCACGCTTCCGCTCGCCTCGAGGTCCACACCTGAAACCGCAGGGAGTGAGCCACACCAGAAATGGGCTCAGTAGGGATCATCCGATCCCCTGCCTCCCACTCACACACCCACAAGTGTAACAACAGGAATAAATGGCAATTTAAGTAAAGCAGTAAACATAGCACCCAACTCTGATGTGAAACGTACGATAAGCAGTGTAGCAAGAACCATTCTAGAAACTCGAAGAACCCAACACAGAGTCACGACTCACAGTCAAAGTTCACGAAGCGACTGAACCACACTGTCGACTACAGTCAAACGTCGCCTCCCAACACTACCACCACTGCTCACGCCTGTCCACCCCTACAGTGTTCCGGGGCACTGTAGGGTGAGGCAGTGAGTCAAACTAGGACTAGCTGGAACCAGTGTACCGCCACTGCCAGCTACGTGTGCACACAAGCAGTCTAGACTATTGTCCTACCGTCCGGATTGCCTCCACGCTAGGCCTCAGCGCTTCAGGAGGGCCCTGGGGACCGGCGAACCCCCGTCAAGCCGAAGCTACAGGAACTACCCACAACCACAAATCTCCCGGGTTGCGTCAGGCCAAAGGGCTAAGGGTACCACTCGTAACCTTGATCAAAGGTCACATCAGGCCCAGTGGCTAAAAGGGTAAGCCAACTCCAACGGTACCACAACCAGCTCCACAGCAAGAAACGCGCCGGAAGCTGTCACGACAAACAGGGAAACCCCGACCCGCTGAGACCAAACAGCAACCCCTCGGATAGCACATCCGCTACTCCGGCCCGATGGGCTCAAGGTGGTTCTGCTTCCCTCAGCCAAAGGTAAAACACAACATGTACCACTCCACAGACACCATGGCCCTTCTCCCATCGGCCCATGGTGACAATTGGAAACCACAGTCATTCCGAATCCATATTCGCATAAACACAAACACACATATAACATGATTCCATTCGCATAGTAACCCCAGCCTCAGCGTACAGTTAAAGCATACACATATAGATGATGTAATTCTATTCATGCAGAAGTCCTCAGTCTCAGTATACAACTCAAAGCATGCATTTGAAACATCCCGCCGTGAAACATGTATTAAATAACCAGAGTTAAGCATTCCTGTCTTGAATCGCGTCGACCGAGGTCGACGCCATTCAAGACCCTCAAACAGGTTCTCACGAAAGCCAGATCATTCCCTAAAACGCGTCGACATGTAAAGTCGCCATTTAAAACACGTCAGGGTATACAGACGCCATTCAACCCAGAATTCCAGATAACAATAACCAGGGGATTTCGGTCTTAAAAAGGCGTCATGCCTACTCGACGCTATTCAAATAGCGTCGACCATGCATGACGTCTTTTAGTCCCAGAATCCCGAACAGACAGACTCTCAGTCGGGGTGATTCCTGCCTAAATGGCGTCATGATGGTCCGACGTCCTTCTGAAAGGCGTCGTTCATCCATGACGTCATTTAGCGTCAGAACCCCTAACACGGGAAACCTCAAACAGGGAGGTTTCTGCCCTAAAAGGCATCGTACTGCCCTGACGTCCTTTGAAAAGGCGTCGACCAGGCACGACGCCGTTTAGCGCCAGAAACCAGGTTTCCTGGTTCAACCCGAGGGTTTCTCCTTTAACCCCAAACACCCTGAAAAGCCCCAAAACAAGAAGGGGAGGAAGAAGCATTCATCTATCACATGCATACTACGAAAACACGATCACAAGCACAACTATTCCCACAAGGAAACCCCCTAAACATGCTCATTCTAGCCCAAACACATCATGTCACGCCAAGGAACACACGAGCAACACATGCAAGGTTCGTCCCCCTACCAGTTCTTGAACTCCTCCAAGCTCCTCGCCGCCGACCCGCCGCACCGCAGACCGCCGCCGGTACCCTCGAGGACGCCGCCACTCCGCCGGGACGTCGGCCGCCGTCCGGAGAAGGGAACGCCGCGAAGGAGGTGGTGGAGGTAGAGGTGAGTGGTAAGGAGGCTATGGAGTGATTGGAAGAGGAAGAAGAGGAAGGGAAAGGGAAGAAGAGAGTCGGAGAGGGCGGAGAGGGCGAAGAGAGAGAGGGTGAAGGCGAAAAATGAGGGAAAGAAGGAGAGGCTCGTGAAGTCAATCAGAATCCTGCTAAAACGCGTCGATCGAGGCAGATGCCTATCAGTCTGACAGGATGGGCCGTACTGACAGCGGTCTGAAACGCGTCACCCTCCACGGACGCCGTTCAGACGACAGGACAGGCCGTACTGACAACGCTCTGGCGCCGTACCCTGACATCGCAGAGGTCACAGTCTGAATCGCGTCGACCAACATGGACGCCGTTCAGACGATGTGATAGGGGGCCGTACCCTCGCGGCCCGAAACCCGCCCACGTGGCACAACAACCTGCAGACCTAAATGGCGTCCACACAACCTGACGTCTTTTGAAAGGCATCGAGAAGTGCTGACGCCATTCAGTCAGAAATCTCAAGACCCCCCACAGGGTCCAAACCAAGGGATCCGGCTCGAACCCGACCCGAATACAGAACCCGAAATCTCAGTCCTTACATTTCTTATTGTGCAGAAAGTTATGTTAACTTGATTTTTCTTGCATATAAAGTAAAATAAAGGAAAAAAACGTATTTATGTGTTTGTATCTTGCTTACGTGCAAAGTGAAAAAAATTCAATTTACATATATTCTTTACAAATTTATTTTTTATTTGTGGGTGTCTATATTTTTTATTATATTTACATGTCACAATAGCGTAACAATAATAGTTTGTTGTAGGATAATGAGAGATAATACGGATTATAAACTTACATTATTCTATAGTGGAGTTTTTAAGGAGGTTTATTCTTATTTTAAGTGGAAGTATATAGGCGGACGACAAAGGACTATGACTGTAGATGTTGATGAGTTATCAATCATGATTTTGATTCAAGATTTTTGCCAGTATGTATATGGGGAATTGAGCAGCTACTAATATTCACTTATGTCATTCTCCACACAAGACCAACGGAGATTGTGGTGGTTGATTCAGATAGAATATTGATGCGAATTATCCAAGATAATATGGCTGCTAAGAAGTTTATGTTGTATGTTGTGGTTGATAAAGAGGTGCAAGTTATTCCTGCTAAACTTGTCAGGTCATCTGAGTGTAGATATGAAGCACATATCAATGAGGATGCTAGTGGCAGAGCTTCCAAATCATCTAAGAGGATAGCACACTCCAATGAGAATGTTGACCAGGGGACTGTAGCTAATTTTAAGTCAGATTTTGATTATGTCATTTGATGATGTTGATTTTGATGCTAATTTTGATGTTGAAGGTGAACTTGTTGAGGAGGGTTCTATTGTGGTTGATGCAACCAATGAAGAAGAAGATTCAGACAAGTGCTACACAGATGAAAGCTATAGGAGTGTCTTGTTAGATTTAGAAGATTATACTGTGAGCTCCGAAGATGGTGATGGTATCGAGATTATTGAAGGTTCTGTTGAGGATCCTCGAATAGTTGTCGGGGCAAAGTTTAAGAATTTTGATGCCTTTAGATTGTCATTGAGACAACATTGCATAAAATCTAAGTTCAAGGTATTTTATATCAAGAATGACAAGGTTAGAGTCACTGTGAGGAGTAGTAACATGGATCGTACATGGCGCGTACATGCATCAATATTGCCAGATAACATTACATTTCAGGTGAAGACTATGCAAGAGAAGCATACTTGCATTTCCAACAGCAAGGCAGGAAATCACATGGCTTCAGCAAAGTGGATTCCAGAGAGAATAGTTCTTTTATTGAGAAGGGATCCTGTGATGTTTGCTTTCAAAATTAAGAGGTGGTTGCATGAAGAATACAATGTGGATGTCTCATATCACAGAGTATGGGATGCAAAGGAAATAGCAAAGGAATGTATTTATGGAAAGTTTGAGAAGGCTTATGAGCAAATCCCACAACTAGAGAATGAGATCCTCAAGACAAATCCTGACAGCCATGTCAAGGTGAAGTTGGAAAATGATAAATCTTTTCAAAGATTTTTTGTGTCTGCATGCATGCAAGGTGGGGTTTTTGGCTGGTTGTAGGCCCATTCTAGGGCTAGATGCATGCCATCTTAAAGGCAGATACACAGATGTTTTAGTTACAGCTACTAGTGTTGACAAAAATTGTGGTTTATTCCCAATTGCATATGCTGTAATGGAAGGGGAATCAAAAGACAGTTGGAGTTGGTTTTTATAGAACCTAAAGTAGGCCATTGGGGAGGTCTTAAGGCTCGCATTCTTATTAGACATGAATAAAGGATTGGAAATTGCTTTGCAAAAGGAATTTCCTTTGGCTGAGCACAGGACTTGCATGAGGTACACGTACAAGAGCTCTAGAAAGAAGTAGCCAAGAGAATGTATGGAGCATTTTCTATGGAATGCAGTAAGGTCTTCACAAGGGCTGGACTTGAGGGGAGCATACAAGAGTTTATTTAGAAATCTCCTAATGTTGCTCAAAGGTTATAAGATAAGAGGGAGCATATTTGGAGTAGGTCACAATTTCCATTTGCACTTAGGTGCCACTATATTAGCAACAATATCAATGAAAGTTTCAATGTATTATACAACATAAGGGTCTACCAGTTATAGATATGATTGATATGATAAGTGTTGGAAATTAATTACCTTTGTAGCGTATACGACGTCACAGCAGTGTGGAACGGAAGCGTCCTCTCGTCGGTGCAGAGCGGCTACCAGAGTCGCTCACGGAGTCCAAGAGCCAGACCTCGGAAGCTTCGGGTGATTCTTCTAAGGGAGAGAGATAGAGGAGATGGAGGAGTTTGGGGGAGAGAGGAGGAGGAGGAATTCTCACGTACGGGGCGTCTCTTCTCTATATGCTCTCGATTATATAGAAAGAGACTCATCAAGAGTCCCCACTTCTTTGGGGTTCTTATCCTCTAAAGTCCTTTTCCTCATAGAAAAGGAGTCCCAATGTAGATGCCTATCCACACGTTTAACATCTTCCACTCAGACACATTGGACATATCACAATTGTATCTCCTCTTATAACTCTACCTTTCATATAGGGAAATGGCGTGTGCGACCGAACGAGAAGGATATGTAAGTGAGGAGTGTTATATTAAGTCATCATCATGCTAACATAACACTGCAACTTCAAATCTCGTCTCATACCCCAAATCACAAGCTCAGACTAAGTTAAGGGGATTTGATCCCTCTGAGATCTCCACCTTAACCTTTCATAAACTGTGTTTCTGTACTCATGATTATGTTAGACACATCCATCATAACCGCTGGCCAGCAATAAGTTAGAACGACATCGGTGTGATACAAGTCGATTTTTCCTACGCTACACATGTCAATCTATTTCGACTTAATTGTTTTCTTAGGCATGCATCGTTAGACCGCATGTATCATGGTCTTTGGAAAACATGCTAAAGTAGCATCATCAAGTGTCCACTTCATGACAAGGTGCATAGTCCCAAAGGGCATAATAAAAAGGCAGAGGCTTCACACAGTGACGAAGTAAGGATCCATTCAGCCACTCCTCTGAAGGTCGTATGGATATCACATACAGTATGATCAGTATGCTACGATGGAGCTTATAGCAGGAATGACCACGCTCATACACCATATAAATCTGTAACCCTGCGCTCCACTAAGCACATCCAGGTTGCCCATATGGCTCTCATCAGGTTCAGCTATCAATAGGCTACATGGAAGAGTCCATGTCCGACTGTTTTCAATCAGTCTCATCTTAGCCATTTGCTAAGGCGATTTCGACACTTATTACGATCCCACTGAATGTAATATATATTCACTCCCACTGAGTGTCAAGACTATAGAGTCTATCTCATCATGCTCGCTCTCATAGAGACATGGGGATCGTTCGTGTGAGTGGACCGATCAATACCTGGTGGCCAACATATTCACATTCACAAATATAAGTGCACTAATAATGCAAAGGAAATATTCGTATTTTATTGCATAAAATGGTGTCCTTGTACAAAAACAACTAGATCCTTCTCAGTCCTAAACCTCCAACATGTTTGAGAAATGCAATTCTCACAAGAGGTTTTGTGAAAGGATCTACAAGCATCTCACTAGTAGAGAAATATCTAAGGACCACTAACTCTTGCACAATTGTGTCTCTGATAAAGTGGTAATGAGTGTCAATATATTTTGACTTTCCTTGATACTTGGGGTCCTTCGTGTAGGCTATCGTGGCCATATTGTCGCAATAGACCACTACAGCATGTCCAGCATGTGCTATGACATCCAAGCTGACCAAGAATCGCTTCAACCAAATGGCTTCCTGGACCGCAACAGTGCAAACAACGTACTCAAACTCCATTGTAGACAAGGAGACACATGCTTGCTTCTTGCTGCACCAAGAAATAGCTCCTCCTCCAAGTACAAATGCATATCCCGAAGTGGATTTGCACTCATCTCTGTCAGCTGATCCATCGGCATCCGAGTATCCAGTCAATCTAAGGCTCCCACCGTGATAGCACAGAGCGAGGTTCTCAGTACCTCGCAGATATCTAAAAATCCTGTTCACTGCTAGCCAATGCGCAGTTCCAGGATTACTTTGATATCTACTAACCATGCCAACTGCAAAGCAAATGTCTGGACGAGTGCACATTATGGCATACATGAGGCAACCAACTGCATTTGCATAAGGGACATCCTTCATTCGTTCTTTCTCTTCCTCTGTATTGGGACATTGCTCAATGCTAAGAATTGAGTCTCTCTCCATTGGAGTATCCACAAGCTTGGCTTTATGCATCCGGAAGCGCTCCAAGATTTTCTTGATATAAGTCTCTTGAGACAAACTTAGAAGTCTCTTGGATCGATACCTTTGGATCTTTACTCCCGGTATATAATCAACCTCACTTAAATCCTTCATCTCAAATGTGGAGGATAACCACTCTTGAGTGGTTTTGATTAACTTCATGTCATTCCCACCTAGTAATATATCCTCAACATATAAAGAGAGAATGAGAACACTTTTCTTAACTCTCTTGACATAGACACAGTGGTCCTCTTCGGTCATTTTGATGCCAATCGAAATGATTGTTTGGTGGAACCGATAATACCACTGTCTAGACGACTGCTTGAGACCATATATAGAACGTTTTAAGCGGCACACTTTGCGCTCTTGTCCTTCAGCTTTAAAGCTCATAGGCTGAGCCATATAGATCTCTTCGTCTAATTCTCCATTGAGAAAAGCTGTCTTTATATCCATCTGGAACAATTCCCAATCTAGATGAGCGACGATAACCAGGATGAGGCGAATAGAGGCAAATCTCACCACTGGGGAGAATGTCTCTTCGTAGTTTATTCCCTCTAATTGGATATAGCCTTTCGCCACGAGTCGGACTTTATACTTGTCAATTGACCCATTAGCCTTACGCTTGACTTTAAGAACCCACTTGTTCCCAATAGCCTTGCGTCTAGGTGGAAGATCAACTAACTCCCATACTTCGTTCTTAACCATTAAATTCATTTCTTCCCTCATTGCAGCTATCCACTTTTCTGAGTCAGGTGAGGTCATTGCTTCCTCATAGGATGTAGGCTCATCAGCATCCACAAAAGTACACATGAATGATTCCCCTTCAATTGTGAAACGACGTCGAGGGATATGGCCACGTTGACTTCTACGAGATAAAGCGTTAAGTGGTTCACTCCTACTGTCTATTGGAACACTCCCACTGTCTTCGGCAACTTTTGGGATGAGACTAATTCCCCCCGTGCCGAAAGACATAGTGTTCTCATCAGGATCTTGCAACTAATACAGCTGCATGTCCTGTCTGACCTCTCCTAAAGATGGGTAATCTCCCTTAAGGAAGATCACATCTCGTACCTCTTTCTCAGTCATTCCTCCATCCGGATGTTCACCATACATCACATAGCCCTTAGATTGCTCAGGGTACCTTATGAACACCTATTTGCTAGCTCTAGGATCCAATTTCCCATACTTATGAGAAGTATTGTAAACATATCCAGCTAATCCCCACGGGCGTAAGTCCTCCAAGTAGGGCTTTTTGCCTGTCCATAGTTCGTAAGGAGTTGAAGGTATTGACTTAAAAGGCACTCGGTTTAAGATATAGGCAGCAGTCAATAGTGCATCCCCCCAGAATTTTATTCGGAGGTTACCTTGCGCCATCATCGACCGAACCATCTCCATAAAAGTATGATTTATTCTCTCTACAATACCATTTTGTTGCGGAGTATAAGGAATAATAAGCTGTCTGCAAATTCCTTTCTCTTCGCATAACTCTCTAAACTGATCTGAGAGATATTCTCTGCCCCTATCAGTGCGAAGAGCCTTAATGCTCTTCTCTTTATCATTCTCTACGTCAACCATAAAACACTTAAAACAAGTTAAGGCCTCTGAGCGATGGGTGAGAAGATATAGTGAACCATGGCGAGAATAGTCATCTATAAAAGTGAGAAAATAGGATTCGTCGTGACGTCCCCTCACATTTAAGGGTCCACATATATCTGAGTGGATTAGCTCTAATGGGCAAGAGGCCCTCTCAGCCTTTTCAAATGGCTTTCTGCAGGCTTTTCCTGCCAAACATGGCTCACATACGGGGAGATTCACTTTAGTGAGAGACCTCAATAGGCCTTCTCGAGTCAATCGGCTCATTCTCTCTGGTCCTATGTGTCCCAACCTTACATGCCATGATACATAATCGGAAATGATATCATAAGAAGATGCGATTTAAGAAATAGAATTATTATTTTCTAAATCCATAACAAACAAATTGTCCCTCAAATGACCAAGACCATAAAGATTCTTATCGTAATAAAGAGATACTGAGGTTCCTAAAAAGTTGAAAGAATAACTCAAACGTAAAAGTGCTATAATTGAAAATAGATTACATCGAACACCAGGTGTATAAAGCACATCATGTAAAAGAAGAGTGCGTCCAGTTCGCATCTTCAGCTGGTACGAGCCAACTCCAAGGACTTCTTCCTGAGTGCCATTCCCCATGGTGACATGTTGGCTGCTAGTTGGTATTCGATGATAATCTAAGAACCCGGCTCGCTCACGAGCTATGTAGCTGGTTGCTCCTGAGTCTACAATCCAATGAGAGACCGTATGATCAATGAAGACATTAGAGCACACATAAACAAGATTTCTAGGGACGAGAAAAACTTTCTTTGGTTCAGTGCAATCACTGGCATAGTGTCCCATCTTGTGACAGTTAAAACATTTGACTTTGCTCAGGTTTTTCTTTCCTCGCTTGCCATGCTAATCACTGGCATAGTGTCCCATCTTGTGACAGTTAAAACACTTGACTTTGCTCAGGTTTTTCTTTCCTCGCTTGCCACGCTTACTCTTTTGGTTATTTTGTTGTCCCCACTTCTTTTCAGCCTTTTGTTGAAAATTGGTATTCTTCTTGGTCCAATTTCGCCTGGGCCTCTTTGCCTTAGGCCTATTTGCGTCAGCCACCAATGCGCTATAACGGGTCCCCTCTTTGCGCTCCGCCTCCAACTCTAGGTAACGTGAAATGTCATTGTAAGTCTTGATGCTTTTATTGTGAGTAAGCACCAGCTTGATATGTTCCCAAGAAGAATCGGGAAGGGACCTCAGCACGGCAAGTATCTATTGCTCATCTGAGAGTTCAGTTCCAACTGTCTTCAATTCTCTGATCATCGAAGTGATGGATATATGTGTCTTCTAAGCCAATCATAAGGCACCTATTTCAATCTGGTTCACTAATAAATGACATTAAATTCATTATGTACATTGGCATATTTATAATTGCGTATGATGAAGTCCATGAATATGTGCAATAGTCATCAGATTATGATGAGATCATAATAATGAGACTGATGACTTATAAATACATATTCTTAATTGTTCCTAGTCGTAGGATGTTTGAGAAGGACATCAAACATCCGGTTAGACTAGTACAGGTTATTCCAGCTCATATGATGAGGGTGACTGATCTCGTTAGTTACTCGTGTGGAGACACAATGGTAAACCTGTAGGTGCTCATTGGGGAATGAGTTAACTGAACTTATCCGACATGAATCGCCGAATGATAATTTACCTGACTGTCAATCGGCTTGATTCATCGTCACAATGGCATGGTTGATCCTTGGACTTGAGACACCAAAGACACCTTGTCGGTGGACTTCTGGACTTTGACCTTGACCTACGAATCCCTATCCACGGGATCTCTAATAGTCAAGGATCGGGTCCAGCGGAAGACCTTCGAAGGTGATTGTGTGTTCAACAAAGGATCGTTCGCTCTCAGGTAACTAGAGAGAGAATGCTCTAGAATAGATCCGCAGGAGTCTCTGGCCAGAGCAGAAAAAATATCAGAAAAGATGTTTTCGGATATTGTACAGCGGAGTCTGATTCAAGTGAGTTGACCATCTAGGGTTTGACAGTTGACCATACCCTAGGTTAACTCGAGAGCATTGTACAAACGAGGGATTATAGCCACGCGGTAACTGTGGACGGACAGGTTCCATGAGTGGGTTGCTGAATCCCATTGCCTTCCGGGATCATGCGGTGTTGCTTGGCACCCAACTTGATCAGAAGTCCAACCGAATTTACATGCGATGTTAATTCGGTTAAGTAATTAGTTAATATCTAGATATTAATTAATTACAATAAGTCAATAATTAGTTATTGGACTTAACGGGCTGAAAACTGGACTGGTAAATGGGCCTAGAGGGTCACACGCAATAAGATTCTCAGTCGGTGGTACATAAGTGGGATTTATATTAACTCGGGGACTTTTATGAAAAGTCGCGCCGACTTAATATATATATATACGCGATGTTGAGAAATCCTGGGCCAAGCTCCAGAGTTTCCCCATGCTGGCCGTCATCCCCCCTTTCTTTCTCCTTCTCTGGGCGCCCCGTTCGAGGCGCCGGAACAGTCTCCGTCTCCGCCGCGTGTGATTCCCGAAAGTCGGGAATTCCCGTCGGCGGGTTTTCGGCAATCGTTGCGGCGACGGATCTTCAGCGAGCGAGCTGATACGGACGAGGGAACGAGGACGAACCACCGCCGAGGATCGCGTGGATACCGCTGGAGACCGGACGCTTGTGCGGCTCGCGGCATCACCTCGACGGAACCAAAACGGAAGGGGATTCGAATCCGCACATGGTAATCGGATTACTCCCGTTAGTTTTCGTTCCGAATCGGATCAGCGGGCATCGGGCGGGATAATTTTTTTTCGTCGTTTCCGCTGCGTTCTTCGCGTCCCGCCCGGATCCCAACACGAAGAAACCACCCTTAGGTGCTCTGCCATAGAATGCTTTGGGTCCATCATGTACTGATTGAACTTCAAAGTTAAGGCCCTCAGCTTCGTTGTTGATGTGGCTCCATATTGGAGCTTCAATTGCTCCCATATTTCTTTGGCAGTTTTGTAACTCTCAAATTATTTAATAAGGTCATCGTGCATGCAGCTCAACATAGCGTAGCGTGCACTCATGTCCTTACTCAACCACTTATCATAAGCTTGCTTGTCACGATTGACTTGCATTAATGGCTCATCATCAGATGGTGGCAGTATCACGTTGGTCATGGTCTCAAGTACCTCTTTCTCATTCAGGAGATACTGAATCTTTCTGTGCCACATGTCATAATTTTCACCCTTTAATTTATCTTGACTAGACAACTCGTGATTTAGAGGTCATCGTTACTTTCTACATTGCGCAAGAAAAATAATTAGGCACTTAAAAATTCCTTTTCTTAAAATTAATTGGTCATATATTTTATTTCACATATGTCAGTTCGAAAACTTTGCTAGGCTCATAATTATCACCTTCATATATGTCACAAACTGTATTTCCAATTAAAATAAGAGTAGAAAAAAAATAGAACATTTAAGGGACTCATTCTCTAATTTTTAAATCCACATGATTTAAAAAGAAATATCGGATATATTGTTTTAAAATAGATGATAAGTATAGGTAACGCATTCCATAAAAATAGCATGCATCCACAGGAAGGATATATTGATCGCATTACGAAGCAAAAATTTAATTTTAATGCTACCACAGATCAATATAATAAACACATACAGGCAATTCATTAATTATCAAAAAATGAACTACCCCCTCCCTTAAGTTATAACAAGTGTGTCCGATAATAAAAAATCGGATAACCAGTGTCCCGGCTAGTCCATCATCCAAAAAAAAATATCGGCCACATTAAACATCCAAAGTCCATAGTCCAATATCACATTGTTTAAATTGTACAACTTGGGAACCGATTCAAATCGGCCCCTTATAATTACAAAAAATTCTCCCATATGAAGATAGATCTTCTATGGTCTCCAACGAGTCCGTTGTAGACACGCTAATTTTGACATCATTTTGAGTAAATTTCATATCATATAATAATGCCTCATAATGGTCTGATAATTAATCATTAATTAATTTTTATTGACATTTTTGAGTGTCGGGTTTAACAGACATATTTAAGTTAATCAATTAAATTGATTTTAGCTCAAATTTCAGTAAAAATATGAAAAAGTCTAAAAGACGTCGACCCATGTAGACGCGATTTAGAGTTTATTCTTATTTTAACATTTAAATTTGAATTTTAATCAATTGATTGATTAGCTAAAAGGCGTCTGTGAGGGTCGACGCGTTTGAGGTTTCCTAGGCTATTTCTACTTCTCTTCCAGATGTTTATCCTTATCTTAATTAGTGTAAATGACGTCTACACAGGTAGACGCGTTTTAGCTAATAAAGATAAAGATAAGTTTTCCCGGATATTTATCCTTATCTTAATTAAATCTGAAAGGCGTCAGCCAAGGTGGACGCGTTTTAGATAATTACAGATAAAGATGAATTAATCAGTATTTATCTGTCGGTTAAGATGGATAAATCCTAGATTTTTCGATGTTAATCGCGAACGCAGAAAAAGCCTATAAATACCTTGCATATCAAAGAGTTTAAAAAAAAGAGAATTGAGTTGAGTTGAGCCATAGCGTTATTATAGCGAGTTGAAGATCGAAGCAACCACGTCAGAACGCCGGAGCGCTGCCATTTCCAGAAGTCGGCGTCTCTTTCAAGATCTTCATCCTTTCAAGGCTTCAATCCAATTGGGCATAAGTGTTTCAATTCTTCATTTATTCTACATCTTCATTAATTTCATTCTTCATATTCACTTCATGCAACACACACCACATCATAATCTTTCAAAACCTACTTGATTTAAGGGGTTTCAAAGCCATTTAAACAAGTGAGTTTGCTGTTTAAGCATGTTTATAATCATGGTCAGTTTAGATATTACTTCCACTTAAATTCTCATCAGTGTTTCTTCATTTTCGTTTTCTTTCTCTATTTCTGCTGCACTCAACAACAACAAGAGAACAAAAGGGGAAATCAAGCACAAAGCCAGAAGGACTTCTGGACGATCCTCAACCTCAAACTCAACAGCAAGAACAAAGAAAGGGCTCTCTTTCTTCAGCCGGCTGAAGGAGGGGAACCAAGGACTCAATCTTCCGCGTTCAAACAGGTAGGCGATCATATCTCTTTTGAAACTTTTTAGTTAAAAGTTTCTGGCGATCACCGCACTTTAGTTGCTGTTTTTAATAGGTTAGTTTACACTAAACAACATAGCTTTTTCATGTTAATCACACGAGCATTTTCAGCACCTACAGCTCTTTTGGCGATCACGGTGGGACCTGGTCTCGCCGTCTTTTAGTTTCTTTTTGTTCTTGCTATCCTCATATCGGGCACCCACGGTGCACCATTTGTGTCTCTCGACACGTCCTCACCAATTGGTGAGTGTTTAGTTTAATTAATTTCCCTCGTACACCACGTGCACACCCCAGTGGCAAGATCTTACCCTCCCCTTGATTAGTTCAAAAAGCTGTTTTTGTGATAAAAATGATGTGTGATTGAGTGATTTCCTAGTTGTTTAGTTAGTAAATCATCCTGTTTAAAATCTGAAACTAAAAATCTTTGCATGAGTCGATTGTTTACTGCTTTTTACCTTGTTTGAGGAGGATTCAACCCAGAAAATCCTCCTGCAAAACTGTTTCTGCGAACTAAAAAGCGTCCAGGAGCACTGACGCGTTTCAAAACCGCGTCAGCACACCCAGACGCCTTTTAGTCTTCAGACTTTCTCTGCTGTTTGCATCTGTTTCTGCGAAAGAATTAAGTTCTGTGTTGAATAGCGTCGACCACCATCGACGCAATTCAGACAGTTTCTTAGTTATTTTTCAGATCTGTTTCTGCGAAAGAATTAAGGTCTGTTTTGAATAGCGTCGACTGTCATCGACGCGATTCAGATAGTTTCTTAATTATTTCTCAGTTTCCAGATTTCTGTGTTTTTGAGTGCTAGCTACCCATTATTTATTAAGCATTAGAGGCCATCCAGGCCGCAGGACATACGCATTGAGGCGAAAACCCTCCTCTTCTTAGGAACACATTACTCGACGTCAGCAACTCTCTCTGATTGGGTTGGTCCCTTGATCAGACTAGAGAAGTTGACGTTGAGACCTCCATAAGTCCCCAAAATCAAGGTATTCCTCCTTGATCATCGGGCTGGTTGTACCAATTGAAGTCCCGGCTAGATTCCGAAAGCGTTGTGAGAGAGAACCCTAGAGAATAACGGTGGAAACTGAACTGAAACTAGGATCCTTCCCTGAGCGAAATTGTGGTTTAATCCAATTCAAATAACTCAACAAGGAACCCTAAAATCACGTTAAGCATCCACTTGTTTGATTAATCTCTGTACAACTTGTTTGATTAAATCTTTGAAAAGGGAATCTAATATCATGTTGCTGCGATCAGGCATGGACTTGAGTATGGCTCAAGACGCCATCATCAACTACGAGGGAGATGCTAATGCCCCTCGCGATTCAGACTTCAACTATGAGAACGGGAGAGATGCTGATGCCTCCCGTAATTCTGTCCCCATTCCGGTTCGACATGATGGGAATGTCCGGACCCCTCTTTTTCATCCACAGGATCGATATTCTGATCTTCCCCCGCATGAATATGCGATCCCTAATCCTGATCTAGAGGGGGACATGAATCAGCATGATCCCTCATCCTCCGATCCTATGGATCTTGTCAACGCCCTGGGAGTTCTTGCCTCCCGACTGGACCGTCAGCAGTTCGAGGCGATCCAGTCTATCTTGAAGGGGAAGGCACCCATGCAGCCTGCTGAGCCGAACCCTATGGCTCCCCCTGTTGTTACTCAACAACCTCCTCCTCCTCCTCCTTATATCCATTAGGCCATGGAAGGCCTTCATATTGCTTCTCGGCCAACTGGGCCACAACTTTCATCATCTAGGCAACCGGCTAGACCGCAAACGCCTATTTATCAAAATGCCCTCGGGTATGGCGGGAGCTCTGCCAAACCTCCTCCTTATTGTCCTCCCTGTCCAACGTACTCTAGGCAGTAGGCCTATCAAGTACTTCCACCTCCTCCTCCTCCCCAGGCAGATCTGACCACGCAAGCGTTGCTGGCCAAGATGGAGCGCATGGATGAACAGTTCAACAATCTCCAGAAGATGATGGGGGTTAAAGCTGTGCCAGAAATCAATTTACCGAGCCTGCCAGTGTTCCATCTGCCACCCTCTGAGATGCCAGTGTACCGGAAGTACAACGGTACTGGTAACCCCTTCACACACCTGAAGGAGTTCATGTACGAATCCTCTTTCTGGCAGAATGATAAGAGGTCATTGGCTTTTTTGTTCAGGAGATCTCTAGAGGGACCAGCCCTCGAGTGGTTCTTTTCTCTGGAACCCTCTGAAGTAGAGGATTACGGTATCGTTTCACGCAAATTTATCCAATGATACCAGGACAGAGTCGCACCCTCCTTGTCTATCACGGACCTCATTGCAGAAAAGATGAAACCAGATGAGGAGTTTGTCAGTTTTGCTGACAGGTGGCGGGGCCTGGCTGAAAAGGTGAAGGATCACTTGTCCGAATCTGAACAAGTGAAAATGTTAATTTCTAATGCCACGCCCCAGTTCAAGCTAGTCCTCTCCTTGAACAATTTGACTAACATGGCAGAGCTCTATGAAAGAGCACGGTATTGCCAGAATGCCTTCAAGGACTCTACGTTCTCTAGCGTCTTTGATCTTCACAGACCTAGCAGGCCTCCACCTCGGAAGCCTGCTGTGCCGAATTCTCCCAGCACAGGTCCGACTACTGAGGGCACGCTCTCTCACGAGCAAGTCAGTACCATGAACAATAACTCGCCCCAGTTTGTGAGGAACCAGCAGCAGTACCAGAGGCCACCGCAGCCGAACCAACAAGGGTATAGGCAGCAGCAGAACCCCCATTACCAACAGCAGTACCAGCGGCCCCAGCAGCCGAATCAGAACCAGAACCAGCAACAGTTACAGCCGCCGCAACGGCAACAGCAGTACCAGCAACCCCAGCAGCAGCAGTATCAGCAGCAACAGCCACAGTACCAGCCGCGCGCACCGCCGGCGTACCACAATGTCCCTCCTCCTGGTGACTACAACCAGCAGAGGAGGCCTCCAGGCCCGAAAAGGGCAGTATACCCGGCCCTCCCAGAATCCTTGGCAGATATCTTCAGTGCTTTAATGGCAGCCAATGCCTTAGTTTTGCCAAGGGAGAAGGCCGTCTGGCCTCAAAATGCCGACACGTCCAGGTATTGCTACTTCCATAGGCAACCTGGGCATACCATTGACACCTGCTTCCAGTTCAGAGATTATATTCATGATCTCAATGAGCAGGGCGGCATAGACTGGGAGGAGATGAAAAAGTACATATCAGCCTTGAAGGCGAGAAGACCACAGCAGCAAGCAAGACCACCAGTACAAGCAGCAGCACCACCCAACATGGGCATAGTGCAGAATCCATTCCCGGAGCACCAGAACCAAAACCAAGTTGCTCCCATTCTGACGAACAGCCAGTCTGAGGCTGGTCGTGGGCAGCAGTGGAGAATAGAGGACTCTTCCTCTCTTTGTTCAACGGGTCACGTTCCAAGTACCGCAGAGCGACCACCACGCCGCACCATCCACATACCCAGACCACAACCCGTTACCATCACCCCTCTACCGACACCCACATATCACTCGCCCACACCCAATAACCCATTACCACTACCCACCTTCCTTAGACCCATTACACCCCGCACCACTACGCCTCCATCATACAACCCCCCACAAATCAATAACGCGCCCCTTTTACCATCTAGGCCACTATTACGCGTACCATTTCCTACTTCACCCGCTACCACTACCACCTACCCAGATACGCCCTTACCATCTAGACCGCTATTACGCGTACCATTCCCCACTTCACCAACCACTTACACATCCACCATCCAACCCTCTAGGCCTCTAATCCGCACCGCGCCATCACCACCTAGCTCTACGCCATCGCCTACATATCAGCCCTCTGCGCCATCCGCACCATCCAACCCTGCGGTACTTAAGGTATCACCCGGACCCTCCACGGTTGAGGAACATGCGCTCCGGAGTGGAAAGATTTTCAACAAGGTCTTTCCTCAGTCCACAGTTAGAGACGGCCCATCACAGCCGACTGAGGAAGCCCATAATGAAGAGAGTGCACCAGGCACTCAATACGACCTGTTGAAACATCTGGATCGGACACCGGCACGGATCACTATACTCGAACTGATCAAAAGATCCAAGATTCACCAAGAAGCTTTAATGGAATATCTGCAGAAGGTGATGGTCAATGAAGACGTGCCGGTAGAAAAGATTGCAGCACTACTAGTTCCTCAGGGGGATCAGCCCTCCATTACATTTCACACATCGGAACTAGCACCGCCGGCAGCTAGAAGCATGGCTCTGAGCATCACGGTCAACATCTGTAAGAAGGCCGTGGATGCATGCCTGGTCGACACAGAGGCTTCAATCAATGTTTTACCTCCGAAGACCCTGGAGCTATGCGGTGTGCCCAAAGAAAAATGGCTGCCCAGCCCCATCTCAGTAACAGCATATGACAATTCTACCCGTTCCCCTCTGGGAATGGTTTATTTAAAGGTGGAGCTGGGCCCCGTAAGTCATGCGGAGGTCGAATTTCACATACTGGAAATCGACCCTTCCATAAATGCCATTTTAGGTCGTCCTTATATTAAAACTCTTGAGGCGATTCCCTCTACGAATCACCAATGCCTCAAATTTCCTTACAAAGGGCGAATTATTAAAGTAACGAGCATGCCGATCCTTGCTGCTGCTCACACCTTGAATATTAAATCTGCTGTTTTACCTGGCCGACAACCTTTTCTGTCGGTATTACAGGTCTACCGTCCAGTGGCTGATCCTCTAAAAGCCGCCACTATTTCTTCATACCCATTAGATGCTATCAAAAGGGGGAAGTGCATGAGTACCCCAGGATGGAGGATTATGATGAAGAACGGCTACGAGCCTGGGAAAGGTTTGGGCACACAGTTGCAAGGCAGGACCACTGATCGTTTCGAATTGTGCGTCGTTAAACACATGAAAACGTTCAATCTAAATTTATCCGGCTCACTCAAATCAGATTTTGAAAATTTAATAGTGGTGAGTCCGAGTCGATCCACAGGGAGTTAAGATTCTAATTTTGAAAACTTTGAACTTTAATTAATCTAAAAATAAGTAAGATTTTAAGTAGACTAATTACTTAATTAAACTAAAACTAAATTAACTAATATTACCTAAAAATATAATTATCTAAAGTAAACAAATCTTTTTCTCTCTTTTCTTTTTCAGAAATTAAACACAAACGCAATTAAGAAATAAGCACGACAAAGAAAATTACAACATCAAAGACAAACTATTAAATGTATAAATCATTAATTGTCATGAATCAAATAACCTAATTATCAACTAATAATTAATTAAACAACAACTATTCAAGAGCTATTCTTAATTAAATAACCAAAAACTAACTAAATAATACTAACACTACCCCTAATTAAAGAACAAAGACTATGCTAATGGGGGAAATAAAAAGAGCAACACAACAACATCTGTGGGTCTGCCGGTGCAGTGGTCCACTAGGAAAAGGGGGGTGGCGCAGTGGACCACTGCTGGGAAGCAGGCTGCTGCTGGCAGGTGGTGGTGTATGCTGCCGGCTGGTGTGCTGCTGCAGGTGGTGGTGGATGCTGCCGGCTGGTGTGCTGCTGCAGGTGCTGGGGCACGTGGAAAGAAGGAGGAGGCTGCCGCTTGAGGCGTGGCTGCTGGTGCTGCAGGCTGGAGAAGATGCACGTGGAGAAGGTGGATGGCTGGAGGAGCTGCAGCAGGTTGACGGCTGGAGCTGCTATGCGTGGCTGGTCCGGGCTTCAACACACATGCATGCAGGCGCATGGGGGCCGTGAAGCTGCTGTTGGCACGTGGAGGTGCATGCGCTGCTGGTGCTGCAGGTTGCTGGTTCGTTTGCTGCCGCTGGAGGTGCTTTGATGGAGGGCGGTGCAGCGTGGATGGCTGCGTGCAGGTTCAGCTGGGACGTGCGTGGGGAAGGATTTGGACGGCTGCCAGGAGGATGTTGCTGCACGTGCAGCTGCTGGCTGAAGGCCGGGATGCTGTTGGAGTTGCTGGCAGCTGCTGCATGCGGGGTGGAGTCTTGCAGGTGCTGGCTTTGCTGCTGCACGTGGCTGATGCTCACTGCTGTGTGCGTGGAGAAGGTGGAGTTGCTGTTGGTGCCGCTGGAAGTAAGAGGAGATGCAGGAAGGTGGAGGAAGCTGCCGGACGTGTTGCTTGCAGCTGGTGGTGCGATTGGAGGGCATGGAACACGCAGGGGCTTGCTGGATGCTTGGAGGGTTGCAGGTTGGCGTGGAAGAGAGACGGCAGGAACGAGAGAGAAAGAGAGAGCTATGGAGGGAGAGAAAGAGAAGAGAGAGAGCGTGTGAGATACCGAGAGAGAGGGGGATGCTGAGAAACCAAAGAGGAAGAAGGAGATTGCGTGGGAGAAAGAGAGGGGTGCTGGAAAACTGGAGAGGGAGGAGAGAGCCGTGGAGGGCGAGAAATAGAAGAGAGAGGGAAGTCGGCTAGGAATTAAAACTAGGAAAAACCAATCGTGGGGGAGAGATTCTGGGTGAGAGGAATTTGTGGGAATTTATAGAGAGGAGGAGGAGGAGAGGTGCTGGGTTTGAGTTGGAAAAGGAGGAGGATATGTGGGAGACTTGGAGAAGGGACAGGATTTGGAAGAGGAAATTGGAATAGGATTCGACTTTCTAAAACGAGAAGAGAGAGAGAGTTTTTTTTAAAATAAAGGAAGGGATGTGTTTAGGAAATCGGAGAGATGGAGGGAAATAGTGGGTTTTGGGAAACTCCAGTGAAAGAAGGAGTCAATTTGTATTTTTACCCCTGTTTTAGTTGAAATCCGCACACCGGACCACTCCCAAATTTCCGGAAACTCCTCCAGCTGCACTGCATCCTCGGCATGTCCTGTTCACATCAAATAAATATAATTTAGCGCATTATCATAAAAATATCATCATATTTATTCATTTCGACTCGGTTTTATCGAAAAACCGCAAATGCGCTACACTCCTTTGATCACATGAAATGACGATGTTTTTAAGTCAGAATTTGATGAAATTGGTACCGTTGGACTTGTTACACAATTATCTATCATTTCATGCTATTTTGCAGATAAAAACATGAGTATGATGCAAATGGTTGCCCTTAAATGATCAATTTAACACTTTATCATACCCCCCAACTTACTCATTGCTAGTCCCTTAGCAATGCAAATAAGGAAAAGTTAGGACAAATAATGAATTATCATGCTTCATTTGTAGTATCTTTCACAATCAATTTAAGTGGTAGCCGTTTGGTTGAGCTAAAAAGTTTTCATATCCCACAATATTTTGATTCCGACAGGTGATTGTGCATGAAATTTGACATACTTAGAGCTCGTTTCCGACCTTTCTGGTATATTCTTGCCTTTACTACCCTTTAGATAAGACTACTTGGGGAGGGGAAGGGAATAAAAGATTTCCCGATCAGTCAGTGAGGACCGTTTTTCAGTTCCCGTCCCAACTCAGCACTTTTCACGACTTGGTCATATTTTTTTGTACGATGGACTTTTTAGCATGGCGTTTCTTCATTTTATTGTACTTTTGCTTTTGAGAGTGCGTACTTTTTGCCACTCTCTTTGAATTGCCTGAGGGGAGGTGCGTACTTTTTGCCACCTACCTTCCTTTAGCTCTTTTATCGCCTTCACTTGCCTTTAATGTTTACAGCTGTCCATTTTAAATGACCGCCTCTTTTAGAGTGCTGAGTGGGACAGTCCCCTATTACGGATTCTACACATTCCTTTCGTTCAACCCAAAAGAAAAATTAGAACAAGTAGTCTTATCCTTGAGGTTAATTCCAGCAATTCTATACTTTTAAGATCTTCCATTTATTCTAAGTTGCCGTGTGTGTGTGAAAATCATCCCGCCGTGGATTTTTGTAAAGTGGAATATTTGAACTTTAAAGGCTCTTTAACCGATGTGACTAACAGAAAACTGATTTGTTTAAGATTTACTTAATGAAACATGATTTTCATGCAATTTTCCTAGGATGTGAAAAGAAGTTTTTGAAAAAATTTGACTATTTTTCAGTGAAAGATATCAGTTTTCTTCAAAAGATTTTCAATAAATGCATATGATTGTCCCACCCCCCAACTTGATTGACATTGTCCTCAATGGCATAAAAGATATGAAAAACATGCAGCCAGAAGAGAATTTGTGAAGGAGCGAAACAACCTGTAAGGACGAGGCGGCGACATACCCACGGCGATTGCTGCTTAAGGACCATAAAGGAAAGAAATACAAAAGCTGAAATAAAATATTGGGTTGCCTCCCAACAAGCGCTTAATTTATCGTCTTCAGCCAGACGGAAGTTCAGTTAGTGTGGATCACTCAGTTCTATGGATTCAGGTGGTTCATTTTGATGATTTTCAATGAATGGTTTCAACCGTTGACCATTAACAGTAAAAGTGTTCCCACTTTTGGGGTTCAGAATTTTAACGGCTCCATGATCGAAGGCTTTAACGACCACGAAGGGTCCATCCCATCTGGATTTCAGTTTTCCAGGAAATAGGCGAAGCCTAGAATTAAATAGCCAAACCTTCTGATTTGGAAGAAATGATTTTCTGACAATATGTTTATCATGAAAAGCTTTGGTTTTGGCTTTATAGATCTTTGAATTTTCATAGGCCTCATTACGCAACTCTTCCAACTCACTCAGTTGTAAGGTGCGGTGGGCACCAGCTTGGGCTAGGTCTAGATTGACTTGTTTGATGGCCCAATAAGCCTTATGTTCCAATTCCACTGGAAGGTGGCACGCTTTTCCGAAAACTAGGCGATAAGGAGACATGCCAATAGGAGTTTTGTAAGCGGTCCGATAGGCCCATAAAGCATCATCCAATCTTTCAGACCAATCTTTTCTATCGGGCCTAATGGACTTTTGCAGAATGTTCTTAATCTCTCTATTGGAAACTTCCACTTGGCCACTAGTTTGGGGATGATAGGGGGTGGCTACCTTGTGATTAATCCCATATTTCTTAAGCAAAGCCCGAAACTGGTAATTCGTGAAATGCGTTCCCCCATCACTAATGATAGCTTTGGGCCACCCGAACCGAGAAAAGATATTCTTCTGAACGAATTTAATGACCACTTTATGATCATTGGTTCGAGTGGCTACTGCTTCAATCCATTTTGAGACATAATCCACCGCTACCAGAATATATGTATGTCCAAAAGAGGGTGGAAAAGGTCCCATAAAGTCAATTCCCCAAACATCAAAGACTTCAACCACCAAGATTGGGTTGAGTGGCATCATATCCCTTTTCGCCATATTCCCTACAGCCTGACATCGGAGGCAAGTTTTGCTAAATTCATGGGCATCTTTGAAAAGTGTGGGCCAGTAAAAACCACTTTGTAGGACTTTGGCTGCAGTTTTCTTTCCTGAGAAGTGGCCCCCACAAGCTAGATTATGACAGAAGTTGAGAACACTCTGTTGTTCTTCTTCGGGAACACATCGCCTAATGATTTGATCAGGACAAAATTTGAATAATGCAGGATCCTCTCAGAAATAATATTTTTCCTGAGAAAAGAATTTGTCCTTTTCACTTTTGGTCCATCCTTCCGGAAGCTGATTAGTCACCTTGTAATTGACAATGTGAGCATACCAAGGTGCAACAGTGTGGGAAATGGTCAGTAGATGCTCATCAAGAAAGGAATCAGTGATTGGTGTACTGTCAGAGATCGGAATTCGGGATAGGTGGTCAGCTACCACATTCTCAGAACCCTTCTTATCCCGAATTTCCAAATCAAATTCCTGGAGGAGTAAGATCCATCTAATAAGCCTAGGCTTGGCATCCTTCTTGGTCAACAAATATTTCAGAGCTGAGTGATCAGAATAGATTATGACTTTTGCCCCTAAAAGATAAGATCTGAATTTTTCTAGGGCAAAAACCACAGCCAATAATTCCTTTTCTGTGGTGGTATAATTCATTTGAGCATCGGCAAGGGTGCGGCTTGCATAATATATCACCACGGGACATTTGTTGATTCTTTGTCCCAAAACTGTACCGATAGCATAATCAGAGGCATCGCACATGATTTCGAAGGGTAAAGACCAATCTGGAGATTGAAGAATCGGGGCTTTGGTCAAAGATTCCTTCAGAGAATTGAATGCCTTGATGCAAGATTCATCTATTTGGAAAGGGACATCCTTAGCTAAGAGAAGAGTTAGGGGCCGGGCAATTTGAGAAAAATTATGGATAAACCGGCGATAGAAACCGGCATGGCCAAGGAATGAACGGATCTGTCTGACTGAAGTAGGAGGAGGAAGATTGGATATGAGATCGATCTTAGCTTTATCTACTTCTATCCCCCTTTCAGACACAATATGGCCTAGGACAATGCCCTCTCGAACCATGAAATGGCTCTTTTCCCAGCTAAGAATCAGATTGGTGTCTATGCATCGTGCTAGCACCTGTTTAAGATTTTCCAGGCAATTTTCAAAAGAGTCCCCGAAGATTGAGAAATCATCCATGAAAACTTCGAGGAATTCTCCCACCATATCGGAGAAGATGGCCATCATGCACCATTGAAATGTGGCTGGTGCGTTGCATAATCCGAATGGCATTCTCCTAAAAGCAAACGTGCCATAAGGGCACGTGAAGGTGGTCTTTTCTTGATCTTCCGGGTAAATAGCCACTTGATTGTACCCGGAGTACCCATCTAAGAAGCAGAAGTACTTCTGGCCCGATAACTTTTCCAGAATCTGGTCCATGAATGGGAGTGGAAAGTGGTCCTTCTTAGTCATGAGATTCAACTTTCTGTAATCAATACACACTCTCCATCCCGTGGTGAGCCTAGTGGGTACCTCTTCTCTATGATCATTCTTAATAACTGTTAATCCAGATTTCTTGGGTACCACTTGAGCTGGACTGACCCATTTACTGTCTGATATTGGGTAAATAATACCCGCATCTAGCCATTTCACAACTTCCTTCTTCACCACTTCTTTCATATTAGGGTTAAGCCGCCTTTCCATCTCCCGACTGGGCTTAGAATTCTCTTCCATATAGATGTGATGCATGCAAATGGACGGACTTATTCCTTTCAAATCGGCCACCGACCATCCAATAGCACCTTTGTGGTCTTTGAGGACCTCGGTTAATTGGGCCTCCTGCGGCGATGTGAGATTTGCCGCAATGATGACCGGGAGAGTTTGGTCCGGACCCAAAAAGATATACTTGAGAGACCTCTATATTGCACTGAACAGACTATTCCTTGGAGGCTCTGCGGCCTATGAAAAGGAGGAAATTTCATGATCCTGAATGTGAATGGTACAGGTGGTTCGATCTTAGAGACCTCTATATTGCACTGAACAGACTATTCCTGGATCCTACAGAACCTAAGTGGCCGCCGCAGATTGATGAGCTGATTGAAAGCCCTGGTGCCATATTTGACAAGCGGATACTGCTGTCTGAAGAGACTGACGAAGGGGAGCCAGATGACCCCTATGAAGCTGGTTACACAACAGATCTGCTCTGGAGGGGGACATATCCTTCACATGTCTTCATGCTCCATACTCTTTTTCGTACACTACTCTTGACCCCGACTTGGTCGCGGGTCATAATTGAAGATATTCCATGGGCTCCGCCCGTCATGATTACTCTGTCCCCTCGGGACATTATACCACAACCTCCTCTCGATCTAGAGGGGTTGTATAATTTGATCTGGGACATATTACTATATGATCCCCCTAATCCTCTGGCCTTGGTGCCACTTCCTCCGTCTGATTCCCCTCCCATTTGTATTCATTCCTGCTTTATGTTTAATTCTTTCATTGTCAAAAAAAAAACGCCAATTTGGCAACAAATTCTTCCCAAATCCTCATTGAGGAAACATCTTACTTGTCCGATTGCACCCCGCCGTGCGGGTCCTTCAGTCAAGCTTCTCTCCTAGATTTACTCTGTCCCTCCCCTCGGGAGGATTCTCTTGTATTTCCACTTGTACCCCAGGATTTTCATCCTGCTTCGTCTTCATTAGGTTATGATAGTGAGTTTAGTGAAGTTAGGCAGTCTAGTTTTAGGCAGATTAGTTAGGTTAGGAAGTCTAGGAAGCCTAAGGGTAGGCAAATTCCGGATAGATACCTCCAGGACTTAGCTGATAAGTGCTTTTATTGCTCTTTGATCCCTCAGTTTTTAGAAAATCCAATTCAAATGCCAGAAGATTGTATGGATGATGAGTCCGTCAATGATGGGTACGGGGTATATGAATTAGTACATGAAAAGGACCCCATTGAGGAAGATGACGAGGACGCAGCTGAGGCATATGCCAGTGGAGTGAAGAGATTCGATGAACCCTCAGCTGCCGTAGAAGAGCCCACCAAAGAAATTAATTTAGGGACTGAAGACGAACCTAAGGTTGTCCTCGTCAGTAAAAATCTTTCTATAGAGGATGAGAAGGCAATGGTACAAGTACTTAAGGACTATAAGGACACTTTCGCCTGGAGTTATGAAGATATGCCGGGGTTAGACTCATCTTTAGTTGAACACAGATTAACGTTAAAGGATGGAGCTAGCCCTGTCAAACAGAAATTAAGGCGATTCCACCCACAAATGACTCTAAAGATGAAGGAAGAGGTCGACAAACTGCATAAAGCCAAATTTATTAGAGTTGTCCTCTATCCACAGTGGGTGGCCAACATAGTCCCGGTTATGAAGAAGGACGGGAAGGTCAGAATTTGCATTGACTTCCGCGATCTGAACTGGGCGTGTCCTAAAGATGATTTTCTATTCCCTCATATTGATGTACTCATCGATAATACTGCCGGCTATGAAACGTTATCATTTATGGACGGATTTTCAGGATATAATCAGATTAAGCTGGCAGAAGAGGATCAAGAGAAAACATCGTTCACTACACCTTGGGGAACATACTGTTATGTTGTCATGCCATTTGGATTAAAGAATGCTGGAGCCACTTATCAGAGGGCCATGATGGCAATATTTCATGACATGATGCACATAGATTTGGAAGTGTACGTGGATGACTTATTAGTTAAATCTAAAACAAAGGCTGAGCACGCCAAAGTTTTGGCAAGGGTATTAGAGAGGTCGAGAGAATATCAGTTAAAGATGAACCCCAAGAAATGTGTATTCGGGGTATCTTCAGGGAAATTGCTTGGATTTATCGTCAGCAAACGGGGAATTGAGATCGATCCTAATAAGGCGAAGGCTATCAGAGAAATGCCACCTCCTAAAAACTTGAAAGAGTTGAGAGGATTAATCGGGAGGTTACAATTTATTCGCCGTTTTGTCTCCCAGCACTCACAAAGGTGTAAGCCGTTTTACGAGCTTACCAAGCCGGGAGTCAAATTCGATTGGGACGATAAGTGTCAGGAGGCATTCGATGGATTAAAGAACTATTTAGCAAGTCCTCCTGTTTTGAGACCACCATCTCCAGGCAAACCATTGATACTTTACATTTCAGTCCTGGATGATGCAGTGGGGGCTGTCCTAGCACAAGAGGATGAAGAAGGAAAAGAGAGGGCAGCCTACTATCTCTCTAAACTTCTCAACCCCGCTGAACAGAGATATACAACGATGGAGAAAACATGTGCAGCATTGGTCTGGGTTGTGCAGAAATTGAAGCATTATTTTCTGGCCCATGAAGTCCATCTCATCGCTAGGATGAATCCGATCAAATTCTTTCTGGAGAAATCTGTTCTTACTGATAGGTTAGCGCGATGGCAAAGCTTTCTATCTCAATTCGACATCACTTATATTCAGCAGAAAGCGATCAAGGGCTATGCCATAGCAGAACATCTCGCTCATCATCCCCTTCCTCGATTTGATCCAGTCCGATCAGAGTTTCTGGATGAGGAACTGATGTCCGTAAATCAAATAAGAGATGATATGTGGACTCTGCATTTTGACGGAGCTCTGAATTCTTATGGAAAAGGGATCGGTATCGTTCTGTTATCACCTGAAGGTATCACCATTCCACAAGCCTTTCAGCTTGATTTTCCAGTCACAAACAATATAGCTGAATACGAGGCACTCCTTGCTGGTCTCGAGGCTGCTCATTTCCATGGTGCTACCAAACTCAGGATTGTAGGTGATAGCCAGCTGATTCTTCGCCAAGTGCTGACCAAGTATCGAACTCTCGATCCCAAGCTCAAGCCTTATCAGGAACTCACTTCTGCTTACTCAAAGCTTTTCACGAAATTGATCTTTGTCCATGTCCCTAGGAATCAGAACATCTTAGCTGACGCTCTAGCTTCACTTGCATCTTCTCTTGATTTTCCAATCAGCAAACAATCTGAATCAATCATAGTTCATACGCGTCTTTCACCCGCCGTGAAAGATCCTTCATTCCTTAGAACTAAGGAGAAATTGCTGAAGAAAGTCAGAGACGGAGATATCATTGAAAAGAGAGAAATCATGTTGATGGAGCTGTTAGAAGAGATGGATGATGAACAGAAGCCATGGTATTATGAAATTGCAAAATATTGTGAAGATCAATCGTATCCTGATGAAGCTACAACTGAGGAGAAGAGAGCTATCAGGAGAGTTGCTCAACGATACACCCTAGTTGGAGGAGCATTGTACAAGAGAGGTTTTGATGGAGTTCTTCTGAGATGTCTAGACGAAGATGAGATTTGGAAGGTTATGGAAGGAGCTCATAGTGGAGTTTGTGGTGGCCATGTCAATGGACAGATGTTAGTAAAGAAGATCCTTATACAAGGATTTTATTGGCCAACCATGGAAGAAGACTGTGTAGGATATGTCCGTAGGTGTGCTAAGTGTCAACTTCACGCCGACAAAATTCATTCTCCTGCATCTTCACTCCATCCTGTTTCTTCCCCATGGCCTTTCTCCATGTGGGCTTTCGACATCATTGGACCCCTTGGTAACCCAGATTCCGGCATCAAGCAAAAATCTTTCATTCTCACAGCAATGGAATACTTCACCAAGTGGGCAGAAGCTGAAGCGTACGTGGAGATTAAAGCATCGACCGTCTGCAAGTTCATCATGAAGAACATCATCACTCGATTTGGAATTCCAAGCACCATCGTCACCGACAACGGACCACAGTTCGTGTCACAGGAGTTGAAGGACCTCTGTAACAGGTACAAAATTGCATTGCATCATTCGTCTCCTTATTATCTGCAAGGCAATGGCCAAGCAGAGGCAACAAATAAGACTTTGATAAAAATTATCAAAAAGACGTGCAAATCTAATAAATTTGCAGATTGGCCAGAAAAATTGGTTGAGGCTCTATGGGCCTACCGAACTTCAATCCGCACGCCTACTGGACAAACTCCTTATTCCTTAACATTTGGAATGGAGGCGGTAGTTCCATATGAGATCCTCATACCGTCATTAAGAGTACAATTGAATAAGGAATTTTCCATTGATGAACATCGTTCAGCACTCCTTGCTCAATTGGAACTTTTAGACGAGAAAAGATAGTCAGCTGCTAATCATGCAAAAGTTTATCAAAACAGACTAGCACGTTTTTATCAAAAGAAAGTCATTGAACGTAAGTTCAAAGTCGGTGAAATGGTTGTTAAAAGAATTTTTGTAAAACCTGGTGGTCCGCGTTCTAAGCTCCAACCCAACTGGGAAGGACCTTATGTTGTATCGCACGCTTTTCCTGGTAATGCTTATCGTCTTGTTAATGCAGAAGGAGAAGAGCTAAAACATCTCTGGAATGGTTTACATCTTAAGAAATACTATCTTTAGGTTAAAGAGTTGATCAGTATGGTACAAAGACCAGTGGAATCAGAAAATTTATAAACTTAAAATTTCTTTGTTAGTCTGGATAATTTAACTTTAACCCCATTACTGCACACACTGACACATTTGATTCGTGAGTAACAAGAGATGACAAGTCCTAAAGAATATCGAAAGCTTGACCGAAAGTGTAAAGTACAAATCATTCTTTTTTAAAGCAAAATTCTGTTTTAAACTCGGCCCATGATGTCGGAACGAGACTTAGAATAGACTACCAAGAATACCCGCCATCTTAGTAGGAGGCCGTCATAAAAAAATGGGGGAGATCCGTCCCGAAAAGAAAAGAATAGAAAAGAAAAAGCAAAAAGGCAAAAAGCCAAATGTCAAATCAAAAGGCCATTACATTACAAACGTTACATCAAGGCCATGAAATGAAATAAAAGGGAACGCAAGGTCGATAAATACCCCGGAAAGAAAATGACCGAACCCGAACGGATATTAGGGTAGGAAAGGAACATCTTTTTAAGTCTCCGGAACCTTCTCATGGGCTTTCTAAACTTATTCATCTTTTCTTTCTAAAGAAATGTACTTCAAACTTAAGGAATGACTTACATTGACTAAGGGTCAAATCATCAAATGGGATCACGAATGGAAACACAAATTCAAACACGATGAGCTTGAGTTAAATTGTTGAAGAACAATTTGGGAATTAAGTTAATAAATGAATATGATCTTTTGATCTAAGTACCATGCTGATCTTTAGTCAAAAACCCAAAAAATACATACATTTCAAAAATCCAAAAAAATACATACATTTCAAAAATCCAAAAAAATACATATGTCAAAAGTCAAAAAAATACATATGTCAAAAATCCAAAAAAATACATATATCAAAAAATAAAAAAAAAATACATACGTCAAAAGTAAAAAAAAATACATATGTTTCAAAAATTCAAAAAAAATACATATGTCAAAATTCAAAAAAAAAAAGGCATATATTTCAAAACCCCGAACAAAAATGAATATTTCAAAACAACAAAAATATTTCAGTTAGCATCTGCTTGTTGCATTTAGTGTGTTTCATTCCTTTTATTTTCAGCGAGCATCTGTCTGCTTGTATGTTGCACTTTGCTTAAGTTTAATTATTCTCGTTACCTTTGTTAATAAAGGCTATGCCCCTTGACCATTTATTGAAGAAAAGATTGATTGACCATTTATTTGGTCAGGCAAGGGGCTAAGCCTAAATAGATACTTAACCTGTTTGTTAAGTGTGTACAGGATGCAAGACAAGCACAGGAACACAAGATTGGAGCCCAAAAGTTTCATGTATATTATCAAAAGATAGTTTGCACATGATACATGAAGAAGAAAAAGAAGATACATGAGCCGTCAAGGCTGGCTCTCCCCTCCGCCCTCGTCCAACTGGCTCTGGGCCTCGTCAGGCGCATCCGGTGCTGGCCCTCGGCTGGGAGGTGGAGGTGGCCCCATCGCGCTCGGCCCTGCCTGGCCGGAATATACAGCAGCACTGGCGGTGAAGGCGCTGGTCAGACCACGCTCATGGGCACGCTGCCGAGCTCGCTGATACCGTTCCTCCACCATCTTGCGCTCATGCTCCACGACCGACAAGCGACCCTGCATACTCTCCAGTCGAAGGCGGTCGCGGTCTCTCTCCTCAGTCACAACCTCCAGGCGAATCTGGAGGCGTGCAAGATCTCCAGTCGAGAGACGGGCCACCTGTTCCTCCAAAGCCCGGATCCGCTCTGCATCAGCGTCGGCACGAGCCGCTGCAGCACGAGCATGCTCTATCTCCGCTTCAGCCCTCTGAAGGGCTTCCTGAAGCTCAGCAACCTGCAAAGGAAGATTTTGTTAGTCAGGCAATCAAGTAATCAAATTCAGAATTCAAAAGTTGAAGAGCTTACCCGAGCAGCACGGTCCTCCTCTGCTAGAGAAGCCCAGTGGATGGCGGAGGCGAGCTGACTCTGGAGGTCAGCCAGGGCAGCATCATGAGTAGAGGATGATGAAGACGAAGCTCCGTGGGTAGGGGGAGCCGCCTGGGTGTAGACGGCTCGCTGCACCGGAAGACAACTGTCAGTGGTTAATCGTCAAAACAATCAATTAATTAAAACAAGCATTCATAAGCATTCATACATACCAGGTCATATAGTTCCTTCTGGACTTGTTCTAGTTGGGCCTCCGCATCATGTAGGCGGGCCCGGAGGTCGACAATGACCGCATCACGCGCATCCTGCATGTCATACATACATTCATTCACAAATATAAATCAAGATAATAATAAAATTAAAGATGCATGAATGCATACTTACATCGAGTGGTCGAAGGAGCCGAAGCTGATCGGCGTAGTGGGCCCGATACTGCTGGAGGTAGCCCTCGCTACTCACCGCACGGGACTCCACCCGTACGCCCCGACAGTGCCAATCCTCATACTGCTCAGGGAATTTGGCACGCCAGTCGGTGAGGGCTTGCTTCCCCCTCATGCTCCTGCCCACACCCTCCGGGACCTCCTCATCTATCCACTCCTGGTGGAGACCCAACGTCCTCATCACGAGCCGGAGGCGGAGGGGCTCGATCTCGTTGAGGCAATGTACCCACATTTGCCTCCCGAACCGCCTCCTGCCAGCCGTCACCCATGGCTGACCCTCCTCGTTCATACCCAAGAACGGGCGCCAGATCACCTGCATATAGGTTAGATGCATTCATAAATAAATTGCATTTAATGAATAAAAAGATTGCATTTAATGAAATTAAATAAATTAAAGTTTACCAGGAGTTCTAGGTAGTCCAGGAACTGACGGCGGAGGGGCGTTAGCTGATGATGCTGTGGAGCCGTGTCCACAATCGGCTGCCAACGGCAGGCAAAAGGGACAGCATCCGGACGAACAATCCGTGCTCTGCCGAGCGGGAAATAGTAGTAGCTCCACACCTGCATTCATGAACATATAGGTTAGAAAAAGCATCATATCATATTGCACTGCATATAACAAATAATTAAACAAGTTAATACCTGAAGAAATGACGAGAAGCCACTGATAGTAGTCTCACGGTCTGGCGTGACCGCAGATAGATCGGCAAAGAGATGGGCCAGAAGGGCCGCACCCCAGGCATACTCTCCTAAGCTATCTAAATCATCTAACAAGTAAAGAAATCTACAGTGGATGTGGTCGCCCTTCGTACCGAAGAGCAACCGACCGAAGAAGAAAACTAAAAAGACCCTCAGCTGTCTATCTACCTCGTCTACCTGACTAGGGTCACTACAGTAGGCTGAGGAAGATGACTCTGCTAATCTATCCCTAAACTCCTCCCGGGTCTCGTCAGACCGACGCCGGGGCTCATCTAATCCTAATGCAGCCTCTACTTCTACCCTGGGGACCATCCTAGACTCTCTGCCTAGGCTGGACACCTCTATCCCTAATAGAGCCTCAGCTAGTCCCTGATAGTTGGGGTAAGTAACCCCACTAACTGGACGACCCTCTACCCTGAGGCCAGTAATCCTGGCCACATCCTCTAGGGTGGGGATCATATGCCCCTACGGCATTAGGAAACCACGGCTTTCCGCATGCCACCTCTCCCTCAACACCTGCAGGAGGACTAAGTCAAGCCAGAATGGCTCGATGTCCAATACTTCACCGAATCCCATCCGACGCAGGCATGCCTTTTGGAAATCCGGGAGCCTTCTATATGCCCCTATTACTAAGTCCCAGCTAATCCTAGCTCTCATCACTCCCTGCAAATAAAAACATAAAAATAAGGGTCAATTAATAATAAAAACAGGAAAAATCAGTTCTATTTTGAAAGGCGTCAGCCCACATGGACGTCTTTTAAAACACGTCAGCATGCCTTGACGCGATTCAAAATGTTTATTCCTAATGAAAAAATCCGGAATTTATCTTGAAAGACGTCGACCCATGGCGACGCCTTTTGAATGGCGTCACCTGGTCTGGACGCCTTTCAAGTCCAGATTTCGGGTTCTTTGAAGAAACCCGTTTTCCCTCTTTTCTTCATCTAATCACACCCACAGGAAGCTTACCGTGTGGAGGTCGCCCTCCTCTTCTTCTTCCACCGCCATAGGTGCCGGTGGAGGGAGTTCTTCCTCCAAGAAGGCCGCCGCCTCGGCTAGCATCGCTGGGATCTCCTCGGGAGCCTCTTCTTCTTGCCTTCGCCGTCTCTTGGCAAGGGTCTTCATCTTCCTTGAGCCCTCACCGTGCTCCATAGCTTGAGAATGGAGGGTTTTGAGGGAGAGATCGCCGGAGATCGCCGCCGGTGAAGAGAGAGGAAGATTTTTGGAAAAGTGAGGAAGAAAGGGTCCTTCGCGGGTCTGTTAACGAAAGGCTGAAAGGCGTCGACTCAGGCTGACGCGTTTTATGGCGCAAAAGTTGAGGCGGCAAGGACAGATGTTTGAATTTGAATGAAAGACGTCCACATAGGTGGACGTGTTTCAATATTTTGGTCAGAGCCGTATAGAGGAAAATGATGAAAGGCGTCTTAGTGGGTAGACACGTTTCAGAGAATTTATCATGGAATTAATGACAGAATCCTAGAAAAAGTAGGAGAGAGAGTTGAAAGGCGTCAGCTTAGGCAGACGTGTTTTAAGCTTTTAATCGGGTTTTTGAGGATTAAATTGAATTTCTGGAAAAGAATTACGGTTGAAAGGCGTCTTTCTGACTGGACGCGTTTTACATTTTTACAGAACCCGAACTGTTGAATTTTCAGGAAAAACCAAGTTTTTTCTAAAAGAAAAATCATGTGCACATCACAGAAAGTTGAGAAAAGATTTTGAGGCAGAAAATTGTTCTTTATTTAATAAAATTCTTTATTACATCATGAACAAAGAGAAAGGGGACATTTAAGGAAGAATTTCATGAAGACCTTTAAGGTAGGGAAATTTCAATCCTCTATCTCTATCTTTAGAGGATTTTATACGATAGTTGAAGCCAAGGTTCCATAGAGTGGTGATGATTTGTACGGCTTCATAATCTTCATCGGATTCCAAGTCGCGCTTCTTGATCGGAAGTGTGGGAGAGAACTCAGGGAATTCACGACGGCCCAAGCTAAGTTGAGTAAGGCACCGATGAGGATTGTATAGCACGAATTCGGTAACTCCAATCAACTTAAGATCTGCTCCTGCTGCACGGCGCACCCACACAGGTTTTCCAACCATAGCAAGTGGAGACGAGTCGAATATGTCGGATGTCATGAGCTTTAAATACTCTCTCCAGTCGGCTCGGGTTTTGAGTTTTGGAACCTTGTTAACCATGTGCTCATTGAACTTTACAATATTAGCTATGCAATGAATTGGGCTATTCAAGTAGATTTGAGATGGATTCAGAGGCCTTTTCTTGCTGTGCTCAAACTTGAAGTGAAGTTCAACCCATAAGGCGAAGAGTAGCATGCATCCATAAGGAGGACGGCCCACAGACGCTGCAGAAAGCCCACTATAAAAATATGCTAAGAGTGCAGTGCTAATGGATTTACCTTCGAAGATTGCGCATATGACACTAACTTGGTCATCTTCTAAGATATTATCCTGCGCAGAGAAGAACAAGGCACCGGCTAGGCATGTAACTAAGGCTTTCGTTACATCCTCCGCTTCATCCTCCCTTAGATCATCAATTTCGTACAACGTCCACTCGGCTAGCTTGGTGAGATTGATCCCCTTCTTAGTGAGACATCCTTTAGCTTCTGAAGGATCTTTCATGATTGATGTCAACAATTGTTGACCGGTAATTCTCTCTTTTATCAAAGCTATCTTCTCTTTGTTCTCTTTGGTCTTTGGGAGACCTAAAAGAAGCTCCGCCTCCTCCAAAAGGATCGTGCACTCGAAGTCTTGGAAGAAGAACGTATGAGTTTGGGGATGCCACCACTCGATCAAGGCACCCATAGCCGCCCAATCTACGTTCGCGCTCTTGTAATGTTTGGCAAGCACTACAAGACCTTGAAGATTCCACTTGGATATGAACACTTGCATAGAAAGCTTGATACTTTTCGCAAGTTTACGAATCCAAGGTAAGGAGGTAAACTTCTTTGGGCCAGGAAACATGGGATAGTTCTGAAAACCAAAAGAAAAGACGAAGAACATAATGAGGAACGTGAAGAACATGATGAAGAACATGAAGGGAATTGAAAAGGAAGTTGATTGAACTTACTTGGAGATTGGGATTCCTTCCATTGAGATGATTTTCCACATCAGAAAACTGCTCCAAAGACATCTTCATCTTCTTGCTTGAAGAATTCATCCTCCCTTTTTCGGAGTTCCTCCTTCTTGAAGCTTGGAAACCTTGGAAACTTTGGAACTTTGAAGAAACCTTGAAGAAAACTCAACTTTTGATCTTTGGATTGTGATAGGATTGCTTGGGAATAACCTAAGGGTGTTTATATAGAAGGAATTGCGATCTTAGGAAGACTTTTCCGGATTTGAAAAGGGATGTGCATTGATAGAGTTGGAATTCGAATAGAGAACAGTCAGAAACCTGTTTCTGTGAGTGAAAGGCGTCGAGGAGAACTGACGCGTTTCAACGTTAAATGGCGTCTTCGCGACACGACGCGTTTAAGCTTTTCTGTTATTTATTCGAAATTCTGTGGTTTTTGATGTTTTAATTGAATATTGGTTTGGAATTATTAATGATTTTGATTGCAGAAATTCAAGAAAATTCAAGGAAGCTGAAAATGTTAAGAAGATCATACTGTGGGAGTCAAGAAGTCCTGACTGTGGCTAAAAAAACGGTTATTTCTATCCTTGTACTATTTCATGTAATTATTTCGCATTCGCATTATTATATGATAAATATTTATTAGAGTATATCAAGAACCTTGTGGTTTTGATGAAACTGGAATTTGAGTTCTCCTACAACAAAAACAGTGATAATTCCAGAGGATTCTTAATCGCACGGATAGGCCGTTTGATTGTTAATTAGTGAGGACGATGGTTCCACTTTTGTGAAACGGTGCGTGGATAAACGAGCTTCGGCTTAGCACTGAATTACAAGAATTGGTATCTTGACTCATTAATGACAGTTTAACAATATTATCCTTGATTAATTTATATTTTTTTTGACTTTATATTTTTCTTTTAGCCCAGCATGCATCATGTAGGACTTTGAAATCATTGTGATAAGGATTAATTATTGATTAAGTTTCAGACCATTAATAAAATAATTTCAAACATAATATGAAATATTCCATTCTGAATTGAGTATCTTGATTATCTTTGAGGTCCGCTTGAAGATATCCTTGGAATTCTATCCTTGATTGGATTCTTTACCCAATATTTCTTGTTTTTCTTTTAAGATCCATCATGGCTGTAGCACGTCCACATTGGCTGGCAAACGCTCTCCATGATGAAACCTACAGTGTCTACGACCTGGGGTACTTCCCATTCCGAGGAGGTTGATCGACCTTATTTTATTTCCTTGTCTACCTCATCCAGACAGGATTAATTCCATTGATTTCCTTGACCTATCTTCATTGATGATTTTGAGAAAAATTCCAATCATGTGATGTTAAGAGCGTGTCTCATCACACCTTGGCATCACCTTTTCAGTACATTCCATTCCATTTCACTCCCTTGCAAAGACAATGCCAAGGTGAGGCAGCTGTAGACACGCTAATTTTGACATCATTTTGAGTAAATTTCATATCATATAATAATGCCTCATAATGGTCTGATAATTAATCATTAATTAATTTTTATTGATATTTTTGAGTGTCGGGTTTAACAGACATATTTAAGTTAATCAATTAAATTGATTTTAACTCAAATTTCAGTAAAATTATGAAAAAGTCTAAAAGACGTCGACCCATGTAGACGCGATTTAGAGTTTATTCTTATTTTAACGTTTAAATTTGAATTTTAATCAATTGATTAATTAGCTAAAAGGCGTCTGTGAGGGTCGACGCGTTTTAGGTTTCCTAGGCTATTTCTACTTCTCTTCCGGATGTTTATCTTTATCTTAATTAGTGTAAATGACGTCTACACAGGTAGACGCGTTTTAGCTAATAAAGATAAAGATAAGTTTTCCCGGATATTTATCCTTATCTTAATTAAATCTGAAAGGCGTCAGCCAAGGTGGATGCGTTTTAGATAATTACAGATAAAGATGAATTAATCAGTATTTATCTGTCGGTTAAGATGGATAAATCCTAGATTTTTCGATGTTAATCGCGAACGCAGAAAAAGCCTATAAATACCTTGCATATCAAAGAGTTTAAAAAAAAGAGAATTGAGTTGAGTTGAGCCATAGCGTTATTATAGCGAGTTGAAGATCGAAGCAACCACGTCAGAACGCCGGAGCGCTGCCATTTCCAGAAGTCGGCGTCTCTTTCAAGATCTTCATCCTTTCAAGGCTTCAATCCAATTGGGCATAAGTGTTTCAATTCTGCATTTATTCTACATCTTCATTAATTTCATTCTTCATATTCACTTCATGCAACACACACCACATCATAATCTTTCAAAACCTACTTGATTTAAGGGGTTTCAAAGCCATTTAAACAAGTGAGTTTGCTGTTTAAGCATGTTTATAATCATGGTCAGTTTAGATATTACTTCCACTTAAATTCTCATCAGTGTTTCTTCATTTTCGTTTTCTTTCTTTATTTCTGCTGCACTCAACAACAACAAGAGAACAAAAGGGGAAATCAAGCACAAAGCCAGAAGGACTTCTGGACGATCCTCTGTTGGGTTTTCTCGGTTTCTCCGGATCGCTCACGCAGCGGAAAATAAAAATTTTACAGTGATCCGTTTCCCGTTTCGAAGAACTAAAATACGATAATCGGATTATCGAAGTTCTCACCGTGTGCGGATTCGAATCCGCAGCCGTTCGGTTCCGTCGGTGTGACACCGCAAGCCGCGCAAGCGCCCGGCCTCTAGCGAAGTCCACGCGATCCTCCCCGCGACGGATATCCTCGAGTTCGTCGTTCTTCGCAGCCCGCGAAGCCTCCGCTGGTCGCCGCAATGATCGCCGCAGTGCGCGGACGATTTCCCGTCGAACAGGATGAGGAGAAGCGGCAGGGCAGATCTGGATCTGCCTGGACTCCAGAGGAAGACAGAAAACGAGGAGGGGCGGCTAGGGTTAGCAGCAGCTTGGCCTGCTCAGCCCGTTCGCTATGTTTTATACTAACCGCGCGGTTTTTCACAAAAACCCCCGGTTTGTATAAAACCCACTTATTTATCCATCGCCTTGAGAATCATTTGCGTGTGACCCTCTAGGCCAAAGTACCAGTCCGGTTAATGGCCCAGTAAGCCCAGTGACTCCTCACTGGCTTTATTAATTAATTAATAACCCTTTATTAATCAATTAATCAATCGAATTGATGTCGCACATCGAATTCGATCGGGCCTCCGATCACGTTGGGTGCCAAGCAACACCGCGTGAACCCGGAAGGTATTTGGGGTTAAGTAACCCACTCTTGGAACCTTTCCGTCGACAGTTACCGCGTGGATATAATCCTTCATTCGTACAATGCTCTCGAGTCAACTCAGGGTATGGCGAGCTGTTAAACCCTAACCGGTCGACTCACTTGGATTGGATGCCGCTGATGAATATCGGAAAACTCCTTTCCCGATATTATCGTCCGCCCTGGCCAGGGACTTTCGCGCATCCTTCCTAGAGCATTCTCTCTCTAAGTACCGAGAGCGAATGATTCCTTATTGACACACAATTCCCTTCGACGGTATTCCGCTGCACCCAATCCTTGGCGTATTAGAATCCCGTGGCTAGAGATTCGTAGACCAAGGTCAAAGTACAGAAGTCCACCGCCAAGGTGTCCTTGGTGTCTCAGGTCCGAGGACCATCCACGCAACTGCGACAATAGAATCAAGCTGGTTGACAGTGAGGTACAATACCATCCAGCGATTCAGTCGGATCAGTTCAGTGAACTCATTCTCCAATGAGCACCTACAGATTCGCCTTAGTGTCTCCACACAAATGACTTATGAGACCAGTCATTCTCATCATATGAGCAGGAGTAATCTGTACTAGTCTAACCGGATATCCGATGTCCTTCTCGGATATCCTCCGACTATGAACGATTAAGAATATGTGTGTTTAAGTGATCAGTCTCATTAGTATGATCTCATCATAATCTGATCACCATAGCACATATTCACGGACTTCATTATGAAACGATAATTAACGTGATTTACACATAATGAATATTATGCCATTTTATTAATAATGAATGAGATTTACATTGTTAGATTGGCTTGTAGGCCACCTAAACTAACAATCTCCCACTTGGACTAAAGCCAATCACCTTTATACAATAAGCCCATAGACTCTAGGTGACGCTCAAACACAATTTGAGCCAACGACTTTGTCAGTGGATCTGCTACATTGTCGACTGATGGAACTCTTTCCACTACTACATCTCCTCTTGATATGATCTCTCTGATAAGGTGAAAGCGCCTCAGAATATGCTTCGATTTCTGATGAGACCGTGGCTCTTTCGCTTGCGCAATCGCTCCATTGTTGTCGCACAACAGTGGAACAGGCTCAGAGATGCTGGGAACTACGCCGAGGTCGGTGATGAATTTCTTCAACCACACTGCTTCCTTGGCGGCTTCAGCTGCAGCGATGTAGTCAGCTTCAGTCGTCGAATCTGCAGTGGTTACCTGCTTGGAACTCTTCCAGCACACTGCCCCTCCGTTCAATGTGAACACGAATCCAGATGACTTGCTATCATCTGGATCTGACTGGAAACTCGAGTCAGTAAAGCCTCGCAGTTTCAAGTCACCTCCTCCATAGACAAGAAACATATCCTTAGTTCTTCTCAAGTACTTAAGGATACATTTTACTGCCTTCCAGTGCTCTTCGCCTGGATCAGCCTGAAATCTGCTCGTAACACTTAGAGCAAATGCAACATCAGGCCGTGTACATAGCATGGCATACATGATAGATCCTATGGCAGAGGCATAGGGTATTCTATCCATGAATGCCCTCTCATCAAGAGTCTTAGGAGACTGTTCCTTTGAGAGATTAATTCCATGTCTCATCGGTATGAAACCTCTCTTGGAATTTTCCATGCCAAACCTTTTGACTATGGTATCTATGTACAAGGATTGGGTCATTCCAAGCATCCTCTTTGATCTATCTCTATAGATCCGTATTCCCAATACGTAGGATGCTTCTCCCAAATCCTTCATGGAGAAGTTTTTCGACAGCCAGACCTTTACTGATGACATCATAGCTACATCATTCCCAATGAGTAGTATGTCATCTACGTAAAGAACTAGAAAAGTGACTGCACTCCCACTGGTCTTCTTGTACACACAAGGCTCATCTTCATTCTTAATGAAGTCATAAGACTTGACAGCCTCGTCAAATCTTATGTTCCAGCTCCGGGAAGCTTGCTTCAGTCCATAAATGGACCTCTGAAGCTTGCACACTTTATCTGGAGATTCTTTGGATGTGAAACCTTCTGGTTGTATCATATACACCTCTTCCTCAAGGTTACCATTGAGGAAGGCAGTCTTCACATCCATCTGCCAGATTTCGTAATCAAAATGTGCAGCAATGGCGAGCAGAACTCTGATCGACTTTATCATGGCAACTGGTGAGAAAGTCTCGTCATAGTCAATTCCTTGCCTTTGACGATATCCCTTTGCCACCAACCTTGCCTTATAAGTGTCGATCCGTCCATCAGCACCGATCTTTCTCTTAAAGATCCACTTGCAACCGATGGGTACAATACCCTCGGGCAAGTCCTCCAAGTTCCAAACTTGGTTGGTGTACATGGACTGGATTTCTGAGTTCATGGCTTCTCGCCATTTCCCGGCTTCTGGGCCTTCTATGGCCTCCTAGTAGGTTTTAGGATCATCATCCTCATTATATTGTACCTTAGACTCACCTTCAGCGATATGTCCCACATATCGTTCGGGTAGTCTAGGTACTCTACCAGATCTACGAGGCTCATCTGTGTGTACCTGAACAGATTCAGGAACTGATATATCACCTGATGATAATGCAGCTGTTTGGGGATCTGGAACCTCTTCCAATACTATTTTACTCCCACTGTTCTCCTGGATAACGTATTCCTCTTCCAGAAAGACAGCTTTCCTGGCGACAAACACCTTTTGTTCATCAGGATGGTAAAAATAGTATCCAAAGGTTTCCTTTGGATATCCCACAAACCTACATTTATCAGTTCGTGATTCCAGCTTGTCTGGATCATGCCTCTTTACATGAGCAGGACAACCCAAGACTTTAACATGTTTAAATTCTGGTTTCCTGCCTTTCCATATCTCATATGGAGTAGAGGCCATAGACTTGCTGGGTACTCTGTTCAGTAGGTATGCTGCTGACTCTAGAGCATACCCCCAGAGGGACACTGGTAATCCTGAAAAGCTTATCATGGATCGCACCATGTCCAACAAGGTGCGATTCCTCCTTTCTGATACACCATTCATCTGTGGTGTATATGGAGGGGTTAGCTGAGAAAGGATACCATTATCCTTTAAGAATTGTGTGAAATTAGTACTCAAGTATTCTCCTCCTCGATCTGATTGAAGAGCTTTAATACTCTTTCCTAATTGCTTCTCCACCTCATTCTTGAACTCCTTGAACTTCTCAAATGCTTCCGACTTGTACTTCATTAAGTACACATAGCCGAATCTTGAGAAGTCATCGGTGAACGTAATGAAGTAAGAAAAGCTACCTTTGGTTTGGGTAGACATTGGACCACATACATCTGAATGTATTAGTTCCAGAATGTCCTTAGCACGTTCTCCATGTCCAATAAATGGAGATTTTGCCATCTCTCCCATAAGGCAGGATTCACATGTTGCAAACGATTCATAATCGAATGTTGTTAAATAACCATGCTTGTGCAACTTTTGCAACCTGCTTTCGCCAATGTGCCCAAGTCTACAATGCCACATGTAGGCCTGGTTCACACAATTCTTGCTCTTCTTAAGAGCATTATCAATCTGAAGATTGTAATGAGAAACATCTAATAGATATAGACCGTTGACTAAAGATGCCGAAGCTATTGATTTATTACCATAATAAATCGTACAACTTCTATTCTCAATAGTCAACCTATATCCTATCTTGTCTAAACAAGATATTGATATGATGTTCTTTATTATGCTAGGAACATAATAACAATCTTCTAATAGTAAGGTGTCTCCCGATGGAAGCCTGAGGTTTGTTGTCCCAACAGCAATCGCCGCAACTTTTGCGCCGTTTCCTAGCCTCAATTCCACCTCACCTTGTCTCAGCTTGCGCTTACTTGTCAGCATCTGCACATCATGGCAGATATGAGAAGCACATCCGGTATCTAATACCCAAGATGTGGAATCTCTAACTGATAAGTTGATATCTATCATATAGATATCTGAAGCTTCAGACAGCTTCACTCTTCCATGAGCTTTATCATAAAGTAACTCCTTACAGTTCCTCTTCCAGTGACCATACTGCTTATAGTATAAACAGTCACCCTTCGCTACTCTTTCGCCTTTGTCCTTCGATCCATTATCGTTAGCTGTTGTCTCTGCTTCAGGGGCATCCAATGCCGATTCAGCAGGAGGATCAGCTCTAGGAACAAAGTTATTGCTTTCAGATCTGAAGACATTCTTCAGGCTTCTGAACCAATCTGAGTAGATCATGTAAGTCAAAACGGCATCAAGTATGCCACGGAGTGGGTTATTCGACGACATAATTCCCTACAGGAGGTAAGTAAAATTTACTTAGCAGATGTTCAATTATTAAAGTTTAAAACATGACATGGTCTTTTGTTCAAGTTTAACTCCCACTAATTTTCGACGGACTGTATAACCCTCAGTTATACAGAACGGGAGACGCCGACAGTCTCCTAGTGGGGATCAGAATCTCAATGATTTTCACTATAGCCTTGTGGATAGCACAACAAACTGTAATACAATCAGAGAGCACCCAACTCATGGGACTTGCAACTCCTTGCAATATCTGATCATGGCTTTGGTCCCCAGAGATTTAATGGCCTTGTGGATAGCACAACAAACCACTAATTCTGGTCTAAGCTAACCATCATTACGCGACGAGCATAGATTTGCATGCAGCCCTTGTGGATAGCACAACAAAGCTACATGGTTCCTCTACCCCGATTTATAGGCATCTAATGCCATAGCCACAGTTTCTCCTCCCAATTAAGCAGGCCTTGTGGATAGCACAACAAACCTGCCTAAAGTGATTCGAATCCTATGACTATAACGATGGTGGACCACGCGGTAAGTTCTCAACTACTCGCGTTACGGCTTAGAGTTTATCTGAGGGTATTTAGATAACTTTTATCTTGGTCTCTCCTAGGTGATAGTATATAAATATATCGTATATATTTACTAAATACTATAACCTGCTTTGATTCATAATCAAAAGAAAAACAATGCATCACATACATGTCATTAGTGTGGTCATAGATAGCACAGTGGGTTTGACTGGAGCCAACAGTCAAACGCACACACATTCTAATCATAACAATTATATTAGATATCCTGCAATCACATAGGTAAGAGATCTCCATCTGTACGCCTTCCTGGTTGCAGTTGTGGATCGTCCTCGCTCCTTCCTAGGTTGCCTCGATCATATTACATTAATTCTAGAATTAACAAGTAAATTGAAGAAGGCCTTATGGCGAGTACAAGAGAGAGAGGGAGGTAGAAATACATCGGAGTATGAGAGAGAGAGGTGCACAGACCTCTATTTATTAACAATTAATAAACATCATACATCCACGATCCACACAATCTATCATTCATCACATGAACAATTAAATAAGTGCATATCCATGACCACGGTGTGTTTTAAACATCCCACACATGATTCAGCGCATCACATGGCTAAAACAAATGAGTTTTCAAAATAGATAAGTTTTGGCTTTCAAAAAACTGGGATCCAATCAAAATTGGCATTTGAATTTCGAAAAACTCATTTATTATCTTAACATGCAATTAAATCTAAATTTAAAAGCATTAAATACACATCACATGCGCACACACTCCGAATTAATAAATCCAGATTATTCCATGCAAATTAGAACATTTCTAATAATCTAACACTTAGATTAAACCCCATTAATAATCTAACAATTAGACTATTAAAAGACTAATCTAACTCTTAGATTAATCCAACTAAGTTAATTAATAATTTAACACTTAAATTAATAATCAACCAAATTAATTATTGACTACTAATCTAACATTTAGATCAGTTAATTAATGTTAATTATTAATTTAACTCTTAAACCAATAATTAACACTAACTAATTAATAATTAATTAATCTAACTCTTAGATTAAATAATTAAGGTTATCATTAATTTAACTATTAAATTAATGACTAACAATAATTAATCAAGGACTGCTAATTTAACATTTAAATTAGTCATTAGAATTAATTATTAATTTAACTCTTAAATTAATAACTAACTCTAAATTATTAACAATTAGAAATGCTATTAACTAATAATCTAACAATTAGATTAATAATCATTAATCACTAATTTTAACTCTTAAAATTAGACAAATTAAGGTCAATAATTAGTTTAACATTTAAACTAATATTAACCTCAATTAATCCACAACTAATTGCTAATAAATAAACCCTTAATTACATAATGATTGAAAATCATTACAGCCCAATTTAATAAATTTGAATTATAATTAAAACTGTCAAAACAGATTTTTGAATTAAATTAAAATTCAATTCTAATATTATTAAATGGGCTTATATGTAATAAAGGGGTTTAATAAAATAGGGATTTAAAGGGTTAAGGGGCTCAGCCCATTGGGGCCGAGTGGCTCGGGCCCTGTAGGCCCTGGGCTTGAGCCAGGCGCGCCCTGGGCCCGAGCCAGGCGCGCCTGGGCTCGGGCCCGGTCCGGCCAGGGGCGTTGCCGGTCGGACCGGCCCGCCAGCACTCCCCAAACACCGGTCGAACCGGCCTCCCTCAACCTGCAACCCGACGACCTATTGCAGCAGGGAACCCTAGCCGGCGGCGGCTGGGGTTTGCAGGCGGCGCCGGCGGCCGCCACCGGCCGTGCCCCGGCTCTGGCCGGCGATGCCCCGGCGCCGGCGGTGCCCCCGGCGCCGGCAGGGTCGCCGGAGAGGCCCCAAAAGAGCCGGCCAAGCCCCTGAAATTCTCCAAAAAATTGGTTTTCGCAGGGTTTCTAAACCCGATTTGGGGCTTGAATTTTGTGGCTCTCCAAGGCCATTCCGGCGCCGGAAGAATACCGGATGTGGAGTGGTGACTATCACATGTGGATCCGGAGTCTCGGCCGGCCATCCCAACGCTTGAGAGGCCGATTAAATCTGCCGTAAACTCGCCGTTCTTCGTCTCACGAAGAACACGAAAACCCCCAAAATAATCTCGAAAAATCATGGAAAAATAACCAAATTATTTGTGTTCATCTCATTAACACTATTCCGTCATTTTAATCGAATTAAACGCATGGAATAACTCAAGAAAAATCAATTTCGGAAACCGAAACGGGACGAGAAACAGTGGAACCTGGCTCTGATACCACTGTTGGGTTTTCTCGGTTTCTCCGGATCGCTCACGCAGCGGAAAATAAAAATTTTACAGCGATCCGTTTACCGTTTCGAAGAACTAAAATACGATAATTGGATTATCGAAGTTCTCACCGTGTGCGGATTCGAATCCGCAGCCGTTCGGTTCCGTCGGTGTGACACCGCAAGCCGCGCAAGCGCCCGGCCTCTAGCGAAGTCCACGCGATCCTCCCCGCGACGGATATCCTCGAGTTCGTCGTTCTTCGCAGCCCGCGAAGCCTCCGCTAGTCGCCGCAATGATCGCCGCAGTGCGCGGACGATTTCCCGTCGAACGGGATTCAGAGAAGCGGCGGGGCAGATCTGGATCTGCCTGGACTCCAGAGGAAGACAGAAAACGAGGAGGGGTGGCTAGGGTTAGCAGCAGCTTGGCCTGCTCAGCCCGTTCGCTATGTTTTATACTAACCGCGCGGTTTTTCACAAAAACCCCCGGTTTGTATAAAACCCACTTATTTATCCATCGCCTTGAGAATCATTTGCGTGTGACCCTCTAGGCCCAAGTACCAATCCGGTTAATGGCCCAGTAAGCCCAGTGACTCCTCACTGGCTTTATTAATTAATTAATAACCCTTTATTAATCAATTAATCAATCGAATTGATGTCGCACATCGAATTCGATCGGGCCTCCGATCACGTTGGGTGTCAAGCAACACCGCGTGAACCCGGAAGGTATTTGGGGTTAAGTAACCCACTCTTGGAACCTTTCCGTCGACAGTTACCGCGTGGATATAATCCTTCATTCGTACAATGCTCTCGAGTCAACTCAGGGTATGGCGAGCTGTCAAACCCTAACCGGTCGACTCACTTGGATTGGATGCCGCTGATGAATATCGGAAAACTCCTTTCCCGATATTATCGTCCGCCCTGGCCAGGGACTTTCGCGCATCCTTCCTAGAGCATTCTCTCTCTAAGTACCGAGAGCGAATGATTCCTTATTGACACACAATTCCCTTCGACGGTATTCCGCTGCACCCAATCCTTGGCGTATTAGAATCCCGTGGCTAGAGATTCGTAGACCAAGGTCAAAGTACAGAAGTCCACCGCCAAGGTGTCCTTGGTGTCTCAGGTCCGAGGACCATCCACGCAACTGCGACAATAGAATCAAGCTGGTTGACAGTGAGGTACAATACCATCCAGCGATTCAGTCGGATCAGTTCAGTGAACTCATTCTCCAATGAGCACCTACAGATTCGCCTTAGTGTCTCCACACAAATGACTTATGAGACCAGTCATCCTCATCATATGAGCAGGAGTAATCTGTACTAGTCTAACCGGATATCCGATGTCCTTCTCGGATATCCTCCGACTATGAACGATTAAGAATATGTGTGTTTAAGTGATCAGTCTCATTGGTATGATCTCATCATAATCTGATCACCATAGCACATATTCACGGACTTCATTATGAAACGATAATTAACGCGATTTACACATAATGAATATTATGCCATTTTATTAATAATGAATGAGATTTACATTGTTAGATTGGCTTGTAGGCCACCTAAACTAACATCCTCAACCTCAAACTCAACAGCAAGAACAAAGAAAGGGCTCTCTTTCTTCAACCGGCTGAAGGAGGGGAACCAATGACTCAATCTTCCGCGTTCAAACAGGTAGGCGATCATATCTCTTTTGAAACTTTTTAGTTAAAAGTTTCTGGCGATCACTGCACTTTAGTTGCTGTTTTTAATAAGTTAGTTTACACTAAACAACATAGCTTTTTCATGTTAATCACACGAACATTTTCAGCACCTACATCCGTGAAAAATAAAATTTGGGACACTGGCCATCCGTCTTCGCAATCACACAATCATACAATTTTTTATGATTTGTATGTAATTAATTATCCCCCATTATGAGAAAAATTAAATTTTAAACATGAAAATTACATGATAAAATAGCATGACATTTATCATATTTGCGTAAAAAAATTTAGGCCCATCTCAAAACTCTAAACAAATTTCTTAAGAAGTGTAGGCCATCCAAACAAAACAAATAACATAGATATATTAACAATTACTAAAAATTTGTAAAGAAAATGAAAAATGGCATGAATAGTAAAACGGGTGTAAACAGTAACCCACGGGTTACTGCGGGCGCGCGGCCCCCTGTGCCCGACGCGCAGGGGCACGAGCTGCCCCGTGCGCGGGTGTGCGTTGCAACACGTGCGTGGACGCATAGCCCCCTGTGCGCGACGCGTAGGGGCGTGTGCTACACCGTGCACGTCCGCTTGCCTGGGCGCATAGTCGCCACGTGGGCGTGCAGTGGCCGTCGCCGGCCTCCGGCGGGACTGTCCGACGAACTTCCACGGCTCTGATACAAATGTTGGAAATTAATTACCTTTGTAGCGTGTACGACGTCGCAGCGGTGTGGAACGGAAGCGTCCTCTCGTTGGTGCAGAGCGGCTACCAGAGTCGCTCGCGGAGTCCACGCTTCAGATCCCGGAAGCTTCAGGAGATTCTTCTAAGGGAGAGAGATAGAGGAGATGGAGGAGTTTGTGGGAGAGATGAGGAGGAGAAATTCTTACATACGGGGCGTCTCCTCTTTATATGCTCTCGATTATATAAAAAGAGACTCCTCAAGAGTCCCCACTTCTTTGGGGTTCTTATCCTCCAAAGTCCTTTCCTCATAGAAAAGGAGTCCCAATGTGGATGCTTATCCACACGTTTAGTAATAAGGCAACAATTTATGGTTAAATTGGATTTGAGGCGTTGACAAGTATCTCGATAGAGGGGGAAGTTAGATCTTGAGGCCCTTCATTATGTACAACAAATCAATAAGAATTTGGACAAGTAAAGTAAGAAGATCCAATGATCAGAGAGCAAAGGTGTGTGGAGATGCATTTAGATATGATGTGAATCTTCAAGAGATGACTTGTACATGTCAGACGTGGCAAGTGACAGGTCTTCCATGTGAACATGCAGTTGCTTTCATCACTAGTATTAGAGGTGCCGTGCAAGATTATTATGATGGCTGCTATTCAGTGGCTACGTTTAAAGAGGCCTATGTAGTTGCCATCTCACCCATCACTGATAGGAGCTATTGGGAGCGGGTTCAGTTGGACTACTCTGTCCTTCCTCCAAAGGAGCACCCTAGGGGTAGGCCAAAGAAAAAAATATTAGAGACAAATTTGAGAAAACTGATCCAAAAAGGTCACGACACAAGTGTACAAGGTGTGGTCAAATGGGGCATCATAAAATCACTTGTAAAAATCCTCCTCTCAAGTAACTCTTACATATCTAAAATGGCTATTTTGATTACTATTTTAATGATACAGAGTTGTTTTGACGACTACTTTAACAGTAACCTATTCATTTTAGAACTAGGGATAAATTGAGGGCTGCATTCAAATCTATGTCAAACACTTGTCACAGATTAAAGAAATATATGAAATTGTAGCTATGCAATTGTTCTTTGTCACAACACCAACACAGGTTAATCTATAGTATTGACATAAAAGGGACCAAAATAAGAGGCAAACAATTGGGCTTTTCTTTACTAACCAGAAAAAAAAGACTTGCATGTTAGTTGGTTTTGGCTATTTTTTTTTCACAATATCTTGTTCTTAGATTGCTGCTTTAATTTCATTCATTGAACATCTTGTTTTCAGCTATCAAATAATTGACTTCTCTACTACACTATGAATGCATGTTCTTAGATTGTTGTAGACTTGTAGTAACCTGGGTTACTGTTATATATCTTGCATCCTTGCTTATTGCCAGGTGCTATTTGATTGTGTCATCCTACATTTGTATTGATGTTGATGCACATTTTATCCAACCAATTATGGATAACCAATAGATAATCTTTTAAACTGTTCTAGAGCTTGTCTTTTTTTTTTTTTACTTCTCAGCCAGACTGGGGGTGAAGGTAGAACTAAGGAGAGTGTTGCATGTTCCACTGAAGCTCAAAGTAGGGGTGGAAGCCATGGCTGACGTGGTGGCAACGGAGGAGGATCAAGTGCTAGCCGTGGTAGAAGGAGAGCTACTGGTGCACAAGGAGGCCGGAACAATTCTGGAACCTCCCAAACTAGGGCTAGCAAAGTTAAAACATCTACTGCTCAACATCAAGGCCAAGGCATTGTTGGATAGTCTCAAGCCGGATAGTACTCAAAGTCGAAGATGGATGAATTCAAAAAAACTATCATTTTTGTTTAACATGATACTTAAATGTCATTTTCATGGTCATGATCAATTAATTTGTACTAGCCATGAATGATTTGCTATACATTAACCCTAGTGGTTATTTAAGCATAATTGTGTTGGGTTTGATGATGAAAAACTATTATATGCTAAGCTTTGTGATGAAACTCACATGTTGGGTTTAGTATGACTAAATTTAGGTCTTGCATACGTCTGGTTTTGAATGTTTTTTGTGGTGGTTCTTTTTTTATGTGGTCAGGTGGTTACATTGGATATATTTTTTATGGTAAATCCTAGTCATTTTAATTGTGATAGGTTGCAGCTGACATGAGTTTTGTAATCAAGCTTGTTTTTTGCCTGTCAACCAGTTTTTTGATGGTGAAAACATAGATACATGCCCAATTTGTTAGTGAAATAAGATTGGTTCTTGAGTTCATTACCATTTGATCGTTCATGTCCATTTGCAACAACCAAGTTCGTAATTGAACATTAATTTTAGCATGGCCACTAGTGCCGAGTAACCTCTAATGACCTGTTGTGAAGGATGGGGGTAAGAAAATTACCACAATTAGTGTGATTAAATTGTAGGTGTTATAACCTGTAGTTGTGATTGTTCAGTAAGATTGTTCTCTTTTTTTCTTTTTCTTTTTCTTTTTACTATTTAGATATGTTGTTGTTTAGCAAAAAGACAGGTGGAATAGTCAGATGGTCAAATTAGATGTTATTTAAACATTAACAATATCTATTTTCTTCACGTAGCCATTACATGCAAGTTACATGAAAAAAAAAAAAAAAGCTAGTATAATTACAAGTGCCCAACAAAGGATCATCACATGTTGGAGGCATCTTTTTATTGATGCGATTTATTAGTAATCATTTCCTCTCGCCATTAATTGATATTTGATATATCCACTGTCGTGTAATTTGCATCATCCACCCAATCAAAAAATCCGCAATCTCTATTGTTGTTGTAGCAAGGACATCAATAAAAACGTCGACCTTTGTTAGAAGGTTTAGAAGATACAAGCACTCTGCACGGACATTCAATTCTTGGTATTATATTGGAGGATGACCAAAAGAACTTGAAGCCTAAAAGAAGAAAAGATGAAGAGAAAAATGAGTTTTGTCAATAATTTGTACAACAAATGAAAAAAAAAAAAATACCGATTCAGCTATCACATGATCGAGTGAGAAAGATGATTGACGTAGAAGAGTGAATGCTAATGCAAAGGAGAAGAGAGGGCGCTGGAGGTTGATTTGGAGGGGTAGAGGCCAATTTATAGCCCTGAATGCTTTCAAACGGCTCTTTTTATTACCATTATAGGGATTTTGTCATAATTATTAAACTTTTCAAAGACGTTGTTAGAACATACTTTTACGTTCATGTTTCAAATTGAAAAAAGAGAGTAAAATAATCTTTTTCGTCTATTCTGTAACGATCCACTCACTTTGACGGAATTTTATAGGCATATACTGAGCATCTTCTCTTGTACTTAACGATTCGTTACCGAAAGGACCAATAAATCTTGTTCACAAATTTTTTGGGGACCTACATCAAAATACACAAGATACAGGGACTAGTATTGAATTTGGAATGTTTACAGGGACCGAAACCCAATTAACCCTTCAATGTTTCTCTTTTTCTATCGAAGCATCTTCTTCTGCCAACTGACCATTGACAGACACAGACGGCTATGGCGAACGCAAAATAGAAGAGAGGAAGACGGGACGACTGGGGGCCGTGCTAATCTTTTTTTATTATTATTATTTGAAAGGTGGGCCCACTGTAATCAACGAGCCAACGGATAGGTCCTGATTCCAGCTCGTCTTCCTCCTAGTTGGCGTTGAACTTCTTGTCTGAGAAGCCCGTGGAATTTTGTAAGCATATTGTGAGCGGTGGGGCGTAGCCCCATTTTTTTAATTTTTTGAAATGTTTTTAAGAAGGGGTCTATCATCTCCAACATGTTCATATGATTTCATCTCCGATCAGATAATGTAAAAAAAATTTAAAACCCAATGAATACTTAAAAAAACCCTTAATGAGCTGAACCTAATAGGAAAGAGATTCAGTTCTTTATTTTTTTTTAAAAAAAATGAGTCGTCTGATATTGTAGGGAATATTAAGCTTGACTCCCCTCTAAAAAAAGTTCAAAAAATAAAAAATGTTGAAAAAAAAAGGGGCGACACTCCATTGCGGTGCAACAAGTATTATTCGGAGAAATAGTTGCTGCAATACCCCTGCACATTGCAACTGCCGCCCGATCAATGGATCTGACGGTGAGTGGTTGCTGTATCACCCTGGGGCATTGCAGCAAGTGTTTCTAAAACAAAAATCATTTATTGAGTAGGTGAGGTTCACACCATCGCAAATTCCTGGGCAAGGTAAGTAATGATGTAAGCAATTCTGCTCATTTAACCATTCTTTATATTCCTTGAAAAAGTATAAAATGTCTAATTACAATACATCTAGTGAAAAGTAAAAAATGTCTGGATCCAATACATCTAGTGATGGTAGTGAAAGGGGATACAAGCAGCCTTCTTTAGTGGAAACAGGATCCAGTAGCCAATTTACGTTACGGAACAGAAGTTTGGGAATCTGGTCTGCATCACTTTCTCATCAAAAGTACCACAGTGTGAGCTGCAATGCTTCGATTCTCACCGAGACTGTCAACCTTCTCATGTGTCTTTGCCTTGAGATTTACAACAGATGGATGAGCCCCGAGTAAATTGCATAAGTTGGCCCTTATCGACTCTTTGTGGGGACTAAGCTTGGGCTTTTGTAGGATCAAAGTTGCATCCAAGTTTCCAAGCTCATAGCCTGCTTCATGCATGAGTTTTACCTATTATTACAAATCAATGACACAATTAGCAAGAGACAGAACATCTTGCCTAAAAAAAGAACAGGAAAAGGGACCTTAACATAAACAATGGAGATTGAAGTGCGCACTTGAGCAATCCCTGTGAACCACTGATGGGGATCCAGGAGCAGCTGGAATGGAGTCCAAGGTCCAATGTGCAGTTCATTTGGCCCATTAGGGGTCCATTGGGAGTCTTTTAATTTATCTGCAATTTTCACATGCTTTTTAGTTATTTTCGGAGTCCTAGGGGTAGTTTAGTAATTTTCCTATTAGGGTTTCTTTGAAGAGTCTATATATTGTCCTGTATCCCCTCGTGGGAAAGCATTGAAGAAGAAACTTGAAATGAAGAGCCGCCGTTGCGTGTTTTCTCCCGAGACGGGACGGGAACCCTAGCCTTCTTCTCCTCCAACCCCTCTCTTCTCTCTACTTCCGGTCTACCCCCTCTCCTGTCCCGCATCAATTTGGTATCAGAGCCCAACTCCGATCCCCCATCGTGCCTTCACTGCCTTCTCTCCTTCCCTGCTACAGCTCATTCTCCCATCACCCTCCCGCTACTGGTCAGCATCAATTGGAGAAGGAGATCTTCGAGAAGGAGAGGGGTGAGATGCACCTGGGGTGAGAAGCCCCTTACCCCACCCTGCACCACCATCACCCTCCCCTTTCCCTTGCTTAGACACTCTCCTTCTTCTGTCAAGAACACATGCCCCGTCCCTCCCTCTTCCTCATCTCCATCTCCAATTCCTTCCCCATCAAACCTGTCTGTCCAGCAACAAAAAGACAAAGTTGCAGCAGGGTGGAGGTCAGTTGGATCTCTTCTCCATCAACATCAACATCACCATCTGCAACAGCACAAGAAGGAGGCGACCTCCCTTTTCTCCGTTCCCTCTTTCCCCCACTTTCTCGGTTTCTCCGGCCAATCGAAAAGACAGAAGAAAGAAGTGGAAGGAAAGGCCGGTGAGGAGGATCGGCACCTCTGTTGCCGCTGCTCCCGTCGCCAGAGTCCTCCGGCGCCGCCCTTGGCCTCTGACGGTGCCACTGCCTCGCTCCACAGGCTCTCCCGCGAAGCCATCGCCACCGTTGCCTTCTCTCGCTGCCATCGACGGGTCCCGCCGCAGCCGGCGCCGGAACCGTCGCTGCCCCTCCCCGCCGTCGCCGCCACGCTCACTCCCGCCCACCTCCCCTTCGTGCACTGTCGTCCGGTTAGGGTTTGGAGGGCTTGGAGAAGAAACCCCATTTGGATCGGGCCCGACTTGTTCAAGCCAACCGGATCCAGACCGGTTCGGCTAGCCTGGGTATTTGAAGCCTTCAAGATCCGAACCGGTTCAGCCACACCAAGGTGGTTCGAGCCAAGTCCAACCTGGTGCGAGCCACCTGCGATCAGGTCCAAGCCATGATCTAGCCGTGGTCCGACCCATCTGCAGTGAGCCAGCAAACTGGGGACTGGTTAGAGGTCTGCTACAGTGCACAGGAGGTGCATTAAGGGTCCTGCTGCACCGCCATCGCCGAAAATTGTCTGTGCTCCGATTTGCGTGCCACTAGCGCCGTTGGGATCGTCTCAGCGAGGCCGACCTCGTTGCACATCCGATCTTTCAGCAGTGTCTCGTTTTGCGTGCCGCACTTGCACGCTTACGAGGACACTCGGGCGTGCCGTTCGAGATCTTTCCGGACTCCGATTGGTGCACCGTTCGCGCCATTGGATCCGTCTCGACAAGGCCAGCTCGGATCCAGTGTGCTGTTCCCAGATTTGCCTTGTTTTGCGTGCCACTTCTGCACGCATACCGAGGACCCCGATCGTGCATCCCGAGGCCAACCCAAGTTGCCTCGATTCACGTGCCAGCATCCCAGCGCACAGATTTCGCAACAACTAGTACCCGCTTACCTTGTTTTATGTGCCACCTTTTGCACGCATATCGAGGATGATGATTTGAGCTCTAATTCTTGTGCCGATCATATCGTTGGCATCATTGCAGTGAGGCGGACCTCGTCCATCATTTCTTTGGCCAGTGGTACGTTTTATCATCATGGATTTTAGTTTTGAGGTAGAGCTACCCAATTCCGTGAAAACTCGGATGTATCTTGAAGCAACGTCGTTCGGCAACGTCATTTCACAATCTATTGTGGATTCTATCTCCCACACGGACTACGTAAGGGTCTCTAGAAATCAAGTCTATGTGCCATTTTTCCATCTCTTAAGGAGCAGCAGTACTTCCCGAGCCGTCAGGTATTATGATGATGCATGGTGCAAAGTTATACCCCATGGCTCGTATATCGATTTGGGTAGAGAATGGATAGACGAGCGGCAAGTTGTGATTGATCATACTGGACGAGATTGTCTAATACAACCTGAGGAATACCAGGCACCCTTTCTTATTCTCAATGCCACTTATCAGGATCGAGAGAGGTTTCAACAAGCAGTTGATTGGGAGCGCGAGAAGTCCCAGATGAGGAGTGAGCTTCAGAAGATTTCTGCCATGCTGGCCAAGCTGACCAAGCCAAAAGATGTTGTCTATGAGGCCGACCCAACGATGCTTGAGGAGTATGAAAATCAAATGAAGGAGGTGCACTATGTGGCCGATCCAGTCCTAGAAGATGAATATTTGGGGGAGGTCGAATCGGTAACGCCTATAGCAGATAATGACCTCTTCCCCACTAAAGGGAATGGGCCGAAGACAGAACCGCTACTGGAAGATGTAGTCGATCAGCCGAAGGTCGTTAAAGATGTCATCAGTTTGCATGATTTTGACCACATATGGAGCGACGTCGAGGCACAATTTTCTTCTCAGGTTGGAGCATTCATGTGCGCGATGATTCATGGGTCATCGGTGTTGTTTTCCGAGCATGCTGTCATCATTCCCCCATGGATATTGACTCATTTTAAAATTCGAGGACGAATTTTTTCGAATCAGGGGAGAATGATGGGGATCCAGGAGCAGCTGGAATGGAGTCCAAGGTCCAATGTGCAGTTCATTTGGCCCATTAGGGACCCATTGGGAGTCTTTTAATTTATCTGCAATTTTCACATGCTTTTTAGTTATTTTCGGAGTCCTATGGATAGTTAAGTAATTTTCCTATTATGGTTTCTTTGAAGAGTCTATATATTGTCCTGTATCCCCTCGTGGGAAAGCATTGAAGAAGAAATTTGAAATGAAGAGCCGCCGTTGTGTGTTTTCTCCCGAGACGGGACGGGAACCCTAGCCTTCTTCTCCTCCAACCCCTCTCTTCTCTCTACTTCCGGTCTACCCCCTCTCCTGTCCCGCATCAACCACCCTTTCCCTAACCCCCGGCCAAGGAAAATAAGGCATGCAATTAGTTTGTCACAAGAAGAGACAAGAATGAAAAGGGGAAAAAATGCGATCATTCCATTAAGGATAAGTATCCTATCCCATGCATAAGTGACTACACACACCCCACCACTCTTCCCAGTACTGCAACTACATTCATTGTATATGTATTCAAATTCCTTCCTCAAGAAGGGTATAATTGTATGTTCCCTGTGTTGGATATAGTTATCCTCAAAGCCAATCATCTGGTACTTATGTACATTCTGGTTACTAATAAATGATAATTAATTCATTATGAAAAATCACGTTTAAGTCCGTAGAATTATGTGAAAATATTGGATCACAATGAGATTACGATAATGAGATCAATACTTCTGATCATAATTCTTAAATTATTCGCAGTCAAAGGATATTAGAGACATGACATCTTATATCTGGATAGATTGGTATGTTTTGTGCCTGTTCATATGATGAGGGTGACTGATCTCATAGTCACATGTGTGTAGACATTAGGACAAGCACACATATACTCATTGGAGAATGAGTTCACTGAACTGATCTGACTTGAATTGCTAAATAGTAAATTACATGACTGTCAACCAACTTGATTCAATGTCACAGTTGCATGATTAGTACTCATTGGAAAATAAGTTCACTGAATTGATCTGACTTGAATTGTTGGATGGTAAATTACATGACTGTCAACTAGCTTGATTTACACAGTTGTGTGCTTGGTCTTTAAACCTGAGACATCAAAAACACCGTGTCGTTGGACTTCTGAACTTTGACCTTGACTCACAGATTTCTAATCATGTGGTCATAATTAGTCAAGTGATCGGATTCAGTAGAATATCTTCGAAGGTGATTGAGTGTTCAATACGGATCATTCGCTCTCGGTAATTAGAGAGAGAATGTTTTGGGAATGATACGTGAGAATATCAGACCAGAACGGACACTATATCAGAAAAAGTGAGTTTTCTGATATACTACAGTGGTATCTAATACAAGTGAATTGACCGGATAGGATTTGATAGTTGACCATGCCTGAGATTAACTCGGAATCATTGTCCGGATAAAGGATTAAATCTACGCGGTAATTGTTGACAGAAAAGTTCTATAAACGGATTGTTGAACCCTATTACCTTCCGGGATCGTGCGGTGTTGCTTAGTATCCAACATGATCGGAGGCCCGGTCGATGAATGTGTGCGACATTAATTCGGTTGATTAATTAGTTAATATGAGATATTAACTTAATTAATTAAGTCGATAAGGTATTATTAGACTTAATGGGTCATTAACTGGACTGGTACTTGGACTTAAAAAGTCACACGCATAAAGATTTTCAGTTCGGATTCATTAAATATGTTTTATACTAAACTAGAGACTTGTGAAAAGTATCTCGCGTTTAATATAAATAAACGCCATGAGGAAACCCTGGGCCAAGCTCCAGCAGTTCCCTCCTGTCTGGCCGCTCTCGTCTCTCTCTCCTCTCTCTAATGTACGCCCCTAGCAACGCTACCTACGACTCTGCTTTGCACTTTCACTTTCCGACTGTCGGGAGCTCCGCCCGACACCGCAGGCACTGCCGCGGAGAGACATCTACGGCGATCGCGTCACGTCTAACGAGAAGAGATAAAGATGAACCCTTCAACGAAGATCGCGTAAATACAGTTGGAGACCGGACACTTGCATGGCTAGCGACATCGCTTCAACGGAACCGAGACGGACATAGATTTGAATTCATGCACGATGATATTCGATCACTCGATTTTTCATCTTTTTATTCGAAACGGATTAGGAACGGGCTGGATCGATTTTTATCTTAGTTTTCGTTGTGTTCTTCATCGGCTCGCCCTAATCCTTATAGTAGTATCAGAGCCACGTTACCACTTGATTCGTTTCAGCATTCTGAAATAAATCTTTAGATTAATTCCATGCTAATTTTTCAATCTTTAATGTTGATCAAGATTCATGTTGATGAATCAGAATCGTAAAATCAAACTTTTCTGTATTAAACAGTTCAGAAAAATAATTCTGAATTTTTATTTTATTTTTTCCATGTTCTGTACAGTGGAGGGGTTTAGGCGCAGCCACCGTCGGCGACCCCGACGTTGCCGGTGGTCCTGGCGACCACTGTCGACAACTGCCTACCCAGCAAGGGCGGCAACAAGCGGCAGCGGCGGTCCCCTCATCTCCTTCTCTGCCTCTCCTCTGCCTTCCGGTTGCAAGAAGGAAGGAGGGGGGAGGGGGAGAGATTGGTGGTGGGGGAGGCGACTTAGGGTTCGACCCTAACTCCCCACCCTGTTGGGCCTGGGCCCAGTCTAGGCCAAGCCAACCCACGCTGGCTCGAGCTAGGCAGCTCAATCGGAATGACCTGGCCCGAGCCCTAGGCCTGGGCTATGCCAGGGACAAGCTATAACCTAGCCCAACCGGACTGACCTGGCCTGAGCCCTAGGCCTGGGCTATGCCAGGGTCTGCACGCATGGAAAGTTATGAGTTACCTGGGTAGGAGTGCTCGTGGGGTGTTGAACAGTTGCCAACTCCGAACAAAGGGCAATGCTCTATAGGGTATTACTTCTTCTATTTGGGGTATGCAATGTTATAGGCTATGTGCATTCCTTTAATTGTTTATGTTTTATTAATTGTTGATGTATGAAGTTCTTGGCACACACTTCCTCTTCTTTATTCCTATTGCATTGCAGTCCATAACTTGAATTTTTACTAGACCCAAACCCACTACCGAGTGACCACAGTGGTGACTCCAGCACGACCTCAAATCCAGAGTTGGGGTTATCACATGTAATCTCTACTATAAATAAGAAGGCAATTTCCCCAATTAAAATGATGAAAATGATCAGATAAAGGTGCAGATGGATCAAGCATATGCTGAAACTGTAAGAAAGATTTGTGACCAATTACAGGAATAATGCCAACTCATGTTAACAACACCAAGAATGAAAGCCAGCCAAAACGATACTAAGAAATTACTACATTAATTGAGCTGATACATATAACAATTCAAGAAAGTCTATATGGTCTATTTGCAACAGCCAACAATAACCAACATTCTTTCAACTTAGGAAGCACCTATTTCTAAAACATCCAGTATCTGATAGGAAATAGAAGACTCATATAGAAAACTTCATTTCATTTCTAAATAATAGATTACCAGCTCGTATAAATTTGATTCGAGTATCAACAGCAGAAGAAGAATCTCAATACATATATAATTGTCAGGTTTGCATTTGAATGAGACAATTTCTTGCAAAGAAGTTGAATACTCCTTAGGAGAGTCATGAGTAATCTATGGCACATTATGACAAATCAAGTAGCAGGCATATAATATGAGTTTGTGTCAACAGCAAAGCATCTTATGAAACCCTCGAATAGTGAAATCATTAAATCCAGTCTGAAAATTATGGTTCAGAGCTAATGAAAAGGCACCAGCATAACACAATGTCTCCATGCAATGCATAAAAGACAGGAGCTCTTATGCTTGTACAAGATGGCCATTTGCATGTCGTGGCAATTGCAATTCAAAGATTTAACTTAAACCTTGCCTCTTCATGAGTAGCAGGCCTTTGATGGCTAGATTTGTGGCAAAATGATGGAGAATCTACTTGTTGAGGATGTTTTCTCAAGAAAAGGTGACCATAACAGATAAATGCATATGTTTGAATGCACCAATGCATAACAAAATCTGTATGCATAGTAAAAAATTGTACTAGGGTCATGAGCGTTGGCTAAGAATCATGTAGTGCAATGGCAAGAAATGTCCAGTTTCAAATGGAGCATCTGGAGAACTCAACAAATTCGTGGCTGACTATAGCAGCATCACTTGCAATGCAAAACTACTAAGGACGAAGCTTTTGCATGCAACTAGCTTAACCAAAACTGGAAGGGGTTATCATCCTATGAAATGGGGATTTTTTTATGGAATTGGTTTCTGTTTGTTTATTGATGGATTAGAATCTTGGGAAAGATAATCTCTATAGACTTTCAGTGGTGTTTGTGGATCCTATGAATGCAATATAAGGAACAGCAATGCTGGAACTGTTAAAGACACAATTGCATGTTTTGAATGTTAGTGCATATGATAAAATTTCAACACTGCGGGGGAGCCTTGCTGCACTAGTAAGGTCACTCCATTGGTCACAGGTTCAAAACCAGGAACAGCCTTCCTGCAGAGAACAGGGGTGAAGCTGCACACAACTGTGTTTCCCAGACTACTTAATTTGTTATAGTTTGCCAAATGAATATACCCTTGGTTGTATGAAACATTTAGATAATTACTTAGAAATAAGATGGATGGTGGTTTATAAATCAAATGGTTGGTCATGTCAAAAAGAATTTGCAAAAGAAAACAATGTAAAAATGATCATAGGTCAGTTTGCTTATATGAAAAAAAGTCAAGCATCAATGAAATAGGATCTCATATATATTTAATTTGAATATTGATATTATAACTTTTTTATTATTTAGCACAAAAATCTTATGTGCTTGTTAGAATTTGCTAGATAATGATGATAACGAAACATTACATATTTGCTTTACCAGCTCCCACCAGAGGGGAAAAAACAACCTTCTGTTTATTCATTCTGTTTACCGTATGCAGATTCATATTCAATTTATTCACATACAGAAAAGGTCAAAACTTTCATGGCTAGAGAAATATATAAAACTACCAACTTACTAACAAAATCTTCGTTGATTAATTCTTTTATATTTATCACTTTAACAATGACATTGTGACTGTAAGGAATGCTTTAGGACTTGGATGATATTATCTTAGTTGATGAAAGTGTAAGGGATCTAGAAAGTTAGAACATCGGAGATGCCAAGAACTGTAAATGTTCTAGACCTAATCTAATTAAGATAAAATAAATGAAATTTTAGCAACACAAGATTATAAAAAGTGGATTGTGTTATAATCATGGCTTGCTGTATCGTACCGGATCGGGCCAACTCATACGAGTCAACTCGTACCTGGACGAGTCTGAGTCGTTGGGACGGTTCGAATCGTCAAGTCGCATCCGACTCGAGTCGACACGATGCGATTCGGTTTGACTCGTGCTGACTCGATGTGACTCGTATGTGAATCGTGACGACTCATACGATACGTTGCGATCCGGTATGGGTCACTGTGATCCGGCTCAAGCCTGCTCAATGTGACTAAATGTGACTTGTATCTTATTAAGTAGATTTTTTTTCTAATTTGATAAGTAATTAGACTTTTTTCTCCAATTGTAAACAATTAGACTTTTTCTCTAATTTAATAGGTGATTTACACTTCTATATTGATTAATAGGGTTGATTCCTCCTAAATTTATCTCAAAGTCATTGTCATTAATAAATCATTGGAGTTAAAAGTTTATTTCTGCCATAATTATTCACAAAATTAAAGAATCTAAAAAAATAAAAAATAAGCATGGATCAGCCTGACTCATGCAAGTCGGACCAAAACGGCCCGAGTCAGATCGGTATCGTATCGTATCTAGGAAGATATGATCCAATACAGATCAGCCATACCGCGAACCTTGGTTATAATTGATGGACAAGTTGTTTCTAAAACTAGTAGACTAAGATCTATTATTCAAGAGAAGGGAGAGATCAAGATGTTGCATGCATGGCAAAGGCATGCTAGATGAAGTGGAGAGGCATTTTGGGAGTTCTATGTGATCATCATGTACCATTAAAGCTTGAATAAAAGTTTATAGGACAACCATGTGACTTGTTATGCTTTAGTAGTGACTATTAGACACCATAGAAAATGTATGTAGTAAACATGGGGATGTTGAGGTAGATGTATGGAAAACTAAGAAAGACAAGATCCGGAATGAATGAGTTCATATTTGCAGACTCAGTTGTAGCTTCGATTGATGCTAGGTTGAGGGGAAAAAGTAAATAGTATAGACATGTTCACAATCACCTTAGTTTGGTTCTACTTAGAAGGTGCAATCTAGTTCAATTGGAAATGTTAAAAAGGACCCAAGGAAGATCTAAACTGAGATTTTCCAACATTGTAAGAAAGGAGCTTTTCTAGGTTCACCTTTGAACATGGTAGGACAAGATTCTTGTAGTCGACCGTAAATAAACAGATGTGATGAGACACCAATGATGATGATGATTATGACGACGACGACGACGACGACGATGATGACGACGACGACGATGATATAAGATTTAATGCCAAAAAATGAAAATACATTGGAATTATGAGTTTAAGTTTGTGGCATTAAATAATTATAGGGCACTCAATTCTTACCCAAATTCAGGGGATATATGCTGTGGCAATGAACCCATGGAACTCTGATTTTGACTCAACAATTTTATCGGTTAACTGGAGCTTTGGATAGAGCATAGTAGAATCCAGAAACATACAAGTAACATATGCAACAGTCCTAAGCCTTGGATAGCTAGTCAAATGATCACTGACTTAGAGAAGCCAATCATAGATTTTTTAAAAATCGCCAGAAACAGACATAGACTGTTAAAACAGAATAGAGTTGGGAGCACACAAAACCTAACAACCATGGACTAATAAATCGTTGCAACAACAACTTAAAATCTTGAACCACGGGAGGAGAGGACTTGTGTGTGTGTGTGTGTTGAACGAGAACAAAAAAGGAAAAGAAATCACCACGCCACACCGTGTGGGAGAAAGAAGGAAAAGCAAGCGGCCCACAACTCACCGCCTCCTTCAAGAAGACAGAGGATGCGGCACCCCTCCATTTGGGGTCGCTGTCGGGGAAGATCTGGCCGATGTCGGGGAGCCCCAGCGCTCCCAATATGGCGTCCACCACGCAGTGCAGCAGCACGTCACCTGCACGCCCACCCACCGTCATTTCGCCATCCAAATCGTCTACCCAGGAGGAGAACACACTAGTACGCCGATGGTTTAGGGCTTACCATCGGAGTGGGCTTCGCAGCCGCGGTCGTGCGGTATGTCCACGCCGCCGATGATAAGCGGGAGGCCCGGCTCCAGCCTGTGCAGATCGAAACCGTGCCCCACCCGGAAGGGGAGGGAGGGGGGCGGCGGGGAGGCGCCTGCCGAGGCGTCCAGGTCCACCACCACGGGGCTGCCGACAGATGCCGCCACCCTCGGCGCAGAGGAGCGGAGGGACAAAGGGGAGGCGAGGCGAGGGGAGAAGAAGCAGAGGGAGCGGCTGCGGGTGGTGAGGGGTAGGGCTTGCGCGGAGGTCCTCGCCCTCGGGAGCGCGGGAGAAGCCAGGGAGACCAGCGACCACGAGGCGGTGGCCATAGCGCGAACTGCTGCCTGCCGGTGCCGGGGGACTTGAGATCGGAGAAGAAGAAGGAGAAGAGGAAGAAGAAGAAGTATCCAATGGACGATCGGGGTCAGCTGCGTGCGTTTGCGGGCGCCCGGCCACGACCAAGTAGTAGAGTAGAGTAGAGGCGCCCGAGAAGGCAGGAAGGAGCATGTGGGCGGCTTTCTTTTCTTTTCTCTTGTTTCGTCCGGATTGATGGAGCAGGTCAACCGTTTACTGGCTGCAACATCTTTCCGCTTTTTTTTTCTTTTTTTTTTTGAGAAATTCGGTTTTTACAGGAGTTTCACCTGTTTAACAATAACAAGTCTCATTTAGAAATATTTTCTCATCAAACACAGGTAGATCCTCTGCACCTTCTCTGGTACGGGAGGAAAGGTTGTTAAATGACCTAATGTACCATCACTTTAATAATTCTTTACTTACAATCAAATTGTGATACCAAATGTAACGACCCGTTATCTTATAATTAAGAATCTCATTATTAAATGAGTTTCAGATCATTATTATTCAAAATCAAATCAAGATCACAAGATAATCTGGAAAATATGTGATTAATTAAGTTAAACAACAACTAAAGTATCGAACTATAAAGTAGAAAGTGCAGGAAATAAAAATTATTACAGTCTGATTCGATTCAGCAAGTAAATATATAGTCTACAACTGAAAAAAAAAAAATAGTGTATACAAGCTAAAAGTAAAAGATACAACTACATCAGGACATACCGCAAAATAATAACTGTTTGCGTGCAACCTAAGACGAACTCCGCAATTCTTACGTCCGTCGAAAACCCTCACCTGAAAACACAGAGTTAGCTATACTAGATAATGGCTCAATAAGGATCCCCATTTCTTACACACACAACCACAACACAACAAAGAGATAGATGCGATATATTCATAAAATAAATAATCAGCAAAACTATGTGTATGAAATAAAAGAAACTGCAAGGTCAAACAGCAAAACACCAACCCGTTGCAACGAAGCTGCAATCCCTCGGACAACATACGGGCTACTCCGGCCTGTAATACTCAAAGAGATTCTGCTTCCGTCCAATCACGAGCGACGAAGTTCCAAAATATGTCACTCCTACACCGGCACTAACTACTACTCTGGAGTACGCCCAGTGACCCTCGCCTCTTAAACACCACCGTGTCTCTTCCACACCAACACTGTGCTACTCTCACACTAACACAAGATGTAAAAAACTAGCCAAACTATCATTCAAGGTCCATAACCACTAGTCACAAAACATACAAATCAGAATACATGAAAAACCCCGCCCCGCCCCAAGGTATAATTTCAAGCATACATTACCAAATTTATTTAACATTTATATAGGAATCTAATTTACATAACTTATAGAGAAATTAATTCAATATAAATATAAGTTACACTCTATGGTTGCGAGAAATAAGGGAGCTCGGGTTTATAGAAACTAGCCTGAATCGCGTCGACCTAGGTAGAGGCGTTTCACAAATCACGTCAGCCTGTGTAGACGTGATTCAAAACCCAAAAGTGGTTACGCAGAAACTAAGGGGACTCATGTTCATAGGAGGTCGCCTGAATTGCGTCGATCTAGGCGAACACGTTTCACAAATCATGTCGATTTGCGTGGACGTGATTCAACGCCCGAGACCAGTTCATAGAAGGCCTTTCCCTGGTCTCTTCGAGCCACAACACATTCCATTAACTTCATTAAAATATGATTTATACCATTCATAAGCAATTTACCCAAAACTAACATTCATAAGAGAATTAATCCCCCAAGGATGATAATCCCAACCCATAAGAAAACCATGATTATCACATTGAGAAATCACTATAAACACGCTCATAATTCCCCCAAAATCTCTACACAATATGGGCAATTCTAACAAGAAATCACCGAAATCAAAAGATTAGCCGATTGAAACCTGATGAGGATCATCACCCTACATGCTACTTGTGCTCCTCCCGACTCCTCGCGGAGTTCCCTCGCCGTGGAAGTGTCGCCGTGATGCCGACAAACTACCTATTAGTATTAGATGGTCTCAAAGTCAATCCGATACTATGTATTGATTCAGTTTATTAATAAATGGCATTAATTCATTATGTGTGATTAATTTGATCTATGTTTATCATATCACGATGAAGTCTATGAACATGTGCAATAATTTTCGGATTATTATGAGATCATAATTACAGGACCGAAGAATTATAAACACATATGCTTAATTGTTCCTAGTCATAGGATGTTTGAGAAGGACATCGAACATTCGGATAGACTAGTATAGGTTTCTTCAGCTCATATGATGAGGATGACTGATCCTATGAGTCACTTGTGTGGAGACACTATGCTGGACTTGTAAGTGCTCATTGGCGAATGAGTTCACTGAACTGATCCGACTATGAATCGCTGGATGGTAAACACCTCACTGTTAACCAGCTCGATTCTTTTGTCACGGTTGCGTAGATGATCCTTGGACCTGAAACGCCAAAGATATCTTGTTGGTACGTTTCTGAACTTTGACCTTGACTAACGAATCCCTAACCATGGGTTATCAATAAGTCAAGTGATCGAGTTCAGGGAAATGCCCTCGAAGGTAATTGTGTATTCAATACGAGATCATCTGCTCTCGATAGTTTGAGAGAGAATGTTCCGGAAATGATGCACTTAAGTCCCTGGCCAGGGCAGACTCTGTATCAGATAAAGAGTTATCCGATATAGATTAGCGGCATCTGATTCAAGTGAATCGACCGGTTAGGGTTTAACAATAAACCATATCCTAGGTCGATTCAAGAACATTGTACGGATGAAGGATTGTAGCCACGCGCTAACCAATAACGGAAAGGTTCCAATAGAGGGTTGCGATAACCACAATGCCATCCAAGATCACGCGATGTTGCTTGGCATCCAACGTGATCGGAAGCCCGTCCAAATTTATTGTGGGACATTAAATTCGACTGATTAATTAAATATAAGGATATTAATTAATTCAATGGGTCTGTAAAGAGTTAAACCGGGCATAACGGGCCATTAACTGGACTGGTATTTGCGCCTAGAGGGTCACACGCAAAAAGTTTTCAAGTCGATGGATAATCCGATAGGATTCAGATAAGTTTGGGTTTTTATGAAAAATCGCAAATAGGCTTATTATAAAAGAACGGATGCTAGGTCGGAGGCCAGCAACCTTAACCTAGCCGCCGCCTTCTTTCTCTCTCCTCTCTACTGGGCGCACGACACGAGGCGACCATCTGGAGGCTCCGCTTCGACTCCCGACTACTCTGCCTTCCGTTCGACGGGAGATTCCTAATCTTCATGTCGCGGCGGATTACGCGCAGCCAGACAGGATCTACGAACGTCTCATCGAGCGAGGAGGCGAGGACGATCCATCGCAAGGAGAACCGCGTGGATACCGCTAGAGACCAGGCAACTGCGCGGCTTGCGGCATCGCTCCGACAGAGCCGGAAAACGAATGCGGATTCGAATCCGTGCAAGGTAAATCCGATTTACTCCGGTCTTGTTTTTGTTGATCGAAACAGGATGGATCCGATCCCGAGAAATTTTATTCCGTTGTGTTTTGGGTCGGATCTCGACACACCGAACCCTACACTACCAAGCTCTACCTTCTCGCCGCCAAGCCACTGCTAGTACCGTTGTGAACATGACAACTCCACTGAGACGTCGGCCGCTGTCCAAAGAACGTAGTGCCATAGTGGAGATGGTGGTGGAGTGCCTTTGGAGAGGGGAGATGGAGTAGTGGAGGAGGAAGAAGAAGAGTAGAGAGGGAAAGAGGGAGAGAAGGGAGAATGAGAGGGAGAAAAATGAGAGAAAGGAGGAGGTAGTTCAAAGGGAAAGCCTCCAGGCTTGCCTCAGGTGCCCCCAGCTCAGCCTGGGGGAGCTACGGGCTGAGCGAAAGTCATGCACAGGTCCTCTAAATCGTGTCTTCCCAAGTGGACACTGATAAGTTGGTATTTTTTATTGTTAAAAGAACAAATGTATGCACTATATTCATGTTTTTATGTTTAAAATAGCATGAAATGATAGACAACTTCGTACCGATTCCAATGGTACCAATTTCGTCAAATTTCGAGTTAAAAATATCATCATTTCATACATTTGCGATTTTCTCAGCAAATCCGTGAGAAATCAATTGATTTAAGCATAAATGTAATTTTATTCATGATAATATCTTAATTTACATTTATTTTATGTGAACAGGACATGAAGAAGATGCAGTGCAATTAGCTAAGTTTCTGGTCGTTTGTGGGAAGGACGGGAGTTCGAATCCCAACAAAATTGGCTTTATTTTGGCAAAAATACTAAATGAGGGGTAAAAGGGTATTTTGCTATCCTAAATGATTGTCCTAATTCTTACCCAAGAAGAGAACAAGAGGAGCCAGCTGCCATCCACTTTCTTCCTTTTTTTTATTTTAAAAATTCTCTCTCCCTTTTTAAAAGGTCTCTCCTTCCTTCCTTCTCTCTAACTCCTACTTTTTCTTCTGCCTCTTGCCTTCTCTCCCTTTCTCTCTCACTTTTTTTTCCTCTCTGCTGCAGTACTCGCGGGTATTGTAACTGTAGCACCTCTCTCTCTCTCGCTCGCTCTCTCTACATCTCTCTCAAACCAGCGGCTGTCAAGGACAAGAGGTGAACTCAAGGCACTGTAACTGATTACTAGAAGGAGTTTAGGGTGGCCAAAGATCCACGCGAAGGGCGACGATGGCTGCAAGCACCAGTTTTCTCTCTCCATCACCTCTCTCTCTAGTTTTTGAGTTCTCTATGTTACACTGTATTTAGAATATTTTTTGTAAAAGTTTCCTTATAAAAGTCATATTATTTTTTTATTTTCAATGTCTCTATAAAATTTCATATAGTTATGTTAACAAATGACAGTAGCTCTTTTGAAAACAATTGTCTTTTCTCCCTCTTTTTGTTCTACAACTTTTATTTTTTCTTCTGTTGACACTACTCAAACTTTATATTCTACTTTTAATTAGTATTTTAGAGGTAGTCATAGTTCAGTAGATGGTCAGATTATGCTCGTTTAGGAGTGCTCCTTTTGTGAGTTCATAGTAAATCCGATTAGTTTCAATTGTTATTTATTAAATCATCATGTTCCATCTTCTTTCTTCTCTATTTTTTCTCTAAAAAAATTCAAAGTTTTCAACTTTAAAAATCTATTTCCCTGTGGATTCGACTCGGACTCACCATTGATATTGTTAAAAATTCAATTTGAATGAATCGATTAATTTAGATTGCTAGCTTTGATTTTTAACGACACAATCTTAAGCTATCAATTTTTGGCACCGTTGCCGGAGATTTAAATTTTTAATTTTGATTATTTTGGATTTAGTGTAATTATTCTTTAGTTTTTTTTTTTCTTATTTTTGTAGGTGTATTGAAAAAAAAATGGAAAGCAAAATCATTGGTAAGTGTGTTCCAACATTACCTTTTTCATTTTCATTATTTTAGTTAGTTTCTTTTTTTTGTAGTTTCTAATTTAGATAGGTTTTCATTAACTAAAAGAAGAAAATTCAAATTCAAATTTAAAAATTGTCATTCCAAGATTAGAAACTATGTATGTTAGGCATTCATCATTTTAGGAAAGAATGAGTTAGTTTCCTTTCATAGTCATTTCCATTTTTTATTGAAGATTGTAGGGGAAAAGTACATGTTTCATTTATAGCATGCCATTCATGATTGCATCAAACACCCCTTGTTTGATTTGACTGTTGCATTACATTGAAAAAAAAAATACTTTTAAGGGCAATTCCCATAACAACATAAGGTGAGGATTTCATCACCATTCCTTAACCCACAAATCACCTTCCTTACATTATCATTTCCTAATACACTAAAAGCAAGTTGAAAGGACTCTAAGGTTCACACTATGAGTGGTTTAAATTTCGGATTGCCTCTATTTTTTGCAATGGTGTCTAGGCTAGAGGTTAAACGGCAAACACCTAAGTGGGAAAGTGGTTTCTTAATTAGGTCTCTACGAAAGTAGGGGGGGCCTCCCACTAACCCACCTCTTACCTGGTCGTTGACTGATTGTGGTTGTGACTCGAGGTGGACCCCATTCACCTTGTAAGAAAATTCACATCGAAGTCTAGGTCAACCTTAGGTCATTAGGTTAAGATTGTTTGATAATTTGTTTGCATATTAAAAAAAAGAAAGAAAAATAAAATTCAAATCCTTCTTCTCTCTCTTCGTCCTAGAGTATGCAAGGTAGGAGATCTCAAATCCCTAATCTTATAGGACCGATTACTGAAATTGAGAGAATTATCCATCATACAAACCCACCGCAAGATCAAATGGCCGATAATCATGATCTACCGAAGCAAATGAAGGATTATTTCGTCCCAAATCAATGTCAACCTTCATCTTGTATTCACCTTCCTCAGAATCCAGCCAATCAATATGAAATTAAATCAAGCACCATTTAGATGCTCCCATCTTTTTATGGGAATACCAATGAAGATCCTTATAAACATCTGGATGAATTTCTAGAAATCTGTTCCACGGTGAAAATTTAGAATTTCACCGATGATGCCCTTAAGTTGACCCTATTCTCCTTCTCATTGAAGGATAAAGCTAAATATTGGCTGGAGACTATAAGAAGGCCCTGTGAGTGCTTAAAATGAGTGTGTGATTATCATGAAAGATCTATGTTGTTTAAGTGCAAAATAAACCTATTAAAAGGAAACTAAGTGAAGTGATCGCCAGAAACTTTTGACTTAAAAGTTCCAAAAGAAGGAGTTTGATCGCCTACCTGTTTGAACGTGGGAGATGTTGAGCTCTTGATTCCCCTCCTTCAGCTGGCTGAAGAAAGAGAGCCCTTTCTTGTCTTTTGTTCTTGCTGTGATTGTTGTTGAGGATCGTCCAGAGTTCTTGTGATTTGCTTGTTGATTTCCTCCCCTTTTGATTCTCCTTTGTAGCTTGCAAGAAATAGAAAGAAGAATAAAGAAATGATGAGAATTTAAGCAAAAGTAGTATCCATTCTAAACAGAGTTTTAAACATGCAACTAAACAGAAAACTCACTTGTTAGGATGGTTTTTGAAACCCCTTTATCAAATAGGTTTTGGAAATGATGCTAGTGTTGTGTGTGTTGCATGGAGTGATGTGATGAAGAATGTAGAATTAATAAAGTGAAAATGCAGAAATGAATTGAAAAACTTATGCTGGTTGGATGAAGCCTTGAATTGGATGAAGATTGGATGAAGAACGGACGTCGACTTCTGGAAACAGCAGCACTTCGGTGTTTGGGCGTCATTGTTTCGATCTTCAATCAATTCTAACTCTAATTCTAACTCTGATTTTAACTTTTTTTCACCCATTCAAGATGCAAGGTATTTATAGACTTCTTCTGCGTCCGCGGATTTACATGGAGAAACTTGAGATTTATCTACCTTAACCAACAGATAAATATAGATTAATTCATCTTTATCTGTAATTATCTAAAACGCATCGACTACTGAAGACACCTTTAAGATTGATTAAGATAAAGATAAACATCCGGGAAAATTTATCTTTATCTGTATTAGCTAAAACGCGTCGTTATGCAATGACGCATTTTACACTAATTAAGATAAGGATAAACATCCGAAAAAGAAGTAGAAATAGCTTAGGAGACCTAAATTACGTCGTATCTTACATACGCCTTTTATCTAATTAATCAACTGATTAATATTCAAATTTAAACGTTAAAATAAGAATAAACTCTAAATGGCGTCTACACAAGTCGACGTCTTTTAGACTTCTTCATATTTCAACTGAAATTTAAGTTAAAATCAATTTAATTGATTAACTTAAACATGTCTGTTTGACCCAACACTCAAAAAGATCTATAAAAATTAATCAATGATTAAATATCAGACCATTCCGAGGCATTATTATATGATATGAAATTCACTCGAAATGATGTCAAAATTAGCGTGTCTACAGCTGCCTCACCTTGACATCGTCTTTGCAAGGGAGTGAAATGAAATGGAATATACTGAAAAGGTGATGCCAAGGTGTGATGAGACACGCTCTTAACATCACATGATTGGAATTTTTCTCAAAATTATCGATGAAGATAGTTCAAAGAAATCAATGGAATCAATCCTGTCTGGATGAGGTAGACAAGGAAATAAAATAAAGTCGATCAACTTCCTCGGAGTGGGAAGTACCCCAGGTCGTAGACACTGTAGGTTTCATCATGGGGAGCATTTGCCAGCCAATGTGGACGTACTGCAGCCACAATGGATTTTAAAAGAAAACAAGAAATATTGGATAAAGAGTCCAAGAAAAGATAGAATTCCAAGGATATCTTCAAGCGAAGCTCAAAGATAATCAAGATACTTAATTCAGAATGGAATATTTCATATCATGTTGGAATTATTTGATTTAATGGTCTGAAACTTAATCAGTAATTAATTCTTATTACAGTGATTTCAAAATCCTATATGATGCATGCTGGGCTAAAAAAATATAAAGTCAAATAAAATATAAATTAATCAATGATAATATTGTTAAATTGTTATTAATGAGTCAAGACACCAATTTTGTAATTTAGTGCTAAGCCGAAGCTCGTTTATCCACGCACCGTTTCACAAAAGTGGAACCATCGTCCTCACTAATTAACAATCCAACGGCCTATCCGTGTGATGAAGAATTCTCTGGAATTATCACTGTTTTTGTTGTAGGGGAACTCAAATTCTAGTTTCATCAAAACCACAAGGTCCTTGACATACTCTAGTAAATATTTAACATATAGTAATTATGATGATGCACAATAATTACATGAAATGATACAATGGTAGAAATAACCGTCTTTTTAGCCACGGTCAGGACTTCTTGACTCCACAGTGGGATCTTCAGCTTCATTCAGGTTTTCTTGAATTTCCTGCAATCAAAATCATTAGTAATTCCAAACAAATATCCAATTTAAGTATCAAAAACCACAGAAGTTCGGGTAAATTACAGAAAGGCTGAAACGCGTCGTGTCGCGCAGACGCCATTCAATATTAAAACGCGTCGCTTATCCTCGACGCCTTTTTCTCACAGAAACAGGTTCTTCTATTCGAATTCCAACTCTACCAATGCACATCCTTTTCCAATCCGGAAAAGTCTTCCTAGGATCGCAATTCCTTCTATATAAACACCATTAAGTTGTTCCCAAGCAATCCTACCATAATCCAAAGATTCTAGGTTGAGTTTTTCTTCAAGGTTTCAAGGTTTTTTCAAAGTCTTCAAGGTTTCAGGTTTTTTCAAAGTCTTCAAGGTTTCCAAGCTTCAAGAAGGAAGAAGTCCGAAAAAGAGGATGGGTTCTTCAAACAAGAGGATGAAGATGTCACTGGAAAAGATCTCCGACGTGGAGAATCACGTCATCGGAAGGAATCCCAATCTTCAAGTAAATTAAATTAACTTTCCTTCAATTCTTCTTCATGTTCTTCAATTGATCTTGTTCTTCAAACTCTTCAATTCTTCCTTTCGTTTTCAGAATTACCCCATGTTTCCCGGCCCAAGAACATTCACCTCTCTCCCTTGGATTCGTAAACTTGCAAAAAGTGTTAAGCTTTCCATGCAAGTTTTCATCTCCAAGTGGAATCTTCAAGGTTTAGTGGTGCTTGCCAAACACTACAAGAGTGCGAATGTGGATTGGGCGGCTATGGGTGCCTTGATCGAATGGTGGCATCCCCAAACCCATACGTTCTTCTTCCAAGACTTCGAGTGCACTATCCTTTTGGAGGAGGCGGAGCTTCTATTGGGTCTCCCAAAGACCAAAGATAAGATGGCTTTAACAAGAGAGAGAATCACCGGTCAACAATTGTTGACATCGATCATGAAGGATCCTTCAGAAGCTAAAGGATGCCTTACCAAAAAGGGGATCAATCTTGCAAAGCTTGCTGAGTGGACTCTATATGAAATTGATGATCTAAGGGAGGACGAAGCGGAGGATGTGATGAAATCTTTCGTCACATGCCTTGCCGGTGCTCTATTCTTCCCTGCGCAGGACAACATCTTGGAAGATGACCAGGTCAGTGCCATCTGCGCGATCTTCGAAGGTAAATCTATTAGCACTGCACTCTTGGCTTATCTTTACAGCGGGCTTTCAACGGCATCTGTGGGTTGTCCCCCCTATGGGTGCATGTTACTCTTTGCCTTGTGGGTTGAACTTCACTTTAAATTCGAGTACTGCAAGAAGATGCATCCAAGACCATCTCAAATTTATATGAATAGTCCAATCCACTGTATTGCCAATATTGTAAAGTTCAACGAACACATGGTCAATAAAGTCCCAAAGTTTAAGACCTGGGCCGACTGGAGGGAGTATCTGAAGCTCATGACATCTGATATATTTGACTCGTCTCCACTCGCTCTTGTTGGGAAGCCTGTTTGCGTGCGCCGTACAGCGGGGGCGGATCTCAAGTTGATTGGAGCTACCGAGTTCGTGTTATACAATCCTCATCGGTGCCTTACTCAGCTTAGCTTGAGCCGTCGTGAATTCCCCGAGTTTTCTTTCACATCCCCGATCAAGAAACGTACCTTGGAATCCGACGAAGATTATGAAGCCACAGAACTTATCACCACTTTGTGGAACCTTGGCTTCAGTTATCGTGTAAAATCCTCTAAAGATAGAGATAGAGGATTGAAATTTCCATACCTCAAAGGTCTTCATGAAATTCTTCCTTAAATGTCCTCTTTCTTTTCTCTTTTTTTTTTGATGTAATAAAAGATTTCATTGAATAAAGAACTATTTTTCATGCCTTGAAATCTTCCCTTAACCCCTTGTGATGTGCCCATGATTTTTCCTTTAGCAAAAACTTGATTTTTCCTGAAAATTTGACAATTCGGATTCTGTTAATGCAAAACGCGTCCACTCAGAAAGACGCCTTTCAACCATAATTCATTTTCCAGAAACACCATTTAATCCTCAAAAACCCCGATTTAAGCTGAAATTGCGTCTGGAATACTAGACGCCTTTCAATTCTCTCTCCTACTTTTTTCCAGGATTCTGCCATTAATTCTGTGATTAATCTCCTAAAACGCGTCTGGAAGCTAAGACGCCTTTCACCATGCGTACGGCTCTGACCAGAATTGGCGGTAACCTAAAACGCGTCAGGACAGGTGGACGCTTTTCACTCAATTTCAAACAGCTGTCCTTGCCGCCTCAACTTATGCGCCCTAAAACGCGTCTCTCTGAGTAGACGCCTTTTAACTTTCTGTCTATAGACCCGCGAAGCCCCCCTTTCTTCCTCACTTTTCTCAAAACGTCCTCTCTCCTCACTCTCCGGCGACCTCCGGCGATCTCGTCTCCCTTTTTCTCAAAAACTCCCTCTTCTAAACTCAATGGAGCACGGCGAGGGATCTAGAAAGACCAAAACCTTGGCCAAGAGGCGGCAGAGGGCGGCTCCCGTAGAAGAGGCCCCGGAAGAGGTGCCGGCGGCGCTTACCGAGGCGGCGGCATTTTTGGAGGAAGAAATCCCTCCACCGGTGCTCGTGGCCATGGAAGAAGAAGAGGAGGGCGACCTCCACACGGTGAGTTTCCTATGGAATGAATGGGATGAAGAAAAGAGAGAAGAAAGGGGTTCTCTCAAGAACCCGGAATCGGATCTTGAAAGGCGTCCAGACCAGGTGACGCCATTCAAAAGGCGTCACCTTGGGCCGACGCCTTTCAAGGTCAAATTCTGAATTTTTAATTAGGCAGAAAATGAATCTGATTTGCGTTAGTCCCTGTAGACGTATTTTAAAAAACGTCCATATGTGCTGACGCCTTTCAGACAGAAATGTTTTAATTCTGTTTTTATTTATTACTGATCCCATTTTTTATGTTTTTATTTGCAGGGAGTGATGAGGGCAAGAATAAGCTGGGACTTAGTTATAGGTGCGTACCGGGGACTCCCGGACTTCTAGAAGGCGCGCCTGCGCCGGATGGGGTTCGGCGAGGTCTTGGACATCGAGCCATTTTGGCTCGATCTGGTCCTCCTGCAGGCGCTGCGGGAGAGGTGGCATGCGGAAAGCCGGGCTTTCCTAATGCCGTGGGGACATATGGTCCCCACCCTAGAGGATGTGGCCAGGATTACTAGCCTCAGGGTAGAGGGCCGATCGGTGAGTGGGGTGACTTACCCCAACTACCAGGGATTGGCAGAGGCATTGTTAGGAATAGAAGTGTCCAACCTAGGCAGAGAGTCTAGGATGGTCCCTAGGGTAGAGGTGGAGGCCGCCCTAGGACTAGAGGAGCCCCGGCGTCGATCAAACGAGATCCGGGAGGAGTTCAGAGATAGGTTAGCCGAGTCTTCCTCTGCCATGTACTGTAGCGACCCTAGTCAGGGGGAGGAGATAGATAGGCAGCTCAGAGTCTTTTTAGTTTTTTTCTTTGGTCGGTTGCTCTTCGGTACGAAGGGCGACCATATACACTGTAGGTTTCTTTATTTGTTAGATGATTTAGATAGTTTAGGGGAGTATGCCTGGGGTGCGGCCCTTCTGGCCCACCTGTTCGCCGATTTGTCTGCGGTCACGCCGGACCGTGAGACTACCATCAGTGGCTTCTCGCCGTTTCTCCAGGTATTAAGTGTTTTATTATTTGTTTATGCAATGCCATGTGATATGATGATTTACTAACCTATATGTTCATGAATACAGGTGTGGAGCTATCATTACTTCCCGCTCGGCAGAGCGAGGATTGCACGACCGGGCGCTGTCCCGTTGGCCTGCCGCTGGCAGCCGATAATGGACACAGCGCCACAGCACCACCAGCTGACGGCCCTCCGCCGTCAGTTCCTTGATTACCCGGAGCTCCTGGTAAATTCTTGACTTGTTTTAATTTTATTCATTAAATGCAATCTTTTATTCATTAAATGCAAGTTATTTATATGAAGGCATCTAACCTATATGCAGGTGATCTGGCGCCCGTACCTCGGTATGGGCGAGGAGGGTCAGCCATGGATGACGGCTGGCCGGAGGCGGTTCGGGAGGCAAATGTGGGTGCATTGCCTCAACGAAATCGAGTCGCTCCGCCTTCGCCTCGTGATGAGGACGCTGGGCCTCCACCAGGAGTGGATCGATGAGGAGGTCCCGGAGGGCGTCGGGAGGAGCATGAGGGGCAAGCAAGCCCTCACTGACTGGCGTGCTAAGTTCCCGGAGCAGTACGAGGACTGGCACCGCCGAGGCGTCAGAGTGGAGTCCCGGGCGGAGAGTAACGAGGCCTACCTCCAGCAGTACCAGGCTCACTACGCCGATCAGCTTCGGCTCCTCCGACCGCTCGATGTAAGTATGCTTTTATGCGTCTTTAATTTTATTATTATCTTGATTTATATTTGTGACTAAATGTATGTATGTGTGATATGCAGGATGTGCGCGATGCGGTCATCATCGACCTCCGGGCCCGCCTACATGATGCGGAGGCCCAGCTGGAACAGGTCCAGAAGGAGCTGTTCGATCTGGTATGTATGCATGTATATGAATGTTTTGATTAATTAATTGTTTTGGCGATTAACACTAACAGTTGTCTTTTGGTGCAGCGAGCCGTCTACACCCAGGCGGCTCCCCCTGCCTATAGAGCTTCATCATCTACTTCCTCTGCCCATGATGCTGCTTTGGTTGACCTCCAGAGTCAGCTTGCCTCCGCCATCCACCGAGCTTCCCTTGCGGAGGAGGATCGGGCCGCTCGAGTAAGTTCCTTCCTTTTGATTTCTGAATTTGATTTTGATTACTTGATTGCCTTGGACTAACAATAACTTCCCTTCAGGTTGCTGCGCTTCATGAAGCCCTTCAAAGGGCTAAAGCAGATGCGGCCCGGGTTCGCGATCTCGAGGAGTAGGTGGCTCGCCTCTCCACCGGAGATCTTCCTCGCGAGTTCTCACGCCTCTAGTCCCGACTGGAGTTCATCACCGAGGAGCGAGAGCGAGAGAGGCAGGAGCGGCAGAAGATGGATACTGAGATGACTGCTCTCCGGGTCCAGCTTGGCGTTGCAGAGCACGAGCGACACAGCGTGGAGGAGCGTTACCGACGTGCCCGCCAGCGAGCGCAGGAAAGGGGGCACGGGAGTGCGTTCACCGCGAGCGTGGCCATATCATCAGGCCAAGCTGGTCCGAGTTTGATGGGACCACCACCTCCTAGAGCTCCACCGCCGGACGCGCCTGATGAGGCTCAGAGTCAGTTCGACGAGGGGGCGGGAGAGAGTCAGCCTTGAGGGCTCATGTATTTTTGACTTTCTTTTGTGTATCATGTACAAAACACCTTTCGATGATATACATGAAACTTTTGAGCTCCAATCTTGCGTTCTATGTGTTTGTCTTGCATCCTGTATATCACTTAACAAACAGGTTAAGTTTCTATTTAGGCTTAGCCCCTTGCCTGACCAAATAAATGGTCGATCAATCTTTTCCTTCAATAAATGGTCAAGGGGCATAGCCTTTATCAACAAAGGTAATTGAACCATAAGTAAACTTAAGCAAAATGCAACATACAAGCAGACAAATGCTCACTGAAAATAAAAGGAATGAGACATACCAAATGCAATAAGCAAATGCTAATTAAAATATTTTTTTGTTGTTTTGAAATATCTCTTTTTTTGGGTTTTGAAATATGTATTTTTTTTTACTTTTGAAACATATGTACTTTTTTTGGATTTTTGAAATATGTATTTTTTTTGGATTTTTGACATATGTATTTTTTTTGGATTTTTGACATATGTATTTTTTTTGGATTTTGAAATATGTATTTGAACTAAAAGACCAGCATGGTACTCAGATCAAAAGATCATATTCATTTATGAACTTAATTTCCAAATTGTTCTTCAACAGCTTAACTTAAACCCATCGTGTTTGAACTTGTGTTTCCATTCGTGATCCCATTTGATGATTTGACCCTTAGTCAATTTAAGTCATTCCTTAAGTTTGGAATACGCCTCTTTGGAAAGAAAGGAAGAATAAGTTTAGAAAGCCCATGAGAAGGTTCCGAAGACCTAAAAAAATGTTCCTTTCATACCCTAATATCCGTTGGGGTTCGGTCATTTTCTTTCCGGAGTATTTATCGACCTTGCGTTCCCTTTTATTTCATTTCATGGCCTTGATGTAACGTTTGTAATGTAGTGGCCTTTTGATTTGACGTTTGGCTTTTGCCTTTTGCTTTTGCTATTCTTTTTTCTTTGGGACGGATCTCCCCCATTTTTTTTGACGGCCTCCTACTAAGATGGCAGGTATTCTTGGTAGTCTATTCTAAGTCTCGTTCCGACATCATGGGCCGAGTGTAAAACAGAATTTTGTTTTGAAAAAGGAATGATTTGTACTTTACACTTTTAGTCAAGCTTTTGGTATTCCTTAGGACTTGGCATCTCTTGTTACTCACGAATCAAACGTGTCAGTGTGTGTAGTAATGTGTTTGAAGTTAAATTATCCAGACTAATAAGGAAATTTGAGTTTATAAATTTTATGATTCCACTGGTCTTTGTACCATGCTGATCGACTCTTTAACCTAAGGGTAGTATTTCTTAAGATGTAAACCATTCCAGGGGTGAGTTAGCTCTTCTTCTTCTGCATTGACAAGACGATAAGCATTACAAGGAAAAGCGTGCGATACAACATAAGGTCCTTCCCAGTTGGGTTGGAACTTAGAACGCGGACCACCAGGTTTTACAAAAATCCTTTTGACGACCATTTCACCGACTTTGAACTTACGTTCAATGACTTTCTTTTGATAAAAACGTGCTAGTCTATTTTGATAAAGTTTTGCATGATTAGCAGCTGACCATCTTCTCTCGTCTAAGAGTTCCAATTGAGCAAGGAGTGCTGAACGATGTTCATCAATGGAAAATTCCTTGTTCAATTGTACTCTTAATGACGGTATAAGGATCTCGTATGGAACTACCGCTTCCATTCCGAATGTTAAGGAATAAGGAGTTTGCCCAGTGGGCGTGCGGATTGAAGTTCAGTAGGCCCATAGAGCCTCAACTAATTTTTCTGGCCAGTCTGTGAATTTGTTAGATTTGCACGTCTTTTTGATGATTTTTATTAAAGTCTTATTAGTTGCCTCTGCTTGGCCATTGCCTTGCGGATAATAAGGAGAGGAATGATGCAATGCAATTCTATACCTGTTGCAGAGGTCCTTCAATTCTTGTGACACGAACTGCGGTCCGTTGTCGGTGACGATGGTGCTTGGAATTCCAAATCGGGTGATGATGTTCTTCATGATGAACTTGCAGACGGTTGATGCTTTGATTTCCGTGTACGCTTCGGCTTCTGCCCACTTGGTGAAGTATTCCGTTGCCATGAGGATGAAAGATTTTTGCTTGATGCCGGAATCTGGGTTACCAAGGGGTCCAATGATGTCGAAAGCCCACATGGAGAAAGGCCATGGAGAAGAAACAAGATGGAGTGAAGATGCAGGAGAATGAATTTTGTCGGCCTGAAGTTGGCACTTAGCACACCTACGGACATATCCTACACAGTCTTCTTCTATGGTTGGCCAATAAAATCCTTGTCTAAGGATCTTCTTTGCTAGCATCTGTCCATTGACATGGCCACTACAAACTCCACTATGAGCTCCTTCCATAACCTTCCAAAGCTCATCTTCGTCTGGACATCTCAGAAGAACTCCATCAAAATCTCTTTTGTACAGTGCTCCCCCAACTAGGGTGTATCTCTAAGCAACTCTCCTGATAGCTCTCTTCTCCTCAGTTGTAGCTTCCTCAGGATATGATTGATCTTCACAATATTTAGCAATTTCATAATACCATGGTTTCTGTTCATCATCCATCTCTTCTAATAGCTCCATCAACATGATTTCTCTCTTTTCCACGATATCTCCATCTTTGACTTTCTTCAGCAACTTCTCCTTAGTTTTAAGAAATGAAGGGTCTTCCACAGCGGGTGAAAGACGCCTGTGAACCATGATTGATTCGGATTGCCTGCTGATTGGAAAATCAAGAGAGGATGCAAGTGAAGCTAGAGCGTCAGCTAAGATGTTCTGATTCCTAGGGACATGGACAAAGATCAATTTCGTGAAATGCTTTGAATAAGCAGAAGTAAGCTCTTGATAAGGCTTGAGTTTGGGATCAAGAGTTCGATACTTGGTCAGCACTTGGCGAAGAATCAGTTGGCTATCACCCACAATCCTGAGTTTGGTAACACCATGGGAATGAGCAGCCTCGAGGCCAGCAAGGAGCGCCTCATATTCAGCTATATTGTTGGTGACTGGAAAGTCAAGCTGAAAGGCTTGTGGAATGGTGACACCTTCGGGTGATAACAGAACAATGCCGATCCCCTTTCCATGAGAACTCAGAGCTCCGTCAAAATGCAGAGTCCACATATCATCTCTGATTTGATTTACGGACATCAGTTCCTCACCCGGAAACTCTGATCGCACTGGATCAAATCGAGGAAGGGGATGATGAGCGAGATGTTCTACTATGGCATAGCCCTTGATCGCTTTCTGCTGAATGTAAATGATATCGAATTGAGATAGAAAGCTTTGCCATCGTGCTAACCTATCAGTAAGAACAGATTTCTCCAGATTGAATTTGATCGGATTCATCCTAGCGATGAGATGGACTTCATGGGCCAGAAAATAATGCTTCAATTTCTGAACAACCCAGACCAATGCTGCGCATGTTTTCTCCATCGTTGTGTATCTCTGTTTAGCGGGGTTGAGAAGTTTAGAGAGATAATAGGCTGCCCTTTCTTTTCCTTCTTCATCTTCTTGCGCTAGGACAGCCCCCACTGCATCATCCAGGACTGAAATGTAAAGTATCAATGGTTTGCCTGGAGATGGTGGTCTCAAAACATGAGGACTTGCTAAATAGTTCTTTAATCCATCGAATGCCTCCTGACACTTATCGTCCCAATCGAATTTGACTCCCGGCTTGGTAAGCTCGTAAAACGGCTTACACCTTTGTGAGTGCTGGGAGACAAAACGGCGAATAAATTGCAACCTCCCGATTAATCCTCTCAACTCTTTCAAGTTTTTGGGAGGTGGCATTTCTCTGATAGCCTTCGCCTTGTTGGGATCGATCTCAATTCCCCGTTTGCTGACAATGAATCCAAGCAATTTCCCTGAAGATACCCCGAATACACATTTCTTGGGGTTCATCTTTAACAAATACTCTCTCGATCTCTCTAATACCCTTGCCAAAACTTTGGCATGCTCAGCCTTTGTCTTAGATTTAACAAATAAATCATCCACATACACTTCCAGATCTATGTGCATCATGTCATGAAATATTGCCATCATAGCTCTCTGATAAGTGGCTCCAGCATTCTTTAATCCAAATGGCATGACAACATAACAGTATGTTCCCCAAGGTGTAGTGAATGACGTCTTCTCTTGATCTTCTTCTGCCAGCTTAATCTGATTGTACCCTGAAAACCCATCCATAAATGATAAAGTCTCATACCCAGTAATATTATCAATTAGTACGTCAATATGAGGCAATGGAAAATCATCTTTAGGACACGCCCGGTTCAGATCGCGGAAGTCAATGCAAATTCTGACCTTCCCGTCCTTCTTCATAACCGGGACTATGTTGGCCACCCATTGTGGATAAAGGACAACTCTAATAAATTTGGCTTTATGTAATTTGTCGACCTCTTCCTTCATCTTTAGAGCCATTTGTGGGTGGAATCGCCTTAATTTCTGCTTGACCGGGCTAACTCCTTCCTTTAATGTCAACCTATGTTCAACTAAAGATGAGTCTAACCCCGGCATATCTTCATAACTCCACGCGAAAGTGTCCTTATAGTCCTTAAGTACTTGTACCATTGCCTTCTCATTTTCTGTAGAAAATTTTTTGCTGACGAGGACAACCTTAGGTTTGTCTTCAGTCCCTAAATTGATTTCTTTGGTGGGCTCTTCTACGGCAACTGAGGGTTCATCGAATCTCTTCACTCCACTGGCATATGCCTCAGCCGCGTCCTCGTCATCTTCCTCATCTTCAATAATAGGGTCTTTGTCATGTACTAACTCATACACCCCATACCCATCATTGACTGACTCATCGTCCATACAATCTTCTTGCATCTGAATTGGATTTTCTAAAAACTGAGGGATTAAAGAGCAAGAAAAGCATCTATCAGCTAAGTCCTGGAGGTATCTATCTGGAATTCGCCTACTCTTAGATTTCCTAGACTTCCTAACTTGACTAACCTGCCTATAACTAGACTGCCTAACTTCACTAAACTCCCTATTATAACCTAATGAAGATGAAGCAGGATGGAAATCCTGGGATACAAGTGGAAATACAGGAGAATCATCCCGAAGGGAGGGGTAGAGTAGATCTAGGAGAGAATCTTGACCCAAAGACCCGCGCAATGGGGTGTGATCGGACAAGTAAGAGGTTTCCTCAATGAGGATCTGGGAAGAATTTGTTGCCAAATTGGCGTTTTTTTTTTGACAGTGGAGGAGTTAAGCATAAAACAGGAATGAATACAAATATAAGGAGAATTAGATGGAGGAAGTGGCACCAAGGCCAAAGGGTTAGGGGGATCATACAACAGTATGTCCCAGATTAAATCATACATCCTCTCTAGATCGAGAGGAGGTAGTGGAATGAGGTCCCGAGGGGACAGAGTAATCATAACGGGCGGAGCCCGTAGAATATCTTCAATAATGACCCGCGACCAAGTCGGGGTCAGGAGCAATGTGCGAAACAAAGTATGGAGTATGAAAACATGAGAAGGATATGTCCCCCTCCAGAGCAGATCTGTGGTGTAGCCAGCTTCATAGGGGTCATCTGGCTCCCCTTCATCGGTCTCTTCTGACAGCAATATCCGTTTGTCAAAGATAGCACCGAGACTTTCGATCAGCTCATCAATTTGCGGCGGCCACTTGGGTTCTGCAGGATCTAGAAACAGTCTGTTCAGTGCAATGTAGAGGTCTCTTAGATCGAACCACCTGTACCATTCACATTCAGGATCATGGAATTTTCTCCTCTTCATAGGCCGCAGAGCCTTTAAGGACTGGTACGTGAGTAGTTCTGAGCAATGCCTAGCCAGGTCTCTCCCATATATATCATGGAAGTCAAAATACGAAGTAATGACCACCGTGTTATCATGGCTAATTATGGGCCCTTTTACAAAATGTGTATACAAGGTCCATGTTAAGGGATCCCGGCCTTCCTTGGGTGGTGTAGACATTGTCTCCCAGACTCTCTGGCCATCTTCATTCTCTGCTTGCTGAACAATGTCTTGTTTCAGTTTTCTTGGCCTATAGCCCAGGCCGCTTCCAGGTGCTCCTCGGTGATCTTTGACAGGAGTGGTCCTGCCTTGTAATTGTGTGCCCAGACCTCTTCCAGGCTGATAACCGTTCTTCATCATAATTCTCCATCCTGGGGTACTCATGCACTTCCCCCTTTTTATGGCATTTAACGGGTAAGGAGAAATAGTGACAGTTTTCGTGGAGGGAATCGCCTCGAGAGTTTTTATATAAGGACGACCCAAAATGGCATTCAAAGAAGGGTCGATTTCCAGAATGTGAAATTCGACCTCTGCATAACTTACAGGGCCTAGCTCTACTTTCAAAAAAATCATTCCCAGAGGGGAACGGGTGGAGTTATCATATGCTGTCACAGAGATGGGGCTAGGCAGCCATTTTTCTTTGGGCACACCGCACAGCTCCAGGGTCTTCGGAGGTAAGACATTGATTGAAGCCCCTGTGTCAACCAGGCATGCATCCACGGCTTTCTTGCAGATGTTGACCGTGATGCTCAGAGCCATGCTTCTGGCTGCCGGCGGTGCTAGTTCCAATGTGTGAAATGTAATGGAGGGCTGATCCCCTTGAGGAACTAATAGTGCTGTAATCTTTTCCACTGGCACGTCCTCGTTGACCATCACCTTCTGCAAATATTCCATCAAAGCTTCTTGGTGACTCTTCGATCTTTTGATCAGTTCAAGCACGGAGATCCGTGCCGGTGTTCGATCCAGATGTTTCAACAAATCATATTGAGTGCCTGGTGCACTCTCTTCATTGTGTGCTTCCTCTGGCGGCTGTGATGGGCCGTCTCTAACTGTTGACTGAGGAAAGACTTTGTTGAAAATTCTTCCACTCCGGAGCGCATGTTCCTCAACCGTGGAAGGTCCGGGTGACACTTTTTGTACCGCAGGGTTAGGTGGTGTAGGTGATGCGGGGTGTTGGTATGTAGGTGATGGCGTGGGGTTAGGTGGTGGCGGCGTGGTGCGGATTAAAGGTCTAGATGGTTGGATGGTGGATGGGTATGTGATTGGGGTGGATGAAGTGGGAAATGGTACGCGTAGTAGTGGTCTGGATGGTAGGAGGGTGTCTGGGTAGGTGGTAGTGGTAGCGGGTGAAGTAGGAAATGGTACGCGTAGTAGTGGTCTAGATGGTAGGAGGGGCGCGTAGTTGGTTTGCAGGGGGTTATTTAGTGGAGGTGTGTTGGCGTGGGGTGTAATGGGCTTGAGGAAAGCGGGTGGTGGTAGTGGGTTATTGGGTGCGGGTGAGTGATACGCGGGTGTCGGTAGAGGGGTGATGGTAATGGGCTGTGGTCTGGGTATGTGGATGGTGCGGCGTGGTGGTTGTTCTGCGGTACTCGGAATATGACCCGTTGAATAAAGAGAGGAGGAGTCCTCTATTCTCCACTGTTGCCCACGGTCAGCCTCAGACTGGCTGTTCGTCAGAATAGGGGCAATTTGGTTTTGGTTTTGGTGCTCCGGGAGCGGGTTCTGCACTATGCCCATGTTTGGTGGTGGTGCTTCTTGTGCTGGTGCTCTTGCTTGCTGCTGCTGTAGTCTTCTTGCCTTCAGGGCTGATATGTATTTTTTCATTTCCTCCCAGTCTATGCCGCCCTGCTCGTTGAGATCATGGATGTAATCTCTAAATTGGAAGCAGGTGTCAATAGTATGCCCAGGTTGCCTATGGAAATAGCAATACCTAGACGTGTCGTCATTCTGAGGCCAAACTGCCTTTTCCCTTGGCAAGACTAAGGCATTAGCTGCCATTAGGGCACTGAAAATGTCTGCCAAAGATTCTGGGAGGACTGGGTATTCTGCCCTCTTTGGGCCTGGAGGTCTTCTCTGCTGGTTGTAGTCAGCAGGAGGAGGGACATTATGATACGCCGGCGGTGCGCGCGGCTGATACTGCTGTTATTGCTGGTACTGCTGTTGTTGTGGCTGCTGGTACTGCAATTGCCGTTGCGGCGGCTGCTATGGCTGTTGTTGTTGCTGCTGCTGGTTCGGCTGCTGGGGCCGCTGATATTGGGGCTGCTGATATTGAGGGTTCGGCTGCTGCCTATACCCCTGCTGGTTTGGCTGTGGTGGCCTCTGGTACTGCTGCTGACTCCTCACGAACTGGGGCGAATTGTTGTTCATGCTGCTGACTTGCTCATGAGAGAGCGTGCCCTCAGTAGTTGGACCTGTGCTGGGAGAATTCGGCATTGCAGGCTTCCGAGGTGGAGGCCTGCTAGGTCTGTGAGGATCAAAGACGCTAGAGAACGTAGCGTCCTTGAAGGCGTTCTGACAGTACCGTGCTCTTTCATAGAGCTTTGCCATGCTGGTTAGATTGTTCAGGGAGAGGACTAGTTTGAACTGGGGCGTGGCATTGGAAATCAGCATCTTCACTTGCTTCAACTCGGACAAGTGATCTTTTACTTTCTCGGCCAAGCCTCGCCATCTGTCGGCAAAACTAACGAACTCTTCATCGGGTTTCATCTTCTCTGCTATTAGGTCAATGATGGACAGGGAGGGGGCAACTCTGTCCTGGTATTGTTGAATGAATTTTCGAGAAACGATACCATAGTCCTCTACTTCGGAGGGTTCCAAAGAAAAGAACCATTCAAGGGCTGGTCCCTCTAAAGATCTCCTGAACAAAAAGGCCAACGACCTCTTGTCGTTTTGCCAGAAGGATGATTCGTATATGAACTCCTTCAAGTGGGTGAAGGGGTTACCAGTACCGTTGTACTTCCGGTACACTGGCAGACTCGGTAAGTTGATTTCCGGTGCAGCTTTGACCCCCATCATCTTCTAGAGGTTGTTGAATTGTTCATCCATGCGCTCCATCTTCGCCAGCAACGCTTGCGTTGTCAGATCTGCCTGGGGAGGAGGAGGAGGTGGAGGTACTTGATAGGCATGTTGCCTAGAGTACGTTGGACAGGGAGGACAATAAAGAGGAGGTCCGGCAGAGCTTCCGCCATGTCCTAGGGCATTTTGATAAGCAGGCGTTAGTGGTCTAGCCGGTTGCCTAGAAGATGAAAGTTGCGGCCCAGCTGGCCGAGAAGTGATATGGAGGCCTTCTATGGCCTGATGAATGTAACGAGGATGAAGAGGAGGTTGTTGAGGGATGGCAGGGGGAGCCGCAGGGTTCGGCTCGGCAGGCTGCATGGGTGCCTTTCCCTTCAGAATGGACTGGATCGTCTCGAATTGCTGAGGGTCCAGACGGGAGGCAAGAACTCCCAAAGCATTGACAAGATCCGAAGGATCAGAGGACGAGGGATCATTTTGATTCATGTCTCCCTCGAGAATGGGATTGGGAATCGCATACTCATGCGGGAGAGGATCAGGATATTGCTCATGGGGATGAAAAAGAGGGGTCCGTACATTCCCATCATGTTGAAACGGAACGGGGACAGAATTACGGGAGGCATTAGCATCTCTCCCGCTCTCATAATTGTAATCAGAATCGCGAGGGGCATTAGCATCTCCCTCGTAGTTGACAATGGCATCTGGAGCCATACTCAAGTCCCTGCCCGATCGGAGCAGCATGATGTTAGATTCTTTTTTCAAGGATTGGCAAACAAGTTGTACAGAGATTTAAACAAACAAGTGGATGCTTAATGTGATTTTAAGATTCCCTGTTGAGTTATTTGGATTTAATTAAACCACAAATTCGCTTAAGGGATGAGATCCTAGTTTCAGTTCAATATCCACCGTTATTTTCTATGGCTTTCTCTCACAACGTTTATGGAATCTAACCGGGACTTCAATTGGTACAACCAGCCCGATGATCAAGGAGGAGCACCTTGATTTTGGGGACTTACGGAGGCCTTAACGCCAACTTCTCTAGTCTGATCAAGGGACCGACCCAATCAGAGAGAGTTGATGACGTCAAGTAGAGTGGTCCTAAGAAAAGGAGGGTATTAGTCTCAATGCGTATGACCTGTAGCCTGGATGACCTCTAATGCTTAATACATAATGGGTAATTAGCACACAGATCACAAAAATCTGAGAACTGAAGAAGAAATAAGAAACTGCCTGAATAGCGTCGAGAGTAGTCGACGCTATTCAAACAAAATCTTAATTTTTCGCAGAAGCTCAGATTGCAGACAACAGAGAAATAAGACTGAAAGGCGTCTGGGTATGACGACGCAGTTTGAAATGCGTCGCTGTTCCTGGACGCTTTTCAAGTCGCAGAAGTAGTTTTCCAGGAGGAATTTCTGGGTTGATTCCTCCTCAAACAGGATAAAAACAGTAAATAATCAGCTCATGCAAGATTTTTTTAGTTTCAGGTTTTAACAGGATGATTTTACCAACTAAACAACTAAGATATCAATCAATCACACAACATTTCATCACAAAAAGCAGCTTTTCAACTAATCAACGGGGAGGGCAAGATCTTGCCACTGGGATGTGCACGTGGTGCACGTGGGAAATTAACTAAACTAAAAACACTCACCAATTGGTGAGGACGTGTCGAGAGACACAAGTGGTGCACCGTAGGTGCCCGATTGATAACAGCAAGAACAAAAGAACTAAAAGATGGCGAGACCAAGTCCCACCGTGATCGCCAAAAAAGCTGTGAGTGCTTAAAATAAGTGTGTGATTATCATGAAAGATCTATGTTGTTTAAGTACAAAATAAACCTATTAAAAGGAAACTAAGTGAAGTGATCACCAGAAACTTTTGACTTAAAAGTTCCAAAAGAAGGAGTTTGATCGCCTACCTGTTTGAACGTGGGAGATGTTGAGCTCTTGATTCTCCTCCTTCAGCCGGCTGAAGAAAGAGAGCCCTTTCTTGTCTTTTGTTCTTGCTGTGATTGCTATTGAGGATCGTCCAGAGTTCTTGTGATTTGCTTGTTGATTTCCTCCCCTTTTGATTTTCCTTTGTAGCTTGCAAGAAATAGAAAGAAGAATAAAGAAATGATGAGAATTTAAGCAAAAGTAGTATCCATTCTAAACAGAGTTTTAAACATTCAACTAAACAGAAAAGTCACTTGTTGGGATGGTCTTTGAAACCCCTTTATCAAATAGGTTTTGGAAATGATGCTAGTGTTGTGTGTGTTGCATGGAGTGATGTGATGAAGAATGTAGAATTAATAAAGTGAAAATGCAGAAATGAATTGAAAAACTTATGCCGGTTGGATGAAGCCTTGAATTGGATGAAGATTGGATGAAGAACGGACACCGACTTCTGGAAACAGCAGCACTTCGGCGTTTGGACGTCGTTGCTTCGATCTTCAATCAATTCTAACTCTGATTCTAACTTTTTTTCACCCATTCAAGATGCAAGGTATTTATAGACTTCTTCTGCGTCCGCGGATTTACATGGAGAAACTTGAGATTTATCTACCTTAACCAACAGATAAATATAGATTAATTCATCTTTATCTGTAATTATCTAAAACGCGTCGACTACTGAAGACACCTTTAAGATTGATTAAGATAAAGATAAACATCCGGGAAAATTTATCTTTATCTGTATTAGCTAAAACGCGTCGTTATGCAATGACGCATTTTACACTAATTAAGATAAGGATAAACATCCGAAAAAGAAGTAGAAATAGCTTAGGAGACCTAAATTACGTCGTATCTTACATACGCCTTTTATCTAATTAATCAACTGATTAATATTCAAATTTAAACGTTAAAATAAGAATAAACTCTAAATGGCGTCTACACAAGTCGACGTCTTTTAGACTTCTTCATATTTCAACTGAAATTTAAGTTAAAATCAATTTAATTGATTAACTTAAACATGTCTGTTTGACCCAACACTCAAAAAGATCTATAAAAATTAATCAATGATTAAATATCAGACCATTCCGAGGCATTATTATATGATATGAAATTCACTCGAAATGATGTCAAAATTAGCGTGTCTATAGGCCCATTAGAACATGGGAAGAAATGCAAAAAGAATTTCTCAAGAAGTTCTATCCCATAGGGCGGACCAATACCATGAGAAGGGCTATCATGGGTTTTACTCAAACTCCTGGGGAATTAATTCATGAGTCGTGGGAAAGGTTAAAAGAATTGTTTCGGAAATGCCAGCATCGTGGGCTATCTAAGTGGCAAATCGTCCAAGCATTCTATGAAGGATTGTCTGAACAATTTAGACAAATGGTAGATGCCTCATGTGGAGGGGCATTTATGATGAAAAATGAAGATGAGGCTTATGATTTATTTGAGATGTTAAGTGAAAATTCCATCAATCATGTCTCATTATCATCTTATGAGAGGTTTGTTAGGTCATCTAAACGGGCCGGAATGTATGAACTTAAGACTCGTGGAGAGCCCGAATCAAGAATGGACATTAATTTAATCAATCAAAAATTAGATAAGGTAGACATCTTAGCTAAAAAGTTAGACTAACTCTTGGCCTTAAACAAACAAGAACCTACCTATCCAACACCATCTAGTCCATACGAGGGCCCACCTTCCATCTGTCATGATATTTGTGCTTTGTGCGCAAGTCCGACCCATCAAGTGAATGACTGTCCAACTACGGCCCAATTACCACCATTTATTCAAGAACAAGTTCAGGCCGCTCAAAGGTTCTCCAAGCCCGGTAACGATCCATTCTCCAACACTTATAACCCCGGCTGGAGGAACCACCCTAATTTTGGATGGAAAAATCAACAGGTCTCATTGCAAATGCCTAATCCTCCCATGCATCAAGCCTAAAAGCCCCAGAACTCCTTTCAACATCAACCCAACTTCTACGGGAATTCGCATGCTAGGGGACCACATGCTCCATTCTCTCAAGCTCCAATTCTCTCAACCAACCCACTATCAATCCTTCCAATCAGGACAATACACCCAATATCCTCCTCCACCACCTTACCAACAACCTCCTCAGCCCAATTTTGATGAAAAATTCACACAACTCCAACAACTTATCTTGACTCAATAACAATCCATTTCTAAGTTGGAGAGTCAAATGGGGCAATTAGCTGAGGCTGTTATGAGGAGGGAAATGGGCCAACTTCCTAGTCAACCCATTGTCAATCCGAGGAATCAACCTCCAGGTTTTCCATCCCAATCGGGCCTTTTACCTCAACCCGGCCCATTATCACAACCTAAAGGGCCACAATTCAAGAATGCTAAAGCTATTTTGGCCCTTAGAAGTGGGAAAAATTTAGAGAACCCACAAATGGATGGGGAGGTGGCAGAAGGTTCTACTAATGGGTCTCAGGAAATTGAAAGTGAGAGTGAGGCTGAACCCAATATGGAGAAGTTGGAAGGGGATCCGAAAGGAAAAGGAAAGTTGGATGAAGGCCCAAGTTCATATCAACCACAGGTGCCATGTCCTAATGCTTTACTGGCCAAGCCCAATGCCAGGAAGAAACTGGCCCAGAATGAGGAGTTACTGGAATTATTCAAACAAGTTCAGATTAATATTCCACTCTTTGATGCCATCAAGCATGTGCCAACTTATGCTAAGTTGTTGAAGGAATTGTGCACGCTGAGAAGTGAACCAAGATTGGCTCCCGAAAAGGTTAGACTCTCGGAGGATGTTAGTGCAATTTTGATGAACCATCTGCCTAAGAAGCTAAAGGACCCTGGGGCACCTTTAATCTCATGTGACATAGGTGGAGTCACATTTAATAGAGCCCTATTAGATTTAGGTGCTAGTGTGAACCTACTGCCAACCGCTATTTATGAGAAATTCGATATTGGAGAACTGAAGCCCACATCCATCGTCTTGCAGTTGGCAGATAGATCTGTGAAAATTCCACGGGGACTCATTGGGGATGTTATTGTAAAAGTACATGATTGCTACTTCCCCATGGATTTTCTTACTCTGGATATGGCCTCACCTGAGGAACTCATTCATACCCCAATTATCTTAGGACGTCAATTCTTAGCCATCGCCAAAGCTAATATTAATTGTGAAACTGGCATGATGGAAATATCTTTTAGGGGTCAAAAAGTCAAAATTAATGTCTTCAAGGCATCCCAATACCTGGATCACGAAGAAGAGTGCCATACCATTGATATATTGGATAATTTGATTGAAAAGAATTGGGTGCTCACTTATGACTTTCTAGAAGAAACCAATGCTTTAAAATATTTTCCCAGCCTATTAACTTTTTGGCCCAAGGTTGAACCTTTACCAGCCTTACAGTATGAGCCTGCTTTGCCTTCCTTAGAGGACTCTCCTGAGCTTGAACTCAAGCTATTACCTGAGTCTCTCAAGTATATCTTCTTGGGCCCGGACCAAACTCTCCCGGTCATCATTGCGGCAAATCTTACATCGCTGCAGGAGGCCCAATTAACCGAGGTCCTCAAAGACCACAAGGGTGTCATTAGATGGTCGGTGGCCGATTTAAAGGGAATTAGCCCATCCATTTGCATGCATCACATCTATATGGAAGAGAATTCTAAGTCCAGTCGGGAGATGCAAAGGCAGCTTAGCCTAAACATGAAAGAGGTGGTTAAGAAAGAGGTTGTGAAATGGCTGGATGCGGGTATCATTTACCCCATATCGGATAACAAATGGGTCAGCCCAACCCAAGTGGTACCAAAGAAGTCCAAATTGACGGTTATCAAGAATGATCAGAGGTACCTACTAGGCTCACCACGGAATGGAGAGTGTGCATTGATTACCGAAAGCTAAATCTCATAACTAAGAAAGATCACTTTCCACTCCCGTTCATGGATCAGATTCTGAAAAAGTTATCAGGCCAGATGTACTTTTGCTTCTTAGATGGGTACTCTGGGTACAATCAAGTGACTATTTACCCGGGAGATCAAGAAAAGACCACTTTTACGTGCCGTTATGGCACGTTTACTTTAAGGAGAATGCCATTTGGATTATGCAACGCACCAGCCACATTTCAACGGTGCATGATGGCTATATTTTCCAACATGGTGGGAGAGTTCCTCGAAGTTTTCATGGATGATTTTTCAATCTTTAGAAATTCTTTTGACAATTGCTTAGAAAATCTGAAACATGTGCTAGCGAGATGCATAGAAACCAACCTGATACTTAGCTGGGAGAAGAGCCATTTTATGGTTCGTGAGGGTATTGTTCTAAGCCATATTATATCTGAAAGGGGGATAGAGGTAGATAAAGCTAAGATCGATCTCATATCTAATCTTCCTCCTCCCACCTCGGTCAGACAAATCCATTCATTTCTTGGCCATGCCAATTTTTATCGCCGGTTTATCCAAAATTTCTCTCAAACTGTCCGACCTCTGACTCTTCTCCTAGCCAAAGATGTCCCATTCTACATGGATGAACCATGTATAAAAGCATTCAATTCTTTGAAGGATGCGTTGACCAAAGCCCCAATTCTTCAATCTCTTGATTGGTCTTTGCTCTTCGAGATCATGTGTGATGCCTCTGACTATGCTATCGATGCAGTTCTGGGACAAAGAATCAACAAGTGTCCCGTAGTGATCTATTATGCAAGTCACACTCTTGCAGATGCTCAAATGAATTATACTACCACGGAAAAAGAATTATTGGCTATGGTTTTTGCCTTTGAGAAATTCCGATCTTATCTTTTAGGGACAAAAGTCATAATTTATTCTAATCACTCAACATTGAAATACCTGCTGACGAAGAAGGATGCTAAGCCTAGACTCATCATATGGATATTATTACTCTAAGAATTTGATTTGAAAATTCGAGATAAAAAGGGTTCTGAGAACGTGGTAGCTGACTACCTATCCCGAATTCTGATTTCTGAAAGTGAACCAATGACTGATTCATTCCTTGATGAGCATCTATTGGCCATTTCTTACACCATTGCACCTTGGTATGCTCATATTGTCAATTACAAGGTGGTCAATCAACTTCCGGTAGGTTAGACCAAAAGTGAGAAGGACAGATTCTTCTCCTAGGAGAAGTATTATTTCTGGGAAGATCCTGAGCTATTCAAATTTTGTCCTGATAAAATCATCTAGCGATGTGTTCCTGAGGAAGAACAACAAAGTGTGTTGAACTTCTGCCACAGTCTTTCTTGTGGGGGCCATTTCTCGGGAAAGAAAACTGCAGGCAAGGTCCGGCAAAGTGATTTTTATTGGCCCACTCTATTTAAGGATGCCCATGAGTTCAACAAAACTTGTCTTCAATGCCAAGCTATAGGAAATATGTCAAAAAGGGATATGATGCCACTCAACCCAATCTTAGTGGTTGAGGTCTTTGATGTTTGGGGAATAGACTTTATGAGACCTTTTTCACCTTCATTTGAACATGAATATATTTTAGTGGCAGTGGATTATGTCTCTAAGTGGATTGAAGCAATAGCCACCCAGACCAATGATCATAAAGTGGTCATGAAATTCGTCCAGAAAAATATTTTTTCTCTATTAGGTGGCCCAAAGTTATCATAAGTGATGGAGGCACGCATTTCACGAATTTTCAATTTCGATCTTTACTTAAGAAATATGGGATTAATCATAAGCTGGCTATCCTTTATCATCCCCAAACTAGTGGCCAAGTTGAAGTTTCCAATAGAGAGATCAAGAATATTCTACAAAAATCTATTAAACCCGATAGAAAAGATTGGTCTGAAAGATTGGATGATGCTTTTGTTAGTTTAGGTGGCCTACAAGCCAATCTAACAATGTAAATCTCGTTCATTATTAATAACATGGCATAATATTCATTATGTGTAAATCGCGTTAATTATCGTTTCATAATGAAGTCCGTGAATATGTGCTATGGTGATCAGATTATGATGAGATCATACTAATGAGACAGATCACTTAAACACACATATTCTTAATCGTTCCTAGTCGGAGGATATCCGAGAAGGACATCGGATATCCGGTTAGACTAGTACATATTACTCAAGCTCATATGATGAGGATGACTGGTCTCATAAGTCACTTGTGTGGAGACACTAAGGCGAATCTGTAGGTGCTCATTGGAGAATGAGTTCACTGAACTGATCCGACTGAATCGCTGGATGGTATTGTACCTCACTGTCAACCAGCTTGATTCTATTGTCGTAGTTGCGTGGATGGTCCTCGGACCTGAGATACCAAGGACACCTTGGCGGTGGACTTCTGTACTTTGACCTTGGTCTACGAATCTCTAGCCACGGGATTCTAATACGCCAAGGATTGGGTACAGCGGAATACCGTCGAAGGGAATTGTGTGTCAATAAGGAATCATTCGCTCTCGGTACTTAGAGAGAGAATGCTCTAGGAAGGATGCGCGGAAGTCCCTGGCCAGGGCGGACGATAATATCGGGAAAGGAGTTTTCCGATATTCATCAGCGGCATCCAATCCAAGTGAGTCGACCGGTTAGGATTTGACAGCTCGCCATACCCTGAGTTGACTCGAGAGCATTGCACGAATGAAGGATTATATCCACGCGGTAACTGTCGATGGAAAGGTTCCAAGAGTGGGTTACTTAACCCCAAATACCTTTCAGGTTCACGCGGTGTTGCTTGGCACCCAACGTGATCGGAGGCCCGGTCGAATTCGATGTGCGACATCAATTCGATTGATTAATTGATTAATAAAGGGTTATTAATTAATTAATAAAGCCAGTGAGGAGTCACTGGGCTTGTTGGGCCATTAACTGGACTGGTACTTGGGCCTAGAGGGTCACACGCACATGATTCTCAAGGCGATGGATAAATAAGTGGGTTTTATATAAACCGGGGGTTTTTGTGAAAAACCGCGCGGTTAGTATAAAACATAGCGAACGGGCTGAGCAGGCCAAGCTGCTGCTAACCCTAGCCGCCCCTCCTCAGTTTCTGTCTCCCTCTGGAGTCCAGGCAGATCCAGATCTGCTCTGCCGCTTCTCTGAATCCCGTTCGATGGGAAATCGTCCGCGCACTGCGGCGATCATTGCGGCGACCAGCGGAGGCTTCGCGGGCTGCGAAGAACGACGAACTCGAGGATATCCGTCGCGGGGAGGATCGCGTGGACTTCGCTAGAGGCCGGACGCTTGCGCGGCTTGCGGTGTCACACCGACGGAACCGAACGACTGCGGATTCGAATCCGCACACGGTGAGAACTTCGATAACGAGATTATCGTATTTTAGTTCTTCGAAACGGGAAACGGATCGCTGTAAAAATTTTATTTTCTGCTGCGTGAGCGATCCGGAGAAACCGAGAAAACCCAACAGTGGTAACAGAGCCAGGTTCCACTGTTTCTCGTCCCGTTTCGGTTTCTGAAATTGATTTTTCTTGAGTTATTCCATGCGTTTAATCCGATTAAAATGACGGAATAGTGTTCATGAGATGAACACAAATAATTTGATTATTTTTCTGTGATTTTTCGGATTTTATTTGGGGTTTTCGGAGTTCTTCATGAGATGATGAACCGGGGTACTTTGGCGGCTTCGTTAACGATTCCCAAGCGTTGGGATGGCGGCCCGGATGCCCGGATCTTTTGGTGATAGTCACCACTACACACCAGGCATGATAGCCGGCACCATGGTGGCCTCGAAGAGCTACAAAATCAAGCCCCAAATCGGATTAAAAATCCTGAAAAATCAGATTTTTTGGGGATCTTTTAGGCTTCGGCCGGATGTGTTCTTGGCCACCGCCGGCGACCCTGCCGGCGCCGGGGTCACCGCCGGCCGGGGCCTGGGCCGCCGGGGGGCGTGGCCGCCGGCGCCCCAGCCCTGCAGCCGCCGCCAGCCACCTGCAACAGTGATTAGGGTTTCGGCTGGGGGGTGGAGCGGGCGAACCGCTCCGCTGGACCCGGTCCCGAGCCGGTCGGACCGGCTGGGCCGGGTCCAGCGCTTGGTCGGACCTGGCTGAGCCAGGTCCAGAGCCAGGCCAGGTCCTGGCACCCCTGGTCCGAGCCCTGGCTCGGCCAGGGCCCGAGCCCAGGGCTCAGCCCATCCGGCTGGGCCCACTCCAACCCTAATTTTTTTTTATTTAATTCCCCTTTGCCCATTTAAAATGAATTAAAATTTGATTTTAATTTCAATAAAATTCAAAAATGTTTTGTAATTTTAAATGGGCTTATTTATGATTTTAAATCATGATTAACAATTAATTTAATTATTAGTTTAATAGTTAACCTAATAATTAATTTAAGTTAACTAATTATGGTTAATTATTAAGTTAAGTGTTAATTTAATAATTAACTGTAGTTATCTAATTTTAAGTGTTAAAATTAATGGTTAATAATTATTAATCTAAATGTTAGATTATTAGTTATTAAAACATCTAATTGTTAATTAATAATTAGAGTTAGTTATTAATTTAAGTGTTAAATTAATAGTTAATTCTAATTGACTAATTTAATTGTTAAATTAGTAATTATCAGTTAATTAGAGTTAATTGTTGATTTTAAGTGTTAAGATTAATGATTAATTTCAAGTTAACTAATCTAAGTGTTAGATGAAAATTATTAATTAATTAGTGTTGATTAATAATTTAAATGTTAAATTGCTAATTAACATTAATCAACTAATCTAAGAGTTAGATTAGTAGTTAATTAATAATTACAGTTAATTAATAATTTAAGTGTTAAATTGTTAATTAATTTTGATGGATTGATCTAAGAGTTAGATTAATCTTTAATAGTCTAATTGTTAGATTATTAATGGGGTTTTAATCTAAGTGTTAGATTATTAGAAATGTTCTAATTTGCATGGAATAATATGGAATTATTAATTTGGAGTGTGTGCGCATGTGATGTGTGTTTAATGTTTTTAAATTTAGATTTAATTGCATGTTAAGTTAATAAAATGAGTTTTCAAAATTCAAACACCAATTTTGATTGGATCCCAGCTTTTTGATAGCCAAAACTTATCTATTTTGAAAACTCATTTGTTTTAGCCATGTGATGTGCTGAACCATGTGTGGATGTTTAAAACACACCGTGGTCATGGATATGCACTTAATTTATTGTTCATGTGATGAATGGATTGTGTGGATCGTGGATGTATGATGTTTATTAATTGTTAATAAATAGAGGTCTGCGAACCTCTCTCTCTCATACTCCGATGTATTTCTACCTCCCTCTCTCTCTTGTACTCGCCATAAGGCCTTCTTCAATTTACATGTTAATTCTAGAATTAATGTAATATGATCGAGGCAACCGAGGAAGGAGCGAGGACGATCCACAGCTGCAACCAGGAAGGCGAAAAGATGAAGATCTCTTGCCTATGTGATTGCAGGGTATCTAATATAAATGTTATGATTAGATTGTGTGTGCGTTTGACTGTTGGCTCCAGTCAAACCCACTGTGCTATCCATGACCACGCTAATGACTGTTGTTCTTTTGATTATGAATTAAAGTAGGTTATAGTATTTAGTAAATATATACGATATATTTATATACTATCACCTAGGAGAGACCAAGATAAAAAGTTATCTAAATACCCTCAGATAAACTCTAAGCCGTAACGCGAGTAGTTAAGAACTTACCGCGTGGTCCACCATCGTTATAGTCATAGGATTCGAATCACTTTAGGCATGTTTGTTGTGCTATCCACAAGGCCTGCTTAATTGGGAGGAGAAACTGTGGCTATGGCATTAGATGCCTATAGATCGGGGTAGAGGAACCATGTAACTTTGTTGTGCTATCCACAAGGGCTGCATACAAATCTATGCTCGTCGCGTAATGATGGTTAGCTTAGACCAGAATTAGTGGTTTGTTGTGCTATCCACAAGGCCATTAAATCTCTAGGGACCGAAGCTAAGATCAGATATTGCAAGAAGTTGCAAGTCCCATGAGTTGGGTGCTCTCTGATTGTATTACAGTTTGTTGTGCTATCTACAAGACTGTAGTGCAAGTCATTGAGATTCTGATCCCCACTAGGAGACTGTCGGCGTCTCCCGTTCTATATAACTGAGGGTTATACAGTCCGTCGAAAATTAGTGGGAGTTAAACTTGAACTAAAGACCATGTCTTGTTTTAAATTTTAATAATTGAACATCTGCTAAGTAGATTTTACTTATCTCCTGTAGGAACTATGTCGTCGAATAACCCACTCCGTGGCATACTTGATGCCATTTTGACTTACTTGATCTACTTGGATTGGTTCAGACTGAAGAATGTCTTCAGATCTGAGCGCAATAACTTTGTCCCTGGAGCTGATCCTCCTGCTGAATCGGCATTGGATGCCCCTGAAGCAGGGATGATAGCTAACGATAAAAGATTAAAAGACAAAGGTAAAAGAGTAGTGAAGGGTGACTGCTTATACTATAAGCAGTATGGTCACTGGAAGAGGAACTGCAAGGAGTTCCTTAACGATAAAGCTCATGGAAGAGTGAAGCTGTCTGAAGCTTCAGATATCTATATGATAGATATCAACTTGTCCGTTAGAGATTCCACATCTTGGGTATTAGATACCAGATGTGCTTCTCATATCTGCCATGATGTGCAGATGCTGACAAGTAAGCGCAAGCTGAGACAAGGTGAGGTGGAATTGAGGCTAGGAAACGGCGTAAAAGTTGCGGCGATTGCTGTTGGGACAGCAAACCTCAGGCTTCCATCGGGAGACACCTTACTATTGGAAGATTGTTATTATGTTACTAGCATAATAAAGAACATCATATCAATATCTTGTTTGGACAAGATAGGATATAGGTTGACAATTGATAATAGAAGTTGTTCGATTTATTATGGTAATAAATCAATAGCTTCGGCATCTTTAGTCAACGGTCTATATCTATTAGATGTTTCTCATTACAATCTTCAGATTGATAATGCTCTTAAGAAGAGCAAGAATTGTGTGAACCAGGCCTACATGTGGCATTGTAGACTTGGGCACATTGGCGAAAGCAGGTTGCAAAAGTTGCACAAGCATGGTTATTTAACAGCATTCGATTATGAATCGTTTGCAACATGTGAATCCTGCCTTATGGGAAAGATGGCAAAATCTCCATTTAGTGGACATGGAGAACGTGCCAAGGACATTCTAGAACTGATACATTCGGATGTATGTGGTCCCATGTCTACCCAAGCCAAAGGTGGCTTTTCTTACTTCATCACGTTCACCGATGACTTCTCAAGATTCGGCTGTGTACTTAATGAAGTACAAGTCGGAAGCATTTGAGAAGTTCAAGGAGTTCAAGAATGAGGTGGAGAAGCAGTTAGGAAAGAGTATTAAAGCTCTTCGATCAGATCGAGGAGGAGAATACTTGAGTACTAATTTCACACAATTCTTAAAGGATAATGGTATCCTTTCTCAGCTAACCCCTCCATATACACCATAGGTGAATGGTGTATCAGAAAGGAGGAATCGCACCTTGTTGGACATGGTGCGATCTATGATGAGCTTTTCGGGATTACCAGTGTCCCTCTGGGGGTATGCTCTAGAGTCAGCAGCATACCTACTGAACAGAGTACCCAGCAAGTCTGTGGCCTCTACTCCATATGAGATATGGAAAGGCAGGAAACCAGAATTTAAACATGTTAAAGTCTGGGGTTGTCCTGCTCATGTAAAGAGGCATGATCCAGACAAGTTGGAATCACGAACTGATAAATGCAGGTTTGTGGGATATCCAAAGGAAACCTTTGGATACTATTTTTTTCACCCTGGTGAACAAAAGGTGTTTGTTGCCAGGAAACCTGTCTTCCTGGAAGAGGAATACCTTCTCCAGGAGGACAGTGGGAGTAAAATAGTACTAGAAGAGGTTCCAGATCCCCAAACAGCTGCATTATCATCAGATGAGATATCAGTTCCTGAATCTGTTCAGATACACACAGATGAGCCTCGTAGATCTGGTAGAGTACCTAGACTACCCGAACGATATGTGGGACATATCGCTGAAGGTGAGTCTAAGGTACAATATAATGAGGATGATGATCCTAAAACCTACTAGGAGGCCATAGAAGGCCCAGAAGCCGGGAAATGGCGAGAAGCCATGAACTCAGAAATCCAGTCCATGTACACCAACCAAGTTTGGAACTTGGAGGACTTGCCCGAGGGTATTGTACCCATCGGTTGCAAGTGGATCTTTAAGAGAAAGATCGGTGCTGATGGACGGATCGACACTTATAAGGCAAGGTTGGTGGCAAAGGGATATCGTCAAAGGCAAGGAATTGACTATGACGAGACTTTCTCACCAGTTGCCATGATAAAGTTGATCAGAGTTCTGCTCGTCATTGCTGCACATTTTGATTACGAAATCTGGCAGATGGATGTGAAGACTGCCTTCCTCAATGGTAACCTTGAGGAAGAGGTGCATATGATACAACCAGAAGGTTTTACATCCAAAGAATCTCCAGATAAAGTGTGCAAGCTTCAGAGGTCCATTTATGGACTGAAGCAAGCTTCCCGGAGCTGGAACATAAGATTTGACGAGGCTGTCAAGTCTTATGACTTCATTAAGAATGAAGATGAGCCTTGTGTGTACAAGAAGACCAGTGGGAGTGCAGTCACTTTTCTAGTTCTTTACGTAGATGACATACTACTCATTGGGAATGATGTAGCTATGATGTCATCAGTAAAGGTCTGGCTGTCGAAAAACTTCTCCATGAAGGATTTGGGAGAAGCATCCTACGTATTGGGAATACGGATCTATAGAGATAGATCAAAGAGGATGCTTGGAATGACCCAATCCTTGTACATAGATACCATAGTCAAAAGGTTTGGCATGGAAAATTCCAAGAGAGGTTTCATACCGATGAGACATGGAATTAATCTCTCAAAGGAACAGTCTCCTAAGACTCTTGATGAGAGGGCATTCATGGATAGAATACCCTATGCCTCTGCCATAGGATCTATCATGTATGCCATGCTATGTACACGGCCTGATGTTGCATTTGCTCTAAGTGTTACGAGCAGATTTCAGGCTGATCCAGGCGAAGAGCACTGGAAGGCAGTAAAATGTATCCTTAAGTACTTGAGAAGAACTAAGGATATGTTTCTTGTCTATGGAGGAGGTGACTTGAAACTGCGAGGCTTTACTGACTCGAGTTTCCAGTCAGATCCAGATGATAGCAAGTCATCTGGATTCGTGTTCACATTGAACGGAGGGGCAGTGTGCTGGAAGAGTTCCAAGCAGGTAACCACTGCAGATTCGACGACTGAAGCTGACTACATCGCTGCAGCTGAAGCCGCCAAGGAAGCAGTGTGGTTGAAGAAATTCATCACCGACCTCGGCGTAGTTCCCAGCATCTCTGAGCCTGTTCCACTATTGTGCGACAACAATGGAGCCATTGCGCAAGCGAAAGAGCCACGGTCTCATCAGAAATCGAAGCATATTCTGAGGCGCTTTCACCTTATCAGAGAGATCATATCCAGAGGAGATGTAGTAGTGGAAAGAGTTCCATCCGTCGACAATGTAGCAGATCCACTGACAAAGCCGTTGGCTCAAATTGTATTTGAGCGTCACCTAGAGTCTATGGGCTTATTGTATAAAGGTGATTGGCTTTAGTCCAAGTGGGAGATTGTTAGTTTAGGTGGCCTACAAGCCAATCTAACAATGTAAATCTCGTTCATTATTAATAACATGGCATAATATTCATTATGTGTAAATCGCGTTAATTATCGTTTCATAATGAAGTCCGTGAATATGTGCTATGGTGATCAGATTATGATGAGATCATTCTAATGAGACTGATCACTTAAACACACATATTCTTAATCGTTCCTAGTCGGAGGATATCCAAGAAGGACATCGGATATCCGGTTAGACTAGTACAGATTACTCATGCTCATATGATGAGGGTGACTGGTCTCATAAGTCACTTGTGTGGAGACACTAAGGCGAATCTGTAGGTGCTCATTGGAGAATGAGTTCACTGAACTGATCCGACTGAATCGCTGGATGGTATTGTACCTCACTGTCAACCAGCTTGATTCTATTGTCGCAGTTGCGTGGATGGTCCTAGGACCTGAGACACCAAGGACACCTTGGCGGTGGACTTCTGTACTTTGACCTTGGTCTACGAATCTCTAGCCACGGGATTCTAATACGCCAAGGATTGGGTACAGCGGAATACAGTCGAATGGAATTGTATGTCAATAAGGAATCATTCGCTCTCGGTACTTAGAGAGAGAATGCTCTAGGAAGGATGTGCGGAAGTCCCTGGCCAGGGCGGACGATAATATCGGGAAAGGAGTTTTGACTCGAGAGCATTGCACGAATGAAGGATTATATCCACGCGGTAACTGTCGACGGAAAGGTTCCAAGAGTGGGTTACTTAACCCCAAATACCTTCCGGGTTCACGCGGTGTTGCTTGGCACCCAACGTGATCGGAGGCCCGGTCGAATTCGATGTGCGACATCAATTCGATTGATTAATTGATTAATAAAGGGTTATTAATTAATTAATAAAGCCAGTGAGGAGTCACTGGGCTTGTTGGGCCATTAACTGGACTGGTACTTGGGCCTAAAGGGTCACACGCACATGATTCTCAAGGCGATGGATAAATAAGTGGGTTTTATATAAACCGGGGGTTTTTGTGAAAAACCGCGCGGTTAGTATAAAACATAGCGAACGGGCTGAGCAGGCCAAGCTACTGCTAACCCTAGCCGCCCCTCCTCAGTTTCTGTCTCCCTCTGGAGTCCAGGCATATCCAGATCTGCTCTACCGCTTCTCCGAATCCCGTTCGACGGGAAATCGTCCGCGCACTGCGGCGATCATTGCGGCGACCAGCGGAGGCTTCGCGGGCTGCGAAGAACGATGAACTCGAGGATATCCGTCGCGGGGAGGATCACGTGGACTTCGCTAGAGGCCGGGCGCTTGCGCGGCTTGCGGTGTCACACCGACGGAACCGAACGACTGCGGATTCGAATCCGCACACGGTGAGAACTTCGATAACGAGATTATCGTATTTTAGTTCTTCGAAACGGGAAACGGATCGCTGTAAAAATTTTATTTTCCGCTGCGTGAGCGATCCGGTGAAACCGAGAAAACCCAACAGCTTTGTGGGCCTATCGGACTGCTTATAAAACTCTTATTGGCATGTCTCCTTATCGCTTAGTTTTTGGAAAAGCTTACCACCTTCCTGTGGAATTAGAACATAGGGCGTATTGGAACATCAAACAAGTCAATTTGGACCTAGCCCAAGTTGGTACCCACATAACCTTACAACTAAGTGACCTAGAGGAATTGCGTAATGAAGCCTATGAAAATTCAAAGATTTACAAAGTCAAAACTAAAGCCTTTCATGATAAACACATTGTGAGGAAATATTTCCATCCGAATCAAAAAGTTTGGTTATTTAACTCTAAGCTGCGTTTATTCCTAGCAAAACTGAAATCAAGATAGGATGGGCCATTCCTGGTCATCAAAGCCTTTGATCATGGAGCTGTTAAAATCATGAATCCAAAGACGGGAAACACATTCACTGTTAATGGGCAACGGCTGAAACTGTTTGTGGAAAATTTTCAAAATAGCCCACCAGACTCCATAGCGCTGAGTGATCCACAGTGATTGCAGTTTCGTTTGGCTGAAGACATTAAACTTAGCGCTTATCGGGAGGCAACCCAACATTTTAGATCAGCTTCTATTTTTCTTTTCATTTTTAGGTTTTTATCCAGCAGTCGGCTTTGGTAAAATCGCATCCTCATCACCACAAGTTGCTTCTCTCCTTCCTAGTTTTTTTATGGCTAACATGTGTTTTCATATCTTTTGTGTCATTGAGGACAATGCCATTCAAGTTGGGGGGGAGGCAATCGATATGCAATTTTTTGAAAAATTTGTTGAAGAAAACTGAGAAAATGGTCCAAAATTTTTCAAAGACTTCTTTTTCACATCCCACATAAGTTACATGAAATCTTGTTTCATTAATAAAATCTTAACTAAATTAGTTTTATGTTAGCTAAATTGGATAAAGCCTTTAGTGTGACTTTGTTTGCAGAATAACTTAAACAAGAATAAGGTTATGGGGATTTCTTAAACCAGAATAAGAAGTATTTTGACTTGGTAAGTTGTTGGTATTCCACCCAGAATAAGGAGAATTATACTGCTCTATTCCAAGTGATTTGGTAGGAATAAGTAGAATAAGGAGTGAAATAAAAGGTAAAATTGAGAGAATTGGGGGAATTAGATATTCCAGGTAGGTTTGGGGAGTTGGGGGAATTGGAAGAATTAGGCATACCTTCAACCAAATTAGAATAGGGCCTTTATACAGACTATTCTAGCCCTATTCCACAAACAAAGTGAGCAAGTTCAGAATAGCCCACTTCACAAGAAGCCACGACATGATTGATTTTCATACACACACGACAACTTAGAATAAGTGAAAGACCTTGAAAGTATAAAATTACTAGAATTAACTCTAAGGATAAGATTACTTATTCTAATTTTTTTTTCTTCTTTGGGTTGAATGAAAAGAACGTTAGGATTCGTAATAGGGGACCGACTCACTCAGCACTCTAAAGAGGCGGTCATTTAAAAAGAGACATTTGTAAACATTAAATGCTAAATAAGGTGTCAAAAAGAGCTAAAGGAAGGGAGGTGGCAAAAAGTACGCACCTCCCCTCAGGCAATTCAAAGAGAGTGACAAAAAGTATGCACTCTCAAAGGCAAAAGTGCAATTAAATGAAAAAGTCGCGCTAAATGAAAAATTCCCTTATACTAAAAAGACGACCAAGTCGTGAAAGTGCTGAGTCGGAGCAGGAGTTGAAAAACGATCTTCACGAGCTGATCAAGAAATCTATTTTCTCTTCTCGTCCCCAGGTAGTTCTATCTAAAGGATTAGTAAAGGCGAGGATATAACGGAAATGACAAAAACGAGTTCTAAGCATGCCAACTTACATGCACAATCACCTGTCACGAACCAAAGTGCAGTAGAAAATGAGAATTTTAGCTTAACCAATCAGCAACCATTTAATTGATTATGATAGATAGCTATAAATGAAGCATGATAATTCATTGTTGTCCTAATTTTTCTTCTATTTGCATTGCTAAGGGACTAGCAATGAGTAAGTTGGGGGGTGTGATAAGTTGGTATTTTTTATTGTTAAAAGAACAAATGTATGTACTATATTCATGTTTTTATGTTTAAATAGCATGAAATGATAGACAACTTTGTACCGATTCCAACGGTATCAATTTCGTCAAATTCCGAGTTAAAAACATCATCATTTCATGCATTTGCAGTTTTCTCAGTAAAACCGTGAGAAATCAATTTATTTAAACATAAATGTAATTTTATTCATGATAATATCTTAATTTACATTTATTTTATGTGAACATAACATGAAGAAGATGCAGTGCAATTGGCTAAGTTTCTGGTTGTTTGTGGGAAGAACGGGAGGTCGAATCCCAGCAAAATCGGCTTTATTTTGGCAAAAATATTAAAACAAGGGTAAAAAGGTATTTTGCTACCCTAAATAGTTGTCATAATTCTTACTCAAGAAGAGAACAAGAAGAGCCAGCCGCCATCCACTTTCTTCCTTTCTTTATTTTAAAAATTCTCTCCCTTTTCAAGAGGTCTCTCCTTCCTTCCTTCTCTCTCTCTCCTACTTTTTCTTCTGCCTCTTGCTTTCTCTCCCTTTCTCTCTCAATTTTTTTCCTCTCTGCTACAGTACCCGCGGGTACTGTAGCTATAGTACCACGGTACTGTAGCACCTCTCTCTCTCTCTCTAACTTTTTTCTCTCTCTCGCTCTCTCTCTCTCTCTCTCTACATCTCTCTCAAACTAACGACTGTCAAGGACAAGAGGTGAACTCAAAGCACTGTAATTGACTACTGAAAGGAGTTTAGGGTAGCCAAGGATCCACCCGAAGGGTGACGACGGCTGCAAGCACTAGTTTTCTCTCTCCATCGTCTTTTTCTCCTCTAGTTTTTGAGTTCTCCATGTTACACTGTATTTTGAATATTTTTTGTAAACATTTCTTTATAAAAGTCATGTTATTTTTTTATTTTCAATGTCTCTGTAAAATTTCATATAGTTTTATTAACAAATGACAGTAGTTCCTTTGAAAAAAGTTATTGTTTCTCCCTCTTTTTGTTCTACAACGTTTATTTTTTCTTCTGTTGACACTACTCAAACTTTATATTCTACTTTTAATTAGTATTTTAGAGGTAGTCATAGTTCAGTAGATGGTCAGATTATGCTCGTTTTGGGGTGCTTCTTTTGTGAGTTCATAGTAAGTCCGATTAGTTTCAATTGTTATTTATTAAATCATCATGCTCCATCTTCTTTCTTCTCTGTTTTTCTTCTAAAAAAAATATAAAGTTTTCAACTTTAAAAATCTATTTCCCTGTGGATTCTACTCGAACTCATCATTGCTATTGTTAAAAATTCAATTTGAATGAGCCGATTAATTTAGATTTCTAACTTTGATTTTTAACGACACAATCTTAAGCTATCAGACACCATTTGCAAATCGTGTTGACCTCTCCTAACGTCATTGTGTCCTACTTGATGGACGCGATTCAGAGTCCATACACCACCTCCATAAAGACCCAAACCAAGCGCTAAAAACTTGAAATCGGCCTGATAACTTAACTCGAAATCTCAGTCCTTACAACCTATTCCCCTTTAAGAAAATTTTATCTCCAAAATTACCACAACTACGACAATGCTAAAAGGAGATAATATAATGTCAAATAAGGAAGCTTACTGGAAAAGGCGGAAAAACTGCTCTCACATCTCATCTTCTCGCTCTGAAGTCACCTTACCTCCGAAGCGATCCTGTCAGATCACCTTCACTAGGAGAACAACCTTCCTCTGTAGAACCTGCTCCTTACGATCCATAATATGTAATGGATACTTTGGAAAAGACAAGTCTTATGAGACTTCCATTTATGGAAAGTCCAAAACATAAGACGGATCTTGCATGTACTTTCTCAATATCTACACGTGGAACACATTGTGGACTCCAGCAAGGTCGGGTGGTAAGGCTAGCTAATATGTTGTCTCCCCTTTTCAAGCAAGAATAAGGAAAGGCCCGATAAATTGCAGCTTAGCTTGCCCCCCTTCTTAAACCTCATCACACCCTTTGAGGGTGAGATCCAGACAAATGCGTCGTCACCAATCTCAAACTCAAGCAGTCTCCTGTGAACATCTACATAACTATTCTGCTTGCTCTGTGTTGAAGAGAACCACTGCTGCACCAACCCAACGACCTTTGCACACTGTTGTACTATCTCCAATCTTGCTACCTGCCTCTCACTAATCTCAAACTAATCTAACGGAGATCGGCATGGCCACCCATATAATGGCTTATACAGTGCCATGTCGATGCTGGAGTGATAATTACTGTTATAGGCAAACTCTACTGTGGGTAAGTGCTACTCTCAAGAACCAAGAACCTCTCTACTTTAGGCAACGAGCCCTCAGTATGTCTTCCAGAGTCTGAATGGTCCTCTCTGACTATTCATCAATCTTATAATGGTAAGCCGAGCTGAATGCTAATTGAGTACTTAATACTTTCTAGAAACTCCTCCAGGATCCGAAAGTGAACTTCGGATCTCAATTCAACACAATTGACAAAGGTGCACCATGTAGAGACACGTGACCAACTTGGTCAACTTGACGAATTAACATAGCCAACCCTATAATATTTCGCTTGACAAATATGTATTTCGATTGAGAAATATGGTTTTTGATTGACAAATACATATTTCTCTTGACAAGTACAGGTTTCGAAGTCCGTATTTGTCAATCTGAAATCTATATTTGTCAATCGAAAATTGTAGTTGCCAACTGAAATTGTATTTCTCAATCGAAAATTGTGTTTATCAATCTAAATGTGTATTTGTCAATCAAAAATTATATTTGTCAATTGAAATATTATGGGGGTGGCTATGTCAGCTTGTCCAACTCAGTGAGTTGGCTACGTGGTCCAACTGCAGAAAGTTGTGCGATGTGACTAGACTAACTATACAACCTAGTTGTATAGCAAGTATTCCTCTTACCTATTTATCCTCCTCTTATGTGTCCAAAGACACACAGACATACAAAAAAAAGATGCCTATATAATCACGGTTTTTACTAATGCTATTATTTTATAGATAGTGGAATTTAAGACAATGGAATGTGAAAATAGGTAAAATGTATAAATATAGATATATGTACATATATTTCCACATATATATAATAAGATATGATTATTAGAATTTACTTAAAATGTAAATAATATAATCGAAGTGTACTAAATATTAGTATACGAATAAACATTACTAAGTAAGTATTAATTTTAAAATCTTGAAATAAAATGTCGATAACACGTATTCGAATGTTGTTTTATGTTCTAGTGTTTGGGACGACCCTCTAACACAAGTAGAATCATTCATCATATCATAACTATCACTCTGTTAATTAGAGATTTTTAGTGTTAAACGAACAAATTTTACGGGCCATAGACTAATTCATAAGAAAATGTACACTAAATAGAATAATACTGATTGCAATGCTTTGGAGACATTGTGCAGAGGTCGTTTGATCATGAGAAATTGAGAAAGGAGGCATGCGGCCCTCCTTAGGTTCTACTGCATCTTGTTGCATAGTGGGGGGTGAGATAGTAGTTATTAGCAAATATTAATAATAACTAAAAGGTAAATCTGTGACCTTGGCAAATGGGAAGGCGACGTGGACTGGAGGGAAAATTAAGAAGAAAATGTAGTGGCAAGTTTTGAAACGTGACACCGGCCCCTGCGGCGGCCCCGTCAAAGAGAGTTTAGTTTAGTTGTTGTCGGCGCATGGCGTGGATCTGGGACCACTTTAGCAGCGGTTGATGCACGACTCTTATAACGAAGGTTGAGAAATAATTTGCTGTAATGTTTCAGAGGGATTGCGATTAATCTGAATTGCAATATCCTAGGATAACCAGCTGCCCAGGACAGTTGGTTCACCATCTCTATTGTAAAAGGGAGGTCTCAGGTTCGATTCTGGTTGGGGCCTAAAAACCCCCCAACTATATAGTCCTCTGGTGTTGTTGGGATCTTTATCTCCTGGTCTGTGAGATTACTTCTTCAAAAATCAGACGGACCTGGAATTGTCGCCTAATTAATTGGACTCATCGACCGAACCGGAATTATCTCCAACTTTGGAGGAAAATCTTGAGTTCCCGATTAGAACTCCGGTCGCTTGTAAATAGCTGTACTCGGGCCCCTTCAAAAAAAAAAAAAAAAACCATCCGATCCAAGAGACTGTCTGCACAAGTCGCGACTCATTTTTCTTTTTCTTTTTTAATTTCTTCTCTATTTTTTTATTTCTTTTGAACACCTAATTATAAATCAGACGGTACAACCAGTAAGTTTTACTTGTATATTAAAAAATAAAACTTGCACATAAGTTAAGACATATTTGAATTTCCTTTTTCTGGAAAAATATATAGTGAATCCGGAGCAGACCCAAACTTGTTAGTTCATGTATTGTCTGATTTTTATCAGACACTCTCAAAAAAATTAAAAAATATGAGAAAAACAAAAAAAGAAAAATTAGCATTCAGTCCTATTTGATGTGGCTAAATGCTTCCATCCGATCGGCCCGATCAAATGGTTGGCCCGGTGCATTGCAATCTAGGTAGATTACGGTGCTCCCCCAAGTATTTCTCGCTAAGATCAGAAGATTCTGAGTGGATGCTTGCAGCAAGTATTTCTAATAAAGATTATTGCTTTCGGAGTCCCTTTCTCCACAAAAGTGAGATGTTCTTTTTTATTTTTGCAAGATTACACCCACAGGTGCACGAAATGCAAATAGAACCGCTACCATATACAGGATATGAAAATACATATGAAGTAATGATATGTTGCTGTAGGATATACCTTTTTTTTTTTTTTTGCCAATGTTGCTGTCATCGTTACACGAAGGACACGATTGCGAGGGGCGGACGCCAAAATGTGCCATGCAATCGGACCTACAACTAGCGTTACGTCTTGACTTGACATTCTTTAGAATCATTGCTATCAAAAGTGTTAAGAGAAAGGTAATATTTACATTTTTGAACACCTTTTATATCAATGATTTTAAAGTAAATGTTTAAAAGGATGATGTGGATTACAATACTTCACCTCCTTTTACCATTTGTCTTACATTTTTCTCATCTTGTTGATGTTTTTGAACGGAAAGAAAAATAAAATTTTGACAGCATTTATTGTTGTCTTTTTTCACTTACTTCTCTTTGAAAATGATATGAAATCCCCGTGCTTTAACTCAATCATTTTCCATTTTATCATTTCCAAGTTAATTTTATCATTTTCAAAATATGAAATTATCACTTTCATTTTCAAGCACAATTTTATCACTTTCTATGAAAAAATATTACCCATTAACAGAATCAGGCCAAGTCCATTTAGATATACACGTAAGGGTAGCGGAGGATAGAAATGGAAGGCAGGAGGGACCCACCAGGGAGGAAGTCGACTCGTCTCTCTCTCTCTCTGTTAACTTTATAAAATTGATATAAGAAAGATGTTAATTTGGCTTTTTTTATCGAAGCATACCATGTACGAACATATTTGATTAAGAATATATTCGTTTTATAAGATTCTGACACATATGACTTATTTTATATGATTTCTTTATTATGTTCTATTTAAAATTTAATTTGATCAAATGTATATATATATATGTATATATGTGTCTGTGAAATTTTAAAATTTATATATGATAAGTCATGTATAGGGGTATGATGCTGTGACACCCTAGATCTTAAATAGCCTCCTTAAGTTTTAATAATTAAGTTAATATGTATTTACAATTTGTTAGAGTATAGTTCTGTAAATTAGAATGCAACAGATTTATCTCAGAGGGAAACTCAAAAAAAAAAAGTTAAATTTTAAGCAATCGATTAAGTAATTTGAAAGGAACTTAGTTAATTGATATAAGCCATTAGTTAATTCATTTAATTGATAGAGTTATCAATATTAATTAACTAAAGTCATGTAACTGAAGTTAAGTCATCAATTAATTGATTAACTGAAGTCAAGTAATTGAAGTTAAGTTATCAATTAATTAGTTAACTGAAATTATCTTCTAATCGATTTTTTATCCGAAGTTAAGTTATCTTCTAATCGAATATGTAACTGAAGTTAAGTTATCACTTGATCGATTTTGTAACTGAAGTTAAGTTACGATTAGATGATAGAAAGGTTAGAATTCAATTAATTACTTCTGCTATTGCAAAAGTGACATATAGGGGATACTTGAACTTTTAGTGGGTAGTTTATGGTGGTTGAAGAGAATCTAAGATGTGGTATATGAAGATATATACTATAAGGATGCATAGGCAGATGTAGATTAAATTAAAAAAAACATGATCGTAGCAGAAACAAGAATTCCCGTGTGTTTTTGATCCGTTTATGATAAAGAAGACAGAGAAGAACGATTATTTACCTTGCACAGAGTCGGATCCTCCACCGAAACTTGATTCCGTCTAAGCAATGGCACTAGCCACGTAGGTGCCCAACCTCCAGCGATATCCATGCAGTTCTCCTGTTGAGGGATCATCCTCGCTTCTCCATAGAGATTCGCCTGATCCTTTGCCCTTCTTCTCATCACGGGTGCGTGTGGCATGAGGACGATGTGTTCTGGCGAGGTGAAAACGAAGCAGACAAGAGAGATAGAAGGGATGCCCCTTATGGCCGGCCAGAGGAGAGAGAGAGAGAGAGAGAGGAGGGAAATGGCTGGGTCTGAGGAAATCCTGGAGTTTGACCTAGGTTTCCTTTTTTATGTATATTTATATTAGTTCAGCATAACTTTTCACAAAAGTCTCTGCATTAATACAAAATTTCACTTAATATTCATTGATCGAGAACCTTGAGTGTGTGACCCTCTAGGTCCAAGTGCCAGTTTAGTTTCAACCCCATTAAGCCCAGTAATACGTTACTAGATTAAAGTAATTTATTTAATAAAGGATATTAAATAAATACTTAATCGACTTATCATCTCATGATAATCTATAGAGCTTCCAAACAAGTTAGGTGCCAAGCAAACACTTGATAATCCTGGAACTCATTGGGGTTCAGCAACTTGCTCAAGAAACTTTTCCGTCATTAATTACCACATGGCTATATTCCTTCACCAGTACAATGCTCTCAAGTGAGCTTAAAATATGGTTGACTATCAAACCCTAATATGTTCACTCTTGTGGATTGGATGCCTCAAATCATCATCAGAAAATACCTTTTTTGATATGCTGTCCTATCCTGACCAGGGACTCTTAGGCATCACCTTATAGAATATTTCCTTCTAAGTATCGAGAGCGAATGATCTCGTATTGACCACAGAATCATCTTTAAAGATATTCCGTGGGATCTGATCACTTAACTAATTAAGATTATATGGCTAGAAATATATAAGCTAAGATTAAAATCCGAAACTTTATCGACAAGATGTCTATAGTATTTCAGGCAGAGTTCGCTGACTCGAAGAGTCGAATTGACTCGGATCTCCCATGATTTGGTAAGAGTTGATCCAAGTCAGGTCGACTCACGTAGACTTGGTTCGTGAAAAAATCGCACAAACTTGGTCGAGCCGCATCGACTCGAGTTCGCCATGATACGGTACGAGTCGCTGAGTCGGCACGAGTCAAACCGATACAGCAAACCATGGTCTCAAGTCCTAAGATCAACAACACTATTGTAACGATGAATCAACTAGTTGATAGTTAGGTAAATTACCATCCAATGATTCATGTTGGATCAGTTTAGGGAACTTATTCTCTAATGAACACCTACAAGTTCGTCTTAATATCTCTATATAAGTGACTAAGAGATTAGTCACCTTAATCTTATAAGCAAGAGTAACTTGTACTAGTCTCACCGGATATTTGATGTCCTTCTCAAATATCTTCCAAGTAGAAACAATTAGGAATAAACATTTATAGAAGATTAATCTCATTCTTATCATAATTTGATCTCTATTGCACACGTTCACATGTTTCACTATGAAACAGTATAAATCGATTTACATATAATAAATATAATGTCTTTATTGTTATTAAAAGACACAAGATTATACATAATACTTATGTGATTGGCTTAACGAACATACATAACTAAACAATCTCCCATTTAGATTAAAGCCAATTACCTACATGTTTGATCCCTATTGAACCTTGGTGACATTCAAATTCAATATGAGTCAATAGCTTCATCAGTAGATCTACTATATTCTCGACTGAGAGAACTCATTCCACTAAGACATCTCCTCTTATAATGATCTCCATGATCAGCTAAAAGTGCCTAAAAATATGCTTTAATTTTTGATGAGACCATAGCTCTTTCCTTTGTACAATAACCCCATTGTTGTCATACAGCAATAGGACAATATCAGAGATGCTCGATATAATCCTAAGGTTGGTGATGAACTTTTTCATCTAGATTGCTTCCTTGGTGGCTTTAGCGGTGACAATATATTCAGTTTCTATTGTCGAATCCGTAGTGATTTTCTGCTTGAAACTTTTTTAGCTTACTACTTTTCCGTTCAGTATAAAACAAATCCAGAAGTAGACTTATTCTAATTTGGGTTAGGCTAGAAGCTCGAGTCAGTGTACCTTTATTATAGCGTTAAATCATCTTCTCTATATACTTAAAAACATATCCTTAGTGCTTCTGGAGTATTGAAGGATATACTTTACGGCCTTCTAGTGTGCATCACCTAGATCAACCTTATATCTACTTGTAATCTTTCAAGCATATGCCACTCAGGCATTGTCTATAGAATGACATATGATAGACCATATCGCAGATGTATAGAGAACTCTATTCGTGCACTCTCTCTCTTTAGGAGTTTTAGGAACTACTATTTAGATCGGCTAATCCCATGTCTCATCGATATGAGGTTCATCTTGAAATTTTTCATGTCAAACGTTTTGACAATGACGTACATATACATACATTGGGTCAAGCCAAGCATCTTTTTGAATTTGTCTCTATAAATCCTAATCCTAATGAGTGTGATATGACATTTTCAAATATTCTTATTCATTTAAATTAATGGCAAATATTCATTAAGTCTATTAATGATTGCCTATGACATCGTTAGGCGTAATGAAATCTTTGAGCTTATGTAATGAAGACTGGATCACAATGAAATTGTGATAATGAGATTAATTTTATATAAACATGAGTTCTAAATATTCCCGATCATGGGATAATTGAGAAAGGATATTGATTATTTGGATAGATCGGTACACACTTTGTCTGCTTATATGATGAGGGTGGCTAGTCTGATAGCTGCTTGTGTGGAGACACTAAGATGAGTGTGTAAGTACTCGTTGGAGAATGAGTTCACTGAATGATCCGCTTATGATATTTTTGAATAGTTAATGATACTTGATTGTCAATAAAAAAACTCATCATCTCAACGGGACAATTGGTTCTTTGATCTGAGATACCAAAGACATCTTGTGCGTAGAATATTACACTTTGATGCTGGATTCATGGCCTTTAACTACAAGTCCAATACAATTTAGTTATTGGGTACGATGGAAAACATATGAAGATGATTGTATAGTCAATAAGGGATCACTCACTCTCCGGTATAATACTTAGGAGAGAGGATATTCCATTGAGTCATACACAGGTTAAATCCTTAGTCAGGGTAGATCAAATGGATAGAATGATGTTTATGTCCCTGATGATCATTTGTTATATCGGATGAAACAATACGAATTTGATACATGACCATATTCCTAGTCTGATCAAGAATATTGTATGAATGGAGAATTAGAATTACGCGGTAAGTGATGACAGATTGGTTCAAATGGATTGTGAATCTCTAGTATTGTCTGGAGGTCATAGCGCGTTACTTAGGACTAACAAAGACTTGTGAGTCAGTTAAATTAATCATCAGATGATTTATTTAAATGAACTAAGTTGTAATTTACATAAAATAGAATTAGTTCTATTATATGAATAAAGAATTTATTCAATAAAGATATTAAATAGAGATTTAATATATGTACTCACTGTTAGCTCGATATTGGACCTAAAAGGTCACACACATAAATAATCTCATGAAGATGGGTTAATTAAGGATTTTATAAAAATATCGGGCTTTAGTGAAAAAAGCTAACTATTTTATAAATAGAGGGCCTAGAAAAACTCTAACCAGCACGTGAGCTTTCTCTCATGGTCGCTTTCCTCATCCTCTCTCTCTGTCCCCTCTCTCTCCTCTGTTTCGATGGTCATGCAAAGGAGCGTGTGAGAAGGCTATGGTGATCATTGAGATTGTTTCGACGTGCGAGGGAGGATCTCATTGTCGAAGGTTCGTGTGTACACATCTTGATGCTCGGCACTTGCACGGCTTTGATTTGAGGAACTTAATGAATCGCGCATGAGAGACGTTAAATCTCCATAAAGTGAAAAGATCAGATATTTTCCCCATTTTTGTGTGTTTCGTCAAATTCAAAAAATGTATCCACACAAGGAAATCAATTTTAAATTTTATATTCTATTGCATTTCGAAATCAGTGATTTTCTTACAGTGGTATCAGAGCCAAGTTGCTCTAATTTGACAAAATATTCCTCATGTTCTTCGTTTTCGAATAATCCTGTTGTGTATTTTATTTTAAATCTTCCGTCATGGTATGACTACGGCACACACCTAAGCAGTGGCGGCATTGGATGCTGGCCACGGTGGTTCATGCAATTTTCTTTTCATTCCGATGCGGATCATCTACAAAGGAATTTAAACAAAAAAAAAAAAAAAATTTATGATGAACCCAACGCTGGGCGCCGCCATGCGCATGACGCAGAAGATTCGCTCATGCGCATGGCAGGAAGCCACGCCATGTGTAGAGAGGAGCGTTGGCAGGTGCCGCAGCCACCCCATATAGGGGGCGCCTATGTGGGGGCACGCTGGCAGGTGGCGCAATGCCCTCTCTCGCGCGGTAGGGAGGGCTAGTGGGCGTACGCCTCGCGCCAAAGGTAGTGGCGCACTGCGCCTGCTCTCTTGGCGTGTTTGCAATGCGCCGCCCCTCATTCCTCTCTCTTTGGCTGTGCAGAATATGCCTCTGTTGAACTTGTTTTTCCAAAAAAATTTATTTTCCCTATTTTTCAACATTTATGTTTATGCCTGATTTATTTTTTGTTTTACTTATTTCCAACATTTTTCCCCATTATATCAATGTTACCAATTGCGAATTGGTGTGTTATGAAAGTAGCTCACTATGGAAATTTGGGATAAGTTTGGAAATAGAATATTGGGGAGATTGATTAATTTGTGAAATTAATTTATAAAATTGTAAATATGAAAATTCTGATGTTTGGGAAACATCCTGGCTTTGGAAATTGTCTCAATTTTGAAATGTGGGCATAATGTAAAATAATAAAATTAGGGGAAATAAGGAATTTGGGAAATTGATTAGTTTTGGAAAGGAGGAAGGGTCCATGGTGTGGTTTAAGAAATCGGATCAAAATAATATAATTAGAGCATGATTCTATTTATGAAATAAATTGTTATTTCTCATCTTTAATTGATGTGATCAATTTGGATGATTTAACTTTGACAATATATGTGATATTTTGTCCATTATACATGTGATGTATTTATAAAGGATGATTATGGACTTTAAAATCGGGAATGGCTATCTATGATATGCATGGATATGATGTGATGATGTTAAATGCGGCTTACGTGCCTCCCTCACTCTCTGCAAAATTCCAAGTTATAATCTCTATCTCTCTCCATTAATGTACTCTCTTTGACTGCAGATCAAGGTTGCTTATTAAGTAATGTAAAATGTAGGCCTGCGAGCCTATTTTATTTGATTTAGTTTTTCTAGATTAGATCTAGATTAGAATTATTATCGCTATACATATTTTGGAGAAGTGGACATATCGAGGAAGGTGAGGATGTCAGGAAGATCCCATCAGAGATGGAGTCACATCGCCATTTGCATGAGATGCCAATGTTATGTATTGATTCACTATAAGTTGAGTAAACTTGCTAATTGGCTCTTGTAAGTTTACACTAGATATGCCCATGATCAGTCTAATTATATTATATGTGATATACTAGATAAATATATATATATGCATGTGATGTATATAAATTTTAAATAATTATGAGTTTAGATGAGAGAAAATTAATCAATCAAATCCCTCTGCGGTCAAATATTAAGTTGATAAACGTAAATTATTAAGAATGATCTATGTAGCCTTCCGTTGTTATGGTCTAAGTGTTAGCCTTAGATTGAATGAGTTTGTTGTGCTGCCACAAGACCCACTCAGCAAGGGGTCAGTAGCTAAGGCTAATGCCGTACTTTGGGATGAGTGACTGGCATAGTTTTGCTGTGCTGTCACAAGAGTTGTGTCAGAAGCTCACTTTCATAATGTAACAAGCGGGTTTAACCTAACCAGACTTTGTAATTTATTGTGCTGCCATAAGAATACAAGTACTCTAGGCGCTGAATATGATCGGAAATTGCAAGTTGTTGCAATTGGCAAAAGTTGCCTACCCATTAAGTAGGGGGTGGTTTGTTGTGTTGACACAAGGTCATTACCATGAAGTTAATAGGATTCTGGTCCCCACTAGAATACCATTGGAGTGTCCCGTCTTTGCATATAGAGGATTATGCGATTTCGCCAAAAAATAGTAGGAGTTAATATTAATATTAAAGACAACATCTTAATATTTTAAATGTCTGCAACATTATAGGCTATGATGCTTCCTCAAAATTAAGATTAGTCGAATCTCTAACCTTTAGTTATATCATATACCTACAAGCTCACTGATTTAACATTAGTAATTGTCTCAATATTCTGAGGAAAGTTTTCCCTTCTGAGCATATCTCGCTTGTCCTTGGGAAGTCAACAATTGATTACTCCTTTCATTGTATTGATGATGATGAGATCATCATAAGAAGTACGAAGAGGATACATTTCTTGCTCATTAATTGTATGCTTGCCTCGACAGTAGATTGGTTGAATTGATAGCATAAGCATTACAAGTTCCCCAGTGTCATATTGATTCAATTACAAAGGTTGTTCCAGGGTATTGGCCCAACCAAGAGATACAAGATATATCTAGAAGTCTACTCAGAGTAGGAATGATTAAAAATTCTTAAGTATAGATCTATATACCAAAGATGTTTAATTAGATCGAAGGATTACCTGAACTTGGTAGCATACCATAATTTCAGTATAGAACTCATCTTCTAATTTCTTATGGGAAAGGACTATTGTGAAGGATAATACGAATAAGATAAGGGTTTATGCTTCCTTTGCCCTTGACAGGGCTAATGGAAGTAGAATTGTAAGATATGTTTTACACATAGGGCAAAGTTGAAGTTAGGTGAAGCTTCTATACAGTTCATTATTAACCTCAACTTATCATATGCACTAGATACAATATGTGCCTCTAAGGTACCAACAAGTGGGGAAGATTAAACGGTGACGAGGTTGACCTATGGCAGGGAATGTCCGCAGTACTGTATTGAGCATTGTAAACCTCAAGATGCCATTGAGAATATTATTTAGGTTTCTAGAACAATGGTTGTTTTATAAATGGTAAAATGGTCTACAAATGGAAGATGGTCTTCAGATTCTAGATATTGTTGCTCCTACTTATTATAACAATAACCCCAATAAGGAAATTAGGATAGCGCGTATTAATTTTTACCATTAACTTTATTTTTTGGCCATTACTATATAGAGGGATTGACAAGTTATATTAGAGTGGATGTTTGATCCATTTTTGATTTTGAATCCCTTGCAACTAGTCAATCAAGCCTCATTAGAAGAATGACCAGTACTATATTTTCTAGAAATGGAGAAAGAGTCAAAGAATTTGAACTTGCACATATAAATGTGTGCAGACCTATATCCACTTTGGGATAGAAGTAGTTTTCATACTTCATTAAGGATTCATCGAGATATGAATAAGGTACTCATGAAGTACAAATTTGAAGTCTTAAAAAAAATTTGATAAAGTTTGTGGGGTAACAAGGAAAGAGTATCAATACTTATCAACTAGATCGATGAGAAGAATACTTGAGTACCCGATATATAAGATTGCTAATAATGAAAATTAGTCATATTGGGTTCCTCCTAGTGTACCATTTGGAATGGTACCATAGAAAGAAGGAATTGTACCATGCTTAGTATGGTTTAGTTCATAACTAGCTTTGTCCACTTACCGTTATCATTATAGAGCCATGCTCATTTAGTGAATCCCGCTTACTTGTTGGACTGAGTTCCGTATAAATCAGTGTATTACAATCCATATGAGATATGGAGAAGTAATATTACTCAATATTAAAGGTGTTAAGGTTTTGGATTTCACTTGCCTTTGTAAAAGTACAGTTTGAATTGTTATAAATTTGAGACTCAGTTGTATGACTTTGTGGGATACCCAAATGAGATTTTAGGGTATTGTTTCTATTAATTTAGTGGTCAAACGAAGTTTGCCACTATTTGCTATTTGTTACTAGAAAAAGATTTTATCTTTGATGGAAACTATGGGAGCATGGTAGAACTAGAGGAGTTCTAGAATTATAAATTCATAAGGATTCGTCTCAGGAACTTGTTCAATAGAGACATAGACCATTTATAGGTCTACTAGAGTACCTGGGTAAATAGATATATGAGACTTATCTGTATTGGAAGTCTAAAGGTGTTACATAATGAGGATGGAGATCCCAAGACCTACGAGGAGCCAATAAGATGTATTGACTCCGGAACTTTAACAAGGGATAATGAATTCTGAATTGGATTTCATACGCTCTATTCAAGTTTGGAACTTGGCCAATCCACTAGAGGATATAGTATCCTTTGAGTGTAAATGGATCTTACAGTGGATAGAAAGGTTGACACCTTCAAGTAAAGACAGTTATGAAAAGGATACCATCAAAGACAAAGGTTGACTGTGACGAAACTTTCTTGTCGGTTGCATCGGTTCATCAGAATTCAACTTAGTGTTACTACGTACTATATAGATTTGTTATGTGATGGTGATGATAACATTCTTTGACGGGGATCCTGAAGGGGAAGTGTACATGTTATAGATGAAAGGATTCACATCTAGGGAATGTCCATATATAGTATGCACACTTCAATGAGTTGGAGCAACTTTTCTATAGTCACAGTATAAGATTTGGTGTGGCGATCAAACCTTGTAGCTATGATTAAGTTATAAAAATTTTGTGCCTACAAAAAGGTCAGTGGTGTTGGGTTTCTGGGTTTCTCCAGATCTCTCACGCAGCGGAAATAAAACTAAAACAAGAGATCCGTCTCCGTTTCGAAAAATCTAAAATCTCGATAATCGGATTATCGAATCTTACCGTGTGCGGATTCGAATCTGCAACCGTTCGGTTCCGTCGGTGCGACACCGCAAGCCGCGCAAGCGCCCGGCCTCTAGTGGAGTCCACGCGATCCTCCTCGTGATGGATATCCTCATGTTCCTCGTTCTTCGTAGCCCACGAAGTCTCCGCCGTTCGCTGCAACAATCGCCGCAATGTTCGGACGATTTTCCGTCGAACGGGAGTCGGAGAAGCGGCGGAGCAGATCCGGGGATCCCGATTCTTCTGGTACTAGAGAGAGATAAAGAGAGGAGGGGCGGCTAGGGTTAGCAGCAGTCTGGCCTGCTCAGTTCATTCGCTACATTTTATACTAACCGCGCGGTTTTTCATGAAAACCCCGGGTTAATATAAAACCCACTTATTTATCCATCACCTTGAGAATCATTTGCGTGTGACCCTTTAGGCCCAATAACCAATCCGATTAATGGCCCAATAAACCCAGTGACTCCTCACTGGCTCAATTAATCAATTAATAACTCATATTAATTAATTAATCAATCGAATTGATGTCGCACATCGAATTCGATCGGGCCTCCGATCACGTTAGGTGCCAAGCAACACTGCGTGAACCCGGAAGGTATCGGGTTAAGTAACCCACTTTGGGAACCTTTCCGCCAACAATTACCACGTGGATATAATCCTTCATTCGTACAATGCTCTCGAGTCAACTCAGGGTATGGTGTACTGTCAAACCTTAACCGGTCAACTCACTTGGATCAGATGCCACCGTATAATATCGGAAAACTCCTTTCCCGATATTATCGTCCGCCCTGACCAGGGACTTTCGCGCATCCTTCCTAGAGCATTATCTCTCATCGTACCGAAAGCGAATGTTTTCTTATTGACACTTAATTCCCTTCGATGGTATTCCGTTGTACCTGATCCTTAGCTGTTTAGAATCCCGTGGTTAGAGATTCACAAACCAAGGTCGAAGCACAGAAGTTCACCGACAAGGTGTCCTTGATATCTCAGGTCCGAGGACCATCCATACAATTGTTGGGTTCTCGTGTTTCTCTGGATCTCCCGTGCAGCGGAAATCAAATAAAAACGGAGATCCGTTTTGGAAAAACTAAAATCTCGATAATCAGATTATCGAATCTTACCGTGTATGGATTCAAATTCGCAACCGTTCGGTTCCGTCGGTGCGACACCGCAAGCCGCGCAAGCGCCCGGCCTCTAGCGGAGTCCACGCGATCCTCCTCGTGGTGGATATCCTCACCTTTCTCGTTCTTCGCAGCCACGAAACCTCCGCCAATCGCCGCAACGCGTGGACGATTTCCCGTCGAACAGGAGTGGGAGAAGCGGCAGAGCAGATCCGGGGATCCGGATTTGGCCTGGGGCACCAGAGAGAGAGAGGAAGAGAGGAGGGGCGGCTAGGGTTAGCACCATCCTAGCCTGCTCAGTTCATTCGCGACATTTTATACTAACTGCGCGGTTTTTCATGAAAACCTCAGGTTAATATAAAACTCATTTATTTATCCATCGTCTTGAAAATCATTTGTGTGTGACCCTTTAGGCCCAATAACCAATCCAATTAATGGCCCAATAAGACCAGTGACTCCTCACTGGCTCGCTTAATCAATTAATAACTCATATTAATTAATTAATCAATCGAATTGATGTCGCACATCGAATTCGATCGGGCCTCCGATCACGTTAGGTGCCAAGCAACACCGCGTGAACCCGGAAGGTATCGGGTTAAGTAACCCACTCTTAGAACCTTTCCACCGACAGTTACTGCGTGGATATAATCATTCATTCGTACAATGCTCTCGAGTCGACTCGGGCTATGGTGTAGTATCAAACCCTAACCAGTCGACTCACTTAGATCAGATGCCGCCGTATAATATCGGAAAACTCTTCTCCCGATATTATCGTCCGCCCTGACTAAGGACTTTCGCGCATCTTTCTTAGAGCATTCTCTCTCATCGTACTGAGAGCGAATGATTCCTTATTGACACTCAATTCCCTTCGACGGTATTCCGCTGTACCCGATCCTTGGTTGTTTAGAATCCCGTAGTTAAAGATTCATAAACTAAGGTTAGAGCACATAAGTCCACCGACAAAGTGTCCTTGGTGTCTCAGGTCTGAGGACCATCCACGCAACTGCGACAATAGAATCAAGCTGGTTGACAATAAGTTACAGTACCATCCAGCGATTCAGTCAGATCAATTCAGTGAACTCATTATCCAATGAGCACCTACATATTCGCCTTAGTGTCTCCACACAAGTGACTATGAGATCAGTCACCCTCATCGCATGAGCAGGAGTAATTTGTACTAGTCTATCCGGATATCTGATGTCTTTCTCGGATATCCTCCGACTAGGAACTATTAAAAATATGTGTTTAAGTGATCAGTCTCATTAGTATGATCTCATCATAATCTGATCACTATCGCACATATTCACGGACTTCATTATGAAACGATAATTAATACGAATTATACATAATGAATATGTTGCCATCTTATTAATAAATGAAAGAGATTATAAAGTCATATTGGCTTGTAGGCCACCTAAGACTAACAAGTTGGAGCATGGTTACTTTTGATTTTAGAAGTGGATGACATTAAGAATGATGCGAGAATGTCATCCTGGCTGTCAAAGATCTTCTCATATATATAGATTTAGGTATAATATTTTATGTATTAGAGTTTCGACTTATAGAATAAGTCAAGACAGATGCATAAGATTGTCCTTATCTATGTACGTAGGAACTATTCCTAGATGGGCCTTATTTGGATGAGAAATGGAATAGACTTCCCTAAAGAGAGAGTATGCATGAGTAGAATTCTTCTTTGCCTTGGACATAGAATCCTTGATGCATATTGTTCTATGTGCAAGACTTGATGTAGTCTATGCTTTAAATGTTACAAGTAGGTATAAGAGAGATCTGGTGTGTGAGACTAGGTGGTAAAAAGAATCCTTAAATTCTTGAGAAGAATTAATGATCCACTTCTTTTATTGAGGAGATGACTTAAAGAGATAGGATACACTAACCGATTTTTTAAGTCAGATCATATTGACAACATTGTAATATAAGGTGAAGTAGTGAATTGGAAGAGTTCCAATTAGAAAAATATTATTGATTCAACTATAGAGTATGTGTCGTTACTTTTGAAGTGACTAAAAAGGTATTGATAAAAGAGTTTATCATAATGCTTGGAGATGTCCAAGCATTTGCGATCATGTCTCCATGTCATGTCATGACATTGGAGTGAATAACGCTGAGGTCTCATCAGAAGTCCTAGGACATTCTTTAGTGTTATTTTGAGAGTTGATAAGAGTAGACATCGATCAAGGATTCATAATTGGAAGAGTTCCATTTGAAGATAATGTTACAGATCTATGAACTAAAGCTTCAAGTTTGAGCGTCACCTAGGGCCAATTGAAATCAAACTCATGAGTGATTGTCTTTAGTACAAATGGGAGAATGTAAGAAATGAGTGCTCTACAAGCGAATCACATGAAATGTGATAGAGCATTTTCAAATATTCTTATTCATTTAAATTAATGGTGAAATATTCATTAAGTCTATTAATGATTGCATATGACATCATTTGGCGTAATCAAGTCCTTAAGCTTATGTAATAAAGATTATATCACAATGAGATTATGATAATGAGATCAATCTTCTATAAATATGAATTTTAAATATTCTCGATTATAGGATAATTGAGAAATAATATCGACTATCTGGATAGACTGGTACACACTTTGTCTGTTCATATGATGATGGTGGTTGGTTTCCTAGACACTTGTGTAAAGATACTAAGATGAGTGTGTAGGTTCTCATTGGAGAATGAGTTTACTGAATGATCTGCTTATAAGAGTCCATAATGGTTAATTATACTTGATTGTTAATCAGGAAACTCATCGTCGCAGCTGTATAATTGGTTCTTTGATCTAAGGCACCAACGACATCTTGTGTGTGGAACATTACACTTTGGTACTAGATTCAAGGGCCTTAGCCATTGGCCCTATACAGTCTAGCTATTAGGTGTGATGGGAAACATACGAAGATGATTGTGTGGTCAATAAGGGATCACTCACTCTCCGGTGTAATCAACATAAAGTACCAAGAATGTAACTGTGCTGCTACTAGTCTTCTTGTGCATATATAGCTTATCATCATTCTTAATGAAGTCATAAGATTTGATCGTCTCACTAAATCTTATGTTCCAGCTTCTAGAAGCTTATTTTAATCCATAAATGGTTCTCTGAAGTTTGCTCAATTTGTTTGGATGTTTCTTAGATGTAAAACTCTCATGTTATATCATATATATATCTTCTTCAAGGTTTCCATTGAGGAAGGTAGTTTTCACATCATATGCCAGATCTCATAATCATAGTGCACAACTACAGTGAGAAGAATTCTATTTCTGATCGACTTTATTATGACAAATGGTGAAAAAGTTTCGTTTTAGTAAATTTCTTACTTTTGACGATATTCCTTCGCTACCAACTTTACCTTATAAGTGCCAATTTGTCCATCTTCATCAATCTTTCTTTTAAAGATCTACTTACAACCAATAGGTGAAATACCTTCTAGCAAGTCTTTAAGTTCCAAACTTAATTAGTGTACACGGATTGTATTTCAAAGTTCACGACTTCTCGCCATTTCACAACTTTTGGGCTCTTAATAGTCTTTTGGTAATTCTTAGGATCATTATCCTTATTGTATGGTACACTATATGAACCTTTGCTAATATATCCTACATATCTTTCAAGTTGTCTAGGGACCTTCCAGACATATGCAATTAATATGTCTGTTCTTGAATAGGTTCCAGAGGCGATGGCTTATATGAAGGGCCTACTATGTTGGGATCCGGGCGAGACGAGAAGAACGCAGCGGAGACGACGAACAAAAACTTATCCCGCCCGATGCCCGCTGATCCGATTCGGAACGAAAAACTAAAACCGAAAATTAATGGGAGTAATCCGATTACCGTACGCAGATTCCAATCCGTTTTCGTCTCGGTTCCGTCGAGGCGATGCCGCGAGCCGCACAAGCGTCCGGCCTCCAGCGGTATCCACGCGATCCTCCGCGGTGGTTCGTCCTCGATCCCTCGTCCGTATCAACTCGCTCGCTGAAGATCTATCGCCGCAACGATTGCCGAAATCCCGCCGACGGGAATTCCCGACTTTCAGGAATCACACGCGGCGGAGACGGAAACTGTTCCGGCGCCTCGAACGGGGCGCCCAGAGGAGGAGAGAGAAAGGAGGGATGACGGCCAGCAAGGGAAAATCCTGGAGCTTGCCCAAGGGTTTCTCAACAACACGTATATATATTAAGTCGGCGCGACATTTCACAAAAGTCCCCGAGTTAATATAAATCCCACTTATGTACTACCGACTGAGAATCTTATTGCGTGTGACCCTCTAGGCCCATTAACCAGTCTAATTTTCAGTCCGTTAAGTCCAATAACTAGTTATTGACTTATTGTAATTAATTAATATCTAAATATTAACTAATTATTCAACTGAATTATCATCGCATGTAAATTCGGTCGGACTTCCGATCAAGTTGGGTGCCAAGCAACACCGCATGATCCCGGAAGGTAATGGGGTTCAGCAACCCACTCATAGAACTTGTCCGTCCACAGTTACCACGTGGCTATAATCCTTCGTTCGCACAATGCTCTCAAGTTCACCTAGGGTATGGTCAACTGTCAAACCCTAGATTGTCAACTCACTTGAATCAGACTCCACTTTAGAATATCCGAATACCTATTTTCTGATATTGTTTCTGCTCTGGCCAAAGACTCCTGCAGATCTATTCTAGAGCATTCTCTCTCCAGTTACCTGAGAGCGAACGATCCTTTATTGAACACACAATCACCTTCGAAGGTCTTCCGCTGGACCCGATCCTTAACTATTAGAGATCCCGTGGATAGGGATTCGTAGGTCAAGGTCAAAGTCCAGAAGTCCACCGACAAGGTGTCTTTGGTGTCTCAAGTCCAAGGATCAACCATGCCACTGTGACGATGAATCAAGCCGATTGACAGTCAGGTAAATTACCATTTGACGATTCATGTCGAATCAGTTTAGTGAACTCATTCTCCAATGAGCACCTACAGGTTTACCATTGTGTCTCCACACGAGTAACTAATGAGATCAGTCACCCTCATCATATGAGCTGGAATAACCTGTACTAGTCTTACCGGATGTTTGATGTCCTTCTCAAACATCCTACGACTAGGAACAATTAAGAATATGTGTTTATAAGTCATCAGTTTCATTATTATGATCTCATCATAATCTGATGACTATTACACATATTCATGGACTTCATTATGCGCAAATATAAATATGCCAATCTACATAATGAATTTAATGCCATTTATTAGTGAACCAGATTAAAATAGGTGCCTTATGATTGGCTTAGAGGACACCTATATCCATCAATCTCCCACTTGGACTCAAGCCAATCACTTTCGCATTTGATCTTCATCAAATCTAGGTGATGTTCACATAAAGTCTGTGACTAAGATTTGGTCAGGGATCTACTAAATTATCTATAGATGGAATATTTTCCATTACGTTATTTCCTCTTAATCCTTTGTCTCTGAACCTGTGAAAGAGCCTCAGAATGTTCTGTAACTTCTGAAGAGACCATAGCTCGATCACACAATTCATTGCTCCCATTGTTGTCCTACAACGATAGGATGGTATCAGAGACCTTTTAGAACTACATCTAGTTCATGGATAAACCTTTTCATCCATATTGTTCTAATAACAATGTCATTTATTTATGTCGTCACCTTAATATCGAGTTCTGGATTGGAACCATTCCAATCTATTCATTTCTACTAGAAGGTTGAATCCATTATTTGACTTGAAATTTAAGTCAGTGTGATCTCATTGTTTCAAATCATCCTCTCCATATACGTGAATGCATCCTTAGCACTTCTCAAACGCTTAATGATATATTTCACTTCTGTATCCTTTAAGGAACATTTTCTTTAAAGGAATAAATTCCATATCTCAACAATTGAGACTTGTTATGAAATTTATGGTAAACAATTTGACATACATGTCAATATAATATCCCCACCGATCTATCTTAATAGATTCGTATTTCCAATACGTGGAATATTATAACTAAATCCATTATGGAGGAAACCATGGTTAACAATGCTTTCACTAATAGTAACATACAAAAGTCATTCTTAATGACTTTGATGTTATTATGATGAAGTATTACTAAAGCGACCGTACTCCCACTGTCCTTTCTGAACACACACAGTCCGTGATCATTCTTAATGATCACGTAATATCTGACAATTAAGTCAAAAACTCTTATTACAACTTTGGGAAGTTTTAGTTTGATTCAAAATAATCCTTTTGAAATTATAACTTGCTTCCTAGACATTTTAAAAGCTCTAAAGGTGTATCATATACATCTTTACCTCAATCACATTGAATGGACGCTTTTAATATCCATTTGTCATCATCTCATGATTGGTAGTATAGATAAGTAGAATTCTTTAGTATAGTTTGTTGATAATTCACATCTCATATGAATTATTTGGTTTCCATATCTTATATATGGACACACACTGATTTATTTGGAACCATCTTAAAAGTATGGACATCTAATGTTCATACTCATGTTCACAAGGATAAGAATTAGGCAAATCTTATTATGTATTGCACCATATCTTAATAAGGTGCAATTTCTCATTCCATCATATTACTATGATATACAATGAGAATCAATCGAGCGAGGATACAATTATCCTCTTAATGATTTATGTGAATCATATACCTAAGTATTAGTTTCTTTGATCAAATAAAAAATTCTAATACTTCATATTGATCTTATACCTTAATCTTTCAAATGCATTCGTTTTGTACTTCAGTAAGTACGTACAATCAAATCATTCTAAGAGTACGCTAATAAGGTAAGTCAATAGAAGTGATTATCTTTGGCCTTAAGAGGACATTGAGTTGTTTACATCAGTATGCATCACCACCAATAATTGTACAACCCTGTGTACAATATCATAGATAATCAAGATTCACACAGTTCATTTCTATAGAAGATTTGCTGCATCTATACATTAACTTAACATAAAAAGCTTAATGACAAATGTTTTATAGCAAAGTAAGCTAATTTGCACCCTCTGTAGACGGACAATTACATGTGAAATTTAACATCTATATGCGTTACTATCAGGCAAAAAAAGTTAGCAACTGAAGATTCTTTAACTTTACAGGGCATAAAAAGCTTAATGACAAATGTTTTATAGCAAAGTAAGCTAATTTGCACCCTCTGTAGACGGACAATTACATGTGAAATTTAACATCTATATGCGTTACTATCAGGCAAAAAAAGTTAGCAACTGAAGATTCTTTAACTTTACAGGGCATTAATACATTCAGATATCCGGAACATAACTTCCTTAGGCTAGCCAACCAGTACATGAATGTTTACTGAGACATGAACCAATGACACACAACAACTAGACATATCTCTTCCTAATCCAACTCTAGCGGCCAAGACCAACAAGTAGTTTTATCAACACCCAACAATGAACTGCCACGAACTTTGAAAGCATAAGCTCAAAGTACAATTAACGGTTAGACACCCAAAATGAAGACCAGGAACCTATGTCACTTGTAGATTAAAAAGAAGTAGGTCTTTAGCAAGTGGACAAATATATCAAATTTTGAAAAATATATAGAAGTAAATGTGTGCACACATACATAGATATGTGTTGATTGATTCAAGATGCTAATGGACCATTTGTCATGAAACAAGCTTTAAATGTTATCGTTTTTCATTTATGGCAGCATTTCCCTGTAGAAATTTGGCATTTAGTTTTTTCTCTTGCTTCCAAGTATTAAGAACTGATTTCCCGGGTCATCAATGTTCCAAAATTAGATATGGGGCAACTAGTAAAAATTCCAAACACATGAATTGATAACAGGTAGATATTGGAGCACTATAAGTAATCAGAGAGGCCAAAACAAAACCTACAAACATCATTAGCAATATTTCCTAGTATAGACTGATTCCTAAAGCATGAGGGTAAACAAAGGGAACGGTCATGCCAACCCAAAGCATTAAGAACCCAATTACAGAAAAACTTGTTTCTGTACAACCTGTATTAAGGCTAAGCAACAAGGTGGTATACAGAGGATGCAAAGAGCAACAGCTAAGAAAGAAAAAGCAGTGAAATAAATGAAACGGAGAGGTCACTTATCTTCTATGTGTGTGAAGCTGAAGCAAACTAAGGAAACCATCTCTCAAATGGAGTAACCAACTCCCACTTCAGCCGAACGATGTTATACAAAATCTGTCCATTCACATTTCTGCCGCATTCCTCCAAACGTAGCAATTGATAATGGAATTTGCAACATGCTAAAACAAATCTTAACCTTCCTATGAATAAGAAGAAAACCCACATATTCACACAATGTAGGCCACAACTGTCTCCGGAATAAGATCGGTTGATGCTCTGAAGTAACCAAAGATTGTCATATCAGCACAAACCTGGCTAAAACCAGAGGGAGAAGAAAAAGAACACTTCATGGATAAATAATAACAGGAATTGCTCAATGCGCGCCGTCGAATAAGAACTGTAAAAGTAAAACACATTTCATCAAAGAAGAAGAGATGACAATAGCACGGTAAATAGAATGATCATTTGTTACCATAGGCAAAATGCAATGAAATAACCCAATAAAAACAATCATGCCATTGTTACCATAGGTAATACTATGTTAATCTGTATGAGGGATGATAATCAAACATACAACAATCAATAGCGAAAACCAAGCATCAAATTATGTGCATATTATCAAACAGTTCATCACATCCATGATAAACATAGTTGTTGCAGAGCAAAGATTAGCCAAATGTATAAAAAATCTTGCACTTGATTCTTGAAAAAGGAAGCGAACCAAAACATAGCTGCATGAAACACATCAGCTGGCATACTACTATAAGCTGATTACCTAGACTATGATCACAAAGCCAAGGTTCATAATTACAAAAGAAAAAATTCTAATTATCCAAACTTTTCAAAATTGAAGTATTGAAAGCCATTCACAGGATGGTACTACAAGTTACCGAGCACTCCGCAGGGAAAATGAATCTTGGTCTCGTAGAAGCTTGAAGCTTGTTAAGCGACAATCAGAAATAAGACATAGATGAATTTTTGGAAAGAAACCTTGGCCACTATGACATGTCTTTTCAATCCTACACATAGAAAGAGGCTTACCGCTCTGGCAACAACTAAACAGACCGCTCCGCAAGTAGCAATGTACATGTTGGATCATAAAGCCTGACCAACATTGTTAAGGACAACACCATTGATTTTGCACTCTTTGAGAACCTGCAATTATGTATAAAAACCAAAAGAAGTCTTCTTGGATCCTTGTATTTGAAACAAAGGATAACTTTTTTCGCGAATAAATCATAGTGGTTAGACCACCAATTTATTAAGAATAAGAGGTTCCTCTCATATAAAGGTTAAGACCATAATATACAAACTTCGCCCTCTCAAGGTTCTTAGCAGAACGAAGAACCGAATTAGGAAGGTGTTTAGCTTACCGATTACTTGGAGTTCACCAACTCTGACATGGCTCCCCTTATTCTGGTGAGTTCTTGGATACAAGAATCAAGAACCAGAGTCAGCTGCACAAAAATAAATACAAAAATATTAACCAATCTGCATCTACACAAACTTAACATAAAAAGCTTAATGACAAATGTTTTATAGCAGAGAAAACTAATTTGCACCCTCTGTAGACAGACAATTACGTGTGAAATTTAACATCTATTTGTGTTACTATCAAGCAAAAAAGGTTAGCGACTGAAGATGCTTTAACTTTGCAGGGCATTAATACATCCAGATATCCGGAACCTAACTTCCTTAGGCTAGCCAACCAGTACATGAATGTTTACTTAGACACGAACCAATGACACACAACAACTAGACATATCTCTTCCTAATCCAGCTCTAGCGGCCAAGACCAACAAGCAGTTTTATCAACACCCAACAATGAACTGCCACGAACTTTGAGAGCATAAGCTCAAAGTACAATTAACAGTCAGACACCCAAAATGAAGACCAGGAACCTATGTCACTTGTAGATGAAAAAGAACTTGGGTTTTTAGCAAGTGGAAAGATATATCAAATTTTGAGCAATATATAGAAGTAAATGTGTGCACACATACATAGATATGTGTTGATTGATTCAAGATGCTAATGGACCATTTGTCATGAAACAAGCTTTAAATGTTATTATTTTTCTTTTATGGCAGCATTTTCCTGTAGAAATTTGGCATTTAGTTTTTTCTCTTGCTTCCAAGTATTAAGAACCGATTTCCCGGGTCATCAATGTTCCAAAATTAGATATGGGGCAACTAGTAAAAATTCCAAACACATGAACTGATAACAGCTAGATACAGGAGCACTATAATTAATCAGAGAGGCCAAAACAAAACCTACAGACATCATTAGCGATATTTCCTAGTATATAGACTGATTCCTAAAGCATGAGGGTAAACAAAGGGAACGGTCATGCCGACACAAAGCATTCAGAACCAAATTACAGCAAAACTTGTTTCTGTACAACCTGCATTAAGGCTAAGCTACAAGGTGGTATAAAGAGGATGCAAAGAACAACAACTAAGAAAGAAAAAGCAGTGAAATAAATGAAATGGAGAGGTCACTTATCTTCTCTGTGTGTGAAGCTGAAGCAAACTAAGGAAACCACTCTCAAATGGAGCAACCAACTCCCACTTCAGCCAAACGATGTTATACAAATCCGTCCAATCACATTTCTGCCGCATTCTTCCGAACGTAGCAGTTGATAATGGAATTTCCAAGATGCTAAAACAAATCTTAACCTCCTATGAATAAGAAGAAAACCCACATATTCACACAATGTAGGCCACAACTGTCTCCGGAATAAGATCAGTTGATGCTCTGAAGTAACCAAAGATTGTCATATCAGCACAAACCTGGCTAAAACCAGAGGGAGAAGAAAAAGAACACTTCATGGATAAATAATAATAGGAATTGCTCAATGCGCACCGTCGAATAAGAACTGTAAAAGTAAAACACATTTCATCAAAGAAGAAGAGATGACAATAGCACGGTAAATAGAATGATCCATTTGTTACCATAGGCAAAATGCAATGAAATAACCCAATAAATACAATGATGACATTGTCACCATAGGTAATACGATGTTAATCTGTATGAGGGATGATAATCAAACATACAACAATCAATAGCGAAAACCAAGCATCAAATTATGTGCATATTATCAAACAGCTCATCACATCCATGATAAACATAGTTGTTGCAGAGCAAAGATTAGCCAAATGTATAAAAAATCTTGCACTTGATTCTTGAAAAAGGCAGCGAACTAAAACATAGCTGTATGAAACACATCAGCTGGCATACTACTATAAGCTAATTACCTAGACTATGATCACAAAGCCAAAGTTCATAATTACAAAAGAAAAATTCTAATTATCCAAACTTTTCAAAATTGAAGTATTGAAAGCCATTCACCGAATGGTACTACAAGTTACCAAGCACTCCACAGGGAAAATGAATCTTGGTCTCGTAAAAGCTTGAAGCTACTTAAGCGACAATTAGAAATAAGACATGGATGAATTTTTTGAAAGAAACCTTGGCCACTATGACATGTCTTTTAAATCCTACACATAGAAAGAGGCTTACCGCTCTGGCAACAACTAAACAGACCGCTCTTCAAGTAGTAATGTACATATTGGATCATCAAGCTTGACCAACATTGTTAAGGACAGCACCATTGATTTTGCACTCTTTGAGAACCTACAATTATGAATAAAAACCAAAAGAAGTCCTTTTGGATCCTTGTATTTGAAACAAAGGATAACTTTTTCCGCGAATAAATCATAGTGGTTAGACCACCAATTTATTAAGAATAAGAGGTTCGTCTCATATAAAGGTCAAGACCATAATATACAAACTTCGCCCTCTCATGGTTCTTAGCGGAACTTAGAACCGAATTAGGAAGGTGTTTATCTTAGCAGAACAAGGCTCCCCTTATTCTGGTGAGTTCTTGGATACAAGAATCAAGAACCAGAGTCAGCTGCACAAAAATAAATACAAAAATATCAACCAATCTGCATATACACATTAACTTAACATAAAAAGCTTAATGACAAATGTTTTATAGCAGAGAAAACTAATTTGCACCCTCTGTAGACAGACAATTACGTGTGAAATTTAACATCTATTTGTGTTACTATCAGGCAAAAAAGGTTAGCGACTGAATATCCTTTAACTTTGCAGGGCATTAATACATCCAGATATCCGGAACCTAACTTCCTTAGGCTAGCCAACCAGTACATGAATGTTTACTTAGACACGAACCAATGACACACAACAACTAGACATATCTCTTCCTAATCCAGCTCTAGCGGCCAAGACCAACAAGCAGTTTTATCAACACCCAACAATGAACTGCCACGAACTTTGAGAGCATAAGCTCAAAGTACAATTAACAGTCAGACACCCAAAATGAAGACCAGGAACCTATGTCACTTGTAGATGAAAAAAAACTAGCATTTTTAGCAAGTGGAAAGATATATCAAATTTTGAGCAATATATAGAAGTAAATGTGTGAACACATACATAGATATGTGTTGATTGATTCAAGATGCTAATGGACCATTTGTCATGAAACAAGCTTTAAATGTTATTGTTTTTGTTTTATGACAGCATTTCCCTGTAGAAATTTGGCATTTAGTTTTTTCTCTTGCTTCCAAGTATTAAGAACTGATTTCCCGGGTCATCAATGTTCCAAAATTAGATATGGGGCAACTAGTAAAAATTCCAGACACATGAACTGATAACAGGTAGATACTGGAGCACTATAATTAATCAGAGAGGCCAAAACAATACCTATAGACATCATTAGCAATATTTCCTAGTATAGACTGATTCCTAAAGCATGAGGGTAAACAAAGGGAACAGTCATGCCGACCCAAAGCATTCAGAACCAAATTACAGCAAAACTTGTTTCTGTACAACCTGCATTAAGGCTAAACTACAAGGTGGTATAAAGAGGATGCAAAGAACAACAACTAGGAAAGAAAAAGCAGTGAAATAAATGAAATGGAGAGGTCACTTATCTTCTCTGTGTGTGAAGCTGAAGCAAACTAAGGAAACCATCTCTCAAATGGAGCAACCAACTCCCACTTCAGCCAAACGATGTTATACAAAATCCGTCCATTCACATTTCTGCCGCATTCTTCCGAACGTAGCAGTTGATAATGGAATTTCCAAGATGCTAAAACAAATCTTAACCTTCCTATGAATAAAAAGAAAACCCACATATTCACACAATGTAGGCCACAACTGTCTCCGGAATAAGATCGGTTGATGCTCTGAAGTAACCAAAGATTGTCATATCAGCACAAACCTGGCTAAAACCAGAGGGAGAAGAAAAAGAACACTTCATGGATAAATAATAACAAGAATTGCTCAATGCGCGCCGTTGAATAAGAACTGTAAAAGTAAAACAAATTTCATCAAAGAAGACGAGATGACAATAGCACGGTAAATAGAATGATCCATTTGTTACCATAGGCAAAATGCAATGAAATAACCCATTAAATACAATGATGCCATTGTTACCATAGGTAATACGATGTTAATCTATATGAGGGATGATAATCAAACATACAACAATCAATAGCGAAAACCAAGCCTCAAATTATGTGAATATTATCAAACAGTTCATCACATCCATGATAAACAAAGTTGTTGCAGAGAAAAGATTAGCCAAATGTATAAAAAATCTTGCACTTGATTCTTGAAAAAGTAAGCGAACCAAAACATAGCTGTATGAAACACATCAGCTGGCATACTACTATAAGCTGATTACCTAGACTATGATCACAAAGCCAAGGTTCATAATTACAAAAGAAAAAATTCTAATTATCCAAACTTTTCAAAATTGAAGTATTGAGAGCCATTCACAGGATGGTACTACAAGTTACCGAGCACTCTACAGGAAAAATGAATCTTGGTCTCGTAAAAGCTTGAAGCTAGTTAAGCGACAATCAGAAATAAGACATGGATGAATTTTTTGAAAGAAACCTTGGCCACTATGACATGTCTTTTAAATCCTACACATAGAAAGAGGCTTACCGCTCTGGCAACAACTTAACAGACCGCACATCAAGTAGTAATGTACATGTTGGATCATAAAGCCTGACCAACATTGTCAAGGGCAGCACCATTGATTTTGCACTCTTTGAGAACCAACAATCATGAATAAAAACCAAAAGAAGTCTTCTTGGATCCTTGTATTTGAAACAAAGGATAACTTTTTTCGTGAATAAATCATAGTGGTTAGACCACCAATTTATTAAGAATAAGAGGTTCCTCTCATATAAAGGTCAAGACCATAATATACATACTTCGCCCTCTCAAGGTTCTTAGCAGGACTTAGAACCGAATTAGGAAGGTGTTTATCTTACCGATTAGAATAAGGATTACTTGGAGTTCACCAACTCTGACAAGGCTCCCCTTATTCTGGTGAGTTCTTGGATGCAAGAATCAAGAACCAGAGTCAGCTGCACAAAAATAAATACAAAAATATCAACCAATCTGCATCTATACATTAACTTAACATAAAAAGCTTAAGAGAAAGCTAATTTGCCCCCTCTGTAGACAGACAATTACGTGTGAAATTTAACATCTATTTGTGTTACTATCAGGAAAAAAAAAGTTAGCAACTGAAGATGCTTTAACTTTACAGGGCATTAATACATCCAGATATCCGGAACATAACTTCCTTAGGCTTGCCAACCAGTACATGAAGAGGAGAGGATGCGAGAGGAAGGAGGAGGGACTGGTCGAAGGGAGCGATCAGCGCTCCCCCACACTACGACGTTCCCCTCCCCCTCTTCGGCGTTCTCCTCCCCTCCGGCGCCCTCCTCCCCGCCGGCTGAACCCTTATCCCCCATTACCAGGAGGAGGGGAAGGGCACGGCCGGCGGGCAGGAGGGCGCCGGAGGGAGAGGGGAACGCCGAAGAGGGGGAGGGAGGAAGAGGAGAGGATGTGAGAGGAAGGAGGAGGGACTGGTCGAAGGGAGCGATCAGCGTTCCCCCACACTACGACGTTCCCCTCCCCCTCTTCGGCGTTCCCCTCCCCTCCGGCGCCGTCCTCCCCGCCGGCTGAACCCTTATCCCCCATTACCAGGAGGAGGGGAAGGGCGCGGCCGGCGGGGAGGAGGGCGCCGGAGGGAGAAGGAAACGCCGAAGAGGGGGAGGGAGAAAGAGGAGAGGATGCGAGAGGAAGGAGGAGGGACTGTTCGAAGGGAGCAATCAGCGCTCCCCCACACTACGACGTTCCCCTTTCCCCCTCCGGCGTTCCCCTCCCCTCCGGCGCCCTCCTCCCGGCTGGCCGAACCCTTCTCCCCCACTGGAAGGAGGAGGAGAAGGACGCGGTCGGCTGGGAGGAGGGCGCCGAAGGGGGAGGAGAACGTCGGAGGGGGGAAGCGAAACGCCGGAGTGCGGGGGTGCAGGGGGTGGTCGCAGGGAGAAATCAAGAGTGCTAGAAGCGATCGAGTAATCCATCCAGGTGTCTAAAAGACTCCCTCGCACGATCCACCACCGCCTGCACAGGGTCAAACTCCTCGCTCCCCCGAGAAAACAGTTGGAACTCAAACCGGGACGACTTCGTTGGCGGCGGGGTGGACGAGGACGGCTGCGTCGTGGGCGAGGACGGCTGCCTCCGCCGTGTGGGGTGGATGAGGACGGCTGCCTCCGCCGGAGGGTGGACGAGGAGGACAGCCTCGGCCGCTGGGTAGACGAGGACGGCAGCGACGTAGACGACTCGGCCCGGGTGGAGGAGGGCCTCAGCCTGACGGTGATGAGCGACCGGCAGAGCGAGCTGGTGGCCTTCCGGCAGAGCCATTGGTCGACGCAGTCGAGGTGAAAGATGTGGTTGCAGCCGGGGAGGACCTGCACGAGGTCGCCCTTCTCGAGCGGGCTCTGGCACACGACGCAGTCGTCGGCGTCCTTCCCCCCTGCGGAGTAGGGGAAGCTGGGCAGGGAGGCTAGCTCCCGGGGCCCAAGCCCGCCGCGACCGGCCATGCTGCTGGCGGAGACGGCGGACGAACACGAACCAGGCGGACGGCGAAGGCGACGAACGGGGAGGGCGAACACGAACCAGGCGGACAGCGAAGGCGACGAACGGGGAGGGCGAACACAGGTGCCCTCCATTCATTTGTTCGACTCTCCGACCGTTAAACCCCCCTCCCCTTCCTTGTTCCCTAGTCCAACATTTTCGAATTTCAAAATAATCTGAGCCTCCCCTCCGGTTCTTCGTCGTCCACCCCTCCGGTTCATATCTCCTCCGGTACGGTTCACACGTTTATAGGTCCGGACCCCGGTTCATATTCTTATACGTCGGTTTGGATACTTGTAGGGTTAAATCGGATGGATTTATAAAAAAATTATGTTTTATCAAGTTGGGGTTAAATACTTTTCCCTAAGGTTTAATTACCTTTAGTTTTGCTTGCGAATACAAATTCAGCCAACTTATATTATTATATGGTAGGCTTTTTGCCTCACACAATAAAGCTCGTATCCTGTGAATCACCGTATCTGTACGTATACTTCTAATTTTCATATATAATTCTAAACTAGCAAAAAAACTCGTGCCATGTGCGGAGAGAGAAAAGAAAGTAAAATTAAATGACATAAAAGGATAATTTTTAATAATTAATTAAAAACTTTAACTATTTCAAGGTTGAATAAATTTGTACGTTTCTTGTGCATATCAACAACAATCTGCACGACTCTTTAATTGAATGGAAAAACATCATTCATGGCAAAAATATCAGTAACTTGATGCATAGTGTGCATAGCTTATATTAAGACGGTGATAGCTACTAAATAAATGTTAACGATTAAACTACTGCTCATGTTGTGACGTAGACAAAAGCACATTCTAACAAATAATCACAACAATATATGGTCAAGTAACTATCGTGTGATTTTTTTTAATAAAGCTTCTAACAAAATCATATATCCAAGGTGCAAAAAAAAGGAAAGCAAAAAAGGACATAAGTTGCCTGTATCTTTAATTTGCTTGGAGAACAATGCATTTGGAAAAAGAAATTATAAGACAAACAATGATTAAAGAATACATCCAAAGTAACAATTAGATGGACATAAATATTATGAACACAAAACCTTTAGTAATTTAGGTAAGCCCTAATCTAACATTTGATGTCACCATGGGAAAAAAATATTAAAATTTCTTTTGCATGGTAAAGAAAAAGGTCGTTGCACAATAATATTATGATAACCAAGGTTAGATTCTAGATTACCAAAGCGAAGTCAAAGTTGGAGCTAAAAGGTAATCATCAACTAAGATTATATTGCCAAAAGCTTTCATAAATATTATGATGCGTGGAGATTGTAAAATCTTCCGTTGCAGCCCATGCCTTTTTTTGGCAAGTCATCATGGACTATCCAACTTTAAATGAAGTGCAAACAATACAATACAAATTTATAAACTAGATAGAAAATAATGCATTTGACAAAAAAACAAAGTTTAAACATTTAAGACAACTAAAAGTTATAACAAACTAAGAGAACACCTATTAATAACATATATGTTAGATATAGGTGTCCTCTAAATCAATTATAAAACATCTATTATAATTTAATTTATTAATAAATGGTATTTATTTCATTATGTAGATTGGTTTATTTATAATTACGCATAATGAAGTCCATAAATGTGTGTAGTAATCATCGGATTTGATGAAATCATAATAATGAGACTGATGACTTATAAATACATGTTCTTAATTGTTCCTAGTTGTAGGATGTTTGAGTATGACATCAAACATCCGGTAAGACTAGTACAGGTCATTCCAACTCATATAAGAAGGGTGACTGATCTCGTTAGTCACTTGTATGGAGACACTATAATGAGCTTGTAGGTGCTCATTGGGGATTGAGTTCACTAAACTGATCTGATATGAATCGCCGAATGATAATTTACCTGACTGTTAACCGACTTGATTCATCGTCACAGTAGCATAATTGATCCTTAGACTTGAGATACCAAAAACATCTTATCGGTAGACTTCTGGACTTTGGCCTTGACCTACGAATCCCTATCCACGGGATGTCTAATAGTCAAGGATTAGATCAAGCGAAAGACCTTCGAAGGTGATTGAGTGTTCAATAGAAGATCATTCGCTCTCAGATAACTAAAAATAGAATGCTCTAGGATAGATCGGCAGGAGTCTCTGGCCAGAACGGACACAATATCATAAAAGGTGTTTTCTAATATTGTATAGTAGAGTCTGATCCAAGTAAGTTGACCATCTAGGATTTCACAGTTGACCATACCCTAAGTTGACTCGAGAGCATTGTGCGAATGAAGGATTATACCCACGCAGTAACTGTGGACGGACAGGTTCCATGAATGGGTTGTTGAATCCCATTACCTTTCGGAATCATGCGATATTGTTTAGCACCCAACTTGATCGGAAGTCCAGTCGAATTTACATGAGATATTAATTCGGTTAAGTAATTAATTAAATATGAGATATTAATTAATTACTATAAGTCAATAAATTGTTATTGGACTTAACAAGCTAAAAATCGGACGGTAAATAGACCTAGATGGTCATACGTAAATAGATTCTCAGTCAGGTGTTTAAGTGGATCTTATATTAATTCAAAAACTTTTTATGAAAAGTCGTGCCGACTTAATATATAGACAGGCTGTAGAGAAACCTTGGGCCAAACTCCAAGAGCTCTTATTGCTGCCCCCCCCCCCCTCTCCTCCTCCTTTGGGCGTCCCTCTCAGGGCGTCGTCGGGTGCCTCTTGTCTCTGCCGTACGCACTTCTCGAGAATCAGGAAATCTTTGTCTGCATGTTCTGGACGTCGTTGCGACGAAAGTTCTTCAGCGAGCGTACTGATCTGGACGAGGGAGTGAGAATGAACCACCGCGGAGGATTATGTGGATACCGTTGGAGGCCGGACGCTTGTGCGGCTAGCGGCATTGCCTCGACGAAACCGACACGGATGCAAACACACGGTGATATGATCATAACCCGATTTTTAAATTGTACGATTTTTCGTTCCGAAATAGATCTGCAGGTATCGGGCGGGATTTTTTGTCTATTTCTGCTGCGTTCTTCGCGTCCCACCCGAATCCCAACAATATCTGGGTCTAAGAAGCACATGCTATTTAGAAAAAAAAGTTCAACATACAAAATGAACATTCGTAATAACATATGTGGGTCTAAGAAGCACATTCTATTTTGAAAAAAAATGAACAAAATTATATTGATTTACACTAAATATGTTAGATTCATATCTTACCATAGTTTTTTTGTTTATAATGACCATCATAATAAAATGGGCATATAAATTTGAGATGTGATAAAGCCAAATCACGAGTCTTCGCTTTTCAATTCTTTTATAAACACAAACTCCACCCCTCTACCCTTAACCTCAACCCTAGACATTAGGAAACAGAATGTGGGTGTGGTGCGGATTCGGGAATCAAGGAATTAAAGGAAAAATGATATGACTAGTTAGATTAAATAATCAAGACATTAAAAGAAAAAAATGTTACCAATGATTTTGAAAAACAAAAGCATGCTAGCAACATTATCAAAGAATTTTAAAAAAATTCTTAAATTGTGTTTTTTATCTCTTCTTTAGCCTTTCTTCCCGGTTCATTCAAAGGCTTTTTAGAAATTTAGCACTTACCTTCAACCGTACTATAGATGAAAAAAGAAAGCCATACCATATAGAAGCCCCACAAGAATAAGTAAATCTAAAGGGGATATGATAGTTTAGTTGGACAACAATCAATGACACAATCACTCACAAATAATCTGAGAACATTGGACAACACAATTTCTCAAAAAAAGAACAACATCAAATGAGTCCACATACTTCTTATTTTGATTTATGAGATTAATCCAATAGTATAATAAGTTTACAAACATATTACATGCATGATTGTCTACAAAAACTAACAAAGACCGATCATAATCATTTTCCCCTCCCTTTAAAGGATAGGACTATTCTATTGTCTATTATGAAGTAACGACTTTAACCTAAAAAAATTGTCTATATAAAGATAATAAGACTCCATACAAACCACCCTGCATTGCGCATGCTTCATGCTTCAGAGTTGGAGAGAGAGATTGTGTTTTTTGTTTATCTTATAGGTAGGTGCGCTGGTCTCTACTCGCAGCCATGGCGGTGGAAGCCATGTCTTTTGTTACCCACACCTCATGCTTAAGATGTATGGAGTGATAGTAATGAAATTTAGTGTGATTTTTTATTTTATTTTGAGTGATATTACTTATTTAGCTAAATTATTTTTGTCATTTGTTATTATCTAAGGTATATTTAATAAAGCATGTGAGCTATTTAAAATTTATTTAGATATTTATAATTTGAATATTGTTAATTTAAATTTATGGTGCTTTAGGCTATATAAAGAATCAAAGTTATTAGTCATTAACTTAAAAGTCTAACTCCTGGTAGGTTTTAAGATCATCATCCTCAGTATTTTATATCTTAGACTCTCCTTCAGCGATATGTCCCACATATCATTCGAGTAGTCTAGGTACTCTACCAGATCTACGAGGCTCATCTGTGTGTACCTGAACAGATTCAGGAACTGATATCTCATCTGATGATTTTGCATCTATTTGGAGATCTGTAACCTCTTCCAGTACTATTTTACTTCCACTATCCTCTTAGAGAAGATATTCTTCTTCCAGGAAGACAATTTTCCTACCGACAAACACCTTTTGTTCACTAAGAAAACAACTTTCCTGGCAACTAGTGAGAAAGTCTCGTCATAGTCAATTCCTTGTCTTTGATGATATCTCTTTGCCACCAATCTTACCATGTAAGTGTTGATCCGTCCATCAGCATCGATCTTTCTTTTAAAGATCTACTTGTACCCAATGGGTACAATACCCTCGGACAAGTCCTCCAAGTTCCAAACTTGGTTGGTGTACATGGATTGGATTTCTGAGTTCATGGCTTCTTGCCATTTCCCAACTTTTGGGCCTTCTATGGCCCCCTGGTAGGTTTTAAGATCATGATCCTCATTATATTCTATTTTAGATTCTCCTTCAGCGATATGTCCCACATATCATTTGGGTAGTCTAGGTACTCTATCAGATCTACGAGGCTTATCTGTATGTACCTGAACAGATTTAGGAACTGATATATCATTTGATGATATTGCAGCTGTTTGGAGATCTGGAACCTCTTCTAGTACTATTTTACTCTCACTATCCTCTTAGAGAAGGTATTCCTCCTCTAGGAAGACAGCTTTCCTGGCGACAAACACCTTTTGTTCACTATGATGGTAAAAGTAGTATCCAAAGGTTTCCTTTGGATATTCTACAAACCTGCATCTATCAGTTCTTGATTCTAACTTATCTGGATCCTGCCTCTTTACATGAGTAGAACAACCCTAGACTTTAACATGTTTAAATTCTGATTTTTCGCCTTTTTATATCTCATATGGGGTAGGTATGCAACTGACTCTAGAGCATACCCCAGAGGGAGATTGGTAAACCCGAAAAGCTCATCATAGGACGCACTATGTCCAACAAGGTGCGATTCCTCCTTTCATATACACCATTCATCTGTGGTGTATATGGAGGGGTTAACTGAGAAAGGATACCATTATCCTTTAAAAATAGTGTGAAATTAATACTTTTAGATTGAAGAACTTTAAGATTCTTTCATAACTATTTCTCTACCTCATTCTTGAACTCCCTGAACTTCTCAAATACTTTCGACTTGTACTTTATTAAGTACACTTAGCCGAATCTTGAGAAGTCGTCGGTGAACATGATGAAGTACAAAAAACCACCTTTAGCTTTAGTGGACATTGTGTGAGTGCTTAGAATGACTGTGTGATTAACATGAAAAATCTATGTTGTTTAAGTGCAAAATAAAGCCTATTAAAAATAGAAACTATGTGAAGTGATCGCCAGAAACTTTTGACTTAAAAGTTCCAAAAGAAGTTTTGATCGCCTACCTGTTTAAACGCAGAAGATGTTGAGTCCTTGATTCCCCCTCTTTAGCCAGCTGAAGAAAGAGAGCCCTTTCTTTTCTTTTGTTCTTGCTATTGAAGTTGAAGTTGAGGATCGTCCAGAATCCTTTGATTTTGCTTGTTTTCCCTCCTTTTTGATTCCTCTTTTGCAACTTATAAGAAAGAAATATAGAAAGAGAAATGAAGAAACAATGATGAGAATTTTAAGTAAAAATAGTATCCATTCTAATCATAATTTTAAACATGCAACTAAACAACAAACTTACTTGTTGGATGGCTTTTGAAACCCCTTGATCAAATAGGTTTTAAAAAAAATGATGTTGTGGTGTGTGTTGCATGAAGTGATGATGAAGAATGAGAGATTAATGAAGATGTAAAATGAAAGTGCAGAAATGAAACACTTAGGCCGAATTGGATGAAGCCTTGAATTGGATGAAGAATGGACGCCGACTTCTGGAAACAGCAGCGCTTCAGCGTTTGGACGTCGTTGCTTCGATCTTCAATCACTAACTCTGATTCTAACTTCTCTCTTCTTTTTTTTTTTTTTAACTTTCAAGATGTAAGGTATTTATAGACTTCTTCTGCGTCCGCGGATTTACATGGAAAAATCTAGGATTTATCTATCTTAACCAACAGATAAATACAGATTAATTCATCTTTATCTGTAATTATCTAAAACGCGTCCACCATGGTTGACGCCTTTCAGATTAATTAAGATAAGGATAAACATCCGGAAGAGAAGTAGAAATAGCCTAGGAAACCTAAAACGCGTCAACTTTTACAGACGCCGTTTAGTTAATTAATCAACTGATTAAAATTCAAATTTAAACGTTAAAATAAGAATAAAGTTTAAATGGCGTCTACATGGGTAGACGTCTTTTAGGCTTCTTCATATTTTTACTGAAATTTGAGTTAAAATTAATTTAATTGATTAACTTAAATATGTCTGTTAAACCCGACACTCAAAAAGATCAATAAAAATTAATCAATGATTAAATATCAGACCATTCTGAGGCATTATTATATGATATGAAATTTACTCAAAATGATGTCAAAATTAGCGTGTCTACAGCTGCCTCACCTTGGCATCGTCTTTGCAAGGGAGTGAAATGGAATGGAATGTACTGAAAAGGTGATGCCAAGGTGTGATGAGACACGCTCTTAACATCACATGATTGGAATTTTTCTCAAAATTATCAATGAAGATAGTTCAAGGAGATCAATGGAATCAATCCTGTCTGGATGAGGTAGACAAAGAAATAAAATAAAGTCGATCAACCTCCTCGGAGTGGGAAGTACCCCAGGTCGTAGACACTGTAGGTTTCATCATGGGGAGCGTTTGCCAGCCAATGTGGACGTGCTACAGCCATGATAGATCTTAAAAGAAAACAAGAAATATTGGATAAAGAGTCTAAGAAAGGATAGAATTCCAAGGATATCTTCAAGCGAACCTCAAAGATAATCAAAATACTCAATTCAAAATGGAATATTTCATATCATGTTGGAGTTATTTGATTTAATGGTCTGAAACTTAATCAGTAATTAATCTTTACCACAGTGATTTCAAAGTCCTACATGATGCATGCTGGGCTAAAAGAAAAATATAAAGTCAAATAAAATATAAATTAATCAAGGATAATATTGTTAAATTGTCATTAATGAGTCAAGACACCAATTCTTGTAATCCATTGCTAAGCCGAAGCTCGTTTATCCACGCACCGTTTCACAAAAGTGGAACCATCGTCCTTACTAATTAACAATCCAACGGCCTATCCATGCGATTAAGAATTTTCTGGAATTATCACTGTTTTTGTTGAAGGAGAACTCAAATTTCAGTTTCATCAAAATCACAAGGTCCTTGATATACTCTAGTAAATACTTAATATATAATAATGTTGATGCACAATAATTACATGAAAGAAGTACTAGGGTAGAAATAACCGTCTTTTTAGTCACGGTCAGGACTTCTTAACTTCCACAGTGAGATCTTCTTGATATTTTACTTTCTTGAATTTCTTGCAATCAAAATCATTAATAATTCCAAACAAATGTTCAATCTAAGTATCAAAAACCACATAATTTCGGATAAATCACAGAAAAGCTAAAAAGCGTCGTGTCGAGCAGACGTCATTCAATGTTGAAACGCGGCAGTGCTCCTAGACACCTTTTACTCACAGAAACAGGTTCTGGCGTCCAGACAGATCTAGATCTGCTCCGCCGCTTCTCCGAATCCCGTTCGACGGGAAATCGTCCGCGCGTTGCGGCGACCGGCGAAGGTTTCGTGGGCTGCGAAGAACGAGGAACGTGAGGATATCCGTCGCGAGGAGGATCGCGTGGACTTCGCTAGAGGCCGGGCGCTTGCGCGGCTTGCAGTGTCGCACCGACGGAACCGAACGGTTGCGGATTCGAATCCGTACACGGTGAGAATCGATTATCCGATAATCGTAGTTTTTAGTTTTTCGAAACGGAAAAACGGATCGCTGTTTTATTTTATTTTCGGCTGCGTGAGCGATCCGGAGAAACCCGAGAAATCCCAACACTAGTGGGGATCAAAATCTCAATGACTTATAGTATAGCCTTGTGGATAGCATAAGAAAGTTGTAAAATAAAAAAAAACACCCATCTCATGGGACTTGCAACTCCTTGCAATATCTGATCATATCTTTGATCCCCAAAGATTTAATGGCCTTGTGGATAGCACAACAAGCCATTAATTCTACTATGAGCTAACCATCGTTACAAGATGAGCATAGATTTGCATGCAGCCCTTATGGATAGCATAACAAAGCTACATGGTTCCTTTACTCCGATCAGTAGGCATCTAATGTCATGTCACAGTCTCTCCTTACAATTAAACAGGCATTGTGGATAACACAACAAACCTGCCTAAAGTACTTCGAATCTTATGACTATAACGATGGTGGACCACGTGGTAAGTTTTTAACTTCTCACGTTACGACTTAGAATTTAGACGAGGGTTTTAAATAAGTTTTTTCTAGGTCTCCCATAGGTGATAGTATATAAATATATCGCATATATTTACTAAATACTATACCTGCTTTGATTCATAATCAAAGAATAAAACATTACATCTCATACATGTCAAGTGTGGTCATAGATAGCACAGTGGGTTTGACTGGAGCCAACAGTCAAACGCACACACAAATCTAATATAACATTTACATTAGAAAATCTGCAAATGTAAAGGCAAAGGATCTCCATCGTATCGCCTTCCTGGTTGCAGCTGTGGATCGTCCTTGCTCCTTCATCGGTTGCCTCGATCAGATTGCATTAAATTCTAAATTTACATGTAAATTGAAGAAGGCCTTATGGCGAGTACAAGAGAAAGAGAGATAGAAGTACATCAGAGTATGAGAGAGCGAGGTACACAAACCTCTATTTATTAACAATTCATAAATATCTATTTAAACATCCACAATTCACACACATCATTCATCATATGAATAATATTATAAAATGCATATCCATGAATAGTGTGTTTTATATTCATCCACACATGATAAGCGCATCACATAGCTAAAACAAACGAGTTTTCAAAATAAATTATTTTGACTTTAAAAAAGCATAGGTTCCAATCAAAATTGGCTTTTGACTTTCGAAAACTTTTTTTATTATCTTAACATGCAATTAAATCAAATTTAAAAGCATATAAAACACACATCACATGTGCACACACTCCATATTAATTTTTACAGATTATTCCATGCAAATTTAGAGCATTTCTAAAAATTAAATAATCTAACATTTAGATTAAACAATATTAATAATCTAACAATTAGACTATTAATAATTAATTACTAATCTAACTCTTTAGATTAGTCCATTAAAGTTAATTACTAATTTAACACTTAAATTAATAATCAACTCTAATTAATTATTAACCACTAACCTAAATTAGTTAATTAATGTTAATTATTAATTTAACTCTTAAAGTAATAATTAACACTAATTAATTAATGACTTCTTATTTAACCCTTATATTGGTTAATTAAAATTAATCATTAACGTAACACTTAAATTAACAATTAACTAAAAAGTACTAATCTAACTCTTACATTAGTTAATTAATATTAATCATTAATTTAACTCTTAGAGTAATAATTAACACTAATTAACGAATAACTACTAATTTAACACTTAAATTAGTCAATTAAATTAATTATTAATTTAATACTTAAATTAATAACTAACTCTAATTAATTAACAATTAGATGATTTAATAATTAATAATCTAACACTTAGATTAATAATTATTAAACACTAATTTAACTTTTAAATTAGTTAAATTAAGGTTAATTATTAATTTAACTCTAAAACTAATAATTAACTCTAATTATTTAACAACTAATTGTTAATTAGATAATGATTCAAAATCATTAAAAGCCCAATTAAATAAAATTGAACAATAATTTTGATTTCCAAAACATTTTTGAAGTAAAATGCAATTCACATGATATTTTAATGGGCTTGAAGTTTTTGTGGTTTAATAAGAAATAGGGGTATAATAAAATGAGATTTAGGAGCAAGTTTGGGCTTAACCCATTTGGGCCGAGCCAGGGGCGCCTGGGCTCGGGCCCGGTCCAGCCAGGGACCCTGCTTGGTCAGATCAGCCCAGTTTGGGGTGTCAGCAAGCGGCTGGGCCGGTTCTTCTTCAGCTCGAGCCTCCCCCCTTTCACACAAAAAACCCTAGGTTGCAGGCCGGCGGTTGGAGGGTTTGCAGGCGGTCACCTTAGACGATCCGGGGCCGGCCTTACCTCCCCAACGCTTGGGGATGCCCGAACGAAGCCCAGAAACTCGCCGTTCTTCGTCTCACGAAGAACACCAAAATCCCCAAATAAAAATCCAATTTTGCAGAATAAATTAATCTAATTAATTCCCTTCATCATATGAACCCTGATCCATCAATTAATCGAATGTACAACATGGAATATATCATGGAAAAATTAATCTGGAGACCGAAACGGGACGAAAAACAGTGGAACCTAGCTCTGATACCACTGTTGGTTTCTCGGATTTCTCTGGATCGCTCACGCAGTGGAAAATAAAATATTATAATTTGCGATTTGTTCCTGTTTCGAATAAAACCAGAAACGATTCAACATGTGATCGTTTAATACCTTGTGCGGATTCGAATCTGCAACCAATTGGTTCCGTCGGTGTGACACTGCCAGCCGCGTAGATGCTCGGCCTCTAGCGAACTCCACACGATCCTCCTCGCGGTGGATATCCTCATCTTCCTCGCTCGTTGCAGCCCACGAACCCTTTGCCGTTCGCCGCAACGACCATCACGATGCGCGGTTGATTTCCCGTCAGACGGGAGTAGGAGAAGCGGCAGAGCAGACCCGGAGTACATGACCGGCCTGGGGTACCAGAGACAGAGAGGAAGAGAGGAGGGGGCAGCTAGGGTTGAGCAGCAGCTTGGCCTTCTCAGCCCATCCGCTACATTTTATATTAACCGCACAATTTTTCATAAAACCCTACGGTTTAATATAAAACCCACTTATTATCCATCACCTTGAGAATCATTTGTGTGTGACCCTTTAGGCCCAATAACCAGTCCAGTTAATGGCCTAATAAGCCTAATGACTCCTCATTGGCCTGATTAATCAATTAATAACTCATATTAATTAATTAATCAATCGAATTAATGTCACACATCGAATTTGATCAGGCCTCTGATCACGTTAGGTGCCAAACAACACCGCGTGAACCTAGAAGGTATTGGGGTTAAGTAACCCACTCTTGAAACCTTTCTGCCGACAGTTACCGCGTGGATATAATCCTTCATTCGTACAATGCTCTCGAGTCAACTCAGGGTATGGTGTACTATCAAATCCTAACCGGTCGACTCACTTGGATCGGATGCTACCATATAATATCGGAAAACTCCTTTCCTGATATTATCGTCCGCCCTGGCCAGGGACTTCCGGGCATCCTTCCTCGAGCATTCTCTCTGTAAGTACAGAGAGCAAATGATTCCTTATTGACACTCAATTCCTTTCGACGTTATTCCGCTGTACCCGATCCTTGGCTGTTTAGAATCCCGTAAAGGTTAAAGCACATAAGTCCACCGACAAGGTGCCCTTCGTGTCTCAGGTCCAAGGACCATCCACGTAACTACGATAATAGAATCTAGCTGGTTGACAGTGAGGTACTATACCATCCAACGATTTAGTCGGATCAGTTCAATGAACTCATTCTCTAATGAGCACCTATAGGTTCGTCTTAGTGTCACCACACAAGTGACTATGAGATCAGTCACCCTCATCATATGAGTAGGAGTAATCTGTACTAATCTAACCAGATATCCGATGACCTTCTTATATATCCTCCGACTATGAACGATTAAGAATATGTGTGTTTAAGTGATCAGTCTCATTATTATGATCTCATCATAATCTGATCACTAGCACACACATTCACGGACTTCATTATGAGACGATAATTAAAATGAATTATACATAATGAATATTATGCCATTTTGTTAATAAATGAACGAGATTTACATAGTTTGATTGGCTTGTACGTCACCTAAGACTAACACCTTATGTGTACAAGAAGACCAGCGGGACTGTTGTAAGGACTGAGGTTTCGGATCCGATTATTTGGTCTGTTTCGGTGACAAACCCCTTGGTTTGGGGCCTTGTAAGGTTGGGGATTTTGAATGGCGTCGACCTAGGAGGACACAATTTTGGAGCCATTCGGGGGGTGCCGTGTGGCCTGACATGGGGGCGCATGTGTACGGCCCCAGTCGTGTTGTCTGAATGGCGTCTTGGATGGACGACGCGATTCTGACATCTGCTAGTATACGACCCCGTCCTATCGTCTAATTGACATCGTTCAGTAACGACGCGTTTTAGCCAATTTCGGTTGATGCTCCGAAGTCCTCCCTCCTTTCCCTCATTCTCTCCATTCCTCTTTCTCTCTTCACCCCCTCCTCTCCAATCACCTCCGACTCCCCCTCCCCCCCTACTCCTTCACTTCCTCTCCCCATTCTTCCTTAACTCCATCAACCCCATAACCTTCACCACTACCACCACCATCTCCTCCGCGATGCATTGCTCTCCGGACGGCAGACGACGTCCCGATGGAGTGACAACGTCCACGGCGGTACCGACGGTGGCTCGTGGCGTGGCGGTTTGGTGGCTAGGAATAAGGAGGAGTTCAAGTAACCGGTAGGGTGACGATCCTCGCATGCAGTTCATTTGATTTAAAACCATATTTTTTTCCGCTTTGGAGCATGTTTAGGGGGTTTTTGGGTGAAAATGCTCATTTTTATAAAACAGGGAACGGGTGTTTTAAATCAGATATTTGGATTCTCCTCCTCATTTTCTATTTTTGAGTGTTTAGGGGCGATTTAGAGAGGAGGAAATCCAATTTTAATGGCTCGGGGAGGCCACAGGGAATCCTGCTTTAGGTGCTAAATGGCGTCGGACTGGGGTGACGCCATTCATAAATGGTGTCGACCATGAGCGATGCGATTTAGTTCTAGGTGCCAGAGGTTAGTTCGATTTTCGGTGCAAAATGATATTGCGACCAGGTGACGCCATTCAAATGGCGTCAACTATGGGCGATGTTATTTAGGCCCATCTCCCGAGGCCAATTTTCGTGTGAACCAGTTTAGGGGTCTTAAATGACGTCGGCCATGGGCGACGCGATTTAAGACAGAACCTCATTAATTCATGCAATTAACATGTGTTTATATTGTTAGATAGTTTGGTTAAATATATGTTTGAAACCGTACTTCGAGGACGATGATTTCTACGTGATCGGAGGATCCCTACTGAGTCCTTTTTGATGAGACTCACCCATGGGGTTTTCAGGTGAGGGTTTCCGGCAGGCGTAGTGTGGAAAGTTTCGTCTTGGGTTGTGCGCTAGCAACCACTGTTCCGGAGTATGCCCCGATGTAGTTGTTATTTCATTTTCTGGCATATACACTTAATTATTTCTTTTCACTTGGAATATGTAATTATTTGCTAAGTCGAGTCAAATTGTAATAATTTTTAATTCTCACTCTTCTTTTACAATTCGATGTGATGTGGAATGTTTAGCTTAGTTTATCATTTATTTCCCAGACTTATCGAAATCCTGGCTTGGCTCCAATTTTTAATAATTAGGTACTCATTTAATAATCGGATCTTCGATTATAGGGTGGCGGGTCGTTACAGTTGGTATCAGAGCATTCGGTCCGGCAAATAGATGAATAACTAGGTTAAATATCGTAATTTCAGCAAATAAATACATTATCCCGTACATGTACAGTAGTAGTGTAGGTTTTGGGTTCTAATTAAAAATTTTCAATTCTTGTAACTGTAGGCGATTAGATGGCTCCTAGGAAGCGAGTGCCAGTTATTAGGGAGTAGGGAGATGTTCCTAGTGGGTCTAAGGCCGGTAGGCCGAATATGGAGCATTTTATGGAGGCTATGATGGATACGATGACTAGATATCAGACTAGAGACCCTAGTGAGAGTTCTAGTACTCGGGGAGGGACTTCAGATGCTCTGGGTAGATTCCTGAAGTTGAAGCCACCACATTTTACTGGCCATCCCAACCCTGATGAGGCCATTCATTGGCTAAAGGAGTTAGAGAAGACTTTCAATACCATGGATTGTGCGGCAGTTGAGAGGACTCCGTTGGCTACCTTCATGTTGAAGGATGACGCCTATGACTAGTGGACCACTTTGAAGAACTTGTCTTATGCAGATAGGAATCTTCCTGAGATTCCTAGGAGACATTTGTGAAAGAGTTCCACGAGCAGTATTTCCCTAGGCATGTCTAGAAGGCCAAGGAGAAGGAATTTATGGAATTGACCCAAGGGAGCATGACAGTGCTCGAGTACCAGATGAAATTTGTTTCGCCTAGAAGGTTTGTGCCCTTCATTTCAGGGGACGAGGAGCATCAGACCGAGAGGTTCGTAGACGGACTGAGGTCCAACTTGAGGAGTTTTGTAGCGTCCCACTGTTGTACGGACTTGGCATCGGCGCAAAAGTTGCAGCAGTTGCTGTTGGGACAACAAACCTCAAGCTTCCATCAGGAGACGTCTTATCATTAGAAGATTGTTATTATGATCCTAGCATAATAAAGAACATCATATCAGTGTCTTGTTTGGACAAGATAAGATATAAGTTGTCTATTGAGAAGAGAAGTTGTTTGATTTATTATGGTAATAAATCAATAACTTCGACATCTTTAGTCAACGGTCTATATCTCTTAGATGTTTCTTATTACAATCTTCACATTGATAATGCTCTTAAGAAGAGCAAGAATTGTGTGAACCAAGCCTACATGTGGCATTGTAGACTTGGGCATATTCGTGAAAGCAGGTTGCAAAGGTTGCATAAGCATGGTTATTTAAATGCATTCGATTATGAATCGTTTGCGACATGTGAATCTTACCTTATGGGAAAGATGACAAAATCTCCATTTACTGGACATGGAGAACGTGCCAAGGACATTTTAGAACTAATACATTCAGATGTATGTGGTCCAATGTCCACCCGGGCCAAAGGTGGCTTTTCATACTTCATCACGTTCACCGATGATTTCTCAAGATTCGGCTATGTGTACTTAATGAAGTACAAGTCGGAAGCATTTGAGAAGTTCAAGGAGTTTAAGAATGAGGTAGAGAAGCAGTTAGGAAAGAGTATTAAAACTCTTCGATCAGATCGATGAGGAGAATACTTGAGTACTAATTTCACACAATTCTTAAAGAGTTATTAATTGATTAATAAAGCCAGTGAAGAGTCGCTGGGCTTATTGGGCCATTAACCGGATTGGTAATTGGGCCTAGAGGGTCACACGCAAATGATTCTCAAGGCGATGAATAATTAAGTGGGTTTTATATAAACCGGGAGTTTTTATGAAAAATTATGCGGTTAGTATAAAATATAGCGAGCGGGCTGAGAAATTGTCCGCATCCCGTTCGACGGGAAATTGTCCGCATGTTGCGGCGATCGTTGCGGCAAATGGCGGATACTTCGTGGGCTGCGAAGAACGAGGAATGTGAAGATATCCGTCGCGAGGAGGATCGCGTTGACTCCGCTAGAGGCCGGGCGCTTGCGTGGCTTGCGGTGTTGCACCGACGGAACCAAACGGTTGCGGATTCGAATCTGCACACGGTAAGACTTCGATTATTCGATAATTCATTTTTTTTTTTTTTTTCGAGATGCGAATGGATCTCCGTTTTATTTTTATTTTCGCTGCGCGGGAGATCCGGAGAAATCCGAGAATCCTACACCAAGGTATTAGGCTCTCTTCTCGTGGTATTCTTGTTTATGATTTTAAGGCCCAAAGATTACTTGTTGGTGGCTGTGAGGCTTTCCTTGCCTCAGTGGTTGTAGCTGGTGTTAGTAGTGGTTCCAGCCCTTGGGAGGTGCCTGTAGTCTGTAACTTTGTTGATGTGTTTCTTGAGGAGTTGCCTAGCCTTCCTCCTCAGCGGGAGGTTGAGTTCACTATTAAGCTTGCATCGGGTACGACGCCCTTGTCTAAGGCCCCGTATCTGATGGCTCCGGCTGAACTCGCTGAGTTGAAAATACAGTTGCAGGATTTACTGGGTAAGGATTTTATCCATCCCAACACTTCTTCGTAGGGTGCTCCAGTTCTGTTTGTTAGGAAGAAGGATGATTCTCTGAGGATGTGCATTGATTATAGACAGCTGAACCAGGTAACAATAAGAATAAGTATTCACTTCCGAGGATCGATGATCTGATGGATCAGTTGCAATTTGCCATTGTATTCTCGAAGATTGACTTAAGGTCAGGGTATTACCAGATGAGGATCCGTGAGGCAGATATGAGTAAGACGGCTTTTAGGACTTGGTACGGACGTTATGAGTTTTTGGTTATGCCTTTCGGTTTGACCAATGTTCCGACGGCTTTTATTGATTTGATGAACTGGATCTTCAGGGCCTACCTAGATCAATTTATGGTAGTGTTTGTAGATGATATTTTGGTGTATTCTTCTTTTAAGGAAGAACATGCCACGCATCTTCAGGTGGTGTTGCAGGTTCTGAGAGAGCACCAGTTTTATGCTAAGTTTAGCAAGTGTGAATTCTGGCTAGATAAGGTACACTTCATGGGGCATGTTATTTCTAGTGACGACATTACTGTAGATCCAGCCAAGATTGAGGCAGTGATGGATTGGGACAGACCGACGGTAGTGACTGAGATCAGGAGCATCCTAGGGTTAGTAGGGTATTACAGACGGTTTGTCCAGGATTTTTCTTCCATAACGACTCCCTTGTCGAGGTTGACTCGTAAGGGAGTTCATTTTGTGTGGACTGAGGAGTGTGAGTGGAGCTTTACTAAGTTAAAGACTCGTCTCACTTCGGCTCCAATTCTAGTGCTTCCATCTGATTCTGGTGGATTCGTGGTTTATTCATATGCATCTTGTCAATGTTTGGGTGTAGTTCTGATGCAACATGGTAAGATTGTGGCCTATGCTTCTAGGCAACTGAAGAAGCATGAGGAGAACTAGGCTTAATTAGTTTATATGTAATATTATTAATTAATTAAGTTAGTAAAGAGTTACTAGACTTAATGGGCCATTAGCTGGATTGGTACTTGGGCCTAAAGGGTCATACGCAAAAAGTTCTTGTCCGACAAGTTGATAATCAGATTAATATTAAGTTAGGGGTTTTTGTGAAAAACTCCAGGACGACTTAAAATAATTGTCCATTGAGAGGACATTCTTAGCCAACCATCAAAACTTCCCTGGCCGTCACCCTATCTCTCTCTCTCTCTACCAAAAGGGGCACCCCATACTATGCTTTGCCCTGCCTCCACCTTTGACTCTCGATCGTCGGGACTTCGTTTGCATGTTGAGGAGTTCTTTGCGAAGACAGGTGGCCTCCACAAGTGCTACTACGAGCGAGGAATTGAGGGAGATCTGTCGCAAGGCGGATTGTGTAGATACCATTAAAGGTCGGGTGACTGCGGGGCCTGCGACATCATATCGTTGGAATCAAACGAATGCGAATCCGATTTCGTGCAAAATGACTCTCTCCCTGTCCAAAGAGGCCGGCTATCCATTTCCTCTGTTACTCTCTCCCTAAACTGCGTAAACTGTGTCCATATAAGTTTTCCTCTCTCTCTCTCTCTCTCTCTCTCTCTCTCTCTCTCTCTCTCTCTCTCTCTCTCTCTCTGGGTAACGACTTTATGTTTACCCTTATCAACTCCACCCTAACGCCCTCACCTTAAATATTAACCAAAAAATAATCATTTAACTAAAAGAAATGTTATGCTAATTATACTAAACATACTAATCATATTAATAAATCTAAGTATCAGCTCTGTGGCACTGTCATTTATCTTGGAGGGAGAGGAGAAAAAAAAAAAAAGCAAAATCACGAAGTAAAATAAAGATAAACTAAAAGAGAAAAGGTGGTGCATTTTTTTTGACTCGTCCGTGAGACTCTCCTGTTTCACTTTGCAGTTGACATGAGGCAAAATGAGTGTTCAAGAATCGAGCGTGCACCGCAAGTTTCTACCCCGCTCTCTCCTCTAGCCACGTCTGTCTTTCTGCCACGTCTTCTAGAGACTTCAGATAAACATAGATGGTTTTCAAACAGGCTGCCAAACGTGGATTCTATTGACGGTTAAATAGACCGTCCCTTCATCTCTTCTTCAGAGTTAGATAACTTCAACAACAAACACGGGGCCTGGTGCATGGGGAGAGCCTCTTTTTCTTTTTTTTTTCTTTTTTTATGTTTTTTTTAGAATTGTCAACGGGCTGGACTTGCCCGCGGGCTTCCAGGCCAGGCTCCCCTGGGCTGGGTTTCGGGCAGACACTTGGACCGCAAGCCAAACCCCGGCTGGTGGAAGGGAGAACGGGCTGAGCCCGCCAGCCCACATATCTAATCTCCTCTCCCACCGACCGCCACCCGCATCTTCGGCCCCTGATGGGTTTGAGGGAGAAGGCAAAGCAGCAATGGTTTCCCTGGGTGAAATGGTGCATACGACGGCCGGAGGAAAGCTTGTGGAGGAGGCATCACTGGCCACGGGTGCGCACGCAAGCCTACTGCAGAGGGAAGCCTGTGGAGGAGGAGGATGCCGTGCATAGCCAGAGGCGAGCTTGTGAAGGATGCTGTAGGCAGCGGCATAGCAGCTCGCGTGCAAAGGCCACCAGAAGCATGACGGCGCCATTCCACAAACCTTCCGGCCACCTACAGCTAGCCTTGGCCCTCATCCTCCCCGCCGCCGCAGTAATCTCTGCCGCCTCCTCCCAGTATCCCATCTCCACACTTGTCAGATCCGGTCCCAAGGCCTAATTGAATGTGTCACCACTGCAGGCGACGTAGGCGGCATCATCTTCAACCTGCCCTCCTTCTGCTCACTGATGTCCAGCGCCAGGGGGCAGCCCAAGTGACATATTGGGGAGGTTTTGGCAGCAGAGGAGGTGGGGGCGGAGGTGGAGGCTTCTAGTGATCCTTACTTGGTCACCCATTATGCTTCTTCTCTAAAATATGAAACCTGATGCAACTTTGTCAATACTTTTCATTTATGGAGCATCTTTTCAAAGAATGCACAAATAGTCTTGATGGGGTATATGTGATGCCTTTCACATACCTACCTGGTCCTTGCGCGTTTGTAGCAGTAATGCTATTGCTCACACTCATCGGCAAAATTAATGATCAATGGCTGGTGGGTCGTGGGCTGCTCATCTGACGATGTGACGTTACTCATCAGGTTTACCTGTTACCACTCGTCCCATTATTCCAATTGTTTGACATTCTTTGCCATTCTTTCTTTTGTATTTTTGCATAGTGAGTTATGTCTTTATGCTATTCATATAGATCCAATTTTCCTCTTTAAATTTTCACTTAACCACATATTTTTCTTTGATGCTCCAACCCATCTCTCAATCTATAGTGCATATAATGAGGATGCATCCACCGATTAGTTTTTTGTAAGGACTCATCGACAAGCAGAAATTGCAATGGTAACGTCACAATGACTCCAAATGTGCCTCAACTTCTCGACTTCTGTGCCGAACTGTGGAATGGGTGAAAGGAGAGAGAAAGACCGAGGCCTTTCACATTGGATCGCTGGCGAGGATCACATTTCTCCCAGCTTCTCCACGATGCAAACGCTTATCAGGTGCATTAACTATTTTACCCTGCCTATATCCCTTTTACCCTGCCTATATCCCCATGCGTCAATGATGTTGTGGTTGGGGAGGATAGTTCAGATAATTGATCGGTCACATGTTACAAACCTGTCAAGTTTTGGTTACAAAAGCCATAGTACAGAGACACATGTCGAAAAGTATGATTTTGGAATAATCGCTTTTGAACTGCAGCGTCTCCCAACGCTGCCTTAGAACCAATCAATCTTTCTTCTTATTGGGTAGGAGATTCGTCCGATCGGAATCAGAGTGCAGAGCCTCCTCCAAATTATACATCCCTGCAAGATAGACACCAGGTCAGAGCAGACCCTAGTTGTGATATGGAGGAACCCCCTCTGATGCATAAGTCACAGTATGCAAGAGTAGAGAGAGATTATTGAGAAAAGGCATGGGTTGCAGAATATACCTTCTAAGGTTATTGGGAGATTTCTTTTATAAGGACAAACCCGAGACAATAGTCGAGTCTAATTGGAGAACGAACCGAGGAAGCCCGATCCGATCCCCAGGCAGGACGGGATACTGGCTTCCCTTATCTGGTGCTGGTTTTCGTTATCTGCAGATCAACGGTGGATTCGGAAGGGACTTCCTTAGGTAGGAAGTTTCCCGCTCTCGCAGGGCGGCGGGGTCCATTTATGATTCAAAGGTCCCCTGTGGGAGCCCAGTTACAAGGGCCTCGACGGCAAAGAGGCCTACCGAACCCTGGCAAGAGGCTAGGGGGCCTCCTAATGGGCCGACCCAAACGGCAAATGGGCTAGCAAAATTGAGCCCTCTCACTAGCGCCCCTGCTCCGAAGGGCGGTGCATGGCCTTCGAAGCAGCTGAACGGAAGTGGGCCGACATTAGTAAATGCGGGCAGGAAATGTCCCACCTTTTCACCTTAGGGCAGGAGGCCAAGGTTTAAACGGTACATATGTCGCACCCATTCGTGGGCACTAGCGTGGCAGTTGCGCCTCGCCGAGGCAGACGTCTTTCTGCTTGCCAAGGGAGGCGAAGTGTCCTGCCGAACGGACGCCTCCGGTAGGAATTGGAGGGATATAACCCCCCCGACCAAGGGCATAAGTCCATGTCGAACAAAGCCTTATGCCTGAATCTCTTGCTTCTATCTTCTTCTTTCTCTATCCTCTAGCGCCCCCCCCCCCCCCCCCCCCCCCCTCGAGCTGTCCGTACTTTTGCTCCTTGCATCCCAATGGTACAGGACAGGGGTGCAGAGATATGTCTTATGCTTGGGGGGTTGAGGCGGATCTGTAGACAATGTGGCCTCGACATGCTCCAAGGATCACTTGGCAGAAATCCGGGCAAAATTCCACATCCCAGAGGAATAGCAACTTAGCATTCCTCAACTTGAGGAGCGCATTCATAGCTGGAGGGATCGCTCGTTCATAGCCTACGAGGCCATATTTGATGCGGGGTTCTTTTTCCTGGTCCCCGTGTGCGTGGAGAGGCTCATCAACTATTTCCAGTTGGCATTGGGGAAGATCATGTCCAACTCTTGGTGTCTCATCATGGGGTTCCTCGTCCGGGTGAGGGAACTTAGGTGTGTGGACCCATCACCAACGATGCTGCAACTTGCCTTCCAAATAGAAGAGGGGGGCAAAGCCTGGCAACCGTGAGTTCGTCCAGCTTGAGGCCCGCCAGAAAGCCCTGTTTCTCCTCACAAGATTTAGCAAGGTTGCCCATTGGAAGGACTACTATTTCTGGATGACTAAACGGGAGGGCGGGCACTGGCCATTCCACGTCACCTTCAAGAATTTTGCCATCGGGCCCTCCGTAGACCCACCTTAGCTTTTTCCACCTGCCTCTCTTTCGCTTTCACTGCTGATCGACAACTTTACCTGTGTTCCAGGGGTCGGCACTCTCCATCCTCAGTTCGTGAGGTGGGAGATTCCATCCGCGGTCCCTCTTCAAGAACCTAGGGAGGCTACATAAGTTACTGTGGCTAAACCCGGAAGGGTTCGGGAGTTCATCCCCCCTGATGTGGAGAGGCGGACTAAGCAAGGGGGCGACATACCGACCTCAAGTAAGTCTGACCCTTACATGTACCCTCCATGCTCAGGGTCAGGTTACGAGCAAGTGCTGCTGACGAGAGCTGGCATGGACGAGTCCCGCTGGTGGTGGCGGGAGAGAAGGCAAGACACGGCGGCCATACTGGCAACGTCCTGAACGATCCCCTAGGAGGAAGAGGGGTCGCCCGAGTCCCACCTTCCATTGGCTCAGGTTATGCAGATCAGAGCTGCACCTGCGAAGCTGGAGGAGGATAGTTCGGAGGAGGCGGGTTCCCCCAACTCACAGGATCTGGTGTTAACTTCGGCGACGGCGTCCAGCGAGGAGGAGGAGAGTGAGGAGGTAGGACGCGAGGAGGTAGAAGATGAGGAAGGTGGTCGGTGAAGGCGCCGAAACGGAGGAGGAGGAACATGCCTCCCCGTTGTGGGCGGCCACACATTTCCTTTTGATGGAGGAGGAAGCGTCTTCATTGAGCCCCCCAACTGCTGAAGAGGATTTGCCGGGGCAACCGGTTAAGAGGTGTGTAGAGTCTATCACGTCTTTGATCTGTCTGACCGTCGGGTAATTTATTATGTAACCTCAAAGTGAGTCCTATGTTTACAGGGCTGGTGGCCGGCAAGCTGAGCCCCCGGTTGTGGGACCCGAAGGGCTGGTGGTGGCCGGCGAGGAACCAGAGTAGGGGCGGTCGAGCCCCTGGTCGTGGAGCACTCCAGCAAGGGACAAGGGAATGAGCACTCCGGCGAGCCCCTGCGTGGCGAGGGATCCGCAGCTCGGGTAAGGGATAGGTAGGGACACCCACCCTTCGGTACCTCCTCCTATAATAGAGGGAGGAGGCGTTCTTGCTGCCATGGTGGCTAAGGCTGAGGCTCGGCCCTCCAATTCCATTTGGAGCGGCTTTGACACCTACAGGTCCTAGCGCATGTCCTGTAGGCATGCCCTCCACCACTGAAGAGGCCGAGGGTATCCCCTGATCATCCTACCACTCAGGGTGAAATGCCTATAGGTGGGGTCCCGCCCCCATCTGTTAGGGAATGATCGGCTATGGAAGTGTAGCCGGAGGTTTGCCCGGAGTCCTCCCCCACGCAGAGTATCCATCCAGTGATGTGTTGGCCACCATGCTTTCCTCTCTTGTGACTTAGGTCGATCTCCATTCTATGCCTTTATGGGATCACTAGAGGGATGAGGTCTGTCGGTCGGAGGCTTTACACCGAGGTCAACTGGCAGAGGCTGAAGCTTCAGCGGCACTGATGGGGGAGGACCTGGCGACTCTTCGTCGGGAGATGGATGCCTTGCGCTGAGAAGATGATGACTGGGTGGCGATTACTTGTGAAGAGGGTCCTGCCGCCGGGGCATTTGCTGGCTGTGAAGAAGGCCTCGCTGCCGGGCGGCTGATTACAAAGCTTCCGAGGAGTTCCAGTGAGAGCTAGACGAATATGCCTGGTGGGTCGGCGCCGAGAGTACGTCTCTTGCTTAGCAGGTGGGGTATGACAAGGGCATTACTGATGCCAGGGAGGCTTGGAGCAGACAGGCGACCGAGTTCGGGGACGGTACTAAAGGGGGAGACGCGGCCCAACCTTAATTGTAGGTTTTTACTTTTTTTTTTTTTTTTCCTTTGTATTTTCTGGCTTGTTGGAGCCTTCTTTTATAACTTCTTTGGTTGCTTGACCGGTGAGCTGGTCAACTTAATAAATATAAGGCCATTTCTATACTTCCTTGTACTTCCCTGCTTGAGCAGCTTTAACTTTCTTCTTTTTGACCAGTCAACAACGGTTAGGTTCCCCATACTTCTTGCCGATCGGTTAAGAGTGCGGAGTGTTCGAGCTTGAGTCTCTAAAGAAGGGGGCACAGGAAAGGGCTGATGCATGCCATTTCTTTTGTAGATTTTCTTACCTTAGTTTGATCAGGATGGCCTCCAATTATGCGAGTGGAGTGAATCGCCGATCGGGCTGCTCGTAGGGTTTCCACGGCCTGTAGGGCGTCCACAATCACTGCTAGTGCTTAGACAGGATCAGGAATCAATTTTGGATCCCGACCGAGTTCAATTTGCGTGTGCCCTCGGCGAGAGACCACCTTTACTCGAACAACCCAGGCTCCTGCTTGGCCACTGAAGCCATGTCCAAGGCAGGGTTCTGGCTACCGATTTTCGCCTTCGTCATAGAATTGCTATAGTTTTTTGCGGTAGCTCCTGCCCAGATCTTGCCGGACTCATGGTGTTTGTCCATGGCCTTCAACATCCTAGTGTGACTTTATGGTTATGTTGATGCCTTGGTTGAAGTTTTCTGTCATGTTGTCAACGTTCGTCGTTGCGCGATCCCCGATGCGCGTGTTCCTCGTGTTGGGTTCTTTGTGTCGGATCCGAGGGAAACGCAACGGAAAGTAAAATCAGATCCGTCCTATTTCGAATACAAAAATTAAAGCGGTAAAATGAATTTTGCTTTGCACGGATCCAAATTCGCGTTTGTCCGGTTCCAGCGGTGTGATGTCGCAAGCTGCACAGGTGTCCGACCTCTAACGCTATCCACACATTCTTCCTCTCGATAGATCGTCCTCGCTTTCTCGTTCGGTGTAGCGTCCGCGTATCCCGTTTGGCTGCCCGTAATCCTCCGCAACATGCGGTTTCAAAACTCCCGTCGAACGGGATGCGGAGCGGGCGGGAGACGGAGCTGAGCCTCCGGGGGGTCGGCCACAGAAGGGGGGCTCTCAGGAGAGAGAGAGGAGAGAGAGGGGGGCAGCGGCTAGGTTAGGGTTGCTGGCCACCAACCTAGCAGCGATACTTTTATAATAAGTGGTTTTGCGATTTTTTAGAAAAACCCACAGTTATCCGAAATTTCGTCAATATATCCACTGACTTGAAAACCTTTTGTGTATGACCCTCTAGGCCCAAATACCAATCCAGTTAATGGGCCATTGAGTCCAGTAATTCTTTACGGACCCACTGAATTAATTAATATCCTTAATTAATCAGCCAAATTTAATGTCCCACAATAAATTCAGACGGACTTCCAATCACATTGGGTGCCGAGCAACACCGCGTAATCCCGGAAGGTATTGGGGTTTATACAGCTCACTGTGGGAACCTTTCCGTTGTAGATACACTAATTTTGACTTCATATTGAGTAAATTTCATGTTACAATTATAATGCTCCAAAATGGTCTGATGTTTAAATCATTAATTAATTTTTATTGATTTTCTCGAGATTTGTTAATTAGCGTCGCCCGAGGCCGACGCCATTTACATTCCTAGCTGAAATAAGTTCGGAATTAAATTCCTAAATTCAGATAGATTTAACTGAACAGCGTCGCCGTAGGAAGACGCCATTTAAGTCCTAATCCGTCTGGGTTTTCTGATTTTTAATTCGAATTAATTTCTAATTATCTAAAACACGTCACCGACGGAAGACGCAATTTATGTTTCCTAATGTTTTCCGGTTTCCTTTTCGGATTTCCTTTCTGTTTTGGCCGCTTTAATTAACCAAATGATGTCCCGTTTGGATGACGCGATTTAGGAGTTTCTTGATAAACATGATTTGGCCGAGATAATCTAGTTTCCGAAGTTGGGAAGGTTGCTAACTCCTCCATGCTCATGTAAGGTAAGTCCGACTGCGGGAGAGTCCTATTGAAACCCTAAACACCTTTAAACCTATTCTTATTAATACAATACCTCTTGGACCTTTGAAAAAAGTTGGCCATTGGTGATTTTGAAGCTCAAGACAAAGTGTTTGAAGGCTCTAGAGAAGAAAAACGTGGACAACAAGAGAGACTTCATCTAAGGCTTCTTCTTCCTCATCCTTTTCATCCTTTAAAGCTCTTGAAGACCAAGGCTATGGAGGAGCCGACTAACAATCTTCTTTCCCTTAATTTCTTTCTAGCTTTTCATTAATTTCATACAGTTTGTTCACTGTTTTCCAGAGCTCATCATTATCATCACTTCATGTTCACACACGCACATCATTATTTCCTACACCCACATGCATATTAGGGGTTTAAAGAACAACAATCAAGTGAGTAGATTAGTTTAGTTGCATGTTTAAATTTCTTATTAGAATATATACTACTCTACTCTAGTTTTAATTAGAATGTTTACTTTGTTTAATCTTTCTTACAAGGTACAAAGAAGAGGAAAGAAGGAAATCCAAAGGAATAACCATCAAGAAATCAAGAGCAAGAACATCAATAAAAAGGCTCTCTTTCTTTGGCCGGCCGAAGAGAGGGAATCAAGGACTCAATCTCCCAGTTTGAAAAGGTAAGCGATCAATCTTTCTTTTAAAACTTTACAGTTTATGGCGATTACGTTTTCTTTAGTTTTCAATAGTTTTATTTGTCATATAAACGACATGAAACTCATGAACATCACACACACGATTTGAGCACCTACAGCTTTTTGGCGATCATGGTGAGACATGGTCTTGCCGTCTTTTAATATTTATTCATGTTTTTTATCATCGGGCACCCACGGTGCACCACTTGTGTCCCTTGGGCACTCCTTTCACAAATTGGTGAGTTTAGTTACTTTTATCCCTACGTGCACTATGTGCACACCCCTTTGTGACAAGATCTTGCCTTCCTGTTATTGATTGGAAGTTGTAACTATGATAGGAAGTGTGTGGTAGATTGAGTTTATGTTTGTTTGCATGATAATAAATTTGTTTAACTTGAATTTGTATGATCAGTTAGATTTCTGTTTATCTTGATAACTTGGGAGGAGATTGTCCTCGAAATTGCTATATGTTTACAGTTTTCAGGTTCTGAATAGCGTCTAGACAGAGAGATGCGATTCAAACCGCGTCGCTGTGCCAAGACGCCATTCAGCCTTATATTCCTGTTGGCGCTGCTACCTGAGTATCTGTTAACAGAAGAAGCTTCTGTCTTGAATAACGTCGGTGAACAGCAACGTGATTCAAACAGCTCCTTCTTTTGCCAATCAGTTGTTGGATCATTGATTTCTTTGTTACCTTTATTTATCTTATACTACATTAGAGGCCATCCAGGCCGTAGGTCATTTGCATTGGGGCTTACCCCCCTTCATAGGAACACCTTTCTTAGCATCTTCACCTCTCTTTGACTGGGTCGGTCCCTCGGTCGGACTAGAGTGGTTGGTGTTAAGATCTCCGTAAGTCCCAAAAAACAAGGTATTCCTCTTTGTTCATCAGGTTGGTTGTACCCATTGAAGTCCTAGTTAGTTATTCATAACGTTGTAAGAGAACCATAGAGTATAACGGTGGAAAAATTAAACTGAAACTAGGATCCTACCCCGTTGAGAGAACTTGTGTTTAACAATTCAAATAATTTAATAGGGAATCCTAAGATAATGTAACCATCTACTTGTTTACTATTTCTTCGCACAACTTGTTTGAATCTTTGTCAAAACTTAACATCATGATGCTCCGATCAGGTAGAACTCTCGGCATGGTTGCCACTGAACATGAAGATGTGTTTGAATATGAGGGAGATGCTAATGCCCCTCGCAATTATGACTACCATTCTGAGAATGGGGGAGATGCTAATACCCCCCATGACTCCAACTTTTTTCATGCTGAATACGAAGGAGACACTTATGACCTCCATTAGGCTTAGTTTACCCATGACCAGTATGATCCTGGTACTAATCATCCTCATGTGCATGTAATCTCCAATCCCACTTATGAGGAGGCTCAAGATCAAGCTGAGCCTTCGTCTAACAACCCCTCTAATTTGGTTACCATCTTGGGAGCTCTGGCTACCCACGTGAACTCTCAACCACTTGAGGCGATCTAGTCCATTCTAAAGGAGAAGATGCCCTTGCGTCCTGATGAACCAAATCCTGCGGTTCCCCCTGTTGTTCGTCAAGTTCCTCACCCTCACCATATTCCCTTTGTTCAACAAGCCATGGAGGGTCTCCGTATTTCTACTCCTCGGCCGTCTGGGCTACAACAATCTTCCTCGAGATACCTGGCTAGAACGGATACGCCAACTCACCAAAATGCCTTCGGATATGGCGGAAGCGCTGCCGGACCTCAACCGTACTACCTCCCTTGCCCCACTTATTCCAGGAATCAAGCCTATCATGCTCCATCACCGCCTCCTCCCCAAGTTGATCTCGTAACTCATGCTCTACTCACGAAGATGGATCATATGGATGAGCAGTTCAATAGTTTTAAGAAGATGATGGGAGTCAAGACTGTACCTGAGATCACCCTCCCCAATCTACCAGTATTTCACTTGCTGCCTTATGAGATGCCAGTATATAGAAAGTACAATGGTTCTGGTAACCCCTTCACCCACATGAAGGAGTTTATGTACGAATCCTCTTTCTGGCAGAATGACAAAAGGTCACCGACATTTTTATTCAGGAAATCATTAGAGGGATCAACCCTCGAGTGGTTCTTTTCCTTGGACTCGTCTGATGTGGAGGACTATAAAATCGTGTCAAGGAAATTTATTCAGCGATACCAAGACATAATTGCACCGTCCTTATCAATAACTGACCTGGTGGCTGAAAAGATGAAGTTTGATGAAGACTTCATCACCTATGCTGATAGATGGAGAGGTATGGCAGAGAAGATAAAAGATCACATGTCTGAGTCAGAACAAGTGAAGATGATGATTGCCAATGCCACGCCTCAGTACAAGCTAGTCCTCATGTTGAACAACTTGGCTAGTATGGCGAAATTATATGAAAGGGCGCGTTACTGCCAGATCACTTTCAAAGATTCAACCTTCTCCAGCATCTTTGACCCCCATAGACCCAACAGACCTCCACCTCGGAAGCCTGCCATGTCAAATTATCCTAGCATGGGTCTCACTACTGAGGGCACACTCTCCTATGAACATGTCAGCACCATAAATAATAACCAACCACAGTTTATAAGAAACCAACAACAACAACCACAGTACATAGGGCAGAGACCGCCGAATCAACAGGGCTTTAAGCCACCACAACAACTATACCAGCCAGCCTACAATCAGCCTCAGCAGTAGTATCAGCAGACGTACAATCAGCCACATCAGCAGCCAGCGGACCATAATGTACCTCCCTCAGGCGACTACAATCAGCAGAGAAAACCCCCAGGCCTAAAGAGGGTGTCCTATCCTTAGCTTCCGGAGTCTCTAGCAGACATATTCAACGCCCTTATGGCAGCCAATGCATTGGTCCTACCAAAGGAGAAAACTGTCTGGCCTCAAAATACTGATGCCTCCATGTGTTGCGTCTTCCATAGACAACTTGGGCATACAGTAGATGCGCGTTTCCAATTTAGGGACTACATCCATAATTTGAATGAGCAAGGGGGTATTGACTGAGAAGAGATCAGAAAATATATAGCCGCCCTGAAGGCAAGAAGATCACAACCATAGCAGCAATAATAGCCATAGCAATAGCACCAACAGATGCAAAGAGCATCAGCACAGGCAGCAACACCATCGAACATGGGTATAGTACAAAACCCGCTGTCGAAGCATCAAAACCAGGTCACCCCAATTCTTACTAATAGCCAGTCTGAGGCTAATAGGGGGCAACAATGGAAGGAAGAGGAATCCTCCTCTGTCTATTCAACAGACCACATCCCGAGTACCGCCGAGCAACCACCGAGCCGCACTCTCCGCATACCCAAACCCGAAACCATAACCGTTACTCCGATACTAACACCCGTCTACCATAGGCCAACTCCACCTACTTTCCTTAAACCCATTATCCCCTCCACTACCATGCTTCCATCAAATAACCCTCCGCAACCCAACCACGAACCCTTCATGCCTTTTAAACCATTGTTACGCATGCCATTTCCCACGTCACCTGCATCAACCATTCACCCCAATACCATACAACCCTCCAAGCCACTCATCCGCGTTCTAGCACCCCCACCAAACAATCCTCCACCATCACCCGCTTATAAACCCATTAACCCCTCTAAACCCCTCATCAATACGGCGGTACTTAATATTTCACTTGAACCTTCCAATATTGAACAACATACGGTCCGGAGTGGGAGAATCTTCAATAAGGTCTTCCCTCGGTCCACAGTAAGAGACGGCCCATCACAACCGTAAGAAGAAGTTCAGAATGAAGAGAGTGCACCTGGCACTCAGTGTGACTTACTGAAGTAGCTAGAAGAGAATATCCGCAGAGAGTAATAGTCAGTGAAGATGTGCCGGTAGAGAAGATCACAACACTGCTAGTTCCATAGGGAGATCAACCCTCTATCTCATTTCACACATCTGAACTAGCACCATCAGTGGTCAGGAGCATGGAGCTATGCATTACAGTTAACATATGTAAGAAGGCTGTGGATGTATGTCTGGTTGACACGGGGGCCTCTATTAATGTGTTGTCACCAAAGACCTTAGAATTCTGTGGTGTACCCAAAGAGAAGTGGTTGCCTTCACCCATCTCTGTTACTGCCTACGACAACTCTACCCGTTCCCCTCTGGGAATGGTTTACTTGAAGGTGGAGTTAGGTCCTATTTGCCATGCTGAGGTTGAGTTCCACATTTTAGAAATCGACCCCTCTTTAAAAGGCATCCTTGGTCGTCCCTACATCAAATCCCTTGAGGCCATACCCTCTACAAACCATCAATGCCTCAAGTTTCCTTATAAGGGATGGATTATTAAAGTAACAAGCATGCCAATCCTTGCTGCTGCTCATTCTCTAAACATCAAACCGACTCCTCTATTTGGCCGACAACCCATTCTATCGGTATTACAGGTTTGTTCTCCTTCGGCTAATCCTTTGAAAGCCACTATACCTGTTCCTTGTCCAGTTGATGCCGTGAAACGGGGGAAGTGTAACGACCCGTTACCCTATAATCGGAGATCCGATTACTAAATGGATATCGAATCATTAATTTGGAACCAAATCAGGATCTAGGTAAGTCTGGGAAATAAATAATAAAATAAGCTAAACATTCACATTGCATTGAATTGAAATGAAAGTACAAGAATTTAAAAATTATTACAATGCGACTCGACATGGCAAATAATTACATACTCCAATTGAAAAGAAATAATTAAGCGCACAAGTCAGAAATAAAATAACAACTACGTCGGGGCATATCCCGGAGTAACAGCTGCTGGCGCGCAACTCTAAGCAGCACTCTTCTCGCTAAGCCTGCATGAAACCCTCACCTGAAAACCGCAGGGGTGAGTCTCAACGAAAAGACTCAGTAGGGATCCTTCGATCCCCACAGCCCACTCACACACCCACAAGTGAAATAACATAGATACAGGTAGAAATAAGCAAGTAAAGCTGTAACACACTACTCCTAAATCTCGGTATAAACCACATGCATTCGAAATGTAACATGCATATTTCTGAAACCATTCTACCAGGGAGCCTACAACCAACGTCTCTACAAAACACGCCAACCACACAACCGAAAGTGGGAACATGATCGTTCCAAATTGTGCGTCGTTAAACACTCATGAAAACGTTCAATCTAAATTTATCCGGCTCACTCAAATCAGATTTTGAAAATTAATAGTGGTGAGTCCGAGTCGATCCACAGGGAGATAGAATTTTAATTTTGAAAACTTTGGAATTTAGTTAGTCTAAAAATAGATGAGAATTTGAGTAACTAATTACTTAATTAAACTAAAACTCAATTAACTAATGCTACTTAAAAAATATAATTACTTTAATTAAACAAATCTTTTTTTTTCTTTTCTTTTTCAGAAATTAAACACAAACACATATATAAAAAAATAATAAGCACAACTAAAAATTATAACAACAAAAACAAACTATTGTTTAATTGTATAAACTATTAATCATCATGAATCAACTATCCTAATTAAACAACTAATAACTAATAAAACACCATTAAACAACAACTAACCAAGAATTAACCTTAATTAAATAATCATTAACTTATAAAACATCTTTAACCATCAAATAACCAACAACTACCTCTAATTAAATAACCAATACTATACTAGTGGGGGGAATAGAAAGAACAACACAACAGCAGCTTCAGTCGCAGTAGGCTTCATGCAACGTGGATGGCTTGCGCATGGAGGGTAGGAGGGGCACGTGGAAGGCTTCTGCTGTGGAGGTGGTTAGTGCAGCTGCTGGCGGTGCTTCAGCTTGGGTGCGGTGGTGGATGCTTGGACAGGTGCTGGAAGAAGGTAGCTTGACTTGCTGCTGGTGCTGGCGCTGGATGGAGTGAAGACGTGGATCTTGCATGCGCTGAGGGACAGCTTCAAGTTGCTGGTGCGCTGGGAGGGCGTTGGTGCAACGCGTGGAGACCAACTACGCTTCAACCGGCTGCTGTGAACAAGGTGCGTAGAGTGTATGCAGGTTGCTGTGGTTGAGAGGAGGAGACGCGTGGAGTGCAGCTTCAGCTGGGACAGCACGTGGATTTGCTGGAGGAGCTTGTCAGCAACGTGGAGGACAGTTGCTGTTGCGCCGTGGAGAGCTGGAGGGGGCTCACCGACGTGCATGCAAAGGGGAGCTCCGGTTGCTGTTGGTACAGGTGCTGCTGAAGAGATCTCACCGGCGTGCATGGACAGATGCTGGAGCAAGCGGACGTGTAGGCTTTGATGCTAGCTTCAGGCGATGTGCACGAGCTTGCTGGCTGGGCTTCACCGCAGCATGGACAACGGCTTGGTGGAGAGGCCTGCTACGTGCAGGTGCGAGGAGTTGGGCAGCCGGCTACGCGTGGGTGAGGACCAGAGAAACGGCGAGGGAGATGTTGAGAAGAGGAGGAGAGACCAAGAGAGGTAGAACCGGAGAGAGGGAGAGAAGGATGCTAGAGAGGAGTTGGAAAACAGAACGGAGAGAGGAAGAGAGGGCTGCGTGGGAGAAAGAATAAGAGAGAGGGAGAGAGATGCTGGAGAGAAACTGAGAGAGAGCAGAGACGGAGAGAGGGCTGCGGGGGAGGTGAGAGAGGAGAGAGTGCTGGGAAGAAGGAAACCAGAGAGGAAGACGGGCTGCGGGGTTGAGAGGCTACGGGAGGAGGAGAAAACGGAGAGGAATAAAAAAAACTGAGAGAGAGAAACGTGTGTGAAAGGTTTGCTGCGGGAAGGAAATTAATATAGAGAGGAAGAGAGGCGTGGGAAGGAAACTGGAGAAGAAGTAGGACTGCGGTTGGGAAATTGGAGAGAATGAAGGAAATAGTGGGTTTTGAGAAACTCCAGAGAAGGAAGGAATCAAATTGCATTTTTACCCCTGCTTTAGTTGAAATCCGAACACTAGACCTCCCCCAAATTTCCAGAAACTCCACCAGCTGCACTGCATCATCGGCATGTCCTGTTCATATAAAATAAATATAAATTAGCGCATTATCATAAAAATATCATCATATTTATTCATTTCGTCTCGGTTTTGTCGAAAAACCGCAAATGCGCTATGCTCCTTTAATCACATGAAATGACGATGTTTTTAAGTCAGAATTTGATGAAATTGGTACCGTTGGACTTGTTACACAATTATCTATCAGTTCATGCTATTTTGCAGATAAAAACATGAGTATGATGCATATGATTGCCCTTAAATGATCAATTTAACACTTTATCACACCCCCCAACTTACTCATTGCTAGTCCCTTAGCAATGCAAATAAGAAAAAGTTAGGACAAACAATGAATTATCATGCTTCATTTGTAGTATCTTTCACAATCAATTTAAGTGGTAGCCGGTTGGTTAAGCTAAAGTTTTTCATATCCCACACTATTTTGATTCACGACAGGTGATTGTGCATGAAAATTGGCAAGCTTAGAACTCGTTTCCAACATTTCTGGTATATTATTGCCTTTACTACCCTTTAGATAAGACTACCTGGGGAGGAGAAGAGAATAAAAGATTTTCCGATCAGTCAGTGAGGACCGTTTTTCAGTTCCCGTCCCATCTCAGCACTTTTCACGACATGGTCATGTTTTTGTTACGATGGACTTTTTAGCGTGGCGTTTTCTTTCATTTCATTGTACTTTTGCTTTTGAGAGCGTACTTTTTGCCACTCTCTTTGAATTGCCTGAGGGGAGGTGCGTACTTTTTGCCACATACCTTCCTTTAGCTCTTTTAATGCCTTTTATTGCCTTTAGTCTTTAAGCTGTCCATTTTAAATGACCGCCTCGTTTAGAGTGCTGAGTGGGACAGTCCCCTATTACGGATCCTACACATTCATTTCGTTCAACCCAAAAGAAAAATTAGAATAAGTAGTCTTATCCTTAAAGTTAATTCCAACAAGTCTATACTTTTAAGATCTTTCATTTATTCTAAGTTTCCGTGCGTGTGTGAAAATCATCCTGCCGTGGATTTTTGTGAAGTGAGATATTTAAATTTTGAAGGTTCTTTAACCAATGTGACCACCAAAAACTGATTTGTTTAAGATTTACTTAATGAAACATGATTTTCATGCAATTTTCATAGGATGTGAAAAGAAGTTTTAAAAATTTGACCATTTTTTAGTGAAAAAAATATCAGTTTTCTTCAAAAGATTTTCCAATAAATGCATGTCAAATTGATTGTCCCACCCCCCAACTTGATTGACATTGTCCTCAATGGCATAAAAAGATATGAAAAACATACAGCCAGAAGAGAATTTGTGAAGGAGCGAAACAACCTGTAATGAAGAGGCTGCGACATACCCACGGCGACTGCTGCTCAGGGACCTAAAAGGAAAGAAATACAAAAGCTGAAATAAAATATTGGGTTGCCTCCCAATAAGCGCTAAGTTTATCGTCTTCAGCCAGACAGAAGTTCAGTTAATGTGGATCACTCAGTTCTATGGACTCAGGTGGTGTATTTTGAAGATTTTCAATGAATGGTTTCAACCGTTGACCATTAACAGTAAAAGTGTTCCCACTCTTGGGATTCAGAATTTTAACGGCTCCATGATCGAAAGCTTTAACGACCACGAATGGTCCATCCCATCTGGATTTTAGTTTTCCAGGAAATAGGCGAAGCCTAGAATTAAATAGCCAAACTTTCTGATTTGGAAGAAAGGATTTTCTCACAATATGTTTATCATGAAAAGCTTTAGTTTTGGCTTTATAAACCTTTGAATTTTCATAGGCCTCGTTGCGCAACTCTTCTAGCTCACTCAGTTGTAAGGTTCGGTGGGAACCAGCTTGGGCTAGGTCCAGATTGACTTGTTTGATGGCCCAATAAGCCTTATGTTCCAATTCCACCGGAAGGTGGCACGCTTTTTCAAAAACTAGGCGATAAGGAGACATGCGAATAGGAGTTTTGTAAGCGGTCCGATAGGCCCATAAAGCATCATCCAATCTTTCAGACCAATCTTTTCTATCGGGCCTAATGGACTTTTGCAGAATATTCTTAATCTCTCTATTGGAAACTTCCACTTGGCCACTGGTTTGGGGGTGATAAGGGGTAGCTACTTTGTGATTAATCCCATATTTCTTAAGCAAAGCCCGAAATTGGTAATTCGTAAAATGCGTTCCTCCATCACTTATGATAGCTTTAGGCCACCCGAACCGAGAAAATATATTCTTCTGAACGAATTTAATGACCACTTTATGATCATTGGTTCGGGTGGCTACTGCTTCAATCCACTTAGAGACATAATCCACTGCTGCCAGAATATATGTATGTCCAAAAGAGGGTGGAAAAGGTCCCATAAAGTCAATTCCCCAAACATCAAAGACTTCAACCACCAAGATTGGGTTGAGTGGCATCATATCCCTTTTCGCCATATTTCCTACGGCCTGACATCGGAGGCAAGTTTTGCTAAATTCATGGGCATCTTTGAAAAGTGTGGGCCAGTAAAAACCACTTTGCAGGACTTTGGCTGCAGTTTTCTTTCCTGAGAAATGGCCCCCACAAGCCAGATTATGACAGAAGTTGAGAACACTCTGTTGTTCTTCTTCAGGAACACATCGCCTAATGATTTGATCAGGACAGAATTTGAATAATTTAGGATCCTTCCAGAAATAATATTTTTCCTGAGAAAAGAATTTGTCCTTTTCACTTTTAGTCCATCCTTCCGGAAGCTGATTAGTCACCTTGTAATTGACAATATGAGCATACCAAGGTGCAACAGTGTGAGAAATGGTCAGTAGATGCTCATCAGGAAAGGAATCAGTGATTGGTGTACTTTCAGAGATCGGAATTCAGGATAGGTGGTCAGCTACCACATTCTCAGAACCCTTCTTATCCCGAATTTCCAAATCAAATTCTTGAAGGAGTAAGATCCATCTAATAAGCCTAGGCTTTGCATCCTTCTTGGTCAACAAGTATTTCAGAGCTGAGTGATCAGAATAGATTATGACTTTTGCCCCTAAAAGATAGGATCTGAATTTTTCTAGGGCAAAAACCACAGCTAATAATTCCTTTTCTGTGGTGGTATAATTCATTTGAGCATCGGCAAGGGTGCTACTTGCATAATATATCACTACGGGACATTTGTTGATTCTTTGTCCCAAAACGGCACCGATAGCATAATCAGAGGCATCACACATGATTTCGAAGGGTAAAGACCAATCTAGAAATTGAAGAATCGGGACTTTGGTCAAAGATTCCTTCAGAGAATTAAATGCCTTGATGCAAGATTCATCCATTTGGAAAGGAATGTCCTTAGCTAGTAGAAGAGTTAGAGGCCAGGCAATTTGAGAGAAATTGTGGATAAACCGGCGATAGAAACCGGCATGGCCAAGGAATGAACGGATCTGTCTGACCGAGGTGGGAGGAGGAAGATTGGATATGAGATCGATCTTAGCTTTATCTACCTCTATCTACCTTTCAGACACAATGTGGCCTAGAACAATGCCCTCTCGAACCATAAAATGGCTCTTTTCCCAGCTAAGTATCAGATTGGTGTCTATGCATCGTGCTAGCACTTGTTTAAGATTTTCCAGGCAATTATCAAAAGAGTCCCCGAAGATTGAGAAATCATCCATAAAAACTTCGAGGAATTCTCCCACCATATCGGAGAATATAGCCATCATGCACCGTTGAAATGTGGCTGGTGCGTTGCGTGGCTGGTGCGTTGCATAATCCAAATGGCATTCTCCTAAAAGCAAACGTGCCATAAGGGCACGTGAAGGTGGTCTTTTCTTGATCTTCCGGGTAAATAGCCACTTGATTGTACCCGGAGTACCCATCTAAGAAGCAAAAGTACTTCTGGCCCGATAACTTTTCCAGAATCTGATCCATGAATGGGAGTGGAAAGTGATCCTTCTTAGTCATTAGATTCAGCTTTCGGTAATCAATGCACACTCTCCATCCCGTGGTGAGCCTAGTGGGTACCTCTTCTCCATGATCATTCTTGATAACCGTTAATCCAGATTTCTTGGGTACCACTTTAGTTGGGCTGACCCATTTACTATCTGATATTAGGTAAATGATACCCGCATCCAACCATTTCACAACTTCCTTCTTCACCACTTCTTTCATATTGGGGTTAAGCCGCCTTTGCATCTCCCGACTGGGCTTAGAATTCTCTTCCATATAGATGTGATGCATGCAAATGGACGGGCTAATTCCCTTTAAATCTGCCACTGACCATGCAATGGCACCCTTGTGGTCTTTGAGGACCTCGGTTAATTGGGCCTCCTGCGGCGATGTGAGATTTGCCGCAATGATGACCGGGAGAGTTTGCTCCAGGCCCAAAAAGATATACTTGAGAGACTCAGGTAATGGTTTGAGTTCAAGCTCAGGAGGGTCCTCTAAAGATGGCAAAGCGGGCTCAGATTGTAAGGCTGGTAAAGGTTCAACCTTGGGTCAAGATGTTAATGGGCCAGGATAGTCCTTTAAAGTGTTGGCTTCCTCCATAAGGTCATATGTGGACATCTCATTTTCTTCAACCAGATTATACAAGACATCAATAGTATGGCATTCTTTTTCATGATCTGTGTATTGACATGCTTTGAAGACATTAATCTGGACCTTTTGACCCCCAAGTGAAATGTCTATTATGCCAGTTTCACAATTTATATTAGCTTTGGCAGTGGTTAAGAATGGACGACCTAAGATGATCGGGGTGTGAATGAGTTCCTCAGGTAATGCCATATCCAGAATAAGAAAATTCACGGGAAAATAACAATCATGAACCTTCACAATAACATCCTCAATTAATCCCCGTGGAGTTTTCACAGACCTATCAGCCAACTGCAAGATGATGGGTGTGGGCTTTAATTCTGCAATATCAAATTTCTCATAAATGGCTGTTGGCAATAGATTTACACTCGCACCTAGATCCAATAAAGCTCTATCAAATGTAACTCCAGCTAAGTCACATGAAATTAGAGGTGCTCCAGGATCCTTTAACTTCTTGGGTAAATGATTCGTCACAATTGCACTAACATCCTCGGAAAGCCGAACCTTTTCGGGTGCCATTCTAGATTCTCTTCGTGGAGTACATAATTCCTTGAGAAACTTAGCATAAGCTGGCACATGCTTGATGGCATTGAGGAGTGGAATATTAATTTGGACTTGTTTGAACAAATCCAACAACTCCTCATTCTGGGCCAGTTTCTTCCTGGTATTGGGCTTAGCTAACAAGGCATTAGGAAATGGCACCCTAGGTTTATAAGAACTTGGGTCTTCATCTATCTTCTCTTTTCCTTTCAGATCCTCCTCCAACTTCTCCATGATGGGTTCATCTTCACTCTCACTTTCAATTTCCTGAGGCCCATCAGTGGAACCTTTGGCTAACTCTCCATCTGCATGTGGTTTTTCTAAACTTCTCCCACTCCTAAGGGCTGAAATGGCTTTAGCATTCTCAAATTGCGGCCCTTTAGGTTGTGGTACTAGGTCAGGCTGAGGTAAAAGGCCCGATTGCTGTGGAAAACCCGGAGGTTGATTCCTTGGATTGGCAATGGGTTGACTAGGAAGTTGGCCCACTTCTCTTCTCATTGTAGCCTCAGCTAGTTGGCCCATTTGACTTTCCAACTTAGCAATGGATTGTTGCTGGGTCAAAATCAGTTGTTGGAGTTGAGTGAATTTGTCATTAAAGTTGGGCTGAGGAGGTTGTTGATAAGTGGGTGGAGGATGGTATTGGGTTGGCTGTCCAGATTGGAATGAATGATAGTGGGCCGGTTGACCAGATTGGAATGATTGATAAGGGACCGGTTGACCTGATTGATACTGGGCCGGTTGAGAAAATTGGGCTTGAGATCCCCTAGCCTGAACATTTCCATAGAAATTAGATTGCTGTTGGAATGAATTCTGTGGCTTTTGGGCTTGATGCATAGGAGGATTGGACATTGGTAGTGGGGCCTGCTGATTCTTCCAAGAGAAATTAGGGTGATTTCTCCAGCCATGATTGTAAGTATTTGAGAATGGATCATTATTGGGCCTGGAGAATCCTTGGGCAGCCTGAACTTGTTCTTGAATGAATGGTGGAAGTTGGGCCGCAATTGGGCATTCATTCACTTGATGGGTTGGACTTGCGCATAAGGCACAAATGTCATGATTAGCAGAGGATGGGCCTTCATATGGACTAGATTGTGTTGGGTAAGTAGGCTCTTGCTTGTTTAAGGCCAGGAGTTGGTCTAGTTTCTGGGCCAAGATGTCTACCTTATCCAATTTCTGATTAATCAGATTAATGTCCATTCTAGATTCGGGCTCTCCACGGGCCTTAAGTTCATATATTCCAGTCCGTTTAGATGGCCCAACAAACCTTTCATAAGATGATAATGATGCATGATTGATGGAATTTTCACTTAGCATCTCAAACAGATCATAGGCCTCATCTTCATTTTTCATCATAAATGCCCCTCCACATGAAGCATCCACCATCTGCCTGAACTGTTCAGACAATCCTTCATAGAATGCTTGGACAATTTGCCATTTTGAAAGCCCATGATGAGGGCATTTTCTAAGCAATTCTTTTAGTCTTTCCCAAGATTCATGGATCAATTCTCCGGGAGTTTGGGTAAAACTTATGATGGCCCTTCTCATGGTATTGGTCCGCCCGATGGGATAGAACTTCTTGAGAAATTCTTTCTGCATCTCTTCCCATGTCCTAATGGGCCTTCCTATAGTTCCCAACCAATATTTAGCCTTGTCCTTTAATGAAAAGGGAAATAAGGTCAATTTAAGGCCATCATCGGTGAAATTCTGGATCTTCACCGTGGAACATATTTCTAGGAATTCATTCAGATGTTTATAAGGATCTTTATTAGTATTCCCATAAAAGGATGGGAGCATCTGAATGGTGCTAGATTTGATTTCATATTGATTGGCTGGATTATGAGGAAGATGAATACATGATGAAGGTTGATATCGATTTGGAATGAAATAGTCCTTCATTTGCTTTGGTGGGTCCTGATTATCAGCCATTGGATCTTGTGGTGGATTTCTTTGATGTAGGATTCTTTCTATTTCAACAAGTGGTCCTAGAAGGTTAGGATTTTGAGATTTCCTACCTTGCATGCACTAGGATTGATAGAGAGATGATTGATTTGAATTTTGTTTTCTATTTCTTATTATTTTTTTAAATGCAAACAATTTTGGCAAACAAATTATCCTAATGATCTAATGTTAACTTAGACTCTCTATGTGAATTTTCTTACAAGGTGAATGGAGTCCACCTCGAGTCACAACCACAATCAATCAACGGCCAGGTAAGAGGTGGGGTAGTGGGAGACTCCCCTTACTTTCGTAGGGACCTAATTAGAGAACCACTTTCCCACTTAGGCGTTTGCCTTTTCAACCTCTAGCCTAGACATCGTTGCCAAAAATGGAGGCAACCCCAGATTTAAACCACTCACGGTGTAAACCCTAGATTCTCTTTCGACTTGCTTTTAATTGGATTAGGAAATGCCAATGCAAGGAAGGTGATTTGTGGGCTAAGGAAGAGTGATCAAATCCCTACCTTATGTGGTTAAAGTTGCTACCCTTAATATCTTTTTGGATGCAATACAAGGCAACAAATCAATGCAAGGTGTGTTGATGCAATCATGAATGACTTGCTAAAATTGAAACACGTACCTTTCCCCCGCAATCTTCAACAATTTATGGAAATAACTGTGAAATGAAACTAACTCATGCTTTCCTAGGATGATGAATGCCTAGCATGGAAGGTTTCTAATCTTGGCAATGAAGGTTTTTAAATTTGGATGTTCCTCTTTTTTGTTTCTTTTTTAGTTAATGGAAACCTATCTAAACTAGAAACTACAAAATTGGAAACTAACTAAAGTAAGGAAATTGAAACATAGAAAGTTGGAACACACTGACCATGATTTCGTTTTTTTTTTTTTTTTTTCAATATACCTACAAAAATAAGAAAAATAAGGTTAGCTAAAGAATAATTACACTAAATCCAAGATAATCAAAATTAAAAATCTAACTCCCCGGCAACGGCGCCAAAAATTGATCGTTCCAAATTGTGCGTCGTTAAACACTCATGAAAACGTTCAATCTAAATTTATCCGGCTCACTCAAATCAGATTTTGAAAATTAATAGTGGTGAGTCTGAGTCGATCTACAGGGAGATATAATTTTAATTTTGAAAACTTTGGAATTTAGTTAGTCTAAAAATAGATGAGAATATGAGTAACTAATTACTTAATTAAACTAAAACTCAATTAACTAATGCTACTTAAAAAATATAATTACTTTAATTAAACAAATCTTTTTTTTTCTTTTTTTTTCCAGAAATTAAACACAAACACATATATAAAAAAATAATAAGCACAACTAAAAATTATAACAACAAAAACAAACTATTGTTTAATTGTGTAAACTATTAATCATCATGAATCAACTATCCTAATTAAACAACTAATAACTAATAAAACATCATTAAACAACAACTAACCAAGAATTAACCTTAATTAAATAATCATTAACTGATAAAACATCTTTAACCATCAAATAACCAACAACTACCTCTAATTAAATAACCAATACTATACTAGTGGGGGAATAGAAAGAACAACACAACAGCAGCTTCAGTAGGACTTTGAAATAATTGTGGTAAAAAATTGTTATTAATTAAATTTCAGACCATTGATCTAAAAAGAAATCCCAACGTGATTTGAAATATTCTGTTCCGAATTGATCTCTCGATTGTCTTTAAGGTCTACTGGAAGATGTCTTTAGAATTCTAGCCTTGGATTCTCTATCTCAAATATTCTTGTTTCATTTTAAGATTCATCATGGTTGTAGCACATCCACATTAGCTGGTAATCGGTTTCCATGATGAAACCTGTAGGGTTTGTGACCTAGGGTACTTCCCAATCGTGGAAGATGAGCATCCTTATTTTATTTCTTTATCTCTTTCATCCAGACAAGATTGATTCCATTGATCTCTTTAAGTCATTTTCATTGATCATTTTGAGAAAAATTCTCATCATATGATATTGAGAGCGTGTCACATCACACCTTGGCATCATCTTTTTAGTATATTCCATTCCATTTCACTCTCTTGCAAAGTCAATGCTAAGGTGGGATAGCTGTAGACACGCTAATTTTGACTTCATATTGAGTAAATTTCATGTCATAATTATAATGCTCCAAAATGGTCTGATGTTTAAATCATTAATTAATTTTTATTGATTTTCTTGATATTTGTTAATTAGCGTCGCCCTAGGCCGATGCCATTTAGATTTCGAGCCGAAATAAGTTCGGAATTAAATTCCTAAATTCAGATAGATTTAACTGAATAGCGTCGCCGTAGGAGGACGCCATTTAAGTCCTAATCCATCTGGCTTTTTGATTTTTAATTCGAATTAATTTCCTTATTATGTAAAGCACGTCGCCCACGGAAGACGCGATTTATGTTTCCTAATGTTTTCCGGTTTCTTTTTCGGATTTCCTTTCTCTTTTGGCCGCTTTAATTAACCAAATGGCGTCCCGTCTGGGCGACGCGATTTAGGAGTTTGCTGATAAACATGATTTGGCCGAGATAATCTAGTTTCCGAAGTTGGAAAGGTTGCTAACTCCTCCATGCTCGTTCAAAGTAAGTCCAACTGCGGGAGAGAGTCCTATTGAAACCCTAAACACCCTTAAACCTATTCTTATAAATACAATACCCCTTGGACTTTTAAAAAAAGTTGGCCATTGGTGATTTTGAAGCTCAAGGCATGGTGTTTGAAGGCTCTAGAGAAGAAAAACGTGGACAACAAGAGAGACTTCATCTAAGGCTTCTTCTTCCTCATCCTTTGAAGTTCTTGAATATCAAGGCTATGGAGGAGCCGACCAACAATCTTCTTTCCCTTAATTTCTTTCTAGCTTTTCATTAATTTCATACAGTTTGTTCACTGTTTTCCATAGCTCATCATTATCATCACTTCATGTTCACATACGCACATCATTATTTCCTACACCCACATGCATATTAGGGGTTTAAAGAACAACAATTAAGTGAGTAGATTAGTTTAGTTGCATATTTAAAATTTTCATTAGAATAGATACTACTCTACTCTAGTTTTAATTAGAATTTTTACTTTGTTTAATCTTTCTTACAAGGTATAAAGAAGAACAAAGAAGGAAATCCAAAAAAATAACCATCAAGAAATCAAGAGTAAGAACATCTATAAAAGGGCTCTCTTTCTTTGGCCGGCCGAAGAGAGGGAATCAATGACTCAATCTCCCAATTTGAAAAGGTAAGCGATCAATCTTTCTTTTGAAACTTTATAGTTGCTGGCGATCACGTTTTTTTAGTTTTCAATAGTTTTATTTGTCATATAAACGCCATGAAACTCATGAACATCACACACACGATTTGAGTACCGACATCCGTCATCGGTTACCTTGCGGATATAATCCTTCATCCGTACAATGTTCTTGAATCGACCTAGGGTATGATTTACTGTTAAACTTTAGCCGATTGATTCACTTGAATCAGATGCTGCTAATCTATATCAGATAACTCTTTATCTGATACAGAGTCCACCATAGCCAGGGGCTTAAGCGCATCATTTCTAGAACATTCTCTCTTTTATTATCAAGAGCGGATGATCTTGTATTGATCACACAATTTACCTTCGAGGGCATCTCTCTGAACCCGATCACTTGACTTACAGATAACCCATGGATAGGGATTCGTTAGTCAAGGTTAAAGATCAGAGACCTACCAACAAAGTATCCTTGGTGTCTTAGGTTCAAGGATCATCCACGCAACCGTGACAAAAGAATCGAGCTGATTAACCGTTAAGTAGGTACTATCCAGCGATTCATGGTCGGATTAGTTCAGTGAACTCACTTATCAATGAGCACCTAAAGGTCCAACATAATGTTTCCACATAAGTGACTTATAGGATCAATCACCCTCATCATATGAGCTGAAGAAACCTATACTAGTCTATCCAGATGTTTAATGTCATTCTCAAACATCCTCTGACTAGGAACATTTAAGAACAAATGTTTATAAGTCTTCGATCATGTAATTATGATCTCATTATAATCCGAAGACCATTGCAATTTTCATGGATTTTCATCGTAATACGATAAACAAAGATTGAATTAAGGACACAATGAAATTATGCCATTATATTAATGAACTGAATATTACATAGTATTGGATTGGCTTGTAGGCCACCTAATACTAACAAATTGTGGGGTATGTGGACGAGGTTTCTTCTACCTTCCACTGTTCTTCCTTATTTGCCTCAGATTGGCTATTAGTGAGGATTGGGGATATCTGATTTGGATACTTTGGGTGCGGGTTTTGTACTATACCCATATTCGGAGGTGCTGCTTGCTGAACAGGTGCTCTCTGAACTTGCTATTGTTGTTATTGCTGCTGAGGTCTCTTAGCTTTCAAAATGGTAATATGCTTTCGCATCTCTTCCCAATCAATGCCTCTCTGATCGTTTAGATCATAAATGTAGTCCCTAAACTGGAAACAAACATCCATAGTGTGTCCAGGCTAACGGTGAAATATATAATAGCATGATGTGTCGGCATTCTACGGCCAAATAGTCCTTTCTTTTGACAGTGACAATGTAACGACTCGCTACCCTATAATCGGAAACCCGATTACTAAATGGGTATCGGATCATTATCTACGGGTTCACACCCGGATCTCATACGACACGTTTGGAGAAGTAAGCGTTAAACAAAGTTAAATATAACAATCTCACGGACTTCAAGGAAAGTACAAGTGCGCAGGAAGTAAATTAATAATGTCCGTATACAGTCCAACAATAATTACATGGTCCAAAGAATTAAATAAGTACAGGCAGAAGCAAAGTACAACAACATCGGGGCATACCCTGGAACTGAGATAGCTGCTGGCCCGCACACTAAGAAGAACACCACATGCCGCCACTCGCCAAGAAGTCCACACCTAAAATCGCAGGGAGTGAGCCACACTAGAATTGGGCTTAGTAGAGATCATCCGATCCCCGCCTCCCATACACACACACAAGTACAACAATACGGAAATGAAGGCAATTTAATTAAAGCAGTAAACATAGTTTCTAAATTCCGATATGAGACATATGCGTTCGCAATGTAATAGGCACAGTTCTAAGCAATTCAGGTAACCCAACTCAACACCACAATTCGTAACCAAAGGTCCGGCTAAACACTCAAACCACACTGTCGACCGCGTACAAACTGCGCCTTACAATACCACCAATCACCCACGCCTATCCACCCCTATGATGTTCCGGGCACCGTAGGGTGAGGCAGTGAGTCAAACTAGGATTAACTGGGACTAGTGAACCGCCAGCGCCCAGTTACGTGTGCACACAAGCAGTCTAGACTACTGTCCTATCGACCGGACTTCCCTCAACGCCAGGCCTAGGCGCTTCAAGAGGGCCCTGGGGACCGGCGAAACCCCCTCAAGCCGAAGCCATAGGGACTACCCGTAACCCTAACCTCCCGAGTCACATCAGGCCAAAGGGCGAAGGGTACCACTCGTAACCTCGATATCTCAGGTTACATCAGGCCCAGTGGCGAAAGGGTAAATTCCAGCAGCACCACACCAGGCTCCACAGTAAGAAACACACTGGAAACTGTCATGACAAACTAGGAAAATACCGACCCGCTGGGACCAAACAGCAACCCCTCGGATAGCGCGCTGGCTACTCCGGCCTGACCGGCTCAAGGTGGTTATGCTTCCCCCAACCATAAGTAAAACACTAACATGTACTCCTCCCACACTAGTACAAGGTGGCAAACACAAACCACAATCATTCTGGCTTCATAATCACATAAACACACAATGTGATCCGGTCATACAGAAATCATCGGCCTCGATGTACGATTTCAAACATATATTTTAATCGAACTATCTAACAATGTAAACACTTGTTAATAGCATAGATTAATGAGATTCTGTCTTGAATTGCGTCGCCTGTGGCTGACGTCATTCAAACCATTCAAACCAGAATTCTATTCTCACAAAACCCGCTTCTAGGATGAATTTGGCCTAAATGGCGTCGTCCTATCAAGACACCATTTAGAGCCCAATTCCAGGTTCTCTTACAATTCTCTCCCAAAATCACCCAAAAAATGCCACAAAATAAGAAAAGACGGGGAGAATCTAATTCAGTACTTGTAACACACTAATACCCATTTCATAAAAATGACCATTTTCATTTAAAAGTCCCTTAAACATGCTCATTCTACCCAATTCTCCATACACGTCGCATGCTTCAAAGCGGAAAACATGGATAATACTATCAAATCACGTGCAAGGATCGTCCCCCTACCGGTCACTTGAACTCCTCCTAGCTCCGTACCGCCAAATTGCCGCACCGCAAACTGCCGTTGGTACCGCCGTGGACGCCGTCACTCTGCCGAGACGTCTGCCGCCGTCCGGAGAATGAAGTGCCGCGGAGAAAGTGGTGGTGGTAGTGGTGAGAGGTAGAGAGGTGTTGGAGTGGTGGAAGAGGAAGAAGGGGAAGGAGAAAGGGAAGGGGAAACGGAGAGGATCAGAGAGAGGGAAGAGAGAGAGTGAGGAGGAGAGAATGAGAGAAAGGAGGGAAGGTTCGGGGTGTAAACTGAAACAGCTTAAATCGAGTCGTCTTGGGCAGACGCCTTTCAGGTGACAAGACCGGGCCATACTATGACAGAATGTCTGAATCACGTCATCCATCCAAGACACCGTTCAGACGACATGACCGGGGCTGTACTCTCGCGACCCGAAACTGGCTCACGTGGCACCCACGTGGCATCGACGTGGCAAACTCTAAAACGCGTCCTCCTCTCAGGACGCCGTTTGAACCGTGTCGAGCAAGCTCAACGCGATAAAGAACCTATGCCCCAGCCCCCTGCAAGGCCTAAACCAAGGGGTCCGGCTTCGAAACTAACCCAATAACAGTACCCGAAACCTCAATCCTTACATTCTCCCCCCCTAAAAAGAATTTCGTCCTCGAAATTGTAACCGCTCAAACAATAACAACTATCGACAATTCCATACCGGTAACATGGATCTCGTCAATCGCCCTCACAGATCACATTCCTCCATAGGACTTCATATAGTCAGTCGATCTCCTCAACACTAGGCTAATTACATTCTATGACTCTACAAATACTAATGGACCAATATAACCATTCATTAGCCTTACGAGGCACATATTACAAAATTGATTCTCCACCATGTCCAAAATACATAAAAAGTGCCAAAAGAGCTCACAACTACAACCTAAAAGATAAAACAAAGGTGTTCATCTAGCCCAGCATTTCGGACCTCTTCTAAGAAAACACGCAACACCGCTCTAGGCCCTGGGCTTCTTCTGACTACTCGGTTCCTGACCTATCTTGTTCTTCTGGGGACAATTCCTTACAAGATGTCCCTTCCTACCACAGCTAAAACAGCTATCAGTGACCAATGGACATATCCGATCACCATGCTGTCTACCACAATAGGGACAATGATCCGTCACATCATGTCCTGCTTCCTGCTGTCTGCTAGCCATAGTCTGTGTAAGGACTGAGGTTTTCGGATCCGGTTATCGGGTCAGTTTTCGGGGTCGGACCCTGTAATCCAGGCCCTAATGGGGCTGAGACTATTTCGTCTCGCGTCGAGTCTGCTCGACGCGGTTTAAACGGCGTCCAGCATTGCAGATGCATTTTAGATTGTGCCACGTGGGTGCCACGTGGGCTAGTTTTGGGCCGCGAGAGTACGGCCCTATCGTATCGTCTGAACGGCGTCCGCAATGGACGACGCCATTCAGACTGCGACCCTGGGTTGTCAGTGTACGGTGCCGGTCTTGTCGTCTGAACGACGTCTTTGGTAGACGACGCGTTTCAGAGTTCTGTCAGTACGGCCCGTCATGTCAACTAATAGGCATCCGTACAGTGCGACGCGTTTTACCCAGTTTCTGGTTACCCCGCGAACCCTCCTTCCTTTTCCTCATTTCTTCCTTCTCTCTCTCTCTCCTCCCTTCGTCCGGCGATTCCGACGACACCTCCTTCCCCTCCCTCTTTTCCTCCCACCATTTCGTCTCTCCCTCCACTCCATCGACCTCCTAACTCCCACCACTACCACCACCACCTCCTCCGCGGCGTTTTCTCTCCGGACGGCGGCCGACGTCTCGGTGGAGTAACGACGACCTCGGCGGTACCGGCAGCGGCGTGGGGCGAGACGGGTGGGCGGCTTGGAGCTTGAAAGAGTTCAAGTAACCGGTAGGGTGACGATCCCCAGTGCATTTTCGTTTGAAGCCATGTTTTCCAGCGTTTGAAGCATGTTTTGGGGTGCTTTTTGGGGTGAAAACGCTAAGTGCATGTAGGAGAAATTGGGTGTTCTAATGGGTAGTTGGGTTCTCCTCCTTCCCCTTTATGTTTTGTACCTTTTTCTATGCGTTTTAGGGGAGAAATCCCACCTCGAAGATTGGGGGAAGTGAAGGGGAGAACCTGTCTGTCGGAGCTAAATGACGTCGAAGTGGAGCGACGCCTTTTAGAAAGGCGGCGCCCACCCACGACGCGATTTAACCCAATAACAGACCCTGTCCCCGGACTGATAAGCGTCTAGGGACAGCGACGCCTTTTCAATAGGCGACTTGCGTCCACGACGCGTTTTAATGGAAATCACCTCATGGCCTGTCCCTATTTTCGGTTGCTAAAAGGCGACTAGGGACTGCGACGCCTTTTAAAAGGCGGCTACTTATAGCGACGCGTTTTACTCCAGGTTCTGTGGCCGAGTTTCTGTGAACCAGTTTAGGAGACTTGAATGGCGTCGGCCTTGGGCGACGCCATTCACGACAGAATCACACTAATTCATGCCATTAAAACATGTTACACTGTTAGACAGTTGTTTTGTTGGTTAAATGCATGCTTTAAGTTATACTCGATGGTGATGGATTCCTTGTAACTGGATCGTACATGTGGTGTTGCGTGCGACCGTAGACTTCTTACTGTGCTGTGTTTTGAGCTACTGTGGACCTAGAGTAACAGTTGTAGTGCTTTATCACCCTGTGCTAGTGTGGGTGGAGCACAGCGTCGGTGTGGGTGTGGCGGGGTGACGCCTAGTGAGAGAGGGTCACCTGGTGGACCCCGGGGTTAGCTAGTACCGGTGTGGGTGTGGTACCTTTGGAGTGTCACTCGTGATGAGGGAATGAGTAACCACCTGAGCCAGTTGGGCCGGAGTAGCTAGAGTGTCATCCGAGGGGTTACTGCTTGGTCTCAGCGGGTCGGTGTTTCCCCCATCTTCGTTTGTGTGGTTGGCGTGTTCTACCGAGACGTTGGTTGTGGGTTCCCTGGTAGACTAGTTTTAGAAATATGCATGTTAAATATATTTCGAATGCATGTGATTCATATCGAGATTTAGGAGTAGTAATTACTGCTTTAATTGTTTACTGTATCTTCAGCTGTGTTTTACACTTGTGGGTGTGTGAGTGGGCAGTGGGGATCGAAGGATCCCTACTGAGTCTTTTCGTTGAGACTCACCCCTGTAGTTTTCAGGTGAGGGTTCCAGGCGGACTTAGCGAGGTGTGTACTGCTATGAGTCGCACGCCATCAGTTGTTGTTCCGGGGTATGTCCCGATGTAGTTGTTATCTTTATTTCTGGCCTGTATACTTAATTATTTCTTTTCTGCTGGAGTATGTAATTATTCGCTGTATCGAGTCGCATTGTAATAACTTTTAATTCCTGAATTTTCCTTCCAATTCAATGCGATGTGAATGTTTAGCTTAGTTTATTGTTTATTTCCCAGACTTACTTAGATCCTGGTTTGGTTCCAAATTAATGATTCGGTACCCATTTAGTAATCGGATCCCCGATTATAGGGTGGCGGGTCGTTACAGTCTACATCTACCGAACTGAGCCATCTTTGTCCTCATCATAAAGCATCCCTTGGAACCCAAACCCAAAGGAACTCGAACCGTCTGTCGAAAGAATCGCTGATTTGTTCTTGCTTTGTTGCTTCCCTCGTGCTGACCGCTCCAACTCTTTCACCATTTGTTGGAACTGAGTCTCCACTGCTGCTGCGCACCGAACTACTGATGCAAGATCACTACAACAATGAGATGCCACCATTCCCCTCAGATCGTACTGGAGTCCATCCACAAATCTCTCCGTTCGACGTTCCTCATGTTCAGATATGTGTGGAACAAACCTTCCGAGAGCCACAAACTTCATCTGATATTCCAGAACTGACATATCATTCTGTACCAATTCCATAAACTCCCTTTTCTTGGCCTTCCAAGGGATCCTGCTTCGAAACCGACCCAATAACAGTACCCGAAACCTCAATCCTTACAAACAAAGCATTAGGTGCCATGCATGTCAGAGAGTGACTCTAGCAATGGTGGATATGAAGCACTCCTAACACCTAGAGGTTTCCTTTGATGGGAGTAATCATTGGGTGGCGGAACTTGATTAGAACCCGGCTACTGTCGAGGTTGACCATAGACTTGATGATGAGGCTGTTGTGGTGGCCTAAAGCCCTGCTGGTTCTGTGGCCTCTGCTCATTATACTGTGGCGGTTGGTTTCTCATAAATTGAGTTTGATTGTTATTCATTGTACTGATCTGCGCATGGGATACTGTGCCTTCAATAGTCGAACCCGTCGTGGAAGAACTAGGAACATTAGGCTTCCTTGGGGGAGGCCTACTAGGTCTATGATGATCAAACACGCTAGAGAACGTGGAATCCTTGAAGGCGTTCTGGGCATAGCGTGCCCCTTTCATAAAGGTCAACCATTTCGGTCAAATTATTCAGAGTTAAGACAAATTTATATTGTGGTGTGGCATTTGCTATCATCATCTTCACTTGCTCTGACTCGGACATGTGATCCTTTACTCTCTATCATGGCTCGCCATCTGTCGGCAAAAGTTACAAAATCCTCATCATACTTCATCTTCTCGGTCACTAAGTCTATAATGGACAGGGATGGAGCAACTATGTCCTTATATCTTTGCAAGAATTTTCTGGACACTGTATCAAAATCTTCAACGTTAACAGGATCTAAGGATAAAAACCGTTCAAGAGCCAACCCTTCCAACGACCTTCTAAATAGGAAAGCAAGTGATCTTTTATCGTTCTGCCAGAATGAGGATTCATACAAGAATTTTTTCAGATAGATAAATGGATTACCCGTATCGTTATATTTCCTGTAAACTGGCATTTTAGAGGGTAAGGGGTGGAAGACTGGCATAGTTGGGACTGAGATCTCGGGAGCCCCTTTAGTGTCAATCATCCTTCTAAAATCTTTGAACTGCTCATCCATTTGATTGATCTCGATGAACAGGGCTTGAGTAATAGAATCAGTTGCCTGAGGTGGTGGTACTTGCAATGTCTGCCTCCTAGAATAGCTAGGGCAAGGAGGACCGTAAGGCTGTGAACCGGTAGCATTTCCGCCATGCCCGAAGGCATTATGATAAGTGGGAGTATGCGTCTTGGTTGAGTATCGAGAGCTAGATTGCTGAGGTCCCGTTTTCCTAGGAGTAGAAATTCGAAGGCCTTCTATGGCCTGAGTGGGAACTTGATGAATAACAGGGGGAACTGGGATGTTCGGTTCAGAAGAGCGTAAAGGGATCTTCCCTTTTAATATAGAATGGATTGCCTCAAGTTGTTGATGATCCACATGGGTTGCCAGATCTCCCAAAACAGTGACCAAATCAGGAGATGGTGTGGATGAAGGCTCAGCTTGGTCTTGAGCCTCTTCAAAGGTAGGATTGGAACCAACTCCTACGACATGAACATGGGAACGATCATTAGCATTGGGATTGTATTGATCATAAGAGAAACGAACCTGACCTTGAGGAGCATAAGCATCTCCCTCGTGTCTAGTTTGAAAGTGATCGGGACTGCGAGGGGCATGAACATCTCCCTCGTCTTCGGAGTAAGACTGATCATAATTTTGAGGGGCATCAGCATCTCTCTTATACTCAAACAGATTATCGTGCTCGTAGGCAGCCATGCCGACGGTCCTACCTTAACGTAGCATCATGGTGGCTAATTAATAAGAGATTCAAACAAGTTTGCACAAAGATTATCAAACGAGTAGATGCTTACGTTATTTTGGGGTTTCTTGTGAAATTTAAATGAATTTTTATGGACAAATTCACTCGGCGGGTAGGATCCTAGTTTCAGTGTGATTTTTCCGCCCTAATTCTCTATGGCTTCACTCATAACGATTTCAATGTCTATCCGGGTACTTCAGTGGTACAACCAGTCCGATGAGCAAAGAGGAATTCTTCGCTTTTGGTGACTTACGGAGGTCCCGACACTAACCATTCTAGTTTGACCGGGGGACCAACCCCAGTCAGAGAGAGGTGAGAGCGCTGAGTGGAGTATTTCCTAAAAGGGGAGTGAACTCCCATGATGATGTCCTATAGTCGGGATGGCCTCTAATGCAATAAATAATAGGTATAATATCAAATCCGATCAAGAATCCGAGGACTGATGGCCGGAAGGAATCCTGCTTGAATGGCGTCGTCTGGTGTTAACGCTATTCAAGACAGTAAACCTACTATCAGTAGTGCCTCGGGCAGCAAGACAAAGAGGCTAAAAGGAATCGGGCCTGGGCAACGTCTTTTTAAAGGCGTCGTCTGGGCTCGACACGATTTGGGCCCCGTAAATAGTAAACAGAAATAGCAGGGGCACTCTCCTTATTTAGTTTATTAATATAATAGCATAAATTCATTGTGTGTAATTAATTCAATCTATGTTTATCGTATCACGATGAAGTCCATGAACATGCGCAACAGTCTTCGGATTATGATGAGATAATAATTACGGGACCGAAGACTTATAAACACATGTTCTTAATTGTTCCTAGTCGGAGGATGTTTGATAAGGACATCAAACATCCAGATCGACTAGTACATGTTTCTTTAGCTCATATGATGAGGGTGACTGATCCTATAAGTCACTTGTGTGGAGACACTATGCTGGACCTATAGGTGCTCATTGGTGAATGAATTTACTGAACTGATCCGACTATGAATTGCTGGATAGGGTGTGTGATTATCATGATATCATGTTCATATGAATAACAAATCTAATTAAATCGTGATCGTTATAAATCAAAGGTTTCAAAAGAATAAGTTGATCGCTTACTAACCTTGCAACTGGGAGAAGTTGGATTCTTGGTTCCTCTCTTTCGGCCGGTGGAAAGAAAAGAACCCTTCTTTTTTATTTACTCTTGTTTTTGTACTTTTCGAACCTTCTTTCAAGCATTTCTCCTTCTCTTTGAACCTTGCAAAAGAGAGATTAAACCAAGAAAGAAGCTATGATGGTAGTGTAGTATTTATTCTAATTAATAATTCTAACATGCAACTAAACAAGAAAGACTCACTTGTTTTGATTCTTTAAACGCCTATTATGAACATAGGTTTGGAAAAGATGATGTGGGTGTGTGTATGATGATGAAGTGATGTAATGCAAACTATATGGAAACAATAATTAGACTATGAAATCAATGAAAACTCAAGAAAGAAACTAGAAAGAAGGATGGTTGGTTGGCCCCTCCATAGCCTTAGTCTTCAATAGGCTTCAAAGGATGGAGAGGATGAAGAAGATGAAGCTTCTCTTACTGTCCACGTTTTTCTCCTTGAGAGCCTTTAAAACACCTTAACAGAGCTTCAATTTCTCCAAGTGCCAACCTTCAACCAACATTTTTAAAGGCCAAAAGGTACATGTATATATAGTGTAGGTTTTGGAGTGATTTAGACTTCAATAGGGACTCTCTCCCGCACTCGGACTCACGTTGGACGAGCATGGAGGAGTTAGAAACCCTTCCAAGCATGGAGACCGGATTAGTTCGGCTAAATCACACTTATCAGGAAACTGCTTGAACCACGTCGCCCTTAAGAGACGTCATTCAACTAATTAACGCGGCCAAAATAGAAATAAAATTCGGAACGAAAACCGAAAAAGATTGGGAAACATAAAAGGCGTTGTCTATGAGCGATGTTCTTTAGATAATTAGGAAATTAATTCAAATTAACAATCGAAAATCCAAACGGATTAGGACCTAAATGGCGTCTTCCTTGGGCGACGTTATTCAGTTAAATGTATATGAATTTAGGAATTTAATTTCGAACTGATTTCTGCTAGAAATCTAAATGACGTCGGCCATGGACGACACTAATACACAAATTTTGAGAAAAATCAATAAGAATTAATTAATGATTAAATATCAGACCATTTCGAGACATTGTAATTGTGACACGTGATTTACTCAATATGAGGTCAAAATTAGCGTGTCTATAGCTGCCTCACCTTGGCATTGACTTTGCAAGGGAGTGAAATAAAATAGAATGTGCTAAAAAGGTGATTCCAAGGCGTGATGAGACACACTCTCAACATCATGTGGTGGGAATTTTTCTCAAAATGATCAACGAAGTAACTCGAAGAGATTAATAGAAATCAATCCTGTCTGGATGAGATAAAGGAAACAAAATAAGGACGATCAACCTCCACGCGGGGAAGTACCCTAGGTCACAAACCCTATAGGTTTCATCATGGAGAATGCACCTTCATTATAAAGTCTAAGCCATAGTGCGACTCATTGAGAATGCGCCGCGTAGCTCTCCATCAATATAGTTATTAGAACTTAATTCGGTGGTGGCATATACTACGTGTTTACCCGAGATTTGCTATCATCTGATGAGAGGACTATTAACTATGGCATTAGATGTCTTGAGATTGGGATAGAAGAACCATGTAGCTATCCATGTGTTTACCCGGGAACTATATTCCTACTCTACTCCATCACGTATTGATGGTAAAGCTTAGACCAGGTATAATGGTCTACTTTGTTTACCTAGGATCATTAAACTGAGAGCCGAAATAAGATCGGATATTGCAAAGAGTTGCAATTACCATGAGATGATTGCTCTAAGATAGCAGTATGATACTATGTGTTTATCCGAGATCGTACTGTGATTTTTTGGAGATTCTGATCCCCACTAGGAGACTGTCGGCATCTCCCGTTCTGTATATCTGAAGGTTATACAGTCCAATGAAAATTAGTGAGAGTAAAACTAGATAAACAAAGTCCATATCTTGTTTTAATTAATAACTGAATATCTGTTAATTGTAATTTGATTATTTCCTGTAGGCTAAAATGCCACACCATAACTTGTTCCATGGCATACTAGATGCCAATCGTTTGACAGGCCTTAACTACTCAGATTGGCTCATGAACTTGAAGATTGTCCTCAGGTTTGAGCAAATTGCTTATGTCCTGGATGAAGAAACTCCTACTGAACCAGCATTAGATGCTCTAGAGGAAGACATGCTGACATATGAGAAATGGAAGGAGGATTCCACCATGGCCCAATGCTACATGTTAGCCTCTATGAGCAATGAGTTGCAGAAGAAGCATGAGGAGATGGATGCTAGATCCATCATGCTCCATTTGAAGGAGCTATTTGGTGAGCAGAGCAGAACCGAAAGATATGAGATATCTAAGAATCTGTTCAAGGCTCAGATGACATAGAGATCTTCAGTACAAAATCACATGCTGAAGATGATTGAATAGGTGGAGAGGCTGGATGCTCTTGGGGTCCCACTCCCTAAGGAGATGTATACAGACCTTGTATTATCTTCATTTCCACAATCATATGCTCAGTTCATAGTCAACTTCAACATGAATAAGATCCAAACAACTTTGGCTGAGTTATTGAATATGCTGAAGATTGCGGAGGGAAACCTTGTGAAGGATAAACTCCAAGTCCTTATGGTTGGTAAGACCAGTCGGAAAAGACTAACAGTCCAAGCCTTTAGGAAAGGCAAAGGCAAGAATCAGAAGAAGCCAAAAGTTGTCAAAAAGGATAAGGGCAAGAGTGCTAAGAAGGGGGAATGCTTATACTGTCATCAGAAGGGCCACTAGAAGAGGAATTGCGAATAATATCTCAAAGACAAGGTTCAAAGAACTGTGAAGCAGCAGGACGCTTCATATATCTATATGATAGATGTAAACTTCTCAATTAGAGATTATACATCATGGGTATTAGATACTAGATGTGTTTCTCAAATTTGCAATTCTGCGCAGGCATTGACAAGAAGGCGTAAGCTGAGGACTGGCGAGGTGGAGCTGAGGCTAGGTAACGGCGCAAGAGTTGTAGCGATCGCTGTGAGGACAGTGAAGCTCAAGCTACCATCCGGATACTTTTCATTAGATGAATTTTATTATGTACCTACATAATAAGAAATATTATTTCTATTTCATATTTAGATAGAATTAGGTATACATTATCTGTTGGGAATAATTGTTGTTCAATTTATTTTAGAAATAAATTAATAGCTTTTGCTTTATTATCTAATAGATTGTACTTGTTAAATGTGTCTCACGATAATTTAAATATCGGTTCTTTAATTAAAAGAAATAAGTATGAAGTGAAGAAAGCCTACTTATGGCATTGTAGGCTTGGTCACATTGGTGAAACAGACTCCAAAGGTTGTATAAAAATGGATACTTAGATCCATTTGATTATGAATCATATGCAACCTGTGAGTCATGTTTGATGGGTAAAATAGCTAAATCACTGGAATTGGAGAATGAACCATAGACATACTAGAACTAATACATTTAGACGTATGTAGTCCTATGTCTATACAAGCCATTAGTGGTTTCTCATACTTATTACATCAACTGATGATTGTTCAAGTTTGGATTCATATACTTATTGAAGTATAAATCCGAAGCCTTTAAGAAATTCAGAGAATTTAAGAATGAAGTAGAGAAACAAACTGGAAAGAGCATAAAAGCCATCCGATCTGATCGTGGTGGTGAATACTTAAGTACAGAGTTCACTAAATACCTAAAGGATAATGGTATCCTTTCTCAGCTTACACTTCCTTATACCTTAAAAAAGGAGGAATCGCACATTAATGAAAATGGTGCGATCGATGATAAGCAAGTCCAAATTACCAGTGTCCTTATGGGGATATGCACTTAGCTCGGCTATATATATCTTAAACAAGGTACCCAGCAAATCTGTTACAACCACTCTATATGAGATGTAGAATGGAAGGAAGCAAGACCTTAAACATGTTAAAGTCTGGGGATGTCCTGCTCATGTTAAAAGACATGATGTAGATAAGTTGGTGTCCAGAGCTGACAAATGTAGATTTGTGGGCTATCCGAAGAAAACTTATAGATATTACTTTTATCATCCTAGCGAACAAAAAGTGTTTGTAGCCAAGAGAGCTATCTTTTTAGAAGAAGATTATATTATCCAAAAGGACAGTAGAAGTAAAGTAACTCTGGAAGAAATTCCAGACCCACAAACTTTTAAAGGTTCATCAAATGAACTATTAGTTTATGAACCTGTTCAAGAAAGTACACAAGAACCTCGTAGATAAGAAAAAGTACCTAAACCACTAGAAAGATATGTGGGATATGAATTTGGATGGTTTTATGATACTCTATAATGGGGATGATGATCCTAAGACTTACTAGGAGGCCATTGAAAGTCCAGAGGCCAAGAAATGACGAGAAGCCATAAATTTTGAAATTCAATCCATGTACATCAACCAAATTTGGAACTTGGTCAACTTGCCTGAGGGTATAGTACCTATTGGTTGCAAACGGATCTTTAAAAGAAAGATTGGTACAGATGGACGAATTGAGACTTATAAGGCAAGGCTAGTGGCGAAGGGCTATCATCAAAGGCAAGGCATTGACTATGACGAGACCTTCTCATTCGTTGCCATGATTAAGTCTATCAGAATTCTTCTCGCTATTGCTACATACCATGATTACGAAATCTGACAGATAGATGTGAAGACTGCCTTCCTCAATGAAAATCTTGAGGAAGAGGTGTATATAATACAACTAGAGAGCTTCACATCAAAGGAATCTCCAGATATGGTTGTAGACGCCTGATTTTGGACACCTCATTGGTCATAAATCCCACATTACCACTATAATCCATCCAATTTTCTCATAATTCAGCCCACTAAATAATTAGGCCCATTAATCAATCTCTGCTTCCTCTCACCCATGGAAGGCCAACTGGGCCGCCTTCCATCACCCATGGAAGGCCAACCCTTATCTTCCACCACCCGTGGAAGGACAACCCTTGCCTTCCACCATCCGTGGAAGGCCAACCAGGCCTCCTTCCACCACCCGCGGAAGGCTAGCTACCTTGCCTTCTACCTTTTGGCCACCTTTTTCACTTTTTGCCACCTTTTTGTGGAAGGCTAACCAGGCTGCCTTCCACCACCCGTGGAAGGCCAACCCTTTATTGGGTTCTCGGGTTTCTCCGGATCTCCCGTGCAGCGGAAAATAAAATAAAAATCGGAGATTTGTTCTCGTTTCGAAAAAATCTAAAAATCGGATTATCGGTCTTACCGTGTGCGGATTCGAATCCGCAACCGATCGGTTCCATCGGTGCGACACCACAAGCCGCACAAGGGCTCGACCTCTAGCGGAGTCCACACGATCCTCCTCGTGACAGAAATCCTCACGTTCCTTGTTCTTCGTAGCCACGAAAACTTCCGCCGTTCGCCGCAACTCTCGCCGCGATGCGCGTACGATTTCCTGTCGAACGGGAGTCGGAGAAGCGGCAGAGCAAATCAAGGGATCCAGATCTGGTCTGGGATGCCACAGAGAGAGAGAGAAACAGAGGAGGGGCGGCTAGGGTTAGCAGCAGCTTGGCCTGCTCAACCCGTTTGCTATGTTTTATACCAACCGCGCGGTTTTTCATAAAACCCCCCGGTTTGTATAAAACCCACTTATTTATCCATCGCCTTGAGAATCATTTGCGTGTGACCGTCTAGGCCCAATTACCAGTCTGGTTAATCGCCCAAAAAGCCCAGTAACTCCGTACTGGCTTTATTAATTAATTAATAACCCTTTATTAATTAATTCATCAATCGAATTGATGTCGCACATCGAATTCGATTGGGCCTCCGATCACGTTGGGTGCCAAGCAACACCGTGTGAACCCGGAAGGCATCGGGGTTAAGTAGCCCACCCTTGGAACCTTTCTGCCAACAGTTACTGTGTGGATATAATCCTTCATTCGTACAATGCTCTTGAGTCAACTCAGGGTATGGCGTGCTGTCAAATCCTAATCGGTTAACTCACTTGGATCGGATGCCGCTGATGAATATCGAAAAACTCCTTTCCCGACATTATCGTCCGCCCTGGCCAGGGACTTTCACGCATCCTTCCTAGAGCATTCTTTCTTATTGTACCGAAAGCGAATGATTCCTTATTGACACACAATTCCCTTCGACGGTATTCCATTGTACCCTATCCTTGGCTGTTTAGAATCCCGTGGTTAGAGATTCATAAACCAAGGTCAAAGCATTGAAGTCCATTAACAAGGTGTCCTTGGTGTCTCAGGTCCGAGGACCATCAACGTAACTGCGACAATAGAATCAAGCTGGTTGATAGTGAGGTACAGTACCATCCAGCGATTCAGTCGGATCAGTTCAGTGAACTCATTCTCCAATGAGCACCTACAGATTCGCCTTAGTGTCTCCACACAAGTGACTATGAGATCAGTCACCCTCATCGAATGAGCAGGAGTAATCTGTACTAGTCTAACCGGATATCCGATGTCCTTCTCGGATATCTTCCGACTATGAACGATTAAGAATAAGTGTGTTTAAGTGATCAGTCTCACTAGTATGATCTCATCATAATCTGATCACTATCGCAGATATTCACGGACTTTATTATAAGATGATAATTAATACGATTTACACATAATGAATATTATGCCATTATATTAATAAATGAACGAGATTTACATAGTCAGATTGGCTTATAGGCCACCTAAGACTAACAATCTCCCACTTGGACTAAAGCCAATCACCTTTATGCAGTAAGCCTATAGACTTTAGGTGACGCTCAAACACAATTTGAGCCAACGGCTTTGTCACTGGATCTGCTACATTGTCGACGGATGGAACTCTTTCTACTATTATATCTCCTCTGGATATGATCTCTCTGATAAGTTGAAAGCGCTTCAGAATATCTTTTGATTTTTTATGAGACCACGGCTCTTTCACTTGTGCAATAGTCCCATTGTTGTCGCACAACAGCGGAATATGATCAAAGATGCAAGGAACTATGTCAAGGTCGGTGATGAACTTCTTCAACCACGCTACTTCCTTGAAAGCTTCAACTGCAGCAATGTGCTCAGCTTTAGTCGTCGAATTTGCAGTGATTGCTTGCTTGGAACTCTTCCAGCACACTGCTTCTCCGTTCAAAGTAAACACAAATCCAGATGTAGACTTGCTATCATCTGGATCTGACTGGAAACTCGAGTCAGTAAAGCCTTGCAGTTTCAAGTCACCTCCTCCATAGACAAGAAACATATCATTAGTTCTTCTCAAGTACCTAAGGATACATTTCACTGCCTTCCAGTGCTCTTCGCCTGGATCAGCCTGAAATCTACTCGTAACACTTAGAGCATATGCAACATCAAGCCGTGTACATAGCATGGCATATATGATAGATCCTATAGCAGAGGCATACGGTACTCTATCCATGAATGCCCTCTCATTAGGAGTCTTAGGAGACTGCTCGTTTGAGAGATTAATTCCATGTCTCAACGGTATGAGACCTCTCTTAGAATTTTTCATGCCAAACCTTTTGACTATGGTATCTATGTATAAGGATTGGGTCATTCTAAGCATCCTCTTTGATCTATCTCTATAGATACGTATTCCCAATACGTAGGATGCTTCTCCCAAATCTTTCATGGAGAAATTTTTCGACAGCCAGATCTTTACCGATGACATCATAGCTACATCATTCCCAATGAGTAGTATGTCGTCTACGTAAAGAACTAAGAAGGTAACAGTGCTCCCACTAGTCTTCTTGTACACACAAGGGTCATCTTCATTCTTAATGAAGTGATAAGACTTGACAGCCTCGTCAAATCTCATGTTCCAGCTCCGGAAAGCCTGCTTTAGTTCATAAAAGGACCTTTGAAGCTTCCACACTTTATCTAGAGATTCCTTGGATGTGAATCCTTCTGGTTGTATCATATACACCTCTTCCTTAAGGTTGTCGTTGAGGAAGGTAGTCTTCACATCCTTCTGCCAGATTTTGTATTCAAAATGTATAGTAATGGCGAGTAGAACTCTGATCGACTTTATCATGGCAACTGATGAGAAAGTCTTGTCATAGTCAATTCCTTGCTTTTGACGATATCCCTTTGCCACCAACCTTTCCTTATAAGTATCGATCCGTCCATCAGCACCGATCTTTCTCTTAAAGATCCATTTGCATCCGATGGGTACATTACTCTCGGACAAGTCTTTCAAGTCCAAACTTGGTTGGTGTACATGGATTGGATTTCTGAGTTCATGGCTTCTCGCCATTTCCCGGCTTCTAGGCCTTCTTTGGCCTCTTGGTAGGATTTAGGATCATTATCCTCATTATATTCAACCTTAGACTTACCTTCAGTGATATGTCCCACATATCGTTCGGATAGTCTAGGTAATCTACCATATCTACGAGGTTCATTTGTGTGTACCTGAACAGATTCAGGAACTAAAATCTCATCTGATGATAATGCAGCTGTTTGGGGATCTGGAACCTCTTTCAGTACTATTTTACTCCCACTGTCCTCCTGGAGAAGGTATTCTTCTTCCAGGAAGACAGCTTTTCTGGCGACAAACACCTTTTGTTCACTAGGATGGTAAAAGTAGTATCCAAAGGTTTCCTTTGGATATCCCACAAACCTACATTTATCAGTTTATGATTCTAACTTGTCTGGATCATGCCTCTTTACATGAGCAGGACAACCCCAGACTTTAACATGTTTAAATTCTAGTTTCCTGCCTTTCCATATCTCATATGGAGTAGAGGCCACAGACCTGCTGGGTACTCTGTTCAGTAGGTATGTTGCTGACTCTAGAGCATACCCCTAGAGGGACACTGGTAATCCTGAAAAGCTCATCATATATCGCACCATGTCGAACAAGGTGCGATTCCTCCTTTTTGATACACCATTCATCTGTGGTGTATATGGAGGGGTCAGCTGAGAAAGGATACCATTATCCTTTAAGAATTGTGTGAAATTAGTACTCAAGTATTCTCCTCCTCGATCTGACCGAAGCGCTATAATACTCTTTCCTAACTGCTTCTCTACCTCATTCTTGAACTCCTTGAACTTCTCAAGCGCTGCTAACTTGTACTTCATTAAGTACACATAGCCGAATCTTGAGAAGCCATCGGTGAATGTGATGAAGTAAGAAAAGCCACCTTTGGGTTGGGTGGACATGGGACCACATACATCCGAATGTATTAGTTCCAAAATGTCCTTGGCACGTTCTCCATGTCCAGTAAATGAAGATTTGCCATCTTTCCCATAAGGCAAGATTCACATGTCGCAAACGATTCATAATCGAATGCATTTAAATAACCATGCTTGTGCAACCTTTGCAACCTGCTTTCACCAATGTGTCCAAGTCTACAATGCCACATGTAGGCTTGGTTCACACAATTTTTGCTCTTCTTAAGAACATTATCAATTTGAAGATTGTAATAAGAAACATCTAATAGATATAGTCCGTTGACTAAAGATGCCGAAGCTATTGATTTATTACCATAATAAATCGAACAACTTCTATTCTCAATAGACAACCTATATCCTATCTTGTCCAAACAAGATACTGATATGATGTTCTTTATTACGGTAGGAACATAATAACAATCTTCTAATGATAAGACGTCTCCCAATGGAAGCCTGAGGTTTACTGTCCCAACAGCAATCGCCGCAACTTTTGCGCCGTTTCCTAGCCTCAATTCCACCTCACATTTTCTCAGCTTGCGCTTACTTGTCAACATCTGCGCATCATGACAGATGTGAGAAGCACATCCGGTATCTAATACCCAAGATGTTGAATCTCTTACTGACAAATTGATATATATCATATAGATATCTGAAGCTTCAAACAGCTTCACCTTTCTATGATCTTTATCGTTGAGGAACTCCTTGCAGTTCCTCTTCCAGTGACCCTGTTGCTTACAGTAAAAGCAGTCACCTTTTACTACTCCTTTGTCTTTGTCCTTCGACCTTTTATCGTTATCTATCATCTCTGCGTCAAGGGCATCCAATTCCGGTTTAGCAGGAGGATCAGCTCTAAGGACATAGTCAATGTGATCAGATCTGAAGACATTCTTCACGTTTCTGAACCAATCCGAGTAGTTCAGGCTAGTCAAACGTTTGGCATCAAGTATGCCACGGAGTGGGTTATTCGATAACATAATTCCCTAGAGGAGATAAGTAAATCTATTTAACAGATGTTCAATTATTAGTTTTAAAACAAGACATGGTCTTTTGCTCAAGTTTTAACTCCCACTAATTTTCGACGGACTGTATAACCCTCAGTTATATAGAACGGGAGACGCCGATAGTCTCCTAATGGGGATCATAATCTCAATGACTTACAGTACAACCTTGTGGATAGTACAAGAAAGCTGTAAAACAATCAAAGAGCACCCATCTCATGGGATTTGCAACTCCTTGCAATATCTGATCATATCTTCGGTCCCCAAAGATTTAATGGCCTTGTGGATAGCACAACAAGCCACTAATTCTGGTCTAAGCTAACCATCGTTACGAGACGAGCATAGATTTGCATGCAGCCCTTGTGGATAGCACAACAAAGCTACATGGTTCCTCTATCCCAATCATATAGGCATCTTATACCTTAGCCACAGTCTCTCCTCATAATTAAACAGGTCTTGTGGTAGCACAACAAACCTGCCTAAAGTGATTCGAGTCCTATGACTATAACGATGGTGAACCATGCAGTAAGTTCTAAACTACTCACGTTACGGCTTAGAGTTTAAATGAGGATATTTTGATAACTTTTATCTTGGTCTCTCCTAGGTGATAGTATACAAATATATCGTATATATTTAATATATACTATACCTGCTTTGATTCATAATCAAACGAAAACAATGCATCTCATACATGTCTAGTGTGGTCATGGATAGCATAATGGGTTTGACTGGAGCCAGCAGTCAAACACACACACAATCTAATCATAACATTTATATTAGAAAATCTTGCAAACATAAAGGCAAAAGATCTCCATCGTATCGCCTTCTTGATTGCAGCAGTACATTGTCCTCGCTCCTTCCTAGGTTGCCTCGATCAGATTACAATAATTCTAGAATTACATGTAAATAGAAGAGGGCCTCATGGCGAGTACAAGAGAGAGGGAGGTAGAAGTACATCGGAGAATGAGAGAGGGAGAGATACGCAGATCTCTATTTATTAACAATTTAATAACCATCCAACATTCAACAACGATCCACACACACATCATTCATCACATGAACAATTAAATATGCATATCCATGACCACAGTGTGTTTTAAACATTCCACACATGATTCAGCACATCACATGGCTAAAATAAAAGAGTTTTCAAAATATATAATTTTGGCTTTCAAAAAACTGCGATCCAATCAAAATTAGTTTTTGAATTTTGAAAACTCATTTAATAAACTTAACATGCAATCAAATCTAATTTAAAAGTATTTAAACACACATCACACGTGCACACATTCCAATTTAATAAATTCCAGATTATTCTATGCCATTAGAATAATTCTAATAATTAAACAATCTAACACTTAGATTAAATCACATTAATAATCTAATAATTAGACTATTAATCACTAATCTAACTCTTAGACTAGTCTAACAAAGTTAATTAATAAATTAACTCTTAAATTAATAATCAATTATAATTAATTATTAACTACTAACCTAACACTTAGATTAGTCAATTAATGTTAATTATTAATTTAACTCTTAAACCAATAATTAACACTAACTAATTAATAACTAATTAATTTAACTCTTAGATTAGATAATTAAAGTTATCATTAATTTAACTCTTAAATTAATGACTAACAATAATTAATGAAGGACTACTAATTTAACATTTAAATCAGTCAATTAAAATTAATTATTAATTTAACATTTAAATTAATAACTAACTCTAATAAATAATTAACAATTATATGTATTAATAACTAATAATCTAACATTTAGATTAATAATTATTAACCACTAACTTTAACTCTTAAAATTAGTCAAATTAAGATTAATTATTAATCTAACAATTAAACTAATAATTAACTCTTAATTCATTAACAACAAATTATTAATTAAAAAGAATGATTCATAATCATTCAAAGCCCAATATATTAAAATTGAATAGTAATTTAAATTTTCAAAATAAATCCCTTTTGAATTTTAAATTAAATTCAAATTTTGTTCATATTTTAAATGGGTTCATAGTGGTTTTAGGGGGTTTTATTAATTGGGATTTAATAGGGCAATTGGACTCAGCCCACAAGGTACCAGGCTCGAGCCATTTGCCGAGCCTGGGCTCGTCCAGGGCTCGAGCCAGGGTCCCTGGTGCGATCCAGGTCCCGGCACCCTGGCTTATGGGCTTAAGCCCGGTTAGGTGGCCCCTTGGCCAACCGGTCCAGCCGGTCGGACCGGCTTGGGCCGGCACCCCCTCCAACCCGACGCCTCCCTTGCAGGAAACCCTAATTTCCAAAGCAGCAACCGGTGGTGGAGGGAGGAGCCCGACGGCAGGAAGTGAGCAGCGGCGGCCGGCCCCCCGGCGCCGACCGTCCCCGCCGGTGATGCCTACGGCGCCGGTGATGTCCCCGGCGCCGGTGAGGGCACCAAATAGCATTCGTCCGAGCGACTTTAACTCCCAAAATTTCTGGTTTTCATTACAAAAACGTGGGAGGAAGAAGAAGACAGATAGGGCTCCTTATTGAAGCCCTTCATGGTCTCACTGGCGATGGGTTCGATTCCCACAACGACCTTCTAGGAGGAATCCGAGTTTGCCCACCACCCCAACGTTTTGGAAGCATGAACGAAGCCATCACAAACCCCAGTTCTTCGTTCAACGAAGAACAAAATTAAACCCCAGAAAAATTCGAAAGTTGCATAATTAAAATAATCTAATTATTTCGTATTCATCATATGAACACGGTTCCTGCAACCCGATCGAATTCGTGCATGGAACTAATCATGGAAAAATCAATTTCGGATTCCGAAACGGGACGAGAAACAAGGTAACCTGTCTCTAATACCACTGTTGGATTCTCGGGTTTCTCCGGATCTCCTGCGCAGCGGAAAATAAAATAAAAATCGGAGATTCGTTCCCATTTCGAAAAAAAACTAAAAACCAGATTATCGAATAATCGGTCTTACCATGTGCGGATTCGAATCCGCAACCGATCGGTTCCGTCGGTGCGACACCGCAAGCCGCGTAAGCGCCCGGCCTCTAGCGGAGTCCACGAGATCCTCCTTGAGACAAAAATCCTCACGTTCCTCGTTCTTCGCAGCCACGAAAACTTCCGCCGTTCGTTGCAACGCTCGTTGCGATGTGCAGACGATTTCCCGTTGAACGGGAGTCGGAGAAGCGGCGAAGCAGATCTAGGGATCCAGATCTGGTCTGGGATGCCAAAGAGAGAGAGAAACATAGGAGGGGAGGCTAGGGTTAGCATCAGCTTGGCCTACTCAGCCCGTTCTCTATTTTTTATACTAACCGCGCGGTTTTTCATAAAAACCCTCGGTTTGTATAAAACCCACTTATTTATCCATCGCCTTAAGAATCATTTGCGTGTGACCCTCTAGACCCAATTACCAGTCCGGTTAATAGCCCAAAAAGCCCAGTAACTCCTTACTGGCTTTATTGATTAATTAATAACCATTTATTAATTAATTCATCAATCGAATTGATGTCGCACATCGAATTCGATCGGGCCTCCAATCACGTTGGGTGCCAAGCAACACCGTGTGAACCCGGAAGGCATCGGGGTTAAGTATCCCACTCTTGGAACCTTTCCGCCAACAGTTACCACGTGGATATAATCCTTCATTCGTGCAATGCTCTCGAGTCAATTCAGGATATGGCGTGCTGTCAAATCCTAACCGGTTAACTCACTTGGATCAGATGCCGCTAATGAATATCGAAAAACTCATTTCCCGATATTATCGTCCGCCCTGACTAGGGACTTTCACGCATCCTTCCTAGAGCATTCTTTCTCATTGTACCGAGAGCGAATGATTCCTTATTAACACACAATTCCCTTCGACGGTATTCCGCTGTACCGGATCCTTGGCTGTTTAGAATCTCATGGTTAGAGATTCATAAACCAAGGTCAAAGCATTGAAGTCCACCGACAAGGTGTCCTTGGTGTCTCAGGTCCGAGGACTATCCACGTAACTGCGACAATATAATCAAGCTGGTTGACAGTGAGGTACAGTACCATCCAGCGATTCAGTCGGATCAGTTCAGTGAACTCATTCTCCAATGAGCACCTACAAATTCGCCTTAGTGTCTCCACGCAAATAACTATGAGATTAGTCACCCTCATCGAATGAGCAAGAGTAATCTATACTAGTCTAACCGGATATCTGATGTCCTTCTCGGATATCATCCGACTAAGAACGATTAAGAATATGTGTATTTAAGTGATCAGTCTCACTGGTATGATCTCATCATAACTTGATCACTATCGCAGATATTCACGGACTTCATTATGAGACGATAATTAATACGATTTACACACAATGAATATTATGCCATTATATTAATAAATGAACGAGATTTACATAGTCAGATTGGCTTATAGGCCACCTTAAGACTAACACCCTTACCTTCCACCATCCTTGGAAGGCCAACCCCCGCCTTCCACCATCTGTGGAAGGCCAACTGGGCCGCCTTCCACCTTTTCATGGAAGGCCAGTTACCTGGCCTTCCACGGAAGTGGGAGGCAAGATAGCTGGCCGTCCATTCCCCTAACTTCCACCTTGACCTCGTCTTCCCACGATCTCCTCCACTCCCCACCCTCATCCCCCACTACTCCGATCTCTCCCCGCTGCGGCGACTGCCACGGCCACGACATCAGATCTCTGACTATTTCGTATTAGTTCTAAGGTATTTATGGGGATTTAGACCCCTATTTTCCTCTTATTTTCCCTTCACCTATTTAAACCCTCCATGTCTCCTCGAGAGGGAGGGTTGGAAGGCTTCAGTTTGCGAGGTTGGAGATTGAAGAGCTTCAAGTGGGGGAAAACCTTGGCAGTCGACAAGTCAGAGGAAGCAGATGAATCCTCTGCATTCCAAATTGGCCTATTTTCTTAACTTTCTTGTTACTTTTCTCTTTTCCTTTTCATTGCATTCCCCCTATCCATCCACTCTGTAGCATCATCTTCTCCTCCTACTCTTTTCCTTTTACCACATTACTTCTACTTTTCACTATTACCACACAGGAGCATCCCATCTGCATGCACGCATCCTAGGACATCATAACACCCACTTTAATAGAGGTCCCAAACAAAAAAATGGGAGGTGGGTGGCCGTAAACATATGGTCTCCTTCTCTCCCCAAACACTCACCGGTGCGTTCCTATTCAATTTTCGATTTATTTGTTTATATGCATGAATAGCTTCTGCACGTCACAGTCCTGATTGGGTTTTTGTTTCTTTGTTCCGTCTTTGTCTCTCAAGAGCTCTTACTACTTTTCACGCGCAGACTACCGAGTTCTCTACCTTTGGCCGACCGGAAGTAGAGAAGAGTAACCTGTCATCTCCCACTCCACCAGAACGCAATCAACCTCATCATCCTGCGGAGCACAGGGACCGTAAGGTAATATTTCTGGCAATCACACATTCCAATCCTTAACCCCGTCTAAATAGCCGCAGTGCTAAGACGAATGGAGAAGCCCTCGCCGGAAGGAGACAGCAGCAGCGGGAACGTTTCGGGCGCCTACAATGGTATGCAAGTTGCAAAGGTCTATTTATGGACTGAAGCAAACTTTCCGGAGTTGGAACATAAGGTTTGATAAGACAATCAAATCTTATAGCTTCATTAAGAATGAAGATGAACCCTGTGTGTACAAGAAAAACAGTGGAGCACAATGACATTTCTGGTTCTTTACGTTGACGACATCCTACTCATTAGGAATGATGTCATCTGTAAAGATATGGCTATCTAAGAACTTCTCCATGAAAGATTTAAGAGAAGCGTCTTACGTATTGGGAATACATATCTATAAAGATAGATCAAAGAATATGCTAGTTTTAACCCAATCCATGTACATAGAAACTATTGTCAAAAGGTTTGACATGAAAAATTCCAAGAGAGTTCTCATACTGATGAGACATGGAATTTATCTCTCTAAAAGTCAATCTCCTAAGACTCCTGAGGAGAGGACAATGATGGATAAGGTTCCCTATGCTTCAGCTATAGGTTCCATCATGTACGCCATACTATGTACTAGACTTGATGTTGCATATGCTCTAAGTGTTACGAGTAGACATCAGACAGATCTAGGTGATGAACACTGGAATATTGTGAAATGTATCCTTAAGTACTTGAGAAGAACTAATGATATCTTTCTGGTCTATGGAGGAAGTGACTTAAAGTTGTAAGGATACACTGACTCGAGTTTTCAGTCTGATCCAGATGACAGCAGGTCAACATCAGGGTTTGTCTTTACACTCAACAGGGGAGCAGTGAGCTGGAAAGGTTCTAAGCAGGAAACCACTATTGATTCGACAACGGAAGTTGAGTATATTGCTGCTGCTGAAGCCGCTAAGGGAGCAGTCTGGATGAAAAAATTCATCGGCAATCTTGGTGTAGTGGAAAGCATCTCTGGTCCCGTCCCACTACTATGTGACAACAATAGGGCGATTGCTCAAGTGAAAGAGTCGATGTCTCATCAGAAGTCGAAGTACATTCTACGACGTTTTCATCTGATCAGAGAGATTATAGCTCGAGGAGATGTCGTGTGTAGACACGCTAATTTTGACATCATTTTGAGTAAATTTCATATCATATAATGATGCCTCAGAATGGTCTGATATTTAACCATTGGTTAATTTTTATTAATCTTTTTGAAATTTAAATAGTATCGGGTCAGACAGACATAACTTAAGTTAATTAATTAAATTGATTTTAACTCAAATTTTAATTAAAATATGAAGAAGTCTAAAAGACATCGCCCTGTTAAGACGCCATTTAGAGTTTATTCCTATTTTGATATTTAAATTTGAATTTTAAATTAATTGATTAATTACCTAAAAGACGTCTGTCAGGAACGACGCAATTTAGGTCTCCTAAGCTGTTTCTGTCTCTTCTCCGGATGTTTATCCTTATCTTAATTAGTGTAAAAGGCGTCTTTCTTTGGCGACGCTTTTTAGACTAATTACAGATAATGATGAATTAATCTGTGTTTATCTGTTTGTTAAGCTGGATAAACTTCAAAATTTCTTCATGTAAATCCGTGGATGTAAAAAGTCTATAAATACCCAGCCTCTTGGTCAAGTGACAGTTAGTGATCTAGTGTTAGTGATCATAGTGTCAGTGATTACAGTGATAGTGACAGTGATAGTGATTGTTAACTGAGCAAAGAATATTGGCGACGACGTCCAAACGCTAAAGGATCGAAGTGCTACTGCTTCCAGAAGTTCTTCGTCCATTCTTCGTCCTTCCAAGAATTTTCAAGACCAAGGCTTTCCAGGGACCATCCAACTTAGCTTTTAATTATTTCTGCATCTTCTCACATTTTTCATCACATTATCCTCACATTTTCATCACATCACTCCATGCAACACACACACTCACCAACATTCTTTTCCAATCCATATTTTGAGGGGTTTAAAAGACCACTCAACAAGTGAGTCTATCTACTTAGTTGCATGTTCAAAATTTCTTATAGAATAGATACTATTCCTGCTTGAGTTCCCATTGTGTTTTCTCTCTTTCTTTCCATTTTCTTGCAAGGTACCAAAGGAAAACAAGAGGAGAGAATCAACAGCGAACAACAAGGAATCTGGATGATCCTCAAAACTCAGTAAGCATTCAAAGCAAGAACAAAGACAAAAATGGCTCTCTTTCTTCAGCCGGCTGAAGGAGGGGAATCAAGAACCTCAACAATCTCCCACATCCAAACAAGTAGGCGATCAAACTTTCTTCTTTTGGAACTTTTTAGTTAAAAGTTTCTGGCGATCACATTCACCTAGTTTCTTTTTAATAGGTTTATTTCTCACTTAAACAACATAATCTTTCATGATAATCACACACTCAATTTGAGCACTCACATCGTGGTAGAAAGAGTTCCTTCAGCCGACAACATAGCAGATTCACTGATGAAGCCTTTGTTTCAAAATGTTTTTGAGCGTCACTTAGAAAATATGGGTATTCTATACAAAAGTGATTGATTGGCTTTAGTCTAAGTGGGAGATTGTTAGTATTAGGTGGCCTGAAAGCCAATCCAAAACTATGTATTATTCAGTTTATTAATATAATGACATAAATTTATTGTGTGTAATTAATTCGATATATGTTTATCGTATCACGATGAAGTCCATAAACATGCGCAATAGTCTTCGGATTATGATGAGATCATAATTACGGGACCGAAGACTTATAAACACATGTTCTTAATTGTTCCCAGTTGGAAGATATTTGAGAAGGACATCAAACATCTGGATAGACTAGTACAGGTTTCTTCAGCTCATATGATGAGGGTGACTAATCCTATAAGTCACTTGTGTGGAGACACTATGCTAGACCTGTGGGTGCTCATTGGCGAATGAGTTCATTGAACTGATCCGACCATGGATCACTGGATGGTATATACCTCACTGTTGTCCAACTTGATTCTTTTGTCACGGTTGCGTAGATGATCCTTGGACCTGAGACACCAAAGATATCTTGTTGGTACGTCTTTGAGCTGTAACCTTGACTAACGAATCCCTAACCACAGGTTATCAATAAGTCAAATGATCGGGTTCAGGAAAATGCCATCGAAGGTAATTGTATGTTCATTATGAGATCATCCGCTCTCGGTATTTTGAGAGAAAATGTTCCGGAAATGATGCACTTAAGTTTCTAGCCAGGGCAGACTTTGTATCAGATAAGGAGTTATCTAATATAGATTAGCGGCATTTGATTCAAGTGAATCGACCGGCTAGGGTTTAACAGTAAACCATACCCTAGGTCGATTCGGGAACATTATACTGATGAAGGATTATATCCGCGCGGTAACCGTTGACGGAAAGGTTCCCATAATGGGTTGCATTAACCCTAATGCCTTCCGAGATCACGTGGTGTTGCATAGCACCTAACGTGATCGAAAGCTCGTCTGAATTTATTATGTGACATTAAATTCGGCTAATTAATTAATATAAGGATATTAATTAATTCAGCAGGTCCCTAAAGAGTTACTGGGCTTAATGGGCTGTTGACTGGACTGATATTTGGGCCTAGAGGGTCACACGTAAAAGGTTATCAAGTCGGTGGATATTTTGACGGGATTTGGATAAGTGTGGTTTTTTCTGAAAGACGGCAACACACTTATTATAAAAGACTAGGGCTAGGTCAGGGGCGAGCAACCCTGACCTAGCCACCCCCCCCTCTCTATCCTCTCTGTCTCTGCCGCCCCCCACCTCAGGTTGGCCCCGGGAGACTCCGCTTCGACTCCCACCTGCTTCGTCTTCCCATCCGACGGGAATCTGAATCCACATGTCACAAAGGATTATGCAAAGCCAGACGGGATATGTAGACGTTACTTCGAGCGAGGAAGCAAGGACGATCCACCGAGAAGAAGACCGCATGGATACCGCTAGAGGCCGGGCATCTGCGCGGCTTGCGGCATCACATCGACGGAACCGGATAAAAGCGAATTCAAATCTGCGCAAGGTAAAGTTGATTTATCGTTTAGTTTTTGTTGATCGAAACAGGACAGATTCGATCCCAACTTTATTTTTATCCGCTAAGTTTTGGTTGGATCCGACACAGCGAACCCAACAATTTTATCATGTAAACACTAAAACCATCAACTCAAGCATTCATACTTATTAAACCATAATTTTTTAAGCAATCTGGGGAGGGCAAAATCTTGCCACTAAAGGTGTAAGGACTGAGGTTTCGGGTTCGGTTTTTGGGTCGGTTTCGGGCCGGATCCCCTGGGTCGGACCTTGCGGGGTCTGGAGAATTTCCTCTGAATGGCGTCGGAGGATCACGACGCCTTTCAAACGGCGTCTTGATAGGTGGACGCCATTTAGGCGAATTGCTGTTGTGCCACGTGGGTGCCACGTGGGCGGATTTCGGGCCACGAGAGTACGGCCCCTGTCTTGTCGTCTGAACGGCGTCCATGATGGACGACGCGATTCAGACTGCCACCCTGCGATGTCAGTGTACGGTGCCTGTCATGTCAGTTAAATGGCGTCCATGGTGGTCGACGCGTTTCAGACAGCTGTCAGTACGGCCCGTCCTGTCATCTGATAGGCGTCCTTCTCGCTCGACGCGTTTTAGGTAGTTTCTGATGACCCCCGCGAGCCCTCCTTTCTTTCCCTCATTTCTCACCTCTCACTCTCTCTCCTCTCCCTCTCCGCCTCCTCCGATCCCACTCTCTACCATTCCCTTTCTCTTCTTCCTCTCCCACCACTCCAACGCCTCCCTACCTCTCACCTCTGCCACCACCACTTCCTTCGCGGCGTTCTATTCTCCGGACGGCGGCCGACGTCCCGGCGGAGTGGCGACGTTCTCGGGGGTACCGGCGGCGGTCTGCGGCGCGGCGGTTGGGCGACACGGAGCCGGGAGGAGTTCAAGTATCCGGTAGGGGGACGAACCTTGTATGTGTTGCTCGTGCTTTCCTAGGCGTGTTTTGATGTGTTTTGGGCTAGATTGAGCATGTTTAGGGGGGGTTCTTGTGGGTATGGCCGCGTTTGTGAATGGGGTTTCGTAGTATATTTGTGGTGGATCAACTGCTCTTCCTCCCCCTTTCCGTTTTGGGGCTTTTCGGGGCATTTGGGGTTAAGGGAGAAACCCTCGGTTCGAACCAGAGAACCAGGTTTCTGGCGCTAAACGGCGTCGTGCCTGGTCGACGCCTTTTAGAAGGACGTCGGGGCAGTACGACGCTTTTTAGGGCAGAAACCTCCCCTGTTCGAGGTTTAACAGGCTAGGGGTTCTGGCGCTAAATGACGTCATGGGTGGTCGACGCCTTTCAGAAGGACGTCGAGCCACCATGACGCCATTTAGGCAGGAAATCACCCCGACTGAGGGTCCGTCAGCTCGGGATTCTGGGACTAAAAGACGTCATGGGCGGGCGACGCGATTTAAATGGCGTCGGGAGACCATGACGCCTTTTAAGGCAGAAATCCCTTGGGTACTGTTTTCCTGAAATTATGGATTTATCAACTGATTGGCGTCGTAGGATGTCGACGCGTTTCAAAAGGCGACCACTTGGGTCGACGCCTTTTAGGCCAGATTTCCGTGGCCTCTGTTTTATGAACCAGTTTAGGGAGACTGAATGGCGTCGGCCTTGGGCGACGCGATTCAGGGCAGAACAACACTAATTCATGCCAGTAAAACGTGTTCATACTGCTAGATAGTTAGTTAGTGCATGCCTTAGTGTACTCGGATTCTTCATGACCGGATGGCACTGTGTTGTGTGCCATGCGATCGCGGGCTTTTCACGTGACCGGATCGTACTGTGCCGGGTTTTGGTGGTTTTGTGTTACTGTGGACCTGGAGTGACATTGTAGCGCTTTATCACCCTGTGCTGGTGGGGGCGTGAGCACAGCGCCGGTGGGGGCGTGGGCGGGGTGACGCCTAGTGAGAGAGGGTCACCTGGTGAACCCCGGGGTCAGCTAGTACCGGTGTCGGAGTGGTACATTCGGAGAGTCACTCATGCTGAGGGAAGGAGTAACCACCTGAGCCAGTTGGGCCGGAGTAGCCAGCGTGCTATCCGAGGGGTTACTGTTTGGTCTCAGCGGGTCGGTGTTTCCCACTTTCGCTTGTGTGGACGGTGTTTCCTACTTACGGCTGTGTGGTTGGTGTGTTTCCCACTTTCGGAGGCGTGGTTGGCGTGTTTTGTCGAGACGCAAGTTGTAGGCTTCTTGATAGAATGATTTTAGAAATATGCACGTTACATTTCGAATGCATATGGTTCATATTGAGATTTTAGGAGTAGTGTGCTACAGCTTTACTTGCCTTATTACCTGTACCTTTGTCACTACACTTGTGGGTGTGTGTGTGGGAGGCAGGGGATCGGATGATCCCTACTGAGCCCAATTCTGGTGTGGCTCACTCCCTGCGTTTTCAGGTGTGGTCCTTGTGGCGTGTGGCGGCGCGTGGCGTTCTCCTTGGTGTGCGGACCAGCAGCTATCTTAGTTTCCGGGGTATGCCCCGACGTTGTTGTACTTTATTTCTGCCTGTACTTAATTAATCTGTTGGACATGTAATTATTGTTGGACTGTGTACGGACATTATTATTTTATTTCCTGCGCACTGTACCCCTTGTAGTCCGTGTGAATGTTATATTTAATCTTGTTTAACGCTTACTCCTCCAGATGTGCGAATAAGATCCTGGTATGAACCTACAGTTAATGGGCCGACATCCATTTAGTGACCGGGTCTCCGGTCATAGGATTGCGGGTCGTTACAAAAGGTGTGTACGAGGTGCAGGTGGGGACAAATCCAACAATCAAACAACCATGAACAGTGCCCGAGGGACACAAAGGGTACACACGGGGTGCCAAAGGATGCAAACAAGGGTGTTAAGTGGTGCACACGAGGGTGCCCAATAGAAAACAAGAGTAAAGCAAAAAGAAATGGCAAGATAAGTCCCACCGTGATCGCCAAAAAGCTGTGGTGCTCAAAAGTGTACCATATTATCATGAAAATTTAATGTTAACATAAATAAATAATAGAATAGAGTGTGATTGCCAGAAACCGAGGGTTTCAAAAGAAGAGTGATCGCTACTTACCTTGTAGATTTAGGAGATTCGTGGATACTCCTGTTTCCTCCTCTTCGGCCGGCTGAAGAAGAAGAGCCTTCTTTGTTTACTTTACTCTTTTTCTTTGTTGTTTTCTTCTTTTTCCTAGCCCTTCAAACCTTGCAGGCAAAACAAAGGGAAAAGAAAAGATTAGAACTAAAAACATAGTGTAGTACCTATTCTAATAATCAAACTAACCATGAAATTAAACTAATCTATCACTTGCTTTGTGTTCTTTCAAATCCCTAACTCATAAGAAATCATTATGCATGGAGTGTGTGTATGTGTGTAATATGGAGTGATAAGGTGAACAATCTAATGAAAACAATGATGAAGAAATGATGAAGACTAAACTAGAAAACCCATAAAACTAGAAACAAAAAGAGAAAGGGGAGGAAGTGATTGGCCCCTCCATAGCCTTTGGTCTTCAAAGCTTCAATAGAAGAAGGAAGAAGAGGAAGAAGCCCTCCAAACTCTTGTCCACATTCTTCACCAAGAGAGTCTCCTTTCACTTTGGTGGGAGCTCCAAAACCTCCAATAGACAACCTTCTTGAAGGCTTAAAAGGAGTATGTATATGTAATGGTTGATTTGAGACCAATTTGGCCTTCAATGGGCTCTCCCACGAATCTGGATTGTCATGGATAGCCATCCAAAGAGTTAGAAATCCTTCTAACCATGGGAATCAGATAATCTCGACCAAAGCACACTTATAAATAAATCTTCTAAATCGCATCGTCCATCAGCGACGCTGTTTGGCTAATTAGAGGGGCCAAAATAGAAAGAAAATCAGGAAAGTAAAACGTAAAAGTTTAGGAAACCTAAACGGCGTCATCCATCAGCGACGTCATTTAGATAATTAAGAAATTAACCCGAATTTAAATTAGAAATCTAGATAGATTAGGGAACCTGAATGACGTCGTCCATAGGCGACGTCATTTAATTAAATCTATTTGGATTTAGAAATTTAAGTCTGAATTGATTTTAGCTAGAAATCTAAATGGCGTTGGCCGTGGTCGACGTTAATTAATGAATATCTCAAAAAATCAATTAAAATTAATTAATGATTAAAAATCAGACCATTTCGGGGCATTATAGTTATGACATGAAATTTATTCAATATGAAGTCAAAATTAGTGTGTCTACAGAGTCAAGCCGAGTCGAGCTTGACTCGAGCAGAGCTCGAGTAGCTTGCGAGTGGCTTGGCTCATTGCCAGCCCTACTAGCAACCGCACTTAGGTAAGAAGGTGGGTATTTTGTTCTTAGTCTTGAAAAATAGATAATAAGAAGTAGTTTATGGCTTAAGATTGATGATCTCGTATTTGTGGCATGTTCTAGGAACTTAGAAATTTCAAAGAAAGGTTATAAATTTCTAGATGCATGGTAAGGTTGAAGGGATTCGTTGGAGAAGATTGGTTCGTTCATAAGAGGTAGGTGATATTTTCTCAAAGTATAAATTTGTATTAATATGAAAAATAATATTTTGATTTCAAAACTAGTCAAAAGGAAAATTTGACATTATGCTTTTCACGTTTATGATTTGAAACATTGACATCTTCAAATTCTTTGTTAAAATTAGAATTTTATTATGTTCTATCTTGGAATCTTTGTGGATGACAGTAACAACTGTCATCTACTTAATCTGAATAGCAATTGAGATCACCGTCCAGGTTGGACTAAATGGCAGCAAAGCTTGCTGTTTGGATTTTTGAACAACAATAAAGCTTGCTATCTAGGTTTTTGAATGACGGTCAAGTATGCCGTCCAGTCTGCTATCTTGAGTCTATCAGTTTGGAAATCTACACGAACTTTGAGTGATCATATCTTATTTAACTATAATCCAAATGATTTGAAATTTAACCACTCATCTATTTATATGCAATCTACTTGTCTGCAAAGTTTCATAATTTCTAAAAATTTATTTTCTATTTTTTACTATTTATTCTTTTATTTAAATTTGACTCATGCTCTAAACTTGCCGTTTGAACTTTGAAACCTCTCATTTTGTCTCTGAACCTAGTGAAATTTTGCAAGTACTTTACTTATGGCTTAATTATCATGTTTTACTAATTTGGAGAACTTTTGAATTTGTTTACTATTAATTGATCTATTTAATGATCTGTCAGGTTAAAAGAATAGGTTTTGAGACATGAAAATTTTGTCGCATGTTCTGAAAATCCTAAAAAATTCTCAGTAATGTTTTTTGTGCATGTTTGACTCGTAGGAATCATAAACTTTATAGTAGAACATCATTTGTCTTTAAAATGTCTTGTTTTCATAAAAAAATATAATATTTTTGTACATGTATATCATTAGCTATATGATGAATGTTAATTCTAGATTTATGATGAATTCTAATCTCTGTAAGACATGTGCCAGCTAATTTAAAATGTGTGATATCGACAATGTCATCTTAAGGAGATTATGTGATCCAGTTCTAATATAAGCATCCTTATTGGATAGGGTGTGATGTGACCCAAAGGCAATTGTTAAAATTTATGAAACCTACTTCAATATGATGTAGTGATAGGATGTGTATAATCCCCTATTTTGCGGTAGCTAAGAATTGATACTATTATCTAAATACCTAGTATGTGTATGTGTAGCCCCTTATATGGTGGTTAAGATGTTTGTCCATTTAATATGTAAAATATGATGATTATGATATATAATGAGTTCAACTTGGATTTGTTTTAAGTTCTTTATAATATGTTTTAAGTATATATTTGAATTTTGAATTATGTAACTTGATCACATGCTACTAACTATATTTGTTTGCCATATGAGATGTGATATGAGCCTCCCTATGTATTGGAGGATATGTGTGATGTATTCATTACTTGTAGTTTGATTCCAAGCAACTTATGGAAATTTGACATATGTGATAAGTTATATAGCTATCATGTTTATTTCAGAATATTAGAAAATACGTCCGATTTGATATGAGATATATGTAAGATTTTGTTTTGTATTATTTTCTTATTTGATCTATATGTAGTATTGTGAACTATTCATGATATGATTTAATTGCCATGTGAATTTTAACTATTATATGTTTAGCCTGTGGAAGGGATGATGTCTACTGAGTTTTTTACTGAGTATGTTTGTTCAATAGTTTTTTAGGAGAGGTGGCTAGAGAGTTAGATTTTGATTCTGACCATGAGGAGTAGGTGTTCTTAGAGGTTTTGGAATTCAAGACTAGTTGTTATAATATAAGTCTTTTCATTTTATTAGATTGATATAGTAGGAGTATTTGGATCTATTATGTAATTTGTGAGATCTTAGGAAGTTGAGAGAGATTGATTATGTTATTTAGAGAGAGATGTTTATTATAAGATTCTAGTAGATTGTGTTGACTTATTATTATTTAGATTTTTACAATAGATAGTTATTTGTTAGTGCCTTGTGGACTCTTATTCTTTCGTTTCTATTATGTATGCACTATGTTTTGTACCAGTACCATCTCTGAATTCCTTCAAAAGTCAGATATGACTTGACATAGAATTCAGGATGTTACACACTCGACTCACTCGATGCTAGTCGGCCCCAACACCAGTCGGCCTCGGCTCAGTCGGCCAGTCGCCCTGGGCTTAGTCTCCCTGCACACAAATTCTAAAGAGGGGCATTGTTTGCGTCACGGGCACTGTTCATCCCAACTAAATACAAGGTTCATTGTCTCATCTTATGGAAGTCTGTCATTTTCTCTCAGACCCCATCCGTGGGAGGCCGGACTCTTGGCCGTATCAAGAAGAAACTAGATTTATCCCTAGAACAACAATAATGGCGCCTGTACACCAATACCAAGCAAGCACAAATAAGAAGCCAAGAAGATGTCCCTGGATTTGTCACAAGAGAGGGAAGAAATGGAGCAGGAAGAGAGTAGAAATGGCCCCTTCGTGATGTAGAGGAGGCAACACGTGGGGAAGCTCTGCAAGCGGAGTGGAGGCTTGACACTTGTGGTGCAGATGACGAATGCTATCCCAGTTCCCAATTGAGCCGATGGCGCATTGGAAGCGATCCTGGCGTGGTGGAGAATAGGGACATAGTGGTGAACAGGGCCGCCACCGCCGTGGTCTGCAGAGCAAGAGAGGAGGATGCAGTGTGGTGCTCAACACTCAACAGGGCTGCCGCTGCTGTGGTCTATAGAGCAGGAGAGGAGGATGGTCATGGTGGAGGCGGCATGGTCGAAGTTGCTTCTAAACCGTCGTACCAGGCACTGGCGACGGCAGAAGGAATACCCGATTCCATAGGGTTTTAATTATTTAATATCTAAAAAGTGGATACCCCGACAGAAGTCCACTTTCTAAAATGTGGGTATGCTTGGGATCCGCTTCATCTCGTCTGGATATAGGAGAGGATTCGCATCCGCATCTTCCTTGTGTGATCAGATCAAATCTGGATAGATCTGACCGGTTTTGAACCCCTAGATATTACATACGTGAAAAGCTGTCTAGTAGCTGTTGGTTGATCTCAGCACCCAGCCAAAAATGGTACTTATCCGCCTTTGACAGCCCCCCTCTTTTAGGTGTTGTTTGATGCATCATAAACAGCTGTAGAAGATTGTAAACAGTTATAAAATAGTGTTTTTCTTATGTTCAGTGTACCGTAAATCAGTTTATGGTATTTTTTTCATTTGTTTGGTGCACCGTAAAGTACTGTATTTCAAAAAAAATTAATCCATAAAATCCTCCTTTTATTTGATTTTGATCTACAACTCGTAACTATAAAAATCACAACCATCGTAAACTAAAACAGGTGACTTTGAAATCAAAAATCTTATTTTAGCTGATTTTAAAATCAAAATTTTATGACATTTTAGAACAATATCCAATAGCTAGGCAGCTGCAACAAACTATCCGATGCATTGTTGTCTCTAAAAACTTCTCCTCGAAGCCAAATGTCATCAAACGTTGGATAGCACATTGATCCTATCCTAGCAAGATGACCTAGAATTCGGGAATAAGACACCAGGTTTGGGAATTCTCTATTTCAAAGTTGATGAGAAACACCTATAGATAGAGTGGTCACCGCAATCAGAGATTGCAGGCAAAACAAATGTACACAATCAATCGATCAGAAGAAGAACCAAAGCGACCGAGGCCGGACGCCGCCTGGCACTGCCTTGCATCGGCAATCCCCGCACAGTTGCTTTGCGTCTTCACACGGCAACTTGGGATGACGTCGACGAGTCCCGATCGCCATGGCTGAGGCAGTGCAGGACTTCCGTCCTGCTGAGCACCACCCGGTGGAACACCTCCCTCACCCGCTGCTGCAGCGGGCCCAGCTCTTCCTCCATGCTCCGGTACGTAGCCCCGAGCTCTGAGCAGACGCCGGCCATCTCCTCCCGCTGCCGCTCCTCGAGGGGGAACACAGGGGAGCCGCCGCCCAGGTCCACCAGCGTCTGCCCGCACCGCAACATCGACTGTAGCTCTGCTAGAAGCCCCGGCGATGCCGACGAACCTCTCCTGTCTCTCCTCCTCCACTCATCGGCAATCCCCTCCTGCAGGGCGACCATCGGAGCCGCCCAGGGCAGCTGCCGCGGCGGCGCCGGGAAGCTCGTCGCCGCAGTGGCAATGGCGGAGGAGCCGTGCCCTCCTCGTTCTTGGCAGGGAAAGGCCACCGCGAGTGTCCACATCACGAACACGGTGACGGCGCTCATGGTGTACACTGACATGGCGAGCGCGGTGGCGTCGGCGCCGCGCGGGGGGGCGAGGGTGGCCCACATGGCCTGCATCTGTTTTGCCGCGGACCAGCTCTGGGACACGTCCAGTGCAACGCACTGGCGGCCGTACCCCCCGAAGGCCGCCGCGCTGCCGCTGCCGCCACTGCCGTAGCTGGTGGCGCCGCCCCTGCTGCTGCGGCCAAAGGACCAGGTCCTCTCCGTCGTGGCACCACGATGCGTTTCAGAGCGCTCGGGGACGAGGAAGGCGAGAAGCTTCGAGGAAGCCCTCCTGGCGCGGTGGAACTGGGCCTCCCCTAGACCTAGGAAAGGCGCCGCCGCGGCCGACGGTGGGCGGAGGGCGGCGACGGCGATCTCGGCCTGCTTCTGGCAGAAGCGCAGCGAGTCGAGGGCGTGGGTAAGGGCGTTGCAGACGTCGAGGGACTTGACGGCGCGGTCGAGGAGGTCGGCGACGAGGCGGTCGAGGGGAGGGCGAGAGACGAGGGCCGGGTGGCGGCCGAGGAAGACCAGTAGCATCGCCTTGAACTCCTCCTCGATACAGAGGAAGGCGTCCAACAGTCTCTGCAGGAAGGAGAGGGTGATCAGCGGCGTGTGGTGGCGGCTGGGGTGGTCCGCTTTGCCGGCGTCGGCGTCAGCCTTGTCGTGGGAGGGGGAGGTGAGGAGGGGGAGGAGGCGGTGGGCGACGTGGGCCTGGAAGTGGTCGAGGACTTGGAGCTCGTGCTCGTGGGCGTTCTCCATGGAGACGACCTGGCTGTTGCGGCGGAGGGTGAGGATGGAGCGGGCGCGGACGGCGAATGAGAGCGACGTGTAGACGGCGGAGGCGGACGAAGAAGAAGACGCCCTGGGCTCTCCCCCCTTCATGTCGTCCCCTCTTTCTTTCTCTCAGCCCAACCCTTCCAGTTTGCGTGTGGCGTCGGCACGGCGAGACCCGATTTTTGGATTTCTCTCTACTGCGGCTACGATGGTGGCGGCGGTTTCATCCGAGAGAGAGAGCGCCCGGCGGAAGGGAGGCAGACTGGAGAGAGATGAGGATGTTTGGTTGGTCGGAGTGGACGCGCGGGGATGAATGAGAGAGATGGGGGGAATGCTTGAAGGGACGATTTATACTCCGCAGGCGTCACACGCGCCTCCCCGGATGATTGATTTGATTGGTGAATGGTGGGCGACGAGAAGGGGATTTATTTCTTTTGTTTTCGCAACAGGTTCTCGCCGGCAGTTGACCGCGTCCTCCATGCTGACTCGGCCATCGCCCTTTCTTTTTATCTTCTATTAATTAATTATCCATTCCCCAAAACCCCCACCCCCGCTTCTGTTAACGTGGTGACGTGGCCTGACACGAGAACGTCACGTCATCAGGATTTCGCCAATAACTGCACGAAGTCCTTTCCTCGTCGTAACCTTCCGTGGGGGTGGGGCGGGGCGGGGCGGGGCGGGGGGGTTTTATTTTCTGAATTTATTAAAGTGAGTAATAATAACTGAAGCATGTCCAACGAAGAGACGGATAAGCGAGCGCCAGGCAGGCTCGCCCCACCCCGTTAGCTTATCGCCGTTAATATTTACGTTGCCGAGAATAAAGAAAAAGCGCAAGAGCGCGCCAGGAATCGGTCAGTCAAATGTTAAAACTCACCAAAAATACGGTCCCGATCAGCTGGCATCGCAATCGAATGGGACGATGTGGGGGATGCGATGACGCCTTTTGTGGTGGCGGTCGGGCCGCGCCACGCCCGCGGGGGAGCCGCGTGGGACGCGGGATGGAGGTCCGATCCTGTCCCCGGCTCGTCCGTTCTTCTTCTTTACCGCGGGATTCTCTCTCTTTTTTTTCTTTCTTTTTTAATATTTCTTTTGACTGTAGAGAGAGCAGTATTCTATTATAGCATCAAAAGACAATTTCGTCAGTTACATAACGGCTAAAACAAGTGGAAAAATTGAGATACTCCCATTCCCACACGAGCTTAGTAGCAAGGGAGACTTTGGCCAGCCTATGGGCTACCTCATTACAACTTCTAGGCGTGCATTGGATCTTGCTGCTCTCATTATGCATAAACAACTTACGCTCCTGAATGATTGCTTTTGATCTCCAAGAGATGCTTGTACCTGATTGGATTAACTGTACTATTATCTGCTGAGCATCTCCTTCAATACATATCCTCCCTCTGTCTAAATTGGTCTGCACACATAAAATCTTCCGAGAAGGTAGTGGTTTCAACAACCTCAAGGTTATATGACGGGATTTTGAGGCATTTGCATTTGATTAAACGACTTGCCTGGTCCCTGATAACAATGCCAAATGCTCCATATGATCATTTGAAGTAGCACCGTCAGTGTTTACTTTTAGTTCATCGTGAGGGGGAGGAAGCTAGTGCTTTTGCTTTATCTGAATCTTTGGCCTCTGCTCATGTTGCTGCATATACCGGAGGTTCCGATCCGAAGTGGCTCTTTAATTTAATCACTATTGATGGTGATGCTTGTCTACCTTCAAACGATATGTTTGAACTTTTCCATCCATATATTCCAAATGACTGCCCAGCATCGTGTGAGGCCTTTGTAGTTATCTTGGTTTGGTTCAAAGGCGATTGAATTCCATTCCAAGCTCCAATCTGGCGGTTCTCGGTCATCTCTACATATCTGACTTGAATCCCATTGGGGACATTAGCCAGGAGGCTTGAGCAAGGTCACATTTAAAAAGCATATGCTGGATGTCCTCAACCTCCCTCAAACACATAAGATAGGTTGGATCATATCTCGAATTCTCTTTGGCTACATTAGCATTTATTGGGACTGCATTATGGGTCCATTTTCAGATGAAATTAGAGATTAATTTTGGGAGGGACCACCCGGCTCAGTTTGGAATTCCATAAAATTTTAATCTGGACTGGCACTAGTGATGGAATCCTTACAACGGGGATCTCGGAATAAGATTTCATTTCTCTCTTAGATGACAAGACCCCAAAAATCCGTTAAACATAGGAAGTCGGATTAAGTGATTGACATCATCATCATATTTTGCTTTAAAAAAAACATTATCATCATCTTATTATCAAACTTAATGTATATATTCTAACTAAATAAAAAATAAAATTATGAAACATTGAGACCAGTTGGAGATCACTATATCTATGTCCATCTCTATCAAGGCTAGTAAAAGTTAAATGAAAATTACCTATGATCTAGATGTTGATGGAAAATAATAACAGTGTCTTTATTTTATTTTTAAGAGTTTATTGAATATAAATAATACATTTTCAGTCTCATGATAGGATACAATGCAAAGAGTATGGGGAAGTAGGGATGTAAATGATAATCCATAACCCAACATTATTCAATCAATTATTAGCTCATAGGTACATTATTGGACAATATTTATAAACCAACATGTGTTAGCAGATAAGAGAACAAACACAAATTTCTTCTAATGAAATGCCTAGGGTACACTAATTCTCTGATTATCCAAGCGGTTGCTAGCTTATAAAGTAATTAATATACAATATTTTCTAAATTTATAGTTGTATGCCTTTAGTTTAATTTAGTCCACAAACTCAGATAAGGCTCAGAATCACGTAATAGTAGAATCAACCTAGCAAACAAATGGACGTAAGAAATGCAATACAAGCAAGGCAAATTAATAGGAATGTCATTTTATCATAATATTGGAAATCTAGTCACATAGTTAATACCATAATCCTTAAACACTAACAATCTGAAATAAAAGTTAAATCTCTCAACTCTCAATGACAAAGAACATCATATCTCTTAGAATTCTTACTATTTTGAATCTATTAAATGGAAACCAAATAACTAAACTAAACTTTATAGTGTAGCACCTCAAGTACCTTATCCAACCAGCATGAAGCTCACTTAAGATCCTTGCGCAACTCTCTTGAAATGGTGAATAGGCATTATGGATTGGTTCGATAGATGGTTAGCCCACTTTCTCTCTCGGGTGAAACCAATTCTATCCCAAAAGGTGGCTTGACAGGCGGGAACCTATGACCTTGTTAAGCCAATTATTGTCATTTATTTTATCCACATGTTTTGTTGATAACATACAATGAAAATGCAAGATATTAGGTTTGCTGCCATGAATTAATGAGTGAATTAATCGATTACAGGGTTGATTGACTCACTATTTCGAATACACCTTATTCTGGTACTTAGTCGATTTTACCAAATCGATTTTAACAAATCTTTGATCACATCGATTAAAGACACATTAGAACTTCAGCTAGATCTCAATTACTAGTTGATTAACAATGGGAAAGTCAGTTATCTTGTTTTGACTTCAAATCAATTAGATATCCGTTGCCTATCTTCTTCTAATCGCTATCTCTAATCAATTAAGTCTATTGCTAAGGCCAAATCGATTAGATATATCGATTAGAAGACTACAACTAATCGATTTAAAGTCCCTTTGATAATTGCTATTGCTAACTGATTTAGTCTATTTCTAAAGCTAGATCGATTAAGCCATATCAATTAGAATACCACATGTTAATCGATTAAGTCTATCAATTAACTCGAGCGCTTTTTGGTTAAGTCACTTTGTCTAATCGATTACATGCCCTTTTGATTATTTGTTATGGACAACTTATAAGTCAGCAGTTAATTGATTACCTACCTAATCAATTAGAAGGACTTAGCGACTAGCACTTTGGTTAACACAGATATTACCTTTTTTTTTTTTGTGAATCGATTATGTGTTCAGATTAGAAGACTATTTTAAACTGATTACTTGTGTTTCCCCAAATTGATTAACAACTGATTTTCTACACGATACTCTTCACCTGTTTAATCAATTTTAAAGCCGTTCTTTCATTCGATTATCTGCATTCCTTACTCTATATAGTTCTTATATGCAAATCGATTACTGTGTCTTTTAGTGAGCGATTTAAACTATCTTTTGAATCGATTAACAGACCACTTTATAAATTGACTTTATGAGCTTTTGCTTTAACACTTAATCAATTCATCAGACTTATCGAACTGACATTGTTTATCTTCTTTACGCTGACCAGCAGATTTGTCTGCAATGCATCTGATCTACTTTTGCAGATCTTCTTCTACTCACTAATCCTTTGGTCGGTATAATAGATAAAAATTTTCCTCTTTTAGAAATTCAATAGGGTTAGGTGAGGATTGCATAGCCGAATCTGGAAGACAAGGGGCAGCGTGTCGAAGCTTCTAGTTAAAAGTGACCTTGTCTGCTTGAACTCTCTCTAAGCAAGACTCAAGGTTGTTAACGTTAGACTCAACAGAGTTAATGTTAGACACAACAGAAGCTTGTAGGAGATAACAGGAAGGAAGATGAGCCTCAACGGATGGATTCAAAGTTCACCTACATATTTTGGATGTCTTGGCCACAGGGAGAACGAATGAAGCGCTTAGAATTTTCAAATTCAAAAGAACTCCACTCTCTACGCCTAAGAGCTTCCCTACCTAAGAGAGAGACTAAGTGAAGAGCTTAGGGAGCTATGCGTCCATTCTCATCCACCGTGTTACCTTGGGCTCTCTGAGATCTTTAGTGATTGATCAAGACTCTTCTTCTTCTACTACTACTCTCTTAGTTTTGATTTTGTCATTTCTGTTTTATTGTATACATATGCCTACTAAGATGCATTTAGTATATTCTTTTTATATAGAACTTGCTACCTCCTCCTTGAGAGGAAAAGAGGGCTTGCGTTGCAAGAGGTTGTGCCTCTTCTTGAGAGAAGAGAGGGCCAGTTGTAACTAGATGTATTTGTTTTATATTGTAACCTACATGGGGTTTGTACCGTATGTGGTCGTGTGCTAGTAAAGATCCCAAGAGGTTGCTTGGGGACTTAACATAGGTCCAAGGACTGAACTAGTGTAAAAATACTTGTCTCTACATGTGATTGTTCCTTGTTTCTTCCTCTTTCTGCGGATTTATTTTCTATTGCAATTAACTTATTTTGATAACCCATTCACCCTCTTAGGTTCTCTATAGTATGGGCAACAAGTGGTATCAGAGTCCGGTCTCTTGTTGTATAAATCTAACGATCTGAGAGTATAATGGTTGTAGTTAATGGTTACAATGAAGGCTAGTCTGCCAACCGCCCTCTTCTGTTCAAAGGCGAGGACTATATCTGCTTGAAGTGCCAAATGGAACCCTTCCTGAAGGGACTCGATTTCAACCTCTGCCGTGTGTTTAAGGAAGTGACTACTTCTTCACTAGACCAAGAGAATAATGGAATGACGTTGATAAATGCATCATTTGAATAATTGGACTAAGAGTGTATTATGTTGTGCTTTGTCCAAGAAAGAATCCAACTGCATCTTAGGAGATGTGGAAGACCGCTTAGGAGATGTGGAAGAACCTGTAGTTTACTGTAAGAAATCAAACCCTCACATAGCGGAACAATAATAAAAAAAATTTGATTTCTTGTCTAGATCATTGTTCTTGTCTGTGAAAGAAACAAATTGTAACGACCCGCCATCCTATGACCGGAGACCCGGTCACTAAATGGATGTCGGCCCATTAACTATAAGTTCATACCAGGATCTTATTCGCACATCTGGAGGAGTAAGCGTTAAACAAGATTAAATATAACATTCACACGGACTACAAGGGGTACAGTGCGCAGGAAGTAAAATAATAATGTCCGTACACAGTCCAACAATAATTACATGTCCAACAGATTAATTAAGTACAGGCAGAAATAAAGTACAACAACGTCGGGGCATACCCCGGAAACTAAGATAGCTGCTGGTCCGCACACCAAGGAGAACGCCACGAGCCGCCACACGCCACAAGGACCACACCTGAAATCGCAGGGAGTGAGCCACACCAGAATTGGGCTCAGTAGGGATCATCCGATCCCCTGCCTCCCACACACACACCCACAAGTGCAGTGACAAAGGTACAGTTAATAAGGCAAGTAAAGCTGTAGCACACTACTCCTAAAATCTCAATATGAACCATATGCATTCGAAATGTAACGTGCATATTTCTAAAATCATTCTATCAAGAAGCCTACAACTTGCGTCTCGACAAAACACGCCAACCACGCCTCCGAAAGTGGGAAACACACCAACCACACAACCGTAAGTAGGAAACACCGTCCACACAAGCGAAAGTGGGAAACACCGACCCGCTGAGACCAAACAGTAACCCCTCGGATAGCACGCTGGCTACTCCGGCCCAACTGGCTCAGGTGGTTACTCCTTCCCTCAGCATGAGTGACTCTCCGAATGTACCACTCCGACACCGGTACTAGCTGACCCCGGGGTTCACCAGGTGACCCTCTCTCACTAGGCGTCACCCCGCCCACGCCCCCACCGGCGCTGTGCTCACGCCCCCACCAGCACAGGGTGATAAAGCGCTACAATGTCACTCCAGGTCCACAGTAACACAAAACCACCAAAACCCGGCACAGTACGATCCGGTCACGTGAAAAGCCCGCGATCGCATGGCACACAACACAGTGCCATCCGGTCATGAAGAATCCGAGTACACTAAGGCATGCACTAACTAACTATCTAGCAGTATGAACACGTTTTACTGGCATGAATTAGTGTTGTTCTGCCCTGAATCGCGTCGCCCAAGGCCGACGCCATTCAGTCTCCCTAAACTGGTTCATAAAACAGAGGCCACGAAAATCTGGCCTAAAAGGCGTCGACCCAAGTGGTCGCCTTTTGAAACGCGTCGACATCCTACGACGCCAATCAGTTGATAAATCCAGAATTTCAGGAAAACAGTACCCAAGGGATTTCTGCCTTAAAAGGCGTCATGGTCTCCCGACGCCATTTAAATCGCGTCGCCCGCCCATGACGTCTTTTAGTCCCAGAATCCCGAGCTGACGGACCCTCAGTCGGGGTGATTTTCTGCCTAAATGGCGTCATGGTGGCTCGACGTCCTTCTGAAAGGCGTCGACCACCCATGACGTCATTTAGCGCCAGAACCCTTAGCCTGTTAAATCTCGAACAGGGGAGGTTTCTGCCCTAAAACGCGTCGTACTGCCCCGACGTCCTTCTAAAAGGCGTCGACCGGGCACGACGCCGTTTAGCGCCAGAAACCTGGTTCTCTGATTCGAACCGAGGGTTTCTCCCTTAACCCCAAATGCCCCGAAAGGCCCCAAAACGGAAAGGGGGAGGAAGAGCAGTTGATCCACCACAAATATACTACGAAACCCCATTCACAAACGCGGCCATACCCACAAGAACACCCCCTAAACATGCTCAATCTAGCCCAAAACACATCAAAACACGCCTAGGAAAGCACGAGCAACACAGACAAGGTTCGTCCCCCTACCGGATACTTGAACTCCTCCCGGCTCCGTGTCGCCCAACCGCCGCGCCGCAGACCGCCGCCGGTACCCCCGAGAACGTCGCCACTCCGCCGGGACGTCGGCCGCCGTCCGGAGAATGGAACGCCGCGAAGGAAGTGGTGGTGGCAGAGGTGAGAGGTAGGGAGGCGTTGGAGTGGTGGGAGAGGAAGAAGAGAAAGGGAATGGCGGAGAGTGGGATTGGAGGAGGCGGAGAGGGAGAGGAGAGAGAGTGAGAGGTGAGAAATAAGGGAAAGAAAGGAGGGCTCGCGGGGGTCATCAGAAACTACCTAAAACGCGTCGAGCGAGAAGGACGCCTATCAGATGACAGGACGGGCCGTACTGACAGCTGTCTGAAACGCGTCGACCACCATGGACGCCATTTAGCTGACATGACAGGCACCGTACACTGACATCGCAGGGTGGCAGTCTAAATCGCGTCGTCCATCATGGACGCCGTTCAGACGACAAGACAGGGGCCGTACTCTCGCGGCCCGAAATCCGCCCACGTGGCACCCACGTGGCACAACAGCAATTCGCCTAAATGGCGTCCACCTATCAAGACGCCGTTTGAAAGGCGTCGTGATCCTCCGACGCCATTCAGAGGAAATTCTCCAGACCCCGCAAGGTCCGACCCAGGGGATCCGGCCCGAAATCGACCCGAAAACCGAACCCGAAACCTCAGTCCTTACACAAATAAACTAAGACGGAAGAGAAGATCTCATCTTCTTTACCTTGCGAGGTTGAGAAACTCCCAACCACGAGATCTAGGGAGCCATGCAAGCGAGCCGCGTCTACTGATATCAACATGGGCGTGGATCCTCAAAGATCACCATGTGTAGAGAGAAGCATTCTCCCTCGTCCTCCTTCTTGTTCTCCTCCTTCTTCTAGAAAGAGAGAGAGAGAGAGAGAGAGAGGTGGCTAGAGAAACACCATAGAGCTTGGCCCTAGGGTTTATCTCCTCATGTATATTTATATTAGTTTGGCATTTGTAACAAAAACCCAAAAACCAATATAAATTCATCCTCATCCTGAAAACCACTAATCCTTATGTGTGTGACCCTCTAGGCCTAGTTTCCAACTTGATTGGAACCTATTAAATCTAATAACTCCTTATTGGACTTACTTAAAAATATTCTTTATTATTTATAATTAATTTTATTAATCATCTTATGAGTATAAGTTAATGCTTCCAACTTAACCATTGTATGATTCTATGTGATCTCTCCTATCACGAGTGGTCCCAAGCAAGACATCATGATCCTAGGAGAAAATGAGGTTGTGCAATGCGTTCCATAATCTTTCTATCAACAGATACTGTGCAAATATAATTCTTCACCCAATTAATATTCTTGGTCAGACTTGGAGTATGGTAGAGTGTTAGATTCCTTGTGCCTGATTCGTCGGATACCATACCGTTGAACCTCTTGATAGAAACGTCTTTCCGTCTCTTCGATTAACCCTAACAGGATTTAACTGGTGTATTTTCTTGGAACATTTGCTCTCTATTAAACTATATTGGAGAGTGAGTGATCCTATTTTGACCATACATTCACCTTTGTGTGGTTCCGATTACACCCAAGTATTGGATCATAAAGAACTTCTTGCTAAAGTCCATGGACCCAGCCTCAAAGTGTAACCCTCCACACACAAGTTGTCATTGGTGTCTCAGGTCAAAGGACCAAATGCACTACTATGACATGGATTCCCCTGATTGACAATTAGGTATAATTAACCATTTAGGAGCCTCCACCGCTAATCAATTTAGTGAACTTATTATATTATTGAGCACCTATGGACTCGCCTTAATATCTCCATACAAATAACTATGAGATCATTCAGCCTTATCCTATGAGCAGGCAGAGTACGTACTAGCCTATCCAGATCAACGATGTCCTTGATTAAGGATCCTATAACCAAGAACATTTAGAACATACATATTTAGAAGATTGAACTTATTATCGTAAACTCTTTATAATTCAATCTTCATTACGTGTGCTCAAGGCTTCATGATGAATGTAAATTGATTAAATAAGCATAGTGAATTAAATGCCTTTCATTAATATGAACTAGAATGTACAAAATTGGACTCCATGATTGGTACATAGGACATGCAATACTAACATTCCTCCACTTGGACTATAGCCAATCACTTACATGTTTGAGCCTCATTGACTCCAGGTGTTGCTCAAAACACATTTTGAGACAATGGCTTAGTCCAAGGATTTGCTATATTGTCAATAGAATTAACTCTCTCTACATTCACATCTCTTCTAGTAAAGATTTCCTTAATTAAGTGAAAGTAGCTCAGAATATGCTTCTATTTCTGATTAGACCTTTGCTTAAGCAATTGCTCCATTGATGTGACATAGCAATGGAACATCATTTGAAATGCTAGGGACCAGATCGAGCTCGGTGACGAACTTCTTCATCCACATGGCTTCTTTTGCGGCTTCCACAGTAGTAATGTGCTATGCCTTTATCATCGAATCTACAATAGTTTCTTGCTTGGAACTTTTCTAACTCACTACCCCTCTATTAAATATGAACATAAATCCTGACATTGATTTACTGTCATCATGATTAGATTGGAAACTTAAGTCAATATATCCTTCAAACTTCAAATCATCTCCTCTATAGACTAAAAATAGATCTTTAGTCCTTCTCAAGTACTTAAGGATGCATTTTATAGCATTTTAATGCTGCTTACCATAATCTACCTAATATCCACTACAAACATTCAAGGCGTGAGTAGGATCTGGTCTTATACATAGCATCACATACATGATGGATCATATTGTTGAAGCTTAAGGAACTCTGCTCATGCGCTCTTTCTCTTCTAATGTCTTAGGAGACATCTCTTTGGAGAGATAGATTCCATGTCTCATTGGTATGAGACCACTCTTGAAATTTTCTATACCAATCCTTTTGATAATGATATCTAGGTACATAGATTGGGATAATCTACGCATCCTTCTAGATCTATCTCTATAGATCCAAATTCCTAAGACATAGGATGCTTTTACAGATCTTTCATGGAGAAATTCTTTGATGTTATGACCTACTAAGTTAGTACTTAAATTTAATATTAATACTAAAACTAGAATTTACTTAAGTGATTAATTGGACCATTAGTATAATTAGGGGCATTTGAATACGACTAGACAACTTGGCCATTGGATAATTAGTTAATTCTTTTGTCTTTTTGCCATTATGACAATCGGTTAGAAATGGGCTGAATTGGCATATTTGTTAGTTAGGGTCACAGGTGTCCTTGTCAGGCCATTAGCTGGTAGTGAAGGTTAGTTAGAAAAATCAACATTTGTATGAAGTATTGCAGTGGAATTAAGTGGCCAATTTGAAATTAGCATTAATAGCTATTTAGGGTCCAACTTTTATAGGAGAAAGGTCTTAGGCTTTGGGCGTGCCTAAAGATATTTTTTAGAGGCCTATAAGTAGCCCCTTAGTGCCATTCGAATTCCATTTTGCTGGGCATTTATGGAAAGCTACGTCTAGGTAGGTGGATCTTCTAAACAAGTTTAATTTGTAGAAAACTATAGTTATTTTAAGAATTTCGAAATGTTCTTGAGATCCATCTGCTCTAAATGTTTTAGAATTCATCTCTAATGCTTGAGATTTTGATCTCATTCGAATCTAATCTAGTCTTCTTAAGTTTTCCTTTGATCTGAGGATTTATCTATGGAATTGATCTATTTTGGATCCGAAATGTTTCATATATACTTTTATGAATAAGTATATCAATGCTTTTGAAGAGGAATTCGATCTACTCATCAGTTCTTCAAATTTATGTTCCTTTTAGTTCTTCTCAAAAATCCAGATCCTATCAGTATTCATGCTCTGTTCTTTAATTCTTATTTTCTCAGAAATATAGTTTGGATTATTTCCATGTGATTTCATGATAATCTTCTTATGTCCGGATGGAAGAGACCTATCAATTCATTCGGTTCTATTCCTCCCTTATTAAATCTATTTGGATTACAATTTTAGTGGCCTTGCTCTTGAAATCCAAGGCCCTGTTTTTTGAAATTTCTGAAATCTATGCATTTATGTGACAATTAAGAATCAGACATTGCTCCCACTAAAAAGTGTTTAGGCCACTCTATATAAGCATCCATATGTTTGGCCAGGTCTACTAGCAATAGGTTGATAATATCAGATTGCCTCGCGTGCCTTTGTGCATGTGACTTGGGATTTTTGAGGTAGGATAATGAGACTCTCTGATGGTGAATGTTTGTACATTAGAGACAGATGCTGAATGTTTGTTTATTGCGTTAAGAGAGAGTTGGAATGCATCTCTATGAGAATATGTTATATGTGGTTGATTTGATTTGGCATAGAAATTTAATAGTCTTGAATTTGTTCTGTTTGATGATCCTTGGGGATCCTTTGAAATTTGTTATACTTGTGAAACCAAGGTAGTTCAATTTAGTTCAATTCTTTATTCATATTCTAAGATTTTGAAATTCTAAAATTTTGAGAGATTTTGATCTATATATTTGATATTTTAGTTCAATTTGATTCAATTAGTTCAATTGATAATTCTCTTCAAAATATTTTTTCAGTTCATTACAGTCCATTTAGATTAACTTCAATCCAATTCAGTTCATTATAGTTCATTGGATTAGTTCCAGTTAATTTAAGTTTCATTTAGTATAGTTAGTCCATTTGATTGATATTTCAGCTCAATTAGATATAATTTGATCATATAATCTAGTTCAGATTAATTATATTTGTTAAAATTAAGTAAATTCAGTCCAATTGCTATTATTCGATCCATTTTAATTCAGTTTTTATATTGAGAATTTCTATCCAAATTATCCATAATTCATTGATATCATTTGATTAGAGTTTAATGACTTAGAAGCTCAGAAATGAACTGATAATCGAAAATAAATGAACTATATAATTGATTATGTTCAGTTAATCGATCAAATATTGGTTCTAATAATAGATTAAGCCTTTACTTGGTTAATCAATTTCCTCTGAACAAATAATCGATATGGTGACAGTTAATTCGATTTATCTTACTCAATTAATCGACTAGGCATCGTTTTTCTAATCGATTTCCTTTTGTTCAGTTCTTCGATTATGTCTTTGTACTGACAATCGATTAAGCCTTGACTTTGCTAGTCGATATGCCTTTGCTCTATGAATCGATCTTGTTTTATGCAACTAATTGATTTGCCTTTGTGTAGATAATCGATTTGCCTTTGTGCAAATAATCAATTTGTCTTTGATCAGTTAATTGATTTGCCTCTGTTCAGCTAATCGGTTAGGCCTTTGTTCAACTAATCAATTAGTCCTAGTTCTTCTAATTGATTTGGCCTTTGCCTTACTAATCGATTTGTCCTTCAATTAATCGATTAAGTCTCCGTGGTGCTAGTCGACTAGACCCTTAGTAATCGATTCGCCCTTTGTTATGTTAATCAATTGGGCTCTGTTCTACTAATCGATTTGGCCCAACTCTAAGAATCAATTATGCCTTATATTTGTTAATGGATTAAGCCTTGTACTTCTAATCATTATGACTTCAGTTCTATCAGATGGTTACCTTTGTTCTGTTAATCGACTACCAGTAGACTATTAATCAATTTCTTTTCCTCTGTTAATCGAATAAGCCTATTATGATGAGCCCCTCTTAGACCTTGACTATATCTGTGGAATTTACTTCATTTATGATTATTTTTACTCTGTTATGACAGTGATGAACTATTTGATCATGATTTTGATACTCATGATTTTTGGCCTGACTTTATTAGTATTTTTTTTTATTTAAATATATTATTTGATTGGAAATTTCCTCAGCTATACTCTGTATTATCAGAATTTCAATTATTATATGTATAGCTTGTGTAAGTTTTGAAGCCTGCTTAGTTGTACTCATTAAAAATTATTTGTATTTTTAGACCTGTTGGCTTAGGAGACTTCATCTGAGGCACCTTTGGACTAAGGCAGTGAGCCGTATTGTTGGAAATTTTCAAGTGGTTATTTGAGAGAATTTGTATATCCAAATTTTAGTTACTTAGAAAATGATAGGCTTTTAGCTATGAGAACTTTGATGTACTTTTTGGTTCAGTTTTTAGAAATATGTTCTATACATTTGAAACTTTGGCATGTAATAATTTTGAGGTTTTGTGGCTATGGCATTTCAATTTGGATTTTGTATGGCATAGCGATTCCCTAAGCTTTTGATTATGTGTTTCTTACAATATTATGTTCTGATTTAGCTAGATTGTTCCCAACATCACATGCTTCTGACTTCAAAGTATGCCTATGATCCAAAATGGTGTTCAGGGGTGTGACAGCTAGTGGTATTAGAGCAATGTTCTATCCAACTGATCAAATTGTGGGTGAATACTAATTAGTGTCATTTGAATTTATTGTCATACCAATTGATTTTAGCATCTGTGTAGTTAGTATGAGCAGTTGCCCATAGACTTTGGCCTAATAGGGTCTTTCGTTATTTCAGATTCATGGATAAGAAGGGTAGGACAGCCAAGAAGGAAATGTTGGGTTTCTCGGGTTTCTCCGAATCGCTCACGCAGCGGAAAATAAAATAAAACAGTGATCCGTTGTCCCGTTTCGAAAAACTAAAAACTACGATTATCGGATAATCGATTCTCACCGTGTGCGGATTCGAATCTACAACCGTTTGGTTCCGTCGGTGTGAGACCGCAAGCCGCGCAAGCGCCCTGCCTCTAGCGAAGTCCACGCGATCCTCCTCGCGATGGATATCCTCACGTTCCTCGTTCTTCGCAGCCCACGAAACCTCTGCCGGTCACCGCAACGATCGCCGCAACGTACGGACGATTTCCCGTTGAACGGGATTCGGAGAAGCGGCGGAGCAGATCTGAATCTGTCTGGACGCCAGAGAGAGAGAGAAACAAAGAAGGGGCGGCTAGGGTTAGCAGCAACTTGGTCTGCTCAGCCCGTTCGCTATGTTTTATACTAACAACGCAATTTTTCATAAAAACCCTCGGTTTGTATAAAACCCACTTATTTATCCATCGCCTTGAGAATCATTTGCGTGTGACCCTCTAGGTCCAAGTACCAGTCCAGTTAATGGCCCAACAAGCCCAGTGACTCCTCACTGGCTTTATTAATCAATTAATAACCCTTTATTAATTAATTAATCAATCGAATTGATGTCGCACATCGAATTCGACCGGGCCTCCGATCACGTTGGGTGCCAAGCAACACCGCGTGAACTCGGAAGGTATTGGGGTTAAGTAACCCACTTTTGGAACCTTTCCGCCGACAGTTATCGCGTGGATATAATCCTTCATTCGTACAATGCTCTTGAGTCAACTCAGGGTATGACGAGTTGTCAAACCCTAACCGGTCGACTCACTTGGATTGGATGCCGCTGATGAATATCGGAAAACTCCTTTCCCGATATTATCGTCAGCCTTGGCCAGGGACTTCCGCGCATCCTTCCTAGAGCATTATCTCTCTAAGTACCGAGAACGAATGATTCCTTATTGACACACAATTCCCTTCGACGGTATTCCGCTGTACCCAATCCTTGGCGTATTAGAATCCCGTGGCTAGAGATTCGTAAACCAAGGTCAAAGTACAGAAGTCCACTGACAAGGTGTCCTTGGTGTCTCAGGTCCGAGGACCATCCACGCAACTGCGACAATAGAATCAAGCTGGTTGACAGTGAGGTACAATACCATCCAGCGATTCAGTCAGATCAGTTCAGTGAACTTATTCTCCAATGAGCACCTACAGATTCGCCTTAGTGTCTCTACACAAGTGACTTATGAGATCAGTTACCCTCATCATATGAGCAGGAGTAATCTGTACTAGTCTAACCGGATATCCGATGTCCTTCTCGGATATCCTCCGACTAGGAACGATTAAGAATATGTGTGTTTAAGTGATCAGTCTCATTGGTATGATCTCATCATAATCTGATCACTATAGCACATATTCACGGACTTCATTATGAAACGAGAATTAATGCGATTTACACATAATGAATATTATGCCATTATATTAATAAATGAACGAGATTTACATAATCAGATTGGCTTGTAGGCCACCTAAAACTAACAATCTCCCACTTGGACTAAAGCCAATCACCTTTATACAATAAGCCTATAGACTCTTGGTGACGCTCAAACACAATTTGAGCCAACGGCTTTGTCAGTGGATCTGCTACATTGTCGACAGATGGAACTCTTTCCACTACTACATCTCCTCTGGATATGATCTTTCTGATAAGATGAAAGCGCCTCAGAATATGCTTTGATTTCTGATGAGACAACGGCTCTTTTGCTTACCCAATCACTCCATTGTTGTCGCACAACAGCGGAACTGGTTCAGAGATACTGGGAACTACGCCGAGGTCGGTGATGAATTTCTTCAACCACACTGCTTCCTTGGCGGCTTCAGCTGCAGCGATGTCCTCAGCTTCAGTCGTCGAATTTGCAGTAGTTACTTGTTTGGAACTCTTCCAGCACATTGCACCTCCGTTCAAAGTAAATACGAATCCAAATGTTGACTTGCTATCATCTGGATTTGACTGGAAACTCGAGTCAGTGTAGCCTTGCAGTTTCAAGTCACCTCCTCCATAGACAAGAAACATATCCTTAGTTCTTCTTAAGTACTTAAGGATGCATTTCACTGCCTTCCAGTGCTCTTCGCCTGGATCAGTCTGAAATCTGCTTGTAACACTTAGAGCAAATGCAACATCAGGCCGTGTACATAGCATGACATACATGATAGATCCTATGGCAGAGGCATAGGGTATTCTATCCATGAATGCCCTCTCATTAGGAGTCTTAGGAGACTGCTCCTTTGAGAGACTAATTCCATGTCTCATCGGTATGAGACCTCTCTTGGAATTTTCCATGCCAAACCTTTTGACTATGGTATCTATGTACAAGGATTGGGTCATTCCAAGCATCCTCTTTGATCTATCTCTATAGATCCGTATTTCCAATACGTAGGAAGCTTCTCCCAAATCCTTCATGGAGAAGTTTTTCGACAGCCAGATCTTTACTGATGACATCATAGCTACATCATTCCCAATGAGTAGTATGTCATCTACGTAAAGAACTAGAAAAGTGACTGCACTCTCACTGGTCTTCTTGTACACACAAGGCTCATCTTCATTCTTAATGAAGTGATAAGACTTGACAGCCTCGTCAAATCTTATGTTCCAGCTCCGGGAACCCTGCTTCAATCCATAAATGGACCTCTGAAGCTTGCACACTTTATCTGGAGATTCTTTGGATGTGAAATCTTCTGGTTGTATCATATACACATCTTCCTCCAGGTTACCATTGAGGAAGGCAGTCTTCACATCCATCTACTAGATATCATAATCAAAATGTGCAGCATTGGCGAGTAGAACTCTGATCGACTTTATCATGGCAACTGGTGAGAAAATCTCGTCATAGTCAATTCCTTGCCTTTGACGATATCCCTTTGCCACCAACCTTGCCTTAAAAGTGTCGATCCGTCCATCAGCACCGATCTTTCTCTTAAAGATCCACTTGCAATCGATGGGTACAATACCCTCGGGCAAGTCCTCAAAGTTCCAAACTTGGTTGGTGTACATAGACTGGATTTCTGAGTTCATGGCTTCTTGCCATTTCCCAGCTTCTGGGCCTTCTATGGCCTCCTGGTAGGTTTTAGGATCATCATCCTCATTATATTCTACCTTAGACTCACCTTCAGCGATATGTCCCACATATCGTTCGGGTAGTATAAGTAATCTACCAAATCTACGAGGCTCATGTGTGTGTACCTGAACAGATTCAGGATTTGATATCTCATCTGATGATAATGCAGCTGTTTGGGGATCTAGAACCTCTTCCAGTATTATTTTACTCCCACTGTCCTCTTGGAGAAGGTATTCCTCTTCCAGGAAGACAGCTTTCCTGGCGACAAACATCTTTTGTTCATCAGGATGGAAAAAATAGTATCCAAAGGTTTCCTTTAGATATCCCACAAACCTGCATTTATCAGTTCATAATTCCAGCTTGTTTGGATCATGCCTCTTTACATGAGCAGGACAACCCCGGACTTTAACATGTTTAAATTCTGGTTTCCTGCCTTTCCATATCTCATATGGAGTCGAGGCCACAGACTTGCTGGGTACTCTGTTCAGTAGGTATGCTGCTGACACTAGAGCATACCCCCAGAGAGACACTGGTAATCCTTAAAAGCTCATCATGGATCGCACCATGTCCAACAAGGTGCGATTCCTCCTTTCTGATACACCATTCATCTGTGGTGTATATGGAGGGGTCAGCTGAGAAAGGATACCATTATCTTTTAAGAATTGTGTGAAATTAGTACTCAAGTATTCTCCTCTTCGATCTGATTGAAGAGCTTTAATACTCTTTCCTAACTGCTTCTCTACCTCATTCTTGAACTCCTTGAACTTCTCAAATGCTTCCGACTTGTAGTTCATTAAGTACACATAGCCGAATCTTGAGAAGTCATTGGTGAACGTAATGAAGTATGAGTAGTCACCTTTGGCTTGGGTGGACATAGGAACACATACATCCGAATGTATTAGTTCCAGAATGTCCTTGGCACGTTCTCCATGTCTAGTAAATGGAGATTTTGTCATCTTTCCCATAAGGCAGGATTCACATGTTGCAAACGATTCATAATCGAATGCTGTTAAGTAACCATACTTGTGCAACTTTTGCAACCTGCTTTCGCCAATGTGCCCAAGTCTACAATGCCACATATAGGCTTGGTTCACACAATTCTTACTCTTCTTAAGAGCATTATCAATTTGAAGATTGTAATAAGTAACATCTAAGAGATATAGACCGTTGACGAAAGATGCCGAAGCTATTGATTTATTACCATAATAAATCGAACAACTTCTATTCTCAATAGTCAACCTATATCCTATCTTGTCCAAATAAGATATTGATATGATGTTCTTTATTATGCTAGGAACATAATAACAATCTTCTAAAAGTAAGGCGTCTCCTGATGGAAGCCTGAGGTTTGCTGTCCCAACAGCAATCGCCGCAACTTTTGCGTCATTTCCTAGCCTCAATTCCACCTCACCTTGTCTCAGCTTGCGCTTACTTGTCAGCCTCTGCACATCATGGCAGATATGAGAAGCACATCCGATATCCAATACCCAAGATGTGGAATCTCTAACTGACAAGTTGATATCTATCATATATATATCTGAAGCTTCAGACAGCTTCACCTTTCCATGACCTTTATCATGAAGGAACTCCTTGTAGTTCCTCTTCCAGTGACCATACTGCTTATAATAGAAGCAGTCACCCTTTACCACTCCTTTGCCTTTGTCCTTCGATCTTATATCGTTAGTTATCATCTCTGTGTCAAGGGCATCTAATGCCGGTTCAGCAGGATGATCAGCTTCAAGGACAAAGTCAATGTGCTCAGATCTGAAGACATTCTTCAGGTTTCTGAACCAATCTGAGTAGATCAGGTAAGTCAAAAGGGTATCAAGTATGCCACGAAGTGGATTATTCGACGACATAATTCCCTACAGGAGATAAGTAAAATCTATTTAGCAGATGTTCAATTATTAAAATTTAAAACAAGACATGGTCTTTTGTTCAAGTTTAACTCCCACTAATTTTCGACGGACTGTATAACCCTCAGTTATACAGAACGGGAGACGCTGACAGTCTCCTAGTGGGGATCAAAATTTCAATGACTTGCACTACAGCCTTGTGGATAGCACAACAAACTGTAATACAATCAAAGAGCATCCAACTCATGGGACTTGCAACTCCTTGCAATATCTGATCATGGCTTCGGTCCCCAGAGATTTAATGGCTTTGTGGATAGTACAACAAACCATTAATTCTGGTCTAAGCTAACCATCGTTACGCGACGAGTATAGATTTGCATGCAGCCCTTGTGGATAGCACAACAAAGCTACATGGTTCCTTTACCCCCATCTATAGGCATCTAATGCCATAGCCACATTTTCTCCTCCCAATTAAATAGGCCTTGTGGATAGCACAACAAACCTGCCTAAAGTGATTCGAATCCTATGACTATAACGATGGTGGACCACGCGGTAAGTTCTTAACTACTCGCGTTACGGCTTAGAGTTTATCTGAGGGTATTTAGATAACTTTTATCTTGGTCTCTCCGGTAGACACGCTAATTTTGACATCATTTCGAGTAAATTTCATATCATGTAATAATGCCTCAGAATGGTCTGATATTTAATCATTGGTTAGTTTTTATTTATCTTTTTAAGTTAATTATCTAAATAGTGTCTAATCAGACAAATATGATTTAAGTTAATTAATTAAATTAATTTTAATTCAAATTTCAGTGAAAATATGAAGAAGTCTAAAAGACGTCGACCTTTGTAGACGCCATTTAGAGTTTATTCTTATTTTAACGTTTAAATTTGAATTTTTAATCAGTAGATTAATTAGCTAAAAAAAACGTCTGAATGGCACAATGCCATTTAGGTTTCCTAAGTTCTTTCTACTTCTCTTCCAGATGTTTATCCTTATCTTAATTAGTTTAAAATGCGTCTTTAAGTGGCGACGCGTTTTATCTAATTACAGATAAAGATAAGTTTTTACCGGATGTTTATCCTTATCTTAATCAGTCTGAAAGGCGTCTTTCATGGACGACGCGTTTTAGATAATTACAGATAAAGATGAATTAATCTGTATTTATTTGTTGGTTAAGATGGATAAATCTTAAAATTTATTTATGTAAATCCGCGGATGCAAAGAAGTCTATAAATATCCTGCCTCTTGAATGGGTGACAGAGTTAGTGATTGAAGCGACGACGTCCAAACGCTGAAGTGCTGCTGTTTCCAGAAGTCGGCGTCCATTCTTCATCCATTCTTCATCTGTCCAAGACCAAGGCTTCCAGGGGCCATCCAGCATAAACTTTCAATTCAATTTTTGCATTCTTTTTCACATTTTTCATCCTTACTGGTCTTACAATTTCATCACATCACTCCATGCAACACACACAACACTAGCATCATTTTTCAAAACCTATTTGATTAAGGGGTTTAAAAGACCATCCCAACAAGTGAGTTTTCCTGTTTAGTTGCATGTTCAAAATCTCTTCTGGAATGGATACCACTTTTGCTAAGTTCTCATCATCGTTCTTTATTTCTTTTCTATTTCTTGCAAGGTACGAAGGAGAATCAGAGGAAGGGAATCAATAGCAAACAACAAAGAATATGGATGATCCTCAAAAGAACTCAACAGCAGTCAAAGCAAGAACAAATACAAGAAAGGGCTCTCTTTCTTCAGCCGGCTGAAGGAGGGGAACCAAGAGCTCAACATCTCCCATGTCCAAACAGGTAGGCGATCAAAATCTTCTTATGGAACTTTTTAGTCAAAAGTTTTTGGCGATCACATCACTTAGTTTCTTTTTAATAGGTTTATTTTACATTTAAACAACATAGTTTTTTCATGATAATCACACACTCATTTTAAGCACTCATAGCTTTTTTGGCGATTATGGTGGGACTTGGTCTCGCCATCTTTTAGTTCTTTGTTTTTGCTGTTATCAATCGGGCACCCACGGTGCACCACTTGTGTCTCTCGACACGCCCTCACCAATTGGTGAGTGTTTTTAGTTTAGTTAATTTCCTACGTGCACCACGTGCACACCCCTGTGGCAAGATCTTGCCCTTCCCGTTGATTAGTTGAAAAGCTGTTTTTGTGATGAAATGTTGTATGATTGACTGATATCTTAGTTGTTTAGTTGATAAAATCATCTTGTTAAAACCTGAAACAAAAAATCTTTTGCATGAGCTGATTATTTATCGTTTTTATCATGTTTGAGGGGGAATCAATCCAGAAATTCCTCTTGGAAAACTGCATCTGCGACTTGAAAAGCGTCCAGGAACAACGACGCATTTCAAACTGCGTCGTCATACCCAGACGCCTTTCAGTCTCTTTTCTTTGCTGTATGCTATATAAGCTTCTGCGAAAAATTAAGGCTCTGTTTGAATAGCGTCGACCAGAGGTGACGCGATTCAGGCAGTTTCTTATTTCTTCTTCAGTTCTCAGATTTTTGTGATCTGTGTGCTATTACCCATTATATATTAAGCATTAGAGGCCATCCAGGCTACAGGTCATACGCATTGAGGCTAACACCGTCCTTTTCTTAGGAACACTATTCTTGACGTCTTCAACTCTCTCTGATTGGGTCGGTGTAAGGACCGTGACCTTCGGATCCGGTTTTCGGGTTCGGACCATGTAGTTCTAGCCTTGTGAGGGCGGAGGGTCTGAGTTGATTCGCGTCTGGACATCGGGACGCGTTTTAAACGGCGTACACCGTTGCAGACGCATTTCAGGTTCTGCCACGTGGGGCTGGTTTCGGGCCGCGTGGGTACGGCCCTGTCTTGTCGCCTGAACGGCGTCCACGTGTGTCGACGCCTATCAGACTGCGACTTTGGGTTTGTCAGAGTACGGCCCTGACATGTCGTCTGAACGGCGTCTGCCTTGAACGACGCGTTTCAGAGTCTTGTCAGAGCAGCTGTCACATCAACTGAATGGCGTCCGTGGATGTCGACGCGTTTTAGCCAGTCTCTGGTTAACCCCGCGAGCCCTCCTTCTTTCCCTCATTTTTCTCCTCTCTTCCTCTCTTTCCCCTCCGGCGAACTCGGCGGCGACCCCCTTCCTCCTCCCACCGTGTCATCTCTCCCTCCACTCCATCCTCTACCTAGCTCCTACCACTACCACCTCCACTTCCACTGCGGCGTTCTACTCTCCGGACGGCGGCCGACGTCACGGAGGAGCAAGGACGACCACGGCGGTACCGGCGGCGGCGTGGGGCGAGTCGGGTGGACGGCTTGAAGCTCAGAGGCGTTCAAGTGTCCGGTAGGGTGACGGTTCCCCTTAGTATTGTGATTTAGGCCATGTTTACCCCGTTTAAGCTTGTTTGGATCTTTGGTTTCAGGGGGGTAGAATGAGCATGCTTAGGAGTCCTTTTGATAACATGGGGGATTTCCATGAATGTGTTGCCTATGGATAGTATCACCCCTCTTTTCTCTCCGTTTTGGATGAATTTTGGGGATGTTTGGGGTTAGAATGGGAGCCCTCGGGCTCCGGCGACTCTGGTTCCTGGGGCTAAAACACGTCGTGCATGGACGACGCCTTTTTGAAGGGCGTCGAGCCATCACGACGCCTTTTAGACAGGAATCGCATGATAGAGAGTCTGCCAGTTCGGGGATTCTGGGATTAAAAGACGTCATGGGTGAACGACGCGTTTTCTAATGGCGTCGGTTAACCATGACGCCTTTTAAAGGCAGAAATTCCCTGAGTAAGGGTCTTGGAATTTCCGGATTTCTGCGTTGAATGGCGTCTGAGGATGTCGACGCCTTTTAAAAGGCGACTACTGGTGTCGACGCCTTTTAGGCCTGATTCTTAAGACTGTTTCACATGAACCTGTACTTGGAGCTTGAATGGCGTCGGCCTTGGGCGACGCGATTCAAGACAAAACATCACTAATTCATGCCAGTAAAACGTGTTTATACTGTTAAAATAGATGGTTCGTGCATGCTTTAGATAGATTCTCCATAATCGGATGGCTTTATACGTGTGTTATGCGATCGCGGACTTTTCACGTGACTGGATCGCACTGTACTGGGTTTTGAGTTTCTGTGGACCTGGAGTGACATTGTAGCACTTTATTACCCTGTGCTGGTGGGGGCGTGAGCACAGCGCCGGTGGGGGCGTGGGCGGGGTGACGCCTAGTGAGAGAGGATCACCTGGTGAACCCCGGGGTCAGCTAGTACTGGTGTCGGAGTGGTACATTCGGAGAGTCACTCATGCTGAGGGAAGGAGTAGCCACCTGAGCCGGTTGGGCCGGAGTAGCTAGCGTGCTATCCGAGGGGTTACTGTTTGGTCTCAGCGGGTCGAGGTTCTTCCACCGTTGTTGTGTGGTTAGCGAGTTTTATCGAGACGACAGTTGTGGGTTTCCTTGTCGGCTGGTTTAATATATGCATGTTTGATACAATACGATTGCATGTAATTTCACGTTAAGAATTAGGAATTGTACCTCTTGTGCTTATCACCTTTCCGTTAGCTGTACCTTGCACTTGTGGGTCTGTGCGTGGGCTGTGGGGATCGAAGGATCCCTACTGAGTCTTGTCTTTGAGACTCACCCCCTCCTGCGGTTTTCAAGTGAGGACTCTCAGCAGACCTAGCGAGGAGAGTGCGGCCGTGAGTTGAGCATCGTCAACAGTTGTTCCGGGGTATGCCCCGACGTAGTTGTGATTTTATTTCTGGCCTGTACGTTTAATTATTTCCTTTCTGTTGGAATATGTAATTATTTGCTGTATCGAGTCGCATTGTAATAATTTTAATTCCTGCACATTTGTTTCAGTTCAATGCGATGTGATTGTTTAGCTTAGTTTATTATTTATCTCCCAGACTTGATTAGATCCTGGTTTGGTTCCAAATTAATGATTCGGTACCCATTTAGTAATCGGATCTTCGATTGTAGGGTGGCGGGTCGTTACAGTTGGTATCAGAGCATACGGTCTGGCAAATAAATAAATAACTAGGTTAAATATCATAAATTCGACAAATAAATACATTATCCCGTACAGGCACGGCGGTAGCATAGGCTTTAGGAATCTAATTAGAACTTTTTGATTTTGTAATTGTAGGCGAGTAGATGGCTCCCAGGAGGAGGATGCCAGTTATTCGAGAGCAGGGAGATGTCCCTAGTGGGTCCGAGGCCGGAAGGCCGAGTGTTGAGCAGTTCATGGAGGCGATGATGGACACTATGGCTCGTTATCAGACACGAGACCCTAGTGAGAGTTCCAGTGTGCGGGGAGGGTCCACAGCTGCACTTGAGAGATTTCTGAAGCTGAGGCCACCTCACTTCACCGGTCGTCCCGACCCTGACGAGGCCATCCACTGGCTTAGAGAGATAGAGAAGACTTTTGAGACCATGGATTGTGCTGCAGTAGAGCGGACCCCGTTAGCTACCTTCATGCGGAAGGATAGCGCCTATGACTGGTGGACTACCTTGAAGAGTTTGTCCTACGAGGACAGGAGTCTTAGGGAAATTCTATGGGGGACATTTGTTAAGGAGTTCAACGCACAGTATTTCCCTAGACACGTCCAGAGGGCCAAGGAGAGGGAGTTCATGGATCTGACGCAGGGGAGCATGACTGTACTTGAGTACCAGGCGAAGTTTGTTTCGCTAGGTCGGTTCGTGCCTTTCATATCTGGGGACGAGGAGCGTCGTACTGAGAGATTCGTGGACGGACTGAGGCTCAGTTTGAGGAACTTTGTGGCGTCTCACTGTTGCACGGATCTGGCTTCCGCGGTTAGACGTGCGGCAGCAGTGGAGGCTCAACAGAGTCAGTCGGCCCGGGAGAGAGGACTGGCTACTCAGAGCCCAGTTCGTGGCAGGGGTAAGGCAGCGGCAGCGGCCCCTTCAGCTGGATCGGGATCGTCGTCACTCGGCTCCCGATTCAGGAGATTCTTCAGGGGTGGTGGCAGCAGTAGTGGCAGTAGCGGCAGTAACAGGCCCGGGCAGGGTCAGCAGAGTCAGTCTGTATCCAGTGCACCGCAGGGGCCAGCTCAGAGGCTTCCGGCAGTCTGTCAGCACTGTGGGGGTGTCCATGGTGGGACTCAGTGTCCCACTCTCCCTAGAAGATGTTTCACTTGTGGCCAGCAGGGCCAGTTGGCGAGGCAGTGCCCGCAGGGGTATGGTCAGGGTCATGGTTAAGGTGAGCAGAAGAAGCCGAGGACACAGGGGAGAGTGCTAGCTATCACCAGGAGGGAGGCTCGCGCGTCCAACTTGGTGGAAGGTACACTTTCTGTCCTTGGGAACTCTGTACACGTATTGATTGATTCAGGTGCTTCGCATTCTTTTATTTCTGGGCAGTTCTTAGATATCCTTTCTGCGCCCGTTGTTGAGTTATCTGATGGTTTGATGGTGGAGTTTCCTTCTGGAGACTATATGATATCTTATAACTGCTTGAGGAATGTTTCCTTGACCATTGAGGGTCATGTGCTCCCTGCCCAGTTGGTTGTGCTTGCCATTCAAGACTTTGATGTCATCCTGGGTATGGATTGGTTGGAAGCCTTTTATGCAGAGGTGGACTGCCACAGGAAGAGGGTGCGATTCTCCATTCCGGACATCCCGACCTTCTTCTTTCAAGGTATTAGGCTTTCTTCCCGAGGTATTCTTATTTCTGCCTTTAAGGCACGAAGATTACTTGATGGTGGCTGTGAGGCTTTCCTTGCCTCTGTTGTTGTCTCTGATGTCCGGGATAGTCTCAGTCCTGGGGAGGTACCTGTTGTGTGTGAGTTCATTGATGTTTTTCCTGAGGAGCTGCCTGACCTTCCTCCTCAGCGAGAGGTCGAATTTACCATCGAGCTTGCACCAGGTACGACGCTCTTGTCTAAGGCCCCGTATCGGATGGCGCCAGCTGAGCTCGCTGAGTTAAAGGCACAGTTGCAGGAGCTGCTGAATAAGGGGTTCATTCGCCCCAGTACATCTCCATGGGGTGCTCCAGTCCTGTTCGTTAGAAAGAAAGATGGTTCTCTGAGGTTGTGCATTGACTATAGGCAGTTGAACCAGGTAACGATAAAGAATAAGTACCCACTTCCGAGAATTGATGATTTGATGGATCAGCTGCAGTCCGCGAGGGTATTTTCCAAGATCGACTTGAGATCCGGATATTATCAGATGAGGATCCGGGATGTTGATGTTAGCAAGACGGCCTTCAGAACTCGGTATGGACATTATGAGTTTTTGGTTATGCCCTTTGGCTTGACCAATGCTCCGGCGGCCTTTATGGAGCTGATGAACCGAGTCTTCAGGACTTACTTGGATCAGTTTGTGGTTGTGTTTATTGATGATATTCTGATCTATTCTTCTTCTGAGGAAGAGCATGCCACCCATCTTCGGGCAGTGTTGCAGGTCCTAAGGGAACACCAACTTTATGCCAAGTTTAGCAAATGTGAGTTTTGGCTAGACGAGGTGCATTTCCTTGGACATGTTATTTCTGGCAATGGTATCGCAGTGGATCCAGCCAAGATCGAGGCGGTGATGGATTAGAGCAGGCCGACTTCAGTGACTGAGATCAGGAGCTTTCTGGGGCTTGCCGGTTATTACAGGCGGTTTGTTCAGGGATTTTCTTCGATAGCGGCCCCTTTGTCGAGGTTGACTCGAAAAGGAGTTCGCTTTGTGTGGACCAAGGATTGTGAACAGAGTTTTATTGAGTTGAAGACCCGTCTCACGTCAGCCCCTGTACTGGTGCTTCCATCTGGATCAGGTGGATTTGTGGTTTACTCTGATGTGTCCCGTCGAGGTTTGGGCGCAGTTCTAATGCAGCATGGCCGGGTAGTGGCTTATGCTTCTCGGCAGCTGAAGAAGCATGAAGAGAACTATCCTACTCATGATTTGGAGTTGGCGGCTGTGGTATTTGCACTCAAGATCTGGAGGCATTATTTATATGGGGAGAAATTCCAGGTTTTTACGGATCACAAGAGTTTGAAATATGTGTTTACTCAGAGGGACCTGAATCTGAGGCAGCGAAGGTGGATGGAGTTCATTAAAGATTATGACTTTGACCTTTCTTATCATCCGGGCAGGGCAAATGTAGTGGCAGACGCCTTGAGTCGGAAGACGGTCATGTCGTACCTTATGATTCAGGAGTGGAAATTGTTTGAGCAGGTGGTGGAATCTTCCTTTAGGGTTCCACGTGAAGTTGACAGAGCCGTACTGGTCAGTTTGACTGTGAGACCAGCTGTGTATCATGCAGTAATTGAGGCTCAGAGGGCAGATGTTGAGCTACCGCAGATCCTCCAGAGGTCAGAGGTGGAGTTATGGGACGACGGTACGGTCAGGTTCAGAGGTAGACTTTATGTTCCGACTGAGGAGGACGTGCGCAGATGTGTTCTTGATGAAGCGCACCGTTCGAGATATGCAGTACATCCGGGCACGACAAAGATGTATCATTGTTTGAGGAGGCACTTCTGGTGGCCCGGTATGAAGAAAGATGTGGCTGAATATGTGGCTAGATGTTTGACTTGTCAGCAGGTTAAAGCCGAGCATCAGAGACCTGGAGGGTTGCTACAGCCCTTACCAATTCCAGAGTGGAAATGGGAGCATGTGACGATGGACTTCGTGATGGGATTGCCTACATCCCCTAGCAGGAGAGATGCCATCTGGGTCATCGTGGATCGATTGACTAAGTCGGCACACTTCCTAGCTATTAGGAAGGACTGGTCAGTCGGCAAGCTAGCAAAGTTATTTGTCGACCGGATCGTCTCTCTTCACGGGGTGCCTTTATCTATTGTATCAGATTGGGATCCAAGGTTCACTTCCAGATTTTGGAAGAGCTTTCAGCATGCACTAGGCACTCAGTTGGCTTTTAGCTCAGCCTACCATCCCGAGACTGACGGGCAGTCAGAGAGAACTATTCAGACCATGGAAGATATGCTCAGAGCTTGTTGTCTAGACTGGGGAGGTTCTTGGGAACAATATTTGTCCACTGTGGAATTTGCCTATAACAACAGTTACCATTCCAGTATCGGCATGGCGCCTTATGAGGCTTTGTATGGGCGACCGTGTCGATCTCCTGTATGTTGGTCCGAGATCGGTGAAAGGCAGATAGCAGGACCCGAGTTAGTACAGCAGTGCACTGAGGTTGCCAGGACAGTTCGGCAGAGGTTGTCCACAGCGCAGAGTAGGCAGAAGAGTTATGCTGACATCCGACGGAGACCGCTTGAGTTTGAAGTGGGGGACCACGTGTTTCTCCGAGTCTCACCCTCCAAAGGCGTAATGAGATTCGGGAAGCGGGGCAAGCTGAGTCCGCGATATATTGGGCCTTTTCCCATCCTTGCACGGATTGGGGAAACCGCGTACCAGCTGGCCTTGCCGCCCAGTCTTGCAGGGGTGCATGATGTGTTCCATGTTTCCTTACTGAGGAAGTATGTTCAAGATCCGTCCCATGTCTTGGATTTTTCAAAGTTGGAGGTCGCTGAGGACCTGTCCTTTCCAGAATATCCTGTTCGTATTGATGATCGCAGAGAACAGGTCCTGCGGAACAAGATTGTACCGTTGGTCAAAGTGATTTGGCAGTACCGCTCCGGAGGTGAGGCAACCTGGGAGCGAGAGGACCAGATGCGAGAGCAGTTCCCTTACCTCTTTTCGTAAGTTTCCTTGTAAACTTGTATCCCTGTTTGACTTTGTTAATCCTAAGCAGTCAATTTCGGGGACGAAATTCTTTTAAGGGGGGGTGATTGTAAGGACCGTGACCTTCAGATCCGGTTTTCGGGTTCGGACCATGTAGTTCTAGCCTTGTGAGGGCGGAGGGTCTGAGTTGATTCGCGTCTGGACATCGGGACGCGTTTTAAACGGCGTCCACCGTTGCAGACGCATTTCAGGTTCTGCCACGTGGGGCTGGTTTCGGGCCGCGTGGGTACGGCCCTGTCTTGTCGCCTGAACGGCGTCCACGTGTGTCGACGCCTATCAGACTACGACTCTGGGTTTGTCAGAGTACGGCCCTGACATGTCGTCTGAACGGCGTCTGCCTTGAACGACGCGTTTCAGAGTCTTGTCAGAGCAGCCGTCACATTAACTGAATGACGTCCGTGGATGTCGACGCGTTTTAGCCAGTCTCTGGTTAACCCCGCGAGCCCTCCTTCTTTCCCTCATTTTTCTCCTCTCTTCCTCTCTTTCCCCTCCGGCGAACTCGGCGGCGACCCCCTTCCTCCTCCGACCGTGTCATCTCTCCCTCCACTCCATCATCTACCTAGCTCCTACCACTACCACCTCCACTTCCACTGCGGCGTTCTACTCTCCGGACGGCGGCCGACGTCACGGAGGAGCAAGGACGACCACGGCGGTACCGGCGGCGGCGTGGGGCGAGTCGGGTGGACGGCTTGAAGCTCAGAGGCGTTCAAGTGTCCGGTAGGGTGACGGTTCCCCTTAGTATTGTGATTTAGGCCATGTTTACCCCGTTTAAGCTTGTTTGGATCTTTGGTTTCAGGGGGGTAGAATGAGCATGCTTAGGAGTCCTTTTGATAACATGGGGGATTTCCATGAATGTGTTGCCGATGGATAGTATCACCCCTCTTTTCTCTCCGTTTTGGATGAATTTTGCGGATGTTTGGGGTTAGAATGGGAGCCCTCGGGCTCCGGCGACTCTGGTTCCTGGGGCTAAAACACGTCGTGCATGGACGACACCTTTTTGAAGGGCGTCGAGCCATCACGACGCCTTTTAGACAGGAATCGCCTGACAGAGAGTCTGCCAGTTCGGGGATTTTGGGATTAAAAGACGTCATGGGTGAACGACGCGTTTTCTAATGGCGTCGGTTAACCATGACGCCTTTTAAAGGCAGAAATTCCCTGAGTAAGGGTCTTGGAATTTCCGGATTTCTGCGTTGAATGGCGTCTGAGGATGTCGATGCCTTTTAAAAGGCGACTACTAGTGTCGACGCCTTTTAGGCCTGATTCTGAAGACTGTTTCACATGAACCTGTACTTGGAGCTTGAATGGCGTCGGCCTTGGGCGACGCGATTCAAGACAAAACATCACTAATTCATGCCAGTAAAACGTGTTTATACTGTTAAAATCGATGGTTCGTGCATGCTTTAGATAGATTCTTCATAATCGGATGGCTTTATACGTGTGTTATGCGATCGCGGACTTTTCACGTGACTGGATCGCACTGTACTGGGTTTTGAGTTTCTGTGGACCTGGAGTGACATTGTAGCACTTTATCACCCTGTGCTGGTGGGGGCGTGAGCACAGCGCCGGTGGGGGCGTGGGCGGGGTGACGCCTAGTGAGAGAGGGTCACCTGGTGAACCCCGGGGTCAGTTAGTACCGGTGTCGGAGTGGTACATTCGGAGAGTCACTCATGCTGAGGGAAAGAGTAGCCACCTGAGCCGGTTGGGCCGGAGTAGCTAGCGTGCTATCCGAGGGGTTACTGTTTGGTCTCAGCGGGTCGAGGTTCTTCCACCGTTGTTGTGTGGTTAGCGAGTTTTATCGAGACGACAGTTGTGGGTTTCCTTGTCGGCTGGTTTAATATATGCATGTTTGATACAATACGATTGCATGTAATTTCACGTTAAGAATTAGGAATTGTACCTCTTGTGCTTATCACCTTTCCGTTAGCTGTACCTTGCACTTGTAGGTGTGTGCGTGGGCTGTGGGGATCGAAGGATCCCTACTGAGTCTTGTCTTTGAGACTCACCCCCACCTGCGGTTTTCAGGTGAGGACTCTCAGCAGACCTAGCGAGGAGAGTGCGGCCGTGAGTTGAGCACCGTCAGCAGTTGTTCCGGGGTATGCCCCGACGTAGTTGTGATTTTATTTCTGGCCTGTACGTTTAATTATTTCCTTTCTGTTGGAATATGTAATTATTTGCTGTATCGAGTCGCATTGTAATAATTTTAATTCCTGCACATTTGTTTCAGTTCAATGCGATGTGATTGTTTAGCTTAGTTTATTATTTATCTCCCAGACTTGATTAGATCCTGGTTTGGTTCCAAATTAATGATTCGGTACCCATTTAGTAATCGGATCCCCGATTATAGGGTGGCGGGTCGTTACAGTCGGTCCCTCGATCAGACTAGAGTAGTTGGTGTTAAAGACCTCCGTAAGTCTCCAAAATCAAGGTATTCCTCCTTGATTATCGGGCTGGTTGTACCATTTGAAGTCCTAGTTAGATTTCTATAACGTTGTGAGAGAAAACCATAGAATATAACGGTGGATATTGAACTGAAACTAGGATCCTATCTTTTGAGCGAATTTGTGATTTAATTAAATCCAAATAACCCAACAAGGAATCCTAAAATCACGTTAAACATCCACTTGTTTGTTTAATCTCTGTACAACTTGTTTGTCAATCTCTGAAAAAAATTCTAATATCATGCTGCTCCGATCAGGCAGGGACTTGAGCGTGGCTCCAGATGCCAGGATCAACTACGAGGGAGATGCTAATGTCCCTCGCAAATCTGATTACCATTTCGAGAGCGGGAGAGATGCTGATACCTCCCGTAATTCTCTTCCCATTCCAACTTGACATGAGGGGAATGTCTCAACCCCTCTTTATCATCCTCATGATCAATATCTTGATCCTCCCCCGCATGTGCATGCGGTTCCTAATCCTACCTTTGAGGGGGACATGAATCCTGATGATCCATCAACTTCTGATCCCTCGGATCTTGTAAATGCTTTGGGAGTTCTTGCCTCATGTCTGGACTCTCAGCAGTTCGAGGCGATCCAGTCCATTCTGAAGGGGAGACGCCCATGGAGTCTGCCGATCCGAACCCTGCGGTTCCCCCTGCCATCCCTCAGTAACCTCCTCACCATCCTCGCTACATTCATCAGGCCATAGAAGGCCTCCATGTCACTTCTCGGCCAGCTGGGCCGCAACTTTCCTTTTCTAGGCAACCGGCCAGACCGCTGACGCCCGCTTACCAAAATGCCCTCGGGCATGGCGGAAGCTCTGTCGGATCTCCTCTTTACTGTCCTCCTTGTCCGACGTACTCTAGGCAACAGGCCTATCAAGTACCTCCACCTCCCCCTCCTCCCCAGGCTGATCCGACCATGCAAGCGTTGCTGGCCAAGATGGAGGGCATGGATGAACAATTCAACAACCTCCAGAAGATGATGGGGGTCAAAGCTGCACCAGAGATCAACTTACCAAGTCTGCCAGTGTTCCACCTGCCACCCTCCCAGATGCCAGTGTACCGAAAGTACAACGGTACTGGTAACCCCTTCACCCACTTGAAGGAGTTCATGTATGAGTCATCCTTCTGGCAAAACGACAAGAGGTCGTTGGCCTTTCTGTTCAGGAGATCTTTAGAGGGACCAGCCCTCGAGTGGTTTTTTTCCTTGGAACCCTCCGAAGTAGAGGACTATGGTATCGTTTCCCTAAAATTCATTCAACGATACCAGGACAGAGTCGCTCCCTCTCTGTCCATCACTGACCTAATAGCAGAGAAGATGAAACCCGATGAGGAGTTCGTCAGTTTTGCCGACAGATGGCGAGGCTTGGCCGAGAAAGTAAAAGATCACTTGTCCGAGTCAGAGCAAGCGAAGATGTTGATTTCCAATGCTTCGGCCCAGTTCAAACTAGTCCTCTCCCTGAACAATCTGACCAGCATGGCAGAGCTCTATGAAAGAGTGCGGTACTGTCAGAATGCCTTCAAGGACGCTACGTTCTCTAGCGTCTTTGATCCTCACAGACCTAGCAGGCCTCCACCTTGGAAGCCTACAGTGCCGAATTCTCCCAGCACAGGTCAAACTACTGGGGGTACGTTCTCCCATGAGCAAGTCAGCAGTATGAACAACAACTCGCCCCAATTTGTGAGGAGTCAACAGCAGCAGTACCAAAGGCTACCGCAGCCAAACCAGCAGGGGTATAGGAAGCAGCCGAACCCTCAGTATCAGCAGCCCCAATATCAGCGACCTCAACAGCCGAGCCAGCAACAGCAACAACAACTGCCACAACAACTGCCGCAACGGCAATTGCAGTACCAGCCACCACAACAACAGCAGTATCAGCAACAACAGCAGTACCAGCCGCGCGCACCGCCGGCATATCATAATGTCCCTCCTCCTACTGACTACAATCAGCAGAGAAGACCTCCAGGCCCGAAGAGGGCAGAATACCTAGTCCTCCCGGAGTCCTTGGCAGACATTTTCAGTGCTCTAATGGCAGCCAATGCCTTGGTCTTGCCAAGAGAGAAGGCAATCTGACCCCAGAATGCCGATACGTCTAGGTATTGCTATTTCCATAGGCAACCTGGACACACTATTGACACCTGCTTCCAATTTAGATATTACATCCATGATCTCAACGAGCAGGGCGGCATTGACTGGGAGGAGATGAAAAAATACATATCAGCCTTAAAGGTAAGAAGACCACCATAGCAGCAGCAACAACAACAAGTGAGAGCACCAGCACAAGCAGCAGCACCACCGAACATGGGCATAGTGCAGGGCCCGCTTCTGGAGCATCAAAATCAGAACCAAGGTGCCCCATTCTGACAAATAGTCAGTCTAAGGCTAACCGCGGGCAACAGTGGAGGATAGAGGACTCTTCCTCTATCTATTCAACGGGTCACATTCTGAGTACCACAGAACAACTACCACGCCGCACCATCCATATACCCAGACCACAACCCATTACCATTACCCCTATACCAACACCTGCATATCACTCACCCGCACCCGCTAATCCATTACCACCACCCGCTTTCCTTAAGCCCATTACAACCCATGCCACTAGCACTCCACTAAATAACCCCCCGCAAACCAACTACGCACCCCTCCTACCATTCAGACCCCTACTCCGCATACCATTCCCTACTTCACCCGCTACCACTACCGCTTACCCAGATACCATCCAACCTTCTAAACCGCTATTACGCATGCCGTTCCCCACTTCATCCACCATCCAACCATCTAGGCCTCTAATCCGCACCACGCCGCCACCTACTAACCCCACGTCATCGCCCACATGCCAACACTCCACGCCATCCGCACCATCCAACCCTGCGGTACTCAAAGTATCACCCGGACCTTCTACGGCTGAGGAACATGCGCTCCGGAGTGGGAGAATTTTCAACAAAGTTTTTCCTCAGTCAACAGTTAGAGACGGCCCATCACAGCCGACAGAGGAAGCACACAATGAAGAGAGTGCACCAGGCACTCAATATGATCTGCTAAAGCACCTTGACCGGACACCGGCACGAATCTCCGTGCTTGAACTGATTAAAAGATCAAAGACTCACCAAGAAGCTCTGATGGAATATCTGCAGAAGGTGATGGTCAAAGAGGACGTGCCGATGGAAAAGATTGCAGCACTATTAGTTCCTCAGGGGGATCAGCCCTCCATTTCATTTCATATATCGGAACTAGCACCGCCAGGGGCCAGAAGCATGGCTCTGAGCATCACGGTCAACATTTGCAAAAAGGCCGTAGATGCATGCCTTGTTGACACAGGGGCCTCAATCAATGTTTTACCTCCAAAGACCCTGGAACTGTGTGGTGTGCCCAAGGAAAAATGGCTGCCTAGCCCCATCTCCGTTACAGCATATGATAACTCCACCCGTTCCCTTTTGAGAATGGTTTATTTGAAAGTGGAGCTAGGCCCTGTAAGTCATGCTGAGGTTGAATTTCACATCCTGGAAATTGACCATTCTTTAAACGCCATTTTGGGTCGTCCTTACATAAAAACTCTTCAGGCGATTCCCTCCACGAATCATCAATGCCTTAAATTCACCTTTAAAGGACGAATCGTTAAGGTTACGAGCATGCCGATCCTTGCTGCTGCTTATACTTTGAATGTCAAACTCATTTCTTCACCTGGCCGACAACTTTTTCTGTTGGTATTACAGGTTTACCATCCAGTGGCTGATCCTCTGAAAACTGCCACTATTTCTTCTTATCTATTAAATGCCATAAAGAGGGGGAAGTGCATGAGTACCCCAAGATGGAGGATAATGATGAAGAACGGTTATCAGCCTGGAAGAGGCTTGGGCACACAGTTACAAGGCAGGACCACTCCCGTCAAGGACCACTGAGGAGCACCTGGAAGCGGTCTGGGCTATAGGCCGAGAAAAATGAAGCAGGACATTGTTCAGCAAGCAGAGAATGAAGGCGGTCAGAAAGTCTGGGAGACGATGTCTACACCGCACAAGGAAGGTCGGGATCCCCTGACATGGACCCTATATGTAGACACGCTAATTTTGACATCATTTCGAGTAAATTTCATATAATATAATAATGCCTCAGAATGGTCTGATATTTAATCATTGGTTAGCTTTTATTGATTTTTTGGGTTAATTATCTAAAAAGTGTCGGGTCAGACAGATATGATTTAAGTTAATTAATTAAATTATTTTTAACTCAAATTTCAATTAAATATGAAGAAGTCTAAAAGACATCGACTAGTAAAGACGCCATTTAGAGTTTATTCTTATTTTGATATTTAAATTTGAATTTTAATTAATTGATTAATTAACTAAAAGGCGTTTGCATGTCACGACGCCATTTAGGTTTCCTAAGTTCTTTCTACTTCTCTTCCGGATGTTTATCCTTATCTTAATTAATGTAAAAGGCGTCTACCAGTGGCGACACGTTTTATCTAATTACAGAGAAAGATAAATTTTTCTCGGATGTTTATCTTTATCCTAATCGGTCTAAAAGATGTCTTCCATGGGCGACGCGTTTTAGATGATTACAGATAAAGATGAATTAACCTGTATTTATCTGTTAGTTAAGATGGATAAATCTCAAAATTTCTCCATGTAAATCCGCGGACGTAAAGAAGTTTATAAATACCCTGCCTCTTGAATGGGTGACAGAGTTAGTGATTGAAGTGATTGAAGTGACATTGAAGTGATAATTGAGTGAAAATTGAAGCGACGACGTCCAAACGTTGAAGTGCTGCTGTTTCCAGAAGTCGGCGTCCATTCTTCATCCATTCTTCATCTGTCCAAGACCAGGGCTTTCCAGGGGCCATCCATCATTAACCTTCAATTCAATTTTTGCACTCTTTTTCATATTTTTCATCTCATTAGTCTTACCATTTTATCACATCACTCCATGCAACACACACAACACTAGCATCATTTTCAAAACCTATTTGATAAAGGGGTTTAAAAGACCACTGAACAAGTGAGTTTTTTTTCTATTTAGTTGCATGTTTAAAACTTTGTTTGGAATAGATACTACTTTTGCCTAAGTTCTCATCATCATTTTTTCTTTCTATTTCTTACAAAATACAAAGGAGAATCAAAGGGAGGGAATCAATAGTAAATCACAAGGACTTTGGACGATCCTCAAGAACTCAACAACAATCAAAGCAAGAACAAACAAAAGAAAGGGCTCTCTTTTTTCAGCCGGCTGAAGGAGGGGAACCAAGAGCTCAATATCTCCCACATCCAAACAGGTAGGCGATCAAACTTTTTCTTTTGGAACTTTTTAGTCAAAAGTTTCTGGCGATCACATCACTTAGTTTCTTTTTAATAGGTTTATTTTGCACTTAAACAACATAGTTTTTTCATGATAATCACATACTTATTTTAAGCACTCACAGCTTTTTTGGCGATCACGGTGGGACTTGGTCTCGCCATCTTTTAGTTCTTTGTTCTTTCTGTTACCAATCGGGCACCCACGGTGCATCACTTGTGTCTCTCGACACGCCCTCACTAATTGGTGAGTGTTTTTAGTTTAGTTAATTTCCTACGTGCACCACGTGTACACCCCTGCGGCAAGATCTTGCCCTCCCCGTTGATCAGTTGAAAAGCTGTTTTTGTGATGAAATGTTGTATGATTGACTGATATCTTAGTTGTTTAGTTGATAAAATCATCCTGTTAAAATCTGAAACAAAAAATCTTTTGCATGAGCTGATTATTTATCGTTTTATCATGTTTGAGGGGGAATCAATCCAGAAATTTCTCTTGGAAAACTGCATCTGCGACTTGAAAAGCGTCCAGAAACAACGACGCATTTCAAACTGCGTCGTCATACCCAGACGCCTTTCAGTCTCTTTTCTTTGTTGTCTGCTATCTGAGCTTCTGCGAAAACTTAAGGCTCTGTTTGAATAGCGTCGACCAGAAGCGACGTGATTCAGGCAGTTTCTTATTTCTTCTTCAGTTCTCAGATTTTTGTGATCTGTGTGCTATTACCCATTATATATTAAGCATTAGAGGCCATCCAGGCTACAGGTCATACACATTGAGGCTAACACCCTCTTTTTCTTAGGAACACTCTTCTTGACGCCTTCAACTCTCTCTGATTGGGTCGGTCCCTTGATCAGACTAGAGTAGTTGGCGTTAAAGACTTCCGTAAGTCCCCAAAATCAAGGTATTCCTCCTTGATTATCAGGCTGGTTGTACCATTTGAAGTCCTAGTTAGATTTCCATAACGTTGTGAGAGGAAGCCATAGAATATAACGGTGGACATTGAACTGAAACTAGGATCCCATCCCTTGAGCGAATTTGTGATTTAATTAAATCCAAATAACCCAACAAGGAATCCTAAAATCATGTTAAACATCCACTTGTTTGTTTAATCTCTGTACAACTTGTTTGTCAATCTCTGAAAAAAAAAATCTAATATCATGTTGCTCCGATCAGGCAGGGACTTGAGCGTGGCTCCAGATGCCATGATCAACTACGAGGGAGATGCTAATGCCCCTCGCAATTCTGATTACCATTTCGAGAGCGGGAGAGATGCTGATGCCTCCCGTAATTTTCTTCCCATTCCAACTTGACATGAGGGGAATGTCTCAACCCCTCTTTATCATCCTCATGATCAATATCTTGATCCTCCCCCGCATGTGCATGCGGTTCCTAATCCTACCTTTGAGGGGGACATGAATCCTGATGATCCATCAACTTCTGATCCCTCGGATCTTGTAAATGCTTTGGGAGTTCTTGCCTCCCGTCTGGACTCTCAGCAGTTCGAGGCGATCCAGTCCATTCTGAAGGGGAGACGCCCATGGAGTCTGCCGATCCGAACCCTGCGGTTCCCCCTGCCATCCCTCAGTAACCTCCTCACCATCCTCGCTACATTCATCAGGCCATGGAAGGCCTCCATGTCACTTCTCGGCCAGCTGGGCCGCAACTTTCCTTTTCTAGGCAACCGGCCAGACCGCTGACGCCCGCTTACCAAAATGCCCTCGGGCATCGCGGAAGCTCTGTCGGATCTCCTCTTTACTGTCCTCCTTGTCCGACGTACTCTAGGCAACAGGCCTATGAAGTACCTCCACCTCCCCCTCCTCCCCAGGCTGATCCGACCATGCAAGCGTTGTTGGCCAAGATGGAGCGCATGGATGAACAATTCAACAACCTCCAGAAGATGATGGGGGTCAAAGCTGCCCCAGAGATCAATTTACCACGTCTGCCAGTGTTCCACCTGCCACCCTCTGAGATGCCAGTGTACCGAAAGTATAACGGTACTGGTAACCCCTTCACCCACTTGAAGGAGTTTATGTACGAGTCATCTTTCTGGCAAAACGACAAGAGGTCGTTGGCCTTTTTGTTCAGGAGATCTTTAGAGGGACCAGCCCTCGAGTGGTTCTTTTCCTTGGAACCCTCCGAAGTAGAGGACTATGGTATCGTCTCCCGAAAATTCATTCAACGATACCAGGACAAAGTTGCCCCCTCCCTGTCCATTACTGACTTAATAGCTGAGAAGATGAAGCCCGATGAGGAGTTTGTCAGTTTTGCCGACAGATGGAGGGGCTTGGCCGAGAAAGTTAAAGATCACTTGTCTGAGTCAGAGCAAGTAAAGATGCTCATTTCCAACGCAACGCCTCAGTTCAAACTAGTCCTTTCCCTGAACAATCTGACCAGCATGGCAGAGCTCTATGAAAGAGCGCGGTACTGTCAGAATGCCTTCAAGGACGCTACGTTCTCTTGCGTCTTTGATCCTCACAGACCTAGCAGGCCTCCACCTCGGAAGCCTGTAGTGCCGAATTCTACCAGCACAGGTCCAACTACTGAGGGCACGCTCTCTCATGAGCAAGTCAGTAGTATAAACAACAATTCGCCCCAGTTCGTGAGGAGTCAACAACAATACCAGAGGCCACCGCAGCCGAACTAGCAGGGGTACAGGCAGCAGTCGAACCCTCAGTATCAGCAGCCCCAATATCAGCGACCTCAACAGCCGAACCAGCAACAGCAACAGCCACAGCAGCCGCCGCAACGGCAGTTACAGTACCAGCCTCCGCCACAGCAGCAGTACCAGCCGCACGCACCGCCAACATATCATAATGTCCCTCCTCCTACTGACTACAATCAGCAGAGAAGACCTCCAGGCCCGAAGAGGGCAGAATACCCAGTCCTCCCGGAGTCCTTGGCAGGCATTTTCAGTGCTCTAATGGCAGCCAATGCCTTGGTCCTGCCAAGAGAGAAGGCAATCTGGCCCCAGAATGCTGATACGTCTAGGTATTGTTATTTCCATAGGCAACATGAACACACTATTGACACCTGCTTCCGATTTAGAGATTACATCCATGATCTCAACGAGCAGGGCGACATTGACTGGGAGGAGATGAAAAAATACATATCAGCCTTAAAGGCAAGAAGACCACCACAGCAGCAGCAACAACAACAAGTGAGAGCACCAGTACAAGCAGCACCACCACCGAACATGGGCATAGTGCAGAACCCGCTTTCAGAGCATCAAAATCAGAACCAAGTTGCCCCCATTCTGACAAATAGCCGGTCTGAGCCTAACTGCGGGCAACAGTGGAGGATAGAGGACTCTTCTTCTATCTATTCAACGGGTCACATTCCGAGTACCGCAGAACAACCACCACGCCGCACCATCCATATACCCAGACCACAACCCATTACCATTACCCCTATACCAACACCCGCATATCACTCACCCGCACCCGCTAACCCATTACCACCACCCGCTTTCCTTAAGCCCATTACACCCCACGCCACTAGCACTCCACTAAATAACCCCCCGCAAACCAACTACGCACCCCTCCTACCATTCAGACTCCTACTCCGCATACCATTCCCTACTTCACCCGCTACCACAACCGCTTACCCAGATACCATACAACCTTCTAAACCGCTATTACGCATGCCGTTCCCCACTTCATCCACCATCCAACCACCAAGGCCTCTAATCCGCACAAAGCCGCCACCTACTAACCCCACGTCATCGCCCACATGCCAACACTCCACGCCATCCGCACCATCCAACCCTGCGGTACTCAAAGTATCACCCGGACCTTCCGCGGCTGAGGAACATGCGCTCCGGAGTGGGAGAATTTTCAACAAAGTTTTTCCTCAGTCAATAGTTAGAGACGGCCCATCACAGCCGATAGAGTAAGCACACAATGAAGAGAGTGCACCAGGCACTCAATATGATCTGCTGAAGCACCTTGACCGGACACTGGCACGAATCTCCGTGCTTGAACTGATTAAAAGATCAAAGACTCACCAAGAAGCTCTGATGGAATATCTGCAGAAGGTCAATGGTCAACGAGGACGTGCCGGTGGAAAAGATTGCAGCACTATTAGTTCCTTAGGGGGATCAGCCCTCCATTTCATTGCATACATCGGAACTAGCACCGCCGAGGGCCAGAAGCATGGCTCTGAGCATCACGGTCAACATTTGCAAAAAGGCCGTAGATGCATGCCTGGTTGACACAGGGGCGTCAATCAATGTTCTACCTCCAAAGACCCTGGAACTGTGTGGTGTGCCCAAGGAAAACTGGCTGCCTAGCCCCATCTCCGTTACAGCATATGATAAATCCACCCATTCCCCTCTGGGAATGGTTTATTTGAAAGTGGAGCTAGGCCTTGTAAGTCATGCTGAGGTTGAATTTCACATCCTAAAAATTGACCCTTCTTTAAACGCCATTTTGGGTCGTCCTTACATAAAAACTCTTCAGGCGATTCCCTCCACGAATCATCAATGCCTCAAATTCACCTTTGAAGGACGAATCGTTAAGGTTACGAGTATGCTGATCCTTGCTGCTGCTCATACTTTGAATGTCAAACCCAAATTTCTTCACCTGGCTGACAACCTTTTCTGTCGGTATTACAGGTTTACCATCCAGTGGCTGATCCTCTGAAAACTGCCACTATTTCTCCTTATCCATTAAATGCCATAAAGAGGGGGAAGTGCATGAGTACCCCAGGATGGAGAATAATGATGAAGAATGGCTATAAGCCTGGAAGAGGCCTGGGTACACAGTTACAAGGCATGACCACTCCCGTCAAGGACCACTGAGGAGCACCTGGAAGTGGTCTGGGCTATAGGCCGAGAAAAATGAAACAAGACATTGTTCAGCATGCAGAGAATGAAGGCGGTCAGAAAGTCTGGGAGACGATGTCTACACCACACAAGGAAGGTCGGGACCCCCTAACATGGACCCTATACACTCATTTTGTAAAGGGGCCCGTAATAAGCCATGACAACACGGTGGTCATTACTTCGTGTTTTGACCTCCATGATATATATGGGAGAGACTTGGCTAGGCATTGCTCAGAACTACTCACGTACCAGTCCTTGGAGGCTCTGCGGCCTATGAAGAGGAGAAAATTCCAAGATCCTGAATGTGAATGGTACAGGTGGTTCGATCTGAGAGACCTCTACATCGCGCTGAACAGGCTGTTTCTCGATCCTGTAGAACCCAAGTGGCCGTCACATATCGATGAGCTGATCGAAGGTCCCGATGCTATTTTCGACAAAAGGATACTGCTGTTAGAAGAGACTGATGAAGGGGAGCCAGATGACCCCTATGAAGCTGGCTACACCACGGATCTACTTTGGAGGGGGACTTATCTTTCTCATGTTTTCATGATTCACACCTTGTTTCGCACTTTGCTCTTGACCCCGACTTGGTCGCGGGTCATCATTGAAGACATTCCACGGGCCCCACCCGTTATGCTTACTCTGTCCCCTCGGGACCTCATTCCACCACCTCCTCTCGATCTAGAGAGGACGTATGATTTAATCTGGGACATGCTGCTGTATGATCCTCCTAATCCCTTGGCCTTGGTGCCACTTCCTCCATCTAATTCTCCTTCTATTTATATTCATTCCTGTTTTATACTTAACTCTTCTATTGACAAAAAAAAAACGCCAATTTGGCAACAAATTCTTCCCATATCCTCATTGAGGAAACCTCTTACTTGGCCGATTATACCCCATCGCGCGGGTCTTTCGGTCAAGATTCTCTTCTAAATCTACTATGTCCCTCCCCTCGGGAGGATTCTCCTGTATTTCCATCTGTATCCCATGATTTTCATTCCACTTCATCTTCATTAGGTCAGAATAGGGAGTCTAGTGAAGTTAGACAGTCTTGCTCTAGGCTAATTTATCTGGTTAGGAAGTTTAGAAAGTCTAAGGGTAGATAGATTCCAGATAGATACCTTCAGGACTTAGCTAACAGATGTCTTTCTTGTTCGATGATCCCTCAGCTATTGGAAAATCCCATTCAGATGCCAGAAGACTGTATGGACGATGAATTAGTCAATGATGGATATGGGGTGTATGAGTTGATACATGAAAAAGACCCCATTGTTGAAGATGAAGAAGATGACGAGGACGCAGCTGAGGCGTATGCTAGTGGAGTGAAGAGATTCGATGAACCCAGTTGCCGTAGAAGAGCCCACCAGAGAAATCAATTTAGGGACTGAAGACGAACCTAAGGTTGTCCTCGTCAGCAAGAATCTTTCTAAAGAAGATGAGAAGGCAATGGTACAAGTTCTTAAAGATTATAAGGACACTTTCGCCTGGAGTTATGAAGATATGCCGGGGTTAGACTCGTCATTAGTGGAACACAGATTGACATTAAAGGATGGAGCTAGCCCGGTCAAACGGAAGTTAAGACGATTCCACCCACAAATGACTTTAAAGATGAAGGAAGAGGTCGACAAATTACATAAAGCTAAATTCATTAGAGTTGTCCTTTATCCACAATGGGTGGCCAACATAGTCCCGGTTATGAAGAAGGACGGGAAAGTCAGGATTTGCATTGACTTCCGAGATCTAAACCGGGCGTGTCCTAAAGATGATTTTCCATTTCCTCATATTGATGTACTTATTGATAACACGGCTGGATATGAGACTTTATCATTTATGGATGGGTTTTCAGGATACAATCAGATTAAATTGGCAGAAGAAGATTAGGAAAAGACATCATTCACTACACCTTGGGGGACGTATTGCTATGTCGTCATGCCATTTGGATTAAAGAATGCTTGAGCCACTTATCAGAGGGCTATGATGGCAATATTTCACGACATGATGCACATAGATCTAGAAGTGTATGTGGATGACTTGTTGGTTAAATCTAAGATGAAGGTTGAGCATGCCAAAGTTCTGGCAAGAGTATTAGACAGATCAGGGGAATATCAGTTAAAGATGAACCCCAAGAAATGTGTATTCGGGGTATCTTCAGGAAAATTACTTGGATTCATTGTCAGCAAACGGGGAATTGAGATCGATCCCAACAAGGCGAAGGTTATCAGAGAGATGCCACCACCCAAGAACTTGAAGGAGTTAAAGAGGATTAATCGGGAGGTTGCAATTTATTCGCCGTTTTGTTTCCCAGCACTCACAAAGGTGTAAGCCGTTCTACGAGCTTACCAAGCCGGGAGTCAAATTCGATTGGGACGATAAGTGTCAAGAGGCATTCGATGGATTAAAGAATTATTTGGCAAGTCCTCCTGTTTTGAGACCACCATCTCCAGGCAAACCATTGATACTTTACATTTCTGTCCTGGATGATGCAGTGGGGGCTGTCCTAGCACAAGAGGATGAAGAAGGAAAGGAGAGGGTAGCCTATTATCTCTCTAAACTTCTCAACCCTGCTGAACAGAGATATACAGGGATGGAGAAAACATGTGCAGCATTGGTTTGGGTGGTTCAGAAATTGAAACATTATTTTCTAGCCCATGAAGTCCATCTCATCGCTAGGATGAATCCGATCAAGTTTCTGCTGTAGAAATCTGTTCTTACCGATAGGTTAGCACGATGGCAAAGCTTTCTATCTCAATTCGATATCACTTACATTCAGCAGAAAGCGATAAAAGGCTATGCCATAGTAGAACATCTCGCTCATCATCCCCTTCCTCGTTTTGATCCAGTGCAATCGGAGTTTCTGGATGAGGAACTGATGTCCATAGACAAAATCAGAGATGATATGTGGACTCTGCATTTTGACGGAGCTCTGAATTCCCATGGAAAGGGTATTGGCATTGTTTTGTTATCACCCGAAGGTATCACCATTCCACAAGTCTTTCAGCTTGACTTTCCAGTCACCAACAATATAGCTGAATATGAGGCGCTCCTTGCTGGCCTCGAGGCCCCTCATTCCCATGGTGTTACCAAACTCAGGATTGTGGGTGATAGCCAATTGATTCTTCGTCAAGTGTTAATCAAGTATCGAACCTTTTATCCCAAACTCAAGCCTTATCAAGAACTTACTTTTGCTTATTCAAAACTTTTTACGAAACTGATCTTCGTCCATGTTCCTAGAAATCAGAACATCTTAGCTGACGCTCTAGCCTCACTTGCATCTTCTCTTGATTTTTCAATCAGTAGGTAATGTGAATTAATCATAATTCATAGGCGTCTTTCACCCGCCGTAAAAGACCCTTCATTTCTTAGAACTAAGGAAAAGTTGCTGAAGAAAGTCAGAGATGAAGATATTGTGAAAAAGAGAGAAATCATGTTGATTGAGCTGTTAGAAGAGATGGATGATGAACAGAAGCCATGGTACTATGAAATCGCCAAATATTGTGAAGATCAATCGTATCCTGAATAAGCCACAGCTGAGGAGAAAAGGGCTATCAGGAGAGTTGCTCAACGATACACCCTAGTTGGGGGAGCACTGTACAAAAGAGGTTTTGATGGAGTTCTTCTGAGATGTCTACTCGAAGATGAGCTTTGGAAGGTTATGGAAGGAGCTCATGCTGGAGTTTGTGGTGGCCATGTTAATGGACAAATGCTAGCAAAGAAGATCCTTAGACAAGGATTTTATTGGCCAACCATGGAAGAAGACTGTGTAGGATATGTCCGTAGGTGTGCTAAGTGTCAACTTCACGCCGACAAAATCCATTCTCCTGCATCTTCACTCCATCCTGTTTCTTCCCCATGACCTTTCTCTATGTGGGCTTTTGATATCATTGGACCCCTTGGCAATCCTGATTCCGGCATCAAGCAAAAGTCTTTCATCCTCACGGCAACGGAATACTTCATCAAATGGGCAGAAGCTGAAGCATACACGGAAGTCAAAGCATCAACCGTCTGCAAGTTCATCATGAAGAACATCATCACCAGATTTGGAATTCCAAGCACCATCGTCCCCGACAATGGACCGCAGTTTGTGTCATAAGAATTGAAAGACCTTTGCAACAGGTACAAAATTGCATTGCATCATTCGTCTCCTTATTATCGGCAAGGCAATGGCCAAGCAGAGGCAACTAACAAGACTTTGATAAAAATCATCAAAAAGACGTGCAAATATAACAAGTTCACAGACTGGCCAGAAAAATTAGTTGAGGCTCTATGGGCCTACCGAACTTCAATCCGCACGCCCACTGGGCAGACTCCTTATTCCTTAACATTTGTAATGGAGGCAGTAGTCCCATACGAGATCCTTATACAATCGTTAAGAGTACAATTGAACAAGGAATTTTCCATTGATGAACATCGTTCAACACTCTTTGCTCAATTGGAACTCTTAGACGAGAGAAGATGGTCAGCTGCTAATCATGCAAGAGTTTATCAAAATAGACTAGCACGTTTTTATCGAAAGAAAGTCATTGAACGTAAGTTCAAAGTTGGTGAAATGGTCGTCAAAAGAATTTTTGTAAAACCTGGTGGTCCGCATTCTAAGCTCCAACCCAACTGGGAAGGACCTTATGTTATATCACATGCTTTTCCTGGTAACGCTTATCGTCTAGTCAATACAGAAGGAGAAGAGCTAACTCACCCCTGTAACGGTTTGCATCTTAAGAAATACTACCCTTAAGTTAAAGAGTCCATTAGCATGGTACAAAGACGAGTGCAATCAGAAAATTTAGAAACTCAAATTTCCTTATAAGTCTGGATAATTTAACTCAATCCCATTACTACACACACTGACACGTTTGATTCGTGAGTAACAAGAGATGCCAAGTCCTAAGGAATACCGAAAGCTTGACTGAAAGAGTAAAGTACAAATCATTCTTTGGAAGCAAAATTCTGTTTTTTACACTCGGCCCATGAGAAAAGAAAAGAAAAGCAAAGCAAAGGCAAATGCCAAACGTCAAATCAAAAAGGCCATCACATTACGAACATTACATCAAGGCCGTGAAATGAAACAAAAGGGAACGCAAGGTCGATAAATATCCCGAAAAGAAAATGACCAAACCCCAACAGATATTAGGGTAAGAAAGGAACATCTTTTTAGGTCTCCGGAACTTTCTCATGGGCTTTCTAAACCAATTCTTCTTTTCTTTCTAAAGAGGTGTACTCCAAACTTAAGGAACGGCCTAGATTGACTGAAGGTCAAATCATCAAATGGGATCATGAATGGAAACACAAGTTCAAACACAATGGGTTTAAGTTAAATTATTAAACAACAATTTGGAAATTAAGTTAATAAATGAATATGATCTTTTGATCTGAGTACCATGCTGGTCTTTTAGTTCACATCATATTTCAAAAAAAAAAAATGCATATTTTAAAAGTCCAAAAAAATACATATGTCAAAATTAAAAAAAAAGTACATATTTCAAAAGCCAAAAAAAATACATATATCTCAAAATTCAAAAAAAATACATATTTCAAAACCAAAAAAAAAAGTACATAAACAACAAAAATATTTCCATTAGCATTTGCTTATTGAATTTGGTATGCTTCATTCCTTTTATTTTCAGTGAGCATTTGTCTGCTTGTATGTTGCATTTTGCTTAAGTTTGATTATTCACATTACCTTTGTTAATAAAGGCTATGCCCCTTAACCCTTCTACCAAGGATATGATCAAGTAGTCGGTTACTTAACCAGGCAAGGGGCTAAGACTGAATAGATGCTTAACCTGTTTGTTCAAGTCATATACAGGACACAAGGCATGAAGAAAGTTGGAATCCGGTTGGGAATCAGCTAGAACCTGTTTCTGCGACTGAAACGGCGCCATTTAACAGCGACGCGTTTTAGGTGATTGAAGGGCGTCGGCTCGACACGACGCATTTCAGGCTTCTCTGCTATTTTACCCGAAATCCAATGATTATCCATATTTTGATGCTTGTTTGAAGTTACTGATGAACTTTTGAGTGTAGGAAAATTAAAGAAAACCCAAATGAAGCTGGAAATATCAAGAAGATCCCATTATGGGAGTTTATGAAGTCTCGACCGTAGCTAAAAAGACGGTTATTTCTACCCTTGTACTATTCCATGTAATTCATTTGTATTACTATATGATAAGTATTTATTAGAGCATATAAAGGACCTTGTGGTTTTGATGAAACTGGAATTTGAGTTCCCCTACAACAAAAACAGTGATAATTCCACAGAATTCTTAATCGCACGGATAGGCCGTTAGATTGTTAATAATTAGTGAGGATGATGGTTCCACTTTTGTGAAACGGTGTGTGGATAAACGAGCTTCGGCTTAGCACTGAATTATAAGAATTGGTATCTTGACTCATTAATGACAATTTGACAATATTATCTTTGATTAATTTATATTTTATTTAACTTTATTTATTTTTTTTAGCCCAGCATGCATCATATAGGACTTTGAAATCACTGTGATAAGAATTAATTACTGATTAAGTTTCAGACCATTAAATCAAATAACTCCAACATGATATGAAATATTCCATTCCGAATTGAATATCTTGATTATCTTTGAGGTTCGCTTGAAGATATCCTTGGAATTCTATCTTTTCTTGGACTCTTTATCCAATATTTCTTGTTTTCTTTTAAGATCCATCATGGCTGCAGCACGTACACATTGGCTGGCAAACGCTCCCCATGATGAAACCTACAGTGTCTATGACCTGGGGTACTTCCCACTCCGAGGAGGTTGATCGACTTTATTTTATTTCCTTGTCTACCTCATCCAGACATGATTGATTCCAATGATCTCCTTGAACTATTTTCATCAATGATCTTGAGAAAAATTCCAATCATATGATGTTAAGAGCGTGTCTCATCACACATTGGCATCACCTTTTCAGTACATTCCATTTCATTTCACTCCCTTACAAAGACGATGCCAATGTGAGGCAGCTGTAGGCACGCTAATTTTGACATCATTTCGAGTAAATTTCATATCATATAATAATGCCTCAGAATGGTCTGATATTTAATCATTGGTTAGTTTTTATTGATTTTTTGGGTTAATTATCTAAAAAGTGTCGGGTCAGACAGATATGATTTAAGTTAATTAATTAAATTGATTTTAACTCAAATTTCAATTAAAATATGAAGAAGCCTAAAAGACGTCGACTAGTAAAGATGCCATTTAGAGTTTATTCTTATTTTGATATTTAAATTTGAATTTTTATTAATTGATTAATTAACTAAAAGGCGTTTACATGTCACGACGCCATTTAGGTTTCCTAAGTTTTTTCTACTTCTCTTCCGGATGTTTATCCTTATCTTAATTAATGTAAAAGGCGTCTACCAGTGGCGACACGTTTTATCTAATTACAGAGAAAGATAGATTTTTCTCGGATGTTTATCTTTATCCTAATCGGTCTAAAAGGCGTCTTCCATGGGCGACGCGTTTTAAATAATTACAGATAAAGATGAATTAACCTGTATTTATCTGTTGGTTAAGATGGATAAATCTCAAAATTTCTCCATATAAATCCGCGGACGCAAAGAAGTTTATAAATACCCTGCCTCTTGAATGGGTGACAGAGTTAGTGATTGAAGTGATTGAAGTGACATTGAAGTGATAATTGAGTGAAAATTGAAGCGACGACGTCCAAATGTTGAAGTGCTGCTGTTTCCAGAAGTCGGCGTCCATTCTTCATCCATTCTTCATCTGTCCAAGACCAAGGCTTTCCAGGGGCCATCCATCATTAACCTTCAATTCAATTTTTGCACTCTTTTTCATATTTTTCATCTCATTAGTCTTACCATTTTATTACATCACTCCATGCAACACACACAACACTAGCATCATTTTCAAAACCTATTTGATAAAGGGGTTTAAAAGACCACTGAACAAGTGAGTTTTTTTTCTATTTAGTTGCATGTTTAAAACTTTGTTTGGAATAGATACTACTTTTGCCTAAGTTCTCATCATCGTTATTTCTTTCTATTTCTTACAAAATACAAAGGAGAATCAAAGGGAGGGAATCAATAGCAAATCACAAGGACTTTGGACGATCCTCAAGAACTCAACAACAATCAAAGCAAGAACAAACAAAAGAAAGGGCTCTCTTTCTTCAGCCGGCTGAAGGAGGGGAACCAAGAGCTCAATATCTCCCACATCCAAACAGGTAGGCGATCAAACTCTTTCTTTTGGAACTTTTTAGTCAAAAGTTTCTGGCGATCACATCACTTAGTTTCTTTTTAATAGGTTTATTTTGCACTTAAACAACATAGTTTTTTCATGATAATTACACACTTATTTTAAACACTCACACTATACACTCATTTTGTAGAGGGGCCCGTAATAAGCCATGACAACACAGTGGTCATTACTTCATGTTTTGACCTCCACGATATATATGGGAGAGACTTGGCTAGGCATTGCTCAGAACTACTAACGTACCAGTCCTTGGAGGCTCTGCGGCCTATGAAGAGGAGAAAATTCCAAGATCCTGAATGTGAATGGTACAGGTGGTTCGATCTGAGAGGCCTCTACATCGCATTGAACAGGCTGTTTCTCGATCCTGCAGAACCCAAGTGGCCGGTACAGATCGACGAGCTGATCGAAGGTCCCGATGCTATTTTCGACAAAAGGATACTGCTGTCAGAAGAGACTGATGAAGGGGAGCCAGATGATCCCTATGAAGCTGGCTACACCACAGATCTGCTTTGGAGGGGGACTTATCCTTCTCATGTTTTCATGCTTCACACCTTGTTTCACACTTTGCTCTTGACCTCGACTTGGTCGCGGGTCATCATTGAAGACATTCCACGGGCCCCGCCCGTTATGATTACTCTGTCCCCACGGGACCTCATTCCACCACCTCCTCTCGATCTAGAGAGGATGTATGATTTAATCTGGGACATACTGTTGTATGATTCCCCTAATCCTCTGGCCTTGGTGCCACTTCCCTAATCTCATTCTCCTTCTATTCATCTTCATTCCTGTTTTATGCTTAACTCTTCTATTGCCCAAAAAAAAACACCAATTTGGCAACAAATTCTTCCCAGATCCTCATTGAGGAAACCTCTTACTTGGCCGATTATACCCCATCGCGCAGGTCTTTCGGTCAAGATTCTCTTCTAAATCTACTTTGCCCCTCCCCACGGGAGGATTCTCCTGTATTTCCATCTGCATCCCATGATTTTCATTCTGCTTCATCTTCATTAGGTCATAATAGGGAGTCTAGTGAAGTTAGGGAGTCTAGTTCTAGGCAATTTAATCAGGTTAGGAAGTCTAGAAAATCTAAGGGTAGACAGATTCCAGATAGATATCTCCAGGATTTAGCTGATAGATGCCTTTCTTACTCAATGATCCCTCAGTTATTGGAAAATCCCATTCAGATGCCAGAAGAATGTATGGACGATGAGCTAGTCAACGATGGATGAAGAGGATTAGGGGGATACATGAAAAAAGACCCCATTGTTGAAGATGAAGAAGATGACGAGGACGCGGCTGAGGCATATGCCAGTGGAGTGAAGAGATTCGATGAACCCTCAGCTGTCGTAGAAGAGCCCACCAGAGAAGTCAATTTAGGGACTGAAGACGAACCTAAGGTTGTCCTCGTCAGCAAGAATCTTTCTGAAGAAGATGAGAAGGCAATGGTGCAAGTTCTTAAAGATTATAAGGACACTTTCGCCTGGAGTTATGAAGATATGCCGGGGTTAGACTTGTCATTAGTGGAACACAGATTGACATTAAAGGAAGGACCTAGCCCGGTCAAACAGAAGCTATGGCGATTCCACCCACAAATGGCTTTAAAAATGAAGGAAGAGGTCGACAAGCTACATAAAGCCAAGTTCATTAAAGTTGTTCTCTATCCACAATGGGTGGCCAACATAGTCCCGGTCATGAAGAAGGATGGGAAGGTCAGGATTTGCATTGACTTCCGAGATCTAAACTGGGCGTGTCCTAAAGATGATTTTCCATTGCCCCATATTGACGTACTCATTGATAACATTGCTGGCTATGAGACCTTATCATTTATGGATGGATTTTCAGGATATAACCAGATCAAGGTGGCAAAAGAAGATCAGGAGAAGACATCATTCACTACACCTTGGGGAACATACTGCTATGTTGTTATGCCATTTGGATTAAAGAATGCTGGAGCCACTTAACAGAGGGCTATGATGGCAATATTTCATGACATTATGCATATAGATCTAGAAGTGTATGTGGATGACTTGTTGGTTAAATCTAAAACGAAGGCTGAGCATGCCAAAGTTCTGGCAAGAGTGTTAGAGAGATCAAGGGAATATCAGTTAAAGATGAACCCCAAGAAATGTGTATTTGGGGTATCCTCAGGGAAATTACTTGGATTCATTGTCAGCAAACGGGGAATTGAGATCGATCCCAACAAGGCGAAGGCTATCAGAGAGATGCCACCCCCCAAGAACTTGAAGGAGTTAAGAGGATTAATCGGGAGGTTGCAATTTATTCGCCGTTTTGTCTCCCAGCACTCACAAAGGTGTAAGCCGTTCTACGAGCTTACCAAGCCAGGAGTCAAATTCGATTGGGATGATAAGTGTCAGGAGGCATTCGATGGATTAAAGAATTATTTGGCAAGTCCTCCTGTTTTGAGACCACCATCTCCAGGCAAACCATTGATACTTTACATTTCTGTCCTAGATGATGCAGTGGGGGCTGTCATAGCACAAGAGGATGAAGAAGAAAAGGAGAGGGCAGCCTACTATCTCTCTAAACTTCTCAACCCCGCTGAGCAGAGATATACAGCGATGGAGAAAACATGTGCAGCATTGGTTTGTGTTGTTCAGAAATTGAAGCATTATTTTCTAGCCCATAAAGTCCATCTCATCGCTAGAATGAATCCAATCAAGTTTCTTCTGGAGAAATCTGTCCTTACTGATAGGTTAGCGCGATGACAAAGCTTTCTATCTCAATTCGATATCACTTACATTCAGCAGAAAGCGATCAAAGGCTATGCCATAGCAGAACATCTCGCTCATCACCCCCTTCCTCGTTTTGATCCAGTCCAATCGGAGTTTCTGGATGAGGAACTGATGTCCATAGACAAAATCAGAGATGATATGTGGACTCTGCATTTTGACGGAGCTCTGAAATCCCATGGAAAGGGTATTGGCATTGTTCTGTTATCACCCGAAGGTATCACCATTCCACAAGCCTTTCAGCTTGACTTTCCAGTCACCAACAATATAGCTGAATATGAGGCGCTCCTTGCTGGCCTCGAGGCTGCTCACTCCCATGGTGTTACCAAACTCAGGATTGTGGGTGATAGCCAACTGATTCTTCGTCAAGTGTTAACCAAGTATCGAACCCTTGATCCCAAACTCAAGCCTTATCAAGAACTTACTTCTGCTTATTCAAAGCTTTTTGCCAAATTGATCTTCATCCATATCCCTAGGAATCAGAACATCTTAGCTGATGCTCTAGCCTCACTTGCATCTTCTCTTGATTTTTCAATCAGCAGGCAATCTGAATCAATTATAGTTCATAGGCGTCTTTCACCTGCCGTGAAAGACCCTTCATTTCTGAGAACCAAGGAAAAGTTGCTGAAGATGGTCAGAGATGGAGATATCATGGAGAAGAGAGAAATCATGTTGATGGAGCTGTTAGAAGAGGTGGATGATGAAAAGAAGCCATGGTACTATGAAATTGCCAAATATTGTGAAGATCAATCATATCCTGAAGAAGCCACAGCTGAGGAGAAAAGGGCTATCAGGAGAGTTGCTCAACGATACACCATAGTTGGGGGAGCACTGTATAAAAGAGGTTTTGATGGAGTTCTTCTGAGATGTCTGGACGAAGATGAGCTTTAGAAGGTTATGGAAGGAGCTCACGCTGGAGTTTGTGGTGGCCATGTTAATGGACAAATGCTAGCAAAGAAGATCCTTAGACAAGGATTTTATTGGCCAACTATGGAAGAAGACTGTGTATGATATGTCCGTAGGTGTGCTAAATGTCAACTTCACGCCGACAAAATTCATTCTCCTGCATCTTCACTCCATCCTGTTTCTTCTCCATGGCCTTTCTCCATGTGGCCTTTCGATATCATTGGACCCCTTGGCAATCCTGATTCCGGCATCAAGCAAAAATCTTTCATCCTCACGGCAACGGAATACTTCACCAAGTGGGCAGAAGCTGAAGCATACACGGAAGTCAAAGCATCAACCGTCTGCAAGTTCATCATGAAGAACATCATCACCAGATTTGGAATTCCAAGCACCATCGTCCCCGACAATGGACCGCAGTTTGTGTCATAAGAATTGAAAGACCTTTGCAACAGGTACAAAATTGCATTGCATCATTCGTCTCCTTATTATCGGCAAGGCAATGGCCAAGCAGAGGCAACTAACAAGACTTTGATAAAAATCATCAAAAAGACGTGCAAATATAACAAGTTCACAGACTGGCCAGAAAAATTGGTTGAGGCTCTATGGGCCTACCGAACTTCAATCTGCACGCCCACTGGGCAAACTCCTTATTCCTTAACATTTGGAATGGAGGCGGTAGTTCCATACGAGATCCTGACACCGTCATTAAGAGTACAATTGAACAAGGAATTTGTCATTGATGAACATTGTTCATCACTCCTTGCTCAATTGGAACTCTTATACGAGAGAAGATGGTCAGCTGCTAATCATGCAAGAGTTTATCAAAATAGACTAGCACGTTTTTATCAAAAGAAAGTCATTAAACATAAGTTCAAAGTTGGTGAAATGGTTGTCAAAAGGATTTTTGTAAAACCTGGTGGTCCGCGTTCTAAGCTCCAACCCAACTGGGAATGACCTTATGTTATATCACATGCTTTTCCTGGTAACGCTTATCGTCTAGTCAATGCAGAATGAGAAGAGCTAACTCACCCCTGGAATGGTTTGCATTTTAAGAAATACTATCCTTAGGTTAAAGAGTCGATCAGCATGGTACAAAGACCAGTGGAATCAGAAAATTTATAAACTCAAATTTCCTTATCAGTCTGGATAATTTAATTCCAAACACATTACTACACACACTGACACGTTTAATTCGTGAGTAACAAGAGATGCCAAGTCCTAAGGAATACCGAAAGCTTGATTGAAAGTATAAAGTACAAATCATTCTTTTTAAAGCAAAATCCTGTTTTTTACACTCGGCCGATGATGTTGGAACGAGGCTTAGATTAGACTACCAAGAATACCCGCCATCTTAGTAGGACGCCGTCATAAAAAAAAGGGGGGAGATCCGTCCCAAAGAAAAGAAAAGAAAAGTAAAGCAAAAGGTAAAAGCCAAACGTCAAATCAAAAGGCCATTACACTACAAACGTTACATCAAGGCCATGAAATAAAATAAAAGGGAATACAAGGTCGATAAATACCTCGGAAAGAAAATGACCGAACCCCAACAGATATTAGGGTAAGAACGGAACATCTTTTTAAGTCTCCAGAACCTTCTCATGGGCTTTCTAAACCAATTGTTCCTTTCTTTCTAAAGAGGCGTACTCCAAACTTAAGGAACGGCCTAGATTGACTGAAGGTCAAATCATCAAATGGGATCACGAATAGAAACACAAGTTTAAACACGAAGGGTTTAAGTTAAATTATTAAAGAACAATTTGGGAATTAAGTTCATAAATGAATATGATCTTTTGATCTGAGTACCATGCTGGTCTTTTAGTTCACATCATATTTCAAAAAAAAAAAAAAATACATATTTTAAAAAAATCCAAACAAATACATATGTCAAAATCCAAAAAAAAATACATATGTCAAAATCCAAAAAAGGTACATATTTCAAAATCCAAAAAAAAAAAAATCTCAAAACCAAAAAAAAAGTACATATTTCAAAACAACAAAAATATTTCAATTAGCATTTTCTTATTGCACTTGGTATGCTTCATTCCTTTTATTTTCAGTGAGCATTTGTCTGCTTGCATGTTGCATTTTGCTTACAGTTTGATTATTCATATTACCTTTGTTAATAAAGGCTATGCCCCTTGAACCTTCTACCAAGGATAGGATCAAGTAGTCGATTACTTAACCAGGCAAGGGGCTAAGCCTGAATAGATGCTTAACCTGTTTGTTCAAGTCATATACATGACACAAGGCATGAAGAGACTTGGAATACGGATTGAAGACAACTAGAACATGTTTCTGCGATTGAAAGGCGCCGTTGAACATCGACGTGTTTTGGTTCATGTTAATGGCGTCGGCGCGACACGACGCGTTTCAGAAATTCAAAGAAATGATTGCAAAGCTGGAAAATGTCAAGAAGATCCCGCTGTGGGAATTCATGAAGTCTCGACCGTGGCTAAAAAGACGGTTATTTCTACCCTTATATTATTCCATGTAATTCATTTGCATTACTATATATTAAGTATATATTAGAGCATGTCAAAGACCTTGTGGTTTTGATGAAACTGGAATTTGAGTTCCCCTACAACAAAAACAGTGATAATTCCAGAAAATTCTTAATCGTACGGATAGGCCGTTGGATTGTTAATTAGTGAGGATGATGGTTCCACTTTTGTGAAACGGTGCGTGGATAAACGAGCTTCGGCTTAGCACTGGATTACAGAAATTGGTATCTTGACTCATTAATGACAATTTAACAATATTATCCTTGATTAATTTATATTTTATTTAACTTTATATTTTTCTTTTAGCCCAGCATGCATCATATAGGATTTTGAAATCATTGAAATAAGGATTAATTACTGATTAAGTTTTAGACCATTAAATCAAATAATTCAAACATGATATGAAATATTCCATTCTGAATTGAGTATCTTGATTATCTTTGACGTTCGCTTGAAGATATCCTTGGAATTCTATCCTTTATTGGACTCTTTATCCAATATTTCTTGTTTTCTTTTAAGATCCATCATTGCTGCAGCACGTCCACATTGGCTGGCAAACGCTCCCCGTGATGAAACCTACAGTGTCTACGACCTGGGGTACTTCCCACTCCAAGGAGGTTGATCGACCATATTTTATTTCCTTGTCTACCTCATCCAGACATGATTGATTCTATTGATCTCTTTGAACTATCTTCACTGATGATTTTGAGAAAAATTCCAATCATGTGATATTGAGAGCGTGTCTCATCACACCTTGGCATCACATTTTCAGTACATTCCATTCCATTTCACTCCCTTGCAAAGACGATGCCAAGGTGAGGCAGCTGTAGACACGCTAATTTTGACATCATTTCGAGTAAATTTCATATCATATAATAATGCCTCAGAATGGTCTGATATTTAATCATTGGTTACTTTTTATTTATCTTTTTAAGTTAATTATCTAAATAGTGTCGGATCAGACAAACATGATTTAAGTTAATTAATTAAATTGATTTTAATTCAAATTTCAGTGAAAATATGAAGAAGTCTAAAAGACGTCGACCTTTGTAGATGCCATTTAGAGTTTATTCTTATTTTAATGTTTAAATTTGAATTTTTAATCAGTAGATTAATTAGCTAAAAAAAACGTCTGCATGGCACGACGCCATTTAGGTTTCCTAAGTTCTTTCTACTTCTCTTCCGGATGTTTATCCTTATATTAATTAGTTTAAAATGCGTCTTTAAGTGGCGACGCGTTTTATCTAATTACAGATAAAGATAAGTTTTTACCGGATGTTTATCCTTATCTTAATCAGTCTGAAAGGCGTCTTTCATGGACGACGTGTTTTAGATAATTACAGATAAAGATGAATTAATCTGTATTTATCTGTTGGTTAAGATGGATAAATCTCAAAATTTCTTCATGTAAATCCGCAGACGCAAAGAAGTCTATAAATACCCTGCCTCTTGAATGGGTGACAGAGTTAGTGATTGAAGTGATATCAGAGTGATAATTGAGTGAAAATTGAAGCGATGACGTCCAAACGCTGAAGTTCTGCTGTTTCCAGAAGTCGGCGTCCATTCTTCATCCATTCTTCATCTGTCCAAGACCAAGGCTTCCAGGGGCCATCCAGCATAAACTTTCAATTCAATTTCTGCATTCTTTTTCACATTTTTCATCCTCACTGGTCTTACAATTTCATCACATCACTCCATGCAACACACACAACATCATCATCATTTTTCAAAACCTATTTGATTAAGGAGTTTAAAAGACCATTCAAACAAGTGAGTTTTCCTGTTTAGTTGCATGTTCAAAATCTCTTCTGGAATGGATATCACTTTTGCCTAAGTTCTCATCATCGTTCTTTATTTCTTTTCTATTTCTTGCAAGGTACGAAGGAGAATCAGAGGAAGGGAATCAATAGCAAACAACAAAGACTCTGGATGATCCTCAATAAAACTCACCAACAGTCAAAGCAAGAACAAAGACAAGAAAGGGCTCTCTTTCTTCAGCCGGCTGAAGGAGGGGAACCAAGAGTTCAATATCTCCCACGTCCAAACAGGTAGGCGATCAATATTTTCTTTTGGAACTTTTTAGTCAAAAGTTTCTGGCGATCACATCACTTAGTTTCTTTTTAATAGGTTTATTTTGCACTTAAACAACATAGTTTTTTCATGATAATCGCACACTCATTTTAAGCACTCACATCTCCTAGGTGATAGTATAAAAATATATCGTATATATTTAGTGAATACTATACCTGCTTTGATTCATAATCAAAAGAAAACATTGCATCACATATATGTCTAGTGTGGTCATGAATAGCACAGTGGGTTTGACTGGAGCCAACAGTCAAACGCACACACAATCTAACATAACAATTATATTAGATAACCTGCAAACTCATAGGCAAGAGATCTTCATCTTTTCGCCTTCCTCGTTGCAGCTGTGGATCGTCCTCACTCCTTCCTTGGTTTCCTCGATCATATTACATTAATTCTAGAATTACATGTAATTAGAAGAGAGCCATATGGCGAGTACAAGAGAGAGGGAGGTAGAAATACATCGGAGAATGAGAGAGGGAGAGATACGCAGATCTCTATGTATTAACAATTTAATAAACATCCATCATTCATCCACGATCCACACAAACACATCATTCATCACATGAATAATTAAATAAGTGCATATCTATGACCACGGTGTGTTTTAAACATCCCACACATGATTCAGCGCATCACATGGCTAAAATAAAAGAGTTTTCAAAATAAATAATTTTGGCTTTCAAAAAGTTAGGATCCAATCAAAATTGGTATTTGAATTTCGAAAACACTTTTAATTAACTTAATTATGCAATCAAATCAAATTTAAAAGCATCAAAATACACATCACATGTGCACACACTCCGAATTAATAATTTCAGATTATTCCATGCAAATTAGAATAATTCTAATAATCTAACGCTTAGATTAAACCCCATTAATAATCTAACAATTAGACTATTAAAGACTAATCTAACTCTTAGATTAATCCAACAAAGTTAATTAATAATATAACATTTAAATTAATAATCAACTATAATTAATTATTAACTAATAATCTAACACTTAGATTAGCCAATTAATGTTAATTATTAATTTAACTCTTAAACCAATAATTAACACTAACTAATTAATAATTAATTAATCTAACTCTTAGATTAGATAATTAAAGTTATCATTATTTTAATTATTAAATTAATGACTAACAATAATTAATTAAGGACTACCAATTTAATATTTAAATCAGTCATTTAAATTAATCATTAATTTAACAATTAAATTAATAATTAACTTAAATATTAATTAACAATTAGATGAAACAATAGTTAATAATCTAACAATTAGACTAATAACTATTAATAACTAATTTAACATTTAAATTAGTTAAATTGAGGTTAATAATCAATTTAACATTTAAATTAATATTAACCCCAATTAATTAACAACTAATAAATCAATCCAATTGTTAATATATTTTGGTAATGATTCAAAATCATTTTAAGTCCATTTAAATAAAATTATTGAAAAATAAATTTAATTTTCAAAACTGTTTTGAATTTTAAAACTTATTTTTCAATTTCAATTTTATATTAAATGGGCATTGGGGTTTTAATGGGGAAAATGGCTCAGCCCATTAGGGGCTCAATGGCTCGGACCCGGGTCTGAGCCAGGGACCAGACCAGGTTCGAGCCTAGCCCTAGTGGCCCTGGTCCGGCCCCGGGCCGGTCCAGCCGGCCCGACCGGCCTGGGCTCGGTCCACATGGCCGGTCCGCCCGACATCTTCCCCAAACAGAGGGCCCCCGAAACCCTAACGGTTGCAGGCAGTTGGGGCGCCGACGGCCGTGACCCCCGGCGGCACAGGCCCCAGCCGGTGGTGCCCCCGGCGCCGGCGACGTGCCCGGCGCCGGCAGGGCCGCCGGCGGTGGCCAAACAACGGCCAGCCGAGCCCTTGTGATCTCCCCCGAAAACCTGATTTTTCAGGGTTTAAGACCAACTTTGGGCTCGATTTTGCAGCTCTTCAAGGCCACCCTGGTGCCGGCTATCATGCCAGATGGGCAGTGGTGACTATCACCAAGAGATCCGGAGATCTGGCCCGCCATCCCAATGCTTGGGAGGCATGTACGAAGCCGCCGAAAAGTCCCGGTTCATCATCTCATGAAGAACTCCGAAAACCCCAAAATTAATTTCGAAAATTGCAGAATATTAATCAAATTTATCGTGTTCATCACATGAACACAGATCCAACAATTAATCGAAGTTAAAGCATGGAATAACACATGAAAAAATTAATTTAAGAGATCGAAACGGGACGAGAAACAGTGGAACCTGGCTCTGATACCACTGTTGGGTTTCTCGGGTTTCTCCGGATCGCTCACGCAGCGGAAAATAAAATAAAACAGTGATCTGTTTTCCCGTTTTGAAAAACTAAAAACTACGATTATCGGATAATCGATTCTCACCGTGTGCGGATTCGAATCCACAACCGTTCGGTTCCGTCGGTGCGAGACCGCAAGCCGCGCAAGCGCCCTGCCTCTAGCGAAGTCCACACGATCCTCCTCGCGATGGATATCCTCACGTTCCTCGTTCTTCGCAGCCCACGAAACTTCCGCCGGTCGCCGCAACGCGCGGACGATTTCCCGTCGAACGGGATTTAGAGAAGCGGCGGAGCAGATCTGGATCTGTCTGGACGCCAGAGAGAGAGAGAAACAGAGGAGGGGCGGCTAGGGTTAGCAACAGCTTGGCCTGCTCAGCCCGTTCGCTATGTTTTATACTAACCACGCGATTTTTCATAAAAACCCCGGGTTTGTATAAAACCCACTTATTTATCCATCGCCTTAAGAATCATTTGCGTGTGACCCTCTAGGCCCAAGTACCAGTCCAGTTAATGGACCAACAAGCCTAGTGACTCCTCACTGACTTTATTAATCAATTAATAACCCTTTATTAATTAATTAATCAATCGAATTGATGTCGCACATCGAATTCGACCGGGCCTCCGATCACGTTGGGTGCCAAGCAACACCGCGTGAACCCGGAAGGTATTGGGGTTAAGTAACCCACTCTTGGAACCTTTCCGCCGACAGTTACCGCGTGGATATAATCCTTCATTCGTACAATGCTCTTGAGTCAACTCAGGATATGGCGAGCTGTCAAACCCTAACCGGTCGACTCAGTTGGATTGGATGCCGCTGATGAATATCGGAAAACTCCTTTCCCGATATTATCGTCCGCCCTGGCTAGGGACTTCCGTGCATCCTTCCTAGAGCATTCTCTCTCTAAGTACCGAGAGCGAATGATTCCTTATTGACACACAATTCCCTTCGACGGTATTCCACTGTACCCAATCCTTGGCGTATTAGAATCCCGTTGCTAAAGATTCGTAAACCAAGGTCAAAGCACAGAAGTCCACCGACAAGGTGTCCTTGGTGTCTCAGGTCCGAGGACCATCTACGCAACTGCGACAATAGAATCAAGCTGGTTAACAGTGAGGTACAATACCATCCAGCGATTCAGTTGGATCAATTCAGTGAACTCATTCTCCAATGAGCACCTACAGATTCGCCTTAGTGTCTCCACACAAGTGACTTATGAGATCAGTCACCCTCATCATATGAGCAGGAGTAATCTGTACTAGTATAACCGGATATCCGATGTCCTTCTCGGATATCCTCCGACTAGGAACGATTAAGAATATGTGTGTTTAAGTGATCAATCTCATTAGTATAATCTCATCATAATCTGATCACTATAGCACATATTTACGGACTTCATTATGAAATGAGAATTAATGCGATTTACACATAATGAATATTATGCCATTATATTAATAAATGAATGAGATTTACATATTCAGATTGGCTTGTAGGCCACCTAAAACTAACAAGAAGTTGAATCTGCAAAGAGGATCCAAGTGGAAGGTTATGTGTCTTTGCTCGTTGAGAATGGACCCATGAATTCTTGAGAATTTGGTAGCTTTTTGCAAACTTTTTAGGGACTTGTGAGGACTATACAAGCTCAGGTCACTATGGAGAAGTAGGAAAGGATTCTGGTGCTTCTGCCATAAACAAATTTAAGAAGCTTGGATCCCCATCTTTTAAGGGTGATAGACAGGCTAGAAGTTGCAAAGAATTGGCTGCTACGGATGGAAAAGATTTTTTATACAATTGATTGTGCTATAGAGAGTAAAGTGAACTAGTTACATTTATGTTTAAAGAAAAAGCTAAATTGTGGTGGGATTCTATAATAAGGAATATGTTTGCAGGCTAGAAGGGCGATCTTTCTTGGGACAAATTTATAGTGGAGTTCAAGAAGAAATATTTTTCCTCTCATGTGAGAGATGCAAAAGTACTGGAATTCTTAAACTTGACTCAAGGAGGGATGACAGTGGCCAAGCATGAAACTGAGTTTGTGAAGTTGGACAGGTATGCTCCCCAATTCCTTGTCAATGAAGAAGAAGGGTTAAGAAGTTTGTGAATATGTTGAGGCCAACAATTTGGGTAAGAGTGTCCCAATTTAGAATGAGATCCATGCCTGAAACCCTTGAGACCACTTATGTGATGGAAAGGGAGTAGAATGTTTTTATTGATGGACAGAGAGCTAGAAATAAGAAGACACCATCTGTGCATCCTCAAGGAAGAGACTTCAAGAGGCAGCAAAGGAGATGGCAAGCTAGCATGAAAGTAAAGGAATACCTAGTGTGTGGCAAGTGTGGTGCCAAGTATGGAGGCCAGGACTGCTACAGGTCTAGTGCCAAATGATTTGGCTGTAGAGAAGCTAGCCACATGATCAAGGATTGTCTAAAGAAGAAGGTTAACCAAGCTGTTGTAGACCATATTAAGGGAAAAGTTAGGTTGTATGCACTCATAAAGGAGGTTGTTGAAACTTCAGATAACGTGCTGATAAGTACTATTTTGACCTTTGGATTATTGGCTAGAGCTTTGTTTGATTCTGGTGATACACATTCTTTTGTTTTTGTTGAATTCATCAAACATGTAAGCGATTGTTTAGTTCAGAATACTAGACCTTTAACTGTTACAACTGCTACTGGTGAGGAGGTGATCATACACCTTGCTTTCAAATTTAGTGGTTCAAATTGAGAATTGATGCATGCCTTTAGCGCCTATGTTATTGAGCTAGCTGATTTTGATGTTATTCTGGGAATGGACTGGTTAGAAAGACATTGTGTTGTACTAGATTGTTTTAGGAAGAAGGTGATATTTCTAATTCTTGGAGAAGAGGAATTCTATTTTTAGTGCCTTAAGAGAAACTCTGAGAAGGTCTTAGTGTCAGTTATGAAGGCCATGGTACTAAGTAGTGGATTTAAAAGTTCAGTTTTAGACATGGAGGTTGTCAAAGAATTTTCATATATGTTTTCTAAAGATTTACCATGTTTATCACCAGTTAGAGAGATTGATTTTACCATAGAATTGTTGCTTGGCATTACACCTATATCTAGGCATCATATAGAATGACCATGTTGAGCTAGCTGAACTGAAGAAAAGGTTGTAGGAGCTGTTAGACAAAGGATTGTTAGACGTAGTGTTTCACCTTAGCATGCACCTATGATGTTTGTTAAAAAGAAGGAGATTATGCATAGCCTACAAGCAAATGAATTAGGTCACAGTAAAGAACAACTATCTTTTTCCAAGAATTGATTGTTTGTTTGATCAATTAAGTGAAGCGAGAATATTTTATAAGATTGATCTAAGGTTTGGTGAAGATGTGAATAAGACAGCTTTGAGAACTAGATATGGACACTGCTGGTTATGCCTTTTGGTTTGATTAATGCATCGACCACTTTTATGGACTTAATGCACATGATTTTTATGTCTTATTTGGATCATTTGTGGTTGTATTTATTGATAATGTGCTTATTTATTCACCTAGTGAAGAAGCTCATAAGGAACATTTTAGAATTATTTTGGAGAACTTGAGAAGGTGGTGGTGGTGTGTCTATTGATCCCACAAAGGTGGAAGTTGTTCTAAATTGGAATGCACCTAAGACAGTAGCTGAAATCAATAGTTTTTTTGGGTTGGCTGGTTATTAAATAAGGTTTATTGAAGGTTTCTCTATTTTGGCTACTCCTATGACCAAGTTGACCAAGAAAAAGGGTGAAGTTTGAATGGACTGCTAATTGTAAGTAGAGTTTTCAAGAGCTGAAAAGAAAATGATCACTACACCTATGTTAGTTCTGCCAAGTGGATTGGAAGGTTTTGTGCTGTATATTGATGCCTTAAGGAAAGGGTTGGGTTGTGCGCTTATGCAACATAGGAAAGTGATAGCATATGCTTCTAGGCAATTAAAGAGTCCTAAATAGAACTATCCTACACATGATTTGGAGCTGGCTACTATGGTTCATGCCTTAAAATATGGAGATGTTATCTATATGGAGCTCAATTTGAAGTGTTTACAGATTATAAGAGCTTGAAGTACATCTTCTACCAAAAGGATCTAACCTTGAGACAGAGGAGATGGGTAGAATTCTTGAGGGATTATGACTTTACATTGAGCTACCACCCAGAGAAAGCTAATGTGGCAGTAGATGCTTTAAGCAAGAAGCTAATGTTTTTGCAAATTAACTCTGATTGAAAATCATTTGAATGTTTGGTGGAAGCAATGCCACAGGAGAACAACAAGAAATCCTATCTAATTATGTTAGTTGTGCAACCAGTCATAATTGAGAGGATTATTGATGCTCAAAGGGATGATAAGTCAGTTACAGATCCGCTACATAAACTAAGAGTTGTGCATGGTACTGGTATTATATTTTATAGCAGGTTATGTGTACCTAAACCAGAAGAGCTCATACGGAACTGTTATCTGAAGTACATAAATCTAAATTTATCCAAGCAATACTAAGATGTAGAAAGACCTGTAGTAGAATTTTTGGTGACCAAGAATGAAGAAAGATGTTGTTGAATGTGTATCTAGATGTTTAACTTGTCAACAGATTAAACTGAACATTAAAGACCTACTAAACTTTTACAATCAATAGAGATTCTCTAGTAGAAAGGGGAGCATATTACTATGAATTTTATTGTTGGTTTGCCTAGAACAAAAAGAGGGCAAGATATGATTTGCGTAATTGTAGACAGATTGACTAAATCAGCTCACTTTTTGGCCATCAAGAAAATTCAGACTTTAGAAGCTTTGGTCATGCTTAATATTGAAGGAATTTTCAGATTGCATGGTGTGCTAGTGACAATTATTTTAGATAGAGACCTAAGATTTACAACTAGATTATGGGAAAGCTTGCAAGATGCTTTAAGGACTCAATTAAAGTTCAGTTTTTGCATTTCATCCCTAAATAGATGGACAACTTGAAAGGACAATTTAGACATTAGAAGATATGATTAGAGCATGCAGTATTGAGTAAAAAGATGTTGGGATGAGCAGTTACCATGAGTAGAATTTGCCTACAATAATAATTATCATTCTAGTATTGAAATAGCACCATATGCAGCTCTCTATAGAAGACCTTGCAAATCGCCATTGCGCTAGACTGAAGTTAGAGAGAAGAGCTTGTTAGGTCCTCAAATTGTGCAAGAATGCTCAGAGAAGATTGATTTCATCAAGAAGAAGTTTCTTACAACTCAAAATAGATAGAAAAGTTATGTAGACAGCAAGAGAAGAGAATTGAATTTTAAAGTAGGAGATCATGTGCTCTTGAAAGTATCAACTATGAAGGGAGTTATGAGGTTTGGCAAGAAAGGCAAGTTAAGCCCTAGATTTTTTAGTCCATTCGAGAATTTAGAGAAAGTTGGAACTGTTGACTATAAGTGGACGTTACCCTCTGCATTGTCTAATGTACATCCAGTGTTTCATGTATCTACGCTCAAGAAATATGTTCAAGATTAATCTCATGTGCTTGAATATGAATATCTGGACATCCAATCAGATATGATATATGAAGAACAACTTGTGAAGATCTTAGATCACAAGGAACAAATGATGAGAACTAAGGTAATTGCTTTGGTTTAAGTTCTTTGGAGGAATTGCTCTATTGAAGAAGCAACTTAGGAATTGAAGAAGAGATGAAGAAGAAATATCCTCAATATTTACTAAGTGGGTATTTTAAATTTCAAGGATGAAATTTCTTTAAGGGTGAGAGGACGTTATGACCTGCTAAGTTAGTACTTAAATTTAATATTAATACTAAAACCAAAATTTAATTAAGTGATTAATTGGGCCATTTGTATAATTAGGGTTATTAGAATTCGAATTGGCAGCTTGGCCATTGGATAATTAGCCTATAAGTTGCCCTTTAATGCCATTAGAATTCCATTTTGCTTGGCATTTTTGGTGTGTTGCGTCCGCTATAGGAAGAGAGCCTACCTTTGAGAAGAGCTTGGAGAATTTGGGGCTTCGACTGGAGAGGTAGGTGGATCTTCTAAAAGAACTTTAATTTGTAGAAAACTATTGTTATTTTAAGAATTTGGAAAGGTTCTTGAGATCCATCTAATCTAATTGTTTCAGAATTCATCTCTAATGCTTGGAATTTTAATCTTATTTGAATATGATCTATTCTTCTTAAGTTTTCCTTTGATATAAGGATTTATCTATGGAATTCATCTATTCTGGATATGAGATGTTTCATATATACTTTTATGTGTAAATATATCAATGGTTTTGAAGAGGAATTCGATTTGCTCATCAGTTTTTCTTTAAATTTATACTCTGTCCTTTATTTCTTCTCAAAAATCCAGATCCGATCAGTATTCATGCTTTGTTCTTTTGTTCTTATTTCCTCAGAAATATAGTTCAAATAATTTCCATGTGATTTCATGATCTTCTTCTATCTGTATGGAAGAGGCCTATCAATTTATTTAGTTCTATGCCTCCCTTATTAAGTCTATTTGGATTACAATTTTGATGGACTTGCTCTTGAAATCCAAGGCCCTATTTGTTGGAAATTCCTGAAATCTAGGCGTTTATGTGACAATTAAGAATCGGACATTGGTCTCACTAAGAAGTGTTTGGGCCATTCTATATAAGCATCCATATGTTTGGCTGGGCCTACTGGCAACAGGTTGATAAATCCCATATTGCCTTGTATGCCTTTGTGCATGTGACTCGGTATTTTTGAGGTGGGATAATGAGACTCCTCGATGCTACAGACACCAAGACTTAACACCGGAGCTAGGTGCTGGGTGTTTGTTTGTTGCCATAGGAGAGAGTTGGGATGCATGTCTGTAAGAATTTGATATGTTTGGTTAATTTGTGTTCCTTATTTAGATTCTGAGATTTTGAAATTCTAAAATTTTGAGAGATTTTGTACGTTTATTTGATATTTCAATTCAATTTGGTTCAATCATTTCACTTTGTTTAGTTGATAATTCCCTTCAGAATATTATTTTAGTTCATTTCAGTTCATTACAGTCTATTTAGATTAACTTTAATTCAGTTCAGTTCAATACAACTCACTAGGTTAATTCCAGTTAGTTTCAATTCCATTCAGTATGATCAATCCATTTGATTTGATGTTTCATCTCAATTAGACATAATTGGATCATATTATCTAGTTCAGATTATTAAAATTTAGTTAATTCAGTCCAATTCCTATTATTTGATCAATTTTAGTTCAATTTTTATGTTAAGAATTTCTAATTAAATTATTCATAATTCACTGATATAATTTGATCAGAGTTTAATCAATTAGAAAATCCGGAATGAGCTGATAATTGAAGAGAAATCAGCTATATAATTGATTATGTTCAGTTTGTTTAATCGATCAGATATTTGTTCTGATAATCAATTGAGCCTTTACCTGATTAATCGATTTCCTTTGAACCGATAATTGATATGGCAACAATTAATTCAATTTACCTTATTCAGTTAATCGACTAAGCCTTGTTCTGCTAATTGATTTCCTTTTATTCATTTCATCGACTAAGTCTTTGTACTGATAATCGATTAAGCCTTGATTCTGCTAGTTGATATGCTTTTGCTCTATTAATTGATTACCCTTTATGCAGCTAAGTCGATTTGCCTTTGTTTAGTTAATCGATTTGTCTTTGTGCAGATAATCAATTTGCCTTCGTTCAGTTAATCGATTTGCCTCTATTCAGCTAATCGATTAGGCCTTCATTCAGCTAATTGATTAAGCATGATTCTGCTAATGGTTTTGGCCTTTGCCTTGCTAATTGATTTGCCGTTCAGTTAATCGATTAAGTCTCTGTTCTACTAGTCATTTAGATCCTTAGTAATCGATTTGCCCTTTGTTCTATTAATTGATTTAGCCCTACTTTGAGAATCGATGAGTCTTATATCTGTTAATTGAAGCCTTGTACTTCTAATCTATATGACTTCAGTTTTGTCAGCTGGTTACCTTTGTTCTATTAATCAATTACCGGTAGATTATTAATCTGAGTTGTTCCCACTGTCACATGCTTATGGCTTCAAAGTAGGCATGTGGCACAAAATGGTACTTAAGGGTGTGACATTGGATAACTAGGCTTTTACCAGTGATAACATGGTTTATCTTCATTCTTAATGAAATCAAAAGATTTGATTGCCTTGTCAAATCTTTTATTCCAACTTTGTAAGACTTGCTTCAATCCTTAAATAGATCTCAGAAGCCTATTTTCCTTACCTACATGCTCTTTGGATGTAAAGCCTTCAAGTTGTATCAATACACTACCTCATCTAAGTTCTCATTGAGGAAAGCAATTTTGACCTCCATTTGACCGATTTCATAGTCGTGGTATGCAACTATGGCAAGAAGAATCCTAATTGACTTTATCATGACAACAGGCAAGAAAGTTTTGTCATAGTCAATTCCTTACTTTTGACGATACCCTTTCGCCACTAATCTTGCCTTATAAGTGTAAGGAGTAGGACATCATATAACTCAGTGGAATAATAAATTTAAATTCTATCCCACCATCACCGATCCATTTCGATAATATCCTTTGCATAGATTTGAATCCACATTCGTTTTGTTCCAAATGTGCGATGCCATCAGCCGTGCAGACACTCGGCCTCTAGTGGTATCCACATGGTCCTTTTGTAGCAGGATGTCTCCTTACTCGAATCGGCAGATGTGCCGTGCTTCTGAATCCGTTGAGATCGTCGCGGCATGCGGACGAAGAAATCCAATCGAGCGGGAATTGCGGCGCACAGAAGATAGATGCCGGTGAGCTCCCCTGAGGGGCACCCAGAGCAAAGTAAGAGAGAGAGAAGGGGGAGGCTAGGGCTGCTCTGGAGCTTGGCCCAGGGTAGCCCTCTTTACTATCTTTTATATTAAGTCTGGTAGTTTTTCGTAAAAACCTCTGATTAATATAGAAACCCACAGTGTGACCCTCTAGGCCGATTTTTGATCCAATAATCCCAATAACTCCTTATTAGCTTATTGTAATTAATTAGTATCTCATATTCAATTAATTACAAAATCGAATTACCGTCTCGCGGTAATCGTCGAATCTTCGATCATGTTGGGTGCCAAGCAACACCGTATGATCCCAGAAGGCGATGGGGTTTAGTAACCCGCTCTTGGAACCTGTCCGTCCACAGTTACCACGTAAATATAATCCTTCATCCATACAATGCTCCCGGGTTAACCTAGTGCATGGTTAATTGTCAAACCCTAACCTATTATCCCACTCCGGCATGAATGTGCGCTTATTCAATATCAAAAAACTCATTTCTTGATATTGAGCCCTCCCTGACCAGGACTTCCATGCATTTAACTTAGAGTATTCTCTCTTTAATTATTGAGAGTGAATGATTCTTTATTGACATACAATCGTATTCGAAGGTCTTCCACTAAACTCGATCACATGACTTACTAGAATCCCATGGATAGGAATCCATAAGTCATGGTCAAAGCTTAGAAGTCCACCGACAAGGACTCTTTGATGTCTCAGGCCTGATAGGGGTGTCAATTGGCCGGGTCAGCCCGTGGGCTTTCGGGCCAGTCCAATTGTGGGTTAAATCTCGGGCCAATACTTTAAGCCCGTGGGCCAAAGTCAGGCTAAAGAAAGGGCCAACGGGCTGAGCCCACCAGCCCGCAGCACAACCCCTACTACCCCAGAACCAACAAAACCCTACTCCTCGACTTCATATCACTACCGCAACCTCTATTCACACGATGCGGTGACCATAACTTGGCCAGGTGGAGGGGGTCCAGTTCACCGGAGCGGCGGCAGCAACAGGAGACCGGCGAGGATCTTGCCTTCCAGGCTGTTCCCCCTGAGCGCGATGTTCTTGAGTTCATACAACATGCCCCAGAAAGACAACATCTCATGGAGTGCCATGATTAACGCATACGTCAGTGTGGCCGCTTGAAGGACGTGCTGGCGGTGTTCCGACATATGTAGAACAAAGGAATCGTCATAAAGAAGTTCGTTCTATCGAGCGTGCTCGCACTGTGCGTTGGCGCCGGCACACTCGACCAAGGCGAATGGGTTCACGCATTCATGAAGCAGAAGGTCGTCCATATGGACGCAGTGCTGGGCACGACGCTGCTCTACATGTATGCAAAATGTGGCCGCCTGGACTTAGCTATGGATGTGTTTGAGAGGATGCCTCGTAAGGAAGTCTTCTCATTGAATTCCATGATCGGCGGCTACGCCTTGCTCGGCCGAGCGGAGTAGGCAATGGAGCTCTTCTCGCGGATGACTATGGAGGGGTTCACGCCGGACAAAATAACGTTTGTGACTCTGTTGAACACTTCCGCGCACGTCGGACTGTAAAAGATGGCCTCCGGTATTACAACACAATCCAACAGGAATTCGGCATTGCACCCACCATCGAGCACTACGGTTGCATGGTAGACCTGTTGGGCAAGGCGGGGCAGCTAGCGGAGGCCGAGCAGATTATTTGCTCCATGCCGATGGAGCCCAATGTCGTGGTTTGCGGAGCACTACTAGGTGCATGCAGAATTCACGGGGATGCCGACCTGGCCGAGAGGGTGGGCAAGATCCTACTATAGTTGGAGCCACAGAACAACAAGCACTATGCCCTTTTGTCAAACGTCTATGCCAGGGCAGGCCGGTGGATGACCTGGCCGACAAGCCCACGACCCTCCTAGAATGCCGTCGGCTGTAGGTGACACCCCTCCATTGGCAGTGGTGAAGCATCGCGTTCTAGGACGAGCGGAGCGCCCTCGAGGGGTTGACGGTCAGGAGGACATGAAGGAGAGGAGGGCCATACGGTCAGTGGCATCACTAGAGCTGTCGAGGAGGGAGCGGACGGCAGATGAGAGGAAGAGGAGAAGGCCAAGAAGGAGGAGACCGCCTGGCGTCGGCCCTCCTCTACGTGGCCAGGTATGGCTCGCCGCCGTATTCTCCAAGAACCTTTCTGCGGACGCTGAGCTGGCAGTGATCTTGAGGGTGGTGAAGATGGTGACGGTGGCAGTGTCGATGGCTGTCTTCCAAGGGAGGGGCAGCGGCACTGCTGTCTACGAAGGCTACGGTGGCACCCAGGTCGTCCGCCTCCTGGTCTAACGTGAGGAGTCTGGTGGCATCGTCGCACCCGTCAAAGAAAAAGACGGAGGAGAGGGAGGAGTAGGGAAGGATTTCGCCAGAAGTTTTATTTGGGCATCTACAGGCCACCACGGGCCTTCTAAAGAGGATGCGGGCTGGACTGGGCCAGGCCAGGTCAAAGTACAGGCCGGGCCGGGCTAAGGTTAACTGGGCCGGGCCTAGCCCATTGACAGCCCTAAGGTTCGAGGACCATCTACGCTACTATGACGATGGATCAAAGTAGTTGACAATCAAGCAACTTAACATCCAGCGATCCATGTCGGATCAATTCTATGAACTCATTCCCTAATGAGCACCTACAGGTTCAACATAGTGTCTCCATATAAGTGACTATAAGACCAGTTACCCTCATCATATGATCTAGAGTAACTTGTACCAGTCTAACTGGAAGTCCGATGTCCTTCTCAGATATCCACTGACTAGGAATAATTAAGAATACATGTTTATAGATTGTCAGTCTCATTATTATGATCTCATCATAATCTGTTTAATTATTGCATGCATTCATGGACTTCACTATGATACGATTAATATTAAAAAAGATGATTCGTGTCTCATCGGTATAAGACCTCTTTTAGAATTCTCTATGCCAAACCTTTTGACAATGGTGTCTGTGTACAAGGATTGGGTCAACCAGAACATCCTTTTGGATCTATCCCTATAGATCCGTATTCTCAATAGGTAGGATGCGTGTCCCTAGTCTTTTATGGAGAAGTTTTTATACAACAATACTTTAACTAAAGATAATGTCGCTACATCATTCCCAATGAGTAGGATGTTGTTAACATAAAGTACAAGAAAAGTAACTGCACTACCGCAAGTCTTCTTGTACACGTACGACTCATCTTCATTCTTAATGAAGTTAAAATCTGATAGTCTCATCAAATCTTATATTCCAACTCCTTGACTCTTGCTTCAATCCATAAATAGATCTTTGAAGCTTGCACACCTTATTTGGATTCTCTTTAGATGTGAAACCCTCTGGTTGTATCATATACACCTCTTCCTCAAGGTTTCTATTGAGGAATGTAGTTTTCACATCTATTTGCCAGATCTCATAACCATAGTGTATCGCAATAGCAAGAAGAATTCTGATCGATTTTATCATGACAACTAGTGAGAAAGTCTCATCATTGTCAATTCCTTGCCTTTGATGATATCATTTTGCCACCAACCTTGCCTTATAAGTATCGATTCGTCCATCTACATTGATCTTTCTCTTAAAGACCCACTTACATCTAATAGGGACAATACCTTCAAGTAAATCTTCCAAGTTTCAAACTTGGTTAATATACATGAAATGTATCTCAGAATTCATAGCTTCATGCCATTTGCCTGTGTTAGGACTTTCTATGGCCTCCTGGTAAGTGTTGGGATCATCATCCTTACTGTAGGATGCCATAGATCTACCTTGACTGATATGACCAACATACTTTTCAGGTTTTCTGGGCATTCTCGTAGACCTATAAGGGTCAAGTGCATGTTCTTGGATAGGTTCAGGAATGGATGGCTCATATGATGTACCAGCTATTGTATGTGAGTCAAGAACCTCTTGTAGAACTACTTTACTCCCACTATCCTTCTGGATGAGGAATTCCTCTTCTAGGAAGATAGCTTTTCTGAGAACAAACACTTTTTGTTCGTTAGGATGGTAAAAATAGTATCCAAAACTTTCTTTTGGGTAACCCACAAATCTGCATCCATTAGTCCTTGATTCCAATTTGTCAAGATCATGTCTTTTCACATGAACATGACATGTCCATACCCTAACATGTTTAAAGTGCGGTTTCCTACCCTTCTATATCTCATATGGTGTGCATGTGACTGACTTGCTTGGAATCCTGTTCAATAAATATAGAAGACTCCAATATGTGTCCCCATAAGGATACATGTAACTATGTAAAGCTCATTATGGATCGCACCATATCCAATAAGATGCGATTCTTCCTTTTTGACACACTATTCAACTGAGATGTATAAGGAGGAGTCCACTCTGAAAGGATACTATTATCCTTCAAAAACTATGTGAATTTTGTACTTAAGTCTTCTCCTCCTCGATCTGATTGAAGAGTTTTAATATTCTTTCTAGTCTATTTCTCCACTTTATTTTTAAATTCCTTGAATTTCTCAAATGCTTCTGACTTGTACTTCATTAAGTATATATATTCGAACCTTGAGAGGTCATGAATGTAATGAAGTAAGAGTAGCCACCTCTGGCTTGGGTTGACATTGGACTGCATACATCCAAATGTATTAGTTTCAATATCTCTTTGGCCCTTTCTCCATGTCCACTAAACGGAGATTTTGTCAACTTTCCCATTAAACACAACTCACAAGTTGCATATGATTCATAATCAAATAGATCTAAGTATATATTTTTATGCAGCTTTTTGAGTCTGTTTTCACCAATGTGACCTAATATGCAATACCACAACTAGGTGGAATTCACACTATTCCTGCTTCTCTTAGAAGCATTATCAAAGTACAAAGAATCATAAGAAGCATCCGAAAGGTAAAACCCATTAACTAAATTTGTAATAGCAAATAGTTCATTCTCAAAATAAATTGAACAACTATTGTTCTGAATAGTTAACTTGTAACCTTGTCTGTCTAAACATGAAATAGAAACTTTGTTCCTAATTAAGCATAATTAACAACCAGATAAAATTGTTCTCTGCCCATATGGTAGATTGAGTTCTACTGTCCCTACAGCGGCTGCCGTAACCTTTCCTTAAGCTTTGTCATCCAAATACTTCTTACAGTTTCTTTTCCAGTGTCCCTTTTGATGACAATAGAAATACTCGCCCTTTTTTGCTCCTTTGTCTTTCTTAGGAGTGAGCTTTTTCTTGGGTTGCTTCTTGTTCTTGCATTTCTTAAAGGCTTGGACAACTTTACTCTTTTTATTGGTCTTACCGAGAGAACATCAGAGTTTTCCTTCATAAGGTTACCTTCAGCGGTCTTTAGCATATTAAGCAGCTCAGCTAATGTTGCATGAATCTTATTCATGTTGAAGTTTACTATGAACTGAGAGTATGAAGTTGGAAGAGAGGCTAAGACAAGGTCAGTGTGCATCTCCTTGGGTAAAGATACCCCAAGAGCATCCAACCTCTCTATCCACTCTATCATCTTTAATACATGCATATGTATTGAAGATCTCTCTGCCATCTGAGCCTTGAATAGAGATTTAGATATCTCATATCTCTCAACCCTACTCTGCTCCTCAAACAGTTCCTTCAAGTGAAGAAGGATGGATCTAGCATCTATGTTTTTGTGTTGCCTCTGTAAGTCATTACTCATTGAGGCCAACATATAGCATTGGGCAAGATTAGAGTCCTCTTTCAATTTTTTATACACCATCATGTCACCTTCAGCGGCATCCAATGCCGGTTCAGGCGGGATCTCACTCTCCAAGATATAGGCAATTTGCTCAGATCTCAAGACAATCTTGAGATTTCTGAGCCAATCAGAGTAATTTGGGCCTATCAACTTGTTGGCATCAAGTATGCTACAGAGTGGATTGTGTGACGACATTTTTTGCTTATAGGAAAAAAATATTAAAATTAATAGATGTTCAACTTATTAAAAACATGACATGTACATTTATCAAATGTCATCTCACTAATTTTTGACAAGCTGTAAAACCCTCAGATATACAGAGCGTAAGACGTCGATGGTCTCCTAGTGATGATTAGAATCTCATTGATTGATGATGTGGTCTTGTGGATATCACAACAAATTACACCAATATCATTGCACAACCAACTCTTAGCACTTGTAGCTCCTTGCAATATCTGATCGATATTTATCCCCCATAAATTTAGTGGTCTTGTGGATAGAACAACAAACTACTAACTTATGGTTTAAGCATTACCATCATTACGTTACAGTAATGGATTCAGGTGCAACTAGTAATGCCGTTCTCTACCCTGTGGAAAGGCATCGGCATGCCATAGTTCTAGTCCTAGAGATAGAGAGATAGGTCTTATGGATAGCATAACAAACCTGTACAATCTAGATCTAAGCATCTAAAATTATAATGATTGGTCGGCCACGCATTTAGTTCTCAACTAATGCGCTACGACTTAAATATTTTAAGGAGGGATTTAATTAAAATTTTAAGTTGGTCTCATCCTAGGTGATAGATAGTAAAGATATAACATATATTTATCTATACCTAGATAGTCATTTGATTCATAATCAAACTAATGAACTATGTATCAATCATACATGTTTATTTAGTGTGGTCATGGATAGCACAGTAATTTCACCAGAGCCATATGGCCAATCACATGAAACATTAACATAACGCTTACATCAATGACTGCAAGGATTAGGCAGGGGATCACATCTCCTTGTCCTTTACTATTGCATTTGTGGATCATCCTCGCTCTTTGATCTTCCATCAAGATCAATTACAGTAATTGATTGAAAATACATAAATCAAATGTACATATTGTGATAGAATGCCTTATGGCGGAGTACATCATAGGAGGAAGATAGAATTACATTGGAATAAGAGAGAGGCATGGAATGCAAGCCATATTTAATTAACAATTAAATAAACTCATCACCAATCGCATATCCACAACATTCCACAACATCACATGATAGACAAACGTGCATATCCATGACCACGGTTAACTTTTAACCATCCGCACATGAAAGTGCGCATTACAGTGGGTTAGAAATTAAAATTTTGAAAATAATTTAATTTTGATTTTCATAAAACTAAGTTCCAATCAATATTGAAAATAAATTTAAATTTTTCAATAACTTCTAATTTCTAGCATGCTTTAATTCCTATGTTATAAAGTATTTAACACATTAGCATTCATGATTCGAATTATAAGTTAATTCCATGCACAAACAATTAATTAACCATTATCTAACACTTAGATAAATTCATCTTAATTAATTGAGAATTGATCCTATAAAAAAATGGTTTTATCAAAATCTGAAAATAAAAATTTAAAGTTTTTTAAAAATTATATTTAAAATTTTAAAAATTAATTTTACTCACATTTTTTGAAAAACTAGAAAAAAGAAAAAAAATAAGGGGCCAAGTAGACTGGCCAGACCCGTCGGACCTAGCTCGGCCCTGGTCCAGACCTAGCCCGGGCGTTGGTCGAGCCCAGGCACACCCTGGCTCTGGGCGGCCAAGGTCGGTCCAGGCTGGGCCTAAGTTGGTAGGCTGGCCCAGGTCCCCCCGACCCGCCCGACCCTACCGTCCCTCTTGCCACTAAGGTTAGCGACGGGAGGAGGTGGGGCGGTGGCGGTAGCGTTGGGGTTCGACCCTAGCATGGGAGCGCCCTTGTCGACACCCCCTCCATGTCGGTCGGCATCCCCGACCACCATCAAGTGGCAGGTGGTGGTCGGGCCACCCCGGCTCCACACCCCCCCCCCCCCCTTCTTCCTCTTCTCCATCGCATGGAGGGGGAGAGAAGGGACGCCGACCGCCAGTTTCCGACGCCCGTGCCGCCCTCCGGCGGGCCCAATAAAGGCTGGCAATAGCCAGCAGTCCTGCCGATCGCACCAGATCCCTGTGCCGGTTGCAAAAAGGTGGGGGGGGGTCCCTTGTCCTCCTCAACACAAAGAACAACACCCCTCGGAACCATTCCGAGCCTATTCTTTGCAAAATTAAATTAAATAAATTATTTTTGATATAGATTCAACACATGAATCAGGAGGAGAGATAAGATCAATTAATTGTGCATGGAATAACATAAAGATTCAAATCAGGGAAGATCGAAATGAAAATACAGTACAACCTGGATCTGGTACTACTGTAAGGATCGAGTGGGGCGTCATAGAACGTAGCAGAATTATAAAATTTAAATTTTGTCCCACCGTCACCAATTTGTTTCGATAAAAAGCCACAAAAAAAGGAGATTCAAAAATCACCTTGCGCGGATTCGAATCTGCATTCATGTTGTTCTAAACGAACGATGCCGTCAGCCGCGCAGACACCCGAGCTCTAGTGGTATCCACGTAATCCTCCTGTTGCGGGATCGTCCTCGTTTCCTTACTTGAATCGGCAGTTGTGTCATGCTTCTGAATCCGCTGAGATCGTCGCGGCATGGGAACGAAGAAATCCCAGCGAGTGGGAGTTGTGGCGCGCAAAAGACGGATGTCCCCTGGGGGGGGGGGGGCAGAGCATAGTAAGAGAGAGAGGAGGGGGCGGCTAGTGCTCTTCTGGAGCTTGGCTCAGGGCTTCCCTCTTCGCTATCTTTTATATTAAGTCCAACGATTTTTCATAAAAACCCCGGTTAATATAAAAACCCACTTAAATATCCCAAACCGAGAATTCGTTTGCGTGTGACCCTCTAGGCCCAAATGCCAGTCTGATCTTCGAAGGCTATGGGTTATGTAACCTGCTTTTGGAACCTATATGTCCATAGTTATCACCTAGATTTAATCTTTTATCCGTACAATGCTCCTGAGTTAACCTAGGGCATGGTTAATTGTCAAACCGTAACTGGTTATCCCACTTGGCATGAGTGCGTGTTTATTCAATATCAGAAAACTCATTTCCTGATATTTAGTCCGCCCTAGCCAGGGACTTCCACGCATTTAACCTAGAGCATTCTCTCTCTAATTATTGAGAGCGAATGATTCCATATTGATATACAATCCTTCGAAGGTCTTCTGTTGAACCTAATCATAGGATTGACTAGAATCCATGGAGAGGAATCCATAAGTCATGGTCAAAGCTCAGACGTCCACTGACAAGGTGTTACGCCCCAGATTTAGTTCATGTTTTTTCCAACTCGGAGTCCGACTGCGTAATCAAAATAAATTCTACCATAACAAACATATATGGGAGTTAAACAACCACAAGGTGATTTAAATAAATGATATAACTATCAATTAATCTAAAATATCTAAATATAGTCAATACCATAGTTCACAAATTACAATATCCATCAATTTGAATATAAATTCTTAATCTCACTAAATAAAGAAAAGTACATCAATCTCTCATTATCCTTACTACATCAAATCTAAGAAAGCTATAAATTTAAATCTAAAAAATCTCCCGAAGATGTCAAATACATTAATCAGAAGTCTCCTCAATTTCAGATTCTTTTTCTTAGATTCTGAAAATGTTAATAGGATTTATGAGTAGAACCACTCAGTAAGATTCAAACCATCTACATGACTTAACATATAGTAAATTTCACAAAATCACATTATACAATTATACTAAATATGATCTTACATAGTTCTACATATATTTCAAATAAGAACATGATACAGAATATGATCAGATATAAACTTATCAAATCAATGTGTTTTCTAATAGTGTAAATAAATCAACTAACACAACATATATGGCATGATCGAACTCATATCAGGCATATCAAATTCTACTAGCCACGATCAGAATGCATCACATATCAAACAAAACATATCAAATTGTCAGAGCTTTGAGTATCGTTGTCCCCTGAGCAGATCTCATGTCAAGTAGCAAATGTCATGGCGTAGTAGCTTATCAAATCATATTCATATCATGGATCATATAATTAAGATAGATTCATATGATTGCAAAGGGATAGTTAAACATGATGATCAAAGGATTCAAATGATTAAGCTGAATTTAATTGAACATATGAAGCAAAGATTTCATATTTATGTGTCAATCAAATAAATCAAATCATATCATAACAAACATGTACCCAAACCACAACATAATGAGCCAAATAAAACAAATATGAAAGCATCTAGGTAAACGATGCAAAGATCTTAGTCACTACGCAAAATCAGAAAGTCTAAGTCCCACCTAACTCCAAACTATGAGGGAGTTATGTTTGCCCTCAGGTTCCAAACAAAATACCCCATCCAATATGGACGCTTATAATGGAATCGAGCCAAATATCTCCTTAAGATGGCAACATCCAAGCAAAGTCAAATAATTATAGCACAATCAGATTAACAGAGGTCAAATGATGACAAATAATAAATATAGATTTGAAATTTGCATTAACAAAGTGCTACATATAAGTATAAGTCAAAATATATACTTTTATATATAAAATAGTCGCTTAAAGAGTCATCATGGCCATATAAATGAAAAATTAGTATAAAGTTGATCAAAATAGGTTCCTTGACAAAGAACATAATCAAAGAATTTTCTCAACATTTTTGAAATAAGAAACATATTTTTCGGCCATCAAAACTAATTTTTAGAGCTGAAAAATCAACAAATAGGCCTAACATTATCAAACAGATTCAGAAAATTGCAAACTTGGAGAACATGTAAATCATATTTAAAGTATGTACAAAGTTTTATAAATTTCTGAATTGATTTGATATGATTTTAGATTCTCACTTCGATTCGAGGAATCTGACTTAAATAGAATTCTAGCAAAGGAAAACTTAGGGCAAACCAAATAGCAAATGGGAACATAAAATTCTCAACCTTTACAGAGAAGTTAAGGATAACATAACAAAGGTCTCCACAAAATTTGACATGATTTGGACATGAATCAAGTGAGCTATAAAATTTACAAGTTGACATTTCAAAACAGTTTGAACAGATTGTATAGTCCGAGAAGGAAATTATGCAATAAATAGCAAACGAATTCAGACAATTATTACATATCTAAACTAAGCTTCTAGCACAATTTTAGCTCAATTGGACATCAGTCCAATGAGAACAAATATTTATAACTCAGGTGATTACAGTTGGAAACAAAGCAAATTGAATGGACAGATTGCATATACAAAGATAATAATCATGTAATAAATACTAACAAAGATCACAAAAATATAAAACTTGATAATCATAGAGTTTACATATAAACAAAACTTCTTATTAATTGATTAAAACTTAAAAATCTTTAAAAATAATATAGTTTTTCATACAAAATTGGTCATGCTTAGAGTTATCCACATGCCTCTTGAAGAAAGATTAGCTCTTAGTTTTCTTATAGCTTCCTTACTATCTATTTATAATTTGTTCCTCTTTTAAACTATTTTCTATATTTTCTAAGCTCTTTCCTACATTATCTACGCCTCCAATAATATAAAACAATGATTAGAATCAAATTTCCAAAATAAACAACTATGAATCAACTTTATTCTTTCAAGAACACCACATGAACTTACCCTTGAAAGATAACTACATGCCATAGAGCTTAAGCATAACCCCAATGGCTTTGTTTTTGCTTATTTACCTTCCTAATACATTTACTAACACCTCCTTTATTTTTTAGAGTCAAGTGTCAACTCCTCATGACTTAATCTCTAAGTCAAAGTCACTTTCTAGTGCAAATCGGACTCTGTTCATGCCACCTTCAGTTTCCTTTTCTAAAGACCTTTTAATTTTACACCTTAAACGTCCGAACTAGGAAAAACCCTCTTATGTAAAGTTTTATAACTTTTTATTAGATTTTCAATTCCATAAAGATCACTATTTTTTGGATATTTACACAAAACGTTATGCATATTTTACTGAGTTGCTATCTTGAGTACTCCGAACTAAAAAATCTGACAGATTTCTTTCTCATCTAAAGATGTCCTAATTTCGACTAGTAAATTACCTATTTTAAATATATGGTCTTCATAAAACTTTTAGAATTTTGAGTCATCGTTCTAATGAGAGTTTTCTTACTTCATTTAGAATTTTATGCACGAAGGTATACTTAGAATACTAAGACTGTATCAAATAAATATGTGTACAAAATCCTAGTTCAAGTAGGATTCCAACTATAATTTTCTACTCATTAATTAAAGTATTAATTATATTTGAATTTATTATATTGTACTTAATTAAAGTCAAGTATGTCATATATAACTTTTTAGGTCGTGGTTAATTTTAATTATATTATCTTTTATTTTCTAATTCAAATCCTAGTCTAATTAGGACTTGTTCTCTATGGACAACCCTTTCTAAAATTGATCATCGATATTTTTAATATCTAAAAAATCTAAATTAGTAAAAATAGTCTTATACGAAGTTGTATATCTTCTTATGATCTTTACAATGATACTAACTATACCTTAATCAAATTTGTTTACATAAAGTTATCATTATTTTACTATGTTGATGTCTAATGCATTAACCTAGAATTTAAACTAAATTAGTAAGCTATTCTTAATAGTATAATTGAGCTAATGAGCTTTCATAATTAGGTTAATTAGACTAAATCAATTTACTTAAACTCACTAATAGACTCTTATAATTAATTAATTGGTCTAATTTAAATTAATTAAATTCATTAATGAATTGTAAAAGTACAGGACATAGCACAAGGTTATTTGACGTCTCAGGTCCGAGGACTATCCACGCTACTGTGACGATGGATCAAGCTGGTTGACAATCAAATAACTTACCATCCAGTGATCTATGTCTGATCAATTTAGTGAACTCATTCCCCAATGAACGCCTACAGGTTCAACATAATGTCTCTACCCAAGTGACTATGAGATCAGTCACCCTCATCATATGAGCTGGAGTAACTTGTACTAGTCTAATCAGAAGTCCGATGTCCTTCTCGGATATCTACTGATAAGGAACAATTAAGAATACATGTTTATAGATTGTCAGTCTCATTATTGTGATCTCATCATAATCTGTCAATCATTGCATGCATTCATGGACTTCACTATAATACGATTAGTATTAAAATAAACAGTTTACACACAATGAATATATATATATATATTGCCATTAATAAATGAAAAAGAATACGTTTGATTGGCTTATAGGCCATATACAGAACTAACAATAAGTGTCAATCTATCCATCTGCACTGATCTTCCTTTTGAAGATCCATCTACTGCTAATTGGTACTATACCCTCTAGTAGGTCAACTAAGTTCCATACTTGGTTAGTGTACATGCACTGAGTTTATGAATTTATGGCACCTTGCCAGTTCTCGGAGTCTCGACCATTGATGGCTTCTATATAGGTCTGAGGATAATCATCCTTACTATGAGTTGCCTCTTGCTTGCCATGAGTAATATGTCCCACATATCTATCTAGCTACCTTGGCACTTTAGTCAATCTATGCAGTTCATGTGTATCATCACAATTAGGTTCCTCAAGGAAGTGATCATTAAGTGTGTTGCCTTATGCATCCAAAGTCTCTTCTAGTTCTATCATGCTCCCATTGTCTTCCTTAAGGAAGTATTCCTATTATAGGAAAATAGCCCACTTGGCAACAAATATTTATTGTTCGCTAGGGTGATAGAAATAATACTCAATACTTTCTTTTAAATATCTCTCAAGTCTACACTTCTCTGATCGTGGCTCCAGTTTATCTAGATCCTACCTTTTCACATAAGCAGAACATCCCCAAACTTTTACATGTTTAAAGTCTGATTTCTTCCTTTTTCCATATCTCATATAGAGTAGTCGAAACAACCTTGCTTGGAACCATGTTAAGAAGGTATGCTACTAATTCCAATGCATAGCCCCATAAAGACACAAGAAGTTTGGCAACAATCACCATGGATCACACTATATCTAATAGGGTTTGATTCCTCCTTTTAGATACACCATTTCATTGAGGTGTATAAGGAGGGGTCCAGTGAGAAATGATATCATTACCTTTAAGTATTGTGTGAATTTAGTGCTCAAGTATTCACCCCCTTTATCTAATCAAAGGGTCAAGATACTTTTTCCTATTTGCTTCTCTACTTGATTTCTATATTCTTGAAACTTCTCAAAAGCCTTTGACTTATACTTCATTAAGTATACGTAGTCAAATCTAGAGAATTCATCAATAAAGTATCTGAAGTATGAGTAACCTCTTTTGGCTTGAATGAACATGAGACCACATACATCAGGATGCACCAGTTCCAATAAGCCTTGGCCCTTTCCTCATGTGTACTAAATGGGGCCTTGGTCATTTTGCCCATGAGACAAGACTCACAAGCTGTAAAAGATTTACAATAAAGTGCATCTAAGCATCCATGTTTACGTAGCTTATGAACCTTATCCTCAACAATTTGACCTAGCCTACAATGCCAAAGATATGCGGGATTCATTATCTTGTATTCTTCTAGCTTGTTGATGTACATATTGTTGGGTTCACTGTGTTGGGATCGAGAAAAATGCAACGGAAAATAAATTTCAGATCCTGTGCCGTTTCAAATAAACAAATCGAATCAGATCTGAAAACAATTTTCACCTTGAACGGATTCGAATCCTTGTTCGTCTAGTTCGGTCGGTGCAGTGCCGTAAGCCGCGCAGGTGCCAGGCCTCTAGCGGTATCCACACGGTCTTCCTCTCGGCGGATCGTCCTTGCTTTCTCGCTTGGTGCGGCGTCTATAGATCCTGTCTGGCTGCACTTAATTCTCCCCGACATACAAAATCAGTGTTCCCATCTGACGGGAAGCAGAGCTGGCGGGAGGAGGAACAGAGCCTTTACGGGGGGCCCTCTGAGGGGGGCGGCCAAAGAGAGAGGAGAGAGAGGGGGGCGGCTAGCACAAGTCATAGTTGCTAGCCTCTGACCTAGCATCGGTTCTTTTATAACAAGTGGTTTACGATTTTTCAAAAAAACCCACACGTATCATAAAACCCATTAAATAACCCATCGACTGAAGACCTTTTGCGTGTGATCCTTTAGGCCCAAATACCAGTCCAGTAATGGCCATTAAGCTCAGTAACTCCTTACTGACTCATTAAATTAATTAATATACATATATTAATTAATTAGCCAAATTTAATGTCCCACATTAAATTCGGATGGACCTCTGATCACGTTCGGTGCCAAGCAACACTGTGTGAACTTAAAAGGCATTAGGATTCTGCAACCCACTAATGGAACCTTTCCGTCATCGGTTACCGCGCTAATATAATCATTCATCCGTACAATGTACTTGAATCGACCTAGGGCATAGTTTACTGTTAAACCCTAGTTGGTCGATTCATTTGAATCAAATGCCACTAAACTATATCGGACAAGTCCTTATCTGATATAGTGTCTGCCCTGGCCAAGTACTTAAGCGCATCATTCCCAGAACATTCTCTCTCTTATTATCGAGAGCGGATGATCCCTTGTTGACCATACAATTACCTTCGTGGGCATCTCGCTGAACCCGATCACTTAACTTATTGATATCTTATGGTCAGGGACTCGTTAGTCAAGGTCAAAGCTCAGAGACCTATGAATAAGGTATCCTTGATGTCTCAAGTCCAAGGACCAACTATGCAACCGTGACAAGGGATCAAGCTGGTTAACAGTTAGGTAGATACCATCCAGCGATTCACGGTCGAATCAGTTAAGTGAACTCATTCGCCAATGAGTACCTACAGGTCCAACATAGTGTCTCCACACATGTGACTTATAAGATCAGTTACCCTCATCAAATGAGCTGAACAAACTTGTACTAGTCTAACCAGATGTATGATGTCCTCTCAAACATCCTCCGACTAGGAACAATTAAGAATATGTGTTTACAAGTCTTCATTCCTATAATTATGATCTCATCATAATCCAAAAACCATTGCACATGTTCATGGACTTCATCGTGAAACAATAAGCAATGTCGAATTACATTCATAATGAATTTAAGCCTTTTTATTAATAATTGAATACAAAGTATTTGATTGGCTTGGAGACCACCTAATACTAATAATCTCCCACTTTGACTAAAGCCAATCACCCTTATGTTGAATACCTATATTCTTTAGGTGACACTTAAACACATTTTGAGACAATGGCTTCAATATTGTCAATATTTGATCTGCAATATTGTCGGCTGAGGGAATCCTTTCCACCATGACATCTCCTCAAGCTATGATTTCTCTGATCAGGTGAAAGCGCTTCAGAATGTGCTTCGACTTCTGTAGGTGCTCAAATCGTGTGTTTTATTTTCATTAATTTCATGTTATTTATATCATGAATAAAACTATTAAAACTAAAAAAAACGTGATCGCCAGAAATTGTTAAGTTTCAAAAGAAAGATTGATCGCTTACCTTTTCAAACTTGGGAGTTGTTAAGTCCTTGATTCCCTTCCTTTGTCCGGCCAAAGAAAGAGAGCTCTTTTCGTTCTTGTTCTTGCTTTTGCGTTCTTTTTGTGTGGTTCTTTTCTTCAAAGCCTCTCTTCTTCTACAAACCATGCAAAAGATCAAACAAAGAAAAGAAAGAAAAACGGATTAGAGCTATGAAAGTGTAGTAACTATTCTAAAGATTGATCTAAACATACAATTAAACTAAAATCACTCACTTTTATGTTTCTTTTAAACCCTTATCATGAACATGGGTTTGGAAAAATATGATGTGGATGTGTGAATTATGATGTGATGTGATGAAAAACTATATGAAAACAATGAATAAAAACCATAAAAATAAATGAAATCAAGTGAAGAAATCAAAGGGAAAGTTGATTGGTTGGCCCCTCCATAGCCATAGTCTTCAATATGTTTCAAGTGTAAGGACTGAGGTTTTCGAATCCGATTTTTGGGTCGGACCTTGTAGTCCAGGCTTTGATGGGGCTGGGACTCTGCTCTGTTTCGCGTCGAGCCCACGAGACGCAGTTTAAACGGCGTCCAGCATTGCAGACGCATTTTAGATTGTGCCACGTGGGTGCCACGTGGGCTGGCCTTGGGCCGCGAGAATACGGCCCTGTCGTGTCGTCTGAACAGCGTCCGCGAGGGACGACGCCTTTCAGACTGCGACCCTGGGTTGTCAGTGTACGGCGCCAGTCTTGTCGTCTGAACGGCGTCTTGGATGGACGACGCATTTCAGAGTTCTGTCAGAGCGGCCCGTTATGTCGACTGATAGGCGTCCGTACATCTCGACGCGTTTTAGCCAGTTTCTGGTTAACCCGCGAACCTTCCCTCCTTTCCCTCATTCTCACCCTCACACTCTCTCTCCTCACCCTCTCCACCCTCCGACTCTCCCCACTCTTCCCCTTCCCTTTCCCCTTCTTCCTCTTCCACCACTCCACCACCTCTCCACCTCTCACCACTGCCACCACCACTCTCTTCGCAGCGTTCCATTCTCCGGACGGCGGCCGACGTCCCGGCGGAGTGGCGGCGTCCTCGGAGTACCGGCGGCGGTTTGCGGTGCGACGGTTTGGCAGCGGAGCCAGGAGGAGTTCAAGAATCAGTAGGGTGACGATTCCTGTTGTGTTTTATTTTAAAACCATGTTCTCCCGCTTGAAACATACTACGTATCTATGGTTTCTGGGTAGAATGAGCATGTTAGGGGCTTTTTCTTGAGGGGAATGGGAGTTTCTGTGAATGTGGATTTGTGATGGTTTAGCTTGCCCCTGTTCCTCCTCCGTTTGGTTTGATTTTAGGGCATTTTGGGGTGAAAAAGGGAGCCCTCGGGCAGACTGCGGAACCAGGTTTCTGGGGCTAAAAGACGTCGTACCTGGACGACGCCATTTCAAATGGCGACGGGTCAGTACGACGCCTTTTAGACAGAAATCTCCCTGTTTGAGGTTCTGCCAGTTTGGGTTTCTGGCGTTAAAAGACGTCGTAGCTGGACGACGCCATTTAGAATGGCGACGGGCCAGTACGACGCCATTTAAGCAGAAATCACCCTGATTAAGGATTCTGTAAGTTTCAGTTTCAGATGTGAATGGCGTTTGAGGACAGCGACGCCTTTTGAAAAGGCGGCTTCCCAGGACGACGCGTTTTACGCCAGGTTCTGAGGCCGAGATTTCATGAACCAGTTTAGGATGCTTGAATAGCGTCGGCCTTGGGCGACGCGATTCAAGACAGAACCACACTAATCCATGCCAGTAAAATGTATTGACACTATTAGATAATCGGTTAAATGTATGCCTTAAATCTACTCGAAAATGATGGATTCTTCGTGACCGAATCACACTGTACCGTGTTTTGTGTTACTGTGGACCTAGAGTGACAGTTGTAGCACTTTATCACCCTGTGCTGGTGTGGGTGGAGCACAGCGCCGGTGGGAGCAGTGGCGGGGTGACGCCTAATGAGAGAGGGTCACCTGGTGAACCCCGGGGTTAGCTAGTACCGGTGTCGGAGTGGTACCTGTGGAGTGTCACTCGTGCTGGAGGAGGAGTAACCACCTGAGCCGATTGGGCCGGAGTAGCTAGCGTGCTATCCGAGGAGTTACTGTTTGGTCTCAGCGGGTCGGTGTTTCCCACTTTCGTTGTGTGGTTGACATGTTTTGAGGATACGCTGGTTACGGGTTCCCTGGTAAATTGGAATTATGCATGTTAAATAGACTTCGAATGCATGTGATTCACATAGAGATTTAGGTGTAATAATTACTGCTTTACTTGGTTACTGTACCTCCAGCTGTACTTTGCACTTGTGGGTGTGTGAGTGGGCAGTGGGGATCGAAGGATCCCTACTGAGTCTTTTCGTTGAGACTCACCCCTGCGGATTTTCAGGTGAGGACTCCAGGCAGACTTAGCGAGGAGTGTGTTGCTGTGTGTCGCGCGTCGTGAGTTGTTGTTCCGGGGTATGTCCCGACGTAGTTGTTATCTTTATTTCTGGCCTGTATGCTTAATTATTTCTTTCCTGCTGGAATATGTAATTATTTGCTGTATCGAGTCGCATTGTAATAACTTTTAATTCCTGCTCTTTCCTTTCAATTCAATGCGATGTGAATGTTTAGCTTAGTTTATTGTTCATTTCCCATACTTACTTAGATCGTGGTTTGGTTCCAAATTAATGATTCGGTACCCATTTAGTAATCGGATCCCCGATTATAGGGTTGCGGGTCGTTACACAAGGGATGAAAAGAATGAAGAAGGAAGAAGCTTCTCTTGCTGTCTACGTTCTTCTCCTCTAGAGCCTTTAAAAACCTTACCTTGAGTTTCAAAATTACCAACGGCCAACCATTTTCAAAGGTCCAAAGGGTGTATTATTTATATGAGGTGGTTTAGGGGTGTTTTTGTAAGGACTGAGGTTTCGGGTTCAGTTTTCGGGTCGGTTTCAGGCCGGATCCCCTGGTTTGGACCTTGAGGGGTCTTGAGAGTTTCTTCTGAATGACGTCGACACTTCACGACGCCTTTCAAACGGCGTCCACTGGTGTCGACGCCATTTAGATGAATTGCTGTTGTGCCACGTGGGCGCCACGTGGGCGGGTTTCGGGCCGCGAGAGTACGGCCCCTGTCTCGTCGTCTGAACGGCGTCCATGATGGACGACGCGATTCAGACTGCCACCCTGCGGTGTCAGTGTACGGTGCCTGACATGTCAGCTGAACGGCGTCTGTGGTGGTCGACGCGTTTCAGACAACTGTCAGTACGGCCCGTCCTGTCATCTGATAGGCGTCTTTCTCGCTCGACGCGTTTTAGGCAGTTTCTGATTGACCCCGCGAGCCCTCCTTTCTTTCCCTCATTCTTGCCCTTCCACCCTCTCTCCTCTCCCTCTCCGCCTCCTCCGATCCCACTCTTCCCCTTTCCCTTCCTCTTCTTCCTCTTCCACCACTCCCACGCCTCCCTACCTCTCGCCTCTGCCACCACCACTTCCTTCGCGGCGTTCCATTCTCCGGACGGCGGCCGACGTCTCGGCGGAGTGGCGACGTTCTCGGGGGTACCGGCGGCGATTTGCGGTGCGGCGGTTCGGCGACACGGAGCCAGGAGGAGTTCAAGTAACCGGTAGGGGGACGAACCTTGCATGTGTTGCTCGTGTTTTCCTAGGCGTGATATGATGTGTTTTGGGCTAGATTGAGCATGTTTAGGGGGTGTTCTTGTGGGTATGGCCGTGTTCGTGAATGTGGATTTGTAACATGCTTGTGGTGGATGAACTTCTTTTCCTCCCCCTTCTGTTTTGGGGCTTTTTCGGGGTATTTGGGGTTAAGGGAGAAACCCTCGGATCGAACCAGCGAACCAGGTTTCTGGCGCTAAACGGCGTCGTGCCTGGTCGATGCCTTTCAGAAGGACGTCAGGGTAGTACGACGCCTTTTAGGGCAGAAATCTCCATGTTCGAGGTCTCACAAGTTAGGGGTTTTGGCGCTAAATGACGTCATGGATGGACGATGCCTTTCAGAAGGACGTCGGGCCATCATGACGCCATTTAGGCAGGAAATCACCCCGACTGAGGGTCTGTCAGTTCGGGGATTCTGGGACTAAAAGACGTCGTGGGTGGGTGACGTGATTCGTAAAAGCGTCGGGTAACCATGACGCCTTTTAAGGCAGAAATCCCCTGATTAATGTTTTCTGGAATTCCGGGATTTTCGGTGTGAATGGCGTCGGAGGATGTCGACGCCTTTCAAAAGGCGACCACTGGTGTCGACGCCTTTTAGGCCAGAGTTCGTGGCCGGAGTTTTATGAACCAGTTTAGGGTGCTTGAATGGCGTCGGCCTCGGGCGACGCGATTCAAGACAGAACAACACTAATTCATGCCAGTAAAATGTGTTCATACTGCTAGATAATTGGTTAGTGCATGCTTTAGTATACTCGGTAGAAATGGATTCTTCATGACCGGATGGCACTGCGTGTGTGTCGTGCGATCGCGGGCTTTTCACGTGACCGGATCGTACCGTGCCGGGTTTTGGTGTTTTGTGTTACTGTGGACCTAGAGTGACATTGTAGCGCTTTATCACCCTGTGCTGGTGGGGGCGTGAGCACAGCGCCGGTGGGGGCGTGGGCGGGGTGACGCCTAGTGAGAGAGGGTCACCTGGTGAACCCCGGGGTCAGCTAGTACCGGTGTCGGAGTGGTACATTCGGAGAGTCACTCATGCTGAGGGAAGGAGTAACCACCTGAGCCAGTTGGGCCGGAGTAGCTAGCGTGCTATCCGAGGGGTTACTGTTTGGTCTCAGCAGGTCGGTGTTTCCCACTTTCGGTTGTGTGGACGGTGTTTCATACTTTCGGTCGTGTGGTCGGTGTTTCCTACTTACGGCTGTGTGGTTGGTGTTTCCCACTTTCGGAGGCGTAGTTGGCGTGTTTTGCCGAGACGTGAGTTGTAGGCCCCTTGATAGAATGATTTTAGAGATATGCATGTTACATTTCAAATGCAAATGGTTCATATCGAGATTTTAGGAGTAGTATGTTACAGCTTTACTTGTCTTATCACTTGTATCTTTATTACTGCACTTGTGGGTGTGTGTGTGGGAGGCAGGGGATCGGATGATCCCTACTGAGCCTAATTCTGGTGTGGCTCACTCCCTGTGTTTTCAGGTGTGGTCCTTGTGGCGTGTGACGGCGCGTGGTATTCTCCTTGGTGTGCGGGCCAGCAGCTATCTCAGTTTCCGGGGTATGCCCCGATGTTGTTGTACCTTATTTCTGCCTGTACTTAATTAATTTGTTGGACATGTAATTATTGTTGGACTGTGTACGGACATTATTACTTTACTTCCTGCGCACTGTACCTCCTTGTAGTCCGTGTGAATGTTATATTCAATCTTGTTTAACGCTTACTCCTCTAGATGTGTGTATAAGATCCGGGTGTGAACCTACAGTTAATGGGCCGACATCCATTTAGTGACCGGGTCTCCGGTCATAGGATGGCGGGTCGTTACAGTTGGTATCAGAGCTCAGTCTGGTCGATTATGTGGTAAACTGGGTTAGATATCGTAGTCCAACAATAAGTACGAGTCTGTACAGGCGATGGCTGCTGGTGTAGAGTGATCGGTTTTGACGTGTTTGTGTTGATTTTTGCATTCGTGAGGTAGTGATGGCGCCGAGGAAGAGAGTTTCGTTGGCTCGTGGTACGAGATCAGACGATGGTAGTTCGTGGGCAGAAGGGCATAATGTGGATCGTTTCGTGGAGGCTATGATTGGAGCTATGGGTAGATACCAGCAGGGAGACGGTAGTGAGGGATCCAATTCCCGAGGTGACCAGTTCACGGTATTGGAACGGTTTTTGAGGTTGGAGACCCCTTCTTTCACAGGTCGACCAGTCCCAGACGAGGCAGCTCGTTGGATTAAGGAAGTGGAGAAGGCGTTTGACGTTCTTGAATGTGTTGAGAATGACAAGACCTTGTTGGCAACCTATTTGTTAAAGGATAATGCATACGAATGGTGGGTTACCATCAAGACAAGGATGTTTGCAGATAGACCCTTGAGAGAGATCCCTTGGGAGGTGTTTGTGAGAGAGTTCAGTGGACAGTACTTTCCAAGGCTCGTCCAGAAGACCGAGGAAAGAGAGTTTATGGAATTGGTGCAGAATGACATGTCAGTTCTAGATTATCATACGAAGTTTGTGGCTCTTGGAAGATTCGTTCCACGCTTATCTGAGCATGAGAGATATAGAAGAGAGAGATTTGTAGATGGGCTCTGATATGATCTAAGGACAATGGTGACACCTCAGGGTTGTAGAGATCTGGCGTCAGCAGTTTGATGCGCGGCAGCAGTGGAGACTCAATTTCAGCAAATGGCGAAGGAGTTGGAGCGATCGGCACGAGGGAGGCAGCAAGGCAAGAGCAAATCAACGGCCCTTCCGTCAGGCGGTTCGTGTTCCTTTGAGTTCGGGTTCCAAGAGACGTCACGTGATGAAGATGAGGACGATTCGGCCCAACAGATGCAGACTGTAGCTAGCAGGCAGCAGGGAAAGAGACATGATGCGGCAGATTATTGTCCCCGTTGTGGTAGGTATCACGGCAACCGGGTGTGTCCATTGGTCGCTGGTAGCTGTTTTGGCTGTGGCAGGAGGGGACATCTCGCGAGGAACTGTCCCCAGAAGAATAAGACAAGTCAGGGGCCGAGTGGTCAGTAGGAGCCCGGTACCTTATGTAGTGTTGTGTGCCCTTTTTGTGGATATCCGAGGTGCGGGGATAGATGAACACTCTTATCTTGTCTTATAAGTAGTAGTTGTGAACTCTTATGGCACTCTTTATGTATTTTGGGTCATGGTGGTGATTTGGTAATGTAATGTGTACCTTGTAAGGTTATTATATTATAACGTTGGTCTATCAATTCTGGCGGAATCATAGAAAATAGTTAATCTTGTATTGATCTGATTGACCGATTGCGTGTGGGGAGCCCCATGTATGAGTGCGATCGGAGAGGGCATTAGCAGGATTTTACCGACGGTTGGTCCAGGGGTTTTCTTCGATAACGACCCCCCCCCCCCCCCCTTTTTGTGGAGGTTGACTCGTAGGGGAGTTCGTTCCTTGTGAACCGAGTATGAGCGGAGTTTCATTAAGTTGAGGACTCGCCTCACTTTAGCTTCAGTTTTGGTACTTCTATTAGGTTCCGGTAGAACTGTGGGGCGATGGTGTAGTCAGATTAGAGGTAGATTCTGTGATTTGACCGTGGAGGACGTGCGCAGGTGTGTCCTTCTTGGAGGCGCACTGTTCTAGATAAATAGTGCTTCCCGGAACGAGTAAGGCGTATCATCGTTGAGGTGGTCTAGTAGGAGGGAGGACAGAGTTGATTTTGTAATTGAATACTTGAGTTGTCGGCAGGTTAGGGTGGAATATCAGAGTGGCGCAGCGGTAGCGTGGTTGCAGTCCTTGCCGATCCCGATGTGGAAACGGGAGCTTGTGACTTTGGACATGTATTAGGATTGATTTATTCCCTGGTGGAGGGAGCATGATCTGGATTACCATTAAGCAACTGACTACGTCAGCATACTTCCTGGCTATCAGGGAGGACTGGTCAGTCGGTAAGTTGGCTGAGTTGTTTGTGAGTCGGATCATCTATCTCTGCTCGATGTGCCCTTATCCATCATGTTGAATCGGGCTTTGAGATTTACTTCTTAGTTGTGGGAAGAGTTTTTGAAGGACTTTGAATACGCGGTTAGCCTTCAGCCCGGCCTATCATCCCGAGGCTGATGGGCGGTCTGAGAGGGCCATTCGGATTTTGAAGGTTTTGCTCGTGGCATGTTGCCTAGACTGAGGAGGTTCTTGGGAGCAGCGTTGGTTTACAGTGGGGTTTTGTGTACCATAGCAGTTACCACTCTAGCATTGGCATGGCGCCTTATGAGGCATTGTTTAGATGGCTATGTCGATCCCTTGTGATCTAGTCTGAGATTGGCTAGAGACTGTTAGCAGGATCAGGGTTGGTATCGCAGGGTGCTTAGGTTGCCAGAGTAGTGCTATCATCGGTGAGAGACCGATTCAGTTTGAAGTTGGGGACCTCGTGTTTTTCCAAGTCTCGCCCTCCATGGGTGTGAGGAGATTTGAGAAACAAGGTAAGCTGGGTCCGTGCCGTGCTGGGCTTCTTCTCGTTCTTGCTCGAATTGGGGAAGATTACCAGCCAGCCTTGCCGTTCAATCTTGCGGGAGTGCATGATGAGTTTCGTGTTTCGTTGCAGAGGAATGTTCTGGATCCGCCCCAGGTGTTAGAACTTTCAGGACTTGAAGTCGCTGAGGACTTGTCCTTTCCAGAGTGTCTAGTGCGTTTTGTGAATCACTAGTGACAGGTCCTCCGAAACAAGGTTGTATCTGTGGACTGAGTATTTTGACAATATCGCTCCGGGAGCGAGGCGACCTGGGGGCGCGAGATTGAGATGCTGGGAAGCAGTTCCCTACCTTTTCTGGTAAGTCCCCATGCGAGTTAGCAGTGGAGGCATTTCGCCCTCGTTACTTGTAGCAGGCAATTTCGGGGACGAAATTCTTTTAAGGGGGGGAGAATGTAAGGACTGAGGTTTCGGGTTCAGTTTTCGGGTCGGTTTCAGGCCGGATCCCCTGGTTTGAACCTTGAGGGGTCTTGAGAGTTTCTTCTGAATGACGTTGACACTTCACGACGCCTTTCAAACGGCGTCCACTGGTGTCGACGCCATTTAGATGAATTGCTGTTGTGCCACGTGGGCGCCACGTGGGCGGGTTTCGGGCCGCGAGAGTACGGCCCCTGTCTCGTCGTCTGAACGGCGTCCATGATGGACGACGCGATTCAGACTGCCACCCTGCGGTGTCAGTGTACGGTGCCTGACATGTCAGCTGAACGGCGTCTGTGGTGGTCGACGCGTTTCAGACAACTGTCAGTACGGCCCGTCCTGTCATCTGATAGGCGTCTTTCTCGCTCGACGCGTTTTAGGCAGTTTCTGATTGACCCCGCGAGCCCTCCTTTCTTTCCCTCATTCTTTCCCTTCCACCCTCTCTCCTCTCCCTCTCCGCCTCCTCCGATCCCACTCTTCCCCTTTCCCTTCCTCTTCTTCCTCTTCCACCACTCCCACGCCTCCCTACCTCTCGCCTCTGCCACCACCACTTCCTTCGCGGCGTTCCATTCTCCGGACGGCGGCCGACGTCCCGGCGGAGTGGCGACGTTCTCGGGGGTACCGGCGGCGGTCTGCGGTGCGGCGGTTCGGCGACACAGAGCCAGGAGGAGTTCAAGTAACCGGTAGGGGGACGAACCTTGCATGTGTTGCTCGTGTTTTCCTAGGCGTGATATGATGTGTTTTGGGCTAGATTGAGCATGTTTAGGGGGTGTTCTTGTGGGTATGGCCGTGTTCGTGAATGTGGATTTGTAGCATGCTTGTGGTGGATGAACTTCTTTTCCTCCCCCTTCTGTTTTGGGGCTTTTTCGGGGTATTTGGGGTTAAGGGAGAAACCCTCGGATCGAACCAGGGAACCAGGTTTCTGGCGCTAAACGGCGTCGTGCCTGGTCGACGCCTTTCAGAAGGACGTCAGGGCAGTACGACGCCTTTTAGGGCAGAAACCTCCCTGTTCGAGGTCTCACGAGTTAGGGGTTCTGGCGCTAAATGACGTCATGGATGGACGACGCCTTTCAGAAGGACGTCGGGCCATCATGACGCCATTTAGGCAGGAAATCACCCCGACTGAGGGTCTGTCAGTTCGGGGATTCTGGGACTAAAAGACGTCGTGGGTGGGCGACGCGATTCGTAAAAGCGTCGGGTAACCATGACGCCTTTTAAGGCAGAAATCCCCTGATTAATTTTTTCTGGAATTTCGGGATTTTCGGTGTGAATGGTGTCAGAGGATGTCGACGCCTTTCAAAAGGCGACCACTGGTGTCGACGCCTTTTAGGCCAGAGTTCGTGGCCGGAGTTTTATGAACCAGTTTAGGGTGCTTGAATGGCGTCGGCCTCGGGCGACGCGATTCAAGACAGAACAACACTAATTCATGCCAGTAAAATGTGTTCATACTGCTAGATAATTGGTTAGTGCATGCTTTAGTATACTCGGTAGAAATGGATTCTTCATGACCGGATGGCACTGCGTGTGTGTCGTGCGATCGCGGGCTTTTCACGTGACCGGATCGTACTGTGCCGGGTTTTGGTGTTTTGTGTTACTGTGGACCTGGAGTGACATTGTAGCGCTTTATCACCCTGTGCTGGTGGGGGCGTGAGCACAGCGCCGGTGGGGGCGTGGGCGGGGTGACGCCTAGTGAGAGAGGGTCACCTGGTGAACCCCGGGGTCAGCTAGTACTGGTGTCGGAGTGGTACATTCGGAGAGTCACTCATGCTGAGGGAAGGAGTAACCACCTGAGCCAGTTGGGCCGGAGTAGCTAGCGTGCTATCCGAGGGGTTACTGTTTGGTCTCAGCAGGTCGGTGTTTCCCACTTTCGGTTGTGTGGACGGTGTTTCCTACTTTCGGTCGTGTGGTCGGTGTTTCCTACTTACGGCTGTGTGGTTGGTGTTTCCCACTTTCGGAGGCGTAGTTGGCGTGTTTTGCCGAGACGTGAGTTGTAGGCCCCTTGATAGAATGATTTTAGAGATATGCATGTTACATTTCAAATGCACATGGTTCATATCGAGATTTTAGGAGTAGTATGTTACAGCTTTACTTGTCTTATCACCTGTATCTTTATTACTGCACTTGTGGGTGTGTGTGTGGGAGGCAGGGGATCGGATGATCCCTACTGAGCTCAATTCTGGTGTGGCTCACTCCCTGTGTTTTCAGGTGTGGTCCTTGTGGCGTGTGACGGCGCGTGGTATTCTCCTTGGTGTGCGGGCCAGCAGCTATCTCAGTTTCCGGGGTATGCCCCGATGTTGTTGTACCTTATTTCTGCCTGTACTTAATTAATTTGTTGGACATGTAATTATTGTTGGACTGTGTACGGACATTATTACTTTACTTCCTGCGCACTATACCTCCTTGTAGTCCGTGTGAATGTTATATTCAATCTTGTTTAACGCTTACTCCTCCAGATGTGTGTATAAGATCCGGGTGTGAACCTACAGTTAATGGGCCGACATCCATTTAGTGACCGGGTCTCCGGTCATAGGATGGCGGGTCGTTACAGTTTTAAGCTTCAAAAGGACTCTCTCCTGTAGTCGGACTTACCTTGGATGAGTATGGAGGAGTTTGCAACCTTCCCAACTTCGAAAACTATATCATCTCGGACAAATCATGTGTACCAGGAAACTGCCAAATCGCGTCGTTCAAGCTTTTTTAGATAAAAAGTGTCTCGACAAGGATCTCTTGAATTTGAACCCAAAAGCTGTTGGGACTCGCTTTGAACGAGAGGGTTGGGGTGGCGGCTGCAGAAGCGAAACATTGAGTGGTATGGTAGGTAAAAAACGTAGCATATTGAACCTGGAATCTAACCTATCAACTTTCTGCATTCAGTTCTACCTATTTCCGCACCCTCTGATCGACCTGAACAACAAATACATATCCCCTCCACCCCTTTTGGCATTATTAATGGAATATCCTTCACTATGTAATGTTTTTTATTTGCATTCACACCTTTTGGAAAGAGGCACTAAATTAAGTTCTCGTTTGGGTGAAGGAATTTAACACTACGTGTCTTTGCTCCCTATGGCTTCTTCTACTATTGCTCTGCAACAATCCGCTTATGGAACTAAATCAATAGAAAAAACGACTATGTTAATTTGATGGGAAAACACCCATCAAATTTCTCTATTGTAAATTTTTTCTCTATTTTTTCTGATGATCAGTGGGTGGGGAATGGTTCCCCTCCCCCTGTGACCCCCTCCCCTCCTCTGACGGGACGCCATTTGATTAATTAAAGCGGCCAAAATAGAAAGGAAATTTGAAAAGGAAACCAAAATACATTAGGAAACTTAAATCGCGTCTCCTATAGGCGACATGCTTTAGATAATTAGGAAATTAATTCGAATTAAAAGTCAAAGGCTCAGACGGATTAAGACTTAAATGGCGTCTCTTTAAGGCGACGTTATTCAATTAAATCTATATGAATTTAGGAATTTAATTCCAAACTGATTTCTGCTAGGAATTAAATGGCGTCGGCCATGGGCGACGCTAATCAACAAAATTTCGAGAAAAATCAATAAAAATTAATTAATGGTTAAACATCAAACTATTTTGGGACATTATAATTATTACATGAATTTTACTCAATATGAAGTCAAAATTAGCGTGTCTACAGCTGCCCCACCTTGGCATTGACTTTACAAGAGAGTGAAATAAAATTGAATATACTGAAAAGGTGATGCCAAGGTGTGATGAGACACGCTTTCAACATCGCATGATGATAATTTTTCTCAGAATGATTAATGAAGTAACTCAAAGAGATCAATGGAATCAATCCTGTCTAGATGAAAGTGATAAAGGAAATAAAATAAGGTCGATCAACTTCCACGATTGAGAAGTACCCTAGGTCACAAACCTTGCAGGTTTCATCATGGAAAGTAGTTACCAGCCAATGTGGACGTGCTACAACCATGATGGATCTTAAAAGGAAACAAGAAATATTTGGGATAAAGAATCCAAACAAGGATAGAATTCCCAAGATATATTCAAGATAACCTCAAAGATGATTGTGTGGTCAATCCGAAATGGAATATTTCATATCATGTTGGTATTTATTTGATCAATGGTTTGAAATTTAATCGAAATTAATTTTTATCACAAGTATTTCAAAATCCTACGTGATGCATGCTGGGCTAAAAGAAAAATAAAAGATTAAATAAAATATAAATTAATCAAGGATAATATTGTTAAACTGTCATTGATGAGTCAAGATACCTGTTGGGATCCGGGCGGGACGCGAAGAACGCAGCGGAAATGACGAAAAAAAATATATCCCGCCCAATACCCGCTGATCCGATTCGGAATGAAAAACGCAAACCGAAAAACCGGGTCAAAATCTGATTATCGTGCGCAGATTCGAATCCGCTTCTGTCTCGGTTCTGTCGAGGCGATGCCGCAAGCCGCACACGCGTCCGGCCTCCAGCGGTATCCACGCGATCCTTCGTGGTGGTTTGTCCTCGCTCCCTCGTCCGTATCAGCTCGCTCGCTGAAGATCCGTCGCCACAACAATGTCAGGAAACCCGCGGACGGGAATTCCCGACTTTCGAGAATCGCGCGTGGCGGAGACTATTTCGGCACCTCGAACAGGGCGCCCAGAGGAGGAGAGAGAAAGGGGAGAATGGCCAGCAAGGGGAAATCCTGGAGCTTAGCCCAGGGTTTCTCAACAGCACGTATATATATTAAGTCAGCGCGACTTTTCACAAAAGTCCCCGAGTTAATATAAATCCCACTAAAACACCACTGACTGAGAATCTTATTGCGTATGACCCTCTAGGCCCATTTACAAGTCCGGTTTTCAGCCCATTAAGTCTAATAACTAGTTATTGACTTATTGTAATTAATTAATATCTAGATATTAACTAATTACTTAGCCGACTTAACATCGCATGTAAATTCGGTCGGACTTCTGATCAAGTTGGGTGTCAAGCAACACCGCATGATCCCAGAAGGCAATGGGGTTCAGCAACCCACTCATAGAACCTGTCCATCCACAGTTACCGTGTGGCTATAATCCTTCGTTCGTACAATGCTCTCGAGTTAACGTAGGGTATGGTCAACTGTCAAACCCTAGATGGTCAACTCACTTGAATCAGACTCTACTGTACAATATCCGAAAATATCTTTTCTGATATTGTTTCTGCTCTGGCCAATGACTATGTGGATCTATTCTAGAGCATTCTCTCTCCAATTACCTGAGAGCGAACGACCCTTTATTGAACACACAATCTCCTTCGAAGGTCTTCCGCTGGACCCGATCCTTGACTATTAGAGATCCCATGGATAGGGATTCGTAGGTCAAGGTCAAAGTCCAGAAGTCCACCGACAAGGTGTCTTTGGTGTCTCAAGTCCAAGGATCAACCACGCCACTGTGACGATGAATCAAGCTGATTGACAGTCAGGTAAATTACCATTCGGTGATTCATGTCGGATCAGTTCAGTGAACTCATTCCCCAATGGGCACCTACAGGTTTACCATTGTGTCTCCACACGAGTAACTAACGAGATCAGTCACCCTCATCATATGAGCTGGAATAACTTGTACTAGTCTTACCGGATGTTTGATGTCCTTCTTAAACATCCTATGACTAGGAACAATTGAGAATATATGTTTATAAGTCACGAGTCTCATTATTATGATCTCATCATAATCTGATGACTATTGCACATATGCATGGACTTCATTATGCGCAATTATTAATATGCCAATCTACATAATGAATTTAATACCATTGATTAGTGAACCAAATTGAAATAGATGCCTAATGATTGGCTTAGAGGGCACCTATATCCATCAATACCAATCTTGTAATTCAGTGTTATGTCGAAGCTCGTTTGTCCACGCACCGTTTCATAAAAGCGGAACTATCGTCCCCATCAATTAACAATCTAACGGCCTATCTATGCGATTAAGAATTCTCTGGAGTTATCATTGTTTTTGTTAAAGGAGAACTCAAATTTCAATTTCATCAAAATCACAAAGTCCTTGATATACTCTAATAAATATTTATTATATAGTAATAATAATGCAATTCAATTACATAATAGAATACAAGGATAGAGATAATTGTCTTTTTAGTCACGGTTGGGACTCAGTGAAACTCCCACAGTGGGACATTAGTAAAATTTTCTTGAATTTTCTTCTTTCCTGCACTCAGAATTTGTCAGTAACTCCAAGTAAACAAGTAATGAACATTAAATATCAACAATTATGGATTTTCGGATAAATAACAGAAATTCAGAAAAGCATCAAATGGCGTCGCTGTTCGCGGACGTCATTTAAATGACGTCGCCCCATCAAGACACCATTTAACTTACAGAAACTGTCCTCTATTCTGGCTCCAATCCGAACTCCTCTTTCCTTCAATGCACATTCCTCTTCCAATTCGAAAAGGACTTCCCAATCTCACAAATCTCTCTATAAAACCTCTCTCTTTTCATATCAAAGCATTACAATACACAATCAAGAGGGAAAGCTAAAGGGTTCTCTCCAAAACTCAAGAACAAGAAGAAATCAAGGAGGAACGATGGCGAATTCTTCACAAGATTCTTCAAACAAAAGGATGAGGAAGACCATTGAAAAGCTCTCTGAAGTGAAAGATCATCTAAGTAGGTGAGATCCTAACTTACAAGTAAATTAATCTCTCTTCTAATCACTCTCTCTTCTATGTTCTTCAATTCTCTTTCCATGTTTTCCAAATTCTCAATTCTTCAATAAGCAAGAGAGAACTATTCCAAATCTTTTCTTCATCTAGGGATATCCTTTCTTTCCCAGTCCAAGAAGATTTTCTTCACTTCTTTGGGTCCAAAACTTGTTAACAAGATCAATCTCTCTATGCAATCTTATATATTTAAATGTCATATCCAAGGGTTGGTTATTCATGCCAAACATTACAAGAGCACAAGCATGATTGGGCTGCGATGGGTACTTTGATCGAGTGATGGCATCCTCAAACTCATACCTTTCTTTCTGCCACATTTGAAGCCACTATCCTCTTAGAAGAAGCTGAAGTCTTATTGGGCCTTCCTAAACTCAAGATCAATAATGATGAGCCTGATTTGAGTGATATGATGCTCATGAGGGAAAAGATCACAGGTCAACAATTGTTAGAAAAGATTATGAAGAATCCAAAAGAAATTCAAGGTTGTCTCACAAAGAAGGGAATTAATCTTGCTAAATTAGCTGAATGGACTCTGAAGAAGATAGAAAATCTCATGGATGAAGAAACAGAAAATGTGATGAAGGCATTCACCACATGCTTAGCTGGAATTTTACCATTCTCTACCCAAGATAATGTTCTAGAAGATGATCAGATAAGCGCAATTAATGGGATTTTCAAAGGAAAGCAGATCAGCACAACAGTTCTAGCCTCTTTTTACAATGGGCTCTATGTAGCTTATACAGGTCAACACCCTTATGACAGTATGCTTCTCTTAGCTCTGTGGGTGGAATTCCACTTCAAGTTCAACCATAATGAGGAAAAAGTTCCAAGGATATCTCCGACATATCAGCGCAGTCCTATCTTCCATATCTCCAACATAGTGAAGTTCAACGACAATATGACCAATCGTGCGCCCAACTTCAAAACTCGAGCTGACTGGCGTGCTTACTTCAAATCTATGCCTAGAACTAGATTCAAATCTATGCCACCCGCTCTCATAGAAAAGGTGTTCCGAGTATGCTGTGGTAGTGGCACAGAACTCCGACTGATCGGGACGACCGAGCTCGTTCTTTACAATCCACATTGTCGTCATCCCCAACTTGGTATGTCGAGCTACGAATTTTCAGAAATATCTTCTCTTTCTTCAATCAAGAAGCGGGCATTGAGAACTGACAAAGATTTTAAAGCGACTGAACTTATAACTACCCTGTGGAACATTGGCTTCACCCGTTGTGTTAAACTTCCTCATGAAACCAATAAAGAACTATGGAAATCATATGTAAAAGAGCTTATGAAGATTCGTCCTTGAAAGCTCTCTCTTATCTTCCAACTTTATATACCTTTGATTTTATTTTCGACAGAGAATCCTTCCTTTATATAGTAGAAATCCTTCCTTAATATTTTGCAATTTTTCAAGAATTCTTTCTTAAATAAAAGTGTGATTTTTCCTCAAAATATGAACTTCAGGTTCAATTAATTAAAATCGCGTCCAGTCTGAAAGACGCTGTTCAATCTTAATCAATTTCTGAGATCTAAAATAAATTCCTTAAAAGAACCCAAATAGTGTCTTGCTTGGGCGACGCCTTTCAACTCTCTCTCCTATTTTCTAGAGATTCCCCATAATTAATCCATTGAATGCGTCGCGACAGGGGGACGCATATAACTGATTTATGTGGTACGGCTCTGATTAGTATTGGCGGTTTAATCTTAATAGTGTCGCGATTGGGGGACGCGTTTCATAATTTTCAAAAATTGCTCTTGCCACCTCAATTTGTGCACCATTTAATGGGGTCGTTGTAGCTAGATACGATTTAACGAATTCCAATAGAGTCTCGCGAGCCCGAGCCCCTTTCTCCCCTTACTTTCTCCTTGGTTTTCTCTCTCCTCTCTTTCTCTTCTTCTTCGACGACGGCGGTCTCCTCCGGCCATTCTTCCTTTCTTCGGTGACGGCGAGCTCCTCTGGTGATCACTGGCAACTCCGGCATCCTTCTTAGCCCCTCTCTCTCCCTTAATCATTCTCTCTCTCTCCCTCTCCCTCTCTAGCTCTCATATTCTCTCTTACCCTCTCTCACGACCCCATGGAGTCCAGCGGGCCTAGCAGTGTTTGTGGGAAGCGACGGAGGGTTACCGCCGTCGAGGTGGTGGAGGTAGGCGAGGAGGAAGCCCCGAAAACGGCACCGGCCGAGGAATTAGGGATTATGGAGGCGGCAGCCTTCATGGAAGCCGAGGAGGCCCCTCCCGCAGCTCAAGAGGGTGAGGAAGCGGCGGCACCGGCCGAGGAGGCCGGCCCACGTCTAGTAAGCCTCGAAACACTCCCTTTACATAATTAAATTTCAATTTTGGGGGGAAAAAGAGGCTTGGCCATAGGTTCGGAGAACCTGTGATGAAAGGCGTTTGGGGATAGGGACGCATTTTGAAAATATGTCCCCTGACCCAGACGTGATTCAAAGATGTTGAGAATTCTTTCATAAATTGATTGTTAATGTCCCAATAAGTTATTTGATGAGTTATTTGACAATTGCAGGGGAGAATGAGGACCAGGATATCATAGGACCTGGTGGTGGCAGCTTACAGGGGTCTCTCGAATTTTCAGAAGGCACGACTACCGGAGATGGGATTCCGAGAGATCTTAGAGATAGAGCTGTTTTGGATAGACTTAGTATTACTGTAGGTGCTGAGGGAGAGGTGGCATGCTGAGAACAGGGCATTTCTAATGCCCTGGGGACATATGATCCCCAGCCTCGAGGACGTATGCAGGATCACCGGCCTTCGGGTGGATGGCCGGGCAGTGAGTGGGATCACGTATCCCGATTATCGAGAGTTAGCCCAAGAGTTGTTGGGCTTAGAGTGTACGGGGCCGGAGGGCCGAGAGTCTCGGACTCTCACAAGAGTAGCTGTAGAGAGATCCCTAGGATTAGTGGAATTGAGGCAGCAAACGGACGAGTCTAGGGAGAAGTTCAGAGAGAGACTATCCCGAGCATCTAGTGAGGTGTACTGCCAGGATCTGAGCGACAGGGCTATTGCAGATAGGGACCTTAGGAGGTTCTTAGTCTTCTTTTTTGGTAGGCTCCTATTCGGGACCAAGGGAGATTACATTCACTGTCGTTTCTTGACCCTTCTTACTGACTTAGACCACCTAGGTGAGTATGCCTGGGGTGCGGCCCTTCTGGCCTACCTCTTCACTTACCTTTCTGCCGACAAGCCTGATCGAGAGATCACCATTAGCGGCTTCGCGCCGTTCCTTTAGGTATTTAGTTCATTTTATGTTTGTTCCATTAAATGCTTATAATTATTTAATGTATATGATTATGATTATGATGATTCTAACATATATGTTCTTGTATACAGGTGTGGAGCTATTATTACTTTCCTCTGGGCCGAGCGAGGCAATCTAAGCAGCCGACGGCAGTTCTACTTGCCCGGCGTTGGCATCCAATTGTTGATACGACGCCGCAACACCACCAGCTAACGGCCCTTCGCCGTCAATTCCTTGACTACCCAGAGCTTTTGGTAAGTTTTAATTCCTCTTTTCCTTTATTTATTAACTGTTTCATAAAATATCTTATGGAATGCCCGGTGGTTTCACAAGCGGTGAGCAGCGATGCCTACCTTCAACAGTACCGGACTCACTACGCTGCCCACCTTCGACTACTCCGTCCTCTCGATGTAAGTATCATGATGTGTATGCTATGAATGCATCTTTCATTTTATTAATTATCTTGCTTATATGTGTGAATGCATGACATGAGATGGTATAAACATGCAGGATGCATGAGACGCCACCATCATCACTCTCCGAGGTCATCTTCAGGACGCCGAGGCTCAACTGGAACAAATTCAGAAAGAGTTGAATGAGCTGGTAAGTGCAACATGCATGAATATCATTATGAATGTTTTCTTTATTAAATTATTTTAGCGCCAATCCACTGACAATGGTCTTCTTTTGTTACAGCGAGCCGCTTATACGCACGCAGCTCCTCCCCCTGATTCTGCTACTGCTGGCACTTCATCTTCCTCTGCCACTCATGAGGCCGCCCTTGTTGACCTGCGGAGTCAGCTGGCTTCCGCCATCCGCCGAGCCACTCAGGTTGAGGCTGATCCTGCCGCTTGGGTAAGTCTTTGACTTGTTTCTTCATATCTTTTGCTTGCTTGATCAGTTGGCTGACAATGTCTTTTATTACAGGTCCAAGAGCTCTGCTTGGCTCTTGGAGAGAGAGATGCCAAGCTGGCACAGGCCCGTTGTTCAGCAGCCCGTGTTGCTGAGCTGGAAGAGCAGTTGGCCAAACTTTTCGCCAGTGATCTTCCTCGAGAGCTTGCACGACTCCAGGTTCGGCTGGAGATCTTGACCGAGGAGAGGGATCGTGACCGAGTCCGGTGTGAGTGCTCAAATTTGATGTGTGATTATCATGAAAATTTTGTTGATTATATGACAAATAAACCTATTAAAAACTATGTGATCGCTAGAAACTTTTGACTAAAGAGTTTTACAAGATAAAGATTGTTCGCTTACTTGTTTCAGACGTGGGAGATGTTGAAGTTCTTGATTCCTTCCCTTCAGCCGGCTGAAGAAAAAGAACTCTTTTAACTTTGTTCTTGCTTTGAATGCTTATTGGGCTTTGAGGATCATCCAGATTTTCTTTGTTGATTCCCTCCTTTTGATCTTCTGACTTTGACGATTGTTCCTTGCAAAGAATGAAATAAAAGAGGGAAAGAACAATAAGAACTAAATGGAGGTAGTATCTATTCCAATAAGAATTCTAATCATGCAACTCAAACATGAATAACTCACTTGTTTTGTAGTCTTTAAAACCCCTTAACATGTGGGTTGGAAATTATGCTAGTGAGTGTGAGTGTGTGAATAGCATAATGTGATGTGATGAATAGAACTATGAAACTAATATGATGGTGAAAAAAACAATAGAAAGAAAGAAGGAAGTTGGATGGCCCCTGAAAGCCTTGGTCTTGAATAATTTTGAAGGATGAAGAAAGGACGAAGGAAGGATGAAGCTTGCTTTTAAGACTCCTGTAAGTAGTTGTGCCTCGATCCTTATTTTACTCCTTCAGCGTTTGGACGTCGTCTTTCTCTTGAATTCTTCTTCAAAGATTTTCACTAATATTTTCTACTAACTCTCTTCAAAGATTATCACTAACTTTCTAATGATAAAGGGCTTGGGTATTTATAGAGTTGAGTTCGCACATCCGCGGCCTATTATGGATTAACATGAAAGAGTTTAAAGCCAATCCGACCAAGAAACATATAAATACAGGCTAATTTATCATTATTTGTAATTACCTAAAATGCGTCGCCCAAGGGAGACGTCTTTTAGTTTAATTAAGATAAAGATAAACTTCGAGAAGAAGAAACAAAAACACTTTAGGACACTTAAATGGCATCGTGTAAGGAAAACGTCTTTTAGTTTATTAACAAATTAATTAAAAATCAGATTAAAAATCGAAATAGGAATAAAGTCATAAATGGCGTCTACATAGGTCGATGTCTTTTAGAATTTTTCATATTTGATTTAAAAATATGAATTCAAATGAATTTCATTAATAAATTTAAATTATGTCTGTCTGACCCAATGTCATTTAGACAATTAATTCAAAAAAATAATAAAAATTAATCAATGATTAAATATTAGACCATTTTGAAGCATTATTATATGACATGAAATTTACTTAAAATGATGTCAGAATTAGCGTCTCTACAGTTGCCTCACCTTGACATTGTCTTTGCAAGGGAGTGAAATGAAATAAAATGTACTAAAAATGTGATGCCAAGGTGTGATGAGACACGCTCTCAACATCACATGATGAGAATTTTTCTCAAAATACTCAATGAAGATAACTCAAAGAGATCAATGAAATCAATTATGTCTGGATGAGATAGTCAAGGAAATTAAATAAGGTCGATCAACTTCCACGATTGAGAAGTACCCTAGGTCACAAATCCTACATGTTTCATTATGGGGAGCGATTATCAGCCAATGTGGACGTGCTGCAACCATGATGGATCTTAAAAGAAACATAAAATATTGGGTAAAGAATCCAAGAAAGGGATAGAATTCCAAAGATATCTTCAAGCGAACCTCAAAGATAATCAAGATACTCAATTCAGAATGAAATATTTCATATCATGTTAGATTTATTTGATCAATGGTCTGAAACTTAATCAATAATTAATTATTATCACAGTTATATCAAAGTCCTACATGATGCATGCTGGGCAACCCTGTAGGTTTCATTATGGGGAGCCATTGCCAGCCAATGGGGACATACTGCAACCATGATGGATCTTAAAAGAAACATGAAATGTTGGGTAAAGAATCCAAGAAAGGGATAGAATTCCAAAGATATCTTCAAGCGAACCTCAAAGATAATCAAGATACTCAATTAAGAATGATATATTTCATATCATGTTAAATTTATTTGATCAATGGTCAGAAACTTAATCAATAATTAATTCTTATCACAGTTATATCAAAGTCCTACATGATGCATGCTGGGCTAAAGAAAAAATATAAAATCAAATAAAATATAAATTAATCAAAGATAATATTGTTAAACTGTTATTAATGAGTCAAGATACCAATTCAGTAATTAGTGCAAAGCCGAAGCTCATTTGTCTACGCACTATTTCACAAAAGTGGAACCATCGTCTCCATTAATTAACAATCAAACGGCCTATCCGTGCGATTAAGAATTATATGGAATCATCATAGTTTTTGTTGAAGGGGAACTCAAATTCCAGTTTCATCAAAACCACAAGGTCCTTGATATAGTCTAATAAATATTTAACATATAATAAATGCCAATGCAAATCAATTACATAAAAGAATACAAGATATAGAGAAAACCGTCTTTTTAGCCACGGTCGGGACTCAAAAACTCCCATAGTGGGACCTTCCTGAAATTCTCAGCTTTATTGTCACTTCTTTAAATTTCCTGCATTCAAAAATCATCAACAACTTCAAGCCAATACTCAATTAAGTATTAAATATAGATAAACAGGGAATTTCGGGTAAATAATAGAAAACCCTGAAACGCATCGTGTCGCGCCGACGCCTTTAAGATGATCAAATAACGTCGCTGTTCACCGACGCCATTTAAGTCGCAAAAACAAGTTCTTGCTATGTTCAATCCGGATTCCAACTCTCTTCATACTCATCCCTTCTCCAATTCGGAAAAGGCTCTTTAGAATCGCAAATCTCTCTATATAAGGTTCCTTAACTTGTATTAAGGAAAATCCACACATAATCTAGAGATTAAAGCAATGAATTTTCTCCAAAGTTCAAGAATAATCAAGATTTCAAGGGGAAAAAGCTCAAGAACAAGATGGATTCTTCAAACAAGAGGATGAAGAAGATACTCGAGAAGCATTCTGAAGTTAAAGATCATCTTAGTGGGCGAGATCCTAACTTTCAAGTAAGTTAAATCCTCTCTTTCTTTCAATTCTTCTTCTTCAATTCCCCTTTTCTTCATGTTCTTCACGTTCTGCATGGAATTATAGCAACCTTCTTTTATTTATCTAGGCATATCCTCTTTTTTCCGGCCTAAGAAAATTCACTTCCCTTCCTTGGATTCGGAAACTTGTGAAAGATATTACTATCTCCATGCAATATTATTTTCCAAGTGGAATATCCAAGGTCTAGTTGTCCATGCATAGCATTATAAAAGTTCAAACGTGGATTGGACAGCGATGGGTGCTCTAATTGAATTGTGGCATCCTCAAACCCATACTTTCCTCTTTCTTGATTTCAAATGCACCATACTTCTTGAAGAGGCCGAACTTCTAATGGGCCTTCCTAAGATCAAGTTGAACAATGATGAACTGATCCTAAACAAGATGGCTCTCATGAGGGAAAAGATCACAGGTCAACAGTTGTTTATGAAGGTTATAAAGGATCCAAAAGAAGTTCAAGGATGCCTTACAAAGAAAGGGATTAACCTTGCAAAACTGGCAGAGTGGACTTTGTACGAGATTGAAGAACTCAAAGAGGATGATACTGAGAACGTGATGAAAGCGTTCACCACTTGCCTAGCTGGAGCTCTGTTCTTTCCTGCCCAAGACAACATTATGAAGGATGATCAAATTAGTACAATTTGCGAGATCTTTGAAGGAAGACAGATCGGCACAGCGATCCTAGCCTATCTCTGCAATGGGCTTTCTGCAGCATTTATAGGTCAGCCTCCTCATGGTTGCATGCTTCTCTTCGCTCTATGGGTTGAGTTACACTTCAAGTTCAAATACCATATTAGAAATTCAGCAAGACCATCTCAAATTTATCAAAATAGTCCAATCTTCCATATTTCCAATATCGTGAAGTTCAATGAAAGGATGATCAACTGAATGCCTAAACTCAAGACTCGAGCTGATTGGCGAGCTTATCTAAAGACAATGCCATCGTACTAATTCGATGCTTCTCCACTTGCTCTTGTAGGGAAACCAATCCGAGTACGTCGTGCAGCTGGTGTAGAGCTTAAACTGATTGGGGCAACTGAGTTCGTACTGTATAATCCTCATCGCTGCTATACTCAACTCAGCATGCCTCGTCATGAATTTCCTGAGTTTTCCCATATTTCTCCAATCAAGAAACGCACCTTGGAATCTGATGAAGACTTTGAAGCGACTGAGCTTATAGTTATACTGTGGAACATTAGCTTTATTCATCGTGTAAAATCTTCTAGTGAAGCTCATAGAGGATTAGCCTATCCATATGTAATGGGACTTCGGGAAATTCTTCCTTAAAAGCTCTCTATATCTTCCTTTTTTTGATGTAATAAAGAATCATTCCTTTATACCATAGAAATTCATCCCTTAATGTTCTGTAATTTATCTAGGATTTTTCCCATGATTTTTCCTTAAAATATGATAGTGTCGTCCAACCAAGATGCCTTTCAAACATAATTAATTTCCGAATTTCTAAGATCAATTCCTTCAAAACCCAATTTATGCTTAAATCGCGTCCCCACATACAGATGCCTTTCAATTCTCTCTCTTACTTTTTCACAGAATTCTGCCATTAATTGTGTAATTAATCCACTTAAAACGCGACGTGTGATGTGGACGCGGTTAATCATTATGCCTTGTACGGCTCTGACCAGAATTGATGGTTTAACCTGAAACGCATCGCTGTCCCTTGACGCGCTTTGCCCAATTTCAAAGTTCTGTTTGTCGCCTCAGTTTATGCGCCTTGAATCGCGTCTCTGTCCCGCGACACGTTTCAGACTTTCCAAACATAACTGTGCGAGCCTGAGCTTTCTCCCTCATTCTGTCAAGCTTTCTCTCTCTTCCACTTTCACCTTCCTCTCCGGTGACTTTCCCACTCTTTCCGATGATTCTCCCACTCTCTCTAGTCAACTTCTCCATCGCCGGCCTCCTTCGAGTTCTCTCTGATTCTCTCTCTAGCTCTCTAGCTCTCTTTCCCGAACTCCCTCTTCTCGAACCCAAAACCCTCTTCTACGCATATGGAGCAAGGTGAGCAATCAAGGGGAAGGGGCAAGCGCCGCCGCGTCGCACGTGTAGCGAGGAGGGAGGACCCTAGAACAGTTCCCCCTGAGGAGGCGAGGGTGCTCGAGGCGGCGGCGGCTTTCCTCGATGAAGAAATTCCCCCACCAGAGGCAATCGGAGGAGGAGAAGAAGAAGAAGAAGCTCTACACCTGGTAAGCTCTCTATGGAATGCATTTGGGATGAATGAGAAGTGGAAAAAGGGAAAAAAGGGGCTCTTTGAAAGAAGCCCGAAATCGGGTTTGAATGGCATCCAGACCAAGTGACGCCTTTCAAAGGGCGTCGCCATAGTTTGACGTCATTCAAAGCAAAAATCAATTTTTTATGGGAGTAGAAAATAGGTTTAAATGGCGTCAAGGCATGTGGATGCCTTTCAATGGGTGTCCACCATGTCCGACGCCATTCAATTAGAATATTTTATTGATTTTTTTTATGTTCACTGACTGATAAAATGTTCTTGAATTATTTGCAAGGGACGATGAGAGCTAGAATATCCTGGGACTTAGTTATTGGGGCATATCGAGGGCTCCCGGACTTCCAGAAGGCACACCTACACCAGATGGGGTTTGGCGGGATTTTGGACATCGAGCCATTTTGGCTCGATTTGGTGCTGCTTCAGGTGCTCAGGGAGCGTTGGGATGCAGAGAGTCGGGCATTTCTAATGCCCTAGGGCCACATGGTCCCAAGTCTAGAGGATGTGGCCATGATCACTAGCCTCAGGGTAGAGGGTAGAGTGGTGAGCGGGGTGACCTACTCCGACTACCGAGGATTAGCAGAGGCCTTGCTAGGGATAGAGGTGTCTACCCTAGATAGAGAGTCCAAGACTGTTCCTAGGGTAGAGGTAGAGGCTGTCCTAGGGTTAGTAGAGTCCCAACGACGGTCTGACGAGACCCGAAAGGCGTTTAGAGATAGATTAGCTAGGTCCTCCTCTGCCATCTACTGTAGAGAGCCTAGCCAAGTGGAGGAGGTAGATAGACTCATAGTTTTTCTAGTTTTATTTTTCGGTCGGTTGCTCTTTAGCACGAAGGGCGACCATATTCATTGTAGATTTCTTTTTCTTTTAGATGATTTAAAGAGTCTGCATGAGTACGTTTGGGGTGCGGCCCTCTTTGCCCACTTGTTTGCAGACCTTTCCACTGTCACGCCGGACCACGAGACGACTGTCAGCGGCTTCTCGCCGTTTCTCCAAGTATTAAGTAATTTTAATTAAATTGTTTATGACATGAAATGATATGATATGATCGTTTCTAATATATATGTTCATGTGTGCAGGTTTGAAGTTATCACTATTTCCTGCTCGGCCGAGCGCGGATAGTTCGACCGGATGCCGTCCCGTTGGCTTGCTGCTGGCAGCCAATTGTGGACACGACCCCGCAACGCCACCAGCTGACGGCCCTCCACCGTCAGTTCCTTGATTATCCAGAGCTCTTGGTAAGTTTTTAATTGTTTATTATTATTAAATGCAATATTTTATTAATTAAATGCAATTTATTTATCATGAATGTATCTAACCTGTATACATGTGATCTGGCGCCCATATCTGGGCATGGAGGAGGCAGGCCAGCTGTAGGTGACGGCTGGCCAGAGGAGGTTCGGAAGGCAGATGTGGGTGCATTGCCTCAACGAGATCGAGCCCCTCCGTCTCCAGCTCGCGATGAGGACCCTGGGCCTCCATCAAGAATGGATCAACGAGGAGGTCCCGGAGGGAGTCAGATGGTCGATGAGGGGCAAGCAGGTCCTCACTAATTGGCGAGCGAAATTCCCGGAGTAGTTTGGGGATTGGTATCGCCGGGGTGTCCGAGTGGAATCTAATGTGGAGTGTAGCGTAGCCTAGCTCCAGCAATATCGGACACATTACGCCGATCAGCTGCGGCTCCTCCGTCCACTCGATGTAAGTATGCTTTTATGCGTCTTCCATTTTATTATTATCTTAATTTATATTTGTGAATGAATGTATGTATGTATGATGTGCCGGATGCGCGAGATGCGGTGATCATCGACTACGGGCCCACCTACAAGATGTGGAGGCCCATCTTGAGCAAGTTTAGAAGGAACTTTTCGATCTAGTTTGTATGAATGCAACGCATGAATATTTTAATTAATTATTTATTTTTTACTATTAGCCACTGACAGTTGATCTTTTGGTGCAGCGAGCCGTTTACACACAGGTGGCTCCTCCTTCCTATGGTGCTTCATCATCTACTCCGTCTGCTGCTCACGAGGCAGCTATTACTGATATACAGAGTCAGCTCACCTCTGCCATCCACCAGGCCTCTCTTGCAGAAGAGGATCGGACCTCTAGAGTAAGTTCTAACCCTTGAATTCCATTATCGAATTTGATAATGATTGCTTGATTATCTGACAACGTCTTCTCTTGTAGGTTGCTGAGCTTTAGGAGGCCCTTCAAAGGGCTGAGATCGATGCTGCTCGGGTCTAGGATCTTGAGGAGCAGGTGGCTCGACTCTCCACCGGGGATCTTCCTCGGGTGCTTTCACGCCTCCAGTCTCGACTGGAGTTCATTACCGAGGAGCGAGAGTGGGAGCAGCAGCGACTGGATGCGAAGATGTCCTCTCTCCGAGTTCAGTTGGGCATCGTCGAGCACGAGCGTCGGAGTGTCGAGGAGCGATACAGATGTGCTCGGCAACGGGCTCAAGAGCGCAGACAGACGAGCGCTTTTAGCTAGCGTAGCCATCTCTTCTGGTCAGGCTGGTTCGAGTGTCATGGGTCCACCACTGCCGCCGTCCAGAGCTCCAGCACCGGATGCCCAAGATGAAGCTCAGAGCCAATTTGACGAGGGGGCAAGAAAGAGCCAGCCTTGATGGCTGCATTATGTACTTTTCTTTTTCTTGTGAATCTTGTACAAAAACACCTTTTGATATATATATATATATATATATATATATATATATATATATATATATATATATGAAATTTTGTGTTTACCTTTGTATCTTATGTGGATTCTTCTCCAATCTTGCCCTGTTCATCACTTAACAAATAGGCTAAGTATCTATTCAGGCTTAGCCCCTTGCCTAGTTAAGTAACCAGCTACTTGATCCTATCCTTGATAGAAGGGTCAAGGGGCAAGACCTTTATTAACAAAGGTAATGCTAAGAAATAGAATTATTCAACATTCAAACATGCATATGCTCGCTGAAAATAAAAAGAATGAAACATACCAAATGCTACAAGCAAATGCTAATTGAAATATTTTTTTTTATATTCAAATAGTTATTTTGTTTGGGTTTTCGAATATATTTTGAAATATCTATATATATATTTTGAAATATCTATTTTTTATTTTGAAATATCTATTTTTTTATATTTTTTTGTTTTAAAATATCTTTTTTTTTTTGGATTTTGAAATATCTATTTTTTTGGATTTTGCAATATCTTTTTCTTTGGATTTTGAAAATATTGCGTAAAGTAAAAGACCAGTATGATACTCAGATCAAAAGAACATATTCATTTATTAACTTAATTCCCAAATTGTTCTTCAATAATCTAACTTAGACTCATCGTGCTTGAGTTTGTGTTTTCATTCGTGATCCCATTTGATGGTCTGACCCTTAGTCAATCTAGGCCATTCCTCAAGCTTAGAGTACGCCTCTTCAGAAAGAAAGGATGAATTTGCTTAGAAAGCCCACGAGAGGGTTCCGGAGACCCAAAAAGATATCCCTTTCTTACCCTAATATCTGTTGGAGTTCGATCATTTTTTTTTCGGGGTATTTATCTGTAAGAATTGAGATTTCGGATCCGGTTATCAGGTCAGTTTCTGGGTCGGATCCCCTGGTTTGGGCCCTGATGGGTCAGGGGATTGCCATTTAAATGATGTCTAGAATGCACGACGCCTTTTGAATGGGGTCTTGCTAGGTGGACGCCATTTAGCTTGGTTGCTATTGTGCCACATGGGTGGGCTTCGGGCCGCGAGAGTACGGCCTCTGTCGTGTCGTCTGAACGGCGTCCTTGATGGACGACGCCATTCAGAGTGCGACTCTGGGTTGTCAGTGTACGGCGCCGGTCTTGTCGTCTGAAAGGCGTCTTTGATAGGCGACGCATTTCAGGTCTCTGTCAGTACGGCCCGTCATGTCAACTGATAGGCGTCCGTACCGCACGACGCGTTTTACTCATTTTCTCCTCCCTCTTCTCTCTCCTCTCTTCCCCGGCAGCTCCGGTGACCCCTCTTCCTCCTCCTTCTTTTCCTCCCACCATTTCATCTCTTCCTCCACTCCATCGACCTCCTAACTCCCACCACTACCACCACCACCTCCTCCGCGGCGTTTTTCTCTCTAGACGGCGGTCGACGTCCCGATGGAGTAACGACGTCCTCGGTGGTACCGGCGACGGCGTGGGGCGAGACGGGTTGGCGGCTTGGAGCTTGGAGGAGTTCGAGTAACCGGTAGGGTGACGATTTCCACTGTATTTCATTAAAAACCATTCTTTCCCGCTTTGAAGTATGTTTAGGGGTGTTTTGGGGGTGAAAATGCTAAGTGCATGAGATGAGAAATTGGGTATTTTAATGGGTAGTTAGGTTCTCTTCCTTCCCCCCTATGTTTCATTGCCTATTTTGTGCGTTTTGGGGGAGAAATCCCAACTTGTGGATTGGGGGAAGCGGAGTGGAGAACCTATCTATCAGGACTAAATGGCGTCGGGGGATAGAGACGCCTTTTAGAAAGGCGGCTCCCACCCACGACGCGATTTAGCCCAATAACAGACCTTGTCTCGGGACTAATAAGCGTCCAGGGACAGCGACGCCTTTTCAAAAGACGACTTGCGTGAATGACGCATTTTAGTGTAAATCAACCGTAGCCTGTCCCTGTTTCTGTCGCTGTCAAGCGACGAGGGACAACGACGCGTTTTAAAAAGCGGCTACCTGTGGCGATGTGTTTTACGCCAGGTTCTGAGGCCGAGTTTTTACGAACCAGTTTAGGAGGCTTGAATGGCGTCGGCCTTGGGCGACGCGATTCAAGACAGAATCACACTAATTCATGTTATTAATATGTGTTACACTGTTAGATAGTTTGGTTAATTGCATGATTGTAACCGTACTCTAGGATGAGGATTTCTACGTGACCGGATCACACTGTGTTGTGTTTCGTGCGACCGTGGACCTAGAGTGACAGTTGTAGCGCTTTATCACCCTGTGTTGGTGTGGGTGGAACACAGCGCCGGTGTGGGTGTGGCAGGGTGACGCCTAGTGAGAGAGGGTCACCTGGTGAACCCTGGGGTTAGCTAGTACTAGTGTCGGAGAGGTACATGTGAAGTGTCACTCGTGCTGGGGGAAGGAGTAACCACCTGAGCCAGTTGGGCCGGAGTAGCTAGAGTGCTATCCGAGGGGTTACTGTTTGGTCTCAGCGGGTCGGTGTTTCCCACTTTCGTTTGTGTGGTTGGCATGTTTTGCCGAGACGTTGGTTGTAGGCTCCCTGGTAGAAAGTTTTCAGAGATATGCATGTTATATTTCGAATGCATGTGATTTATATCGAAATGTAGGAGTAGTAATTACTGCTTTACTTGCTTACTTTACCTTTAGCTGTGTTACTGCACTTGTGGGTGCGTGAGTGGGCGGTGGGGATCGAAGGATCCCTACTGAGTCTTTTCGTTGAGACTCACCCCTACGGTTTTCAAGTGAGGGTTCCAAGCAGGCTTAGCGAGGAGAGTGCTGCCTAAAGTTGCGCGCCAATAGCTGTTGTTCCGGGGTATGCCCCGACGTAGTTGTTATTTTATTTTTGGCATGTACGCTTAATTATTTCTTTTCAGGTGGAGTATGTAATTATTTGCTATGTCGAGTCGCATTGTAATAACTTTTAATTCTTGCACTTTCTTTTTAAATTCAATGCGATGTGAATGTTTAGCTTAGTTATTATTTATTTTCCAGACTTATCTCGATCCTGATTTAGTTCCAAATTAATGATTCGGTACCCATTTGGTAATCGGATCTCCGATTATAGGGTGGCGGGTCGTTACATTATCGACCTTGCACTCCCTTTTTATTTGATTTCATGGCCTTGGTGTAACGTTTGTAATGTAATGGCCTTTTGATTTGATATTTGTTGTTTGCCTTTGCTTTTGCCTTTTTTTTTTTTTTTTCATGGGATGGATCTCCCCCTTTTTTTATGACGGTCTCCTACTAAGATGGCGGGTATTTTTGGTAGTCTATTCTAAGCCTCTCCGACATTGTGGGCCGAGTGTAAAAACAGAATTTTTTTTTGTTTACAAAAAGAATTATTTGCACTTTACACCTTTAGTCAAGCTTTCGGTATTCCTTCAGACTTAACATCTTTTATTACTCACGAATCAAACGTTTCGGTATGTGTAGTAATGTGTTTGAATTAAATTATCCAGACTAATAAGGAAATTTGAGTTTCAAAATTTTCTGATTCCACTGGACTTTGTATCATGTTGATCGACTCTTTAACCTAAGGGTAGTATTTCTTAAGATACAGACTATTCCAGGGGTGAGTTAACTCTTGCCCTTCTGCATTAACTAAACGATAAGCATTACCAGGAAAAGCATGCGATATAACATATGGTTCTTCCCAATTGGGTTGGAGCTTAGAACGCGGATCACCAGGTTTTACAAAGATTCTTTTGACAACCATTTCACCAACTTTTAACTTATGTTCAATGACTTTCTTTTGATAAAAACGTGCTAATCTATTTTGATATACTCTTGCATGATTAGCAGCTGACCATCTTTTCTCGTCTAAGAGTTCCAATTGAGCGAGGAGTGCAGAACGATGCTCATCAATAAAGAATTCCTTATTCAATTGTACTCTTAATGACGTTATGAGGATTTCATATGAAACTACCGCCTCCATTCCAAATCTTAACGAATACGAAGTTTGCCCAGTGGGCGTGCGGATTGAAGTTCGGTATGCCCATAGAGCCTCAATCAGTTTCTCTGGCTAGTCTGTAAACTTATTAGATTTACACGTCTTCTTGATGATTTTTATCAAAGTCTTGTTAGTTGCCTTTGCTTGGCCATTTCCTTGCAGATAATAAGGAGACGAATGATGCAATGCAATTTTATGTTTGTTGCAGAGGTCCTTTAGCTCCTGTGATACGAATTACGATCCATTGTCGGTGACGATGGTGCGTGGAATTACGAATCTTGTGATGATGTTCTTCATGATGAACTTGCAGACGGTTAACGCTTTGACTTCCGTGTATGCTTCGGGTTCTGCCCACTTGGTGAAGTATTCCGTTGCCCTGAGAATGAAGGATTTCTGCTTAATGCCGGAATCAAGATTGCCAAGAGTCCAATGACGTCAAAAGCCCACATGGAGAAAAGCCATGGGGAGGAAACATGATGGAGTGAAGATGCAGGAGAGTGGATCTTGTCGGCGTGAAGTTGACACTTTGCACACCTACGGACGTACCCTACACAATCTTCTTCCATAGTTGGCCAATAGAATCCTTGTCTAAGGATCTTCTTTGATAGCATTTGTCCATTAACATGGCCACCACAAACTCCAGTATGAGCTCCTTCGATGATCTTCCAAAGCTCATCTTCGTCTAAGCATCTCAATAGAACTCCATCAAAACCTCTTTTATATAGTGCTCCTCCAACTAGAGTGTATATCTGAGCAACTCTCCTGATAGCCCTTTTTTCCTCAGTTGTGGCTTCTTTAGGATATGATTGATCTTCAAAATATTTGGCAATTTCATAATACCATAGTTTCTCTTTGTCATTCATCTCTTCCTGTAATTCCAATAATATTATCTCTCGCTTTTCCACAATATCTCCATCTCTGACCTTCTTCAGCAACTTCTCCTTAGTCCTAAGGAATGAAGGGTCTTTCACGGCGGGTGAAAGACGCCTATGAATAATGATCGATTCGGATTGTCTACTGATTGGAAAATCGAGAGATGATGCGAGGGAAGCTAGAGGATTAGTTAAGATGTTCTGATTCCGAGTTTGGTGGCACCATAGAGATAAGCAGCCTCGAGGCCAGCAAGGAGTGCCTCGTATTCAACTATATTGTTAGTGACTGGAAAGTCACGTTGAAAGGCTTGTGGAATGGTGACACCTTCAGGTGACAAAAGAACAATGCCGATACCCTTACCGTGGGAATTCAGAGCTCCGTCAAAATGCAGAGTCTACATATCATCTTTGATTCTGTCTATAGACATCAGTTCCTCATTTGGAAACTCTGATCGGACTGGATCAAAACGAAGAAGAGGATGATGAGCAAGATGTTCTGCTATGGCATAGCCTTTGATTACTTTCTATTGAATGTAGATGATATCAAATTGAGAGAGAAAGCTTTGCCATCGCGCTAACCTATCAATAAGGACAGATTTCTCCTGAAGAAACTTGATCGGATTCATCCTAGTGATGAGATGAACTTCATGAGCCAGAAAGTAGTGCTTCAGCTTCTGAACCACCCAAACCAGTGCTGCACATGTTTTCTCCATTACTGTGTACCTCTGTTCAGCGGAATAGAGAAGTTTAGAGAGATAATAGGCTGCCCTCTCTTTTCCTTCTTCATCCTCTTGTGCCAGGATAGCCCCCACTGCATCATTCAGGACATAAATATATAGAATTAAAGATTTGTCCAGAGATGGTGGTCTCAAGACATGAGGACTTGCTAAATAACTCTTCGATCCATCAAATGCCTCCTGACACTTATTGTCCCAATCAAATTTGACTCTCAGTTTGGTAAGCTCGTAAAACGGCTTACATCTTTATGAATGTTGGGAGATAAAGCGGCGAATAAACTGCAACCTCCAGATCAATCCTCTTAACTCTTTCAAGTTCTTGGGAGGTGGCATCTCTCTAATTGTCTTTGCCTTGTTGGGATCGATCTCAATACCCTATTTACTGACAATGAATCCAGGTAATTTCCTTGAGGATACTCCGAATACACATTTCTTGAGATTCATCTTCAACTGATATTCTCTTGATCTTTCTAGAACTCTTACTAAAACTTTGGCATGCTCAACTTTAGTTTTGGATTTCACTAATAAGTCATCCACATACACTTATAGATCGATGTGTATCATGTCATGGAATATCGCCATCATAGCCCTTTGATAAGTGGCTCCAACGTTCTTCAATCCAAAAGGCATAACGACATAACAATATGTTCCCCAAAGTGTAGTGAATGATGTTTTCACTTGATCTTCTTCTGCCAATTTGATCTGATTATATCCTGAGAATCCATCCATAAATGAAAGAGTTTCATAGCTAGTTGTGTTGTCAATGAGCACATCAATTTGAGGCAGTGGGAAATCATCCTTAGGACATGCCCGGTTCAAATCTCGGAAGTCAATGTAGATTCTGACCTTCCCATCCTTCTTCATAACCGAGACTATATTGGCCACCCATTGCGGATACAGGACAACTCTAATAAACTTGGCTTTATGTAGCTTATCGACCTCTTCCTTCATCTTCAAAGCCATTCATAGTTGGAATCGCCTTAACTTTTGTTTAACTGGGCTAGCTCCATCTTTCAATGTCAATCGATGTTCTATTAGTGATGAGTCTAACCCCGGCATATCCTTATAGCTCCAGACGAAAGTGTCCTTATAGTCTTTGAGAACCTGTACCATTACCTTCGCATCTACTTCAGATAAGTTCTTACTGACGAGGACAACCTTAGGTTCATCTATAGTTCTTAGATTAATCTCTTTGGTAGGCTCTTCTACGGCAGCTGAGGGTTCATCAAATATTTTCACTCCACTGGCATATGCGTCAGCCGTGTCCTCGTCATCTTCATCATCTTCAATAATGGGGTCTTTCTCGTGTATCAATTCATACACCCCATATCCATCATTGACCGACTCATCATCTTTACAATCTTCTGGCATCTTAATAGGATTCTCTAACAGTTGAGGGATCTGAGAGCAAGAAAGGCATTTAAATGCTAGATCCTGAAGGTATCTATCTGGGATTTGTCTACCCTTAGATTTCCTAGACTTCCTAACCTGATTAACCTGCCTAGAACTAGACTCCTTAAATTCACTAGACTCCCTATCCTGACCTAATGTGGACGAAGAAGGGTGAAAATCATGGGGTACATGGGAGAATATAAGATAATCCTCCCGAGGGAAGGGACAAAGCAAGTCTAGAAGAGAATCTTTCCCGAATGACCCAAGCGATGGGGTACGATCGGACAAGTAGGAAGTTTCCTCAACGATGATTTGAGAGAAGGAAGTTGCCGAATTGGCGTTTTTTTTTGGAGAAAAGATGAATTAATCATGAAACAAAAATGGATATGTATAGGAGGGGAATGAGATGGAGTAAGCGGCACTACGACCAAAGGATTGGGGGGATCATACAATAGTATGTCCCAGATTAAATCATAAATCCTCTCCAGATCGAGAGGTGGTTGAGGGATAAGGTCCTATGGGGACAGAGTGATCATGATGGGCGGAGCCCATAGAATATCTTCAGTGATGACCCGCGACCAAGTCGGAGTCAGAAGCAGAGTGCAGAATAGAGTGTGATGGGTGAAAATGCGAGAGGGATAGGTTCCCCTCCAGAGAAAATCAATAGTGTAACTAGCTTCATAGGGGTCATCTGGCTCCCCTTCATTTGTTTCCTCGGACAACAGAATCTTCTTGTCAAAAATGGCTCCAGGCCCTTCAATCAACTCATCTATCAACGGCGGCCACTTCGGTTCTGAGGGATCAAGAAATAGTCTGTTTAATGAAATTTACAGATCTCTCAGGTCGAACCATCGGTACCATTCACATTCTGGATCTTGGAATTTCCTTCTTTTCATCGACCGTAGAGCCTCCAAGGACTGGTACGTCAGCAATTCTAGCAATGTCTGGCTAGGTCTCTTCCATAGATGTCATGCAGGTCGAACTGGAAAGTGATTAGCACCGTGTTATCATTATCATGACTGATTACGGGCCCCTTTACAAAATGTGTATGCAGGGTCCACGTCAATGGATCTCGACCTTCTTTGCATAGTGTGGTCATTGTTTCCCAGGCCTTCTGACCATCTTCATCTTCTTGCTGCTGTACAATGTCATGCCTGACTCTCCTTGGCCTATAGCCTAGACCATTATCGGGTGTCCTTTGGCTGTCTTTAATGGGCATAGTCCTACCCTGCAATTGTGTGCCCATGCCCTTTCCAAGTTGATAGCCACCTTTCATCATAATTTTTCAACCAGGGGTACTCATGCACTTCCCCCGCTTCATGGCATCAATTGGATAGGAATCAAGTGTACTGGCTTTCAAAGGATCAGCCACAAGACGGTAAACCTGTAATACCGACAACAGAGGTTGTTGGCCAGGTAAGGAAGTCGGCCTAATATTCTATGAATGAGTGGTAGCAAGAATCGGCATACTCGTGACTTTAATGATGCGTCCCTTGTATGGAAACTTGAGTCACTGATGATTTGTAGAAGGAATTGCCTCAAGGGACTTAATGTAAGGGCGGCCAAGAATGCCCTTCAAAGATGGATCATTTTCCAAGATGTAGAACTCGACCTCGTTATGACAAACAGGGCCTAATTCTACCTTTAAATAAATCATTCCTAAAGGGGAACGAGTAGAATTATCATAAGCTGTAACAGAAATTGGAGAAGGCAGCAATTTCTCCTTGGGTATACCACATAGTTCAAGGGTCTTCGGTGATAGGACATTGATTGAGGCCCCTGTGTCAACCAGGCATGCGTCTACGGCCTTCTTGCAGATGTTGACCGTAATGCTCAAAGTCATGCTTCTGACTGCTAGTGGTACTAGTTCCGAAGCATGAAATGAAATAGGGGGCTGATCCCCCTGAGGAACTAACAATGTAGTGATCTTCTCTACTGGCACGTCCTCGCTGACCATTACCTTATACAGGTACTCCATTAGGGCTTCCTGATAGGTCTTGGATCTCTTGATCAACTCGAGCACGGAGATTCGTGCCGGTGTTCTGTCTAACTATTTCAATAGGTCGTATTGAGTGCCTGGTGCACTCTCATCATTATGAACTTCCTCTGGCGGCTGTGATGGGCCGTCTCTGACTGCAGACTGAGAAAAGACCTTGTTGAAGATCCTCCCACTCCGGAGCGTACGTTCTTCAAGTGTGGAAGGTCCAGGTGATAGCTTGAGCACCGCAGGGTTGGTGGATGGTTTAGATGGTGTGGTGGGTTGGTTTACAGGTGATGGTGCGGGGTTGTTTGGTGGAGGCATGGTGCGAATGAGGGGTTTAGAGGGTTGGATGGTGGAGGGGTAAGTGGTCGGTGTGGGTGAAGTGGGAAATGGCATACGGAGCAATGGTTTGGATGGTTGTATAGTACTGGGATGAGTGGTTATGGTAGGTGATGTGGGAAATGGTACGCGGAGTAATGGTTTGGATGGCAGGAGGGGCGCATAGTTGGCTTGTGGAGGGTTGTTTAATGGAGGCGTAGTGGTGGATGGTGTAATGGGTGTGGGTAGGAAGTATGCAGGCGTTGGTACAGGTCTAATGGTGATGGATTACGGTTTGGGTATGCCGAGAATACGGCTTGGCGATTGCTCGGCGGTGCTTGGTAGATGGACTGTTGAGTAAATAGAGGAAGAGTCCTGTACCTTCCACTGCTACCCTCAATTATCCTCAAGCTAGCTATTCGTCAAGATGGGGGCAATCTGATTCTGATGTTGATGCTCCGGAGTGGGTTTTGCACTATACCCATGTTCGGAGGTACTGCCGCCTATGCTGGCGCTCTCTTTTGTTGCTGCTACTGTTGCTGTTGTGGTTGTTGTTGATGTTGATGTTGTTGTTGTTGTTGTTGCTAAAGTCTTCTTGCCTTTAAGCCAGATATGTACTTCCTCATCTTCTCCCAGTCAATGCATCCTTGTTCGTTGAGATCATGGATATAATCTCGGAATTGAAAGCAGGCATCTATCGTATGCCCAGGTTGTCTGTGAAAAGCGCAATACCTGGAGGCGTCGGCATTCTGGGACCAAACTGTCTTCTCCCTGGGCAAGACTAAGGCATTGGCTGCCATCAGGGCGTTAAAGATATCCAGTAAAGATTATGTAAGTGCTGGATACGTTGCCCTTTTAGGGCCTAGAGGTTTCCTCTGTTGGTTGTAATCATTTGGGGGAGGTACATTATGATACGCCGGCGGTGCGCGCGGCTGGTACTGTTGTTGTGGAGGTTGGTACTATTGCTGGTTCGGGGGCTGCTGGTACTGTTGCTGGTTCGGGGGCTGCTGGTACTGTTGCTGGTTCGGGGGCTGCTGGTACTGGGGCTGTTGATACTACTGCTGGTACTGTTGTTGTGGAGGTTGGTACTGTTGCTGGTTCGGGGGCTGCTGGTACTGGGGGATGTTGATACTACTGCTGGTACTATGGCTGCTGATACTGCTGTTGCTGAGGTCTGTAACCCTACTGGTTTGGAGGTCTATAACCTTGTTGATTCGGAGGTCTATAACCTTGCTGTCTTGGTGGTTGCTGGTTTTTCACAAACTAGGGCTGATTGTTGTTCATGATACTGATCTGCTCGTGGGACAGTGTGCCCTCAGTTGTCGGACCCGTGCTAAGAGTGTTTGGCACGGCAAGCTTCTGAGGTGGACGTCTGTTGGCTCGGTAAGGATCAAAGACATTGAAGAAAGTAGTATCCTTAAAGGCGTTCTGACAGTAATGCGCCCTCTCATAAAGTTTCGCCATGCTGGTTAGATTGTTCAAAGCAAGGACCAGCTTGTACTGAGGGGTGGCGTTGGAGATCAGCATCCTGACCTGTTCAAATTCTGACATATAATCCTTAATCTTCTCCGTTATGCCCCTCCATCTATCAGCAAATGTGATGAAGTCCTCATTAGACTTCATTTTCTCAGTAACCAGATCAGTGATGGACAGAGACGGTGCGACTCTGTCCTGGTATCATTGAATAAATTTCCTTGATACGATACCGTAATCTTCCACCTCAAACGGTTCCAACGAGAAGAACCACTTGAGGGATGGTCCCTCTAACGATTTCCTAAATAGGAATGCCAATGACCTCTTGTCATTCTGCCAGAAGGAGGATTCATACATGAACTCCTTCAGGTGGGTGAAGGGGTTACCAGTACCATTGTATTTTCTGTACATTGGCATTTTCGAGGGCGGCAAATGAAACACAGGCAGGCTTGGATGACTGATCTCAGGCGCAGCCTTAACTCCCATCATCTTCTGGAAATTGTTGAACTGCTCATCCATGCGCTCCATCTTTGCGAGCATGGCTTAAGTTGTTGGATCAACCTGGGAGGAGGTGGTGGTGGTGGTACATGATAGGCTTGTTGCCTGGAGTATGTGTGTAACGACCCGCCACCCTATAATCGGAAACCCGATTACTAAAAGGGTATCGGATCATTATCTACGGGGTCACACCCGGATCTCATACGACACATTTGGAGAAGTAAGTTTTAAACAAGGCTAAATATAACAATTTCACGGACTTCAAGGAAAATAAAAGTGCGCAGGAAGGAAATTAATAATGTCCGTACACAGTCCAACAATAATTACATGGTCCAAAGAATTAAATAAGTACAGGCATAAGCAAAGTACAATAACATTGGGGCATACCCTGAAACAGAGATAGCTGCTGGCCCTCACACCGAGGAGAACACCACACATCGCCACTCGCCAAGAAGTCCACACCTGAAACCGTAGGGAGTGAGCCACACCAAAATTGGGCTCAGTAGGGATCATCCGATCCCCGCCTACCACACACACACCCACAAGTATAATAATACAAAATGAAGGCAATTTAAGTAAAGCAGCGAACACAACTCCCAAAACCCGATATGAAACATACGTATTAGTAATCCAACAGGTAAAGTTCTAAGCAGTTCAAGTAACCCAACTCACTACCATAATTCATAACCAAGGATCCAAATAAACGATCAAACCACACTGTCGACCGCATACAAACGTCGTCTCATAACACCACCAACGCCCACGCCTGTCCACCCCTACGATGTTCCGGGTACCGTAGGGTGAGGCAGTGAGTCAAACTAGGACTAACTGGGACTAATGAACCACCACCGCCCAGTTACGTGTGCACACAACCAGTCTAGACCACTGTCCTATCGACCGGACTTTCCTCAACGCCATGCCTCGACGCTTCAAGAGGGCCCTGGGGACCGGCGAAACCCCCCTCAAGCCAATGGACTACCCGTAACCCTAACCTCCCGGGTCACATCAGGCCAAAGGGTAAAAGGTACCACTCGTAACCTCGATATTTCAGGTTACATCAGGCCCAGTGGCGAAAAGGTTGTAGGGACGCTAATTTTGACATCATTTTGAGTAAATTTCATATTATATAATAATGCCTCAGAATGGTCTGACATTTAATCATTAGTTAATTTTTATTAATCTTTCCGGATTAATTATCTAAATAGTATCGGGTGGGACAGACATAATTTAAGTTAATTAATTAAATTAATTTTAACTCAAATTTTTAATCAAATATAAAAAAGTCTAAAAGACGTCGACATATGTAGACGCCATTTAGACTTTATTCATATTTTGATTTTTAAGTTTGAATTTTAATTAATTGATTAATTAGCTAAAAGAAGTCTACCAGTCACGACGCCATTTAGATTTCCTAAGTTGTTTGTCTCTTTTTCCGGATGTTTATCCTTATCTTAATTAGCTAAAAGACGTCTTTCAGGCACGACGCCATTTAGGTTTCCTAAGCTGTTTGTGTCTCTTATTCCGGATGTTTATCCTTATCCTAATTAGTCTAAAAGGCGTCGACCATAGGCGACGCGTTTTAGATAATTACAGATGATGAATTAATCTGTGTTTATCTGTTTGTTAGTTGGATAAACATCAAATTCTTTCATGTTAATCCATTAATAACCGCGGATTTAAAGCCTATAAATACACGACCCTTGGTCGTTGAAAAGTTAGTGGTGATAACTATTGTGAGCGATAATTGAGAGCAAAGAATCTTGACGACGACGTCCAGACGCTGAAGGATCGAGGTGCTACTGGTTCCAGGAGTCTTCATCCGTTCTTCGTCCTTTCAAGAACTTCCAAGACCAAGGCTTTCCAGGGGCCATTCAACTTAGTTCTCCTATTTTCATCGTATTAATTTCATTATCATATTAGTTCAAAATCTCATTCATCACATCACTCCATGCAACACACTCACTAGCATTCTTTTTCCAATCCGTATTCTAAGGGGTTTAAAAGACCATCATACAAGTGAGTTCATTTGTTTAGTTGCATGATTAAAATTTCTACAGGAATAGATACTACATCTATTTGAGTTCTCATTGTTTTCTCTCTTTATTTCCACTTTCTTACAAGGTACAAAAGGAGATCAAGAGGAGAGAATCAACAAATAAAGGAAGCTAGATGATCCTCAAAGTCCGATAAGCAGTCAAAGCAAGAACAAAGATAGGAAGGGCTCTCTTTCTTCAGCCGGCTGAAGGAGGGGAATCAAGGACTCGAATATCTCCCACATCCAAAACAGGTAGGCGATCAAACTCTTTTTTTTGGAACTTTTTAGTTAAAAGTTTCTGGTGATCACATTCACTTAGTTTTTAATAGGTTTATTTGTCACTTAATCAACATAACTTTTCATGATAATCACACACTCAATTTGAGCACTCACAGCTTATTGGCGATCACGGTGGGACTTGGTCTCACCATCTTGTTAATTTTGTTCTTTCTTTTATCAATCGGGCACCCACGGTGCACCACCTGTGTCTTTCGACACGCCCTCACCGATCGGTGAGTTTTTAGTTTAGTTGTTATTCCTACGTGCACCACGTGCACACCCCTGCGGTAAGATCTTGCCCTCCCCGTTTGATTAGTTGAAAGGCTATTTTTGTGATAAGAAGATTGTGTGATTGATTGATCTTTTAAGTTGTTCATCTGATAAAATCATCCTGTTAAAATTTGAAAAAAAAAAAAAAAAAAGATTCGCATGAGCTGATTATTTATCACTTTCATCCTATTTGTGAGGGGGAATCAATCTAAAAATTCCTCTTAAAATATTGAATATGTGACTTGAAAAGCGTCCAGGATAAACAACGCGTTTCATACTGCGTCGTCAAACACAGACGCCTTTCAGTCAACTTTCTCTGTTGTCTGCTGCCTGAGCTTTTGCGAAAAAATAAGGTTCTGTTTTAATAGCGTCGACCAACAGCGACGCAATTCAGGCAGTTTCTTGTTTCTTCTTCAATTCTTAGATTTTTGATCGGTTTGCTACTACACATTATGTATTAAGTATTAGAGGCCACCCAGGCCACAGGTCATACGCACTGGGGCTAACACCCCCCTTTTCTCTTAGGAACACTCTTCTTGACGTCTTCAACTCTCTCTGATTGGGTCGGTCCCTCGATCAGACTAGAGTGGTTGGCATTAAAGACCTCCGTTAAGTACCCAAAATCAAGGTATTCCTCCTTGTTAATTGGGCTGGTTGTCATAACGTTGTGAGAGAAAGCCATAGAATATAACGATGGAAATTGAACTGAAACTAGGATCCCACCCCTTGAGTGAATTTGTGATTAATTGAATCCAAATAACCCAACAAGGAATCCTGAAATAACGTTAAACATCCACTTGTCTGCTTAATCTCTATGCAACTTGTCTGCAAATCTTTGAAAAAAATCTAACATCATGCTACTTCGATCAGGTAGGGATTTGAGCATGGCTCCAGATGCTCTAGTCAACTATGAGGGAGATGCTAATGCCGCTCTTGAGTCTGATTATCATTTTGAAAGCGGGGGAGATGCTGATGCCCCCCGTAATTCTTATCCTCGTCCAGTTCGATGAGGGAAATGTCCCAACCCCTCTTCCTTGTGCTCACGATCAATATCCTGATCTTCCTCCGTATGTGCATGCGGTTCCTAACCCTATTTTCGAGGGAGACATGAACCCGAATGATCCCTCATCCTCCGATCCGTCGAATCTAGTGAATGCTCTGGGAGTTCTTGCCTCCCGCCTGGATCCTCGACAGTTTGAGGCAATCCAGTCTATTTTAAAGGGGAAGATGCCCATGCAGTCTGCAGAGCCGAACCCTGCGGCTCCCCCCTGTCATTCCTCAACAACCTCCTCATCATACTTCCTTCATTCACCAGGGCATGGACGGTCTCCATGTCTCAACTTCTCGGCCAGCTAGGCCATAACTTTCCTCTTCTAGGCAATCGGTCAGGCCGCTGACGCCTACTTATCAAAATGCCCTCGGACATGGCGGAAGCTTTGCCAGACCTCAACTCTATTGTCCTCCCTACCCTACGTACTCTAGGCAACAGGCCTATCAAGTACCTCCACCTCCCCCTCCTCCCCAGGTTGATCCAACAACGCAAGCGCTGTTGGCAAAGATGGAGCGTATGGACGAACAGTTCAACAACCTTTAGAAGATGATGGGGGTCAAAGCTGCACCAGAGATTAACTTACCAAGTCTGCCTGTGTTCCATCTGCCACCCTCTGAGATGCTAGTGTACCGAAAATACAACGGTACTGGTAACCCCTTCACTCATTTGAAGGAGTTCATGTACGAGTCATTCTTCTGGCAAAACGACAAGAGGTCGTTGGCATTTTTGTTTAGGAGATCTTTAGAGGGACCAGCCCTCGAATGGTTCTTTTCTTTAGAACCTGCTGAAGTAGAGGACTATGATATCGTGTCACGAAAGTTCATTCAACGATACTAGGATAGAGTTGTCCCCTCTCTGTCCATTACTGACCTGATAGCAGAAAAGATGAAGCCTGACGAGGAGTTCGTCACTTTTGCTGATAGATGGAGGAGCATGGCAGAAAAAGTGAAAGATCACTTGTCTGAGTCGGAGCAAGTAAAGATGTTAATTTCTAATGCCACGCCTCAGTTCAAGTTAGTCCTCTCCCTGAACAAGCTGACCAGCATGGCAGAGCTCTATGAAAGGGCACGATACTGTCAGAATGCTTTCAAGGATGCTACATTCTTTAGTGTCTTTGATCCTCACCAACCTAGCAGGCTTCCACCTCGGAAGCCCGCTGTGCCAAATTCCCCTAGCACAGGTCCAACTACTGAGGGCACGCTCTCTCATGAGCAGGTTAGCAGTATGAACAATAACCAACCCTAATTTGTGAGGAATCAACAACCATAGTACCAGCAGCCACAGCAGCCAAACCAGCAGGGTTACAGGCAACAGCCAAACCCACAGTATCAACAGCTCCAGTATCAGCGGCCTCAGCAGCCGAACCAGCAACCACAACAGCAGCCACAGCAACAGCCGCAACGGCAATTACAGTACCAGCCCCCACAACAGCAGCAGTACTAGCCGCACGCACCGCCGGCATACCACAATGTACCTCCTCCTGCCGATTATACCCAGCAGAGGAAACCTCCAGGCCCGAAGAGGGCAGAATACCCAGTCCTTCCAGAGTCCTTATCAGACATTTTCAATGCTTTAATGGCAGCCAATGCTTTGGTCCTGCCAAGAGAAAAGGCAATCTGGCCCCAAAATGTCGATACTTCCAGGTATTGTTATTTCCACAGACAACCTGGACACACTATAGACCCCTGCTTCCAATTCCGAGATTATATTCATGATCTCAACGAGCAAGGAGGCATCGACTGGGAAGAGATGAAGAAGTACATATCCACCTTGAAGGCGAGAAGACCACAACAGCAGCAGCAACAACAACAACCAAGAGCGCCGACGCAAGCAGCGGCACCGCCAAACATGGGTATAGTGTAAAACCCACTCCCGGAGCACCAGAACCAGAACCAAGTTGCCCCTATTCTGACAAATAGCCGGTCTGAGGCTAATCGAGGGCAATAGTGGAAGATAGAGGACTCTACCTCTATTTATTCAACGAGTCACACTTCGAGTACCGCAGAACAACCACCATGCCGCACCCTCCATATACCTAGACCACAGCCCATTACCATTACCCCTATACCAACACCAGCATATCACCCGCACCCACTAACCCATTACCACCGCCCACTTTCCTCAAACCCATTATCCCCCACGCCACTACGCCTCCATTAAACAACCCCCCGCCAACCAATTACGCACCCATCATGCCATCCAGACCACTACTCCACGTACCATTCCCTAGATCACCCATTACCACCTCCACTTACCTAGATACTATACAGCCATCTAAACCTCTACTCCGCGTGCCATTACCAACTCCATCCGCACCAACCACTTACCCTTCCACCATCCAACCATCTAGGCCTCTCATCTGTACCATGCCACCACCAACTAACCCCACGCCATCACCCGTATACCAACACTCCACACCATCCGCACCATCCATTAACCCTGCGGTGCTCAAGTTATCACCCGGCCCTTCCACGACTGAAGAACATGCGCTTCAGAGTGGGAGGATTTTCAACAAAGTCTTTCTTCAATCGACAATCAGAGACGGCCCATCACAACCGCCGGAGGAAGCACATAATGATGAGAGTGCACCAGGCACTCAATACGACCTGTTCAAACATCTTGACAGAACACCGGCACGAATCTCTGTGCTTGAACTGATAAAAAGATCGAAGACTCATCAAGAAGCTCTGATGAAATATCTACAGAAAGTGATGGTCAACGAAGACGTGCCGGTAGAGAAGATTGCCGCACTATTAGTTCCTCAGAGGGATCAACACTCTATTTCATTTCATGCCTCGGAACTAGCACCACCACCAGCCAGGAGTATGGCTCTGAGCATTACGGTCAATATCTGCAAGAAGGCCGTAGATGCATGTCTGGTCGACACAGGGACTTCAATTAATGTCCTGCCTCCGAAGACCCTTGAGTTGTGCAGTATATCCAGAGAAAAATGGATGCCTAGCCCTATCTCTGTTACAGCTTATGATAATTCCACTCGTTCCCCTCTGGGAATGGTCTATTTGAAGGTGGAGTTAGGCCCTGTGTGTCATGCCGAGGTCGAATTTCACATTTTAGAAATCGATCCTTCCTTAAATGCCATTTTGGGTCGTCCTTATATGAAAACCCTCGAGGCGATTCCCTCTACGAATCATCAATGCCTTAAATTTACCTACAAAAGACGAATCATTAAAGTTACGAGCATGCCTATCCTTGCTGCTGCTCATTCTTTGAATATCAAACCAACTTCTTCTCCTGGCCGACAACCTTTTCTGTCGGTATTGCAGGTCTACCGTCCGGTGGCTGATCCGTTAAAGAACGCCACTCTTACTCCTTATCCACTGAATGCCATAAAGAGGGGGAAGTGTATGAGTACGTCTGGATGGAAAATAATGATGAAGAATGGTTAACAGCCTGGAAAGGGCCTGGGCACACAATTGCAAGGTAGAACCACTCCCGTCAAGGACGACCGAAGGACACCTGGAAATGGCCTGGGCTATAGGCCAAGAAAAGTGAAGCAAGACATTACTCAGCAGAAAGAGAATGAAGACGGTCAAAAGGTCTGGGAGACAATGTCTACGCCCTGCAAAGAAGGTCGGGACCCCTTAACATGGACTCTATACACACATTTTGTCAAGGGGCCCATAATCAGTCATGACAACACGGTGGTCATTACTTCATATTTTGACCTCCATGATATCTATGGAAGAGACCTGGCCAGACATTGTTCAGAATTGCTCACGTACCAGTCCTTGGAGGCTCTGCGGCCAATGAAAAGGAGGAAATTTCAAGACCCTGAGTGTGAATGGTACAGATGGTTTGACTTGAGGGATCTTTATATTGCATTGAATAGACTGTTTCTTGATCCTTCAGAACCGAAGTGGCCGCCACAAATAGATGAATTGATTGAAGGGCCTGGTGCCATTTTCGATAAAAGAATACTGCTGTCTGAGGAAGCAGATGAAGGGGAGCCAGATGACCCCTATGAAGCTGTCTACACCACGGATCTTCTCTAGAGGGGGACTTACCCTTCTCATATTTTCACGCTTCACACCTTGTTCCGCACTCTGCTCCTGACCCCGACTTGGTCGCGGGTCATTACTGAAGATATTCCACGGGCTCCGCCCATCATGATTACTCTGTCCCCACAGGACTTCATTCCTCAACCTCCTCTCGATCTAGAGAGGATTTATGATTTAATCTGGGACATACTGCTGTATGATCCCCCTAATCCTTTGGCCTTGGTGCCACTTCCTTTACCTCACTCTCCCCCTATTCACCTTCATTCTTGTTTTATGTTTTATGTTTAATTCTTATTTTATAAAAAAAAAAAAACGCCAATTTGGCAACAAATTTCTCCCGGATTCTCATTGAGGAAACTTCTTACTTGTCCGATTGTACCCTATCGCGCGGGTCTTTCGGCCAAGATTCTCTTCTAGATTTACTCTGCCCCTCCCCTCGGGAGGATTCCCCTGTATTTTCGCCTGTACCCCATAATTTTCATTCTACTTCGTCCTCATTAGGTCAAGATAGGGAGACTAGTGAAGTTAGGGAGTCTAGTTCTAAGCAGGTTAGTCAGGTTAGGAAGTCTAGAAAATCCAAAGGTAAACCAATTCCAGATAGATACCTCAAGGATTTAGCTAATAAATGCCTTTCTTGCTCTATGATCCCTCGGCTATTAGAGGATCCTATTCAGATGCCAGAAGATTGTATAGATGATGAGTCAGTCAATGATGGATATGGGGTGTATGAGTTGATACATGAAAAAGACCCCATTGTTGAAAATGAGGAAGATGACGATGATGCAGCTGAGGCGTATGCCAGTGGAGTAAAAAGATTTGATGAACCCTCAGCTGCCGTAGAAGAGCCCACCAAATAGATCAATCTAGGGACTGAAGACGAACCTAAGGTTGTCCTCGTTAGTAAAAATCTTTCTGAAGTGGATGAGAAGGCAATGGTACAAGTTCTTAAGGACTATAAGGACACTTTCTCCTAGAGTTATGAGGATATGCCGGGGTTAGACTCATCATTAGTGGAACACAAGTTGACATTAAAGGATGGAGCTAGTCCGGTTAAACAGAAGTTAAGGCGATTCCACCCACAAATGGCTTTGAAGATGACAGAAGAGGTCGATAAGTTACATAAAGCCAAATTCATTAGAGTTGTCCTCTATTCACAATGGGTGGCCAACATAGTCCCGGTTATGAAGAAAGATGGGAAGGTCAAAATTTGTATTGACTTCCGAGATTTGAACCGGGCGTGTCCTAAAGATGATTTTCCATTGCCTCACATTGATGTACTTATCGATAATACTGCTGGCTATGAAACTTTATCATTTATGGATGGATTTTCAGGATATAATCAGATCAAATTGGTAGAAGAAGATCAGGAAAAGACATCATTCACTACACCTTGGGGAACGTATTGCTATGTCATCATGCCATTTGGATTAAAGAATGCTGGAGCCACTTATCAAAGGGCTATGATGGCAATATTTCACGACATAATGCATATTGATTTAGAAGTGTATGTGGATGACTTGTTGGTAAAATCTAAGACTAAGGCTGAACATGCCAAAGTTTTGGCAAGAGTATTAGAAAGATCAAGGGAATAACAGTTAAAGATGAACCCCAAGAAATGTGTATTCGGGGTATCCTCAAGAAAATTACTTAGATTCATTGTCAGTAAACGTGGAATTGAGATTGATCCCAACAAGGCGAAGGCTATTAGAGAAATGCCACCTCCCAAGAACTTGAAAGAGTTAAGAGGATTGATCGAGAGGTTGCAATTTATTCGCCGTTTTGTCTCCCAGCACTCACAAAGGTGTAAGCCGTTCTATGAGCTTACTAAGCCGGGAGTCAAATTCGATTGGGACGATAAGTGTCAGGAGGCATTCGAAGGATTAAAGAATTATTTGACAAGTCCTCCTATTTTGAGACCACCATCTCTAGGCAAACCATTGATATTATACATTTATGTCCTGGATGATGCAGTGGAGGCTGTCCTAGCGCAAGAGGATGAAGAAGGAAAGGAGAGGGCAGCCTACTATCTCTCTAAACTTCTCAACCCCGTTGAGCAGAGATACACAGCGATGGAGAAAACATGTGCAGCATTGGTCTGGGTTGTTCAGAAATTGAAGTATTACTTTCTAGCCCATGAAGTTCACCTCATCGCTAGGATGAATCCGATCAAGTTTCTCCTTGAGAAATATGTCCTCACTGATCGGTTAGCACGATGGCAAAGCTTTCTATCTCAATTTGATATCACTTACATCCAACAAAAAGCGATCAAAGGCTATGCCATAGCAGAACATCTCGCTCATCACCCCCTCCCTCGTTTTGATCCGGTCCGATCGCAGTTTCCGGATGAGGAACTAATGTCCATAAACCAAATTAGAGATGATATGTGGACTCTACATTTTGACGGAGCTCTGAATTCCCATGGAAAGGGGATTGGCATTGTTTAGTTATCACCTGAAGGTGTCACCATTCCACAAGCCTTTCAGCTCGACTTCCCAGTCACTAACAATATAGCTGAATATGAGGCACTCCTTGCTGGCCTCGAGGTTGCTCATCTCCATGGTGCCACCAAACTCAGAATTGTAGGTGATAGCCAATTGATTCTTCGCCAGGTGTTAACCAAATATCGAACTCTTGATCCCAAGCTCAAGCCTTATCAAGAACTTACTTCTGCTTATGCTAAACTTTTCACAAAATTAATCTTTGTCCATGTTCCTAGGAATCAGAACATCTTAGCTGCCGCGCTAGCTTCACTTGCATCTTCTCTTAATTTTCCAATCAGCAGACAATCCGAGTCGATCATTGTTCATAGGCGTCTCTCACCCGCCGTGAAAGACCCTTCATTCCTTAGGATTAAGGAGAAGCTGTTGAAGAAGGTCAGAGATGGAGATATTGTGGAAAAAAGGGAGATCATGTTAATGGAGCTGTTAGAAGAGATGGATGATGAGCAGAAACCATGGTACTACGAAATTGCTAAATATTGTGAAGATCAATCATATCCTGAAGAAGCCACAACTAAGGAGAAAAGGACTATCAGAAGAGTTGCTCAAAGATACACCCCAGTTGGGGGAGCACTGTACAAAAGAGGTTTTGACGGAGTTCTTCTAAGATGTTTAGACCGAAGATGAGCTTTAGAAGGTTATGGAAGGAGCTCATACCGGAGTTTGTGGTGGCCATGTTAATGGACAGATGTTAGCGAAGAAAATCCTTAGACAAGGATTCTATTGGCCAACCATGGAAGAAGATTGTCTAGGATATGTCCGTAGGTGTGCTAAGTGTCAACTTCATGCCGATAAGATTCATTCTCCTGCATCTTTACTCCATCCTGTTTCCTCCCCATGGCCTTTCTCCATGTGGGCTTTCGATATCATTGGACCCCTTGGTAATTCTGATTCCGGCATTAAGCAGAAGTCATTCATCCTCACGGCAACGAAATACTTCACCAAGTGGGCGGAAGCTGAAGCATATACGTAAGTCAAAGCATCAACCGTCTGCAAGTTCATCATGAAGAACATCATCACAAGATTTAGAATTCCAAGCACCATCGTCACCGACAATGGACCGCAGTTCGTGTCACAAGAACTGAAAGACCTCTGCAATAGGTGTAAAATTGCATTGCATCATTCGTCTCCTTATTATCCGCAAGGCAATGGCCAAGCAGAGGCAACTAACAAGACTTTGATAAAAATCATCAAAAAGACGTGCAAGTCTAATAAATTCACAGATTGGCCAGAAAAATTGATTGAGGCTCTATGGGCCTACCGAACTTCAATCCGCACTCCCACTGGGCAGACCCCTTATTCCTTAACATTTGGAATGGAGGCGATAGTTCCATACGAGATCCTTATACCGTCATTAAGAGTACAATTGAATAAGGAATTCTCTATTGATGAACACCGTTCAGCACTCCTTACTCAATTGGAACTCTTAGACGAGAAAAGATGGTCAGCTGCTAATCATGCAAGAGTGTATCAAAATAGATTAGCACGTTTTTATCAAAAAAAAGTCATTGAACGTATGTTCAAAGTTGGTGAAATGGTTGTCAAAAGAATCTTTGTAAAACCTGGTGGTCCGCATTCTAAGTTCCAACCCAATTGGGAAGGACTTTATGTCGTATCACATGCTTTTCCTAGTAACGCTTACCGTCTAGTTAATGCAGAAGGGGAAGAGTTGACTCACCCTTGGAACGATTTGTATCTTAAGAAATACTACCCTTAGGTTAAAGAGTCGATCAGCATGGTGCAAAGACTAGTGGAATCAGAAAATTTAGAAACTCAAATTCCCTTATTAGTCTGAATAATTTAATTCAAACACATTACTACACACACTGACACGTTTGATTCGTGAGTAACAAGAGATGCCAAGTCCTAAGGAATATCGAAAGCTAGACTGAAAGTGTAAAGTGCAAATCATTCATTTTTCAAACAAAATTCTATTTTTACACTCGGTCCATGATGTCGGAATGAGGCTTAGAATAGACTACCAAGAATACCTGCCATCAAGGCCATGAAACGAAATAAAATGGAACGCAAGGTCGATAAATACCCCAGAAAGAAAATGACCGAACCCCAACAGATATTAGGGTAAGAAAGGAACATCTTTTTAAGTCTCCGGAACCTTCTCGTGGGCTTTCTAAACCAATTCTTCATTTCTTTCTGAAGAGGCATACTCCAAGCTTAAGGAATGACCTAGATTAACTAAGGTTCAAATCATCAAATGGGATCACGAATGAAAACACAAGTTCAAGCACGATGGGTCTAAGTTAGATTATTGAAGAACAATCTGGGAATTAAGTTAATAAATGAATATGTTTCCTTTTGATCTGAGTACCATGCTGATCTTTTAATTTGCACCATATTTCAAAAATCCAAAAAAAAATACATATTTCAAAAAAAAAAACAAAAAAAGTACATATCCCAAAATCCAAAAAAAAAGGTACATATTTCAAAATCCAAAAAAACAAAAATTCAAAAAATATATATATGTTCCAAAATCCAAACAAAATGAAAATTTCAAAACAACAAAAATATTTCAATTAGCATCTGCTTACCGCATCTAGTGTGTTTCATTCCTTTTACTTTCAGTGAGCATCTGTCTGCTTGCATATTGCATTTTGCTTACAGTTTATGTTACCTTTGTTAATAAAGGCTATGCCCCTTGACCCTTCTACCAAGGATAGGATCAAATAGTCGGTTACTTAACTGGGCAAGGGGCTAAGCCTAAACAAATACTTAACATGTTTGCTAAGACATGTACAGGGCACAAGGTTAAAGACACAAGGCACAAAGCTGAAGTGCAGAAATCTATAAACTCAAAAGTTTCATATACATGTGTGAAGAGAGTTGGAATCCGGATTAAACATAGCCAGAACCTGTTTCTGCGAATGAAAGGCATCGTTGAACAGCGACGCATTTTTAGGTGGATGAAGGGCGTCGGCTCGACACAACGCGTTTAAGGATTTTCTGTTATTCACCCGAAATTCAATGTTTATCCATATTTTGATGCTTAATTAAACATTTGTTTGAAGTTATTGATGAATTTTTTAGTGCAAGAAATTCAGGAAAATCCAAATAAAGCTGAAAATCTCAAGAAGGTCCCACTGTGGGAGTTTATGAGTCTCGACCGTGGCTAAAAAAGACGGTTATCTCTATCCTTGTATTCTTTCATAATCATCATTACTATATATTAAATATTTATTAGAGTACATCAAAGACCTTGTAGTTTCGATGAAACTGGAATTTGAGTTCCTCTTTAACAAAAACGGTGATAATTCCAAAGAATTCTTAATCGCACGGATAGGCCGTTTAATTGTTGATTAGTGAGGACGATGGTTCCACTTTTGTGAAACGGTGCGTGGATAAACGAGCTTCGGCATAGCACTGAATTACAAGAATTGGTATCTTGACTCATTAATGATAATTTAACAATATTATCCTTAATTAATTTATATTTTATTTGACTTTATATTTTTCTTTTAGCCTAGCATCCATCATGTAGGACTTTGATATCATTGTGATAAGAATTAATTATTGATTAAGTTTCAGACCATTGATCAAATAATTCCAACATGATATGAAATATTCCATTCTGAATTGAGTATATTGATTATCTTTGAGGTTCGCTTGAAGATATCCTTGGAATTCTATCCTTTCTTAGACTCTTTATCCAATATTTTTTGTTTTCTTTTAAGATCCATCATGGCTGCAGCACATCCACATTGGCTGGCAATCGCTCCCCATGATGAAACCTGCAGTGTAAATGACTTGGGGTACTTCCCACTCCGTGGAGGTTGATCGACCTTATTTTATTTCCTTGTCTACCTCGTCCAGACATGATTGATTCCATTGATCTCTTTGAGCTATCTTCATTGATGATTTTGAGAAAAATTCCAATCATGTGATGTTAAGAGCGTGTCTCATCACACCTTGGCATCACCTTTTCAGTACATTCCACTTCATTTCACTCCCTTGCAGAGAGGATGCCAAGGTGAGGCAGCTGTAGACACGCTAATTTTGACATCATTTTGAGTAAATTTCATATCATATAATAATGCCTCAGAATGGTCTGACATTTAATCATTAGTTAATTTTTATTAATCTTTTCGGATTAATTATCTAAATAGTATCGGGTCAGACAGACATAATTTAAGTTAATTAATTAAATTGATTTTAACTCAAATTTTTAATCAAATATGAAAAAGTCTAAAAGACGTCGACATATATAAACGCAATTTAGAGTTTATTCATATTTTGATTTTTAAGTTTGAATTTTAATTAATTGATTAATTAGCTAAAAGACGTCTGCCAGTCACGACGCCATTTAGATTTCCTAAGCTGTTTGTGTCTCTTTTTCCGGATGTTTATCTTTATCTTAATTAGCTAAAAGACGTCTTTCAAGCACGACGCCATTTAGGTTTCCTAAGCTGTTTGTGTCTCTTATTCCGAATGTTTATCCTTATCCTAATTAGTCTAAAAGGCGTCTACCATGGGCGACGCGTTTTAGATAATTACAGATAATGATGAATTAATCTGTGTTTATCTGTTTGTTAGTTGGATAAACTTCAAATTCTTTCATGTTAATCCATTAATAACCGCGGATGTAAAGCCTATAAATACATGACCCTTGGTCGTTGAAAAGTTAGAGGTGATAACTATTGTGAGCAATAATTGAGAGCAAAGAATCTTGACGACGACGTCCAAACGCTAAAGGATCGAGGTGCTACTGGTTCCAAGAGTCTTCATCCGTTCTTCGTCCTTTCAAGAACTTCCTAGACCAAGGCTTTCCAGGGGCCATTCAACTTAGTTCTCCTATTTTCATCGTATTAATTTCATCATCATATTAGTTCAAAATCTCATTCATCACATCACTCCATGCAACACACTCACTAGCATTCTTTTTCCAATCCGTATTCTAAGGGGTTTAAAAGACCATCATACAAGTGAGTTCATTTGTTTAGTTGCATGATTAAAATTTCTACAGGAATAGATACTACATCTATTTGAGTTCTCATTGTTTTCTCTCTTTATTTCCACTTTCTTACAAGGTACAAAAGGAGATCAAGAGGAGAGAATCAACAAATAAAGGAAGCTAGATGATCCTCAAAGTCCGATCAGCAGTCAAAGCAAGAACAAAGATAGAAAGGGCTCTCTTTCTTCAGCTGGCTGAAGGAGGAGAATCAAGGACTCGAATATCTCCCACATCTAAAACAGGTAGGTAATCAAACTCTTTCTTTTGGAACTTTTTAGTTAAAAGTTTCTAGCGATCACATTACTTAGTTTTTAATAGGTTTATTTGTCACTTAATCAACATAACTTTTCATGATAATCGCACACTCAATTTGAGCACTCACAAAGGTAAACTTCAGCAACACCACACCCGGCTCCACAGTAAGAAACACGCCAGAAACTGCCACGATAAACTAGGAAAACACCGACCCGCTGAGACCAAACAGTAACCCCTCGGATAGCGCGCTCGCTACTCCGGCCCGACTGGCTCTAGGTGGTTTTGATTCCCCTAGCCATAGGTGAAACACTAACATGTACCCCTCCCACACCGGTACGGCAACATTACCACACAGACACCGTGTCCCTCCCACACCGACACAAAGTGTCAAACACAAACCACAATTATTCTAACTCCACAATCGCATAAACACACACACATACGATGTGATCCCGATCATACAGAAATCATCGGTCTCGATGTATGATTTTAAGCATGCACTTTAATCGAACTATCTAACAGTGTAAACACATATTAATATTATGAATTAATGTGATTTTGTCTTGAATCGCGTCGCCTGTGGCCGACGTCATTCAAGCATCCTAAACTAGTTCATATAAAATCGGCCTCGGAATATGGCCTAAAAGGCGTCGTGCATAGGAGTCATCTTTGAAAACGCGTCGCTGTTCCTAGCCGCCTAATCATGACAGAAATAGATCTAGGCCTTTAGGTGGTCTGAACTAAAACGTGTCATCCTAGGAAGCCGCCGTTTGAAAGGCGTCGCAAACCGCCGTCGGTACCACCGAGGACGCCGTCACTCCGCCGGGACGTCGGCCGCCGCCCGGAGAATGAAGTACCGTGGAGGAGGTGGTGGTGGTAGTCGTGAGAGGTAGAGAGGTGGTGGAGTGGTGGAAGAGGAAGAAGAGGAAGGGAAAAGAAAGAGAGAAACGAAGGGGGTCGGAGAGAGGGAAGAGAGAGAGTGAGAATGAGAGAATGAGAGAAAGGAGGGGAGGCTCGCGGGGTCAAACTAAAACTGGTTAAAACGCGTCGTGCTAGACAGACGCCTATCAGCTGACATGATGGGGCCGTACTCTGACAGAAACTCTGAAACGCGTCGTCCATCCAAGACGCCGTTCAAACGACAAGACCATGACCGTACTCTCGTGGCCCAAAGTCAGCCCACGTGGCCCCCACGTGGCACAACAGCAACCCAGCTAAATGGCGTCCACACAGCAAGACGCCATTCTAAAGGCGTCGTGCACCCCATATGTCGTTTAGAAGGCACACCCCAGACCCATCATGGCCCAAACCAGGGGGGGTCCGGCCCGAAACCGACCCGATAACTGAACCTGAATACTCAATCCTTACATACTCCTCCCCTTAAAAGAATTTCGTCCTCGAAATTGTAACCGCTCAAACGATAACCACTGTCAACAATTCCACGCCGATAACACGGATTACATCAATCACCCTCACTGATCATACTCTTACACGGGGCTCCGTATAACCAGTCGATCTAATCAACACTAAGTTAACTATGTTCTACGATTCTGCCAAGACTGATAGACCGATATAACCATACATTAACCTTACGAGGCACATATTACAAAATTGATTCTCCGCCATGTCCAAAATACATAAAAAGTGCCATAAGAGTTCACAACTACTACCTAATATGACAAGATAAAAGTGTTCATCTAGCCCAGCATCTCGGACCTCTTCTAAGAGAACATACAACACCACTCTAAGTCCCAGACTTCTACTGACGACTCGGCTCCTGACCTGTCTTCTTCTTCTGGGGTCAGTTCCTCACAAAATGCCCCTTTCTACCACAACCAAAACAATTACCAGTGACCAATGGACATATTCGATTGCCATGTTGCCTTCCACAACGGGGACAATGATCCGTCGCATCTTGTCTCGCTTCCTGCTGTCTGCTAGCCACAGTCTGCATCTGCCGAACCGAACCGTCTTCATCCTCGTCATAAAGCATCCCCTGGAATCTGGACCCAAAGGAACTCGAACTGTCTGTCGAAAGGACCGCTGATTTGTTCTTGCCTTGTTGCTTCCCTCGTACTGACCGCTCCAACACTTTCGCCATTTGTTGGAACTGAGTCTCCACTGCTACTGCGCACCGAACTGCTGATGCAAGATCACTACAACAATGAGATGCCACCATTCCCCTCAGATCATACCGGAGTCCACCCACAAATCTCTCCGTTCGACGTTCCTCATGCTCGAATATGTGTGGAACGAACCTTCCGAGAGTCACAAACTTCATCTGATATTCCAGAACTGACATATCATTCTGCACCAATTCCATAAACTCCATTTTCTTGGCCTTCCGAACGTGCCTCGGAAAGTACTGTCCACTAAACTCTCTCACGAATACTTCCCAAGGGATCTCTCTCAAGGACCTATCTGAAAACATCATTCTCTTGATGGTAACCTACCAATCATAAGCATCGTCTTTCAACGAGTAGGTTGCCAACAAAGTCTTGTCATTCTCAGCACATTCAAGAACATCAAATGCCTTCTCCACTTCCTTAATCTAATGAGCTGCCTCATCTGGGACTGGTTGACCCGTGAAAGAAGGGGTCTTCAACTTCAAGAACCGCTCCATCACCGTGGACTGACCACCTCGGGGATTGGATCCCTCACCACCATCTCCCGGTTGGTATCTAGACATTTCCCCAATCATAGCTTCCATGAAACGATCCACATTATGCCCCTCTGCTCCCGAACTACCATCGTCACCTCCCGTACTACGAACCAACGGAACTCTCTTCCTCGGTGCCATCACTACTCCATAAACACAAAAATCGAAACAAGCACGTTAAAACCTATTAATCTATGCCAGCAGCCATCGCCCGTACAGACTCATACTTATTGTTGGACTATGATATCTAACCTAGTTTACCACATACTCGACCAGATTGGGCTCTGATACCATCTGTAACGACCTGCCACCCTATAATCGGAAACCCGATTACTAAATGGGTATCGGATCATTATCTACGGGTTCACACCCGGATCTCACACGACATGTCTGGAGAAGTAAGCATTAAACAAGGCTAAATATAACAATTTCACGGACTTCAAGGAAAATACAAGTGCGCAGGAAGGAAATTAATAATGTCCGTACATAGTCCAACAATAATTACATGGTCCAAAGAATTAAATAAGTACAGGTAGAAGCAAAGTACAACAACATCGGGGCATACCCCGAAACTGAGATAGCTGCTGGCCCACACACCGAGGAGAACACCACACGCCGCCACTCGCCAAGAAGTCCACACCTGAAACTGCAGGGAGTGAGCCACACCAGAATTGGGCTCAGTAGGCATCATCCGATCCCCGCCTCACACCCACACACCCACAAGTATAATAATACAAAATGAAGGCAATTTAAGTAAAGCAGTAAACACAGCTCCCAAAACCCGATATGAAACATACGTATTAGTAATGCAACAGGCACAATTCTAAGCAGTTCAAGTAACCCAACTCAATACCATAATTCATAACCAAGGATCCGGCTAAACGATCAAACCACACTGTCGACCGCATACAAACGTCGTCTCACAACACCACCAACGCCCACGCCTGTCCACCCCTACGATGTTCCGGGCACCGTAGGGTGAGGCAGTGAGTCAAACTAGGATAACTGGGACTAGTGAACCACCACCGTCCAGTTACGTGTGCACACAAGCAGTCTAGACCACTGTCCTATCGACCGGACTTCCCTCAACGCCAGGCCTCGGCGCTTCAAGAGGGCCCTGGGGACCGGCGAAACCCCCCTCAAGCCGAAGCTATAGGGACTACCCGTAACCCTAACCTCTCGGGTCACATCAAGCCAAAGGGCGAAGGATACCACTCGTAACCTCGATATCACAGGTTACATCAGGCCCAGTGGCGAAAGGGTAAACTTTAGCAACACCACACCTGGCTCCACAGTAAGAAACACGCGGGAAACTGCCACGATAAACTAGGAAAATACCGACCCGCTGAGACCAAACAGTAACCCCTCGGATAGCGCGCTGGCTACTCCGGCCTGACTGGCTCTAGGTGGTTCTGATTCCCCCAGCCATAGGTAAAACACTAACATGTACCCCTCCCACACCGGTACGGCAACATTGCCACACAAACACCGTGTCCCTCCCACACTGACACAAGGGTGTCAAACGCAAACCACAATTATTCTAGCTCCACAATCACATAAACAATCACACATACGATGCGATCCCGATCATACAGAAATCCTCGGCCTCGATGTATGATTTTAAGCATGCACTTTAATCGAACTATCTAACAGTGTAAACACATATTAATATCATAAATTAATGTAATTCTGTCTTGAATCGCGTCGCTCGTGGCCGACGTCATTCAAGCATCTTAAACTGGTTCATATAAAATCGGCCTCGGAATATGGCCTAAAAGGCGTCGTGCATAGTAGTCATCTTTTAAAACGCGTCGTTGTTCCTAACCGCCTAATCATGACAGAAATAGATCTAGGCCTCTGGGTGGTCTGAACTAAAACGCGTCGTCCTGGAAAGCCGCCGTTTGAAAGGCGTCGTTGTCCCCAGACGCCATTCAAAACAGAACTCTATTCTAACAGAAACTGCTTCCGGGACAATTCTGGCCTAAATGGCGTCATCCTAGCCCGTCACCATTTTAAATGGAGTCGCCCTAGCCCGACGCCATTCAATGTCAAAAATCTGGTTTTCTGAAACTTAACCCGAACCTCAAAACAGGGTTTCCTCTACCCCAAAATCACCTCAAAAATACCCAAAAATAGGAAATAAAGGGGGGAATCCAATTTACCACATGAAACCCACTAATTTCCATTTCATAAAAATGACCATTTTCATTGAAATGCCCCTTAACATGCTCATTCTACCCAAATCCCCATACACGTATCATGCTTCAAAGCGGGAAACATGGATAAGACAACCAAATCACGTGCAAAGATCGTCCCCTTACCGGTTACTTGAACTCCTCCTAGCTCCGTGCCGCCGAACCGCTGCATCGCAAACCACCACCGAGGACGCCGTCAGTCCGCCGGGACGTCGGCCGTCGCCCGAAGAATGAAGTGCCGCGAAAGAGGTGGTGGTGGTAGTGGTGAGAGGTAGAGAGGTGGTGGAGTGGTGGAAGAGGAAGAAGGGGAAGTAGAAAAGAATGAGAGAAACGGAGGGGGTCGGAGAGAGGGAACAGAGAGAGTGAGAATGAGAGAATGAGAGAAAGGAGGGGAGGCTCGCGGGGTCAAACTGAAACTGGTTAAATGCGTCGTGCTAGAAAGACGCTTATCAGCTGACATGATGGGGCCGTATTCTGACAGAAACTCTGAAACGCGTCGTCCATCCAAGACGCCGTTCAGACGACAAGACCGGAGCCGTACTCTCGCGGCCTAAAAGCCAGCCCACGTGGCACAACAGCAACCCAGCTAAATGGCGTCCACACAGCAAGACGTCATTCTAAAGGCGTCGTGCACCCCAGACGTCGTTTAGAAGGCATACCCCAGACCCATCAGGGCCCAAACTAGGGGGGTCCGGCCCTAACCGACCCAATAACTGAACCCGAATCCTCAATCCTTACAATGTGGGGCAAGGAGGACAATAGGGTTGTGGTCCAGCAGCGCTTCCGCTATGCCCGAGGGCATTTTGATAAGTTGGTGTTGGCGGTCTAGCCGGTTGCCTTGAGGAGGACAATTGTGGCCCAAACGGCCGAGAAGTTGAAACCTGAAAGCCTTCCATGGCCTGATGAATAAAGGAAGTATGGTGGTAAGGATGTTGAGGAATGACAGGGGGAACCACAGGATTCGGTTCAGTAGACTACATTGGCGTCTTCCCCTTCAAGATGGATTGGATTGCCTCGAGCTGTTGAGGATCTAGATGGGAGGCCAGAACTCCCAGAACATTGACTAGATCGGAGGGATTAGATGATGATGGTTCATTCGGGTCCATGGTTGTAACGACCCGCCACCCTATAATCGGGGATCCGATTACTAAATGGGTACCGAATCATTATTTTGGAACCATACCAGGATCTAGATAAGTTTAAGAAATAAATAATTAACTAAGCTAAACATTCGCATAGCATTGAATTGAAAAGGAAGTGCAAGAATTAAAAGTTATTACAATGCGACTGGACACAGTAAATAATTACATACTCCAACAGAAAAGAAATAATTAAGTGTACAGGCCAGAAATAAAATGACAACTACGTCGGGGCATACCCTTGAACAACAACAGCTGGCGCGTAACTCTAAGCAGCACTCTCCTCGCTAAGCCTGCCTGGAACCCTCACCTGAAAACCGCAGGGGTGAGTCTCAACGAAAAGACTCAGTAGGGATCCTTCGATCCCCACCGCCCACTCACACACCCACAAGAGCAGTAGCATAGATAAAGGTAAAGTAAGCAAGTAAAGTAGTAATTGCTACTCCTAATTATCGATATAAACCACGTGCATTCGAAATGTAACATGCATATCTTAGAAACCATTCTACCAGGGAACCTACAACCAACGTCTCGGCAAAACACGCCAACCACACAACCAAATGTGGGAAACACCGACCCGCTGAGACCAAACAGTAACCCCTCGGATAGCAGGCTAGCTACTCCGGCCCAACTGGCTCAGGTGGTTACTCCTTCCCTCAGTACGAGTGACACTCCACAGGTACCACTCCTACACCGGTACTAGGTAACCCCGGGGTACAGCAGGTGACCCTCTCTCTAGGCGTCACCCCACCACTCCCACACCGGCACTGTGTCCCTCCCACACCGACACAGGGTGGCAAGCGCTACAACTGTCACTCTAGGTCCACAATCGCACGAAACACAACACAGTGTGATCCGATCACATAAAAATCCTTATCCTCGAGTACGATTTCAAACATGCAATAAACCAAACTATCTAATAGTGTGAAGATATGTTAACAACATGAATTAATGTGATTCTGTCTTGAATCGCATCGCCCAAGGTTGACGCCATTCAAGCCTCCTAAACTGGTTCATGAAATCTCGGCCTAAGAATATGGCCTAAAACGCGTCGTTCACAGAGGATGTCATTTGAAAAGGCGTCGCTGTCCTTGGACGCCATTCACAACAGAAGTCCCCTCTGACAGAAACCGTTATCGGGACAATTTCTGCCTAAATGGCGTCGTGTTGGCCCGTCGCCATTCTGAATGGCGTCGTCCTAGCGCGACGTCATTTAGCGCCAGAAACCAAGTTTCTGCAGCTCGACCCGCGGGTCCCCTTTAACCCCAAATTCGCCCCAAAAACATCCAAAAAGGGAAAAATGAAAAGGGAAACCAATCCATTACAGGAAAACCCACAAATCCACACTCATAGAAACCACCATAACCATCAAGAAGGCCACTTAACATGTTACTCTACCCAAAAACCCCATACACGCACCATGCTTTAAAGTGGGAAAACATGGTTTTAAGTTGAAACACCACGGGAATCGTCACCCTACCGGTTACTCGAACTCCTCCAAGCTCCGAGCGGCCAACCCGTCTCGCCCCACGCCGCCGCCGGTACCGCCGAGGACGTCGTTACTCCACCGAGACGTCGGCCGCCATTCGGAGAGAAAAACACCGCGGAGGAGATGGTGGTGGTAGTGGTGGGAGTTAGGAGGTCGATGGAGTGGAGGGAGAGGTGAAATGGAGGGAGGAAAGGAAGGAGGGGGAGGAGGGATCGCCGGAGCCGCCGGGGAAGAGAGGAAAGAGAGAAGGGAGGAGGAAATGAGGGAAAGGAAGGAGGGTTCGCGGGGTCAACCAGAAGCTGGGTAAAACGCGTCGTGCACTCCCGACGTCTTTCAGATGACAAGACCGGGCCGTACACTGACAAGTCAGGGTCCTACTCTGAAAGGCGTCGTCTATCCAAGACGCCATTCAGACGATATGACCGGGGCCGTACTCTCGCGACCCAAGGCCAGCCCACGTGGCGCCCACGTGGCACAGCCTAAAACGTGTCTACACTGTTGGACACCATTTAAACCGCATCTCGCAAGCTCGACGCAAAACAGAACAGAGTCTCAGCCCCATCAGGGCTTGAACTACGGGATCCGACCCCGAAAACTGACCCGGGAACCGGATCCGAAAACCTCAATCCTTACAATGGTTCCCTCAAATATATGATTAGACACCGCATGCACATGCGGAGGAAGATCAACGCCAGAATTATGTTGATCATGAACAAAAGGAGGAGGGATATGGGGGTTTCCCCCATGTTAAGATGAATAAGAATGGGGATCACGGGGGGCATTAGCATCTCCCCCGTTGTCATAATGATAATCAGATTCAAGAGGGGCATTAGCATCTCCCTCGTAGTTAACTAGAGCATCTAAAGCCATGCTCAAATCTCTACCTGATCGAAGCAACATGGTATTAGATTTTTCAACAAAGATTTGCAGACAAGTTGTGTAGAGATTAGACAAACAAGTGGATGTTTGACGTTGTTTTAGGATTCCTTGTTGGATTATTTGGATTCTATTAACCATAAATGCACTCAACAGGTAGGATCCTAGTTTTAATTCAATTTCCACCGTTATATTCTAAGGCACTTTCTCACAACAATATGAAAATCTAACCAGGACTTCAATAGGTACAACCAGCCCAATAAACAATGAGGAATATCTTGATTTTGGGGACTTACGGAGGTCTTTAACGTCAACCACTCTAGTCTGATCGAGGGACCGACCCAATCAGAGAGAGGTGAAGACGTCAAGAAAGGTGTTCCTATGAGAAAAGGGGGGGTTAGCCCCAGTGTGTATGACCTGTGGCCGGGATGGCCTCTAATGCTTAATATGTATGGGTAATAGCAATCAAATCAGAAATCTAAGGACTGAAGAACAAAACAAAAATCTGTTTGAATTGCATCGCTGTTGCTCGACGCTATTCAAAACAGAACTTTATTGTGCTCGTAGAACCTCAAGCAACAGACAGCAGGAAATTTTGCCTGAAAGGCATCGTGTTCTGGCGACGTGACGCGGTTATGAAACGCGTTGCTGTCCTAAGACGCTTTTCAAGATGCAGAATCAACAATTAAGAAGGAATTTTTGGGTCGATTCCCTCTCACACTAACAGGATAAAACAGTAAATAATCAGCTCATGCGAATTTTTAATTCTTAACAGGATGATTTATCATTCAAACAACTAAAACATTCAATCAATCACACATTCTTCTTATCACAATCACAACTTTTTAATCAATCAAATGGGGAGGGCAAGATCTTGCCACAGGGGTGTGCACATGGTGTACGTGGGAATAACAATTAAATTAAAAACTCACTGATCGGTGAGAGCGTCCCCGAGGGACAAAGGTGGTGCACCGTGGGTGCTCGATTGATAAAAGCAAGAACAAAGATTAAAACATGGCGAGACCAAGTCCCACCATGATCGCCAAAAAAAGCTGTGAGTGCTCAAATTTGATGTGTGATTATCATGAAAATTTTGTTGATTATGTGACAAATAAACCTATTAAAAACTATGTGATCGTTAGAAACTTTTGACTAAAAAGTTTCAAAAGATAAAGATTGATCGCTTACCTGTTTCAGACGTAGGAGATGTTGAAGTTCTTGATTCCTTCCCTTCAGCTTGCTAAAGAAAAAAAGTCCTTTTAACTTTGTTCTTACTTTGAATGCTTATTGGGCTTTGAGGATCGTCCATATTTTCTTTGTTGATTCCCTCCTTTTGATCTTCTGACCTTGACAATTGTTCCTTGTAAAGAATGAAATAAAAGAGGGAAAGAACAATAAGAACTAAATGGAGGTAGTATCTATTCCAATAAGAATTCTAATCATGCAACTCAAACATGATGAACTCACTTGTTTTGTAGTCTTTAAAACCCCTTAACATGTGGGTTGGAAATTATGCTAGTGAGTGTAAGTGTGTGAATAGCATGAAGTGATGTGATGAATAGAACTATGAAATTAATATGATGATGAAAAATACAATAGAAAGAAAGAAGGAAGTTGGATGGCCCCTGAAAGCCTTGGTCTTGAATAATTTTAAAGGATGAAGAAAAGATGAAGCTTGCTTTTAAAACTCCTAGAAGTAGTCGTGCCTCGATCCTTCTTTTAATCCTTCAGCGTTTGGACGTCGTCTTTCTCTTGAATTTTTCTTCAAAGATTTTCACTAATATTTTCTACTAACTCTCTTCAACGATTATCACTAACTTTCTAATGATCAAGGGCTTGGGTATTTATAGAGTTGAGTTCGCGTATCCACGGTCAATTATAGATTAACATGAAAGAGTTTGAAGCCAATCCAACCAAGAAACAGATAAACACAGGCTAATTTATTATTATATGTAATTACCTAAAACGGGTCGCCTAAGGGAGACGCCTTTTAGCTTAATGAAGATAAAGATAAACTTTGGGAAGAAGAAACATAAACACTTTAGGACACTTAAGTGGCGTCGTGTAAGGAAGACATCTTTTAGTTTATTAACAAATTAATTAAAAATCAGATTAAAAATTGAAATAGGAATAAAGTCCTAAATGGTGTCTACATAGGTCGACATCTTTTAGAATTTTTCATATTTAATTTAAAAATCTGAATTAAAATGAATTTTATTAATAAACTTAAATTATGTCTGTCTGACCCGATGTCATTTAGACAATTAATTCAAAAAAATAATAAAAATTAACCAATGATTAAATATCATACTATTTTGAGGCATTATTATATAACATGAAATTTACTTAAAATGATGTCAAAATTAGCGTGTCTACATCCGGTTGGAGAGTCTTCAAGGCCGACTATCGGTTGCAGAGCACAAGTGCTAGAGCATAGAGGCTCGATACCAGCGTGCGTGGCAGCGGGAGCTGGATCGAGGACAAGCGAGTGCATTCACGACCAGCATAGCAGTATCTTCCAACCAGACTGGCCGAGCACCAAAGGACCGCCACCGCCACTGACTCGTGGGCCAGACGGACCAGACGAGGCCCAGAGTCAGTTTGATGAGGGCGCGGGGGAGAGTCAACTGTGAAGGCTGCCATCATGATGTATCTTCCTTTTGTTTTGAAAGTCTTGTTGATGGACTTACATCTTGTACACAAACTCTTTTGATATATATGGAGGGAGCTTCTTTATGCTTGAATCGCCTTTGTATTCTTCTCTGTTGACCTTCCTTTCATACTTGTGCATGGCTTGAACAAACAAATTAAATATCTGGTCGGGCTTAGCCCCTTGCCTAGTTAAGTAACTGGCTACTTCATCCTATCCTCGGTAGAAGGGTCAAGGGGCAAAGCCTTTATTTAATGAAGGCAAATAAAAAGAGAATAAATAGTAAAATGTAACATAAAAGCATGCAAATGCTCACTGAAAATAGAAAGGATACAACACACATGATGTGACAAACAAATGCTAATTGAAATATTTTTGTTTTGCAATTGCAATTTTTGAAATATCCAATCCTTTGTTTTGAAATATTCAAATTTTTTTGGTTTGAAATAAGACAAAATTTTTTGGGGTTTTGAAATATTCAATTTTTTTGTTTTGTTGTTTTGAAATAAATATTTTGGCTTTGAAATATATATTTTTTTTTTGTGGTTTTGATTTTTTTTTTTTTAAATATTCAAAAAAAAATTGGTTTTGACATATTCAATTTTTTTTGGTTTTGAAATAAGACGTCAACTAAATAAACTAAAGACCAGCATGGTACTTGGATCAAAAGAGTATGTTCATTTGTTAACTTAATTCCTAAATCATTCTTCAATGACCTAATCCCGACTCATCGTGCTTGAGTTATGTTCATAATTGTGGGTTTGACCCTTAGTCAACCTAGGCCATCCCTCAAGTTTAAAATACGTCTCTTTAGAAGAAAAGGAAGAATTGGTCTAGAAAGCCCACGAGAGGGTTCCGGAGACCTAGAAAGATGTCCCTCCTTTACCCTATTTTCTGTTGGGGTTCGGTCATTTTCAGTTTTCGCGAGATATTTATCGACCTTGCGCTCCCTTTTTATTTGATTTTGTGGTCTTTTGATGTAACGTTTGTAATGTCGAGTGGCCTTTTGATTTTGTTGGCTTTAACCTTTTGTGTTTTGCCTTTTTGTAGGGTGGGCTCCCCCTTTTTTTTTGTGACAGCCTCCTACTAAGATGGCGGGTATTTCAGTAGTCTATTCTAAGCCTCGTTCCGACATTGTGGGCCGAAAGTAAAACATAAGTTTTCTTTTGAAAAGAATGAGTGGTACTTTTACACCTTTTAGTCAAGCTTCGGCGTTCTTCAGGTTTTACATCTCTTGTTACTCACGAACCAAACGTGTTTGTGTGTGCAATAATGTGTTTGGATTAGATTATCAAAGACTAACGAGAGAATTTGAGTTTTCAAATTTTCAGACCCCACTGGTCCTTGCACCATGCTGATAGACTCACTTATCTAAGGGTAGTACTTTTTCAAATATAAATCATTCCAAGGATGAGTTATATCTTGCCCTTCTGCATTGACTAAACAATAGGCATTACCAGGAAAAGCATGTGAGATAACATACGATCCTTCCCAATTAGGTTTGAGCTTAGAACGTGGACCACTAGGTTTTACAAAGATTCTTTTAACAATCATTTCAACAACTTTGAATTTTCTCTCAATGACTTTCTTTTGATAAAAACGTGCTAATCTGTTCTGATATACTCGTGCATGATTAGCGGCTGACCATCTTTTCTAGTCTAAAAGTTCCAATTGAGTCAGGAGTGTCGAGTGGTGCTCATTAATGGAAAACTCCTTGTTCAATTGTACTCTTAAGGACGTGATGATGACTTCGTATGGAACTACCGCCTCCATTCCGAATGTTAAGGAACATGGAGTCTGCCAAGTAGGTATGCGGATTGAAGTTCGGTATGCCCATAAAGCCTCCATTAATTTTTCTGGCCAGTCAGAGAACTTATTGGATTCATACGTTTTCTTGATGATTTTTATCAAAGTCTTGTCAGTTGCTTCTACTTGGCCATTGCCTTGAAGATAATAAGGAGATGAATGATGCAATGCAATTTTATTCCTGTTGCAGATGTCCTTCAATTATTGTGATATGAATTGTGGTCTATTGTCGGTGACTATAGTGCTTGGAATTCCAAATCTTGTGATGATATTCTTCATGATAAACTTGCAGACTATTGATGCTTTGACTTCAGTGTAAGCTTTGGCTTCTGCCCACTTAGTAAAGTATTATGTTTCCGTGAGAATGAAAGATTTTTGCTTAATGCCGGAATTGGGATCATCGAGAGGTCCAATGATGCCAAAAGTCCACATGGAAAAAGGCCATGGGGAGGAAACATAATGGAGTGAAGATGTAGGGGAATGGATCTTGTCAGCATGAAGTTGACACTTATCACACTTATGAACTGTTGGGTCCTCGGGTTTCTCCAGATCGCTCACGCAGCAGAAAATAAAATATTAAAACAGCGATCCGTTCCCGTTTCAAAAAACAAAAATTGATTATCGGATAATCGAAGTTCTCACCGTGTGCGGATTCGAATCCACAACCGTTCGGTTCCGTCGGTGCGACACCGCAAGCCGCGCAAGCGCCCGGCCTCTAGTGAAGTCCACGCGATCCTCCTCGCGACGGATATCCACACGTTCCTCGTTCTTTGCAGCCCACGAAACCTCCGCCGGTCGCAGCAACGATCGCCGCAACGAACGCCGCAACGCGCGGACGATTTCCCGTCAAACAGGATCCGGAGAAGCGGCGGAGCAGATCTGGATATGTCTAGATGTCAGACAGAGAGAGAAACAGAGGAGGGGCGGCTAGGGTTAGCAGCAGCTTGGCCTGCTCAGCCCGTTCGCTATGTTGTATACTAACCGCGCAGTTTATCATAAAAACCCCCGGTTTGTATAAAACCTACTTATTTATCCATCGCCTTGAGAATCATTTGCGTGTGACCCTCTAGGCCCAAGTACCAGTCCAGTTAATGGCCCAACAAGCCCAGTGACTCCTCACTGGCTTTATTAATCAATTAATAACCCTTTATTAATTAATTAATCAATCGAATTGATGTCACACATCGAATTCGATCGAGCCTCTGATCACGTTGGGTGCCAAGCAACACCGCGTGAACCCGGAAGGTATTGGGGTTAAGTAATCCACTCTTGGAACCTTTTCGCTGACAGTTACCGCGTGGATATAATCCTTCATTCGTACAATGCTCTCGAGTCAACTCAGGGTATGGCGAGCTGTCAAACCCTAACCGGTCGACTCACTTGGATTAGATGCCGCTGATGAATATCGGAAAACTCATTTCCCAATATTATCGTCCGCCCTGACCAGGGACTTCCGCGCATCCTTCCTAGAGCATTCTCTCTCTAAGTACCGAGAGCGAATGATTCCTTATTGACACACAATTCCCTTCGACGGTATTCCGCTGTACCCAATCCTTGGCGTTTTAGAATCTCGTGGCTAGAGATTCGTAAACCAAGGTCAAAGCACAGAAGTCCATCGACAAGGTGTCATTGGTGTCTCAGGTCCGAGGACCATCCACGCAATTGCGACAATAGAATCAAGCTGGTTGACAGTGAGGTACAATACCATCCAGCGATTCAGTCGGATCAGTTCAGTGAACTCATTCTCCAATGAGCACCTACATATTCGCCTTAGTGTCTCCACACAAGTGACTTATGAGATCAGTCACCCTCATCATATGAGCAGGAGTAATCTGTATTAGTCTAACCGGATATCCGATGTCCTTCTCGGATATCCTTCGACTAGGAACGATTAAGAATATGTGTGTTTAAGTGATCAGTCTCATTAGTATGATCTCATCATAATCTGATCACTATAGCATATATTCACAGACTTCATTATGAAACGATAATTAATGTGATTTACACATAATGAATATTATGCCATTATATTAATAAATGAACGAGATTTACATAATCAGATTGGCTTGTAGGCCACCTAAAACTAACAATCTCCCACTTAGACTTAAGCCAATCACCTTTATACAATAAGCCTATAGACTCTAGGTGACGCTCAAACACAATTTGAGCCAACGGCTTTGTCAGTGGATCTGCTACATTGTCGACGGATGGAACTCTTTGCACTACTACATCTCCTCTGGATATGATCTCTCTGATAAGGTGAAAGCGCCTCAGAATATGCTTCGATTTCTGATGAGACCGCGGCTCTTTCGCTTGCGCAATTGCTCCATTGTTGTCACACAACAGTAGAACAGGCTCAGAGATGCTGGGAACTACGCTGAGGTCGGTGATGAATTTCTTCAACCACACTGCTTCCTTGGCGGCTTCAGCTGCAGCGATGTACTCAGCTTCAGTCGTCGAATCAGCAGTGGTTACTTGCTTGGAACTCTTCCAGCACACTGCGCCTCCGTTCAACGTAAACACGAATCCAGATGTAGACTTGCTATCATCTGGATCTGACTGGAAACTCAAGTCAGTGTAGCCTCGTAGTTTCAAGTCACCTCCTCCATAGACAAGGAACATATCCTTAGTTCTTCTCAAGTACTTAAGGATACATTTCACTGCCTTCCAGTGCCCTTCGCCTGGATCAGCCTGAACTCTGCTCGTAACACTTAGAGCAAATGCAACATCAGGTCGTGTACATTGCATGGCATACATGATAGATCCTATGGCAGAGGCATAGGGTATTCTATCTATGAATGCCCTCTCATCAGGAGTCTTAGGAGACTGCTCCTTTGAGAGACTAATTCCATGTCTCATCGGTATGAGACCTCTCTTGGAATTTTCCATGCAAACCCTTTTGACTATGGTATCTATGTACAAAGATTGGGTCATTCCAAGCATCCACTTTGATCTATCTCTATAGATCCGTATTCCCAATACGTAGGATGCTTCTCCCAAATCCTTCATAGAGAAGTTTTTCGACAGCCAAATCTTTACTGATGACATCATAGCTATATCATTCCCAATGAGTAGTATGTCATCTACGTAAAGAACTAGAAAAGTGACTGCACTCCCACTGGTCTTCTTGTACACACAAGGCTTATCTTCATTCTTAATGAAGTCATAAGACTTGACAGCCTCGTCAAATCTTATGTTCCAGCTCTGGGAAGCCTGCTTCAGTCCATAAATGGACCTCTGAAGCTTGCACACTTTATCTGGAGATTCTTTGGATGTGAAACCTTCTTGTTGTATCATATAAACCTCTTCCTCAAGGTTACCATTGAGGAAGGCAGTCTTCACATCTATCTGCCAGATTTCATAATCAAAATGTACAGCAATGGCGAGTAGAACTCTGATCGACTTTATTATGGCAACTGGTGAGAAAGTCTCGTCATAGTCAATTCCTTGCCTTTGACGATATCCCTTTGCCACCAACCTTGCCTTATAAGTGTCGATCCGTCCATCAGCACCGATCTTTATCTTAAAGATCTATTTGCAACCAATGGGTACAATACCCTCGGGCATGTTCTCCAAGTTCCAAACTTGGTTGGTGTACATGGACTGGATTTCTGAGTTCATGGCTTCTCGCCATTTCCCGGCTTCTGGGCCTTCTATGGCCTCCTGGTAGGTTTTAGGATCATCATCCTCATTATATTCTACCTTAAACTCACCTTCAGCGATATGTCCCACATATCGTTCGGGTAGTCTAGGTAATCTACCAGATCTACGAGGCTCATGTGTGTGTACCTGAACAGATTCAGGAACTGATATCTTATCTGATGATAATGCAGCTGTTTGGGGATCTTGAACCTCTTCCAGTACTATTTTACTCTCACTGTTCTCCTGGAGAAGGTATTCCTCTTCCAGGAAGACAGCTTTTCCGGCGACAAACACCTTTTGTTCACTAGAATGGTAAAAATAGTATTCAAAGTTTTTCTTTGGATATCCCACAAACCTGCATTTATCAGTTCGTGATTCCAGCTTGTCTGGATCATTCCTCTTTACATGAGCAGGACAATCCCAGATTTTAACATGTTTAAATTTTGGTTTCCTGCCTTTCCATATCTCATATGGAGTAGAGGCCACAGACTTGCTGGGTACTCTGTTCAGTAGGTATGCTGCTGACTCTAGAGCATACTCCCAGAGGGACACTGGTAATCCCAAAAAGTTCATCATGGATTGCACCATGTCCAACAACGTGCGATTCCTCCTTTCTGATACACCATTCATCTGTGGTGTATATAGAGGGGTTAGCTGAGAAAAGATACCATTATCCTTTAAGAATTGTGTGAAATTAGTACTCAAGTATTCTCCTCCTCGATCTGATCGAAAAGCTTTAATACTCTTTCCTAACTGCTTCTTTACCTCATTCTTGAACTCCTTGAACTTCTCAAATGCTTCTGACTTGTACTTCATTAAGTACACATAGCCGAATCTTGAGAAGTCATCGATGAACGTGATGAAGTATGAAAAGCCACCTTTTGCTTGGGTGGATATGGGACCACATACATCTGAATGTATTAGTTCCATAATGTCCTTGGCATGTTCTCCATGTCCAGTAAATGGAGATTTTGCCATCTTTCCCATAAGGCAGGATTCACATGTTGCAAACGATTCATAATCGAATGCAGTTAAGTAACCATGCTTGTGCAACTTTTGCTACCTGCTTTCGCTAATGTGCCCAAGTCTACAATGCCATATGTAGGCTTGGTTCACACAATTCTTGCTCTTCTTAAGAGCATTATCAATTTGAAGATTGTAATAAGAAACATCTAAGAGATATAGACCGTTGACTAAAGATACCAAAGCTATTGATTTATTACCATAATAAATCGAACAACTTCTATTTTCAATAGTCAACCTATATCCTATCATGTCCAAACAAGACACTGATATGATGTTCTTTATTATGCTAGGAACATAATAACAATCTTCTAAAAGTAAGGCGTCTCATGATGGAAGCCTGAGGTTTGTTGTCCCAATAGCAATCGCCGCAACTTTTGCGCCGTTTCCTAGCCTCAATTCCACCTCACCTTGTCTCAGCTTACGCTTACTTGTCAGCATCTACACATCATGGCAGATATGAGAAGCACATCCGGTATCTAATACCCAAGATGTGGAATGTAAGGACTAAGATTTTCGGATCCAGTTTCGGGGTTGGACCCTGTAGTTCAGGCCCTAGTAGGGCTGAGACTCTGTTCCGTTTCGCGTCGAGCCCGCAAGACGCGGTTTAAACGGCATCCAGCGTTGCAGACGCGTTTTAGTTCGTGCCGCGTGGGTGCCACGTGGGCTAGCTTTGGGCCACGAGTGTACGGCCCTGTCATGTCGTCTGAACGGTGTCTGCGAGGGACGACGCCTTTCAGACTGCGACCCTGGGTTGTCAGTGTACGGCGCCAGTCTTGTCGTCTGAACGGCGTCTTGGATGGACGATGCGTTTCAGAGTTCTGTCAGAGCGCTTCATAGTTCTGTCAGAGCGGCCGTCATGTCAACTGATAGGCGTTCGTACATCTCGACGCGTTTTAGCCAAATTCTAGTTACCCCGCGGACCTTCCCTCCTTTCCTTCATTTCTCACCCTCACTCTCTCTCTCCTCACCCTCTCCACCCTCCGACTCTCCCCACTCTTCCCCTTCCTTTTTCCCTTCTTCCTCTTCCACCTCTCCACCTCCCACCACTGCCACCACCACTTTCTTCGCGGTGTTCCATTCTCCGGACGGCGGCCGACGTCCCGGCGGAGTGGCGACGTCCTCGGAGTACCAACGGCGGTTTGTGGTGCGACGGTTTGGCGGCGGAGCTAGGAGGAGTTCAAGAATCGGTAGGGTGACGATTCCCGTAGTGTTTTGTTTTAAAACCATGTTCTCCCGCTTAAAGCATGCTACGGATCTATGGTTTTGGGTAGAATGAGCATGTTAGGGGCTTTTCCTTGATGGGAATGGGAGTTTCTATGAATGTGGATTTATGATGCTTTGGTTTGCCCTCTTTCTCCTCTGTTTTTTGGGTTTTTGGGGGTTGGATAGGGAGCCTTCGGGCAGGAGACAGAACCTGGTTTCTTGCGCTAAAAGACGTCGTGCATGGACGACGCCTTTGAGAAGGGCGTCGGGCTATCATAACGCCTTTTAGGCAAAAATCGTTCCACTAAGGCTCTGTCAGTTCGGGGATTCTGGCACTGAAAGACGTCATGCCTGTACGACGCGATTTGGAATAGCGTCAAGCCACCATGACGCCTTTTAAGGCAGAAATCCCCCGATTAAGGTTTTCTGCTAATTCCGGTTTTTCTGTGTGAATGGCGTCTGAGGATGTTGACGCCTTTTAAAAGGCGGCTACCTGTAGCGACGCCTTTTAGGCCAGATTCTGAGGCCGGGATTTCATGAACCAGTTTAGGAGACTTGAATGGCGTCGTCCTTGGCTGACGCGATTCAAGGCAGAACCACGTTAATCCATGCCAGTAAAATGTGTTTACACTGCTAGATAATTGGTTAAATGCATGCTTTAGTATACTCGATGATGATGAACTCTTCATGACCAGATGACACTGCGTTGTATGTCGTGCGACCGTGGACTTCTTCCGTGACCGGATCGCACCGTGCCGTGTTTTGTGTTTCGGTAGACCTAGAATGACAGTTGTAGCGTTTGACACCCTGTGTCGGTGCGGAGGGACACAGTGCTGACGGGAGCAGTGGCGGGGTGACGCCTAGTGGGAGAGGGTCACCTGGTGAACCCCGGGGTTAGCTAGCTTGTACCGGTGTCGGAGTGGTACCTTTGGAGTGTCACTCGTGCTGGGGGAAGAAGTAACCACCTGAGCCAGTTGGGCCGGAGTAGCCAGCGTGCTATCCGAGGGGTTACTGTTTGGTCTCAGCGGGTCGGTGTTTGCTGAGGGAAGGAGTGACCGCCGAGGTGGCCAGCGTGCTATCCGAGGGGTTACTGTTTGGTCTCAGCGGGTCGGTGTTTTCCCACTTTCGTTGTGTAGTTGACGTGTTTTAAGGATACGCCGAATTACGGGTTCCCTGATAAATTGGAATTATGCATGTTAATTATACTTCTAATGCATGTGATTCATGTTGAGATTTAGGTATAGTAATTACTGCTTTTCATGGTTAATATATCTCTGCTATACTTTACACTTGTGGGTGTGTGTGTGGGCAGTGGGGATCGAAGGATCCCTACTGAGTCTTTTCGTTGAGACTCACCCCTGCGGCTTTCAGGTGAGGACTCCAGGTAGACTTAGCGAGGGTTGTGCGGCTGTGTGTTGAGCGTCGTCGGCTGTTGTTCCGGGGTATGCCCCGACGTAGTTGTTATCTTTATTTCTGGCCTGTATGTTTAATTAATTCTCTTCAGTTGGAGTATGTAATTATTTGCTGTATCGAGTCGCATTGTAATAACTTTTAATTTCTGCATTTTCCTTTCAATTCAATGCGATGTGAATGTTTAGCTTAGTTTATTATTTATTTCCCAGACTTACTTAGATCCTGGTTTGGTTCCAAATTAATGATTCGGTACCCATTTAGTAATCGGATCCCCGATTATAGGGTGGCGGGTCGTTACATGGAATCTCTAACTGACAAGTTGATATCTATCATATAGATATCTAAAGCTTCAGACAGCTTCACCTTTCTATGAGCTTTATCGTTAAGGAACTCCTTGCAGTTCCTCTTCCAGTGACCATACTGCTTATAGTAGAAGCAGTCACCCTTCACTACTCTTTTGCCTTTGTCCTTCGATCCTTTATCGTTAGCTGTCATCTCTGCTTCAAGGGCATCCAATGCCAATTCAACAGGAGGATCAGCTCCAGGGACAAACTCAATGTGCTCAGATCTGAAGACATTCTTCAGGTTTCTGAACCAATCCGAATAGATCAGGTAAGTCAAAAGGGCATCAAGTATGCCACGGAGTGGGTTATTCGACGACATAATTCCCTATAGGAGATAAGTAAAATCTATTTAGCAGATGTTCAATTATTAAAATTTAAAACAAGACATGGTCTTTTGTTCAAGTTTAACTACCACTAATTTTCGATGGACTGTATAACCCCCAGTTATACAGAACGGGAGACGCCGACAGTCTCCTAGTGGGGATCAGAATCTCAATGACTTGCACTACAGCCTTGTGGATAACACAACAAACTGTAATACAATCAGAGAGCACCCAACTCATGGGACTTGCAACTCCTTGCAATATCTAATCATGGCTTCGGTCCCCAGACATTTAATGGCCTTGTGGATAGCACAACAAACCATTAATTCTGGTCTAAGCTAACCATCGTTACTGAACGAGCATAGATTTGCATGCAACCCTTGTGGATAGCACAACAAAGCTGCATGGTTCCTCTATCCTGATCTATAGGCATCTAATGCCATAGCCACAGTTTCTCCTCCCAATTAAACAGGCCTTGTGGATAGCACAACAAACCTGTCTAAAGTGATTCGAATCCTATGACTATAACGATGGTGGACCACGCGGTAAGTTCTTAACTACTCACGTTACGGCTTAGAGTTTATCTGAGGGTATTTAGATAACTTTTATCTTGGTCTCTCCTAGGTGATAGTATAAAAATATATCGTATATATTTAGTAAATACTATACCTGCTTTGATTCATAATCAAAAGAAAACAATGCATCTCATACATGTGTTTAGTGTGGTCATGGATAGCACAGTGGGTTTGACTGGAGCCAGCAGTCAAACGCACACACAATCTAACATAACAATTATATTAGATAACCTGCAAACACATAGGCAAAGGATCTACATCTATTCGTCTTCCTGGTTGCAGCTGTAGATCGTCCTCGCTCCTTCCTCAGTTGCCTCGATCATATTACATTAATTCTAGAATTACATGTAATTAAAAGAGAGCCTTATGGCGAGTACAAGAGAGAGGGAGGTAGAAATACATCAGAGAATGAGAGAGGGAGAGATTCGCAGATCTTTATTTATTAACAATTAATTAACATCCATCATTCATCCACGATCCACACAAACACATCATTCATCTCATAAACAATTAAATAAGTGCATATCTATGACCACGGTGTGTTTTAAACATCCCACACATGATTCAGCGCATCACATGGCTAAAATAAAAGAGTTTTAAAAATAAATAATTTTAGCTTTCAAAAAACTGGGATCCAATCAAAATTGGTGTTTGAATTTCGAAAATACTTTTAATTAACTTAACATGCAATTAAATCAAATTTAAAAGCAATAAACACACATCACATACGCACACACTCCGAATTAATAATTCCAGATTATTCCATGCAAATTAGAACAATTCTAATAATCTAACACTTAGATTAAACCTCATTAATAATCTAACAATTAGACTATTAAAGACTAATCTAACTCTTAGATTAATCCAACAAAGTTAATTAATAATTTAACACTTAAATTAATAATCAACCAAATTAATCATTAAATACTAACCTAACATTTAGATTAGTCAATTAATGTTAATTATTAATTTAACTCTTAAACCAATAATTAACACTAATTAATTAATCTAAATCTTAGATTAGATAATTAAAGTTATCATTAATTTAACAATTAAATTAATGACAAAAATAATTAATCAAGGACTACTAATTTAACACTTAAATTAGTCATCTAAATTAATTATTAATTTAACAATTAAATTAATAATTAACTTAAATATTAATTAACAATTAGATGAAATAATAGTTAATAATCTAACAATTAGACTAATAACTATTCATAACTATTAATAACTAATTTAACATTTAAATTAGTTAAATTGAGGTTAATAATCAATTTAACATTTAAATTAATATTAACCCCAACCAATTAACAACTAATTGCTAGTTAATAAATCCTTAATTAACTAATGATTCAAAATCATCAAGCCCAAATAAAATAAAATTGAATAATAAATTTTAGTTTTCAAAACAATTTTGAATTTCCAAAATTTGAAATCAAATTTCAACCAAACTTTAAATGGGCAATATGGGGATTTAATGGGGTTAAATTGGGTAAAACTGCTAAAATGGCTCAGCCACATGGGCTGAGCCAAATGGCTCGGGCCTGTTCTGAGCCAGGGCCCGGGCCTGGCTCAGCCGCCCAGGCCAACCGGGGCGGCCCGGTCCAACCGGACCGGCCTAGGGCGCTTGCCCGACCGGCTTCTCCTCCAACCAAAAGCCCGACGCCCTAACGCAGGTTGCAGGTTCGGGTGCGGCTACCGGCGCCGCCGCCGGCCAGCCCCCGGTGTCACCTGGCCCTGGCCGGCGATGCCCCCGGCGCTGGCAGGGCCGCCGGCGGCCTCCGGTGGGGTGTAGTCCAAGCCCAAAAACCCCTTAAAACACAGGTTTTTCAGGTTTCAAAAAACTGATTTAGGGCTTGATTACGAAGCCCTCCAAGGCCACTCCGGCGCCGGCAAGGGTTCCCAATGGATAGTGGTGACAATCCACTTGGGATTTGGAGTCCCTGCTCACCCTCCCAACACTTGGGAAGCAAGTATGAACTAGTCGAAAACCCCCAAAACATCATCTCATGAAGAACACTAAAAAATCCCCAAAAATTCGATTTTGCAGAAATAAATTAATCTTATTAATTGTGTTCATCACATGAACACAAATCCAGCAAAAGGGGATCGAATTTACGCATGGAATAACACAAGAAAAAATTAATTTCGGGAACCGAAACGGGACGAGAAACAGTGGAACCTGGCTCTGATACCACTGTTGGGTCCTCGGGTTTCTCCGTATCGCTCACGCAGCAGAAAATAAACTATTAAAACAGCGATCCGTTCCTGTTTCGAAAAACAAAAATCGATTATCGGATAATCGAAGTTCTCACCGCGTGCGGATTCGAATCCGCAACCGTTCGGTTCCGTATGTGCGACACCGCAAGCCGCGCAAGCGCCCGGCCTCTAGTGAAGTCCACGCGATCCTCCTCGCGACAGATATCCTCACGTTCCTCGTTCTTTGCAGCCCACGAAACCTCCGTCAGTCGCCGCAACGATTGCCGCAACGTGCGGACGATTTCCCGTCGAACAGGATTCGAAGAAGCGGCGGAGCAGATCTGGATCTGTCTGGACGCCAGAAAGAGAGAGAAACAGAGGAGGGGCGGCTAGGGTTAGCAGCAGCTTGGCCTGCTCAGCCCGTTCTGTAAGGATCGTGACCTTCGGATCCGGTTTTCGGGATCGGACCTTGTAGTTCTAACCTTAGTGAGGGCGGAGGTTCTGAGTTGATTCGTGTCAGGTCATCGAGACGCGTTTTAAACGGCGTCCACCGTCGCAGACACATTTCAAGTTCTGCCACGTGGGCTGGTTTCGGGCCGCGAGGGTACGGCCCTGTCTTGTCGACCTGAACGACGTCCACGTGTGTCGACGCCTTTCAGACTGCGACTCTGGGTTTGTCAGAGTACGGCCCTAACATATCGTCTGAACGGCGTCTGCCTTGAACGACGCGTTTCAGAGTCTTGTCAGAGCAGCTGTCACATCAACTGATTGGCGTCCGCGGATGTCAACGCGTTTTAGCCAGTCTCTGGTTAACCCCGCGAGCCCTCCTTCTTTCCCTCATTTTCTCCTCTCTTCCTCTCTTTCCCCTTCCGGCGAACTCGGCGGCAATCCCTCCTCCTCCCTCTTTTTCCTCCCACCGTTTCATCTCTCCCTCCACTCCATCCTCTACCTAGCTCCTACCACTACCACCTCCACTTCCACTGCGGCGTTCTACTCTCCGGATGGCGGCCGACGTCACGGAGGAGCAAGGACGACCACAGCGGCACCGGCGGCGGCGTGGGGCGAGTCGGGTGGACGGCTTGAAGCTCGGAGGCGTTCAAGTATCCGGTAGGGTGACGGTTCCCCTTAGCATCGCGTTTTAGACTATGTTCACCCCGTTTAAGCTTGTTTGGATCATTGGTTTTGGGGGGTAGAATGAGCATGTTTAGGAGTTCTTTTGATAACATGGGGGATTTCCATGAATGTGTTGCCTATGGATAGTATTATTCTTCTTTTCCCTCCGTTTTTGGATGAATTTTGGGGTTGTTTGGGGTTGGAATGGGAGCCCTCGGGCTCAGGCGAGTCTGGTTCCTGGGGCTGAAACACGTCGTGCATGGACGACGCCTTTTTGAAGGGCGTCGAGCCATCACGACGCCTTTTAGACAGGAATCGTCTGACAAAGAGTCTGCCAGTTCGGGGATTCTGGGACTAAAAGACGTCATAGGTGAACGACGCGTTTTCGAATGGCGTCGGTTAACCATGACGCCTTTTAAAGGCAGAAATCCCCTGAGTAAGGGCCTTGGAATTTCCGGATTTCTGTGTTAAATGGTGTCTGAGGATGTCGACGCCTTTTAAAAGGCGACCACTGGTGTCGACGCCTTTTAGGGCCTGATTCTGAAGACTGTTTTACATGAACCTGTACATGGAGCTTGAATGGCGTCGACCTTGGGAGACGCGATTCAAGACAGAACCTCACTAATTCATGCCAGTAAAATGTGTTCATACTGTTAGACGGATAGTTATTGCAGGTTTTAGTGTACCCGGTAGAGGTAGATTCTTCATGACCGGACGATGCTACATGTATGTTATACGATCGCGGACTTTTCACGTGACCAGATCGTACTTGTTGGATTTTGTGTTACTGTGGACCTGGAGTGACATTGTAGCGCTTTATCATCCTGTGCTGGTGGGGGCGTGAGCACAGCGCCGGTGGGGGCGTGGGCGGGGTGACGCCTAGTGAGAGAGGGTCACCTAGTGAACCCCGGGGTCAGCTAGTACCGGTGTCGGAGTGGTACATTCGGAGAGTCACTCATGCTGAGGGAAGGAGTAGCCACCTGAGCCGGTTGGGCCGGAGTAGCTAGTGTGCTATCCGAGGGGTTACTGTTTGGTCTCAGCGGGTCGAGGTTTCTCCACCGTTGTTGTGTGGTTGGCGAGTTCTATCGAGACGACAGTTGTAGATTTCCTAATCGGCTGGTTTAATATATGCATGTTTATTATATTACGATTGCATGTGATTTCACGTTAAGAATTAGGAATTGTACCTCTTGTGCTTATCACTTTACCGTTAGCTATACCTTGCACTTGTGGGTGTGTGCGTGGGCAGTGGGGATCGAAGGATCCCTACTGAGTCTTGTCTTTGAGACTCACCCCTCCTGCGGTTTTCAGGTGAGGACTCTCAGCAGACCTAGCGAGGAGAGTGCGGCCGTGAGTTGAGCACCGTCAGCAGTTGTTCCGAGGTATGCCCCGACGTAGTTGTGATTTTTATTTCTGGCCTGTACGTCTAATTATTTCCTTTATGTTGGAAAATGTAATTATTTGATGTATCGAGTCGCATTGTAATAATTTTAATTCCTGCACTTTTACTTCTGTTCAATGCGATGTGAATGTTTAGCTTAGTTTATTATTTATCTCCCAGACTTGAGTAGATCCTGGTTTGGTTCCAAATTAATGATTTGGTACCCATTTAGTAATCGGATCCCCGATTATAGGGTGGCGGGTCGCTACAGTTGGTATCAGAGCGTACGGTCTGTCAAATAAATAAATAACTAGGTTAAATATCATAAATTCGGCAAATAAATACATTATCCCGTACAGGCACGGCGGTAGCATAGGCTTTAGGAATCTAATTAGAACTTTTTGATTTTGTAATTGTAGGCGAGTAGATGGCTCCCAGAAGGAGGATGCCAGTTATTCGAGAGCAGGGAGATGTCCCTAGTGGGTCCGAGGCCGGGAGGCCGAGTGTTGAGCAGTTCATGGAGGCGATGATGGACACTATGGCTCGTTATCAGACACGAGACCCTAGTGAGAGTTCCAGTGCGCGGGGAGGGTCCACCGCTACACTTGAGCGGTTTCTGAAGCTGAGGCCACCTCACTTCACCGGTCGTCCCGACCCTGACGAGGCCATCCACTGGCTTAGAGAGATAGAGAAGACTTTTGACACCATGGATTGTGCTGCAGTAGAGCGGACCCCGTTAGCTACCTTCATGCTGAAGGATAGCGCCTACGACTGGTGGACCACCTTGAAGAGTTTGTCCTACGAGGACAGGAGTCTTAGGGAAATTCCATGGGAGACATTTGTTAAGGAATTCAACGCACAGTATTTCCCTAGACATGTCCAGAGGGCCAAGGAGAGGGAGTTCATGGATCTGACGCAGGGGAGCATGACAGTACTTGAGTACCAGGCGAAGTTTGTTTCGCTAGGTCGGTTCGTGCCTTTCATATCTGGGGACGAGGAGCGTCGTACTGAGAGATTCGTAGACGGACTGAGGCTCAGCTTGAGGAACTTCGTGGCGTCTCACTGTTGCACGGATCTGGCTTCCGCGGTTAGATATAATCCTTCATTCGTACAATGCTCTCGAGTCAACTCAGGGTATGGCGAGCTGTCAAACCCTAACCGGTCGACTCACTTGGATTAGATGCCGCTGATGAATATCGGAAAACTCATTTCCCAATATTATCGTCCGCCCTGACCAGGGACTTCCGCGCATCCTTCCTAGAGCATTCTCTCTCTAAGTACCGAGAGCGAATGATTCCTTATTGACACACAATTCCCTTCGACGGTATTCCGCTGTACCCAATCCTTGGCGTTTTAGAATCTCGTGGCTAGAGATTCGTAAACCAAGGTCAAAGCACAGAAGTCCATCGACAAGGTGTCATTGGTGTCTCAGGTCCGAGGACCATCCACGCAATTGCGACAATAGAATCAAGCTGGTTGACAGTGAGGTACAATACCATCCAGCGATTCAGTCGGATCAGTTCAGTGAACTCATTCTCCAATGAGCACCTACATATTCGCCTTAGTGTCTCCACACAAGTGACTTATGAGATCAGTCACCCTCATCATATGAGCAAGAGTAATCTGTATTAGTCTAACCGGATATCCGGTGTCCTTCTCGGATATCCTCCGACTATGAACGATTAAGAATATGTGTGTTTAAGTGATCAGTCTCATTAGTATGATCTCATCATAATCTGATCACTATAGCACATATTCACGGACTTCATTATGAAATGATAATTAATGTGATTTACACATAATGAATATTATGCCATTATATTAATAAATGAACGAGATTTACATAGTCAGATTGACTTGTAGGCCACCTAAAACTAACACGAACATAGTCTACACAATCTTCTTCCATGGTGGGCCAGTGGAATCTTTGTCTAAGGATCTTCTTAGATAACATTTGTCCATTAACATGACCACCACAAACTCCAGTATGAGCTCCTTCCATAACCTTCCAAAGCTCATCCTCATCCAAGCATCTCAGAAGAACATCATCAAAACCTCGTTTATAAAGCGCTCCTCCAACTAGGGTGTGTCTCTGAGCAACTCTCCTGATAGCCCTTTTCTCCTCAACTGTGGCTTCTTCAGGGTATGCTGATCTTCGCAGTATTTGGCAATCTCAAAATACCATGGTTTCTTTTCATCTTCCATCTCTTCTTGCAATTCTAATAGCATTATCTCTCGCTTCTCCACTATATCTTTGTCTCTAACCTTCTTCAACAATTTCTCCTTAATCTTAAGGAATGAAAAGTCTTTCACGACGGGTGAAAGACGCCTATGGACGGTGATCGATTCAGATTGTTTGCTTATTGGAAAATTTAGGGATGATGTAAGAGAAGCTAGAGCGTCAGTTAGAATGTTCTGATTCCGAGGAATATAGACAAAGATCAATCTAGTGAAAAGCTTGACATAGGTAGAAGTGAGTTCTTGATGAGGCTTGAGTTTAGGATCAAGAATGCGATACTTAGTAAGAACTTTGAGAAGGATTAGCTGCCTATCAGCTACAATCCTGAGCTTGGTGGCACCATGGAGATGAGCAGCCTTGAGACCGGCTAGAAGAGCCTCATATTTAGCAATGTTGTTGGTGACAGAAAAGTCAAGCTGAAAGGCTTGTGGAATGGTGACACCTTTAGGTGATAGCATAACAATGCCGATACCCTTACCAGAGAGTTCAGAGCTATGTCAAAATGCAGAGTCTACATATCGTCTTTGATTCTGTTTATGGACATCAGTTCCTCATCCGAAAACTCCGATCGGACTGGATCAAAACGAGGAAGTGGGTGATGAGTAAGATGTTATGCGATGGCATAGCCTTTGATTGTTTTTTGCTGAATATAGATGATATCAAATTGAGATAGAAAACTCTGCCAATGTGCTAACCTATCGGTAAGAACGGATTTCTCAAGAAGGAACTTGATTGGATTCATCCTAGCGATGAGATAGACTTCATGGGCCAGAAAATAATGCTTCAACTTCTGAACCACCCATACTAATGTAGCACAGGTCTTCTTCATCGCTATGTATCTTTGTTCTGCGGGGTTGAGAAGTTTATAGAGATAATAAGCTGCCCTCTCCTTCCCTTCTTCATCTTCTTGTGCCAAGACAGTCCCTACTGCATTATCCACGACAAAAATATATAGAATCAAAGGTTTGTCTGGAGATGATGGTCTTAAGACAGTAAGACTTGCCAAATATATCTTCAATCCATTAAATACCTCCTAACACTTATCGTTCCAATCAAACTTGATTCCCGGCTTAGTAAGCTTGTAGAACGGCTTGCATGTTTGTGAGTGCTGGGAAACAAAGTAGAGAATAAACTGCAACCTCCCGATCAATCCTCTTAATTCTTTCAAGTTTCAAGAAGGCGACATTTCTCTGATAGCTTTAGCCTTGTTGGGATCGATCTCAATGCACCGTTTGCTCACAATGAATCCTAACAACTTCCCTGATAATACACCGAATACGCACTTCTTTGGGTTCATCTTCAATTGATATTCTCTTGATCTTTCCAAAACCTTTGCCAATACCTTGGCATGCCCAGCCTTAGTCTTGGATTTCACTAATAGATCATCTACATACACCTTTTGTAACAACTCGCCACCCTATAATCGGGGATCCGATTACTAAATGGGTACCGAATCATTAATTTGGAGCCAAACCAGGATCTAGATAAGTCTGGGAAATAAATAATAAACTAAGCTAAACATTCACATCGCATCGAATTGAAAAGGAAGTGCAAGAATTAAAAATTATTACAATGCGACTTGATACAGCAAATAATTACATTCTCCAACTAAAAAGAAATAATTAAGCGTACAGGCCAGAAAATAAAATAACAACTACGTTGGGGCATACTCCGGAATACCGGCTGCTAGCGCGCAACCCAAGGCAGCACTTTCCTCGCTACGCCTGCCTGGAACCCTCACCTGAAAATCGCAGGGGTGAGTCTCAACGAAAAGACTCAGTAGGGATCCTTCGATCCCCATCGCCCACTCACGCACTCACAAGTGTAGCAACACAAATATTGGTAAATTAAGCAAGTAAAGCAGTAAACACAATTCCTAAATTTCGATATAAAACACATGCATTCGAAATGTAACATGCACAACTCTAAAACCATTCTACCAAGGAGCCTACAACCAGCGTCTCAGCAAAACACGCCAACCACACGGCCGAATGCGGGAAACACCGACCCGCTGAGACCAAACAGTAACCCCTCGGATAACACACTAGCTACTCCGGCCCAACTGGCTAGGTGGTTTTTGCTTCCCCCAACACGAGTGACACTCCAAAGGTACCACTCCTACACCGGTACTAGCTAACCCCGGGGTACACCAGGTGATCCTCTCTCTAGGGGTCACCCCACCACTCCCACACCAGCACTGTGTCCCTCCAACACCGACACAGGGTGCCTAAGCACTACAACTGTCACTCTAGGTCCACGGTCGCACGAAACACAACACAGTGCGATCCAATCACGTAAAAATCCTCATCCTCGAGTACGATTTCAAGCATGCATTTAACCAAACTATCTAACAGTGTGAAGATATGTTAATAGCATGAATTAATGTGATTATGTCTTGAATCGCGTCGCCCAAGGCTGACGTCATTCAAGCCTCCTAAACTGGTTAAAGTGAAATCTAGCCTCGGAAATGGCCTTAAAACGTGTCGTCATATGTAGCCGCCTTTTGAAAAGTGTCGCTGTCTCTAGTCGCCTGATAGCGATAGAAGCAGAGACAAGCTACGAGATGATTTCCACTTAAAATGCGTCGCCCATGCAAGTCGCCTTTTGAAAGGCGTCGTTGTCCCTAGACGCTCATCTGTCCAGAGACAGAGTCTGTTATTTGGGCTAAATCGCGTCGTGGGTGGGAGCCGCCTTTCTAAAAGGCGTCTCTATCCCCCGACGCCATTTAACCCTCACAAACAGGTTCTTCCTCCGCCATCCCCCAATCCACGGGGTGGTATTTCCTCCCCCAAATCGTGTAAAAACACAAAAACGTGGAGATGGAGGAGAAGAACCTAATTACCCATTAAAACCCCCAAATTCTTGTTACATGCAATTAGTGTTTTCACCCCAAGAAAATCCCTAAACATACTTCAAAGCAGGAAAACATGATTTTGAAATGAAATACAACCGGAATCGTCACCCTACCGGTTACTCGAACTCCTCCTAGCTCCAAGCCGCCAACCCGCCTCGCCACACTCCGCTGCCGGTACTGCCGTGGATACCGTTACTCCATCGAGACATCGGCCGCCGTCCGGAGAGAAGTGCGCTGCGGAGGAAGTGGTGGTGGTAGTGGAGGAAGTTGGTAGGTTAATGGAGTGGAGGGAGAGGAGGAATGGAGAGAGGAAAGGAAGGAGAGGGGGGGAAAGGGTTCGCCGGAGGGAAGAGAGGAGAGAGAAGAGGAAGGAGAGAATGAGGGAAAGGAGGGAGGGTTCGCGGGGTCAACTAGAAGCTGGGTAAAATGCGTCGTGTAAGCCCGACGTCATTCAGATGACAAGACGCCGTACACTGACAAACCAGGGTCGTACTCTAAATGGCGTCGTCCATCCAAGACGCCATTCAGACGATATGATCGGGGTCGTACTCTCGCGCCCCAAAACCAGCCCACGTGGCGCCTACGTGGCACAGCCTATAATACGTCTACATTGCTGGACGCCGTTTAAACCGCATCGAGCAAGCACGACGCGAAAAAGAAACTAAGTCTCAGCCCCATCAGTGCCCAAACTAAGGGATCCAACCCCGAAACTGACCCGATAACCGGATCCGAAACCTCAATCCTTACACCTCTAAATCAACGTGCATCACGTCATGGAATATAGCCATCATAGCCCTTTAATAAGTGGCTCCAGCATTCTTCAGTCTGAATGGCATAACGACATAACAATAAGTGCCCCAAGGTGCAATGAACGAGGTCTTCTCTTGGTCCTCTTCTGCTAAGCGAATCTGATTATACCCTGAGAATCCATCCATAAATGACAGTGTTTCATAACTAGTTGTGTTGTCAATGAGTACGTCTATGTGAGGTAGTGGAAAGTCGTCTTTAGGGCATGCCCAATTCAAATCTCGGAAGTCAATGCAAATCCTGACCTTCCCATCCTTTTTCGTAATCGGGACTATATTTGCCACCCATTGCGGATAGAGGACAACTCTAATAAATTTGGCTTTATGCAACTTATCAACCTCTTCCTTCATTTTCAAAGCCACTTGAGGGTGGAACCGCCTTAATTTCTATTTGACTGGGTTAACTCCCGATTATAACGTTAGTCGGTGCTCCACTAGGGATGAATCTAACCCCGGCATATCTTCATAGCTCCAGGCGAAAGTGTCCTTATAGTCTCTGAGAACTTGTACCACTACCTCCTCATGTGCTTCAGAAAGATTTTTACTGACGAAGATAACCTTAGGTTCGTCTTTAATTCCTAGATTAATCTCTTTGGTAGGCTCTTCTACAGTAGCTGAGGGTTCATCAAATCTCTTCGCTCCACTGGCATATGCCTTGGCCGCGTCCTCGTCATCTCCTCATTTTCGATAATAGGGTCTTTCTCGTGTAGAAGTTCATACACCCCGTACCCATCATCGACTAACCCGTCAACTTCACATCCTTTTGGCAACTGAATGGGATTCTCTAAAAGTTGGGGGATTTGAGAGCAAGAAAGGCATCTTAAGGCTAAATCCTAGAGGTATCTATTCGAAATTCATCTACCCTTAGACTTCCTAACCTGACTAACCTGCCTAGAACTAGACTCCCTACAACTAGACTATCTATCCCGATCTAATGAAGACGAAGAAGGATAAAAATCAAGGGATACAGGATGTGATACAGGTGTATCCTCCCTAGAGGAGGGGCAAAGCAGATCCAGAATAAAATCTTTCCCAAGTGACCCGCATGATGGGGTACATTTGGACAAGTAGTATGAAGTTTCCTCAATGAGGATTTGGGAGGAGAAAGTTGCCAAGTTGGCGTTTTTTTTTCTCTTTTGGAGATTTTGAGTGTTAATCATGAAACAAGAGTGAATCTGAAAAGGAGGAGAATGAGGAGGTAACGGCACCAAAGCCAAAAGATTGGGGGGATCATACAATCGTACGTATCAGATCAGATCATGGATCCTCTCAAGATCGAGAGGAATCTGAGGAATTAGGTCCTGAGGGGACAAAGTAACCATGATGGGCGGAGCCCGAGGAATATCTTCAATAATGACCCTCGACCAGGTCGGGGTCAAGAGTAGAGTGCGGAATAGGGTATGGAGGGTGAAAACATGATGGGGATAGGTTCCCCTCCATAGAAGATCAGTGGTGAATCCAGGCTGGTAGGGATCACCAGGCTCCCCTTCGTCTGTCTCCTCACTCAGCAAAATTCTCTTATCAAAAATAGTCCCAGGCCCTTCAATCAGCTCATCTATCAACGTCGGCCACTTTGGTTCTGAGGGGTCCAGGAATAGCCTGTTTAGTGTAATGTACAGCTCCCATGTGTCGAACAAGCGCTACCATTCACATTTTGGATCTTGAATCTTCCTCCTTTTCATTGGCCACAGAGCCTCCAAGGATTGGTATGTCAGCAGTTCAGAATAGTGCCTGGCTAAGTCTCTCCCATATATGTCATGTAGGTCGAAGTGGGAAGTGATTACTACCGTGTTGTCATTGTCATGATTAATCACGGGGACCTTAGTGAAATGTGTGTATAAGGTCCAAGTCAAGGGATCCCGGTTTTATTTGCATGGGGTGGTCATTGTCTTCCAGACTTTCTGACCGTCTTCATATTCCTGCTGCTGAACAATATGTCATTTCATCCTCCCTGGCCTATAGCCCAGACCATTACCAGGTATCCTTCTGTTGCCTTTGATAGGCTTGGTTTTGCCTTGCAGTTGTGTGCCCAGGCCTTTTCTAGGTTGATAACCACCCTTCATCATGATGTCCCAGCCAGGGGTACTTACGCACTTCCCCCTTTTCACAGCATCAACTGGACAAGGAATAAGTATAGTGGCCTCTAAAGGATTAGCCGAAGGAGAATAAACCTGTAATACCAACATAATAGATTGTCGGCCAGATAAGTTGGCTTGATATTCAAAGAATGAGCAGCAGCAAGGATTGGCATGCTCATTACTTTAATGATTCGTCCCTTATAAGAAAACTTGAGACATTGATGGTTTGTAGGGGGTATGGCCTCAAGGGATTTGATGTAAGGACAGCCAAGGATGCCTTTTAAAGAGGGATCGATCTCTAGGATGTAGAACTCGACCTCGACATGACAGATGGGACCTAACTCTACTTTCAAGTAAACCATCCCCAGAGGGGAACGGGTAGAGTTGTCGTAGGCAGTAACATAAATAGGGGAACGCAACCACTTTTCCTTGGGTACACCACAGAATTCCAGGGTCTTCGGTGATAGTACATTAATAGAAGTCCTGTGTCAACCAGACATGCATCCACATCCTTCTTGCATATGTTAACTGTAATACTTAGTGCCATGCTCCTGGCCGCTGGTGGTGCTAGTTCAGATGTGTGAAATGTTATAGAGGGTTGATGCCCCTGTGGAACTAGCAGTGTAGTTATCTTCTCTACTGGTACATCCTCATTGACCATCATTCTTTTGAGATACTCCATTAAAGCCTCTTGGTGGGTCTTAGATATTTTGATCAGTTCAAGTACTAAGATGCGTGCCGGTGTTCTGTCTAGGTGCTTCAATAAGTCATATTGAGTGCCAGGTGTACTTTCTTCATTCTGTACTTCTTCTGGCAGCTGTGATAGGCCGTCTCTAACTGTGGATTGAGGAAAAACTTTGTTGAAAATTCTGCCACTCCGGAGGGCGTGCTGCTCATCATTGGAAGGTGATATCTTGAGTACCACCGGATTGATGAGGGGTTTGGAGGGGGTAATGGGTTCATATGTGGATGATGGTGGGTTATTTAGTGGAAGTGTTGGAACACGAATGAGTGGTTTAGCAGGTTGTACGGTGTTGGGGTGAGTGGTTGGTGCAGGTGACGTGGGAAATGGTATACGTAGCAATGGTTTGGATGGCGAGAGTGGCTCGTAACTTGGTGGGGGGGGGGGGGGTTACTTGGTTGAAGTTTGAAGGAAGGTTTAAGGAAAGCGGGTGTCAGTATGGGGGTGATGGTTATGGGTTCTGGTTTAGGTATGCGGAGGATGCAGCGAGGCTATTATTCGGCGGTACTCAGAACATGGCCTGTTGAATAAATAGAGGAGGACTCCTCTTCCTTCCACTGTTGCCCCCTGTTAGCTTCAGACTGGCTATGGGTAAGGATTGGGGCCACCTGGTTTTAATGCTCCGACAGCGGGTTCTGCACTATACCCATGTTTGGTGGTGTTGTTGCCTGCGCTGGTGCTCTCTGTATTTGCTGTTGCTGTTGTTGTGGTTGTTGTTACTGCTGTGGCTATGATCTCCTTGCCTTCAGGGCGGCTATGTATTTTCTCATCTCCTCCCAGTCAATACCCCCTTGCTCATTCAGATCGTGGATGTAGTCCCTGAATTGAAAACATGCATCCACTGTATGTCCAGGTTGTCTATGGAAGACGCAATACCTGGACACATCAGCATTCTGGGGCCAAACTATTTTCTCTTTTGGAAAAACCAAAGCATTGGCTGCCATAAGGGTGTTGAATATGTCTGCTAGAGATTCTGGGAGTGGAGGATAAGATGCCCTCTTTGGGCCTAGAGGTTTTCTCTATTGATTATAATCGCCTGGGGGAGGCACATTATGGTAGGCTGGTTGCTGACGTGGCTGGTTGAATGTCTGCTGATACTGCTGCTGAGGCTGATTATAGGCTGGCTAGTATGGTTGTTGTGGCGGCCTAAAGCTCGGCTGATTCGCCGGTCTCTGTCCCGTATACTACGGTTGTTGCTGTTGGTTTCTCATGAACTGTGGTTGGTTATTATTCATGGTGTTGATTTGTTCATGGCAGAGTGTGCCCTCAGTAGTAGGACCCATGTTAGGAGAATTTGGAATTGCATGCTTCCGAGGTGGAGGTCTGTTGGGTCTATGGGGGCCAAAGATGCTAGAGAAGGTTGAATCTTTGAAAGCGTTCTGGCAATAACGCGGCCTCTCATATAATTCTATCATGCTAGTCAAATTGTTCAATGTGAGGACTAGCTTGTACTGGGGTGTGGCGTTGGTATTCATCATCTTCACTTGTTCTGACTCAGACATATGATCTTTTATTTTCTCTGCCATACCTCTCCATCTATCAGCAAAAGTGATGAAGTCTTCATCAGGTTTCATCCTTTCAGCCACTAAATCAGTTATTGATAAAGACGGTGCAATTCTATCCTGGTATCGTTGGATAAATTTCCTTGACACAATTTCATAATCCTCCACATCAGATGAATCCAACAAGAAAACCACTCGATAGCTGGTCCCTCTAATGATTTCCTGAATAAGAATGCCAGTGACCTTTTGTCGTTCTGCTAGAAGGATTCATACATAAACTCCTTCAGGTGGAGTGAAGGGGTTACTAGATCCATTGTACTTTCTATACACTGGCATTTTAGAAAGCGGCAGATGAAATATTGGTAGACTGAGGAGAGTGATCTCAGGTACAGCCTTAACTCCCATCATTGTCTTAAAATTGTTAAATTGTTCATCCATCCGGTCCATTTTCGTGAGTAGAGCCTGCGTCACTGGATCGATTTGGGAAGGAGGTGATGATGGAGCATGATAAGCTTGACTCTTGGAGTAACTGGGGCAAGGGGGGTAGTACAGTTGAGGTTCGGCAGCGCTTCCGCCATACCCGAGGCATTTTGGTGAGTTGGCGTATGCGGTCTAGCCAGGTATCTCGAGGAAGATTGTTGTGGCCCAGATGGCCGGAGAATAGAAATATGAAGACCCTCCATGGCTTGATGAACAAAGGGGATCTGGTGAGGGGGAGTAGCTTGACGAACAATAGGGGGAACCGCAGGATTTGGTTCGTCATAACGCAAGGGCGTCTTCCCCTTAAAAATGGATTGGATAGCCTCAAGTTGTTGAGGATTCACGTGGGCAGCCAAATCTCCCAAGACGGTAACCAGATCATGAGGGTTGGTAGACAAAGGTTCAACTTGATCTTGAGCCTCCTCATAAGTGGGATTGGAGATTACGTGCACATGAGGATGATTGGTACCAGGATCGTACTGGTCATAGGTAAACTGAACTTGATGAAGGACATAAGTGTCTCCCTCATATTCAGCGCGAAAGAAGTTGGAGTCACGGGGGGCATTAGCATCTCCCCCATTCTCATAATGGTAATTATAATTGCGAGGGACACTAGCATCTCCCTCATATTCAAACACATGTTCTTGTTCAATGGCAACCATGCCGAGAGTTCTACCTGATCGGAGTATCATGGTATTGAATTTTTACAAAGATTCAAACAAGTTGTGCAAAGGATTAGAAAACAAGTAGATTGTTACGTTATCATAGGATTCCTTGTTGAATTATTTGGATTTTTAAACACAAATTCACTCAACGGAATAGGATCCTAGTTTCAGTTCAATTTGTCCACCGTTATACTTTATGGTTCTCTCACAACGTTATGAATAACTAACCAAGACTTCAATTTGTACAACTAGTCCGATGAACAAAGAGGAATACCTTGCTTTTGGGGACTTCGGAGGTTTTAACACTGACCACTCTAGTATGACCGAGGGATCGACCAAGTCAGAGAGAGGTGATGATGCTAAGAAAGTTGTTCCTATGAGGGGGAGATGAGCCCCAATGCAAATGACCTACGGTCTGGATGGCTTCTAATGTAGTATAAGATAAATATAAGTAACAAAAACATCAATGATTTGAGGGCTGATGAGTAAAAGAAGGAACTGTTTGAATCGTGTCGCTGTTCGCCGACACTATTCAAGACAGAAGCTTCTTCTGTTAACAGAACCTCAGGCAGCAACGCCAACAGGAATATGAGGCTGAATGGCGTCTTAGCGAAACGACATGGTTTGAATCGCATCTCTCTGTCTAGACGCTATTCAAAGCCTGAAAACTGTAAACAGCGAGCCATTCCGGGGACAATCCCCTCCCAAATTATCAAGATAAACAAAAACCTAACTGATCGTGCAAATTCTAGTTAAACAGATTTATTAACATGCAAACAAACATAAACTCAATCAATCACACACTTCCTATCACACTCACAACTTCCAATCAATTACGGGAGGGCAAGCTCTTGCCACAAAGGGGTGTGCACGTAGTGCATGTAGGGATAAAAGTAACTAAACTCACTAATTGGTGAAGGGAGTGCCCAAGAGACACAAGTGGTGCACCGTGGGTGCCCAATGATAGAAAGCAAGAACAAATAGTAAAAGATGGCAACACCAAGTCCCACCGTGATCGCCAAAAAGTTGTAAGTGCTCAAATCGTATGTGTTATTTTCATGAATTTCATGTTATTTATATGATGAATAAAACTATTAAAACTAAAAAAAACATGATCGCCAAAAACTGTTAAGTTTCAAAAGAAAGATTGATCGCTTACCTTTTCAAACTTGGGAGTTGTTAAGTCCTTTATTCCCTTCTTTTGGCCTACCAAAAAATGAGAGCCATTTTCATTCTTGTTCTTGCTTTTACGTTCTTTTCGTATGGTTCTTTTCTTCAAAGCCTCTCTTCTTCTTCAAACCTTGCAAAAGATCAAACAAAGAAAATAAAGAAAAACAGATTAGACTTATGAAAGTGTAATAACTATTCTAAAGATTGATCTAAACATACAATTAAACTAAAATCACTCACTTTTATGTTTCTTTTAAACCCCTATCATGAACATGGGTTTGGAAAAATATGATGTGACTGTGTGAATTATGAAGTGATGTGATGAAAAACTATATGAAAATAATGAATAAAAATCATAAAAATCAATGAAATCAAGTGAAGAAATCAAAGGGAAAGTTGATTGGTTGGCCCCTCCATAGCCATAGTCTTCAATATGCTTCAAGGGATGAAGAGAATGAAGAAGGAAGAAGCTTCTCTTGCTGTCCACGTTCTTCTACTCTAGAACCTTCAAACACCTTGCCTTGAGCTTCAAAATTACCAACGGCCAACCTTTTTCAAAGGTCCAAAGGGTGTATTATTTATATGAAGTGGTTTAGGGGTGTTTTAGACTTCAAAAGGACTCTCACCCGCAGTCGACTTACCTTGGATGAGTATGGAGGAGTTTGCAACCTTCCCAACTTCGGAAACCAGTTTATCTCGGTCAAATCATGTGTATCATGAAATTGACAAACTGTGTCGTTCAGACGGGACGCCATTTGGTTAATTAAAGCTGCCAAAATAGAAAGGAAATCCAAAAAGGAAACCGAAATACATTAGGAAACCTAAATCGCGTCTCCTATAGGCGACGTGCTTTAAATAATTAGAAAATTAATTCGAATTAAAAGTCGGAAGCCCAGACGGATTAGGACTTAAATGGTGTCTCTTTAAGGCGACGATATTCAGTTAAATCTATCTGAATTTAGGAATTTAATTCCGAATTGATTTCTACTAGGAATTTAAATGGCATCGACCATGGAAGACGCTAATCAACAAAATTTCAAGAAAAATCAATAAAAATTAATTAATAGTTAAACATCAAACCATTTTAGGGTATTATAATTATGACATGAAATTTACTCAATATGAAGTCAAAATTGGCGTGTCTATAACTTCTGATGAGATCGTAGCTCTTTCGCTTGAGCAATCGTCCCATCGTTGTCGCATAGCAGCAGGACGGGATCAGAGATGTTGTCCACCACACCAAGATCACTGATGAACTTCTTCATCTAGAGTGCTACTTTGGCGGCTTCAGCAAAATCAATATACTCGGCTTTAGTTGTCGAATCAGCGGTGGTTTCTTGCTTGGAACTTTTTGAACTCATTGCTCCCCCATTGAGTGTAAATACAAACCCAGATGTTGACTTGCTATCATTCGGATTAGACTAAAAACTCGCGTCAGTATATCCTTGTAGCTTTAAGTATCCCCCTCTATATACTAGAAACATATCATTAGTTCTTCTCAAGTACTTAAGGATACAATTTCACAGCCTTCTAGTACTTATCACCTAGATCTGCCTGACAACTTCTCATAACACTTACAACATATGCTACATCAAGGTCTAATACACAACAAAGCATACATAATGGAACCTTTGGCTGATGCATACGGAATTTTGTCCATTAATGCCCTCTCTTCAGAGGTTTTAGGAGACTAACATTTAGAGGGATAAATTCTATGTCTCATCGATATGAGACCTCTCTTAGAATTTTTCATGTCAAACCTTTTGACCATAGATTCTATATACATGGATTGGGTTAAAGCAAGCTTCTTCTTTGATATATCTCTATAGATCCGTATTCTCAATACGTAAGATGCTTCTCCCAAATCCTTCATGGAGAAGTTTTTAGACGGTCATACCTTTACTAATGACATCATCCCAACATCATTTCCAATGAGCAGGATGTCGTCAACGTAAAGGACTAAGAAGGTGATTGTGTTCCCACTATTTTTCTTATACACATATAGCTCATCTTCATTCTTAATGAAGCCATAAGATTTGACTGTCTCATCAAACCTTATGTTCCCGCCTAGGGAAGCTTGCGATTTGCATACCATATCTAGTGATTCTTTCGAACTGAAGTCCTCTAGTTGTATCATATACACATTTTCCTCAAGGTTTCTATTGAGGAAAGTTGTCTTCACATCCATGTGTCAAATCTCATAATCATGATATGCATCAATATAAGAGAAGTACTCTGATAGACTAATCTTGCCTTATAAGTCTCAATTTGTTCATCTGCACCGATCTTTCTCTTAAAGATCTACTTGCATCTAGTTGGTACTATACCCTCGGGCAAGTCTACCAAGTTCCAAACTTGGTTAGTGTACATGGACTGAATTTCAGAGTTTACAGTTTCTTGCTATTTCCCAGCCTCTAGACTCTTAATGGTCTCTTGGTAAGTCTTAAGATCATCATCCTCACTATAGAGTGTCCTAGAATCATCCCCATTGATATGTCCCACATACCTTTCGGGTGGTTTAGGCACTCTAATAGACCTATGAGGTTGCTGTGAATTTTCTTGAACATGTTCAGAAACTAACGGTTCATCTAATGAACCTATGATAGTCTGTGGGTCTGGAACTTATTCTAGGGTTACTTTACTTCCACTGTCCTTTTGAACAATATAATCATCTTCTAAGAAGACAGGTCTCCTGGAGACAAACACCTTTTGCTTACTAGGATGAGAAAAGTAGTAGCCATAGGTTTCCCTCGGATACCCTACAAATCTATATTTATCAGTTCTGGACTCTAGCTTATCTATATCTTGCCTTTTAATATGAGCAGAAGATCCCCAGACTTCAACATGCTTAAGATCTGATTTCCTTCCTTTCCATATCTCATATGGAGTGGATTCAATAGATTTACTGGGTACTCTATTCAAGATATACATAGCCAAGCTAAGTGCATATCCCCACAGGGATATTGGTAATTCAGACATGCTCATTATGGATCGTGTTAGTCTTAGGTGGCATACAAGCCAATTTGACTATGTAAATCTCGTTCATTTATTAATATAATGACATTATTTCATTATGTGTAAATTCGTATTATTATCGTCTCATAATGAAGTCCGTGAATATGTGCGATAGTGATCAGATTATGATGAGATCATACAAGTGACACTGATCACTTAAACACACATATTCTTAATAGTTCCTAGTCGGAGGATATCCGAGAAGGACATCGGATATCCGGTTAGACTAGTACATATTACTCCTGCTCATACGATGAGGGTGACTGATCTCATAGTCACTTGTGTGGAGACACTAAGGCGAATCTGTAGGCGCTCATTAGAGAATGAGTTCACTGAACTGATCCGATTGAATCGCTGGATGGTAAAGTACCCCACTGTCAACCAGCTTGATTCTATTGTAGCAATTGCGTGAATGGTCCTTGGACCTAAGACACCAAGGACACCTTGTCGGTGGACTTGTGTGCTTTGACTTTGGTTTATAAATCTCTATCCACGGAATTCTAAACAACTAAGGATCAGGTACAACGGAATATCATCGAAGGAAATTGAGTGTCAATAAGGAATCATTCACTCTTGGTACTTAGAGAGAGAATGCCCTAGGAAGGATGCACAGAAGTCCCTAGCTAGGGCGGAAGATAATATTGGGAAAGGAGTTTTCCAATATTATATGGCAACATCTAATCTAAGTGAGTCGACCGGTTAGGGTTTGACGGTACACCATACCCTGAGTTGATTCGAGAGCATTGTACGAATGAAGGATTATACTCACGCGGTAACTGTCGACGGAAAGGTTCCAAGAGTGAGTTGCTTAACCCCGATACCTTTCGGGTTCACGCAGTGTTGCTTAGCACCCAACGTGATCGGAGGTCAGATCGAATTTAATATGCGATATTAATTCAATTGATTAATAAATTAATAATGAGTTATTCATCGATTAATCAGGCCAGTTGAGGAATCACTGGGCTTATTGGGCCATTAACTAGACTGGTTATTGGACCTAGAGGGTCACACGCAAATGATTCTCAAGGTGATGGATAATAAGTAGGTTTTATATTAAACCAGAAGTTTTTATGAAAAACCATACGGTTGATATAAAAGATAGCGAACGGGCTGAGAAGGCTACACTGTTGCTAACCCTAGCCACCCCCTCCTCTCTTCCTCTCTCTCTCTAGCGCCCCAGGCCGGCTCTATTCTCCAGGTCTGTTCCGCAGCTTCTCCGACTCCCGTCCAACAGGAAATCGACTGCGCGTCACAGTGGTCGTTGCGGTGAACGACGAAGGGCTCATGCGCTGCGATGAGCGAGAAACGTGAGGATATCCATAGCGAGGAGGATCGCGTGGACTTCACTAGAGGCAAGGCATCTGCGCGGCTGGCGGTGTCACACCGATGGAACCAATCAGTTGCGATTCAAATTCACACGAGGTAAGAAATGATCACCCGTTGAATCGTTTATGGTTTGTATTCGAAACGGGAAAACATATCATTTTTTTAATTATTTATTTCCGCTGCATAAGCAATCCGGAAAAACGTAAGAACCCAATAGATCGTACCATTTCCATCAATGTGCGATTTCTCCTTTCTGATACATAACTCATCTGATGTATATAAAGAGGTGTAAGTTGTGCGAGGATACCATTATCCTTTAGGAACCGTGTAAACTCTATACTTAAGTATTCCCTAGAATGATCAGATCAGATGGTTTTGATACTCTTTCCAATTTGTTTATCTACTTCATTCTTAAATTCTCTGAATTTCTCAAAGGCTTCTAATTTGTACTTCATTAAGTACACAAAGCTATACCTTGAGAAATCATCAATGAATGTAATGAAATAAGAGAAACCACCAATGGCCTTGGTAGACATGGGATCATATACATCAGAATGTATTAGTTCCAATATGTCTTTGGCTCGTTCTCCACTTCTAGTAAATGGAGGTTTAGTCATTTTACCCATCAAACATGGCTCACAAGTTGCATATGATTCAAAATCAAGTGGATCTAAAAATCCATATTTATGCAATCTTTGGAGTCTGTTTTATTTAATGTGACCAAGCCTACAATACCATATGTAGACTCTATTCACTTCACACTTGCTCTTTATAAGAGTATTGTCGACATGAAGACTATCATAAGATACACTTATCACGTACAATCCATTGCATATAGAAGCAAAAGCAGCTATTTTATTTTCAAAATAAATAGAACAACATTTATTTCCAATGGATATAGTGTATCCAATACTATCTTATAAGTACATAATAACAATCATTTAAGGATAAATAGTCTCTAGATGGTCGCTTATGATTCACTGTCCTTACAGTGATCATTACAACTCTTGCGTCGTTACCTAGCCTCAGCTCTACCTCATTGGCCCTCAGCTTACGCCTTCTTGTCAGCGCCTGCACATTATTACATATATGAGAAACACATCTAGTATCTAATACCCATGATGTATAATCTCTTACTGACAAATTAACAACTATCATATAGATACCTGATAGCTTAAGATTGTGTCGTTAAAAATCAAAGCTAACAATCTAAATTAATCGGTTCATTCAAATTGAATTTTTAACAATAGCAATGGTGAGTCCGAGTCGAATCCACAGGGAAATAGATTTTTAAAGTTGAAAACTTTGGATTTTTTTAGAGGAAAAATAGAGAAGAAAGAAGATGGAGCATGATGATTTAATAAATAACAATTGAAACTAATCGGACTGGCTATAAACTCACAAAAGGAGCACCCCTAAAAAAGAATAATCAGACTATCTACTGAACTAAGGCTACCTCTCAAATACTAATTAAAAGTTGAATATAAAGTTTGAGTAATATTAATAGAATAAAAAATAAAAGTTGTAGAATTAAAAGAGGGAGAAAAGATAACATTTTTTAAAGGAGCTACTGTCATTTGTTAATAAAACTATATAAACTTTTACGGAGACATTGAAAATACAAAAATAACATGACTTTCCTAAGGAAAATTTTACATAAAATATTCGAACTACAGTGTAACATGGAAAACTCAAAAACTAGAGAGAGAGGCGATGGAGAGAGAAAACTTGTGCTTGCAGCCGTCGTTGCCCTTCGCGTGGATCCTTGGCAGCCCTGGACTCCTTCCAATGGTCAGTTGTTGTGCCTCGAGTCCACCTCCAGCCCCTAGCAGCCACTGGTTTGAAAGAGATGTAGAGAGAGAGAGAGAGAACAAAGCTAGAAAGAGAGAGGGGGGTGCTACAGTACCCGCAGAGAGGGAAAAAAAGTGAGAGAGAAAGGGAGAGAAGGCATGAGGGAGAAGAAGAAGTTAAAAATAAAGAAGGATTTAGATCTTTTAAGAAGAGAAGGAGAGAGAGAAAAGGAAAGGGTAAAAGAGGGTTGGCGGTTGCTCCTTGTGGCTTCCTTGGAGAAAAAGTTAGGGCATCCTTCTTATTGATTTTCTTGTCCAAAATGCCTTTACATTTATCCCGTGCACAAAAATAAACATTATTCCTGATATTTGAACTCGGATCACTCCAACGGGCACCAACTAGTCCAACCAACTGCGCCACATGTTCTTTATGTCTTGTTCACACAAAATAATTTAAAATTAGATTTCTGTGGTGAACAGAATAACAATTATGTTCAAATAAAATTATTACATATCCCGGCTTTGCCAAAAACCCACAAATGCGCTACACTCAGTTTTTCACATGAAATGACGATAGTTTTAACTCGAAATTCAACAAAATTAGTGTCGTTGGAAAGTGTACAAAATTATCTATCATCACATAAAATCATGAGTGTAATGTATAATTTTAATTAATTAATGCTCAAAAATATGTAATTATCACACTCCCCATCTTAATCATTGCTAGTCCCTTAGCAATGTAAATAATGAAACATTAGGACTACAATGATCTTTAAAAAGTCATGCTTCATTTAAAGGTTATCTGTCACAAATAATTATATGATAGTCATTTAGTTAAGTTAAAGTTCTCATTTTTCTCACTACATTTAGGGTTCCGACAAGTGATTGTGCATAAAAATGACATGATTTAAAGTTCATTTCCACCCTTTTTAGTATATCATCACCTTTACTGACCCTTGGGGTAAAACTACCTAGATGAGAGAAGAGAAAAAGAAGTTTCCTGATCAGACGGTAAGGATCGTTTTTCAGCTCTCGCCCCAACTCAACACTTTCAGGACTTGGTCTTAATTTGATATGAGGGACTTTTAAATTAGCGCGGCTTTTTTTTTTATTTAATTGCGCTCTTTGCCTTTGAGAGTGCGTACTTTTTGCCACTATCTTTAATTTGTCCGATGGGAGGTGCGTACTTTTTGCCACCTGCCTTCCTTTGACTCTTTCAAAGCGTTTTTGCTATTTGTCATTTAGTTTACATGCTTACAATTGTCCCTTTTTGCTGACCGCCTCCTTAAGTGTTGAGTGGTTTGGTCTCCTATTACGAATCCCGACCTTCCTTTCATTCAACCCAAAGAAAAAAAAATAGAATAGGTAGTCCTACCCTTTAGGTTAATTCCAGCAATTTTACACTTTCAAAGCCTTCCACTCACCTTAAATTGCCATGTGTGTGTGAAAATCATCCCTGTCGTGGCTCTTTATGGAGTGGGGAATATTTCGAACTTCTTAAGCTTTGTCTAACTGACTAACACAAAATTGATTTGTTTAGAGATCTCTTAATCAAGCATGATTTTATGAAAGCTTAAGTGGGGTGTGAAAAAGAATTTTTGAAAACTTTTGAGCATTTTTATCTATGAAAAACATAAGCTTTCCTTGAAAGATTTAACAATCATGTACAAAATAGTTACTCCCCCCAACTTAAATGACATTGTCCTCAATGGCATAAGAAATATGAAAGAGTTGCAGCCAAAAAGAGTCAGAGAAGGAGAGATATAACCTGGGATGTCAACGATTTTTCATCCACTTTATGTCCAAGACAACTGCCACCTATAAAGAAAATAAAAAAAATGACTTATTAAATTAATCTAACAACTTTGGGTTGCCTCCCAATAAGCGCTAAGTTTAACGTCTTCAGCCAGACGCAATGTGCACACTATCCAATGCCTACTAACACAAATTTCAGTGCATGTATTTTGAAGTTTGTTGGTTGGAGTGCACTCAACATTGCATGTAGCTGATGACTCAGAGTGTTATCATTGAGGTTCCAGAGAAAATAATTTTTCAATATGGTCAATGGGATATTGGTTCTACTTGATTCATAGGCCATGTCAACCACGTATCCCGCTTCTTTTCCTTGACTAAATTGAAGGACTTGATCCTCGATAAAAAGATCAAAAGTTCCAAGAATGATGGGGCATTGATTCAATGCGGGGGATGATCCAATGTTGAAGATGGGAAAATAAGCAAATATGTGGCTCCTATCCACCTGAATAAGAGTATCTTGGATCATGTCATGTGGCTGCTTAATGAAATGATCAATTGACTGCAAAGCAACCGACGTGCACTTTAAGTTGTGGATTCCAAATTTCTCAAAGATAGAGACTGAGAACAGGTTCAGTTTGGCCTCAAATTTCAATAAAATCCAGTGAAGATTGATGTTATTGATATTGTAAGAATTGAGTTGGGCAACACATTGAGTTTCTTTGAGAAAATGGCTGTTGATGTGGACTTGGCCCAATAATTCCATCATCTCCTTGAGTCGGGCCAGCTTTTGGAGGCTATTAGGCTTAGATTCTCTAACACTTGGGGAGGGAATTATGGGTAGGCACATGCTCAGGTTCTCACTAGACTCCTTCTCATCCCCGTCCTCTCCCCACAACTTACCCTCCATAGGCTCTACCTGATGATTATCCAGGTCTATGAATTGAGTTTCCTCCTGATACAACTCCTCAAAATTATCCACTTTCTCCACTGGGAAGAAGAAATATTTAAGATCGAGACTAATGTGTGTATTTAATTCCTCTATGGAAAATAGAAAGTGTTCAAAGTCCGGATCAATATCACCCAAATCACTCACTTCTCCTTCTCCTTTTTCCTCCAAGCTCTTCTCAAGAGATATAGGTGTGATCGTGGATTCGCCTTGTTGGTCAGTCTGAGGGTTCTCCATATTCGCTCTTTCCACTTGGTATAACTCTTCCCAATTATCCACTTTCTCTATTGGGAAGAAAAAATATTCGAGGTTCAGACTAGTATGTGTATTTACTTCTGCTGTGGAGAACATAAAGTGCTCAAGGTCCGAATTAACCTATAAAAGATCACTCACTTCCCCTTCTCCTTTTCTATCACTTAAGCTTTCCTCGGGACAAACATGTATGATCATGGATACATCTTGTTGACTAGTCTCAGGATTTTTCATGGATTGATTCATGCTAGCATTCCCTATTCTCACCTGATACAACTCCTTAAGATTCTCTCTGTTTTCAAGATCAGGCATAATGTGACCATTTCTGGGTTGAGCGATTTCAAGTTGAATTTGTGAGTTGATTTATTGGTCAAAATCAGGTGAAAAAGATTGCAGATTTTCAATGGACTTGCTAAGCACTTCTTCTAAATCCATCCTTAGATTAGTTTCAGTCAAACAGTCAACTAGGGCCTGCATTCTACTAATGGTTTGTTGTTGGGCCAAGACTATTTGTTCCAGTCGCATGAATTGATCATCCTAAGGATGTGGATAACTGGACTGATAATCAAACTGCGAAGAATAAGAATATGTCGAATAATCTAATTGGAAGCAAGGTGGACAAGAGCTTGCGGACAATGGATAATCAGAGTGTCCATGATTGTGGGCCAAACCACTAGAGTAGACTTGGAATTGGACCCAATCTGAGAAGTCTTGGATAGCTAGACTTGGAGCTTGGGCCTGGTGAGGTGGAAATTGAAGAGCAGGTGGGGTATCATAATGGTCCTTATTGGCCCAAATGGGGCATCTCTCTTGATAGGTATATGATTGTGTGGGAGATGAGGACGGTTCTGGGCTCAAAACTAGAAATTGATCAATTGTGTGGGCCAAGTTGTCTAGATTATCTAATCTGTGAGCCAAATCCATATTAAGTGGTGGAGGGAAAGGTGTGATGGTATTAAGATATGGGCCAAGAAATTAGTTCATTTGAGTCCACTCCATGTTGAAAATCTTTTTCTTTTTTTTTTTTAAATTATGGCGCAAACAAGTTAGCACACAATTATTCTTAAGACAACTATGGTTAAACTAGCCAACATGATGTGTTTCTCACAAATTAATCTAGGTTTAATTCAAGTCCACCCTCACAATTATCAATCGTCCAGGTAAGAGGTAGGGTGGTGGGAGGCTCCCCCTACTTTTGTAGGGACCTAATTAAAGAACCACCGACCCACTTAGGCATTTTCCATTTGACCTCTAGCCTTAGACACCGGTCTCCAAAAGTGATAATGGACTCAAGCTAGGCCCAAATCTCATTGTGAACCCTAGATTGAATTCCTACTCACTTTTAATGGGCTTGAGTTAGTAAAAGAGTGTAAGGGATGGTTGTTTTTGGGCTAAGGAAGGGTAATCAAATCCCCACCTTATTTTGTTAATGGACTTGCCCTTAAGATATTTTTATCTGAAGTGCACAACCAATTCAAATAAGGGGTTCTATACAATCATGGAAATGCATGAACATGGTGTTTAAGGAAGGTAGAAATCTCACCTTGTCCCCCACAATCTTCAACAAAATGAAAATTTGCAAGAAAGGAAACAGTCTAAAAATGCAGTCCTAAATAATGCATGACCTAAATATAGACAATTTCTAATCTTAGAATGAAGATTTTTATTTATTTGGATTCCTTTTTTTTTTTTTTAATTAATGGAAAGTTAACTATGTTAGGAAACTAACTAAAAAGGAAATTAAAAAGAAAGGCAAGTTGGAACAAACTCACCGGGGGGGGGGGGGGGGAAGATTTTTATTTCCCTTTTTGTTTTCAATTCTCACCCTTTTTTTTTTTGATACCTCCAAAAGAAAAAGAAAAAGTGTTAGCATGGATATTTACAATGAATCCAAAATTATCAAAACTAAAAATCTAATTCCCCGACAACGGCGCCAAAAATTAATAGTTTAAGATTGTGTCGTTAAAAATCAAAGCTAACAATCTAAACTAATCGGTTCATTCAAATTGAATTTTTAACAATAGCAATGGTGAGTCCGAGTCGAATCCACAGGGAAATATATTTTTAAAGTTGAAAACTTCAGATTTTTTTAGAGGAAAAATAGAGAAGAAAGAATATGGAGCATGATGATTTAATAAATAACAATTGAAACTAATCGGACTAGCTATGAACTCACAAAAGGAGCACCCCTAAAAAAGAATAATCAGACCATCTACTGAACTAAGACTACCTCTAAAATACTAACTAAAAGTTGAATATAAAGTTTGAGTGATGTCAATAGAATAAAAAATAAAAGTTGTAGAACAAAAAGAGGGAGAAAATATAACTTTTTTTAAAGGAGCTACTGTCATTCGTTAACAAAACTATATAAAATTTTACGGAAACATTGAAAATACAAAAATAATATGACTTTCATAAGGAAAATTTTACAGAAAATATTCGAACTACAGTGTAACATGGAGAACTCAAAAACTAGAGAGAGGCGATGGAGAGAGAAAACTGGTGCTTGCAGCCGTCGTCGCCCTTCGCGTGGATCCTTGGCAGCCCTGGACTCCTTCCAATGGTCAGTTGCAGTGCCTCAAGTCCACCTCCAGCCCCTAGCAGCCGCTGGTTTGAAAGAGATGTAGAGAGAGAGAGAGAGAGAGAGAGAACAAAGCTAGAAACAGATAGGGGGTGCTACAGTACTGCGGTACTGTAGCTACAGTACCCACGGGCACTGTAGTAGAGAGGGAAAAAAATGAGAGAGAAAGGGAGAGAAGGCAGGAGGGAGAAGAAGAAGTTAAAAATAAAGAAGGGTTTGGATCTTTTAAGAAGAGAATGAGAGAGAGAAAAGGAAAGAGTAAAAGAGGGTTGGCGGCTGCTCTTTGTGGCTTCCTTGGAGAAAAAGTTAGGGCATCGTTCTTATTGATTTTCTTGTCCAAAATGTCCTTATATTTATCCCGTGCACAAAAATAAACGTTATTCCTGGGATTTGAACTCGGATCACTCCAGCGGGCACCAACTAGTCCAACCAACTGCGCCACATGTTTTTTATGTCTTGTTCACACAAAATAATTTAAAATTAGATTTCTGTGGTGAACAGAATAACAATTATGTTCAAATAAAATTATTACATATCTCGGCTTTGCCGAAAACCCACAAATGCGCTACACTCAGTTTTTCACATGAAATGACGATATTTTTAACTCGGAATTCAACAAAATTGGTGTCGTTGGAAAGTGTACAAAATTATCTATCATCACATAAAATCATGAGTGTAATGTATAATTTTAATTAATTAATGCTCAAAAATATGTAATTATCAATACCTGAAGTGTCATGTTGCTTCACCTTTCCTTGAGCCTTATGTTTGAGGTATTCCTTGCAATTCCTCTTCCAGTGACCCTTCTGATGACAATAGAAGCAATCACCCTTCTCAGCTCCCTTGCCTTTATCCTTCTTGGCAACCTTTGGCTTTTCCTATTTATTGTCCTTACCTTTCTTAAAGGCTTGAACTTCTTTTCTTTTTTTGTTGGTCTTAACAACCATGAGGATTTGGGACTTTTCCTTCACAAAGATCCCCTCTGCAGTCTTCAGCATATTCAATAACTCAGCCAAAGATGCTTGGAGCTTAGTCATATTAAAGTTAACAATGAAATGTGCATATGATTGTGGAAGAGAAGTAAGAACAAGATCAGTATGCATCTTCTTGGAAAGTGGAACCCCAAGAGCATCCAACATTTTCACCCACTCAATCATTTTCAGCACATAGGTCTATTGGGTTCTCGGGGTTTCTCGTTCATCGCAGCAGACGAAGTCTCCGCCGTTCACTGCAACGATCGCCACAACGCGCGGACGATATCCCGTCGAACGGGAGTTAGAGAAGCGGCGGAGCAGATCTGGAGATCCGAACTTGTTTGGGATGCCAGAGAGAGAGAGGAAGAGAGGATGGGGAGGCTAGGGTTAGCAGCAGCTTGGCCTGCTCAGCCCATTCGCTATATTTTATGCTAACCGCGCGATTTTTTATAAAAACCTCCGGTTTGTATAAAATCCACTTATTTATCCATCGCCTTGAGAATCTTTTGCGTGTGACCCTCTAGGCCCAATAACTAGTCCGGTTAATAGCCCAATAAGCCCAGTGACTCCTCATTGGCTTTATTAATCAATTAATAACTCTTTATTAATTAATTAATCAATCGAATTAAAGTCGAACATTAAATTCGATCGGGCCTCCGATCATGTTGGGTAACAAGTAACACAGCGTGAACCCAGAATGTATCGGGATTAAGTAACCCACTCTTGGAACCTGTCCCTCAACAGTTGCCGTATGGATATAATCCTTCATTCGTACAATGCTCTCGAGTCGACTCAGGGTATGGTATACTGTCAAACCCTAACCGGTCAACTCACTTGGATTGGACGCCGCTGATGAATATCGGAAAACTCTTTTCCCGATATTATCGTCCGCCCTGACCAGGGACTTTCACGCATCCTTCCTAGAGCATTCTCTCTCATCGTACCAAGAGCGAATGATTCCTTATTGTCACACAATTCCCTTCGACGGTATTCCGTTGTACCCGATCCTTGGCTGTTTAGAATCCTGTGGTTAGAGATTAAACCAAGGTCAAAGCACAGAAGTCCATCGACAAGGTGTCCTTGGTGTCTCAGGTCCGAGGACCATCCACGTAACTGCGACAACAGAATCAAGTTGGCTGACAGTGAGGTACAGTACCATCCAACGATTCAGTCGGATCAGTTCAGTGAACTCATTCTCTAATGAGCACCTACAGATTCCCCTTAGTGTCTCCACACAAGTGACTATGAGATCAGTCACCCTCATCTTATGAGCAGGAGTAATTTGTACTAGTCTAACTGGATATCCGATGTCCTTCTCGGATATCCTTCGACTATGAACGATTAAGAATATGTGTGTTTAAGTGATCAGTCTCACTAGTATGATCTCATCATAATCTGATCACTATCGCACATATTCACGAACTTCATTATGAGACGATAATTAATACGATTTACACACAATGAATATTATGCCATTATATCAATAAATGAACAAGATTACAAAGTCATATTGGCTTGTAGGCCACCTAAGACTAACAATCTCCCACTTGGCCTAAAGCCAATCACCTTTATGCACCAAACCTATAGACTCTAGGAGACTCTCAAACACATTTTGAGCCAACGGCTTTGTCAGTGGATATGCTACATTGTCGACAAATAGAACTCTTTCCACCACTACATCTCCTCTTGATATGATCTCTCTGATAAGATGAAAGCGCCTCAGAATATGCTTCGATTTCGGATGAGACCGCGGCTCTTTCGCTTGCGGAATGGCTCCATTGTTGTCGCACAACAGCGGAACAGGTTCAGAGATGCTGAGAACTATGCCGAGGTTGGTGATGAATTTCTTCAACCATACTATTTCCTTGGCGGCTTCAGCTGCAGCGATGTACTCAGCTTCAATCGTCGAATCTGCAGTGGTTTCTTGCTTGGAACTCTTCCAGCACACTGCGCCTCCGTTCAAAGTAAACACGAATCCATATGTAACTTGCTATCATCTGGATCTGACTAGAAACTCGAGTCAGTAAAGTCTCACAGTTTCAAGTCACCTCCTCCATAGGCAAGAAACATATCCTTAGTTCTTCTCAAGTACTTAAGGATACATTTCACTGCCTTTCAGTGCTCTTCGCCTGGATCAGCTTGAATCTGCTCGTAACACTTAGAACATATGCAACATCAGGCCATGTACATAGCATGGCATACATGATAGATCCTATGGTAGAGGCATATGATACTCTATCAATGAATGCCCTCTCATTAGGAGTTTTAAGAGACTACTCCTTTGAGAGATTAATTCCATGTCTCATCGGTATGAGACTTCTCTTGGGATTTTCCATGTCAAACCTTTTGACTATGGTATCTATGTATAAGGATTTGGTCATTCCAAACATCCTCTTTGATCTATCTCTGTAGATCCGTATTCCCAATACGTAGGATGCTTCTCCTAAATCCTTCATGGAGAAGTTTTTCGACAGCCAGATCTTTACCGATAACATCATAGCTACATCATTTCCAATGAGTAGTATGTCGTCCACGTAAAGAACAAAGAAGGTGACTGTGCTCCTACTCGTCTTCTTGTACACACAAGGCTCATCTTCATTCTTAAGAAGTCATAAGACTTGACAGCCTCGTCAAATCTTATGTTCCAGCTCTGGGAAGGCTGCTTCAATCCATAAATGGACCTATGAAGCTTGCACACTTTATCTGGAGATTCTTTGGATGTGAAACCTTCTGGTTGTATCATATACACCTCTTCCTCAAGGTTACTGTTGAGGAAGGCAGTCTTCACATCCATCTGCCAGATTTCATAATCAAAATGTGCATCAATGGCGAGTAGAACTCTGATCGACTTTATCATGGCAATTGGTGAGAAAGTCTCGTCATAATCAATTCTTTGCTTTTGACGATATCCCTTTGCCACTAACCTTACCTTATAAGTATCGATCCGTCCATCAGCACCGATCTTTCTCTTAAAGAACCACTTGCATCCGATGGATACAATACCCTCGGACAAGTCCTCCAAGTTCCAAACTTGGTTAGTGTACATGGACTGGATTTCTGAGATTATGGCTTCTCGCCATCTCCCGGCTTCTGGGCCTTCTATGGCCTCCTGGTAGGTTTTAGAATCATCATCCTCATTATATTCTACCTTAGACTCACCTTCAGCGATATGTCCTACATATCGTTCGGGTAGTCTAGGTAATCTACCAGATCTACGAGGCTCATCTGTATGTACCTGAACAAATTCAGGAACTGATATCTCATCTAATGATAATGCAGCTGTTTGGGGATCTGGAATCTCTTCCAGTTCTATTTTACTCCCACTGTCCTCCTAGAGAAGATATTCCTCTTCCAAGAAGACAGCTTTCATGGCGACAAACATATTTTGTTCACTAAGATGATAAAAGTAGTATCCAAAGGTTTCCTTTGGATATCCTACAAATCTACATTTATCAGTTCGTGACTCCAGCTTGTCTGGATCATGCCTCTTGGCATGAACAGGACAACCCTAGACTTTAACATGTTTAAATTCTGGTTTCCTGCCTTTTCATATCTCATATGAAGTAGAGGCCACAGACTTGCTGGGTGATCTGTTCAGTAGGTATGCTGCTGACTCTAGAGCATATCCCCAAAGGGACATTGGTAATCCTGAAAAGCTCATCATGGATCGCACCATGTCCAACATGGTGCGATTCCTCCTTTCTGATATACCATTGATCTGTGGTGTATATGGAGGGGTAAGCTGAGAAAGGATACCGTTATCCTTTAAGAATTCTGTGAAATTAGTATTCAAGTATTCTCCTCCTCGATCTGATCGAAGAGCTTTAATACTCTTTCCTAACTGCTCCTCTATCTCATTCTTAAACTCCTTGAACTTTTCAAGTACTTCCGACTTGTACTTCATTAAGTACACAGTCGAATCTTGAGAAGTCATCGGTGAACGTGATGAAGTATGAAAAGTCACCTTTGGCTTGGATGGACATGGGACCACATACATCCGAATGTATTAGTTTCAAAATGTCCTTGGCACGTTCTCCATGTCCAGTAAATGGAGATTTTACCATTTTTTCTATAAGGCAGGATTCACATGTCGCAAACGATTCATAATCGAATGCATTTAAATAACCATGCTTGTGCAATCTTTACAACCTGCTTTCACCAATATGCCCAAGTCTACAATGCCATATGTAGGCTTGGTTCACGCAATTCTTGCTCTTCTTAAGAGCACTATCAATGTGAAGATTGTAATAAGAAATATCTAACAGATATAGACCGTTGACTAAAGATGTCGAAACTATTGATTTATTACCATAATAAATCAAACAACTTCTATTCTTAATAGTCAACCTATATCCTATCTTTTCCAAACAAGATACTGATATGATGTTTTTTATTATGCTAGGAACATCATAACAATCTTCTAATGATAAGACATCTCCCGATGGAAGCCTGAGGTTTGCTATCCCAACAGCAATCGCCGCAACTTTTGCGCCGTTTCCTAGCCTCAGTTCCACCTCGCCTTTTCTCAGCTTGCACTTACTTGTCAGCATCTGCACATCATGGTAGATATGAGAAGCACATCCGGTATCTAATATCCAAGATGTGAAATCTCTAACTGACAAGATGATATCTATTATATAGATATCTGAAGCTTCAAACAACTTTACCTTTCTATGAGCTTTATCGTTGAGGAACTCCTTGTAGCTCCTCTTCTAGTGACCATTGTGCTTACAGTAGAAGCAGTCACCCTTTACTACTCCTTTGCCTTTGTCTTTCTATCTTTTATCGTACGTGATCATCTTTGCCTTAGTGGCATCCAATGACGGTTCAGCAGGAGGATCAGCTCTAAGGACGTAAGCAATGTGCTCAGATCTGAAGACACTCTTCAAGTTTCTGAGCCAATTTGAATAGGTCGGGCTAGTCAAAAGTTTGGCATCAGCTATGCCACAAAGTGGGTTATTCGACGACATAATTTCCTACAGGAGATGTATAAAATCCATTTAGCATATGTTTAATTATTAAAATTTAAAACAAGACATGGTCTTTTGTTCAAGTTTTAACTCTCACTAATTTTTGACGGACTGTATAACACTCAGCTATACAGAACGGGAGATGCCAATAGTCTCCTAATGAGGATCAGAATCTCAATGACTTGCTCTACAACCTTATGGATAGCACAAGAAAGCTGTAAAACAATCATAAGGCACCTATTTCAATCATAAGGCACTTATTTCAATTTGGTTCACTGATCAAGGGCATTAAATTCATTATGTAGATTGGCATATTTATTATTGCGCATAATGAAGTCCATGAATATGTGCAATAGTCATCAGATTATGATGAGATCATAATAATGAGACTGATGACTTATAAACACATATTCTCAATTGTTCCTAGTCGTAGGATGTTTGAGAAGGACATCAAACATTCGGTTAGACTAGTACAGGTTATTCCAGCTCATATGATGAGAGTGACTGATCTCGTTAGTTACTAGTGTGGAGACACAATGGTAAACCTGTAGGTGCTCATTGGGGAATGAGTTCACTGAACTGATCCGACATGAATCGCCGAATGGTAATTTGCCTAACTGTCAATCGGCTTGATTCATCATCACAGTGGCGTGGTTGATCCTTGGACTTGAGACACCAAAGACACCTTGTCGGTGGACTTCTGGGCTTTGACCTTGACCTACATATCCCTATCCACGGGATCTCTAATAGTCAAGGATCGGGTCCAGCGGAAGACTTTCGAAGGTGATTGTGTGTTCAATAAAGGATAGTTCGCTCTCAGGTAACTGGAGAGAGAATGCTCTAGAATAGATCTGCAGGAGTCTCTGGCCAGAGCAGAAACAATATCAGAAAAGTAGTTTTCAGATATTGTACAACGGAGTTTGATTCAAGTGAGTTGACCATCTAGGGTTTGACAGTTGACCATACCCTAGGTTAACTTGAGAGCATTGTACGAACGAAGGATTATAGCCACGCGGTAACTATAGACGAACAGGTTCCATGAGTGGGTTGCTGAACCCCATTACCTTCCAGGATCATGCGGTGTTGCTTGGCACCCAACTTGATCAGAAGTCCGACCGAATTTACATGCGATGTTAATTCGGTTAAGTAATTAGTTAATATCTAGATATTAATTAATTACAATAAGTCAATAACTAGTTATTGGACTTAACGGGCTGAAAACCGGACTGGTAAATGGGCCTAGAGGGTCACATGCAATAAGATTCTCAGTCGGTGGTACATAAGTGGGATATATATTAACTCGGGGACTTTTGTGAAAAGTCGCGCCGACTTAATATATATACGCGTTGTTAAGAAACCCTGGGCCAAGTTCCAGGATTTCCCATTGCTGTCCGTCATCCCTCCTTTTTCTCTCCTCCTCTGGGCGCCCCGTTCGAGGCGCCGAGATTGTCTCCATCTCTGCCGCGCGTGATTCCTGAAAGTCGGGAATTCCCGTCGGCGGGTTTTCGGCAATCGTTGCGGCGACAGATCTTCAACGAGTGAGCTGATACGGACGAGGGATCGAGGACGAACCACCGCGGAGGATCGCGTGGATACCACTGGAGGCCGGACGCTTGTGCGGCTCGCGGCATCGCCTCGACGGAACCGAGACGGAAGCGGATTCGAATCCGCGCACGGTAATCAGATTACTTCTCGTTGTTTTCGGTTTTTAGTTTTTCGTTCCGAATCGGATCAGCGGGCATCGGACGGGATACATTTTTGTTCTTCGTTTCCGCTGCGTTCTTCGCGTCCCGCCCGGATCCCAACAGTGGTATCAGAGCCAGGTTCCACTCTGATCCGCTTCGGAACGACTAAATTAATATTCTAGAATTAATTTCATGCATAAATTTATTTTTCTCGCTCACGAATTTGTTCATGGGATGAACTATAATATCTGATATTTAATTATGTGGAGAAAAATGAAATTTTGGGTGTTCTTCGTCATGATGAAGAACGGCTTCATGATTTTTTTTTAATGCGGGTTTTTGGGCCCACCACCGGCCACCCTCAACTTGCTGGTGTGACTGGCAGTGGGTGGCGATCTCGCCGATCACATGGTGGATGGAGTTTACGGGTGGCCAAGTCCGGTGAGGATCGCCAAAGGCGGCTGCAAAGAATGGCCAAACCGACTCCTCCCTCTTCATCTTCCTCGTACTCCCTTCATGAGACTTCATGAGATGAAGGGAAGGAGGATCGCTGGTGATCGGGGTCGTGCCAAAGGGGGTCACCGGCGGCACAAGCACGCCGGCCGACCACTGCCGGTGTCGGACACAATGGAGATCAACCCTTCTCATTCCCAGCGTCCAAAGAGAAAGGACCGAAAAGGAAGAGAGATTTGGGCCCGTCCTCTAGATCCGTCGATGGTGCTCGGCACACCGGCGGCACCGGCCACGCCAGTTGGCTTCACCGACGTGGAGGACGGAGGAGGCCGGCCTCCCTTGAAGCCTCCTGCCGGCGGCGCCCTTCCCTCCCCGCAATAGAAAAAACCCAGGTTCGTTGAAGGGGAGAAACCTTAGCCCGGACGGTTCGGGGGCGCCAGAACGAGGTGGCCCGGCCCGGTCCAACTGGGGCTAGGACCTGAGCCGGATGCGCCAGACCTGGCTCGGCAAGGTAGCGCCTGGGTGCGAGCCCAGGTCCGCTGCCTGGCTCGAGCCAGACCTAGCCCTTGCCAGGCTCGAGCTCAGGCCCATGAGGCCCAATGGATTAATGTCCATTTAAACCCTAAACCCTTTATTAAAAGATTTTACGCCTCATTTAACTTAAAATTAAAATTTTATTTAATGTGTTTTAAACATTAAACTTAATATTTTGAGTTAAATTTAGAAGAGGGTAATATTGAAGTTGTGACCTTAAATTAGAATTAACAAGTCTTGTTAATTTAAAATTAAGTTAACAAGTGTTGTTACTGATTAATTAAGATATGATCTTAATTAAAGAGGGGTTTAATTTTAAGATGTGATCTTAAATAAAATTAACATAATTTGTTGATTGACCTTTAATTAAACTAATTAAAGGGGTTAAAATTTAAGATTTTGATCTTAAATTATAATTAACAAGTGTTGTCAATTTAATTAAGTTGTGACTTTAAAATTAATCAACAAATGATGTTAATTATTTAAGTGATTAGGTCAATATTATGGTTTTAAAAATTAATTAACAAATGTTGTTAATTTTATTTTAATTACTGAATAAATAATCATGATTTCTTAGCAATTGTTGTTAGGAAATTGTTTTATAATTGAGGGACACTTAATAATAGTTATTAAGTATTTAATTGACTAATTTTGATGTGTTAATTAACTCTTGAGAATTAACCCTTAATAACAGTTATTAAGGATTCATTTATTTATTTTAAAACTCTCAATAATAGTTATTGAGATATTTAATTATTTTTCTCAAGAATCTCTCAATTATAGTTAATATTGATCTAATCTACTTGAAATTTGATCTTTTATAAATGTTATTAAAAGATTAAATTAAGTCTAATTGTTAGACTATTTTGGTTAGAAATGTTCTAATTATTATTTCTTAATAATTGTTATTGAGAAATATGCTTTAAATAAAGAGGTTTATTAACAAAGAGTTGTTAATTGATTAAAATGGGAATTAGAAATTCTTTTATAAGTGTTATTTAGGAATTTTTAATTCTATCTAAATGTTAGATTGTTTCACATTAATAATTGTTATTAATGTGATTTAATATTAATCTAAGTGTTAGATTAATTAATTTAGAATTGTTCTAAATTTTGCATGGAATATTTTAGAATTTTAATTTTAGCTTTGTGTGCACATGTTGATGTGTTTAATGCATTAAATTAGGTTTATTGCATGTTAGAAAATAAGATTTTCGAAAATTCAAATTATCCAATTTTGATTGGTACCCAGGTTTTAAGAAACCAAAATTATTATAATTTTAAAATTTTAGCCTTCATGTGATGTGCTTTATCATGTGTGGATAGTTAAAATTTGTGGTGGTCATGGACATGCACTTAGTTAAATTTCATATCATGTGATGGTGTGTGATTATGTGTATTGTTATGAGATGTGATGTACATTAATTAAATGTTAATTATGAGGCCTGCGTGTTTACCACTCTTTCTCACTCTATTGTAATTCTATCTCCCTCTGTCATTGTACTCGGCCATAAGGCTTTCTCTTACAAGTTATTTGTATTTGAAATTATTTCAAAATAAATATTATTTGTATTTGATCGCGCCGGCCGAGGAGAGCCGAGGATGATCCACAAATGTAACCTGGAAGGCGACAGGAGATGAGATCACCAGTGGCTATGTGTTTGCATGTTTAGATTATATAAATGTTATATAATTTTGACTTAATTATCAGATATTACATGATCATTAAGTATGATCACGGACTGTGTGTGTTCAAAGAGGACAGTGGGAGTACGGTCGTTTTAGTAATGCTTTATGATAATGACATCAAAATCATTAAGAATGACTTCGGAATGGTGAAAGCATTGTTAACCATGGTTTCCTCCATAATATATTTAGTTATAATATCCCACGTATTGGAAATACGAATATATTAAGATAGATCGGTGGGGATATTATATTGACCTATATGTCAAGATGTTTGACATAAATTTCATAACAAATCTCAATTGTTGAGATATGGAATTTATTCCTTTAAAGAAAAGATTCCTTAAAGGATACAGGAGTGAAATGCATCATTAAGCACTTAAGAAGTGCTAAGGATGCACTCACATATATGGAGAGGATGATTTGAAATTATGAGTTCACATTGACTCAAATTTCAAGTCAAATAATGGATTCAACCTTCTAGTAGAAAGGAATGGATTGGAATGGTTCCAATCCAGAACTCGATATTATGGTTATGACATAAATAAGTGATATTGTTATTAGAACAGTATGGATGAAAAGGTTCATCCCTGAACTAGATGTAGTTCTAAAAGGTCTCTGATACTATCCTATCGTTGTAAGACAACAGTGGGAGCAATGAATTATGTGATCGAGCCATGGTCTCTTCAGAAGTTACAGAACATTCTGAGGCTCTTTCATAAGTTTGGAGACAAAGGATAAATAGGAAATAACGTAATGGAAAATATTCCATCTATAGATAATTTAGCAGATCCTTGACCAAGTCTTAGTCACAAACTTTTTGTGAGCATCACCTAGATTTGATGGAGATCAAATGTGAAGGTGATTAGCTTGAGTCCAAGTGGGAGATTGATGGATATAGGTGTTCTCTAAGCCAATCATAAGGCACCTATTTCAATCTGGTTCACTGATCAATGGCATTAAATTCATTATGTAGATTGGCATATTTATTATTGCGCATAATGAAGTCCATGAATATGTGCAATAGTCATCAAAATATGATGAGATCATAATAATGAGACTGATGACTTATAAACACATATTCTTAATTATTCCTAGTCGTAGGATATTTGAGAAGGACATCAAACATCCGGTTAGACTAGTACAGGTTATTCCAGCTCATATGATGAGGGTGACTGATCTCGTTAGTTACTAGTGTGGAGACACAATGGTAAACCTGTAGGTGCTCATTGGGGAATGAGTTCACTGAACTGGTCCGACATGAATCGCCGAATGGTAATTTACCTGACTGTCAATCGGCTTGATTCATCGTTGTAGACACGCTAATTTTGACATCATTTTGAGTAAATTTCATATCATATAATAATGCCTCAGAATGGTCTGATATTTAATCGTTGGTTAATTTTTATTGATCTTTTTAAGTTAATTATCTAAAAAGTGTCGGGTCAAGCAGATTTGATTTAAGTTAATCAGTTGAATTGATTTTAACTCAAATTTCAGTTAAAATATGAAGAAGGCTAAAAGGCGTCGACCTGTGTGGACGCCAGTTAGAGTTTATTCTTATTTTAACATTTAAATTTGAATTTTAATCAGTTGATTAATTAACTAAAAGACGTCTGCTAGGCATAACGCGTTTTAGGTTTCCTAAGTTGTTTCTACTTCTCTTCCGGATGTTTATCTTTATCTTAATTAATATAAAAGGCGTCTTCCATGGGCGACGCGTTTTATCTAATTATAGATAAAGATAAGTTTTCCCCGTATGTTTATCTTTATCCTAATCAGTCTGAAAGGCGTCTTCCATGGACGACGCGTTTTAGATAATTACAGATAAAGATGAATTAATCTGTATTTATCTGTTGGTTAAGATGGATAAATCCCAAATTTCTCCACGTAAATCCGCGGACGCAGAAGAAATCTATAAATACCCTCCTCTTGAATGGGTGACAGGTAGTGATTAGTTAGTGATTCAAGAGTTAATTATTGAAGCGATATCGAATTAAAGATCGAAGCAACGATGTCCAAACGCCGAAGTGCTGCTGTTTCCAGAAGTCGGCGTCCGTTCTTCATCCAATCTTCATCCATTCAAGACCAAGACTTTCCATTCTTCATCCATTTGGCATAAGTCTTTCAATTCATTTCTGCATTCTTTTCATTTCTGCATTCTTTTCATATTCACATCTTCATTAATCTTGCATTCTTCATCATATCACTCCATGCAACACACACAACACTAGCATTATTTTCAAAACCAATTTGATAAAGGGGTTTCAAAGACCATCCCAACAAGTGAGTTTTCTGTTTAGTTGCATGTTGAAAACTCTGTTTAGAATGGATACTACTTTTGCTTAAGTTCTCATTGTTTCTTTATTTCTCTTTCTATTTTCTTGCAACAAAATCAAAGGGGAGAGAATCAACAAGCAAAATCGCAAGGACTCTGGACGATCCTCAACTTCAACAGCAATCAAAGCAAGAACAAAGACAAGAAAGGGCTCTCTTTCTTCAGCCGGCAAAAGGAGGGGAACCAAGAGCTCAACATCTCCCATGTCCAAACAGGTAGGCGATCAAACTCTTTCTTTTGGAACTTTTAAGTCAAAAGTTTCTGGCGATCACTTCACTTAGTTTTCTTTTAATAGGTTTATTTTGCACTTAAACAACATAGATTTTTCATGATAATCACACACTCATTTTAAGCACTCACAGCTTTTTTGGCGATCACGGTGGAACTTGGTCTCGCCATCTTTTAGTTCTTTTGTTCTTGCTGTTATCAATCGGGCACCCACGGTGCACCACTTGTGTCTCTCGGCACGTCCTCACCAATTGGTGAGTGTTTTTAGTTTAGTTAATTTCCTACGTGCACCACGTGCACACCCCTGCGGCAAGGTCTTGCCCTCCCCGTTGATTAGTTGAAAAGTTGTTTTTTTGTGATGAAATGTTGTGTGATTGACTGATATCTTAGTTGTTTAGTTGATAAAATCATCATGTTAAAACCTGAAACTAAAAAAAATCTTGCATGAGCTGATTATTTATCGTTTTTATCCTGTTTGAGGAAGAATCAATCCAGAAATTCCTCCTAGAAAACTGAACCTGCGACTTGAAAAGCGTCCAGGAGCACTGACGCGTTTCAAATTGCGTCAGTTAAACCAGACGCCTTTCAATCTAATTTCTCTGCTGTCTGCAATCTGAGCTTCTGCGAAAAAACTAAGACTCTGTTTGAATAGCGTCGACCTAGCACGACGCGATTTAGACAGTTTCTTATTTCTTCTTCAGTTCTCAGATTTTTGTGATCTCTGTGCTAATTACCCATTACGTATTAAGCATTAGAGGCCATCCAGGGTACAGGTCATACGCATTGAGGCTAACACCCTCCTTTTCTTAGGAACACTCTTCTTGACGTCATCAACTCTCTCTGATTGGGTCGGTCCCTCGATCAGACTAGAGTAATTGGCGTTAAGGCCTCCGTAAGTCCCCAAAATCAAGGTACTCCTCCTTGATCATCGGGCTGGTTGTACCAGTTGAAGTCCCGGTTAGATTCCATAAACGTTGTGAGATAAAGCCATAGAATATAACGGTGGACATTGAATTGAAACTAGGATCCCATCCCTTGAACGAATTTGTGGTTTAATTAAATCCAAATAACTCAACAAGGAATCTTAAAATCACGCTAAACATCCACTTATTTGTTTAAATCTCTGTACAACTTGTTTGCCAATCCTTGAAAAAGAATCTAACATCATGCTGCTCCGATCGAACAGGGACTTGAGTATGGCTCCAGATGCCATTGTCAACTGCGAGGGAGATGCTAATGCCCCTCACGATTCTGGTTACAATTATGAGAGCGGGAGAGATGTTGATGCCTCCCATAATTCTGTCCCCGTTCCGGTTCGACATGATGGGAATGTCCGAACCCCTCTTTTTCATCCTCATGATCAATATTCTGATCCTCCCCCGCATGAGTATGCGATTCCCAATCCCATCTTCGAGGGAGACATGAATCAGAATGATCCCTCGTCCTCTGATCCTTCGGATCTTGTAAATGCTTTGGGAGTTCTCGCCTCCCGTCTGGACCCTCAGCAGTTCGAGGCGATCCAGTCCATTCTGAAGGGGAAGGCACCCATGCAGCCTGCTGAGCCGAACCCTGCGGCTCCCCCTGCCATCCCTCAGCAACCTCCTCATCATCCTCCTTACATTCATCAGGCCATGGAAGGCCTCCATATCACTTCTAGGCCAGCTGGGCCGCAAATTTCATCTTCCAGGCAACCGGCCAGACCGCTGACGCCCGCTTACCAAAATGCCCTCGGGCATGGCGGAAGCTCTGCCGGACCTCCTCTTTACTGTCCTCCTTGTCCGACGTACTCTAGACAACAGGCCTATCAAGTACCTCCACCTCCCCCTCCTCCCCAGGCTGATCCGACAACGCAAGCGTTGTTGGCTAAAATGGAGCGCATGGACGAACAATTCAACAACCTCCAGAAGATGATGGGGGTCAAAGCTGCACCGGAAATCAACTTACCAAGCCTGCCAGTGTTCCACCTGCCACCCTCCGAGATGCCAGTGTACCGGAAGTACAACGGTACTGGTAACCCCTTCACCCACTTGAAGGAGTTCATGTACGAATCATCCTTCTGGCAAAACGACAAGAGGTCATTGGCCTTTTTGTTCAGGAGATCTTTAGAGGGACCAGCCCTCGAGTGGTTCTTTTCCTTGGAACCCTCCGAAGTAGAGGACTATGGTATCATTTTCCGAAAATTCATTCAACGATACCAGGACAGAGTTGCCCCCTCCCTGTCCATCACTGACCTAATAGCAGAGAAGATGAAAACTGGCGAGGAGTTCGTCAGTTTTGCCGACAGATGGCGAGGCTTGGCCGAGAAAGTGAAAGATCACTTGTCCGAGTCAGAGCAAGTGAAGATGCTGATTTCCAATGCCACGCCCCAGTTCAAACTAGTCCTCTCCCTGAACAATCTGACCAGCATGGCAAAGCTCTATGAAAGAGCACGGTACTGTCAGAATGCCTTCAAGGATGCTACGTTCTCTAGCGTCTTTGATCCTCACAGACCTAGCAGGCCTCCACCTCGGAAGCCTGCAGTGCCGAATTCTACCAGCACAGGTCCAACAACTGATGGCACGCTCTCTCATGAGCAAGTCAGTAGTATGAACAACAATTCGCCCCAGTTTGTGAGGAGTCAACAACAGTACCAGAGGCGACCACAGCCGAACCAGCAGGGGTATAGGCAGCAGCCAAACCCTCAGTATCAGCAGCCCCAGTATCAGCGGCCCCAGCAGCCGAACCAGCAACAACAACAACAACAGCCACAACGGCAATTACAGTACCAGCAACCACAACAACAGCAGTACCAGCAGCAACAGCAGTGTCAGCCGCGCGCACCGCCGGCATATCATAATGTCCCTCCTCCTGCTGACTACAACCAGCAGAGAAGACCTCCAGGCCCTAAGAGGGCAGAATACCCAGTCCTCCCAGAGTCCTTGGCAGACATTTTCAGTGCTCTAATGGCAGCTAATGCCTTAGTCCTGCCAAGAGAAAAGGCGATCTGGCCCCAGAATGCCGACACGTCTAGGTATTGCTATTTCCATAGGCAACCTGGGCATACTATCGACACCTGCTTCCAATTTAGAGATTACATTCATGATCTCAACGAGCAGGGCGGCATAGACTGGGAAGAAATGAAAAAATACATATCAGCCTTAAAAGCAAGAAGACCACAGCAGCAGCAGCAACTGAGAGCACCAGCACAAGCAGCACCACCACCGAACATGGGCATAGTGCAGAACCCGCTTCCGGAGCACCAAAATCAAAACCAAGTTGCCCCTATTCTGACAAACAGTCGGTCTGAGGCTGACCGTGGGCAACAGTGGAGAATAGAGGACTCTTCCTCTATCTATTCAACGGGTCACGTTCCGAGTACCGCAGAACGACCATCATGTCGCACCATCCATATACCCAGACCACAACCAATTACCATTACCCCTATACCAACACCCGCATATCACTCACCTGCACCCGCTAACCCATTACCACCACCCGCTTTCCTCAAACCCATTACGCCCCACGCCACTACACCTCCACTAAATAACCCCCCGCAAACCAACTACGCACCCCTCTTACCATCCAGACCACTACTACGTATACCATTCCCTACTTCACCCGCTATCACTACCGCTTACCCAGATACCATCCAACCATCCAGACCGCTACTACGCGTACCATTCCCTACTTCGCCCGCCACACCAACCACTTACCCATCCACCATCCAACCGTCTAGACCCTTAATCTGCACCACGCCACCACCACCTAACCCCACACCTACATACCAACACCCCACCCCATCCGCACCGTCCAACCCTGCGGTACTCAAAGTGTCACCCGGACCTTCCACGGTTGAGGAACATGCGCTCCGGAGCGGAAGGATTTTCAACAAAGTCTTTCCTCAGTCAACAATTAGAGACGGCCCATCACAGCCGTCAGAGGAAGCACACAATGAAGAGAGTGCACCAGGCACTCAGTATGATTTGTTGAAACATCTGAATCGGACACCGGCGCGGATCTCCGTACTTGAATTGATTAAAAGATCGAAGACTCACCAAGAAGCTCTGATGGAATATCTGTAGAAGGTGATGGTCAACGAGGACGTGCCGGTGGAAAAGATTGCAGCACTATTAGTTCCTCAGGGGGATCAACCCTCCATTACATTTCATACATCGGAACTAGCACCGCTAGCGGCCAGAAGCATGGCTTTGAGCATCACGGTCAACATCTGCAAGAAGGCCGTGGATGCATGCCTGGTAGACACAGGGGCTTCGATCAATGTTTTACCTCCAAAGACCCTGGAACTATGTGATGTGCCCAAGGAGAAATGGTTGTCTAGCCCCATCTCCGTTACAGCATATGATAACTCCACCCGTTCCCCTCTAGGAATTGTTTATTTGAAAGTAGAGCTAGGCCCTGTAAGTCATGCAGAGGTCGAATTTCACATCCTGGAAATCGACCCTTCTTTAAACGCCATTTTGGGTCGTCCTTACATAAAAATTCTCGAGGCGATTCCTTCCACGAATCATCAATGCCTCAAATTCCCCTTCAAAGGACAAATCGTTAAGGTTACTAGTATGCCGATCCTTGCTGCTGCTCATACTTTGAATGTCAAATCCACTTCTTTACCTGGCCGACAACCTTTTCTGTCGGTATTACAGGTTTACCATCAAGTGGCTGATCCTCTGAAAACTGCCACTATTTCTCCTTACCCGTTAAATGCCATAAAAAGGGGGAAGTGCATGAGTACCCCAGGATGGAGAATAATGATGAAGAATGGTTATCAGCCTGGAAGAGGTCTGGGCACACAATTACAAGGCAGGACCACTCCTGTCAAAGATCACCGAGGAGCACTGTAGACACCGATTTTGGACCAGCCTTTTGGTCATAAATCCCCTCCACCATCAGCCCGTCATCATAAATCCACTCATTTCAGCCATTTAAGCCCACTACCAGCCAGGCCCATCAACCAAATTCCAATCATTTTCACCTTTTCGTGGAAGGCCAGCCCCCTTGCCTTCCACCACCTTCGAAGGCCACCCCTCGCCTTCCACCACCTTCGAAGGCCAGCTACCTCGCCTTCCTCCGTTTTAGCCACCTTTTTCACTTTTTTACCACATTTTCGTGGAAGGCCAGCCCCCTTGCCTTCCACCACCTTCGAAGGCCACCCCTTGCCTTCCACCACCTTCGAAGGCCACCCCCCGCCTTCTACCCCCTTCGAAGGCCAACCACCTTGCCGTCCACCTCTTTCGCCATCCTTTGCACTTTTTACCAACTTTTCGTGGAAGGCCAGCCCCCTTGCCTTCCACCACCTTCGAAGGCCACCCCTTGCCTTCCACCACCTTCGAAGGCCACCCCTCGCCTTCCACCCCCTTCGAAGGCCAGCCGGGCCGCCTTCCACCTCAAGAATGGAAGGCACGTCACCTGGCCGTCCACTCCCTTGACTCCGTCTTCCCCACGATCTCCTCCACTCACCGCCCTCGTTCCCCACTACTCCGACCACTCCCCACTCCGGCGACTGCCACAACCACTACCTCCGACCCTTGACCATTTCCCATTGGTTGAAGGGTGATTTACGGGGATTTAGACCCCTGTTTTCTCCTTTTTTCCCTTCATCTATTTAAACCCCCCACATCCTCGCGAGCAGGAGAGCGGAGGGACTAAAAAAAGGAGAGAAAGGCTTTGAAAGAGGTCAGAGGTTAGAGGTGAGAGGTTAAGAAGAAGAAGGATTCTTTGGGCAGAGAGGGGTCTTCTGGTGAGAAGCTCGAGGATACTCCAAGGAGGAAAGCTCAGGCTACATCTGGAAACGGGCTTGCCTTTCTAACCTTTCCCTTTTACCTTTTCTTATTCATTCCATTGCATTAGTGATACCACTCCACTCCCCCCACACGCAACTCCTCTTCATTTGCATGCATGCACGTAGGATGACTCAGTAATCCTTACCCCTACAGAGGTTCCAAAAAAAAAACGGGAGGTGGGTGGCCATAACATATGGTCACCTTCCCTCCCCACCACCCGTCCGGTGCGTTTCCCACTTATTTTAGTTAGTTTTCTGCATCTGTATGGATAGATTTTGCACATTAAAGTTTTAATCGGGTTCTTCTTCGTCTGGTCTTTTCTTTTCAGGGATCCTTACCACCTAAACGCGTGCAGAGTACCGGGCTCTCTCCCTTTGGCCGGCCGGAGGAAGAGAAGGAGGAACTGACGTCTCCCGCTCTCACCAAAATCGCGATCACCTTCTACACCCCTGCGGAGCACAGGAACCCAAAGGTAATGCTCCTGGCGATCACTCTTTATACTCTAACCCTTCTACTGAATCGCCAGTGCTGAGACGGACAGGAAGAACCCCGAATTCCAAAGCTTCGTCGCTGCTGCGACGGGAAAGGGGGAACGTTCCGGGCGCCTACAGCCCTCTGGCGATCACGGTGGGACACCTGTAGCCCGCTGCACGGGTCGCATTCAAAGGAAAAGAAGGTAAGGATCCTGAACTCAATAATCACTGGACGACCGGACCCCGGCCGTCGAGGCCCCTGGACGGCCATAACCCGGCCGTCGGACCTTCCGGACGGCCATCAGCCGGCCGTCTACACAGCCCCTGGACGGCCATAACCCGGCCGTCGGACCTTCCGGACGGCCATCAGCCGGCCGTCGACACAGCCCCTGGACGGCCATAACCCGGCCGTCGGACCCACCGGACGGCCACCAGCCGGCCGTCGACACAGCCTTTCGACGGCCATAACCAGGCCGTCGGACCTACCGGACGGCTACTACCTGGCCGTCGACGGTCCGTTGAGCGGCTACCTCCTGGCCGTCCAACCCCTTTTACGGCCAACCCCTGGTCGTCTCCCTTTCTTTAAACGGCGGTCTCTTGGCCGTCCGGACCATTGGACGGCCAGCCTCTGGCCGTCGGCATCCCTTTGGACGGCTAGCACCTAGCCGTCCGTCCCTCTGGACGGCCAGCCCCTGGCCGTCGATTCTCGTCGGTACTATCTCTGCTTCCTACTGCTGCTCATGATATGCTGTTATCTGTCTGTTCGCTGCTACTGTTCATGTACGATGCGCTGTTACCTGTTGTGTTGAACTGTTGCATGTTCTGACCTGCTGTCTGATAACTTTCTGGGATTTTGGGGTGTTCTCCTCGGGGGTTATAAGGAAGAGCCGGCATCACATCTTTTAGTCACCTCTCCCTCAGGATCTGACTCTCCACCTGAGGATTCCCACTCGGGTGCGACTAGTCTTATTCTGTTGGGAACCTCCGTCAGTCTCCGCGAGCCAGGGATTCCCACTTGGCCGCCGAGCAGGTTGTACCCGAAACCACCCTATAGGAACCTTTGGGTTTGTGTAAGAAGTCAGTGAATCGCCTCGAAATTGAAGACACCTAATTGAATCCCAGTGCAACAAATTTTGAAAAAGTGAAGGGTCGTTAAGGGTTAAACTTGTTTTGTTAGAAACCAACTTTCATAAAACGTTGGCAAACATTTCAGGTGAAACCTAAAATCAATTAGGGTCTGAATTTCATAATGAACCGGATGTATGTCAATGCTGTGTATGATGACATGGACCAGTTCGGTGGCAATGTCGTTCACAACCCTTTGTTTGAGATTGAAGAAGATCCACAACAGACCTTCATAGGGATGCTCCAAGCATCTAGAGAAGAACCCCAGAGAAAGGATTCCGATGAATCTTCTACCTCACAAGGAGAAGATGAGCCAATAATCTCCAGTAGGACGTTCCAAAACCCTGGAGAGGATCCGGAACTCATTGCTATCCTGTCACGCTATACTCCGGATCAACTCATCCAGTTGATTTCTCGTGGCAAGATTCAGGATGCTACTCCTCGGAAAACCCAATTCCAAGGATCTTCTAACAGACCTCAGCCGGGTCAAACCATGCCCACTCATACGGTTCCTTTCAACCCCGTCAATCAGGTTACACCTCCCAAGCAGGAGGAGTTTGTCTATAAAAATGAGGTCGAGAATTGTGTACGGCGACTCATGGCCGAGAATCTCAACCTCAGGCAGCCATATTCTCTCTCGAGCTACTGCAAGCTCCCCCCAGCTTACTTTCCACAAGGGTTTAAGGTACCTAAGTACAGAAAATACGATGGTACCACTGACCCCCATCATCACTTGTCTGGGTTTCTCATGGATTCCCATCAGTGGCTCTTCGATAGAGTCCTTCTGGTCCATCTTTTCCAAAAGTCGCTCGAGGGAGAAGCCTTGAGGTGGTTCTCTTCTTTGCCAGCTACTGACCTGATCAACTTTGACATGGTCTCTGAGAGGTTCATCACCCACTTCAACCACATGGCAGCCTTGCCCCCCACCTTATTCGATCTGGTAATGGAAAAAATGAAGTCTGACGAAGACTTCACTCATTTCGCTAACAGGTGGAGAGCCATGGCCTCTAGAGCGGAGGTCGTCATTCCCGAAGCACAAGCAGTCACCATGCTTGTTAACAATGCTACTCCTCAGCTTCGAGCAATCCTTATGCTCAGCGAACTTCAGACATTCGCGCAGCTATACAATAGGGCTAGGGTAGTTCAGTCCCAAATTCGAGACTCCACTCTGCCCTCATTCTTTGAGAATAAAAGCAGGAATAAGAAAACCACATCGGCTCCTACCACAGAAGGAGTTACTATCAATGAACAGGTCAGCATGCTAGCACCACCAACCAGGGTTACCAATTCTCATTCTAAGTCTGATACTCACCCCAGTCAGAAGCAATACTCAGCCGTCCCTCCCCCGACTAACTACAGTCGTCCTATGGCTAAGCGGACCTCATACCCACCTCTGCCGGAATCTCTGGCAGATATCTTTTATGCTTTGATGGCCTGCAATGCCATCCAACTTCCGCCTCCGAAGGAAGGTGTCCCGCGCAATACGGACACCTCCAGGTATTGCCCTTACCATAGGATCACGGGACACACCATACATAATTGCTTCACCTTCAGGGACTGGGTGTATGACTTGAATGATGAAGGGAGGATAAATTGGGAAGACATGAGAAAAGCCATTGAGGCTCTCAAGGCTAAGAAAGAACTGGGGATCGTGAAGGACCCGTTACCTTCTCATCAGGTAAGTCATGACCCCTCCGGCTCTCAAGGGAAGATCAACACACTGATCAATGACTTGGAGCCCGTGACAGTTCGCAGGGAGCAGTACTGGGAGTATGAAGGGTCCGGGACAAAACACCAAGACCCCACTTGGTTGTGTGAAACTAAAGGGACTACCCCAGAGGTCGCCACGCTTTCTCCTAATGAGCCTTTGGTTCTAATCCGACCCAAAGAACGATCGGCAACCCTCAAGCCAGTCTCCCTTGTGCAGATTCCTCCAATCACAGCCGAGGGACCCACCTTATCTGTCTTTTGTCCAAGCAAGAAACAGGATTCGATGATCAGGTTCAATCCCATTAGGTCACCATTGGAGACAGACCCAATCACAGTAGGGGTAACACTCAGGAACCGCATCATTCCCCCGAGCCAGCCTCTAGATTCTCAAGATAGCTCATTCCCTGCCAAAGGGAACACCCAGTCTGAGTATGACATACTCCAGCATCTAGAGAAGACCCCCGCTAAGATCTCCATTCTTGAGCTTACCCGCAGGTCTCCCACACATAGGGAGACGTTGTTCAATTTCTTGCAACAGATTACAGTTAATGAAGATCTTCCTAGTGGAGGGGTCACTAATGCCATACTCTCAGTTACTCAGACTCCTATGATCTCTTTCCCCGAAAAGGATCTAGCTCCACCTGAGTGCCGATCCCTCCCTCTGTGCTTAACCGCCATCCTTAATGGCCATTTAGTAGATTCCATTCTATTGGACACCGGTGCCTCCATCAACGTCTGTCCCCTTAAAACCCTCAAAAGGATAGGAATAGACCCAGAGAAGGTTGAGTCGACCTCTATGATGGTCTCAGCTTATGACAATTCCCAGAGACCAGCGGATGGGAAGATCTTCCTCCAACTAGAAATCGGCCCGGTATCCATGACCTCGGAATTCTACATTCTTGACGTTAAGCCAATCTACAATGCCATTTTAGGGAGACCATGGATGGACCAAACCTTAGGAGTCCCGTCTACCAACCATCAGTGCTATAAGTTCCCGTATAACGGGAAAATTGTGAAGGTTAAAAGCACTCCCTACATCGAGTCATTGGACTCAGTGACGGTAGAGCAAATCCCATCTATGATAACTTCCAGGAAAGGCAAAGAGCCTGTCCTTTCATCAGTGAACTCCCACCTGAGGCCCAGGTCGGGTATAGGTTGGCGGCTCATGAGTAAGATGGGATATAGCTCAGGCTCTGGGTTAGGGAAAGAAGAACAGGGAATCCGTGACCCCATCTCAGAGAACCCTGTCATTGGGGGGTGTGGCCTGGGATATAAGTTTGTTGAACCACCAAAAGAAACAAAAGGATGGTCCCTCATGAATCACTTCATAAAGAAGAGGCAGGAATTACCCAAAATAGAAGAAGAGGTGCGAGAGTGTTATGAAGAGCATCAAGAGGAGGATTTTGGCTTATCCTCCTTGTTCTGTGAATCAGCCAGACCGACGGTAGGGCTTTTCTTGGCCCGGGATGAACCAGCCCCAGCTACGTTCATTCCTTTCTTATTCCACCCGCCTACCGTCCCAATGCTCTCGGCTCCGACCAACGCTAGCTCTTCGGAGTGTTCCATGCTACATACGGTCGGTCACGAAAAAAAAAGTCCAATTCCCGTCCCGCTGGAGGGGAAATTACTTTCGAGGAGCCTGAGTGGTGGGGGAGCCCTGCCGTCATGGAATCTTTGTCCCAAGGGTCTACTCTTGTCCCATCCAGGACAGAATTGACCTGTTCTCCAAACCATGTACATAGTAGTTTAGAAATCAGGTTAGCTTCCTCCCTGTCTAGAAATCGTAGGACTAGGCAAGTTCCTTTGTTCTTAGTTCAGGAGTTAGCAAATAGGTGCAAAGAGTTGAAAAAATTGGATAAGTATCTTCAGACTGGGGTCATCTCCGAACCACTAGAGGTAATGAAAAAAGAGTCTTGCAGTGATGGTTTAGGTGTGTTCGAGCTTAGTGAAGAGGAAGAAGTGGATGACTTGGTCGAACCACTCGTGAGTGGGGCAAGACGGTTTGATGAACCTTCATCAGCTATCGACGAACCCACTAAAGAAGTCAACCTCGGAACGAAGGAGGATCCGAAGATAGTGCTAATTAGTGCCCGCTTGAGACCAGAAGAAGAAGGGTCCATAATAGCCGTGCTCCAAGAGCACCGTGACGGGTTTGCTTGGTCGTACGAGGACATGCCTGGATTAAACACAGGACTGGTAGAACATCGGCTAATCCTCAAACCTGATGCCAAACCCGTAAAACAAAAGTTGAGACGGCTACAACCGGAATTAGCACTTAAAGTAAAAGAAGAGGTTGACAAATTACACAAGGCTAAGTTCATCCGGGTAGTGCTCTACCCTAAGTGGGTAGCTAATATCGTCCCTGTGGCAAAAAAGGACGGAAAGGTTAGAGTCTGCATAGACTTTCGCAACCTCAATCAAGCTTGCCCAAAGGATGATTTCCCACTACCTCATATAGATTTGCTGGTTGATAACACGGCTGGATTTGAGATGCTATCCTTCATGGATGGGTTTTCAGGGTATAACCAGATCAGACTAGCTGAGGAAGATCAGGAGAAAACATCCTTCATAACTCCATGGGGAACTTATTGCTACATGGTCATGCCATTTGGACTTAAGAATGCTGGAGCCACCTACCAAAGGGCTATGATGGCAATCTTTCATGACATGATTCACATTGATATGGAGGTCTATGTAGATGACATCTTGGTGAAATCCAAAACGAGGAAGGAGCACGCTCAAATCCTTAGGGCTGTATTGCAGAGATCGAAGGAGCACCAGTTAAAAATGAACCCAAAGAAGTGTATATTTGGTGTTTCTTCTGGAAAACTGCTAGGATTCATGGTGAGTAGAAGAGGGATTGAGGTTGACCCAGACAAAGTGAAGGCAATAGTGGAAATGCCCCCACCTAAGAATGTCAGGGATGTAAAGGGTCTCATCGGCCGTTTGCAATTCATCAGACGGTTCATATCTCAACACTCTGTGAGATGCAAACCCTTTTACGATTTATTAAAAGGAGGGGCAAAGTTCATTTGGAGTAATAAGTGTCAAAAGGCCTTCGACGAATTGAAGGGTTACCTCCTCCACCCTCCAGTCCTTATGGCTCCTATCCCGGGGCGGCCTCTACTGCTATATGTCTCCACTACTGAAGAATCAGCTGGTGCAGTATTGGCTCAATTAGACGACGAGAAGAAGGAAAGGGCAGTGTACTATTTGTCCAAGCTTTTCAATGATGCCGAAAAGCGATACACTGCCATGGAAAGGACATGTGCGGCCGTCGTCTGGGTAGTGCAGAAACTGAAGCACTACTTCCTCGCCCACGAGGTAAAACTTCTAGCAAGAATGGACCCGATCAAATATCTGCTAGAGCGGCCAGTTGTAACAGATAGGCTGGTGCGATGGCAGACCTTCTTAAATCAATTCGACATCACTTATGTAAATCAGAAGGCTGTGAAAGGGCAAGCAATTGCCGAGCACCTAGCTCATCACCCATTGCCCACATTTTCACCCGTCAACGAGGAATTCCCGGATGAGGAATTAGGCTTAATAGTGGATGATACTCCATCCTGGGTCCTTCATTTTGACGGGGCACTTAATTCCCGAGGCAGTGGGATAGGAGTGGTCCTCGTATCTCCAGAAGGGGTAAGTATTCCGCATGCTTGCCAACTCTCCTTCTCAGTAACCAATAATGTTGCTGAATATGAGGCTCTCCTAGCTGGCTTAAAATTGGCGTTGGTTCTTAATGTCCTAGAATTGAGGATAATTGGAGACTCTCAACTAATCCTCCGCCAAACCGTGGGCAAGTACCAAACTCGGGATTCAAAACTGAAGCCATATCAGGAGTTGGTGAAGTCCCTTACTAGGCGTTTCAGAAGGATCACCTATGTGCATGTGCCTAGGTCTCAGAATATCCTAGCAGATGCCCTGGCCTCTCTATCATCAGCTTTAGAGATTCCGGCACCCGAAGGCTCAGCCACCATCACCCTACACAAGCAAGATCTGCCTTCCCTCCGGGACCCTTGGTTCCAGCAATTCCTCTGCCCATCCGAGCATATCTCCGCTATCACGGATGAACTCACCCCTGATTGGGATGATGGGAATCCATGGTATTTTGATATCATGAACTATCTCCGCGATAGGTCATTCCCGTCTTATGCTACATCTTCTGATTGTAAGGCCATCCGCCGTGCATCTCAGCGATACCTTATCGTAGGCGGCCGCCTTTTCAGGAGATCCTTTAACGGAGTACTTCTCCGGTGTCTAGATGATACCGAAATTCATCATGTCATAGAAGCAGCTCACGCCGGTGATTGCGGCGGTCATGTCTATGGTCGTGCCTTAGCCCAGAAGCTCCTCATGTCCTATTATTGGCCTTCAATGGAAGCCGATTGTTCCATATTCGCTCGAAGGTGCCTGAAATGCCAGTTACATGCTAACAAGGTTCATGCACCTTCTTCATCTCTCAAATCCATCGTTTCCCCGTGGCCCTTCGCCATGTGGGCATTCGACGTTATAGGACCTCTGGAAGATCGATCGGGTGAAACAAAAAAGAAATCATTTATCCTAACCGCCACTGAATACTTCACTAAATGGGCTGAAGCGGAAGCATTTGCAGAAATCAAAGCATCCACGGTGGTTAAATTCATCAAGCGCAACATCCTTGCCAGGTTCGGGACGCCGCGCGACCTCATCACCGACAATGGACCCCAGTTTATCTCCCAAGAGCTCCAGGACATGTGTAGTAAGTATGGCATCAATTTGCATCATTCTTCGCCTTACTACCCACAAGGAAATGGTCAGGCTGAAGCCACCAATAAAACCCTCATTCGAATCATTAAAAGAACTTGCAGATCGCATAATTATTCAGACTGGCCTGATCGTCTAGTAGAGGCTCTCTGGGCGTACCGTACTTCCGTCCGAACCCCTACCGGACAAACACCTTATTCACTCACGTTCGGAACAGATGCGGTACTTCCATATGAGATTCTCTTCCCTTCTCTAAGAGTGCAGTTGGACAATGGAATTAGTGACGCCGAGCGTCGTAACGCCATGCTAACCCAACTGGAACTGTTAGACGAAAAAAGGATGATGGCGGCAAATCACGCCCAGGTTTACAGAAATAGGATTGCAAGATTCTATGCAAAAAAGGTTCTTGAAAGAAAGTTCGGAATTGGGGAGATGGTTCTTAAAAGAAAAATGATCAAAATTCCTGGTCCCAGGAGCAAACTGCAAGAAAACTGGGAAGGTCCATTTGTAATCAAGGAAGCATACTCAGGTAATGCTTACCGCTTAATCAATGAGAAAGGAGAGGAGCTGCCCCACCCATGGAACGGGGTGTATTTGAAGAGGTTTTATCCATGAAAACACAAAAAAAATCAAAAATAGAAATCTCAAAAAAATCAAATACCCAAAAAAACCATCAAAAATATTTGTAAATATGTACATATTTTAATGAAAATGACAAAAAAATCAAAAAACACAAAATCCAACTGTCTGGTGACTGCCACGTTACCCCCTGTCTAGGTCTAGTTGCATGATAGGTTGGGTTGACATTAGGATTCGGCTAAGATTTTGGTTCACCAGAAGCTTGGACGTGTCTACTTTACTTTCATACGGATCCCTATGCTCATCATGAGATGCACACACCTGCACGATTTTCAAAGAGAACCTATTTAAAATGAATTCCAAGTCTTTAGTGCACTGTCAAATGCAACCTTTGCTCTTCGTCTCTCGACCGATCAGGACAGTTGACGCCCTTAAACGGTCGAGCTCAGCAAATTGCGGTTCCTCAACAACCCGATAGATGTAACCCCTCAACAAAAAAAGGAAGGGCCCAGAAATGAAATGTAAAGGATCAGAGCACGTGAAGAGGGCAGTGTCCCCGCAGGCGGAATATCAAATAACCCCAATAAATGTCAAGAGCGAAAAAAAATACGAACAAAAGAAAAAGGGGTTCAAGCAATCATGGAAAAAAGCCTGGTCGTGACCGTGCCTGGCCATGAAATCTAGCAAAGGCCTGAAAAGTCAAAAATAGGGGCATCTAAGAGGTCAAAAGGGGTCCGTTTTGTCACAGCTCCCCCTTTTAACGGTTTTGTCGATCCTCCTGCGAAGTTTGTCCCCACAATTTCTTCACTTCTTCTCCCCCAAGGTTCAGCACGAGATAACTATCTAAAGACTGAACATCATTTTAAAGATGGTTCGTTTTCAAAAATCGTCACATGCTCGCATGATCACAGGAGTCCAAAATGGGTGAAGAGTAATGTCGATGTTTCTGGTGAACTAATTTCTTAACCATAATCTCAATGCGTACTCTTACAACTTCGGGCTTAGGTCAATGCATGCGCGTCACCAATCGGTGCGACGGCGTCTGATTCCGGGTCAGCGTCGCGCGGTTGACCGTTAGGGTTCCAAGGTGTTCCATCATATACCTTCTAGATTGTGAGGAAGGAGACCCGGGTCGGGCAAATCATTTACCTCGAAAACTTTTTGGGCAAACTTGGTGGTCGGAAGCAGCTGGGAGCCTAAGCATGGCATGACGGTATTGTCATCAGTATGAGTCTTAACCGGTCAAGGTTAGTTTGAGGAGTCTAGAGGCCCAAATCAATCTAGATGTGAGCTTAGGATGCCTGGGGAGTTGAGTGTGCATTTCCTTTTTTATCATGTGACTAGGCTGACTTTGGGCAATCACCAGATAGACGGAAACAATACATGGTTTATCATACATCCAATTTGTTAACATCATTTGCATTTGCATGACGCATTCATATTTCTCCATTTGTCTGGTTAGTAGGACACGGCCCCTTGACCCTACGCGAAGGCTAGGGAAAAGGTAGTTGCTCTTTTCTGGGCAAGGGGCCGAAAACAGATACTACTAACAGTTTTCCCTAATGTTGTGCATGCAGGCAATCACAGGTACAAACAAGAAGCGGAACAAAGAAGTGCCCATGTAAATATAGAAATGTGCAAGCATAACATCATACATCATCACAACACAGGGGCATGCCCCTGCGCCTGCTCTCTCTCAACCCTTTCCCTTTTCCTCTGCCTCATCATCTCTCCTATCCCGAGAGGGGTGCCTCATCTGGCTCTCGGCATCCTCCTCGCGAGCACGACGATGTCCGGAAATTGGGCGCATAGACCCCGATGAGCCCGTGGGTCGTAATGCTCTCCACGCATCCTCAGCTAGCAGGGAGTCGAGGTCTCTGAAGACAGAACTCCCAGCAGGGGCCTGGCCAGCTGACGGGGCAGGAATGGGGGGACGAGCCCCTGGACTCTGAGTGCCGGATCTCATGGCTCGTTCTCGCCCCTTCTTCATCACCCGGTCCCATAGGGTTCGGTACTTGAAATCAAGCTCCCGCACCTCTGTCTGCGATCTCACCAGCTCCTCCTGCAGGCCAGCCATCTTACCCTCCCAGTACACGTCCGGGTGGGATCCCTCACTCGTCCTGGCCCTCGTCGTCCGTTCCTCCAAAACCTGATCTCTCAACTGCTGATTGAGGTTCTCCAACTCCTGCGCCTTCGCCAGGGCAGCTTCCAACTCCTGGCGCTGCAAAAGAAATTCGGGGTCAGACATGCTCAATCATTAGAACACAAATGCAGAACAAGTCTCACTTGCTGTGCCAAATCGGCCTCTCGGGCCTCTGCCCGGCGGAGAGCATCCTGCAATCTCGTCTCACAATCAACTGGGGCAGCTGGCCCCTGGGATGATGAGCCTGCACATGGATCACTTCGCAGCCCATGGCGGATCAGCGCCTCCCTCTGCGTCACAAAGGTTTTCACAAAGATAAGGTGGATAATGTTGCATCTTAACTCAAAATTCAGACTTCTTACCAATTCTCCAATCTGAGTAAGCAGATCACTCGTCTGCAAAACCAGAAGCTCATTCTGACTCTTCAAGATCTCGATAGCTTCAGTCTCAGGCATCTGTTACAAGAATATCACTAAGATTAGTCCAGAGAGAATTTAAGCACAAGAAACTGAAGGGTTAAAGTGACATACCCGCCGTGTATCCAGAAACATGCGGTTTGAGTACCGCCGGGAATAATCTCCCAAATACTTGAAGCTGTTCCGCAGAGATTTGTCCTCCTGCAAGGCATCCCCGGTACGGTGCCATATGGCAATCTCAGCCTGCCTCACTACTCGCCAATCTTGACCAATAGCAGAAGATCGGCGGCGACCTCGGTTCGTATCAGGATAACTTGGATAGACGAGGAGAGGCTGATGCCATCCCCATGTGCGGTACGCCATCCGGACAAAGAGGCCGTCACAAATGTTCACGCACATCAGGGGCACCTCCCGCCGGAACTGAGAAAGGCTCTGGGACACCCACGGATGATCGGCCAGGTCCTCCTCTGCATATGGCATCCACACCACCTGAATGGAACAAAGAATTAGGCCTAGTCACTTGCTCAAGTGCACAATATATATCAAGTCACTCACCATATGAGGAGGGAAGGTGTCAAGCTGAGCGCGGATACCCTCCACACGGTACGACACCGGACGATAGTCCCGGGTCACCTCCCACCGTGCCATCAGAGGGGTCCATCCCTCACGATCCGCCAAGACGTTCCCACGGCCAATGGGAAAGCGGGTGTAACCCCAGATCTGCAAGAGTTAGCACAGTCAGTACGAATCAACAAAAGGAATGAAAAATCACGGCTAAGATGATTACCTGGAGAAAAGGGGTGAACCCACCCAAATTGCCAGAACCCTGGCGGTAGCTCACCAGGTGGGAGAGAAGATGACCTAGCATAGCAGCTCCCCACGCCATCTTCTTCGCCGCTTGAAGGTCCTCCAGTAGGGGCAAATACTTCAGATTAACTCTATCTGAAGCTGTGGCAAACAACAATCTCCCAAAGAAGAACAGGAGGAAGATCCGCAGGTTCTCATCGTCCGATCGACCACCCAAGTCTAGGAGTGTCTCCACTCTCTCTGCAAAAGCCTCCAGGGTTTCACTCGGCATCCGCCTCACTTGGCTCAGACCCACAGATCGGGCGAAGTACCCAAGAGGAATGTGGGACAGTGCCCCCTGGGTCCTGTAATATCCCTCGCCTAGCAGTCGATCGGACAACTGCCTGTAGTCCCTAAGCTCGGGGCCCACTACTGGATCCCCAATAACCGGCAGACCCGTCAAGAAGGAGACGTCCTCCAGTGTGGGCAGCATATGTCCCCAAGGCATGACGAAGGCCCTGCATCTGTCATCCCAGCGCTCCCTGAGAGCCACCAAGAAGGACGCATCCACCATAAACGGTCGGACCCGGAACAGCGGCCCGAATCCAAAAGCATCCACTTGGAAGATCAGCTGATCAGGCAGTGCATGATACCAGGCCCAGACCAGCTCCCATGAAACACGGCCTCGGACCCTCTGAGGACCCTGGAAAGAAAAATCCAAAACAAGATCAGCAAATAAGGGCATAAACCAATCGAGCCTCCACCTGGTCGGACGGCAGGCCCGTCCGCCGTCCGCGCGGGCGGACGGCAGGCCCGTCCGCCGTCCGCGCGGGCGGACGGCAGGCCCGTCCGCCGTCCGTCTGCGTGGACGGCTCCTCCACCGGCCGCCCTCCCTTCGCTTCCCAGGAAATCAAAAGTGAGAAGCTCACCTTCCTCTTCGGAGGCGCCTCGTCGCCGCCGCCGTCCTCTCCATCACCTTCACCTCCTCCCTCCTCTTCCTCTCCATCGCCATCACCTTCGTCTTCCTCGTCTCCCGCTGCCGCCTCCTCTTCTCTTTCCTCTCCGGCACCACCGCCACCACCGCTGCTGCCGCTGGCAGCGTCTTCTTCACCTCCGTACGTGTCCACGGCGTCGCCTGCGCGGATGACTTCCTCTCCGCCGCCGCCGCCGCCGCCGCCGCCACTCGGACCCGCTCCCTCGCCGCCGCTGGCCCTCCTACTCCTAAGAGCGCGGGGGAGCCACACCCTCGCCATGAACGTCCACTTCCGAAGGTCGGACGAAGGAGAAGAAGAAGAAGAGCAAGAGAAGAAGAAAAAAGAACAGGTGAAGAGCGCAGAAGAAAAAGAAGAGAGGGCCGGGTTAAGTCCTGTTAAACCCCATGAGGACGGCCACGCGCTGGCCGTCCGCTGGCTTGGACGGCCACGCACTGGCCGTCCACCTGCCCATGGGCGGCCACGTGCTGGCCGTCCGCAGGCTTGGACGGCCACGCATTGGCCGTCCGCCAGCCCATGGGCGGCCACGTGGCCGTCCGCAGGCTTGGACGGCCACGCATTGGCCGTCCGCCAGCCCATGGGCGGCCACGTGCTGGCCGTCCGCAGGCTTGGACGGCCATGCATTGGCCGTCCGCCAGCCCATGGACGGCCACGTGCTGGCCGTCCGCAGGGTTGGACGGCCATGCACTGGCCGTCCGTCACCAGCGTGGACGGCCACTTGCTGGCCGCCCGCCGGCTCTCCAGGAGCCTGCCCATCCGGAGTCTATTAAACAGAAAGTTAGTCATTCAGAGGCAGATTGCTCACATGTGCAAAAGAAATTTCAGGGACAATAAGATTTTATTCATTGAAAATTGAAGGCTACATTACTCCAAAGCTCTGCGCCCCATAAAAAAGGCACAGACAGCAGGACGGATATTGGCTAAATAGCCTACATATTTTGCGACTTCCCCTGAAGTCTCTGCTACGTCTAAACATGCCTTGGTGAACCGGGAGTGACGCCGCCATGCACGTCGAAGCCGGTCTATGGCCTGAACCTCTCTCGCATACCCAGTGTGTCGCGGCACGATCAGGGTATCATGTAAGGCAGGGAATGGTACTTGTCTGGGAATACCAATCTGAAGATGACAGCGATGTCCCTGATACACAACCAGCTCATCGGGGCCAATCAGCCATAGCTCACGGTCGCGAGAAGCCCTCGTGGTAAACTCCGTGTTCCGAAGGATCATTGGGACGAAGATGAAGTTCTCAACAGCAGGAAGTTTAGGTAATCACGCCAGTCATCCCGCGTCTTCAGGTGAGCCGTGAGACACCTGACTTGATCCTCGGGGCCAAGAAGTGAGCGTGCAGGATACCACGCACTGTGCTGAAATATTCTTGAAGCAGAGGTTACACTTTCATCAAAGTCGAAGGATACATGCATTTCCATCCATAGTTGCAAAGTGAACAACTTCCTCTCGCAGATCGCCCCATGCTCATATGGCTGAGTCCGCCGTACAGGTGTGACAAGATCACCGGGGCAAGAGAGTGGCCTCTCTGCAGTAAATTCAGCACGCTCACATATTCCTTTTCTAGCACCGAGCCTGTAGTAGGGAACCACAGGACTCCCCCAAGAACCAAGCACACACCTCGCATCAGCCTTTCAGGATCGACCACCTTGCGCTTAATTTCTCGGATCAACCAGTATGCAAGGCGGTCAACAAGAATCCCCCGGCTGTTGGTCATACGGCATGCTTCCCGTTTATCTTGCACAATGTCAGCAAAGGTCTCTTCCCACGAAGGCAAGCTAGAGGGATCACCAGCGGCTAGGTCTTCCCAACCATAGAAGGTCTCCACCTCCTCCAGTAAGACTGTTGCCTCGAACTCCCTGAACACAAAGGTGTGGGTCTCCGGGTGCCACAACTCCAGCAGCGCGCCCAATCCTTCCCAGTGCCAGTGGATGGCAGTAAACCACTTTGCAAACACGATGGAGCGTGTCAGGTTCCATCGGTGCATGTACACCCTCATGCTCAACGTTATCACCTCCAACAGAGATGCAAGCCAGGCATATTTGCGGATATGCCTAGCATCTGGGAACTTTGGGAGAGGCTGCAAGGTAATCAAAAAATCAACATAAAAAGAAAGGAGAGACGAGGCAAATAAAGGTCCTAGCATACCTGCCCGTGGGCCACCAGGTTACTCAGGTGGCCATCCACATCAGACAAAACTTCAGGTCCTCTGGCAGTAACAGAAGTAGAAGACGAGGCCATCCTTGCACAGGAAAAGTGGAATTCTAGAAGAGGACCCCGCAACAACAATCCTTTTATTATCTCGGGATAACCCCAACACTTTCCACGCTCCGCAAAAGACGGAAAGGCATCCACATCCCCTTCTTTTCCCTTTTGTGGACGGCAAGCCCTTTGCCTTCCACCTTTTCGTGGAAGGCAAGCCCTTGGCCTTCTATCACTTTGAAAGAAAAGCCCACGAGAGGACAAGATGCCTCTCTCCCCTCTCTTCAAGGAGGTAATCTCACCCCATAATTAAGGTGACCACATTCATCAATGAATTAATGGCCCATCTCGGAATTCGAGTCGAAGCCATATAGGATTGGCACTCTACCAATAGAATAGCCAGATCTTCCATATCGGCTTCGACTCGAAACAAAACGTTTGCTTCTTATTTTCCTGCAATTTGATATGTAATGTTGTGATTACTGAAAATATGAACGTTGCTGATGTGCGTTCTTGCAGCTGCAGGGAATCGGAGGCAAATAGCATCGAAAACACAGGAGGCTAATAATTTTGGGCATATAGACTCTGAGTTCCTCTTTAAACAAAACAATGAGGAGTCTATATTCTCCAAGTTATTCGATTGGCCAATAAATCCCTCCTGTTTGCATTAGGAATTGCATTAGGAATTTGGTTTCTAATTTTTAAACCAGCATGCATTGCATAAGCATCATCCACCATTCCCGCCTTAGGGGCAATGACCATCATTCATCACTTTGCTTAACCCATCGCTGATCTGTGATTCTGGCAGTTGTGTGTCTGTTAGCCTTTTGAATTGCAAAGCCCTCTTCCGCTTTTCAGCACGTGTGCTTGAGATTCTCTCACTTGGCGATCCCATAATGCGCCAGGCCACCGCGCGCCCGTTGTGTTGAGAGTTCTTCAAGTCACACTCCTACACCTTTCATGCTCGAGATCCCCTTGGGCCAGATCGTTATATTCTGGTACGCCAAGGCCTCGCGGTTCCAGCACCCGGGGGTCCCACGGACTGTGATTCTCTAGTACTGAACCTTGTTCCTTTTCCTAAACCACTCTTGCAACTCAAATAGCCAGCTTTCATGCATTTGCCGCATTCGCATATCATCCTTGGATATAGCTCATTCATTTTCCGGGCGGTCCAAAATCAGCTTCGATTTCCGGAACACCTATTTATCATTCCGTTTCACTCCACTGCAAAACAGGTGTCCCGGAGGGGCATTTGTAGACACCGATTTTGGACCAGCCTTTTGGTCATAAATCCCCTCCACCATCAGCCCGTCATCATAAATCCACTCATTTCAGCCATTTAAGCCCACTACCAGCCAGGCCCATCAACCAAATTCCAATCCTTTTCACCTTTTCGTGGAAGGCCAGCCCCCTTGCCTTCCACCACCTTCGAAGGCCACCCCTCGCCTTCCACCACCTTCGAAGGCTAGCTACCTCGCCTTCCTCCGTTTTAGCCACCTTTTTCACTTTTTTACCACCTTTTCGTGGAAGGCCAGCCCCCTTGCCTTCCACCACCTTCGAAGGCCACCCCTTGCCTTCCACCACCTTCGAAGGCCACCCCCCGCCTTCTACCCCCTTCGAAGGCCAACCACCTTGCCGTCCACCTCTTTCGCCATCCTTTGCACTTTTTACCAACTTTTCGTGGAAGGCCAGCCCCCTTGCCTTCCACCACCTTCGAAGGCCACCCCTTGCCTTCCACCACCTTCGAAGGCCACCCCTCGCCTTCCACCCCCTTCGAAGGCCAGCCGGGCCGCCTTCCACCTCAAGAATGGAAGGCACGTCACCTGGCCGTCCACTCCCTTGACTCCGTCTTCCCCACGATCTCCTCCACTCACCGCCCTCGTTCCCCACTACTCCGACCACTCCCCACTCCGGCGACTGCCACGACCACTACCTCCGACCCTTGACCATTTCCCATTGGTTGAAGGGTGATTTACGGGGATTTAGACCCCTGTTTTCTCCTTTTTTCCCTTCATCTATTTAAACCCCCCACATCCTCGCGAGCAGGAGAGCGGAGGGACTAAAAAAAGGAGAGAAAGGCTTTGAAAGAGGTCAGAGGTTAGAGGTGAGAGGTTAAGAAGAAGAAGGATTCTTTGGGCAGAGAGGGGTCTTCTGGTGAGAAGCTCGAGGATACTCCAAGGAGGAAAGCTCAGGCTACATCTGGAAACGGGCTTGCCTTTCTAACCTTTCCCTTTTACCTTTTCTTATTCATTCCATTGCATTAGTGATACCACTCCACTCCCCCCACACGCAACTCCTCTTCATTTGCATGCATGCACGTAGGATGACTCAGTAATCCTTACCCCTACAGAGGTTCCAAAAAAAAAACGGGAGGTGGGTGGCCGTAACATATGGTCACCTTCCCTCCCCATCACCCGTCCGGTGCGTTTCCCACTTATTTTAGTTAGTTTTCTGCATCTGTATGGATAGATTTTGCACATTAAAGTTTTAATCGGGTTCTTCTTCGTCTGGTCTTTTCTTTTCAGGGATCCTTACCACCTAAACGCGTGCAGAGTACCGGGCTCTCTCCCTTTGGCCGGCCGGAGGAAGAGAAGGAGGAACTGACGTCTCCCGCTCTCACCAAAATCGCGATCACCTTCTACACCCCTGCGGAGCATAGGAACCCAAAGGTAATGCTCCTGGCGATCACTCTTTATACTCTAACCCTTCTGCTGAATCGCCAGTGCTGAGACGGACGGGAAGAACCCCGAATTCCAAAGCTTCGTCGCTGCTGCGACGGGAAAGGGGGAACGTTCCGGGCGCCTACAAGCACCTGGGAGCGGCCTGGGTTATAGGCCGAGAAAAATGAAGCAGGACATTGTTCAGCAAGCAGAGAATGAAGGCGGCCAGAAAGTCTAGGAGACAATGTCTACACCGCACAAGGAAGGTCGGGATCTCCTAACATGGACTCTATACACTCATTTTGTAAAGGGGCCCATAATAAGCCATGACAACACGGTGGTCATTACTTCGTGTTTTGACCTCTATGATATATATGGGAGGGACTTGGCTAGGCATTGCTCAGAACTACTCACGTACCAGTCCTTGGAGGCTCTGCGGCCTATGAAGAGGAGAAACTTCCAAGATCCTGAATGTGAATGGTACAGGTGGTTCGATCTAAGAGACCTCTGCATCGCACTGAACAGACTGTTTCTAGATCCTGCAGAACACAAGTGGCCGCCCCAGATCGATGAGCTGATCGAAGGTCCCGGTGCTATTTTCGACAAGAGGATACTGTTGTCAGAAGAGACTGATGAAGGGGAGCCAGATGACCCCTACGAAGCTGGCTACACCACAGATCTGCTTTGGAGGGGGACTTATCCTTCTCATGTTTTCATGCTCCACACCTTGTTTCACACATTGCTCCTGACCCCGACTTGGTCGCGGCTCATTATTGAAGACATTCCACGGGCCCCGCCAGTTATGATTGCTCTGTCCCCACGGGACCTCATTCCACCACCTCCTCTCGATCTTGAGAGGATGTATGATTTAATCTGGGACATACTGCTGTATGATCCCCCTAATCCTTTGGCCTTGGTGCCACTTCTTCCATCCAATTCTCCTTCTATTCATATTCATTCATGTTTTATGCTCAACTCCTCTACTGTCCAAAAAAAAACGCCAATTTGGCAACAAATTCTTCCCAGATCCTCATTGAGGAAACCTCTTACTTGTCCGATTACACCCCATCGCGCGGGTCTTTCGGTCAAGATTCTCTTCTAGAGCTACTCTGCCCCTCCCCCCGGGAGGATTCTCCTGTATTTCCATCTGTATCCCATGATTTTCATTTTGCTTCATCTTCATTAGGTCAGAATAGGGAGTCTAGTGAAGTTAGACAGTCTAGCTCTAGGCATGTTAGTCAGGTTAGGAAGTCTAGGAAGTCTAAGGGTAGACGAATTCCAGATAGATACCTCCAGGACTTAGCTAATAGATGCTTTTCTTGCTCTTTAATCCCTCAGTTATTAGAAAATCCAATTCATATGCCAGAAGATTGTATGGACGATGAGTCAGTCAATGTTGGGTATGGGGTGTATGAGTTGATACATGAAAAAGATCCCATTATTGAAGATGAAGAAGATGACGAGGACGCAGCTGAGGCATATGCCAGTGGAGTGAAGAGATTCGATGAACCCTCAGCTGCCGTAGAAGAGCCCACCAGAGAAATCATTTAGGGACTAAAGACGAACCTAAGGTTGTCCTCGTCAGCTAGAATCTTTCTGAGGAAGATGAGAAGGCAATGGTACAAGTACTTAAGGACTATAAGGACACTTTCGCCTGGAGTTATGAAGATATGCCGGGGTTAGACTCGTCATTAGTGGAACACAGATTGACATTGAAGGAAGGAGCTAGCCCTGTCAAGCAGAAGTTAAGGCGATTCCACCCGCAAATGGCTCTAAAGATGAAGGAAGAGGTCGACAAATTACATAAAGCCAAATTTATTAGAGTTGTCCTTTATCCACAATGGGTAGCCAACATAGTCCCAGTTATGAAGAAGGACGGGAAAGTCAGGATTTGCATTGACTTCCAAGATTTAAATCAGGCGTGTCCTAAAGATGATTTTCCATTGCCTCATATTGATGTACTCATTGATAACACTGCTGGCTATAAGACTATCATTTATGAATGGGTTTTCAGGATACAATCAGATCAAATTGGCAGAAGAAGATCAGGAAAAGACATCATTCACTACACCTTGGGGAACGTACTGCTATGTTGTCATGCCATTTGGGTTAAAGAATGCTGGAGCCACTTATCAGAGGGCTATGATGGCAATATTTCACGACATGATGCATATAGATCTGGAAGTGTATGTGGATGACTTGTTGGTTAAATCTAAGACGAAGGTGGAGCATGCCAAAGTTTTGGCAAGAGTGTTAGAGAGGTCAAGGGAGTATCAGTTAAAGATGAACCCCAAGAAATGTGTATTCGGGGTATCTTCAGGGAAATTACTTGGGTTCATTGTCAGCAAACGGGGAATTGAGATCGATCCCAACAAGGCGAAGGCTATCAGAGAGATGCCACCTCCCAAGAACTTGAAGGAGTTAAGAGGATTAATCGGGAGGTTGCAATTTATTCGCCGTTTTGTCTCCCAGCACTCACAAAGGTGTAAGCCGTTCTACGAGCTTACCTAGCCGGGAGTCAAATTCGATTGGGACGATAAGTGTCAGGAGGCATTCGATGGATTAAAGAACTATTTGGCAAAACCTCCTGTTTTGAGACCACCATCTCCAGGCAAACCATTGATACTTTACATTTCTGACCTGGATGATGCAGTAGGGGCTGTCCTAGCACAAGAGGATGAAGAAGGAAAGGAGAGGGCAGCCTACTATCTCTCTAAACTTCTCAACCCTGCTGAACAGAGATATACAGCGATGGAGAAAACATGTGCAGCATTGGTCTGGGTTGTTCTGAAATTGAAGCATTATTTTCTAGCCCATGAAGTCCATCTCAGTGCTAGGATGAATCCGATCAAGTTTCTTCTGGAGAAATCTATTCTTACTGATAGGTTAGCGCGATGGCAAAGCTTTCTATCTCAATTCGATATCACTTACATTCAGCAGAAAGCAATCAAAGGCTATGCCATAGAGGAACATCTAGCCCATCATCCCCTTCCTCGTTTTGATCCAGTCCAATCGGAGTTTCCGGATGAGGAACTGATGTCCATAGACCAAATCAGAGATGATATGTGGACTCTGCATTTTGACGGAGCTCTGAATTCCCATGGAAAGGGTATTGGCATTGTTCTGTTATCACCCGAAGGTATCACCATTCCACAAGCCTTTCAGCTTGACTTTCCAGTCACCAACAATATAGCTGAATACGAGGCGCTCCTTGCTGGCCTCGAGGATGCTCATTCCCATGGTGTTACCAAACTCAAGATTGTGGGTTATAGCCAATTGATTCTTCGCCAAGTGTTAACCAAGTATCGAACCCTTGATCCCAAACTCAAGCCTTATCAAGAACTTACTTCTGCTTATTCAAAGCTTTTCACCAAACTGATCTTCGTCCATGTCCCTAGGAATCAGAACATCTTAGCTGATGCTCTAGCCTCACTTGCATCTTCTCTTGATTTTCTAATCAGCAGGCAATCTGAATCAATCATAGTTCATAAGCGTCTTTCACCCGCCGTGAAAGACCCTTCATTTCTTAGAACTAAGGAGAAGTTGTTGAAGAAAGTCAGAGATGGAGATATCGTGGAAAAGAGAGAAATCATGTTGATGGAGCTGTTAGAAGAGATGGATGATGAACAGAAGTCATGGTACTATGAAATTGCCAAATATTATGAAGATCAATCGTATCCTGAAGAAGCCACAGCTGAGGAGAAAAGGGCTATCAGGAGAGTTGCTCAACGATACACCCTAGTTGGGGGAGCACTGTACAAAAGAGGTTTTGATGGAGTTCTTCTGAGATGTCTGGACGAAGATGAGCATTGGAAGGTTATGGAAGGAGCTCATGCTAGAGTTTGTGGTGGCCATGATAATGGACAAATGCTAGCAAAGAAGATCCTTAGACAAGGATTTTATTGGCCAACCATGGAAGAAGACTGCGTAGGATATGTCCGTAGGTGTGCTAAGTGTCAACTTCACGCCGACAAAATCCATTCTCCTGCATCTTCACTCCATCTTGTTTCTTCCCCATGGCCTTTCTCCATATGGGCTTTCGATATCATTGGACCCCTTGGCAATCCTGATTCCGGCATCAAGCAAAAATCTTTCATCCTCACGGCAACGGAATACTTCACCAAGTGGGCAGAAGCTGAAGCATACACGGAAGTCAAAGCATCAACCGTCTGCAAGTTCATCATGAGAAACATCATCACCAGATTTGGAATTCCAAGCACCATCGTCACCGACAATGGACCGCAGTTCGTGTCACAAGAACTGAAGGACCTCTACAACAGGTACAAAATTGCATTGTATCATTCATCTCCTTATTATCCGCAAGGCAATAGCCAAGCAGAGGCAACTAACAAGGCTTTGATAAAAATCGTCAAAAAGACGTGCAAATCTAACAAATTCACAGACTGGCCAGAAAAATTGGTTGAAGCTTTATAGGCCTACCGAACTTCAATCCGCACGCCCACTGGGCAAACTCCTTATTCCTTGACATTTGGAATGGAGGCGGTAGTTCCATACGAGATCCTTATACCGTCATTAAGAGTACAATTGAACAAGGAATTTTCCATTGATGAACACCGTTCAGCACTCCTTGCTCAATTGGAACTCTTAGACGAGAAAAGATGGTCAGCTGCTAATCATGCAAGAGTTTATCAAAATAGACTAGCACGCTTTATCAAAAGAAAGTCATAAAACGTAAGTTCAAAGTTGGTGAAATGGTTGTCAAAAGGATTTTTGTAAAACCTGGTGGTCCGCGTTCTAAGCTCCAACCCAACTGGGAAGGACCTTATGTTATATCACATGCTTTTCCTGGTAACGCTTATCGTCTTGTCAATGTAGAAGGAGAAGAGCTAACTCACCCCTGGAACGGTTTACATCTTAAGAAATACTACCCTTAGGTTAAAGAGTCGATCAGCATGGTACAAAGACCAGTGGAATCAGAAAATTTATAAACTCAAATTTCCTTGTCAGTCTAGATAATTTACTTCCAAACACATTACTACACACACTGACACGTTTGATTCGTGAGTAACAAGAAATGCCAAGTTCTAAGGAATACCGAAAGCTTGACTAAAAGTGAAAAGTACAAATCATCCTTTTTAAAGCAAAATTCTATTTTTTATACTCGGCACATGATGTCGGAACGAGGCTTAGAATAGACTACCAAGAATACCCGCCATCTTAGTAGGAGGCCGTCATAAAAAAATGAGGGAGATCCGTCCCAAAGAAAAGAAAAGAAAAGAAAAGCAAAGCAAAAGGCAAAAGCCAAACGTCAAATCAAAAGGTCATTACACTACAAACGTTACATCAAGGCCATTAAATGAAACAAAAGGGAACGCAAGGTCGATAATTACCTCGGAAAGAAAATGACCGAACCCCAACAGATATTAGGGTAAGAAAGGAACATCTTTTTAGGTCCCCGGAACCTTCTCATAGGCTTTCTAAACCTATTCTTCTTTTCTTTCTAAAGAGGCGTACTCCAAACTTAAGGAATGGCCTAGATTGACTGAAGGTCAAATCATCAAATGGGATCACGAATGGAAACACAAGTTCAAGCACAATGGGTTTAAGTTAAATTATTAAAGAAGAATTTGGGAATTAAGTTAATAAATGAATATGATCTTTTGATCTGAGTACCATGCTGGTCTTTTAGTTCACATACATATGTCAAAAACCAAAAAAAATACATATGTCAAAATCCAAAAAAATATATATATTTCAAAAATCTAAAAAAAAAAGTACATATTTCAAAAAAAGTCAAAAAGATACACATGTTTCAAAAGCCAAAAAAAATACATAATTCAAAATCCAAAAAAAAAGGATACATATTTCAAAACAACAAAAATATTTCACTTAGCATCTGCTTATTGCATCTAGTATGCTTCATTCCTTTCATTTTCAGTGAGCATCCGTCTGCTTGTATGTTGCACTTTTGCTTATAGTTCAATTACCTTTGTTGATAAAGGCCATGCCCCTTGACCCTTCTACCAAGGATAGGATCAAGTAGTCGGTTACTTAACTAGGCAAGGGGGTAAGCCTGAATAGATGTTTAACCTGTTTGTTCAAGTCATATACAGGACACAAGGCATGAAGAGAGTTGGAATACGGATTGAAGATAGCCAGAACCTGTTTCTTCGATTGAAAGACGTCGTTGAACAACGACATATTGTGGTTCATGTTAATAGCGTCGGCGCGACACGACACATTTCAGAAATTCAAAGAAATGATTGAAGCTGGAAATATCGAGAAGATCTCATTGGGGGAGTTTATAAAGTCCCGACCGTGGCTAAAAAGACGGTTATTTCTACCCTTGTACTATTTCCTGTAATTGATTTGCATAATTTGCATTACTATATGTTAAGTATTTATTAGAGCATGTCAAGGACCTTGTGATTTTAATGAAACTGGAATTTGAGTTCCCCTACAACAAAAACAGTGATAATTCCAGAGAATTCTTAACCGCACGGATAGGCCGTTGAATTGTTAATTAGTGGGAACGATGGTTCCACTTTTATAAAACGGTGCGTGGATAAACGAGCTTCGGCTTAGTACTGAATTACAGGAATTTGTATCTTGACTCATTAATGACAATTTAACAATATTATCCTTTATTAATTTATATTTTATTTGACTTTATATTTTTCTTTTAGCCCAGCATGCATCATGTAGGACTTTGAAATCACTGTGATAAGAATTAATTATTGATTAAGTTTCAGACCATTAAATCAAATAATCCAAACATGATATAAAATATTCCATTCCGAATTTAGTATCTTGATTATCTTTGAAGTTCGCTTGAAGATATCCTTGGAATTCTATTCTTTCTTGGATTCTTTATCCAATATTTCTTATTTTCTTTTAAAGATCCATCATGGCTGCAGCATGTCCACATTGGCTGGCAAACGCTCCCCATGATGAAACCTACAGTATCTACGACCTGGGGTACTTCCTACTCTGAGGAGGTTGATCGATTTTATTTTATTTCCTTGCATACCTCATCTAGACATGATTGATTCTATTGATCCCTTTGAGCTATCTTCATCGATGATTTTGAGAAAAATTCCAATCATGTGATGTTGAGAGCGTGTCTCATCACACCTTGGCCTCACCTTTTCAGTACATTCCATTCCATTCTACTCCCTTGTAAAGACAATGCCAAGGTGAGGCAGCTGTAGACATGTTAATTTTGACATCATTTTGAGTAAATTTCATATCATATAATAATGCCTCAGAATGGTCTGATATTTAATCGTTGGTTAATTTTTATTGATCTTTTTAAATTAATTATCTGAAAAGTGTCGGGTCAAGCAGATTTGATTTAAGTTAATTAGTTGAATTGATTTTAACTCAAATTTCAGTTAAAATATGAAGAAGACTAAAAGGCGTCGACCTGTGTGGACGCCAGTTAGAGTTTATTCTTATTTTAACGTTTAAATTTGAATTTTAATCAGTTGATTAATTAACTAAAAGACGTCTGCTAGGCACGACGCGTTTTAGGTTTCCTAAGTTGTTTCTACTTTTCTTCCGGATGTTTATCTTTATCTTAATTAATATAAAAGGCATCTTCCATGGGTGACGCGTTTTATCTAATTACAGATAAAGATAAGTTTTTCCCGGATGTTTATCTTTATCCTAATCAGTCTGAAAGGCGTCTTCCATGGACGACGCGTTTTAGATAATTACAGATAAAGATGAATTAATTTGTATTTATCTGTTGGTTAAGATGGATAAATCCCAAATTTCTCCATGTAAATCCGCGGACGCAGAAGAAGTCTATAAATACCCTCCTCTTGAATGGGTGACAGGTGGTGATTAGTTAGTGATTGAAGAGTTAATGATTGAAGCGATATCGAATTGAAGATCGAAGCAACGACGTCCAAACGCCGAAGTGCTGCTGTTTCCAGAAGTCGGCGTCCGTTCTTCATCCAATCTTCATCCATTCAAGACCAAGACTTTCCATTCTTCATCCATTTGGCATAAGTCTTTCAATTCATTTTTGCATTCTTTTCATATTCACATCTTCATTAATCTTGCATTCTTCATCATATCACTCAATGCAACACACACAACACTAGCATTATTTTCAAAACCAATTTGATAAAGGGGTTTCAAAGACCATCCCAACAAGTGAGTTTTCTGTTTAGTTACATGTTGAAAACTCTGTTTAGAATGGATACTGCTTTTGCTTAAGTTCTCATTGTTTCTTTATTTCTCTTTCTATTTTCTTGCAACAAAATCAAAGGGGAGAGAATCAACAAGCAAAATCGCAAGGACTCTGGATGATCCTCAACTTCAACAGCAATCAAAGCAAGAACAAAGACAAGAAAGGGCTCTCTTTCTTCAGCCGGCTGAAGGAGGGGAACCAAGAGCTCAACATCTCCCACGTCCAAACAGGTAGGCGATCAAACTCTTTCTTTTGGAACATTTAAGTCAAAAGTTTCGGGCGATCACTTCACTTAGTTTCCTTTTAATAGGTTTATTTTGCACTTAAACAACATAGATTTTTCATGATAATCACACACTCATTTTAAGCACTCACAATCATCACAGTGGCGTGGTTGATCCTTGGACTTGAGACACCAAAGACACCTTGTCGATGGACTTCTGGACTTTGACCTTGACCTATGAATCCCTATCCACGCGATCTCTAATAGTCAAGGATCGGGTCCAGCGGAAGACCTTCGAAGGTGATTGTGTGTTCAATAAAGGATCGTTAGCTCTCAGGTAACTGGAGAGAGAATGCTCTAGAATAGATCTGCAGGAGTCTCTGGCCAGAGCAGAAACAATATCAGAAAAGTAGTTTTCAGATATTGTACAGCGGAGTCTGATTCAAGTGAGTTGACCATCTAGGGTTTGACAGTTGACCATACCCTAGGTTAACTCGAGAGCATTGTGTAAACGAAGGATTATAGCCATGCGGTAACTGTAGACGGACAGGTTCCATGAGTGGGTTGCTGAACCCCATTACCTTCCGGGATCATGCGGTATTGCTTGGCACCCAACTTGATCAAAAGTCCGACCAAATTTACATACGATGTTAATTCGGTTAAGTAATTAGTTAATATCTAGATATTAATTAATTACAATAAGTCAATAACTAGTTATTGGACTTAACAGGCTAAAAATCGGACTGGTAAATGGGCCTATAGGGTCACACGCAATAAGATTCTCACTCGGTGGTACATAAGTGGGATTTATATTAACTCGAGGACTTTTGTGAAAAGTCGCGCCGACTTAATATATATACGCGTTGTTGAGAAACCCTGGGCCAAGCTCCAGGATTTCCCCTTGCTGGCCGTCATCCCTCCTTTTCCTCTCCTCCTCTGGGCGCCCCGTTCGAGGCGCCGAGATTGTCTCCGTCTCTGACGCGCGTGATTCCCGAAAGTCGGAAATTCCCGTCGGCAGGTTTTCGGCAATCGTTGCGGTGACGGATCTTCAGCTAGCGAGCTGATACGAATGAGGGATCGAGGACGAACCACCGCGGAGGATCGCGTGGATACCGCTGGAGGCCGGACGCTTGTGCGGCTCGCGGCATCGCCTCGACGGAACCGAATCGGATTACTTCTCGTTGTTTTCGGTTTTTAGTTTTTCGTTCCGAATCGGATCAGCGGGTATCGGGCGGGATAAATTTTTGTTCATCGTTTCCGCTGCGTTCTTCGCGTCCCGCCCGGATCCCAACAGTATATTCAAGTGCATATCCATGACTACAATATGTTTTACTAACCAAACCACATAAGAAATAGCACATCACATGGCTAAATAAAAGTTTTTTAAAATAAATAATTTTGGTTTCAAAAATCAAGGAACAATCAAAATTAGGTAATTACATTTTTAAAAAGATGTAAATTTTGTTAAGCATGCAATTAAATCATATTTAAAAGCATTAACAACACATCACATGTGCACACATACAAATTGATCAATCTAGAATATTCCATGCAAAGTTAATCAATTTAAATTAATAAAATTAATATAACAATCATATTAACAATCATTAATATCAATTAATCTAACATTATACATTAACATTAATTAACAACCTTTTGTTAATTATTATAGATTCAAAATCTATCTAAGGCCCGTTAACATAAAACCAAAATTTAATTTAATTTTAAAATCACATTTTAAAAGAAAATTAAATTCTATTTTTATTTATTTAATTAAATGGGCCCTAACGGGCCTGGTCCATAAGGGCCATTAGGCTCAGCCACTGTTGAGCCAGGGTTCGGCCAGTGGGCTGAGCCCAGCCAACAACTAGGCTCGGACCTAGCCCCGCCCATTGGGGCGGGCCTAGCCCAACAGGGGCCCACCCCCCGCGCGCGTCCAGGAAACCCTAGCCACACGCAGGGGGGCGCCCTGCCACCGACATCCTGCCCAGCAGGAGCCGACCGGTGGGAGGACTCCTCCACTAGGGAGGAGTCCATCCCCGACGGGGCACCGCTCGACAGCTAGGGGTCCCGGTACCGGTGCCGGTGGCCCCTGGTTCACTGGTGCCCCCCCTAGTTGGCCACCCGAGCGCCCCCCCCCCCCCCCCTTCTTACATGTAGGGAAGAAGAAGGACGTGCTCGGCAACGGCCGATGACCCCCCCACCCGGACAATCCAAGGCACCGACATGCCACTACGATGATTGGGGTACCCCCAAACTAGATTATTTTCTCACCCTTCTTCAACTCACGAAGAACACAAAAAACACCCAAAAAATTTGATTTTTTTGTTAGAAATTAGATTAAATTACCGGTGTTCATCGAATGAACACCGTTCTAACAATTAAATCAAATCAATGCATGAAATAACAACTAGAACGTTCAACTTGGAGATCGAAATGGTGAAGAACACAGTGGAACCTGGCTCTGATGCCACTGTTAGATTCGTTGTGTCGGAATCATGAAAAACACAACGGAAAATAAATTTCGGATCCTGTGCTGTTTCGAATAAACAAATTGGATCATATGTGAAAACAATTTTCACCTTGCACGGATTCGAATTTACGTTCGTCTGGTTCCGTCGGTATGATATCGCAAGTTGCGCAAGTGTCTGTCCTCTAGCCGTATCCATGTGGTCTTCCTCTGGATGGATCGTCCTCTCTTCCTCACTCGGTGTAGCGTCTGTAGATCCCGTCTGGCTACGCGTAATTTTCCTCGACATACAGAATCAGTGTTCCCGTCTGACGGGAAGCGGAGCCGGCAGGAGGCGGAGCAAAGCCATCAGGGGCCGCCCTCTGAGAGGGGCGGCCAGAGAGAGAGGGGGCGGCTAGCACAAGTCATAGTTGCTGGCCTCTGATCTAGCAGCGGATCTTTTATAATAACTAGTTTGCGATTTTTCAGAAAAAACCTACATATCATAAAACCCATTAAATAACCTATCGACTGAAGACCTTTTGCGTGGGATCCTCTAGGCCCAAATATCAGTCCAATTAATGACCCATTAAACTCAGTAACTCCTTACTGACTCAGTAAATTAATTAATATCCATATATTAATTAATTAGCTGAATTTAATGTCCCACATTAAATTCAGATGGTCCTCTGATCACGTTGTGCCAAGCAACACTGCGTGAACTTGGAAGGCATTGGAGTTCTGCAATCCACTAATGGAACCTTTCCGTCATCAGTTACCGTGTGGATATAATCATTCATTCGTACAATGTTTCTGAATCGACCTAGGGCATTGTTTACTGTTAAAGCCTAGCCAATCGATTCACTTAAATCAGATGCCGCTAAACTCTATCAGATAACTCCTTATCTAATACAGTGTCCGCCCTGGCTAGGGACTTAAGAGCATCATTCTTGGGACATTCTCTCTCCTATTACTGAGAGAGGATGATCCCTTGTTGACCGCACAATTGCCTGTGAGGGCATCTCCTTGAACTCGATCACTTAACTTATTGATATCCCATGGTTAGGGATTCGTTAGTCAAGGTCAAAGCTCAGAGACCTACTAACAAAGTATCCTTGGTGTCTTAGGTCCAAGGACCAACCACGCAACCGTGACAAAGAATCAAGCTAACTGTGACAAAGAATCAAGCTGGTTAACAATTAGGTAAATACCATCCAACGATTCATGGCCGGATTAGTTTAGTAAACTCAGTCGCCAATGAGCACCTACAGGTCCAACATAGTGTCTCCACACAAGTGACTAATAGGATCAGCCACCCTCATCAAATGAGTTGAAGAAACGTGTACTAGTCTAACCGGATGCATGATGTCCTTCTCAAGCATCCTCTGACTATGAATAATTAAGAACATGTGTTTACAAGTCTTCAGTCATGTAATTGTGATCTCATCATAATCCAGAGACCATTGCACATGTTTATGGACTTCATCGTGAAACGATAAACCATGTCAAATTACATACAATGAATTTAAGCCATTTTATTAATAAGTAAATAATACAAAGTATTTGATTGGCTTGGAGGCCAACTAATACTAACATATGCATCATATCTGAAGAAATATCTAGAATATGCAATCCATTGACTAAATTTATAGAAGCAATTAATTTATTAATATAATAAATTGAGCAACCATTGCCCTCAGTAGTTAATGAATTTCCCAAACGATATATGCAAGAAACATAAATAATGTTCTTTATTATGGAAAGAACAAAATAATGGTATAATAGATGTAATCTATCTCTATAGGCAATCTAAGGCTTGCCGTCTTGACCATTACACTAGCAACCTTCATGCCATTCCCCAGCCTTAGATCGACCTCTCCCTTCTCTAACTGCCTCCTATTTGCCAGTGCCTGCAACAAATTGCAGATGTGAGAAACGCATCCAATAACTAATACTGGAGATGTTCAATTATCAAGTGACAAATTTAAGCTAATCATAAACATACCTAAAGATTCACCAAGCTTCTTTTACACCTTTTCTGCATGGTAGGACTTGCAGTTCTACTCTCAGTATCCTTTCATGTGACAGTGAAAGCATTCACCCTTCTCTTCGGGCTTGACCTTATCCTTCTTGACTAGACCCTTGGCAGGCTTTTTCCCTTTTCTTTTCTTAAAAACTTTGTCTACTTTCCTTTTCTTGCTAGTCTTACTAACAAAGAGTGTTAGTATTCTATGTGGCCTTTAAACCGATCATATATGATGTACAAACTTGTTCAATTATTTACTATTCAATGACAATATATTTATCTTGTGTAAATTATTTTTTTATTCAACCATTTCATATGAAGTCAAGGAATGTGTGCAATAGTTGTCAAATTATGATGAGATCGTAATAATGCGATTGACAACTTATGAACACACATTCTTAAGTGTTCCTAGTTGGAGGATATTTGAGAAGGACATTAAATATTTGGTGAGACTAGTATAGATTACTCCTTCTTATTTTATGAGGTGACCGGTCTCATAAGCCACTCGTGTGGAGACACTAAATAGAACCTATAGGTGCTCATTGGTGTATGAGTTCATTGAACTAATTCGACTTGAATTGACGGATGGTAATTTACTTGACTGTCAACCAGCTTGATTTAATGTCATAGTTGCATGATTAGTCCTTTGATCTGAGACACTAAAGACATCTTGTTGGTAGACTTCCGGGCTAAAAGCTTAGCTAATGGATCTCTAACAATGGGCTCTTAATTAGTCAAGTGCTCGGGTCCAACGGAATATCTTTGAAGGTGATTGAGCGTTCAATAAGGGATCAATTGCTCTCGGTAATTAAAGAGAGAATGATCTAAGTAAGATGTGCGGAAATCCTTGCCTAGGGCAGACACTATATCGAAAAAAGAGTTTTCAGATATGGTAAGGTAACATCTAATCTAGGTGAGTTGACCAGTTAGGATTTTTCAGTTGACTATGTCTTAGGTTGACTCGAGGGCATTGTACGAATGAAGGATTATAGTTATATGGTAACTGATGACGAAAGGTTCCTTAGACAAGCTGTTAAACTCCAATGTCTTCCAAGATCATGCGGTATTGCTTGGCACCCAATTTGATCGGAAACCCGATTGATTATCACGAGATGATAAATCGATTAAGTAATTATTTAATATGAGATATTAAATAAATAACTTTAAGTCAGTAAGGGGTTATTGGGCTGAAAATTGAAGTGGCACTTGGGCCTAGAGGATCACACGCATAAGGTTCTTAGTCGATGGATATTAAGTGAAATTTTATATTAACTCAAGGACTTTTATGAAAAATCATCTGAGACTAATATAAATATACACCAGAGGGGAACCCTGCGCCAGGCTCCGGGGTTTCCCCAGACCTGGCCGTCCCCCTCCTCTCTCTCTCTCTCTCTCTCTCTCTCTCTCCTAGTCGGCCCCTTTGACAAGGGTGCGCCCTTCTCTCTCTCTTCTGCTTCTGCTTTCGCATAGATCGAGGCACCCACTCTTATGCCGCAGGCACCGATAATGAGAAGAAGTGCAAGAGATCATGAGGATCCATTTGGAGACAAAGTGAGGACAACCCCTTAATAGGAGAACCACGAAGATATCACTGGAGGCTAAGCATCTGTGTGGCTAGCTGCGTCACTCAAATAGAATCAAGCTTCGATCGTGAATTTGACTCCACGCAAAGTGAAGAATCATTCTTCCCTCCCTCTAGTTCTCATAAATGGATTGGGATATCATGACAAGGTTTCTAATTTCTGTTGTGTTATCGTTCTATAATATATATTATTCCTTCTCCTAGTGCAAATGATTCACGTATGTGCCAAATTATCACAATTTCATATTTTATTCGGACAAACATCCTAACCACAACATAAGGGGCCACACATACACATATACCGGGTACATAGGCAATAGCACTAAGTCTTGACTACCGTAGAACTGAAGATCACACATATCCCACCACTATACTATACTGAAGTAGGTTTCATAAATTTTACTTATTGTCCTTGGGTCACATAATACCTATCCAACAAGGACGCTTATATTAGAATCATGCCACATAATCCCCTTAAGATGGCAATGTCCATAATCACACAGTTTAAATTAATGGCATATGAATTAGAGAAATTAAAATTCATTATATTGCAGAAATTTTAAACATTCACATAGCTAATGGTATAATTTGTCAAAAATAATAAATTTTGAATAAAAAGAGACATATTTGAAGCATCGCATATCTTTGCTACAAGTTTTCGTATGGAACAGATTCCAACAATTAAAAAATGAGCTCTAAAGTATTTTAAAATTGTTATAGAATTTTTGAATCTATTTTCATAATTTTCTACCAAGAAACCTTATTTTCTAAAAATTGAAATACATTATTTACTGAAATAAATATCAAATAGATTCAAACATTTATGAAACTTGGTATACATATTATAAATATCATATGGTCCATCTCTGCAAAGTTTTGTAATTTTATGAACCCATTTGACTCAAATTCGAACTCAACGTCAAATTTCACACTCTATAGTGCGACAGATCCGAATTTAATATCAAAATAAACACTAAATGAATTTTTAAAAAAATCAAATTTTATAGATATAAACTAGGAGAATGACTTTACAAATTTTTCATGGAGACAAAAATGAATGAGTTATAAACTTTTGAACATAAGATAGGAAAAGCTAGGCAGAGATATTGTTATCGGATTATATAGATTGGAAAAATAATTATCAAATAAATTCAAAAGAATATAAAATTTTGTGAGTAGAAATGGACAGGTAGAAGGATCTACAGTCAAACATTTAGGTCATTCTGATGCCAGACGAGAAGGAACTAATCTCTGAAACTAGAGAAAAAAAAACCCACATCAGACGGCCAGACTGTTGGCCTTCTGATCGAAACGACGGCCACCTAGCTAATTGCCTAATGGTCAGATAGGTGGAGCATCATACGGCTGCTAACGGCCACTATAGGCCACCAGACACGCAGGAACATATCGGAACATGAATTTTTATTGGGTTTTGAAATTTTCTTCAAAATAAAAAGATTTTAAATTAAAATGAAAATATTCTTTTACCAATTTAGACTTTGAAATCGTAAAGACATTTAAATTTTTCTATAGATACAAATTAAACCATAAAAGAGGGTAATAATCATCGCCTAGCTCTTACGCTAGAACCCTCAAATCCGAAATCCACCGAAAGATCTCGACTCCCAGTACGAATCACTACTTCTTAGCCTTCCTCCACGGCCTACAATACTCCAAGAGGACAAAGAACTACAAAATTATAAGCTTTCCTTAAGAACAACCTTCATCTTCTTCACTTTCTTTAAGAACAAGAACCAAGCATCCACCTTTCAATGTAGAACGACGGTTAAGTTTACCTACGCCCTTAACCACCTGATCCAAACAACATCTACAAACTACCTTTGGATCAAATTAATATGCCCTTCCACGAATTAGAGAGAATCCGACTCCAAATCGAACTCCTCTCCCTCAACTCTACCTTTCTGAAACTAAACTTTCAATTTTTCGACTGAGTCAAAAAATGTATCAACAAAAATGGTCTTCTAAAAAGTTGTAGACCTCTTCGATCTCTTTTCAACGGTATCAACCATGGTAAAATCTGAGTTATACACTAACAGTTATCACTAAAATACTGACTTACTGTCCTGGTTCTCTGAACTCAAAACATTTCTCTAACTTAATGGGCTAAACTACCTAAAACTAAGTTAATAGGCCTACTCAATTAACCATATTATACTCTATTTGTCTATTTAATTATTTATTATTATTATTATTAATTTATTTAATATTATTTCTGTTTAAAAAAATACTGGATATTGCACCTCAACATGACAAGTATTTACTACTCATCTGAGAGCTCAGTACCAGATGTAAGGACTGAGACTCCGGTTAGAGTTATAAGATTGGAATTTAGTTTCTCGAATTTGGATATGAGTTTCTAGGGGCCTAGAGTGAGCTCTAAATTGCGCCCAGCATGTTGGACACCTTTTAAAAGGCGTCTACCGTACCCAACATGATTCAGCTTCATGCATACGCACCCCATGGCCATGCATGGTAACCACGTGGCTGACCCCCTATTAAGTCAGTTGAAACGCATAGGAAATGGTGGGCACATTTTGCAAAATGCGTCATTCTGTGTGGACGTGATTTCGCTGACTTATGGGTTGCAACCCACCCCGTGGCACCCCCAGGCCGAGCTGGAGACACCTACGTAAGGGACTTGGGAGGTCTTAAACCCGAATTCCTCCTCCCCCTCCTCATTTCTAACCTCCCTCTCTCATTTCCTCCCTCCCTCCACCCTTCTCCTTCCCCCATTCCTCTTTCTCCTCCACCATTCCACCTTCTCAAGCCATCCCCCACATCTCCACCACCTCCATTTCCACCGCGATCTTATTCTCCCCAGACGGTAGCTGACGTCTTGGCGGGTTTCGACTTCCACGATGGACTTGGTGGCAGCTTGCTGGTACGGCAACTTAGTGGCAAGAGGGCAGTCGTGGCGGCTCATTGACGTTGTGGTGGCAGTGCTTCCACAGCGTGGGGAGTCAACGAGGGGTTGAGAGTAGTTCAAGTTAATAGGTAGGGTGATGATCCTCACACGAGATTCGATCAGTTCATTGCATGATTTTGGTAGTTTCATGTAAAAATCCATACTTAGGATCTCTCCCTCTACCATCCTCTATGGCAAGCTTAGTTTTAATCCTTTTACACTAAGTGATTTCACCTTGACTATAGTGGTTTTATATTGATTGGATGATTCTTGTTTCTATGGGGTGTTGGGGAGGATTGTGAGTATGTTATGGGGGATTCTTCCTTATGATAATCATGGCTAGTGTAAATTAAATATCATGCTCGGTGGTTAAATTCTTGTGTTAAAGTTGGTAATTGTGTAGAATTGCTCAAGGGACGGTGAAAGCATGTTTTATGGGGTTTAAGGGAACTATATCCTTACTGTGAATCCTCGCGAAGCTGTGGTAATTCCTGTGTGAGTTTGTGTTTTAGGCTGACCAGCGAGATACTGTCAATGATCTGACCACTGGCGTTGAAATGCATCCAAGCAGGCGAATGCGATTACAAGAGGCATCCACCAAAGTGGACGCGACTCAGGCCCAGAACTAATCAAGAAGAATTGTTAAGGATATGGCCTCAGGCGCTGAAACGTGTCCAAGCAGGCGAACGCGATATGCAAAAGGCGTCCACCTGTGTGGAAGCTATTTAGGCCTAGATCTGGCAACTCAAGACCATTATTTTCTACACTGATGGGGTGAAATATGTATATAGATATATGTTAAATTCCTTAGAAATTATGTAGATTAAAATTTTGTATCAGTATTATATAATTTCAATAATTACACTAAGTGATTTCAATATAAATTTTGTATATAGATATAGGTTAAATTCCTTAGAAATTATGTAGATTAAAACTTTGTATCAGTATTATATAATTTCAATAATTACACTAAGTGATTTCAATATAAATTTTACGTTCATGCATGCACGATCATCTTGCATGGCCGAGTTCGCCCTATTCACCTGGTTCGCATGCCCGTCGAGAATAACAAGTTGCCATTGGCCGTTAACGGAGGCAAGGAGGGATCCATTTAAACAAAGGTGACTATTATGGTCATACCAGAAGGGAAGGAGAAGGCTTATTGCCATAGGAAAACTCATGCTATTCTGCCCTTTATCTGTTTATAACAGAGGCAATGATAAAATGATTACTTATGTTCAGACTTACAGAACAAGCATTCCAGGACCTTCATGCAAAATCACAGAAGCCAGGACAGTCCTGGATCTGAATCGGCCGTGCAGATTGAGGTATATTCCAAAAGAGAAAATAGAATAATTGTTCATGGTTTAATTACCCGCACGATAATCCTTCATTAAGAATGACAGATTAAAATTAAAACACCCTTTTAAGCCTGGGAACTATTCCCAATCATCAGATTATATTTAAAATAATTTTAATCTAGCCCAAGAACATATACAATACAGTTTCTCACGCATAACGAGAAATTATTACTTAAAACGATGACGTTTTACGATCGAACCAGCAACCTGGCTCTGATACCACTGTAAGAAATCGCCAAAACGCGGTGAAAAAATGAAACGATTTCATGTATCGAGTTGCTGTGATCGTAAAATGGACAAAATAAATTTAACGGGAAGAACTGTTCTTCACCTTTGCGGGGTTTCGAATCTCCCGTGGAATCAACCGTTTCGGTAATCGCGCACGCGCACGATCTCCAGAGGTATCCACACGAGCTCCCGACACCGACGTGATTTCCTCTTCGGCTTGAGTACTTCAACCCAATCTCAAATCCACCATGCAGTTAAGAAGAGAGAGGGATCTTCTTTAAGAGAGAGAGAGGGAGAGGGAGAGGAGAGAGAAACTCCAAGGCTTGTGGTAGTGTACGTGTACACCTCCAACCTCTACCTCTTGGCCTCCTTTTATAAGAATTAAAGATAAGCACAAGGTTTAATTCTCATGATTATCCAAGAGCTTGGCCTTGGATAATTCTCCATTTAAATATTCATGTTTATCCTGCGGCTTTTTAAAAAAACACAGATAACTATAATATTTAACATATCTTACTGTCTTACGAGAACTTTTATGTGTGTGACCCTCTAGGCCCATATATCAGTCTAGTTTTAGGCCTACTAAACTTAGAACTAATTCTAAAGTTTAGTATTTATTAATTATTATTCAAATATCATATTTTAAATAATTAATTCAATAAATAAGTGGTTTATCATCTAATGATTAATCCACTTGACCTTCTGACCATGAACGGCACCAAACACTACCTCATGATCCCAAAAGATATAAGGGATATTGTTCCCTTTATTTGAACCTTTCTGTCTACAGATACCGCACAGATAAAATCCTTCACTCATACAATGTCCCAATAATGTAAGGGTATGGTTTTAAAGTCAAACCCTCTATCGTATTATTTAGATGAATTCTAGTACTCAGTTAACTTCTAGAAAGACATCTCTTTCAGTTGACGCTAACCAGGGATTTCTGTGTACATATCCATAGGACATTCTTTCTCAAGTCGTATACCAAGAGTGAGTGATCCCCTCTTGTTCACACAATTACCTTCGCAAGCTTTCCACTGTCTCTGAGAGACTGACTATCGTGGACTTAATGGTTAAAATCCACAAGTCAGAGAATCAAGTCATAATGGTCTACAAGTAAGGTATCATTGGTGACTCAGGTCAAAGGACAAACTGAGCTACTGCAACGATTGAATTCTCTTGTTGACTATTAGGTATAATGACCATCCAGGAATTCTAATTCGGATCTGTTTAGGAACACATTCTATAATGAGCACCCACAAGTTTGTCTTAGTGTCACCATACAAGTGAATGTGAGATCATTCACCCTCATCACATGAGCATAAATAACCTGTGTCGATCTTATCGGATATTTAATGTCCAATTCAAATATCCTATGATTGAGAACTGTTTAAGATAAGTGACTAAGAATATTGATCTCACTATCATGATCTCATCATGATTCAATATCCTACACACTTGTCTACAGACCTTCATTACGATAGTTAATTTGCGAGAACTATAAATGAAGAAATAATTGCCTTTATTAATATTCTGAACTGGATTGTACAAAGATTGGCTTTGAGGCCACCCAATTCTATCATTCTCCCACTTGAACTATAGTCAATCACCCATGTGTCTAAGTCCCATAGACTTAAGGTGACGTTCTAAATTGTTTTGAGACAATGGCTTAGTCAAGAGATCTGCTACATTATCTTCGGATGAGACTTTCTCAACCACTATATCTCCTCTGGCGATTATCTCATGGATTAGATGAAATCGTCTCAGAATGTGTTTTGACTTTTGATGCGATCTAGGCCCCTTCGCTTGAGCTATTCCCCCATTGTTGTTACACAATAATGGAACAGGATCTGAAATGCTTGGGACTACTCCAAGTGCTAAAATGAACTTTTTCATCCAAACCGCCTCCTTAGCCGCTTCAGCTGCAGCAATATATTCTACTTCGGTCGTCGAATCTGTAGTTGTTTCTTATTTGGAACTTTTCCAACTCACTGCACCTCCATTTAACATGAACACAAATCTAGACATGGAATTGTTGTCATCCATATCCAACTGGAAGTTCGAGTCTGTAAACCCTCGAAGTTCCATGTCACTTCCTTCATAGACGAGAAATATATCCTTAGTCCTTCTCAAGTATCTAAGGATACATTTCACCGCCTTCCAGTGTTCCTCACCTGGATCAACCTGATATCTACTAGTGACACTTAGTGGATGTGTCACATCTGGCCTAGTACATAGCATTGCATACATGATAGATCCTATTGCTGGAGCATAAGGATCTCTATCCATGTATGCTTTCTCTTTAGGTGTCTTGGAAGACATTCCTTTAGAGAGATAATTCCATGTCTCATCGGTATGAGATCTCTCTTGGAATTTTTCATGCCAAACCTTTTGACTATGGTGTCTATATACATGGATTGGGATAATCCGAGCATCCTCTTGGATCTATCTCTATAGATCATAATTCCCAAAATATAGGATGCCTCTCCCAAATCCTTCATGGAGAAGTTTTTGGATAACCAAATATTTACTGATGACAACATTCCTACATCATTCCCAATGAGTAGAATGTCATCAACGTAAAGTACAAAAAAGATAACCGCACTCCCACTGGTCTTTTTATATACAAAAAGTTCATCTTCATTCTTAATGAAGTCATAAGATTTGATTGCTTCATTAAATCTTAAGTTCCAAGTTCGGAATGCCTGCTTTAATCCATAAATGGATCTATGCAGCCTACATACCTTACTTGAATACTCTTTGAAAGTAAATCCTTAAGGGTGTATCATATACACCTCTTTCTAAAGGTTCCCATTAAGGAACGTTGTTTTCACATCCATTTGCCATATTTCATAATCATTGAATGCAGCAATGGCAAGAAGTATTCTAATTGACTTAACCATGGCAACTGGAGAAAAAGTTTCGTCATAGTCAATGCCTTGTCTTTGACGATACCCTTTCACAATCAGCCTTGCCTTGTATGTGTCAATCTGTCCATCTGTCCCGATCTTTCTTTTAAAGATCTATTTACTGCCAATAGGTACTATACCTTCTGGCATATTAACCAAGTTCCAAACTTAGTTGGCATACATGGACTGAATTTCTGAATTCATTGCCTCTTGCCATTTCCATGATTCTTGACTATTCATGGCTTCTTGGTAGGTTTGAGGATCATCATCTTCATTTAAGTGCATTATTGGTTTGCCGTCATCAATATGTCCAACATATCTTTTACGTTGCTCAGGCACTCTACCAGCTCTGTGAATTTTTTGTGTATTATCTTGAACAAGTTCTTGAGTCAATGGCTCATCAGATGAGCCAGCATTGATTTGTGAGTCTGAAATTTCTTCTAATTCTATCTTGCTCCCACTGTCTTCTTTTAAAAGATATTCTTTCTCTAAGAAGACATTTCTTTTTGCGACAAACACTCTTTGATCGTTGGGCTGATAGAAATAATATCCAAAAGTCTCTTTTGGATATCCCACAAACCTGTTTTTTTCTGTCCTGGAATCCAGTTTATCTGGATTATGTCTTTTGACATATGCAGGACAACCCCAGACTCTAACATGCTTAAAGTCTGGTTTCTTCCCTTTCCATATCTCATATGGAGTGGAAGATACTGACTTCCTGGGAACTTTGTTCAACAGATATGCAGCAGACAATAGTGCATATCCCCATAAAGAAGTTGGAAGTTTAGAATAACTCATTATTGATCGTACCATATCTAATAGAGTACGATTTCTCCTTTACGATACACCATTTAACTGTGGTGTATAGGGAGGAGTCCATTGAGACAGAATACCATTATTCTTAAGATATTGTATAAATTTTGTACTTAAGTATTCACCCCTTCGATCTGATCGAAGAGTTTTGATACTTTTTCCAGTTTGGTTCTCAACTTCATTTTTAAATTCTTTAAATTTCTCAAAGACTTCTGACTTATATTTCATTAAATATATGCAGCCATATCTTGAGAAATCATCTGTAAATGAAACAAAGTATGAGTAACCACCCATAACATGAGTGGACATTGGACCACATACATCACTATGTATTAGTTCTAATAATTCCTTAACTCTTTCTCCATGTCCAGAAAATGGAGCTTTGGTCATTTTTCCCATGAGACAAGCTTCACAAGTTTCAAATGATTCATAATCAAATGCATCAATATATCCATTCTTTTGCAACTTTATGATCCTATTCTCATTTATATGACCAAGCCTACAATGCCATAGGTATGATTTGTTCATATCTTTATCTATTCGTTGAGGAGACTTATTTACTAGACATATATCATATGCAATATCAAGTAAAAACAAACCATTTAACAAATATCCAAAAGCAAACAATTTGTCTCTTAGATAAATAGAACAACCATTATTCTGTAGTTTTATTGAATATCCTTCTCTATCTAAACAAGAAATAGAAATGATATTCCTAATTATAGTTGGAACATAATAACAATCTATTAGTTCCAATGAGTCTCCTGACGGCATCTGAAGTCTTACTGTCCCCACAGCTAACGCAGCAACCTTTGCTCCATTTCCAAGTCTCAGATCCACGTCTCCGCAATTCAATCTTCTTTTACTTGTTAGCACCTGCAAGTTATTGCAGATATGAGAAACACATCTAGTATCTAATACCCAAGATGTAGATTCTCTATTAGATAAGTTAAGATCGATCATGAGTATACCTGAAGCTTCACCAAGCTTCTCCTTTGCTTTTTCTGCTAGATAAATCTTGCAGTTTCTCTTCCAGTGACCTTCTTTATGGCAGTGGAAACACTAACCTTTATCATTGACTTTAGCTTTGTCCTTTTGAACCGCTGGTTTGCTTTTCACTGGCTTCTTTGGCTTACCTTTCTTAAAGGTCTGTCCAGCTTTTCTTTTCTTATTGGTCTTACCAACAAGCATAACATGTGGCTTATCTTTCTGGATAGTGCCTTCAGCTGTCTTCAACATGTTGAGTAGCTCAGCCAGTGTAACCTCAATTTTGTTCATATTGAAGTTGATGATGAATTGTGAAAATGAATCTGGTAGGAACTGAAGGATTAAATCGATGCTTAGGTCATTGTTCATAACAAAACCAAACACTGCAAGCCTCTCAATCCATTATATCATCTTGAGTACATGAGTTTGCATAGATGTGCCTTCGCTCATTCTGGTCCTGAACAGTTTCTTAGATATCTCATATCTTTCTGTTCTCGATTGTTCACCAAACAACTCTTATAGGTGATTCAGAACGGCCTTAGCTTTCATGTTATCATGCTGTCGTTGTAGTTCATTGTTCATTGAATCAAGCATATAACACTGGACTTTAATAGAGTCCTCTTTCCAGTTTTCAAACATTATTAATTCATCTTCATTAGCATTTTCACCAGGTTGTTCTGGATCAGGTTGATCAAGGACATAGGCTAGTTTTTCACACCTGAGGATAATCTTCAGGTTACGTAACCAGTCAATGTAATTTGATCCCGTGAGTTTGTTGGCATCAAGTATGCAACGAAGATGGTTAGGTGACGACATAGCGACCTACAAGGAAATATGACGAAAAATAAATAGATAGTTCTTTAAAAAATCAGATTTAGGACTTTTAATCTAGATTTATACTTCCACTATTTTTCAGCGATCTGTACGACCCTCTAATATACAGAATGGGAGATTCCGGTGATCTCCTAGTGAGGATCAAAATCCTTTGGATATCATGCATGTGATCTTGTGGTAGCACAACAAATCACATCACAATCCTCACGCATCCAACTCTTAACAATTGCAACAATTGCAATATCCGATCAGATTTAACCCCTGAATCAGAGTGATCTTGTGGTAGCACAACAAATCAAACGATTCAGTTAAGTTTATTTATCATTACTTAGATAACATGAATTCATAGTGCAATCCTTTGTGGTAGCACAACAAAACTACACTATTTGTCCATCTATCTTAATGACATCTCATGTCGTAGTCCTAGATTAATTTCTAAATCAAATAGACCTTATGGTAGCACAACAAATCCATTTGAAAAAAGAATTATCCTTAGATCTATAATGATGGTGGGTAACGTAGATTATTCTAAATATCTCACGTATACAACTTAAAATTTTAAAAGAGGATTTTTAAGTTTGATTTAAAAATCGTGCTATTAATAATATTTCAATTTGAATTATCATAATATTTAATAGAAATATATATAATAGCATAATCTACATATATCATATAAATGCAGAAAATTTAAAATAGGATGATCATGGACTACTTATTCTATCATGGAATCATCGGAGCCAAACGATGATCCATAATGAGATCCTATGGTGAATCCAGCAATCCGGATTCCATATGATGCTAGTCCGTCCTCAAGAGGTGTCTTCAGAAGATCCCGGCCTTAATAGCTTAACCCTCAAAAATTACATGCAAATATGAACATAGGACTCGCATGTCCATTAATGTACATTTAAATAATAATTTGAAACCTTGATCTTATCAAAGAGAGTATAAACTTTGAGGGAGATAGAATGTACATTAGGATTAACAGAGAGGAAGACATGCAAGTCCTATTTAAAAACATTAAATAAAACATGCATTGCATTCACACATAATAACCATCACATGATTAATCTAAGTCCATGATTATCCCACCATAAAACACATCACATGCATCAATAATTATCAGATAATTATAGTTGGTATTATTTTTATAAAAATAAAATATAATTCCACTAGTTTTTGAAATAACAATTATTTCAAGTTTAAATCAATAACATACAGAATATAATTAACTAAACTATTTAATTAACAAGTTCCTTGCTCAAACAATTCGAACAAAATAATAAAATCAAGTTATGCATAATTTAATTAAGTTATTAGAATCAAATTTTAAACTTAATTAACTAAAAGGGATTAAGTTAATGATTTAAAACTCCTTTTAAATAAATAACTTACACCCTATAGATAAAAAACCCCTTAATTAATTACCAGTTAAATAAACACTTTAAATAAACTGTTAACTAAAATTTTACAGTTTAAACAAAATATTAAAAACTGTAAAAGGGTTATAAAATCAATTTAAATGGGCTTTAATGGGATTAAAAAGGGGTTTAATAGGGTTTCAGGTAAAGGGTGGGTCAACTGGGTCCGGATCTGGTTCGGATCCGGTGGGGGTCCGGGCGAGCCAGCCTGCTGGCCTACGCGCCGCATCACCCCGCCGCCCGTTAGGGTTTGGGGTGAGGCGCGCGCCTAGTTCGACCTCGACCAGCAAGGAGGGGGAGGCCGGCTCCGGCCCAGGCGATCGGCGGCGGGGTGTCGGCCGGCTCCTTCAGTACCGGTGGACGTCGCCGGTGGCGTACCAGATGTCCCCGGACGTCCCTTTACGTTCATGCATGCACTATCATCTTGCATGGCCGAGTTCGCCCTATTCACCTGGTTCGCATGCCCGTCGAGAATAACAAGTTGCCATCGGCCGTTAACGGAGGCGAGGAGGGATCCGTTTAAACAAAGGTGACTATTCTGGTCATACCATAAGGGAAGGAGAAGGCTTATTGCCATAGGAAAACTCATGCTATTCTGCCCCTTATCTGTTCATAACAGAGGCAATGATAAAATGATTACTTATGTTCAGACTTACAGAACAAGCATCACCGGACCTTCATGCAAAATCAGAGAAGCCAGGACAATCCTGGATGTGAATCGGCCGTGCAGATTGAGGTATATTCCAAAAGAGAAAATAGAATAATCGTTCATGGTTTATTTACCCGCATGATAATCCTTCATTAAGAATGACAGTTTAAAACTAAAACACCCTTTTAAGCCTGGGAACTATTCCCTATCATCAGATGATATTTAAAATAATTTCAATCTAGCCCAAGAACATGTACAATATAGTTCCTCACGCATAACGAAAAATTATTATGTAAAACGATGACGTTTTACGATCGAACCAGCAACCTGACTCTGATACCACTATAAGAAATCGCCGAAACGCGGCGGAAAAATGAAACGATTTCATGTATCGAGTTGCTGTGATCGTAAAATGGATAAAATAAATTTAACGGGAAGAATTGTTCTTTACCTTTGTGGCGTTTCGAATCTCCCGTGGAATCAACCGTTTCGGTAATCGCGCACGCGCACGATCTCCAGAGGTATCCACATGAGCTCCCGACGCTGACGTGATTTCCTCCTCAACTTGAGTACTTCGACCCAATCTCAAATCCACCATGCAGTTGAGAAGAGAGAGGGATCTTCCTCAAGAGAGAGAGAGGAAGAGAGAGAGGAGAGAGAAACTCCAAGGCTTGTGGTAGTGTACGTGTACACCTCCAACCTCTACCCCTTGGCCTCCTTTTATTAGAATTAAAGATAAGCACAAGGTGTAATTCTCATGATTATCCAAGAGCTTAGCCTTGGATAATTCTCTATTTAAATATTCATGTTTATCATGCGGCTTTTCACAAAAATCCAGATAACTATAATATTTAACATCTCTCACCGTCTTACGAGAACTTTTATGTGCGTGACCCTCTAGGCCCATATATCAGTCTGGTTTTAGGCCCACTAAACTTAGAATTAATTCTAAAGTTTAGTATTTATTAATTATTATTTAAACATCATACGTTAAATAATTAATTCAATAAATAAGTGGTTTATCATCCGATGATTAATCCACTTGACCTTCTGACCATGAACGGCACCAAACACTACCTCATGATCCTAGAAGATATAAGAGATATTGTTCCCTTTATTTGAACCTTTCTGTCTGCAGATACCGCACAGATAAAATCCTTCACTCATCCAATGTCCCAATAATGCAAGGGTTTGGTTTTAGAGTCAAACCCTCTATCGTATTATTTAGATAGATTCCAGTACTCAGTTAACTTCTAGAAAGACATCTCTTTCAGTTGACCCTGGCCAGGGATTTCTGTGTACATATCCATAGGACATTCTCTCTCCAGTCGTATACCAAGAGTGAGTGATCCCCTGTTGTTCACACAATTACCTTCGCAAGCTTTCCACTGTGTCTGAGAGGCTGACTATCGTGGACTTAATGGTTAAAATTCACAAGCCAGAGAAAGTCACAATGGTCTACAAGCAAGGTATTATTGGTGACTCAGGCCAAAGGACCAACTGCGCTACTACAACGATTGAATTCTCTGGTTGACTATTCGGTATAATGACCATCCAGAAATTCTAATTGGGATCTGTTCAGTGAACTCATTCTATAATGAGCATCCATAAGTTTGTCTTAGTATCACCACACAAGTGAATGTGAGATCATTCACCCTTATCACATGACCATAAATAATCCATGTCGATTTTATCGGATATTTAATGTCCAATTCAAATATCCTATGATCGAAAACTGTTTAAGATAAGTGACTAAGAATATTGATCTCACTATCATGATCTCATCATGATTCAATATCCTACACACTTGTCTACGGACCTTCATTACGATAGTTAATTTGCGAGAACTATAAATGAAGAAATAATTGCCTTTATTAATATTTTGAACTAGATGTACAATGATTGGCTTTGAGGCCACCCAATTCTATCAGGGTCATTACAACATGATACCAGAGCACTTGGTCTGGATAAATATGTGAGTAACTAAGTTAAATAATGTACTTCAACAAATAAATACATTGTCCCGTACAGGCATCGCAGATGGTTTAGATTATAGGTCCTAATTCGAATTTTCTCAATCTTTGTGGACATAGGTGATACATGGCTCCTAGGAGGATACCAGATATTCACGATAAGGGAGATGCTTCTAGTGGGACCGAGGTTGGTAGGTAGAATATGGAGTATTATTTTGTAGAGGCGATGATGGAGACGATGCCTAGGTTTTAGGCTCGAGATCCTAGTGAGGGATCGAGCTCTCGAGGTGGGTCTTCGACTTTGTTAGAGAAGTTCCTAAAACTGAGGCCATCTTATTTCCCTAATCGTCTCGACCTTGATGAGGCAGCTCATTGGCTTAAGGAGATTAAGAAGACCTTTGATACCTTAGACTGTGCGGCGATAGAGAGGACTTCGTTGGCTACCTATATGCTGAACGATGATGCATATGATTGGTGGACTACCTTAAAGAGGATGGCCTATACAGATAAGAACCTTAGAGAGGTCTCATCGAAGATTTTTGTGAAAGAGTTCAACAATTAATACTTTCCTAGACATGTCCAAAAAGCCAAGGAGAGAGAATTCATGGAGTTGACCCAAGGCGGTATGTCGGTGCCTGAATATCAAATGAAGTTTGTTTCCTTAGGGAGGTTTGTGGCTTACATCATAGAAGATGAAGGGCGCATGACCGAGAAGTTGATCGATGGGCTAAGATTTGACTTAAAAAGCTTGGTGGCATCACGTTGTTATTCAGATTTAGCTTCAACAGTGAGATGTGCGGCAGCAGTGAAGGCGCAGCACGATCAAATAGCACGAGAACGGGGTATGGCAGCTAAGGGATCAACAATCAAGGACAAGATCGCAGCAATCGTTCATTCTTATGGTTCGGGATCATCTTCGCTCGGTTCTAGGTTCAAGAGGTTCTTGCATAGCAGTACAGGCAGACCCAACAAACCTAGGCAGCTGCAGTAGGGGGCAATCCAGAGAGCTCCAATGACTTGTCGTCATTGTGGTGGTACACACGGTGCGAGTCTGTGTCCAACATTTTTAGGCAGATGTTACACTTGTAATCAGTCGAGCCACTTGGTGAGGAGCCATCCTCAGAGGTACAGTTGGGGCAGGGCTCAGGAGATCAGAAGAAGCAGGACCTAGGGGAGAGTTCTTGCTATCACCAGGAAAGAGACTCAAGTGTCTAACCTAGTGAAAGGTACACTTTATATCTTTGGTAACTCTGCGCATGTGTTAGTTGATTCTGGTGCCTCGCATTCTTTTATTCTCGCACAGTTCATGGATGTTTTTTCTATATCAGTTGAAAAGATTTCTTTTGGGAAGATGGTTGAGGTTCCTTCTAGAATTTTTTTGTTAACCTATAGTTGCTTAAGTGAGGCCCCCTTAGTTATTGAAGGTCATGAGCTACCAGCTCAGCTGTATGTGCACGCTATTCAAGACTTTGATGTCATTCTTGACATAGATTCACTGGAGGCCTATTATGCTAAAGTGCATCATCACAGGAAGAGAGTGCACTTCTCCATTTCGTGTGTTCTGGCCTTCCACTTTCAAGGTATTAGGCTTTCTTCCCGTGGGACCCTCATTTCCACTCTTAAAGCTCAAAGGTTGCTTGCTAGTGGTTGTGAGGCCTTTCTGGCTTCAATAGTTGTTGCCTGCAATGATAGCGTCTCCGGTCTAATGAATGTACCTATAGTTTGTGATTTTTCGGATGTGTTTCCTGAGGATTTGTTGGGCCTTCCTCCTCAGTGGGAGGTTAAATTCACTATTGAGCTCACACTGGGTGCGATGTCGTTGTCTAAGACTCCGTACTGGATGGCTCCTGTAGAGCTCACTGAGTTGAAGGTGTAGTTGCAGGAGTTACTAGTAGGGATTTTATCCGACCCAGCACTTCTCTAAGGCGCTCTTGTTCTATTTGTTCGAAAGCAGGATGGTTCTTTGAGACCGTGTATTGATTATAGACAGTTGAAGCAAATGACAATAAGTAACAAGTATTCGATTCTCAAGATTGATGATCTACTTGATCAATTGAAGTCTCCCAGGGTGTTCTCAAAGATGGATTTGAGGTCTAGGTATTACCAGTTGAGGATCTGCGAGTCAGATGTGAGTAAGATGACTTTTAGGACTCAATATGGGCATTAAGAGTTTTTAGTTATGTCTTTCGGCTTCACCAATGCTTCAACAGCTTTTATGAATTTCATGAATAGGATTTTCATAGCATATCTAGATCAGTTTGTAGTGGTATTTGTGTTATGCCCCGTCAACTCAGTTCAATCATGCCGGCTTACTTCGAACCAATAGGCGCGCCACAATGGGAACAACCCAAACATATACTTACTCCAAAGTGAGCACATACATACATCCATAACACCATGAATCAACCATCATAACCACAAATTTATCCACTAAATAATAAATACTACAAATTACTATATTTTCCCAGGATCTCTAAACATATCCAATTATTACCTTAATTCAATAGTAGCTCGATCTTCTTGCTCTAAGTCTCCTAGTTACATAGCTTAACCTTTAGCTCTCTTTGCCTAAAAAATGTTAGTGAGCAAGGATAAGTCTCATCCGACTTAGCAAGCATATGATACCCCTACATGGTTTATCATATATAAACATAAAAAGAAACATGATAATACCATATAATCATGTCATGATAGAGTATAACATAGCAAGCTTCAGCTAAACATAAAGGATCATGGCATAGCATGGCATGGCGTGAGTATAGGCATAAAGAATCATGGCATGGAGTGAGTATAAACATAAAAGATCATGCATAGCATCATGACATAGTTAAAAGATCATGGCATAGCATGAAGTCGTGGATCATGAATATATAGTATAGGAATAGCATAAATCTTATCACTTATCTAACGGACATGCATCCAAATCACAACATGAGGAGGTTTAACATGACATGCAGCCAACAGTAAGGCAAATGCCCACTAGCACTCCCACTGCACAGCTGGGAGACCCACCCATCCCACTTGGACTGGAAGAACCGTAGTCAGGATTTTACCTATTTGCCTCGAGTTTTATACGTCTTTTAACTTAATGTCTGCCTCATAAGGATGCTTGTATGATTCGGACGCATAGACTCCTAAGGTGGCATTGTCTATAAGCTTGTTCGATTTTAAAATGGAAGACTTATAGAAAGGGGTTTAGGCGTGGGTTGGATGTTCATATAGGTTCTTATGTTATTTTGACAGCATGTTGGCTTAGTAGCACATACTTACATTTGTAAGAAAATATATATATTTTGAAAACAGGGTATTTGTGGTAAGAAAATAGCCATGAAGAAAGGATCATATACTTGCCTTTAATTAGAAGCTTGCTTAGGCATGGCAGTTACCTCCTCGCGCCGCCCTCCAAAGGGTCTCGAATTGGCACTAAGAACTCTCTACACTTCTCCCTAACTCTCCCTCTCTCTCTCTCTCTCTCTCTTCCTTGTGTTGGAGAATAAGAGGATGGAATGGAATGGGAGGGCAAACCCTATTTTTAGAGGTGGGCAAGTGTTAAAATGGGGACAAGTGTCCCTAATACGGATCACTTGGATTGGGACATGTGTCCCTTTAGGATAAGGTTCACCTAGATTGGGACATGTGTCTAGTGAGGTGGCATGGAGGTTGCTTAAGGGCTAAGAAACCTTACCAATATATTTATCATTTACCAGTATCCTTACTTAAGGGCTAAGAAACCTTACCAGTATCATTATCCTTTACCTTACCAGTAATCTTTATTTGTATCCTTATCCTTTACCAATAACCTGTACTTATTACATTTATGAATATACCATTTTTCATAATTTTGTATATGTTAGTAAAAATTATTACCATCCAATTACGCCATAAAGTTCCTAAAATTATAAGTAAACTTTTCATATAGGTATAATTTATTTGTGAGTCCTTACAGTTTGTGAATGATATTTTAGTGTATTCTTCTTCCGAAGAGGAACATGCTAGTCACCTATAGGTGGTAATGCAGACCTGAGGAAACACCAGCTCTATGCCAAGTTCAGCAAATGTGAATTTTGGCTGGGGAAGGTGCATTTCTTAGCGCATGTCATTTCTGGTGACGGTGTATCAGTGGATCTGACCAAGGTCAAAGCAGTGATGCAATGGGAGAGACTGAAGATGGTGACAGAAATTAGAAGTTTCTCTTGGGGTTGGTAGGATATTACAAATGGTTCATTCAAGACTTTTCTTCTTCCATTACATCACCCTTGACAAGGTTGACTCGTAAAAGAGTTTATTGTGGACCAAGGAGTGCGAGCGGAGTTTCGTAGAGCTAAAGGTTGGTCTCACTTCAATTGCAGTTCTGGTGCTTCCATCCAATTCCGGCGGATTTGTAGTCTATTCAGATGCTTCTCATCATAGTTTGGGTACAGTTCTGTAGAACAGAAGAGTGGTAGCCTATGCTTCTAGGCAGCTAAAGCAACATAAGGAGAATTATCCCACTCCTGATTTGAAGCTGGCAGTTGTAGTATTTGCATTAAAGATTTGGCGGAACTATTTGTATGGGGAGAAATTTTAGGTATTCACTGATCATAAGAGTCTAAAGTATGTATTTACCTAGAAAGATATGAACTTGAGACTGTTGGGTTCTCGTGTTTCTCCAAATCGCTCGTGCAGCGGAAAATAAAAGATTAAACCAGTGATCCGTTCCCATTTCAAATATCGGAAATCGATTATCGGATAATCGAAGTCTTACTGTATGCGGATTCGAATCCGCAACCATTCGGTTCCGTCAGTGTGACACCGCAAGCCGCGTAAGCGCCCGGCCTCTAACGGAGTCCACGCGATCCTCCTCACGGTGGATATCTTTACGTTCCTCATTCTTCGTAGCCACGAAACTTCTGCCGTTCGCCGCAACGATCGCTGCAACACGTGGACAGTTTCCCATCGAACGGGAGTCGGAGAAGTGGCAGAGCAGATCCGGGGATCTGGATCCGACCTGGGGTGCCAGAGAGAGAGAGGAAGAGAGGAGGGGGCGGCTAGGGTAAGCAGTAGCTTGGCCTGCTCAGCCCGTTCGCTACATTTTATATCAATCGCGCGGTTTTTCATAAAAAACCCCAGTTTATATAAAACCCACTTATTTATCCATTGCCTTGAGAATCTTTTGCGTGTGACCCTCTAAGCCCAATAACCAGTCCGGTTAATGCCCCAATAAGCCCAGTGACTCCTCACTGGCCTGATTAATCAATTAACAACTCATTAATTAATTAATCAATCGAATCAATGTCGCACATCGAATTTGATCGGGCCTCCGATCACGTTGGGTGCCAAGCAACACCGCGTGAACTCAGAAGGTATCGAGGTTAAGTAACCCACTCTTGGAACCTTTCCGCCGACAGTTACCACGTGGATATAATCCTTCATTCGTACAATGCTCTCGAGTCGACTCAGGGCATGGTGTACTGTCAAACCCTAACCGGTCAACTCACTTAGATTGGATGCCGCTGATGAATATCGGAAAACTCCTTTCCTGATATTATCGTCCGCCCAGGGACTTTCGCCCATCCTTCTGTAGGTGCTGAAAATTTGCTCATGTGATTAATGTGAAAAACTACTATGTTGTTTAGGGTAAATTAACCTATTAAAAAAATGCAACTAATGTGCTGTGATCGCCAGAAACTTTTAACTAAAAAGCTTCAAAAAGAGGTTTGATCGCTTACCTGTTCAAACGCGGAAGAATGAATTCTTGGTTCCCCTCCTTCAGCCGGCTGAAGAAAGAGAGCCTCTTCTTGTTCTTTTGTTCTTGCTGTTGAATGTTGAGGATCGTCCAGAAGTTCTCCTGGCTTCGTGCTTGATTTCCCTCTTGTTGATTTCTTGTTGTTGTTGTTGAATGCAGCAGACAGAGAGACAGAAAAATAAAGAAGAAACAGTGATGAGGATCTAAATAGAAATATCAAAGTTAACCATGATTGGAAACATATTTAAACAGCAACTCACTTGTTTTAAATGACTTTGAAACCCCTTTAGAACAGATGGGTTTTGGAAAATTAATGATGTGGTGTGTGTTGCATGCAGTGAGTATGAGAGAATGAAACTAAAGAATAAAAATGAAATTCAAATATGAAAAACTTATGCCCAGTCCAGTTGGAGAAGCCTTGAAGGATGAAGATCTTGAATAAGGATGCCGACTTCTGGAAATAGCAGCGCTCCGGCGTGGTTGCTTCGATCTTCAAATCGCTATAACGCTGAGGCTCAATAATTCTCTCTCTCTTTTTTTTAACTCCTTGAGATGCAAGGTATTTATAGGCATTTTCTGCGTTTGCGATTAACATAGAAAAATCTCGGATTTATCTACCTTAATCGACAGATAATTACTGATTAATTCATCTTTATCTGTAATTATCTAAAACGCGTCCACCATGGCCGACGCCTTTCAGATTAAATTAAGATAAGGATAAATATCCGGGAAAAGTTATCTTTATCTTTATTAGCTAAAAAGCGTCCACCTGTGTAGACGTCTTTTACACTAATTAAGATAAGGATAAACATCCGGAAGAGAAGTTAAAACAGCCTAGGAAACCTAAATCGCGTCGACCTCTCCAGACGCCTTTTAGCTAATAAATCAATTAATTAAAATTCAAATTTAAATGTTAAAATAGGAATAAAGTCTAAATAGCGTCCACATGGCTTGACGCCTTTTAGGATTCTTCATATTTTAACTGAAATTTGAGCTAAAATCAATTCAATTGATTAACTTAAACATGTCTGTTAAACCCGACACTTAAAAGATTAATAAAAATTAATCAATGGTTAAACATCAGACCATTCTGAGGCATTATTATATGATATGAAATTTACTCAAAATGACGTCAAAATTAGCGTGTCTACAGCTGCCTCACCTTGGCATCGTCTTTGCAAGGGAGTGAAATGAAATGGAATGTACTGAAAAGGTGATGCCAAGGTGTGATGAGACACGCTCTTAACATCACATGATTGGAATTTTTCTTAAAATTATCAATGAAAATAGCTCAATGAAATCAATGGAATCAATCCTGTCTGGATGAGGTAGACAAGGAAATAAAATAAGGTCGATCAACCTCCTCGGAGTGGGAAGTACCCCAGGTCATAGACACTGTAGGTTTCATCATGGGGAGCGTTTGCCAGCCAATGTGGACGTGCTACAGCCATGATGGATCTAAAAAGAAAACAAGAATATTGGATAAAGAATCCAAAAAGGATAGAATTCCAAGGATATCTTCAAGCGAACCTCAAAGATAATCAAGATACTCAATTCAGAATGGAATATTTCATATCATGTTGAAATTGTTTGATTTAATGGTCTGAAACTTAATCAATAATTAATCCTTATCTCAATGATTTCAAAGTCCTACATGATGCATGCTGGGCTAAAAGAAAAATATAAAGTTAAATAAAATATAAATTAATCAAGGATAATATTGTTAAATTGTCATTAATGAGTCAAGACACCAATTTTTGTAATTCAGTGCTAAGCCGAAGCTCGTTTATCCACGCACCGTTTCACAAAAGTGGAACCATCGTCCTCACTAATTAACAATCAAACGGCCTATCCGTGCGATTAAGAATCCTCTGGAATTATCACTGTTTTTGTTGAAGGGGAACTCAAATTCCAGTTTCATCAAAACTACAAGGTCCTTGATATGCTCTAATAAATATTTAATCATATAGTAATGCGAATGCAAAATAAATACATGAAATAATACAAGGGGTAGAAATAACCGTCTTTTTAGCCACGGTTAGGACTTCATGACTCCCACAGTGGGATCTTCTTGATATTTCTTTGAATTTTCTGCAATCAAAATTATTAGTTCCAAACAAATCTTCAATCAAAACATGAAAACATAGAATTTCGGACAAAGCACATAAAGATCTGAAACGCGTCGTGTCGCGCAGACGCCATTCAACGTTGAAAAGCGTCAGTGCTCCTCGACGCCTTTTCCTCACAGAAACAGGTTTCTGGCTGTTCTCTATTCGGATTCCAACTTTATCAATGCCTTGTGTCCTGTATACAACTTGAACAAACAGGTTAAGTATCTGTTTAGGCTTAGCCCCTTGCCTGGTTAAGTAACCGACTACTTGATCCTATCCTTGATAGAAGGGTCAAGGGGCATAGCCTTTATTAACAAAGGTAATGAGAATAATCATACTTAAGCAAAATGCAACATGCAAGCAAACAGATGCTCACTGAAAATAAAAGGAATGAAACATATCAAATGCAACAAGCAGATGCTAACTGAAATATTTTTGTTGTTTTGAAATATTCATTTTTTTTTTGTTTGGGGTTTTGAAATATATGCTTTTTTTTAATTTTGACATATATATATATATATATATATTTTTTTTTTAAATTTTTGAAACATATGTATTTTTTTTTGAATTTTGAAATATATGTATTTTTTTTGGATTTTTGAAACATACGTATTTTTTTTTATTTTTGTTGATTTTTGAAAACATGTATTTTTTTGGATTTTTGACTTATGTTTTTTTTTATTTTTGACTTATGTAAATTTTTTTTTGGGTTTTTGACTAAGAGATCAGCATGGTACTTAGATCAAAAGATCATATTCATTTATTAACTTAATTCCCAAATTGTTCTTTAACAACTCAACTTAAACCCATCGTGTTTGAATTTGTGTTTCCATTCGTGATCCCATTTGATGATTTGACCCTTAGTCAATGTAAACCATTCCTTAAGTTTGGAGTACATCTCTTTAGAAAGAAAAGAAGAATAAGTTTAGAAAGCCCATGAGAAGGTTCCGGAGACTTAAAAAGATGTCCCTTTCCTACCCTAATATCCGTTGGGGTTCGGTCATTTTCTTTCCGGGGTATTTATCGACCTTGCGTTCCCTTTCATTTCATTTCATGGCCTTCATGTAACGTTTGTAATGTAATGGCCTTTCGATTTGACATTTGGCTTTTGCCTTTTGCTTTTTTTTTTCTTTTTGCTTTCGGGACGGATCTTCCCCATTTTTTTATGACGGCCTCCTACTAAGACAGCGGGTATTCTTGGTAGTCTATTCTAAGCCTCGTTCTGACATCATGGGCCGAATTTAAAACAGAATTTTGCTTCAAAAAGAATGATTTGTACTTTACACTTTCGGTCAAGCTTTCGATATTCTTTAGGACTTGTCATCTCTTGTTACTCACGAATCAAACGTGTCAGTGTGTGCAGTAATGGGCTTGAAATTAAGTTATTCAGACTGATAAGGAAATTTGAGTTTATAAACTTTCTGATTCCATTGGTCTTTGTACCATACTGATCGACTCTTTAACCTAAGGGTAATATTTCTTAAGATGTAAACCATTCCAAGGATGTTTTAACTCTTCTCCTTCTGCATTAACAAGACGATAAGCATTACCAGGAAAAGCGTGCGATACAACATAAGGTCCTTCCCAGTTGGGTTAGAACTTAGAACGCGGACCACCAGGTTTTATAAAAATTCTTTTGACAACCATTTCACCGACTTTGAACTTACGTTCAATGACTTTCTTTTGGTAAAAACGTGCTAATCTGTTTTGATAAACTTTTGCATGATTAGCAGCTGACCATCTTTTCTCGTCTAAGAGTTCCAATTGAGCAAGGAGTGCTGAACGATGTTCATCAATGGAAAATTCCTTATTCAATTGTACTCTTAATGACGGTATGAGGATCTCATATGGAACTACCGCCTCCATTCCAAATGTTAAGGAATAAGGAGTTTGCCCAGTGGGTGTGCGGATTGAAGTTCGGTAGGCCCATAGAGCCTCAACCAATTTTTCTGGCCAATCTGTGAATTTATTAGATTTACACGTCTTTTTGATGATTTTTATCAAAGTCTTATTTGTTGCCTCTGCTTGGCCATTGCCTTGCGGATAATAAGGAGACGAATGATGCAATGCAATTTTATACCTGTTACAAAGATCCTTCAATTCTTGTGACACGAACTGCGGTCCATTGTCAGTGACGATGGTGCTTGGAATTCCAAATCGAGTGATGATGTTCTTCATGATGAACTTGCAGACGGTTGATGCTTTGATCTCCACGTACGCTTCAGCTTCTGCCCACTTGGTGAAGTATTCTGTTGCCGTGAGAATGAAAGATTTTTGCTTGATGCCGGAATCTGGATTACCAAGAGGTCCAATAATGTCGAAAGCCCACATGGAGAAAGGCCATGGGGAAGAAACAGGATGGAGTGAAGATGCAGGAGAATGAATTTTGTCGGCATGAAGTTGACACTTAGCACACCTACGAACAAATCCTACACAGTCTTCTTCCATGGTTGGCCAATAAAATCCTTGTCTAAGGATCTTCTTTGCTAACATCTGTCCATTGACATGACCACCACAAACTCCACTATGAGCTCCTTCCATAACCTTCCAAAGCTCATCTTCGTCTAGACATCTCAGAAGAACTCCATCAAAACCTCTCTTGTACAATGCTCCTCCAACTAGGGTGTATCGTTGAGCAACTCTCCTGATAGCTCTCTTCTCTTCAGTTGTAGCTTCCTCAGGATATGATTGATCTTCACAATATTTGGCAATTTCATAATACCATGGCTTCTGTTCATCATCCATCTCTTCTAACAGCTCCATCAACATGATTTCTCTTTTCTCAATGATATCTCCGTCTCTGACTTTCTTCAGCAATTTCTCCTTAGTTCTAAGGAATGAAGGATCTTTCACGGCGGGTGAAAGACGCCTATGAACTATGATTGATTCAGATTGTTTGCTGATTGGAAAATCAAGAGAAGATGCGAGCGAAGCTAGAGCGTCAGCTAAGATGTTTTGATTCCTAGGGACATGGACAAAGATCAATTTCGTGAAAAGCTTTGAATAAGCAGAAGTAAGCTCCTGATAAGGCTTGAGCTTAGGATCAAGAGTTCGATATTTAGTCAGCACTTGGCGAAGAATTAGTTGGCTATCACCTACGATTCTGAGTTTGGTAGCACCATGGAAATGAGCAGCCTCGAGGCCAGCAAGGAGTGCCTCGTATTCAGCTATATTGTTTGTAACTGGAAAATCAAGCTGAAAGGCTTGTGGAATGGTGACACCTTCAGGTGATAACAGAACAATACCGATCCCTTTTCCATGAGAATTCAGAGCTCCGTCAAAATGCAGAGTCCACATATCATCTCTGATTTGATTTACGGACATCAGTTCCTCATCCGGAAACTCTGATCGTACTGGGTCGAATCGAGGAAGGGGATGATGAGCGAGATGTTCTGCTATAGCATAGCCCTTGATCGCTTTCTGCTGGATATAGATGATGTCAAATTGAGATAGAAAGCTTTGCCATCGCGCTAACCTATCAGTAAGAACAGATTTCTCCAGGAGGAATTTGATCGGATTCATCCTAGCGATGAGATGGACTTCATGGGCTAGAAAATAATGTTTTAATTTCTGCACAACCCAGACCAATGCTGCACATGTTTTCTCCATCGCCGTATATCTCTGTTCAGCGGGGTTGAGAAGTTTAGAGAGATAGTAGGCTGCCCTTTCTTTTCCTTCCTCATCTTCTTGTGCTAAGACAGCCCCCACAGCATCATCCAGGACTGAAATATAAAGTATCAATGGTTTGCCTGGAGATGGTGGTCTCAAAACAGGAGGACTTGCTAAATAGTTCTTTAATCCATCGAATGCCTCCTGACACTTATCGTCCCAATCGAATTTGACTCCCGGCTTGGTAAGCTCGTAAAACGGCTTACACCTTTGTGAGTGCTGAGAGACAAAACGGCGAATAAATTGCAACCTCCCGATTAATCCTCTCAATTCTTTCAAGTTTTTGGGAGGTGGCATTTCTCTAATAGCCTTCGCCTTATTAGGATCGATCTCAATTCCCCGTTTACTGACAATGAATCCAAGCAATTTCCCTGAAGATACCCCGAATACACATTTCTTGGGGTTCATCTTTAACTGATATTCTCTCGATCTTTCTAATACCCTTGCCAAAACTTTGGCATGCTCAGCCTTTGTTTTCGATTTAACCAATAAGTCATCCACATACACTTCCAAATCTATATGCATCATGTCATGAAATATTGCCATCATAGCCCTTTGATAAGTGGCTCCAGCATTCTTTAATCCAAATGGCATGACAACATAACAGTATGTTCCCCAAGGTGTAGTGAATGATGTTTTCTCTTGATCCTCTTCTGCCAGCTTAATCTGATTATATCCAGAAAATCCATCCATAAATGATAATGTCTCATAGCCAGCGGTATTATCGATGAGTACATCTATATGAGGCAATGGAAAATCATCTTTAGGACACGCCCGGTTCAAATCGCGGAAGTCGATGCAAATTCTGACCTTTCCGTCCTTCTTCATAACCGGGACTATGTTAGCCACCCATTGTGGATAAAGGACAACTCTAATAAATTTAGCTTTATGTAACTTATCGACCTCTTCCTTCATCTTTAAAGCCATTTGTGGGTGGAATCGCCTCAATTTCTGTTTGACAGGGCTAGCTCCTTCCTTTAATGTCAGCCTGTGTTCAACTAAAGACGAGTCTAACCCCGGCATATCCTCATAACTCCAGGCGAAAGTGTCCTTATAGTCCTTAAGTACTTGTACCATTGCCTTCTCATTCTCTGTAGAAAGACTTTTACTGACGAGGACAACCTTAGGTTCGTCTTCAGTCCCTAAATTAATTTCTTTGGTAGGCTCTTCTACGGCAGCTGAGGGTTCATCAAATCTCTTCACTCCACTGGCATATGCCTCAGCCGCGTCCTCGTCATCTTCCTCTTCAACAATGGGGTCCTTTTCATGTACTAATTCATAAACCCCGTACCCATCATTGACTGACTCATCATCCATACAATCTTCTGGCATCTGAATTGGATTTTCTAGAAACTGAGGGATTAAAGAGCAAGAAGAGCACTTATCAGCTAAGTCCTGGAGGTATCTATCTGGAATTTGCCTACCCTTAGGCTTCCTAGACTTCCTAACCTGACTAATCTGCCTAACTTCACTATCGTAACCTAACGAAGATGAAGCAGGATGAAAATCCTGGGATACAAGTGGAAATACAAGAGAATCCTCCCGAGGGGAGGGACAGAGTAAATCTAGAAGAGAATCTTGACCGAAGGACCCGCGCGGAGGGGTGCAATCGGACAAGTAAGATGTTTCCTCAATGAGGATTTGGGAAGAATTTGTTGCCAAATTGGCGTTTTTTTTTTTGGAAAATGAAAGAATTAAACATAAAGCAAGAATGAATGCAAATGGAAGGAGAATCAGACAGAGGAAGAGGCACCAAGGCCAGAGGATTAGGGGGGTCATATAGTAATATGTCCCAGATCAGATTATACAACCTCTCTAGATCGAGAGGAGGTTGTGGTATAATGTCCCGAGGGGACAGAGTAATCATGACGGGCGGAGCCCGTGGAATATCTTCAATTATGACCCGCGACCAAGTCGGGGTTAAGAGTAGTGTACGAAATAAAGTATGGAGCATGAAGACATGTGAAGGATATGTCCCTCTCCAGAGCAGATCTGTTGTATAACCAGCTTCATAGGGGTCATCTGGTTCCCCTTCATCAGTCTCTTCAGATAGCAGCATCCGCTTGTCAAATATAGCACCAGGGCTTTCAATTAGTTCATCAATCTGCGGCGGCCACTTAGGTTCTGCAGGATCCAGAAATAGTCTGTTCAGTGCAATATACAAGTCCCTCAGATCGAACCACCTGTACCATTCACATTCAGGATCATCAAATTTCCTCCTTTTCATAGGCCGCAGAGCCTCCAAGGATTGGTACGTAAGCAGTTCAGAGCAATGTCTGGCCAAATCCCTCCCATAAATATCATGGAAGTCAAAACAGGAAGTAATGACTACCGTATTATCATAGCTGAGTATGGGCCCTTTCAAAAAATGTGTACACAGGGTCCATGTTAAGGGATCTCGGCCTTCTTTAAGTGGCGTAGACATTGCCTCCCAGATTTTCGGGCCTTCTTTGATTTCTGTTTTCTGAACCGGATCTTGCTTCAATTTTATTGGCCTATAGCCCAGACCACTTCCAGGTGCCGCTCGATGATTTCTGACAGGAGTGGTCCTGCCTTGCAATTGTGTGCCCAGACCTTTCCCAGGCTCGTAGCCGTTCTTCATCATGATCCTCCATCATGGGGTACTCATGCACTTCCCCCTCTTGATAGCATCTAACGGATATGGAGAGATAGTAGCGGCTTTCAGAGGATCAGCCACTGGACGGTAGACCTGTAATACCGACAGAAAAGGTTGTCGGCCAGGTAAAACAGCAGATTTGATGTTCAATGAGTGAGCAGCAGCAAGGATCGGCATGCTCGTTACTTTAATTATTCGTCCTTTGAAAGAAAATTTGAGGCATTGATGATTCGTAGAAGGAATCGCCTCGAGAGTTTTAATATAAGGACGACCTAAAATGGCATTTATGGAAGGGTCGATTTCCAAGATGTGAAATTCAACCTCTGCATGACTTACAGGGCCCAGCTCCACCTTTAAATAAACCATTCCCAGAGGGGAACGGGTAGAATTGTCATATGCTGTTACTGATATGGGGCTGGGCAGCCATTTCTCTTTGGGCACACCACATAGCTCCAGGGTCTTCGGAGGTAAAACATTGATCGAAGCCCCTGTGTCGACCAGGCATGCATCCACGGCCTTCTTACAGATGTTGACCGTGATACTCAGAGCCATGCTTCTGGCTGCCGGCGGTGCTAGTTCCGATGTATGGAATGTTATAGAGGGTTGATCCCCCTGAGGAACTAGTAGTGCTGCAATCTTCTCTACCGGCACGTCTTCATTGACCATCACCTTCTGCAGATATTCCATTAAAGCTTCTTGGTGACTCTTGGATCTTTTGATCAGTTCAAGTATAGTGATCCGTGCCGGTGTCCGATCCAGGTGTTTCAACAGGTCGTATTGAGTGCCTGGTGCACTCTCTTCATTGTGGGCTTCCTCAGTCGGCTGTGATGGGCCGTCTCTGACTGTGGACTGAGGAAAGACCTTGTTGAAAATCCTTCCACTCCGGAGTGCGTGTTCTTCAACCGTGGAGGATCCGGGTGACACTTTAAGTACCGCAGAGTTGGATGGTGCGGATGGCGTAGAGGGTTGGTAGGTAGGTGATGGCGTAGGGCTAGGTGGTGATGGCGCGGTGCGGATTAAAGGCCTAGAGGGTTGAATAGTGGATGGGTAAGTGGTTGGCGAAGTGGGGAATGGTACGCGTAATAGTGGTCTAGACGGTAAAGGCATATCTGGATAGGCGGTAGTGGTAGCGAGTGAAGTGGGGAATGGTATGTGTAATAATGGCTTAGATGGTAGGAGGGGTGCGTTATTGGTTTGCGGGGGGTTATATGATGGAGGTGTAGTAGTGCGGGGCGTAATGGGTCTTAGGAAGGTGGGTAGCGGTAATGGGTTATTGGGCGTGGGCGAGTGATATGTAGGTGCGGGTATGGGGGTAACGGTAATGGGTTGTGGCCTTGGTATGTGGATGGTGCGGCGTGGTGGTCGCTCTGCGGTACTTTGAACGTGACCCGTTGAACAAAGAGAGGAAGAGTCCTCTACTCTCCACTGCTGCCCACGACCAGCCTCAGACTGGCTGTTCGTCAAGATGGGAGCAACCTGGTTTTGGTTCTGATGCTCCGGGAGTGGATTCTGCACTATTCCCATATTGGGTGGTGCTGCTGCTTGTGCCGGTGGTCTTGCTTGCTGCTGCTGCTGCTGCGGTCTCCTCGCCTTCAGGGCTGTTATGTACTTCTTCATTTCCTCCCAGTCTATGCCGCCCTGCTCGTTAAGATCATGGATATAATCTCTGAATTGGAAGCAGGTGTCAATGGTATGCCCAGGTTGTCTGTGGAAGTAGCAATACCTAGACATATCGGCATTTTGAGGCCAGACGGCCTTCTCTCTCGGCAAAACTAAGGCATTGGCTGCCATTAAAGCGCTGAAGATATCCGCCAAGGATTCTGGGAGGGCCGGGTACTCTGCCCTTTTCGGGCCTGGAGGTCTCCTTTGTTGGTTGTAGTCACCAGGAGGAGGGACATTGTGGTACGCCGGCGGTGCACGCGGCTGGTACTGTGGCTGTTGCTGTTGCTGCTGATGTGGCTGCTGATACTGCTGTTGAGGGGGCTGCTGATACTGCTGTTGAGGGGGCTGCTGATACTGCTGTTGCCGTTGCGGCTGTTGCTGTTGCGGGTTATGATTCGGCTGCTGGGGCCGCTGGTACTGCTGTTGGTAATGGGGGTTCTGCTGCTGCCTGTACCCCTGCTGGCTCGACTGTGGTGGCCTCTGGTACTGCTGATTCCTCACAAACTGGGGCGAGTTATTGTTCATAGTACTGACCTGCTCGTGAGAGAGCGTGCCCTCAGTAGTTGGACCTGAGCTAGGAGAATTCGGCACTGCAGGCTTCCGAGGTGGAGGCCTGTTAGGTCTTTGAGGATCAAAGACGCTAGAGAATGTAGCGTCCTTGAAAGCATTCTGGCAGTACCGTGCCCTTTCATAGAGCTCTGCCATGTTCGTCAAGTTGTTCAAGGAGAGGACTAGCTTGAACTGGGGAGTGGCGTTAGAAATCAACATTTTCACTTGTTCGGATTCGGACAAGTGATCTTTCACTTTTTCAGCCAGGCCCCGCCACCTGTCAGCAAAACTGACAAACTCCTCGTCCGGTTTCATCTTTTCTGCAATAAGATCCGTGATAGACAAGGAGGGTGCAACTCTGTCCTGGTATCGTTGGATAAATTTGCGTGAAACGATACTATAATCCTCTACTTCTGAGGGTTCCAGAGAAAAGAACCACTCGAGGGCTGGTCCCTCTAGGGATCTCCTGAACAAGAAAGCTAATGACCTCTTATCATTCTGCCAGAAAGAGGATTCGTACATGAACTCCTTCAGGTGCGTGAAGGGGTTACCAGTACCGTTATACTTTCGATACACTGGCATTTCAGAGGGTGGCAGATGAAACACTGGCAGGCTCGGTAAATTAATTTCTGGCACAGCTTTAACCCCCATCATTTTCTGAAGATTGTTGAACTGTTCATCCATGCGCTCCATCTTGGCCAGCAACGTCTGCGTGGTTAGATCTGCCTGGGGAGGAGGAGGAGGAGGAAGTACTTGATAGGCCTGCTGCCTAGAGTACGTTGGACAAGGAGGATAATAAGGATGAGGTCCGGCAGAGCTTCCGCCATGCCCGAGGGCATTTTGATAAATGGGCGTCTGCGGTCTAGCCGGTGGCCTGGATGAAGAAAGTTGTGGCCCAGTTGGCCGAGAGGTAAGATGAAGGCCTTCCATGGCCTGATGGATAAAAGGAGGAGGAGGAAGAGGTTGTTGAGGAACAACGGGGGGAGCCACAGGATCCGGCTCAGCAGGCTGCATGGGTGCCTTCCCCTTCAAAATGGACTGGATCGCCTCGAACTGCTGAGGGTCCAGTCGGGAGGCAAGAACTCCCAGAGCATTGACAAGATCCGTAGGATCGGAGGATGAGGGATCATGCTAATTCATGTCCCTCTCAAAGTCAGGATTGGGAATCGCATATTCATGCGGAGGAAGATCATGATATTGATCGTGCGGATTAAAAAGAGGAGTTCGGACATTCCCGTCATGCCGAACTGGAATGGGTACATAATTACGAGAGGCATCAGCATCTCTCCCGTTCTCGTAGTTGAAATCAGAATTGCGAGGGGCATTAGCATCTCCCTCGTAGTTGATAATGGCGTCTTGGGCCATACTCAAATCTCTGCCTGATCGCAGCAACATTATATTAGATTCTCTTTTCAAAAAAAATTAATCAAACAAGTTGTGCAGAGATTAATCAAACAAGTGGATGCTTAACGTGATTTCAGGATTCCTTGTTGAGTTATTTGAATTGGATTAAACCACAATTTCGCTCAGGGAAGGATCCTAGTTTCAGTTTGATTTCCACCGTTATTCTCTAAGGTTTTTCTCTCACAACGCTCTCGGAATCTAGCCGGGACTTCAATTGGTACAACCAGCCCGATGATCAAGGAGGAATACCTTGATTTTGGGGACTTATGGAGGTCTCAACGTCAACTTCTCTAGTCTGATCAAGGGACCAACCCAATCAGAGAGAGTTGCTAACGTCGAGTAATGTGTTCCTAAGAAAAGGAGGGTTTTAGCCTCAATGCGTATGCCCTGCGACCTGGATAGCCTCTAATGCTTAATAGAGTAATGTGTAGCTAGCACTCAACATAGAAATCTGGAAACTGAAAAATAATTAAGAAACTGTATGAATCGCGTCGATGATAGTCGACGCTATTCAAAACAGAACTTAATTCTTTCGCAGAGAACAGATGCAAACAGCAGAGAAAGCCTGGAAAATAACTAAAAACTGTCTGAATAGCGTCGATGATGGTCGACGCTATTCAACACAGAAGTTAATTATTTCACAGAAACAGATGTAAACGACAGGGATAATCTGGAGGCTAAAAGGCGTCCAGGTAACCTGACGCGGTTTTGAAACGCGTCGCTGTTCCTGGACGCTTTTCAGTTCGCAGAAACAGATTTCCAGAAGGATTTTCTGGGTCGAATCCTCCTTAAACAGGGAAAAATGCAGTAAACAATCGACTCATGCAAAGATTTTTAGTTTCAGATTTTAAACAGGATGGTTTACTATCTAAACAACTAAGAAATCACACAATCACACAGCATTTTATCACCAAAAACAGCTTTTTAAACTAATCAAGGGGAGGCAAGATCTTGCCACTGGGGTGTGCACGTGGTGCACGAGGGAAATTAAACAAACTAAACACTCACCAATTGGTGAGGACGTGTCGAAAGACATAAGTGGTGCACCGTGGGTGCCCGGTATGATAATAGCAAGAACAAAAGAAATTAAAAGACGGCGAGACCAAGTCCCACCGTGATCGCCAAAAGAGCTGTAGGTGCTGAAAATTTGCTCATGTGATTAATGTGAAAAACTACTATGTTGTTTAGGGTAAATTAACCTATTAAAAAAATGCAACTAATGTGCTGTGATCGCCAGAAACTTTTAACTAAAAAGCTTCAAAAAGAGGTTTGATCGTTTACCTGTTCAAACGCGGAAGAATGAATTCTTGGTTCCCCTCCTTCAGCCGGCTGAAGAAAGAGAGCCTCTTCTTGTTCTTTTGTTCTTGCTGTTGAATGTTGAGGATCGTCCAGAAGTTCTCCTGGCTTCGTGCTTGTTTTCCCTCTTGTTGATTTCTTGTTGTTGTTGTTGAATGCAGCAGACAGAGAGACAGAAAAATAAAGAAGAAACAGTGATGAGGATCTAAATAGAAATATCAAAGTTAACCATGATTGGAAACATATTTAAACAGCAACTCACTTGTTTTAAATGACTTTGAAACCCCTTTAGAACAGATGGGTTTTGGAAAATTAATGATGTGGTGTGTGTTGCATGCAGTGAGTATGAGAGAATGAAACTAAAGAATAAAAATGAAATTCAAATATGAAAAACTTATGCCCAGTCCAGTTGGAGAAGCCTTGAAGGATGAAGATCTTGAATAAGGATGCCGACTTCTGGAAATAGCAGCGCTCCGGCGTGGTTGCTTCGATCTTCAAATCGCTATAACGCTGAGGCTCAATAATTCTCTCTCTCTTTTTTTTAACTCCTTGAGATGCAAGGTATTTATAGGCATTTTCTGCGTTTGCGATTAACATAGAAAAATCTCGGATTTATCTACCTTAATCGACAGATAATTACTGATTAATTCATCTTTATCTGTAATTATCTAAAACGCGTCCACCATGGCCGACGCCTTTCAGATTAAATTAAGATAAGGATAAATATCCGGGAAAAGTTATCTTTATCTTTATTAGCTAAAAAGCGTCCACCTGTGTAGACGTCTTTTACACTAATTAAGATAAGGATAAACATCCGGAAGAGAAGTTAAAACAGCCTAGGAAACCTAAATCGCGTCGACCTCTCCAGACGCCTTTTAGCTAATAAATCAATTAATTAAAATTCAAATTTAAACGTTAAAATAGGAATAAAGTCTAAATAGCGTCCACATGGCTTGACGCCTTTTAGGATTCTTCATATTTTAACTGAAATTTGAGCTAAAATCAATTCAATTGATTAACTTAAACATGTCTGTTAAACCCGACACTTAAAAGATTAATAAAAATTAATCAATGGTTAAACATCAGACCATTCTGAGGCATTATTATATGATATGAAATTTACTCAAAATGACGTCAAAATTAGCGTGTCTACACCTTCCTAGAGCATTCTCTCTCATCGTACTGAGAGCGAATGATTCCTTATTGACACTCAATTCCCTTTGACGATATTCCGCTGTACCCGATCCTTGGCTGTTTAGAATCCCGTGGTTAGAGATCCATAAACCAAAGTCAAAGTACAGAAGTCCACCGACAAGGTGTCCTTGGTGTCTCAGGTCCGAGGACCATACACGCAATTGCGACAATAGAATCAAGCTGGTTGACAGTGAGGTACAGTACCATCCAGCGATTCAGTCGGATCAGTTCACATTCTCTAATGAGAACCTACATATTCGCCTTAGTGTCTCCACACAAGTGACTATAAGATCAGTCACCCTCATCTTATGAGCGGGAGTAATCTGTACTAGTCTAACCGGATATCCGATGTCCTTCTCAGATATCCTCCGACTATGAACGATTAAGAATATGTGTGTTTAAGTGATCAGTCTCACTAGTATGATTTCATCATACTTTAATCACTGTCGCACATATTCACGGACTTCATTATGAGACGATAATTAATATGATTTACATATAATGAATATTATGCCATTATATTAATAAATGAACGAGATTACAAAGTCATATTAGCTTATAGGCCACCTAAGACTAACAGAGACAACGTAGGTAGATGGAGTTCATTAAAGATTGGCAAGGTTGTTGATGATCAAGAATCCTAACTGAGTTGGTGTTCAGTGTAGTAAACTGGTCAGTTAGTAAACTAGCAAGGTTGTTCGTGTATAGGATCGTGTCTCTACATTGTGTACCCTTGTCGATTGTGTCAGATCGAGATTTACTTCAGGGTTTTAGAGGAGTTTCTAAAAGGCATTAGGCACTCAGTTGGCGTTCAGTGTAGCGTATCATCTTGAGACTGATATATAGTTAGAGAGGACGATCCAGAACCTAGAGAACATATTGATGGCTTGCTACCTAGAATGGGGAGGTTCTTGGGAGCAACACTTGCCCTCGGTGGAGTTGGCCTATAATAATAGTTGTCACTCCAACATCAACATGGCACCGTACGAGTCATTGTATGGGCTACCATGCTGATCTCCGTTAGATTGGTTTGAGATTGGTGAGAGGCAGATAGCAAGGCCAGAGATGGTGTAGAAATGTGCAAAGGTCATCAGGTTGATGCAGCAGAGGTTGTCTTCGTCATAGAGCAGACAAAAGAGCTATATACATGTTCGTAGAAGGCCACTTGACTTTGAGGTTGGCGACCATGTGTTCCTCAGGGTTTCACCCTCAAAAGGGTGTCATTAAGTTTGGGAAGCGGGGCAAACTGAGTTCGTGATTTATCAGGCCTTTCTCTATTCTCGCTCAAATAGGAGAGACAACATATCAACTAGTCTTGTCACCTAGCCTTGATGGGGTCTACGATGTGTTTCATGTATCGATGATAAGGAAGTACATGCAGGATCCGTCTCACGTCTTGGACTTTTCAAATCTGGAAGTTTATGAGGACTTGTCATTCCCAAAGTATCCAGTGTGTATTATGGATCGTAAGGATCAGATGCTGCGAAACAAGGTTATTCTATTGGTGAAGGTTATCTTACAGCATCGCTCCAGAGGAAAGACAACCTGCGAGCGAGAGGATAAGATGCGAGAGCTGTTTCCTTACCTTTTCCAGAGAGTTCCCTTTCTATAAAGCGTTCATTCCTTTCCTTTTGGTTATACTATTATCATGAAAATTTCGGAGATGAAATTTTCTTAAGAGGGATAGGATGCAAGGACTGAGACTCTTGATAGAGTTATCGGGTTGAAATTCAACTTCTCGGATTTCGGTATGAGTTTCTTGGTGTCTTGAGTGAGCTCTGAATCGCGTCCAACATGTAGGATACCTTTTAAAAGGCGTCTACCATGCTCAATGTGATTAAGCTTCATGCATGTGCACCTCGTGGCCATGCATAGGGGCCGCGTGACAGACCCCCTATCGTGACAACTAAAACATGTCGGGGATGGTTGATGCGTTTTGCAAAACACATCTATATGTGTGGACGTGATTTGGCTGACTTCTGCATAGCTACGACCCGCCCCGTGGCACCCCCAGGCCGAGTTGGGGACACTTGGGGGCGGACCTTAGGAGGTCTTAAGCCCGAATTCCTCCTCCCCCCTCCTCATTTCTGACCTCCCTCTCCCATTTCCTCTCTCCCTCCACCGTTCTCCTTCCCCTATTCCTCTTCCTCCTCCACCATTCCACCTTCTCAAGCCATCCCCCACATCTCCACCACCTCCATTTCCACCGCGATCTCGTTCTCCCCAGATGGCAGCCAACATCTCGGTGGGGTTCGGCCTTGGCGGCGGTTTGGCAGTGCGGTGACTTGGCAGTAAGAGGGCGATCATGGCCACTCATTGACATCGTGGCGACGGTGCTTCCGCAGTGCGGGGACTCTGCGAGGAGTCAAGATCAATTCAAGTTCAGCAATAGGGTGATGATCCTCATGCAAGATTCGATCGAAGAATTGCATGATTTTGATAGTTTCATATAGAAATACACGCTTAGGATCTCTCCCTCTACCATCCTCCCTGGCAAGCTTAGTTTTAATCCTTTGCATAAAGTGATTTCATGTTGATCATAGTGGTTTTATGTCGATTGGATGATTCTTGTTTCTATAGGGTGTTGGAGAGGATTGTGAGCATGTTATGGGGAATTTTTCCTTATGATAATCATGGCTAGTGTAAACTTAGAAATATCATGTTTGGTGGTTAAATTCTCTTATCAAAGTTGGCAATTGTGTAGAATTGCTCAAAGGATGGTGAAAGCGTGTTTGGGTTTAAGGGAACTATCTCTTTACTGTGAATCCTTGTGAACTTGTGGTAATTCCTGTGTGGTTTGTGTTTCAGATTGACCAGGGAGATACTGTCGATGATCTAATCTCAGGCGTTGAAATGCATCCAAGTAGGTGGACGCGATTAACAAAAGGCGTCCACCAAAGTGGACACGATTCAGACCTAGAACTAATAAGGAAGAACTGTTAAGGATCTGGCCTTGGGCACTGAAACACCTCCAAGCAAGCGGATGCGATTTGTGAAAAGCAGACACCTACATGGACGTGATTCAAGCTCAGATCTGGCAATCCAACACCATTATTTTCTGCATTCATGGGGTGTGATATGTATATAGATATATGTTAAATTCCGTATAAATTATGTAGATTAAATTTATGTGTAAGTGTTATACAATTTCAATAATTACATGCTTGAAATCATACTTTGGAATGGGGTTTTCCACGAATTCAAACTTTGCATGTACATGGTTTTGTGGCTTTGGACCTAGAGTTACAGTGTTGTTTAGCCGTACACCCTATACCGGTGTGGGAGTGGCACAGTGCCAGTGTGGGAGTGGCACAGTGACACCTAAAAGGTGAGGGTTGTAGCTCAAGGCTACCCAAGGGGTTGCTCCTCTACACAGTAGGTCGACGTTTACCGTTTGTTGTTCTCTATAGTTACCCTTGTGAGTTAATTTCAACTGTGTGATTGATCTATTTATTGCTTTATTGTGCCATTTCTTGTTCCATCTTTCCTTTGTGGTATTGCAATTGTGTGTGGGGTGTGGGGATCACAGGATCCCTACTGAGCCCATTTCAGTGTGGCTAACTACCCTATGTTTCAGGTGAGGGTTCCGGACGGGCTTAGGAGTTCAAGAACCACTCGGTGTTGCGCATTAGTAGCCGTTTTGTCTCGGAGCATGCTCCAATGTAGTTGTCCTTTTCCTTTTGACTTGTACGCACTTATATTTCCTTTCAGTTATAGACTATGTATTTATTTGTTGAATCAGGTCAAACTGTAATAACTTTTATTTCTTACACTTTCTACTTTGCAGTTTGATACTTTAGTTGTTTGTTGAGCTTAGTTTATCACATATTCTCCAAACTATCTTGTGATCCTGGTTTGGTTCCGAATAACAACGCAAAACCTATTTAGTAATCGGATTCCTGATTATAGGGTAGCAGGTCGTTACATCAGTTGTCTTGAATTCTCTAATCATCGAAGGCATCACCCTTAAGTGTTTTGCCATAGAATACTTGGGGTCCATCATGTACTAATTAAACCTCAAAGTTAAGGCGCTCAATTTTCTTTCTGATGTGCAAGCTTCAATTGCTCTCACATCTCTTTGGAGTCTTGTAACTCTTAAATTGCTTGATAAGGTCATCATGCATGCATCTCAACATAGTGTAGTGCGCACTTCTATCCTTATTCAGTCATTTATCATAGACTTGGTTGTCACGATTAACTTGAGCAAGTGGCCCATCATTTGATGGTGACAGCGTCACATTGGTCAATGTCTCAAGTACTTCCTTCTCATTAAGGAGATACTAATTTTTTTGTGCCACATGTCATAATTATCGCCCTTTAATTTATCTTGACTGGACAACTCATGAAATAGATTTTTTGGGTCATCGTTGCCTCCTACATTGCGCAAGTAGAAATATTAGGCACTTAAAAAAAATCTTAAAATTAACTGGTCATATAGTTTGTTCCACATATCTTAGTTCAAAAACTTAGCTACGCTTGTAATCATCACCTTAATATATATTTTACAAATTATATTCCCAATTAGATAAGAATGAAAAAAAAAAATCATTAAGGGACTCATTCCCTAATATTAAATCCATTTGATTTAATAGAATATAAGCTTTAGGGACATATTCCCATTAAAAAATACATGATAATGATATATAGGAATGCATTTCCTAAATATGGCATGCATACATAGGAGGGTATATTGATTACATCTAAAACTTCAATTTCATGCAATCATTGATCAATATTGCAAACATGTATAGGCAATTCATTAATAAAAATACAAGAACTACCCCCTCCCTTAGATTATTACTAATTGTGGCTAATAATAATTAAACAAAATATAGTCGGATAGCTAGTGTCCAAGTTAGTCCATCATCTAGACAAAAAAGAAAAAGATTGATAATAATATTAAAGTCCATGTACAGTCCAAATTAATTACAACACTTAAATTTTACAACTTGGGAACTGATATCAATCGGACCTTAAAATAATCTTCATGTCAAGATGGATTCTTCATGGTCTCCAATGAGTCCCTGAAAAGTAATACTTTGGGACACTGGCCATCCATCTCATTAACTACATACGACCATGCAATATCGCCATAAAATCCATGCAATTTCATCATTACGATATCCCCCCATCAAAAATTTTGTAAAACAAATTTACATGAAATTACATTATATCTTAAAATAGAAATATAGAAAGCACTGCAACGAGCATTTCTCGAGATAGAAAAAGGTTCCAAACTTGGAGATTTAAAAAAGATAAATAGTTAAGGGGGATGTTTTGTTATTGGGGTTGAAAATTTTTCCTATTTTTAGACCAAAGAGAACTTTTTTCTTTAAAAAAAATCAAATTTCTTATTCTCTTTAGATCATTCCCTCCTTTTCTTACCAATGAATGAGACTTCATATTAACTTATACAAGATTTTAAATTCCCTACAAAACGCATGAAAATTTTATCTTTTGGGGAACAATTTTTAGTCCAAGAAGATATTTTTCTTCTGTAAGGTTTAAAAAATTTTAAAAATACTCAAATTAAAGGATTTTAAAAACAAACAATTATGGTGTTTGCTCATCTTTTTTTTCAACTATCTCTCACATTTTTTATTTTTTATTTTGGAATGAAAGTAAGACTTACACTTAGAACTGTCAGTGGGTCCCGAAAGCCTGGCCTAGCTGACAGCCCACTTAGGTGGATGAGTATTAAAATTGAGCCGATTTTATTTTTCTGCTAGGCTTGGGCTTCAGCTTTAAGTCCAACCCTTGAAAGGGGCTGGACTTGGACTTGTCAAGTCTCAGCCTGAAAGTCTTGATTTTATAAAAGATGTGTTCTTTAGAATTCCTATAATATAATATGATTATTTTGATATCTTTTTTATGTGTTGTTGAATATGATGATGTTGAAGGTCTCATTTTTCAACAGATGATGAGGCTTTATGTATGACAGCAATTCTTGTTAATCTAATAGATTATATATTTCAAGTAAAGAAATTGACTATTCTTACGTTTAAGCACAAAGTCCGAGTCTGAAACCCGAGTTATTTTTTTCTTGGGTTGAGCTTGGACTCAAGTATAGAGAATTGGACTTGGGCAGACCTCACTTTTCTTAATGGGCTTGGGCTTGGACATTCTTTTTTCCTATTTTTAAGGGGAGGGATGGGAAGAGATCAGATTTTAATAAAAGTCCTCTAAAATAAAAATAACTCTTTTTTTTTGCCACCACCGGCGGATTCACCGCCGTGCTCTCAGACGGTTTCCAGTAGATCAAAAACTTCAACCATATACATCTCTCTCTCTCACTGGTTCTTCACAATTTGTAAAAATTATGCTAACCTTGTCAAACAAGTCGAGATGATTATACTATTTTCTAAGATTGAAATAAAATTTTGAATAAAATAAATTCTAAAATTAAACTAGCGTCTCCTGAATGTCTATTAAGGAACACTTATAAAAACAAACTGTTAAGGAAGGCTTTTTTTCCTTTTTTGTTAGAATTCCTCCAATTTCTCCAAACCTAGGATATCAGTGACCAAGTTTTAATTTTTTTTGTCAGATTTTTTTTTTATTTTTTTAGAACGTCCGATCAAAAATCCAACAGTACATCTAAGGAGCTCGGGTCGACTCCAACTCAACTATTTTAAAAAAAATCGTTTGAAAAACACTTCAATTTTGCGTGCAAAGGAAAAAAAATCAAAAAAAAATATAGTCAAATCAGAACCGACTCGAACTCTCTAGATGTATTGTCGGATTTTTGATCAAATGTTCCAAAAAAATTTAAAAAATCCGACAATAAAATGAAAAAAATTAAAACGTACTTCCTACACGCCGTTCAATCTGTGGGATCGGACGGCACTGCACGCAGTAGCGCAAGACACATGTCAATTTAAAATCTGGTCCGTTTCTTTGTGATCCCAGATGGGCAGGCTAAGCTAATGAGACTAACATAGGCAACACCACAAACTGTGTCACGCACCCATACTAGGCAACATCAATCCGTAGGCTTAAGTCACGCCTATCTCAATCAGAATCAATTGGTGACCATTTCTTTGTACAACAGAGTCAACAACGCCACAATATGGCGTGGAGCTCAACGGACCGTACGCGTTCGTTAGATAGACGACGACGAGGCATGCAAACGTTGATGGATCCTTTACCATGCACGTAGAATAGGTATCTAATTTCCCAACCATCCATCCACACTTGCATTATTGCATATGCCCACTGCAGGTTTGCATCATCGCTTGCCAATTCACCATTTTCATAGTTGTCCTTCAAATAAATGCAAACATTCCTCAACTATTGGACTTGCAGCTTCCTTCTTTCCTTGTCCTTCCACAGCTTGTATGAACTTCTAGCTCCATTTCAAATGCTTTAAGTCCAAAGTTACACAATTATCCACCTCTGTTTCTTTTGCCGAACATTTTGTGTGTTTCCAGGATAAGCCTTTGCCCCTGAATTCTGAAGAGTGGAATTTCACTCAGTTGACAATTCTCACTCTAGCCCGTCCCTTGTGCCACTGAGAATTGACCAGCAGCAACACAGGCAATCTTCCTTCAATGAACTCAGCCCTTACTTGAGGTACTAAATTTCAAGCTGCAGATGTGGTGAAATTGAGGTCTTAGAAGTATCCGTACGTTTGGAATGTGTAGAACTTTGACGGAAACCCAAAAAAGATAGCCTATGCATTAGGTCATCATGTCCACGCAGTTTTGCTTAACTTTCTTATTTCTAACGCAATTTTTACGAAATCGTTAATCAAAGAAACTCTCACCCGAACACAGAAGTAGGGATGCTAAGGGATCATTGTAGGGCTGAATAGGGTCTCAATCTTCTTTCCTATCCTTTAACAAACTATTGTAATATACATCTTTTTCCATATCCTTAAAAATTAGCAAAGTTGAACCAGGTAGCATCGCGTTCCAAAACAGCTTTTCCATGTTACACTCAGAAAATTCGAATCAATCAAATTCAACGTTTTACTTTAAGCACATAGCATTCAAAAGCATAACATAAATGATCTTTCTATCGAACATGTGTATGCATATTTTGCTTCCCAAAAGTACAGCACAGATAAATTCAGGTTATTTTAGCGTACTCATGTGCATTAAACAATGTTTGAACAAAGTGACATCGATGCAGATCCTGCAGGAAGAATGAGAGGACTCGAGAGGTGTGCAAGATAAGAGGACTGGCTGTAAATGGGAAAGGGAGAAGCATGTTAGTATTGAGGCTAGGGGGTGAGAGTTTACTTGGAACATTACATGTAGAAAATACAGCCACTGGATGTTGAATCACAATAATGCACCAGATATGAATGCATAGTGCAAAGAGGATAGTAAGATAACCAGATAATATCTGTATGCCTGTCCCAAATGAAGAGGATGTAGATAGTTCATATTCGAAAGATTTTTTTTTAAAAAAAAAAAGAAAGAAAAATCTTATACTGACTCTTCCCATGAACTTCAAACTTGACAGTATCAGTTTTCTGCTATCGTTCACGTCTCCATACACGGGAGAAACATAATTACAAAGCATTGGAGGTTCTACCGCAAACAAGCAAAAACTAGGTTACGCTATGCGTTCAATGAATCATCAAAGGAGAATATTCAGATCATACACAGGACTTCTAATTGATCCAACTTTCATAACCTATTTCCTCGCTTACTTTCAAACTTCCATCTTATTTATGAACTGTAAGAAGCAGATTCACTCATTTCGCCATGGCCACCATTCCCAAAAGGTAACCCCCCTTCTCAGTTCCTACTCATGCTTCCAAGGTTCCTTTTTACCCTTAGAAGTGGATGGGTACCACATTACTACAAAATCAAAAGGAGCAAGTACACAAACTCCCAACACCTCTGTAAAGCCACAGATTAAAGCACCCTCCACGCAGGGAACTTCACCAAAAGAGACATCAAAGTTCAACCACTCAAAACACAACACTTGCTAACCAAAGACCCTGGCAAGAGACAATCGGACATTTTCTGGATGTGTTCTTCACCTCCCTGCAGACAAGTCCCTACCATCTGGATGAGCACCTTGATTTATCCTACGCATCTTTGATGGCCAAAGGGAAATTTGAACAGTAAACTAGATGATTCCCTGCTCCCATCTTGTTTTCATTGCTGCTCCTATGCCTGCTCCACCCCATCTAAGTTCATGTTATTCTTATACCCACAGTTCTTGTCTTTGCTTCATCCATTCCTTGTGTGCAAAGGACCTCCAGAGTTGTATCGTTGAGGAAACAGGCACAATTAACAAACATGAATTTATTTTATCTAACAGTCTGACTTTCAATGGATGTTGTAAAATGTCCTTAACATTATCGAAAATGAGACTGTGGAAGTGTATTAAAAATATTGCTTACATTCTTTCATAATTTCTGCCTCACATTCCTTCATAATCTCTTTTATATTATTATTTTACTCTTTAAATATTCCTCCATACTCACTTCCCACAGTGAATGCACTCAGTGTTCTTCCAGATATCCTTTCTTTTGCCTTTTTTCCCCTTCTTCAGTCTAGTCCTTGATTGCCAAAAGTCAACCAGACTGCCTTTTGATCTCATGCCTACCAGTTCTTCAGTTATCAATGATCTATCTGAAGACATGCTTGGTTGAGTGATATTAAACATAATTTGCATTTCTAGTTCCTAGACCTATCAATTATGTCCTTATTTGATCAACATTCATCCTCTTCACCTCATTTTCCTTCAAATTACCTTCACTCGTCCCAATCACCATACATGCTCTTCTTCAACACATCCTTGTTATCTATCTTCCCCCTAAACGTCTAGTTGTGGACCATTCAAAAGTGGGAACAGGGATGTACCTCTTCATCTCACCTCCTCAACTCCTTGGTTCAAAATATTAAATCTGAGCGGTTAATTTGTTAAGCCATTTCCCAAGAGTATGACAAATGGAAGCCCACAGAGCTTGATGGATCACAAGATGAGAACAGACAATGCCTTATGCAATTTAATTTTTAGTCAACCAGAAGAAAAGCTTGAACAAGAAAATAGGCTGTCAGAGAGAGTTGACTAGGCTTCCTGGTTGTTTTTCCCTTACAAGCACGAAGCTGGGAGCACCAGACGCAGCTTAAATGATGAATATGGCCTTATGACTAGGGGCATTCACTATATAATTCAAACCAAAAAACCAAACCGAACAAGCTAATTCAGTTTGGTTTGGTTCAGTTTGAAATCTAAAAACTTTTGGTTTGGGTTTCTTAACCAAACTGAATGACAAAATTTGGTTTCATTTTGTTTCTACTCTTTAGAAACCAAACCAAACTGAACAAACCGAATTACATAACAGGGTATAAGTTTAGTATGAATTTTTAATTGTGGTTGTGTATATTTAAGTAAGATCATATAGTATAACGTGGCAACCCTATAAATTAAGAACATCATCTTCCATCTAATGCAAAGTGTAAAAGATTTTTTAAAATTTGAAGTAAAAAGATCAATATGATCTTATATTTTAAAATGATTTATTTTGTATTATTTTAATATTTTTTCTTTATGAGCTAAAAACTCATCAGGATGATTAAACCAAACCAAATTATTTCAATTTGGTTTGGTTTGGGTTGAGATTTTGTTTGGACTGGTTTGGGTCCTCCAAAATTTCCTCAAAACCAAACCAAACCTCGAACAGCTGTACTTATGACAACAATGAAGGGGTTGTTTGGTGTGTTGTAAAATGCTGTAAATGTCGGTTTTCAAAGTACCGGTTTTAGAAAAGGTGAAAATGAAATCGCAGATTTTACAGTCACTGCTTCTAAATCCCCAGTTTTGGTTTTCAGTTTTTGGCTGAAAACCAAAAATCACTAAAGAGTATCATATGGGTCAACCAATTTTGAAATACAGCAATCTAGGACACTCCAAACACATGAAGAACACTGTAAAACAATTTCCGACACTCCAAACATAAGGAAGAGGGTTACAGCATTTTACTATACACTAAACAACCCAACATGGTCAAGAGCGTAATTGAAATGATATCGAATGCATCAGTGGTTGTTAGTTGTTCTAAACAAGTAAATCTGTCCCTTGCTATCCATCAGAAGAACATCACATTTTCTTATGACCAAAACACAAAACTGAAGATCTAGTTAAATGTGCAAGCATTTGAATTGCTAGTGGATGATGCTTCAAAAGCCGATCACAAAGTCTGGTGGTTGGTCCTCCACACCACGCTCTGGCCCATTTGAGGCGAGACGAACAAAAGGATCTTCAAGAATGAAACCCATGTGCCAAATGTTATGGCTCATTTTGTATGTAGCACAGCGAGATAGTGGGCGGGGGTCTGGTGTAATGGGACTGCTGATACATCCTCCCTTTTCGTTCTTTTAGGGGGATTGAGTGAGTCACCATCTTGGTGCTTTTGTATAAAGGGTTTTTTAAAGCTTTATTTCCTATACTCATGCACTGTTAAAATAAGAGAAGGTAGAAGTTTAATTTTAGGAAAGTCTTGTGCGATTTGGGAAATAGATTTGCTCTATTTTCATTGAGAGGTTGCCTTAGATCTCATTAGCGAGCGAAAGAAAATTCAAAACTTTCAAACCCCTAGAGAGATTAAAATTAGGATGTGGATTCTTAGTCTCACATTGTCCGATGGTTGATTAACCGTTGATTAACCGTAAGATTTATATCCTTTGGTATTATACGGGCACTTGTTAAATAGAACTAGATGAGGATGTGCGGACCACATACGTACGCATGCACACACTGCATCACGACGTGCCGCATTTGGTGGGGCTCGGGCTCAGGCTTCAAGCTTCAGGCTTTATCTCTCAATTGGGTCTAAGTCTTTGGGGCCTTGCACTTTGGGGTTCGAATTATTGAGAGACCTTTTGTCTCTCGTGAAAATTTTTGAACTTCCACAAGTGCCCCCTAAGTGTGGACTCAACCGACATCTGCATTCATCTTTGATGCCAACATTTTGAACATTACAATAGTGGGAGATGCATATTAGGGAAGTCTAAAATTTGGGATATATATATATAATTTTGGAATGATAGATCACAAAGCTCTCTCTCTCTCTCTCAAGGCTAATAGTGAACTCCACTGTCATCAAAGATCAAGATCGTGGTGGATGTTATATATCCTAGGAGGAGATTGTCATTTCTCTGCTCATCGACATAGTCAGAACGCAATCTTATCTAAGGAAAGTCCAATGGAATCTCGGCCGATAAGCTTTCTAGCCTTCTTTCGCTGGTTCTTTGTTTTTGCTCTATATGGTCCTCATGTGATCATGCCTTTGTAATCATGATAATATGATCATGTCCTTCCTTTTATGTTGCATGTCTACCATGTTCATTTACCATGTCGTCTGGGTCATCTACATTTGTATTAAAAGTGGACATGCTAGGCATGCCAAAAAAAATCTCCGAACACCACTTCAAGCTGCCAACGGCGTATGAAGATCTGTTTGACCACTATTAGATTGGTTTCTAACCTGTTGTGCTTGAAAATGATCTTAAACATGTTAATGCATTGAATAAGTGGAAGGAAAGGGGCCATATAGGTCATGGTTACATATTGTTGGCCTTGTTAAATGTGTTATCTAATATATACAGCTCATCTACTCTCACGGCTAAAGCACTTTAGAAGGAACTTGATGAGAAGTATAACATGGAAGACCTCAGTCTTGAAAAGTGTTTCTCTATCGAAAAGTTACTAAAATTTCAGATGGTAGAGAGTAGACGTATGGCTGAACCAAGGGTTAAAAGCTCAGCCCAAATCAATATGGATCAGCCGATCCGGATCGGATTTCAGCCAATCGTGCTGATCCCAGGTAAAGGCCCATTCTAGGCGCCGGATCGGCCAATGTGGGTCTAGATCGGCCCAGATCAGGCCGATCCGGACCCCAATAGCTGTTAGCATTCAAACTAGCCATTGCTGGCCATTTCGGGGTTAAATAGACCCTCAAGGCCCAAACTAGCAGTTGCTGGCCGCCCCCCACCCTCCTAAGTCTCCACAAGTGCCTCCTCTCACTCTCTAACTCTTGTACACTCTCGCTGTCTCTCACACTCTCTCGATCATGGAACTCTCTCTCGGTCTCTCCTACGACTACAAGCTCAGCGATCTCTACAAAACTTCCTACTATACGCTCCCTCTTTCTTTCTTTCCTCTTCTTTTAAATTCTTATACTTCTGTTTATCAAAATTGTTCTTTTTATATTATTGTTCTCAGAAAGGGCAAGCCTGGAGCAACGGTTAAGTTGCCCCGTTTGTGACATGGACGTCACGGGTTCGAACCAAGGAAATAGTCTCTCTACTTAGCAGGGGTAAAGCTACATACATCGACCCTTCCTCAGACCCCACAAATGGTGGGAGCCTCGTACACTAGGTACGCCCTTTTTATATTATTATTCTCCGCATCTCTGTTTGCCCTTTGGCAGTCGACATACTATGAACTGCTCAACTGCCTAAAGAATGACATCTTAAGATGTTGCTGAGCGGTCCTTTGGAAATCCTCCTAACGCTGATCCTGCTTGGGCTCATTGCACACAGGTGGACATGGGCCAAAAAAAAGTACAATACAAATATTGCAACCGGATTGTCTCTGGCGGAGTCTGACAATTCAAACAATATCTTGCTGGAATAAAAGGTGAAGTTGCATCATGCACTCGAGTTCCTTCAGAGGTTCGGATCCAGTTTCGAAACTACATGAAGGAGAAGGGATCAAGTAAAGCAAGTATTGTCAGAAGAAGACACGAAATTCGAGAGGAGTTGCATGAACCAACGTAAAGGTCCGATGTTAGAATTCGACTTGGAGGAAACAGTCAACATATAAATGTGGATGATTGAGATATAAGTAAATTTGTTATTTAACTTATTTTTATGTTCTTCAATTAACGCTTTCAGACAAAAAGTTACAATATATTAATTATTTTTACAGTTATAGATGAATTGCGACGTGCAATAGACGCAAGTCAACGGTCCTTTGCAGATGAGGACTTATTTTGACAAACTAGAAGATATGCAAGACAAGACAGTGGCTCCGCACCTTCTGGATAAGGGAACACTAATACCAGCATGAGCACTAATGTATGTGATACTCTACATGAAGAGTTTACTAGATATGGAGATCTTAGAGTAGATCTAATAGATCTCTTCCTCACTAAAAAGAAGAATAAACGGCCTACCATTATTGTTACATTCAAGAACTTAAAACTTTGCAAGGAGAAAATAAGGAGAACTACATCTAAATGGATTTTCTATAATAGTATCTTTGCTAAGGCTGCCAAAGGACCATATTATGATTCAATAATCGAAATTATCCAAGAAATTGACATAAGGGTTAAGAGCCCCTACCCAATACGAGATATACAACAAGTACTTAGACTTAGAAGTTGACGACATCCGGACATATATTACATATTTTGAAAGGATATGGGACAAGTATACTTTAATGTGCGATGGATGGACAGGTAAGTAAACATCATCTTCTTCATACTTTTATTTCTTAAGTACGAATGCTTTTCTTTCTAGTTTCTTATCAATTATGGAAGTTCACAGGGATAACAAGAAGGATGATCAACTTTTTAATTTACTGCAAAATTGGAACTGTATTATGAAAGTCCACTAATGCATCTAAAAAGGTGAAGAATGTCCAGTACCTATTCCGATTAATAGATCAAATGGTGGAAAAGGTAAGAGAAAAAAAGATTATCCAATTGGTTACTGACAATGCAGCGACGTTCAAGTTAGCTGGATAAATATTGATGGGAAGAGACAACATCTATACTGGGTGCTCTGTTCTACTCATTGTATTGATTTGATGTTAGAAAACATTTGCTCTGATCTCATAGTGGATGGAATGGTCAAGAGTACTCGATTTATCACCACATTCATCTACAACCATAATAATATTTTGGATATCATGAACATACTCATGGAAGAGAGTTGCTTCGTCCGAGAGCCACCAGATTTGCATCTCAATATATCTCTCTAGATAATTTAAGTCAACAAAAGAGCAACTTGATTAGGATAGTGGCATCAAAGGATTGGGATAATCACATGTTGCGGCATGCACCAACTAAGGTCGGAGAGAAGAGTAAGAAAGTACTAATTTAATTCAGTCTAGGCCCTTCTGGAGCAAAATGCAGACAGTGTTAAATATTGTAGAATCGCTTGTCCGTATCTTGCGATCTTTTAATAGAGAAAGAATATCAGATATGGGACATTTAGATGAGGCTGTGGACAGAGCCAAGGAGCTCATTCAACTTAACAACCCAACGACCTATGTAAAGTGGTGAGAGATAATAGACAAACGTTAGAAACACACTTTACATTATGATCTCCATACAGCTGGTAAGCAAGTAACTTTTTGTATTTATTAATTTGTATACATATTTATCATAAATAATAACTAACTTCCATTTCTCTACTTAGGTTATTTTTTTAACCCTCGGTATATGTATAAAACTGATGAGAAGAAGGATAACTATGACAATAACTCAGAAGTGTTGATTAGGACTAAGAATGTTATTAGACACATACTTAAAACTGATGACAAAGCAATAATGGCATGCAAACAAATACATGACTATAGACTCATGTTATACCACTTTGGAACAAGTACTGCTTAAAGAGCTGCAAAAATTTTGAATCTATGTTTCAAAATTATTAACCAGATGTTCTACTCAATCACACCAAGCAAAGGAATAGATTAAAGTCGACCCGTTTAGAAAAGTTAGTGTTTTGCCATTATAACATGAGGTTGAAACTAAAAATTCTCGAACTTATACGGAACCTTCTGAGGCAAGAGAATGAGAGAATTTTCAAGCAAGAAACGAAGGGGACAAGTGCAAAAAAATCCATAGATTTGGATGAGGTGTACAAGGAGCAACATCCATTAAATGCACGAGTTGATGCAAGCACTTTAACTGAGTCTGAATTCAACCAAAATGATTGGGAATGGACGGAAGGTGAGTTAGATGGTGTGCCACTAGTTGCTGATTTTCAACTTCCTCCTTCAAAACGTCAGAAAAGAAGTAAAAAATAAGGACCAAGTAAAAGAAAGAGTGCTACTAGAATTGACATTACTGCTCTGGAGACTATCGAGGAGAAGGATGAAACGCCAGAACCAAGTGATAAGGTACAACATCAAACTTCAAATGACTCGACATCAAAGACGAGTACTAACAGTCCTGACCATGGAGATGCTACCAATGCCCCACCAATTGTATTCACTGAAGAACAAAATTATACACATACTATTCAAGATGAACATCATGGTAGTAAAATAGAACGGGAAAAAACTATCACTCAATATTCATCAGATCAAAAAAGAAGGGAAAAGGAAAAACTCCTCAATGTGCAGAACAACTCAAGAGGGAGAGAATATCATGAGTAACTATCAGATGCATCATCTTATGCTCCATACAAAGGGTATAGTCATCCTATTGGATATGTGGTTTACCCTTAACACTCTGATACATCCGACTACTCAGGGAGTAATCTACAATATTCAAAAATTTTAGAGTCATCCTCCTAATCACATCAGTCACATAGCTCATATCAAGTGCCAAATATCCCTGGATATACACCGCTTATAATCATCTATACACCAGATGATTATAACTGGTATGTAATGTAATATGAGCAATACTACCAAAACTATATGTTATGGTCCGAGTATGTAAACCATATGTTCATTCAATATAATATACGTCTAGAATAATGTAAGTTTATATAAATTTATTCAAAAAAAATTTGTCCAACAGCATCTTATGTACTTCAAATCAATGTAATTCAACACAACTATGTATTGGACTAGTTTTTTTTATTTAAAAAATATATTTTTTTTATTTTTTTTCTGCTGCCTGATGTAGTCAACCCTGGCTCAGCACAGGTCGGCCCGGATCGCATCGAGATCGGCCGATCCGATCGGTTTTGGGCCAACCGATCTGGGACCCGATCCCGAGTTTCCTAACCTTGGGCTGAACAAGCAAATCAGTTTTTATTATTCCTCCAAAGTTTGAGTAATGTTGGAATGAAACTTCCAAAAGAGTTTCAACATATGTCAATCACTACGAAATTTTCTCGATCCTAGGAAGATTTTATAATGTCTCTAAAACATTAGCAACAAATGGATTTCTCTAGATGATATCATGGTTTCTATAGCCATTGAAGAGGAGCATCAGAAACAAAATCCTATTAAACCTATAGAATATCAACCAAAGACAAATGTGATGACTATTTCTAAAGCAAAAGATCCTAAACACAAATCTTCTTTAAAAGCCAAGATAAGGCTTAAGGCTAAGATCCAAAAAAAAAAAAGACCAAGAAATCATATTGGACATGTAGACAAGTTGGACATTATATAAGAGATTGTCCCAACAAGAATAATAAAGTTTATCAGGGCTCTACAAATGCAGTTTAATAGGTTCACATGGTGACTAGTGGAGTTGAGTCCAAAGCCAGATAAATTTCTATTAATCCTAAAATTTTCACAATTTGTTAAACCTAGTATGTTCGGCGGACAATGAGGCTAATTTGCATGTTTGTGCTGATAAGTCTATTTTTATGTCTTACCAAGTCGTTGATGGATGACCATGACCATGGAGAATTCTTGATCATTATGAATTTGAAAATATATCAAATTTAATTCGTTAAAATAAATGATGAATTTAAAAATGATCCTTGATCATGCTTTTAATAAGACAAAGCATGTGAAATACGCATGCAAGCGAAACAACTTGAAAATTTATTTCTTTCTATAGTTAGATATTCTAAACTATTAGATCTACTACACAATAATGTTTGTAAATTCAATGGCGTGTCAACTATAGATCATAAAAAATATTTTATCACCTTTATAAATGATAGTAGCAGATATTGTTATGTGTACTTGCTCAAGCCAAAGAATAAAGTGTTGAACAAATTCTTTATCTTTAAGAAAGAAACAAAAATACAAACTGGTAAAACTCTAAAAAGATTGAGGTCTGATAGAGGAAAGTATACATCAAACCTATTTCAAGAATTTTATCAAAATAATGGCATTATTCATGAAGTGATGGCTCCTTATTCCCCTCAATCAAATAGGATACCAGAATGAAAGACTAGAACCCTTAGTGATATGGTCAACACTCTCTTACAAGGTTCTCGATTACTACCATATATGTGGGAGAGAAACTAGTGCTGCAAATGGGTTGAAGCGATTGGAGCTTGCCCTCATCCACATGTGATCAGTAACGGATCAGCGGACAAACTTTTGATTCAAACTCTTATGTGGATTGGATCGAATCGAGTTATATTTATTTTTTTCCTCATCCGCAAATGGCGCGGATTGGATCGAGGGACCTCCTAACCCAAACGCGACGCATTCTTCTGCAGATTGGAGCAGGTTCTATTGGGGGTCATAAAGAGTTGAAAATTAATATCTTAAAACATGTCCTACTATTATCCACATCTCAGAGTTTGTCCACATTCATTTCACAATCAATCCACATTCCTTCTATATTTGATATCTATCTACAATTACTAGAAGCCTTCAAAATATTATCAATATTTGCAACCGATCCATATTCATCGCATCACCATGTAACATCCAAAAATCAGTCTATGATGAAAATAAACTTGGGTTAAAAGTACATTGAAGTTGTTGCAAGGCCAAAACTAAAGTCGCTAAGAACAAGTAAGAAGAGGGAGGAAGAGTAGAGGAATACGAGTGTTCACAATGGCATTTGGATTAAGAGTCTTGAGAAAGCTAGGAACTTAGGAAGAGAAATCCTTAAAAAAAAAAAAAAAAAATTATGTGTGTTCACTATGGCATTTGGATTAGGAGTCTTGAGAAAGCTAGGAACTCAAGAAGAGAAATCCTAAAAAGAAAAGAAAAACACTAAACCGTCAAATGAACCAAAGGATCATAGTTCAAATGAATATCATACATTAAATATAGTACTGAATAATTTAAATTTAATTTTATTAGATCTGCGGATCAGAGCAGATATCAGATATCCATGGTTTATAATCTGAATATCCAATCAATCCATAAGAATTTACAAATCGGGGCTGATTTACTTTGAAGTCAATCCATGACCCGAACCACAAAGGGTACAGGTGAAGACTGTTAACCTATATACTAATCCAATCCATAATTTTGCAGATTGGATCAGATTTTGCGAATCGGGGATGGATTGGATTGTGGATCAACTTGATCCACTTGCAGCCCTAGGGGAAGCCTTTGAATATTGTTTATTAAAATAGAAAACTTTGCTTAAAATATCTCATAGTGTAGGGATGCCTTGCAAAAGTGTTTATCCCAAAATATAAGAGGAAGAAGTTGGGACTCAAAACTATTGAAGCGGTTTTTTCGGTTATGTTGAGATAACTATGCATATAGATTCGTAGTAATTAACTATGAGATTTTTGGCAAACATGCCAATACTATAGTAGAAGTTTGTAATATTACATTCTTTAAGAATGTATTTCTCATGAAGATAGAGATACCTCAACATGTTTCTTCTAATGATGATCTAGCCACTACATCTAGTTCTATTCCCAAATGTGTGGAAAAGATTGATAAACACAAGGGCAGGTCCATCTGATTCCCATTCTGAGTACGATGAGCCTACGAAAGTGGTGTAACATATGATTTGGTAGACACCTCTATTTGAATTAGAGAGTTATATTGTACACTCGGACATGACACGACACTTGGACACATGTTCAACACTCTATTATAAGATTTCAAAATGAGCACGAGATATTTTTATAATACTTATTTGTATGCTTATACTCAGGTATAGTTTAGTCATATTTTTGTGTTTTAAATGAGATTTAATAATCAAATTTTATTATATGCATGTGTACCTACATATTAATATGTATATATTTATATATATTTTATGTTCTTGTGTCCTATTTTTAAGATATTGTTGTGTCCGACATGCATGTCTATGTCAACACTTGACACCCGTATCTATGTCCCACAAATCATAGGGTGGAACCAAGGAGTAGAGACCTAGGATGGATAAAAAATATAGGAAGTGATTTTATCACTCCTTATATAGATGGCAACCTCTCACCCTTCGAGATGTAATGGTTTCTTCAGAAGCAAGGCATTGGAAGAAAGCCATAAAGAGTAAAATGATCCCATTCTCTCAGATGGCATGTAAAAATTAATTGCTCTTACTTATGGATGTTCCACAATTGGGTGCAAGTGGGTGTTTAATAAAAAGTTGAAATGAAATGAAACCATTGACAAATAAAGGCAAATTAGTTGCCAAAAGGTTTAGACAGAAAGAGAGAACAAATTATTTTGATACACATTCCCTAGTTACCAGGATAACCACGATCAAACTGCTTATATCATTAGCTTCTATATATAATCTTCTTAACCACAAGATAGATGTAAACACCGCCTTTTTTAATAGTGATCTTAATGAAGAAATATGCATGGATCAGCCACGAGGATTCGTGACTCCTATTAATGAAAAGAAAGTATGTAAACTTGTAAAGTCTTCATATAAAATCAAACAAGCACCCAATGACCCAAATAGCAGCATAAAAATTTTGAGAAGACTATCCAGTCTTTTGGCTTTACTATTAATGATTATGCCAAATATATCAATTGCAAAGTTAAAGGTAATGCATATATTATCCAATGCTTGTATGTTGATGATATTCTACCAGCATTAACATTAGAATTGTAAATGAGACAATCCTTCTTGAGTAGTAAATTTGAAATGAAGGACATGAGGGAGAGGGGATGAGGGTATGACGGCACTACGGCAGCCCCATCACCTCCGGCACCAACAGAGTCCCCCTTGGGGGAGGTCAGCGGAGGGAAGAGAGAGGGACGTTGTCACCGTTGTCTTCCTATGGGGTGAGGAGATGCGGCAGCTGTCTGGGAAGTGGGCATGCTACTAGGGATTGCAAAGTCCTGGTGAGGTGTCTCTGCTGCGGCAGTTTGGGGCATATGAGGGTGTCGTGTGCGCGTGGGGAGAAGTCTTATGCAGAGGTGCTTACTGCTAGGAGGAGGGGATTGGAGGGCAGTTTTAGGGGCGAGGCACCGCAGGTTCTTCATGTGGATCCTCCATCGGAGGAGTTTATGGGACCTCGGCTGAGCAGGATGGGTCGATGTGTCCGCCTGGTCCCCCTGTTTGGCAAGCCTTCTGCTCCAGAGGTTAAGGAGATGCTCAAGTTTAAGGTCGCCCCTGCTGGGTCGTGCGAAATAAGAGACCTCAGCTCTTGCTTCCCGGGTCTGGCGCAGTCCGAGAATCAAGCTTCTAGGCTCGTGAAGGTGGGCTTCCTGGCCTCAGAGGGGGTGCTATTGCAGGTGTCTTCTTGGGCGCTTCATCATGGGGCTTTTCCGGAACTCCCCCTCACCAAGGTCCAGGTCAGCTTGGTTGGGGTTTCAGTGCCCTTGTGTGATCCGATGGGCATCCAGTTATCTTGGAGGTTGGCATATGGGAAGCTGGCGTGTTGAGCGTGTCAGCTGGCGGGGATCTTCTAATAGTTGAAGGGGTTGGTGAGGGCCCTCAGTGATAAGGATATCCCCAGGGAGCTGCTGGTAAGCCTTCTAGGGCATATATTCCTGGTCGAAGTCCAAGTTCTGCACTGCCCGCTGACACCGCCTCAGTTGCAGACCGGTCAGTTAGGATTTTGGAGGGGACAGCGAGAGGAGGAAGATGACGGGGGTTGGGGTACGTGGCTCACCCTCAGACCACCTTTTGAATTTCAAATTCCCGCCCGAACCCACTCGAGTCGTCCACGATCTGGCTTCTTCGCACGGGCGACCCGAGTCGATGCAGTCAGGTCATGTGAGCGGGACAAATAACTTACCCGCTAGCTCGTTTCGAGCGGCACCCGAGCCGATGCCTGTTGAAGCTCGTCTTCTCAGCCCGAAAGCCATGGATGGCCCCCGAGAGGTCCGCCTGCAGAGCCAGTTGAAGAAGCGGCTGCTGTGGAGGAAGGGGCATTGGTGGTGCACCCTGCCGGGGGTGTTGGGGCTCGAGAGGAGACTGGTAGACCCTGTGCAGCTACCGGTGCTCTGCGAGGGTCCCGTCCTCTGGGGCACTGCAGAAAGGCTCGTCTTCCTCGGAGAACCTCTACATGGGAGGCAGGATGGCTTCAGGGGAGAACAGAACGCTGGGTGTTCTAATGGTGGGCGCGGGTGAGGATGGAGGGTGTCCAGTGTGTCCTGTGACGGATCACCGATAAGCATAGGGGCTGTCAAGGGTGCCTTGCCAGAAGATCGAAGGCTCCCTGTCCAGCTGAAAACGGAGGGGACCAGTGATGTAAGGATCCGGCCTTCGGCTGAGTCCCTCCCTCCTCTCTCTCAGGGCCAACAGAATGGTGACCCTGTGTGGGATCCGGTGCTGACACCATCTTTGTGTGATGCTGTGGAGGGGTCTAAGCTGGAGGAGGGTGAGACAATCCCAGAGACACCTTCCTTGAAGGACGGGGTGATTAATAGGGAGGAGGTCAATAGGATTCTCTCTGATTTGGAGAGATTCTTGGAAGAGAAGGCTAAAAAGGTGGCTGCTGTTGTTGGAGTCTCCTTTGAGGGTGTTGACAAAGACATTCATGGGATGCTTCATAAGATTCGTAACAGAAGGCAGTTACGGATTGCTAGAGAGGCGAGAGGAGGCAAATCTTGCAAGAAAGGTGGGGGGGTGCAGGTGAGGAAGATCAATGTGTGGAGAGGGAGGGGGAGAGGGGTGTCAACCTTTCATCATGAAAATAGTAAACTGGAATTTGAAGGGGTGGGGGAGTAGGGCGAAAAAGGCAGTTGTGAGGGAGCTTATTAGGCGCTGTAGGGTGGATGTTCTCTGTATTCAGGAATCGAAAATGGAGGAAGTGGGAGATGCAGATTGGAAGGAAATTGGGAGGTCGACTAACCAAAGGTGTTTTTTCGCTGGTGGTTGGCTGTTCGGGAGGCATCCTGATTTTATGGAATGAGTTTGTGGTGGAGGAGGTGGGTCATTGTATGCAGAGGCATATGATTTCTGTTCCTTTCAAAAGTCTGGAAGATGGATTCATTTGGGACTTCACAGGTGTGTATGCTCCTCAAGGGAGGGAGGAGAAGAAGATTTATGGGGTCAGCTAATTTGTTTGCAGAATCACGCTCATCGTCCATGGTGCTTGGCGTGGGACTTTTATGCTACAATGTCTGTGGAGGAAAGATCTGAGGGTATGGGGGCTTCAGGCATTATGGATGACTTCCAGGAGTTTATCCATGAAGCAGCTTTGATTGATGTGCATACTGATTCAGGCTTTTACACCTGGTCTAATCTCAGATCACAGTCTTCTTGCTTGAGGTTGGATAGATTTCTGGTGTCAGTAGAGTGGGAAGGGCACTTCCCTAATTTACAGGCATCCTGTCTTCAGCACACAGTTTCTGATCATAAGCCCATATCGCTGAATTCTAATTTCTCCTTCCATTAGAGGCGGCTACTAGGTTGGAGAAATTCTGGATTCAGGAAGAGGATCTCTTAGATACTGTGCATAAGTCTTGGTCTTCTGGGAGCTGGAAAGGATCTGCTATGGCTACTCTCGTTAGCAAGCTGAAGAATCTGGCTCATGAGCTAGCTGTGTGGGGAGCTTCCAAAAGGCTTCCTAATAAGGAGTTAAAGGATGAGATTCTCATGCAACTGGGTGGTTTTAAGGCCCTTGAGGAAGCAGGGCTACTAGATGAAGAAGATAAGAAGGAATGGGACAAGCAGAAAGCAGAGTATCAGAACATCCTATTGAAGGAAGAGGTGCACTGGAAGCAATGATCTAGGGATAGGTGGGTAAAGGAGGGAGACAAAAACACGGCATATTTCCACAGTTTAGCTCCCGGACAAAGGAGGAGGAACAGAATCAGTGCTTTGTAGGTGAATGGTCAGCTAATCACCACTCAAAGTGAGATCACCAACCATATTATCTCTTTCTACCCTTCTTTGTTTGCTGAGGAAGACATGGACAGACCTTGTATTGTGGATGACCTCCTCCCTCGGATTCCCTTAGGGGAGAGGGAGACCATTTCTGCCCCTTCCACTTTAGAGGAACTTAAGAAGACCGTCTTTGCACGCCCTGGTGATAAGTCTCCTGGCCCAAATGGTTATCCTTTGTTCTTCTTTCAGCATTGTTGGGAGGTGGTCCATCCTTTGTTGCTGCAAGCAGTGGTCGAGTTCCAAGAAGGGAAAGCCCATCTCAGGGGCATTAATAAGACACATATTGTCCTCATTCCTAAGAGAAGGGGCTAATTATCTTAATGATTTTAGGCCCATCTCTCTCCTGAATGGATTTATAAGATCATTACCACGATGTTGGCTTCGAGATTGGAAAGAGTTATCCATGGGCTGGTCAATCCTTTTCAAAATGCCTTCATCAAAGGCAGGCAGATTCACGAAGGCTTTTTGGTGGCTCATGAACGTATTCATGGATTGAAGCAACAGAAAATAAAGGGAGTAGTCTTGAAGTTGGACTTTCAGAAGACTTATGACAGGGTTAATTGCACGCTTGTTTGATATTCTCTCCAAGATTGCCTTTGGTGATAGATGGATTTCCTAGGTCAATGAGTGTGTGACATCTGCTTCTTTTGTCATTCTTAAGCCTCAGGCAGGGCGACCCTGTCTCCTTTATTGTTTGTTTTATTGACCCAGGTGTTCAGTTGTATGTGGATTAGAGCAGAAGAGACAAGACTTATTTCTGGCTTCCAGGTTGCACTACATTCCAGGAGGGTGTCTCATCTTCAGTATGCAAATGATACTATCCTTTTCTTGTCAAGAGAGGAGAACCACTTCTTTCATGTCAGGCTTATTTTAGAGCTACTAGATGAGGTGACGGGCTTAAGAGTGAATTTCCAGAAGAGTCAGGCTATTGGCATTAATGTTAATAATTTCTTCTTGGAGAAGGCGGCTACCATTATGGGCTGTCAAGTTGGGACCTTTCCCATTACTTATTTGGGCCTTCCTCTCTCTCCTGGTGCTATTAAGTGCAATGACTGGCAACCAGTGATTAGGAAATTTCATTCCCGCTTGGCTGGTTGGAAAGGCAGGCTGCTATCATATGGGGGCAGGTTGGTCCTTTGTACCACAGTTTTGGACAGCATCCCTATTTTTCTTCTTTCTTTCTTTCTTTCTTTCTTTTTTTTTTTTTTTTTTTTTTTTTTTTTTTTTTGGGGGGGGGGGGGGGGTGCGCACCAGAAGCAAAGAGAATGGGGGTCTTGGCATCAAGGGGATTAGGGACTTCGACTTGGCTCTGTTGTCTAAATGGCTGATGGAGGTTGGGCATGGCTCAGACAGATCTTTGGTTGGAAGTTATCAAGGACAAATACTATGTGCACAGGAGGGTTTGGGATGTTACCCTGATGACTGTTTACAACATATCAAGCCTTTGGGGGGATGTACTGCAAGCTTCAGACATTATCCAGGCTGCTACTCAAGTCACACTTGGTGACGGTAAGAGGTGTTGCTTTTGGATTGACAAGTGGTGTGGCAACTCCACTTTTCCAGATGTTTCTGTTGCTTTTTGAGTTTTGCTCTGATCCTCTGGCAGTTGTTGCTCAGATGGTGGACATCGATGCTAGAGTTTGGTGCCCGTATTTTGCAGGAACTTGAGGGAAGAGGAGTTTCAGGAATTGACTAAGCTATTGAAAATACTTCAACATTGGATGGTTCTTGAAGATGTTGAGGATGCATGGAGATCTATGTGGTCTTCTCAGGGTATCTACTTCATCAAATCAGTCTTTAATATCATAGCTGATGGCGGGGTGAGGAGTCCTTTCTTTCACCAGATATGGGACCCATTATCTCCTTTAAAGGTCAAGACTCTAGTTTGGAGGATTGTTAGGGGTAGGCTGCCCACGACTGACAGACTTCGAGGATTCGGATGTGATGTGCCCTCGCTTTACGTCGTGTGGAGAGTTTGATGAGTCATTGGATCACTTGTTTGTTAGCTGCTCCTTTGCAATTGATGTGTGGGAGTCTATGGCGGCTTTACTTTGTCAGCGACTTCACTTAGGGAGCAGGGTGGATTTGCTCATTCTCCAGTGGAACAGGAAATTGCTCTTGAAGGAGGACAGAGTGATATGGGTTGACTCTTCATGCCACTGTGTGGTCACTGGTCCTTATGGGGAGAAAGAAATAGGAGGATCTTTCATAAGGAATCCTCTGACCCTTAGAGGGTGGTTTCCTTTGTCTGTGATAGGGTGAGAGAGTGGGTGAAGGCCTATTGTAACCGCTCTTTTTGTTCTTCCCCTTTTTTTTTGTTCTTTTTTAGCGGGGCTAGTCCCTCCAGCTACTGAGTGTTTTTTGGCCTTGGGGAGGTGGTTTTTTGTACATGATAGTCACACCATCTTGGTGTTCGTTTTGGGAAGGCCTTTTGTTACTAGCTCTCTGTTTTTGTATGTATATTTCCTCTTCATTATAATGCAAGTGGTACCATCCACATTCAGAAAAAAAAAAAACGAAGGATACGAATGTGGCTAATGTAATATTGGGTCATGCAGGAGGTATAGCAATTTCTCAATCTCATTATGTTGAGAAAATCTTAGAGAAATTTGACTATCAAAATTATAGAATTTGTTAATGCTCCATATGATCCTTTAGAAACTCTATGAAAATAAGAGTGGCATGCTAGTGTCTGAACTAAGATATTTCTAAATCATTGGAAGCTTGATGTATCTTACAAATTGCACCAAACCAAATGTTTCGTTTTTGGTGAGGAGACCTAGTAGGTACACAAGTTGTCCAAACCATACTTATTGGGAAGCCTTGGATAGGACATGTAGGTACCTATATGGAACTATTTTCTTAGCCTTGTACTATGGTAAATTTCTTACTATATTAGAAGGATACAGTGATGCAAGCCGGATTACCAAGGACTCCGAGAGTAATAGTGTAACAGGATATGTCTTTACCCTATTTTGTGCTCTTTTGGAGGATAACTGATGAGTCACCATCTTGATGCATTGTAGAGTGAGCTTTTTTTAGACTTATTTTGCATACTTATTTGTACATATTTTCCCACTTTAATACAAGTGACACCATCCACTTACAAAAAAATAGGGTATGTCTTTACCTTGGATGGTTGTTCAGTTGCCTAGAGGTCTGTTAAGCAAACAATTTTTTCTTGGTCAATTTCTGAGGCTGAATTAAGTGCTTTGAACACAGTTGAAATGGAAATTGAGTGGATCAAGGATCTTCTTTCTGAACTTCCTTTGATGAGCAAACCAATTCTTGCGATCCCAATGCATTGTGATAACATGAGCAAACCAACTGTTGTCTGATTACTGTGTTCTTCCCAACCTTCTGAACACTCCACTGCTTTATACAAGATCTGATCCATTTCAGTTTTCTAGAAAAAGTTTCACAAGCAAATTCTGTTGATGGAGCTTTCCTCAACACTTTGTAACCAACTCTTTGAAATCCTCCTGCGTATACCATGCCAATTCATATCTAAAGATTCTACACTTATTTATATCTTCCCCTATGTTCAAAATAATAGGGATATGATCAGAAACTGATCTATGCAAACCACTGGCTTGTGAGAGGGGAAATAGATTCAGCCATTGTGTAGATACCAACACTCTATCCATTCTCCATTGGATATTATATTGCTGCATATTGGACCAAGTAAATCTTCTATTTAGAATTCTCAGATCTAATCCATCTTCTAAAGCATTACATTTCCTTGTTCCATAATTGACATCTAGATCTTTCCCAAGGGTATCTAACACAGTAAAAGTCACCTAGAGTGCACCAGCCCTCTTGAAATAAATTATACAATCTATACATTTCTTGCATGAATCTTTCTCAAAGCAGCTGATTTTAAGGCCATAGACAGAGGTGATCACCCATTGACTGTTATACGTGCCAGCTGAAAACCTCAAAGAAATATTGAATTCTCCCACATCACAGATTGTTAGCTTTTCCACAATATCATCTGACCTCCATTGTTACCTACAGTTGCTAAGATTGCCCATTGTAACAACATAGGTCCACCCAGTCTTCTAATCATTAAATCATCCACCATACTAATCTTGGTTTCCCGTGGGCATAAGCAATCAATCTTAAACGCTCTGATATAATCTCTGACTGCCCTTCTTTTAAAATCCCCATTAAGACCTCTCACATTCCATGTACATAGCTTCATCTAAGAAGCAGTCTTCTCCCCCATGTTTCTTTTCCCCGATATATTCCACCAATTCATTAGATTTGATGCAGCTAATTTCCCTCTTGCCTATTTTCACACCGCCCCCTTGTCCCTTCTTCTCTAAAGAGTTCTGCAAAACCTCCCATCTTCTCAATTTTTTAATGAAATTTCTGACCAAGTCTTCCTTGCCTTCAACAGAGACACCAATTTTCTTCCCAAACTGTATGATGTCATGTCCTCTATCCAGACCTCAACAGATTCTGACGGGACCACAAATAACAGTGTGGATAAGGCATTGAATGGGATAATCTCAGAAGGCACCCCTCTCACTACCCATGTCTTCCATGAACTTCAAAATCCTGGTTGACCTGCAAACCTCCCTCACTGTCCATAGGGGAGCTGAAATCAAAGTGTCGTCCCTCTCCCAATCAGAATCCGCCTCCTCTAACGGTTAAAGAACAACATCACAGAACAGAACCAAAGATCGATGACCAACAATCCTGAAACAATCTGTAGAAACATGGATGTCTTTCAGAAAGACATCCCATGTGCACAGAAACTGACCAGGAGTTGAACTCAGACACTGTTACAGAACCGCAGGGAGAAAAGCCTCCAGAAGCTCCTGTTGAGCTGGTACAACTCTTGCTGGAAGCTCCAAGAAGGGTGGACTCCTTGAGAGAAGTGGATGCAACCAACCTGATTGGAATGGCCTTCTCTGTGAGCTTCAGTTGTTGTCAGGTGAGGACGATGAATCCGATGGGCCACAAATGGGTAAGAACATGAATGCCTGCATAACTTACTCAAATGCAAAGGACCCAAAACCACAGACCTATACAACTTATATGACCCTTAAGTTGTTACCTGATTTGAGTGGCTTCGATACCCGCTACTATTTCTCTTCCTCGTTCGATCTCCTGGCTGTAACAGCCAGACCCCTGAACCAATCAGAATGTTGGACATCTGAATAAGGAAGGCTCTTCTCCACTTCCTACCCTACCACTCGAGCCCTAACCATGCGACGTCTTCTCCATGATGTTCCAAATCTCTCTGAGGCCTCTCAAACAACATTGCATCATTACCAACAATTCCCAATCCCCTCGTGCTGGAAATAATCACTGGAGCTTTGGAAACTCTCAGTACTGTCCAGACCCTAGTCACTCTTCTGCTCCAGAGAGGCCTGAGTTGGACTCAGCAAGACGAGTACTTCTCAGCTTGTCACCAGGACAGAGTCCCTAGAACAGTCGTCGGGGAAGATGAATATTTCAAAGGATCATCCCTTCATTCCTTACCAGATCTGTATGTTTTGTATGCTGCCACTACCTTTGCCCAAGTCCACTCATCAGAATCCACCTTGCTTCGCGGGGGAGCCACTGATGAAGATGGCTTCTTTGTTGAGATAAAAACCCAAAAAGATCAGCCTCCCAAGTCTAACCTTCACCTTCTCTGGAATTTTCCCTGCATGCTGGAATTCCCTGCACACTATCCTCCTCAACTAAAATTCTCGCATATGGGAGCATTTCCATCTCCAGAGTCCTCACATCTACGCCTCTAGGAATGACAAATTTACTAACAATATGCAGAAAAGTCTCCACATTCCATAGGTGTAGAGGAAGCCCCTCTAAGCAACACCAGATGAGCAGACCGTCTGCAGCTGGCGACGTACCGCTCTTCCACTCAAGATGAGAAAGACAACAAACAACCCGCTCTGCTGATATTCTTTCTGAACAGAGCATTCTCTCTCCAGACCACCAAAGATGAACACACCCAAAAAAAAACTTCCCCCTTAGCTCCCTAATTCTCCATGAGTGATTACTTGGCCACACGTCTCTCAAGATCTTGAGTTGCATCATGTTGGAAGGCTCCCCCGCACCTGCTATATCTGTCGGGCTTGCCAGAAAAGACACCACTAGACACTCCTGGAGGGCGGACTAGAATCCCCTCACCACAGGTGATCAGGCAATCCATTCGCAAGCAGCTTCAACAGTATGAATGTTGGATTGTAAAGTAGCACTAAGGAAGTTCCTTTGCCTCCACTTTGTTTGTAGAATTTGCCAGAATAAGGCCTCCTTATTCTCGGAGTAAGCCAAATTCCGATTCGATAGGAGGGATTTGGTATTCCGGCCAAGAAGGGCTTCTTAACAGAATTGGGTGAATAAGCAATTCCACCCTACACCCAGGAACATGGCACTATGCCTTGAAACACTTCTTATTCTAGATCCATCATAACCTATTCTGCTACTAAAGTAAGGCTCGAGAAATAAGCTTTCCTCAGTGAGCAAAAAGCCCTTTTATGCCCCACTCCACATATCAGACACTTCACTTCATGACCTCCCTACACTCCTTTGCCCTGTGACCCTTTTGAAGACATTTGATACACGAGTCCAATCCCACTGGGAGAGGTGCAAGCAGTTTCTTCTTCCTCTCAACAGCCAACCCCCCCCCATCCTTATTGCCATCCATCCTCCTTCTTCATTCTTCCTTTCCCTTGTAACCTCCCCTCTCCTCTCACTCTCCATCCAGGTGCCTTTCCTATTAGATTTGAACAGTTTTCCAATCATCAGCCGATAGCTTTATAACCTTCTTTTGCTGGTTCTTTGTTGTATGCATGTGTGGATTTGGTCTTCATTTGGATCATGTCTTCATAATCATGATAACATGATTATGCCCTTTCTTTTATGTTGCATGTCTACCATGTTGATTTACATGCATGCTATTTTAATTCTAATATGTACATCCTTTTTGCCCTTTAATACATACAAATAACACCATGCACTTTCAAAAAAAAAAACCCATCTTACTATGGTGACTAAGTGTTATTCTATCTATGGAATGCTGAGAACCTATTTGGTAAACATATGTATGAAAACGTGCTCCAAGCGATGGTTCACTCTATCGCCGATCCATACTTAGATCATATCTTCCCAGATACGAGTTGGTACCAATCTGATTCACTCTGACACACACGAGTTGCATGACTCGTGCCGATTCAAGACAATGAGTTGGTTAATGGCAATGAGTTTAGACCACATTTAGGAGAAATGCACCCTATGAATCGATAAATTTACCAAATGAGAAAAACTCAATCTAAAATAACTCATTATGTATACATGATTCGGCACGATGCAGTCCAATTCGATGTGTGCAAACCATGCTCCAAGCACAATCTTTCCATAGCGACCCAAACTCATTTAAAATTTCCCAAGTCCTAATCTATGCTCGACAGAAGAAACTTGGGCTCTTGATGATGTGGTGGACCTCAACACAAGTACCCGAACCAAGTATGTCATCACTCACACCAGACACAAGAGTATATGCAAAATCCCCTTTAAGGCAATAAATCAAATAACATTCTAGGCATGCCAAGGAACCCAAATCTGCAGCAGGCACCTATGGACCGATCTCTAAGCCACCACGCTTCTATAGTTGTCTAGTGCTTGCTTTCTGTAAAAAGTTCTGAATGAAGTTGCCATTTTTTGCTTCTTTGTCAATCCAATCCATGGGTAAATAATTTGGTGTTTCCAGTTACAAAACAAGCCAAAGATGCACCCTTCTTTCCCCTCTTTGCATCGATGTTCACAAAATACTAAAAAAACATCAGTTCTGATAGGGAAAAGAAAAATAGTCGAAAGAGAGCTTCTGCATGTAGCATCACAAACAAGGCTGATCAACAATTTAATTTCACTCAGAACCATCAACATCATTTATTGGTCATGTGTAGACTGTGAAAGAAAGAAGATGAATATACACAAGGTACTAGTGGGGGGAAAAAAAAAAGGAGAAAGATGAAACGAGAATCCACCTACCATAAAAGAGACTATATATAGGTAGCTACTAGCTAGCAAGGTAAGGTAGCAGAGAGGAGCGGAACCAACCAAGCCCCCAACTCAGCTCTTGACTCACTGTTTAAAGGAGTAGAAGACGGTGGAGATGTAGAAGAGGAGGGCGGTGGTGACGAGGGTGACGAGCGTGGTGACGGCCCGCACGGCGGGGCGGCTGCCGCAGGAGAGCATGCCGAGGCGGATCTGGATGACGTCGACCATGGAGAGCATGAGGAAAAGGCAACCGAGGACGGAGCCGGCGGCGGAGAAGAGCATGCCGAAGCGGAGGACCTTGATGTTGATGTGGGCGCGGAAGGCCTCGTCGACGTCCTTGCTGTTGAGGAGGTTGATGGCGAGCTTGAGGCCCTGCGCCACGAGGCTGGAGAAGAGAAAGAAGCTGAAGGACACCACCTCGAACACCAGGAGGTTCCGAGCCACGTCGGCGCCGGCGTCGCAGGCCGACTTGTTCTCGAGGCTACGCTGGCCCGGGGTGGCGATGGACAGCCCCACAAACACGGCGATGGTGAAGAGCGAGTTCACGTTCACCAGCCCGTCCAGCGCCGTCACGTGGATGCTGGTGGTGCCCGTGCCGCCGGCGCCGCTGCCTCCTGGAAATGGAAAAGTGGCCGCCCGCTCGTACGGCTTGGGTGTCTCCTCAGAAGAACTGGTGATGATGAGCAAAAGCAAAGCACCAACTATTTCACCTAGGAGAAAGAGAAATTAAAAGGCCATGTGGGCATGTCTGTATGTATGTCAATGAATGTTCTTACACTTCCATTGCGTGTGCCATATGAGATGATCGATCCAATTAGGGCAAAATGCGGGGTTTCTGCTTGGTCACGGTCACTCTCTTCTTCTCTTGTGGGGATGCTCGGCGTCGTTAGACTTGTATTCCTCCTGCGGCTGCCTGCCTCCCTGCTCGCGCCGGAAGGAAGAGTGCCTGCCCTGCCGGCCTGGATGGGGCGGCACCGCCACGAAAAGGGAACAACTTCACACTGCCACCGCCAGTGAGGGAGGAGGAGAGAGAGACACACACACACACACGGTGGGGAAAACAAAAACAGAAGTTGCTCCAGATTCTCTCATCAGAGTCACTTGTTAGACGGGGAACGGGGAAAGGGCAAAAGAGTAACAAAACAGGAGGGACCAAGGAGCGTGCCCAGTCAGGCATTGGATTGGATCACAGGAATCGGATTCCCGAATTGGTACAGCTGGCCGTCATCTCTACTCACGGGAGCGTCAATTGGGGCCACCTCTGGCGTCCATTTTTGAGAATTCCTTCTCGTTCCTCTTGTTGTAGTAAGTAAAAACTCATTCTCTATTCCACGTTCTTATATTATTTGACTATCATTTTTTATTTATGTAAAAAGTATCTTTTGAAGATAATATTCGTTTTAAAGAAAATAACTTTTTAGAAAAAGTCTTCCGAATATGAGGAGGATTTACAGTCATTCCCGTTCACTAGCGGCGGCCACTTCCGCTATGTGGGATAAAGAAATAGCATGTTCATATCAATGTATAAATCTCACATATCAAACCATCGGTACTAGTCACATTCGGAATCATGTAAGTTTTTTCTTTTCAGAGGGGAAAGAGCCTCCAGAGACCGATAAGTGAGCAGTGGGACACAATGTCTAGTTAGTCCCTTCTATTTACGTCATATAAATCAAAATGTGAAGTGATCACTACCGTGTTATTACCTCCATGCTGAATGACCCGTCCTTTGACAAAATGAATAAACAATGTCCATATAAGGGGATCTTGATTCTCCTTACAAAATGTCACAATAGTTTTCCATACTTTATTTCCTTCCTCATCATCTTCTTGTTAGACCATTTCATGTCTCATCTTTTCTGACTTATAGTCCATGCCACTTCTCGACATGATATGCTTGTCATTTACGGACTTGAGCATACCCTACAGTCGTGCTCCCAATCTTTTTCCAGGTTGATATCCTACTTTCAACATAATACGTCATCTCTAAATATTTGTAAGTTTGCTCCATTTTATCACATCAATAGGAAATGGGGAGAGTACTGTGGATTTCAATGGGTCAGTCAACGGCATGTAAGTTTCTAAGAGAGACAGGATGGATTTTTGAACTAGTTTTGGAATTGGAGTAGGGTTGATAGTGAAGGTGTGAGTAGCAGCTAGGATTGTCATACTTATGACTTTTACAACTCGGCCTTTATAAGGGAACTTGAGCCATTGATGATTAGTAGAGGATACGGCCTTGAGGAGCTTGATATATGGGCGACCGAGGATGCCTTTTGGAGAAGGATCTATTTCAAAGATATGGAATTCGACTTCAAAGTGACAAATAGGGTCCAACTTTATTTTGAGGTAAATCATGCCCAACGGGGACTGGGTGGTGTTGTCATATGCAGTGACTTATGGAACCTTTAATGTCAACCAAACACGCGTCGACAACTTTCTAATAGATATTCACAATAATATTGAGAGCCATGCCCCGGCAGCCAAGGGTACCAATTCAGACGCATGAAAGGTTATAGCAAGTTGATCACTCTATGGGACCAGGATGGCAGTGATCTTGTCTACTAGCACATCTTCACTCACCATGACTTTTTGCAAGTATTCTATCAGAGCTTCCTAGTCTACCTGAACTTTTTAATTAGTTCCAACACGGAGATGTATGTCGGAGTTTTGTCGAGATGTTTTAGCAAGTCATACTGAGTACCTAGTGTACTCTATTCATTTAGTTGTTCTTCTTAGGCTTGAGGAGCATTGTCTTGTGCAATAGACGGGGGGAAAATTTTGTCACTCCAAAGCACTAGAGGTTGCAGCTCAATGGCAAAGGAAGATGGAGGGGCTTCAATGGCCACAGGCTTAATGATTAGAGGCTTAGATGGCAGGGGGTGATTAAGTTGGATGTTGGGTGTAGGTTGGATTACGGACAAGGGGCTTGATAGGTTGAGGTATATCGACGATGGTTGGTATAGGAAAGGGAATATGGAGCAGTGGCTTAGATGGCATAAGGTGGTTGTTAACTAGTGGGGGCAATGGGTTGTTTGATTGTGGTATGGGTTTTGGATTAAGGAGTAAGGGTTTAGTAGGTAGTGGAGGTAGTCTGGAGTCTTTGGTGGGTATAGCAGGAGTGGATTTTGGGGGTTGTGGTTGTGCAGCGGCAGTAACAGGTGTTGGTTGGTTGGGGAAAGATGATGGCTTAGAAGGTGTAGGTTTTGTGATGCAGATGATAGTGTGTGGCGGCTGAGTGAATGACATGGAAGCCTCGGTTCTGTGGATGACAGAGTATTTGAAGGATGCTTCATCTACCCTCCATTGTTGACCCTGGTTTATTTTGCACCGGCTCTTAGAGAGGATAAGGGCCATTCACTAGTTTGGTGAGTGCTCCGGAAGTGGGTTTTATGTTATGCCCATGTTCGGTTGCTGAGGTGTCACTTACTGAACCAGCGCTGGCTGGACTGGTTGTTGTTGTTGTTGCTATTGAGGTCTTTTTGCTTTCAAAGCTGAAATGTATTTGTACATCTCCTCCAGTCAATCCCACCTTAATCATTTAGATTATAAATATAATTCCGAAATTGAAAATAAATCAATTGTGTGTCTAGGATGTCGGTGAAACAGACAATAACAAGACATGTCGACATTCTATGGCCAGATGATCTTTTTCTTTGACAATGTAAGGGCATTAGCTGCCATGAGAATGTTGAAGATATCAGACAAGGACTCCAGTAGTGGAGAATACTAGGCTCTCTTGGGGCGAGGTGATTTTCTCTGCTGGTTGTACTCAGTGGGTGGTGGAACTTGGTTGTGATTTGGATGTTAGCGAAGTTGGTTGTAAGGTGGCTGTGATGGATGCTATTGCTAAGGCCTAAAGCCTTGAGGGTTTTGGGGCCTTTGGTTATTATAATGTGGGGCTTAGTTTCTCACAAAAGGAGCTTGTTTGTTATTCATTAAACTCACTTACTCATTTGTTATTGTGCCTTCAGTTGTTGGGCCAGTGTTAGAGGAATTTGGTATGTTAGGTTTCCTGGGTGGAAGCCTATTAGGTCTGTGGGGATCAAAAAAGTTAAAGAAGGTGGAGTCTTTAAATGCATTTTGAGCATAACGAGTCCTCTCATACCATTCAGTCATGTTAGTGAGGTTGTTTAGTATAAGGACTAGCTTGTATTATGGTGTGGCATTAGCGATCATCATCTTCACCTGTTTAGACTCAGACAGGTGATCTTTAACCTTCTCTTCCATGGCACCCCACCTGTCAGTAAAGGTGACAAAATCTTCATTGGTCTTCATCTTCTCAAAAACTAGGTCTGTGATAGAGAGGGATGGAGCAACCCGATCTTTATATTTCTATAAGAACCTTTTAAAAACAGTATCAAAGTCCTCGACATCTGTCGGATCCAATGAGAAGAACTATTCAAGGACGGATCCTTCTAGCGACCTTCTGAACAAGAAAGCTAGGGTCTCTTATCCTTCTGCCAAAATGAAGATTCATAAAGGAACTCGTTCAGGTGCATGAATGGGTTGCCAGTTCCATTGTATCTTCTGTAAACATACATTTCTGATGGCAATAGGTGAAACACTGGCAACGCTGGAACAAAGATCTTAGAGGCAACCTTAGAATCAATCATTTACTTTAAGCCCTTGTACCGTTCATCCATTTAGTTCATCTTTGTCAGGAAAGCCTATGTGAGGGGATCAGTCGGCTGAGGTGGAGATGTATAAAAGCTATGCTTTCTAGAGTAGATAGGACAAGGCGCACAGAATGGTTGAGGTTCAGTAGAGTTTCCGCCGTGCCCAAAGGCATTTGGAGGTGTGGGGATTGTTAGTTTTAGGTGGCCTATAAGCTAATCTGACTATGTAATTCTCGTTCATTTATTAATATAATGGCATAATATTCATTATGTGTAAATCGCATTAATTATCATTTCATAATGAAGTCCGTGAATATGTGCTATAGTGATCAAATTATGATGAAATCATATTAATGAGATTGATCACTTAAACACACATATTCTTAATCGTTCTTAGTTGGAGGATATCCGAGAAGAACATCGGATATCCGGTTAGACTAGTACAGATTACTCCTGCTCATATGATGAGGGTGACTGATCTCATAAGTCACTTGTGTGGAGACACTAAGGCGAATCTGTAGGTGCTCATTGGAGAATGAGTTCACTAAACTGATCCGATTGAATCGTTGGATGGTATTGTACCTCACTGTCAACCAGCTTGATTCTATTGTCGCAGTTGCGTGGATGGTCCTCGGACCTGAGACACCAAGGACACCTTGTCGGTAGACTTCTGTGCTTTGACCTTGGTTTACGAATCTTTAGCCACGGGATTCTAAAACGCCAAGGATTGGGTACAGCGGAATACAGTCGAAGGGAATTGTGTGTCAATAAGGAATCATTCGCTCTCGGTATTTAGAGAGAGAATGCTCTAGGAAGGATGCGCAGAAGTCCCTGGCAAGGGCGGACGATAATATCGGGAAAGGAGTTTTCCGATATTCATCAGCGGCATCCAATCCAAGTGAGTCGACCGGTTAGGGTTTGACAGCTCGCCATACCCTGAGTTGACTCGAGAGTATTGTACGAATGAAGGATTATATCCACGCGGTAACTGTCGGCGGAAAGGTTCCAAGAGTGGGTTGCTTAACCCCGATACCTTCCGGGTTCACGCGGTGTTGCTTGGCACCCAACGTGATCGGAGGCCCGGTCGAATTCGATGTGCGACATCAATTCGATTGATTAATTAATTAATAAAGGGTTATTAATTGATTAATAAAGCCAGTGAGGAGTCACTGGGCTTGTTGGGCCATTAACTGGACTGGTAATTGGGCCTAGAGGGTCACACCCAAATGATTCTCAAGGCGATGGATAAATAAGTAGGTTTTATATAAACCGGAGGGTTTTATGAAAAACCGCACGGTTAGTATAAAACATAGCGAACGGGCTGAGCAGGCCAAGCTGCTGCTAACCCTAGCCGCCCCTCCTCTGATTCTCTCTCTCTCTCTGGCGTCCAGACAGATCCAGATCTGCTCCGCCGCTTCTCCGAATCCTGTTCGACAGGAAATCGTTCGCGCGTTACGGCGATCGGCGGAGGTTTCATGGGCTGCGAAGAACGAGGAACGTGAGGATATCCGTCGCGAGGAGGATCACGTGGACTTCGCTAGAGGCCGGGCACTTGCGCGGCTTGCGGTGTCGCACCGACGGAACCGAACGGTTGCGGATTCGAATCCGCATACGGTGAGAATCGATTATCCGATAATCGTAGCTTTTTAGTTTTTCGAAACGGGAACGGATCTTCGTTTTTATTTTTATTTCCGCTGCGCGTGAGATCCGAAGAAACCCGAGAACCCAACAGTGGTATCAGAGCCAGGTTCCACTGTTTCTCGTCCCGTTTCGGGTTCCGAAATTAATTCTTCTGTGTATTATTCCATGCGAAGATTCGATCTTTTTGTTGGATCCGTGTTCATGAGACGAACACAGATTTTATAATAATTTTAATTATTATTATTCTGCAATTTTTCGAATTATTTTGGGATTTTCGTAGTTCTTCATGAGATGATGAACCGGGGCTTTTCGGCGGCTTTATACGGGTTTCCCAAGCGTTGGGATGGCGACCCGGATGCCCGGATCTTAAGGTGATAGTCACCACTGCACATCCAATATCTTTGTCGGTGCTGGAGTGGCCTTGGAGAGCTACAAAATCGAGCCCCAAATTGGTTTTAAATCCTGAAAAATCAGATTTTTAGGGGTCTTGAAGGGGCTCGGCCAGCTATTGTTTGACTACCGCCGGCGGCCCAGTCGGCGTCGGGCACGTCGTCGGCACCGGGGGCAACGTCGGCCGGGGCCGGCGGAGCTGGGGGCCCGCCGGCGGCGGCGTTGCCCAGCCGGCCACGCACCTGCAACCCTTCTAGGGTTTGCTGTTTTGGGGAGGAAGGAGGGGGCGAACCGCTCAGTAGGACCCGGTCCCGAGCCAGTCGGACCGGCCGGGCCGGGTCCAGGGCCTGGTCGGACCTGGTCCGAGCCAGGCGCCCACTGTGGGCGCCTGGTCCGAGCCCTTATAATGGTTTAATTAGAAATTATTAATTATTGCTTTAAGTGTTAAACTAATAATTAATATTAATCTAATAATCTAAGAGTTAGATTAATAATTTATAATTAATTTGTGTTAATTGCTAGTTTAAGCGTTAAATTAGTTATTAACATTAATTGATTAATTAGTCTAAGAGTTAGATTAATAGTCAATAACTAATTAAAATTGATTATTAATTTAAATGTTAAATTAATGATTAATTTTAATCTACTGATCTAAGAGTTAGATTAGTATATAATAATTAATATTAAGCTAATAATCTAAGAGTTAGATTAATAGTTGATAATTAATTTGTGTTAATTACTAGTTTAATAGTTAAATTAGTTATTAACATTAGTTAATTAACTAGTCTAAGAGTTAGATTAGTGATTAATAGTCTAATTGTTACATTATTAATGAGGTTTAATCTAAATGTTAGATTATTAGAATTGTTCTGATTTGCATGGAATAATCAAGAAATTATTAATTTGGAGTGTGTGCACATGTGATGTGTGTTTTATGCTTTTAAATGTGATTTGATTGCATGTTAAATTGATTAAAAGTGTTTTCAAAATTCAAATACCAATTTTGATTGGATCCCAGTTTTTGAAAGCCAAAATTATATATTTTGAAAACTCTTTTATTTTAGCCATGTGATGCGCTGAATCATGTGTGGGATGATTAAAACACACCGTGGTCATAGATATGCACTTAATTAATTATTCATGTGATGAATGGATTGTGTGGATCGTGGATGTTGATTATTTATTAATTGTTAATAAATAGAGGTCTGCGTACCTCTCTCTCTCTCTATACTCTGATGTACTTCTACCTCCCTCTCTATTGTACTCGCCATAAGGCTCTCTTCTAATTACATGTAATTCTAGAATTAGTGTAATCTGATCGAGGCAACCGAGGAAGGAGCGAGGACGATCCACAACTGCAACCAGGAAGGCGAAAAGATAGAGATCTCTTGCCTATGTGTTTGCAGGTTATCTAATATAATTGTTGTGTTAGATTGTGTGTGCGTTTGACTGTTGGCTCCAGTCAAACCCACTGTGCTATCCATGACCACACTAGACATGTATGTGATGCAATGTTTTCTTTTGATTATGAATCAAAGTAAGTATAGTATTTACTAAATATATACGATATATTTTTATACTACCACCTAGGAGAGACCAAGATAAAAGTTATCTAAATACCCTCAGATAAACTCTAAGCTGTAACGCGAGTAGTTAAGAACTTACCGCGTGGTCCACCATCGTTATAGTCATAGGATTCGAATCACTTTAGACATGTTTGTTTTGCTATCCACAAGGCATGTTTAATTGAGAGGAGAAACTGTGGCTATGGCATTAGATGCCTATATGATCGGGGTAGAGGAACCATGTAGCTTTGTTGTGCTATCCACAAGGGCTACATGCAAATCTATGCTCGTCGCGTAATGATGGTTAGTTTAGACCAGAATTAGTGGTTTGTTGTGCTATCCACAAGGCCATTAAATCTCTAGGGACCGAAGCCATGATCAGATATTGCAAGGAGTTGCAAGTCCCATGAGTTTGGTGCTCTTTGATTGTATTACAGTTTATTGTGCTATCCACAAGGCTGTAGTGCAAGTCATTGAGATTCTGATCCCCACTAGAGACTGTCGGCGTCTCCCGTTCTGTATAACTGTTATACAGTCCGTCGAAAATTAGTGGGAGTTAAACTTGAACAAAAGACCATATCTTGTTTTAAATTTTTAATAATTGAACATCTGCTAAATAGATTTTACTTATCTCCTGTAGGGAATTATGTCGTCGAATAAACCACTCCGCGACATACTTGATGCCCTTTTGACTTACCTGATCTACTCGGATTGGTTCAGATACCTGAAGAATGTCTTCATATCTGAGCACATTGACTTTGTCCCTAGAGCTAATCCTCCTGCTGAATCGGCATTGGATGTCCCTAAAGCAGAGATAACAGCTAACGATAAAAGATCGAAGGACAAAGGCAAAAGAGTAGTGAAGGGTGACTGCTTCTACTATAAGCAGTATGGTCACTGGAAGAGAAACTGCAAGGAGTTCCTTCATGATAAAGCTCATAGGAAGGTGAAGTTTTCTGAAGTTTTAGATGTCTATATGATAGATATCAACTTGTCAGTTAGAGATTCCACATCTTGGGTATTAGATACTGGATGTGCTTCTCATATCTGTCATGATGCACAGATGCTGACAAGCAAGCGCAAGTTGAGGCAAGGCGAGGTGGAATTGAGGCTAGGAAACGGCGCAAAAGTTGCGGCGATTGCTGTTGGGACAACAAACCTCAGACTTCCATCAGGAGACGTCTTACTATTAGAAGATTGTTATTATGTTCCTAGCATAATAAAGAACATAATATCAGTGTCCTGTTTGGACAAGATAGGATATAGGTTGACTATTGAAAATAGAAGTTGTTCGATTTATTATGGTAATAAATCAATAGCTTCAGCATCTTTAGTCAGCGGACTATATCTTTTGGATGTTTCTTATTACAATCTTCAAATTGATAATGCACTTAAGAATAGCAAGAATTGTGTGAACCAAGCCTACATGTGGCATTGTAGACTTGGGCACATTGGCGAAAGCAGGTTGCAAAAGTTGCACAAGTATGGTTATTTAACAACATTCGATTACGAATCGTTTGCAACATGCGAATCCTGCCTTATGGGAAAGATGGAAAAATCTCTATTTACTAGACATGGAGAACGTGCTAAGGACATTCTAGAACTAATACATTCGGATGTATGTGGTCCCATGTCCACCCAAGCCAAAGGTGGCTACTCATACTTCATCACGTTCACTGATGACTTCTCAAGATTTGGCTATGTGTACTTAATGAAGTACAAGTTAGAAGCATTTGAGAAGTTCAAGGAGTTCAAGAATGAGGTAGAGAAGCAGTTAGGAAAAAGTATTAAAGCTCTTCGATCAGATCGAGGAGGAGAATACTTGAGTACTAATTTCACACAATTCTTAAAGGATAATGGTATCCTTTCTCAGCTAACCCCTCCATATACACCACAGATGAATGGTATATCGGAAAGGAAGAATCGCACCTTGTTGGACATGGTGCGATCCATGATGAGCTTTTCGGGATTACTAGTGTCCCTTTAGGGGTATGTTCTAGAGTCAGCAGCATACCTACTGAACACAGTACCCAGTAAGTTTGTGGCATTTACTCCATATGAGATATGGAAAGACAGGAAACCAGAATTTAAACATGTTAAAGTCTGGGGTTTTCCTGCTCATGTAAAGAGGCATGATCCAGACAAGCTGGAATCACGAACTGATAAATGCCGGTTTGTGGGATATCCAAAGGAAACCTTTGGATACTATTTTTACCATCCTGGTGAACAAAAAGTGTTTATCGCCAGGAAAGTTGTCTTCTTGGAAGAGGAATACTTTCTCCAGGAGGACGATGGGAGTAAAATAGTACTGGAAGAGGTTCCAGATCTCCAAACAGCTGCATTATCATCAGATGAGATATCAGTTCCTGAATCTGTTCAGGTACATACAGATGAGCCTCGTAGATCTGGTAGATTACCTAAACTACCCGAACGATATGTGGGACATATCGCTGAAGGTGAGTCAAAGGTGGAATATACTGAGGATGATGATACTAAAACCTACCAGGAGGCCATAGAAGGCCCAGAAGTCGGGAAATGGCGAGAAGCCATGAACTCAGAAATCCAGTCCATGTACACCAACCAAGTTTGGAACTTGGAGGACTTGCCGGAGGGTATTGTGCCTATCGGTTGCAAGTGGATCTTTAAGAGAAAGATCGGTACTGATGGACGGATCGACACTTATAAGGCAAGGTTGGTGGCAAAGGGATATCGTCAAAGGCAAGGAATTGACTATGACGAGACTTTCTCACCAGTTGCCATGATAAAGTCGATCAGAGTTCTACTCGCCATTGCTGCACAATTTGATTATGAAATCTGGCAGATGGATGTGAAGACTGCCTTCCTCAATGGTAACCTTGAAGAAAAGGTGTATATGATACAACCAGAAGGTTTCACATCCAAAGAATCACCAGATAAAGTATGCAAGCTTCGGAGGTCCATTTATGGACTGAAGTAGGCTTCCCGGACCTGGAACATTAGATTTGACGAGGTTGTCAAGTCTTATGACTTCATTAAGAATGAAGATGAGCCTTGTGTGTACAAGAAGACCAGAGGCCCAGTCGAATTCGATGTGCGACATCAATTCGATTGATTAATTAATTAATAAAGGGTTATTAATTGATTAATAAAGCCAGTGAGGAGTCACTGGGCTTGTTGGGCCATTAACTGGGCTGGTAATTGGGCCTAGAGGGTCACATGTAAATGATTCTCAAGGCGATGGATAAATAAGTGGATTTTATATAAACCGGGGGTTTTTATGAAAAACCGCACGGTTAGTATAAAACATAGCGAACGAGCTGAGCAGGCCAAGCTGTTGCTAACCCTAGCCGCCCCTCCTCTGTTTCTCTCTCTCTCTGGCGTCCAGACAGATCCAGATCTGCTCCGCCGCTTCTCCGAATCCTGTTCGACGAGAAATCGTCCGCGCGTTGCAGCGATTGTTGCGGCGACCGGCGGAGGTTTCGTGGGCTGCGAAGAACGAGGAACGTGAGGATATCCGTCGCGAGGAGGATCGCGTGGACTTCATTACAGGCCGGGCGCTTGCGCAGCTTGTGGTGTCGCACCGACGGAACTGAACGGTTGCGGATTCAAATCCGCACACGGTGAGAATCGATTATCCGATAAGCGTAGTTTTTTAGTTTTTCGAAACGAGAACGGATCTCCATTTTTATTTTTATTTCCACTACGCGTGAGATCCAGAGAAACCCGAGAACCCAACAGGGATATGAGGCCTTGAAGGATAGTGTACGGTAGACTACTGCTGACCTGCCTATCGCGAGGTGGCGGTACGAAGGCTCTCCATAGCCTAAGTGAGGATATGTGCAGAGGTTTAAGCAGAAGGGTTAACGGGTTCAGAAGGACCCGATGGAGCTTTTTCCTTAAGAATAGCTTGGATTGCATCAAGCTATTGAGGATCCACATGAGTAGCAAGGACTCCAAGGGCGGAAATAAGATCTGGATAAGGATTGAGGGATGAATGTTCATTCTCATCCTGAGCTTCTCTAGAGTTAAGATTTAGTTCAAATCCCAAAGCATGGACTTGAAAATGGACATAATACACGAAGTGGGGTTCTACTGATCATACTGTAGTTCTTTTCAGATTGAATTGAACTTGATTTTAAGGATCATAGGAAACGTCCACATGGTCAAACACATTATCATATTCGTAAGAAGCCATTCCAACAAACCTACCTGAATGTAGCATCATTATGAAATTAGCAGAGGGCTCAAATAATTTTGCAAATAATTAACAAACAAGTGGATGCTTACGTTATTTAAGAATTCCTTATTGAATTAGATGAATTTTAAGTAAGGTGGATTCACTTAAAATGGATAGGTTCTTAGTTTCAGTTCAGTGTCTACCGTCATTCTCTATGGCTTCACATAATCTTACTGTGCAAAAGTGAGCTACCCGGGTCTTCAGAAGTACAACCAACCCGATGAGCAAAAAGGGAATCCTTTGCTTGGGAATTTATGGAGGTCTTGACACAAGCTTTTCCGATCCGGAAGAGAGGGACCGCCTCAACTGGAGGGAATTACAAGTGCCAAGAGGGTGTTTGGCTCCTAGGATGATAAAATGCAAAGAGTATGATGAATCTAACAACCTAAAATAAAGATTCAAAATGCGTCTGGACCAGGGGATGCATTTCTGAATCGCGTCTACCACGGTGGACGTGATTCAGAGAACTGAGCCCCTTCATAGATTGGCTTCAGGCAGCAAACAGGCAAACTGAATTGCAGCTATCGATCAGGACGTATTTCAAAATCACGTTTAACTGAATGGACGTGATTCGGAATCCGAATTAAAAACTCAAAGAACTCAGTCTCCGTCAACCAAATATGATGAAGCAAAAACCAAAGTCTACAACCAAAGTCCCAAATTCGGATATGCGAAGCAATCAAATTTAAAGCGCTAAAAAATGTCCAAAACAAATTCAAACAATCACAACTTTTTAAAATGGTCCCGAAGGGGCCAATTTTATAGTTCAAAAGGGGTTGTACACGAGGTGCACGAGGGATAAAACCAGTGAATAAAGGTGTTTGAGGAGCACAAAGGTGACACACACAAGGGTGCAAAAAGGGGCGACATGCGAGGGTGTCAAGTGTAAAGCGAGAGTGAAATAAAGAAGAAAGAGAATGGCACAGTTGTCCCTCCGTAATCGTTAAAAAGTTGTTATCACTCAAATTGTGATTTTGAAAAGAGATTTAAAAATATTGTGCTAGAATAATGAAATATGTGATCGCCAGATAATGAGATTCTCAAAAGTAAGTGAATGAATGATCGCGCTTACCTTGTGGTTTCGGGATGATTGTGATTCCTTAACTTCTTCTGCTTCAGTCAAAATATTGTGCTAGAATAATGAAATATGTGATCGCCAGATAATGAGATTCTCAAAAGTAAGTGAATGAATGATCGCGCTTACCTTGTGGTTTTGGGATGATTGTGATTCCTTAACTTCTTCTGCTTCAGTCAGCTGAAGAAGAAGAGCCTCTCTTTCTAACTTTCACTCTCTTTGATATGTTCCTTACAAAGAAAACAAATAAACACAAATGAAGATGATTAGAGCTTGACTACAGTGTAGTATCTATTGTAAATGAGAAAATATGCATGCAACTAAACTATAAACTTATTTTTTTATTCTTTTTCTTTAAAATCCCTATATGTAAGAGGGAAGATGGATATGAATGATGTGAACTATGAGTGAGAATTAATGAAAATAAAAGAAAAAAAGAAGAAATTGGCCTCTCCAAAAGCCACCCTTGATTGAAGGCACCTTTCAAGGAAGAAGAAGGCTTCTTAAGAGAGAAACAAGAGCTTCAAACTTATTGATTTTCTTGCAGAGGTGAGAGAGCACTTTTCTCTCTTTGGTGGAACTCATAAAACTCAATTAGTTAACCTCTCTCAAGCTCTAATGCACATATATATAGAGTTAATTCCCGCAATAAATCAATGTGAAATTGAGTTCTTAGGCTCCAAGACACTCTAAGGATAGGAAACCATCCAAAACTCACCATCTCCCTTGGATCAATCCATGGAAAGAAGGATTAGCATGGAAAGAAACCACATTAGATATTAGACAGACCCATGTAAGGTACACTAGAAGGCTGTAAAATGCATCCTTAAATACTTGAGAAGGACTAAGGATATATTTTTGATCTTTGGAGGAGGAGACTTGAAGCTGGGAGGTTACACTGACTCGAGCTTTCCGCTAGATCTGGATGATAGCAAGTCTACTTATAGATTCATATTCACTTTGAATGGTAGGGCAGTGAGCTAGAAGAGTTCCAATCAAGAAACTACTATTGATTCGATGGTAGAAATTGAGTACATCGCTGTAGTTGAAGCTGCCAAGGATGCAGTATGGATGAAGAAGCTCATCATCGACCATAGGTAGTTCCGAGCATCTCTAATCATATCCCGCTATTGTGTGACAACAATTGGGCAATTGCTCAAGCAAAAGAGTCACAGTCTCATCAAAAGTCGAAGTACATTGTGAGGCGCTTTTATCTGATCAAATAGATCATCGCCAAAGGTGCTCATTGGTGAATGAGTTCACTAAACTGATGTGACTTGAATTGTTCGATGGTAACGTACCTGACTGCCAGCCAGCTTGATTCTTGTTACAATTGCGTGGTTGATACTTGGTTTTGAGACACCAAAGACACCTTGTCGACAGACTTTTGGACTTTGACTTTGGATAAAGGATCTCTAACCATGGCGTCGTGATCAGTCAAGTGTTCGAGTTCAACGGAATACCTTCGACGGTGATTGAGCGTTTAGTACGGGATCATTCGCTCTCAACATTTAGAGAGAGAATGCTCTAGGAATGATGCGCATGAGTTCCTGTCTAGGGTGGACACTTTATCAGAAAAAGGAGTTTTCTAATATCGTATTGTGGCATCTAATCCATGTGAGTTGACCTGTTAAGTTTGACAAATGACCATGGCCTAAGTTAACTCAAAAGCATTGCGCGGATGAAGGATTATAGCCATGCGGTAACTGATGATGAAAAGATTTTTTGAGCGGGTTGCTTTAACCCCATTACCTTTCGAGATCATGTGGTGTTGCTTGGCATCCATCTTGATCGGAAGCCCGATCGATTAACATGAGTGATGTTGATTCAGTGAATTAATTATCTAATACGGAATATTAAATTAATTAATTTAAGATAGTAAGGTGTTATTGGGCTTAATGGGCCGAAATCGGGCTAGTACTTGGGCATGGAGGGTCACACGCGAAAAGATTCTTGGTCGATGGTCGAAAAATGGGATTTATATTAATTTGGAGACTTTAGTGAAAAATCACCCTAAATTAATATAATTATACACCGAGAGGGGACCGTAGACCAAGCTCCATCCCCCTCTATGGCTCCCCCCCTCTCTCTCTCTGTGGCCGGTGCCCCTTGGAGAGGCGCCCTTCGGTTCTCCGTCGCCAATTCTGCCTCCCGCTTCCTAGAGGCGTTCTTCCGCATGTCGCGGGCACCATCACGAAGATGGAACACTGTTGCATGCACGGACTTGAACGAGGGAGTGAGGACGATTCATCAGGAGGAGGCTCACATGGACACCGCTAGAGGCCGGGCAGCTGCGCAACTGGCGACGTCACTATGTCATAACTGAATGGTTGTAGATTTGAATCCGTGCAAAGCGATGTTCGATCATTGCGTTCTTATTTTTGTCTATTGAAATGGATCGTGAATGGTAGGAATCAATGTTTTTTATCATTTTGACCCCTATTCTTTGAGGTCCCGTCCAATCTTTGCATTATTGAGACCGGTACACTACTTGGATTGGGTGGCTAATGTAGTGTTGGTCCCCAAAGTCACAAGAAAGTGACGGATGTGTATAGACTTTACCGACCTCAACAATACTATCCCAAAGGACTGGTTCCCACTCCCTTCCAGTGATCAGCTGGTAAATGCCATTGAGAGAACCCACTACTCAGCTTCCTAGACACCTTTCTAGCTACCATCAAACCAAGATGTACCCACCAGTTGAAGAGAAAACTATGTTCATCACCAATCAGGGGACTTGTTGACTATACAAATAGGCCCTGATTCGGAGCACTCTATGTAGGTCAGGTCTTGCCTCACTACCTAGGAACACTCGAAGTACATCAAGTTTTTATAGGAAAATGTCGACCTCTTTGCGTGGGGCCTAGCTAACTTACATGGATACTCCCTCAAGTGGTGACACATCATCTAAACTTGGATGATCATGTTAAGCCAGACCAACAAAGGGAAAGGAGATTCACTCCCAAGCACAAGTTGGTCATCCCAGAAGAAGTATATATGTTACACCCTTGATCTGATTCAGTTATTTGGACTCATTTCATATTTATGCTACAACTACGGAACCAAGTAACATATAAATCGAACATGAACAATGAGAGACAATAACCAAAGCAACAAACATGCAATTTACCACCAAAATATCTAAATAAAATTTTCATTTTGTCAATACCATAGTTCAACAAAATGTATCTTTAATACAAGGATCCTTAGAGTACATCCAATATCCAATGAAAATCAAATCTTTCAACTCCTTGAATAAATGAAAAAGTAAATATTTCTCTCAACCCTATTACATCAGTCTTCTAGAGTAGAAAATCAAATCTAAACCTATATAACCTACTAAAAAGTCCAAGTTCAATATTCTCAGGGCAAATCTTCCTCAAGTCTTAACTCCTCTTCCTCATGTTCTGAAAAATGTTAAAAGGATTTATGAGTACAACCACTTAGTAGGCAATGGAATCTACCAAATACTAACAATATAATAGTTGAAAAATAATAATAACTAAGTAGGATTCACAGTTCTACATATATCTCAAATAAAAGCATAATACAAGAACATGGTCAAATATAAGTTTATCAGATCATGTGTTTTCTAATAATCATGAACATATCGACTAAGCATATAGCGTATATGCATAATCAAATTCATATCAAATCCTACTAGTCATGATCAAAACGTATTACATATCGAACAAAACATATCAAATTGTCAAATTCTCAGGACAAAATTTCAAGCACTTTGGACATCGTTTGAGTGATTTATAGTAGTGGGTTACTTATGAATAACTTGAGTGGATTTTACCAATTGAATAAATAGCAGAATAATCAAAAATAAAATTTCAAAGATTATAAAATTTTTCAAAGTTAAAGTTCATCAAAACAAAGTTGCGGTTAAAATTTCATGTCATTTAGCCTAGCAACGAAGGAGTTGTGACAAAACCAAGTTGGCTCATATTCCCGAACTGATAGCAAATTAAGCAGTCTAAATCGCGGCTACACAGGTCGACGCCTTTTAAATCATGTCCCCCAACACTGGCGCCCTTTAGACTGAAAATTGAGTTAGAAAAATATTCAAATCACTATAGGTGAAACGCGTCTAGTCAAGCCGACGTCTTTTAAGAAGCGTCCACTGAAGTGGACATACTTTTCCGAACTGTAACATTTCGAAGAATTCACATAGAATTGAGGGACCAAAGTGAAAACTAAGATCATGTACTTATGAATTAAGGTTCCAAGAGTCATATTTGACCACTTTTGAAAATCAAAACGAAAATTTTATATTAATATAAAATAAACACTTAATGAATTATCATCACCTACCTTTAGAAGAAGAACAACCAATCTCTGTCTCTATAAACCAATCCTTAAGCTCTAGCCATGAATCTCTCTTATTCGATGGCTTCCCCCACGTCCTCTACACCTCCATTAACATAAGACATTGATTAGAATCAAATTCCTAAAAAAATCAACTAAGAAATACCCTCTTTCTCTTTAAAAATCAACATGTTCTTACCTTCAACTTGAAGTTGCGTGCAAGGGGACTTATGCACGACCCTAATGATCTGTTTATACATCCTCTCCTTACTAATAATACTACCCAAATTAACACGTAAAGCGAGTCCATTTGCAACTAGAAACCCATATTCTACACACAGTGGGTTTCCTTAACTAAAACCCCTCAAATTCGATCCCTTTAACAACTGAATTAGCTAAAAGTCTTTTAGAAAAAAGTTATAGCCCTTTGTATCCTCATTCCAACCATACCCACTATGCGAATTTTGAAATTTTATGCGTAAAGTTATTGCATATCCAATATGCTGCGTAAAGTTATTGGATCTTATTGGCTTCACTAATGACTTATCCATTCTAAACTCATTATTATAATATTAAATAAATATTAAACATGATTAAATCATTTTAACCCAGTAATTGACTTAATTAGGCTTATTTAGATCTAATTGGGCCTAATTAAATACGTTCTATTAATATACTTAATGGGCACGAAGTTCTAGGACATAATATCCTCTCCCCCTTAAAGAAATTTTGTCTTCAAAATTTAAATAATCATCACCTACCAAGTAAGAAGGGATATTTCTTCTTCTGTCTCTCAAGTAGCTTCTTCTGTAGAACAATATTGCCATAGAATGTTCATCAAATGAATCACCTTGGTATGCAGTGTTGGGTTCTCGTGTTTATCTGGATCACTCACGTAGTGAAAATAAATATTTTAATCTATGATCCGTTCCCATTTCGAATAAACCAAAAACCGGATTATCGAATAATCAGTTCTTACCATGCGCGGATTTGAATCTGCGACCGATCGGTTCTGTTGGTGTGACACCGCAAGCAGCGCAAGCGCCCGGCCTCTAGCGAAGTCCACACGATCGTCCTCGCGATGGATATCCTCACAGTTCCTCGTTCTTTGCAGCCTACGAAGCCTCCACCGTTTGCCACAACGCGCAGATGATTTCCCGTCGGACGGGAGTCGGAGAACCGGCGGAGCAGACCCGGAGAACAGACCTGGCCTGGGGCGCTAGAGAGAGAGAGGAAGAGAGGACGGGGCGGCTAAGGTTGAGCAGCAGCCTGGCCTGCTCAACTTGTTCACTACATTTTATACTAACTGCGCGGTTTTTCATAAAAATTCCCAGTTAATATAAAACACACTTATTTATCTATCGCCTTGAGAATCATTTGCGTGTGACCCTCTAGGCCCAATAACCAGTCCGTTTAATGGCCTAATAAGCCCAGTGACTCCTCACTGGCCTGATTAATCAATTAATAACTCATATTAAATAATTAATCAATCGAATTAATGTCGCACATCGAATTCGATCGGGCCTCCGATCACGTTGGGTGCCAAGCAACACCGCGTGAACCCGAAAGGTATTGGGGTTAATTAACCTACCCTTGGAACCTTCCCGCCGACAGTTATCGTGTAGATATAATCCTTCATTCGTACAATGCTCTCGAGTCAACTTAGGGTATGGTGTACCGTCAAACCCTAACCGGTCGACTCACTTGGATCGGATGCTGCCGTATAATATCAGAAAACTCCTTTTCCGATATTATCGTCTGCCCTGGCCAGGGACTTCCGCACATCCTTCCTAGAACATTATCTCTCTAAGTACCGAGAGCGAATGATTCCTTATTGACACTCAATTTCCTTCGACAGTATTCCGTTGTACCTGATCCTTGGCTGTTTAGAATTCCGTGGTTAGAAATTCATGAACCAAGGTCAAAACAGAAGTCTACCGACAAGGTGTCCTTGGTGTCTCAGGTCTCAGGACCATCCACTCAACTGTGACAATAGAATCTAGCTAGTTGACAGTGAGGTACAATACCATCCAGCGATTCATATGGATCAGTTCAATGAACTCATTCTCTAATGAGCATCTACATATTCGCATTAGTGTCTCCACACAAGTGACTATGAGATCAATCACCCTCATCTTATGAGCGGGAGTAATCTGTACTAATCTAACCGGATATCCGATGTCCTTCTCGGATATCCTCCGACTAGGAACTATTAAGAATATGTGTTTAAGTGATCAGCCTCACTAGTATGATCTCATTATAATCTGATCACTATCGCACATATTCACGGACTTCATTATGAGACGATAATAATATGAATTTACACATAATAAAATAATGCCATTATATTAATAAATGAACGAGATTTACATAGTCATATTGACTTGTAGGCCACCTAAGACTAACAATCTCCCACTTGGACTAAATCCAATCACCTTTATACAGTAAACCTATAGATTCCAGGTGATGCTCAAACACAATTTGAGACAACGACTTTCTTTGTCAATGGATCCGCTACATTGTCGACAGATAGAACTCTTTCCACCACTACATCTCCTCTAGAAATGATCTCTCTAATAAGATGAAAGCGTCTCAGAATATCTTTCGATTTCTGATGTGACCGCGGCTCTTTCACTTGTGCAATAGCTCCATTGTTGTCGCACAACAGCGGAACAGGATCAGAGATGCAGGGAATTATGTCAAGGTCAGTGATGAACTTCTTCAACCACTCTGCTTCCTAGGCGGCTTCAGCTGCAGCGATGTGCTCAGCTTCAGTCGTCGAATTTGCAGTGGTTTCTTGCTTGGAGCTCTTTTAGCACACTGTGCCTCCATTTAGAGTAAATACAAATCTAGTTGTAGACTTGCTATCATCTGGATCTGACTGAAAACTCGAGTCAGTAAAGCCTCGCAGTTTCAAGTCGCCTCCTCTATAGACAAGAAACCTATTCTTAGTTCTTCTCAAGTACTTAATGATACATTTCACTGCCTTCCAGTGCTCTTCACCTAGATCAGCCTGAAATATTCTCGTAACACTAAGAGCATAGGCAACGTCAGGCCGTGTACATAGCATGGCATACATGATAAGTCCTATGACAGAGGCATAGGGTACTTTATCCATTAATGCCCTCTCATTAGGAGTCTTAGGAGACTGCTCCTTTGAGAGATAAATTCCATGTCTCATCGGTACGAGACCTCTGTTGGACTTTTCCATACCAAACCTTTTGACAGTGATATCTATGTACAAGGATTGGGTCATTCCAAGCATCCTCTTTGATATCTCTATAGATCCGTATTCCGAATACGTAGGATGCTTCTCCCAAATCCTTCATGGAAAAGTTTTTCGACAGCCAGATCTTTACTGATGACATCATAGGTACAACATTCCCAATGAGTAGCATGTCATCCACGTAAAGAATTAAGAAGATGACCGCACTTTCCACTGGTTTTCTTGTACACACAAGGCTCATATTCATTCTTAATGAAGTCATAAGACTTGACAGCCTCGTCAAATTTTATGTTCCAGCTCCGGAAAGCTTACTTCAGTCCATAAATGGACCTCTGAAGTTTGTACACTTTATCTGAAGATTTCTTAGATGTGAAACCTTTTGGTTGTATCATATACACCTCTTCCTCAAGGTTAACGTTGAGAAAGACAGTCTTTACATCCATCTGCCAGATTTCTTAATCGAAATGTGCAACTATGATGAGTAGAACTTTGATCGACTTTATCATGGCAACTGGTGAGAAAGTCTCGTCATAGTCAATTCCTTGCCTTTGACGATATCTCTTTGCCACCAACCTTGCCTTATAAGTGTCGATCTATCAATCTGCACCAATCTTTCTCTTAAAGATCCACTTGCATCTAATGGGTATAATACCCTCGGGCAGTCCTCCAAGTTCCAAACTTGGTTGGTGTATATGGACTAGATTTCTGACTTCATGGCTGCTCGCCATTTCCTGGCTTCTGGGCCTTCTATGGCCTCCTGGTAGGATTTAGGATCATCATCCTCATTATATTCTACCTTAGACTTACATTCATTAATATTTCCCACATATCGTTCAGGTAGTCTAGGTACTCTACCAGATCTTCGAGGCTCATCTGTGTGTACCTGAACAGATTCAGGAATTGATATCTCATCTGATGATAATTCAGCTGTTTGGGGATTTGGAACCTCTTCTAGTTCTATTTTACTCCCACTATCCTCCTGGAGAAGGAATTCTTTTTCCAGGAAGACAACTTTCCTGACGATAAACACTTTTTATTCACCAAGATGGTAGAAATAATATCCAAAGGTCTCCTTTGGATATCCCACAAACCTACATTTATCAGTTCGTAATTCCAGCTTGTTTACATCATGCTTCTTTACATGAGAAGGACAACTCCAGACTTTAACATGTTTAAATTCTGGTTTCCTGCCTTTTCATATCTCATATGGAGTAGAGGTCACATACTTGCTGGGTACTCTATTCAGTAGGTATGATGCTGACTCTAGAGCATACCCCTAGAAGGACACTGGTAAACTCGAAAAACTCATCATGGATTGCACCATGTCCAACAAGGTACGATTCATCCTTTTAGATACATCATTCATCTGCGGTGTATATGGAGAGGTCAGTTGAGAAAGGATACCATTATCCTTTAATAATTGTGTGAAATCAGTACTCAAGTATTCTCCTCCTCGATCTGATCGAAAAGCTTTAATACTCTTTCCTAACTGCTTCTCTACCTCATTCTTGAACTCCTTAAACTTCTCAAACGCTTTCGACTTGTACTTTATTAAGTACACATAGCCGAATCTTGAGAAGTCGTCGGTGAACGTGATGAAGTATGAAAAGCCACTTTTGACTTGGGTGGACATGGGACCACATACATCTGAATGTATTAATTCCATAATGTCTTTGACACATTTTCCATGTCTAGTAAATGGAGATTTTGCCATCTTTCCCATAAAGCAGGACTCACACATCGCACACGATTTATAATCGAATGTATTTAAATAACTATATTTATGTAACTTTTGCAGCCTGCTTTCACCAATGTGTCCAAGTCTACAATGCCACATGTAGGCTTGGTTCACATAATTCTTGCTCTTTTTAAGAGCTTTATTAATGTGAAGATTGTAGTAAGAAACATCTAAAAGATATAGACCGTTGACTAAAGGTGTCGAAACAATTGATTTATTACTATAATAAATCGAACAACTTTTGTTCGCTATAGTCAACCTATATCCTATCTTGTCTAAACAAGATATTGATACGATGTTGTTTATTATGTTAGGAACATAATAATAATCTTCCAATGATAAGACGTCTCCCGATGGAAGCCTGAGGTTTGTTGTCCCTATAACAACTGCTGCAACTTTTGCACTATTTCCTAACCTCAATTCCACCTCGCCTTTTCTCAGCTTGCACTTACTTGTCAGCATCTGCACATCATGGTAGATATGAGAAGCACATCCGATATCTAATACCCAAGATGTGGAATCTCTAATTGACAAGTTGATATCTATCATATAGATATCTGAAGCTTCTGATAGCTTCACCTTTCCATGAGCTTTATCGCTGAGGAACTCCTTACAATTTCTCTTCCAGTGACCATTCTGCTTACAGTAGAAGCAGTCACCCTTTACTACTCCTTTGCCTTTTTTCTTCGATCTTTTATCGTACGCAATCATCTCTGCCTCAGGGGCATCCAATGCCGGTTCAGCAGGAGGATCAGCTCTAAGGACATAGGCAATGTACTTAGATTTGAAGACATTCTTTTGGTTTCTAAGCCAATCCGAGTAGTTCAGGCTAGTCAAAAGTTTGGCATCAAGTATGTCACAGAGAGGGTTATTCGACGACATATTTTCCTACAGGAGATAAATAATCTATTTAGCAGATGTTCAATTATTAAATTTAAAACATGATATGGACTTTTAATCAAGTTTTATCTCCCACTAATTTTCGACGGACTGTATAACCCTTAGCTATATAGAACGGGAGACGCCAACAGTCTCCTAGTGGAGATCAGAATCTCAATGACTTGCAGTACAACTTTATGGATAGCACAAGAAAGCTGTAAAACAATCAAAGAGCACCCAACTCATGGGACTTACAACTCCTTGCAATATCCGATCATATGTTTGGTCCCCAAAGATTTAATGGTCTTGTGGATAGCACAACAAGCCATTAATTCTGGTTTAAGCTAACCATCGTTATGCGATGAGCATAGATTTACATACAGTCCTTGTGGATAGCATAACAAAACTACATGGTTCCTCTACCTCGATCATATAGGCATCTAATGCTATAGCCACAGTCTCTTCTCACAATTAAGCAGACTTTGTGGTAGCACAACAAACCTGCCTAAAGTAATTCGAATCATATGGCTATAACGATGGTGGACCACGCGGTAAGTTCTTAACTACTCACGTTATGGCTTAGAATTTAAACGAGGGTATTTAGATAACATTTATCTTGGTCTCTCCTAGGTGATAGTATATAAATATATCGTATATATTTACTAAATACTATGCCTGCTTTGATTCATAATCAAACATAAAAACATTGTATCATATACATGTCAAGTGTGGTCATGGATAGCACAGTGGGTTTGACTAGATAGAGCCAACAGTCAAATGCACACACAATCTAACATAAAAATTACGTTAGACTACCCTGCAAATACATAGGCAAAGGATCTTCATCACATCCTTCCGGCTTGTATCTGTGGATCGTCTTCGCTCCTTCATCGATTGCCTCAATCAGATTACATTTAAATCTAAATTTACATGTAAATAGAAGTAGGTCTTATGAGTTATGGCGAGTACAAGAGAGAGGGAGGTAGAAGTACATCGATGTATGAGAGAGAGAGAGAGAGGTACGTAGACCTCTATCTATTAACAATTTAATAAAAATCCACTCAACCATACATCCACGATCCATACACATCATTCATTACATGAATAATTAAATAAGTGCATATCTATGACCACGGTGTGTTTTATATCAATCCATATATGATAAGCTCATCACATGGCTAAAACAAAAGAGCTTTTCAAAATTAAATAATTTTGGCTTTCATAAAGCTGGGTTTCAATCAAAATTGACTTTTGAATTTCGAAAACTCTTTTAATAACTTAAGCATGCAACTAAGTCAAATTTAAAAGCATTAAATCACACATCACATGTGCAAACATTCCAAATTAATAAATCCATATTATTCCATGCATATTAGAACATTTCTAATAATTAAATAATCTAACATTTAAATTAAAACATATTAATAATCTAACAATTAGACTATTAATAATTAATAACTAATCTAACTTTTAGACTAGTCCATTAAAGTTAATTACTAATTAACACTTAAATTAATAATCAACTTTAATTAATTATTAACTACTAATCAAACTCTTAGATTAGTCAATTAATGTTAATTATTAATTTAACATTTAAACTAATAATTAACACGAATTAATTAATAACTGACAATCTAACTCTTAGATTAGTTAATTTAAAATTAATCATTAACTTAACATTTAAATTAACGATTAACTCTAATTAACTTAAAGTGCTAATCTAACTCTTAGGTTAGTTAATTAATGTTAACTATTAATTTAACTTGTAAAATAATAATTAACAATAATTAATTAATAACTACTAATTTAACACTTAAATTAGTCAATTAAATTAATTATTAATTTAACTCTTAATAACTAACTCATTAATTAACAATTAAATGAATTTAATAATCAATAATCTAACAATTAGACTAATAATTATTAAATACTAATCTAACTCTTAAATTAGTTAAATTAAGATTAATTATTAATTTAACACTTAAAGTAATTATTAACCCTAATTAATTAGCAACTAATTGTTAATTAAAATGATTCTAAAATCATTCATGCCCAATTAAATGAAAAATAATAATAATATTTAAATTTCAAAACAATTTTGAATTTTAAAGTTGAAATCCAATTTCAATTTTATTTTAAAAGGGCAATAGGGTATTAGGGTTTAATTTGGAAAATGGTCTAAATAGTTTAGGGGTTTTAAATCTGGGAATGGGTTGAGCCACCTGGCGCCTGGCTCGACCCCTTTGGCTAGGCTAGGCCCAGGCCCTGGCTCGAACCAGGCACAGGGCCAGCCCGGCCCAGACTGTCCAGACCCGGTCCGCCCTGAACCCGGCCCATCCCCTTTTTTCCCCAAACGCACCTGAAGCCCTAGCCACGCAGGAGGAAAATCCCCATGGCAGCCGGCGGTGACGGGGAAGCGCAAGGCCGCCCAACGGCCGGTGCTGGGTGGCACCGGTCCCACTGGCGTCGACTCCAGTGCCGGCGAAGCCCCCGGTCCCCAAAAAGGCTACAGATCGAGCCCTAAATAGCCCCCTTTTTTCTAGTTTTCTCAAAAAACCCGGGGAAGAAAGAAGGGAAGTCCTTCAATCCGGCCACTTCCAACAAGCACTCCGATGTCGGTGGCAACCCCAGGGAGGACTAGCGACCCATCCCAGAGGATCTAGAGTCCCAGCCATCCTTCTCAACGCTTGGGAATCCCGAACGAAGGCACCCTAATCTTGCCATTCTTCGTCTCATGAAGAACACAAAAACGCAAAATTAAAATCCGATTTTTGTAGAAAAATAATCTAATTATTTGTGTTCATCTCATGAACACATTTCTATCATTTTAATCGGATTAAATGCATGGAATAACTCAAGAAAAATATTAATGGGAGATGGAAACGGGATGAGAAACAGTGGAACCTTGCTCTGATACCACTGTTGGGTTCTCGTGTTTCTCCGGATCGCTCACACAGCGAAAATAAATATTTTAATCTGCAATATGTTCCCGTTTCGAATAAACCAAAAATCGGATTATCGAATAATCGGTTCTTACCGTGCGCGGATTCAAATCCGCGACCGATCGGTTCCGTCGGTGTGACACCGCAAGCCGCGCAAGCGCCCGACCTCTAGCAGAGTCCATGCGATCCACCTCGCGGTGGATATCCTCACGATTCCTCGTTCTTCACAGCCCACGAACCCTCTGCCGTTCGCCGCAATGCACAGACGATTTCCCGTCGGACGGGAGTTGGAGAACCGGCGGAGCAGACCCGGAGAACAGATCCGGTCTGGGGGGCTAGAGAGAGAGGAAGAGAGGAAGGGGCGGCTAGGGTTAAACAGCAGCCTGGCCTGCTCAACCCGTTCAATACATTTTATACTGACCGCGTGGTTTTTCATAAAAATCCCCAGTTAATATAAAACCCACTTATTTATCCATCGCCTTGAGAATCATTTGTGTGTGACCCTCTAGGCCAAATAACCAGTTCGGTTAGTGGCCCAATAAGCCCAGTGACTCCTCACTGGCTTGATTAATCAATTAATAACTCATATTAATTAATTAATCAATCGAATTAATGTCGCACAGAATTCGATCGGGGCTAAGCGACCTATTCTTGGAACCTTTCCACTAACAGTTACTGCATGGATATAATCCTTCATTCGTACAATGCTCTCGACTCAACTCAGGGTATAGTGTACTATCAAACCCTAGCCGGTCGACTCACTTGGATCGGATACTGCCGTATATTATCGAAAAACTCCTTTCCCGATATTATCGTCCGCCCTGCCCAGGGACTTCCGCACATCCTTCCTAGAGCATTCTCTCTCTAAGTACCGAGAGCGAATGATTCCTTATTGACACTCAATTTCCTTCGATAGTATTCTGCTAAACCCGTTCCTTGGCTATTTAGAATTCCGTGGTTAGAGATTCATAAACCAAGGTCAAAACACAGAAGTCTACCGACAAGGTGTCCTTGGTGTCTCAGGTCTGAGGACCATCCACTCAACTATGGCAATAGAATCTAGCTGGTTGACAGTGAGGTACAATACCATCCAGCGATTTATACGGATCAGTTCAGTGAACTCATTCTCTAATGAGCATCTACAGATTCGCATTAGTGTCTCCACACAAGTGACTATGAGATTAGTCACCATCATCTTATGAGCGGGAGTAATCTGTACTAGGATAACCGGATATCCGATGTCCTTCTCGGATATCCTCCGACTAGGAACTATTAAGAATGTGTGTTTAAGTGATCTGTCTCACTAGTATGATCTCATCATAATCTGATCACTATCACACATATTCACGGACTTCATTATGAGACGATAATAATAAGAATTTACATATAATGAAATAATGCCATTATATTAATAAATGAACGAGATTTACATAGTCAGATTGGCTTGTAGGACACCTAAGACTAACATGCAGTACTTGTTCTTTGCGGTCTAAAACGTAAATTAGTTTCTCTTCGTAAGATAAGTCCGGTTGCACATCCAATGCTTCATATTCAATCACATGAGATAGATCTGAGATGTACTTCTTGAGCATATGCACATGCAACACTAGAGGTACATTGGCCAACGCAGGTGGTAAAGCTAGCTTATAAGCCACTTCACCAACTCACTGTAGATCTCAAATGGCCTAGTGAATCTCAGACTAAGCTTTCCTTTCTTTTCGAAAGCTATCACACCCTTTGTAGGAGACACTTTCAAGAACACATGATCTCCCACATCAAATATTAGCTCTAATCTTCTATTATTTGCATAACTCTTATATCGGCTCTGAGTAGTGAGCAATCGCTTCCTGATGATGTCAATCTTCTTAGAGTAATCTTGGACAATCTGTGGTCCTAATAGACTCCCCTCACCAACCACCGACCAGCAGACATGTGATCTACATTGCCTGCTATAAAGCGCTTGATACGGTGCCATCCGGATGCTAGAGTGATAGCTATTATTATATGCAAACTCAATGAGTGGTAACTAATCATCCCAACTATCCTGCCACTCCAAGCTACGTGCTCTCAACATGTCCTCAAGCATTCGTATAGTCCTCTCAAACTGACCAACCTTAGATATAATGTGTCCTAAGAATTCAACTTGCTCAAGCCTAAACTCACATTTGTTGAATTTTGTATACAATTGGTGAGTTCTAAGAATCTCCAGCACAATCTTTAGATGCTCTCTATGTGCTTCCTCACTCGGAGAGTAAATCAACACATCATCAATGAAAACCAAAATAAGCTGGTCAAGGTACGGCTGAAAGATCCTATTCATCGAATCCATGAATGCACCAGGGGCATTGGTTAGCCCAAAAGACATAACCAAGAACTCATAGTGACAGTACCTTGTGTGAAAGTCCGTGTTCGAAATGTCTTCATTCATGATCTGCAGCTGATGATAAGTGGATAGAAGATCAATCCTAGAGAAGACCTTTGCTACTAGAAGCTGATCAAACAAGTCATCAATCCTTGGCAAATGATATTTATTCTTGATAGCAACCTGATTGATTTTAGGGTAATCAATGCATAGGCACATTGACCCATCCTTCTTCCAAACAAATAACATTGGTGCACCCCATGGTGATACACTAGGACGTATGAAACCTTTGTCTAGAAGTTTCTGCATTGCTTCTTTAACTCTACCAACTCAACATGAACCATTATGTATGGTGTCTCAAAAATAGGTGCGGTACCTAGCATAAGATCAACTGTAAAATCGATCTCCCGAGATGGTGGCAACCCAGACAGATCGTCAGGAAACACATAAGAAAAATCATGAATCACTTCGATCTCTTGCACTGTTTTGGCTGTGTCATCATCAAGTACCACACTAGCTAAGAATGTCTCACAACCCTGACTGACTAACTTCTCTGCTCTTACTGTAGAGACAAACACCCTTCCAAACTTATTCTTCGGATACTGAAAATAGAAAATATTTTCTGGCCTGGACCTTAGAATATCGCTCTTATCTTACGGCAATCTAGCAATGCATCATGCTTTTCTTGAAAGTTTATATCCAATATGATATCAAAGTCTACCATATTGACAGCATAGAGCCATCCAAATATATCATGGTCTGCTATGCAAACATGGAGGCTAGACACCATAAGTGTGAAAATCAAAGTTTCACCAGTAATTGTGGTTATAGTCAGAGGGGGTACTTTCAAAAGCACGACACTCACCAATGAATCAACAAAACCAATGGAAACAAAAGAATTCGTGGCACCTGAATCAAACATAACTCAAGTATGGGTGCCTTCAGCTAAGATAGTAGATATAACCCAGTTGTTGTTGTCATCTGCCTCAGCCTCTTCATTGTATAGTGTGTGGACTCGCATCTTCTCTTTTGCAGGTGCTCTAGGTGCAATATTGCCCTTAAGCTTTAGGTAATTGCACATCATGTGCCCAGCTTCTCCACAGTTAAAGCACTTGCTAGTCATGCGCTAGCATTCCTTGCTGGGATGCATAAGCCTACACTGTGCCCAAGTAGTAAGCTCAACCTCGTCATTGGTCAGTGCGTAGACTTGCATCTTCTCTTTTGCAGGTGCTCCAGGTGCAATATTGCCCTTAAGCTTTAGGTAATCGCACATCATGTGCCCAGCTTCTCCATAGTTAAAGCACTTTCTGTCGTGCGCCAGCATTCCTTGCTGGGATGCATACACCCACATTGTGCCCAAGTAGTAAGCTCCACTTTCTTTGCATCACTCGCAGCAGTCGAGACGAACTTCTACGTCTTGTCAAATCTTCTACGCTAAGGTGGTGCATTTTTTTTTTTTTTTTTGTCCTGTGACTTGCTTTTCTCTAGAAAGGAATTCTAGTCTTGCTCAACAATGTAAGTAGTCATCAAAGCTTTAGCCATAGTCAGGGGTCAGAACGCAGCCACCTGGCCTCAGATAGTGCCCTGAAGTTCATGTACAAACTTCTTCACCAGCTCCACTTCTTTAGGAAAGAAGCATGGGCCAAAGCACTCCAGCTCTATGAATTTGGCTTCATATGTGGCCACAAATAAGCTCCCCTGCGTAAGTCTATGAAACTTCTATATCTTGGTATTTTGAACATGCACAGGGAAGTAGTTCTTCCTGAACTCTGCTAAGAATTCAACCCATGGAATGGACCCCACATAATAAGCAAAAATAGTCCTCTTGACTAATCTCCACTAGAAATCAAGAGGGCCCTCAAGCATGAAGGTCGCCAGTCGGACCTTGCTTTCTTCAGCACAATTAATGCTCTCAAAGATCTTCTCAATCCGTAATAGCTAGTCCTCAGTAACTTCGGGCTTGCTCTCCTCCTTAAAAGGAGGAGGGGCTAGCTTCTTGAACCTCTCCATGATGGCAGCCCTAGATGTTTTATTTCCATCCTTACATGTTGCCTGTGCCTGCATGGTCTGCACCCATGCCTTGAAAAGTCTACAAAAAGACGCCAAATTTCCCATGGGCATAGCCATGGGTGCAATATGCAAAACCTCTTGTCTAGGAGTCCCTATGAGTAGTAGACTCCTCCGTGGTAGCAGGCTGGATGATAGGAGACCTATTCCCAGCCCCAGTTCTCGTGATAGCCATTACCTGAAATTCCCATACAAACAAAACACAATTATATTCTCCTTGGAATTCAAGTGATCCTTAAACTTTGAAGAACGAAAATCTACCCAATCTATCTACCCGCACTTTTAGATCGATTAGTATGGCTTATGATGAGATGGTAATAGTTAATATTCTCTCATGATTCATATGCTTTGGTACTACATTGTTGCGCCCCTGATCTAGTTCAGTTATTTAGGCTCATTTTCAATTCAAGCTAATAACTACAGAACCAAGTAACATACAAATCAAACAAGAATGATGAGAAACAATAACCAAAGTAATAAACATGTCATTTACCATCAAAATATCTAAATAATTTTTCATTTGCCAATACCATAATTATACAAAATGTATCTTCAATACCAGGGTCTTCAGAGTACATCCAATATCCAATGAAAATAAAATCTCTCAACTCTATCTTCAATACCAGGGTCCTTAGAGTACATCCAATATCCAATGAAAATAAAATCTTTCAACTCATTGAATAAATGAAAAAGTACATATTTTTCTCAACTCTATTATATCAGTCTACTGAAATAGAAAATCAAATCTAAACCTAGATAACCCACTTAGAAGTCTAAGTTCAATATTCTTAGGGCAAATCTTCCTAAGGTTCCAAACCAAAATACTTTATCCAATATGGATGTTTATAATGGAATCGGGCCAGATATCTCCTTAAGATAGTAATGTCCAAATAAAGTCAAATAATTATGACACAATCAGATTAAGAGAGACCAAATAATGACAAAGGATGAGCACAAATCTGAAATTTAAATTATCAAAATACTACTTATAAGTCAAAATACATGCTTTTATTACAAACAACAGGTTTATAGATAGCAAAATAGTTTACTAGAATTTTCTAAAATTTTGGGACCAATAAACATATTTTTTAGATATTAAAACTAATTTTCACAACTAAAAATTCAATAATTAAGTTTGAAAATAGCAAATATATTCGAAAAATAATCAAATTTGGCAAGCATGGAAAATTGGTCAAAATAAATATGTGGGCAATGTTTCAAGCAATCTGGGCTTCATTTAAGTGATTTAGAGCATTTGGTTACTTATGGATAACTTGAGTGGATTTCGGCCAATAAAATAAATTACATAATAATCATTAATAAATTTTAAAAAAATATAAACTTTTGCAAACAGTTATAGTTCATCGAAAAAAATCTTTGGTCAAAATGTCAAGTCATTTGGCTAAGAAATGAAGGAGTTATGGTTAAAATAAGTTGGATCAGATTCCCCAACTGACAGTAGATTAAGCAATCTAAAATCACGTCAACATAGGCCGATGCCTTTTAAATCACATCCCTTATGGCCGAAACTTTTTAGACTGAGAATTGAGTTGAAAAAAGATTCAAATCACTATAGGTGAAAGGCGTCTAGTCGAGCTAACGTCTTTTGAAAGGCGTCCAAGTAGGTCGACGTCTTTTAGACATAAATCTCATAACTATAATATTTCGAAAAATTCACATGGAATGGAGGGACTAAAGTGGAAACTACGATCATAAACTGATGGATAAAGGTTCCAAGAATCCTATTTGACTACTTTTGAAAATCAAAATGATAGTTTTATATTAATACAAAATAAACATTTAATGAGTTATCATCACCTACCTTTGGAGGAAGAACAACCATTCTTTCTTTCTCCAACCTAATCCTTAAGCTGTAGACACGAATTCTCTTGTTATAGATGTTCCCCTACATCCTCTGCACCTCCATTAACATAAGACATTGATTAGAATCAATTCTCCAAAAGGATCAACTAAGAAACACCCTATTTCTCTCTAAAAATCAATATGTTCTTACCTTCAACTTGGAGCTGCGTACAAGGGGACTTATGCACGACTTCAAGACTCTATTTATATATCTTCCCCTTCCTAATATTTCTCAAATTAAACTCACATCGTCGTAGGGTCGGACTCCAATAGAAGAAGTCTTAATCAACATGTAAAGTGAGTCCGTTTGCAACTAGGAACCCAGATTTCCACACACAGTGGATTTTTTAAACTAAAACCTCTCGAATTCGACATCTTTAACGACTGAATTAGCTAAAAGTATTTAAAACAAATTTATCGTATTTTGTATCCTCTTTCCAACCATACCCACTATGTAAATTTTGAAATTTTGCACGCGAAGTTATTGCATCTCCAATATGCTGCTGTCACAAAGTTTATAGGCCCAAAATTTGATTGTGCTGGAAACCAACTAGTTTCCTAATTAGTCACTAATATACTTGTTGGGTCTTATTGTCTTGGCTAATGACTTATCCATTCTAAACCCATTATTATCATCTTAAATAAATATGAAATAGGTTTAAATCATTTTAGCTTATTAATTGACTTAATTAGGCTTATTTTGATCTAATTAGGCCTAATTAAACATGACCTATTAACATACTTAATAGGCTCAATGGTCTAGGGCATAACAACGTTAGTGGCTGGTCATTGGCATGTTGAGACTGGTACACTACCTAGATTAGGTGGCTAATATAGTGTTGCCCCCCAAAGTCATGGGAAAGTGGTGGATGTGCATAGATTTTACCAACCTCAATAAGGCTACCCCAAAGGATTGCTTCCCACTCCCTTCTGTTGAAAACTATGTTCATTACCAATCAGGGGCTCTACTGCTATACAACAATGCAGGAGTCACTTGCCAATGCTAGTGAATCAGATGTTCCCAAATAGGGCGCACGATGAAGGTCAATGTCGATGATATGCTAGTAAAATGTCAGGCATCCGAGGACCACATGGATGTCTAAGAAATTTTCAGCACTCTTTGAGCCTTCCAAATGAGACTAAACCCCAAAAATAGGTACTTTTGGGGTGGAAGTAGGAAAGTTCTTTGGATTCCTCGTGACCCATCATGACCCAAGGCGAATCCTAATAAAATCAAGGCAGTACTTGAATTGCAACCTTTGAAAAGGATCTGCGATGTTCAGTGTTTGACTGGACGTCTCGCGACACTCAGTCGCTTTCTTTCTTGGGCAGCAAAGCTCAACCTACCATTCTTCAAGCTAGTCCGAGGACCAAGCATGACTAAGCAAGGGTCCATCTAATGGACCCAAGATTGTCATCACCCCTTTGAGAAACTCAAAAAATAATTTTCTATCCCTCTTGTTCTCTCCAAACCTGGTAAAGGGGAGACCATGTATGTTTTTTCCATGATAGAAAGCACCATTAGCTCTGTGCCAGTCCAGGAAGATAATAAAGTTTAGTACCTCCTTTATACGTGAGCAAGACTTTATAAGGATCTGAATTTAGATACTCGCTCATAGAAAAGCTCACACTCACCCTCATTAAAATAGCTTGAAACCTCCGTCCCTACTTTCAAGCACATCCCATTGTCATAATGACTGACCAACCTCTATTATGCAGAGTCTCGAGGATTTTGGATGGCTAATAAAATGGGCTATTGAATTAGGAGAATTTGACATGAAGTATTCTCCCTGTAACGCCATTAAAGCATAGGCCTTGGTGGACTTCGCAGCAGAATGCATAGAATCTTTACGAATCCCCTCCTCAATTGAACCTATGGAAACTATATGTAGATGGGTTCTCCTACTCAGTAGGAAGTAGAGTCAGGATAGTCCTCATCAGCCCTGAAGGGAATGAGTAGCAGTATGCCATTAAATTTACCTTCCGAATCTCAAACAATGAGGCCAAATATGAGGCCCTCATCTCTGGCCTAAAGATGGCCCGGCATATGGAAGCTCGTAACTTGGAAGTCTATATGGACTCTCAACTTGAGGCCTACCAATGGAATGGGTAGTACGAAGCCCAGCAACCCAGATGATCAAGTGCCTGTCCCAAGCTAAAAGCCTCGTTGGAGAATTTGCATACATTAGCATGCCCCCATTCTCCAAGAGGAAAACTTGAAAGCCAATGCATTATCTTGTTTGGCCTCGTGGTTGAGATAGATCGAACCCGTTTGGTCCTCGTTGAATAATTAAGCAAGCCCGGCATCAAGGAAGGCCTCCATGGAATATGGATTGTAACATAAAGATGCAATTGGATGCAACCCATCCGAGAATACCTAGAAACCAAATACTCCCCAATGCCCGGAAGGTATGGGCCCATACTGCCAAGTTTACGTTCATTAACGAGCAATTATATAGGTGCGCTATAACTCAACCTCTCCTTAAATGCCTGGCTCCTCCCGACACATAGGAAGTGATTCAATACGCCCTTGAAGGCAGGTAGAGCCCACGTCAGAGGACATGCATTTGCCCAACTACTTTTGAGCAAGGATATCGTTGGCCAACTATGCAAGAAGACTGCCTACCGCACGCAAAATGTTGCGCTGAATGTTGACATTATAGGCCCCTACTCCAACTACCTACTTTCGATTTGGCCACACCTATGGAACGTGGTCCTTTTGCTAGGTGGGGGATTGATATTTTAGGACCCTTCCCCTCGGCGCAGGGTCAATAGAAGTTTCTCATTGTTGCCATAGACTACTTCACCAAACAAGCGGGAGCCGAACCCATGGCAAAGATTACTGAAAAGGCAACTTGGGTTCGTGTGGCAACAAAGTCTATGTCGATTCAAAGTTCCCTAAGCACTCACTATGGACAATGGCTATCAATTTGATTGCACCTATTTTCAAGCATAGTTAAAGTTGTTTGATATCCAGATAATCTCACTTTGGTTGCCACCCGCAAGCCAATGATGTAACACCCAAGGTCAAAAGACACCGAACTGCTCCAGGTTGGTTCCCTTGATTCAGCGTGCTACCCGGTCGAGACCCGTTCGTATTCATTTCATATATTGGAAATGATCAGTTAGAACCAGAAAGAATAGAGTTAAGCACACATAGGTACGATAAAAGTCTCATACATTCGACTATTCATACATATTCACAAAAAGGACAATTTATAAGGTTCAATGAAATTATTACATAGCCACGAGTTCATCAAAGATGAAGATAGATAATTGTCGCGATCTCTCATCGATGCATACAGTCAAAGCCACCACATAAGCCAAGCCCAACCACTAATGTCTCGAGACTCTAGCTCAACAAAACCTAAAAATAAAAGGACTGAGTCTATAAATAGAGAACTCAGTAGGGATCCTACGCCAATGATGGCCTACGAAATCTCTATCGAGAGAATCATCAAATGATCTATAATCGAGAATTAAATCGCTATCTAACAATAATCATGGGAATTAATCAAGGTCATCCATAGATCCCAAGAGGTCATTTCACATGGACACTTAAGTTCACACCCATAGTTTCTTCGACGAAGAACCATAAGAATGAATCTAGAAGAATCATAAGGATACATTTAAATTCGCAGGTGAGAATCATCTTTTCGTCATCTCACTAAATATTCAATTTCATAAAATCTATATCAAGGTATATTCACATTTGTCATGTGCATCTATCATATGTCTATGTCTACATGTACGTCTATCATATTTCTGCTAATCATTTCTTTAACCATTTCCAGGAACGATTTATAATTTTTACATGTCATTGACCCGTTCCCGAGTTGGTTCTCAGTCTATTGCATGATCATTCATTCAATAATAAACTATCTAGGAATGACAGGGAACACATCGCTAGCAACATCATATCATCATCACTTTTTGGGTTCGAAGATCCCAAGCGATTCCTTACCCAATCAATGTCGCTCGCCTTTCTTGGGTCTCCAAAAATCTGCATAAGTAACAAAAAAGTAAGACCGACTGAGGAATGAGGCACATTGCCAATGCAGTCCAAGTCCTCGGCTAAGGTGCACAGATAAGTGGACTATCCCAGTGCTTTTAGTTAGTCAAATTACAAAAATCAGGTTCGGACATCTAACCCTATCATATGGCTAAGTCGTATCTTGACCTGACCCCATCATATGGCTACAAGGAAACCCTATCCCTTCCCCAAGGAATACATCAATATGGGCATCTATGCGAGCGAAGTGGTCATTCTACTCTAATTATAGGAACATATCATATAACTTCTTGAATCTTATAAAAAGAAAAAAGTACAAATATAAAGACATGAATTTCCATGTGAATCATACTCAATCATCCATAATCAAGTTACTAATAATCATTAGCTATAGTCCCAAAGCTAAAGCACAAGGTTCAGGGGTCAAAACCTCTCATTCCCCCATTTAATACACAGTTATTGACCGAACCGAAATTCATAACGGTCGACTGTTTGGCCAGATAGAAGTCAAATAACAACTAGAAGAACATGGTCGATCGTTTTTGTCAATTACTACGTACCGACAGAAACGTTCACAGTTCTGATTTTTCACCACTCACACTAACTCTAATAATACAAAATTCATATGATGAAACTTGATTCTACTAATGGGTTTTAAAGAACACTAAGCTAACTGTGTCATATATAAATTTCAAGTTGAATGGTGCACTCTACAAGCCAAACAAATTCGAGACACCTTTAGACGTAAATTTCTAAAGAAAACTCCACATCCACACGAATGCAAGCTAAACTCCCTCAAATATTAACAAAAGATTATGAAATTAAATCTAGAGCTTCTAGGCATGGAGGCAAAACAAACCTCAAACATGCATTACGATCAACACACTGTATCCACTGCGATAATTTAGGAAAATACAATGTATCCCACTTTTGAAACTAGTATGAAGTGCTTAGAAAGCATGGTACCTAATGTTTGATATAAAAGAGCTTAGATGATAACCCAACATTAAAAACATCAAATTCCAAACATGCATGCCCATTATAAGCCTTTAAACTAATGTGCACATCATAGATCTAGGAAAACCCAAACATGAGCATCACCCTACCCTAGAACTTGAATTCCACCATTTGATAACGGCTTTTTAGAACCAATCCAAGCAAGGGAAGAAGAAGAAGAAGAAGAAGAAGAAGAAGAAAATCCTAGAGCTTCCCATGAATTCCACCTTCAAGAGAGTTTCTTCCTTTATGAGGGTTTCAATACCATCTGTGGGTGCTCAATTGTGGTATGTGATGTTCATGATTTCATGTTGATTATATGACAAACAAAATATTAAAATAAAAATTGTGATAGCCAGAAACCTAAAGGTTTCAAAAGAAAGATCGCTTACCTCTTCAAATTTGGGAAATTGGTTCTTTGTTCCTTCTCTTTGGCCTGCCAAAAAGAAAGAGTCCCTTCTTGTTCTCTTGATTTTATGTTGACTTCTTGATTTATTATTCCAAAGCTTCTCTTTTGAATCTCCTTTGTACCTTGCAAAAAAGGATGAGAATAAACAAGGAAAGATCTAATTAGAACTAAAGTAGAGAGTAATACCTATTCTTTTAATAAATTCAAACATGCAACTAAACTAATCTACTTACCTGATTTGGATTCTTTAAACCCCTAACATGAACATACATTTGGAAAAGATGTGGTGAGTGTGTGTAACATGAAGTGATGAGATAAACTATGAAGGAAAACAATGATGAATCTATGGAAAATAATGAGAAAACTAGAAAGAAATTAAGAAAGGAAGACGGTTGGTTGGCTCCTCCATAGCTTTGGCCTTCAAAAGCTTCAAAGGATGAAGATGATGAAGAAAAAGAAGCTTTGGATGAACCTTCTCTTGATGTCTACGTTTTTCTTCTTGAGAGCCTTAAACACCTTGCCTTAAGTTTCAAAATTGCCAATTGTCAACCTTTTTCAAAGGTCCAAGGGGTATTATATTTATAGAGAGTACTTTGGGAGTGTTTAGGCCTTTAAAAGGACTCTCTCCCGCAGTCGGACTTACTTTAGATGAACATGGAGGAGTTTGCCACCTTCCCAACTACGGAAACCGGATTATCTCGACCAAATCATGTTTATCAGGAAACTCTCAAATCACGTCGCCCAGACGGGACGTCATTTGGATAATTAAAGCGGCCAAAGTAGAAATAAAATCCGGAAAGAAAACTAAAAAATATTAGGAAACCTAAATCACGTCTCCCTAGAGCGACGTGCTTTAGATAATTAGGAAATTAATTCGAATTAAAAATCAGAAACCCAAACGGATTAGGACCTAAATAACGTCTCCCTTAGGTGACGTTATTCAGTTAAATCTATCCGAATTTAAATTTAATTCCAAATTGATTTTTTTTAGGAATCTAAATGGCGTCCGCCATGGGCGACGCAAATCAACAAATTTTGAGAAAAAATAATAAAAATTAATTAATGATTAAACATCCGATCATTTTGGGGCATTATAATTGTGACATGAAATTTACTCAATATGAGGTCAAAATTAGCGTGTCTACACCACCATCTAGAGCCTTCAAATGAGCCTCCCAAACACCATGAAGCCTCCAAAGACCACCTTTAAGCTTCTAGACCCACATGCAAGCCTCTACCACCATCAAGAGCCAAGAGAGTGGGAAGAAGAGTGGGAGGAGCATGGAAGGAGAATAGAAGGCGGTGGTTCGCACTCTCTCCTACCCATATATAAACTAGGTGGAGTTTGCAAATATACCCTCTAACTATCAAATTTAGCCCCTTATATACCCAATGAGCCAAAAACTAAATCTTTAAGGCCCAATAACTCTTATTTTGGTCGCAAAATCTAATCCATTAACTTAAACCATTATAAAGTCATCTTTCTGCATTTTCAAATGGGTTAAATTCGTTAAACTTGTGGAACCGAGTCCAAAATTCACTAAGTCTCATCTAACCCACTTAATTAAACTTAAATAACACATGATTCACCACAACATTCTATTTAGCTCAAATTAAAGTAATTTAATGAAATTCAAATTAGTTCGATCATGATCAAACTCAGTCAAAGTCGGTAAATCGGTTCGGGAATCGTGAACTAGAGGATCGAGGTGTTACACCCCTCCCCTCCTTAAAATAAATTTTGTGCTCAAAATTTCTATCTTTTTGCTAAAAAGCTTCCAATTTTGACAACCTCTACATGTTTGGACTTGCAACACATTTGTTATGGAAGTGTTTTACTATTCAATTATGGTTACTGCCAGAGCATTTACCCAATTGCTTACTAGAAAAATAGCTTTGCATCTTTTGAAAAAGATTATCTCACTTTTTGATCTCCTCAAGTTAATAACTATTCCTAGAGAAGTCTCTTAAATTTCATTGGTCACCTTGGTTTTGTTAGAAAATTATCCTCAACTACACACCTGAAATACTTTCACTTCATTCTCATTAAACGATTGTTATAGCTCACGCTCACTCCAATATGATGCCACACTCTGCTTCACAAGTTGAGTCAATCTCTAAATATTTTATCCTTGGGATTACTAACAACATAACAAATTCTATTGAAATGGTTATGATTGTTAATCCATTTCTCAGTATATCCCTCTTCCTGCTGCATTAAACTCTTACTGTGCCATAATACTAGAATATTGTTGACAGCACACAAGTCAATTCCAATATAAATCAATACTATGACACTTATCTCTTACACACCAAGGATTCTTATATTCAGCCTCGATGGTCTAACTTGAGCATTGGCTCGATCTAGACAGTCTCTACTTTTTCTGTTAAATTAACCTCTGTTATAAAGGATCGCTCTCCACTAGTCATCTTATAATAATCACTCCAGTTATGTTAAGACAGTCTATGTCACAAAACCCATGAAAATATCATATATATATATATATATATATATATATCATAATAAAATATAAAATGACAGATCTCATAATCAAAATGGGGCATACAAGTGGTACTTAGTTCGTGGTACTAGTTGGAGGCCATATCACTAAGGTCCAATGCCTGCATACCCTAAAACCACACAACCCTTGTCTTTGGGAGACCCAGAGCACCCGATCGCATGGTATGGCCAGTACCATGGGCTGAATATCACTCGACACCACGAAGAGTCGAAGACCATACCAACAAAACATACCTCTGATGTGTAATTCATAAATCACATTATAAATTCATAAAGACACAACATCCACACAATATTTCAATATCAATTTAAAGAACCCAAACTATACTCTTGTATTTCCTAAGTCCACGTTGATCTACATTAATCTTGTCATTCACAATCATCTCTCTATGTTGGTTAGGATAAAATTCTATTTTAGTACTCTAGAGCCTATGAACTTTGTTTAACAATTTCATCTTCAATTCTTCTTTCTATGAATTTCCTTTGTGCTTCTTTGGCCAGAACATTCGCCCATGTAGTTACATCGTGCGAATCGACCCTTGACCTACACGTCAATTATAAGGAAACCTCCTCAAAATTTCAAGGTAACACAAATTACTGCTATCGTTCGGTTAAATTATTTTATTGCTAACTTTAATAATTTATTTCGTCTGTTCTAATCTCACCCCATATATCTACATTTCCTACATATTGATTCCTTATAAGGACTAAGACTTCGGATTCGGCTTAATTGTATTCGGTGTGAGGTTTCATGAAAGTCTAGAGTGGGCTCTAATTTGCGTCTACCATGCTGGACGCCTTTTGTAAAAGGCATCCTTTTGCACAGATGTGATTTAGAGACGTACAAGTGTGCACCATGGCCATGCATGGGGGCTACGTGAATCCTTGTCTAGTCAGCTGAAACGAGTCCGGGTAGGTGGATGTGATTTGTAAAAGGCGTCAGCCTAGGTCGATGCAATTTAGGTTGGTTTTGCATGACTGTAACCCATCCTGTGGCACCCCCAGGCTGAGTTGAGGGCACTTGGGGCAGACTTGGGTGGGCATGGCCGTGAACCTTTCCCATTTTCTTCTCATTTCTCATCTCTTCCTTGTCTTTCCTATCTTCTTCTCTCTCCCTCCATTCCCTCCATCCTCCAAGCTCTTCCTCCACCATCTCCACCTCTCCAAGCCCATTCTGCACATCACCACCACCTCCATCTCCACCGTGATCTCATTCTCCCCAGATGGCGGCCGACGTCTCGGTGGGGTTTGGCGTTGATGGTGGCATCAGTGGTGGTTCAACAGTGCAACGACTAGGCGACGAGGAGGAAGGACATGTGGTGGCATCATGAGGCTCGCTGATAGCGCGACGACGGCTTGATGGCAGTGCGGCATTGCTTCCATGGTGTGGGGACTCTGTGGGAGTCTAAAGGAGTCCAAGTTAACCGGTAGGGTGACAATCCCGTACAAGTTTCAATCGGTTAGTTACATGATTTTGGTAATACCGTGTAGAAATCCATGCTTAGAGATCTCTCCCTATATCCTCCTCTATGCTAGCTTAGTCCTAATCTCATGGTTAATATGATTTCGTGCTAAGTATGGTAAGTTCATGCAAATTGAATTATTCATGTTTTTATGAGATTTTAGGAGGATTGTAAGCATGTTTATGGAGGCTTTTCCTTATAATGATCATGTCTATTGTTGGATTTGGGATTATCATGCTTAGGGGATAGTTCTCTTGTTAATGATGATAATTGTGGTAGAATTTCATGTGGGATGGTAAATGATGCTTTAATGAGGTCTAAGGGGGCTATTCCTTCACTATAATCCTCTATGATCTGTAGGAATTCTTGTGAATTAACTGTAGCTCCGGGACGACCAGGGAGAGTTTATCCTAGTCTCGGGCACTAAAACTCATCCATGCAAGCCGACGCATTTTACAAAAGGTGTTGACCTGAGTGGACACGAGTTAGGCCCAGTCCTGAAACCTGTGCCCCACTATTTCCTGCATTCACTAAGTGTACTATATGTAAATTCATGTTAATATCCCTACTAATTATGTAGAATAAATTCCAATATAAATGTTATATATATTCTTACAATTGCATGCTTGAAATCATGCATTGGGGTGAGGGTTTTCCGCATACTCGACTCTGCATGATTAGGTGTTTGTGTAGTTGTGGACTAGAGTGACGGTATTTGCTAGTTATACATCCTTTGCCGATGTGGGAGTGGTACAGTGAGGCCTAGGAGGCGCAGGTCATTGGGTGAAAGCCCTGGGATAGTAGACGGTATCTATGTTTGAGTGGCACATTGTGGAGCCTTCGTCACTCTTGTGGCTGGGCAAATACAGAACTACCTAGGACCAGGTAGGCCGGAGTAGCTCGAGGTTATTCGGGGGGTTGCTGCTTTGTCCCAGTGGGTCAGCATTTACTAGTTGCAGCTTTACAGTTACTCTTGTGTAGTCACTATCAAGCTATTTGCTTTATTTACTTATTTACTTCACACGTTACTTGTGTGATTTTGTGTGGGAGGTGGGGATTGTGGGATCCCTACTGAGCCCATTTTCCAGCAGAGCTCACTCCCTGCATTTTTAGGTGAGGGTTCTTGGCCGACAGGTGACGTGTAGAGTTGCACACCAGCAACCTTTTGTTCCGGGATGTGCCCCAATATAGTTGTACTATTTTCAATTAGGCATGTACGCACTTTTATTTCTTTTTAGTGGTGGACAATGTATTTATTTGATGAGTTGAGTCAGACTGTGTTAACTTTATTTTCAGTACCTTCTATTTTATAAATTAGTTTATCACTTATTCTTTGGACTTTCTTTGTGATCTTGGCTTGGTCCTTAAATAACAATCCAAAATCCATTTAGTAATTGGATCTCCGATTATAGGGTAGTGGGTTGAAGTGCTCAAACGTGCTAGTGAAAGGCAAATGGCAATATTACTATGCATGAAAAAATGAATACGTGATCACCATAGATCAAGGATCTCAATGAAATAAGAAAAGAGTGATCGCGCAATTATCTGAAATTGGGAGTGTTGTGAATCCTTTTATTTCCTCTTCTCCGGCCAGCCGAAGAAGAAGAGCCCTTCTTATTGTTCTCACTCTCCTTGAAACAACACGCGGTAAATGATGATGCTCTTCAATTCCTCTTCTCAGCACCTTGCGAACAAACAAAGAGAAAGAAATGGCTAGAGCTTTGATGAGCATCTATTCTAAAGAGAAAGACATCGTGCAACTAAACTAAGAAAACTCACTTGATTTGTGTTCTTTAAACCCCTATATGCAAAGAGATGGAATAATGAAATGATCTACTAGTGATAGTATGTGTTCATGGTGAACATGATGATGCATGTAATGCAAGTAAGAAGCAAAAGCAAATGAGAAGATCAAAGAACTAAAAAAAGAATGAAGAGAATTGGACCCTCCAAAGCCAACCGTACTTGGAAGAAGAGGAGAATACCTTCAAGACTGTTGTCCACGTTTTCAACAGTAGAGCTCTCGAACCCACAAATGACTTACTGGCCGACCTCCTTCAAGCCTCAAAGGGGTACCCTATATATAGGATGAATTTCTAGGGTTTCAAGGCTTAAAAAACTTCACAGATTTAGGGTAATCATTAAAGAGATATACCAGCCAAGTAGAGGCCTTCAAATCAAGGAAACTTGATGATCTCAGATGGATATGGCTTGCAGGCTATGCCACTTAATCGTGTCGGCCACAGACGATATCTTTCAGAAATGTGTTAGCAAACCCAGATGTCACTTAAAGAGGCCAATTAAGAAAGATAATCACAAGAAAAATCTGGAGATAATTATAGAAATGCTAAAACATGTCGACTATGAGCGACACTATTTAGATTAATAGTAAATCGATTAAAAATCAAATTAGTAATCCGTTAGGATTAGCATCAGTTAAACGCCATTCAGCTTGATCATTATCCGATTAAAAATAGGATTAAAAATTGATTTGGACTGGAAATCTAAAAGACGTCGACCAAGGACGAAGGGAATTAGGGATTTTACAAAAATTCAAGAAAAATAGGTAAAAATCAACTCAATGATGAAATCAAAGACTATTTTAGAGCATCACAAATATGATATGAAATTTACTCAATATGAAGTCAAAGTTAGCATGTCTACGGTTTCTCTGCCTTAACATATGCTTTGTAAGGAAATTGAATGAAGTGAATGAAAATGATGGTGAAATAGAACCCAATGTAACGAATTGAAAAGCGGATGGCAAGGTGTGATGAGACATGCCTTCAACTCTATATGATAGGAATCTTTCAAAAACAATCATCAAAGTAATTTCAAAAAATCTTCAAAGATCAATAATTGTTTGGACGAAGAAGAAAGGAAATGTTTACAAGGACATGAGAGAAAGGAAATAGATCAACCTCTACGAAAGGAAGTATCTTAGGTCACAAACTCTGTAGGTTTCATTAATGGAGAGTGGTTATTAGCCAATGTGGATGTGCTACAACCATGATGGATCTTAAAGAAAATAAGGATAAGGAATCCAAACAAGAGTTAATTTTCAAAAGATGCTTTAAAACAACTTCAAAGATAGCTGAATACTCAATTTGGAATGGAATACCTCGTATCATGTTGGGATTTATTAGAACAAATGGTCTGAAATTTGATTACTAAGATTCACACAATGAATTCAAAACCTACATGAATGCATGCCAAGGTAAAAGTAAAAATAAAAATAAAAAATATAAATTACTATTCCGCGAACTAGTACTAAGTCAAAGCTCGTTTATCCATGCTTCAATTCACAAAATGGAACCATTGTCCCCATTAAATTAACAACTTGATGACCTATCCATGCAACTAAGATTCCTCTGGATTCATCATTGTTTTTGTTAAGGGAAACTTAATTCTAGATTCATCAAAGCCACAAAGTCCTTGATATAATCTAATAAGTATTTATGATATAGTAATACAATACATGAATGAATACAAGACTACATGGTGGAACTAACATGCGAAGCTGAATGAACATATCATAGGGGGATTTGTCATGGTGGCAAAGCACATCATCGTCATCTTGCAAATAACTTTCCTGCATTCACAAATTGTTAACAAACATATAATGAATTTTAGCATTTCCTTTAAAACACGGCGAGCAAACTATCGAGCCAACGCAATTTAACTTTCTGAAATAGAGCTCTCCGAATCCGTCTCCAGTGTCACTTTTTTCCCTTGTTGGCACTTGTCCTCCTCAAGTAAGGACTAGGAACTGCGACTGCGCGACCCAACACTACAAATACTCCCTTTAATGATCAATTTTGACCCAAAGAGGCTCCAAGAAACAAGAGAAAGAGGGAGAATCCAATAGAGGGCTCAAGCAAGAGTTCAAAGAAGAAGGAAAAAGAAGAAAGAAACCCATCATGTCAAGCTCTTCAGAAAGCTCTACAGTAAACTCATCCAAGAGGGCAAAGCTCCATCCCAACAAAATTCTCAAAAGGCTCTCAGAACTAGAAGGTCACTTAAGCGGGAGAAATCCCAATCATCGGGTATGTTCTTCTCTAGCTCTCTTCAACTCTTCTCTTCCATCATCTTCAATTCATCTTTCCCAACTCTTCTTCTCTTCATCATAGATTGATTCTTCCTCTCTTTTTTTAAAAGGATTATCCTCTCTTCCTAGATTCTAGAAGATTCTCTAAACTTCCATGGCTCTCAAAGCTTGTAGAGAACATCTCTTTTTCCATGAGAACATTCATATCAAAGTGGCATATTGAAGGCTTAGTGATACATGCCAAACAACATAGCAAAGTGTGGATGCACTGGGTGACTATGGGTGCCTTAGTGGAACAATGGCATCCTCAAACTCATACTTTCATCTTTCCTACCTTCGAAGCCACCATTCTTATGAAAGAGACAAAGCTACTTTTAGGATTGAAAAGAATTGATAATGTTTATTCCGATCATCATGAAGATAGTATACAAGAAATGTCTCTATTATGGAAAAGAGTGATTGCTCAAGAACTCCTTGCGAAGATCATAATAAACTCTGAAGAGATTAACGAGATACTTACTTACCGAGGAATCAACCTACAAAAGCTAGTTGAATGGACAATGAAGACAATTCAAGAAGCCAAGACAGATGAAGACATGAGGTATACTATGAAGGGATTCACCATCTATCTAGCTGGGGCATCTTATTTCCATCCCAAGATAATATTCTAGAAGATGATCAACTTAGTGCAATTGCTAGGATATGGAAAGGAAAGAAGATAGGGCCCTCAGTTCTGGTGTATCTTTATGGCGGGCTTACTACAGCATCTACTGGACATCTTCCATATGGTAGTATGCTTCTCCTTGCTCTTTAGATTGATTTTCACTTCAAGTTCAACTTCAATGCAGAACATGCTCCAGGATCCTCTAGAATTTATGAGAAAGTCCAATCTGCCATATAGCCAACGTCGTGAAATTCAATGATAACATGATGAATCGGATGTCAAAACTCAAAACTCAAGCTGACTGGTGAAACAACTTCAGCACTATGGCTCGTAATGACTTTACTCACATGCCCCCTGCTTTGCTCGTGAAGGATATTCAAGTGTGCTTCACCAACTATGACCTTAAGCTGATATGCAGGACAAAAATTGTGCTCTACAATCCTCATCGATGCCATTCTCAGATCGGCATGCCTCGATATGATTTCCCTGAGCTTTCCCATGTTGCACCCATTAAGAAGAGGGAAGTAAGAACTAATAATGATTGGGACTCTGTAGACTATGCTGTCGATCTATGGAGATTCAACATGACTAGAAGAGTTCAATTCCACAATGAGGAGAACAAAGAGATGTGGAAAGCTTATGTGAGAGAATTGAGGAAAATTAGGCCTAGGAATCTCAAGCAATAAACTTGTGCTTTTGAATTTTTCTTTTGAATAAGAGGATCATTCCCTCATTCAATAAGATCAATCCTTTAATATTGTAATTTTTTTAGAATTTTTCTTGAATAAAATAGATCAAAATTCTAATTTTTAGATGTTTTTGTGCAGAAGAGTTAAAACGTGCCGACTCAGAGGGACACCTTTTAGCAAAATTCATTTTCTAAAATTTTATGATAACTCCCTAAATTCACTAAACTGCGTCGACCAATCCCGATGCCATTCATCATTTCTCTACACTTTTCACGACTTCCAATTACCAACTCCCTGAATCACGTCGACTGTGCCTGATGCCTTTCAGGATTTCTCAAGATTTTTCACAATTTCTAAGGTATGGATTTCCAAATCGCGTCTGCCACACAAGATGACTTTCAGATTTTCCAGAATATCCATGGCAGCAATTTTCTAAATCGCTTCGGTCATGTGCGATGCCTTTCACATGATTTCAAAAATTCAAACTTTTCCTTAAACTGTGTGCCACTAAATGACATTGTCTGAGGATGATGCAACTCAGCTAACTAATCTCCCAAGTCTGAGCCTTCTCTTCCTCATTCTTCTTTGCTTTTCTCTCCCCTCTCTTCTCCTTTCTTCTCCAACGATGTTCGATGACTCCAACCCTTCTTCTTAGACCTTGGCGACCTCTGGCGACTCCAATGATCCTTTCACCATCGGCGAGCCCCTCCCCTTGCTCTCTCATTTTCTCTTCCTCTCATCCTTTCTATATCTACCAGCGAACATGGATGGAGAAGGTGCAAGCCAAAAATGCCAAAGGGTCACAGACTTACATCCCCCATGTCAGTTGATCTTGGTGAAGAGGAAATCATGACGATCGAGGAAATGTTGGCGGCTGTGGCGGCGGCGTTGGAAGAAGACATGGCAGAGGTCCCACCCTAGGGACTCGAGATAAAGGCGGTAGAGGGTGAGGGAGGTGTACCAGCAGTGGCACTCGCGGCACCAAAAGTGGCACCCATAGAGGAGGAGGCTGGATACCCTGTGGTAAGCTCCCCAAACTCTCTCTTCCTTTGTGCATGGCATAGTGGGGAACGTGGGGGTGAACGTGCATGGGACTGTGATTGCTGATTGAAACACATCAGGCCAAGTCGAAGTCATTCAAAAGGCGTCGACCACCCCCGACGTGATTCAAGATAGTGATCAAAGTTCAATAGTCTTTTAAGATTAGCCCTATTTAGGTTTTCGATGACTGATTGTGTAACGACCCGCCACCCTATAATCGGGGATCCGATTACTAAATGGGTACCGAATCGTTAATTTGGGACCAAACCAGGATCTAAGTAAGTCTGGGAAATAAATAATAAACTAAGCTAAACATTCACATCGCATTGGATTGAAAGGAAAATGCAGGAATTAAAAGTTATTACAATGCGACTCGATACAGCAAATAATTACATATTCCAACAGAAAAGAAATAATTAAGCATACATGCCAGAAATAAAGATAACAACTATGTCGGGGCATACCCCGGAACAACAGCTGACGACGCTCAACACACAGCCGCACACCCCTCGCTAGGTCTGCCTGGAGTCCTCACCTGAAAACCACAGGGGTGAGTCTCAATAAAAAGACTCAGTAGGGATCCTTCGATCCCCACTGCCCACTCACACACCCACAAATGTAAAATACAGCTGAAGGTAAAGGAACAAGTATAGTGGTAATTACTACTCCTAAATCTCGATGTGAATCACATGCAGTCGAAATGTATTAAACATGCATATTTCTAAACCAGTCTACCAGGGAACCCACAACCAACGTCTCGATAGAACACGCCAACCACACAAACAAAGGTGGGGAAAACACCGACCCGCCGAGACCAAACAGTAACCCCTCGAATAGCACTCTAGCTACTCCGGCCCAACTGGCTCAGGTGGTTACTCCTTCCCTCAGCATGAGTGACACTCCGAAGGTACCACTCCCACACCGGTACTAGCTGACCCCGGGGTTCACCAGGTGACCCTCTCTCACTAGGCGTCACCCCGCCCACGCCCCCACCGGCGCTGTGCTCCACCCACACCAGCACAGGGTGATAAAGCGCTACAACTGTCACTCCAGGTCCACAGTAACACAAAAACCGGTACGGTGCGATCCGGTCACGTGAGAAGTCCACGGTCGCACAACATACAACGCAGTGCCATCCGGTCACGAAGAGTTCATCACCATCGAATATACTAAAGCATGCATTTAACCAACTATCTAGCAGTGTAAACACATTTTACTGGCATGAATTAGTGTGGTTCTGTCTTGAATCGCGTCGCCCAAGGCCGACGCCATTCAAGCACCCTAAACTGGTTCATGAAATACCGGCCTCAGAACATGGCCTAAAAGGCGTCGCTACAAGTAGCCGCCTTTTAAAAGGCGTCGACATCCTCAGACGCCATTCTCACCGAAATCCAGAATTAGCAGAAAACGTTAATCGGGGGGTTTCTGCCTAAAAAGGCGTCATGGTGACCCGACGCTAATCCAAATCGCGTCGTACCGGCATGATGTCTTTCAGTGCCAGAATCCCCGAACTGACAGAGCCTTAGTGGGACGATTTCTGCCTAAAAGGCGTCATGATGGTCCGACGCCCTTCTAAAAGGCGTCGTCCATGCACGACGTCTTTTAGCCCCAGAAACCAGGTCCTGTCTCGTGCCCGAGGGCTCCCTTTTCACCCCCAAAGACCCAAAATCGCCCAAAACAGAGGAAAGAGATATAGGCAAACCAAACCATCATAAACCCACATTCATAGAAACCCTCATTCCCATCAAGAAAAGCTCCTAAACATGCTCATTCTACCCCAAAACCATAGATCCATAGCATGCTTCAAGCGGGAGAACATGGTTTTAAAATAAAACACTACGGGAATCGTCACCCTACCGGTTACTTGAACTCCTCCAAGCTCCAAGCCGTCCACCCGTCTCGCCCCACGCCGTCGCCGGTACCGCCGAGGTCGTCCTTACTCCACCGGGACGTCGGCCGCCGTCCGGAGAGTAAACGCCGCGGAGGAAGTGGAGGTGGTAGTGGTGGGAGCTAGGTGGGTGATGGAGTGGAGGGAAAGATGAAGTGGTAGGAGGAAAAGAGGGAGGAGAAGGGGGCGTCGCCGGAAGGGAGGAGAGAAAGAGAGAAGGAAGAAAATGGGGGAAAGAAGGAGGGCTCGCAGGGTTAACCAGAGACTAGCTAAAACGCGTCGAGATGTACGGACGCCTATCAGATGACATGACAGGCCGTTCTGACAAAAGTCTGAAACGTGTCGCCCAAGGCTGACGCCATTCAGACGACAAGACCGGCACCGTACTCTGACACCGCAGGGTCGCAGTCTGAAACGCGTCGCCCATCATGGACGCCGTTCAGACGACACGACCGGCCCGTACACTCGCAACCCAAGGCCAGCCTACATGGCATAATCTAAAACGCGTCTGCCACGCCGGACGCCGTTTAAACCGCGTCGAGCCTGGCTCGACGCGAAACAGAACAGGGTCCCAGCCCCTCGAGGGCCCAAACTACAGAGTTCGACCCTGAAACTGACCCGATAACCGGATCCGAAACCTCAATCCTTACAGATTGAGACTCATGGGATGATTGTAGGGTACCATGAGCACTAGGATCTCATGGCACTTGGTGACTGTTGCAAACTGAGGGCTGCCAGATTTCCAAAAGGTGCGACTATAGTGGATTGAGTTCGGGGACCTGGGTATAGAGCCATTTTGGATCAACCTGGTGCTCCCCCTATGTTGCGGGAGAGATGGGACGCCGAGAGTTAAGTGTTCCTAATGCCATGGGGACATATGATCCCTAGTCTGGAGTACGTCGCGAGGATTACAGGCCTATGGCTGGATGGTGGAGCGATCAATAAGACGACCTACCCTGACTACCAGGACTTGGCGCAGCGGCTATTGGGCTTGGTGGTAGCGACCCTAGGCAGAGAGTATGGGGTCGTAGCCTGGGTGGATGTCCCCTCGGCTTGGAGGACCCACGACAGAGGGTCGGAGAGTTCTGAGAGGGCTTTGTGGAGAGGCTAGCAGATCCAACAGTGATAGTGTACAACCATGAGGAGAGCAAGGAGATGAGGGAGCTGATAGACACAGACCTACGACGATTCTTGTTCTTCCTCTTCTGCTGGCTACTGTTTGGGATGAAGGGGGATGACATCCACTACAGATTCTTGGAGCTACTGCTCGATTTGGACCAGATTGGAGAGTATGCTTGGGGTGTCGGGCTTTGTGGAGAGGCTGGCAGATCCAATAGCGACAGTGTACTACCATGAGGAGAGTGAGGAGATGAGGGAGCAGACAGACACAGGCCTCCGACGATTCTTGTTCTTCCTCTTCGGCTGGCTACTATTTGGGATGAAGGGGGATGACATCCACTACAGATTCTTAGAGCTACTGATCGATTTGGACCAGATTGGAAAGTACGCTTGGGATGCGGCTCTTTTGGTCCACTTGTTTACTGACCTATCTGCAGTGACACTGGACAGAGAGAACACTATCAGCAGCTTCACGTCGTTTCTACAGGTACACATGCTAACATTTCTTTTCATTCATTATTATTATTTTCATGCATGATGTGTGACATATGTATGACGTATGATATACGCATGCCCTGACTAATGTTTATAAATGCAGATCTGGACTTATATTATTTTCCCTTGGGATGGGCAAGAAAGAAGTGCCTGGATGCAGTACCATTAGAGCTCAGATGGTGGCCAATAGTAGACACAGCACCATTAGCTCACTGCCCTCCGTCAGCGATTTCTTGATTATCTCGGTAAGTTAATTATCCTATTTTATTCAATTTATGCAACCCTATGATTTAATAACTAACACAAATGCATGCAATGCAGGTTATCTGGAGACCCTACTTGGGTAGGGGTGGATGCTGGCAGAGAAAGCTTCGGCAGGCAGATGGGGTACACTACCTAAATGAGATCGAGCTGCTGCATCTTCCACTCGTCGTGAGGACCTTGGGCCTGCCTCAGGAGTGGATTGAGGAGGAGATCCTAGAGTGGATTGGGCGAACCATAAGGGGGAAGCAAGCCAACACCAACTGGCGGGTGAAGTTCATTGACCAGTATGAGGACTGGCAGCTGTTGGGTTCGGTCATAACCCCCCCCCCCCCCCCCCCCCCCCGGGAAATCACAAAAGCGGAAGAACATAAAACAAAATGATTTTCCAAATCGGTTCGGGCTCCGATTAATGCAACAAAAACGATCTTAAATAAATCACACGAGATTTATCACCTTGCACAGTACACGTTGTCCTGTGAAAATCGATGTCGTACTCCTCGAAACTTTGAGCCGCACAAGCGTAGGGCCTCAAAAGATAATCCACACGAACTCTCACAGCAACGAAGTTCTCCTTCTTCAACCCACATAACCCTCCGCCTAAAGCACTCTGGCAAGAGTCCAACCCTTCTAAGAAACTTGATGGCCACCTTTTGAAATGGTAAACGCATTATCTGTGGGTTGGAAAGAAGATGGGTTTATATAAAGGATTAAGGCGGTAGCTTGAACCGCTCATTCAACCAATCCCTTAACTGTGATTAAACATAAACCTGATGACATTTTATATATCAATATATTATTATTAGCTCATTTATCAAATAAGCCTAATAATACAAATATTATATATATGTCTTTTACATTATTGTATATATATACTTTTAAGCCATTTATTAATTCTTTTCCCAAAAAAATTTAATACTTTAGTACATTTTTCCATACAATAATATTCCATTCTGCAATAGTTATTTGTGTGCGATCCTCTAAGCCCATTATCTCTCTGGTTTAAAGATCCATTAACTTATAATCTAATTAGAAGTAAATTAAACCGATTATTCCTAATAACCGTTTAATTAGTTCCGGACCTTTTTTACCACGTTGGGTCAAGCAAATCCACGTAATCCTAGAGGATGCCGGGTTCATCTTCACCCTGTCTGGCACCTGTAAGTCATCAGTTACCATATCGTTATAATCTCTCGCTCATTCTATGAGTCTGATCCGATCGTGTGGTATGGTTTCGTCAAACCACTAGTGACCGTGTCGTTTGACCATGACCTCCATAATAATTTCACGTTCGTTCCAAACAAACTGATACCACCCTGGCCAGGGATTTAGTGGAGCGTCCATGTCATGACTCATTAACTGTCTGTGATATACCTGACAGTGAGCGATCCCTTCTTGACCATTAACAGTCTTCGCATGTATTCCGATGTAGCTAATAATTCGGTGTTTTATGACTTATGGTTAAAGTCACTTAATCAAACATTAAACCACATCAGTCCTCACGCAAGACCTCATTAATGTTTCAGATCAAATGATCAACGATACTACTGAGACAGATGGATCTTCAATTGACATTAGTTATAATTAACCATCTGAAGATCCATCAACGGATCAGTTCAGTGAACATCCTCCCAGGATGAACACCTACACATATGTGCCGGTGCCCCGCACCTATGACCGTAAGATTGGTCATCTACACATCATACGTGCTGATTTACAAGTAATCAATGTCCCAGAGTGATTACTCTCCAATCAGGAGCAGTTTAAGGTATGCGTCTATTTATAGTCAAACTCACATTCGAGATCCCATCTCGAAATTGACTTTACAACTACATATCCTAGGGACATCGCAAAGCAATCCACATATTACAAGTTTACGCTCTAAATATCACTTAAATATATTGAACAAGATTGTACAACATATTAGACCTACACGGCCCATAATTGGTCTGTAGGACACCCAAAAACTAACACTCTCCCACTTGTACTACAACTAATTGCCCACAGTGTTGAGGCTCATCTTTTTCCGATGACGCTCAAACACAATCTGTGACAAAGGCTTAGTCAGTGGATATGCAATATTGTTTTCTGATGGTACATGCTCTACCATCACATCTCCCCTTACAGCAATCTCCTGAATTAGGTGGAAGCGCCTTAGAATATGCTTCGACCTTTGGTGAGACCGAGGTTCCTTCGCCTGCACGATGGCCCCATTATTATCACATAATAATGGGATGGGATCTGATATGCTGGGAATTATGTCAAGTTCCGAGATGAATTTCTTCATCCAGACCGCTTCCTTGGCAGCTTCAGCCACAACCATATACTCTGCCTCTGTCGTTGAATCCACAGTCATTTCTTGCTTGGAACTCTTCCAACTGACTGCCCCTCCATTTAACATGAATACAAATCCAGACATGAATTTGCTATCATCTGAATGTGACTGGAAACTAGAGTCTACATATGCTCTCAATTGTAAGTACTCTTCTCCTCCATACAGCAAGAAAAGATCCTTAGTTCTTCTTAAGTACTTAAGGATGTATTTCACTGCTTTCTAGTGCTCTTCGTCTAGATCACTTTGATATCTGTCGGTCATGCTTAAAGCATTGGCCACATCAGGGCGAGTACATAGCATGGCATACATGATCGACCCTATTGCCGAGGCATAGGGTACCCGACTCATGTGCTTTACTTCCTCAGGTGTTCTAGGGGCCATGCCCTTAGATAGGTAAATTCCATGTCTCATAGGAATGAGACCGCTTTTGGAATTCTCCAACTGGAATCTCCTGAGTATAGTATCTATGTACATAGATTGGGACATTCCCAACATCCTTTTTGATTTATTACGATAGATCCTTATGCCCAGCACATAAGATGCTTCTCCTAAATCCTTCATAGAGAATGTCTTGGACAACCAATACTTCGTTGATGTCAGCATCCTTACATCATTCCCAATGAGTAAGATGTCATCAACATAGAGGACTAAGAAGGTCACTGAGCTCCCACTGACTTTCTTGTAAACACAGGGTTCGTCTTCATTTCGAATGAAGTCAAAAGATTTGATAACCTCATCAAATCTCAAATTCCAACTTCGAGACGCCTACTTCAATCCATAAATGGATTTCTGAAGCTTGCATACCTTATTAGGATGTTGCTTAGATGTGAATCCATCAGGTTGTACCATGTACACCTCTTCTGACAGGTTTCCATTAAGGAAAGCTGTCTTCACATCCATCTGCCAAATCTCATAATCTAGGTATGCTGCAATGGTAAGGAGGATTCTAATTGACTTTATCATTGCTACTGGTGAAAAAGTTTCGTCATAGTCAATTCTTTGTCTTTGACGATATCCCTTTGCCATCAGACGAGCCTTATAAGTGTCAATTTGACCATCTACTCCGATCTTCCTTTTGAAGATCCATTTGCAGCCGATAGGGACCTTCCCTTCAGGTATGTCAACCAAGTTCCAAACTTGATTGGTATACATGGATTGGATTTCTGAATCCATAGCTTCCTTCCATTTCTCGGAGTCAAAATTACGAATGCCTCCTGATAGGATTGAGAATCATCATCCTCATTTATCCATACCTTAGACGAACTGTCAGAGATATATCCAACATATCTCTCAGGTTCTCTAGGTACCCTACCAGATCTTCGCAATGTCTATGTTTCATTTTGAGCATCTTCCGTAGGTGGTGTCTAATCTAATGAGACTTTGTCCCCAGTTTGTGGTTGATGGACCTCGTCCAGTTCTATCTGGCTCCCACTATTTTTTTGGAGGAGATATTCCTTCTCCAGGAATACAGCTCTCTTGGCCACTAAGACCCTTTGCTCAGAAGGGTGATAAAAATAATATCTAAATGTCTCTTTTGGATATCCCACAAACCTACACTTGTCTGTTCTTCACTCTAACTTATCTGCGTCATTCCTCTTCACTTGGGAAGGACACCCCCAAACCTTAATATGATTAAAGTTCGGTTTCCTTCCCTTCTATATCTCATATGGTGTGGTAGGAATTGACTTACTCGAAACCCTGTTTACCAAGTAGGCTGCAGTCTCTAAAGCGTACCCCCATAGAGACAATGGTAATTATGCCAAGGACATCATGGAACGGACCATGTCTAACAAAGTCCTATTTCTCCTTTCAGATACACCATTATGTTGTGGCGTTTATGGTGGGGTCCACTGAGAAATTATTCCATTGTCCTTCATGTAAGAAGTGAATTCGAGACTTAAGTATTCACCTCCTCGATCCGATCAAAGAGTTTTAATACTTTTACTAGTCTGCTTCTCTACTTCATTCTTATATTCCTTAAACTTCTCAAAAGTTTGTGATTTATATCTCATTAAATACACATAGCCATACCTAGAGAAGTCATCAATAAAAGAAATGAAATAGAGATATCCTCCTTTAGCTTCTATGGACATGGGTCCACATACATCCGTGTGTATGAGTTCCAAAAGCTCAACAGCCCTTTCACCATATCCACTAAAAGGAACTTTAGTCACCTTCCCCATGAGACACGACTCATAGGTATCAAATGGTTTGAATTCGAATAAATTCAAGTATCCATTTGAACATAGGTGAGAAATCCTCTTCTCTCCTATATTACCAAGTCTTCAATGCCAAAGATATGTAGGATTCACTTATTCTGTCTTATCACTGGAAACCTGCATTACATCATTACATCATTACATGTATCTAATACATATAACCCATTGAACAAATAACCATTAGCTATAATAAACCATTATTGATAATAGAGCACCCAGTGCTAGTTATCGTCAAAGAGTAACCGACATTGTTTAAGCAGAAAATAGATACAATGTTTCTGATAATTTCTGGAACCAAATAACACTCTATTAACTCTTGAATTATCCTAGAAGGTAAACTAAGATGAGCAGTCCCTACAGCTTTAGCAGCAACTATAGCTTTATTGTCCATCCTTAGTTGGATCTCTCTTTTGTCAAGTCTTCTTTTATTTGTCAGTACCTGCAAAGAATTGCAGATATGAGATGCGCATCTAGTATCCAATACCCATGATGTGGATCTCATAAGAGACAAATTTAAGTCAATGACAAAAATACCTTCATTTAGAATTGCCTTGCAATTCCTTTTCCAGTGACTTTTCTGTCCACACCGAAAGCATTTGTTGTCTTTTTTATCCTTCTTGCCCTTGCCCTTGCCTGCCTTGGTGATCTGATTACATTTAGTCGATTTCTTTCCCTTCTTGTTATTTGGTGTTTGGGTGGCCTTCCTTTTCTTGTTGGTCCGACCAACAATCATTACAAAGGATGGTTTCTCCTTCAGTATGGTCCATTCAGCACTCTTTAACATGTTTAGGAGTTTTGGTAAAGAAAAACCTCAATCCTATTCATGTTAAAGTTCATGATGAAGGGAAAAAAGGATTCAGACAATTACTGGAGAATGAGATCAATGCTAAGTTCAACATCCAACTTGAATCCTAGCCCATTGAGTCTCTCTATCCACTCCATCATTTTCAGTACATGAGCCTGTACTGAAGCACCCTCAGACATCCTAGTCCTAAAAGGTTTCTTAGAGAGCTCATACCACTCTATCCTACCCTGCTCACCAAAGAGCTGGCGTAGTTGGAGAAGTATAACTCTACAATCTATATTTTCAAATTGCCTCTGTAGCTCGGGAATCATAGAGGCCAGTATATAATACTGCGCAAGGGAAGAATCTTCCGACCATTTTGCATAATTTAATTGATCACCCTCCTCGGCGTCAGCGGGAGGCTCAGGTTGAATCGTGTCTACCACGTACACAATCTTTTCGGCTGTTAAGACTATTCGCAGATTACGCAGCCAGTCTTAAAAATTAGGTCCGGTCAATTTGTTCGCATCCAAGATGCTACGGAAGGGATTCAACAACGACATGATGATCTAAATGGAAAAATAAAAGACAATACTTTAACATGGGTTCAAGGTTCTAACTTTAGATATGATTTTCTATCTTAGTTAGCTCCACTATTTTGCGTCAAACTATATGACCCTCAATCATATAGAACAGGAGACACGACGATCATCCTAGTGAGTCGGAATCCCAACAGAACTGAAATGCAACCTTGTGGAAAGCACAACAAATTACATCTCATTTCTTGGGCAGTCAACAGCACTTGCATCAAATGCAATATCCGACTTTCGGCCCCTGAGCAGTCATCCCCTTGTGGAAAGTACAACAAAGGATACTCACAGTTAGATCGCACCACCATTACTACACAGCAATGAGTTCGTGACCCGACTCTTGTGGAAAGCACAACAAGGCCAAGTTCAGTCCTTCATCCCATTGAAGCTAAACTTTAGGGTTGAGATCCTGCCACCAAATCATGAACCTTGTGGAAAGCACAACAAATCTATGAAATAATGGCATTCAGTCACCCTATAATGGTGGAGGGCCACGGCGGCTTCTAAAGCCATGTTCACAGATCTAATATTTAATAAAGAGGGTATTTTACTTTTATCTTGGTCTCACCTTAAGTGGCAGAATAAATATATCCGTGCTATATATTTATTGTACCTAGTAATTGCTTAAAATAAATGCATCCCATGCAAATAAATAAGCCTGGGTGATCATGGACTCTTAAGTAAAGCTACGCTGATATCCAGCCTACTTCCCAAGCAGCAGGTCATCCTCGCAGTTTGTCCTCCGTGCCTTCAAGCTCCATTCGCAGCATTAATTACAATAATTACATGGCTCACAGGCCGGAAAAGAATTACATGCCAAATAATTTCCAGCAACCCTTAAAGCGGGTACATTCATTGGAGGAAGATAGAATCACATTGGAAATTAAATAAAGAAAGAAGGGAGGCTCACAGACATAAAACGAACTGAGCTAAGTCTATGATCACCCACCATTCCAAACACAATCATATCAATCACAGAAGGGTTATTTTGAAAATAATCCTTATATTTGGATTGAAATCATGGGTTGTTCATATGAGAAATTTTGGTCATGTTTAATTTTGAAACACTCATCGTTACATTCAAAATTAATCTAACAGAGACCAAAATAATTAACGCATCACAGTAACATTCATGCTTAGAATCATTCCATACGTATAACAGAATACACAAATAAATTTAAAAAATTAAATTCAATCAATCAAGATAATTAAGACAATCATAAACTTTAAATTCAAGTTAATCATCCAATGATCAAATACTATTTAATTAAATGATCGTCTTCAATTATCTTTCATTAAAATCCACAATTTATTCTTTTGAAAATTATCTAATAATTTTACAAACTAAAAATTTGAATTTTAACGATAATCCTCTCAAAATTCGAATTTAACAATTATCTAATAATTAAATATTCGAAAGTTTGAATTTATACGTAAACTTCAATTAAACTCAAAATTTACATGATAATTATCAGATTAATCAACAATAAATTTAATTAATCCTATCCGATAATTATCTTAATTTTTTAGATAAAATTTTAATTTTCTGGGCCAGTGCAGTACGCAGTGTGGGTTGAAGCAGTGTGCCTAACAGTGGGAAAGATCGGGCAACAAATTAATTTTCTAAATAATTTTAAAATTAATTCGACGGCAAGGCCAAGTGCCTTCCACCAAGTGGAAGGCCACATGGCTGGCCGTCCACCCCTTGTGGTAGACGGCCACCACATGCAAGTGGACGGCCATGCATGGCCCCTTTCTTTTTTTCGAAAAATTTTCAGAAAAAATTCCAGAAAACTTGACGGCCACTCCAAGTGCCGTTTACGTTCCGGACGGTCACTCCAAGTGTCGTTTATAATCTGAATTTTTTTTCAAAATACTAAGATGGCTTAGCCTTTTGCCGTCCAGTTTCCCTCTATTCCGAAAAAATAAATTTTTATGGCCCAAAAAAAATAAAATTAAATTAAAGAACTCGAACATGATGTTACAACAGAGATCGTTCTTCCCAGTTACACCAACAAGAGCCTAAACCTAACTCTGATACCACTGTTGGGTTCGGTCGTAACCCCCCCGAGAAATCACAGAAACGGAAGAATATAAAACAAAATGATTTTTCAAACCGATTCGGGCTCCGATTGATGCAATAAAAACGATCTTAAATAAATCACACAAAATTTATCACCTTGCACAGTACACATTGTCCTGTGAAAATCGATGCCGTACTTCCCGAAGCTTTGAGCCGCACAAGCGTACGGCCTCTAGAGATGATCCACACGAACTATCGCAGCAACGGAGTTCTCCTTCTTGAACCTACACAACCCTCCGCCTAAAGCACTCTGGCAAGAGTACAACCCTTGTAAGAAACTTGACGACCACCTTTTGAAATGGTAAAAGCATTATCTGTGGGTTGGGGAGAAGATCAGTTTATATAAAGGATTAAGACGGCAACTTGAACCGCTCATTCAACCAATTCCTTCATTTCACCGCCTCAGCTAAAAATAACTGAGGTTAAATATAAACACAATGACATTTTATATATCAATATATTATTATTAGCTCATTTATTAAATAAGCCTAATAATACATCTATTATATATATGTCTTTTACATTATTGTATATATATACTTTTAAGTCAGTTATAAATTCTTTTCCCAAAAGAATTTAATGATTTAGTATATTTTTCCATACAATAATATTCCATTCTGCAAGAGTTATTTGTGTGTGATCTTCTAGGCCCATTATCTCTCTGGTTTAAAAATCCATTAACTTCTAATCTAATTGGAGGTAAATTAAATCGGTTATTCCCAATAACCGTTTAATTAGTTCCAAACCTTTTTGATCACGTTGGGTCAAGCAAATCCGCGTGATCCCAGAGGATGTCGGGTTCATCTTCACCCTGTCTGGCACCTGTAAGTCATCAGTTACCATATCGCTATAATCTCTCGCTCATTCTATGAGTCTGATCCGATCGTGTGGTATGGTTTCGTCAAACCACTAGTGACCGTGTCGTTTGACCATGACCTCCATAATAATTTCACGTTCGTTCCAAACAAACTGATACCACCCTGGCCAGGGATTTAGTGGAGCGTCCATGTCATGACTTATTAACTGTCTGTGATATACCTGACAGTGAGCGATCCCTTCTTGACCATTAACAGTCTTCGCATGTATTCCGATGTAGCTAATAATTCGGTGTTTCATGAGTTATGGTTAAAGTCACTTAATCAAACATTAAACCACATCAGTCATCACGCAAGACCTCATTAATGTTTCAGATCAAAGGATCAACGATACTACTGAGACAGATGGATCTTCAATTGACATTAGTTATAATTAACCATCTGAAGATCCATCAACGGATCAGTTCAGTGAACATCCTCCCAGGATGAACACCTACACATATGTGCCGGTGCCTCGCACCTATGACCGTAAGATTGGTCATCTACATATCATGCGTGCTGATTTACAAGTAATCAATGTCCCAGAGTGATTACTCTTCAATCAGGAACATTTTAAGCTATGCGTTCATGTATAGTCAAACTCACATTCGTGATCCCATCTGGAAATTGACTTTACAACCACATATCCTGAAGACATTGCAAAGTAATCCACATATTACAAGCTTACGCTCCAAATACGACTTAAATATATTGAACAAGATTGTACAACATATTGGGCCTACACGGCCCATAATTGGTCTATAGGACACCTAAAAACTAACAACAGCAACGTGGCATGGTGGTGGAGTGTAAGGATTAAGGTTTCGGGTTCAATTATCGGGTCGGTTTCGGTGTCAAACCCCTTCATTTGGGCCATTGTGGGTTTGGTTAAAGGCGTCGGCCGTGGGGGACGCGATTTAGAAGGCATTGCAAGTGTGCCACGTGGGAGGGAGTTGGGGCGCGTGTGTACGGCCCTGATCTTGTCGTCTGAATGGTGTCTTGCATGGTCGACGCACTTCCGACAACTAGCAGTGTACAACCTCTATCATGTCGCCTGAACCGTGTCGTCTGGGGACGACGCGATTCAATTTGGTGGGGCTTGACGCCCCGAGCCCTCTCTCCTTTCTCTCATTCTCTCCTTCTCACTCTCTCTCTCTCCCCTCTCTCTGATTCCCTTTCTCTTCCCCTTCTTCCTCTTCCACCACTCCAATACCCCCCCACCTCTCACCACTACCACCACCATCTCCTCTACGGCACTTCGCTCTCCGAACGGTACCCACGTCTCTCTGAACGGCGCCCAACGTCTCGGTGGGGTGACGGCGTCCACGGTGGTACCAGTGGTGGCTTGCGGTGTAACAGATCGGCAGCGAGGAGCTAGGAGGAGTTCAAATAACCGGTAGGGTGAAGGTCCTCACATGTAGTTTGATTGCTTTAAACCATGATTTCCCGCTTTGGAGCATGCTAGGGATATGTGGGGGAATTTTGGGCATAGAATGAGCATGTTTTAGGGGAATTTGGATTAAAATTGACGTTTTCGAAAATGGGAATAGCATGTTATTGCGTTCATGGATTTCCCCCTTTCTCCATTTTGTATTTTCATGCGTTTTGGGGGAGAAGGGACCCCGTGTTGTGGCTCGGTGGAGACGGGAGGGGAGTTCGGTTTCGGGCACAAATGGCGTCCACTCAGGCTGACCCTATTTGGGATAGGCGTCGACCTGAGGTGACGCTATTTAAGGCCCATGTCCCTGGTTCCCGAGGCCAGGGTCGGATAGGGAGTTGAATGACGTTGGCCATGGGTGATACGATTTAGGCCAGTATCCCTGGGTCCTAGTACTTAAGAGTGAGGAAAACTAGTAATAAGACTATTGAATGACGTCGATTATGAGCAGCGTGATTCAAGTTAGAGCCCCTTGATTTCCTGCATTTAGCATGTGTGACTATTATGCAAAATGTCAATTACATTCTTGTATATTGATTAGACAACCATGTTAAATGCATGCTTGAAATCATACATTGGAGGCGGGATTTTCATGTGATTGGAATCGCATTGTGTTGTATTTATGCGATCGTGGACCTAGAGTGACAGTTGTTAGCATTTGACGCCCTGTGTCGATGTGGGAGTGACGCAGTGTCGGTGTGGGAGTGACAAGGTGGCACCTAGGAGGAGAGGGTCACTTGGTGTACCTCGGGGTAATAGCTAGTACCGGTGTGGGAGTGGTATACTTCGAAGTGTCACTCGTAGCTGGGAGGAGGCAGAACCACCTAAAGCTAAACAGGACGGAGTAGGCAGCGCGCTATCCAAGGGGTTGCTGTTCTGTCCCAGTGGATCGGTGTTTTTCAGGTTGGCTTGACAGTTTCTTGTGTGTTCCTTTTGGATTTAATTATTGCTTTACTCGCACATATCTTGCCTTTATATATGTATCCTTGTTGTGTTGAGATTACGTGTGCGTGTGTGGGAGGTGGGGATCGAGGGATCCCTATTAAGTTCATTCTTGTGTGACTCACTTCCTGCGGTTTCAGGTGAGGGTTCTCGGCAGGCATAATAGTTGTAGGGTTTCGTCTTGAGTTGCGCGCCAGTAGCCACTGTTCCAGGGTATGCCCCGATGTAGTTGTACTTTCTTTTTTAGGCATGTACACATAATTATTTCTTTGTAGTTGGATTATGTTATTATTTGCCGAGTCGAGTCGAATTGTAATAAATTTTAATTCATGCACCTTCTTTACAGTTCGATATTGTGTGGAATGTTTAGCTTAGTTTATCATTTATTTCTTAGACTCATCGAGAACCTGGTTTGGTTTCTAATTAATGATTCGGTATCCATTTAGTAATTGGATCTCCGATTATAGGGTGACAGGTCGTTACATGGAGTCTCACATGCTAAGTAGTGAGGCCTACCTTCACTAGTACCGGGTGTGCTATACCGCTCAGCTTTACCAGCTTTGCCCCCTCGATGTAAGTATGATGAAAAGCCTCTAATCTACATGTTTCCATTCTATTTAACATATAATTAACTAAATGATGACATGCAGGATGCTCGTGATGGGACCGTTATCGACCTCGGGCCCGTCTCCGCGACGTGGAACAACAGCTTGAGCAGACTCGGATTGACCTCGATGCCCTGATCTGTATGCCCTATAAGTTCGATGATCAGCTTTTAACAGTGGATGCTTTCGTTTCATAGCGTGCCGCATATACATAGGCCACCCAGACTACACAGGGCATGGTCGGTGCCTCCAATTCCATTGCCGCCTCAGGGGTCTCCATGCTGCAGGAGTAGCTGGCAGGTGCCATCCTCCATACGTCTCAAGTAGAGGAGGATCACTATGCTCATGTAAGTTTTCCAGCTTTATCATTTAATTTATTCAAATTCAAACATTCAACACAATCAATCAATTCAGACACAAGATTTCACACAACAAATCATTATTTATTCAATTTATTACTTGTTGACTGTGAAGATAACTTTCAATTGGCAGGTGGCTGAGATTTAGGATGCCCTTGGAAAGGCCGAGGAGGACTTGAGAATGGCTGAAGCAGAGGTCGTGGCTGCCTAGGTGGACCTGAGAGTGGCCCAACATGAGCTGGAGAGGAGGGCGATTCACATCTAGGTTCTAGATCTCGAGATTCACCAATGCCAGCCAATTGAGATGCAGGAGGCCCTTTAGAGGGCAAAGGAGGTGGCAGAGCAAATCAGAGCCTACACCGCACGTGCCCAGGAGGAGGCGAGACTCACCATTGCCCAGAGGGATTCCCATATCTGGGAGCTGGAGGAGTAGCTAGCAGGATAGCCCCGTAGCAACCTTTCCCATATGATAATGAGGCTCCAGATGCGACTAGAGATGATCGAGGAGGAGAGAAGCAAAGAGCGAGAGGAGAGGAAGAAGGCCGAGGTTGAGGTCATGATCCTCCATGTGGATCTAGGGATCACTAATTGCGAGAGACGCAACATAGAGGAGATGTACCAACGTGCATGCCAGCAACCTCGATAGGGTGGTAATGGCAGCGTCTTCACTGCCAGCATTGCAGTTTCATCAGCCAGAGTGGAGTCGAGCATGATGGTCCACCGCTAGTTGCCTAGGATCCAAAGACCTAGGATGAAGCTCAAAGTCAGGTTGATGAGGGGCATGGTAAGAGCCAACCGTGATGGCCTAATGATCTTCCTTTTCCTCTTTTGACGTTATGATGTTATGATGATGATGTGATGATGTTATTTTGGTTCTAATCTGAGGAGATGATGGACTTATGATGGATGATGACTTAGTGTATGTTAGATCGATATGTATGATGATAGGGACATCATGTGGATATGATACTGACTTTTTGCTTCCTTCTTGTGTGCTTTCTATTTTGCTTGTGTACTTGTCTCCTATTGACACACTTGAACAAACTAATTAGTTTATTTGTTCTAGCTTAGCCCTTTGCCTAGTAAATAACAACTACCTTGACCCTAACCTTGATAAAAGGACCAAGGGGTGAAGGCTTTATTCAACTAAGGCAAAATGAACAAAAGGGAAACATGGAAATGCAACATGCAAGCAAGCAATGCGAACAAGAAAATAAAAACATGAATCGTGCGAAAAATGTCACATGCGGATGCATTTTTTTATAAATTTTTTAATATTAATTTTTTTGGGATTTTGAAATATTTAATTTTTGAATTTTAAAATATTCATTTTTTAGATTTTGAAATAATTTTTTGTAGATTTTGAAATATTCATTTTTTTAGGTTTTGAAATACTTTTTTTATTTTAAAGTATTCGATTTTTTTATTTTGAAATATAAATTGTTGCCCAACATGGCCCCTTTAAATAAAGACACGTAGATCGAAGGGAATCTACTTTTACAATACTCGTGACTTGTAAGGCATCCTAAGCACACATCAAGGTTTATTTGGGCCACTAGGGGTCCTCGTCTAGACCTTACCTGGCTATGACTTATGCTGATGAGAAAACCACCATGCCATGTTCTGGCTCCCAACTGCATCCGGCCAACAAGTTCTAGCTAAAAAACACTAGTGGTAATTGATATGCCCGACCCAGGTCTCTTTCCTTACAACCAAGATGGTATAAGATAGATTATCCTGGAATCCTAATGGCCAACCGTGCGACGCTAACTTGAAATTAACATCGTTGTACCAATTGGTAAACTCCTTACATTGATCTAATCCCGCACATGCCAAACTGACCTAAAAACCAACATGGTACGTAGATCAAAAGAGCTTACTCACCTGAGGTCCTAATTCCTTAACCATTCTTCAATAACCTAATTGAGAGTGACAGTGCTCCATGGATGCCCATGCCCTGATCCCATCCGATGATTAGACCCTTAGTCAACCTAGGCCGCCCCTTAAGTTTGGGGTACTCCCCTTAGGAGAAGGGAACAAATGGTCAAGAAAGCTTACAAGAGGGTTCAGGAGACTCGGGAGTATGTCCTTCCTCCACCTTATTGCCCAATGGGGATTAGTCTTTTTACATTGTAGGGTTCTTTCACTTGAGTTTTGTCCATTTCTTTTGATTTTGGCTTTTGATTTGACATTTTACTTTTTGTGGCCTTCTGAGTTGACCTTGACTTTTCTTCTGGGTTTTAGGTGGGCTTTTCTTTTTCCCTTTTACGACGGCCTCTTACTAAGGTGGCGGTAGGTTCAGTAGTCTATCCCAAAGCCTCTCTCCCTCATACTGCTAGTTTGGCTTTCAGCCTTACTCGGATTTCACACTGTTTCTTACTCAGTGGTTAAGTGTGAGTATGTATATCTTGCCCCTTGATTAGGACACTGAGGAATGAAGAGTGAATTTCGGATTTCACCCTTCCTAACTCCACTGGTCCGCACACCATGTCGGTCGACATTTCTTACCTAAGGGTAATACCTTTTAAGGTACAAAGCATTCCAAAGGTGAGACAACTCCTAACCTTCAACGTTCACTAAACTATACACATTAGCAGGAAAGACATCTTTGAGAACATATAGGCCCTCCCAATTAGGTTATAGCTTAGAACGTGGACCCCCAAGTTTTATAAAATTCTTTTTATGACCATATCACCAATTTTGAATTTTCTTTCGACGACCTTCTTCTGATAAAAGCGTGCGAGCCTATTTTTGGTATACTTGAGTATGATTAGCAGCGGCTAGTCATTTCTCATCTAAGAGTTCCAATTGGGTGAGTGAATCACGATGCTTATCAATGGAAAGCTCCTTATCTAATTGTATTCTTAAAAGATGAAATAAGGATTTCGTATGGAACTATTGCGTCCATTCCGAAATTCAAGAAATATGGGGTTTGCCCAATGAGAGTACGGATTGAAGTTTGGTAGGCCCATAGAGCCTCAACAAGTTTTTCTGGCCAATCAGCATATTTGTTAGACTCACATGTTTTCTTGATGATCTTGATCAAGGTTTTATTAGCTGCCTCTGCTTGGCCATTGTCTTGTGGATAATAAAGAAAAGAATGATGCAATGCAATCTTATATCTGTTGCAGAGGTCCTTGAGTTTCTGAGAGACAAATTGCGGTCTATTGTCGGTGACGATGGTGCTTAGAATCCCAAACCTAGTAATGATGTTCTTTATGATGGACTTGCATATGGTTGAAGTTTTGACTTCTACAAAGGCTTCAACTTCCTCCCACTTGGTGAAGTACTCCATCGTAGTGGATAAAGGACTTTTGCTTAGTGAGGGGGTTTGGATCATTGAGAAGACCTATGATATCGAACGCCTATATGGAGAAAGGCCATGGGGAAGACAAAGGATAGAATGAAGATGTAGGGAAATAGATTTTGTCAGTATGGAGTTGACATTTAGCACACCTACGGACATATGCTACATAATCTTCTTCCATAGTTGGCTAGTAATATCCTTGCCTGAGGATTTTCTTTGCTAACATCTGTCCATTCACATGGCCACTACAAACTCCAGAATGAGCTCCTTCCATGACCTGCCAAAACTCGTCTTCATCTAAACATCTCAGAAGAACACTATCAAATCCCCCTCATGTAGAGCTCATCTCCAACTAGGGTGTATTTATGAGCAATGCTCCTTATGGCCCCCTTCTCATCTGGCTTCTTCCAGGTTGGACTGATCTTCACAATATTTAGTAATCTCGTAATACCATGATTTCTCCTCGTCTTTCAACTCTTCTTGTAATTCTAGCAACATGATCGCTCTCTTCTTTACAATGTCTCCATCTCGAACCTTCCTTGGTAATTTTTTCCTTAATCTTAAGGAAGGCAGGGTCCTCTACAGCAGGAGAGAGATGCCTATGAATGATGATGGATTCAAAATGTTTGTTGAGTAGAAATTCAAGGATAAAGCGAGTGAAGCGAGAGAGTAGGATGTTCTAATTTCGAGGAACATAGATGAAGATCAGCTTAGTAAACAGTTTGGCATAGGCAGAAGTGAGTTCCTAATAGGACTTCAATTGAGGATCAAGAGTGCGTTACTTGGTGAGCACCTACGAAGAATAAGCTGACTATCACCTATAATTTGTAACTCGATGGCACCATGGATATGAGCAGACTCGAGGCCAACAAAAAGTGCATCATATTCAGCTATGTTGTTCGTAATAAGAAAGGTGAATTGAAAGGCCTGAGGGATGGTGATACGTTCGAGTGATAGGAGAACAATGTCTATACCCTTTCCACTGGAGTTCAGAGCTCCTCAAAATGCAGAATCCACATACGATCAAAAGTCTGACTAATGGACATCAGTTCCTTATCCGGAAACTCTGATTGGACATGATCAAATCTAAGGAGAGAGTGATGGGTAAGATGTTTTACTATGGCAATGGGAAAGAAAGCTCTGCCAATGTGTTGACCAAGATAGTTTTTTTAAGGATGAACTTAATAGGATTAATTATGGTGATGAGATGAACTTTATGGGTGAGGAAATAATATTTGAGTTTCTGCACTACCCAGACTAGTGAGGCACAAGTCTTTTCCATCGTCGTTTATCTCTTCTCGACGAGGTTGAGGAGTTTGGAGAGATAATAGACTGCCCTTTCCTTACCTTATTCATCTTCTTATGCCAAGACAGCCCCCACCGAATCATCCAGGACTGAGATATAAAAGATCAAAGATTTGTCCAGAGATGGTGGTCTCAACACAGGAGGACTTGTCAAATAACTCTTCAGCCCATCAAATGCCTCCTAAAACTGAGCAACCCAATCAAATTTGACTCCCAGTTTAGTAAGCTCGTAGAATGGCTTACACCTTTGTGAGTGCTGAGAGACAAATTGACGAATAAACTACAACCTCCTGATCAATCCTCTAAGCTCCTTGAAGTTCTTGGGAGGAGGCATCTCAACGATAGCTTTAGCCTTATTAGGATCAATCTTAATTCCCTGTTTACTAACAATGAACCCTAACAGCTTCCCCGATGAAAACCAAATACACACTTCTTGGGGTTCATTTTCAACTTGTACTTTCTTGATCTTTGAAGCACCTTAGCGAGGACTTCTACGTGTTGGGCTCTAGTTCTAAACTTCATGAGCAAATCATCTACATATACCTCCAAATATATATGCATCATGTCATGGAATATCACCATCATTGTCCTCTGATAGGTGGCTCTAGCATTTTTTAAGCCAAACGGCATACCCACATAATAGTAAGTGCCCTAAGATGTAGTGAAAGAAGTCTTTTCTTGATCCTCTTCTACCAAATGAATCTGGTTATACCTAAAAAAGTCATCCATAAAGGAGAGTCTTACATCCAGCCGTATTGTCAATTAGTACATCTATGTGAGGCAAAGCGAAATCATCTTTAGGATACACTCTATTCAAGTCCCAAAAGTCAATGCAGATTCTTACTCTACCATCTTTTTTCATGACTGGAACAATATTGACCACCCATTGAAGATAGAGTGCAACTTTAATGAATTTAACCTTGTGCAGCTTATCGACCTCTTCTTTCATTTTGAGGACCATCTGTAGGTAGAATCGCCTTAACTTTTGCTTTACTGGGATAGCTCTGAGCTTCAAGGTCAGTCTATGCTCCATTAATGACGAATATAGCCCCAACATATCTTCATAGCTCTAAGCGAAAGTGTCCTTGTAATCCCTTAATACTCCGACTAATGCATCTTCCTGTGAGGTGGGGAGATTACTACTTATGAGGACAATCTTAGGTTTGTCCTTAGTTCCCAAATTGACTTCTTTGGTGGGTTCCTTCACGGTGACTGATGATTCATCAAATCTTTTCATTCCGTTTGTGTATGCATCAGTCGTGTCCTCATATTCTTGTTCCTCCTTAGCAATGGGATCTTTATCATGTGACAATTTATATAATACATCACCGACATTATCAGTATCCTCATATTCTTTTGGCAACTAGATGAGATTCTCTAGGAGTTGAGGGATTTGAGAGCAAGCTTGGACCTAGTGGCTAGATCCTGAAGATATCTAAATGGAATTTGTCTATCCTTGAATTTTCTAGATTTTCTAGTTGACCTAATCCTAGCTTCACTAGACTTACTAGCCCTAGACTCGCTAATCTGACCTAAAGAGGAAGAAGAGGGATCATTGGGTAGAGAAGAAGGTACAGGTGAATTTTCCTAAGAGGGGGATATAGCAGATCTAGAAGAGGACCTTGAATGAGTGGTCCGTATGACGGTGCCCACTCATATGAAAGGTACGAGGTTTCCTCGATGATGATTTGAGATCTAGTTGAGAAAATGATTTTTGTTTTTTGGGATTTTCAATATTGAAGTAGGAAGTGGGAAGGAGGAGAATATGGCACCATGGGCAAAGGATTAGGGGGATCGTAGAGGAGGAGGTCCCAAATGTTATCATAAAGAGCCTCCAGGTCAAGGGAGACCCAAGGCTCAAGGAGTGATGGATTGCTGGTGATCAAAATTGGAGGGGTTGTAGGGAGGTCCTCCGTCAGCAAGCGGGTCCACTCAGGGGCTTACAACAGTGTTTGAAAGAGAGTATGGAGTATAAAGACATGGGTGGGATAAGTGTCTTGCCATAAGAGTCAACCCCTAGTGAAGATGTGTGAACCCCTAGCCAATATATAGAGGACCGAGGGGCTCTCTCATAGGCTGCATGGTGACTCTTGCCCACTGACGGCATCACAACGGGATGGGACGGAGGGAATGACCAGCAATCATCCTCGGGAAAACCACAGTTGAACTAGAGGGCCTGCGGATTAAGACAAACATGCCTTGGTTCCTCCACACCTTATCCACCCAATCCCATCACTTGTTTGCGTCATCATTCCTCTGAAGCACCAAAGTGCGCCAACTACCATAAAAAATATCTCCTCCTCGGAAGTTGGGGGGCCTATGTGAAGGAAAGAGAATATCAGCCCTGTAAGGGCCATAGAGGTCCGACCCATTGCGGAGAATGACAAATAGAGAAGCCAAGGTCGTCCTCCTGTGATTGGTGGAACCCAATATGTTGTGGCCCGTCCCCTCCCGGTGAATCATCTATTGAAAGGGAAGATCTCTAGGGCATCATGTAGATCTCTCCGGGACTATAACCTATACTCATTCTAGCATCATCCCATCCTGCATGGCCAACCCGTTTACTTCTTCGACAACTTCATGCATGTTCTTGAGATGCTGAGTTCACTACTATAGAAGGTATGTTGAAACTAAAATAGTATGCAAGTGATGTGAGGAAAGATAGTAGCCTAACTTGAGTGCCGGAGGGTTGTTTGCCTCGGGTATCCACAAGGGCCCCATTCCTGACATTTCTCTATGATAATTTTAGGGTTGTTCGAGTGCTCCGGAGTTGTTCATGCCACGACTCCCACGGCACCGTCGAGCTCTTCGATTGGCCTCGCTCCCATGTTAGCTCTCATCCATCACCTGGCCCGAGCCTCCAAGCTCTTCCATTGGAATAAACAAAAAAAAAAAAAAAATCTTTACAATATTCATTAAGAATTTGTTTACATAATCATTTAGAGTTCATTAACTGATGTTAACCTCTTTTAAGTAATTTAATCATTCTATTTAGGAGTAAACTCGGTTAATAAGATATTTAATGTCTTATAGAGTTTTCTTTCAAATAATTACACTTGCCATGGTCTATCCTGAGCTTATAGATTTAAATTTAAAAAAATATTATACTAAATATATATCGTGCATTCATTTAATTCATGAGCTACTTGATACTCGGCTTGAGTTCATTCAATATCTAAATCAAGATTTGCCGGTTCGAAGAGTCAGCCTGACTTGGATCTCTTATGATCCAGTACGAGTCGGGTCAACTCGTGCCGACTCGCATGAGTCACATGAAAAGGTTCTTTCAAATCGCATAGACTCGGTCAAGTCGCACTGACTCGGGTTCGCCTAATACGGTACGAGTCGTCCGAGTCGACACGAATAGATCCGGTACGGCAAATCATGCTCTAAATGAGCGAAACTTGAACAACTAAGTTGGAACTCAAACTGAATTAAATTTAAACAGGATAAAAGTCGACTGGATTGGACTAGTTTGCACCCATACTATACTCATGCATAAAATTCCCCTTCTCGCCTGGGCGGCAACGTCGACGTTGGGCTGGGGCCGGCTATATATGATCCGGCGGGCTGAGGCACCGGTAATCCCGGATGGGACTGTGGCATTCGCACACTTTGCGCTGGGCTATTGCACCGCGAGACCTCTACCCTTGCGTACGTATTACGGCGACAAGTTTCACTGCATGCGTTAAAGGTTTCGGGGTCTTTCTACGTCCGAGGGGGAAGCACTGGCAGGCGACTTGGTCGGCAAGACACTTCATTTAGATGCTTTATGCATCGCCGACGGCATCGTGTGTTGTGTATACTTATCATCAGCTAATCAATCTATCTACCTATCATTTGGTACCCTTAGTAGGACACATGCCTCCTTGGGGATCGTGCCTCCTGCTATGCCCCTTTCCGTCGCAAGCTATCAGAGGATATTTCGATTTGTCCTCTTGGAACCTGCATGATAGGGTGTTTGGACAAAAAAGACCTTCGTTTTGAAGGCCGTCTTCCACTCATCACCTGGACGGATCCTGACCTGGTGATAACCACTTTTGAGATCAACTTTGGATCCCTTACATCATCAAGAGGAAAAGTCCATTCTCAATCTACACAGCTGCCCTGGTAGCCCACGTCGACTTTTGAGGATGGTGGAAAAACAAAAAGGACTGACTGAGTTTCCAATAGCAAATCGTCCCTCACATGCAGTAATCTTTGAAAAGGCAAAAAGGAAATGCTTAGAATTTGTATCACCAAAACCTCCTGGTGGATAACGCAGCTGGTTCTCAAACGGAAGCTACAATCAGCGGGAATTCAGATCATTAAAACTGACTGCTGCTCTTGGAAACCAACCTCTTCTTAAAAGTTAATGGGGATGGGCGGAGCATCAAGTGCATGTTCATGTGATTCCGCAAGGAACATAATGAAGGCAGGGCAAATCTCCGTGGGGCAAAAATTCAGCAAAGGAAGCAGAGATTCTTGCTTAATGTATTGGAGAGGTCATAGATTAGCTGGATGCAGGGAACAGCCAGAGAACTTGAAGATCTCACCCAACTCTATGACCTGTGTGAAGATGTTCAATAGCAATCAAATTTGACCGTGGAATCTTGCCCATTGGATAACAGAGGATCAAGCATATAATTAATGCAGTAAACCACAAACATTGCAATCAGCCATGAGTTTAGAGAAACTAAATTAAGCTGCAAGATGCCTGGCCGTTCAGGCTAGGACCTCTGTAGTCTCAGATCACTGAATTCGGAACTTTCCACCATAATTGTTACTTTTGGCAAACCAAGACTTGGGGACCAAGTCATTAGACAAACTATGAGTAGACCTTACTAATGAAAAATTGGGAACTTCAGTTCCACATTGGAAGATAGAAGGGAAATAAGACACAAGTATCAAAATTGCTTATAACTTGAGTTTGCCCTCGCTTTACCCCCAAACCTTCCAGACAATCCTGATCATTCCTTCTCAACTTGATTTGTCTAATGAGTTAATTAGCAACTCAAGTTTGGGCTTGAGCTCAAGTTTTCTTTTGGCTTGAGCCTTATCTTGAGCTTGAATCGAGGCTCATATTCAACTTGAGCTCTCTTTTTCTCTTTCTTTTTTCCTTTTTTTCCCTTTTCTTTTTTTTTGAGGGGGTGTGTGGAGCCGAGCTTGGACCTTGTAAAGCTCAGCTCAGCACAGCTTGTTGCAAATCAAAGGTGCAGAATGAACTACAGTTACTAAAACACGTAAACATAGTCTACATCTCAAAAGAACAGGCCATCATTCTGCCAATATTAAATGAAAACTACAGTGTCTTAAGTTTAATTACACTTAAAAAATCGAAGTAACAGCATTGCGAAAAATAAAGAATAAAAATCACATATGAAAAAGAAATTGCCACGAGGGTAATCTATTCCCCAGTGTATCTCGGCTTTCGCTTCTCTGCAAAAGCTGTCAAACCTTCGAGACGATCTTTTGTGTTCAAAAGTTGCTCATAGCAATGTTCTTCGACTTTTAGAGCAGAAGACATCTCAACTTCTAGCCCTTCATTAATTGCACGCTTGGCCATCCTTAAAGCCAATGGACCCTAAAACAAGTGATCATCAAATTATTCAACAATTAAAATAATCCAAGGAACCAAAGGATTATGATCACGCTATGTTTGGAAGCATGGACCTAAAAGGATCGTGATCACGCTATGTTTGGAAGACTAGACCTAACAAGTTACATTCTTTTATTTCTGATTTATTCGTGCAAAGGAATTATAATGGGATAATCAGATAACTCAAATTGAGCAGTAGCAATGCTCATGATGGCAATCCTGTCGCCTACCTTCTGATTTACATCACGAGCAATTTCAAGAGCTTTGAGATATGAATCTCCAACAGGAACACAGTAATTGACAAGACCTATCACATTTCACAGAACATATTATGTAAGTGAAACTGCAAACCAAGAGAAGACAGAAAAAAAACCCATTAGTATGCAGCATCAAAAAAATATCTTATGACATAATCATCTTTGTAAAACAGAACACCTAGAGATTCTGCTTCTTTGGCATCAACCTTCCGACCGGTGAAAATAAGCTCCTTAGCAATTGCCTTCCCGACGATTCTAGGAAGACGTTGGGTCCCACCAGCTCTGCAAGTAACATTAAAAAAACAAAAGAAATATGGAATTAAGCAAAAAGGTCTCCATCATCTTCTACAAAATAAAGGCAAATTTGAAACCTACATGCATGTAGATGCACACACATCATGATCATCATCAAAATCTTATCCCATCTATTTGGGGTCGGGTACATGAATCTTGTCCCGCCATCTTAATCTATCCAATGCCAAACTTGAGGTGACATGTAGCAACACCAAGTCCTTTTTAAGTACATCTCTAACCACCTCATCTTAGGTCTTCCTCGATATCTTCTACTCTCCACTCTAATTCTTCACACCCCTTAATTAGTGCTAAACTTGGGCGATGATGTATATCCCCAAACCATCCCAACCTTTTCTTCTTAAGCTTAATGTCAATCTGAACTACACGTAAATCTTTATGTATATATTTGAAGAGAGAAGATAAGAATGGGTTGGAGGCGCCAAAAAACAGATGGTGTGATGGCTGTCCCTCTCCACTTGAGAGGCCGGCCAGCACCCTTAATGTATATATACTATAGGGCAAACATATTATAAGCACCAATGACTTTTTTACCCCTATTAATACAACATGCAAGAATAAAGAGTAATAAAAGGCAAATAGAATAGAAAAGACACTAATGCCCTTAGCTAGAGCCTCTATCGCTACACTCCCCTTTAAGTTGAGCATGGATATTAAGCATGCCTAGCTTGCTAATTACATTCAAGAATTGACCCCTTGAAAGGCCTTCAGTGAAGACATCATCAAGTTGTTGTCTTGAATTGATATATGGTAGACATAAATCTCCACTATCCAGCTTTTCTCTGATAAAGTGTCTGTCGATCTGAATGTGCTTTACCTGTCATGCTGAACGGGGTTATTTGCAAAGTTAATAGTAGTTTTATTATCACAATATAACTTCATTGGTAGTTGTACCTTCACTCCTAGGTCCTTGAGTAAGATATCCTTAACCAAATGAGTTCACGTACAGACTAGGCCATAACTCTATATTCGGGTTCTGCATTGGATCGAGTACACACGGACTGCTTTTTGCTCCTCCAAATTAACAGGTTTCCCTCCAAAAACATGCAATAACCAGTGTAAACCGCTCATCTTGTGATCCTGCCTAATCTACATCAATGTATCCTTCCAAACTAAGGTGGCTGCCTTTAGAAAAGAAGAGACCCTTGCCTGGGTAAGACTTTATGTACCTCAGAATCTTGTCCATAGCTCCAAGATGAGATGTATAGGGTGCATGCATGAATTGGCTTACCACACTAACATATGCAATATCTGGTCTAGTAAGGATACATACGACAATTTTCCTACTAGTCTTTGATATTTCTCCTCTACCTCAGACAAAATATCACCATATGAGATACTCAACTTATGATTTGTCTCAATGGGTGTATCTACTGTCCTGCACCCAAACTTTCCTATTTCCTTCAACAAATCAAGTGCATACTTACATTGGCACACATAAATTCATCTCGATGATCTTGTAACTTCAATACCTAAGAAGTACCTCACTTGCCCCAAATCTTTGATTTCAAACTCCTTTGCCAAATTCTTCTTCAAGGTTACAATCTCTGCCTTGTTGTCACCAGTGATAACCATGTCATCAACATACACTACTAAGATGACAACTTTTCCCATCTACCCACTTTGTGAAAAGAGTATGGTCTACATTTCCTTAGGTGAAACCATACCTGACCATTGCAACTTTGAATCTCTCAAACCAAACTCGAGGAGATTGTTTTAAGTCATAAAGAGCCTGGTTCAACTTGCACACTTCGCCTCCAGTGATCATTCCCGGAGGTAGCTACATATTGACTTCCTCCGTAAGTTCACCATTCACGAAAGCACACTTGACATCCAACTGATATAAATCCTAGGAGTAATGAGCTGACACAGAGAGGATCACTATAACTGTGTTCAATTTTGCAATTGCTGTAAGGTCTCTTAATAATCAATCCCATATGTTTGAGTAAACCCTTTTGCCGCCAACCGTGCTTTAAATCTTTTCACACTCTTATCTGCTCTAAATGTCATGTATACCTAACCAACTTCTTCCTCTAAGGTAGGTCAACAAGTTCCCAAGTACCATTCTATTTGAGAGCATCCATTTCCTCCTCCATACCTTCACCCACCACTAGCCCTTAGTAGCCTCTGTACAGGTCAAGGGATTTGAGTAAGAAGAAAGGGCAGCAATGAAGTTCTTATAAGAAGGGGATAACTAAGAGTAACACAAGTATTTGGAGAGGGGGTATTTAGTACACTCTTCTACACCTTTCTAAACAGTAACAGGTTTTTCAACATCATGATCATTTAGCGAATTTTCAACTGCTACACTTGAATCAATGGGATCAATGTGAGAGTCAGGTTCGGAGTCAAGAATGATACCAACTTCTTGGGTTGATGGACCAGCAGGAGGCACCAATATAGCGTCAGTTCCAAAATTCTCATGCAAGTTTTCAGCTTGCAGTTGAACCTTCTTTTTCCTGACATAGTGCTTGTGAAACTCATTTCAATCACATTGGTATCAACGTCATGTCTACCTTTAGTAGATCCAGGTTTTCCAGCCATGCCATTCTGTCTAGGAGAAACAACACCAGGAGTTATCAAGGGTGTGATAGGTTTATGAAGGATTCTCTCATCCTCAGACACATCCTCGTAATGATAGTAGGAAAGAGATTAAAAAAACATTACATCTTCACCACATTTTTTTCCTTTCTCTGAGGATCATAACCTTTATAACCCGTTTACGGGGGAAAGTATCTAAGAACATACCACAAATAGCCTTAGCATCTAACTTAGATGTGCCAAGTGATAAGTCATGGATAAAACACAAGCACCAAACAATCTCAATGGCAAAGTAAAAGGTGAGTGCACACTCTCAATGGCAAAGTAAAAGGTGAGTGTTGGGGTCAAAGGATAGAATAGGGTGTCCTAAAATTTAGGACTCTAGAGGGCATCCAATAGATGACATACGCAGCGGCGAGAACAGTCTCTGCCCTTTTTTTTTTTTGGGAAGACTATGATGCAAGAGAAGTGCCCGAGCCGTCTCAAATAAGTGAGGATTTTTTAGTTATGCTACCCCATTTTGTTGAGGAGTGTAGGGACATGATGACTCGTGAATAATCCCCTCATCCTTAAAAAATGCATTCAGATTTTTTTCGAAGTATTCTTTTGCATTATCTGCGAAACACTTATATTTTCTTTTCAAATTGATTTTTCACCATGTTTTCAAACACTTGTATAACTCTCGGCACATCCTCCCTGGACTTCATATGATATATACAAGTACAATGCGAGAAATCATCAATAAATGTGATAAAATAGCGATTGCCATCAATCGAAAGAATAGAAGTAGGACTCAAACATCAAAGTGGGCCAAATCAAATGGAGAACTTCTATTTATGGAAATAGGAAATTGAGTTCTACAATATTTTGCAAGGTGACAAATTTGACATTGGATAGACTGGAGGTCTATTTTATGAAATAAGGATGGAAACGAAATTCTCAATGCTGGAAAAGAGAGATATCCTACACGAAGATGTCACAACTGTATCTCCTTTATTTTCCTTGTCATAAGACTAGTACTAGATGATTGATGAGCTGCACCATGTTGGGACCGAAGTTGGTAGAGGCCTCCTACTTCATGCCCACTCCCAATCAGTTGTCCCATCCTCAAGTCCTGAAAGACGCAACGAGTGAAAAAAAAGATAGCTGCACAATTCAAGAATTTTATGAGACTACTCACAGAAAAAAAAATTTACAGACCATTTTGAGATATAAGTGCTAAGGATAAGGTAAGGTGATCATCCAAAGGAATATTTCCTTTCCCTGCTATGGTGACTAGGGTACCATCTACTATGGTCACCTTATCTTATCCTGAACATAAAGTATATGAGGTGAAGAGGTTAGAACTTAGAAGTAACCATCATATGATCAGTGGCTCCTGAATCAATTATCTAGGAGTTCCCACTGTGGTGTGAGGCAACACTAAGTGCTGCCCCCGATGTACCTAACTGAGTAGTGGACGAAGATGGGTTCAAATGTGAGAGAAACCATTGGAGGTTGGCTACGTCGAAGGTGGACAGTCCCACAAAACATCCTTAGGTTGTTGTCGGTGTGCTCCCATTAGGGGCCGATCCAGAAACCTGTGATGTTAACTTTGTTGCAGTAGCAGTCCCTTTGTTTTGTTGATTTTTCTTGAACTTAAGAGATTTTTTGTCTGGTACAGCTCCCAGCAAAAATCCACAGAGTGGATGGCCTGAGCACAACGTGAGCACTTTTTTTTCACTTTTATGTGAATCTTTTCGTGTGCCATCTCCTCTTTCTAGACTACTAGCATTTGTGCTGATTAGAGCAAAATGATCACCAACACTGGCCCCTCCTATGCCCACTTGCATGGTCTTCCTTCGCCTCTCTTCTATAATGACCTTTTTGTAGCATTGTTCAAGTGATGGGATGACTTCAAAGTTAAAAATTTGAGATCGCAGCCCTTCATACTCAGGATTGAGGCCATGCAGAAATTTAAGGACTCTTTGATCTTGGACATGCTTCAAGTATCTTCTCTGGTTTGCAATTGTGTCCTAATCCTTTATAGCAAAAGAATCACGCTCCTTCCATAAAGCCTCAAGGCACGATAATACTCACAAACAGAGTTTGTGCCTTGTTTAGTGTCATGTATGACAAATTTAACATCATACAAATTCACAAGGTTGGCCTTTTCACAATACATCTCTTCTAAAATGAGTCACATCTCCTTTGCAGTAAACTTTCTCATAATATACTTTAACTGCCCATCAATCACATAATTTAAAATCCAAGTTTTCATAATACTATCTTGATGATCCCAATCTTCATATTTATCATCATCAACTGGAGGTAGATTTATCCTACCATTGATATAACCCACCTTAGATCTTGCACTAATGAAAGTTTTAATCACCGCTGCCCAGTCTAGATTGTTTGAATCATTAAACTTCACAGGAGGAAGTTGAAAGTGAATATTCTCCCCTGCGTTGTCCCCCTTGGAAGAGGCTTCACTTGTTGTTGAGTTGGACATTTTCTCATTCCTCAGAAGCTCCATAGGGGTTGATACTTCTACTGCACAAGAGAAAGGGAGGGGGCCGACCTCCAAGAGACCCTAAACAGGGGCCGGTTGCAAGTGTGGAGGGAGCAGGCCTCCAAGAAATCCTAACCAAGGTGCCAGTTGCAAGAGAGGAGGGAGCCGGCTCCGAGAAACCCTAAACAGGGTGCCAGTTGCAAGAGAGGAACCGGCCTCCAAGAAATCCTAAATAGGGTGTCGTTTGCAAGAGAGGGGGAAGTCGGCCTCTTCTCCACAACAGAGTGGCTGGGTAGACCACTCTTTGTTCCCAAATGCAACAGAAGAGAAGGGGAACACCAAAAGGTATGGCCGCAGGCCTGGGAAACGCTTCCCCTGCCGGTCAACCCTCTTGTAGGGTTTCTTTTCTTCCTCTCTCTCTCACACTGCTTTGATACTATATAGATAGAATAGAAGAATGGGTTCGAAGCGTCAAAAATAGATGGTGCGGTGGCTATCCCTCTTTACTTGAGGGCCAGCAACCTCAATGTATTTATACTATAGGGCAAACAAATTACAAGCACCAATGACCCTTTTACCCCTGTTAACACAACATATAGGAATAAAGAGTAATAAAAGACAAACAGAATAGAAAAGACACTAATGCCCTTAGCTAAAGCCTCTATCACGACAATATTCATTCCTAATTTTACTTTTCCTACTCTTACCGCACATCCACCTCAACATCCCTATCTCAGCGGCACAATTTTTTACACATGATCCTTTCTCATAATGTAACATTCAGGACCATACAACCTAATAGGTCATATAGTTGTCCTCTAAAACTTACCTTTGAGCTTTAAGAGAACCCATCGATCATAAAAGACTTTAGATGCATCTCTCCACTTCAGCCAACCTGCCTTGACCTTGTGAATAATTTGACTCTCGATTGTAACTAAATCCACATGATTATCCTTTTTGTTACTGAAATTACATTCCGTATATTTTGACTTGATTTGACTAATTATAAAGCCTTTAGATTCCAAAGCGGACTTTCATTGTTCTAATTTATTATTCATACTCTCGATATTCTCATCAGTTAAAATAATATCATCTACGAATAGCATACATCAGGAGATGCAACCATGCAAGTGCTTAGTAACCTCATCCATACTAAAGTAAAGGGATAAGGACTTAATGCCGACCCTTGATGTAATCTAATAGTAACAAGAAACTTAGACATCCCTCCAACAATAATCCTCATGTTAGCATAAAACCTCCCCTATGTACCTCTAACCACATGGATATATCCTTTAGATACTCCCTTTTTCTCTAGAGTCTACCAAATTAGCTCCCTAGGTATGCAATCATAGACTTTTTCTAAATCAATAAAAATTATGTATAAATCTGCCCTCATCTTTCTATATTTCTCCATCAATTATCTCAATAGGAAAATAATTTCTATAGTAGATGTACTGGACATGAACATTGATATCTTAAGACATTAGTTACATGTCTAAAATGCCTCTCTACTACTCTCTCCTAAAATTTCATAATGTGGTCATAAGTTTAATTCTACGGTAATTATTACAATTTTGAATATTCTCGTTATTTCTGAATAAGGGAACCACAATACTTCTTTGCCAATCATACGACATTCTCCTCTATTTAAAAATCTTATTGAAAAATCTAATCCTCACTTAATACATATACTACCTATACTTTTTCAAACTTCGACAGGTATCCCATATGGTCCAATAGCCTTATCCACTCTCATCCTTTTTAAAACATCTTCAACTTCCGAACTTCTAATCTGTCGAATGTAACGATAATTAATTTGCCTACTAGACTCAATAGTTCTTTCACAAGGGTAGCATCCGAATTGATTCTCATTTAACAATTTCTCAAAATAAGTACTATATCTTTCCTTAATCTCAAAATCCTTCATTATAACCTTACCTGCTTCGCTTTTGATACATCTAATATGATTTAAATCCTTACTCCTTTTGTCCTTTAGTTTAACTTTAAATATATATTTTTTTTCATCTTCTCGGGTTCTCAACTTATGACATAATTCCTCAAAAGCCTTTAACTTAACTTCAGTAATTATTTTCTTAGTGTTTGTTTTTACAATTTTGTAATATTGAAGGTTTGATTATTTTTACTCCTTTGCCGCGCTTTAAAGCATGCTTGCTTATTGTTAATAGACTCAACATTCATCGATTCGAAGAGTCGAACCGACTCGGATCTCCCATGATCCTGTACGAGTCGGGTTGACTCGTGCCGACTCGACCGAGTCGTATGGAAAAGTTCTTCCAAATCGCATAGACTCGGTCGAATCGTAGCGACTCGAGTTCGCCCTGATATGGTACGAGTCGATCTAGTACGACAAACTATGAATAGACTTTTGGATTTCATTATCCCACCACCATGTGTCTTTTCTAAGAAACCTTTTATCTTTAGATTCACCTAAGATTTCTTTGCTACTATTTTTATGCAATTAGTCATTCTATTCCATAATATGTTAATTCTCCCTCGGAATCCCATATATTTTCTTTTAATTGACAGTTTTTAAAAACATCTAAATTTTCTCCTCTTAGGTTCCACCATTTTAAGTGTGGAAAACATCTATTCACTACATTATTTCTCTTCCACTTTTGGATGTAAACATCCATTAGACAGAGGTTCCACATATATATGCCTATAATATTATGTCAACGAAATGATAGGTAGATAATATATTAAAGATCTCAACAAGTGAGAAGCATTCCATATTTTACAACAGATTACCTGAGAAACATAAATTAATGAGAAAATGGATACCCTACACCCTACGTGGCTTCCAAATTGTACATACCCAGGAATTATAGCCAATCCAGTCTCAGGCATGGCAAAAACTGCTGCTTCACCTAAATGAATCACGATGATGAGCGTTAAAAATTCGGAAGAAACTATCCACCAGAAAAAGAAAAAGACAATCTGAGTTTTTTTTTGTTGTTTTTTTTTGGGGGGGGGGGGGGGGTGTTTGGGGTTCAGGTACACTGCTGGAGTACCACATATCCGAAGATCACATGATAGAGCCAATTCCAGTCCACCGCCTAATGCTGCACCTTCAATGACGGCAATCGTAGGAACAGAAAGTACCTGCTTAAAATGAATCTTTTGCAGTCATCAAACCACATGCTGGTTGAAACAATCGATAGTGGCAAGTAGGGTACTACATTTTAAAAAAATAAGATTAAAATAATTGCAGAAGAAAATGCATATACACAAGATAAACCATGAACAATGACAGAACAGTGTCAAACAGAAAGCATCATGGTTGGCACCACACAGCAACAAAGGTCAGGGATATTTAACATCCCACCTCTTCAAAAGTAGAATTTTACCATAAATGCGAGTTTATCAGTCTCTGCAATCGGCTTCCTTGCATGCATCAAATGGGCCATGAAGTTAGTTTATGTTTGCTAATACTGACATTTTGTCTGGATCATCAGATTCACATCTTAAATCTGAGTTGGGTAACAACAAAGCCTGAGTATTAAATAAAGTAGATTATTTTGGTAACTATAAAGATGACTTCTGACTAAATGACATATTTGAATTTTATTTTATTCTTATACTTAATCTTAACATTTTAAAATAAAATTATATTTATTTTATTTTATTTTAATTTATATTTACATAAAATGTCTAAGAATCAAAATCATGTTATAACAGGCTACATGACAACTACTATTGTAATCACTGTTGATATGCTATGTGCCAATTTTATAGACATTAACCTCCATTGTATTGGAGTCGCATCACTCATGGCATCTGCAAGTACAAACAGCATTAGAAAGGAGCAATGGCAGTGCAAATAGGTGCAGGGGACATCGCAATTTAAAAACTGCGGCAGTAACAATTCCATAGGGATTGGATGCATGGAATGTTTCTCAGGATGGTTAATCCTTCTTAAGCAATTAGTTAGAGGTATCAGCTTAGCCCTTGAGAAGATAACTCCCAATTTAACTTTTTTAAGAGATCAATTAAGAAGTTTTATCAAGCGCTCTTAACTGGACCATGCAAACCTAAGACACAAGAGCCCAGATAAGAGTTTAACAAACACCACCTAAACTCTTTTTCAAAATGCCTTCTTTTAGTGACTTCACTAAACACATGAATCTACTGCAAATGGAACACCATGGCATATGTTAGTTGTCCATGGCGCTATTTTCTTGAGCAAGTATTGGAGCCCTGCAGTGCAACCTTGTGTGCATTGTGCATCACATGGTCCAACAGCCAAGTGGCAATGCCTCAGGCTGCCAGAATTGGACGGATGTTGCTTCTGCAAAATGCTCCCTAGTCAATGTAGATTCATGTTCCTCATCATCTAGAAAAGGGTGAATAAACAGATAAACAGAGTAGAACCTATGGATGATTTTTACCAAAAAAGAAACCTCTCAAGTCCAATGCAATCCATACTTGACCTCACAAATGACCAAATAGTGTTCTTTTCTGGCCATTGTAGCTATGGTCATCATTTCTCTACCTCTTTAGTGCAGATAGCTTTGTGTCCTTTCAAATAAAATGCATACACAGATCGAGAGAGGAAACAGGATTTTGCTATTCATGTTGTATAAATACAGGACTTAAGAGAGCATGATGCACAAGGACATGATAGTAGAGAGTAACCTCCAAGAATGTGAAAGCTGATCGCAAGGAATTCACAAAATTCTGAACTTCAGAGGTACTCATGAGTTTGCGTTCCTGCAACAAGAAGTGTATGATTACATATTCAGCTTCCTATTTTTTTCTTCTGAAGAAGATCAATGCCAAAGATAGAGAAAAAATACATCATCAAGAAAACTTATGCCAAATATCTCAAAAGAGATAACAGAATTTTGGGGGTAGATCATAAAATAATGGAAAATGTCAGCACCACAAAATCACACAGGAACACCTCTCAGCATGGTAACGTTTGCACCACTTCTGATGAGTGGGAAGGCTTTAACCTCAATCAAGACAGTACTCTCAGAAAATATGAATGGTAATGAATGCAATGACACCATCTTCAGGGAAGTCAATGTTATGTTCAAAACAATGTTTCGAAGACACAAATGCTCAGCTGAGTTAGTATGCACCTGGCATTGGTTGGGGAGGGAGCCCCCAAGGTTCGATCCGTGGTGATTCTAAATACTTTACCACTAAAGCAAAGCCATTTCAAAAAAGAAAAAAAAGAAAAATAGAAGGAACCATTTTATCTTGGTGGTTTCAGAAGATACAAGAGTTAAAAAAATTGTAATTTCATTTTCTGGCTCTGTTTATAGGGTTTAGATAGGAATCTCTTCAATCTCAACTCGATTGTACTACCTCTATATGTTTTCTAATAATATTAGCGGTGTAATCGACAACCTTTTTGTGAAAAGAACATTTTCTTCAAGACTCTTAGTAATTCCAACTTGTTAGGAGCTAATTTAACAAACTTAAATGGCTTGGACCCACTCTCTACACATTTAAAATTTGAAACATTACACATATTAGGAGAGCATGTAGGGTAATATGCAAGAAAGCAAGGTACTTTCGAAATTTAACATGCAAGAGTGGTTTATATATGTATATATATATATATATATATATATATATGAAGATGGATTTTCCTAAAACGAGGTAACGGAAAATTTTCCTGTTACACTCTTCTCAACCATTAGATCGTGCTAAAATATATCTAATAGCTAAAAAAGAGTTAAAGTGAGAACTTATGTTGCGGCACCTTCGATGCCTAAAATTCAGGAGGTCAAATGGTAGGTGTTAGGAAGAGGAGATTTTATTTCTTTTTTTGAAAAAATAAATGAAAAATTAAATAAATAAATGATGGACATTTGATCAGTTGCTCAAACGGTCAGGCGATGCTGGGCGCCATCGTGCAGCATGTGGAGAGAATCCTCTCCGTGCTACATGCTGGCTAAAGTGCGCCCAACGCCAGCACGCTCCCATAAAAAACGGGAAGGTTGGTGGTGTGAATGGTGATGGGCCCCTCGATCTTCTTTTTTTTAAAACCTTTCTTTAAGCGTGTTAAATTTAAATCAGATGGTTAAAACAAGATTGTTAACAGGAAATTCCCTGTTACACCATTTAGGAATTATTTTTCCTATATATATCAAATAACCCCCCCCCCCCAAAATCCTCTTCTCTTCATATTGAAAAAATAATAAAATTCTTCAATAATTTTTAAATATTCAAATAGGTCCCTCAGGGTTATTTTCATCCCCAATGCTTTAGTTTTCACCGTCCGATCTTGACGATCAATCGGGTAGATATCAAAATCAACATTTAAAAATGCTGAAAAAATAGGGAACGGATCAAATGAGCCCCCCTTCAAATCATCATCTCTTCCTGTTAAAAAATAATAATAAAATTCATCAGTAATTTTTAAATATTCAAATAGGTCCCTTAAGGTTGTTCCCATCCTCAAGGCTAAAGTTTTCACTGTCCGATCTTGACGATCGATCCTAGCCATCCAATCGGGTAGACACCAAAATCAACGTTTAAAAATGCTGAAAAATAGTCAAAAAATAAAAAATTCGTCAGATTAGTCCTTACGGTTGATCCAATCTCCTAAGATTTTAGTTTTGATCCCCAAACAATAATACATTTGATTGGATGGCAACGGCTAAGTTTTTCGATCTAATGGTGAAAATTAAATCTCAAGGTGTCGAAACCAACATAAATTATTGAATATTTTCGATTTTTTGATTATTTTTATTTATTTTTTAAGAAAGGGGAAATAGGAGTTTCAAGGGAGGGCTCATCTAAGTAAGGTGGTGTCAATCATATAGAAATCAGGATCAAAATTTACAATCAGCTGTTATAAACATATAGTGTTACTAAGGTACTCGAGCTCTCGCCTTCCCCTGGGTCGTCGCTATTCGAAGACCCAATCCTTTGTGGAGGACTGGTCCAACACTCCTGGGAATGGGAGGAGGAAGCACTCCTCACATCTGTCTAAGGGGGAGGATTCCTTCGGATTCTCCCCAGAGGGCCGGGTGTTTTCACTACCTCTGATGGAGGCATCTCCAGTCAATGTTTCTCGCTGGCGATTTGTAGGAAATGTGGTTGCATTGGCCATCTGGAGAAGAGCTGCTTTAGAAGGGCCTCTATAATGGTAAGGAATTCCTATGCCCAAGTAGTCGCTCAAGGCAATAACATCAAGCTCAATCATCTGTGTCGCAACTCCCCGCCGGTGTTGTGTGTCAACGCCGGTGGATCTGGTTGCTTTCCGTCCCCATTAGCTGCAACGCTGCTTATGGATGGAGGCCAGCCGGATCCGGAGGATATCCTTGGGCTCCTTCGAAGGTGTAGAGCAGGGGAGGGTGTCTGCTATAGAATTTCAGCACGGATTGGAAGGCCGGATCAGAACCCACCGATCTCGATCCGAATCGGGATCGGATCGGCCGGAATCGGCTGAAATTTGCCAGGATCGGCCTATTCCATCCGGATCGGGACCCGCCAATCCCGATCCGAATCGGCCGACCTAGATCGGGATTGGCCGATACTGCATTCCATGGTGTCTAGGATGTCTTCTCGACAGGAGGGCGTTTCGTCACGGTAGTGGACTTGGAGAAGGAAGAAGAGGAGGTGGTGAAAGTTGGATTCTTATTTTCGGAAGGACACCTTCTCTAGGTGACTCCTGGGGACTGACACAGGGGGACTTTCTTCAATCCCTGCAGCCTCAGGGTCTCCCTCAGGTTTTCTGGGATGCCCTTACTTCTGCGTGACGGAGTGGGATTGAAGTGGTCCTCAGCGACTTCGGGACGTTGGCGGAAGATGAGATGAAGATCTTGGGGACCGACATCAATTACTATGGATGTTGTGGTGCTTGTGGGGACTGAAGCATCCATCTTGGAGGTGGTTGTGGAGGTTGAGATGTTAAGGGAGATCTTCCCTATTTGGATTGCTTGACAGCCGAAAAGGGTTTCGGCGGAGGCAACCAGGCACTTAAGGCAAGAGGTGGTCAGACATGAGGTAGGAGACAAACCTGGCAGGCTAATTGGAGCCGTTCATTTCACTATATAACCGTTTACGTAGCAAACCATCTGATGCCCAGACAGGTGGACCAGGGGCCCTTGTGGCTCGGGATAGTCAATCAGGTCTTATTGTCCATATCTGTAACTTACCCGAGAATAGCAGATTGCTTGGTCTTCTACCTGCTCCTGTTTATCTTCTATACCTGCTTGAGGGCTCTATTTCTGACATTATTCGCCTCCATCCGGGAGATGATCGAGAGCTTCTATACACCAGAGGGTGCCTTGGCCATCAACTTTCGGTGCCGTCTAAGCCTCTTCAAAATGCTCCATCGCAGGTGGTTGGCAGAGCTACTAGTGGAGGACAGTTTGATCTGCAAATTGCCTCCCCAATTGTCTTCGGTGGAGGGAAGCTCCCACCATAAGCCTTTTCAAAGCCATTGTGGAACTGTGCCCCAGAATCCTCCCTCATGTACCCCCGCTAGACTCCAAGAGCTAGAGGGGTCACAACCATGACCTCATATGCTCTCTTCGACTATTGTTTGGAAGCCGGATGTGGTACCTGCAGAGGTAGCTAGTGGCTCGGGTCAGGTTTCTGTAGGTGTTGATGATCTCATGGAAGATGCTTTTGGTGGCCCGTGCTATTCAGATTCCGCTCTTTTGTATGAGATTCTTGCCTTGGTTTGGGGGGAGACAACGAAGCAACGAAGGTTGTTCCTGAGTCCTCCTCCAATGAAGGCAAGGATAAGGAAGGTGTGGCATCAAGGGAAGAGGTGCATCTGAAGGAGGAATTGGAAGGGGAAAGGGATGAGGTGAAGGAGTTTTTGGTTAAGGTGGAGAAGATGGCGGATGGTCAAGCGCGGGAGGTGGCAGAGAAAGTGGGGGTCTCCTTTTGTAGTATGGAAAAGGATATTCATGCAGCTTATTTAAAAATTCAGGAGATAGTAGATTTCATGGTTGGCAGTACCGGCCGATACCGGTACGTACCAGCCGGTACGTACCGGTATCGGCCGGCATCGGTACCTTGGGTATCGGCCGATACCGGACCGGTATGTACCGGTACCAGTACCCACCGATACCGGTACCGGTACTGCCATCCTTGGTAGATTGGGATCAATAGGAGTGCTCGAAGGAACATGATGGCTGAGGGGGTCGGAGGAGGGGGGGTGTGAGGGAAGGTATCAGGGGAGAAGATTTCTTATCTTTATGAGGATTGTATCTTGAAATGTGTGGGGTATGTGGGGGAGGGAGAAGAGGGTGGTTCTTAAGGAGTTTGTGAGGAGATGTAAGGTAATGTTCTTTGTCTCCAGGAGACCAAGTGTGAGGAGGATATGGAAGCCTATATGAAGGAAATTGGGGATCGAGGCTCACCAAGGGGGTCTTGTCTCCAGCTGTGGAAGGTCGAGTAGGATTATGGTGTTATGGAATGATTATGTAGTGAAAGAATGGGAGGGACGTGCAGGTGAGAGGACATGTTATTTCGCTCACTTCACAGTTAGTGGAGGATGATTTCATTTGGGATCTTTTTGGGGTATATGCACCTTAGAATAAGGAGAAAAAGGGGGTGTAGGAAGCTTTGCTTTATCATCATCGTAGTTCTGGAAAGCCATGGAGTATGATGGGGGATTTCAATGCCACGGTTATGGCACATGAGAGGTCAAATCCGGTCGATCGTAGACGATTTTCAAGATTTTATTGCTAAATCGGCTCTCATTGACATTTTTATGCCTAATTCCATGTTCACTTCGTCCAACTTGAGAGAATCTGCATCCTACTCCCAACTTAATAGGTTTTTGGTATATGTAGATCAGAAGACCACTATCATAGGCTTTATGCTAAATGTCTTACCAGGCCAGTGTCTGATCACAAGTTGATTCTCCTTAAGACTAACAACAGAAGAACTATAAGAATGATGGTGGCCCAACCATTCTATGAGTGACTGGCCTACTATCTAATTTTGAATTTCTAGAAAGCTCAACCTCAGTGTCAAGCGCAAATAAAGGCACAGACTCTCTCTGACGCTCATTTGAAGGGGGTAGATCTTCTCTTGACCTCTTTGATGTTCTTAATTTTGAATCCCTTGCAACAACTCCATCTAATATATCCTCTGCCATTTTGTATTTTCAGGATCAAAAATTGGCTCATCAACCTGAAATCTCGTCTAAACCCAAGTTTGCAAGGGATACTCATCATCAAATAATACCTCCACATCAAGCTGGCTAACAATATTTTATGTATACCCATCAACTTGTGAGGTTCGTTTCTCTCTTAACTGATGTCTGAACCTGTTATTTTTTATCCTCAATCTCATATTATAATGACAATACACTAAATTTTCTAACCGTTTAACTTGTAGCCGATTACGAACCTTCGAGTGTATAAGATTGAATGTGTTCCAATTTCTTTCACATTGATGTGTTGATGTCGTTTGACTCAATACTATCACTGCAATATAAGTCAATAGGTTATAACACGTCCTTATTGTTCACCGTGATCTACCACTCAGCTAATCTATCAGAAAAATATATATATATGAATCAAGATCCATTCTTATTTCTTATCATTGCACATATAACTCCCATTTAATCATTAAATATACCTAGACTCATTTTATCTATAGCATATGTTCCGATCTTTAGCATATAATTCTCCATCTAATGGATGAAATGAACAATTAACACAATGGATGGAATGCTAGAAACATAACTAATTAACTAGACATCAATGTAATTTACTACCTCAATTCTACTTCCACTATCCTCAACAAGTATTCAAATGACATTAATTATGTCTTGAATCACCCCTCCATCAATGTGTACCCCAATATTGTACATGATTTGAAGATTCAAATAATAACATGCATTTGACTGGATGAATTAGTAAATAAGAATTTTGAAATAATGTATGATTTAACAATATAATAATTCACCTAATAGCTGCATGTAAGTCACGATATAGTGTACCTTCTCATATGTTATCAATAATCTTCTACCACTTGCTACAACTTTTGGGTATCAATTGCCTCATATAGATATCCCATGTTATTCTTACCATCCCTATCTACCAGTTTTAGGACCTTTACGAGGGGTTTCACTAATGACACATAATTGCGCACGCTGTTCCATAATTTTTTATCATCTATGATTTTGCCCACCTTAAAAAATTCACATTGAACCTCAACAGTGCAACTGTCTACATAATCTACGAAGTCCTTATTGTACATAAAACTTTTAATCTCATTTCTGAATCTATACAAAGACTTTAAAAAAAAATAGATGCAAATCTTGTAGATCATGCACGGATGAGATCACGGCCCCCACTTACTTATTTTCTGAATATGTTTAAGATTCTAAGATGGCCATAAATGTAATTGGTAATTTACTTTCTTTACTATTAGGGCAGCAACATTGGGCGGGCTAACCCGAACCCGCACGGGTAAACCCAACCCACGAACCCGACTGACCCGACAAATGACGGATTGGGTTGGGTTAGGGTTATGACAGTCACCAAACGGAGGCTAGACGGGTCGTGTTGGGTTAAGGGGTCGGGCAACTCGGACCAACCCGAACCCGTTACCATAAAAACTATTTTATAACCCTAGTACCTTAAATGACAATGTGCATGTGGAGAGGTTCCTATAGGAAATCATGTAAATAAGTTGCTATGCATTTTTTTTCATTATGTGGTTAAGGTGGATAATATTATGATAGGAAATATGCTTGGGAATGTGAGTTGTAACCCGGCCCAACCCGATCAACCCAAGGAATTCCGGATCGGATCGGGTCCCCGAATCGGGACCCGCCGATCCCGATCCGACTCGGATCGGATCGGCCGAGTCGGCCGATCCAGATGAAGTCTGGCCAGTCCGACTGGGCCAGATTAAAAAATAATAAAAAATTAAAAAAAAATCAGAAAAAATCAGAAAAAATAAAAATAAAATCAGAAAAAATTACATACATATTATTCAATTGATGTACAATAAGAATGAATGCAATTCATGTACATCCATAAAAACCCTAAACCCTAAAACCCTAAAACCCTAAACCCTAAACCCTAAACCCTAAACCCTAAACCCTAAACCCTAAAACCCTAAACCCTAAACCCTAAACCCTAAACCCTAAAACCCTAAAACCCTAAACCCTAAACCCTAAACCCTAAACCCTAAACCCTAAACCCTAAACCCTTAACCCTTAACCCTTAACCCTTAACCCCTTAAACCCTTAAACCTAAAACCCTAAAACCCTAAAACCTAAACCCTAAACCCTAAACCCTAAACCCTAAACCCTTAACCCTTAACCCTTAACCCTTAACCCTAAACCCTAAACCCTAAAACCCTAAAACCTAAACCCTAAACCCTAAACCCTAAACCCTAAAACCCTAAACCCCTAAACCCTTAAACCTTAAGGGGGGGACCGAAATCGGCCCGAACCGGACCAGATCGGGTCCGGACCGGCCGATCTGGCCGGTCCGGCCCCGATCTGGTCCGGTTCGGGCCGATTTCGGCCGTTTTTTTTTTTTTTTTTTTTCAAATCGGTGGGGAGGAACAGTGAAATCCCCCCCGAATCGGATCGGAACCCGCCGATCCCGATCCGAATCGGCCGATTCGGATCGGAATCGGCCGATTCCGCAATCCATGGATCAACCTGACCCAACCCGATGAGAGTCGGGTTACATAGGTCGGGTTGGGTTGAAGGATTTATCAACGGGTTGGGTTAGGGTTGATAGGGGTCGGGTTGGGTTGGGTTAGGGTTGAGATCCTTTATACATGGGTTGGGTTAGGGTTGATATTAATCTGGGCTAACCCGGCCCGAGTTGCAGCCCTATTTACTATCTTATTCACATGTTCGTTCTTACCAATATCTTCAAGCATCAAATCTAAACAATGTGCTACACATGGGACCCAATATAAGTATTTGCGCTTCTCCATTAACTTCTTTCTTACGGCCTTATAACTTGTTTTATTGTTAGTGACTACTTAGGCAGTATTTTTCTCTCCAATTTATTGTACTATCTGATCCATCAAACCAAACAAATATTTTGTATTTTTTGTTAGTTTGATGCATATATAGATTTCATAAAAATTGTCATTTCAGTGCAATAAACTAGAAAATAAATCATGAACTTTTTTGTAATACCAATTTATAGCAGTCAGAAACTGGTCATGCGATGATGGCCGTCCGATCAGATCTTTTGGCTACTCGATAGAATTTCTAAGACTAGAAACGCCCAGGATAGAACCTGCAAGAGGAAGAAGCGACGTCAGAGGACCCCCCTTCTCTTAGGGAGGAAGATCCTCCGATGTCTAAGTCAGGCTCTAGAAGAGAAAGAGGATTCTCTGGGGTTCAGTCTCATGTTGAATGTACCTTACAGGAGAGGGCCAAGGGTATATATAAGCACCGCCTCTGTGGCATCATGGGGGTCGTTTCCCCTGGGAGGTTAATTGCCCCACGATCTATGCCCCTTGATCGAGGAGATCGTAGGATGCTGGGTTGGAAGGAAGGATATCTTCTCGTGATCGAAGGGGCAGATCGTGAGGACCTGCCTTAAGTAGGTGATTACGCTGTTAGCTTGCAAGATGCGCCTGATAGCGGAGAGGAGTTATGAATCGACCCTGGGGACCTCCAATCTCTGGCCCTTGAGACCAAGTGCCTAACCTCCCATACTGGAGCGGACTTTAGGTTACTGAGAGAGAAAGCTCCTCTCGGTACTCAGTAGATACGACTAAGACATCAATGGTCTTTGAGCCCACCGATTGATATGTCGATCTTCTTGGCTTGACTTTCCTGGGACTTAGAGCCCCATGCATTCTAGGTCCCAACATTTGGCTTGCCAATCGAGATATCGAGAGAGCTAACGTGATACCCTCGTGTAAGTACCCGCGGACTGCAGGCCCTTGGGCCTTTGGCTAAATGGGCCTGATTAAGCCAGATCCCAATCACCCCTCATCACTGATCCCCTTACTCTTACATTTGAAATTCAAATATGGGAGTAAAATTAAGTGGGAAGTCCAAAGGAGGTTGATAAGACCAGTAGGCGCGAGAAACGAGGTGCCTGTTGTACTTCGAAAGGACACCCATTTAAGGAAGAAAATGGCGTCCCTCCACCTTTCGCGATATTCAAGCGATCCCAGACGTGTCGATTGTACTTCAAAATGATGCTTATTTAAGGAAGGAGATGGCGCCCCTTTACCTTTCGCGATCTTCGAGCGATCTTAGACGTGTCGGTTGTACTTTGAAAGGACGTCGATTTAAGGAAGGAGATGGCGTCCCCTTACCTTTCACAATCCCCGAGCAATCTCGGGCATGTCGGTTGCCTACGTGGCATCATCTCGCGTTGATGAGACGCCTAAGGCCGCCACAATGGGACGTGTCCCTTCAACTTTAGGTGATACACCTAGTCAATCATTATGACGGACCGTTTTGGCTCCTCTCGATATTCTAGACGGAAAAAGGAGGCAAGGAGCTTGGTTGGCCTTCCCTTATAAAAGCAGGGTTCAAGGGGAAGCCAAACCCACTTATGCGTACCTGAGCATTCCCATCGCTCACCGGAATTAGGGAATAGGAGATCTTCTGTCGCTTGGGCATCTCCTGCACTTTCTCCGGCGAGTCCACCCTGGCCTTCGATTTCATAGATTCTTCAGTCCCTTGGGACTTCTTCTCCGCCTCCTTCCTCCTTTGGGACCACCTCCTAGTCCTCGGAGTCTTCTTCTTCCTCGCCTAGTGAGCTTTCTCCATATTGGTCCGAAAGTTCTCCTGAGACCTCTATCATGGCCTCCGATGAGGCCGCCAGTTCCTCTGGCCAATCTAAGAAGAGGGCTTCCGCCCTAGTCCACCATTGTCGTAGCATAGTTAAGCAGCGAAGCTAAGGAGGTTAATGGAGGAGCACCGAGTGCCCCATGGGTACCGTTTGGTCGAGGCCGGTCTGGGTGACCGACTTTCCTCTGAGGCCCCCAACTCCTTCATTGCCTATAAGGAGATATTTCTCGTGGGTTTCTGTCTCCCGATTCCCCACTTAGTCTGCAACCTCCTTCAATAGTACCGACTAGCTCCTGCCCAGCTTACCCCCAACGCCTGATGCTACATCTATACCTTCCTTCTTGTCTGCCATGAGCAAAGAGTAAATCCCACGGCTCTTCTCTTCAGTGCATGTTCCAACGCCTGCCTCACACCCAAATCGATGACAAGTTCTTCTTCGTGAAAGCATGTTCCCACAATTTGTTCCTCCAACTGAGCTCCACCGCCTTGAGCCACAAATCGTAGAAAAATCATTTCTTCTTCGTGACCCGAGATCCCACAGTAATTCCTCCTTAGTACTTCTGCACTGTGTTCAACTTTACTCCCGTATGGGAGGATCCGTTACCTTATCAGATTCCTCCAGATGTGGAGCCGAAGAAGGCGATCCTCAAGGTTTAGCTCGTGCCTGACGCCGACCTCGAAGTTACCGAGAGGACCTTGTTGGCGGTTGGCCTTACCCTGCGGGAGTCTCAGGGTGAGTGTCTCTCTCGGTCTCTTCGCCATATTTTTACTCTTGGTCGTGTGCTAATTATGATTTTCGCCTGTTACACGAGACGCTCGTTCGAGCCGCCCTTACTGTGCGAGAGGAGGATCGGGGAGAGGACGAAAACAGTGAGGCAACCTCGACGGGTCCACCTCCTGCAAAGATACAAGGGCTCGACGTCGGCCCTTCGCTCGGCTACTTAGACGTTCCCGAGGGCATCCCATTGGCAGACCTAATGGCAGGCAGTGTCGATGTCACGGCAAGATTCGAGGAGATGCAACGACGGAAGAGGGCTGCCGCTCGGCGGTGAAGCCGGCGAGGGAGGCGACGCCCGACGGAAGAGGCGTCAGACAGACATGGGGAAGGCCCCCATTGCAAGCGGCCAAAAGGAGGCCACTATTGAGGCCCCACAGTCGGCAGAGGGCATAGTCATCAAAAGCGCCCCAACGGAGGCAGCTGGCGGCCTCTTCTCTGCCTAGAGAGCTGGTACCATGGCACCCACCCGTGTAGAGGGTGTACACTGACAGCACCTTCACCGACAGGAATGTAGTGCACGATCTGACTTTAGCCACGTGCATCCCATGGAGCGGGCCCAAAAGGAGCGGAAGGCTGACTCAAAGCTCTCCATCTGTGCCCTACAATCGGGCTTATAGACGCTCATCCAGACCTACCGTCTAGTTGAGATGTTTGATGAACTTCAGACGGATAGGCAGAGGTTGGAGGCTACACAAGAAGAACTACAACGGGCCTTGGACGAGTCTCGGGCGGAGACGCAACGGGCAGTGAAGGTAAAGGAGGAGCTGGAGGCCAGCTTCAAGGCGGCTTTGGCCCAAGTCGCCGAGTCGGAGAGCAAAAGAAGAGGGTCAAGAAGGTGCTACACCTGACCAACGCTCGCGTTCGGTCGCTGGAAATGACGGCTTCTGAAGTGGTGAGCTGGTACAAGTCCTCAATCGAGTGCCTTGACGAGAAGCTTGAGTTCAACTTCGAGCAATACACGGTCGGCTATGACAAGGGTAATGCGAAAGGCTTCTCTGTCGGCTTTCAAGCGGCAGTTGCTCGGGCCCAAACGTTATTTCCAAATGTCGAGGGCTTGGGGATGTTGGAATAAGGTGACCTGACTTACCACTCTGATGAGGACGTCTCGGGAGTCGAAGTCAAGGGTCCCAAAGCCGTTGACCTTACCACCTCCCCAGTTGGCCCTATGAGTTCGCCGCCGAAGACACCGCGCCTCTACTGCCGAAGGCTCCATCGACCCTTAGCCGCTTTCCTTCCCCATATCCTAATCGAATGAATGTTAACCGATAAAGTATTCGAGGTACCTTGTCAAACTATACAACCATTCACTTTCCACCCGTTTCATGCCAACTTGCCCCATTTTGTATCTCGGGTCCCGTTAGGGAACGAGATAGTCGGTCCGCCATAAGTTATGTATTTTCTTTTTTATTTTTATTTTGTAAGCCCCTCGGGCACATATTATAGTGTAGCCTTCTGGGCACTTCTTTGAATGAAATAAACACTTGTTTTTTTCTCTCAATATTGTTGCCTGTCGATGTTTTGGTATCGGTAACCGAGCAATTTGTTTGTTTTCCTTGAATGAAAAATGGTAAGCAAGTATTCACACTCGGGGAAAAGATAGGGTTAAGTGTGTGCACCCCGAGAAAACATAGGCTTAAGAGCCCTTCCCGAGTGTGAGCACCTGGAGAAAAGATTTAACACCAACATATCGAGAGATGAAAGACTATCGTTTATTTCTCTACTTCAGTATAAAGTTCAGGAAAGTCCTAACAATAATAGGCTCTTAGGTTATCGAAGTTCCAAGTGCATGGTACTTCCTTGCCATCGAGTGTAGAGAGTTGGTACGAGTCTTTTCCGAGAGCTTCTAATACTCGATAAGGGCCTTCCCAATTGGGGGCCAGCTTTCCTGTGACAAGTTGCGACACCGAGGCTTCAATTTTTCTCAGGTTTAGGTCTCTCAGAAAAACTGTCTTTCTCTTACTCTGAGGTTATAGTACTTGGCCATTCTACCTTGGTACTCCACCACTCTCAGCCTGGCATTCTCTCAGACTTTCGAGAGCATGTCGAGGTTTTTCCTCAACTATTGGTGGCTTTCTGCTTCCATGGCTTCAACCCGTAGCAAGAGGCTCCCTATTTTTAGGAGAATCAATGCTTCTGCTCTATAGACTAAGTGAAAGGGAGTTTCTCCTATTGCTGCTCGGGCAGTTGTTTTGTGTGACCATAGAACGTTAGGTAGCTCTTCCACCTAGGATCCTGCAGCCCCCTCTAATCGAGTCTTGACTCTATGGAGTAAGATTCGATTAGCATTTTCTACTAAACCATTTGCCTAAGGATAAGCTACCGAGATGTAGCAATTCTTAACCTTCAGATGTTCGCACCTCCCAGAAGTAGGCGCTGGCAAACTGTCTCCCATTGCCTGAGACTATTGCTCTCGGGATGCCGAACCTGCAAATGATCGACTTCTACACAAAGCTCCAAACTGCTCTGTCGATTATCATGGTCAGTGGCTCTGCCTCAATCTATTTGGAGAAGTAATCGATGGCCTCTATGACAAACTTCCTTTGTCCCGATGCTTTGGACAAAGGGCCTAGGATGTCGATCCCCCACCTTGCAGAAGGGCTTGGCTCGAGGAAGCTTGTTGTGGGAATAGCTGGTTGGTGAGGAGTTTCCGCAAAACGTTGATATTTGTCACACTTCTTGATGTACTCCAATGCGTCCTTCTAGAGGGTAGGCCACCAATAGCCTTACCGGAGCAGTACGTGGGCCAATGAGCGGCCCCCCAGATGGCTTCCATACATACCTTCGTGGATTTCTCTATAGCCCTTAGAGCCTCCATCAGGTGAAGGCACTTGAGTAGGGCTGAGAGAAAGACCTTCAGTATAGGATATTCCCTATTAAGGTGAATTGTCGAGCCATGTTCCTGGCACTTCTTGCCTCCAGTTGGTCGTTTGGCAGTTTGTCGTGGGCCAGGAATTCTACTATTAACTCTATCCATAACACGGTCCACCCAATAGCTTGTACGACCACTTTTTGGATGCTCGGTCTCTCGAGCTCTTCAAAAAGCACTGACCGAGAGGGCACTAACCCGACAAATGACGCTAACCGAGATAGCGAATCAGTCTTGCCATTTTTCTCTCTCGGTATTTGGACTACCTCGAAGTATTCAAACCCTTCAGTCTGACTCCGAACCTCCTGTAGGTATCGACTCATGCTTGGATCTCGAGCTTCGAAATCTCTACGAATCTGGCTAGCCACTAACTGAGTCGGTGAAGATTTTGATCATGGTGGCCTCTATACTTCTGGCCATATGTACGCTCGATAGAATATTCAGCAACATTGTTGGATGCCATGAACTTGAAGCGTAGGGCGTAGTGTAACTTGATTCCCTCGGAAGACATCAAGACTAGTCCCACGCCACTACTTGAAGCACAAGAGGATCCGTGACGTAAAGCTCCCACATCGGACTAACACTTGTGTTGCCCGCCTCCTGCGCTAGGATGGTGCACTCAGCTACAAAGCCTGCGAGGGTCTGTGCTTTTATCGCAGTTATCGGCTTATAGGTGATGTCGAATTCACCCAACTTGACCGCCCACTTGACCAGGCATCCCGATGCTTCAAGATTTTGCAGAATCCTCCCCAAGGGTTGGCTTGTAAAGATAACGATTGGGTTAGCTTGGCAGTAAGGGCGCAGCCGCCATGCCGAGTGTATCAAAGATAGGGCAAACTTCTCGACGATGGGATATCGCAACTCAGGGTCTTGCAAGACCTTGCTGGTGTAGTAGACTGGCCTCTGAACTTCGTTAACTCTCATTGGCACAGAGCTCATCGAGTGAGGAGTGACTGACATATACGGAGAAAAGCGTTCTCCAGCAAATGGCTTGGACAGGATTGGTGGTGAGGCGATGTAACGTTTTAACTCTTAGAACACATCTACATTCCTATGTCCACTCAATTCTTCCTTTGTTTCCCGACTGCTTTTAGATGCCCCGCAGAACTTTGAAGAAGGGCAGGCACCTTTCTACTGCTCTTGACAGGAAACAAGTGAGAGCTGCTACTCTCCCAGTCAGGCATTGGACATCCCGGATTCTGTCGGGACGTTGCATGTCTTGAATGGCCCGTAGCTTCTCCAGATTGGCCTCAATCCCTCTATGGGTTACCAGGAATCCTAGAAACTTTCCTGCCTTAACAACAAACGCACACTTAGAGGGGTTTAATTTCATGTCATACCTCCTTAGTGTGTCAAATGTTTCTGCCAGGTCAAGGAGGTGATCGGTGGCCATCAGACTTTTCACGAGTATGTCATCGATGTAGACCTCAATGTTCCTCCCGAGTTGAGAGTCGAATATAGAATTCACCAAGCATTGATACATTGCTCTAGCGTTCTTGAGGCTGAAAGGCATCTTAGTATAGCAGTAGATGCCTAAGTCAGTGATGAATGCCGTCTTTTCCTCATCAGATAGGTTTATCTTGCTTTGATGGTACGCTAAGTTTACATATAAGAAACTCAGCATTTCATTCCCCGACGTCGAGTTGATCAGTTAATCGATATTCGGCAGCATATAGCAATCCTTTTGAGTTGCCTTATTTAAGTCGGTGAAGTCTACACACATACGTCACTTCTCGATAGCCTTTCGGATAAGGTCCACGTTGGCAAGCTGCTGAGGGTACTGAACGGGTCTGAGTAGATCGATTTTCAGCCCCTTAGTAACTTGCTCCCGGACTGCTTCCTACCGCTCGGGCGCACATCTTCTACGTCGCTGGACCGGCTTCTTATCAGGAAGTAGGTTGAGATGGTGCACCGCCGACTCAATAGGAATGCCCAGGAGATCTTCCTCAAACCAGGCAAAGACGTCCTAGTACCGTAACAAAGACCAATACTCTTCTACTTGCGAAGCCAAGAGAGTTGAGCTGACGCGAACTATTTGGTCCGGATCTTCGCCTAGCTGGATATTCATGAGATCTTCGACGGGGAAGTCGGCCTTTGGCTCCTCCTTAGGCTCTTAAGGGAGCTCTGTTGCTTGTTTGTCTTGTCCCTTAGAGGCGATAAGGTAATAGCGACAGACTTCCTTCTGGTTCCCTCCAGCCTCCCCGACAATCGTAATCGATAACATTAAGGTCGTTGCCTCCATCCACTAAGATACAGTGAACTTTACATTTGTTGACTGTTGCGGTCACAACGAGAGCATCATCGTAAGGAACAGAAACTCCTTCCAAGTCCTCGTCCGAAAAAATGATGGGATCCTTCATTCGGTCCCTTACAATGCTTTTCTCAGGTTCGGACACTTAGGATCAGGAGTTACAAGGCTCACCTGACGGGCGTACCACTTCTTCTCCTAGCAGTTGTCTCCTTCTGATGCTGGGCCACCTGAGATCATGTGCATCTCCATTCTGTTGAGGCGATCCTCGATCCGAGGGGGTTTGCATTCCTGGCTAGGCTTTGCCATGTACTTCCCGAGATAGCCTCGCCGGATCAGGGATTCTATCTCGTCCTACAACTGCCGGCATTCCTCCGTAGTATAGTGGTGGTCTTTTTGAAAGTGACAATACTTCCTTCTATCTCGGCACTTGGGGTCAGTCCTCATCTTCTGGGGCCAGTTGACATACTCCTTATTTTCGATATCCTGCAGGATCTCGAATACGGGAGTAGTCGATAGCATGTAAGGTCTAAGTGTCGCGGGACCTTTGGACTCTCCCTCAAAGCACCTGGACTTCTTTTCTCAGAAAAAGGCCTCTCGTTTGAGCGCTTATGATCGCCCTCCTCTCCTCGAAAGTAGTAGGCAGTCACCACTTCCTCGCAATCAGCGTGCTGGTGCGCAAGGTTGATGAGGGCGTTCAAGGTCTTGGGTGCCTGGAGAACGATAGCCCTTCAAAGGGCATCATCTCGGGTACCCTGAGTGAGGGTTGTCACGGCTGAGGACACCTCGAGTTTCGAAACTCGGAGAGCCTCGTCGTGGAAACACGAGATGTAATCCTTGAGGGGTTCTCCTCGCTTCTGCTTGATGACCACCAGGCTGGCCGATGACCTCTTCCGATGGGTGCCCGCGAAGTGGTCTCGGAACAACTTCCTGAGTTGTCCGAAAGAGCGTATGGATCCCAGAGCTAAGGAGGAGAACTATGTGTGTGTTGTTCCCACCAAAGTGGTGGCGAAGGCGCGACAGTGGATGGCGTCCGGGATCTTGTGCAGTCTCATGTGTATGACTGAAAGTTGTTGAAGTGGTCTTCGGGTCCCCTTGCCCGTCGTAGGTATTGAGATTGTTGACGGGTAACTTCCTGGGGACCAGGACATCCAGGATCTCTTTAGAGAAGGGGGAGAGATCCCCTTCTTCGTCATAAAGGGACGACGATCGCCTCCTTCGAAGGATGTCCTTGATACACCTCTCTCGGTGCTCTAGTAAGTGCTCTCGTTCACCGAGTGTTCTCTCCAACTCATCAATACGCCGGTGTACAGCCAGACTCTCTTATGAAGAGTGGAGATCTCGACGCCTGAGAGCGATGACTCGAGCTCTCTTGACCGCTTTTCCTCTTAGGAAAGGAGCGGTTTGAGCTGGCAACTCCTGAGGTGGCCGACTGCAGATTGTTGCGGTGGATTTCCCCATCGAGGATAAGGAAGTGACCGCCGGTGCTTTGTACACCTTGCCACCAGCCGACAACTGCTGGCGGGTGTTGGACCTCCCTTTAAGGCCCTTCCTGAGGTGCGGCCCCTAGATAGGATTCTACCCCTGCTAGTGGTGCAGGAAGGCACTCCTGCATCAAGGTAAGCAGAGCCCCAAGCCGTTGGACGACCATTCCCATTACATCGCCGCCATTCCGCTAGGGCCCAGAAGACGCATTCTGGGACCGGTTAACACCGGCGTCGACCCCAACGTCATTGACTTGCGAAGTGGCTCCGGCGAGGCAACTATTCTTCTTGCCTCTTGCCATAGCTCTTCGTACGTTTCCCACAGGCGGCGCCAATCGTGTAACGGTCAGAAACTGTTCAGGCGATGATGGTCGTCCGGTTAGATCTTCTAACTACTCGATAGAATTTGTAAGATCAAAAAGGCCTAAGGTAGAGCCTATAAGAGGACGAAGCGACGTCAAAGGGCCCCCCGTTCTCTTAGGGAGCAAGACCCTCTGATGCCTAAATCAGGTTCTAGAAGAGAAAGAGGATTCTATGGGTTTCAATCTCGTATTGAACGTACCTTTTACAGAAGAAGGTCAAGACATATATAAGCCCTACCTCGTGCAGCATCATGGGAGGTCCACACCCCTTGATCAAGGGCATCATAGGATGCTAGGCTGGAAGGAAGGATCTCATCTCGTGATTGAGGGAACAAATTGTGGGGACCTGCCTTAAGTGGGTGATTATGTCGTTAGCCCACAAGAACCACCTGATAGCGGGAAGGAGTTATAGATCGACCTTAGGGGCCTCCAATCTCTGGCCTTTGAGACCAGGCGCCTGACCTCCCCTTGCTGGAGCAGACCTTGGGTTACCGAGACAGAAGGCTCCTCTCAGTACTCAGTAGATACGATCGAGACATCAATGGTCTCAGAGCTTGCCGATTGAAATGTCGGTCTTCTTGGTTTGACTTTCTTGGGACTTAAAGCCCATACATTCTAGGTCCCAGTATTCGACTTGTTAGTCGGGGTACCGAGAGAGCTTACGTGGTACCCTCGTATAAGTACCTGCGGACCGCGGGCCCTTGGGCCTTTAAATGTCCTGATTGGGCCAAATCCCAATCACCCTTCATCACAGTTCATCCATCACACATAAGTGTGCATCCTCTCTTCCTTCAGACAATTTTAAAACTTTCAACCAGCTGTTAAAGGTCAACATATTCTCCATCAAGACCACGTCCATATTTCTTGAGAAGTGGCGGCCTTTAACCTAAGGTCATAGTCTCTTATAGCATCAATCATGTGCTAAAAGTAAGGAGATTCAAGAGTATATAAAAGAATACATGCATACAAAAATCATTTGCAAATACTTTTAAAAGCATGTCCTACTACTTCAGTTAACTTTTTGACTCCTCTCAAGACTTATTTGATTTTTAGCTGACTAGAACTCTACTTTTTAAATTCATAATTGTTCATGAGACCCACTTGATGTGAATCATATCTTGTTGCATGGGCTGTAGAACCAGCACCTCTGCGTTGAGCTATGGCTATTCATAATATTCTGGCACCTTTTCGTTAAACTTCATCTTCTACTTGGTGCCGCAAACTCTCTTTCTTAGCTGCAGTCGTCTCAGGTTCTGAATCTTCATTCTCATCAGTAGACTCCACAATCTATTCAGCCCTCTCACGTACCAAAACGGCACGTCCTGAGGTGTATACTCATTTTCTTTTTCTACTTTGTCTACCTGAAATCTACTCTTGGCGCCGGTTTGATAGGAGAATAAGAGCAGAATAAGAAGTCTTATTCTTAGAATAATACTAATTCTAATTTGATAGATGGAATAGTTTATACCGCGACAGAATTGCTTATACCAGAATAATGAGAATAAACAATTCTACTTTAGACTCGAGAATTACTTATTCTTACTATTCTGAAAGTGGGTCCCACAAAATTATCAGACCTAAATGCCCCTTATTCTACCATACGCTATTCCGGACAAATAATTCCGGATAACCTATTCTACAAACAAATTGAGGCTTGGAGTTTAGTCTCTTGTTCACTCCTTTATTCTTTCTGAGCTTTCTGCCTAAACAGTAATGCTCACATCTCATTAAATACTAGTCGGAGACAGAGAGTACACCTCGTGACTTGTCCCGTAATCCTTACTAAATGTTCTTTCCTCTGGTTACTTCACCACCCATCTCTTTGCCGCAACATTTACATTTCATTCTCTTCTTTGCAACATCAATTAAGATGATAAGGGCCCACCTTAGATCATGTGCATCTTGTCTCTCACCAGACTACTGACGTCCAACTGTGATCCTACAATAAGAAAGTAAAAAAGACAAACATATGTATATGCATCAAGATAATTCTAGTAGATAATGAACTTAATTAGACTTCTATTGATGTTTAATTAAGATAATTAGAGAAAAGTCTTAATTTTTAAATACTGATTAGGGTCAAAATTAAGATTTTTGTCTAGCTAACCATCAATCAACTCAATTGGCAGCATACTCCTATTCTAAAGTATGCAATGAACCTTATTTAGATTTCAATTGATGTTTCATTAATTAGACAAAAGTCTTAATTTTTAATTACTAATTAGGGTTAAAATTGAAATTTTATCTAATTAACCCTCAATCAACGCAATTGGTAGCATGCTCTTACTATAAAGTATGCAATGAACGTTAATTAGACTTCAACTGATGTTTAATTAGGATAATTAGACAAAAGCTTCAAGTTTTAATTGTTTATCATTGTTAAAATTAGGATATTTCTCAAATTAACCCTTAATCAAGTAATTGGTAGCATGCTCCTGCTCTAAAGTATGTAATGAGCCTTAAGTAGGTAAATCAGATAAGAACCCTAATTTTTAACTGCTAATTATAATCAAAATTAAGACTTTTATCTAATCAATCCTCAGTCAACGCAATTGGCGGCATGCTCTTGCTCCAAAGTATGCAATGAACCTTAATTAGGCTTCAATTGATATTTAATTAAGGTAATTAGATAAAAGTCTAATTTTTTACCACTAATTACAGTCGAATTTGAGGTTTTATCCATTTTAATAAGAAGAGAAAGAGACAATCTAACAACCTCTTAACAACTCAAAAACTAACAAAAAATATATATATAAAAAAAAACAAATTATATCTTCTAAGATTTTAGTTTCCTTCTTGTTTCTTCTTTTTCTTCCACTCTATTCCTTGGAGGTGACGGTAGCGTGGTGCAGCGGCTTCAAGTGACCGCTAGCGGTGGCAAGCAATGGGTGACGGCAGCGGCAAGCTCCCCCTCCTCGCCTTCAAGCTCCCTCAAGCCCTCACCTCTCACAGATCTATTTTCAATGAGAGGTGAAGTGAAAGAGCCCTTTAAAAGGGGGCTTTCGCGTGGTTTGGGTTGGTACCACCTAGTTTCTATATATATATTCAGGGCCGGTATATTACCAGCGTGTGCACCCTTTTTTTGGGAGGAGACATGGTGTGCATCTTAGTCTTTGTGCCTCCTTTTCTCGATGTTGTTTGACATTTCATCTTGGCAAGCGGCTTTTGTGTCTCAAGTAGCTAAGGGAACACTATCTCAAACATCTTGGTGCCCGTTGTTTAGAAGGCATTTGAGAGATGAAGAGATGGGGGATTTGTTACTACTTCTCCAGTGCTTACGGCCCGGGCCTTTCATATTGACCCTGCGGCGGAAGACTCTTAGACATGGCGGTGGGATGAGAAGGGTAATCATTCTGTCACATCAGCCTATTCTATTATTACAGATGGGGTATCCAAAATAGAGTTTTACACTGCAGTCTAGAGAGCCAAGAGCCCACCCATGGTGCAGTTCCTCAGATGGAGAGCCTCTCTTAATAGGCTATCTACTTGTGACAGACTGGCTCATTTCCTTGATTTGCCCACCATGTGCTATCTTTACGTGTTGGAGGAGGAGTCTCTTGATCGCTTTTTCACATCTTGCTTCTTTTATGTGGAGGTGTGGCAGCTTCTCTCCAACCAGCTTCAAGTTCGTTGCATGTGTTGGGCTCAGTGGAGGACCTTCTTTGGTCGTAGGGAAGACCTAGCCTAGGAAGCATGACAAGAAGTTGTGGTGGATGATCCTCTATGCCACCATATGGGGCCATTTGGATGAAGCAAAATAGTAAAATCTTCAGGTAGGAAGCGGCTTCCCCGAATAGGATCTTCTCTTTTGTTTGTGAGGAAGTTAAAGAATGGGCTAGAATTTCATGTAATGTGGATTCTCATAGTTTCTCCTTGTTTTGTCTCTTGGAGGAGCGCCGAGTGAGTGGTTCGCTTGGTGTCTTGTATAGGTAGGAACTTCTGTTGTTGCCCTTCTTAATTTGAATCTCCTTCTCTTCATTTTATAATACAAGTGGTACTATCCACGTTCAAAAAAACAAGATGTGTTCTCATTTTAGAAATGGCTGACTTCTATTTCAAGCAGGTGTAAACACTATGTTATCTATTTACAAATGTTGTCTTGTTAATTAATAGAAAAGGCTCATTCTATTTTGATGGAATTGAATATGCAGTATGCATGGTGAGTACACATCAGCTAATGTGAAACTTATTGGAGACGGAGTAGGCAAAATATATGGGCCACACAAACAATCAGGATATTGTTGTAGATTGCAGAACCAATAGGACTACAGATCCATGGCATATTATTGCAGAATCCAATGTCATATGTATACTGACGAAAGGATTGGCACTCATCAATCAACGGTAGAGTTTTAGACCCTAGAGGACTTTAGCGACTTTATAGCAGAAGTGGGCTTATTAATGTGAAAGACTTCAAACTCTTTTCATTTGGTCAGGTTTTGAAAAGAAATCCCTCTCTTGTAGTAGATTGCTACTGCTGTAGGAACAACCAAGTACCCAATTGAGCAAAAGAGATAAAACTGAGCATGGGTGCAAGAGTGTATGAAACTGGCCATCTGTTTTTAAAATCTCCATGCATTTCTACATGTTGCTTGATTTCTAGAACGTGAAAGCTATACTAGTGCAGAGGAACCTTGCCCAGGTCAGGATACCAGGTCTTTCTGAATGCTGTCATATTTTTGCCATCATTTACAGCTAGAGAGGAGACCTGCACAAGCTTTGTAGAGAGGTGGGCTATGCAGTTTGGTTTGGAAGTATTTGGGGTACCAGAGCTACTGCTTGCTGTCATTTAGTGCAGCATTATGTGCACATCGTTGAAAAATAAGAGACAAGGATGCATGATAGTGTTCCTCATTTGTTCTTAGAGTGGCTGCGACCCATCTCTTTTGGAAGTTGTGGGTTTATGGTACCTATCAAGGGAGGTATCCTCTTCCTAACTATTCAATTAAGCCCCCTCTCTAAATGCTTTTTAAGGTTGCTTCGGCCCTATGGAATTTGAAGCTGGTGCTGCTGCTTTTTCTTCTTTTGGATGTCTTATTCCATCTATATGCGGGGCTTAGAACCATCATTTCCATTGCCTATATGCACCTATCCACCAAAACCTCTCATGATAGTGTCATAAAACTAGGCAAATATCAATTAACGGGCAAGGGAGGCCTACTTTATGAAATTTCTGCTTTCCTAATCTCTCTTCTTTTGGTTGGTAAAAGGGGGTAGGTGAGTAATCACTGAGCTATGTCTAGTTGAACAGACAAAGGAGGATGCTATAATTGTGGTTAGACCAAACAAACATGGGATGATTAGTGGTTACATTACTTTTCAAGACTGCACTCACTTTCGTCAACTTTTTTCATCAAAGCTTCCTACACCAAGCTTATGGAGAATTACAGGAGAAACCAGTGTGCATATATTGAATGGGTTCTCCATTTCTGCTCGCTAAACACTCTGATTAGATCAGAACAAACTGGAATATTTATTGGCCAATGCTGTTTGCTTACTAGTGAAACATAACTGATTATGAAACTCCGCTGCACCGGCCGGTGGGTCTTGTCATCCCCTCATCTTCTAGGCTGATGAGATCTTTTCCCTTTCATCCTTTTCCCTCTCTTCCCCCCTCCGTGACAATAAAGTTGCTAGGTATGATTAAGATGAGTGCACAGCAAAGCAGGCAGTGGGTGGGCGGCTACTGGCGATCAGAAAACCTGGGAGCAGTGAAGCTCTTCTTCTTCTGAGCTGTCCAGGATTTGAATTTGTGTTAGCATCATGTCTCACTAAAGAATAAAATTATGACTGTAGATTGCAATTGTGCCTTTCCAGTTTGATACTCTTTAGAGAAGCTTCTTTTACATGAGCTGAAGATGATACTATAATCTTATTGTTATGTTCTGCAAAAGTATTTGGCAGGTATACTCTTATTCCTGATAATGACAATGTCTGCCGAAGGGGAATGGCCGAATGGGTTAGAAGAAAGTAACCGCGAGAAATCCATTTGTATGTCTCTGAGCTTTTCCCCCACCTGATTTCTGTTACGCTAGGATATACATGACAAAGGGGTCCTAAAAGAATTGATGTAAAGCTAAAGCTATCCATTGGCTGATGTTGTGAATGTGGCATTGGCATAGCAGTGTTAGGATGAAGCAGGAATAAAAACATCATTAAGTGGGTGTCTGCAAATATTCAAAAAAATTCAGACAATTAAACTGCTCCTCATTGAGGAATTATGTTCAATGAATCTCTTCGAAGAATCATATTTCTATTGATTTAAATCCTTGCTTCACTAGGGCATACACATTAAGAGATACTTGCATCTTTGGCCACTGCTGCTGTGTCGAGAGTAACCTATTTTTAGTCATAATAATCCTGCATAAAAATCAGCTTTTATGCCTGCAAGCCTATTCCATTCTAGTCTTAGGGTTGATCATAGAGATGTTCTCTAATAGTTCATGCCCCCTCCACTCCAGAAAAAGGGTTCTGTCAGCAATGTGATTGAGAGTGACCTGTTCTCTGGAAATCATTTTCTTTATGTTGTATAATAGAGTGCATAAATAGTAGTCTCCATCTTTCTTTTCTTTAAGCATCTCTCTTTCCAAATCTAAATGTTTCTGATTGGCAAATGGTAAAGCCAAACAGAAACTAGAGCAACTATTGAGAATTCATCTTGCAGTCTAACATGAATTGTTATTCTAATTTTCTGTACTCTGAACCCAAACCATGCCAAGGTATATAAAAGATTTTTCTTAGTGCTAGACAGTAGGGAATATGGTAATGTCTAGTTTGTCACAAAAGCTGAAAGTTTGTAAGTTATTCTTGTGGGTGTTACATTGTGTTGCCCTATTTATAGTGTGTTTTCTGAAGCATGATGTTCTGTTCAATGATTTCATTCTTATCTTGTCTAATTCCTATGCATAACAGGTATGCAGATCTGAAAACCAATGGGCTAACCAACTACACGTTTAGTTTTGGCCAGATGCTCAATGATATGCTCTGTTTCTGGCTATGTGCCATTACTGTCTTCTCTTTTTCTCCATTCACAAGCTGCAGATTGCTGAAGCTCCTCCAAACCTACATCCATTAGCTTCTATTGTGCCTCTGGCACCTTCATCTATTGTACATATGATTGAGAAAATATCTCCAGGACGTACAGGACAATGGCAATCTGCATGTAAAGATAATTTTTATCTAAAAATTGCTTCTAGTTTGTGTTTAAATAGTGAAACTGAACTAGAATCTTACCAGTTAGTAAGCTTTTGATTAGTAAATCAAAAGCTTCTTTCCAATTCAATACTCTTTAGAGAAGCTTCTTTTACATGAGCTAAACATGATACTAAAATGTTCAGGTGGGGGATAAATGAAAAAGGAGCAAAATTGATAGAGACATAAGAGGCAGAAGACAAGAGAGACTAGAATATGAGGAAGATAGTCGAAGGCTTTCAAACACAAATGAGCAATGTCAACTTAGAAACAACTTCAGAATAGCATAACGACACATGTATGGGAGGATTATGTTAACTAGTATGATCATTAATATTTTTTGAAAATTATGTTAACTTCAGAATACCACTATGCTACTCACCCGTCTCCTGTTTATTTTGAAAATTAAATATTTAATTTAAAAGTATTACCAAACAAGTTGTCGCATTTTTAAAATTGTAGCATTTTTGTCAAACACAATAATTAGGCATGTTACATTTTTTAAAAATATTATGAACTTTATGCTCTTATATATATTTTTTAATCACGAAACCATATAAAAAATTATAATGCAACCAAAGTGTGTGTTTTTTGTTCCTTTAGCATCCAAAAGAAAGAAGAGACAAGCAGATACATAAGGCGTAAGGGAACAAAGGAAAGAGGCCGGCACGGCTTGCATTTGTCGTCGCTATCAAGGCCAGGCGGCGTCGGCCATAGCAAGTGTATGCATACCTACCTTGAGGTCAGCACCAGCGCAGAACACCCTGGGAACAGAGCTGCGGACCATCACGACATTGACGGAGGAGTCGCCATTCACGGATTCCAGAGCGCTCCGGATTCCCCTCAGCATGTCCTTGCTGATGGCGTTCTTCGCCTCCGGCCTGTCCAACTTCAGCTCCACGATCCCTGCAACCACTCCGCAATAATTTTATTACTTTTTTTATTATTATTCAACAAAACATGCCCCTCCCACCCGTAAAGCATACAGAAGAGACGAATAACAGAAAAAGAGGGAGGGTGAAAGAAAACGAAACGAGACAACGGATTGGTGGTGGGTGCCCGTACCAGAATCGGGGCCGGAGAGCCTCTCCAGCCTCACCGGCTGTGCCACGAGGGTTTCGACTATGAGGCTCCTTACGGGCGCCCTGCGGAAATGACCGGGCACGCAGCGCTGGCCGACGGTTTCCGGCGGAAGAAGGGGAGAGGAGGTGGAGCTGCGATCCGCCAGGGGAGCGGGAGCGTGGTGAAGGGGCCGGCAAAGTGAGCCGCCCGACCGTGGGGAGCCGGAGACGACAAGGGTCCGGAGTCGGTACATCGCGCTCAGCCTCGATCAGACGGGTCACGGGAGACGCTGGCTTCTCTCTTCTTCCTCTTCTTCAGCGTCCTCCTCTTCTGGTGTCACGCAGGGACCGCACGCACGCTCGATCACCGTGGAATCAACGTGGCAGTAATCCTTTGCTGCTTGTTTCCTAAGGACGAGGAACCTGGAGATCCTGAATTTGAGTCCAATAGATAACCCTCTCATTTATTTTTTTCAATAATACTTGTTATACTGGACTAAGTTTACATCGTCTTTTAGTGCAGTGAGTAAATAAAAAGAAATTTATTATTTAAAATTTTTTTAGGTGACTCGTGAGGTGTATTATATGTCCGTACAAGTCGATCTCTGATCGGATAACTTAAAAAGATCTGAAAAATTAAAAAATATTATTGGACTTGACTCATTAACGGTGTTTTTTTACTATTCATTTAAGCTCGATTTTTTATTTTTCAAGTTTTTTTAGTCGACCGATCGGAGCGACATGCACGAACATGTAAAACACCTCGGAGCCACCTAAAAAGTTTTCAAAAAACAATTTTTCTTATCACCTAAACTACACCCTTAATGCAGCAAGTACTACTCTCTTTTTTTTTTTTTTTTTCTTCGAAGCTAGATCAACATAATCTAATAAAAATATTACACAGCATCTACCTTTGTGTATGGACTAGAGTCTATTTCTCCAAACTTTTTCATAATTCAATCTATTTACATTAGAGAGTCATGTCAAACCTTCGAATGTGATAGGACATTTGGACATTTATGTTCAATTTTTTACTTTAAGATTTTAAAATAAATAAAAGAGATTTCTCAAAATATTTGCCTATATGCTACGATTCGATATCTTTTAGCTATATTTTTATACTTTAAATGAGTTTCAATAATTATATTTTATCATATACATGTAACAATGTATTAATGTGCAAATATTCATATATTCTTCGTATCTTCATGTCTTACTTTTAAGATATTGTCATGCAGAAAGATTTTTATTTATATTATATAGTTTAGTTCTTTCTACCATACTATCTCAGATACTGTCAATTCAAGTCCGATCATTTCATTTAAGACTTGGAGTTTTATGAAGCCAGTAATGAAAACTTTATATTTTCAAACACAGAAAATTAAAGAATATTCTATTGAATAACACACATATTTTAGTTAATGATCGTACAAGTTATCGTTGCAAATCTGGGGATTATTTTAAATTGTAATATTGTAATTAACTAAACAAATATAAATAACTAAACAAAACAAAAATAAATAAAATATAAATACAATATAAATTTTAAAATGGGAGAAGTCTATAAATACCAAAATCTTAGGCTTTTTCCTAAGATTTTTTTACAATTAAATAATATCGTACTTCTTTCCTGCTATGACTCTATGCCACGATTGGTAAAATAGCCTATCTCCCTAAAAAAATATGTTTTTTTTTTTACCGACGCACAAAGAAAATAGTTTGTTGCAAATGAACAAGATATTGAGGAATTGTCTATACGCAAGATCATAATTATTGATACGGATCTTTTCCACATAAAAATGGCTTGACAATATTTCTACGTTGGTTCAAATCCAGCTCGGCCTAAACATTCGCCGTTTTCCTTTACTTTTGAGTATGATACAATCAATTTCTTTTCCAAAAATACCCTCCTGCGGATCTATGCAACAACTCTCAGAAAGTTTTTTCCTTTTTGAAAGATATATGAGGGAAACAATCAACTAGTTGATAGGATCTCTTTTTACGTCCCCATGTCCCTCCCATGTAGTGACATGGGGACGTAAAAAAGAAAGAGAAGGATGGGATTTCTCTCACTTTTTTCATAGCAGGCCTCCCACTGGGAGGCCCGCACGACAGGGCTATTAGCTCTTAGATGATGTACTAGCAGTGCATCAAAGATGTAGTCATCCATTTTCCTGATTGACTATAATTACCGTGAGCAAACAATAATGAGGAACGTATTTTTGCTATGTTACCAATATTTGTACTTGTTCTATTATTCCCTATGAATCAATTGCAACCTTAGATTCATACTAGAACCACAATGACTCAACAAAGAATCCCCAAACAAAACTAAAATCAAAAGTTCTCTTAGTAAGAACCATTTGATCATTAAATCGATTCTTTTTAATGAATAGATCCGATCGCAACTACGAATACGAAATTCAAATGGATCAAATAAGAAATGATACTCTGAGTCATATAAATCATATAACTATAATAAAAAAAAACCCTTCCCCAACTATACAAGCTTCTTCCAAAGCATATGACTTTCTAGATGTATATGATGATATCTAGACAGATAGATCTTATATGAATCATATGATGAAGTATCACATGAGTGGATATACAGGAATCCAGATCTGTCGAATCACTTATGTTATGATCTTCTATATCCTAGGTCTCCCCGTTCCGTCATCTAGCTTATGTTCTAATCATCTGTTTCTGGAAGAAATCGAAGAATTTCTTGGGAATCATACAAGTTCAATTCATTCTTTTTTCTCCGACAAATGGTCAGAACTTCATTTAGGTTCGAAGAATCATTACCGCAAGACATAGAGGGGGAGGTCATAAACGTCTATACCGTAAAATTGATTTTCGACGGAATGAAAAGACATATATGGTAAATATATAATAAATATATTTAATATATAATAAATTAAATATATTAACTAAATTAAATATATTAACTTAAACTTAAATAATATTAGTTTATATTGACTCTTTATTAATCCAAAAAATCAATGTTTCGCGGGCGAATATTGACTCTTTTTTGCTTCATTTGTAGGGTCAACCTATGGCAAATTTAATAATTGGTTTATGGCCCGTTCCGCCGTCCCATCCAATGAATCATTAGGATTCTTTTTCATTTCAATAGAATCCTATACATGTACAAATGATTCATACTACTATTAAAACCTCGTAATCGGACTCAATTTTTTTTTCAAAAGGGTCTAAATCAAACAATTTTTTTTCTTACTGGTAGGAGAAGAATCCGACTCGATATTGTTAAAAAAAAGAATAGGAAGTAGAACCAAGTCAAAATAATACGGATCACCCCGTTCATTTTGCACCAAAGATCTTACCATTTCCGAAATTCCATCCCTTGGATAGATAGAGAGGGTGGACAGAGTTTTTTGTGTCCCTTATTGTCAAGAATTAGGGCCTCTGGCCAATATAAATATGAAATGGCTGAAGAAAGGAAAGGTTCCTTTTTGAGGATACTCTCCAGAACAGATCCGGTGGGGCATGTATACGATGACACTTAATACTCATGTCCACTTGATGCCTTGATGGTTTACAATAGTCAACGGTCGATTTAAACGACTTTTTTCGCATGATCTGTGTAATATTTCCTATGGAACTAAATAACATATGTTACATAAAGATACCAGACTAGGTGACCTAATTGCCCTTGTACGACCACTTTCAAATGATACTTCATTAGCATTTCCCCCTTCCTGTGGGGACTTCGGTCTTCCCCTCTCCCCCTTCCTTCCAAGCTTCGCCCTCGTTGGGGAATTGGGGGGGAAATGAAAGACTCCTTGGGGGGCGGGGGGGGGGGGGGGCTATTTATAACGCCGTGGGCACACGAGTTTGGTTTGGGCTTGTGGCACTGTCGGGACTCGCCGCCCGCTGTGATAGTCCGCGGACGATGAAAACCGTGACCCTGTTTTGAGATTGTTTGCATACGTACCTCTGGAAATTATAGTATTTACATCTGCACCCCTAATTCTTAATTTCTCATGTACTGTATAACGTATTCTTAAGAATCTCAGAAGTATTGTGCTTATGTCCCTTCGTCAAAATGTTGTTAACTCACCAACCAAATATATTGGAAAGATTTCATTTGATAAAGTTAAGAGAATATATGTAAAATCTTAGTGAGTTTAGAGATATATACGTAAAATATTTTGAATCTTTTTGACATGTTCGGTTTGAGTTCACGGCATGTTCAAGAGTATTTCACGCAATATATTGGATTTAGAGGTAGAGATATGAATATACTAATTTATACTAATTTTGAAGGGGGTCTATGCAAAATCTTTTTTACATACACCAATGGCAAATTGACTGATCATTACAGTTAAGAGGGTTATGTGTAAATATAAATCATACATGGAGTTATCTACAAATATAATATCTCTTAAGCACTATTTGAAAAAAATCAAAAAATGATTCTTTTGATTGGATAAAAGAGATGTATAATAACATATACTCTTAGCATGTATTCTATTTTATAGCAGATTAGCCTAAAAAGAATCTCTAGATGCAAACAACTCTCTTCAGGTACATGTATAAAATCTCTTGAACTTTCTCCTTATAAAATAAACTTTAATTTATAATGATGTGAGCGATAGCACAATGATTGTATAAGAACTTTTTTGCATATACACATTTTGCATAGCCCAAACTTTCTTCTCCTTTGTCAACATCTTCATGACAACTGATGCCTTCTTTTCTGCTGCCATTAGCCCCTCATCCAAATATCTCACATGGGAGGCGTAAAGTCTTCTCAGGAATAGAATGCAAGAAACTGTGGGGACGATAAATATCTTTTAGGCATGACAAATATCATTTGTCATACTTACGAACTGTTTATCATACCTGTAAAATATGTCCTTATAAAAAAATTGTACACAGATACGTAGAGATGACAAATATTTTTTAGACATGACAAACGTTCTGTGGGCATGACAACTAGTATTTATCATGTTTACAAAACATTTGTCATGCTCAGAATCTTGTACTCGCATTTAATATTTGTATGACCCACCCGTTGAAAAAATTATCTAACCCACATGTCCTCTACCCAACTAGACCAATGGCATCTTGTATTGCAACATAACTCAACTTGTTGTACTGAGAGTCAATATAGCAAGTATTACTCTTCCTCGTTATGGTGAAGGTGTTGCGCTGTGGTCGGCTATGTCTTGCTCTTTCCTCAACAACCCTTCCGTACCGTAGATGTTTTGCATTTGCTTTCTTGTTAATAAAATGCTTGACAAAAAAAAAAGTAGGAAAGGTGTTGGTCAGACACTACCCAAGGAAGGGGAAACACCCTTGCTGTAGGGAATAAATTTTCCCATCTGTCATTCACCAATATTCTGTCTAATTGGACATTGAAGGTGAAGTTCTGCCATTCGACCAAGTAAATTTCAAATTTGGAACATGAATCGCCCTCAAAACACAACTGTCACTCCAATCATTGAACACCTCTATTATACTTGTTCCCGCTGTTCCTTTCATTAGGCTGCCTAACCTGGTTAAAATCCCCCAAGACACACCAGGCCTTATCATATTTTTCTAAACAAGTGGTCAACTCTTTCTACAATAATTCTTGTTCCTGCACCGAGTGAGGTCCATATACCCCTGACATCATCCAATTCCTCTTCCTTTGACTTTCTGTAATAGAATGCTCGCCAACATCTTAAAGCTGCACATTCCATTGCATCTTGTTCCAAACAATCACTATTCCTCCTGAATTTCCTGATGCCTTTCTGTACACAAAATCTGGATCACTAAAAGCAACCAACTTCCTTATGAAATAATGCTCTTATTTTAAATTGTCAAAAAATTAAGAGCAAGAAGAAACCTTTCAGGATGGAGAAAATCTGGATGCAAAATGAAGATTTCAGGAAATTAGCCAAAGAAGCATGGCAGTCAGATGTTGGAAGCTATTCAGGAGTCAGAGTTGTTTCTTTGAAGATAAAAATTCTCAAAAAAAAAGATGAAAATCTGGGCTAATAAATGGAAATAGGACAGATACGATCATGTGAACAACCTTTAGATGCATATGCAGAATCTGGAAATGAAAAGGTTGTCTATAATGTTAAAGAACCAATATACAGATTGGTTACTTGAAGAAGAAGTTAGGTGGAAACAGAAATCAAGAGCAGACTGGTTGAAGGAAGGTGATCTCAATACGAGATTCTTTCATCAAATTGCAAATGGAAGAAAAAGGAGGAATTATGTTGCAAGCATTCAAAAGGAAGATGTTCTAGTTGAGGATGAGGATAAATTGCAGAAGAAATTATCAATTTTTACTCAGATCTCTTCTCTGCGGAGCATAGATGGTTCCCTCCTTGGAGGGATAAAGATTACCATTCTCTGTCTGCTCAAGAACAGGACATGTTAACTCGGTAGCTTACGGAAAATGAAGTTAAGGAGGCAGTAATCAGTTAAGGTGCAGACGAGGCACCGGGACCCGATGGAATTCCTATCTCATTTTATCAATCATTCTGGGACATTGTTAAAAAGGAGGTTGTCCAGGCAGTTGTTGGCTGTATGTGTCAAAGTGCAGGATGCGAAGCAATTAATCACACCTATTTGGTACTTTTTCCAAAGAAGGAAAATGCCATGCAGTTAAAAGACTTCAAACCCATCAGTTTACTCAATGGATCTTACAAAATCGTAGCCTGGGTCTTGGCTACAAGACTGGGTAGTATCCTGAGTAATATCGTGCAGCCTAATCAGTCAGCATCTGTTAAGGGAAGAAGACTCGAGGACAATTTCTTGTTAGCTCATGAAATCATGTATTTTTGGAAGGTAAAAGGAGCATGTGGGGTGACTTGTAAGCTAGACTTCAACAAAGCTTACGACGGACTGCACTAGAGCTGTATTTGGAATATTATGGAGAGATTACTCTTCCCCAGACAACGGATCCGTGTGAGAAACTGTATTTCTACAGCTAGGTTTTCTGTCATTTTGAATGGCCATGCGTGTGGGTTTTTTTCAAAGTTCCAGAGGACTCAGACAAGGTTGTTGGAGTGACTATATAATAGTCTTACGTCGGTTAATTTCAGTTGTGGCCAGTGCTATGATCTTGGGCTCTTCAAACTCAACACCCAGGTTTTGTAGTTTGTAAGATGGTATCAGAGTAGGGGCCTAGTCCAACTTTATCTTCTAATTTGCGCCACCTCCTCTCATCTAATTTCCACGGCCCATCTTGGCCGTGAGGGGGAGCGTTGGAGTGACTATATAATAGTCTTACATTGGTTAAAATCAGTTGTGGCCAGTGCTTATGATATTGGGCCCTTCAAATTCAACACTCGGGTTTTGTGATTTGTAAGAAAGATGACCCTCTGTCACCGTTGTTGTTTGTCATTGCTGCAAACATATTGAGTCGTATGTGTCTCAAAGTTGAAAACCAAGGCTGGATGGAGAATATACAGATGTAGAGGGCTGTCTGGAATCTCTCATTGACAGTTCGCTGACGACACAATCTTATTTGTTAAAGGTGAACATGGATAGTGTGAAAATTATTCATTTCATTCTGAAGAGCTTTGAGGCTTGCACTGGGATGGTGATTAATTATGATAAGAGTTCAGTCATTGCCTTTAACATGGAGGATGACCTCATTAGAGATATAGCTCATTTCTTTGGATGCAGTGTTGGAAATTTTCCATTACAGTACCTGGGTTTACTTTTGTCTGACAGAAGATTAAAAGTTTCTGATTGGGAGCCATTGATTCAAAGGATGCAGAGGAGGTTATCAGCATGGAAGACCAAATTCTTGTCACGTGGAGGGAGATTAACACTTCTGAATTCAGTGTTGTCTACTATTCCCATGCATTATTTCTCAGCGTTTTTATTGCCTGCTAAAGTGTGTAAAAGGATGGATCAAATCCGTAGAAAATTTGTGTGGGGAGGATATAATGCAAATAACGAGGGTATTTCTCTTGTGAAATGGGAGAAGGTATGTACTCCTAATATAAATCACAAATGGATGAAGACCAACCTAAGGTTGGTTTGTTTTTAAACCCCTCTTTGGGAAGGTGCAAAATGGGTTGGATTAAATGCACGCATGCGTGCAAACGAAAATAAAAAGCCTAATCTAAATAATGACATGATTCTAAACAATGCAAAACAATAAGAAAATGGAAAGCAAAAGAGGAAGAGAGAGATCCGTAAACGATCGACACCGAAAGGAGAATGGTTCAAGCCATAGGTGCATTCCTCCTTCTCTGAAGTTCCTCCGACGTAGATGTGAGTGAAAGGGCGTGGCAACAACCTTAGGGTATGGTCAAGATTCTTGTAACAACCAGCCATCCTATAATCGAAAATCCGATTACTAAATGGGTATCGAATCATTAAAATTTGGAGTCAAATCAGGATCTCGATAAGTCTGAAAAATAAATGATAAACTAAGCTAAACATCCACATCACATCGAATTGTAAAAGAAGTGCATGAATTAAAAATTATTACAATTCGACTTGATTCAGCAAATAATTATATATTCCAACTGAAAAGAAGTAATTAAGCGTACATGTCTGAAAGGAAAATAACAACTACATCGGGACATATCCCGAGACAGTGGCTACTGTGCGCAACCTGAGACAACATTGTCCACGCTATGCCTGCCTAGAACTCTCACCTGAAAACTGCAGGGGTGAGTCTCATCGAAATGGACTCAGTAAGGATCCTTCGATCTCCATCACCCACTCACGCACCCACAAGTGTAATAACACAAATATAGACAATTTAAATAAATAAATCAGTAAACACAACTCCCAAATATTTCCAAATTTCGATCATACATTCATAAATGTAACATGCACAACTCTAAAACCACTCCACCACGGAGTCCACAACTAGCGTCTCGGCTAAACATACAAACTATACGGTCGAACGCGGAAAACACCGACTCGCTGGGACCAAACAGCAACCACTCGGATAGCGCACTGGCTACTCCGGCCTGTCTAACTATAGGTGGTTCTGCTTCTCCCAGCACAAGTGACACTCCGAATGTACTACTCCTACACTGGTACTAGCTATATCCCGGGGTACACCAGGTGGCCCTCTCTCTAGAAGTCACCCCACCACTCCCACACCGATGCTGTGTCACTCCCACACCGACACAGGGTGCCTAAGCACTAACAACTGTCACTTTAGGTCCACGGTCGCACGAAACACAACACAGTGCGATCCGATCATGTAGAAATCCTCGTCCTCGAGTACGTTTTCAAGAATGCATTTAACCAAACTATCTAATAATGTAAACACATGCTAATTGCATGGATTAATGAGGTTTTGTCCTGAATCGCGTCGCTCGTGGCCGACGCCATTTAAGACCCCTAAACTGGTTCATATGAAAATTGACCTCGGAATATGGCCTAAATCGCGTCGTCCTTGACAGCCGCCATTTTAAATGGCGTCGCTGTCCCCAGACGCTATTCAAGACAGAGACATAATCCCCTGATCTGGGTTAAATCGCGTCTCGGGTGGAAGCCGCCATTTAAAATGGCGTCGCTGTTCCCAGACGCCATTTAACACTCACAGACATGTTCCCCTTCCAGCCTCCCCCGAGTTACAAAGTGGGATTTCTCTCCCAAATCGCACAAAAAACGTCAAAAGTGGAGAAAGTAAGGGAGAAGCCTAATTATTTTCATAAAGAACCCCTTAGAACATACTTTCTACCCCAGAAGCACTCACACATATTTCATGTTTTCAAAGCGGGAAAAAACATGATTTTAAACAAAACACTGCGAGGATCGTCACCCTACCGGTTACTTGAACTCCTTCGTGCTCTTAACCGCCGAACCGCCACGTCACAAGCCGCCGCCGGTACCACCGTGGACGCCGTCACTCCATCGGGACGTCCGTTGCCGTTTGAAGAGAGATGCACCGTTAAGGAGATGGTGGTGGTAGTGGTGGAAGTTAGGGGGTTAATGGTGTGGAGGGAGAGGAGGAATGGGAAGAGGAAAGGAAGGAGAAGGGGAAGGGGGTGTCGGAGGTTCGGAAAGAAGGAGGAGGAGGAGAGAGAAAAAGTGGAGAGAATGAGGAAAATGAGGGAGGGCTTCGGACCGTCAATCAAAACTCGCCAAAATGCCTCGTTCAAGACTGACGCCAATCAGATGACAAGACGGGGTCGTACACTGACAGATCAGGGCCGTATTCTGAATAGCGTCGACTATGCAAGACGCCATTCAGATGATAAGACCGGGGCCATACTCTTGCGGCCCAAAACCGACCCATGTGGCTCATTCAAAAATGCGTCCCCCCAACTGGACACCATTTGAACTGCGTCGAGCTCCACAAGGGCCTAAACCAAGGGATCCGACACCGAAACCGACCCGATAACCGGATCCGAAACCTCAGTCCTTACATTCTCCCCCTTTAAAAGAATTTCATCTCCGAAATTGCCGCTATAAAATAACGAGATCAAAAATAATGGTACTAGCTCACAAGAGAACTTACAAGAAAAGGTAGGGAAACTGATCTTGCATCTCATCCTCTCACTCCCAAGTCGCCTTGCCTCCAGAACGATACTGCCAAATCACCTTAACCAGAGGAACAACCTTGTTCCGAAGGACCTGCTCCCTGGATCCTCAATATGCACTGGAAACTCCGGAAAGGACAAATCCTCCACGACTTTCAATTTCGAAAAGGCCAAGACATGAGATGGATCCTGAACATACTTCATCAACAAAAAAACATGGAACACATCGTGCACTCCTGTAAAACTGAGTGGCAAGGCTAGTTGATACGCCGTTTCCCCAATTCGAGTAAGAATGAGAAAATGCCCAATATATCGCGGACTTAGCTTACCTCGCTTCCCGAATCTCATCACATCCTTAGAGGGAGAGATTCGGAGAAACACGTGGTCCCCAACCTCAAACTCAAGCGGTCTCCTACGGATATCTGCATAACTTTTCTGCATGCTCTGAGCTGTAGTCAACCTCTACTGCACTACTCTGGCAACCTCAGCACACTATTGTACCAACTCTGGCCTGCTATCTGCCTCTCGCCAATCTCAGACCAATTCACAGAAAATCAACACGGCCGCCCGTACAATGCCTCAAATGGCGCCATGCCAATACTAGAATGATAATTGTTGTTGTAAGCAAATTCCACTGTAGACAAGTGTTGTTCCCAAGAACCTCTCCAATCTAGGCAACAAGCCCCGAGCATATCCTCTAATGTCTGAATGGTCATCTCTAACTGTCCATCAGTCTCAGGATGGTAAGCCGAGCTGAAGGCTAACTGCGTACCCAGGGTCTTCTGAAAACTCTTTCAGAACCTAAAAGTAAATCTTGGATCGGTAACGGCTGCAACAACCCTCCTGGTCTCTGGTGCTCTGCCTTAACCTACTGACAAGTCAGACACCTTGCCACATAATCAGCTACATCCTTCTTCATACCAGGCCACCAAAAGTGCCTCTTCAAACAATGATACATCTTAGTCATTCCGAGATGCACTGCATATCTAGAACGGTGCGCCTCGTCCAAGACACTCCTGCGCACCTCTTCCTCAGTTGGAACATAGAGTCTGCCTCTAAATCTGACTGTGCCATCATCCCACAACTCCACCTATGATATTTGGAGAACTTGCGGTAACTCTGCATCCGCCCTTTGAGCCTCGATCACTGTATGGTACACTGCTGGCCTCACAGTTAAGTTGGCCAATACGGCTCTATCGACCTCTCGAGGAATCCTAAAGGAAGATTCCACAACCTGCTCATATAACCTCCATTCCTGAATCATAAGATGTGATATGACCGTCTTCTGGCTCAAGGCGTCCGCCACCACGTTCACCTTGCCTGGATGATAAGTAAGGTTAAGATCATAATTCTTGATAAACTCCATCCACCTACGCTGCCTCAAGTTCAGATCCTTCTGCGTGAATACGTACTTCAGGCTCTTGTGATCAGTAAAAACCTGAAACTTCTCTCTATATAAATAGTGCCGCCAGATCTTCAGTGCAAATACTACAACTGCCAACTCTAAGTCATGAGTGGGATAGTTCTCCTCATGCTTCTTCAACTGCCTAGAAGCATAGGCCACAACCTTACCATGCTACATCAGAATTGCACCTAAACCTTGATAAGATGCATCCGAGTAAACCAAGAATCCACCAGAACCAGATGGAAGCACAAGAATTGGAGCCGAAGTGAGACAGGTCTTCAACTCAGTGAAGCTCGGCTCACACTCCTCGGTCCACACAAAACGAACTCCCTTACGAGTCAACCTCGACAAGGCGGTCGCTATTGAAGAAAAATTCTGGACAAACCGTCTGTAACACCCTGCTAACCCTAGGAAGCTCCTGATCTCAGTTACTGTCGTTGGTCTGCCCTAGTCCATTACTGCCTCAATCTTGGCTGGATCCACTGCAATACCATCTCCAGAAATGACATGCCTCAGGAAGTGCACCTTATCTAGCCAGAATTCACACTTGCTAAACTTGGCATAGAGTTGGTGCTCTCTCAGGACATGCAACACCACCTGAAGATGTGTGGCATGCTCTTCCTTAGAAGAAGAATATACCAAAATATCATCTACAAATACCACCACAAACTGATCCAGGTAGGCCCTGAAGACCCGGTTCATCAAATCCATAAAAGCTGCCGGAGTATTGGTTAAGCCGAAAGGCATAACCAAAAACTCATAATGTCCGTACCGAGTCCTAAAAGCCGTCTTACTCACATCAACCTCACAGATCCTCATCTGGTAATACCCTGATCTTAAGTCAATCTTCGAGAATACCTTGGTAGACTGCAACTGATCCATCAGATCATCGATTCTCGGAAGTGGGTACTTGTTCTTTATGGTTACCTGGTTCAGCTGTCTATAATCAATGCACAACTTCAGAGAACCATCCTTCTTCCTAACAAACAGAATTGGAGCACCGCACGAAGAAGTACTGGGACGGATAAAACCCTTATCCAGCAGTTCCTGCAACTGTGTTTTCAACTCAGCGAGTTCGGCCGAAGCCATCCGATACTGGGCCTTAGACAATGGTGCCGTACCTGGTGCAAGCTCAATAGTGAACTCAACTTCCCGCCGAGGAGGAAGGCCAGGCAACTCCTCAGGAAACACATCAACAAAGTTACAGACTATAGGCACCTCCCAATGGCTGGAATTACTACTAACACTAGCTACAACCACTGAGGCAAGGAAAGCCTCATAGCCATCAACAAGCAATCTCTAGGCCTTAAAAGTAGAAATAAGAATACCACGAGAAGAGAGCCTAATACCTTGGAAGTAGAAGGCCAGGATGCTCGGAATGGAGAAACGCACCCTCTTCCTGTGGCAGTCTACCTTGGCATAATAAGTCTCCAACCAGTCCATACCCAAGATGACATCAAAGTCACGAATGGCAAGCACAACTAACTGGGCAGGTAACTGATGACCCTCAATGGTCAAGGGAACCTCACTCAAACAGTAATAAGTCAACATGAAATCCCTAGAAGGAACCTCAACCATTAGTCCATCAGATAACTCATCAACGGGTGCAGAAAGAATATCTATGAACTGCTCAGAAATAAAGGAATGCGAAACACCCGAATCAATCAACACATGCGCGGAGTTCCTAAGGAAAGAAAGTGTACCTTCCACCAAGTTGGACGCACAAGCCTCCTTCCTGGTGATAGCGAGAATTCTCCCCTGGGTCCTTGGCTTCTTCTGATCACCCGATCCCTGCCCCTGACTATGCCCCTGAGGGCAATACCTCCCCAAATGGCCATACTGGCCGCAAGTATAACACCTCCCAGAAAATGCAGGACACTGAGTCCCACCGTGAGTACCACCACAATGACGACAAGCTGTTGGAAGTCTCTGAGCTGCCTCCTGCTGAGCACTGGACACCGACTGACTTTGCTGACTCTGCCTGGGTCTGCTACTACCACTACTGCCGCCACCGCCTCGAAAGAACCTCCTAAATCTGGAACCGAGTGAAGAAGATCCCGATCCAGACGAAGGAGTTGTTGCTGCTACTGTCTTTCCCTTGCCATAAGTCGGCCCTTGAGTAACTAGTCCCCTCTCCCGAGCCGACTGATCGTGCTGTGCCTCTACTACCGCGGCACACTTAACCGTCGATGCCAAGTCCGTACAACAGTGGGACGCCACAAAACTCCTCAAGTTGGACCTCAGTCTATCCACGAACCTCTCAGTCCGACGCTCTTCGTCTCCTGAAATAAATGGCACAAACCTCCCAAGCGAAACAAATTTCATCTGATACTCGAGCACAATCATGCTCCCTTGGGTCAACTCCATAAATTCTCTCTCCTTGGCCTTCTGGACATGCCTAGGGAAGTACTGCGCATAGAACTCCTTCACAAACGTTTTCCATGGAATCTTCCTGAGATTCCTATCTGCATAAGATAAGCTCTTCAAAGTAGTCCACCAGTCATAGGCATCATCTTTCAACATGAAGGTAGCCAACGGAGTTCTCTCAACTGCCGCACAATCCATAGTATCGAAAGTCTTCTCTAGCTCATTCAGCCAATGAACGGCCTCATCAGGGTTGGGACAATCGGTAAAATGAGGCAGCTTCAGCTTCAGGAATTTCTCCAGAGTAGCTGAAGGCCTTCCCTCAGTACTAGAACTCTCACTAGGGTCTCGAGTCTGATATCTGGTCATCGTGTCTATCATAGCCTCCATAAAAAGCTCCATATTCGGTCTACCAGCCTCAGACCCACTAGGAACATCTCCCTGCTCCCTAATAACTAGCACTCTCTTCTTATGAGCCATTTAATCGCCTACAGTCATAACAATTGAAAATTTCTAATTAGAATTCAAAGCCTACATTACCGCCGTGCATGTACTGGATAATGCATTTATTTGCTGAAATTACGGTATTTAACCTAATTATTCATCTATTTGCTAGACTGAAGGCTCTGATACCAACTGCAACGACCCGCCACCCTATAATCGGGGATCTGATTATTAAATGGGTATCGAATCATTAAAATTTAGAGCCAAACCAAGATCTCGATATGTCTGGGAAATAAATGATAAACTAAGCTAAACATCCACATCACATTGAATTGTAAAAGAAGTGCAGGAATTAAAAATTATTACAATTCGACTTGACTTAGTAAATAATTACATATTCCAACTGAAAAAAAGTAATTAAGCGTACAGGCCTGAAAGGAAAATAATAACTACATCGGGGCATACCTCGGGACAGTGGCTATTGGCGCGCAATCCGAGACAACACCATCCATGGTGCGCCTGCCTGGAACTCACACCTGAAAACCGCAGGGGTGAGTCTCATTGAAATGGACTCAGTAGGGATCCTTCGATCCCCACCATCCACTTACGCACCCACAAGTGCAATAACACAAATATAGGCAATTTAAATAAATAAAGCAGTAAACACAACTCCCAAAGATTCCCAAATTTCGATCATGCATTCATAAATATAACATGCACAACTCTAAAACCACTCCACCAAGGAGTCCACAACTAGCGTCTCGGCTAAACACACCAACCACATGGGCCGAACGCGGAAAACAACGACCCGCTGGGACCAAACAGCAACCCCTCGGATAGCGCGCTGGCTACTCTGGCCTGTCTACCTCTAGGTGGTTCTACTTCTCCTAGCACGAGTGACACTCCGAATGTACCACTCCCACACCAGTACTAGCTATACCCCGGGGTACACCAGGTGGCCCTCTCTCTAGGCGTCACCCCACCACTCCTACACCGATGTCGTGTCACTCCCACACTGACACAGGGTGCCTAAGTGCTAACAACTGTCACTCTAGGTCCACGGTCGCACGAAACACAACACAGTGCGATCCGATCACGTAGAAATCCTCGTCATCGAGTACGTTTTCAAGCATGCATTTAACCAAACTATTTAACAATGTAAACACATGTTAATTGCATGGATTAATGAGGTTCTGTCCTGAATCGCGTCGCCCGTGGCCGACATCATTCAAGACCCCTAGACTGGTTCATACGAAAATTGGCCTCGGAATATGGCCTAAATCGCGTCGTCCTTGACAGCCGCCATTTTAAATGGCGTCGTTGTCCCCAGACGCTATTCAAGAGAGAGACATAATCCCCTGATCTGGACTAAATCGCGTCTCGGGTGGAAGCCCCCATTTAAAATGACGTCGCTGTCCCCAAACGCCATTTAACACTCACAGACAGGTTCCCCTTCCGGCCTCCCCCGAGTTACGAAGTGGGATTTCTCCCCCAAATCGCACAAAAAACGTCAAAAATGGAGAAAATAGGGGAGAAGCCTAATTATTTTCATAAAGAACCCCTTAGAACATGCTTTCTACCCCAGAAGCACTCACACATATTTCATGCTTTCAAAGTGGGAAAAAACATGATTCTAAACAAAACACTGCGAAGATCGTCACCCTACCGGTTACTTGAACTCCTCCGTGCTCCTAGCCATCGAACCGCCACGCCACAAGCCGCCGCCGGTACCGCCGTGGACGCCGTCACTCCACCGGGACGTCGGCTGCCGTCCGGAGAGAGATGCATCGCAGAGGAGATGGTGGTTGTAGTGGTGGAAGTTAGAGAGTTAATGGAGTGGAGGGAGAGGAGGAATGGGGAGAGAAAAGGAAGTAGAAGGGGAAAGGAGCGTCGGAGGTTTGGAGAGAAGGAGGAGGAGAGAGAGAAAAAGTGGAGAGAATGAGGGAAAGGAGGGAGGACTTCGGAGCGTCAACCGAAACTCGCCAAAACGCGTCGTCCAAGACTGACGCCAATAAGATGACAAGATGGGGTCGTACACTGACAGATCAGGGCCGTACTTTGAATGGCGTCGACCATGCAAGACGCCATTTAGACGATAATACCGGGGCCGTACTTTCGCGGCCCCAAACTAGCCCACGTGGCTCATTCAAAAACGCGTCCCCCCAACAGGATGCCGTTTGAACCGCGTTGAGATTGATGCCCCAGCCCCACAAGGGCCCAAACCAAGGGATCCGACACCGAAACTGACCTGATAACCGGATCCGAAACCTCAGTCCTTACAATTCTCCTCCTCTGCTAGGGTTTCCCTTTAGAGCGGATTTTATAGAGATTCTAAAAAATTCCCAAAGTTAGGCTAGATAATTCCCAAAAAATAGTAAAACGCAAAACCGCCCATCGTCATTCCTTCGTGGCTGAAGGCCGCAACAGATAAGCATGAGTCATTTAGAGGTGGTTTGGATCAAGATAGCGATTCCCATTTGAAGAATAAGCCATTTTCGGATAAACTCTAATAAAACGTCCAAAACCGACCAGACACCTATCTCAATGGGCATCCAGCCCTTAAGATGCATAACTTCAAAAATCAGAAAATTGTAATTCTTAGAAAATGGATAAAAACATCAAGACCCTTGAACGTCTGATGAATAAAACGTCCAATGGGCTAAACGTTTTAATCCTCAGAATTAAAAATCCATGAAAATCCTGGAAATAATAATCAAAGCAGGTCATTAACATTAAAAACATGAGAAATGTGCCCAAGATGGCGTCAAAAGTGCGTATCTACACATAGGAGCCTTTATGTAGACGTTTCATGGAGTTATGCAGGTTGCCCAATAGCAGAGGCCTGCAACACTAGCGGAGCCAGAGTATAGCAAGGGCTTGACGGCGATGGATCATTTCAAGAGTATGGATCCATGAGATTGAGAAGATATTCTGAGCGATCAGGTGCCTAGAAGAGGACAAGGTGAGCCTGGAAAGTTATATTCTTTGGGAGCATGCCAAGGTGTAGTGGACATTGATGCTGAGGACTAAGTTTGTGTGCACGGAGTTAGAGGTCTCTTTGGAGGACTTCCTGATAGCTTTTCGGAGGAAGTTCTTGTTGGGTTCTCGGGTTTCTCCGGATCTCCCGCACAACGGAAATAAAAATAAAACGGAGATCCGATTCCCATTTCGAAAAACTAAAAATACGATAATCGGATTATCGAAGTCTTAACGTGTGCAGATTCGAATCCGCAACCGTTCGGTTCTGTCGGTGCGACACCGCAAGCCGCGCAAGCGCTTGGCCTCTAGCGGAGTGCACGCGATCCTCCTCGCAACGGATATCCTCACGTTCCTCGTTCTTCGCAGCCACGAGACCTCCGTCGATTGCCACAATGTTTGCCGCAACGTATGGACAATTTCTCGTCGAACGGGAGTCGGAGAAGCGGCAGAGCAGATCCAGAGATCTGGATATGTCTGAGATGCCAGAGAGAGAAAAGAGAGGCTGGGGTCGCTAGGGTTAGCAGCAGCTTGGCCTGCTCAGCCTGTTCGCTATATTTTATACTAACCGCGCGGTTTTTCATAAAAACCCCCAGTTTGTATAAAACCCACTTATTTATCCATCGCCTTGAGAATCATTTGCGTGTGACCCTCTAGGCCCAATTACCAGTCCGGTTAATAGCCCAATAAGCCCAATGACTCCTCACTGGCTTTATTAATCAATTAATAACTCTTTATTAATTAATTAATCAATCGAATTGATGTCGCACATCGAATTCAACCGGGCCTCCGATCACGTTGGGTGCCAAGCAATACCGCGTGAACCCGGAAGGTATCGGGGTTAAGTAACCCACTCTTGGAACCTTTCTGCCGATAGTTACCGCGTAGATATAATCCTTCATTCGTACAATGCTCTCGAGTCAACTCAGGGTATGGCGAACTGTCAAACCCTAACCGGTCGACTCACTTGGATTGGATGCCGCTGATGAATATCGGAAAACTCCTTTCCCGATATTATCGTCCGCCCTGGCCAGGGACTTCCGCGCATCCTTCCTAGAGCATTCTCTCTCTAAGTACCGAGAGCGAATGATTCCTTATGGACACACAATTCCCTTCGACGGTATTCCGCTGTACCCAATCCTTGGCTGTTTAGAATCCCGTGGCTAGAGATTCATAAACCAAGGTCAAAGCACAGAAGTCTACCGTCAAGGTGTCCTTGGTGTCTCAGGTCCGAGGACCATCCACGCAACTGCGACAATAGAATCAAGCTGCTTGACAGTGAGGTACAGTACCATCCAGCGATTCTATCGGATCAGTTCAGTGAACTCATTCTCCAATGAGCACCTACAGATTCGCCTTAGTGTCTCCATACAAGTGACTTATGAGATCAGTCAACCTCATCATATGAGCAGGAGTAATTTGTACTAGTCTAACCGGATATCCGATGTCCTTCTCGGATATCCTCTGACTAGGAACGATTAAGAATATGTGTGTTTAAGTGATCAGTCTCATTAGTATGAGACTGATCACTTGCTCGTGTTTTTGCCTGAATCAGAGATGACACAGAGGTAGGGGTGTGCACGGTTCAGTTCGGTTTAGTTTTGGAGGAAATTTCTTTAAACCGAACTGAACTGAATTGTCACTTGAAACCGAATCGAATATTTCGATTCGGTTTGGTTCAAACCGAAATTCTTCATTTTATTCATATTAAATATATGTATAGATCTATTTAATATTAAAATTAGATTTTAAAAATATATTTATACATAAATATGTATTTGATATTAAAATATAAAAAATATTTATACATATAATGTTGATATAAAATATGTATTTATCTAAAAATCGATTTATTCGATTTTTTGGCTCGGTTTAGTTTCACAATTTTGTGAAATTGAACCGAACCGAACCAAACATGACCCCAAACCAAACGGAACCTAACCGAATCACTTAGTTCGGTTTAACACTGGTGCTACCCATTTATTCATTCACGTAGAGGTAGTAGAAAATGTCACTGATGGTATTGTCCTGATCAATGATGTGTGTACTAGAGTTATGTTTAACACTAGTGCTACCCATTCATTCATTTATTTGAGTTTTGCCCATATTTTAGTAGATAAGATGGATATAGTTGAGATACCTATTAATATGACTGTTTTCACGTCAGGAGGTGTAGTTCGATTTAGATAGATCTATTGCTTCCCTCTGTATTGAGATTAAGGATAGGAGGTTGTCCACTCAGTTGCATGTGTTAGATATGGAGGATTTTGATAATATATTGTGTATGGATTGGCTAGAGTAGCACTATGCTTTCTTGGATTGCCGAGGGAGGAAGATTATCTTACAAATTATAGGTGAGGAGGAGTTTTCTTTTAAACTTCCCAAGCTTGGTAAGTTGATATGTTCATAGTCTCGGTGATGAGGGCTCAGAAGTGGCTGAGTGGAGGTTGCAGTGGTTATACTTGGTTAGTATTGTTTTTGTTGTGAAGGAGAGTCGGTCCCCTAGCATTGCTGATGTTGAGATAGTCAGGATCATTGGTGATGTTTTCCCTGATGATTTGCCCGATTCGCCTCTTGTTCAGGAGATTGATTTCACCATTGATATTCTCCCCGATTCGATGCCGATTTCTATGGCTCCTTACCGCACGGCACTGACTAAGTTGGCATAATTGAAGAATAGTTGCGAGAGTTATTGGATAAGGGTTTCATCCATCTGAGTGTGTCTCCTTGGTAAGCGCTTGTATTGTTCCTAAGGAAGAAGGATGAATCATTGAGATTGTGCACGACCATAAGAAGTTGAATCAAATCATCGTCAAGCATTGATACCCGTTATCAAGGATTGACGATTTGTGTGATCAATTGCAGGCAGCAAAGGTATTCTCTAAGATGGACTTGAGGTATGATTATCATCAGTTGCGGATCAAGGATGAGGATGTGCCTACGATGGCGTTTAGGACCTCTTATGACCACTATGAGTTCTTGGTGGTGTCATTCTATTATGCCCTGCAATCTTACAGCCCAGTACTAATTTTAGTTCAATATAATTAATCCAATTAGATTCCATTAGGGAGTTTAAATAATTTAATTTAGTCTAATTGATCCATTAGTAAAAGTTTATTAGCCCATTTACATAAATTACAATAACCCATTAACTTAGTTAAAAATATGGGTTTAGATGTAATATAGCAGTATAATAAAATAATGATAACTTTCTATAGAAAATTCAGATTGAGGCATGGTTTGTATTTTTGGAAAGAGGATGAAAAGATCTATAATTTTGTAGAAGATTATTATTGTTAGTTCAGACGTTTTAGGAGTGAACATATCGATGATCAGTTTTATAAAGGACTACCTATTGGAAACAAGTCCTAATAGGAGTAGGATTTGAATTAGGAAATAATAGAAAGTATAATTAAAGTTAACCAAGACCCAAAAAGCTTTGGAAGAGATCTTTGAGTTAGATTAGAAGTAGAATATAATAAATTTGAGTATGATTAGGATTCCATATTCATGGGTAGAAAGTCATAATTGGAATCCTATTCGAATTAGGATTCTACGCACATATTTACTTGACATAGTCTTGGTATTTTAAGCATACTTCACGTAAAAAATTTAAATTAGATGAAATAGCTCTCATTAGAAAGATAACTAAAACTTCCTTTTATGAAGAACATATTTACACAATAAGTCGTTTACTAGTTCTAATTTGGTTGTCTTTGGACGGGAACAAAATGGGCTAGAAATTTGGGTGAGTTCTATTTCGAGTTAGACGCTTATTTTTGAAGAAAAGTCTCTCTTAAGGTAACCCCAACAAGGTAAAGGTAAGAAGATTTTGAGGAGGATTAGGAGGGGGTAAAATACTATTTATAACCACTCAAATTTGTGCATCCCTTAGCCACAGCTTTACTTGGAGAAGTTAGTTTACATGTCTTTCGTGATAGAAAGAGAGAGGAAAAGCTACTAGAATGTAAGGAGGTGCTTCTAAGATGTGAGAAAGTCTCTTGGAATATTATATAGTGTAGAGAATAACTTAGAAGGACTGGAGGTCATAGAACTTGCTTGAAGAACTCTAAGATCTACTAAGAACCGATCTTTCTTTAGGAAGTAGATGGATAATCCTAAGTATAATATATTTTGTACTAAAGATTATATTATTTTTAAAAGTTTTCAAAAGTTAATCAATTATTAAGGAACTTGATCTATATTCTACTTCATGATCATCAAATTTCGTATTTTATGATCTAATTTACTATTTATCCTACGATTATTCTATCAGGATATGGAATCTGTCCATTTAGTTTGTTTTGTCTCCAACTATCATTACTTGAACTATAGATATTTGTTCTCAATGATACAATATCTAATTGATATAAACCTTTGACATAAGCTTAATTTGGAAGTTATATTCATATCCAATAAATTTAATAAGTTTTTAAAATTTTATGATATTTATTTCATAATTTTCTTGTCAGATTATACAATTTGTCTTTGTAGTTTTGAAATTCCAACTTGTAGATCTTTTATCTTACTCAATTTATATCTAAATCATGCCAAATTTTGTAGAGACATCTATGATATTGTCTTTGACTTCTTTATAAAGTTTGAGGATTTTTTGACCCAATTTACTATTTATTTTGTCATTTGTTTTAAGTTATTAGAATTCTATTAAAGTTTTATTTTCAGAATGAAAGTGGGAGTCCGAAATTATATCAAATCAACTCATAAAATCAAGAAACTTTGCCAAACTTTCAGTGTGATCCTATGAGTCTATTCACTAGATTTACTATTTTCTGAATTTATTTGATATTTATCTTGATAATTCTTGCTATTCTACGTCCTGAAATTTGATATCCATGTTAAAAAATTATGAGATTAATTTTGAAAAGTCTAAAAAATTACTCATATCTTTATAAATTATCTTGTTTATCTAGATTTAACTTGAATTGCACTTCTAAATCATGATGCTCATTACTATCGCATAATACTCATCTCTATGTGAATAAAGAATACTAAATCTATTTGATTCAGTTTGATCATTAAATTCCTATGAATTTACATCTTTGATCCATTTAAATATGGGTGATGTATATATATATACATATATATATATATACATATATGTATATATATACATATATATGTATATATATATGTATATATATACATATATATATGGATAGTGCCACCTGTGAGTGTTCAAATGTGTGCTATCGTCACATGAATTAATATTAACATGTATAATATTAAAATTTGTGATCGCCAGAGATCGAAGATCTTGAATAAAAATAAAAAGTTGATCGTGACTTACCTTTTCCAAACGGTGGAGTTCGTGGACTCTTCCATTTCCTCCTCTTCAGCCGACTGAAGAAGAAGAGCCATTCTTTTCAAACTTCACTATCTTTTGATCAACAAGTGATGTTTCCTTGCAAAAAAAAAGAAAAAAAAGAAGATAAGAAACAAGAAGAAAGAAATATGATTAGGACTATGAAAGATGTAGTATCTATTCTACTAAGAAAGAAATCATGCAACTCAACCACAAAATACTCACTTTCTTTGTTCCTTTTAAAACCCCTACATGCAAAGGGTGGATTCTGAGATGAAGTGCTTATAAGTGTGTGTGAGAAAAGTGAATAAATGAATGCAATGATCTAAAGAAAACCAGTGAAAAACAATGAAAAATTAAAACAGAAAGAAAGAGTTAAGAAGAGAGGGATTGGCTCCTACAAAGCCACCGGACTTCCAGATTCGAAGAGACGGCTTGCAGGAAGAAGATGATGCTCTAATGTTGTCATCCACATTCAGAGCAATGAACCCTTCTTTTCATCTCAAAAAGAGTTTCCAACAGCGCGCTGACCAACCTCGTTTGAAGGCTCAAAAGGGTATCATATATATAAAGAGCTCTTTGTAGGAATTTAAGCCCCAAAAAGCCTCTACCTCGGTACACACATTATCGCAGATAATTATCAATTGAATGGAAACCTTTCATCTAAGAAAACTATATAATCTCGACCAAATCATGTAGATCCTTACGCCACTGAAACGCATTGACCTCAAATAATACCTTTTAGAAAGACGTTGGCCTACCTAGACATATTTTAGAGGGGCTAATAAAGGAATATAATCTCGAGAAAAGGCAAGATAATCATAAAATGTCTAAAACACGTCGACTTCGAAAGATGCAATTTAGATAAATAGGAAATTGATTGAGATTCAAATTAAGGATCGGTCAGGATTAAGAAGGTAAAACACGTCGACCATAGACGACGCCATTCAACTTAATCCTTATTCGATTAAGAAATTTGAGCCAAAATTAATTTTGTGTAGAAATGTAAATGACGTCGACCTTAAACGACATGAATTAGAAAAATCCTTTAAAAAATAGTAAAAATTAATCAACGATTAAAAATCAGACCATTTCGGGGTATCATAAATGTGACATAAAATTTATTCAATGTAAAGTCAAAATTAGCGTGTCTACAGTTGTCCCGCCTTGGCATCGACTTTGTAAGGGAATGAAGTGCAATGGAATCAATGGCGGAAAATGAAATGAAGCGGAATAAACTGAAAATGTAATGCTAAGGTGTGATGAGATGTGCGCTCAACATCACATGATGAGATTTTTTTTTTCAAAATAATCAATAGAGTGATTCAAAGGAATCAATGCAATGAATCATGTCTAGATGAGATAGATAAAGGAAATAAAAGAAAGTTGATCAATCTCTACGGGGGGTAGTACCCTACGTGACAAATCTTGCAAGTTTCACTATGGAGAGGGATTACCAGCCAATGTAGATGTGCTACAACCATGTAGGATTTTTAAAAGAATACAAAGAAATATAGTTAATGATTCAAACAAGAAAGAATTCCAAAAATATCTTTAAGAAACCTCAAAGATAATTGAGAGATCATTTCATAATAGAATATGTCATATCACATTGGGACTAATTAAAGCGAATAGTTTGAGATTCTTACTGCAATGATTTCAAAATCCTATATGAATGCAAGCTAGGTTAAAAAAAAAAATTAAATAAAAAAATATAAATGAATCAAGAATAACATTGTTAAATCGTTATTACTGAGTCAAGAAACTAGTCTTGCAATTTAGTGTTAAGCTGAAACTTGTTTATCCACGCATTGTCTTACAAAAGTGGGATCATCGCCCCCATCAATTAACTATCTAACGGCCTATCAGTGCGATTAAGAATCCTCTAGAATTATCATTGTTGTTGATAGAGAGGAACTCAAATTCTAGTTTTATCAGAACGACACGGTCCTTGATATAATCTCATCAATATTTATCATATAGTAATGATGATGATGCAAATTAAATACATGAAAAAATACAAGTAAATAGATAATCACATTTCAGTGATCAGAGTGAGACTCCATACCATTGCATAGCATTTCATCATCTTCATCTTCCTACACTCAAAATTTGTCAGCAATAATTTGCAATTAAATAATCATCATGAAACAAAAATTTCATTAAGCAGTGAAACATTAATTCCTTAAAACATGTCGGCCTGAGTCGACGTCATTCACTCTAAACGCGTCGGCTCGTGGAGACGCGATTCAGTTTACCGAAACAACTCTCTTTGAATCCGCTCCGAATACAATTCCTCTCTTGTTAGCACCCCTCTTCGGAATCAGAGTGGGGCATTAAGGTGAGCGAATCCCATGTATAAATAAGCCCTCATATGACCAATTTCACTCTCAAGAGGCTCTAGAAGGTGGAGAACAAGGGGATTTTTAGCAAGAGAAAGAAGGAAGAAAAGAAAGAAAGGAATAGCTAGTATTTCAAGTTCTTCGATATATTCTACTGCGACTTCATACAAGAAGGCGAAGCGAGAGATTGAAAGACTCTTTAATATAGAGGTGTTGGTTTCTCGGGTTTCTTCGGATCGCTCACGCAGCGGAAAGTAAAATAAAAACAGCGATCCGTTTTTCCCGTTTCAAATAAATAAAACCAATAATCAGATTATCAAGGTCTTACCGTGTGCGGATTCGAATCCGCAACCGTTCGGTTCCGTCGGTGCGACACCGCAAGCCGCGCAAGCGCCCGGCCTCTAGCGGAGTCCACGCGATCCTCCTTGCGACGGATATCCTCGCGTTCCTCATTCTTCGCAGCCCACGAAACCTCCGTCGGTCGCCGCAATGATCGCCGCAACGCGCGGACGATTTCCCGTCGAACGTGAGTCGGAGAAGCGGCGGAGTAGATCCGGATCTGTCTGGGACGCCAGAGAGAGAGAGAGAGAGAAAAACAGAGAATGGGGCGGCTAGGGTTAGCAGCAGCTTGGCCTGCTCAGCCCGTTCGCTATATTTTATACCAACCGTGCGGTTTTTCATAAAAACTCCCGGTTTGTATAAAACCCACTTATTTATCCATCGCCTTGAGAATCATTTGCGTGTGACCCTCTAGGCCCAATTACTAGTCCGGTTAATAACCTAATAAGCACAGTAACTCCTAACTGGCTTTATTAATCAATTAATAACTCTTTATTAATTAATTAATCAATCGAATTGATGTCGCACATCTAATTCGACCGGGCCTCCGATCACATTGGGTGCCAAGCAACACCGTGTGAATCCGGAAGGTATCGTGGTTAAGTAACCCACTCTTGGAACCTTTCCACCAACAGTTACCACGTGGATATAATCCTTCATTCGTACAATGCTCTCGAGTCAACTCAGGGTATGGCATGCTGTCAAACCCTAACCGGTCGACTCACTTGGATTGGATGCCGCTGATGAATATCGGAAAACTCCTTTCCCGATATTATCGTCCGCCCTGGCCAGGGACTTCTGCGCATCCTTCCTAGAGCATTCTCTCTCTAAGTACCGAGAGCGAATGATTCCTTATTGACACACAATTCCCTTCGACGGTATTCTGCTGTACCCAATCCTTGGTTGTTTAGAATCCCATGGCTAGAGATTCATAAACCAAGGTCAAAGCACAGAAGTCTACCGTCAAGGTGTCCTTGGTGTCTCAGGTCCGAAGACCATCTATGCAACTGCGACAATAGAATCAAGCTGCTTGACAGTGAGGTACAGTACCATCCAGCGATTCTGTCGGATCAGTTCAGTGAACTCATTCTCCAATGAGCACCTACAGATTCGCCTTAGTGTCTCCACACAGGTGATTTATGAGATCAATCACCCTCATCATATGAGCAAGAGTAATCTGTACTAGTCTAACCGGATATCCGATGTCCTTCTCGGATATCCTCCGACTAGGAACGATTAAGAATATGTGTGTTTAAGTGATCAGTCTCATTAGTATGATTTCATCATAATCTGATCACTATAGCGCATATTCACGGACTTCATTATGAGACGATAATTAATATGATTTACACACAATGAATATTATGCCATTATATTAATAAATGAACGAGATTACTAAGTCAGATTGGGTTGTAAGCCACCTAAGACTAACAATCTCCTACTTGGACTAAAGCCAATCACCTTTATACAGTAAGCCTATGGACTCTAGGTGACACTCAAACACAATTTGAGCCAACGGCTTTGTCAGTAGATCTGCTACATTGTTGACTGATGGAACTCTTTCCACCACTACATCTCCTCTGGATATGATCTCTCTGATAAGATGAAAGCGCCTCAGAATATGCTTCGATTTCTGATGAGACCGCGGCTCTTTCGCTTGCGCAATCGCTCCATTGTTGTCGCACAACAGTGGAACAGGTTCAGAGATGCTAGGAACTACGTCGAGGTCGATGCTGAATTTCTTTAACCACACTGCTTCCTTGGCGGCTTCAGCTGCAGCGATGTACTCAACTTCTGTCGTTGAATCTGCGGTAGTTGCTTGCTTCGAACTCTTCCAGCACACTGCCCCTCCGTTTAAAGTAAACACGAATCCAGATGTAGACTTGCTATCATCTGGATTTGACTGGAAACTCGAGTCAGAAAAGCCTCGCAGTTTCAAGTCACCTCCTCCATATACCAAAAATATATCCTTAGTTCTTCTCAAGTACTTAATGATACATTTCACAGCCTTCCAGTACTCTTCGTCTGGATCAGACTGAAATCTGCTCGTAACACTTAGAGTATATACAACATCAGGCCGTGTAAATAGCATGGCATACATGATAGATCCTATGGCAGAGGCATAGGGTACTCTATCCATGAGTGCCCTCTCATCAGGAGTCTTAGGAGACTGCTCATTTGAGAGATTAATTCCATATCTCATCGGTATGAGACCTCTCTTGGAATTTTATGCCAAACCTTTTGACTATGGTATCTATGTACAATGATTGGGTCATTCCAAGCATCCTCTTTGATCTATCTCTATAGATCCGTATTCCCAATACGTAGGATGCTTCTCCCAAATCCTTCATGGAGAAATTTTTCGACAGTTAGATCTTTATTGATGACATCATAGCTACATCATTCCCAATGAGTAGTATGTCGTCTACGTAAAGAACTAAGAAGGTGACTGCGCTCCCACTGATCTTCTTGTACACACAAGGCTCATCTTCATTCTTAATGAAGTTATAAGACTTGACAGCCTCGTCAAATCTTATATTCTAGCTTCAGGAAGCTTACTTCAATCCATAAATGGACCTCTGAAGCTTGCACACTTTATCTGGAGATTCTTTGGGTGTGAAACCTTCTGGTTGTATCATATACACCTCTTCCTCAAGATTATCATTGAGGAAGGCAGTCTTCACATCCATCTGCCAGATTTCGTAATCGAGGTGTGCAGCAATGGCAAATAGAACTCTGATCGATTTTATCATGGCAACTGGTGAGAAAGTCTCGTCATAGTTAATTCCTTGCCTTTGACGATATCCCTTTGCCACCAACCTTGCTTTATAAGTATCGATCCGTCCATCAACACCGATCTTTCTCTTAAAGATCTACTTGCATCTTCTGGGTACAATACCCTCGGGCAAGTCTTCCAAGTTCAAAACTTGGTTGGTGTATATAGACTGGATTTCTGAGTTCATCGCTTCTCACCATTTCCCGGGTTCTGGGCCTTCTATGGCCTCCTGGTAGGATTTAGGATCATTATATTCAACCTTAGACTCACCTTCAGCGATATGTCCCACATATCGTTCGGGTAGTCTAGGTAATCTACCAGATCTACGAGGCTCATGTGTGTGTACCTGAACAGATTCAGGAACTGATATCTCATCTGATGATAATGCAGCTATTTGGGGATATGAAACATCTTCCAGTACTATTTTTCTCCCACTGTCCTCCTGGAGAAGGTATTCATCTTCCAGGAAAACAGTTTTCCTGTCAACAAATACCTTTTGTTTACCAGGATGGTAAGAATAGTATCCAAAGGTTTCTTTTGGATATCCTACAAACCTGCATTTATCAGTTCGTTATTTCAGCTTGTCTGGATCATGCCTCTTTACATGAGTAGGACAACCCCAGACTTTAACATGTTTAAGTTCTGGTTTCCTACCTTTCCATATCTCATATGGAGTAGAGGCCACAGACTTGCTGGGTACTCTATTCAGTAGGTATGCTGTTGACTCTAGAGCATACCCCAAAGGGACACTGGTAATCCTGAAAAGCTCATCATGGATCGCACCATGTCCAACAAGGTGCGATTCCTCCTTTCTGATACACCATTCATCTGTGGTGTATATGGAGGGGTCAGCTGAGAATGGATACCATTATCCTTTAAGAATTGTGTGAAATTAGTACTCAAGTATTCTCCTCCTCGATCTGATCGAAGAGTTTTGATACTCTTTTCTAACTGCTTCTCTTCCTCATTCTTGAATTCCTTGAACTTCTCAAATGCTTCCGACTTGTACTTCATTAAGTACACATAGTCGAATCTTGAGAAGTCATCGGTGAAGGTGATGAAGTAAGAAAAGCCACATTTGGATTGGGTGGACATTGGACCACATACATCTAAATGTATTAGTTCCAAAATATCTTTGGCACGTTCTCCATATCCAGTAAATGGAGATTTTGCCATCTTTCCCATAAGGCAGGATTCACATGTCGCAAACGATTCATAATCGAATGTTGTTAAATAACCATGCTTGTGCAACCTTTGTAACCTGCTTTCACCAATATGTTCAAGTCTACAATGCCACATGTAGGCTTGGTTCACACAATTCTTGCTCTTCTTAAGAGTATTATCAATTTGAAGATTGTAATAAGAAACATCTAAGAGGTATAGACTGTTAACTAAAGATGTCGAAGCTATTGATTTATTACCATAATAAATCGAACAACTTCTATTCTCAATAGTCAACCTATATCCTATCTTGTCCAAACAAGATACTGATATGATGTTCTTTATTATGCTAGGAACATAATAACAATCTTCTAATAGTAAGGCGTCTCCTGATGGAAGCCTGAGGTTTGCTGTCCCAACAGCAATCGCCGCAACTTTTGCGCCGTTTCCTAGTCTCAATTCCACCTCGCCTTGTCTCAGCTTGTGCTTACTTGTCAGCATCTGCGCATCATGACAGATATGAGAAGTACATCTGATATCCAATACCCAAGATGTGGAATCTCTAACTGACAAGTTGATATCTATCATATAGATATCTGAAGCTTTTAATAGCTTCACCTTTCCATGAGCTTTATCTTTGAGGAACTCCTTGCAGTTCCTCTTCCAATGGCCATGCTGCTTATAGTAGAAGTAGTCACCTTTTACTACTCCTTTGCCTTTATCCTTCGATCTTTTATCGTTAGCTATCATCTCTGCGTGAAGGGCATCCAATGCCGGATCAACAGGAGGATCAGCATCAAGGGCGAAGGCAATCTGCTCAGATCTGAAGACATTCTTCAAATGTCTGAGCCAATCTGAGTAGTTCAGGCTAGTCAAACATTTGGCATCAAGTATGCCACGGAGTGGGTTATTCAACGACATAATTCCCTACAGGAGATATGTAATATCTTTTAAGCAGATATTCAATTATTAAATATAAAACAAGACATGGTCTTTTGTTCAAGTTTTAATTCCCAATATTTTTCGACGGACTTCATAACCCTTAGTTATACAGAATGGGAGACGCCGACAGTCTCCTGGTGGGTATCAGAATCTCAATGACTTGCAGTACAGCCTTATAGATAGCACAACAAACTGTAATACAATCAAAGAGCACCCAACTCATAGGACTTTCAACTCCTTGCAATATCTGATCATAGCTTCGATCCCCAGAGATTTAATGGCCTTGTGGATAGCACAACAAACCACTAATTCTAGTCTAAGCTAACCATTGTTACACGACAAGCATAGATTTGCATACAGTTCTTGTGGATTGCACAACAAAGCTACATGGTTCCTCTACCCCGATCATATAGGCATCTAATGCCATAGCCACAGTTTCTCCTCCCAATTAAATAGGCCTTGTGGATAGCACAACAAATCTGCCTAAAGTGATTCGAATCCTATGTCTATAACGATGGTGGACCATGCGGTAAGTTCTTAACTACTCGCGTTACGGCTTAGAGTTTAGTTGATGGTATTTAGATAATTTTTATCTTGGTCTCTCCTAGGTGATAGTATAAATATATCGTATATATTTAATAAATACTATACTTGCTTTGATTCATAATCAAAAGAAAACAATGCATCTCATACATGTTATTAGTGTGGTCATGGATAGCACAGTGGGTTTGACTGGAGCCAACAGTCAAACGCACACACAATCTAACATAACATTTATATCAGATAAGCATGCAAACACACAGGCAAGAGATCTTCATCATATCGCCTTCTTAGTTGCAGCTGTGGATCGTCCTCGCTCCTTCCTCGGTTGCCTCGATCATATTACAATAATTCTAGAATTACATGTAAATAGAAGAGGACCTTATGACGAGTACAAGAGAGAGGGAGGTAGAAGTACATCGGAGTTCGAGAGAGGGAGAGGTACATAGACCTCTATTTATTAACAATGAATAAATAACCAACATCCACGATCCGCACAATCTATTCATCACATGAATAATTAAATAAGTGTATATCCATGACCACGGTGTGTTTTAAACATTCCACACATGATTCAGCGCATCACATGGCTAAAATAAAAGACTTTTCAAAATATATAATTTTGGCTTTTAAAAAGTAGGGTTCCAATCAAAATTGAGTTTTGAATTTCGAAAACACTTTTATTCTATTTAATTATGCAATGAAATCAAATTTAAAAGCATCAAACACACATCAGATATGCACACTCTCAAAATTAATAATTCCAGATTATTCCATGCCATTAGAACAATTCTAATAATTAAACAATCTAACACTTAGATCAAACCACATTAATAATCTAACAATTAGACTATTAACAATTAATCTAACTCTTAGACTAGTCCAACAAAGTTAATTAACAATTTAACACTTAAATTAATAATCAATCATAATTAATTATTAACTACTAACCTAACACTTAGATTAGTCAGATAATGTTAATTATTAATTTAACTCTTAAATCAATAATTAACACTAACTAATTAATAATTAATTAATCTAACTCTTAGATTAGATAATTAAAGTTATGATTAATTTAACTATTAAATTAATGGCTAACAATAATTAATTAAGGGCTACTAATTTAACACTTAAATTAGTTATTAAAATTAATTATTAATTTAACTCTTAAGTTAATAACTAACTCTAATAAGTTTTAACAATTAGATGATTAAATAATTAAAAATCTAACAATTAGATTATGACTATATTAACCACTAACTTTAATTCCATAAATTAGTCACATTAAGGTTAATAATTAATTTAACATTTTAAACCAATATTAACCGTGATTAATTAACAACTAATTGCTAATTAACAAACCCTTGAATTACTTAATGATTCAAAATCATTAAATAATCCCAATGGAATAAAATTGAATAATAAAGTTTAATTTCAAAAACATTTTTTTGAAATTTTAAATTAAAAACAATTTAGTTCAATTAAATGGGCAAGAGTAAAATACGGGAATCAGATGAATTGGCTGAGCCCAATGGCTAAACCATGGTCTGGCCCCAAGTGAGCCAATGGCTCGGGCTAGGAGGGAGCCAGGTCCTGGTGACCCTGGCTCGGTTGGACCCGGTCCACCGGGTCGGTCTGGTACGGGCCCGGCTTGAATGGTGCGCTTGGCCGGCCCCATCTTCCCCAGCCCGTAGCAGTGCCCTAAACTTGCAAGCAGGTTTCATGGCGGCGGCCAGGGGGGAGAATCAGGGTCGCCTGGCGGCGGTAGCTGGCGCCCCCGGCCCCGCCGGCGTCGTTTCCGGTGCCAGTGAGTCCCCCGGCGCCGACGGTGAGCTTAAAGCTCACCAAAGTGCAGGCCCGAGCCCCTTGTTTATCCCCTCTTTTCTTGTTTTTCTGGTTTTCATAAAACCCAAGAAGAAGAAGAAGATGGAGGTCTCTCCGGCGCCGGTGAGGAGCCCAATGAGGACTGGTGATTAACCCCAGACCATCCGGGGCCTCTGTCCTCGATCCAACTCTTGGGATTATTGAACGAAGCCACCCGAATCGCATTGTTCTTCGTCTCACGAAGAACACAAAGTACCAAAAAAAAAAAAAAATTCGAAAATTGTAGGAAAGAATAATCTAATTATTCATAAAATCGGTGTTCATCTTATGAACACGTATCCAGCAAAAAGATCGAATTAGTGCATGGAATAATACATAGAAAAAATTAATTTCGGAATCTGAAACGAGACGAGAAACAGTGGAACCTGGCTCTGATATCACTGTTGGGTTCTCGGTTTTCTCCGGATCGCTCACGCAGCGGAACGTAAAATAAAAACAACGATCCGTTTTTCCCGTTTCGAATAAATAAAACCGATAATTAGATTATCAAGGTCTTACCGTGTGCGGATTCGAATCCGCAACCGTTCGGTTCCGTCGGTGCGACACCGCAAGCCGCGCAAGCGCTCGGCCTCTAGTGAAGTCCACGCGATCCTCCTTGCGACGGATATCCTCGCGTTCCTCATTCTTCGCAGCCCACGAAACCTCCGCCGGTCGCCGCAACGATCGCTGCAACGCGCGGACGATTTCCCGTCGAATGGGAGTCGGAGAAGCGGCGGAGTAGATCCGGATCTGTCTGGGACGCCAGAGAGAGAGAGAGAGAAAAACAGAGAATGGGGTGGCTAGGGTTAGCAGCAGCTTGGCCTGCTCAGCCCGTTCGCTATATTTTATACTAACCGTGCGGTTTTTCATAAAAACCCCCGGTTTGTATAAAACCCACTTATTTATCCATCGCCTTGAGAATCATTTGCGTGTGACCCTCTAGGCCCAATTACTAGTCCAGTTAATAACCTAATAAGCCCAGTAACTCCTTACTGGCTTTATTAATCAATTAAGAACTATTTATTAATTAATTAATCAATCGAATTGATGTCGCACATATAATTCGACCGGGCCTCCGATCACGTTGGGTGCCAAGCAACACCGCGTGAACCCGGAAGGTATCGGGGTTAAGTAACCCACTCTTGGAACCTTTCCACCGATAGTTACCGTGTGGATATAATCCTTCATTCGTACAATGCTCTCGAGTCAACTCAGGATATGGCATGCTGTCAAACCCTAACCGGTCGACTCACTTGGATTGGATGCCGCTGATGAATATCGGAAAACTCCTTTCCCGATATTATCGTCCACCCTGGCCAGGGACTTCCGCGCATCCTTCCTAGAGCATTCTCTCTCTAAGTACCGAGAGCGAATGATTCCTTATGGACACACAATTCCCTTCGACGGTATTCCGCTGTACCCAATCCTTGGCTGTTTAGAATCCCGTGGCTAGAGATTCATAAACCAAGGTCAAAGCACAGAAGTCTACCGTCAAGGTGTCCTTGGTGTCTCAGGTCCGAAGACCATCCACGCAACTGCGACAATAGAATCAAGCTGCTTGACAGTGAGGTACAGTACCATCCAGCGATTCTATCGGATCAGTTCAGTGAACTCATTCTCTAATGAGCACCTACAGATTCGCCTTAATGTCTCCACACAAGTGATTTGTGAGATCAATCACCCTCATCATATGAGCAAGAGTAATCTGTACTAGTCTAATCGGATATCCGATGTCCTTCTCGGATATCCTCCGACTAGGAACGATTAAGAATATGTGTGTTTAAGTGATCAGTCTCATTAGTATGATTTCATCATAATCTAATCACTATAGCACATATTCACGGACTTCATTATGAGACGATAATTAATATGATTTACACACAATGAATATTATGCCATTATATTAATAAATGAACGAGATTACAAAGTCAAATTGGCTTGTAGGCCACCTAAGAGTGACAAGAGGGACATCAAAGCGGGTGAAATCCCAATTTAAAAGTAAGTTCTTCCTCTCTTTATAACCCAATTTTCTTTTTCCCCTATCATTCTTCCTCCATATGCCCCAAATTCTCTTTTTTTCATAGTCAAACTTGTTTGAATTGGGTGGCCTCAAAGCCAATCATTGTACATTCTAGTTCAAATTATTAATAAAGACAATTATTTCTTCATTTAATAGTTCTCGCAAACGGCTATCGTAATGAAGGTCCATAGACAAATGTATAGGATATTGAATCATGATGAGATCATGATAGTGAGATCAATATCCTAAGGCAATTGTCTTAAATAGTTCTCGATCATAGGATATTTGAGATGGACATTAAATATCCGATAAGATCGACACAAGTTATGTCTGCTCATATGATGAGGGTGAATGATCTCACATTCACTCGTGTGGTGACACTAAGACAAACAAGTGGGTGCTCATTAGAGAATGAGTTCACTGAACATACCCAAATAAGAATTCCTGGATGGTAATTATACCTATTAGTCAACCAGAGAATTCTATCGTTGCAGTAGCACAGTTGGTCCTTTGACCTGAGTCACCAATGATACCTTGTTTGTGGACCATTGTATCTTGATTCTCTGACTCGTGGACTTTAACCATTAAGTCCACCATAATCGGTCTTTCAGATATAGTGAAAAGCTTGCGAAGGTAATTGAGTGAACAACAAGGGATCACTCACTCTTGGTATAAGATTGGAGAGAGAATGTCCTATGGATGTGTACACAGAAATCCCTGGCCAGGGTCAAATGAAAGAGATGTCTTTCTTGATATTAACTGTGTACTGGAATCCATCTGGATAATGCGATAGAGGGTTTGACTATAAAACCATACCCTTGCGTTATCGGGACATTGCATGAGTGAAGAATTATATCTGTGCGGTATCGGCAGACGGAAAGGTTCAATTGAAGGGAACAATATCCCTTATATCTTCTGGGATCATGAGGTAGTGTTTGGTGCTGTTCATGATCAGAAGGCCAAGTGATCTGATCATCAGATGATAATTCACTTGTTTATTAAATTAATCATTTAACATGTGATGTTTAAATGTTAATTAATAAATATTAAACTCAAGAAACAGTTCTAAGTTTAATGGGCCTACAACCGGACTGATATATGGGCCTAGAGGGTCACACACATAAGAGTTCTCGTCAGACGGTGAGAGATGTTAAATTTCATGTTTATCTGGGTTTTTGTGAAAAGCTGCAGGATAAACATGAAGATTTAATGGAGAATTATCCAAGGCCAAACTCTTGGATAATCATGAGGATTAACTCTTGTGCTTATCCTTATTTCTATATAAGGAGGGCCAAGGGGGAGTGGTAAAAAAAAGTTAGTTGGACGAATTTTTACTCCCCAGATTCTCTCTCTCCTCTCTCTCTCTTCTTCTCTGTCTCTTGGAGTGGATCTGTCTCTCTCTGCGCATGGTGGATTTGAGATCTGGTCGGAGCACTCAAGTCGAGGAGGAAATCGCGTCTACTGCGGGAACTCGTGTGGATACCTCTAGAGATCGTGCGCGTGCGCGATTACCGAGTCGGCATCATCCACGGGAGATTCGAAACCCCGCAATGGTGAAGAATCGTTCTTCCCGCGTTAGTTTTAATGTCCGTTTTACAACCCCAGCAACCGATACAATGGAATCATTTTTTATTTCCGCTGCGTTCATGGCGATTCCTTACAGTGGTATCAGAGCCAGGTTTGCTGGTTCGGTTGTAAAACGGCTCCGTTTTGTGTGTTTTCTCGTTATGCGTAAAGAACCCGTATTGTACGTGTTCTTGAGTATAATCCGATTAAAAATGACAGATTAGTGTTCATATGATGATCACGATCAATTTGATTATTTTTCTGTATTTTTCGGATTTTTATTTGGGGTTTTCGTAGTTCTACATGAGATGATGAACCCGGGTACTTTGGCGGCTTCGTACGTGCATCCCAAGCGTTGGGATGGCCGGCCGAATCTCTAGATCTCTTGGTGATAGTCACCACTCCGCATTGGGCATGGAGATCGTGGCCGGAGTGCCCTTGGAGGTCTTGAAAATCGAGCCCAAAATCGGATTTAAAACCCTGCAAAATCAGATTTTTAGGAGAATTTTGGGCTTGATCCTCACCTCATCGGAGGACACCGGCGGCCCTGCCGGCGCCGGGGGCAACGACGGCCGGGGTCGGCGGCGGTGCTGCCTTCCCCTTCTTCCCGCCGGTTAGGGTTGCAGGTTTAGGAAGAAGAAAGGGGGCCGGTCGAGCGTGGAGGAACGGGCCGAACCGCCCGGTCCCGATCCGGTCGGACCGGGCGGGGCCGGGCGGCGCCCTGGCTCGACCAGGGTTCGACCCTGGCTGAGCCAGGGCTCGACCCTGGCCGAGCCAGAGTCCCTGGCCGAGCCAGGGCTCGACCCTGGTCGGACCAGGGTCCGGGCCCGGGCCCTTTGGGCCTTAATGGGCTGGGCCCATTTTATATTTTGTTAAAAATTGTTTTTAATATATGTTTACCCCCTTTAAACCCAATTTTAGCCCGTTTTAGCATGTTTTTAAAATTGTTTTAAAACAGAATAATTATAAGAATAATTAATAAGTGTTATTAATTAATTTTTATGATTATTAACAGTTTATTAAAGTGTTTAATAACTGTTAGTCTATTAAAGGGCTTAATAATTAATGGGTGTTAGTTAATTATTTAAAATTGTTTTAGATAATTAATTTTCCTGTTAATTTGATTAGTTTAAAATTGTTTTAAATTGATTTCATGTATAACTTGATTACTCTTAATGTTCAAATTGTTTGAATTTGTATTTAGATTAACTGAATGGTTTAGTTAATTTATTTGTCAATAATGTTTTGAATATTATTGATTATGCTGAAATAAATGTTATTTCGAAAACTAATTGGTATTATAATTTTATATTTATAAAATTTAATACCAAACAACAATTATGTGATGGTTGTGATGCATATGATGTGTTTTATGGTGGGATAATCATGGACTTAGAATTTTCATGTGATGAATGATGTGAATGGATACGATGCTTATTACATTTGGTATTTTAAATAGGACCTGCGTGTCCTCCTCTCTCTTAATCCAAGTGTACTTTCTACCTTCCTTTAAGATTGTACTCCCCTTGATAAGATCAAGGTTTCTAAATGTTTAAATGTACATTTGTGGACCTACGAGTCCTGAATTTTGTATTTAAATGTATTGGATTAAGCTAAGAGGACGGGATCTTCTGAAGACACCTCTGGAGGAAGGACTCGCATCAAATGGAACCAGTGTTGCTGTTTTCACATTAGGATCCTATTATGGATCATCGTTTGGCTCCGATGATTCCATAGTAGCTTTACAGTCCATGATCATCCCCATTTAATTTTTCTGCATATATGTGATGTTTGCGGACCATGCTATCATATATATATTATTCTATTAAGTATATTGATACTTCAAATTGAAATACTATTGATAGCACGATTTTTTACAAATCAAAAATAAAAAACCCTCTTTTAAAACTTAAGTTGTAAACGTGAGATATTCAGAATAATCCACGTAACCCACCATCATTATAGATCTTAGGATAATTCTTATCTCAAACGGATTTGTTGTGCTACCACAAGGTCTGTTTGATTTAAAAATTAAACTAGGTCTACGACATGTGATGTCATTAAGATGAATGGACAAATAGTGTAGTTTTGTTGTGCTAGCACAAGGATTGCACTATGAATTCATGTCATCTAAGTAATGATGGATAAACTTAACTGAATCAAATTGATTTGTTGTGCTACCACAAGGTCATTCTGATTCAGGGGTTAAATCGATCGGATATTGCAAACGTTGCAACTGTCAAGAGTTGACTGCCTAAGGGACTTGATGTGATTTGTTGTGCTACCACAAGGTCACATGCATGTTGCCCGAAGGATTCTGATCCCCACTAGGAGATCACCGGAATCTCCCGTTTTGTATCTTAGAGGGTCATACAGATCGCCGAAAAATAGTGGGAGCATAAATCTAGATTAAAAGTCCTAAATCTGATTTTTACAACTATCTGCTCATTTTATATATTTCCATGTAGGTCGCTATGTCGTCACCTAACCCCCTCTGTTGCATACTTGATGTAAATAAACTCACGGGACCAAATTACATTGACTGGTTACGCAACCTGAAGATTGTCCTCAGGTGCGAAAAGCTAGCCTATGTCCTGGATCAACCAGATCCAGTGCAACCCGATGATAATGCTAACGAAGATGAATTAATGATGTATGAAAATTGGAAGGAGGACTCTGTCAAGGTCCAGTGTTATATGCTCGGTTCAATGATTAATGAACTGCAGCGACAGCATGATAACATGGAACCAAAGACCATTCTGAATCACCTACAAGAGTTGTTTGGTGAACAATCCAGAACAGAAAGATATGAGATATCTAAGAAATTGTTCAGGACCAGAATGAGCGAGGGCACATCTGTGCAAACTCATGTGCTCAAGATGATAGAGTGGATTGAGAGGCTTGCTGTGCTGGGCTTTGTTATGAACAATGACCTGAGCATTGACTTAATCCTACAGTCCCTTCCATATTCATTTTCACAATTCATTATCAACTTCAATATGAACAAAATTGAAGTTTCACTAGCTGAGCTGCTCAACATGTTGAAGACAGCTGAGGACACTATCCAGAAAGATAAGCCAAGTGTAATGCTTGTTGGTAAGACCAACAAGAAAAGGAAAGCTGGACAGACCTTTAAGAAAGGTAAGCCTAAGAAGCTAGTGAAAAGCAAACCGGCAGCACAAAAGGACAAAGCTAAAGTCAATGATAAAGGTCAGTGTTTCCACTGCCATAAAGAAGGTCATTGGAAGAGAAACTGCAAGATTTATCTTGCAGAAAAAGCAAAGGAGAAGCTTGGTGAAGCTTCAGGTATTCTCATGATCGATCTTAACTTGTCTTATAGAGAATCAACATCCTGGGTATTAGATACTGGATGTGTTTCTCATATCTGCAATAACTTGCAGGTGTTAACAAGTAAAAGAAGATTGAACCGCGGAGACGTGGATCTGAGGCTCGGGAATGGAGCAAAAGTTGCTGCGTTAACTGTGGGGACAGTAAGACTTCAGATGCCATCAGAAGACTCTTTGGAACTGATAGATTGTTATTATGTTCCAACCATTATTAGGAATATCATATCTATTTCATGTTTAGATAGACAAGGATATTCTATGAAACTAGAGAATAAAGGTTGTTCAATTTATCAAGGAGACAAATTGTTTGCTTCCGGATATTTATTGAATGGATTATATTTACTTGATATCTCATATGATGTTTGTCTGGTAAATAATTCTCTTGAACGCTTAGATAAGGATGTGAATAAATCATACCTATGGCATTGTAGGCTAGGTCATATAAATGAGAATAGGATCATAAGGTTGCAAAAGAATGGATATCTTGATCTATTTGATTATGAATCATTTGCAACCTGTGAAGCTTGTCTCATGGGAAAGATGACCAAAGCTCCTTTCTCAGGACATGGAGAAAGAGCTAAGGACTTATTGGAACTAATACATAGTGATGTATGTGGTCCAATGTCTACTCATGCTATGGGTGGTTACTCATACTTTGTTTCATTTACTGATGATTTCTCAAGATATGGCTACATATATTTAATGAAATATAAGTAAGAAGTCTTTGAGAAATTTAAAGAGTTTAAAAACGAAGTTGAGAACCAGACTGGAAAGAGTATTAAAACTCTTCGATCAGATCGAGGGGGTGAATACTTAAGTACAGAATTCACAGAATATCTTAAGGATAATGGTATTTTGTCTCAGTGGACTCCTCCCTATACACCTCAGTTAAATGGTGTATCGGAAAGGAGAAATCGTACTCTATTAGATATGGTACGATCCATGATGAGTTATGCCAAACTTCCAATCTCTTTATGGGGATATGCACTGTTGACTGCTGCATATCTGTTGAACAAAGTTCCCTGTAAGTCAGTACCTTCCACTCCATATGAGATATGGAAAGGAAAGAAACCAGACTTTAAGCATGTTAGAGTCTGGGGTTGTCCTGCACATGTCAAAAGACATGATCCAGACAAACTGGATTCCAGGATAGAGAAATGTAGATTTGTGGGATATCCAAAAGAGAGTTTTGGATATTACTTCTATCAGCCCAGCGATCAAAGGGTGTTTGTCGCAAAAAGTGCTGTCTTCTTAGAGAAAGAATATCTTTCAAAAGAAGACAGTGGGAGCAAGATAGAATTGGAAGAAATTCTAGACTCACAAATCAACACTGGTTCATCTACTGAACCATTGACTCAAGAACTTGTTCAAGATGATACACAAAAGGTTCGCAGATCAGGTAGAGTGCCTAAGCAGTCTGAAAGATATGTTGGACATATCGATGAAGGCAAGTCAAAAGTGCACTTAAATGAGGATGATGATCCTTAAACCTACCTAGAAGCCATAAATAGTCAAGAATCAGAAAAATGGCAAGAGGCAATAGATTCTGAAATTCAGTCCATGTATGCCAACCAAGTTTGGAACTTGGTTGATCTGCCAGAAGGTATGGTACCTATTGGCAGTAAATGGATCTTTAAAAGAAAGATCGGGGCAGATGGACAGATTGACACATACAAGGCTAGGCTGGTAGCAAAAGGATATCGTAAAAGGCAAGGTGTTGACTATGACAAAACCTTTTCTCCAGTTGCCATGATTAAGTCAATCAGAATACTTCTTGCTATCGCTGCATTCTATGATTATGAAATATGGCAAATGGATGTGAAAACAGCATTCCTTAACGGGAACCTTCAAGAAGAGGTGTATATGATACAACCTGAAGGATTTACTTCCAAAGAGCATTCAAGTAAGGTATGCAAGCTGCAAAGATCCATCTATGGATTAAAGCAAGCATCCCGAACTTGGAACTTAAGATTTGATGAAGCGATCAAATCTTATGACTTCATTAAGAATGAAGATGAACCTTGTGTATACAAAAAGGTTAGTGGGAGCGCAGTTACCTTTTTGGTACTTTACGTTGATGACATTCTACTAATTGGGAATGATGTAGAAATGTTATCATCGGTAAAGGCTTGGTTATCCAAAAACTTCTCCATGAAAGATTTGGGAGAAGCATCCTATATTCTGGGAATAAGGATCTATAGAGATAGGTCCAAAAGGATGTTTGGCTTGTCCCAATCTATGTACATAGATACCATAGTCAAAAGGTTTGGCATGGAAAATTCCAAGAGAGGCCTCGTTCCTATGAGGCATGGAATTTATCTCTATAAAGAAATGTCTCCCAAGACACCTGAAGAGAGAGCATACATGGATAGAGTTCCTTATGCCTCAGCAATAGGATCTATCATGTATGCGATGTTATGTACTAGGCTTAATGTGGCACATCCATTAAGTGTCACTAGTAGATATCAGGCTGATCCAGGTGAGGAACACTAGAAGGCGGTGAAATGTATCCTTAGATACTTGAGAAAGACTAAGGATCTATTTCTCGTTTATGGAGGAAACGACTTGGAACTTCGAGGATTTACTGACTCGAGTTTCTAGTCGGATATGGATGACAGCAAATCCATGTCTGGATTTGTGTTCATGTTAAATGGAGGTACAGTAAGTTGGAAGAGTTCCAAACAGGAAACAACTGCAGATTCGACGACCGAAGCAGAATACATTGTTGCAGCTGAAGCGGCCAAAGAGGCGGTTTGGATGAAGAAGTTCATTTCGGCGCTTGGAGTCATTCCAAGCATTTCAGATCCTGTTCTATTATTGTGTGACAACAATGGGGCAATAGCTCAAGCGAAGGAGCCAAGATCACATCAGAAGTCAAAGCACATTCTGAGACGATTTCATCTGATTCGTGAGATCATCGCCCGAGGAGATATAGTAGTTGAGAAAGTCTCATATGAAGATAATGTAGTAGATCCCTTGACTAAGCCATTGTCTCAAAACAATTTAGAACGTCACCTTAAGTCTATGGGACTTAGACACATGGGTGATTGGCTATAGTCCAAGTGGGAGAATGTTAGAATTGGGTGGCCTCAAAGCCAATCATTGTACATTCTAGTTCAAATTATTAATAAAGACAATTATTTCTTCATTTAATAGTTCTCGCAAACGGCTATCGTAATGAAGGTCCATAGACAAACGTATGGGATATTGAATCATGATGAGATCAATATCCTAAGGCAATTGTCTTAAATAGTTCTCGATCATAGGATATTTGAAATGGATATTAAATATCCGATAAGATCGACACAAGTTATGTCTGCTCATATGATGAGGGTGAATGATCTCACATTCACTCGTGTGGTGACACTAAGACAAACAAGTGGGTGCTCATTAGAGAATGAGTTCACTGAACATACCTAAATAAGAATTCCTAGATGGTAATTATACCTATTAGTCAACCAGGGAATTCTATCGTTGCAGTAGCACAGTTGGTCCTTTGACCTGAGTCACCAATGATACCTTGTTTGTGGACCATTGTATCTTGATTCTCTGACTCGTGGACTTTAACCATTAAGTCCACCATAATCGGTCTTTCAGATATAGTGAAAAGCTTGCGAAGGTAATTGAGTGAACAACAAGGGATCACTCACTCTTGGTATAAGATTGGAGAGAGAATGTCCTATGGATGTGTACACAGAAATCCCTGGCCAGGGTCAAATGAAAGAGATGTCTTTCTTGATATTAACTGTGTACTGGAATCCATCTGGATAATGCGATAGAGGGTTTGACTATAAAACCATACCCTTGCGTTATCGGGACATTATATGAGTGAAGGATTATATCTGTGCGGTATCGGCAGACGGAAAGGTTCAATTGAAGGGAACAATATCCCTTATATCTTCTGGGATCATGAGGTAGTGTTTGGTGCTGTTCATGATCAGAAGGCCAAGTGATCTGATCATCAGATGATAATTCACTTGTTTATTAAATTAATCATTTAACATGTGATGTTTAAATGTTAATTAATAAATATTAAACTCAAGAAACAGTTCTAAGTTTAATGGGCCTGCAACCGGACTGATATATGGGCCTAGAGGGTCACACACATAAGAGTTCTCGTCAGACGGTGAGAGATGTTAAATTTCATGCTTATCTGGGTTTTTGTGAAAAGCTGCAGGATAAACATGAAGATTTAATGGAGAATTATCCAAGGCCAAACTCTTGGATAATCATGAGGATTAACTCTTGTGCTTATCCTTATTTTTATATAAGGAGGGCCAAGGGGGAGTGGTAAAAAAAAGTTAGTTGGACGAATTTTTACTCCCCAGATTCTCTCTCTCCTTCTCTCTCTCTTGGAGTGGATCTGTCTCTCTCCGCGCATGGTGGATTTGAGATGTGGTCGGAGCACTCAAGTCGAGGAGTGATAAGTCCACAATTCTACATAAATAACAGCTGAAAACTACACACTTTGCTATCAATTTAACAAACAAAACCACATGGAATGATAGATAAATCATTTGCACATTCAAAATCTGAATTTCAAATATCACCACTCCATGGATGGAATAAGGGTAGCAACTCCATTTTCTCAGCAATTATTTAATGCGCAGTTGAATGATTTGCGGTTATAAGAACTTAACTGTTATTTTATGTGAAAACAGGACAAGAACAAGCAGATGGCATAGTGGTTGGACCACCTGAACTTCAAGGAAGCAACCAGGGTTCGAATCCTGGCAAAAACAACATTTTATTTTCGTATTTTAGCTTCAACTGGGGCCCACATGCCAACTAAGAGAGAAAGGAGGAGGGAATTCTGAAATTCAAAGAAAGGAGGATCCATTTCAAAATTTCGAAATTCAAAATATCAATTAATGTTTTAAAGAGGATCCCCTAATCAAAGGAAGCTTAATGACAGGATTTTTAAATTTATTTTTGAAATTCAAATCCTCCCCTCTTTCTATAAAACCAAGGGGAGGAGGTCAAAGTGAGGGGACCGAATTTTCAAGAATTGTTTTAGCACCTCTCTCTCTCCCACAGTTTTCTCTCTCTCCCTCGACGCATCCCTCTCCCTCTTCTTTCCCTGTTATTTCTCTCTCTCTCTGAGTTCTATCTCTCTGTCCCTACTTTTCTCTCTCCCTTGCTCCCTCCCTGTCTCTCTCCACGCTTTTTTTCTATCACCCGCGTACTCTCTCTCTCCCTACCTTTTCTTCTCCCTCTCTATCTCTCTCTTCTTTTTCTCCCTGTGTATCTGCCTCTCTTTCTCTGCAGCTCACCAGCATCTGGCCACGCCTGCGCCCTCCTGGGCCCACCTTGCCACGCGGCAGCAGCCAGCAATTCGCCGCCGCCCTCCTCATCTGCACCGGAGACACGCGGAAGCCCACGCACAAGCCAGCCGCCATCGAAGGGCCCACTGGCAACACGCGTCGCCTCTGCGCGTTTCGCAGGGGCCGTTCTCGTCGCCCGTGCCAGTGGGCGGGCGTTTCCCGCCCGTAGCCGTCACCTGCCGGGCCCGCTGCCGCCACGCGGCAGCACCGCGTGATTCGCCGGGCCGAGCATCGTCGCCCGTGCCCTGCGCGAATTCGCGCCTCGGACGCCAGCCGGGACACGTGTCGGTCGTCTCCCACGCCTCGCCTGTACCGCCCTGCCTCGACTGCTGCGCTTTTCGCCTCGCGCCGCCCTGCCGAGCCTGCTGCACGGGCCCGCGCTTCGGTGCAGTGCACCGCGCATCCCTGCGGCCGGTCCAAAGCGCTGACGCCTCCACCTGCTGCCACGAACCCGGCTCGGACCAGTGTGCCCGCGCCATCTGAACCAGGCGCCTCTTGGCCAGCAGCCCTTCTGCTGCGGTTCTCACTGCTGTTGAATTTCTAGCTTGTTCATTTTATTTTAATAGGCTTAGTTTAATTAGCCTTGAAAACTCACATTGTAATTTCTCCTTAAATAATGTTGTATCAGTTTTCTTTTATGCAGTAGCTTGGTAATTTAGTCTTCTAGAAATATCTATCTTCTTAGGATAATATATTTATTTTGTCTATTATTCAATCATTTAGTTAGATTTACATATAGATCATTAGTTGAGTATTGTTAGTGTTGTCTTAATGAAACTTAGGCGATTTAGTGTTTTAGGAGTGTGAGTAAATTTCGGCAATTAATTGATCGTCTTCACAAGATTTGCATCTCAAAGTCACACTTGCTAACATTGTTTCCACTAAAAACCCAAGATTTTCAAAATCAAAAGTCTATTTCCTTGTGGATCGACCCGGTCTCAACCATGCACTACCTTGTTAGTTTTAATTGAGATTCGTAAATTAAGATTGATGTTGTTTGTGTTTTAACGACGGCATTTAAATAACGCATCAATTTTTGGCGCCGTTGCCGGGGAATTTAGAATTTTAATTTTGATTATTTTGGGTCCATTTGTATAAATCCATACTCACATTCATTTTCTCTTTTTGCAGGAATTTAAAAAAAAAAAAGAAGACAAAAGGAAAGCTCAACTTGGTGAGTTTGTTCCAATCTTTTTAATATTTTTATGTTTAGATTTGCTTAAAATAGATATAGCCCTCATTAAATAATAAAAAAAAAAATCAGAAAAAAAAAATTTAAAAATTTTTTTTGCGTTTCAAGATTAGAAACCAAACCACCATGTTTTAGGACATGCATCATTTAGGAATGCATTAGTTTTAATTTTTTGCCATTTATTTCATGTTGAAGAGTGCGGGAGGCAAGGTAAGTTTTTCAATATTGCAAACAACATGTTCATGCATTGTCATTTCATTATTGCACAAAACAAACTTGATTGAATTGTGGTGTGCATCTCATTGATCAAATAATTTAAGGGCATCTTCATCACAAGATAAGGTGGGGATTTCATCACCCTTCCTTGGCCCACAAATCACACACACTCCATCTTGCATTGTCCCAAGCCCAATAAAAATCAAATAGCAATTGCACCTAGGGTTCACACTATGATTGGACCGAGCTTTGAATTCATTTCTACTTTGGACAACGGTGTCTAGGCTAGAGGTTACAAAGGCAAACGCCTAAGTGGACAAGTGGTTATTTAATTAGGTCCCTACGAAAGTAGGAGGAGCATCCCACTATCCCACCTCTTACCTGGCCGATTGATCTATTGTAGGGGTGATTCATAGTGAATTCTAGCCATTTTGTGAGAAATCTCATCTTTAAGTCTAGGACACACTTAGGTCATTAGGAATTTGTTATTAACTTGTTTGTCTTTGCATACATAAACATAAAAAAAAATCTAAAAATAAAAATCACAAAAATAACCATTCTCATCTCATCTTGGTCTAGTGTATACTAGGTAGAAGATCTCAAAAGCCATATATTATCAAACCCATTCAAGAAATTGAGAGATATCTACATCACCAAACCAACATTCAACATCAAATGGCTGGAAACAATCAACAAATGCCAAAACAAATGAAGGAATACTTCATTCCTCAAGACTATAATCCTTCATCTTGTATCCAATTGCCTAATGTCCATGCTAGCCATTATGAGATCAAGCCAAGCACCATCCAAATGCTCCCATCTTTTTATGGGAATACCAATGAAGATCCATATAAACATTTGGATGAATTCTTTGAAATTTGTTCAACCGTGAAAATTCAAGATTTCACGGAAGATGCCCTTCGACTTACCCTATTCCCTTTCTCACTTAAGGACAAAGCCAAATATTGGCTTGGAACGATAGGGAAGCCCATTAAGACTTGGCCCGAAATGCAACAAGAATTCTTAAAAAAATTCTATCCTATCGGGAGAACAAATACAATGAGAAGGGCTATAACTGGATTCTCACAATTACCAGGAGAACAAATTCATGAATCTTGGGAACGATTGAAAGAATTGTTGAGAAAATGTCCACATCATGGATTGTCTAGATGGCAAATTGTGCAAGCATTCTATGAAGGTTTAGATGCACAATACAGGCAAATGGTAGATGCATCTTGTGGAGGAGCATTCATGAGCAAAAGTGAGGAAGAAGCTTATGATTTGTTTGAAATGCTAAGTGAAAATTCAATAAATCATGCTTCACTTTCATCATATGAAAGATCTGTGGGAACATCCAAACGGACTGGAGTCTATGAAATAAGAAATAGAGGAGAATTTGAACCTAAGATGGATATCAATGCCTTGGCTCAAAAGTTGGATAAGGTGGACCTTCTGGCCCAACAAATGAGCAAAATGGATCTTATGGCCCAAAAGCTAGACCAAGTCCTAGCTTCGAATAACCAAGGATCTAATATCCATGCACAATCAAGACCTTACTCTGAATCCTCTTCATCTTACCAAGAAGCTTGTAGTCTTTGTGCCAGCCCAACTCACCATGTCAGTGAGTGTCCCACGGCAGCCCAATTGCCACCGTTCATCCAAGAACAAGTCCAAGCAGCCCAGGGTTATTCAAAGCCCAATCATGATCCATATTCTAACACCTACAACCCTGGTTGGAAGAATCATCCAAATTTTTCATGGAAATCTCAACAAGCCCAAGCTCCAAATCCACAAGCACAAAATTTTCAGAACAGGGCCCAGCAACAGAGTTACTATCCAAATCAATCTTTCAACAAAAGCCAACAGGCTCAAGCCCCTTACTTTCAACCCAATAACAACCAGAATATGTTCTCTCAACCTCCATATCAAATCCCACAACATCAGCCATCAAATCAAAATGATGACAAATTCAATATGCTGCAACAATTACTCATGAATCAACAACAACAACAGCAACAATTGCAACAATTGGTCATCTCTCAACAACAATCTATTTCAAAATTGGAAGCCCAATTGGGTCAAATGGCTGATACAACCATAAGGAGGGAAGTGGGCCCATTACCAAGTCAACCCATTGCAAACCCGCGAAACTATCCTTTGGGTTTCCAACATCAACCAATCTTACCTAATCCTCAAGCTCAACCTCAAATGGGCCCAACTCCACCAAGAGGCCCACAGTTAGAAAATGCGAAAGCAATTTTGGCCTTAAGAAGTGGTAAAGTCTTGCCGGATCCTTACCCAAATCAAGGATCTAGTCAGCCCAATCTTGAACAAAATGAAGAAGAAAAAGGAGAAGAAGATGAAGATGAGAATGAACAACCCAATATCATTCAAGGAAAAGGAAAAATAGAGGAATGTCCTGAGAATTATAAACCGAAAATCCCTTTTCCACAAGCTTTAGAAAATGGCAAAGAACAAAGAAAGCATCAAGTCCAAGCAAAAAATGAACAGTTAATGGACTTATTTAAACAAGTCCACATTAACATACCATTGGTTGATGCAATCCAACATGTGCCGGCCTATGCCAAGTTTTTGAAAGAACTTTGCACTCACAAGAGAGAGCCTAAAGCAAATCCCAAAAAAGTCTTTTTGTCTGAAGAAGTGAGTGCCATTTTGCTCAACCAACTGCCTAAAAAGATGAAAGACCCTGGAGCACCACTTATCTCTTGTGTTGTTGAAGGAACCACCTTTGATAAGGCATTATTGGACCTTGGAGCAAGTGTGAACCTATTACCCACCTCAGTTTATGAAAAATTTGGGATAGGAGAATTGAAACCAACTCCGATGATCCTACAATTGGCCGATAGATCTCTTAGGACACCGAAAGGAATGGTGGAAGATGTCATTGTCAGGATTGATACTTGCTACTTCCCAGTTGATTTTATCATCCTTGACATGGAGCCCGTTCAACATCTGAGAAATAGCCCAATTATATTGGGCCGACCTTTTCTAGCCACTACAAATGTCATCATTAACTGCAAATCTGGGTTAATGGATATCTCATTTGGAGATCACAAATTATCCCTCAACATTTTCAAAGCTTCTGGCCATATGCAGGATGGGGAAGATTGTTTTGCAATTGATGTGATTGATAATATTGTAGAAACATCCCCTTCGGCCCAATTTGAAGAGGAAGAGGAGTTAATGGCCATATCAGATTTGAATAAAAGGACTTGGCAGCCCAATAAGGTTGAGCCTTTACCTGAACTCAATCTAGAACCTACTCCTCCATCTCTCCAGGTTCCTCCTCAATTAGAGCTCAAACCTTTGCCGGAATCTCTCAAATATGTCTTTTTGGGCCCATCTGAAACTCTACTTGTGATCATAGCTACGGATCTTAACCATACCCAAGAAGAACAACTCATTGAAGTTCTTCGAACTCATAAAGAAGCCATAGGGTGGTCAGTAGCTGATTTGAAAGGAATAAGCCCAACCACATGCATGCATCATATTTATCTTGAAGATAATGCAAAACCAAGCAGAGAAATGCAAAGGAAATTGAATCCTATTATGATGGAAGTGGTTAAGAAAGAAGTGGTGAAATGGCTAGATGCGGGTATCATATACCCAATATCTGATAGCAAGTGGGTAAGCCCAACCCAAGTAGTGCCAAAGAAGTCTGGCTTAACTGTGGTGACAAATGAAAAAGGTGAAGAAATGCCCATTAGGCTAACCACGGGGTGGAGAGTTTGTATTGATTACAGAAAATTGAACACAATGACAAAGAAAGATCATTTCCCACTCCCGTTTATTGATCAGATTTTGGAAAAGCTAGCGGGTCAGAAATATTTCTGTTTCTTAGATGGATATTCGGGATATAATCAAGTGGCTATATATCCAGAAGATCAGGAGAAAACCACATTCACATGTCCATTTGGCACATTTGCATTCCGAAGAATGCCATTTGGACTATGTAATGCACCAGCAACTTTCCAAAGGTGCATGTTGGCCATCTTCTCAGATATGGTGGGAGAATTTCTTGAAGTGTTCATGGATGATTTTTCAATATTCGGGGATTCATTTGAAATTTGTCTAGAGAATTTGAAAAATGTACTGGGAAGATGCATAGAGACCAATTTGGTTCTAAGTTGGGAAAAGAGTCATTTCATGGTTAAAGAGGGCATAGTTTTGGGCCATATAGTGTCTGGAAGAGGTATCGAAGTGGATAAAGCTAAAGTTAGCCTAATCGCCAATCTTCCTCCACCCACTTCGGTAAAGCAAATTCGGTCATTCTTGGGCCATGCCGGCTTCTACCGCCGGTTTATCCAAAATTTCTCCCAAATTGCCCGACCATTAACCCTTCTCTTAGCCAAAGATGTCCCATTCCATATTGATGAAAAATGTTTGGAAGCATTTAAATCTTTGAAAGAGGCCCTGATCAAAGCTCCCATTCTCCAATCGCCTGATTGGTCTTTGCCATTTGAGATAATGTGTGATGCTTCTGATTATGCCATGGGAGCAGTACTGGGACAAAGAATCAATAAAAAGCCTGTGGTGATTTATTATGCAAGTCGTACACTTGTAGATGCTCAAATGAACTATACCACCACAGAAAAAGAATTGTTAGCTGTTGTTTTTGCTCTGGAGAAATTTCGATCTTACCTTTTGGGGGCAAAAGTGATTATTTATTCTGATCACTCGGCATTGAAATATTTGTTAACAAAGAAAGATGCCAAACCAAGATTAATCAGGTGGATCCTACTCCTCCAAGAATTTGATTTGGAGATTCGGGACAAAAAGGGGTCCGAGAATGTGGTTGCTGATCATCTCTCCCGAATCATGATTTCAGATAATGAACCAATGAGAGACTCATTCCCTGATGAACACCTCTTAGCCATTTCCCACATGTCACCACCATGGTATGCACATATTGTGAATTTTAAGGTGACTGGTAAAATCCCACAAGGATGGACAAAAAATGAAAAAGATAAATTCTTCTCTCAAGAGAAGTATTATTTTTGGGAAGACCCTGAACTCTTCAAAATTTGCCCAGATCAAATAATCCGGAGATGTGTGCCTGAAGAAGAACAACAAAGTGTTTTGAACTTTTCCCATAACCTTGCTTGTGGAGGTCATTTCTCCGGAAAGAAAACCGCAGCAAAGGTTTTACAAAGCGGTTTCTATTGGCCCACACTTTTCAAGGATGCTTATGAGTTCAGCAAAACATGCCTAAGATGTCAAGCTGTTGGAAATATGACTAAAAGAGATATGATGCCTCTAAATCCAATCTTAGTGGTTGAAATTTTTGATGTTTGGGGAATAGATTTCATGGGCCCTTTTCCACCATCTTTTGGATGCGAATACATCTTGGTGGCAGTGGACTATGTGTCTAAATGGATTGAAGCAATAGCCACCCGAACCAATGATCACAAGGTGGTGATGAAATTTGTACAGAAGAATATCTTTTCTAGGTTCGGATGGCCAAAGGCTATCATTAGTGATGGGGGTTCGCACTTCACTCATTCTCAATTTCGAGCATTGCTCAAAAGATATGGGATTACTCATAAGCTTGCTACCCCTTACCATCCCCAAACTAGTGGCCAAGTAGAGATATCCAATAGAGAAATCAAGAATATCTTGCAAAAATCTGTTAGGCCCGATAGAAAAGATTGGTCCGAAAGGTTAGATGATGCTTTGTGGGCCTATCGGACTGCTTATAAAACTCCTATTGGCATGTCACCATACAGACTAGTCTTTGGAAAAGCCTGCCATCTCCCAGTGGAATTAGAACATAGAGCTTATTGGGCTATCAAACAGGTCAATTTTGATCTAATCAAAGCAGGTTCACACCGAACCTTACAATTGAGCGAACTAGATGAAATAAGAAATGAAGCCTATGAGAACTCAAAAATCTATAAAGCGAAGACTAAACCTTTTCATGATAAACATATTGTGAGGAAATCTTTCCACCCTCATCAAAAAGTCTGGCTATTTAACTCAAGGTTGCGTTTGTTTCCTGGGAAATTGAAATCAAGATGGGATGGGCCATTCTTGGTAATTAAAGCTTTTGACCATGGTGCGGTCAAGATCATGGATCCAAAAAATGGACAGACATTTACTGTTAATGGGCAACGCTTAAAACCTTACATTAAAAACCTTCAAAATTGTCCATTGGAATCCATGCAGCTAAGTGACCCACAATGAACATAATTTCGTCTGGCTGAAGACATTAAACTTAGCGCTTATTGGTAGGCAACCCAATCTGCTCATTTTTATTCTGATTATTCTTTCTTTTCTTTTCTTTTTAGAAAACTCATAAAATCCACCTTGGAGAACAGAGAGAAGCTTCGTCACATCTCAGGTTGTATCTCTCCTTATCATTAATTTTTGTGCATTTCTATGCCATTGAGGACAATGTCATTCAAGTTGGGGGGAGAATCATAATGCATATTGAATAAAATCGTTTAAAATGAACAAAAGTTGTGAAATTTTTTCAATTTTCACACAAATTTTCAAAAGAAAAATTGTTTCATTTTCACACCACAACAGAAATTCATATCTGTCACACTTCATTTAGGGAATCTTGATCAAAAAAAATTGAGGTAAAAGGATGAGTAAAAGTTTGAGTTAACCCCTCTCTCTATAATGAATCACGACAGGATGATTTTCACACACGCACGGTAACTTGGAAAGAGTGGAAGATCCTGAAAGTGTAGAGTTGCTGGAGTTACCCGAAGAATAGAATTACCCATTCTATTTTTACTTTTAGGTCAAACGAATGGAAAGTTAGGATTCGTAATAGGAGATCAAACCACTTAATACTTTAAGGAGGCGGTCATTTCAAAAAAAAAAAAGAAAAAAAAAGAAAAAGAAAAAAGAAAAGGACAATCAGAAGTGTGAAAATCAAATAAATATGCTTCAAAAGAGTCAAAGGAAGGACGGTGACAAAAAGTATGCACCTCCCCTCAGACAGAAATAAAGAGAGTGGCAAAAAGTACGCACTCTCAAAGCACAAAACAATCGTGCTAAAGTCCTTCACAGCAAAATAAGACCAAATCCTAAAAAATTTTAAGTCAGGGCGAAAACCGAAAAGCAAACCTAGCCAACTAATTCAAAGATCTCTTTTTCTATTCTCTCCCCTGGGTAATTCTACTCCAAGAGGCAATAAAGACAACGATATACCAAACATGATAGAAATGAACTCCAATCACCTCAAATGATATGCACAATCACTTGTCATGATTCTAAGTATGGTGGGCGGGAGAACGAAAACTTGAATTCCAATTACCTACCATTTGCAATAGATATCCTTTAAAATGAAGTGTGATTCTTTTTACTAATCACAGTAGTCCTAATTTTTCAAATGATTGTATTGCTAAGAGACTTGCAATGATTAAGTTGGGGGGTGTGATAAGTCCACAATTCTACATAAATAACAGCTGAAAACTACACACTTTGCTATCAATTTAACAAACAAAACCACACGGAATGATAGATAAATCATTTGCACAATCAAAATCTGAATTTCAAATATCACCACTCCATGGATGGAATAAGGGTAGCAACTCCATTTTCTCAGCAATTATTTAATGCGCAGTTGAATGATTTGCGGTTATAAGAACTTAACTGTTATTTTATGTGAAAACAGGACAAGAACAAGCAGATGGCATAGTGGTTGGACCACCCGAACTTCAAGGAAGCAACCAGGGTTCGAATCCTGGCAAAAACAACATTTTATTTTCGTATTTTAGCTTCAACTGGGGCCCACATGCCAACTAAGAGAGAAAGGAGGAGGGAATTCTGAAATTCAAAGAAAGGAGGATCCATTTCAAAATTTCGAAATTCAAAATATCAATTAATGTTTTAAAGAGGATCCCCTAATCAAAGGAAGCTTAATGACAGGATTTTTAAATTTATTTTTGAAATTCAAATCCTCCCCTCTTTCTATAAAACCAAGGGGAGGAGGTCAAAGTGAGGGGACCGAATTTTCAAGAATTGTTTTAACACTTCTCTCTCTCCCACAGTTTTCTCTCTCTCCCTCGACGCATCCCTCTCCCTCTTCTTTCCCTGTTATTTCTCTCTCTCTCTGAGTTCTATCTCTCTGTCCCTACTTTTCTCTCTCCCTTGCTCCCTCCCTGTCTCTCTCCACGCTTTTTTTCTATCACCCGCGTACTCTCTCTCTCCCTACCTTTTCTTCTCCCTCTCTATCTCTCTCTTCTTTTTCTCCCTGTGTATCTGCCTCTCTTTCTCTGCAGCTCACCAGCATCTGGCCACGCCTGCGCCCTCCTGGGCCCACCTTGCCACGCGGCAGCAGCCAGCAATTCGCCGCCGCCCTCCTCATCTGCACCGGAGACACGCGGAAGCCCACGAACAAGCCAGCCGCCATCGAAGGGCCCACTGGCAACACGCGTCGCCTCTGCGCGTTTCGCAGGGGCCGTTCTCGTCGCCCGTGCCAGTGGGCGGGCGTTTCCCGCCCGTAGCCGTCACCTGCCGGGCCCGCTGCCGCCACGCGGCAGCACCGCGTGATTCGCCGGGCCGAGCATCGTCGCCCGTGCCCTGCGCAAATTCACGCCTCGGACGCCAGCCGGGACACGTGTCGGTCGTCTCCCACGCCTCGCCTGCACCGCCCTGCCTCGGCTGCTGCGCTTTTCGCCTCGCGCCGCCCTGCCGAGCCTGCTGCACGGGCCCGTGCTTCGGTGCAGTGCACCGCGCATCCCTGCGGCCGGTCCAAAGCGCTGACGCCTCCACCTGCTGCCACGAACCCGGCTCGGACCAGTGTGCCCGCGCCATCTGAACCAGGCGCCTCTTGGCCAGCAGCCCTTCTGCTGCGGTTCTCACTGCTGTTGAATTTCTAGCTTGTTCATTTTATTTTAATAGGCTTAGTTTAATTAGCCTTGAAAACTCACATTGTAATTTCTCCTTAAATAATGTTGTATCAGTTTTCTTTTATGCAGTAGCTTGGTAATTTAGTCTTCTAGAAATATCTATCTTCTTAGGATAATATATTTATTTTGTCTATTATTCAATCATTTAGTTAGATTTACATATAGATCATTAGTTGAGTATTGTTAGTGTTGTCTTAATGAAACTTAGGCGATTTAGTGTTTTAGGAGTGTGAGTAAATTTCGGCAATTAATTGATCGTCTTCACAAGATTTGCATCTCAAAGTTACACTTGCTAACATTGTTTCCACTAAAAACCCAAGATTTACAAAATCAAAAGTCTATTTCCTTGTGGATCGACCCGGTCTCAACCATGCACTACCTTGTTAGTTTTAATTGAGATTCGGAAATTAAGATTGATGTTGTTTGTGTTTTAACGACGGCATTTAAATACGCATCAAGGAGGAAATCGCGTATGCTGCGGGAACTCGTGTGGATACCTCTAGAGATCGTGCGCGTGCGCGATTACTGAGTCGGCATCATCCACGGGAGATTCGAAACCCCGCAAAGGTGAAGAACCGTTCTTCCCGTGTTAGTTTTAATGTCCGTTTTACAACCCCAGCAACCGATACAATGGAATCATTTTTTATTTCCGCTGCGTTCATGGCGATTCCTTACAAAACTTTGCCAATTTCTTCTTCTTCTTTTCATCAAGGGATATCTTCTTTTTCCCGGTCCAAAGAGATTCACTCCACTACTATAGACACCAAAACTTATGGAGTAATCACTTTATCCATGCAAACTTATATCCCAAAATGGCATATTCAAGATTTAGTGGTGCATGCTAATGATGTGTGGATGGATGAGGCCGCAATGAGTGCTCTTATAGAATTATGGCAGCCTCCAACACATACTTTCCTCTTCACTTTCTTTGAAGCTATTATTCTACTTGAAGAAACATAGTTGCTCTTAGGACTTCCAAAGCTCAAGACCAACAATGAATAACTTGACGTGAAGATCACTTCTCATATGTTCTTGGAGAAAATAATGAAAAATCTAAAAGAGATTTAGAGCATCCTCGCCCCTAAAGGGATCAATCTAGAAAAACTGGCAGAATAAATTTTGGAGAAAATAGAAGACGCAAAGGAGGAAGACATAGAGATCACAATGGTTGCGTTTACTGTGTGCTTGGCTGGAGCTCTCTTATTTCATGTTCAAGACAACATATTATCAGAAGATCAGTTAGTGCTATTTACGGGATATTTAGAGAAAAATCGATACACACATCAGTTCTAGTCTATCTCTACATTGGGCTCTCCGCAACTTTTACGGGTTAACCTCCTTATGGTAGCATGCTTCTTTTCACCTTATGGATTGATCACCACTTCAAATTCAATCACAATGAAGAAGAGGTTCCCGAGATATCCAAGGTCTATAGGCGTAGTCCCATCAAATAGCAAGTGTGGTGAAATTCAACTACAACATGACCAACCATGTGTCCAAACTCAAGATTCGAGTGGACTGGCATAACTATCTCAGAACTATGCCAAGGAATGGCTTCAAATCCACAACACTCGCTCTTCAAGGAAAGGAGGTTCGAGTGCACTGCTATGCAGGCATAGAGCTCAGGCTGATTGGTGCAACTGAGTTTGTGTTGTACAATCCACATCGCTGTCATCCTCAACTTGGCATTGTTAGTTTTAAGGTGTCCTACATACCAATTATGGGCCGTGTAAGTCCAATGTGTTGTACAATCTTCTTCACTATAATTAAGCGGTAATTAAAGCGTAAACTTGTAATTTGTGGATTGCTTTGCGTTGTCCCTAGGATATGTGGTTATAAAGTCAATTTCGAGATGAGATTTCGAATGTGAGTTTGACTATACATGAACACATACCTTAAACTGTTTACGATTGGAGAGTAATTACTCTGGGACATTGATTACTTGTAAATCAGCACGCATGATGTGTAGATGACCAATCTCACGGTCATAGGTGCGGGGCACTATCACATATATATGGGTGTTCATCTTGGGAGGATGTTCACTAAACTGATCCGCTGATGGATCTTTAGATGGTTAATTATGCCTAATGTCAACTGAAGATCCATCTGTCTCAGTAGTATCGTTGATCCTTTGATCTGAGACATTAATGAGGTCTTGCATGAGGACTGGTGTGGTTTAATATTTGGTTAAGTGACTTTAACCATAAGTCATGAAATACCGAATTATTAGCCACATCGGGATACATGCGAAGACCGTTAATAGTCAAGAGAGGATCGCTCACTGTCAGGTATATCACAGACAGTTAATGAGTCATGACATAGACGCTTCACTAAATTCCTGGCCAGGGTGGTATCAGTTCGTTTAGAACGAATGTGAAATTATTATCGAGGTCATGGTCAGACGACACGATCACTAGTGGTTTGACGAAACCATACCACATGATCGGATCGGTTTCATAGAATGAGCGAGAGATTATAGCGATACAGTAACTGAAGACTTACAGGTGCCAGGCAGGATGAAGATGAACCTGGCATCCTCTGGGATCACGCGGATTTGCTTGACCCAACGGTTATTGGGAATAACCGATTTAATTTACTTCTAATTAGATTGGAAGCTAATGGATCTTTAAACCATAGTGATAATGGGCCTAGAGGATCACACACAAATAATTCTTGGAGAATGGAATATTATTGTATGAAAAAATATACTAAAGTATTAAATTCTTTTGAGAAAAGAATTTATAAATGACTTAAAAGTATATATGCAATAATATCAAGGGCATATATATAATATATGTATTATTAGGCTTATTTTATAAGTTAGTAGTAATATATTAATATATAATATATCCTGGGTTTACTTTAACCATAATTATCTTTTTAGCCGAGACAATTAAAGACGGGATTGGCAGAAATGGCAGTTGAAGTTGCCGCCTTACTATTCTATAAATAACCCATGTTCTCTAACCTGTAACCTTGTGAATGCTTTAATCCATTCCAAAGGTCGGCCGTCAAGAGGAACAAGAAGAGTTGGACTCTTCCTAGGTTCTTGAGGCAAGAGGGTTTGTGCGGGTTTTAGAGAAGGAGAGCTCCATTACTGTAAGGGTTGGTGTGGATTAAGCTCTAACGACCGGACGTTTGTGCGGCTCAAAGCTTCGAGGAGTTCGGTATCGATTTTTACAGGATAATATATTCTGTGCGAGGTGATAAATCTTGTGTGATTTATTTAAGACCGTTTTTGTTGCATCAATCGGAGCTCGAACTGGTTTGAGAAATTATTTTAATTTTGTTCTTCTACTGCTGTGATTTCCCGAGGGTTACGACCGAACCCAACAGTGTTATCAGAGTCAGGTTTAAGCTTCTGTTGATGCAACTGAGAACAACGGTCTTTGTTATAACATTGTGTTCGAATTATTTAGTGTTCTTCAATTTTATTTTTATTTTTTGGGCTATGAAAAAATTATTTTTCACGAAAAGTTTGAGATATTTCAAAATTTTTCCAGATTTCAAACGGCACTCGGAGTGGCCGTCGGGGCATAAACGGCCAAGCTTGTGGCCGTCCACCATGTGGACGGCCAACATGGTGGCTGTCCACATGGTGTGGACGGCCAAGCTTGTGGCCGTCCACCATGGTGGACGGCCAACCATGTGGCCTTCCACATGGTGGACGGCATTTCAAGCTGCCATCGGTCTATTTTTTAATTTTTAAAAATAAATTTAATGCAGGTTTTTTCTCACTGGCAGGCGCACTACTCTGGACCCTGCAGTGGTGTGTAGTGCACTGCACTGGCCTGCAAAATTAATTTTTTTTAATCAAAATTAAGATAATTATCGGAAATGGATTAATTAAATTTATTTTTGATTAATTTGATAATTATCATAGAGATTTTGAGTCTAATTGAAGATTACGTATAAATTAAACATTTTAAATTTTTAATTATTAGATAATTGTTAAATCAAATTTTTGAATGGATTATCGTTAAAATTTAAAATTTGAATTTGTAAAATTATTGGATAATTTTCAAAAGATGAAATTGTGAATTTTAATGAAAGATAATTGAAGACGAACGTTTAATTAAATTTCATTCTATTTAGTTTAATCATTGGATGATTAATTTGAATTTAAATTTCATGATTGTCTTAATTATCATGATTGATTGGATTTAATTTTAAATTCATATGTGTGTCCTCTTATACGTATAGAATAATTCTAAGTATGAATGTTGCTGTGATGCCATTTTGGTCTCTGTTGGATTAATTTTGAATGTAACGATGAGTTTTTCAAAATTAAACATGACCAAAATTTCTCGTATGCACAACCCATGATTTCAATCCAAATATAAAGATTATTTTTAAAATAACCTTTTTGTGATTGATATGATTGTCTTTGGAATGGTGGGTGATCATGTACTCGCCCTAAAGGCTGCTAGAAATTATTTAGCATATAATTCTTTTTTCGGCCTACGAGCCGTGTAATTATTGTAATTAATGGTACGGATGGAGCTTGAAAGTACGGAGGATGAACTGCGAGGATGATCCTGTTGCTTGGGAAGTAGACTGGATATCTGCGTAAGTTTACTTAGAGTCCATGATCACCTAAGCTTATTTATTTGCATGGGATGCATTTATTTTGAGTAATTATTAGGTACAGTAAATATATAGCTCGAATATATTTATTCTACCACTTAAGGTGAGACCAAAATAAAAGCAAAATTCCCTCTTTATTAAATATTTGATCTGTGAACGTGGCTTCAGAAGCCGTCTTAGCCCTCCACCATTATAGGGTTACTGAATACCATTATCTCATGGATTTGTTGTACTTTCCACAAGGTTCATGATTTGGTGGCAAGATCTCAGCCCTAAAGCTTTGCTTTAATGAGATGAGGGACTGAACTTGGCCTTGTTGTGCTTTCCACAATGGTTGGGTCATGAACTCATTGCTGTGTAGTAATGGTGGTGCGATCTAACGGGGAGTATCCTTTGTTGTGCTTTCTACAAGGGGATGACTGCTTGGGGGCCGAAAGTCGGATATTTCATTGGATGCAAGTGTTGTTGACTGCCTAGGGAATGGGATATGATTTATTGTGTTTTCCACAAGGTCACATCTCAGTTTTGTTGGGATTCCGACCCACTAGGATGATTGTCGTGATCTCCCGTTCTATATGATTGAGGGTCATATAGTTCGACGCAAAATAGTGGAGCTAACTATGATAGAAAACCACATCTAAGTTAGAACTTTGAACGCATGTTAAAATATTGTCTTTTATTTTTCATTCAGATCATCATATCGTTGTCGAATCCCCTCCGTAGCATCTTGGATGCGAACAAATTGACTGGGCCTAATTATTAAGACTGGCTGCGTAATCTGCGAATTGTCTTAATAGCCAAAAAGATTGTGTACGTATTAGACACGATTCAACCTGAGCCTCCTGCTGATGCCGTGGAGGGTGATCAATTAAATTATGCAAAATGGTCGGAAGATTCTTCCCTTGCGCAGTGTTATATACTGGCCTCTATGACTTCCGAGTTACAGAAGCAATTTGAAAAGACAGATTGTAGAGCTATACTTCTCCAACTATACTAGCTCTTTGGTGAGAAGGGTAGGATAGAGAGGTATGAGATCTCCAAAAAACTTTTCAGGACTAGGATGTCTGAGGGTGCTTCAGTACGAGCTCATGTACTGAAAATGATGGAGTGGATAGAGAGACTCAATGGGCTAGGATTCAAGTTGGATCTTGAACTTAGCATTGATCTCATTCTCCAGTCATTGTTTGAATCATTTTCTCCCTTCATCATGAACTTTAACATGAATAGGATTGAGGTTTCTCTACCAGAACTCCTAAACATGTTAAAGAGTGCTAAAGGGACCATGCATAAGGAAAAATCATCTTCTGTAATGATTGTTGGTCGGACCAATAAGAAAAGGAAGGCCACCCAGACACCCAATAACAAGAAGGGAAAGAAACCGACTAAAGGTAATCAGATCACTAAGGCAGGCAAGGGCAAGGGCATGAAGGATGAAAAAGACTGCAAATGCTTTCAGTGTGGACAGACAGGTCACTGGAAAAGGAATTGCAAGGCAATTCTAAATGAAGGTATTTTTGTCATTGACTTAAATTTGTCTCTTATGAGATCCACATCATGGGTATTGGATACTGGATGCGCATCTCATATCTGCAATTCTTTGCAGGTACTGACAAATAAAAGAAGACTTGACAAAAGAGAGATCCAACTAACGATGGGCAATGGAACTATAGTTGCTGCTAAAACTGTAGGGACTGCTCATCTTAGTTTACCTTTTGGGATAATTCTGTAGTTAACAGAGTGTTATTTTGTTCCAGAAATTATCAGAAACATTGTATCTATTTCCTACTTAAACAATGTTGGTTATTCTTTGACGATAACTAGTACTGGGTGCTCTATTATGAATAATAGTTTAATTATAGCTAATGGTTATTTGTTCAATAGGTTATATGTATTAGATACATGTAATGATGTAATGCGAGTTTCCAGTGATAAGACCGAAGAAGTGAATCCTGCATATCTTTGGCATTGAGACTTGGTCATATAGGAGAGAAGAAGATTTCTTACCTATGTTCAAATGGATACTTGAATTCATTCGAATTCAAATCATTTGATACCTGTGAGTCGTGTCTCATGGGGAAGATGACCAAAGCTCCTTTTAGTGGACATGGTGAAAGGGCTGTTGAGCTTCTGGAACTCATACACATGGATGTATGCGGATCCATGTCAATAGAAGCTAAAGGAGGATATCTCTATTTCATTTCTTTTATTGATGACTTCTCTAGGTGTGGCTGTGTGTATTTAATGAGATATAAATCACAAACTTTTGAGAAGTTTAAGGAATATAAGAATGATGTGGAGAAGCAGATTGGTAAAAGTATTAAAACTCTTGAGAGGTGAATACTTAAGTCTCGAATTCACTTCTTACCTGAAGGACAATGGAATAATTTCTCAGTGGACCCCACCATATACGCCATAGCATAATGGTGTATCTAAAAGTATAAATAAGACCTTTATTAGACATGGTCCGTTCCATGATGTCATTGTCAGAATTACCATTGTCTCTATGTGAGTAAGCCTTAGAGACAGCAACCTACTTGTTAAACAGGGTTTCGAGTAAGTCAGTTCCTATCACACCATATGAGATATGGAAGGGAAGGAAATTGAACTTTAATCATATTAAAGTTTGAGGGTGTCCTACCCATGTGAAGAGGAATGACGCATATAAGCTAAAATCAAGAACCGACAAGTTTAGGTTTGTGGAATATCCAAAAGAGACATTTGGATATTATTTCTATCACCTTTCTGAGCAAAGGGTCTTAGTGGCCAAGAGAGCCCCATTCCTAGAGAAGGAATATCTCTCCTCCAAAAAAACAGTGGGAGCCAGATAAAACTGGATGAGGTCCATGAACCACAAATTGGGGACACAGTTTCATTAGGTGACACACTACTTATGGAAAATGCTCAAAATGAAACGCATATATTATGAAGATCTGGTAGGGTACCTAGAGAACCTGAGAGATATGTTGGACATGTCTCTGGCTGTTCGTCTACGGTACAGATAAATGAGGATGATGATCCTCAATCCTATTAGGAGGCAATTCGTAATTCTGACTCCGAGAAATGGAAGGAAGCTAAGGATTCGAAAATCAAATCCATGTATACCAATCAAGTTTGGAACTTGGTTGACATACCTGAAGGGAAGGTCCCTATCAGCTGCAAATGGATCTTCAAGAGGAAGATCAGAGCAGATGGACAAATTGACACTTATAAGGCTCGACTGGTGGCAAAGGGATATCGTCAAAGACAAGGAATAGACTATGATGAAACTTTTTTACCTATGGCAATGATAAAGCCAATAAGAATCCTCCTTTCCATTGCCGTATACCTAGCTTATGAGATCTGACAGATAGATGTGAAGACAGTCTTCCTTAACGGAAACTTGTCAGAAGAGGTGTACATGGTACAACCTGATGGATTCACATCTAAGCATCATCCCAATAAAATATGCAAGCTTCAGAATCCATTTATAGATTGAAACAGGCATCTCAAAGTTGGAATTTGAGATTTGATGAGGTTATCAAATCTTTCGACTTCATTCGAAATGAAGACGAACCCTGTGTTTACGAGAAGGTCAGTGGGAGCTCAGTGACCTTAGTCCTATATGTTGATGATATCTTACTCATTGGGAATGATGTAAGGATGTTGACATCAACAAAGTCTTGGTTGTCCAAGACATTCTCCATGAAAGATTTGGGAGAAGCATCTTATGTGTTAGGCATAAGGATCTATCATGATAGATCAAAGAAGATGTTGGGATTATCCTAATCCATGTACATGGATACTATACTCAGGAGATTCCAGTTGGAAAATTCCAAAGGATGTCTCATTCTATGAGACATGTGTCGTACATTTTTTAGAGAAAGGAAAAAATGCACTTGATCTTGATTTTTTTATTTTTTGATTTAGATTTGTTATTTGTGCGCTCTACCTGACTCAATCAGATGATTGCATAGTTCTTAGACCCGATCCCGCTACCCATAAATAGAATAGCGTTAATTACATCCTCCTAAGAGGAAAACCCTTGATTAATCGTCGGAGGAATAGAATAACACCCTTTGAAATGATATAAGAAAGATATACAAGATTGTATTTGACAAATGAATGAATATCAGTTTTTATTTGAGAAGAAAACTCATTTTTAGCTTAAAGTTGAGTCTGCGCAAGACTTGATTTATTGATTTTTATTGATGGATGATGATGAGAGACATTTTTTAGTCTTTTTGGATTGATTTATGTGGATGCATTGAAGATTTGTTGAATTTTTTTTTTTTTTTTAAGTTTGGAAGTGAACATGAAGTTGAGTCTGCGCAAGGATATGAAGACTCATTTGTTACCAATGAGAATGCTTGTATTTATTTTGATTTTTGATTTATGAGAGGATTGAAGATCATTTTTATGGCATTTTACTTGAAGTAGATAACATTTTTTATCAAGGGGGTCTAATAAACATTTCTTATTGTGTTTTTTCAGTTTTGGTGTGAAGAGATTTTTAATTTGATTTGTAAGATATGGAAATGTGTTTTTTATGTTTTCTTATTTGATTTGAGTGAAAGATGCTTCAAATACTTATACTTTTTATGTTTTGAATTTGTGGGTTTTTAGAGAATGAGCCAGGTTGAAGTGAGGCTTCTTTGAGTTTTTATTTGATTTTTTATTTATAGAAAGTATTTTATTTTTATCTTGGGGTTTTTGATTCAATTTTAAAGGAATTAGAATTCAAAAGATTGGATTATATCAATTGGGGGTTGAGTCTGCGCAGGGTAGCGCAGACTCATTTGTCACAAGCCTAGTTTTTAGTTTTTCAAGTAATTTTTAGGGAAAAGTTATAATTTTTTGTTTGGATTTAGATTTGTTAAAAATATAGGGTTTATTCTTAAAAGTTTGATTTGATTTGATGGAATTTTAATAGCCAAAATACCAGATTTTAGGAATTTAAGGTTGAGTCTGCGCTATAGAGCGCAGACTCATTATTTATCAAAGTGTTTAGTATTTTTTATATTTTTGTGAAAGGAGTTTTAAGCTTTTATTTAATTTTTTGACTTATATAAAGTATAAAGTTTTTATGTAAATTTTTGGATTTAATTTGAAGGGAAATTAAGGTCAAAAAGACCAAATTTGGGATTTTAGGGTTGAGTTTGTGCTGGGTAGCGCACTCATTTGTCACCAAAGTGTTTTTTGTTATTTTTTGCATTTTTTTAAGAACAACTTGGTGTTTTTATTTGATATTCTTATAGATAAGAATAAATTTGATTTTTAGAGAGTTTTAGATCATCTTTTAGTACTCGGGAAGTTGCTTTTTTATTTTTTGTGAATTTCAGGGCTGAGTCTGCGCCAGGATGCGCAGACTCAAGTCTGAACTTTTGATTTTTTGATTATGAGTTGTTTTATTGGATTTTTGGTGGGATAACTTGATTTTATGTTTTGTTTGATGATTATTTACAGATTTAGAGTTGCGGACATGATTTGGGGGCCAAGAGACGAGGTTTTGGCCTTGGGATTGATGCGCAGACTCAAGTTCAAAGAGGATTTGAGCAAGATTCTTGAAAAGATGGAACCTCTTGAGGTTGAGGGGAATTCCAAGAGTTTCAAAGAGCTAGGGAGCTTCAAGGATAAAGGAGACAAGAAAAATGAGTTTGAGTCTGCGCAAGGGGTGCGCAGACTCAACTGAACTTGTAATTTTGGTTTATTTTGAGGGGATTTGGCTCCTTTTTGTAAATAGATGTTTATTTAAATGACATGGAATGTTGGATATATGATTGTGAGTGATTTGAGCAATTTTATTTATTGTTTAGTTGATTTTTTCATTTAAAATGAGTTTATGAAAGATGTGCAGACTCAACTTAAGTTTGAAATTTTGTGTTTATTCAAAATGGAAGATGGCTATCTTAAACCTTTTTTGAATGAATTAACTTTAATTGTTTGAGTTATTTGAACCATAAATGAGTCTATCAGCCCATGCAAGGCCTCTTTGATAATTTTGAGTTGAGTCTGCACAAGGGTGCGCAGACTTAGAACAGTGGCGCAGACTCAAGTTTGAAATTTGATTTTTGAGTTTCCTGCACAGTTCAAGCTGCAATTAAATCCATCAAGGGGTTAGTTTCAACCATTAAAGTTAGAATATGAAATCCGGAGTAGAGGAAAACAGATTGTACCCCATTTCCAATCAAATTTCCATGGTTATAGGTGCGCAAACTCAAAATCTGAGCATAATTTCAGGTTTACACCTCTTTCAACTTGAAGTGATCTAAGAATCACCACAAATTTGGGGAGGATAATACTGAGAAATCTCAGAAGTTAAGTATGGCTACATGAGGCAGTTTCAAGGAGTGGTTCTTATGTGGATTTCTTAAAATGACATAATTTCTTCATGTTTATCCCATTCTTCTTGGATCACTTTATAAAGCATTGAAAATGCTCGATATAGTGATTCCAAGTTGAATTTCAACCTTTCATTAGGAAAACCCAATGAAAAGGTTTAAGATCTTCATGCAGGATCATGGCATGAACGGACCCGAAGGACCAACTCCCTTAAAAGGATATGTAATGGCTAATGGACCATAGGGGTGGCTATAAAGGGGGGCGTGCCGAGCATCCAACCACTCACCCAATGGGTGCCCTTAATGCCTTCAAGATGTAAGAAAAACCCACAAGGGGTAATCCAAAGCATCTCTACATTTGGGGAGCAAGGAACTCCACCAACTCATTGGGACTTCGGGACACATCATCTAAATGAACCCATAGAAATGGGAACACAAGAATGATGTTTTTGTATGAGGGCCCTTGATGGGTTACCCAACATGAGATTGCTGGCACCCTTAGATCGGGACATCCTTGAAAAACATCGGAAAACATTTAAAAGCTTAAAACATATGACAAAACTTCGATTTGAAACATTAAGGGCTTCATAACCCAAAGTCCAAGCTATTTAGGACCTTCATTGGGCCTCAAAAGGACAGTCCTAGGTCCAAGGAACATTTGGATAGTTTGGGGGAGGATCAAAGAATCACCTCAAGCCCAAAAACCTACTTGGAAGAGGCGCATACTCAAAACCTGCGACTGGCGCTGACTCTGCGCAGGGAGGCACAGACTCAACACTGTAGCACCTGCAAACCCCAGACTCAGGTTGAAACGCGGATTTTCGGTAAAAAATGGGTTTAAAACTAACCCAAATGATAGAAAATAAGGTATAAAAGGTACAAGGCCTAAAATATTTATTTAAAATATATTTTAGATGCATTTCTTTAGGAAAATATCATGAAAACTTGAATATGAACATAAGAGAAACTTTGGCATACTTTTTATCTTTTCCATGGATCTCTCCTTCTTGGCTCCATGTTAGAGGGTTTCTATCCAAAGAAGCTCATCCTCAACTAGTGAGGGAACCTCCTTGAGAACCTCTTGGGCCTAAACCCTTAGCCATTAAAGGAAAAAGGTCCAAACAAAACCCATTCGGTTCCAACATGAAAACGGAAACTTGGATGTTAATATATATGAAACTTAGGGGGTTTCTATTGATGTTTGGCCTTGGGGGAACATCATCTATGGAGGGGATGTGCTCCTAAGGGTCATGGAAGGCCAAGCCACCTTGAAAAACCCCAAAACCAAAGGCAAATAAATGGAAAACCAGTTTTCAGAAAATCTGGATAGCAAAGCACATCTTGGGTCATATCTCCATATTTAGGAGGTTGCAAAGCTTGAAGAGACCATTTCTATAACCTAGAAAGGCCCCTATACCATTCCCGTATGAAAAACACATGCCTTATGAAGGAAAAAATGCCATAAAAGCAAGATAACCAGCAGATTCACAAAATAGACTCAGAAAATCTGAACTTTTCATTTCATTACTTTAATCACCATGGATGAACATCAAGGGGGAGATAGAAGTTTCTATGAACATCAAAATGAAGGAAAACGTTATAAGAAAGCAAGGAGACAGAAATAGACCCCTTCTTCACCCCCACTCTACCTTGGAGAGGGGATGAGAAGGAAGAGTGGCTCTTGAAGCCTACAATCTTGTTCTCTTCTTCTCTAGCACTCTTCCTTTCTTTTTCTCTTCTTCTTTAACCCTTTTTTCTCTATTGGGATGCAGGAAATGGAGGGGAGGAGGAGGGAGACGTGCTCCTCCAAGCTCTCTCACTTTTCTTCTTCTCTTTTATCTTTTTTGAGATTTTTGTCTCCAACTTTTTCTTATAGAAGATGGGGGTTCTTTTATAGATAAAGTTGGGTTACTTTTGGGAGGTAGATTAGACATCCATTAGCCTTAAATTTGGGATAAGAAACCCCTCTTAAGAGCCCTCCAATGAGGCCACAACACTTGGAGAATTATGATTGGCTTCTCTTTTTGCTTTTCACCTACCCTCTTCTAGAAGAATCTTGAGGGGGGGACCACTTGTTTTTCTTCTTATCCTCCTTTGGGCAGATTTGACCATGGGCCAAAGGGATAAGAATAGGCCATGGGGGGGACCATTTGGGCCCTTTTGAAGGCTGCCATGAAATTGGGCTTTGGCCTTCAGTTTTTGGACCCAAACTGGCCCTATTGGGCTTCTTTTGCTTGAGATAATGGGCCTAGACCTGCCCCCTTGGATTTCTTCATCATTTGGGCTGAAAGTAACCCCTTTTTGACTTCTTTGAGATTGAAAGAATAGGCATGACAGCTGTCCAATAGCTTTTCTTCACTTGGGCTTTCTTTGAAAAATTACTTGGACCTCCTTTGCTTGAGATAATGGGCCCGGTTATGCCATTGGGTTTCTTCACCACTTGGGCCCTAGAGTGGCTCCTTTTTTGATTCATTTGGCTTGTAAAATAGATATGACTGCTGTCCATTAATTCTTCTTCACTTGTGCTTTCTTTGAAAAATTGCTTAGACCTTTCTTGCTTGAATTAATGGGCTCGGTTCTTCCTTTTAATTCTCTTTGATTTGGGCCTTCTTTATTGATCTTTAGGCTCTTCTTCTTGTTCAATTTTTTGGTGACAACAACATGGAATTTACCTATCTAAGGGCATAACCCCTAGAACACCTGAAGAAGTAGAGCACATGAGTCGGGTACTTTATGCCTCGGCAATAGGGTCGATCATGTATGCCATACTATGTACTCGCCTGATGTGGCCAATACTTTGAGCATTACCAGCAGATATCATAGTGATCTAGGCGAAGAGCACTGGAAAGCAGTGAAATGCATCCTTAAATACTTGAGAAGAACTAAGGATCTTTTCTTGTTGTATGGAAGAGAAGAGGACTTGCAATTAAGAGCATATACAGACTCTAGTTTTCAGTCATATTTAGATGATAGCAAATCCATGTCTGGATTTGTATTCATGTTAAATGGAGGGGCAGTCAGTTGGACGAGTTCCAAGTAAGAAACGATTGCGGATTCAACAACAGAGGCAGAGTATATAGCTGCGGCTGAAGCTGCCAAAGAAGCGGTCTGGATGAAGAAATTCATCTCGGAATTTGACATTGTTCCTAGCATATCGGCTCCCATCTCATTATTATGTGATAATAATGGGGCCATCGTGCAGGTGAAGGAACCTCGATCTCACCAAAGGTCGAAGCATATTCTAAGGTGCTTTCACCTAATTCGGGAGATTGCTGTAAGGGGAGATGTGATGGAAGAGCATGTACTATTAGAAGACAATATTGCAGATCCACTGATTAAGCCTGTCACATATTGTATTTGAGCGTCATCGGGAAATGATGTGCCTCAAGCCTGTGGGCAATTGGTTGTAGTACAAGTGGGAGATTGTTAGTTTTTAGGTGTTCTACAGACCAATCATAGGCCGTATAGGCCCAATGTATTGTACAATCTTGTTCAATATAATTAAGTAGTAATTAGAATGTAAACTTGTAATCTGTGGATTGCTTTGCGTTGTCCCTAGGATATGTGGTTGTAAAGTCAATTTCGAGATGGGATCTCGAATGTGAGTTTAACTATACATGGATACGTACCTTAAACTGTGATCGGAGAGTAATTACTCTGGGACATTGATTACTTGTAAATCAGCACGCATGATGTGTAGATGACCAATCTCACGGTTATAGGTGCGGGGCACCAACACATATGCGTGGGTGTTCATCCTGGGAGGATATTCACTGAACTGATCTGCTGATGAATCTTCAGATGGTTAACTATACCTAATGTCAACTGAAGATCCATCTGTCTCAATAGTATCGTTGATCCTTTGACCTGAGACATTAATGAGGTCTTGCGTGATGACAGGTGTGGTTTAATGTTTGGTTAAGTGACTTTAACTATAAGTCATGAAACACCCAATTATTAGCCACATCGGAATACATGCGAAGACTGTTAATGGTCAAGAGGGGATCGCTCAGTGTCAAGCATATCACAGACAGTTAATGAGTCATGACATAGATGCTCCACTAAATCTCTGGCCAGGGTGGTATCAGTTCGTTTGGAACGAATGTGAAATTATTATAGAGGTCATGGTCAGACGACACGATCACTAGTGGTTTGACGAAACCATACCACACGATAGGATTGGACTCATAGAATGAGCAAGAGATTATAGCGATACGGTAACTGAAGACTTACAGGTGCCAGACAGGGTGAAGATGAACCTGGCATCCTCTGGGATCACGTGGATTTGCTTGACCCAACGTGATAAAAAAGGTCTGGAACAAATTAAACGGTTATTCGGAATAACCGGTTTAATTTACTTCTAATTAGATTGGAAGTTAATGAATCTTTAAACTAGAGTGATAATGGGCCTAGAAGATCACACACAAATAACTCTTGGAGAACATAATATTATTGTATGAAAAAATGTATCAAAGCATTAAATTCTTTTGGGAAAAGAATTTATAAATGGCTTAAAAGTATATATGTAATAATATCAAGGGCATATATATAATATATGTTCTTGAGGCAAGAGGGTTTGTGCGGGTTTTGGAGAAGGAGAGCTGCGTCACTGCAAGGGTTGGTGTGGATTAAGGCTCTAGAGGCCAGACGTTTGTGTGGCTCAAAGCTTTGAGGAGTTTGGCATCGATTTTCACAAGATAATATATTCTGTGTACGGTGATAAATCTTGTGTGATTTATTTAAGACCTTTTTTGTTGCAACAATCGGAGCCCGCTCTGATTTGAGAAATCATTTTAATTTTGTTCTTCCGCTGCTGTGATTTCCCAGGGGTTATGACCGAACCCATCAGGCATGCCACGCTACGAATTTCCAGAACTCTCTAATCTTTTGCAATCAAAAGGCGAGAATTAGGAACTGCTGAAGATTTCAAAGTGACAGAGCTCATAGTGACCTTATGGAACATTGGTTTCACCCGCGACGTCGAACTCCCGCACAAAGTGAATTGAGAGCTCTGGAAAAATTATGTAAAAAAACATCAGAAAATTAGGCCTGAGAGTTCTCAATTACCTCGTTAAGGTAAATTTACATCCCAAAATTTATTTTGAATAGAAAATCATTCCTTTAATGTAATAGAAATCCTTCCTTCTCATTGTGCAATTTTTCAGAATTTTTCCTTAAGTGAAACAACTTATTTTCCTCACAATTCACTGTTCCGGGTGCATTAATTCAAATCGCATCGAGTCAGAGCGACGTCTTTCAGCCAATATTCAATTTCCAAAAATTTAAGATTATACCTCAGATGGCTCTGAATTGCGTCGGCTATAGATGATGTCTTTCATGATATCAATGTACCTTCTCTAATTTCCAATGCACTACCTCTCTAAATCATGTCGACTATGGACGACGTCTTTTATGATTTCTTCATACTTTTCACAATTTTCAACTCAGAAATTCTCTGAATCATGTCGACTATGGACGATATCTTTCATAATTTTCCAAAATTTTGTGGTACGGTCCTGATCAACCAAGGCGGTAATCCTCCAAATCACGTCGGAAATGGTCGACGCCTTTCGATCAATTTCAAACTTTCAAACCATGCCTTGTGTTCCATTGAAACACGTCAATTGAGATCGGCGCGATTCACCTTAAGTAACTGCCCGAGCCCGAGCCCCTTCTTCCTCATTCTCTCATTTGCTTTCTCTCTCTCCTACCTTCTTCGTCTTTAGTGAGAGTCTTCCTTTTTTGGCCGTTCTCCTTTCTCCAACGAGCTTCCTTAGCTGTGGCGAACCCTTCCTATCTGCGGTATCGTTACCGTCCGACCATCTTCTCATCATCTCTCATTCTCCCTTTTACTCCTCGACGTTCTTCTCATCATCTCTCACTCTCTCTTTTCCTCACTATCTAATTCTCCATTGAGAGGGGAGGACTGATCTAGAAGCGACAACGAGTGTCTGCTTCACTTGTCATAGAGGTAGACGAGGGCAAAGGTGTTGAGGTCCAAGAGGCGGTTGATGAGGCGGCCGTGCTAGTGGCGGCGGCGGCGACCTTCATAGAGGAGGAGGTGGAGTTTCCCCCTGCGGGACCGGTAGATGAATCGGCGGTAGCACCGGCCGAGGAGGTCGGTTACCCCATGGTACATCCCAAAACTTCCTTTTATAGGAATTTATGAGCGGGAAGGACCGAAAAGAGGGCTTGGATGAGTCCATGGACCCTGGCTGGAAATGCGTTAGATCCTTGCGATGCCTTTCAAAAGGCGTCGACTGCTCCCGACACGATTCACGGGAGCGGTCAACGGTCAATAAAATAATATAAAATTGACTTTAATTGACCTCCTGAGGATTAATTGACTTTTCTTGAATGATTGTAGGGCACTATGGGGGCCGAGGTCTCGTGGGACCTAGTGATCGCAGCGTATCGAGATCTGCCGGACTTTCAGAAGGCCAGGTTGAGGCATGTGGGGCTCGGGGAGTTTATAGACATAGAGCCCTTTTGGCTAGATTTGGTGCTCCTCCAAGCTCTCCAAGAGAGGTGGGATGCGGAGAGTAGGCATTTTTGATGCCATGGGGACACATGGTCCCCAGCCTAGACGTGGTGCAGATCACGGGACTTCGAGTAGAGTGCTGTGCAGTCAGTGGTAGCACCTACCCTGACTATAGGGATATGGCCAATAGGCTGCTAGGACTGATGGTAGCTACTCCTGGGAGAGAGTCTAGGATGATTGCTCGGGTGGATGTTATGGACGCCTTGGGGCTAGATGACCAGCGACAGAGGGTCGGGGAGTCTCATGAGAGCTTCTAGCATGGCTGGCCCAGACAGCGGGTGCAATGTATTGCTAGGATGCTGAGGATCGAGAGTAGACATACATGGACCTTTGATGGTGTGGAAGCCCGGAGTGTTCCCGCTCTCCTTCCACAGGGGAGGTGTCCGTCCATCACGCAACTGGGGCCATAATGGGGTTATGAATTGAAGTATGTGATCGCCAGGAGCATTACCGTGGGGTCGCTGTGCTCCACAAGATGAGTGGATTGATCGCGTCTTGTTGGAGCGGGGAGATGTGGTTTCCTCTTCTCTACCTCCGGCCGGTCGAAGGGGGAGAGCTCGGTAGTCCGTGCACAGGATGTGGTAAGAGCCCCTAAGAGAAACAGATAGAACAAAGTAAAGAAAACCGATTAGAATTGTGATATGTAGAGTCTATTCATGCAAATATATAAATAAACTAAAATTGAAAGGGGATGCACCGGATGGATGTTTGGGGAGGGAAGGTGACCATATGTTATGGCCACCCACCTCCTGTTTTTTTTTGTTTGAAACCTCTGAGGGTGAAAGGTGCTAAGTCATCCTAAGATGCATGCAATGAAGTGTACGTGTGTGCCATGGTAAACAGATGGATGGGTTGTAGAAAAGGAGGATTATGAAATGTGGTAAAGAGATGGATGCAGTAAAATAGAAAAGAAAGAGGGAAGAGTTAGAAGAACAAGCCCGTGTAGAAAGGATTCTTGGTGCTCCCGTCCTACTGCCCACAACCTCCAGACTGGCCAACCTCTCCAAGCTCCAACCCCCCACTCCGAGAGAAGTATGAGGGTTTAAATAGGGGAGAATAAAATAGGTAAAATCCATGATTTGAATCCCCGTTAATCATTAAGGAGCCAATAGGAAATGGTCAAGGGTTGGAGGTCGTGCGTTTGGCAGTCGCCGAAGTAGGGAGTGGTCGGAGTAGTGGGAGGTGAGGGTTGTGAGTGGAAGAGATCGTGGGAAGATGAAGTCAAGGAGGGTAGACGGCCAACCATCTTGCCTTCCTCTTTCGTGGAAGGCCACCAAGTTGGCCTTCCGTGAAAAGGTGGAAGGCGGAGCGGCTGGCCTTTAGGGAAGGTGGAAGGACACCAAGTTGGCCTTCCGCGAAAAGGTGGAAGGCGGAGCGGCTGACCTTCAGGGAACGTAGAAGGCCACCAAGTTGGCCTTCCCCGAAAAGGTGGACAAACGAGTGTTGGTTAATGGGCTTAGCTACTAATGGGCTGAATTAAGTGGAGAAATATGATGGACTAAATGAGATGTGCTAATGTGATGGGGGTTTAGGACCAAAAGAGGTCCACAATCGGTGTCTACAAATGCTCCTCTCGGACACCTGTTTTGCAGTGGAGCGGAGAGAAATGATAAATAGGTGTTCCGAAAATCGAACATGATTTTGGACAGCCCGAAGAAAGGATGAGCTATATCTAAGGATGATATACGAATGTGGTAAATGCATGAAAGTTAGGTATTTGGATTGCAAGGGTGATTAAGAAGGGGAACAAAATCTAAACTAGAGAATCACAATCCGTGGGACCCTCGGGTGTTGGAACCGCGAGGCCTTGGTGCACTAAGATGCATGGTGATCTGCCGCAAGGGGATCTCAAGCTGGGAAGGTGAGGAAGTGTGACTTAAAAAGATCTCAGCACAACGGGCGCATGGCGGCTTGGCACATCACATGATTGGTAAGTGAGAAAATCTTTAAGCACAGAGATGTAAGGTCTTGCAATTCCAAGAGCTAACAAACGAACAGTTACCAGAGTTAACAAATCAACAATGGGGTAAGCAGAGTGATAAATCAAGGTCATTGCCTCCAGGGCAAGGATGGATGTTTTTGGATGTTTATGCAATGTATGCTGGTTTACAAATTTAGAAAATAAATTCCTAATGCAAATGAAAGCAGGAGAGATTTATTGGCCAATCGAATAACTTGGGGAATGTAGACTCTTCACTGTTTTGTTTAAAGAGGAATTTAGAGTCTATATGTCCAAAGCTATTAGCCTCATGCGTCTTGAATTTTGCTTCAAATTTTCTGCAGCTGCAATAACGCACATCAGCAAAATGTAAATAAACAACAATCATCAGCTTTTAATGACAGATTGCAAGAAAAAAAGAGGCAAAGGTCCCTGTTGAGTCGACGCCAGCATGGAAGATATGGCCATTCTCAAAGTAGAATGCCAATCCGGCTACCTTTGGCTTCGACTCGACAACAAAAGTGTCCACCTTTTGGACATAGAATCTTTTTCCTGTATGCACAACAATGAGGGAAAAATAGTTAGCAGTATCTGTTTTCGGCCCCTTACCCCAAAAAGAGCAACTACCTTTTCCCTAGGCTTCACATAGGGTCAAGAGACCGTGTTCTACTAACCAGACGATAATGAAAATAAAAAGCAACCATGCAAATGTTGGCGGATATTAACAAATGAGGTGTGTAGTGTGGATGTTTTAAGTAAATGAAAACTTATTTTTGATTCCGACCACGTGGTGACTGCCCATTCTTTGTCTGGTTGAATGATGAAAGAGAATGCACACTCAACTTTCCAAGTATCCTAAGCACACATTTAGGTTGATTTGGGCCTCTAGACTCCTCAAACTGACCTTGATCGGCTAAGACTCATACTGATGACAATACCGTCATGCCATGTTTAGACTCCCAGCTGCTTCCGACCACCAAGTTCGCCCAAAAATGTTTTCGAGGTAAATGATTTGCCCGACCCGGGTCTCTTTCCTCACAGCCTAGAAGATATAAGATGGAACACCTTGGAACCCTAATGGTCAACCACGTGACGCTGACCCGGAATCAGACGCCGTCGCACCTATTGGTGACGCGCTTGCATTGACCTAAGCCCGAAGTTTTGAGGGTGCTCATCGAGATTATGGTTAAGAAATTGATTCACCAGAGACACGGACATTACTCTTCACCCACTTTGAACCTCTGTGATCATGTGATGATTTTTGAAAATGAACCATTTTAAAATAATATTTAGTCTTTATATAGCTATCTCATGTTAAACCTTGGGAGAGAAAAAGTGAAGAAATTTGAAGACAAACCTCACAGGAGGATCGACAAAACCGTTAAAAGATAGAGCTATGACAAAACGGATCCTTTTTTGCCTCTTAGATGCCCCTATTTACTTTTGATTTTTTAGGGTTTTGATAGATTCTATGGCCAGGCACGGTCACGACTATGCTTTTTTGTACGATTGCTTGAACCCTTTTGATTTTTCTTGACATTTTCAGGGTTATTTGCTTTTCATTTCTTATTCCACCTGCGGGAACACTACCCTCTTCACGTGCTCTAGTCCTTTACATTTCATATTTGGGCCTATTTGAGGGTTACATCTTTCGAGTTGTTGGAAACCACAACTTGCTGAGCTCAACCATTTAAGGGTGTCGACTGTCCTGATCAGTCGAGAGTCGAAGAGCAAAGGTTGCATTGGACAGCGTACTGAAGACACTGAAAATAAGGTTCTCTTTGAAAAACGTTTAAATGTGTGTATCTCATAATGACCATAGAGATCCATATGAAAGTAAAGCAGACACGTCCAAGGTTTCGGTGGACCAAAGTCTTAATGAAACCTTAATGATAACCCAATCTATCATGCAGCTAGACCTAGACAGGGGTTACATAGCAGTCACCAGACAGTTGGATTTTGTGTTTTTCTAATTTTTTTGTGATTTTCATTAAAGTATATTTTGATGCTTTTTGGATATTCACTTTTTTTTGAAATTTTGAAATTTTCAATTTTTTTTTGCATTTTTATGGGTAGAACTTCTTTAGATAGACTCCATTCCAAGTGTAACGACCCGCCACCCTATGATCGGAGACCCGATCACTAAATGGGCGTCGAATCATTATCCAACAGTCTCACACCCGGATCTTATACACACATCTGGAGGAGTAAGCATTAAACAAGATTAAATATAACATTCACACGGACTACAAGGAAGTACAGTATGCAAGAAGTAAAGTAAAAATGTCCGTCCACAGTCCAACAATAATTACATGGTCCAATAATTAAAGAAGTACAGGTAGAAATAAAGTACAACAACATCGGGGCATACCCCGGAACTGAGATAGCTGCTGGTCCGTACACCAAGGAGAACACCACGCGCCGCCACTCGCCACGAGGTCCACACCTGAAAACCGCAGGGAGTGAGCCACACCAGAACTGGGCTCAGTAGGGATCATCCGATCCCTTGCCTCCCACTCACACACCCACAAGTGCAATTACAAAGATACATGGGAATAAGATAAGTAAAGCTGTAACACATTCCTCCTAAATTCTCGATATAAACCGCATGCATTTGGAATATAACATGCATATCTCAGAAATCATTCTAGCAAGGAACCTACAACTCGCGTCTCGGCAAAACGCGTCAACCACGTCTCCGAAAGTGGGAAACACCGACCCGCTGAGACCAAACAGTAACCCCTCGGATAGCACGCTGGCTACCTCGGCGGCTACTCCTTCCCCCAGCAAACACCGACCCGCTGAGACCAAACAGTAACCCCTCGGATAGCACGCTGGCTACTCCGGCCCAACTGGCTCAGGTGGTTACTCCTTCCCCCAGCACGAGTGACACTCCAAAGGTACCACTCCGACACCGGTACAAGCTAGCTAACCCCGGGGTTCACCAGGTGACCCTCTCTACTAGGCGTCACCCCGCCACTGCTCCCGTCAGCGCTGTGTCCCTCCGCACCGACACAGGGTGTAGAACGCTACAACTGTCACTCTAGGTCCACCGAAACAGAAAACACGGCACGGTGCGATCCGGTCACGGAAGAAGTCCACGGTCGCACGACACACAACGCAGTGCCATCCGGTCACGAAGAGTTCATCTCATCGAGTATACTAACTGTATGCATTAACCGACTATCTAGCAGTATAAACACATTTTACTGGCATGGATTAGTGTAGTTCTGTCCTGAATCGCGTCGCCTGAGGCCGACGCCATTCAAGCACCCTAAACTGGTTTATGAAAATACCGGCCTCAAAATCTGGCCTAAAAGGCGTCGACACCAGTGGTCGCCTTTTAAAAGGCATCAACATCCTCAGACGCCGTTTACACCGGAAAATCCAGGAATTCCAGAAAACATTAATCGAGGGATTTCTGCCTTAAAAGGCGTCATGGTGGCTCGACGCTATTCTAAACCGCGTCGCCCACCCATGACGTCTTTTAGTCCCAGAATCCTCGAACTAAGTCCCTCAGTCGGGGTGATTTCCTGCCTAAATGGCGTCACGATGGCCCGACGTCCTTCTGAAAGGCGTCGACCATCCGTGACGTCATTTAGCGCCAGAATCCCTAACTCTTGAAACCTCGAACAAGGAGATTTCTGTCCTAAAACGCGTCGTACTGCCCTGACGTCCTTCTGAAAGGCGTCGACCAGGCACGACGCCGTTTAGTGCCAGAAACCTGGTTCCCTGGTTCGATCCGATGGTTTCTCCCTTAACCCCAAATACCCCGAAAAGGCCCCAAAACAGAAGGGGAGGAAAAGAAGTTCATCCACCACAAATATGCTACAAATCCACATTCACGAACACGGCCATACCCACAAGAATACCCCCTAAACATGCTCAATCTAGCCCAAAATACATCACAACACGCCTAAGAAAACACGAGCAACACATACAAGGTTCGTCCCCCTACCGGTTACTTGAACTCCTCCTGGCTCCGTGTCGCCGAACCGCCGCACTGCAGACCGCCGCCGGTACCCCCGAGAACGTCGCCACTCCGCCGGGACGTCGGCCGCCGTCCGGAGAATGGAACGCCGCGAAGGAAGTGGTGGTGGCAGAGGTGAGAGGTAGGGAGGCGTTGGAGTGGTGGAAGAGGAAGAAGAGGAAGGGAAAGGGGAAGAGTGGGATGGGAGGAGGCGGAGAGGGAGAGGAGAGAGAGTGAAAGGGTGAGAATGAGAGAAAGAAAGGAGGGCTCGCGGGGTCAATCAGAAACTGCCTAAAACGCGTCGAGCGAGAGAGACGCCTATCAGATGACAGGACGGGCCGTACTGACAGCTCTCTGAAACGCGTCGACCACCACGGACGCCGTTCAGCTGACATGTCAGGCACCGTACTCTGACACCGCAGGGTGGCAGTCTGAATCGCGTCGTCCATCATGGACGCCGTTCAGACGACGAGACAGGGGCCGTACTCTCGCGGCCCGAAACCCGCCCACGTGGCGCCCACGTGGCACAACAGCAACAGACGTAAATGGCGTCCACACAACCTGACGCCTTTTGAAAGGCGTCGAGCAGTGCTGACGTCATTCAGTCAGAAAGCTCGAGACCCCACACGGCCTAATCCAGGGGATCCGGCCCGAAACCGACCCGAACACTGAACCTGAAACCTCAGTCCTTACATTCTCCCCCCCTTAAAGAATTTCGTCCCCGAAATTGCCTACGACGAGTAACGATAGTGAAGTAGAACCACCACCGACTCACATGGGAACTTACCAGAAAAGGTAGGAAATTGTTCCCGTAACTCAAACCCGTACTCCCAGGTCGCCTCGTTCCCAGAACTCTACTCCTAAATCACTCAATCCAAAGGTACGACTTGGTTTCGGGGAACCTGTCACTTGTGACCCTCGACATGAACTGAACATTCTGGAAAGGACAAGTCCTCAGCAACGACGCATGAAACGCACTGCACTAGTCTAATAACCTCGGCACACTAATAAACCAACTATGATCCTGCCAACTGCCTCTTTGCCAATCTCAGACCAAATCACAGAAAATCGACACGGCCATCTGAACAAAGCCTCATAAAGCGCCATGCCAACGCCAGAATAGTAACTGTTATAATACGCAAAACTCCACTGCAAACAAACGCTGCTCCCGAGAACCTCCTCTGTAAGGACTGAGGTTTCGGGTTCTGTTTTCGGGTCGGGTTCGGGTCGGATCCCTTGGTTTGGACCCTGTGGGGGGTCTTGAGATTCCTGGCTGAATGGCGTCAGCACTGCTCGACGCCTTTCAAAAGGCGTCCGGTTGTGTAGACGCCATTTAGGTCTGCTGGTTGTTGCGCCACGTGGGCGGGTTTCGGGCCACGAGAGTACGGCCCCGGTCACATCGTCTGAACGGCGTCCAGGTTGGCCGACGCGATTCAGACTGTGACCTTTGCGATGTCAGGGTGCGGCGCCAGAGCGTTGTCAGTACGGCCTGTCCTGTCGTCTGAACGGCGTCCACGGTGGGCGACGCGTTTCAGACCGCTGTCAGTACGGCCGTCCTGTCAGACTGATAGGCGTCTACCTCGATCGACGCGTTTTAGCAGGATTCAGATGGACTTAGCGAGCCTCTCCTTCTTTCCCTCATTTTCGCCTTCACTCTCTCTCTCTTCGCCCTCTCCGACTCTCTTTTCCCCTTCCCTTCCTCTTCTTCCTCTTCCACCACTCCAACACCACCTTACCTCTCACCTCTACCTCCACCACTTCCTTCGCGGCGTTCCCTTCTCCGGACGGCGGCCGACGTCCCGGCAGAGTGGCGGCGTCCTCGAGGGTACCGGCGGCGGTGTGCGGTGCGGCGGGACGGCGGCATGGAGCTTGGCGGAGTTCAAGGATCGGTAGGGGGACGAACCTTGCATGTGTTGCTCGTGACTTTCCTTGGCATGGCATGATGTGTTTTGGGTTAGATTGAGCATGTTTAGGGGGTGTCTTTGTGGGTATGGCCGTGCTTATGAACGTAGATTTGTAGCATGCTTGTGGTGGATGGTTTCCTCTTCCTTCCCCTTCTATTTTGGGGCTTTTTCGGGGTTAAGGGTGAGACCCTCGGGTTGAACCAGGAAACCTGGTTTCTGGCGCTAAATGGCGTCGTGCCTGGTCGACGCCTTTCTGAAAGACGTCGGGTCAGTACGACGCGTTTTAGGGCAGAAACCTCCCTGTTCGAGGTTTCCTGAATTAGGGGTTCTGGCGATAAATGACGTCATGGATGGACGACGCCTTTCAGAAGGACGTCGGGCCATCATGACACCATTTAGGCAGGAAATCCCCCCGTTTAAGGGTTCTGCAATCTGGATTTCTGGGTTGAATGGCGTCTGGCGAACCTGACGCGTTTTAAACGGCGGCTTCACTGGTGGACGCGTTTTAAGGGATAATCTGGCTTTTAATGAACCTGTCTGAGGGTCTTGAATGGCGTAGACCTCGGTCGACGCGATTCAAGACAGGAATGCTTAACTCTGGTTATCTGATACATGTTTAACGGTGGGATGATTCAAATGCATGCTTTGAGTTGTATACTGAGACTGAGGACTTCTGCATGTATGAGATTTCATCATGTTGTGTGTGTGTGCTTATACGAATATGGATTCAGAATGACTATGGTTTCCGTTTGTCACCATGGACCGATGGGGACAGGGTCATGGTGTCTGTGAGCTGTACCGGTGGGAGAAGGGGTACATGTTGTGTTTTACCTTTGGCTGAAGAAAGCAGGATCGCCTTGAGCCCGACGGGCCGGAGTAGCCGGTGTGCTATCCGAAGGGTCGCTGTTTGTCCTCAGCGGGTCGGAGTTTCCCTTGTTTGTCGTGGCAGCTTCCGGCGTGTTTCTTGCTGTGGAGCTGGTGGTGGTACTGGTGGGAGTTGGTTTACCCTTTAGCCATTGGGCCTGATGTGACCTTTGATCAAGGTTACGAGTGGTACCCTTAGCCCTTTGGCCTGACGCAGCCCGGGAGAGTTGAGTTTGTGGGTAGTTCCTGTATCTTCGGCTTGACGGGGGTTCGCCGGTCCCCAGGGCTCTCCTGAAGCGCTGAGGCCTAGCGTGAAGGCAATCCGGACGGTAGGACAGTAGTCTAGACTGCTTGTGTGCATACGTAGCTGGCAGTGGCGGTACACTGGTTCCAGCTAGTCCTAGTTTGACTCACTGCCTCACCCTACAGTGCCCCGGAACACTGTAGGGGTGGACAGGCGTGAGTAGTGGTGGTAGTGTTGGGAGGCGACGTTTGACTTCGGTCGACAGTGTGGTTCAGTCGCTTCGTGGACTTTGGCTGTGAGTCGTGACTTTGTGTTGGGTTCTTCGGGTTACTTAGAATGGTTCTTGCTACACTGCTTATCGTACGTTTCATATCAGAGTTGGGTGCTGTGTTTACTGCTTTACTTAATTGCCATATATTCCTGTTGTTACACTTGTGGGTGTGTGAGTGGGAGGCAGGGGATCGGATGATCCCTACTGAGCCCATTTCTGGTGTGGCTCACTCCCTGCGGTTTCAGGTGTGGACCTCGTGGCGAGCGGAAGCGTGGTGTCTTCTTGGTGTGCGGACCAGCAGCTGTCTTAGTTCCGGGGTATGCCCCGATGTTGTTGTACTTCCTTCTGCCTGTACTTATTTAATTGTTGGACATGTAATTATTGTTGGACTGTATACGGACATTGTTATTTTCCTTCCTGCGCACTTGCTTACCTTGTAGTCCGTGTGATTGTTATATTTAGACTTGTTTAGCACTTACTCCTCCAGATGTGTTGTGTGAGATCCGGGTGTGAACCCGCAGTTAATGGGCCGACATCCATTTAGTGACCGGGTCTCCGGTCATAGGATGGCGGGTCGTTACATCCTCAGTCTAGGCACATGCCCCGAGCAAAACTTCCAAAATCTAAATGGCCCTCTCAGACTGCCCATCAGCCTCGCGATGATAGGCCGGGCTGAAGGCTAACCGCATATTCGAGGCCTTCCAAGAACTCTTCCCACAACTAAGAAGTGAATCTCAAAGCCCGATCTGACATGATGAACAAAGACACACCGATTAGTAAGAGATGATCCGACACACCAACAGTTCTGCCAACCTACAGACTGACCAGTCCTTCCTGATAGCCAGGATGTGCACTGACTTGGTCAATTGCTCAATGATAACCCAGATCATGCCCCCACCATCAGGGGATAAAACAATCCTAGCATAAGCCCAAAGTCACGAGCTCCTGTTCCCATACCGGGATTGGTAAGGACTGCAACCATGCTTCCGCTGCGCCACTCTGATGTTCAACCTAACCCGACGACAATTTAAGTACCAAACCACAAAATCCACCCCATCCTTCTTCCTACTGAACCATCTCAAGCAATGATACGACATACTTATTCAGGAAGCACTATTTATCTAGAACAGTGCGCCTCCAAAAACACATCTGCGCACGTTCTCCATGGCCGGAACACAGGGTCAGCCTCTGAACCCCACTGTACCATCAACCTACAATTGAACTGGCCAAAATGGTTCTATCAGCCTCACGTGGAACCCAGAAAGAAGATTCCACGATCAGCTTGAATCCTCATCATACAAATAACGCCTCTGGATCTAAAGCGTAACCACCACAGCTGCCTACTCAAGTCATGAATGGATGGTTCCCCTCATAGCTTGTTCAACTGCCTATAGGCATAGGCCACAATCTTACCAAGTTGCATCAGAACCGTCCCCAGACTTCGATGTGATGCATCTGAACAAACCACTCTTACACTGGAACCTAATAGAAGTACCAACATTGGAGTCAAAGTGAGGCGAGCTTTTCAACTAGATGAAACTCCGCTCACACTCCTCGGTCCACATGAAACGAACTCCTCTACAAGACAACCCTGACAAAATAGGGGTCGCTATCAAAGAAAACCTCTAGACCAATCGTCGATAAAATCCTACAATGCCAAGAAGCTCTCGGTCTCCGCTAATGGCGTCGGCCTGATCCAATCCATAACTACCTCAGTTCTGACTGTATTCACTACAATACCCTCATCGGTCACATACTTACACGGGACTCCATACACATAATCGGTCAATCAAGTCAATACCAAGTTAATTATGTTCCATGATTCCGCCAAAATTGATAAACCAACATCATTATATATAACAACCTCACAAAGTACATTTTACAATACAGATTCCCCACCATGCATAATACATAAAAAGTGTCATAACGCTCACAATCACTACCTACTAAGACAAGATAGGAGTGCTCATGTAACCCAGCATCTCGGACCTCCACTGAAAGAACACACAACACCATACTAGGTACCGGGCTCCTACTGACCACTCGGCTCCTCGCCTGTCTTATCTCTCTGGGGACAATTCCTCAAAAAATGCCCCCTCTTGCCGCAGTCAAAACAACCACTAGTTACCAATGGACACGTCCGACTGCCATGATGACCACCACAATGGGAACAATGATCTGCCGCAACCTGCCTCGCTCCCTGCCGCCTGCTAGCCACAGTCTGCCTCTGCTGAGCCGAACCATCTCTGTTCTTACCACAGGGCATCTCTTGGGACCCGAATTCAAAGGAACTCGAACCGCCTAACGAAAAGACCGTTAATTTGCCCTTACCTTGCTGCTTCCCTCGTGCCGATCGCTCCAATTCTCTCGCCATCTGTTGGAATTAAGTCTCCACCGCTACTGCGTATTGAGCTGCTGACGCCAGATCTCTCCAACACTGGGATGCCACCATTGTCCTCAGATCATATCGGAGTCCACCCACAAATCTCTCTACTCTAAACTCCTCGTGCTCAGATATATGTGGAACGAATCCTTCAAGAGCCGCAAACTTTGCTTGGTATTCTGAAACTGACATCTCATTATGCACCAATTCCATAAACTCCCTTTCCTTAGACTTCCGGACGTGCCCAGAAAAGTATTGTCCACTAAACTCTCTCACAAACACCTCCCAAGGGATTTCTCTCAAGGGCCTATCTGCGAACATCACCTTCTTGGTAGTAGCCCACCACTCATATGCATTATCCTTCAATAAGTAGGTTGCCAACAAGGTTTTCTCATTCTCGGCACATTCGAGGACGTCAAATGCCTTCTCCATTTCCTTAATCCAAAAAGCTGCCTCGTCTGGAATTGGTCGACCTGTGAAAGAAGGGGTCTCCAACCTCAAGAACCGCTCCAAAATCGTAGGCTGGTCGTCCTGAAAATTGGATCCCTCGCCACCGACTCCCTGCTGGTATCTAGACATAGCTCCAATCATAGCTTCCATGAAACGATTCGCCTTACGCCCTTCTGCACCTGAGCTAACATTGTCTGCTCTCGAACCACGAGCCAACGCTACTCTCTTCCTCGGTGCCATCACTGCCCCACGAACGCAAAAATCAACACAAATACGTCAAAACCTATCAATCTATACCAGCAGCCATCGCCTGTACAGACTCGTACTTATTGTTGGACTACGATATCTAATCCAGTTTAGCACATACTCGACCACACTGAGCACTGATACCAATTGTAACGACCCGCCACCCTATGATCGGAGACCCGATCACTAAATGGGTGTCGAATCATTATCCAACGGTCTCACACCTGGATCTTATACACACATCTGGAGGAGTAAGCATTAAACAAGATTAAATATAACATTCACACGGACTACAAGGAAGTACAGTATGCAAGAAGTAAAGTAATAATGTCCATCCACAGTCCAACAATAATTACATGGTCCAATAATTAAAGAAGTACAGGCAGAAGTAAAGTACAACAACATCGGGGCATACCCCGGAACTGAGATAGCTGCTGGTCTGTACACCAAGGAGAACACCACGCGCCGCCACTCGCCACGAGGTCCACACCTGAAAACCGTAGGGAGTGAGCCACACCAGAACTGGGCTCAGTAGGGATCATCCGATCCCTTGCCTCCCACTCACACACCCACAGGTGCAATTACAAAGATACATAGGAATAAGATAAGTAAAGCTGTAACACATTCCTCCTAAATTCTCGATATAAACCGCATGCATTTGGAATATAACATGCATATCTCAGAAATCATTCTAGCAAGGAACCTACAACTCGCGTCTCGGCAAAACGCGTCAACCACGTCTCCGAAAGTGGGAAACACCGACCCGCTGAGACCAAACAGTAACCCCTCGGATAGCACGCTGGCTACCTCGGCGGCTACTCCTTCCCCCAGGAAACACCGACCCGCTGAGACCAAACAGTAACCTCTCGGATAGCACGCTGGCTACTCCGGCCCAACTGGCTCAGGTGGTTACTCCTTCCCCCAGCACGAGTGACACTCCAAAGGTACCACTCCGACACCGGTACAAGCTAGCTAACCCCGGGGTTCACCAGGTGACCCTCTCTACTAGGCGTCACCCCGCCACTGCTCCCGTCAGCGCTGTGTCCCTCCGCACCGACACAGGGTGTAGAACGCTACAACTGTCACTCTAGGTCCACCGAAACAGAAAACACGGCACGGTGCGATCCGGTCACGGAAGAAGTCCACGGTCGCACGACACACAACGCAGTGCCATCCGGTCACGAAGAGTTCATCTCATCGAGTATACTAACTGTATGCATTAACCGACTATCTAGCAGTGTAAACACATTTTACTGGCATGGATTAGTGTAGTTCTGTCCTGAATCGCGTCGCCCGAGGCCGACGCCATTCAAGCACCCTAAACTGGTTTATGAAAATACCGGCCTCAAAATCTGGCCTAAAAGGCGTCGACACCAGTGGTCGCCTTTTAAAAGGCGTCAACATCCTCAGACGCCGTTTACACCGAAAAATCCAGGAATTCCAGAAAACATTAATTGAGGGATTTCTGCCTTAAAAGGCGTCATGGTGGCTCGACGCTATTCTAAACCGCGTCGTCCACCCATGACGTCTTTTAGTCCCAGAATCCTCGAACTAAGTCCCTCAGTCGGGGTGATTTCCTGCCTAAATGGCGTCACGATGGCCCGACGTCCTTCTGAAAGGCGTCGACCATCCGTGACGTCATTTAGCGCCAGAATCCCTAACTCTTGAAACCTCGAACAAGGAGATTTCTGTCCTAAAACGCGTCGTACTGCCCTGACGTCCTTCTGAAAGGCGTCGACCAGGCACGACGCCGTTTAGTGCCAGAAACCTGGTTCCCTGGTTCGATCCGATGGTTTCTCCCTTAACCCCAAATACCCCGAAAAGGCCCCAAAACAGAAGGGGAGGAAAAGAAGTTCATCCACCACAAATATGCTACAAATCCACATTCACGAACACGGCCATACCCACAAGAATACCCCCTAAACATGCTCAATCTAGCCCAAAATACATCACAACACGCCTAAGAAAACACGAGCAACACATACAAGGTTCGTCCCCATACCGGTTACTTGAACTCCTCCTGGCTCCGTGTCGCCGAACCGCCGCACTGCAGACCGCCGCCGGTACCCCCGAGAACGTCGCCACTCCGCCGGGACGTCGGCCGCCGTCCGGAGAATGGAACGCCGCGAAGGAAGTGGTGGTGGCAGAGGTGAGAGGTAGGGAGGCGTTGGAGTGGTGGAAGAGGAAGAAGAGGAAGGGAAAGGGGAAGAGTGGGATGGGAGGAGGCGGAGAGGGAGAGGAGAGAGAGTGAAAGGGTGAGAATGAGAGAAAGAAAGGAGGGCTCGCGGGGTCAATCAGAAACTGCCTAAAACGCGTCGAGCGAGAGAGACGCCTATCAGATGACAGGACGGGCCGTACTGACAGCTCTCTGAAACGCGTCGACCACCACGGACGCCGTTCAGCTGACATGTCAGGCACCGTACTCTGACACCGCAGGGTGGCAGTCTGAATCGCGTCGTCCATCATGGACGCCATTCAGACGACGAGACAGGGGCCGTACTCTCGCGGCCCGAAACCCGCCCACGTGGCGCCCACGTGGCACAACAGCAACAGACGTAAATGGCGTCCACACAACCTGACGCCTTTTGAAAGACGTCGAGCAGTGCTGACGTCATTCAGTCAGAAAGCTCGAGACCCCACACGGCCTAATCCAGGGGATCCGGCCCGAAACCGACCCGAACACTGAACCCGAAACCTCAGTCCTTACACCAAGGGTGAGGCAATTCTTCTCCATTTTCATTGACTAAGCGATAGTCATTTCCTGAATATACCTCCTTAATTACAAATGGACCCTCCCAATTTTTTTGTAATTTGCTCTTGGAACCAGAAGCTTTAATCATTTTTCTCTTTAAAACCATCTCCCTGATCTCAAATTTTCTTTTAAGAACTTTCTTTGCATAGAATCTTGCAATTCTATTTCTATAAACTTGTGCATGGTCTGCCGCCATTATCCTTCTCTCATCCAATAGTTCTAGTTGGGTTAGCATGGTTTCACGACGCTCAACGTCGTTGATTTCTTGATCCAACTGCACTCTTAGTGAAGAAAGGAGGATCTTATATGGGAGTACCGCATCCGTCCCGAATGTCAATGCATATGGTGTTTGTCCCGTGGGTGTTCTAACAGAGGTGCGATACGCCCAGAGAGCGTCAACTAAGCGATCAGTCCAATCTGAATAGTTATGAGATTTACAAGTCCTTTTGATAGTTCGGATGAGAGTTTTACTGGTGGCTTCTGCTTGTCCATTTCCTTGTGGGTGGTATGGCGAAGAATGATGCAAATTGATACCATACTTATTGCACATGTCGTGGAGCTCCTGAGAGACAAATTGTGGTCCATTGCCGGTGACGAGATCGCGCGGTGTCCCGAACCTGGCGAGGATGTTGCGCCTGATGAATTTCACCACTGTGGATGCCTTGATTTCTGTGAATGCTTCACCTTCAACCCATTTTGTGAAATACTCAGTGGCAGTTAAGATGAAAGATTTTCTTCTTACTTCTCTTGATCGATCTTCTAAAGGTCCTATAACATCAAATGCCCACATGGCGAATGGCCACGGGGAAACGATGGGATGGAGGGATGATGAAGGAGCATGGATTTTGTCGGCATGTAGCTGACATTTTAGACACCTTCGAACAAATAAAGTGCAGTCTGCCTCCATTGAAGGCCAATAGTAGGATTTAAGGAGTTTTTGAGCTAAAGCGCGGTCGTTTACATGACCCCCGCATTCGCTAGAATGAACAGCTTTAAGGATCTGGGGAATTTCTGTATCATCTAGACCCCGAAGGAGTATTCCAGGGAAGGACCTTCTATAGAGTAACCCACCTAGAATGATGTAGTGTTGGGACGCTCGGCGGATGGCCTTACGATCTGAAGCTGTAGCATAGGCCGGGAAAGTTCCATCTTGGAGGAAATTCAAAATGTCGAAAAACCAAGGATTCCCATCGTCCCAGTTAGGAGTGAGTTCCTCAGTTATCCTCACATTCCTTGTTCTTCGTAGCCCACGAAGCCTCCGCTGTTCGCCACAATGATCGCCGCATCGCGCGGACGATTTTCCGTCGAACGGGAGTCGGAGAAGCGGCGGAGCAGATCCGGGGGTCCGGACTTGTCTGGGGTGCCATAGAGAGAGAGGAAGAGAGGAGGGGGCGGCTAGGGTTAGCAGCATCCTGGCCTACTTAGCCTGTTCGCTATATTTTATACTAACCGCGCGATTTTTCATAAAAACTGTCGGTTTATATAAAATCCACTTTATTATCCATCACCTTGAGAATCATTTGCGTGTGACCCTCTAGACCCAATAACCAGTCCGGTTAATGGCCCAATAAGCCCAGTGACTCCTCACTGGCTTGATTAATCAATTAATAACTCATATTAATTGATTAATCAATCGAATTAATGTCGTACATCGAATTCGATCGGGCCTTCGATCACGTTGGGTGCCAAGCAACACCGCGTGAACCCAGAAGGTATCGGGGTTAAGTAACCCACTCTTGGAACCTTTCCGCCGACAGTTACCGCGTGGATATAATCTTCCATTTGCACAATGCTCTCGAGTCAACTCAGGGTATAGTAAACCGTCAAACCCTAATCAGTCGACTCACTTGGATCGGATGCTGCCAAATAATATCGAAAAACTCTTTTCCCGATATTATCGTCCGCCCTTGCCAGGAACTTCTGCGCATCCTTCCTAGAGCATTCTCTCTCTAAGTATCGAGAGCGAATGATTCCTTATTGACACTCAATTCCCTTCGACGGTATTCCGATGTACCTGATCCTTGGCTGTTTAGAATCCCGTGGTTAGAGATTCATAAACCAAGGTCAAAGCACATAAGTCCACTGACAAGGTGTCCTTGGTGTCTCAGGTCCGAGGACCATCCACGCAACTGTAACAATATAATTAAACTGGTTGACAGTGAGGTACAATACCATCCAGCGATTCAGTCAGATCAATTCTGTGAACTCATTCTCTAATGAGCACCTACAGGTTTGCCTTAGTATCTCCACACAAGTGACTATGAGATCAGTCACCCTCATCATATGAGCAAGAGTAATATGTACTAGTCTAACCGGATATCCGATGTCCTTCTCGGATATCCTCCGATTAGGAACTATTAAGAATATGTATGTTTAAGTGATCAGTCTCACTAGTATGTTCTCATCATAATCTGATCACTATCGCACATATTCACGGACTTCATTATGAGAAGATAATAATATGAATTTACACATAATGAATGATGCCATTATATTAACAAATGAACGAGATTACAAAATCATATTGCCTTGTAAGCCACCTAAGACTAGCACAAACATCCTACGACGAGGGACAATTCAGAATATGTGTTTATAGGTCATCGGTCTCATTATTATGATCTCATCATAATCCGATGACCGTTGTACATATTCATGGACTTCATTATGCGCAATAATAATAAACACGCCAATCTACATAATGAAATATATATATATATATATATATATATATATATATATATATATATATTATTGAACCAGACTGAAATAGGTGCCTCGTGATTAACTTAGAGGCCACCTATATCTATCAATCTCCCACTTGGACTCAAAACCTTCGCATTTGATCTCCATCAAATCTAAGTGATGTTCACATTAAATCTATGATTAAGCCTTGGTCCGAGATCTGCTAAATCATTCATAAATGGAATAATTTCCATTATGTTATTTCCTCTTAATTCTTTGTCCGTGGACTTGTGAAAGAGCCTCTTAATGTTCTACAACTTCTGATGAGACCATGGCTCAACCACAAAATTGATCGCTCCCACTGTTGTCCTACAACAACAGAACGAGATCGGAGACCTTTAAGAAGTACATTTAGTTCAAAGATGAACTCTTTCATCCATACTGTTCCAATAAAAGTATCACTTGTTAATGTCGTCATCTTAATATCGTGTTATGGGTTGGAATCTTTCCAATCCATTTTTTTCTTATTAGAAGGTTAAACCCATGCCTGATTTGAAATTTGAGTCAGTGTGACTTATTGTTTCAAATCATCCTCTCCATATACAAGAGTGTATCCTTAGCACTTCTCAAGTACTTAGTGATATGTTTCACTCCTTCTATCTAGGTTTCCCTGAATCCTTCAAGGAACCTTTCCTTAAAGATATAAATTTCATATCTCAACAATTGAGATTTATTATGAAATTTATGTTAAACATTTTGACATACAGGGTAAGGTAACATCCTCATCGATCTATATTAATAGATTCATATTCTCAATACGCAGGATGTTGCATCCAAACCTATTATGAAGAAGAATATGGATAATAATATTTTTACTGATAGTAACATCCCGATATCATTCTCAATAACTTTGATGTTATTATCACAAAACATTACTAATCTGGCTATGCTTCCATTGCTTTTCTTGAACACACACAATCTGTGATCATTCTTAATGATCACGTAGTATTTGACCATTAAGCCAAAACTTTTATTACAACTTTGGGAAGCTTTAGTTTGACTGAAAATGACTTTTGAAATCATAATATGCTTCCTAGATATTCTAAAAGCTTTAAAGGTGTATCATATATATTTTATCTTCAATCACATTCAGGGAATGCTTTTTAATATCTAACTTCTATTTCATCATCATGATAGGCAGTATTGACAAGTAGAATTCTAATAAACTTATTTATGGTAACCATTGAGGAAAAACTTGTCTAAGTCAACACTTTGACGTTGACCATTTCCTTCAGTTTACCACATAAGTTTTAAATAGTCCATTTTTATTAATCTTCATTATGAAGATTTACTTGCTTTTGACAGGTACAATACTCTCAAGCAATACTATCAAGTTCTGAACATAATAGGTGTTATGGACTATAGCTTAGAACTCTTAACTTCTTGCCAATTTAAAAGTTATAATTATGATAGAGAACTTCCTCATAGATTTAGGATTATGATCCACATCTTTGAGTTCCTCTCATTCTGCTATCTCTGATATGTCAAACATATCAGACTAGCCATTGAGAGAATCTCAAAATCTATGATGCTCTCTAATGTGTGTTGTGAACAGTTCCAAACATCCGAAAATTATCTAATAATCTTGTGTTAATTTATGAGTCTAAAACTTCTTCTAGTCTTATTAGCTCCCACTGTTTTCTTTGAGGACATGTTCCTCTTTTTAGAAGACAGCTTTCAATACGATAATTATTCCATTATCGACTGGTCAATAAAATAAAATCCAAACTCTTTGGACATCTCACAAATTCACATTACGCTGTATCCTTTTAGATCCAACTTCTTTAGATCATGTCTTTTCCAAAAGATTAGGACATAACTTGACTTTAACATCCTTAAAATCATGTTAGTTTATAATTCACATCTCATATGAATTATTGCATCTCCATATCTTATATGGATATACTGACTTATTTGGAACCATATGTAAAGTATGGACATCTAATGTTCATACTCATATATTTATACAAGAATATAAGAGTTAGACAAATCTTATTATAAATATAGCACTATATCCAATAAAGTGCTATTACTCATTATATCATATTGCTATGATATACAATGAGGATTTATCGAGAGTGGATACAATTATTCTTTTCTTGACTTGTGTGAATCCCGTGCTCAAGTATTAATTTCTTTGATCAAATCGAAGAATTTGATATTCTTTCAATTAGTCACTTCATCTTGATTTTTTATACCTTAATCTCTTAGATGAATTCAACTAGTAATTCAGCAAGTACACAGCCAAATCTTTCCAAGACAAAACTATTAAGGTAAGTCAATAGAAGTGATTATCTTTGTCCTTAAGTAGATATTGGGCTATTTACATCAACATGTATAAACTCCAATAATTTGTACTTATCGCACAACCTAGTGTACAATGCCATAGATAATCATGATTCACTAAGCTTCATTTCTATAGGAGACTTGTGAACATTCATCATATGATATGTCACATCAAGAATCTATAGTGCATTGACTGGTTTTAAAATCTTTCATTCTATTCTTAAAACCAAATGGAACAACGCTTGTTCCTCCTCAGTCAATGTTATTCACTTTTATAATTCTTGATAATTATTGTAACTAAATAATAATTATTTAGTTTCATATTAATCTCTTAAAAGTATACAAAGATTTACTGTCTCACAGTAACCTATGTATTTCGTGAACTATTGCTGAGTCTAACTCAACATTTTCATTTTATCCATCTTTACTTGTCTAAATCTGCATATTATTGTAGATTTGAGAATCATTTCCAATAACTCATATTGGAGACACTAACTCTCCAATAGACATGCAAAATTAGATAATAAGAATATCTAAAACTTCTTACAAGTTTCATATTCTTATTTACCTTTTTCCAATATCCTTATATTAGTTGCGGTGGGAGAACTGCTCATTATCTCTTTCAGCGGACTTCCCTATATCCATCTCAGATGTGGGTTTGACTATTTAAGATCTTATCTTTAGCCTTTCTAAAAGGCATACCATAAATATATCTTCTTCTTGGTTTCATCTAAGTAAGAGATTTCATGATATCTGACTAGCATAGTGGCTATCATATGGCCCTGAAGACATTCTCCAGAGACCTTTTGGCAATATGAATTTAAGAAACTTTGACATCCAATATGCCAAGTCTCGGATTAATTGACGATATTTCAATTAATAGAGGAAAATAAATGATTTAAACAGTCAGTTCTTATAATTCAATTATGGACTTTTATTTTGAATTATTTCTCATCGTTTTTCGACGGACTGTATAACCCTCAAGTATACAGAACGGGAGACTCCGATGGTCTCCTAACAGAGATCATAATCTCAATGACTTGTAGTACAGCCTTGAGGATAGCACAACAGACTGTACTACAATCAAAGAGCATCCATCTCATGAGACTTGCAACTCTTTGGAACATCTGATCGTAGCTTTGGTCCCCAGAGATTTAATGGCCTTGTGGATAACACAACAAACCATTAATTCTGGTCTAAGCATTACCACCGTTACGAGACGGGCATAGATTTGCATGTAACCCTTGTGGTAGCACAACAAAGCTACATGGTTCCTCTACTCTGATCAGAAGACATCTTATACCATAGCTAGAGTCTCTCCTCACAATTAGACAAGCCTTGTGATAGCACAACAAACCTGTTTAAGGAATTTGAGTCCTATGACTATCACGATGGAGGACCACGCATTAAGTTCTCAATTACTTACGTTACGGCTCAAACTTTAGCGAGGGTTTTAAATAACTTTTATCTTGGTCTCTTCCTAGGTGATAATTTATAATATATCATATATATATTTAACTATACCTAGATAATATCAATTGATTTATAATCAAAAGAAAAACACGCATTAACTATACATGTTCATTATGTGGACAACACGGTGATTAACTGGAGCCATACAATTAATCACCATAAGTATATAACATTTATATAATTAAAACATGTAAACACACAGGTATGGGTGATCTCATCTCCTATCGCCTTCCTGGTTGCACTTGTGGATCATCTTCGCCTCTCCTCGGCCAGCGCGATCAATTACAACGAAAAAAATAATAGAATTTGAAACATTTTTCAAATACAAATTAGTCGTAAAAGAAAGCCTTATGGCCGAGTATAATAATGAGGGAGATAGAATTACATCGGAATGAGAGAGAGAGAGGCACGTATGTCTCATTAATTAACATTTAATTAACCCATATATCACAGTCCAAGATAATCCACATAATCACACACCATTACGTGATATGACATTAACTAAGTGCATGTCCATGACCACCATAAATTTTAACCATCCACACATGATAAAACACATCATATGAAGGCTAAATTTTTTGAAAAATAATAATTTGGGTTTTCTTAAAACCTGGGTACAAATCAAAATTAGATATTTTGAATTCTAGAAAATCTCATTTTCTATCGTGCATTTAAATGTAATTTAAAGCATTAAAACACATCAACATGTGCACTCAAGACTAAAATTAAAATTCTAAAATATTTCATGCATAATTTAGAACACTTCTAAATTAATTAATCTAACACTCAGATTAATTTTAAATCACATTAACAACAATTATTAATGTGAAATAATCTAACAATTAGATAGAATTAAAAAATTCCTTAATAACTCTTATAAAAGAATTTCTCATTCTAATTATTAATTCCTTAACAACTTTTTGTTAAGAACCCCCTTATTAAAAAATATTTCTCATAACAATTATTAAGAAAAATTAAGTAGAACATTTCTAATTAAAATTGCTCTAACAATTAGACTTATTTAATCTTTTAATAACTTTTATCAAAAGATCATATTAAGTTAATTAGATCTTTGAAAACATTAATTAAAATATCCTTGAGAAAATTAATTAATTTATCTTAATAACTATTATTAAGACTTAATTAATTCTTAATAACTTTTATTAAGGTATATTTCTCAAGAAATAAGTAACTCTAGCAATAATTTATTATTAAGAGTTAACTTATCACTTAATAACCTTTATTAAGTGTCTCTTAATTAATCATTAATTTCACAACAACAATTGTTAGGAAATTAAATATATAATCACTTAATAGAAATCAATTAACAACATTTGTTTAATTCATTTAAAAGTCGTAACTTAAAACGAATTAACAACTCTTGTTAATCATTAAATTAAAATTAAATTAACAACGTTTGTTAATTATATTTAAGATCGCATCTCAAATTAACCCCTCTAATCACTTTTATTAAAATAAAATTAACAACGTTTGTTAATTTATTTTAACATCACATCTTAACAAATAAGACCCCTTTTAAACTCAAAACTATAAATTAAACATAAAACATATTTTAAATAAAATTTATTTTAATTTTAGATTAAAAAGGGGATTAAGATTCCTTTAATAAAGTGTTATGGGGCAATAAAGGGTTATTAGGTTGGGATTTTAATGGGTGAAAGGGCTTACTGGGTAGGTCAAGACCCTGATTTGGCCGGGTCCAGACGCCCGGAGGGGCCGGGTTGCAGGGGCGCTTGGGCTGGCTCGGGACCGGCTGGTCTAGGCGCCCAGCGCCTGGCTTGCCTGGCCTGGGGTTAGGGTTAGGGCTTCCTGCCTATAGCTGCCGCTGCTAGCCCCGGAAAATCGGTCCCTTTCTTGCTCGTTTCTGGTGCCGGCAGGGTGAAGGCCGGCCAGAGGTTGCAGGGGACGCTTCCCCTTTCCTTCCCTGATGCCGGCAATGGCCGGCCGATGACCCTCCTCCCTCTAGTAGCCTCGACGAATGGCAGTTGAACACCGGCCCTCAACACCCTCCCCTTTCCAGTTTTCTCCTCCGGCGCAGGTAGGAAATGGCTGGAACTTACAGGGGGGGTTGGCCCTTTCGTCTCCGGTGCCGGCAGTGGCCGGCCAGCATGCCAGGGCCGCCAGTTTCCCCTTAAGCTCAGAAATTTTTTGGTTTTTAAACCGTGACCTATCCTCCCCTTAAGTCTTTCAACTCTTGAAAATCATGGGAAGAAAAGCTTTACCGGCCGCCGGTGACGACGAGGGTTCTCCGGGCACGAGATGGGACAGCTGGTCACACCAGCAAGCCCAACAATGATGACCAATAACCATCAAACTCCCTTCCAAGCTCTCGAAGTCCAGTTCTTCATCCACATGAAGAACACCTCGAGAAAAATCACAAGATAATTCGTTTTTCACAAAAAAATTAAATTCGATATTTTAATTCATCCCATGAACAATATCAACCAAGTAAAATGAATTAATGCATGGAATTAATTTAGAAAAATAATTTCGTCGTTCCGAAGCGGATCAGAGCGGAACCTGGCTCTGATACCACTGTTGGGATCTAGGCGGGGCGCGACGAACGTAGTGGAAACAATAAGAAAATACCTACTCGATGCCCACAGATCCGATTCGGAACGAAAACTAAAACCGAAAAACAGTTGTTGTGATCTCATCACCTTGCCGGAATCGAATCCGTGACCGTTTCGGTTCCGTCGAGGCGATGCTGCTAGCCGTACAAGCGTCCGGCCTCCAACGGTATCCACGCGATCCTCCACGGTGGTTCATCCTCGATCCTTCGTCCAAATCAGCTCGCTTGCTGAAGATCTGCCGCCGCAACGTCATCCAAAAAGCCCATGGACGAGAATTCCCGACTTTTGGGATCGCGCACGGTGGAGACAGGAAGTCTCTCGCAGCCTCGAACGGGGCGCCTAGAGGAGGAGGAGAGAGAGAGGGGGACGGTCATCCTTGAGCACTCCTGGAGCTTGGCTTAGGGTTTCTCAACAGCTCGTATATATATATTAAGTCGGCACGACTTTTCACAAAAGTCCTCGAGTTAATATAAATCCCACTTAAGTACCACCGATTGAGAATCAGTTTCCGTATGACCCTCTAGGCCCATTAACCAATCCGATTCTCAGCCCGTTAAGTCCAGTAACTAGTTATTGACTTATTGTGATTAATTAATATCTATATATTAATTAATTACTTAACCGAATTAACATCTCATATAAAATTCGGTCGGACTTCCGATCAAGTTAGGTGCGAAGCAACACCGCATGATCCCAAAAGGTAATGGGGTTTAACAAACCACTCATGGAACCTGTCCGTCCATAGTTATCACGTGGCTATAATCCTTCGTTCGCACAATGCTCTCGAGTTAACCTAGGGTATGGTCAACTGTCGAACCCTAGATGGTCAACTCACTTGAATCTGACTCCGCTGTACAATATCCGAAAACACCTTGTCTGATATTGTGTCTGCTCTAGCCAGAGACTCCTGCGGATCTATTCTAGAGCATTCTTTCTCTCCAGTAACCTGAGAGCGAACGATCCTCTATTGAACACACAATCGCCTTTGAAGGTCTTCCGCTGGACCTAATCCTTGACTATTAAAAATTCCGTAGATAGGGATTCGTAAGTCAAGGTCAAAGCCCAGAAGTCCACCAACAATGTGTCTTTAGTGTCTCAAGTCCAAGGACCAACCACGTCACTGTGACAATGAATTAAGCTGGTTGACAGTTAGGTAAATTACCATTCGACGATTCATATCGGATCAGTTCAGTGAACTTATTCCCTAATGAGCACCTACAGGTTCACCATTGTGTCTCCACACATGTGACTAACTAGATCAGTCACCCTCATCGTATGAGTTGGAATAACTTGTACTAATCTTACCGGATGTTTGATGTCTTCTTCAAACATCCTACGATTAGGAATAATTCAGAATATGTATTTATTGAACCAGATTGAAATAGGTGCCTCGTGATTGGCTTAGAGGCCACCTATATCTATCAATTACTAGATTAGCTATCAATGTTATTTTTTGAGTAGCATATTAATCTACTCTTTTGTCTCTTTAAATTCGATAATTATGCTCCATTTTGATTAGCCTTTCATTTATGATCTTATGACTATGTTATGATCTATGACATGTTAAATTTGAATCATGAAATATAATTAAGTTAACATGTTTCCAGCCATGTGAGAATTTAATGTACTATGTGAACCTCTTATGGATTAGAGGTTATTTATTCAATAAGTGCACTTGCTAGAGAATTATGATATGAAACATGAAATTTGTTATTTGTACATCTTGATTTGACTTTATGATAATCTTATTTATATCTGATTATTTGTATTAGAAAATATTCTAATGATGATATTCGACAAATATGACATGCTTCGTATAATTTCCTTGTTGTACTATACGTAGAATTTAATATGATCATCATGTTTAGTATGATTGTATAATGTGATTTACAAAGTTACTATATGTTAATGTGGATGGTTTGAAGTCTACTGAGTAGTAGACTTATAAATCTGACCAAATACTTTTCAGGAAGAATCTATCAAGATCCACCTAGGTGGGGAATCAAGCTTGTTGGCCTTTGGAAGATCCTTTATAATTTTATTTTCTAATTTAATAGTTTCATGTAGTAGGGACTTATGAGAGATTGATGTAATTTTCTTTATTTGGTGAGATTGAGAGTTAAGATATTATTTGATGAATATTGTAATTTGTAGACTTTGGTATTTGGCTATTTATTTATACTATGTGATGGTAATGATATTTATTTAAATTGTCTTGTGATATATCTATCTCTCATATTTATTTGTTAAGCCGATGTCACATACTTATAGTCCGATGTGAGTTTGTTACTAAATCGAATTTTGGAGGCGTAACACGTTTGGTCTGACTAATGATCCAATAGCTTTATGGACTTGATGAATAGGGTGTTCAATCCATATTTGGATTAACTTATGGTTGTATTTATTGATGATGTATTGATATACTCACCTGATACGGAGAGCTACCATAAGCACTTGAGGATTGTATTGGAGACTCTAAGAACCCATCACTTATATGTTAAGTTCAACAAGTGTGGGATCTGGTTAGATCATGTGTAGTTTCTGGACCATGTTATTTCTATGGATGGTGTTGCTATTAACCTAGCAAAGGTGCAAGTCATTTTGGAATGGGAGGTCCTTAGGACTTCCACTAAAATTCAGAGTTTTCTAGGTCTTGCAGGATATTACTGGCAATTCACTGAGGATTTTGCTACTCTGGCAATCCCTTTGATGAGGTTGACCCAGAAGGGTGTGAAGTTTGTATGGTCTAATGAGTGTGAGAAGAGCTTCCTTGAGTTGAAGACTCATTTGTCCATTGCTCTAGTCCTTGCCTTGCCGAGTGGTCTTGAGGGGCATGTTGAGTGCACAGATGCTTTGAGGCAAGGTTTGGGCTATGTTCTGATGTATCATGGTAGGGTGATTGCATATGCTTCTAGACAGTTGAAAGATCATGAATTAAATAAATTACCTGACTCATGATTTGGAGCTTGCAGCGGTCGTACATACTTTGAAGATTTAGAGACATTATTTGTATGGAGTTGAGTTCCAAGTTTTCACTGATCACCAGAGTCTAAAGTACATCTTTTATCTGAAGGAGCTAAATTTGAGATAGATATGGTGGATAAAATTTCTGAAGGACTATGATTTTTTGAGCTGAGTTATCATCTAGGCAAGGCCAATGTGGTGGTTGACGCCTTGGCTGGGAAGACGTTGATGATGTTGCAGGATTGGAAGATGATCAATGAGGTCACTGCCTCTTTGTCTTGGTTGTCTATAAATATGCTATTGTTGACATAGTTATTTCAGTACAGAAGGATGATCAGCAGTTGTAGGGTTTTGCAAATAAGCCTAGATTTAGTAGAGATGAGGATGGGGTGGTCCATTACCAAAGTAGGATTTGTATGTCCAATGATGCAGAGTTGAGGAAAGAGCATATAACTAAGGTACATGAGTCCAAGTTCATAATGCACCCGGGTAGCATCAGGATTTTCGAGGATGTGAAGAGGACCTTTTAGTGGGAAAGTATGAAGAGAGATATTGTTGAGTTTGTTTCCAAGTGTTTGATTTGTCTGCAGGTTAAAGCAGAGCATCATAGACCCTCTTGGTTATTGCAGAAGATTGAGATTCCTGAGTACAAGTGGGAACACATCAATATGGATTTTGCAGTTGGATTGCCTCGGTCTGTGAGAGGGAATGATGTTATATAGGTGGTTGTGGATAGATTCACTAATTCAGTGTTCTTCTTGGATTTCAAGGTGAAGCACTAAGTGAAGAGTTTGACTAGACTGTGGATAGGATTGTTAGATTGCTTGGTGTGCCAAAGTCTATTATATCTAATAGAGATTCTAGATTTACGTCTAGGGTATGGAAGGATCTTCAGGAGGCATTTGGGACGTAGCTAAAGTTTAGCACCGCTTTTCATCCTCAGATAGATGGCCAATCAAAGTGTAATGCCTGGCGCATTAGGAAGTCCATGAGTAACCCATTAGTGGCTTTAGGCAGCCCATTAGAGGACATAGGGCGATTTAGTTGAGAACCCTATTTTCTATCTTGATTGGCATAATTTGATGCTAATGCTATTTACACTTTGGGTAGGCATCTAATTGAGCTGATCCGTTTAAGCCCAATAAGCCCAATCCGACATAGAACCTTGTGCTTCCTTTGATGAGGATTGTGTTCCACGTGGAACTCATCCATGAGGCTTTTATATGGTTCCCCATTGCCCTAAGACCACTCTAGTGCATCCATAAACCCTAGAGATAGTTAGGGTGAGGATAGAGAGTGCCATGGAGGATGAGTAGATGTGGTTGTTGTGGTTGTTCATGTGGTGTGCGAAGGGCTTCGCGTGAGGCTTTGTGTCAATGTGGACATGCATGGGGAGAGGTTCTTGCCATACTTAGGCGGGCTTATTTGAGTTCTTTGGTTCTTGGTTCTTAGTGGAAGAGGCAAATGATGATTAACCCAATTCCGTATCTAGTTTTATGTATGAGAAACCTATTTTCCAAGATATCTTACTATCTACTATATATTATTGAAGACGAGGTGTGACATCCATAAATACGTTTAAATGCATTTCTAGTTGCATACATGTGAGAATTTACGATGGCAGGATAGAATTATGCGAAATTGTGTCTCTGTGCTAAGGGGCATCTACCTGAGTATCAGTGATGCATGTCCACCAAGCTCGATGCGATTCAGCTGTTTACAAAACTGATTAATCGCCTGTGTTAATATTCTTATTAATCCTATGATAATTAACCTTCTAAAACTGATTTTTATGATCTTTTTAAATTTGTAAAAAGCATGTCAAATTTAACAACATATTCATGCGCATGGTTTTTGAAAATGTAGCCTTAAACAGTCTTTTAAATTATGTTTTCTTTGTTAATAGCATGCACAAGTACTCTATTTTTTAATATAGTGATGTTTTAATCTAAAAGTTTAAAATCTGTTATGAACCCTGAAAGACGTCCAGGGTGGTGGACACCTTTTGCAGGAGGCGTCTTCTGATCTAGATATGTTTCAAATTTTCATATTAGAGCCTAAAACGGAGCATGCTTTGATAGAATTGGATGGCCTCAAATCCAATCATTGTACATTCTAGTTCAGATTATTAATAAAGGCAATTATTTCTTCATTTACAGTTCTTGCAAATTAACTATCGTAATGAAGGTTCGTAAACAAATGTATGGGATATTGAATCATGATGAGATCATGATAGTGAGATCAATATCCTTAGTCACTTGTCTTAAACAGTTCTCGATCATAGGATATTTGAGATGGATATTAAATATCCGATAAGATCGACACAAGTTATGTCTGCTCATGTGATGAGGGTGAATGATCTCATATTCACTCGTGTGGTGACACTATGACAAACTTGTGGGTGCTCATTAAAGAATGAGTTCATTGAACAGACCCAAACAAGAATTCCTGGATGGTAATTATGCATATTAGTCAACCAGGGAATTCAATCGTTGCAGTAGCACAGTTGGTCCTTTGACCTGAGTCACCAATGATACCTTGTTTGTAGACCATTGTGTCTTGATTCTCTGACTTGTGGACTTTAACCATTAAGCCCACGATACTCAGTTTCTCAGATACGGTGGAAAGCTTGCGAAGGTAATTGAGTGAGCAACAAGGGATCACTCACTCTTGGTATAAGACTGGAGAGAGAATGTCCTATGGATGTGTACACAGAAATCCCTGGCCAGGGTCAAATGAAAGTGATGTCTTTCTAGAAATTAATTGAGTACTGGAATCCATCTAAATAATGCGATAGAGGGTTTGACTATAAAACCATATCCTTGCGTTATTGGGACATTCGATGAGTGAAGGATTTTATTTGTGCGGTATCTGCAGACGGAAAGGTTCAAATAAAGGGAACAATATCCTTTATATCTTCTGGGATCATGAGGTAGTGTTTGGTACCGTTCATGATCAGAAGGCTAAGTGGATTAATCATTAGATGATAAACCACTTATTTATTAAATTAATTATTTAACATATGATGTTTAAATATTAATTAATAAATATTAAACTTTAGAATTAGTTCTAAGTTTAATGGGCCTGAAACCAGACTGATATATGGGCCTAGAGGGTCACACACATAAGAGTTCTCGTCAGACGGTGAGAGACGTTAAATTTCATGCTTATCTGGGTTTTTATGAAAAGCCGCAGAATAAACATGAATATTTAATGGAGATTTATTAAAGGCCAAACTCTTAGATAATCATGAGGATTAATCCTTGTGCTTATCCTTATTTCTTATATAAGGAGGCCAAAGGGAGGGGTAAAAGTTGGTTGGATGAAAGACACACCCCAAGATTCTCTATCTCCTCTCTCTCTCTCCTTCTCTCTCTCTTGGAGTAGATCTTTCTCTTTCTGCGCATGGTGGATTTGAGATCGGGTCGGAGTATTCAAGTCGAGGAGGAAAACGCGTCTGCAACGGGAGCTCATGTGGATACCTCTAGAGATCGTGCGCGTGCGCGATTACCGAGTCGGAATCATCCACGGGAGATTCGAAACCCCGCAAAGGTGAAGAACTGTTCTTCCCGTGTTTAATTTTGTCCGTTTTACGATCCCAGCAACCGATACACAGGAATCGATTTAATTTTTCGCTGCGTTCTAGGCGATTCCTTACAGTGGTATCAGAGCCAGGTTGCTGGTTCAATCGTAAAATGGCATCGTTTTGCGTGATTTTTCTCGTTATGCGTGAAGAACCTGTATTGTACATGTTCTTGGGCTAAAATTTATTTAAAAATCTGGGAATCGTTCCCGTGTTTTTAGAATGTCTAAAATTATTGGGATATGATCCCGGAATTAAATAGGGCATTTTTGGGTTCGTCTGTAAGAAAAGGGCTCCTGCTGGGTTCTGTTTTTATCGTATGCATGTTCCGGTAGAAAAGGGAAATTATTTTGTTGAGGACAGCTATAGGAGTTGTCCCTGGCCTTGTGCTGCTGCGAAGGACGCTTAGCAACCACTTGCACCCTCACCATGGTCGCTCTTCATGGCCCCGATCGGCATGAAAAATATTGAGATGCATGCAGAGCGGCTGTGATATAGGGTTTCAGGGTTGCAATATATATATCGGACGTCTGGCGCTATGCACCGGCGTAGCCGGCGACATCCGATGGTTCCTGAGAGCCCGGCCGATGCTTCCCCGGCCACTGTTGTAGTTGGTGGCGAGTTGCCCCATCGATTGGCATGTGAACTAGGTAAAAAGGGGACATGCAAGGCTTCTAATTATGCATGGCCATAAAGGGCACGTCTGGCGACGTTTGCCGGCGCCGTAGGGGCTAGTCGAAGGCCCGCCGCCCATCGGATGGGTCGGCGGCGACCTGCCCTTGCCGGTCGGGGGAGAACCAGGCGCTGCTGCGACTGTTTCGCAGGCAAGGGTCGAGGAGCGTTTCCGGCGACGATCACCAAGGTCACCGGCGTCATTCACCGGCGCCGTAGGGGCTGGCCGGAGCCCCGCCGCCGATCACCAGGGCCGACGCTAGCCTCCCCGCACTGGTCCGCCTGCGTGTAGCAGGAAGCTCCCCCCCGAAACCCTAACGGGCGACGGGGGTGAGCGGCGCGTGGGCACCGGGCCGCCTGCCCGAACCCGCGCTGGATCCGCGCCAGATCCGAACAGGGTCCTAAACCGGCCGACCCAATAGGATACCCGAACCCTATTAAACCCCATTTATTAACCCCTTTTAGCCCCATTTTAAACCCTTTTAAAGCCCATTTTAAAACTGTTTTAAAATAGATATTTTTTGGGATAATTAATAAATGTTATTAATTATTCTTATTGTTATTAATAGATTATTAAACTATTTAATAACTGTTAATTCATTCAAAGGGTTTTATTGATTATAGGGTATTGGTTAATTATTTAAAATTATTTTAGATTTTTAACTTCCCTATTAAATCAATTAAGTTTAAAATTGTTTTAAACTTATTTTATGCATAACTTGATTTTATTTATCTGTTCAAAATATTTGAATGAGTAATTAGATTAACTGAATGGTTTAGTTATCTTATTTGTCAATAATGTTTTGAATATTATTGATAATACTGAAATAAATGTTATTTCAAAAAGTTATTGGTATTATAATTTTATATTTATAAAATTTAATACCAACAGTAATTATGTGATAATTATGATGCATGTGATGTGTTTTATGGTGGGATGATCATGGACTTAGTTTTATCATGTGATGATTGATGTGAATGAATACGATGCATATTTCATTTGTTATTTTAAATAGGACCTGCGTGTCCTCCTCTCTCTTAATCCAAATGTACTCTCTACCTTCGTATAAGATTGTACTCCCCTTGATGAGATCAAGGTTTCTTATTATTTAAATGTACATTTAAGGACCTGCGAGTCCTAAATTTCATATTTAAATGTCACAGATTAAGTTTAGAGGACGGGATCTTCTGAAGACACCTCTGGAGAAAGGACTCACATCAAATGGAACCGGTGTTGCTGTTTTCACACTAGAATTCTATTATGGATCATCGTTTGGCTCTGATGATTCCATAGTAGCTTAAGCAATCCATGATCATCCCTATTTATTTTTCTGCATATATGTGATATTTGTGGACTATGCTATCATATATATATATTTCTATTAAGTATTATGATACTTCAAATCGAAATACTATTGATAGCACGATTTTTATAAATCAACTCAAAAACCCCTCTTTTAAAATTTAAGTTGTAAACGTGAGATATTCAGAATAATCCACGTAACCTACCATCATTATAGATCTAAGGATAATTCTTATCTTAAATGGATTTGTTGTGCTACCACAAGGTCTATTTGATTTAGAAATTAACCTAGGTCTACGACATGTGATGTCATTAAGATAAATGGACAAATAGTGTAGTTTTGTTGTGCTACCACAAGGATTGCACTATGAATTCATGTTATCTGAGTAATGATGGATAAACTTAACTGAATCATTTGATTTGTTGTGCTACCATAAGGTCATTCTGATTCCGGGGTTAAATTGATCGGATATTGCAAATGTTGCAATTGTCAAGAGTTGACTGCCTAAGAGACTTGATGTGATTTGTTGTACTACCACAAGATTACATGCATGATGTCCGAAGGATTCTGATCCCCACTAGGAGATCACCGGAATCTCCCGTTCTGTATATTAGAGGGTCATACAGATTGCCGAAAAATAGTGGGAGCCTAAATCTAGATTAAAAGTCCTAAATATGATTTTAAGAACTATCTGCTTATTTTTCATTATATTTCCTTGTAGGTTGCTATGTCGTCACCTAACCCCTTTCGTTGCATACTTGATGCAAACAAACTCACGGGACCTAATTACATTGACTGGTTACGCAACCTGAAGATTGTCCTCAGGTGTGAAAAGCTAGCCTATGTCCTGGATCAACCAGATCCAGAACAACCCGGTGAAAATGCTAACGAGGATGAATTAATGATGTTTGAAAACTGGAAGGAGGAGTCTATCAAAGTCCAGTGTTATATGCTTGGTTCAATGAACAATGAACTACAACGACAGCATGGGTGTTATATGCTTGGTTCAATGAACAATGAACTACAACGACAGCATGATAACATGGAACCTAAGTCCATTCTGAATCACCTACAAGAGTTGTTTGGTGAACAATCCAGAACAGAAAGATATGAGATATCTAAGAAACTATTCAGGACCAGAATGAGCGAGGGCACATCTGTGCAAACTCATGTGCTCAAGATGATAGAACGGATTGAGAGGCTTGCAGTGCTTGACTTTGTTATGAACAATGACCTAAGCATTGACTTAATCCTACAGTCCCTTCCAGATTCATTTTTACAATTCATTATCAACTTTAATATGAACAAAATTGAAGTTACACTGGCTGAGCTGCTCAACATGTTGAAGACAGCAGAAGGCACTATCCAGAAAGATAAGCCACATGTAATGCTTGTTGGTAAGACCAATAAGAAAAGAAAAGCTGGACAGACCTTTAAGAAAGGTAAGCCTAAGAAGTTAGTGAAAAGCAAACCGGCGGTTCAAAAGGACAAAGCCAAAGTCAATGATAAAGGTCAGTGTTTCCACTGCCATAAAGAAGGTCATTGGAAGAGAAACTGCAAGATTTATCTAGCAGAAAAAGCAAAAGAGAAGCTTGGTGAAGCTTCAGGTATACTCATGATCGATCTTAACTTGTCTTATAGAGAATTAACATCTTGGGTATTAGATACTGGATGTGTTTCTCATATCTGCAATAACTTGCAGGTGTTAACAAGTAAAAGAAGATTAAACCGCGGAGATGTGGATTTGAGACTTGGGAATGGAGCAAAAGTTGCTGCGTTAGCTGTGGGGACAGCAAGACTTCAGATGCCGTCAGGAGACTCATTGGAACTAATAGATTGTTATTATGTTCCGACCATTATTAGGAATATCATATTTATTTCGTGTTTAGATAAACAAGGATATTCTATGAAACTTGAGAATAAAGGTTGTTCCATTTATCAAGGAGACAAATTGTTTGCTTCTGGATATTTATTGAATGGATTATATTTACTTGATATTTCATATGATGTTTGTCTAGTAAATAAGTCTATTGAACGAGTAGGTAAGGATGTGAACGAATCATACCTATGGCATTATAGGCTCGGTCATATAAATGAGAACAGGATCATTAGGTTGCAAAAGAATGGATATCTTGATCTATTTGATTATGAATCATTTGCAACTTGTGAAGCTTGTCTCATGGGAAAAATGACCAAAGCTTCATTTTCAGGACATGGAGAAAGAGCTAAGGACATATTGGAACTAATACATAGTGATGTATGTGGTCCAATGTCCACTCATGCTATGGGTGGTTACTCATACTTCGTTTCATTTACAGATGATTTCTCAAGATATGGCTATATATATTTAATAAAATATAAGTCAGAAGTCTTTGAGAAATTTAAAGAGTTTAAAAATGAAGTTGAGAACCAGACTGGAAAGAGTATCAAAACTCTTCGATCAGATCGAGGGGGTGAATACTTAAGTACAGAATTCACACAATATCTTAAGAATAATGATATTTTGTCTCAGTGGACTCCTCCCTATACACCACAATTAAATGGTGTATCGGAAAGGAGAAATCATACTCTATTAGATATGATACGATCAATGATGAGTTATACTAAACTTCCAATGTCTTTATGGGGATATGCACTATTGACTGCTGCATATCTGTTGAACAAAGTTCCAAGTAAGTCAGTATCTTCCACTCCATATGAGATATAGAAAGGAAAGAAACCAGACTTTAAGCATGTTAGAGTCTGGGGTTGTCCTGCACATGTCAAAAGACATGATCCAGATAAACTGGATTCCAGGACAGAAAAGTGTAGATTTGTGGGATATCAAAAAGAGACTTTTGGATATTATTTCTATCAGCCCAGCGATCAAAGGGTGTTTGTCGCAAAAAGAGCTGTCTTCTTAGAGAAAGAATATCTTTCAAAAGAAGACAGTGGGAGCAAGATAGAACTGGAAGAAATTGGCTCATCTACTGAACCATTGACTCAAGAACTTGTTAAAGATAATACACAAAAAGTTCGCAGATCAGGTAGAGTGCCTAAGTAGCGTGAAAGATATGTTGGACATATCGATGATGGCAAACCAAAAGTGCACTTAAATGAGGATGACGATCCTCAAACCTACCAAGAAGCCATGAATAGTCAAGAATCAGAGAAATGGCAAGAGGCAATGAATTCATAAATTCAGTCCATGTATGCCAACCAAGTTTGGAACTTGGTTAATCTGCCAGAAGGTATAGTACCTATTGGCAGTAAATGGATCTTTAAAAGAAAGATCGGGGCAGATGGACATATTGACACATACAAGGCAAGGCTGGTAGCAAAAGGATATCGTCAAAGCCAAGGCATTGACTATGACGAAACCTTTTCTCCGATTGCCATGATTAAGTCAATCAGAATACTTCTTGCTATCGCCGCATTCTATGATTATGAAATATGGCAAATGGATGTGAAAACAACATTCCTTAACGGGAACATTCAAGAATAGGTGTATATGATACAACCTGAATGATTCACTTCCAAAGAGTATTCAAGCAAGGTATGCAAGCTGCAAAGATCCATTTATGGATTAAAGCAGGCATCCCGAACTTGAAACTTAAGATTTGATGAAGCAATCAAATCTTATGACTTCATTAAGAATGAAGATGAACCTTGTGTATACAAAAAGACTAGTGGGAGCGCAGTTACCTTTTTAGTACTTTACGTTGATGACATTCTACTCATTGAGAATGATGTAGGAATGTTGTCATCAGTAAAGACTTGGTTATCCAAAAACTTCTCCATGAAAGATTTGGGAGAAGCATCCTATATTCTGGGAATAAGGATCTATAGAGATAGGTCCAAAAGGATGCTTGGCTTATCCCAATCTACGTACATAGATACCATAGTCAAAAGGTTTGGCATGGAAAATTCTAAGAGAGGCCTCGTTCCAATGAGGCATGGAATTTATCTCTCTAAAAGAATGTCTCCCAAGACATCTGAAGAGAAAGCATACATGGATAGAGTTCCTTATGCCTCGGCAATATGATCTATCATGTATGCAGTGCTATATACTAGGCCTGATGTGGCACACCCACTAAGTGTCACTAGTAGATATCAGGCTGATCCAGGTGAAGAACACTGGAAAGCGGTAAAATGTATCCTTAGATACTTAAGAAGAACTAAGGATCTATTTCTCGTCTATGGAGGAAACGACTTGGAACTTCGAGGGTTTACTGACTCGAGTTTCCAGTCGGATATGGATGATAGCAAATCCATGTCTGGATTTGTGTTCATGTTAAATGGAGGTGCAGTAAGTTGGAAAAGTTCCAAACAAGAAACAACTGCAGATTCAACGACCGAAGCAGAATACATTGCTGCAGCTGAAGCGGCCAAGGAGGCGGTATGGATGAAGAAGTTCATCTCCACACTTGGAGTAGTTCCAAGCATTTCAGATCCTGTTCCATTATTGTGTGACAACAATGGAGCTATAGCTCAAGCGAAGGAGCCAAGATCACATCAGAAGTCAAAGCACATTCTGAGACGATTTCATCTGATTCGTGAGATTATCGCCCGAGGAGATATAGTAGTTGAGAAAGTCTCATCTGAAGATAATGTAGCAGATCCCTTGACTAAGCCATTGTCTCAAAACAATTTAGAACGTCACCTTAAGTCTATGAGACTTAGACACATGGGTGATTGGCTATAGTCCAAGTGGGAGAATGATAGAATTGGATGGCCTCAAAGCCAATCATTGTACATTCTAGTTCAGATTATTAATAAAGGCAATTATTTCTTCATTTACAGTTCTTGCAAATTAACTATCGTAATGAAGGTCCGTAGACAAATGTATGGGATATTGAATCATGATGAGATCATGATAGTGAGATCATTATCCTTAGTCACTTGTCTTAAACAGTTCTCGATCATAGGATATTTGAGATGGACATTAAATATCCGATAAGATCGACACAAGTTATGTCTGCTCATGTGATGAGGGTGAATGATCTCATATTCACTCGTGTGGTGACACTAAGACAAACTTGTGGGTGCTTATTAGAGAATGAGTTCACTGAACAGACCCAAACAAGAATTCTTGGATGGTAATTATACCTATTAGTCAAGCAGGGAATTCAATTGTTGCAGTAGCACATTTGGTCCTTTGACCTGAGTCACCAATGATACCTTGTTTGTAGACCATTGTGTCTTGATTCTCTGACTTGTGGACTTTAACTATTAAGCCCACGATACTCAGTTTCTCAGATACGGTGGAAAGCTTGCGAAGGTAATTGAGTGAGCAATAAGGGATCACTCACTCTTGGTATAAGACTGGAGAGAGAATGTCCTATGGATGTGTACACAGAAATCCCTGGCCAGGGTCAAATGAAAGTGATGTCTTTCTAGAAATTAACTGAGTACTGGAATCCATCTAAATAATGCGATAGAGGGTTTGACTATAAAACCATACCCTTGCGTTATTGGGACATTGGATGAGTGAAGGATTTTATCTGTGCGGTATCTGCAGACGGAAAGATTCAAATAAAGGGAACAGTATCCCTTATATCTTCTGGGATCATGAGGTAGTTTTTGGTACTGTTCATGATCAGAAGGCCAAGTGGATTAATCATCAGATGATAAACCACTTATTTATTAAATTAATTATTTAACATATGATGTTTAAATATTAATTAATAAATATTAAACTTTAGAATTAGTTCTAAGTTTAATGGGCCTGAAACCGGACTGATATATGTGCCTAGAGGGTCACACACATAAGAGTTCTCGTCAGACGGTGAGAGACGTTAAATTTCATGTTTATCTAGGTTTTTATGAAAAGCCGTAGGATAAACATGAATATTTAATGGAGATTTATCCAAGACCAAACTCTTGGATAATCATGAGGATTAATCCTTGTGCTTATCCTTATTTCTTATATAAGGAGGCCAAAGGGAGGGGTAAAAGTTGGTTGGACGAAATACACACCCCAAGATTCTCTCTCCTCTCTCTCTCTCCTTCTCTCTCACTTGGAGTAGATCTTTCTCTTTCCGCGCATGGTGGATTTGAGATCGGGTTGGAGTACTCAAGTCGAGGAGGAAAACGCGTCTGCAACGGGAGCTCGTGTGGATACCTTTAGAGATCGTGCGCGTGCGCGATTACCGAGTCGGAATCATCCACGGGAGATTCGAAACCCCGTAAAGGTGAAGAACTGTTCTTCCCGCGTTTAATTTTGTCCGTTTTACGATCCCAACAATTGATACACAGGAATCGATTTAATTTTCCATTGCGTTCTAGGCGATTCCTTACATGCTTATCATGGTTTTTTGCATGTTTTGAGATCTATTATGCACTGTTATGTTCCACATTATACAGTATGATGTTGCATGCATGAAAATAAGATGTTTATAATGTGGATGTACTAGCTGGTAATATGGGACCTAAGTGCCACATGGGCCAAAGTGCTACGCTATTGGAGCCACCTCTTGATTCTCTCGGGACCAAAATGCTACATGGCAGGAGCCACCTCTTGATCCTGTGGAGGCCATGTCCATATTCCCATATCCATTTGGTTATGACTATGAGGTTATGTATGAGCCCAAGGCAACAAGTTAAATCATGGAAAGTATGCCTACATACTAATTTGATGAGATTTGAGAGTATCCATTGACTGCGCAGTCGAAGACTTAGTGGGTTTTGCCTTACTACTAGGTAAAGAAGATGATACTGATGATGCCTCTATGTCATGTTATGGTTGCTTATCCTTTGTCATGAAAGTGAAAATATAATGATATGTGTGATCATGTTAAGTTAAGCCATGATATGATGCATGATGCATGTTAAGATCATGTTTAAGTCCATGTTTAATAAAGATGCATGTTTAAGTTTATGTTTCAGATTATGCATATTTAAGTTGCCCACATCATGAATAGATGTTAAGAACATGTATAGGAATGTAATCACGTATATAGGATGGAAATGCTCATGATGATGTTGATGATTTCATGCTTTTGATTTATTATATGTTATGAAAAACCTGTGTTTTGTGGATTATGAGTTTGTTGAGTCAGTTGGGACTCAACATTGTAACATTTTTTAGGAGAGGTTGAGGTCGAGGCTGTGCGTGAAGAGGAGTGTGAGGCCTAAAAGCTTAGTTCAATACTTGCTAGATAGTGTAGGTTTCCAATTTATTTTCATATTTAAATTGATGTAACAGTTAGCTTATTTGAGACTCAGAGATGTAATATTTAATGGATGTTTAGAGACCCTAGACATGGTATTTGTTATTGTTTATTTCAACATTTATTTTATATAGTGGATATATCTTGTGGCTATGATGGTTGTGTCATGTTCCCATGGATGTATGTATGCTAGCTCTGGATAGATTCATGGATTTTTGGGTTGTACCCACTGTTGCGCGCCCGCCAGTTCAAAGTAAGCCAACATTACTAGATCGGGTCGATAGGGGCGTTACATATGGATGATTATCTAGACTTTAGGAGATATGTTGAGGGAGTGTAGTATGGATTTGAAGGAAGATTGCGACATGAACTTGCCATTGGTTGAGTTTGCCTATAATAGCCACTTTCATGGTAGCATTGATATGCCTTCATTTGAGGCCATGTATGGTAGACCATGTAGATCACCGTTGTGTTGGGAAGAGTCTGGTAAGAGGTGGTTGGTTGGGCCAGACTTAGTGCAGTTTAGTTTATAGAAGATATATTTAATCAAGTAGAGATTATTGATAGCACAGAGCTGACAGAAGAGCTATGCAAAAAGAGACGGAAGGATTTAGCTTTTGATGTTGGTAAGCATATGTTCCTGAAGGTGTCTCCTTCTAAGTGAGTCATGTGGTTCGGACAGCGTGGCAAGTTGAACCCCAGATTTATTGGACCCTTTGAGACTCTACAGAGGGTGGGAGAAATGGCATATAGATTAGCTTTGCCACCGCAACATGCATGATGTGTTTCATGTCTCTGTGTTGAGGAAGTATGTGTTAGTTCCGAGACATGTGATTTCGACACATGTGATAGACTATGTTCCCTTGGAAATTCAGCGGAACTTGAGTTATGAAGCGCATCCTATTCAATTTTGGACTTCAAAAAGAAGGAGCTCAGAAACAAGAAAATCCCATTAGTCAAGGAGCTGTGGAGGAATTACTCTCCAGAGGAAGCGATGTGGGAGTTAGAGTTTGAGATAAAGAAGTAGCCCGGTTTGTTTGTTAGGTGAACTATTAAATTATTGAGTTATTCCTAAATTTGAGGATGAATATTCTTTAAGGGGGAGAGAATGTAATGTCTGGCGCATTACAAAGCCCATTCGTAACCTATTAGTGGCTTTAGGTGGCCCTTCTAGAGGACTTGGGGCGACTTAGCTTGGAACCCTAGTCTCTGCCATGATTGGCGTCACCTAAGATGGATGCTATTTAGAGGCTGATAGACATCTAGTTGGGTGACATGATTCAGCCTATTAAGTCTAGTCCGACTTATATTTATTTATTTCCTTTTATGTGGACATTGTTCTGCATGGAACTCATCTATTTAGGCTATATTTATAGCTCCACTTCATGCTAAGACCGCTTAGTGCTTCACTAAACACTAGAGAGAGGTAGAGAGGGATTGGAGCTTGTCTTGGAGAGAGAACGGGTGTGGTCCATGGTGGTTCTTCACTCAGTATGTAGAGGGCTTCGCGTGAGACCTCATGGCAGTGAAGACATGCATGGAGGAGTGTTCCTACCATGCCTAGGCGAGCTTCTTCATGTTGTTGGTTGTTCGGTTTACATGCATGTGATGATTAACAATGAAATATATATCGTAGCTATTTTTACATATGAAAACCTATTTTCAAAGCTATTTTACTATCTACTATGCAACGCATTGTGTAAGACAAAGTATGATAACCATGATATGTTTAGATGTCATTCTAGTTGCATACATTTAAGAATTTATGGAACTAGATCGTAATTCTATGAAATCTTTGTTGAGCAACTTGTGCCTATATGTTGAGATTATTGAATAATCAGTGTCTATATATGATTCCCATATTTTGGTGGTAACAAACAATGAAAATCTTAGAATAAGCACTATTTATATTCTCCTTGATAGTTGAATTACATGTGATTTTATGCTGTGAGTCTCATTGATAGTTGTTCAGTTCTAGACTTGGTCGATTTCAGGAGTCTTATGATCCTGTGATTTTAGACTTAACTGATAAATTAGTTAAGTACCTATTGCTAATCGATGAAGCAGTTGGTTTCAAGTATTGTCTAAGATTAATTGATTTAACTTTTATTTGATTCCATATCTTTATATCGATTATTTGTGAAGCTTTAATCAGTCTATGACTTTACTTCAATTGATTATGTATCTAATAGCAACTTCAATCAACCAGACTACTCATAATCGACTAAGTGATTGAGCTTCTATTTCTGAGATATGTTAGACTCATAATCGATTACCGAGTCTCACACTTCGATTATCAATATACTTATAATCGATTATGAGAACTAGTTTTGACTTTGATTGTAGTTAGAACTTTAATCGATTCAGTGAATTCTCACTTCAATTATTAATAACTATCTAATAGATTAGTTCTAACAGCTGCATAATCGATTAACATGCTTTACGCTTCGATTATCGATTATATGACTAAATTTTTGATTCTGAATTATATTAGAGCTATAATCGGTTACTGAGTGCTCACTTCGATAATCAAAATACTTCTAATGAATTACTTGACTATAATCGATCACCGGGTTTTATACTTTGATTATCGATATGCGTAGAATCAATTATGTGATTGAGCTTCAACTTTGACTGCTATTAGAACTCTAATCAATTAAGTAAGTCCTCACTTTGATTATTGTCAAAACAATTAATCGATTATCTCTAACAATTGTATAGCAGATTATCGTATTTATACTTTAATTATTGTTATCGATAAATCGATTAGTTTATTTTGAGCAACTCTGCGATTACTGATTAAATCGATCAATGTTTTAACTCTATTATTTTGATTATTATTATATGATTAACCGATTATCATTTATCATCTTGGATTAATTGATTGATGTGTTTAGTTTAATTGATTCTGAGACTCGAATTGAACTTCGATTTACTCTATGATCTCAAATCGATTAGCCATTACATATATAGCTTCGATCAAACCACTTTGAGTGACGTCCTATGATTTAACTATTCATCTAATTTATTTGCTTAAACGATTACTATTCAAATCGAATCGAAAAAGTTCTTATGTATACTTTTTCTCCGGCGAATCTCGTGATATGTTAGAGCAGATCTATGATAGTATTTTTTGTTGAGCATTGTGCAAACGATTCTTTTTGTTATCTACTGTCAATATGAGAGGATGTCTACATTTAATTCTTGACATCTTTTCTGAATTGTTGTGCATCGTAGAGTCTTTTTAAAATGGATTTCATGCTATATTAACATGCTAGGCAGAAAAAGTATGGTTGCCTTTTTAGTATAACCTTCTAGTCAGGTTCTTGACATGAAGTTTCCAACTAGTCTAAGGTTGTAACTGAGTGCTCTAGACTACAGGATCCTGGTCATTGAGGAGCTTCTGGACAATAAAAATATTCTTGTTTATTTGAAGAATTTCAAACCTTAGACTCTGTAGGAAACTTTAATCCTATAAATCTAGACTTGTTGTCTAATAGATCCTGTTCTGCTGTCTAACGCAAAAATTCTGAAGACAGAATATATGTCTTGCATTTTGAAGCTTAAATAAGCGAGGTAGAACTAGAGTGAGAAAGAACACAAATGTAGAACATAAGGAAGAATACAAAGAGGCAAAACATAGAGAGATTTAGAGGAAAAGAGAGGAAGCTCCACGGAAAAAGAACAGAAGACCTACCTGGTGTGCAGGGTGAGTTGTTCTCCTTTGTTGGAAGGATGACTTGCCTGGCGTGTAGTGTGAGTTCTTCCCCTTTGTTGAAAGGGAAGACCTTTCTGGCGTATAGGATATTGTAGGATAACTGGCATGGGATTTGTACTTTGTATAGTGGAAATTCCAAGAGGTTGCTTGGGGACTGGATGTAGGTCTAGAAAGACCGAATCAGTGTAAATCTCTATGTTTATTGTGTGCTTGCTCCTTGTCTCTCCCACCTTCTGTCCAATTAAAATTTAATTCTGCATTATAATCAAATTAATATTTATTTAATTTTTAGAACCCATTCACCCCCCTCTGGGTTATACATAACTAGGCAATATGTAATGACCCGCCACCCTATAATCGGAGATCCGATTACTAATTGGGTACCAAATTATTAAAATTTGGATCCAAACCAGGATCTCGATAAGTCTGGAAAATAAATTATAAACTAAGCTAAACGTTCCACATCACATCAAATTGTAAAGGAAGTGCATGAATTAAAAATTATTACAATTTGACTTGACTCAGCAAATAATTATATATTCCAACTGAAAGAAATAACTAAATGTAGAGGCCTGAAAAGGAAATAACAACAACATCGGGGCATACCTCAGAACAGTGGTTGCTAGCGCGCAACGCGAGATGAAACCCTCCACGCTAACGCTCACCTGAAAACCGCAGGGGTGAGTCTCATCGAAATGGACTCAGTAGGGATCCTCCGATCTCTACCACCCACTCATACACCCACAAGTGCAACAACACGAATAGGCAATTAAATAAGTAAAGCAGTAAACACAGTTCTCAAATTCCATATGAAACATATGCATTCAAAGATGCAACATGCATAACTCTAAAACCACTCGACTCAACACCGGAGTCCACAACCAACGTTCCTGTGAAACATACAAACCACGCAGCCGAACGCAAAAAAACACCGACCCACTGGGACGGAGCAGCAACCCTTCGGATAGCATGATGGCTACTCCGGGATGTCTAGCTCTAGGTGGTTTTGCCTCCTCCCAGCCACGAGTGACAATGCGCAGTATACCACTCCTACACCGGTACTAGCTATACTCCGAAGTACACCAGGTGACCCTCTCTCACTAGCCGTCACCCCACCACTCCCACACCAGCGCTGTGTCACTCCCACAACGACACAGGGTGTCAAGCGCTAACAACTGTCATTCTAGGTCCACGATCGCACAAAACACAACACAGTGTGATCCGGTCACGTGGAAACCCTCGTCCTCGAAGTATGTTTCGAATATGCATTTAACCAAATTATCTAATAATATATACACATGTTAATTGCATGAATTAATGGGGTTCTATCTTGAATGACGTCACCCGTGGTCGACGTCATTCAAAACCTCTAAATAGGTTTTGTGTTCTGCAGCATTAGGACCTAGGGGATACTGGCATGAATGGCATCGCCTACGGGCGACGCTATTCAGCTCTTTATCCCTGCACTGGCCTCAGGGTCTAGGAAAATGGGCTGTAAATTGCGTCGGCCATGGTCGACACCATTCTAAATGGCATCACCTGGTCTCGACGCCATTTAACCCCCGAAACTGAGGGATCCTACGACCTACACCGAGCTAAAACCGGTATCCCTTCTCCCTCGAAAACACCCAAAACGCAAGAAGATAGGGGAAGAAATCAAATAACCGATTGAAACACACTAAACCCCATTTTCATAAAAATGCCTATTTTCGTTAAAAAAGCCCCTTAAAACATGTTTTCTACCTAAAATTCTCCATACATATCGCATGCTTCAAGGCGAAAAAATCATGGTTTAAAAAAAAACACAATGGGGATTGTCACCCTACCGGTTATTTGAACTCCTCCTATCTCCAAGCCGCCGCCGCTATACTGCAAGCCGCCGCCGGAATCACCATGGATGTCGTCACTCCACCGGGACGTCGGCTGCCGTCTAGAAAGCAATGTGCCACTGAGGAGATGGTGGTGGTAGTGGTGAGGGGTAGGAGGTTGATGGAGTGGAGGAAGAGGAGGAATGGGGAGAGGAAAGGAAGGAGAAGGGGAAGGGGAAACGGAGCTGTTCGAAGAGAGGGAAGAGACAGCGTGAGAAGGAGAGAAATGAGATAAAGGAGGAAAGTCTCGGACGTCAAATCGAAATAGGCTAAATCGCGTCGTTCTAGACGACGCCATTCAGACGACGAGTCGGGGTCGTGCACTGGCTGATCTCTGAATGGCGTCGGTCATACAAGATGCCTTTCAGACGATCAGACTGGGGCTGTAGACACACGCCCCAACGCTCGGTCACGTGGCACCCCCGCATGGCTCCTAAATGGCGTCCCCCTAGGCCGTGACGCGATAAAGAGCCCATGCCTCAGGCCCACAAGGGCCCAAACCAAGGGGTCCAATACTGAACCCGACCCAATAATTGGATCTGAAACCTCAATCCTTACATTCTCCTCCCCTTAAAAGAATTTTGTCCTCGAAATTGATGCTATATAAATAACGAAAGCGAAAATAATGGTACAAGCTCACAAGAGAACTTACAAGAAAAGGTAGGAAAACTGTTCCCGCATCTCATCATCTCACTCTCAGGTCGTCTCGCCTCCGGAGCGATGCTACCAAATCACTTTGATCAGAGGAACTATCTTGTTCCGAAGGACCTGCTCTCTGCGATCCTTAATACGCACTGAAAATTCCGGAAAGGGCAAGTCCTTAGCGACCTCCAATTCCGAAAAGTCCAAGATATGAGACAGATCCTGGAAATACTTTCTCAACAAAAAAACATGGAACACATCGTGCACTCCTACAAGACTGGGTGGCAAGGCTAGCTAATACACCATTTCCCCAATTCGAGCAAGAATGGGAAAATGCCCAATATATCGCGGACTCAGCTTACCTCGCTTCACGAATCTCATCACACCCTTGGAGGGTGAGACTCGGAGGAACACGTGGTCCCCAACCTCATCCTCGAGTGGCCTCTTGCGGATATATGTATAACTCTTCTGTCTACTCTGGGTCGCAGTCAACCTCTGCCGCACCACTCTGGCAACCTCTGCGTACAGCTATACCATCTCTGGCCCTGCCATTTACCTTTTACCAATCTCAGACCAATACACAGGAGATTGAGACAGCCGCCCGTATAAGGCCTCATACGGCGCCATGCCGATACTGGAATGATGGTCTTTATTGTATGTAAACTTTATGGTAGACAAGTGCCGCTCCCAAGAACCTCCCCAATCTAGGCAACAAGCCCTGAGCATGTTCTTTAGTGTCTGAATGGTCCTTTCAGACTGTCCATCAGTCTCGAGATGGTAAGCCGAGCTGAAAGCTAACTGCATACCCAAGGCTTTATGAAAATTGCTCCAGAATCTAGAAGTAAATCTCGAATCCCGATCTGACACGATGGACCAAGGCACCCCATACAGAGAGATGATCCGGTCCACAAACAACCTAGCCAACTTACTGACTGACTAGTCCTTTCTAATAGCTAGAAAGTGCGCTGACTTGGTCAATCGATCAATAATGACCTAGATCGCATCTCTCCTACCGGGTGACACGGGCAGTCCCATTACAAAGTCCATAGTCACGTATTCCAATTTCCACTTCGATATCGGTAATGGTTGCAACAACCCTCCTGGTCTCTGATGTTCTGCCTTGACCTACTGACAAGTCAGGCACCTTGCCACATACTTAGCCACATCCTTCTTCATACCAGGCCCAAAAGTGCCTTCTTAAATAATGATATATCTTAGTTGTTCCGGGATGCACTGCATATCTAGAACGATATGCCTCATCTAGGACACTCCTGCGCACCTCTTCCTCAACTGGAACATAGAGTTTGCCTCTAAATCTAACCGTGCTGTCCCACAACTCCACCTCTAATATTTGAAGAATTTGTGGTAACTCTACGTCCGCTCTCTGAGCCTCGATCACTGCATGGTACACTGCTGGCCTTATACTCAATCTGGCCAGCACGCTCTGTCAGCCTCTCGAGGAAACTTAAAGGAAGATTCCACACCTTGCTCATACAATCTCTACTGCCGAATCATGAGATATGACATGACCGCCTTCCGATTCAAGGCGTCTGCCACTACGTTTGCCTTGCCCGGATGGTAAGAGAGGTCAAGATCATAGTCCTTGATAGACTCCATCCACGGCGCTGCCTTAAGTTCAGATCCCTCTGCGTGAATACATACTTCAGGCTCTTATGATCAATGAAGACCTGGAACTTCTCCCTATATAAGTAGTGCCGCCAGATCTTCAGTGCAGATACTACAGCCGCCAACTCCAAGTCATGAGTGGGGTAGTTCTCCTTATACTTCTTCAGCTGCCTAGAAGCATAAGCTACAACCTTACCATACTGCATCAAAACCGCACCCAAACCTCAACGAGATGCATATGAGTAAACCACGAGTCTACCAGAACCAGATGGAAGCACTAGAACTGGAAACGAAGTGAGATGAGTCTTCAACTTAGTAAAGCTCTGCTTACACTCCTTGGTCCACACAAAACAAACTCCCTTGCAAGTCAACCTCGATAAGGAGGTCTCTATGGAAGAAAAATCCTAGACTAACCGTTTGTAATATCCTGCTAACTCCAAGAAGCTCCTGATCTCAATCACTGTCGTCGGTCTGTCCTAGTCCATCACTGCCTCAATCTTGGCTAGATCTACAGTAATGTCGTCACCAGAAATGACATGCCCCAGGAAGTGCACCTTATCTAGCCAGAATTCACACTTGCTAACTTAGCATAGAGTTGGTGCTCTCTCGGTACTTGCAACACCACCTGAACATGCGTGGCATGCTCTTCCCCAGAAGAAGAATAGATCAAAATATCATCTACAAATATCACCACAAACTAATTCAGGTAGGCCGTGAAGACCTAGTTCATCAAATCCATAAAAGCTGCTAGAGCATTAGTCAAGCCGAAAGGCATAACCAAAAACTCACAATATCCGTACCGACTCCTAAAAGCCGTCTTACTCACATCAGCCTCATGGATCTGTAGACACGCTAATTTTGACTTTATATTGAGTAAATTTCATGTCACAATTATAAATCCCCCAAAATGGTCTGATATTTAATCATTAATTATTTTTTATTGATTTTTTCTCGAAATTTGTTGATTAGCGTCGCCCGTGGCCGACGCCATTTAGATTTCTAGCAGAAATCAGTTCGGAATTAAAATTCCCAAATTTAGATAGATTTAATTGAATGGCGTCGCTTCAGGGAGACGCCGTTTAAGTCCTAATCCGTCTGGGTATCCGATTTTTAATTTGAATTGATTTCCTAATTATCTAAAGCACGTCGTCATAGAGAAACGCGATTTGGGTTTCCTAATGTATTTCGATTTTCTTTTCGGATTTCCTTTCAATTTTCTTTAAGCCCAAAACACCCTTAAACCTATTTCTATAAATACAACACCCTTTGGACCTTTGAAAAAGGTTGGCCATTAGTGATTTTGAAGCTCAAGACAAGGTGTTTGGAGGCTCTGAAGGAGAAAAACGTGGGCAACAAGAGAAGCTTCATCTAAGGCGGCTTCTTCCTCATTCTCTACATCCCTTGAAGCTCTTAAAGATCAAGGTTATGGAGAAGCCAACCAACCATCTTCTTTCTTTAATTTCTTTCTAACTTTTCATTGATTTCATATAGTTTTTTCATTGATTTTTATAATTCATCATCATCACTTCATGTTTATACACACATACACATCATATTTTCCACACCTATATACATATTAGGGGTTTAAAGAACACCAATCAAGTAAGTAGATTAGTTTAGTTGCATGTTTGAATTTTTATTAGAATAGATACTATTCTACTTTAGTTCTAATTATAATTTATATTTTTGTTGTTTAATCTTTTTTATAAGGTACAAAGAAAGAAAGAAGGAGATTCAAAGTAATAATAACCAAGAAATTAAAAGCAAGAACACATCAACAAAAGGACTCTCTTTCTTTGGCTGGCCGAAAAGAGGGAATCAAGGACTCAATCTCCCAAATTTGAAAAGGTAAGCGATCAATCTTTCTTTTGAAACTTAATAGTTTCTGACGATAACGTTTTCTTTAGTTTTAATAGTTTTACTATTCATATGAACAACATAAAATTCATGAACATTATGCACATGATTTGAGCACCTACAGGATCCTCATCTGATAATACCTTTACCTCAAGACAATCTTCGAGAATACCGTAGTAGACTGCAACTGATCCATCAGATCATCGATTCTTGGAAGTGGGTACTTGTTCTTTACTGTTACCTGATTCAGCTGTCTATAATCAATGCACAGCCTTAGAGAACCATCCTTCTTCCTAACAAATAGAACCGGAGCACCCCACGAAGAAGTGCTGGGACGGATAAAACCCTTATCCAACAATTTCTGCAACTGCACCTTCAACTCAACGAGTTCGGCTTGAGCCATCCGATACGTGACCATAGACAAGGGTGTCGTACCCGGTGCAAGCTCAATAGTGAACTCAACCTCCCGCTGAAGAGGAAGGCCAGACAACTCCTTAAGAAACACATCAACAAAGTCACATACTACAAGCGCCTCCCAAGGACTGGAACCACTACTATCACCAGCTACAACTACTGAGACAAGGAAAGCCTCACAGCCACCAACATGTAACCTCTAGGCCTTAAAAGCAGAAATAAGAATTCCAAGAGAAGAGAGCCTAATACCTTGGAAGTAGAAGACTGGGATGCTCGGGATGGAGAAGCGCATCCTCTTCCTGTGGTAGTCCTTCAGTATAATAAGCCTCCAACCAGTCCATGCCCAAGATGACATCAAAGTCACGAATGGCAAGCACAACTAACTGGGCAGGTAACTGATGACGCTCAAAGGTCAAGGGAACCTTACTCATACATTTATAAGTTAACATGAAATCCTCAGAAGGAACCTCAACCATCAGTTCATTAGATATCTCATCAATGGGTGCAGAAAGAACATCTACGAACTGCTCAGAAATAAAGGAATGCAGAGCCCCCGAATCAATGAACACATGGGCAGAGTTCCAAAGGACAAAAAGTGTGCCTTCCACCAGGCTAAACACCCGAGCCTCCTTCCTGGTGATAGCGAGAACTCTCCCCTGGGTCCTCGACTTCTTTTGATCTCCTGGTCCCTGCCCCTGACCACGCCCCTACGGGCAATACTTCGCCAAATGGCACTGCTGGCCACAAGTATAACACCTCCCAACAAAAATGCGGGACACTGAGTCCCACCATGAGTACCACCACAATGGCGACAAGCCTCTGGTAGTCTCTACACTGTCTCCTGCTGTGTGTTGGGTATCGATTGACTTTGTTGCATCTGCCTGGGTCTGCTACTGCCACTGCTGCTGCTGTTGCCGCCACCACCTCGAGTGAAGACGATCCCGATTCAGACGAAGGAGCTGCTACCGTTGCTGCTGTCTTCTCCTTGCCATATGCTGGCCCCTGAGTAGCCAGCCCCCTCTCTCGAGCTGACTGATCGTGCTGTGCCTCTACTCCTGCGGCACACTTAACCGCCGATGCCAAGTCCGAACAACAGTGGGACGCCACAAAACTCCTCAAGTTGGACCCCAGTCCGTCTACGAACCTCTCAGCCTGACGCTCCTCATCCCCCGAGATGAAGGGTACAAACCGTCCTAAAGCGACGAACTTCATTTAGTACTCGAGCACCGTCATGCTCCCTTGGGTCAACTCCATAAACTCCCGCTCCTTGGTCTTCTAGACATTAGGAAAGTACTGCCCATTGAACTCCTTCACAAATGTCTCCTATGGAATCTTCCTGAGATTCTTATCTACATAAGACAAACTCTTCAAAGTGGTCCACCAATCATAGGCATCATCTTTCAACAGGCAAGTAGCCAACGGGGTCCTCTCAACTGCTGCACAGTCTAAAGTGTCAAAAGCCTTCTCCATCTACTTCAGCCAATGAGCGGCCTCATCCGGGTCGAGACGACCTGTAAAATGAGTCGGGCTCAGCTTAATCTCTCCAAGGCAACTAAAGGCCCTCCCCGAGTACTAGAACTCTCACTAGGGTCTCGAGTCTGATATCTAGTCATCGAGTCCATCATAGCCTCCACAAAACGATCCATATTTTGTTTATTGGGCTCAGACCCACTAGAAATGTTTCCCTGCTCCTGAATTACTTGCACCCTCTTTCTAGGAGCCATCTAATCGCCTACAATCCCAAGAATCGAAAACCTCTAATTAGAGCTCACAACCTAAACTATCGCCGTCCCTGCACGGGGTAATGTATTTGTTTGCTGAAATTTATGGTATTTAACCTAGTTATTCATCTATTTGCCAAACCGAATGCACTGATACCAACTGATACCACTAGAAACATTTTCCTACTCCCAAATAACTGGCTCCGTCTTCCTAGGAGACATCTAATCGCCTACAATCATAAGAATTGAAAACCTTTAATTAGAGCTCACAACCTAAACTATCGCCGTCCTTGTACGGGATAATGTATTTATTTGCTAAATTTACAGTATTTAACCTAGTTATTCATCTATTTGCTAGACCGAATGCTATGATACCAACTATAATGACCCGCCACCCTATAATCGGGGATCCGATTACTAAATGGGTACCAAATCATTAAAATTTGGAGCCAAACCAGGATCTCGATAAGTCTGAAAAGTAAATGATAAACTAAGCTAAACATTCCACATCACATCGAATTGTAAAGGAAGTGTAGGAATTAAAAATTATTACAATTCAACTCGACTCAGCAAATAATTACATATTCCAACTGAAAAGAAATAATTAAATGTACATACCTGAAAAGGTAATAACAACTATATCGGGGAATACTCCAAAAAAGTGGCTGCTGGCGCGCAACCCGAGAAGAAACCCTCTACGCTATGCCTATCTGGAACCCTTACCTGAAAATCGCAGGAGTGAGTCTCATCGAAATGGACTCAATAGAGATCCTACGATCCCTACCATCCACTCACGCACCCACAAGTGCAACAACACGAATAGGCAATTAAATAAGTAAAGCAGTAAACATAATTCTCAAATTTCAATATGAAACACATGCATTTGAAGATGCAACAGGCATAACTCTAAAACCACTCGACTCAACACCGGAGTCCACAACCAGCGTTCCTGTGAAACACACAAACCACGTAGCCGAATGCGGAAAAATACTTACATGTAGGGACGGAGCAACAACCCCTCGAATAGCACACTGGCTATTTCGGCCTGTTTAGCGCTAGGTGGTTCTGCCTCCTCCCAGCCATGAGTAACACTCCGCAGTGTACCACTCCCACACTGGTACTAGCTATACCCCGGGGTACAGTAGGTGACTGTCTCTTACTAGGCGTCGTCCCACCACTCCCACACCGACGTTGTGTCACTCCCACACCAACACAGGGTGTCAAGCGCTAACAACTGCCACTCTAGGTTCACGATTGCACAAAACACAACACAGTGTGATCCGGTCATGTGGAAACCCTCGTCCTCGAAGTACGGTTTCAGACATGCATTTAACCAAATTATCTAATAATGTATACACATGTTAATTGCATGAATTAATGGGGTTCTGTCTTGAATGGCATTGCCCATGGCCGACGTCATTCAAGACCACTAAACATGTTATGTGTTCAGCAGCATTGGGACCCAAGGGATATTGGCCTAAATGGCGTCGCCCATGGGCGACGCTATTCAACTCTTTATCTCCGCACTAGCCTCGGGGTCCGAAAAACTGGGTTGTAAATCTCGTCGGCCATGGTCGACACCATTCTAAATGGCGTCCCCTGGTCTTGACGCCATTTAACGCTCGAAATCGAGGGATCCTCCGGCCTCCACCGAGCCAAAACTGGGGTCCCTTCTCCCCTAAAAACACCCAAAACGCAAGAAGATAGGAGAATAAATCAAATAACCGATTGAAACACACTTAACCCCATTTCATAAAAATGCCTATTTTCGTTGAAAAAGCCTCTTAAAACATACTTTCTATCCAAAATTCTCCATACACATTGTAGACATGCTAATTTTGACATCATATTGAGTAAATTCCATATCATATAATAATTTCCCGAAATGGTCTGATTTTTAATCCTTAATTGATTTTTATCTATTTTTTTGGACTAACTGTCTGAATGACGTCGTCCAGTCACGTAAGTTATTAGATGAAATTGGTTTCAACTCAAATTCTTAATCGAAATATGAAAATTTATAAATGACGTCGACTACTCCCGACGCCATTTAGGTTTTCTAATCCATTTCGATTTGTAATTTGATTTTTAATTAATTTCCTAATTAACTGAAGCACGTCGTCTATGCCCGACGCCATTTAGGTTTTCTACTTCTTTCGATTTCTTCTGCGGATTATCATTAGATTTAATTTAGCTAAAAGTCGTCTCCCTAGGGCGACGCGTTTTAGCTAATTACAGATAATGATGATTTGGCCGATATTATCTTGTTCTCTTGGTTGGATTGACTTAAAAACTTCTTCAAGGTGATCCATAAGTGACCGCAGAGGCGTGTGAGAGCCTTGATACTACTTCTATATAAACCCAAGCCTTTGATCATTAAAAAAGGTTAAGGAGTCAAGTTAGAAAGAGTGAAAAAATCATTGAAGAAGCATCAAAAGATTGAAGTGCTGTGTGACGGCTTCCAGGAGTTCTTGAAGGAGAAAAGTGTGTTGAAGAAGCTTCATTCTCTTCATTCTTCATCCTTCAAGATTCATTCAACACCCAAGGCTTCAAGGGGCCATCTAAAGCTTTTCTTTCATTAATTTCTTATTCATCATTATATTCATTCCACTTCATATTCACACACTCACTCACATAGTCTTTTCAAATCCCATACATGCTATAGGGGTTTAAACAAACATTAAACAAGTGAGTTTCTTGTTTTGGTTACATGATTAACGATTTTGTTAGGATAGATTCTACACTCCATTAGTTCTAATTAGCTTTTCTCTTTCCTTTCTTCATTTTCTTGTAAGGAACATAAAAAGAAGGATCAAAGGATAAAGAAATGATCATAAATAAGGAATTACGGAGCAAAAAGGACGATCCCCAAATCAATCAAGAACAAGAGCAAAAAAGGTTCTCTTTCTTCAGCTGGATGAAGAGAGGGAATCAAGAACACGCATATCTCCCCCGTTTCAAACAGGTAAGCGATCAAATCTTTCTTTTGAAACTTTTTAGTCAAAAGTTTCTAGCGATCACATGTTAGTTTTTTTTTTAATTGTTTTATTGTCATTTAAACAACACATGATTCATGATAATTACACACTCAAATTGAGCACTCACAGCTTTTGGGCGATCACGGTGGGACTTGGTCTTGCCGTCTTTTAAATATATTATTCTTGCTTTCATCATCGGGCACCCACAATGCACCGCTTGTGTCCCTCGGGCACGTTTTTCATCAATTGATGAGTTTGGTTACGTTTATCCCATCGTGCACTATGTACACACCCCTTGTGGCAAGATTTTGCCCTCCCGTTTGTTTGCTTATGGAGTTGTGATTGTGATAGGAAAGGTGTGTGGTTGATTGGATTTTGTTTGTTTACATGATAAATAACCTTGTTAAAAACTGAATTCGCATGATATGTTAGTTACTGCTTTACCTTGATAACTTAGGAGGGATTGCCCTTGATTTTTGCTTTCTATTTATTGATTCTGCAACCTGAAAAGCGTCGTGGAACAGTGACACTTTTTTGAACCGCGTCGCCGGATCCAGACGCCATTTAGGCACTATTTCCTGTCTATTTGCTGCCCGAGCTTCTGTGAACAGAAGAAGCTACTGGCTTGAATAGCGTCGATTAATAGCGACGCGATTCAAGCATTTTCTTCTTTTGGTCACTAGTCTTCGGAATCTTGGTTTGATTGTTACCTATATTTATCTTATCATACATTAGAGGCCATCCAGGCCGTAGGTCATTTTCACTGGAACTAACCCCCCCTCTTATAGGAACACCTTCTTGACATCCTCACCTCTCTCTAATTGGGTCGGTCCCTCGATCAGACTAGAGTGGTTGGTGTTAAGACCTCTGTAAGTCCCCAAAAGCAAGGAATTCCTTCTTGTTCATCGAGCTGGTTGTACCAATTTAAGTTTTGGTTAGATATTCATATCGTTGTGAGAAAGAACCATAGAGTATAACGGTGGAAACTGAACTGAAACTAGGATCCTATCCGTTGAGAGAATTGGTGTAAAAATCCAAGTAATTTAACAAGGAATCCGAAGACAACGTAAACATCCACTTGTTTACTTAATCTCTTACACGACTTGTTTGAATTTGATTGCTAAAAATCTAATACCATGATGCTTCGATCAGGTAAATTTGTGGGTATGCTTGCTTACGAGCAAGATGCCATTGTCGAATACAAGGGAGATGCTAATGCCCCTCGAGAATTCGATTGCTACTCTGAGAACGGAGGAGATGTTAATGCCCTCCGTAATACTGATTCCTATCATCCTGAGTGTGAGGGAGACACTCACGCCCCTCAAGGTCAGGCCCATTTTCCTCACGACCAGTACAACCCTAGTACTGATCATCCTCATATCCATGTAATCTCCAATCCCACTTTCGAGAGAGCTCTAGATCCAACTGAGCCCTGACCTTCCAATCCTCCTGATCTGATTACTGCCCTGGGAGCTCTGGCTGCCCATGTGGATCCTCAGCAACTTAAGGCGATCCAATTTATCCTCAAGGGGAAGACGCCCGTGCAGTCTATCGAACCGAATCTGTGGTTCCCCTAGTCGTTCGTCAAGCTCCTCCTCCTCACCATGCTCCTTCTATTCATTAGGCCATGGAAGGCCTTCGTGTTTCAACCTCCTGGCCATATGGGCCACAGTTATCTTCTTCAAGGCATCCGGCCAGACCGCCAACGTCGACTTACCAAAATGCCTTCGGGCATGGCGGAAGCGCTGCCGGGCCGCAACCTTATTATCTACTTTGCCCTACCTATTCCAGGCAACAAGCTTATCATGATCCACCACCACCTCCTCCCCAAGTTGATCCAATAACTCAGGCTCTGCTCGCAAAGATGGACCGCATGGACGAGCAGTTCAGCAGCTTCAAGAAGATGATGGGAGTCAAGGCAGTGCCCGAAATCACTCTTCCCAGTCTACTAGTATTTCACTTGCCACCTTCTGAGATGCTAGTGTATAGGAAGTACAACAGTTCTGGTAATCCCTTCACCCACCTGAAGGAGTTTATGTATGAATCTTCCTTCTGGAAGAATGACAAGAAGTCACTGGCATTTTTATTCAGAAGATCATTGGAGGGATCAGCCCTCGAGTGGTTCTTCTCTTTGGAGCCATCTGAGGTGGAAGACTATGGTATCGTGTCAAGAAAATTCATCCAAAGATACTAGGACCGAGTTGCATCGTCTTTGTCCATAACTGACTTAATGGCTGAGAAGATGAAGCTTGATGAGGACTTCATCAATTTTACTGATAGATGGAGAGGAATGGCGGAGAAAATCAAAGATCACCTATCCGAATCCGAATAAGTGAAGATGATGATCTCTAATGCTATCCCCCAGTACAAGCTAGTTCTTACACTGAACAACCTAACTAGCATGGCGGAACTCTATGTGAGAGCACGTTATTGCCAAAACGCCTTCAAGGATGCTACTTTCTCTAGCGTCTTTGATCCTCACAGACCCAGTACCTCCACCTCGGAAGCCTGCTATGCCAAACTCTCCTAGTATGAGTCCGACAACTGAGGGCATGCTTTCCCACAAACAAATCAACACTGTGAACAACAACCAGCCACAATTCATAAGGATCCATCAACAGCAGCCGCAGTACGCAGGGCAGAGACCGTCGAACCAACAGGGCTACAAGCCACCTCAGCGGCAATACAAGCCAACCTACAATCAGCCGCAACAGCAATACTAGCCACAGTAGCAGTATCAGCCTCGTCTACTTCCAACATATCATAATGTACCTCCTCCAGGCGACTACAATCAGCAGAGAAAGCCTCCAGGCCCGAAGAGGGCAACATACCCTACTCTCCTGGAGTCTCTCCTAGACATCTTCAATGCCCTTATGGCGGCCAATGCGTTTGTTTTGCCTAGGGAGAAAACTATATGGACCCAGAATGCCGATGCCTCTAGGTATTGTGTCTTCCATAGACAACCTGGGCATACGGTGGATGTATGTTTCCAATTCCGGGACTACATCCATGACCTCAATGAACAAGGGGGCATTTACTGGGAAGAGATGAGAAAATATATAGCTGCTTTGAAGGCGAAGAGACCCCAACAGCAACAACAACAACCTCAACAACACCCGCAACAATAGCAACAACAGCAACAAAGAGCACCAACACAGATAGCAGCACCACCAAATATGGGAATAGTATAGAACCTACTGCCGGAGCACCATCATCAGAACCAGATCGCCCCTATCTTGACAAATAGCCAGTCTGAGGCTAACAGGGGACAACAGTGGAAGGTAGAGGACTCTTCCTCTGTCTATTCAACAGGTCATATGCAAAGCACCGCTGAGCAAGCGCCTCGCCGCATCCTCCGCATACCCAAACCTCAACCCATCACCATTAAACCCATTGCCTCTTCCGCCCCCACACTTTTACCAAACAACCCTCTGCAAACCAACTATACACCACTCATGCCATCTAAACCATTGCTACGCATACCATTCCCCACCTCGCCGACAACCACTTACCCCGGTACCATACAACCCTCCAAATCCCTTATCCGAACAATACCTCCACCAAATAATTCCTCACCATCACCCGTTTATCCACCCATACAACCCTCCAAACCGCTCATCCGTTCGGTACCTCCACCAAATAATTCTCCATCACTTGTTTACCAACCCATTACACCCTCCAGACCACTCATCAACCCGGCGGTGCTCAAGATCACATCTGAACCTTCCACTATTGAGCAACACACGCTTCGGAGAGGAAGAATCTTCAACATGGTTTTTCCTCAATCCATGGTCCGAGACGGCCGATCACAGCCACTAGAGGAAGCACAGAATGAAGAGAGTGCACTAGGCACTCAATATGACTTGTTGAAGCAGTTAGACAGGACACCGATACGGATCTCCGTACTCGAACTGATCAAAAGGTCAAAAACTCATCAAGAAGCCTCAATGGAGTACTTGCAAAAAGTAATGGTCAATGAAGACGTGCCGGTAAAGAAAATAACTACACTGCTAATTCCACAAGAGGATCAACCCTCTATAACATTTCATACATCGGAACTAGCACCACCTACAGCTAGAGGCATGGCCTTGAGCATTACGGTTAATATATGCAAAAAGGCTATAGATGCCTGTCTAGTTGATACTGGGGCTTCCATCAACGTATTATCACCAAAGACCCTGGAACTTTGTGGCGTACCTAGAGAGAAGTGGCTGCCTTCTCCTATTTCTTTCACGGCCTACGATAACTCTACCCGTTCCCCTCTGGGAATGGTCTATTTGAAGATGGATTTTGGCCCCATTTGTCATGCTGAAGTCGAATTCCATATCTTGGAGATCGACCCATCTTTGAAAGGCATCCTTGGCCGTCCATACATTAAGTCCCTTGAGGCTATACCTTCTACAAACCATCAATGCCTCAAATTCCCATATAAGGGACGAATCATTAAAGTCATGAGCATGCCAATCCTTGCTGCTGCTCATTCATTGAACATCAGGCTGACTTCCTCACCTGGCCGACAACCCAGCCTGTCAGTATTACAGGTCTATTCTCCTTTGGCCGATCCTTTAAGAGCCACCACACTTGATCCATATCCAGTCAATGATGTAAAGCGGGGGAAGTGTATGAGTACCCCTGGCTGGAACATCATGATAAAAACTGGCTATCAACTTAAGAAAGGTCTGGGCACACAATTGCAGGGCAGAACTATGTCTGTTGAAGATAATCGAAGAACACCTGGTAGTGTCCTGGGTTATAGGCCAAGAAGAGTAAGGCATGACATCGTTCAGCAGCATGAAGATGAAAATGGCTAGAAGATATGGGAGGCAATGGCCACCCCATACAAAGAAAATTGGGATCCCTTGACTTGGACTCTCTATACACATTTCATCAAAGGACTCGTGATTAACCATAATAATGATAACACGGTGGTAATCACCTCTCACTTCGACTTACATGATATTTATGGGACAGATCTGGCGAAACACTGTTTTGAATTACTGACATACCAGTCCTTGGAGGCTCTGCGGCCTATGAAAAGGAGAAAATTTCAAGACCTGGAATGTGAATGGTATCGGTGGTTCGACGTGAGGGATCTGTACATAGCACTGAACAGATTGTTCCCTGATCCCTTAGAGCCAAGGTGGCCGCCACTGATACATGAGTTGATAGAAAGCCCTGGGGCTATTTTTGATAAGGGAATTCTGCTGCATGAAGAAACTGATGAAGGGGAGCCGGATGACCCTTATGAAACTGGATTCACCACTGATCTTCTCTGGAGGGGAACATATCCCTCTCATGTTTTTATCCTCCACACTTTGTTCCGCACCCTCCTCCTTACCCCGACTTGGTCGCGGGTCATCACTGAAGACATCCCACGGGCTCCGCCCATTATTGTTACTCTGTCCCCACTGGACCTTATTCCTCAGCCTCCTCTCAATCTGGAGAGGATTTATAATCTGATTTGGGACATACTGTTGTATGATCCCCCATATCCCTTGGCCTTGGTGCCGTTACCTCCATTCCTGCTTTATGATAAACATAGATAATTCACAAAAAAAAACTCCAATTTGGCAACTTCCTCCTCCCAAATCCTCGTTGAGGAAACATCATACTTGTTTGACTGTACCCTATTGCGCGGGTCGTTCGGGCAAGATTCTCTCCTAGATCTATTATGTCCCTCCCCTTGGGAGGATTCACCTGTATCACTTCATGTATCCCATGATTTTTATCCTTCTTCGTCTTCACTAGGTCAGGATAGGGAGTTTAGTTGTAGGGATTCTAGTTCTAGGCAGGTTTGTCAGGTTAGGAAGTCTAGAAAGCCTAAGGGTAGGCGAATTCTGGGTAGATACTTCCATGATTTAACTTTAAGATACCTTTCTTGTTCTCAGATCCCACAGCTGTTAGAAAATCTCATTCAGATGCCAGAAGAATGTGAAGTTGATGAGTCAGTCAATGATGGATATGGGGTGTATGAATTGATACACGAGAAAGACCCCATTACTGAAGATGAGGAAGATGACGAGGACGCGGCTGAGGCATATGCCAGTGGAGTGAAAAGATTTGATGAACTCTTAACTGCCGTAGAAGAGCCTACCAAAGAAATTAATTTAGGAACTGAAGACGAATCTAAGGTTCTCCTCGTCAGTAAAAATCTTTCTGAAGCAGATGAAGAGGCAGTGGTCCAAGTTCTTAAAGACTATAAGGACACTTTTGCGTGGAGTTATGAAGATATGTCGGGATTAGATTCTTCTTTAGTAGAACATCGATTGACATTGAAAGATGGAGCTTGTAAGGACTGAGGCTTTCGGATCCGAGTTTCGGGGTTGGACCCCGTAGTTCAGGCTCCAGTGGGGCTGAGACTCTGTATTGATTCGCGTCGAGCCCGCGAGACGCGGTTTAAACGGCGTCCAGCTATGCTGACGCGTTTTAGCCTGTGCCACGTGGACTGGCTTTGGGTCGCGAGAGTATGGCCCTGACATGTCGTCTGAACGGCGTCTGTGAGGCACGACGCCTTTCAGACTGCGACTCTGGGTTGTCAGAGTACGGCGCCAGTCTTGTCGACTGAACGGCGTCTTTCATGGAAGACGCGTTTCAGACCTCTGTCAGAGCGTTGCAGAGGGTTGTCAGAGCAGCCGTCACATCGACTGATAGGCGTCCGTACATCTCAACGCGTTTCAGCCAGTCTCTGGTTAACCCCGAGAGCCCTCCTTCTTTCTCTCATTTGCTCCTCCTTCTCTCTTTCTCTCCTTCCTTCCGGCGACTCCGACATCGACCCTTCCCCCTCCCTCTTTTCCTCCCACTACTTCGTCCTTCCCTCCACTCCAACACTTCCCTACCTCTCACCTCTACCACCACCACTTCCTTCGCGGCGTTCCATTCTCCGGACGGCGGCCGACGTCCCGGCGGAGTGGCGGCATCCTCGAGGGTACCGGCGGCGGTCTGCGGTGCGGCGGGTCGGAGGCACGGAGCTTGGAGGAGTTCAAGAACCGGTAGGGTGACGGTTCCTACATTGTTATGTTCTAAATCATGTTTTTCCCCGTTTAAAGCATGCTATGGATCGATGGTTTTGGGGTAGAATGAGCATGTTAGGGGATTTTTCCTTGATGGGAATGGGAGTTTCTGTGGATGTGAATTCTTGATACTTTGGTTACCCTCTTTCCCCTCTGTTTTTGGGGCTTTTTCGAGATATTTGGGGTTAAAGGAGGAACCCTCGGATCGAACCAGGGAACTAGGTTTCTGGCGCTAAACGGCGTCGTGCCTGGTCGACGCCTTTCAGAAGGACGTCAGGGCAGTACGACGCCTTTTAGGACAGAAATCCCCCTGTTCGAGGTTTCAGGAGTCAGGGACTCTGGCGCTAAATGACGTCATGGATGGACGACGCCTTTCAGAAGGACGTCGAGCCATCATGACGCCATTTAGGCAGGAAATCACCCCGACTGAGGGACTCAGTTCGAGGATTCTGGGACTAAAAGACGTCATGGGCGGGCGACGCGTTTTGGAATAGCGTCGAGCCACCATGACGCCTTTTAAGGCAGAAATCCCTCGATTAATGTTTTCTGGAATTCCTGGTTTTTCAGCGTGAACGGCGTCTGAGGATGTTGACGCCTTTTAAAAGGCGACCACTGGTGTCGACGCCTTTTAGGCCAGATTCTGAGGCCGGTATTTCATGAACCAGTTTAGGGTGCTTGAATGGCGTCGGCCTCGGGCGACGCGATTCAAGCCAGAACTACACTAATCCATGCCAGTAAAATGTGTTTACACTGCTAGATAGTCGGTTAATGCATACAGTTAGTGTACTCGATGTAATGAACTCTTCGTGACCGGATGGCACTGCGTTGTGTGTCGTGCGACCGTGGACTTCCTCCGTGACCGGATCGCACCGTGCCGTGTTTTATGTTTCGGTGGACCTAGAGTGACAGTTGTAGCGTTCTACACCCTGTGTCGGTGCGGAGGGACACAGCGCTGACGGGAGCAGTGGCGGGGTGACGCCTAGTAGAGAGGGTCACCTGGTGAACCCCGGGGTTAGCTAGCTTGTATAGGTGTCGGAGAGGTACTGTTGGAGTGTCACTCGTGCTGGGGGAAGGAGTAACCACCTGAGCCAGTTGGGCAGGAGTAGCCAGCGTGCTATCCGAGGGGTTACTGTTTGGTCTCAGCGGGCCGGTGTTTGCTGAGGGAAGGAGTGACCGCCGAGGTGGCCCGTGTGCTATCCGAGGGGTTACTGTTTGGTCTCAGCGGGTCGTTGTTTTTCCCACTCTCGTTGTGAAGTTGACGTGTTTTAAGGATACGCCGAATCACGAGTTTCCTGATAGATTAGAATTATGCATGTTAGTTATACTTTGAATGCATGTGATTCGTATTGAGACGTAGGCATGGAAATCATTGTCTCTTCATGGTTATTACATCCCTGCTGTACTTTTCACTTGTGGGTGTGTGTGTGTGGGCAGTGGGGATCGAAGGATCCCTACTGAGTCTTTTCGTTGAGACTCACCCCTGCGGCTTTCAGGTCGACTGTTGTTCCGGGGTATACCCCGATGTAGTTGTTATCTTTATTTCTGGCCTGTATGTATAATCATTTCTTTTCTGTTGGAGTATGTAATTATTTGCTGTATCGAGTCGCATTGTAATAACTTTTAATTTCTGCTTTTTCCCTTCAATTCAATGCGATGTGAATGTTTAGCTTAGTTGATTATTTATTTCCTAGACTTACTCGGATCCTGGTTTGGTTACAAGTTAATGATTCGGTACCCATTTAGTAATCGGATCCCCGATTATAGGGTGGCGGGTCGTTACAGAGCTAGCCCGGTTAAACAGAAATTAAGGCGATTCCACCCCCAAATGGCTTTGAAGATGAAGAAAGAGGTCAATAAGTTACATAAAACCAAATTTATTAGGGTTTTCCTCTATCCGCAATGGGTGGCCAACATAGTCCCAGTCATGAAAAGGATGGGAAAGTCAAAATCTGTATTGACTTTCGAGATTTAAACCGGACATGTCATAAAGATGATTTTCCACTACCTCATATTGACGTACTCATTGACAATACAGCTGGCTATGAAACATTGTCATTTATGGATGGATTCTCAGGATATAATCAGATTAAGTTGGCGGAAGATAATCAAGCGAAAACGTCATTCACCACACCTTGGGGAACATATTGTTATGTCGTCATGTCTTTTGGACTGAAGAATGCTGGAGCCACTTATCAAAGGGTTATGATAGCAATATTTCATGACATGATGCACATTGATTTAGAAGTGTATGTGGATGATTTGTTAGTGAAATCTAAGACTAGGGCTGAATATGTCAAAGTTTTGGCAAGAGTTCTGGAGAGATCAAGAGAATATCAGTTGAAGATGAATCCCAATAAATGCGTATTCGGGGTATCATCAGGAAAATTATTGGGATTTATTGTAAGCAAATGAGGCATTGAGATCGATCCCAACAAGGCTAAGGCTATTAGAGAGATGCCACCTCTTCGAAATTTGAAAGAATTAAAAGGATTGATTGGGAGGTTGTAGTTTATTCGTCGATTTGTCTCCCAACATTCACAAAGGTGTAAGTTGTTTTATGAGCTTACCAAGCCGGAAGTCAAATTTGATTGGGACGATAAGTGTCAAGAGGCATTTGATAGATTAAAGACATATTTGACAAGTCCTCCTATCTTGAGACCACCATCTTCGGACAAACCTTTGATTCTATATATTTCTGTCTTGGATAATGCGGTGGGGACTGTCTGTAACATTCAATTATTAGCATGCAATTAGCATAATTGTGTTATTAATTAATTTTGAGCTAATAGATTATGATTTTTAGATACAGTTTTCTGAATTCATTTGATAGCATGTTAGAACATGAATTTTAGTGATTTATATTTTTTACAAAATAATTTGAAATTTTTATGACCTAATACTTATACTAGTTTAAATATTAAAAAAAAGTTTCATAAATTTTTATTTTCATATGATGATGCTTTCAGGTCAGGTAACATGATATAATTTGTAGATGTAATTTTCAGACTTCATTTGATAGAATGTTAGAAAGTGAATTTTAGTAATTTACATATTTCACAAAATAATCTGAAATTTTTATTACAGAATAATCATACTAATATACATTTTTAAATTTTTTTAATGAATTTATGTATTCTTATGGTGATGCTTCTAGGTCGTGTAATATGGTATAATTTGTAGATACAATTTTCAGATTTCATTTGATAGCATGTTAGAACATGAATTTTAGTAATTTATATGTTTTACATAATGATCTAAAATTTTTATTACATAATATTTTAATTATTATACATATTTATAAAAAGTTTCAATAATTTTAATATTCATATGATAATGGTTCCTGGTATGTGTAACAGGGTTCATACTCCACTCTGACATTTCAGTAACTTAGGGATAGTACCCTGATGTTGATTTTCTGCTATCTTTGTGGGAAACCATTTGAGCCCAACTTTTTACCGGATGTACCTAATGTGAATTAGTATAATATGTGAAATTTTAAAGATTTTTTAAAGTACTTTCCTATGTTAATAAAATCAGTGTTTTAAATGTGGACATATTATTTCTGTAGGAGATTTGTGATTTACTTATATGTGTTGTCTGAGTTTATTACAACTTGTATTTAAATTCATCTTAGAACATGATTTATTTACCTTTTTAATTATGATTTCGAGGTATTCTTAGTTTATGAATTCCTAAAAATAAAGTCTCTAAAATGGTTAGTCATTTTCTTATGTATATGTTGTTGTAGCTACATAAATATTAAGTTTGTTCTCATAATGTTAATAAATCTTGCCGATCGGACATAGCTGCTAAATGAGTATTGTTATGAGGAAATGGTGGTAGCATCCCCACCAGGACCCATTTATTATGGGGCTACATGCTACACCTAAAAAGGTGGGAGCCACCTTCAGAATCCATTAGCTCTGTTACCCGGGGGCCGTGAGTAGAAATCCTTTGTTAAGGTGGGGTGACGACCCTCGGGGTAGCGCTACGCCCATGACTTAGCTCTGTACGTGCCTAGGAGCTCAGTTTCTGTGTTCTATTACTGGCTCATAGTGGCAGTTGGATGTGTGTCCGGACACTTCTAAAATAAGTGAAAACCTATGGTTTGTAAAAAATAAAAATTTATATCTTGCAATCTATATGTAATTTTTATAAATCAAATTAATAAATCTTAAATTTTGTATTCTTGTGTAGCTTTGATTCAGAGTTGGCATGATATTATGGATCATGTATCTCAATCTCCTTATTGGCATATAATTCTGATGTACATATGTAGTATGTGATAATTTTGTCTTCTATTAGGTTTAATGTTCATATGCAATGTACATATTCTGCTTCAATTATTTGGATGGCAAAGTCTTATGAAGGCATCCTCATCTGCCTACTGAGTTACCATTTCTTTGGTACTCACACTTACTTTTTAGGTGATCGGACAGAAGGAGAAGCAGAGTGAGCTTGAGGTGGGGTCACTCAAGGTTCGCATAAGATGACATCTCTTTTTGGGCGAACCTAGAGGATTGAACCATGTATATACATGCTTTTGTTTTTGTTGGAATGTATAATGAAGATCCTGACATGTAAAAAGGACAATCTACTATGCAGCGCATTGGTATAATGTTGTGAATGGTGGAGCTTCCTCAGTATTTAGATGTCTCTTACAAATTTTTATACTACGCTTCCATTTGAAACATAGTATCCTCCCAATTATATGTTATGAGGGGTCTTTTCCTCCTGTTGCGCTTTGGCCATCTCTGTAATTATCTTGTATATTATGGATTACCGGGCGAGGGCGTGACACTGTCTTAGCATAAGAAGATGAAGAAGGAAAGGAAAGGGCAGCCGATTGTCTCTCCAAACTTCTCAATCCTGCAGAACAAAGATACATGGCGATGGAGAAAACATGTGCAACACTTATATGGGTAGTTAAAAAATTGAAACATTATTTTCTAGCTCATGAAGTCTATTTCATCTCTAGAATGAATCTCATTAAGTTTCTTTTTGAAAAATCTGTCCTAACTGATAGGTTAGCACGTTGGCAAAGCTTTCTATCTAAATTCGACATCATCTACATTCAGCAGAAAGCAATCAAGGGCTATGCCATTACATAACATCTTCCTCATCACCGACTTCCTCATTTTGATCCAGTCCGATCGGAGTTTCCAGATGATGAACTGATGTCCATAGACAAAATCAAAGACGATATATGGACTCTGCATTTTACCGGAGCTCTGAACTCTCATGGTAAGGGTATCGGCATTGTTCTGCTATCACCTGGAGGTGTCACCATCCCACAAGCCTTTCAGCTCGACTTTCCTGTCACTAACAACATAGCTGAATATGAGGCACTCCTTGCTGGCCTCGAGGCTGCTCACCTCCATAGTGCCACTAAACTCAGAATTGTAGGTGATAGTCAACTAATCCTTCGCCAAGTGCTCACCAAGTACCGAACTCTTGATCCTAAACTCAAGCCTTATCAAGAACTCATTCCTGCCTATGCCAAACTTTTCACCAAATTGATCTTCGTCCATGTTCCTTGAAATCAGAACATTTTAGCTGATGCTCTAGCTTCCCTTGCATCATCTCTCGATTTCCCGATCAGCAGATACTCTTAGTCAATCATTGTTCAAATGCGTCTTTTACCTACTGTGAAAGACCATTCATTCCTTAGGACTAAGGAGAAATTGCTAAAGAAGGTCAGAGACGGAGATATCATGGAGAAGCGAGAAATTATGCTGTTGGAATTACAGGAAGAAATGGATGATGAAGAGAAACCATGGTACTATGAGATTGCCAAATACTGTGAAGATCAATCATATCTTGAAGAAGCCACATATGAGGAGAAAAGGGCTATCAGGAGAATTACTCAGAGATACACTCTAGTTGGAGGAGCGCTTTATAAAAGAGGTTTTGATGGAGTTCTTCTGAGATGCTTAGATGAGGATGAGCTTTGGAAGATCATGGAAGGAGCTCATACTAGAGTTTGTGGTGGTCATGTTAACGGCCAAATGCTATCAAAGAAGATCCTTAGACAAGGATTCTATTGGCCAACTATGGAAGAAGACAGTGTAGGGTATGTTCGTAGGTGTGCCAAGTGTCAACTTCACGCCGACAAGATCCACTCCCCCGCATCTTCACTCCATCATGTTTCCTCCCCATGGCCTTTCTCTATGTGGGTTTTTGACGTCATTGGACCCCTTGGTAATCCTAACTCCGGCATTCAACAGAAATCCTTCATTCTCACATCAACGGAATACTTCACCAAGTGGGCAGAAGCCGAAACTTACACGGAAGTCAAAACATCAACAGTCTGCAAATCCATTATGAAGAACATCATCACAAGATTCGAAATTCCAAGCACCATCGTCACCGATAATGGACTACAGTTCATATCACAAGAATTGAAGGACCTTTGCAACATGTATAAAATTACATTGCATCATTCATCCCCATATTATCTGCAAGACAATGGCCAAGCAGAGGCAACTAATAAGACTTTGATAAAAATCATCAAGAAGACATGCAAATCTAATAAATTCATAGACTGGCCAGAGAAACTGATTGAGGCTCTATGGGCATACCGAACTTCAATCTACACGCCCACTGGGTAGACTCCATATCCCTTAACATTTGGAATGGAGGCGGTAGTTCCATACGAAATCCTCATCCCGTCATTAAGAGTACAATTGAACAAGGAACTCTCTATTAATGAGTATCGCTTAGCACTCCTTGCTCAATTGGAACTCTTAGACGAGAAAAGATGGTCAGTAGCTAATCATGCATGAGTATATCAAAATAGATTAGTACGTTTTTATCAAAAGAAAGTCATTGAACGAAAGTTTAAAGTTGGTGAAATGGTCGTCAAAAGAATCTTTGTGAAACTCGGTGGTCCGCGCTCTAAGCTCCAACCCAATTGGGAAGGACCATATGTCATATCATATGCCTTTCTTGGTAATGCTTATCGCTTAGTTAATACAGAAGGGTAAGAATTAACTCACCCCTAGAACGGTCTGTATCTTAAGAAGTACTATCCTTAGGTTAGAAAGTTGATCAGCATGGTGCAAAGACCAGTGGAGTTAGAAAGTTTGAAAACTCAAATTCCCCTATCAATCTAGATAATTTAATTCAAACGCATTACTACACATACTGACACGTTTGGATCGTGAGTAACAAGAGATGTGAAGTCCAAAGGAATACTGAAAGCTTGACTAAGAGTATTAAGTACAATTCGTTCTTTTTACAAACATTTTCATATTATTCTCGGCCCACGATGTCAGAACGAGGCTAAGAATAGACTACCAAAAATACCCACCATCTTAGTAGGAGGCCGTCATAAAAAAAAGGGGGAGATCCGCTCCACAAAAGTAAAAGAAAAGAGGCAAAAAGCCGATACAAAGTCAAAGGCCTGATAATCACATTACAAACGTTACACCAAAAGGCCACAAAATCAAAAGAAAGAGAAGCTCAGGGTCGTTAAATACCCCATAAAGTGAAAATGACTGAACCCCAATAGATATTAGGGTAAAAGAGGGATATCTTTCTGGGTCTCCGGAATCCTCTCGTGGGCTTTCTAGAAAAATTCTTCTCTTCTTTCTATAGAGGCGTACTCCAAAACTTAAAGAATGGCTTAGATTGACTAAAGGTCAGACCATCGAATGGGATCATGAACGAGAACATAAGCTCAAACACGATGAGTCTAAGTTAGATTATTGAAGAACAATTTGGGAATTAAGTTAATAAATGAATATGCTCTTTTGATCTAAGTACCACACTAGTCTTTTAGTTCATGTCTTATTTCCAAAAACCACAAAAAAATAGATATTTCAAAAGCAAAAAAAAAAAGATATTTTAAAAGTTAAAAAAAATATATATTTCAAAAGCAAAAAAAATAGACATTTCAAAAGCAAAAAGAAATAGATATTTCAAAATACAAGATAACAAAATAATAATAATAATATAGATATTCAAAAGAAATATTTCAAAATCAAATATTTTAAAATTGCAATTGCAAAGCCAAGAAAATATTTCAATTAGCATATGCTTGTCGCATTTGGTGTGTTTCATTCCTTTTATTTTCAGCGAGCATCTGTATGCTTGAATGTTGTATAATTCCATTTCCTTTAATGGTTACTATTATCTTGATTAATAAAGGCTTCGCCCCTTGACCTTTTTTACCAAAAAAAAAAAAGAAAAAAAAGAATTGATTGGCCAGTTACTTAACTGGACAAGGGGCTAAGCCTGGGCAGATGCTTAACTTGTTTGTTAAGTGATGAACTTGGCATGATTGAAGAAGGGTCCACACAAGGCACAAATCTAAAGACGAAAATTTCATGTATATCATTAAAAGGTGTCATGTATACATGTCTGAGTCCATCAACATCAGGACTCACAAAAGAAAAGAAAATACATGATAAATAGCCATCAAGGCTGACTCTCCCCGGCACCCTCATATTGGCTCGTCGCCTCATCAGGTCCCTCTGGCCCACAAGTCGGAGGCGGTCCCATGACGCTCGGCCCTGCCTGGCCAGAAGATATTGCGATACCGGCGGTAAAGGCACTCGCCTGGTCCCGATCTAGTGCTCGCTGGCGGGCATGCTGGTACCGCTCCTACACCGTCCGGCGCTTGTGCTCTGCTACAGAGAGACATCTCTGTAGGCTCTCCATCCTAGCCCGGTCACGATCCCTCTGCTCCGTCAAGATGTCCAGACGAATCTGGAGCCGTGCAACATCGCCGGTAGAGAGGCGCGCTACCTGAGCCTCCAACTCAGCGACCCGGGCAGTCGAACTCTGAGCCTCGGCATGCCTCTGTTCAAGAACTTGTTGAAGCTCCTAAACCTGCAACAGAAGTTATCACAGTCAGATCAACCAATCAAATTCAAGCAAATGCATTGTATAAAGGTAAAGTAAGTTGAAGACTTACCCGGGCCATCGCATCCTCCTCAGCCTGGGAGGCCCGGTGGATGGCGGAAGCTAGCTGACTCTGAAGATAAGCAAGGGAAGCCTCGTGTACAACAGACGGAGCAAAGGATGACGAAGCGCAAGCAGAAGAAGAAGGGGGATCCACTTGGGTGTAGACGGCTCGCTGTACCAAAAAATCAACTGTCAGTGGCTAAATGTCAAAACAAACTAATAAATATTCATGTCATTATTCATTCGTACATACTAGGTCAAATAATTCTTTCTGGACTTGCTCGAGCTGTGCCTCCGCATCTTGTAGGCAGGTCCGGAGGTCGATGATGGTCGCATCACGCGCATCCTGCATAACATACATACATACATTTATTCACAAATTTAAATAAAGATAATAATAAAAATGAAAGACGCATAAAACATACTTACATCGAGTGGACGGAGGAGCCGCAGCTGATCGGCGTAGTGCGTCCGATATTACTGGAGGTAGGACTCGCTACTCTCCGCGTTTGACTGCACCGGAATGCCTTAGTAGTGCCAATCCTCGTACTACTCCAGAAATTTTGCCCGCCAGTCGATGAGGGCTTGCTTCCCCCTCATCGAGCGTCCAATCCCCTCCGGTACCTCCTTTTTCATCCACTCCTGGTGGATGCCGAGAGTCCGCGTCACGAGGCGGAGGCAGAGTAGCTCGATCTCGTTGAGGCAATGGACCCACATATGGCGTCCATACCTTCTTTGACCAGCCGTCACCCACAGCTGGCCTGCCTCACCTATGCCCAAGTAAGGGCGCCATATCACCTACATATATGTAAGTTAGATGCATTGCATTCAATAGATGAAAGATTGCATTTAATGAATAAAATTGAATAAATGGACAATTAAATTGAAACTCACCAGTAGCTCGGGATAATCAAGAAATTGATGGCGGAGGGCCGTCGACTGGTGGTGTTGGGGAGCTATATCCACGATTGGTTGCCAGTGGTGAGCCAATGGGATAGCATCCGCTCGCACGATCCTCGCCCAGCCAAGTGGAAAGTAAAGATAACTCCATACCTGCATGCATGCACATATTGTTAGTTTAGGTGGCCTACAAGCCAATCTAACAATGTAAATCTCGTTCATTATTAATAAAATGGCATAATATTCATTATGTGTAAATCGTGTTAATTATCGTTTCATAATGAAGTCCGTGAATATGTGCTATGGTGATCAGATTATGATGAGATCATACTAATGAGACTGATCACTTAAACACACATATTCTTAATCGTTCCTAGTCGGAGGATATCCGAGAAGGACATCGGATATCCGGTTAGACTAGTACAGATTACTCCTGCTCATATGATGAGGGTGACTGGTCTCATAAGTCACTTGTGTGGAGACACTAAGGCGAATCTGTAGGTGCTCATTGGAGAATGAGTTCACTGAACTGATCCGACTGAATCGCTGGATGGTATTGAACCTCACTGTCAATCAGCTTGATTCTATTGTCGCAGTTGCGTGGATGGTCCTTGGACCTGAGACACCAAGGACACCTTGGCGGTGGACTTATGTACTTTGACCTTGGTCTACGAATCTCTAGCCACGGGATTCTAATACGCTAAGGATTGGGTGTAGCGGAATACCGTCGAAGGGAATTGTGTGTCAATAAAGAATCATTCGCTCTCGGTACTTAGAGAGAGAATGCTCTAGGAAGGATGCGCGGAAGTCTCTGGCCAGGGCGGACGATAATATCGGAAAAGGAGTTTTCCGATATTCATCAGCGGCATCCAATCCAAGTGAGTCGACGACCGGTTAGGGTTTGACAGCTCGCCATACCCTGAGTTGACTCGAGAGCATTGTACGAATGAAGGATTATATCCACGCGGTAACTGTCGGCGGAAAGGTTCCAAGAGTGGGTTACTTAACCCCAAATACCTTCCGGGTTCACGCGGTGTTGCTTGGCACCCAACGTGATCGGAGGCCCGGTCGAATTCGATGTGCGACATCAATTCGATTGATTAATTGATTAATAAAGGGTTATTAATTAATTAATAAAGCCAGTGAGGAGTCACTGGGCTTGTTGGGCCATTAACTGGACTAGTACTTGGGCCTAGAGGGTCACACGCAAATGATTCTCAAGGCGATGGATAAATAAGTGGGTTTTATACAAACCGGGAGTTTTTATGAAAAACCGCGTGGTTAGTATAAAAACATAGCGAACGGGCTGAGCAGGCCAAGCTGCTGCTAACCCTAGCCGCCCCTCCTCAGTTTCTGTCTTCCTCTGGCGTCCAGGCAGATCCAGATCTGCTCCGCCGCATCTCCGAATCCCGTTCAACGGGAAATCGTCCGCGCGCTGCGGCGATCATTGCGGCGACCGGCAGAGGCTTCGTGGGCTGCGAAGAACGACGAACTCGAGGATATCCGTCGCGGGGAGGATCGCGTGGACTTCGCTAGAGGCCGGGTGCTTGCGCGGCTTGCGGTGTCACACCGACGGAACCAAACGGCTGCGGATTCGAATCCGCACACGGTGAGAAAAGATAATCCGATTATCTTGTATTTTAGATTTAGAAATGGGAACGGATCGCTGTAAATATTTTGTTTTCCGCTGCGTTAGCGATCCGGAGAAATCGAGAAAACCCAACAGTGGTATCAGAGCCAGGTTCCACTGTTTCTCGTCACGTTTCGGTCTCCGAATTAATTTTTCCTTGAGTTTGTTACATGCACTGGTTCGATTTTATTGTTGGATCTATGTTCATATTATGAACACTGATTATTAAAATAATTAGATTATTTTTTAATGCAATTTTTCGAATTTATTTTGGGGTTATATTGTTCTTCGTAAGATGAAGAACTACGTTGTTCGGGCGAATTCCATCGGCCTCCCAAGTGTTGGGAAGGATGGCCGGCATCCCGGATTATTGAGGAAGAGTTGCCGGTCTACCCAGGCCTTGTTGCCGGCGTCGAGTTGGCCGGAAGAAACCCCCTTTTTCAATTTCTTCCCATAGGTTTATGAAACCTGCAAAACATAACAAAGAGAGAGTTGGAGGAGCCCATTGGAGGGTCTGCCGGCGCCGGTGAGCCCGACGGTGCCAGGGTCGTCGCCATCCGGCGCCGGGCCGACGCCGGGCACCGGCCGCCGCCGGCGCTGCCTCGCCCCCTGCCGCCTGCAACTAGGGTTGCAGGAAAGGGGGGGCCGTCGGGTTCGGGGGTTAAAGGAGACTGGCCCGAGCCGGTTCGCTGGTCAAACCGGCCGGCCTGGGGGCCCCAGACCGGGCCCGCCCTGGCTCGGACCAGGGCGCTCCAGGTCCGAGCTCGCACCTGGCTTGAGCCAGGTGCTATAATGGGCTGAGCCCTGGTCTATTTAAACCCCTATTCCTTAATTAAACCCCTATTAAACGTGATTAGCCCAATTAAAATATTATTGGACTTTAATTTAGATTCAAAAGGTGTTTTTGAAATATTTACATTATTGTTCAATTTTAATTTAAATGGGCTTATTTATGATTTTGAATCATGATTAACAATTAATTGTGATATAGAGTTAATTATTAGTTTAATAGTTAAGCTAATAATTAACTTAAGTTGACTAATTTAATTGTTAAATTAGTGTTTAATAATATTTAATCTAAAAGTTAGATTATTTATTATTAAATCATATAATTGTTAATTAATATTTGAGTTAGTTATTAATTTAATTGTTAAATTAATAATTAACTTAAATAACTGGTTTAAATGTTAAATTGGTAGTTCTTGATTAATTATTGTTAGTCATTAATTTAATAGTTAAATTAATGATAACTTTAATTATTTAATCTAAGAGTTAGATTAATTAATTATTAATTAGTTAGTGTTAATTATTGGTTTAAGAGTTAAATTAATAATTAACATTAATTGACTAATCTAAGTGTTAGATTAGTAGTTAATAATTAGTATGGTTGATTATTAATTTAAGTGTTAAATTTTTTAATTAACTTTGGTGGATTAATCTAAGAGTTAGATTAATTTTTTAAATAGTCTAATTGTTAGATTATTAAAGGGGTTTAATCTAAGTGTTAGATTATTAGAAATGTTCTAATTTGCATGGAATAATCTGGAATTATTAATTCGGAGTGTGTGCGCATGTGATGTGTGTTTAATGCTTTTAAATTTAGATTTAATTGCATGTTAAGATAATAAATGAGTTTTTTCAAAATTCAAATGCCAATTTTGATTGGATCCCAACTTTTTGAAAGTCAAAACTTATTTATTTTGAAAACTCATTTATTTTAGCCATGAGATGCGTTGAATCATGTGTGGATGTTTAAAACACACCGTGGTCATGGATATGCACTTAATTTATTATTCATGTGATGAATGGATTGTGTGGATCGTGGATGTATGATGTTTATTAATTGTTAATAAATAGAGGTCTGCGAACCTCTCTCTCTCATACTTCGATGTATTTCTACCTCCCTCTCTCTCTTGTACTCGGTATAAGGCCTTCTTCAATTTACTTGTTAATTCTAGAATTAATGTAATATGATCGAGGCAACCGAGGAAGGAGCGAGGACGATCCACAGCTGCAACCAGGAAGGCGAAAAGATGGAGATCTATTGCCTATGTGATTGCAGGGTATCTAATATAAATGTTATGATTAGATTGTGTGTACGTTTGACTGTTGGCTCCAGTCAAACCCACTGTGCTATCCATGACCACACTAATGACATGTATGAGATGCATTGTTATTCTTTTGATTATGAATCAAAGCAGGTTATAGTATTTAGTAAATATATACGATATATTTATATACTATCACCTAGGAGAGACCAAGATAAAAAGTTATCTAAATACCCTCAGATAAACTCTAAGCCGTAACGCGAGTAGTTAAGAACTTACCGCGTGGTCCACCATCGTTATAGGCATAGGATTCGAATCACTTTAGGCAGGTTTGTTGTGCTATCCACAAGGCCTGCTTAATTGGGAGGAGAAACTGTGGCTATGGCATTATATGCCTATAGATCGGGGTAGAGGAACCATGTAGCTTTATTGTGCTATCCACAAGGGCTGCATGCAAATCTATACTTGTCGCGTAATGATGGTTAGCTTAGACCAGAATTAGTGGTTTGTTGTGCTATCCACAAGGCCATTAAATCTCTGGGGATCGAAGCTATGATCAGATATTGCAAGGAGTTGCAAGTCCCATGAGTTGGGTGCTATCTGATTGTATTACAGTTTGTTGTGCTATCCACAAGGCTGTAGTGCAAGTCATTGAGATTCTGATCCCCACTAGGAGACTGTCGGCATCTCCCGTTCTGTATAATTGAGGGTTATACAGTCCGTTGAAAATTAGTGGGAGTTAAACTTGAACAAAAGACCATGTCTTGTTTTAAACTTTAATAATTGAACGTCTGCTAAATAGATTTTACTTATCTCCTGTAGGAACTATGTCGTCGAATAACCCACTCCGTGGCATACTTGATGCCATTTTGACTTAGCTGATCTACTCGGATTGGTTCAGAAACCTGAAGAATGTCTTCATATCTGAGCACATTGACTTTGTCCCTGGAGCTGATCCTCTTGCTGAATCGGCATTGGATGCCCCTGAAGCAGAGATGACAGCTAACGATAAAGGATTGAAGGACAAAGATAAAAGAGTAGTGAAGGGTGACTACTTATACTATAAGCAGTATGGTCACTAGAAGAGGAACTGCAAGGAGTTCCTTAACGATAAAGCTCATGGAAGAGTGAAGCTGTCTGAAGCTTCAGATATCTATATGATAGATATCAACTTGTCAGTTAGAGATTCCACATCTTGGGTCTTAGATACCGGATGTGCTTCTCATATCTGCCATGATGTGCAGATGCTGACAAGTAAGCGCAAGCTGAGACAAGGTGAGGTGGAATTGAGGCTAGGAAACGGCGCAAAAGTTGCGGCGATTGCTGTTGGGACAGCAAACCTCAGGCTTCCATCGGGAGACACCTTACTATTGGAAGATTGTTATTATGTTCCTAGCATAATAAAGAACATCATATCAATATCTTGTTTGGACAAGATAGGATATAGGTTGACAATTGAGAATAGAAGTTGTTCGATTTATTATGGTAATAAATCAATAGCTTCGGCATCTTTAGTCAACGGTCTATATCTATTAGATGTTTCTTATTACAATATTCAAATTGATAATGCTCTTAAGAAGAACAAGAATTGTGTGAACCAGGCCTACATGTGGCATTGTAGACTTGGACACATTGGCGAAAGCAGGTTGCAAAAGTTGCACAAGCATGGTTGCTTAACAGCATTCGATTATGAATCGTTTGCAACATGCGAATCCTGCCTTATGGGAAAGATGTCAAAATCTCCATTTATTGGACATGGAGAACGTGCCAAGGACATTCTGGAACTGATACATTTGGATGTATGTGGTCCCATGTCTACCCAAGCCAAATGTGGCTTTTCATACTTCATCACGTTCACCGATGACTTCTCAAGATTCGGCTATGTGTAGAGAAGTCGGAAGCGTTTGAGAAGTTCAAGGAGTTCAAGAATGAAGTAGAGAAGCAGTTAGGAAAGAGTATTAAAGTTCTTCGATCAGATCGAGGAGGAGAATACTTAAGTACTAACTTCACACAATTCTTAAAGGATAATGGTATCCTTTCTCAGCTGACCCCTCCATATACACCACAGATGAATGGTGTATCAGAAAGGAGGAATCGCACCTTGTTGGACATGGTGCGATCCATGATGAGCTTTTCGGGATTACCAGTGTCCTTCTGGGGGTATGCTCTAGAGTCAGCAGTATACCTACTGAACAGAGTACCCAGCAAGTCTGTGGCCTCTACTCCATATGAGATATGGAAAGGCAGGAAACCAGAATTTAAACATGTTAAAGTCTGCGGTTGTCCTGCTCATGTAAAGAGGCATGATCCAGACAAGCTGGAATTCAGAATTGATAAATGTAGGTTTGTAGGATATCCAAAGGAAACCTTTGGAAACTATTTTTTCCATCCTGGTGAACAAAAGGTGTTTGTCGCCAGGAAAGCTGTCTTCCTGGAAGAGGAATACCTTGTCCAGGAGGACAGTGGGAGTAAAATAGTACTGGAAGAGGTTCCAGATCCCCAAACAGCTACATTATCATCAGATGAGATATCAGTTCCTGAACCTGTTCCGGTACACACAGATGAGCCTCGTAGATCTGGTAGAGTACCTAGACTACCCGAACGATATGTAGGACATATCGCTGAAGGTTAGTCTAAGGTACAATATAATGAGGATGATGATCCTAAAACCTACCAGGAGGCCATAGAAGGCACAGAAGCCGGGAAAATGGCGAAAAGCCATGAACTCAGAAATCCAGTCCATGTACACTAACCAAGTTTGGAACTTGGAGGACTTGCCCGAGGGTATTGTACCCATCGGTTGCAAGTGGATCTTTAAGAGAAAGATCGGTGCTGATGGACGGATCGACACTTATAAGGCAAGGTTGGTGGCAAAGGGATATCGTCAAAGGCAAGGAATTGACTATGACGAGACTTTCTCACCAGTTGCCATGATAAAGTCGATCAGAGTTCTGCTCGCCATTGCTACACATTTTGATTATGAAATCTGGCAGATGGATGTGAAGACTGCCTTCCTCAATGGTAACCTTGAGGAAGAGGTGTATATGATACAATCAGAAGGTTTCACATCCAAAGAATCTCTAGATAAAGTGTGCAAGCTTCAGAGGTCCATTTATGGACTGAAGCAGGCTTCCCGGAGCTTGAACATAAGATTTGACGAGGCAGTCAAGTCTTATGACTTCATTAAGAATGAAGATGAGCCTTGTGTGTACAAGAAGACCAGTGGGAGTGCAGTCACTTTTCTAGTTCTTTACGTAGATGACATACTACTCATTGAGAATGATGTAACTATGATGTCATCAGTAAAGGTCTGGCTGTCGAAAAACTTCTCCATGAAGGATTTGGGAGAAGCATCCTACGTATTGGAAATACAAATCTATAGAGATAGATCAAAGAGGATGCTTGGAATGACCCAATCCTTGTATATAGATACCATAGTCAAAAGGTTTGGCATGGAAAATTCCAAGAGAGGTTTCATTCCGATGAGACATGGAATCAATCTCTCAAAGGAGCAGTCTCCTAAGACTCCTAATGAGAGGGTATTCATGGATAGAATACCCTATGCCTCTGCCATAAGATCTATCATGTATGCCATGCTATGTACACGGCATGATGTTGCATTTGCTCTAAGTGTTATGAGCAGATTTCAGGCTGATCCAGGCGAAGAGCACTGGAAGGCAGTGAAATGTATCCTTAAGTACTTGAGAAGAACTTAGGATATGTTTCTTGTCTATGGAGGAGGTGACTTAAAACTGCGAGGCTTTACTGACTCAAGTTTCCAGTTAGATCCAGATGATAGCAAGTCAACATCTGGATTCGTGTTTACTTTGAACGGAGGTGCAGTGTGCTGGAAGAGTTCCAAGCAGGTAACCACTGCAGATTCGACGACTGAAGCTGAGTACATCGCTGTAGCTGAAGCCGCCAAGGAAGCAGTGTGGTTGAAGAAATTCATCACCGACTTCGGTGTAGTTCCCAGCATCTCTGAGCTTGTTCTACTGTTGTGCGACAACAATGGAGCAATTGCGCAAGCGAAAGAGCCGCGGTCTCATTAGAAATCGAAGCATATTCTGAGGCGCTTTCACCTTATCAGAGAGATCATATCCAGAGGAGATGTAGTAGTGGAAAGAGTTCCATCCGTCGACAATGTAGCAGATCCACTGACAAAGCCGTTGGCTCAAATTGTGTTTGAGCGTCACCTAGAGTCTATGGGCTTATTGTATAAAGGTGATTGACTTTAGTCCAAGTGGGAGATTGTTAGTTTAGGTGGCCTACAAGCCAATCTAACAATGTAAATCTCGTTCATTATTAATAAAATGGCATAATATTCATTATGTGTAAATCGCGTTAATTATCGTTTCATAATGAAGTCCGTGAATATGTGCTATGGTGATCAGAGTATGATGAGATCATACTAATGAGACTGATCACTTAAACACACATATTCTTAATCGTTCCTAGTCGGAGGATATCCGAGAAGGACATCGGATATCCGGTTAGACTAGTACAGATTACTCCTGCTCATATGATGAGGGTGACTGGTCTCATAAGTCACTTGTGTGGAGACACTAAGGCGAATCTGTAGGTGCTCATTGGAGAATGAGTTCACTGAACTGATCCGACTAAATCGCTGGATGGTATTGTACCTCAGTGTCAACCAGCTTGATTCTATTGTCGCAGTTGCGTGGATGGTCCTTGGACCTGAGACACCAAGGACACCTTGGCGGTGGACTTCTGTACTTTGACCTTGGTCTACGAATCTCTAGCCACGGGATTCTAATACGCTAAGGATTGGGTGCAGCGGAATACCGTCGAAGGGAATTGTGTGTCAATAAGGAATCATTCGCTCTCGGTACTTAGAGAGAGAATGCTCTAGGAAGGATGCGCGGAAGTCCCTGGCCAGGGCGGACGATAATATCGGAAAAGGAGTTTTCCGATATTCATCAGCGGCATCCAATCCAAGTGAGTCGACCGGTTAGGGTTTGACAGCTCGCCATACCCTGAGTTGACTCGAGAGCATTGTACGAATGAAGGATTATATCCACGCGGTAACTGTCGGCGGAAAGGTTCCAAGAGTGGGTTACTTAACCCCAAATACCTTCCGGGTTCACGCGGTGTTGCTTGGCACCCAACGTGATCGGAGGCCCGGTCGAATTCGATGTGCGACATCAATTCGATTGATTAATTGATTAATAAAGGGTTATTAATTAATTAATAAAGCCAGTGAGGAGTCACTGGGCTTGTTGGGCCATTAACTGGACTGGTACTTGGGCCTAGAGGGTCACACGCAAATGATTCTCAAGGCGATGGATAAATAAGTGGGTTTTATACAAACCGGGGGTTTTTATGAAAAACCGCGTGGTTAGTATAAAAACATAGCGAACGGGCTGAGCAGGCCAAGCTGCTGCTAACCCTAGCCGCCCCTCCTCAGTTTCTGTCTTCCTCTGGCGTCCAGGCAGATCCAGATCTGCTCCGCCGCTTCTCCGAATCCTGTTCGACGGGAAATCGTCCGCGCGCTGCGGCGATCATTGCGGCGACCGGCAGAGGCTTCGTGGGCTGCGAAGAACGACGAACTCGAGGATATCCATCGCGGGGAGGATCGCGTGGACTTCGCTAGAGGCCGGGCGCTTGCGCGGCTTGCGGTGTCACACCGACGGAACCAAACGGCTGCGGATTCGAATCCGCACACGGTGAGAAAAGATAATCCGATTATCTTGTATTTTAGATTTAGAAACGGGAACGGATCGCTGTAAATATTTTGTTTTCCGCTGCGTTAGCGATCCGGAGAAACCGAGAAAACCCGACACATATAAGTTAGAAATCATCATGTCATCATATCATTTGCATAAACAATAATTAAAATGATTCATACCTGGAGAAACGACGAAAAGCCGTTGATGGTGGTCTCGCAGTCCGGTGTGACCGCGGATAAGTCTGCAAACAGGTGGGCCAGGAGGGCCGCACTCCAGGCATACTCGTGCAGGCGGTCTAGGTTATCTAACAAACTAAGGAACCTACAATGAATATGGTCACCCTTCGTGCCGAAGTGTAACTGTCCAAAAAAAAAGACTAAGAAGACCCTAAGCTGCCTATCTACCTCCTCCTCCTGACTCGGATCACTACAATAAACAGTGGAGGATGACCTAGCTAACCTATCCCTGATGGCCTCTCGGTCTTGTCTGAATGATGCCTAGGCTCAACTAACCCTAGGGCGGCCTCTACGTCTACTCTAGGTACAGTCCTAGACTCTCTACTCAACTCGTCTGAGACCTTTATACCTAGGAGACTCTCTGCTAATCCTAGGTAGTTGGGGGATCATATATCCCCAGGGCACCAGGAATGCCTTGCTCTTCACATCCCATCTCTCCCTCAATGCCTGTAGAAGCACCAGGTCGAGCCAGAAGGGCTCGATATTTAAGATCTCGCCGAACCCCATCCAGCGCAATCGCGCCTTCTAGAAGTCAGGCAGGCCACGATAAGTACCAATGACCAGATCCCATGATATCCGGGCTCTCATCGTCTCCTGCAAATAATTCAATAAGTTTTCATCAGATAATGGACATTAAAAATTAATTTGCAAAAATAAAAATATTCCGTCTAAAAGACGTCCACATTTCTGGACACTGTTTAGTTCAAATTTTCCTGCTTCATTTTATAAATAAAAGAAGGAATAATTGCCTTGAATGGCGTCGGACATGGTCAACGCCCTTTGAAAGGCGTCACCTGGTCTCAATGCCATTCAACACAGAAACCCGAGGCCATGAAGCCTCCTTTCCCTTGTTCATTCCTACACGCAAACGCATTCATGATGAGCTTACTAGGTGAGGGTCGCCCACTGCCTCTTCTTCTCCTCCTACGGCCGTGGGTGGAGCCTCTTCCTCATCCAAGAACGTCGCCACCGCCGCAAGGTCGGCCGGCACTACCTCGAGAGGTTCCTCCACCGCCACCAGTGAAAGGGAAGCGGTCCATCGTCGTTTCATGACGTCCTTGGCCTTGCTTGGTTGCCCCTTCTCCATGGCGAGTTTTGGGAGGTTTTTTAATGAAAGGAAGAGAAAGAGAAAGGGATCTAGAGAGAGATAGAGAGATGGTCGGGGTGAAGGGAGGATGGCCGAAGATCACTGGAGTTGAAGGTCAGAAGTGTAGAAGATCGCCGGAGAAGAAGGAGGAGTGAAGAGAGAGAACGAACAAGAGAGAGTGAGGAAGGAGGAGGGCTCGGGCTCGCACAGGTTCTGTTTGGAAAAGATAAAACGCGTCGAGGAATAGTGACGCCTTTCATGGCGCATAAATTGAGGCGACATGTAGAATTTATTTGAAATTTCGTGAAACGCGTCCCTCGATAACGACGCTTTTTAGCTTACCGCCAATTCTGGTTGGAGCCGTACCACGGATAATGATTAGCGCGTCCTCCCAAGGCGATGCGTTTAAGTGGATTAATGGCAGAATTCTCTGGTAAATGAAGGGAGAGAATTGAAAAGCGTCTTTCATTTTAGACGCGGTTTAGGGGAATTTAATGATAAAATTTCTAGAAGAAGAAGGAAAGAGACTTGAAAGGCGTCCATAGGTGAAGACGCGGTTTAATGAGAATCTAATGATAAAATTTCTGAAAATGAGGAAAGAGACTTGAAAGGAGTCTACATGAGGGGACGTGTTTTATGCATAACATGTCATTTTAAGTAATAAATCTTTGCAATTTCGAAAATTAATTAAGGTTGAACATCGTCTTTCTGAGTGAACGTGTTTTACGTTAACTAAATTCGAAACTTGATGTTTTAAGGAAGAATCATGGTTTTAATAGAGGAAAAATTCTGAATAAATCACAGAAGATTAAGGGATGATTTCTATTGTATAAAGGATGAATTCTTCATTGAAAATAAAATTGAAATTACATCAAATGGAAGATAAGGGAGAGCTTTCAAAGACGAATTTCTGAAGCTCCTTTACATACATCTCCGACAGTCTTCTATTCGCTTCATGAGAAGGTTGTACACAACGGGAGAACCCGGTGTTCCACAGAGTAGCAATGAGCTCAGTCGCCTCATAATCTTCGTCAGTTTCCAACGCCTGCTTCTTTATTGGAGAGAGATTGGAAAACTTAGGAAATTCGTAGCATGGCATGCCAACTTGTGGATGACAATGATGAGGGTTATATAGAACAAACTCAGTAGCCCCGATCAGTCGGAGTTCTGTACCAGCACTACGGCGCATGTGAATCAGCTTCTTTATGAGAGCAAGTAGTGAAGATTTGAATCCGTACTTTGGCATTTTCTTCAAATAAGCACGCCAGTCAACTTGAGTCTTGAGATGGGGCACGCGATTAATCATCTTGTCATTGAACTTCACAATGTTGGAGATGTGAAAGATGGGACTTAGTTCATATATTTGAGATATTCTCAGAACGGTTCTCTCATTGTGATGGAACTTGAAGTGGAATTCAACTCACAGTGCAAAGAGTAACATACAGCCATGAGGAGCCTGACCTATAGAAGCTGCAGAGAGTCTGCTGTAGAGATAGGCTAAGACCGCTGTGCCGATTGGCTTTCTCTCAAAGATCCCATGAATTGCGCTTATCTGATCATCTTCTAGGATATTATCTTAGGAAGGGAATAGTAAAGCTCCAGCTAAGCATGTGGTTAACGCTTTCATCACGTTCTTTGTTTCTTCATTCTTGAGATCTTCAATCTTTTTCAAGGTCCATTCGGCTAACTTTGCAAGATTAATTCATTTCTTCATAAGACAACCTTGAACTTCCTTTGAACTCTTCATAATATTTTCTAGCAATTGTTGACCAGTGATTCTATCCCTCATAAGCATCATATCATTCAAATATGGTTCATTATTGCTCATCTTGAGTTTAGGAGGGCCTAATAAAAGTTCAGCTTCTTCAAGAAGGATGGTGGCTTCAAACGTGGCGAATAGAAAAGTATGAGTTTGTGGATGCCACAACTCAACCAAAGCTCCCATAGCCACCCAATCCATGCTTGTGCTTTTATAATGTTTGACATAGACAACCAACCCTTGGATATGCCACTTGGATATGTAGGATTGTATGGATATATTAATCTTGTTCACGAGCTTTTGGATCCAAGGAAGTGAAGAAAATCTTCTTGGACCAGGGAAGAAAGAATATTCCTAGAAAAAAAAGGGAAAGTTTTGAAAAATTCTATTGAAGAATATGAAGAACAATGGAGAATATGGAAGAACGTGGAAATAGAATTGAATAGAAGAGAGATTAACTTACTTGTAGGTTAGCATCTCTCCCGCTAAGATGATTTTTAACCTCAGAAATCTTCTCAAATGTTTTTCTCATTCTCTTGTTTGAAGAATCCATTTTTTTCCTCAATCTTGAGCTTTTTCCTCTAGAAATCTTGATTGTTCTTGAGTTTTGGAGAGAATCACTGGCTTTGATCTCTAGTTTGTGTATTGATTTGTCTTAATATAAGTTGAGGAAGCTTATGTAGAGAGATTTGGACATTGAAGAGTCTTTTCTGAATTGGAGAAGGGATATGCATTGAAGAGAATTGGACTCCGAGTTGAACACAGGAAACCTATTTCTGCGACTTAAATGGCGTCGTCGATCAGTGACGTCATTCAAATGGCGTCTTCGCAACACGATGCGTTTCATGGTTTTCCTGTTATTTTTCCGAAATTCTATGTTTCATGCTTAATTGTTATTGAATTCAAATGGCATCTTCGCGACACGACACGTTTCATGATTTTCCTGTTATTTTCCCGAAATTCCATGTTTGATGCTTAATAGAATATTTGCTTGAAATTACTGATGATTTCTGAGCGCAAGAAATTTAAAGAAATGACAATAAAGCTAAAAATCTCAAGAAGGTCCCACTGTGGGAGTTAATGAGTCCAACCGTGGCCAAAAAAACGGTTATCTTATCTCTATCCATGTATTCCATTATGTAATTGATTTGCATTGGCATTTACTATATGTTAAATATTTATTAGACTATATCAAGGACCTTGTAGTTTTGATGAAACTGGAATTTGAATTCCCCTTCAACAAAAATTGTGATAATTCTAAAGGATTCTTAATCGCACCGATAGGCCGTTGGATTGTTAATTGATGAGGATGATGGTTCCGCTTTTGTAAGACGGTGCATAGACAAACGAGCTTCGGCTTAACATTGAATCGCAGGAATGGTGTCTTGACTCATTAATAACAATTTAACAATATTATCCTTGATTAATTTATATTTTATTTGATTTTATATTTTTCTTTTAGCCCAGCATGCATCATGTAGGACTTTGAAATAATTGTGATAAGAATTAATTCTTGATTAAGTTTTAGACCATTGATCTAAATAAATCCCGACATGATATAAAATATTCCATTCTGAATTGAGTATCTTAATTATCTTTGAAGTTCGCTTGAAGATATCCTTGGAATTCTATCTTTTTTTGGATTCTTTATCCCACATTTTTCTTGTTTCTTTTTAAGATCCATCATGGTTGCAGCACTTCCACATTGGCTAGTAACCGCTCCCCATGGTGAAACCTGTAAGATTTGTGACCTAGGGTACTTCCCAATCGTGGAGGTTGATCGACCTTGTTTTGTTTCCTTGTCTACCTCATCCAGACAGGATTGATTCCATTGATCTCTTTGAATTATCTTCATTGATTATTCTGAGAAAGATTCTCATCAATGATGTTGAGAGCGTGTCTCATCGCACCTTGACATCACCTTTTCAGTACACTCCATTTTATTTCGCTCCCTTGCAAAGTCAATGCCAAGGTGGTGCATCTGTAGACACGCTAATTTTGACATTATATTGAGTAAATTTCATATCATATAATAATATCCCGAAATGGTCTGATTTTTAATCCTTAATTGATTTTTATCTATTTTTCTGGATTAACTGTCTGAATGACGTCGTCCAGTCACGATGCCATTTAAGTTATTAGATGAAATTGGTTTTAACTCGAATTCTTAATCGAAATATGAAAATTTCTAAATGACGTCGACTACTGCCGACGCCATTTAGGTTTCCTAATCCATTTCGATTTCTAATTTGATTTTTAGTTAATTTTCTAATTAACTGAAGCACGTCGTCTATGTCCACGCCATTTAGGTTTCCTACTTTTTTCGATTTCTTCTTCGGATTATCATTAGATTTAATTTAGCTAAAAGATGTCTCCCTGGGGCGACGCGTTTAGTTAATTACAGATAATCATGATTTGGCCGAGATTATCTAGTTCTCTTAGTTGGATTGACTGAAAACTCTTTCAAGTTGATCCATAAGTTGCCGCAGAGGCGCGTGAGAGCCTTGACACTACTTCTATATAAACCCAAGCCCTTGGTCATTAAAAAAGGTTAAGGAGTCAAGTTAGAAAGAGTGGAAAAATCATTGAAGAAGCATCAAAAGATCGAAGTGCCATGTAATGGCTTCTAGGAGTTCTTAAAGGAGAAAAGTGTGTTCAAGAAGTTTCATTTTCTTCATTCTTCATCCTTCAAGATTCATTCAAGACGCAAGGCTTCAAGGGGCCATTTAAAACTTTTCTTTCATTAATTTCTTATTCATCATTATATTCATTCCACTTTATGTTGACACACTCGCTCACATAGTCTTTTTAAATCCCATACATGGTATAAGGGTTTAAACAAATATCAAACAAGTGAGTTTCTTATTTTAGTTGCATGATTAATGATTTTGTTAGGATAGATTCTACACTCCATTAGTTCTAATTAGTTTTTCTCTTTCCTTTCTTCATTTTCTTGCAAGGAACATTAAAAGGAATATCAAAGGATAAAGAAAGGATCATAAAGGAATTCTGGAGCGAAAAGAACGATCCCCAAATCAAGTCAGAACAAGAGCAAAAAAGGCTCTCTTTCTTCAGCCGACTAAAGAGAGGGAATCAAGAACACGCATATCTCCCCCATTTCAAACAGGTAAGCGATCAAATCTTTCTTTTGAAACTTTTTAGTCGAAAGTTTCTAGCGATCACATGTTAGTTTTTTTTTTAATTGTTTTATTGTCATTTAAACAACACATGATTCATGATAATTACATACTCAAATTGAGTACTCACAGCTTTTTGGCGATAACGGTGCGACTTGGTCTTGCCGTCTTTTAAATATTTTGCTCTTGATTTCATCATCAGGTACCCACGGTGCACCGCTTGTGTCTCTCGAGCACGTTTTCATCAATTGGTGAGTTTGGTTATCCATCGGGGACCTACGGTGCACCGTTGTCTGGAGAGCAATGTGCCACAGAGGATATGGTGGTGGTAGTGGTGAGGGATAGGAGGTTTATGGAGTGGAGGAAGTGGAGGAATGGGGAGAGGAAATGAAGGAGAAGGGGAAGGGGAAATGGAGCAGTTCGGAGAGAGGGAAGAGTGAGAATGAAAAGGAGAGAAATGAGAGAAAGGAGGGAAGTCTCGGGCATCAAACCACAACAGGCTAAATCGTGTCGTTCGCAGACAACGCCATTCAGATGACGGGTCGAGGTCGTGCACTGGTAGATCTCTAAATGGCGTTGGTCATGCAAGACTCCTTTCAGACGATCAGACAGGGGCCGTACACTTGCGCCCCAATGCTCGCCCACGTGGCACCCCCGCATGGCTCCTAAATGGCGTCCGTTAGGCCGACATCGTTCAAAATCTCGTCGAGCTAAAGAGCCCATGTCCCAAAAAGATTTTGGATACCTAAAACTATCAAGTAATTCTTATAGGGTAGCCTAGGATCATCTAAGTGGTACATGGACAGTGGGTGCTCTAGGCATATGATAGGTGACTGGACTCTATTCAAGTCTATGCAGGCTATAGGAGGCACAGTTACCTATGGAGATAATGGAAAAGGCAAAATTATGGCAGTGGAACGGTGGACAATAGCTCACCCAATCTCATTGAGGATGTACTATATGTGAAAGGGCTGAAGCACAATCTGATTTCAGTCAGCGTTGTGATAAAGGACACAAAGTTGTATTTGAAGTCAAACAATGCACTATAATAAAGGATGATGAGATTGTATTTAACCCTCATAGAGAGAAGGATCCATATGTACCTCAACTGAAGGAACTAAAAGATCAAGATGTCTGCTTAGTTGCAGATAAATCTAAAGAAGCTGACCTCTGGCATAGAAGATTGGGACATGCCAACCATGGAGTAATTCAAAAACTAATCAAGCATGACTTGGTTGAAGGTTTGCCCAAGCTGAAGATCAAGAACTCAAAAATTTGTGCAGCCTGTGTTAAAGGAAAGTAGACCAAGAGTTCATTTAAGTCCAAGACAATGATGAAAACTTCCAAGCCTATGGAGTTAATTCACATGGACCTATGAAGACAACAAGCCAAGAGGAAATAACTGTGGGTTTGTCATGGTTGATGACTACTCTAGACTCACCTGGATAACATTCTTGGAGAATAAGTCAGATACACTAGAAGCATTTAAAAAATTGTGCAGAATAGTATTGAAAGAGTAAAAATTCAGCATCATCTCTATCAAATCAGATCATGGAGGAGAATTTGAGAATGCTGAGTTCACAAGATTCTATGATGATCAAGGTATTCAACATAACTTTTCAGCACCAAGGACACCTCAACAGAATGGAGTAGTTGAGAGAAAGAACATAGCTTTGTTATATATGGTCAGAACTATGCTGTCAGAGACAAATCTGCTAAGATTTTTTTTGGAAGAAACAGTGAACACAACATGTTATATCATCAACAGAGCTATGATGAGGTCTGTAACGCCTTGCTGACCCGGTTTAGTCATGCCGGCTTACTTCGAACCAACGAGCGCGCTACAGTGGGAACAACCCAAACATATACTTTACTCCAGAGTGAGCACATACATATATCCATACCACTATGAATAAACCATCATAACCACAAATTTATCCACTAATAACGAATAACGTGAATTACAATACTTGTCCAGAATCTCTAAACATATTTCCATATTACATCAATTAAGTAATAGTTCGATCTTCATGTTCTAAGTCTCCTAGTCACATAGCTTACCCTTACAGAGAATGGTATAAGAGCAGTTCTAGACTAAGCACATAAGTATGATCAACTTGAGCCACTAAACTAGGAAAATAGGAATAGGATTGTGAGGAATTAGGTCTAAGTGGATGGATCTATTTTTTTAAAGGGGAGAGAAACCCCACAGTAGTGAAGTGTAGAGAACAAGATAAGCCTGGCAAGTTATATTCTGCAGGAAGGAACTAGAACAATTGATAGAGCAATGAGCTAATAAATTACTTAAGTCCTTACTTGAAATGGTACAAGACTTAGGGAAAAGTCTGACTAGAATAAGCATAAGGTAACCTAATGCACTCTAGGGATTTGTAAGTTGGTGTTTACTTAAAAAGACTAGAGCATTAAGATTCGTTTATGTTACTTAGAAAAACTATGGTAAGCTAATTATATGGTAGTCGTAGATGTCGTATAACTAGCTTATCTATAGTAGAATAGAAGAGTTCATACAGTCATTACCTAACAAGGTAGATCTAGTTGAAACTCCAGTTCTTATGACTGTTTTCATCCCTAGAGGAATTCTCCAATCCCAAAGGTGCAATACCCCTCTTAAGGTAGAGATTGAAGGTAGGCGACTCTCTAATCAATTATATGTGCTTAAGATGGAAGACTTGAATGCCATTCTAGGAATGGATTGGTTAGAACAATACCATGCTATGCTTGATTGCCGAAGGAAAAAGATTCTTTTTTGAATTTCAGGAGAAGAAGAGTTCTCTCTTAAGCTCCCCAAACTTGGAAAACAAATCATCTCAGTACTTAAAGCACGCTGCTACATTGAGAAAGGTTGTTCAATTTATTTAGTCAATATAGTTTCTACCCCAAATGAAAAGAAAGCCCTCTCTATCTCTGACACTGAAGTAGTTAGAGAATATCTAGATGTTTTTCCAGAGGAATTGCCAGGCCTGCCGCCAATAAGGGAGATCAAATTCTCTATTGAGCTTCTCCTAGGCACAGTGCCCATCTCTAAGATTCCCTATCATATGGTACCTGCTGAGCTGGCAGAATTAAAGAACCAACTTCAAGAATTATTAGACAAAGTATTTATTCATCCAAGTGTGCCTCCATAGGGTGCTCCTATTTTATTTGTTAGAAAGAAGGATGGATCTTTGCGGCTCTGTGTAGATTACCGAAAGTTGAATCAAACTACTATCAAAAATCGGTATCCACTGTAGCGAATTGATGATCTATTTGATCAATTACAAGGAGCCATTGTATTTTCAAAGATAGATCTTCGATCAGGATATCATCAATTGAGGATTAAAGAAGAAGACATTCCCAAAACAACGTTTCGAATTAGGTACGGGCACTATGAATTCCTAGTCATGCCTTTTGGTTTAACCCATGCCCCTGCAGCCTTTATGGATTTGATAAACTGGGTGTTCAAACTGTACTTGGATCATTTTGTAGTAGTATTTTTAAATGATGTCCTGATATATTCTCCTACTGAGGAAGCACACAAGGAACACCTGGAGATTATTCTGAAAACTCTTCGAACTCACAAACTATATGCCAAATTCAGTAAGTGTGAGTTCTGGTTACGACAAATTCAATTCCTTGGCCATATTATTGCTAAAGAAGGTGTAGTTGTTGATCCGGCTAAGATTCAAGCTATATTTAACTAGGAAGAACCTAAGACTCCAACTGAAGTTTGGAGTTTTCTAGGTCTAGATGAATATTATCGACACTTTATAGAAGGGTTTGCTACTCTAGGAGCCCCTCTTACTAAGCTAACCCGGAAAGGGGTGAGATTTTTTGTGGACAGAAGAATGTGAAAGGAGCTTCCTAGAACTAAAGAAAAGATTAACTACAGCTCTAATCCTTGCCCTGGCGAGTGGAACCGAAGGTTTTGTCATCTATATTGATGCCTCAAGACAAGGTACTGGTTGTGTAGTCATGCAGTATGGTAAGGTAATTGCTTATGCATCCCGCCAACAAAAGGATCATGAGCTAAATTATCCTACCCATGATCTTGAATTAGCATTAGTAGTCCACGCACTCAAAATATGGAGGCATTATTTATATAGAGTGCGATTTCAAGTCTTCACAGATCATCAGAGCCTTAAATATAGGAGCTCAATCTTAGACAGAGGCGTTGGATAGAATTCTTAAAAGATTATGATTTTGAATTAAATTATCACCCAGGCAAGGCAAATATTGTAGTCGCTGCTCTCAGTAGGAAGCAATTGATGATGATCAGAGATTGGAAGATGATTGGGGAAGTTATTACCTCCTTATCACAGTTATCCATTCAATCTACAATTGTAGAGAAAATCTCTGAAGCTCAGTGGAATGACCTTAAGTTGCAAGAATTGATTGATAAGCCTGGATTTAAAACAAATGATCATGGGGTTATATGTTTCCAAGGCTATGCGTTCTAGAGAACCAAGAATTAGGAAATGAACTTTTGACCGAAGCTCATAAGTCAAAGTTCACAACTCATCCTAGAAGTACCAAGATGTTCCAAGACATGAAGCGTACTTTTTGGTGGTTAGGTATGAAGAAAGACATTGCTGATTTTGTTTCTAAATGCCTAGTCTATCAGCAAGTTAAGGCAGAACATCGAAGACCCTCTAGACTTCTGCAAAAGATAGAAATTCCGGAGTGGTAATGAGAACATATCACTATGGACTTTATTGTGGGTCTACCCCGATCAGCACGTAGATATGATGTCATCTAGGTAATCATAGATAGATTCACAAAATCTGCCCATTTCTTGCCAATTAAGATTTCACAATCAGTATAATGTTTGATCAAGCTATACAAAGACAATATCATACAGTTTCATAGGGTTCCCAAGTCAATTATTTCCGAAAGAGACTCTAGATTCACCTCTATAATATGGAAGAGTCTCCAGGAAGCTTTAGGCACTCAATTAAAATTCATTATAGCCTTTCATCCTCAGACCAACGGTCAGTCAGAAAGAACTATCTAGACACTAGAAGATATGTTTAGAGCATGCAGATTGGAAAGGAGATTGAGATAAAAACTTACTGTTGGTCGAGTTTGCCTATAACAATAGCTTCCATGCCAATATTAAAATGACTCCTTTTGAAGCTCTATATGGGAGACCTATAGATCACCTATATGTTGGGAAGATTTTGGAGAGAGACAAATAATAAGATCAGATATTGTGCAGGCCAGCACATAAAACATTCAACTTATCCATCAAAGATTAATAGCCGCACAAAATCAATAAAAGAGTTATGCCGATCAGAGGAGAAAGATTGTTTTTTTTTTTTAAGGTCGGGGACCATGTTTTGATTTCGGAAAGCGAAGCAAGCTGGCATCTCGCTATATTGGTCCATTTGAAATTCTACAGAAGGTTGGAGATGCAGCATATCAGTTAGCCTTACCACCTGCCTTAGTGTTAGTCTTAGGTGGCCTACAAGCCAATATGACTTTGTAATCTCGTTCATTTATTAATAAAATGACATTATATTCATTGTGTGTAAATCGTATTAATTATCGTCTCATAATGAAGTCTGTTAATATGTGCGACAGTGATCAGATTATGATGAGATCATACTAATGAGACTGATCACTTAAACACACATTCTTAATAGTTCCTAGTCGGAGGATATCCAGGAAGGACATCAGATATCCGGATAAACTAGTACAAATTACTCCCGCTCATAAGATGAGGGTGATTGATCTCATAGTCACTTGTGTGGAGACACTAAGGCGAATATGTAGGTGCTCATTAGAGAATGAGTTCACTGAACTGATCCGTATGAATCGCTGGATGCTATTGTATCTTACTGTCAACCAGCTTGATTCTATTGTCGTAGTTGCGTAGATGGTCCTCGGACCTGAGACACCAAGGACACCTTGTCGGTGGACTTCTATGCTTTGACCTTAGTTTATGAATCTCTAACCATGGGATTCGAAACAGCAAAGGATCGGGTACAGCGGAATACTGTCGAAGGGATTTGAGTGTCAATAAGGAATCATTTGCTCTCGGTACTTAGAGAGAGAATGCTCTAGGAAGGATGCGCGGAAGTCCCTGGCCAGGGCGGACGATAATATCGGGAAAAGAGTTTTCCGATATTATTCGGTAGCATACGATCCACTTGAGTCGACCGGTTAGGGTTTGACAGTATACCATACCCTGAGTTGACTCGAGAGCATTGTACGAATGAAGGACTATATCCATGTGGTAACTATCGGCGGAAAGGTTCAAAGAGTGGGTTACTTAACCACGACACCTTCCGGGTTCACGCGGTGATGCTTGGCACCCAATGTGATAGGAGGCTCGATCGAATTTGATGTGCGACATTGATTCGATTGATTAATTAATTAAGATGAGTTATTAATTGATTAATCAGGCCAGTGAGGAGTCACTAGGCTTAATGGGCCATTAACCGGACTGGTTATTGGGCCTAGAGGTTCACACGTAAATGATTCTCAAGGCGATGGATAAATAAGTGGATTTTATATAAATTGGGGGTTTTATGAAAAACCGTGCGGTTAATATAAAATGTAGCGAACGGGCTGAGCAGGACAGGCTGCTGCTAACCCTAGCCGCCCCCTCCTCTCTTCCTCTCTCTCTCTGGCGCCACAGACTAATCTAGATCCCCAGGTCTGCTTCGCCGCTTCTCCGACTCCCGTTCGACGGGAAATCGTCCGTGCGTTGCGATGATTGTTGTGGCGAACAACGGAGACTTCGTGGGCTCCGAAGAACGAGGAACGTGAGGATATCTGCCGCGAGGAGGATCGCGTGGATTCTACTAGAGGTCGTACGCTTGCGCGGCTTGCGGTGTCACACCGACAGAACCGATCGGTTGCGGATTCGAATCCGCACACGGTAAGAACCGATTATCCGATAATCCAGTTTTTAGTATTTTTAAAATAGGAACATATCGTTTATTTTATTTTATTTTCTGCTGTGTGAGCGATCTGGAGAAATGCTGAGAACCCAACAGTGGTATCAGAGCCAGGTTCCACTATTTCTCATCCTGTTTCGGACTCCGAAATTGATTTTTCCTTTATTTATTCCATAAACGAATTAGATTAGCTAGATCTACGTTCATATGATGAACGAAATTAATTAGATTAATTTTTTTATTATGCAATTTTTGAATTTTTTATGGGGTTTAATTTCGTTCTTCGTTAGACGAAGAACCGACGTAAATGACGGCCCGTTCGGGATTCCCAAGTGTTGGGAAGGAGGGTCTGGACCCCGATCGTTAGGGAAGGGTTGCCGATCATCCTATCACCCGTAGCCGACGTCGGGAAGACCCAGGAGGTGGCCGGATTGGAGGACTTCATCTTTCTCCTTCCCACGGTTTGAAAACTAGAAAACAAAGGGGAGATTATGGGGCTCGGCCTTGATGTTATGGCCCTTCTCTGATGAGCCCACCGGCGCCGGGGGCGTCGCCGGCCCGGCCAGGAGGCACCGGCCGCTTGCCACCGTTCGTCCCAGCCATCTACCCCTAGCCGCCGGCCACCTGTAATAGGAACTAGGGTTTTCTGCTGCAATAGGGCGTTGGGCTCCGGGGGGGGGGGAAGGGGCGGGTCCGTCCAGGCTACTGGCTCGCCTGACCTGGTTGGACCAGGACCAGGCTGGACCGGCCTTGACCCTAACCGGGTCTGCCCTGGCTCGGACCAGGGCGCCCTGGGTTCGAGCCCCTGGTCGAGCCAAGGCTCGAGCCACTTTCATAGGTGGCTGAGTCCTAATTTTTTTTTTAAAAAACCCTTAACCCCCCCAATTACCAAGTTAATAATTAAATTGGATCTTACTTTAAATTTTAAAATTGTTTTAAAATTTAAATTAGTATTCAATTTTAATTAATTTAAGGTATTTGATGATTTTGAATCATTAAGTAATTTAAGGGTTAATTAATTAGTAATTAGTTGTTAATTAATCAGGGTTAATATTAGTTTAAATGTTAAATTAATTATTAACCTTAATATGACTAATTTAAGGAATTAAAGTTAGTGGTTAATAGTTATAATCTAAATGTTAGATTTTTAATTATTTAATCGTCTAATTGTTAATTAATTAGAGTTAGCTATTAATTTAAGAGTTAAATTAATAATTAATTTTAATAACTAATTTAAGTGTTAAATTAGTAGTCTTTAATTAATTAGTGTTAGTTATTAATTTAATAGTTAAATTATTGAAAACATTAATTATCTAATCTAAGAGTTAGATTAGTAATTGTTAGTTAATTAGAGTTAATTGTTAATTTAAGTGTTAAGATTAACAATTAATTTTAAATTAACTAATCTAAGTGTTAGATGATAATAATTAATTAATTAGTGTTGATTAATAATTTAAGTGTTAAATTAGTAATTAACATTAATTAACTAATCTAAGAGTTAGATTAGTAGTTAATTAATAATTAGAGTTAATTAATAATTTAAGTGTTAAATTGATAATTAACTTTAGTGGACTAATCTAAGAGTTAAATTAGTAATTAATTATTAATAGTCTAATTGTTAGATTATTAATTTAGTTTAATCTAAATGTTAGATTGATTTAATTATTAGAAATGTTCTAATTGCATGGAATATTATGGAATTATTAATTTAGAGTGTGTGCACATGTGATGTGTATGTTATATGTTTTTAAATATGATTTAATTTCATGTTAAGTTAATAAAATAAGTTTTTTCGAAATTCAAATACCAATTTTGATTGGAACCCAGCTTTTTGAAAGCCAAAGATATTTAATTTTGAAACTCTTTTATTTTAGCCATGTGATACGCTATATCTTGTGTGGATTGAATAAAACGTACCATGGTCATGGATATGCATATTTAATATTATTCATGTGATGAATGATGTGTGAGGATCGTGGATGTGTGATTGAATTTTATTAATTGTTAATAAATAGAGGTTTGCGTACCTCTCTCTGTCTCTCATACTCCGATGTACTTCTACCTCCCTCTCTTTTGTACTCGCCATGAGGCCTTCTTCAATTTACATGTAATTCTAGAATTATTGTAATATGATCGCGGCAACTGAGGAAGGAGCAAGGACGATCTACAGCTGCAACCAGGAAGGTAATATGATGTAGATCTCTTACCTATATGTTTGTAGGATTATCTAATATAATTATTATGTTAGATTATGTGTGCGTTTGACTGTTGCTCCAGTCAAACCCACTGTGCTATCCATAACCACACTAGACATGTATGAGATGCATTGTTTTTTAATTTTGATTATGAATCAAAGCAGGTATAGTATTTATTAAATATATACGATATATTCATATCATCACCTAGGAGAGATCAAGATAAAAGTTATATAAATACCCTCGTCTAATTCTAAGCCGTAACGTGAGTAGTTGAGAACTTACCGCGTGGTCCACCATCATTATCGTCATAGGATTCAAATCACTTTAGGCAGGTTTGTTGTGCTACCACAATGCCTGTTTAATTGTGAGGAGAAACTATGGCTATAGCATTAGATGCTTATATGATCGGGGTAGAGGAACCATGTAGATTTGTTGTGCTATCCATAAGGGCTGTATGCAAATTTATGCTTGTCGTGTACCGATGGTTAGCTTAGACTAGAATTAGTGGCTTGTTGTGCTATCCACAAGGCCATTAAAACTCTGGGGACTGAAGTTATGATCAGATATTGTAAGGAGTTGTAAGTCCCATGAGATGGGTGCTCTTTGACTATTTTACAGCTTTCTTGTGCTATCCACAAGGTTGTACTGCAAGTCATTGAGATTTTGATCCCCACTAGGAGACTGTCGACGTCTCCCGTTCTGTATAACTGAGGATTATACAGTCCGTCGAAAATTAGTGGGAGTTAAAACTTGATTAAAAGACTATGTCTTGTTTTAAATTTTAATAATTGAACATTTGCTAAATAGATTTTATTAATCTCATGTAGGGAATTATGTCGTCGAATAACCCACTCCATGGCATACTTGATGCCAAACGTTTGACTAGCCTGAACTACTCGGATTGGCTCAGAAACCTGAAGAATGTCTTCAGATATGAACACATTGACTATGTCCTTGGAGCTAATCCTCCTGCTGAATCGGCATTGGATGCCCTTGACGCAGAGATGATAGCTAACGATAAAAGATCGAAGGACAAAGGCAAAAGAGTACTAAAGGGTGACTGCTTCTACTATAAGCAGCAAGGTCACTGGAAGAGGAACTGCAAGGAGTTCTTTAGCTATAAAGCTCATGGAAAAGTGAAGCTATCAGAAGCTTCAGATATCTATATGATAGATATTGTAACGACCCACCATCCTATGACCGGAGACCCGATCAGTAAATAGATGTCGGCCCATTATCTGCGGGTTCACACCCGGATCTCACACAACACATCTGGAGGAGTAAGCGTTAAACAAGGCTAAATATAACAATCACACGGACTACAAAGAGAAAACAAATGCGCAGGAAAAAGATTAACAATGTCCGTATGCAGTCCAACAATGATTACATGATCCAACAAATTAAATAAGTACAGGCAGAAGTAAAGTACAACAACATCGGGGCATACCCCAGAATTGAGATAGCTGCTAGTCCGCACACCAAGAAGACACCACACGCCGCCACACGCCACGAGGTCCACACCTGAAACCGCAGGGAGTGAGCCACACCAGAAACGGGCTCAGTAGGGATCATCCGATCCCCTGGCTCCCACTCACACACCCACAAGTGCAACAATACAGATATATGGCAATTAAATAAAGCAGTAAACATAGCACCCAAACCTGATATGAAACGTATGTATAAGCAGTGAAGCAGGAACAGTTCTAAGTAACCCGAAGAACCCAACACAAAGTCACGTCTCACAGCCAAAGTCCACAAAGCGACCGAACCACACTGTTGACCGAAGTCAACGTCGCCTCACAACACCACCAACACTCACGCCTGTCTGCCCCTACGGTGTTCCGGGGCACCGTAGGGTGAGGCAGTGAGTCAAACTAGGACTAGCTGGGACTAGTGAACCACCACTGCCCAGCTACGTGTGCACACAAGCAGTCTAGACTACTGTCCTACCGACTGGATTTCCTCCACGCCAGGCCTCGGCGCTTCAGGAGGGCCCTGGGGACCGGCGAACCCCCGTCAAGCTGAAGCTACAGGAACTACCTACAACCCTAACCTCCCGGGCTGCGTCAGGCCAAAGGGCGAAGGGTACCACTCGTAACCTTGATCAAAGGTCACATCAGGCCCAGTGGCTAAAGGGGTAAAACAACTCCAACAGTACCACAACCAGCTCCACAGCAAGAAACGCGCCGGAAGCTGCCACGACAAACAGGGAAACCCCGACCCGCTGAGACCAAACAGCAACCCCTCGGATAGCGCACCGGCTACTCCGGCCCGACGGGCTCAAGGTGGTTCTGCTTCCCTCAGCCAAAGGTAAAACACAACATGTACCACTCCCCCACCGGTACGGCAACAATGCCTCACAGACACCATGGCCCTTCCCCATCGGCCCAAGGTGACAACGTAAATTACAATAGTTCCAATTCCATATCCGCATAGACACACATACACATGATACGATTCCATTCATACAGCAAATCTCAGTCTCAGAGTACAACTTAAAGCATGCATTTGACTATCCAACCGGGAAACATGTGTTAAAACCAGAGTTCATGCAGTTCTGTCTTGAATCACGTCGACCGAGGTCGACGCCATTCAAGTCCCTCAAACAGGTTCATTAAAATCAGATTATGCCCTAAAACGCGTCAGAGTCCATAGACGCCATTCACACCGGAATTCCAGAGTTGCAGAAGCCTTAGTCGGGGGATTTTCCTGCCTAAATGGCGTCATGCTGGCACGTCACCATTCGAAATGGCGTCGTCCAGGCATGACGTCATTTAGCGCCAGAACCCCAAACTCACGGAACCACAAATAGGGAGGTTTATGCCTAAATGGCGTCGAGATGGCCTGACGTCCTTCTAAAAGGCGTCGACCAGGCACGACGCCGTTTAGCGCCAGAAACCTGGTTCCCTGGTTCAACCCGAGGGTTTCTCCCCTTAACCCCAAACACCCCAAAATGCCTAAAACAGAAGGGGGAGAAAAGGGAAATCAAACTACCATGAGCATGCTACAATTCTACGATCCCGAACACGGCCATTCCCACAAGAAAACCCCCTAAACATGCTCATTCTAACCCAAAACACATCATGCCACGTCAAGAAAATCACGAGCAAGATAACCACAGTCCATGCAAGGTTCGTCCCCCTACCAGTTCTTGAACTCCTCCAAACTCCGTGCCGCCGACCCGCCGCACCGCAGACTGCCGCCGGTACCCCCGAGGACGTCGCCACTCCGCCGGGACGTCGGCCGCCGTCCGGAGAATGGAACGCTGCGAAGGAAGTGGTGGAGGTACAGGTGAGAGGTAGGGAGGTGTTGGAGTGATGGAAGAGGAAGAAGAGGAAAGGAAAGGGGAAAAGAGGGTCGGAGAGGGCGGAGAGGACGAAGAGAGAGAGAGGGTGGAGGCGAAAATGAGGGAAAGAAGGGGAGGCTCGCGGGGTCAATCAGAAACTGGGTAAAACGCGTCGAGCGAGAAGGACGCCTATCAGATGACAGGACGGGCCGTACTGACAGCGCTCTGAAATGCGTCGACCACCACGGACGCCGTTCATCTGACATGTCAGGCACCGTACACTGACACCGCAGGGTCGCAGTTTGAATCGCGTCGTCCATCATGGACGCCGTTCAGACGACGAGACAGGGGCCGTACTCTCGCGGCCCGAAACCCGCCCACGTGGCACCCACGTGGCACAACAGCAAGCAGACCTAAAATGGAGTCCACACAACCTGACGCCTTTTGAAAGGCGTCGAGCAGTGCAGACGTCATTCAGTCAGGATTCACAAGGCCCCTCAGGGTCGAAACCAGGGGATCCGGCCCGAGCCCGACCCGAATACTGAACCCGAAACCTCAGTCCTTACAGATATCAACTTATCAATTAGAGATTCCACATCTTGGGTATTAGATACTGGATGTGCTTCTCATATCTGCCATGATGCACATATACTGACAAGTAAGTGCAAGCTGAGAAAAGGCGAGGTAGAACTGAGGCTAGAAAACGGCACAAAAGTTTCGGCGGTTGCTGTCGGGACAGCAAACCCTAGCCTTCCATCGGGAGATGCCTTATCATTGGAAGATATTATTATGTTCCTAGCATAATAAAGAACATCATATCAGTATCTTGTTTAGACAAGATAGGATATAAGTTGTCTACTGAGAATAGAAGTTGTTCGATTTATTATGACAATAAATCAATAGCTTCGGCATCTTTAGTTAGCGGTCTATATCTCTTAGATGTTTCTTATACAATCTTTATAGTGATAATGCTCTTAAGAAGAGTAAGAATTGTGTGAACCAAGCCTACATGTGGCATTGTAGACTTGGACATATTGGTGAAAGCATGCTGCAAAAGTAGCACAAATATGGATATTTGAATGCATTCAATTATGAATCGTTTGCGACATATGAATCCTGTCTTATGGGAAAAATGGCAAAATCTCCATTTACTGGACATGGAGAATGTGCCAAGGACATTTTGGGATTAATACATTCAGATGTATGTGGTCCCATGTCCACCCAGGTCAAAGGTGGCTTTTCATACTTCATCACATTCACCGATGACTTCTCAAGATTTAGCTATGTGTACTTAATGAAGTACAAGTTAGAAGCATTTGAGAAGTTTAGGGAGTTCAAGAATGAGGTAGAGAAGAAATTAGGAAAGAGTATTAAAGCTCTTCGATCAGATCAAGGAGGAGAATACTTGAGTACTAATTTCACTCAATTCTTAAAGGATAATGGTATCCTTTCTCAGTTGATGTAAGGATTGAGGTTTCGGATCCAGTTATTGGGTCAGTTTCGGTGTCGGACCCCTTGATTTGGGCCCTTGTGGGGCTAGGGGCATAGGTTCGGTTCAAACGGTGTCCTATTAGGGGGACGCGTTTTAGAGTATGCTACGTCGGTGCCACGTGGGCCAGTTTTGGGCCGCGAGAGTACGGCCCTGGTCTTGTCATCTAAATGGCGTCGATATTGGGTGACACGTTTTATCTAGTTTCAGTTTAAACCCACGTACCCTCCCTCATTTCTCTCATCTCCTTCTCTCTCCTCTCTCTCTCCGATCTCTTCGCTCTCCCTTCCCCTTCTCCTTCCTTTCCTCTCACTCCACTCCAACCCCCCCCCCCCAACTTCCACCACCATTTCATCCGCGGCGTATTGCTCTCCGGACGGCGGCCAACGTCCCGGTAGAGTAACGGCGTCCACGGCGGTACCGGCGGCGGTTAGTGGCGTGGTGGTCCGGCGGCTTGAAGCTCGGAGGAGTTCAAATAACCGGTAGGGTGACGATCTCTGTTGTGTTTTGATTAATACCATGTTTTTCCCGCTTTGAAGCATGTTTAGGAGATCATCGGGATGAAAATGGTCACTTTATAAATTGGGGAATGGTAGGTGTTAATAGGTATTTGGATTCTCCTCCTCCTTCCCCATTTTGGTACGATTTTATGCGAATTAGGGGTAGAATTTCCATTTTTTTGTACTTGGAAGGCTAGGGGGGAACCTGTTAGCGAACGCTAAATGGCGCCTTGGGACAGCGACGCCATTTTGAATGGTGCCTGCCTCGCACGATGCGATTTAGTTCGGTTCACCCCGATGCCTGATTTCTGTTTCTGTCGTGAATAGGCGACTAGGGACAGCGACGCCTTTTAAAAGGTGACTACCTTGCACGACGCGATTTAGGCCATCTTCTGAGGCCAATTTTTACGTGAACCAGTTTAGGAGTTTTGAATGACGTCGGTCACGGGCGACGCGATTCAAGACAGAACTTAATTAATCTATGTAATTAACACGTGTTTACATTGTTAGATAGTTTGGTTAAAATGCATGCTTGAAACCATACCTCGAGGACGAGGGTTTCTACGTGATCGGATCGCACCGTGTTGTGTTTTGTGCGACCGTAGACCTAGAGTGATAGTTGTTAGCGCTTAGGCACCCTGTGTCAGTGTGGGAGTGGTACGGCGCCGGTGTGGGAGTGATAGGGTGACGCTTAGAGAGAGGGTCACCTGGTGTACCCCGGGGTATAGCTAGTACTGGTGTGCGAGTGGTACATTCGGAGTGTCACTCATGCTGGGGGAAGCAGAACCACCTTGAGTTGGTCAGGCCGGAGTAGCCAGCGCGCTATCCAAGCGGTTGCTGTTTGGTCCTAGTGGGTCGGTGTTTTCCGCGTTTGGCTGCGTGGTTTGCGTGTTTAGTCGAGACGTTGGTTGTGGACTCTGTGGTGGAGTGGTTTCAGAGTTGAGTTTACTGCCTATATTCGTGTTGTTGCACTTGTAGGTGCGTGAGTGGGTGGTGGGGATCGAAGGATCCCTACTGAGTCCATTTCGATGAGACTCACCCCCTGCGATTTTCAGGTGAGGGTTCCAAGCAGGCGTAGCGTAGAGTGCGTTGTCTCGGGTTGCGCGTCAGCAGCCATTGTCTCGGAGTATGCCCTGATGTAGTTGTTATTTTCTTTTCAGGCCTGTACGCTTAATTACTTCTTTTCAGTTGGAATATATAATTATTTGCTGAGTCAAGTTGAATTGTAAGTCAAGGAAATATTTTGATACTATTTTTACCTTCCTGGTGAACAAAAGTTGTTTGTCGCCAGGAAAGCTGTCTTCCTGGAAGAGGAATACCTTCTCCAAGAGGACAGTGGGAGTAAAATAATACTGGAAGAGGTTCCAGATCCCTAAACAGCTGCAATATCATCGAATGAGATATCAGTTCCTGAATATGTTCAGGTACACACAGATGAGTCTCGTTGATCTGGTAGAGTACCTAGACTACTCGAACGATATGCGGGACATATCACTGAAGGAGAGTCTAAGGTAGAATATAATGAGGATGATGATCCTAAAACCTACCAGGAGGCCATAGAAGGCCCAGAAGCCGGGAAATGGCGAGAAGCCATGAACTCAGAAATCCAGTCCATATATAACAACCAAGTTTGAAACTTGGAAGACTTGCCCGAGGGTATTGTACAAGGTAGAATATAATGAGGATGATGATCCTAAAATCTACCAGGAGGCCATAGAAGGCCCAAAAGCCGAGAAATGTCGAGAAGCCATGAACTCAGAAATCCAGTCTATATACACCAACCAAGTTTGAAACTTGGAAGACTTGCCCGAGGGTGTTGTACCCATTGGATGCAAATGGATCTTTAAGAGAAAGATTGGTGCTGATGGACGGATCGATACTCATAAGGCAAGGTTGGTGGTAAAGGGATATCATCAAAGGCAAGGAATTGACTATGACGAGACTTTCTCACCAGTTGTCATGATAAAGTCGATCAGAGTTCTACTCGCCATAGCTCTACACTACGATTATGAGATCTGGCAGATGGATGTGACGACTGCCTTCCTCAACGGTAACCTTGAGGAAGAGGTGTATATGATACAACTTGAAGGTTTCACATTCAAGGAATCTCCAGATAAAGTGTACAAGCTTCAAAGGTCAATTTATGGATTGAAGCAAGCTTCCCGGAGCTGGAACATAAGATTTGACGAGGCTGTCAAGTCTTATGACTTCATTAAGAATGAAGATGAGCCTTGTGTGTACAAGAAGACCAGTGGGAGCAAAGTCACCTTCTTAGTTCTTTACGTAGACGACATACTACTCATTGGGAATGATATAACTATGATGTCATTGGTAAAGATCTGGCTGTCAAAAACTTCTCCATGAAGGATTTGGGAGAAGTATCCTACGTATTGAGAATACGGATTTATAGAGATAGATAGAAAAGGATGCTTGGAATGATCCAATCTTTGTACATATATACCATAGTCAAAAGGTTTGGCATGGAAAATTCCAAGAGAGGTCCCATACCGATGAGACATGGAATTAATCTCTCAAAGGAATAGTCTCCTAAGACTCCTGATAAGAGGGCATTTATGGATAGAGTACCTTATGCCTCTGCCATAGGATCTATCATGTATGCACGTACACGGCCTGATGTTGCATATACTCTAAGTGTTACGAGCATATTTCAGGCTGATCCAAGCGAAGTGCACTGGAAGGCAGTGAAATGTATTCTTAAGTACTTGAGAAGAACTAAAGATATGTTTCTGGTCTATGGAGGAGATGACTTGAAACTGCGAGGCTTTATAGACTCAAGTTTCCAGTCAGATCCAGATGATAGTAAGTCTACATCTGGATTTGTGTTTACTTTGAACGGAGGCGCAGTGTGCTGGAAGAGTTCCAAGCAATCGACCACTGCAGATTCGACGACTGAAACTGAGTACATCGCTGCAGCTGAAGCCGCCAAGGAAGCAGTGTGGTTGAAGAAATTCATCACCAACCTCGGCGTAGTTCCCAACATCTTTGAACATGTTCCGCTGTTGTGCGACAACAATGGAGCCATTGTGCAAGCGAAAGAGCCACGGTCTCATCAGAAATTGAAGCATATTCTGAGGCACTTTCATCTTATCAGAGAGATCATATCAAGAGGAGATGTAGTGGTGGAAAGAGTTCCATCTGTCGACAATGTAGCAGATCCGCTGACAAAGCCATTGGCTCAAAATGTGTTTGAGCAACACCTAGAGTCTATAGGTTTAATGTATAAAGGTGATTGGCTTTAGTCTAAGTGGGAGATTGTTAGTCTTAGGTGGCCTACAAGCCAATATGACTTTGTAATCTCGTTCATTTATTAATAAAATGATATTATATTCATTGTATATAAATCGTATTAATTATTATCTCATAATGAAGTCCGTGAATATGTGCGATAGTGATCAGATTATGATGAGATCATACTAATGAGACTGATCACTTAAACACACATATTCTTAATAGTTCCTAGTCGGAGGATATCCGAGAAGGACATCGGATATCCGGATAAACTAGTACAGATTACTGCCACTGATAAGATGAGGGTGACTGATCTCATAGTCACTTGTATGGAGACACTAAGGCGAATCTGTAAGTGCTCATTAGAGAATGAGTTCACTGAACTGATCCGTATGAATCGCTGGATGGTATTGTACCTTACTGTCAACCAGCTTGATTCTATTGTCGTGGTTGCGTGGATGGTCCTCCGACCTAAGACACCAAGGACACCTTGTCGGTGGACTTCTGTGCTTTGACCTTGGTTTATGAATCTATAACCACAGGATTCTAAACAGCAAAGGATCGGGTACAGTGGAATACCGTCGAAGGGATTTGAGTGTCAATAAGGAATCATTCGCTCTCGATACTTAGAGAGAGAATGTTCTAAGAAGGATGCGCGGAAGTCCCTGGCCAGGGCGGACGATAATATCGGGAAAAGAGTTTTCTGATATTATTCGGCAGCATTTGATCCAAGTGAGTCGACGGGTTAGGGTTTGACAAAATACCATACCCTGAGTTGACTCGAGAGCATTGTACTAATGAAGGACTATATCCATGCGGTAACTGTCGGTGAAAAGGTTCCAAGAGTGGGTAACTTAACCCCGATACCTTCCGGGTTTACGCGGTGTTGCTTGGCACCCAATGTGATCGGAGGCCCGGTCGAATTTGATATGCGACATTGATTCAATTGATTAATTAATTAATATGAGTTATTAATTGATTAATCAGGCCAGTGAGGACTCACTAGGCTTATTGGGCCATTAACCGGACTGGTTATTAGGCCTAGAGGGTCACACGTAAATGATTCTCAAAATGATGGATAAATAAGTGGGTTTTAAATAAACCGGGGGTTTTTATGAAAAATCGCACGGTTAATATAAAATGTAGCGAACGGGCTGAGCAGGTCAGGTTGTTGCTACCTCTAGCCACCCCCTTCTCTCTTCCTCTCTCTCTATGGTGCCACAGACTAATTTGGATCCCCGGGTCTGCTCCACCGCTTCTTCGACTCCCGTTCGACGGGAAATCGTCCGCGCGTTGCGGCGATTGTTGAGGCGAACGTCGGAGACTTCATGGGCTGCAAATAACGAGGAACGTGAGGATATCCACCGCGAGGAGGATCGCGTAGATTCCGCTAGAGGCCTGGCACTTGCGCGGCTTACGGTGTTACACCGACGGAACCGATCGATTGCGGATTCAAATCCGCAAACGGTAAGAACTGATTATCTAATAATCCGATTTTTAGTATTTTCGAAACGGGAACGGATCGTTTAGTTTATTTTATTTTCCGCTATGTGAGTGATCCGGGTAAATGCCGAGAACCCAACACTTAGAAGGAGTTCACAACATTTTTCGTGTCTCCATGCTCAAGGAATATCTTCATGACCCATCCTATGTCATAAATTATGGCGAGCTCTAGATCCAGGCAAATCTGAGTTATAAAGAACAGCCTATGCAAATCTTGGACTTTAAGACAAAGGAGCCTAGAAATATGACGATTCCTTTAGTGAAGGTTCTATAGAGAAACCAATCAACAGAAGAAGTTACATAGGAAATGGAAGAAGAAATGAGGAGCAAGTACCAACATCTTTCCGATAAGATTCTCATCATATTCAGCAATTTATTCAGTTAGACTTAAAATTCGAGGACGAATTTGTTTAAGGGGGAGAGGATGTAAGGACCCACAAGATTACAGTTACGTACCAACATGTACATAATTATGAAAAAGGGCATATTCGTAAATACTGAAAAAGTATAAACGTAATTATGAAAAGTTCATGTTCTATGATGCAATAGATAATTTTCATAAGGTCTTAAGTGTAATTTGTAAGGCTTCTAGAAGTGTTCTTAAATCACCGAAAAGAAGTTAAAATCGGTGAAGAAATGTTGAATGAGGGTAAACAATCAATTATAAAAGATATAGGGACTTAAATATAAAAGTATTAAAGGATACTGTAAGGATAATGATAATGGTAAAGGATAATGGCAAGGTTTCTTGGCCCCCAAGAATCCCATGCCACCTCATTGGACACATGTCCTAATCCAAGCAAAAACCCACGATAAAGAGACACATGTCCCCATCTTAGGGCATGTCCACCACTATAAATAGGGGGGTAGCCCCTCCCATTCTCCCCATTCCTCCCCTTCCTCCTTCACCCATGTTTAGAGAGAGAGAGAGTGCGAGAGAAAGAGAGAAAAAGAGGTAGAAATGAAGAGAGGAAGGGAAAAAGAGAAGAAGAAAGGAAGAGAGAAAAATAAAGAGAGAGAGAGAGAGATTTAGAGTGAGAAAGGGAGCCGCTCGCGGGATTCTTCGCACGTGTAGGAGGAGGAGGTTCCCGCCGTGTTCAAGTGAGCTTCTGGTTAAAGGCAAATACATGGTTCTTTCTCCATGGTTATTTTTCTATTCCAAATGGCCAATTTTCAAACTATGTATTTTCCTATAAATTTAAGTAGATACTACTAAGCTGAAATGCTGCCGAAATGACATAAGAGCCTAAATAGACCTCCAACCCATGCCTGAATCCCATTCTATAAGTCTCCCATGTATATGTTAAGATGATTAACAAACTGGCAGCTTGGAAACTACATGCCACATAGGTTGTGATGGGAGGAAAAGGCTACCTATGGAAAGGGCTACCCGTAGAGGTGGCTGCCATAAACACCTATTTTTGGCCCATTCCATAGACCGATTTGAGCTTTATTGTGTTAATAGGCCTTTGTGTTGATCTTTTTTGTTGTTTCCCGCTCATTTGGACTCCTTGAAATTTAATTCCTTTTTGTCAAAAAATTTTATCGCAAAACGTTCATTTTTTTTTTAAAAAGTGCATGATTTAAAAACTTTTTTATTTTATTTTTAATGCATTTAAATTTTAAAAATATTCATTTTTAAATTTTTTTAAACTTTTGTCAAGTCCATCAGGTGGCTAGAGTGCTGGCCGTCTGATCCATCAGACGGCCAGATTGGTGACCGTCTGATTGTCAAACGGCCAGACAGTTGGCCGTGTGATCTTTCAGACGGCCAGGGAGCTGGCCGACCATCTTTCAGAAGGCCACCTGCCTGGCCGTCTGATGGTCAGACAGCTAGGGGCTGGCCGTCTGATACTTTAGACGGCCACCTCTTTGGCCGTCTGATGGTCTAGTTTTCCGTGATTATCCATATCTTTTTTACGTCTTTCTCTCGGATTTTTGACCATATCTTCCGCATTTTCTCACCTTAATGGATTAAGATGAAGGTGATTTAGGGCTTAGGTGTCAACTTTTGATTGGTTTTGGCTTAGATTTTGTTGAAGAGATCTCTATCCGACCTTCTTTATCATCATCCATTGGCCCACGAAATGGGGGCTTCCTTGGGTTTTAACTCGACCTCCTTTGCTTATTTAAGCTCTCCTTCACCTTAGGAACAGGCCGAAGAGAGTGCACGAGGGTGAGGGTACCATTTTACATCAAAAGTGAGAGAAAAGAGTGACTTCAAAGTCTAGCATTAGACCTCTTCTTTGGAGCTCGTGGGAAGAAAACAACTATGGAGTCTTGGAGGCTCTAAGAAGGAAGAATGTGCTGTCAATTTTGTGTCCATGCAACACTCTCTTCAACGTCAAAAGGGAACCCTACTCTCCTCTCTCATTTTATTATTTTTATCATTCTCTTCATAGTCCCATACATGCATGCACCAGTCTAGGATTTTGTCCATGTTTAGATTCCATTTGCACACACATGCACTCATGATTAGGTACCTTAGATCCTTGCTAAGAGGTTTATTTTGATCCAAAACACCAAAAACGGGAAGGTGGGTGGCCATAACACTTGGTCACTCATCCTTCTCACCTACACATTCGGTAAGGTCACCTCTAATTGATATATTTCTTTTGCTTAATGAACGGATGCTATGCTAATTAAGAGTCTAATGGGTGTTTTAATTTATGGTTAATTTGCAGGAAATCAAAGCGTGAGGCCCCGTCTTCTTGGTCGGCCGAGGAGAGGGGAGTGTGGACTACAAATTCCACTACGCACGGAGGTCTTGGAGTGTCATTCGCGATCAAGGTAGTCCCTCTGGGTCGAGGTAAAACACCCTGGCGATCATCATTTTAGTTCTTGGTGTTTTAGTTCATCAAGTCATTTGTTCTTTATTTTTATCCTAACTTTGGGTTCATAGCCACAGAGGTCGGTCTCCGCTCACCAATTGAGCGCGGGGTCATTTCCGGCGCCTACAGCCTTCTGGTGATCATGGTGGGACCACTTGTGCCTATCACGCTATTTTCTTTATTTATTTCCTGCAAATATTTCATTTTTTAAGATTTTTTGTGAGTTGTAGTGAGGGCCATCAGAAGGCCAAATTGCTGGCCTTCTAAAGTTTCAGACGGCCAAATTGCTGGCCTTCTAAAGCATTAGACGGCCAAGGGGGTGGCCGCCTGATCTGTGAAACGGCCAAGTAGGTGGCCTTCTAATCTATCAGACGGCCATCGGTTTGGCCGCCAGGTGGGTCCTGTTCAGAATTGTTTTTAGTGATATTTCTCTTAATCCTTGATGTTTTGAGGTTCATTTTGATGTGATTTACATTTAATACTCCTTTTGGGGATTGGTGGAAGAGCCTCTGCACATGTTTCTAGGAAAGACTCTCGCTTTTGGATTTACTCTCTATTGGGCAATTCCTGCCTGAGCAGAAAAGTAGTTCAAATAGAGAACCTCCGTTAGTCTCCGTACTCCGTAAATTCCTGCACGGTGACTGAGTTGGTTATACCTGGAGTAAGTCCTATTAAAACTTTGGGATTGAGACGAGTGTATATTTTTAGCCTGAAATTGAACATTCAATAGGAAATCTTATTTAAGAGTGTGCTACTAAGTCTCAAAACACAAAGTACACAGGCCTGAACTCTAAATTAACTTTTTTGCTTGTTCAATTTGTTTGCAAAACAAAGAAAAATGAACAACATGTTTTCAAATCCCATGTTCCAAGGTGAATTCCCTTTTGATACGGAAGACATGAGAGCTAGTACATATGTATGTATGCTCGACACACATAAAGGGGATGCCTCACATCGTGAGGATCTAGACGAAGTCTCCTCCTATGGAGGGGATGAACCAGTTAATCTCAGAGTTGGAAGGTCGGCGACACAGAATCCTAGTGATGATGCTGACTTAATCAGGGTGCTGGCAAGGTACACACATGAGCAACTTATCCAGATCGCCTCAAAAGGCAAGACTTCAATCAATCATCCCGCCATTCCAGATCTATCCCGCACACCTTACCAGGCATCTTCAAACAAAGCTCCCTGCAAGACTCAATTGGAGTCTAAACCAAATGCTTCAGTTCCACCCATTTTTCCTGTTGCAGCCACACCCTGGCAACCAATCTCTCCAATCCCGACCTCATCAAAACCAGTTGGACCTCCATAGTACATTTCTAAGCCAGAAATGGAGCCTTACCTCAGAAAATTGCTTGCTAAATCATTAACAATTTCTAAGCCGTATTCCTTAGTTATATATTGCAAACTTCCCCCAACATATTTTCCACCTAGATTTAAGGCTCCGAAGTACCGAAAGTATGATGGAAGTACTGACCCGCATCACCATTTGTCGGGTTTTCTTATGGATTCACACCAATGGCTATATGACAAAGTGTTGTTGGTCCATCTCTTTCAGAAATCTTTAGAAGGAGAAGTTCTGCGTTGGTTTACCTCACTTCCATCTTTAGATCTGCTCAGTTTCGACACTATTTCTAAAAAAATCATTAGTCATTTTAGTCACATTACAAATATGGATCCTACCCTTTTTGATCTAGTGTCGGAGAAAATGAAACCGGATGAAGATTTCACCCAATTTGTCAATAGATGGAGGGTGATGGCATCAAGAGCTAAAGTTATCGTTCCAGAAGCTCAAGCAGTTACCATGATTGTGAATAATGCAACACCTCAGCTTAAAACCATTCTAATGCTCAGTGAACTCCACACCTTTGCTCAATTGTACAACAGAGCTAGAGTGATATAGACTCAGATCAGAGATTCCACTCTTCCTTCCTTCCTTGACATCCGCCCTCGAAATCGGAAGGCGACACCTATGCCAACCACTGATGGGGTTACTACCAATGAAAATATCAACGCCTTCAATCAACCAACCAAAGGGCGACCCATCAATCCTGGTCCTACCACCACTCCTGCCAGCAATCCTCAACAATACTCTGCCATTCCTCCGCTAAACAGTTATGGCAGGCCTGCTCCAAAGAGAACTTCCTACCCCCCACTTCCAGAATCTTTGGGTGATATCTTCTTTGCTCTTATGGCTTGCAAAGCCATTCAACTTCCACCTCAGAGGGAAGGGATTTCTCCTAATGTTGATACCTCCAAATACTGTCCTTATCACAGAGCTCCTGGGCATGTCATTCACAATTGCTTTGCATTTAGAGATTGGGTTTATGACATGAACGATGAGGGGCGTATTAATTGGGAAGATGTCAGAATTGTTGTCTCTAATTTGAAAGGAAGGAATCGAGACCTTGGCATAGTTTAGAACCCTCTCCAAGATCATCAGAATGTTACAGACCCATCCACATCAGGACAGGAACAAGAAGAGAAAGTCAACACCTTCACAGTTGGCCAAAAATCTCGGGTGATCCGAAGAGAACAATTTTGGGGGTATGAAGGAGAACCACTAGTCCGAGAATATGGGGAACATGAAGAAGATTGTTGTGAAAAGATGGAAATGAGTGTGGGAGTTATCCAGGAAGTAGGAAGGCCCTTAGTGCTCCTCTGGCCTAAGAAAGAACATGTTCCAACCACACCATCAGGTCATAATCCTTTACTGAATTTCTTGATTCAAACTACATCCTCACTCGTGACTCCTAATCACTCCCGTCCACTTCAATTGATCACACCAAGTCCTAAAGAAGTCAGTACTGCCATTGAAAACACCATGAATCTTTCACTCATAAATAGGATAGTCCTACGACCTTCTAGGATGCCTGAGACTCAAGAGGAGTCCAACACTCCATCAAGCTCCGCATCGGCAGAATATGACATTCTCCAACATCTTGAGAAGACCCCATCAAGGATCTCTATTTTGGAGTTAATAAAAAGATCTCCCTCACACCAGGAAACACTTCTCAAATTCCTCCAAAAGGTCATGGTGAGTGAGGATCTTCCAGCTAATGATATTTCCCATACTATTCTTTTTGTCACTCAGTGGCAACCAATGATCACTTTCTTCAATGAAGATTTGGCTGCTCCCGAACACCGTTCTTTACCCTTACTACTTATCATTACACTAAATGGGCTAAAGGTAGACTCTACTCTGATTGACACTGGGGCATCCATCAATGTGTATCCAATGAAGACATTGACACAAATCGGAGTTAAGGAAGAAGAGTTGGTAAGGGTTTCAACCACCATTTCAGCCTATGACAACTCCAAACGGACTTCCCCTGAAAAAATCATACTCCAAGTCGGAGTTGGGCCAATAGTCATGCCTTCAGAGTTCTTCATTTTAGATGTTGAGCCAACTTACAAGGTAATTTTAGGAAGACCTTGGATAGAGCAGACTGTGGGAATCCCGTCTACAACACATCAATGTTACAAGTTCCCATTTAAAGGAAAAATAGTGAAGATCAAAAGCACCCCTATAGTGGAAATGTTGGAGACGATAACCACAAAACAACTTCTCTCCATGACTATCATTGAGAGGAAAAATGAAGAGACTTTGTCCACAGTCAATTCGGCTCAGTTTGGAAAAGAAGTTGGGACAGCTATTGCTTCATTACCTCTCAGAAAGGAGACTAAAGTGGACAGGGAAAGAAAGGGTTGGCAAATGATGATAAAGATGGGATATTATCTGGGAAAAGGATTAGGAAAAGAAGAGCAAGGAATGAGACAGCCCATCGAGGATGAAGAAAATTTCAATGGAGTAGGATTGGGGTATTTACACAGAGATGAATATTGGCAACCCTTGGATTGGATGCTCTTGGAACACTTTGCTTCAGGGGCCACTGGATTTCAAGAAGAAGAGAAGATGATATATCAGGTGAGGAACGATCCATCTAATGAGAGTGAAAAAGAAGAAGTGGAAGAAGAACTAGGACTCCAGGCATTATTTTGTCTACAGATTCTAGAAGAAGGGTCTCCCTTACAGTTAGGAATAGGTATATTCTTAGCCCATCAGCATCTTAGTCCCCTCACCTTCATTCCATTCTTGTTTCACCCCTCAATCCCTCCACTCATCACTCTTCCAATACCAGGATCTCCCCAACATTGTTTCTCATTCATCACTTTTGATCATGAAAAAAAAATGCCCATTTTGGAAAGAGAGAATGCCAAATCACTCTTGAAAAACCTTCATACTGGGAGAATGAGTGTACAGAGAGCTTCCTTGTTCAAGGGACCTCTCTTTCCCATCAGCTGAATTCATCAATCATCCACCCGCTTGTACATAATAATTTAGGAATAGGAATAGGGATAGGAATAGGTTCAGAAGGCACCTCTTCAGGTCCACACCATAGAAAAGGGAAAGGAAGAGAAGTTCCTAGACGCTTTGTGTTAGAGTTGGCACATAGATGTGGAAGTTTAATTCAAGAGTCCGCATTTTCACAGGAAGATTGTATCAATATAATTGAAAACGAGGAAGTCGTAGAATATTTGGAATCTGATGGACTTAGGGTATATCTGTTAGAAGTGGGAGAAATTAATGAACAAGAAGAATCTGAGGATGAAGAGGATTCGATAACTCCTTGTGTGAGTGGGACAAAGAGATTTGATGAGCCAACAGCTGCATTCGATGAACCAACCAAGGATGGCAAATTTGAGTGCCAAAGAAGAAGCTGAGATAACGACTGTATTAAAGGAACATCCGGATGGCTTCGCTTGGTCTAATGAGGATATGCCAGGACTAGATACATCCTTAGTGGAGCACCGGCTAGTCTTAAAATCTGATGCTAAGCCTGTTAAACAAAAATTGAGAAGATTCCATCCAAAATTGGCTCTAAAAGTCAAAGAGGAAGTTGATAAACTCCACAAAGCAAAATTCATCAGAGTTGTTCTCTATCCTCAGTGGGTATCAAACATCGTCCCAATGATGAAAAAGGATGGTAGGGTCAGGATGTGCATAGATTTTAGAGATTTGAACTAAGCCTGTCCGAAGGATGATTTCCCACTCCCACACATAGATGTCCTGATAGATAATACCGTGGGCTACGAGATGCTTTCATTTATGGATGACTTTTCAGGATACAACCAGATCAGATTAGCTGAGGAAGATCAAGAAAAGACATCTTTCACCACCCCATGGGGAACTTATTGTTATGTTGTGATGCCTTTTGGGTTGAAGAATGCAGGGGCAACATATCAAAGGGCTATGATGGCCATTTTTCATGACATGATGCATGTGAATATAGAGGTGTATATAGATGATGTCTTGATAAAATCAAGGACTTGAGAGGATCACTCTAAAATCTTGAGAAAGGTCTTGCAAAGGTCAAGGGAGCACCAACTGAAAATGAATCCTATGAAATGTGTTCGGAGTATCATCGGGAAAGCTATTAGGATTCATTGTAAGCAAAAGAGGAATAGAGATAGATCCTAACAAGACCAAAGCCATTTCTGAAATGCCACCTCCCAAGAATATCAATCAAGTTCGAGGACTTATTGGAAGATTGCAGTTCATTCGGAGGTTTATTTCGCAACATTCACAGAGGTGCAAGACATTCTACGAACTGCTGAAAGGAGGGGCAAAATTTGATTGGAATGCGAAATGTCAGAAAGCTTTTGACAAATTAAAAAGCTATTTACAAAGTTCCCTAGTCCTGATGCCCCCAGTGGGGGAACGTCCCCTACTGCTCTATATTTCTGCTACTGATGATTCTGCTGGAGTAGTATTGGCCCAATATGACGATGAGAAGAAAGAAAGGGCGGTTATACTGCCATGGAAAGGACGTGCGCAACTCTCATCTGGATAGTTCAGAAGATCAAGCATTATTTTCTTGCTCATGAGGTAAAGCTTTAGGCTAGGATGGACTGATCAAATATCTCTTGGAAAAGCCAGTATTGACAGATCGTTTGGTTAGATGGCAAAGTTTCTTGAATCAATTTGATATAACATATGTGAATCATAAAGCCATCAAGGGACAAGCCATTGAAGAACATCTAGCACATCACCCCTTACCAATCTTTTCTCCTGTCGAAACTGAGTTTCCCGATGAGGAATTGAGGTCTTTAGTGGATAATAGTCCATCTTGGATTCTCTATTTTGATGGTGCTCTCAACTCTAAAGGTAAGAGAATAGGGGCAGTCTTATTGTCACCTGAAGGAGTGAGCATCCCTCAGGGTCGACAGTTAACCTTTCCTGCTACTATTAATATAGCAGAATATGAAGCACTCTTAATAGGATTGAAGATGGCAGTAATGCTTGGAGTCAAAGAGCTGCGCATCATTGGTGATTCTCAACTAATCCTTAGACAAGTTCTTCACATGTACAGGACCAAATATCACAAGTTAAAGCCATATCAAGAGTTGGTGAAAAGTGTAGCCCGTCGGTTTAGAAAACTCACCTATGTTCGTACCCCAAGATCCCAAAACATTCTAGTAGATGCACTTGCTTCGCTATCTTCTTCCTTAGAATTTCCACCAGGTAAATCATCTGAAACAATCTTGATCCAGAAAATGGACATTCCCTCTCTCTCTGACCCTTGGTTCCTGCAATTCCTTAAGCCTCCTGATGAAGGAGTCTCGGTACTAGAAGTGTCCTATGTAGAGCCAGTGGTGGACTTTGATGATGGGAACCCTTGGTATTTTGATATTGAGAATTACTGTAAGGATGGGTCTTTCCCAGAATATGCCACATCTCAAGATCGAAAGGCAATCCGTCGGGTGGCATAGAGATACAGAATTCTAGGAGGTGTGCTACACAAGAAGTCACTTAGCGGAGTATTTCTTCGCTGCTTTAAACAAGTGATTGAAGCTGCTCACGCTAGTGAATGTGGCAGCCATGTCAATGGCCGCTCACTAGCTCAGAAACTCCTCAAACTCTATTACTGGCCCACCATGGAGGAAGATTGTAACGTCTTCGTTCGGCATTGTGTGAAGTGTCAGCTTCACGCCAACAAAATTCACGCTCCTTCCTCATCTCTTCACCTAATGATCGCTCCGTGGCCCTTTGTTATGTGGGCATTTGATGTTGTTGGACCCTTGGAAGATAGAACTGGAGAAATCAAGAAGCAGTCCTTCATCTTCACTGCTACAGAATATTTCACAAAATGGGCTGAAGCAGAAGCCTTCTCCGAGATCAAAGCTTCAACAATGACCAAGTTCACCAGGCGCAACATTTTGGCCAGGTTCGGAACCCTAAAGGACATCGTCACCGACAATGGACCGCAATTCATTGCCCAGGAATTTCATGAAATGTGCAGTAAGTTCGGCATTCAATTGCATCATTCATCTCCATATTATCCACAAGGTAATGGCCAGGCGGAAGCAACAAACAAAACTCTCATCAGAATCATAAAGAAAACTTGCAAATCACATAATTTCGCAAATTGGCCGGAACGTTTAGTCGATGCTCTATGGGTATATCGCACCTCGATCCGAACTCCTACCAGTCAAACCCCTTTTGCTCTCACATTCAGATCAGAAGCGGTACTTCCATACAAGATCCTTATCCCCTCACTAAGAGTATAATTGGGTCAGGATTTAGATTACGATGGACATCGGGAAGCTTTGTTGACCCAATTGGAGCTCTTAGATGAAAAGCAGATGATTGCTGCCGATCACGCTAAAGTTTATCGTCAAAGAATTGTAAGATTTTATGCCAAAAAGGTAATTGAACGTAAATTTGAAGTGGGAGAGATGGTCCTAAAACGAAAATTCATAAAATCTTTTGGACCAAGAAATAAGTTGCTTGAAAATTGGGAAGGGCCATTTGTGGTTAAAGAGATATATCCTGGGAACGCATGTAAGTTGGTAAATGAGCAGGGGCAAGAGTTTCTCATCCATGGAATGGTGTTTACCTGAAGAACTTCTACCCTTAGGTCATTCATCTTTTGTTTCAAATAGGAATAGCATAGTCGGCATGGTGCTATGACCAGTGGGGCTTAAGGTTAGATTTTCATAAACTGGCTCTATTTCTTTTAGACGTTTAGAAAAGGGGAAGTCCTTACACACACTCATACCTATCATTAAAGAGCAAATAACGGACGAGTCAAAGAGAATGCAAACCAAGCTTAGAAGGAGATAGAACACCCTTTTTTCCTCTTATTCGGCCAAAGTCGGGGGACCGCGGCCTCACGGGAGGACTCCCGAGTCTGTCCGCCGCCTTAGTAGGAGGAAGTTAAACAAAGAAATCAAAAGTGAAAGCCACGTCAAAGGCAAAAAGAAGCAAAAGCCTCCAGACCAAATGTCAAGTCGATAAAAGGAGGGAAATGAAGAAGAGGCCTACCAAGTCAAATCTCAAAACAAGGCCACAAAGAAAAGAAAAGAAAAAGAAAAGAGATCGAATCCCAACAGGCAATAGGGTGGAGGAAGGATACTCCCTAAGGTCACCTAACCCTCTCAAATAGCTTATCTATTCATTCTTTTTATTTTGGGTGTTCTCTCTTCTTCTTAGTAAGGTTGAAGTGAACTAAGATTCAAAAGTTAAATGAAATTAATGACATGGCAAATTTAACTGTCACACTTTCCCAAACCAAACCCTCTTAGAAAAAAAAAGGTGTGTGAAGTCTAGTCGAAAGTTCTTTTGATCTGTGTACCATGCCGATTTTAGAGTCTGCCAATTTCCCTTGAGACTTCGGGCTTAGGTCAACGCAAGCGGTTTACCAAATGGTACGACGCCGCTAATTCTGGGTTAGCGTCGCGTGGTTGGCCATTAGGGTTCCAGGGTGGTCTATCATTTACTATCTAAGTTGTGAGGAAAGAGATCCGGGTTGGGCAAATCATTTACCGTTGATATGTTTTTGAGAAGAATCTATTGATCGGAAGCAACTGGGAGCCAGAGCATGGCATGACGGTTTTGTCATCAGCATAAGACTTAATCGGATGGGTTTTGGTCGAAGACTATTACCGACCCAAATCGGCTTAGGTATGCGCATAGGACACCTGGGGAGTTCAGCAAGGGACAATTCAAAATTTTTAAAAAATCACATATTTCAAAATCCAAAAAATCATATATTTCAAATCCAAAAAAAATCATATATTTCAAAACCCAAAAATCATCACATATTTCAAAATCCAAAAAAAAAAAATTCATATAATTCAAAATCCAAAAAATCATATATTTCAAAACCCAAAAATCATCATCCAAAAAAATCATCACACACTTCAAAATCTTAAAAAAAAAAAAAAAAAAAAAAAAACATATTCATCTGTATGAATGCTTGTTATTTTGTACATACAAGTTGCATATGCATGATTGCATGCCGCATATTTCTTTATTTCCTTATGTCTGTTTAATAAGACAAGGTCCCTTGACTCGTTGCCAAGGCTAGAATGGTATTCATCTTTTTGAGCAAGGGGATAAAATAAACTATGAAAATAACATTCTTTCTCAGTGGTGTTGTGCAGGAACAGGCAATGAAGAAAAGCAAGTTCAGTGGCAATCACAAAAGTCATGAATACAACATCATCATCAGGGGCATACCTGGCCACGAGCCACACGGTTGCTGAGATGACCCTCGATCTCGGTCAAAACGTCAGGCGTGCAAAGCATGAAGCCCAAAGTTAGATTTTTGGAGGGAGAAGAGGACGCCATGAGAGGAAGAAGAAGATTGAAGAGTCTGCATTAGTTTAAAAAAAACTGGAGGCTAATTACTTAAGGCACATAAATCCGGAGTTCCCCTTTAACAAAAATGATGATGGATTTACGAGGTTTAAGTTATTTGAACAGTCTAGAATAAATCCTCCAGTGTATTGCATTAGATAGGTTTTTTATTTTAAACCCAACACGCATCATCCATTCTTTCAGCGTACCATTGCAGAGGAGAGTAGGGCCCTGTCGCCCTGTACTTTAATCATCCAATATTGGAATCTTTTATCGTCTGCGCAATGTTTTGATTAAGTCTTGGAAAATACCTTTCGCGCCTTTGATTGTCATCCCTTAAACTCCTTCGACCGGACACGCGTCCCATAGTGTGTTGGAGACTCATGGCAATTGCCAGAGGACCTCTTGGGTTGTAGTTTATGGGTACACAACTCTTTCCCTTCATCATTCTTAGCTAGCATCACCATTGTTGTCAGACTTTTAGCAGGTTCCACCTCGGGTGGAGTGGTCCAAAATAGGGTGTAGTGTCCGTATCATCCACTTATCAGTGCGCCGTGCTCCCCTGCAAAGAGGATGCCACGGAGGGGTAGCTGTAGACACCCATTTTTAGCCCATTCCATAGACCGATTTGAGCTTTATTGTGTTAACGGGCCTTTGTGTAGATCTTTTTTGTCGTTTCTTGCTCATTTGGACTCCTTGAAATTTAATTTCTTTTTGTCAAAAAGTTTTGTCGCAAAACGTTCATTTTTCAAAAAAAAAGTGCAAACTTTTTTATTTCATTTTTAATGCATTTAGATTTTAAAAATATTCATTTTTAATTTTTTTTTAACTTTTGTCAAGTCCATCAGGTGGCCAAAGTGCTGGTCGTCTGATCCATCAAACGGCCAGGCTAGTGGCCGTCTGATTGTCAGACAGCCAGATTGGTTTCAGACGGCCAGGGAGCTGGCCGTCTGATGGTCAGACGGCCAAGTTGCTGGCCGTCTGATACTTCAGACGGCCACCTCTTTGGCCGTCTGATGGTTTGGTTTTCCATGATTATCTAAATCTTTTTTACGCCTTTTTTCTCGGGTTTTTGACTATATCTTCTGCATTTTCTCACCCTAATGGATTAAGATGAAGGTGATTTAGGGCTTATGTGTCAACTTTTGATTGGTTTTAACTTAGATTTTGTTGAAGGGATCTCTATCCGACCTTCTTTATCATCATCCATTGGCCTACGAAATGGGGGCTTCCTAGGGTTTTAACTCGACCTCCTTTGCCTATTTAAGTTCTCCTTCACCTTAGGAACAGGCCGAAGAGGGTTGACAAGGGTGAGGGTACCATTTTACATCAAAAGAGAGAGAAAAGAGTGACTTCAAAGTCTAGCATTAGACCTCTTCTTTGGAGCTCATTAGAAGAAAACAACTATAGAGTCTTGGAGGCTCTAGGGAGGAAGAATGTGCTGTCAATCTTGTCTCCATGCAACACTCTCTTCAACGTCAAAAGGGAACCCTACTCTCCTCTCTCATTTTATTATTTTTATCATTCTCTTCATAGTCCCATACATGCATGCACCAGTCTAGGATTTTGTCCATGTTTAGATTCCATTTGCACACACATGCACTCATGATTAGGTACCTTAGATCCTTGCTAAGAGGTTTATTTTGATACAAAACACCAAAAATGGGAAAGTGGATGGCCATAACACTTGGTCACTCATCCTTCTCACCCACACATTCGGTAAGGTCACCTCTAATTGATATATTTCTTTTGCTTAATGAACAGATACTATGCTAATTAAGAGTCTAATGGGTGTTTTAGTTTATGATTAATTTGCAGGAAATCAAAGTGCGAGGCCCCGTCTTCTTGGCCGGCCAAGGAGAAGGGAGTGTGGACTACAAATTCCGCTGCGTACGGAAGTCTTGGAGTGTCATTCGCGATCAAGGTGGTCTCTCTGGGTCGAGGTAAAACACCCTGGCGATCACCATTTTAGTTCTTGGTGTTTTAGTTCATCAAGTCATTTGTTCTTTATTTTTATCCTAATTTTGGATTCGTAGCCACGGAGGTTAGTCTCCGCTCACCAGTTGAGCGCGGGGTCATTTCTGGCGCCTACAGCTGCACGTCATGCTAACCTTCTCATTTTGTGGTTTAGATGCATGTCCGTTAAACAAGTGATAAGATTCATGCTACGCCTGTGCTATGTATTTGATCCATAATCTTTCAACCATACCTTGTTATGCCATGATCTTTTATATTCACGCCATAGTATGATGTCACAAATTGATCGTTTCGAATTGTGCGTCGTTAAACACATGAAAACGTTCAATCCAAATTTATCCGGCTCATTCAAATCAAATTTTGAAAATTTAATAGTGGTGAGTCCGAGTCGAACCACAGAGAGTTAAGATTCTAATTTTAAAAAACTTTGGACTTTAGTTAATCTAAAAATAAGTGGGAATTTGAGGGAACTAATTAATTACCTATTTAAACTATGACCCAATTAACTAACGTACCTAAAAATGTAATTACGTAAAATAAGCGAATCCCCTTTTTTTTCTTTTCTTTTTCAGAAATTAAATGCAAACACAATTGAGAAAAATAATAAACACAACTAAAATTTGTGACACAAAGACGTTGAAATTTAACTACTTGCAAAACAAGAATTAATTAAAAATTATGAAACAATCTTCAAAGTTTAATTGTTTAATGAACTTAAACTAAATAATCAAAATATTAATTAACAATTAACTATCCTTAATTAAACTAATTTTAAACTAATGGGAGAAGGGATAGAAATCTGTGGGCTGCTGGCTGCGTTTGCTGCTGCGTGGATGAAGCTAGGACAGCTGCTGGACGTTAGGCACGTGGAGAGCAGCTGGAGGGGTTTGCATGCAGGAGCTGCTGGGAGGAGCTTGCTTGGACGGTTGCTGCTGGGAGATGCTGCACTGGTGTGCTGCTGCGTAGCTGCTGCTTTGGTGGAGAAGCTGCTGCAAGGCAGAAGGTAGACGGCTGGCTTCACCGTGGACAGCTGCTGGAAGCTCGGGACTTCAAGCTGCTGCAAGTTTGCTGCTTCACCGGGCTGATGCAGGTTCGTTGCTGGCGGTGCGTTGCAGCGAGGAGTTGCTGCACGTGCTGCTGAGAAGATGATGTTGCTGGAACTTGGAGCTTGCCGGCTGCATGCGTGGTGTGGAGGAGGTGGATGCCGGTTTCAAGGGTTGCATGCAGGTGCTGACTGGCGGACACTCTGCTGCGTGGAGAAAGCCGCTGGAACCGCTGGAAGACGCTGCTTGGAACCGCTGGAACCGCTGGAAGACGCTGGAGAAGACCGTGAAGCTGCTGCTGGGAGGAGTTGCCGCTGGTGTGCGTGGATTTGCAGGATTCACCGAGCATGCATGCTGGAGCTTGGAGAGGAGTTGATAACCTTCACCAGGCGTGCAGACGTGCGTGAAGTTGGCAGGTGCAGCGTGGGCTTCACCGGCTTGCAGAACAATGCGTGCAGGTTCTCTGCTGGTCGGTTGCTTGGGATCTGTTGGCCGGGAGGGGAAGAGATCGAAAGAGAGAACAAATCGAGAGAAAGAGAAAAATCGAGAGAGGGAGAGAACCGGAGAGGGAGAGAGGTTGCTGGGAAAGATTTCGAGAGAAAGAGGACTGCGGAGAGGAGGTTGGAAAAGGAAGAGGAGGCTGAAAAATAAAAACGGGAGAGAGGAAATCTGAAAGAGAGAGCGTGGGAGAAAGAGAGTTTGGAAAGAGGCAGGAGAGGAAGAATAGCCGGAGAGAAACAGAGAGGGAGAGAAGGAGGAGTCGGCTAGGAATTCTGGGAAAACAAAACGTGGGGGAGAATTATTTTTTTAAAAGAAGAGAGGGTGAGATATATATAGGGAGGAGTGTGTGCGGGAAAGGAAATTGGAGAAGGAGTAGGACTGCGGTTTAGGAAATTAGAGAGAATGAAGGAAATAGTGGGTTTTGGGAAATTCCAGTGAAGGAAGGAGTCAATTTGTATTTTTACCCATGTTTTAGTTGAAATCCGCACACCGGACCACTCCCAAATTTCCGGAAACTCCTCCAGCTGCACTGCATCCTCGGCATGTCCTGTTCACATCAAATAAATATAATTTAGCGCATTAAAAAATATCATCATATTTATTCATTTTATCTCGGTTTTGTCGAAAAACCGCAAATGCGCTACACTCCTTTGATCACATGAAATGACGATCTTTTTAAGTCAGAATTTGATGAAATTGGTACCGTTGGACTTGTTACACAATTATCTATCATTTCATGCTATTTTGCAGATAAAAACATGAGTATGATGCATATGGTTGCCCTTAAATGATCAATTTAACACTTTATCAGCCACCATTTTAGTTCTTGGTGTTTTAGTTCATCAAGTCATTTGTTCTTTATTTTTATCCTAATTTTGGGTTCGTAGCCACGGAGGTTAGTCTCCGCTCACCAGTTGAGCGCGGGGTCATTTCTGGCGCCTACAGCTGCACGTCATGCTAACCTTCTCATTTTGTGGTTTAGATGCATGTCCGGTAAACAAGTGATAAGATTCATGCTACGCCTGTGCTATGTATTTGATCCATAATCTTTCAACCATGCCTTGTTATGCCATGATCTTTTATATTCACGCCATAGTATGATGCCACACTATGTTACCATGCTATGATCTCTATGCCATGATGCTATGCCATGCCCTTATTATGCTTGTACTTATGCCAAGCCATGATGCTATGCCATGATCAAGTCAAACCATGCCATGATGCTATGCAAGATTAAGTCAAGCCACGCCATGATGCCATAATATGATCTTTATGTTTATACCCACACCATACCATGCTATGCTATGATCTTTTGACCATGCCATAATTTGCCATGATCCCTATGTTAGCTTAAGCTTGTTATGTTATATTTTATCATGACATGAGTATATGGTATTATCATGTTGTCTTTTTACGTTTATATATATGATAAGCCATGTAGTGGTATCGTGTACTTGCTAAGTTGGATGAGACTTACCCTTGCTTCCTAACATTTTTCAGACAAAGAGAAGTAAAGGTTAAGCTATGGGACTAGGAAATTTCGAGCTTGAAGATCTAACTACTATTTAATTGATGTAATATATGAATATGTTTAGAGATTCTGGGCAAGTATTGTAATTTACGTTATTTGTTATTAGTGGATAAATTTGTGGTTATGATGGTTGATTCGTGGTGTTATGGATATATGTATGTGCTCACTCTGGAGTAAGTATATGTTTAGGTTGTTCTGATGTGGCACGCTCACTGGTTCGAAGTAAGCCAACATGATTGAACCAGGTCAGCGGGGCGTTACAAGGTCAATCATGAAGAAGACCCCATATGAGTTATACAAAGAAAAGAAGCTAAAGATTGGTCACCTAAGGCCATTTGGATGTAAATGCTACATTCTCAACAATGGCAATGATAACCTTGAAAAATTCGATGCCAAATTAGATGAAGGTTTGTTCTTAGAGTATATCTCTAAACCTCATGGCTATAGAGTATTTAATAAAAGAACTCTACTAGTAGAACAAACTGTTCATGTTTTATTTGATGAGACTAATCAATCTTCAACAAGAAGAGAAGAGTGTGTTAATGATGATGCAAGGGACTTGGCAAAGAAGATGGACAACTTGAACTTGGATCAAGATGACAAGGAAGAACTTCTTTTAGAGGAGCTACATCAAATTGAAGATCAACATGATGATCTACCTAAGGAGTGAAAATATCACAGAGATCACCCCAAGGAAAATATTCTTAAAAATATAAAACCGGGAGTTCAAACCAAGAGTAAGACTATTTCTTGTTATTATACTGTCTTTGTTTCTCAAATTAAGCTAAAGACAGTCAATGAAGTACTAGAAGATGAATCCTAGATTCTAACCGTACAAGAGGAATTGAACCAGTTCCAGAAAAATCAAGTTTTGGTATCTTTTGCCTAGGCCATCAGATCATCCAGTAATAAGCACTAAATGGGTGTTTATAAACAAAATGGATTAGTCCGGTACAATTACTAGAAACAAGTCCAGACTAGGTGTTAGACTTGGGGCAATTCAGATTCTACTTGCATATGCATCTGTATTCAATTTGAAATTATTTCAAATAGATGTTAAGAGTACATTTTTAAATAGTTTTATAAAGGAGAAAGTTTATATGGAATAACCTCTACGTTTTGAAGATCATGTTCTACTTGACCATGTTTTCAAACTGCATAAAGCACTATATAGTATGAAACAAGCTCCTAGAGCCTGGTATGAAAGTCTGAGTGCTTTTCTCATCTAACATGGTTTCACTAGAGGCAGAATGGATAGCATTTTATTCATTTAGAATAATGAAGAAGAGACCTTGATAGTTTAAATATATGTAGATGGCATTATTTTTAGAGTAACTAATAAATCTCTTTGCAAGAAATGTGAAAAGTTAATGTAGGAAAACTTGAGATAAACTTAATGGGAGAACTAAGCTACTTCTTTGGAGTTCAAATCAAACAAATGAAGGAAGGTATCTACATCTATTAAGCCAAGTAAATAAAGGACTTACTGAAGAAGTTTGATTTTGACAAAGCTAAAGCTTTGACAACTCCCATGAGCACCTCCACCAAACTAGATGCATATCCATAAAGTAAAAGTGTAGATCAAAAGTCTATATAGGTATGATCGGATCTCTAGTATCCTTAACTACTAGTAGACCAGACATTTTTTTTAGTGTATGCATATGTAATAGGTTTCAAGTAGAACCTAAAGAATCTCATTTGACTTGTGTCAAACGAATCTTTAGATATCTGGTTGGTACTAGTGAATTAGGAATTTGGTATCTTAGAAGATGTGATTTCGATTACTTGGATATTCTGATGCTGACTATGATGGATGCAAGATAAATAGAAAAAATACCAGTGATACCTTCAATTTCTTGCAGGTTGCCTAATCTTATGGTCCTCCAAGAAACAAAATTATGTAGCCTTGTTGATAGCAGAAGTAGAACATGTAGCAGTTGGAAGCTGTTGTGCTCATCTGCTATGGATCAAGCATCAAATTGAGGATTTTGGATTCAAGCTTAATAGAATTCCTATGATATGTGACAACACCATCACCATCAACCTAACGAAAAATCTAGTTCAGCATTCTAGGACCAAACATATTGAGGTCAGACACCATTCCATTTCATTAGAGAATATGTAGCATTGGATGACATTAATATAAATTTTGTTAATACTGAACATCAACTAGCTGATATCTTCACAAAACCTCTTCTTGAAGATAGATTTACTTCTATTAGAAAGAAATTGGGCATGTGCAATTTGTGAGGATATATTGACTAAGTGTAAATAATATTGAACATGGATAGACAGAAGGATATGAGTAAAGTGATCACTTACATGTAATATAGTGAAAGCTCCTTGATGATTGATTCATTTTGATAATCTACTTTCTATTTCACTCCTTGATGTCAATAATCAATTTAACTATTCCATCGATTCGCCTCTATTTAATCGATTATAGTTGTTAACCTAGCTAAGTTACGCTTACTCTTGAATCGATTATCTTTTAGATTGATTATTCTTTACTTTGATTTGGCTAGCTCTGGTATCGATTCACGAGTTATCTGAATAAAATTTCACTTCATTTTCTTTTGATTCCATTGACTAATCGATTATATTAGTCAGTATCCTTTCTTTCCACTCTTTAAAACTTCATTTCTTATTTGAATATGTCAGAAAGTCAGTAACATCTTTTGACCAGCTGACAAATTCAGACTGACCAGTTTAGTCTAGACTATTTAGTCCACATCATTTTCTTTGATATCTTCTTTCTCGTGACCACTTGTACGAGATTATTATTTTCTTTGAGTTTCCCTGGTCTATGAAAAGTCTGCATAGCTCAACTCCATAGTCACTTGTATATCAACTTTGAGCTACTTAGTAGACATCCCTAGGCAAGCCTCTTCTTTAGATTTCTAGAGAGGCTATTCTTCATCTTCATCTTCTACCTCTAGAATTTCCTAAATCCTATCCAACAGTCACAATCCTCCTTCCGTCGTTTGGTGTTCGACCCCGATGAAGTTTTGTTGTGCTTCTAGATGCGTGTGGAGCAAGGGCAATGGAAGAGATGAAATCTACCTCAACCAGCTTTAGACAAGCTCATCTTGCTGAGCTACCGGCTCTCTGCTAAGATTCTCTAAATAGTTTCTCCATACATCATCCAGACAGAGTTTCCATTCTCGTCCATATTGGTGAGCCTCTCCACACACAATCTAGATATTCGTATGGAGGGTCTCACATATTCCAACATTGGAATCACATGAATGGAAACTTCACCTTCTCTAGGTGAGTGTTGTACCTTCATGTTGTGATCTGCCACCGACAAGGTGCAGAATCTTCCTTGCAGACACAACAGAAGGAACATCAACAATTGCTCAGGTGTATTTGGAGTAAATACAGACCAAAAGCCCGCAAGAGAAGGATCCCCCAGAGTGAGGGAGAGTAAAAGGCCAAGATAAAGAGTCAACATCATTGATTAATGATGTTGAAGCTCTTTCTACTTGGTCCTTTTTCAGATATCAAACTATTTTTGTATTTTTGTTTTTGTATGTTTAGTTGTACACCCACAGTGGGAGTAACTGTTCTACAAATATGTAGTCTTCATTCAATAAAGATCACTTTTTGTTCCTAGTGAAAATGTTCCTTGGATTCATTATGCACTTTTTGTAAGATTGATCTTGCTCATCACTGATTGGTGTGTATCTTTTCTTGCACTTCCAGTAATCTTTTCTCTGTATTCTCACCTCTCCTTTTTTGGTTGATTGATAAAAAAAGGGAAAAATAGTATCTATCCAACATTTTAATGGATACATTTTGCTTTAGTCACTGTGTATTGTCAGATAACACATAAGGGGAGAAGGGCCTCGATGTGATATGTTGTAATATGCTTTTATTTCTATATTTGTACACTTTTATTGTGTGCTATGTTCTTTTATTTTTAGAAGTTTTGGCATCACCAAAAAGGGGGAGATTGTTGAGCAATTTGTGCCTATATGTTGAAATTATTGAGCAATTTGTGTCTATTTGTTGTTCCTATATTTTGATGATAACAAATAATGAAAATGTTAGAATAAACACCATTTATATTCCCCTTGACAGCTAAATTTAATGTGGTTTTATGCTCTCAGTTTCATGGATAGTTGTTCAATTCTAGACTTAGTCGATTTCAGGAGTCCTATAATCCTTTGATTATAGACTTAACTGATAAATCCTTTGATTATAGACTTAACTGATAAATAGATTAAGTCTCCATTATTAACCGAATAGCAGTTTGAGTTCTAACATCCTGTGATTTTATACTTAATTGATAAATCGATTAAATATCTATTGCTAATTGATTAATCGACTGATCTTAAATATTATCTAAGATTAATCGATTTAGCTTTTATTTGATTCCATGTCTTTCAATCGATTATTTGTGAAGCCTTAATTAGTCTGCAATTTTACTTCAGTCTATTATGTATCTAATAGCAACTTCGATCAACCGTACTACTCATAATCGATTAAGTGATTGAGCATCTATTTCTGATATGTTAGACTCATAATCGATTACTGAGTCTCACACTTCGATTATCGATATACTTATAATCGTTTATGAGAGCTAGTCTCGACTTCAATTGCAGTTAGAACTCTAATTGATTAAGTGAATTCTCACTTCACTTATTAATAACTATCTAATCGATCAATTCTAGCAGCTACATAATTGATTAACATGCTTCACACTTCGATTATCGATTACATGACTAAAGTTTCGATTATGAGTTATGCTAAAACTGTAAATGATTACTGAGTGTTCACTTTGATTATCGACATACTTCCAATCAATTACTTGACTATAATCGATCAACGGATTTTACACTTCGATTATTGATATGCATATAACGGATTATGTGATTGAGCTTCAACTTCAACTGTAGCTAAAACCTAATCGATTAGTGAGCCCTCACTTCAATTATTGTCAAAATAACTAATCGATTAGCTCTAACAAATGTACAGTCGATTATCGCATATATACTTTGATTATTGTTATCGAATAATTACTGATTAAATCGATTAATGTTTTAACTCTATTATTCCGATTGTTGTTATATGATTAATTGATTATTGTTTATCATCTTGGATTAATCGATTGGTATATTTAGTTTAATCGATTTTGAGACTCGAACTGAACTTCGATTTACTCTATGATCTCCAATCGATTAACCATTACATATATAGCTTTGATTAAACCACTTTGAGTAAAGCACCTTTGACTTAACTATACATCTAGTCGATTTGCTTAAAAGATTACTGTAGACACGCTAATTTTGACGTCATTTTGAGTAAATTTCATATGATATAATAATGTCTCAGAATGGTCTGATATTTAATCATTGATTAATTTTTATTGATCTTTTTAAGTGTCGGGTTTAACAGACATGTTTAAGTTAATTAATTGAATTGATTTTACCTCAAATTTCAGTTAAAATATGAAGAATTCTAAAAGACGTCGACCTGTGTGGACGCTATTTAGGGTTTATTCCTATTTTAATGTTTAAATTTGAATTTTAATTAGTTGATTAATTAGCTAAAAGGCGTCTGTAAGAGTTGACGCATTTTAGGTTTCCTAGGCTATTTTAACTTCTCTTCCGGATGTTTATCCTTATCTTAATTAGTGTAAAAGACGTCTTCACATGTAGACGCGTTTTATCTAATAAAGATAAAGATAAGTTTTCCCGGATATTTATCCTTATCTTAATTAATCTGAAAGGCGTCAGCCATGGTGGACGCGTTTTAGATAATTACAGATAAAGATGAATTAATCAGTATTTATCTGTCGGTTAAGATGGATAAATCCTAGGTTTTTCTATGTTAATCCGCGAACGCAGAAGAGGTCTATAAATACCTTACATCTTGAAGAGTTAAAAAAAGTTAAGCGTAATCTCGAGTTGATTATCATTGAGCGGCAATAGCGAGTTGAAGATCGAAGCAACAACGTCGGAACGCTGAAGCGCTGCCCTTTCCAGAAGTCGGCATCCTTTCAAGATTCTTCATCCATTCAAGAATTCAACCATTGGGCATAAGTCTTTATTTTCTGCATTCATTTCATTTAGTTCTACATTCTTCGTCATTCACTCCATGCAACACACAACATATTCATTCTTTCCAAAACCTGTTTGATTAAGGGGTTTCAAAAGCCACTCAACAAGTAAGTTTGCTGTTTAATTGCATGTTTAACATCATGATTAGCATAGATACTGCTTTTGCTTAAAGTTCTCATCATTGTTTCTTCATCTCTTTTCTTTTTATTTCTGCTGCACTCAACAAAAAGGAGAATCAAAAGGAGTAAATCAAGCACAAAGTCACAAGAATTTCTAGACTATCCTCAACTTCAACTTCAAATTCAACAGCAAGAACAAAGAACGAGAAGGGCTCTCTTTCTTCAGCCGGCTGAAGGAGGGGAATCAAGGACTCATATCTTCCGCGTTTAAACAGGTAGGCGATCATACATCTTTTGGAACTTTTAAGTCAAAAGTTTCTGGCGATCACTTCACGTAGTTGCTGTTTTTAATAGGTTTATTTTGCACTTAAACAACATAGATTTTTCATGTTAATCACACTATCATTCTAAGCACCTACAACTTTTTTTTGGCGATCACGATGGGACTTGGTCTCGCCATCTTTTAGTTTTTTGTTCTTGCTATCATCAATCGGGCACCCACGGTGCACCATTTGTGTCTCTCGACACGTCCTCACCAATTGGTGAGTGTTTTAGTTTAGTTAATTTCCCTCGTGCACCATGTGCACACCCCAGTGGCAAGATCTTGCCCTCCCCTTGATTAGTTTAAAAAGCTGTTTTTGTGATGAAAATGATGTGTGATTGATTGATTTTCTAGTTGTTTACTTAGTAAAATCGTCCTGTTAAAATCTGGAACTAAAAAAAATCTGCATAAGTTGATTATTTACTGCTTTTTATCCTGTTTGAGGAGGATTCAACCTAGAAAATCCTCCTACAAAACTGTTTCTGCAAACTGAAAAGCGTCTAGGAGCACTGACGCGTTTCAAACCGCGTCAATACACCCAGACGCCTTTCAGTCTTCATATTTTCTCTACTGTCTGCATCTGCTTCTGCGAAAAAAATTAAGGTTCTGTTTTGAATAGCGTCGACTACCATCGATGCGATTCAGACAGTTTCTTAGTTATTTTTCAGTTCTCAGATTTTTGTGGCTTGAGTGCTAGCTACCCATTATTATTAAGCATTAGAGGCCATCCAGACCGTAGGACATACACATTGAGGCGAATACCCTCCTTTTCTTAGGAATACACTACTTGACGTCAGCAACTCTCTCTGATTGGGTTGGTTCCTTGATCAGAGTAGAGAAGTTGACGTTAAGGCCTCCATAAGTCCCCAAAATCAAGGTATTCCTCCTTGATCATCGGGCTGGTTGTACCAATTGAAGTCCCAGCTAGATTCCAAAAGCGTTGTGAGAGAAAGCCCTAGAGAATAACGGTGGAAATTGAACTGAAACTAGGATCCTTTCCCCGAGCAAATTTGTGGTTTAATCCAATTCAAATAACTCAACAAGGAACCTTAAAATCACGTTAAGCATCCACTTGATTGATTAATCTCTGTGCAACTTGTTTGTCAGATCTTTGAAAAAAAAGAATCTAACATCATGCTGCTGCGATCAGGCAGGGACTTGAGTATGGCTCAAGACGCCATCATCAACTACGAGGGAGATGCTAATGCCCCTCGCGATTCGGACTACAACTATGAGAACGGGAGAGATGCTGATGCCTCCCGTAATTCTGCCCCCATTCCCTATCGACAAGATGGGAATGTCCGGACACCCCTCTTTCATCCCCATGATCGATATCCTGATCTTCCCCCGCATGAATATGCGATTCCTAATCCCAATCTTGAGGGGGACATGAATCAGAATGATCCCTCATCCTCTGATCCTGTGGATCTCATCAACGCTTTGGGAGTTCTTGCCTCCCGTCTAGACCCTCAGCAGTTCGAGGCAATCCAGTCTATTCTGAAGGGGAAGGCACCCGTGCAGCCTACTGAGCCGAACCCTGTGGCTCCCCCTGTTGTTACTCAACAACCTCCTCTTCACCCTCCTTACATCCATCAGGCCATGGAAGGCCTTCATGTCACTTCTCGGCCAGCTAGGCCGCAGCTTTCATTATCTAGGCAACCGGCTAGACCGCAAACGCCTGCTTATCAAAATGCCCTCGGGCATGGCGGAAGCTCTGTCGGACCTCCCCTTTATTGTCCCCCCTGTCCAACGTACTCTAGGCAGCAGGCCTATCAAGTACCTCCACCTCCTCCTCCTCCCCAGGCAGATCTGACCACGCAAGCGTTGCTGGCCAAAATGGAGCGCATGGATGAGCAATTCAACAACCTCCAGAAGATGATGGGGGTTAAAGCTGCGCCAGAGATCAATTTGCCGAGCCTGCCGGTATTCCACCTACCACCCTCTGAGATGCCAGTGTACCGGAAGTACAACGGTACTGGTAACCCCTTCACACATCTGAAGGAGTTTATGTATGAATCGTCTTTCTGGCAGAATGATAAGAGGTCGTTGGCCTTTTTGTTTAGGAGATCTCTAGAGGGACCAGCCCTCGAGTGGTTCTTTTCTCTGGAACCCTCCGAAGTAGAGGATTACGGTATCGTTTCACGCAAATTTATCCAACGATACTAGGACAGAGTTGCACCCTCCTTGTCCATCACTGACCTCATTGCAGAAAAGATGAAACCTGATGAAGAGTTTGTCAGTTTTGCCAACAGGTGGCGGGGCTTGGCTGAAAAGGTGAAAGATCACTTGTCCGAGTCCGAGCAAGTGAAGATGTTAATTTCCAACGCCACGCCCCAATTCAAGTTAGTCCTCTCCCTGAACAATTTGACCAACATGGCAGAGCTCTATGAAAGAGCACGGTACTGCCAGAATTCCTTCAAGGACGCTACGTTCTCTAGCGTCTTTGATCCTCACAGACCTAGCAGGCCTCCACCTCTGAAGCCTGCACTGCCAAACTTTCCCAGCACAGGTCCGACTACTGAGGGCACGCTCTCTCATGAGCAAGTTAGTAGCATGAATAATAATTTGCCCCGGTTCGTGAGAAACCAGCAGCAATACCAGAGGCCACCGTAGCCAAACCAGCAGGGGTACAGGCAGCAGCAGAACCCCCATTATCAGCAATAGTATCAGCGGCCCCAACAGTCGAATCAGAACCAGCAACAGCAACAGCTACCACAACCGCCGCAACGGCAACAGCAGTACCAGCAGCCCCAACAGCAGCAATATCAGCAACAGCAACAGCTACAGTATCAGCCGCGTGCACCGCCGGCATACCATAATGTCCCTCCTCCCGCTGACTATAATCAGCAGAGAAGACCTCCAGGCCCTAAAAGGGCAGAATATCCGGCCCTCCCAGAATCCTTGGCAGATATCTTCAGCGCTATAATGGCAGCTAATGCCTTAGTTTTGCCGAGGGAAAAGGCCGTCTGGCCTCAAAATGCCGACACGTCCAGGTATTGCTACTTCCATAGGCAACCTGGGCATACCATCGACACCTGCTTCCAATTCAGAGATTATATTCATGATCTCAATGAGCATGGCGGCATAGACTGGGAGGAGATGAAAAAGTATATATCAGCCCTGAAGGCGAGAAGACCACAGCAGCAGCAGCAAGCAAGACCACCAGTACAAGCAGCACCACCACCCAACATGGGCATAGTGCAGAACCCGCTCCCGGAGCACCAGAACCAAAACCAAGTTGCTCCCATTCTGACGAATAGCCAGTCTGAGGCTGGTCGTGGGCAACAGTGGAGAATAGAGGACTCTTCCTCTCTTTATTCGACGGGTCATATTCCAAGTACCGCAGAACGACCACCACGCCGCACCATCCACATACCTAGGCCACAACCCATTACCATCACCCCTCTATCGACACCCACATATCACTCACCCGCACCCAATAACCCATTACCACTACCCGCTTTCCTCAAGCCCATTACGCCCCACACCACTACACCGCTACCATATAATCCCCCGCAAACCAATCACGCGCCCCTTCTACCATCCAGACCGCTGTTACGCGTACCATTTCCTACTTCACCCACTACCACTACCACCTACCCAGATACCTCCTTACCATCCAGACCGCTATTACGCATGCCATTCCCCACTTCACCAACTACTTACCCATCCACCATCCAACCCTCTAGGCCTTTAATCCGCACCGTGCCATCACCACCTAGCCCTACGCCATCACCTACATACCAACCCTCTACATCATCCGCACCATCCAACCTCGCGGTACTTAAGGTGTCACCCGGATCCTCCACGGTTGAGGAACATGCGCTCCGAAGTGGAAGGATTTTCAACAAAGTCTTCCCTCAGTCCACAGTTAGAGACGGCCCATCACAGCCGACTGAGGAAGCCCATAATGAAGAGAGTGCACCAGGCACTCAATACGATTTGTTGAAACATCTGGATCGAACACCGGCACGGATCACTGTACTTGAATTGATCAAAAGGTCCAAGATTCATCAAGAAGCCTTAATGGAATAACTACAGAAGGTGATGGTCAACGAGGACGTGCCGGTAGAAAAAATTGCAGCACTACTAGTTCCTCAGGGGGATCAGCCCTCCATTACATTTCACACATCGGAACTAGCACCGCCAGCAGCCAGAAGCATGGCTCTGAGCATCACGGTCAACATCTGTAAGAAGGCCGTGGATGCATGCCTGGTAGATACAGGGGCTTCGATCAATGTTTTACCTCCGAAGACCCTGGAGCTGTGCGGTGTGCCCAAAGAAAAATGGCTGCCTAGCCCCATCTCAGTGACGGCATATGACAACTCTACCCGTTCCCCTCTGGGAATGGTTTATTTGAACGTGGAGCTAGGCCCTGTAAGTCATGCAGAGGTCGAATTTCACATCCTAGAAATCGACCCTTCTATAAATGCCATTTTGGGTCGTCCTTATATCAAAACTCTTGAGGCGATTCCCTCTACGAATCACCAATGCCTCAAATTTCCTTTCAAAGGACGAATTATTAAGGTGACGAGCATGCCGATCCTTGCTGCTGCTCATACTTTGAATGTTAAATCTACTGCTTTACCTGGCCGGCAACCCTTTCTGTCGGTATTACTGGTCTACCATCCAGTGGCTGATCCTCTAAAAGCCGCCACTATTTCTCCATACCCGTTAGATGCGATAAAAAGGGGGAAGTGCATGAGTACCCCAGGATGGAGAATTATGATGAAGAGTGGCTATCAGCCTGGGAAAGGTCTGGGCACACAATTGCAAGGCAGGACCACTCCTGTTAAAGATCATCGAGCAGCACCTGGAAGTGGTCTGGGCTATAGGCCAAGAAGACTGAAGCAAGATCTGGTTCAGCAAGCAGAGATTGAAGAAGGTCGGAAAATCTGGGAGACAATGTCTACACCACCCAAGGAAGGCCGAGATCCCCTAACATGGACCCTGTATACACACTTTGTGAAGGGGCCCATACTTAGCTATGACAACATGGTGGTCATTACTTCATGTTTTGACTTCCATGACATATATGAGAGGGACTTGGCCAGGCATTGCTCAGAACTACTTACGTACCAATCTTTGGAGGCTCTGCGGCCTATGAAAAGGAGAAAATTCCATGATCCTGAATGCGAATGGTACAGGTGGTTCGATCTGAGAGACCTTTACATTGCACTGAACAGATTGTTCCTAGATCCTGCAGAACCCAAGTGGCCGCCGCAGATTGATGAGCTGATTGAAAGCCCTGGTGCCATCTTTGATAAGCGGATATTGCTGTCTGAAGAGACCGACGAAGGGGAGCCAGATGACCCCTATGAAGCTGGTTACACTACAGATCTGCTCTGGAGGGGGACATATCCTTCCCATGTCTTCATGCTCCATACTCTGTTTCGCACACTGCTCTTGATCCCGACTTGGTCGCGGGTCATTATTGAAGATATTCCACGGGCTCCGCCCGTTATGATTACTCTGTCCCCTCGGGACTTTATTCCACAACCTCCTCTCGATCTAGAGAGGATGTATGATTTGATCTGGGACATATTGCTATATGATCCCCCTAATCCTCTGGCCTTGGTGCCACTTCCTCCATCTGATTCTCCTCCTATTTGTATTCATTCCTGTTTCATGTTTAATTCCTCTGATATCCAAAAAAAAATGCCAATTTTACAACAAATTCTTCTCAGATCCTTATCGAGGAAACTTCTTACTTGTCCGATCGTACCCCGTTGCGCGGGTCCTTCGGTCAAGATTCTCTCTTAAATCTACTATGCCCCTCCTCTCGAGAGGATTCTCTTGTATTTCCACCTGTATCCCAGGATTTCCATCCTGCTTCATCTTCATTAGGTTATAATCGGGAGTTTAGTGAAGTTAGGCAGTCTAGTTTTAAGCAGTTTAGTCAGGTTGGGAAGTCTAGGAAGCCTAAGGGTAGGCGAATTCCAGATAGATACCTCCAGGATTTAGCTGATAGATGCTTTTCTTGTTCTTTAATCCCTCAGTTTTTAGAAAATCCAATTCAAATGCCAGAAGATTGTATGAATGATGAGTCAGTCAATGATGGGTACGGGGTATATGAGTTAGTGCATGAAAAGGACCCCATTGTTGAGAATGAGGAAGATGACGAGGACGCAGCTGAGGCATATGCCAGTGGAGTGAAGAGATTCGATGAACCTTCAGCTGCCGTAGAAGAGCCCACCAAAGAAATCAATTTAGGGACAGAAGACGAACCTAAGGTTGTCCTCGTCAGCAAAAATCTTTCTACAGAGGATGAGAAGGCAATGGTATAAGTACTTAAGGACTATAAGGATACTTTCGCCTGGAGTTATGAAGATATGCCAGGGTTAGACTCATCTTTAGTTGAACACAGATTAACGTTAAAGGATGGAGCTAGCCCGGTCAAGCAGATTTTAAGGCGATTCCATCCACAAATGGCTCTAAAAATGAAGGAAGAGGTCGACAAATTGCATAAAGCCAAATTTATTAGAGTTGTCATTTATCCACAATGGGTGGCCAACATAGTCCCGGTTATGAAGAAGGACGGGAAGGTCAGAATTTGCATTGACTTCCGCGATTTGAACCGGGCGTGTCGTAAAGATGATTTTCCATTGCCTCATATTGATGTACTCATTGATAATACCGCTGGCTATAAAACTCTATCATTTATGGACGGATTTTCAGGATACAATCAGATTAAGCTGGCAGAAGAAGATCAAGAAAAAACGTCATTCACTACACCTTGGGGAACATACTGTTATGTCGTCATGCCATTTGGATTAAAGAATGCTGGAGCCACTTATCAGAGGGCTATGATGGCAATATTTTATGACATGATGCACATAGATCTGGAAGTGTATGTGGATGATTTATTGGTTAAATCTAAGACAAAGGCTGAGCATGCCAAAGTTTTGGCAAGGGTATTAGAGAGATCAAGAGAGTATCAGTTAAAGATGAACCCCAAGAAATGTGTATTCGGGGTATCTTCAGGAAAATTACTTGGATTCATCGTCAGCAAATGGGGAATTGAGATCGATCCCAATAAGGCGAAGGCTATTAGAGAAATGCCACCTCCCAAAAACTTGAAAGAGTTGAGAGGATTAATCGGGAGGTTACAATTTATTCGCCGTTTTGTCTCCCAGCACTCACAAAGGTATAAGCCATTTTACGAGCTTACCAAGCCGAGAGTCAAATTCGATTGGGACGATAAGTGTCAGGAGGCATTCGATGGATTAAAAAATTATTTAGCAAGTCCTCCTGTTTTGAGACCACCATCTCTAGGCAAACCGTTGATACTTTATATTTAAGTCCTGGATGATGCAGTGGGGGCTGTCCTAGCACAAGAGGATGAAGAAGGAAAAGAGAGGGCAGCCTACTATCTCTCTAAACTTCTCAACCCCGCTGAACAGAGATATACGGCGATGGAGAAAACATGTGCAGCATTGGTGTGGGTTGTGCAGAAATTGAAGCATTATTTTCTGGCCCATGAAGTCCATCTCATCGCTAGGATGAATCCGATCAAATTCCTTCTGGAGAAATCTGTTCTTACTGATAGGTTAGCGCGATGGCAAAGCTTTCTATCTCAATTCGATATCACTTATATTCAGCAGAAAGCGATCAAGGGCTATGCCATAGCAGAACATCTCGCTCATCATCCCCTTCCTCGATTTGATCCAGTCCGATCAGAGTTTCCGGATGAGGAACTGATGTCCGTAAATCAAATCAGAGATGATATGTGGACTCTGCATTTTGACAGAGCTTTGAATTCTCATGGAAAGGGGATCGGTATCGTTCTATTATCACCTGAAGGTATCACCATTCCACAAGCCTTTCAGCTTGATTTTCCAGTCACAAACAATATAGCTGAATACGAGGCACTCCTTGCTGGCCTCGAAGCCGCTCATTTCCATGGTGCCACCAAACTCAGGATTGTGGGTGATAGCCAACTGATTCTTCGCCAAGTGCTGACCAAGTATCGAACTCTTGATCCTAAGCTCAAGCCTTATCAGGAACTTACTTCTACTTACTCAAAGCTTTTTACGAAATTGATCTTTGTCCATGTCCCTAGGAATCAGAACATCTTAGCTGACGCTCTAGCTTCACTTGCATCTTCTCTTGATTTTCCAATCAGCAAGCAATCCGAATCAATCATAGTTCATATGCGTCTTTCACCCGCCGTGAAAGATCTTTCATTTCTTAGAACTAAGGAGAAGTTGCTGAAGAAAGTCAGAGACGGAGATATTGTAGAAAAGAGAGAAATCATGTTAATGGAGCTGTTAGAAGAGATGGATGATGAATAGAAGCCATGGTATTATAAGATTGTGAATTATTGTGAAGATCAATCGTATCCTGAGGAAGCTACAACTGAGGAAAAGAGAGCTATCAGGAGAGTTGCTCAACGATACACCTTAGTTGGAGGAGCATTGTATAAGAGAGGTTTTGATGGAGTTCTTCTGAGATGTCTAGACGAAGATGAGCTTTGGAAGGTTATGGAAGGAGCTCATAGTGGAGTTTGTGGTGGCCATGTCAATGGACAGATGCTAGCAAAGAAGATCCTTAGACAAGGATTTTATTGGCCAACCATGGAAGAAGACTGTGTAGGATATGTCCGTAGGTGTGCTAAGTGTCAACTTCACGCCGACAAAATTCATTCTCCTACATCTTCACTCCATCTTGTTTCTTCACCATGGCCTTTCTCCATGTGGGCTTTCGACATTATTGGACCCCTTGGTAATCCAGATTCCGGCATCAAGCAAAAATCTTTCATGCTCACGGCAACGGAATACTTCACCAAGTGGGCAGAAGCTGAAGCGTACGTGGAGATCAAAGCATCAACCGTCTGCAAGTTCATCATGAAGAACATCATCACCCGATTTGGAATTCCAAGCACCATCGTCACCGACAACGGACCGCAGTTCGTGTCACAAGAATTGAAGGACCTCTGCAATAGGTATAAAATTGCATTGCATCATTCGTCTCCTTATTATCCGCAAGGCAATGGCCAAGCAGAGACAACAAATAAGACTTTGATAAAGATCATTAAAAAGACGTGCAAATCTAACAAGTTCGCAGATTGGCCAGAAAAATTGGTTGAGGCTCTATGGGCCTACCGAACTTCAATCTGCACGCCCACTGGGCAAACTCCTTATTCCTTAACATTTGGAATGGAGGCGGTAGTTCCATATGAGATCCTCATACCGTCATTAAGAGTACAATTGAATAAGGAATTTTCCGTTGATGAATATCGTTCAGCACTCCTTGCTCAATTGGAACTTTTAGACGAGAAAAGATGGTCAGCTGCTAATCATGCAAAAGTTTATCAAAATAGACTAGCACGTTTTTATCAAAAGAAAGTCATTGAACGTAAGTTCAAAGTCGGTGAAATGGTCGTCAAAAGGATTTTTGTAAAACCTGGTGGTCCGCGTTCTAAGCTCTAACCCAACTGGGAGGGACCTTATGTTGTATCGCACGCTTTTCCTGATAATGCTTATCGTCTTGTTAATGCAGAAGAAGAAGAGCTAAATCATCCATGGAATGGCTTACATCTTAAGAAATACTACCCTTAAGTTAAAGAGTCGATCAGTATGGTACAAAGACCAGTGGAATCAGAAAATTTATAAACTCAAATTTCCTTGTTAGTCTGGATAATTTAATTTCAAACCCATTACTACACATACTGACACGTTTGATTCGTGAGTAACAAGAGATGCTAAGTCCTAAAGAATATCGAAAGCTTGACTAAGAGTGTAAAGTACCAATCATTCGTTTTTAAAGCAAAATTCTATTTTACACTCGGCCCATGATGTCAGAACGAGGCTTAGAATAGACTACCAAGAATACCTGCCATCTTAGTAGGAGGCCGTCATAAAAAAAAAGGGAGAGATGCGTCCCAAAGAAAAGAATAGAAAAACAAAAGCAAAAGGCGAAAGCCAAATGTCAAATCAAAAGGCCATTACATTACAAATGTTACATCAAGGCCATGAAATGAAACAAAAAGGAACGCAAGGTCGATAAATACCCCGGAAAGAAAATGACCGAACCCCAACGGATATTAGGGTAGGAAAGGAACATCTTTTTAAGTCTCCGGAACCTTCTCATGGGCTTTCTAAATTTATTCTTCTTTTCCTTCTAAAGAGGCGTACTCCAAACTTAAGGAATGGCTTAGATCGACTAAGGGTCAAATCATCAAATGGGATCACGAATGGAAACATAAGTTCAAACACGATGGGTTTAAGTTAAATTGTTAAAGAACAATTTGGAAATTAAGTTCATAAATGAATATGATCTTTTGATCTAAGTACCATGCTGATCTTTTAGTCAAAATTCAAAAAAATACATATATCAAAAATAAAAAAAAATACATATGTCAAAAATTCCAAAAAAAAATACATATGTCAAAAATAAAAAAAAGTACATATGTCAAAAATTCCAAAAAAAAATACATATGTCAAAATTAAAAAAAAATACATATGTCAAAAATTCCAAAAAAAATACATATGTCAAAAATTCAAAAAAAAAATATATGTCTAAAATTAAAAAAAAAAGCATATATTTCAAAACCCAAACAAAAATGAATATTTCAAAACAACAAAAATATTTCCATTAGCATCTGCTTGTTGCATTTAGTATGTTTCATTTCTTTTATTTTCAGTAAGCATTTGTCTGCTTGCATGTTGCATTTTGCTTAAGTTTGTTTATAATTCAATTACCTTTGTTAATAAAGGCCATGCCCCTTGACTATTTATTGAAGGAAAGATTGATTGACCATTTATTTGGTCAGGCAAGGGGCTAAGCCTAAATAGATAGTTAACCTGTTTGTTAAGTGATGTACAGAATACAAGATAAGCACAGGAACACAAGATTGGAGCTCAAAAACTTTCATGTACATCATTAGAAAGTGTTTTGTACATGATACATGAAGAAAAAAGAAGATACATGAGCCCTCAAGGCTGGCTCTCCCCTCCGCCCTCGTCGTGCTGGCTCTGGGCCTCGTCAGGCGCATCCGGTGCTGGCCCTCGACTAGGAGGTGGAGGTGGCCCCATCGCGCTCGGACCTGCCTGGCCAGAAGACATGGCGACACTGGCCGTGAAGGCACTGGTCAGACCACGCTCATGGGCACGCTGCCGAGCTCGCTGATATCGCTCCTCCACCATCTTGCGCTCATGCTCCGCGACTGACAGCCGACCCTGAAGACTCTCCAGTCGAAGGCGGTCGCGATCTCTCTCCTCAGTCACAACCTCCAGGCGAATCTGGAGGCATGCAAGATCTCCAGTGGAGAGACGCGCCACTTGCTTCTCCAGAGCCCGGATCCGCGCAGCGTCAGCCTCAGCGCGAGCCGCTGCAGCACGGACATGCTCCAGCTCCGCTTCAGCCCTCTGAAGGGCTTCCTGAAGCTCAGCAACCTGAATAAAAGTCATTGTTAGTTCAAGGCAATCAAGTAATTAAAATCAAATTCAGAAGTCAAAAGTTGAAGAACTTACCCGAGCAGCACGGTCCTCCTCCGCGAGAGAAGCCCGGTGGATGGCGGAGGCGAGCTGACTCTGGAGGTCAGCCAGAGCAGCGTCGTAGGCGGATGATGAGGATGACGAGGCTCCAAAATAAGGGGGAGCCGCCTGGGTGTAGACGGCTCGCTGCACCAAAAGACAACTGTCAGTGTCAATCGCCAAAACAATTAATTAATTAATTAAAACATGCACTCATATTCATTCATACATACCAAGTCAAATAGCTCTTTCTGGACTTGCTCTAACTGGGCCTCCGCATCATGTAGGCGGGCCCGGAGGTCGATGATGACCGCATCACGTGCATCCTGCAAGTCACACATACATACATTCATTCACCAAACATAAATCAAGATAATAATAAAATTAAAGACGCATAAATGCATACTTACATCGAGTGGTCGGAGGAGCCGAAGCTGATCGGCGTAGTGGGCCCGGTACTACTAGACGTAGCCATCGCTACTCTCCGCATGGGATTCCACCCGTACGCCTCGGCGGTGCCAATCCTCGTACTGCTCTGGGAACTTGGCACGCCAGTCGGTGAGGGTTTGCTTGCCCCTCATGCTCCTCCCCACGCCTTCCGGGACCTCCTCGTCAATCCACTCATAGTGGAGGCCCAGGGTCCTCATCACGAGCCGGAGGCGGAGGGGCTCGATCTCGTTGAGGCAATGCACCCACATTTGCCTCCCGAACCTCCTCCTGCCAGCCGTCACCCACGGCTGACCCTCCTCGCCCATGTCCAAGTACGGGCGCCAGATCACCTGCATATAGGTTAGATGCATTCATAAATAACTTGCATTTAATGAATAAAAAAATTGCATTTAATAAAATTGAACAAGTTAAAAACTTACCAATAGCTCGGGGTAGTCCAAGAACTGACAGCGGAGGGCCGTCAACTGGTGGTGCTGTGGAGCCATGTCCACGATCGGCTACCAACGGCAGGCCAATGGGACAGCACTGGGCCTCGCAATCCGCGCTCTGCCGAGCGGGAAGTAATAGTAACTCCACACCTGCATTCATGAACATATAGGTTAGAAAAAGCATCATATCATATTGCATATCATGAATAAATAACAAAACAATTTAATACCTGAAGAAACAGCGAGAAGCCGCTGACAGTGGTCTCACGGTCCGGCGTGACCGTGGACAGATCGGCGAAGAGGTGGGCCAGAAGGGCCGCACCCCAGGCATACTCCCCTAGACTCTCTATGTCATCTAGTAAATAAAGAAACCTACAGTGGATGTGGTCGCCCTTCGTACCGAAGAGCAACCGACCAAAGAAGAAAACTAAAAAGACTCTAAGCTGCCTATCTACCTCCTCCCCCTGACTAGGGTCACTACAGTATACAAGGGAGGATGACTCTGCTAGCCTATCCCTAAACTCTTCCCGGGTCTCGTCAGACCGACGCTGGGACTCATCTAAACCTAAAGCTGCCTCTACCTCTACCCTAGGGACCATCCTAGACTCTCTGCCTAGGCTGGACACCTCTATCCCTAATAGAGCCTCTGCTAATCCCTGGTAGTTGGGGTAGGTCACCCCACTCACAGGTCGGCCCTCTACCCGGATGCCAGTAATCCTGGCCACATCCTCTAGGGTGGGGACCATATGCCCCCACGGCATTAGGAAAGCACGGCTTTCCGCATGCCACCTCTCCCGCAGCACCTGCAGGAGGACTAAATCAAGCCAAAATGGCTCGATGTCTAGTACCTCGCCGAATCCCATCAGGCGCAGGCGCCCCTTTTGGAAATCCGGGAGACCCCTATAGGCACCTATCACTAGGTCCCATGAGATTCTGGCCCTCATCACTCCCTGCAAATAAAAACATAAAAAAAATAGGGGTCAATAATGAATAAAAACAAGAAAATCACTTCTGTTTTGAAAGGCGTCAGCACATACAGACGTTTTTCAAAACACGTCCACATGCCCTGACGCAATTCAAAATTATTTTCTACCTAATTAAAAATTCGGATTTACCTTGAAAGACGTCAGCCCATGGTGACACCTTTTGAATGGCGTCACCTGGTCTGGACGCCTTTCAAGGCCCGATTCCGGGTTCTTGAAGAACCCCGTTTTTCCCTCTCTTTTCTTCATCCATTCATCCCATAGAGAGCTTACCGTGTGGAGGTTGCCCTCCTCTTCTTCTTCCACCGCCATGGGTGCCGGTGGAGGGAGTTCCTCCTCCAAAAAGGCCGCCGCCTCGGCTAGCATCGCCGGGACCTCCTCGGGGGCTTCTTCTTCGTGCCTCCGTCTTCTTTTGGCCAAGGCCTTCTTTTTCCTAGAGCCTTCACCGCGTTCCATAGCTCGGAAAGGAGGGGTTTTGACAGAGGGATACCGAGATCGCCGGAGATCGCCGCCGGTGAAGAGAGAGAAAGGTAGGGTGAAAAGTGAGGAAGAAAGGGGGCCTTCGCGGGTCTGTAACGAAAAGGTTAAAAGGCGTCGACTCAGACAGACGCGTTTTAGGGCGCATAAGTTGAGGCGGCAAGGACAGCTGTTTGAAAAGTTTGAAAGACGTCCACACATGCTGACGTGTTTCAGATTACCGCCAATTCTGGTTAGAGCCGTACAGAGGAAAATGATGAAAGGCGTCTTAGTGTGTTGACGCGTTTCAGGGAATTAATCATGGAATTAATGGCAGAATCCTGGAAAAAGTAGGAGAGAGAGTTGAAAGGCGTCAACATGTTAAGACGCAATTTAAATTTTAATCAGGTTTTTGAGGATTAAATTGAATTTATGGAAAAGGAATTATGGTTGAAAGGCGTCTTTTTGAGTGGACGCGTTTTGCATTTTACAGAACCCGAACTGTTGAATTTTCAGGAAAAATTCGGTTTTTACTAAAGGAAAAATCATGTGCACATCACATGAAGTTAAGGAAAGGTTACAAGGCATGAAAAATCGCTATTTATTCAATGAAATTCTTTATTACATTATAAAAAAGAAAAAAGAAAGAGAAAGAGGACATTTAAGGGAGAATTTAATGAAGACCTTTGAGGTATGGAAATTTCAATCCTCTATCTCTATCTTTAGAGGATTTTACACGGTAACTAAAGCCAAGGTTCCACAAAGTGGTGATGATTTGTATGGCTTCATAATCTTCGTCGGATTCCAAGTCACGCTTCTTGATTGGGGGTGTGATAGAGAACTCAGGGAATTCACGACGACCCAAGCTAAGTTGAGTAAGGCACCGGTGTGGGTTGTATAACACGAACTCGGTGGCTCCAATCAACTTGAGATATGCTCCTGCTGCACGGCGCACCCAAATAGGCTTTCCAACAAGAGCGAGTGGAGACGAGTCGAATATGTCGGACGTCATGAGCTTTAAATACTCTCTCCAGTCGGCCCGGGTCTTGAGCTTTGGAACCTTGTTGACCATGTGCTCATTGAACTTTACAATGTTAGCAATGCAATGAATTGGGCTATTCAAGAAGATCTGAGATGGATTCAGAGGCCTTTTCTTGCTGTACTCGAATTTAAAGTGAAGTTCAACCCATAAGGCAAAGAGTAACATGCACCCATAAGGAGGACGGCACACAGATGCCGTAGAAAGCCCGCTATAAAGATATGCCAAGAGTGCAGTGCTAATGGATTTACCTTCGAAGATTGCGCAGATAGCACTAACTTGATCATCTTCCAAGATGTTATCCTGTGCAGGGAAGAACAAGGCACCGGCAAGGCATGTAACGAAAGCTTTCGTCACATCCTCTGCTTCATCCTCCCTTTGATCATCAATTTCATATAGAGTCCACTCGGCTAGCTTTGCAAGATTGATTCCCTTTTTGGTGAGGCATCCTTTAGCTTCTGAAGGATCCTTCATGATCGATGTCAACAATTGTTGACCGGTGATTCTCTCTCTTGTCAAAGCTATCTTATCTTTGTTATCTTTGGTCTTTGGGAGACCTAGAAGAAGCTCCGCCTCCTCCAAAAGGATTGTGCATTCGAAGTCTTGGATGAAGAACGTATGAGTTTGGGGATGCCACCACTCGATCAAGGCACCCATAGCCGCCCAGTTTACGTTCGAACTTTTGTAATTTTTGGCAAGCACCACAAGACCTTGAAGATTCCACTTGGATATGAACACTTGCATGGAAAGCTTAACACTTTTTGCAAGTTTACGAATCCAAGGGAGAGAGGTAAACTTCCTTGGGCCAAGAAACATGGGATAATTGTGAAAACAAAAACAAAGGAAGAACATGAAGAACAAGGATTAAAGGGAAGTTGATTGAACTTACTTGAAGATTATGATCTCTTCCATTGAGGTGATTTTCCACGTCGGAGAACTTCTCTAGAGACATCTTCAACCTCTTGTTTGAAGAATCCATCCCCTTTTTCGGAGTTCCTCCTTCTTGAAGCTTGGAAACCTTGAAAACTTTGGAAAACCTTGAAACTTTGGAAGAAAACTCAACTTTGGATCTTTGGATTATGGTAGGATTGCTTGGGAACAACCTAAGGGTGTTTATATAGAAGGAATTGCGATCCTAGGAAGACTTTTCCGGATTGGAAAAGGGATGTGCATTGGTAGAGTTGGAATCCGAGTAGAGAACAGCCAGAAACCAGTTTCTTTGAGTAAAAGGCGTCGAGGAGAACCGCCGCGTTTCAATGTTAAATGGCGTCTGCGCGACACGACGCGTTTCAGCCTTTCTGTTATTTACCCGAAGTTTTGTGGTTTTTGATGCTTAAATTGAATATTTATTTAGAATTATTAATAATTTTGATTGCAGGAAATCAGAGAATCAAGAAGATCCCATTGTGGAATTTAAGAAGTCCTGACCGTGGCTAAAAAGACGGTTATTTCTACCCTCGTATTATTCCATGTAAATCATTCACATTACTATATGTTAAGTATTTATTAAAGTATATCAAGGACCTTGTGGATTTGATGAAACTGGAATTTGAGTTCCCCTACAACAAAAACAGTGATAATTCCAGAGGATTCTTAATCACACGGATAGGCCGTTGGATTGTTAATTAGTGTGGACGATGGTTCCACTTTTGTGAAACGGTGCGTGGATAAACGAGCTTCGGCTTAGCACTGGATTACAAGAATTGGTATCTTGACTCATTAATGGCAATTTAACAATATTATCCTTGATTAATTTATATTTTATTGGACTTTATATTTTTCTTTTAGCCCAGCATGCATTATATAGGACTTTGAAATCATTGTGATAAGGATTAATTACTGATTAAGTTTCAGACCGTTAAATCAATTAACTCAAACATGATATGAAATATTCTATTTTGAATTGAGTATCTTGATTATCTTTGAGGTTCGCTTGAAGATATCCTTGGAATTCTATCTTTTCTTGGACTATTTATCCAATATTTCTTGTTTTCTTTTAAAGATCTATCATGGCTGCAGCACGTCCACATTGGCTGGCAAACGCTCCCCATGATGAAACCTACAGTGTCTATGACCTAGGGTACTTCCCACTCCGAGGAGGTTGATCGACCTTATTTTATTTCCTTGTCTACCTCATCCAGACAGGATTGATTCCATTGATTTCCTTGAGCTATCTTCATTGATGATTTTGAGAAAAATTCCAATCATGTGATGTTAAGAGCGTGTCTCATCACACTTTGGCATCACCTTTTCAGTACATTCCATTCCATTTCACTCCCTTGCAAAGACGATGCCAAGGTGAGGCAGCTGTAGACACGCTAATTTTGACGTCATTTTGAGTAAATTTCATATCATATAATAATGTCTCAGAATGGTCTGATATTTAATCATTGATTAATTTTTATTGATCTTTTTAAGTGTCGGGTTTAACAGACATGTTTAAGTTAATTAATTGAATTGATTTTAGCTCAAATTTCAGTTAAAATATGAAGAATTCTAAAAGACGTTGACCTGTGTGGACGCTATTTAGGGTTTATTCCTATTCTAATGTTTAAATTTGAATTTTAATTAGTTGATTAATTAGCTAAAAGGCGTCTGTAAGAGTTGACGCATTTTAGGTTTCCTAGGCTATTTTAACTTCTCTTCCGGATGTTTATCCTTATCTTAATTAGTGTACAAGAAGTCTTCACATGTAGACGCGTTTTATCTAATAAAGATAAAGATAAGTTTTCCCAGATATTTATCCTTATCTTAATTAATCTGAAAGGCGTCAGGCATGGTGGACGCGTTTTAGATAATTACAGATAAAGATGAATTAATCAGTATTTATCTGTCGGTTAAGATGGATAAATCCTAGGTTTTTCTATGTTAATCCGCGAACGCAGAAGAGGTCTATAAATACCTTACATCTTGAAGAGTTAAAAAAAGTTAAGCGTAATCTCGAGTTGATTATCATTGAGCGGCAATAGCGAGTTGAAGATTGAAGCAACAACGTCGGAACGCCGAAGCGCTGCCATTTCTAGAAGTCGGCATCCTTTCAAGATTCTTCATCCATTCAAGAATTCAACCATTGGGCATAAGTCTTTATTTTCTGCATTCATTTCATTTAGTTCTACATTCTTCGTCATTCACTCCATGCAACACACAACACATTCATTCTTTCCAAAACCTGTTTGATTAAGGGGTTTCAAAAGCCACTCAACAAGTAAGTTTGCTGTTTAATTGCATGTTTAACATCATGATTAGCATAGATACTGCTTTTGCTTAAAGTTCTCATCATTGTTTCTTCATCTCTTTTCTTTCTATTTCTGCTGCACTCAACAAAAAGGTGAATCAAAAGGAGTAAATCAAGCACAAAGTCATAAGAATTTCTGGACGATCCTCAACTTCAACTTCAAATTCAACAGCAAGAACAAAGAACGAGAATGGCTCTCTTTCTTCAGCCGGCTGAAGGAGGGGAATCAAGGACTCAATATCTTCCGCGTTTAAACAGGTAGGCGATCATACCTCTTTTGGAACTTTTAAGTCAAAAGTTTCTGGCGATCACTTCACGTAGTTGCTGTTTTTAATAGGTTTATTTTGCACCTAAACAACATAGATTTTTCATGTTAATCACACTATCATTCTAAGCACATACAATTACTATTGAAATTAAAAAGGCTCTTATATAGATTTTTTTCTCTAGCAAATTCCGTGATCTATCAGAGCAGATCTATGACAGTACTTTTCATTGAGCATTGTGCAAACAATTTGTTTGTTATGTACTATCAATATGAGAGGATATCGACATTTAATTCTTGACATCTTTTCTAAGTTGTTTTGCATCCTAGAATCTTTTTAAAATGAATTTCATACTATATTAACAGACTAGGCAGAAAAAGTCTAATTACCAATTTTTGGTATAACCTTTTGTTTTAGGTTCTTGATAGGAAGTTTACCAACAAATCTAAGGTTATACTTGAGTGCTCTAGACTGTAAGAACCTGATCAATGATAAGCTTCTAGAAAATAGAAATATTCTTGTTTATTTGAAGAATTTCAAACATTAGACTCAGTGAGACATCTTCATCTAACAAATCTGGACTTGCTATCCAACGGATCTTGTTTTGTTGTCTAACATGAAAATTCTGAAGATAGTATATATGTTCTGCATTTTGAAGCTTCAGATAAGTGAGATAGAACTAGAGTGAGAAGAACACAAATGTAGAACACAAGGAAGAATACAAAGAGGCAGAACACAAAGGGATTTAGGGAAAAAGAGAGGGAGCTCCACTAAAAAAGAAGAATGCCTCCATTGCTACATCAAAAAGAACCTTCTTCTCATTTAAGAGATAGCATGAAAGAGAGATCTTTAAGTTCATCCACACATCACCTGCTCTCAGGCCTTTAGTAAGATCAAGCATTGCATCTTTTATTTACAGTCTTTTTGTCTTGATTTGTTCTTCTGTGTTACATTATATATCAGTCTATCAAGAGGCATTACTGCACTCGTTTTTCATTACAGGTGTTGTAATTCCTCTTCCTGGCTGTGGAAGAGAAGACCTACCTAGTTTTGAGGGTGAGTTATTCCCCTTTATTGAAAGGGAAGACCTACCTGGTGTATAAGATGAGTTGTTCCCCTTTGTTGAAAGTACCTTGTCTGCAGGGTGAGTTGTTCCCCTTTGTTGAAAGGGAAGACCTGCTTGGCGTGCAAGATGTTGTTGGATAACTGACAAGGGGTTTGTACCTTATGTAGTGGAAATCTCAAAAGGCTGTTCGGGGACTTGATGTAGGTCTAGAAAGACCGAACCAATATAAATATGTGTGTTCACTTGCTCCTTGTCTCTCCTTCCTTTTGTCAAATTACATTTTAATTCTTCATTTTAATCAAGTTAATCTTTATTTAATTTTTAGAAACCCAATCATCCCCCCTGGGTTATACATAGCTGGCTAAAAATCTGGATCTTTGTGCTGAAGGGGGTTCATATGAGTGGACGTGAACCAATGGTTTACATCCACCAGGCTAGACGTGATTCAGCTGTTTAGGGTTCTCCTTAATCCCTTTTAACTGATGCTATGAATGCACTGTTGAGTCCTGTGGAAACTAACCATGTTAATCCTAATTTTTGGGAACTGTTTACTTTATTAAAGTATGTTAGATTCTCACAACATGTTCATGATCACAATTTTCAAGATTCTGGAGATGGTTAGTCATTTTATCAAAATTATCTTGTTAAAGCATGCTTAAAATATTAGCAGTACATTTATTATTATTTTTTAGAGAATGTATTAGATTTTCTATGAAATATGGAAATTTTTATAAAACTGTCTAGATGTCTAAAAGACGTCCAGGTATGGGCACCTATTACAGAATGCATCGACTGTCCTCAACGCTATTTAGATGACTCCAGACAGAACATGTATACAATCTATCATTCTTGTAGATTTGCATTGTTAAGGTGTTTATCCCCTATCCTATACAACACTTTATATATTAATGATGCATGCATATAAATAAGATGTTTATAATGTGGATGCATCAGTTGGTAGTATGGGACCTAAGTGCCATAAGGGCCAAAATGCTATATGCCGGAGGAGCCATCTCTTGATTCCTTATGGACCAAAGTGCTACCTAGTGGGAGCCAACTCTTGATCCTGTGGGGGCCATATCTAGATTTGCATATCTATTTGATTATGACTATGAGACTATGTATGAGCTAAGGCAACGGGTCAAATCCCATGAAAGGTATGCTTGCATGCTAACTGGGTGGGATCTGAGAGCGTCATCTGACTGTGTAGCCGAAGACTTAGTGGGTTTTACCTTAGCACTGGGTAAAGATGATGATAATGATGATGATGATGCCACTATGTCATGTTATGGTTACCTATCCTATGCTATGAAAGTGATAATATGATGATATGCATGATCATGATAAGTTAAGCCAGGACATAATGATGCATATTTAAAGATCATGTTTAAGTTCATGTTTAAGGTGATGCATGTTTAAGTTACTCATATCATGACTAGGTTGTTGTAAAAATTTATGCCCTTATTTAATCTCCATGTTTTGGGGATAACATACAATGAAAATGTCACAAATCAGTAATATTTTTGCCCAAGTTAAATGATTGAACTAATTAGTTACTCATTAACAAATTCAATGCATGAACACACTCTAAATCAATTTTAACAGCCCTTTGGTCCTTTCGATTAAAGGCTCACTGGAATTTCTCTTATTTCACTATCGTTAATTAATTAGTAGTGATAATATTAGACATTTGATCAGACTCCTTGTAAGGACAGAGGTTTCGGATTCAGCAATTGGGTTGGTTTCGATATTGGATTCCCTGGTTTGGGTCTTTGTGTGCTTGGTGCATGGGTTCCAAACTGCGTCCAGTAGGAAAGACGCGCTTTTGAAAGGCGTTGGCCATAGGCAAAATGATTTAGGAACCATACATGTGTGACGCGTGGTCGGGCATCGGAGTATGTGTGTATGACTCCAGTCTTGTTGTCTAAATGGCGTCTTGCGTGGTAAACACGATTTATGAACCATATATGTGTGACGCGTGGTCGGACGTCGGGGAGCATGTGTACGGCCCCAATCTTGTTGTCTGAATCGTGTCGCGCGTGGTCGGACGTCGGGGAGCATGTGTACGGCCCCAATCTTGTTGTCTGAATTGCGTCGCGCGTGGTCGACACGATTTAGACATCTGTTAGTATACAACCCCCATCGTGTCATCGGAACGGCGTCATTCTAGGACGACGTGATTTAGGTTGTCATGTTTGACACCCCGTCCTCCTTTCTCCTCTCCTTCAGCTCATTCTCTTCCTCACTTTCTCTCACTCCTTCCTCTCCTTGTAAGTGCTCAAATCGTGTGTGTGATGTTCATGAATTTCATGTTGTTTATATGATGAATAAAACTATTGGAAACTAAAAAAAATGTGATCGTCAAAAACTGTAAAGTTTCAAAAGAAAGATTGATCGCTTACCTTTTCAAATTTGGGAGATTGAGCCCTTGATTCTCTCTCTTCGGCCGGCCGAAGAAAGAGAACCCTTTTTGTAAGATGTTCTTGCTTTTGATTTTTGATGATTATTCCTTTGGATTTCTTTCTTTCTTCTTCTTTGTACCTTGCAAAAAAAAAGATTAGATAAGAAAGAATCTAATTAGAACTAAAGTAGAGTAGCATCTATTCTAATAGAAAATTTAAACATGCAACTAAACTAATTTATTCACTTGATTGTTTGTTCCTTAAACCCCTAATATGCATATAGGTGTGGAAAATAATGATGTGGGTGTGTGAAATATGAAGTGATGATGATGATGAACTATGGAAAACAATGAATAAACTGTATGAAATTAATGAAAAGTTAGAAAGAAATTAGGGAAAGAAGATGGTTGGTTGGCTCCTCTATCGCCTTGGCCTTCAAGAGCTTCAAAGGATGAAAAGGATAAGGAAGAAGAAGCCTTAGATGAAGTCTCTCTTGTTGTCCACGTTTTTCTCCTCTAGAGCCTTCAAACACCTTGCCTTGATTTTCAAAATCACCAATGGCCAACTTTTTTCAAAGGTCCAAGGAATATTATATTTATAAGAGTAGGTTTAAGGTGTTTTGGGCTTCAATAGGACTCTCTCCCGCAGTTGGACTTACCTTAGATGAGCATGGAGGAATTAGCAACCTTCCTAACTTCAGAAACCGGATTATCTCGGCTAAATCATGTTTATTAAGAAACTCCCAAATCGCGTCACCCAGACGAGACGCCATTTGGTTAATTAGAATAGCCAAAATAAAAAAGAAATCTGAAAAGGAAACCAAAATACATTAGGAAACCTAAATCGCGTCTCACTAGGGTGACGTGCTTTAGATAATTAGGAAATTAATTCAAATTAAAAATCGGAAATCCAGACGTATTAGGACTTAAATGGCATCTCCCTTAGGTGATACTATTCAGTTAAATCTATCTGAATTTAGGAATTTAATTATGAACTGATTTCGGCTAGGAATCTAAATGGCGTCATTCAAGGGCGACGCTAATAAACCAATTTCGAAAAAAAATCAATAAAAATTAATTAATGATTAAACATCAGACTATTCTGGGGCATTATAATTGTGACATGAAATTTACTCAATATGAAGTCAAAATCAGCGTGTCTAAAGCTGCCCCACCTTGGCATTAACTTTGCAAGGGAGTGGACTGGAGTGGAATACACTGAAAAGGTGATGCTAAGGTATGATGAGATACGCTCTCAACATCATATGATAGGAATTTTTCTCAAAATGATCAATGAAATAACTCAAAGAGATCAATGAAAATCAATCTTGTTTGGATGAGGTCGACAAAGGAAAACAAATAAGGTCGATCAACCTCCACGATTGGGAAGTATCCTAGGTCACAAACCCTGCAGGTTTCATCATGGAGAACAGTTACCGACCAATGTGGACGTGCTACAACCATGATGGATCTTAAAAAGAAATAAGAAAATTTGAGATAAAGAATCCAAGTAAGGATAGAATTCCAAAGATATCTTCAAGAAAACCTCAAAGATAATTGAAAAATCAATTCATAATGGAATATTTCATGTCACGTTGGGATTTATTTAGAACAATGGTCTAAAACTTGATCAATAATTAATTCTTATCACAATTATTTCAAAGTCCTACATGATGCATGTTAGGATGAAAAGAAAATTAAGATGAAATAAAATATAAATTAATTAAGGATAATATTGTTAAATTATCATTGATGAGTCAAGATATCATTTTTGTAATTTAATACTAAGCTGAAGGTCGTTTATCCATGCACTATTTTACAAAAGCGGAACTATCGTCCCCATCAATTAACAATCCAACGACCTATCCGTGCGATTAAGAATTCTCTAGAATTATCACTGTTTTTGTTGAAGGGGAACTCAAATTCCGGTTTCATCAAAACTACAAGGTCCTTGATATACTCTAATAAGTATTTATCATATAATAATGCTAACGCGAATCAATTACATGAAGGAATATAAGGATAGAGATAACCGTCTTTTTAGTCACGGTAAGGACTCGGTAAAATTCCTACAGTGGGACCTTGTTGAAATTTCAGCTTATTTCCTTTTCTTGAATTTTCCTGCACTCAAAATTTGTCAATAATTTCAAGCAAATAGTAATCAATATCAAGTATTAGGAAATATGGAATTTTGGGAAAATAAGAGAAAGGCAAAAAATTGATCAAATGGCGTCGCTGTTCACTCATTTAAATGGCGTCACCCCATTCAGACGCCATTTAACTTACATAAATTGTTCTATGTTCTGACTCCAATCCGAACTCCACTTTCCTTCAATGCACATCCTTCTTCCAATTCGGAAAGGCCTCCTCAATCTCGCAAATTCCTCTATAAAGCCTCCCTCTCTTCGTATCAAAGCATTATAACAAACAATCAAGAGGGAACGCTAGAGAATTCTCTTCAAAACTCAAGAATAACATGGGAAGAACAAGGAGCAATCAAGGAGGAAGATCAATCAATTTATTCAAGGAGGATGACGAATTCTTTACAAGATTCTTCAAACAAAAGGATGAGAAAGACAATTGGAAAGCTCTCTGAAGTGAAAGATCATCTAAGTGGGCGAGATCCTAACTTACAAGTAAGATAATCTCTCTTCTAATCACTCCTTCTATGTTCTTCAATTCTCTTTCCATGTTTTCCAAATTCTCAATTCTTCAATAAGTAAGATAGAATTGTTCCAATTCTTTTCTTCATCTAGGGATATCCTTTCTTTCCCGGTCCAAGACGATTTTCTTCACTTCCATGGGTTCAAAAGTTAGCCAACAAGATTAATCTCTCCATACAATCTTATATATCCAAGTGGCATATTCAAGGATAAGTTGTTCATGCCAGACATTGCAAGAGCACAAGCATGGATAGGGCTGCGATGGGCACTTTGATCGAGCTATGGCATCTTCAAACTCATACCTTTCTTTTTGCCACATTTGAAGCCACTATCCTCTTAGAAGAAGCTGAACTCCTATTGGGTCTTCCTAAGCTCAAGGTCAACAATGATGAACATGATTTGAGTGATATGATGTTCATGAGGGAAAAGATCACATGTCAACAATTGTTAGAGAAGATCATAAAGAAGCCAAAAGAGATTCAAGGCTATCTCACAAAGAAGGGAATCAATCTTACCAAATTAGCCGAATGGACTCTGAAAAAGATAGAAGATCTCAAGGAAGAAGAGACAGAGAGCGCGATGAAGACGTTCACCACCTGGCTAGCTGGAGCTCTACTATTCCCTACCCAAGACAATATTTTAGAAGATGATCTAATTAGCGCAATCAGTGGGATTTTTGAAGGAAAATAGATCAGCACAGCAGTTCTAGCCTATCTCAACAGTGGGCTCTCTGCAGCTTCTACATGTCAACTTCCTTACAGTAGCATACTACTCTTAGCTCTATGGCTAGAATTCCACTTCAAATTCAACCACAATGAGGAAAAAGTTCCAAAGATATCCCAGACATATCAGTGCAGTCTTATCTTCCATCTCTCCAACATAGTGAAATTCAACGACAACATGACCAATCGTGTGCCCAACTTCAAGACTCGAGCTGACTGGCGTGCTCATTTCAAAACTATGCCAGAACTGGATTCGAATCAACACCACTTGCTCTCATGGAAAGGGCGGTTCATGTGCACCGTAGTGCTGGCATAGAACTCCGACTGATTGAGGAGACCGAGTTTATTCTTTATAATCCGCATCGCTGCCATCCTCAACTTGGTATGCTATGCTATGAATTTTCAGAAATATCTTCTCTTTCTTTAATCAAGAAGCGGGCATTAGGTACTGACGAAGATTTCGAGGCGACAGAATTCATTGCAACTTTGTGGAATTTCGACTTCATCCGTCGTGTTTAACTTCTTTATGAAGCTAATAAAGAACTATAGAAATCATTTGTAAAAGAGCTTATGAAGATTTGCCTTTGAAAGCTCTATCCTATCTTCCATCCAACTTGATATATTTTGCTTTATTTCCAATGAAGAAATCATTCCTTTATTGCAATAAAATCATTCATTAATGTTATGCAATTCCTTGAATTTTTCTTTGAATAAAACTGTGATTTTTCTTCAAAATAACAAGGTTCGGGCTTATTTATTTCAAATTGCGTCGACTCAGAGAGATGCTTTTCAACCAAATTCAATTTCCAAAATAAAAATTTATCTTCGAAAGAACCCAAAATCGTGTCTGGTCAGCGAGACGTCTTTTACTATCTCTCTCCTATTTTCTAGAGATTTCCAACAATTAATCCATTGAATAGCGTCCTCCTTGAGAGATGCATATCTCTTATTACTCCGTATTTCCGTGGCACGGTCCTGACCAAAAAAGGCGGTAAAGTCTAAAAGGCGTCACCCTTGGGGGACGCATTTAAAAAATTTTCAAAAAATATCTGTTGCCGCCTCAGTTTATACGCCACTGAATGGCCTCGCTGTCCCAAGACACGATTTTACCAATTCAAACAGAGGTTTGCGAGCCCAAGCCCCTTTCTCCCCTCACTTTCTCCTTGGCATTCTCTCTCTTCGCTCCTTCCTTTTCTCCGGTGAACGGCGACACTCTCCCCCAACTTCCGGCGATCTTCTCCATCACCGGCGATCTTCTTGCCGTCGCCAGCCACCCTCTCTCTCTTCTTCTCACTCTCTCTTAGTCACAAGCTTTCTATCTCTCTCTCGAGCTCTCTCTCTCATCTCCTCATCCATGGAGCAATGCAGGCCAAGCGGGGTAGGCGAAAAATGGCTCTAGGTTACGGCGATCGAGGTGGTTGAAGTGCCCAAGGGTGAGGAAATGGCGACGAAACTCGAGAAAGCGGCGGCCTTCATGGAGGCCGAGGAAGCTCCTCCCGAGGGTCCAATGGGTGGGGGGGCAGCGGCACCGGCTGAGGAGGCCGGCCCACGTTTGGTAAGCCTCAAAACACTCTTTTATAATTCAAAATTCAATTTTAAGGGGAAGGGAAGTCGGCTATAAGTTCTCGGAACCTGAGGTAAACGGTGTCTAGGGACCGGGACGCCTTTTGAAATGTGTCCCTCGACCCAGACGTGATTAAAAAATGTTGAGAATTCTTTCAGAAATTGATTATTAATGCCTTAATAAGTTATTTGATGAGTTATTTGACAATTGCAGGGGACAATGAGGACCAAGATATCATAGGACCTGGTGGTAGCGGCGTACCGTGGTCTTTCGGACTTCCAAAAGGCGCAGTTGGCGGAGATGGGCTTCCGGGAGATACTGGAGATCGAGCCCTTCTGGATCGACTTAGTGTTATTATTGTAGGTGTTGAGGGAGAGGTGGCATGCCGAGAGCAGGGCATTTTTGATACCTTGGGGACATATTATCCCCAGTCTCGAGGACGTATGTAGGATTACCGGCCTCCGGGTAGAAGGCCGAGCGGCTAGCGGGATCACATATCCCGATTACCGTGGGCTAGCTCAGGAGTTGCTGGGGTTGACTGGGATAGAGGGTCGAGAGTCTCAGACTCTCCTTAGGACGATAGTAGAGAGATCCTTAGGATTGGAGGAGCCTAGGCAGCAGATCGATGAGTCCCGGGCTGAGCTGAGAGCGAGATTAGCCAAGGCGGCTAGTGAGGTATATTGCCAGGATCCCTCTAATAGGGTTAGAGCAGATAGGGACCTTAGGAGGTTCTTAGTCTTCTTCTTCGGTAGGCTTCTCTTCGGGACGAAGGGCGACTACATCCACTGTCGTTTCCTGAGTCTCCTTGTAGACTTAGATAGACTAGGTGGGTACGTCTGGGTGCAACCCTTCTGGCTCACCTCTTCACCGACCTCTCCGCGGTTACATCGGACCGGGAGACCACCATCAGCGGCTTCGCGCCGTTTCTTCAGGTACTTAGTCTATTTCAAATCTATATGTTTTATTAAATGCTCATGATGTGATGCATGTGATTCTAACTACAGGTCCTTTTATGTAGATCTGGAGTTATTACTATTTTCCCCTTGGCCGAGTGAGGCCATCCACATAGCCGGCGGCAGTCCCACTTGCCCGGTGTTGGCGTTCGGTAGTAGACACGGTGCCACAACATCACCCGATGACGGCCCTCCGCCGTCAGTTCCCCGACTACCCAGAGCTTATGGTAAGTTTTAGAAATATTTTTTTGCCATTATTATGTTTCATTTATTAGAATACTTGATTATTTGTTTTATTAGAATGTTGTTCAGATGCTTAATTATTAATGGATTATTTTGTTAAATAATTTTAGATATTTATTAAATTATCATTCATTTGTTAAATACTTGATTGACTATTTGATTGATGATTTAAATGTTAGTTTGTATAAATATTTATAATAACCTGACTTATTGATTTTTATTATTGTTTTCATATAAAATGCAATGCTACTAACCTATATGAATGCAGGTTATCTGGCGTCCATACCTAGGTATGGATGACGTAGGACAGCCTTGGGTCGAGCAGGGCAGGGGTCGGTTCGGGCGTCAGGTGTGGGTGCATTGTATGAACGAAATCGCCCTCCTGCATCTGAAGCTGGTGATGCGGACATTGGGGCTGCATCAGGAGTGGGTGGAGGAGGAGATCCCGAAGGGGATTGGGAGGACTATGCGGGGCAAGCAGGCCTGCACCGACTAGAGCGCCAAATTCTCGGATCAGTGGGATGATTGGCATCGGTACGGGGTTCCAGTGGAGTCGCAGGCGGTGAGTAGCGATGCTTACCTTCAGCGTGGACCCATTACGAGGCCCACCTTCAACTACTCCGCCCTCTCTATGTGAGTATGATATGCATATGATATGGCAAGAATGATACTTTTATTTTGTTAATTATTTGTTTATTTTTGTGTACGATATGATGTGCTATGAAAAATGTAGGATGCACGGGATGCCACCATCATCACTCTCCGGGGCCATCTCTAGGATGCCAAGACCCAGTTAGAACAAGTCCAGAAAGAGTTGAAGGAGCTGGTAAGTGTATCATGCATGGATGTTATGAACAAACGATGAATATTTTTATTATTATTACATTATTTTGACACTGGCATACTGATGGTGATCTCCTTTCTATTATAGCGCGCCACTTACACTCATGCAGCTACCCCTTCTGACCCTGCTAATGCTTAATCTTCTTATGTTGTCTATGAGGCCGCCATTGCTGACTTTCGGAGTCAGTTGGCCCTAGCCATTCGCCGAGCTACCCAGGCTAAGGAGGATGCTGCTACTCAGGTAAGTCTTCGACTTGCTTCTTGCATGTTACCCTTTATTTGCTTGATCAGTTGGCTAACGGTGTCTTCTGTTGTAGGTCCAAGAGCTCTGTCGGGCTCTTGGAGAGAGAGACACTGAGTTGGCATAGGCCCGTGATTTAGCAACCCGTGTTGCTAAGCTGGAAGAGCAGTTGGCTAGGCTTTCCGCTGGCGATCTTCCTCGTGAGCTTGCACGACTCCAGGTCCGGCTGGAGATCTTGACCGAGGAGAGGGATCTTGACCGAGTCTGATTAGAGAGTCTTCAGGGCTGGCTATTGGTTGCAGAGCACGAGCGCTAGAGCATAGACGCTCGATAGCAGCGTGTGCGGCAGCGGGCGCTGGATCGAGGACAGGCTAGTGCATCCACGACCAGCATAGCAGTATCTTTCGGCCAGGCTGGACCGGGCATCATGGGACCGCCACCACCGCCAGCGTGGGGACCCGATGTCCAGGATGAGGCGTAGAGTCAACTAGATGAGGGTGCAGGGAGAGCCAGCCCTGATGGCTGCGCTTATGTATCTTCTTTCCTTTTTGTGAGTCTTGATGATGGCAGACTCTTATATGTACTTGAAACTCTTCTGATGAATGAAACTCCTGACCTTTGCATTTGTGTTCTATGTGCTTCATGCCATTTGTATCATGCCCTGTTCATCACTTAACAAACATGTTAAGTATCTATTCAGGCTTAGCCCCTTACCCAATTAGGTAAGTGACTACTTGATCCTATCCTTGGTAGAAGGGTCAAGGGGCGAAGCCTTTATTAATGAAGGCAAATAATAGTTAAAAAAAGAAATGGAATTGTAAAATGCAATATACGAGGTTTTCTTTGGTCAGCTTTGGGAAATAACGGCTCTCGGGGCCCATAAGAGTTTGGTGAACTTGGGGATACAACGGCTCCTGGGGCCGAGGTTTTCTTTAATGAACTTTAGGATACAACGGCACCTGGGGTTCAAAAGATTTTGGTGATCTTTGAGATACAATGGCTCCTAGGGTCGAAGGTTTTGGTGATCTTTGGATACAACAGCTCTCGGGGCCAAAGGTTTTGGTGAACTTTGGGATACAACGGCTCTCGGGGCCAAGGTTTTGGTGAGCTTTGGGATACAATGGCTCCTGGGGCTGAGGTTTTTTCTATGACCTTTGAGATACAACGACTTCTGGGGCTGAAGGTTTTCTTTGATGCACTTTGGGATATAATGGCTCCCAGGGCCAAGGATTTTGGTGCGCTTTGGGATATAACGGCTCTCGGGGCCAGCGGATTTTGGTGACTTGTTGAAACTTGTTGGAAAAGATTCTCGATGAGATGAAAAACTTTGATCCAGTGGTATTTTGATTTTTTTTTTTTTTTGACTAACTTTAGCACCCTCTGAATTTTCGCCAAACTTTATCTGATCACTAGTACTATGTTCTTTTGTTGATGATTTCTCTAAAATGACATGGGTCTACTTGTTGAAGCATCGCTCTCAAGTGTCTAATGTAATAATTTTCTTTTGCAATAAAATAAATACTCGAGTTTCCACATCTATTAAGGTTCTTCACATAGATAATGGTTTCGAGTATATGAACTCTACAGTCTCCTCCTTTTGTTCTTCATAGGGGCAGACTACCTATTCTTACACTTCTCAGTAGATTGGTATTGCTGAGCGAACACAGTCATCTCCTGGACATATCTCGTACTCTCCTTCTTCAGATGCATGTCCCTCAGATTTTTTGGGGTGATGCCATTCTTACTGCCTGCTATCTCATTAATAGGTTGCCCTCTTCTGTTCTTAGTGGTAAATCTCCATTCTCTATTCTACATCGCATCAGTCATTATTTGCCTAACCCTTTACATTTTTAACATGTCTCCTTTGTTCATTCTCTTGGTCCTGGCCACCACAAGCTCTCTTCTCACTCCGTCAAGTGTATGGCTACTCTCAGACCCAAAAGGGTTATCATTGTTACGACCCTATCTTTAAGAAACACTTTACTTTAAGTGATGTGTTCTTCTTTGAGTTGACACCTTTCTACTCTTCACCACATCCTGCCACCTTGGACAATTATCTTTATGTTCCTTTACCCCTTGTCACTATAGTGGACCCGGTTCCAACATCCAGAGATGCTCCTTTATAGGTTTATCGGTGTCAATGTGTACAACCTCATCTTGATTCATCATCGTCGCCAATGCCTCCACTAGCTAGAGTGTCCTCTCCTAATCCTTCTTTGGATCTCCCTATTGTTCTTCACAAAGGTACACACACTCGTCACCTATTTCTGATTATGTCTCCTTTAACCATCTTAGGCATACCTTTCGTTCTCCTTCGCCCTTTCTCTTTCTTTTATCTCTATTCCTAGGAATTACTCGGAGGCTCTATTAGATCCTTCATGGAAGGTAGCAATGGATGATGAGATGTGAGATCTTCTCGTGGTACCTAGGAGTTGGCGACTCTACCATCTGGTGTTGCTCTTGTTTCCTGTCGATGGGTGTTCACCATCAAATATCTTCTTGATGGTTCCATTGACAAGTACAAAGCTTGCCTTGTTGCCAAAGGGTTCACGTAGACTTATGGTGTTGAACTTTGAGTCCTTCTCTCCCATGGCTCGCCTCAACTCTATTTGGGTTCTTTTTGCCTTGGTTCTTAATAAAGGTTGGCCTATGCTTCAGCTTGATGTCAAGAATGCTTTCTTGTAGATCTTCAAAAGAAAGTCTATATAGAGCAACCACCTAGGTATGTTGCTCAGGGGGAGAATATGGTATGTGGACTCAAGAAAGCCATTTATGGTTGAAATAGAGTTCACGAGCATGGTTTGAAAAATGCAATGAAGTGATTTTTGCAGTTGACATGAAAAGGAGATCCTCTAATCACTCTATCTTTTACAGGCATACTCAAGCAAGTTGTGTCATCCTTGCTGTGTAAGTAGATGACATTATACTTACTGGCAGTGATAGTATAGGTGTTGCTAAGGTCAAGGAGTACTTACAGTGTCACTTTGTTACTAAGGATCTTGGTACACCTAAGTACTTTCTTTTTAATACCTGACCTAATAGAGTCTTAGTTAGAGCCCATTAGTAGCCTAGATAGGCCCATTAGTGGGTTAGAGTAACCCTTTTAGAGGGTCTGGCTAAGCGACCTTATTCGCATCATACCCCCTTTGTTGGGTTCGTCTGTGTCCGGATCCGACCAAAATGCAGTAGATAAAATAATTACGGAATCGGATCCATCCCGTTTCAATCAACTAAATTAAATAGGTAAACCGAATTTACCTTGCGCGGATTCGAATCCGCATTCATTCGGTTTCGTCGATGTGATGCCGCAAGCTACACAGGTGCCCAGCCTCTAGCGGTATCCACGCGGTCTTCCTCTTGATGGATCGTCCTTGCTTCCTCGCTCGCAGTAGCGCCCGCAGATCCCGTCTGACTATGCGTAACTCTCCGCAGATCCCGTCTGACGAGAAGACGGAGCAAGCGGGAGTCAGAGTAGAGTCTCCCGGGGCAGGCCAAAGGTGGGGGGCGCCAGAGACAGAGAGGAGAGAGAGGGGGGCGACTAGGTCAGGATTGCTGGCCCCCGACCTAGCAGCGGTTCTTTTATAATAAGTGTTTTTCGCGATTTTTTAGAAAAACATATAATTATCCGAAACCCGTCAAAAAGTCTACCAACTTGAAAACCATTTACGTGTGACCCTCTAAGCCCAATACTAGTCCAGTTAATGGCCCATTAAGTCCAGTAACCTTTTACGGACCCAGTGAATTAATTAATATCCTTATATTGATTAATCAGCCAAATTTAATGTCCCACAATAAATTCGGACGGACTTCCGATCACGTTGGGTGCCAAGCAACACCGCGTGATCCTAGAAGGCATTGGGGTTTATGCAACCCACTATGGGGAACCTTTTCATCAACGGTTAGCATGCGGATATAATCTTTCATCCATGCAATGTTCTCAAATCGGCCTAAGGTATGGATTACTATTAAACCCGAGCCGGTTGATTCACTTGAATCAGATGCCACTAATCTATATTAGATAACTCTTTATCTGATACAGAGTCCGCCCTGGCCAGGGACTTGAGCGCATCATTCCCGGAACATTCTTTCTCCTATTTTTGAGAGCGGATGATCCTATATTGAACACACAATTACCTTCGAGGGTATCTCCTTGAACCCGATCGCTTGACTTATTGATAACCCATGGTTAGGGATTTGTTAGTCAAGGTCAAAGCACAGAGACGTACCAACAAGATATCTTTGGTGTCTCAGGTCCGAGGATCATCTACGCAACCGTGACAAAAGAATCGAGCCGGTTAACAGTGAGGTATATACCATCTAGCGATTCATGGTCGGATTAATTCAGTGAACTCATTCATTAATAAGCACCTACAGGTCCAACATCTCCACACAAGTGACTTATAGGATCAGTCACCCTCATTATATGAGCTGAAGAAACCTGTACTAGTCTATCTGGATGTTTGATGTCCTTCTCAAACATCCTCCGACTATGAACAATTAAGAACATGAGTTTATAAGTCTTCGATCATGTAATTATGATCTCATCATAATCTAAAGACTATTGCGCATGTTCATAGACCTCATCGTGGTACGATAAACAAAGATCGATTTTATTACACAATGAATTTATGCCATTTTAATTAATAAACTGAATAATACATAGTATCAGATTGACTTTCGGGCCACCTAATACTAACAATCTCCCACTTGAACTAAAGCCAATCACTTTTGTACAAAATACCCATATTCTCTAAGTGACGCTCAAAGACATCTTGAGACAAAGGCTTCGTCAGTGGATCTGTTATATTGTCAGCTGAAGGAACTCTTTCCATCACAACATCTCCTTGAGCTATAATCTCTCTGATCAGATGAAAGCGCCGCAGAATGTGCTTCGACTTCTGATGAGACCTCGACTCTTTCGCTTGAGCAATCGCCCCATTGTTGTTGCACAACAGTGGGAAGGGGCCAGAGATGCTTTCTACCACACCAAGATCGCCGATGAATTTCTTCATCCAGCCTACTTCTTTGGCAGCTTCAGCCACAACAATATACTTAGCTTCCGTTGTCGAATCAGTAGTGGTTTCTTGCTTGAAACTTTTCCAGCTCACTGCTCCCCTAATGAGTGTGAAGACAAACCCTGATGTTGACCTGCTGTCATCCGGATCAAACTGAAAACTCGAGTCAGTATATCCTTGCAGCTTTAAGTCTCCTCCTCTATAAACTAGAAACATATCCTTAGTTTTTCTCCTGTACTTAAGGATATATTTCACAGCCTTCTAGTGTTCATCACCTGGATCTGTCTGATGTATGTTCGTAACACTTAGAGCATATGCAACATCAGGTCTAGTATATAGCATGGCGTATATGATGGAACCTGTGGCTGAAGTATAGGAAACCTTATCCATCACTTCCTTCTCCTCAGGAGTCTTGGGAGACTGACCTTTGGAGAGATAAATTTCATGTCTCATCGGTATGAGACCTCTCTTGGAATTTTTCATGCCAAACTTTTTGACAATGGTTTTTATGTACATGGATTGGGTTAAAGCTAGCATCTTCTTTGATCTATCTCTATAGATCCGTATTCCTATTACGTAAGATACTTTTCCCAAATCCTTCATGGAGAAGTTTTTGGATAGTCAGATCTTTTCCGATGACATCATCCCTATATCATTTCCAATGATTAGGATGTCGTCAACGTAAAGAACTAGAAATGTGATTGCACTCCCACTGTTTTTCTTGTATATAAAAGGTTCATCTTCATTCTTAATGAAGTCATAAGATTTGATTACCTCATGAAACCTTATGTTCCAACTCCGGGAAACTTGCTTTAGTCCATAAATGGACATTTGCAACTTGCATACTATATCTAGAGATTCCTTTGATGTGAAGCCCTCTGGTTGTATCATATATATCTCCTACGCAAGGTTTCCATTGAGGAAGGCCATCTTCACATCCAACTGCCAGATTTTGTAATCATTGTATGCAGTAATAGCGAGAAGAATTCTGATAGACTTAATCATGGCCACAGGTGAGAAGGTCTCGTCATAGTCAATGCCTTGCCTTTGACGATAACCCTTCTCCACTGACCTTGCCTTATAAGTCTCAATTCATCCATCCGCACCAATCTTTCTTTTAAAGATCCCTTTGCAACCAATAGGTACTATACCTTCAGTAAGTCGACCAAGTTCCAAACTTGGTTGATGTACATAGATTGAATTTCAGAATTCATGGCTTCTCGTCATTTTCTGGCCTCTGGACTTTCAATGGTCTCCTGATAAGTCTTAGGATCATCATCCTCATTATAGAGTATTCTAAAACTATCCAAATTGTTATGTCCTACATATCTTTCGGGTGGTTTAGGTACTCATCCTGACCTACAAGGTTCTTGTGTATTTTCTTCAACAGGTTCAGAAACTAACAGTTCATCTGATGAACCATTAACAGTTTGTGGTTTTGGACTTTCTTCCATAGTTACTTTACTCCAACTGTCCTTTTAGAGAATATAATCTTATTCAAAAAAGACAGCTCTCCTAACTACAAATACATTTTGTTCGCCAGGATGATAAAAGTAATATCCGTAAGTTTCTTTCGGATATCCCACAAATCTGCATTTATCAGTTCTAGACTCCAGCTTATCTGTATCATGTCTTTTGAAATAGGCATGACATCCCCATGTAGACATGCTAATTTTTACATCATATTGAGTAAATTTCATGTCACAATGATAATGCCCCAGAATGGTCTGATGTTTAATCATTAATTAATTTTATTGATTTTCTCGAAATTTGTTGAATCACGTCGTGTATACACGACGCCATTTGGATTCTTAGCAGAAATCAATTCGAAATTGAAAATTGTAAATTTAAGAGGATTTAGCTGAATAGCGTCGCCTTTCCACGACGCCGTTTAAGTCCTAATCCACTTAGGTTTACTATTTCTAATTTTAGTTAATTTCCTAATTTATCTAAAGTACGTCGCGTGTACAAGATGCCTTTCATGTTTCCTAATTATTTTCGGTTTTCCTTTCAGGATTTATTTCTGTTTTGACCGTATTAATGAACTAAAAGCTGCCCCCTTGAGTGACGCACTTTAAGAGTTTCCTGATAAGCAAGATTTGGCCGAGATAATCCTGTTCCCAAGGTTGGAAGGGTTTCCAATTTTCATTATGATCATCTAGAGCAAGTCCAAGCTGCGGGAGAGTCCTTTTGAAGGCCAAATACCCTAAAATCACTTCTTATAAATATATATATATACATTGACCTTTGAAAGGGGGTTGGTCTTTAGAGGATTCGGAGCTCTTTACAAGGTGTTTGAAGGTCCTCAAAGGAAAAAAACGTAGATAACAAGAAGGAGTTATTGTTCCTTCATCCTCTTCCACCATTGAAGCTCAAGAAGATCAAGGCTTTCAAGGGGCCAAACCAACCAATTTCCTTTCTAGTTTCTTTTTCATATAGTTTTTCATTGCATCAATTCATCGCACACACTCACTTCATGATTCCAAACCTACACACCTTAAAGGAGTTTAAAAGAACACAAAAAGTGAGTCCTTTTAGTTTAGTTGCATGTTTAGATTCTTGATTATGATAGATACTACACTACTTTAGTTCTAATCATAGTTTTATTGTTTATTTGATTTTTTTTTTTGTGCGAGGTACAAAAGAAGAATAAGAGTAAAGAAAGAGAAGGCTCTTTTCTTTCGGCCGGCCAAAAGAGAGGAACAAAAGACCCCACATTCTCCCAGTTTGCAAGGTTGGTAAGCGATCACTTTTCCTTTGAAACCCTCGATTTTTGGCAATCACAATTCTTTTCATATTGTTAATCATAGTAAACACATGATAACATGATGAACACACACTCTTTTTTAACACTACAGCTTTTTGGCGATCACGGCGGGACTTGTCTTGCCGTTTCTCTCTTTTTACTCTTGTTTATTCCATTGGGCACCCTCGGTGCACCGCTTGTGTCCCTTGGACACGTTTGATGGTTTGTTGGTTGGTTACTTGACTTTTATCCCCACGTACACCTCGTGCACATCCCCTTGTGGCAAAATTTTGCCCTCCCTTGATTGCCTTGAGAAGTGGTATTAGAAAGTGTGTTTGTTCAGATTGATATCCATGTGTTGCATGATTGGTCTATATGTTCAAATTGCCGTCGCATGAGCAGTTGATTTCTTAGTCATCTTGTTGTTTGAAGAGTGGATTGCCCATGATCTTGCTTCTTATTTGTTGCTTTTGGGACCTAAAGCGCATATGTACAGGGAGACGCGTTTCATGAAGTGCGTCGCCCTAACAAGACACGATCTAGTGCCCTTTATCCTCCTTGTTGCCCGAGCTTCTATGAACAAGAGGGATTACTGTTTTGAATCACGTCGGTGAACAGCGACGCTATTCAAGCTCTCATCCCTGTTGGTCATTAGCACTCGGATCATTGATCTTATTGCTACCTATATTTATTTATTCTACATTATAGGCCATCCAGGCCACAGGTCATTTGTATCGGGGCCCACCCTCCTCCTCTATCGTTGTGAGTGAAGCCGTAGAGCATAACGGTGGAAATTGAATTGAAACTAGGATCTTACCCATTGAGAAAATTTGAACTTAAAAATTCAATTAACCCAACAAGTAACTTTCAAAACAACGTAAGCATCCATTTGGTTGTTAATCTGTGCAAACTTGATTGAAGTAATTGTCATCTCAATACAATGATGCTAAGTTCAGGTAGAACTATCGGCATAGTTGCCTTTGAACAAGAAGATCTGGTCGAGTATGAGGGAGATGCCTATGCCCCTCAGGTTCATGGTACATCCTATTCTGAAGATGAAAGGGACGCTTATATCTCCGACTATCACGATCAATTCCAATCTGTTCATGAGGGAGATGCTCATGCCCCTCAGTATCATAATGACCCGATCTACGGTCAATATCACCCAGATTTGGGCAATCATTCACATATTCATGTCATCTCTAATCCTACTGTTGAAAGAGCCCAAGACCAGACTGGGCCCTCTATCGATCATCCTTCTGATCTTACTACTCTCATGGGAGCTCTGTCTAATCATGTGGATCCCTGTCAATTTGACGCCATTCAATCAATCTTAAAAGGGAAAGCTCCTCTGCATCCTTCCGAGCCAAGCCCTGTGGTTCATCCTACTGCTTATCAAGCTCCCACTCAAGCCATGGAAGGTCTCCGTATTTCCACTCCACAGCACAGAAGCCCTCAACAGTCTGGTTCACAGCACCCTGTCAGGCCACAAACCCCAATCTATCAGAATGCCTTCGGGCACGGCGAGAACACCGCCAGTTCACAACCTCACTGTCCCCGCATCCCTGCTTATTCGCAGAGGCAGTCTTTTCAACAACCACCACCTCCACCAACAGATTCTACCACCCAACTCCTACTTAACAAGTTGTCCCAGATGGATGAGCGGTTCAAGAATCTTGAAAAGAATATGGACAGCAAGGCCGCTCCTGAACTCTCTGTTCCTGATTTGCCAGTATTCCATCTCCTACCTTCTGAAATGCCAATTTACAGAAAGTAGAACGACACAGGCAATCCTTTCTTTCACATCAAAGAATTTCTATATGAATCATCCTTCTGGCGACACGATAAAAAAGCACTGGCATTCCTCTTTAGAAGGTTGTTGGAAGGATCGGCCTTGGAGTGGTTCTTCTCTTTAGACCCCAGTGAGGTAGAGAATTTCGACGTGATGTTGAAGAAATTCCTGCAAAGGTACAAAGACAGGGTGGCACCTACCTTGTCTATCATTGACTTATTCAATGAAAAGATGAAGCCGGATGAAGACTTCATAGTGTTCGCCGATAGATGGCGAGGGATGGCTGAAAAGATAAGAGACCAGTTGTCCGAACAAGAATTGGTAAAGATGATGATTGCCAACGCCACTCTACAGTACAAGCTTGTGTGGACCCTAAATAACTGGACTACCATGGCAGATCTATATGAGAGAGCATGTTATGCTCAGAATGCATTCAAGGATTCCACCTTTGCTAGTGTCTTCGATCCTCATCGACCCAATAGACCTCCACCCCAGAAGTCTATTATCCTCAATTCTTCTATGGGTCCAACTACTGAAGGTACATTGTCCCATGAACAGGTCAGTACAACGAACAATAATCAGCACCAGTTTATGAGAAATCAGCAGCAATATCAGTCACCCAAGCCCCAAAACCAGCAGGGTTATAGGCCTCCCACTAAGCAACTTCAGTCAACACTGCAACATTCTCATCAGCAAGTATACAATCAACCTCGGCAGCCGCCGAATTACACTCATGTTCCTCCTCCTAATGATTATACACAGCAGAGGAAACCTCCTGGTCCTAGAAGGTCAGTATACCCCCAATTACCAGAATCCCTCACAGATATATTCAACGCCCACATGGCGGCCAACGCCTTAGTGTTGCCAAAGGAAAGGACCGTCTGGCCATCAAATGTTGACATGTCCCGTTTCTGCGTGTTCCATCGTCAACTGGGACATACGGTGGATGCCTGCTTTCACTTTCGGGACTATATTCATGACCTCAATGATCAAGGAGGGATTGATTGGGAAGAGATGAAAAAGTACATAGCCACCTTGAAGGCGAAAAGACCACAGCAGCAACAACAACAGCTACAGCCCCCACAGCAGCAACAGCCGGTACAAAGGGCCCCGATACAACAAGCAGCACCATAGAATATGGGCATAGTACAAAACCCGTTGCTAAAACATCAAAATCAAATTGCCCCCATTTTGACAGGTAGTCAGTCTGAGGCTAGTAGTGGGCAACAATGGAAAGTGGAGGATTCGTCCTCTATCTATTTAGCAAGTCAAATGTCAAGCACTGCCGAGCAACCGCCTCGCCGCATTCTCCGCATACCTAAACTACAACCTATAACCATTAAACCTATTCCACCCTCCACCACCACATCCTCACCAAGCAACCCTCCGCAAACCAACTATACACCCCTCATGCCATCCAGACCATTACTCCATATGCCATTCCCAACATCACCTACAACAACCACTCACCCCGATACCCTACAACCCTCCAAACCACTCATCCGCACAGTACCCCCACCAAATAACCCATCACCGTCACTTGCTCAACCCCAACCCTCCAATCCACTCATCCTAGTTCCCTTACCTCCACCAACACCCCGTCACCAAGCCATTACGCCTTTCAAACCACTCCTCAACATGGTAGTGCTCAAGATAACGCCTGGAGCTTCTGCTATTGAAGAACGTACTCTCTAAAGCGGCCGAATATTCAACAAGGTGTTCCCCCAATCTATAGTGTGAGACGGCCTGTTACAGCTGTAGGCGCCCGGAACATCCCCGCCGCTACTGTCTCCTTCGGGCGAGGGCTTCTCCGTTCATCTTAGTACTGCGGCGATTTGGACGGGGTTAGGAATTGAAGTATGTGATCGCCAGGAGCATTACCTTACGATCCTTGTGCTCCGCAGGATGATGAGGTTGATCGCGTTCTGGTAGAGCGGGGATAGTGGGTTCCTCTTTTCTGCCTCCGGCCGGCCGAAGAGGGAGAGCTCGGTAGTCCACCCGCAGAATCTGGTAAGAGCCCCTAAGAGAAAAAAGACAAAAGAAAGTAAAAAGAACCAATTAGAACTGTGATATGTAGAGTCTATTCATGCAAATATGTAAATAAACTAAAATTGAAAGGGGACGCACCGGATGGGTGTTTGGGGAGGGAAGGTGACCATATGTTATGACCACCCACCTCTCGTTTTTTGTTTGAAACCTCTGGGGGTGAAGGGTGCTAAGTCATCCTAAGATGCATGCATGCAGATGGGTTGCTTGTGTGTGGTAATAGTGAAAAGTAGAAGTAATGTGGTAAAAGGAAAAGAGCAGGATGAGAAGATGATGCTACGGAGTGGATGAATGGTGGGAATGCAATGAGAAATAAAAGGAGAAAAGTAAGGAGAGAGTTAAGAAAACATGCCCATTTGGAATGAGGAGGATTCCTCTGCTTCTTCTGACTCGTCGACTGCCAAGGCTTTCTCCCACTTGAAGCTCTTCAATCTCTGGCCTCGCAAACTGAAACCTTTCCAACTCCTTGCCAGCCCCCTTTTCTCGAGGGGACATGGAGGGTTTAAATAGGTGAAGGGAAAATATGAGGCAAAAAGGGGTCTAAATCCCCGTAAATCCATTAGAACCAATAGGAAATAGTCAGAGATCAGAGGTCGTGCTGTGGCAGTCGCCGGAGCGGGGAGTGATCGAAGTAGTGGGGGATGAGAGTGGCGAGTGGAGGAGATCGTGGGAAGACGAGGTCAAGGTGGAAGTTAGGAGAATGGATGGCCAACTATCCTGCCTCCCACTTCCGTGGAAGGCCAGGTAGTTGGCCTTCCATGAAAAGGTGGAAGGCAGCCGAGTTGGCCTTCCAAGGGTGGTGGAAGGCATGGGGTGGCCTTCCAAGAGTAGTGGAAGGCAAGGAGTGGCCTTCCACGGGTGGTGGAAGGCAAGGGGTGGCCTTCCACGGGTGGTGGAAGGCAGGTTGGTTGGCCTTCCACGAAAAAGGTGGTGAAAAGTGAAAAAGGTGTCCAAAAGGTGGAAGGCAAGGTAGTTAGCCTTCTAAGGGTGGTGGAAGGCAAGGGTTGGCCTTCCACGGGTGGTGGAAGGCAGCCTGGTTGGCCTTTGACGAAAATGTGGTGAAAAGTGAAAAAGGTGGCCAAAAGGTGGAAGGCATGGTAGCTGGCCTTCTAAGGGTGGTGGAAGGCAAGGGGTGACCTTCCACGGGTGGTGGAAGACAGGCTGGTTGGCCTTCCACGGGTGGTGGAAGATAGGCTGGTTGGCCTTCCACGGATCGTGGAAGGCGAGGGGTGGCCTTCCAAGGATGGTGGAAGGCGGGCTGGTTGGCCTTCTACGGGTGGTGGAAGGCGAGGGGTGGCCTTCCAAGGATGGTGGAAGGCAGGCAGGTTGGCCTTCTACGGGTGGTGGAAGGCGAGGGGTGGCCTTCCAAGGATGGTGGAAGGCGGGCTAGTTGGCCTTCCACGAAAAGGTGGCGAAACCCAAGATTGGTTAATGGGCTTGATTATTTAGTGGGCTGAGAAAATTGGATGGATTAAATAATATGGCTAAGGTGATGGGTTTGATGGTGATGGGCCAATGGTGACTGGGGTTTATGACCGAAAGGGGTCCAAAATCGGTGTCTACAACAGCCAGTAGAAGAAGTCCAGAATGGTACCCATAATGACTTGTTGAAATAGCTGGATAGAACACCGGCACGCATCTCCATATTAGAGCTGATCAAGAGATCTAAGGTCCATCAAGAAGCCCTAATGGAATACCTACAACAGGTAATGGTCAGCGAAGATGTGCCGGTGGAAAAGATTACCGCATTGTTGATACCCCAGGGGGATCAACCCTCTATATCTTTCCATACCTCTAAACTGACACCACTGGCAGCAAGGAGCATGGCATTAAGTATAACTGTCAACATATGTAAAAAAGCTGTGGATACCTATTTAGTAGACACCGGTGCATCTATCAATGTGTTGCCACCGAGAACCCTGGAGCTCTGTGGGGTCCCGAAAGAAAAATGGATGCCCTCTCTCATTTCCGTTACTGCCTATGATAACTCTACCCGTTCTTCTCTGGGGATGGTCTATTTAAAGGTAGAGTTAGGTCCTGCTTGCCATGCTGAAGTCGAATTTCATATTCTTGAAATCGACCCTTCACTGAAAGGCATACTTGGTCGTCCTTACATCAAGTAACTTGAGGCGATTCCATCGACGAGCCATCAATGCCTCAAGTTCCCCCACAAAGGACGTATCATCAAAGTTACTAGCATGCCTATCCTTGCTGCAACCCATTCACTGAATGTGAGTCCCAACCCAACCCCTCAAAGGCCAGTCATCTCCTTATACCAAACCCACACCCTTTTGGTAGATCCTTTCGAGCATACTGTACTTACATCTTACCTGATCAATGCTGTAAAGCGGAAGAAGTTCATGAATACTCCAGGCTGGAACATCATGCTGAAAGTGGGATATCAACCTGGAAAGGGTCTGGGTACCCGACTGCAAGGAAGAATTAAACCAGTGACAGATGAGAGAAGAGTACCTGGCGACGGCCTAGGTTATAGGCCGGAGAAGGTGAGGCATAGTATTGTGGAACAACAAGAAGGTGAAGATGGTCAGAAAACATGGAAAACCATGATTACCCCCTGCAAAGAGAACCGAGATCCCTTGACTTGGACCTTGTCTACTCATTTTGTTAAAGGGCCCGTTATTTAACATGATCACGACAACAAAGTAGTGATCACCTCTCATTTTGACCTGCATGATGTATATGGGAAAGACCTGGCTAGACATTGTTCTCCACTGCTGACATACCAATCTCTAGAGGCTCTGCGGCCAATGAAAAAGAGGAAGACACAAGATCCGGAATGTGAATGGTACCGCTGGTTTGACATGTGGGACTTGTATATTGCACTGAGCATACTATTCTTGAACCCATCAGAACCAAAGTGGCCGCCACTGGTAGATGAACTAATCGAGAGGCCCGGGGCCATCTTCGACAAAAGGATTTTGCTAGCAGAAGAAACATATGAAGGGGAGCCAGATGACCCCTATGAAGCTGGTTATACCACTGATCTCCTATGGAGGGGAACCTATCCCTCCCATGTTTTCACACTCCATGCCTTGTTCCGCACTCTGCTCCTAATCCCGGACTTGGTCGTGGGTTATTACTGAAGACATTCCACGGGCTCCGCCCATTACTATTACTATATCCCCTCAGGATCTCATCCCTCGGATTCCTCTTAATTTCGAGAGGATCTATGATCTGATTTGGGACATATTACTGTATAATCCCCCTAATCCCTGAACACTGGTGCCGGTACCTCCATCACTTCCTTCTCCCTTCATCTACATCCATTCTTGCTATATGTTAAACTTAAATAATTCACAAAAAAAAAATGCCAATTTGGCAACTTCTTCCTCCCAAATCCTCGTCGATGAAACATCCTACTTGTCCGACTATACCCCATCTCGGGGGTCATTCGGGCAAGATTCCCTTCTAGATTTGCCCTGCCCCTCCCCGCTGGAGGATTCACCTATATTCCCACCTGCATCCCCTGATTTTTATCCTTCTTCGTCCTCATTAAGTCAGGATAGGGAGTCTAGTAAAGTTAGGGAGTCTAGTTCTAGGCAGGTCAATCAGGTTGGGAAGTTTAGGAAGTTTAAGGGTAGATAAGTTCTAGATAGATACCTCCAGGAGTTAGCTTTACGATGCCTTTCTTGCTATCAGATTCCTCAGCTATTAGAAAATCAATCCAAATGCCAGAAGAATGTGAAGTCGATGAGTTAGGTGATGATGGATACGGGGTATATGAGTTGTTACATGAGAAAGACCCTATTAATGAAGGAGGAGAAGACAACGAGGATGCGGATGAGGCATATGCCAGTAGAGTGAAGAGATTTGATGAACCCTCAGCCATTGTAGAAGAGCCTACCAAAGAGATCAATCTAGGGACCGAAGATGAACCTAAGGTTGTCCTCGTCAGCAAGAATCTGTCTGAGGTAGATGAAGAGGCAGTGGTCCGAGTTCTCAAAGATTATAAGGACACCTTTGCCTGGAGTTACGAGGATATGCCGGGGTTAGACTCATCACTAGTGGAACATAGATTAACCTTGAAAGAAGGAGCGAGCCCGGTAAAACAAAAGTTAAGGCGATTCCACCCTCAAATAGCTTTGAAAATGAAGGAAGAGGTCGATAAGCTACATAAAGCCAAATTCATTAGAGTTGTCCTCTATCCGCAATGGGTGGCCAATATAGTCCCGATTATGAAAAAGGATGGGAGGGCCAGAATCTGTATTGACTTTCGAGATTTGAAACGGGCATGTCTTAAAGACGATTTCCCACTGCCTCACATAGATGTACTTATTGACAACACTACTGGCTATGAAACTCTGTATTTATGGATGGGTTCTCGGAGTATAATCAGATTAAGTTGGCAAAAGAGGATCAAGAGAAAACATCATTCACCACACCTTAGGAAACTTATTGCTATGTCGTTATGCCATTTGGATTGAAAAATGCTAGAGCCACTTATCAGAGAGCCATGATGGCGATATTCCATGACATGATGCACATTAACTTAGAGGTGTATGTGGATGATCTGCTAGTGAAATCTAAGACAAAAGCTGAGCATGCTAGAGTTCTAGCAAAGGTTCTGGAGAGGTCGAGAGAATATCAGTTGAAGATGAACCCCAAGAAATGTGTATTCGGGATATCCTCAGGGAAGTTACTTGGATTCATTGTCAGTAAGCGGGGCATTGAGATCGATCCCAACAAGGCCAAGGCTATTAGAGAGATGCCGCCTCCCAAGAATTTGAAGGAGTTAAGAGGATTAATCGGGAGGTTGCAATTTATTCGCCGATTTGTCTCCTAACACTGGCAAAGGTGCAAGCCGTTTTACGAGCTTACTAAACCGGGAGTCAAGTTCGATTGGGACGATAAGTGTCAGGAGGCATTTGATGGATTGAAAAATTATTTAGCAAGTCCTCCTGTTTTGAGACCACCATCTCTGGACAAACCTTTGATTCTATATATTTCTGTCCTGGATGATGCAGTGGGGGCCGTCTTGGCACAAGAGGATGAAGAAGAAAAGGAGAGGGCAGCCTATTATCTCTCAAAACTTCTCAACCCTACTGAACAGAGGTATACAGCGATGTAGAAAACATGTGCAACACTTGTATGGGTGGTCCAGAAGTTGAAGCATTATTTCTTGGCCCATGAAGTTCATCTCATCACTAGGATGAATCCCATTAAGTTCCTTCTGGAGAAATCCGTCCTCACTGATAGGTTGGAACGATGGCAGAGCTTTCTTTCCCAATTCGACATCATTTACATTCAACAGAAAGCGATTAAAGGCTATGCCATAGCAGAACATCTTGCTCATCACCCTCTTCCTCGATTTGATCCGGTCTGATCAGAGTTTTCAGATGAAGAACTAATGTCCATAAACAAAGTCAATGATGATATGTGGACTCTGCATTTTGATGGAGCTTTAAACTCTCACGGTAAGGGTATCGACATTGTTCTCCTATCACCTGAAGGTGTCACCATTCCACAAGCTTTTCAGCTTGACTTCTATGTCACTAACAACATAGCTGAGTATGAGGCTCTCCTTGCCGGCCTCGAGGCCGCTCATCTCCATGGTGCCACCAAACTGAGAATTGTGGGTGATAGTCAATTAATTCTTCGCCAAGTGCTTACCAAATATCGCACTCTTGATCCTAAACTCAAGCTTATCAGGAACTCACCTCAGCTTATGCCAAGCTTTTCACCAAATTGATCTTTATCCATGTTTCCCGGAATCAGAACATTCTAGCTGATGCTTTGGCTTCTCTCGCATCTTCCCTAATTTTTACAATCAGCAGGCAATCTAAGTCCATTACTGTCCATAGGCGTCTTTCTCCTGCCGTGAAAGACCCTTCTTTCCTTAAAGTTAAAGAGAAGTTGCTGAAGAAGGTTAGAGATAGGGATATTGTGGAAAAAAGAGAGATCATGCTGCTAGACTGGTAACAAGAAATGAAAGACGAGGATAAACCATGGTATTATGAGATTGCTAAGTACTGTGAAGATCAGTCATACTCCGAAGAAGCCACTACTGAGGAGAAGAGAGCTATCAGGAGAGTTGCTCAGAGGTACACCTTAGTTGGAGGAACTTTATACAAACGTGGATTTGATGGTATTCTCTTAAGATGTCTAGATGAAGATGAGCTTTGGAAGATCATGGAAGGAGCTCATGCTGGAGTTTGTGGTGGCCATGTTAACGGATAGATGCTATCAAAGAAAATCCTTAGACAGGGATATTACTGGCCAACCATGGAAGAATATTATGTAGGATATGTCCGTAGGTGTGCTAAGTGTCAGCTTCATGCCGATAGGATCCATTCCCTCGCATCTTCACTCCATCCTGTTTCATCCCCATGGCCTTTCTCCATGTGGGCTTTCGACATCATTGGTCCCCTTGGTAATCTTGATTCTGCCACCAAGCAAAAAACTTTCATCCTCACAGTAATAGAATATTTCACCAAGTAGGCAGAGGCCGAAGCATACACGGAGATCAAAGCATCAACGGTTTGCAAGTTCATCATGAGGAACATCATCACTAGATTTGGAATCCCAAGCACCATCATCACCGACAATGGACCGTAGTTCATATCACAAGAGCTGAAGGACCTCTGCAACAGGTATAAAATTGCATTGCATCATTCATCTCATTATCCGCAAGGCAATGGCCAAGCAGAGGCAACCAATAAAACTCTGATAAAAATTATCAAGAAAACGTGTAAGTCTAATAAGTTCTCGGACTAGCCAGAAAAATTAGTTGAGGCTCTATGGGCATATCGAACTTCAATCCACACTCCCACTGGGCAAACTCCTTATTCCCTAATATTTGGAATGGAGGCGGTAGTTCCATATGAAGTCCTCATCCCATCATTAAGAGTACAATTGAGCAAGGAATTTTCCATTGATAAGTATCACTCCTCACTCCTTGCTCAATTGGAACTCTTAGATGAGAAAAGATGGTCAGTTGCCAATCATGCAAGAGTGTATCAGAACAGACTAGCACGTTTCTACCAAAAGAAGGTCATTGAACGAAAGTTTAAAGTTGGTGAGATGGTTGTGAAAAGAATCTTTGTAAAACCTGGTGGTCCACGTTCTAAGCTCCAACCCAGCTGGGAAGGACCGTATGTCATATCACATGTTTTTCTTGGTAACGCTTATCGCTTAGTCAATGCAGAAGGACAAGAGCTAACTCACCCCTGGAATGGTTTGTATATTAAGAAATACTACCCTTAGTGTAATTGATCAGCATGGTGCAAGGATCAGTGGAGTTGAAAAATTCGAAAACTCAGATTCCCATATTAATCTTTGGTAACCTAATCTAAACATATTATTGCACACAAACACGTTTGATTTGCGAATAACAAGACATGCGAAGCCTGAGGAACATCGAAAGCTTGACTAATAGAGGAAAAGTACAACTCATTCTTTTCAAAACAAAACTCCTATTTTTACTCTTGACCGCGAACGATGGAACGAGGCTTAGAATAGACTACTGACAGTACCCGCCATCCTAGTAGGAGGCCGTCATAAAAAAAAAAGGGGGAGATCCGCCTCGCAAAAGAAAAAAAAAGGCAAGAGCAAAAGCCAAACCAAATCAAAAGGCCACCCAATATTGCAAATGCTAATACAAAAGGCCACAAAATCAAATGAAAAGGGAGCGTAAGGTCATTAAATACCCCGCAAAATAAGAATGACCGAATCCCAACGGATAACAGGGTAGAAGGGACATCTTTCTGAGTCTCCAGAACCTTCTTGCGGGCTTTCTAAACCAATTATTCCCTTCATTCTAAAGAGGCGTACCCCAAACTTAAGGGATAGCCACAGTCGACTAAGGGTCGGACCATCGAATGGGATCACGATTCCAAACATAATTCAAGCACGACAAGTCTGGAATAGGTCATTAAAAATTGATGTAGGAATTAAGTTGACGAATGGATATGCTCTTTCGATCCGAGTTCCATGTTGATCTTTAGTTTACTCAGTTAATTGAATATTTCAAAATCCAAAAAAAAATGAATATTGCAAAACCCAAAAAATTGAATATTGCAAAACCCAAAAAAATTGAATATTTCAAAACCCAAAATAAATTGAATATTTCAAAACCCAAAAAAAATTGAATATGGCAAAACTTCGAAAATTAGATATTTATAAATATGTAATTGGAAAATAAAAATATTTCAATTAGCATTTGTTTGTCGCATCACGCGCGTATTGCATTTTTTTACCTTCAGTGAGCATTTGCATGCTTGTATGTTGCATTTTACTTCCTTTTAATAATCCTTATTCACCTTTGTTAAATAAAGGCTTCGCCCCTTGACCCGTCTACCAAGGATAGGATTAAGTAACTGGCTACTTAAGTGGGCAAGGGCTAAGCCTGAACATACATTTAATTTGTTCATTAAGCCATACGCAGGAATGGAAAAGGAAAGGCAGTGAAAAACAACAGCAAGACAACTCAAGCATGAAGAAAAGTCCTTTCATATATCACAAAGAGTTCGTACAACATGGAAGTCCATCCACAGGACTCCAAAACAAAAGAAAATACATGCTGGCAGCCCTCATAGCTGACTCTCTCCCGCACCCTCGTCCAGTTGGCTCTGCACCTCATCCCGGACATCTGGACCTCGAGCTGGCAGCGGCAGTGGTCCCATGACGCTTGGCCCTGCCTGGCCAGAGGATACTGCAATGCTGGTGGTGAAGGCACTCGCCTATCCCCACTCCAACGCCCGCTAGCGCGCACGCTGGTAGCGAGCCTTAATGCTCTGGCACTTGTGCTACGCCACCGATAGTCGTCCCTGGAGACTCTCCAACCGGGACCGATCTTGATCCCTCTCCTCCGTCAAGACCTCCAGCCGAACCTGGAGATGTGCAAGCTCACGAGAGAGGTCGCCCGTGGAGAGCCTGGCTAGCTGCTCCTCCAGCTCTGCGACTTGGGCTGCTGAGCTGCGGGCCTGCAACAGAAGACATCATCAGCTAAGAGATCAAGCAAGCAAAAGACATCATGCAAGGAGCAAGTTGAGGGCTTACCCGAGCAGCAGCATCTTCCTCAGCCTGAGTGGCTCGGCGAATGGCAAAGGCTAGCTGACCTCGCAGGTCAGCTATAGCAGCTTCGTGGGCAGCCGAAAAGGAGGAAGGACCGGCAGCAGCAGAAGGTGAGAGGGTCGCCGCATGGGTATAAGCAGCACGCTGTAACGAAAGGGGGACCACCGTCAGTGTACAAGTGTCAAAACAATTTAATAATAAAATGGAGCGTTCATAACATCCATGTCATTCATGCATAGTGCTTACCAATTCGTCCAATTCCTTTTGGACCCGCTTCAACTGGGCCTCAGCGTCTTGGAGGTGGCTGCAGAGTGTGATGATGGTTGCATCCCGAGCATCCTACATTTTTCATGACATGTCATGCATTTACAAATTTAAACAAGATAATTAATAAAATGAAAGAAGCATTCACAAGCATGCATATCATATACTCACATTGAGAGGTCGAAGAACCTGGAGGTGGGCCGCGTAGTGGGCCCGATAGTGCTGCAGGTAAGCGTCGCTGCTCACCGCTTGCGACTCCACTGGGACCTCGTATCGGTGCCAGTCATCTTGCTGATCTGGGAATTTGGCACTCCAATCCGTGCGGGCCTGCTTCCCCCGCATCGACCTCCCGATCCCCTCCGGGATCTCCTCCTCCACCCACTCCTGATGCAGACCCAATGTCTGCATCGCCAGCCTCAGGCACAAGAGGGCGATCTCGTTCATGCAGTGTAGCCACACCTGGCGCCCAAACCTGCCTCGCCCGTGCTCCACCCATGGTTGTTTGTCATCATCCATACCCAGATATGGACGCCAGATAACCTGCATTCATATAGGTTCATTGCATTGCATTTAATTAATAAAACATCTAAATTATCAATCGAATATGCAATTAAATAAATGCTAATCTAAAAACACATTAACCAAAAATAATTAATAATTTAACAATTTAACAATAGATAACTAATAAAATGTGAAACATAAAAGAATTTTAAAACTTACCAACAACTCTGGGTAATCAAGGAATTGACGGCGGAGGGCCGTCAACTAGTGATGCTGTGGCGCCGTGTCCACCACCGGATGCCAACGCCGGGCAAGCGGAACTACTGCCGGCTGTGTAGATGGCCTCGCTCGGCCCAGAGGAAAATAAAAATACGTCCACACCTGCATCAAAAAGCATGTAGTTAGGATTACACACATTGAATAAAGAGCATTTAATGAAATGAACAAATATAAAATAAACCAAGTACCTGAAGAAACGGCGCAAAGCCACTGATGGTCTCCCGGTCAGGTGTGCCAGTGAAGAGGTTAGTGAAGAGATGGGCCAGAAGGGCCGCACCCCATGCATACTCGCCTAGGCGGTCAAGATCTACCAAGAGACTCAGGAAGCGACAATGGATGTAGTCGCCCTTCGTCCCGAAGAGAAGCCTACCAAAGAAGAAGGCTAAGAATCTCCTAAGGTCTCTATCTACCCTGATCCTATCACTAAGATCCTGACCATATATCTCGCTGGCCGCCCTGGTCAGTTTGGATCTCAACTCAGTCCGGGACTCGTCAGGCTGCTGCCTAGGCTCCTCTAGTCCTAGGGATCTCTCCACCGCTGTCCTGAGAAGGGTCCGGGATTCCCGGCCTTCCAATCCTGTGCACTCTAGGCCCAGCAGTTCCTGAGCCAGCCCGTGGTAATCGGGATACGTAACCCCGCTCATTGCCCGGCCTTCCACTCGAAGGCCGGTGATCTGTCACACGTCCTCGAGACTGGGGAGCATGTGTCCCTAGGGCATCATAAAGTCCCTGCTCTCGGCGTGCCACCTCTCCTTAAGGACCTGGAGCAATACCAGGTCGATCCAGAAAGGTTATATCTCTAATATCTCTCAGAATCCCATCTCCGCCAGTCTCTCCTTTTGAAAGTCCGGGAGACCCCGGTAGGCGGCCACCACCAAGTCCTAGGAGATCCTGGTCCTCATCGTGCCTTGCAATTTTCAACCAGGATCATCATCAGAACACTAATAATCAATTTTTAAATTAATTTGGAGAATTAATCCCCATTTTTAAATCACGTCAGGGTACGGGGACGAGTTTCAAAAGGCGTCCCTGTCTCCAGACGCCTTTCATCACAGGTTTCAAGAATTTGTGGCCGGGCCATTTTCCCTCTTTAAAATTGGAATTTAAGTACTATAAAGAGTGTCCTGAGGCTTACCAAACGAGGGACTGCCTCCTCGGCTGGTGCTGCCACTTCCTCACCTGCTGGAGCAGCCGGAGGGGCTTCCTCGGCCTCTATGAAGGCCGCCGCCTCTATGAGCGCCAATTCCTCGGTCGGCGGGACTTCCTCCTCGCCCACCTCCACCACTTCAACGGCGGTGACTCGCTGCAGCTTGCCACCCACGTCACTTGGTCCTCCTCGCTCCATGGTCGGGCACGAGAAAGGGAGATGGAGGGATAGAGAGAGAGGACTCGTGAGAGCTAGAGAGAGAAAGAGATCGCGAGAAAGCTTGAAAAAGAGAGAGGCTAGGGATGAGCGGAGGTCGCCGGAGGAGCTCGCCAGAGTCGAGAGAGAGGCTGGAGCTGAGGGAGATGGCCGGAGAAGGAAGGGGCTCGCCGGTCGCCGGAGAGAAAGAAGGAAGAAGAGAGAGAAAGTAAGAGAGTGAATGAGGAAGAAAGGGACTCGGGCTTGCAAGCCCTTGTTTGAATTCTTTAAATCGCGTCTTGGGACAGCGACGCTATTTAGGGGCGGCAACAGGAATTTTTGAAATAAGTGAAACGCGTCCCCCTATGGCGACGCCTTTTGGACTTTACCGCCTCTTCTATTCATGGCCGTACCACGAGAGTTTGAAAAGACTGGTTATTCGCGTCTTGTAAGGATGACACCATTTAGTAGATTAATTGCTGGAGATCTCTGGAAAATAGGAGAGAGAGAATTGAAAGGCGTCCCGATGGTCAGACGCGATTCAAGGTTCTTTAAGGATTAATTTTTAAATTTCAAAATTGATTAAGATTGAAAAGCGTCTCTCTGAGTCGACGCGATTTCAATTAACTGAAACCGAGGGTTCATATTTTGAGGAAAAATCACAGTTTCATTCAAGGAAAAATTACAAGAAGACTGTAAAGCATTAAAGGAGGATTTCTACTATATTAAGGTTGGATTTCTTCATTAAAATAAAATAAGAGATACATCAAATTGGAAGAGAGTGAGAGCTTTCAAGGTCGAACTTTCTTGAGCTCCTTTACATATGATTTACACAGTTCCTTATTAGCTTCATGAGGAGTTTTCGCACAACGGGTGAATCCGATGTTCTAACGAGTTGCAATAAGTTCGATCGCCTCAAAGTCTTCATCAGTTCCTAATGCCCGCTTCTTGATTGGAGAAAGAGAAGATATTTCTGTAAATTCATAGCGAGGCAAGCCAAGCTTAGGATGACACCGCTGTGGATTATAAAGGACGAACTCGGTTGCCCCGATCAATTGGAGCTCTATACCAGCACCACGGCGCACTCGAATTGCCTTTTCCATGAGAGCAAGTGGCGTGGATTCGAATCCAGTTCTGGGCATAGTCTTGAAATAAGTGTGCCAGTCAGCTCGAGTCTTGAGGTTGGGTACTCGATTGGTCATGTTATCATTGAATTTCACAATGTTGGCAATATGGAAGATAGGACTGCGCTAATATGCCTGAGATATCCTTGGAACTTTCTCCTCATTATGGTTGAATTTGAAGTGGAATTCCACCTACAGAGCCAAGAGTAGCATGCTGCCATAAGGAGGTTGGCCCGTAGAAGCTACAGAGAGCCCACTATAAACGTAGGCAAGAACCGCTGTGCTAATCTGCTTCCCTTCAAAAATCTCATTGATTGCGCTGATTTGATCATCTTCTAGAACATTGTCTTAGACAGGGAATAATAGTGCTCCAGCTAAGCACGTGGTGAACGCCTTCATCACGTTCTCTGTATCTTCATCCTTGAGATCTTCTATCTTCTTCAAAGTCCATTCAGCTAATTTAGTAAGATTGATCCCTTTCTTGGTAAGACAGCATTGAATTTCCTTTGAGGGCTTCATAATCTTTTCTAATAATTGTTGACCCGTGATTCTTTCCCTCATGAATATCATCTCACTCAAATCAGGTTCATCATTGTTGACTTTGAGCTTAGGAAGGCCCAATAAGAGTTCGGCTTCTTCTAAGAGGATGGTGGCTTCGAACGTGGTAAAGAGGAAAGTATGAGTTTGTGGATGCCATAATTCGATCAAAGCGCCCATCGCAACCAAATCTATGGTTGTGCTCTTGTAATGTTTGGCATGGACTATCAATCCTTGGATATGCCACTTGGATACATAATATTGGATAGAGAGATTGATCTTGTTAACTAGCTTTTGGACCCATGGAAGTGAAGAAAAGCTTCTTGGACCGGAGAAGAAAGGATATATTTGGATGGAGAGTCCCAGCCGTGACTAAAAAGACGGTTATCTCTACCCTGTACTCTTTTATGTAATTGATTTGCATTCGCATTATTATATGACAAATAGTTATTAGATACATCAAGGGCCTTGTGGTTTTGATGAAACTGGAATTTGAGTCCCCCCCAACAAAAACAGTGATAGTTCCAGAGGATTCTTAATCATATGGATAGGCCGTTAGATTGTTAATTAATGGGGATGAAGGTTCCACTTTTGTGAAACGGTGCGTGGATAAACGAGCTTTGTCTTAGCACTAAATTACAAGAACCGATATCTTGACTCGTTAATGACAATTTAACAATATTATCCTTGATTAATTTTTATTTTATTTTATTTTATATTTTCCTTTTAGCCCAACATGTATCATGTAGGACTTTGATATAATTGTGATAAAGATTAATTCCTGATTAAATTTTAGCCCATTGATCCAATAAATCCCAACATGATATGAAATATTCCATTCTGAGTTGAGTATCTTGATTATCTTTGAGGTTTGCTTGAAGATATCCTTGGAGTTCTATCCTTTTTTAGATCTCTCACCCAACATTTCTTGTTTTCTCTTAAGATCCGTCATGATTGCAGCACTTCCACATTGGCTGGTAACCGCTCTTCATGACGAAACCTGTAGGGTTTGTGACCTAGGGTACTTCTTAATCGTAGAAGTTGATCGACCTTTTGTTTCCTTTGTCTCCCTCATCCAGATAAGATTGATTCCATTGATCTCTTCAAGTTATGCTCACTTATTGTTTTGAGAAAGATTCCTATCACATGATGTTAAGAGCATGTCACATCACACCTTGGCATCACCTTTTCAGTACATTTCACTCCCTTGCAAAGTCAATGCCAAGGTGGGGCAGCTGTAGATATGCTAACTTTTACATCATATTGAGTAAATTTCATGTCACAATGATAATGCCCCAGAATGCTCTGATGTTTAATCATTAATTAATTTTATTGATTTTCTCGAAATTTGTTGAATCACGTCGTGTATACACGACGCCATTTAGATTCTTAGCAGAAATCAATTCGGAAGGCCGTCTTCACATCTAACTGTCAGATTTTGTAATCATTGTATGCAGTAATAGCGAGAAGAATTCTGATAGACTTAATCATGGCCACAAGTGAGAAGGTCTCGTCATAGTCAATGCCTTGCCTTTGACGACAACCCTTCGCCACTGACCTTGTCTTATAAGTCTCAATTCGTCCATCCGCACCAATCTTTCTTTTAAAGATCCATTTGTAATTAATAGGTACTATACATTCAGGCAAGTTGACCAAGTTCTAAACTTGGTTGATGTACATAGACTGAATTTCAGAATTCATAGCTTCTCGTCATTTTTCGGCCTCTAGACTTTCAATGGCCTCCTGATAAGTCTTAGGATCATCATCCTCATTATAGAGTATTCTAAAACAATCCAAATTGATATGTCCTACATATCTTTTGGGTGGTTTAGGTACTCATCCTGACCTACGAGGTTCTTGTGTATTTTCTTGAGCAAGTTCAAAAACTGACAGTTCATTTGATGAACCATTGACAGTTTGTGGTTTTGGACTTTCTTCCAGAGTTACTTTACTCCAACTGTCCTTTTGGAGAATATAATCTTCTTCCAAAAATACAGTTCTCCTAACTACAAATACATTTTGTTCACCAGGATGATAAAAGTAATATCCGTAAGTTTCTTTCGGATATCCCACAAATCTGCATTTAATAGTTCTGGACTCCAGCTTATCCGCATCATGTCTTTTGAAATAGACAGGACATCCCCAGACTTTAACAAGTTTAAGGTCTGGTTTCCTCCCTTTCCAGATCTCATACGGAGTAGTTGCAACAGATTTGTTGGCTACCTTGTTCGAGACATACATAATCGAGCTAAGTGCATATCCCCATAAGGACATTGGTAATTTGGACATACTCATCATGGATCGCACCATTTCCATTAGTATGCGATTCCTCTTTTCTGATACACCATTCATTTGAGGAGTATAAGGAGGTGTAAGCTGAAAAAGGATACCATTATCCTTTAAGTATTTTGTGAACTCTATATTCAAATATTCCCCACCACGATCGGATCGGATGGTTTTGATACTCTTTCCAGCTTGTTTCTCTACTTCCTTCCTGAATTCTCTGAATTTCTCAAAAGCTTCTGATTTATACTTCAATAAGTATATGAAGTCATATCTTGAGAAATCATCAGTGAACGTAATGAAGTATGAGAAACCACCAATGGCTTAGGTTGACATAGGACCACATAAATCTAAATGTATTAGTTCTAGCAAGTCATTGGCTCATTCTCCAGTTCCAGAAACGGAGATTTCACCATTTTACCCATTAAACATGACTCATAAGTTGCATATGATTCATAATCAAATGGATCTAAGCATCTATTTTTATGCAACCTTTAAGTCTGTTTTCACCAATGTGGCCAAGCCTACAATACCATAGGTAGGCTTTATTCACTTCATACTTATTTCTTTTAGTTAAAGAACCGATATTTAAATTATCATAAGACACATTCAATATGTACAATCTATTGGATAACGAAGCAGAAGCTATTAATTTATTTCTAAAAAAAATTGAACAATTATTCCCAACATATAAGGTGTACCCAATTCTATCTAAACAGGAAATAGAAAGAATATTCATTATTATGTTAAGTACATAATAACATTCATCTAATGAAAAAATGTCTCCAGATAGTAGCTTGAACTTCACTATCCCTACAGTGATCGCCGCAACTCTTGCGCTGTTACCTAGCCTCAGCTCCACCTCGCCGGTTCTCAGCTTATGTCTTCTTGTCTGTGCCTGCACAAAATTGCAGATATAAGAAACACATCTAGTATCTAATAACCATGATGTATAATATCTAATTGACAAGTTTACATCTATCATATAGATACCTAAAGTGTTTGGCTGCTTCACAGTTCCTTGAGCCTTGTCCTTGAGGTATTCTTTGCAATTCCTCTTCCAGTGGCCCTTCTGATGACAGTAGAAGTATTCACCCTTCTCAACACTCTTGCCTTTGTCCTTCTTGACAACTTTTGGCTTCTTCTGATTCTTACCTTTACCTTTCCTAAAAACTTGGACTGCAAGTCTTTTCCGGCTGGTCTTACTAACCATAAGGACTTGGGATTTATCCTTCACAAGGTTCCCCTATGTAATCTTCAGCAAATTCAGTAATTCAACCAAAGTGGTATGGATCTTGTTCATGTTAAAGTTAACAATGAACTGAGCGTATGATTGTTGAAGTGATGATAGCACAAGGTCGGTATGCATTTCCTTGAGGAGTGAAACCCCAAGAGCATCCAGCCTTTCTACCCATTCAATTATCTTCAGCACATGAGTCTGTACTGAAGATCCCTCTGCCATCTGAGCCTTAAACATATTCTTAGATATATCAAATCTTTCGATTTTGCTCTGCTCACCAAATAACTCCTTCAAATAGAGCATGATGGATCTAGCATCCATCTCCTCATGCTGCCTCTACAACTTATTACTCATAGAGGCTAACATGTAACATTGGACCATGGTGGAATCCTCCTTCCATTTCTCGGGTAAGGTTGTTATTTTGATTGTGTATGTGGATGACATGATTATTACGGGTAATAATAAAGAGGAGATTGTTGTCCTAAAGAAGAAATTGGAAAAAGAATTTGAGACTAAGGATCTTGGAAACTTCAGATGCTTTCTTGGTATTGAAGTTTCCAGATCCTCTAGAGGAATCTACGTGTGCCAATGCAAGTATGCACTGGACTTGCTGAAAGAAACATAAAAACTAGGATGCAGAGCTGCATATACACCTATTGAGGCAAACCATAGGCTTAGCCTTGCAGATGGTGAACCATTGTCCGAGTCTGAGAAAGGATCTTATCAGAGACTTGTTGGCAAGCTACTATACCTGGCTTTGATAAGAGCATATATTGCTTATGCTGTCAGTGTAGTAAGTCAATTCATGCACGCTCCAAGGACCTCCCACTTTGGAATAGTGGATAGAATTATGAGGTACAAAAAATCAAGTCCAAGGAAGGGATTATTATTCTCTAGTGGCAAGCCTCTTGTGCTTGAAAGATACACAAACGCTGATTGGGCTAGTTCCCAAGATGACAGGAGATCCACTACAGGATATTGCATGTTTCTAAGAGGAAACCTTGTCACTTGGAGAAGCAAAAAACAGTCTGTGTATGCTAGGTCCAGTGAAGAGGCGAAATACAGAGCTATGGCACAATTAGTTGTTGAACTTTTATGGATACTATTGTTACTTCAGGACATTAGTATCTCTATCAAGAGGCTAATAAAACTCTATTGTGACAACAAAGCTGCCATCAATATTGCTAACAATCCAGTTCAACATGATAGGACTAAGCACATTGAGATCGATAGACACTTCATTAGAGAATAGCTTGATAGTGAAGACTTGTGTTTACTATACATCAACACCGGTCAACAGCTAGCTGATGTTCTCACCAAAGGATTGTTTCGAGATCAATTTTTGAATGTAATTAGCAAGCTGGGCATACTCAATACCCGTGCTCAACTTGAGCGGGAGTGTAGTGAAAGGTAGTCCTTAGTTAGGGCATTTTAGTCTTTTTGTGTATTTGCTATTTTTACTTTGTTTTTCTTATTTTTTTCTGATTTTATCCCTATCTTTTCTGTTAACAGGGGTAAACTTGTCCTTGGCCTTGTAACTTGCTTTCCCTAGTATATAAAAGGCTTTTGTGTTGGTCAGCCTCTCTGTGTGAGATATAGGGAGCCCACCTCACCTAGTTTCTCTGCCCATCTTCTCTCCTTCTTCTTCTCTCTTCAATAATTTGTCTATTATTTGCAGATTTCAGTACTTTTACCTGGTACAGACTTTGTTCCCTCCTACTTTGATGTTTGTTATTGGATACTGATATTGTTGACTTCATCTTTGTTGATGCAATCTGCAACTCTATGTTTGTAGTATTAATGGGTGGGAGGAAAGGAAAAATAACATTTATTCAACCACTACCTAGTCTAGTCCAGTTGGCAAAACAATAGTTCAATTTGATGATACCTTATACTCGAGATACCTATATAACCCAAAGGATATAGGTAGCAAGTCATTGCATATTCATGTTGTTTGATTGAGATTGCAAGTACATAATCAAGTTGGCACTTTCAATGACTAAAGCATGCAAGTACATAATCAAGTTGGCACTGTCAATGTCTAAAGCATGCAAGTACATAATCAAGTTGGCACTTTCGAGGTCTAAAGCTATCTTATATCCATAATGAGTCTACCTTGTCAATTATACATGATTAGCATATCCAAGTTTGCTTAATCATACTAACATATACGTGAATAGTGCAAGTTTTCCTTGCTTTTTTATTCATTGTGTGAAGTTGGTTGGCTTTCTCTTCTTCGATTGACATGGTTGCTTCCTATCTTGCACATAACGAACCAGGAAAATGAAAAAGAGAATCTTTTGCTTGTTAAAATACATTAAAGAGACCTCCATGAGAAGGTTACTAGTGAGAATATTTTTATCAATTTCTTTGATTATCTTTTTCGAAAGAGAAATTTGAGAAGTCATCTAAGGATAGCAATTTTAAGTTTGAGCATGGCTTAGGGGATGATGCATTGACAAAAGATGTTTCACATGTAGGTAAAGTGAGAATGTTTGTAACTTTAGTAGGACAATCAGAAAACAAGTACTTGTAAAACTAAATTCATGTTGCTTTTGGAGGTGGTAGTAAATAGTATTAATGTTATATTTCTATTTTTCAAATGTGGAGATCAGATGCAATTTGCTTCCTCTTACAAGTAATGGTGACTTGACAAAGACATTTGTGCTGCACAGTGGTAGCCTGTTGAGTTAGAATTAAGTTCTCTATTATATATGATTTTAGTTCATTAAGTTATCATGCAACCCAAAGTGTTTGATAACACTAATGTGTTGCTTTATGACAGAGGTAGAGGGTGACCAAAAAAAATTTTCAACTAAAAATGCATAAAAGGAGAAAGTGGTTAAAAAAAAACTCCATAGGCTGATCTATTTGATATGCATATTTTAAAGGACAACATCATGTTTCATTTTTTCCTTTTTGGCTATAAATGGATTGGTGGGATCCGAAAAATCCGCTCCATATCCACAATAAAGTTCAAATTCAGATCACCCTTTTTGATCTGAAAATGGCTTGCTCTTTCATTTAGGTCACACCCGAAGTATCCTAAATTCTGCCCTAATCCAAACCACCGACAGTCCAGCTGGGGAAGAGGTGAATTGGGGAGGAGATCTGGTAGGTGGAGGAGCTCTGGTTTTTGCAGATCTAATCGTCTTCCTTGTCTCCCTCAGTGGAAGAGTCTACAAGTACTACACCTGAGGTACCCCTTCTTCCTTTGTTTTCTTCCTTGTCTCCCTCAGTGGAAGAGTCTACAAGTACTACACCTGAGGTACCCCTTCTTCCTTTGTTTTCTTTCTCAATCTAGTACTTTTCATCAAATCCAAATTTTTATATCGATACAAACAACCTTTTTTGGAGTAGTTATGAGAAATTGATATACAGAAACATTTATTTTCGTTTCTAATTATGATGTCTTATATAATTTAGATAAACTACAGTGATATTGGCATGTACTTATGCTTAAATTAGGAAGTCAGAGATGTATTGCCTTGTCTTCGTTATAACTGGTTCATTTAGTAACTTTATTTACTTACCTAGTATGGAAAAAAAATTGCCTTGGTGAGTGTAATCATTTTTCAGATTTGATACACCATATTTACATCTTATTCAAGTTTTATTTAGTGTGAAGACATTCCTCTTTTGCTTTAAATTTACATGCCAAAGGTATTTTTGTAAACCATTGTCCGATGGATTAGGATCGCAGTTTACCAACAAAATGAGCAATGTTATAATTATTTTGCCATGGATTTTTTATTTTGGGGAACGTGAAAGATGTGAGAAAGTGATATATGGAAACATTTATTTTCATTTCTGATTATGATGTCTTATATAATTTAGATAAACTATGGTGATGTTGGCATGTACTTATGCGTAAATCAGGAAATCAGAGATGTATTGCCTTGTCTTCGTTATAACTGGTCCATTTAGTAGCTTTCTTTACTTATCTGGTATGGAAAAAAAGTTTGTTTTGGTGAGTGTAATCATTTTTCAGATTTGATACACCATATTTATATCTTATGCAAGTTTTATTTGGTGTAAAGACTTTCCTCTTTTGCTTTAAATTTGTTTTAACTTTACATGCCAGAGGTATTTTTGTAAACCATTGTCCAATGGATTAGGATCGCAGCTTACCAACAAAATGAGCATTGCTATAATTATTTTGTCAATGGATTTTTTTATGTTGGGGAACGTGAAAGATGTTTAGATATGAATAGAGATTTGTTGTACTGTCAAGTATGAGAGTAGACAGGTGATTTTATTATATGGCATTTGGTAGTCTGTAGGGACTCCATTCCAGACACTCTATAACTGGTCTACCTCAATGGTCACTGTGGCCTTACTGTATCTGAATCTGTGTATACTGATTTTAAATCTTTTTTCTCACAATTTGATGAGAACCAACACATTTCATCACTTTACGTGCCACTACAGGTTTTGTTTCACTGGGTGCTGCCCTGAGGGCTGCACATGCTTGGTTATGCAACAAAGAATACTAGTTTGCTTCTGAATTCAAGTTTTCCTTTGACGTTGTATCCAGTCAAAGTCAAGTTAAGGCATCCATACAAATGAAAATCTGGTAGAGCCACAGAGCAACAATGATGAGGTTTTGAGCATTTGTGATCTAAATTATTGACTTGTATTTTTGTGATTCTAATGTTGGTAGTTTATGTTGGTTTTGAAACCTACACTAGATGAGTTACTGCCACAGAAGTCACCACGACTTGTTGTATGTTAGAGCGACTATATAATAGTCTTACATCGGTTAATTTTAGTTGTGGCCAACATTGTAGATGGCGAATTGGTCTGTAACGAGATGTGCATCCGGTATTTGTCTCTGTTTTTCTCTTGCGAGAAGCAGCAATTGTCAACTTTGATCTCATGTTATTTTTCAGACTTGGGGCCTACTTTCCTGCTTGTAGGTGGCTAATGATCGACCGGCTAATGGTGAAGGAATTGGAAAGGTTTAGGAAGGAAAGATTCAAATGAATGTGATGAAATATGAACTCTGGCAAATGGTGAAGGAATTGGAAAGGCTTAAGAAAGAAAGACTCGAATGAACGTGATGGAATATGAAGTCTGGGACTGCTAGATTTTGTGAATGTGGCATTGTAATGTATTCCTTTTTCTTAGGGTAGTTTTTGCCAATCTTATCTAAATTGAGATTGATTGAGGAATTGTAAATAGGACTGCTGTCCTCTTATTTAAAAGTGTGGTAAGACAGTCGAAAAAAATAAAAATGATGCAACAGCTGACTGAATATTTATAAAAAATAAAAAATAAGATCTCAATACCAGAAAATGAACAGTTGCCTACGTATGCAGCGACTGGTACACTGTAAGAGGGGCACCAGTTCAAATGTTCAATTGGGCAGGTGTTCGGACCTAGATCTGAAATCCATCTTGGAGTTTCGGGTCGACCCAGATCCGAAAAAGCATTTTAGACATTGGATCTGGATCTGGGTTATAATTTCTGGATCCGCATCTTAACTGATTCGACCCATTTATACCCCTACCTTTAATGTGCCAAAACAAGATAAAGATATTATCTTTTTTAACTATATATATTTTAAATTTATTCAAACATATTCATAATATTTTTTAACTATTTTCATGAAGCTTCGAAGCTTGTTGCCAATTTAAAATCTTTTATGGGTGCCAATTTTATCCTGAAGCCTAACTTGGACCCAAACATAAATGCCCGATAGTTTTTGCTCGGGCTTGGGCTTGGGTTTAAAAGGGCGAATGTTGGGCTTGGGCCGATGGGGTCAGGTAGGATCGTGCCTGGCCCATTGACAGCCTTAGTTAATGATCAAATGCGTCGATCATAGCAAGAAATAGACCAAGGATGCCTCTAAATACAAATAAGCACCGTCCAACCCAATAAATATAATAAAAAGTGTAACGAAAGTTATTTGATAGTGTGCTTTTTATATGGGTTATATAGGAGGTAACATTAAGGGGCCAAATAATATACCTATATGGTAGAATATTTCCTATTAGTGTAGGTTAAAGGGCGCCTTTATTCATTTGCTATTTGTTAGTTGTTTCATCAAACTTTGTATTTAAAATTGATTGTACAAAATAAAATCAGTTATCGAACATTAGTAGATAGTTAAGATTTACACTCTCACACTAAATTAGTCTGTAAACTACAAATTTAAAATATGAATTAAGAATATGAGAACCCATGCTACCAAACTTCGTAGACTAATAAAACATAAAAGAAAAAAAAATTCTAATATTTTATATTCTAGTTCTTACAAAAATTAGAACAAATAAAGAGAACACCTTTTTAAGAGGATCAGTACTTGAACTTTTAGCCGATCAGAGTCAACATATTATTTTCCAGGTCATTTAAATCCAAATTTTAGTGGCCTGTTTATCCAGCTGTTGGGGCTAATTTTCGCGTAAGATAGATCTGATAACTCTTGAATGAGAAATATTTGCTACACTGTGGGTTCTATCTGATTGACGGATCATATGATTAGAAACTAAATTCCTACTGCACCCATCTAATACGGTCGGCCTCGTCATGCATGACCGGTTAGTATTTTCTCAACGAGAATAACTTGCACAGTTAGGGGCAATTACTCCTCTCGGCGGTGCAGTCAAGTTTTAAGTTATTTTTCGATTTTTTTTTAAAAAAACCTCCTAATTGACCTGACCCGAACATACAATTTGATCGGTTTTCAATTTGGGGTCGGTTTTTTTTATTTTTCATGTTTTCTTTTTTTGTTTGTCCGATTCAAGATCGGATTGTACGGTCTGGTCGAGTATGATGGGAGTTTAAAAAAAAAAAAAAAAAATTTAAACCTGCCTACACTTCCACGCAACGTAATTGCCCCTAGCGGTGCAATATTGGCATCTCTGGTTTACCGACTCGAAAAGTCGGACCGAATCGAATCTTTCATGATCCGGTATGAGTTGGGTCAACTCGCACGACCCTTCAGAAGGTGGATGTATGCTACCAGAAGGTGCCCATCGACGGCGGCAATGTCCCTTGATAAGCATATAGCTAGCATAGCGAGAACGTACATTGTAGGATAGGCTGCCAATATTGTGATATTTTTTGGTGAGTAAACCTACCTGATAATTACACGGTTACCATAACACCATTGTTTGTCAATCGATATATAACTATAAAAACTAGTAGTACTATCCACCTTTATGTTCATTAATAATATTGGTTCAAAAACTATATCCATTTTCCCATTCACTGTTGTCTACCTGTTCAAAGAAACTGCATAAGAACTATCATAATCAACAAAGGATCCATGTATCAAAAAAAGAAAGAGATAATTAATTCAGGCCCCGACTAGGGGATAAGATTTATTTTCTACTCTTGTCAAATTGTCTTTGACCTTACCCCCTTTGCTTTTACAAAATCTTACGTAGAGTCCCCTGGCATCAGCCTGGTGAGAACATCCATTTCCTAGTTTTTTACAAAATAATTCTCCCAACTTTTTTCTTTCATTTTTTAACATGCTTTCACATACTCACCTTTTGTCTTCCCCTAAAAAATCACCACATGCCCCCGTACACTATTCATTGTAATTTTTAATTAATTAATATTTTTATAAAATATAGAAATTTAATTAATAAATAATTAATATTTAAAAACTATAAATTATTTTTAAATGATATTATTAAAATATAATACATCCCAACAAAACCCTTATCTTTTGTCTTCTTCTTCTAAAAAATTACCATATACTCCCATGCACTATTCATTGTAACATTTTTCTTTTTATTATTTTAATTAATATTTTATCAAAATTTAAATTTTAATTAATATATGATTGGTACTTTATAACTTTAAATTATTCTAATTATCTTATTAAAATATAAAATGTTTTCTGAAAGATCGCCACATAGTCCCATGCACTATTCATCAAAAAGTTTTCCTTTTTTATAAAATTTTAAAATATATTTGATATAATATTTAATAATTATAATTTATTTTTACATTATCTTGGTAAAATATAATATGCCATAAACTTTCTATGTTTGTGTCCTTTTTTTTTCTGAGCAACCACCACATGTCTCCAAGTACTATTAAAAAATTGTAGTGTAATAGAAATATAAGAATACTTCAATACCTAAAAATTTTAACACTAAGATACTTTAAAGTGAACAATAATACATTTTAGCACTAAGATATTTTAGTGTCAAAGTATTCACTTTAAAATATCTTAATGTTATAGTTTAACAGTCTTAAAGATTGTTATTACAATATTAAAAGTATTATATTGTTAAAATATTAATATTGACACCTATTAAAATGTATACTTTGAAAGCATAATACTCTAAAAGGTTGTTTGATTGTCAAGGCTATTATGATCTTAAAGTGTTATACCAATTAGCGTCAAAATATGTCATTTAATAGGTCTTAGTGTCATATTTTAACAATACAAAGAGAAGACCAAAATACTTTAACATTATAAAATTCTAACACCAAGATACTTTAAAGTAAAAAAATAATACAATTTAACACTAAGACACTTTTAGACTAATACCTAGGTGTTATAGCATTCACTTTAAGAATGTCTTAATGTTAAAATTTTATGTTGTCAGAATATTATTGTCCTCCTATTATACTGTAAAAGTAACATACTACTAACGATAGAGAGTGTATGCATGCATTATAGTTTAATAAGAAAATTTAAGATTATTAAATATTAATTTTACATTATTTATAATATTATAAGATATTAATTAAAATAAAAAATAAGGGAAAACTTTTCAGAATGGATAATGATCAGGAATATGTGGCGATTTCTTGAGAGAAGAAGATAAAAAATAACCACTAATTTCATGAATTATATTTTAATAAAATGAGTAAAAAATAATTCAAGAGTATTAAATATTAACAATGTATTAAATATTTTTTAAAATTTTATAAAAATATTAATCAAAAGAAAAAAGAAAAATTTTATCATGAATAGTGCATGGGGTATGTGGCGATTTCTTATAAGAACAAGACAAAAGATAGGAAGTTTACATAACATTTTATATTTTAATAAGATAATTTAAAAATAATTCAAGATTATGAAATATTAATCGTACATTAACTATTTTTTTGTAAAAATATTGAAATAAAGTAAAAAATAACGATGAATAGTGCATGGGATATGTAGCGATTTTTAGGAGAAGAAGACAAAAGATTGGGAGCTTATTATAACGTATTATATTTTAATAGGATAATTTAAAAATAATTTAAGATTTATAAATACTGATTATGTATTAATTAAATTTTTAGAATTTTATAAAAATATTAATCAAAGGAAAAAAAAAATATGATGAATAGTTTGAACAAGAGTATATGGTGGTTTTTCAGTAGAAGAAGACAAATGGCGAGTGTGCAAGCATGTTAAAAAGTGAAAGGAAAAAGTTAGGAAGGTTATGTTGTAAAGGTAGGAAACGACATTCTCATGGGGGCTGACGCCAGGGACTATAAGTTAGGCTTAGAAAAAGTAAGTGATGTTGGGTCAAGGACAATTTGATAGGGGTGAAAAATAAATCCTATCCCCTGCCAAGTGTCTAAATTAATTATTTCGAAAAACAATTGATCAGATTACCAAGATATGTACTACCAATGACATCTCTAATCCATGCCGAGCTGACAATGCTTATGTCAGTAAAAACATCTTATGAAACCAATACAAGAGTTTGATCACTAGTTATCATCTTGTACTCTTTGTATAAGGAGCATTCCTCCTCTTCTTGGTTTAACTTTTTTCACCTTTTCCTTATAAGTGCTATTATTAAGCATAATTCATGCCTTATTTGATAACCCTTACTTGGGCCGGACAATATCTGAATAGCAAGCTCAGCTGCTGTCCATGTTTTTGGATGGTTATTCAGCATGCCATCTACTACTCTGGATAGCATACTTATTTGTCGTCCCTTAACATGAACAACACTTTTGACTGTCGCCCAGAGGATCCACCCAAAAACAAAATCCAATGTGTTTCTAAATAGTAGTCCACCTTGTCCTCCCTGTCTAGGAACAACGGGCTTGACCACCATCTATTAACACAGATGGCGACTTAGGCTGCCATCCACTACATCAAACCTAGTCAATTGCAGTTCCCCACGTTCTTCGCCCACTACGGCCACTACTCTCCACTACACCCTCTCACTCCATGCGACCAATCTAACCGCGAACACCATCCTTGACCATCTCCCATTGGTCTAAATCCCAAAAATAGGGATTTAGACCCTAAAAAAAACCAAAAAAAAAAAAAAACCATCTTTCTTACTCCTGCTATAAAACCTCCATGGGGGCCACCCATGAACGGGGTTGGAAGTTGGAGTCTACTTGGAGCCTTGGAGTTACGCCAACCACGTAGAAAACCTCTTGAGGATGTCCCTCACCGCCACGGAAGAACCGGGCTTGATCTCCAACCTCTCTCCCTTTTCATTTTTCATGTATTTTTAGTTCATATTTTTCATAGCATAACTTCATTTTGAAGATTACATTTCGTTCTCCAAAGTCTCATGCACATGCACACAGTCTCATGCATGCACATAGGCTTCCTTAGAACTCAATTTCAAGAGGTCTTTTCAACCAAAAGTAGGGAGGTGAGTGGTCATAAGACTTCGTCACTCTCTCTCCCAACCATCCAACCAATGCGTTCACTCGCCATTACCTAGGAATCGGAGCTCGGAGCCCTTCATCTTAGCTGGCCAGAGGTGGAGGAGAGAAGAACCCATTCTTCATCCTGCTCTCACATCAACAATGCGATCATTCCATCCCCGTGGAGCACCGAGCTGTGTAAGTTTACTCTTGGTGATCACACTTTCATTTCCCTCTCACTTTGTTTGTCATTGTTGCAGCAAATGTGCCTCACCCCGAGCGGTCCAATGGCATGGTGTTATGATGGTGACGTGCATACTGGAACACCGTAAGGAGGGAGGGGTCACTTCAGGCGTCTTCAACTTGCTGGCGATCACGGTGGGACCCTCAGGGCTCACCGTGCACCAATCCCTAGGTAAGTTCAAGTAGAAAATTCTTAGCATTAGTTGAGTTTTCTATTTTTTGTCTGGTTGAAGTATAGTCAACAACGGTTTGTAGTGCCATCTACGTTTCCGGACGATAGTTGAGGCTTCCGTCTGCGGATATTTGTAGACAAGAACCATTCCTGTTGTCTATATACCTAGATGGCAACTTTGCCTATCGTCTTCTGTGCTTTTCTAGCTATGTAATTGCCTACTGTTTGCTTACATTGTTTACAGGTTTTCTTGGAATTTTTGTGTGGGCGGAATTCTAGGATAGAGCCAGCATCACCCAAATAGTGACATCCTCCTGACCAGACTTGGCTCTCCACCTGGGGAATCCCACCTAGGTGTGACTAGCCTCTTTTGGCTGGGGACATCCGTGAGTCTCCGTGAGCCAAGGATTTCCACTTGGCCGCCAAGCAAGTTGTACCATGACCACCTATTGAGAACCTAAAAGGGATTGAGTGAATACTCACTAGGAATCCTAATTTCAAAGACCTACCCTCAAGCGTCTCGAGTAAACAAGTCCACCTAATTAAGACACTTAAAGGAAACTGAGCTGTGAACGTGCCTTAAGAAACTAAGAGGGATGATTAAATGGTTGATGTGTTGAACTTGCTTGCATTAAGAAACCAACTTTGCCATAACACGCAATTAATATTTGAAACTCAAAAATCTATAAGTGTAACTGTAGTGCTCAAAAAGGGTGTGTGTTCATCATGTTATCATATGTTTACTATGATTAACAATATGAAAAGAATTGTGATCGCCAGAAACCGAGGGTTTCAAAGGGAAAGTGATCACTTACTAACCTTACAAATCGGGAGAATATAGGAATTCTTTTGTTCTTCTCTTCTGGACGGCCGAAAGAAAAGAGCCTCCTCTTTCTTTACTCTTGTTTTCCTTTTGTACCTTGTGAAAAATCAAACAAACAAGAAAAGCTATGCTTAGAACTACGATAGTATAGTATCTATTCTAATTAATAATCTAAACATGCAACTAAACTAAAAGAACTCACTTATTTTGTGTTCTTTTAAACCCCTAAAGGAGGTGTAGGTTTGGAAGTTATGAAGTGAGTGTGTGTGATGAATTGATGCAATGAAAAATCATATGAAAAGGAACAAGAAAAAACTAGGAAAAAGATGGTTGGTTTGGCCCCTTGAAAGCCTTGATCTTCTTGAGCTTCAATAGAGGAAAAGGATGAAGAAACGGGGATCCTTCTTGCTATCCATGTTTTCTTCTTGAGGATCTTCGAACACCTTGTAGAAAGTTCCAAATTCACCAATTGCCAACCCTTTTCTCCACCTCCAACCCTTTTCAAAGGTCAATGTCCATATGTATTTATAAGAAGTGATTCAAGAGTATTTGGGCTTTCAAAGGGACTCTCCCGCAGCTCGGACTTGCTCTAGACGATCATAAAGGGAATTGGAAATCCTTCCAACCTCTGGAACAGGATTATCTCGGCCAAATCTTGCTTATCAGGAAACTCTTAAAATGCGTCGTTCAAGAGGGACGCCTTTTATTTCATTAATGCGGCCAAAATAGAAATAAATCTGGAAAGGGAAACCGAAAATAATTAGGAAATATGAAACGTGTCGTGTACACGCGACATGCTTTAGATAATTTAGGAAATTAACTAGAATTAGAAATAGTAAACTTAGGCGGATTAGGACTCAAACGGCGTCGTATAAGGGCGACGCTATTCAGTAAAATCCTTTTAAATTTACTAATTTTAATTCCGAATGGATTTCTGCTAAGAATCTAAATGGCGTCGTATATACGCGACGTGATTCCACAATTTTCGAGAGAAAATCAATAAAAATTAATTAATGATTAAACATTAGACCATTCTGGGGCATTATCATTGCGACTTAAAATTTACTCAATATAATGTAAAAATTAGCGTATCTACAACTGCCCCACCTTGGCATTGACTTTGCAAGGGAATAAAATGTACTGAAAAGTTGATGCCAAGGTGTGATGTAACACGCTCTTAACATCATATGATGGGAATCTTTCTCATAACAATCAGTGAGGATAACTCGAAAATATCGATGGAATCAATCCTATATGGATGAGGGAAATAAGGAAACAAAAGATCGATCAACTTCCGCGATTGGGAAGTACCCTACGTCACAAACCTTACAGGTTTCATTATGAAGAGCGGTTACCAGCCAATGTGGAAGTGCTGCAACCATGACGGATCTTAAGAGGAAACAAGAAATGTTGGGTGAAAAATCCAAGATAAACTCCAAAGATATCTTTAAGCGAACCTCAAAGATAATCAAGATACTCAACTCAAAAGGGAATATTTCATATCACGTTGGGATTTATTGTATCAATGGTCTAAAATTTAATCATGAATCAATTGTTATCACAATTATATCAAAGTCCTACATGATGCATGCTGGGCTAAAAGAAAAATATAAATTGAAATAAAATATAAATTAATCAAGGATAATATTGTCAAATTGTCATTAATGAATTAAGATATCGATTTTTGCAATTCAGTGCTAAGCCGAAGCTCGTTTATCCACGCACCATTTCGCAAAAGTGGAACCATCGTCCCCATTAATTAACAATCTAACGGCCTATCCGTGTGACTAAGAATCCTCTGAAATTATCACTGTTTTTGTTGAAGGGGAACTCAAATTTCAGTTTCATCAAAATCACAAGATCCTTGATGTATCTAATAAATATTTATCATATAGTAATGATGATGCAAGTCAATTACATAAAAGAGTACAGGGTAGAGATAACCATTTTTTCAGTCACGGTTGGGACTTATGACCTCCCGCAGTGGGACGTTAGCGAAATTCTCGGCTTCACTTTCACTTCTTTGATATTTTCTGCACTCAGAAATCATTAGTAACTTTTAGCAAATTGTATATCATGGAATTATGGATTTTCAGTAAAGTAACAGAAATTCAGAAATTATACAGTATGGAATCATAGATTAAAACGCGTCGCTGTTCTAAGACGTCATTTAAATGACGTCACCCCGCCCAGACGCCATTTAAGTTACAGAAGTTGCTCTGTGTTCTAACTCCAATCCAAACTCTGCTTGCCTTAATGCATATTCCTCTGCTAATTTGGAAAGGGGCTTCGAATCTCGCAAATCACTCTATAAAACCTTCCTTTCTTCATATCAGAGCATCACAATAAGCAATCAAGAGGGAAAGGTAAAGAATTCTTTTCAAGACTCTAGGGAAAGAGGTGAAGAACAAGAAGGAGTCAAAAAAATCAAATTAAGGAGGATGGATTCTTTGCAAGGTTCTTCAAATAAGAGGATGAGAAAGGCGATTGAAAAGCTTTCTGGGGTGAAAGATCATCTAAGTGGGAGAGATCCTCACTTACAAGTAAGCTATTCTCTCCTCTAATCAAATTCTTTCTATGCAACTTTCTACATGATCTCCATATTCCAATTCTCCATCCAAAGATATCCTTTCTTCTCCGGTCCAAGAAACTTTTCTTCTCTTCCATGGGTCCAAAAGCTAGTTAACAAAATCAATCTCTCTATCCAATATTATGTATCCAAGTGGCATATCCAAGGATTGATAGTCCATGCCAAACATTACAAGAGCACAATCATAGATTGGGCTACGATGGGCACTTTGATCGAATTATGGCATCCACAAACCATAATGAGGAGAAGGTTCCAAGGATATCTCAAACATATCAGTGCAGTCCTATCTTCCATATTGCCAACATTGTGAAGTTCAATGATAACATGACCAATCGAGTGCCCAACCTCAAGACTCGAGCTGACTGACGCACTTACTTCAAGACTATGCCCAGAACTAGATTCGAATCCACGCCACTTGCTCTCATGGAAAAGGCGGTTCGAGTACGCTGTGGCGCTAGCACCGAGCTTCGACTGATCGGGGCGACCGAGTTCATCCTTTATAATCCACATCGGTGTCATCCCCAGCTTGGCATGCCTCTCTATGAGTTTCCAGAAATATCTTCTCTTTCTCCAATCAAGAAGCGGGCATTAGGAACTGATGAAGACTTTGAGGCGACATAACTTATTGCAACTCTTTGGAACATCTGATTCACCCGTTGCATGAAAACTCCTCATGAAGTCAATAAGGAACTGTGGAAATCATATGTAAAGGAGCTCAAGAAAATTCGACCTTGAAATCTTTCCACCTTTATCCTCCAATTTGATGTATTTCTTATTTTGTTTTCATCAAAAAAATCATTCCTTAATATAACAGAACTCCTCCTTTAATGCTTTGCAATTTTCCTGTGATTTTTCTTTGAATGAAACTGTGATTTTTCCTAAAGTTATGAAGTTTTGGGTTCAGTTAATTCAAATCGCGTCGACTCAGAGAGACGCTTTTCAATCTTAATAAATTTCCAAATTTAAAAATTCATCTTTAAAGAACCCTTAATCGCGTCTGGTCATCAGGACACCTTTAAGTTCTCTCTCTCTTATTTTCCAGAGATTTCCAATATTAATCCACTAAATGGCATCGTCCTTCCAAGACGCGAATATCCATTCTTTCCAATTCTCCGTGGTACGGCCCTGAGCAGCAGAGGTGGTAAAATCCCAAAAGGCGTCGCCATAGGGAGACGCGTTTATCTTATTTCAAAAATTCTTGTTGCCGCCTCAGTTTGTGCGCCACTTAAAGGCGTCACTGTCTCAGGACACGATTTAAGCAATTCAAACAGGCACTTGCGAGCCCAAGCCCCTTTATTTCTCGTTCTCTCTTCCTCTTTCTCTCTCCTCTCGAGCTCCGGCGAACAGCGATCACTGACGTTCTCTCCCCTCTCCAACCATCTCCTTCACCTCCGGTGAGTTGCTCTGACGCCAGCGACCTTCTCTCTCATCCTCTCTTACTCCTTCTCTACTTGCTCCTCTCTGGCCCTCATCCCCTCTCTCTAGCCCTCATGGAATTCGGCGGATCTAGCGGGGTCGGCAGGAAACGACGCCGGATTGCGGCCGCCGAGGTGGTGGAAGAAGCGGGTGAGGAAGAAGAAATGGCGGCGGAACTCGCAGAGGTGGCGGCCTTCATGGAGGCCGAGGAGGTTCCTCCTGAGGCTCCGGTGGGCGCGACGGAGGAGGCACCGGCTGAGGAAGCCGGCCCTCGCTTGGTAAGCCTCGAAAACCCCCTCCTAGCACTTAAATTCCAATTTGGGGGGAGAAAATGGGCCAGCCGCAGGTGCTAGGAACCTGCGGTGAAAGGCGTCTGAGGACAGGGATGCCTTTTGAAACGCGTCCCTGAACCCAGACACGATTCAAAACTAATGGGAATTATTTCAAAAATTGCTTATTAATGCCTTGACTGTAAATTTGACAATTGCAGGGGACAATGAGGACCAAGATCTCATGGGACTTGGTAGTGGCCGCTTACCGGGGTCTCCCGGACTTCCAAAGGGTGAGGCTGGCAGAGATGGGATTCCGAGAGATTTTAGAGTTCGAGCCGTTCTAGATTGACTCGGTACTGCTCCACGTGTTGAGCGAGCGATGGCATGCTGAGAGCAGGGCATTCCTAATGCCCTGAGGACATATGGTCCCCAGCCTCGAGGACATGTGCAGGATTACTGACCTTTGGGTGGAAGGTCGAGTGGTGAGCGGGATCACGTATCCCGACTACCATGGGCTGGCTCAGGAGCTACTGGGCCTAGAGTGCACAGGATTGAAGGGCCGAGAGTCTCAGACCCCTCCTCAAGACAGCTGTAGAGAGATCCCTAGGACTATAGGAGCCTAGGCAACAGCCTGACGAGTCCCGGGCCAAGTTGAGATCCAGACTGGCCAGGGCGGCCAGTGAGGTATACTGTCAGGAACCCAGTGATAGGGTAGCTGTAGATAGGGATCTTAGGAGATTCCTGAGTCTTTTAGCAGATCTTGATCGACTGGGTGAGTATGCGTGGGGTGCGGCCCTTCTGGCCCACCTCTTCACCAACCTCTCTGCCGTCACACCTGATCGGGAGACCACCATCAGCTGCTTTGCGCCGTTTCTTTAGGTATTAAGTTCATTTTATGTTTGTTTATTTCATTAAATGCTTATCATGCGGTGCGTGTGATCCTAACTACATGTTCTTTTATGCAGGTGTGGACATATTACTACTTTCCTCTAGGCCTAGCGCGGCCATCTACTCAGCCGGTAGCGGTTCCGCTTGCCCGGCGATGGCGTCCGGTGGTGGACACAGTGCCACAACATCACCAACTGACGGCTCTCTGCCGTCAATTTCTCGATTACCTAGAGCTTTTGGTGAGTTTTAAATCTTTTCGCTTTATATTTGATTAATTATCTGATGTTAAACTGTTTAATTATTGATTAATTGTGTTTTTTTTTGTTAGTGTTTTTAGGTTAGTGTTTATTTAATTGCATGTTCGATCGATAATTTAGATGATTTGTCAATTAAATGCAGTGCAATTAACCTATATGAATGCAGGTTATCTGGCATCCTTATCTGGGTATGGACGATGCCAGACAACCGTGGGTGGAACAGGGCCGAGGCAGGTTTGGGCGCCAGGTGTGGCTGCACTGTATGAATGAGATCGCCCTCCTGCGCCTGAGGTTGGCGATGCGGACGCTAGGTCTGCATTAGGGGTGGGTGGAGGAAGAGATCCCGGAGGGGATCGGGAGGTCGATGCGGGGGAAGCAGGCCCGCACGGATTGGGGTGCCAAGTTCCCAGATCAACGGGATGACTGGCACCGATACGGGGTCCCGATGGAGTTGCAGGGGGTAAGCAGTGATGCTTACCCGCAGCGCTACCAGGCCCACTACGCGGCCCACCTCCAGCTACTTCGCCCTCTCGATGTGAGTATTATGATGTGTATACTCATAAGTGCTTCTTTCATTTTATTAATTATCTTGCTTATATTTGTAGATGTATGACATGTTATGAAACATGCAGGATGCATGGGATGCCACCATCATCACCCTCCGAGGCCACCTCCAAGATGCCGAGGCCCAGTTAGACGGGTCCAGAAAGAGTTAGATGAGTTGGTAAGTACTATGCATGAATGACATGGATGTTATGAATGCTTCATTAAATTGTTGTGGCACTCGTATATTGACGGTGATCCTCCTTTTGTTACAGCATGCCGCTTATACTCATGCGGCGACCCCTTCACCTTTTGCTGCTACTGGTCCTTCTTCTTCCTCAACTGCCCATGCAGCAGCCATGGCTAACTTGCAGAGTTAGCTAGCCTTTGCCATCCACCGAGCTACCCAGGCTGAGGAGGATGCTGCTGCTCTGGTAAGTCTTCAGCTTGCTTCCTTCATCTCAACATTGACTTGTTTGCTTGCTTGGCTGACGATGTCTTTTGTTGCAGGTCCAAGAGCTCTGCGTGGCTTTTGGAGAGAGGGATGCGGAGCTAGCGCAGGCCTGCAACTCAGCAGCCTGGGTTGCAGAGCTGGAGGAGCAGCTGGCCAGACTCTCCACGGGCGACCTCCTTCGTGAGCTTGCACGTCTCCAGGTCCGGCTGGAGATCTTGATGGAGGAGAGGGATCACGATCGGTCCCTGTTGGAGAGTCTTCAGGAACGACTATCAGTGGTAGAGAACGAGCGCCAGAGCATCGAGGCTCGCTACCAGCGTGCGCGCCAGCGAGCGTTGGAGCGAGGACAGGCGAGTGCCTTCACCACTAGCATAGCAGTCTCCTCTGGCCAAGCAAGGCCAAGCATCATGGGACCACCGCCGCCGCCAGTTTGAGGTCCGGACGTCCAGGATGAAGCGCAGAGCCAGCTGGACGAGGGTGCAGGGGAGAGCCAGCCGTGAGGGCTGTCATGATGTACTTTCTCATTTTGGAGTCCCGTGGATGGGCTTTCACTTGTGTATGAACTCTTGTGATATTTGAAAGGACTTTCTTCACACTTTGAGTCGTCTTGGTACTATTTTCCGCTGTCCTTCCTCTTCATTTCTACACATGGCTTAAACGAACAAATTAAATATCTGTTCAGGCTTAGCCCCTTGCCCAATTAAGTAGCCAGTTACTTGATCCTATCCTTGGTAGAAGGGTCAAGGGGTGAAGTCTTTATTTAATGAAGGTAAATAAAGATAATTAAAAGGAAGTAAAATGCGACATACAAACATGCAAATGCTCACTGAAAGTAAAAGGATGCAACACACATATGATGCGACAAACAAATTGAAATATTTTTGTTTCCAATTTTTTTGTTGAGGTTTTGCCATACTCAACTTTTTTGGGTTTTGCAATATTCAATTTTTTTGGGTTTTGCAATATTCAATTTTTTGGGGGTTTTGAAATATTCAATTTTTTGGGTTTTGAAATATTCAATTTTTTTGGGTTTTGAAATATTCAATTTTTTTGGGGTTTTGAAATATTCAATTTTTTTTTGGGTTTGAAATATTCAATTTTTTGGGTTATGAAATATTCAATTTTTTTGGGTTTTGAAAGAAGACATTAACTGAATAAACTAAGAATCAACATGGAACTTGGATCAAAAGAGCATATTCATTCATCAACTTAATTCCCATATTATTCTCTAATGACTTAATCCAGACTTATTGTGCTTGAATTATGTTTGTAATCGTGATCCTACTCGATGGTCCGACCCTTAGTCAACCTTGGCCGTTCCTCAAGCTTAGAGCACGCCTCTTTAGAATGAAGGGAGGAATTGGTTTTGAAAGTCCGCGAGAAGGTTCCGGAGACTCAGAAAGATGTCATTTCTTTACCCTATTATCCGTTAGGGTTCGGTCATTTTTATTTTTGCGGGGTATTTAACGACCTTGCGCTCCCTTTTCATTTGATTTTGTGGTCATTTGTGGTAACATTTGCAATATTGAGCGGCCTTTTGATTTGGTTTGGCTTTTGCCTTTGCTTTTTCTTTTGCCTTTGTGGTGCGGGTCTCCCCTTTTTTTTTATATGACGGCGTCCTACTAGGATGGCGGGTATTTTCAGTAGTGTATTGTAAGCCTCGTTCTATTATCGCAGGCCGAGAGTAAAAATAGAAGTTTTGTTTTGAAAAGAATGAGTTGTACTTTTCCACTATTAGTCAAGCTTTTAGTGTTCCTCGGGCTTCACATCTCTTGTTATTCACGAATCAAACGTGTTCGTGTGCAATAATACGTTTGAATTAGATTACCAAAGATTAATATGGGAATTTGAGTTTTCGAATTTTTCAACTTCATTGATCCTTGTACCATGCTGATCGATTACACTAAGGGTAGAATTTCTTAAGATACATACCATTCCAGGGGTGAGTTAACTCTTGCCCTTCTGCATTGACTAAGCAATAAGCGTTACCAAGGAAAGCATGTGATATGACATACGGTCCTTCCCAGTTGGGTTGGAGCTTAGAACGCGGACCACCAGGTTTTACAAAGATTCTTTTCACAACCATCTCACCAACTTTAAACTTTCGTTCAATGACCTTCTTTTGGTAAAAATGTGCTAATCTGTTCTGATATATTCTTACGTGATTGGCGGCCGACCATCTTTTCTCGTCTAAGAGTTCCAGCTGAGCAAGGAGCGCAGAGCGGTGCTCATCAATGGAAAATTCCTTGCTCAATTGTACTCTTAATGATGGGATGAGGATTTCGTATGGAACTACCGCCTCCATTCCAAATGTTAAGGAATAAGGAGTTTTCCCAGTGAGAGTGCGGATTGAAGTTCGGTATGCCCATAAAGCCTCAATTAATTTTTCTGGCTAGTCCGAGAACTTATTAGACTTGCACGTTTTCTTGATAATTTTTATCAGAGTCTTATTGGTTGCCTCTGCTTGGCTATTGCCTTATGAATAATAAGGAGATGAATGATGCAATGCAATTTTATACCTGTTGCAGAAGTCCTTCAGCTCTTGTGATATGAACTGTGGTCTATTGTCGGTGACGATGGTGCTTGGTATCCAAAATTTGGTAATGATGTTCCTCATGATGAACTTGCAGATCGTTGATGCTTTGATCTCCGTGTATGCTTCGGCTTCTGCCCACTTAGTGAAATATTTTGTTGCCGTGAGGATGAAAGATTTTTGCTTGGTGGCAGAATCAGGATTACCAAGGGGAGCAATCATGTCAAATGCCCATATGGAGAAAGGCCATGGGGATGAAATAGGATGGAGTGAAGATGCGGGGGAATGGATCTTATCGGCATGAAGCTGACACTTAGCACACCTACGGACATATCCTACAGAATCTTCTTCCATGGTTGGCCAGTAATATCCTTGTCTAAGGATTTTCTTTGATAGCATTTGTCCGTTAACATGACCACCACAAACTCCAGCATGAGCCCCTTCCATAATCTTCCAAAGCTCATCTTCATCCAGACATCTTAAGAGAACACCATCAAATCCACGTTTATATAAAGTTCCTCCAACTAGGGTGTATCTCTGAGCAACTCTACTGATAGCCCTTTTCTCCTCAGTAGTGGCCTCTTCAGGGTCTGATCTTCACAGTACTTGGCAATTTTATAATACCACGGTTTATCCTCGTCTTGTATTTCTTATTGCCAGTCTAGCAGCATGATCTCTCTCTTTTCCACAATATCCCCATCTCTAACCTTTTTCAGCAACTTTTCTTTAACCTTAAGGAAGGAGGGGTCTTTCACGGCAGGAGAAAGACGCCTTTGGACAATAATTGACTCAGATTGCCTGTTGATCGGGAAATTTAGAGAAGATGCGAGAGAGGCTAAAGCGTCAGCTAGAATGTTCTGATTCTGAGGAACATGGACAAAGATCAGTTTGGTGAAAAGCTTGGCATAAGTTGAAGTGAGTTCTTGATAGGGCTTGAGTTTAGGATTGATGGTACGATACTTGGTAAGCACTTGGCAAAGAATTAGCTGACTGTCACCCACAATTTTCAGTTTGGTGGCACCATGGAGATGAGCGGCCTCAAGGCCAGCAAGGAGAGCCTCATATTCAGCTATGTTATTGGTGACATAGAAGTCAAGCTGAAAGGCTTGTGGAATGGTGACACCTTCAGGTGATAAGATAACAATGCCGATACCCTTGCCGTGAGAGTTCAAAGCTCCGTCAAAATGCAGAGTCCACATATCATCATTGATTTTGTTTATGGACATCAGTTCCTCATCCGGAAACTCTGATTAGACTAAATCAAATCGAGGGAGAGGGTGATGAGCAAGATGTTCTACTATGGCATAGCCTTTAATCGCTTTCTGTTGAATGTAAGTGATATCGAATTGGGAAAGAAAGTTCTGCCATCGTGCCAACCTATCAGTGAGGACGGATTTCTCAAGAAGAAACTTAATGGGATTCATCCTAGCGATGAGATGAACTTCGTGAGCCAGAAAATAATGCTTCAACTTCTAGACCACCCATACAAGTGTTGTACATGTTTTCTCCATCGTTGTATACCTCTGTTCAGCGGGGTTGAGAAGTTTAGAGAGATAGTAGGTTGCCCTCTCCTTTACTTCTTCATCCTCTTGTGCTAGGACAGCCCCCACTACATCATCCACGAGAAAAACATATAGAATTAAAGGTTTGTCCGGAGATGATAGTCTCAAAATAGGAGGACTTGCTAAATAATTCTTCAATCCATCAAATGCCTCCTGACACTTATCATCCCAATCGAACTTGCGAGTGTTGGGAGACAAATCGGCGAATAAATTGCAACCTCCCGATTAGTCCTCTTAATTCCTTCAAATTCTTGAGAGGCGGCATCTCTCTGATAGCCTTTGCCTTGTTGGGATCGATCTCAATGCTCCGCTTACTGACAATGAATCAAAATAATTTTCCTGATGATACTCCGAATACGCACTTCTTGGGGTTCATCTTCAACTGATATTCTCTCGACCTCTCCAGAACCTTTGCCAGAACTTCAGCATACTCAGCCTTCGTCTTAGATTTCACCAGCAGATCGTTCACATACACCTCTAAGTTAATGTACATCATGTCATGGAATATCGCCATCATGGCTCTCTGATAAGTGGCTCAAGTATTTTTCAATCCAAATGACATAACGACATAGCAATAAGTTCCCCAAGGTGTGGTGAATGATGTTTTCTCTTGGTCCTCTTTTGCCAACTAATCTGATTATACCCTAAGAACCCATCCATAAATGACAGAGTTTCATAATCAGCCGTATTGTCAATGAGTACATCTATGTGAGGCAGTAGAAAATCATCTTTAGGACATGCCCGGTTCAAATCTCGGAAGTCAATATAAATTCTGACCTTCCCATCCTTTTTCATAACCGGGACTATATTAGCCACCCATTGCGGATAGAGGACAACTCTAATGAATTTGGCTTTATGCAACTTATCGACCTCTTCTTTCATTTTCAAAGCCATTTAAGGGTGGAATTGCCTTAACTTTTGTTTAACGGGGCTAACTACATCTTTCAATGTCAATTTGTGTTCCACTAAGGAGGAATCTAGTCTCGACATATCCTCATAACTCCAAGCAAAGGTGTCCTTATAATCTTTGAGAACTCGGACCATTGCCTCATCATCTACCTCAGACAAATTCTTGCTGACGAGGACGACCTTAGGTTCATCTTCGGTCCTCAGATTGATCTCTTTGGTAGGCTCTTCTACAGCAGTTGAGGGTTCATCAAATCTCTTCACTCCACTGGCATACGCCTCAGCTGCGTCCTTGTCATCTTCTCCTTCTTCATTAATAAGGTCTTTCTCATGTAACAGATCCTATACCTTATATCCATCATCGACTAACTCATCAACTCCACATTATTTAGGCATCTAGATTGGATTTTCTAATAGCTGAGGGATCTGAGAGCAAGAAAGGCATCTTAAAGCTAACTCCTGGAGGTATCTATCTGGAACTCGTCTACCCTTAGACTTCCTAAACTGATTAACTTGCCTAACTTCACTCGACTCCCCATTTTGACCTAATGAGGACGAAGAAGGATAAAAATCAAGAGATACAAGAGGGAATACAGGTGAATCCTCCTGAGGGGAGGGGCAGAGCAGATCTAGAAGGGAATCTTGCCCGAATGACTCCCGCTGTAAGGATCGGGATCGGACCTTGTAGTTCTAACCTTAGTGAGGGCGGAGGTTCTGAGTTGATTCGCGTCAGGACATCGAGACGCGTTTTAAACGGCGTCTACCGTCGCAGACGCATTTCAAGTTCTGCCACGTAGGTGCCACGTGGGCTGGCTTCGGGCCGCGAGAGTACGGCCCTGTCTTGTCGACCTGAATGGCGTCCACGTGTGTCGACGCCTTTCAGACTGCGACTCTAGGTTTGTCAGAGTACGGCCCTGACATATCGTCTGAACGGCGTCTGCCTTGAACGACGCGTTTCAGAGTCTTGTCAGAGCAGCTGTCACATCAACTGAATGGCGTCTGTGGATGTCGACGCGTTTTAGCCAGTCTCTGGTTAACCCCGCGAGCCCTCCTTCTTTCCCTCATTTTCTCCTCTCTTCCTCTCTTTCCCTTCCGACGAACTCGGCGGCGATCCCTTCCTCCTCCCTCTTTTCCTCCCACTGTTTCATCTCTCCCTCCACTCCATCCTCTACCCAGCTCCTACCACTACCACCTCCACTTCCACTGCGGCGTTCTACTCTCCGGACGGCGGCCGACGTCACGGAGGAGCAAGGACGACCACGGCGGTACCGGCGGCGGCGTGGGGCGAGTCGGGTGGACGGCTTGAAGCTAGGAGGCGTTCAAGTATCCGGTACGGTGACGGTTCCCCTTAGCATCGCGTTTTAAGCCATGTTTACCCCCGTTTAAGCTTGTTTGGATCTTTGGTTTCGGGGGGGTAGAATGAGCATGTTTAGGAGTTCTTTTGATAACATGGGGGATTTCTATGAATGTGTTGCCTATGGATAGTATTGCTCCTCTTTTTCCCTCCGTTTTGGGTGAATTTGGGGTTGTTTGGGGTTGGATAGGGAGCCCTCGGGCTCAGGCGACTCTGGTTCCTGGGACTGAAACACGTCGTGCATGGACGACGCCTTTTTGAAGGGCGTCGAGCCATCACGACGCCTTTTAGACAGGAATCGCCTGACAGAGAGTCTGCCAGTTCGGGGATTCTGGGACTAAAAGACGTCATGAATGAACGACGCGTTTTCAAATGGCGTCGGTTAGCCATGACGCCTTTTAAAGACAGAAATCCCCTGAGTAAGGGCCTTGGAATTTCCGGATTTATGTGTTGAATGGCGTCTGAGGATGTCGACGCCTTTTAAAAGGCGACCACTGGTGTCGACGCCTTTTAGGGCCTGATTCTGAAGACTGTTTTACATGAACCTGTACATGGAGCTTGAATGGCGTCGGCCTTGGGCGACGCGATTCAAGACAGAACCTCACTAATTCATGCAAGTAAAACGTGTTCATACTGTTAGATAGATGGTTAGTGCATGCTTTAGTGTACCCGATAGAGATGGATTCTTCATAATCGGATGGTTCTATATGTGTGTTATGCGATCGCGGACTTTTCACGTGACCGGATCGCACTGTGCTGGGTTTTGAGTTACTGTGGACCTGGAGTGACATTGTAGCACTTTATCACCCTGTGCTGGTGGGGGCGTGAGCACAGCGCCGGTGGGGGCGTGGGCGGGGTGACGCCTAGTGAGAGAGGGTCACCCGGTGAACCCCGGGGTCAGCTAGTACCGGTGTCGGAGTGGTACATTCGGAGAGTCACTCATGCTGAGGGAAGGAGTAGCCACCTGAGCCGGTTGGGCCGGAGTAGCTAGTGTGCTATCCGAGGGGTTACTGTTTGGTCTCAGCGGGTCGAGGTTTCTCCACCGTTGTTGTGTGGTTGGCGAGTTCTATCGAGACGACAGTTGTGGATTTCCTAGTCGGCTGGTTTAATATATGCATGTTTATTATATTACGATTGCATGTGATTTCACGTTAAGAATTAGGGTTTGTACCTCTTGTGCTTATCACCTTTCCGTTAGTTGTACCTTGCACTTGTGGGTGTGTGCGTGGGCAGTGGGGATCGAAGGATCCCTACTGAGTCTTTTCTTTGAGACTCACCCTCTACGGTTTTCAGGTGAGGACTCTCAGCAGACTTAGCGAGGAGAGTGCGGCCGTGAGTTGAGCACCGTCAGCAGTTGTTCCGGGGTATGCCCCGACGTAGTTGTTATTTTATTTTTGGCCTGTATGTTTAATTATTTCCTTTCTGTTGGAGTATGTAATTATTTGCTGTATCGAGTCGCATTGTAATAATTTTTAATTCCTGCACTTTTATTTCAGTTCAATGCGATGTGAATGTTTAGCTTAGTTTATTATTTATCTCCCAGACTTGATTAGATCCTGGTTTGGTTCCAAATTAATGATTCGGTACCCATTTAGTAATCGGATCCCCGATTATAGGGTGGCGGGTCGTTACACCCGCGATGCGGCGCAGTCGGACAAGTAGGAGGTCTCCTCAATGAAGATTTGGGAGGAATAAGTTACCAAATCAACGTTTTTTTTTTGTGAATTATTTGAGTTTAACATATAACAAGAATGGATGCGAATAGGGGGAGAAGGAGATGATGGAGGTATCGGCACTAGTGCCCAGGGATTAGGGGGATCATACAATAGTATGTCCCAAATCATATCATAGATCCTCTCAAGATTAAGAGGGATCTGAGGGATGAGATCCTGAGGGGATATAGTAATAGTGATGGGCGGAGCCCGTGGAATGTCTTCAGTAATAACCCGTGACCAAGTCGGGGTTAGGAGTAGAGTGCGGAACAAAGTATGGAGTGTGAAAACAAGAGAGGGATAGGTTCCCCTCTATAGAAGATCAGTGGTATAACCAGCTTCATAGGGGTCATCTGGCTCTCCTTCATCTGTTTCTTCTGCTAGCAAAATCCTTTTGTCAAAGATGGCCCCGGGCCTTTTGATCAGTTCATCTATTAGTGGCGGCCACTTTGGTTTTGATGGGTTCAAGAATAGTCTGTTCAGTGTAATATACAAGTCCCATATGTCTAACCAGCGGTACCATTCACATTCCAGATCTTGAGTCTTCCTCTTTTTCATTGGCCGCAGAGCCTCTAGAGATTGGTATGTCGACAGTGGAGAACAATGTCTAGCCAGGTCCTTCCCATATACATCATGCAGGTCAAAATGAGAGGTGATCACTGCTATGTTATCGTGGTCATGTTGAATAACAGACCCTTTAACAAAATGAGTGGACAAGGTCCAAGTCATGGGATCCCGATTCTCTTTGCAGGGGGTAATCATGGTTTTCCATGTTTTCTAACCATCTTCACCTTCTTGTTGTTCCACAATACTATGCCTCACCTTCTCCGGCCGATAGCCTAGGCCGCTGTCAGGTACCCTTCTCTCATCTGTCACTGGTTTAATCCTTCCTTGCAATCGGGTGCCTAGACTCTTTCCAGGTTGATATTCCACCTTCAGCATGATGTTCCATCCTAGAGTGTTCATCAACTTCTTCCGCTTTATGGCATTGGTCGGGTAAGATGTAAGTATAGTATGCTCAAAAGGATCTGCCGAAAGGGTATGGGTTTGGCATCAGGAGATGACTGGCCTCTGAGGGGCTGGGTTGGACTTATACTCAGCGAGTGGGTTGCAGCAAGGATAGGCATGATAGTAACTTTGATGATACGTCCTTTGTGGAAAAACTTGAGGCATTGGTGGTTTGTTGATGGAATCGCCTCAAGTGACTTGATGTAAGGATGACTGAGTATGACTTTTAGTGAAGGGTCGATCTCGAGAATATGAAATTCGACTTCAGCATAGCAAGCAGGGCTTAACTCTACCTTCACATAGACCATCCCCATAGGGGAACGGGTAGCGTTATCATAGGCTGTAACAAAAATGGGAGAAGGCAACCATTTTTCTTTCAGGACCCCACAGAGCTCCAAAGTTCTTGGTGGTAACACATTGATAGATGCCCCGGTGTCTACTAAACAGGTATCCACATCCTTTTTACATATGTTGACAATTATACTTAATGCCATGCTCCTTGCTGCTAGCGGTGCCAGTTCAGAGGTGTAGAAAGATATAGAGGGCTGATTCCCTTGGGGTACCAACAATGCGGTGATCTTTTCCACTGGCACATCTTCACTGACCATTACCCGTTGTAGGTATTCCATTAGGGCTTCTTGATGGACCTTGGATCTTTTGATCAATTCTAATATGGAGACACGTGCCGGTATTCTATCCAGCTGTTTCAACAAATCATAATGGGTACCAGGTATACTTTCTTCATTTTGGACTTCTTCTACTGGCTGTGACGGGCCATCTCGCACTATAGATTGAGGGAACACTTTGTTGAATATTCGGCCGCTTCGGAGCGTATGTTCTTCAATAGTGGAAGCTCCAGGCATTATCTTGAGCACTGCCATGTTGAGGAGTGGCTTAGAAGGTATAACGGCTTGGTAAGGGAATGTTGGTGGAGGTAAGGGAACTCGGATGAGTGATTTGGAGGGTTGGGGGTGCGTATAAGCAGGTGACGGTGATGGATTATTTGGTGGGGGTACTGTGCGGATGAGTGGTTTGGAGGGTGGTAAGGTATCGGTGTGAGTGGTTGTTGTTGGTGATGTAGGGAACGGCATACGGAGTAGTGGTTTGAATGGCATGAGGGGTGCATAGTTAGTTTGCGGAGGGTTGCTTGGTGAGGATGTGGTGGCGGAGGTGGAATGGGTTTAATGGTGATAGATTGTGGTTTGGGTACGCGGAGAATACGGCGAGGCAGTTGCTCGGCAGTGCTTGACATATGACTTGCTGAATAGATAGAAGACGAATCCTCTACTTTCCATTGTTGCCCTCTATTAGCCTCAGACTGGCTATTTGTTAGGATGGGGGCGATTTGGTTTTGATGTTCCGGCAACGAGTTCTGTACTATGCCCATATTATGTGGTGTGGCTTATTGTACTGGGGCCCTTTAGACTGGATGTTGCTACTGTGGTGGCTGTAGCTGCTGTTGTTGCTGCTGTGGTCTTTTCGCCTTCAAGGCGGCTATGTACTTTTTTATCTCTTCCCAATCAATCCCTCCTTGATCATTGAGGTCATGAATATAATCCCGAAAGTGAAAGTAAGCATCTACTGTGTGTCCTGGTTGACGATGGAACACGCAGTAACGGGACATGTCAACATTTGATGGCCAAATGGCCCTTTCCTTTGACAACACTAAGGCATTGGCCGCCATAAGGGCATTGAATATATCTGTGAGGGATTCTAGTAGTTGGGGATATACCTACCTTCTGGGGCTAGGAGGTTTCCTATGCTGTGCGTAGTCATTAGGAGGAGGAACATGAGTGTAATTCGGCTGATGCCGAGGTGGATTGTATACTTGCTGGTGGGAACGTTGCGGTGCTAACTGAAGCTACTGAGTAGGAGGCCTATAACCCTACTAGTTTTGAGGCTTGGGTGACTGATATTGCTACTGATTCCTCATAAACTGGGGTTGACTATTATTCATTATACTGACCTGTTCATGGGACAGTGTACCCTCGGTAGTTGGACCCATAGAAGGATTGGGGATAATAGACTTCCGAGGTGGAGGTCTATTGGGTCGATGGGGATCAAAGACACTAGCAAAGGTGGAGTCTTTGCACGCATTTTGGGCATAACGTGCTCTCTCATATAGATCTACTATGGTAGTCAAGTTATTCAGTGTCAGCACTAGCTTGTACTGTGGAGTGGCGTTGGCAACCATTATCTTTACTAATTCTTGTTCGGACATATGATCTCTTATCTTTTCAGCCATCCCTCGCCACCTATCAGCGAACACTATGAAGTCTTCATCCGGCTTCATCTTCTCATTGAATAAGTTAGTGATGGACAAGGTAGGTGCCACCCTGTCTTTGTATCTTTGCAGGAACCTCTTCGACACCATGTTGAAGTTCTCTACCTCACTTGGGTCTAAAGAGAAGAACCACTCCAAGGCCGATCCTTCCAACGACCTTCTGAAGAGGAATGCCAATGCTTTTTTATCATGCTGCCAAAATGATGATTCATACAGAGATTCTTTGATGTGAAGGAAAGGATTGCCTGTACCGTTGTACTTTCTATAAATTGGCATTTCAGAAGGTAAGAGATGGAATACTGGCAAATCAGGAACAGAGAGTTCAGGAGCGGCCTTGCTGTCCATATTCTTTTTAAGATTCTTGAACGGCTCGTCCATATGGAACAACTTGTTAAGTAGGAGTTGGGTGGTAGGATCTACTGGTGGAGTGGTGGTTGTTGAAAAGACTGCCTCCGCGAATAAGCGGGGATACGGGGACAGTGAGGCTGTGAACTGGCGGCGTTCCCACCATGCCCGAAGGCATTCTGATAGATTGGGGTTTGCGGCCTGACAGGATGCTGTGAACCAGACTGTTGAGGACTTCTGTGCGTGGAGTGGAAATACGGAGACCTTCCATGGCCTGAGTAGGAACTTGATAAGCAGCAGGGTGAACCATAGGGCTTGGCTCGGAAGGATGTAGATGAGCTTTCCCTTTTAAGATGGATTAGATGGCATCAAATTGACGAGGATCCACATGATTAGACAGAGATCCCATGAGAGTAGCGAAATCAGAAGGATGATCGACAGAGGGGCCAGTTTGGTCTTGGGCTCTTTCAATGGTAGGATTAGAGATGACGCAAATACGTGAATGATTGCCCAAATCCGGGTGATGTTGACCGTAGATCGAATCATCATGATATTGAGGGGCATGAGCATCTCCCTCGTGAACAGTTTGGAATTGATCGGGATAGTCAGAGATATAAGCATCCCTCTCATCCTCAGAATAAGATGCACCATGAACTTGAGGGGCATAAGCATCTCCCTCGTACTCGACCAGGTCTTCTTGTTCAAAGGCAACCATGCTGACAGTTCTACCTGAACATAGCAACATTGTGTTGAGGTGACAATTATTTCAAACAAATTTGCACAGATTAACAACCAAGTGGATGCTTACGCTGTTTTGAAAGTTACTTGTTGGGTTAATTGAATTTTTAAACTCAAATTCTCTCAATGGGTAAGATCCTAGTTTCAATTCAATTTTCACCGTTATGCTCTACGGCTTCACTCACCACGATATGACCAATTACCCGGGACTTCAAATGGTACAACCGGCCCGATGAACAAAGAGGAATTCTTTGCTTTTGGGGACTTACGGAAGTCTTAACACCAACCACTCTAGTCTGACCGAGGGACCGACCCAGTCAGAGAGAGGTAAAGATGCCAAGAGAGGTGTTCCTAGAGGAGGGGGGTGAGCCCTGATGCAAATGACCTGTGGCTTGGATGGCCTCTAATGTAGAATAAATAAATATAGGTAGCAAGAAGATCAATGATCCAAGTATTAGTGACCAATAGGTAGAAAAGTTTGAATCGCGTCGCTGTTCACCGACGCTATTCAAAACAGTAATCCCTCCGGTTCACAGCAGCTCGGGCAGCAAGGAAGATAAAGGGGACACTAAATAGCGTCATGTTAAGTCGACGTGCTTTTGATAACGCGTCGCTTTGACAAGACGTGCTTTAGCTCCCGTAAATAGCAGTTAGGCAGCAAAATCAGGGGCAATCCCTTCTCCAAATAACAAGATGACTAAGAGATCAACTATTCATGCGATGACAGTTTGAATACATAGACTAATCATGCAACATCATGGATATCAATTTGAACAAAACACACTTTCCAATACCACTTCTCAAGGCAATTAAGGGAGGGCAAAATTTTTCCATAAGGGGGTGTGCACGAGAGGATAAAAATCAAGTAGTCAACCAACAAACCATCAACCGTGCCCGAAGGACACAAGCGGTGCACCGAAGGTGCCCAATGGAAATAACAAGAGTAAAATAAAAGGAACGGCAAGACAAGTCAGACCGTAATCGCCAAAAAGCTATAGTACTCAAAAAGGGTGTGTGTTCATCATGTTATCATATGTTTACTATGATTAACAATATGAAAAGAATTGTGATCGCCAGAAACCTAGGATTTCAAGGGGAAAGTGATCGCTTATTAACCTTGCAAATCGGGAGAATATAGGAATTCTTTTGTTCTTCTCTTCTGGCTGGCCGAAAGAAAAGAGCATCCTCTTTCTTTACTCTTGTTTTCCTTTTGTACCTTGTGAAAAATCAAACAAACAAGAAAAGCTATGATTAGAACTAAGATAGCATAGTGTCTATTCTAATTAATAATCTAAATATGCAACTAAACTAAAAGAACTCACTTATTTTATGTTCTTTTAAACCCCTAAAGGAGGTGTAGGTTTGGAAGTTATGAAGTGAGTGTGTGTGATGAATTGATGCAATGAAAAATCATATGAAAAGGAACAAGAAAAAGCTAGGAAAAAGATGGTTGGTTTGGCCCCTTGAAAGCCTTGATCTTCTTGAGCTTCAATAGAGGAAAAGGATGAAGAAACGGGGATCCTTCTTGCTATCCATGTTTTCTTCTTGAGGATCTTCGAACACCTTGTAGAAAGCTCCAAATTCACCAATTGCCAACCCTTTTCTCCACCTCCAACCCTTTTCAAAGGTCAATGTCCATATGTATTTATAAGAAGTGATTTAAGAGTATTTGGGCTTTCAAAGGGACTCTCCCGCAGCTCGGACTTGCTCTAGACGATCATAAAGGGAATTGGAAACCCTTCCAACCTCAGGAACATGATTATCTCGGCCAAATCTTGCTTATCAGGAAACTTTTAAAACGCGTCGTTCAAGAGGGACGCCTTTTATTTCATTAATACGGCCAAAATAGAAATAAATTTGGAAAGGGAAACCGAAAATAATTAGGAAATATGAAACGTGTCGTGTACACGTGACATGCTTTAGATAATTTAGGAAATTAACTAGAATTAGAAATAGTAAACTTGGGCGGATTAGGACTCAAACGGCGTCGTGTAAGGGCGATGCTACTCAGTTAAATCCTTTTAAATTTACTAATTTTAATTCCGAATTCATTTCTGCTAAGAATCTAAATGGCGTCGTATATACGCGACGTGATTCAACAATTTTCGAGAGAAAATCAATAAAAAATAATTAATGATTAAACATTAGACTATTCTGGGACATTATCATTTCAACATGAAAGTTACTCAATATGATGTAAAAATTAGCATGTCTACAGTAGGGACCCCCTATCGGCCGGTTCGGTCATATCAACGTACTTCGACCGAAGGGACCCGTTAATAGCGGGAACAATCCGAACATGACCTGTACAGCTAAGGTTGACGACTTTGTATGTAATTAAACAAAACACTTCGTAATGATATTATATACAATACATTGCAGTACATCAAGTCCAAGGTACAACTTGTAAGTTTACAAAGGGACTAGACTTACAAAAATAAGCTTTGCTCAACTAGACTAAGATCGTAGAGATTCTTCGTTTGCCTCAGGAAGGTCCTCTCCTGGAAGGGGTTAAATAGTGTCGGTGAGTTTACTGACTTAATAAGCACATGATATCACTCCATGGCTTATCATATATATAAATGTACAAAGACAACATGATAATATCATATACTCATGTCATGATAGAATATAACATAACAAGTTTCAGCTAACATAGGGATCATGGCGAATCATGGCATGGTTACAAGATCATTGTATGGCATGGCATGGCGTAAGTATAAACAAAAAGTTCATAACATGGCATGACTTGATCATAACATCGCAGCATGGCATGGCATAAATACAAGCATAATACGTGCATGGCATAGCATATAAAGGGCATGGTTAAAAGATCATGATATAGCATGATGTCATAAACATATATAACATACGAACATCATGAATCTTTTCACTTATTTAATGGACATGCATCCAAACCACAACATGAGGATGTTAGCATGACGTGCAGCCAGCGGTAAGGCAAATGTCCACTGGCGCTTCCACTGCGCAGCAAGGGGACCCACCCGTCCCACCTGGACTGGGAGAACCGTACTCAGAATTTACCCGTTTGCCTCGAGTTGCGTCTTTTAATTATGTCCGCCTCACACAGATACTTGTATGATTTAGACGCATGGACTCCTAAGGTGGCATTGTCCATAGCATGTTCAATTTTAACATGAGAGACTTATAGAAATGGGATTTAGGCATTGGTTAAGGGTCCATTTAGGCTCTTATATCATTTCGACAACATAACGGCTTAGTAACATCTTCTTAAATTTGTAGGAAAATACATGTTTGAAAACAAGCCATTTGCGATAGGAAAATAATCATGTAGAAAGAACCATGTACTTGTCTTTAAGCCAGAAACTCTTTTGGACATAACAAGAACCTCCTCCTCCTACACGTGCGAAGAACCCCAAAAAGCTCTCGTTCCTACTCTAAACCTTTCTCTCTTCCTTTCTCCCTCTCTTTCTTCCTTCCTCTCTTCCTTTCTACCTCTCTGTCTTTCTCTCCACTCTCTCTCTCTAAAACGTGGGCAAGGAGGGAGGAGAAGAGATGGGGAGATGGAAGGGGCTACCCCCCCTATTTATAGGGGTGGCATGGCTTTGGATGAGGACAAGTGTCCCTTTTAAGATCCTTTAGATGTCAGACATGTGTCTTTTTAGGATAGGGATTAACAAGGTTGCGACAAGTGTCAGGGTGAGGTGGCATGGGTTTTTTGGGGACCAAGGTATCTTACCAATATCCTTAACCTTTAGTAGTAACCTTTAGCACTTTTACATTTAAGTCCCTATATCTTTCGTAATTGGCTTTATACCCTCATTCAGTACATACTTCACCGAATTTAAATTCTTTTCGGTTATTTGATTACACTACTAAAAGACTTACAAATTACACTTAAGACCTTATGAAAATTATCTATTGCATTATAGCACATGAACTTTTTAAAATTACGTTTATACTTTTTTTGTATTTATGTATATACTCTTTTTCATAATTTTTTATCGATTGGTAAAGTTTATTATCATTCAATGGTCCCATAAATTTCCTAAAATTGTAAGTAAAATTTGCATGTAGGTATAATTTTGTAGGTCCTTACATCCTCTCCCCCTTAAACAAAATTCGTCCTCAAATTTTAAATCTAACTGAATAAATTGCTAAATATGGTGAGGATCTTACCGAAAAGATGTGGGTACTTGCTCCTCATTTCTTCTTCCATTTCCCATGTAGCTTCTTCTGTTGACTAGTTTCTCCATAAAACTTTCATTAAAGAAATTATCTTGTTTCTGAGCTCCTTTGTCTTGAAGTCCAAGATTTGCACTAGCTGTTCTTCATAACTCAGATTTGGCTGGATCTGAAGCTCGCCATAATCTATGACATGAGATGGATCATGAAGATACTTCTTGAGTATGGAGACATGAAAAATATTGTGAACCCCTTCCAAGGTAGGTGGTAAGGCTAATTGATATGCTGTATCTTCAACCTTCTGCAAGATTTCAAATGGACCAATATAGCGGGGTGCTAGCTTGCTGTGCTTTCCGAATCTGATAACTCCTTTTGATGGGGAAACTTTTAGAAAAACATGATCCCCAACTTCAAAAGAGACATCTATTCTTCTCTGATCGGCATAACTCTTTTATCAATTTTGTGCAGCTATCAATCTTTGATGGATAAGTTGAATGTTCTCTGTGCTGGTCTGCACAATATCTGGTCCTATCATTCGTCTCTCTTCAGACTCTTCCCAACATATAGATGACCTGCAGGGTTTCCCATATAGAGCTTCAAAATGAGCTATTTTAATACTGGTATGGAAGCTATTGTTATAGGCAAACTCGACTAACGATAGGTTTTTATCCCAATCTCCTTTCCAATCTAGACTACATGCTCTAAGCATATCTTCTAGTATCTGGATAGTTCTTTCTGATTGACCGTCGGTCTGAGGATGAAAGGCAGTACTAAATTTCAATTGAGTGCTTAAGCTACCTTTAGACTCTTCCATATTCTAGAGGTAAATCTAGAGTCTCTATCGGAGATAATTGACTTGGGAACACCGTGTAGTTTAATGATGTTGTCTATGTATAACTTGATCAAACTTTCTACTGATTGTGAAATCTTAATTGGCAAGAAATGGGTAGATTTTGTAAATCTATCTACGATTATCCAGATGGCATCATGTCCTCGTGTTGTTCGGGGAAGACCCATGATAAAGTCCATAGTGATATGTTCCTATTTCTACTCCGGAATTTCTATCTTTTGCAAAAGTCCACAGGGCCTCTGATAACTTGTTGACAAACTAGGCATTTAGAAACAAAATCAGAAATGTCTTTCTTTATACCTGGCCACCAGAAAGTACGCTTCATGTCTTGGAACATCTTAGTACTGCCAGGATGAATGGTGAACTTTGACTTGTGAGCTTCTGTCAAAAGTTCCCTTCTTAATTTCCTGGGACACAATCTGCCTTGGAAATATATTACCCCACGATCATTTGTCTTAAATCTAGGCTTATCAGTCAGTTCTTGCAACTTAAGGTCATTCCGTTGGGCTTCAGAGATTTTCTCCACAATTGCAGATTGAATGGATAATTGAGATAAGGAGGCAATAACTTCCTCAATCATCTTCCAATCATTAGCCGCTTCCTACTGAGAGCATCAACTACAATATTTGCCTTGCCTAGATGATAATTCAATTAAAATTCATAATCTTTTAAGAATCCTATCCAACGCCTTTGTCTAAGATTGAGCTCCTTCTGAGAGAAAATATATTTAAGGCTCTGATGGTCTGTAAAGACTTGAAATTGACTCCATATAAATAATGCCTCCATGTTTTGAGTGTATGAACTACTGCTGCTAATTCAAGATCATAGATAGGATAATTTAGCTCATAATTCTTTAATTGGCGGGATGCATAAGCAATTACCCTACCATGCTGCATGAGCACACAACCAATACCTTGTCTTGAGGCATCATATAGATGACAAAACCATCGGTTCCACTAGGCAGGGCAAGGACTGGAGTTGTAGTCAATCTTTTCTTTAATTCCTAGAAACTCCTTTCACATTCTTCGGTCCACAAAAATCTCTCCCCTTTTCATGTTAGTTTAGTAAGAAGGGCTACTAGAGTAGCAAACTCTTCTATAAAGCATCGGTAGTATCTTGCTAGACCCAGAAAACTTCGAACTTCAGTTAGAGTCTTGGGTGCTTCCCAATTAAGTACAGCTTGAATCTTGGCCGGATCAACAACTACACCTTCCTTAGAAATAATATGGCCAAGGAATTGAATTTGTTGTAACCAGAACTCACAATTGCTGAATTTAGCATATAGTTTGTAAGTTCTGAGAGTTTCCAAAATAATCTTTAGATGTTACTTATGTGCCTCCTCAGTAGGAGAATATATAAGGACATCATCTATAAATACTACCACAAAATGATCCAAGTATGGTTTGAATATCTGGTTCATTCAATCCATAAAAGTTGCAGGGGCATTAGTTAAACCAAAAGACATGACTAGAAATTCATAGTGCCCATACCTGGTTCGAAATGCTGTTTTGGGAATATCTTCTTATTTAATCCTTAATTGATGATATCCTGATCGAAGATCTATCTTTGAAAATACAGTGGCTCCTTGCAATTGATCAAATAGATCATCAATTCACGACAGTGGATACTGATTCTTGATAGTAACTTTATTCAGCTTTCGATAATCCACACAGAGCCGCAGAGATCCATCCTTCTTCCTAACAAATAAAATAGGAGCACCCCATGGAGACACACTAGGGCGAATAAATCCCTTGTCTAATAGTTCTTGAAGATGCTTCTTTAATTCTGCCAACTCAGCAGGTGCCATACGATAGGGAACCTTAGAAATGGGTACTGTGCCTGAGAGAAGCTCAATTGAGAATTCGATCTCCCTTACTGGCGGTAGGCCTAGCAATTCATCTGGAAAGACATATGGATATTCTCTAACTACTTCAATATCAGAAATAGAGAGGGCTTTCTTTTCTTTTGGGATAGAAACTCTACTGACTAGGTAAGTGGTACAACCCTTGTTAATGCAGTGTCGTGCCTTAAGTGCTGAGATGATTTGTTTCCGTGTTTGGGGAGTTTAAGAGAGAGAGAACTCTTCTTCCCTTGGAATTCTAAAAAGAATCTTTTTCCTTCGGTAATCTAGCATAGCATGATGTTGTTCTAACCAATCCATCCCTAGTATGACATCAAAGTCTTTCATCTTAAGCACATGTAATTGTGTGGAGAGTCGTCTACCTTCAAACTCTATTTTAAGAGAGGTAATGCAGTTTTGGGATTGAAGAGCTCCTCCAAGAGTGAAAACAGTCATAAAGACTGGAGTTTCAACTAAATCTATCTTATCAGATAATGAATGTATGAATTCTTCTGAAATGAAGGAATGCGTAGCACCAGTATCAAAAAGAACTCGAGTATAACTATCGGCTATAAGAACCGTACCTTCAATGATATTCTCAACAGCCCCCATATCTTCCTGAGTCAAGGCAAAAACACAAGCTGGCGTTCGTGATTTGGCGGGAGCTGTTGACTGCACTGATGCTGGTGCTGGCATAGGAGCGATTCTAACCTTGGGACAGTTCTTCATAATGTGTCCAGTCTCCCAACAACCAAAACATCGCCCGAATCCCCTCAGACATTCACTACCTTCACGTCCCCACATTTTTGACATAGAGGGTAAGAGGGAACTCGAGCAAATGGAGTAGGGGTCATTACTGGCATCTTCAGAGACTCAGTCTTCCTCTTCTTGGGCACAGATGAAGATGCTTGCTTCTGCATAGAGGAAGATGCCTGCCTCTTAAGGTCTGCCTTACATTCTTCTAAAAAAATCTCGTGCTCAGCTTCTTGCCTACACACATCTTCAACCACCTCTTCCATGGAGCTAAATTTGTGCGCAACTAACTTGGTGCATAATATGGGTTTTAGCCCCATCAGAAATTTTTGTAGTTTCCAACGTTCATCAAGGCACATATGGGATGCGAATTTGGCCAACTCAGAAAATCTAGCTTTATACTCCATAACTGACTTAGTGCCTTGGGTTAGGGATAGCAACTCCTACATCATTTTTTCTTGGATATGTTGTGGAAAAAACTTGGCCCTGACGGCTGTCAAAAATTCTTCCCACGTTACCTCTCCTTCTCTTCCAGCAACCTTTGTGCGGAGGGTAGAAGACCACCATACGTATGCCCGATCCTGTAGCATGTAATTTCCCATATTTACTTTATCGATATATGGGCAACGGATGGCATGAAAAATCTTTTCGATCTCTCGTATCCAACTTTCAGCTATCAAGGGGTCGCTCTCCCCCTTAAAAATAGGAGGCCCATCTTCTTAAATCACTCCATAGCGATGGCTCCTGCCTGACCTCCCTGTTCTACAGAGTTCTGGTGTTGTTGGGTACAATGGAGAAATCCTTGGAAAATCTGCACAATGGCTCCCATATCTAGGGATGATGGTGAAGGAACAGGTGTAGTATTCTGGGGTTCTAGACTGACCCTTCCGGCCTAGGCATCCTCCCTCGTCCGTTAGTCGCCATAACCTATTGGACAAGTCATAAGTTAGTCTGAGTTTAGCTAGGTCTGGTCTCCTAATTCTACTACTCTTGGACTTGTTGTATATGCTTTTAGTGCTCATCCTTAACCTAGCTCTGATACCACTAACTGTAACCACCCCCTATCGGCCGGTTCGGTCATACCAACATACTTCGACCGAAGGGACCCGTTAATAGTAGGAACAATCCGAACATGACTTGTACAGCTAAGGTTGACCACTTTGCATGTAATTAAACAAAACACTTCATAATAATGTTATATACAATACATTGCAGTACATTAAGTCCAGGGTACAACTTGTAAGTTTACATAGGGACTAGACTTACAAAAATAAGCTCTGCTCAACTAAACTAAGATCGTAGAGATTCTTCGTTTGCCCTAGGAAGGTCCTCTCCTGAAAGGGGTTAAATAGTGTGGGTGAGTTTACCGACTCAGCAAGCACAAGACACCACTACATGGCTTAAATGTAGAAAGACAACATGATAATATCATATACTCATGTCATGATAGAATATAACATAATAAGCTTCAGCTAATATAGGGATCATGGCGAATCATGGCATGGTCATAAGATTATGGTATAGCATGGCATGGCGTAAGTATAAACATAAAGTTCATAACATGGCATGACTTGATCATAACATAGCAGCATGGCATGGCATAAATACAAGCATAATACGGGCATGGCATAACATAAAGGGCATGGTTAAAAGATCATGGTATAGCATGAAGTCATAAACATATATAACATACGAACATCATGAATCTTTTCACTTATTTAACGCACATGCATCCAAACCACAACATGAGGAGGTTAGCATGACGTGCAGCCAGCAGTAAGGCAAATGCCCACTGGCGCTTCTACTGTGCAGTAGGGGGACCCACCCGTCCCACCTGGACCGGGAGAATCGTATCCTGGATTTACCCGTTTGCCTCGGGTTGTGTCTTTTAATTATGTCCGCCTCACACGGATGCTTGTATGATTCAGACGCATGGACTCCTAAGGTGGCATTGTCTGTAGCATGTTCGATTTTAACACGGGAGACTTATAGAAATGGGATTTAGGCGTTGGTTGGGGGTCCATTTAGGCTCTTATATCATTTTGGTAGCATAACGGCTTAGTAACATCTTCTTAAATTTGTAGGAAAATACATGTTTGAAAACATGCCATTCGCGATAGGAAAATAACCATATAGAAAGAACTATGTACTTGCCTTTAAGCCAAAAGCTCTTTTGGACACAACAAGAACCTCCTCCTCCTATACGTGCGAAGAACCCCAAACAACTCTCTTTCTCGCTTAAAACCTTTCTCACTTCCTTTCTCCCTCTCTTTCTTCCTTCCTCTCTTCCTTTCTACCTCTTTCTTTCTGTCCACTCTCTCTCTCTAAAACGTGGGCAAGGAGGGAGGAGAAGAGATGGGGAAATGGAAGGGGCTACACCCCCCCCCCCTATTTATAGGGGTGGCATGGCTTTGGATGGGGACAAGTGTCCCTTTTAAGATCCTTTAGATGTGGGACATGTGTCCCTTTAGGATAGGGATTAACAAGGTTGCGACAAGTGTCAGGGTGAGGTGGCATGGGTTTCTTGGGGGCCAAGCTACCTTACCAATATCCTTTACCAGTATCCTTAACCTTTAGCAGTATCCTTTAGCACTACTACATTTAAGTCCCTATATCTTTCGTAATTGGCTTCATACCCTCACTCAGTACTTTCGTCACCGAATTTAATTTCTAGTTTCTAGTAAGTAGAAGGCATTGAATTAGGAGCAGATCGACAATATCTCAGTAATAATAAAGACTTCGATGAATCTCCTTTCAGATAAGATGATACATTCTTGCACCTCCTTTCGTATCTAACTTTAACATATATAAGATTTACATGTTTTAGTAAGCAGTTGCAATCATTAAATTGGGCGCAACTTGACAAAATCTCGGTAGCAACTCGGACTTCGATGAATCTCCTTTTAAGTAAGATGATATATTTCTACTCCTTTGGTTTCTTCTAACTTTAACATATATATGATTTGTAGCTTTTAGAAAGTAGTTGCAGTCATTGGATTGGATGTATGCAACTCAACAAAATATTATCAACAACTTGAACTTCGATGAATCTCCTTTCAGGTAAGGTGATACATTCTTGCTCCTCCTTTGGTTTACAACTTTAGCATAAGATTTGTAGGTGCTAGTAAGGAGGCGGCACCAAATTCGGGGTAGTTTGACAAAAGCTAAGTAGCAACCCAAACTTTGAAGAATCTCCTTTCAAGTAAGGTGATACGTTCCTACTCGTTCTTTGGTTTATAACCTTTATATAGATATTAAAATTTGTAGTTTTTAATAAGCAGTTGGAGGCATCAAATCAAGGTAGGTCGACGATATCTCAGTACCAACTCGGGTTTGGATGAGTCTCCTTTCAAGTATGGTGATACAGTCCTGCTCCTCGTTTGAGTTCTATCTTAAACAGAAAGATTTATAGTTCTTAGTAAGTGGGCACCTTAAAAATAAAGGCAGCTTAACGATATCTCAGTAGCAAGTCAGACTTTAATGAATCTCCTTTCAGGTTAAGTATGATATATTACTTCTCCTCCTTTAGTTTTAAAACATAAGATTTGTAGTTCCTAGTATGTGGAAGGCTTTTTCAAATCTTAGCAGCAACTCGGACTTCGATGAATCTCCTTTCAGGTAATCAAATCGCAGCATCAACTCGGACTTCGATCAATCTCCTTTCAGGTAAGGTGATATCATGCATACTCCTTTGATTTTGAGTTTTTGATTAGTTAGTTTTTACCTTCTTATATATTTACATGTTAATTTTTATGTAATAAACTAGAATGATAAGATTATTTGATTAAGGCTTAAACGTAAAAGTAAATTGATAGGTTATTAATATAATGGGCCTAGAATATATAACGCTGTAAGGTTGATTGGGTTTTGCAAACGATATACATAAGTTTACAATATTAAACATGTATTTCTCAAGATTGAAATATTATTAATATTGTGGGCCTAGAGTATAGAATGCTATAAGGTTGATTGGATTTTACGAAGGATATACATAAGTTTGCAATACTAAAATTGTAACTCTCATTCGTTTAAATTTTAAGATAACAGTGACGATAAATGACATCACAATTATACAAGTTAAGAATCAATAAGATGAAGAGAGAGTCCTTAAACAATTAAGTCACATAAAGATTAGCTTAATATGTGTTATCCTTATGAAAGCATGGAACCCTTTTGTAGCCATAATTGGGTTCTGTTCACAGTACTAGCAATTGTTGCCCAAAGCTAGGCTAACCCAGAGGAAGGTGAATGGATTATTAAAAATTACTCTAACAGAAATTAAATGCAGAGGGCTAATAATTGGATAGAAAGAGATAGAAATAGAGAAATGCTCAGGAGATTATACTAGTTGGATCAGTCTAGACCTATGTCCAGTCCTCAAGAAACTACTTCGGATTTCTACGAACAGCAAGGTACTAACCACTTGTTAGTTACACATGACAATAAAAAGGACAAGGATAATTTATTTTCTATTTATTATTGTAATATTGTTAACAATAATAAAAATAAGTGGGTTTATTTCTATTGGTGAAATAGCCCTTATTTTTGCATGCTTTACTCTTATTGGTAGAGTAGCCATAATTTTAATGGTTCATTCAATAGAATGACCATGTGGTTTATTGGTTCTCTCTTATTGGTAGAGTGGCCATACACCACATAAATCATTTCATTAGAGTGACCATTACCTATTGGTTTTTCTATAAAAACTAGTTGGTTTACTCTTATTGGTAAAGTAGCCATAATTTTAGTGGTTCATTCTTAATGGAATGACCATGTAGTTATTGGTTCTCTGTTATTAGTAGAGTGGCCATATAACCTACAGATTATTATATTAAGATGACCAACATTGTGTAATGTGCTTCAATTAAAAATCTACATATTATTATTGCCTTATATTCTTATGACTGTGGTTCGTTCATATTGGTTGAACGGCCAACCTATTTTGGTTCCTTCATGTTGATTGAAGGACCATTAGTGAATATGGTTAAGCATGTGGTGGCCTTCATGCTCTATTAATTAAGGATATCATTTATGTCCTTCATCCTCTTAATTGAACCTCAGAAGGGGGGATATGCTGTCCAAAGAGTCGTTTATCCCTTTAAAGGATACCTTTGACCAATTCATCTTCTTTTAAGGGTCCTAATGAAGGTTGTACCAAAAGATTGATTTTCTTAGTACTCTTAAAAGACCCTAAGTCCTCATGTCCCCATGAGAACTCTAGAATCCCTTAAGTGTCCTTCAAAGGATCCTTGCAAAATTTTCTAAAAAAAAAAAAAGAATCTTATTTGCATGCATCGCACTAAGGCAATTTGTTTTACTCTTATTTTATCAGTAGGCCTTAATGGATGGTTAATCAAGGGTTGCTAGTTAATAACTGACGTAATTAACACTCACTGAGGTCAGTGGGGAGAGGTCAAGAACACGGATCCACGTTTGATCCACAAATTCTAGACTTGAGGGTTAATCTCAAGTTCTCAACGTCTATAAAAAAGAAAAGAGAAGACCATGTTTTTTTTTAACTCCAATAATTCTCTTTTAAGCTAAAGTCCTCTTTTCCGAAATCCAAATTCTTTTAAATCAAAAAATCATCTTTGAAAAAAATGAAGTCTCACAGATAGTTACATAAAGGTAATCACATGCATAGAACAAATGAAAGAGAGACACTAAGATAGGAGAATGCAATGAGATAGATATATTGCATTCCAAAATTGATTTACGAAGTGTGTTTGAGGAGATACAATGGTGTAGTCTAGAAAAAATAAAAATAATGCAAAGAGGGTACAATGGCTCAGAATTAAAAGAATTTGCCTAGATAGGTCAAAGCAAAGATTGTGACTATCTCCCATGTCTTCTACTCAATGGCCTCTAATCTGGCAATGTATTCCTAGGGAGTCATCTTCGCTCGCTATCCTTGCTTTGTCCTCTTCTGGCAGTACTGAGCATAACCTTGTTGCATCCTGGTCATGTGTACGTCACAAGATACTTTATGCCTTAGGTATCTAGGCACTGGATTCTTTTGATAGAGAATGAAACCTTGTATCTTAAAGGGAGAAACTAGACCTTCATTTTTCAGTGCTTGCTTCATGTTTCTGTAGGCCTTGTATATGCACTTATAATTGAAGTATGTTTCAAAGAAGATGGCTATTGACTATTGGTCTTCAAATTCTCTTACAATGATAGGACTCTTCTTAGGTGGTCCCCTTTCTTTGTTGACTGTCAGGAGTTGTTGTTGGCATTTAGGATAGGCCTGAGCCTATTCTTCTTCAGTGTATCTCTCAGCTTGGAAAAAGATAAGGTAAAAAGTCTCTGGCTTTACCTTGCCATTCTGAATAGCCATTTTTAGGAAATAAGAGAAGGGAAGAATAGAGTTGTACTTAGCTAAATGCTTGCCTTTCATTTTTCATATAGCTCCATATCTATAAGCTTTCCTCTGTGTCCATCATCAAATAATGAAGCTGTCGAAATTTCATGGGCACAGTGGCCTCATCTAGGTCAAGACTGACCTGCACAGTGTCTCTAGGGTGTTGAGCTCTGAGTCTTTGGACTTCATGTTGAAATTGGCTCAAGCTGACCTCTGGTTTGTTTGCTGCCCTTCTCCTGTCATCGTACTACAAGAAGTGTTTGTATTCTCACTTAGATAACTCCTTGCAGCTTCCCCAATAGGCCTCATTCCTTTAAGCTAGCCATTCTATAAGAGCTATGGTTGGTTGTCTTTGCTAGAGCTTGGGCAGAGCTGTTTTATAATAGTGAGTAGTATAGCTGTGGGTGTAAATTACTCCACTCATGTTCCTTCAGTGTTGTTGACTCGTTCTTGACCTGGGTAACTTCCTTCTTAGTTAGGTAGTGCTGGGCTGTGAACTGGTCTATGCATATCTTTAAGGAAACAGTGGACAACTCCATCACTTCTAGTCTAACATTCTTCTGCAAGAATTCTATATGCACAAGTCTTCTCTTTGTAGTTATGGAGAAGACAACCAAGAAGAGAGGACATAAATGATACTTAGTTCTCCTCTCGGGCCTCTTAGGAGCTCTGGATTTTTGTCCTTCAAGAGCTGGCTGTTTATGGGAGGAGAATAATGAACTGAGGGAAGCATCGTCATCTGAAACTCTGTACTCTGCACCAGATGCTTGAGGTTTTGACTTTACTGAGAATGCGGGCACATTGATAGTGACAGGAGGTTGCTCTGTTAGAGGCTCTGAAGGAGCGTAAGGCACTAGTACTGCCCTGTGAAGAGGTAGAGTAGGAGTAGGAGATGAGGTAGATCCTGCTTCAGGATAGAAAGCTTGAGTAGGAAAGAAGTCAGAGGTAGGCTGAGAGTAACTAGAGGAGGAGCTAGCTACATCAATGGGTTTGGAGGAAGAAGCTTGAGCTGAAGGTGGTGTTGTGAAAGAAGTGGGAACATCTACAGGAGGAGGTGCAGATGTAAAAATAGAAGTTGTTTCTGGTTGAGAAGAAGTCAAAGGTAGATTGAGGGTTGCCAGAGGAGGAGTTGGCTACATCAATGGGTTTGGAGAAAGAGGCTTGAGCTGGAGGTGGTGTTGTGAAAGAATTGGGAACATCTACAGGAGGAGGTATAGATGTAGAAGTAGAAGTTACTTCTAGTTGAGAAGAAGAGACTACTATTGGTAGAGGAGAAGAAGGTGAAGGAGCAACTGTGGTTGGAGGTAGAATAGAAGATGCAGACTAAATACGAGAAGATGGAGGACCTTTAGTAGGTAAAGTAGAAGGTTGAATGGTAGGAGGTAGAGCAATAGGTGATGTTGGTTGTTCAGAGGGTCCAAATATGAGGTGTATGGTGTTAAGGATTGGTACATTGTCTACAATGTTGATAGTGTTAGACAATGGTGTCCTGATAAGAGGTAGAGGAGGAGGAGGAGATGATGTAGATCTTGCTTCAGGAAAGAAGGCCAGAGTAGGAAAGAAGTCAGAGGTAAACTGAGCGTAGCTACAGGAGGAGTTGGCTATATCAATGGGTTTGGAGGAAGCGGCTTAAGCTAGAGGTAGTGTTGTGAAAGTAGTGGGAACATCTATAGGAGGAGGTGCAGATGTAGAAGTCGAAGTTGTTTCTGGTTGAGAAGAAGAAACTACTACTGGTAGAGGAGAAGAAGGTGAAGGAGTAACTATGGCTGGAGGAAGAACAAAAGATGGAGACTGAATATGAGAAAAAGGAAGAGCTCCAGTAGGTAAAGTAGTAGGTTCAGTGGTAGGAGGTATAGCAATAGGTGAAGATGGTTGTTCAGAGGGTGCAGAGATAAGGAGGATGGTGTCGAGGATAGGTACATTGTCTATAATGTTGATGGTTTTAGACAATGGTACCCTAGGCGAAGGAGTAGTAGGAGAAGCGAGGGGTGCGGATGGTTTAGGAGATGAGGCTGAAGGCTAGGAAGAGGTGGTCTCTTCACCCGCTTGATGGTCTAGCTATAGGGAGCATGGCAGAATTGGCCGATCCCTATCCAGATCAACCAATTCAAATCGAGATCGGCAGGTCCCGATCTGGCCGGAATCGGCCGATCCTGGCCAATTCCGGACAATTTTAGCTGATTTCGGCCGTTCCTATCCTAATTTGGATCTAGATCGGCGGGTCCCATTCTGGCCTCCCGATCCTTGCCAAAATTCCGTGATAGAGAGGGTGGAGGAACAGATGTGGTGGAGGAAGTGGAAGGGCAAGCAGGCCTAGGCTACCTCTCTCTCTAACTCGATACCTTCCTCCTGACGTACGCTGGACTGAACCTTGTTCTCTCAGCTAGTAACTTCTCCAACAACTGCCTGGTCTGCAACATTCCATTCTTGTGTTTAGAGATCTCTCCCATCTTGCTCTTGATGTCTTGAATATCAACATGCTGCTGATTAACTTTGTTGAGGACTTCATCTAACTTATGAGTGTCCACTGACCTATCCTCTTGCCTCTTTCTTGTTCTTTTTGAGGCACATAGGGAGGAGGCGTAGATATCTCTGAGGGTTGAACAAATGTTCCCCCCTTAGTAACTCATCTATTATATCTAATACTTCAGTGGCTCTTTCTTCTTCTGAACAAGTTTCTATATAGACTTCACCCTCAGTATCTGACCCCCCCTCAACAAATACTAGTTGAGCAGAGGGTTCCCTGTCCTTAACTGTCTGCTCTGCAGGCTGATCTTGCATCAACTCTTCACAAATTGTAAGCTGATCCTACATCTGTTGTTTAGGAGCTACAGGCTAGTCTTGCATTTTCTCCTCTACTGCTGTTGGTGTTGGTTCTTCTGGTGGTGGTGTTGTGGTTGTTGCTACTAGTGCTTCTTCTTTTACTATTGCTGCTACTTCTTCTGTTGCTACTGGTGCTGCTTTGCTAGCCTCATCTGGGGTGGCTGTAACCAAGCGAGGGTCATCAGTAGGGGTAATGTCCTTTGTCCATGCCCCCTTAGAGAATTTGAACTTGCTCCTGTTGAGGCTGTATGTATAGATAGCAGCTGGAGCATTGAATCTTCTCCAGTGAAGTCCACTCTATGGTGTCTGAAGATCACTCTGAGAAGGATACCATAGCGTAGCAGGCATTCTTTGACTTAGGAGGGTTCTTCACAACATCACTAGCATTAAGCATGTTGGCTATCATTATATCATGTGTGTTCACCCTCATCTTCTGAGCAATCCAATACACTATGTCTGAGTCCTTCTGTATGATAACATAAAAGTAGCTCCTCTTGGACTCAGGATGTGAGCAATGGTAAGATGAATTATCCATTTCTCTAATGACAGTTGTTTTACATCCACTGTGCCATTCTTCAGTATATAACTTGGCCCAATTATAGTTGCAGCCTTGGTTTCCATGTCCACTGTGTTCCTCAAAGTCTGACCTTCTGCTTCACACCCAAAGAGTTGAATAAAGAGCTCTGGAGTAATAGTGATAACCTTTCCCTTTACTATGGCAGTAAGAACTAGGGGTGCGACCTGACTTATTAAGGTGATGTAAAAGGACTTGACCAAGCTGGGATAAAAAGGTGGCACATCTGTCTTAGCTGAACATCTGAGAGAGCTTTCTCCACTAACCATAGTCCCTTCTTTGTCAGATGCGTGAAATCCACCCTTTTGCAGCTACAGTAATCCACTAGGGTATTTAGGAGTCAATGATGTTCTGCCTCATCTTGAAAATACTTAGCCACGACACTGGATGCCACCTTAGTAGCTTGAGAAACGGCGGTGGAGCTTGGAAAGGTGGCCATAGAAGCTAGATTCAAAGAAAAAGAAGAACTAGGATTTCTAAGTAAGGAAAAGATCGAAAATGGACAAAAAAGAAGAAATCAGGTGGTAGGATTTAAGAAAAAGGATTAAAGATCCTACTTTTTGTAGAAAATCGGTAGAGATCAATAGGAAAGTGCTTGAAAGGCTTGGATGCCTTCGCGAGGGAGGACTGGAGCACAAAAGCTTCAAAATTGCTGGAGAGGGAAAGTTCAGGTGGAAGGAAGTCGAAGAGGGTCGAATTTCCTTTAATAAGACGTCCAAATCGAAAGGGCGGCAAATTAAAAGGTTCCAATTTGTCCTAAGGGCGCCAAACGAGAAGAGGTAATCAGAGGATAATCGAAGTGGTAAGGCAAAACGCTTGCTTCGATTAAGGAAGAAGTCACAGACTTCGATTAGAGAAGAAGGATAGGTATAAAAAAGATAAGTTCTACTTCGATTATCGATCAAAGGCAAAACTTTAATTAGAGAAGAGAAAAAAATGAGAATAGAGAAGACGACCTCTTCTTTGATTAACGATCAAAATCTGAACTCGATTAGAGAAGAAGGATAAGTATAAAGAAGATAAGTTATGCTTCGATTCTCGATCAGAGGCAGAACTTTGATTAGAGAAGAAAATAAAATAAAAATAGAGAAGACGAGTTATTCTTTGATTAATGATTAAAATCAGAACTTTGATTAGCTAACAACTAGACATATCGATTAATGAATGGGTTGGGATGAAAGAAAAGGGTAATTGAAGTATCGATTAGAGTAGAAAAATAGTTTTTGATTAAAATTTAAGTTCATTCAATTAACCATTTGAGTTCTTAGAGTTAATCAATGAGATTCAGATTTCGATTAATAAAGTGTGTTTCAACAAAAGTTTCGATTTGTGTCTATTTTCATCAGGTTTGTGTGTTTTCTCAGCAGAACTATCCAGATTTATTAACGACGTAAGATTTGTAGCCCCTAGTAAGTAGAAGGCATCAAATTGAGGATAGTTCAACAATATCTCAAGAAGCAACTTGGACTTTGATGAGTCTCCTTTCATGATAGGGATACATTCTGTAGTCGCAGTCATAAGTGAGAGGGCATTTTGGTCTTTTTATATTTTCTTTCTTGCGTTAGTATTTTAAGGGTAGCTAGTGTCTTTTATTATTTGTCTCTTTAGCCCTTATTATGAGGGATATTTTTGTCCTTGTAATATTATAAACTTGCTGTCCTAATGAATAAAAGAGAGAGAGAGAGGGAGAGGTGTGGACAATAGTGCGTATGAATGCGGCTGCACGTATGGCTGCCACCCTCCTCCTCCTTCTATTATGTACTTTTTCCATTGTCTTCGAGTCAACACTTAGTGCTAGTGTTATACTTCCTCTGGGTTATTGACTCTAGGGCTACAGACCATATGAGTAGTACCTCCACTCACTTCACTTCTCTTCTTATTCCTTGTCTTATGGTCAAGACAAGGTGACTATTGCTGATGGCACCCGAGCGATTCTCGCCGACAAGGGATCCATCTACCTAAATGATCACTTAGTCCTCCCTACTACTCTTTACGTACCTATCTTGTCCATTAATCTTCTTTCTGTGAATATCATTACTGAATCATTTAATTGTTATGTGACATGTTTCGCTACACATTATGTTTTTCAAGACCTCTGATGAGTTTATCTCTGAGCCTGACCTTCCTATCAGGAAAGGCTCAAAAGTTTGTACTCGTCACCCTATTTCTCATTTTATTTATTACTCAAGGTTATGACCCGATTATTACTCTTTTTGACTACCGTTTCTTCATATCACATATGGGTCTACACTATCAAGTTTCATGCAGATAGGTCTATTGAGCGATACAAGGCCCGATTGGTTGCCTGAGGGTTTACTTAGACATACAAGATTGATTACTCGGAGACCTTTGCTCCTGTTGCTCATTTTAAATATGTACGGACAGTGTCAACTCTTGCTGTTCATTTCTCTTGGCCTCTGTATCAGCTTGATCTGAAAAATACTTTTTTGAATGGTGATTTAAAGTTAAAGAAGGAAGTATACATGCAGCCACCTCTAGGACTTGATAAAGGGGGAGAATGTGCAAGCCAAACAAAGCTCTTTATGGGCTGAAACAGTCATTGTAAGTTTGGTTTGATCGCTTCACTAACACTATGCTTGGATTTGGCTATTCTCAAGGTAATGCTGATTACACTCTTTTTTCCAAAATGGCAGGATGGAAAGATTGTTTTACTGTTAGTCTGTGTAGATGATATGATCATCACAAGTGATAATGTGCAAGAGATGGAAAAGTTGAAAAGAGATCTTGCCTAAGTCTTTGATATTAAAGACTTTAGTGGGCTCAAGTACTTCTTTGGTATTAAAGTGGCTTGTTCTAGGAAATGTATATATATTTGCCAAAGGAAGTATGGTCCAGATCTGTTGCAAGAGACATGGAAGTTGAGTTGTAAACCAGCAGAAACCCCCATTAAAACAAATTATGGTATGAGTGATACAAATGGTAATCTCTTATTAAACTCAAAGAAAGGAAAACATCAACGATTGGTGGGTCGTCTACTATATTTAGGATTTAATGATCCTAAGTTGACCTATGCTGTCAGTGCGGTCAACCAATATATGTATGTACCCAGAGTGCCTCATATGAAGGCAATTGAAAGGATACTTGAGTACATCAAGTCCTATCTTTGGAAGGGACTCTTATTTTCTAAGTGCGACAAACTATTGGTTGAAAGCTGTTCTGATGTTGATTGGTAGATTCTCTGGACGATTGAAGGTCCACTAGCAGTTATTGCTTGTTCATAGGGAGCAACCTTGTTGCATGGGGGAGCAAGAAACAATCAATTGATGCAAGGTCTAGTACTGAAGCTGAATATAGGGCTATGGCAAACTGTGTTATAGAAATGATTTGGCTGAAGCATTTCTTGGTTGATCTTGGCATTTAATTATGCCTACCAATGAAGCTTTATTGTCAGAATAAAATTGCAATCAGTATTGCAAATAATCTTGTCCGACATGATCACATTAAACATATAGAGATTGACCGCCACTTCATCAAAGAGAAGCTCGGCTTTAAATAAATTTGTTTGCCATATGTCTAAGTCCCAAGATCAAATTGCAGATATCTTCACAAAAGGACAATCGACTGATCAACTTGAGGGGGAGTGCAGTCCCAATCATAAATGGGATGTCATTTTGGTCCTTTTATGTTTTTCTTCTTGTGTTAAGTATTTTGAGGGTAGTTAGTGTCCTTTTTTGTCTTTTTAGCCCCTGTTATAAGGATATATTTTTATTTATAAACTAACTGTCCCAATGAATAAAAGTGAGAGAGGGGTACAAACAGTAGTGCGTATGTGGCTGCATATATGGCTGTCGCCCTCCTCCTCGTTCTCTTCTTTTTACATTATCTTCTAGGATTTTTTTGGCTCCAAATCTTCAACACAATCCTAATGCTATGTTGCTTTCTAACTTTAACATAGCCAATATTTGCAGTTTTATAATAAGTAGTTCTTGAAGCTATTAAATTGGGGGGCAACTCGACAATACGTAAATAATAAATCGGACTTCATTGAATCTCCTTTTAAGTAAGGTGATACATTGCTACTCCTTTGTTCTTTAACTTTAAAATAAGCTTTGGAATTCCTAATAAGTAAGAGGCATCATTTATTTATTTATTTATTTTGGAGGGGGGGGGGAGGAGCTCGACACTATCTTAGTCGTAGTTCGGACTTTGAAGAATCTCTTTTCCGATAAGGTGTTGCATTCCTACTCCTCCTTTGGTTTCTAACTTTATTATAAATAAGATCTATAGTTTTTAGTAAGTAGTTGGAGGCATCAAATCGAGAATAATTTGACAATATCTTAGCAATAACTCGGATTTCGATGAATCTCCTTTCAAGTAAGGCAATATACATTTCAACTCCTCATTTGATTTCTAACTTTAACATAAGATTTATAGTTCAAAGTAAGTAAGAGGCATCAAATTAGTGGCAGCTTGACAATATCTTAGTAGCAACTCAGACTTCGATGAATCCCCTTTCAGGTAAGGTGATATACATTTCTGCCGCTCCTTTGGTTTCTGACTTTTAACATAGATAAGCTTTGCAATTATTAGCAACCAGTTGAAGGTATTAAATTGTGGGAAGCTCTATAAGGTATCAACAATAGCTTAGTTTTCGATGAATCTCTTTTTAGATAAGCAAATACATGCATACTCCTCCTCTGCTTTCTAATTTTAATTTGTAGTTCCTAGTAAGTAGATGACATCAAATTTAGGGATACCTAAAATCTCAGCAACAACTCAAAGTTTGATGAATCTCCTTTCAGGTAAGGGATACATTCCTTCTCCACCCTTAGTTTCTATAGATAACATAAGATTTGTAGTTTCTAGTAAGTCGAAGGCATTAAATTGGGGGCAGCTCGACTATATTGCAGCAGGTAGTTGGACTTCGATGAATTTCCTCTTAGGTAGGATGATACATTCCTACTCCTCTTTTGGTTTCTAACTTTACATAGGATTTGTAGTTTGTAGTAAGCAGGCGGTATCAAATTGGGAGCAGCTCGACAATATCTCAGTAGCAACTTAGACTTCTAAGAATCTCCTTTCAAGTAAGGTGATGCATTCCTGCTCCTCCTTTGGCTTCTATCAAACCTTTCCATCGATAAGATGTTCAGTTTTTAGTAAGTAGTTGCAGGCATCAAATTTGGCAGCGCTTAAGAATATCTCAGTAGCAACTCGAATTTCGATGAATCTCCTTTCAGGTAAGGTGACACAATCCTGCTCCTCCTTTGGTTTCTAACTTTAATATAAAAATTTATAGTATCAGTAAGTTTAAGGCATCAAATTAAGGATAACTCAATGATATCTTAGTAGTAACTCGGACTTCGATGAATCACCGTTTAGGTAAGGTAATGCATTCCTTCTCCTCCTTTGGTTTCTAAAATTAACATAAGATTTGCAGTTCTTAGTAAGTAGAAGGCATTATAAAATCTTAGCAACAATTCTAATTTTGATGAATCTCCTTTCGGGCAAGGTGATACATTCCTGCTCCTTTGGTTTTGGGTTTTTGATTAGTTAGAAGATGAATGAATTATCTTGTTATCAATTTAGATATTAACTTTTCTATAATAAACTAGAATGGTTTTATTGTTTGATTGAAGTTTAAATGTTAAAGTAGACTGATAGGAAATTAATATTGTGGGCCTAGAATATATAAATAAGTTTGTGAGATTAAAATTATAATTCTCTTTTTTTTAAATGAAAAGTAGACTATACCATCAATTCTATTAGAACAATAAATAGAGATATTGTAATTCTTTCACCTAAGCCTTAGTAGAAATGCTAAGAATATGGCGACTATAGTTGTAAATAAAAGAAATAACAAGTAATCGAATATACTCCAAAAGATAGCATGCAACAAGATTTGAAGAATTATTCTGCGATTACTTTTGTCCATTGTAGACTTCATCCATTGAAAGCACTTCCACATGTCCTAAATATTCTAGAATGAGAGATAAAATTCAAATAATCTGCCCACACCAATCGAAATTTCTTTACTGAGTGGGCGTATGATAAACAAGTGGTCAACATCTTCCTTGTCAGTTCCATACATAATACAAGCTTCATCGCCACTTGTGCACCATTTACTTTTGTATAAACTTTAGTAATACTCGAATATGCATCTTTAATGTGGATAAATTTATAAAAGCCAAATGAAAAAGCTACCTTAATTCGATTGGATTTCTCAAAGATACTTGTTGTTTAAGTATATCTTTCACTACTGGTGCCGACTTGGTGTCATTCTCTGGATGCACATAAAATCTTCGAGATGATCTGTGATGTTTTAGCTCAGCAATATCTCAGCAGCAACTCACATTCATGTTGTTCCTTATCTAACTTTAACATAAGATTTATAGTTCCTAGTAAGTAGGAGGGATCAAATTGAGGACAACTTGATAATAACTTAGTAACAACTCGGACTTCAATGAAATCTCCTTTCAAGTAAGGTGATACGTTCCTTATCCTCCTTTGGTTTCTAACTTTAACATAAAATTTGTGCTAGTAAGTAGAAGGTATCAAATTGGAGGCAGCTCAACAATGTCTCAACAGTAGTTCGGACTTTAATGAATCTCCTTACGGATAATTTGCTACTACTCGTTTACTTTCTAACTTTAACATAGATAATATTTGTTGTTTTTAATAAGTAGTTGAAGACCTCAAATTGGAGGACAGCTCGACAATATCTCATTAGTAAGTCTTACTTCGATTAATCTCCATTCAAGTTATGTGATACATTCCTGTTGCTCCTTATTCTAACTTTAACAAAAGATTCGTAGTTTCTAGTAGTATGTAGGTTGAGGACAGCTCCACAATATCTTAGCGGCAACTTAGACTTCGTAGAATCTCCTTTTAGGTAAGGTGATACATTCAGCTCCTCTTTTGGTTTCTAACTTTAATGTAGATAAGCTTTACAGTGTTTAGTAAGTAGTTGCAATAATCAAATTAGGGGGCGACTCGACAAAATCTCAATAGCAACTCGGACTTCGATGAATCTCCATTCAAGTAAAAGTTGATTCATTCTTGCTCCTTTGGTTTCTAACTTTCAGATAAGATATGTAGCTCCTAGTAAGTGCGGGGCATCAAGTTGGACTCAAGCTTCTAAGAATCTTCTTTCAAGTAAGGTGAAACATTTGTACTCCTCCTTTGGTTTCTAACTTTTATATAAAAAAATATTTGCAGTTTCGTTAACATATCAAATTGGGGGCTGCTCGACAATATCTCAACAGCATCTTAGATTGCGATGAATCTCCTTTCAAATAGGGTGATACATTCTTGCTCCTCCGTTGATTTCTTTAACATAAAATTAATTTTTAGCAAGTAGAAGGCATCAAATTAGGGGGCAGCTCGATAATATCTCAGCAGCAACTCGGACTTCGATGAATTTTCGTTCAAGTAAGGTGATACATTGCTTCTTCGCCTTTGATTTCTATTTTAATATAAGATTTATGGTTCCAAGTAAGTAGAAGGCATCATCAAATCTCAACAGCAACTCAGACTTTGATGAATCTCCTTTCAATTAAAGTCATTCATTCCTAGTCCTTTGATTTTGAGTTTTTGATTAGTTAGAAGATCAATGAATTATCTTCCTATCATTTTAAACATAAAAGTAGACTGATAGGGAACTAGTATTGTGGGCCAAGAATATATAATGGTATTAGAAGGTTCATGGGTTTTTCGAGTGATTAAAATTGTAATTCTCTTTTTTTTTTCATGAAAAGTAGACTATACCAGCCATTCTATTAAAACAATAAATAGAGATAGTGCAATTCTTTCACCTAAGCCTCAGCATAAATGGTATTAGAAGGTTCATGGGTTTTTCGAGTGATTAAAATTGTAATTCTCTTTTTTTTTTTCATGAAAAGTGGACTATACCAGCAATTCTATTAAAACAATAAATAGAGATAGTGCAATTCTTTCACCTAAGCCTCAGCAGAAATGCCAAGAATGTGGCGACTGTAGTTCTAAATAAAAGAAAAACAAGTAATCAAATATATTCCAATAGATAGCATGCAACAAGATTTGAAGGATTATTCTGCGATTACTTTTGTCCATTGTAGACTTCATCCTTTGAAAGCACTTCCACATGTCCTACATATTATGGAATGAGAGATAAAATTCAAATAATCTGCCCGTACTAGTCAACGCAGAGCAAAAAATCCTGCTTACATCCCTGCATTTCCTTTACTCTCGGTATGAATATATGGAATAATGGGTTCTAATTCCAGTAGAATATTGGGAATAGTTACACCAATCCAAAGGCAAGTTTAAAATGGAAAAGAGGTTTGTAATAAACATATCTGTAAAAGAAAGCTTACTAGAAAGGTTTGTAAATTGTAATGAACCTATCCGTAAAAGAAAGCTTAATAGAAACTAAGTCTCCTTCTAGACATGTTCGCATATCGTTGAAGGTTTTTTAAGATTATGCTAATGGCGCATGCTCTCCTGCACCTTTAGTGAAAAGTGGGACTTTAACCAGTTCAATTAGTGAATCACAAGAAAGCCTGCTTCATGGTTTGGAGATTCAAGATGCAGATAAATTTGGTTGTATGAGGAACCAGGAAATTCATCTGGGTATAAAGACAAGATATCATTTATTGTGGGGGGAGTTAGTCTCTTAGGTTACACCATTTTCTTGGTTGCAGAGTTTGTACAACAAGCTGGAAATGAATTTTGTGATTCAGCCCTAAGTGTTTGAATAGAATGAAAGACAACTTGGAATGGGTAGCTGAGAAATGTAGTTAAGAATGAGCATGGTGACTGTTCGCTTCACAACCCCTTAAGAAGAAAAAAGGCAACATACCTTCCCCCCCCCCAAAAAAAAAACTCTTCAATCACTTAAAAGTCCATTGTCCTTTCAATAGTTCTGCCAAAGTTTGACCTTTTTTTTGATACAATTATCTTAGCTGTATGGACCATCAAGAAATGAATGCACAAATATCCTGTTTAGTAGGTAGCCAATAATAAAATATGTTGGAAAAGTAATGAGCTACTGTTTCACATCTGTCATTCTTCCAACGAATGTGAAGGTTGGGGTTTCTTCACATTTTCATCGGCTAAGGCTTCCTGATCAGTGTGTAGTTCTACACGTCTAGTCAGTGTCCTTTTTGAAAGGTAACTGATAGATAACAACCTGTTGTTTCCGCAGTTTCAATCATTTTTTTTTTCTTTTGCTGAACATGAAAATCGGGATACCTTTCCATGGTTAAAGCTTCATGATCGTTATATAATTTTGCATGGCTAATCATCTTAATCCCACGGGACACTGAGGCAAGTGGCTAGCTGTGTTGTTTGGGCAGACCAAGTGAGCACTGGGTCATGCTTGTGTTTGTTGGTTGCGTTGTCTTCTCGGATGAAGTCATCCCAACCAAACCAGAGAATCTGTTTCGAAAAATATTTTACGTATTCATCAGTGTAAATGGTCACATATCATATATCAAATGTGTAAATTGAGCCGCATCAATCTTGTATATTTTGAAGCCTATTTGCTTGATATTTAATTTGTGATGTTGCAGAAATAAGGAGGGTTCTCTTTCTGAAGATACCTGAAATTTGTAAAGCAGTACTGCTTGTTGTAATTGATAAAGTAACCCAGGTAATGATAAGATTCTCATATTCCTTTGTTCCTTTGTTGTAGTTTTGAATGAAAATAATTGTGGATATCCGTGATATTGTGTATTTATGTTGACTTGGGTCTTCAAAATTGTAGGATCATATAGTGCATCGAGATGAGATTCACAGTAAGCTTGTTCAAATTATGAGGGAAAGGTTGTTAGCAAATACTCGTAAGCTGCCTCAAATTGTCGAGAGTTGGAATGGATCGGAGGATGGTGATGAGCAACCTAGTCTGTGTGCTCGGTCTGTTACCAAGGTTTGCTCCTTTTCCTATGGAGAGTCTGATTTTTCTCTTTTGGATGGCGACAACATACAGTCCATTGGAAAGAGTAACGCATTCCATTTTTTTCCAGGTACAAAATTCTCTGTTTTATGCTGAACTTTGGCCTTTCTTTCCCCATCGTATTTCTTTGATAGATTTCATTGAAGCATCTTGATCAGTTGTTGTATGCATACAAATCTACGTTTATGATGCAGACCAATGTTCACATATCCTTATGTAGAGGCATGGGATATGTGGGCATTGTAAGAGCCTGATAGGAATGTAGAAATGGTCATCGACTCTCATCCTTATAATCATAGACCTGGATAAAAATAGATAATACTAATTTACCTTGACAAAGCACTTTGTATTGTCTTTATCAATACTGTTTTAATTATTTTTTTTAAATATTAGATCTCCCTTTACTTGTGTCTGCTTGATGTTGGATTTATGAATCTTACTACACCCCGTCCCCAAACCACCTGGTCCAAATTCGCTGAAGTAGAAAGGGTACTCTCTGTGTGAAGTATGACACAATGTACATAAAGAGTGACCAAAGCTAGGACACCTACTCTTAAATGGCTAGTCTTTTGATTTTGGCTAATAGTATCATATTCTTACTTGGTTGGCCACCCCTTAGGCGTATAATGGTCAGTTTGTAATCCAGAAGTGATAGGGACATTATTTGGGCGCGAAATTGCTTCCTTTAGAGAGCGACCTGCGCTCTTGTTTTGTTTTGTTTTTTTATTTTTTGTTAGATTTTAAAGACTTAGGATGAGCCCTCCGGTCCCATTTGGTATCGAGATAGCCCGGGGATATCCCTACTTCAACCTTGTTCCTTGTTTGGCATCTAAAATTTCATTGGGGAAAAGAGGGGTTAAGAGGATTAGGGTTAACCCCAAAAGTGGGGTTAGAAACGAGGATAACTCATTCCACCTTTTAGGTGGAATAAGTTAACTCGCCTCTTGACCCCGTTTTCCACTTTTTAGAAGGGTCTTTTCCACTAAATTATCCCAGCTGCTATCCACGTTTTCACCAAACAGAGAATTCGTATCTAAGAATAAGGATAGGAATAAACTATACTAGAATGACTTATGCTTATTCTTACTCATTTTTATCCCAATACCAAATGGGACCTCAGGGAGTGAGACTTTGGATCAAGCATAGATCCGAGAATTTGACCTCTCTCCATTGACTTCGGTCAGTGTTAATTCGTCTATCGACTTATCGACAATCCTTGATTAATCGTCTAAAGATGTCCTTTAATAGAAATTAAGCGCTAAGATATAGTTCAAACATTGAAAACACAATTTGAATTTGGCCCAAAGCTTTATCTTGATTTAAGATAGTTTTGATAGATTTGAGTTGGTTTAAAAAGATTTTTAAGGGGTTTTGGATTGATTCTAAGTTGTTTTAAACCCAACAGGGCATTTTAGCAATTATGCCAACGTGAAGGGTATAGTGGCATTGGGGTCATTTTGATGCTTATGATGTTTTTGAATGGACTTGGGAGGTATTAAAACCCTAGGGTGTGTTTCTATCTTTTGGTTGCTTTAATTCTTTTTGGGCTAAAGGGGTATTTTGGTCATTCTTAAAAAAATTAGGTTTTAAAGATATCTAGCATGTTTTAGGTAATTTAACAATTTTTATAAATTTGAGGTGATTTTTAAGGACTTTTAGTGCATCAAGGGTATTTTGGTAATTTCAAAAAGTTTAGGTTTTAAAGGTATTTAGCATGGTTTAGCTGATTTAAAATTTTTTATAATTCTTTTGTAATTTTTTATGATGTTTAGTGCATTAGGGGTATTTTGATAATTTCTTCATTTTCTATGGTTTTAAAGGTCTTGAAGACATGTTGGGTGATTTATACTTTTTTTGGAGTTTTGTTTTTGTGATCTTTAAAGATTTTTATCATCAGAAGGGTATTTTGGTCATTTTGGGGTTTGGAAAACATTTAAGACATGTTAGTTGGCTTTAACATTTTTTTTGGATTTTTCTTTGATTTTTACAATTTTTTTATAGATGTAGGGATATTTTAGTCATTTTGACAGTAATCTAAAACCAAAGGGGCAGCTTACTAGGCTTTAACAGTTTGGGCTTTGCATGTGCCAAACATGATAGACTTGTTTTAGTTGATCCAAGTCCACTAAAGGATAACCCTAATGGATCCTAGTCATGAGATTCGTCAAGTATCCTTTAAATGTTTCAATAGGGTCCTTTGGTCAAGAACTAATGTAATTTATGGAACAAGAACATTTGATGATTTTATTGTGTTCGGCCTTTACAAAGTACACTTCTACTTGATCAATAGGGCATAATGACCACATGTAAGGTCATATATAACCCACATAATCATAAGTCGTTGTAATCATGATTTTATTGTGTTCGGCCTTTACAAAGTACACTTCTATTTTTTTCTCATTTTGCTTTCATGCCCTTGTTAAAATCATGTTCAACATACACCAAAAGCATCACCTACAACATAAGAGTAATAGTCACGATATGCTTAAGCATGTTTTCCGTACCGGATCGACTTGTGTCGACTCGACGACTCGTACTGTATTAGCATGAACCCTAGTTGGTGCCACTCGACCGAATATGTACTATTTGGGAGATCTTTTGCATGTGACTAGGCTGAGTCTATATGAGTCGAGTCGGCTTGTACTACATAACAGGAGATCCGAGTCGGTCCGACTCTTCGAGTCAGTGAACCCTATGCCTAAGTTGAGTAGTCTCTTGATTAAAACCCAACCAACCTATATTCGAACTCATCTCAAACACTAGTCTTTCGACTTTGGCTAATAGTATCATATGCTTACATGGTTGGTGACCCCTCAGACCTAAGGTGGGTCAGCTTGTAATCTAGAGGTGACCAGGTCTCCTATGGGCACCGGCTACAACAAAAGAGGAGTAATGGTCATGGTGGTCTTTTGACTTAGGTGGCATTTGCACTTACCTCTATTGCCTAGAGTCTTCTTTTCATACCTAATATCCTATGCAAGGTTCCAGTATCGTTGATCCGAATTGGATCATATCTTCCTAGATGTGAGTTGATACTGATCTGACTCTGTCCGACTCACATGAGTCACATCAATGATTCATGGCAATGAGTTTGTTAATGGCAATGAGTTTAAGCCACGTTTAAGAGAAATGTACCCTATTACTTGTTATAAAAGTGTAAATATGTTTACAAATGAGAAAAACTCGATCGAAAACAACTCATTATGCATGTATGAGTCGGCATGATCCAGTTTCGGACTATGTAGTCAGAGGCGTGAGGCGACTCGGGGATTGCCTAAGCCTAAAATGCCTAGGTGATGGACTAGGTGTCTTTTTAGAAGGTGACAACAGTCACAATTCTATTGATGAAAAGTGAATACAAAGAGGGGTACACTCCCTAAAAAGTGACACAATAAAATGCCTCCAAGGGAACACACTCCCTAAATAGGCCCCAGATAATGAAGTATGAAGATAACGGCCTTGTGAGTACCTTTATCAAGAGAATACAACAGTAAGATCAGAAAAAGTCAGTAAAAACTTTTCCTCCATGATCAAACAATCTTCAGAAACTGTATGTTGTTCTCATCTAGAAGATCTGCTACTCTGCCCCAATCTTCAATCCATTTTACTGCTCTCTTCAAGAGATCACATGCACTACTGAATTGACCAGTGAGTTTTCTTGTATTTCTTTCACACATGATTGCCCAAAGCAACGCAGGCAAATCAAATACCACAATTGTTTTTGTGATGGGAATGGGTAGACGTGTGCCCATCATCAAAACAATTCTAGGACTGAAGAGTGTTCCACCCACACAATGCTAAACACTCTGCATAGAGCCTTCCATTGGATACTAAGAATACTGCACAAATAAAATAATTGATTCTGCTCCTCCCCAAACAAACCACAGAAGGTACACTAGATACTTCCAGGAAGATGCATATTCTTTATCATCAAAGAAACAATTTGATCTTCTTTGGATGAGCTGCAAACCATACAAGATCCTTCCACCATACCCTACAACCACCATCTTGAAATCTCACCAGTGAATTTGCAGAGAATTCCCTTTACTGTTCTGTCTCCAAATTCTCCTATCTTGTTCCACACTAGTGATCTTTGTCTGGCTGAACATAAAGAAAAGGGCAATAATCTCCTGGGGCTCCACCTCAATAGGATTCCTTCTCAAAATAATATCCAGCTATCCTACTAAATTACATGATTTATAGTTCACCGTAAGATTTGTAGTTCCTAGTAAGTAGAAGACATCATATTTGGGGTAGGTCAACAATATCTCAATAACAACTTGAACGTCGATGAACCTCCTTTCAGGGAAGGTCTTAACTTCCTACGTCCCCTTTAGTTTCTAACTCAGGTAGATAATATTTGTTGTCTTTAATAATTAGTTGGAGCCATAGGGGGCAAATCTCGAATATCTTAGCAGCAAATTGGAGTTCGATGAATCTACTTTCAAGTAAGGTGATACATTCCTGCTCCTCCTTTGGTTTCTAACTTTAACATAAAAGAATTGCAATTTTTAGTAAATAGTTGGTGGCATCAAAACATAGGCAACTTGACAATATCTAGGCAGCTGCTCATGTTTTGATGATTCTCCTTTCGGGTAAGGTAATACATTCTTGCTCTACTTTTGATTTCTAACTTTAACGTAAGATTTCTAGTTCCTTATAAGTAGGAGGCATCAAATTGGGGGCAGCTCAACAAAAATGCGGACTTCGATGAATTTCCATTTAGGTAATATGATGCATTCCTTCTCCGCCCTTAGGTTCTTAGTTTAACATAGATAAGATTCGCAATTTTTAATAAGTAGTTGGAGGTATCAAATCATGGGCAGATTGACAATATCTCTATAGCAACTCAAATTTCGATGAATCTCCTTTCAAGTAAGCTAATACATTCTTACTCCTCCTTTGATTTCTAGTAAGTAGGAGACATCAAATTGGGGGTAGCTTGATAAAATCTAAGTAGTGACTCAGACTTCGATAAATCTCCTTTCAAGAAGGTATTCGCGTAAGATTTGTAGTTTCTAGTAAGTAGAAGACATTGAATTAGGAGCAGCTCGACAATATCTCAGTAACAATAAAGACTTTGGTGAATCTCCTTTCAGCTAAGTTGATACAATCTTGCGCCTCCTTTTGTATCTAACTTTAACATATATAAGATTTGCCCCTTTTAGTAAGCAGTTGCAATCATTAAATTGGGCACAACTCGACAAAATCTTGGTAGCAACTCAGACTTCTATAAATCTCCTTTTAAATAAGATGATACATTTATACTCCTTTGGCTTCTTCTAACTTTAACATATATATGATTTGCAGCTTTTAGAAAGTAGTTGCAGTCATTGGATTGGATGCAACTCAACAAAATATTAGTAGCAACTTGAACTTCGATGAATCTCCTTTCAGGTAAGGTGATACATTTCTGCTCCTCCTTTGGTTTACAACTTTAGCATAAGATTTGTAGCTGCCAGTAAGTAGGAGGCATCAAATTGGGTGTAGTTTGATAAAATCTAAGCAACAACCCAAACTTCGAAGAATCTCCTTTCAAGTAAGGTGATACATTCCTACTCTTTCTTTGGTTTATAACCTTTATATAGATATTAAGATTTGTTGTTTTTAATAAGTAGTTGGAGCCATCAAACCAGGGTAGCTCGATGATATCTAATTAGCAACTCAGATTTGGATGAATCTCCTTTCAAGTAAGGTGATACAGTCCTGCTCCTCGTTTGATTTCTAACTTAAAACATAAAGATTTATAGTTCTTAGTAAGTAGGCGCTATAAAATTAAGGGCAGCTTAATGAAATCTCAGCAGCAAGTCAGACTTTAATGAATCACCTTTCAGGTTAGGTATGGTACATTCCTTCTCCTTCTTTGGTTTTGAAACATAAGACTTGTAGTTCCTAGTATGTGGAAGGCTTTATCAAATCTTAGTAGCAACTCAGACTTCGATGAATCTCCTTTCAGGTAATCAAATATCAACAGCAACTCGGACTTCGATCAATCTCCTTTCAGGTAAGGTGATATCATTCATGCTCCTTTGATTTTGAGTTTCTAATTAGTTAGTTTTTACCTTCGTATATATTTAGATGTTAATTTTTATATAATAAACTAGAATTATAAGATTCTTTGGTTAAGGCTTAAATGTATAAGTAGACTGATAGTTATTAATATTATGGGGCTAGAATACATAATGTTGTAAGGTTGATTGGGTTTTGCAAAGGATATACATAAGTTTACAATATTAAACATGTATTTCTCAAGACTGATATGTTATTAATATTGTGGGCCTAGAGTATAGAATACTATAAGGTTGATTGGGTTTTACAAATGATATACATAAGTTTACAATACAAAAATTGTAACTCTCATGCGTTTAAATTTTAAGATAACTGTGACAATAAATGAGGTCACAATTATACAAGTTAATAATCAACAAGATGAAGAGAGAATCCTTAAACAATTAAGTCACTTAAAGATTAGCTTGATATGTGTTATCCTTATGAAAGCATGGAACCCTTTTGAAGCCATAATTAGTTATGTTCACAATACTAGCAATTGTTGCCCAAGGCTAGACTAACCCAGAGGGAGGTGAATGGGTTATTAAAAATTACTCTAACAGAAATTAAATGCAGAGGCTAATAAATAGACAGAAAGAGATAGAAATAGAGAAAGAATCACAAAATAAATGCTCAGGAGATTTATACTAGTTTGATCTGTCTAGACCTATGTCCTGTCCTCAAAAAACCACGTTGGATTTCTACTAACAGTGAGGTACCAACCCCTTGCAAGTTACACACGACAACCCCCTACTACTGCAGGCCCTCTCTTCAACAAGAAGAGGAACAACCTCCTGCGTTGTCATCTCTATCTTCTCTGTCTCTCATTCCTACCCGATCTCTCTCTCTCTCCCTTATCCTTATCTCTATCCCCCCCCTCCCCCCCACCGGTTGCCTAGGTGGCGCCGGTGGCAATAAAAAGGACAAGAATAATTTATTTTCTGTTTATTATTGTAATATTGTTAACGATAATAAAAATAAGTGGGTTTATTTCTATTGGTGAAATAACCCTTATTTTTGCATGCTTTACTCTTTTTGGTAGAGTAGCTATAATTTTAATAGTTCATTCTCAATATAATGACCATGTGGTTATTGGTTTTCTCTTATTGGTAGAGTGACCATACATCACATGAATCATTTCATTAGAGTGACCATTACCTATTGGTTTTTCTCTAAAAACTAGTTGGTTTACTCTTAGTGGTAAAGTATCCATAATTTTAGTGGTTCATTCTTAATAGAATGACATGTAGTTAATGGTTCTCTCTTATTTGTAGAGCGGCCATATAACTCACGGATCATTTTATTAAGATGACCAACATTGTGTAATGTGCTTCAATTAAAAATCTACATATTATTGTTGTCTTATATTCTTATAACTGTGGTTCGTTCATATTAGTTGAACGACCAACTTATTTTGATTCCTTCATATTGGTTGAAGGACCATTAGTGAATATCCTTAAGTATGTGGTGGCCTTCATGCCCTGTTAATTAAGGATATCCTTTATATTCTTCATCCTCTCAATTGAACCTCATAAGGGGGGATATACTGTCCAAAGAATCCTTTATCCCTTTAAAGGATACCTTTGACTGGTTCATCTTCTTTTAAGGGTCCTAATGAAGGTTGTATCCAAAAGATTGATTTTCTTAGTACTCTTAAAAGACCCTAAGTCTTCATGTCCCCATGAGAACTGTAGAATCCCTTAAGTGTCCTTCAAAGGATCCTTGCAAAATTTTCTAAAAAAATAAGAGTCTCATTTGCATACATCGCACCAAGGCAATTTGTTTTACTCCTGTTTTATCAATAGGCCTTAATGGATGGTTAATCAAAGATTGCCAGTTAATAACTTGCGTAAATAACACTGACTGAGGTCAGTGGGGAGAAGTCAAGAACACGGATCCACACATGATCTAAAAATTCTAGACTTAAAGGCTAATCTCAAGTCCTTAAAGTCTATAAAAAAGAAAAGAGAAGATTATATTTTTTTTTAACTCCAATAATTCTCTTTTAAACTAAAGTCCTCTTTTCCAAAATCCAAATTCTTTTAAATAAAAAAATCATCTTTGAAAAAAATGAAGTCTCACAGTTAGTCACATAAAGGTAATCACATGTATAGAACAAATGAAAGAGAGACACTAAGATAGGAGAATGCAATGAGATAGATATATTGCATTCTAAAATTGATTTACAAAGTGTGTTTGAGGAGATACAATGGTGTAGCATAGAAAAAATAATAATAATGCAGAGTGGGTACAATGACTCAAAATTAAAATAATTTGTCTAGATAAGTTAGGGAAAAGATTGTGACTATTTCCCAGGTCTTCTACTCAATGACCTTTAATTTGGCAATGTATTCCTGGGGAGTCATCTTCACTCGCTATCCTTGCTCTGTCCTGTTCTGGCAGTACTAAGCATAACCTTGTTGCATCCTGGTCATGTACACGTCACTAGATACTTTATGCCTTAGGTATCTAGGCACTGGATTCTTTTGATAGAGAATGAAACCTTTTATCTTAAGGGGAGAAACTAGACCTTCATTCTTCAGTGCTTGCTTCATGTTTCTGTAGGTCATGTAGGTGCACTTATAATTAAAGTATGTTTCAAAGGAGAAGGCTATTGACTGCTGGTCTTCAAATTCTCTTACACTGATAGGACTCTTCTTAGGAGGTCCCCTTTCTCTGTTGACTGTCAGGAGTTGCTGATGGAGTTTAGGATAGTCCTGAGCCCATTCTTCTTCAATGTATCTCTCAGCTTGGAAAAAGATAATGGAAAAAGTCTCAGGCTTCACCTTCCCATTCTGAATAGCCATTTTCAGGAAATAAGAGAAGGGAAGAATAGAGTTGTACTGAGGCAAATGCTTGACTTTCATTTTTCATATAGCTTTATATCTATAGGGTACTGAAACTTCATTTTTCATTTTTCAAATAATGAAGCTGCCGAAACTTCATGGGCACAGTGGCCTCATCTAGATCAAGACTGACCTGTACAGTCTCTCTAGGGTACTGAGCTCTGAGTCTCTAGACTTCATGTTGAAATTGGCTCAAGCTAACCTTTGGTTTGTTTGTTGCCCTTCTCCTGTCATTGTATTGCAAGAAGTGCATGTACTCCCACTTAGATAACTCTTTGCACCTTCCCCAATAGGCCTCATGCCTCTAAGCTAGCCATTCTATAAAACGTAAGGTTGGTTGTCTTCACTGAGCTCGGACAGAGTTGTTTTGTAATAATGAGTAGTGTAGCTGTGGGTGTAAATTACTCCACTCATGTTCCTTCAGTGTTGTTGAATCGTTCCTGACCTAGGTAACTTCCTTCTTAGTTAGGTAGTGCTGGGCTGTAAACTAGTCTATGCATATCTTTAAGGAAACAGTAGACAACTCCAACACTTCTAGTCTAACATTCTTATGCAAGAATTCTATATACACAAGTCTTCTCTTTGTAGTTGAAGAGAAGACATCCAAGAATAGAGGACATAAATGATACTTAGTTCTCCTCTCGGGTCTCTTAGGAGTTCTGAATTTTTGTCTTTCAGGAGCTGGCCGTTTATGGGAGGAGAATAATGAACTGAGAGGAGCATCATCATCTGAAACTCTATACTCTGCACCAGATGCTTGAGGTTCTGATTTTACTGAGAATGCAGGCACACTGAAAGTGACAGGAGGTTGCTCTGTTGGAGGCTCTGAAGGAGCCTGAGGCACTGGTGCTACCCTAAGAGGAGGTAGTGGAGGAGGAGGAGATGAGGTAGATCCTACTTCAGGATAGAAGGCCTGAGCAGGAAAGAAGTTAGTGGTAGACTGAGGGTAGCCAGAGGAGGAGGTGGCTACATCAATGGGTTTGGAGAAAGTGGCTTGAGCTGGAGGTGATGTTGTGAAAGAAGTGAGAACATCTATAGGCGGAGGTGTAGATGTAGAAGTAGAAGTTTCTTCTGGTTGAGAAGAAGGAACTACTACTGGTAGAGGAGGAGAAGGTGAAGGAGGAACTGTGGTTGCAGACAGAATAGAAGATGGAGACTAAATACGAGAAGTTGGAGGAGCTTCAGTAGGTAAAGTAGAAGGTTGAATGGTAGGAAGTGGAGCAATAGGTGATGATGGTTGTTGAGAGGGTCCATAGATGAGGTGTATGGTGTTAAGGATGGGTGCATTGTCTACAATGTTGATGGTGTTAGACAAGGTTTCCAGAGAGGAGGTAGACTTGGAGGTGGAGATGAGGTAGATTTTGCTTCAGGAAAGAAGGCCTGAGTAGGAAAGAAGTCAGAGGGGGAGCTGGCTATATCAATGGGTTTGGAGGAAGAGGTTTGAGCTAGAGGTGGTGTTGTGAAAGTAGTGGGAACAGCTACAGGAGGGAGTGCAGATGTAGAAGTTGTTTCTGGTTTAGAAGAAGAAACTACTACTGGTAGAGGAGAAGAAGGTGAAGGTGCAACTATGGCTAGAGGTAGAATAGAAGATGGACACTAAATACGATAAGAGGGAGGAGCTCCAGTAGGTAAAGTAGTAGGTTCTGTGGTGGGAGGTGGAGCAATAGGTGAAGATGGTTGTTCAGAGGGTGCAGAGATAAGGTGGATGGCGTCGAGGATAGGTACATTGTCTATAATGTTGATGGTTTTAGACAATGGTACCCTAGGCGAAGGAGTAGTAGGAGAAGGGAGAGGTGCAGATGGTTTAAGCAATGAGGCTGAAGGCTAGGAAGAGGTGGTCTCTTCACCAACATGATAGTCTAGCTATAAAGAGCATGGAATGCATATTTGGCCGATCCTGATCCGGATCAACCGATTCGAATCGGGATCGTCGGGTCTCGATCCGGCCGAAATCGGCCGATCCTGTCCAATTCTGGCCAATTTTAGCCGATTTCAGCCGATCCAATACTGATTCGGATCTAGATCGGCGGGTCCCTATCTGATGTCCCGATCCATGTCGGAATTCCGTGATAGAGAGAGTGGAGGAACATATGTGGCGGAGGAAGTGGAAGGACAAGCAGGCCTAGGCTGCCTCTCTCTCTGACTCAATACCTTCCTCCTGACAAACACTGGGTTGAACCCTGTTCTCAGCCAGTAACTTGTCCAACTGCCTGGTTTGCAACATTCCATCGTTGTGTTTAGAGATCTCTCCCATCTTGCTCTTGATGTCCTGAATATCAATATGCTGCTGATTAACTTTGTTGAGGATTGCATCTAACTTATCAGTGTCCACTGACCTATCCTCCTGCCTCTTTCTTACTTGTTCTTTTTGAGGCATATAGGGAGGAGGAGTAGGTATCTCTGAGGGTTGAATAAATGTTGCCTCCCTTAGCAACTCATCTACTATATATGCTACTTCAGTGGCTATTTCTTCTTCTGAACAAGTTTCCATATGGACTTCCCCCTGAATATCTAACTCCCCCTCAATAAATACTTGTTGACGAGAGGGTTCCCTTTCCCTATCTGTCTGCTCTGTAGGCTGATCCTACATCAGCTCTTCACAAACTATAGGCTGATCCTACATCTACACTTCAGGACCTACAAACTAGTCCTGCATTTGCTCCTTTATTGCTGCCGCTGTTGGTTCTTCTGCTGGTGGTGTTGTGGTTGTTGCTACTAGTGCTTCTTCTTTTACTATTACTGCTACTTCTTCTACTGCTATTGGTGCTGCTCTGCTAGCCTCATCTGGGGTGGTTGTAACTAAGGGAAGGTCATCAGTAAGGGCAATGTCCTTTGTCCATACCCCCTTAGAGAATTTGAACTTGCTCCTCTTGAGGCTGCTTGTATAGATAGCTGCTGGAGCATTGAATCTTCTCCAGTAAAGTCCACTCTATGGTGTTTGATGATCACTATGAGAAAGAGATCATAGCGTAGCAGACATTCTTGGACTTAGGAGGGTTCTTCACAACATCACTAGCATTAAGCATGTTAGCTATCATTATATCATGCATGTTCACCCTCATCTTCTGAACAATCCAATACACTATGTCTGAATCCTTTTGTGTGATAACAAAAAAGTAGCTCCTCTTAGACTCAAAATGTAAGCAATAATGAGGTGAATCATCCACTTCTCTACTGATAGCTGTTTTACATCCATTGTGCCATTCTTCAGTACATAACTTGGCCCAATTATAGTTATAGCCTTGGTTTCCATGTCCACTGTGTTCCTCAAAGTCTGACCTTCTACTTCACACCCAAAGAGTTGAACTAAGAGCTCTAGAGTAATAGTGATAATCGTTCCCTTTACTCTGGCAGTAGGTACTAGGGGTGCGACCTGACTTGTTAAGGTGATGTAAAAGGAGTTGACCAAGCTGGGATAAAAAGGTGTCACATCAGGCTTAGTTGAACATTTGCGAGAGCTTTCTCCATTGACCGTAGTCTCTTCTTCCTCAGATGCGTGAAATCCACCCTTTTACAGCTGCAGTAATCCAATAGGGTATTGAGGAGTCTTTGATGCTCAGCCTCATCTTGAAAATACTTAGCCACGACGCTAGATGCCACGTTGGTAGCCTGAGAAACGGCGGTGGAGCTTGCAAAGGCGGCCATATAAGCTAGATTCAAAGAAAAAGAAGAACTAGGGTTTCTAAGTAAGGAAAAGATCGAAAATGGGCATAAAAGAAGAAATCAGGTGGTAGAATTCAAGAAAAAGGATTAAAGATTCTACCTTTTGCAAAAAATCGGTAGAGATCAATAGGAAAGTGCGTGAAAGCCTTGGATGCCTTCGTGCGGGAGGACTGGAGTGCAGAAGCTTCAAAATCGCTCGAGAGGGGAAGTTCAGGTGGAAGGTAGTCGAAGAGGGTCGAATTTCCTTTAATAAGACGTCCAAATCGAAAGAGCGGTGAATTAAAAGGTTCTGATTTGTCCTAAGGTCGCCAAACAAGAAGAAGTAATCAGAGGATAATCGAAGTGGTAAGGCAAATCACAGACTTCGATTAGAGAAGAAGATAGGTATAAAGAAGATAACTTCTACTTCGATTATCGATCAAAGGCAGAACTTCAATTAGAGAAAAAAAGAAAATGAAAATGAGGAAGACGACTTCTTCTTTGATTAACGATCAAAATCAGAACTCGATTAGAGAAGAAGGATAAAAATAAAGAAGATAAGTGTTGCTTCGATTCTCGATCAGAGGCAGAAGTAGAAGGCATCAACTTGAGGATAGTTCAACAATATCTCAAGAGCAACTTGGACTTTGATGAGCCTCCTTTCATGATAGGGATACATTATGTAGTCGCAGTCATAAGTGAGAGGGCATTTTGGTCTTTTTATATTTTCTTTCTTGCGGTAAGTATTTTGAGGGTAGCTAGTGTCTTTTATTAGTTGTCTCTTTAGCCCTTATTATGAGAGATATTTTTGGCCTTGTAATATTATAAACTTTACGTCCTAATGAATAAGAGAGAGAGAGAGAGAGAGAGAGAGAGAGAGAGAGAGAGGTGTGGACAATAGTGCGTATGAATGCGGCTGCACGCATGGCTGCCCAAGGAATTCCAGATCAGGTCGGGACCCGGCGATCCCGACCTGATCCGATCTGGATCGGCCGGGTCGGCCAATCCAGACAAAGTCCGGTCAGTCCGACTCGACCGGATAAAAAAAAAAAAACAGGAAAAATCAGAAAGAATTAGAAAAAAAATAAAAAATCAGAAAAAATTACATACATATTATTCAATTGATGTACAATAAAAATGAATGCAATTCATGTACATGCATAAAAAATAAACATTAAAGACAACTAACTAACTAATAATTTTTGTTGTGCACTAATTAAAAAAGACATTATTTTTTAAAAATACCTTAGAAAGATCACATTTGTGATCCTTCATCATCCGGCTCATAAGTTTGAGCTGGCGGGCCATAATCTGCCGACATGTATGGTGCATATCCATAGCCAAATAAGGAACTAGCGAGGTCTTCGAATCCTCTTTGAATACCTCTAGGTGTGTAAGCTTGTTGGCTTGAACTTTCTCCTGATTGTGTTGGAGAGACAAAAATGCCATACTGTATAGGTGGAGGTCCAGAGTACCCTTCAGTAGTGCTGCTGATGTCTGAATACGGCAGTGTAGGGGGGTGAAAAATGGGCGGATAAGAAGGTGCATCTTCCCATAGGGGCCAATCACATCCTGCCTGTCTCTGTTGGCCTTCAAATCCCCTTTGTTGTCCTTGTCTTTGGCCTTGAGTTCCTTTAGAATGACTCGGAGGTGCGGAGTAATCTTCGTATCCTGTGTAACTGCTCCAAAGTGCAGAACCTCCTGATAGTCCAGCAGCAGTAGCGCCATCACCATTACTATCTCCATCATCATTATCATCATCATCATCCTCAGTGGAGTCATCACTCCGCACTTAGCTTGTTTTCCTCGACCGCCTTCTTCTATGCATGTAGATTTGTCTTTCTATCTCGTACATACTGGCCAAATAAGGTGGTAAACTTGGGGTGTCCTCAAGTGTCTCTCCAGTCTGCTGAACTCTTCCTTTTTCTTCTTCCGATGGGTCCACTCGTTGTTTAGACTTTCCTTTTGATTGTTTTCTCCTTTTGTTGCTAGATGACTGCAGTGAAGGTCTCATTGGCTCTTTCTCCTTTCTTGTGTTGTCTGAAATTCTGGATCTCGAGCAACTACTGCATCTAATTCACCTCCTGTCCAACTCCGATCCTGAGGATCAAACTTAGGCTGTGCATCTCTGGCTGCTCTGCTCTCCACCCAGGAATGCAGTGGGTGTTCTTCATCTAACAGTTCATCAATATCAATATGATGTACACCAGTTGCATTTGACCCTCCTCCTAACACTGTCCACTGGTGTGCAATGATGCCAACTAGGATCAGCACCATACTGCTCCACATCCTCTTCATGAAGTCCTTGCTTTGCCATATTTCTGCATAACATAAAAACAAAAAAATGCAATCATGTTTTAATAAGTTCAATTGAGTGGTTGGCATATTCAATTGTACCTTAATTACACTAATCATACAAAAGCCCCAATTTTTAACCCTTAATTAGGACTTATTTTAACTAATTAATGCTAATAACATACAATTAATGCAAAAAAATGCACATTTATGTTCTAATAAGTTCAATTGAGTGGTTGGCACACTCAATTGAACCTTAATTACACTAATCATCTAAAAGCCCAAATTTTTAACCCCTAATTAGGGCTTATTTTAACTAATTAATGCTAATAACATGCAATTAATGCAAAAAAAAATGCACATTTATGTTCTAATAAGTTCAATTGAGTGGTTGGCACACTCAATTGAACCTTAATTACACTAATTATACAAAAGTCCCAATTTTTAACCCCTAATTATGGCTAATTTTAACTAATTAATGCTAATAATAGGCAATTAATGCAAAAAAATGCACATTTATGTTCTAATAAGTTCAATTGAGGGGTTGACACACTCAATTGAACCTCAATTACACTAATTATACAAAAGCCCCAATTAGGGCTAATTTTGAGAATTTTGTCTAATCAACATACTAATTTTTTTTTAACCTAAATATTAATAGATCTATACAATATACACAATCATTCATCATTTCTAATTTTTTTAGAATTTAAAAAAAAATAGATTGAAATATACCTAAACTCGGATCGGGATGCGAAAAGAAAATCCAACCTCGACGGCGGTGGTGAAGACGACAACAACGGCGGCGGCGGCTCCCGGACGGCCGGCCGACGATGACGGGATGAAAACCCCCTCCTTTTGGTTGAGATCTCAAAGAAAAAGAGAGAGAGAGAGAGAGGAGAGACAAGAAGATGGCCGGCGGTGGACGGCTGGCGGCGGCGGGGGGGCCAGTGGCGAGTGGCGGCGGTGGCTGGGGGAGGGGGATGGGCTGGGAGAAGGGGAGAAGGGTGGGCGCCAGCAGCAGAAACGCTGCTGGCGCCTGGTTCCCGATCCCCCCTTAAGGGGGGATCCGGGAGCACCCGAACCAGACCAAATCGGGTCCGGACCGGCCGATTTCCACCGTTTTTTTTTTTTTTTTTTTTTAATCGATGGGGGGGAACAGTAAATTCCCCCCAAATCGGATCGGGACCCGCCGATTCCGATTCGAATCGAAATCGGCCGATTCCGCAATCCATGTGGCTGCCACCCTCCTCCTCCTTCTGTTCTCTTCTTTTTCCATTGTCTTCTAAGATTTTTTTGGCTCTGAATGTTCAACATAGTATTAGAGCGATACTAAAGGGAGGAAGAGTAATCATCAAAACTTTGTTTCATCTTTCTTCGTACTGTAATGCTGTGCTATAATATTGCACTACACTACTGCACTATAGTTTTGCTATAGTACCCCCCTATTGTGTCATACTATAGTACTCTTCTCTACCTTGTGAAATCACCCCGTAGTGATTCCTCCTACTCGGTCTTCTCTCTAGAAGGGTGCGGTAGCTATGTAGCTAGTTTCTAGGCCTCTGGAAACATTGTTTTTAGTGCCGCCTTGTCTTGTGGTGTTTGGGAGTATCTGACATTTTGTGCAGGCTGTATTATATCTGTATAAATCGTTCTCTTTGCAATCATCGTGATTGACATATCACATTATTACAATGTCTACCACCTCGAACTCAGACTTCAACGTCGGTGAACCCTAAAGGTTTGGTTTCTCCAGTGATATCCTCTCTTCATCCTGAGAAACATGATCATCATTCTCTTCAGATGTCCACGGTCTACTTGAGCTCTTTACATTATCGTCTTTGGGCTATCTTTGCTCGTATTTTCCTTAGCGGCAAAGGAAAGCTAGGGTTTATTGATAGCTCTGCTGTTGCTCCGCCTCTTAGATATCCCAAGCGATCCTTTTGGGATGTGGATAACAGTCTTGTTATGGGCTAGATCATTAACTCTATTAGCCTAGATATCTAGCATTTGATTATGTATGCATCTACAACAATTTAGATGTGGTCTTTGTTGCAGAAATTGTATGGATAAGAAAGTAACACTGCTCGGGCCTATCAGTTAACAGGTGAGATTCAATCTTTCAAGTAAGGTGTACGCTCAGTTACAACTTACTTCAACGAGTTGAAAATCAAGTGGCAAGAACTTGATTCGTACATGCGATATAATGGAACTATAATGAGGATCAAGTTTTGCACTTGAGGCATGTTTAGTCCATAAAAGTTTTCAAATTCCTTGTCGTCCTCGATTCTCACTTTGACACGCTATGTGGACAACTTTTCTGCAGATGTGTTACCCTCTCTAGAAGTTGTTTTGTAAAAAATTATGTATGAAGAGGGTCGTTGCCAAGTGATGACTACTTCACACTCTCTGCTCTTCCCTCTTTTGGACGTGGTTAATTGTGGCTTTTGTGAACAAAGAGTCTACTTCGTCTTCAAACAAAAAGGTAAAGCGGCCAAGCATTGTACGCATAGCAACCATAATAATCATGATGTTGAGGTTTGTTGGGAACTCTATCCGGAGAAGAAGCTTTAGAAGTTTAAAATTGTTAGTGGTAAGGGAGGTCGTGCTGCAAAAGGTAATTTGTTGCTTCATAGTCCACTAGTACCACCCCGGGGGTGTCTATTGAGGGTGGGTACTCATCTCAGTTGCCATTGCTGTCCACTTATGACATAGCTTGCCTACAAAGGGTTCTTTCTCAGTATGGTCAGATGGGTTCTCCTTTATAGGTATTGTTGAGTCAGCACTTAGTACTAGTGTTATACATCCTCAGTCTAGTCTATGGGTTATTGACACTAAGGCTACAGACTATATGACTGATACCTCCACTCACTTCACTTCTTATTCCTTGTCTTCTGATCAGGACAAGGTGACTATTGCTGATGGTGTAACGACTCGCCACCCTATAATTGGGAATCCGATTACTAAATGGGCACCGAATTATTAAAATTTGGAGACAAACTAGGATTTCGATAAGTCTGGGAGATAAATGATAAACTAAGCTAAACATTTCACATCACATCAAATTGTTAATGAAGTGCATAAATTAAAAACTATTACAATTCGACTCGACTCGGCAAATAATTACATACTCCAACAGAAAAGAAATAATTAAACGTACATGCCTGAAAAAGAAATAACAACTACATCGGGACATACTCAGAATAGTGGTTGCTGGCGTGCAACCCGAGACGAAACCCTTCACACTACGCCTACTTGGAACCCTCAACTAAAAATCGCATGGGTGAGTCTCATCGAAATGGACTCGGTAGGGATCCTCTGATTCCTACCACCCACTCACGCACCCACAAGTGCAACAATACAAATAGGCAATTAAATAAATGAAGTAGTAAACACAGTTCTTAAATTCCGATATAAAACACATGCATTCGAAGATGCAACAGGCACAACTCTGAAATCACTCCACTACGGAGCCCACAACTGGCGTCTCAGCTAAACACACAAACCACACAGCTGAACGCGAAAAACACCGATCCAATAGGACGGAACAACAACCTCTCGAATGACGCACTGGCTACTTCGGCTTGTCTAGCTCTAGGTGGTCATGTCTCCTCCCATTCACGAGTGACACAACGAATATACCACTCCCACACTGGTACTAGCTATACCCCGGGTACACTAGGTGACCCTCTCTTACTAGGCGTCACCCTACCACTCCTACACCGGCGCCGTGTCACTTTCACACCGACACAAGGTGTCAAGCGCTAACAATTGTCACTTTAGGTCTACGATCGCATAAAACACAACACAGTGCGATCCGGTCAAGTAGAAAACCCCATCCTCAATGTACGGCTTCAAACATGTATTTAACCGAATTATCTAAAAATGTATACACATGTTAATTGCATGAATTAATGGGGTTCTATCTTGAATCGCATCACCCGTGGCCGATGTCATTTAAGATCCCTAAACTGGTTCAATTTTCGTAGAGCTGTTGGGACCAGGGATACTGGCTTGAATGGCGTCGCTTATGGCCGACACTATTCAACTCTTTATCCCACACTGGCCTCAGGAACCAGATAAATGGGCCGCAAATCACATTGACTATGGTCGACGCCTATCTCAAATAACAACGGCCTGAGTGGACGTCTTTTACGTCTGAAACTGCGTTCCACCGAGCCAAACCGAGGGCCCCTCTTCTCCCCTAAAACACTAAAAAACACAAAGGAGACAAGGGGAGAAGTCTAATAATCAATTCATTACCTAAAACCCCATTTCATAAAAATGTCTATTTTCATTAAAAACCTCTTAAAACATGTTTTCTACACAAAAATATCCATACACATCGTATGCTTTAAAGCGGGAAAATCATGGTTTTAAACAAAACACAACGAAGATCGTCAGCTTACCAGTTACTTGAACTCCTCTTAGCTCCAAGCCGCCGCCGCTACACTGCAAGTCGCCGCCGATACCACTGTGGATGCCGTCACTCCACCGTGACGTCGGCTGACGTCCGGAGAGCAATGTGTCGCAGAGGAGATGGTGGTGGTAGTGGTGAGAGGTAGGGGGTTGATGGAGTAGAGGAAGAGGAGGAATGGGGAGAGGAAAGGAAGGAGGAGGGCAGGGGGAAATGAACTATTCGGAGAGAGAGAGAGAGGAATGGAGAGAATGAGGTAAAGGAGGGAGGGCTCGGAGCAACAATCGAAACTGCGCCAAATCGCGTCGTCCAAGATCGACGCTAATCAAACGACACAACTCGTACACTGGCAGATGTTTGAATGGCGTCGGCCATACAAGACACCATTCAGACGATCAGACTGGGACTGTACACTCGCGTCCCAATGCTCGTCTACGTGATACCCCAGCATGGCTACTAAAACGTGTCCCCCATGCCCCAGGCCCACGAGGACCTAAACCAAAGGGTCTGACACCGAAACCTCCTCAACAACTAGATCCGAAACCTTAGTGCTTACAGATGGCACCTGAGCGATTATTGCCAGCAAGGGGTTCATCTACCTAAATGATCACTTAGTCCTCCTTACTACTCTATGTACATGTCTTGTCCATTAATCTTCTTTCTGTGAATAGCATTATTGAATCATTTAACTGTTCTGTGACATTTTTCCCTACACATTATGTTTTTCAAGACCTCTGGTGAATTTATCTCTGAGCCTGACCTTCCTATCAGGAAAGGCTCAAGAGCTTGTACTCGTCACCCTATTTCTCATTTTATTTCTTACTCAAGGTTATGACCCGATTATTACTCTTTTTTACTACCATTTCTTCATGTCTTTGCCATATTAAAATTATACTTATCTTGTCTTTGCATTCTAGGATTGGTGACATTAAATGGCATATACATACGAGTTAAGAATCAACAAGATGTAGAGAAAGTCCTGAGAAAATTGAGCCATATAAAGAACTGCTTAATAAATGTTATCCTTCTAGAAGAATGATTGCCTTGAAATAATGAAAAATGGATCTCATGTTATTCGAATACTCTTATTATGGAACCCTTTCGAAGCCATAATTAGTTAGTTCACAATATTGCCCATAATGTATGAGTAGACTCTTGATGATTTCTTGAGGGCGAAGCACTAGTGTTTCTAGTTATAAACAAAGAGGAGATTTGTGGTTCTTGGTCAGCAATTGTCAATCTGGATTGCGTACTAAGTTTGCACATTAAGTCTTGCCGATCGATTGATCTACGATAGAAGTTATACCATATTAGTTGACTCTTGTATGTGTTTTCTTGATGTATTCTAATATGCGGTTTTATATAAAAATGGGGCACAAATGACCGAGTAGAGCCAATGTATTCTTATGTTTGTGTTCGCTAAGTAATATCATCATGTAAATAAATAAATACCTAGATGAATCGACTAAAAGTGAAATGTATGATTTTACAATGACTTAAAATGAAGTATATGATTTTTTTATTGTTGATCGAGAAGTTGAATTCATGATAATACCTAGATGAGACATGGAAAGAAAGAGATTATGAAAGGAAGGAAAGATTAAGGGAACGGGATTGTATTGAATGTTTAAGTTAGTTTATTGTGTTTAAAAGTGAAAAACAAAGTACATTTGAGGTAATGGATGATGCAAGGTGCCTTTTGATGAGGTCTGAGTCACTCTTTCAGTAAAATTATAATACAAGAGGAGAGTAATAATTTAACAATGTAGGTAATTGATATTCTAAGTTTAACAATGTTAACAATTGATATTCTCAGTATATAATATAATACCCTCACTTTATAACTAAGCCCTTTATAATCTTTCTTAGGGAGGACACGCATCAAATAACTTTAACCTAAGTAGGAGTAGTTCGGATTTCGATGAATCTCCTTTTAGGCAAGGTGATATGTTCTTGCTTCTCCTTTGGTTTCTAACTTTAACATAAGATTGTAGTTCCTAATAAGTTGGAGGCATCAAATGGAGGCGGGTCGGCAATATCTCAGCAGCAATTTGGACTTGGATGAATCTCCTAACAGGTAAGGTGATACATTCATGCTCCTCCTTTGGTTTCCAACTTGAACATATGATTTGTAGTTCCTAGTAAGTAGAAGGCCTCCAATTGGGGCAATTCGACAATATCTCAGTAGTAACTCTGATTTTGATGAATATGCTTTCAGGTAAAGTGATACATTCCTGCTCCTTATTCAGTTGCTAACTTTAACATAATAAGATTTGTAGTTCCTAGTTAGTAGGAGGATCAAACTGGAGCAACTCGACAGTATCTCAATAGCGACTCAGACTTTAGACAAGGGCTTAGATTCCTACTTCTCCTTTACTTTTCTAACTCAAATAGATAATATTTGTAGTCTTTAATAATTAGTTGGAGCTATCAAATTAGGAGGCGACTCAAGAATATCTTAGTAGCAAATTGGAGTTCGATGAATCTACTTTCAAGTAAAGTGATACATTCCTGCTCCTCCTTTAGTTTGTAACTTTAACATAAAATATTTGCAATTTTTAGTAATTAGTTGGTGGCATCAAAATGGGGGCAACTTGACAATATCTAAGCAACAACTCATATTTTGATGATTCTCCTTTCAAGTAAGCTAATACAATCTTGCTTCACTTTTGATTTCTAACTTTAACAATGATTTGTAGTTCCTTGTAAGTAGGAGGCATCAAATTAGGGGCAACTCAACAGTAACTCAGAATTCGATGAATCTCCTTTCAGGTAATATGATGCATTCTTTCTCCACCTTTAGGTTCTAATTTTAGCATAGATAAGATTTGTAGTTTTTAATAAGTAGTTGGAGGTATCAAATCGTAGGCAGATGGACAATAACTTTGTAGCAAGTCAAATTTTGATGAATCTCCTTTGAAGTAAGCTAGTACATTTTTGCTCCTCTTTTGATTTCTAGTACGTAAGAGGGATCAAATTGAGGGCAACTTGACAAAATCTAAGTAGCGACTCGGATTTCGATGAATCGCTTTTCATGTAAGGTGATATATTCATGTAAGATTTGTAGTTTCTAGTAAGTAGAAGGCATTTAATTGGGAACAGCTCGACAATATCTCAGTAACGATAGAGACTTCGATGAATCTCCTTTCAAGTAAGATGATACATTCTTGCTCCTCCTTCGTATCTAACTTTAACATATATAAGATTTACACTTTTTAGTAAGTAGTTGCAATCATTAAATTGGACACAACTCGACAAAATCTCGATGGCTACTCGAACTTCGATGAATCTCCTTTCAAGCAAGATGATATATTTCTACTCCTTTGGTTTCTTCTAACTTTAACATATATATGATTTGCTACCTTTAGAAAGTGGGTGCAATCATCGGATTGGTGCAACTCAACAAAATATTGGTAGCAACTTGAACTTCGGTGAATCTCCTTTCAGGTAAGGTGATACATTCCTGCTCCTCCTTGGTTTCTAACCTTAACATAAGATTTTTAACTACTAGTAAGTAGGAGGCATCCCATTTTGACAAAATCTAAGTAGCAACTCAAACTTCAAAGAATCTCCTTTCAAGTAAGGTGATACATTCTTGCTCCTCCTTTGATTTCTAACTTAAATTTCTTAGTAAGTAGGCACCATAAAATTAAGGGCAACTTGACGATATCTCAACAGCAAGTAAGACTTTAATGAATCTCCTTTTAGGTTAAGTATGATATATTCCTTCTCTTCCTTTGGTTTCGAAACATAAAATTTGTAGTTCCTAGTAAGTGGAAGGCTTTATCAAATCTCAGCAGCCATTCAGACTTCGATGAATCTACTTTCAGGTAAGGTGATATATTTATGCTCCTTTGATTTTGAGTTTCTGATTAGTTAATTTTTATCTTCTTATCTATTTAGATGTTAATTTTTATATAATAAACTAGAATGATAAGATTGTTTGGTTAAGGTTTAAACGTAAAAGTAGACTAATAGGTTATTAGTATTGTGGGCCTAGAATATAGAATGCTATAAGGTTGATTGGGTTTGCAAAGGATATACATAAGTTCTTAGTAGCAGCTAGAATATAGAATGCTATAAGTTCTTAGTATGTAGGCACCATAAAATTAAGGGTAGCTTGACGATATCTCAGCAACAAGTCAGACTTTAATGAATCTCCTTTCAGGTTAAGTATGATACATTCCTTCTCTTCCTTTGTGGGCCTAGAATATAGAATGCTATAAGGTTGAATGGGTTTTGCAAAGGATATACATAAGTTTACAATATTAAACTTGTATTTCTCATGACTGATATGTTATTAATATTGTCGGCGTATAATATAGAATGCTATAAGGTTGATAACTGTAAGTCTCATGCCTTTTAATTTCAAGACAATGGTGATGATAAATGACATCACACTTATACAAGTTAAGAATCAACAAGATGAAGGGAGAGTCTTAAAACAATTAAACATAGTCCTTAAACAATTACTCCTTAAACAATTAAGTCACATAAAGATTACCTTGATATGTGTTATCCATATTAGAGCATGAAACCCTTTTGAAGCCATAATTAGTTCTGTTAATAGTACTAGCAATTGTTGCCTAAGGCTAGGCTAACCCAGAGGGAGCTGAATGGGTTATTAAAAATTACTCTAACAAAAATTAAATGCAGAGGCTAATAAATGGATAAAAAGAGATAAAAATAGGGAAACAATCACACAATAAATGCTCAGGAGATATATACTAGTTCGATCTGTCTATACATATCTCCAGTCCTCAAGAAACCACTTTGGATTTCTACTAACAACAAAGTACCAACCCCTTGCAAGTTACACACGACAACCTCCTGCAATTGCCGACCCTCTCTTTAACAAGAAGAAGAACAACCTCATGCTTCCAGTATGCCCTCTCTTATACAACCAGGATGAGGAAACAAAGCAAGTGTAGTATACAAAGGGTGCTTAAGAAATAGGCAAGCGTTCACAAAGAACACAATACAGATTAAGACAAAAAATAAACAACTATTTTGCACAAGTCTTGATTTGAAGAGGATCTCCAAGAGCTTCGTGTGAGAATGAAAAGGCACAACTCTTGAGATCTTCAAGCTCTTTCTCTCAGTAGGCTAGACGTGTTTGCTCTTGCTCAGACTAGGATGTGTGTATTTCTTGTGTGTCTATGTTCTATGTGTATATGTTCTTTGTTAACAAACTTCTACTTATTTCCTCTCTTGAAAATTAATCCGTTAGACTGATTTGCTTGAAGAAGGCTTCTTTCTGCTTATGTTTAACGTTCAAAATCTTAAGAGAGAAGTTGGAGGGAGAGCATGGCGGATCTGCTACGTTGGTGGACTCAAGGTAGCATGAATTAATATATAGAAGCTTCCTCGGGTACAGATCTTGTGTTGTCAGGTCAGACCTGCAAAAAGCGTAAATACTAAAAAATGCAAGATTATTTTTTCCTAGTATTATGTTAATTTCTAGCAGAAGTCTAATAGTATAAGGTGCATAGAAACTCTAACAAATCTGTCAGATAAAGATATGGCATAGATCTCAGTCAAAAAGTACATATTAAAATATAACTTGAGATTACCGCTAATTTAAATTGAATTCAATTAAAGAAATTCGCTAGCCGAAGTTATAAGATAATCAGAATGGCAAATCTTTAATATAAGTTATAAACAAACACTAATCAAAGTGAGAATTTAGCCACTTAATCGAAGTCAATAAGTGAGTGTTAGTCTGACTTATAAACAGACTGTTAATCGAAGTACAAGTGGCTCTCACTCAGATTAGATAAATGACTTTACTCAAAACGTAGGAGAAACAATTAATTGAAGTGATAATTAAAATGTTAAACGAAGTCTTAATCGACATAGTGAAACTTGAGTGAAGTCTCTCGTTAATCGAAGTCTCAATTTATTCAGTAATCGCAGTGAGACTTATGATCAGTAATCGTAGAGATATCATTAATCGAAGTGAAACTTACAACATTATTCGAAGTGAAGTTCGAGAGCTGAACTTCGATTGGCGTGATAACAATAATTGAAAGGATATCTAAGAACACTAATCAAAATGAGACAAACTTTGTTTTGATTAAGACATAAAAGGTAACTCTAAGTTTAGTTTCGATTAAGGTTATCAAGGTAATTGAAGTGGTTGCTCAAATGTTAATCGAAGTCAGACTTGGACGGATTCAAAGTGAGCACTATAAACAGTAATGGAATGTAGCTATAAAGTGTTAATCAATAGAGAACTTAAAACGATAATCAACAAAAGACTTATAATGCTAATCGATCGGGAACCTTAAGTTCTTTACTCAAAGTGAGTAAGTCAACATAAATCGAAGTGAGACTTAATCACCTAATCAATAGAATAGTTAGAAAAAATGATTTGATTAAAATAGAGAGTGATGCTTCACTTAGTGTTGAACTATCTACAAGTTACTAGAAGTTCTGAAGCTTAATCGAAGTTTCGGTTAGCTCTTAAGTGTAAGAGTTAGGGAACTCTGAAAGCGTTTAAGTCACAGAGCTAAACAAACAAAACAATATAAATAAAATTGTCAAAATGGAAACAAGTGGACAATTTATTTCTTCTATATGCAAATGCAGGTAAATAAGAAATGAGTGAATCCTAGTCCCTTTGCCAGTTACAATCACATCAGGTAGAAGGAATTGAAATGGGAAAGCTATCAGCAGCCAATGGTGCCATTGAGAATGGCGAGATATGGGTGTCGTTGCAGTGAAGAGATACTTGTTTCATTGAACAAGGAAGCTGAAGGGTATATAAATGTCTTTGTTCAACTTTACTTTTTTAATTAATTGGAAAAAACATGATTCTTCAAGCAAATGAAAAGTCACTTGTTCATTTGTTTTAACTAACCAAATAAAACATGATGCCATAGATAAATGAAGTTACTTGCTTATTGGTTTTTAGTGGTTGAAGAAACATGATTCTTCAAGCAAATGAAAAGTCACTTGTTCATTTGTTTTAACTAACCAAATAAAACATGATGCTGTAGATAAATGAAGTTACTTGCTTATTGTTTTTTAGTGGTTGAAGAAACATGGAACCATAGATAAATTTTCATGGCAAGAATGATCTTTACCTGTCATTTTTGTTAAACCTTTAAGGGTTAATTTGATCCATAGTAAGTTTATGGATGGGAGTATGGTTTGGATAATATGGCTGACTAGTTTGTTAGAATAAATTAGTCATATTTTCCTTTCTCATGTTCTCTATGGTAGAAATAGATTGCTTTTGGTGTTGGAAACAATTGCTTGAGATCATCATTTCCCTTCTCAGAGGTGATCTCTCCTTGTCACTTTGGTTAAACCTCTAAGGACTAAATTTAATCCAATGATGTCCATGGAGCAGGAGTTTCTGGTTTAGGCGGTATGGCTGAATAGTAACTTAAATTAATTAAGATCATACTGTCTTTTCTCAATTTTCTGATCCTTACCTGGTGAAATATGTAGTAGCAAAAGTAAAATAGCATAATGAAACAACTGAGGCATCAGGAACTTTCACATTGTATCGCCATTAATGACTAAAATATCCAAAGATGTCCATGGACAAGGAGTTTCTTGTTTGGGCAGTATGGCTGAATGGTAAACTAAATTAAGATCATACTTTCTTTTCTCAATTTTCTAATCCTCACTGTTGAAATATAGAGTAGCAAAAACAAAATAGTATAAAGAAACAACTGAGGTGTCAGAAATTTTCACATTGTATCACCATTAACGACTAAAATATCATAAAATTCCCTATCTATTTTCTTTAATTTCTATATCAGATATGAATGAACAACTATGCAATGTGGCTTATGTGTGCTCATTTAGCCAGAAAAGTGTATGTATGCTGGTTAGATATTCATGATGACACTTTCTATGTATGTTAGTTCAATCTCCAAGATATGTAACAGATGATGCTATTTGTTGTTCATTGAACAACTATCGTTCCATTTGATTTGCAGCAGCAGTAGTAAAATATAAGATTATCTCAACTGAAACTGCCATATCCACGTTCCAACCAGTATTAATAACTTTATTCTTGGATCTTGGATCTTCCCTATGATCAGAGATTCAGAATCTCATAATAGTTCCTTAAAATTAGCATGTATATGTGTTTATTCATTGAAAATTTCACGTACACATTTTCTTGCATATAATCTTGGTGATTTTCCCAAATGCACCTAACGAAACAAGTACCGGCTTGTTCTTAGGATTGTCATGGAAGTAGTATCTAAGAGACAAACCTAATCTGAAACCCATATAATCTTGGTGTTTATTCATTGAAAATTTCACGTACACATTTTCTTGCATATAATCTTGGTGATTTTCCCAAATGCACCTAACGAAACAAGTACCGGCTTGTTCTTAGGATTGTCATGGAAGTAGTATCTAAGAGACAAACCTAATCTGAAACCCAGAATGTGTGTCCCTGTATAATCAAATTGTTGCCACTCTTGAGAGATCTGCCATCCTAAGATAGCTCATTTCTTATTTGAATGGCAGTACATACTATAAAATGTCATCCTGTCGATGGTTTAATTACTTGGGATGAGGGAATCTTATATTCAATAGGATAATCCTTGCTGGCGTTGCCGCATGTTGCCATTTGTAACATTCTCACCATGACCTTCTATCATCCTTGGTGGCTGTTATCCATCTCCGTTTCTCTGGGTCGATCATGTGCACTAAGTGACTAGTTTCTAATCATTATCTTGTACTTCTTTGTCATCTACCTATCCTACATGACTATTCATAAACTTTTGCTAGTTCTCTTGCATCTGCACTTTGTCTAAGTGCATGTTTGAGTTCATCTTTCATTTCTGGTGGTCATTTACTTGGCAAACATCCTTGAGTTTTTGTACAAACACTTCGGCTAGTTGTCTGTCAACCTACATTTCTCTAAATGCATGCTTGAGTTCATGTTTCATTTTGGAGTAAAAATCTGGCAGTTATTTCCTCCGCGGGCATCCTTGTTTGTCATCTACCGATCCTACATGACTATTCATAAACTTTTGCTGGTTGTCTATCAAATCTACACTTTGTCTAAGTGCATGCTCAAGGTCTTCTTTCATTTTTCTGGTGGTCATTTACTCAGCAAACATCTTTGAGTTTTGCAATCATCTACTTATCCCATATGGATATACAAACATTTCTGCTAGTTGTATGTTAACCTACATTTCTCTAAATGCATGTTTGAGTTCATCTTTCATGTTAGAGTAAAATTCTTACAGTCATTTCCTTAGTAGACATCCTTGATTCTAGTTTTGTGTAAATTTTCAGAAAAAAACTTTTTTTTTTGTTTCTTCTGCTTTTTATGGAAGTGCTTAATGTCATTTTTTTGACTTGTCACTGCTCATGGTCATATTATTTCCATTGGATCGAACAATCTTATTTAGGTTTCCCATGCAATCAATGAACCATTTATTCCTTAATCTCATCAAGCTAGAGTTGCTGAAGTTAACAGATTCCAGAACTCATTCGGCAAGAATGTTGATGGGGGACGAAGAATGGGAGAGCAGAGGAAAGGCGCGAAGGCCAAAGGAAGGAGGACGACAGGGGTAGAAGAAGAGGAAGAAGCTGGGAAGAACAGAGGAGGCGGTAGGAGGGAGAAGATGCACCAGGGCTTCTCGTCCTCTCACACACAGGCCCTTTATGGGCTCCCACATGCAAACACACAGTGGCGGCCAATAACTTTTCCTATCTCAATCATTAGGTCATCATTGTCCTTCTGAGAAGGAAGCCCTAATACACCAAAATACCATAATACCCCTAACTCCTAAAAATAGAGAAAAACATGCAGAAAAATAATAGAAAAATGAAAAAGTGCCTAAATGGGCCTCAAATGGGCCAACTAAAATCTAAAAAAGAATACGAAATACTAACTTGACACCCTAAACTTAGACATTAATAAAATAAAAATTACATAACAAATAAAAAAAATGTATCAACGGTCGTCCCGACGAAGCTGAAGCCTCCTTACAGGCTTGCTCTATGCTGTCTACAAGTTTGCTCCTATATCAATCCCCCCTGGTTCAAAAAAACCTCGTCCTCGAGTTTTGAAATAAAGCAATATCTAGGAGAAAATGACGAGAGTAACAAATTTAGGAAACACCATAAATGTCTCTTGGATCATCATGTGGAGGAGAACTAAGCCTTGAGGTGGGAAGTGTGCCTCAAAATCGCCCCATATGTAGTCGAAATCGTGCAAGCTAATGGTGTCTTCAATGACGTCCAGATGAATGACCACATCTCCAATCAACTCTCCCGTCTTCGGCTTATTCTCTTAAGTGAGGAAGAGGTCATCATCTACTGCAGATATCACTTAATCAACCTCTCCCAAATATTCAGCTTCTAGTCTTAGATCAGCTACATAATGTACCTCTTTCATTTGATTTTCATACTCATCGATCATCATTGGGTTGTCCTCATAGACAACATCTTTTGGCTTGGTCAACGTGGCACAAAAGCTCTGAATATCATCCTTCAATAGTTCCATCGTATGATCTTTAGGCATCCTCCAATGCTTACTCGAATAGCTGGTAGCCATTATCTCGAAAAGTGTGAAGAGTGGCCACAAAATGATGCACCATTGGAACGAGGTCCACCTCACTGTAAGGATGACAACAATACGATCGACGCGTAAAACGGAGCACAAAAGTGCCCTCAAGTGACCATGGATGGTAGTACCGGTACCGGTGCCGGCCGGTACCGGTACCGGCCGGTACGACCGGTACGGGCTTAAAGGGGCCCAAAAAAATCAGAAAAAAAAAGGAAAAAAATCAGAAAAAATAGGAAAAAAATCAGAAAAAAATGTAAACAATTAATTAGCTATGTGTTGGGTGTGACAAAAGTGGGTTAAGACAAAGAAGTACACATAACGCATACAAAATGACTATTTTCATACAGATTAAATATGAAAAATATTATGTTAATGTACTAAATATTTACAAATAATAAATGTTAACGAAATCAAACGATCCTTATCTATGAAAAACATAAGTGAGTATACTAATATGGATAATAACCCGTAGATCCTTCTGATTCATCATCTGGTTGCTGTTGCTGGTATCCATAATAAGGTTGCATATGTTCCCTATATTTACCATAACTAAACAATGATGCAGCCTAGTCGTGCATCCCTCTTTGAATCCATCTTGGAGTATATGCTTGTTGACTTGATGAAATTCCAGAATCATGATGCAAAGAAGTAGCATGAGGATAAGAAGAAGACCCTGACCCATAACTGCTACTGGGTGGATGGAATTGAAAGCCTTCATACTCTACTCCATCTCCCCAGCTATACATGCCTGCTTTTTGTTGGCCACCTCCATAACCTGACTGTTGTCCATACTGACTTTGTGAATCATAATCTCCTTGACTTTCATGTTGTCCTCTTCCTGTGTCAATATGTAAGGAGAAAGAAGGTGCATACACTCCGCCCCCGGTAGTAGCACCTGCAGCTGCACCAGCATCATCACTAGGAGACTCTGTCCCATCATCATCATCATCATCATCTTGATCATAATCAACAATTAACTTTCTTTTGACATTACTTGATTTTTTCTTTTGTGATGCCTATTTTTGCTGGCTTTCTTTTCTTTCTAGATCCTTTTGCAAGTTCAATCGATTTAATAATCCTTTTCCTCGTGGTGTATGCCTCACATAAATTTGCTTCATCTCATTAATGACAGGATCGTCTCTGGCAGGCTGATTAGTCCTCTCAAATGTAGATGTACTCCTTTTCAAGAATGATGGTGGCCCAACCATTCTAGGAGTGACTGGCCTACTATCTGATTCTGAGTGTCTAACAGGCTCAAGCTCAGTATCAGGTGCAAATAAAGGCATATGCTCAGTCTAACTCTGATGCTCATGTAAAGGAGGAGGTGAATTTTCTTTTTGCCTTTTTGAGGTTCTTAACTCTGGATCTCTAGCAATAGCTCCATCTAGTATGCCTTCTGCCCATTCTATATCATCAGGATCAAAAACTGGCCCATCGACAGTTGCTCATATCTCAACCCAAGTCTGCAAGGGATTATCATCATCAAATAACTCTTCCTCATCAATTTGGCCAACATCTTCTGCGTGCCCTGCAGCTCGTTTCTCCCTCAATTGTTGTCTCAACCGGATGTTTTTGATCCTCAATCTCATATTGTAATGGCAGTACACCAATTTGTCCAATCATTCAGCCTTTAACCGGTTACGAATTTTTGAGTGTATAAGGCTGAACGTGCTCCAGTTCTTTCACATTGGCTTGCCGATGTCGTCTGAGTCAAAACCCTCACTGCAACGAAAGCCAATGGATTATAACACCTATCCCTGTTGTACATCATTATCCACCACTCAGCTGTGCCATCATTAAAAGAAACAAAAAAATTAATCAATGTATGTTCTCGTTTCTTATACACATATGACAACAATGCAATGACTAAGTATACCTGGACTTACTTTGTCTACGACAATTTGCACAGAGTCTTCATTATATGTCTCCAGCCTTAGCCTATAAATCTCCATCTACAAAGATGGAATTAACAATTAATAGAATTCATAGGCTCTTCCAATTACAAGTAATTGGATAAACCTTAAAGTCATATATTCACTAAGTATACCTGTCTCTCTGCCTCAATTCTATCTTCTACTGTCCTCGACAAACGTGCAATCACATTTAGTGTGCCTTGGATCACCTCTCCATCAATGTGCACTTATTGACTGTACATTACTCGAGGATTTAAAAAATAACCTGCATTTAGGTGGATAATTAGTAATGTCAATTTAATAAATAATGTCTTATGTAACAGTCTAAGACTGCACTTACCAGTTGCATGCAAGTCGTGGTGTAATGTGCTTTCCCATCTGACATCAATAAGGTCCCACCACTTCATATAAGTATTGGGAAATGCGTTCTTGATGTGCACCTTAGCAATGTCAATTGCCTCGTACAAATATCCCATGTAATTCTTATCATCCCCATCCACCAATTTTAACACCTGTACGAGAGGTTCCACTAACTTCAAGTAAGTCTCCATATTACTCCAAAAATTTTTATTCTCTATGATTTTTCTCACTTCCAAATGTTCAGATTTAGATTCATTGGAGGTGGTCCGCATATACTCCAAGAACTCCTTATTAAACATAAAACCCTTGATCTCATTCTTGAATTTGTGTAAAGATTCTAAAGAAATAAAATTAGATGCAAATCGTGTAGGTCCCGCACGGATGAGATCTCGACCTTCAGATGCTTTTTCTCTGAACATATTCAAGATCCTCGGATGACCATAAATAAATTGGGTAATTCTTTGGGCTCTCTTTACTGTCTTGCTGATAGTCGGATCCTTACCAATGTCTTCAAGCATCAAGTCCAGACTATGCGTTGCATATGGGACCCAATAAAGGTGTTTGCGCTTGTCCATTAACTTCTTCCCTGCAGCTTTATAACTTGGTTCATTATCGGTGACCACCTGGACAACATTTTCCTCTCTAATTTCCTGCACTATCTGATCCATCAAACCAAATAAATATTTTGCATTCTTTGAATAGTTTGATGCATCAACAGATTTCATAAAAACTGTCCTTTCTGTGCAATAAACAAGAAAATTAATCATAGATTTCTTTGTGGTACCAGTCCAGCCATCGCACATAATTGTGCATCGTCTCTCCTTCCATACTGCTTTAAAACTTTTAACCCACTGTTGAAGTTCCTCGTATTCTCCATCAAGGCCCCACCCATATATGTCTCGACGTGTGGGGGTTTTGAACCCACGACCATAATTTGCTCTCGTATCAATCATAGGCTGAAAATAAGGAGACTGAGCAGCATGTGAGGGAACACCTGCATGCAAAAACCATTTGCAGATGCTTTTAAAAGTATGTCCTACCACTTCAGCTGACTTTTTTACTCCTCTAATTACTTGCTTGATTTTTGGCTGAGTAGAACACTATCTTCTAAAAAGATAACTATCCATAGGACCCACTTGGCCTGTAGGTTGACTTATGCCTCTTGTTGATGGTCCATCACCTCTCCTTCGAGCTTCGTCTTCTTGTTGATGCCACAAACTCTCTTTTCTAGCTGCAACCATCTCAGGATCTTCATCATCATCATCACTAGAGTCTACAATTTGTTTAGCCCCTTGCCTCTCACGTATAGAAATGCTACTGGCCGCAGTATACATCCCTTTGCCTTTTGTATTATGTCTACCTGAAATTTTATCTTGGAGTTCAACCTCCTCTTCATTCTTTTGCTCTTTTTGTGCTGTCTGGCCACGCAACAATTCACGCATCTCGTTGGCAACTTGTCGGGGACAGACAGTACACCTTGTCACCTGTCCTGTCTTCCCTGCTAAATGTTCTTTCCCTCGAGTGATTCTACCACCCATCTCTTTGCCATAATATTTGCATTTCACTCTCCTCTTTGTACTATTAACTAAGGTGATATGGGCCTACCCTGGGTCTTGCTCTTGCTGTTCAGCCATGTTCCTACAACACATAAAAAAAAAGTAGAAATAAATATAAGAACATTTGGCATTATGCTCATACTTTAAAACATGCAATGAAGTTTAATTAGGTTTTAAATGATGTTTAATTTAAGAAATTAAACAAAAGCTCCAATTTTTAACCGCTAATTAGGGCCAAAATTGGGGATTTTCCCTAATTAACCGTCGATCAACGCAATTGACAGTGCACTCCTAGTTTAAAATATGCAATGAAGCTTAATTAGGCTCCAATTGATGTTTAATTTAAGTAATTAGACAAAAGCCCCAATTTTTAACCGCTAATTATGGCCAAAATTGGGGATTTCTCATAATTAACCGTCAATCAACGCAATTGACAACACACTTCTAGTTTAAAACATGCAATGAAGCTTAATTAGGCTCCAATTGATGTTTAATTTAAGTAATTAGACAAAAGTCCTAATTTTTAACCGCTAATTAGGGCCAAAATTGGGGATTTTCCCTAATTAACCGTCGATCAACGCAATTGACGGCACACTCCTAGTTTAAAACATGCAATGAAGCTTAATTAGGCTCAAATTGATGTTTAATTTAAGTAATTAGACAAAAGCCCCAATTTTTAACCGCTAATTAGGGCCAAAATTGGGGGTTGTCTATTTTACCAAGAAAAAGAACGTAAATAATCTAAGAAATAGTTACCAACTAAAAAATAATCACTACATTAAAATATAAATCATATCTTCTTTTTTTCTTCCACCCAAAACGGTGAAAACGTCTAGGGAAAAGGGTGAAAACGTCTCCGACGGCGGTGGCGGGTGGTGGCGGCGGTTCTTTCCCCTCCTTCCCCTCCTCCTTCCCCTCCCACTGCAAAAACTGAGCTTCCCCTCTCACAGATCTGTTTCTGTAAGAGGGGACAGTGAAACACGGGCATACCGGCCCGGTACAGTAATTTTCCTTTTTTTTTTTTTTTACGGTACCGGCCCTAAATGGGGGTACTGGTCCGGGCCGGTACCGGTACGTACCGGTACCGGCCGAAACTGCCATCCATGCATGTGACTAACACAACCGTCGAAGTGGACACGTAAAGCGAAGCACTGTCAGGGCAGCACCATGCTGGAGCTGAGTGGACCTTGTTGAGATGAAGCCAACAGTGCAAACAATGCACGAATCGGAGCATAAATGGGTAACCTCGATATGCATGCAGATGTGGCATGTAAGATAAGGTATTGTCGGGGCTGATGCACGCTAGAATTGGGTTGACCTTGCTGGGACGAGACCAACGGCATTGACGGCATGCGAATCGGAGTTTGAATGACTCCCTTATGATGGCGGTGCACTAAAGACTTCTATTGCACCGCTTGGTGCACTGCAACTTGCCCAAATAGGCCCCTGGCTTGGACTATGCAGGACCCTGGCTCGAACCAGGGCTAAACCTAATGGGAAGGTGGCTAGAACCAGAAGACTCCAAGTTGCTTGAACCCACTTAATTTAACTTAGCTCAGATTCAGGTTGTCAAGGGCTGCAAGTGGTTCGGGCCTAATAGTGCTAGGTTCAGACCTGCACTTGGCCTTACACAGGTCAAACCTGGTTGGCCAGGTTCAAACTTAAAGGCACGTGTCCTCTTCTTTCCTCCTCTCTTATAAACCCTAACAAGAGAGGAAAGTAAGACAGGGAGAAGTAGGGGCGGCGGCGGTAGTAAGTGGGAGGGGCAGTGGCGATGGCCCTAGCGAGGGCTAGCGGCACTAGCATTGGCGACGGCGGAGGCCGGCAACGCCTTCGTCATCCCCTTCTTCTTCTTCTTCTTCTTCTTGACCTAGGGAAAATTGTGTATGTGTATGTGTGAGTGAGAGAGAGAGAGAGAGAGAGAGTCGATGATGGTGGCGGCACACGAAGGCGACAACAAGGACGGCAGCAATTCTGGCGATGGTTGGTAAAGCGGCGATAGGGGCCGATGACGACAGCGAGGCTCGAGCCCTCCTCTCCCTCTTCTTCTTCTTCTTCTTTTTCTTTTTTTCTTCTCATTTATGTGAAGCTGAGAGAGAAAGGGATGAGAAGTGGGAGAGAAGGACTGTGGGAGAGAGAACATATAGGGGTGCTTGATTTGTGCTTTTGAGGCCGACCTGTACGTGGTGGTCCACTAGTAAAATAGGAGGATACACTCCTCCTAGGTTGAGCCTTCCCCCTAGAGAAGCTCCCATCAGCACTTGATGATCCACCAGCACCCTGCTCAGCCCCTTCAAAGTAAATCCTCTGAGCTCTCATAAATTCTCTCTCCCGATAATCATGCCTACTGAGCTCCAGCACTCGCCGAATATGTGGAGAAGGAGGCTCACATCTATGTACCTCCTGAACATCATCATCACCATCAGACTCAGACTCAGTCCAGCCTCCTTCTTCATCATTATCTCCCCCACTAGCAACTCCGTACATCATGCGTTCTTCCCTCTCTATGTCTGCAGCCTTCTTTAAGCGCACTTCCTTCAGACTTTTCTAGTGTTAAGCCATTTGGCTCCCGACCTCCCCAGGAACATTTTTACACCCAATGACTTCATTATATTAAACAGTTTTTCCTTCTGCAAGTTGCTTCTTCAATCGACAAACACCACCGCCCTGTCCTATAAACTGACAGTAGCTGCACTTGAACTCGTGCCTACTGTCATCAACCATGGTCCCATATTGCCATCTGATGTCTCCGGACTCTCGACGAGGGGGTGGGGCGGCCATCTAATAACAACAAAAGAAAAATAAGAACAAAAAAATACATTAAACAACAAGTAAGAATAGTATGACTTGAAATGTTGTTAAAATTATCCTTACATTAAAAGAATTTTTACTTTTTTAAAAAATTATAAGAAAATAAATAAATTATTAAAATATACTTAAAAAATTAATAAATTACAAATATTAATTGAACATATTTATAAAAGCATGACTTGAAGTGCTATTAAAATTTTCCTGACATGAAAATAATTTTTATTATTTCTTGTTAATTAAAAAAATAAAATAAATTATAAAATTTAACTCAAAAATTTATATAAATTAATTGAATCGGGTTTAATTTTAATGTGTATGAAGAACATAAATATAAGTTGAGATATGTCCAAAATTTGTATATAAGTATCACATTTAAAGATTATTAAGTAATAATTTACTTTAAAATAATATTTAAAACTAACAATTTTATATTTAAAATTTAAGAGATAAAACATAGATCTAAATATAATCATGTTTTACTTTTAGAGTAGATAATTTATAAATTATTTTATATTTTAAATTTTATTTAATATTCTAATAATCATATTAATAAATTATTCTTCATACCCTAAGATTTTGAATGAAATTTTCACCAAACATGTGAAACTCATAGATGTATGCACATCATCACATAAATAGATCATTTAATTTTTATTTTGATTTATTTATTTATTTTTATATTTAATCAAAATCTATAAATCAACCTCAAATTTGAACAAATCTTAATTTTTTCATGTCAAAATTACAAAGAGACAATAGATCTACCTATTCTTCATGTTTTAATATCCTAAACAACATCAAACAATAATAAAAGAAAATAGAAATTTCTTAGGTTTCGAATGCTTACCTTGTTCAAATCGGATGAAAACGTTCAAAAAGAGCTTGAAAACCCCTTTTCTTTCCAACAAAATCACCGCAAACTTTGAAAACCTCTTAGATCTCCCAAAATCGCCAAAACAAATGAAAGCAAGAAAAGGGGGAAAGGCTAGGAAGGCTATAGGTCGTTTGTCTGCTGCGTTTTTTGTCCGAACGAAAATGTAGCAGACAGTGAAAGGGGGTTTTAGGGCCAGCTCATATTGGATCCACCTGTATCGGGCCGGATTGCAGCGACTCGGCGTGTATCGGCCCGGATCGCACTGGCTCGCAACGGTTCGAGTCCAAACCGCTGCAAGCCGGTCTGCGCCGAGTCGCTACGATCCGAAGAAGGTCCAAACTGGAACACCTGGTCCGACCATGCCAGCGGATCGGGTCGTTCTAGATCCGAGTCGACTCGTACGAGTCAGGCCGCTTTAGTACGATATGGCAAACCTTATATATACATATGTATATATGTACACATATTACATACATACATATAGATGTAGATATATACATATATATATATATATATGTATACATACATATGTATGGATATATATATGTGTGTAAATCTAAATGTATATATATATATATATACATATATGTCTAAATGTATGTGTGTGTGTGTATATATATATATATACACACACACACATACATATGTATGTAAGTATCCATATGTATTATGTATACATACATACCTATATACATACCTATATATATATATATATATATATATATATATATATATATTATATTAAAATATTATATTATGAAGTTGATGCCTAGGCAGATGCCTAAGCGCTTAGGCGGTTCAGAACCCCAAGCACGCTTTGGTCGCCTTACCGCCTTGGCAGCTGTGGCTGCAATCAGTGTGTGTTGATCAAAGGTAGACACATTCTAGAGAAATTTCTGGCGGCACATGAGAGGCTGCACTCTATGAAGCTGCATCACAAGAAAGGGTTTGTGTTGAAGCTAGACTTCGAGAATGCCTATGACAGGGTTCATTGGGAGTATTTATTCCAAGTCCTCAGCGAGATGGGTTTCAAAGATACGTAGGTGAGATGGGTTAAGGACTGTGTTTCCTCTGCCACTATTGCAGTGCTCATCAAGGGCAACCTACTCCTTTCTTCCATAGTGGGAGAGGACTGCATCAGGGTGATCCTCTTTTACAGTTTTACCCCTCCTCTTCATCTTGGTGGCCCATATCTTTATCATATCCTTAGCAAATTTTGGGAAAGAGAGGAGCCAACTGGTCTGATTAGAGGCTTCTGGGTTACTCAGTAGGGTATGCACATCTCTCATCTTCAATATGCTGACGAAGTTCACACCTCCCAGCATTACTGTTCTGAGCAAATTTCTTCTATATACTAAGCATCCATTTGTACCTAATTCCCATTATGTGAATGTGAGAATACATTGGTCTCCCCTCCTTATCATGCGCAAAGAAATGAATATGTTCTGTAACTTACTTCCTTTCAATGCGTGGAATCTCACCTGGTACATGAAGAGAAATTGAGAGGTTGGATGCCTTTGATTAGGTTTGACACGTAGAAAACTCCTGACATTTTTCTCCTATTTTAGTTGTCAGTAGTGCTACAACAAGGCTTCTCCTAATGTGACACCTTGCCACTGCACCACATTTCTACTACCTTCAACTGGCCTATGGCTCGGGTACTGCTAATGCGGGGCTCGATCCTGGGTTTGCGAGTCGCTCTCAGTATTCCACAAAAAGAAAAAAAGGAAATGTATTTGCCAGAGTCATGGAGTATGATGAGAGGGCAGTGGTGTCAGTGGGTCTAGATAGTGAGGTTGAAGAAACAGTCCTCATTGTTGGGCTGGGAGAGGAGGATGAAGCTGAAGGTGTCATAAATGCTTGTCCACATCGGGGACCACTTGTAGAGTCATTGGAAGGGAATGGAGTAGACAAAGCACATGGTAGAAGGTTAAAGGAATCGAAGTAGACAACACCTTTGAAGCATAAGTAGCCATCACTGTCACATCTATCCACTCAAGAACTGTGGCCCCTTGATGCATCCTCCTGCCTCTGACGCTATAACTTCCTCGAGACACACACACATACACACAAAAAGAAAAGTCCGATACAAAAAAGGAAAAACAATCGATCAGGCGTTTATCTGAAACCTGAATGAAAGGTGTTACGGTTGCAAATTGGTGCAGCCAAGCCCGGAACTCAATAAAACCGAGCCCAATTTTTTGTTGTTTTGAGTTCAGAGTTTCATTTGTTGGTCATACTAATGTGTATTATTTCTTCCTTTACTACTTTTATCATTTGACCTAAACTACTCATCTTGTATTACTTAGCATAATTTAAAATGTGAAATTCTTATGTCACAAGACCCAAACTTACATCACAAGGCCCAGCAAAGGGGATCCACACCAACAGCCCTGGCCCCTATTCCTTGTTCTCCTCCTTAGGTTGGGTTTTCAATGGATGGATCATGGAAGTTAGGGGAGGGGAATCTGGACACATGGGCATGCAAACGCTTTCACAACCAACCACCTGTGAACCATCCATTGGATGGAAATCCATTTCACAGTAGAGAAGGATTTTGATTATTGAATATTCATTACATGCTTTATGAGTAAATTTGTACCATGTAGTCTTATTTTATTATATTTTCAATATGTTGTTAGGAGTGCCTGTAAAGTTGCTCCTGGTTTCATTTTGATTTCACTAACTAATGGGTTCCGATTCTATTTTTTTCCAAAAATAACTTTGGATTGTTCCATGATTTTGTTAAATAAATAAATAGAGGTAGTTTAATGTAGCAGGGGAGGAGCAATGTCTCAGCTGCTATGCTGCAGAACAACTACATAATAAGGTAAAAGAACACGAATGACTACCTTTTACTTCTTTTACTCTTGAAATAAAGTAACCCAGCCCCAAAGAACAAACAATAAATAAATGAAGTATCAACAAAGTCAATGCAGAGCAAAAAACCCTGCTTACATCCCTGCATTTCCTTTACTCTCGATAGGAATAGATGGATTAATGGGTTCTGATTCTAGTAGAATATTGGGAATAGTTTCACCAATCCAAAGACAAGTTTAAAATGGAAAAGAGGTTTGTAATAAACCTATCTATAAAAGAAAGCTTAATAGAAATGTTTGTAAATTGTAATAAACCTATCTGTAAAAGAAAGCTTAATAGAAACTAAGTCTCCTTCTAGGCATGTTCGCATATCGTTGAAGGTTATGTAAGATTATTCTAATGGTGCATGCTCTCCTGCACCTTTAGTGAAAAGTGGGACTTTCACCAGTTCAATTAGTAAATCACAAGAAAGCTTGCTTCATGGTCTGGAGATTCAAGATGCAGATGAATTTGGTTGTGTGAGGAACCAGGAAATTCATCTGGATATAAAGATAAGATATCATCTATTGCGGGGGGAGTTAGTGTCTTAGGTTACACCATTTTCTTAGCATGCTGAAGCATTGCTGGAGAGGGTACAGATTCTAAGGGGCTACCTCCTCTTGGGGAGGTGGGATTCTTTTGTAAATTTCAGTCGATGGCTACAGAGTTTGTACAACTAACTTTCCACTCCAGGAAATGAATTTTGTGATTCAGCCCTAAGTGTTTGAATAGAATGAAAGGCAACTTGGAATGGGTAGTTGAGAAATGTAGTTAAGAATGAGCATGGTGACTGTTCGCTTCACAACCCCTTAAGAAGAAAAAAGGCAACATACCTCCCCCCCCCCCCCCCCCCCCTACTCTTCAATCACTTGAAAGTCCATTAGTAAAAAAACATCAAAATTTGTCCTTTCAATAATTCTACCAAAGTTTGACCTATTTTTTGGTACAATTATCTCAGCTGTATGGACCATCAAGAAATGAATGCACAAATATCCTATTTAGTAGGAGCTAATAATAAAATATGTTGGAAAAGTAATGAGCTACTGTTTCACATATGTCATTCAGCCCTAAGTGTTTGAATAGAATGAAAGACAACTTGGAATGGGTAGCTAAGAAATGTAGTTAAGAATGAGCATGGTGACTGTTCGCTTCACAACCCCTTAAGAAGAAAAAAGCCAACATACCTCCCCCCCACCCCACACTCTTCAATCACATAAAAGTCCATTGGTAGAAAGCATCGAAATTTATCCTTTCAATAGTTCTACCAAAGTTTGACCTTTTTTTGGTACAATTATCTCCGCTCTATGGACCATCAAGAAATGAATGCACAAATATCCTGTTTAGTAGGTAGCTAATAATAAAATCTGTTGGAAAAGTAATGAGCTACTGTTTCACATCTGTCATTCTTACGATGAATGTGAAGGTTGGGGTTACTTCACATTTTCATCGGCTAAGGCTTCCTGATCAGTGTATAGTTCTGCATGGCTAGTCAGTGTCCTTTTTGGAAGGTAACTAATAGATAACAACCTGTTCTTCCCGTAGTTTCAATCATTCTTTATTCTTTTGCTGAACATGAAAATTGGGATACCTTTCCATGGTTAAACCTTCATGATCGTTATATAATTTGCATGGCTAATCATCTTAATCCCAAGGGACACTGAGGCAAGTGGCTTGCTGTGTTGTTTGGGCAGACCAAGTGAACACTGGGTCATGCTTTTGTTTGTTGGTTGGGTTGTCTTCTCAGGTGAAGTCATCCCAACCAAACCAGAGAATATGTTTCGAAAAATATTTTACGTATTCATCAGTGTAAATGTTCACATATCATATGTCAAATGTGTAAACTGAGCCAGATCAATCTTGTATATTTTGAAGCCTGTTTGCTTGATATTTTATTTGTGATGTTGTAGAAATAAGGAGGGTTCTTTTTCTGAAGATACCTGAAATTTGTAAAGCAGTACTACTTGCTGTAATTCATAAAGTGACCCAGGTAATGATGAGACTCTCATATTCGTTTGTTCTTTTGTTGTAGTTTTGAATGAAAATAATTGTGGATATCCGTGATATTGTGTATTTATGTTGACTTGGGTCTTCAAAATTGTAGGACCATATAGTGCATCGAGATGAGATTCAGAGTAAGCTTGTTCAAATTATGAGGGAAAGGTTGTTTGCAAATATTCGTAAGATGCCTCAAATTGTGGAGAGTTGGAATGGACCGGAGGATGGTGATGAGCAACCTAGTATGTTTCCTCGGTATGTTACCAAGGTTTGCTCCTTTTCCTATGGAGAGTCTGATTTTTCTCTTTTGGATGGTGACAACATACAGTCCATTGGAAAGAGTAACACATTCCATTTTTTTCCATGTACAAAATTCTCTATTTTATGTTGAACTTAGGCCTTTCTTTCCCCATCATATTTCTTTGATAGATTTCACTGAAGCATCTTGATCAGTTGTTGTATGCATACAAATCTACATTTACGATGCAGACCAATGTTCACATATCCTTACGTAGAGGCATGGAATATGTGGGCAATGTAAGAGCCTGATAGGAATGTAGAAATGGTCATCGACTCTCATCCTTATAATCATAGACCTGGATAAAAATAGATAATACTAATTTACCTTGACAAAGCACTTTGTATTGTCTTTATCAATCATGTTTTAATTTGTTTTAAATATTAGATCTCCCTTTATTTGTGTATGCTTGATGTTGGATTTATGAATCTTACTCCACCCCGCCCCCAAACCACCTAGTCCAAATTCTCTGAAGTGGAAAGGGTACTCTCTGTATGAACTATGACACAATGTATATAAAGAGTGACCAAAGCTTGGACACCTACTCTAAAATGGCCAATCTTTTGATTTTGGCTAATAGTATCATATTATTACATGGTTGGCCACCCCTCAGGCCTATAATGGTCAGTTTGTAATCCAGAAGTGATAGGGACATAGTTTGGATGTGAAATTTCTTCCTTTAAAGAGCGACCCACGCTCTTGTTTTGTTTTGTTTTTTTATTTTTTGTTAGACTTTGAAGACTTAGGATGAGCCCTCAGGTCCCGTTTGGTATCGAGATAGCCCGAGGATATCCCTACTTCAACCTTGTTCCTTGTTTGGCATCTAAAATTTCACTGGGGATAAGGGGGGATAAGAGGATTAGGGTTAACCCCAAAAGTGGGGTTAGAAACGAGGATAACTCATTCCACCTTTTAGGTGGAATAAGTTAACTCACCTTTTAACCCCGTTTTCCACTTTTTAGAAGGGTCTTTTCCACTAAATTATCCCAACTGCTATCCACATTTTCACCAAATGTAGAATGGGATTAACCTTTTTCTTATCCCCTTACATACCGAACGTATCTAAAAATAAGGATAGGAATAAACTATACTAGAATGACTTATCCTTATTCTTACTCATTTTTATCCCGATACCAAATGGGACTTCAGGGAGTCTAAGACTTTGGATCAAGCGTAGATTTGAAAATTTGACCTCTCCCCATTGACCTCGATCAGTGTTAATTACGTCTATCGACTGATCGACCATCCTTGATTAATCGTCCGATGATGCCCTTTAATAGAAATCAAGCACTATGATATATAGTTCAAACATTGAAAACACAATTTGAATTAAGCCCAAAGCTTTATCTTGATTTAAGATAGTTTTGATAGATTTGAGATGGTTTAAAAAAGTTTTTAAGGGGTTTTAGATTGATTCTAAGTTGTTTTAAACCCAAAAGGGTATTTTAGTAATTATGCCAACGTGAAGCGTATAGTGGCATTAGGGTCATTTTGATTATGATGTTTTTCAATGGATTTGGGAGGTATTAAAACCCTAGGGTGTGTTTCTATTTTTTGGTTGCTTTAATTGTTTTTGGGCTAAAGGGGTATTTTGGTCATTCTTTAAAAAAATAGGTTTTAAGGAGATCTAGCATGTTTTACGTAATTTAACATTTTTATAAATTTTCTGTGATTTTTAAGGACTTTATAGTGCATCACGGGTATTTTGGTAATTTTAAAAAGTTTATGTTTTAAGAGTATTTAGCATGTTTTAGGTGATTTAACATTTTTTAATAATTCTTTTGTAATTTTTTATGATGTTTAGTGCGTTAGGGGTATTTTGATAATTTTTTCATTTTCTAGGGTTTTAAGGGTCTTGAAGACATGTTGGGTGAATTTTACATTTTTTAGAGTTCTTTTTGTGATCTTTAAAGATTGTTATCATTAGAAGGGTATTTTGGTCATTTTGGGGTTTGGAAGACATTTAAGATATGTTAGTTGGCTTTAACATTTTTTGTGGATTTTTCTATGATTTTTACAATTTTTTATAGATAGAGGGATATTTTAGTCATTTATACAGTAATCCAAAACCAAGGGGGCAGCTTCCTGGGCTTTAACAATTTGGGCTTTGCATGTACCAAACATGATAGACTTGTTTAAGTTGCTCCAAGTCCACTAAAGAATAAACCCTAATAAATCCTAGTCATAGACCCACTAGAGATCTATCAAGTATTCTTTAAATGTTTCAATAGGGCGCTTTGGTCAAGAACTAATGTAATTTATGGAACGAGAACATTTGGTGATTTTATTGTGTTCGGCCTTTACAAAGTACACTTCTACTTGATCAATTGGGCATAATAACCACTTGTAAGGTCATATATAACCCACATAATAATAAGTCATTAAGAAAGAGTGGTCATTCAAACAATATAAATGAACTAGATGGTCACTCAACGATATGAGTGAACCATAAACCTGCACAAGAACTTTCTAAAGCCTTCAAATCTTAAGTGGGAATCGCAGCAAATTTTTTTCACAGCCTTCTTTGAGGCCTCCTCTGTATGCCTTCATGTCTTGTACCCCCCCCCCCTTGGGGGGTATTTATAAGGTGAAGTTGACCCAATGAGAGAGAGAGAGAGTGAGAGAGGAGGAGGCACCGGTGGGAGAGTGCCACTGGTGGTGACTGCCATCCGTTGGCACACCCCCTCCTTGTCTTCTTCTTCTTCCTTCTTTTCTACTTTTTCTTCTTTTATTAGAGAAGAACCCCCCCCCCCCCCCCCCCCCTTCACCCATCGGTGGGGCATTTAATGCAACCAGGGGGCCTTGCTATCGGTTTGGGGGGGGGGGGAGGGGGGTGCCTTGGACCCCCACCGGTAGCTCCCCCTTCTCCCCTTTTATCTTGTCTTCTTCTTTTTTTTTGTTTTATATTTAATGGGGAGACACCTCCCACCGGTGGGGGGTCTTAATGGGAATCAGTGGGTGTTTTGGCCTCTTTATTACACTTCTTTCATTCTTTCTCTTTAATTCTCCATTAAAAGTCATTGGGGGTCTTTAACTCCTTTCTTTCTCCCTTTATCAAGGCCTTTAATGAGGTTTTAACTCCTACTCGCCTCTTTTATTATCATTTAATGGGGAGAAAACCCTACTTTGAAAGCCATTAAAGGGGGCTTTAAACTCTCTCTTTCTTCCCCTTCTTTGCATTTAATAGGAGAGAACCGAACGCCCCCCCCCCCCCCCCCCCCCACCCCACCAAAAAAAAAGAACCCGGTGGAGGCTTAGGAGGCAATCAGTGGGGGGTATTAGTCTCTCTTCTCACCCTCTTAAATCACCTCTGTAAAGACCACCAGTGGGGGGTCTACGAGGAAAACAATTTTATTTTTTTTGGGAGGGGGGCATCTTTTTTATTTTTTTCCTTATTTTGCTTTGTTGCGTTTGTTAAAATCATGTTCAACGGACACCAAAAGCATCATCTACAATAGAAGAGTAATAGTTACGGTATGCCTAAGCATGGTTTGCCGTACCAAATCAACTTATACTGACTCGGGCGACTCGTACTGTATCAGCACGAACCCGAGTTGGTGCCCTCGACCGAGTCTGTATGAGTCGAGTCGGCTCGTACTGGATAATGGGAGATTCGAGTCGATCCGACTCTTTGAGTCAGTGAACCCTATGCCTAAGTTGCATAGTCTCTTGATTAAACCCAACCAACCCATGTTGGAACTCATCTCAAACGGTAGTCTTTCGACTTTGGCTAGTAGTATCATATGCTTACGTGTTTGGTGTTCCCTCAGACCTAAGGTGGGTCAGCTTGTAATCTGGAAGTGACAAGGTCACCTATGGGCACCGGCTACAACAAAAGAGGAGTAATGGTCATGGTGGTCTTTTGACTAAGGTGGCATTTGATAACACTTACCTCTATTGCCTAGAGTCTTCTTTTCGTACCTAATGTCTTACGCAAGGTTCCAGTATCGTTGATCCGAATTGCATCATATCTTCTTAGATGTGAGTTGATATTCATCTTACTCTGTCCGAGTCACATGAGTGATTCATGCCAATAAGTTTGTTAAGGGCAATGAGTTGAAGCCACGTTTAAGAGAAATGTACCCTATTACTTGATATAAAAGTGTAAATATATTTAGAAATGAGAAAAACTTGATCTAAAACAACTCATTATGCATGTATGAGTCGGCATGATCCGGTTTGGGACTATGTAGTCAGAGGCGTAAGGTGACTGGGAGATTGCCTAAGCCTAAAATGCCTAGGTGATGGCCTAGGTGTCTTTTTAGAGGGTGACAACGGTCACAATTCTATCGAAGAAAAGTGAATACAAAGAGGGGTATACTCCGTAAGAACTGACACAATAAAATGCCTCCAAGGGAACACACTCCCTAAACAGCCCCCAGATAATGAAGTATGAAGATAACAGCCTTATGAGTACCTTTATCAAGAGAATGCAGCAGTGAGATCAGAAAAAGTCAGTAAAAACTTTTCCTCCATGATCAAACAATCTTCAAAAACTGTATGTTGTTCTCATCTAGAAGATCTGCTACTCTGCCCCAATCTTCAATCCATTTTATTGCTCTCTTCAAGAGATCACATGCACTACTGAATTGACCAGTGAGTTTTCTTGTATTTCTTTCACACATGATTGCCCAAAGCAATGCAGGGCAGATCAAATACCACAATTGTTTTTGTGATGGGAATGGGCAGACATGTGCCCACCATCTCAACAATTCTAGGACTGAAGAGTGTTCCACCCACACAATGCAAAACACTCTACATAGAGCCTTCCATTGGATACTAACAATACTGCACAAATAAAATAAGTGATTCTGCTCCTCCCCAAACAAAGCACAGAAGGTACACTTGATACTTCCAGGAAGATGCATATTCTTTATCCCCAAATAAACAATTTGATCTTCTTTGGAAGAGCTACAGACCATACAAGATCCGTTCACCATATCCTACAGCCACTATCTTGAAATCTCACCAGTGAATTTACAGAGAATTCCCTTTACTATTCTATCTTCAAATTCTCCTATCTTGTTCCACACTCGTGATCTTTGTCTGGTTGAGCATAAAGAAAAGGGCAATAAGCTCCTAGGGCTCCATCTCAATAGGATTCCTTCTCAAAGTAATATCCAGCTATCCTACTTAATTGCAAAATAAGACATCAGCCATTGAAGCATCCTGATTAACGACAATTGAGAACCAATTACTAAACTTCACAGCCAAAGGTATATTAGAGCACCATTTTTCTCTCCAAAATAGAATGTTGCACCCTTTTCCCAGCTGGAAATGAAAAGAAATAGAAAGGATGTCCACAGTCTTCACAATATTCTTCCAAATAGATGACATATTGTAGCTGGTGGAAGGATAAAAATTCCACTTGTTGCAGTGAGAGAAGTATTTCTCTCTAACAAGTAAAGCCCACATGGAATCAGGCTCATCACCCAACCTCCAAAGCCACTTTGTCAACATTGCTTTATTAAAGAGCGCAATTTTTGTGTGTTCAACTCCTCCTTGATTCCTTCTCCTGCACACATTATCCCACTTAATGAGATGAAGGCTTCTCTTCTCTCTTTTTCCCACCTGACCAGAAGGAGGAGCTTCTAGCAGCTTCAATGACTCTCTCCACAGTTCTTGGAATCTTGAATATTGAAGCATAGTAAATGGCCAGTGGAGATAAGCCCGATTTGGAAAGGATCCATCTCCCTCCAGCTAAGAGAAATTTCCCTTTCCAACCATCCGAAGTGTTTTTCAAACTTCTTGATCAAATTATCCAGCCCCTTAGTCTAATTGGTCAATCAGTTAGTGGCAAACCAAGATATTTGAGAGGAAATTCAGTAAGCTTACAGTTGACTCCTAGCAACCTCTATTAATATGTTTTTGTGACACATTTAGTGATTTGTCATAATTGATTTTTAGACCAGTTATTATTTCAACTAACATCAGCATCTTTTTTGATATTCTAAATAACATCCTCTGATCCTGAAGTGAATAGAAATGTGCCATCAGAAAACTGCAAATGTGACGGCTAGATGCAACTCCTCCCAATACTAAAGGCATCTATCACCCTTGCTGTGCTGCCCTATCCCAAAGAGTGCTCAAAATCTGTGCAATAAGCAGGAAGATAAGTGGTGAAATGGGATCCCCCTACCTCAACCCTCTAGAGCTGCTGAAATAACCACATGGCTTCCATTAACCAATACTGAAAATCTAGAGGATGAAATACAATTCATTAGCCACTAAATCTATTTTTGCTTGAAACCCATGAGGTCCATAGTTCTCGGAACACATTTCCAATCTACTCTATCATAAGCTTTCTTAAAGTCAAACTTCAATAAAACCCTTGCTTATTGCTACTTTTCTAATAGGGGATTACTTCATATCTGCCATATAGTTATCCAAAATGAATCTCAACTACATAAATGTTGACTGATTTTTTCCCACAAGATTATCAATCACCTTCTTGAGTCTTGGTGCCAAAAGTTTGGTAATAATTTTGTAACACCCATCGAGTAAACTAATAGGATGAAAATCAGTCATTCTATGACATCCCTCTCTTTTGGGGATGAGCACAATATGAGTGGCATTGAAGTACTTTATACATTCTGGTCTGTCCTGAAATTCCTGAACAACCTTTAGCAGATCCTCCTTAATGGTGTCCCAAAGAATTGGTAAAAACCCAAGGAAAAACCATATGGACTTAGTGCTTTATTAGGGTTCATACTAAAAACCGCTGCCTTTACTTCTTCTTCCAGAATAGGTTCACACAAATCTTCAGCTTCAGAATTCTCAAGTTTGGGAAGCAGTCTATCTTCCCATTGTGCTGTTTGGACCATGAAAGTGTAGACCATATTTTCTTCTACTGCAACTTTGCCCGCTGTGTTTGGATAGCCTCTCCCCTCAATTATCATTCTAGCTCCGAAAACTTATGTCTTGCTGACAGGATTATGTAGTGGAGTACCCCTCCCTTTTCTAAAAGTGAGAAAGACACCTATCTTATCTCCATGTGTTTCTCAATCCTATGGCAGATCTGGAAGGCTAGATGTTGTAAAGTCTTTGAGGGAAAGAAGCCCAATCCTTACTCAACAATGATTGCTGCCACCACTGATACTGCTTTTTAGTTTTCCTGTCAGCCAACAACATCTATTTTGGCCCCCAAAGCATCACTTAAATTATCTAAATGGCATCCTCCTGAGGTCAACAAGTTCAAAATCAACTTTGATGGAGCTACTTCTTCCCATGGTGGTGGCATTGGTGTTGTTATGCGAGATCATTTGGGCATACCTACCTACTACTGCATCTCTAGACATGTGTATTCCTCAGATCCCTGTGTTGTTGAAGCTCTTGCTCTTTTGGAGGCTCTAAAGCTTGCTGCTAGCTCTTATGAAACTACCCTTGTGGAAGGCGATGCTCTCATTATTATCAATTCAGTCCTCAAGACCAAGGATCCCCCTTGGAAAACTCAAATTATTATCCGAAACTGTCAGGAACTCATGGAACCTTTTTCCTTAGATCTTAGTTTCATCCCCAGAACTTGTAATGGCGCTGCCCATTGTTTAGCAAAGTTAGCTTGCTCCACCTTACAGGATAACATTTGGATCTCTCCCTTGTTTCCTGAGGTTCTTTCATCGGCTCTGGATGTAGATAACTTTTGTAACCCTGTTACTATGTCTTAATCAATTTACCTCCTTTTAAGTTTTAAAAAGGAAGCAGTCCATCTTCTAAATGGGGTCTACAATCATTGTCTTCTTTGACCAGCTGCTCATAGAAATTGATAAACTTGCCCTTGATATCATCCTGATCTTCAATTAAATTACTAGTATCTTTAATTATAGCCATATGGTCTGCCTACCGAGTCATCCCGGACCTGACCATGTAATCATGTATGCACACAAGAAGAAATTTCACTATATATCCTAACGTCAGCTGAGCCTAAGGCTAGGACTTTAGTTGTCCAATAAGAGGGCAGCCCAAGGCCTAATGGCACCTCCCAGTAAAAGGTAAAAGGGAATAGCAGTAAAGGAGTTGCAAATGCAAGGCATTACTCCATACAAACTCGAGAAAGAGAAGCCCTTACCTTAATCCTCTAGCAAGGAATGTTCTTAACAAAAAATTCAATAAAAATCACATCTACGAACCCTCTTTTAAGATTAATATGATAGACTAAATAGACCAAAATAAGGGTTATTGTGTATAACTCCTATTGTTTTGAAATTTAATCTCATATTGGTTGTCACTGCTTATCAGGTGTGTCCATCCCCATATCCCTATTGAGGGTCCTTTTACATAATAAAACAAAGCTTGATCTCTGCTTTGGGGGATAATACCTTGCCAGGAGACCACATACCAAAAATAATGCCACAACAATACCCATCATTGAAGGGTCGTTAGTTGGGTACTTAGAAAGTATATAAATTTCCTAAACCTCCCCATTGGCATTAACCCAAGTTGGAGATTTAGGGTTAGTCCATAATTTGTCACACCAATCCTTGTTTATATATGATAACTATCATCCTAGATCATAGTTGTCAAGGCTTACACCTAGGCGCTAGGTGACAAGGCCTTTTTTTAAGGCCTAGGTGGTTAAAGCTCTTGTTGGAGCTTTAAAAAGCATGCCTAACTGTCGCTTTGGTGCGCCTGGGGGGGCTAGCATGCCTGAATGACATTTAGTATAGTTCATGGGCCAATCAAATCAGGTCCATTGGGATTCAATCCTTATATAAATAGGGTTCTATGGATAATTGGGTCCTAGCTTTTGATAACCTTTCATCTTGTCCTCCCCATTATTTCATCTTCCTCATTATCTCTCCCTGGTGAACAAATACCGGTGTCAATGATAAGGCATTTCTGTTCGTTCTTCTCATTATGATAGCCATGATGAGGCAGCAATCCCCACTTGCCCATGTCAACTAACTTGGAACCCTTCATGGCCATTATCATCCTCTCACCCTTTTTGATTTTCCTATATGGCTGTCCTTTCTTCTCCCTTCTCTTCAAGTGTTTATCTCCCTATCTTTGAGTGACAAGATATAAGTAATACCTTTAATGAAAGCTGAATCTTCACAACCAGAGGTTGAAATCTTTAACAGGGTTAGCTGTTAACTCTTCCTTGTAGCCTGGTTTCAGGACACAATTAATGGAGGCATTATAGATAGCTTAAAGGTTCATTTACATATTTGATTGACAAAAAGGTACCTTTATTCTTGATTTTTCTACTTCATTTTATGTGATATTCTTGAAGCTTTTCTCCCACAAAAGAAGTAAAGTTTGCTCGTGTGCAAGTGGGCAACAAACAACTATATCTAACTGCCTATTAAACATTCTTCTGTTCAGGAGGTTTCTTATCTTCACCGTATGTCAGGAGGTTTCTTATCTTCCCCGTATGTTGTCTCAGACTCTGCTTGAAATGGATGTACAAATGATTTTTAGGTACTCAGTAATCACATAATACTCAAACCTTGATATTTCTTTAAGTATATATGACATGGGAGGAAATAGTTATATACTTCTTGGCTGATTCAATTATTGCAGTTTATGATTATGTTTTTTTTTTCCTTGTGTGTGTGCATGCATATGGGTGTGAATGTAGAATCTTTAGCAAATAAGATCATTGTATGATAGGTAGAATCAAGATTGACGCAAGGCACTTTTGTCTAGTTACATGTTAGAGATTTCTTCATGTCTACAACTTATTGAGCCGTGTCAGTTTTGTGCAGTATTCTCTTCTTTTGTTACAGTGGTTGTATTAGTTATTACAAAATGGAGCTATATGAACTTTACATGTGTTGCATTCCATTCAAGGTTACTTTGGAGTCGAGGATTGGGCCATCGAAATAGTGATAATGATGAGCCTTGGTCCTATCTAGGAGCGGACACCATTTTTCCATTTTATTTGTTCCTTTTCCTCCCCTTTTTTTTTGGGGGGGGGGGGGGTGTTGTTGTGGGGGGTGGGGGGGGGGGGTGTTGATCTCAAGCGTATATCTTGGTTGGTGCTTCACATCCTTCCGAACGGAGAGGGCATGGATTCAAGGATCCTTGGACACAATCAATACTCCTCATTTGGTATGCACAATCTAGAGAGGGAGTGAGTCCCATAATGGGCCCACTTATAGATTATGTTTGCTAGATGTGAACCTTGAAAAGAATGGCACTAATGAGACCAGGTTATGCTAAAATTCTGTAGATTTGAGGCAATCCCAACTTTAATGAAGAAGAATTACATTCCACAGTGCACTTTTTCCCTTGTGACGAAGCTTTCTTTTGGAAAAAGTGGGATTCTTTGCCAAAGAGAAAACATTGCATCTGGATGGTATTACGGAATAGTAGATAAACACTAGTAAAATGAAGTGGTGTGGAAAACAAACAGACATTAAAACATGCGGAAAAAGAATCTACATGGGCCAGACGAATCAATGCATGTATAACTAAGAAACTATATAGCCTTAAATGATGGCAAATACTGTAAAGGATGAATACAGACAAATCAATTCTATATAAATAAGGAACTATATAGCCTTAAATGATGAACTATGAACTTTTCCTCCCTTACAAACATGAGAAGCTATATTTTCTGAGAGCACAACGTAAAACCAGTTGGCAATGTTTTAGATTGTGTTAGTCTATGAACAGTTCTTTAAAAGATGCCCACCTAGTGACCTGGTTGCCTACTGCCTAGGACTCCCAGTGGTGTTGGGCATCTGGGCCTCTTCTGTCCTGTACTTTATTGCAATACTAGTTATGGATTGCAGAATTGACTGATGCTGATATGGATTGGTTGATTTAGATCAGAATTGAGTGACAAGTCTAGGCATTTCAACAGGCTGGGGAGATGGGACGTATGGAAAAGTGTCACCCGGTTATTATCTGATAACTGGAAATGAATCAGCCAGGTTTGTCTAAACACATATTGCGTTTAGGTGTGATGATTCGCACCATACCAGGGAATCCACTGTTGACTTGTATACATATTGGACTGTTAGCCCTCATTTATAATGTAGACATTGTTTTCTCCCTTTTGATTCTTACATGGTAACAAAGTCTTTATGGCGGTTCCCCGTGCATGTTATGCTGTCATATCCTGCAGTTTTGTTTTTTATTTTCACCATATTCTTTGACTTCTGGTTGCCTTTGGGCATTAGTCTCAATCATCATTGGTCCTTGAAAGCACCTTGATCTTCCTTATCCAAAAAAACAGAGGAAAAACGGAAAAAGGGATCTTATTACCCTTTTGGTTTTAGTCAACGTCAGCATTATCCACAGCTGCCCTGGTTTCTGTAGCTGCCATCTTCTCTGTTCATCATCATTGCCAAGGGATGCAGCTCTTGGGGACATCTCTTCTATTGCCTGCTGCTGGCACACTGGAGACCTTTGCTGCCTCTGGTACTGCAGTCACAGCCTTTGCATAGTGTGCACTTAAGGTGTTTATTTAAACATGCCAAATGTAAAAGCCTATCTGGATTTTTTCCTATTCTAGTTGACTGCAGTAGTTATCTCTTTTGCAGCACAACTGGCTTTTCCTCGGGTCAGATTCAAAGTCACAGTGGTCGACCAGATTTTGTGCAACATGGAAGCAGGATATTATTAATCATCGTTGGGAATCCAATTTTGCTCCTCAAAAGATATTGATATTAAGAGATCTCTCCTTCTGCAATTTATGTTTGATTCCCTTGTGCAGATTTCTATTTTTTTCTTAGCGTGTGTTTGCCGGTTCTGGGCTATTATGATTCTTTTATTACTAGTTTCTATCATTGATCTTTGGGAATGCTTGCTGCTTGTTTCATTTTTTCGGTGTTTGGGATCCTACAATTTATTCAGTTGATCCATTAATAATCTTGTCTAATTAGTTGGTTTCTAGGTGTCTCTAAGGGTTGCAACGAGCCTAGCTTTTAGTTGCTCGAGCTCGGCTCGTTCAAATAGCCCGAGCCCATGTCGAGCCCCCTCCTTAAGCTCGAGCTTGGCTCAAAAAAATTTTCTTCAACTCGAGCTTGACTCGAGCTATGCTCGTTAAAAACCGAGTCCACCTGATTAATATTGAGTGAACCAGCCACCAAGCATGAAGAAAGTGTAGAGAATGGCCCATCTTTACAAAAGAAGCTGGGGGGTTATCTTTTTAGACCCTGATACTGGACGAAAAATGTCTTGCTGAGAAATGCCCAGGCGCGCATGCAGTAAAGGCCAAGTGGGGTTCCCACAAACTTAGTCAGGTATCGGCGGCATAAAAAAGTTTCAAGGCCTCAAAACCTTCGCGTGCTAGCCTCATTTGCATGGCTTGGTGAATGCGGGTAGGTCTGTTTGTGGGAAACAAGGTTTTTATTGTGTTTTCAGGGAGACTTATATAATTTGGCCTGGGTTCTATTTAGCATTTAAAATATATATTTTATTTCAAGCCGGCTCACAAGCCCATCGAGCCGAGCTAGGTGATGCTTGGGTCGTTTGATTAGACGAGCTTATGTTGGAGCTCGGGCTTGGCTCATTTGATCACACAAGCCGAGCCGAACCTAGCTAAACTCGAGCCGAGCTCGAGTAGCTCGTGAGTGGGTTGGCTCATTGCCAGCCCTAGGTGTCTCCATCTCTTTTAAAGCTTGTAAAGGGTTCCTAAGACTTGGGTCCTTGTGGTCGTTTTTTTTGCTGATTACAATTTATGCAAATGATTAATATACAGTATGAGGTATATTAAAAAAAAAAAAAAAGTGGAATGCTACTGCACTATATTGGATCACATGGTTGTCCATCGTCTTTGGATTGTCCATTTTTGGTAGTTAATAGTTCATGAAGGTTGATATGATGCTTGCTATTGCGCATTCATTGATGTCATCTAGCTAGCTTCTCTTTTTCCTTCCATTTTCTTGTTTCTCTCTTTATTTTGTTTATTGTATTGAAAAGTGAGTGTCAATTAGCCTCATGCAATGACTAGGCAGTCAAGATGGTTTTGGCTTGGAATCTTAGTTGATGATGGCATGTGACATTCATTGGGCTCTTCTTGATGATTTCTCTTCTATGTTCTCTTTTAAAAATAGAAAAGACCTCGAAGTGCATCCCATGTTTTTTGGTTCATTCATGCATGATTAAGTGAAAGATTAACTAACTATCGCACAGCTTGCATTGCAACCTTAGTATGTGCATTTTTTCCCCCTTTTCAAATTGATGCATAAAAATTTTTGACCCTCACCTAGGCTGCAAGTGGAATGAACATGGTGAAATCAAATTATCAATGGGGAAAAAAATGCTAAAGGAAAAAAAAAAAGGTACAAACTATTATCCAAAGTGTTTTGCTCATGGAGACCTTTCCATGCTATGATCTCAAGCTGTCCAACTATTCTCATTGCAACAAACAATTAAGTCAAGTTATATTATTCGGATCCATATGCTTGAATTGAATATGTTACCAATCAAAAGTTGTACATGATCAACAGGGATGGTGGTAAACAATTAATCAACTCCATATAAGTAATACCTTGGCTGAGGTTTTTAAGGCTCCTTAGCACCATGTACAATATTCAAACATGTTGTGTTTTTTCTCCCAAGTGTGGTCCTCTCTCTTTTCTGTCCATTTCTGTCTTGAATGCACTGAATATATTTGATGCTTCCATTTCTAAATGGAAGATCAAATAGTAGAGACAGATTAATTATAGCATGTTTATGAGTAGAGACAGATTATAGTAACGGAAGTACTCTTTCTACCAAAGGTTCACTTGGATTTGCGTAAAACATCGAAATCCACAGAAATTGCCAGATTCCTTTTGTTTTCATTGTTGTAAAATACTGAAATTTTTTGGATTAGGTTGATGCAAAATGTTGAAAATTAAAATCTTGACCCATTAGTTTACAAAGGAGTTCTTACTTAGATTTTCATAAAAAAGGGCCATTAACCAAAACAAGGGAGATTTCATTTCCACTTGTTTTGAATCCAGCAATCTCAAAATACAATATTTTTTTTTTTTAACATCAATTCAAATGTTTCTTAAATTGGAAACTTTAAGGCATAGTATAAGCTCTTTGAATTGGAAAAATACAAGAATTTGTGTTTTATATCAATTCATAGATTCTTCTATGATGCTGAATCTTTTCCACAAAAGACATGGCTCACTAAAATCCTCGTTATTTAAAACACTTTGCATAAATCATAGTCTTTCGTCCCACTTTCATTTTTGGTACCTCCATTGTCTTTGCCCTATGCACGTTGTTTAGGGTTTAGGGTAGTTCTTCCTCATTTTTACTCCATGTTGACATTACTCTAGTTCTTCCTCATTTGTCTTTGCCCAAATGGAAATGGCATGTGGAATCCTTATCATTTCTTTCTTAACATTAGTCCTATTGGTGTAAATCATTTTTCACTACAAATAGCATAAAATATTTTGGTACAAGCCCATTTAAGTTATATATGTTCCTATCATATTTTAGGGCTGTCAAGTTAATGCATGATTGATTATTTGTTAGCAATTTAAGGAGTCATAAATTTTGAATGCTACTTAGTTATCACAACAGAGAGGACTTGAGGAGTAGAGTGAAGGCTTGCTCCTTTACTTCAAAATTGTAATGGCATTGGTGTTTGAGTAGGTGATTGACATAGTTATAGATCCATATAGAGTTAAGGGCTTCATTATGTAAACAAACTTTTTCTTAATGAGTATCTAGGGGCAGCTGAAGGCAAATTAGCAAAGTTGAGAACACAGTTGTTAGAACCTCCAAAGGAATGAGTATTGTGCTCTTTCTATCCATGATTGGACTACGTGATGGATTTTGATGAACACCTGTGCAATTTAGCACCCCTATTAAGAAAGGTTCACTTTGTTTGCAAAATAACTTAAATCAAAATAAGGTTTGGAGGATTTCTTAAACCAGAATAAGAGGTATTTTGATTTGGTAAGTTGTTGGTATTCCACTCAGAATAAGGAGAATTACACTGCGCTATTCCAAGTGATTTGGTAGGAATAAGTGGAATAAGGAGTAAAATAAAGGGTAAAATTGGGAGAATTGTGGAATTAGGTATTCCAGGTAGAGTTTGTGGAATTAGAGGAATTGGGGGAATTAGCTATCCCCGCAACCGAACTAGACTAGGGCCTTTATACCGGTTATTCCGGCCCTATTCCACAAACAAAGTGAGCCAAAGAGATTTATATAATTAAATCCCATAACCTATTGTTTGGTCAATATGGGAAACTATATATTGGCCCTGTGTACATTGAGAATTAGAGGTTGAATTCAAGTGGTTTTAAAGTATCTAGTGCAGTTCTTTTTGTGCCACTAGTGGCAATTGAACCCTCCTCTAGTTTTATACCACGTGTATATTATGCTTTATCAAGGGTCATGTCTAAACCTAGATATCATAGATTTCCTGTTCACCATTTTTTTTAAAATTTCATGACGGTGGACAATGTGGACATACTTTTTGCTTGTTCTTACATGGAGTTAATTGTTGTACTTGTTATCAATATTATATTATTTTTATAGTGTATTGTGTAACTACGTCTATTGTTTTCTTGCTCGTTAGTTGTGTTTTTGATGATCTTTATAGATCTCATTCATGATTTGCTTTTTTTGTATGCTTATGTTTACTTATAAATTTGACAGATATGGTTCCAATGGAGCCGGGGATAGCTTATTTATACTACGCAACAACAACTTAAATGTCGTAACTATATGCAATAACGATTGGACTTCGAGTTCTATTTTTAAATAAACTACAGAGATTTCTAGTTTCTCTAATCTCGGGCATTCCCTGCACCCCACGTAGTTACAAAATACACTATAAAAATAATATAATATTGATAACAATTATACTAAAAATTTGACAGATATGGTTCCAATGGAGCCGGGGATAGTTTATTTATACTACGCAACAACATCTTAAATGTCGTAACTATATGCAATAAAGATTGGACTTCGAGTTCTATTTTTAAATAAACTGCAACAATTTCTAGTTTCTCTAATCTCGGGCATTCCCTTCACCCTATGTATAGGCTAGATAACATCGTTTCTCTCCCAGCGAAGTAGACACAACTAGCGACACACATCCAAGCCAAGCCTCCACCTGTAAGTCTCAGCTTTTCCTCCACTTCCTTTTAGTATTAGCTTGAAACAAACACTATTAATCTACATGTTGCATTGCTTCAAACATTAGGTGCTTTCCTCATATATAGTATTGTTTGTCTCTTAAGACAGATGCCACATTGTTTTGCTTTTCTCTCATAATTATTGAAATGCCTGTTAAGCTCTTGCATGAAGCCTTAAATGGACAATTTTGCTGACTTCGAGTTTGCAACTTTGTTCAAAAGTTTTGCAAACGCTTTGTCGAATATGTGAATGAGGTTGCATAATAGTAAGTTTCGTCCAAAAAAGCGTCTAAACTGGATAGAAATATAAGGACAGAGTTTACTGTCAGCCATCATGCGACCCATGACTATGTTGATGGCAGACGACGAGAACAAAAAGAGTTGAGAAAACGATCTCACATATTTTACTCGGCTCTCATAGGGAAGCCACATGACTACATCCATGGAACCGTTTAGGGGAAAATACTTAAAAGTTCTTTCGGGCTATAGCATGCAAATCCACAATAGGGGGTAGAAGTTATTGCATTCCTCCACAATATTATAGAATAACTAAAGGATATATGTTTGTTTTTTTATTTATGTAGAGGTTACTAGGATGACATCATATGTAGTCAGTTGGAAACATCACATCATTAATTCATGTACAAAATATTTGTAGATGTGTATACTGGGTACTCCTTTGTTATTTCTTCCCAACAAAAGTACCTACTCTAGAGTTATGAAATCTTTGAAATGTTCTTGCAAGGACTAACAATCTATATATAGGTGTTAACAAGTTGCCCTTTAAGACACATCCAAAACAAACGCTTATAAGTATTATTTAAGAAGTACTCTCTTAAAACTTTACCATACACAATTGAGCATCCCATTCAAAATAAAGGATCACATGGTATCAATTAGATCAAAAGTGGGCTTATTATTCTTATAGGGGACTGTCATATGCATTCATTAAGGATGAACATGTACGACATGCACTTTGATAACTCTAATCTTTTAGAGTGTTGAGAATTATCAATAGACTATATTCTTTTGTTCTTTTTATAAGCACTTAATAACTTTTTTTTTACTTGTTCACAATGACACTATTTTGGTCATTATTAATTTTTGTATTGTTCATGAAATCTATGTCAAACTTCCATAGCTAAGGGTAAAATCAACTGTCACCTCCCACCCCGTGAAGGCTTGGTAAGCTGGCACAACGTTGGTTGGTGGACGGTTGTGGTGGTAGCCAAGCCCACCGGGGGGGACTAGGTGCTGCTATATGGTGTGCTTCTCCTAGCTTACAGGAGAATGTGATGTTCGCAGCAGGGGACCTCCGAAGCTCAAGGCCCACCTTGAGTGGGTCAATGATGTGTAGGTCCATCCCAATGAGAGCACGCCAGCGAGCCTCCTTTCCCTATACACGCCGCCTAGGTCGGATTCATATTTAGGCCTTTTTAGCCCGACATCAACTTTCTCTTTAAATCTCAAACCTCCTTGCACTACACCTTCCCCAGCTCAGCAATTTGATTGTTTTTGGCTAGGTGAACTCAGTTTATTGGCTGAGTTAAGTTAAAAGTTTTGTCGAGCTGGAGACGAGTTCAAGCTAAGTTTATTTCTTGGCAAGTCGAGTTCGAGCCCACAAAATGAGCTGAGATAGGCTCGGGCTTGAGCTCAAGCTCGAATAATCATCATCGAGTCGAGCTCAAGCAAGTTAAAGCTTGGCTTAGTTCGACTAGTAGCCACCCCTAGTTGGAGCCATTAAATTGGGGGCAGCTCGACAATATCTAGTAGGAAATCGTTCTTCGATGAATCTCATTTAGGTAACATTTTATATTTCTACTCCTCGTTTGGTTTCTAACTTTAACATATGATTTTTAGTTCTTAGTAACCAGGAGGTGTCAATTTAGGGGCAGCTCGACAATATTTTAGCAACAACTTAGGCTTTGAAGAATCTCCTTTCAAGTAAGGTGATACATTCTTGCTCCTCGTTACGTTTAACTTTGACATAGAAAAGATTTGAAGGTTTTAGTACGTAGTTGGATGCATCAAATTAGGGGCTGCTTGACAATGTCTCGGTAGTAACTTAGACTTTGATGAGTCTCCTTTCAGGTAAGGTGATATATTCTTGCTCCTTTGGTTTCTAACTTTAACATAGTTAGGGCCATTAAATTGAGGTCAGCTTGGCAAAATCTCAGCAGCAACTCGGACTTCAATTAATCTCATTTCAAGTAAGGTAATATATTTCTACTCCTTCGCTTTTGATTTTCTGATTGATTATAAGATCAAGGAATTATCATCTTATCAATTTAAATGTTAATTTTTATGATGAATTAGAATGATTCGATTGTTTGATTTAAATTCAAACAAAAAAGTAGATTGATAGTTTAATAATATAGGGAATTGATTGTGGCCCTAGAATATATAATGCAATGTTGATTATACTTTTGCATAGGATGTACATAAGTTTGCCAAATTAAAATTGTAATTCTCATGTCTTTACATTCTAATGCAATTAAATGACATATGTATACGAGTTAAGAATCCAGATGCAAAGAAATCTAAGAAAATTAAGCCATATAAAGGAATGCTTAATAAATGTTATCCTTATGAAAGAATGATTGCGTGAAATGATGAACGCTGGATCTCATGTTATTCGAATACTCTTATTATAGAACCCTTTTGAAGCCATAATTAATTTAGTTCACAGTATTGGGCACACTGCATGACTAGACTCTTCATGATTTCTTGAGGATGAAGCACTAGTATTTCTGGATTTAGGCGAAGAGGAGATTTGTGGTTCTTAGTAAGCAACTGTCGGTCGGGATCGTACACTAAATTTGCTCATCAAGTCTTGCCAATCAATTGACTTACAATAAAAATTTTACCATATTAGTTGACTCTTTTTTGTGTTTTCTCAATGTACAATAGTATGCAGTCTTATAAAAAAATAGGACACAAATGACAAAGTCGAGTCAATGTGTTCTTAAGTTTGTGTTTGTTAAGCAATATGATAATTTAAATAAATAAATATACATTATGACAACTAAATTCATACAATGACCTAAAAAGCGATTAAGGCAACTAAAATTCATACGATCACCTAAAAGCGAAGTATATGATTTTTTGATTGTTGATCGAGAAATTGAATTTATGAGAATACCTAGATAAGCCAATGATAGAAAGAGATTATAAGAGGAATGTAAGATTCGGAGAAGGGGATTATATTGAATGCTTAAGTTAGTTTATTATGAAATAAAATACATTTGAGATAATGGATCATTATGTAAGGTGCCTTATTTGAAGTATAGTTAAGTGTTTGATTAAAATTCTAACATAAAAATAGAGTGATAGTTTAACTTTTTATTTGGCAATACACTAGAATATTATCTAGTTCCAAATGACTTGAATAGTTCATCATGGAAGGTGCCTTATTTGAGGTTTGAGTAACTCTTTGATTAAAATTCTAATACAAGAGTAGAGTGATAGTTTAACAATGTAGGCACTTGATATTCAAAGTTTAGAATATAGTAGCCTCATTATGGAATGAAGCCGTCTATGGTTTTGTTTACTAAGAAGCATCGACATGTCTAATTTTGACATAGAGATTTGTAGTTCTTAGTACATAGTTGGCAGCATCAAATCGAGGGCAACTCGACAATATGTTAGCCAATTGAGAGCAACTCGACAGTATGTTAACAACGGTGCGAACTTTGATTAATCTCTTTTTAGGTAAGGTAATACATTTGTGCTCCTCCTTTGATTTCTAACTTTAACATAAGATTTGTAGTTCCTAGTAAGTAGAATGCATCAAATTAAGGGCAGTTCCACAATATCTTAGTAGCAACTTGAACTTCAACGAATCTCCTTTCAGGTAAGGTTATACATTTCTGCTGCTCCTTTAATTTCTAACTTTAACATAAGATTTGTACTTCCTAGTAAGTAGGAGGCATCAATTTGGAGACAGCCCAACAATATCTCAACAACAACTCAGACTTCAAAGAATCTCCTTTTAGATAAAGTGATACATTCTTAGTCCTCCTTAGGTTTCTAACTCTAATATAGAAAAGAAGTTGGGGGCATCAAATTGGGGGCAACTCAACAATATTTTAGCAGCAACTCAGACTTCGACTACTCTCCTTCCAGGTTAGGTGATACATTCCAGCTCCTTTGGTCTCTAGATAGGATTTATAGTTCTTAGGAAGTAGTTAGGGCCTTAAATTGGGGGTCGCTCAGTAAAGTCTCAGTAGCAACTTGGACTTAGAAGAATCTCATTTCAGGTAATGTCATAAATTTTTACTTCTTTGCTTTTGATTTTCTAATTAGTTTCGATGTTAATTTTTATAATGAACTAGAATGATTAGATTGTTTGATTAAAATTTAAACGAAAAAATAGACTGATAGTTTAACAATATAAGGAATTAATATTGTAGGCCTAGGATATATAATGCAAGGTTGATTGTGTTTTTGCATAGGATATACATAAGTTTGCTAGATTAAAATTGTAATTATCATGTCTTTACATTCTACTGCAATATAGTGATAAATGGCATACACATACTAGTTAAGAATCAACAAGATGCAGAGAAAGTGTTGAGAAAAATTTGCGACATAAAGAACTGCTTAATAAATGTTATCCTTGCGAAAGAATGATTGCCTTGAAATGATGACACTAGATCTCATGTTATTCGAATACTCTTATTATGGAACCCTTTCGAAGCCATAATTAGTTTAGTTCACAGTATTGGGCATGCTGCATGACTAGACTCTTTATGATTTCTTGAGAGTGAAGTACTAGTGTTTTTGGTTTTAGGCAAAGAGGAGATTTGTGGTTCTTAGTAAGCAATTGTCTGTCGGGACTGCACACTAAGTTTTCACATCAAGTCTTGCTGATTGGTTGATTTACAATAAAAGTTTTACCACATTAGTTGACTCTTTTATGTGTTTTCTTGATGTACCATAGTATGTGGTGTTATAAGAAAATATGGCACAAATGACAAAGTAGAATCAATCTGTTCTTAAAGCAATATCATAATTTAAATAAATAAGTATACATTAAGGCAACTAAAATTAATACAATGATCTAAAAGCGATTAAGACAACTCAAATTCATACAATGACCTAAAAGCGATGTGTATGATTTTTCGATCGCTGATCGTGAAGTTGAATTCATGAGAATATCTAGATGAGACAGGGAAAGAAAGAGATTAGGAGAGGAAGGAAAGATTCGGGGAAGAGAATTATATTGAATGTTTAAGTTAGTTTATTGTGTTTGAAAATGAAAATAAAATACATTTAAGGTAATGGATCATATTGCAAGGTGCCTTGTTTAAAGTATACTTGAGATGTTTGATTGAACTTCTAACTAGTGTGATAGTTTAACTTTTTGTTTTGACAATATTAGAATAGTATCTAGTTTCAAATGAAAAACAAAATACATTTGAAGTAATAGCTCATCATGCAAGGTGCCTTATTTGAGGTTTGAGTAACTCTTTGATTAAAATTCTAATACAAGAGTAGAGTATAGTTTAACAATGTAGGTAGTTGATATTCGAAATTTAGAATATAGTAGCCTTTTTATGGGACTAAGCCCTTTATAGTTTTGTTTAGGGAGAAGTATGAATTTTTCTGACTTTAATATAGATAAGATTTGTTGTTCTTATTATATAGTTGGCAGCATCAAGTCAAATACAATTCGACAATCTCTTTGTAGTAACTCGGACTTCGATGGATCTCTTTTTATGTAAGGTAATACATTCATACCCCTAGAATAGCTGATTGATTTTAGTGAATGAAGCTTGAGTAACATGATCAGTTGACTAAGGTGGGGGTGCTTGGAATGTCTGCCTCCTAGAATAGCCTAGGAGGACAGTACGATTGTGATCCGGCTGCATTTCTGCCGTACCCGAAGGTATTCTAATGAATCAGAGTATGCGGTCTGACTGGGTATCGAGAGGTAGATTACTGAGGTCCTGTTTACCAAGGAGTATAAATATGAAGGCCTTCTATGGCTTGGGTAGGAACTTGATGAAAGACAGGGGGAACTGGAATGGTCGGTTCAGAGGAAAGTAGAGGGGTTTTCCCTTTCAATATGGACTAGATTGCCTTAAGTTGTTGAGGATCCACGTGGGTAGCGAGAGCTCCCAGAACGGTAACCAGATCAGGGGAGGGTATGGATGAAGGCTTAACTTGATCTTGAGCTTCTTCGAAAGTAGGATTATAGTTGGATCCTACGACATGAACATGAGAATGATCAAGCATTGGGGTTATATTGATCATAGGGAAAACGGACATGGCTTTAAGGGACATAAGCATCTCCCTCGGGTCCAGTTTGGAATTGATTACGATTACGAGGGACATGAGCATCTCGCTCGTCTTCAGAATAGGATTGGTCATAGTTTTGAGGGGCATGAGGATCTCCCTCATACTCAAATAAGTTATCGCACTCGTAGACTGCCATGCCGACGATCCTACCTGAACATAACATCATGATGTCTAATCAATCAATAGTTTAAATAAGTTTGCATAAAGATTATCAAACAAGTAGATGTTTACGTTATTTGGGAGTTCCTTGTTGAATTTGAATGGATTTTAGAGACAGATTCACTCAGAGGGCAGGATCCTAGTTTTAGTTTGATTTTTTACCGTTATTCTCTATAGCTCCACTTACAACGATCTCAATGACTATCGGTACTTCAATATCCGGTACTTCAATGGTACAAACAGTCCGATGAGCAAAGGGGAATCCTTCGCTTTTGGGGACTTACAGAGGTCCCAACACAAACCACTCTAGTCTAACCAAGGGACCAACCCCAGTCAGAGAGAGGTGAGAGTGCCGAGAGGAGTGTTTCCTAAAAAGGGGAGTGAACTCCCGATGAGGATGTCCTGTGGTCGGGGTGGCCTCTAATGCAGTAAATAGTAAATATGATAGCATATATGATCAAGAATCTGAGGGCCGATGGCCGAAGAAAATCATGCTTGAATCGTGTCATCCGATGTCGACGCTATTCAAGACAGTAAACCCACTGTCAGCAGTGCCTAGGATAGCAGGGCAGATAGGCTTAAAGGCGTTGGGCCTAGTCGACGTCGTTTAAAACGCGTTGTCTGGGCTCGACGCTATTTGAAGCCCGTAAACAATGAAACAGAAGAACAACAGTTGCACACCCCTCTCAAACAAACAGGGTATAGAAGAGATCAAATATCATGCGAATATTCACTTCAAACTGGCAGGTTATCATGCAAAACATTAAATAAAATAAGTCAAACGATCATGCTCATTACACTCATAAACTTCTAGCCAATCAAGGGAGGGCAAAATTTTGCCACTAGGGGTGTGTACAAAGTGCACGTAAGAAGAAAACTAACAACCAAACTATCAATCGTGTCCGAGGGGTACAAAGGGATGCACACGAGGGTGCTAAACGGTGCACACGAGAGCGCCCAATGGAAAATAGATAGTAAAACAAAAAGAATTAACAAGAACAAGTCCCACCGTGATCGCCAAAAAACTGTGGTGTGCTCAAAGTGTCATGCTTTCATTAAATTTCTAATGTTAACATGATAAACAATTAAGATGTGATCGCTAGAGATTGAAAATCTCGAAAGAATAAATTGATCGCTACTTACCTTGTCTATCTGGGAGATTTGGGGTTCTTTTGTTTCCTCTTCCTCGGCCGGCCGAAGAAGAAGAGCTTCTTTTTCTTTACTCTCTTTTTGTATTGGTTTTCTTCTTTTCTTCAACTTCTTCTTTTCTTTGAACCTTGCAAGTAATCAAACAAATAAAAGAAAAATATGGATTAGAGCTATTATGATTATGCAGTATATGTTCTAATAATCACAATAAGCATGCAATTAAACTAATCTACTCACTTGTTTTGTTTCTTTCAACCCCTAACTCATAGGAACATGGAGATACATGTAGTGTGTGTATGAAATATAAAGTGATGAGATGAAAAATCTAATGAAAACAGTACAAAACAGTAATGAAAACAAGAGAAAACTAGAAAGAAAAGAAGATGGGATTGAGATTAGTTGGCTCCTCTATAGTCTTAGTTCTTCAAATCTCCTATGGAAGAAGGAGGAAGAGGATGAGAGAACTCCAATCCTTGTCCACGTTTTTCACAAGGGAAGCCTCCTTTCACCTTGATGGGAGCTCCAAATCCTTCAATAGCCAACCTCTTTCTGAGGTCCAATGGGGTATGTATATATAAGGGTTTGTTTGAGAGTAATTTGGCCTTCAAAGGGCTCTCCCACGGATTTGAATTACCATGGATATACTTCAAGAGTTAGAAGCATTTCCAACCATGGAAACTAGATAATCTCGGCCAAAGCACGCTTCCAATAAATCCTCTAAATCACGTCGTTCACTACCGACGTCATTTGACTAATTAGAGAGGCCAAAATAGAAAGAAAATGCTGAAGAAAAGCGTAAAAACTTGGCGTTGTCTATGGATGACGTCATTTAGATAATTAGAAAATTAACTCGAACTTAAATTGAAAATCGAGACAGATTAAGAAACTTAAATGGTGTCATCTATGGGCAATGTCATTCAGTTAAATCTATCTTGATTAAGGAATTTAAGTCTGAACTAATTTCGGCTAGAAATCTTAATGGCGTCAGCTATAGTCGACGTCAATCAGCGAAATTTTGAGAAAAATCAATAAACATGAATTAATGATTAAAAATTAGACTATTTGGGGCATTATAATTATGACATGAAATTTACTCTGTGTGAGGTCAAAACTAGCGTGTCTACAAGCGTGGAGGGAGACCTTGTAGCCTCTCATGTATCCTCATGCAGTAAAGGAGGAAAAAGAGATGGAAGAATTGATACCGCTGCTTTTAGCCTGAAGGCACTTACAAACTCGAATACATGTTCCCTTACAACGTCTGGCATAGAAAAGTTCATGGGTCCCTCTGTCCCTCTTGTGCAGATGAAATAATAAAGGAGCTGGTCATTGTTGTCAAGGCGCGCCCGCCTGGGCACCGCCTAGGCGTCACTTAGGCACCCAAGCCGCCGTTCCAATAGGTGAAAAGGTGCCCAAGGCACCCGCTTAGGCGCCCACATTACTGAAACCCAAGGCCCCTGCCCCTCTTTTTTTGTATATATATATATATATATATATACATACTAATACCTATTACATACACATTTAGATTTATATATACAAACATACATATATATGTATGTATCATGTATATAATATGTGTATAAATACATGATACATATATTTAGATGTATATATATATATACACACACATATATATACATATTACATACATACATTTAGATATATATGTCTATATAAATATGTATGTATATATTATACATTTAGATATTATATACATACATGTATGTATGTATGTATATGTATGTGTTATATATATATATATATATATATATTATGAAGTTGACTCCTAGGCGACGCCTAGGTAGGCACCTAAGTGCTTAGGTGGTCCAGAACCTCAAGCACGCTTTAGTCGCCTTACGGCCTTGACAACTATGGAGCTGGTAAAGGTGGAGGAGGTGGGAATGAGATCAAGCTCCTAGGGGGCCTCCCCTGCTCCCATGGCAACATGTATGGGGTCCTCATTTCTTGTGAAGATAAAGATCCTATGGCAGTAATAAACAAATGAAGAAATGGAATTCATATGGGAGAATCACCTGATTTTGCTCTGGACATCATGAACATAGAAGGAATAAGAAGAAATGGTGGCGGGGGAATCTCTACTACTTGCAATAAAATAAGAAAGAAAGAGATCTTCTTTGGCTTCTTAAAAAAGAGAGCACGAGTTCCTAAGACTACAGACCTGCAGTCTTCAACTAGCCTTTCTTCTATGGTGAATAAAATAACGGACAAAGCTAGGGGGGGCTATGGGTTACAGATCTCATAGAACCACCATGGCTGTGTAGTAGATCAAACAAAAGTATAAAGAAAGAAGGGGAAAGCAACAGCAGAAGATAAAGAGTAGAAGAATGAGAGAGGAAGCAGGGGCTGTGCAGTAATCAAAGCGATGATGAGATGACGGTGGCACTGCTCCAGTGAGGGACCTCTCATCCTTCCCTCTCAAGCGACACTCCTCACGAGATCATTTTTAACTTTCTCAAAAGAAAACTTTCTATTCCTCTTTTCTACATTTTAAAAAGCCAAAGGGTACAGGGGGTCCCTTTTTTTAAGGGAAAAAAATACATCATTGCAATGCTGCCCTATAGAAGGCAAAATAACTCTCATGTCATCACAACACTATCATAATCACATGATCCTCCAAAATAAAAGAAAAAATACATATGAAATGGAAAATGCTGTAAATAATTCTAAAAATAGCTAGCAACTCCAAAAAGTAAAGAAAAATATTCTGAATAAATGGAAAAAATGTCCACAAGCATGCTCCATCAGTGCAGCACATTGTTTCCCAGCCAAAGTGACATCAGAGTGGTCAAGGCAATCCGTTGGTGCCATCGTCGGTAAGTGATGACGGTGTCGGTGTCCCCACCACTGTGACTTATGCATCCATCTAAACTCTGAAGTTATTCTCATGTCAGTGTATTCTGCAATGCAATCTTCAGAAGTCTGCAAGAGTCATTTTCACGGTGATGGGTGCTACCATTTAAGCTCCCATTGCACAGTGGTGAGTTGCTACCAAATTTCCTGGGAGTTGAATACTTATGTGGGTTGTTGTTAGTTCCCCTTAGAATGGCTTCTCCTGTTGCTGCACAAGGCTACGTAACTTCAACATCCTCAGGTGGCTAACCAGTGAAAACTCAACTCCTGGAAACAACTGAAATTTCAAATTTCAAAGGGGTTAAGTTCTTGTGTGTTATGAATTCTGCTAGTTTGGCTTGCTTTCGCCATTCTTTAACTGGGAAATAGCTCTAAACTGGATTGGTCTGGGTATATTCTGATTTGGTACTTCCAGTCTAGGCCTGCTGCACATAATTTATGGACATCTGTGATGTGGATTGTTTTATCATTTGCATGTTTAAACATCCTTTGTCTTTGTCTATTTGTCAAAAAGGAACATATTTATTGTGCAATATTTGAATTTGTGTTGCCCTTGACCTGTGCATAAACTTCTGTATGTACCATTCAGGTGTGGACGTCATCCTCCTTTTAACTTTAAATCACTAGTGCAGTACTGCTTATTCATGAGCAAGGTTTGCCGTATCGTACCGGATCGAGCCGACTCGTACGAGTCAACTCGTATCAACCCAATCCGCTGGCACGGACCGAGTCGGATCAGATGGTACTGACTGTACGTACATAATGGGTTATTTTTTATTGAGTTTTTCATTTGATAAGTAAAATCACACTTTTGTATGAATTAGTAGAGTATCTTTCTCCAAAATATAATTTAAACATATTAGTTTTAATTTTTTTAACAAAAACTCATTGGCTTGACTCGTGCGACTCATGCGAGTCGGACCGAGTCTGATCGGTATCGTACCATATCTGAGAAGATCCGATCCGATCCAGATCAACGAGTCGGCGAACCTTGTTCATAAGAACGCATTGCTTTACTGTTCATTTAAACCAGATATTCATCTGCTGATTTATGTCACATAAGCACGACTCTTACCTAAAAAAATTGGAGATTTCCTAAATAATTTTTAAGCTTTCAACCTCTTTTGTTTTTCATAACCCAGACCCAGATATGGGTGTGCATGTGGACCTTAATACATTAAATAAGTAGCAGCAGTTACTTTTTAGAAGTACATAGCCATCATCCTGTAGATGTCTTTTTAAATCGCCATCTTGTCCGTATAAACAATCAACGTGAGTATATGTTTTGATTTTACAGAATAACTTGAATCCTAATGATCTGCCTCACTCATTTTCTTAGAGACTCGATAAAATCACAACCATCCTGGTACATTGAACCAGTAAAAGGAAGCTGGTATTCCATGGACTTTACTGGATCCAGAGGATTGACCGGTATGGTTGGTGTTGCACTGTGGTATATTTGTGATGTGTTTTTTAACTAGTTGATATCAGTCATTCATCGCTAGATTTTTTTTTAATCCCATTTGCAGCATGAGTTTCTTTTATCTGCCCTGCTTTTAATAGTCCCTGCACTTCCTCACACTTAAGTTATAGAATCTCTGCCAAATTATTAATGCATATGGTCCTTTCATGTCTATTCAGTAATGCATCCTCTGATTGTTGTCTGAAACCAAATTTGAGACATTGCATCTGTTGATTTCCATGGTTCCCTCCCATCCTTTCTTACTGTCTTATTCCACTTTGAAGGCCTATTTACCTTGTTGAGTATTTGGCCCTAGCTCAATCACTGTTTATGCGGTTTCAGGAGTCTAATTACGGATCCTATTGAAGATCTGCCTTTAGCCCAAAGACAGATCCATTAGGCCTCTTTTAGGACTCGAAGGCACTTAATCTTATTTTCTCTCTCCTCTTCTCTTTTACTATGTGCCTAACCTTTGAAGCATTTGAAAGCTTTAATTCTTTCTATGGAGGGCTTGCCTATGGGTCCACTATGTTATAGATACCTATTTTTGTCTTCGTCATGTCTATTGATTCACACATGTTTTGATTTTTTTTTTTCTGTTTGATTTACATTGTCCTGTTGTCTCCACTTTTCTAACTGGCTTGGGTATAACATGTTTTTCCTGGTTGCCAACTGTTCATTTCTGAAGGTTATACAATATGCATAAGTGTTTGATCCACTACGATTTTCTTTACTTTGTTCCTTGAGTACCATGTTTTGGATGATTGAACTTTTTTAGTTAATGGACATTTGCTCGTTCAAAGTTCCAGATCTAGTCTTTATTCCTAGAGCTTGTTTCTGGCCCTCATAGTGGTGTTTCCCAAGTTCCAATTACACGAGCTTTTCTTTGCCACAGAATTGACCTTATGTTTCTGGCCCTTATGTTTTGATTGTGACCGCATTTTCCCAACTAGGGTGGGCTTCGTCATTCTGCCATGCCTTTGTCCAAATTCTTAGGCTAGCTTTTTGTGGTCATGTATCCATTTGAGCCTTGTTATATCTGGTGCTCAATCCAAGCAGTTTAGTTGGTTTCTGGAGTCTACTGGCTGCTTGGCATATAGAATACGAGATACAGGCCATTACAATCTCCAGTTACCTGATTGTAATCTCACTTCTCTGCTTCAGATGAATGAAGTTTTCACTCTTCCTTTTCCTTTTCGTGAATCTTATTTTCGAGGCAAGTTTGGTCTCAGGTACTTGGGTTCTTCAAAATATCCTTGCCATGTTTTATCAGCGGCTGTCTGCTTGATGCTCTATTAATTAGCATGTAAGCTTCTGATTGTTACCAATTGCTTGGTCTGTCTGGTTTTATCCCAAGGTTGGTTTCTGTCTTCTCTGACAATATGGTCATGTTCATTACTGTTTTTTGGTGTATGCATGACATCTCCCATTGTTCTTATGCCAAAATTGATTTTTCTACAAAAGAGTAGATTAATGTTGGATTTTAATCGTAACTATAGTTTCTTGGGATATAAGTTGGCTGAAACAAAAGATCTATTTGTGCTTTACATAAGCATGACTATCTATGTAGAGATTCGTTTGGGGTAAAAACTAGTTGCTGAATATTCAATCAGAGTAATCATGCCATACACATGAATAGGGATGAGAAGTTCAAGAGCTTGATTGTCTTTAATGCTATTGAACTGGACATTGGAAATGTTCATGCAAGTTATTGGCATTTATGATCATCTTTGAAGAGGGGGGGCATTGGAGGGGAGAGTATAAGAGATGGGAACAAACCCCTGTGGGGGGATAGTTCTTCTAGTAGTTGAGTAGAACAGATGATGTGCATTGCAGGATTAGCTGGTCTTCCAGTGTGGAAAAAGATACATTGACATGAGTGCGGCTAGCAGAACATCTTGCGGAGATCATGGGGGAAGAAAGTTGATGGGACTGTGGAAAACAAATGTGGATGTGCTGTTAATTTGATGTCCAAATTGGATGCTCATAAAAAAGGAAGAATATGAGTGATTGAGCTGGCTTTTTTGTCGGTAGCATTTGCGCCATCAAGCTAGCGCTTCAGGACATGCATAGTCAAGACCCCATCTCTGATGTGGCTGCAATTAGTGTTGTTCATCCACATACATGATGGAGGGTCGACTATGTTCATCAGGACATGCATAGTCAACAATCCATCTTGTAAGGCTTGCAGGTGAGGTATGGAATGTCTTGAAATGGATGTGTAAGGATGAAAACTACAAACTAGAAGTTTTGGTTGTCAGAGAGGGATTGGTAGAATGATTAAATTTTAGGAGTATACTTCCAAAAGAAAAGACATTTTAGGAGTAATGCTTGGGTGCAGATAATGGATTAATGCAGAGAATGTAAGGGGAGGAGGTCATTGGGCAAAAGCTGGGGTATGACTGGAGAGATGAGATAGGGTTGTGCTTGTGACATGGGTGGGGGGGGGGAGACAATAATCAAGACATCTTAATCACATGAACAGGTTGTGTATTCAATTTGATTAGGGAAACCAAGTCAGTGGCAAAATGTCATCCAAAACATGTGTTCAAATTTAATTCAGTTATGAACCCATCTGCCACTGCACAAGTTGATAAAGGACATTTAGGTAGATATTTCACTTGATGAGTAGGAAACGAGAGGTGGTAAAAGGCAAAATACCCCCCATGTTTGCAGATGTGGTGTATAAGATGACTGGGGGAATTGGCATCTTTAATATGGTGCTAACAGGAACTGGCATCTTTAATAGACGGTGCTAACACTCTTTTGGTTTTCATTGCCATGTTGAGTGGATAGGTGGTTGAAGCCAACACAGATGTTGTGCCTGGAAATGAGATGCATAATTTAGAGAGCATGCCAACAGGGGGGTGGTGCAAGCCATTAATATCTACTAGATTGAGTTATCTTGTGATAACTGAGGAATGTGAGTCTGGAGTTGCCATCTTCGAACTTCTTATATGAGGAGAATTGATGAGGATTCCTCCTGTCATTGTGGACGTGGCATGGCAGCTGGAATTGGAAAGGCAAACTTGTGGATCGGTGATGATGGTGAAGAGTAATGGATGGCCCAGTTGGCATGGCAGCTGGACGTGGCATGGGAGCTGGAATTGGAAAGGCAAACTTATGGATCGATGATGATGGTGAAGAGTAGTGGATGACCCAGTGGAAATCTATCTGCACTGATGGATGGGGTGAACAAGCATTACAAATTGCTTCAACAATGTCGGTGATCCAGGTTGAGCATCAACACAACATCATGCAAAGGATCATGTGCCATCAGATGGGGAGAGCATTAGCTTTAGCACTTCACACTTGTGGAATAACTGACCTGATGGAGTACTTAGTCAATCCTCGCATTGATCTGTGTATGAAACTCCGAAGCACAAAAATAGGACATCATTCCTAGAAGGTAGATTTGTAAGAACGGAAAGAAGGAAGAGTAAGTTAATAATGGAACTAAAGCATTTTGGTGTAGGGCTGAAGTGGCATAATCTTTCAGGGATCGCAAATGCTACACTCACTTGTTTCAAGTAATTGTTGAGGTGGACCATAGTTGAAGGACAGGTGTTCTATAATAAGCAGCTCGAGCTTTGCAGTTTTTGGTGTGCATCTAGTTGCTGTTGTTCACTTTCTTTATCCATGAATTAGTATAGTTTTTGACATATCAAGGATTGGGATTGTTCTTTATTTCAATTTCCAGGTTATAGTCATAGCTGATATCAAACAGAAATTTGGTTATGAAATTTATGTTATTCCTACACCTAAATTAGATAGAGGATGCTGGCATAAGTGGGCCTGTAACATGCTATAGAAAACCCACTTCAGTCAGCGTTGGTTTTTATTGCAGAGTAAGATGGCTTATCCCCCCTTATTCTTTCTATTCCTCTTTGATTGAGCAGATTTCTTATACTAGGAATGACTTATATTGGAATAAGAAATTCAGGCAAAAATGCTAGAATTGCTTTTTCTACCTTGAAAAAGTCCTGATGACACATCTTTTATCATATTTTATTTTATAATTATTTTACTTAATTAGAATGGCTTATTTTTAGTAGAGCTAGAATAGCATCATCAAAGCAAAACAAAAATGCTAGAATTGCTTTTTTCTACCTAGAAAAAGCCTTGATGACACATCTTTTATCATCTTTTATTTTTTATTTATTTTACTTAATTAGAATGGCTTATTTTTAGTAGAGCTAGAATAGCGTCATCAAAGCAAAACAAGCCTTTTTTTTGCATAAGCATTCCTTGATTGCTTATCTCGGTCTCCAATCAGACCAACCGTTGGAGAGTAGTGAAAAGAGGACTGATAGTATGATACAAAGAGCCTACTATCTATTTTCAATTACCTTTGGCCATCAATATTGGATTCGGTCCTGGGCTTGATATGAACCATTTATTGAGCTTCATGGATTGTACAAGTGCATGTGAATGTAGGTTATTTGGCGTCCATACTTTGGTATGGACGATGCAGGACAACCATGGGTAGAGCGCGGGAGAGGCCAATTCGGGCGCCAAGTGTGGCTACACTACATGAATGAGATAGCCCTCCTGCGCCTGAAGTTAACGATGCGGACGCTTGGGCTGCACCAAGAATGGATAATGGAGGAGATCCCGGAGGGGATCGGGAGGACAATGTGGGGTAAGCAAGCCCGCACCGACTGGAGGGCGAAATTCCCGGATCAGTATGAAGATTGGTTTTGGTACAGGACCCCGGTAAAGTCTCAGGTGGTGAGCAGTGATGCTTATCTTCAGTACTATCGAACCCACTACGTTGCCCACCTCCAACTACTCCGTCCTCTCGATGTAAGTAACATGATGTGTATGACATCAATGCTTCTTTCATTTTATTAATTATTTTGCTTATATTTGTGAATGTATGACATGATATGGTATGAATATGTAGGATGTGTGGGATGCCACTATCATCACCCTCCGGGGCCACCTCTAGGATGTAGAGGCCCAGCTAGAGTAGGTGCAGAAGGAACTACAAGAACTGGTAAGCATGAAATGAATGATATGAAATATGAATTATGAAGTGCTTTCTTATTAGATTGTTTTGATACTTGCACATTGACGGTGATCTCTTCTTTGTTACAGCGTGCCGCCTATACCCACGCGGCTCCACCATCTGCTTCTACTACTAGCGCTTCTTCTTCGAGTACTACTCATGAGGCTACCATTATTGACTTGCGGAGTCAACTAGCCCTAGCCATCCGCCAAGCTGTCCAGGCTGAGGACGATGCCACTGTCCGGGTAAATCTTCAACTTGTTTTCTTCATTTATGCATGGTATTCTCTGCTTGCTTGATTAGTTGACTGATAGTGTCTTCTGTTGCAGGTTCAAGAGCTTTGTTAGGCTCTTGAGGAGGCTCGAGGTAGAGTACCCCGTGTCACTGAATTAGAGGAGCAACTGGCGAGGCTCTCCACAAGTGACCTACCTCAGGAGCTCTTACGCCTCCGGTCACGCCTGGAAGTCATCACCGAGGAGAGGGAGCGTAAGCGGCAGGAGAGGCACCGGATTGACACAGAGATGTCTTCTCTCCGAGGCCAGCTTGGAGTTGCTGAGCACGACAGGCGCATCATAGAGGAACGTTATCGGCGTGCTCTTCTGCAGGCTCAGGAGTGGGGACAGGCAAGTGCCTTCACTACGAGTGTTGCGATCTCTTCGGGCCAGGAGGGGCCGAACGCTATGGGACCACCACCTCCGCTGACTCATGGGCCAGATGGACTAGATGAGGCCCAGAGTTAGTATGATGAGGGTCAACTGTGAGGACTACTTTATTGTATCTTCTTTTCCCTTTCTTGCATCTTCTTTTGTGAAGTCTTGTTGATGGACTTCTCATCCTGTGTACAAAACTTTTGATATATATGAATGGAGTGCTTTCATACTTGACTCTTCTGTTGACTTTTCTTTTACACTTGTGTCCTGTGCATGGCTTGACAAACATGTTGAATATCCATTTTAGCTTAGCCCCTTGCCCAGTTAAGTAACTGGTTACTTGATCTTATCCTTAGTAAAAGAGTCAAGGGGCGAAGCTTTATTTAATGAAGGTAAATAATGATAATCAAAGGGGAACTAAATGGTAAAATGCAACATACAAGCATGCAAATACTCGCTGAAAATAAAAAGGATGCAACACTCATGATCTGAAAAGCAAATGCTAATTGAAATATTTTTTTGGTTTTGCAATTGCAATTTGTGAATATCTAATTTTTTGTTTTGAAATATTCAATTTTTTTTTTTTGTGGTTTTGAAATATCCATTTTTTTTTTGTAGTTTTGAAATATCCATTTTTTTTTGTAGTTTTGAAATATTCAATTTTTTTTTGTAATTTTCAACTATTCATTTTTTTCTTAAAATTTTGAAATTCAATTATTCCTAAAGACCATCATGGTACATGGATCAAAAGAGTTTACTTATTCATCATCTTAATTCCCTAATCATTCTTTAATAACCTAATCCAAGTTCATCGTGCTTTTATTGTGCTTATATCCTTGATCCCATTTGATGATCTGACCCTTAGTCGACTTAGACCATTATTTAAGCTTGGAGTGCATCCCTTAGAGAGAAAGGAAGAAAAGGTCTAAAAAGCTTTTGAGAGGGTTTCGGAGACCCAGAAAGATGTCCATCCTTTACCCTATTGTCCGCTGGGGTTCGATCATTTTCACTTTGTAGGGTATTTTTGACCTTGCGCCCCCTTTTATTTGGATATTTGTGGCCTTTTTTATTTCACATTTGTGGCCTTTTTGTACTTGATTTGGCTTTTGCTTTTATGATTTTTCTTTTGTGGGGCAAGTCTTTTCTTTTCCCCTTTTTTTTTATGACGGCCTCCTACTAAGACGACGAGTATTTTCAGTAGTCTATCATGAGCCTCATTCCGACATCGCGAGCCGAGTATAAAAAAGGAGTAATAAAGCTAGAATGGGTTATACTTTTACACTCTCGGTCAAGCTGTCAGTTTTCCTTGGACTTTACATCTCTTGTTACTCGAGGACAAAGCATGTATGTGTGTGTGTAATGCACCTGAATTAGACTATCGAAGACTAATAAGGGAATTTGGGACTTCAAATTTTCTGACTCCACTGGTCTTAGCACCATGCCGATCGTTACACCTAATCTAAGAGTAATATTTTTTAAGATACAAACCATTCCAGGGATGAGATAATTCTTACCCTTCTGCATTAACTAAGCGATAGGTGTTACTAGGAAAAGCATGCGAGATAACATAGGGTCCTTCCCAGTTGGGTTGGAGCTTAGAACGTGGACCACCCGGCTTCATGAAGATTCTTTTTACAACCATTTCACCAACTTTAAACTTATGTTCAATGACTTTCTTTTGATAAAAATGTGCTAATCTATTTGGATATACTCGTGCATGATTAGTAGCTGACTATCTCTTCTCGTCTAAAAGTTCCAGTTGAGTGAGGAGTGCAGAGCGAAGCTCGTCAATAGAAAACTCCTTAATTGTACTCTTAATGATGGGATGAAGACTTCATATGGAACTACTGCCTCTATTCTAAATGTCAAGGAATATGGAGTCTGCCCAGTGGGCGTGCATATTGAAGTTCAGTAGGCCCATAGAGCCTCAACAAGTTTCTCTGGCCAGTCTGTGTATCAGTTAGATGCACACGTTTCCTTGATGATTTTTATCAAAGTCTTATTGGTTGCCTCTGCTTGGCCATTGCCTTACGGATAATAAGGAGATGAATGATGCAATGCAATTTTATATCTGTTGCCGAAGTCCTTCAACTCTTGTGATATGAACTGTGGTCTATTGTCAGTGACGATGGTGCTTGGAATTCCGAACCTTGTGATGATATTCTTGATGATAAACTTGCAGACTGTTGACGCTTAGACCTCCGTGTAAGCTTCAACTTTTACGCACTTGGTGAAGTACTCCCTTGTAGTGAGAATGAAGGATTTCTGCTTAATGCCAGAATTAGGATCACCGAGAGGTCTAATGATGTCGAAAGTCCACATGAAGAAAGGCCATGGGGAGGAAACAGGATAGAGTGAAGATGCAGGAGAATGAATCTTGTCGACATGAAGTTGACACTTAGAACACCTACGGACATATCCTATACAATCTTCTTCTATGGTTGGCCAATAATATCCTTGTCTAAGGATTTTCTTCAATAACATATGTCCATTAACATGGCCACCACAAACTCTAGTATGAGCTCCTTCCATGATCTTCCAAAGCTCATTTTTGTCCAAGCATCTCAGAAGAACACCATCAAATCTACGTTTGTATCTCCCCTCCAACTAGGATGTATCTCTGAGCAACTCTCCTGATAGCCCTCTTCTCTTCAGTTGTGGCTTTTTCAGGATAAGATTGATTTTCACAGTATTTAGCAATTTCAAAGTACTATGGTTTCTCTTCATCTTCCATCTCTTCTTGTAGCTCCAATAGCATGATTTCTCTCTTCTCCATGATATCTCCATCTCTGACTTTCTTCAGCAATTTCTCTTTAATCCTAAGAAAGGAAGGGTCCTTTACAGTAGGAGAGAGATGCCTATGAATGATGATTGATTCGGATTGTTTGTTGATTGAAAAATTTAAAGATGATGCAAGAGAAGCTAGCGCGTCAGTTAAGATGTTCTGATTCTGAGGAACATGGATGAAGATCAGTTTGGTGAAAAGCTTGGCATAAGCTGAGGTAAGTTCCCAATATAGTTTGAGTTTGGGATCAAGGGTGCAATATTTGGTAAGCACTTGGCGAATGATTAATTGATTATCACCTACAATCCGTAGTTTGGTGGCACCATGTAAATGAGCGGCCAGGTGATAGGAGAACAATGCCGATACCTTTACCATGAGAATTTTGAGCTCCGCCAAAATGGAGAGTCCACATGTCATCTTTAACTCTGTTGATAGACATCAGTTCCTCATCCGGAAACTCCAATCGAACCGGATCAAATCTGGGTAAAGGGTGATGAGAAAGGTGTTCCGTTATGGCATAGCCTTTGATTGCTTTTTGCTGAATGTAGATGATATCAAACTGAGATAGAAAGCTCTGCCAACGTGCTAAACGATCTGTAAGGACATATTTCTCAAGGAGGAACTTGATTGGATTCATCTTAGCGATGAGGTGGATTTATGGGACAAGAAATAATGCTTCAACTTATAAATTACCCACACCAGTGCAGCACATGTTTTCTCCATTGTCGTATGCCTCTGCTCAACAGGGTTGAGAAGTTTAGAGAGATAATAGGCTGCCCTCTCATTTTCTTCTTCATCCTCTTGTGCTAGGACAGCCCCCACCGAATCGTCCAGGACAGAAATGTATAGAATTAAATGTTTGATCGGAGATGGTGATCTCAATACAAGAGGACTTGCAAGATACTTTTTCAATCCATCAAATGCCTCCTGACACTTATCGTCCCAATCGAATTTAACTCCCGGCCTAGTAAGCTCGTAAAACGGTTTACAGCTTTGTGAATGCTGGGAAACAAAATGGCGAATAAACTGCACCCTCCCGATCAATCCTCTCAGTTCCTTCAAACTCTTGGGAGGTGGCATTTCAATGATAGCTTTAGCCTTATTGGGATCGATCTCAATGCCCCGTTTGCTGACAATGAATCCTAACAACTTCCCTAATGAGACACCAAATACACATTTCTTAGGATTCAACTTCAATTGGTATTCCCTTGATCTTTTCAAAACCTTTGCCAAAATTTCAGCATGCTTAGCTTTAGTCTTGGACTTCACCAAAAGGTCATCTACATACATCTCCAAATTTATATGCATCATATCATGGAATATAGCCATCATAGTCCTTTGATAGGTAGCTCCAGCATTTTTCAACTCAAATGGCATGACAACATAACAATATGTGCCGCATGGTGTAGTGAATGACGTCTTCTCTTGATCGTTTTCTGCCAACCTAATATGATTGTATCCAGAAAAGCCATCCATGAATGACAAAGTCTCAAATCCAGCTGTGTTATCAATTAGCACATCTATATGAGGCAGTGGAAAATCATCTTTAGGACATGCCCAGTTCAAATCTCAAAAGTCAATACAGATCTTGACCTTCACATCTTTTTTCATGACCGGGACTATGTTAGCCATCCATTGTGGATAGAGGACAACTCTAATAAATTTGGCTTTATGCAACTTATCGACCTCTTCCTTCATCTTCAAAGTCATTTGTGGGTGGAATCGTCTTAATTTCTGTTTAACCGGGCTAGCTCCAGATTTCAATGTTAATCGATACTCCATTAGGGATGAATCTAACCCTGGCATATCTTCATAGCTCCAGGTGAAAGTGTCCTTGTAATCTCTAAGAACTTGAACCAATGCCACTTCATCTAATTTTGAAAGATTTTGACTGTTGAGGACTACCTTAGGTTCTTCTTCGATTCCTAAATAGATTTCCTTAGTTAGTTCTTCTATAGCAACTGAGGGTTCATCAAATCTTTTTACCCCACTAGCATACGCCTCGGCTACGTCCTCATCTTCTTCCTCTTTAGTGACAAGGTCTTTTTCATGTATCAACTTATATATCCCATACCCGTCATCAACCAGCTCATCTGCCTCAGACTCTTCTAACAACTGGATAGGATTCTCTAATACTTGAGGGATTTGATAGTAAGGAAGGCACTTAGAAACTAATTCCTGGAGGTATCTATTTGGAATTCTCTTACCCTTAGATTTCCTAGACTTTCTAATCTGGCTAACTTCATTAGACTTCCTGACTTCATTAAACTGCCTACCACTAGACTCACTATTCTAACATAGGGAGGACGAAGAAGGATGAAAATCATTGGATACATGAGGGAATACAGGTGAATCCTTTCGACAGGAGGGGCAGAGTAGATCTAGAAGAGAATCTTGCCCGAGCGACCCTCATGATGGGGTACATTCGGACAAGTAATAGGATGTTTCCTCAATGAGGATTTGTGAGGAGGAAGTTGTCAAATTGGCATTTTTTTTTGGGAATTTTGTGTATTAAGCATGAAACAAGAATGGATTTGGAAAGGAGGGGAATGGGATGGAGAAAACGGCACCATGGCCAAGGGATTAGGGGGATCTTATAATAATATGTCCCAGATCAAATCGTGGATCCTCTCTAGGTCGAGAGGAATCCGAGGAAGAATGTCTTGAGGGGACAGAGTAATGATGATGGGAGGAGCCCGAGGTATATCTTCAATGATGTCCCTCGACCAAGTCGGGGTCAGGAGCTGAATACGAAATAAAGTATGGATGGCAAACATATGACATGGATAAGTGGCCCTCTAGATGTGATCAGTTGTCAAACCAGCTTCATAGGGGTCATTGGGCTACCCTTCATCTGTCTCCTCGTTCAGCAAGATTCACTTGTTGAAGATGGCTCCAGGCCCCTCTATCAGCTCATCTATCAGTGGTGACCACTTTGGTTCAGAGGGGTCAAGAAATAATATGTTCAGTGTTAATATTCAGTTCAACATCTTGAAGCTAAACCATGTGAAGACCATATTACTGTAGACATGCTAATTTTGACATCATTTCGAGTAAATTTCATATCATATAATAATGCCTCAGAATGGTCTGATATTTAATCATTGGTTAGTTTTTATTGATCTTTTTAAATTAATTATCTAAAAGTGTCGGGTCAAGCAGACATGATTTAAGTTAATTAATTAAATTGATTTTAACTCAAATTTCAATTAAAATATGAAGAAGTCTAAAAGGCGTCGACCTATGTGGACGCCATTTAGAGTTTTTTCTTATTTTAACGTTTAAATTTGAATTTTAATCAGTTGATTAATTAGTTAAAAGACGTCTTCAAAACACAACGCAATTTAGGTTTCCTAAGTTGTTTCTACCTCTCTTCCGGATGTTTATCCTTATCTTAATTAGTGTAAAAGGCGTCTACAAGTGGCGACGCGTTTTATCTAATTACAGATAAAGATAATTTTTTCCCGGATGTTTATCTTTATCCTAATCAATCTGAAAGGCGTCTTCCATGGGCGACGCGTTTTATATAATTACAGATAAAGATGAATTAATCTGTATTTATCTGTTGGTTAAGATGGATAAATCTCGAAATTTCTCCATGTAAATCCGCGGACGCAAAGCAGTCTATAAATACCCTGCCTCTTGAATGGGTGAAAGAGTTAGTGATTGAAGTGATATCAGAGTGATAATTGAGTGAAAATCGAAGCAACGACGTCTAAACGCTGAAGTGCTGCTGTTTCCAGAAGTCGGCGTCCATTCTTCATCATTCTTCATCCATCCAAGACCAAGGCTTCCAGGGGCCATCCATCATTAGCCTTCAATTCAATTCCTACACTCTATTTGATATTTTTCATCTCCTTGGTCTTACATTCTTCATCACATCACTCCATGCAACACACACAACACTAGCATCATTTTCAAAACCTATTTGATAAAGGGGTTTAAAAGACCATCCCAACAAGTGAGTTTTCTTGTTTAGTTGCATGTTTAAAGCTTTGTCTAGCATGGATACTACTTTTGCCTAAGTTCTCACCATTGTTCTTTCTTTCTATTTCTTGCAAGGTACAAAGAAAAATCAAAGAGGAGGAAATCAATAGCAAGCAACAAGGACTCTGGACGATCCTCAAAACTCAACAGCAGTCGAAGCAAGAACAAAGACAAAAAAGGGCTCTCTTTCTTCAGCCGGCTGAAGGAGGGGAACCAAGAATTCAATATCTCCCACATCCAAACAGGTAGGCGATCAAACTCTTTCTTTTGGAACTTTTAAGTCAAAAGTTTCTGGCGATCACATTACTTAGTTTCTTTTTAATAGGTTTATTTCACACATAAACAACATAGTTTTTCATGATAATCACACACTCATTTTAAGCACCCACAACTTTTTTTGGCGATCACGGTGAGACTTGGTCTCGCCATCTTTTAGTTCTTTGTTCTTACTGTTACCAATCGGACACCCACGGTGCACCACCTATGTCTCTCGACACGCCCTCACCAATTGGTGAGTGTTTTTAGTTTAGTTAATTTCCTACGTGCACCACGTGCACACCCTTGCGGCAAGATCTTGCCCTTCCCATTGATTAGTTGAAAAGCTACTTTTGTGATGAAATGTTGTGTGATTGACTGATATCTTAGTTGTTTAGTTGATAAAATCATCCTATTAAAACATGAAACAAAAAATCTTTTGCATGAGTTGATTATTTATCGTTTTTATCCTATTTGAGGGGGAATCAATCCAGAAATTCCTCTTGGAAAACTGCATCTGCGACTTGAAAAGCGTCCAGGTACAGCGACGCATTTCAAACTGCATCGTGATACCCAGACGCCTTTCAGTCTCTTTTCTCTACTGTCTGCCATCTTAGCTTCTGCGAAAAATTAAGGCTCTGTTTGAATAGCGTCGACCAACGGCGACGCTATTCAAGTAGTTTTTTATTTCTTCTTCAGTTCTCAGATTTTTGTGATCTGTGTGCTAATTACCCATTATGTATTAAGCATTAGAGGTCATTCAGGCTACAGGTCATACGCATTGAGGCTAACACCCTCCTCTTCTCTTCTTTACGTCTTCAACTCTCTCTGATTGGGTCGGTCCCTCGATCAGATTAGAGTAGTTGGCATTAAAGACCTCCGTAAGTCCCCAAAATCAAGGTATTCCTCCTTGATCATCGGGCTGGTTGTAGCAATTGAAGTCCCGGTTAGATTCCCATAAACGTTGTGAGAGAAAGTCATAGAATATAACGGTGGATATTGAACTGAAACTAGGATCCTATCCCTTGAGTGAATTTGTGATTTAATTAAATCCAAATAATCCAACAAGGAATTCTAAAATCACGTTAAACATCCACTTGTTTGTTTAAATCTCTGTACAACTTGTTTGTCAATCTCTGAAAAAAAAATCTAACATCATGCTGCTTCGATCAGGCAGAGACTTGAGCATGGCTCCAAATGCCATTATCAACTATGAGGGAGATGCTAATGCCCCTCGCGATTCCGATTACACTTTTGAGAACGGGAGAGATGTTGATGCCTCCCGTAATTCTGTCCATGTTCCAGTTCGGTATGAGGGGAATGTCCGAACCCCTCTCTATCATCCTCATGAGCAGTATTCTGATCCTCCCCCGCATGTGCATGCAGTCCCTAACCCTACCTTTGAGGGGGACATGAATCCTGATGATCCCTCATCTTCTGATCCCTCGGATCTTGTAAATACTTTGGGAGTTCTTGCCTCCCGTCTGGACCCTCAACAGTTCGAGGCGATCCAGTCCATTCTGAAGGGGAAGACGCCCGTGCAGTCTGTCGAGCCAAACCCTGCGGCTCACCCTGCCATTCCTCAACAACCTCCTCTTCATCCTCCCTACATTCATCAGGCCATGGAAGGCCTCCATGTCACTTCTCGGCCAGCTGGGCCGCAACTTTCCTCTTCTAGGCAACCGGCCAGACCACTGACGCTCGCATACCAAAATGCCCTCGGGCATGGCGGAAGCTCTGCCGGACCTCCTCTTTACTGTCCTCCTTGCCCAACGTACTCTAGGCAACAAGTCTATCAAGTACCTCCACCTCCTCCCCCTCCCCAGGCTGATCCAACAACGCAAGCGTTGCTGGCGAAGATGGAGCGTATGGATGAACAATTCAACAACCTCCAGAAGATGATGGGGGTCAAAGCTGCACCAGAGATCAACTTACCAAGCCTACCAGTATTCCACCTGCCACCCTCTTAGATGCCAGTGTACCGAAAGTACAACGGTACTGGTAACCCCTTCACCCACTTGAAGGAGTTCATGTACGAGTCATCCTTCTGGCAAAACGACAAGAGGTCGTTGGACTTTTTGTTCAGGAGATCTTTAGAGGGACTAGCCCTCGAGTGGTTCTTTTCCTTGGAACCCTCCGAAGTAGAGGACTATGGTATCGTTTCCCGAAAATTCATTCAACGATACCAGGACAGAGTTGCTCCCTCCCTGTCCATTACTGACCTAATAGTAGAGAAGATGAAACCCGATGAGGAGTTCGTCAGTTTTGCCGACAGATGGTGAGGCTTGGCCGAGAAAGTAAAAGATCACTTGTCCGAGTCAGAGCAAGTGAAGATGCTGATTTCCAATGCTACACCCCAGTTCAAACTAGTCCTCTCCCTGAACAATCTGACTAGCATGGCAGAGCTCTATGAAAGAGCGCGGTACTGCCAGAATGCCTTTAAGGATGCTACGTTCTCCAGCGTCTTTGCTCCTCACAGACCTAGCAGGCCTCCACCTCGGAAGCCTGCAGTGCTGAATTCTCCCAGCACAGGTCCAACTACTGAAGGCACGCTCTCTCATGAGCAAGTCAGCAGTATGAACAACAACTCACCCCAGTTTGTGAGGAGTCAACAGCAGCAGTACCAGAGGCCACCGCAGCTGAACTAGCAGGGGTACAGGCAGCAGCCGAACCCTCAGTATCAGCAGCCCCAATATCAGCGACCTCAACAGCCGAGCCAGCAACAGCAACAGCAACAACCACAGCAGCCGCCGCAACGGCAATTGCAGTACCAGCCACCACAACAACAGCAGTATCAGCAACAACAGCAGTATCAGCCGCGCGCACAGCCGGCATATCATAATGTCCCTCCTCCTACTGACTACAATCAACAGAGAAGACCTCCAGGCCCGAAGATGGCAGAATACCTAGTCCTCCCAGAGTCCTTGGTAGACATTTTCAGTGCCTTAATGGCAGCCAATGCCTTAGTCCTGCCAAGAGAAAAAGAGATTTGTCCCCAGAATGCCGACATGTCTAGGTATTGCTATTTCCATAGGCAACCTGGACACACTATTGACACCTGCTTCCAATTTAGAGATTACATCCATGATCTCAACGAGCAGTGCAGCATTAACTGGGAGGAGATGAAAAAGTACATATCTGCCTTAAAGGCAAGAAGACCACCACAGCAGTAGCAGCAGCAGCAAATGAGAGCACCAGCATAAGCAGCACCACCACCAGAACCCGCTTCCGGAGCACCAAAATCAGAACCAGGTTGCCCCCATTCTGACAAATAGCCGGTCTGAGGCTAACCGCGGGCAACAGTGGAGGATAGAGCACTCTTCCTCTATCTACTCAACGGGTCACATTCCGAGTACCGCAGAACAACCACCACGCTGCACCATCCATATACCCAGACCACAGCCCATTACCATTACCCCTATACCAACACCCGCATATCACTCACCCGCACCCAATAAACCATTACCACCACCCGCTTTCCTCAAACCCATTACGCCCCACGCCACTACGCCTCCACTAAATAACCCTCCGCAAACCAACTACGCACCCCTCCTACCATCCAGACCCCTACTCCGCATATCATTCCCTACTTCACCCGCTACCACTACCGCTTACCCAGATACCATCCAACCTTCTAAACCGCTGTTACGCATGCCATTCCCCACTTCATCCTCCATCCAACCATCTAGGCCTCTAATCCGCACCACGCCACCACCGACTAACCCCGCGCCATCGCCCACATACCAACAATCCACATCATCCGCACCATCCAACCCTACGGTACTCAAAGTATCACCCGGACCTTCCACGGCTGAGGAACATGCGCTCCGGAGTGGGAGAATTTTCAACAAAGTTTTTCCTCAGTCAACAGTTAGAGACGGCCCATCACAGCCGACAGAGAAAGCACACAATGAAGAGAGTGCACCAGGCACTTAGTATGATTTGTTGAAACACCTGGACCGAACACCGGAACGGATCTCCGTGCTTGAACTGATTAAAAGATCGAAGATTCACCAAGAAGCTCTGATGGAATATTTGCAAAAGGTGATGGTTAACAAGGACGTGCCGGTGGAAAAGATTGCAGCACTATTAGTTCCTCAGGGGGATCAACCCTCTATTTCATTTCATAAATCAGAACTAGCACCGCCAGCGGTCAAAAGCATGGCTCTGAGCATCACGGTCAATATCTGCAAGAAGGCCGTGGATGCATGTCTGGTTGACACCGGGGCATCGATCAATGTTCTACCTCCGAAGACTTTGGAATTATGCGGTGTGCCCAAGGAGAAATGGTTGCCTAGCCCTATCTCCGTGACGGCATATGATAACTCCACCCGTTCCCCTCTGGGAATGGTCTATTTGAAGGTGGAGCTAGGCCCTGTAAGTCATGCTGAGGTCGAATTTCACATTTTGGAAATTGACCCTTCTTTGAATGCCATTTTGGGACGTCCTTACATAAAAACTCTTGAGGCGATTCCTTCCACGAATCATCAATGCCTCAAATTCCCCTTCAAAGGACAAATCATTAAGGTTACGAGGATGCCGATCCTTGCTGCTGCTCATACTTTGAATGTCAAAACCACTTCTTCACCTGGCCGACAACCTTTTCTATCGGTATTACATGTTTACCATCCAGTGACTGATCCTCTGAAAACTGCCACTATTTCTCCTTATCCATTAAATGCCATAAAGATGGGGAAGTGCATGAGTACCCTAGGATGGAGAATAATGATGAAGAATGGCTATCAGCCTGGAAGAGGCCTGGGCACACAGTTACAAGGCAGGACCACTCCCATCAAGGACCACCGAGGAGCACCTGGAAGCGGCCTGGGCTATAGGCCGAGAAAAATAAAGCAGGACATTGTTCAGCAAGCAGAGAATGAAGGCGGCTAGAAAGTCTGGGAGACGATGTCTACACCACCCAAAGAAGGTCGGGATCCCCTAACATGGACACTATACACTCATTTTGTAAAGGGGCCCGTCATAAGCCATGACAACACGGTGGTCATTACTTCATGTTTTGACCTCCATGATATATATGGGAGAGACTTGGCTAGACACTGCTCAGAACTGCTCACGTACTAGTCCTTGGAGGCTCTACGGCCTATGAAGAGGAGAAAATTCCAAGATCCTGAATGTTAATGGTACAGGTGGTTCGATTTAAGAGACCTCTACATCGCACTGAACAGGTGTTTCTCGATCCTGCAGAACCCAAGTGGCCGCCACAGATCGATGAGCTGATCGAAGGTCCCGATGCTATTTTCGACAAAAGGATACTGCTGTCAGAAGAGACTGATGAAGGGGAGCCAGATGACCCCTATGAAGCTGGCTACACCACGGATCTGCTTTGGAGGGGGACTTTTCCTTCTCATGTTTTCATGCTTCACACCTTGTTTCACACTTTGCTCTTGACCCCGACTTGGTCGTGGGTCATCATTGAAGACATTCCACGGGCCCCGCCCGTCATGATCACTCTGTCCCCACCGGACCTCATTCCACCACCTCCTGTAACGACCCGCTACCCTATAATCGGGGATCCGATTACTAAATGGGTACCGAATCATTAATTTGGAACCAAACCAGGATCTAAGTAAGTCTGGGAAATAAATAATAAACTAAGCTAAACATTCACATCCCATTGAATTGAAAGGAAAGTGCAGAAATTAAAAGTTATTACAATGCGACTCGATACAGCAAATAATTACATACTCCAACAGAAGAGAAATAATTAAGCATACATGCTAGAAATAAAAAGAACAACTACGTCGGGGCATACCCCGGAACAACCGCTGACGGCGCGCAGCTCACAACAGCACACTCCACGCTAAGTCTGCCTGGAGTCCTCACCTGAAAACCGCAGGGGTGAGTCTCAACGAAAAGACTCAGTAGGGATCCTTCGATCCCCACTACCCACTCACACACCCACAAGTGCAATTACCAAGATACAAGTAAACAAGGTAAGTAAAGCTGTAACATATTACCCTTAATTCTCGATATAAACCACATGTGTTCGGAATATAACATGCATATCACATGAATCATTCTACCAAGGAGCCTACAACTCGCATCTCGGCAAAACGCGTCAACTATGTCTCCGAAAGTGGGAAACAACGACCCGCTGAGACCAAACAGTAACCCCTCGGATAGCACGCTGGCTACCTTGGCGGTTACTCTTTCCCCCAGCAAACACCGACCCGCTGAGACCAAACAGCAACCCCTCGGATAGCACGCTGGCTACTCCGGCCCAACTGGCTCAGGTGGTTACTCCTTCCCCCAGCACGAGTGACACTCCAAAGGTACCACTCCGACACCGGTACAAGCTAGCTAACCCCGGGGTTCACCAGGTGACCCTCTCTCACTAGGCGTCACCCCGCCACTGCTCCCGTCAGCGCTGTGTCCCTCCGCACCGACACAGGGTGTCAAACGCTACAACTGTCACTCTAGGTCCACAGTAACACAAAACACGGCACGGTGCGATCCGGTCACGTGAGAAGTCTGCGGTCGCATGACACACAACGTAGTACCATCCGGTCATGAAGAGTCCATCGTCATCGAGTGTACTAAACGCATGCATTTAACCGACTATCTAGCAGTGTAAACACATTTTACTAGTATGGATTAGTGTGGTTCTGGCTTGAATCGCGTCGACCAAGGACGACGCCATTCAAGTCTCCTAAACTGGTTCATGAATTCTCGGCCTCAGAATATGGCCTAAAAAGGCGTCGTCACAGTTAGCCGCCTTTTAAAAACGCGTCGGCGTCTTCAGACGCCATTCGCACCAAAATCCGGAATTTTGCATAAAACCTTAATCGGGTGATTTCTGCCTAAAAGGCATCATGGTGGCCCGACGCTATTCCAAATTGCGTCGTCCATGCACGACGTCTTTTAATCCCAGAAACCTGGTTCTGTTTCCTAGCCCGAGGACTCCCTTTTTCACCCCCAAATGCCCCAAAATCAAACCAAACGGAGGAGGAAGAGGAGCAAGCTAATCATTACTAAACCACATTCACAGAAACCCTCATCCTCATCAAGAAAAGTTCCCAAACATGCTTATTCTACCCAAGAACCATAGACCCGTTGCATGCTTCAAAGTGGTAGAACATGGTTTTAAAATGAAACACTGAGGGAATCGTCACCCTACCGATTCTTGAACTCCTTCTAGCTCCGCCACCAAACCGTCGCACCGCAAACCGCCGCTGGTACTCCGAGGACGCCGCCACTCCGCCGGGACGTCGGCCGCCGTCCGGAGAATGGAACGCCGCGAAGAAAGTGGTGGTGGCAGTGGTGAGAGGTGGAGAGGTGGAAGAGGAAGAAGGGGAAAGGGAAGGAGAAGAGTGGGGAGAGTTGGAGGGTGGAGAGGGTGAGGGGAGAGAGAGAGTGTGAGGGTGAGAATGAGGGAAAGGAAGGAGGGCTCGCGGGGGTAACCAGGAACTAGGTAAAACGAGTCGAGATGTACGGACGCCTATCAGATGACATGACAGGCCGTTCTGACAGAAGTCTGAAACGCGTCGCCCAAGGCTGACGCCATTCAGACGACAAGACCGGCACCGTACTCTGACAGCGTAGGGTCGCAATCTGAAACGCGTCGCTCATTATAGACGCCGTTCAGATGACACGACCGGCCCGTACACTCGCAACCCAAGGCCAGCCCACGTGGCATCCACGTGGCACAATCTAAAACGCGTCTGCCACGCCGGACGCCGTTTAAACCGCGTCTCGAAGGCTCGACGCGAAACAGAACAGGGTCCCAACCCCGTTAGGGCCCAAACTACAGAGTCCGACCCTGAAACTGACCCGATAACCGGATCTGAAACCTCAGTCCTTACACCTCCTCTCGATCTAGAGAGGATGTATGATTTAATCTGGGACATACTGCTGTATGATCCCCCTAATCCCTTGGCATTGGTGCCACTTCCCTCATCTCATTCTCCTTCTATTCATCTTCATTCCTATTTTATGCTTAACTCTTCTATTGTCCAAAAAAAAATGCCAATTTGGCAACAAATTCTTCCCAGATCCTCATTGAGGAAACCTCTTACTTGGCCGATTACACCCCATCGCACGGGTCTTTCGGTCAAGATTCTCTTCTAAATCTACTTTGTCCCTCCCCTCGGGAGGATTCTCTTGTATTTCCATCTGTCTCCCATGATTTTCATCTGCTTCACATTCATTAGGTCAGAATAGGGAGTCTAGTGAAGTTAGACAGTCTAGCTCTAGGCAAGTTAATCAGGTTAGGAAGTCTAAAGGTAGACGAATTCTAGATAGATACCTCCAGGACTTAGATAATAGATGCTTTTCTTGCTCTTTAATCCCTCAGTTATTGGAAAATCTCATTCAGATGCCAGAAGACTATATGGACGATGAGTTAGTCAATGATGGATATGGGTGTATGAGTTGATACATGAAAAAGACCCTATTGTTGAAGATGAAGAAGATGACGAGGACGCAGCTGAGGCGTATGCTAGTGGAGTGAAGAGATTCGATGAACCCTCAGCTGCCGTAGAAGAGCCCACCAGAGAAATCAATTTAGGGACTGAAGACGAACCTAAGGTTGTCCTCATCAACAAGAATCTTTCTGAGGAAGATGAGAAGGCAATAGTACAAGTACTTAAGGATTATAAGGACACTTTCGCCTGGAGTTATGAAGATATGTCGGGGTTAGACTCGTCATTAGTGGAACACAGATTGACATTGAAGGATGGAGCTAGCCCAGTCAAGCAGAAGCTAAGGCAATTCCACCCACAAATGGCTTTGAAGATGAAGGAAGAGGTCGACAAATTACATAAAGCCAAGTTTATTAGAGTTGTCCTCTATCCACAATGGGTGGCCAACATAGTCCCGGTTATGAAGAAGGACGGGAAGGTCAGGATTTGCATTGACTTCTGAGATTTAAACCGGGCGTGTCCTAAAGATGATTTTACATTGCCTCATATTGACGTACTCATTGATAACACAGCTGGCTATGAGACTTTATCATTTATGGATGGGTTTTCAGGATACAATCAGATCAAGTTAGCATAAGAAGATCAGGAGAAGACATCATTCACTACACCTTGGGGAACATACTGCTATGTTGTTATGCCATTTGGATTAAAGAATGCTGGAGCCACTTATCAGAGGGCTATGATGGCAATATTTCACGACATGATGCACATAGATCTAGAAGTGTATGTGGATGATTTGTTGGTTAAATCTAAGACGAAGGCAGAGCATGCCAACGTTTTGGCAAGAGTGTTAGAGAGATCAAGGGAGTATCAGTTGAAGATGAACCCCAAGAAATGTGTATTCGGGGTATCTTCAGGGAAATTACTTGGGTTCATTGTCAGCAAATGGGGAATTGAGATCGATCCCAACAAGGCGAAGGCTATCAAAGAAATGCTACCTCCCAAGAACTTGAAGGAGTTAAGAGGATTAATCGGGAGGTTGCAATTTATTCGTCGTTTTGTCTCCCAACACTCACAAAGGTGTAAGCCGTTCTACGAGCTTACCAAGCCGGGAGTCAAATTCGATTGGGATGATAAGTGTCAAGAGGCATTCGATGGATTAAAGAATTATTTGGCAAGTCCTCCTGTTTTGAGACCACCATCTCCAGGCAAACCATTGATACTTCACATTTCTGTCCTGGATGATGCAGTGGGGGTTGTCCTAGCACAAGAGGATGAAGAAGGAAAGGAGAGGGCAGCCTACTATCTATCTAAACTTCTCAACCCCGCTGAACAGAGATATACAGCGATGGAGAAAACTTGTGCAGCATTGGTTTGGGTTATTCAGAAATTGAAGCATTATTTTCTAACCCATGAAATCCATCTCATCGCTAGGATGAATCCGATCAAGTTTCTTCTGGAGAAATCGGTTCTTACTGATAGGTTAGCGCGATGGCAAAGCTTTCTATCTCAATTCGATATCACTTACATTCAGCAGAAAGCGATCAAAAGCTATGCCATAGCAGAACACCTCGCTCATCACCCCCTTCCTCGTTTTGATCCAGTCCAGTCAGAGTTTCCAAATGAGGAACTGATGTCCATAGACCAAATCAGAGATGATATGTGGACTCTGCATTTTGACAGAGCTCTGAATTCCCATGGAAAGGGTATTGGCATTGTTCTGTTATCACCCGAAGGTATCACCATTCCACAAGCCTTTCAGCTTGACTTTCCAGTCACCAACAATATAGCTGAATACGAGGCGCTCCTTGCTGGCCTCGAGGCTGCTCATTCCCATGGTGTTACCAAACTCAGGATTGTGGGTGATAGCCAATTGATTCTTCGCCAAGTGTTAACCAAGTATCGAACCCTTGATCCTAAACTCAAGTCTTATCAAGAATTTACTTCTGCTTATTCAAAGCTTTTTACCAAATTGATCTTCGTCTATGTCCCTAAGAATCAGAACATCTTAGCTGACGCTCTAGCCTCACTCGCATCTTCTCTTGATTTTCCAATCAACAGGCAATCTGAATCAATCATAGTTCATAGGCGTCTTTCACCTGCCGTGAAAGACCCTTCATTTCTGAGAACCAAAGGAAAGTTGCTGAAGAAGGTCAGAGATGGAGATATCGTGGAAAAGAGAGAAATCATGTTGATGGAGCTGTTAGAAGAGATGGATGATGAACAGAAGCCATGGTATTATGAAATTGCCAAATATTGTGAAGATCAATCGTATCCTGAAGAAGCCACAGCTGAGGAGAAAAGGGCTATCAGGAGAGTTGATCAACGATACACCCTAGTTGGGGGAGCACTGTACAAAAGAGGTTTTGATGGAGTTCTTCTGAGATGTCTGGACGAAGATGAGATTTGGAAGGATATGGAAGGAGCTCATGCTGGAATTTGTGGTGGCCATATTAATGGACAAATGCTAGCAAAGAAGATCCTTAGACAAGGATTTTATTGGCCAACCATGGAAGAAGACTGTGTAGGATATGTCCGTAGGTGTGCTAAGTGCCAACTTCACGCCGACAAAATTCATTCTCCTGCATCTTCACTCCATCCTGTTTCCTCCCCATGGCCTTTCTCCATGTGGGCTTTCGATATCATTGGACCCCTTGGCAATTCCGATTCCGGCATCAAGCAAAAATCTTTCATCCTCATGGCAACGGAATACTTCACCAAGTGGCAGAAGCTGAAGCATACACGGAAGTCAAAGCATCAACCGTCTGCAAGTTCATCATGAGGAACATCATCACCAGATTTGGAATTCCAAGCACCATGGTCACCGACAATGGACCGCAGTTCGTGTCACAAGAATTGAAAGACCTTTGCAACAGGTACAAAATTGCATTGCATCATTCATCTCCTTATTATCTGCAAGGCAATGGCCAAGCAAAGGCAACTAATAAGACTTTGATAAAAATCATCAAAAAGACATGCAAATCTAACAAGTTCACAGACTAGCCAGAAAAATTGGTTGAGGCTCTATGGGCCTACCGAACTTCAATCCGCACGCCCACTGGGCAAACTCCTTATTCCTTAACATTTGGAATGGAGGCGGTAGTTCCATACGAGATCCTTATACCGTCATTAAGAGTACAATTGAACAAGGAATTCTCCATTGATGAACATCGTTCAGCACTCCTTGCTCAATTGGAACTCTTAGACGAGAGAAGATGGTCAGCTGCTAATCATGCAAGAGTTTATCAAAATAGACTAGCACGTTTTTATCAAAAGAAAGTCATTGAACGTAAGTTCAAAGTTGGTGAAATGGTTGTCAAAAGGATTTTTGTAAAACCTGGTAGTCCACGTTCCAAGCTCCAACCCAACTGGGAAGGACCTTATGTCATATCACATACTTTTCCTGGTAACGCTTATCGCCTTGTCAATGCAGAGGGAGAAGAGCTAACTCACCCCTAGAATGGTTTGCATCTTAAGAAATACTACCCTTAGGTTAAAGAGTCGATCAGCATGGTACAAAGACCAGTGGAATCATAAAATTTAGAAACTCAAATTTCCTTATCAGTCTGGATAATTTAATTCCAAACACATTACTACACATACTGACACGTTTGATTCGTGAGTAACAAGAGATGCCAAGTCCTAAGGAATACCGAAAGCTTGACTGAAAGTGTAAAGTACAAATCATTCTTTTTAAGCAAAATTCTATTTTTTTTACACTCGGCCCATGATGTCGGAACGAGGCCTAGAATAGACTACCAAGAATACCCGCCATCTTAGTAGGAGGCCGTTATAAGAAAAAAGGGGGAGATCTGTCCCAAAGAAAAGAAAAGAAAAGCAAAGCAAAGGCAAAAGCCAAACGTCAAATCAAAAGGTCATTACACTACAAACGTTACATCAAGGCCATGAAATGAAACAAAAGGGAACGCAAGGTCGATAAATACCCCGGAAAGAAAATGACCGAACCCCAACAGATATTAGGGTAGGAAAGGAACATCTTTTTAGATCTCCGGAACCTTCTCATGAGCTTTCTAAAGCAATTCTTCCTTTCTTTTTAAAGAGACGTACACCAAACTTGAGGAACGGCCGAGATTGACTAAGGGACAAATCATCAAATGGGATCACGAATAGAAACACAAATTCAAACACAATGGGTTTAAGTTAAATTATTAAAGAACAATTTGGGAATTAAGTTCATAAATGAATATGATCTTTTGATCTGAGTACCATGCTGGTCTTTAGTTTACACCATATTTCAAAAATCCAAAAAAAATACGTATGTCAAAATCCAAAAAAAATATACATATGTCAAAATAAAAAAAGGTACGTATTTCAAAAGCTAAAAAAAATACATATCTCAAAATTCAAAAAAAAATACATATTTCAAAACCCAAAAAAGTACATATTTCAAAACAACAAAAATATTTCAATTAGCATCTGCTTATTACATTTGGTATACTTCATTCCTTTTATTTTCAGTGAGCATTTGTCTGCTTGCATGTTGCATTTTGCTTATTCATATTACCTTTGTTAATAAAGACTATGCCCATTGACCCTTCCACCAAGAAAGAGATTGATTGACCGTCCACTCGGTCAGGCAAGGAGCTAAGCCTAAATAGATACTTGACTTGTTTGTTAAGTGATGTGCAGGACACAAGGCAAACACATGAGACACAAGGTTGGAGGCCAAAAGTTTCATGTATATATATCATCAAAAGATGTTTGTACATGATACACAAAAGAAAAGAAAAGTACATATAGCCCTCAAGGCTGGCTCTCTCCCGCCCCCTCGTCGAGCTGACTCTGAGCCTCATCAGGCGCATCCGGCGGTGGAGCTCTAGGAGGTGGTGGTCCCATCAGACTTGGACCAACTTGGCCTGATGATATGGCCACGCTCGCGGTGAATGCACTCCCGTGCCCCCTTTCCTGCGCTCGCTAGCGGGCACGTCGGTAACACTCCTCCACGCTGCGTCGCTCGTGCTCTGCAACGCCAACCTGGATCCGGAGAGCAGTCATCTCAGCATCCATCTTCTGCCGCTCCTGCCTCTCCCGCTCTCGCTCCTCAGTATTGAACTCCAGTCGGGACTGGAGGCGTGAGAACTCACGATGAAGATCCCCGGTGGAGAGGCGAGCCACTTGGTCCTCGAGTTCGCGAACCCGAGCCGCATCCACTTCAGCCCTCTGAAGGGCTTCATGAAGCTCAGCAACTTGCAGGGGAGACCATTGTTAGTCCAAGGCAGTCAAGCAATCAACATCAGATTCAGAAATCAAAGGAAGTAACCAAACTTACTCGAGTGGCGCGATCCTCCTCTGCAAGGGAAGCTCGGTGGATAGCGGACGCAAGCTGACTCTAGAGGTATGCCAGAGCAGCCTCATGAGCGGCAGAAGAGGAAGATGATGATGCTCCATGTGTAGGGGGAGCCGCCTGGGTGTAGACGACTCGCTGCACCAAAAGACAACCATCAGCGGTTAATCGTCAAAACAAATTAATTAACTAAAACATCCATTCATATTCATGCATACATACCAGGTCGAAGAGCTCCTTCTGGACCTGCTCCAGCTGGGCCTCCGCATCATGTAGGCGGGTCCGGAGGTCGATGATCACGGCATCTCGTGCATCCTGCATACCATACATACATACATTCATTCACAAATATAAATTAAGATAATAATAAAATGAAAGACGCATAAAAGCATACTTACATCGAGTGGTCGGAGGAGCCGAAGCTGATCGGCGTAGTCGGCCCGGTACTGCTGGAGGTAGGCCTCGCTACTCTCTGCCCGGGACTCCACCCTAATGCCACGGCGGTGCCAGTCCTCGTGCTGCTCCGGGAACTTGGCACGCCAGTCAGTGAGGGCTTGCTTGCCCCTCATGCTCCTCCCGACGCCCTCCGGGACCTCATCGTCGATCCACTCCTGGTGGAGGCCCAGCGTCCTCATCACGAGCCGCAGGCAGAGCGGCTCGATCTCGTTGAGGCAATGCAGCCACATTTGCCTCCCGAACCGTCTCCGGCCAGCCGTCACCCACGGCTAACCCTCCTCGCGCATGCCTAAGTACGGGCGCCAAATCACCTGCATATAAATTAGATGCATTCATATAAATAATTTTGCATTTAATAAAGGAAAGATTGCATTTAATGAATAAAATTGAACAAGTTAAAAACTCACCAGAAGCTCCGGGTAGTCGAGGAACTGACGGCGGAGGGCCGTCAGCTGGTGGTGCTGAGGTGCTGTGTCCACTATCGGCTGCCAACTGCAGGCCAATGGGACAGCACCCGGTCGCACGATCCTCGCTCTGCCGAGCGGAAAGTAATGGTAGCTCCATACCTGCATACATGGACATATAGGTTAGTAAAGCATCATATCACATTGCATTGCATAAACAAATAATAAAATGACTTAATACCTATAGGAATGGCGAAAAACCACTGACGGTTGTCTCACGGTCCGGTGTGACCGCAGAAAGATCAGCAAAGAGGTGGGCCAGAAGGGCCGCACCCCAGGCATACTCCCCTAGACTGTGTAAATCATCTTACAAATACATAAATCTACAGTGGATATGGTCGCCCTTCGTACCGAAGAGCAACCGACCGAAGAAAAAGACTAAGAAGACTCTCAACTGCCTATCTACCTCCTCCTCCTGACTAGGGTCGCTACAATATACAGAGGAGGATGACTCTGCTAATCTATCCTTACACTCTGCCTGGGACTCATCAGATCGCCGCCGGGGCTCATCTAATCCTAGGGCAGCCTCCACCTCTACCCTAGGGACCATCCTAGACTCCCTGCCTAGACTGGACACCTCTATACCTAATAGTTCCTTTGCCAATCCCTGGTAGTTGGGGTAAGTCACCCCACTTACCGGTCGGCCCTCTACCCTGAGGCCAGTGATCCTGGCCACATCCTCTAGGGTGGGGACCATATGTCCCCACGGCATTAGGAAAGCCCGGCTTTCCGCATGCCACCTCTTCTGCAGCGCCTGCAGGAGGACTAGATCGAGCCAAAATGGCTCGATATCTAAGACTTCACCGAACCCTATCCGGCGCAGGCGCGCCTTCTGGAAGTCCGGGAGTCCCCTATAGGCACCTATTACTAAGTCCCAGGAGATCCTCGCCCTCATAGTTCCCTGCAATTGAAAACAAGGAATTTCATCAGTAAAATATTTCTGGATTGAAAGGCATCGAGCCACATGGACGTCTATTGAAAGACGTCCACAGGTCCTGACGTGCTTTGGATATTTTCTGCCTAATTAAAATTGAGAATTTTACCCTGAATGCTGTTGGACCAGGGCGACGCCGTTTGAACGGTGTCACCTGGTCTGGACGCCTTTCAAGGCTGAATTCCGAGTTCTTGAAGAACCCCTTTCTTCCCTCCTTTGCTCACTCCGTTCAAACCATCAAGACTCACCATGTGGAGGTCGCCCTCCCCTTCCTCTTCCACGGCCAATGGCGCCGGAGGAGCCTCCTCCTCCTCTAAGAACGCCACCGCCTCGGCGAGTGCAGCCGGCACCTCTTCGGGGGCTTCTTCCTCGCGAACCGCCATCCGCCGCCTCTTGGCCAAGGCCTTGGTCTTGCGGGAACCTTCGCTGCGCTCCATGATCCGAGTTAAGGGGGTTTTGAGAGAGAGAGAGGGCTAGATCGCCGGAGAGTCGCCGGAAAGGAGAGTTTGAGGAGAGAGAATGCAAAGGGAGAAAGTGAGGAAGAAAGGGGGCTTTCGCGGGTCTGTAAACAGAGGATTGAAAGGCGTCGTGTCACAACGATGCGTTTCATGGCGCATAAGTTGAGGCGGCAAGGCCAGCTGTTTGAAATTGAGTGAAAGGCGTCCACCCCTCGCAACGCGTTTCAGGTTACCGCCAATTCTGGTAAGAATCGTACAAGGCTTATTAAAGACGTCTACCCTTAAAGATGCGTTTCAGAGGATTAATCAGGGAATTGATGGCAGAATTCTGGAAAAAGGAAGAGAGAGAGTTGAAAGGCGTCGTGTGTAATAGACGCAATTTAAGTTTAAATCGAGATTTTGAGGATTAATCTGAATTTTGGAAATTGAATTATCTTTGAAAGGCGTCTTTCTGAGTGGACGCGTTTTGAATTTAACAAACCCGAACTGTCATATTTTAAGGAAAAATTCAGTTTTTGCTAAGGAAAAAATCATGAACACATCACAGGAAGTTGAAGAAAGATTTCAAGGCATGAAAAATGATTCTTTATTCAATAAAATCTTTTATTACATCAAAAAGAAAAAGAAAAGAAAAGAGGACACTTAAGAAAGAATTTCATGAAGTCCTTGAATGTATGGAAATTTCAGTCCTCTATCACTATTTTTAGAGGATTTTACACGATAACTGAAGCCAAGGTTCCACAAAATGGTAATAAGTTCTGTGGCTTCATAGTCTTCATCGGATTCCAAGGCACGCCTCTTGCTCGGGGATGTAAGGGAGAACTCGGGGAATTCATGACGATTCAGGCTGAGCTGAGTAAGGCACCGATGGGGGTTGTACAGCACAAGCTCAGTAGTCCCAATCAACTTAAGTTCTGCTCCCGCTGCACGGCGTACTCTGATGGGCTTTCCAACAAGAGAAAGTGGAGAAGAGTCAACCATGTTGGACGACATGCATCTCAGGAACTCCCTCCAGTCGGCTCGGGTCTTGAGCTTTGGTACTTTGTTGACCATGCGCTCGTTGAATTTCACGATGTTGGCGATGCAGATTTGAGACGGTCTTGGTGACATCCTCGTGCAATACTCAAACTTGAAGTGTAGCTCGACCCACAAGGCGAAAAGTAACATGCACCCGTAAGGAGGTCGACCCGTTGACGCCGCAGAAAGACCGCTGTAAAGGTAAGCCAAGATCACAGTGCTAATGGATTTACCTTCGAAGATCGCGTAGATAGCACTGACCTGATCATCTTCTAGAATGTTGTCTTACGCGGGAAAGAGCAAAGCCCCGGCAAGGCATGTGACGAAAGCTTTCATCACATCTTCAGCTACATCCTCCCTTAGATCATCGATCTCGTACAAAGTCCATTCAGCGAGCTTTGCAAGGTTGATCCCTTTATTGGTAAGGCATCCTTCAGCTTCTGAGGGATCCTTCATGATTGATGTCAACAATTGTTGACCGATGATCCGCTCTCTCATCAAAGCCATCTTGTCCTTGGTCTTTGGAAGACCCAACAAGAGCTCCGCCTCTTCTAAAAGGATAGTGCACTCGAATTGAGGGAAAAGGAACGTATGGGTTTGAGGATGCCACTGTTCGATCAAGGCACCCATGGCCGCCCAATCCACGTTCGAGCTTTTGTAGTGTTTGGCATGCACTACCAATCCTTGAAGATTCCACTTCGAGATGAAGGCTTGCATGGAAAGTTTAAGACTTTTGGCGAGTTTGTGAATCCAAGGGAGAGAAGTGAATCTCCTTGGGCCGGGAAATATGGGATATGCCTGGAATAATAAAAACAAAAGAAAGGATCAATTGAAGAGCTTGAAGAACATGAAGAACATGGAAGAAAAAGAGGAGTTTGAAGAAGAAGAATTGAAGGAAAGCTAATTCAACTTACTTGGAGATTGGGATCCCTTCCAATAAGGTGATTCTCTATGTGGGAGATCTTCTCCAGCGACCTCTTCATCCTCTTGTTTGAAGAACTCATCATCTTTCCCGGATTCCTTCCTTCTTGAAGCTTGAAGAGCTTGAAAACCTTGGAAAAGCCTTAAACCTTGAAGAAAAACTCAACCTTGGATCTCTAGATTGTGGTAGGATTGCTTGGAAACAAGTTAGTGATGTTTATATAGAAGGAATTGCGATCCTAGGAAGACTTTTCCGGATTGGAAAAGGGATGTGCATTGGAAGAGTTGGAATCCGAGTAGAGAACAACCAGAAATCTATTTCTGCGACTGAAAAGGCGTCGTGGACAAGCGACGCATTTTAGACAGTTAAAGGGCGTCGGCTCGACACGACGCATTTCAAGCTTTCTGTCATTTTTCCGAAATTCCATATTTTGATGCTTAATTAAATGCTTGTTTGACTGATGAAAATTTTGAGTGCAGGGAAATTAAAGAAAACCCAAATGAAGCTGGAAATATCGAGAAGATCCCATTATGGGAGTTTATAAGTCTCAACCGTGGCTAAAAAGACGGTTATTTCTACCCTTGTATTATTCCATGTAATTCATTTGCATTATTATATGTTAAATATTTATTAGAGCATATCAAGGACCTTGTGGTTTTGATAAAACTGGAATTTGAGTTCCCCTATAACAAAAACAGTGATAATTCCAGAGAATTCTTAATCGCACGGATAGGCCGTTGGATTGTTAATTAGTGGGGATGATGGTTCTACTTTTGTGAAACGGTGCGTGGATAAACGAGCTTCGGCTTAGCACTGAATTACAAGAATTGGTATCTTGACTCATTAATGACAATTTAACAATATTATCCTTGATTAATTTATATTTTATTTGACTTTATATTTTTCTTTTAGCCCAGCATGTATCATATAGGTCTTTGAAATCATTGTGATAAGAATTAATTATTGATTAAGTTTCAGACAATAAATCAAATAATCCCAACATGATATGAAATATTCCATTCTGAATTGAGTATCTTGATTATCTTTGAGGCTCGCTTAAAGATATCATTGGAATTCTATCCTTTCTTGGATTCTTTATCCAATATTTCTTGTTTTTTTTTAAGATCCATCATGGCTGCAGCATGTCCACATTGGCTGGCAAACGCTCCCCATGATGAAACCTACAGTGTCTACGACCTGGGGTACTTCCCACTCCGTGGAGGTTGATCGACTTTATTTTATTTCCTTGTCTACTTCATCCAGACAGGATTGATTCCATTGATCTCTTTGAACTATCTTCATCGATGATTTTGAGAAAAATTCCAATTATGTGATGTTAAGAGCGTGTCTCATCACACCTTGGCATCACCTTTTCAGTACATTCCATTTCATTTCACTCCCTTGCAAAGACGATGCCAAGGTGAGGCAGCTGTAGACACGCTAATTTTGACATCATTTCGAGTAAATTTCATATCATATAATAATGCCTCAAAATGGTCTGATATTTAATCATTGGTTAGTTTTTATTGATCTTTTTAAATTAATTATCTAAAAGTATCGGGTCAAGCAGACATGATTTAAGTTAATTAATTAAATTGATTTTAACTCAAATTTCAATTAAAATATGAAGAAGTCTAAAAGACGTCGACCTGTGTGGACGCCATTTAGAGTTTTTTCTTATTTTAATGTTTAAATTTGAATTTTAATCAGCTGATTAATTAGCTAAAAGACGTCTTCAAAACACGACACGATTTAGGTTTCCTAAGTTGTTTCTACCTCTCTTCCGGATGTTTATCCTTATCTTAATTAGTGTAAAAGGCGTCTACAAGTGGCGACGCATTTTATCTAATTATAGATAAAGATAAATTTTTCCCGGATGTTTATCTTTATCCTAATCAATCTGAAAGGCGTCTTCCATGGGTGACGCGTTTTATATAATTACAGATAAAGATGAATTAATCTGTATTTATCTGTTGGTTAAGATGGATAAATCTCGAAATTTCTCCATGTAAATCCGCGGACGCAAAGCAGTCTATAAATACCCTGCCTCTTGAATGGGTGAAAGAGTTAGTGATTGAAGTGATATCAGAGTGATAATTGAGTGAAAATCGAAGCAACAACGTCTAAACGCTGAAGTGCTGCTGTTTCCAGAAGTTGACGTCCATTCTTCATCATTCTTCATCCATCCAAGACCAAGGCTTCCAGGGGCCATCCATCATTAGCCTTCAATTCAATTCCTGCACTCTATTTCATATTTTTCATCTCCTTAGTCTTACATTCTTCATCACATCACTCCATGCAACACATACAACACTGGCATCATTTTCAATACCTATTTGATAAGAGGTTTAAAAGACCATCCCAACAAGTGAGTTTTCTTGTTTAGTTGCATGTTTAAAGCTTTGTCTAGAATAGATACTACTTTTTTCTAAGTTCTCACCATTGTTCTTTCTTTCTATTTCTTGCAAGGTATAAAGAAAAATAAAAGAGGAGGAAATCAATAGCAAGCAACAAGGACTCTGGACGATCCTCAAAACTCAACAGCAGTCGAAGCAAGAACAAAGACAAGAAAGGGCTCTCTTTTTTCAGCCGGCTGAAGGAGGAGAACCAAGAATTCAATATCTCCCACATCCAAACAGGTAGGCGATCAAACTCTTTATTTTGGAACTTTTAAGTCAAAAGTTTCTGGCGATCACATCACTTAGTTTCTTTTTAATAGGATTATTTTGCACTTAAACAACATAGTTTTTCATGATAATCACACACTCATTTTAAGCACCCACAATTGCTTCTGGTTTTAAAGCACGATGGATATCATTAAGGTGCTATCCCTTGAGAGGGGGGAGAAGTAGAAGATCATCCCAAAGGGTGAATGTGTTAATGTGGATAGAGAATCAATTCTAGAAAATGAGGATGGAAGGCTTAATACCTATGTCAGGATTAGCACATATGATGAGGAAGCAATAAATTAAGAATTGGAGGTAGCCCGAAACCTCTTTGTTGAGTTTGATAGACTAGCATATTGATTAAGCGAGGCCCAAATATCTTTAGAATATCAGAGCTTGTCAATGTAACTAATGACGTGGAATGAAAAGAGACAGAGAATGAAGAGAAGCAGTCTCTGAAGAGTGAAAATCTATTTTTGAAGAAGAAATAACTAAAGGAAAAGTGTTATGTGATCCTCCATAGCCAATTGGAAGCAGAAAGTGGAAATAAGGATGCGTTCACTTATGATGGGTAGTGTAAAAACAACAGTTGACTTCATCTTGTCCATCGGTTCAACAAAATCCAAAATTTGAAAAATTGACTGGCAAATTAAGTCAGAGTTCAAGCATGGAAATTTCAAGAAAGGGCAGGTGCCAGCCAGCTTTTGGGAGACACTTTATTCACAAGCACATGTTATTTCCTCTACTACTTGGGAGTGAAGGACAAGTAAATAAGGTAAAAATAGCTTCGGCCTATTTATGCCAAGGTGGCCTAAAAAGCCCAACATAAGCATCCCTATATAGGCCCAATTGTCCATGATTATAAAGACAACTTCATCCCATGGATAGTGACCAATCTATGATGAGGATTATGCTTAATGTAGTGGTTGAAAGGGTTCTTTTGAAATTGCTTAATTGATTTGCAAGCAGGGGTACAAACGAGCTAAGTCGAGTTGAGTTTTGTCTTGTTCAAACTTGGTTCGAGTAAATTTTAATTGATCTGGGTATTCATGATGGTTATTCAAGATCGGCTCACTTAGATATTGAACGAGCTCAAGCTGCGTATCAAGTAGCTTGAGAGCTCAATGAATCTTTGATATATTTAGTCTAAATTTTTTAATATTCAACTTATGAACTTGACCAAATCATGAAACTCTATAAGATATTAATATCTTGTTAACTAAGCTTACTCATGAATAAAATACTTAAATAGTACTTAAAAAGAGGTTTTAATGAATACTTAAATGGGCTCTTAATGTCTATGCAACAAGCGCTTAACGAGTACTTAAATGAGCTTATTCATGAACATAATTGAGTCGAGCTTGCATGTGTTCAAACTTGACTTGTTTAATGGATCAAGTATAATTTTTTGTTCAAACTCGTTTGCTTCACTTAATAAATGATCTAAGCCAAGCGATTATAAAGTAGTCTCACAAGTTGTTCATTGAGTGTATTGATTCGTTTGTAGCCCTGTGCAAGGTAGGAACTAAAAGAGCATTGTGAATGGAGAACTGGACACTAATAACACAACCGACCATTGGAAAGGTCCATAGAGTGGGGGCCTGTAACTCCCCCCACAACTAAATAACAATTGCAATAAGTCTCATTTACTGCCTACCACATAAAATAAAACTTATCAAGATAAATGTCTAATATGGAGAAGATATCCCATTGGATACTGAAGGATGAGAATTTCATTCAGCCCAATAGCATGTGGGCCGAACCAATTGTACAGCCTTAGGACTAGGCTATATGCCCCAGGGCCTTGGAATAGCAGGGAACCAAGAGAACCCCGTCTAGGCTCGAGGCAATTCGATAATCCAAAAAGAAAGCGGCCTACTTAGGGGGCCCATTCCAAGTCCATCCCCTAAGGGGGACCCCCCCCTTTTATAGTTCGAAGCAAACCAAAATCTCACGAGGGAAATATTTCAATCAGTTCAGGAGAGTTTGATCACGACTGGCTTTCCACTAAGGGAAGCCAGAAGAATCCGTCAAGATACGGATGCCTTCACTACCAAGAATCCTAACGATTTCAGACTCGAAGGAGAAATTTGGTTAGATCTACTCTTCCTTATTGGAAATGCCCCATAGAAGCCCCTAAACTACTATATAAAGACCCTTGGTTCAACCTCACCAGGTACGTTTTCAAAACCCCAGTCATCCTCTCTATTTCCAAGTGACCCTACACTTTTTGACTTAAGCATCGGAGTGAGATACCTTAGTTTATTGCCGAGCGCCCTTAATAGTGTTCTTTCTTATAGGACCATCCATTCTTAGCCTCCCAATACTTAGAGGAGGATCTTGATCACAGGAGACAAAATTTTGACCCAACATCTTTTGAGGTCATCTGTAGGAAACGCAAGCCAAAACCCATGCTATATGCAAATAGCAGTCGAGCTTCCAAGCAGAAGGAGGTGTCTGCCATCGGTGCAACATTCTCGCTACCTCTAGCCATTGAGCTTCTGGGCAAGCCGACACTGGACCATGGTGACAACTTCGCCCTCCCACTAAAGGTATGCATCAGCTACCTCCAGTGCCCAAGTTCTAAACTTTGATCAATATGATTCAGCAGCTAGAAGCAAAAGTCGATTGACTCGAGGGAGTGGATCTTCACGGGAGTGTAGATGTTCAAGAAGTCCTTCATGAAGACACTATAGGCCCCATATCACCCAGAGGCCTCATAGTCAAGAGAATCTAATGCCTCCACCACCACCACAAAATGGCCCAAGCCAGATGAGGGCCAAGGACCATCGCGTGAGCAATTGGAAAGAGGCTACCCCTCCGCCCGTTGCTCGCCTAGTCGACTTGGAGTCACGAACCTCTGCAGACCAAGGCATCACGCCGCCACGACCAAAAGCATGATGCCCCCACCAACAGTAGTTCTTCCTCTCAGTCATCCTCGACTCTTCGACCAAGCATTCTTGTGTCTCTTCCCATTCGGGGTTTTCGGCTTCGTCTCAACGGCAACGTGCTAAGTCTCACCGGCACTCTCGACTCACCACCTTCCCTTTGGGGAAAGCAGGTTCAGAAGCTTGAGGAACGAGTAAAGAGACTATTTTTCCATAGTCAAAAAGCCAGGCTAGATGACTTGGCAGCCAAGGGCTCTTATTTCACCAAAATGGTCAAGAGGAGCCCTTGCCCCCATCTTTTAGGAGGTCGAATCTAAAAGCTAATGAAAGAATGAAGGATCCGGATGATCACTGACAGATGTTTGAGAGTACGTTCTTCGTGCTAAACATGCCTGATGAAATCAATTGTCGAGCTTTCCCGACCACATTAGAAGGAAACACTCGACAATGGTTCAGCCAGTTAAAGCCCAACTCCATCGACAATTTTAGAGAGTTGTGACATTCCATCCGGAATAATTTCAGTGCCAACAGGCACATGTGAGTGACTATTGCGTGATTGTCGTCTTTGCGCCAAAAGAAGGACAAGTCCCTCTGCAAGTATTAGGCATGTTTCCATGAAGCAGCCCTAAAAATCTTGAACCTAGACGTTCCAAATACAGCACAATATTTCATCACCAAATCAATGAGCTAGCAAGCTTAGTTTGAGTTAAGCAAAGATCTATCGATCGATTTTCCTTAGTTTGAGTTAAGCAAAGAACTCCCAATCGAATTTTGACTTTTTTTACGAAGTCAATCTATGTATTAACAGCAAAGAGCTGCTCCTTACCTACAAGACTCTTCAATAGAACCCTAAAGGTGAGGACAAATGCGAGGAGCAATTGGCGACAGAGTGGAAAAATGACGCCTTGATCGTGACCAAGTTGGTTGGCCAACCAAGGATCGACACTAAGAACAAATTGAAGGTTAGGGGGTTACACTCTCTTAAATACCTTGATCGACTGGATCCTCCAAGGATTCAAAGATGAAGGCTACATTCGTTGGTCAAAGAAGATGAAACTGGTGCCTAGAGCAGAAAAGACAGGAAGAATCTGAGCCTTCCATAATGAGTACGGCCACTTCACGTCATAATGCCATGATCTAATGAGAGAAATCAAAGCCTTGATATGTCGTGGGTGATTGAAAAAGTACGTCACCAGCAACGATGGACAGGTGATAAGTTAGTATTTTATATTATTAAAAGAACAAATGCATGCAATATATTTATGTTTATGATGTTAAAAATAGCATGACATGATAGACAACTTCGTACCGATTCCAACGGTACCAATTTCGTCAAATTCTGAGTTAAAAATATCATCATTTCATGTATTTGCGGTTTTCTCAGCATAACCGTGAGAAATCAATTTATTTAAGTATAAATGTAATTTTATTCATGATAATATCCTAATTTACATTTATTTTATGTAAACAGGACATAAAGAAGATGCAGTGCAATTAGTTAAGTTTCTAGTCCTTTGTGGGAAGGATGGGAGTTCGAATCCCAGCTAAATCAATTTTATTTTGGCAAAAATACTAAAGCGGGGGTAAAAGGGTCTTTTTTTAACCTAAATGGTTGCCCTAATTCTTACCCAAGAAGAGAACAAGAGGAGCCAGCCGTCATCTACTTTCTTCCTTTCTTTATTTTAAAAATTCTCTCTCCCTTTTTAAGAAGTCTCTCCTTCCTTCCTTCTTTCCACCCCCCCTACTTTTCTTCTCCCTCCTGCATTCTCTCCCCTTTCTCCCTCACTTTTTCTCCCTCTCTGCTACAGTACCCTAGGGTACTGTAGCTACAGTACCACGGTACTATAGCACTCTTTCTCTCTCTCTCTCTCTCGCTCTCTCTCTCTCTCTCTCTACATCTCTCCCAAACCGGCAGCTGTCAAGGGCAAGAGGTGGACTCAAGGCACTGCAACTGACTATTGAAAGGAGTCTAGGGCGGCCAAGGATCCATGCAAAGGGCGACGACGGCTGCAAGCACTAGTTTTCTCTCTCCATCGCCTCTCTCTCTAGTTTTTGAGTTCTCCATGTTACACTGTATTTCGAATATTTTCTGTAAAAGTTTTCTTATAAAAGTCATGTTATATTTTTATTTTCAATGTCTTTGTAAAATTTCATATATTTCTGTGAATGAATGACAGTAGCTTCTTTGAAAAAAGTTATCTTTTATCCCTCTTTTTGTTCTAAAACTTTTATTTTTTCTACTTTTGACATTACTCAAACTTTATATTCTACTTTTAATTAGTATTTTAGAGGTAGTCTTAATTCCGTAGATGGTCTGATTATACTCGTTTAGGGGTGCTCCCTTTGTGAGTTCATAGCAAGTCCGATTAGTTTCAATTGTTGTTTATTAAATCATCATGCTCCATCTTCTTTCTTCTCTGACTTTCCTATTAAAAAATCTAAAGTTTTCAACTTTAAAAAATCTATTTCCCTGTGGATTCGACTCGGACTCACCATTGCTATTGTTAAAGTTTAATTTGAATGAGCCGATTAATTTAGATTGTTAGCTTTGATTTTTAACGACACAATCTTAAGCTATCAATTTTTGGCGCCGTTGCCGGGGAATTAGATTTTTAATTTTGATTATTTTGGATTTAGTGTAATATTCTTTAGCTAACCTTCTTTTTCTTATTTTTGTAGGTATTTTGAAAAAAAAAATGGAAAGCGAAATCATTGGTAAGTATGTTCCAACCTTCCCTTGTTCATTTTCATTAATTTAGTTAGTTTCTTTTTTGTAGTTTCTAATTTAGATAGATTTTCATTAATTAAAAGAATAAAATTCAAATTCAAATTTAAAAATTGTGATTCGAAGATTAGAAACCATCTACGTTAAGGCATTCATCATTTAGGAAAGCATGAGTTAGTTTCCTTTCATAGTCATTTCCAATTTTCGTTGAAGATTGCGGGGGAAAGGTACGTGTTTCATTTATAGCATGTCATTCATGATTGCATCAAATACCCCTTACTTGATTTGACTGTTGCATTACATTGAAAAAAAAAAAAAGACTTTTAAGAGCAATTCTCATAACAACATAAGGTGGGGATTTCATCACCCTTCCTTAGCTCACAAATCACCTTCCTTGCATTGACATTTCCTAAACTTAATAAAAGCAAGTCGAAAGGGACCCCAGGGTTCACACTGTGCATGGTTTAAATCTCGGGTTACCTCTATTTTGGGCAACGGTGTCTAGGTTAGAGGTTAAAAGGCAAACGCCTAAGCGGGAAAGTGGTTTCTTAATTAGGTCCCTACAAAAGTAGGGGGAGCCTGCCACTACCCCACCTCTTACCTGGCCGTTGACTGATTGTGATTCTGACTTGTGGTGGACCCCATTCACTTTGTGAGGAAATTCACATAGAAGTTTAGGTAATTAGGTTAAGATTGTTTGATAATTTGTTTGCATTTATAAAAAAAAAAAAAAGAGTGAAAGAAAAGAAAAATCAAATCCTTCTTCTCTCTCTTCGTCCTAGTGCATACAAGGTAGGAGATCTCAAAGTCCAAACCTTCTAGGACTGATTGCTGAAATTGAGAGAATTATCCATCAAAGAAACCCACTTCAAGATCAAATGGCCGATAATCAGCAGCCACCGAAGCAAATGAAGGATTATTTCATTCCAAATCAATATCAACCTTCATCTTATATTCACCTTCCTCAGAACCCGACCAATTAATATGAGATTAAATCAAGTACCATTCAGATGCTTCCATCTTTTTATGGGAATACAAATGAAGATCCTTATAAGCATTTAGATGAATTTCTAGAAATTTGTTCCACAGTGAAAATCCAGAATTTCACCGATGATACCCTTAAGTTGACCCTATTCCCCTTCTCTCTGAAAGATAAAGCCAAATATTGGCTGGGGACTATAGGTAGGCCCATTAAGACATGGGAAGAAATGCAAAAAGAATTTCTAAAGAAGTTCTATCCCATAGGGCGGACCAATACCATGAGAAGGGTCATCACGAGTTTTACCCAAACTCCCGGGGAATTGATCCATAAATCTTGGGAAAGATTGAAAGAATTGCTTAGGAAATGTCCTCATCATGGGCTATCAAAGTGGCAAATTGTCCAAGCATTCTATGAAGGATTGTCTGAACAGTTCAGACAAATGGTGGATGCCTTATGTGGAGGGGCATTTATGATGAAAAATGAAGATGTGGCTTATGATCTATTTGAAATGTTAAGTGAAAATTCCATCAACCATGCCTCATTATCATCTTATGAGAGGTCTGTTGGGCCATCTAAGCGGGCTAGAATGTATGAACTTAAGGCTCGTGGAGAGCCCGAATCCATAATGGACATCAATCTGATCAATCAGAAATTGGATAAAGTAGACATCTTGGCCCAAAAGTTAGATCAACTCTTAGCCTTAAACAAGCAAGAACCTACCTATCCTACACCATCTAGTCTATATGAAGGCCCATCTTCCATCTCTCATGATATTTTTGCTTTGTGCGCAAGTCCGACCCATCAAGTGAATGAATGTCGAACTGCGGCCCAACTTCCACCATTCATTCAAGAACAAGTTCAGGCTGCCCAGGGATTCTCTAGGCCCAATAATGATCCATTCTCAAATACTTACAATTTGGGCTAGAGAAACCATCCTAATTTTCCATGGAAGAATCAACAGACCCCATTGCAAATACCTAATCTTCCCATGCATCATGCCCAAAAGCCCCAGAGCTCATTTCAACATCAGCCCAACTTCTACGGGAATTCACATGCTAGGGACCACAGGCTCAATTCTCTCAAGCCCAATTCTCTCAACCAGCCCACTATCAATCCTTCCAATTAGGGCAATCCACTCAATATCCTCCTCCACCAACTTATCAAGAACCTCCTCAGCCCAATTTTGATGACAAATTCACACAACTCGAACAACTTATCTTGACCCAACAACAGTCTATTTCTAAGTTGGAGAGTCAAATGGGGGAATTAGCTGAAGCCGCTATGAGGAGGGAAATGGGCCAACTTCCGAGTTAACCCATTGCTAATCCGAGAAATCAACCTCCAGGTTTTCCATCCCAATCGGGCTTTTTACCTCAACCTGGCCAATTAGCACAACCTAAAGGGCTACAATTTGAGAATGCTAAAGCTATTTCGACCCTTAGGAGTGGGAAGAGTTTGGAGAACCCACAGAAGGATGGGGAGTTAGCAGAAGGTTCCACTAGTGGGCCTCAGGAAATCGAAAGTGAAAGTGAGGGTGAGCCCAATATGGAGAAGTTGGAGGGAGATTCGAAAGGAAAAGGAAAGTTGGATGAAGGCCCAAGCTCATATCAACCACGGGTGTCATTCCCAAATGCTTTACTAGCCAAGCCCAATGCCAGGAAGAAATTGGCCCAGAATGAGGAGTTGATGGAATTATTTAAACAAGTTCAGATCAATATTCCACTCCTTGATGCTATCAAGCATGTGCCAGCTTATGCTAAGTTTTTGAAGGAATTGTGCACGCCGAGAAGGGAATCGAGATTGACTCCCGAAAAGGTTAGACTTTCAGAAGATGTTAGTGCAATTTTAATGAACCATCTACCCAAGAAGCTGAAGGATCCTGGGGCACCTTTGATTTCATGTGACATAGGTGGAGTCACACTTAATGACTGATTTCATGTGACCTTTGATTTCTGATTTCTGAGAGTACACCAATGACTGATTCATTCCCTGATGAGTATCTGCTGGCCATTTCTCACACTGTTACACCATGGTATGCTCATTTTGTCAATTACAAGGTGGCCAATCAACTTCCGGAAGGATGGATTAAAAGTGAGAAGGACAAATTCTTTTCCTAAGAGAAGTATTATTTCTGGGAAGATCCGGAACTATTCAAATTTTGTCCTGATCAAATCATTAGGCGATGTGTTCCTGAAGAAGAACAACATAGTGTTCTCAACTTCTGCCAAAATCTGGCTTGTGGGGGCCATTTCTCGGGGAAGAAAATTGCAGCCAAGGTCCTGCAAAGTTGTTTTTACTGGCCCACACTCTTTAAAGATGCCCATGAATTCAACAGAACTTGCCTCCTATGCCAGGCTGTAGGAAATATGACAAAAAGGGATATTATGCCACTCAACTCAATCTTGGTGGTTGAAGTTTTTGATGTTTGGGGGATAGACTTCATGGGACCTTTTCCACCTTCTTTTGGACATTCATATATCCTGGTAGCAGTGGATTATGTCTCTAAGTGGATTGAAGCAGTAGCCACCCGAACCAATGATCATAAAGTGATCATTAAATTCGTCCAGAAAAATATCTTTTCTCGGTTTGGGTGGCCTAAAGCTATCGTAAGTGATGGGGGAACGCATTTCACGAATTACCAGTTTTGAGCTTTGCTTAAGAAATACGGGATTAATCACAAGATGACTACCCCTTATCATCCTCAAACCAGTGGCCAAGTGGAAGTTTCCCATAGAGAGATCAAGAATATTCTGCAAAAGTCCGTTAGGCCTGATAGAAAAGATTGGTCTGAAAGATTGGATGATGCCTTATGGGCCTATCGGACCGCTTACAAAACTCCTATTGGCATGTCTCCTTATCGCCTGATTTTTAGAAAAGTGTGCCACCTTCCGGTGGAATTGGAAGTTAGGGCATATTGGGCCATTAAACAAGTCAATCTGGACCTAGCCCAAGCTTGTTCCCACCGAACCTTACAACTGAGTGAGCTAGAAGAATTGCGTAATGAGGCCTATGAGAACTCCAAGATCTATAAAGCCAAAACTAAAGCTTTCTGTGATAAACATATTGTGAGAAAATCTTTTCTTCCAAATCAGAAAGTTTAACTATTTAACTCTAGGCTTCGCCTATTTCCAAGAAAACTGAAGTCCAGGTGGGATGGACCATTCTTGGTCATTAAAGCTTTCGATCATGGAGCTGTTAAAATCATGAATCCTAAGAATGGGAACACTTTCACCGTTAATGGTCAACGGTTGAAACCATTTATTGAAAACCTTCAAAATGAGCTATCGGATCAAAATGAGCCACCGGAATCTATTGAGCTGAGTGATCCGCATTAAGTGAACTGTCGTCTAACTGAAGACGTTAAACTTAGCACTTGTCGGGACGCAACCCAACATTTTAGATCATGTTCTGTTTTTCTTTTCATTTTTAGGTTTTTTATGCAGTCCTCGGCTTTGGTAAAGTCGCATCCTCATCATCACAGGTTGTTTCTCTCCTTCCCAGTTTTCTTATAACTACCATGTGTTTTCATATCTTTTGTGTCATTGAGGACAATGCCATTCAAGTTGGAGGGGGCAATCAATATGCAATTTTTTGAAAAATCTGTTGAGGAAAACTGAGAAAATGGTCCAAAATTTTTCAAAAACTTCTTTTTCACATCTCACATAAGTTACATGAAATCTTGTTTCATTAAGAGAATCTTAAATAAATCAATTTTATGTTAGCTAAATTGGATAAAGCCTTTAAAGTTCAGAATAGCCCACTTCACAAGAAGCCACGACATGAATGTTTTTCACACATACACGGCAACTTAGAATAAGTGAAAGACCTTGAAAGTATAAAATTGCTGGAATTAACTCTAAGGATAAGATTACCTATTCTATTTTTTTTTCTTTTGGATTGAATGAAAAGAACGTTAGAATTCGTAATAGGAGACCAACTCACTCAGCACTCTAAAGAGGCGGTCATTTAAAAAGGGACATTTGTAAACATTAAATGCCAAATAAGGTGTCAAAAATAACTAAAGGAAGGCAGGTGGCAAAAAGTACGCACCCCCTCTCAGGCAATTCAAAGAAAGTGGCAAAAAGTACACATTCTCAAAGGCAAAAGTACAATTAAATGAAAAAGCCGCGCTAAATGAAAAATTCTCTTGTACTAAAAAGACGACCAAGTCGTGAAAGTGCTAAGTCGGGGCGGGAGCTGAAAAACGATCTTAACGGGCTGATCAGAAAATCCCTTTTCTCTTCTCGTCCCCAGGTAGTTCTATCGAAAAGATTAGTAAAGGCGATGATATAATGGAAAGGACAGAAACAAGTTCTAAGCATGCCAACTTACATGTACAATCACCTGTCATGAACCAAAGTGTAGTGAGAAATGAAAACTTTAGCTTAACCAATCAGCTACCATTTAATTGATTATGATAGATAGCTATAAATGAAGCATGATAATTCATTGTTGTCCTAATATTTCTTCTATTTGCGTTGCAATGGGACTAGCAATGACTAATTGGGGGGTGTGATAAGTTAGTATTTTATATTATTAAATGAACAAATGCATGTACTATATTTATGTTTATGATGTTTAAAATAGTATGAAATGATAGACAACTTCGTACCGATTCCAACGGTACCAATTTCGTCAAATTCTAAGTTAAAAACATCATCATTTCATGCATTTGCGGTTTTCTCAGCAAAATCGTAAGAAATCAATTTATTTAAGCATAAATGTAATTTTATTCATGATAATATCATAATTTACATTTATTTTATGTAAACAGGACATGAAGAAAATGCAGTGCAATTGGTTAAGTTTCTAATCGTTTGTGGGAAGGATGGGAGTTCGAATCCTAGCTAAATCGACCTTATTTTGGCAAAAATACTAAAGCGGGGGTAAAAGGATCTTTTGTTACCCTAAATAGTTGCCTTAATTCTTAACCAAGAAGAGAACAAGAGGAGTCAGCCGCCATCCACTTTCTTCCTTTCTTTATTTTAAAAATTCTCTCTCCCTTTTTAAGAAGTCTCTCCTTCCTTCCTTCTTTCCGCCCCCCCTACTTTTCTTCTCCCTCCTGCCTTCTCTACCCTTTCTCCCTCTCTGCTACAGTACCCACGGTACTGTAGCTACATTACCATGGTACTGTAGCACTGTTTCTCACTCTCTCTAGCTTCGTTCTCTCTCTCTCTCGCTCGCTCTCTCTCTCTCTCTCTCTCTCTCTCTCTCTACATCTCTCTCAAACCGGCGGCTGTCAAGGGCATGGGGTGGACTCAAGGCACTGCAACTGACTACTAGAAGGAGTCTAGGGCAGCCAAGGATCCACACGAAGGACGACGACGACTGCAAACACCAGTTTTCTCTCTCCATCGCCTCTCTCTCTAGTTTTTGAGTTCTCTATGTTACACTATATTTTGAATATTTTCTATAAACGTTTTATTATAAAAGTCATATTATATTTTTATTTTCAATGTCTTTGTATAATTTCATATATTTCTGTGAATGAATGACAGTAGCTCCTTTGAAAAAAGTTATCTTTTATCCCTCTTTTTGTTCTACAACTTTTATTTTTTCTACTTTTGACATTACTCAAACTTTATATTCTACTTTTAATTAGTATTTTAGAGATAGTCTTAATTCAGTAGATGGTCTGATTATGCTTGTTTAGGGGTGCTCCTTTTGTGAGTTCATAGCAAGTCCGATTAGTTTCAATTGTTGTTTATTAAATCATCATGTTCCATCTTCTTTCTTCTCTGATTTTCTTCTAAAAAAATCTAAAGTTTTCAACTTTAAAAAATCTATTTTCCTTTGGATTCGACTCGGACTCACCATTGCTATTGTTAAAATTTAATTTGGATGAGTCGATTAATTTAGATTGTTATCTTTGATTTTTAACGACACAATCTTAAGCTATCAACAGGTGTCCAACCAAGAGGCTCAAAAGTGTAACAGCCTATCACCCCCACCATATGACCATGGTCATCCTGTTCAACCCGAGTGGTTGATCCACGTAATCTATGGAGGAGCCACGAGCAGTGGAGACAACAATAAGAGGAGGCGCAACTATGCCTCCGAGATTCAGCTAGTCGCCTGGGAGGTGGTAGCTATCAATAACCCTCCACTCACCAAGGAGCTAATAATCTTCACCAACGAAGACCAATAAGATATATACTCCCCCACAATGACGCCCTAGTCATAGAGGTAAAGGTTGCAGGTTATCCTATCAAAAGACTCTTCGTCGATAATGGAAGCTCACTCGATATTATCTTCCTCGAATGGCTCTGCTAGCTAGACTGAGACCTATCATGCATGAGTAAAGTCTGAACTCCTATATACCAATTCAATGGCCAGCCAATAATCGTTGAGGGACAAATAGCCCTCGTTGTGATGTTAGGAACCCACCATCTGTCGGTCACCTAAGAGGTTGACTTTACAGTGGTCGACGTCCCCTCGGCTTATAACTCCATCTTAGGAAGAGAATCCCTGGGTCAATTTAAGGTTGTGCTATGAAGCTTGCATCAAAAGTTAAGTTCCCAACCACAAAAGGGATTTGAGGAGCATGTAGGAACCAGAATGTCTCTCGGCAGGTGTACCTTGCAGCCACCAATGCTTAAATAAAGAGGCCTGTGATGCTTATTCACAAAGGAGCTGAGGAATGTGAGGGAGCGGTCGACCACAACTAGACAACAAGTTTGCAGGCAATAAGTGGGGTGCAGAGCACCTGCATCCCGAAATTAGTGGAATTTCTTTATTACAATTTCTCTTTTGTGGACAACAAGATCTTCTAAATTTTTTGTTCTATTGGAAGTAATACAATGATTCGTTACTAATAAGCGATTTGAGCTTTGTCCTCATTATTTGACATCGATCAATAAATCACCAATAACAACAAGCCTCGATTGATAGATAATAATTGGGCATATCCAAGAGCGATCAATCAAAGCCAACATTGGCAAACCGCAATTAGAAGTGATTGATCACAATTGGCAGAAATCGACCATAGTCAACACCGACGTCGTTCGTCTTCCCCTTGTCGCGCCACGCCTCGCAGAAAAGGAGCACCCCACCCTTACATGGGATAAAACCCATTCATCTTCCCCCTATCCAGCCACGCCTTGCAGGGAAAGGACTCTCCACCCTCAAATGGAATAAAACTTGCTTGTCTTCCCTTTGTCGAGCCACACTTCACAGGGAAGGGCCTCTCCACCCTCAGATGGAATAAAACTCACTTGTCTTCCCTCTACCAAGCCACTCCTCACAAGGAAGGGCCCCCCTCCACCTTTCAAATGAGATAAGACTTGCTTGAAAAGGGTTTCCTACCCTTTCCGTCTAAACTTTTAAACTCATAATATGATTTGAAACTCAATTACATACGCACCAATAGATGCAACCAACTTTCATTAGTAACGCACAACAATACCAAATGAAATAGTTACTAGCTTTAGTTCCAAACGAAACTTAGCCTAGTTGGTCAGGGGGAAGGGGGGAAATACGCTATGCACAAATTGGATCTACTACAATAATAATAATAAGAAGAAGAAGAAGAATAAGAAAATGGAAAACTTTCATTTCAGATGATGTTATTCACAATAAGAGGCATCGACAGTCTTAGTTTGCCTAATCGCCTCTTGAAGACTGAGCAATAGAATGCTCTTTAGTTGAGGGATGCTCTTTAGCTGAGCCCCCCTAAGGTAGCACCGCCCCATCAGGAACCTTGCCAGATGATACTTCCCATAAAGCATTTCGATAGAAATGCTTAGATGGAATAAGTAGAATATGGTGTTAGAGAACTCGGCTACATATCTGTCTCGCAAGGCGCCACTATACATGGGCTTGTCGACTGCAATAGAGTAATTGATCTTCACGTGCCGCCATTTTACGGAGGCATAGTACGTCCTAGCACCCTCCTGCCGCACTTCTTCCACGACCCACTAAGTCTCTTTGACTGCCCGGATGCGCTTGAATGCTTGCTCCGTGTAGAGGGTCTTAAACTCTTGTTGAAGTTCCTCTAAGGCCTGCTCCAATTCCTCGGTGTAAGACCGAGCAGCCCCAAACTTAGCTTTGACGGTGACAACGCCACCTCCGCTCTCTGGGGACACTCCATTAGCTTGAGGCTTTGGGCCAAAGTAAGTGGCACTTGAGAAGGAGCCAGGGAAGTCTTGACTGCCACCTGCTTCCCTTCAGTGATCTGCTGCCACCAGAAGGCCAAAAGGTCTGCTGAAAAATCTGCCTGAATGGTCGCCTCTATCTTGCAAGTGTTAGAATCCTCTAGCCCAAGCATTGTCGCCCCCACCCCAGTCATGCATCCCTCTAGAGTGGGGGGAAACCTTGGCTCACCGCTGCCTAGCAACACCATTGCTAAATCGGTAGGCTTGCAGACCTCCATAGTGACGGGGACCGCATCCTTAGACCTCGCCAACCCCATAAGACCAGCCTCCTGATCATTGGCACTTTGGGCAAGCACGATGATGACGCCTTGGCTTCTAGAGGCCAACTCAGAACAATAGTTGCCCTGGCTACTTGCACTTCTTCTCTGTCGGCCACAATGTTGGTTTGAGCACTCCTCTCAGTAGTGTTTGATGTAAAGGCGGCTCCCATGCCCTCTTTTGGCTGGCCTGTGGATCCCCTGTAGACAACGGGGGATAGGAGGTGAGCCTCCCGTCTTGTGCGCTTGGGCGGAGGAGGGCTCTCCAACTCTACCCTCTTCTGCTTCAGCTAAAGTGGGCTAGAGCCATTGGATGACTTCTCAACGGAGGCCCTATCGCCCTTATCCGGGCCGCCACCATTGTTTCCATTGTCTCCACACGAGTGTTGATCGCTTGCGACAGACATGTTATCATGGGTGACCTCGCCTACTGGCACTACAGGCCTCTGGCTCGAAACCCCTTTGCCCTAGTCTGCCTCGCCAACCCTAGCTCCTTCTGCCGACAAAAGGGCCCATGGGCAATGGGAGCCGCCCATGAGCTGGGGAGAGAGGTACTACTTCTTCACCCTCGTCTTCCCCCCCATTGGCGCAGGGGATACTGTAGGACAAAGCCCCCTCCTGGGTCTCAAAAGGGGGGCAGGGTCCGCCAGTTCTTCTTCACTTTCTTGTCCATCCGCTCCCTTGCCATCCTCTTCCCACTCTTCCACGATGAGTTCAGGTCGGGCCGTCGAGGGTATGACTACAGTGACGAATGGCTAATGGATTTTCCTCAGTTACTACTTGGCTTGACTTGGCTTAGGATTGGCTCGCTCGACCTGCTCGTACTCTGTGGGCACTACCATGGGACCTGGGTAGGAGCTACTCCTAGGCTCGTTCCTTTTTCGATCACCTAGTCAGATGAAAGGGCGACCACGCACAGCAGCTCCACCAGAGGAAATAGTGAAGTCCAGCATTCATGAAGCTCTGGGTCAAGCACGAGCTGTAGAACGACACCCGTCGCAATGCCACCTCCCCTCTCTTGACCAGGACGAGCAATAGGAGCTAGCGGAATAGAAAAGTAGAAGGAAAGGAAGGGCCCTAGTGGGAACAAGCGGCTAGTGAACAAAATAGTATAGTAGAGGAACAAGGAACAAGATCCTTGTGTGGAAGAGGGAGACTGGACAAGCCCGCCCATCACAGGCCACTTGAATAATTTGCTGACTAGCATCAACAAGAGGATCCGCCACGATGCTATTGACGATGTTGGCATCCCTAGCCGATAGTAGAGGAGCCCTTTGGTTCAGGGAGGCACCGATCGATAGGTCTTAAAAGGTAACCGAGAATAGCCACCACCCTTAAGGTCGCTCCTTGACATAGAAGTACGAATCCTTACAACTCCGAATGTTGGAGAACTTCGTCCCCAAAGAGAAAGTGCCTTATCCCGTACCTTAAACTAGACGAAGCCCCCGCCTCTACAGTATAGCATTTTGCACGATACAAGAAATGGAACATGTCCATCGTTGGGGCTAGATGCCCCTTGTTCCGTGCCCAGGACCGTGAAGCCCAGCACAAGCCTCCACATGATAGGCGTCAACTAGGTGGAAGACAACTGAAAGTGGTTCAACAATTGCTATGTGAACAGTAGAAGCGGCAACTAGAATCCCACCTCAAACATGTCCTCGTACACCATGAACAAGCAGGGTTTCACTCGGAAGATTCTTTCCTCCTCCGGTGATATTACGAGGTTGTAATCGTCTAGGATGTTGTAGGCGAAATAAAGCTCCACCAGAGCCTCTGCCATAATGCAAGATGTCCCCATGGCTTGTCGGTATGCCTCCACTTTCCTATCATAGTCCATGTCTTTTGCAGGATGACAGGCCATCGAGACCTAAGGGCAGATGTAACGACCCGCCACCTTATAATCGGGGATCCGATTACTAAATGGGCATCGAATCATTAAAAATTGGAGCCAAACCAAGATCTCGATAAGTCTGAAAAATAAATGATAAACTAAGCTAAACATCCACATCACATCGAATTGTAAAGGAAGTGCAGAAATTAAAAATTATTACAATTTGACTTGACTCAGCAAATAATTACATACTCCAACTGAAAAGAAATAATTAAGCATGCATGCTAGAAAAGAAAATAACAACTACATCAGGGCATACTCCGGAATAGTGGCTGCTAGCAGCAACCCGAGACAATACTCTCCTCGCTACGCCTGCTTGGAACCCTCACCTGAAAATCGTAGAGGGTGAGTCTCATCGAAATAGACTCAGTAGGAATCCTTCGATCCCCACCACTCACTCACACACCCACAAGTGCAATAAAACAGTAAACACAACTCCCAGATTTCGATATAAAACACATGCATTCATGACAGTAACATGCATAACTCTGAAATCACTCCACCACGGAGTCCACAACTAGCATCTCGGCTAAACACACAAACCACACGGCCGAACGCGAAAAACACCGACCCGCTGAGACCAAACAGCAACCCTTCGGATAGCGCGCTGGCTACTCTGGCCTGACCGGCCCTAGGTGGTTCTACTTCCCCCAGCACGAGTGACACTCCAAATGTACCACTCCCACACCAGTACTAGCTATACCCCGGGTATACTAGGTGACCCTCTCTCTAGGCGTCACCCCACCACTCCCACACCGGTGTCGTGTCACTCCCACACCGACACGGGGTGCCTAAATGTTAACAACTGTCACTCTAGGTTCACGATCGCACAAAACGCAACACAGTGCGATTCTGATCACGTAGAAATCCTCGTCCTCGAGTACGTTTTCAAGCATGCAATTAACCAAACTACCTAATAATGTAAGCACATGTTAATTGCATGGATTAATGAGATTCTGTCTTGAATCGTGTCGCCCATGGCCGACGTCATTCAAGACCCCTAAACTGGTTCATATGAAAATTGGCCTCGGAAGATGGCCTAAAAAGCGTCGTGCAAAAGAGTCGCCATTTAAATGGCGTCGCTATCCCTGGACGCCATTCAATCCAGAGACAGAGTTCATTTATCTGGGATAAATCGCATCGTGGGTGGAAGCCGCCTTTTAAATGACGTCGCTGTCCCCAGACGCTATTTAACCCTTACAGATAGGTTCTCCTCTGGTTTCCCCCGAGTTACAAAATAGGATTTCTCTCCCAATTCGCACAAAAAACGTCACAAAATGGAGAAGGAGGAGGAGAATCAAAATACTCGTTAAAAGCCCACCATTCCTAATTTTGTGATATTAACATTTTCACCCCAAAATCCCCTAAACATGCTTGAAAGCGGAAAGCATGGTTTTAATCACAAATCACAACGGAGATCGTCACCCTACTGGTTACTTGATCTCCTCCTAGCTCCTAGCTGCCGTACCGCCACGTTACAAACCACCGCCGGTATCGCCGTGGACGCCGTTACTCCACCAGGACATCGGCCGCCGTCCGGAGAGCAATATGCCGCGGAGGAAATGGTGGTGGTAGTGGTGGAAGTTAAGGTGGTTGATGGAGTAAAGGGAGAGGAGGAAAGGGGAGAGGAAAGGAAGGAGAAGGGGAAGGGGAAGTCGGGGGTTCGGAGAGAAGGAGGAGGAGAGAGTAAGAAGTGGAGAGAATGAAGGAAAGGTGAGAGGGTTCACAGGGTCAAACCGAGACTAACTAAAACGCGTCGTCCAAGACCGACGCCAATCAGACGACAAGACGGGGTCGTACGCTGACATACCAGGGTCGTACTCTAAATGGCGTCGTCCATTCAAGACACCATTCAGACGATAAGACCGGAGCCGTACCCCCGTGACCCAAAACCAGCCCACGTGGCACATTCTAAAATGCGTCCCCCCCAACCGGATGCTGTTTGAACTGTGTCTCGCAAGCTCGACGCGAAAAAGAACTCAAGTCCCAGCTCCACAAGGACCCAAAACCAAGGGGTCAGACATCGAAACTGACCCGATAACCGGATTCAAAACCTCAATCCTTACAGCAGAGAAAGGGGAGAGAAGAGTGGGGGGGATCGCAATTCCTTTACTTTAGGGAGATAAGGAGCTCCTGGGAGCTTCCGCTCGAAGAAGGACGAAACAGTAGGATTCCTCCCTGGGGTGCTAGTCCCCCTCTTATAAGGAGAGGCTACTCTATTGCGATGGCGATTCAACATTTCCCTAGGGTGAGTCCATCGGAAGGCGAGCTGACTGATGGCATCAAGAGACATGATGAGCAAAACGGCAGAGAAGCCGGATGATGCAACATACAGAACCGAGTTGCCTACAACAAGATGAACACAGAAGAGGAATGCACTCCCTGCAGCAGGAAAAGTGTCCCATCATTTCAAACATCTTGGGCCGCTCACTGACACATGATCACCTTCCCTGCATGTGAACTTTACGTGTCACCTATCCCTTCCATTTGCCACCACTAGCAGGATCAAACCCCAGGTAGTCTTGATATGATCATGATGGCTAGATAGGCATCCACTACTCTGTACTGCATCGGTCTGCCAAGGAGTGGGAGCCAAATGAAGGATGAGAATTTCACCTGGCCCAATAACATGTGGATCGGCCTAGTTGTACAGCCTGAGCACTAGGCAGTCCGCCTCTGGGTCTTGGACTAATAGGGAACCAAGAGAAATCCCGTCTGGGCTCGAGGCAATTCGGCAATTTGAAAAGCAAGTAGCCCACTCATGGGCCCCAATCACGACTAAATTTCTATTAAGGGAAGCCCGAAATCCGTCAACATACGAATGCCTTCCCTATCAAGAATCCTTCTAATTTTGGACTCGAAGGAAAAAGTCGGCCAAGATCTACTCTTCCTGATCGAAATTGGCCCATAAGAAGCCCATGAACTACTATACAAAGACCTTGGTTCATCCTCGATAAATACTTTTCATAACCCCAACCATCTTCTTTGTTTCCGAGTAACCCTTAGCCTTCTAATTTAAACATTAGAGGGATCTCGAGTTTATTACCGGGGCCCCTTAACGGCGTGTATTCATACAGGACCATCAATTCTCCGCCTTTCGATACCTAGAGGAGATTCTTGATCATGGGAGATGAAATTTCGACCCAATAGATAGAAAGTATATGTGGAAGGGAAAGGAGAGCGGAGAGAATAAGAGGGGGAAAAAAGAGAGTAATGCTCGCTGCAATGTCCCTGTTGTGATCCGGACGGGACGTGAAGAATGCAGCAAAAATATAAAATAAAATCCCGTCCGATGCCCGCAGATTCATTTCGGAACGAAAATCGAAAAACATATTGCGATCACATCGCCTTGCGCAGATTCGAATCAACGACCGTTTCGGTTCTGTCGAGGCGATGCCGTTAGCCACACAAGCATCCGGCTTCCAGGGGTATTCACGCGATCCTCCATGGTGATTCGTCCTCACTCCTTCGTCCAGATCAGCGCATTCGCTGAAGATCCATCGCCGCAACGACGTCTGAAAACCCGCGGACGAGAATTCCCGACTTTGGAGAATTACGCACGACGAAGACGGGGCAACACCCAATGCACCTAGAGGTGCACCCTGAGGAGGAAGAGAGAGTAAGGGGGATGGCCAACCTTGAGAGCTCCTGAAGCTTGGCCCAGAGTTTCTCAACAGTGCGTATATATATTAAGTCGGCGCGACTTTTCAAAAGTCTCCGAGTTAATATAATTCCACTTAAGTACCACCGACTGATAATCATTTTGTATGTGACCCTCTAAGTCCATTAACTAGTCTGATTTTCAGCTTGTTAAGTCTAATAATATTTTATTGACTTATTGTAATTAATTAATATATGATATTTAATTAATTACTTAATCAAATTAACATCTCATGTAAATTCAGTCGGACTTCCAATCAAGTTAGGTGCCAAACAACACCACATGATTCCGAAAGATAATGGGGTTCAGCAACCCACTGATAGAACCTGTCCGTCTACAGTTACCACGTAGCTATAGTCCTTCATTCGCACAATGCTCTTGAGTCGACCTAAGATATGGTCAACTGTCAAACCCTAAACTGTCAACTCACTTGGATTAGATTCAGTTGTACAATATCAGAAAATACATTTTCTGATATTATGTCCGCTCTGGCCAGAGACTCCTGTAAATCTATCCTAAAACATTATCTCTCCAGTTACCTGACAGCGAATAATCCTCTATTAAACACACAATCCCCTTCGAAGGTCTTCCGTTAGACCCGATCTTTGACTATTAGAAATCATGTAGATAAGGATTCATAAGCCACGCTCAAAGTCCAGAAGTCCATTGACAAGGTATTTTTAGTGTCTCAAGTCCAAAGACCAACTACGCCACTGTGACGATGAATCAAACCGGTTGACAGTCAGGTAAATTAACATTCGGCGATTCATATCGGATCAGTTCAGAAAACTCATTCCCCAATGAACACTATAGGTTCTTCATAGTGTCTCTACACAAGTGACTAATGAGATTAGTCACCCTCATCATATGAACTTGAATAACGTGTACTAGTCTTACTGGATGTTTGATTTCCTTCTTAAACATTCTACGAATAGGAACAATTAAATATATATGTTTATAAGCCATCAATCTCATTATTATGATCTCATCATAATATAATAACTATTGCACACATTCAAGGATTTCATTATGCGTGATTATAAATACATCAATCTACATAATAAAATAAATGTCATTTATTACTAAATCATATTGTAATAGGTGTCTTATGATTAACTTAGAGGACACCTATATCTATCAGTCCCTTTGCAGCAATGTGGACTATTACAGTAGGTAAAAGTTTGTGAATTTTTTTTTAAATTGGTCCTCACATGTCCTACATTGTCGTATAAGTCGATCTCTGATTCGATGACCCAAAATACTCTAAAAAATCAAAAATCTCGATCGATTAATTTTTTTATTGTTTGCTTTATGGGCCTTGTTTTTTTTCTTTTTTTTATAATTTTTTGTCTCTTCTAATCGGAGATCGAACTTGTATGGCCCTTCCTTGTGAGGAGTGGCTGGGTAGAGGGAAGGCAAGTTAGTTTTATTCAAAAAAGCTTTTTTTAACCTACTATAGTATCCTGGTTACAGCAAAAGGAGACACTTGCAGTAAGATTACAAAAAAGAAAAAAGTAAGGAAGTGGAAAAGAGTAGTGGAAAGTCGGGAATGGCGTGCAGTCCAGCTCCAGGCAGCCAAAGGTAAAGCGGGCGGAGAGCAAATCCCGTCTGCAGCTTCACCGAGGATGAGTGGACACGTGGCAGCAGCCGCCCAGGGCCGTACCGCGAGGACCGAGGTAAGGGGCGGAGTTCGCATCACCCCGTTATACAACGCGAGCGGACTTGGGACATTATATCGGCTGTAACAGAACCAGTGACCATTCGCCGCGTTCTGAGCACGCACGGGCACGTGACGCAGCCCTCCCGCGACAACGTTTCTTCGATCGCAGTCTTGCTTTCATATTTCACTCTTCGGAAGGGGGAGGGTCGCTTGTCCAAACAAACAAAAAACAAAAGCAAAATGGTAAGAGAGATGGAGAGAAGCGAAAAGAAAACGCGTGGAAATATCAACACAGACAGTGCATTCCATGTGGAACGTGCATGGAAGGGGTTTTACTTGTATTTCTTATTTCCATGTTGTGTTTTGTCGTGGAAGTATTTCTGAGAGGAGAACGTACGCCTAGCCAGTTAGCAGAGAGAGAGAGCCCATGCAAATCTGGGGGGAGGCCGCGGAGTAACCGGTGTCAACCGTACGTTATGGTAGTCACACTCACACAATCTTTAACTGTGGCTCGGGAGAGGAAAGGGTGAACGCATAGAGGCGGGGACTAGTTAGAAAAAGAGAAGAAAGCATATATATATATATATATGAACGAAGCCTTCCGTTTCCCTTGTGTTCCGCTGCAGGCAGCTCGGTTGTAGGGGGAAGGATCGGAAGGAGGCCGGCCGTCTCCTTTCTTCGTCTTCACATGCTCCCCGGCCCTCCTCCTTCCGTTTGCGTCCTTGGTCGATCGGCTGCTCTTCATTGGCTTCTGATGCACGGTGGTCTCGTCCGCTTATGATATTCTGGTTCTGATCCCGGTCCATCTGCTTCTCCTTCTTTTCTTCTCATGATCTGATGATCTTCGTATGTTGATCGGATTGATCTAAATTAAGCCGCATGCATGTCGTTCTTGACACAGACAGAACCGAAGAGGGCTTTGGTTTGCAGCTGGTGAAATATCGCTCATCCCGCAGGGAACGCACTAAATTCTTGATATATATATATATATATACAACACATATATATATATATATATATACTTAAGTTTCTTCTTCTTCTTCTTCTTCTACTCTAATGAATGCATTTGTTGTGGCTTAAATGCCTAAACTGCTCCCTGGGCTTGCATCCCCTTCCTCGTTAATTACTTTAGTTTGCAGCTCACATAACATGCGTCGGCCACTGCATGTGACCTTTTTCGCCGTGCCCACATCTGCCTTGTTCGGATTCCTCCGGTCGATGTTGTAGACGTAGATGTAGGTGAAGTTGTCAGTGAGGCTACACAGGCTAGCAAAGAAGCAACATTGCTGGCTCTGCCATCTATCTATCTATCTATCTATCTATCTATCTATCTATCTATATATATATATATATATATACATGGCGCCCCAGTTCCCCTGCCCTCTGAGCGGCGTCGGCGGCGGAGGGGACGGGCATCAGCTGCTCCACGAGTCCGACGAGTTTCGAATGTACTCGTTCAAGGTCAAGCGTTGCAGCAAGACGCGGAGCCACGACTGGACGGAGTGCCCCTATGCGCACCGCGGCGAGAAGGCTCGGCGACGCGACCCGCGCAAGTTCCTCTACCACGGCATCGCCTGCTCCGAGTTCCGGCGCACGGGCGAGTGCAGCAAGGGCCAGCTCTGCGAGTTCGCCCACGGGGTCTTCGAGTTCTGGCTGCACCCCAGCAGGTACCGCACGCGCCCCTGCAAGGACGGCCACCGCTGCCGCCGCAAGGTCTGCTTCTTCGCCCACACGCCCGAGCAGCTGCGCGAGGAGCGTTGCCACATGTGTACTCACGTGGCGTGCCCGCTTGAGGGAGGTGGCGGCGGCGTGGGGGAGCGGTTGTCGTCTTCGTCGTCTTTCCTGCAGAGGGATTGCATTAATGACGTTTCGGAGTGCATGAGGCGGCTGGACCTCGGCGCCGCCGATGCACAGAGAAATGGTGGCGGCGGCGCCGAGGCATTGGATTTTCCGGACATAGATTGGATCTGCGAGCTAGTGAAGTGATGCATGGGTGGAAGAAGACGGCCAAGGGTTAATTTTTAATTATGGAGACAACCCACTTAATTTGAAAGAATATTTGTATGATCTCATTTCAAGTTGTAGAAATCATGGATGAAGCAACAAACTAAATGAGGTTTATGTATATACCAGGACATGAAGGTGGTCGATTGGGGAGAGCATTCATTAGTCCCAATCTTTTCTTTTAATTCTGTTTACCCTTCCTTTGCATTATGTACGCACATGACAAGTGGAGCCAAGCAACAAGAGCTTGGCTCCTTATGGGAGAAAGCAACACATGCGCGTTCATGGGGATGTAGCTAGCAGCTGACACTGCTCCCACGCCTATTTGGATCGAATTGGGTTCCTTTCTGTACGTACGACCGAGAAGGGAACTCGGTCAGTACTAAGGGAGGAGGGATTTTTTTTTCTCTCGTAACAATTCTTCGCGCCCAACTGAGAAAGTTGGGCGTGAGGAATTTTCTCAAAAAAAAGAAAAGAAAAAACAATAACTCCCTCTCACTGTTGACTAAATCATCCTCACTCATACCCAGAGGATTGTGGTTCACTTAGGTCTTTTGCATTATTTATTGTTTCACTAACCTAAAAAGTGTAAGCGGGTAACAACAACATTTCATATTCCAAGTGTACAGTGTTAGTTGTATCACATTGGCTTATATTAGAAAAGAACATTTGCTGCACCGAGATTATTATGCTGCCTGACAGTGCAACTAAAAAGAAAAAGAAAGTTTCTTTTTTATGTTTTTTGCTTAGATAACATTAAATGATATTCTGCCTAAAATAAAAGAATAGACAAGATAAATAAAAATAAGAAAAACTAACTTTTATTCTAATTAGAAGAGATAATTCAAATCATTTTTGTAGCAGTCAGAAATTGGTCCGACAATTTGGACAGTCCAATCTGGTCTTTGACTACTCGACATGATAGAATTTGTATCCATAAATACACATGAATGTAAGGACCCGTAAAGAGAAGAGAGCAGTCAGGGGGTCTCCCACCTAGGTGGGAAAAAGGCCCTGTGATGTTTAAGTCAAATGCTTGAGTCAAAGGAGACTGCAGTTAGGAATTTTTCTGGGTCTGAGTGTGCATAAGAGCTTACCTTGTTCCTGAGGGAGGTGTTATACCTCCCTCCTCCTGAGGCCCCCTAGGAGGTGGTCGAGCAGTGGTGGCTAGATGGCCCACAATTTAGGCCCTCTGATTGAGTGGCTTGTGGGCTACTAGGTTGGAAGGCACGATCTCATCTCTTGATGAGGGATGCAGATCGTGGAGACCTATCTTGAATGGACGGTTGAGCTATTTAGTTGTAAGGTCCGCCCAATTATGGGATGAGGAAGGTTTGAATTATCCTAAGAATCTTGGCGGGCTTTCTTGGGAAGTCGGGAACATCGGTCTTCGAGCTAGGGTCTTTGCCTCCTCTAGTCGAAGCGGAGGCTTTGGGTTACCAAGAGAATTAGATTCTCTCGGTCATCGAGAGCATCATCTGAGACGCTGGTGGTCTCAGGGCTTATCGCTTGAGGCGCTGGCCCTTTCAGGGATTGGCTTTCTCGAGAACCAGGTGTGGATGCCCGGGGTGTTCCTACTCTCTTTCCGCGGGGGAGGGCTTCGTCCGTCGTGAAACTGCGGCGATAATGGGGTTAGGAATTGGAGTACGTGATCGCTAGGAGTATTACCTTGGAGTCTCTGTGCTCCGTATGATGATGAAGATGATCGCGTCTGGTTGGAGTGGGAGATTATGGGTTCCTCTTCTCTGTCTCTAGTCAGCTGAAGGAGGAGAGCTCGGTGATCTGCGCGCAGAATGTGGTAAGAGCCCCTAAGAGAAAAAAGATAAAACAAGATAAAGGGAACCGATTAGAACTGTGATATGTAGGGTCTATTCATGCAAATATGTAAATAAACTAAAATTGGAAGGGGACACAATGGATGGATATTTGGGGAGAGAAGGTGACCATATGTTATGGCCACCTACCTCCCGTTTTTTTATTTGGAACCTCTGTTAGAGTGGGTGGTAGGTCATCCTAAGATGCATGCAATGAAGTGTGCGTGTGTGCAATGATGTATAAATAGATGGGTTGTAAAGAAAGGGGTTATGAAATGTGGTAAAGAGGTGAATGTAGTAAAGTAGAAAAGAAAAGGGAAGTGTTAGAAGAACAAGCCCATGAAAGAAGGATTCCTAGTGCTCCCGCTCTGCTGCCCGCAACCTTCAGATTGACCAATCTCGCAAGCTCCCACCCCTTCTCCGAGAGGAGTAAGAGGGTTTAAATAGGGGAGAAGAAAATAGGAAAAATTCATAGTCTAAATACCCATTAATCATCAATGAGCCAATAGAAAATGGTGAAGAGTTGGAGGTTGTGCGCGCGGTAGTCGCCATAGTGGAGAGTGGTCGGAGTAGTGGAAGGTGAGGATCGCGAGTGGAGGAGATCGTGGGAAGACGAAGTCAAACTGAATATGGGAGGATGGGCGGCCAACTCATTTGCCTTCCTCTTTCGTGGAAGGCCACCAAGTTGGCCTTCCGCGAAAAGGTGGAAGGCAGAGCAATTGGCCTTCAGGGAAGGTGGAAGGCCACCAAGTTGGCCTTCTGCGAAAAGGTGGAAAGCAGCATAGCTGGCCTTCAGAGAAGGTGGAAGACCACCAAGTTGGCCTTCCGTGAAAAAATAAAAAAGACGTTGGTTAATGGGCTTGACTACTAATGGACTGAACAATGGGCTGGATAGGAATGGGTTAAAGTGATGGGTTGAAAGGTGATGGGCTTATGATAATCGGGAATTTAGGACCAGAATGTGTCCAAAATCGGGTGTCTACAAATACCCCTCCGGGACACCTGTTTTGTAGTAGAGTGAAATGGAATGATAAATAGGTGTTCTGGAAGTCGAACCTGATTTTGGACAGCCTGAAGAAGGGATGATGTCACGTCCCGGCCCGGTAATCCATAATAAACAAGGTAATTATAGAGATGGCCAAAACGCAACAGGGGGAAAAGACCCCTCAGAACAGATAATTGGGAGGATACTATGTTTCAAATGGAAGCGTAGTATAAAAATTTATAAGAGAAATATAAATACTAAGGAAGTTCCACCATTCACATCATTATACCAAAGCGCTGCATAGTATATTGCCATTTTTACATGTCAGGATCTTCATTATACATTCCAACAAAAATAATAGCATAAGTATATACATGGTTCAATCCTCTAGATTTACCCAAAAAAAGATGTCATCTTATGCGAACCCTGAGTGACCCCACCTCAAGCTCACTCTGTTTCTCCTTCTGTCTGATCACTTAAAAAGTAGGCGTGAGTACCAAAGAAATGGTAACTCAGTAGGCAGATGAGGCTGCCTTTCATAAGAATTTGCCATCGAAATAATTGAAGCAGAATATGTACATTGCATAAGAATATTAAACGTAACAGAAAACAAAACTAACACATAATACATATGTGCATCAGAATTGTATGCCAATACGGAAATTGAGATACATGATTCATAATATCATGCCAACTGTGAATAAAGCTACATAAGCTTATCAATATATGAACAGGGCTAGAATACATAATAGAATACAGAACTTAAGATTATTAAGTTGATTTACTGAAATGACGTATAGATTGCAAGATATAATTTTTATTTTTCAGACCATAAGTTCTCACTTATTATAGAAATGCCCGGACACACATCCAATCGCCACTATAAGCCAGAAACAGAACACAGAAACTGAGCTCCTAGGCACATACAGAGCTAAGTCATGGGCGTAGCGCTACCCCAAGAGTCGTCACCTCACCTTAACAAAGGATTTCTACCCGCGGCCCCCGGGTAATAGAGCTAATGGGTTCTGGAGGTGGCTCCCACCTTTTTAGGTGTAGCACGCAGCCCCATAATAAATGGGTCCTGGTGGGGATGTTACCACCATTTTCCCAGAACAATATCCATTTAGCGGCAATGTCCGATCGGCAATATTTATTAACATTATGAGAACAAACTTAATATTTATGTAGCTACAACAACATATACATAGGAAAATGACTAACCACTTTGAGATTTTGTTTTCAGGAATTCATAAGCTAAGACTACCTCAAAATCATAATAAAAAATATAAATAAATCATGTTCTAAGATGAATTTAAATACAACTTGTTATAAACTCAGACAACACATATAAGTAAATCACAAATCTCCTACATAAGTAATCTGTCTACATATAAAACACTGATTTTATTAACATATAAAAGTACTTTAAAAAGTGCTTAAAATTTTACATATTGTACTAATTTATATTAGGTACATCATGTAAAAATTTGGGCTCAAATGATTTTCCACAAAGATAGCAGAAAATCAAACATCAGGGTACTATCCCTGAGTTACTGAAATGTTAGAGTGGAGTATTAACCCAGTACACATACGAGGAGCCATTATCATATGAACATTAAAATTCCTGAAACTTTTTATAAAGATGTATAATAATGAAGCTATTATTTAATAAAAATTTTATATCATTCTGTAAAATATATAAATTACTAAAATTTACGTTCTAACATACTATCAAATGAAATCTGAAAACTACGTCTACAAATTATATCATGTTACCTGACCTGAAAGTATCATCATATGAACATAAAAATTCATATGACGTTTTTTGAAGCTTTACACTAGTATGAGTATTAGGTCATGAAAATTTCATATTATTTTGTAAAATATGTAAATTAATAAAATTCAAGTTCTAATATTCTATCAAATGAAGTCTGAAAACTACATCTACAAATTATATCATGTTACCTGACCTGAAAGCATCATCATATGAACATAAAAATTCATGAAACTATTTCTGTAGATTTACACTAGTATGAGTATTAGGTCATAAAAATTTTAAATTATTTTGTAAAACATATAAATTACTAAAATTCATGTTCTAACATGCTATCAATTGAACTCAGAAAACTGTATCTGAAAATCACAGTCCTTTTCATGACCTAGAAGTATTACCATATGAATATGAAAATTTATACCGATTTTTATGGAGATGTAAAATCATGTTATAGTTATGTCATAAAAATTTCATAAGTTTTCTATACAAAATAAAATCATAAAAAGTTTAATGTTACCCCACTGTCATAAGAGTTCCAGAAAAATCTGGGTTACAGAAATTTAACTTCTACTATACTTAATATATTCTAGGATTTTAAAAATTTAGATCCCTACATCATTCAACTATTTCACACTTAAGAACTTTACAAGAACATATAATTTGAAGATATAAAAAAAAAATATTACAGATTTATTTATTTCTTATGATTAACTAAGCTAAACTCTTATGAAACTAGCACCCATGCAACCTACCTTCTTTAAGAACACCAAGAACACTTCAAGAACACCAAGAACACTTCAAGATGGCCTCCCAAATCCTTTCCTTGCTGCTCCCATGTTTTGGTGCAGAGCATATGCCAAACCATGTCCAAAACCCAAGTTAAGGTCCCTTAAATAGGATGGGTTTAGTTAGTTTTTCCATGGTTACTTAAATGACTTTAAAATTTATTAATTCTAACCATCTAAGTTACATTAACTTAACCATCACACTTACACTAACCATGGTTAATACTAACTTTGACCAACCCACTAACTTTAACTAAGGTTAAACTAACTTAACTATTCCACTAACTTTAACTAAGGTTAAAACTAATTATGACCACCCCACTATCTAATATACTACTAATATTTCTAGGATAAGCACTAACTAATAAAGTACAAATTTCTAACCATAGGTTTTAGGTTTCTACTACATAAAATAATTATTTATCAAATGGTCTTCCTACTTTTAATAATTGCATACTTACCCTTAATCTCCAATTAATCATGCTAATCTAAATCCGATTATGATTTACACTAAGTTTTCTATCACAATTGATCATATCTAATTATTTTATGGAACTTAACCAACCAAGTTTAAACTTTGTACATATTTTAACATACATAATCTATTAGCTCAAAATTAATTAATAACACAATTATCCTAATTACATGCTAATAATCGGTTGTTACAAATTCTCTCCTCCTTAAAATAATTTTGTCCTCAAAATTGAAATATTCCCACCTGAATAGTTCTGGATACTTTGCCTGTATCTTCTCCTCCAATTCCCAAGTAGCCTCTTCCATTGAGCGATGATGCCATAACATCTTGACCATGGGAATGCTCTTGGACCTTAATTCTTGCACCTTTCGATCCAGAATACGAATAGGTTCTTCTTCAAATGTCCAATCTACTTTAATTTCTAATGCATTGTGATCAATAACATGAGCTGGGTCATGCACATACTTTCTCAACATTGATACATAAAAAACATCATGAACTCCAGCAAACTCAGGTGGCAATGCTAACTAGTAAGCTACTCTGCCCACCCGAGCCAAAATCTAAAATGGCCCGATGTAACATGGGTTCAGCTTCCCATGTTTACCAAATCGAATCACACCTTTAGTAGGAGAGACTTTTAAGAATACATGATCCCCCTCTACAAACTCTAGATCTCTCCTCCGGTTATTAGCATATTGCATTTGTCGGTTCTGAGCTACTAATAACTACCGCCTGATTGTCTTGATCTTCTCAGTGCAATCTTGAATTGCTTCTGGCCCCACTAATCTATCATAACTATCCTCATGCCAACATAGTGGGGATCTACAAGGTCGACCATACAGTGCCTCAAATGGAGACATACCTATACTAGAATGGTAACTATTATTATAGGCAGATTCTACCAAAGCTAAGTGCTGGTCCCAACTGTCCTTCCAATCAAGACTACATGCTCTAAGCATATCTTCCAATGTTTGAATGGTCCGTTCTGACTGGCCATCCATTTGAGGATGAAATGCTGAACTAAATCTCAATTGAGTTCCCAAAGCTGATTGCATGCTCTTCCAAACTCGTGATGTGAATCTTGAATCTCTATCAGATACAATGGTCTTGGGAATTCCATGGAGCTTTACAATCTCATCAATGTACAACTGCGCCAAGCTCTCTACATGTTGGGACTGTTTAATCAATAGAAAATGAGCTGATTTAGTAAGTCGATCAACCACTACCCAAATAGCATCATGCTGCCTTCTAGTTCGCGGCATACCTACAACAAAATCTGTAGTCAAGTCCTCCCACTTCCACTGTGGGATCTCCAAAGGTTGCAAATAATATGCTGGCTTTTGATACTCAGCCTTAACTTGCTGGCATGTGAGACATCTGGAGACAAATTCTGCTACATCCCTCTTCATGCCAACCCACCAAAAGCTTCTCTTTAAATCTTGGTGCATCTTGGTACTACCAGGGTGAATAGTGTACTTAGATCTGTGAGCCTCGTCTAGTACTTCATGCCTCAACATAGTAGGAACTATCATTTTGCCCTTGAAAATCACTGCCCATCAACTCTTTGAGTGACATTTGGCTTCCCAATCAAATCCTGTATTTGCTGATCATTTTTTTGTGCTGCCACAATTCTATCCACAAGAATTGAATAAATGACCAACTGACCCACAAATATGTTGGACATGCTTTGCATCATTCTTGGACCAAACCTGTTAGTTTTAGGTGGCCTACAAGCCAATCTAACTATATAAATCTCGTTCATTTATTAATATAATGGCATAATATTCATTATGTGTAAATCGCATTAATTATCGTTTCATAATGAAGTCCGTAAATATGTGCTATACTGATCAGATTATGATGAGATCATACTAATGAGACTGATCACTTAAACACATATATTCTTAATCGTTCCTAGTCGGAGGATATCCGAGAAAGACATCGGATATCCGGCTAGACTAGTACAGATTACTCCTGCTCATATGATGAGGGTGACTGATCTCATAAGTCACTTGTGTGGAGACACTAAGGCGAATCTGTAAGTGCTCATTGGAGAATGAGTTCACTGAACTGATCCGATTGAATCGCTGGATGGTATTATACCTGACTGTCAACCAGCTTGATTCTATTGTCGCAGTTGCCTGGATGGTCCTCGGACCTGAGACACCAAGGACACCTTATCGGTGGACTTCTGTGCTTTGACCTTGGTTTACGAATCTCTAGCCACGGGATTCTAAAACGCCAAGGATTAGGTACATCGGAATACCGTCAAAGGGAATTGTGTGTCAATAAGGAATCATTCGCTCTCGGTACTTAGAGATAGAATGCTCTAGGAAGGATGCGTGGAAGTCCCTGGCCAGGGTGGACGATAATATCAGGAAAGGAGTTTTCCGATATTCATCAGCGGCATCCAATCCAAGTGAGTTAACCGGTTAGGGTTTGACAGCACGTCATACCCTGAGTTGACCTGAGAGCATTGTACGAATGAAGGATTATATCTACGCGGTAATTGTCGGCAGAAAGGTTCCAAGAGTGGGTTACTTAACCCCGATACCTTCCGGGTTCACGCGGTGTTGCTTGGCACCCAACGTGATCGGAGGCCCGATCGAATTCGATGTGCGACATCAATTCGATTGATTAATTAATTAATAAAGGGTTATTAATTGATTAATAAAGCCAGTGAGGAGTCACTTGGCTTATTGGGCTATTAACCGAACTGGTAATTGGGCCTAGAGGGTCACACGCAAATGATTCTCAAGGCGATGGATAAATAAGTGGGTTTTATACAAACTGGGAGGGTTTTATGAAAAATCACGTGGTTAGTATAAAATATAGCTAACGGACTGAGCAGGCCAAGCTGCTGCTAACCCTAGCCCCCCCCCCCCTCTGTTTCTCTCTCTCTCTGGCATCCCAAACAGATCCAGATCTACTCCGCCGCTTCTCCAACTCACGTTCGACGGGAAATCGTCCGCGCATTGCGGCGATCGTTGCGGCGACCAGCGGAGGTTTCGTAGGCTGCGAAGAACAAGGAACGTGAGGATATCCATTGCGAGGAGGATCGCGTGGACTTCGCTAGAGGCCGGGCGCTTGCGCGGCTTGCGGTGTCTCACCGACGGAACCGAACGGTTGCGGATTCGAATCCGCACACGGTAAGAACTAATAATCTGATTATCGTGTTTTTAGATTTTTGGAAACGAGAACGGATCTCCATTTTATTTTTATTTCCGCTGCGCGGGAGATCCAGAGAAACCCGAGAACCCTACAGTGGTATCAGAGCCAGGTTCCACTATTTCTCGTCCCGTTTCGGGTTCCGAAATTAATTATTTCATGATTTATTCCATGCTTAAAGTTCGATTATTTGCTGGATTCATGTTCATACGATGAACACGAAATATTTAGAGTATTTTGATTCTGCGATTTTCGAATTTTATGTTTGAGGTTTTTCAGTGTTCTTCATATGATGAACGGGTTTTCACCGGCGCTGTTTTGAAGATCCTAGTGCTCTAAAGATATGATTGGATCATCCTAGTGAATCCTTGTTTTTGGATGGTCACTATGGGCACCTTATACTGCGTCGGAGAGGCCTTGAGAGGCCATTGAAGGAGATGGAAAGGAGGGACTTGGCCTCTTTATCTTCTTTTGAAAACCTTGAAAAGGGAAGAAACCGGGGCTCGGGCCTGCTAGTTTTTGGGGCTGCCGGGGACCCCACCGGCACCTGGGGTGTCGCCGGCGGGACCAGCAGGCACCGGCGGTGCCATGGGGCCGGCCGAAGGCCACCGGCGGGTGCTCCCCACACCTCCACGTCGCCGCCTAGTTCCTGCAACTAGGGTTTATGTTAGGGGCGTCGGGTTGCTGGGTTGAAGATGGCGGGGGCCGGGCTAGAGCCGGTCCAAGGCAGCTAGACCGGCCGGCCGAGCGAGCCAGGGGTGCCCTGGGCTAGGGGCCCAAGCCCTGGCTCGATCCCAGGGACCCTGGCTCGGGTCTCTGCCGAGCCCAGGCTCAACAATTGGGCTGAGCCCTGTTCCACCTTGTAAATTCCCACTTGAAACCCAGTTAAACCCCAATATAAAACCCCTAATGCCCATTTAAAATGTGAATAAAATTTGAATTTAATTTAAAATTCAAAATTTGTTTTGAAAACTTAAATTACTATTCAATTTTATTTAATTGGGCTTTTAATTAATGATTTTGAATTAGTTTAATTAACTATTAGTTCTTAACTAATTATGGTTAATTATTAACTTAAGTGTTAATTTAATAATTAACCATAACTAACTAATTTAAGAGTTTAAATTAGAGGTTAATGATTATTAATCTAAATGTTAGATTATTAATTCTACTAATTGTTAATTAATTTGTAAGTTAGTTATTAATTTAATTGTTAAATTAATGATTAACTTAGATGACTAATTTAAGTGTTAAATTAGTAGTCTTTAATTATTATTGTTAGTTATTAATTTAAGAGTTAAATTAATGATTAACATTAATAATTTAATCTAATAGTTAGATTAGTAATTATTAATTAATTAAAGTTAATTGTTAATTTAAGTGTTAAGTTAATAATTAATTTAAATTAACAAATCTAAGAGTTAGATTAGTAGTTAATTAATAATTAGAGTTAATTAATAATTTAAGTGTTAAATTGATAATTAATTTTGTTGGACAAGTCTAAAAGTTAGATTAGTTGTTAATAGTCTAATTGTTAGATTATTAATGTGGGTTGATCTTAGTGTTAGATTGTTTAATTATTAGAAGTGTTCTAATTTACATGGAATAATCTGAAATTATTAATTGGGAGTGTGTGCACATGTGATGTGTGTTTAATGCTTTTAAATTTTGATTTAATTACATGTTAAGTTAATAAAATGTGTTTTCGAAATTCGAATACCAATTTTGATTGTCCCAGCTTTTTGAAAGCCAAAATTATATATTTTGGAAACTCTTTTATTTTAGCCATGTGATGCGCTGAATCATGTGTGGGATGTTTAAAACACACAGTGGTCATGGATATGCACTTATTTAATTATTCATATGATGAATGATTGTATGGATCGTGGATGTATGGTTATTTATTAATTGTTAATAAATAGAGGTCTGCATACCTCTCCTTCTCTCGAACTCCGATGTATTTCTACCTCCCTCTCTCTTGTACTCGCCATAAGGCTCTCTTCTAATTACATGTAAATTCTAGAATTTATTGTAATAAGATCGAGGCAACTGAGGAAGGAGCGAGGACGATCCACAGATGCAACCAGGAAGGTGATATGATGGAGATCTCTTGCCTATGTGTTTGCAGGTTTATCTAATGTAAATGTTATGTTAGATTGTGTGTGCGTTTGACTGTTGGCTCCAGTCAAACCCACTATGCTATCCATGACCACACTAGACATGTATGTGGTGCATTGTTTTTCTTTTTATTATGAACCAAAGCAGATATAGTATTTAGAAAATATATACGATATATTTATATACTATCACCTAGGAGAGACCAAGATAAAAGTTATCTAAATACCCTCAGATAAACTCTAAGCCGTAACGCGAGTAGTTAAGAACTTACTGCGTAGTCCACCATCATTATAGTCATAGGATTTAAATCACTTTAGACAGGTTTGTTGTGCTATCCACAAGGCCTGTTTAATTGGGAGGAGAAACTATGGCTATGACATTAGATGCCTATATGATCGGGGTAGAGGAACCATGTAGCTTTGTTGTGCTATCCACAAGGGCTGCATGAAAATCTATGCTCGTCGCGTAACAATGGTTAGCTTAGACCAGAATTAGTGGTTTGTTGTGTTATCCACAAGGCCATTAAATCCTATGATCAGATATTGCAAGGAGTTGCAAGTCCCATGAGTTGGGTGCTCTTTGATTGTATTACAGTTTGTTGTGCTATCCACAAGGCTGTACTGCAAGTCATTGAGATTTTGATCCCCACTAGGAGACTGTCGGCGTCTCCCGTTCTGTATAACTGAGGGTTATACAGTCCGTCGAAAATTAGTGGGAGTTAAAACTTGAACAAAAGACCATGTCTTGTTTTATCTTTAATAATTGAATATATGCTAAATAGATTTTACTTATCTCCGGTAGAGAATTATGTCGTTGAATAACCCACTCCGTGGCATACTTGATGCCCTTTTGACTTACTTGATCTACTCAGATTGGTTCATAAACCTGAAGAATGTCTTCAGATCTGAGCACATTGACTTTGTCCCTGGAGCTGATCCTCCTGTTGAATCGGCATTGGATGCCCCTGAAGCAGAGATGATAGCTAACGATAAAAGATCGAAGGACAAAGACGAAAGAGTAGTAAAGGGTAACTGCTTCTACTGTAAGCAGAATGTTCACTGGAAGAGGAACTGTAAAGAGTTCCTTCACGATAAAGCTTATGGAAAGGTGAAGCTATCCAAAGCTTCAGATATCTATATAATAGATATCAACTTGACAGTTGGAGACTCCACATCTTGGGTATTAGATACCAGATGTGCTTCTCATATCTGTTATGATGCGCAGACGCTGACAAATAAGCGCAAGCTGAGACAAGGCGAGGTGGAATTGAGGTTAGGAAATAGCGCAAAAGTTGCGGCGATTGCTGTTGGGACAACAAACCTTAGGCTTCCATCAGGAGACGCCTTACTATTAGAAGATTGTTATTATGTTCCCAGCATAATAAAGAACATCATATCAATATCTTGTTTGGACAAGATAGGATATAGGTTGACTATTGAGAATAGAAGTTGTTTGATTTATTATGGTAATAAATCAATAGTTTCGGCATCTTTGGTCAACGATCTATATCTCTTAGATATTTCTTATTACAATCTTCACATTGATAATGCTCTTAAGAAGAGCAAGAATTGTATGAACCAAGCCTACATGTGGCATTGTAGACTTGGTCATATTGGTGAAAGCAGGTTGCAAAGGTTGCACAAGTATGGTTATTTAACAGTATTCGATTATGAATCGTTTGCGACATGTGAATCCTACCTTATGGAAAGATGGCAAAATCTCCAGTTACTGGACATGGAGAACGTGCCAAGGACATTTTGGACCTAATATATTCGGATGTATGTGGTCCCATGTCCACCCAAGCCAAAGGTGGTTTCTCATACTTCATCAAGTTCACCGACGACTTCTCAAGATTCGGCGATGTGTACTTAATGAAGTACAAGTCGAAAGTATTTGAGAAGTTCAAGGAGTTCAAGAATGAGGTAGAAAAGCAGTTAGGAAACAGTATTAAAACTCTTCGATCAGATCAAGGAGGAGAATACTTGAGTACTAATTTCACACAATTCTTAAAAGATAATGGTATCCTTTCTCAGCTAACCCCTCCATATACACCACAGATGAATGGTGTATCAGAAAGGAGGAATCGCACCTTGTTGGACATGGTGCGATCCATGATGAGCTTTTCGGGATTACCAGTGTCCCTCTGGGGGTATGCTCTAGAGTCAGAAGCATACCTACTGAACAGAGTACCCAGCAAGTCTGTGGCCTCTACTCCATATGAGATATGGAAAGGCAGGAAACTAGAATTTAAAAACATGTTAAAGTCTGGAGTTGTCCTACTCATGGAAAGAGGCAAGATCCAAACAAGCTGGAATCACAAACTGATAAATGCAGGTTTGTGGGATATCCAAAGGAAACCTTTGGATACTATTTTTACCATCCTGCTGAACAAAAAGTGTTTGTCGCCAGGAAAGCTGTCTTCCTAGAAGATGAATACCTTCTCCAGGAAGACAGTGGGAGTAAAATAGTACTGGAAGAGGTTCTAGATCCTTAAACAGCTGTATTATCATCAGATGAGATATCAGTTCCTGAATCTGTTCAGGTACACACACATGAGCCTCGTAGATCTGGTAGATTACCTAGACTACCCGAATGATATGTGGGACATATCGCTGAAGGTGAGTCTAAAGTTGAATATAATGAGGATGATGATCCTAAAACTTACTAGGAGGCCATAGAAGGCCCAGAAGCCGGAAAATGGCGAGAAGCCATGAACTCAGAAATCCAGTCCATGTACACCAACCAAGTTTGGAACTTGGAGGACTTGCCCGAGGATATTGTACCCATCGGATGCAAATGGATCTATAAGAGAAAGATCGGTGCTGATGGACGGATCGATACTTATAAGGTAAGGTTGGTGGCAAAGGGATATCGTCAAAGGCAAGGAATTGACTATGACGAGACTTTCTCACCAGTTGCCATGAAATCGATCAGAGTTCTACTCACCATTGCTGCACATTTTGATTACGAGATCTGGCAGATGGATGTGAAGATTGCCTTCCTCAATGGTAACCTTGAGGAAGAGGTGTATATGATACAACTAGAAGGTTTCACATCCAAAGAATCTCCAGATAAAGTGTGCAAGCTTCAGAGGTCCATTTATGGACTGAAGCAAGCTTCTCGGAGCTGGAACATAAGATTTGACAAGGCTGTCAAGTCTTATAACTTCATTAAGAATGATGATGAGCCTTGTGTGTATAAGAAGACCAGTGGGAGCGCAATCACCTTCTTAGTTCTTTACGTAGATGACATACTACTCATTGAGAATGATGTAGTTATGATGTCATCAGTAAAGATCTGGCTGTCAAGAAACTTTTCCATAAAGGATTTGGGAGAAGCATCCTACGTATTGGGAATACGGATCTATAGAGATAGATCAAAGATGATGCTTGGAATGACCCAATCCTTATACATAGATACCATAGTCAACAGGTTTGGCATTGAAAATTCCAACAGAGGTCTCATACCGATGAGACATGGAATTAGTCTCTCAAAGGAGCAGTCTCCTAAGACTCCTAATGAGAGGGCACTCATGGATAGAATACCCTATGCCTCTACAATAGGATCTATTATATATGCCATGCTATGTACACAGCCTGATGTAGCATTTGCTTTAAGTGTTACGAACAGATTTCAGGGTGATCCAGACGAAGAGCACTAGAAGGCAGTGAAATGTATCCTTAAGTACTTGAGAAGAACTAAGGATATGTTTCTTGTCTATAGAGGAGGTGACTTGAAACTGCGAGGCTTTACTGACTCGAGTTTTCAGTCAAATCCAGATGATAGCAAGTCTACATCTGGATTCGTGTTTACTTTGAATGGAGACGCAGTGTGCTGGAAGAGTTCCAAGCAAGTAACCACTATAGATTCGACGACTGAAGCTGAGTACATCGCTGCAGCTGAAGCCGCCAAGGAAGCAGTGTGGTTGAAGAAATTCATCACCGACCTCGGTGTAGTTCCTAGCATCTCTGAGCATGTTCCGTCCTTGTGCGACAACAATGGAGCGATTGCGCAAGCGAAAGAGCCGCGGTCTCATCAGAAATTGAAGCATATTCTGAGGCGCTTTCATCTTATCAGAGAGATCATATCCAGAGGAGATGTAGTAGTGGAAAGAGTTCCATCCATCGACAATGTAGCAGATCCACTGACAAAGCCGTTGGCTCAAATTGTGTTTGAGCGTCACCTAGAGTCTATAGGCTTATTGTATAAAGGTGATTGACTTTAGTCCAAGTGGGAAATTGTTAGTTTTAGGTGGCCTACAAGCCAATCTGACTATGTAAAACTCGGTCATTTATTAATATAATGGCATAATATTTATTATGTGTAAATCGCATTAATTATCGTTTCATAATGAAGTCCGTGAATATATGCTATACTGATCAGATTATGATGAGATCATACTAATGAGACTGATCACTTAAACACACATATTCTTAATCGTTCCTAGTCAGAGGATATCCGAGAAGGACATCGGATATCCGATTAACTAGTACAGATTACTCCTACTCATATGATGAGGGTGACTGATCTCATAAGTCACTTGTGTGGAGATACTAAGGCGAATCTGTAGGTGCTCATTGGAGTATGAGTTCACTGAACTGATCCGACTGAATCGCTGGATGGTATTGTACCTCACTGTCAACCAGCTTGATTCTATTGTCGCAATTGCGTGGGTGGTCCTCGGACCTGAGACACCAAGGACACCTTGTCGGTGGACTTATGTGCTGTGACCTTGGTTTACGAATCTCTAGCCACGGGATTCTAAAACGCCAAGGATTGGGTACAACGGAATACCGTCGAAGGGAATTGTGTGTCAATAAGGAATCATTTGCTCTCGGTACTTAGAGAGAGAATGCTCTAGGAAGGATGCACGGAAGTCCCTGGCCAGGGCGGACGATAATATCGGGAAAAGAGTTTTCCGATATTCATCAGCAGCATCCAATCCAAGTGAGTTAACCGGTTAGGGTTTGACAGCACGCCATACCCTGAGTTGACTCGAGAGTATTGTACGAATGAAGGATTATATCCACGCGGTAACTGTCGGCAGAACGGTTCCAAGAGTGGGTTACTTAACGCCGATACCTTCCGGGTTCACGCGGTGTTACTTGGCACCCAACGTGAACGGAGGCCCGATCGAATTCGATGTGCGACATCAATTTGATTGATTAATTAATTAATAAAGAGTTATTAGTTGATTAATAAAGCCAGTGAGGAGTCACTGGGCTTATTGGGCTATTAACCGGACTGGTAATTGGGCCTAGAGGGTCACACGCAAATGATTCTCAAGGCGATGAATAGATAAGTGGGTTTTATACAAACCGGGGGTTTTTATGAAAAATCGCGCGGTTAGTATAAAATATAGCGAACGGGCTGAGCAGGCCAAGCTGCTGCTAACCCTAGCATCCCCTCCTCTATTTCTCTCTCTCTCTGGCGTCCCAGACCGATCTAGATCTACTCCGCCGCTTCTCCGACTCCTGTTCGACAGGAAATCGTCCGCGCGTTGCGGCGACCGGCGGAGGTTTCGTGGGTTGCGAAGAACGAGGAATGTGAGGATATCCGTCGCGAGGAGGATCGCGTGGACTTCACTAGAGGCCGGGAGCTTGCGCGGCTTGCGGTGTCGCACCGACGGAACCGAACGGTTACGGATTCGAATCCGCACATGGTAAGAACCGATAATCCGATTATCGTGTTTTTAGATTTTTCGAAACGGGAACGGATCTCCGTTTTATTTTTATTTCCGCTACGTGGGAGATTCGGAGAAACCCAAGAACCCTACAAAACCTTGCCACCTCCGCCAGATTCCTCCACATTCTTCTCAACTGTACTGACATCAATTTCTTCCTACTAAGGGCATATGCCACCACATTTGCTTTACCTGGATGATACTGAAGGGAGAACTCATAGTCTTTAAGGAACTCTAACCATATTCTCTGCCTTAAATTTAGCTCTTTCTGAGAGAAAAGGTACTTCAAACTTTGGTGATCTGTAAAGACTTCGAAAGATTCTCCATATAAGTAATGCCTCCAGATCTTCAAGGTGTGGACTACCGCTGCAACTTCCAAATCATGTGAGGGGTAGTTCAACTCATTCTCTTTTAACTGACGGGAAGCATAGGCTATGACCTTCCCGTTCTGCATTAATATGCACCCAAGTCCTTGCCGAGATGCATCAGTATAGACAACATAGCCACCTGTCCCCTTAGGCAATGTAAGGACTGGAGCACATGTCAATTTCCTCTTCAGCTCTTGAAAGCTACTCTTACAAGCATCGGTCCATACAAACTTAATCCCTTTTCTTGTCAACTTAGTCATTGGTGACGCAATCTTCGAGAATCCTTCAATGAACTTACGATAATAACCTACCAAACCAAGAAAGCTTCTAATTTCTGGTGGGGTTCTTGGAGTCTCCCAGTCAAGTACAGCCTTCACCTTCTCAGGATCAACTGCAATACCATCTTTAGAAATCACATGTCCTAAAAACGTAACCTTGTTAAGACAAAATTCACATTTACTAAACTTTGCAAACAATTGGTGCTCTCGAAGAGTTTGGAGAACTATCCTTACATGTTTCTCATGGCCTTCTGTACTTGAAGAATACACTAGCACATCATCTATAAAGACAACAACAAACTCATCGAGATAGGGCTTGAAAACACGATTCATCATATCCATAATGGCTGCTGGCGCATTAGTGAGTCCGAAAGGCATCACTAAAAACTCATAGTGTCCATATCTCGTCATGAAAGTTGTCTTTGGTACATCCTCATTCCGGATCCTTAGCTGATGATACCCTGACCGAAGGTCAATCTTAGAGAAAACTTGAGCCGATTGCAGTTGGTCAAATAGATCATCTATCCTTGGCAATGGGTATTTATTCTTGACCGTAGCTTGGTTGAGCTTCGTGTAATCAACACACAACCTTAAGGTACCATCCTTCTTCCTAACAAATAAAACTGGGGCTCCCCATAGAGACACACTCAGACGAATGAAACCCTTTGCCAATAAGTCTTGCAATTGCTTCTTTAACTCCATCAATTCAACCGGTGCCATCCTATAAGAAGCCTTAGAGATGGGTTCTGTGCGAGGCATCAATTCAATAGTGAACTCGGTCTCCCGAGAAGGAGGTAATCCTGGAAGCTCATCAGGGAAGACATCAAAAAACTCATGAACGACCTCAATATTATCAATAGTTCTTGATGCCTCAGACTTGGGATGAGTCACCACACTAATGAGATAACCCTGACAACCTCGCATCAACCACTTCTCAGTTTTCATTACCGACACAACAATCTTAGTAAGTGCATGTTTAGGGCATTGAAAACAATACTCCCTCTCTCCTGGAATATGAAATACTACCTTCTTAGACCGACAATCCATCATATCATAATAATGTTCGAGCCAATCCATCCCTAGAATAACATCAAAGTCATTCATATCTAGGAGGTAGAGATTGGCTGGCATGCATCTATTCTGAATCACCACATCTACATCAGGTATGATTTGAGAAGTACTGCGCTCACCCATAGGGGTACTAACAGGTAAAGACTCCCTTCCAGCCATGTATCTATAATACCCAGAAAAACAAATAATATAAAGCACACACATTAAAACTAAACTTGGACCATTTATTTGAAGTAACTTTTTATGTAAAGATCCTAGGGTATAATCTCGGAATGGTGGGTGAAACACAGGAGAATCCCAATTAAGCTCTGATACCATAATCTGTCACGCCCCGGCCCGGTAATCCATAATAAACAAGCTAATTATAGAGATGGCCAAAACGCAACAGGGGGAAAAGACCCCTCAGAACAGATAATTGGGAAGATACTATATTTCAAATGGAAGCGTAGTATAAAAATTTGTAAGAGAAATCTAAATACTAAGGAAGTTCCACCATTCACATCATTATACCAAAGCGTTGCATTGTATATTGCCATTTTTACATGTCAGGATCTTCATTATACATTCCAACAAAAATAATAGCATAAGTATATACATGGTTCAATCCTCTAGATTCGCCCAAAAAAAGATGTCGTCTTATGCGAACTCTGAGTGACCCCACCTCAAGCTCACTCTGCTTCTCCTTCTGTCCGATCACCTGAAAAGTAGGCGTGAGTACCAAGGAAATGCTAACTCAATAGGCAGATGAGGCTGCCTTTCATAAGAATTTGCCATCCAAATAATTGAAGCAGAATATGTACATTGCATAAGAATATTAAACGTAACAGAAAACAAAACTAACACATAATACATATGTGCATCAGAATTGTATGCCAATACGGAAATTGAGATACATGATTCATAATATCATGCCAACTGTGAATAAAGCTACACAAGCTTATCAATATATGAACAGGGCCAGAATACAGAATAGAATATAGAATTTAAGATTATTAAGTTGATTTACTGAAATGACATATAGATTGCGAGATATAATTTTTATTTTTCAGACCATAAGTTCTCACTTATTATAGAAATGCCCGGACACACATCCAACCGCCACTATGAGCCAGAAACAGAACACATAAACTGAGCTCCTAGGCACATACAGAGCTAAGTCATGGGCGTAGCGCTACCCCAAGAGTCGTCACCTCACCTTAACAAAGGATTTCTACCCGCGGCCCCGAGTAATAGAGCTAATGGGTTCTGGAGGTGGCTCCTACCTTTTTAGGTGTAGCACGCAGCCCCATAATAAATAGGTCTTGGTGGGGATGTTACCACCATTTTCTCAGAACAATACCCATTTAGCGGTAATGTCCGATCGGCAATATTTATTAACATTATGAGAACAAACTTAATATTTATGTAGCTACAACAACATATACATAAGAAAATGACTAACCACTTTGAGATTTTGTTTTCAGGAATTCATAAGCTAATAATACCTCAAAATCATAATAAAAAATATAAATAAATCATATTCTAAGATGGATTTAAATACAACTTGTTATAAACTCAGACAACACATATAAGTAAATCACAAATCTCCTACAAAAGTAATCTGTCTACATATAAAACACTCATTTTATTAACATACAAAAGTACTTTAAAAAATGCTGAAAATTTTACATATTGTACTAATTTATATTAGGTACATCATGTAAAAATTTGGGCTCAAATGGTTTTCCACAAAGATAGCCGAAAATCAAACATCAGGGTACTATCCCTGAGTTACTGAAATGTTAGAGTGGAGTATTAACCCAGTACACATACGAGGAGCCATTATCATATGAACATTAAAATTCCTGAAACTTTTTATAAATATGTATAATAATGAAGCTATTATGTAATAAAAATTTTATATCATTCTGTAAAATATATAAATTACTAAAATTTACGTTCTAACATGCTATCAAATGAAATCTGAAAACTACGTCTACAAATTATATCCTGTTACCTGACCTGAAAGCATCATCATATGAACATCAAAATTCATGAAACATTTTTTGAAGCTTTACACTAGTATGAGTATTAGGTCATAAAAATTTCATATTATTTTGTAAAATATGTAAATTAATAAAATTCAAGTTCTAATATTCTATCAAATGATGTCTGAAAACTACATCTACAAATTATATCCTGTTACCTGACCTGAAAGCATAATCATATGAACATCAAAATTCATGAAACTATTTATGTAGATTTAAACTAGTATGAGTATTAGGTCATAAAAAATTTAAATTATTTTGTAAAACATATAAATTACTAAAATTCATGTTCTAACATGCTATCAATTGAACTCAGAAAACTGTATCTGAAAATCACAGTCCTTTTCATGACCTAGAAGTATTACCATATGAATATGAAAATTTATACCGATTTTTATGGAGATGTCAAATCATGTCATAGTTATGTCATAAAAATTTCATAAGTTTTCTATACAAAATAAAATCATAAAAATTTTACGGTTACCCCACTGTCATAAGAGTTCCAGAAAAATCTGGGTTACAGAAATTTAACTTCTACTATACTTAATATATTCTAGGATTTTAAAAATTTAGAACCCTACATCATTCAACTATTTCACACTTAAGAACTTTACAAGAACATATAATTTGAAGATATAAAAAAAATATATTACAGATTTATTTATTTCTTATGATTAACTAAGCTAAACTCTTATGAAACTAGCACCCATGCAACCTACCTTCTTTAAGAACACCAAGAACACTTCAAGAACACCAAGAACACTTCAAGATGGCCTCCCAAATCCTTTCCTTGCTGCTCCCACGTTTTGGTGCAGAGCATATGCCAAACCATGTCCAAAACCCAAGTTAAGGTCCCTTAAATAGGATGGGTTTAGTTAGTTTTTCCATGGTTACTTAAATGACTTTAAAATTTATTAATTCTAACCATCTAAGTTACATTAACTTAACCATCCCACTTACACTAACCATGGTTAATACTAACTTTGACCAACCCACTAACTTTAACTAAGGTTAAACTAACTTAACTATTCCACTAACTTTAACTAAGGTTAAAACTAATTATGACCACCCCACTATCTAATATACTACTAATATTCTAGGATAAGCACTAACTAATAAAATACAAATTTCTAACCATAGGTTTTAGGTTTCTACTACATAAAATAATTATTCATCAAATGGTCTTCCTACTTTTAATAATTGCATACTTACCCTTAATCTCCAATTAATCATTCTAATCTAAATCCGATTATGATTTACACTAAGTTTTCGATCACAATTGATCATATCTAATTATTTTATGGAACTTAACCAACCAAGTTTAAACTTTGTACATATTTTAACATACATAATCTATTAGCTCAAAATTAATTAATAACACAATTATCCTAATTACATGCTAATAATCGGTTGTTACAGATGAGCTATGTTCAAAGATGATATGCGAATGTGGTAAATGCATGAGAATTACCTATTTGGATTGCAAGGGTGACCAAGAAGGAGATTAAAATCCAAGCTGGAGAATCACAATCCGAGGGACCGTCGGGTGCTAGAACCGCGAGGCCTTGGCGCACTAAGACACATGGCGATCTGGCCTAAGGGGATCTCAAGCTGGAAAGGTTAGGGAGTGTGACTTAAAAGATCTCCGCACAACGGGCGCATGGCGGCCTGGCACATCACGTGATTGCCAAGTGAGAAAATATTTAAGCACAGAGATTAAGGAAAGGTAAGATCTTGCAATTCAAAGAGCTAATAAATTAACCTTTGCCAAAGTCACAAGTCACCAATGAGATAAGCAGAGTGATAAATCATGGTCATTGCCCCTAAGGGCGAGGATGGATGTTCTAGTAGATGATGTTCATGCAATGCATGCTGGTTTAAAAAATTAGAAAATAAGTTCCTAATCTAAATGCAAACAAGAGGGATTTATTGGCCAATCAAATAACTTTGGGAATATATACTCCTCATTGTTTTATTTAAAGAGGAACTCAGAGTCTATACGTCTAAAGCTATTAGCCTCCTATATTGTGAATTCCACTCACATTTCCTGCAGCTGCAATAATGCACATCAGTGAAATTTCAGACAATCAATAATGTTAGCATTAAATATCAAGCTGCAAGAAAGTAAAGATTGGTTGCGAGTCGAAGCCGATGCAGAAGATATGGCCATTCTACTAATAGAATGCCAATCCAATATGGCTTCGACTCGAGAAAAATCACTCAATTAATATATTCATATAAGGCAAAGTCGAGACCCTGCACTTATTTCAACAAAAGGTGGCATCCTATACAAAAGGGGGGGGTGGACGGCCAAGTGATATGACTTCCAAGAGGTGGAACGCAGGAAGGTGTTCCTTCCATAAGAAAGGTGGAAGGCCAAAATGTGTGCCTTCCAAGAGAAAGGTGGAAGGCCAAGAGACATGCCGTCCACAACAAAGTGGATGGGCATGCTTTCCGCTTTTCATGGAAGGTGGAAAGGTACAAGGTTATCCTTACGGTTTTATAAAAGAATAGCCTGGCGGCTTTTTTGATATTTCTTTGAACCTTTTCATGGTGACTATGGCCTCCTTTTCTTCTTGTGCTGTCGCAAGGGGCCTCAGGGTTCTCTCAGATGTTGACGGCCATCTCACCAATTTGCTCGCACAAGAAAAGGTACCTCCTGTCCTTCCTTTCTTTATAAAAGGTTTGGCCGTTGTTTGTTACATCTCTCCTTTTGACTTGCACCCTTTACCTCGATTCTCTGATGCAAGACATAGCCGGAGGTATATGTGGATTTCCGATCTTATGGATGCTATCACGCTGGACATGAGGGTGTTGATGAATTGGTGGAATTTGACTCAGACAGTCGTGTTTGCAAAACGGCTTAACTGTATGCACTGGCACTGGGAGAGTCTGGGTGCGCTACTCGAACTGTGGCATCCGAAGACGCACACTTTTATCTTCCGCGAGTTCGAGGCCACCGTATTGCTGGAAGAGGTGGAACTCATCTATGGTTGGGATAACCTAGCTGCTGGTGACCCTACTGATTTACCTGCCTGGGATGAGATCTTTGCTGAGATCATGCAGGATAAACGAGAGGTATGCCGTATGAGCGACCGACAGGGGATTCTCATCAATTGTCTTGCGTGCTGGTTGATCCAAGAAATCAAGCGCAGAATAATTGAACCAGAGAGGCTAATGCGAGGACTGTGCTTGGTCCTAGGAGGTACCTTATGGTTCCCGTCTTCGGGCTCCGTGCTGGAGAGGGAATATGTGGGGGTACTAAGCTTGCTCTAGAGGGGGCGATCCATTGCCCTAGTGATTTTGGCGCATCAATATGGTGGCCTCAACAGCATGTGCATGGGAAGGAATGTGAAGGGAAGACTATTTACTCTCCAGTTGTGGGTGGAAATGCACTTGTACTTTGATTTTGATGAATCGGTGACTACCGCCTTCAGAATCTTTCAACACAGCACATGGTATCCAGCACGGTCACTCTTGGGCCCTGAAGACCAAGTAAAATGCCTCACAGCTCATTTGAAGACCAGAGATGACTGGCATGATTATCTGAACTTCTTAGACTTGAAAAAGTTCATCTTCGTTCCAATGATCCTCAGAGATCTGGAATTTACTACAAGAGTTTCAAAAGATTGTGAACATTGGCTGGTCAGTCCTGATGAGCTAATCTTATATCAAGGTCACCGCTACCACCTTCAGATCGAAATTCCAAGGCAGATATCATTTCCCGCGTTACATGATATGTTGATCGTGCCGAGGCACACTGGGTATGCGAGGGAAGCGAAGGCGATGGAACAACTCCGTTGTGCATGGCGCTGCCATTCTAGATTCACTAAGACTCAAATTGTTGTAGTAGAAACTCCTGAGGACGTGGAGAAAGATGTAAAATATTTAGAAAATGTCCGTCCTGCTGTTTTCGCTTTTTTTATGGGCCGCAGAGCCTTAGAATGATGTAATCATCGTTGATTTATTTGAATAAATCCATGTTTTGAAAATTTGTTTCAAAGAAATACGTATTTATAGAAGCCAGTGAGCGGACGGTAACAACTCAAGCCATTAAAAGGATCGGGCGGCCAAGATCGAAGCTGTCGAAGGCACCAACAACCAAACGACGAGTCGTCAGCTCGTGCGGGCAGCCGCTCGGCTAGCCGTCGACCGAATCGGGCGGCCATGCACCCAGCCGTCGGCCGGCGCGGGCGGCCATCCGCCGGCCGGAGCGGGCCACGCCCCCCCTATTTAAACTCTCCTCTCCCTCTCTTCTTTCTCAAATCCATTTTCTTCTTCCTCTCTTCTCTTCCTTCTACCCACATTTCCTCCCGTTCTCCTTCCATGGCTCGTGTGTGGCTACCCCGATTCCTCAGACGGCATCGTGATGAGGGCGAAGAAGCGGTGGCGGCCATCGGCAGTGGTGGCGATAGAGGCAGAGAAGAGGAAGAAGAATGCGCGGAGGGAGACGACGGAGAAGAAGTAGAAGAAGAAGAAGACAACGGAGAGGAGGATGGGGGAGGATGAAGGCGGCAACGAGGGAGGAGATGAAGGCTAGGAAGAGGAAGATGGTAGCGATGAGGGCGGTGACGGAGGTGGCGATGAGGCGCCTCCGAAGAAGAAGAAGAAGGTAAGATTTTGCTTCGTTTATTTTTATTTTTAGAAGAGGGAATTAGACAGTTGGCTTGGCGGCCGCCCGCCTCGGCGCACGGTACTAGACCAAAGTTTTTTAAGAAATTAATTTTTGATTATTTTGGTGGATGTTCAGGGTCCCCAAAGGGTTCGTGGCAGGGTCTCATGGGACTTCGTATGGGAAAGGTATCATGCCTGCCGGATCCTCTTCGACTTCAGGTGGATGAGTTCGGATTTGGGCCGCTCTTTCGGATTCAACCATTCATGGTGGATGCACCATTCTTAGTGGCTCTGCAGGAATGGTGGGATGATCGCTGCCTAGCTTTCATCATGCCATGGGGGCACATGCTGCCCACACTCGAGGATGTGGCATATTTGACGGGCTTGCCAGTCATTGGCGATCCAGTGGTAGGTCCTGAACTGAGAGATTATCGACAACTACGGATAAACTTCTAGGACCGGGATTCTACAAAGTCCAAGGGGCACTAGCACATATCCCCCGCAGCCACTTCGCATGATCAGTGGCGCTGAGCCGGGTGCAGCAGACGCCTGGCGAGACGTTTGGGGCATTTGCCAAGAGAGTAGAGGCATTGTTGGACCTAGACAACTGTTCTGGTTGATACATATAGGTGGGCTCCAAGCCAATCACGAGGCACCTATTTTAATCTGGTTCAATAATAAATGGCATATATAATTCATTATGTAGATTGGCGTGTTTATTATTGCACAGAATGAGGTCCATGAATGTGTGCAACGGTCATCGGATTATGATCATATCATAATAATGAGACTGATGACCTATAAACACATATTCTGAATTGTTCCTAGTCGTAGGATGTTTAAAGAGGACATTAAACATCCGGAAAGACTAGTACAGGTTATTCTAGCTCATATGTTGAGGGTGACTGATCTTATTAGTCACATGTGTAGAGACACAAGGTGCTCATTGGAGAATTAGTTCACTGAACTGATCCGATATGAATCGCCGAATGGTAATTTACCTGATTGTCAATCGGCTTGATTCATCGTCACAGTTGCGTGGTTGGTCCTTGGACTTGAGACACCAAAGACACCTTGTCGGTGGACTTCTAGGCTTTGACCTTCGCTTATGAATCCTTATCCATGGGATTTCTAATAGTCAAGGATCGGGTCCAGCGGAAGACCTTTGAAGGTGATTGTGTGTTCAATTTTGCTCTCGGGTAACTGAAGAGAGAATGCTCTAGAATAGATCCGTAAGAGTCTCTAGCCAGAGCAGACACAATATCAGAAAAGGTATTTTCGGATATTGTACAGTGGAGTCTGATTCAAGTGAGTTGACCATCTAGGGTTTGACAGTGGACCATACCCTAGGTTAACTCGAGAGCATTGTGCGAAGAAAGGATTATAGCCACACGGTAACTGTGGACGGACAGGTTCCATGAGTGGGTTGCTAAACCCCATTACCTTCCGGGATCATGCGGTGTTCCTTGGCACCCAACTTGATCAGAAGTCCGACCAAATTTTACATGAGATGTTAATTCGGTTAAGTAATGAATTAATATCTAGATATTAATTAATCACAATAAGTCAATAACTAGTTATTGGACTTAACTGGCTGAAAATTGGACTGGTTAATGGGCCTAAAGGGTAAAATGTAAATAGATTCTCAATCGTGGGATTTATATTAACTCGGGGACTTTTGTGAAAAGTCGCATCGATTTAATATATATATACACACTGTTGAGAATCCTTGGGCCAAGCTCTAGGAGTTCTCAAGGCTGGCCATTCCCCCCTCTCTCTCCTCCTCCTCTGGGCACCCCTCTCGATGCATCAGGTGCAATTCCATCTCTACCGCGCGTGATTCCCGAAAGTCTGGAATTCCTGTCCGTGGGTTTTTCGGATGACGTTACGGCGATAGATCTTTAGCGAGCGAGCTGATTTGGATGAGGGATCGAGGACGAACCACCGCGAAGGATCGCGTGGATACAGCTAGAGGCTGAATGCTTGTGCGGCTAGCGGCATCGCCTCGACGGAACCGAAATGGTTGCGGATTCAAATCTGCACAAGGTGATGAGATCACAACCCCAGTTTTTGGTTTTCGTTATTTCATTCCGACTCGGATCTACGGGCATCGGGCGGGATTTTTCATGTTGCTTCCGCTGCGTTCATCGCGCCCGCCCGGATCCAAACACTGATGAGCAGAATCTGCGGATCTTCCTCCTCTTCTTCTTCGAGAGATTGTTGTTCACGATAGCTGCAGACAGAGTCAACTTGAAGTATCTGCCACTGCTAGAGGACCTTCAGGCAGCAAGAAAATGGCATGGGGGGCGGCTATGCTGGGCCATTTGTTCTCTCATCTAGTAGGTGATAAAGTGTTAAATTGATCATTTAAGGGCAATCATACGCATCATACTCACGTTTTTATCTGTAAAATAACATGAAATGATACATAATTGCGTACCAAGTCCAACGGTACCAATTTCGTCAAATTCCGGCTTAAAAACATCGTCATTTCATGTGATTAATGGAGTATAGCGCATTTGCGGCTTTTCAACAAAACCGAGATGAAATAAATAAATATAATGATTTTTAATGATAATGTGCTAATTTATATTCATTCTATGTGAACAGGACATGCCGATGATGCAGTGCAGTTGGTGGAGTTTCCGGAAATTTAGGGGAGGTATAGTGTTCGAATTTCAATAAATTCGACTTCATTTTGTCCAAAAGATTAAAGCAGGGGTAAAATCGTCATTTGAGGCCCTAGTATTGCCCTAATTCTATGGCCAAGAAGAACCCAAGAAGGGCCAGCCGCCTTCCTAAAGCCCACTTTCTTTTTTTAAAAAAAACCTTCCTGTAGGTGCTGAAAATGCTCGTGTGATTAACATGAAAAATCTATGTTGTTTAGTGTAAACTAACCTATTAAAAATAGCAACTAAGTGCAGTGATCGCCAGAAACTTTTGACTTAAAAGTTTCAAAAGAGGTAAGATCGCCTACCTGTTTGAACACGGAAGATGTTAAGTCCTTGATTCCCCTCCTTCAGCCGGCTGAAGAAAGAGAGCCCTTTCTTTGTTCTTTTGTTGTTGCTGTTGAGTTTGAGGTTGAGGATCGTCCAGAAGTCCTTTTGGCTTTGTGTTTGATTTCCCCTTTTGATTCTCTTGTTGTTGTTGAGTTCAGCAGAAACAGAGACAGCAAATAAAGAAGAATGATGATGAGAATTTAAGTAGAAGCAATATCTAAACTGATCATGATTTTAAACATGCTTAAACAACAAACTCACTTGTTTAAATGGTTTTGAAACCCCTTAAATAAAATAGGTTTTGAAAGATTGATGCTGTGGTGTGTGTTGCATGAAATGAATATGAAGAATGAAAGATTAATGAAGATGTAGAATGAAAATGCAGAAATGAAACACTTATGCCCAATTGTTGAAGCCTTGAAAGGATGAAGATTCTCGAAAGGACGCCGACTTCTGGAAATGGCAGCACTCCGGCGTTCCGACGTTGTTGCTTCGATCTTCAACTCGCTATCGCTCAATTAACTCAAGATTACTCTTCACACTTTTTTTTTACTCTTTGAGATGCAAGGTATTTATAGGCTTTTTCTGCGTTCGTGATTAACATAGAAAAATCTAGGATTTATCTATCTTAACCGACAGATAAATACTAATTAATTCATCTTTATCTGTAATTATCTAAAACGCGTCCACCATAGCTGACGCCTTTAAGATTAATTAAGATAAGGATAAATATCCGGGAAAACTTATCTTTATCTTTATTAGCTAAAAAGCGTCTACATGTGTAGACGTTTTTTTACACTAATTAAGATAAGGATAAACATCCGGAAGAGAAGTTAAAATAGCTTAGGAAACCTAAAACACGTAAGCCTTCACAGACGCCTTTTAGTTAATTAATCAATTGATTAAAATTCAAATTTAAACGTTAAAATAGGAATAAACTCTAAATCGCGTCCACACAGGTCGACATCTTTTAGACTTCTTCATATTTTAACTGAAATTTGAGCTAAAATCAATTTAATTGATTAACTTAAACATGTCTGTTAAACCCGACACTCAAAAATATCAATCAATGATTAATTATCAGACCATTATAAGGCATTATTATATGATATGAAATTTACTCGAAATGATGTCAAAATTAGCGTGTCTACAGCTGCCTCACCTTGGCATCGTCTTTGCAAGGGAGTGAAATGAAATGGAATGTAATGAAAAGGTGATGCCAAGGTGTGATGAGACACGCTCTTAACATCACATGATTGGAATTTTTCTCAAAATCATCAATGAAGATAGCTCAAAGAGATCAATGGAATCAATCCTGTCTGGATGAGGTAGATAAGGAAATAAAATAAAGGCGATCAACCTTCTCGGAGTGGGAAGTACCCCAGGTCATAGACACTGTAGGTTTCATCATGGGGAGCGTTTGCCAGCCAATGTGGACGTGCTGCAGCCATGATGGATCTTAAAAGAAAACAAGAATATTGGATAAAGAATCCAATCAAGGATAGAATTCCAAGGATATCTTCAAGCGAACCTCAAAGATAATCAAGATACTCAATTCAGAATGGAATATTTCATATCATATTTTGAGTTTATTTGATCAATGGTCTGAAACTTAATCAGTAATTAATCCTTATCACAATGATTTCAAAGTCCTACATGATGCATGCTGGGCTAAAAGAAAAATATAAAGTCAAATAAAATATAAATTAATCAAGGATAATATTGTTAAATTGTCATTAATGAGTCAAGATACCAATTCTTGTAATTCAGTGCTAAGCCGAAGCTCGTTTATCCACGCACCGTTTCACAAAAATAGAACCATCATCCCCACTAATTAACAATCCAACGGCCTATCCGTGCGATTAAGAATCCTCTGGAATTATCACTGTTTTTGTTAAAGGGGAACTCAAATTCCAGTTTCATCAAAATTGCAAGGTCCTTGATATGCTCTAATAAATATTTATCATATAGTAATGCGAATGCAAATGAATTACATGAAATAGAGTACAAGGGTAGAAATAACCGTCTTTTTAGCCACGGTTGGGACTTCTTGACTCCCATAGCGGGATCTTCTTGACATTTTCCAGCTTTTTTTCTGAATTTTCTGCAATCAAAATTGTTAATAATTCCAAACAAATATTCAATTTAAACATCCAAAACCCACAGAATTTCGGGTAAATAACAGAAAGAGCTGAAACGCGTCGTGTCGCGCAGACGCCATTTAACGTTGAAACGCGTCAGTGCTCCTCGACGCCTTTTACTCACAGAAACAGGTTTCTGCTTGTTCTCTATTCGGATTCCAACTCTATCAATGCACATCCCTTTTCCAATCCGGAAAAGTCTTCCTAGGATCGCAATTCCTTCTATATAAACACCCTTAGGTTGTTCCCAAGCATTCCTATCACAATCCAAAGATCCAAAGTTGAGTTTTCTTCAAGGTTTCTTCAAAGTTCCAAGGTTTCCAAGGTTTCAAGAAGGAGGAACTCCGAAAAAGGGAGGATGAATTCTTCAAGCAAGAAGATGAAGGTGTCTTTGGAGAAGTTTTCTGATGTGGAAAATCACCTCAATGGAAGGAATCACAATCTTCAAGTAAGTTCAATCAACTTCCCTTCAATTCTTCTTTTTCATGTTCTTCATGTTCCTTTTCCTTTTTTTTTTTCAGAACTATCCCATGTTTCCTGGCCCAAGGAAGTTTACTTCCTTACCTTGGATTCGTAAACTTGCAAAAAGTGTCAAGCTTTCCATGCAAGTGTTCATATCCAAGTGGAATCTTCAAGGTCTTGTAGTGCTTGCCAAACATTACAAGAGCGCGAACGTAAATTGGGTGGCTATGGGTGCCTTGATCGAGTGGTGGCATCCCCAAACTCATACGTTCTTCTTCCAAGACTTCGAGTGCACAATCCTTTTAGAGGAGGCGGAGCTTCTATTAGGTCTCCCAAAGACCAAAGAGAATAATGATAAGATAGCTTTGACGAAAGAAAGAATCACCGGTCAACAATTGTTGACATCAATTATGAAGGATCCTTCAGAAGCTAAAGGATGCCTCACCAAAAAGGGGATCAATCTTGCAAAGCTAGCCGAGTGGACGCTATATGAAATTGATGATCTGAGGGAGGATGAAGCGGAGGATGTAACAAAAGCTTTAGTTACATACCTTGCTGGTGCCTTATTCTTCTCTGAGCAGGATAATATCTTAGAAGATGATCAAGTCAGTGCCATATGCGCAATCTTTGAAGGTAAATCTATTAGCACTGCACTCTTGGCATATCTTTATAGTAGGCTTTCAGCGGCGTCTGTGGGCCGTCCTCCTTATGGATGCATGCTACTCTTTGCCTTATGGGTTGAACTTCACTTCAAGTTTGAGTACATCAAGAAAAGGCCTTTGAATCCATCTCAGATCTTCTTGAATAGCCCAATTCATTGCATTGCTAAGATTGTAAAGTTCAATGAGCACATGGTTAACAAGGTTCCAAAGCTCAAGACCCGAGCCGACTGGAGAGAGTACTTAAAGCTCATGACGTCCGACATATTCGACTCGTCTCCACTTGCTCTTGTTGGAAAACCTGTTTGGGTGCGCCGTGCAGCAGGAGCAGATCTTAAGTTGATTGGAGCCACCGAGTTCGTGTTATATAATCCTCACCGGTGCCTTACTCAACTTAGCTTGGGCCGTCATGAATTCCCTGAGTTCTCTCCCACACTTCCAATCAAGAAGCGTGACTTGGAATCCGATGAAGATTATGAAGCCGTACAAATCATCACCACTCTATGGAATCTTGGCTTCAGTTATCGTGTAAAATCCTCTAAAGATAGAGATAGAGGATTGAAATTTCCTTACCTTAAAGGTCTTCATGAAATTCTTCCTTAAATGTCCTCTTTCTCTTTGTTCATGATGTAATAAAGAATTTTATTGAATAAAGAAGTTTTTTTTTATGCCTCAAAACTTTTCTCAACTTTCTGTGATTTGCACATGATTTTTCCCTTAGTAAAAACTTGATTTTTCGTGAAAATTCAACAGTTCAGGTTCTGTTAAATTCAAAACGCGTCCACTCAGAGCGACGCCTTTCAACCATCAATTTAATCCTCAAAAACCGATTTAAACCTTAAACCGCGTCTGCATATGATGACGCCTTTCAACAATAATTCTTTTACAGAAATTCAATTTAATCCTCAAAAACCTGATTTAAACTTTAAACCGCGTCTGCATATATTGACGTCTTTCAACTCTCTCTCCTACTTTTTCCAGGATTCTGTCATTAATTCCATGATTAATTGCCTGAAACACGTCAACATACAAAGACGCCTTTATCATTTTCCTCTGTACGGCTCTGACCAGAAACTTGAAACGCGTCTACCTGAGTGGACGTCTTTCAGTCGAATTCAAACATCTGTCATTGCCGCCTCAACTTTTGCACTCTAAAACGCGTCTGCCTGAGTCGACGCCTTTCAACCTTTCTGTTAACAGACCTGCGAAGGCCCCTTTTCTTCCTCACTTTTCACAAAAATCCCTCTTTCTCTCCTCTCTCCGGCGACCGAGCTCCAGTGATCTCCTTCCCTTTTTCCTCAAAACTCTCCCTTCTCGAGCTATGGAACACGGTGAGGGCTCAAGGAAGACTAAGACCCTAGCCAAGAGGCGGCGAAGGCATGAAGAGGAAGCTCCCGAGGAAGTTCCGGCGATGCTAGCCGAGGCGGCGGCCTTCTTGGAGGAAGAACTCCCTCCACCGGCACCTATGGCGATGGAAGAAGAAGAGGAGGGCGACCTCCACACGGTAAGATCCCTGTGGGTTGAGTGGGTGAAGAAAAAGAGGGGAAAACGGGGTTCTTTGAAGAACCCGGAATCTGGACTTGAAAGGCGTCCAGACCAGGTGACGCCATCCAAAAGGCGTCACCATGGGCTGACCTCTTTCAAGATAAATTCCGGATTTTTTAATTATGAATAAATATTTTGAATTGCGTCAAGGCATGTTGACGTGTTTTAAAAGACGTCCATATTGGCTGACGCCTTTCAAAACAGAACTAATTTTCCTGTTTTTATTTATTTACTGACCTTTGTTTTTTTATGTTTTTATTTGCAGGGAGTGATGAGGGCTAGAATCTCCTGGGACCTAGTGATAGGTGCCTATAGAGGGCTCCCAGATTTCCAGAAGGCGCGCCTGCGTCGAATGGGATTCGGCGGGGTACTAGACATCGAGCCATTCTGGCTCGATTTAGTCCTCCTGCAGGTGCTGCGGGAGAGGTGGCATGCGAAAAGCCGTGCTTTCCTAATGCCGTGGGGGCATATGGTCCCCACCCTAGAGGATGTGGCCAGGATCACTGGCCTCTGGGTAGAGGGCCGACCTGTGAGTGGGGTTACTTACCCCAACTATCAAGGATTAGCAGAGGCTCTTCTAGAGATAGAGGTGTCTAGCCTAGGCAGAGAGTCTAGGATGGTTCCTAGGGTAGAAGTAGAGGTTGCTTTAGGACTAGATGAGCCCCGGCGTCGGTCTGACGAGACCCGGGAGGAGTTTAGGGATAGATTAGCAGAGTCATCTTCCTCTGTCTACTGTAGTGACCCTAGTCAGGTAGAGGAGGTAGATAGACAGCTTAGGGTCTTCTTAGTTTTCTTCTTTGGTCGGTTGCTCTTCGGTACGAAGGGCGACCACATCCACTGTAGATTTCTTTATTTGCTAGATGACCTAAATAGCTTAGGAGAGTATGCCTGGGGTGCGGCCCTTCTGGCCCATCTCTTTGCCGATCTATCCGCGGTCACGCCGGACCGTGACACCACTATCAGTGGCTTCTCGCCGTTTCTTCAGGTATTAACTTGTTTAATTATTTGTTATATGCAGTGCAATATGATATGATGCTTCTTCTAACCTATATGTTCATGAATGCAGGTGTGGAGTTACTACTACTTCCCGCTCGGCAGAGCGCGGATTGCTCGACCGGATGCCGTCCCATTTGCCTGCCGTTGGCAGCCGATTGTGGACACGGCTCCACAACACCACCAGCTGACGGCCCTCCGCCGTCAGTTCCTGGATTATCCAGAGCTACTGGTAAGTTTTTAATTTGTTCAATTTTATTAAATGCAATCTTTTATTTATTAAATGCAATTTATTTATGAATGCATCTAACCTATATGCAGGTGATCTGGCGCCCGTACCTTGGTATGGGCGAGGAGGGTCAGCCGTGGGTGACGGCTGGCAGGAGGAGGTTCGGGAGGCAGATGTGGGTGCATTGCCTCAACGAGATCGAGCCCCTCCGCCTCCGGCTCGTGATGAGGACGCTGGGCCTCCACCAGGAGTGGATAGACGAGGAAGTCCCGGAGGGTGTGGGGAGGAGCATGAGGGGGAAGCAAGCCCTTACCGACTGGCGTGCCAAGTTCCTTGAGCAATACGAGGATTGGCACCGTCGGGGCGTACGGGTGGAGTCCCGTGCGGAGAGTAGTGAGGGCTACCTCCAATAGTACCGGGCCCACTACGCCGATCAGCTTCGGCTCCTTCGACCACTCGATGTAAGTATGCATCCATGCGTCTTTAATTTTATTATTATCTTGATTTATATTTGTGAATGAATGTATGTATGACATGCAGGATGCGCGTGATGCGGTCATCGTCGACCTCCGGGCCCGCCTACATGATGCGGAGGCCCAGCTAGAACAAATCCAGAAGGAGTTATATGACCTGGTATGTATAAATGCTTATGAATGCTTGTTTTAATTAATTAATTGTTTTTGCGATTGACACTGACAGTTGTCTTTCGGTGCAGCGAGCCGTCTATACCCAGGCGGCTCCTCCTACTTTCGGGGCGTCATCATCCTCTTCATCCGCCCATGATGCTGCCCTGGCTGACCTCCAGAGTCAGCTCGCCTCCGCTATCCACCGGGCTTCTCTCGCGGAGGAGGACCGGGCTGCTCGGGTAAATTCTTCAACTTTTGAATTCTGAATTTGATTTTAATTACTTGATTGCTTTGAACTAATAAAATCTTCCTCTGCAGGTTTCTAAGCTTCAGGAAGCCCTTCAGAGGGCTGAAGCAGAGCTGGATCATTCTCGTGCCGCAGCGGCTCGTGCCGAGGCTGATGCTACGCGGATCCGGGCTCTGGAGGAGCAGGTAGCCCGTCTCTCCACTGGAGATCTTGCGCGCCTCCAGATTCGCCTGGAGGTCGTGACCGAGGAGCGAGACCGCGAACGCCTTCGACTGGAGAGTCTTCTGGGTCGGCTGTCAGTCGCGGAATATGAGCGCAAGATGGTGGAGGAACGGTATCAGCGAGCTCGGCAGCGTGCCCATGAGCGTGGTTTGACGAGTGCTTTCACTGTCAGTGCTGCCGTGTCCTGTGGCTAGGCGGGTCCGAGCGCGATGGGACCACCTCCACATCCTAGTCGAGGGCCAGCACCGAATGCGCCTGACGAGGCCCAGAGTCAGCTTGACGAGGGCGGAGGGGAGAGCCAGCCTTGAGGGCTCATGTATCTTCTTTTTTTTTTTTTTTTTTTTTCATGTATCATGTACAAACAATCTTTTGATAATATACATGAAACTTTTGGGCTCCAATCTTGTGTTCATGTGCTTGTCTTGCATCCTGTACAACACTGAATAAACAGGTTAAGTATCTATTTAGGCTTAGCCCCTTGCCTGACCAAATAAATGGTCAATTAATCTTTTCCTTTAATAAATGGTCAAGGGGCATAGCCTTTATTAACAAAGGTAATGAGAATAATCGAACTTAAGCAAAATGCAACATACAAGCAAACAGATGCTCGCTAAAAATGAAGCAGATGCTAACTGAAATATTTTTGTTGTTTTAAAATATTCATTTTTGTTTGGGGTTTTGAAATATATGCTTTTTTTGAATTTTGACATATGTATTTTTTTTGAATTTTGGACATATGTATTTTTTTTTGGGTTTTTGAATGTATATTTTTTTTTATTTTTGATGTATGTATATTTTTTTTTGGATTTTTGATATATGTATTTTTTTTTGGAATTTTGACTAAAAGATCAGCATGGTACTTAGATCAAAAGATCATATTCATTTATTAACTTAATTTCCAAAGCATTCTTCAACAATTTAACTTAAACCCATCGTGTTTGAATTTGTGTTTCCATTCGTGATCCCATTTGATGATTTGACCCTTAGTCAATGTAAGTCATTCCTTAAGTTTGGAGTACATCTCTTTAGAAAGAAAAGATGAATAAGTTTAGAAAGCCCATGAGAAGGTTCCGGAGACTTAAAAAGATGTCCCTTTCCTACCCTAATATCCGTTGGGGTTCGGTCATTTTCTTTCCAGAGTATTTATCGACCTTGCGTTCCCTTTTATTTCATTTCATGGCCTTGATGTAACGTTTGTAATGTAATGGCCTTTTGATTTGACATTTGGCTTTTGCCTTTTTGCTTTTTCTATTCTTTTCTTTTCTTCGGGACGGATCTCCCCCCTTTTTTATGACGGCCTCCTACTAAGATGGCGGGTATTCTTGGTAGTCTATTCTAAGTCTCGTTCCGACATCATGGGCCGAGTTTAAAACAGAATTTTTTGCTTTAAAAAACGAATGATTTGTACTTTACACTTTCGGTCAAGCTTTCGATATTCTTTAGGCCTTGTCATCTCTTGTTACTCATGAATCAAACGTGTCAGTGTGTGCAGTAATGTGCTTGAAATTAAGTTATCCAGACTAATAAGGAAATTTTAAGTTTATAAATTTTCTGATTCCACTGGTCTTTGTACCATACTGATCGACTCTTTAACCTAAGGGTAGTATTTCTTAAGATGTAAGCCATTCCAAGGATGATTTAGCTCTTCTCCTTCTGCATTAACAAGACGATAAGCATTACCAAGAAAAGCGTGCGATACAACATAAGGTCCTTCCCAGTTGGGTTGGAGCTTAGAACGCGGACCACCAGGTTTTACAAAAATTCTTTTGACAACCATTTCACCGACTTTGAACTTACGTTCAATGACTTTCTTTTGATAAAAACGTGCTAGTCTGTTTTGATAAACTTTTGCATGATTAGCAGCTGACCATCTTTTCTCGTCTAAAAGTTCCAATTGAGTAAGGAGTGCTGAACGATGTTCATCAATGGAAAATTCCTTATTCAATTGTACTCTTAATGACGGTATGAGGATCTCATATGGAACTACCGCCTCCATTCCAAATGTTAAGGAATAAGGAGTTTGCCCAGTAGGCGTGCGGATTGAAGTTCGGTAGGCCCATAGAGCCTCAACCAATTTTTCTGGCCAATCTGCAAATTTATTAGATTTGCACGTCTTTTTGATGATTTTTATCAAAGTCTTATTTGTAGCCTCTGCTTGACCATTGCCTTGCGGATAATAAGGAGATGAATGATGCAATGCAATTTTATACCTGTTACAGAGGTCCTTCAATTCCTGTGACACGAACTGCGGTCCGTTGTCGGTGACGATGGTGCTTGGAATTCCAAATCGGGTGATGATGTTCTTCATGATGAATTTGCAGACGGTTGATGCTTTGATCTCCACGTACGCTTCAGCTTCCGCCCACTTGGTGAAGTATTCCGTTGCCGTGAGAATGAAAGATTTTTGCTTGATGCCGGAATCTGGGTTACCAAGAGGTCCAATGATGTCGAAAGCCCACATGGAGAAAGGCCATGGGGAAGAAACAGGATGGAGTGAAGATGCAGGAGAATGAATTTTGTCGGCGTGAAGTTGACACTTAGCACACCTACGGACATATCCTACACAGTCTTCTTCCATGGTTGGCCAGTAAAACCCTTGTTTAAGGATCTTCTTTGCTAGCATCTGTCCATTGACATGGCCACCACAAACTCCACTATGAGCTCCTTCCATAACCTTCCAAAGCTCATCTTCGTCTAGACATCTCAGGAGAACTCCATCAAAACCTCTCTTATATAATGCTCCTCCAACTAGGGTGTATCGTTGAGCAACTCTCCTGATAGCTCTCTTCTCCTCAGTTGTAGCTTCCTCAGGATACGACTGATCTTTACAATATTTGGCAATTTCATAATACCATGGCTTCTGTTCATCATCCATCTCTTCTAATAGCTCCATCAACATGATTTCTCTCTTTTTCACGATATCTCCGTCCCTGACTTTCTTCAGCAACTTCTCCTTAGTTCTAAGAAATGAAGGGTCTTTCACGGCGGGTGAAAGACGCCTATGAACTATGATTGATTCGGATTGCCTGCTGATTGGAAAATCAAGAGAAGATGCCAATGAAGCTAGAGCGTCAGCTAAGATGTTATGATTCCTAGGGACATGGACAAAGATCAATTTCATGAAAAGCTTTGAATAAGCAGAAGTAAGTTCTTGATATGGCTTGAGTTTGGGATCAAGAGTTCGATACTTGGTCAGCACTTGGCGAAGAATCAGTTGGCTATCACCCACAATCCTGAGTTTAGTGGCACCATGAAAATGAGCAGCCTCGAGGCCAGCAAGGAGTGCCTCGTATTCAGCTATATTGTTGGTGACTGGAAAGTCAAGCTGAAAGGCTTGTGGAATGGTGACACCTTCAGGTGATAGCAGAACGATACCGATCACCTTTCCATAAGAATTCAGAGCTCCGTCAAAATGCAGAGTCCACATAACATCTCTGATTTGATTTACGGACATCAGTTCCTCATCCGGAAACTCTGATCGTACTGGATCAAATCCAGGAAGGGGATGATGGGCGAGATGTTCCGCTATGGCATAGCCCTTGATCGCTTTCTGCTGAATGTAAATGATATCGAATTGAGATAGAAAGCTTTGCCATCGCGCTAACCTATCAGTAAGAACAGATTTCTCCAGAAAGAATTTGATCGGATTCATCCTAGCGATGAGATGGACTTAATGGGCCAGAAAATAATGCTTCAATTTCTGCACAACCCAGACCAATGCTGCACATGTTTTCTCCATCGCTGTATATCTCTGTTCAGCGGGGTTGAGAAGTTTAGAGAGATAGTAGGCTGCCCTCTCTTTTCCTTCTTCATCCTCTTGTGCTAGGACAGCCCCCACTGCATCATCCAGGACTGAAATGTAAAGTATCAATGGTTTGCCTGGAGATGGTGGTCTCAAAACAGGAGGACTTGCTAGATAGTTCTTTAATCCATCGAATGCCTCCTGACACTTATTGTCCCAATCAAATTTGACTCCCGACTTGGTAAGCTCGTAAAACGGCTTACACCTTTGTGAGTGCTGGGAGACAAAACGGCGAATGAATTGTAACCTCCCGATTAATCCTCTCAACGCTTTCAAGTTTTTAGGAGGTGGCATTTCTCTGATAGCCTTCACCTTATTGGGATCGATCTCAATTCCCCGTTTACTAACAATGAATCCAAGCAATTTTCCTGAAGATACCCCGAATACACATTTCTTGGGGTTCATCTTTAACTGATATTCTCTCGATCTCTCTAACACCCTTGCCAAAACTTTAGCGTGCTCAGCCTTTGTTTTAGATTTAACCAATAAGTCATCCACATACACTTCCAGATCTATGTGCATCATGTCATGAAATATTGCCATCATGGCCCTTTGATAAGTGGCTCCAGCATTCTTTAATCCAAATGGCATGACAACATAACAGTATGTTCCCCAAGGTGTAGTGAATGACGTTTTCTCTTGATCCTCTTCTGCCAGCTTAATCTGATTGTATCCTGAAAATCCGTCCATAAATGATAGCGTCTCATAGCCAGCGGTATTATCAATGAGTACATCAATATGAGGCAGTGGAAAATCGTCTTTAGGACACGCCCGGTTCAAATCGCGGAAGTCAATGCAAATTCTGACCTTTCCGTCCTTCTTCATAACCGGGACTATATTGTCCACCCATTGTGGATAAAGGACAACTCTAATAAATTTGGCTTTATGCAATTTGTCGACCTCTTCCTTCATTTTTAGAGCCATTTGTGGGTGGAATCGCCTTAATTTCTGTTTGACAGGGCTAGCTCCTTCCTTTAACGTCAATCTGTGTTCAACTAAAGATGAGTCTAACCCCGGCATATCTTCATAACTCCAGGCGAAAGTGTCCTTATAGTCCTTTAGTACTTGTACCATTGCCTTCTCATCCTCTGTAGAAAGATTTTTGCTGACGAGGACAACCTTAGGTTCGTCTTCAGTCCCTAAATTGATTTCTTTGGTGGGCTCTTCTACGGCAGCTGAGGGTTCATCAAATCTCTTCACTCCACTGGCATATGCCTCAGCTGCGTCCTCGTTATCTTCCTCATTTTCAATAATGGGGTCCTTTTCATGCACTAATTCATATACCCCGTACCCATCATTGACTGACTCATCACTCATACAATCTTCTGGCATCTGAATTGGATTTTCTAAAAACTGAGGGATCAAAGAACAAGAAGAGCATTTATCAGCTAAGTCCTGGAGGTATCTATCTGGAATTCGCCTACCCTTAGGCTTCCTAGACTTCCTAACCTGACTAATCTGACTAGACTGCCTAACTTCACTAAACTCACTATCATAACCTAAGGAAGATGAAGCAGGATAGAAATCCTGGGGTACAAGTGGAAATACAAGAGAATTCTCCCGAGGGGAGGGGCAGAGTAGATCTAGGAGAGAAGCTTGACCGAAGGACCCGCGCGACGGGGTGCAGTCGGACAAGTAAGATGTTTCCTCGATAAAGATTTGGGAAGAATTTGTTGCCAAATTGGCGTTTTTTTTTGGACAATGAAAGAATTAAACATAAAGCAGGAATGAATACAAATGGGAGGAGAATCAGACGGAGGAAGTGGCACCAAGGCCAGAGGATTAGGGGGATCATATAGCAATATGTCCCAGATCAGATTATACATCCTCTCTAGATCGAGAGGAGGTTGTGGAATATGGTCCCGAGGGGACAGAGTAATCATAACGGGCGGAGCCCGTGGAATATCTTCAATAATGACCCGCGACCAAGTCGGGGTCAAGAGCAGTGTACGAAATAGAGTATGGAGCATGAAGACATGTGAAGGATATGTCCCCCTCCAGAGCAGATCTGTAGTGTAACCAGCTTCATAGGGGTCATCTGGCTCCCCTTCATCGGTCTCTTCAGACAGCAATATCTGCTTATCAAATATGGCACCAGGACCTTCAATCAGCTCATCAATCTGCGGCGGCCACTTGGGTTCTGCAGGATCTAGGAATAGTCTGTTCAGTGCAATATAAAGGTCTCTCAGATCGAACCACCTGTACCATTCACATTCAGGATCATGAAATTTCCTCCTTTTCATAGGCCGCAGAGCCTCCAAGGATTGGTACGTAAGTAGTTCAGAGCAATGTCTGGCCAAATCCCTCCTATATATATCATGGAAGTCAAAACAGGAAGTAATGACCACCGTGTCGTCGTGGCTAAGTATGGGCCCTTTCACAAAGTGCGTGCACAAGGTCCATGTTAGGGGATCTCGGCCTTCTTTGGGTGGTGTAGACATTGCCTCCCAGATTTTCGGACCTTTGATCTCTGCTTGCTGAACCAGATCTTGTTTCAGTTTTTTTGGCCTATAGCCTAGACCACTTCCAGGTGCTGCTCGATGATTTCTGACAGGAGTGGTCCTGCCTTGCAACTGTGTGCCCAGACCTCTTCCAGGCTCATAGCTGTTCTTCATCATAATTATCCATCCTGGGGTACTCATGCACTTCCCCCTTTTGATAGCATCTAACGGGTATGGAGAAATAGTGGCGGGTTTTAGAGGATCAGCCACTGGACGGTAGACCTGTAATACCGACAGAAAAGATTGCCAGCCAGGTAAAACAGCAGATTTAATGTTCAAGGTATGAGCAGCAGCAAGGATCGGCATGCTCGTCACTTTAATAATTCGTCCTTTGTAAGGAAATTTGAGGCATTGGTGATTCGTAGAGGGAATCGCCTCAAGAGTTTTGATATAAGGACGACCCAAAATGGCATTTATAGAAGGGTCGATTTTCAGGATGTGAAATTCGACCTCTGCATGACTTACAGGGCCCAGCTCCACCTTTAAATAGACCATTCCCAGAGGGGAACGGGTAGAATTGTCATATGCTGTCACAGAGATGGGGCTAGGCAGCCATTTTTCTTTGGGCACACCGCACAGCTCTAGGGTCTTCGGAGGTAAAACATTGATCGAAGCCCCTGTATCTACCAGGCATGCATCCACGGCCTTCTTACAGATGTTGACCGTGATGCTCAGAGCCATGATTCTCGCTGTTGGCGGTGCTAGTTCCGATGTATGAAATGTAATGGAGGGCTGATCCCCCTGAGAAACTAGTAGTGCTGCAATTTTTTCTACCGGCACGTCCTCATTAACCATCACCTTCTGTAGGTATTCCATTAAAGCTTCTTGGTGAATCTTGGATCTTTTGATCAGTTCGAGTATAGTGATCCGTGCCGGTGTCCGATCCAGATGTTTCAACAAGTCATATTGAGTGCCTGGTGCACTCTCTTCATTATGGGCTTCCTCAGTCGGCTGCGATGGGCTGTCTCTAACTGTAGACTGAGGAAAGACTTTGTTGAAAATCCTTCCACTCCGGAGCGCGTGTTCCTCGACCGTGGAGGATCCAGGTGACACCTTAAGTACCGCAGGGTTGGATGGTGCGGATGGCGTAGAGGGTTGGTATGTAGATGATGGCGTAGGGCTAGGTGGTGATGGCGCGGTGCGGATTAAAGGCCTAGAGGGTTGGATGGTGGATGGGTAAGTGGTTGGCGAAGTGGGGAATGGTACGCGTAATAGCGGTCTGGATGGTAAGGGGGTATCTGAATAGGTGGTGGTGGTAGCGGGTGAAGTAGGAAATGGTACGCGTAATAGTGGCCTAGATGGTAGGAGGGGCGCGTTATTGGTTTGCGGGGGGTTATATGATGGAGGTGTAGGAGTGCGGGGCGTGATGGGTTTCAAGAAGGCGGGTAGTGGTAATGGGTTATTGGGTGCGGGTGAGTGATATGTGGGTGTCGGTAGAGGGGTGATGGTAATGGGTTGCGGCCTGGGTATGTGGATGGTGCGGCGTGGTGGTCGCTCTGCGGTACTTGGAACGTGACCTGTTGAACAAAGAGAGGAAGAGTCCTCTACTCTCCACTGTTGCCCACGACCAGCCTCAGACTGGCTGTTCGTCAAAATGGGAGCAACTTGGTTTTGGTTCTGGTGCTCCGGGAGTGGATTCTGCACTATGCCCATGTTGGGTGGTGCTGCTGCTTGTGCCGGTGGTCTTGCTTGCTGCTGCTGCTGCTGCTGCTGTGGTCTTCTCGCCTTCTGGGCTGATATGTACTTTTTCATCTCCTCCCAATCTATGCCGCCCTGCTCGTTGAGATCATGAATATAATCTCTGAACTGGAAGCAGGTGTCAATGGTATGCCCAGGTTGCCTATGGAAGTAGCAATACCTGGACGTATCGGCATTTTGAGGCCAGACGGCCTTTTCCCTTGGCAAAACTAAGGCATTAGCTGCCATTAAAGCACTGAAGATATCTGCCAAGGATTCTGGGAGGGCCGGGTATTCTGCCCTCTTCGGGCCTGGAGGTCTTCTTTGCTAGTTGTAGTCACCAGGAGGAGGGACATTGTGGTACGCCGGCGGTGCGCGCGGCTGATACTGTAGCTGTTGCTGTTGCTGATATTGCTGCTGTTGGGGCTACTGGTACTACTGTTGCCGTTGCGGCTGTTGCTGTAGCTGTTGCTGGTTCTGATTCGGCTGCTGGGGCCGCTGATACTGCTGTTGATAATGGGGTTTCTGCTGCTGCCTATACCCTTGTTGGTTCGGCTGCGGTGGCCTCTGGTACTGCTGCTGGTTCCTCACGAACTGGGGCGAGTTATTATTCATGGTACTCACTTGCTCGTGAGAGAGCGTGCCCTCAGTAGTCGGACCTGTGCTGGGAGAATTTGGCACTGCAGGCTTCCGAGGTGGAGGCCTGCTAGGTCTGTGAGGATCAAAGATGCTAGAGAACGTAGCGTCCTTGAAGGCATTTTGGCAGTACCGTGCTCTTTCATAAAGCTCTGCCATGTTAGTCAAATTGTTCAAGGAGAGGACTAGCTTGAACTGGGGCGTGGCGTTGGAAATTAACATTTTCACTTGTTCAGATTCGGACAAGTGATCCTTCACCTTTTCGGCCAGGCCCCGCCACCTATCAGCGAAACTGACAAACTCCTCATCAGGTTTCATCTTTTCTGCAATGAGGTCCGTGATAGACAAGGAGGGTGCAACTCTGTCCTGGTATCGTTGGATAAATTTGCGTGAAACGATACCGTAATCCTCTACTTCGGAGGGTTCTAGAGAAAAGAACCACTCGATGGCTGGTCCCTCTAGAGATCTCCTGAACAAGAAGGCCAACGACCTCTTATCGTTCTGCCAGAAAGATGATTCGTACATGAACTCCTTCAGATGTGTGAAGGGGTTACCAGTACCGTTATACTTCCGGTACACTGGCATCTCAGAGGGTGGCAGATGGAATACTGGCAGGCTCGGTAAACTGATTTCTGGCACAGCTTTAACCCCCATCATCTCTGGAGGTTGTTGAACTGTTCATCCATGCGCTCCATCTTGGCCAGCAACGCTTGCGTGGTCAGATCTGCCTAGGGAGGAGGAGGAGGTGGAAGTACTTGATAGGCCTGCTGCCTAGAGTACGTTGGACAGGGAGGACAATAAAGAGGAGGTCCGGCAGAGCTTCCGCCATGCCCGAGGGCATTTTGATAAATAGGCGTTTGCGGTCTAGCCGGTTGCCTAGATGATGAAAGCTGTGGCCCAACTGGCCGAGAAGTGAGGTGAAGGCCTTCCATGGCCTGATGGATATAAGGAGGAGGAAGAGGAGGTTGTTGAGTAACAACAGGGGGAGCCATAGGGTTCGGCTCAGCAGGCTGCACGGGTGCCTTTCCCTTCAAAATAGACTGGATGGCCTCGAACTGCTGAGGGTCCAGTCAGGAGGCAAGAACTCCCAAGGCGTTGACGAGATCCGAAGGATCAGAGGGTGAGGGATCATTCTGATTCATGTCCCCCTCTAGATCGGGATTAGGGATCGCATATTCATGCGGGGGAAGATCAGGATATCGATCCTGTGGATGAAAAAGAGGAGTCCGGACATTCCCATCTTGTCGATATGGAATGGGGGCAGAATTACGGGAGGCATCAGCATCTCTCCCGTTCTCATAGTTGAAGTCTGAATCGCGAGGGGCATTAGCATCTCCATCGTAGTTGATGATGGCGTCTTGAGCCATACTCAAGTCCCTGCCTGATCGCAGCAACATGATGTTAGATTCCCTTTTCAAAGATTTGACAAACAAGTTGCACAGAGATTAATCAAACAAGTGGATGTTTAACGTGATTTTAAGGTTCCTTGTTGAGTTATTTGAATTGGATTAAACCACAATTTCACTCAGGGAAAGGATCCTAGTTTTAGTTCAATTTCCACCGTTACTCTCTAGGGTTTTCTCTCACAACGCTTTCGGAATCTAGCCGGGACTTCAATTGGTACAACCAGCCCGTTGATCAAGGAGGAATACCTTGATTTTGGGGACTTATGGAGGTCTCAACGTCAACTTCTCTAGTCTGATCAAGGGACCAACCCAATCAGAGAGAGTTGCTGACGTCGAGTAGTGTGTTCCTAAGAAAAGGAGGGTATTCGCCTCAATGCGTATGCCCTACGGCCTGGATGGCCTCTAATGCTTAATAAATAATGGGTAGCTAGCACTCAAATCACAGAAATCTGGAAACTGAAAAATAATTAAGAAACTGTCTGAATCGCGTCTATGTTAGTCGACGCTATTCAAAACATAACTTAATTTTTTCGCAGAAACAGATCTGAAAAATAACTAAGAAACTGTCTGAATCGCGTCACGGTTAGTCGACGCTATTCAAAACAGAACTTAATTTTTTCGCAGAAATAGATGCAAACAGTAGAGAAGATGTGAAGACTGAAAGGCGTCTGGGAGTGTTGATGCGGTTTTTAAACGCGTCAGTGCTCCTGGACGCTTTTCAGTTCGCAGAAACAGTTTTGCAGGAGGATTTTCTAGGTTGAATCCTCCTCAAACAGGATAAAAAGCAGTAAACAATCGACTCATGCAAATTTTTTTAGTTCCAAATTTTAAACAGGATGATTTACTAACTAAACAACTAGGAAATCAATCAATCACACATCATTTTTATCACAAAAATAGCTTTTTTTGAACTAATCAAAGGGAGGGCAAGATCTTGCCACTGGGGTGTGCACGTGGTGCACGAGGGAAATTACTTAAACTAAAACACTCACCAATTGGTGAGGACTTGTCGAGAGACACAAGTGGTGCACCGTGGGTGCCCGATTGATGATAGCAAGAACAAAAGGAAACTAAAAGATGGCGAGACCAAGTCCCACCGTGATCGCCAAAAGAGCTGTAGGTGCTGAAAATGCTTGTGTGATTAACATGAAAAATCTATATTGTTTAGTGTAAACTAACCTATTAAAAATAGCAACTAAGTGCAGTGATCGCCAGAAACTTTTGACTTAAAAGTTTCAAAAGAGGTATGATCGCCTACCTGTTTGAACACGGAAGATGTTGAGTCCTTGATTCCCCTCCTTCAGCCGGCTGAAGAAAGAGAGCCCTTTCTTTGTTCTTTTGTTCTTGCTGTTGAGTTTGAGGTTGAGGATCGTCCAGAAGTCCTTTTGGCTTTGTGTTTGATTTCCCCTTTTGATTCTCTTGTTGTTGTTGAGTGCAGCAGAAACAGAGACAGCAAATAAAGAAGAATGATGATGAGAATTTAAGTAGAAGCAATATCTAAACTGATCATGATTTTAAACATGCTTAAACAACAAACTCACTTGTTTAAATGGTTTTGAAACCCCTTAAATAAAATAGGTTTTGAAAGATTGATGCTGTGGTGTATGTTGCATGAAATGAATATGAAGAATGAAAGATTAATGAAGATGTAGAATGAAAATGCAGAAATGAAACACTTATGCCCAATTGTTGAAGCCTTGAAAGGATGAAGATTCTCGAAAGGACGCCGACTTCTGGAAATGGCAGCGCTCCGGCGTTCCGACGTTGTTGCTTCGATCTTCAACTCGCTATCGCTCAATTAACTCAAGATTACGCTTCACACTTTTTTTTTACTCTTTGAGATGCAAGGTATTTATAGGTTTTTTCTGCGTTCGTGATTAACATAGAAAAATCTAGGATTTATCTATCCTAACCGACAGATAAATACTAATTAATTCATCTTTATCTGTAATTATCTAAAACGCGTCCACCATAGCTGACGCCTTTCAGATTAATTAAGATAAGGATAAATATCCGGGAAAACTTATCTTTATCTTTATTAGCTAAAAAGCATCTACATGTGTAGACGTCTTTTACACTAATTAAGATAAGGATAAACATCCGGAAGAGAAGTTAAAATAGCTTAGTAAACTTAAAACGCGTAAGCCTTCACAGACGCCTTTTAGTTAATTAATCAATTGATTAAAATTCAAATTTAAACGTTAAAATAGGAATAAACTCTAAATCGCGTCCACACAGGTCGACGTCTTTTAGACTTTTCATATTTTAACTGAAATTTGAGCTAAAATCAATTTAATTGATTAACTTAAACATGTCTGTTAAACCCGACACTCAAAAATATCAATCAATGATTAATTATCAGACCATTATGAGGCATTATTATATGATATGAAATTTACTCGAAATGATGTCAAAATTAGCGTGTCTACACTTCCTTCCCATCCTCTCGGTTTCCTTCTCTCCTCTCTGTTTCCTTTTCTTTGTCTCTCCCTCTTTCCCTCCGCACACCTCTCTCTCTCTTTCCCACGACTCTCTCTTCCTCTCTATATATCCCTCTCTTCCTCCCAGCCGACCTATTCTTTTCCCTCTCTTCGTTTTCTCCTCCTCTTTTCAGCCTCTCCCACTCTGTTTTCCACAAGTCCTTCTCCTTCTCCAATTTCCCAGCCACGGTTTTCTCCCACACCTCTCTCCGGTAGCCTCTCTTTCTCCCGTAAACTCCCACTCTCTCCGTTTTCTACTTCTCTCTCTCTCGGTCTCTCTTTCTCCCTCTCTGTTCTACCCTCTTCCGGTTCTTTCCCTCGCCATCTCTTTCTCTCCTCCACGCACAGCACGCTTGCCGGGCCTCCTCCCAACGCACTCCAGCTGGGCCTCCACCGCACTGCCATCGGTCTCCGGCTGCGAACCTACACGTCCTCCTTCGCTGCACCTGAAGCCAGCGACTGCACCCGTCCAAGCACGCCAGCAACCGCCGGCCTCTAGCACGGCTCCAGCAGCTCCTGCACCCGGCGTTCACAGCCTCTAGCACCCGGCGTTCACAGCGCTCCAGCATCCGCTCCACGTGCATGCGAGTACCCACGGGCCTGCACGCGCTACCCACGCATGCTCGGACGTCCCCCACGCGGCAGCGCTCCAGTGCACCTCCACCAGCTACCAGCAAGCGCACGCGCTGCAAGCCCCCACCGCAACGTGCATGCATGCACGTAGCCAGCCTCTCCACCAGCTGCTTCGCGTTGCCAGGTTGCTCCCTGCACCTCCACCAGCCAGCAGCTACACAGCAAGCCTCCACGCGCCGTACCTACAGCATTCCCCAGCCACCAGTGTCCACATGCAGGCGTGCCTCCACACCTCCACCTGCTGCCACCGAGGCCTTATCAGTTTTATTTTGTTATTAGATGAGGAGTATTTAGGCGTGTTTATTTCTTAAAGATATTTTAACTCATAAGTCTGTAATTCTATATCATACTTTTAGATGTTTAACAACGTTATCTTGAATTTTCGGTTACAAGTTATTGGTGTTTTAGCGTAGATTTTCTTTAGATTAGGCATTTAATTAATACATGATATTTAGGCCTTTTAACTAATTTATTTCACATATTTTGTTAGTCACCTAATTCTAAATTTCCTAGTTTTATTTGAAATCAAATACTTCATATCTTCTAATTTTCTAAACAAATTCAAGATTTTCAAAGTTAAAATTTTATCTCCCTGTGGATCGATTCGGTTCTCACCATTTAGTATTTGCAAATCAATTGTGAGTCCGGTAATATTTGAAGTTGATTATCGTGAGCGTTTAACGACGCGTATCGCTTTCATATCAATTTTTGGTGCCGTTGCCGGGGAGTTAGATTTTTAATTTTGATTATCTTGGATTTAGTGTAATTAATCTTTAGCTAACCTTATTTTTCTTATTTTTGTAGGTATATTGAAAAAAAAAAAAAAAGGAAAGCGAAATCATGGTAAGTGTGTTCCAACTTTCTATGTTTCAATTTCCTTACTTTAGTTAGTTTCCATTTTTGTAGTTTCTAGTTTAGATAGGTTTCCATTAACTAAAAAAAAAAGAAACAAAAGAAGAACATCCAAATTTAAAAATCTGCATTTCCAAGATTAGAAACCTTCCATGCTAGGCATGCATCATTCTAGGAAAGTATGAGCTAGTTTTCTTCTACAGTTATTTCCATAAATTGTTGAAGATTGCGGGGGAAAGGTACGTATTTCAATTTTAGCAAATCATTCATGATTGCATCAACACACCCTGCATTGATTTGCTTATTGCCTTGTATTGCATTAAAAAAGACTTTAAGGGCAACAACTTTAACCATATAAGGTAGGGATTTGATCACCCTTCCTTAGCCCACAAATCACCTTCCTTGCATTGGCATTTCCTAATCCAATTAAAAGCAAGTCGAAAGAGAATCTAGGGTTTACACCGTGAGTGGTTTAAATTTCGGGTTGCCTCCATTTTTGGCAACAGTGTCTAGACTAGAGGTTAAAAAGGCAAACGCCTAAGCGGGAAAGTGGTTCTCTAATTAGGTCCCTACGAAAGTAGGGGGAGCCTCCCACTACCCCACCTCTTACCTGGCCGTTGATTGATTGTGGTTGTGACTTGAGATGGACTCCATTCACCTTGTAAGAAAATTCACATAGAGAGTCTAGGTTAACATTAGATCATTACGATAATTTGTTTGTCAAAATTGTTTGCATTTAATAAAAAAAAAAAAAAAAAACAAGAAATAGAAAACAAAATTCAAATCCATCCTCTCTCCATCAGTCCTAGTGTATGCAAGGTAGGAGATCTCAAAATCCTAACCTTCTAGGATCATTTGCTGAAATAGAAAGAATCTTACATCAAAGAAATCCACCACAAGATCAAATGGCTGATAATCAGGACCCACTAAAGCAAATGAAGGACTATTTCATTCCAAATCGATATCAACCTTCATCCTGTATTCACCTTCCTCAGAATCCAGCCAATCAATATGAAATTAAATCTAGCACCATTCAGATGCTCTCATCCTTTTATGGGAATACTAATGAAGATCCTTATAAGCATCTGGATGAATTTCTAGAAATCTGTTCCACGGTGAAGATCCATAATTTCACCGATGATGGCCTTAAATTGACCTTATTTCCCTTTTCATTAAAGGATAAGGCTAAATATTGGTTGGGAACTATAGGAAGGCCCATTAGGACATGGGAAGAAATGCAGAAAGAATTTCTCAAGAAGTTCTATCCCATAGGGCGGACCAATACCATGAGAAGGGCCATCACGAGTTTTACCCAAACTCCTGGGGAATTGATCCATGAATCTTGGGAAAGACTGAAAGAATTGCTTAGGAAATGCCCCCATCATGGGCTTTCAAAATGGCAAATTGTCCAAGCATTCTATGAAGGATTGTCTGAACAGTTCAGACAGATGGTGGATGCCTCATGTGGAGGGGCATTTATGATGAAAAATGAAGATGAGGCCTATGATCTTTTTGAGATGTTAAGTGAAAATTCTATCAATCATGCCTCATTATCATCTTATGAAAGGTCTATTGGGCCATCTAAACGGACTGGAATGTATGAACCCAAGGCCCGTGGAGAGCCCTAATCCAGAATGGACATAAATCTGATTAATCAGAAATTGGATAAGGTAGACATCTTGGCCCATAAACTAGACCAACTCTTGGCCTTAAACAAGCAAGAGCCTACTTACCCAACACAATCTAGTCCATATGAAGGCCCATCTTCTGCTAATCATGACATTTGTGCCTTATGCGCAAGTCCAACCCATCAAGTGAATGAATGCCCAACTGCGGCCCAACTTCCACCATGCATTCAAGAACAAGTTCAGGCTGCCCAGGGATTCTCCAGGCCCAATAATGATCCATTCTCAAATACTTACAATCCTGGTTGGAGAAACCATCCTAATTTCTCTTGGAAGAATCAGCATGCCCCACTACCAATGTCCAATCCTGTAACGACCCGCCACCCTATAATCGGGGATCCGATTACTAAATGGGTACCGAATCATTAATTTGGAACCAAACTAGGATCTAATCAAGTCTGGGAGATAAATAATAAACTAAGCTTAACATTCACATCGTATTGAACTGAAATAGAAGTGTAGGAACTAAAAGTTATTACAATGCGACTCGATACAGCAAATAATTACATATTCCAACAGAAAAGAAATAATTAAACGTACAGGCCAGAATTAAAATAACAACTACGTCGGGGCATATCCCGGGACAACTGCTGACGGAGCTCAACTCACGGCCGCACTCTCCTCGCCAGGTCTGCTGAGAGTCCTCACCTGAAAACCGCAGGGGGTGAGTCTCAAAGACAAGACTCAGTAGGGATCCTTCGATCCCCACAGCCTACGCACATACCCACAAGTGCAAGATACAGTTAATGGTAAAGTGATAAGTACAAGAGGTACAATTCCTAATTCTTAACGTGAAATCACATGCAATCGTAATATAATAGACATTCATATATTAAACCAGCCAGATAGGAAACCCACAACTGTCGTCTCGATAGAACTCGCTAACCACACAACAACGGTGGAAAAACCTCGACCCGCTAAGACCAAACAGTAACCCCTCGGATAGCACACTAGCTACTCCGGCCCAACCGGCTCAGGTGGCTACTCCTTCCCTCAGCATGAGTGACTCTCCGAATGTACCACTCCGACACCGGTACTAGCTGACCCCGGGGTTCACCAGGTGACCCTCTCTCACTAGGCGTCACCCCGCCCACGCCCCCACCGGCGCTGTGCTCACGCCCCCACCAGCACAGGGTGATAAAGCGCTACAATGCCACTCCAGGTCCACAGTAACACAAAACCCAGCAAGTACGATCCGGTCACGTGAAAAGTCCGCGATCGCATAACATACACGTAGTATCGTCCGGTCATGAAGAATCTATCTCTACCGGGTACATTAAAACATGCACTAACCATCCGTCTAACAGTATGAACACATCTTACTGGCATGAATTAGTTAGGTTCTGTCTTGAATCGCGTCTCCCAAGGTCGACGCCATTCAAGCTCCATGTACAGGTTCATGTAAAACAGTCTTCAGAATCAGTCCCTAAAAGGCGTCGACACCAGTGGTCACCTTTTAAAAGGCGTCGACATCCTCAGACGCCATTCAGCACAGAAGTCCAGAATTCCCAAAGAAACCACCCAGGGAATTTCTGCCTTAAAAGGCGTCATGGCCTCCTGATGCCATTCAAAAACGCGTCGCCGTCCCATGACGTCTTTTAACCCCAGAATCCCGAACTGGCAACCCCTTAGCCAGGCGATTCCTGTCTAAAAGGCGTCGCGATGGTCCGACGCCCTTCAAAAAGGCGTCGTCCATACATGACGTCTTTTAACCCCAGGAACCAGAGTTGCCATGAGCCCGAGGGCTCCCTTTTCAACCCAAATAGCCCCAAAATCACCCAAAAACGGAGGAGAAAGAGGGGCAACACAATTCATAGGAAATCACATTCATAGCAAAACCCCCATATCAACAAAAGAACACCTAAACATGCTCATTCTACCCCCCGAAACCAAAGATCCATAACAAGCTAAAACGGGGGAAAACATGGCTTAAACACGATGCTTATGGGAACCGTCACCCTACCGGATACTTGAACGCCTCCGAGCTTCAAGCCGTCCACCCGACTCGCCCCACGCCGCCGCCGGTACCGCCGTGGTCGTCCTTGGTCCACCGTGACGTCGGCCGCCGTCCGAAGAGTAGAACGCCGCAGTGGAAGTGGAGGTGGTAGTGGTAGGAGCTAGGTAGAGGATGGAGTGGAGGGAGAGATGAAACGGCGGGAGGAAAAGAGGGAGGAGGAGGGATCGCCGCCGAGTTCGTCGGAAGGGAAAGAGAGAAAGAGAGGAGAAAATGAGGGAAAGAAGGAGGGCTCGCGGGGTTAACCAGAGACTGGCTAAAACGCGTCGACATCCACGGACGCCTATCAGTTGATGTGACAGCTGCTCTGACAAGACTCTGAAACGCGTCGTTCAAGGCAGTCGCCGTTAAGACGACATGTCAGGGCCGTACTCTGACAAACCCAGAGTCGCAGTCTGAAAGGCGTCGACACACGTGGGCGCCGTTCAGACGACAAGACAGGGCCGTACCTTCGCGGCCCGAAACCAGCCCACGTGGCACCCACGTGGCAGAACTTGAAATGCGTCTGCGACGGTGGACGCCGTTTAAAACGCGTCTCGATGTCCTGACGCGAATCAACACAGAACCTCTGCCCTCACCAAGGTTAGAACTACAAGGTCCGACCCCGAAAACCGGATCCGAAGGTCACAATCCTTACAATCTCCCCCCCTTAAAAGAATTTCGTCCCCGAAATTGACTGCTTAAAATTAACAAGGTCAAAACAGGGATACAAGTTCACAAGGAAACTTACGAAAAGAGGTAAAGGAACTGCCCCCGCATCTCATCCTCTCGCTCCCAGGTTGCCTCACCTCCGGAGCGGTATTGCCAAATCACCTTGACCAACGGTACAATCTTGTTCCGCAGGACCTGTTCTCTGCGATCCTCAATACGAACAGGATATTCTGGAAAGGACAGGTCCTCAGCGACCTCCAACTCTGAAAAATCCAAGACATGGGACGGATCCTGAACATATTTTCTCAGTAAGGAAACATGGAACACATCGTGCACCCCTGCAAGACTGGGCGGCAAGGCCAGTTGATACGCGGTTTCCCCAATCCGAGCAAGGATGGGAAAAGGCCCAATATATCGCGGACTCAGCTTGCCTCGCTTCCCGAATCTCATCACACCCTTGGAGGGTGAGACTCGGAGAAACACGTGGTCCCCAACTTCAAACTCAAGCGGTCTCCGTCGAATGTCAGCATAACTCTTCTGCCTACTCTGCGCTGCGGTCAACCTCTGCCGAACTAACCTAGCAATCTCAGCACACTGCTGTACTAACTCGGGTCCCGCTATCTGCCTTTCACCGATCTCGGACCAACATACTGGAGATCGACACGGTCGCCCATACAAAGCCTCGTAAGGCGCCATGCCGATACTAGAATGGTAACTATTGTTATAGGCAAATTCTACTGTGGACAAATACTTCTCCCAAGAACCTCCCCAGTCTAGACAACAAGCTCTGAGCATATCCTCCAAGCTCTGAATAGTCCTCTCCGACTGCCCGTCAGTCACGGGATGGTAGGCTGAGCTGAAAGCCAACTGAGTGCCTAATGCCTGCTGAAAGCTCTTCCAGAATCTGGAAGTAAATCTTGGATCTCGATCTGATACAATAGACAAAGGTACCCCGTGCAGGGAGATGATCCGGTCAACAAACAACTTTGCCAGCTTGCCGACTGACCAGTCCTTCCTGATAGCTAGGAAGTGTGCCGACTTGGTCAGCCAATCAACGATGACCCAGATGGCATCTCTCCTGTTAGGGGATGTAGGCAATCCCATCACGAAGTCCATCGTCACATGCTCCCATTTCCATTCTGGAATCGGCAAGGGCTGCAGCAACCCTCCAGGTCTCTGATGCTCGGCTTTAACCTGCTGACAAGTCATACATCTAGCCACATATTCAGCCACATCTTTCTTCATACCGGGCCACCAGAAGTGCCTCCTCAAACAATGATACATCTTAGTCGTTCCAGGATGCACTGCATATCTCGAACGGTGCGCCTCATCAAGAACACATCTGCGCACGTCCTCCTCAGTCGGAACATAAAGTCTACCTCTGAACCTGACCGTACCGTCGTCCCACAACTCCACCTCTGACCTCTGGAGGAACTGTGGTAGCTCAACATCTGCCCTCTGAGCCTCAATTACTGCATGATACACAGCTGGTCTCACAGTCAAACTGACCAGCACGGCTCTGTCATCTTCACGTGGAACCCTAAAGGAAGATTCCACCACCTGCTCGAACAATTTCCACTCCTGAATCATAAGGTATGACATGACCGTCTTCCGACTCAAAGCGTCTGCCACTACATTCGCCTTGCCCGGATGATAAGAAAGGTCAAAGTCATAATCTTTAATGAACTCCATCCACCTTCGCTGCCTCAAATTCAAGTTCCTCTGAGTGAACACATATTTCAAACTCTTGTGATCGGTGAAAACCTGGAATTTCTCCCCATATAAATAATGCCTCCAGATCTTGAGTGCAAATACCACAGCTGTCAGCTCCAAATCATGAGTAGGATAGTTCACTTCATGCTTCTTCAGTTGTCGAGAAGCATAAGCCACTACCCTGCCATGCTGCATTAGAACTGCGCCCAAACCTCGACGGGACGCATCAGAGTAAACTACAAATCCACCTGATCCAGATGGAAGCACCAGCACAGGGGCTGACGTGAGATGGGTCTTTAACTCAATGAAACTCTGTTCACAATCCTCGGTCCACACAAAGCGAACTCCCTTTCGAGTCAACCTCGACAAGGGGGCTGCTATCGAAGAAAATCCCTGAACAAACCGCCTGTAATAACCGGCAAGCCCCAGAAAGCTCCTGATCTCTGTTACTGAAGTCGGCCTGCTCCAATCCATCACCGCCTCGATCTTGGCTGGATCCACTGCGATACCATTGCCAGAAATAACATGCCCAAGGAAATGCACCTCGTCTAGCCAAAACTCACACTTGCTAAACTTGGCATAAAGTTGGTGCTCCCTCAGGACCTGCAACACTGCCTGAAGATGGGTGGCATGCTCTTCCTCAGAAGAAGAATAGATCAGAATATCATCAATAAACACAACCACAAACTGATCCAGGTAGGTCCTGAAGACTCAGTTCATCAGCTCCATAAAGGCCGCTGGAGCATTGGTCAAGCCAAAGGGCATAACCAAAAACTCATAATGTCCATACCGAGTTCTGAAAGTCGTCTTACTAATATCAACATCCCGGATCCTCATCTGATAATACCCGGATCTCAAGTCGATCTTGGAAAATACCTTCGCGGACTGCAGCTGATCCATCAAATCATCGATCCTTGGAAGTGGGTACTTATTCTTTATCGTTACCTGGTTCAGCTGCCTATAGTCAATGCACAACCTCAGAGAACCATCTTTCTTTCTAACGAACAGGACTGGAGCACCCCATGGAGATGTACTGGGGCGAATGAAACCCTTATTCAGCAGCTCCTGCAACTGCGCCTTCAACTCAGCGAGTTCGGCTGGCGCCATCCGATACGGGGCCTTAGACAAGGGCGCCGTACCTGGTGCAAGCTCGATGGTAAATTTGACCTCTCGCTGAGGAAGAAGGACAGGCAGCTCCTCAGGAAATACATCTATGAACTCACATACAACAGGTACCTCCCCAGAGCTGAGACTATCCCGGACATCAGAGACAACAACAGAGGCAAGGAAAGCCTCACAGCCACCAGCAAGCAACCTCCGTGCCTTAAAGGCAGAAATAAGAATACCTCGGGAAGAAAGCCTAATACCTTGGAAGAAGAAGGTCGAGATGTCCGGAATGGAGAATCGCACCCTCTTTCTGTGGCAGTCCACCTCCGCATAAAAGGCTTCCAACCAATCCATGCCCAGGATAATATCAAAGTTACGAATGGCAAGAACAACTAACTGGGCAGCTAGCACATGACCCTCGATGGTCAAGGGAACATTCCTCAAGCAATTATAAGATATCATAAAGTCTCCAGAAGGAACCTCCACCATCAAACCATCAGATAATTCATCAACGGGTGCAGAAAGAATATCTAGGAACTACTCAGAAATGAAAGAATGCGAAGCACCCGAATCAATCAATACGTGTGTAGAGTTCCCAAGGACAGAAAGTGTACCTTCCACCAAGTTGGACGCGCGAGCCTCCCTCCTGGTGATGGCTAGCACTCTCCCCTGGGTCCTCGGCTTCTTCTGCTCACCTGAACCATGCCCCTGCAGGCACTGCCTCGCCAAATGGCCCTGCTGGCCACAAGTAAAACACCTCCTGGGGAGAGTGGGACACTGAGTCCCACCATGGGCACCCCCACAGTGCTGACAGACTGCCGGAAGCCTCTGAGCTGGCCCCTGCGGTGCACTGGATACAGACTGACTCTGCTGGCCCTGCCCGGGCCTGTTGCTGCCGCTACTGCCACTACTGCTGCCACCACCCCTGAAGAATCTCCTGAATCGGGAGCCGAGTGACGACGATCCCGATCCGGCTGAAGGGGCCGCTGCCGCTGCCTTACCCCTGCCACGAACTGGGCTCTGAGCAGCCAATCCTCTCTCCCGGGCCGACTGGCTCTGTTGAGCCTCCACTGCTGCCGCACATCTAACCGCCGAAGCCAGATCCGTGCAACAGTGAGACGCCACGAAGTTCCTCAGACTGAGCCTCAGTCCGTCCACGAACCTCTCAGTACGACGCTCCTCGTCCCCAGATATGAAAGGCACAAACCGTCCTAGCGAAACAAACTTCGCCTGGTACTCGAGTACCGTCATACTCCCCTGAGTCAGATCCATGAACTCCCTCTCCTTGGCCCTCTGGACGTGTCTAGGGAAATACTGAGCGTTGAACTCCTTATGAAATGTCTCCCATGGAATTTCCCTAAGAATCCTGTCCTCGTAAGACAAACTCTTCAAAGTGGTCCACCAGTCATAGGCGCTATCCTTCAGCATGAAGGTAGCCAACGGGGTCCGCTCTACTGCAGCACAATCCATGGTATCAAAAGTCTTCTCTATCTCTCTAAGCCAGTGGATGGCCTCGTCAGGGTCGGGACGACCGGTGAAGTGAGGTGGCCTCAGCTTCAGAAACCTTTCAAGTGCAGCTGTGGACCATCCCCGCGCACTGGAACTCTCACTGGGGTCTCGCGTCTGGTACCGAGCCATAGTATCCATCATAGCCTCCATAAACTGCTCTACACTCGGCCTCCCGGCCTCGGACCCACTAGGGACGTCTCCCTGCTCTCGAATAACTGGCATCCTCCTTCTGGGAGCCATCTACTCGCCTACAATTACAAAATCAAAAAGTTCTAATCAGATTCCTAAAGCCTATGCTACCGCCGTGCCTGTACGGGATAATGTATTTATTTGCCAAATTTATCATATTTAACCTAGTTATTTATTTATTTGCCAGACCGTATGCTCTGATACCAACTGTAACGACCCGCCACCCTATAATCGAGGATCCGATTACTAAATGGGTACCGAATCATTAATTTGGAACCAAACCAGAATCTAATCAAGTCTGGGAGATAAATAATAAACTAAGCTAAACATTCACATCGCATTGAACTGAAATAGAAGTGCAGGAACTAAAAATTATTACAATGCGACTCGATACAGCAAATAATTACATATTCCAACAGAAAAGAAATAATTAAACGTATAGGCCAGAATTAAAATAACAACTACGTCGGGGCATACCCCAGGACAACTGCTGACGGAGCTCAACTCACGGCCGTACTCTCCTCGCTAGGTCTGCTGAGAGTCCTCACCTGAAAACCGCAGGGGGTGAGTCTCAAAGACAAGACTCAGTAGGGATCCTTCGATCCCCACAGCCCACGCACATACCCACAAGTGCAAGATACAGTTAACGGTAAAGTGATAAGTACAAGAGGTACAATTCCTAATTCTTAACGTGAAATCACATGCAATCGTAATATAATAGACATGCATATATTAAACCAGCCAGCTAGGAAACCCACAACTGTCGTCTCGATAGAACTCGCTAACCACACAACAACGGTGGAAAAACCTCGACCCGCTGAGACCAAACAGTAACCCCTCGGATAGCACACTAGCTACTCCGGCCCAACCGGCTCAGGTGGCTACTCCTTCCCTCAGCATGAGTGACTCTCCGAATGTACCACTCCGACACCGGTACTAGCTGACCCCGGGGTTCACCAGGTGACCCTCTCTCACTAGGCGTCACCCCGCCCACGCCCCCACCGGCGCTGTGCTCACGCCCCCACCAGCACAGGGTGATAAAGCGCTACAATGCCACTCCAGGTCCACAGTAACACAAAACCCAGCAAGTACGATCCGGTCACGTGAAAAGTCCGCGATCGCATAACATACACGTAGTATCGTCCAGTCATGAAGAATCTATCTCTACCGGGTACATTAAAACATGCACTAACCATCCGTCTAACAGTATGAACACATCTTACTGGCATGAATTAGTTAGGTTCTGTCTTGAATCGCGTCTCCCAAGGTCGACGCCATTCAAGCTCCATGTACAGGTTCATGTAAAACAGTCTTCAGAATCAGGCCCTAAAAGGCGTCGACACCAGTGGTCGCCTTTTAAAAGGCGTCGACATCCTCAGACGCCATTCAGCACAGAAGTCCAGAATTCCCAAAGAAACCACCCAGGGGATTTCTGCCTTAAAAGGCGTCATGGCCTCCTGACGCCATTCAAAAATGCGTCGCCATCCCATGACGTCTTTTAACCCAAGAATCCCGAACTGGCAACCCCTTAGCCAGGCGATTCCTGTCTAAAAGGCGTCGCGATGGTCCGACGCCCTTCAAAAAGGCGTCGTCCATACACGACGTCTTTTAACCCCAGGAACCAGAGTTGCCATGAGCCCGAGGGCTCCCTTTTCAACCCAAATAGCCCCAAAATCACCCAAAAACGGAGGAGAAAGAGGGGCAACACAATTCATAGGAAATCACATTCATAGCAAAACCCCCATATCAACAAAAGAACACCTAAACATGCTCATTCTACCCCCCGAAACCAAAGATCCATAACAAGCTAAAACGGGGGAAAACATGGCTTAAACACGATGCTTATGGGAACCGTCACCCTACCGGATACTTGAACGCCTCCGAGCTTCAAGCCGTCCACCCGACTCGCCCCACGCCGCCGCCGGTACCGCCGTGGTCGTCCTTGGTCCACCGTGACGTCGGCCGCCCTCCGGAGAGTAGAACGCCGCAGTGGAAGTGGAGGTGGTAGTGGTAGGAGCTAGGTAGAGGATGGAGTGGAGGGAGAGATGAAACGGTGGGAGGAAAATAGGGAGGAGGAGGGATCGCCGCCGAGTTCGTCGGAAGGGAAAGAGAGAAAGAGAGGAGAAAATGAGGGAAAGAAGGAGGGCTCGCGGGGTTAACCAGAGACTGGCTAAAACGCGTCGACATCCACGGACGCCTATCAGTTGATGTGACAGCTGCTCTGACAAGACTCTGAAACGCGTCGTTTAAGGCGGACGCCGTTCAGACGACATGTCAGGGCCGTACTCTGACAAACCCAGAGTCGCAGTCTGAAAGGCGTCGACACACGTGGACACCGTTCAGACGACAAGACAGGGCCGTACCTTCGCGGCCCGAAACCAGCCCACATGGCACCCACGTAGCAGAACTTGAAATGCGTCTGCGACGGTGGACGCCGTTTAAAACGCGTCTCGATGTCCTGACGCGAATCAACACAGAACCTCTGCCCTCACCAAGGTTAGAACTACAAGGTCCGACCCCGAAAACCGGATCCGAAGGTCACGATCCTTACAAATCCTCCCATGCATCAAGCCCAAAAGCCATAGAATTCATTTCAACATCAATCTAATTTCTATGGAAATGTTCAGGGTAGGGGATCTCAGGCCCAATTCTCTAAACCGGCCGATTATCAATCATTCCAATCAGGTCAACCGGCCCACTACCACTCATTCCAATCTGGACAACCAACCCAATCATTCCAATCAGGACAGCCAACCCAATACCATCCTCCACCCACTTACCAACAACCTCCTCAGCCCAACTTTGATGACAAATTCACTCAACTCCAACAACTGATTTTAACCCAGCAACAATCCATTGCTAAGTTGGAAAGTCAAATGGGCCAACTAGCTGAAGCTACGATGAGAAGAGAAGTGGGCCAATTTCCTAGTCAACCCATTGCCAATCCAAGGAATCAACCTCTGGGTTTTCCACAGCAATCGGGCCTTTTACCACAGCCTAGCCCATTACCACAACCTAAAGGGCCGCAATTTGAGAATGCTAAAGCCATTTCAGCCCTTAGGAGTGGGAAAAGTCTAGAAAACCCACATACAAATCAAGAGTTAGCCAAAGGTTCCACTGATGGGCCTCATGAAATTGAAAGTGAGAGTGAGGTTGAACCCATCATGGAGAAGTTGGACGAGGATCTGAAGGAAAAAGGGAAGATTGATGAAGGCCCAAGTTCTTATCAACCTAGGGTGCCATTTCCTAATGCCTTGATAGCTAAGCCCAATGCCAGGAAGAAACTGGCACAGAATGAAGAGTTGTTGGATTTATTCAAACAAGTCCAAATTAATATTCCACTCCTCGATGCCATCAAGCATGTGCCAGCTTATGCTAAGTTTCTCAAGGAATTATGCACTCCACGAAGAGAATCTAGAATGGCACCCGAAAAGGTTCGGCTTTCAGAAGATGTTAGTGCGATTGTGATGAATCATTTACCCAAGAAGTTAAAGGATCCTGGAGCACCTCTAATCTAATGTGACTTAGCTAGAGTTACATTTGATAGAACTTTATTGGATTTAGGTGCTAGTGTGAATCTTTTGCCAACAGCCATTTATGAGAAATTTGATATTGGGGAATTAAAGCCCACACCCATCATCTTGCAGTTGGCTAATAGGTTTGTAAAAACTCCACGGGGATTAATTGAGGATGTTATTGTGAAGCTTCATGATTGCTATTTTCCCGTGAATTTTCTTATTATGGATATGGTATTACCTGAGGAACTCATTCACACCCGATCATCTTAGGTCGTCCATTCTTAGCCACTACCAAAGCTAATAAAAATTGTGAAACTGGCATAATGGACATTTCATTTGGGGGTCAAAAGGTCAAGATTAATGTCTTCAAAGCTTCTTAATACCCAGATCATGAAAAAGAATGCCATACTATTGATATCTTGGATAATCTGGTTGAAGAAAATGAGATGTTCACACATGACCTTTTGGAGGAAGTCAATACCTTAAGAGATTCTCCCGGCCCATTAACATCTTGGCCCAAAGTTGAACCTTTACCAGCCTTACAATCTGAGCCCGCTTTGCCATCTTTAGAGGACCCTCCTGAGCTTGAACTCAAACCATTACCTGAGTCTCTCAAGTATATCTTTTTGGGCCCGGACCAAACTCTCCCGGTCATCATTGCGGCAAATCTCACATAACCGCAGGAGGCCCAATTAACCGAGGTCCTCAAAGACCACAAGGGTGCCATTGGATGGTCAGTAGCAGATTTGAAAGGAATAAGTCCGTCCATTTGCATGCATCATATCTATATGGAAGAGAATTCTAAGCCCAGTCGGGAGATGCAAAGGCGGCTTAACCCCAATATGAAATAAGTGGTGAAGAAGGAAGTTGTGAAATGGCTGGATGCGGGTATCATTTACCCCATATCGGATAGTAAATGGGTTAGCCCAACCCAAGTAGTACCCAAGAAATCTGAATTAACAGTTATCAAGAATGATCATGGAGAAAAGGTACCCACTAGGCTCACCACGGGATGGCGAGTGTGCATTGATTACCGAAAGCTGAATCTCATGACTAAGAAGGATCACTTTCCACTCCCATTCATGGATCAGATTCTAGAAAAGTTATCGGGCCAGAAGTACTTTTGCTTCTTAGATGGGTACTCCGGGTACAATCAAGTGGCTATTCACCCGGAAGATCAAGAAAAGACTACCTTTACGTGCCCTTATAGCACGTTTGCTTTTAGAAGGATGCCATTTGGATTATGCAACGCACTAGCCACATTTCAACGGTGCATGATGGCTATATTCTCCGATATGGTGGGAGAATTCCTTGAAGTTTTCATGGATGATTTCTCAATCTTCGGGGATTCTTTTGAAAATTGCTTGGAAAATCTTAAACAGGTGCTAGCAAGATGCATAGACACCAATCTGATACTTAGCTGGGAAAAGAGCCATTTTATAGTTCGAGAGGGCATTGTTCTAGGCCACATTGTTTCTGAAAGGGGGATAGAGGTAGATAAAGCTAAGATTGATCTCATATCCAATCTTCCTCCTCCAACCTCGGTCAGACAGATCCGTTCATTCCTTGGCCATGCCGGTTTCTATCGCCGGTTTATCCACAATTTCTCTCAAATTGCCCGGCCTCTAACTCTTCTTCTAGCTAAGGATGTCCCTTTCCAAATGGATGAATCTTGCATCAAGGCATTCAATTCTCTGAAGGAATCTTTGACCAAAGCTCTGATTCTTCAATCTCCAGATTGGTCTTTGCCTTTCGAAATCATGTGCGATGCCTCTGATTATGCTATCGGTGCGGTATTGGGACAAAGAATCAACAAGTGTCCCGTGGTGATCGATTATGCAAGTCGCACCCTTGCAGATGCTCAAATGAATTATACCACCACAGAAAAGGAATTATTAGCTGTGGTCTTTGCCCTAGAAAAATTCAGATCTTATCTTTTAAGGACAAAAGTCATAATCTATTCTGATCACTCAGCTTTGAAATACCTGTTGACCAAGAAGGATGCAAAGCCTAGACTTATTAGATGGATCTTACTCCTTCAGGAATTTGATTTGGAAATTCGGGATAAGAAGGGTTCTGAGAATGTGGTAGCTGACCACCTATCCCGAATTCTGATCTCCGAAAGTACATCAATCACTGATTCCTTTCCTGATGAGCATCTTCTAGCCATTTCTCACACTATTGCACCTTGGTATGCTCATATTGTCAATTACAAGGTGACTAATCAGCTTCCGGAAGGATGGACTAAAAGTGAGAAGGACAAATTCTTTTCCCAGGAAAAGTATTATTTTTGGGAGGATCCTGAATTATTCAAATTATGTCCTGATCAAAACATTAGGCGATGTGTTCCTGAAGAAGAACAACAGAGTGTTCTCAACTTCTGCCATAATCTGGCTTGTGGGGGCCATTTCTCAGGAAAGAAAACTGCAGCCAAGGTCCTGCAAAGTGGTTTTTACTGGCCTACACTTTTCAAAGATGCCCATGAATTTAACAAAACTTGCCTCCGATGTCAGGCTGTAGGAAATATGGCGAAAAGGGATATGATGCCACTCAACCCAATCTTGGTGGTTGAAGTTTTTGACGTTTAAGGAATTAACTTTATGGGACCTTTTCCACCCTCTTTTGGACATACATATATTCTGGTAGCGGTGGATTACGTCTCTAAGTGGATTGAAGCAGTAGCCACCCGAACCAATGATCATAAAGTGGTCATTAAATTCGTTCAGAAGAATATCTTTTCTCGGTTCGGGTGGCCTAAAGCTATCATAAGTGATGGGGGAACGCATTTCACGAATTACCAGTTTCGAGCTTTACTTAAGAAATATAGGATTAATCACAAAGTAGCTACCCCTTATCATCCCCAAACCAGTGGCCAAGTGGAAGTTTCCAATAGAGAGATTAAGAATATTCTGCAAAAGTCCGTTAGGCCCGATAGAAAAGATTGGTCTGAAAGATTGAATAATGCTTTATGAGTCTATCGGACCGCTTACAAAACTCCTATTGGCATGTCTCCTTATCGCCTGGTTTTTGGAAAAGCATGCCACCTTCCGGTGGAATTGGAACATACGGTTTATTGGGCTATCAAATAAGTCAATCTGGACCTAGCCCAAGCTGGTTCCCACCGAACCTTACAACTGAGTGAGCTAGAAGAGTTGCGCAACGAGGCTTATGAAAATTCAAAGATTTATAAAGCCAAAACTAAAGCTTTTCATGATAAACATATTGTGAGAAAATCTTTTCTTCCAAATCAGAAAGTTTGGCTATTTAACTCTAGGCTTCGCCTATTTCCTAGAAAACTGAAATCCAGATGGGATGGACCATTCGTGGTCGTTAAAGCCTTCGATCATAGAGCTGTTAAAATTCTGAATCCCAAGAGTGGGAACACTTTTACCGTTAATGGTCAACGATTGAAACCATTCATTGAAAATCTTCAAAATGCACCACCTGAATCCATAGAACTGAGTGATCCACAATAACTGAACTTCCGTCTGGTTGAAGACGATAAACTTAGCGCTTGTTGGGAGGCAACCCAATATTTTACTTCAGTTTTTGTATTCCTTTTAGGTCCTTGAGCAGCAGTCGTCCTGGGTATGTCGCATCCTCTTCATCACAGGTTGTTTCTCTCCTTCACAATTCTCTTCTGGCTGACATGTTTTTCATATCTTTTATGCCATTGAGGACAATGTCAATCAAGTTGGGGGGTGGGACAATAAATTTGATATGCATTTATTGAAGATCTTTTTCACTGAAAAATGGTCAAAATTTTACAATTTCTTTCAAAAAACTTCTTTTCACATCCTATGAAAATTGCATGAAAATCATGTTTCATTAAGTAAATCTTAAACAAATCAATTTTCTGTTAGTCACATTGGTTAAAGAACTTTCAAAGTTTAAGTATCCCACTTCACACAAATCCACGGCAGGTTAATTTTCACACACACACGGCAACTTAGAATAAATGAAAGATCTTAAAAGTATAGAATTGCTGGAATTAACGTTAAGGATAAGACTACTTATTCTAATTTTTCTTTTTAGGTTGAACGAAAGGAATATGTAGGATTCGTAATAGGGGACTGTCCCACTCAGCACTCTAAAAGAGGCGGTCATCTAAAATGGACAGCTGTAAACACTAAAGGCAATAGAAGGCATTAAAAGAGCTAAAGGAAGGTAGGTGGCAAAAAGTACGTACCTCCCCTCAGGCAATTCAAAGAGAGTGGCAAAAAGTATGCACTCTCAAAAGCAAAAGTACAATGAAATGAAAAAAAAAAAAAAAAGTCGCGCTAAAAAGTCCATCGTACCAGAAATATGACCAAGTCATAAAAAGTGCTGAGTTGGGACGAGAACTGAAAAACGGTCCTCGCTAACTAATCCGGAAATCTTTTATTCTCTTCTCCTCCTCAGGTAGTCTTATCTAAAGGGTAGTAAAGGCAAGAATATACCAGAAAGGTCGGAAATGAGTTCTAAGCGTGCCAATTTTCATGCACAATCACCTGTCGTGAATCAAAATATTGTGGGATATGAAAAACTTTAGCTTAACCAATCGGCTACCAAATTGTTTGTGAAAGATACTGGAAATGAAGTATGATAATTCATTGTTTGTCCTAACTTTTCCTTATTTGCATTGCTAAGGGACTAGCAATGAGTAAGTTGGGGGGTGTGATAAAGTGTTAAATTGATCATTTAAAGACAATCATACGCATCATACTCACGTTTTTATCTGTAAAATAGTATGAAATGATAGATAATTGCGTACTAAGTCCAACGGTACCAATTTCGTCAAATTCTGGCTTAAAAACATCGTCATTTCATGTGATTAATAGAGTATAGCGCATTTGCGGCTTTTTGACAAAACCGAGATGAAATAAATAAATATAATGATTTTTAATGATAATGTGCTAATTTATATTCATTCTATGTGAACAGGACATGCCAATGATGCAGTGCAGTTGGTGGAGTTTCTGTAAATTTAGGGGAGGTCTAGTGTTCGAATTTCAATAAATTCGACTTCATTTTGTCCAAAAGATTAAAACAGGGATAAAATCGTCATTTGAGGCTAATTCCATGGCCAAGAAGAACCCAAGAAGGACCAACCGCCTTCCTAAAGCCCACTTTCTTTTTTTTTAAAAAACCTTCCTTCCCATCCTCTCTGTTTCCTTCTCTCCTCTCTGTTTCCTTTTCTCTGTCTCTCCCTCTTTCCCTCCGCACACCTCTCTCTCCCTTTCCCACGACTCTCTCTTCCTCTCTATATATCCCTCTCTTCCTCCCAGCCAACCTATTCTTTTCTCTCTCTCCATTTTCTCCTCCTCTTCTCAGCCTCTCCCACTCGGTTTTCCACAAGACCTTCTCCTTCTCCAGTTTCCCAGCCACGGTTTTCTCCCACACCTCTCTCCGGCAGCCTCTCTTTCTCCCGTAAACTCCCACTCTCTCCGATTTCTACTTCTCTCTCTCTCTCGGTTTCTCTTTCTCCCTCTCTGTTCTACCCTCTTCCGGTTCTTTCCCTCGCCATCTCTTTCTCTCCTCCACGCACAGCACGCTTCCCAGGCCTCCTCTCAACGCACTCCAGCTGGGCCTCCACCGCACTGCCACGGGTCTCCGGCTGCAAACCTGCACGTCCTCCTCCGCTGCACCTGAAGCCAGCGACTGCACCCGTCCAAGAACGCCAGCAACAGCCGGCCTCTAGCGCAGCTCCAGCGGCTCCTGCACCCGGCGTTCACAGCGCTCCAGCATCCTCTCCACGTGCATGTGAGTACCCACGGGCCTGCATGCACTGCCCGCGCATGCTCGGACGTCCCCCACACGGCAGCGCTCCAGTGCACCTCCACCAGCTGCCAGCAAGCGCACGCGCTGCAAGCCCCCACCGCAACGTGCATGCATGCACGTAGCCAGGCTCTCCACCAGCTGCTTCGCGTTGCCAGGTTGCTCCCTGCACCTCCACCAGCCAGCAGCTGCACAGAAAGCCTCTACGCGCCGTACCTACAGCATTCCCCAGCCACCAGCGTCCACATGCAGGCGTGCCTCCACGCCCCCACCTGCTGCCACCGAGGCCTTATCAGTTTTATTTTGTTATTAGATGATGAGTATTTAGGCGTGTTTATTTCTTAAAGATATTTTAACTCATAAGTTTGTAATTCTATATCATACTTTTAGATGTTTAACAACGTTATCTTGAATTTTCGGTTACAAGTTATTGGTGTTTTAGCGTAGATTTTCCTTAGATTAGGCATTTAATTAATAAATGATATTTAGGCCTTTTAACTAATTTATTTCACATATTTTGTTAGTCACCTAATTCTAAATTTCCTAGTTTTATTTGAAATCAAATACTTCATATCTTCTAATTTTCAAAACAAATTCAAGATTTTCAAAGTTAAAATTTTATCTCCCTGTGGATCGACTCGGTTCTCACCATTTAGTATTTGCAAATCAATTGTGAGTCCGGTAATATTTGAAGTTGATTATCGTGAGCATTTAACGACGCGTATCGCGTTCATATCAGTAGGCTTCCGCCGAGGCTCAGGAAACCTTGGCGGGTTCACTCCTTTCCTCCAAGTAATTTTTTCTTAATCCTTGATCCCTCATGTTTGCCAAATCCCTTACCGACTGTGTCGTGTAGATGGGGGTACACTTGATTCCCTATCAGCCGTGGGACATTCTCCGCAGATCGTGAGGGATGGACTCCTCTCATGGCGCGGTGGGAGGTGATTAGATATCGTCGTCCGATCTTATACCGCGTGGAGGATATTTGTGCTCAGCTTTACTCTTTTCCTCCTCACGTGGTAAGTGACTTGTGTTAATGACATTATCTCTTTTGGACATGACTGACTCCATGCAAAATCATGTTCTATGGATGCCTTATGTAGACAAGGATATCAACAGTCAACCATGGGTAGCGCAAGGCTTTTCACAATTCAAGATGGAGGTGCCCTGCTATGCATGAATATCTATGATGGCCTCTTTGTCCGGATGGCGTATCATACTTGGGGATGGCACCAACCTCTATTGGCGTTGCCGGATTATCCTGACATGAACCGTGGCCACCGCCGATCGTCTGCCGTCGGTCAGGATTGGTGGGTGATCTGGCGGGTAGAAATTAAGGTGTGGCGCCGTACAGGAGACGCCCTGACTGAGGACAAGGCGTTATGGGATAGCCGGGCATACTTCGAGGATTATGTCAAGCGATACGGGGATCGCCTATACCTAGACGTACGACGGGTAAGCCCCCATAACCCTGCATAGGCAAATTCAAGAGTTGGTGAGTGACTTTTGACTTGCATCTTGTTAGATGAACTGCCTCTTTTATTTACATGGTGTCTGTGGTGTAGAGAGGAATGGTAGCTAGCCAGGGGCGGTGAGGGGATCCTGGTGCAGAATCATCGTCTCAAGGGCCAGCGGCCCCGACAGATTGGGAGGTACGGCTGCACGATGCCCTTCGCCGTGCAGAGACCCGAGAGGCAGACTTGTTATAGTAGGTGAGAGTTGTTCTTCTAAGTGCTCCTTTAATTGAACTTGCCTTACTCTCAGTGTTTCTTGCAGCGCTAGGATGATTGCCCATACTTAGGCTAGTTGGATGATGAAAGGGAATGCATACTCAACTTCCCAGGTATCCTAAGCACACATCTAGGTTGATTTGGGCCTCTAGACTCCTCAAACTGACCTCAACCGGCTAAGACTCATACTGATGAGAATACCGTCATACCATGCTTAAGCTCCTAGCTGCTTCCGACCACCAAGTTCGTCCAAAAAGTTTTCAAGGTAAATGATTTGCCGACCTGGGTCTCTTTCCTCACAACCTAAAAGATATAAGATGGAACACCTTGGAACCCTAACAGTCAACTGCGCGACACTAACCCGGAATCAAATGCCGTCACACCTATAGGTGACGCGCTTGCATTGACCGAAGTCTGAAGTTTTAAAGGTGCTCACCGAGATTGCAGTTAAGAAATTGATTCACCAGAGACACGGACATTACTCTTCACCCATTTTAAACCTCTGTGATTATATGAGCATTTGATGATTTTTTAAAACAAACCATTGTAAAATGATATTTAGTCTTTAGATAACTATCTCATGTTAAACCTTGGGGAGAAAAAGTGAAGAAATTTTGAAGGCAAACCTCACAGGAGGATTGACAAAACCGTTAAAAGGTAGAGCTATGACAAAACGGATCCTTTTTTGACCTCTTAGATGCTCCCATTTACTTTTGACTTTTCAGGCCTTTGATAGATTTTATGGCCAAGCATGGTCACGACCAGGCTTTTTTGTACGATTCTTTGAACCCTTTTGATTTTCTTTTTCTTTGGCATTTTCAAGGTTATCTGATATTCTGCCTACGGGGACACTGCCCTCTTCACATGGTCTAGTCCTTTACATTTCACTTCTAGGCCTATTTGAGGGGTTATATCTATCAGGTTGTCGGGGAACCGCAGTTTGATGAGCTCGACCATTTAAGGGCGTCGACTGTCCTGATCAACCAAGAGACGAAGAGCAAAGGTTGTAATTGACAGTATACTAAAGACATTGAACTCATTTTAAGAAGGTTCATTTTGAAAAACGTGTAAATATGTACATCTCATAATGACCATAGAGATCCATATGAAAGTAAGGCAGACATGTCCAAAGTTCTGGTGGACCAAAGTCTTAACCAAACCTTAATGATAACCCAATCTATCATACAACTAGACCTAGACAGGGATTACATGGCAGTCACTGTGGGTGCTCAAATTAGGTGTGTGATGTTCATGATTTGGTGTTGCTTATATGAATAGTAAAACTACTAAAAATTAAAGAAAACGTAATCGCCAAAAACTGTAAAAGTTTCAAAAAGAAAGATTGATCGTTTACCTTTTCAAATTTTAGGAGATGTTGAGTCCTTGATTCCCTCTCTATGGCCGGCCAAAGAAAGAGAGCCCTTCTTATAAGATGTTCTTGCTTTTGATTTCTTGACAGTTATTCCTTTGAACTTCCTTCTTTCTTCTTCTTTGAACCTCGTAAAAGATTAAACAAGAAATAATCTAATTAGAAATAGAGTAGAGTAATATCTATTCTAGTAAGAAATTTAAACATGTAACTAAACTAATCTACTCACTTGCTTGTTGTTCTTTAAACCCCTAACATGTATGTGGGTTTGGAAATATGAGTGTGTGTGTGTGAACATGAAGTGATGATGATAATGATGAACTATGAAAAACAATCATGAATCTATAAAATTAAAGAAAAGCTATAAGGAATTAGGAAAAGAAGATGGTTGGTTGGCTCCTCCATAGCCTTTGTTTTCAAAAGCTTCAAAGGATGAAAGGGATAAATAAAAAGGAGCTTTGGATGAAGCTTCTCTTGCTATCCACATTTTCCTCCTCTAGAGCCTTCAAACACCTTGCTTCAAGCTTCAAAATCACCAATGGTCAACCCTCTTTGAAGGTCCAAAGGGTGTTGTATTTATAAGAATAGGTTTAGGGGTGTTAAGGGCTTCAAAATGACTCTCTGCCGGAGTCGGACTTACCTTGGACGAGCATAGAGGAATTAGCAACCTTTCCAACTTCGGAAACCGGATTATCTCGGCCAAATCATGTTTATCAGGAAACCTGCAAATCGCGTCGTCAACCGGGACGCCATTTGGCTAATTAAAATGGTCAAAATAGAAAGGAAATCCGAAAAGGAAACCGAAATACATTGGAAACCTAAATCGCATCTCACATGGGCGACGTGCTTTAGATAATTTAGGAAATTAATTCGGACTAAAAATTGGAAACCTAGACGGATTAGGACTTAAATGGCGTCTCTCTTAGGCGACGCTATTCAATTAAATCTATCTGAATTTGAAATTTTAATTATGAACTGATTTCGGTTATGAATCTAAATGGTGTCGTCCATAGGCGACGTTAATTAACAAATTTTGAGAAAAATTAATTAACGATTAAACATCAGACCATTTTGGGGCATTATAATTGTGACATGAAATTTACTCAATATGATATCAAAATTAGCATGTCTATAGCTGCCCCACCTTGGCATTGACTTTGCAAAGGAATGAAATGGAATGGAATGTACTGAAAAGGTGATGCCAAGGTGTGATGAGACACGCTCTCAACATCATATGGTAGGAATCTTTCTCAAAATGATCAGTTAAGTAACTCAAAGAGATCAATGGAATCAATCCTGTTTGGATGAAATAGACAAGGAAAATAAAAAAAGTTGATCAACTTCCTCGATTGGAAAGTACCCTAGGTCACAAACCCTGCAAGTTTCATAATGGAGAGCGATTACCAGCCAATGTGGACGTGCTACAATCATGATGGATCTTAAAAAGAAACAAGAAATATTCGAGGTAAGGAGTCCAATCAAAGATAGAATTCCAAGGATATTTTCAAGAAAACCTCAAAGACAATTGAGAGATCAATTCGGAATGGAATATTTCATATCACGTTGAGATTTATTAGATGAATGGTCTAAAATTTAATCAAGAATTAATTCTTATCACAATTATTTCAAAGTCCTATATGATGCATGCTGGGCTAAAATAACATTAAAATAAAATATAAATTAATCAAGGATAATATTGTTAAACTGTCATTGATGAGTCAAGATACCAATCTTATAATTCAGTACTAAGCCGAAGCTCGTTTGTCTACGCACTGTTTCTCAAAAGCGGAACCTTCGTCCCTATCAATTAACAATCTAACGGCCTATCCGTGTAATTAAGAATTCTATGGAATTATCACTGTTTTTGTTGAAGGGGAACTCAAACTCCAGTTTCATCAAAACCACAAGGTCCTTAATATATTCTAATAAGTATTTATCATATAGTAATGCTAATGCAAATCAATTACATAAATGAGATACAAGAGTAGAGATAACCGTCTTTTTAATTACGGTCGGGACTCATGAACTCCTACAGTGGGATCTTTTTTTTGAGATTTTCAGCTTCATTGTCATTTCTTTAAATTTGCTGCACTTAGAAATCATCAATAATTTCAAGTAAATTAAATATCATGCAATTATGGATTTTCGGGTAATTAACAGAAATTCAAATAGCGTCAGTGTTCCCAGACGTCATTTAAATGACGTCGCCCCGTCCAGACGCCATTTAAGTTATAGAAATAGTTCCCTGTTCTGACTCCAATCCAAACTCTGATTGCCTTAATGCACATCCCTCTTCCAATTCGGAAAGGGCTTCCCAATCTCGCAAATCACTCTATAAAAACTTCTTCTCTTCATATCAAAGCATTGTAAAAAGCAATCAAGAGGGAAAGGTAAAGGATTCTCTCCAAAGCTCAAGAGAAAGAGGGGAAGAACAAGAAGAAGTCAAGGAGGATGGATTCTATTTCAAATAAGAGGATAAAAAAGGCGATTGAAAGGCTTTCTGAAGTGAAAGATCATCTAAGTGGGCGAGATCTTAACCTACAAGTAAGCTAATCTCTCCTCTAATCAATTCTTTCTATGCAACTCTCTACATATTCTCCATATTCTACTTCTTTATGGGCATGATAGAACTATTCCAATTTCTTTCTTTCTTAGAGATATCCCTTCTTTCCTGGTCCAAGAAGATTCTCTTCATTTCCATGGCTCCAAAATCTAGTTAACAAGGTTAATCTCTCCATGCAATCTTATATATCCAAGTGGCATATCCAAGGATTGGTTATTCAAACCAAACATTACAAAAGCACAAGCATGGCCCGCACTGACTGGAGGGCGAAGTTCCCATATCAGTACGAGGACTAGTTCAGGTATGGAGTCCCGGTAGAGTCGTAGGCGGTAAGCAATGAGCCATACCTACAACGCTACCAGGCCCATTACGCGGCCCACGTCCAGCTACTCCGCCCTCTCGATGTAAGTATTATGATATGCATGCTTATGAATGCGTCTTTCATTTTGTTAATTATCTTGCTTATATTTGTAAATGTATGACATGTTATGATATAAATATGTAGGATGCGCGGGATGCCACCATCATTACTCTCTGAGGCTACCTCCAGGATGCCAAGGTCCAGCTAGAGCAAGTGCAGAAGGAGCTGAATGAACTGGTGAGCATGATATGTATGGATAACATGAATTATGAATGCTTCCTTTTTATTATTAAATTGTTTTGACACTTGTACACTGGCAGTGATCTCCTCTTGTTACAGCGTGCTGCTTATACTCATGTGGCGACCCCCTCATTTTCCACTACTGGTGGTCTTTCTTCCTCTTCTGTTGTCCATGAGGCCTCCATGGCTGACTTGCAGAATCAGTTGGCCCTAGCCATCCGTCGAGCCACTCAGGTTGAGGAGGATGCTGCTGCTCGGGTAAATCTTCAAGTTGTTTCTTTCATCTCGGCATGAATTTGTCTGCTTGCTTGATTAGTTGACTGACAATGTCTCCTGTTGCAGGTCCAAGAGCTTTGAGTGGCTCTCAGAGAGAGAGATGTTGAGCTGGCATAGGCTCACGGTTCCACAGCCCGAGTTGCTGAGCTAGAGGAGTAGCTGGAAAGACTCTCCACGGGTGATCTTCCTCGTGAGCTTGCACGACTCCAGGTTCGACTGGAGATCTTGACTGAGGAGAGGGATCGCGACCAGTCCCGATTGGAGAGTCTCCAGGGCCGACTAGCAGTGGCGGAGCACGAGCGCTAAAGCATAGAGGCTCGATATCAGCATGCACTGCAGCGGGTGTTGGATCGAGGACAAGCGAGTGCTTTCACCACCAGGATAGCAGTATCTTTCGGTCAGGCTGGACCGAGTATCATGGGACTACCACTGCCGCCAGCACAAGGACCGGACGTCCAGGATGAGGCGCAAAGCCAGCTGGACGAGGGCGCGGGGGAGAGCCAGCCGTAATGGCCATCATCATTTATTTCTTTTCATTTTGAAGTCCTGTAGATGGACTTTCACTTGTACACAAACTCTTATGATATATGAATGGAGTTTCTTGAGATGCCTTTATACTTTTCTCTATTGGCTTTCTCTTCATACCTGTACACAGTTTGAACAAACAAATTAAATATCTGTTCAGGTTTAGCCCCTTGCCCAATTAAGTAACCGGCTACTTGATCCTATCCTTGGTAGAAGGGTCAAAGGGCGAAAGCTTTATTTAATGAAGGCAAATAACATAATTAAATAAACAATAAAATACAACATACAATCATCCAAATGCTCAATAAAAATAAAAAGGATGCAACACATGTTATGCGACAAACAAATGCTAATTGAAATATTTTGTTTCGCAATTGCAATTTTAGAAATATCCAATTTTTTTTTTTGGGTTTTGCCATATTCAGTTTTTTTGTGATTTTGTAATATTTATTTTTTTTGTAGTTTTGAAATATTCAATTTTTTTTTTGTGGTTTTGAAATATTCTTTTTTTTTGTGGTTTTGAAATATTCAATTTTTTTGTGGTTTTGAAATATTCAATTTTTTTTGTGATTTTGAAATATTCAATTTTTTTTGTGATTTTGAAATATTCAAACTTTTTTTGTGGTTTTGCAATACTCGGCTAGTCTAAAGACCAACATAGTACTTGGATCAAAATAGTAGATTCATTTGTTAACTTAATTCCTAGATCATTCTCTAATAACCTAATCTAGATTCATTGTACTTAAAATATGTTTGTAATCGTGATCCCATTCGATGGTCCGACCCTTAGTCATGCTCGGCCGTTCCTCAAACTTGGGGTACACCTCTTTAGAATGAAGGGAAGAATTTGTCTAGAAAGCCCGCGAGAGGGTTCCAGAGACTCAGAATGATGTCCCTCCTTTACCCCATTATCCATTGGGATTCGGTCATTTTCACTTTTATGGGGTATTTAACGACCTTGTGCTCCCTTTTCATTTGATTTTGTGGCCTTATGAGGTAACATTTGTAACGTTGTGCGGCCTTTTGATTTTGTTGGCTCTTAGCCTTTGCTTTTTATTTTGCTTTTTTATGGGGCGGATCTCCCCTTTTTTTTTTATGACGGCCTCCTACTAAGATGGCGGGTATTTTTTATAGTCTATTCTAAGCCTCATTCCGTCATCGTAGGCCGAGAGTAAAACAGAAGTTTTCTTTTTTAAAAAAAAGAATGAGTTGTACTTTTCCATTTTTAGCCAAGCTTTCGGTATTCCTCGGGCTTCACATCTTTTGTTACTCAGGAACCAAACGTGTTTGTGTGCAATAATGCGTTTGAATTAGATTACCAAAGACTAATAAGGGAATTTGAGTTTTCAAAATTTTCAACTCCACTGGTCCTTGCACCATACTGATCGATTAAACTAAGGGTAGTACTTCTTAAAATACAGACCATTCCAGGGGTGAGTTAACTCTTGCCCTTCTACATTAACTAAACGATAGGCGTTACCAAGGAAAGCATGCGATATGACATATGGTCCTTCCTAGTTGGGTTGGAACTTAGAACGCGGACCACCAGGTTTTATAAAGATTCTTTGTACAACCATTTTACCAACTTTAAACTTTCGTTCAATAACTTTCTTTTGATAAAAATGTGTTAATCTGTTTTGATATACTCTTGTATGATTAGCGGCTAACTATCTTTTCTCATCTAAAAATTTCAATTGAGCAAGGAGTGCTGAGCGGTACTCATCAATGGAAAACTCTTTATTCAATTGTATTCTTAATGACAGGATGAAAGCTTCGTATGGAACTACCGCCTCCATTCCAAATGTTAAGGAATATGGAGTCTGCCTAATGGGCGTGCGGATTGAAGTTCGGTATGCCCATAGAGCCCTAATCAGTTTCTCTGGCTAGTCGGAGAACCTATTGAATTTACACGTTTTCTTGATAATTTTTATTAAAGTCTTATTAGTTGCCTCTGCTTGGCCATTGCCTTGTGGATAATATGGAGATGAATGATGCAATGCAATCTTATACCTGTTGCAGAGGTCTTTTAGCTCTTATGATATGAACTGTGGTCCATTGTCGGTGACGATGGTGCTTGGAACTCCGAATCTTGTGATGATGTTCTTCATGATAAACTTGCAGACTATTGACGCTTTGACTTCTGTGTAAGCTTCAGCTTCTGCCTACTTGGTGAAGGATTCCGTTGCCGTGAGAATGAAGGATTTCTACTTAATGCCAGAATTGGGATCATTGAGGGGTCCAATGATGCCGAAAGCCCACATGGAGAAAGGCCATGGGGAGGAAACATGATGGAGTGAAGATGCAGGAGAATAGATCTTGTTGGCATGAAGTTGACACTTGGCACACCTACAAACATATCCTACACAGTCTTCTTCCATGGTTGGCCAATAGAATCCTTGTCTAAGGATTTTCTTTGATAACATCTGTCTATTAACATGGCCACCTCAAACTCTAGTGTGAGCTCCTTCCATAACTTTCCAAAGTTCATCTTCGTCCAAGCATCTCAAGAGAACTCCATCAAAACCTCGTTTATAAAGTGCTCCTCCAACTAGAGTGTATCTCTGAGCAACTCTCCTGATAGCCCTCTTCTCCTTAGCTAGAGTGGCTTCTTCAGGATACGACTGATCTTCACAGTATTTGGCAATCTCAAAGTACCATGGTTTCTCTTCATCTTCCATCTCTTCTTGCAACTCCAATAACATGATTTCTCACTTCTCCACAATGTCTCCATCTCTGACCTTCTTCAGCAACTTCTCTTTAATCCTAAGGAATGAAGGGTCTTTCACGGCGGGTGAAAGACGCCTATGGACAATGATTGATTCAGATTGTTTACTGATTGAAAAATTCAGGGATGATGCGAGAGAAGCTAGAGCGTCAGCTAAGATATTCTGATTCCATGGTACATGGATGAAGATCAGTTTAGTGAAAAGCTTAGTATATGCAAAAGTGAGTTCTTGGTAAGACTTGAGTTTAGGATCAAGAGTTCGGTATTTAGTGAGCACTTGGCAAAGCATCAATTGACTATCACCCACAATTTTGAGCTTGGTAGCCCTATGGAGATGAGCAGTCTCGAGACCGGTTAGAAGAGCCTCATATTCAGCAATATTGTTGGTGACAGAAAAGTCAAGCTAAAAGGCTTACGGGATGGTGACACCTTCAGGTGATAGCAGAACAATGCCAATACCCTTACCATAAGAATTCAGAGCTCCATCAAAATGCAGAGTCCACATATCATCTTTGATTCTATCAATGGACATCAGTTCCTCATTCGGAAAGTCTGATCGAACTAGATCAAAACGAAGAAGTGGGTGATGAGCAAGATGTTCTACGATGGCATAGCCTTTGATTGCTTTTTGTTGAATGTAGATGATATCGAATTGAGATAGAAAGCTTTGCCATCATGCTAATCGATCGGTGAGAATAGATTTCTCAAGGAGGAACTTGATTGGATTCATCTTAGCGATGAGATGGACTTCGTGGGCCAAAAAATAATGCTTCAACTTCTGAACTACCCAGACCAATGCAGCACAGGTCTTCTCCATCGCTATGTATCTCTGTTCTGCGGGGTTGAGAAGTTTGGAGTGATAATAGGCTGCCATTTCCTTTCCTTCTTCATCTTCTTGTGCTAAGACAGCCCCCACCGCATCATCCAAGATAGAAATATAAAGAACTAGAGATTTGTCCGGAGATGGTAGTATCAGAACAGGAGGACTTGCTAGATATGTCTTCAATCCGTCGAATGCCTTCTAACAGTTATCGTCCCAATCAAATTTGACTCCCGGCTTAGTAAGCTCGTAAAACGGCTTACATCTTTGTGAGCGCTGGGAGACAAAACGGCGAATAAATTGCAACCTCCCGATCAATCCTCTCAATTCTTTCAAGTTTTGGGGAGGAGGCATCTCTCCAATAGCTTTGACCTTGTTGGGATCAATCTCAATGCCCCGTTTGCTTACGATGAATCCTGACAACTTCCCTGATGATACACCAAATACACACTTTTTGGAATTCATCTTTAGTTAATATTCTCTTGATCCTTCCCGAACTCTTGCCAAGACTCCTGCATGTTCAGCCTTGGTCTTAGATTTTACTAACAAATCATCCACATACACTTCTAAATCAATGTGCATCATGTCATGAAATATTGCCATCATAGTCCTTTGATAAGTGGCTCTAGCATTCTTCAGTCCGAATGGCATAACGACATAACAATAAGAGCCCCAAGGTGTAGTGAACAATGTCTTCTCTTGATCTTCCTCTGCCAAGCGAATCTGATTATACCCTGAGAATCCATCCATGAATGACAATGTTTCATAACCAGCTGTGTTATCGATAAGTACATCTATGTGAGACAGTGGAAAGTCATCTTTAGGACATGCCCAGTTCAAATCTCGAAAGTCAATACAAATTATGACCTTCCCATCCTTTTTCATGACCGGGACTATATTTGTCACCCATTGCGGATAGAGGACAACTCTAATAAATTTGGCTTTATATAATTTATCGACCTCTTCCTTCATTTTCAAAGACATCTAAAGAAGGAATCACCTCAATTTCTGTTTAACCGGGCTAACTCCATCTTTCAATGTCAATCGATGTTCCACTAGGGAGGAATCTTACCCCGGTATATCTTCATAGCTCCAGGCGAAAGTGTCCTTATAGTCTCTGAGAACTTGGACCATTGCCTCCTCATCTACTTCAGAAAGACTTTTACTGACGAGGACAACCTTAGTCTCGTCTTCAGTGCCTAGATTAATCTCTTTGGTAGGCTCTTCTACAGCGGCTGAGGGTTCATCAAATCTCTTCGCTCCACTGGCGTATGCTTCCGCTGCGTCCTCATCATCTTCCTCATTTTCAGTAATGGGGTCTTTCTCGTGTAGCAATTCATACACCCCATATCCAACATCGACTAACTCGTTTACTTCACATTCTTCTGGCATCTGAATGGGATTCTCTAAAAGCTGAGGGATCTGGGAGCAAGAAAGACATCTTAAAGCTAGATCCTGGAGGTATCTATTCGGAATTCGTCTACCCTTAGACTTCCTAGATTTTCTAATCTGACTGACCTACCTAGAACTAGACTCACTATCTTGACCTAATGAGGACAAATAAGGATAAAAATCAAGGGGTACATGGGAGAATACAGGTGAATCCTCCTGAGGGGAGGGGCAAAGTAGATCTAGAAGGGAATCTTGCCCGAGTGACCCACGCGGTGGGGTATAATCGGACAAGTAGTATGAAGTTTCCTCAACGAGGATGTGTGAGGAAGAGATTGCCAAATTGACATTTTTTTTGTTGATGATTTTGAGTATTAATAATGAAACATGAATGAATATGAAGAAGAGGATGAGAAGATGGAGGTAACGGCACCAAGGCCAAAGGATTAGGGGGATCATTCAATAGTATGTCCCAGATCAAATCATAGATCCTTTCGAGGTCGAGAGGAATCTGAGGAATTAGGTCTCAGGGGGACAGAGTAACCATGATGGGCGTAGCCCGTGGAATATCTTCAGTGATGACCTTCGACCAAGTCGGGGTCAAAAGTAGAGTGCGGAATAGTGTATGGAGGGTAAAAACATAATGAGGATAAGTTCCCCTCCAGAAAAGATCGGTGGTGAATCCAGGCTGATAAGGATCATCTGCCTCTCCTTCATCTGTCTCTTCACTTAGCAGGATTCTCTTGTCAAAAATTGCCCCAGGCCCTTCAAACAACTCATCAATCAATGGGGGCCACTTTGGTTCTGAGAGATCAAGGAATAGTCTGTTCAGTGCAACGTACATGTCCTAAATGTCAAACCAGCGGTACCACTCGCACTCCGGGTCTTGGATCTTCCTCCTCTTCATCAGCCGTAGAGCCTCCAAGAATCGATATGTCAGCAACTCAACAGTGTATGGCCAGGTCCCTGCCATAAACACCATGTAGGTCAAAGCGGGAAGTGATTACCACCGTGTTATCATGGTCATGATTGACTACGGGTCCCTTAATGAAATGTGTATATAGAGTCCATATTAAGGGATCTCAGTTTTCTTTACACGGGGTGATCATTGTCTTCCAGACTTTCTGACCCTCTTTGTCTTCATGCTGCTGAACAATCTGCAGTTTTACCTTCAAGGGCCTATAGCCTAAACCATTACCAGGTATCATCCGATTGTCTTTGATAGGCTTGGTTCTGCCCTGCAGTTGTGTGCCCAGGCCTTTTCCTGGTTTGTAACCACCTTTCATCATAATGTCCCAACCACAGGTACTCATGCACTTTCCCCTTTTTGTGGCATCGACTGCACAAGGATCAAGTATAGTGGCTTTCCAAGGATCAGCTAAAGGAGTATGGACCTGTAAGACTGACGGAATGGGTTGTCGGCCAAGGGGAGTATCTGGCTTAATGTTCAAGGAATGAGTAGTAGCAAGGATTGGCATACTCGTCACCTTAATGATCCGTCCTTTGTATGGGAATTTGAGGCATTGATGATTTGTAGATGGAATCACCTCAAGGGATTTGATGTAAGGACGCCCAAGGATACATTTCAAAGAGGGGTCAATTTCCAATATGTGGAACTCGACTTCGACATGACAAACGGAGCCTAATTCCACCTTTAAATAGACCATTCCCAAAGGGGAACAGGTAGAGTTGTCATAAGCAGTAATAGATATGGGAGAAGATAGCCACTTCTCTCTACGTATACCTCAGAATTCTAAGGTCTTCGGTGATAACACATTGATGGAAGCCCCTATATCAACCAGACATGCATCTACAACCTTCGTGCAGATGTTGATTGTAATACTCAGTGCCATGCTCCTGGCTGCTGGTGGAGCTAGCTCAGATGTATGGAATGAAATGGAAGACTGCTCCCCTTGTGGCACTAATAGTGCAGTTATCTTCTCTACCAGCACATCCTCATTGACTATAACTCTTTTGAGATATTCCATTAAAGCTTCTTGGTGGGTTTTAGATCTTTGATCAACTTGAGCACTGAGATGCGTGCCAGTGTTCTGTCTAGGTGTTTCAACAGATCATATGGAGTGCCATGAGCACTCTCCTCGTTCTGTACTTTCTCTGGCGGCTGTGGTGGTCTGTCTCTGACTGTGGATTAAGAAAAGACTTTGTTGAAAATTCTCCCGCTCCGGAGCGCATGCTGATCATCATTGGAAGGTGATATTTTGAATACTGTTGGGTTAATGAGAGGTTTGGAGGGGTTATATATGGACAATGGTCGGTTATTTGGTGGAGGTGTTGGAACGCGGATGAGTGGTTTGGAGGGTTGTATGGTATGGGGATAGGTGATTGGTGTAGGTGATGTGGGGAAGGGAATGCGGGGCAATGGTTTGGATGGCATGCGGGGTTCATGGTGGTTGGGTGATGGTGGGGGGTTTTTTGAAGGATATATGGTAGCGGAGGGAGTGATGGGTTTAAGGAAGGTTGGCGGTGGAGTGGGTCTATGGTAGGCGGGTGTTGCTATGGGAGCAATGGTTATGGTTTCTGGTTTTGGTATACGGAGAATGCGGCGAGGTGATTGCTCGGTCGTACTCGGGATATGACCTGTTGAGTAAACAGAGGATGATTCCTCTACCTTCCATTGTTGCCCCCTATTAGCCTCATACCAGCTATTAATAAGAATTGGGGCGATCTGATTTTGATGTTCTGGCAACGGGTTTAGCACTATACCTATATTTGGTGGTGCTGCTGCCTGTGCTGGTGCTCTTTGCATTTGCTGTTGTTACTGCTGCAGTGGCTATTGTTGTTGTTGTTGCTGTGGTCTTTTAGCCCTCAAGGCTGCTATATATTTTCTCATCTCCTCCCAGTCAATACCCCCATGCTCATTCAGATCATGGATGTAGTCCTTGAATTGGAAACATGCATCTATTGTATGCCCAAGTTGTCTATGGAAGACACAGTACCTAGAGGCATCAACATTCTGGGGCCAAACTGTTTTCTCTTTTGGCAAAACCAAAGCATTGGCTGCCATAAGGGCGTTGAATATATCTAATAAAGATTATGAGAGTGGAGGATAAGATGCCCTCTTTGGGCCTGGCGGTTTCCTCTGTTGGTTGTAGTCACCCGGTGGAGGTACATTGTGATATGTCGGCTGTTGACGTAACTAATTGAACGTCTGTTGATACTGCTGCTGAGGCTAATTGTAAGCTGGCTGGTATGGTTGCTGAGGCAGCCTGAAACCCTGTTGATTTGGCGATCTCTGCCCTATATATTGTGGTTGTTGCTGTTGATTTCTCATGAACTGCGGTTGATTGTTGTTTACAGTGCTGATTTGTTCATGAGAGAGTGTGCCTTCAGTAGTGGGACCCATGCTAGAAGAATTCGGCATCACAGGCTTCCGTGGTGGAGTTCTGCTGGGTCTATGGGGGTCAAAAACACTAGCAAAAGTGGAATCCTTGAACGCGTTCTAAGCATAACACGCCCTCTCGTACAGATCTGCCATGGTGGTCAGATTATTCAGTGTCAATACCAATTTATACTGGGGAGTGGCGTTGGCAACCATCATCTTCACTAGTTCTTGTTCTGACAAGTGATCTCTGATTTTCTTAGCCATTCCTCGCCATCTGTTGACGAACACTATGAAGTCTTCATCAAGCTTCATCTTTTCATTGAACAGATCAATAATGGACAGGGTAGGTGCCACCCTATCTTTGTATCTTTATAAGAACTTCTTTGACACAACGTCAAAGTTCTCTACCTCACTCGGGTCCAGAGAGAAAAACCACTCCAAGGCTGACCCTTCCAATGACCTCCTGAAGAGGAAGGCCAATGCTCTCTTATCATACTACCATAATGATGATTCATATAGAAATTCCTTGATATGAAGGAATGGATTGCCTACGCCGTTGTACTTTCTATAGACTGGCATTTTGGAACGCAGGAGATGGAACAGTGGCAGATCAGGAACAGAGAGTTAGGGAGCAGTTTTACTATCCATCTTCTTCTCAAAACTCTTGAACCGCTCATCCATCTAAGAAATTTTGTTAAATAGAAGTTGAGTGGCAGAATCTGCTGGTGGAGGTGGAGGTTGTTGAAAAGACCGCTTCTTGGAATAAGCAGGGATAGGAGGACAGTAAGGTTGTTGACTAGCAGTATTTCCACCTTGCTCGAAGGCATTCTGATGAACTGGAGTCTGTGGCCTGACAGGATGCCGCGAGCTAGATTGTTGATGACCCGTGGGCCGAGGGATAGAAATATGGAGGCCTTCCATGGCCCGAGTAGGAGCTTGATAAACAGAGGGGTGAACCGAGGGAGTTGGTTCAGGTGATTGTAAAAGGGTTTTCCCTTTCAGAATAGATTGGATGGCGTCAAACTGACGAGGATCCACATGATTAGATAGATCCCCCATGAGGGCAGTGAGATCAGAAGGATGATTGGACAAGGGTCCAGCTTGGTCTTGGACTCCTTCAAAGACGGGGTTGGAAATGACATGAACATGGGAATGATCACCCATATCCTGATTATATTGATCATAAGTTGAAACCATCTGAAATTGAGGGGCATGAACTTCTCCCTCGTGTAAAGTTTGGAATTGATTGGAAGTATAAGCATCTCTCTCGTCTTCTGAATAAGACGGATCATAAACCCGAGGGGCATGAGCATCTCCCTCATACTCCACCACATCTTCTTGTTCGAAGGCAACCATGCCGAGAGTTCTACCTGATCAGAGTATCATGATATTAATTTTTTTGACAAAGATTCAAATAAGTTGTGCAGGCAAACAAGTGGATGGTTACGTTTTAGAATTCCTTATTAAATTATTTGGATTGTTAAACACAAATTCAGTCAATGAGTAGGATCCTAGTTTCAGTTCATTTTTCCACCGTTATACTCTATGGTTCTCTCACAACGTTATGAATGACTAACCAGGACTTCAATTGGTACAACCAGCCCGATGAACAAGGAGGAATACCTTGCTTTTGGGGACTTACGGAGGTCTTAACACCAACCACTGTAGTCTGACTGAGGGACCGACCCAGTTAGAGAGAGGTGAAGATGCTAAGAAAGTGTTCCTATAGGGGGGGGGGGGGGGGTGAGCCCCAATGCAGATGACCTACGACCTGGATGGCCTCTAATGTAGTATAAGTTAGATATAGGTAACAAAAAGATCAAAGAGCCGAGGACTGATGAGCAAAAGAAGAAACTGTTTGAATCGCGTCGCTGTTTACCAACGCTATTCAAGACAGAAGCTTCTTCTGTTAACAGAACCTCAGGCAGCAGCGCAACAAGAATATGAGGCTGAATGGCATCTTGACGAAGCGATGCAGTTTGAATCGCGTCTCTCTGTCTAGAAACTATTTAGAGCCTAAAAGCAGTAAATAGAGAGCAATTTCGAAGACAATCCTCTCTCAAATTATCAAAATAAACAAGAATCTAACTGATCATGCAAATTCAATTTAAACAGGTTTATTATCATGCAAACAACACAAACTCAATCAACCATACACTTTCTATCACACTCACAACTTTCAATCAATCACGAGAGGACAAGATCTTGCCACAAAGGGATGTGCATATAGTGCACGTAGGGATAAAAATAACCAAACTCACCAATTGGTGAAAGGAGTGCCTGCGGGACACAAGTGCTGCACCATAGGTGCCTGATGATAAAGTAAGAACAAATATTAAAAAGACGGCGAGACCAAGTCTCACTGTGATCACCACAAAGCTGTGGGTGCTCAAATTAGGTGTGTGATGTTCATGATTTGGTGTTGCTTATATGAATAGTAAAACTATTAAAAATTAAAGAAAACGTGATTGCCAGAAATTATAAAAGTTTCAAACAAAAAGATTGATCGCTTATCTTCTCAAATTTTGGGAGATGTTGAGTCCTTGATTCCCTCTCTATGACCGGCCAAAGAAAGAGAGCCCTTCTTATAAGATGTTCTTGCTTTTGATTTCTTGACAGTTATTCCTTTGAACTTCCTTCTTTCTTCTTCTTTGCACCTCGTAAAAGATTAAACAAAAAAGAATCTAATTAGAATTAGAGTAGAGTAGTATCTATTCTAATAAGAAATTTAAACATGTAACTAAACTAATCTACTCACTTTCTTGTTGTTCTTTAAACCCCTAACATGCATATGGGTTTGGAAATATGTGTGTGTGTGTGTGTGAGCATGAAGTGATGATGATAATGATGAACTATGAAAAACAATGATGAATCTATAAAATCAAGGAAAAGCTATAAGGAATTAAAAAAAGAAGATAGTTGGTTGGCTCCTCCATAGTCTTTGTTTTCAAAAGCTTCAAAAGAGGAAAGGGATGAAGAAAAAGGAGCTTTGGATGAAACTTCTCTTGCTGTCTACATTTTCCTCCTCTAGAGCCTTCAAACACCTTGCTTCAAGCTTCAAAATCACCAATGGCCAACCCTCTTTGAAGGTCCAAAGGGTGTTGTATTTATAAGAATAGGTTTAGGGGTGTTTAGAGCTTCAAAATGACTCTCTCCTGCAGTCGGACTTACTTTAGACGAGCATGGAGGAGTTAGCAACCTTCCCAACTTCTAAAATTAGATTATCTCGGCCAAATCATGTTTATCAGGAAATCCGCAAATCGCGTCGTTCAACCGGGACGCCATTTGGCTAATTAAAGTGGCCAAAATAGAAAGAAAATATGAAAAGGAAACTGAAATACATTAGGAAACCTAAATCGCGTCTCACATGGGCGACGTGCTTTAGATAATCTAGGAAATTAATTCGGACTAAAAATCGGAAACCCAGACGGACTAGGACTTAAATGGCGTCTCCCTTAGGCGACTCTATTCAATTAAATCTATATGAATTTGGAAATTTAATTCTGAACTGATTTTGATTATGAATCTAAATGGCGTCATCCATAGGCGACGTTAATTAACAAATTTTAAGAAAAATCAATAAAAATTAATTAATGATTAAACATCAGACTATTTTGGGGCATTATAATTGTGACATGAAATTTACTTAATATGAGGTCAAAATTAGCGTGTCTACATTCACCAGACAGTTAGATTTTGTGTTTTCAATTTTTTTTGTGATTTTCATTTGGGTATGTACATATTTACAAATATTTTTGATGCTTTTTGGATAGTCAAAATTTTTTGGATTTTGAAATTTTTGATTTTTATAGGTAGAATTTCTTCATATAGACTCCATTCCAAGGGTGAGGTAATTCTTCTCCATTTTCATTGACTAAGCGATATGCATTTCCTGAATATACTTCCTTAATTACAAATGGACCCTCCTAATTCTTGCAATTTGCTCCTGGGACCAGAAGCTTTAATCATTTTTCTCTTTAGAACCATCTCCCTGATCTCAAATTTTATTTCAAGAACTTTCTTCGCATAGAATCTTGCAATTCTATTTCTATAAACTTGTGCATGGTCTGCCGCTATTAACCTTCTCTCATCTAAGAGTTCCAGTCGGGTTAGGATGGCTTTACGATGCTCAACATTGCTGATTTCTTGGTCTAATTGCACTCTTAGTGAAGGAAGGAGGATCTCGTATGGGAGTGCCGCATTCGTCCCGAATGTTAATGCATATGGTGTTTGTCCCGTAGGTGTTTTGACAGAGGTGCGATACGCCCAAAGAGCCTCAACCAAGTGATCAATCCAATCTGAATAATTATGAGATTTACAAGTCCTTTTGATAATTCGGATGAGAGTTTTATTGATTGCTTTTGCTTGACCATTTCCTTGTGGGTAGTATGGTGAAAAATGATGCAAATTGATACCATACTTATTGCACATATCGTGGAGTTCCGAGAGACAAATTATGGTCCATTGTCGGTGATGAAATCACCCGGTGTCCCGAATCTGGCGAGAATGTTGCGCTTGATGAATTTCACCACCGTGGATGCCTTGATTTCTGCGAATGCTTCAGTTTTAGCCCATTTTGTGAAATACTCAATGGCAGTTAAGATGAAAGATTTTCCTTTTACTTCTCCTGATTAATCTTCTAAAGGTCCTATAACATCGAATGCCCACATGGCGAATGGCCACGGGGAAATGATGGAATGGAGGGATGATGAAGTCGTATGGATTTTGTCGGCATGTAGCTGACATTTTAGACACCTTCGAACAAATAAAATATAGTATGCCTCCATTGAAGGCCAATTGTAGGATTTGAGGAGTTTCTGAGCTAAAGCACGACCATTTACATGACCCCCGCATTTGCTAGAATGAGCAGCTTCAAGGATCTGGGGAATTTCAGTATCATTTAGACACCGAAGGAGTATTCCAGTGAAGGACCTTCTATAGAGTAACCCTCCTAGAATGATGTAGTGTTGGGACGCTCGGTGGATGGCCTTAAGGTCTGAAGTTGTAGCATAGGGCGGGAAAGTTCCATCTTTCAGGAAATTCAGGATGTTGAAAAACCAAGGATTTCCATCGTCCCAGTCAGGAGTGAGTTCCTCAGTAACGAAAGAGACATGCACGGATGGGAGAAGAAATTGTTGGAACCATGGGTCCCGAAAGGAGGGAGAATCTTGCTTTTGTACAATGATTGTTTCTGAATTCCTAGTGAGGGGAATTTCTAGGGCTGAGGACAAGGAAGCTAAGGCATCAGCTAGGATATTCTGTGATCTAGGCACATGAACATGGGTAATCTTTCTAAACTGCTTAGTCAAAGAACTCACCAATTCTTGATATGGCTTCATGTAAGGATTGAGGTTCCGGATCCGGTTATCGGGTCAGTTTCGGGGTCAGATCCCTTAGTTTGGGCCCTGGTGGGGCTGAGACTTAGTTTCCAAGCTCGACGCGGTTCAAACGGCGTCCAACAATGTGGACGTCTTTTAGGCTGTGCCACGTGGGCGCCACGTGGGCTGGCCTTGGGGCGCGAGAGTACGGCCCTGGTCTTATCGTCTGAATGGCATCTTGTATGGACGATGTTATTTATAGTATGACCCTGGTTTGTCAGTGTACGACCCGGTCTTGTCATCTGAATGATGTCGGGCTTGCACGACGCGTTTTCTCCAGTTTCTGTTTGACCCCTGAACCCTCTCTCCTTTCCCTCATTCTCTCCTTTCTCTTCTCTCTCCTCTCTTCCCTCCGACTCTGGCGAACCCATCCCCCTCTCCTCCCTTTCCTCTCCCCATTCCTCCTCTCCCTCCACTCCATTAACCTCCCAACTTCCTCTACTACCACCACCACTTCCTCCGTGGCGCATTTCTCTCGGGACGGCGGCCGACGTCCCGGTGGAGTAACGGCGTCCACGGCGGTACCGGTAGCGGCGTGTGGTGAGGTGGGTTGGCGGCTTGGAACTAGGAGGAGTTCGAGTATCTATTAGGGTGACGATCCCCGTTGTATTGTTTTTCAAACTATGTTTTTCCCGCTTTGAAGTATGTTTAGGGGGTTTTTAGGGTGAAAACACTAATTACATGAAATGAGAAATTGGGTGTTTTAATGGGTATTTAGGTTCTTCTCCTCCTTCTCCACTTTTTTTGTGTTTTTACACGATTTGGGGGAGGAAATCCCACCCCGTGGATTGGGAGATGGCGGAGGAAGAACCTGTCTGTGAGGGTTAAATGGCGTCGGGGGACAGCGACGCCTTTAGAAAGGTGGCTTCCACCTGCGACGCGATTTAGCCCAAACAACAGACTCTGTCTCTAGACTGATGAGCGTCCAAGGACAGCGACACCTTTTGAACGGCGACTTCCATGCACGACGTGTTTTAGGCCATTTCCTAGGCCCATTTTTATATGAACCAGTTTAGGAGGCTTGAATGACGTCGGCCACGGGCGACGTGATTTAAGACAAAATCACATTAATTCATGCTATTAACACATGTTTATATTGTTAGATAGTTTAGTTAAATACATGCTTGAAACCGTACTCGAGGACGAGGATTTTTACGTAATCGGATCGCACTATGTTGTGTTTTGTGCGACCGTGGACCTAGAGTGACAGTTGTAGCCCTTAGGCACCCTGTGTCGGTGTGGGAGGGACACAACACCGGTGTGGGAGTGGTGGGGTGACGCCTAGAGAGAGGGTCACCTGGTGTACCCCGGGGTTAGCTAGTACCGGTGTGGGAGTGGTACCTTTGGAGTGTCACTCATACTGGGGGAAGTAGAAACCACCTAGAGCTAGTTGGGCTGGAGTAGCTAGCATACTATCCGAGGGGTTACTGTTTGGTCTCAGCGGGTCGGTGTTTCCCGCGTTCGGCCTTGTGGTTGGCGTGTTTTGCCGAAACGCTGGTTGTTGGCTCCGTGATAAAATGGTTTCAGAATTGTGCATGTTATATTTCGATTGCATGTGTTTTATATTGAAATTTAAGAATTTTGTTTACTGCTTTACTTGCTTAAATTATCTATACTTGTGTTGCTGCACTTATTGAGTCTTTTCAATGATACTCACCCCTGCAGTTTTCAGGTGAGGGTTCCAAGCAGGCGTAGCGAGGAGAGTGCTGTCTTGGGTTGCGCATCAGCAGCCGCTGTTCCGGGGTATGTCCCGATATAGTTGTTATTTTATTTTCTGGCCTGTATGCTTAATTATTTCTTTTCAGTTGGGGTATGTAATTATTTGCTGAGTCGAGTCGCATTGTAATAATTTTTAATTCTTGCACTTCCTTTTCAATTCAATGCGATGTAAATGTTTAGCTTAGTTTATTATTTATTTCCCAGACTTATCTAGATCCTGATTTGACTCCAAATTAATGATTCGGTACCCATTTAGTAATTGGATCCCTGATTATAGGGTGGCGGGTCGTTACACTTCAACTTAGGATCCCGAGTTTGGAACTTGCCCACGGTTTGGCGAAGAACTAACTATGAGCTTTCAATAATTCTCAATTATTTGACCTTGAGAGCCAACGCCAATTTTAAGCCACTTAGGAAGGCCTCATATTCGGCAACATTGTTTGTCACCGGGAAGGATAATTGGCAAGCGTGCGGAATACTTACCCCTTTCGGAGATACGAGGACTGCTCCTACCCCACTGCCTTAAGAGTTCAGTGCCTCATCGAAGTGGAGGACCTAGGATGGACTATCGTCTATCATTAGATTCAACTCCTCATCCGGGAATTCATCATCAGTGGGTGAAAATTTAGGCAATGGGTGGTGAGCTAGGTGCTCAGCAATTGCTTGCCCCTTAACAGCCTTTTGATTCACGTAGGTGATATCAAATTGGTTCAAAAAGGTCAGCCATCGCACCAGCCTATCCGTTACAACTAGCCATTCTAGCAAATATTTTATTGGGTCCATTCGTGCTAGAAGTTTGACCTCATGGGCAAGAAAATAGTGCTTCAATTTCTGCACTACCCAGACGACAGCTGCGCATGTCTTTTCCATAGTAGTATAACGTCTTTCAGCATCATTAAACAACTTGGAAAGGTAATATACTGCTCTTTCTTTTTCTCGTCGTCTAGTTGGACCAATACTGCTCCAGCTGATTCTTCAGTAGTGGATGCATAAAGTAGTAAAGGCCTCCTCGGAATGAGAGTCATAAGAACTGGTGGGTTGAGAAGGTAACTCTTTAAGTCATCAAAGGCTTTTTGACACTTATCGCTCTAATCAAACTTTGCTCCTCCTTTCAATAAATCATAAAAGGGTTTACATCTTAGAGAATGTTGAGATATGAACCGTCTAATGAACTATAGACGGCCAATGTGTCCCCTTACATCCCTGACATTCCTTGGAGGAGGCATTTCCGTTATCGCCTTGACCTTGTCTAAGTCTACCTCAATCCCTCGCCTGCTTACCATGAACCTTAGCAATTTCCCTGAGGAAACACCGAATACACACTTCTTCGGGCTCATTTTTAGTTGGTGCTCTCTTGACCTCTGCATTACAGCTCTAAGGATTTGAGCATGCTCTCTCCTTGTCTTGGACTTCACTAGGATGTCATCTACATAAACCTCCATGTCAGTGTGAATCATGTCATGGAAGATTGCCATCATCGCCCTTTAGTGGCTCCAGCATTCTTAAGCCCAAACGGCATGACCATGTAGTAATAGGTTCCCCACGGGATTATGAAGGTTGTCTTCTCTTGATCTTCTTTAGCTAGTCGAATTTGATTATATCTTGAAAAACCATCCATGAAGGACAATATTTCATATCCAGCAGTGTTATCGACCAGCAAGTCTATATGAGGAAGTGGAAAATCATCTTTTGGACAAGCTTGATTGAGGTTATGGAAGTCTATGCAAACCCTAACCCTCTCATCTTTCCTTGCCACGGGGACGATATTAGCTACCCACTTAGGATAGAGCACTACCCGAGTGAACTTGACCTTGTGTAATTTGTCAACCTCTTCTTTTACCTTTAGTGCTAATTCAGGTTGTAGCCATCTCAACTTTTGCTTCATAGGTTTTGCGTCAGGTTTGAGGACTAGCTGATGCTCTACCAGTTCTGTGTTCAATCCAGGCATATCCTCATATGACCAAGCAAACCCATCAGGATATTCTTGGAGTACGGCTGTTATGGACCTCTCTTCTTCTTAACTCAATTTGGCACTAATTAGCACTATCTTCGAATATTGCTCAGTTCCAAGGTTGACTTCTTTAGTGGGTTCATCGACAGCAGATGAAGGCTCATCAAACTGCCTTATCCCACTTATAAATGGTTCAGCCAAGTCACCGTCCTCTTCATCTTCACTAAGCTCAAACACTCCTAGGCCATCATTGCAAGATTCATCTTCCAAAAGCTCCATCGGCTTAGAGATGACCCCTATCTGAAGAAATTCATCGACCCTTTTCAAAATTTTACACTTATTTGCTAACTCCTGAACTAAGAAAGATGGAACCTGCTTATCCCTACAATTCCTAGATAAGGAGGAAGCTATCCTAATTCCTAAGCTGCTATGTACATGACCCGAAGAATGAGTCAGGCTTGTCTTGGGACAAAGATTCAGTGACGGCAGGGCTACCCCACCATGCAGGCTCCTCAAAGGTGACCTTGCATCCTCTGGTATAGGAATTGGAGTTTTTTTTTTTGTGATTGTATGCTTCAAACATGAAATATTCACGGGAATGTACTACGACCGGTGCCAAGAGTGCAAGGAAGGAAGGTGGGTGGAATAAGAAAGGAATGAATGCAGCAAGTGCCGGTTTATCCTTGACTAGAAATACCCTTTCCTGTGGGATGTTTGGTTCGTGAAATAACAACTTTGTGCCAAAGTCTCCTTCACTTTCTTCCTAAATTTCCTCATTCTTTTCTTTCAGTTCATTTTCTACCCTGAGTAATTCTTGACTTTTCTTCACAAAATGGTCCATAAGTGACTGCTTTCCTAATCTCTCAACTGCTTTAGTTGGCAAGTACCCCAATCCGAATCCCCCAATGATAGGGTTTTCGGAAATAGGTTCTCGGATTCCTTGTTCCTCCTTGCCTAATCCAGAGCCTAAACTGTATCCCATCATAACCATGAGCTGCCAACCTATGCTAGGCCGGGGCCTAGGGTGAGAGCTGACTGACGAACGGATGGGTTCTTTGCCTTTTCTATAAGTTATCATAGATGGAATTTGTTCAGCTGATACCGAGTCCAGTGACTCGATAAAGGGGGTGCTTTTGACCTTCACAATTTTCTCGTTATACGGAAACTTATAGCATTGATGGTTGGTGGATGGGACCCATAAAGTCTAGTCCATCCAAGGTCTCCCTAGAATAGCATTGTATATGGGCTTAACATCCAGAATGTAGAACTTGGAAATCATGGCCACGGGGCCAATCTCCAATTGGAGGGAAATTTTACCGTTAGCCGGCCTTTGAGAGTTATCGTAGGCCGAGACCATCATGGAGGTGGACTCAATTTTCTCTGGGTTCATACCTATTTTCTTGAGAGTTTTGAGGGGACAAACATTGATTGAGGCTCCGGTATCCAGTAGGATGGAATCTAAAGAGTAGCCATTGAGGGAGGCAGTTAGTCACAGGGGAAGAGATCGGCACTCGGGGGGAGCTAGATCCTTATATGTCACGTCCCGGCCCGATAATCCATGATATACAAGATAATTACAGAGATTGCCAAAGTGCAATAGGGGAAAAAGACCCCTCATAACAGATAATTGGGAGGATACTATGTTTCAAATGGAAGCGTAGTATAAAAATTTGTAAGAGATATCTAAGTACTAAGGAAGTTCCACCATACACAATATTATATCAAAGCGTTGCATAGTAGATTGTCATTTTTACATGTCAGGATCTTCGTTGTACATTCTAACAAAAACAAAAGCAGAAGTATATACATGGTTCAATCCTCTAGGCTCGCCTCAAAAGAAATATCATCCTATACGAACCCTGAGTGACCCCACTTCAAACTCACTCTGCTTCTCCCTCTGTCCGATTACCTGAAAAATAGGCATGAGTACCAAAGAAATGGTAACTCAATAGGTAGATGAGGCTGCCTTCATAAGAATTTACCAATCAAATAATTGAAGCAGAATATGTATATTGTATAAGAACATTAAACATAACAGAAAGCAAAACTAACACATAATACATATGTGCATCAGAATAGTATGCCAATACGGAAATTGAGATACATGATTCATAATATCATGCCAACTATGAACAAAATTACACAAGCTTATCAATATATGAACAGGGTCAGAATACAGAACCTAAGTTGATTATTAAGATATAAAATTAATTTTTCAAACCATAAGTTTCCACTTATTATAGAAATGCTCGGACACTCATCCAACTGCCACTATGATCCAGAAACAGAATATAGAAACTAAGCTCCTAGACACATACAGAGCCAAATCATGGGCGTAGCGCTACCCTGAGGGTCGTCACCCCACCTTAACAAAGGATTTCTACCCGCGGCCTTCGGGTAACAAAGCTAATGGGTTCTGGAGGTGGCTCCCACCTTTTTAGGTGTAGCACGCAGCTCCAAAATAAATAGGTCATGGTGGGGATGTTGCCACCATTTCCCCAGAACTATTCTCATATAGCGGCTATGTCCGATCGGCAGGCTTCATTACTATTATGAGAATAAACTTAATGTTTATGTAACTACAACAATATATACATATAAAAATGACTAACCACTTTAGCAATTTTCTTTCAGTAGTTCATAAACTAAGAATAGCTTAAAATCATAATTTAAAAGGTAAATAAATCATGTTCTAAGCTGAATTTAAATACAACTTGTTATAAATTCAGACAACACATATAAGTAATCACAAATCGCCTACAGAAGCAATCTACCCACATTTAAAACACTGATTTTATTAATATAGAAAAGTACTTCAAAAATTCTTGAAAATTTCACATATTATACTAAATCACATTAGGTACATCCTGTAAAACTTTGGACTCAAATGATTCTCCACAAAGATAGAAGAAAATCAAATATCCGGGTACTATCCCTGAGTTACTAAAATATCAAAGTGGAATATGAACCCTGCTACACACACCAGGAATCATTATCATATGAATATAAAAATTCATGAAACTTTTTTTTAAGATGTATAATAGTATAAGTATATTTCCTAAAAATTTTAGATTATTTTATGACACAAGTAAATTACTAAAATTCATGTTCTAACATACTATCAAGTAAAATCCGAAAACTATATCTACAAATTATACCCTATTATCCGACCTGAAAGCATCAACATATGAATATAATAATTCATGAAACTTTTATTGAAGCTGTATAATGGTATGAGTATTTTTTCATAAAAGTTTCAGATTATTTTGTAACATACATAAATTACTAAAATTCATATGCTAACGTGCTATCAAATGAAGTCTGAAAACTATATCTGGAAATCACAGTTTTGTTCATGACCTAGAAGTATCACTATATGAACATGAACATTTATGCTGATTTTTTCATAGATGTCCAATAATGTCATAGTTATGTCATAAAAATTTCATAAGTTTTATATATAAAATAAAATCATAAAAATTTGAAGGTTACCCAACTGTCATAAGAGTTACAGAAAAATCTGGGTTGCAGAACTTTAACTTCTATTATGCTTAATCTATTCTAGGCTTTTAAAAATTTAATTCCCTACATCATTCAACTATTTCACACTTAATAACTTCACAAGAACATATAATTTGAAGATATAAAAAATATATATTAAATATTTACTTATTTCCTATGATTAACTAAGCTAAACTCTTATGAAACTAACACCCATGCAACCTACCTTCTTTAAGAACAGCAAGAACACTTCAAGAATGGCCTCCCAAATCCTTCTCTTGCTGCTTCCCACGTTTTGGTGCAAAGAAGATGCCAAACCAAGGCCAAACCCAAGTTAAAGTCCTTTAAATAGGATGGATTTAGTTAGTCTTACCATGGTTACTTAAATGACTTTAAAATTTATTAATTCTAACCATCCAAGTTATATTAACTTAACCATCCCACTAACACTAACCATGGTTAATACTAACTTTGATCATCCCACTAACTTTAACCAAGGTTAAACTAACTTTACTATCCCACTAACTTTAACCAATGTTAATACTAATTATGACCACCCCACTTCTAATATAATACTAATATTTCTAGGATAAGCACTAATTGATGAAAGACAAATTTTTAACCATAGGTTTTAGTTTTCTACTATATAAAATAATTATTCATCAAATAGTCATCTTACTTTTAATAATTTCATACTTACCCTTAATCTCCAATTAATCATTCTAATCTAAATCCGATTATGATTTACACTAAGTTTCCTATCACAATTGATCATATATAATTATTTTATGGGATTTAACCAACCAAGTTTAATCTTTGTGCATATCTTAACTTACATAATGTATTAGCTCAAAATTAATTAGTAACATAATTATGTTAATTACATGCTAATAATCGAATGTTACATATTCTCTCCTCCTTAAAATAATTTTGTCCTCAAAATTGAAATATTCTCACCTGAATAGTTCTGGATACTTTGCCTGCATCTTCTCCCCCAATTCCCAGGTAGCCTCTTCCATTGAGTGATGACACTATAATACCTCTGTAGGTGCTCAAATCATGTGTGTGATGTTCATGAATTTCATGTGGTTCATATGAATAATAAAACTATTCAAACTAAAGAAAACGTGATCGTCAGAAACTGTAAAGTTTCAAAAGAAAGATTGATCGCTTACCTTTTCAAATTTGGGAGATTGAGTCCTTGATTCCCTCTCTAAGGCCGGCCAAAGAAAGAGAGCCCTTCTATTGACGTGTTCTTGCTTTTGATTTTTTGATGGTTATTCCTTTGAATTTCCTTCTTTCTTCTTGTTTGTACCTCGTAAGAAAGATTAAACAAAAGTAGAAATTCTGATTAGAACTAGAGTAGAGTAGTATCTATTCTAATAAGAAATTTAAACATGCAACTAAACTAATCTACTCACTTGACTGTTGTTCTTTAAACCCCTAATATGCATGTGGGTGTAGGAAATAATGATGTATGTGTGAACATGAAGTGATGATAATGATAATGAACTATGGAAAACATGAATAAACTGTATGAAATTAATGAAAAGTTTAGAAAGAAATTAGGGAAAGAAGATGGTTGGTTGGATTCTCCATAGCCTTAATCTTCAAAAGCTTCAATAGATGAAGAGGATCAAGAAGAAGAAGCCTTGGATGAAGCCTCTCTTGTTGTCTACGTTTTTCTCCTCTTGAGCCTTCAAACACCTTGCCTTGAACTTCAAAATCATCAATAGCCAACATTTTTCAAAGATTCAAAGGGTATTGTATTTATAAGAATAGGTTTAAGGGATTTTAAGGCTTTAAAAGGACTCTCTCCCATAGTCAAACTTACCTTAGATGAGTATGGAGGAGTTAGCAATCTTCCCAACTTCAGAAATCGGATTATCTCGGTCAAATCATGTTAATCAGGAAACTGTCAAATCGCGTCACCAAAACGGGATGCCATTTGGCTAATTAAAGCAGCCAAAATAGAAAGGAAATCCGAAAAGAAAATCGAAATACATTAGGAAACCTAAATTGTGTCTCCCTAGCGTGACGTGCTTTAGATAATTAGGAAATTAATTTGAATTAAAAATCATAAACCCAGACGGATTAGAACTTAAATGACGTCTTCCTTAGGTGACGCTATTCAGTTAAATCTATCTAAATTTAGAAATTTGATTACGAACTGATTTCTGCTAGGAATCTAAATAGCGTCGTTCAAGGACGACGGTAATTAACAAATTTTGAGAAAAATCAATAAAAAATAATTAATGATAAAACATCAGACCATTTTGGGGCATTATAAGTGTGACATGAAATTTACTCAATATGAAGTCAAAATTAGCGTGTCTACAGCTACCTTGGCATTGAATTTGCAAGGGAGTGAAATAGAACGGAATATACTGAAAAGGTAATGCTAAGGTGTGATGTGACACGCTCTCAACATCATATGATGAGAATCTTTCTCAAAATGATCAGTGAAATTACTCAAAGAGATCAATGAAAATCAATCTTGTTTGGATGAAAGAGACAAGGAAACAAAATAAAGTCGATCAACTTCCATGATTGGGAAGTACCCTACGTCACAAACCCTGGAAGTTTCATCATGGAGAGAGATTACCAGCCAATGTGAACGTGCTACAACTATAATGAATCATAAAAGGGAAACAAGAAATTTTGGGATAAAGAATCCAAGCAAGGATAGAATTCCAAGAACATCTTCAAGAAAACCTCAAAAATAATTGAGAGATCAATTCAGAATGGAATATTTTATGTCACATTGGGATTTATTTGATCGATGGTCTGAAATTTAATCAATAATTAATTCTTATCACAATTATTTCAAAGTCCTACATGATGCATGCTGGGTAAAAGAAAAATATAAAATGAAACAAAATATAAATTAATCAAGGATAATATTGTTAAACTGTCATTGATGAGTCAAGACACCAGTTTTGTAATCCAATACTAAGCCGAAGTTCGTTTGTCCACGCACCGTTTTACAAAAGCGGAACCATCGTCCCCATCAATTAACAACCTAACGGTCTATCCGTGCGATTAAGAATTCTCTGGAATTATCACTATTTTTGTTGAAGGAGAACTCAAACTCCAGTTTCATCAAAACCACATGGTCCTTGATATACTCTAATAAGTATTTAACATATAGTAATGATGATGCAAATCAATTACATGCAGGAATACAAGAATAAAGATAACCGTCTTTTTTAGTCACGGTCGGAACTCAGTGAAACTCCCGCAGTGGGACCTTTATTGAAATTTCAACTTTCATTCTATTTCTTGATATTTCCTGCACTTAGATTTTGTCAATATCTTCAAGCAAATAATAAATAATCATTAACTATCATGCAATTATGGATTTTCGGAAAAATATCAGCAACATATTAAATCATTAAAAGGCGTCACTATTCGCAGACGTCATTTAAATGACGTCCCCCCATCCAGACGCCATTTTACGTACAAAAACTATTCTCTGCTCTGACTCCAATTCGAACTCCACTTTCCTTTAATGCACATCCCTCTTCCAATTTGGAAAGGGCTTCCCTACTTCACAAATCCTTCTATAAAGCCTCCCTCTCTTCATATCAAAGCATTACAACAAGCAATCAAGAGGGAAAACTAAAAGATTCTCTCCAAAACTCAAGAACAAGAGGGGAAGAACAAGGAGAAATCAAGGAGGAAGATTAATCAATTTATTCAAAGAGGATGACGAATTCTTCATAAGATTCTTCAAACAAGAGGATGAGAAAGACAATTGAAAAGCTTTCTGAGGTAAAAGATCATCTAAGTGGACGAGATCCTAACTTACAAGTAAGCGAATCAATTTTGCTTCTATGTTCTACAATTCTCTTTACATGTTTTCCAAATTCTCAATTCTTCAATAAGCAAGATAGAACTATTCCAAATTCTTTTCTTTTCAAGGGATATCCTTTCTTCCCTGGTCCAAGAAGATTTTTTTCATTTCCTTGAGTCTAAAAACTTGTTAACAAGATCAATCTCTCCATGCAATCTTATATATCCCAATGGCATATCCAAAGATTGGTTATTCATGCCAAACATTACAAGAGAGTGTACATGGATTAGGCGGCGATGGGTGCCTTGATTGAATTGTGGCATCCTCAAACTCATACCTTTCTTTTTGCCACATTCGAAGCTACTATCCTCTTATAAGAAGCCGAACTCCTATGAGTCTTCCTAAGCTTAAGGTCAACAATGATGAACCTGATTTGAGTGATATGTTCATGAGGGAAAAGATCAATGGTCAACAATTGTTGGAGAAGATTATGAAGGGTTCAAAAGAAGTTCAAGGCTATCTTACAAAGAAGAGAATCAATCTTGCGAAATTAGCTGAATGGACTTTGAAAAAAATTGAAAATCTCAAGGATAAAGAAATAGAGAACGTGATGAAGGCGTTCACCACATGCTTAGCTGGAGTTTTACTATTCCCTGCCCAAGATAATGTTCTAGAAGATGATCAAATTAGCGCAATCAATGGGATTTTTGAAGGAAAGCAGCTTAGCACGGCAGTTCTAGCCTATCTCTACAGTGGGTTCTCTGCAGCTTCTACAGGTCAACCTTCTTAAGGTAGCATGCTACTTTTAGCTCTATGGGTAGAATTCCACTTCAAGTTCAACCATAACGAAGAAGAGGTTCTAAAGATATCCCAGACATATAAGCGCAGTCCTATCTTCCATATCTCCAACATTGTGAAGTTCAACGACAACATAACTAATCGTGTGCCCAACCTCAAGACTCGAGCTGACTGGCGCGCTTACTTCAAGACTATGCCCAGAACTGAATTCGAATCCACGCCGCTTGCTCTCATGGAAAAGCCGGTTTGTGTGCGCCGTAGTGCTGGCACTGAGCTCCGACTGATCGGGGCAACCGAGTTCGTCTTATACAATCTACATCGCTGTCATCCTCAACTTGGTATGCCATGCTATGAATTTCCAAAAATATCTTATCTTTCTCCAATCAAGAAGCGGGTATTAGGAACTGACGAAGACTTTGAGGTGACAGAACTTATTGCTACTCTGTGGAACATTGGCTTCACCCGGTGTGTAATGCTTCCTCATGAAGCCAATAAAGAACTATGGAAAACCTATGTAAAAGAGCTTCAAAAAATCTGACTTTGAAAGCTCTCAATCCTTATATCTAGAACTTGATGTAATTTCTACTTATTTTCAATGAAGAATCCTTCCTTAATATAATAGAAATCATCCCTTAATGTTTTGCAATTTTTCTATAATTTTTCTTTGAGTGAAACTGTGATTTTTCCTCAAAATATCAAGGTTTGGGCTTATTTAATTCAAATTGCGTCGACTCAGAAAGACGCGTTTCAGTATAATTCAATTTTCAAAAATAAGAATTTAATATGTAGAAGCCCAAAATCGCATCATGTCAGCAAGACGCCTTTTCATTTCTCTCTCCTATTTTCCAGAGATTTCTAGTAATTAATCCATTGAATCGCGTCCTCCATCTGAGACGTGAATCTCTTATTACTCTACGTTTCCGTGGTACGGTCCTAACCAAAAGAGGTGGTAAAGTATAAAAGACGTCGCACATGGGGGATGCGTTTAACCGATTTCAAAAAATTTCTATTGCCGCCTCAGTTTGTGCGCTACAGAATGGCGTCGTTGTCCTTAGACGCGATTTAAAGAATTCAAACAGGGGTCTGCGAATCCGAGCCCCTTTCTTCCTCATTATCCTCTTGGGCTTTCTCTCTCCTCTCTCCTTCTTCTCCAACGACGATCACCGGCGACAACGGAGACCTCCAGCCATCTTCCTCTTCTCCAGTCATCTCCGGCCATTTGCTCTGACTCCGGCGATCACCTTGCCGTCGCCGATCACCCTCTCTCATCTCCAACCTCTCTCTCACTCTCAAACTCTCTCCTTCACTCCCCTAAGCTTCCTCTCTTCTACACAATCCCATGGAACAAGGAGGGCAAAGTGGTGTAGGCGGTAAATGGCATCGGCGAATAGCCGCCCTCATGTTGGTAGAAGCACCCGAGGAACACCCCAAAACGGCACCGGCCGAAGCGGAGACACTCGCAGAGGTGGCAGCCTTCATGGAGGCCGAGGAACTCCCTCCCGCGGTTTAAAGGGGTGCAACGGAGGCGGCACTAGCTGAGGAAGCCAGCCCTCGCTTGATAAATCTCTAGAACACTCCACTCTTATATGTTAAATTTCTATTTCGGTGGGAAAGGGAGCTTGGCCATAGGTTCTCAAAACCTATAGTAAAAGGCGTTTGGGGATAGGGACGTCTTTTGAAAAGCGTCGCTGGACCTTGACGCGATTCAAGATATTCAGAATTGTTTTAGAAATTGATTATTAATTCCCTAGCGATTAATTTAATGAATTATTTGACAATTGCAGGGAACAATGAGGACCAGGATCTCCTGGGACCTAATGGTGGCCGCCTACAGGGGTCTCTCAGATTTTCAAAAGGCACAACTAGCGGAGATGGGGTTCCAGGTGATACTGGAGATCGAACCCTTTTGGATAGATTTAGTGCTACCCCAAGTACTGAGGGAGCGATGACACACTAAGAGTAGGGCATTTCTAATGCCCTGGGGACATATGATCCCTAGTCTCGAGGACGTGTGCAGGATCACCGGCCTTCAGGTGGATGGCCGGGCTGTGTGTAGGATCACGCATCCCGATTATAGAGATTTAGCTTAGGAGTTACTAGAGTTAGAGTGGACGAGGCCAGAAGGCCGAGAGTCTCGAACCCTCGCGATGGTAGCTGTAGAAAGATCTTTAGGATTTGTAGAACTGAGGCAGCAGACGGATGAGTCCAGGGAGAGGTTTAGAGAGAGACTAGCCCAAGCGTCTAGCGAGGTGTATTGTCAGGATCCGAGTGACAGGGCTAGTACTGATAGGGACCAGGAGGTTCTTGGTTTTCTTCTTCGGCAGACTTCTCTTCGGTACCAAAGAGATTACATTCATTGCCGCTTCTTGACCCCTCTTACCGATTTAGACCATTTAGGTGAGTATGTCTGGGGTGCAGCCCTTCTGGCCCATTTACTAACCTTTCTATTGTCACGCTTGATCGGGAAACCACTATCAGCGGCTTCACGCCATTCCTTCAGGTATTTAGTCCATTTTATTTTTGTTTCATTAAATGTTTATGATACAATGTATGTGATTCTAACTACGTATGTACTTGTATGCAGGTGTGGACCTATTATTATTTTCCTCTTGGCCGAGTGAGGCTATCAAAGCAGCCAGCAGTAGTTCCACTTGCCCGGCGTTGGTGCTCGGTTGTGGACACAGCGCCGCAACACCATCAGTTGACGACCCTTCGTCGTCAATTCCTTGACTACCCGGAGATCTTAGTAAGTTTTAATTCCTATTTTCCTTCCATTATGAACTGTTTCATAAGATGCTGGGATATATTTATTGAAAATGCTTCATCTTGAAATATATTGATTATAGCATTTAAAATATTTTATGGAATGTTTGTTAAATATTTTAATTAAATGTTTGATTAGAGGTTTAGTTAAAGACTTGGTTATTTATTGAATATTTTCAATGAATTATTCTGTGTTAAATATTGGATCTTTTATGGAATATTTAAATGTTTTATTAAATGCTTATTTAGTTGTTTATTTGTTTGTTTAATTATGCAATGCAACTAACCTATATGAATGCAGGTTATCTGGCGTCCATATCTGGGTATGAATGATGCTGGACAACCATGGGTGGAGCGTGGGCGAGGTCGATTTGGGCGTCAAGTTTGGGTTCATTGCCTGAACGAGATTGCCCTGCTACGCCTAAAGCTGGTGATGAGGACTTTGGGATTGCACCAAGAGTGGGTGGAGGAGGACATTCTCGAGGGGATCGAGAGGATGATGCGAGGGAAGCAACCCCGCACTGACTGGAGGGCGAAATTCCCAGATCAGCACGAGGACTGGTTCTGTTATGGAGTCCCGGTGATTTCACAGGCAGTGAGTAGTAATGCTTACCTTCAACAGTACCGGACTCACTACGCCGCTCACCTTCGACTACTCCACCCTCTCGATGTAAGTATCATGATATGTATGCTATGAATGTGTGTTTTATTTTATTAATTATCTTGCTCACATTTGTGAATGCATGATATGAGATGATATGAACATGCAGGATGCACGAGACGCCACCATCCTCACTCTCCGAGGTCATCTTCAGGATGCCGAGGCCCAGTTAGAGCAGGTGTAGGAGGAGTTGAATGAACTGGTAAGTGCAACATGCATGAATGACATATGCAGTATGAATGCTTCCTTTTATTATTAAACTGTTTTGGCACTTGCACACTATCGGTGATCTCCTCTTGTTACAGCGTACCGCTTACACTCATGCGGCGACTCCCTCATCCTCTACTGCTACCGGCCCATCTTCCAGTGCCACTCACGAGGCTGCCCTCACCGACCTGCAGAGTCAGTTAGCTCTAGCCATCCGCCGAGCCACTCAAGCTGAGGATGATGCTGCTGCTCGGGTAAATCTTCGACTTGTTTCTTACATGATGTCTTTTGCTTGCTTGATCAATTGGCTGACAATGTCTTCTATTGCAGGTCTAAGAGCTTTGTGTGGCTCTTGGATAAAGGGATGCCGAGTTGGCACAGGCCCGTGGTTCAGCGGCCTGGGTTGCTGAGTTTGACGACTGGCGAGGCTCTCTGCTGGCGACCTCCCCCGTGAGCTTGCATGACTCCAGGTTCGGCTGGAGATCTTGACGGAGGAGAGGGATCGTGATCGGTCCCGATTGAAAAGCCTTTAGGGCCGACTTTCGATGGCGGAGCACGAGCGCCAGAGCATTGAGGCTCGATACCAGCGTGCGCGGCAGCAGGCATTGGATCAAGGACTGGCGAGTGCCTTTACCACCAGCATAGCAATATCCTCTGGCCAAGTGACATGGGACCGCTGCCGCCACCGACTCGTAGGCCAGATGGACTAGACGAGGCCCATAGTCAGTTTGATAAGGGCACGGGTGAGAGTTAGCCATGTGGGTTGTTGTTGTATCTTCTTTTGCTTTACTATATCTTACTTTCATTTCGAAGTCCTGTAGATGGTCTTTCACTTGTATATGAACTCTTTTGATATATGAAAGGAGTTTCTTCATATTTGAATTGTCTTGGTACTTTTCTCTTATTGACTTTCTTTTTCATACCTGCACATGACTTGAACAAACAAATTAAATATCTGTTCAGGTTTAGCCCCTTGTCCAGTTAAGTAACTGGCTACTTGATCCTATCTTTGGTAGAAAGGTCAAGGGGCGAAGCCTTTATTTAATGAAGGCGAATAAAGATAATTAAAGGAAAATGAACAGTAAAAATGCAACATACAAGCATGCAAATACTCACTGAAAATAGAAAGGATGCAATACACATGATGTGACAAACAAATGCTAATTGAAATATTTTTGTTTTGCTATTGCAATTTTTGAAATATACAATTTTTTTGGGTTTTCAAATATTCAATTTTTTTGTGATTTTGTAATATTCGGTTTTTTGTGGTTTTGAAGTATTCAATTTTTTTTGTGGTTTTGCAATATTCAATTTTTTTTTGTTTTGAAATATTCAATTTTCTTTGTAATTTTGAAATATTCATTTTTTTTTTAGTTTTGAAATAAATCATCAACTGAATGAACTAAGGACCAGCATGGAACTTGGATCAAAAGAGCATATTCATTTATTAACTTAACTCCCACATCATTCTTTAGCGACCTAATCTAGACTCATTGTGTTTGAATTATGTTTATGACCGTGATCCCATTTGATGGTCCGACCCTTAGTCAACCTAGGCCATTCCTCAAGTTTGGGGTACACCTCTTTAGAACGAAAAGAAGAATTGGTCTAGAAAGCCCACGAGAGGGTTCCGGAGACCCAGAAAGATGTCCCTCCTTTATCCTATTATATGTTGGGGTTCGGTCATTTTCACTTTTTGCGGGGTATTTAACGACCTTGCGCTCCCTTTCCATTTTATTTTGTAGCTTTTTGATGTAATGTTTGTAATGTCAAGTGGCCTTCGATTTGGTATTGGCTTTGTGCCTTGATAAGTCCACAATTTTACATAAATAACAGATGAAAATTACATACTTTGCTATCAATTTAACGGACAAAATCACATGGAATGATAGATAAACCATTTGCGCATTCAAAATCTGAATTTCAAATATCATCACTCCATGGATGGAATAAGGGTAGCAACTTCATTTCCTCAGCAATTATTTAATGCGCAGTTGAATGATTTACGGCTATAAGAACTTAACTGTTATTTTATGTGAAAACAGGACATGAACAAGTAGATGGCATAGTGGTTGGACCACCTGAACTTCAAGGAAGTGACCAGAGTTCGAATCCTGGCAAAAACAACATTTTATTTTCGTATTTTAGCTTCAACTGGGGCCCACATGCCAACTAAGAGAGAAAGGAGGAGGGAATTCTAAAATTCAAAGAAAGGAGGATCCATTTCAAAAATTTGAAATTCAAAAATACCAATTAATGTTTTAAAGAGGATCCCCTAATCAAAGGGAACTTAATGAAAGGATTTTAAAATCTCTTTTTGAAATTCAAACCCCTCCTCTTTTCTATAAAACTAAGGGAGGAGGTCAAAGGGAGGGGGTCCCAATTTTTAGAAATTTTTTTAGCCTCTCCCTCTCTCCCTGTTACGTTTTCTCTCTCCCTCTGCTTTCTCTCTCTCTCTCTACCTTTTTCCTCTTTCTCTGTCTCTCCCGCAGACTCTCCCTCTCCCCCACGTTTTCTACCCTTCTCTGTCTTTCTCTCTGCGTCTTTCTCTTTCCCTTTCTCTCTCCCTCTCTCAATTCTTTCTCTCTCCCCCTACGTCTCTATCTCTCTCCTCCCCTGCGCCATATCTCTCTCTCTCTCCAGCGCTCTCTCTCTCACTTTCTCTGCAAATCGTGCAGCAGCGCACGCAGTCCCAGGCCCGCCAACGTCAGCCGCCGCACATGCGGCAGCAGGAGCGGATTCGCGCCGCCGCTCTTCGTCGCCCGTGCCGGCCACGCGGCACCGCGCAGGCGTTTCCCGCCCGCTCGCGTCAGCCGCGCCGTCGTACGGGCGTGCCACGCGTCGGACAGACGTCCGCTTCCTCGCCTGCAGCGCCCTTCTCGTCCGCTGCGCCCTCGCCTGCCGCGCCGGGCTGCGCCCACCTCGTCTTCTACACGCCAGGGGGCGGTCCCAAACGCCAAGGCATCCACCGGGTGCCACGAACCCCTGCTCGGACCAGTGTGCCCACGCCCCCTGCCCACTGCACCAGGCGCCTCTTGGCCAGAAGCCCCTCTACTGCGGTTCTTACCAGTGTTGATAATCTAGTTTGTTCATTTTATTTTAATGTGTTTAGTTCAATTAGTCTTGAAAACTCCCATTGTAATTTCTCCTTAAATAATTCTGTATCAGTTTTCTTTTATGCAGTAGCTTGATAATTTACTCTTCTAGAAATATCTATCTTCTTAGGATAGTATATTTATTTCGTCTATTATTCAGTCATTTTATTCGCATCTCTTGTTACTCACAAATCAAACGTATTTGTGTACAATAATGCATTTGAATTAGATTATCAAAGACTAATAAGGGAATTTGAGTTTTTGAATTTTCAGACCCTACTGGTCCTTGCACCATGCTGATCGACACACTTATCTAAGGGTAGTATTTCTTAAGATATAAACCATTCCAGGGATGAAATAATTCTTACCCTTTTACATTAACTAAACGATAGGCGTTACGAGGAAAAGTATGCAAGATAACATAAGGACCTTCCCAGTTGGGTTGGAACTTAGAACACAGACCACCAAGTTTTACAAAGATTCTTTTAACAACCATTTTGCCAACCTTAAATTTTCATTCAATGACTTTCTTTTGATAAAAACATGTTAATCTGTTCTGATATACTCGTGCATGATTGACGACTAACCATCTTTTCTCATCTAAAAGTTTCAATTGAGCCAGGAGTGCTAAGCGGTACTTATCAATGGAAAATTCCTTGTTTAATTGTACTATTAAATACGGGATGAGGACTTCATATAGAACTACCGCCTCCATTCCAAATGTTAAGGAATACGAAGTCTGCCCAGTGGGCATGTGGATTGAAGTTTGATATGCCCATAAAGCCTCCATTAATTTATCTGTCTAGTCGGAAAACTTATTGGATTTACACGTTTTCTTGATGATTTTTATCAAAGTCTTATTAGTTGCCTCTGCTTGGCCATTGCCTTGCGGATAGTAAGGAAATGAATGATGCAATTCAATTTTATACCTATTGCAGAGGTCCTTCAATTCTTGTGATATGAACTGTAGTCCATTGTCGATGACGATGGTACATGAAATTCCGAATCTTGTGATGATGTTCTTCATGATAAACTTGCAGACTGTTAATGCTTTGACTTTCATGTAAGCTTCGGCTTCTGCCCACTTGGTGAAGTATTCCGTTGCCGTGAGAATAAAGGATTTCTGCTTAATGCCAGAATTGGGATCACCAAAAGGGCCAATGATGTCGAAAGCCTACATGGAGAAAGGCCATGGAGAGGAAATAGGATGGAGTGAAGATGCGGGGGAATGGATCTTATCGGCATGAAGTTGACACTTAGCACACCTATGGACATACCCTACACAGTCTTCTTCCACGGTTAGCCAATAGAATCCTTGTCTAAGGATCTTCATTGATAATATTTGTCCATTAACATGGCCACCACAAATTCAAGCATGAGCTCCTTCCATAACCTTCCAAAGCACATCTTCATCCAAGCATCTCAGAAGAACACCGTCAAAACCTCATTTATAAAGTGCTCCTCCAACTAAGGTGTATCTCTGCACAACTCTCCTTATAGCCCTTTTCTCCTCAGCTATGGCTTCTTCAGGATACGACTGATCTTCACAGTATTTGGCAATCTCAAAATACCACAGTTTCTCTTCATCTTCCATCTCTTCTTGTCATTCCAATAGTATGATTTCTCGCTTCTCTACAATATCTCTATCTCTAACCTTCTTCAACAATTTCTCCTTAGTCCTAAGGAGGGAAGGGTCTTTCACGGCGGGAGAAAGATGCCTATGAACGATGATTGATTCTGATTGTTTACTGATTAGAAAATTCAGGGATGATACGAGAGAAGCTAGAGCATCGGCTAGAATGTTCTGATTCCAAGGAACATGGACGAAGATCAACTTGGTGAAAAGCTTGGCATAAACAGAAGTGAGTTTCTGAAAAGGCTTGAGTTTAGGATCAAGAGTTCGGTACTTAGTGAGCACTTGGCGAAGGATTAACTGACTATCACCTACAACCCTGAGCTTGGTGGCACCATGGAGATGAGCAGCCTCGAGACCGGCTAGAAAAGCCTCATATTCAGCAATGTTGTTGGTAACAGGAAAGTCAAGCTGAAAGGCTTGTGGAATGGTGACACCTTCAGGTAATAGTAGAATAATGCCGATACCCTTACCATGAGAATTCAAAGCTCTGTCAAAATACAGAGTCAACATATCATCTTTGATTCTGTCTATGGACATTAGTTCCTCATCCGGAAACTCCGATCGAACTGGATCAAACCGAGGAAGAGGCTGATGAGCGAGGTGTTCTGCGATGACATAGCCTTTGATTGGTTTTTGCTTAATGTAGATGATATCAAATTGAGATAGAAAGCTTTGCCAATGTGCTAATCGATATGTAAAGACAAATTTCTCGACAAGGAACTTGATTGGATTCATTATAGTGATGAGATGGACTTCATGAGCTAGGAACAAGTGCTTCAGCTTCTGAACTACCCAGACCAATGCAGCACAGGTATTCTCCATCGCAGTGTATCCCTACTCAGCAGGGTTGAGAAGTTTAGAGAGATAGTAGACTACCCTCTCTTTTCCTTCTTCATCCTCTTGTGCTAGGACAACCCCCACCGCGTCATCCAGGACAGAAATATATAGAATCAAAGGTTTGTCCGGAGATGGTGGTCACAAGACAAGAGGATTTGCTAGATATGTCTTCAATCTATCGAATGTCTCCTGACACTTATCATCCCAATCAAACTTGACTCCCGGTTTAGTAAGCTCATAAAACGGCTTGCACCTTTGTGAGTGCTGGGAGACAAAGCGGCGAATAAATTGCAACCACCCAATCAATCCTCTTAATTCTTTCAAATTTCGAGGAAGTGACATTTCTCTAATAGCCTTAGCCTTGTTGGGATCAATCTCAATGCCTCGTTTGCTCACGATGAATCCTAACAATTTCCCTAATGATACACTAATGAATTGTTAAATTCATCATTTAAGGGCAATCTTGTGCATCACACTCACGTTTTTATCTGTAAAATAGCATGAAATGATAGATAATTTCGTACCAATTCCAACGGTACCAATTTTGTCAAATTCCTACTTAAAAACATCGTCATTTCATGTGATTAATGGAGTATAGCACGTTTGCGGTTTTTGACAAAACCGAGATGAAATAAATAAATAAATGCAATGATATGCTAATTTACATTTATTCTATGTGAACAGGACATGCCGAAGATGCAGTGCAGTTGGTGGAGTTTCTGGAAATTTGTGGGAGGTCCAGTGTTTGAATCTCAACAAAATTCGACTTCATTTTGGCTAAAAGGCTAAAGCAGGGGCGAACTGGTCATCTACTTCTCATATTATATTAGGATTGCCCTAATTCTTGCCCAAAGAACCCAAGAAGGACCGGCCACCTTCCTTTCTCTCACTTTCTTTTTTTTAAAAAAAAAAAAATCCTTCCTTCCCTTAAAAGACCCTCACGAACCCTACACCCTATTTATTCCTTCTCCCTCTCCGTTTCCCAGAACGGCTCCGCCCCCAAGCACTTTCCTTCCTCTCTCTCTGTTTCCCACGCCTCTCTCTTCCTCTCTCGCTGTTTCCCACGCCTCTCTCTTCCTCCCTCCTCGTTCTCTCCAGCACTCTCTATTCTTCTTCTCCCAGCCGCACTCTCCTTCTCCCTCTCCTTTCTCCCAGCACTCTGTGTTCTCCCAGCGCTCTCCTCTTCCCTCTTGCTCTGTCTCTCTCTTCTCTCTCTCGCCGGCCAGAAGCTTCACCAGCCGCCGCACGTCTAGCACGCGTAGCCAGCTGCTTCCCCACGTCCGGCACGCGTAGCCAGCGGCCTCCCCGCACCTGAAGCCTACCGCCGGCCCCCATGCGTTGCCCAACGCCCTGCAAGGCACACCAGCGCTCCCATGGGCCTGAAGCCAGCCTTCTCCAGTGCGACTCAAGCACGCTTCCATGCGCCCCTCTAGCGGCAACGTGCATGCATGCACGTTCCCCCTCCCGGCGCACCACCGAACACCCGCCGCCAGCTGCCGCACCCGCACGTCTCCACCAGGTGCACTTGCAAGCCTCCAACGCACCTGCAAGCCACCTACGCGTCTGAAGTCTTCATGCACACGTCCTCCACTGCGTTGCTCTCCGGCTGCCAGAGAGCCTTGGGTTACTTCTGTGTTCTTTTGTTTTTTTTTTTTTTTGATCTAAGTTATTTGGTTAATTAGCTAGGTTTAGTTGATAATTACTCTGTGATTAGTTATTTCTTTTCAGAAACATTTAAGATTACAAGTTGTGTAATAATACTTTTAGTTAGATAAATAAGTTAAATACGTGTTATCAAAGTGTTCGCAACCTTCTTAGCTTAGATTAAATTCTGCTCAATTTTACTTCCTTTTCAAACGTAGTAATAATTATTTTCTTAGACGTGGCTCATTTGGTTAGTTTACTTTAGTCAATTAATTTGTTGTAAGAATAGGTAGTTAATTAATCAATTCTAACTCTCAACTTTTTAGATAATTAAAATCTAAGGTTTTCAAAATTGAAATCTTATTTTCCTGTGGATCGACTCGAACTCACCATTGCTATTGCTAAAATTAATTTATGTGAGTCGATTAAAATATGATTGTTAGCTTGGGTTTTTAACGATATAATCTTAAGCTATCATACACCAAATACGCACTTTTTGGGATTCATCTTCAATTAATATTCTCTTGACCTTTCTAAAACTCTTGCCAATACCTTGGCATGATCAGCCTTAGTCTTGGATTTCACTAACAGATCATCCACATACACTTCTAAATCAATATGCATCATGTCATGAAATATATTATCATAATCCTCTTATTAGTGGCTCCAGCATTCTTCAGTCTGAATGGCATGACAACATAACAATAAGTGCCCCAAGGTATAGTGAATGACGTCTTCTCTTGGTCCTCTTCAGCCAAGCGAAAATGATTATACCTTGAGAATCCATCCATGAATGACATTGTTTCATAACCAGCTGTGTTGTCAATGAGTACGTCTATGTGAGGCAGTGGAAAGTCATCTTTAGGACATGTCCGACTCAAATCTCGGAAGTCAATGCAAATCCTGACCTTTCCATCCTTCTTCATGATCGGGACTATATTTGCCACCCATTGTGGATAGAGGACAACTCTAATAAATTTGACTTTATGCAACTTATCGACCTTTTCTTTCATCTTTAGAGCCATCTGAGGGTGGAATCGCCTCAATTTCTGTTTAATCGGGCTAGCTCCATCTTTCAATGTTAATCGGTGTTCCACTAAGAAAGAATGTAATCTCAGCATATCTTCATAACTCCAGGCGAAAGTGTCCTTATAGTCTTTGAGAACTTGAACCACTGCCTTCTCATCTGCTTCAGAAAGATTTTTACTAACGAGGACAACCTTAGCTTCATCTTCAGTTCCTAGATTAATCTCTTTGGTACTTGATCGTTTCGAATTGTGCGTCGTTAAACACATGAAAACGTTCAATCTAAATTTATCCGGCTCACTCAAATCAGATTTTGAAAATTTAATAATGGTGAGTCCGAGTCGATCCACAGGGAGTTAGAATTTTAATTTTTGAAAACTTTGGAGTTTAGTTAATCTAAAAATAAGTGAGATTTTTAAATAAACTAATTGCTTAATTAAACTAAAACACAATTAACTAATGTAACCTAAAAACATAATTGCTTGAATTAAACAAATTCCCCTTTTTTTTTCTTTCCTTTTTTTTAGAAGTTAAACACAAACATTTATATATATAAAAATAAATTAACCACAACTAAAATCTGCGACAAAGATATGGAAATTTAACTACGTGTAAAACATGAATTAACTAAAAATTATAAAACAAACTACAAAGTTTAATTGTTTCTTAAACTAAATAATAAAAATATTAAATAACAATTTAGTTATTCCTAAGTAATTAACCTAATTCTAAACTAATAAAAAGAAAAACAGATCAACAGGTAGACTGCTGGTGCAATGGGCTGCTGGAGAGGAGGTGCAGCAAGGAGCTTGCATGGCTTGCTGTTACGTGGACAGTGGGGAAGCTGGGACAGCTGTTGCTATGCGCTGGAAGGCTGCTGTTGCTGTGGACAGTGGAGAAGCTGGGTGTGCGTGGGATGCTGCTGGAAGAAGCTATGCCGCGTGGCTGTGCATGCAGGAGGTGCTGCACAGGAGGAAGCCGTGGAGAGCTGGAACGCTCGGTGAAGCTGCTGCTCGTGGAAACCTGCTGCTGGTGCTTTGCTGCGCTGGAAGTGCGTGGAGGACTTCAACAGGTGCTGCGGGCGTTGGAGGAAGGAGCTTGGAGCTGCTGCTGCCAGGGTGCGTGGAACTGTGCTGGAGCAAGGTGGTGCTGCGCTGCTGGTACACCGCCGCTGGAGCAAGCTTGGAAGCTGCTGGTACACCGCCGCTGGAGCTTGCCGGATGCTGGCTACGTGCAGGTGGAGAACGTGGGCTTCATCAAGCATGCATGCTCGAGGAGGTCGGCTTCACCAAGCTGGTTGCTGCAGGTTGGCGGCTGAAGGAGCTTCTGGAGCTCGGGCAGGTGCGGCTGGGCATGCAGGGCTGCGAGGAGGAAGCCGGCATGCACGTGGGGGTGTCCGAGAGAGGGCGCTGTGGAGGAAGAGAAGAGAAGAGAGAGAGATCTGTGGAGTTTGAGAGAAAGAGAGAGAGCTGTGAAGGGAGAGGAAAAATAAGGGAGAGATTGCTGGGAAACGGAGAGGCTGAGAGCGAGAGAGAAAATAGAAGAGAGAGGGCTGCGAATCTGGAGAGGAAGAGAAAGAGGAGAGGAGAAGCTGTGGGAGAGGTGAGAGTGCAGGGAGAGAAGAGGAGAGGGGTGCGGAGAGTGGAGGAAAGAGGGGGAGTCCGAGAGAGAGAGGAAGCACAGAGGGGGAGAAAGAGAAACCGTGGGAGAGAGCCTAAACGTGGGAGAGAGAGAGTGCGACAGAACGAGAGTTTTGAAAGAGGTTGGGGGAGAGATTAATATAGAGAGGAAGATAGGCGTGGGAAGGAAACTGGAGAAGAAGTCGGACTGGGGTTGGAAAATTGGAGAGAAAAAGGAAACTGGAAAAGAAAGAGGATTCAATCTTTCTAAAATGAGAGAGAGAGAGAATTTTTAAAATAAAGGAAGGGATGTGTTTAGGAAATTGGAGAGACGGAAGGAAACAGTGGGTTTTGGGAAACTCCAGGGAAGGAAGGAATCACTTTGCATTTTTACCCCTGTTTTTGTTGAAATCCGCACACTAGACCTCCCCCAAATTTCCGGAAACTCCTCCAGCTGCACTGCATCATCGGCATGTCCTGTTCACATCAAATAAATATAATTTAGCGCATTATCATAAAAATATCATCATATTTATTCATTTCGTCTCGGTTTTGTCGAAAAACCGCAAATGCGCTACACTCCTTTGATCACATGAAATGACGATGTTTTTAAGTCAGAATTTGATGAAATTGGTACCGTTGGACTTGTTACACAATTATCTATCATTTCATGTTATTTTGCAGATAAAAACATGAGTATGATGCATATGGTTGCCCTTAAATGATCAATTTAACACTTTATCACACCCCCCAACTTACCCATTGCTAGTCCCTTAGCAATGCAAATAAGGAAATGTTAGGACAAATAATGAATTATCATGCTTCATTTGTAGTATCTTTCACAATCAATTTAAGTGTTAGCCGTTTGGTTGAGCTAAAAAGTTTTCATATCCCACAATATTTTGATTCAGACATGTGATTGTGCATGAAATTTGACACACTTAGAACTCGTTTCCGACCTTTTTGGTATATTCTTGCCTTTACTACCCTTTAGATAAGACTACTTGGGGAGGGGAAGAGAATAAAAGATTTTCCGATCAGTCAGTGAGGACCGTTTTTCAGTTCCCGTCCCAACTCAGCACTTTTCACGACTTGGTCATATTTTTGGTACGATGGACTTTTTAGCGTGGCGTTTCTTCATTTTATTGTACTTTTGCTTTTGAGAGTATGTATTTTTTGCCACTCTCTTTGAATTGCCTGAGGGGAGGTGCGTACTTTTTGCCACCTACCTTCCTTTAGCTCTTTTATCTCCTTCTTTTGCCTTTAGTGTTTACAGCTGTCCATTTTAACTGACCGCCTCTTTTAGAGTGCTGAGTGGGACAGTCCCCTATTACGGATCTTACACATTCCTTTCGTTCAACCCAAAAGAAAAATTAGAATAAGTAGTCTTATCCTTGAGGATAATTCCAGCAATTCTATACTTTTAAGATCTTTCATTTATTCTAAGTTGCCGTGTGTGTGTGAAAATCATCCCGCCGTGGATTTTTGTAAAGTGGAATATTTGAACTTTAAAGGCTCTTTAACCGATGTGACTAACAGAAAACTGATTTGTTTAAGATTTACTTAATGAAACATGATTTTCATGCAATTTTCCTAGGATGTGAAAAGAAGTTTTTGAAAAAATTTGACCATTTTTCAGTGAAAGATATCAGTTTTCTTCAAAAGATTTTCAATAAATGCATATGATTGTCCAACCCCCCAACTTGATTGACATTGTCCTCAATGGCATAAAAGATATGAAAAACATGCAGCCAGAAGAGAATTTGTGAAGGAGCGAAACAACCTGTAATGACGAGGATGCGACATACCCACGGCGATCGCTGTTCAGGGACCTAAAAGGAAAAGAAGTACAAAAACTGAAGTAAAATATTGGGTTGCCTCCCAACAAGCGCTAAGTTTATCATCTTCAGCCAGACGGAAGTTCAGTTAATGTGGATCCCTCAATTCTATAGATTCAGGTGGCTCATTTTGAAGATTTTCAATGAATGGTTTCAACCGTTGACCATTAACAGTAAAAGTGTTCCCACTCTTGGGATTCAGAATTTTAACGGCTCCATGATCGAAGGCTTTAACGACCATGAATGGTCCATCCCATCTGGATTTCAGTTTTCCAGGAAATAGGCGAAGCCTAGAATTAAATAGCCAAACTTTCTGATTTGGAAGAAAGGATTTTCTTACAATATGTTTATCATGAAAAGCTTTAGTTTTGGCTTTATAGATCTTTGAATTTTCATAGGCCTCGTTGTGCAATTCTTCTAGCTCACTTAGTTGTAAGGTTCGGTGGGAACCAGCTTGGGCTAGGTCCAGATTGACTTGTTTGATGGCCCAATAAGTCCTATGTTCCAATTCCACCGGAAGGTGGCACGCTTTTCCGAAAACTAGGCGATAAGGAGACATGCCAATAGGAGTTTTGTAAGCGGTCCGATAGGCCCATAAAGCATCATCCAATCTTTCAGACCAATCTTTTCTATCGGGCCTAACGGACTTTTGCAGAATGTTCTTAATCTCTCTATTGGAAACTTCCACTTGGCCACTAGTTTGGGGATGATAGGGGGTGGCTACCATGTGATTAATCCCATATTTCTTAAGCAAAGCCCGAAACTGGTAATTCGTGAAGTGCGTTCCCCATCACTAATGATAGCTTTAGGCCACCCGAACCGAGAAAAGATATTCTTCTGAACGAATTTAATGACCACTTTATGATCATTGGTTCGGGTGGCTACTGCTTCAATCCATTTTGAGACATAATCCACCGCTACCAGAATATATGTATGTCCAAAAGAGGGTGGAAAAGGTCCCATAAAGTCAATTCCCCAAACATCAAAGACTTCAACCACCAAGATTGGGTTGAGTGGCATCATATCCCTTTTCGCCATATTTCCTACGGCCTGACATCGGAGGCAAGTTTTGCTAAATTCATGGGCATCTCTGAAAAGTGTGGGCCAGTAAAAACCACTTTGCAGGACTTTGGCTGTAGTTTTCTTTCCTGAGAAATGGCCCCCACAGGCCAGATTATGGCAGAAGTTAAGAACACTATGTTGTTCTTCTTCAGGGACACATCGCCTAATGATTTGATCATGACAAAATTTGAATAATTCAGGATCCTCCCAGAAATAAAATTTTTCCTGAGAAAAGAATTTGTCCTTTTCACTTTTAGTCCATCCTTCCGGAAGCTGATTAGTCACCTTGTAATTGACAATGTGAGCATACCAAGGTGCAACAGTGTGGGAAATGGTCAGTAGATGCTCATCAGGAAAGGAATCAGTGATCGGTGTACTTTCAGATATCGGAATTCGGGATAGGTGGTCAGCTACCACATTCTGAGAACCCTTCTTATCCCGAATTTCCAAATCAAATTCCTGAAGGAGTAAGATCCATCTAATAAGCCTAGGCTTTGCATCTTTTTTGGTCAACAGGTATTTGAGAGCTGAGTGATCAGAATAGATTATGACTTCTGCCCCTAAAAGATAAGATCTGAATTTTTCTAGGGCAAAAACCACCGCTAACAATTCCTTTTCTGTGGTGGTATAATTCATTTGAGCATCGGCAAGGGTGCGGCTTGCATAATATATCACCACGGGACACTTGTTGATTCTTTGTCCCAAAACTGCACCGATAGCATAATCAGAGGCATCACACATGATTTCGAAGGGTAAAGACCAATCTGGAGATTGAAGAATCGGGGCTTTGGTCAAAGATTCCTTCAGAGAATTAAATGCCTTGATGCAAGATTCATCCATTTGGAACGGGACATCCTTAGCTAAGAGAAGAGTTAGGGGCCGGGCAATTTGAGAGAAATTGTGGATAAACCGGCGATAGAAACCTGCATGGCCAAGGAATGAACGGATCTGTCTGACCGAGGTGGGAGGAGGAAGATTGGATATGAGATCGATCTTAGCTTTATCTACCTCTATCCCCCTTTCAGACACAATGTGGCCTAAAACAATGCCCTCTCGAACCATAAAATGGCTCTTTTCCCAGCTAAGTATCAGATTGGTGTCTATGCATCGTGCTAGCACCTGTTTAAGATTTTCTAGGAAATTTTCAAAAGAATCCCCAAAGATTGAGAAATCATCCATGAAAACTTCGAGGAATTCGCCCACCATATCGGAGAAGATGGCCATCATGCACCGTTGAAATGTGGCTGGTGCGTTGCATAATCCAAATGGCATTCTCCTAAAAGCACACGTGCCATAAGGGCACGTGAAGGTGGTCTTTTCTTGATCTTCCGGGTAAATAGCCACTTGATTATACCCGGAGTACCCATCTAAGAAGTAGAAGTACTTCTGGCCCGATAACTTTTCCAGAATCTAATCCATGAATGGGAGTGGAAAGTGGTCCTTCCTAGTCATGAGATTCAACTTTCGGTAATCAATGCACACTCTCCATCCCGTAGTAAGCCTAGTGGGTACCTCTTCTCCATGATCATTCTTGATAACCGTTAATCCAGATTTCTTGGGTACCACTTGGGTTGGGCTGACCCATTTACTGTCTGATATTGGGTAAATAATACCCGCATCCAGCCATTTCACAACTTCCTTCTTCACCACTTCTTTCATATTGGGGTTAAGCCGCCTTTGCATCTCCCGACTGGGCTTAGAATTCTCTTCCATATAGATGTGATGCATGCAAATGGACGGGCTAATTCCCTTTAAATCTGCCACCGACCATCCAATAGCACCCTTGTGGTCTTTGAGGACCTCAGTTAATTGGGCCTCCTGCGGCGATGTGAGATTTGCCGCAATGATGACCGGGAGAGTTTGGTCCGGGCCCAAAAAGATATACTTGAGAGACTCAGGTAATGGTTTGAGTTCAAACTCAGGAGGGTCCTCTAAAGATGGCAAAGCGGGCTCAGATTGTAAGGCTGGTAAAGGTTCAACCTTGGGCCAAGATGTTAATGGGCCAGGAGAGTCCTTTAGAGTGTTGGCTTCCTCCAAAAAGTCATATGTGGACATCTCATTTTCTTCAACCAGATTATCCAATATATCAATAGTGTGGCATTCTTTTTCATGATCTGGGTATTGAGATGCTTTGAAGACATTAATCTGGACCTTTTGACCCCCGAATGAAGTGTCCATTATGCCAGTTTCACAATTTATATTAGCTTTGGCAGTAGCTAAGAATGGACGACCTAGGATGATCAGAGTGTGAATGAGTTCCTCAGGTAATGCCATATCCAGAATAAGAAAATCCACGGGAAAATAACAATCATGAACCTTTACAATGACATCCTCAATTAATCTCCGTGGAGTTTTCACATACCTATCAGCTAACTGCAAGATGATGGATGTGGGCTTTAATTCTCCAATATCAAATTTTTCATAAATAGCTGTTGGCAATAGATTTACACTCGCACCTAGATCCAATAAAGCTCTATCAAATGTAACTCCAGCTAAGTCACATGAAATTAGAGGTGCTCCAGGATCCTTTAACTTCTTGGGTAAATGATTCATCACAATTGCACTAACATCCTCAGAAAGCCGAACCTTTTCGGGTGCCATTCTAGATTCTCTTCGTGGAGTACATAATTCCTTGTGAAACTTAGCATAAGCTGGCACATGCTTGATGGCATCGAGGAGTGGAATATTAATTTGGACTTGTTTGAACAAATCCAACAACTCCTCATTCTGGGCCAGTTTCTTCCTGGTATTGGGCTTAGCTAACAAGGCATTAGGAAATGGCACCCTAGGTTTATAAGAACTCGGGCCTTCATCAATCTTCCCTTTTCCTTTCAGATCCTCCTCCAACTTCTCTATGATGGGTTCATCTTCACTCTCACTTTCAATTTCCTGAGGCCCATCAGTGGAACCTTTAGCTAACTCTCCATCTGCATGTGGTTTTTCTAAACTTCTCCCACTCCTAAGGGCTGAAATGGCTTTAGCATTCTCAAATTGTGGCCCTTTAGGTTGTGGTACCGGGCCAGGCTGAGGTAAAAGGCCCGATTGCTGTGGAAAACCCGGAGGTTGATTCCTTGGATTGGCAACGGGTTGACTAGGAAGTTGGCCTACTTCTCTTCTCATCGCGGCCTCAGCTAGTTGGCCCATTTGACTTTCCAACTTAGCAATGGATTGTTGCTGGGTCAAAATCAGTTGTTGGAGTTGAGTGAATTTATCATCAAAGTTGGGCTGAGGAGGTTGTTGGTAAGTGGGTGGAGGATGGTATTGGGTTGGCTGTCCTGATTGGAATGAGTGGTAGTGGGCCGGTTGTCCTGATTGATACTGGGTCGATTGACCTGATTGATATTGGGTCGATTGACCTGATTGATACGGGGCCGGTTGAGAGAACTGGGCTTGAGATCCCCTAGCCTGAACATTTCCATAGAAATTAGATTGTTGTTGGAATGAATTCTGTGGCTTTTGGGCTTGATGCATGGGAGGATAGGACATTGGTAATGGGGCCTGCTGATTCTTCCAAGAGAAATTAGGGTGATTTCTCCAGCCAGGATTGTAAGTATTTGAGAATGGGTCATTATTGGGCCTGGAGAATCCCTGGGCAGCCTGAACTTGTTCTTGAATGAATGGTGGAAGTTGGGCCGCAGTTGGGCATTCATTCACTTGATGGGTTGGACTTGCGCATAAGGCACAAATATCATGATTGGCAGAAGATGGGCCTTCATATGGACTAGATTGTGTTGGGTAAGTAGTCTCTTGCTTGTTTAAGGCCAAGAGTTGGTCTAGTTTCTGGGCCAAGATGTATACCTTATCCAATTTCTGATTAATCAGATTTATGTCCATTCTAGATTCGGACTCTCCGCGGGCCTTAAGATCATACATTCCAGTCCGTTTAGATGGCCCAACAGACCTTTCATAAGATGATAATGAGGCATGATTGATGGAATTTTCACTTAACATCTCAAACAGATCATAGGCCTCATCTTCATTTTTCATCATAAATGCTCCTCCACATGAGGCATCCACCATCTGTCTAAACTGTTCAGACAATCCTTCATAGAATGCTTGGACAATTTGCCATTTTGAAAGCCCATGATGAGGGCATTTTCTAAGCAATTCTTTCAGTCTTTCCCAAGATTTATGGATCAATTCCCCGGGAGTTTGGGTAAAACTGGTGATGGCCCGTCTCATGGTATTGGTCCGCCCGATGGGATAGAACTTCTTTAGAAATTCCTTCTGCATTTCTTCCCATGTCCTAATGGGCCTTCCTATGGTTCCCAACCAATATTTTGCCTTGTCCTTTAATGAAAAGGGAAATAAGGTCAATTTAAGGCCATCATCGGTGAAATTCTGGATCTTCACCGTGGAACAGATTTCTAGGAATTCATCCAGATGCTTATAAGGATCTTCATTAGTATTCCCATAAAAGGATGGGAGCATCTGAATGGTGCTAGATTTGATTTCATATTGATTGGCTGGATTTTGAGGAAGATGAATACATGATGAAGGTTGATATTGATTTGGAATGAAATAGTCCTTCATTTGTTTTGGTGGGTCCTGATTATCAGCCATTGGATCTTGAAACATAGAAAGTTGGAACATACTGACCATGATTTCGCTTTCCTTTTCTTTTTTTTTTGTTTTTCTTTTTTTCAATTTACCTGCAAAAATAAGAAAAATAAGGTTAGTTAGAGACTAATTACACTAAATCCAAGATAATCAAAATTAAAAATCTAACTCCCCGGCAACAACGCCAAAAATTGATCGTTTCAAATTGTGCGTCGTTAAACACATGAAAACATTCAATCTAAATTTATCCGGCTCACTCAGATCAGATTTTGAAAATTTAATAATGGTGAGTCCGAGTCGATCCACAGGGAGTTAGAATTTTAATTTTTGAAAACTTTGGAGTTTAGTTAATCTAAAAATAAGTGAGATTTTTAAATAAACTAATTGCTTAATTAAACTAAAACACAATTAACTAATGTAACCTAAAAACATAATTGCTTGAATTAAACAAATTCCCCTTTTTTTTTCTTTTCTTTTTTTTAGAAGTTAAACACAAACATTTATATATATAAAAATAAATTAACCACAACTAAAATCTGCGACAAAGATATGGAAATTTAACTACGTGTAAAACATGAATTAACTAAAAATTATAAAACAAACTACAAAGTTTAATTGTTTCTTAAACTAAATAATAAAAATATTAAATAACAATTTAGTTATTCCTAAGTAATTAACCTAATTCTAAACTAATAAAAAGAAAAACAGATCAACAGGTAGACTGCTGGTGCAATGGGCTGCTGGAGAGGAGGTGCAGCAAGGAGCTTGCATGGCTTGCTGTTACGTGGACAGTGGGGAAGCTGGGACAGCTGTTGCTATGCGCTGGAAGGCTGCTGTTGCTGTGGACAGTGGGGAAGCTGGGTGTGCGTGGGATGCTGCTGGAAGAAGCTATGCCGCGTGGTTGTGCATGCAGGAGGTGCTGCACAGGAGGAAGCCGTGGAGAGATGGAACGCTCGGTGAAGCTGCTGCTCGTGGAAACCTGCTGCTGGTGCTTTGCTGCGCTGGAAGTGCGTGGAGGACTTCAACAGGTGCTGCGGGCGTTGGAGGAAGGAGCTTGGAGTTGCTACTGCCAGGGTGCGTGGAATTGTGCTGGAGCAAGGTGGTGCTGCGCTGCTGGTACACCGCCGCTGGAGCAAGCTTGGAAGCTGCTGGTACACCGCCGCTGGAGCTTGCCGGATGCTGGCTACGTGCAGGTGGAGAACGTGGGCTTCATCAAGCATGCATGCTCGAGGAGGTCGGCTTCACCAAGCTGGTTGCTGCAGGTTGGCGGCTGAAGGAGCTTCTGGAGCTCGGGCAGGTGCGGCTGGGCATGCAGGGCTGCGAGGAGGAAGCCGGCATGCACGTGGGGGTGTCCGAGAGAGGGCGCTGTGGAGGAAGAGAAGAGAAGAGAGAGAGATCTGTGGAGTTTGAGAGAAAGAGAGAGAGCTGTGAAGGGAGAGGAAAAATAAGGGAGAGATTGCTGGGAAACGGAGAGGCTGAGAGCGAGAGAGAAAATAGAAGAGAGAGGGCTGCGAATCTGGAGAGGAAGAGAAAGAGGAGAGGAGAAGCTGTGGGAGAGGTGAGAGTGCAGGGAGAGAAGAGGAGAGGGGTGCGGAGAGTGGAGGAAAGAGGGGGAGTCCGAGAGAGAGAGGAAGCACAGAGGGGGAGAAAGAGAAACCGTGGGAGAGAGCCTAAACGTGGGAGAGAGAGAGTGCGACAGAACGAGAGTTTTGAAAGAGGTTGGGGGAGAGATTAATATAGAGAGGAAGATAGGCGTGGGAAGGAAACTGGAGAAGAAGTCGGACTGGGGTTGGAAAATTGGAGAGAAAAAGGAAACTGGAAAAGAAAGAGGATTCAATCTTTCTAAAACGAGAGAGAGAGAGGATTTTTAAAATAAAGGAAGGGAAGTGTTTAAGAAATTGGAGAGACGGAAGGAAACAGTGGGTTTTGGGAAACTTCAGCGAAGGAAGGAATCAATTTGCATTTTTACCCCTGTTTTTGTTGAAATCCGCATACTAGACCTCCCCCAAATTTCCGGAAACTTCTCCATCTGCACTGCATCATCGGCATGTCCTATTCACATCAAATAAATATAATTTAGCGCATTATCATAAAAATATCATCATATTTATTCATTTCGTCTCGGTTTTGTCGAAAAACCGCAAATGCGCTACACTCCTTTGATCACATGAAATGACGATGTTTTTAAGTCAGAATTTGATGAAATTGGTACCGTTGGACTTGTTACACAATTATCTATCATTTCATACTATTTTGCAGATAAAAACATGAGTATGATGCATATGGTTTCCCTTAAATGATCAATTTAACACTTTATCAGTACTCTCTTCTACGGCAGCTGATGGTTCATCAAATCTCTTCACTCCACTAGCATACGCCTCAGTCACGTCCTCGTCAACTTCCTCATCTTCAGTAATGGGGTCTTTCTCGTGTAACAGTTCATACACCCTATACCCGTCATCGACTAACTCATCAACTTCGTATTCTTCTGGCATCTGAATGGGATTCTCTAACAGTTGAGGGATCGAAGAGCAAGAAAGGCATCTTAAAGCTAGATCTTAGAGGTATCTATCTAGAATTTGTCTACCCTTAGACTTCCTATACTTTCTAACATGACTAACTTCACTATACTCCCTAACTTCATTAAATTGCTTACCGCTAGACTCACTGTCCTGACCTAGTGAGGACGAAGAAGGATAAAAATCAAAGGATACAGGATGTGATACAAGTGAATCCTCCCACGAGAAGGGGCAAAGCAGATCTAGAAGGGAGTCTTGCCCGAGTGACCCACGCGATGGGGTATATTTGGAAAAGTAATATGATGTTTCCTCGATGAAGATATGACAGGAAGGAGTTGCCAAATTGGCATTTTTTTGGGGAGATTATTGGAGTTGATCATAAAACAAGAGTGAATCTGGAAAGGAGGAGGATGAGGGGGTAACGGCACCAAGGCCAAAGGATTAGGGGGATCATACAATAGTATATCTCAGATCAGATCATGGATCTTCTCAAGATCGAGAGGAATCCAAAGAATTAGGTCCCGAGGGGACAAAGTAACCATGATAGGCGAGGCCCGAGGAATATCTTCAGTAATGACCCTTGACCAAGTCGGGGTCAAGAGCAGAGTACGGAATAGGGTATGGAGGGTGAAAACATGATGGGGATCCCCTCTAGAGAAGATCAGTGGTGAATCCAAGCTGATAAGGGTCATCAGACTCCCCTTTGTTTGTTTCCTCACTTAGCAAAATTCTCTTATCAAAAATAGCCCCAGGCCCTTCAAACATTTTGTCAATCAACGAGGCCACTTTGGTTCTGAGGGATCAAGGAACAGCCTATTCAATGCAATATATAGGTCCCATGTATTAAACCAGTGGTACCACTCGCACTCCGAATCTTGAGTCTTCCTCCTCTTCATTGGCCGTAGAGCCTCCAAGGATTGGTACGTCAGCAACTCAGAATAGTGTCTGGCTAGATCTCTCCCATATACGTCATGTAGGTCAAAGTGGGAAGTGATCACCACTGTGTTATCATTGTCATGATTAATCATGGGTCCCTTAATGAAGTGTGTATATAAGGTCCAAGTTAAGTGATCCCGATTTTTTTTGTACGGGGTGGTCATTGTCTTCCAGATTTTCTGACCGTCTTCATCTTCCTGCTGCTAAACAATATGCCGTTTCACCTTTACTGGCCTATAGCCCATACCATTACCGAGTGCTCTTCTGCGGTCTTTGATAGGCTTGGTTCTGCCCTACAGTTGTGTGCCCAGGCCTTTTCCAGGTTGATAACCACCCTTCATCATGATGTCCTAGTCAAGGGTACTCACGCACTTCTCCTTTTTCCTAACATCAACTGGACAAGGAACAGGTATAGTAACTTTCAAAGGATTAGCCGAGGGAGAACAAACATGTAATATCAATAGAATGGTTGTCGACTAGATAGAGGAGTCAGTTTGATATTCAAAGAATGAGCAATAGCAAGGATCGGCATGCTCGTTACTTTAATAATCCGTCCCTTATAAGGAAACTTGAGGCATTGATGGTTTGTAAAGGGTATGGCCTCAAGGGATTTGATGTAAGGACGACCAATGATGCCTTTTAAAGAGGGGTCAATTTCCAAGATGTGGAACTCAACCTCGACATGGCAAACGGGACCTAACTCCACCTTCAAGTAAACCATTCCCAAAGGGGAATGGGTAGAGTTGTCATAGGCAGTAACGGAGATGGGTGAAGGAAACCACTTCTCTCTGGGTACACCACAGAATTCCAGGGTTTGCAGTGATAACAGATTAATAGAGGCCCCTGTGTCAACCAGACATGCATCCACTGCCTTCTTGCATATGTTAACTGTAATACTTAGTGCCATGCTCCTGGCCGCTGGTGGTGCTAGTTAAAATGCATAGAATGAGATAGAGGGCTGATCCCCCTGTGGAACTAACAGTGTTGCGATCTTTTCTACTGGCACATCTTCACTGACCATTACTTTTTGCAGATATTCTATCAGAGCCTCTTGATGGATTTTAGATCTTTTGATCAGTTCTAGTATGGAAATGCTTGCCGGTGTTCCGTCTAGCTACTTCAGTAGGTCATACTGAGTGCCAGGTGCACTCTCTTCATTCTGAATTTCTTCTGACGGATGTAATGGGCCGTCTCTCACTATGGACTGAGGGAAGACCTTATTGAAGATTCTCCCACTCCGGAGCGTGTGCTGTTCAATATTGGAAGGTCCAAGTGAGATCTTAAGTACCGCCGTGTTGATGAGGGGTTTAGAAGGGGTAATGGGTTTGTAAACGAGTGATGGTGGGGGATTGGTTGGTGGAGGTTCTAGAATGCAGATGAGTGGCTTGGAGGGTTGTATGATATTGGGGTGAATGGTTGATGCGGATGATGTGGGAAATGGCATGCGTAGCAATGGTTTAGAAGGCATGAGGGGTTCGTGGTTGAGTTGCAGAGGGTTATTTGGTGGAGGCATAGTGGTGGAGGGGATAATGGGTTTAAAGAAGGTAGGCGATGTAATAGGTCTATAGTAGACGAATGTTGGTATGGGAGTAACGATTATGGTTTCTTGCTTGGGTATGTAGAGAATGCGGCGGGGCGGTTGCTCGGTGGTACTCGGGATGTGGCCTGTTGAATAGACAGTGGAGGATTCCTCTTCCTTCCATTGTTGCCCCCTATTAGCCTCAGACTGGCTATTAGTAAGAATTGGGGCAACCTGGTTTTGATGCTCCGGCAGTGGATCCTGCACTATTCCCATGTTCGATGGTGTTGTTGCCTGTGTTGGTGCTCTTTGCATCTGTTGTTGCTACTGCTGTGGTTGTTGTTGCTATTGTGGCTATGATCTTCTTACCTTCAAGGCGGTTATGTATTTTCTCATCTCCTCCGAGTCAATACCCCCTTGTTCATTGAGATCATGGATGTAGTCCCTGAATTGGAAACACGTATCCACTATATGCCCAGTTTGTTTATGGAAGTCGCAATACTTGGAGGCATCAGCATTTTGAGGCCAGACAGTTTTCTCCCTTGGTAGGACTAAAGCATTGGCTACCATAAGGGCGTTGAATATGTTTGCTAGAGACTCCGGGAGCTGAGGATAGGACGCCCTCTTTGGGTCTGGAGATTTTCTCTGCTGATTGTAATCGCTTGTAGGGGGTACATTATGGTATGCTGGCTGCTGACGTAGTTGGTTGAACGCCTGCTGATACTGTTGCTGAAGCTGATTATAAGCTGGCTGGTATGGTTGCTGTGGTGGCCTAAAGCCCTGTTGATTCGGCGGTCTTTGCCCTGTATACTGTGGTTGTTGCTGTTGGTTTCTCTTGAACTGTGATTGGTTATTATTCATGGTGCTGATCTGTTCATGGGAGAGTGTGCCCTCAATAGTGGGACCCATGCTAGGAGAATTTGGCATGGCATGCTTCCGAGGTGGAGGTCTGTTGGGTCTATGGGGGTCAAAGATGCTGCAGAAGGTTGAATCTTTGAAAGTGTTCTGGCAATAACGCACCCTCTCATATAATTCCGCCATGTTAGCCAAGTTGTTCAATGTGAGGACTAGCTTGTACTGGGGGGTTGCATTGGCAATCATCATCTTCACTTGTTCTGACTCAGACATGTGATCTTTTATCTTCTCTGCCATACCTCTCCATCTATCAGCATAGGTGATGAAGTCTTCATCGGGTTTCATCTTTTCAGCCACCAAATCAGTTACTGATAAGGATGGTGCAATTCTATCTTGGTATCACTGGATAAACTTTCTTGACACAATTTCATAGTCCTCTACATCAGATGAATCTAATGAGAAAAACCACACGAGGGCTGGTCCTCTAATGATTTCCTGAATAAGAATGCCAAAGACCTCTTGTCATTCTGCCAAAAGGAAGACTTGTACATAAACTCCTTCCGGTGGGTGAAGGGGTTACCAGAACTATTGTACTTTCTATATACTGGCATCTCAGAAGACGGCAGGTGAAATACTGATAGATTGGGGAGGGTGGTCTCAGGTACAACCTTGACTCCCATCATCTTCTTAAAACTATTGAATTGCTCGTCCATGCGGTCCATCTTCATAAGTAAGGCCTGAGTCACGGGATCAACTTAGGGAGGGGGGGGGGGTGATGGAGCATGATAGACTTGCCTCTTGGAGTAACTAGGGTAAGGGGGGCAGTACGGTTGAGGTCCAGTAGTGCTTCCGCCGTACCCGAAGGCATTTTAATGGGTTGGGGTATGCGGTCTAGCCAGGTATCTCAAGGAAGATTGTTGTGGCCCAAATGGCTGGGGAGTAGAAATACAGAGACCTTCCATGGCTTGATGAATAGAGGGAATATGGCGGGGGGGGGGGGGGGGGGGAACTTGGTGAACAATAGGGGGAACCGAGGGATTTGGTTCATCAGAACGTAAGGGCGTCTTCCCCTTTAGAATGGACTAGATCGCCTCATGTTGCTAAGAGTTCACGTGGGTAGCCAAAGCACCCAAGACGGTAAATAGATCAGGGGGGTTGTTAGGTGAAGGCTTAGCTTGATCTTGAGCCTCCTCATAAGTGGGATTAGAGATTACATGCACATGAGGATGATTAGTACGAGGATCATACTGGTCATGAGTAAACTGAACCTGATGGGGGACATAAGTGTCTCCCTTGTATTCAGCGTGAAAGAAGTTGGAGTCATAGGGGGCATTAGCATCTCCCCCATTCTCAGAATGGTAATCAAACTTGCGAGGGGCATTAGCATCTCCCTCGTATTCAAACACATCTTCCTGTTCAATGGCAACCATGCCGGGAGTTCTACCTAATCGGAGCATCATGATGTTAATTTTGACAAAGATTCAAACAAGTTGTGCAAAGAATTCGCAAACAAGTGAATGGTTATGTTATCTTAGGATTTCTTGTTGAATTATTTGAATTGTTAAACATAAGTTCTCTCAATGGGATAGGATCCTGATTTCAGTTTAATTTTTTCACCGTTATACTGTATGGTTCTCTCACAACGTTATGAATAACTAACCAGGATTTCAATTGATACAACCAGCCCGACAAACAAGGAGGAATACCTTGCTTTTGGAGACCTACGGAGGTCTTAACACCAACCACTCTGCTCTGACCGAGGGACCGACACAATCAGAGAGAGGTGAAGATGCTAAGAAAGGTGTTCCTATGACGGGGGGGGGGGGGGGGGGGTGAGCCCCAATGTAGATGACCTACGGCCTGGGTGGCCTCTAATGTAGTATAAGATAAATATAAGTAATAAAGAAATCAATGATCTGAGGACTGATGGACAAAAGAAGGAACTGTTTGAATCGCATCGCTGTTCATCGACGCTATTCAAGACAAAAGCTTCTTCTGTTGACAGACACTCAGGCAGCAACGCCAACAGGAATATAAGGCTGAATGGCGTCTTGACACAGTGACGCGGTTTGAATCGCGTCTCTCTGCCTATACGCTATTCAGAGCCTAAAAACTGTAAATAGAGAGCAATTTTGAGGACAATCCCCTTCCAAATTATCAAGATAAATAGAAATCTAACTGATCATGCAAACTCAAGTTAGACAAATTTATTATTATGCAAACAAACATAAACTCAATCAACCACACACTCCCTATCACACTTACAACTTCCAATCAATCACGGGAGGGCAAGATCTTGCCACGAAGTGTGCACGTAGTGCACGTAGGGAAAAAGTAACCAAACTCACCAATTGGTGAAAGGAGTGCCCAAGGGACAGAAGTGGTGCACTATGGGTGCCTGATGATAAAAGGCAAGAACAAATATTGAAAGACGGCAAGACCAAGTCCCACCGTGATCGCCAAAAAGCTTTAGGTGCTCAAATCATGTGTGTGATGTTCATGAGTTTCATGTGGTTCATATGAATAATAAAACTATTCAATCTAAAGAAAACGTGATCGCCAAAAACTGTAAAGTTTCAAAAGTTTTCTATCACAATTGATCATATCTAAATATTTTATAGGATTTAACCAACCAAGTTTAATCTTTGTGCATATCTTAACTTACATAATGTATTAGCTCAAAATTAATTAGTAATATAATTATGCTAATTACATGCTAATAATCGAATGTTACATATTCTCTCCTCCTTAAAATAATTTTGTCCTCAAAATTGAAATATTCTCACCTGAATAGTTCTGGATACTTGCCTGCATTTTCTCCCCTAATTCCCAGATAGCCTCTTCCATTGAGTGATGACGCTATAATACCTTTGTAGGTGCTCAAATCATGTGTGTGATGTTCATGAGTTTCATTTGGTTCATATGAATAATAAAACTATTCAATCTAAAGAAAACGTGATCGCCAAAAACTGTAAAGATTCAAAAGTTTTCTATCACAATTGATCATATCTAAATATTTTATAGGATTTAACCAACCAAGTTTAATCTTTGTGCATATCTTAACTTACATAATGTATTAACTCAAAATTAATTAGTAATATAATTATGCTAATTACATGCTAATAATCGAATGGTACATATTCTCTCCTCCTTAAAATAATTTTGTCCTTAAAATTGAAATATTCTCACCTGAATAGTTTTGGATACTTGCCTGCATTTTCTCCCCTAATTCCCAGATAGCCTCTTCCATTGAGTGATGACGCTATAATACCTTTGTAGGTGCTCAAATCATGTGTGTGATGTTCATGAGTTTCATGTGGTTCATATGAATAATAAAACTATTCAAACTAAAGAAAACGTGATCGCCAAAAACTGTAAAGTTTCAAAAGAAAGATTGATCGCTTATCTTTTCAAATTTGGGAGATTGAGTCATTGATTCCCTCTCTATAGCCGGCCAAAGAAAGAGAGCCCTTTTATTGACGTGTTCTTGCTTTTAATTTTTTTATGATGATTCCTTTGAATTTTTTTCTTTCTTCTTCTTTGTACCTCGTAAGAAAGATTAAACAAAAGTAGAAATTCTGATTAGAACTAGAGTAGAGTAGTATCTATTCTAATAAGAAATTTAAACATGCAACTAAACTAATCTACTCACTTGACTGTTATTCTTTAAACCCCTAATATGCATGTGGGTGTAGGAAATAATGATGTGTGTGTGAACATGAAGTGATGATAATGATAATGAACTATGGAACATGAATAAACTGTATGAAATTAATGAAAAGTTTAGAAAGAAATTAGGGAAAGAAGATGGTTGGTTGGATTCTCCATAGCCTTGATCTTCAAAAGCTTCAATGGATGAAGAGGATGAAGAAGAAGAAGCCTTGGATGAAACCTCTCTTGTTGTCTACGTTTTTCTCCTCTGGAGCCTTCAAACACCTTGCCTTGAACTTCAAAATCATCAATAGCCAACATTTTTCAAAGATCCAAAGGGTATTGTATTTATAAGAATAGGTTTAAGGGTGTTTAAGGCTTTAAAAGGACTCTCTCCCATAGTCAAACTTACCTTAGATGAGTATGGAGGAGTCAACAATCTTCCCAACTTCAGAAATCGGATTATCTCGGTCAAATCATGTCAATCAGGAAACTGTCAAATCGCGTCACCTAGACGAGATGCCATTTAGATAATTAAAGCAGCCAAAATAGAAAGGAAATCTGAAAAGAAAACCGAAATACATTAGGAAACCTAAATTGCGTCTCCCTAGCGTGACGCACTTTAGATAATTAGGAAATTAATTTGAATTAAAAATCATAAACCCAGATGGATTAGAACTTAAATGACGTCTTCCTTCGGCGACGTTGTTCAGTTAAATCTATCTGAATTTAAAAATTTCATTCCGAACTGATTTCTGCTAGAAATCTAAATGGCGTCGTTCAAGGATGACACTAATTAACAAATTTTGAGAAAAATCAATAAAAATTAATTAATGATTAAACATCAGACCATTTTAGGGCATTATAAGTGTGACATGAAATTTACCCAATATGAAGTCAAAATTAGCGTGTCTACAACCTTGACCATCGAAATGTTCTTTGATCTTAATTCTTGCACCTTTCAATCCAGAATACGAATAGGGTCTTCTTCAAATGTCCAGTCTGCTTTAATTTCCAATGCAGTGTAATCAATAGCATGAGCTAGGTCATACACATACTTTCTCAACATTGATACATGAAAAACATCATGAACTCCAGCAAACTCAGGTGGCAATGCTAACTGGTAAGCTACTCTGCCTACCCAAGCCAAAATCTAAAATGGCCCGATGTAACGTGGGTTCAGCTTCCCTCGTTTACCAAACCGAATCACACCCTAGTAGGAGAGACTTTTAAGAACACATGATTACCCTCTGCAAACTCTAGATCTCTCCTCTGGTTATTAACATATTGCTTTTGTCGATTCTGAGCTACTACTAACCGCTACTTGATGGTCTTGATCTTCTCAGTGTCGATTTTGGCCCCACCAATCTATCATCACTATCTTCATGCCAACATAGTGGGGATCTACAAGGTCGACCATATAGTGTCTCAAATGGAACCATACCTATACTGGAATGGTAACTATTATTATAGGCGAATTCTACCAAAGCTAAGTGTCGGTCCCAACTGTCCTTCCAAGCAAGACTGCATGCTCTAAGCATATCTTCCAATGTTCGAATGGTCCGTTTTGACTGACCATCCGTTTGAGGATGAAATGCTGAACTAAATCTCAATTGAGTTCCTAAAGCTGATTGCATGCGCTTCCAAAGTCGTGATGTGAATCTTGAATTTCTACTAGATACAATGGCCTTGGGAATTCCATGGAGCTTTACAATCTCATCAATGTACAACTGTGCCAAGCTCTCTACAGGCTGGAACTATTTAATCGATAGAAAATGAGCTGATTTAGTAAGTCGATCAACCACTACCCAAATAGCCTCATGCTGCCTTCTAGTTCGCGGCATACCTACAACAAACTCCATGGTCAAGTCCTCCCACTTCCACTGTGGAATCTCCAAAGGCTGCAAATAACCTGCTGGCTTTTGATGCTCAGCCTTAACTTGCTGGCATGTGAGACATCTCGAGACAAATTCTGCTACATTCCTTTTCATGCCAACCCACCATAAGCTTCTCTTTAAATCTTGGTGCATCTTGGTACTACCAGGGTGAATAGTGTACTTAGATCTGTGAGCCTCGTCTAGTACTTCATACCTCAACATAGTTGGAACTATCATTCTGCCCTTGAAAATCACTGCCCCATTTGCTCTTTCAGTGACATTTGGCTTCCCAATCAAATCCTGTATTTGCTTATCATTTTTCTGTGCTGCCACAATTCGATCCACAAGAGCTAAATGAATGACCAACTGACCCACAAATATGTTGGACCTACCTTGCATAATTCTTGGATCAAATCTTGCCACTTCTGCCAGATTCCTCCACATCCTTCTCAACTGTACTGACATCAATTTCTTCCTACTAAGGGCATCTGCCACCACATTTGCTTTACCTAGATGATACTGAAAGGAGAACTCATAGTCTTTAACGAACTATAACCATCTTCTCTTGAATTTATCTCCTTCTAAGAGAAAAGGTACTTCAAACTTTGGTGATCTATAAAAACTTCAAAAGATTCTCCATATAAGTAATGCCGTCAAATCTTCAGAGCATGGACTACCGCTGCAAGTTCCAAATCATGTGTGGGGTAGTTCAACTCATTCTCTTTTAGCTGACGGGAAGCATAGGCTATGACCTTCCCGTTCTGCATCAATACGCACCCAAGTCCTTGCCGAGATGCATCAGTATAGACAACATAGCCACCTGTCCCCTTAGGCAATGTAAGGAATGGAGCACATGTCAACTTCCTCTTTAGCTCTTGGAAGCTACTCTCACAAGCAGCGGTCCATACGAACTTAACCCCTTTTCTTGTCAACTTAGTCATTGGTGCCGCAATCTTCAAGAATCCCTCAATGAACTTGTGATAATAACCTGCCAAACCAAGAAAGCTTCTAACTTCTGTTGGGGTTGTTGGAGTTTCCCAGTCAAGTACAACCTTCACCTTCTCAAAATTAGCTGCAATACCATCTTTAGAAATCACATGTCCTAAAAGCTTAACCTTGTCAAGCCAAAATTCACATTTACTAAACTTTGCAAACAATTGGTGCTCTCGAAGAGTTTGGAGAACTACCTTCAAATGTTCCTTGTGGGCTTCTATACTTGAAGAATACACTAGCACATCATCTATAAACACAATAACAAACTCATCGAGATAGGGCTTAAAAACACGATTCACCATATCCATAAAGGCTGCTAGTGCATTAGTATGCCCAAAAGGCATCATTAAAAACACATAGTGAAGGCTGTCTTTGGTAAATCCTCAGTCCGGATCCTTAGCTGATGATACCCTGACCGAACGTCAATCTTAGAGAAAACTTGAGCCGATTGCAGCTGGTCAAATAGATCATCCATCCTTAGCAATGGGTATTTATTCTTAACCGTAGCTTGGTTGAGTTTCCTGTAATCAACAGACAACCTTAAGGTACCATCCTTCTTCCTGACAAATAAAACTGGGGCTCCCCATGGAGACACACTCGGACAAATGAAACCCTTTGCCAATAAGTCTTGCAACTGCTTCTTCAACTCCATCAATTCAGCCGATGCCATCCTATACTCAAAGATGGGTTCTGTGCCAGACATCAGTTCAATAGTAAACTCGGTCTCCCGAGAAGGAGGTAATCCTAGAAGCTCATCTGGGAAGACATCAGAAAACTTACGAACCACCTCAATATCAGCAATAGTTCTTGATGCCTCAGACTTTGGATGAGTCACCACACTAATGAGATAACCCTGACAACCTCGCATCAACCACATCTCAGTTTTAATTGTCAACATAACAATCTTAGTAAGTGCATGTTTAGGACATTGAAAACGAAATTCTCTATCTCCTGGAATATGAAATACTACTTTCTTAGACCGACAATCCATCATAGCATAATAATGTTCAAGCCAATCCATCCCTAGAATAACATCAAAGTCATTCATATCTAGGAGGTAGAGATTGGCTGGCATGCATCTATTCTGAATTACCACATCTACATCAGGTATGATTTGAGATGTAATGCCCTCACCCATAGGGGTACTAATAGATAAAGACTTCACTTCATAAATATGATAAAACTTATGTAGAACAACAACAAATCTTCTAGATATAAAAGAATATGTAGCACCTGGATCAAATAAAACACGAGCATATGAATCTGCAATCAAAACTGTACCTCCTGCTGCTGCTCTAGAATTTTCTACATCGTCTGTGGTAAGATTATAAACTCTAGCTGGCACCCTTAGCCCATCAGTTCTCATTGGCTTTGGACAATTCTTCACCATATGGTCTACAGCACCACAATAGAAACACTTGCCTGACATCTTCCTGCAAAGTCCATCATGTCTGATGCCACAATAACTACATATGGGAAGATCCCTTTGTGGAATGGCTAGAATAGGTGGTGCTACTCTTGGGGCAATCTTAAACTTCTTCCTCTGATCTCTTTGGAATCTACATGGTTGCTCCTTGTCGTGCTGATGTACCCTCTGATTCTTTTGCATAGCTTCAATGTTGTCTTCTGCAATGCATGCAACACGATAGGCGGCTGCAATTGTCTCATGATCAAACAAAGACACACGATTTCGAATAGGACCTCGAAGCCTGCGAACGAACTTCTTCGTACTCCTCTTCTCATCTATGCATAAGTAAGGTGCATACTTGGCTAACTTAGTAAAGTGCGCCTCATATTGTGCCACTGTCATCGAACCTTGCTGCAAATTCAGAAATTCCAGCTCCCTCTGATCTTGCACATGTTCAGGAAAGAAATTTGCCCTAAACACCTTAAGAAAATCTTTCCAACTAATATCAGCTTGTCCTGCAAACAATGTCCTCTTGGTTGCCTGCCACCACTCATCTACTCGCTCTTAGGGCATGAATGTACCTAGGACAATCTTGTCTCCATCATCACACTGAATGGCATCAAGGATTTTCTCCATTTCTTCTGATCCACCTCTCGACTGCCTCAGGTGGACTCTCCACCTTAAAGGAGGGTGGATTCATACGGTGGAATTTATCCATCAAAGTAGCACCCACCAATCTATCTGAATGCTCTGGTTGGGCTGCAGCCATCACCTGCAACTGCTCCTACATCTGAGTCTGCATTTGAGCCTAGGTCTTGGCCTAGGCCTGCATGGCCTGTGCCAAACATTGAAAAGTCTGTAGGAAATCTCCATATCCTCCAGTTGTTGCACCCAATGGGTCACTGCCTCCAGATCCCTAAGCCTCTCCATTCCCATCTTGGTTGCCTGCCACCACTCATCTACTCGCTCTTAGGGCATGAATGTACCTAGGACAATCTTGTCTCCATCATCACACTGAATGGCATCAAGGATTTTCTCCATTTCTTCTGATCCACCTCTCGACTGCCTCAGGTGGACTCTCCACCTTAAAGGAGGGTGGATTCATACGGTGGAATTTATCCATCAAAGTAGCACCCACCAATCTATCTGAATGCTCTGGTTGGGCTGCAGCCATCACCTGCAACTGCTCCTACATCTGAGTCTGCATTTGAGCCTAGGTCTTGGCCTAGGCCTACATGGCCTGTGCCAAACATTGAAAAGTCTGTAGGAAATCTCCATATCCTCCAGTTGTTGCACCCAATGGGTCACTGCCTCCAGATCCCTAAGCCTCTCCATTCCCATCCAAGGGATTCATCCTAGTGGGTCGCTTGTTATTTCCCCTTGACTCCCTTCCAGCCATGTATCTATAATACCCAGAAAAACAAAAAATTTTAAGCACACATTGAAACTAAACTCAAACCATTTATTTGAAGTAACTTTTCATGTAAAGATCCTGGGGTATAATCTCTGAATGGTGGGTGAAACACAGTAGAATCCCAATTAAGCTCTGATACCATAATCTGTCATACCCCGGCCCCGTAGTCCATGATATACAAGATAATTAAAGAGATGGCCAAAACGCAACAGAGGGAAAAGACCCTTTAAAACAAATAATTGGGAGGATACTATGTTTCAAATGGTAGTGTAGTATAAAAATTTGTAAGAGAAATCTAAGTACTAAGGAAGTTCCACCATTCACAATATTATACCAAAGCGTTCCATAGTAGACTGTCATTTTTACATGTCAGGATCTTCGTTGTACATTCAAACAAAAACAAAAGTATAAGTATATACATGGTTCAATCCTCTAGGCTCGCCTCAAAAGAAATATCGTCCTATACGAACCCTGAGTGACCCCACTTCAAACTCACTCTACTTCTCCCTCTGTCCAATCACCTGAAAAATAGGCATGAGTACCAAAGAAATGGTAACTTAGTAGGCAGATGAGGCTGCCTTCATAAGAATTTGCCAATCAAATAATTGAAGCAGAATATGTACATTGCATAAGAACATTAAACATAACAAAAAGCAAAACTAACAAATAATACATATGTGCATCAAAATTGTATGCCAATACGGAAATTGAGATACATGATTCATAATATCATGCCAACTGTGAACAAAGCTACACAAGCTTATCAATCTATGAACAAGGCCAGAATACAGAACAAAATATAGAACTTAAGATTATTAAGTTGATTTACTAAAATGACATATAGATTTCAAGATATAAAATTTATTTTTCAGACCATAAGTTCCCACTTATTAAAGAAGTACCCGGACACTCATCTAACCGCCACTATGAGCCAGAAACATAATACAAAAACTAAGCTCCTAGGCACGTACAAAGCCAAGTCATGGGCGTAGCGCTACCCCGAAGGTCGTCACCCCACCTTAACAAAAGATTTCCACCCGTGGCCTTCAGGTAACAGAGCTAATGGGTTTTGGAGGTGGCTCCCACCTTTTTACGTGTAACACGCAGCCCCAAAATAAATAGGTCCTGGTGGGGATGTTGCCACTATTTCCCCATAACTATTCTCATATAGCGGCTATGTCCGATCGGCAGGCTTCATTAACATTATGAAAATAAACTTAATGTTTATGTAACAACAACAGTATATATATACGAAAATGACTAACCACTTTAGTGATTTTCTTTCAGGAGTTCATAAACTAAGAATAGCTCAAAATCATAATTTAAAAGGTAAATAAATCATGTTCTAAGCTGACTTTAAATACAACTTGTTATAAATTCAGACAACACATATAAGTAATAACAAATTTCCTACAGAAGTAATCTGCTCACATTTAAAACACTGATTTTATTAATATAGAAAAATATTTCCAAAAATCTTAAAAATTTCACACATTATACTAATTTACATTAGGTACATCCTGTAAAAATTTGGACTTAAATGGTTCTCCACAAAGATAACAAAAAATCAAACATCAGGTATTATCCCTGAGTTACTAAAATATCAGAGTGGAATATGAATCCTGCTGCACACACTAGGAATCATTATCATATGAATATAAAAATTCATAAAACTTTTTTTGAAGATGTATAATAGTATAAGTATTATTTCATAAAGATTTTATATTATTTTGTGACACAAATAAATTACTAAAATTCACGTTCTAACATACTATCAAGTAAAATCTGAAAGCTATATCTACAAATTATATCCTGTTATCTGACCTAAAAGTCATATGAATATAATAATTCATGAAACTTTTATTGAAGCTGTATAATGGTATGAGTATTATTTCATAAAAATTTTAGATTATTTTGTAACATACATAAATTATTAAAATTCACATTCTAACATGCTATCAAATGAAGTCTGAAAACTGTATATGAAAATCACAGTTTTGTTCATGACCTAGAAGTATCACCATATGAATATCAAAATTTATACCGATTTTTTAAGAGATGTACAATCACGTCATAGTTATGTCATAAAAATTTCATAAGTTTTCTATACAAAATAAAATTATAAAAATTTGAAGGTTGCCCTACTGTCATAAGAGTTACAAAAAAATCTGGGTTGCAGAAATTTAACTTCTACTATGCTTAATCTATTATAGGCTTTTAAAAATTTAAATCCATACATTATTTAACTATTTAACACTTAAGAACTTCATAAGAACATATAATTTGAAGATATAAAAAGTATATATTAAATATTTACTTATTTCCTATGATTAACTAAGCAAAACTCCTATGAAACTAGCACCCATGCAACCTACGTTCCTCAAGAACACCAAGAACACTTCAAGAACACTAAGAACACTTCAAAAATGGCCTCCCAAATCTTTCCCTTGCTGCTCCCCACGTTTTGGTGCAGAGAAGATGCCAAACCTGTTAGTCTTAGGTGGCCTACAAGCTAATCTGACTATGTAAATCTCGTTCATATTTATTAATATAATGGCATAATATTCGTTGTGCGTAAATCGTATTAATTATCGTCTCATAATGAAGTCCGCGAATATGTGCGATAGTGATAAAGTGTTAAATTGATCATTTAAAGGCAATCAAACGCATTATACTCATGTTTTTATCTGTAAAATAGCATGAAATGATAGATAATTGCGTACCAAGTCCAACGGTACCAATTTCGTCAAATTCTGACTTAAAAACATCATCATTTTATGTGATTAATGGAGTATAGCGCATTTGCGGTTTTTCGACAAAATCGAGACGATATAAATAAATATAATGATATTTTTATGATAATGTGCTAATTTATATTTCTTTTATGTGAACAGGACATGCCGATGATGCAGTGCTACCAGTGGAGTTTCCGGAAATTCGGGGAAGGTCTAGGATTCGGATTTCGATAACTTCGACGTTATTTTGTCCAAAAGATTAAAGTAGGGGTAAAAACGTCATTTGAGGCCCTAGTGTTGCCCTAATTCCATGGCCAAGAAGAACCCAAGAAGGGCCAGCCGCTTTCCTAAAGTCCACTTTCTTTAAAAGAGAACAAAAAAATCTTCCTTCCCATCCTCTCTGATTTCGGTTCCTTCTCTCTCTCCAGTTTCCCTTCCCGCATGCACTCCTCTCTATATATCCCTCTCCTCTTAGCCTCTCACCTCCCCAAATTCCCTCTCTCTTTCGGACTCTCTCTCTCGGATTCTCCTTCTCCAAATCCTCCACAAGTCTCTCTCTCTCGGATTCTTTCTCCAAAACCCCAGCCCGCAGCCTCTTCTTCTCATATTCTTTCTCAACCCCGCAGCCCTCCATAGCTCTCTCTCTCTCGGATTCTCCTCTCCAGCCGGCTCCTCCTTCTCTCTCGTCCTCCCATGCACAGTTCTCCCTCCCTTCTCTTCCTCTCTCCCACGGTTTCTCTTTCTCTCTCCCTCGGTTTCTCTCTGCAAGACCTCCACTTTGCGGTGAAGCCCAGCCAGCGGCTCCACGTCCAAGCCAGCAGCGCACCTCCAGCACCCGCCGTCTTCCCTGCAGCTCCACGTCAGCTGAAGCCCATGCACACGCGCCTGCAAGCAGCTACGCGAGCCAGCACCTCCCATTCACAGTGAAGCCAGCATCCCTCCACGCAGCTGCACGTGCCAGGTTCTCCACGCAACCACCTCCAGCAGTTCCACGCGCTGCCCATGCACGCTTGGTGAAGCCCTCCTCCACGTAGCCGACAACACCCGGCGCCGTCTTCCCTGCGCAAACCACCTCCACTCACCAGCCAGCAGCCACTAGCCGTCTCTCTCCTCCTGCAAGCTGAAGCCCTCCACATCCCAGTTGCTTCCTCCAGCGCCAGCAACTGCACCTCTACGCTTTCCTCCACGCGTCAACCTGAAGCTCCCATGCGCATGCAGCAGCTGCGGACCACTGCGCCGCCCCCTCACCTGCGGACCATTGCGTCGGCAGTTTCCACAAAGCACCCAGAGGACTGTTCTCATTATCTTGTCTAGTTATTTAGTTGTTTTGTTTAGGTTTAGTTATTTGAATGTTATTTTAAGTTGATTAAATCCAGAAAAGTTTATAAGGTTATTCTTTGTTGTTAGATGGGTAATGGTTAATGACAATAGTATTTAGAGTTTCTTCATTTAATTGATTTTTTTTTTTTAAGACTGTGCGTGTATTGTTTTTATTAGTTTACTTAGTTAGTTATTTTTGTTGTAGTTTTAGTTGTGTTAATTGATTAAGTTGTTGTTGTGATTAAATGTCTAATTAATTAACGCAAATCATTAATTCTTTTTCTAGATCAATCAAAATCCAAAGTTTTCAAATATTAAGATTCTATTTTCCTGTGGACCGACTCGAACTCACCATTATCAATTTTCAAAATCAAATTTAAATGAGCCGAATAAATTTAGATTGAGCGTTCTTATGAGTGTTTAATGACGCACAATTTGGAACGATCAATTTTTGGCGCCGTTGCCGGGGAGTTATATTTTTTATTTTGATTATCTTGGATTTAGTGTAATTAATCTTTAGCTAACCTTATTTTTCTTATTTTTGCAGGTATATTGAAAAAAAAGAACAAAAAAAAGGGGAAAGCGAAATCATGATGAGTGTGTTCCAACTTTCTATGTTTCAATTTCCTGACTTTAGTTAGTTTCCATTTTTGTAGTTTCTAGTTTAGATAGGTTTCCATTAACTAAAAAAGAAACAAAAGAAGAACATCCAAAGTTAAAAAATTTCATCTCCAAGATTAGAAACCTTCTATGCTAGGCATTCATTATTCTAGGCAAGCATGAGCTAGTTTCCTTGCACAGTTATTTCCATAAATTGTTGAAGAATGCGGGAGAAAGGTACGTGTTTCAATTTTAGCAAGTCATTCATGATTGTATCAACACACCCTGCATTGATTTGATTATTGCCTTGTATTGCATTCAAAAAGACTTTAAGGGCAACAACTTTAACCACATAATGTATGGATTTGATCACCCTTCCTTACCCCACAAATCACCTTCCTTGCATTGGCATTTCCTAATCCAATTAAAAGCAAGTCGAAAGAGAATCTACGGTTTACACCGTGAGTGGTTTAAATTTCGGGTTGCCTCCATTTTTGGCAACGGTGTCTAGGCTAGAGGTTAAAAAGGCAAACGTCTAAGCGGGAAAGTGGTTCTCTAATTAGGTCCCTACGAAAGTAGGGGAAGCCTCCCACTACCCCACCTCTTACCTGACCGTTGATTGATTGTGGTTGTGACTCGAGGTGGACTCTATTCACCTTGTAAGAAATTTCATATAGAGAGTCTAGGTTAACATTAGATCATTAGGATAATTTGTTTGACAAAATTGTTTGCATTTAAAAAAAAAAAAAAAAAATCAAATCCATCCTCTCTCCATCAGTCCTAGTGTATGCAAGGCAGGAATCTCAAAACCCTAACCTTCTAGGACCATTTGCTGAAATAGAAAGAATCCTACATCAAAGAAATCCACCACAAGATCAAATGGCTGATAATCAGGACCCACCAAAGCAAATGAAGGACTATTTCATTCCAAATCGATATCAACCTTCATCATGTATTCATCTTCCTCAGAATCTAGCCAATCAATATGAAATTAAATCTAGCACCATTCAGATGCTCCCATCCTTTTATGGGAATACTAATGAAGATCCTTATAAGCATCTGGATGAATTTCTAGAAATCTGTTCCACGGTGAAGATCCAGAATTTCACCGATGATGGCCTTAAGTTGACCTTATTTCCCTTTTCATTAAAGAACAAGGCTAAATATTGGTTGGGAACTATAGGAAGGCCCATTAGGACATGGGAAGAAATGCAGAAAGAATTTCTCAAGAAGTTCTATCCTATAGGGCGGACCATTACCATGAGAAGGGCCATCACGAGTTTTACCCAAACCCCCGGGGAATTGATCCACGAATCTTGGGAAAGATTGAAAGAATTGCTTAGGAAATGCCCTCATCATGGGCTTTCAAAATGGCAAATTATCCAAGCATTCTATGAAGGATTGTCTGAACAGTTCAGACAGATGGTGGATGCCTCATGTGGAGGGACATTTATGATGAAAAATGAAGATGAGGCCTATGATCTTTTTGAGATGTTAAGTGAAAATTCCATCAATCATACCTCATTATCATCTTATGAGAGGTTTGTTGGGCCATCTAAACGGACTGGAATGTATGAACTTAAGGCCCGTGGAGAGCCCGAATCCAGAATGGACATAAATCTGATTAATCAGAAATTGGATAAGGTAGACATCTTGGCCCAGAAACTAGACCAACTCCTGACCTTAAACAAGCAAGAGCCTACTTATCCAACACAATCTAGTCCATATGAAGGCCCATCTTTTGCTAATCATGACATTTGTGCCTTATGCGCAAGTCCAACCCATCAAGTGAATGAATGCCCAACCGCGGCCCAACTTCCACCTTTCATTCAAGAACAAGTTCAGGCTGCCCAGGGATTCTCCAGGCCCAATAATGATCCATTCTCAAATACTTACAATCCTGGCTGGAGAAACCACCCTAATTTCTCTTGGAAGAATCAGCAGGCCCCATTACCAATGTCCAATCCTCCCATGCATCAAGCCCAAAAGCCACAGAATTCATTTCAACAGCAATCTAATTTCTATAGAAATGCTCAGGCTAGGGGATCTCAAGCCCAGTTTTCTCAACCGGCCCAGTATCAATCAGGTCAACCGGCCCATTATCAATCATTCCAATCAGGTCAACCGGCCCACTACCATTCATTCCAATCTGGACAACCAACCCAATCATTCCAATCAGGACAGCCAACCCAATACCATCCTCCACCCACTTACCAACAACCCCCTCACCCCAACTTTGATGACAAATTCACTCAACTCCAACAACTGATTTTGACCCAGCAACAATCCATTGCTAAGTTGGAAACTCAAATGGGCCAACTAGCTGAAGCTACGATGAGAAGAGAAGTGGGTCAACTTCCTAGTCAACCCATTGTCAATCCAAGGAATCAACCTCCGGGTTTTCCACTGCAATCGGGCCTTTTACCTCAGCCTGGCCCATTACCACAACCTAAAGGGCCGCAATTTGAGAATGCTAAAGCCATTTCAGCCCTTAGGAGTGGGAGAAGTTTAGAAAAACAACATGCAGATGGAGAGTTAGCCAAAGGTTCCACTGATGGGCCTTAGGAAATTGAAAGTGAGAGTGAAGCTGAACCCAACATGGAAAAGTTGAAGGAGGACCCGAAAGGAAAAGGGAAGATAGATGAAGGTCCAAGTTCTTATCAACCAAGGGTGCCATTTCCTAATGCCTTGTTAGCTAAGTCCAATGTCAGGAAGAAACTGGCCCAGAATGAGGAGTTGTAGGATTTATTCAAATAAGTCTAAATTAATATTCCACTCCTCGATGCCATCAAGCATGTGCCAGCTTATGCTAAGTTTCTCAAGGAATTATGTACTCCACGAAGAGAATCTAGAATGGCACCCGAAAAGGTTCGGCTTTCAGAAGATGTAAGTGCGATTGTGATGAATCATTTACCCAAGAAGTTAAAGGATCCTGGAGCACCTCTAATTTCATGTGACTTAGCTGGAGTTACATTTAATAGAACTTTATTGGATTTAGGTGCTAGTGTGAATCTTTTGCCAACAGCCATTTATGAGAAATTTGATATTGGGGAATTAAAGCCCACACCCATCATCTTACAGTTGGCTGATAGGTCTGTGAAAACTCCACGGGGATTAATTGAGGATGTTATTGTGAAGGTTCATGATTGTTATTTTCCCGTGAATTTTCTTATTCTGGATATGGCATTACCTAAGGAACTCATTCACACCCCGATCATCTTAGGTCGTCCATTCTTAGCCACTGCCAAAGCTAATATAAATTGTGAAACTAGCATAATGGATATTTCATTTGGGGGTCAAAAGGTCAAGATTAATGTCTTCAAAGCATCTCAATACCCAGATCATGAAGAAGAATGCCATATTATTGATATCTTGGATAATCTGGTTGAAGAAAATGAGATGTTCACACATGACCTTTTGGAGGAAGTCAATACCTTAAAAGATTCTCCCGGCCCATTAACATCTTGGCCCAAGGTTGAACCTTTACCAGCCTTACAATTTGAGCCCGCTTTGCCATCTTTAGAGGACCCTCCTGAGCTTGAACTCAAACCATTACCTGAGTCTCTCAAGTATATCTTTTTGGGCCTGGACCAAACTCTCTCGGTCATCATTGCGGCAAATCTCACATCGCCACAAGAGGCCCAATTAACCGAGGTCCTCAAAGACCACAAGGGTGCCATTGGATGGTCGGTGGCAGATTTAAAGGGAATTAGCCCGTCCATTTGCATGCATCATATCTATATGGAAGAGAATTCTAAGCCCAGTCGGGAGATGCAAAGGCGGCTTAATCCCAATATGAAAGAAGTGGTGAAGAAGGAAGTTGTGAAATGGCTGGATGCGGGTATCATTTACCCAATATCAAACAGTAAATAGGTCAGCCCAACCCAAGTGGTACCCATGAAATCTGGATTAACGATTATCAAAAATGATCATGGAGAAGAGGTACCCACTAGGCTCACCACGGGATGGAGAGTGTGCATTGATTACCGAAAGCTGAATCTCATGACTAAGAAGGATCACTTTCCACTCCCATTCATGGATCAGATTCTGAAAAAGTTATCGGGCCAGAAGTACTTTTGCTTCTTAGATGGGTACTCCGGGTACAATCAAGTGGCTATTTACCCGGAAGATCAAGAAAAGACCACCTTCACATGCCCTTATGGCACGTTTGCTTTTAGGAGAATGCCATTTGGATTATGCAACGCACCAGCCACATTTCAACGGTGTATGATGGCTATATTCTCCGATATGGTGGGAGAATTCCTCGAAGTTTTCATGGATGATTTCTCAATCTTCAGGGATTCTTTTGAAAATTGCTTAGAAAATCTTAAACAAGTGCTAGCCAGATGCATTGACACCAATCTGATACTTAGCTGGGAAAAGAGCCACTTTATGGTTCAATAGGGCATTGTTTTAGGCCACATTGTGTCTGAAAGGGGGATAGAGGTAGATAAAGCTAAGATCGATCTCATATCCAATCTTCCTCCTCCTACCTCGGTCAGGCAAATCCGTTCATTCCTTGGCCATACCGGTTTCTATCGCCGGTTTATCCACAATTTCTCTCAAATTACCCGGCCTCTAACTCTTCTCCTAGCTAAAGATGTCCCGTTCCAAATGGATGAATCTTGGATCAAGGCATTTAATTCTCTGAAGGAATCATTGACCAAAGCACTGATTCTTCAATCTCCAGATTGGTCTTTACCCTTCGAAATCATGTGTGATGCCTCGGATTATGCTATCGGTGTAGTTTTGGGACAAAGAATCAACAAGTGTCCCGTGGAAATATACTATGCAAGTCGCACCCTTGCAGATGCTCAAATGAATTATACCACCACAGAAAAGGAATTGTTAGTCGTGGTCTTTACCCTAGAAAAATTCAGATCTTATCTTTTAGAGGCAAAAGTCATAATCTATTCTGATCACTCAGCTCTGAAATACCTGTTGACCAAGAAGGATGCAAAGCCTAGACTTATTAGATGGATCTTACTCCTTCAGGAATTTGATTTGGAAATTCGAGATAAGAAGGGTTCTGAGAATGTGGTAGCTGACCACCTATCCCGAATTGTGATTTTCGAAAGTGCACCCATAGCTGATTCATTTCTTGATGAGCATCTACTGGCCATTTCTCACATTGTTGCACCTTGGTAAGCTCATATTGTCAGTTACATGGTGACTAATCAGCTTCCGGAAGGATGGACTAAAAGTGAGAAGGACAAATTCTTTTCCCAGGAAAAATATTATTTCTGGGAAGATCCAGAACTATTCAAATTATGTCCTGATCAAATCATTAGGCGATGCGTTCCTGAAGAAGAACAACAGAGTGTCCTCAACTTCTGCCATAATTTGGCTTGTGGGGGACATTTCTCAGGAAAGAAAACTACAGCCAAGGTCCTGCAAAGTGGTTTTTACTAGCCCACACTTTTCAAAGATGCCCATAAGGTCAGCAAAACTTGCCTCCGATGCCAGGCTATAGGAAATATGGCGAAAAGGGATATGGTGCCACTCAACCCAATCTTAGTGGTTGAAGTCTTTGATGTTTGGGGAATTGACTTTATGGGACCTTTTCCACCTTCTTTTGGACATACATATATATTGGTAGCGGTGGATTATGTCTCTAAGTGGATTGAAGCAGTAGCCACCCAAACCAATGATCATAAAGTGGTCATTAAATTCATTCAGAAGAATATATTTTCTCAGTTCGGGTGGCCTAAAGCTATCATAAGTGATGGGGGAACGCATTTCACGAATTACCAGTTTTGAGCTTTGCTTAAGAAATATGGGATTAATCACAAAGTAGCGACCCCTTATCATCTCCAAACCAGTGGCCAAGTGGAAGTTTCTAATAGAGAGATTAAGAATATTCTGTAAAAGTCCGTTAGGCCCGATAGAAAAGATTGGTCGGAAAGATTGGATGATGCTTTATGGGCCTATCGGATCGCTTACAAAACTCCTATTGGCATGTCTCCTTATCGCCTGATTTTTGGAAAAGCGTGCCACCTTCCAGTGGAATTAGAACATAGGGCTTATTGGGCTATCAAACAAGTCAATCTGGACCTAGCCCAAGCTGGTTCCCACCGAACCTTACAATTGAGTGAGCTAGAAGAGTTGCGCAACGAGGCCTATGAAAATTCAAAGATTTATAAAGCCAAAACTAAAGCTTTCCATGATAAACATATTGTGCGAAAATCATTTCTTCCAAATCAGAAAGTTTGGCTATTTAACTTTAGGCTCCGCTTATTTCCAGGAAAACTGAAATCCAGATGGGATGGACCATTCGTGGTCGTTAAAGCCTTCGATCATGGAACTGTTAAAATTCTGAACCCCAAGAGTGGGAACACTTTTACCGTTAATGGTCAACGGTTGAAACCATTCATTGAAAATCTTCAAAATGTACCACCTGAATCCATAGAATTTAGTGATCCACAATAACTGAACTTCCGTCTGGCTGAAGACGATAAACTTAACGCTTGTTGGGAGGCAACCCAATATTTTACTTCAGTTTTTGTATTTCTTTTCCTTTTAGGTCTCTGAGCAACAGTCGCCCTGGGTATGTCGCATCCTCTTCATTACAGGTTGTCTCTCTCCTTCACACTTCTCTTCTAGCTGACATGTTTTTCATATCTTTTATGCCATTGAGGACAATGTCAATCAAGTTGGGAGGTGGGACAATCAATTTGATATGAATTTATTGGAAAATCTTTTGAAGAAAGCTGATATCTTTCACTAAAAAATGGTCAAATTTTTAAAAAATTCTTTCAAAAACTTCTTTTCACATCCTATGAAAATTGCATGAAAATCATGTTTCATTAAGTAAATCTTGAACAAATCAGTTTTTTGGTTGTCACATTGGTTAAAGAACCTTCAAAGTTTAAATATCTCACTTCACAAAAAAAAAAAAAAATCCAAGGCAGGATAATTTTCACACACACACGGCAACTTAGAATAAATGAAAGATCTTAATAGTATAGAATTGTTGAAATTAACCTTAAGGATAAGACTAGTTATTCTAATTTTTCTTTTTAGGTTGAACCAAAGTAATGTGTAGGATTCGTAATAGGGGACTGTCCCACTCAGTACTCTAAAAGAGGCGGTCATTTAAAATGGACAGCTTAAAGACTAAAGGCAATAGAAGGCATTAAAAGAGCTAAAGGAAGGTAGGTTGCAAAAAGTACGCACCTCCCCTCAAGCAATTCAAAGAGAGTGGCAAAAAGTACGCACTCATAAAAGAAAAAGTACAATGAATTGAAAAAGCCACGCGAAAAAGTCCATCGTACCAAAAACATGACCAAGTCGTGAAAACTACTGAGTTGGGACGGGAACTGAAAAACGGTCCTCGCTGACTGATCGGGAAATCTTTTATTCTCTTCTCCTCCCCGGGTAGTCTTATCTAAAGGGTAATAAAGGCAAGAATATACCAGAAAGGTCGGAAACAAGTTCTAAGCGTGTCAATTTTCATGCACAATCACCTGTCGTGAATTAAAATATTGTGGGATATGAAAACTTTAACTTAACCAATCGGCTACCACTTAAATTGATTGTGAAAGATACTACAAATGAAGCATGATTATTCATTGTTTGTCCTAATTTTTCCTTATTTGCATTGCTAAGGGACTAGCAATGAGTAAGTTGGAGGGTGTGATAAAGTGTTAAATTGATCATTTAAAGGCAATCAAACGCATTATACTCATGTTTTTATCTGTAAAATAGCATGAAATGATAGATAATTGCGTACTAAGTCCAACGGTACCAATTTCGTCAAATTCTGACTTAAAAACATCGTCATTTCATGTGATTAATGGAGTATAGCGCATTTGCGGTTTTTCGACAAAACCAAGACGAAATAAATAAATATAATGATATTTTTATGATAATGTGCTAATTTATATTTCTTTTATGTGAACAGGACATGCCGATGATGCAGTGCTGCCGGTGGAGTTTCCGAAAATTTGGGGGAGGTCTAGGATTCGGATTTCGATAAATTCGACGTTATTTTGTCCAAAAGATTAAAGCAGGGGTAAAAACGTCATTTGAGGCCCTAGTGTTGTCCTAATTCCATGGCCAAGAAGAACCCAAGAAGGGCCAGCCGCTTTCCTAAAGTCCACTTTCTTTAAAAGAAAACAAAAAAATCTTCCTTCCCATCCTCTCTGATTTCGGTTCCTTCTCTCTCTCCAGTTTCCCTTCCCGCACGCACTCCTCTCTATATATCCCTCTCTTCTCAGCCTCTCACCTCCCCGAATTCCCTCTCTCTCTCAGACTCTCTCTCTCGGATTCTCCTTCTCCAAATCCTCCACAAGTTTCTCTCTCCCAGATTCTTTCTCCAGAACCCCAGCCTGTAGCCTCTCCTTCTCTTATTCTTTCTCAACCCCGCAGCCCTCCATAGCTCTCTCTCTCTCAGATTCTCCTCTCCAGCCAGCTCCTCCTTCTCTCTCTTCCTCCCACGCACAGTTCTCCCTCTCTTCTCTTCCTCTCTCCCACGGTTTCTCTTTCTCTCTCCCTCGGTTTCTCTCTGCAAGACCTCCACTCTGTGGTGAAGCCTAGCCAGCGGATCCACGTCCAAGCCAGCAGCGCACCTCCAGCACCCGCCGTCTTCCCTGCAACTCCACGTCCGCTGAAGCCCATGCACACGCGCTTGCAAGCAGCTACGCGAGCCAGCACCTCCCATGCACGGTGAAGCCAGCATCCCTCCACGCAGCTGCACGTGCCAGGTTCTCCACGCAACCACCTCCAGCAGTTCCACGCGCTGCCTATGCACGCTTGGTGAAGCCCTCCTCCACGTAGCCGACAACACCCGGCGCCGTCTTCCCTGCGCAAACCACCTCCACTCACCAGCCAGCAGCCACTAGCCGTCTCTCTCCTCCTGCAAGCTGAAGCCCTCCACGTCTCAGCTGCTTCCTCCAGCGCCAGCACCAGCAGCAACTGCACCTCTACGCTTTCCTCCACGCGTCAGCCTGAAGCTCCCATGCGCATGCAACAGCTGCGGACCACTACGTCGCCCCCTCACCTGCGGACCATTGCGCCGGCAGTTTCCACAAAGCACCCACAGGACTGTTCTCATTATCTTGTCTAGTTATTTAGTTGTTTTGTTTATGTTTAGTTATTTGAATGTTATTTTAAGTTGATTAAATCCAGAAAAGTTTATAAGGTTATTCTTTGTTGTTAGATGGGTAATGGTTAATGACAACAGTATTTAGAGTTTCTTCATTTAATTGATTTTTCTTTTTTAAGACTGTGCGTGTATTGTTTTTATTAGTTTACTTAGTTAGTTATTTTTGTTGTAGTTTTAGTTGTGTTAGTTGATTAAGTTGCTGTTGTGATTAAATGTCTAATTAATTAACGCAAATCATTAATTCTTTTTCTAGATCAATCAAAATCCAAAGTTTTCAAATATTAAGATTCTATTTCCCTTTGGACCGACTTGGACTCACCATTATCAATTTTCAAAATCAAATTTAAATGAGCCGAATAAATTTAGATTGAGCGTTCTTATGAGTGTTTAACGACGCACAATTTGGAACGATCAGATAGTGATCAGATTATGATGAGATCATACTAATGAGATTGATCACTTAAACACACATATCCTTAATCGTTCCTAGTCGGAGGATATCCGAAAAGGACATCGGATATCCGGTTAGACTAGTACAGATTACTCCTGCTCATATGATGAGGGTGACTGATCTCATAAGTCACTTGTGTGGAGACACTAAGGCGAATATGTAGGTGCTCATTGGAGGATGAGTTCACTGAACTGATCCTACTGAATCGCTAGATGGTATTGTACCTCACTGTCAACCAGCTTGATTCTTTTGTCGCAGTTGCGTGGATGGTCCTCGGACCTGAGACACCAAGGACACCTTGTCGGTGGACTTCTGTGCTTTGACCTTGGTTTATGAATCTCTAACCATGGGATTCTAAACAGCCAAGGATCGAGTACAGCGGAATACCATCGAAGGGAATTGTGTGTCAATAAGGAATCATTCGCTCTCGGTACTTAGAGAGAGAATGCTCTAGGAAGGATGCACGGAAGTCCCTGGCCTGGGCGGATGATAATATCGGGAAAGTAGTTTTCCGATATTCATCAGCGGCATCCAATCCAAGTGAGTCAACCGGTTAGGGTTTGACAATACGCCATACCCTGAGTTGACTCGAAAGCATTATACGAATGAAGGATTATATACACGCGGTAACTGTCGGCGGAAAGGTTCCAAGAGTGGGTTACTTAACCCCGATACCTTCCGGGTTCACGTGGTGTTGCTTGGCACCCAACGTGATCGGAGGCATGGTCGAATTCGATGTGCGACATCAATTCGATTGGTTAATTAATTAATAAAGAGTTATTAATTGATTAATAAAACTAGTAAGGAGTTACTGGACTTATTGGGCTATTAACCGAACTGGTAATTAGGCCTAGAGGGTCATACGCAAATGATTCTCAAGGCGATGGATAAATAAGTGGGTTTTATATAAACCGCAGGTTTTTATGAAAAACCGCGAGGTTAGTATAAAATGTAGCGAACGGGCTGAGCAGGCCATGCTACTGCTAACCCTAGCCACCCCCTCCTCTGTTTCTCTCTCCCCAGTGCCCCAGGTCAGATCCGGATCCCCAAATCTGCTCCGCCGCTTCTCCGACTCCCGTTTGACGGGAAATCGTCCGCGCGTTGCGGCGATCGTTGCGGCGACCAGCGGAGGTTTCATAGCTACGAACAACGAGGAACGTGAGGATATCCGTCGCGAGGAGGATCGCATGGACTCCGCTAGAGGTCGGGCACTTGCGCGGCTTGCGGTGTCGCACCGACGGAACCGATCGGTTGCAGATTCAAATCCACACATAGTAAGATCTGATAATCTGATTATCGTTATTTTTATTTTTCGAAATGGGAATGGATCTCCGATTTTATTTTTATTTCCGCTGCGCGGGAGATCCGGAGAAATCCGAGAACCCAACAAAACCAAGGCCAAAACCCAAGTTAAAGTCCTTTAAATAGGATGGGTTTAGTTAGTCTTACCATGGTTACTTAAATGACTTTAAAATTTATTAATTCTAACCATTCAAGTTATATTAACTTAACCATCCCACTAGCACTTACCATGGTTAATACTAACTTTGACTCTCCCACTAACTTTAACCAAGGTTAAACTAAGTTTACTATCTCACTAACTTTAACCAAGGTTAATACTAATTTTGACCACCCCACTATCTAATATAATACTAATATTTTTAGGATAAGCACTAATTAATAAAAGACAAATTTCTAACCATAGGTCTTAGTTTTCTACTATATAAAATAATTATTCATCAAATGATCATCCTACTTTTAATAATTGCATACTTACCTTTAATTTCCAATTAATCATTGTAATCTAAATCCGATTATGATTTACACTAAGTTTTCTATCACAATTGATCATATCTAATTATTTTATGGGATTTAACCAACCAAGTTTAATCTTTGTGCATATCTTAACTTACATAATGTATTAGCTCAAAATTAATTAGTAACCTAACTATGCTAATTACATGCTAATAATCGAATGTTACATTATCCAATAATGATATCATGGGTGCCTGAGTGACTAAGAGAATGGCATTCGTGACTCCTCTAATAGGAAGATCCTCATTAACTGTGATTTACTGTAGGAAATTGAACAGTGTCTCCCTATGCGTGGAAGATCTTCGGATCAATTCTAGAACTAAAATCTTGGCAGGAGTCTTTCCCAGGTGTTGGAGGATGTCATATTTGGATTGAGTAATCCCTCCAGTTGGATTTGAATTTTCCTAAGAATCTGAGAGCTGACTTGGAGGAATGATGCAGTTTCTGAGTGTGACACTTATTGGACTTGGATCTGCTGCTTGATTTGATTTCAGGGGTGATTTTATTGGATTAAATTGAGTTACCAGACCTAGCTTTGAGGTGGGACAGAGGACAGACAGAGGAGATTCATCAGTTGTGATTGATGGAACTTGGACGAGAGTGACTAGCTTGATGATGATTGATGGTTCCTTAGGTCTAATCAGGACCAAAGGTTTATCTTGAAAGATTGTGGAGATTTCTGGTGTAGACTTTTCTATCTCATTCAGCTGAGTGAGAATTTGGTGTTGTATCCCAGATCTTTCATATTCCCAATATTGCTCCCTACAAACTATTCTAGGCTCCAAATCTTTGATCAAGGTGTTGACCTTTCCTTGGGAACTAGAGAGGTCTTGAATAGTTCGATGGGAGGGTAATCGGTCCTTCACAATTCCTAGTTCCTTCTTAGGCCTTAAAGTATCAATTGCCTTTTTCATGTCTTCCCAATTAATCCTGCCTTCGTCATTCAGATCATACACCCAATCCCTAAAGGTGAAGCAGTTGTTAATTGTGTACCCTAGAATCCTATCATACGGACAGTACCTGGACGTGTCCGTACTGCGTGGAACGCCTTCACGTTGTAGTGGGAGTTGGATAGCATTGCAAGCTAGTAAGGCATAAAAGATGTCCGCTAATGATTTTGGCAAAGGTGGACATGATGTGCGTTTAGCCAAAGGACGACTATAATTAGTCGGAGGAGGAACAACTGAGTACTGTTTCTGATTGGACTGAGCATCAGACTTGGGTTGAGAATTGGGGAACCTAGTTGGTTGTCCTAGTGTGCTTACTTGTTCATTGATGGTGACTCCTTCTGTGGTGGGAGTCGGTGTGGCTTTCTTGTTCCTATTCCTCTTCTTAAAGAACGAAGGCAAGGTGGAGTCTCGGATCTGGAACTGAATCACCCGAGCTCGATTATATAGTTGGGCGAATGTTTGAAGTTCTTTAAGCATGAGGATAGCTCGGAGCTGAGGAGTAGCATTATTGACAAGCATAGTGACTGTTGGGTTTCAGGGATGGTAACTTCTACTTTAGAGGCCATGGCTCTCCACCTATTAGCAAAGTGAGTGAAGTCTTTGTCGGACTTCATTTTTTTCATTACAAGATCAAAAAAGGTGGGGGGCAAGGCTATCATGTGATTGAAATGAGTGACAAACCTTTCCGAGACCATATCAAAATTGATTAGGTCTGTAGCAGGTAAAGACGAGAACCATCTCAAAGCCTCTCCCTCTAGAGACTTCTGAAAGAGGTGGATAAGGAGGACTCTATCATAGAGCCATTGGTGGGAATCCATGAGAAAACCTGACAGATGATGATGTGGGTCGGTGGTACCATCGTATTTTCTATACTTGGGTACTTTGAATCCTGGTGGGAAATAAGCTGAAGGGAGCTTGCAATAGCTCGAGAGAGAATGAGGTTGCCTCAAGGTAAAACTTTCAGCCATAAGTTGGCGCACGTAAGTTTCGACGTCATTCTTGTAGATGAATTCCTCATGTTTGGGAGGTGTAACCTGATTGATGAAGTTAGAGGGGGCTTTTGGGATTGGGATTGGGATTGCCTGATTGGCATATGGTCGGCTAGAAGATCCTTGGAATTGAGTCTTCCGAGGAGTGGTTTCCTGAGTTTTGCCGCGGGAGACCAACTGAATGAGTTGATCGGGAGTGTACCGTGATAACACGGCAATAAGTTCTGGGTCTTCCCCCGAATTTTGGAATGTCCTATTTGATACTACGGGATCATCCTACCCCTGGGAGGTGGAAGATTCATCATATTCCCTTCTCCTAAGCTCCTCCCAAGGTGTCTAGAGCATGCCTATGAATGTCTGTTGTGGGTCTTCTTCAATCTCAAACAAAGGGTTGTATGTGATGTTATTACCAAACTCATCCATGTCATCATACACGGCATTAAAGTACATACGATTCATTATGAAACACAAATCCTACAAGGTCTTATATTCCACTTCAAAGATTAACCGTGTATTATCAGAGTGTTGGTTTCTACAAATCAAGTTCATCCCTTTAGCGACCCTCCATTCTTTTCAAAAAAAAAATCACCAAAATTCAATTAGGCGTCTTTTAATTTTAAAAATAATCCTCTCAGTGATGCCTATGCGTGGATGATTTCGAATGGCAAAACTTAATTTCCTCACACAATCCCGGGATCCTATTAGGTGGTTTGGGTACAACCTGCTCGGTGGCCAAGTGGGAATCCTTCGCGGAGACTCACGGAGGTTCCCAACAGAGTAAGACAAATCACACCTGAGTGGGAATCCTTAGGTGGAGTGTCAGACACTGTAGGAGGGGTAACTATCAGTGTGATGCCGGCTCTTCCTTAAAACCCCCACGAAGAAAACCCTAAAGTCAACCCAATAATAGACAAAAAATAGGACAAAACCTCATCCAGCAGTTTAATCAAAGCGACAGGTCACTGACACAACATGCAGAATAACCAGTCAAGAGGTTCCCCCTCCTGGAACATGGACGGCCAAGGGGCTGGCCGTTCAGGGTACTAGACGGCCTAGAAGATGGTCGTCTAGATGACTGGACGGCCTGGGGGCTGGCCGTTTAATGGCATTGATGGCCAGGGTACTGGCCGTCCTAGAAGACAGACGGCCTGGTAGTTGGCCGTCCGGGATCCTGGACGGCCTGACACCTGGCCGTCCGGAGGAGGAGAACAAAATGAATCTTTCAAGGGCTCTTACCTTCTTACCTTTGTTTCCGTGCGCGTAGTGAGCAAATAGATGCCCCACCGTGATCGCTAGAGGACTGTGGACGCTCGGGGTGTTCCCGCTCTCTTTCCGCGAGGGAGGCCTCCGTTCGTCGTGTAACTGCGGCGATAATGGGGTTAGAGATTGGAGTACGTGCTCGCCAAGAGCACTACCTTGGGGTCCTTGTGCTCTGCAGGATGATGAAAGATGATCGCGTCTGGTTGGAGTGGGTGATTATGGGTTCCTCTTCTCTACCTCCGGCCGGCCGAAGGGGGAGAGCTCGGTGATCCGCGGGTAAAATGTGGTAAGAGCCCCTAAGAGAAAAAAGATAAAAGAAGATAAAGGGAACCGATTAGAACTGTGATATGTAGGGTCTATTCATGCAAACATATAAATAAACTAAAATTGGAAGGGGACGTACAGGATGGGTATTTGGGGAGGAAAGGTGACCATATGTTATGGCCACCTACCTCCCATTTTTTGTTTGGAACCTCTGTTAGAGCGGGTACTAGGTTATCCTAAGATGCATGCAGTGAAGTGTGCGTATGTGCCATGATAAGTAAATAGATGGGTTGTAAAGAAAGGGGTTATGAAATGTGGTAAAGAGGTGAATGCAGTAAAGTAGAAAAGAAAGAAGGGAAGAGTTAGAAAAACAAGCCCATGGAAGAAGGATTCTTGGTGCTCCTGCTCTACTGCCGGCAACCTTCAGACCGGCCAATCTCCTCAAGCTCCCATCCCCTCTCCGAGAGGAGTAAGAGGGTTTAAATAGGGGAGAATAAAATAGGGGAAATTCATGGTCTAAATCCCCGTTAATCATCAAGGAGCCAATAGGAAATGGTCAAGGCTCGGAGGTTGTGCGCGCGGCAGTCACCGAAGTGGGGAGTGGTCGGAGTAGTGGGAGGTGAGGCTCACGAGTAGAGGAGATCGTTGGAAGACGAAGTCAAGCTGAACGTGGGAGGATGGGTGGCCAACTCATTTGCCTTCCTTTTTCATGGAAGGCCACCAAGTTGGACTTCTGCAGAAAGGTGGAAGGCGGAGCAACTTGCCTTCAGGAAAGGTGGAAGGCCAACAAGTTGGCCTTCCGCGAAAAGGTGGAAGGCGGAGTAGCTGGCCTTCGGGGAAGGTGGAAGGCCACCAACTTGGCCTTATGCAAAACGGTGGAAGGCGGAGCAGCTGGCCTTCAGGGAAGGTGGAAGGCCACCAAGTTGTCCTTTCGCGAAAAGGTGGCGAAAAGGTGGAAGGCAGCATAGCTGGCCTTCGGGGAAGGTGGAAGTCCACCAAGTTGGCCTTCCGTGAAAAAGTAAAAGGGACGTTGGTTAATGGGCTTGGCTAATAATGGGATGAACAATGGGCTGGATAGGAATGGGTTAAGGTGATGGGTTGAAAGGCGATGGGCTTATGATAATGGAGAATTTAGGACCAAAAGGTGTCCAAAATTGGGTGTCTACACCAGGGCTCCCCTGTCGTGTATCTTGACCCTTAACTTGCTCGTTGGGGATCATGAAGAAGTCCACGTGATGCCATCACGTAACTACCTGCGGGTCGCGGGCCCTTGGGGCTTTCAACTACTAGGCTTGATTGGGTCGAAACCCAATCGCTTCTCGTAACTGGTCCCCTCACTCTCAGTTTTGAGATTCAAGGATGAGAGTGACGTGAAGCGTGTGGCCCGAGGTACGCCTGCGGGGTTGATAGGCGCAGGTGATAGGATGTCGATTGTACGGTTAGGAGATGCCCATTTAAGGAAAAGAGGTGACATCCTCCTATCTCCCTCTTCCTGTGAATGGTGTGGTGTGTATTGGATGTATACATGTCGCCATCTGTGTGCATCGTCACTACGCCATAGGTGAAAGGACGTCTTGAGTCACCATGATGGTGCATGTCCCTTTGTTTCTCGATGGTACATCTCTTTAGTTATTATGGCAGGGTGTTTGGTGCCTCTCGGCCTTGCCTACGAGCTAGGGTGCGGAGGCCCTGTTACCTTTTTCCTATAAAAATAGGAGAACTCTAGTGTTCCTTCTATGTTATCTTGAGTGTTGCCTTCACCTGCCAAAGTTGGGGAAGAGGAGTTCCTTCGACATTCTATGTCCACTATACTAATTCTGGTGACTTCATTCTAGCTTCTGAATCGGGCTCTTTTGAGTCCTTCGAGACCTCTAGGGCTTCTCCTTGTCATCTCCTTCCTATGGATCCACTTCTTAGACCCCAGAGTCCTTGACCTCTTCTTCATCTCCCGAGACTTTCCTTTGGTTTGATGATCCTTATGAAATCCTTGTCCATCCGGTCATGGGTTCTGATGAGGTCGCCAGTACTTCTGGCCAGCCGAAAAGGAGGGCTCCAACTTTAGCCCAACATAACTGCAGTACCATCAAAAGGCAGAGTTGGGAAAGATGATGGAATCATGGGTATCGCCTGGTAGAGGCTGGTCCTGGTGACCATCTTCACTCCAAGGCCCCTAATTCATTTGCAGCCTACAAAAAGATGTTTCTTGCAGGTTTCTGTCTTCTTGTTCTCTACTTTGTTTATAACATCCTACAGTAATACTGACTGGCTCCGGCTCAGCTCACTCCTAATACTTGGTTTTACATCTATGCTTTCCTTCTTACTTGCCATGAGTGTCGGATAAATCCCACGACTATCATTTTCAGGTGCATGTTCCAATGTCTTCCCCACACGACGATCGATGATGGGTTTTTCTTTGTAAAAGCCGTCCCCGTAATCTGTTTCTCCGCCTTAGCTTTACTATCTCGAGTCACAAGTTGTGGAAGAACTATTTTTTCTTTGTTATCTAAGACCTCGAGGTAATCCTCCCTGGGACTTCCACTGTACTTTCAATTTCACCCTATATGGGAGGATCCACTGCCATAATAGATTCCCCTAGATGCGGAGCCGACAAGGGTGATCCTCAAGGCCCAGCTCATAATGGAGGCTGAGCTTGAGGTCACTGAGAGGGCTCTACTGGAAGTAGCCCTTGCCCGTGGGAATCTTGGAGTGAGTGTCCCTCTCAGTCTCACAAGGGGATTCTCCCAAGCGCTTATTGATTGATCCACATTCATCTGAGCAGCCATCACTGCACAGGAGGTGGATCGAGCCGAAAAGGGCAAAGATGGAGGGGTAGCATCGGGAAGCCGTCCTTTAGCAATGTTCCATAGGCTTGACGTCGAACCTTCTTGCAGATACTTCACCATTCCTGAAGGCATTCCCTTAGGGAGCCCCATGGCCAATGCCACCAATGTAACCGTAAGCATGGAAGACATGCGAAGGCAGAGGAAGGTGGCGGGGAGAGCTAGGGGGCAACCCGAGTAGTAGTAGTAGGAGCATGAGGCCGCGGGGAAGGCTATAGAAAGCGGCCGCGGGGAAGGCTATAGAAAGCGACATCGCATGGACATCAGGAAGGCACCTATGGTGGACTCCTTAAGAGACACACCTGACAAGATCCCTCGTCGGTTATCAGTGGGCGTCGTCATTCAGGAGGGTGCACGACTGGCTTGAGGCTGCCGATGACCTCCTCTCCTACCTTAGGGTTAGTTCAATGGTGCCCCCTATTATGGAGGGTTTATGTAGACAACACCTTTTATAACGGGGATGTGGTGCATGACTTGGCACTGGTAGTATGCATTCTTGTGGAGAGGAGTCAAGAGGAGCGGCATCCAAACACTGAGATCTCTATCAGGGCTCTCTTGTCAGGCTTGCGAATAATAGTTTAGACTTACTGTTTGGCTGAGAAGTTCGACAACCTCCAAACAGAGAAACAAAGGATCTAGACTTAATGTCGCGATCTTCAACGAGTCGTAGACGAGTCTCCGGTAGGGGCATAGCTCTCTACAAAGAAGATCAAGGAGTTGGCGGCCAATCTCAAGGCTACTTTGGCATAAGTCCTCGAGGGAGATGAGAGGAGGAAGGAGGTCGAGGAGGACCTAGATGTGGCCAGGGCCCTCGTTCGGCCACTAGAGGTGGCATCTTCTGAGGCAGTGAATAAGTATTATGCCTCGCCCAGGTTCTTGGACGAGAAGATCGAGTTAAGCCTAGAGCAATACACCATTGGATACAACCAGGGTATGACAAAAGGCTTTTTTGCTGGCTTCGTGACGACAATCGTTCAGGTTGAGGAGTTCTTCCCGAATGTCGAGGACTTGGAGCTGCTTGACCAAGGCCACTTAGTGTATCAATCCATCAAGGAAGTGTTGGAAGATGAAGTAGAGGAGGTGGAGGGCGGGAGGGTTAATGTTGTCGACCTCACCGCCTTCCCAGAGGACCTCCAGGAGCATACAACTGGGATGTTGTTGTCGTGTCTGAGGATGCTGCCACTACCGAGTGCTACTCCTGCCTAGTTGTCCCTGCTATCAGTTCCAATCTTCTTCGGATCCCGACCGGGTGGATGTTAATCAGCCAGGGATTCGGAATGTCTTGCCAAATTTTTTAGCCAATCACTTACTCCACCTAGTTTATGCCAACTTGCAACATTTTATATCTTGGGCTCTATTAGGAGGCGGGATGGCCAGTCTGCCTTGGGCTTTGCATTTTCTTTGCTTCCTTTTTTTTATAGCCCTATGGGCATAACTCACTTTTGTTTTGTAGCCCTCTAAATGCTTTTGCATACAAAAATTCAGCTTTCATGACTTCCCTCGGTATTGTGTTGCTTGAGAATTACCTTCAGCATACTTACACCAATGAACGATCGATTGTAGCCTCCTCCGAGCGCGACCGCTAGGAGGAACAATTGGCTTAAGGGTCCTTCCCGAGTGCAATTACTAGGGGAACGGCTAGCTCAGGAGCCCTTCCCAAGTTTAGCCATTCATGGGATGGTTGGCATAACAGCCCTTCCCCAGTGTGGGTACTCGAGGAATGGTTGGCTTAAGAACCCTTCCTGTGTGTGGGCACTTAGTAGATGGTTGGCCTAAGATCCCTTTCCGAGTGTGGGAACATGAGGAAAGGTTGGCTTAAGAGTCCTTCCCGAGTGTGGGCACTCAAGAAAAGATTGGCTTAAGAGCCCTTCTCAAGTGTAGGCACTCGGAGAAAGGTTAGCTTAAGAGTCCTTCCCTAGTGGGGACAGACGAGGGATGGCTGGCTTAAGAACCCTTCTTGTGTGTGGGCACTCAGTGGATGATTGTCTTAAGATCTTTTTCCGAGTGTGGGAACATGAGGAAAGGTTGGCTTAAGAGTCCTTCCCGAGTGTGGGCACCCAAGAAAAGATTGGCTTAAGAGCCCTTCCCGAGTATGGGCACTCAGAGGAAGGTTGACTTAAGAGCCCTTCTCAAGTGTAGGCAATCGGCGAAAGGTTAGCTTAAGAGTCCTTCCCTAGTGGGGACAAACGAGGGATGGTTGGCTTAAGAGCTCTTCCCAAGTGTGGGCACTCGGGGTGTAACGACCCGCCACCCTATAATCGGGGATCCGATTACTAAATGGGTACCGAATCATTAAATTTGAGCCAAACCAGGATCTAGATAAGTCTGGGAAATAAATAATAAACTAAGCTAAACATTCACATCGCATTGAATTGAAAAGGAAGTGCAAGAATTAAAAGTTATTACAATGCGACTCGACACAGCAAATGATTACATACTCCAACTGAAAAGAAATAATTAAGCGTACAGGCCAGAAAATAAAATAACAACTACGTCGGGGCATACCCCGGAACAACGGTTGTTGGCGCGCAACCCAAAGCAGCACTCTCCTCGCTAAGCCTGCCTGAAACCCTCACCTGAAAACCGTAGGGGTGAGTCTCAACGAAAAGACTCACTTAGGATCCTTCGATCCCCAGCACCCACTCACGCACCCACAAGTGCAGTAACATAGCTACAGGTAGAATAAGCAAGTAAAGCTATAACACAATTCCTAAATTCCGATATAAAACACATGCATTCGAGATGTAACATGCACAACTCTGAAACCATTCTACCAAGGAGCCTACAACCAGCGTCTCGGCAAAACACGCCAACCACATGGCCGAACGCGGGAAACACCGACCTGTTGAGACCAAACAATAACCCCTCGGATAGCACACAAGCTATTCCGGCCAACTGGCTCTAGGTGGTTTCTGCTTCCCCCAGCACGAGTGAGACTCCATAGGTACCACTCCTACACCGGTACTAGCTAACCCCGGGGTACACCAGGTGACCCTCTCTCTAGGCGTTACCCCACCACTCCCACACCGGCGCTGTGTCCCTCCCACACCGACATAGGGTGGCAAGCGCTACAACTGTCACTCTAGGTCCACAGTCGCACGAAACACAACACAGTGCGATCCGATCACGTAAAAATCATCATCCTCGAGTATGATTTCAAACATGCAATTAACCAAACTATCTAACAGTGTGAAGATATATTAATAGCATGAATTAATGTGATTCTGTCTTGAATCGCGTCGTCCAAGGCCGACGCCATTCAAGCCTCCTAAACTGGTTCATGTGAAATCTGGCCTCGGAAGTGGCCTAAAACACATCGTCACATATAACCGCCTTTTGAAAGGCGTCGCAGTCCCTCTTCGCCTGATAGCGACAGAAATAGGGACAGGCTACAGGGTGATTCCACTTAAAACGCGTCGTCCACGCAAGTCACATTTGGAAAAGGCGTCGCTGTCCCTAGACGCTCATCAGTCCAGAGACAGAGTTGTAGGCGCCCGGAACGTCCCCCGCCGCGGGTGCGAGCTTCGAATGGGGGTTCCTCTCCGTTCGTCTTAGCACTGTGGCGATTTAAAGGGGGTTAGAATTTAAAGTGTGATCGCCATGAGCATTACCTTACGGTCCCTGTGCTCTGCAGGATGGTGAGGATGTGATCGCGTTCTGTGGGAGCGGAAGATGGTGGTTTCGCCTTCTCTTCCTCCGGCCGGCCAGAGGAGGAGAGCCCGGTACTCTGCACGCGTGAGTGTGGTAAGGATCCCCTGGAAAGAAAAGACAGACAAAGAAAAGACAATAACCCAATTAGAACTGTGACATGTAGGATCCGTTCATGCAAACATAAAAATTAACTAAAATTAGAGGGAGACGCACCGGATGGGTGTTTGGGAGGGAAGGTGACCATATGTTATGGCCACCCACCTCCCGATTTTTGTTTGGAACCTCTGGGGGTAAATAGGGATTGCTAAGTCATTCTAGGATGTATGCATGCAGATAAGTGCTCGTATGTGAAAAGTGAAATGATATGTTGAAGGTAAAAGAGAGTGAAAGAGGGAGGATGTTACGGCAAGGATGTTACCCCTTTTGACCTCTTAGATGCCCCTATTTTGACTTTTCAGGCCTTTGGTAAATTTCATGGCCAGGCACGGTCACGACCAGGCTTTTTTCATGATTGCTTGAACCCCTTTTTCTTTTTTTGTATTTGACATTTTTGGGGTTATTTGGTATTCCGCCTGCGGGGACACTGCCCTCTTCACGTGCTCTGGTCCTTTACATTTCATTTCTGGGCCCTTTTTTTTTTGTTGAGGGGTTACATCTATCGGGTTGTTGAGGAACCGCAATTTGCTGAGCTCGACCGTTTAAGGGCGTCAACTGTCCTGATCGGTCGAGAGACGAAGAGCAAAGGTTGCATTTGACAGTGCACTAAAGACTTGGAACTCATTTTAAACAGGTTCTCTTTGAAAAACGTGCAGGTGTGTGCATCTCATAATGAGCATAGGGATCCGTATGAAAGTAAAGTAGACACGTCCAAGCTTCTGGTGAACCAAAATCTTAGCCGAATCCTAATGTCAACCCAACCTATCATGCAACTAGACCTAGACAGGGGGTAACGTGGCAGTCACCAGACAGTTGGATTTTGTGTCTTTTCTGATTTTTTTGTCATTTTCATTAAAGTATGTACATATTTACAAATATTTTTGATGCTTTTTGGATATTCGATTTTTTTTGGGAGATTTTGAAATTTTTGATTTTTTTTGTATTTTGAGGGTAAAACTTCTTCAAATAGACTCCTATCCAAAGGAAAGTTTTTCAACAATTTTCAAATATTTACACTTATTTGCTAACTAGAAATGAAAGAACTTACCTACCTCTACAACTTGTAGATAAAGAGGAAGCTATCCAATCCCCAAGTGATTATGCACAAGACTCAGAGGGTGAGTCAGACATGTTGCAAAAGTGGGTCCTTGAGATACAGACCCAATGATGGCAGAATTGCCCCAGGAGTGTGCTACGACCGGTGATAAAAGCCTGAGAAGGACAGGTGTGTGAAATAGCAAGGGAATGAGGGCGGTGGATACCTGTTCATCCCTCACTAAGGAGGCTCCTTCTTGTTGAGTGGTTGGTTCATAAAACAGCAGCTGTATACCGAAATCTTCTGCATCTTCCCTCTGAATTTCATTGATTGCTTCCTTCAACTCATCCTCAAGATAGTGTATCTTGAGTACCTCTTGATTTTCCTTCGCAAAGTGATCTAAGATACTCCATTTTCTTGATTCCTCAGTTGGCCTGGTTAGTATGTAACCCAATTTGAATCCTCCAATGGTCAGATTTTCAAAGATAGGTTCTTGAATTCCTTGCTCTTCCTTGCCTATCCCAGATCCCGAACTATACCCCATTTTGTCCATAAGCTGCCAACCTATGCTAGGCTGGGACTTGAGCTGAGAGTCAACCGATGAAAGGATGGGCTCTACCCCTTTTCCAGGAGTGATCATGGATGGAATTTGTTCAGTCGAGACTAAATCCAAAGGCTCAAGATAGGGGGTACCCTTCATTTTGACAATCTTCCCTTTGTATGGGAATTTATAGCACTGATGATTAGTGGAGGGCACTCCCAGGGTCTAGTCCATCCAAGGCCTTCCCAAAACGGCGTTGTATATGGGCTTGACATCAAGGATGTAGGATTCAAAGATCAAGCCCACTGGGCCAATTTCCAGGTTCCCATTTGAGACCATCATGGAAGTAGACTCAATCTTCTCTGGATCAATCCCTACTTTCTTAGGGGTCTTGAGCGGACAGACATTGATTGATGCCCCAGTATCCAACAGGATGGAGTCCAATGAGTGACTACTGAGTGTTGGGGTCAAGTATGAGGGAAGGGATTGGTATTTAGGGGGAGCTAGACTCTTATCTGTAAAGAACATGGTAGGTGTCTGGGTGACTGAGAGAATGGCATTGGTGACCCCCCTGATAGGAAGATCTTCATTGAGTGTAATTCGCTGGAGGAACTTGAACAATGTCTCCCTTTGTGTAGGAGATCTCCTAATCAACTCTAGGACTGGCATCTTGGTGGGAGTTTTAGACAGATCTGAATCCTCTTGAGAGTCCAAGGGTTGACTTGTTGGGGGAATGATGCAATTTCTCAGTGTAACGCCAATCGGACTGGGGTCCACTGCCTGATCTGACTTTAGGGGTTGAACTGGTGGTGAATTCATTAGGCAGAATTGGGTTACAGGACCTGGCTTTGGTGTCGGGCACAAGATGGATAGGGGAGGTTTTCTGATTGGAATTGAGGGAACTTGGACCAGAGTAACTGGGTTGATGGCTGTTGGTTGTTCCCTACGTCGTATCAAGACCAAAGGTTTGTCTTGGATGATAGTGGAGACTCCTTGCAACGGCTCTCTAGGTTTGGTCGTCCTAGTAGGGCACGCACGCCATATCCCAACCTCTTCATACTCCCAGTGCTGTCCTCTATGATCGACATTTAGTTCCAAATTTTTGACAAGGGTGCTCACCCTTTCTAGAGAGCTAGATGGATCTTGGGCCACCTGATAAGAGGGCGGAGGGCCCTTGACTTCCAAAGTTTCAGCAGCCTCTTTCATGTGCCCCCAATTGATCTTGGCACTGGAGAAAGGGGGAACTGCTGAATATGGTTTCTAATTGGATTGGTTGTCTGATCTGGACATAGGACTGGGTGACCTAAAGGGCTGCCCCAAGGCACTCACCTGTTCATTGATTGTCACTCCCTCTATTGGTGGAATCCTCTTACTTCTGTTCTGATTTTCAAAAAAGGATGGCAAAGTGGAACTCCAGATCTGAGATTGAACTACCCGAGCTCGATTATAAAGTTGTGCGAATGTGTGAAATTCGCTCAGCATGAGGATAGACCGAAGCTGCGGGGTAGCGTTGTTGACCAACATGGTGATAGCTTGAGATTCGGGGATTTCCACTTCTGCCCTAGAGGCCATTGCCCTCCACCTGTTGGTAAAATACGTGAACTCCTCTTCAGGCTTCATCTTCTCCATCACAAGATCAAACAAGGTGGGAGGCATGGTTGTCATATAACTAAACTGAGTGATGAATTTTTCGGACACCATATCAAAATTGATTAGGTCTGTGGCGGGCAAGGAAGAAAACCATCTTAAGGCCTCACCTTCTAAGGATTTCTGGAACAGATGGACAAGGAGGACTCTATCGTAGAGCCATTGATGGGAATCCATGAGGAAACTTGACAGGTGATCATGAGGGTCAGAGGTGCCATCATATTTCCTGTACTCGGGGACTTTGAATCCTGGCGGAAAGTAGGCTGGAGGGAGCTTACAATAGCCCGAGAGAGAGTGCGGTTGTTTCAGGGTAAGTTTCTCGGCCATGAACTTACGCACACAGGTTTCAACCTCACTTTTGTAAATGAATTCTTTCTGCTCGGGAGGAGGTGTAGTTTGAGAGACTGGAGTATGAATTGGCTGATTGATGCGAGTCTGAGCTCTGTTGGGAGATCCTTGGAAGTGAGTTCCCCGAGGAGTGGCATCTTGGGTTTTGCCACCAGAGGCCAACCGGATGAGTTGATCAGGGGTGTACCGCGATAACACGGCAGTAAGTTCCGGATCCTCACTTGGGTTTCGGAGGGTTCTGTTGGACATTATAAGGTCACTTTCTGAAGAAGAAAATTCATCCAAGTATCTTGCCTTAAGTTCCTTTCTAGGTGTTTGGAACATGCCCACAAATTTTGGTTGTGGATCCTCTTCAATCTCAACCAGAGGGTTGTGTGTGACATTGTTACCAAACTCATACATGTCATCATACACAGTGTTAACATACATTTGGTTCATTATGAAATACAAATCCTAAGAGATTTTATATTTCACTTGGAAGGTTAACTGTGTATTATGAGTGTTGGTTTCTAACAAAGCAAGTTCAAACCCTTGACGACCCTGGGATTTTTCTTTCAAAACATGTTCCACCAAGATTCAATTAAGTGTCTTTAAATTTGAAACAGTCCACTAATTCCTCACATAAACCCAAGGTTCCTACAGGGTGGTTTAAGGTACAACCTGCTCGGCGGCCAAGTGGGAATCCCTGGCTCGCGGAGATTGACGGAGGTTCCCAACAGAATAAGACTAGTCGCACCCGAGTGGGAATCCTCAGGTGGAGAGTCAGATCCTGCGGGAGAGGTGACTAAAAGTGTGATGCTGGCTCTTCCTTAAAACCCCCGCGGAGAACACCCCAAAAAAAGCCCAGAAAGTTAACAAGCAGCAGGTCATAACAAATCAACAAAACATGGAGCAGAACAGCGTACAGTAACAACAAGCAGAAAAGACAAAGAACCGACAAGAGGTCGACGGCCAGGGGCTGGCCGTCCAAGGAGTCGGACGGCCAGGTGCTGGCCGTCCAAGGGGATGTCAACGGCCAGGGGCTGGCCGTCCAATGGGTCGGATGGCCAGGTGCTGCCCGTCCAAGGGGATGTCAGAGGTCGACGGCCAGCTGCTGGCCGTCCAGTAGGTCGGACGGCCAGGTGCTGCCCGTCCAGTGGGAGGTCGACGGCCAGCTGCTGGCCGTCCAGTGGGTCGGACGGCCAGGTGGTGGCCGTCCAGTGGGAGGTCGACGGCCAGCTGCTGGCCGTCCAGTGGGTCGGACGGCCAGGTGCTGGCCGTCCAGTGGGAGGTCGACGACCAGCTGCTGGCCGTCCAGTGGGTCGGACGGCCAGGTGCTGGCCGTCCAGTGAGAGGTCGACGGCCAGCTGCTAGCCGTCCAGTGGGTCGGACGGCCAGGGGCTGGCCGTCCAGGGGTAAATGGCCGACCGGGATCCTTACCTTCTTTTCCTTTTCGCTGCAACGCGTGCAGTGGGCTATAGGGGTCCCATCGTGATCGCCAAAGGGCTGTAGGCGCCCGGAACGTCCCCCGCCGCGGGTGCGAGCTTCGAATGGGGGTTCCTCTCCGTTCGTCTTAGCACTGTGGCGATTTAAAGGGGGTTAGAATTTACAGTGTGATCGCCATGAGCATTACCTTACGGTCCCTGTGCTCCGCAGGATGGTGAGGATGTGATCGCGTTCTGTGGGAGCGGAAGATGGTGGTTTCGCCTTCTCTTCCTCCGGCCGGCCAGAGGAGGAGAGCCCGGTACTCTGCACGCGTGAGTGTGGTAAGGATCCCCTGGAAAGAAAAGACAGACAAAGAAAAGACAATAACCCAATTAGAACTGTGACATGTAGGATCCGTTCATGCAAACATAAAAATTAACTAAAATTAGAGGGAGACGCACCGGATGGGTGTTTGGGAGGGAAGGTGACCATATGTTATGGCCATCCACCTCCCGATTTTTGTTTTGAACCTCTGGGGGTAAATAGGGATTGCTAAGTCATTCTAGGATGTATGCATGCAGATAAGTGCTCGTATGTGAAAAGTGAAATGATATGTTGAAGGTAAAAGAGAGTGAAAGAGGGAGGATGTTACGGTATGGATGGAAATTGGAAATGCAATGAAGTGAAAAAAAGTGAAAAGTAAAATAAGGTTAGGAAGACAAGCCCATTTGGAGTGACGTTCCTCCTGAAACAGCCTTCTGACTCTTTGCCCGCTCGACTCCTCAAAGCCGACCTGCTCCGAGGAAGAAACTCCTTCTTAATCCCCTTCCAACCCCTCCGACGCAACCCCCTTGCTCGAGGGAACCTGGGGGGTTTAAATAGACGAAGGAAAAAGGGGAGAAAACAGGGGTCTAAATCCCTGTAAATCACCCTTCAACCAATAGGGAGTGGTCAAGGGTTGGACGTAGTGGTCGCGGCAGTCGCCGGAGTGGGGAGTGGTCGGAGTAGTGGGGGACGAGGGCGGAGAGTTGAGGAGATCGTGGGGAAGACGGGGTCAAGGGGGTGGTTAAGGAGTGGATGGCCAGGTGACATGCCTTCCATTCTTGTGGTGGAAGGCAGCCCGGCTGGCCTTCGAAGGGAGTGGAAGGCGAGGGGTGGCCTTCGAAAGTGGTGGAAGGCAAGGGGTGGCCTTCGAAGGTGGTGGAAGGCAAGGGAGCTGGCATTCCACGAAAAGGTGGTAAAAAGTGAAAAAGGTGGCTAAAACGGTGGAAGGCGAGGTAGCTGGCCTTCGAAGGGGGTAGAAGGCGGGGGGTGGCCTTCGAAGGTGGTGGAAGGCAAGGGGGCTGGCCTTCCACGAAAAGGTGAAAAGAGGGTCAAAAGGGTGAAAGGCAAGGTGGCTGGCCTTCGAAAGTGGTGGAAGGCGAGGGGTGGCCTTCGAAGGTGGTGGAAGGCAAGGGGTGGCCTTCGAAGGTGGTGGAAGGCAAGGGGGCTGGCCTTCCACGAAAAGGTGAAAAGGGTCGGGATTTGGTTGATGGGCTTCGCTGGTAGTGGGCTGAGATGGCTGAAATGAGGGGATTTTGGTAATGACAGGCTAATGGTGGGTTTGGTTCATGACCAAAAGGGTGGTCCAAAATCGGTGTCTACAAGAGTCTGTTAATTGGGCTAAATCGCGTCGTGGGTGGGAGCCGCCTTTCTAAAAGGCGTCGCTGTCCCTCGACACCATTTAACCCTCACAGACAGGTTCTTCCTCCGCATCTCTCGATCCACAGGGTGGGATTTCCTCCCCAAAATTCATGTAAAAACACGAGAAACATGGAGAATGGGGAAAAGAACCTAACTACCCATTAAAACACCCAATTTCTCATTTCATGCATTTAGTATTTTCACCCCAAGAACACCCCTAAACATGCTCCAAAGCGAAAAAATATGGTTTTTAAATGAAATACTACAGGAATCGTCACCCTACCGGTTACTCAAACTCCTCCTAGCTCCAAGCCGCCAACCCGCCTCGCCCCATGCCGCCGCCTGTACCGCCGAGGACGTCGTTACTCCACCGGGACGTCGGCCGACGTCCGGGGAGAAAAACGCCGCGGAAGAAATGGTGGTGGTAGTGGTGGGAGTTAGGAGGTCGATGGAGTGGAGGGAGAGATGAAATGGTGGGAGGAAAACAAGGAGAAGGGGGAAAGCATCGCCAGGTCGCCGGAGGAAGAGAGGAGAGAGAAGAGGAAGGAAAGAATGAGGAAAAGGAGGGAGGGTTCGTGGGGTCAACCAGAAGCTGGGTAAAACGCGTTGTGCACGCCCGACGTCTTTCAGATGACAAGACCAGACCATACACTGACAAGCCAAGGTCGTACTCTGAATGGCGTCGTCCATCCAAGACGCCATTCAGAAGATATGACCGGGGCCGTACTCTCGCGACCCAAGGCCAGCCCACATAGCGCCCACGTGGCACAGCCTCAAATACGTCTACGTTGCTGGACGCCGTTTAAACCGCATCGAGCAGGCTCGACGCGAAACAAGAACCAAGTCTCAGCCCCACCAGGGCTCAAACTATGGGATCCGACCTCGAAGACTAACCCGATAACCGGATCCGAAACCTCAATCCTTACATTCTCCCCCCCTTAAAAGAATTTCGTCCCCGAAATTGCCTGCTACAATTAACGAGGGCGAAACATAAAGATACAAGTTCACATGAGAACTTACAAGAAAAGGTAGGGAAACTGCTCCCGCATCTCATCCTCGCGCTCCCAGGTCGCCTCGTCCCCGGAGCGATACTGCCAAATCACCTTAACCAAAGGTAGAACCTTGTTCCAAAGGACATGTTCCCTACGATCCTCAATACGTACTGGAAACTCTGGAAAGGACAAGTCCTCAGTGACTTCCAACTCTGAAAAATCTAAAACATGAGATGGGTCCTGGACATATTTCCTTAGCAAAGAAACATGGAACACATCGTGCACCCCTGCAAGACTGGGCGGCAAGGCTAGCTGATACGCCGTTTCCCCAATTCGAGCAAGAATGGGAAAAGGCCCAACATATCGCGGACTCAGCTTACCTAGCTTCCCGAATCTCATCACACCCTTGGAGGGTGAGACTCGGAGAAACGCATGGTCCCCAACCTCAAACTCAAGCGGTCACCTACAGATGTCTGCATAACTCTTCTGTCTGCTCTGAGCTGCCATCAATCTCTGCTGCACCACTCTGGCGACCTCATCACACTGTTGTACCAACTCTGGTCCTGCTATCTGCCTCTCGCCAATCTCAGACCAATTTATAGGGGATCGACACGGCCGCCCGTACAATGCCTCATAAGGTGCCATGCCAATACTAGAATGATAACTATTGTTGTAAGCAAACTCCACTGTAGACAAGTGTTGCTCCCAAGAACCTCCCCAGTCTAGGCAACATGCCCTGAGCATATCCTCCAAAGTCTGATTGATCCTCTCCGACTGCCCATCAGTCTCAGGATGATAGGCCAAGCTGAAGGCTAACTGCGTGCCCAAGGCCTTTTGAAAACTCTTCCAGAACCTAGAAGTAAATCTCGGATCCCGGTCTGACATGATGGATAAGGGCACCCCGTACAAAGAGATGATCCGATCCACAAACAACTTAGCCAACTTACCGGCTGACCAGTCCTTCCTAATAGCCAGGAAGTGTGCCGACTTGGTCAATCGATCAACAATGACCCAGATCGCGTCTCTTCTAGCAGGGGATACAGGTAATCCCATCACAAAGTCCATAGTCACATGCTCCCATTTCCATTCTGGGATCGGCAAAGGCTGCAATAACCCTCCTAGTCTCTGATGTTCTGCCTTAACCTGCTGACAAGTCAGGCACCTTGCCACATACTCAGCCACATCCTTCTTCATACCAGGCCACCAAAAGTGCCTCCTCAAACAATGGTACATCTTAGTCGTTCCGGGATGCACTGCATATCTAGAACGGTGCGCCTCATCCAGGACAATCCTGCGCACGTCCTCCTCGGTCGGAACATAGAGTCTGCCTCTAAACCTGACTGTACCATCATCCCACAATTCCACCTCTGGTCTCTGGAGAATCTGCGGTAACTCTGCATCTGCCCTCTGAGCCTCAATTACGGCATGGTACACTACTGGCCTCACAGTTAAGCTGGCCAACACGGCTCTATCAGCCTCTCGCGGAACCCTAAAGGAAGATTCCACAACCTGCTCAAATAACCTCCATTCTCGAATCATGAGATATGTCATGACCGTCTTCCGACTCAAGGCGTCTGCCACCACATTTGCCTTGCCCGGATGATAAGAGAGGTCGAGGTCATAATCCTTGATAAATTCCATCCACCTGCGCTGCCTCAAGTTCAGATCCTTCTGCGTGAATACATACTTCAGGCTCTTATGATCAGTAAAAACCTAAAATTTCTCTCCATACAAATAGTGCCGCCAGATCTTCAATCCAAATACCACGGCTGCCAATTCTAAGTCATGAGTGAGATAGTTTTCCTTATGCTTCTTCAACTGCTTAGAAGCATAGGCCACAACCTTACCATGTTGCATCAGAACTGCACCCAAACCTCGATGTGATGCATCTGAATAAACCACAAATTCACCAGAACCTGATGGAAGTACCAACACTGGAGCCGAAGTGCGGCGAGTCTTCAACTCAATGAAACTCCGCTCACAATTGTAGACACCGATTTTGGACCCCCCTTTTGGTCATGAACCCTATCCATCATTAGCCCATCACCACCAAACCCACCACCTTAGCCATCTCATAATTCAACCTAGTAAATAATCAGGCCCATTAACCAATCTCGACTTTCGCCACCTTTTTCGTGCAAGGCCAGCCAGCCCGCCTTCCACCATCCTTGGAAGGCCAACCAGCCCGCCTTCCACCATCCTTGGAAGGTCAACCAGCTTGCCTTCCACCACCCTTGGAAGGCCAACCTGTCCGCCTTCCACCATCCTTCGAAGGCTAACCTGTCCGCCTTCCACCACCCTTGGAAGGCCGACCTGTCCGCCTTCCACCATCCTTCGAAGGCCGACCTGTCCGCCTTCCACCATCCTTCGAAGGCCAACCAGCTTGCCTTCCACCATCCTTCGAAGGCCAACCTGTCCGCCTTCCACCATCCTTTGAGGGCCAACCTGTCCGCCTTCCATCATCCTTTGAAGGCCAACCCCCTTGCCTTCTACCATCCTTCGAAGGCCAATCTGTCCACCTTCCACCATCCTTCGAAGGCCAATTTGTCCGCCTTCCACCATCCTTCGAAGGCCAATCTGTCCGCCTTCTACCATCCTTCGAAGGCCAACCTGCTTGCCTTCCACCACCCATGGAAGGCCACCCCTTGCCTTCCACCACCCTTCGAAGGCCAACCGCGCCGCCTTCCACCTCTTCGTGGAAGGCCAGCTACCTGGCCTTCTACGGGATTGGAAGGCAAGATAGTTGGCCGTCCACTTCCCTAACTCCAATCTTGACTTCATCTTCCCACGATCTCCTCCACTCGCCACCCTCATCCCCACTACTCCGATCGCTCCCCACTCCAGCGACTGCCGCGCGCATGACCTCCAACTCTTGACCACTTCCCATTGGTTCTTTAATGATTTACGGGGATTTAGACCCCTATTTTCTCCCATTATTCCTTCACCTATTTAAACCCTCCATGTCCCCTCGAGAAGGGGGGTTCGGAGGGTTGAAGGGGGACAGAGGAAATTGAAAGAGTTCAGAGTGGAAGGTTAGGTTGGTCGAGATTGGGAGAGGTTAGGTGGAGTTAAGCGGGCAAGGAGTTGGAAGGCTTCTGGAAGAACTTCAAGCGGGAGAAATCCCTGGTAGTCGACAAGCCAGAGGGATCTTCTGCATTCCAAATGGACTTGTTTTCTTAACTCTCTCCTTATTTTTCTCCTTTCTATTTCATTGCATTCCCACTCTCCATCCACTCCGTAGCATCATCTCCTCCTTTTACTCTTTTTTCTTTTACCACATCGCTTTACTTTTCACTATTATCACACACGAGCACCCCCATCTGCATGCATGCATGTTAGGATGACCTAGCACCTTTTACCCTCCAGAGGTTTCAAACAAAAAACAGGAGGTGGGTGGCCATGACATATGGTCACCTTCCCTCCCCAAACACCCATCCAGTGCGTCCCCTTTCAATTTTAGCTCGTTTATTTATTTGCATGAACGGATCCTACATGCCGCAGTTCTAATCGGGCTATTTCTTTTCTTTGTTTGTCTCTTCTTTTCAGGGGCTCTTACCACATCCTGTGCGGAGACTATCGAGCTCCCCCCCTTCAACCGGCCGGAGGCAGAGAAGAGGAACCCACTATCCCCGCTCCATCTGAACTCGATCATTCTCACCATCCTGCGGAGCACAGGGACCGTAAGGTAATGCTCCTGGCGATCACATACTTCGATTCCTAACCCTTCCAAATCGCCGCAGTGCTAAGATGAACGGAGAAGCCCTCGCCCGAAGCCCACAGCAGCGGCGGGGACGTTCCGGGTGCCTACAGCCCTCTGGCGATCACGGTGGGACCCTCTCTTGATCGCTGTGCACATAAAACCTAAAAGAAAAAAAGGGGGTAAGAGCCGCTCCCACGGACGGCCAAGCACTTGGCCGCCAAGAGTCCCAGACGGCCAAGCACTTGGCCACCTAGACTCCCGGATGGCCAAGTACCTGGCCGTCTAGACTCCAGGATGGCCAACTACCTGGCCGTCCAGGCTCCAGGACGGTCAAGTAGCTGGCCGTCTAGGCTCCAGGACGGCCACAGGTCTGGCCGTCCAAGCCCTTAGGCAGCTAGCCTTCCAGTTGTCCAATTTTCACTTGTTGATTAAATTGTTGCATGTTCCAATTTTTTTTTTTTGTTTACTGTTCTCTTGTCTTCTCTTGTCTGTTGATCTGTGGGTTAAATCCAGGGTACTATCCGCGAGGAATTTTAAGGAAGAGCCGGCATCACACTTCTAGTTATCTCTCCTACAGTGTTCGACTCTCCACCTAAGGATTCCCACTCGGGTGTGACTAGTCTTATTCTGTTGGGAACCTCTGTGAGTCTCCGCGAGCCAGGGATTCCCACTTGACCGCCGAGCGGGTTGTACCTAAACCACCTAATAGGATCCGGGTTTGTGTGAGGAATTAATTGAGCCTTTCCATTCACAATCATTCACTCATAGGTGTCACTGAGAGAATTTTTTCAAAAACCTAAGACACCTAACTAAACTCTGGTTGAACATATTTTGAAAGAAGAATACAGGGTCGTTAAGGGTTTGAACTTGATTTGTTAGAAACCAACACTCATAATACATTGTTAACCTTTCAAGTGAAATATAAAATCATTTAGGATTTGTATTTCATAATGAACCGAATGTATGGTAACACTGTGTATGATGACATGGATGAGTTTGGTAACAATGTCACACACAATCCTCTGTTCGAGATTGAAGAGGATCCACAACAAACATTTGTAGGCATGTTCCAAACATCTAGAGAGGAACTTAGGAGAAGGTGCTCGGATGAATCTTCTTCTTCAGAAAGTGACCCCATAATCTCCAACAGAACCTTCCAAAACCCGAGTGAGGACTTGGAACTTATTGCCGTGTTATCACGGTACACCCCTGATCAACTCATCCAGTTGGCCTCTTGCGGCAAAACTCAAAATGCCACTCCTCGGAGAACTCACTTCCAAGGATCTTCCAACAGAGCTCAGACTCGCATCAACTAACCAACTCCTACTCCAGTTGCTCTACCCGTCATGCCGATTCCAGTCTCTCAAACTACACCTCCTCCCCAGCAGGAGGAATTCATCTACAAAAGTGAGGTTGAAACCTATGTGCGTAAGCTCATGGCCGAGAAACTTATCCTGAAACAACCGCACTCTCTCTTGAGCTATTGCAAGCTCCCTCCGGCCTACTATCCACCAGGATTCAAAGCCCCCAAGTACAGGAAATATGATGGCACCTCTGACCCTCATTACCACCTGTCAGGTTTCCTCATGGATTCCCATCAATGGCTCTACGACAGAGTCCTCCTTGTCCATCTATTACAGAAATCCTTAGAAGGTGAGGCCTTAAAATGGTTTTCTTCCTTGCCCGCCACAGACCTAATCAATTTTGATATGGTCTCCGAAAAATTCATCACTCAGTTTAGTCATATGACAACCATGCCTCCCACCTTGTTTGATCTTGTGATGGAGAAGATGAAGCCTGAAGAGGAGTTCATGTATTTTGCCAACAGGTGAAGGGCAATGGCCTCTAGGGCGGAAGTGGCAATCCCCGAATCTCAAGCTATCACCATGTTGGTCAATAACGCTACCCCGCAGCTTCGAGCTATTCTCATTCTAAGCGAATTTCACACATTCGTACAACTTTATAATCGAGCTCGGGTAGTTCAATCTCATATTTGGAGTTCCACTTTGCCATCCTTCTTTGAAAATCAGAACAAAAATAAGAAAACCACACAAACTCCACCAATAGAGGGAGTGACAATCAATGAACAGGTGAGTGCCTTGGGACAGCCCTTTAGGTCACCCAATCCTATGTCCAAATCAGACAACCAACCCAATCAGAAACCATATTCAGTAGTTCCCCCTTCAACTAGCTACAGTCGGCCTATGCCCAAATGTACCTCATATCCGCCTTTGCCGGAATCTCTATTAGACATTTTCCATGTCTTATTATCTTGCAATGCTATCCAGCTTCCACCCCAGCATGAGGCCATCCCCTACAATGTTGATATGTCCAGATATTGTCTGTATCATAGAGTGTCGGGGCATACAATTTATAACTGCCTCACTTTCAAGGATTGGGTATATGATTTGAATGAGGAAGGCAAGATCAATTGGGGGCACATGAAAGAGGCTATTGAAACCTTGAAAGTCAAAGGCCCTCCGCCCTCTCATCAGGTAGCTCAAGATCCATCTAGCTCTCTAGAAAGGGCGAGTACCCTTGTCAAAAATTTGGAACCAAATGTCGATCGCAGAGGACAGTACTGGGAGTATGAAGAGGTTGGGATATGGCGTGAGTGCCCCACTAGGATGACCAAACCTAGAAAGCCATTGCAAGGAGTCTCCATTATTATCCAAGACAAACCTTTGGTCTTGATACGACCTAGAGAACAACCAACAGTCATCAACCCAGTCACTCTGGTCCAAGTTTCCTCAGTTTCAATCAGAGAACCTCCTCTATCCATCTTGTGTCCAACACCAAAGCCAGGTCCAGTAACCCAATTCTGCCTAATAAATTCTCCACCAGTTCAACCACTAAAGTCAGATCAAGCAATAGACCCCAGTCTGATTGGTGTTACACTGAGAAATCGCATCATTCCCCTAACAAGTCAACCCTTGGACTCCCAAGATAATTCAAATCTGTCTAGAAGGATTACTCAATCCAAGTATGACATCCTACAACATCTAGGGAAAACTCCCGCCAAGATTTCGGTCCTAGAGTTGATTAGGAGATCTCCTACACATAGGGAGACATTGTTCAAATTCCTCCAGCGAATTACAGTCAATGAAGATCTTCCTATCAGGGGGGTCACAAATGCCATTCTCTTAGTCACCCAGACACCTACGATATCCTTCACAGATAAGTATCTAGCTCCCCCTGAATGCCAATCCCTTCCCTCATGCTTAACTGCAACACTCAAGGGTCACTCATTGGACTCCATCCTGTTAGATACCGGCGCATCAATCAATGTTTGTCCACTCAAGACCCTCAAGAAAGTAGGGATTGATCCAAAAAAGATTTGGTCTACTTCCATGATGGTCTCAACCTATAATAATTCTCAAAGACCAACTAATGAGAAACTGGAAATTGGCCCAGTGGCCATGATCTTTGAATTCCACATCCTTAATGCCAAGCCCATATACTACGCCATTCTAGGAAGGCCTTGGATGGACCAGTCCCTGGGAGTGCCTTCCACTAACCATCAGTGCTATAAATTCCCATACAATGGGAAGATTGTCAAAATGAAGAGTTCCCCCTATGTTGAGTCTTTGTACTCACTCTCGACTGAACAAATTCCATCCATGATCACTTCTGGAAAAGGGAAAGAGCCCATCCTTTCATCTGTTGACTCTCAGGCTAAGCCCTGGCTTAGTATAGGTTGGCAGCTTATGGACAAAATAGGGTATAGTTCAGGATCTGGGTTAGGCAAGGAAGAGCAAGGAATTCGACAGCCTATCTTTGAAAATCCGACCATTGGGGGATTCAGATTGGATTACCTACTAACCAAACCAACTGAGGAATCAAGAAAATAGACTCTCTTGGATCACTTTGTGAAGGAAAATCAAGAGGTACTCAAGATACACTATCTTGAGGATGAGTTGAAAGAAACAACAATGATGTTCAAAGAGAAGATGAAGAAGATTTCGGTACACAGCTGTTGTTCTATGAACCAACCACCCGATGAGAAGGAGCCTCCTTAGTGAGGGATGAACCGGTACCCACCGCTCTCATTCCCTTCTTATTCCACACACCTCCCCTTCTCAGGCTTCTATCACCGGTCGTAGCACATTCCCCTGAGTGTTTTATGCTTGGAGACTACGACCCCCAAAAGGAGGAAAATTCCCACTCCCATATCGGAGGATATAAAACCACCAATGAAGAGCCAACATATTGGGGCAATTCTGCCATCATTGGGTCTCTGTCTCAAGGACCCACCTTTGCAACATGTCTGACTCACTCTCAAAGTCTTGTGCATAATCACTTAGGGATTGGATAGCTTCCTCTTTATCTAAGAGTTGTAGAGGTAAGTAAGTTCTTTCGTTTCTAGTTCAAGAGTTAGCGAATAAGTGTAAATATTTGAAAAATATTTTTCTTTGGATAGGAGTCTATCCGTTAAATGCAAAAAAAAAAAAATCTCAAAAAAACAAAACAAAAAAAAAAAAAATTTGAATATCCAAAATGCATCAAAAATATTTGTGAATATGTGCATACTTCAATGAAAATGACAAAAATATTAGAAAAAACACAAAATCCAACTGTCTGGTGACTGCCACGTAACCTCCTGTCTAGGTCTAGTTGTTGGGATCGCTGTGTCGTGATCCGATCCTAAAACGCAGCGGAACAAAATATTCGGGATCGGATCTGTCTCGTTTCGATCATTAAAATAAAACCGGTGTAAATCGAATTTACTTTGCGCGGATTCGAATCCGCGTCCGTTTTCCGGTTCCGTCGGAGCGATGCCGCAAGTCGTGCAGATGCCCGACCTCTAGCGGTATCCACGCGGTTCTCCTCGCAATGGATCGTCCTCGCTTCCTCGCTCGCTGCGGCGTTCGTAGATCCCGTCTGACTGTGCGTAATCCGCTGCGACATGCGGATTCAGAATCCCCGTCGAACGGAAGGTGGAGCAGTTGGGAACCGCACGCCCAGAAGAGAGAGAAAGGGAGAAAGAACGAATGACGGCTAGGTCAGGGTTGTTGGCCCCGAACGTAGAATCCGTTCTTTTATAATAAGTCAGTTTGCGGTTTTTCATAAAAACCCAGACTTATCTAAAATCCTATCGGATTATCCATCGACTTGAAAACCATTTGCGTGTGACCCTCTAGGCCTAAATACCAGTCCAGTTAATAGCCTTATACGTCCAGTAACCCTTTACTGACCCACTGAATTAATTAATATCCTTATATTCAATTAATCAGCCGAATTTAATGTCCCACAATAAATTCGGACGAACTGTCGATCACGTTGGATGCCAAGCAACATCACGTGATCCTGGATGGCACTGGGGTTATCGCAACCCTCTATTGGAACCTTTCTGTCATCGGTTAGCGCGCAGATATAATCCTTCATCCGTACAATGTTCCCGAATCGACCTAGGGCACGGTTTACTGTTAAACCCTATTTGGTCGATTCACTTGAATCAAATGCCGCTAATCTGAATCAGATAACTCCTTATCGATTACAGAGTCCGCCCTGGCCAGGGACTTTAAGCGCATCATTCCCGGAACATTCTCTCTCAAACTACCGAGAGCGGATGATCCCATATTGAACACACAATTACCTTCGAGGGTATTTCTCTGAAACCGATCGCTTGACTTATTGATAACCCATGATTAGGGATTCGTTCGTCAAGGTCAAAGCTCAGAAACCTACCAATAAGATATCTTTGGAGTCTCAGGTCCAAGAATCATCCACGCAACCGTGACAAATGAATCGAGCTGGTTAACAGTGAGGTGATTACCATCCAGCGATTCATAGTCGGATCAGTTGAGTGAACTCATTCACCAATGAGCACCTATAGGTTCAACATAGTGTCTCCACACAAGTGACTTATGTGATCAGTCACCCTCATCATATGAGCTGAAGTAACCTATACTAGTCTATTCGGATGTTCGATGTCCTATCTCAAACATCCTATGACTAGGAACAATTAAGAACATGTGTTTATAAGTCTTCGGTCCCGTAATTATGATCTCATCATAATCCGAAGACTATTGCACATATTCATGGACTTCATCGTGATACGATAAACACAGATCGAATTAATTACACACAATGAATTATTGCCATTTATTAATAATCTGAATAAGTACACAGTATCAGATTGGCTTTGAGACCATCTAATACTAACAATCTCCCACTTGGACTAAAGCCAATCACTTTTATACAGAATACCCATATTCTCTAAGTGACGCTCAAAAACATTTTGAGACGGCTTTGTAAGTGGATCTACTATGTTGTCGGCTGAGGGAACTCTTTCCACCACGACATCTCCTCGAGCTATAATCTCTCTGATCAAATGAAAGCGCCGCAGAATATGCTTCGACTTCTGATGAGACATCAGCTCTTTCGCTTGAGCAATCGCCCCATTGTTGTCACACAGCAGTGGGACGGGACCAGATATGCTTTCCACCACACCAAGATCGCTGATGAATTTCTTCATCCATACAGCTTCCTTGGCGGCTTCAGCAGTAGCAATATACTCGGCTTCCGTTGTCGAATCAGCAGTGGTTTCCTGCTTGGAACTTTTCCAGCTCACTGCTCCCCGTTGAGTGTGAAAATAAAACATGATGTTGACTTGCTGTCGTTAGGATCAGACTGAAAACTCGAGTCAGTGTATCCTTTCAGCTTTAAGCCTCCTCCTCCATATACTAGAAATAGATCCTTAGTCCTTCTCAAGTACTTAAGGATGCATTTCACAGCCTTCCAGTGTTCATCACCTGGATTTACCTGATGTCTGCTCGTAACACTTAGAGCATATGCTACATCAGGTCTGGTACATAGCATGGCATACATGATAGACCCTATGGCAGAAGCATAGGGGACTTTATCCATCACTGCCCTCTCTTCAGGTGTCTTGGGAGACTGGCCTTTAGAGAGTGAAATTCCATGTCTCATCGGTATGAGACCTCTCTTTGAATTTTCCATGCCAAACCTTTTGACAATGGTTTATATGTACATGGGTTGGGTTAAAGCTAGCATCTTCTTTGATCTATCTCTATAGATCCGTATTCCCAATACGTAAGATGCTTCTCCCAAATCCTTCATGGAGAAGTTCTTTGACAGCCATATCTTTACTGATGACATCATTCCTACATCATTCCCAATGAGTAGGATGTCGTCAACGTAAAGAACTAGAAATGTGATTATGTTCCCACTGTTTTTCTTGTATACACAGGGCTCATCTTCATTCTTAATGAAGCCATAAGATTTGATTGCCTTATCAAATCTTATGTTCCAGCTTCGGGATGCTTGCTTCAGTCCATAAATGGACCTCTGCAACTTGCATACCATGTCTGGAGATTCTTTGGATGTAAATCCTTCTGGTTGTATCATATACACCTCCTCCTCAAGTTTTCCATTGAGGAATACAGTCTTCACATTCATCTACCAGATCTCATAATCATAGTAGGCAGCAATGGCGAAAAGAATTCTGATGGACTTAATCATAGCAACGGGTGAAAAGGTTTCGTCATAGTCAACACTTTGTCTTTGACGATAGCCTTTTGCCACTAATCTTGCTTTATAAGTCTCAATACGTGCATCTACACCGATCTTTCTTTTAAAGATCCATTTACAGCCGATAGGTACTATACCATCGGGTAAATCTACCAAGTTCCAAACTTGGTTGATGTACATGGACTGTATTTCAGAATTCATGGCTTCCCGCCATTTCCCGGCCTCTGGACTTTCAATGGCCTCCTGGTAAGTCTTGGGATCATCATCCTCATTATAGAGTATCCTTGTACCATCCAAATTAATATGTCCCACATATCTTTCTGGTGGTTTATGTACTCTTTCAGACCTACGAGGTTCCTGTGTATCATTTTGAACATGTTCAGAAACTAATGGTTCATCTGATGAACCATTGCCAGTTTGTGGGTCTGGAATTTCTTCCAGTGTTACTTTACTCCCACTGTCTTTCTGGAGAATATAATCTTCTTCCAGAAAGACAGCTCTCCTGGCCACAAACACCTTTTGTTCGTCAGGAAGATAAAAGTAATATCAATAAGTTTCCTTTGGATATCCCACAAATCTGCATTTGTCAGTTCTGGATTCCAGCTTATCTGCGTCATGTCTTTTAACATGAGCAGGACATCCCCAGACTTTAACATGTTTAAGGTCTGGTTTCCTTCCATTCCATATCTCATATGGAGTGGTCTCAACAGATTTGCTGGGTACCTTGTTCAGGATATACATAGCCGAGCTAAGTGCATATCCCCATAAGGACACTGGTAATTTGGACATGCTTATCATGGATCGCACCATTTTCATTAATGTGCGATTTCTCCTTTCTGATACACCATTCATCTGAGGTGTATAAGGAGGTGTAAGCTGAGAAAGGATACCATTATCCTTTAAGTATTTAATGAACTCAGTACTCAAGTATTCACCACCCCGATCAGATCGGATGGTTTTTATACTTTTTCCTGTTTGTTTTTCTACTTCATTCTTAAATTCTTTGAATTTCTCAAAGGCTTCAGATTTATACTTCAATAAGTATACATATCCAAACCTTGAGTAATCATCAGTGAATGTAATAAAGTATGAGAAACCACCAATGGCTTGGGTTGACATAGGACCACATACATCTGAATGTATGAGTTCTAATATGTCTTTTGCTCGTTCTCCAGTTCCACTAAATGGAGAGTTAGACATTTTACCCATGAAACATGACTCACAGGTTGCATATGATTCATAATCAAATGGATCTAAATATCCATCTTTATGCATCCTTTGGAGTCTGTTTTCACCAATGTGTCCAAGCCTACAATGCCATAAGTAGGCTTTATTCATTTCATACTTACTCCTTTTAATTGAAAAACCGATATATAAATTATCATGAGACACATTCAATAGATACAATCCATAGGACAAAATAGCAGAAGCTATTAATTTATTTCCAAAATAAATTGAACAACTATTGTTCCCAAAATGTAAATTGTATCCAATTCTATCTAAACATGAAATAGAAATGATGTTCCTTATTATGCTAGGTACATAATAACATTCATCTAATAAAAATGTGTCTCCGGATGGTAGCTTGAGCTTCACTGTCCCCACGGCGATCGCCGCAACTCTTGCGCCGTTACCTAGTCTCAGCTCCACCTCGCCGGTCCTCAGCTTACGCCTTCTTGTCAGTGCCTGCACAGAATTGCAGATATGAGATACACATCTAGTATCTAATACCCATGATGTACAATCTCTTATTGACAAGTTTACATCTATCATATAGATACCTGAAGCGTCCTGCTGCTTCACAATTCCTTGAGCCTTGTCCTTGAGATATTCTTTGCAATTTCTCTTCCAATGCCCTTTCTGGTGACAATAGAAGCAATCATCTTTCTCAGCACTTTTACCTTTGTCTTTCTTAGTAAACCTTTGCCTTTCTCTGAACCTTGTTCTTACTCTTTCGAAAAGCTTGGACTGCAAGTCTTTTTCTGTTGGTCTTACCAACCATTAGGACTTGGGGTTTATCCTTCACAAGGTTCCCCTCAGCAGTCTTTAACATGTACAGCAGTTTAGCTAAGGTGGCCTGGATCTTGTTCATGTTAAAATTAACGATGAACTGAGCATATGACGGTGGAAGTGAAGACAACACGAGGTCTGTGTGCATCTCCTTGGGAAGTGTAATCCCAAGAGCATCCAGCCTCTCCACCCACTCGATCATCTTCAGCACGTGATTCTGTACTGAAGTTCCCTCTGCCATCTGAGCCTTGAACAGATTCTTCGATATCTCATATCGTTCGATTCTTCTCTGCTCACAACATAGCTCCATCAAATGGAGTATGATAGATCTAGCATCCATCTCTTCATGTTGCCTCTGCAACTCATTGCTCATAGAGGCTAACATGTAGCATTGGGCCATGGTGGAATCTTCGTTCCATTTTTCATACGCTATCATTTCCTCCTCTGGAGCATCTAATGTTGGTTCAGCAGGAGGTTCATTATCCAAGACGTAGGCAATCTGCTCAGACCTGAGGACTATCTTCAGGTTTCTGAGCCAGTCTGAGTAATTGGTGCCTGTCAAACGGTTGGCATCAAGTATGCCTCGCAACGGGTTATGGTGTGACATTCTCGCCTACAGGAGATAATCAATTGATAATTAGCAGATATTCAGATTAACTAAAACAAGATATAGTCTTTTATTATCTAGTTTTACTCCTACTAATTTTCGACGAACTGTATAACCTTCAGATATATAGAACGGGAGACGCCGACTGTCTCCTAGTGAGGATCAAAATCTCCAAGCATCACAGTATGACCTCGGGTAAACACGTAGTATCATACCGCTATCTCAGAGCAATCATCTCATGATAATTGCAACTCCTTGCAATATCCGATCATATTTCGGCTCCCAAGTTTAATGGTCCCGGGTAAACACAGTAGACCATTATCCCCGATCTAAGCTTTACCATCAATACGTGACAGAGTAAAGTAGAAATATAGTTCCCGGGTAAACACGTGGATAACTATATCGTTCATCTACTCTTATCCAAAGGCATCTAATGCCATGATCAACAGTTCTCTCATCAGTTAATGGCAACCCTCGGGTAAACACATAGTATCTGCCACCACCGAATTAAGTTCTATTAATCATATTAATGGAGAGCCACGCGGTACATTCTCAATGACTCACGCTACGACTTAGAGTTTGTGACAAAGGTTTTACTTATTTAATTTGGTCTCATCCTAGGTGATAGTATTAAATATATCGAATATATATAAATACTAATAACCTAGCAAATATTAAAGCACACGCATCACATACATGTCATTAGTGTGGTCATGGACGGCACTGTAGTTTGACTTGAGTCAGACAGTCAAACGCACACACATGCATAATATAACAACTTATATTATGAGTCTGCAAACCCATGGATTCAATGAACTCCTTCATTTTCATCTGGTCAGCAATTGTAGATCATCCTCGCTCCGCGCGCATCCGCCTCGATCAAATTACATTGTAATTCTCAATTACATGATAATTTAAATGAGGAAGCCTTATGGCGATTACTTCAAGGAGGAAGGTAGAAGTACAATGGTATATGAGAGGGAGAGGTTCGCAGACCTCTATTTATAAATAAACAATAAACCACACAATTACATTCCACATCCATAATTAATGCTCGTCCATGACCACTATGTGTTTTAGTTAAACAAACCACATATGAATTGCGCATCAAATGGCTAAATAAAATTTTTGAAAATAATGATAATTTCATGTTTCATAAAACCAGGGACCAAACAAAATTTTGGAGAATTTAAAATTTTCGAAAATCAATTTATGCATGCTTAACTTAAATTGAATTTAAACAAGCAATTAATAACACATCAAATATGCATAAAATCTAAAATTAATGGCTTTAGAAATATTCCATGCTCAATTTGAACAATTCAAATAATTTGGGGTTAATCTAACAATTAGATCGCATAAGGTTTAATCTAACATTTATAATTAATTTCAATTAACAACCTTTTGTTAATTAATTAACATAATAAACCTTAATAAGGGCCCAATCAAAATTGAATTTAATAAAATTAGTAAAATCATATTTTACAATTAATTATTAAACCAATTTTATAATTAATTTAATAAAAATAAATAAATAAACAGGGGCCCTTAAAGGGCTCAGCCCTGCTGAGCCCCTGGCTCGGACCCCTGGCCCGGGCCAGGGTCCAACGGGCTGGCCCGGTCGGCGGCTAGGGAAACCCTAGCCGCTCGGCCGGGTAGCCCGAGGGTTCCCTGTTGTGCAGGGAACCCGACAGCGTCGTAGCCCCTTTGGGGTTCTTCTCCGGTGCCGGTCCGGCGATGGCCGGCCACCGGAGGTCGACCGCCGACAGCGGCGAGCTCGCCGGCGACGTCCAGCCACCAGCGGTGGCCTTGGGGGATTAAAATCCAGATTTTTAGCCCCCTTTTTCCCCCTAATTTCAGGTTTCAAAAACCCAAAACAAAGAAGAAAAAATCATGGCCGGCGATCCAAAAATCTCCAAAACACCGACAGCAACCGATTGCCAAGGATTGTAAGATCTTGGATCTTGGGGAAACACTCTTTAGATCCCTTCAAAAATGCCAAGAACAAGGTGTTCTTCGTCCAACGAAAAACACGACGAAATAACCCCAAAAAAAATATTTTCTTCAGATTTAAATCGCGATCTCATCGCTGTGAATATCTCATGAACCCAAATCTTTCAAGAAAATAATTACTAGCATGGATTTAAATTCTAAAACCACAAATTTTAGAGACCGAAACGGCTAAAACACAGTGGAACCTGTCTCTGATACCACTGTTAGGATCGTTGTGTCGTGATCCGATCCTAAAACGCAGCGGAACAAAATATTCGGGATCGGATCTGTCCCGTTTCGATCATTAAAATAAAACCGGTGTAAATCGAATTTACCTTGCGCGGATTCGAGTCCGCGTCCGTTTTCCGGTTCCGTCGGAGCGATGCCGCAAGTCACGCAGATGCCCGACCTCTAGCGGTATCCACACGGTTCTCCTCGCGATGGATCGTCCTCGCTTCCTCGCTCGCTGCGACGTTCGTAGATCCCGTCTGACTGCGCGTAATCCACCGCGACATGCAGATTCAGAATCCCCGTCGAACGGAAGGTGGAGCAATTGGGAACCGCACACCCAGAAGAGAGAGAAAGGGAGAAAGAACGAATGACGGCTAGGTCAGGGTTACTGGCCCCGGACGTAGAATCCGTTCTTTTATAATAAGTCATTTTGCGGTTTTTCATAAAAACCCAGACTTATCAGAAATCCTGTCGGATTATCCATCGACTTAAAAACTATTTGCGTGTGACCCTCTAGGCCCAAATACCAGTCCAGTTAATAGCCTATTAAGTCCAGTAACCCTTTACTGACCCACTGAATTAATTAATATCCTTATATTCAATTAATCAGCCGAATTTAATGTCCCACAATAAATTCGGACGAACTGCCGATCACGTTGGATGCCAAGAAACATCGCGTGATCCTGGATGGCACTGGGGTTATCGCAACCCTCTATTAGAACCTTTCTGTCATCGGTTAGTGCGCGGATATAATCCTTCATCCATACAATGTTCCCGAATTGACCTAGGGCATGGTTTACTGTTAAACCCTATTTGGTCGATTCACTTGAATCAGATACCGTTAATCTGAATCAGATAACTCCTTATCGATTACAGAGTCTTCCCTGGCCAGGGACTTTAAGCGCATCATTCCCGGAACATTCTCTCTCAAACTACCGAGAGCGGATGATCCCATATTGAACACACAATTACCTTCGAGGGCATTTCTCTGAACCCGATCGCTTGACTTATTGATAACCCATGGTTAGGGATTCGTTCGTCAAAGTCAAAACTCAGAAACCTACCAACAAGATATCTTTGGAGTCTCAGGTCCAAGGATCATCCACGCAACCGTGACAAATGAATCGAGCTGGTTAACAGTGAAGTGATTACCATCCAGCGATTCATAGTCAGATCAGTTCAGTGAACTCATTCACCAATGAGCACCTATAGGTTCAGCATAGTGTCTCCACACAAGTGACTTATGGGATCAGTCACCCTCATCATATGAGCTAAAGTAACCTATACTAGTCTATCCGGATGTTCGATGTCCTATCTCAAACATCCTATGACTAGGAACAATTAAGAACATGTGTTTATAAGTCTTCGGTCCCATAATTATGATCTCATCATAATCCGAAGACTATTGCACATGTTCATGGACTTCATCGTGATACGATAAACACAGATCGAATTAATTACACACAACGAATTATTTCCATTTATTAATAATCTGAATAAGTACACAGTATCGGATTGGCTTTGAGACCATCTAATACTAACACTAGTTGTATGATAGTTTGGGTTAACATTAAGGTTTGGGTAAGATTTTGGTCCACCAGAACCTTGGACGTGTCTACTTTACTTTCATACGGATCCCTATGATCATCATGAGATGCACACACCTACACGTTTTTTCAAAGAGAACCTTTTCAAAATGAGTTCGAGGTCTTTAGTACACTTTCAACTGCAACCTTTGCTCTTCCTCCCTCGACCGATCAGGACAGTTGACGCCCTTAAACGGTCAAGCTCAGCAAACTGCGGTTCCTCAACAACCCGATAGATGTAACCCCTCAAATAGGCCCAAAAATGAAATGTAAAGGACCAGAGCACGTGAAGAGGGCAGTCTCCCCGCAAGCGGAATATCAAATAACCCCGAAAAATATCAAGAGTGGAAAAGAAATACAAAAAAGAAAAGGGGTTCAAGCAATCATACAAAAAAGCCTGGTCGTGACCGTGCTTGGCCATGAAATCTACCAAAGGCCTGAAAAGTCAAAAATAGGGGCATCTAGGAGGTCAAAAGGGATCCGTTTTGTCATAGCTCGCCCTTTTAACGGTTTTGTCGATCCTCCTGTGAGGTTTGTCTCCAAAATTTCTTCACTATTTCTCCCCCAAGGTTTAGCACGAGATAGCTATCTAAAGACTGAACATCATTTTAAAACGGTTCATTTTTCAAAAATCATCATATGCTCACATGATCACAGGAGTCTAAAATGGGTAAAAAGTAATGTCAGTGTTTCTAATGAATCAATTCCTTAACCATAATCTGAATGAGCACTCTCAAAACTCCGGGCTTAGGTCAATGCATGCGCGTCACCAATAGGTACGACGGCGTCTGATTCCGGGTCAGCGTCGCGCGGTTGACTGTTGGGGTTCCAAGATGTTCCGTCTTATACCTTCTAGATTGTGAGGAAAGAGACCCGGGTCGGGCAAATCATTTACCTCGAAAACGTTTTAGGCAAACTGGGTGGTCGGAAGCAGCTGGGAGCCTAAGCATGCCATGACGGTATTGTTATCAGTATGAGTCTTAGCCGGTCAAAGTTAGTTTGAGGAGTCTAGAGGCCCAAATCAACCTAGATGTGTGCTTAGGATACCTGGAAGTTGAGTGTGCATTTCCCTTTAATCATTCAACCAGGCTAAGTTTGGACAGTCACCAAGTAGGCGGAATCAAAAACATGTCTTCATTTATCACACACCTCATTTGTTAATATCCACCAGCATTTGCATATTTACTTGTCGCATCAGTTTCAATATTCTTCCTTTTGTCTGGTTAGTAGGACATGGCTCCTTGACCCTATGCAAAGGCTAGGGAAAAGGTAGTTGCTCTTTTTTAGGCAAGGGGCCGAAAACAGATACTACTAACTATTTTCCCCTCATTATTGTGCATACAGGAAAAGGATTCTATGTCCAAAAGATGGATACTTTTGCTGTCGAGTCGAAGCCAAAAGCAGCCAGATTGGCATTCTACTTTGAGAATGGCCATATCTTCCGTGCTGGCTTCGACTCGACAGGGACCTTTGTCCCTCGTTTCCTTACAGCTTGTCATTAAGATATTGTGGATCATTGATTATTTACATTTGCTGATGTGCGTTCTTGCAGCTGCAGGGAATCTAAAGCAAGTAGGATTGAAGATACAGGAGGCTAATAACTTTGGGTGTATAGACTCTGAGTTCCTCTTTAAACAAAACAATGAGGAGTCTATATTCCCCAAGTTATTCGATTGGCCAATAAATCCCTCTTGTTTGCATTAGGAATTTGTTTTCCAATTTTTAAACCAGCATGCATTGCATAAGCATCATCCACCATTCCTTCCCTAGGGGCAAAGACCATAATTTATCACTATACTTAACCTATTGTTGATCTGTGAGTCTGGCAATTGTTCGTCTGTTAGCCCTTTGAATTGCAAGACCTTATCCTTTTCAATTCATGTGCTTGAGATTCTCTCACTTGGCGATCACATGATGCGCCAGGCCACCGTGCGCCCGTTGTGTCGAGACCATTTCAAGTCACACGCCTCCATCTTTCATGCTTGAGATCCCCTTTGGCCAGATCGTTGTATCCTAGTGCGCCAAGGCCTCGCGGTTCCAGCACCCGAGGGTCCCACGGATTGAGATTCTCTAGTTTGAACTTTGTTCCCCTTCTTAATCACCCTTGCAATGCAAATAGCCAACTCTCATTCATTTACCACATTCGCATATCATCCTTGGATATAGCTCATTCCTTCTTCGGGCTGTCCAAAATCAGGTTCGATTTTCGGAACACCTATTTATCATTCCGTTCCACTCCACTGCAAAACAGGTGTCCCGGAGGGGCATTTGTAGACACCGATTTTGGACCCCCCTTTTGGTCATGAACCCCATCCATCATTAGCCTATCACCACCAAACCCACCACCTTAGCCATCTCATAATTCAACCCACTAAATAATCAGGCCCATTAACCAATCTCGACTTTCGCCACCTTTTTCGTGGAAGGCCAGCCAGCCCGCCTTCCACCATCCTTGGAAGGCCAACCAGCCCGCCTTCCACCATCTTTGGAAGGCCAACCAGCTTGCCTTCCACCACCCTTGGAAGGCCAACCTGTCCGCCTTCCACCATCCTTCGAAGGCCAACCCCCTTTGCCTCCACCATCCTTCGTAGGCCAACCTGTCTGCCTTCCACCACCCTTGGAAGGCCAACCTGTCCGCCTTCCACCATCCTTCGAAGGCCAACCCCCTTTGCCTTCCACCATCCTTCGAAGGCCAACTTGTCTGCCTTCCACCATCCTTCGAAGGCCGACCTGTCCGCCTTCCACCATCCTTCGAAGGCCAACCAGCTTGCCTTCCACCATCCTTCGAAGGCCAACCTGTCCGCCTTCTACCATCCTTCGAAGGCCAACCCCCTTGCCTTCCACCATCCTTCGAAGACCAATCTGTCCACCTTCCACCATCCTTCGAAGGCCAATCTGTCCGCCTTCCACCATCCTTCGAAGGCCAACCTGCTTGCCTTCCACCACCCATGGAAGGCCACCCCTTGCCTTCCACCACCCTTCGAAGGCCAACCGGGCCGCCTTCCACCTCTTCGTGGAAGGACAGCTACCTGGCCTTCCACGGGATTGGAAGGCAAGATAGTTGGCCGTCCACTTCCCTAACTCCCATCTTGACTTCGTCTTCCCACGATCTCCTCCACTCGCCACCCTCATCCCCACTACTCCGATCGCTCCCCACTCCGGCAACTGCCGCGCGCATGACCTCCGACTCTTGACCACTTCCCATTGTTTCTTTAATGATTTACGGGGATTTAGACCCCTATTTTCTCTCATTTTCCCTTCACCTATTTAAACCCTCTATGTCCCCTCGAGAAGGGGGATTCGGAGGGTTGAAGGGGGTTCAGAGGAAATTGAAAGAGTTCAGAGTGGAAGGTTAGGTTGGTCGAGATTGGGAGAGGTTAGGTGGAGTTAAGCGGGCAAGGAGTTGGAAGGCTTCCGGAAGAACTTCAAGCGGGAGAAATCCCTGGCAGTCGACAAGCCGGAGGGATCTTCCGCATTCCAAATGGGCTTATTTTCTTAACTCTCTCCTTATTTTTCTCCTTTCCATTTCATTGCATTCCCACTCTCCATCCACTCCGTAGCATCATCTCCTCCTTTTACTCTTTTTTCTTTTACCACATCACTTTACTTTTCACTATTATCACACGAGCACCTCCATCTGCATGTATGTATGTTAGGATGACCTAGCACCTTTTACCCTCCAGAGGTTTCAAACAAAAAACGGGAGGTGGGTAGCCATAACATATGGTCACCTTCCCTCCCCAAACACCCATCCGGTGCGTCCCCTTTCAATTTTAGCTCGTTTATTTGTTTGCATGAACGGATCCTACATGCCGCAGTTCTAATCGGGCTATTTCTTTTCTTTGTTCATCTCTTCTTTTTAGGGGCTCTTACCACATCTTGTGCGCGGACTACCGAGCTCTCCCCCTTCGGCCGACCGGAGGCAGAGAAGAGGAACCCACTATCCCCGCTCCATCTGAACTCGATCATTCTCACCATCCTGCGGAGGATAGGGACCGTAAGGTAATGCTCCTGGCGATCACATACTTCAATTCCTAACCCTTCCAAATCGCCGCAGTGCTAAGATGAACGGAGAAGCCCTCGCCCGAAGCCCACAGCAGCGGCGGGGACGTTCCGGGCGCCTACAACACTGCTCAATCCACACGAAACGAACTCCTTTACGAGTCAACCTCGACAAGGGGGTTGCTATCGAAGAAAAACCCTGGACAAACCGTCTGTAATATCCTGCTAGCCCCAAGAAGCTCCTGATCTCAATTACTGTTGTTGGTCTGCTCCAATCCACTACTGCCTCAATCTTGGCTGGATCCACTGCAATGCCCTCACCAGAAATGATATGTCCCAGGAAGTGCACCTTATTTAGCCAGAATTCACACTTGCTAAACTTGGCATAGAGTTGGTGCTCTCTCAGAACCTGCAATACCACCTGAAGATGTGTGGTATGCTCTTCCTCAGAAGAAGAGTATACCAAAATATCATCTACAAACACCACCACAAACTGATCCAGGTAGGCCTTGAAGACCCGATTCATCAGATCCATAAAAGCTGCCATAGCATTGGTCAAGCCAAAAGGCATAATCAAAAACTCATAATGTCCATACCGAGTCCTAAAGGCCGTCTTACTAATATCAACCTCACAGATCCTCATCTGATAATACCCTGATCTCAAGTCAATCTTTGAAAACACCTTCGCAGACTGCAACTGATCCATCAGATCATCGATCCTCGGAAGTGGGTACTTGTTCTTTATCGTCACCTGGTTCAGCTGTCTATAATCAATACACAACCTCATAGAACCATCCTTCTTCTTGACAAATAGAACTGGAGCACCCCACGGAGAAGTACTGGGACGAATGAAACCCTTATCCAATAGTTCCTGCAACTACGCCTTCAACTCAGCGAGTTCGGCTGACACCATCCGATATGGGGCCTTAGACAGGGGCGCCGTACCCGGTGCAAGCTCAATAGTAAACTCAACCTCTCGCTGAGGAGGAAGGCCAGGCAACTCCTCAGGAAACACATCTACAAAGTCACAAACTACAGGCACCTCCCAAGGACTGGGACTACCACTAATATCAGTTAAAACAATAGAGGCAAGGAAGGCCTCACAACCACCAACAAGCAACCTCTGGGCCTTAAAGGCAGAAATAAGAATACCTCGAGAAGAGAGCCTAATACCTTGGAAGTAGAAGGTCGGGATGTCCGGAATAGAGAAGCACACCCTCTTCCTGTGGCAGTCCACCTTGGCATAATAAGCCTCCAACCAGTCCATGCCCAAGATGACATCAAAGTCGCGAATGGCAAGCACAACTAACTGGGCAGGTAACTCATGGCCCTCAATGGTCAAGGGAACTTCACTCAAACAGTTATAAGACAACATATAATCCCCAAAAGGAACCCCTACCATCAATCCATCAGATATCTCATCAACGGGTGCAGAAAGAACATCTACGAACTGCTCAGAGATAAAAGAATGCGAAGCACCCGAATCAATTAACACATGCGCGGAGTTCCCAAGGACAGAAAGTGTACCTTCCACCAAGTTAGATGCACGAGCCTCCTTCTTGGTGATAGCTAGAACTCTCCCCTGGGTCCTCGGCTTCTTCTGATCACCTGGCCCCTACCCCTGACCATGCCCCTACGGGCAATACCTCGCCAAATGGCCCTGCTGGCCACAAGTGTAGCACCTTCCAGAAAAAGCAGGACACTGAGTCCCACTGTGAGTACCACCGCAATGTCGACAAGCTACAGGAAGTCTCTGAGCTGTCTCCTGCTGAGCACTGGACACTGACTGAGTCTGCTGGCTCTGTCTGAGTCTGCTATTACCGCTGCTGCCGCTACTGCTGCCACTGCCTCGAAAGAATCTCCTGAATCTGGAGACGAGTGAAGATGATCCTGATATGGACGAAGGAGCTGCTGCCACTGCCTTTCCTCTGCCACGAACTGGCCCCTGAGTAGTCAGTCCCCTTTACCGGGCTGACTGATCATGCTGTGCCTCTACTGCCGCGGCACACCTAACCGCCGATGCCAGATCTGTACAACAGTGGGATGCCACAAAACTCCTCAGATTGTACCTCAGTCCATCCACAAACTTCTCAGTTCGACGCTCCTCGTCTCCTGAGATAAAAGGCACGAACCTCCCAAGCGACACAAACTTTGTCTGGTATTCAAGTACTGTCATGCTTCCTTGGGTTAGTTCCATAAATTCCCTCTCCTTGGCCCTCTGAACATGCCTAGGGAAGTATTGTGCATTGAATTCCTTCACAAAAATCTCCCATGGAATCTCCCTGAGACTCCTATCCGCGTATGACAAACTCTTCAAAGTGGTCCACCAGTCGTAGGCATCATCCTTCAACATGAAGGTAGCCAACGGAGTCCTCTCAACCGCCGCACAATCCATAGTATCAAAAGTCTTCTCCATCTCCCTTAACCAATGAACAGCCTCATCAGGGTCGGGACGACCGGTCAAATGATGTGGCCTCAGCTTCAGGAATCTCTCCAGTGTAGCTGAAGACCCTCCCCGAGCACTGGAACTCTCACTAGGGTCTCGGGTCTGGTATCTAGCCATCGTGTCCATCATAGCCTCCATGAAATGCTCCATACTCGGCCTACCGGCCTCAGATCCACTAGGGACATCTCCCCGCTCTCTAATAACTAGCATCCTCTTTCTAGGAGCCATCTAATTGCCTACAATCACAAAAATCGAAAAGTTCTAATTAGAATCCTAAAACCTACACTACCGTCATGCCTGTACGGGATAATGTAATTATTTGTCAGAATTACAATATTTAACCTAGTTATTCATTTATTTGCCAGACCGAATGCTCTGATACCAATTGTAACGACCCGCCATCCTATAATCGGGGATCCGATTACTAAATGGGTACCGAATCATTAAATTTGTGCCAAACCAGGATCTAGATAAGTCTGGGAAATAAATAATAAACTAAGCTAAACATTCACATTGAATTGAAAAGGAAGTGCAAGAATTAAAAGTTATTACAATGTGACTCGACACAGCAAATGATTACATACTCCAACTGAAAAGAAATAATTAAGCGTACAGGCCAGAAAATAAGATAACAACTACGTCGGGGCATACCCCAGAACAACGGCTGTTGGCGCGCAACCGAAAGCAGCACTCTCCTCGCTAAGCCTGCCCGGCACACCTAACCGCCGATGCCAGATCTGTACAACAGTGGGATGCCACAAAACTCCTCAGATTGTACCTCAGTCCATCCACAAACCTCTCAATTCGACGCTCCTCGTCTCCTGAGATAAAAGGCACGAACCTCCCAAGCGACACAAACTTTGTCTGGTATTCAAGTACTGTCATGCTTCCTTGGGTTAGTTCCATAAATTCCCTCTCCTTGGCCCTCTGAACATGCCTAGGGAAGTACTGTGCATTGAATTCCTTCACAAAAATCTCCCATGGAATCTCCCTGAGACTCCTATCTGCGTATGACAAACTCTTCAAAGTGGTCCACCAGTCGTAGACATCATCCTTCAACATGAAGGTAGCCAACGGAGTCCTCTCAACCGCCGCACAATCCATAGTATCAAAAGTCTTCTCCATCTCCCTTAACCAATGAACAGCCTCATCAGGGTCGGGACGACCGGTCAAATGATGTGGCCTCAGCTTCAGGAATCTCTCCAGTGTAGCTGAAGACCCTCCCCGAGCACTGGAACTCTCACTAGGGTCTCGGGTCTGGTATCTAGCCATCGTGTCCATCATAGCCTCCATGAAATGCTCCATACTCGGCCTACCGGCCTCAGATCCACTAGGGACATCTCCCCGCTCTCTAATAACTAGCATCCTCTTCCTAGGAGCCATCTAATTGCCTAAAATCACAAAAATCGAAAAGTTCTAATTAGAATCCTAAAACCTACACTACCGCCATGCCTGTACGGGATAATGTAATTATTTGCCGGAATTACAATATTCAACCTAGTTATTCATTTATTTGCCAGACCGAATGCTCTGATACCAATTGTAACGACCCACCATCCTATAATCGGGGATCCGATTACTAAATGGGTACCGAATCATTAAATTTGTGCCAAACCAGGATCTAGATAAGTCTGGGAAATAAATAATAAACTAAGCTAAACATTCACATTGAATTGAAAAGGAAGTGCAAGAATTAAAAGTTATTACAATGCGACTCGACACAGCAAATGATTACATACTCCAACTGAAAAGAAATAATTAAGCATACAGGCTAGAAAATAAAATAACAACTACGTCGGGGCATACCCCGGAACAACGCCTGTTGGCGCGCAACCCAAAGCAGCACTCTCCTCGCTAAGCCTGCCTGGAACCCTCACCTTAAAACTGCAGGCGTGAGTCTCAACGAAAAGACTCAGTAGGGATCCTTCGATCCCCAACGCCTACTCACGTACCCACAAGTGCAGTAACACAGCTACAGGTAGAATAAGCAAGTAAAGCTGTAACACAATTCCTAAATTCCGATATAAAACACATGCATTCGAGATGTAACATGCACAACTCTGAAACCATTCTACCAGGGAGCTTACAACCGGCGTCTCGGCAAAACACGCCAACCACACGGCCAAACGCGGGAAACACAGACCCACTGAGACCAAACAGTAACCCCTCGGATAGCACACTAGCTACTCCGGCCCAACTGGCTCTAGGTGGTTTTTGCTTCCCCCAGCACGAGTGACACTCCATAGGTACCACTCCTACACCGGTACTAGCTTACCCCGGGGTACACCAGGTGACCCTCTCTCTAAGCGTCACCCCACCACTCCCACACCGGCGCTGTGTCCCTCCCACACCGACACAAGGTGGCAAGCGCTACAACTGTCACTATAGGTCCACAGTCGCACGAAACACAACACAGTGCGATCCGATCACGTAAAAATCCTCATCTTAGAGTACAATTTCAAACATGCAATTAACCAAACTATCTAACAGTGTGAAGATATGTTAATAGCATGAATTAATGTGATTCTGTCTTGAATCGCGTCGCCCAAGGCCGACGCCATTCAAGCCTCCTAAACTGGTTCATGTGAAATCTGGCCTCGAAAGTGGCCTAAAACACGTCGTCACACATAACCGCCTTTTGAAAGGCGTTGCTATCCCTCGTCGCCTGATAGCGACAGAAACAGGGACAGGCTACGGGGTGATTCCACTTAAAACGCGTCGTCCACGCAAGTCGCATTTTGAAAAGGCATCGCTGTCCCTAGACGCTCATCGGTCTAGAGACAGAGTCTGTTAATTGGGCTAAATCGCGTCGTGGGTGGGAGCTGCCTTTCTAAAAGGCGTCGCTGTCCCTCGACGCCATTTAACCCTCACAGACAAGTTCTTCCTCTGCATCTCCCGATCCACGGGGTGGGATTTCCTCCCCAAAATTCATGTAAAAACACGAAAAACATGGAGAATGGGGAGAAGAACCTAACTACCCATTAAAACATCCAATTTCTCATTTCATGCATTTAGTATTTTCACCCCAAGAACACCCCTAAACATGCTCCAAAGCGGGAAAACATGATTTTTAAATGAAATACTACGGGAATTGTCACCCTACCGGTTACTCGAACTCCTCCTAGCTCGAAGCCGCCAACCCGCCTCGCCCCACGCCGCCGCCAGTACCGCCGAGGACATCGTTACTCCACCGGGACGTCGGTCGCTATCCGGGGAGAAAAACGCCACGGAGGAAATGGTGGTGGTAGTGGTGGGAGTTAGGAGGTCGATGGAGTGGAGGGAGAGATGAAATGGTGGGAGGAAAACAAGGAGAAGGGGGAAAGCGTCGCCGGGTAACCGGAGGAAGAGAGGAGAGAGAAGAGGAAGGAGAGAATGAGGGAAAGGAGGGAGGGTTCGCGAGGTCAACCAGAAGCTGGGCAAAACGCGTCGTGCACGCCCGACGTCTTTCAGATGACAAGACCGAGCTGTACACTGACAAGCCAGGGTCGTACTCTGAATGGCGTCGTCCATCCAGGACGCCATTCAAACGATATGACCGGGGCCGTACTCTCACGACCCAAGGTCAGCCCACGTGGCTCCCACGTGGCACAACCTAAAACACGTCTACGTTGCTGGACGTCGTTTAAACCGCGTCGAGCAGGCTCGACGCGAAACAAGAACCAAGTCTCAACCCCACCAAGGCTCAAACTACGGGATCCGACCCCGAAGACTGACCCGATAACCGGATCCGAAACCTCAATCCTTACACGGGGAATGGATGGCTTAAGAACCCTTTCCAAGTGTGGGCACTCATGGCACAGTCGAATGGAGGCACACTAGGAAGAAAAGTCCTTGTTATTAATATGTCAATTGGTACAATGTCATTTCTTAGTTTTGGAAAGGAAATGACGCTAACTATAATAGGCTCTTAAGTTATCAGAGTTCCAGGTGCGAGATACCTCCTTGCCTACGAGAATGGATAGTCGATACAATCCCTTCCCAAGGACTTCCAAAATGCGATAAGGGCCCTCCTACAACTTTCTCGCGGCAAGTTGTGGCATTGAGGCTTCAGCCTTTCTCAAGGCTAAATCCCCCAGGAGGAATTGCCCTTCACACACTCAAAGGTTGTAGTACCTAGTCATTTTTCGCTAGTATTCTACCATCTTTAGTCTGGCATTCTTCCAGGCATCCAGACGTATGTCGAGATTTTCTTTTAGTTGTTGTTGATTTTCTCATTCGGTGGCTTTGACCCAGAGATTTTCTTTCAGTTGTTGTTGATTTTCTCATTCCTATCTCCAAGGGGATTAGACATTCCGTTCCTTAGATTCGGTAGAAGGGAATCTCTCCGATTGGCACTTGTGCAGTTGTTCAGGGTGACCAAAGGACACTCGGTAGCTCCTCTAAATAGGACTCTGCGGCCTCCTATAATTGAGTCTTAACTCTATGGAGTAATGTTCGATTAACATTTTCTACTAAACTATTTTCATGGGGGATGGGCTACTGACGTGTAGCAATTCTTTATCTTCAGTAGCTCACAGTGTTCGGAAGCAGGTGCTAGCGAGCTATTTTCCATTGTCTGAGACTATGGCTCATGCAATACTAAATCTGCAAATAACGGACTTCTATATGAAGCTCCAAACTGCTTTGTTGGTGATCTTGGCTAGCGCCCATCTCAATCCATTTGTAGAAACAATCGATCACTACAATAACAAACTTCCTTTGTCCTGATGCCTTGGGCAGGAGGCCAAAGATGTCGATTCCCTACCTTGAAAAAGGGCACAGTTCGAGGAGGCTCGTCACGGGGACCATAAGTTGATGAGGGGTTGGTACAAAACGCTGGCACTTGTTGCACTTGTTGGTGTAGTCCATCGTATCTTTCTATAGAGTGGGGCACCACTAGCCTTGACAGAATAGGATGCCAAGTGAGTGAATTGCCCCCTTGGTGGATTCCACACATCCCCTTATGAACCTCCTCTATAGAATTCAAGGCCTCTATCAGGTGGAGGCATTTAAGGAGGGTTTGCAAGAAAGACCTTCCATAGCAGTTGTTCCCAATCAAGGTTAATCGTTAGGCTTTGTTCCTGATGCTCCTCGCCTCTACCCTGTCATCTAGTAACTTCCCATGACTTAGGAAGTCTACTATCGCTTCTATCCATGATGCAGTTTGCCCGATGGCTTGGACAAAATCCCTTTGGATACTGGGTTGTTTGAGTTCCTCAGTGAGCACCGACCGAGAGGGTACCAATCTGACTAGAGAAGCAAGTTGGGATAAGAGTAAGCCTTGTCATTTTACTCTCCCCTAGATCACCTTGAAGTTGTTAAGCCTAACTATTTGGCTCCCAACCACCTGTAGGTACCAGCTCATGTTGGGATCTCGAGCCTTGAATTCTCCTTGTACCTGGCTACTAATTAGGGGTCGGTGAAGATTTTGATGCGTATGGCCCCCATGCTCCGAGCCATGTGAGGAATCGTCTAGAACACAGCAGAAAATAAAATCGATTCCTATGTATCGGCTGCTGGGATCGTAAGACGGACATTAAAATATAAACGCGGGAAGAACGGTTCTTCACCTTTGCGGGGTTTCGAAACTCCCGTAGATGATTCCGACTCAGTAATCGTGCACGCGCACGATCTCTAGAGGTATCCACACGAGCTCCCGCTGCAGACGCGATTTCCTCCTCGACTTGAGTGCTCCGACCAGATCTCAAATCCACCATGCGCGGAGAGAGACAGATCTACTCCAAGAGAGAGAGAAGGAGAGAGAGAGAGGAGATAGAGAATCTCGGGTCAGTAATTCGTCCAACTAACTTTTTACCCCTCCCCCTTGGCCTCCTTATATAGAAATAAGGATAAGCACAAGGATTAATCCTCATGATTATCCAAGAGTTTGGCCTTTGATAAATCTCCATTAAATCTTCATGTTTATCCTGCGGCTTTTCATAAAAACCCAGATAAGCATGAAATTTAACGTCTCTCACCGTCTGACGAGAACTCTTATGTGTGTGACCCTCTAGGCCCATATATCAGTCCAGTTTCAGGCCCATTAAACTTAGAACTGATTCTAGAGTTTAATATTTATTAATTAACATTTAAACATCATATGTTAAATGATTAATTTAATAAACAAGTGGATTATCATCTGATGATTAATTCACTTGGCCTTCTGATCATGAACAGCACCAAACACTACCTCATGATCCCAGAAGATATAAGGGATACTGTTCCCTTCAATTGAACCTTTCCGTCTGCAGATACCGCACAGATAAAATCATTCACTCATGCAATGTCCCAATAACGCAAGGGTATGGTTTTATAGTCAAACCCTCTTTTGCATTATCCAGATGGATTCCAGTACTCAGTTAATATCTAGAAAGACATCTCTTTCATTTGACCCTGGCCAGGGATTTCTGTGTACACATCCATAGGACATTCTCTCTCCAGTCTTATACCAAGAGTGAGTGATCCCTTGTTGTTCACTCAATTACCTTCGCAAGCTTTCCACTGTATCTGAAAGACCGACTATCGTGGACTTAATGGTTAAAGTCCACAAGTCAGAGAATCAAGATACAATGGTCCACAAACAAGGTATCATTGGTGACTCAGGTCAAAGGACCAACTGTGCTACAGCAACGATTGAATTCCCTGGTTGACTAATAGGTATAATTACCATCCATGAATTCTTATTTGGGTCTGTTCAGTGAACTCATTCTCTAATGAGCACCCACATGTTTGTCTTAGTGTCACCACACGAGTGAATGTGAGATCATTCACCCTCATCACATGAGCAGACATAACTTGTGTCGATCTTATCGGATATTTAATGTCCATCTCAAATATCCTATGATCGAGAACTGTTTAAGACAAGTGACTGAGGATATTGATCTCACTATCATGATCTCATCATGATTCAATATCCCATACATTTGTCTACGGACCTTCATTATGATAGTTAATTTGCTAGAACTATAAATGAAGAAATGATTGCCTTTATTAATATTTTGAACTAGAATGTACAATGATTGGCTTAGAGGCCACCCAATTCTAACATTCTCCCACTTGGACTATAGCCAATCACCCATGTGTCTAAGTCCCATAGACTTAAGGTGACGTTCTAAATTGTTTTGAGACAATGGCTTAGTCAAGGGATCTGCTACATTATCTTCAGATGAGACTTTCTCAACTACTATATCTCCTCGGGCGATGATCTCACGAATGAGATGAAATCGTCTCAGAATGTGCTTTGACTTCTGATGTGATCTTGGCTCCTTCGCTTGAGCTATTGCCCCATTGTTGTCACACAATAATGGAACATGATCTGAAATGCTTGGAACTACTCCAAGTGCCGAGATGAACTACTTCATCCAAACCGCCTCCTTGGCCGCTTCAGCTACAGCAATGTATTCTGCTTCGGTCGTCGAATCTGCAGTTGTCTCTTGTTTGGAACTTTTCCAACTTACTGCACCTCCATTTAATATGAACACGAATCCAGACATGGATTTGCTATCATCCATATCCGACTGGAAACTCGAGTCAGTAAACCCTCGAAGTTCCAAGTCGTTTCCTCCATAAACGAGAAATAGATCCTTAGTCCTTCTTAAGTATCTAAGGATACATTTCACCGCCTTCCAGTGTTCCTCAGCTAGATCAGCCTGATATCTACTAGTGACACTTAGTGGGTGTGCCGCATCAAGCCTAGTACATAGCATTGCATACATGATAGATCCTATTGCCGATGCATAAGGAACTCTATCCATATATGCTCTCTCTTCAGATGTCTTGGGAGACATTCCTTTAGAAAGATAAATTCCATGTCTCATTGGAACGAAGCCTCTCTTGAAATTTTCCATGCCAAACCTTTTGACTATGGTATCTATGTACATAGATTGGGATAAGCCAGGCATCCTTTTGGACCTATCTCTATAGATCCTTATTCCCAGAATATAGGATGCTTCTCCCAAATCTTTCATGGAGAAGTTTTTGGATAACCAAGTCTTTACTGATGACAACATTCCTACATCATTCCCAATGAGTAGAATGTCATCAATGTAAAGCACTAAAAAGGTAATTGCGCTCCCACTAGTCTTTTTGTATACACAAGGTTCATCTTCATTCTTAATGAAGTCATAAGATTTGATTGCTTCATCAAATCTTAAATTTCAAGTTCGGGATGCCTACTTTAATCCATAAATGGATCTTTGCAGCTTGCATACCTTGCTTGAATGCTCTTTGGAAGTGAATCCTTCAGGTTGTATCATATACACCTCTTCTTGAAGGTTCCCATTAAAGAATGCTGTTTTCACATCCATTTGCCATATTTCATAATCATAGAATGCAGCGATAGCAAGAAGTATTCTGATTGACTTAATCATGGCAACTGGAGAAAAGGTTTCGTCATAGTCAATGCATTGCCTTTGACGATATCCTTTTGCTACCAGCCTTGCCTTGTATGTGTCAATCTGTCCATCTGTCCCGATCTTTCTTTTAAAGATCCATTTACTGCCAATAGGTACTATACCTTCTAGCAGATCAACCAAGTTCCAAACTTGGTTGGCATACATGGACTGAATTTCAGAATTCATTGCCTCTTGCCATTTTTCTGATTCTTGACTATTTATGGCTTCTTGGAAGGTTTGAGGATCATTATCCTCATTTAAGTGCACTTTTGGCTTGCCATCATCGATATGTCCAACATATCTTTCAGGCTGCTTAGGCACTCTACCTGATCTGCGAACCTTTTGTGTATCATCTTGAACAAGTTCTTGAGTCATTGGTTCAGTGGATGAACTAGTGTTGATTTGTGAGTCTAGAATTTCTTCCAGTTCTATCTTGCTCCCACTGTCTTCTTTTGAAAGATATTCTTTCTCTAAGAAGACAGCTCTTTTTGCGACAAACATCCTTTGATCGCTGGGCTGATAGAAATAATATCCAAAAGTCTCTTTTGGATATCCCACAAATCTACATCTCTCTGTCCTGGAATCCAGTTTGTCTGGATCATGTCTTTTGACATGTGCAGGACAACCCCAGACTCTAACATGCTTAAAGTCTGGTTTCTTTCCTTTCCATATCTCATATGGAGTGGAAGATATTGACTTACTTGGAACTTTGTTCAACAGATATGCAGCAGTCAACAGTGCATATCCCCATAAAGATATTGGAAGTTTAGCATAACTCATCATTGATCGTACCATATCTAATAGAGTACGATTTCTCCTTTCCGATACACCATTTAATTGTGGTGTATAGGGAGGAGTCCACTGAGACAAAATACCATTATTCTTTAGATATTGTGTGAATTCTGTACTTAAGTATTCACCCCCTCGATCTGATCGAAAAGTTTTGATACTCTTTCCAGTCTGGTTCTCAACTTCATTTTTAAACTCTTTAAATTTCTCAAAGACTTGTGATTTATATTTCATTAAATATATGTAGTCATATCTTGAGAAATCATCTGTAAATGAAACAAAGTATGAGTAACCACCCATAGCATGAGTGGGCATTGGACCACATACATCACTATGTATTAGTTCCAATAAGTCCTTAGCTCTGTCTCCATGTCCTGAAAACGGAGCTTTGGTCATCTTTCCCATGAGACAAGCTTCACAGGTTGCAAATGATTCATAATCAAATGGATCAAGATATCCATTCTTTTGCAACTTAATGATTATGTTCTCATTTATATGACCTAGCCTACAATGCCATAGGTACGATTTATTCACATCCTTATCTATTTGTTCAAGAGATTTATTTACCAGACAAATATCATATGAAATATCAAGTAAATATAATCCATTTAATAAATATCCAGAAGCAAACAATTTGTCTCCTTGATAAATAAAACAACTTTTATTCTCTAGTTTCATAGAATATCCTTGTCTATCTAAACATGAAATAGATATGATATTCCTAATAATGGTCGGAACATAATAACAATCTATCAGTTCCAATGAATCTCCTGACGGCATCTGAAGTCTTGCTGTCCCCACAGCTAACGCAGCAACTTTTGCTCCATTCCCAAGCCTCAGATCTACGTCTCCGCGGTTCAATCTTCTTTTACTTGTTAGCACCTGCAAGTTATTGCAGATATGAGAAACACATCCAGTATCTAATACCCAAGATGTTGAATCTCTATAAGACAAGTTAAGATCGATCATGAGTATACCTGAAGCTTCACCAAGCTTCTCCTTTGCTTTTTCTGCTAGATAAATCTTGCAGTTTCTCTTCCAGTGACCATCTTTATGGCAGTGGAAATACTGACCTTTGTCATTGACTTTAGCTTTGTCCTTTTGAACCGCCGGTTTGCTTTTCACTAGCTTCTTAGGCTTACCTTTCTTAAAGGTCTGTCCAGCTTTTCTTTTCTTGTTGGTCTTACCAACAAGCATTACATTTGGCTTATTTTTCTGGATAGTGCCTTCTGCTGTCTTCAACATGTTAAGCAGCTCAGCCATTGTAACTTCAATTTTGTTCATATTGAAGTTGATAATGAATTGTGAAAATGAATCTGGAAGGGACTGTAGGATTAAGTCGATGCTCAGGTCATTGTTCATAACAAAGCCGAGCACTGCAAGCCTCTCAATCCACTCTATCATCTTGAGCACATGAGCTTGCACAGATGTGCCTTCGCTCATTCTGGTCCTGAACAATTTCTTAGATATCTCATATCTTTCTGTTCTGGATTGTTCACCAAACAACTCTTGTAGGTGATTCAGAATGGACTTAGGTTCTATGTTATCATGCTGTCGTTGCAGTTCATTGTTCATTGAAACAAGCATGTAACACTGGACTTTGACAGAGTCCTCCTTCCAATTTTCATACATCATTAATTCATCCTCGTTAGCATTTTCACCGGGTTGCATTGGATCTGGTTGATCTAGGACATAGGCTAGCTTTGCACACCTGAGGACAATCTTCAGGTTGCGTAACCAGTCAATGTAATTAGGTCCCGTGAGTTTGTTTGCATCAAGCATGCAACGAAGGGGGTTTGGTGACGACATAGCGACCTACAAGGAAATATATATAAAAATGAGCAGATAGTTCTTAAAATCTGATTTAGGATTTTAAATCTAGATTTAGGCTCCCACTATTTTCGGCGATCTGTATGACCCTCTAATATACAGAACGGGAGATTCCGGTGATCTCCTAGTGGGGATCAGAATCCTTCGGGCAACATGCATGTGACCTTGTGGTAGCACAATAAATCACATCAAGTCCCTTAGGCAGTCAACTCTTGACAATTGCAACATTTGCAATATCCGATCAATTTAACCCCTGAATCAGAATGACCTTGTGGTAGCATAACAAATCAAATGATTCAGTTAAGTTTATCCATCATTACTTATATAACATGAATTCATAGTGCAATCCTTGTGGTAGCACAACAAAACTACACTATTTGTCCATTCATCTTAATGACATCACATGTCGTAGACCTAGGTTAACTTCTAAATCAAATAGACCTTGTGGTAACACAACAAATCCATTTGAGATAAGAATTATCCTAAGATCTATAATGATGGTGGGTTACGTGGATTATTCTGAATATCTCACGTTTACAACTTAAATTTTAAAAGAGGGTTTTGAGTTGATTTATAAAAATCGTGCTATCAATAGTATTTCGATTTGAAGTATCATTATACTTAATAGAAATATATATATGATAGCATAGACTACAAATATCACATATATGCAGAAACATTAAATAGAGATGATCATGGACTGCTTATGCTACTATGGAATCATCGGAGCCAAACGATGATCCATAATAGAATCCTAATGTGAAAACAGCAACACTGGTTCCATTTGATGCAAGTCCTTCCTCCAGAGGTGTCTTCAGAAGATCCCATCCTCTAAGCTTAATCCAAAACATTTAAATATGAAATTCAAGACACGCAGGTCCATAAATGTACATTTAAATAATAAGAAACCTTGATCTTATCAAGGGGAGTACAATCTTACAAGAAGGAAGGTAAAAAGTACATTTGGATTAAGAGAGAGGAGGACATGCAGGTCCTATTTAAAATACAAAATGAAATAAGCATCGCATTCATCCACATCATTCATCACATGAAAATACTAAGTCCATGATCATCCCACCATAAAACACATCACATGCATCACAATCATCACATAATTGCAGTCTGGTATTAAATTTATATAAATATAAAATTATAATACCAATTAGTTTTCGAAATAACATTTATTTCATCATTATCAATAATATTCAAAGCATTATTGACTAATGAAATAACTAAACTATTCAGTTAATCTAATTACTAATTCAAACAATTTGAACTGATAAATAAAATCAAGTTATGCATAAAATCAGTTTAAAACATTTTTAAACTTAATTGATGAATTAGAGAAGTCAATTATCTAAAATAATTTTAAATAATTAACTAACACCCTATTAACAATAAAGTCCTTTAATTGAATTAACAGTTATTAAACAGTTTAATAATCTGTTAATAATCATAAAAATAATTAATAACAATTATTAATTATTCCTATAATTTTTCTGTTTTAAAAATAATTTTAAAACGGGTTGAAAAGGGCTTAAAATGGGCTAATAAAGGGTTATAGGGGGGTAAACAGTTATTAAAACATTTTTTAATAATCATAAGAAATGGGCCCAGCCCATTAGGGCCAATTGGCCCGGACCCGGGCCCTGGCTCGGCCAGGGGCTGTGGCCCGGCCAGACCCGAGCCCTGGCTCGGCCAGGGGGTCCGGCCCGGCCCCCGCCCGGTCCGACCGGGTCGGGACCGGCGGCCCGCTCCTCTTTCCCCTTTACCTGCAAACCTGCAGAAACCCTAAAGCTCCACGAACAGCGGCGGCTGGAGGCGTTGGGGCGCCGGCGGCCAGCCCCCCGGCGGCGGCGCCGGCGATGTGCCCGGCGTCGGCAGGGCCGCCATCGACCTCTAATGGGGTGAAGACCAAGCCCAAAATTCCTTAAAAAAATCTGATTTTTCAGGTTTCAAAAACCCGAGTTTGGGCTCGATTTTCAGGACCTCCAAGGGTACTCCGGCGCCGATCTTGGTAACCGGTGGATAGAGGTGACTATCCTCTATGGATCCGGAGTCTCGGTCGGCCATCCCAACGTTTGGGAAGCCGATTGAAGCCACCAAAAACACCCCGTTCATCGTCCCACAAAGAACTCCGAAAATCCCAAATAAAATCCGGGATCAAATCCCAACAAGTTTTAGACCTTCTAAAAATGTGGGAACGATTCCCAGATTTTAAAATAATTTTTAGCCCAAGAACACGTACAATACGGGTTCTTCACGCATAACAAGAAAATCACGCAAAACGATGCCGTTTTACGATCGAACCAACAACCTAGCTCTGATACCACTGTGAGGATTCGTCTAGAACGCAGCGAAAAATAAAATCGATTCCTATGTATCGGCTGCTGGGATCGTAAGACGGACATTAAAATATAAACGCGGGAAGAACGGTTCTTCACCTTTGCGGGGTTTCGAAACTCCCGTGAATGATTCCGACTCGGTAATCGCTCACGCGCACGATCTCTAGAGGTATCCACATGAGCTCCCGCTACAGACGCGATTTCCTCCTCGACATGAGTGCTCCGACCAGATCTCAAATCCACCATGCGCGGAGAGAGACAGATCTACTCCAAGAGAGAGAGAAGGAGAGAGAGAGAGGAGATAGAGAATCTCGGGTGAGTAATTCGTCCAACTAACTTTTTACCCCTCCCCCTTGGCCTCCTTATATAGAAATAAGGATAAGCACAAGGATTAATCCTCATGATTATCCAAGAGTTTGGCCTTTGATAAATCTCCATTAAATCTTCATGTTTATCCTGCGGCTTTTCATAAAAACCCAGATAAGCATGAAATTTAACGTCTCTCACCGTCTGACGAGAACTCTTATGTGTGTGACCCTCTAAGCCCATATATCAGTCCGGTTTCAGGCCCATTAAACTTAGAACTGATTCTAGAGTTTAATATTTATTAATTAACATTTAAACATCATATGTTAAATGATTAATTTAATAAACAAGTGGATTATCATCTGATGATTAATTCACTTGGCCTTCTGATCATGAACAGCACCAAACACTACCTCATGATCCCAGAAGATATAAGGGATACTGTTCCCTTCAATTGAACCTTTCCGTCTGCAGATACCGCACAGATAAAATCCTTCACTCATGCAATGTCCCAATAACGCAAGGGTATGGTTTTATAGTCAAACCCTCTTTCGCATTATCCAGATGGATTCCAGTACTCAGTTAATATCTAGAAAGACATCTCTTTCATTTGACCCTGGCCAGGGATTTCTGTGTACACATCTATAGGACATTCTCTCTCCAGTCTTATACCAAGAGTGAGTGATCCCTTGTTGTTCACTCAATTACCTTCGCAAGCTTTCCACTGTATCTGAAAGACCGACTATTATGGACTTAATGGTTAAAGTCCACAAGTCAGAGAATCAAGATACAATGGTCCACAAACAAGGTATCATTGGTGACTCAAGTCAAAGGACCAACTGTGCTACTGCAACGATTGGATTCCCTGGTTGACTAATAGGTATAATTACCATCCAGGAATTCTTATTTGGGTCTGTTCAGTGAACTCATTCTCTAATGAGCACCCACATGTTTGTCTTAGTGTCACCACACGAGTGAATGTGAGATCATTCACCCTCATCACATGAGCAGACATAACTTGTGTCGATCTTATCGGATATTTAATGTCCATCTCAAATATCCTATGATCGAGAACTGTTTAAGACAAGTGACTGAGGATATTGATCTCACTATCATGATCTCATCATGATTCAATATCCCATACATTTGTCTACGGACCTTCATTATGATAGTTAATTTGCGAGAACTATAAATGAAGAAATGATTGCCTTTATTAATATTTTGAACTAGAATGTACAATGATTGGCTTTGAGGCCACCCAATTCTAACAAGCCATCCCTATGCCCGATAGGAGCACTTCATACTATGCCATGTTGTTGGAGGCTGGAATCTTGAACTACATGGCGTAGTGCAGCTCGATCTCTTCGGGGGACATCAATACTAACCCTACACCACTGTCGGTTGCACAGAAGGAACCACTGACATACCACTCCCATGTTGGGCCAAGAGTTGTCATGCTTGCCTCCTACGTCAGAATTATGCATTCTGCTACAAAGTTGGTGAGTGCCTGGCTTTTATGGCGGTCCTATGTTGAATTCGCCTAACTCTACTGCCCATTTGACTAGGCATCCCAATGCATCATGGTTCTGTAGAATCCTCCTTAGGGGCTGGCTTATGAAGACAATGATAGGGTGAGCCTAGTAATATGGGCGGAGTCGTCTAGCCGAGTGTATCAATGCTAGGACGAACTTTTCGACAGTCGTATACTGCAGCTTGGGACCTTGTAGGATCTTGCTGGTGTAGTAAATTTGGACTCCGTCTTCTCTCATAAACACAGAGCTCAGCAAGTGGGGAGTAACTGAGAGATATAAAAAAAGATACTCTCTGGTAGTGGGCTTCGATAGGATAGGAGGTGAAGCGAGGTAGCATTTTAGCTCCTAAAAAGCATCTTCTCATTCTTGGGTCCACTTGATTTTGCCCTTATTTCTCGACTACATTCGGATACCTTGCAGCATCTTGAACAAGAGAAAATGTCCATTCAGCTGCTCGAGAAAGGAAATGGCTGAGTGCAACTATTCTCCCAATTAGGCATTAGATGTTGCAGATCTTGTCAGGGCATTGCATGTCCTGAATGGCCTGGAGTTTTTCTGAGTTGGCCTCAATGCCCCTATTGGTGACCATAAACCCCATGAATTTTCTCGATCTAACCCCGAATGCACATTTGGAAGGATTTAGTTTCATGTCATATCTCCTAAGTGTTTTGACGATCTCGGCCAAGTCGGAGTGATGGTCAGTGGCTTTCGGGCTCTTTCCCAGCTTGTCATCTATGTAAACTTCCATGTTTCTCTCGAGTTGAAACTCAAACATTAAATTTACCAAGTGTTGGTAGGTCACTCTGACATTCTTGAGGTCGAACAGCATCCTGGTACAGTAGTAGATGCCCAAGTCAGTGATGAATGTCGTCTTCTCCTTATCGGTCGGGTTCATATGGACTTGGTGATATCCGGAGTAGGCATCTAGGAAACTCAACATTTCATTGAGCCGATCAGCTAATTGATATTTGGCAAAGGGTAGCAGTGCTTTAGGGTGGCCTTATTCAGGTCGGTGAAGTCCATGCATATGCACCACTTTCGTTTGCCTTTTGGACTAGGATCACATTGGCAAGCCACTCTAGATATTGAACGGGCCTGAGTAGACCAGTTTTCAGCCCTTTTGTGACTTGATCCCAAACCACTTCTTGTCGCTCGAGCGTACATTTCCTCTTCTGTTGTTGGATCGACTTACACTCGGGAAGCAGGTTGAGGTGGTGCACCGCCATCTCGGGAGAGATGCCCGAGAGGTCTTCCTCGGACTAGACAAAAACATCTTGGTATTGTGATAGGAAGGATCGAGCCCAGGTGGATGATCCTGTTGGGGTCTTCTCCTAACTAGTTGTTAAGGAGGTCCTTGACAGGAGTCGCAGTCTTGGGTTTCTCTCTTGGCTCTAAGGAAGTTCGGCTACTTCTTGCTTGTCCTGTCCTCTTAAAGAGATAAGATAGTGGCGGCATGCTTCCTCCTGATTCTCCTTTGCCTCTCCAATATCGAAGGGAGTCGAGAACTTCAACTTTTGATGGGATGATAAGGGGACTTCCGTAACTCCTCCGATGATGCCCCTACCAATGATGGCATTGTAGGTGCTTATCTTTCGGATGATCATGAAGTTGGCAACAAAGGTGACCTTTCGTGGTGCGGTCCTGAGGGTTACGACTGAATGTACTCCAATCGGTGGGACGACATTTCTTGGGAAATCAAAGAGTGGAGTCTGCATCGATCAGGTAGGGGAACATCAACACCCATCCGGAGAAAGCAGTCATAACTGATTTGGGGCCACTCCCCCCATCCACTAAGATGCTGCAAACTTTACATTTGTTTACAGTCACAGTCACGGCGAGTGCATCGTCATCAGAGATGATCACTCCCTCTAAATCTTAATCCGAAAAAATGATGGGATCCTTCATCCGGTTGTTTACAACGACTTTCTCATATTCTCATATTCGGGGCTTGCAGGACGACAGTCCTTTGAACAACATGATCTCGAATGCCCTGAGTAATAGCCGTAACAACTAAGGACACCTCAAGTTTGGAGACTCAGAGGGCTTCATCATGGAACCTAGAGATGTAGTCCATGAAGGACTCTCCACGCCTTTGCTCAATAGCCACTAGGCTGGCCGATGACTTTTTTCAATAAGCGCCCGCAAAGTGGTCCCATAACAGTTTCTTGAATTGTCCAAAGAAGCGGACAGACATGGGAGCTAAGGAGGAGAATCACACTTGTTCGATCTCAACCAAAGTGGTGGCGAAGGTGCAACAGCGAACGGCATCTGGGACCCTATGTAGCCTCATGTGAGACCTAAAGTTATTGAGGTGAGTCTTAGGATCCTCCTACCCATCGTAAGTGTTAAGGTTGTTGACGGGCAGCTTCTTGGGGATCGGTACGTCAAGGATCTCCTGAGAAAAGGGGGAGAAATCCTCTTCTTTGTCGGTAGGGGAGGAAGGGCGTCTCTCTCAGAGTAAGTTCTCGAGGCATCTCTCTCTCTACTCCAGCTGACATTCTCACTCGTTGAGCCGCCTTTCCAACTCGCCAATGCTCCAATCTATGGCTGGGTTCACTCGAGAAGAGTGGAGCCTTGACGACGCATTGGAGTGGTGGATTTGGCCTCTATTGCCTCCTTCATGTCTGGGGGATGCGCAGTTCAAACCAACAACTCCCAAGCAAGCGAGACGAAGGATGTTGTAGTGAATCTCTCTATCAAGTATGAGGAAGCGTCCGTCGACACTTTGAACCCTTGCCACCTTCCGGGGGCTTTAGTAGTTGTTTCACCTCATAGGGAGCACCTACCTAAGGTGCAACACCTGCTTCAGGTGTAGGTAGACGTTTCCCTCAATCAATGGGCTCAAATCGTGGGCCATTCAGTGACTATTGCTGGACCACTCACTAGGGGGCCTGAGGGGAAGGGATGTATAAGTATTAAGGTATGCGCACATTCAGATCCAAAAAATCTCCAGTCACAATCTCCTTTGATTTAAGAATCTGACTTAGGTATCAAAGGACCTTTCCCCTACCTAGGCGTGGGACCCCCTGACTGCTCTCTTCTCCTCAAGAGCATCATCTGAGAAACTAGTGATCTCGGGGCTTACCACTTGAGGTGCTGGCTTCTTCAGGGATAAGCTATCTCGGGAACTAGAGCCCTCCTATTGTAGGTCCCGACCATTAGTTTACCTATTGGGGAGCCTGGAGAAGTCTATGTGATGCCAAAACCCAATTGCCCCTCGTCTATATTTGAAGTTCTTATTAATTCTAGAGTAATTCAGAATAGATTATTCTCACTTGAATATCATATCCGTATAACCAAAATGAATAAGTCAAAAAAACTTGGATAAGCCATCCCATTGTAGGTTTTATTTGAATACCAGAGAAGGCCTAGTGGAATGTGTTCAGTTATTAATCTTCCAAGTAAAGACCATGTTCCTACTCTAACCATGCCTCTCTATTTGTTGTGACGTCTTTTGTAGCCTTGTAAAAATACTAAGGGTTAGTAATCTTCGTTTTACTATCATAGCATTTTCATCAGAGAAACACTAGTCGCATTCCTAGACGATGTTACCCCACTTGACCGTGAGTTAAAATAAAAATAATAATAATATTTTTTTAAAGTCATTCCAAACGTATCCCCAGTTTGTGATTGAATGATCTAAATGTTTTTGAAAAGTTAAAACATCGTTACTGGGTTGGGCCCGTTAAGATTGCTTTTTACTGCTTATTGTGGCTTGATTTTTTTTTTTTGATTTTTTTGATTTTTTGGATTATTCAATTGGATCTGTCTGTAGAGACATGTAAGTATGGACTACTACCGACTTAACAAAAAATAAAAAGTGTTTTTGAGTAAGGTGCATAACAAAAAGGAATTTAAAACTTTTTTAGGTTTTTTCCTCATGTCCACATATTCGTATAACCCAACCTCCAATTTGACTACTCAAATAATTTGAAAAAATCAAAAATTGAATTGCAATGAGTAGTAAAAAAATGATCTTAATGGGTCATGTCTAATAATTACTTTTAATTTTTCAGATATATTTGGGTCGTCTGATCATGATCAGAGATCGGACTGTACAGATATGTGAGATATGGTAGGACTGACCTTTTTGTACACTTTTAGTGTGACAGCGCCATGCAATGCAGCAAAGTGTTACTTTTTTTTGTATTTAATTTTTGCTGCACTTCCAAGCAGCACAGTGCATTATTAGGTCCACATCTCTTGGGTCCCAATCCACATGGCTAGCCCGCAAATTAAGATGAGGCCAAGTGACCTAATGAAAAGGAAACCTAGTATAGTAACCGGCCAAGTGACCTAATGAAAAGGAATGGCCCTTCTTGTATGGTCCAATCAGGTCACTTTCATCGGAAACATGGGACAGCAAACGATACTGTTAGGGAACTGACTTGAGTTTTTCTTCGTCTAGGCGGCAACACTAAAAGTCCTTTTGTTGTTCTTTCAATCGTTAAAAAAAAAAAAAAAAAAAAAAGAGCAAACCCATAAGGGCTACATTTGATTCTGGATAGTTCTAGGGTGAATTCGACACAATTTTACTAAAAGATACCGATCTCAGCTCATAGCCCTGGACTTGGCCACATTTCAATTTGTCAATAAGCCGGACCATGGTCCATGCAGCTTCCGGATGCACCCAAGTACTCAAAACTGCCGGTCCCATAGCTTAACATAATTCCTAAAACGTCAGCTCTAGTAACTTACCTAAACAATTCAAAATATAAGTAAAGATCCTGGATACCTTTGGTCTCACAACCAACTTTGTTATTGTATGTGTCTAACTTAAACTAGATGATAAAAGAACCCTCCAGCACGAAACCAAGAATTAAATAGCTGAAAATTCTTTACCCCTAAAATCTTAAAAGATCCAAAATGGCCACAACACTCCCAAGCCGCAAAAAATCAGCCAAAATCGTAGAAATATCCTCCTAGCCCTAAAACAAAACCAAAATGATCGTCATGCCCTTCAAGCCATACAAAATGACCAAAATGTGCTCAGATCCTAAAACCACTTAAAATCTCATAGAATAACACTGAAACCTTAAATTCTCTAGAGCTTCTAGAATCCTTGCACTGGCAAAACAAAAATATCCTTCTAATCCAAAAACATCAAAAAGTCACCCTAAAACTCTTTACCGTGCAAGGATTCTAGAAGTTCTGGAGAATTTAAGGTTTCAGTGTTATTCTATGCGATTAAATAATCTACGCTTCGTATGTAACACATTCCTCAAAGTGCAAAGATCAAATACGATGCTAAGAAGATATGTTCCTTTGCGAATTCTTACGGATGCTCTTAAGAATTTATTTCACATTTTTTTGTCTCATTCTGCATTACTTTTCACAACGTCCTGAAATTTGAAGTGTCAAAGAATTTCCTGCAATTATGTACCTGTCACATTCGATATTTGGACAAGAACCCCCCGATAAACAAAAGTTCTTTTGACTGATTCATTGCACCAAGGAGAGAGAAAGATATGGATAGAACGAAAGAGAGTTTGAGAGAGAATAGGGATAGTTGGAACCTTTTTTAATGGTATTTAAAACCAAAAGGTGATAACATAACAAGATGGCACAAACTGTGATGATATAGACATATTTTTGCGAGTACTGCAATAGGTTCAATTTTCCTTTTTGAGTCCTTAAAGCATACTATTAGGAAGTCCCAGTTTCACGGGTTTAAATTGAACATAAAGATTGTCTTTGTACATGACATCCTATAACCCTTTTAGCTATTTAATGCTACAATTTCAGTTTGCTATCCCAGACTCCCGTCAATGCCCTCGAAGACCATGTCCGCCACCGGACCATTAAGGCAGTTTTCAAATGACGCTAGCCACAGGGCTCTTAAGTGTAACATCTACACACGTCTTCTCGGAAAAAAAGGGGAAAACAAGAAAAAACAAAACACCTCACTATCCCATTGACTTGCTCGGCAAGACATCAAAGCATGTTACAATCGCAGGGAAATCATACTATTGGACCAAATGTGCAGAGAATTCATCAGAGACTAGGGAACTCAAAATACCGCTATGGCAAACACACGCTAGTTAATCATCAGAATGTACATTCCTCCTACGAGAACACTTAATGCGATTCCGATTGGACAGTGGTCCAAGAGTTGTCCAGCTTCTCTTGTGCGTAAATCTCCTATGAGCACAGAAATATCATGATCACTTTCCCGAGCTTAGCCATCAAGCATTCGTCTACTGAAAATGATCGACAGAAAGCACTACTCAACAGAAGACTTGCACAGATTTTGTGGCACTTCAGATTCTGTCTATGATTCATGGAGTGCCTATCCACGGGGCACATCTCTGTTCAAATAATTTGAAAAGTAAAGGAAATGAAAAAAAAAGAAGAAAACAAACAGCAATGAACATTTCCTATGGGTGCAGAAATGAACTTCTTAAAATGGCGAAGGCCCTTTAAGCTTACATACATGTGAATGAAAATTTTACCACCCTCACAAAACCCACATTTTTCGTTTCCTCTATAAACCCAAAGAATAATTCTCACAATAGAAAAAATGGAACGTATATCCTGTTGACATGAGATTAGCAAATCAGGTTAGTTTCCACTCATGTAAACTGAAACATCGTGGCCTTAACTATGTTGGGAATCAGAGCCTCCATTTTGATATTTTTCAAGGAGTATAGTACAGTTGTTCATTGTTCGTGCATCCAATAGACTATGGTTCCACAGCTTGATCATGAATAACCTCCAACACCTGATCACTCGCATGAAACATCAGATAATAGGTCAGCAAATGACATGAAACTTAAGGAATACAAAGTTGTTATAGGTCGTTTGTAAAATCTGTATGATAATTCATTATATTTATGGCTATGTTTGGATGAAGACGAGCCTGATAGCATCACCAGCCTTTTTTGTACCCGAGGCAAACAAGCTTGAAACAAAACATATAGGAATTTGCAATGCCAAAGCAGAGTAAAAAAAACAAATGTAAGTCCATGAAAGTGTTTCCTAACCAGTAGGGTGATACTCTTCTACTCTTCCCTCCATCTTCTGGGTTTACTTCAGGGATGTTAACTACAAAATGAAGCATATTTAAGGGGAGACTCGCTGCAACAGTTTTCTTGGATCAAATGCATAAAAGTTTCAGTTCTGACTCAAGAACATGCTGTGAAGTATAAATTGGGCTAACACTGACTGCCGACCGTATAAGCTCTGATCAAGGACAACCATGGTGACCAAACAACTTCCGCCTCCCCCTTCTAAGTATCCATGTGAAATAGAAGGTCTTTGACAGCAGCTTCATTGAATTGACAGCAGTTTCATTGAAGCTATGAACCAAAAATCTATTATCCCTAGGCTCCAAACATCCCACCTTTTGCCTCCAAAATCACCCTTCTCAAGGAAAATTTTCAAAACAGGGGCAGAAACAGACCCTTTACTCACCCTCCCACCAATGCCTTTTTTAAGAGACCCATATTACTCCTGAAAGATGGGACACCATGGTACCACCACAGGAACTCAGACATCGTATAACTCCCCATCTTTCAGATCAAACCAGGACTCCATGAACTTCAATACATACTTTGACTCTTCCAGACACCTAAAACTCATATGCCCTAACTTCCTGCAAACCCAACAAACAAGGGCATTGTGGCAACGTGCTGCTCTATAATCTCCAGACATCTCGAGCAACAACCAAATAGGAATGCCGCAGAATCCCCACCTAAGGCTCTTGTCCTCGACTTTTCTTCAAACCTGTGCTCCAATTTGCCGATGAGATCTTCAGAGAAGCCTCACTGCCTCCCGCTCCCTCCTTGCCACTCCCTAACAGGCCATCCTTAGTGCTCCCCTCTACCACCCAAACATCCCTCTCTCTCTTGCCTTTCGCCTCTCCACCTTCCGAACATTTCCCTCAACTTTTTGCTGCCTTCGTTCGCTCTCCACCATCCCACTCACGTATCGCCTCTCTCCACCATTGCTCTGTAAGAAAAAAATATAATCTCACTTTTATAAGAAGTCGTGGTACGTGCAACCTATTCTTTTAGATCATAAACGAGGTAGTACATCAGGAGGAGGAGAGCAGGTTCTCTCCCTCTAAAAAACAAACATTATTAGGACTTCAATTACAAAAACCTAATGACCTTGTTACAGCTATTTGCCGGCATACCAAGAATATACCTACTCCAGTGGTAAATAAAAGACAACCTGAAGGCATGTATTTTCTATGTAAATTCTACTCCCTCAGAACCATGGATTGCAGGATCGGCCGATTCTGATACGGATTGGTAGGTCCCGATCCGACTTTTTTTTTTTTGGGTCCCCCCCCCCTATCGATTTAATTTTTTTTTTTACTGGGATCGGCCCATATCGGGTCCATATTGGCCGATCCAGCCAATCCAGTCCGATACAGCGAGGGATCAGGAGACAACAGCAGCACATTCTACTGCTGCCGCAGCTCTCCCCTCCCCCACCCGGTGCCCCCTACTGCCACTGACAGTCGCGATTTATGATCCGGCCAATCTGGACCGAAAGAAGGGGGTTTTCACCTTGTCACCGCCGGCCGACCGTTCAGCAGCCACCACTGTCGTTGTTCTCGCCGTCGACGTCGGACTTTTTTGCCAGACCCCGATGTAGGTTAAGGTATATTTTGATTTTAAAAAATTTTAAATTCTCAAAAAATTAGAAATGATGTATAGTAGTGTAGATCTATTAATATTTAGCTTAATCTTTTTTAACATGTTAATTAGACAAAATCTCCAAAATTAACCATAATTAAGAGTTAAAAATTAGGACTTTTGTATGATTAGTATAATTAGTGTTCAATTGAGTGTGCCAAACACTCAACTGAACTTATTAGAACCTAATTGTATAGATTTGTGGACTAATTGTGTGTCATTAGTACTAATTTTTCAAAATTAACCTTAATTAGGAGTTAAAAATTAAGACTTTTGTATGATTAGTGTAATTAGAATTTAATTGAGTATGTCAAAAACTCAATTGAAATTATTAGAACCTGATTACGTAGATTTGTGCATTAATTGTATGTCACTAGCGCTATTTCTTTTCAAATTAACCCTAATTAAGAGTTAAAATTTGAAACTTTTGTATGATTAGTGTAATTAATATTTAATTAAGTGTACCAAACATTCAATTGAACTTCTTAGAATCTGATTGCATAGATTTGTGCATTGATTATACGTTATTAGCTATTTTTTAAAACTAACCCTAATTAGGAGTTAAAAATTGGAACTTTTGTATGACTAGTGTAATTATGGTTCAATTGAGTGTGCCAAACACTCAATTGAACTTATTAGAACTTGATTGCATAGATTTGTATATTAATTATATGTATTAGAGTTAAAAATTAGGCTTTTATATAATTAACATTCAATTTTGAGTGTGCCAAACACTTAATTGAACCAATTAGAATCTGATTGTATAGATTTTGTACATTAATTGCATGTTATTAGTGTTAATTGTTTAAAATTAATCCTAATTATAAGTTGAAAATTAGGACTTTTATATGATTAGTATAATTAAGGTTCAATTGAGTATGTCAAATACTTAATTAAACTTATTAAAACCTGATTGTATAGATTTGTCCATTAATTGTTAATGTGATTAATAATACTTAAACTTATTTGTGTCTTTTTATGTTATATAAGAATATGGCAGAACAAGGACATCATAAACAAGATGTGGAGCAGCAGGGTGCTAATCCTAGTTGGCAACATTGCACACTAGTAGACAGTAGGTAGAGGAGGATCAAATACAACTGATGTGGAAAGGAGATGGGTGGAAACGTGTATGACCTAAAAAATCATATTGTTGGTATAGCAAGAGATGTCAGTAGATATGAGTCAACTTGAAGAGGAAAATGAGGACTTACATGCTGGATAAAAAAGTCCAGGATTAGCAGAGAGAGAGGAGGAGAAAGGCAACAACGGACATGCCTGACACGGCAGAGGACCCCCAAATCATGAGCTATCATGTTGGTGGTGCCGCTGGTAGACCCCCAACCATGAGCAATTTATAACTGCACTGCTTCCTGTTGCTGCTATTTCCCTCTGGTGTGGCAATGGCGGCAATGGCATCATCTTGTTCATCAACGCGAGGGGACAGTCGATGTGGCAGACAATGACCTGCTCACAATCGGACCAAGCAGTCATGGTGGTTGCGCCGCTGGTACTGTTGCTGCTTCCTTGTGCTGTACTGGGGTGGTAGCGGTGGCGGCAGCATCTTGTTCACGGGACGGGCAGGAGAAGCAAGTCAAAGATGACCGTGCCCCATTTCCCAAGCCATGGGCGATTAAGGGAGGCACACTGTATAGGGTACATTCCCATGAATGCAAACCGAACTGGAAATGTAGCTTAAAAATGGGCACAGTACTTACCAGCAAATGCCAATTGGGTAGGGTGTGGTTCAGGTACATTTTACCAGGTCCTGTGCCAGGTCTGCTTAGTTCCGAACCAGACCCAACCGATTGGCAGCTCTAGTCTGAACCATTGACAAAGCATTTGAAGACAACAGATAGATCAGATTTGGTACGCAAGAAATACACCCAAGTGAGCCGACTAAAATCGTTAATAAACGTGATATATACCCAGATGAGGATGAAGTTGCTGTCAAACCCCAAACATTTGAAGGAATAAGTTCCAATGCAGCATTGGATACATGAGTTCTTGAAGGAAATGGAAGAGTCTTACTCCTTCCTAGATAACAACTCAAACAAGGGTAACTCTTTTAGAACAACTGAACTATGAAGTAATCTAGTTTTGAACATCAATGACAATTTATTTGAATTAGGGTGACCTAATCTAGGATGCCAGAGAACCCATTTATTTGAAACACCTTCATGAGAAACTGAAAATGCACATTACTATAGATCCTTGGTCTAGAGCTAAGAGGCGTCCATGCTTACTCTCTTTCCTGATCATTGTCTCCATGTTCAGGTCTTGAATTGTGCAACCAGGAGAAAAAGTCACATTGCAATTTTCATCGACCAGCTGTCCTACATAGAGAAGATTAGTAGATAGTTGTGGGAAAAGAAATACCACATCATTGATAGAAGGCTTTTCCTATCAGTAATATGGAGTTTGGACGTACCACGATAAGAGGATATGGAGGAAAATTTTCTAAGCATGATGTTGTGGTCGGAAGCTCCAGGATTCAGTAACTAGGTCATAGAAGAAAGTTTACCTGATATTCTCATGGCTAATAATGATGATTGAATTAAGGCTTGGATGGATTCAACAGTGATCACAGATGGATTTGAAGATGAGTCGTGACTGGCAGGTATAGACACTGAGGAAGAAGCTTCAGCTGAATCAACAGCAGTATGGTAAGCTGGAGCACCTTGGTCCTGAATCTGCACCGACAACAAAAAAAAAAACAGTGGCTGCCCTTCTTGCAATATCTGCAGAATTTTTCCTTATAATCCCACAACCAAGATGCCCATACTTTTGGCAAGAATAATATCGCACGTTTCATGTATCTTTGGTTCTAGGTTGGTCTCTAGACATGAAAGCAACGTGAATGTCACTCATAGCTCCAAGTTGTCTACAGTGCCTTGAGAGAAAATATGCAATTCTTCACAAAGAACCTCCTAATAAAACATTCATCTATGTTAGGGACAGGCTCCCGATTCATTAAACACCCTTGAGCAGTCCCAAATACAGATTTAGGTGTAAGAAGAAACTGATCTCTCATATTTTTATTTTGTAGTGCTTAAACAGCTGTCAATGCCTCTACAAGAATATTTCATAGACAATAGAGTTATATTCGAGCCACAAATTCATGAAACCAGAATAGTACTCTTGAACATTCTTTGTCCCTTGACAGTACTCATATCTTCATCGCAAGATTATACTTCCTTGAATCATGATCTTGATGATATAATTTCATCAAAAAAAAAAAACACTCCACATGCTCACTATAGTGGTATGAACCGTGAGATTCAGACATATGTGTGGCTCTATTGAACTCACAATCCAGTTCATCACCTCAGCATTATTTTTCTTCCATGCTTTTAGTTCTTTCTCTTGATTATATTTGGGTTGTGCCTCACTCCCATCAACATGAATCCCAAAGCTCTTGTCCCGTAACAAAACACTTTTGAGAAAAATCCCTACAAGAATTAATTTTTCCCATTGAAACAAAAAGAAATGACTGCAGTCTTGGCTTGGGTCTCCATGAAGATAACCACTGAGATGAAATTACCAGCAAGAAATTTGACCAGCAAATGAGTAACCTACAAACCAAGATCTTCTATGAACCAAGACTATACGAACCTGTGGGCAATTGCAACCCAAAACAAACACGTCAAAAGGAGAGAGATCCTTAGGCACAACACACTCCAAGAATCCCCAAATCTAGCAGGAACAAGAACACCTAGTGGAGGAAGAGACCTCCAGCACCCTTCAAGAGACCCCAGATCCAACACGGCCGGCTCTGATACCATGATACAAAGATTGGCACAAGGGGGAGAGAGAGAGAGAGATGTGAAATGTGAATGGGTATGTAATGATCTGCTCCAGTATGGCATACACAGGCCTCTTTATAGATCAAAATCTGTACGAACAATAGAAAGTAGATTTATACGAGGGGCAACAAAAAAGAAACCAAAACAACCCCCCGAAGAGAGAAATAGTGACTATACAGGACACTAACAGGATCCCATTTAAATCCACCAAGATTCCTTGCAAGCTGACAGATCTAGCGAGATCCCATTCAAATCCACTGACAGCACGCCTTTTATATTGTGGATAACTAACATCTGAACCAACAGAATGAAGTTACAACATACTTCAGTTTGGGTAGCAAACCCATCTTCACAAAATCTTGGATTTTCCATAGAAGTAGGACCATTATAGGTGGTATTAGAGTAAGTCTAATGAAATGCACAAGTGTTTAACGCATTGGAATATGAAAGCAACTACACTTCCTAGGACAATAGTTTAGACAGATAAATGTCCTAACTGAACATGATTAGAAAAAGTGGTGTCATGATATTGTCCTTCTTTCAGCTATGTAGACATACTAAGTTACTTCAATTTTATAGTGATGAATGAACACTACTTGTTCCATCTACTTATGTGTGTGCGCTACAGATTTGTTCACCTACCAACAGACCAAAGATGCAATGAATTTCAGTCTGGGTAGCAAAACCAACCTTCACGGATATGATTCTCCATGAAAATGGCAGTGTCGCATGAATCCTTCATGAATGGAGAAAGCACGATGAGATTGACTATTACTTCATTCATTAGCATTATCCCTATAGCACCCTTATTCTTTAATATCTCATCTGTAAGCAAGTTGTTGACTGCCTCATCAAGTCCTAGAACACCATGCTTGAAAGGCAATTGATTAGTAAATTTTTGGGTGTAAGATCCCAGTTGAGTTAGAAAGGGTGTTAAGAGTGTTGTGCATATTATTGGATACATAGCACTTGTACATATAAATACGGTGTGGTGTATTGACTCACATCCTACAATGGGATGTCCTATTGACTCTTTTATATATACTATGCATTATCCTCATCAATAATATAGTATGCTCCTCTTGATCCACTTTTCCTAACACATTCAATCACTACCCTGACGCACAAAAGCAGTACCAGAAATACTAGAAGTCTTAAGGAAACAGGACTATGATTATGTAGACAACTAAGGAACCAAAAATTGAATTATTTTAAGTCTAACCATCCATTGCCTTTGCATGGAAACATATTGGCATCATAGATTGCGAAGACATGATTTTGGCAGTCAAACGTGAGGAGTGGTACCACATTAGAGCAGGTTCTCGAACAAAGTCATGCCCATGTAGCCTAGTAAATGCTTCACATGCCCATGGAATATGACCGTCTGCCAACACCCTGACAAGCAACAGTTGAGTCAGTAAAATTTAAGGGCATGGAAGAAACATGGTTTCACTGAAAGCTAAAAGGAATGAAGTAACTTGAATGAACAACCACCATTCTCATAATAATGCGAAGATTAGGTCCACAAGAAAACATACAGTAACCACAAAAAATATATATAGTTTTTAGAAGGTGCAAAAAAATATATATAGTTATCATAGTTAGCTTGAATTAATCATCAAGGACCAGAATCTATCAAAGGATTGAACATCCCTTAAGTGAAGATATTTTCAGATCTATATGTTGAACAGTTTTTTTTAATGAAAAAAAAAAGAAGAGAGAGGAGGCATGTAAATAAAAAAAAAGGGGCAAAGGAAAAAAAAAAAAAAGAAGAGAAGGGAGAAGCAGTACCGGCCGATACCAGTATCGGCCGGCACCGGTACCATACCTGTAAAGGGTATCGGCCGATACTGGGCATGTACGTACCTGTACCCACCGATACCGGTACTGCCATCCATGCACTGGTGCCTCTCCCCCCCCCCCCCTCGGGGGGTGCCACCGGTGGCGCCAATGGGGGGTACCACCAGTGTGTGCCCCCACCAGTGGGGATGCCCCCACCAGTGGGGATGCCACCATACCCCCCTCTCCTCTCTCTCTTTCTAATACTTCTCCCTTCTTCTCTCATCCTATACATACCTCCGAAGGGGGGGGATTTTTTTGGAGAGATTCCGACCAAGTGCTACCGTCCGGTTTGGTGAAGATTCAAGCTATTGAAACACCGTCCGAACTCCGTTTGTCAACACCTCGAAAACTCGCCGTACGTGACACATGAAGGACCTTAAACCATCTTAATTTTGTATCATTGTAATCATTTTAATTAATTAAATGGTCCATTCATATTATTCGAATGGCCGAAGTTTAACTAAAAGAATGGTCTATTCATATTGGTTGAATGGCCGAAGTTTCAATTAATTAATTAGGTGGTTCATTCCTATTGGTGGAATGATCATTAATTTTATGGTTCATTCTTATTGGTAGAGTGAGCAAAGTCATTTTAGTGGTTCATTCCTATTAGTGGAATGGCCATTAATTTTATAGTTCACTCTTATTGGTAAAATGACCAAAGTCAGTTTAGTAGTTTATTCATATTAGTTGAATGGCCATTATTTGTGGTTCACTCTTATTGGTACGCTGACCATAGTCATTTTAATGGTTCATTCCTATTAGTGAAATGACTAAAGTGTATGTGGTTCACTCTTAATTGGTAGAGTGACCAAATTTTAATGGTTCATTCTTATTGATGGAATGACCAGAATGGATGTAACTTGATGTGCACACAAGATAGACTTAAAATAATTTTGCATGTGGTTGATGTATGTTTAATTTCATTTGTTTACATTGAAGATATGTTGACCAAGTTAAATGTGTTTAACTTAAAAACCAAAATAAGTTAGTTTCAGTCCATTAATATTGGTTGAATGGCCAATAAAGTTTTCTCACCCCCCCTCTCCTCTCTCTTTCTCACACCTCTCCTCTTCTCTCACCCTACAAATACCTCCTGGGGGGGGCTGCTGCGGGAGTCGTAGGGAAGGCTTTTGGAGGAGACTATGGAGGGATTTTTCTTAAAGAAAAAGCAGAAGAAATACTGCCAAAGCACTCAAGTTCCGCCTTTAGACAGATTTGAAGCCTCAACATCGTGCATGGAAGACTCGAACAATGACATTTTCTTATGCAATGTAAAAAAAAGATAAAACCATGGTCCATTCTTATTGTTAGAATGGCTATAAGTTTAATAAAACAATGGTCTACTCTTATTATTAGAATGACCATTAGTTTAATAAAATGATGGTCCATTCCTATCGTTGGGTTGGCCATAAATCTCCTTAGTTCACTCTTATTGTGAAGGTAATCAAAACTCAACTCTTAGTCCATTCCCATCCTCAAGTTGGCCATGAGTCTCCTTAGTTCACTTTACTCTTATTGTTAGGGTGACCAAAACTCAACTCTTGGCCCATTCTTACCATTAGAATGGCCTCAACTTTGGTCCATTCTTACCGTTAGAATGGCCATAAAGTTCTTAGTTCATTCATATGATTGTAGATGATTAAAGTTTATATCATGGTCTATTCTTACCGTTGGAATGGTCATAATGTTCTTAGTTCACTTTTATTGTTAGAGTGACCAAAGTTTAAATCTCAGTTTACTCCTATTGTATGAGTGACCAAAATCTTTTTCTTGATCCATTCCCAATGTTATGGCCATAGGCTTGTAAATTTGTGGTTCATTCCCCTCGGCATTGACCGAAGTTTGATTTGACCAAATATAATAATGATCAAAGTGTAATTGTGAGGAACGTGCTTAATGAAATTGTACATGACTTGTGGATGTGTTCAATTTGACTATTTCATGTGTTCACTCAAATTATTAATTAATCTAAATCAGATCTGAAGTTAATTAACTTCGATCCCTTCCTATCGGTTGGAGGGCCATTATTTTAAAGAACTATCTTGGTTAAGTGGTGGCCATCATGCCCCATTGATCAAGTCACCTTCTTTCAAATCTTCAAAAAGATAAAAGAGGGAAGAAACATATTTTTGCACTCAAGTAATCCTCATGAACTCTTGGAGTTTCATAAAGGATATTTAAAAGATGTCGTCAAACCAAAAAATATATTTTAAGGGTTTTAAGAAGAATCTTACCCAAGGCATGCCCTTTTGATATCATTTAAGGGTCTCAAGCTCATATGCACTCAATGTGAGGTGACATCGTTTAAGTATCCTTTAGGATGCTCAAAATGGATTCAAAATGAACATCAAGTTCAAAGGTGTTTAATACAAAGATCAATCAAATGATGTGTTTGATTCAATACTCTAAACTTTAGTGCATTATTATTTCAAGGGCATCAATGAACGGTTAATCAAAGGTTGCCAATCGGTGATTGGCATAATTAACACTGATCTAAGTCAGTAGAGAGAAGCAGAATTCACGGATCCACTTGTCTGATCTGAAATCCTAGACTCGCTGAGGACTAAACCTAAGTTCTCAAAGTCTACAATTAAAACAAAAAGAGATTCTTTTGAAAAATCTAAAATTTTAAATCCTTTTCAAAGAAAGATGAAAAATTAAGTCTCATAGATGCCTAAATGACACTCTCAAATTCTTTAACATCCTTTAAGGATTTTAATGAAGATTTTGCTTAAGAGCATATTCTCTTAACACTAAACCGGTGAAACAGCCTCAAAGGCAAATGCATCTGTAATTAGAAACAAAGGTGAATGCAGAAGTCGATAAGATGTGGGAAGTTAACTTCATTGAAGAGTGTATCTATCTAGTGTGGTTGGCCAATATTGCGCTAGTAAAGAAGAAAAATGGTTAGGTCCGAATCTACATTGACTTTTAGGACTTGAACAAAACATGCCCCAAAGATGACTTTCCAATACTGACCACGAAAATAAGGGTAAATGTGACAACGGACTTTGAAGCTTTATCCTTCATGGATGGCTCATGGAGATGCAATCAAATAATAATGACCATCAAGGACAAAAACCACATGGCCTTCAGAACCCTAAGGGAATCTTCAACTATAAGAGAATGTCCTTCGAGCTCAAAAATATTGGCGCCACTTATTAGAGTGCCATGACAAAGATATTTGATGAAATGCTCCACAACCTAGTCGAGTGTTATGTAGACGACCTGGCTGTAAAGTCTAAAAGAAGAGAAGGCCACATGTCAGATCTACGAAGGGTACTCGAAAGGCTTCGATAGTATCAACTGAAGATAAAATGAAATGCGCCTTTGGTGTGTCCATTGGCAAATTCCTTGGTTTCGTAGTCAGATACCAAGAGATAAAAATTGATCCAGACAAGATTAAAGCCATAAGGGAATTACCTTCTCACAAGAATTTGGCTAAGCTTAGATCTCTGCAAGGCAGATTAGCCCATATTATAAGGTTTATCTCCAACTTGTTCGGAAGGTGCCAACCCTTCTCGAAGTTGACAAAAAAAGCCTCCCTTTATATGGGATGAGGAGTGCCAGTGTACCTTCGATAAAATAAAAGAGTATCTCCTCAAGCCTCCAGTGTTGGAGGCAACTATAAAAGGCAGGCCATTGATCCTCTACATCACGGCATTACTAGCACAAGAAAATAAAGATGGCAAGGAGCAGCCGTTATATTATCTCAGCAGGATGCTGATGGGCCCAGAGCACTACTACTCTCCTATGGAGAAAATGTGTTTGGCATTGGTATTCGCCGTCAAGAAGCTGAGACATTACCTGCTTGCACACAAAGTCCAACTCATATCGCATTTTAACCCACTAAAGTTCTTGCTTCAACAACCCATACTTTCAGGAAGACTAAGGAAGTGAATTTTACTCGTCATAGAGTTTGACATCACATTTATACTCTAGAAGATAATAAAGGGACAAGGTACGACCCAATTTTTGGCAGCTCCTCTGAAAAATGAATTGTCGGAAGATGTGTTGCTGGCACAAGAAACATTGGAAGTGCAACATGCTGAAATCAAAGTCTGGTAGCTATACTTCGATGGAGTGTCGAGAAATGTCACCATTCCTGACAGCACCTCAACAACCCGAGCTGGGGTAGGTCTTGTCTTTGTTACTTATGATGGTGGTGTGCTATACTATTCATGTACACTCACGGAAACCTTGACAAATAATGAAGCATAATATAAAGCTCTGATAGTGGGGCTGAAAGTTGCCCTCGAAATCGGTGTCTAGTGCATCTAAGTGTACGGAGACTCCCTCCTTGTCATAAGGCAATTCCTCAGGATCTTCGAAGTCAAAAAGACAGAATTGATAGCCTATTATGCTGCAGCTGTAAGCTTAAGCGAAAAGTTCTATACTTTTGAAATAGAGCATGTTAGAAGAGGACAAAATGCTCAAGCCGATGCCCTCGCCGAACTAACTGCCGCTCTGAAGTTGCCACCAACAGGCGAAGCTGAAATCCTTGTGAAAAATAGGAGACCCTTTCTAAGCTCTCTGAATGAAGAAGATACCTTAACAATGTTCAAAGTCAACGATATTGAAGAAGGCAGAGAAGAAGAAGAGGATTGGCAGACTCTGTTCGTCAAAATCAAAGAGGGTTAGCTTCTGAATGACAAAGTTGAACGGATCTAACTATTACGCTGGGCAACGTCCTATAGGCTGATTGATGGAATCCTATACCGACGGGTCCCTGGAGATAAGAATGTGGTCCTCTTAAAGTGCCTTTCACCAAATGAGGCCCGAAAGACAATGTAAGAAGTCCAATCCGGAGTCTGCGAGGAGCATCAGTCTGTCCCGAAAATCAAAATCAAGATCAAAGACTTCTTTTAGCCCACAATGTTCGTGAACTCTACCCAAACCTGACCCACATGGAAGCCATAATTCCTTACTGAACTTTAAAAAAATAGCTTAAATTTGAGGTACTCTAACAGACATAATTGTTTCCTCCCAAGAAAGAGGCATTTAAGGGTAAAAAGGTCCCAAAATCCAGCTAAGGTGAAAATCCGAAATGGCACCTTAGACAAAAATAGATAACCCCACTGCATGAAAATTTGAAAAGGCATGTAGGCAAAAATAAGAGGGGGCTAATTCTGGTGAAAACCCAAAAGAGTGCTAGAGTTAGTATTTTTAAAAAAAATGATGAAAAATCACACAACAGTAGAATGCTTTACTAATAAATAAATGTGTTGTCCGAGACAGGCTCTCGGGACAACCAAGTCACAGAAAATGCACTATCCGAGACAAGCCCTCGGAACAGCGACATCACAAAGAGAAGGAAGACAACATTGTCAAAAGTCAAAATCAAAATTAAACTTGAAAAGACAACGATACAATCACAACAGGAACATGTCAACGTTCAAATCTCATGAAGACACCTGACATCGTGCATGTGAGTGAGGTTGTCCTGGGTGCTCTTAAATACATCTGAGGAGCCAAAGGTAGTATTTGATATCCGAAGAATCCAAGATAGCAGATAATGAAGCGAGTTATAGTTAAGGTCGCTTTCACCATATGTCCTAAAATGCCAAAAGAGGGTTACTTGTACCCAAAGTTCGGCTTATTAAAACTAAAGCTTCGGCCAATTAGGATCACTTTCGCCATATGCCCTAAAATGCAAGAGAGGGTTATTCATACCCAAAGTTCGCCTTTTTGTAGTCAAAGATTCCGCCAATTAGGGTCACTTTCATTATGTACCCTAAAATGCCAAAAGAGGGTTATCCATACCTAAAGATCGGCTTATTGCAGTCAGAGCTCCAGTCAGTTAGGATCATTTCCGTAATGTGCCCTACAATGCCAGAAGAGGGTTATTCATATCCAAAGTTCGGCTTATTATAGCTAACACTTTGGCCAGTTAGGATCACTTTCACTATGTGCCCTAAAATGATAAGAGAGGGTTATTCATATCCAAAGTTTGGCTTATTACAGTCAAAGCTTTGGCCAATTAGGGTCGCTTTCACCATGTGCCGTAACATACTAGAAGAGGGTTATTCATACCTAAAGGTCGACTTATTATGGTCAAAACTCTGGCCAGTTATAGTCACTTTACCATATACCTTAAAATGTCAGAAGAGGATTTTGCATACCCAAAGTTCAGCTTATTATAGTCAAAGCTTCGACCAGTTAGAGTCACTCACACCATATACTCTAAAATGTCAAAAAAGGGTCGGTCACACCCAAAGTTCGACTTATTGAAGTCAAAGCTTCAACCAATTAGGGTGACTTTCACTACGTGCCCTAAAATTCCAAAAGAAGGGTGATTCATATCCTAAGATTTTGAAGAAATAGGCAAAATGACGAAAGATGATAAAGGATCGATATCTCATAACAACTACAAGCCACGTCTATTTAGAAGTCGTAAAAGTAAGACCCTTTCAGACACTCTTCTAAGAGTGCAGAACACTAAAGAAGAGTGTCTGGTACTTCAAAGGTTGCAAAGGTTGTCTGATGATGAAAAATGAAGTGGGTCAACACAGTTAGAGACGTATAGAGGTTATTCGAAGGTTTTCAATCGGACTGGTTCGATAACGGTCAAAACCTTGGTCACTTCAGCGTGCTCTTTCTAGCATGCTTGAAAAAGACGAAACGGTGTTACTCGCACCCTAAGATCTTAAGCCGAAATGTCATTATCCACACCCTAAGATTCTAAAGCCAGGTCAAGATTCGCCAAATAAACTCAATGGGGTCCGACTCGAAAAACTATAAGTTAAGGTCTAGTTGGATGCCTTTGATTTACCAGAACAATCGAAGCAGGACTATGCAAAGTCCAAACAGAGGTAATCTACCAGAACAATCGAAGCAGGACTATGCAAAGTCCAAACAGAGGTAAACTTCAGAGGGCCGACATTGCAAAGAATGGTTTACTTCTAAAGCCTCCGAAAGGTTTGGGCAGATTGCAACAAGAAGGTTTGGACAGATTGCGATATTTGTAAGGCGTCCTAATAGTCAAGTTAAGACCTATGGGCCCTAAGTCGAATGCAAGTTGATCGCATGCGACGAAGCCGACAAGAGACTATGAAGTTAATGTACAAGACACATGCCTTTGCCCCTGCTTCTGACACATGTCCAGTAGGCAGCATTTGTTGAACAATTTCTTTTATGAAGAAAAAAAAAAGAGAAGAAAGAGGAGGGGCATGTAAATAAAAAGGAGGAAAAGAAGGGAGCAAAGAAGAAAAAGAAGAGAGAGGGAGGAGCCCACCGGTGGCTCCTCCCTCCCCCCCACCCAACAGTAGGGGGTGCCACCAGTGGCACTTACCGCAGATGGGTACCCACACCCACACCCACCGGTAGGGGGTGCCACCGGTGACACCCACTGGTGGCGGTGCACTCTCCTCTCTCTTCTCACACCTCTCCCTCTTCACTCATCCTATAAATACCCCTAAGGGGGGGTGGGGGGGGCTACTGCAGGGGTCAATGGAAAGGCTTTAGGAGGAGACTCTACTCTAGGGGGATTACTGTTGGAGTAACCAAAGTCTTTTTTTTTGTGTCCATTCCCAATGTTGGTATGGCCATAGGCATGTAAGTTTGTGGTTCATTCCCATCGACGGGATGACCGAAGTTTGATTTGACCAAATATAATAATGACCAAAGTGTAATTGTGAGGAACATGCTTAGTAAAATTGTGCAAGACTTGTGGATGTGTTCAATCTGACTATTTCATGTGTACGCTCAAATTATTAATTAATTTAAATCAGATTTGAAATTAATTAACTTCGATCCCTTCATATCGGTTGAAAGGCCATTATTTTAAAGAATTATCTTGGTTAAGTGGTGGCCATCATATCCCATTGATCAAGTCTCTTTCTTTCAAATCTTCAAAAAGATATAAGAGAAAATAAACAGATTTTTACACTCAAGTAATCCACATGAATTCTTGAAGTTTCATCAAAGATACGTAAAAGATGTTGTCAAACCAAAAAGTATCATTTAAGGGTTTTTAAGAAGAATTTTGCCCATGGCATGTCCTCTTGATATCTTTTAAGAGTCTCAAGCTCATATGTACTCCATGTGAGGTAACATCCTTTAAGTATCCTTTAGGATTCTCTTAAGGGAATCAAAATGAACATCAAGTTCGATTGTGTTTAATACAAAGATCAATCAAATTATGTGTATGATTCAATACTCAAAACTTTAGTGCATTATTATTTCAAGTGCATCAACAGACAGTTAATCAAAGGTTGTCAATCGATGATTGGTGTAATTAACATTGATTAAGGTCAGTGGGGAGAGGTCGAATTCACAGATCCACTTGTCTGATCCGAAACCCTAGACTCACTGAAGGCTAATCCTAACTTCTCAAAAAAAAAAGATTCTTTTGAAAAATCTAAATTTTTAAATCCTTTTCAAAGAAAGAAGAAAAATCAAGTCTCACAGATGCCTAAAGGACACTCAAATTCTTTAACGTCCTTTAAGGGTTTTAATGAGGATTTTGCTTAAGAGCATATTCTCTTAACACCTTTTAAAGTTCATAGGCTCATATGCCTTCATATTCTCTTAACTATCCTTTAGAATATCCCTTAAGATTTCTAAAAGGCTTCCAAAAAAATGGACACCAAGCTCACAAATTCCATGCAAATGCCTAAAGCAAAACTCGCTTCCTTTATTGTGTGTGATGCAATGTCTAACTTTCTTGTCATGCATTTTATTTTAAGGGCATCAACGGACAGTTAATGAAATGTTGTCAATCGATGATTGACGTAATTAACACTGCTCAAAGTCAGTGGGGGGAGGTCAAATTCACGGATCCATTTGTCTGATCCAAAATACTAGACTCTCTTAGGGCTAATTCTAAGTTCTCAAAGTCTACACTTTAAACAAAAAGAGATTCTTTTAAAAATCTAAATTTTTAAATCCTTTTCAAAAGAAAGATCAAAAAACAAGTCTCGCAGTATATTAGATCTGTTATTCTTTCCCCATTTTACCAAAGCTTATTGCAATGCAGGGTTGCTTGAAACGAGGTTGTATCCGCTTCTAATCTTACACTTGAATCAAACTGGATTGACCAATTCTGGGCTGATTTTGATCAGCAGTTTCTAGGAACAGTGAATCTCATAGAACATGGGATAAAGAAACCGACCACCCATAATCACAAAGAACAAAACAATAATGATCATACAATTTCACCATACTTAACATGAGATCTTCAAACTCAAAACTATTCTTCATAAATAATCTCATATATGAGCCAAGGTGAATGATTAAAATAGCAGGAATATGAAGAATGAAAATAGATATTTTTTGATGCATGAAATTTTTCCACTGAGCTAGCCCTGTCAACGGAACTAGTTTTGTTATTGTTATGTGTTGAAGATTCGGAGCCAAAAAAAAAAAAAAATCTTAGAAAACAATAGTAGATGAAGAGAACAGGAGGAGTGTGATAGCCATGTGTGCAACCGCATGCATGCGCACTGCTGTCCGCACCTCTCTCTATCTCTTTTATTCATTAGGACAGCCAAGTAACAATATTACAATGACTAAAATACCCTTCATAGGGGCTAAAGAGACAATAAGGAAAAAATATTAGCTACCTTCAAAATACCTAACACAAGAAGGAAAAAATAAGGGGACCAAGATGCCCTCTTAACCATGACTGCAACAACACTCCCCCTCAAGCTGAGTATATATATCAAGCATACTCAACTTGCTCAAACAACGATGAAACTAATCAATGGATTGCCCTTTTGCGAAGATATCTGCAATTTGGCCTTAGGACTTGACATATGGCACACAAATTTCTTTAGAGTCGAACTTCTCTATGATGACGTGGCAGTCAATCTCTATATGTTTAGTGCGATCATGTTGGATAGGATTATTTATAATGATGATTATAGATTTATTGTCAAAATAAAGCTTCATTGGTAAGCATAATTGAATGTCAAAGTCCATCAAGAAAAGCTTCAGTCAAATCATTTCTGTAACACAGTTTGACATAACCCTAGATTTAGCTTCAGTACTAAACCTTGCGCAACCTAATTATTTCTTACTCCATACAACAAGGTTGCCCCCCAGGAACAAGCAATAACCGGTAGTGGATCTTCTATCGTCCTTAGAACCTGCCCAATTAGCATCATCGTTGCTTTCAACCAATAATTTGTCGCACTTGGAAAATAAGTCCCTTTCCATAACAAGACTTGATATACCTAAGTATCCTTTCAACTACCTTCAAATGAGGCACTCTAGGCGCATGCATATATTCATTGAACACACTGACAACATAGGTCAAATCAAGACGAATAACTCCTAAATAAAGTAGATGACCCACTAATCTTTGATATTTTCCTTTCTCTGAATCTGATAAGAGATCACCATCAATATCACTTAGACCATGATTTGTTTCAATGGGGGCTTCTACCAGTTTACAACCCAACTTCTCTATCTCTTTTAACAAATCTAGAGCATACTACCTTTGGCAAATATATATACCTTTCCTAGAACGGGCTACTTCAATACCAAAGAAGTAATTGAGCACACCCAAGTCTTTAATATCAAAAACTTGTGTAAGTCTGTAAGATCTCGTTTCAACTTTTTCAATTCTTGCACATTATCACCTATAATGATCACATTATCCACATAGACCAGCAATACAACCTTTCCATCTTGACATTTGGAAAAAAAAGGGTATGAACAACATTGCCTTGAGAATTGCCAAAACTAAACATAGCCGTGCGGAAGCGAGCAAACCATATTCTTGGTGACTGTTTCAACCCATAAAGAGCTTTGTTCTACACACGCTCCCCCTTACATCAAGTCCTGGAGGTGGCTACCTATATACACTTCCTCCTCTAAATCACCATTCAAAAAAGTACTTTTCACATCAAACTGATATAGAGGCCAAGAGAAATGAACGACAAGAGCTAATATTGTCCTAACAGATTTAAAACAGGAGCAAAAGTCTCAAAGTAGTTAAGCCCATAGGTCTGAGTAAACCTCCAGGCAATCAATCGGACTTTGTGTCACTCAACAGACTATTTGGAACCCACTAGGCTATGCCCTTTGGGAGGATCTACCAACTTCCAGGTGCCATTTTTATGTAGAGTTGTCAATTCTTCATTCATAGTTTGCACCCACTTGGGATCTCTAGCTGCCTCAATAAGGTATGTGATATGAAGAAATGGTAGTAAAAAAAGAGTAATAACTAAGTGATAACCTCGAGTAAGGAACAAAGTGAGAAATAGGATGACGAGTACAAGCTCTTGAGCCTTTCCTGAGAGCAATAGGAAGGTCAGGCTCAGAGTTAAACTTACCAAAAGGTGAACACGTAGGCACAACAGTTCCTAAGTGTGGCGGTTCAGTAAAGGAATCTCTATTTTGCCAAGTGCCCCAGAAGTATGTCTGCATGGGCAAATCAATCTGAGTTTTAGTAGCATCAACTAGCTTAGAAGACACCAGTGTAATAGGGGACACCAAGGGCAAGGGGATTAAGGAGAGACTAGGAGTTTCCTCCCCCTGAGATGAAACAGGAGAAAAATAGGACCATTGCTAAAAAAAGGTTACATCTTTCATAATGTACTTTCATTGGTGTGGGGATCCAAACATTTATAGCCTTTCTGAGTAGGGGAAACACCCAAGCAAATTTCCCATATAGCCCTAGGGTCAAGTTTGGTGGCACCAGTTGTTAAACAATGAATGAAGCACAAGCATCCAAAAACAAGAGGCAGAAGCATAAACAAGGGTTCAAATGGATAGAGGATGAGAGAGGGAACCCGATTGTCCAGAGTGCAATTCCGCATCCTATTAATTAGACAGAAGGCATGAAGAACCACTGCCCCCCAAAAAAATTTGGGCAGATTTTGGTGGAAAAGAAATGCTCAAGATACTTCAAGAAGATGTCTATTTATCCGCTCGGCCACCCATTTTGTTGACGCATATAAGCACATGACGAATCATGAATAATGTCAGTATCTTCCATAAAGATATTCAGATTTTTTTCGAAGTACTTACGAGCATTATCAAACCGGAAGATTTTTACCTTCCGATCAAACTGAGTCTCCACCATTCTGCAGAACACTTAGACAAGTCGAGGTATCTCCTCTCGAGAACAAAGGAGATAAAGCCAACAATAATGAGAGTAGTCATCAATATAAGATAAAAAAATAAGGGTGTCCATTCATAAAAGAAATCAGGGAAGGACCCCAAACATCAAAGTGAACAAGATCAAATGGAGCAAAACTCTGCTTTACTAATACTGGAAAAGTAGTTCTACAATGTTTAGAGAGTTTTTACAAACTTGACACTGTAGAGACTTCGAGGACTCAGTAGAAAACAAATGTGGGAACAAAATCCTAAGTGATAAATGACCAAGCCGAGAACGCCAAAGATAGATATCTCCAAGAGACTGATTTCTTTTGCCAGAAGAAACCGGGAAAGGACCCCAAACATCAGAGTGAACAAGATCAAATGGAGCAGAACTTTGTTTTATTAATACTAGAAAAGTAGTTCTACATTGTTTAGAGAGTTGGCAAACTTGACACTGTAGAGACTTCAAGGACTCAGTAGAAAACAAATGTGGGAACAAAATCCTAAGTGATAAATGACCAAGCCGAGAACGCCAAAGATAGGTATCTCCAAGACACAGCAGCCATCTGTGCAGCCACATGCATGCGCACTGCTGTCTGCACCTCTCTCTATCTCTTTCATTCATTAGGGAAGCCAATTAAAAATATTACAATGACAAAAATACCCCTTATAACAGGGGCCAAAGAGACAATAATGAAGAAAACATTAGCTATCCACAAAAGGAAAAAATAAGAGGACCAAAGTGCCCCCTCAACCATGACTACGACTACCTTATGAATGAAGTCACAATTGATTTCTTATTTTCACAGGTTTCTAATACAATCTCTCATATAATGTGCCCTTTTCTCCCACTATCTTTAATAGGATCACCTGAAGGTCATATCAGATTGGAAGGCAGTAAACAGGCAGTCGTCATTGGCCCTCTTTTCCCTTTATTTGTTAAAAAAAAAAAGGGATCACCAATAGGGCATATCAAAACAGAAGGCACCATGTAAGGGATCAGTTTGCTTTCTTCTTTCTCAAGTGTTGGTTCTCCACTCTCCAGGCCTTGGAAGTTTTCTCTTTCTATTGGGTTTGCCTCTAGAAGATCAGGTTGGATATTCCCATTATGTATATTGCTATAGTACATGACATAAGGGAATAGGCTAAGGCAATATTTGGTTGCACTTACGGACTGAGGGGAAAGTCAAATAATCCATAATCCTCTCAAAAGCTCATCCCAAGTTGTTTTTCCAAAAGCAAGTCATGATTACCCCACTCTCTCCATCCCTCTTCACTTCTCATAATCCCTCCCATGCACAAAAGCCCGGGGAATCTCCCCTCTATTTGGAAACACTTAATGTCTAATCAAGCTTTTGGGGTTGACCTAACCTCCTTGGCGGTGAAACCAAACAGTGCCCAAGGCCTGAATATAATTTAGACATTTATAAAACAGACAGCTTCACTTTAAACAACTTATTTCTGAAGTATAACAAGAATCCTATCTGAAAAGTGTACAGATATGCTTTTTTCGAATGTTCCATCATGGTATGCTTTCTTGAATGTTACATCCTGTGATTAGTTGCTTCTATGTTCCTCGAGAAAATACACAACGGGTTCTTATGTGCCTCAGATCCATGTCAGAGAAACAAGTCTTCCAAGTTCAATTAGATGTAGAAAAAAATGTCATAGAAGAAAAGAGAAGAGAAGAAAGGGGGCATTTATAGATTACTGGCAGCATGCTCTTTTCCGTAAGTAGATACCTTTGTTTCCTCACAAATGAATTCCAGAGATGCATGATCTGCTTCTCATCTTTGGTCACATCCACGAAATCGTCAAGCATCTATATGTGGTACAAAGCCAATGAAATCATTTTTAATGACATGAAAATGACAAAATGATTGAATCTCTAGATTTGACAAAGGACTCAAACAAGCAATAAAGAGATCTCTAATCCCTGGTTGATGAAGAGATTTTTTTTTTTTTTCTTTGTGGTGGTGGTGGGGTGTGTGTGTGTGTGTGTGTGTGTGTGTGTGTGTGGGGGGGGGGGGGGGGGGGGGGGGGGGTGGTTGCCATCCAATTTGATCTTTAGCTCATACCCTTCTGTCTTCAAAGTCAGCAATATCATCATCCACCTCATCTTCACTGTCCCGGTCAGAAAGTACTTGATCCAGTGCCATTGGCTTCAAAAAGACAAAGGTATCTCAATCTTTGAACAAACTTTTCCATGATAAATTGGCAACCGAAAGAACAAGAAAAAGCAGAATACTAATCATATACAAAGGGTAGGACTAGCTTAACAAATTGTAGAACAAACTGTTAACAAAAACTAGTTACTGGAAGCTGTCATTACTACATTTGGAAACAGAGTAGTCACGCCTGAATCCAGCTTAGCAACAGATGAGAACAACAGAAAAAGCATACCACATCCAAAAATTAGGATGATACCTATCAGAAGTGCAAGGATACGAGCAGACTTTAAACACGTCTAAAAGCAATCAACATTTAGAAACAAAAACTAGACCAAATAGTTTGGCGCACAACAGCAGATCTGCTTCACCACTTGGCTATGTGTATCACATATAACAGAACCAAGTAGAATATTAAGCTTGGACAGCCAGCCTTCATCCTTTGGATCATACCTTGCATATACTTTGTTAAAAAACTGGCTTATACAAAACACAGCAAGAAACATGAAGATATCCAGCTTTGTGAGATTTTTCCTTTTTTCCCTTGTACAGACACAAAATGCTGGCATAAAACATATATAACCTTGGTTACATCCTGATTACTAATGGTACCGCTTAAAAGGGTGAAGGAAGCCGACAAAACATAAAACACCATCCCCACCACACTCCTACCTGTGTATTCTACCAGAAGAAAAGAAGAACTACTCACCTGTGACTGCTACTAATTGTCTGACATTCTTTGTCATGGTTCACAGGCTTGGCTGATCCCAATCTAGATCGGTCTATTCAGACCCCTAATGATCCGATTTCAAGCTGAGTTCCCAAAAATCAGGCCAAATAGACCCAAAAATAGCCGAGATCAGCCGCCGATCCAAACTTGGACCAGTGGAACCTGGGCCAATTCTGTACCATCCAGTCTTGAACTAGAATTCAGACCACAAATGGAGACCCCAACCCCCATCCACCTTGAAAGCCCATTTCAATATTATTGCATTGCATTTGTCTTTTGAAACTCTTTTAGATTTTTCATTATTTTTGTAATTTAAAAAAAACTAAGAAACAAGCCAATCGAAGAATCAGCTTTCCTCCTCTGGATTGGCTAATTTGGCCAATCCAATCCTGATTCAGATGGGAATGATATCCATCGACCTAGGGTTCCAATCCAATTCCCCCCTCCTGGCTCAATTACTGACACAATTCCATACAGCTCAATGGTTCCATCTCTGACAAGACAGTTTCACAGTTTTGACTACTCCATCTCTGAAAATGTACATCTCTCAGTGGATATTTCTTAGTTAAATATACTAGCAAAATTAGTACGCTTGTCCAAAGCATTATCTATTTACTGGATAATAACTCAGCGAAATGCCTGGGAGATGCAAAATGCAGGAGTAAACATCCAAGGGGATCAAATCTAATTTCGAAGCAGTTGTACTAAGTTTTATCAGGAATAATGTCTGTAAGTGTAGACATATACGATTAGCTAAGGATTGATTCACAAACAATTCACTTTTTTGGATTCAACTCTTTGCTTCATTAACTTTTTTTGCCTGAGATTTTGAAGTCTACTTGATGTGTTTCCATCTTGAAGTCTATCTTGAAGGTCTTTTGGGGACATTTACAAATAAACCCTCCTTAGGACATTATTTGCAAAATTGTTGATCTTATTTATTGTTTTCAATAACCCCACTGCATCACTATACTTGCAAAAATCCCCTGTATTTGACCCCCATTGAATATTTCTTCCTTAAATAAAATAGTGTTCTTTTGACCAGCAAATTGTGTCAGAGAGAGAGAGTTGAGGGGAGAATCAGGGTATTTTGGACTTTCTTAACTTTGGTTAAAAGTTAACTAAGATATTTTAACGAAATGTTAATGGATGGTGATGGCAAGGGCATTTTTACAAGCATTCTGAATCCGGTGAGGTTACTCAAAATAACATGAGAATAAGATAATTCTGCAAATAAAAAATTCGAGGAGGATATACTTGCCAAGATCCCCATTTTCTCATCTTTGACAAACCTTTAGGTTGATAGCAATACCACTTGTCATGTACTTGTGTCCTCTTACGGCATTTGCAAGAAACTTCCTTAATAACTGTGGTTTTACCATTCTGAGGTCTGTTGATGGATTGGGGTTTTTTGGGTAACCAATGACATGTCTGTGTTACGAGGTACCTAACCTCGTCTGATGCATCAATCACCACCATCACTAAACTGGTTGATTGAAATATCACAATTTCCCAGTCTAAAGTGTTTATTAGTAAACATATCTTAAAAATGAGAATTTCAGAGACATGATCCTGGGTTCCTACTCCTATAACAAGGTGTACTCCACTAAATGAAGGGGAACAAAATGCAAGTCCACTGAATAAGGTGCATCTTTTCATTTAGACAGCTAAAACAAATGTTAACAAATAGGTAAGAAAATTAGGTCCCTAGAAATAGAAATGTGATGTACTAATGTAGGCAGAGCCAAACCTCACCTGAGCTCTATGAGAATGAAAGAACTGGCGTTTTTGTAGCAATACACGACTGCAAAGGCAAGGAATTTTCACACAAAGTGAGAAGCATCATAAAACTGCAAAAATATCTACTACTGTCTATGCTAGTGAAAACGATCAAAAAATGTCTTTGCTTTTGGAAATCAAGTTGTAGAGACTAGCACAATATCATAAGAGAGACATTAACACTTACTTTTTAGGGTCAGCTCTTTCAACAGAAAGCTTCCTTGTTTTTGAAATTTGAAGCACATGGTTGTTACCTCCAGATACTGGTTGACTGCATTCATCAACAGCAAGACCTTGAGCTGAAGCTGCACAAATGGCTACAGGACCAGGGTTACAGGAAAGTTGTTCAGTGGATTCTGGAGGATTTTCTGAGCCATATCTTGCGAATTTGTAATGGCTCCCATTAAGAAGGGCTTTAGAACATTCTTGTTCCTTGGCTGAGGGACCACCTGAAACGCATAACCATATTCAGACTAAAAGAAACGAAATATATAGCAACAGACATAATACTTTGACAATTTAATGCCAACCATGCAGTCCATTCAGCTGCTCAGCATCAGTTATCCCTTTATCCTTCCCAGGCAGACTGGCATGAGAAATGTCCCCAAACACTTTTGGGGAGTCTGACTTCACTGCATGTGGATGGACATGGTTCATTGTTTGTACCAGACTCAATGGTCTTCTACGCCTGTAGAACCTTGACCTGCCAATCCATTTGAAAGATTTTAATCAATGACATCACTGATCCACTGACAAACTATAATAAATTCAATCAACATATGGCATTGGCTATAATGCTACGAAATGGATCCAGAAGATAAAATGAATACCAGTAACAAAATGTTTGCAGCCTCGGGTCAACACCATCTGCTACAATCTGAAAAAAGTACACACAGAACGGAGTATTAGATCTTTTCAATCCAAATGATGTAAAATCATGAACAACTAACTGCCCATGTATTTTACCCAAGTAAATCAATTTAGCATCATCCTTATCGAGATAAATTGAGCAGGCACTATTTTCGGTTCCTAAGTTGAGATCAGACAATGCTCGTCACTTTACACAGAAATTACGGGATTAAAGCAAGGATTTTAAAAGAACAAAATATAAAAAAGCCCAACTGGCCATGTATTTTTGCATCATCTTTATCTAGATAAATTGACCAGACACTTCTATCTTTCTTGCATAGGAGAATGCCCAACAACGCCCCTTTGATGGCCTTGTTATTGAGTTTTGAAGAATCTAAGCTCAAGCTAGGGCTAAAATATAGACACCCACCACACTAGGGGTTAAAGAGGACAGCAGACAAACAAGATACAAGAATGTAACAGGAGATCAATTATAACCAATTGACTGCGTAGGCTACTGCTAACCGAGTTTCAACCCAAAACTTCTTGGGAAGATCACACAAATCAGTAGAGGTATCCAACAAATGACTATTCCTCCCTTGTGCACTCCGCTTCAATGCTTAGTGTAAGCATATGAAGATTCGTAGATGACACCTTTGTCCTGCATGAAGGCATTCGTGCTTCTCCCAAATAACTCTTAACATTATCAGATAAAGACTTTTGGTTATTTTGCAAGCTGACATTTACAAACTTGAAAAACAAAAACAACTTTTGGCACTTCCTCCCTGAATTCCATGACATACACAAAAGCATGTCATGAGAAATCATCAACAAAGTTCATGAGGTATCAGTGACCATCCAAAAAGCAAACAAGAGAAGAGCCCCGCCTGCACATCAGAATGAAGCTAAAAAGGGTTGGAACTTTTGTTCTTTGAAACCAGATATTGGGCTCTACATTGATGATAAGCATGGAATTGGAGTGACTCCAGCTCAAGTGAATCCAATACAGAAGGAAAGAAGGCTGTCAATAAAACAAGAAGTCTCCTCTGCAACACTGCCACTGATGAATCTCCCTAATCTGATGGTTCACTCACCAATCTTGCATTACTACCCTTCCTTGGGCTGAAATAATAACATTCTCGGCTTTAAAATCACTCCCAATCATGTGTCCTAACTTTATGTCTTGAAAGAGGCAAGGAAGGAAAGTTACGGAACAATTTAAGGGTTTGGCTACTAAAATTAATTTGATGGGCAAGGTTGGAACATGAAGGGTGGAGAACATAATCAGATGATGTCTTGTGCTATCAACACTTGTCACTTCATCTTGCCCTGAACTTACAGAGTAGAAGGAAATAAGTGTAAAAATACGAGTCACACGATGAATCAGTAACCCTGGAGGTACACTACGGATGAGGGATGGCACTCTGCCACTCACAAAGTACCTGACTGAATGGTCGGAAATGGATCCAAATAAGTTAAAAGTTTCAACTGTAAGACAATCCATCATTAGATGGAAGTCCCATGAGACATGTTGGTTGGATTCCTTCAGGTACGATAAGCCATCACAGACAACTTATAAGTGACAAATCTCTTTGAAGAGGCAGGTACTTTTCTGTCCCTTGTTCAGCAACAGCTATATAATCCTGAGAAGACTACTGATGAAGCCCAGCAAGAGGACAGCCGCATAACCTGGTGGTGTCAGCGGTCAGCCTTCAGGAACAATAAAACTTGTCCCACAAAAAAGGTTTTTCCTTTTTTTTGGAAAAGTGACCATGGTCACAATTTCATCGAGTAAAAGAAATAGACACAAGGCCGACCCCGAAGGAAAGAAAGCCTCTCATCCCCCTAGTTGTACTGGATGTAGAGGTTCACACCTATTACAACACAGATACTGTTTTATCAAGGAAATAAAACAGCAAAAGAAATACAACCGCAGAAGGACCAGAAAAGCTTTGAGATCATCATCTTCCACTGGCTCGCCTTTCTCAATAACTCCTGATTGCTGTCGTGACAAATTCCTGCAGCTTTTGCCCAGACAAGAGCGAACTGTAGAGTTTGCCCCATCAAGTCACTGGCACTTGCAAACTCTTCTAATTCCTTCTAATCCTCTATAACCAAACCGACCATAGCATAGCAGGACAAAGCAGAGACCACATGCGTTTATGTGCTGGGAAAGGGGACATATGATCCAACCATCTAATTAGGTCCACAACTAAAGACTGGTTCATCCACCTAATACCAAAAAGCCTGCACAGGATTTCCCATTGAACATTGATAATACCACATCCAATAAAAAGATGGTTCTGATCCTCTTCAAAACAAGCACAAAGCATACGCCTTGTGCAAGAACTGATGAATATCCTGCTAATCCTTCGAGCAGTTGGAACAACCTAATCTTGTTTGGCAAACCTTGAGACCAAACAATGTCTTTCCACCAAACTCTGCACCCTCCATCACTAAGAATCTTCACAAGGGAATTTACAGAGAATTCTCCATTAGTATTCCACCTCCATGCCTTTCATCCTGCTGATCAGAGACTAACTGAACCTGATTAATAATGTTGAGCAAACAGATGGATTCCTCAAATTGCACTTCAGTGGGATTCCTCCAGAGCAGTAAGTTCAGATGTCCTCTGTTAAGATTAGAGATTACATTTGCTACTGTCTCTTCAGTATTCCTGACAACTAAAAACAAGTTTCTGAACTGATCTGCCAAATTTAGATCAGACCACCATTTGTCCTTCCAAAAATAATATCTGCTCACCATTCCATAAGCACATCTTATATGAAACTGAAATTATATCAGCAGTTTTGACAATATGCTTCCAGATTAATGACAAATTGTGGGTCCTAGTTGGGTAAAGGCACCATCTATTAACACAAACAAAGTTTTTTTTTTCCATCACAATCATAGCCCATAAGGCTTCCGGTTCTTCTCCCAACCTGCATAACCACTTAGCAAGCATGGCTTTATTGAAAGTTGCAATTTTAACAACGCCTGACCACCTTGCTCCTTGCTTTTGCACACATTCCCCCAGCTGATAAGATGAAGAGCTTTCTTATCCTTATTACCTCCTGACCAGAAGAAAGGTACTTCTAGCAGCTTCCCTGATTGTTTCCATCTTTCTCGGTATTTTGCAAATAGAGATAAAGTACCTAGGAATTGAGGAAAGAACTGATTAGGAGAGACGCCATCTGCCACCTGCTGAAAGTAATTTCCCTTTCAAACCATCCAATCTACTCTAAAAAAAATAGGGATTCTGGCCTTTAAGTGAGAGCTGGACATAAAAGGCATAGAACAAGTCATATAAGACAATAAGAAAGGATCCCACCCTCGAGTTAAGTGCCGATCTTTAGCAAACCTTGACAAAGCCCCAGAACCTTAAATAAGGGCCCAGCATTTACAGAAGAGGCTGGCTTAAACAGCTTCCAGATCCCTTGAATTGGGGTTCCAGAATCCAAGGATTCAATAAGTCAAAAAGGGCCTCAAAACTAGGGTTCCAGAATACCAAGACAATGGCCAACTGGCCTAATCAGTCCACCAGACTGTTCTCCCCTCTCCCATTTCATGATGCCAGTTACAAACTACAGGACTGTCCTCTTACAACAAGTCCTCTCTCCAGTTCTCAGGCTGATACCACATAGAATTTCTTGTGTGATCAAGAAAAGTGGAAGAGACTGAAACAAGAAGAAGCTGCAACTGGCAAGGAATTTCGGATCGGATCGGGTCCCCGAATCGGGACCCACCGATCCCGATCTGAATCAGGATCGGATTGGTCGGAATCGGCCGGGATCGGCCAGAATCGGCCGAAATCGACCAACCATGCCCCTAACTAGTTTAATCAGCTTTTATCTCCTAATCCATATACAAAGATGCAATTGCCCTTGCTAACCGGGCCCAACCATAAGACCATTACGTTAAGGGAAGCCAAATAAGAGTGAGAGACAAGAAAACAAAAATAAAAGGAGGAGGAGGATCCCTTGAAAGAGAACTATTTCCTGCAATTTCCAATGCCAAACCAATCCACAACCTTTAAGAGTCATTTAAAGCAGGAACTTTGTTACATAAGCAAGCCGAGAACAAGACCAGATCTCTAATTCTTATGCCATCCTAACAGCCTATATGAGATTGACCTCCAACATTTACGCCACCTGATTTTATAAGCACATTAATTCTGTCCACCCTTACCAGCATCCAGGTTGAGCCATTACAGAAGAAAAAGGTATTATAAGTTCACAAAAATGCAAATGGGCATTTTGAATAAGTCATTACTTGAATAGTAACTTATGCAACCTAACAAGCACACTACTTCCCAGCATGGATGGCAGTACCGGTACCGGTACCGGTGCCGGCCGGTACCAGTACGTACCGGTACCGGTACCGGCCGGTACGGGCTTAAAAGGGCCCAAAAAAATCAGAAAAAAAAGAAAAAAAATCAGAAAAAATCAGAAAAAATGTAAACAATTAATTAGCTATGTGTTGGGTGTGATAAAAATGGGTTAAGACAAAGAAGTACACATAACACATACAAAATGACAATTTTCATAGAGATTAAATATGAACAATATTATGTTAATGTACTAAATATTTACAACAATGCAAAATATTAACGAAATCAAACGATCCTTACCTATGAAAAACATAAGTGAGTCCCTTAATATGGATAATAACCCGTAGATCCTTCTGATTCATCATCTGGTTACTGTTGCTGGTATCCATAATAAGGTTGCATATGTTCCCTATATTCACCATAACTAAACAATGATGCAGCCAAGTCGTGCATCCCTCTTTGAATCCCTCTTGGAGTATATACTTGTTGACTTGATGAAATTCCAGAATCATGGTGCAAAGAAGTAGCATGAGGATAAGAAGAAGACCCTGACCCATAACTGCTACTGGGTGGAATCGGTGGATGGAATTGAAAGCCTTCATACTCTACTTGATCTCCCCAGCTATACATGCCTGCTTCTTGTTGGCCACCTCCATAACCTGACTGCTATCCATGGTGACTTTGTGAATCGTAATCTCCTTGACTTTCATGTTGTCATCTTCCTGTGTCAATATGTAAGGAGAAAGAAGGTGCATACACTCCGCCCCCGGTAGTAGCACCTGCAGCTGCACCAGCATCATCACTAGGAGACTCTGTCCCATCATCATCATCATCTTGATCATAATCAACAATTAACTTTCTTTTAACAGTACTTGATTTTTTCTTTTGTGATGCATGTTTTTGCTGGCTTTCTTTTTTTTCTAGATCCTTTTGCAAGTTCAATCGATTCAATACTCCTTTTCCTCGTGGTGTATGCCTCACATAAATTTGCTTCATCTCATCAATGGCAGGATCGTCTCTGGCAGCCAGATTAGTCCTCTCCAATGCAGATGTACTCCTTTTCAAGAATGATGGTGGCCCAACCATTCTAGGAGTGACTGGCCTACTATCTGATTCTGAGTGTCTAGCAGGCTCAAGCTCAGTATCAGGTGCAAATAAAGGCACATGCTCAGTCTGACTCTGATGCTCATGTGAAGGAGGAGGTGAATTTTCTTTTTGCCTTTTCGAGGTTCTTAATTCTGGATCTCTAGCAACAGCTCCATCTAGTATGCCTTCTGCCCATTCTGTATCATCAGGATCAAAAACTGGCTCATCGACAGTTGCTCGTGTCTCAACCCAAGTCTGCAAGGGATTATCATCATCAAATAACTCTTCCACATCAATTTGGCCAACCACATCTTCTGCGTGCCCTGCAGCTCGTTTCTCCCTCAATTGTTGTCTCAACCGGATGTTTTTGATCCTCAATCTCATATTGTAATGGCAGTACACCAATTTGTCCAATCGTTCAGCCTTTAACCGGTTACGAATTTTTGAGTGTATAAGGTTGAACGTGCTCCAGTTTCTTTCACATTGGCTTGCCGACGTCGTCTGACTCAAAACCCTCACTGCAACGGAAGCCAATGGATTATAGCACCTATCTCTGTTGTACACCATTATCCACCACTCAGCTGTGCCATCATTAAAAGAAACCAAAAAAAAAATTAATCAATGTATGTTCTCGTTTCTTATGCACATTTGACAACAATGCAATGACTAAGTATACCTGGGCTCACTTTCTCTACAGCAATTTGCACAGAGTCTTCATTATATGTCTCCAGCCTTAGCCTATAAGCCTCCATCTACAAAGATGGAATTAACAATTAATAGAATTCATAGGCTCTTCAAATTACAAGTAATTGGATAAATCTTAAAGTCAGATCTTCACTAAGTATACATGTCTCTCTGCCTCAATCCTATCTTCTATTGTCCTCGACAAACGTGCAATCACATTTAGTGTGCCTTGAATCACCTCTCCATCAATATGCACTTGACGACTGTACATTACTCGAGGATTTAAATAATAATCTGCATTTAGGTGAAAAATTACTAATGTCAATTTAATAAATAAGCTCCCATGTAACAGTATAAGACTTCACTTACCAGCTGCATACAAGTCGTGGTGTAATGTGCTTTCCCATCTGACATCAATAAGGTCCCACCACTTCATATAAGTGTTGGGAAATGCGTTCTTGATGTGCACCTTAGCAATGTCAATTGCCTCGTACAAATATCCCATGTAATTCTTATCATCCCCATCCACCAATTTTAACACATGTACGAGAGGTTCCACCAACTTCAGATAAGTCTCCATATTACTCCAAAAAAATTTATTCTCTATGATTTTTCTCACTTCCAAATGTTCAGATTTAGATTAATTGGAAGTGGTCCGCATATACTCCAAGAACTCCTTATTAAACATAAAACCCTTCATCTCATTCTTGAATTTGTGCAAAGATTCTAAAGAAATAAAATTAGATGCAAATCGTGTAGGCCCTGCACGGATGAGATCTCGACCTCCAGATGCTTTTTCTCTGAACATATTCAAGATCCTGGGATGACCATAAATAAATTGGGTAATTCTTTGGACTCTCTTTACAGTCTTGCTGATAGTTGGATCCTTACCAATGTCTTCAAGCATCAAGTCTAGACTATGCGCTGCACATGGGACCCAATAAAGGTGTTTGCGCTTGTCCATTAACTTCTTCTCTGCAGCTTTATAACTTGGTTCATTATCGGTGACCACCTGGACAACATTTTCCTCTCTAATTTCCTGCACCATCTGATCCATCAAACCAAATAAATATTTTGCATTCTTTGAATAGTTTGATGCATCAACAGATTTCATAAAAACTGTCCCTTCTGTGCAATAAACAAGAAAATTAATCATGGACTTCTTCGTGGTACCAGTCCAGCCATCGCACATAATTGTGCATCCTCTCTCCTTCCATACTGCCTTAAAACTTTCAACCCACTGTTGAAGTTCCTCGTATTCTCCATCAAGCCCCCGTCCATATATGTCTCGACGTGTGGGGGCTTTGAACCCACGACCATGATCTGCTATCGCATCAATCATAGGCTGAAAATAAGGAGACTGAGCAGCATGTGAGGGAACACCTGCATGCAAAAACCATTTGCATATGCTTTTAAAAGTATGTCCTGCCGCTTCAGCTGACTTTTTTACTCCTCTCATTGCTTGCTTGATTTTTGGCTGAGTAGAAGTCTGTCTTCTAAAAAGATAATTGTCCATAGGACCCACTTGGCCTGTAGGTTGACTTGTGCCTCTTATTGATGGTCCATCACCTCTCCTTCGGGCTTCATATTCTTGTTGATGCCACAAACTCTCTCTTCTAGCTGCAGCCATGTCAGGATCATCATCATCATCATCATCATCACTAGAATCTACAATTTGTTCAGCCCTTTGTCTCTCACGTATAGAAATGCCACTGGCCGCAGTATACATCCCTTTGCCTTTTGTATTATGTCTACCTGAAATTTCGCCTTGGAGTTCAACCTCATCTTCATTCTTTTGTTCTTTTTGTGCTTTTCGGCCACGCAACAATTCACGCATCTCGTTGGCAACTTGTCGGGGACAAACAGTACACCTTGTCACATGTCCTGTCTTCCCTGCTAAATGTTCTTTCCCTCGGGTGATTCCACCACCCATCTCTTTGCCACAATATTTGCATTTCACTCTCCTCTTTACAGTATTAATTAAGGTGATATGGGCCCACCCTGGGTCTTGCTCTTGCTGTTCAGCCATATTCCTACAACACATAAAAAAAAAAAATAGAAACAAATATAAGAACATTTGGCATTATGCTCCTAGTTTAAAACATGTAAAATTGGATGTTAATTAGACTCCAATTGATGTTTAATTTAAATAATTAAATAAAAGCCCCAATTTTTAACTGCTAATTAGGGCCAAAATTGAGGATTTCCCCTAATTAACCGTCGATCAATGTAATTGACAGCACACTCCTAGTTTAAAACATGCAATGAAGCTTAATTAGGCTCCAATTGATGTTTAATTTTAACAATTAGACAAAAGCCCCAATTTTTAACCGCTAATTATGACCAAAATTGGGGATTTCCCCTAATTAACCGTCGATCAACGTAATTGACAGCACACTCCTAGTTTAAAACATGTCATAAAGTTTAATTAGGCTCCAATTGATGTTTAATTTAAGTAATTAGACAAAAGCCCCAATTTTTAACCGCTAATTAGGGCCAAAATTGAGGATTTCTCCTAATTAACCGTCGATCAACGTAATTTACAGCACACTCCTAGTTTAAAATATGTCATGAAGCTTAATTAGGCTCCAATTGATGTTTAATTTAAATAATTAGACAAAAGCCCCAATTTTAACCGCTAATTAGGGCCAAAATTGAGGATTTCCCCTAATTAACCGTCGATCAACGTAATTGACAGCACACTCCTAGTTTAAAACATGTCATGAAGCTTAATTAGGCTCCAATTGATGTTTAATTTAACTAATTAGACAAAAGTCCCAATGTTTAACCGCTAATTATAGTCAAAATTGGGGATTTTCCCTAATTAACCGTCGATCAACATAATTGACAGCACACTCCTAGTTTAAAACATGTCATGAAGCTTAATTAGGCTCCAATTGATGTTTAATTTAAGTAATTAGACAAAAACCCCAATTTTTAACCACTAATTAGGGCCAAAATCGGAGGTTGTCTATTTTATCAAGAAAATGAACGTAAATCATCTGAGAAATATGTAACAAGCTAAAAAATAATCACTACATTAAAATATAAATCATACCTTCTTTTTTTCTTCCACCCAAAACAGTGAAAACGTATCCGGAAAAGGATGAAAACGTCTCCGGCGGCGGTGGCGGGCGGCGGCGGCGGGTGGCGGCGGCGGTTCTTTCCCCTCCTTCTCCTCCTCCTTTCCCTCCTTCCCTTCCCCTCCCACTGCAAAAAACCCGAATCCCCTCTCACAGATCTGTTTCTGTGAGAGGGGACAGTGAACTCGGGCGTACCGGCCGGTACGCCCGAAACCGGACCGGTACCGGTCCAGTACAGTCATTTTTATCTTTTTTTTTTTTACGGTACCGGCCCGAAATGGGGGTACCGGTACCGGTCCGGGCCGATACCGGTACGTACCGGTACCGGCCGAAACTGCCATCCATGCTTCCCAGCTCACCAACCCTTTCAACCCAGAGTTCAAAAAGAAAATTGGGACCCTCCGAAAGCATGCATCATTCCATTGCTATCTTCCCTTGCACACATACTGGATCAAAACAAGCTTCAACAACTGTACACTTTTGTACAATTAGCAAGGACCTTCACAATATCCAAGGAAGCATTGCCCTCTGCTCCTTGGGATCAGCTTGTCAGAGTTCCTTGTCTGACCCTATTGACCCCTCTACTTTGGGATTGAGATCTCTGCTACCTTAGACAGCTTTAACACTCTCGATCCAACCTTCCTCCAACCTGGGGCCTGGGCAGCTTGCAGCAAGTTAGCAGCACAGATCTGGATACTTGAGAGCAATATGCCCGATCCCCATTGCAGTGATGGCAGGTAAGCAACACAGAAAACTTGTCCCCCGAAGTCCTTGCTGGTAACAGTGGAGTCATTGATCTGCCTTCACCATGTCCTTTTCCTTAGCTTAGGATCTTCTCCTCATGTACCTGTTCCCTCACAGACCAGGGATTAACCAAATTTACAGATACCAAAATATGCTCTGAAAGGGAAATGAACAAACTGATATTGCAGTGTGCTCATCAATCTGTCAACTTATAATAAGAAATGCAACAAACTTATAGAAATACAGTCTCAGCAGAGCAGGTAAGAATTTTCTCACCTCAGATCTCCAAATGTCAGTCTTAACAGAAACATTCACTGCTTGATACTCTTCTGTTACCTGCAGCATATTTATGTATGTTAATTGGCTTGCCAGTAGGCTCCTACCCCTGACGATGAATGGAGATCCAGTAGTTTACCAACCCAAAACTCAAAATTGAAAAGGTCATGGGAGGAAGTCAAGTGACATCGTAGCCCCTACATAACACCAATAACAAATGTAAGAAACGGAAGATAATATCAACATTTGTATGTATTAGGGCATTCCAGGTGTTAGCCATTGCATGTACAACAAAGGCAAACCCACCTTGTAGCTTGCACATCTCACCAGGCAAAATGGACAAGAGAAATCTTCAGTGACTGCACATTGTAAGAATGGAACAGTTATAATCTTGTCTAGAAGATTGGACATTAAATTTGAATAATAGGACATGATACCTTCATCTGAATAGTGTAATTGCCAAATAATCACACATATAGCCAGCAGTTTGTCCACACAAAAAAAAAGGTTGACTTTGAATGTCCATCGTATATTAAAGGCAAAGTGATATTTAATAGTCAGCTAAAACACCAAAAATTTACAGGGTTATTGCAAATAACTCCTAGCATATGTCATATTTGTAGATAACCCCCTGCATGACTCATACTTGCATATAACCCCCTTAACTTTGGTGGTATGTTTGTGTATAACCCCCTTGAGTATGTAACTTGTTTTGAATTTCACTTGAGTTAAAATATTTTTTTTTTAGAAGGTGACAAAAGTCACAATTCCATAGAAATATGTGAAAGAGGTACAGGAAAGCCCAGGAGAGCACACCCTTGGATAGGACAGTCCCCCATCCAAGTCCCAAAGGTTTAAAAGATTCTAACAAAAGCTGTTTTATCAAGAAGATAAAACAGGGTTACAAAGAAGATAACATTAAGAGATCAACTGCCTCCACAGTCTGATTTTGTCAGAAATAACAGAGCTGCCATCATTCAGGATACCAGCTGCACGTCCCCACTCTTCCACCCATATGAATGTCTTCTTCAAGAGTTCATTCGCACTGTTGAATTGGTCACTAAATTTCCTTCTATTTCTTTCACACCATATAGTCCACAACATGGCCGGACAAAAAAGAAACCATACATGTGTGAGATCCTTTGACGGAGAAACAGCGGTCCACCATTTCAGCAAATTCAACACAGAGATGTGCTCCACCCAACCAATTCCAAGTATCCTACGCATACTCTTCCATTGGATGGAAATAATGCCACATTTGCATAATAAATGGAGTTGGTCTTCCTCAAAGTGTGCACAGAACATACATAAGGAACTCCCGGGAAGTTTAAGTCTCTTCGCCCTCATTCCCGTAAGACTTCTATTCCAGGCAAGCTTCCATAGAAACACCCTTATTTTATTAGGAAGGTGGTTAGACCAAATTAGGTCCTTCCACCAAACCCTAGTACCACCATCATTCAAAAGCTGAACCAAGGATTTAACCGAAAAGAGCCCATTATTAGTCCATCTCCAAACCCTCTTATCTTGCACCTCACTGCAGATCCTAACACCATTGATTAAGTTAAGCAAGGCTATCAGTTCCTCTGTTTCCACATCAGTAGGGTTTCTTCTAAGCATTAGGATAACCTGGCCTGTACTGCTATGAGACAGAACCTCTTCAACCGAAGCATCCTTGTTCTGGGCAATGCTGAAAAGATTGCTGAAAACCACAGTCAAATCCAGATTGGAGCACCATTTATCCTTCCAAAATCGTATGTCCCTGCCATTACCCACTTGGACTTCGCAAGAGGTGACCATAAAATCAGCACATTTAAGAATGTTCCTCCATATGGGAGATAAATTATTTCTTGAAGAATGAGAGAAACTCCATTTGCTCTCGCCATGAAAGTACAAGTCATTGACAATTACAGCCCAAGGAGCATCCGGATACTCTCCTCTTCTCCACAACCATTTGGCTAACAAGGCTTTGTTGAAGATAGCAATCCCACAAAGACCAATGCCTCCTTGCTCCTTGCTCTTGCACACATTCTTCCAAGCAATCAAGTGCATTCCTCTCTTTTCCCTTTTCCCTCCTGCCCAAAAAAAGGAACTCTTAAGTGATTCAATGATTTTTTCCACGGTTCTAGGGATCTTCATAACAGAAGCATAGTATAAAGCCAATGAAGAAAGAACCGACTTGGATAGGATCAATCTTCCTCCTCCAGACAGAAAGCTACTCTTCCATCCTTCCAGCCTATTCTCAAATTTCTTTATGAGACCATCCCAATCCCTGATCCTAGTGACACCATTCGATAGGGGCAGCCCCAAATATTTGATAGGGAAGTTGCTTACTCTGCACTTTAGGGAATTTGCAATATCCTGTACCCTTTGCTGAGTCATGTTCAGCCCAACAATTTCAGATTTCTCATAATTGATTCTCAACCCCGTGATGACTTCCACCAAAATTAGCAAACTCTTTATATTCTGGATGTCCTCAATACTTCCAGGTGTAAACAGGAGAGTGTCATCTGCAAACTGAAGGTGAGATAAATGGATATGGCTTCTACCAATCCTGAACCCTTCCACCAAGCCCTGTTGAGCTGCACAATCCCAAAGGGTGCTCAAAATCTGTCCAATAAGCAGAAAAAGAAGGGGAGAGAGAGGGTCTCCCTGTCTTAATCCTCTTGAGCTGTTAAAAAATCCACATGGTTCTCTATTGATCAGCACCGAGAATCTGGAGGAGGAAATACAACACCTTACCCATCTTATCCATTTAGCATTGAATCCCATGATCTCCATAGTTTTGAGTAGACAATTCCAATTGATTGTATCATAGGCCTTCTCAAAATCAAGCTTTACCAACACACCTTGCTTATGCCTAATCTTGTAGTGGTGAATGGCTTCATAAGCAGCCATATAATTGTCCAGGATGAATCTTCCTTGCACAAAGGCTGACTGGTTGATCCCCACTAGCTTATGGATGACCCTCTTGAGCCGGGTTGTTAGAATCTTGGTAATGATTTTATAACATCCATTGAGAAGGCTAATGGGTCGAAAATCAACCATTCTATCAGCTCCCTCTGATTTCGGGATCAGGACAATATGTGTGGAATTAACAAGTTTAATCCCTTCCGGCCTTTCGTAGAACTCTTGGACAAAGTTAATCACATCTGTCTTGATAATATCCCAACAAAATTGGTAGAATCCAAGGGAGAAACCGTCAGGACCTGGAGCTTTGTTGGGGTCCATGCTAAATATTGCCATTTTGACTTCTTCTTAAAAAGGTTCACACAGCTGTTCAACATCAGCAGCTTCTAACACAGGGAGCAGCCCTTCTTGTAGACTTGAGTTAAAATTACACAAACATCTACTTGAGTTAAAATATTTTTACTGCACATAAAATAGAAATATTTTTTTAATGTTAAATATATACAACAAGCTTACAAGTAGATGTTTGTGTGATTTTTCTTGTGAGATGCATGTATTTTAATTGAAGATATTATTAACATTTTCATTAATAGCTTGCACATATTCTATGTAAGCAACAAATATCTTAGTTTAAGTGAAATTCATAGTAAAATCACATAGTTGAGGGGGTTATATGCAAATAACACCATAGTTAAGGGGGTTATATGCGAATACAAATCATACAGGGGGTTATCTACAAATATGGCATTCTTTAGGGGGTTATTTGCAAAAACCCCAAAATTTACTTTTAATCTCCAGAAACCCTTGATCCACATTTTAGTACGTGATTGATAAACCAACAGTAATCAGGATCACATATTCCTTTGACCCTGGAATAAGCCATGCTGAACACATTCTCCTAGAACACTGTACTAGATACACTATAATTTTCTCACTCCTTTCTTCTCCATAAATGCCATACCCTTTCTTCCAGAGTAAATTATTTGGCAACTGTTAGACTCCTTAAAGACAGCATATATCACAAAGGGATTAGTAATAATTCTTGTGATCAGTATAGTGACAATCAGCAATGACCTTTGTGCAGTTAAACCTTTTTTCTTCCTCTCTTTCTGTGTCAGTGGTGCTAACCAGCTGTAGAGACACGTACTTTTGCAGAGAACAATCATTCAATAGCTTTTACATGTTGGCTTTAAGGAAATGATTATTTCCAAGAGGGAAAAATAGAAAAACATTAGGAGATTCCCTGGGAAAATGAAGCTTCAACGAAAAGGAAACAAGATAATTTGAAAGCACAATTATTACGAAACCTTCAGACATGTCACCCTTTTTCAAGGCAGTTTTTTGGGAAACCAGGAGTATCTGCTCCATGCAATTTAGCATCATAATAGGTGTACATACTAGTGGGAGAGAGCTAATCCCATGTCTTTCAGATAAATAAAAAATATGAGATCAATGATCTGTTTGCAGCCCCCTTCTGTGGCAACAGCACTCTTTGCATGGTGGATAATGGCAGTGCAGTGGACGATGGCAGCGCTTGTGCTGGTTTCCTCTTCTACCCTCCTGCCAGTGGCTGATGGCAGTGCGGTGGACAACGAAGGAACTAGGTGTCATCTCCACCCCACGTTGACCCCCCAGCTGCAGCAGCAGCAGTGTCCACTCCTCCCCTATCTTCACATCTGCTGTGTATCACCGCTGCCCCTCAACAAGCTCTACCCGCCAACTCCACAGCATTTGGCAACCTCCTCGGTGGTGGCATATGCTCTTCCCTTACCCCGTGCATCTGCTGCAATCGCTGCCAGCGCCCATAGTTGACAAGGAGGTAAGGCAACCCAAGGCGTGCTCAAGGTCTCCGAGCGCCTAAGCGCTTAGGCGCCTGCCTAGGGGTACACTTCAAAATAATATATTTTATATCACATTAATTTAACATTAACATAAAAATATGAAAAGAATAACAAAAATATCACATCAACATAAAAACAAACATTACAATGAAGTACCAAAGTTAAATATGGACTGAAAAATAATTAGAAAAAATAAAATTTCAAAGATAAAAATACTAACCTCATATTTATGGACGACTTCTTCTAAAATCTACAACATAATACTCATAACAACAATATATATATGATGCAGAAATGTAAACACATAATAAAAGAAGATAGCTTCATTACGCCAAATAGAGTTCATGAAGTTCTAATCACACATACACATCCCCAAGCATAAAATAAAAAAGAATCAACGCATTAAGACTAGGACTCAACAAAGCAAACAAAAAAGACTAGTTCAAATGTCCAACAAAGACCATTTGGCTTTAAAATTTAGCGAACTTTAAACTTTATTTGAATTAGCTTTGTTGGACATTTGGACTAGTCTTCTTTGTTTGCTTTGTTGAGTCTTAGTCTTAATGCGTTGGTTCTTCTTCTTTTTATACTTAGTGAGGGATATGTGTAATTAGAACTTCATGAACTCTATTTGGTGTAATAAAGTTATCTTCTTTTATTATGTGTTTACATTCATGCATCATATATATATATTGTTATTATAAGTATTATGTTGTAGATTTTAGAATAAGTCCATAAATATGAGGTTAGTATTTTTATCTTTGAAATCTTATTTCTTTTAATTATTTTTCAGTCACATATTTAACTTAGGCACTTCATTGTAATGTTTGTTTACATGTTAATGCGATATTATTGTTATTCTCTTCATCTTTTTTATGTTAATGTTAAATTAGTGTGATATAAATATATTATTTTAAAATGTACGCCTAGGCAGGCGCCTAAGCGCTTAGGCACTCGGATACCCCGATGGGCCGCCTTACCACCTTGACAACTATGATTAAGAATGGTCATGAAGCAGGTGGTCTCAATCATCATGAGCCTGGTGGGAGTGCATCCTTCTAGTCTAGTGTTAGTAATGACATGAGTCAGCAAATAAAGGCAATTCAGTTGTGGTACAGTCATTCAAGTCATTTGACATTTAGGTCCCTCAGAATTCTTTTTCCGTATCCGTTTCAGTATGTAAATCTTGAGTCGGTGCAATGCCACAGATGTCAACATGCCAAGCATTGTAGAATTGATCAATGAACAAAAGTTCTATTCCTTTTCAACTTGTTCATTCTGACGTTTAGGGCCCCTCCCATGTGCCTTCTGTCTCTGGCCATTGGTATCTCATTAGATTTATTGACGATTTTTTCACATGTTGTTGAATTTATCTGATGAGGTCCTGTGAGGAGGTTCCACGGATTGTCCAAGTTTTCTACAAGAGTGGTCTATAAAAATTTTTAGATTTGATAATGCTAGAGAATATTTTGAGTGGTGTCTTAATATTTTTTATGAAGGATATGGGTATTATTCATGAGTCCTCTTGCTCCTACACTCCACAACAAAATGGAGTGGTCGAAAGAAAAATCGGCATTTATTGGAGAGCTCTCATGCACTTCTCTTTCAACACAATTTGCCAAAAAAAAAAAAAAAGCTCGATGCTCTATTGACCGCCTCATATGTCATCAACCGTATGCCATCTCAGACGGTTGGAAATCTATCCCGTTAATGGATGTTGTCTCTCTTGTTCCCTGTGTGTTTGGGTGTCTTTGTTTCATTCATTGTCTTGATCCAGGCACCAACAAATTGGATCTTAGAGCTATCCGTGGCATCTTCTTGGAGTATTCTCCTACTTAAAAGAGCTAAAAGTGTTTTTATCCTACAACGAGCAAGCAATAAGTGCTTTGAAAATGAGTCCTACTTTCACTCCCAATCCTCTTCTCATGAGGAGACCGTCCTTTCTTGCCTTCTCTTTATTACCTATTCATTTACCTAGGAGTGAGGTTATAAATGACTTTTCAACTAAATCTACATGTCAAAATCTGCCATGTATGCCTATTGATGAGACTTTACTGAAGGTTCTCATGTACTCTCAGCATACTTGGCAAAAAAAGAGACCTCCGATAGATCTACCACCCCAAGAAGCTGCTGAAGTTCCAAGTCCTCCAGTTGGTTCTTCCATCAATACATGGCCTGATCTTGACCTTCATGTTACTGTTCCGAAAGATACAAGATCATGCATTCGTCATTTGATTACTAATTTTGTTTCCTATTCTCGCTCTCACCCTCCTATTATTCTTTCTTGTCTGCCATCTCTTTGTATCATGTTCCTAACTCCTATTTTGAAGATGTGAAAGATCCTAAATGGGTGGCTGCTATGGATGAAGAAATGCATGCTCTCAATAAAAATGACACTTAAGAGTTGGTGGACATGCCCAAGGGGAAGAGCTTGGTTGGTTCTCAGTGAGTTTACACCATCAAGTATAGTTTTACTGGTGCTGAACAGAGTTAGAAAGCCAGATTAGTAGCCAATAGGTTTGCACAAATATATGGTGTTGATTATTTAGAGACTTTCGCTCTGATTGCAGAATTGAAGTCTATACGGGTCACTTTGTCACTTGCTGTCCAGTTTGGTTGGGAGCTTCATCAGTTGGATGTAAAGAATGCATTCCTTAATGGTGACTTGCAGGAAGAAGTTTATATGCAGCCATCTCTTGGGTTTGTTGCCATGGGAAGAGTTTGCAAGCTGAAAAACCCTTGCCCCTTGCATGGTCTCAAATAGTCTCCTCAAGCTTAGTTGACCATTTTTGGATAGTGATGGGTTGTTTTGGTTATGTTCAAGGCAACTTTAATCATAATTTTTACTAAATGGGCTGATGGACAACTTCTGGTGCTTCATGTCTATGTTGATGATACGGTTATTACAAGTGATCACAAGGCAGAAATCAGCAAATTAAAGGCCAACCTCGCTAGCATGTTTGAAATCAAAGATCTGGGTTAGCTAAAGTAGTTCTTTGGCATTGAAGTGGCCAAATCTCAATGCATCAACTGTTAAAGCATGCCCTGCCTCCTCAATTATCCTCACTAGAATCTCTCTCATTCAAGGTTTAAGGGGAAGGCCAAAAATCTCCAGCCACAGCAAAGGCAGTTCCTTCACCAACTGAACATCCACATTCTGCTCCCATCTTTCTACACTAAGACCTCTTACCTCTGGCACCATTGATCTGACTCTCAAGACCATAGTTGCAGTGAAACATGGGTCTGAGTGAGAAACACATTTGTGAAAAAAAATTCAATTCCTTTCGATAAGCCATACAAGAATATTCCCAATAGTTCAACAATAAATGGGGGATAAAGGGATTAACCTGTGGCAAATGTCACCGCCACCGGCTGTTGAAGTCAGCTGCTCTGCCACTGACTATGTCTGCTAATGCTAATGGCAGGTGATGCCAGTGGCAGGCTACAAGCAAGCAAGCCCCGAGAAATGACCATGACCCAACTGAGAGGACTGGCATGTCAAATGGAAGGGCCATGCGAACAGGCAACCGAGCAACGATGATGAGGTAAGAGTGGAGATGAGCACAATGTGAGTAGGGAAGCAAGCGTAGATAAGGGGCAATGAGAGCAGGTGAGTCAGTGAACATACACAGAGGGCAAAGCAAGATAAAGAGGGAAGAAGGAAGGAGGAGCGAAGCCTTTGTATTTATGGGGCTAGGGGTACAGAGAAAGAAGAAGTTCATTAGGGTCCAAAAGGTAAAGGTCATGGAAGAGGTTTATACATGGACATCTTTTAGATAAGCCGGCTAACAAAGTACTCCATTAAAAATTAATATTATAGTAATCCCTTTGTAAGTTAATTTTTTTTCAGTTTTGATGCTAATTTTAAATAATATTTATGAAGATCCTAAATACAGAATGGCATTAACATCACCTACGCAAAAACTTTCTAGCTCTTACATGAAACCCATAAACGATGTGTATACTATATGACACATATTTTGGTGCTACAGTACTAAGTTTAGTTTCTCATTACCCCCCACCCATTTTTTTTTTAATCTTTTTTTTTTTTTGAAGCATTGTTTACAACATTTGGTTCTTGCTTCATTTCCCCCTTCCATTTTTCCAATTTGGCAATGATGTTCAAAGAAAACATCCTCAGCCTACCCCCAACCCAGGAACCTAAAAGGGCATTCACCATCCTTACATTCTGTACACCGACCACCCTCCAATCCCCTCATCTGGCTTCCAAGGCTCTCATCACCGGTGCAGGCTGATCCCGTCTTCTATGAAACAAAGAACCAAGTGGAAGGATGAATGCTTTGATCTCTCTATCAATTTCCTTTACCAGAAGCACCACAAACCCAAAATTCACTGCCTGCCGAGTCTGTAAGAATCCACAGTGTTAAATCAAAGAGAAACTCATTCAGGAGTTCCAGAAAATAGCAATTAAAACATGAGGGTTTAAATTTAAATTTTCCTTGGGTTTATTCACCCTAACTACGTGCTGGTCAGTGGGCCTCTCATGTTGGCCTCTCATAAGCCGAAAAGCAGTCCAGAATAGACTCTCATTGGACCACAAAACAGGCCTTAATGGGCCTAAAACCAGGCCCTTGATGGGCCTGCTAATGGCCCCGCCCATAGCTCCTTCTACCTCCTTACTCCACCACCACATCCTTCTACCTCCTTACTCCTGCTCCTCAAACCCATATAGATATGGGGTCAACCCAGAGAACTGGCATGTCAGTTTCATTTCTGATTTTGCCACTTCATGTAATGAAACTTTATTTAGTGGGGGGAGGGAACATTAATTGAGGGGTAAACTCCCTCAACATGAATTCTCAATTTGGACTTTTTATAAACTTCATGTTCGGTAACTAAGGAATAATGACCCTATGAGGGATAGTTCATAGTCAGTGTCCAATAAAACTTCGATTAATGCATTGACATGTGCATGTTTTACAATAACTTTCTTGAAAGTTTTACTTTTACTCCAGGATGAACAAGCAAATGTTGAGGGAAAAAAAAAACCAATAAGTCAGTTAGACTGCTTGATGAACATGCCAAATGTGACTCATATTATCCATGAAGGCATGAACCATCATCCTAATTAGGATGTAGTGGTACTTTGTTAATGAATTCTAAAAATAATAGAATTAAGATAAGAACCGACGACATGATATGCATATTCAATATCATATTAGGAGTTAAAGCACAAGAAAATGAACATACATGCTAGTATGATTATGTTATGCACACAAAATGATGACTAAGAATAAAATTTCAAAATGAGTGACCTCATGTCATGATGATAATGAAAGACGATGAAGATTATGATTAATGACTATGAGATGATGAAGATTATGATTAATGACTATCACTTCAAATGATTACAGATTATGATCTTATGTTTATCAACTTATCATATAGTGAAAGTTTCTCGAGATATTTTCTAATCGTATGTTGAAGAGTGAGGTGACACCACATCGCCAGTAGAAAGGACCTATAAAGATTTATCCATAGGGAATAAGGGAGATGGTTTACCTCTCCTTAAAGATCTGTACCACAGTCGAGACATGGAGCGTCCCTTGTTTCTTGGAAGAATCTAGAGTCCAGATTTCGGACAGCATAGGCGGTGAACAAAAAAATCACTTCAGTGCAGTTGTAACTAGTGCTCAGATGACATAATCAGAGACTATGCATCCCAATTCACCCTAGGACACACCTCTCCCATTGGAGTGCTCGAAGACTCCCTAGGCAGCATAGGCAGAAGCTAAAAGAATAAGTCAAGGGTCAATCTAATCAACTACCTAAACTCTGTTGATAGGAGGTCATCCAGGTTATTGAAAGACTACAGTGGACCACTATAGCCATCATGATTTGCCAACTTGGTGCAACTTGGTATGAGTCATATGAGTTGTATCGGTTTTTCAAGTTTACAGTTCATAGATGTAGCTTAACCAAGGTTCGCCGTATCGTTGATCTGTATCGGATTATATCTTCCCAAATATGGTACGATACTGATCCAACTCAGTCCGACTTGTACAAGTCAAGCCAAAGACTTTGTTAAAATTAATGAGTTTAAGTCACATTTTAGAGAAATATATCATATTAATTTATATAAAAGTATAATTCTACCTATCAAATAGGAAAAAATCAAAACATTCCATTAAGCACGTATGAGTCGGCACGATCCAGCCAACTAAATGCGTATCAGCGGATCGGGTCAGCCCATATATGAATCGACTTGTACGAGTTAGCCCGATCTGGTACGATACGGCAAATCGTGAGCTTGACTCATCGAGTCACCCGCAACTTTGACTTGGGCTGACTCACACTAACTCAAAATTGAGATGTAAAGAGATGTTCATGTTGACTTTGTATCAGATCTGACTTTGTATCCAATTTGACTTTGCAAGATGTTCAGTTCATTTCATTTACATGTAAAGCGGTGTAGGTAAATTATTACACTTTCATAATCGTTAATGGTGCAACATCTCAAATTTGATTTGTAGTGATGTCATTACAAAAACACTCATGTTACAAATTCATTTATCTGATAATTATCCAGAAAATTGAATAATCTTAAAGAAAAATCTAATTTCATAAGAAATTGGGCTGAATCGACCAGATTCGTGCAACCCATGTAAGTCATACTGAATCAGACTTGGTACAACTGATCAATTCTGGTCGTAGCGACCCCAATACGGCTGGCATTGAGACCCATAGAAGCAACCACTGAAGATGGTTGTGAGCTGGTCATATAAGATTCAAGACAACCAAAAACTAGTTTTTCTTCTGAAGGCGACAATAAGTCACAATTCATTATGATAAAAAGATGATTACATCAATTGGCCAAAGCCAAGAAAGCAAAACAAAACACATTCAAACCTACACAGCCTTAAAAAAGGCAAATAAAACCCAAAAGTACTATTTTGTCCAGAGAATAAAATAGTAAGTTTAGAGAGCTGGAAAAGAAGAAGAAACAACAAGGACTTCAGTGGCTGCCCAAATCAAAGAAACAAATTCCTCCATTGACAAGCCTAATGAATGATAGCAGTGGAGTCACCGGTTTCCATATCAATCCTGGCAGCTCTGCCCCATTCAATAACCCAATTGATAGCCCTTCTTGAAATATCTTAAGAACTGTTGAACTGATCTCAGAATCTTCTGTTATTCCTTGCAGTCCATATTGCCCATAACATAGCTGGAAGAAACAGTGACCAAACTTCCTTCTCAGCGTGCGATGGATAGTCAAGGATCCACCATTTCAGAATACCTGACGCTGCACCCACTGAACTTGATGAAGTTTACATAGAGAACTCCACAGAACATTAACAATAGACATAGGTGATAAATGTCTTCCCCAAATGATCACAGAAAATACAAGATGAGACTTGGATTTGGAAGATATGTTGAAGTCTGTCATCAATCGGAAGCATTTTCCAAGCCACTTTCCAAATAAAAATTTTGATCTTGTTCGGAAGGATTTAAGACCAAACTATGTCTTTCCACCACTCTCTCAAATCTCCATTATCTTGCATTTTCATGTAATATTAACAGAAATTTTACCCTTACTGTCCCAAACCCAAATTCCTCTGTCCATTTGGCGTCTTTTCAGCTTAACATCCTTAATAAGTGTCAAAACATTCAGAAATTCATCCATTTCTGCGTCTGTAGGATCCCTCCTAAATTTCAGATTCCAGTGACTGATGTCATCATGGTCTTATGCTTGTCCTCTGCTATGTGACATATATTGCTGAATTGGATAGATAAAGGCATTTCTGAGCACCATTTGTCTTCTCAGAATTTGGTGAAATCCCCATCCCCAACACTGACTCTTGCAGCTGCATGAAAAATGTCCTGCAGATTAATTATATTCCTCCATACAGTTGACATAAAGAAGTCCTAGTAGGAGCAATACACCATCTAAAGGAGTTAGGATAATACTTGTCCTTAATGAAAGTAATGCAAATTGCATCCACATCTTCCCCCAATCTCCAAAGCCATTTGACCAGCATAGCTTCGTTGAAAACCTCTCTCTTGACTAAGCCCACACTTCCTTGATCCTTACTGGAGCAAGCTTTAACCCAGGAAACCAAGTGGAGGCACTTATTTTCTCTCTTTCCCCCAGCACAAAAGATGGAGCTTCTCATTGATTCAATAATTCTCTCTACAGTCTTTGGGATTTGAAAATGAAAAGATGATAGTTTGCCAATGCCGAGAGAACAGTCTTGGAGAAATCTATCTGCCCCACACAAAGAGAAACTTAGCCTTCCATCTCTCAAGTTTCTGCTCAAATCTCTTAACAAGAGCATCCCAATCCCTCACCCTAATAGGCCCATTCTAAGTGGGCAGTCCCAGTATGTAACAGGGAATTTAGAAACTCTGCAATTCATGATGTCAGCCTTCTCCATCACTAATTCCTGCTCTAAATTAATACCAACCACTTCTGATTTCTGGAAATTAATCTTCATACCTGTGATAGCTTCCACTATAATAAAAAGTTTATTTATGTTAGCTAACATAAGTTCAGTGCCTGAAGAGAAAAGCAAGGTATCGTCTGCAAACTGCAAATGGGTCAGCTGTAATCCATTTCTCCCAATGCTGAAAGCATCCACGAGCCCCTATTTGGTTTCCCGATCCCAAAGAGAACCCAAAACCTGCCCAACAATGAGGAACAAGAGAGGTGAGATTGGATCACCCTGTCTCAACCCTATTGTGCTGCTGAAATAACCACACAGCTCATCATTGAGAAGAAGAGAAAACCAAGCAGAATTGACACAATTCAATCATCAATGAAATCCATTGCTGCTAGAAACCAATAAGAGCAAGGGATTTCTGAACACAGCCAACTAACCCAATCATAGGCCTACTCGAAATCCAATTTCATGACAACGCCTGCCTTTTTACACAGTTTTTGGCTGTGAATAGCTTCATACGCAGCCAAATAATTGTCTAAAATAAAATTCCCTTCCTTAAATGCAGATTGATGCCTACTAATGATGCTCACCAAGACCTTTTTCAACATGTTTGCCATGACCTTGTGATGAGTTTATAACAACCATTTAATAAACTAACAGGTCTGTTGGCTGACACATTCACTGTTCCTTCTTTCCTACAAATGAGTAAAATACAAGTAGAATTGAAACCCTTCATGCTGTAAGGTCCCTCTTGAAATTCCTAAACCATTTTCATTAGACCATCCCGAATGGTATCCCAAAAAAATTGATAGAATCCCATCGAAAACCCATCCAGACCAAGAGATTTATTAGCATTCATGCTGAAGACTGCATCTTTGACTTCGTCTTCGTGAAAAGTAGAGCATTACCACTCAGCTTGATGACTTTCATTTTTAGGAAGTATACCTTCTTCCAAATGTGGTCTCCACAAGGGATCTTCTGAAAATAGCTTTTTGTATTATGCAATGAAGACTTCTTTAATCTCCTCCTCTGACTCAAACATATTATCTTCAAACTTGACTTGATCAATCTTCCGTGTTCTCATTTCTAGCACTGGTTACAGCATAGAAAAACCTAGAACACTTATCACCTTCGGACAGCCAATGTTCCTTGGCCCTTTGCTTCCACTTTGTTTCTTCTCTCAATAGCTAATCATTGTATTTCTTCTTGTCAAGCTTTAATAATACAATCTCTAACCCATTTAAGCTTAATTGAGAAAGTCTTGGTAGCAAAATCCGCTTTCGGAGCTTCATTCCACCACTTGAAAACCAAATTTTTAAATCCCTCATGAGGCTGCCAAGCCAATTCATATCTGAAAATCCTTTGCTTCTTTCTTTTATTTCCTGGAATCAACAGGATTGCGATATGATCAAGGACTCATTTATTCAATCCTTTAGCATCAGAAAGAGGAAATGCATTCAACCACATAGTAGAGACCAAGACTCTGTCAATACGAGACTGAGTGTTGTTCTTTTGCATGTTGGACCAGGTGAATCTTCTATTTGGAGTTTCCAAATCAATCATACCATATTCTCTAATCCAGTTCCCAAAACACTCCATCCCCTTATTCAATTTCTGAAGCCCTGTTAGGGAAACCTTACACAGTTGAAATCACCTAGGACACACCAGCATTCATAAAATAAGTGATATAACCTGTATAACTCCTGCATGAATCTCTCTCTAAGCTGCTGGTTATGAGGCCCATACAGTAAAGAGACCACCCATTGAACATTAGATTTCGTTGAATAAAAGTGGACTGAGATGGTAAATTCTCGCATACCACACAGTTTAACCCAGAATATCGCCATTCCAAATCATAATCTGACTTCCACTGGTAACCACAGCCAGAAATATAGCAGTTTCAGTCACTGAAGGCCCACTAATATTCTTAAAGATGCTATCATCTGAGACTGCTCATCTTAGTTTCCGATAAATAGAAACTCTGGGAATCGTAAATATAAAAATTATAAAAATTATATATTTTTAATTTGAAAATTATGTTTGACTCGCGACTCATTAATGATGAGTCTGATTAAGCCTGGGACTTCAAGATAAGCACCAATTATCATATTGAATCAAGCATGTGGATTTGTATCTGGACCCCTCTCCACCGACCTCAGCTAATGTTAATTACACCAGTGAAGTCACTGGATACCTTTGATTAATCCCTTTAAGCATGATACTCAAACTACTCATACAATAAATGAAGTTTGTGAGGAAGTGATGGATAACATAATACACAAGAATGGCAACAATGAAGAGAAATGAATTAATTATTCATTAATCAGAATGTTACAGATTACAATGATGCCTATCATGATGAAGGCATTACAACATAACAAAATTATGATTATAATGATCGGATTATTCCATTATGAATTACAAACTACCGGATTAACGATCCAGTAGATATCACAAGTTGTTTGATTGATGTCCACAATCGAGATTATTAAGATCTAACTGTTGGATTGATTTTCCAGTTGAGATCCTAAGATCTGATTGTTGGATCTCAATCGAGATCTTAAGATCTGACTGTTTGATTTAAGATCCGATCGATATCACTAAGATCCGGCCATCGGATTCATGTTCACGGTCAAGATTAGGCAAAGCCTGCATCTCTTCAATCAAACCCATGCAGGTGCTGCTAAAAGGACACCGGAAACAAGGCAGCTCATCGGGCCATGTTACACTTAATGGAGTGATAAGGACAAGAGAGCTTGACCGTGGCAAAATCCCAGGTTCCACGAGTTCACTCGCAGGTTTGGAAGTCTCTGTAGAAGGATGGCCAACAGTCCCAGTTATTTCCTCATTCAGGACTTCTGCATATCTGTCAGGCGGATAAGCGACAGGATGATTAATAACAGGATCATCTGGATCATATGAAGTCTCTGCCATGATACCGTCCTGTCCCTCGGCGGCATGCAACAAATCAGACATATCAGTATAAGATCCTCCGGTGATGTATGAAGACTCCATAATGTTAGGATTGATTCCCGTATCCATATAAGGACACCCCCCCCCGCCGTGTCAATGGAGGTTACAGCGGTAGTGTAAATAGCTCCTGCTGTGCCGGTTAAGGCACCCTCAACATCACACAAGAGGAGCTGACAATCCTAATATAGAAGAAGACGCATGTGAAACAGCAGGTATGTCTGCTCATAATCCCGATAATCCCGGGTGTTGATATTCCAAGTTGCTGATATTGGGGCCGTCCTCTGCTACAACATCTAGCACATCCCTTGTGCGGGGGGATGCGATATCCTCCGTGGTGATCTCCCCTTCCTCGCATCTGTTGTTTCCTGATAATCCAGTCGGGACACTTCCAACGTGCGAGGAGTCGGATGTATGAATATATGCAAGGCCCATAAATAAAAGAGGGTGAAAATAAAGTGTGCAAAATAAACAGCCAAAGCCATTCGTAATTAGCAAAATCCTACTCATATGTTCTTCAAGTTCATGGGCCAATCCCCCTGAAGAACTAGGTAAAGAAGAAGACGTTGACTGCCCAGTGAAACCACACACTGAAGATGGCCCTTCATTTTCTTTGAATAACCCAAACAATATTTTCTGGGCACCTTGTACTATGCGCGAGGTGACATTCCCAGCTATCTTTCGTGAAGCATGTGCTCCGAAGGAACCTTTTGACTTCAGACGAATCACCGATTTACTCGGCTCCTTGGAAGATCGGGAACTTTGTTGTCCAGAAGGTCCCGCCCAGATCAAAGTTGGTAATGATACCTTGGGGGGGCAAACGGTGGAAGATGGAGGCATATTGTTGGTAGCATCCAAGGCAAAACGACGAGGAGTTATAGGCCACTTATAATGTTCAATTGGCCTTAAACAGATGGAAGACAGAAATCAATAAACAAGAATTGCAATACAAAGTCAAGAGAGAGAGAGAGAGAGAGAAGGAAAAGATACAGAGAGAAGAGAGAGGACTGATGTTTATTCTCATATAGAAAAGGAACTACAGGCTGAGGAATCAAAGTGAGATGATAACCCAGCCTTACTCCAGCTCCCAATTTAATGTCAGTTACTTCCCCATAAAGACTAATGCAGACAATAGCATCGGCTTTATCCGGACAACGAAGAATCTTGAGTTGTTCACACAGATACCTGAGCCACTCTCCGGCCAGATCAGACGTAGGGGTTGCAGTTGGGAGAAGAGTGGTCGGATCCATCTTCCCTCCAAATTTACAAGCAGCATTGAATTGTTCTAACCAATAATATAATTTCTTAGGATGCAACCGAGCTTGAACTCTCTACTCTATTTCTCCTGTATATGAAGACCATTGTGCTATGTCTCGAGAAATAAGAGATTTATCCGTCTCGGAAGTAACAACTCTGAATTTTAACTCCAACTGCTCCTGTCTCTTCTGAGCATATGCTTGGGCTTCATTAACCTCCTCTTGAAAAAATGGAGGATATTCATAATGTTGTAAGGCTGCTGGTTCCTTGCTTTTCACAGAAAAGGGGCGTGCCTCACATATAAACCCTAAAGCCTTGGCCTCTTCCAATTCTGCTCTTTCTTTTTGATATTCTCTTGGAAAGTTGGAAAGTCTCTTTGCAACACATGTCAGGAATATTAAATATCAAGCGATGCGAGGAAGCAAGATATCATATTTCATATCGCCTGAGACTCTCTGCATCATGACGAAATATGTAACTAATGTCCATGCCACCAGTTGGCATACCGGACATCCAAAAGTCCTATTCGCTCAGAAGCTGGAACGCAAAAGGTCTTCTCGGGCTCTATACGTTGGAAATAATTCCACCATATCATGGTCTTATAGGCAACATCACCAAGACTACATTCTTTTGATAAGAGCAAACTTCACATTATATGGTGGGATTTTCTAGTCGAAGCCAAAATTTCTGGCAACTCTATATGGATAATAAGACTGCAAATAAGCCACTCTGCCTTTTCTGAATGCCAAAACACTCGATCGAATACTTTCTAGCTAGCCACGGAGCTCCTCCAAAAAATCCGAAACGGTGCGCCCTACACTAGAAATAGGATGAGCCCTCCTATATAGTAGATTCATAATGAGAAATAAATGCACCTTCACTAGAAGGATGTCCCTGAAAGTTGAATGATCAAAATAGAGTTGTCGTGTCCAATATTTTGGCGGGAAGATAATGTGTATATGGCATATTAATCACCTTATAATTCCTCACTAGCAAATTGTAATAAAAGAGGCCAAACTTTCCTGTCAGAGCTATGGAAACAAACAAGTTCGGGCATTAGAAGACCAGCCCATGCACTAATATAGTGAGTGGCCGTAATTGGACGACTATCCCTAGGAAACTCCTTGCTGCTCCATGATCCGAAAGCATAAAAAATACTATCGAGAGCCGCAGCAGCAATAGCTAATTGCACACCACAAGCCAGTTGACATGCAGGCCATAATACATGTGAGCGCAATTTTGTATTGTCGCTTATGGGAAGTGCAAAGCTAGCAAGCAGTATGCAAGATAAGTTGCCAAATCGATCACATTAGCTAGCTCGTCAGGATAACTAGGACCTCCGACCACGAGAGGTTCACAATCCAGCAGGCTTGTAGGATCTATTTGTCGTCGATCATGTGCGGAATCACCATATAAAGGGAATCGGCGATCATAACAATATGGACCCTTATAGAAATATCTGACCCAAGAAGTCAAGGCAACTTTGTGTGAGGCATCGGGCTCTGTAGACTTTAAACAGCTCAAGTCTCTCCAAACTTTGGCTAAATAACGACAACAGAATGGAAGCAGATAAGAGCCTTCCCCATCACTCATATCCCTTCGAATGTCGCATAAGCTAACTTCATCGTAAGGATACCCCACAATAGGTAGACCAGAAGTACAGTGGTTTCTCCTTCAGCTGTTATGAACATGTTCCAACGTGAATTATATCGTTCTATCAAAGCTTCAATCAAACATGAATAAGAGGAATATGCATATCTGGCAGCCTTCACGGCGTCGTATATATTCCCACGATGCAATAATACTTCATGCCTTTCTAAAGTCCGTTCTAACCATTCAATTGCCTCGATACAAGGTGTATGAGCAGACTTTATAGCTAGCGGACCGTACCAACTTGGCCTTCGTTATAATATGATCTCTCTCAAATAACATCTGGAATCAAATGGATCTAAAACATTGCCATCGCCCGAAGGCATCAAGAAAAGGCCATTATGAGAATGATGCATTAGTTCCAATCCACCGACGTTCCCCCATTCTGCAAGTGTCAAGGCTCCAAAAGAATACTACTTGTCAACTTTCAAAGGAATTTGCATTTCGACCGATGGCAAAATAGCCGGACGAGAATCAAACATATCAAAAGCAGGGATAGTATATGATCCTAACCCCCTTAAGCTATCCCGATTCTTTAAAACAGATCTTTCCAAATTTGGACGTTGTGCAGCAGAAATAAGGCGCCTACGAGGACCTATACAATCAAAATAGGTAAATTTCAGACAGAAAAAACTGGTCCACGAGATAATGGTCAGGGTATTTCTTTGCAGGAATATAAGTACACTGCTCAGCAGAGTATTTTATATATATCATCTCAAGATGACTTTCATTTTCTGGAGGCGACTCTGATCCACTCGCGTCCGCCGTCTAGGATTTGGAGGGGAAATACTTCTATTAGCTCTCCTAACTTCTTCTGCACTAAGTCGCCGGCCGGCAGGCTTTGCCCTATTGCGTTCATGATAGCCAACTAAATGTCTCTCCCGTTCATGCGAGGATCCCACTTCATCAGGATCGAGAGTTCGAGAACGAGGCATATGCTAGAAAAAGAGAAAGTGAAGGGAAGACACATGTATCAATAGATAAACCATCAGTCTACATTCTCAAAGCTTGGGAATCTACAGCAATACATTAACACAAACCTGTCCACAAGTCTTAGCGGCATGGCATCAAGCTCACCTCCAAGACTTGGCAGCATGGCGTCAAGTTTTCGCCTCCAAACCTTGGCGGTATGGCATCAAGCTCACCTCCAACACTTGGCGGCATGGCGTCGAATTTCCGCCTCCAAGCCTTGACGGCATGGCATCAACCTTGCCTCCAACACTTGGTGGCATGGCGTCTAATTTCTGCCTCCAAGCCTTGGTGGCATGGCGTCAAGCTCGCCTCCAACACTAGGCGGCATGGCGTCAAATTTTCGCCTCCAAGCCTTAGCGGCATGGCGTCAAGCTCGCCTCCAACACTTGGCAGCATGGCGTCAAATTTATGCCTCCAAGTCTTGGCGGCATGCCTCCAGCACTCGGCGACATGGCACCGGATCTCCGCCTCCAACACTTGGCGGCATGACGTCAAGTTTTCGCCTTCAAGCTTTGGTGGCATGGCATGAAGTTTGCCTCCAACACTTGGCGGCAGGGCACTAAATTTCCACCTCCAAGCCTTGGCGGGACGGCATCAAGCTCGCTTCTAGCACTTGACAACATGGCACCAAATCTCCGCCTCTAAGCCTTGGCCGCATGGCATCAAGCTCGCCTCCAACACTTGGCAACATGGCATCAAGCTCGCCCCAACACTTGGCAGCATGGTGTCAAGTTTCCACCTCCAAGTCTCGGCTGTATGGCATCAAGCTCGCCTCCAAGACTTGGCAACATAATATTAATCTCGCCTCTAACATGTGGTAGCATGACTTCGAATCCCGTCTCCAACACTGGGTGGCATGGCCGCGAACCATTGCCGCCTTACCTTGGCAGCATCATTTACAAAGGCACTCACCAGAGAAAACTCAAACGGCGGCTTAGCGAGTTTCAAACAAGTAGTGGTGAACTAACCCTTCCTATCGCATTTATAGAAGCCCCCGATGGCAATAACGTAATTACGCTCAAGTTTGAGGGTAGGATATCAAATGCCCGAGACACTTCCCTCTACTTCCGCTCTTGGCAACTGGCTCATGGGGGGGACTTGTGGACAACAAATTTTCTTAGAAGAGTCTATGGGAGGACAACTACCAAAATCCAAAGATAAGGAGGGCCTCCCACCAAAAATTCCTCTAAAATACCCCTTGAAAAATAAAAAACCAGACCAAAATAAACAAAATCAGAAAATATAGGGGTTAAAAAAATCAAAATACCCTCCCCCCTTTGCGCTGCCTGGCGGCAAGCCCGAAGAGGTTTGCCGCCTATAGTGGGCGGTAGACCCTTTGGGCATGTTGCCCCCTATGTGTGGCGGACCAAAATATACTTTGGGTCTGCCGCCATGGGGTGGCAGAGCCCCATAAGGGGCTGCTGCAGCCAGTCATGCTGCCTGCCCATGGCGGTGTACCTCCGGACTTCGGCCCATAAAAAATAATCTTTTTAGAAAAAAAATTGAATCCATGTAAACCCCACACATGCCTTCATGGTCAATAGAGGAATGCCATATGGATCTTCATCGCCTCGTCATCGCCGCGATGTCATCACCATCTCATGCTCCGTCATTGCCAAGTGGACCAATCAAGTGGAAAGGAGGCTTGAACCAATGACGTTCTGCCACCTAAGCATGGCCCACCTGTAAAAGCCAATCATAAGTCGTCACTTGGCGGCCTCTCATTGGGGGTAGATTTCTATAAATACCCCCACGCTTCCTTGTATAATGTTGGTTGGTGAATAAGAAGACTAGCAACAAGACTTGAGATTTTCATCCTCCTTCCTTCTCCAAGGTAAAAGCCATGCCGCCTAGGCATGGGCGGCATGGTTACTAGCCATGCCGCCAAGCCTTGGCAGCTTGGTCATTAGCCACGCCGCCAAGTCTTGGCGGCATGACCAAAAACCATGCCGCCCAATGCCAATGATCTATTTACTTAAGTTTCAGTCATCGAAGTCTCATTGGTCCATTGCCGTCTCAATATGCAGCGGTGAGCTGTCGAATGTCACTGAAGACTCGTCGGCCCGTTACCGCTTCAATGCGCAATGGCGAGCTGTCGAGTGTCGTTGAAGCGTCATCAGCTCGTTGCCGCCTAAATGCGCGACGGCAAACTATCAAGTGTTGTTGAAGCCTTGTAGGCCCATTGCTGCCTCAATGCGCAAACGACGAGTTGTCAAGTGTTGCCGAAGCCTCGTCGGTCGGTTGCTGCCTTGATGCGCAACGGCGTACTGTCGAGTGTCGTTGAAGCCTCATCGACCCACTGCCGCCTCGGTGCGCAACGACGAGCTATCGAGTGTCGTTGAAGCCTCGTCGGCCCGTTGTTGCCTCGATGCGCAACGACGAGCTGTCGAGCGTCGCCAAAGCCTCGTCGGCCCTTCGCCGCCTCGGCATAGCGATAATGGGTTGTCAAGCACAACTAAGGTCTGATCGGCTCATCGTCACCTCGATGTGACGATGGCAAGCTATCGAATCGACATGAGACCTTTTGGCACGCTATGAACAAACAATGGTCGGTGGACCGCGGATTCGAGGGAGACATCACTAGAGCAATATATATAAAAAGGAGTCGTAACCCTGACCCACCTTCATATAGTTCCAGGCTTACTGGGTCCCTCCGCTACTAAGCTCTAGACCATGGAACGTGAAGCGTGTTAATGACTCGCCCCGTGGATGATACCATGCCATGTACGGGCGGTTAGAATATCGCCCCAAACAATATAATGTCGACATCGCCTTGCACCTCAAACTGATAATGTACCTTGATAATTGTGCCACGTTCCTCTCCACCTTATAATACAGTCCCATCAACTTACCATACCCCAGATCCTTCGAAGGACTAACCCAATGTTTAGCGGGACCCAATCTATGAATAGTACCCATGGATAATACCTGTGAACAGTACCCGAGAATAGTACCCGTGAACAGTACCCATGAACAATATAATGAGTAGTGTTGAAGGTACTATAGAGAGAAACCATAATAAAAAGAGGAGTAATACTTGCTGCAATGCCGCTGCATGCTGCACGCAAGAGCATTGCAGTGGGTAAATGAAAAAAAAAAAAAAAAAGTATAGGTCGAACTGCTCGATTTTTATTTTTCAGATTTTTTTGGATCCCCCGATCGGGCATTGCACTGTACGAACGGTTAGGGTACCTTGGGGCCGACCTACAAAAAAATTAAAAAAAAAAAAATCATTTACCCACTGCAATGCCTCTGCGTACAGCACGCAGGGGCATTGCAGCAAGTATTACTCAAAAAAGAAAGAGGAAGAAAGTCGATCCTCCCATGAACAATATGTGAGCAAATAGAGTAAAATGAGCGAGATCTTAACACTGCAAGGAGCCATCTTGAAAGCAAACTTTTTAAGAAATCAAAAGGTTTTCCTATCGCAGCAAGATGCAATCATCGTCAGTCTATTGACTGACAGGAAAGGTCCATCCGAACCTTTATAATCCCTTTCCATAGGCGAGTCAATACCAAATAATCAACCATTCAAATGGCCGGCAATCATGAAACCATCCAAATAAAAATCCGAAACGAATCGGTCGGATCAAAAACGACTGTCAACACCATCCTGAGGAAGTACAAAGTTGGAAAGTGAACATGTTGAAGCTCAAAATGTAGCTTCTGCGGAGGCTTTTAATTGTGAAGTTTGTGTCCTCTACTAGCATAATGTCGCTGCCGCCTTTACATGCTTGTTTAGTGTTTCTTCCATCGGCAAATAGATAATCTTTTCATTGCTTTGAAATTTATTATTGTCTAAAAAATGATACCAACAAATACAGAGAACATTATACATATATATAGCTTTGGGGCAATATCCTTTTTTTCCTTCTTATGGAAAGTTGATTGTGCATATAGAAGGTGAACTGCCTTCGACGTTGTACATTTTGTGCAGAAGATGAAGTTTCTAGTGTAGAGAGTAACCATGGATTGGAGTATAAGCCAGGTCTCGGGCCTATAGAATAATTCCCCGGAATCTGTAACTTTTGGTGTCAAATACAAAATATCTAAGGTGCTCCATAGCACCATTGCAACCTGGAAATCTTGGGTTCAAAACCAAAAACAGACTCTCTATAAGAAGTAGACATAAGGACATGTAAAGTTGACATTCTAGACTCAACATTAGTGAGAAGATAAATGAGCGTGTGAGTTAAATATCAAGAGTTACCTCAAAAAGACCATTTTAGATACCTAAATTTAATGATAGAAGAGGAAGGTATAAAGAGGGACGGATGCAATCCACATGATTACAACCGCCTAACTAAAATGGAAAACAACTTCTACGTGCCTTCGGACTGCCACCATCCATCGGATTCAACAGGCAGTACAAAATGCAATCATACCAACTCGTTGCACAGGACAAAGTGGCTACAAAGAATATCCGTACTGATGAGATGGAAGTACACAGAAAAAATAAGATGGTTGGACATGCACAAAAGCAGAATTAAGAAAGCAGATGTTACGGTCACCATTTTGGTGAAGGCTCTAAAACGGGATAGCGCATCCACAAGGAACCTCGACGGAGGCTGTGAAATTTAAAAAAAAAAAAAAAGATTGAAAACCATGCATGTTCAGTGAAAATATAACAAATGACTATAGAATGCATGCACAAAAGAAGACATAAAGAAGCACATGTTAAGAGATGACAATCACCATTCCAGTGAGGGCTTAAAAGAGGAATAGGAAGACTAGAAGGAAGAAACCTTGACAGAGGCTATGGGAAAGGAGGGGGAAGAATATGATTACATGCATTGAGTGCAAGCATGCCGAATGATATGCTAGAATGGTGGGATATCCCTGTGACCCAATTAGTTAGGATTTGATAGGTAGGTGGGTCATGGATCATGGGATCGGGTCGATCCAAACCAGGATTCCTTGTGGTATTGTGTCATATTCATTTTTCCTTATTTTTTTGTCTTTTCTTGATTTATTCGGATTTTCTGGTCTTTCTTTTTCTCTAATTTAAAATCAAGTAAATTTATGGATTCCTTGGGATTGGTCAAGCTCCAGAGTGCATTAGGACCCTCCAATCCAGTGCCTCAAATTTGATTCTACCTTTTTTCAGGTAGGTAGGTTTGCAGCGACGAAGGAAGTCCATCCATAAAACACAATGTAGTTGCCTTTCTTTCCAAGGAACAATCTTCCTATGAAATTATTTTATGCAATTAGGTGATTCCAAGACTCATTGACCAGTCAATCAAATGCACAGTATTGAGAGGACTAAAAGCAAAAGAATATGCACATAAAAGCAAGCAAAACATTTAACAAGTTAAAAAAAGGAATCTTTATGGAAAGTAAACCAGGAAAACAAGGTTATGTGATAGCTAGAGACAACCAAGAAAAAGCACTAGACCAACCTTCTGTCTTTTGAAGTGTGTTGTTATAGTACCTATAGTTGAAGATAACGTTGCCTGCTCTCAACCTAGGTGTTGCAAATAAACAACTTCAATCTAAACTTGAAAGAATTAAGCAAAAGGTTTTAACACTTTGTCATGTTAAAACAAGAATAAAAACAGATAAAAATACTGTAAGCAGCTGCAATGTAGAAAGTACAGAACTTCTACACTTTAGAGAAAGTAAGTGCTCATGCAATATAAATAGCATAGCTGCAAAGTGGTGAGAAACTACACAACAAAAGGAAACAATAATTTATGCATCTTTTCCAAGCCAACAGAAGAATTCTCAGTCAAATCTGTGTATGCTGTTGTTGAAGGCCAAGCTAGAGCTTACAAATATTTCAAATAAGTGTGGAAAGTAAAGCCACCACTGAAAAGTAAAACTGTCATGTGGCTGGTTTTTGCGCAACGAATTGTGACAAACAAGTACAGGAATAGATGGAACAAAGAATGTGACACATCGTGTTCCTTCTGTGGGGAGGAGGATGAAGACATGGATCACTTGCTGATCACGTGTTCTTACAGGCAAGAAGTATGGAGAATTTTTGGAAATTTTTCTAGATTGTAAGGTTCAGTTAAGTTAAGGAGATGTGGTTCTTTTTCAAATTTGAGAGAGATAAGCTCGGGAAACACAACTAAAGACAACTTATATCACTCAACCCACATGCAGTATGCTGGAGTATTGGGAAAGGATGCAAAGACAACATTTTTTGGGGAAGTAGATCTCATACTGAGAACATTTCTTATAAAGCTTTGAATTTTTTATGTACTCGGAGTTGTTTAATTCTCACTCTGTCGAATATCTTCAAAGGGAGATCTCTGTTCAGCTCCTTCGATTCTTTTGTAATGTAGTTTAAGGTAGAGGAATCTCTCCTCTCACCTTGCCTTTCTACTACCTCTCTTTATCCAATGAAATTGGTGGTAGAAACCACATTTTCCTCGGAATTAAAAAAATGCCAACACAAACAGAAACATCACAAAACCACTTAAGAGTAACTAACAAAGTAAACGCTGCCCTTGCCCAAGGCAAGACTTCAACACCTTCAGCTCACATCTAACACTGAATTTGCCAAGTTTTCCAAATTCAGCTCCTTACAAACCACAAAACCTGGGTGTTGAGTTTGAAGGGCCCAAGATTATATGCACTTCTCACAGCCCATCTTAACCAATATGGGACTAACCTGCTCCAACACTCCCCCTCACGGCCAGGATAGGCTGTGGAAATTAGATGGGAGGAGGCGGCGCAAATCAGAAGATAAAGCTGGGCAAGACACATGCTCTGATACCATCTTACAAACCAAAAAAATGGGTGCTGTGTTTAAAGGGCCCAAGATTACATGCACTTCTCACAGCCCATCTTAACCGATATGGGACTAAACCTGCTCCAACACAACCCATCATGTGCATCTGCTTGAGCCACTAGTTGCCGATCCCCCATCTGCTTGAGTGAAGAAAAAATCATGAAAAAATATTCAGTTCATCTTCAACTTAGACCTATCTTTTTATCTTGTATCCTTCTATCCTCTCATATGCTTCTTTCGCACTCTGTCCTACATTAACAATATCTTTTTTTCTAGAAAGTTACCATGGACTGTTCCAGGCCATATAATGCCTTCTGGAGACAACACACTTTCCCAAAGGTATTGTACCCCGGAGGAGGCTCTATATACACTTCTTCCCATAAATCCCCATTGAGAAAGGTATTTTTTACATCAAGCTGAAACATCTTCTGGGATCATTGGGCAGCAAGTGCAATGATAACCCCGATTATAGCTTTGCTACGGAAGCAAATGCCTCTGCATAGTCCACACCATATATTTGTGTAAATCCTTTGACAACCAGCCTAGCTTTGTACCTGTCAACAAACCCATCAGGTTTATATTTGACGGTTAACACCCACTTAGATCCCACCAACCTCTTCCCGAGTGGAGGGTCCACAAGTTCCCAAATCTTATTTTTTGCAAAGCACACATCTCCTCATCCTTTGCAGACTGAGAGACTGGGTGTTTTGTACACTCATGAATTCCTTTCCGAACTGCAATTGAAAGATCAAGATCATTAAGCTCAAGAGGTGAACAACCTGGAGATACAGCAACTCATGGGAAGGTCCATCTGCAGGAGGATCCGCAACTACCTTTTGTTAACGGGAGTAGGTGAGTAGCTCTTTTGGTTGCACCAACACCATCACGAGCACCAACTTCTGAAGGTAATCCATCTATGGCAAGTAGTGACGATGTACGAAATACAAGAGGTCAACCAGCCAGAGTAGGAGAGGACTCCCCCTAGGAAGGAGTGGGGGGAGTGAAGTTAGATTCAAACTCATGAATGTGACATCCTTAAGAACATACTTTCTCCATGTCTTGGGGTCAAAGCAATTGTACCCCTTTTGAGAGGGAGAAAGAGTAACCCAAGAAAAGACCCTTGATGGCACGAGGGTCAACCTTAGTAGGGCCAGGTTGCAAACAGTGGATAAAGCAGCATGAACTAAGTTAATGAATCCACCCTACTGGGTATGGTAATGAACCAGCAACCCAATAGATAGACTGGCCCCCTATAGACTCAAACCGGCTATCTTCTACATGCATCACATGAAAGACCAACAAGTAGAGAACAATCAAGAGGAAAAGCCTCACACTTCATGTAGGACAAAGAATAAGAGGATGAAGATCATTGGAAGGAAGAATGGTTAAAAGAAGAAGAAGAGACACATGATGATGATGCTCTATGGTCGGTGAGGATGAAGAAGGCAGTGATAAACATGGTGACAATGAAGACGGTGATGCACCGCTTGAAGAAGCAAATGTTTGGATCTAAAATCTAGGATTTTGATAAAAACTTTCTTCTTTAAAGTAGGATGTATGCTTTAAGCTGCAAGCCATCAAGTTTGTGTAACTATGTGTGATGTTTCTTGGTATTTGTTTCGTGGTGATGTTTGTTTGTGTTTTATCAGGATGTTTATTGTACATAGTAATGCTTTTTATATGTTTTTGACGTATGTTGTTGACATCAACTTTCAGATTTTACTGAACAAGTTGAAAAATCTCAGGTTAGCATAAGTGATTTGTTCTTTTCTTTCAGAAAATAATGTGGATTAGACCTCCAATTATATAAAAATATATAGAGGCAGAACAATCGATGGCATGGCGAGATTTCTCGCCTACCCACAAAAAACAACAAAAAGAAAGTACAACTCAAAGCTCCTCTCCAATAAAGAAAAAATCAGACTGCCAATAGCCTATCTAGAAAGTGAAACTTACAAGAGAAATGCTCAGTGCTACTAACGCTACCAAAAGGCACATGACCTCTTTGGTTATGAATATTTTGCACACCCGTCTCCTAGAACTTGTCTCTTCTTGCTTCAATCCAGCCTTATCTCTATTGCTCGACAAACATAGCAACCCTCTAATACTAGAAGCTGACATGGGAAATGCAAGTCTTCAAACTTGGTCCAGTTTGTTGCGAATCCAAATGCCCAAAGCCAATATTTTAGCAATGAGCTCCTAGTCACTCCAATTGTCAAGGAAATTAGCATGCACATCTTTGCCCTTTGCAAGCAAGCCAGCCCAATGATTGGTTCTCAAGGGGCTTGCTTTAGGGAAGGATTCCTTCATTAGTGGGAGACTTTTTCAACCCTCCATTTGAACGGCCATCCTTATATCATGAAGCATTGGAAGCAAAGGAATCCCTCCATCTATGGGATCTCCTATGGCATTTTCATCCCTTCCCTGCTGTAGCAGTTTCCAAAGAAATGGCGATACCAGCCATTCCCCAAATTAGATGTGCACACCACTTACCCCTCTAGTACACCCATAACTAGCCTCTACTAGGCTTTCCCAAAGAGTCTTTTAGACAAGCAACAATTTGGGATCCCACCTGTGAAATGACATCTTTCCAAGCATCATCAGCACAATTGACAGAATAACTGCCTCCTAATTTTATTTATCCTTTACCATTAAAGAACAGGTAAAGTTATTAATATCATCACCTGCCCTATAACGTAACTTATTTCTATTAGGTGATGACTAATTTGAAAAAGAATCTGCATTACACGGAACACCCGGATTCTGTATTAGGCAAAGCTGGCTTATGAGAGCATGCCAGATGGGTTGACTCGCTCATAACCAAATGCATAACCCAGATTCTAACCATGGAATGCAGAATTGGCCAATCCCGATCCGGATCGGCCAATTCGGATCGGGATCAGCTGGTCCCGATCCGGCCAGAATCGGCCGGCGATCCAATCCCGATTCAAATCGGGATCGGTGGGTCCCAATCCGTGCTGGAATTCCATGATTCCAACTCCATCACCCCCCCTCCTCCTGCTAGCGCATTGAGAATCCATGTTGGACCTATAGGAGTGGTAAGTTCACACAACTTCTTTGCATATCTATCCCAAATTGGAAGAAATTGGTTCAACTTCAATATCAACACAGCAATAATTTCACCTCAAACACAACTTCACAAATTTAATCACCTTCAATGAGTTGATCACTTCCACCAACACTCTGGCATAAGCTAAATAATTTCAGTTTTTGGTTTCAACATCCACCTTCTTCAGAACCCCAAATGTCTCCATCATGCTCTAGAAGACCTTCTATGCTCACCAGTGAAGTGGAACCCCTTTTAGACGACACCAAACTATTTGTCCTACAGCAACTCACGAATGCCTTCCCATTCATTCCATGCAAACCAGTTGATGACATAATTATTGAGTTGAAAGAATCCTCTGGTCGGAATTTGCCGTATAACTTTGATATCAGAAAAGAAAACTAAAACATGTTTCTAACTAGGACAACTAATCTTCAACATGTTTGCTACCGAACATGACTTCCCCAACTTGAGATAAAGTTTGTTTGCGCCCAAAATGCTTTGTGAAGATGAGCCGACCAAACTATTACGTAAAGAATGAATATTCTGATTATACATTTGAAAATCAAGGTGCAGTTGCAGAAATCATATCAGCCTTGGGCTTCAACATGTTGCTTTTGTGAAATACCTGAAGAAACAATTGACTCCCCACTACACAAGTAAATGTGATGTCCCACTGCTTTAAAAATCTAGCAAAGCACCACATTTCTGCAAGAATATGCTTTTTGACACTTCTCTAAATAGCAAAAGTGTCAGTTGCTTCTTTGATCCAGTTTCCGAGCAGATGAATCTAGGCAGGAACCATTCCTCTTCAGTGCCCTAACCCCACTTCATGTGCAAAATTCAGGCATGTTTTCTTTGCCAACACCATCACTTTCTCCCTCTATCTTCCCACTGGAATGAAGGAGCCTAACACTATAGGAGACTGCCACTCATGTCATCAAGTTAATTATCTCATGATAGATCAATTTCTTTCAATGTTAATGTTAACTTAAGCAAGGTTCGCCGTGTCGCTGATCCATATCGGATCGCACCTTCCTAGATACGATAAGATACCGATCCGACTCGGGCCGACTCAGACCAACTTTCATTTACCTGCTAAGAAGGGTTAAAAAAAGTATGTTGATTTTTTCCCTCTTGAAGTTGGTTTAGCTTTTTTCAAACACATTAATCAAAGGGACTATTAACAGGAATTAACCTTTTAAGGATCAAAATCTACATATGCAAGATATAGGGATTATTTTGAATTCATTATTTTACAGGGAGTAAAAAGTAAAAACCCAAAAAATATATAGAGGTAGTACAATCTAGTAAGGAGATATTCCCCACCCATGAAACATCACTACTCACTCTACATTCTCCTGCCACCTCAGATTACATAGAGTTACAAAAAAAGCTTATTGCCTTCTGTCTATGAAAATGACCCAATCCAAAGATAATTAGCCCAGAAAAAAATATAACGTCCTCCAAATGCCACGTGCCTTCAGTTTGATATTCGCTCCTGTAGCAGTGTAGCATACACATCAATATTACTGCCAATTGGAAACAAAAAGAATAATGGATCAAATACTTCAACTCCAAAAACTCGGCTATTTCTTACTACCTAACACCTTTACTAGTAGAAGAATGAACATCTTATCAAATCTTCCCAGGTGCTGTATCTCCTCTGAAAATGTGCCAATCCATGTAGTTGTGCCACTATATCTCCTCTTCCTGACTCCAACCCTTGAAAAAAACTTGGGTCTGTTGTTCCTGAACTGATGCCTACTATCCATTCCCATTGTCCCTTACTTAATTCTAATTGATATCCATGCTCACTCAAGTAGCCACTGCATGAGCAATCCCACTCAACCCCCACTCCAATGCACCCAACTTCATGCTCTTTCTATACCATCCCATTCGATGCCAAACTTTGCTTTTGCAACACCTTATCACCGTTGTCTAAAAAAGAAAAAGAAAAGGAAAAGGACAAGAAACACCATCGGCATCAGATATTCCAGCATGTGGCAAATAGGGAAATTCAGTTGACTTCAATGGATTGGGATGATAAACATGTGCACTAATTTGCAACCCCCAAACCCCATCCACCCAACCCACAACACCCCCCCCCTCAAAGCACCAAAAAAAGGCAGGCAGAATCAGATGGGTTGGCAGATCCGGATCTGCATTGGATCAGCCAAATCAGTCGTTTCAAACGAAGAAAGTCAATCATTGGATCGGATTGATTTGTAATTTAAAAAATAATAATAACAATAACAAAATAAGAAAAAAGCACGGGAAAAGATAAATATAGGAACTTCAATATGACGCAATACATTCAAATTGAGGGTTGGCAGTAGCCAAGGCATCAGGAAAGGGATCTCAATTCAAAAAATGAACTTCCTATCCAAGCCTGAGATCGTGTGGGGTCGCATTTGCAGGCCTTAGCCAACTCAACCTGATTGTGGGCCAACTTGACCAGACTTTTCTTTTTTTTTTTCCTACTTTTCAAGGCGGAAATGGGTTTCCCCCTCAAATCGGATCGGCAAGGCTTGATTCTGATCCAGATTCGCCAATTCCAGAATGGAATTGAGTGATCATGCAAACCATGACAAACTACACACAAGCCACCAGTATCACCACCATATCATCACATCAAAGGAACAGAATAGGACATGAGAAAAGCCAAGTTTAATTAACAATATATCAAAGAGAAAAGCTAAGTTTAATTAACAATATATCAAAGACGACATAGCGTTGAAGATAAGGAAATGGACATCTCACTAGTCTTTCAGTTCAGAATTGAAAAAGGATAAATATGTGGAATAAAAAATATAAATGCATGTACCGTTACCTAATAAAATGAGATAATGATGATGTTGGAACATCATCATATGTGTAAGAGTCATAAGGAGATCTCTCTCCAGCTCCAACTTCCTGAGCAGAGATGCTCAATTTCACTTGACACAACATACTCTACAGAACAAAAAATAAATAAAAATCAAAGGGTGAATTTGTCTCCCATAAAATACAATGTGTCTCACCATTTCTCCAAAGTTATGCGGTATTAGGAATGTTAAACAGCTGTCAACACCCAGAAAGGTAGGCTGCAAAGATAAAACAATGATGAAACACAAACAATTTATTTCTTTAAAAAAAATGCTTGCACTGTAAACTGTCACTGAATCTCTGAGAAAAGTAGTGGATTAAAAAACATAAGAAAAAATGAGAAAAAACATTCCACAAAAAGTTGCATGAAATATTGGAAAAGTCACCCACTGGATACAGCATTAACTATTTTACAGTTAGGATCTTTCAACATTGCTGCACCTGTGAGGCATCAAGAATGCCAATAGAAAAAGATCATTTTCTCATTAATCAACATTTCAAAAGATCGTTTTATTTTCAAGGTTAATGCTAGAGAAGTGTTCATCCAGTAAAAAGAAATTAGCTTGTGATGAATGCTCAGTGCAGGAACCACAACCACTGGGTAAGACACCTATTTCATCAGAAACAGGCTAAAATGGAAAACAGGTAGAACATAAGCCCAGCTGCCCAAGTGAAGTCTCATCCGTTACAGCAGAAATCCATTAACTTAAGCTGATGCTATAAAGAGATGATCTTTCATTCAAAACTGGAATGGATATCTACATCTTGCAATACTTGCTCAATTCCACCACCAATCTCGGCTCAATTTCTTGCATAAAGCTTACTATTGATTTCAGGAAAGATGGCTCTTGCTTCTGAGCCCTACAGATTTCCTGCACCCCCCCATAGTTACAAAATTATGGCTTTAGTACTTATCAGTAAATTTTTTGCGTAGTCTGCATATCATGGCATAAATGAGTGTACAATGGTATGGGCTGGACTTGAGACCTACCAGAAATCAAGAGGACAATTTTCCAACCAAGCTGACACAACACATTTTTTTGTTTCACACTAAATATTGACTATGCAAGAAATACGCATTTTGCCAACACTGTAGCTCCATTAAGGGGGCAGTAATATGAAACCTGCTAGATGAAACTACAGCATGTAGAAACATCCTTCCCAGATGTGCTCTTTCAGAAAACCTAGCCAGTAGGACAACAAATGCATAATAATAATTTAATAGGAGCTGAACCTCCTTTTCCCTTTCAACTGCCAAAGCAGAAAAGATTTATATTACAATTTCAAACTGTCCTAGCAAAAAGAAACTTATTTGCCAACAAAAATGCAACCAGGCCTACAGTAGTCTAGAATGAGCAATAATCTATTAAAAAGGCAAAGATAAACCTAACATGCAGAAACTTAATATGCAATCAGATATCATGAAGTCAACTACCTCCAAAATGCTGGAATGCATGTCAACAGTTGAAAGCATCTCATCTCTCTGCCCCAAGTTTAAGGTTTCAAGCTTCTCAGGTGATGAAAAAAGTGACTCTAAGGGCAGCCTACCCCAGAGACAGTTTCCTTCAAGTTTTGCTAAAACAAAAGTTATGAATATCAGAAACATATCTAGAGAATTGTGAGAGAGGGGCCAAAAAATCGATAACATGAGCTCTGCAACAAATGCATAAAGATTATTGTTAGCTACCAAATAAAGCTGGGCAGGTAACTTAGTTCTCTGTATCCGAAGCATAAAATTTTGGAGTGCCCAATATGATAGCTGACATCCATCACACAATGAAGAAGTAACAGATTGAATAAAAACCGGTTACTTTTAGTTGCTGCTGAAGGATACAGTTTCCAGAAGAAAATGCATTCAAATTTCATCAAAGAATGATCTTACTAATGTAGGATCCACCTCAAAAAAATATCTAGAAGCACAAGTGCAATATACAGATTCCAAGATCATTGAATTTGACATCAAATTCTAAAAGCGTGCTTGCCATATTGGAGTATTGCATTTTTCAGACTAGGTAAAGGTCCAAACACAAAACAAGATATTAGGACACACTTAGTTCACAAATTCAGATTACCATATAGAACAAGATCCAGGCTATTCTTCCATATGGAGGTCATGAAAATGCCCTCACCTATGAGATAGTGAGCTTAGAAGCACATTGGAATGGGATAGGGCAACATCCATGCTAAAAAAGAAGCATGCATATCGTGTGTGAACATTAAACAAGGTCTCATTCAGGTGTACTCAGACATGAGAAATTTGGGAGCAAGCACAAGCATCGATGGAGCCAACAGCTGGTCCAATATCCAATGAATTTTACGGAAAAAGAGTTACATTTCTGTGTCAGCTTAGACAATGGCCAGTCAAATCACAGTGATTTGAAAATCCATTGAGGTACCAGTCTTTACACTTCAAGGAATAGGTTAAGGTTGCTAGATTGGTGAGACACCATTGAAGCCTGAAGGAAAACCTGATAGTACTGTGCCAAAAAGGGAGAAACACCAAAGTTGGCAGAAATAGGGATGGCTTCTTATATGAAGATGTCAAAACTCCTAGGGGGCAGGTGAGTAGCATAGTGGTAAGGCCCCAGCCTTCGGCGGGGTAAATTCCCGCAGGTCATTGGTTCGAGCCCTGCATTTCTCCAAAGTGATTTACCCAGCAAATTATCCCCCCTACGTGCTGGGTGGTTTACCCAGTATGACTCAGGTGTCTGGCCAAGGAGCTGCCCTGAACCCAGCCGGCCTAGTCAGGTATGACTCGGGTGTCTAGCCAAGGAGCTGCCCTGAACCCCAGTTGGGGTTTCCCATGGGTACCATCCTGTCTCAAAAAATGAAGATGCCAAAAACCCTAAATGATACCGATCATGTACCAAATATTTATTAACCCCAATGGTTGGATCATAGGTGCTTTGATTTACTTCACAGATGAGGTTTCTGGTTCATATCCTGGATGGTGCAGTCTTCCAGGCGATACTCTCAGACGAAGGCCTTAGAAGCAAATAAAAGGGAACAGTGAGCATAGAAAGAACACAAAAGTTACATCACATTAGTGATGCTAAATAGCAGTAGAGTAACATGTAAGGAAGCAAAGTCTGATCTGGATTACCTTAGTGTACTTAACGCCTGAGACGGGAAAGCTCAAGGGGGTGCTAGAGACAAAGATCAGAGGAGAGTTGTGGGTGGTGCTGAAGGAGACGAGGGGAGTGGTGTAGGTCTACTTGAAGATGGGTGACAGCTTGTTCATAGGAAGAAGGAGAAAGGTGGAATGATATACCAGCAGCCGAATTTGCATGTAAAACTTTTGCAAGTAAACTTAGAGGGCTCAAATCTAGAATCAAGAAGTGTAGTAGTCAGAAATTTGGAGAGGCAGCTAAAATAAGACAACAGCTGATGCAAAACATCGAAGAGTTAGAAAGCAAGGCTGATCATTGTGGTTTGTCAGAGGAAGAGTTGTCTCAGTTGAAAGATCATAAGAGTACAATGAATGGTTATCTAGAGAAGAAATAACATGGAAACAAAGGGCAAAGGAACATTGGTTGAGAGAAGGAAACAAAAACACAAGATTCTTTCATGCAGCTCCAAGGGCAAGAAAGAGATCCTTAATGATTGAACATGTGAAAGAAGGAAATAGATTTATTGAGGACAAGGAGGAATCTAAGGAAGTGTTTCTTTCATTCTATAGAAACTTATTTACAGAAGACTTCGATTGGAGGCCAGATGTGATGGATGGGGTGCTCCCTAAAATTGAGAATGCTCAAGCAGATTGCCTTTGTTCACAATTTTCAGAAGAGGAAGTCAAAGAAGCAGTTTTTAGTATGAATGCCAACAAGTCTCCATACCCTGATGGGTTTTCCTTAGGTTTCTACCAATTTTTTTGGGATACCATCAAAAAAGACCTCATGGAAATCATAGAATTCCAGAAATAGACCTCAGTGCATAAAGGGATTCAATTCAACCTTCATTGTATTAATTCCGAAGAAAGAGGGTGCTGAATCTGTGACTGAATATAGGCCAATAAGTTGTTGTTATAAAATCATCACAAAGTTGATGGCCAATAGATTGAAGAAGGTTATACATTCTGTTGTGAGTTCTAATCAATCTGCTTTCAAGGAAGGTAACTATATTTTGGACAATTTCCTAGCTGCATATGAGGCTATTCAGAATCAGAAGGTTTGCAACAGAGAAGGAGTAGTTCTCAAATTAGATTCTGAAAAGGCATATGACAGAGTTAGTTGGACGTGCATTGGTAACACTCTTGCTAGGATGGGGCTCAAGCAAAAGTGGATCGATTGGGTCATGAGATGCATCTCCACTCCAAGGTTCTCCATATTTAGCAGTACTGGAGGGTTGAGACAAGGTGACCCAATCTCCCCACTTTTATTCTTGTTAGTATTGCAGATTCTGAGCTCCTTGTCGGATAGAGCTGTTGATATGAATCTAGTGGACGGGTTTAAGATTGGAAGGAATGGATTGCAACTGCCATATTTACAATTTGCAGATGATACACTTCTTTTCTCCTCAGGAAATGAGGCCATGCCTGAAAAAATAATGAGACTTCTTACTCTTATTGAAGCCATCACAGGTCTGAAGATAAACTTTGATAAATCCTTAGTTGTTGGCATTAATATGGAGCATGAAACAGTGAAGGAAAAAGCAGATATTCTGAATTGCAAAGTGCCTCAGTTTCCTATTACATATTTGTGGTTACCACTTACAAATGGCACGTATAGAAACAAAGATCGGGACGACATTATTCAGAAGTTCGAGCAGAGGTTGGAAGGTTGGAAAGGTAGCATTTTGTCCGCTGGAGGTAGATGGATTTTGTCAAAATATGTCCTTTCTTCTCTAGCCACATATCATCTTTCTATCCTTAAAATTCCTAAAGCTGTAGAGAGGAAAATTGAATCAATTAGGAGCTCATTATTTTGGATGGGTGGAAGGAGAGAGAGGAAGGGGTTGCATCTAGTGGCATGGGATCAGGTTTGTAAGAGTAAGGAACAAGGGGGGGCTGGTCTTGTCAAAGTGGAGGTCTTAAATAGGGCGTTACTTGCAAAATGGTTGTGGAGGTTGGATGAACATGAGGAAGCTATATGGGCAAAGATTATCAAGTTGAAATACTATCATGATCAGATGGGATGGGACCTTATACCTTCAAGGACTTATAATACGTCACCTGTCTGGAGGAGCATCACCAAACTTGTGCAGTTAATAGCAGCAGGGGTTAAGTTATATGTCGGGAATGGTCAGCAGATCAAGTTTTGGGAAGATAGATGGTTGCTCAAATTTACCCTTGTTTATTCAGTTCAGCAACTTGTATCATATTGTAGCTGATAAAGGGAAGAGTATAGCTAATATGTATTCAGGTGACAGTAGAACTCAGTGGAACTTTACTCTCAGAAGGGATCCTTCACAGCTTGAATTAGATGAATTACTTTGTGTATGAGAATAACTGAAGGAACTATACTGAACGAGAATCAAGAGGACAGAAGGAGATGGATTTGGGGCAGCAAAGGTTCTTTTTGAGTCAATACCCTCACTAAGATGATCAATGATGGCGGTTTTAGAGTTTGGTGGAAAGATCTAGTGTGGGCCAACATATTACTCACCGAGATTAAGTTATTTCGGAGAAAGTGGCGAGAGGAAGCCTTCCAACTTGTGACAGAATTAAACTTCTATTCAATATCCAAAGATCTTGGTGCATTTTCTGTGGTATGTTCGAGGAGAATATTGATCAATCCTTTTTGTCAATGTGGCATCATTAATGCACAATGGAATTCCCTATGCAGAATCATTCAGGTGCATTGGGTGGAACCAAACAATGTGTACTCTTTATGGCAGTGGTGGTCCGATAATTGCCCGAATCATACTGAGAAGGAGATATAGTCTTTGTTCCCTCCAGCTATGACGTGGGCTATATGGTATGAGAGGAATAAAAGAAGAGTCAACGCAGACTTTAATAGTGTAGCTGAGGTTCTGAGAAGGGCCATCTTCTGGGTGACTGATTGGGCCAAAGCTGCCAATGTGCTCCTTGATCAGCAGGACTCCTCCATCATTTTCAAGGCTAAGCAGTGGAGGAATCTGGTTTCTTGACCAAGTTTTTTGTTCTCTGGATGGTCTTCCTCCATGTTATCATATTGATAAAATAGAGGTCTCGGGTTCCTGTGGAGTTATGAACCCTAATTCATGTGATGTCCTTTTTTCAGTGGGTGCTTTTTATTTTCTTTTTTTGCTCTTTCAATAATGTACTCGGGGGGTTGTTTTTTAGCTTCAATTTTGGCTTTGCCAACTACTTTTTTTGTCTATTCCATCAATGAATTGTGACTTTGTCACGTTCAAAAAAAACATGTAAAGAAGCATACCTACAAAAAAGGAATCATTGAAGCATGAATGGAGATAAAGAGGATGTCAAAATTCTCCAATTTTTTTGAAAATAAACCAAGATAAAGGCACTGCATCTCAGGCAGCGCCAAAGAAATTTAAATTTCTGAAATAGTAACAGTTAATTCCCTATGCAAGTGTTAAATAAATGTGTATACGTACATATTTCATAATGGAGTCAGGTCTAGATACATCTTGCTCTATCTCAATATCAACCAGTTAGAGAGATTTCCTAAACTATTTAAAATACCTGCCAAGAACGAGGTTACACCAGAAATCAGAGTGAATGGCCCAATCACTGTCCAGACAAAATGATCCTGGGAACTATGCATATGGCAACTGTAAGAAGAGAAATTTACAGTCATAATGTTTCCATATGACATTCACAAAGCATTCACAAGTTCACACTCTCCAACTACCCTCCAGTCCTACTACCCTTCTCTAAGCATTCGCAACTGCAGTAAATCCTTTTGGAAGTGGATAGTACCACAAAATCTATTAACTGAAGATAAAAGCATGACCCAAACTATCCCCAAGAGTTATAATACTCCACTTACAAAAGGTTCTATCCATTCTCTAACTCCCACACACAAAAGAACAAATTCTCTCTTAGACTGTGGCTTCTCACTTGCACATTCTCCTGTTCCTCTTGACCCATATAGCTCAGAAAATCACATGGAGGATAAGGCACCAAATTTGTGATCAGCTATACAGACCTATATAAAAAAGGATAATTTTAGAACTAACAAAGTCTAGACTTATTTGAAAACTTCTCATGGAACTCAATAAACCAGTAAGTAATGGCTCCTAAGCAAGCTAACTTTACGCCCTGTGACCATGGTTAACCAAGTTTGACAAGTCCAACTATACCCTTAATTTGGCTAAGTGATGTCAGCAACACAGTGGGACTCCTTAGAAAAGTACCATATAGATTTGACTTATTTGCCAATCTTTGGGTTTTAACACGAAGATAGGTGTCATGATTTATGAGACTTTTACATTAGTTAGAAAATGAATTTTATGGGTTAATGAAATACGAATATTTTCATGGAATCGTCAAAAACAAGATTTTTCTTCTTGCAAGGAAGAGCTAACTTTTCATTAGGTAGAGATATGGGTTTTTATATTTTTATGGAATTTAAATGTGAGTACTTCCCTCATTTACAAGTAAGTATCAAGTAAAGATAAGCCATTTACTTAAATAGTATTCAGGAAATAAGACCCTGCTATTGGGCCAAGCCTTATTGGGCCCTATTATTAGGCTGGTGGAAGCCCATTATGCGCTACACCACCTAACCCCCTTCTACCGCCTCTTTCACCACTACCCTACCTCTCCTCTAACCACATCATACCCATCCCCTCTCCCTCTCCCACAGTCCCACTCCTATAAATAGGAGGCCACCCCTTGCCCTCCTACACAACCAAGGGTAAGGTAGGAGGGAGAAAGAGGAGACAAGGAAAGGAGAATCAAATGAGCAAAGTGGCAATGGCAGCAACTTGGCAGCGGTCGGGCAGTGGGAGGGTCAGGTGTAGAGGGGAGCATGGGAAGGAGGGTCCTAAGCCATAGCCTCCCAAGTCGCCTCTCTGAACTCCACAGCTATTGCCCCTAGATGCTAAGCTGGAGAAGCCTGGATCGGAGATAGAGATCTAGGGCCAGCATGTTGGGCCACCCTCACCATGTTTAGGCCGGACAGAGGCTGCTAGGGCAGACCCTATGGTGTCATTGGAGTACAAAGGCCGGAGGCTCCTAAGGATCATCAGCAACAACAGGGGAAAAGGGTGGCGAGCAGATCCGGTCGGAGTCCTCAAGACTGCCGAGTTAACATGCTGGTGCTGAGAGGAGGATGCCAAGATCGTTGGAACCTCACTGTGGGAGGATGTCATGATCACTGCGATCCCCAATGCTACCAGGTGAGTCACAGGTCCCGTTGGGTAGCCATGAGGATCCCAGAAGATGACCTGGGCATAGGACATTAGCAAATCAAACCAAGCGTCAACTACCTAAAACCCTAGAACCGGCACCGCGAAGCTTGCAGCTCTTCAACACAGCGGACATACAATTAGAAAAAGGTCGCCTCTAGCCCTTACCTCTAGGACCTCCAAGATGGAAGAATGGCTGTATGTAGACCCAGAGCACACATTCAATTGTTGTCATTGGTCTTGAGCCCTTTATATGGAGATCCTCCTCCTCAAGCCTACCAAAGGAATTCACCAGGAGCTGCACTCCCATCCAGTTGCATAGTAACAATAGAATCCCCACGAGTCAGATAGCCACCTTAGAAAGTTGGGGGTCAGGGAAGGTAGCCTGTCAGAGCCTCTAAGGCAAAACCTGCAGGATGCATCCTTCCTTCACCACACAACCCATCACCACTCTTCCCTCCGCCCCCACTAGGGAAGGCTCAATCACAAGGAACTCACCCTCTTGCCATTCCTGGATCCCCCATTCACCACGAGATCCACCCCTTCATCAAGAAACTACTTGATCAAGGCTACGTCCAAAGATCCTACTAGCATTGAAAGCTAGAGGCACCTACGAAGCCACTAGAATCTGGAAGAAATGAGCTCCTCAGGGATCTCCACAACTATAGGATCCGAAGTCCTCTTGTCCATGACTCCAAATCCTACGACCACCTCTACATATGACCTCCTGCCCCTCTTCAAGAGCGCCCCTTATCTTCTTGCCAGGCAAGTACAGGACAGATGTTCGGCTCCTCCACTCTGAGGGCATCAAACCGGGGCCCTAGCAGGCACCTTGAGGGTGGCCAAGGCTAAGGCATCTAAAGCACCTCCTCGTTAAACCCCTAAAGACATGACCAGCCTCAACAGGAAGCCTATAGAAGAAAGGATGATGTGCCCCCTCCATGGGACATAGTTAGCCCCTGTTGCCGGTGGTTGAGTACGAAGCCACGCGCCTATTGCTGGCATCTCACTCCTCCACCCCCCACCCCTCCCTAATTACAAACATAAGTTAGGTGGACATGATTATCTAAGGTGTGCTTTCTTCAAGCTTATATTATAAGGATCCACTTCTAAATTCATAGAAAGAATTTTCAGTTTTGATAAAATCTAAGGTATAAGGGTTATTAGTTTAGAAGTGAAGGGCTAAAGTAAATTACACCAAAGACCACTTATCAGACCTTAGATATTGGGTCATTAATGGGCTATAAGATGACCCAAAAATAACCCTTTATGATCCTTAATAGGCTGCCTAACTGGGTCCAAAATAGGCTGAAAACACCAGGCCCTTATTGGGTTATGTGTTGGGCTCTTAATGGGCCACTAATGGGCCAATATTGGGCATGTTAATGGACCTTCTACAAGGCCCACAGGAGCCTTAAAACGCCTCAACCTCTCCACCTCCTCAATCCACCTCCTCATCCACCACGTTATTCCACCTCCTTAACCCCTATAAATAAGGGGTCACCCCTCCATTTCCCTACCGTCTTAGGAAAAGGTGAGAGAGTGTATGAGAGGGCACAAAAGAAGAAGAAGAGGGAGAAGGAAGTGAGGGGTGGCCCGACGTTGGCTGGTCGTGGTCTGATGGTGGCTTGGTGGCAACCTGGCAATAGCTTGGCGGGAATCTAGCAACAGCTTGGCGGCTGATGTAGCCGAAGCTATCACGATCGGATTCCGGGACTAGAATCCGAGAAGATTAAAGAAGAAGACCGACAGGGATCCGGACCGAGATGAGGACGAAGCGAGGGCCGAGGCTCCAGTGGCCGAGATGCACTCGGGCGAAAGCGTGCCGGGAGCTAAGCCGAGACTTCTTCGGCTGATGAGAACCCACACGGCGAAGAGCGAAGCCGAAGGCGTAGCGAACTCTGCATGGTCGAAGATATCGACCGGCAAAGGGCGATGCCGAGACCGAAGGAAGAAGACCGAAATCGATGGCCAAGGCCGATTCGGAGAGGTCGGCGAAGATTCAAACCGAGGCCCCTAAAAGAAGAAGAAGAAGAACCAATCAGTAGAGGTCCCGAGCTTCGGCCTAAGAGAACCCCCTCCGATGGTTAAGTCAGCTTCTGAAGAAGATTCGATTCAGAAGGGAAGGAAGAAGAGATAGCTTTAATGGTTTTGGACTGTTGTCCTTGGTCCAGAAGACATACCTTTGGTAATAAATAGCCTTGTATTTATAACGGAGGATAGAGGTTATTCAACTGTGGCAGCCGATATAGGACTATGTTGTGGTTAACTGGTAAACCACCATAGTGCCCAACCCTCCTACCGGAGTGGGCCGAATACGGTTACTGGGCCGAAGGTTGGGGGTCGTTGTTGGGCCAAATGCCGCTTAGTGGGCCGAAGCCAACTGGGTTGTAGGCCGCTAGCTGGGCCGAAGCCAATAGGGCTGAAGGCCGCTAATGGGCCAAAGGCTGCTGGGCCGCCGATGGGCCGAAGCCATCTGGGCTGATGGCCGCTTGCTGGGCCGAGGGCTAACTGGGCCGCTTATGGGCCGAAGCCCGCCAGTGGGTCGCTATTGTTGATTTGCTGCTGCTGTTTGGGCTGTTGGTATTGGGTTGTTTGATGGGCCGAATCGGATTCTGCCCCATCACATGGCCCCCTACTCTTGTCGTTCTCAATTCCATGAAACGGCGAGAGTAAAATCCGAAGTCCTTACGAGAAAAAATGTAATTTGCACTTCGTCCGAAGCTATTACCACCTGTTTCAGTAACTGGGAGGTCTTCGCCTTAAGTCGGCTGAGGGATGGTGACAAACAGCCTCGTCTCAAGCCGAGACCTTGTCGGAGATACCTTCGTCCTAAGCCGAGATTTGGTGACAAAGGCCTTTGTCCCCAGTTGTTAACACAAGGCAAGAGCGGGAAAGACCTTGGGCTTCCCGCCTCCACGGTCGCGTCACAACAAACACGGGACACGTGTTGCGCATCCGGCCGGTCTGCCGAAAGCACAAAGAGATCTCAGCCGTTGATAGCGATCACGCAGATCGAGGTCACTTCGGCTCTCTGCCCAAGACTTCACGTGGATCGCCGCCTCTCCAACCTTCGGCACGAGGATCAGGACACGTGGCGAGCATCCGGACGAACAGCCGAAGGGTCAAGCCGTATCCGGCCGTTGATTGCCTTCTCTAGATCCGGCAACCCGCTGGTCATCATGGCGAAGGACAGAACACGTGTCGCGCATCCAAGCAGAGCGGTGCCAAAGAGTGGGAAGATCTGGGCCGTTGGTTCAGCACCGGACCCCCTCAAGTCCCCCTATAAATATCAATCCCCCTCCCCTGGTTACTGTTCTGCTTTCTTCGTCCTCTGCGCCTGTGCATCTCTGCAAGCAGCTTCCCCGAGCACCTTTGCTTCACCGGCAGTGAGCGTGCCATTGTGGGTGTTTGAGGGCGCCTTGTCCATCGCCGGGGAGTTCCTTGTCGGTGGGAATCGTCGCCGGAGAGTCCTTTGTCGCCGGGGAGACTGTTAGCCACCGGGGAGATCTTATTCTGAGGGTAAGCCTCAGTCTTCGCCTTCTCTCTTTTGATTCATGTCCAGTAGCTCTCCTTCGACCGAGAGTAACTCTTCGGCCGAAGGTGGTTCTTCTTGTTCCTCGTCCAGGCCTCCCCAGTCTTCTCTGTCATCCCCCTTCTCTTCAAACTCTTTTCTTTCCGATATGGCGGACGAGGCAGAACCGGCTTCGGCTGCTGCCGAGCCTTCCACTTCTGGCTGTCGCTCGGCCAAGACGGTTTCGGTTGTAGCTTGTGTTCTTGATGTTGATGATGTCAAGTTAATCACTAACTACTATCAGATTCCATCTTGGATGGTTCCCATTCGGCCCGGGAAGCATACAAGAACTGACACTGTTCGGCCGGGTAGCTTTTCAATTTATTAGCACAGCTTCCGGACAGGCTTTCGCCTTCCTCTTCATTCTTTTGTCGTAAATCTTCTGAGTTTTTACGGACTGGCCCCGTCCCAATTCTTTCCGAACTCCTAGCGGACAGTCTACGCTTTCCTGGCCTTAAATGCCCATCTCGGCTTCAACCCTTCGGTAAATCTTTTCCGCTATCTCTTCAAGATTAAACCTCAGGGGAAGTCTTCTTGGTATAGCTTCGTCCCCCGCTTCGGCTGGGGGATCTTCTCCGGGAAGCCCTCGTCCATTCACCATTGGAAGGAGAGATTCTTTTTCATCTCTCTCCCGGAGAAGGAGAAGAGTGTGTGGCCCTTCCCCACCGAATGGACACCTTTGGCCGAGGGCCTTTCCGACCCACCTTCTCTCAACCCCGAGCAGCTCGACGATGCGCATCTCTTCGAGGACTAGGCTCCGTACAAGATTGCGGAGCTCTTCGAGGATGAGGGCAGGTTTATAGAGATGGGAGCTTGGCCGGACCCAACGTTCTCTCCTCCTCGGGTCTCCCCTTATCTTCCTCTTGAAGATACCCCGAGAGAGGTTGAGAGAACTGCCGCGATCGGGTCTCCGACCGAAGCCTGTCCGTCCGAAGAGAGAGCCGAAGCTGCGGCCGGGGGTAAGTCGGTCTTGAGTCAACAAGTTGCCTTTTGAACTGTTGCTAACTCTTTTTTCTGCTTGCAGAGATGTCTGGTCTTCGGGGATTGATCAGCTGGATCTCCAACAGTCTGGACAGTCCCGACCTTCTCAGCCGCAGCCGGCGGAAGGGAGGACGGCCGGAGGGGTTCCGGCCCCCAGTGCTCGAACTACGAGGTAGACTGCGGCTTCTGCCGAAGGCCGTGCTGCCGCTACTGCTCTTGAGAGGGAGCGGCAGAAGGGGAAAGCGATCGCCGGAGGGAGCGGGCGGCCAGAGAAGAGGAGCCGGCCGGATGATCCTAGCGAGAAGGAATCCGTCCCGGCGACCAAGAGGCCGGTGTCGGCACGGGACGCCCCGCTCTCGTCGCCTCCCGAACCTCAAAGAGGCGACTCTCCTTCGGCCACCGGGACCGCTGCGGAGACATTGTCCTACCCCTTCGGGGCAGCCGGGACGCACATGTCCCAAGAGTACGGGCATGAGCCCTAGCACCCGGACACGGAGGTCTTTGCGGACGAGAGTCTGGAAGACTTCCGGACATGTCTTCGACTGGTAGACGGCTGGACCCTCCCGATGGCCAGGGATGAAGTCAAGGAGCTTTCTTCGGAAGGCGCAATGCGTCCGGCATGCCGTTCAGGTGAGATCTCTTTTGTCTTCGTCTTTACTCATTGTTTCCCTTAGCTGCTTTAAACTTATTTTTTGTTTCTTGCTTTCGGCTGCAGGCCGCGGTCATGTGCGGGGCCCTTGCTCGCCGTCAGGCCACCATCCAGCAAAAGCTCCTAGACATCGACCAGGCCTCAGATCAGCTAGCTTCGGGCAAAGTGGTCTCGGTGCGGCGCGATCTCAAGGCCAACATCGGCATCCTTATTGGGGCGAATGCTCGGCTGCGGTCTGATCGGGATGAGCAGAAGGAGGTGATCCGCACCACTTCAGAGGCCAAGAAGAAGGCCGAGAATGAGCTGGAGCGGGCCCGGGCCTAGATCGCGTCCTTGAAGGCCGAGATCCAGGACAAGGCCAAAGAGCGGGAAGAGGAACGCCACCTACATGCCGAAGAGGTTTCAGCTCTGAAAGCTGACTTGGAGGCCAGGGCCAAGGAAGCCGATGACGTTGCTCGCACAGCTGTGGCGAACTACAAGGAAGGCCCTGAGTTCGCCGAGGAGTTGATGGAGGCCGGGGCTAAGGCGGCTTGCACTATGTTCGATCTGGGGATAGCCATGGCTCAAAAGGCGTGCCCGGACACAGATCTGACCAGCATCGGCTACCCAACGGATGAAGAGGGTGAGGAGATCTTGGCTTGGTGGCGAGAGCACAAGGTCAAAAGAACTCCGACCTCTCCGAAAGGTGCCGTGGCCGAACCGGTCCAAGTTTCCCCTTCGGCGTCTCCCGGCCAAACCCATGTCGATGTGGATGGCGAAGATGCCGAGTGCTAGTCCGGGGGCTTGTCCCGGTCATTTTTGTTTTTTCAAGATGCCGAGGCCAGGCATACGGCCTGCTTTTGTACTTGTGTTTATATATATAAGGCATTTTGTTTATGCTTGCTTCATGATATGTCTTTTGAGTAGATAGCCGAGTTCAATTCTACACATGGCCGAAACCATGTTGTTCCCTATATGATTTGCATGCATTTAGAGAATATTGCCGCTCCCGATACGGTTTGTATGGCCGAAGCCACTCACGGTACGGTTTACACGGACTTAGATAATATTGCCGCTCCCGATACGGTTTGCATGGCCGAAGCCACTCCCGGTACGGTTTACACGGACTTAGAGAATATTGCCGCTCCCGATACGGTTTGCATCGCTGAAGCCACTCCCGGTACGGTTTACACGGACTTAGAGAATATTGCCGGACATAACACTTCGGGTAAAAAATAATATATTCATGATTTACGGCTAAACTCCGGGGGAAATGACTTACATGAAGTAGCGCCGAAGGCGCTCTATATTCCACGTACGAGGGAGAGGCTGGCCCGAAAGGGTCTCCAGCCGATAAGCCCCTCTTCGGATCACTTCCCTTATACGGTAAGGGCCTTCCCAGTTCGGAGAGAGCTTCCCTGCAGCTTCGACTGGCTTGGACGCATGAGCGTTCCGTAATACGAGGTTCTCGGCTTCAAAGCTTCGGGACTTCACTCGAGTGTTGTGGTATTTCGTCATACGTTGCTGATAAGCCGCCAGTCGAATGCGAGCTTGATCTCTCGTCTCTTCTATGAGATCGAGATGATCTTTTAGAACTTCATCATTGGCCTCCGGATCATAAGTAAGAACCTTTGGTGATGGTAAACCGATTTTGATAGGAATAACTGCCTCTACCCCGTAGGCCATTCGGAATGGGGTTTCACCGGTAGGAGTTCGGCTTGTTGTCCGATAAGCCCATAGAACGCTTGGCAGTTCTTCGACCCATCGGCCCTTAGTCTTACCGAGTCAAGTCTTCAATCCTTGAAATAGACTACGGTTAGTGACCTCAACTTGGCCATTCGTCCGAGGGTGTGCTACCGAAGCAAACTTATGGAGAATGCCGAAGTTTGCGCAATTGTTTTTAAACCGATGGTTGTCAAACTGTTTGCCATTATCTGAAATGATTGCCCGAAGGATGCCATATCGACAAATGATGGACTTCCATACGAAGTTCCAAGCGTTGTTATCGATTATAGACGCGAAGGGTTCGGCTTCGACTTGGTAAAATAATCAACCGCCACAATAAGGAATTTCCTCTGGCCGGTAGCCATGGGAAAGGATCCTAAAAGATCAATCCCCCACTGGGCAAAAGGCCAGGGATCTGACAGAAGTGTCAGAAGGGTTGCCGACTGATGAATGAGGGAGCTGAATCTCTGGCACTGGTCACAGCAGCGGACGAGAGCAGCGGCGTCCTCTCGGAGTGTCGGCCACCAGTACCCTTACCTCAAGAATTTATGGGTCAAGGCCCTCCCTCCTGCGTGTGCTCCGCAGATTCCTTCATGCACTTCCCGAAGGGCATAATCGTCTTCGGCTGGGTTGAGACATCGAAGAAGTGGCCGGCCGAATGATTTCTTATATAGTATACCTTCCAGAATAAGGAAGTGGGAAGAACGTTGCCGGATGCTCCTTGCTTCCTTCGGATCGGACGGGACCTCCTCTCGGAGGAGAAAAGCGACTAAGGGAGTCATCCAGGTCTTTGCTTCGGATTCATTCACTTGTGAGACTTGGCTCAGAAAGTTCTTCAACCAAGATCATCCGACCTCCTCCTCCGTCCTGTGTTGATGCTAGCCGAGAAAGAACGTCGGCACGAGCATTTTCGGCTCGAGGAATTCGCACAATCTCAAAAGAAACAAATTCAGCTAAGATTTTGCGGGTTACCTGGAGGGAGGACGTCATTAATGCGTCCCGAGTTTCGTATTTCCCGGTGATTTGATTGGCGATGAGCTGAGAATCGCTGAATGCCCTTATCCTTTGTGCGTCGAGCTTTTTGGCGGCCAGAAGGCCTGATATAAGGGATTCATATTCGGCGACGTTATTGATAGCCGGAAAAGAGAAGTGAAGTGCATATTCCGTGATGACTACTTCGGGAGATGCCAGGATCCATCCGGCGCCACTACCCGAAGAGCACGCAGACCCATCAACGTACAGTTGCCATTCATCCGCCGAAGACGAAGGAGCCGAAAAGGTTTTGGCTTCAGGAGTAGTTATGACTTCCGGCTGAGGGGCCGAGGATGCTTCGGAAGTGAGCTCGGCAATAAAGTCGGCCAAAACTTGAGCTTTCATTGCAGTCCGAGGCCCATAAGAGATGTCGAACTCTCCTAATTCGATCACCCATTTAGCTAGCCTCCCGGACACTTCTGGTCGAGAGAGGACTTGCTTCAAAAGTTGATCTGTGAAGACCTTTATTGAATGTACGAGGAAATAGGGTCGGAGCCTTCTTGCGGAAACGACGAGGACTAAGGCCAATTTTTCTAATGCCGGATACCGAGACTCTGCTCCATGGAGGGCTCGGCTTATATAATAAACTGGCTTCTGTATGCCATCTTCTTCCCGGACGAGGACGGCACTAATATCTTCTTCAGACGCGGCAAGATAAACGAACAACTGCTCTCCTTGGACCGGTTTAGACAATATGGGAACATCGGAGAGATAAGTTTTTAATTGATCGAAGGTCGATTGACATTCGTCCGTCCAGGAGAAGTTGCTAGTCTTCTTCAGCAATTTGAAGAAGGGAAAACAATGATCTGTCGCTCTTGACATGAAGCGGCTTAATGCGGCAATCCTTTCGCTTAGCTTCTGAACCTCTCGGACGTTGGCCGGAGGGTGCATCTGGATAATAGCCGCGACCTTTGCAGGATTTGCTTCTACTCCTCGGCGAGTGACCATGTAGCCGAGAAACTTCCCAAAAGCCACGCCGAAGGCGCATTTGGCAGGATTCAGTTTCATTTTATACATGCGTAAGGTGGAGAATGTTTCCGCCAAATCGGCCAAATGGTCCACAGCAATATGGCTTTTCACCAACATGTTGTCGATGTAAACTTCCATATTGCGGCCGAGCTATGGAGCGAACATCTTGTTGACGAGACGTTGATAAGTCGCTCCGGCATTCTTTAAGCCGAATGGCATCCGGGTGTAGCAGTATAGGCCGAGGTCTGTTGTAAAGCTTGTCTTGTCCTCGTCGTCCGGATGCATTCGGATTTGGTGATAGCCTGAATAGGCGTCGAGGAAGCTGAGTAATTCATGGCCGGATGTGGCGTCCACTATCTGATCTATCTGAGGCAGTGGGAAACTGTCCATCGGACAAGCTTTATTAAGATTAGTGAAGTCCACACACATTCGCCATTTGCCGTCCCTTTTGGGCACCATTACTACATTGGCAATCCATTCGCGGTGATGCACCTTTCGGAGATGTCCCGCATTTAACCCCTTTTATACTTCAGCCTGAATAGCCATCCTCCTTTCTTGATTGAAGGTGCGCCGCTTCTGTTTGACCGGAGGCTGGTTTGGATTGATGTGTAGTCGATGCTCTGCCACCTCCGGGTCGACTCCGGTCATATCCGAAGGTGACCAGGCGAAGACATCGAGATTTTCTTTCAGGAATTCAATAAGTCTCTCGGCTTCAGTCTTCTCGAGGCCGGAACCTATCATTAATGTTTGGCCTTCTCCTCCTAAAACTGGAACAGTTGTAAGTTCCTCTCTTGGGAATGCTTCGGCCGAAGATTCGATCGAAAGGGATTCGGCTGCAGCCTTCCCTTTGACCGAAATCATATAACATTGTCGAGCAGCTTCCTGATTCCCCTTGGCTTCGCCGATTCCATAACTAGTGCGAAATTTTAGCTTCTGATGAAAAGATGAAGGTACAGCTCCAATTCCTCCGATCAGCCTTCGGCCAAAGATAGTGTTGTAGGGCGAATCAAGTTTTACGACGACAAAATCCGTTTCGACGGTTAATTGCCGAGGAGCTGTACCTAGAGTTACAGGTAACCGGACGATACCTTCTACTCGGCATGGTGAACCATTAAAGCCGAATAGAGGCCCCCGGTGAGGCTTCATATCAGCCTCATTCAAACCCATTTTTACAAAACAATCATAAAAAAGTATATTTGGGGTACTTCCATTATCTACAAAGATATGATGAACATCGTAACTTTTCATTACAGCGTTTACAACGAGGACGTCGTCGTGGGAGAACTGAACGTCGGTCAGATCCTCCTGACCAAAGACGATGTCTTCTTGACGGAATCGCTTCGGCTCGGTATCGATTGTTGCTATTTCTGCAGCAACATCCGCTCGACGACGCTTTGCCCCTTCTCCCGGTCCTCCAGATATCATCATGATCGACCTGGCACTGGGTCGTTGGTGTGATGCTTCTGCCGAGGCCGAAGTGACCTTCGGCTGAGGTGGGGCTTCTTTATCCGGGAGTTGTCGTTGCCTAGCTGCTTCAGGAACGTCCCGGTTCTATCGCTGTTGAGGTTACTCTCGCCGATACTGCGGTAAACGGCCTTCCCGAATGAGGCGATCAATCTCCTCCCGAAGATGCCGGCATTCATCAGTTGAATGGCCAGTTTCCCGATAATACTCGCAATATTTATTGGAATCCCTTCGGCGAGGATCAGTCTTGATATGCTCGGGTTGGCGAAGCATATCTTTTACTTCCATGAGCATCCGAGAGGGTGGAGCAGGTAGTGGCAGATACCGCTGCTGCGGATCCCGGCGCTTTTCTCGGTCTCATTCTTCCCTCCGGTATCGTTTGCGAGAGTGTTCCTAATCCTCTGGACGAGAACGAACTGCTGAAGGGGTAGTTGTCGATGCTGCCTCGGCAGTACCTTTGCCTTTAGATATCATCAGGGCTTCCCGATTGATGTATTTATGGGCCCGAGCCACTAAGTCCTGGAAGGTGAGAGGATGGCGCTTCCCAATAGAGCTGAGAAGGCCTTCGTCCGTACATCCACTGATCACGGCTAAGACCGCGATCGAACTGTCCAGGTTTGGAATTTGGGCAGCTTCGGCTCAAAACTTGGTGAAATATTCCTGAAGGGTCTCGGTAGGTCCTTGCCGAATGGCTAGTAAACTGGCCGAGGTTTTACATTGCCGAGTGGCATCATAGAATTGGTCGATGAATAGTTGGCCCAACTGTACTAAAGAATGGATGGAATTGGGGGCCAACGTTTCGAACCAAGTTAGAACTATTTTTTCAAGGGTAAGAGGGAAGAGACGGCATCGGACTGCCTCTGAAATTCTCCGAACAGAGAGGTAGGAATTAAATCTCTGGAAGTGGCAGACCGGATCTGTCATTCTATCATAAAGAGGGCCTTTCGGCAGTTTAAAGTTGGGAGGTACCTCGATGGCCAGAATTTCTGGGGAGAAAGGAGTCTGCTCCAGAATGGTGCTTGCGAGGGGCGCTCTATAGGGTCGAGATACCATTTGCTGCATTTCCTTCCTCATTTCTGTCAGTCGCCGATCCAGATCCGGGGTAGTTGAAGTGGTGACCGAACGTCTTTCGGTTTTTGTTGGATGAAATCCAGACGAAGCATAGTTTGGCTCCGTTAGAATATAACTCGCGCGAGGAATTTGGCCCTGCGGCCCGAGTGGCTCGCTGCGTGCCGAAACTGCTTCGTCATGGGATGCCCACGAGGGTGTCAGCGGTAGCCTTGCAGGTTGAGTGGGACATAATGGAGGAGGTGGTACCTACTGCGAGGGCTGACCCAGTAATCTCATATGCTGGGCGATGGCATACACCATATCTCGCAAGGGTGCCAAGGAGGTGACAATGGCGGCCAGTGTCGCCACTTGCTGTTGAAGCTCTTCCACCCGGTCGTCTCTAGGAGCGATGGATTCCGGTATAACAGAAAAGGCAGAACCTTGTGGAAGAACAGACGGAGTACCTTCGGAGTGGACTGCCTGCACTGGAGTCGCCCGCATCTCTGCCTCGTCTTGTCCGGATCGTCTGGTCACCGGACGATGAGACATGACTTCTCGCCGATGTTCCCACACACGGCGCCACGTGATGTAGCCGAAACTATCACGATCGGATTCCGGGACTAGAATCCGAGAAGATTAAAGAAGAAGACCGACAGGGATCCGGACCGAGATGAGGACGAAGCGAGGGCCGAGGCTCCAGTGGCCGAGATGCACTCGGGCAAAAACGTGCCGGGAGCTAAGCCGAGACTTCTTCGGCTGATGAGAACCCACACGGCGAAGAGCGAAGCCGAAGGCGTAGCGAACTCTGCATGGTCGAAGATATCGACCGGCAAAGGGCGATGCCGAGACCGAAGGAAGAAGACCGAAATCGATGGCCAAGGCCGATTCGGAGAGGTCGGCGAAGATTCAAACCGAGGCCCCTAAAAGAAGAAGAAGAACCAATCAGTAGAGGTCCCGAGCTTCGGCCCAAGAGAACCCCCTCCGATGGTTAAGTCAGCTTCTGAAGAAGATTCGATTCAGAAGGGAAGGAAGAAGAGATAGCTTTAATGGTTTTGGACTGTTGTCCTTGGTCCAGAAGACATACCTTTGGTAATAAATAGCCTTGTATTTATAACGGAGGATAGAGGTTATTCAACTGTGGCAGCCGATATAGGACTATGTTGTGGTTAACTGGTAAACCACCATAGTGCCCAACCCTCCTACCGGAGTGGGCCGAATACGGTTACTGGGCCGAAGGTTGGGGGTCGTTGTTAGGCCAAATGCCGCTTAGTGGGCCGAAGCCAACTGGGTTGTAGGCCGCTAGCTGGGCCAAAGCCAATAGGGCTGAAGGCCGCTAATGGGCCAAAGACTGCTGGGCCGCCGATGGGCCGAAGCCATCTGGGCTGATGGCCGCTTGCTGGGCCGAGGGCTAACTGGGCCGCTTATGGGCCGAAGCCCGCCAGTGGGTCGCTATTGTTGATTTGCTGCTGCTGTTTGGGCTGTTGGTATTGGGTTGTTTGATGGGCCGAATCGGATTCTGCCCCATCAGTGGCGTTGCGGCAGTGGCCCAATGGCAGCTCTTCTTTTAAGGTAGCGTGATACAACCTACTCCCCCTTAGGTTTTTATTTAATTTTACTTGATTTCTATTAACTAAGATATTAGCGGTCTTATTTAAAAGATGGGGAGGCCATGTCAGTTTACTTTCCTATTTGTCTTTTTTTATTTCAATGAAAATAAGTAAAATAAAATAATCATGTAAGAAGCAGTTCAACCGGTCATATTTCTTATTTTGTTATTTCATGATTGAGGTTGTTAAATTAAGATTAGTGTCATGCTATTTGCTAGGCTTGAAGTCAATGCACTTGCAGTTACACTCATGATTACTATACTTCTATTAGTGACTGCATCTTTACATAGCTCCATGTCATTGTCATGTAATGAGAAAACTCTTACGTGTCACTAAGATCATGCTTAGTATAATAACATCCTCATGATTCACATGAAGAACCATGATTACTCAAGAACATAAAATAATTTATGACCAAAATCCTAATGTAAGAGTCTTTAACCTATGATCATGACTCTAGCTATGATGATCAAAGACCTTCATCAAAGGGATAAGGACGTGGCTATAGTCGTGAGTAACAAAACATGATCTTAAGCGTATGCCCAAAGAACATAACTACATTTTATGACTGTGATATCATGTTACATAAGGTTTCATGCATTTCTCGAGATACTTTCTTATTATATAAAAAGAGGTGACACTTGAAGATTTGTCCTTTCGGAATAGGAGACTTGGGTCATTGCTCCTTAAGATGTGTACCGAAGTTGGGGCACTGAGCATCCCTTGTTCATTTTAAAGGGGTTTAGAAGTCTAGACTCAGGACACGCCAACTTAGGACAGCTGATAGAAAAGACCACTTGAGTGCACTTGGAGCTAACCTAGAACCCGGACGATGTAATTGGGAACCTACATCTTCCAGCCAACCTAAGAACGCTAAGCATCCCCACTCAACAAGTGAAGCCTACTAGTGGGTGGTTATCGCCGTCCCTTAATAGAATGAGCCACTTCGTCGAAAGAACAACCGACCACAAGAACAAGATCCCTCGGAGGAAGGATTAAAGAAAGAATGATTAAGGGTCAGTACTAAGTTTCCAATCATAGCTCATCTCTAAGGCTTACAAAGAATCTATGATTACTTACATAAATTAACTCCTGCTTATGTATATATACGTCATTATAAGATCCATTAGAATAAGTAAGCACGAATTCAATTTATCACTTCATAAAAAGAAAGATCAAGAGACATAAGAAAAAGATAAGAAAATTGACAAAGCAACGAAAATAGAGTCCCTATTCTTCTGATGATTTTGACCTTTTTTTACCATTCAAGGTTTCACTACTATATTGTCTTCTCTTCAGCTTGAGTCTTGTAGAATAGGCACATGCATGATTAGTTATTTATCATATGAATAACTAATATAAATATAAATATAAAGAGTTGGGGTCGAAGTAGGGAATAGATAAGCCATATTGAGACCAATGATTACATTGGCTTACATCCTATCATTTTCAAATGTTTTTAGGTCTTGATTTTTATATACTAGTAAAACAAATAAAAGTAAAATTGAATTCCTTCTCACAAGGAAAACAAATCGCGCTTTATGCAAAGATTGCAAAGTCATCTGCGGAGAGGCCTTAACAAGTCAACACATATTAGTAGTCTTACATAGTAAGATCAAGAGGTGGTCGGATACATTTAGAAGGAAGATTGCTACTAGAATAAGGTGGTAGGAATTAAAAGAGATAAGGCAAGTGATGTTTAAGAATGAACTTCTCAATATGGTGATTAGAAGTCAGATTTGGAGGCCAATACTATGTGAATAAATACGGCCTCAAAGATTAGAAAAATAGCTGGAAAAGTGCTCGAAGAGTCTAAAAGACATGGCCCACCTGTGAAGGAGAGGTGGTGATAGAATGAGGAGGTACAAAAGACAGCGAAGAATAAAAGAGAATGGTATAAAAGATTGCCAAAGTGTGATAATAATGAAGTTTTTGAACAATATAAGATGGCAAAAAAGGAAGCAAAAAAATTTGTTAGCCGGAGAAGAGCTCAGGCCTTTGAAAAGATATATGAGAAACTTGGAATCAAGGAAGGAAAAAAAAGATATTTATAGATTGGTAAGGATAAGAGAGAAAAAAATCAAGTTAGATGCATCAAGGATAGCGAAGGAAAAGTTTTGGTGAAAGATGAGAACATCAGAAAAAGATGAAGAAGATATTTTGACAATCTTTTTAATGATAATTATAGTAGAAACACAGTGGGCATAGAATGTACAACAAAGCGCAATGTGAACTATACTAGGAGGATTAGATTTTCGGAAGTCAATGAAACATTGAAGAGGATAAAAGTAGGTAAAACTTGTAACCCCTAATGGAATTCCCATTGAACTGTGAAAATATTCAGAAGATGTAAGAGTAAAATGGTTAACCCAACTATTGAACAAGATCCTAGTCTCTAAGAAAATGCCAGATAAATGGAGGAAGAACACCCTTGTACCTATTTTTAAAAACAAAGGAGACATCCAAGACTGCTCAAATTATAGAGAACTTAAGCTCATAAGTCATACTATGAAGCTGTGGGAGAGAGTTGTGGAACATCATTTACGTTCTGACACAACTATCTCAGCCAATGAATTCGGCTTTATGCCGGGTCGATCAACTATGGAAGCTATCTTTCTCATTAGGAGCTTGATAAAGAAATATAGAGATGTGAAGAAAGATCAACATATGATGTTCATCGATTTGGAAGGCCTATGATAGAGTCCCAAGAGATATCTTATGGTACGTGTTGGAGCGCAAGAGATGTCTTGTGGTACGTGTTGGAACGCAAGAAGGTATCTACTAGGTACATACAAATATTAAAAGACATGTACGAAAGAACAACTACTAGTGTCCACATAGTTGGAAGGGAAACAAGAGATTTTCCTATTTCCATTAGAGTGCATCAAAGATCAGCAGTAAGTCCTCACCTTTTCGCATTAGCTATGGATGACTTAACAAAGGATATACAAGAGGACATTCTATGGTGTATGATATTTGCGAATAATATTGTGTTGATGGATAAGACGCAAGAGGGAGTTAATAGAAAATTAGAACTTTGGAAGAGCACCTTAGAATCTAAGGATTTCAGGTTAAATAAGACTAGGACAAAATACATGCATTGTAAATTTAGTGAAGGTCGAATAGGCGAAAAAGAGGGAGTTAACTTAAATGGGATGGCAATACCCCAAAGCATCAATTTCAAATATCTTGGTTCGATCCTCCAAGAAGATGGAAGGTGCGATGAGAATGTTAGACATAGGATTAAAGCAGGATGGTTGAAGTGGAGACTTGCCACGAGAGTCTTGTGTGACCGCAAGATCCTAACGAAGCTGAAAGAAAAATTCTACCGTACGGCGATAAGACATGTAATGTTATATGGTAGCAAGTGTTAGGCGATGAAGTAGCAACATGTCCCCAAGATGAGTGTTGCCGAGATGAGAATGTTAAGGTAGATGTGCGGACATATTAGGCTAGATAACATTCATAATGAGTATATTAGAGAAAAGATAGGAGTGGTACCAATTGAGGACAAATTAAGAGAAATGAGACTGAGATGGTTTGGGCATGTTAGGCGTAAGCCTAAGGAGGCTCCAGTTAGAAAAGTAGAGCATATTAGGAAAGATAAAGGAGGGGAAGAAAGGAAGGGTAGACCTAGATTAACTTGGAAGAAGGTAGTACAATATGATTTGAAAGCTTTAAATCTTTCAGAAAAGATAGCCTAAAATCGTTTAGAGTGGATACAAAGAATCCATATAGCCGACCCCAATTATTTGGGATTAAGGCTTCGCTGAGTTGAGTTAAGTATGGCGGGTCGTATAGATAATTTGAACAAAATCATCAGGTATGGCCAGTGGTTACATTTCTATTGGGATATGAACATTGATAATAGAAAGATAAACTACCTGGATAATACTTGCACTAAAAGATAATAATATTTGTCTCTTTGGTAAAGAAATCACTTATGAAAGGCAGAGAAAGGGGGAAAAAACAACGATTAAAAAAATGTACGAGCCCAACAAGATAAAATATTTGAAGGATCGGAACTCTAGTTCACTAAAGCAAAAGAGTACCTACATGGCTCCATAATTATTATAGTCAGTTATGAGTAAGAGTTATAGACTAATGGTTAGATATACCTAGAAACGCTAGATGAAGAAGGAAATTGGAAATTTACGAAGCCAATATGGGCATGTATTTTGAAAGATGGCAAAATTGGATCCTAAAGAAATTATAGATAACAAGTGGAAAAGTTACTTAAGACTAAGAATGGTTATCCTTTGCCCTTATTATGAAGCGAGGAGGACGGAAGAAACCGTGATGATCAAGTTCAAGGCTAAGATTTTCATGAGCCAAAGATATCTAGAGGCAAGGAATCCTATTTGTCCACCCCTGATCAGGAAATGGACAGCAAATACTTTTCATCGGCAAAGAAAGATTATGTCCATCATATTCACATGTCCATGGGGTTAATGAGTAATTTTTCCTAGAAAATGTAAAGTAAGGATTCATAAACTTTATTTAGACGTATGCAAGCATTAAAAGAAAGAAATGTAAAAAAAAGGAAAAAGAAGAAGCGGAGGAAAGTGAGAAGTAGGGCATGATAGCTTTAGACATCATGAAGAATGAAACCGATGAAACTTAAAGATCTTGGAATAGCTTATAGAAGAGTTTTCCCAAAAAAAAAGATTCGCGTGAAAACTATGGGTAACTACCTTATTAAGCAATAATTTAGGCCAACATCCTCACATAAGAATATCTACGTAGAGGAGTGGTACCATAGAGCACTTGATGAAAGAAAGTTGCAAATAAGAGCCATGTAAATGACAATAATTGGGAAAAGTGAGCACGTGCTAGTAAAGTATTCTGTTTGGAAAAACTGAGTATTAGAATGGCAATTGTAAAGGTGATTGGTGTATGATGAAATAAGGTGACATTCTAATATAGTCAAATATAAGCAATGAAGAGTAAGATAACTCAAACAAAACCTAAGATAAGATGGTTGAGGGTATTAGAAAGGACATTACCTTATCTAAAGGGAATTACAAACATGGTCTCGAAGGCCTCATTTGGGAGAGCTTCTCCTAATGGTAGATTGTTGTTGCATTTAGATTCTACCCAAATCCTACTTTTTAGGATGAGTGAGGAATCCAGGTGGGACTTGGGAGCATGGTTGGCAGTACCGGCCGATACCGGTACGTACCAATATCGGCCGGCACCGGTACCATGCCTGTAAAGAGTATCGGCCAATACTGGGCAAGTACCGGCCGGTACGTACCGGTACCCACCGATACTGGTACCGGTACTGGTACTGCCATCCATGGGTGGGAGTCCCAAAGTAAGGTAGAAGAGCAACATCTCATCACTTCTGTTCTGCACATGTTGTAATAGCACTAGGGATCCATGACAGGACAGCACTCCATTTGGCAAAGATTTAATGTTATTCAAGTTCCCCAAAAATCTATTCCATGGTTATCCCAAAAATCAGCTCTAGAATTCTTTTCCAAACAGAGCCAAAGTAAAAGTAGATATACAACCCATATACCTGACCCTCAAAAAAGAAGAGGAGAGAAGAGGGGGGGGGTGCAGCGCAAAGTCAATGATGATGATGATTGGACTGTTGTGTTAATACATAGCTACAGACGTGGAATGGTAGTCTAATGGCGTAAGGTATAGAATTATGGGTGAAGACATAAAACTGCACATTGCCTAGTGTTATAACGAAAAGAACCTTAAGACTTTGCATTCAGGCGCATAAAACTGCAGTAACAATCGCCTAGTCTTGCAACAAAAAGAACCTTAAGACTTTGCATTTAGGCGCAGAATGCCCACAAGATCGTTCATTAGACCATAAAGGTCATAGCCCATTCATGTTATCATAGATTAAAGAACCACAGGAGACACTGTGTTAGTACTGTTAACCATTAAAGAACAAGGAAGATAGTGCTGACCTAGAAATTTGAGTTTGGAGGAAAAATCCAAAAAATAAAAACTAAAGACAAAGCTAGATTATGAGAAAGAATTCAAGCTTAAGGGTGTTCTAAAAAGGAATCCCTTAATAGATGATATTCCTATAAAAAAATGAATGCTGATTTTCGTCATTATGTTTTATTCCCATGTTTTACATGGAACCTAAATGGGAACATAAAGAGTTTTACTCACAGTACCATGGAATGCAGACTGGATCAGCCGATTCAGATCAAGATCAGCGAGTTCCAATCTGACCGGAATCGGCCGATCCTAGCCAATTCTAGCCAATTTCAGCCGATTCCGGCCGATCTGATCCCGATTCAGATGGGGATCTGGTGGGTCCCGATCCAGCCTCCGGATCAGTACCCAAATTCCATGCACAGTATTGGCCACACTGTGTAACTAGGCTCTTTATGGCTTCCATGAGAGTAAAGTGTACACAGTTCTGGTTTTTGGCAGAGATGAGATTTGATGTTCTTGGCTAGTAGTTACCAGCCGGGACTGTGAACTAAAGTCAGCACCTCTCAAGTCCTGCCTACCAACTGATTTACAATAAAGGATTTTCACCAAACTAGATAATTGGGCCACTATTTGCTTATTTTTAAGAAAAACATGGATTGTACCAACAATTTTACTCAAAAAAGAGAGGAAGTACAATCAGACAAGGATAGGAGAGATTCCTATCCCATCAACAAAAGAAACTACAATGGCATTATCTATTTAAATGCCTTTTTCCAATTATCAACAGAAAAATCTAGAACATGCCGAGACAAAGTATAGAATAATGACAAACTTCTAATAGCAATATTCTCAACATAAATTTTACTTCCCCAGAATATCGCCTCATTCCTTTCTTTCCAAATGCTCCAACAGATTGCATGAGGAATAATCCCAAGAAAGCTTCAGTGCATCCTCTGATTATATTTGGACCTCAAATGATTGAAAAATGTCTACATCTCCAAAGCTGTTTGAAAGTTTGGTTTAAAATGCAAGAGCTCCCCGATAATAGTCCAACATGCTTACTAACATGACAAGTAATAAGCAAGTGATCAACATCTTCCGGGTGGCTGCCACATAATGAGCATAAAACATCATCTTCTTGGCACCATTTCCTCCTATGGACTCTAGTAACTATCCTTTTTTCATACATCAGCCATCTGAATGCCCTAACTTTAAAAGGTGATTTGATTTTCCACACTTCATCATTCTTCACATAATTGGGCATATCTCCCTTTAACACAACTCACAGTGAATATCCCTTTACTTGGTTCCCACATCAATTTATCAGCCACATTTGTATGTATAGAAACATCACACAAATCATTCAACAATGATGAAAATTGTTGTATCTCCTCATCCTTCATATTCTTGCGCAACTGAACATTCCAGTGAATCTTATTCTCAACACTTTCATAGCAATCTTTCACCAAAGACCACTGATCTACAGCAATAGCATACAGGTGAGGGTAGTACTTTGTTTCCCAGCCATTTGTCTTTCCAGAAGAATATATTTTGCCCATTACCCACTTTGTGAAATATGTGGCTCTCAAAGTGACTTCCAGATTTGATGATATCTGCCCGGAGACATACTAGACACATTTGATTTTTGTAGATGAAATCTGCATCTAGGCATATAATGCTTATTGATGATAACATGTTTCCACAAACTAGCTTCTTCCTCCATTAACTCCCATAACCATTTTCTCAGAAGCGCCACATTCCATAATCGAAGATTCCTGACCTCCAGGCCCCCTTTCTCCTTTGGCTTGCATACTTTCCTCCAATTAACTAGCAGAATACCTCTTTTGTTTTTATTATACCCACCCTAAAGAAACCTTCTTCTGATTTTGTCTATTTCCTTGCAGACAGAAATTGGCATGAGAAAAATAGAAAAATAATGCATTGGAATTGCCGTGAGAACAGAATTAATCAAAGCAATTCTGCCCCCAAAGGATAGCTGTTTGGCCTTCCAAGAAGACAATTTCTTTTGAATTATGAGAATGATAGGATCCCAATCTTTTACACTAACCCCTCTCATTCAAAGGTAACCCCAAATAAGTGATTGGCAGTTTACCTATGCCACATCCAAGAGTATCTGCCACACTTCTGCCTTGGTCTTCACCCAAATTTACAGGAATAACAGAGCTTTTATCATAGTTAATTTTCAGCCCAGAACAAGCCTCAAAACCTCTCAAAACAAAGGACATAAACTTCACTTTTGCCATATCAGTTTTGAAGAATAACAGTGTGTCGGCCGCAAACTGGAGATGAGATATTCCTGGCTGACCTCTACATAACCCCTGATCCAACCATTCTTCTCAGCTACTGCAGACATTCTACTCAATATATTGGCCAGAATAACAAACAAAAGTGGTGAAAGTGGATCCCCTGCCTAAGTCCTCGTGAACTATAAAAATATCCATGGACATTGTTATTGAGAATAATTGAAAACTTAGCAGTGGTCACACATTTCTGCAAGACTCTAATCAATTGATGCGGTAACTGGTGGTCCTTCATAATATTCCATAAGCAACTCCATTGCGCCATGTCATAAGCTTTATTAAAATCAAGTTTACAAGCCACTCCTTCTATTCCTTTCTTCTTCAAAGAATAAAGAACCTCATGAGCTAGAAGGAAGTTATCCTTCAATCTCCTGCCCCGAATGAATGCAGATTGATTCGGTTGTACAATACAGTTCAAAATAGAACTCAACCTAGAAGCAAGGATGCAAGCAAAAATCTTATATGATCCATTGAGTAAGCTTATGGGTCGAAAGTCTTTCAGTTGCATTGCATTATCCTTCTTAGGTAACAGAACAAGGTAAGTATGATTAAGGGCTTCAAAACTCGCATCACCTGAAATAAATTCCTTTGCAGCATTAATGAACTCATTTTTGACAACCTCCCAGAAAGACTAATAGAACCAGATGGGAATTCCATCTGGCCCTGATGCCTTATCCGCACCCAGATCAAACACAGCCTTCTTAAGTTCATCTTCAGTCACTTGAGCAGTAAGAGAAGCTTGTTCCTCTGTGTTTGCTCCTTGGAAAATAACACTCTATAAAATCCAATGACTTCCTCTGCTATTCTGTCTTCGTCTTCAATGAATTCATCTTGCTTTTGGATAATGGATATAGTATTCCTTCTCCTCCTTCCATTAGCTACCTAGTGAAAGAATCTAGTATTGAGATCACCTTCTTTCAACCACATTTCTCCAGATTTTTGCTTCCACCTGATCTCCTCTTCAAGCAGCCATTCTGAGTATTGTGCAGTCAACCTGGATCTGGTCTCCAGTTCTTGTTGATTTAAAAGTCTGCTCTCTTCAACAGAATCCAACTCCTTTAAAGTCTCCATTAATTTATTTACATGATCATACCTCTCCTGATGCCACTTATCAGCCCATACCTTTGTTTTCTGTTTGATGATTCTAGTCTTCAAAGCAAGAATTCGGGTTCCAGATTGCTTCCCAACTGATTGCTGCCACGATTCCTTCACTAGGCTTCTAAATTCATCATTACACATCCAAACCTTTTCCACACAAAAAGGTTTTTTCTTACTCTTCCTCCTCTGACAGTTTAACAAGATAGCATTATGGTCTGAAACAAGTCTTGGCTGAGCAGAGACCCTGGCATCAGGAAACAATCTCTCCCATCCCTCATTAACGAGAACCCTATCCAACTTAGACATTGAAGGTGCCTGCCTCCCATCTGACCAAGTAAATTGGACATTAGCCATTGCAATCTCCATAAGAGCACATTCCTCAATCTATTTATTAAAAAACTTCATCCCACTATTCAACTTTGATTTATTATTTGTTTTCGACGGTTTTCTCACTTGGTTGAAATCACCAATAACACACCATGGCAACTGAAATTTATTTTGGCATGTAGTTAGCTCTGTCCACATAACCTGCTGATCTTGGATTAACTGAGAGCCCATAAACCCCTGACAACATCCATGTGCTCTTAGTATCACTCAATTTGATTGAAACTGAATGTTCCCCGATCTCCAGCAGATGGCCTTCCCACTTTAATTCTATTCCATGCAATTATCATAACCCCCCCCCCCAACCTGTCCCAAAGATCTTCTAAAAACGTAATCAGAATCACCAAAACATACAATTCTCTTAATGAAGTCTTTATCTACCATTTTCATCTTAGTTTCCTGTAGCCAAACTATGCCCACAGACTGTCTTCGCATAATTTCCTTGACTGCCCTCTGCTTACCTCCATTATTTAACCCTCAAAGGTTACATGACAGTAACATCATTGACTGCATTGGTCACCTCTTTTCTCGACAGAAATAAAAGCTGTATTTTTCTTGGAATCGTTATCCTTGACCAAATTCCTCAGCTGCCTTGTTCTCTTCGCTCTATTGACCGGATGTTCTACAGTACCAGACAGCTCAGAGCAAATTCTCTGGAACTGGCCTACTTTCCCATTTATCTGTAAACCAATTCTCGAAGCCCTCCTTGCTAATTCTTCATTATCCCATTATTGTATTACAGAGTATTTACCATCCTCCATAACTTCCTTCCTTCTTCTATACTGCTGATACAGCACATTGATAGGAACCAGCGCAAGACTTGCAATATTTTGGCGATCGTCGGTGATCGCTGCGGCTTAAGAAGGGGAAAGAGGAAGACAGGATGAGGATGGAGGGGATTCAAGATAAAGGGACTTACTTGCATTCATCCCCACTGACGCTTAGAAGGATCTCCCCAACCAGCATCCTCAATCACCTCCATTCCCGTAGCCGATAATGGCGGAACGGCCCCTTCCTTCCGCGGCCTTCCTTCCCTCTGGAGGACTCGGATCGCTTTCCTTCGACTCTCCCGCCTCGAAAAGTGCCAGATCTTCCTCGCCAGCTGCGCAGCTAAGGACGAGATTAAAATACCCCATTGATTTGAACGCATTCTGCCGAGGAAGCCCATTCTAGAATCTTCTAAACAAGTTACCTTTTCACCAAGGTTAAAGTCGTCTTTTTCACCTGCTACTGGTTCGACCCTATAATGTAAGCTCGACCCCGGGTCCGAACACATCACAACTGGTCCGACCGGTTAGAACTTATTTTGATTCCGAACCCCAGTTCATCTCCGATTCGTTCCAAGTTCAGACAAGTTTCAACCTCTGATTCTTGCCTGTTTGACTCCGTCTTCTTCCCGGCAACCTCCACCCCGGTAGAAACCATAGCTGCCTTGTAGCTTTTACATGTCATAGCCACCTCCCTATACGTCCATTGATCCTCCTGCTCGACCGGATTAACATGTTCTAAGACAATTTTAATCTACAATATCTCATTGCCCTACCGTAGTCTCACATTTGCTGGTAATTCAATACCATGTTCAACATTGACCATAACACAAGCAAATTTCAAGTCATCACAGCCCAAAGTCTTCTTGTCCACCCTAGTAATCCTCCCAAAAGGTGCAACGATCGCCTTATACACCTCCAAATCCTGCATAATATCGTGCTCCTGAGCCCCTGCTTCTGGAGACCAAGCCTTCCAGTAAATCACGACACCCCTATAGACCAGTGACGCAGATTCCATAATCTTGCTATATATATTCCTTGAAGGACACCACAACAAGACTTGGTTATCCCCGGCGGATCGCAACCACCCTCTCTTCATCTCCAGCCAAAACTGACATATGAGGACTTGAAGATCTTCAATTTTCAGAGAGCCATCGAAGGAACCCAGAATACAACTTTCACAAAAGCTCCTATTTCTGTTGTAGGATTGAAACCATGGCACTTCCACACAAGGTCCGTTGTTGTCCTCCTTGTCATCTATCTTCGGCGAATTCATAGCATGATGTTTAGCTTCATGAACTTCTGCAACCATCCCACCATTTGATTCTTCCCTTCTCTTCAAACATCCTACACTTTTGTGTCACAATCCTCCACATCGCCAACATACAAGCGCATTGCAACACTCCCCTACCCGATGATTCTTATCAAGACATCAGAAACACATGCCCGTAAAGATGCCATTACTTTGCAACGATCTCCTGATGCCTCTCCCGTGATCATCTCCACCCCGCACCACTCCGCCCTGCTCTGCTCCGCTCATCCCCGCTTTCTATCTGTCTCTATTTGCTCATTGTAATGTGATATTTATTCCTATGTCAAAAAGGAAGCATAACGAACACAATAACATCAGTGTGCCCTTGATTAGTTATTTGTCTAACATATGTATATAGCCCTTTTGAAGAAACATGATTGAGGGCAACATCATGAGTTAAGGATTAAAGACACCCGGGACCATTAAATTACTATTCACATAGTAGCCTAAAAGACGAACTATGAGACCTAATGGTGACTGATCAAGAAACTGATTCCACAAAGATGTCTCCCCTGATATAATATTGATAAGGATAATGCAGTGGAAGCATGGTGGAATGACGTATTCATTAGGAGTTATAAGACAAGGAAAGATTTTGCACGCATGAACTCCTTGGTGCCAAATTTATATTGTAAAGAGGCCCTAACAAAAGCGCATGATTAGTCCCTTCCATGATTTTGTTACCTTGTTAAGTGTTAGGAACTCATGCTAGTAGGAAAAAAGTATTGGTTTTTTATTTATGTTACAATAAAGAAAGAACAGGTAGCAAATTGATTCTACTAAGAGTTTCTTTAAGAACTAAATAAGAAATCACATGTCTAAGATAGGACATGCATGTTACATGAAGATAATTCAGAAGAAGACCTAAGACCAAGAAAGGAGAAACAATATGACTTAGCTAAGAGCCTAAGACTAGAGTGGGGTATAATCTAACGCCAGTAAGGTGAGGAAATGTTATTCTTTAGAGGATAGGAAAAGAAGAAACAATGAAAAAGAGTACCACCTGTGGCTGTGTGGCATCGTACGCTGATTATCCTAAACTTGTGAACATGGGAAATGTTGGGACAATTTTTTTACGAGGGGAGAATGTAAGGCACCACTTGTAAATTCATAGAAAGAATTTTCAGTTTTAATAAGATCTAAGGCATAAAGGTTAGTAGTTTAGAAGTCAAGGGCTAAAGTAAATTACACCGAAGACTTCTTATTGGGCTGTAAATATTGGGCCATTAATGTGCTATAAGATGACCCAACAATAAACCCCGTATGATCCTTAATAGGCTGAAAACACCGGGCCTTTATTAGGCTGTGTTGGGCCTTTAATGGGCCACTAGTGGGCCTATATTGGGCATGTTCATGGGCTCTAAAAGGCCCACAGCTTAAACCACCTCAACCTCTCCACCTCCTCAATTCACCTCCTCGTCCACCTCATTATTCCACCTCCTCAAACCCCTATAAACAGGGGATCACCCCTCCATTTTCCTACCATCCTAGGAAGGGGTAAGGTGAGAAAGACAGTGTGTGAGAGGGAACAAAAGAAGAATAAGAGGGAGAAGAGAGTGAGGGGCACCCTGACGGCAGCTGGCGGTGGTCCGGTGGCGGCCTGGCAGCGGCCTGGCAGCAGCTTGGCGGCAGTCCAGCAGTGGCTTGGCGGCGCTCCGGCAATGGCCAACAGTGGCTCTTCTTTTAAGGTAGGGTGATACAACCTACTCCCCCTTAGGTTTTTAATTAATTTTACTTGATTTTGATTAACTTAGATATTAAGGGTCCTATTTAAAAGATGGGGAGTAAGTAGGATAAAATAAGCATGTAAAAAGCAGTTCAGCCCATGGAATGCAGAATCGGCCGATCCCGATCCGGCCGATTCTTGCTGATTCCGGCCGATCCGATCCCGATTCGGATCGGGATCAGTGGGTCCCGATCCGTGCCGGAATTCCATGGTTCAGCAAGTCAAATTTCTGATTTTGTCACTTCATGATTGAGGTTGTCAAATTAAGCTTAGCAAATTAAGATTAGTGTCATAACTACTTGCTAGGCTTGAGTTCAATGCACTGGCAATTACACTCATGATTACTATACTTCTATTAGTGACTGCATCTTTACATAGCGCCATGTCATTGTCATGTTATGTAAGAAAACTCCCATGTGTCAATAAGATCCTGTTTAGTATAACATCCTCATGATTCACAAGAACCATAATTACTCAAGAACATGAAATAACCTATGACCAAGACCTTAATATAAGAGTCTTTGACCTTTCATCATGACTCTAGCTATGATGACCAAAGACCCTCATGAAAGGGATAAGGATATGGCTATAGTCATGAGTAACATACCATAATTTCAAGTGTATAACATAACTGCATTTTATAACTATGATATCATGTTACATAAGGTTTCATGTGTTCCTCGAGATACTTTCTTATTATATAAAGAAAGGTGACATCACTTCACCGGTAGGAAGGGACCTTGAAGATTTGTCCATTGGGGATAGGGGACTTGGGTGATTGCTCCTTAAGATTTTTCGAAAGATGGTCAGATTATACCACCAATTTTATTAAAAATAAACAAAGGTAGTACAGTCAGTTGGTGAGGTGAGACACCTCAACCAACAAAGAAATAAAAATTACTGCAAACAAAACAAACAAACACTACATAATATTAAAACCTCAAAACCCTAGGTATTATGAGGTGTACACATCCAACAAAAAAACTCCACAACATTAAAAAAAACTCTTCAGTTTCCATGATTTCTGCTATCATCTTCTTGCCCCCGGTTGTGTGACAGCTCCCTGACCATGCTTATCTGTAGTCTCCTTTGCCAAGGTTTGTCCTCCATTGCTAAATAATTTTCGCAGCTGTCCTGCTTGTCCTTTTCCCACTTGTAAGCCTAGCATTGAAGCTTTCTTAATTAACTGCTCATTACTCCAATCTTTGATGAAGTTTGAATTTGAAAATTGAATGGAATTTGAATTTGAATGCTTGCGCTCTTTGTGCTGGACTCTTGCTTCTTTCCTCTGGAGATCAGGCACAGACTCTTGAGCATTTTGAGTAACTTCCCTTCCAATATGACAGGATCCAGGATTTTCAACGGGAATTCCGCCAGAGAGCTGCAGGCCTTCCATATTCAGCGTATCCACCTCATCATGGTTGCTTTGAATGGCAACGTGCCGTCCAATAGGGAAGAGGCCGTCTTGTGACAGCTTGCAATTACCAAGATTCTCTGAATTCTGGGAACCACCCAAGGCGTTATCTGCTTCAGAGTGAGATGGACTTTCCACAGACGCACAAAACTTGCTCTTAACTTCTTTATTTCTCCTATGGTATACTTGTAACGGAGAGCATACTTTCTTCCTTGTTGACTGCTTCTTGAGTCGTTTAACGATCTGGGATGCCAGGTCAGATATTGCTCCTGCCAGGCCTCATCAGCGGAAGAGACACACTTATCTCTTTCTAGTTTATTTGTCAAAAGTAAATGAATATTCAACTCAGGGGCATTTTGGTCCAACTGGTTACCTGGTAACTCAGAAACCTGATGATTCGTTGCGGAATTGAACTCAGCAGAGCCTGTACCGATGGACTCAGCCTTCTTCTGCTGCTGATGGAAATTAGACCCATTTGGCTCTATTTTTTCATCTTGAATTCTTCTGTATGTCCTGTATGACTGAACCACTTCAGCGTAAGTCCAGTCCATGGAACCATGACTATCTTGTTTTTCAATCTTGATGGTGATCCAAAGAACTGAGGAACCACATTTCAACTTGACATTCAATGGAATATTGGAAACATGATCTACCGCAACTAAAACCCGAACCAATTCTAAATTTTCCCAGGATAAATTTGATTTATCAATCTCTTTCAATAACCCAAATGACGCAACAACGCTCTCAAAAATTTTCTGCACTCCAGAAATGAAGAGGGAAACCATATATACGAGACCAAAAATCATTTTTCTCCACACGATGATTTTCTAAACAAGACTTACGTTCCTCCCACTGAAAACATGAATTGTTAACTTCAAGAAACTGCATTTTAAGAGCTTCATACCTGCTGGATTCACTGGAGAAGAAAACAATGAAACTTCTTTAGTTCAGGACCCCAATACTCCAATTTGTATCAGCTGGCCACTTTTGTTGAAGCACGCTTTTGATTTCCTCTCTCTTTAAATGACCTCCAATGAGATTACCCACTAAACAGTTCCCCAACTTTTTCAAGTTATTTTCAAAAGTAGCACTCCACGCTGCTTCTACAACAGAAACCTTATCTTCTACATTCTCTTTGGTGTATATCTCTCTCATGGGAACTATATCAGACTTCTGGCTGGGGACGTAAAACCATTACAACTAACACTTCTGTGTCCAATGGTATCACATCGCCAACAAAGGACTGCATTACGACACATGGAAACATGATGACCCTTTTCTAGACACCGGAAACACCGGCTGCTATACACACCCTCCAAGGATTAAGAAAGTAGGAATTCCCCTTACCAAAACCACTTCTAGAATCCCCAACAGATGCAGTCACTTTATTTGAAGACGTCAAAGTTTGTATCCCTTGAAGACTTCCTAGAATGATGAGATCCCTATTACTTTTTGCCTTACTTTCGTTTGCCATCTATATCTCCTTCGCTATCTTCCTCTCCCTCACCTTCGCCCCCACTCCTCGTCGCTTTCATTGTTGATGCCGTGTAGTATTTTGTTTGCAACTTGTCATTGCTCCTTAAGATGTATGCCGAAGTTGGGGCTCGGAGCATCCCTTGTTCATTTTAAAGGAGTCTATAACTCTAGACTTGGGACACGCATAGGGCAATGGATAGAAAGACTACTTGAGTGCACTTGGGGCCATGGAATTCTGGCACAGATTAGGAGGCCGGATCGGGACCCGTGAATCCCAATCCGAATCGGGATCGGATCAGCCGGAATCGGCTAATATTGGACAGAATTGGCCGAGATCGGCTGATTCCGGTCGAATCGAGACCAGCCAATCTCGATCCGAATTGGCCGATCCATATGAGGATTGACCGATTCTGCATTCCATGCTTGGGGCTAGCCTAGAACCCAGATGACGTAATTGGGGACCTACGTGGAAGGTTCGCCGACTCGTAGATCTGGATCAAATCGGGTCCGGCCAAATACAAGTTGGATCTTATCCAGATTGGACTGACTCGGGCCGTCTCGCACGAGTCGAGCCGATTCAGGACGGTTCAAGTCCTTTTTTTAAGAAATGTCTAATTTATTGGAATAAATATGCACTTTTATTCATTCTCCAATTTGGCATACACTAACCCTAAGGTTGGTGTTCGACGCAGCGCAAGACATCATATAATGGCTGAATAAGCTGTACTATAAGTTTTATCTTAGACCAAATACATTACTTGTTCATCAAGCTCTCAATTTTCTTTCCCTCATATGTCTCAGCAAAGGTGGAATGCAGCCATTTGTCACTTCTAAATATCTATTTCAGGCCTACTTCATGTTTCAAGATACTCTGCAAGACAATGAAGTTGGTGGCAAATCCTGTGATGGTACGTCTCAACAATTCACCATGTGTATGATCCAAAATCAGTCTCCAAATATAATGATGGTTGTGGATATATCTTTGTGCATTGGAAACTCACTTCTTGACACATTCTAGTTGTCCAATTTCTTTCAGCATCAAATATGCGCAATGGGGTGCACATGGGGTCTAGAACAAATGAGGTCAACGGAGCATTATCTCCTCTCCTACCTTCTTTTATGCGGAGCCATTATCTGTCACCACCTAGATAATGTAGTTATCACCTATTTCTTGCACAACATTATCCATGAGTTCCAAAATGTACTCATAGTTCTCTATCCTATTTGATGCATCCACCGATTTATGATAGAATACTTGTCTGTAGCAGTACACAAGAAAGCTAATGAGGCTATTTTTGGTGGTCCCTGACTAGCCATCACACATCAGGGTAATCCTATACTTCTCCCACTTCTTCTTGAATGAATCAATGTACTGCTTGATTTCATCGACCTCATCATCAAGATATTTCCCTAATAGTTCTTTTGGAGTAAGGGGCTTAACATGTAACCCATGAGCTTGGGCTTCTTGGATCATATTGGAAGAGTAAGGGTCGTTTGCCTAACTTATGCTTTTGAGGCCGACTTGCAGGCATTGGTCCACAAGTGAAATAGGAAGATATATTATTGGACTTATGTTGACCATGCCTGGAGGAACTCTCACCAGTACATGATGATCCACCAATATAATGTTCTACCCCTTGAAAGTAAACCCATGAGCTCTCATCTGTTCTCTCTCCCAATACTCATGCCTACTCTACTCCATAACTCGCCAAGTACATAAAGAGGGAGGCTCACGGCCATGTACCTCCTAAACATCATCATCATCATCAGTCTAGCCTACTTCTTTTTCATCATCTCTCATTGGTGATCAACTCCGTAGATCATCCGTTCTTCCCTCTCCCTAACTGCAACCTTCTTTAAGCGGACTTCTACCTGACTTTTCAAGTGTTGAGCCATCTGGGTCATGACCTCCTCGAGAACATTTTTACACCCAATGATTATACCCTACTATTTTCCTCTTGCAACGTGCTTCTTCAACCGAGAAACACCACCACCATCTCCTACAAATTGACAGTAGTTGCACTTGAACTTGTGCATGCTGCCATCAACCATGGTCCCACACTGCCATCCGATGACTTCAGACTCTCGACAAGGGGTGGGGCGCATCTACTTACAAAAAACAAAAGAAAAACAACACCAATATTATATAACATAGGGAGTAAGAAGAGTATGACTTGAAGTCTCCATAAAATCTTTCTTACATTGAAATTATTAACATAATTTTTTTAAGAATTTTTAAATAATTTTATGAATTTTAATAATTTATTCATATAAATATATAAATAAATTATAAATAATAATCATATATATATAAATTTTAATCATCATGCACACGAACATAATTTTAGACACGCATGCACAAAGCTTCTATATAAATATAATATTCTATAAATTATTTTAAATATATATATAATTATAAACATTACCATTAAGTCAAAGTAATTATATTTAAGTTACAAGTTAATGAAAATTATCAACAAGACATAGATTTAAAGCTGTATACTTAGGTAATTTTAGACAATGTATACAATATTTACTATTTTATTTTTTTTATTTAATAATTTCTAATTTTATAATAATATATTATTCAATATGCAATATTTTGAATTAAAATTTCATCAAAACATGTGCAAAGAATAGATTTATGTCTATCGTCACACAAGTAGTTCATTTATTAATTTTTTTTTTGTTTTTTATAGTTTATCAAATGCATAAATCAATTTCAAATTTGATCAATCTAAAGTTTTCATGTTAAAAGTTAAAAAACAAAGTGATAGATCAACCTCTTATTCATCTTTTTAATATCAACAACAAGATCAAAGAATAACTAAATAAGAACGCATGAAATTTTTAGGGTTCGAATAAATATCTTCTTCCTAAGCCTTGAAACCGGATGGAAACACTTAAATCTACCTCTAAGAAGGCTTGGAAACACTTTCTCCTTCAAAAAGATCACCTCCAAATCCTTAAATCTCCCAAAAATATCAAGAAGTGAAGAAAGAATAAGGAGGAAGGGCTTGAAGGGGGCAGATGCTTCGATGGTTGCGTTTCTGTCCGAACATAAATGTAGCAAACAGGGGGGAGGCTTTTTCAATCCCATTCATAGTGGACCAATCGTATCAAGCCGTATTGGAACGGATCATAGTGACCCGAGCCAAATTGCGAACGGCTCGCACCGGATCACAGAGGCTCGAGCTCGTATCGTACGATCCGGCACGAGTCAGACCCGATACGCTGTTAGCCAGCTTGATCTCCAACTGGTCCAACCCGAATTGGCCGATCCAAACGTGCTAGTGGATAGGGTGGGCCCAAATACGAGTCGACTCGTACGATCCGACCCGATCCGGTACGATATGGCAAACCATGCCTACGTATTCCAGTCAGCCTAAGAATGTTGAGCATCCTCACTCAGCAAGTGAAGCCTACTAGTGGGTGGTTACTGCCATCCCTTAAAAGAATGAGCCACTTGGTCGAAAGAACAACCGACTACAAGAACAAGATTCTTCGGAGGAAAGATTAAAAAAAGAAATATTAAGGGTCAGAACTAAGTTCTTATTCATAGCTCATCTCCAAGATTTATAAAGAATCTATGGTTACATGAATTAACTCATATACACATATATAAGGTCCATTAGTATAAGGAAGCATGAACTCAATTTATTAGTTCATAAAAAGAAAGGTATAAGAAAAAGAACCCTTAAGACGATTAACGAAGCAACAAAAATAGAGTTTTTATTCTTTTAATGATTTTTGATGTTTTTTTACGATTCAAGGTTTCCCCGCTATATTGTGCTTTCTTCACCTTGAGTCTTGTAGAATACACATGCATGATTAGTTACTTATTTTATGAATAACCAATATAAATATAAAATAGAGTTTTTATTCTTTTAATGATTTTTGATGTTTTTTTATGATTAAAGGTTTCCCCGCTATATTGTGCTTTCTTCACTTTGAGTCTTGTAGAATACACATGCATGATTAGTTACTTATTTTATGAATAACCAATATAAATATAAATAGTTGGGGTCAAAGTGGGGTGTAGATGAGCCCTATTGAGACCAATGATTACATTGGCTCACATCCTATTATTTTCAAATGTTTTTAAGTCAATTTTTTTATGCTAGTACAATGGGACATCATTAGTTAATTCGAACAAAATCATCAGGCATGGCCAGTGATTACACTTCTATTGGGATATGAATATTTTGCTTATATTGTCATATAATGGACAAGATGTTTTCTTTAATTTTATCTTCCAACATTTATCATATAGTTTCTGGATTATGCAACTACTGGCGATCCATATATAAAATCATGGGCTGTTACATGTATACTATGCCTAAGTACAACAGCCAGAAACTCACTAAAATAAGGAAGGTTTTTTATGTATATACCCACATAAACTATCATATTTTTATATATCACCCTGGCCCCTACATATTGTTATAAATACCCCTGACATCTTAAAAAAAGTTGCATATATACACTTCCGTTGAAATGCCGTCAATTTCAACTAAATATGCCAGAAAGATTCCATCAATTTTGGTGAATTCAAGAGTATGCAAAAATTTCATAAACGTACGGGCACATATGCAATAATATCCAAATCCTTTTAGCATATTCCATTCAGGACAACTGGATGGCAAGGAAATAACCACAGCCTTTCTGAGGATGTTAGTTGTATTTATAGCAATTTGTGGGAGTCAGGGTGTAATAAACTATGCCAGTTTATAGGGGTATACATACAAAATCCCAATAAGAAATGCGACCATTATGTCAATCACACTTATATTTTTGCTTCCTTGTTCTCATTCATTAACTTGTCCCTTCTGGTTAGCAGGTAGATCCAAGCATTTTTACCATGATATAATGTACTTTGTTTTGAGAGGGTGATGAAGGGGAGCCTGGGTTCGGAATATTGTATTTCTCTTGAGAGTGCAGGTTGTGGACGGTTTATGCAATAGTAAGGCTGCTTCACTGTGACCTGCTGAAGGCCACGCCACAGGTTCAAACCGATCTCTATAAAGGAAGGATCTGCGTACGTAAGATTGACCCTCCCTAGAGTCGGCAGTTGCCGGAACCAAATGGCACTTGCCCTTTTTTGCTTTGAAACTGTGATATATGTAATAATTCCAAGATAAAGATAGAATATCTCACATGGAAATGTCAGAGCATCATTTCCATCTGTTGTCACATGTCTTTCATTAGAAGAACCTCCCCCTGCCAGAAAATTAAGACGATACACCAAGTCAAAAAGTTGAAGACTAAATCACATATCACCAAAAAGTGTGGCATACCATGGCTGAGAAGAATAATAGTGAGATTCCTCATTCTGTCATCAGTTAAGAATTTCCTGATCTCAGGAACAACAAAACCGGCTTCTGTTTGATCCCTCCTTCCAAATTCACTGAAAGTGGGCAGTATACACACCCTACTGAGGCGAAAAACTGCAGAATGCTGTTTTCAACAACGTGGTACAACAGCATCACTTGCAAATATTTAAAGGTTCACATTAAAAAGAAAAAAGACATGAACAGGAAAAGGATGATGACTCGAAGAAAGACTAAACAAGATGACGAAGTTGTACCTCTCCTACTGCTGTGTCAACAACAGGTCTTGTCAACAAGATATACAAAGGAAACAAACTGTGTGATTGTACTTCATCATTCATATTCGCAGAAAGTGACATGGTTAGTTGTATTCTGCATAATCAAGCAGTTGTAACAACATCAACTGAGATGAAAATACCAAAAGTCGGCAAAGAGATACTTGTATTCTGCATATTCTCAGTTGTTGTGATGCCAACATGAAATACCAAAAATTGGCAAAGAGAGGCAGTAAAAATCTAAGCATCAAAAATGACCAACGTGACACCAGAAACATCCAATTTAAGACACCAATATTTGGTTCAGTTCCAGGGATGATAACACTACTCCCAAAGAAAATTTCCTTTCTAGTGTTATCACGTTACATGGGATAAGCTAGTTCCATATGTAAGCTAACAATCTTGAAGGAGTGCAAGTATTGACGGGCAGAACAGAATGCAATCTGAGCTGAGCTACCCAAACATGGGGCCAAATGGAACCAACATGTGGCAGGTGGGATTGGGTTCGTCTGAACATGTGCTAAATCCAGCACTTCATCAAGGCAGATCACGTTGAGCCATCAGGCTTACCCAATCCACCCAACCCATGTTCTCTCAATAACAACCACTAACATGGTCCACAACGTAGTAGCAATCACAAGCCAGGCCAGAGAAGAGGGCTTAACCAAGCACAGGGGTGAAGACATGCTGATGTGGAGCCGCCACAATCCAAAGCTTACCACTCCTTCTGGGGGATGAGCCAGGGATGAACCAGATTTGTCTCATATTGGAAGACGGGAAAAATTACTAGACTATGTATGCAACATGGATGGCAGAATCAGCTGATACTGATACGTATGATACCGATACATATCAGTATCAATGGGTACCGGTATATCCCCTGATACCAGTCTTTATAGTTAAAAAAATAAATAAATATTTGTTAATGGGCAGTAACAAGCAAAAATGGCCAGTACCAGCCGATACATATCTGTATTGGTACCCACCGTAATGATACCGATACTAGTACTGCCATCCTTGGTATGCAACGCTTGGATCCATGACTAGTGAGGCGGGGACAAAACTCTGTGGACATAGAGGCGCAAAGCAAACAATTTCTTAAGAGTTAAATGGGGTTGGTGTACAAAAGATGCATATTCCATATATCCCCCCATGTGGCTGATTAGCAAATGGAGAGGGTACAAAAACCCTCCTGCCAACCAACCCTAAAGTTCCTAGACAACACCCTAAAAAACTTAGCCAGCTTCTCCTCCACACCCACCCTAAAGGGCCTAAACCCAACAAAAACAATCAGTGCGTCCACTGACCCTATATCCATTCTGTGTAACACATCCCCTGGACCCCCTCTCCCAATCAACAACCACATGCTTACATCCTCTCCCAAAAACAGTCCCCCCATACACTCCCATCAAATCTCATCCCTTACACTCGGCTTGCTAGTCTTGCTACCCAGCCCCTCCTCACCCTATCACCCTCCCACTTGCACAAGGTCCCCCTCTCCCGAAGCACTGAATCCCCTCCAACTTCTGCGAGTCCAAGCACCAAAAAATGACCTCATTGTCAATCCAAACCATCATTACTCTCCTTCCCCACATGTCCTTTGCTCCAATCTCCATCTTCAACCAACTCCAACCCACCATGGATTACATGGCTTGGCTCAGCATGGGGATGATGCACCTGTTTAGATTTAGGGTTCAACTGTATAGGAGAAACCTCAAACTGGGTCACGTTTAGGGTTTGATCCCCTTCAACCACTGTTTACTCATAGTTGGGCCCAACCCAAGCCAATGCAACCCAAGTCGCAGCCCTACTTCCATGGGTAATGTAAAGGGTGCATATTCAAGAGTAAGTGTGGTGTCAGTTCAACAAAAATCAAGCATAAATTAACTGAATGCAATCATTGCAAAATAGGTAATTAAGAAGTGTGTTGAAAAAATCAAGCAAACATAATCATAGTTGTCAAGGCTGTAAGGCGACCCAAGTTGTATTTAGGGTCTTTGAGTGCCTCAAGTGCTTAGGTGCCTGCCTAAGCAGCACCTAGGCAGCACCTTCACAATCAAGTGGTGGGAGGGGAGGAGGGAGAGATTCTCACAAGCAGGAATCAAACACTAAAAAAAAAGAGAAAAGAAAGGATGGCATATAGAAAATTCAGGTAGGACAAGAGAATGCTAATGGCCATAACGGGTTCTTAATCTATGGGCATAGGCAAGTGGGGCTTGTTGGTCATCATAGTGAGAGGAGAAAATACAAGAGTACCGAATCATTAACACTGAGATTTGTTTGCTGAGGAGGAAGGATGCCGAAGACAACAAGAAGATGAAATAATGAGGAAGACAAGATGAAGGGATATCAAAAACTAGGGTCCAATCATCCATACTAGGGCTGCAACTTTGGGTGGGTCAACCCGAACCCGAACGGGTCAACCCGATGGTTAGGTCGGATTGAACCCGATCAAGTTAGGGTTGGGTTGGGTTAGGGTTGGGGGTTCTCTCAACCCGACCTTACATGGGTTGGGTTGGGTTGAGGTTCAGCCAACCCGATCTAACCCGAACCCGATGTTAATATATATAAATGATAACGTAAATAATTAGAATATACTTCATTTAATTTTATATCATTGAATACAAATATAATTTATAATATGAACAAGGACGTTCTCAAATAATAGCCATGTAACCATGTGTCTACCTTCTTTTTTATTACTTTGTTGAGGTAGATACATAAATTTACTCATACCTTTATACATGGAATTTTAGTAGTAAGAAAGAAAAGTTAAAAATATAGGCCATTAAGAATATAACCCGACTCAACCTGTCCCAACCCGATGAAGCTTGGGTTACATGGGTTGGGTTGGGTTGGGTTGGGGCATTGTTAGACGGGTTGGGTTAGGGTTGAGGAGGTTGGGTTGGATGGTGGGTTGGGTTGGGTTGGGTCTTTGACATGGGTTGGGTTAGGGTTGACCCCAACCCGACTTAACCCAACCCAAGTTGCAGCCCTAATCCGTACAACCCTATATTAGCATTGAGTCCCAGTGAACACGATTTGATAAGCGCAGGAACTAACATAGGCATTGCATAGGCATGTTAGGAACTCCTAAGCATGCCCAATCTAGGCATGCTTCTTTCAAGGCCCAACAAGGCATTTAACTCTCTAGGCCTTGAAAATAAGCCTTGTCGCCTAGGCAATCGCCTAGGCACCCTTAACAACTATGGATGTAGTTGAGCACATAGAAAGTGAAACTACTGCTTTTTTTCGAATGAAGGTGTGGATTAATCCACCAATTTTGTTGATAAATAAACATAGGAAGTACAATCCAAGGGAAGAGGAGAGGTTTCTCATACCGACGAAGAAAGTCGAATATCAAATGGTAGTGGAAGTGCTTCTTATCTCTATGCTTTCCTTCTATGTCAAATGCCAAGCATCGCTTGCAACTCGTGTTCAATCTGCAACTTGCTTTATGGCGAGCCAATTTAAGCTTATTTCTGATTTTTTTTAGATTTTTTAATTTTATGAATAACTATGACATAAATAAACTTTTAAGTCCAGTGATTTTTTAATGACAATAACTTTAAGTCAAATTTAAAAGAAATCTACCCTATTAATAAATATAGAAGTATAAATTACCATTAAATTGGAAAAAAAAGTGCAATTATTTACCAATTGGAGGAAAAAAAAAAGTCTAATTACTTGTCAAATTATAAAAAATATATCTTAATAAGATACAAGTCACATCAAGTCACATCGAATAGGCTTGAGCCAGATCACATTGACCCGTACCAGATCACAACGTATCGAACGAGTCGGCATAAGTCACATTAAGTCTGCATGAATCACATACGAGTCTACACGAGTCTATCTGAGTCACATCGAGTCGAATGCGATTCAATGAGTTAAGCCGTCCCAACGATATGACAAGTCTAGATACGAATCAACTTGTACGAGTCTGCCCAATTCGGTACGACACGGTAAATCATGATTTTAGTTATGTGGTGGCATCAGTCTATGGATAAACCTCCATAAGAGACATTAGGGAGATCAAACGCTCACACTTTTATTTTTAATTATTTTTATTTATTTTATTCTATTTTTTAAGATTCTAAGAACTTAGGATGAGCCCTCAGAGAATCTAAAATTTTGGATCAGGTATATAGATTCATAAGCTTGATCTCTCCCTATTAACCTTAGTCATTGTTAATTACATCGACCAAAAGATCGAACACCCTTAATTAACTGCCATTGATGATGCCTTTTAAAATAAATCCAAGCATAAACATAACAAACATATGCAATCACAAGCTAAACCTATTTGTTTGATAACAGTCCATAAAGAGTTTAAGTCTTGATGGGCCAAGTTCAATCTTGAAATTTATGATGTGTAGGTCCATTAAGATTCCCCAAAGAATTCATTAGCTTTAAAAGTGATGGTTCATGTGAATGGGTTCAACTAAAGATGTTTCTTGGAAACTTAAATAAGAAGATGAAAGATCTTTGTCACATACCAAAACCCTTGATATTTCTTAAAGGATACACTTTGATGGTAAAGTTTGGCTCAAGTCGAGTATTGAATCCTTTTAAATTCCATAAAGAATACACTCTATTGGCAAGGTTTAATGAATGTCATATTAAATCCTTTTGAATCCCATAAAGGATACACCATAAAGGTTGTCACATTAAGAATATGAATGCACATTTATATGAGATTCATAAAGTATGTGACCCATTAGATAGAAATCCTTAGATAGTTATTAGTTAAGAAAACAATATTACAAGGTTAGGAAACCCGGGATCGGGTCCCGGATCAGTCGGCCCAAAATCAATTGGATCGGTAGATCCCGATCCGATCCGCCCCGACCCTAGCTGAGCCAGGGTTGGCTGGATCAAGGAGCAAAAAAAAAATAAAAAAATAAGAAAAACATTAAAAAATATAAAACATAAGTCCACTACATAATTGTGTTGAATTACATTGATTTGGAATATATAAAATGATGTTGGACAAAAAAAACTTGAATAAACTTTTATAAACTTACATTTATTCTAGACATATATTATATTGAATGAACATATGGTTTACATATTCGGACCATGACATAAAGTTCTAGTAGTATTACTTATATTGCATCACATACCGGTTATAGCCATCTGTATTGGTATAGATGACTGTAAGCGGTGTACACCCACAGATATCTAGCACTTGATATGAGCTATGTGATTGATGGGATTGGGAGGATGGCTCTGAAACTTGTGGATATTGTAGATAACCCCCTAAGTAGTCGGACGTATCAGAGTGTTGAGGGTAAACTGCATATCCAGTAGGATGACTATATCGTTCATATGGAGAATATAATGATACATCTAATAGTTACTCCTAATCTTCTCTCTCCCTCCTAAGTTGTTCTACACACTGAGGAACTTTTTCTTTTCCCTTCTTCCTTGATCTGATGAATGTTTGAGTGATAGTTTCTTCCCGTCCTGCTCTGCTACCATGATGTTTATCTTGAATAGCATTTGTGTAATCTTGTTGTTCAGTGAAGACAATCGGTGGGACACTGGTAGCATCTCCATAGTTAGAACTGACAGTACTCGTCTTTGATATCGAGTCATTTGAAATTTGATATTGTACCTCATCACTTGATTCTGATGTTTCATCCTCCTCCTCGATAGTGTACAGATTAGCAATGTCAATTCCAGTTGCACTCTTCTTTTTACTTGGTCCTTGTTTTTTACTCTTCTTCTGACTTTTTGAAGGAAGAGGTTGAAAATCAACAAATAGTGGCACATCATCTAACTTAGTTTCGCCATTTCCAATCATTTGCATCAAATTCAGGCTCAGTTGAAGTACTTGCATCAACTCATCCATTTAGTAGATGTTGCTCCTCGAACACCTCATCTAAGTCTATGAGTTCTTCTGCACTTGTCCCATCCATACTTTGTCTAGAAATTTTCTCCTTCGCTTGCCTCTGAAGGTTCCGTATAAGCTCGAGATTTTTTAATTTCAACTTCATGTTAATAATGATAGAACACTAGTTTTTTTAGACGTCGACTTCAATCTATTCATTTGCTTGGTATGAATAAAGCCAAAGATGCTCCAGTTTCTGTCACAACCTGATGCATAGGTTGTTTGACTTAGGACCCAAATTGCTACATAAGCTAGATCTTCATACCCATATATTTTTTCATTATTCAACCACCAGTCACTTTAAATAGAAAATTTTACATGCCAACAATGTGCAACTATAATTAAAATTTAAGTAGAACATCTGATTAATAGTTTTCAAATTTAAATTCAAAATCGTTGCAACTCTTTGAGCAGTATTTGTCCCAAAGTGGTATAACATGAGTCTATAGTTATGTATTTGCTTGCATACCATTATTACTCTGTCCTCATCTTCAAGTATGTGCTTAATTACATCCCAATCAACACTTCTGAGTTGTTGTCATAGTTATCCTTCTTCCTATCAGTTCTATACATGTACTGAGGGTTGAAAAAATAACCTAAGTAAAGAAGTTGAAGTTAGTTATTATTTATGATAAATATGTATACAAATTAATAAATACATGAAGTTACTTACCAACTGTATGAAGATCATGATGTAAAGTGTATTACTAACATTTGTCTATTATCTCCCACCACTTTATATAGGTTGTTGAGTTGTTAAGTTGAATGAGCTCATTGGCTCTATCTACAGCCTCATATAAATATCTCATATCTAATCGTCTTTCTCTGTCACAAGACCCCAAGACACGGACAAGCGATTCTACAATATTTAACATCGCATGCACTCCGCTCCAGATGGGCTTAGACTAAATTAAATCAGCCATTTACTTACCCTTCTCTCTAATCTTGGTTGGTACATACCGCAACATGTGATTCTCCAAATCTTTTGATGCCACCATCCTAATCAAGTTGTTTTTTTTTGTTGACTTAAACTATCTAAAGAGACATATTGAGATGTAAATCCAGTGACTCTCGAACAAAACAACTCTCCTCTATGAGTATGTATGCGCATGATATCTAAAATACTGTTATGGTTGTAGATGAATGTGGTGATAAATCTAGTGCTTTTAACCACTCCATCCACTATCGGGTCAGAGCAAATGTCTTCTAACTTCGAGTCAATACAATGAGCAGAACAAGGAACTCAGTACAAATGTTGTCTCTCCTCCATCAACATTTGTCCAGCTAACTTGAACGTCGTTGCATTGTCAGTAACTACTTGGACAATCTTTTTTTTCCTTACCTTTTTCCACCATTTGATCCTTTAATTGGAATAGGTATTGGGCATTCTTCACATTTTCAGAAACATCAATAGACTTTCAAAACATAGTTTCGATTTTACAGTAAATTAAAAAGTTAATCATGTTTCTTCTTGTTATCCTTGTGAAGTTCGATAGGTGATAAGAAACAAGAAAGAGACGCATTCGTACTTAAGAAATAAAAGCATGAAGAAGATGAGGCTTACGGACCTGTCCATCCATCGCACATTAAAATACACCCATATTTGTCCCATATCTTTTCAAAAGATGTAGCATATGTCCGGATGTCGTCAACTTCTAAGTCCATGTACTTGTTGTATATCTCATATAGGGTAGGTCTCTCAACTCCTTTACTAACTTCTTGTATAGTTTCGATTATTGAATCATAATATGGCCCCTTGGTAGTATTAGTAGGGATACTATTATTAAAAAAACCACCTAGATATAGCTCTCCCTATCTTCTCCTTGCAAAACTTTAAATTCTTGAATGCAGCAGCAATGGAAGACTGTTTATCCTTCTTTTTAGTGAGGAAGGGATCTATTAGACTTACTCTAAGATCTCCATCTAGTGAACTCTTGATGTAGAGTATCGCATACATTAGTGTTCAAACTAGTACTAGTGCTCCCTTGTCCAGAAGGTGCGGAGCCACTTCCTTGTCCTGCATATTTGCCGAAATAAGTCCTCATATGTAAAAGACCATCGACTTGCCTCCAGTGCACATCATAATTCATCTTTAAATGTAAAAGAAAAAAAATAATATATTGTAACTTTTTGTCTGAAAGCGTTAATTGAAGAACATGAAAATAAGTTAAGTAATAAAATTACTTGTATCCTAATCATCCACATTTATAGGTTGACTACTTTCACCAAACCAAACTCCAGGTCAGACATTCGCGCTGGTTCAGACAACTCCTTTCGAATTTCATATCTTCTTCTGGCAGTACTTACTTTACTTGATTCTTTCTCCTTCATATAGTTTCGAAATTGGATCGAACCTCTGAAGGAACTCTAGCACATGATGGGACTTTATCTTTTATTCCAGCAAGATGTTGTTTGAATCGTCATATCCCGTCAAAGACGATCCAGTTGCTTCTCAAAAAAGCACCTCTAAATAAAAGGATCTTCGTATAGAAGTACTTCGTATTATAGAAGTTAGAGGAGTTGGAAAATATAAAATACCCACAATCATTGAAAACATTTCTAAATGTATTTTGGCCAAAATAACCTTGTTCCCATTACCCCAAGAATATGGCCACAATGATTCGTAATGTTCCCCATTCTACTTCAGCAGTTGTCTATTTTGCCACTTATGTTTTAACTATTTATGTCTAAGATTCATTATTACTAGAGGAGCTGACAGATAGGTTTGTTGAATTTGAAGTTGATGCTGCATCAAGCACAACTGTTGTAGTAGCTAGGCCCTCCAGTTCGAGATTTCCAGTCCAGTTTATTCAGTTTGATTCCATTTGGACTCATTGGTGGACCGGCTAAACTTTATTGAAGTTGATTTATTATCTCTAGTTGGTTTCTGTAATTCATAATGCATGCATTATGTGTAATTACTTGGATTTTATGAGGCTTAGTGGGCCATTGGATCCTATTTCATCTTTTACTTGGTGGGCCCAATTAAACAAGGTTTATAGGTTGAACTGTAATGACATTTGAATCATAGATTTCCGGTTAGCACAGTGGACTCACTGGAAGGCTATTGGGCTGGTTTAAGTGTACTTTAGATAGCCCATTGGGAATGAAGCTTTTGAGAGGCTTATGCAATTGGGTTAATTTCATATTAACCATCCTTACATGCAAAATATCAAAAATGCCACTCTTGCTTAGAGAATATCACATATACCATCATTGCAATATTATAGCATCAAAAATGCCACGGGCACAACCCTCCGTCCTTTTAACCAAACCAAAGGTGGTTACATATTAACTAGAGTGCGAAAAGATTATTATACCCTCCTTCACACCCTCCCTCTCCATCCAGTAAATTCCTGTATGCATGTTGGTTATTTGGGCTAAGATTGATTTGCATGTGGTTGAATTGATGTTTTTATAGTAATCCTAAGATCCATATTCTTAAATTGCCATTTAGATGTGATTTGGGGTGATAGATTCTATGATTATCATATCTTACAATATTCAGTCTGGAACAGATTTTAGAGTCAATTCTCATGCTTGTTGTGATCAATGTAGTAGCTAGAATGGCATCCATACTTTGGAATGGCTAGATCTAATATGCCTAATTATCTTAGTTTAACTTTTGTGGCATTTAGCTCTGGTTTGAGTGAATTGACCCTCATTTTTATATGTGGCTGTCTCCAAAAATAGGATAGTCATGGAATATTTTGGTTGGTACTTGATAAGACTTGTGTGATGTTCCAATTTGCTTGATTTTTGGATATGATGTAGTTAACTTAGTATACTCTAATACCCTTGAACAATTTTTGGATTGGATGTGTGGATCTCAAACGACGCAAGTTTAAAGTTAACGTTCGGTGTGTAGTCCTGAATAATTTTCTCTCTTGTCAGTAAAATTGACCTGAATCGTTGACCGATTCGAATGCAGGCTGGCCATTTCTGTCAGTTTTTCTGGTAGAGATCAGATTGGTTATGTCAGGCCAAAAGGTCGACTGATCCTCCAGAAAGGTAGACCTTCTTGATCCCAGAACAGCATATTAACAGCAGGATTGAGAGGTTTTTACCCCACACACCTCATGCCTTAGTTTAGGATTATGTCTAATGATTACCAGTGATTTAACTATGGATTATTGAGCATGAATTCACATGGAAATTCATGTCTTTATTTTTGTAACTTTTCCTGCTATGAAAATTGATGGCTTATTTTTTTTTTTAGAAGGTGACAAAAGTCACAATTCCATTGAAGAAAATAGTCAAGATACAATTAGAACACTGGGAGTGCTCATTGAAGTTTACACACTCCCTAAAAGGGCCCCAAAGAACCAGAATACAAAAGAGTCAAAGTACAAAAAAGAGTTGTTTTATCAAGATAATAAAACAGATGGGTCAGATAGAATCAAGAAAACATGTTCCTCCATGATCGAACCCTCTCCAAAAGCTCATGACTATTGTCATTAATGAGGTCTGCTGCTTTTCCCCAATCTTCAACCCATCTGGCTGCACTTTTCAATAGATCACCTGCACTGCTGTAGTGTTCACTAAATTTTTTCCCGTTCCTTTCACACCAAATAGCCCACATCAGAGCAGGGCAAATAAGATACCACAATTTAAGTTGTGATAGGAACGGACACACAAGTACACACCATCTGATTAACTCCAACACTGAAGCATGCTCCACCCATCTGACACCAAGCAATCTGCATAGAACCTTCCATTGAACACTAAAAATACCACAGGCAAAGAGAAGATGAATCTGATCCTCCTCAAAGGAAGCACAAAGGAACACAAAGTATTAGCCATAAGATGAAGTTCCTTAATCCTTTGTCTTGTGGGTAATCTGCCCCATGAAATCTTCCAAAGAAACAAATTAATTTTGTCGGGAAGAGACTTAGACCATACCAAATCTTGCCACCACACCCTACAACCTCCATCATGCAGAAATTTTACCAAGGAGTTAACAAAGAATTTCCCCTTACTACTCCATCTCCAAACTCTCCTGTCTTGTTCCTGACTACAGATTCTGGTCTGACTGATCAAGGAGAAAAGAGCGAGAGGATCCCTTCTCAGGGTTATATTCAGATGGCCTGCTTGATTGTGAGATAAAACATCTGCAACTGAGGCTTCCTGAGTAACAACAATTTAGAACAAATTCCTAAACTGAGCAGCCAATCCCATATTGGAGCACCATTTATCCCTCCAAAAAATAGAGGAGGAACCATTTACAACTTGGAAATCAAAGGAGATAGACAAAATATCTGCAGTCTTAACAATATTCTTTCAAATGGTTGACAAATCGTAAGTGGTGGAGGGATAAAGACTCCAATTGTTCCCATGAAAGATATATTTATCCTTGACAATTAAAGCCCACATAGAAACTGAATCTTCACATAGACTCCAATTGTTCCCTGCCGTACTAAAGAATTGATGGCTTATGAGCTATGATTACATGATTTGACTAGAATGGTCACTTCACTAATATAACACCCAATATGATTTGTCCCTTAGGAAGGGACAGGGATTTAACCATATAGATTCAGGTCAGGAAAACTTTAGGCTTATAGATTAGATCTGGATGTCCGGACGCGGGCTTTTGTGATGTTTATCTGACCAAGGGCAGGAGACCACTTATGTGTGCACCTTGGCTAGAGACTGGACTACATTACATGGTGATCACATAACTCGGTAGGCCTTGTTCCTTTGTCACATGTTCATAGATTTTCGGAGATCCAAGAAGGCAAGAACGACAGAGTAGTATCGATCTGATAAAGGATCCCTTGGGGTCCCAACAGATAATGATGATGATGATGATATAGATGCTATAGATACTATAGATGCTATTGATGCATAGAACACATGGATGATTAATGGTCGAAGCTAGAAGGGGTCAATACAACGAACAATCATGTGATTATCCGACACACTCAATTTCTACTTTCTGTGATATGAATCAATGATTGTGGACCATGCCTATAAATGATTTAAATATAATGATCCTATCTATTGATTGACTAGCGGCTTGTCCTATGAAATATGATATAGACATGGTAGAAAGAACTATAGATTATTTTCATGTTTAGCTTTGCGAGATAGGTAACTAGTAATACATGACAGAGCATAAAGGAGGAAAATATTACTTTGTGTTGCCTCCATGTGAAATGACTTTTTGAGGTCCACGAATGGCTTGATTATTGATTCTTGCAATGGCTAATCGATTTTGAGTCCTGACTCTTGATTAGTGACCGATGAACTATTAGAATTACCCTAGCGTGCCTCTTATATCATAATTTATTGTGAATTTCCTTAGTAGTGGTTTTTATGGACCCTTCTAGCTAAGAGATCCCTACTGAGTTCTCTTTTAAAGATTCAGCCCCTTCTTAGGTGCAAATCTCACTTATGGAGTTAGAGTGGTATAGCGAATGCACAGTAGCCAACATAATGTAATGAGATAGAGATGGTATAACTTTTATATAAGAATTATCTTTTGGACACATGTCAATATTAGACTTGTGGTTAGTAATCTTTGATTTCTTGTCATTATTATTGATTATAATTTATTTATTTATTTGAGATTGTATATGAATGATCCAGATATTGGCTCTTTGGAAATGTACTTGGGAAATGTCTTTAGTTTGCACTAATTATCCCTAGACAAATATTCATATTTAGGATTGTGAACCAATAATAGTTTGAGATCAAGGCATTAGACCAGGTTCGATCGTGCCCTTGATCCTAAGGTATTACAACTATTGATTGTACCACCAAGCCATCTCTAGATTGAAGATATTTACATGCATAAAAGTTAAGCACCTGTTTGGCAAAGTTCCAATTGATATCCTTACTCCATCTTTGTCTAAGAAAAGGGGGATGAAGACGAGTTATGTGACAAAATAGTCCAGGGATTAAACGAAGGATGGGGGAGTAATGACCTTTCCACACTCATTTCTCCTCCCAAACGGAGGAGAAATACACTCCCATAAGCCTTCCACATGGAGCAGAAGGCAACACCAATAATATCATTAACGGGTTCCTACTTTTAGGGGAGTCCTAAAGGAAGAGAAGTAATTTAGAAAGACATCTTAGAGGTTCCCAAACACAGCCTAAGCACTTAGGCACTCAAAGACCCCAGTACACCTTGGTTTGCATGACGGCCTTGACAACTATGATATTCTTCCTCCTCTTCAAAACACTAGCTTTAGTTCCCTTAACATAAAAAGCTTCAATGCTACATTTATAAGTCTTATTCTAAAGCACGAAGGAGCAAAGAAAGTTTCAGAATACAGGCCAATCAGTCGCTTGAATGGATGCTATAAAATCATTACTACCTTTATAGTTCTCATTCTAAAGCACGAAGAAGCAAAAAAAGTTCCAAAATATAGGCCAACCAGTCTCTTGAATGGATGCTATAAAATCATTACCAAAACCATGGCCAATAGATTGAGAAAGGTGCTGGTCAGTGTGGTTAACAGGAATCAATCTGCTTTTTTGAAAGGTAGATATATTCTTGACAACTGTCTAGCAGCACATGAAGCTATACACTGCCAGAAATGTAGCAAGAAGTAGGAGGTAGCTTTAAAGTTGGATTTCAAAGAGGTTTATGTTAGTGTGAGCTGGCAATGTATTCAAAGGACTCTTGGAATTATCAGATTCAAAAAGAAATGGACTGATTGGGTTATAAGCTGTATTACTACTTCTAGATTCACTATCATGTTGAACGGGAAGCCATATGGTAAAAGGACCCTCATTTTTATAGCCACCCAATTTTGGCCCATTCCACGGACCATTTCAGATCTCAATTTAAGTTAACAGGCCCTTATTTTGACCCATTTTGTCCTTTTTCAGCTCATTTGGATCTTTAAAAATCCCATTTTAACATTTCTTAACCTTTCCCAATGGGTGCATCAGAAGGCCAAACCAATGGTCGTCTAATGCATTAGACAGCCAATAACTGGGTGGCCATCTGATGCATCTATTACAGAACTGTCATATTTTGCATGTGCACACTTTTGATGGGTTTCTTGACCATTTCTTCTGCCTTCTCCACCTCTAGAGGTTGGGAAGAAGTTGTTTAAGACTTACATGGTACGTTTTGATTGGCATGGGGCTAAGGTTTGGTTGGGAAGCCCTTCTTTCACTCTACTTCATCCCAATCTATCTCTTGGCGAGGGGAGGGTTCTCTAAGGTTTTAGCTTCAAAATTTAAGGTTTCTTCCACCCTAATAGCGAGCCAAGGAAGGTCTACTAGGGTTAGGGTTCCATTCTTCACAGAGAGAGAGAGACAGAGACAGAGAGAGAGAGACAGAGAATTAATCCGTGGCCTACACAACACCCCTTCTTGGAGCTCGTGGGGAAGGACAAGCATGGTGCCTAGGAAGCTCTAAGAAGCAGGAAGCTCTTCATCAACTTAACATCCATGCAGCCCTCTCTTCGGCCTCAAAGGAGGACCTACCCTCCTCTTTTACTCTTCTTTCATTTGCATTTTTCTCCACATTTTAGTACATACATGTATTCTTTAAGTTCACTTGTTTAAATCACTTTGCAGTTTGCACACACTTACATTCATGTTTAGGGCACCTTAGAACCTACACTAAGGGGTTTCACTTGATGTAAAAAAACATCAAAAATGGAAAGGTGGGTGGCCATAACACTTGGTAAACCCTTCTCACCCCCACAACCAATAAGCACAACCCCGATTGGGGCATTTTTTGAATAAAGTGCAGGTAATATGCTTATTGTAGTCTAACCGGTGTTCCTTTTGTGGTTAACTTGCAGGAAAAAAAGTCATGAACACCATCTTGGCCGGCCAAAAAGAAGGGAGTGTTGACTGCAAGCTCTTTTGCACGCAAGGAGGATTATAAGTGCTATCCGCAATCGATCTACTTCCTCTAGGTAGAGTAAAACACCCTGGCAATCACACCTGGTACATTTCTGCTTAACTTCCCATTTTTTATTCATTAACTCCATCATTTAGCAGCAGTGTGCCACACATCTGTTGGCAGTGGATTCCCGGATGTACTCTCACAGTCTCTCAGGGCCTTTTCCTTGGTGCCAAATGGCTTGCAACAATCTTCTAAATGAAAGTTAGAGCAATTTACAATCTCATTTAGAGGATGAGAGGTGAGAGGAGAGGTGAGTCTGGCGAATTAGAGGAACGATGGCAGATAGTTTCCAGGAGGAAAAGATCCTCTTTTCCTGTGGAGAAGGAAGAGTCCACCTCACTTTCCGATGGACTTTGATGAATGCTTTAGATGCCTGCAGAGAGGCCACAGAGCAAAGGACTGCAGAGAAGCTGTTAGATGTTTCTCCTGCAAGGGTATAGGCCATAGGAGCTACCATTGTTGGAAGAAAGGTGCTGGTTCCTCTCCTCCCCCTAGTAGACCCCATAACAGGATGGATGAGGGTAATAACCCTTGTCTTCCTGCTCAAGGAGCCTCTCCCTGTGAAGTTGTTTCTATCCCTTGGTCGCAGGAGGTGGAGTCTCTTAATAGACTTCAGGATAGCCTGGTGGAGGTCATTTTTTGCGGCAGGATGGATGAGGGTAGTATCCCTTGTAGACCCCATAACAGGATGGATGAGAGTAACTTGTCTTCCTGCTCAAGGAGCCTCTCCCTGTGAAGTTGTTTCTATCCCTTGGTCGCAGGAGGTGAAGGAGTCTCTTAATAGACTTCAGGATAGCCTGGTGGTGAAGGTCATTTTTTTGCGGCAGGATGGATGAGGGTAGTATCCCTTGTAGACCCCATAACAGGATGGATGAGGGTAACTTGTCTTCCTGCTCAAGGAGCCTCTCCCTGTGAAGTTGTTTCTATCCCTTGGTCGCAGGAGGTGAAGGAGTCTCTTAATAGACTTCAAGATAGCCTGGTGGTGAAGGTCATTTTTTACGGCAACAATGGGAATCTTGCTCAAGATTCTCTAAGTTCTAGTATCCTTCATCTGCTGAAAGACAATTGGAAGTCAGCTCACTCGTGGAGCATCAAGGAACTTCACGGCAATAGTTTTCTGGTGCACGCCTCAAGGGAGAGATGGTCTTCTGGCAAGAAGGAGACGATCTTTTTCTCCAAGGGGGATTTCAAAATCTGCTATGCTCCATGGACAGTAGATGTGGGAACAGCCTCTGTTAGCAATAGTCCTTGCTACTGGTGCAGGTTGGAAGGCATTCCACTGCACATTTGGAATGTTGAGTCATTCCAAGCCATTGTTGACAAATTTGGCTGCCTCAGAGGTGTGGATAGCAGCACCTTAATCCCTTCTAATCTTCTGTACGCCAGAGTCCTTGTTGAGGTGGAGCATCTCCATTCCATCCCAGAGAAGTTGAAGATAAGAGTCTCCGGTATGAACTTCTGGATCTCCCTCAAGGTGAAGCAGCCTTCTCCAATTGTTGATATCCCGGAATCCCAGCATTGCAACTGGACCTGGGCAGAGATGGCCTCTTCATACAGAAAGCTCAAGGAATCCAAGGTCTGGCTCCGTAAATAGGGGTCCTCCCACCTTGATTCTATCCCTCTTGTGATTGAGCTTCCGAGTCACGAGTCAGTGACTCGCTGCCCAGCTGACGCTCCGTGTGCCCCATATTCTCTCCTGACTCCGCTTGGCTTGCAAAGGGAAGAGGAGTTTAATTTCTGTTTCGTGTCCCGATGGATTCCAGTTGCAGAGCGTTGGAGACTGTGACCCTGCTTCGCTCGAGGCAGAGGTGGTGGGTTGGGACAATCGTAAATTGCGCCACGGTGGAAAGCTATATCCCCATTGGTCGTCCCTGGCGGCTTCGGGAGGTTCTGATTCGGGCGAGGAAGATCAACAATCCCGGGCCTCTTATCGAGCGACTTCAGATCTTATCGTATCGGGTAAGTCTTCCGGGTCTTGCTTTTCGGGTTCTTTACCCCTATCGAGTAAGTCACGAGCCGATATGATGCCCACGGATTCTTCTTCCCCACCCAATCGCCCCTCAATTCAGGTCAATTCCCCTTCCGAGCGTTCTCCTGGTGCTCTCTCCTCTACTGTCATTGAGTATGAGACTTTGGGCCATGTTCAAACTGACCACTGTTCATCAATGGTCATTCCGAAAAAGCTAGCGGTTGTCCCACAGGACTGGATGCATACTTGTGAAGCAGAATCTTCAAAGTCGGTGGAATCTTCAGAACCTGTGTCGACACTAAAGGCCGTTGGGAAAGACCTTGCCCCTTCGATCATCAACAAGCACGCTAGCTTCTCTGATAGCGGTTTGGATTCAAATAAAGGCTACTGCAGTAGGGAGTTGGTCCCAGTCACTGAACCTCTATTAGCCTTCCTACTACCAGACGCTTCTGATTTTGGATCCGAAGATATCTCATTGGGGTTTCTTTTGAAGGCAAAGAGGAAATGTTTAAAAGTTTTGTCAAAAGATTGATCAGATATGATAAGCTAAAGCAATCACCTAAGAAAAATGGCCAAGGGGGTGGTGTGAAGATAAGAAAAAGGGAGCTTAACTTTGTACAGAAAAATGAAGTGTTGGACTGTCTCAGAGAAAACAGGAAAGGGGGGAAGAAAATGAATCATCAATGAATTTTCCTACTTGGAATATCAGAGGACTTAATGGGGCGGCTAAGGTGAGAGCCATTAGAGACATCAACAAGAATCTCAAACTGGACTGTATTTGTATACAGGAAACCAAGATGAGGTCAGTTGATGATGCAATTATCAAGCAATTAGGAGGTTGTGTTCTGACCGATTGGCTCTGTATACCAGCTTTAGGAACCAGTGGGGGACAGTTAATTCTTTAGAATGGGAAAAAATTGAAAGGCGCCCTATGTGATTCTGGAAAATTCAGTATCTCAGTTCTTTTATGCTCTTTAGACAATAAATTTCAGGTGTGCATTACTTCAATGTACGGGCCACACAATCATCACCTTAGGGAGGAGTTTTTCCAGGAATTGTACAGGTTATTCAGCAAATTTCAAGATGCATGGTGTGTCCTAGGAGACTTCAACTGTATCATATTCCCCTGGGAAAGGACAGGAATTCAAAATTGGACTAGTGATATGGAGCTTTTTGGCTCTTGGATCAGGGATTGTGGCATGTTGGACTTGGAAATTCCCAATAGAAGGTTTACCTGGTCCAACCTCGAACCAGTTAGTACCAATGTCCAATCTAGAATTGATAGGGTTTTTGTCTCTCCTAAATGGCTTCTACAGTTTCCGCAATCTCATCTGAAGGGTATTTGTAGAACAATTTTTGATCATATACCAATCCTGCTGTCCACAGGAGATAATAGGCATTCTCAGAGACTTTTCATATATGAATTGGAATGGCACAGACATGCATGGAATGCAGAATCGACCAATCCCGATCCGAATCGGCCGATTCGGATCGGGATCGGCCGATCCTGATTCCGGTCAATCCCGATTCCGGCCGATCCAGGCCGATCCGATCCCGATTGGGATCGGGATCGGCGAGTCCCGATTCGGGGACCCGATCCGATCCGGAATTCCTTGCAAACATGAACATTTCAAAGACTTGGTCAGTCATTGGTGGATAGAGGCTCCCGTGGCAGATTTTGCTTCACAGTCTTTTGTCAAAAAGATGAAATGGGTTAGAGCTAAAATTAAGATTTGGTCTTCTCAAACTTATGGCAAAGTAAGTTCCATTCGACAACAGCTCATGCATAAGATTGATGATCTTGAAGTTAAGGCTGAAAATCAGTCCCTCTATGATGATGAAGCTCAGTCTCTCAAAAGACTTAGGAATGAGTACCATGAACTGGTCCTCAGAGAAGAGATCAAAAGGAAACAAAGGGCTAAAGAACATTAACTCAAGGAGGGTGACAAGAATACTAAATTTTTCCATTCGGTAGCTAGTTCTAAGAAGAGATCATTAAAGACTGATCATATTAAAGTGGATGACCTTCTTATTGATTCCAAGAAGGACATTCAAGATACTTTCATCTCTTTTTACAAGAACTTATTCAAAGAAGACCACCTGTGGAGACCTCATTTGCAAGCTAATATCCTCCCAAAGATAGATGACAGCTTAGCTGAAGATCTTTGCTTGCCAATTCTTGAAAAAGAAGTGAAAGAAGCTATTTTTAGCATGAATGTGAATAAATCCCCCGGCCCAGATGGTTTTTCAATAGGCTTCTATCAGTTTTTTTGGGATGTTATCAAGGCTGATTTCATGGGTGTGGTGAAGGAATTCCAAGACAAACCTTTAAACATTAGGGGTCTCAATTTTACTCATATTCTTCTAATTCCTAAGACTAAAGGTGCTGAAAAAGTCACTGACCTCAGACCTATTAGCCTATTAAATGGCTGTTACAAGAGCATTACTAAAATCCTAGCTAACAGATTGAAGACAACATTGGGGGGAATTATTAACAGAAATCAATCAGCTTTTCTTGAAGGCAGATTTATCCTACACAATTTTCTGGCAGCCAGTGAAGCTATACATAACCAAAAGATTATAAAGAAAGAAGGTGTTGTTATCAAGCTGGATTTTGAGAAGATCTTTGATACTGTCAGCTGGAATTATATCTACAAAGCCTTAGGCCTCATGGGTTTCAAACAAAAATAGATAAGTTGGATCATGAGTTGTATCTCAACTCCTAGGTTCTCCATTTTGTTCAATGGTTTGCCATGTGATTTTTTCAGTAGTTCCAAGGGATTGAGACAAGGAGATCCAATATCACCCCTTTTGTTCCTTGTTATAGGTCAGATCATGAGCTCCCTCTGGGATAAGGCAGCTGGTCAAGGTTTGATAGAAGGTTTCAACATTGGTAGGAATGGTCTTTACCTCACACATCTTCAATTTGCAGATGATACCTTGCTGCTTTCTTCAGGACACTTTGGCATGTTGAGAAATCTAAAGATCATGCTGGTCTTAACAGAAGCTATGTCTGGGCTTAGCATCAACTTCCAAAAATCTAAGGTAGTAGGAATCAATTTGGAGGAGGTCAAGCTAGACTGCATGGCTGATTTATTAAACTGTAGAGTGTCTCATTTTCCAATCAAATACTTGGGACTCCCTCTATCATGTGGTCCTTTAAGCTTAAGGGATTGGGATGTGGTCATTAAAAAGTTTAACCATAAGTTAGAAGGATGGAAAGCTAGATTCCTTTCACATAGCGAAAGATGGGTCCTCTCTTTATCAGTTCTTTCCTCACTTGCCACCTATCACCTTTCCATTTTAAAAGTCTCAAGAACTGTGGAAAAAATAATAGAGGCTAGGAGGAGATCCTTCTTCTGGGGAGGAGGAATGAGAGATGGGAAAGGCCTTCATCTTATAGCCTGGGATAAAGTCTGCAGAAGCAAAGATCAAGGAGGGGCTGGTCTGGTTACAACATATCATTTCAATAAGGCCTTGCTTGCTAAATGGCTGTGGAGGTTAGGGGAAGATGAAGACCATCTTTAGATTAAAATGGTAAGGGCTAAATATTATCTTAATTGTTCTAAATGGGATTTAAATCATTCAAGATCCTACAATCTGTCCCACATTTGGAGGAACATTGTTCACTTGCAGAATCTGGTTTGTCCAGCAAACAATTTCATTTTGGGCAATGGAGAAAATATCAACTTTTGGAAAGACAAATGGCTCTCTAATGTTCTCCTCATTGACCAGGCTCCTAGTATTTACCACCTTGCTGAAAATAAAAATGTTACAGTGGCCCACGTTCTCTCCCAAGACAATGATGTTCAATTAAACCTTATCCTTCGAAGAAATCCAACAGAATCTAAAATAGGGGAGTTATTCAGAATCCTTCATCAAACTTCAGATATTCATCTCACTAGGGGACAGGAAGATAAAAGAATTTGGACCTGGAACAGCAAAGGATCATTTTCATCTAATACTCTTACCACTATTATCCAAGATGGTGGTATCAGAGTATGGTGGAAATCCCTTGCGTGGTCCAAGTATATCCCAGTCAAAATCAGATTGTTCCTATAGAAGGTGGCTTTGAATAGGCTTCCTACATCCCAAAAACTGAAGAGTATCTTTAACTTCAACAATTCATTATGTGTTTTATACGGGCTATTTGAAGAAGATCAGAACCATCTTTTGTGTCCTGTGGGATCATCAATTATCAGTGGAAAATCCTTTTCAAGGCTCTGAAATTTCAGTGGGTGGAACCTCTTGATTCCCTTCATCCCATGCAAGGGTGGTCAGTTTTCTGTACTAACCAGCCTGGTAGAAAGATGTGGTCCTTGTTCCTTCCTGCCATGCTGTGGTCCATTTGGTTAGAAAGAAACAACAGAAGATTCAATCATGAGTTCAGAATCCCTCCATAATTCTTCAAAGAGCCATTATTTGGGTGAAAGAATGGGGAAGAGCAATTGATATCTGGTTTGTCACATAAGGAGATATTATTTCCAGGGCGGTTGCATGGAAAATTTTGTTGTTATAATTTCCCTGAGGCTCTGCTGTTAGCTTCTTCTTTATTTCCTTAGTAAATTAGAAGCATAGGGTCTGCCTCTTTTTTCTTTGTTAAGGGATTATGGGGTTGGCTTTCAGCCATGATGTTCGGCCTTTGGCCTACTTTGTATCCTCTTTTATTTTCAATGAAATGTAACTTTATGTCACCTTCCAAAAAAAAACTCCACCATTTAGCTTCAAGCATTTTTGAAATTTTTCCCCCATTATTTTGGTCATTTTCTTCATTCGGGGTTCGTGGCTTCCAGGGACTGGCCTCTGCTCACGATTGAGAGCGAGGTCATTTTCAGTGCCTACAATATCCTCCCATTCTTTTTCCAACTTGAGGGTGGCTTGGTTGTTTTATTTTTATTTATGTTTTGGAAAATTTTAACCCCAACAGGGTTAGGGGGGCTTTAAGGTGTCAACTCTTAACGATGACATCTGTCATGAGCAACTATTTCAAGGTGCCATGTCATCCGGCCAATCATATAGTGACATGCCAACCTTGGTTAAACCCCAGATGTCATCTTACGAGACCAATCAAGGAGTGACGTCTCAAATTCAGCCAATCCTAGCTAGCGATGTCACTTGACCAAACAACAGATGACATGAACCGCTTGACCTCTTTTGAACTGCCACATCACCATCAATCAATGAGTGACGCATCATATAGATCAGTTAACTTTCTTTGCCCCAACTTAGTAAAAGTTACTAGCTTCACAATTGATTGAGGTTTACGTGGCCTATTCAGGCTAGTTTTTGTTCTTTTTATTCAGATTTTGACTTTTATGAGCATTAAATAAATAAACTTTTACATCATGTGCTTTCTCAATGGCAATGAGGTTTAAGGCTTATTTAAGATAAATATGCCCTATTAATCGATATACAATGTAAATTTACTTACCAATTGAGGAAACTCAATCCAAAACAACTCATTATGTATGTAAATGAACTCATAAATGACTCATTAACAATGGAATAAAGCCGCATACTTACAAAAAAACAACTCAGCAACTTTGTAGATAAACTCAAATAACTCGGTAACTTTGTACATTTCAGTGACCTTATAGATAAACTCAAATAACTCAGTAACTTTATAGATAAACTCAAATACTCATTTCTATCGGGCCGGATCGTAGCAGCTCATAAGTGACTAATGTGATACAGAACAATCCAGTTCGAGTTGCACCAAGTCCAAATGGGTCACATGAGTATCAGCGAGTCCATGCATCCCAACATATCGAACTCACCCAAATACGAGTCAACTTATACGAGTCAACATGATCTGGTACGTTAGGGCAAACCAGGGTAGATACTTAGGCAGCTATGTATTGCATGATGTGATAGATATTGTGGGGTCTAAAGCGTTGACCAATCACAAAGTGCAGACAGCCTAATAAGGCTCAAATGAGGTGTCTGTGAGAATACAAACCCTCATTAAGTTTGACATCTCACTTCTAACCTCTAACCTTTAGAAGTTACATCTTTACTTTATTCTTGTCTCCCATTAACACTTAGTTTTAAGATATCACACTGAACCATTCTTGGACTGCTTCCTTCAAATTTTCTAAATTGTCCCATTTTCCCCAAGGAGTTAGAGGTCAAGAATAAAGTCCCAAGATGCATCTCCCCCCCCCCCCGGGCAAAGAAAATGTTTTGTTGAACTATGCATGATTGTGTCCTCCTTTTCCTCCCAAGTTCCCTTGTGTAAGAACTCACAAAAAGAGATGGGAGTACACATGCAATTAGAAAGAAAGTTGGGTTTTAAATATAAATTTTTCATACAAAGAATTAGGCTTAGGTCATGTATTAATGCGTCCTAAAGTATGAAGCTTTAATTATATTATTGGACTTTCAAACTGAACCTAAATGGGCCTTAAAGAGATTGAAATTGGATTATGTTTAAGTGTAGTTAATGGACTGTTAATGGGCTATTAATGGACTAAAACTAATGGGCACTTAATGGACTTTTAATGGGTTATTAATGGACTGTTATTGGGCTTAAGCTTAAGGAGATTATTGGGCCTATTTTTTATGGAATCGATGGGTTGAACCAGTGGCTTTTGCCCCTAGGTTTATGCCAAGATTAGTAAATGTGAATTTTGGCTAGACAAAGTGCAATTTTTAGGATGTGATTTCAGGTGGTATGTCTATAGACAGTGATTGAGATTAGAAGTTTTCTAGGCCTAGCCGGTAATTACAGAAGATTCATTCAAAACTTTTCTACTATAGCAAACCCACTGACAAAGTTAACTTGGAAGGGCATACCTTTTGCATGGAGTAAGGAGTGTGAGACAAGTTTTCAAGAATTGAAGACCTGCCTTACTACAACACCTGTTTTAGTGATTCCATCCAGATCAGGCGGATTTGTGGTATATACAAATACGTCTAGAAAAGGGTTGGGAGCAGTGTTAATGCAACATGGACACGTTGTGGCTTATGCTTCAAGACAGGTGAAGCCGCACGAAGAAAATTATTGAACTCATGACCTAGGATTAGCAGCAGTTGTGTTTGCATTAAAGATCTGGAGACATTATTTGATGGTGAAAAGTTTGAAATTTTTACAGATCATCGGAATTTGAAGTTGTCTTTTCTCAAAAGGATTTAAACCTAATACAAAGAAGGTGGATGGAATTTATTAAGGATTTCGATTTTGAGCTATCCTACCATCCGGACAAACAAATATTGTTGTGGATGCCTTAAGTAGAAAGGCAATGGTATCACATTTAATGGTACATGAATGGAAACGTTATGAAGAAGTAGCAGAATCTACATTCAAGATTCCCAGTGATGCATCTAAAGCAATAGTAGCAAGTTTAACTATGTGGCCAAGTTTGTATGAAAAGATTGTGGAAGCACAAAAAGCAGATGAAGAGAACCTGTTCAACTTTTCAAAATACCCTGGAACTGCAGAAATATATTAGAACATGAAGAGAAGCCTTTGGTGCCCAAGGATGAAGAATGATATAGTTAACTTTGTGGCAAGGTGTTTGGTTTGTCAACAGGTAAAAATTGAACATCAGAAACCTGGTGGATGGCTACAACTATTGGAAATTCCAGAATCAAAATGGGATCATGTTACAACAGGTTTTGTGGTCAGATTACCTAGAACTTCAAAAGGGTATGACAATATGTGGATTTTGGTACATAGATTAACAAAGTCAGGACACTTTTTACCTGTTAATAATTCTTGGACTACAGATAGCTATGCTAGATTACATTAAAGAAATACTAAGATTACATGGAATTTTAGATGACTTTAGTATCAGATCATGATCCCAAGTTTACATCTAATTTCTGGAAGAGTTTTCAAAATGAGTTGGGTACTAAATTAGCTTTAAGTTCAGCTTATCCTCCAGAGTTAGATGATCAATTAAAGAGAATCATTCAAACTGTAGAAGATATGCTTAGAGCCTACTGCATGGAATGGACAGGATAATGGGATGAACATCTACCTCTTATAGAGTTTACATACAATAGTAGTTATCATGCCAGTCTTGGCATGGCACCTTATGAAGCACTCACTATATGGAAGGCCATGTAGATCTCCACTTTATTGGGATAAAATGGGCGAAAGAAGGTTAAGTGGTCCTAGTGCGTGCAAGATTATGTTGACGACATTAAGGTTATTCGTCAAAAGTTGATTGTAGCTCAAGATAGGCAGAAGAGCTATGCAGACTCTCGAAGACGGCCCCTTCAGTTTGGAATTTGAGATCATGTATTTCTAAAGATTTCTCCATCATAAGGAGTCATGAGATTTGGAAGACGTGGTAAGTTAAGCCTACGTTATATTGGACCATTTGAAATATTAAAGCAGAGTGGCAAAGTAGCATATCAATTGGCATTACCACTAAGTCTATCAAGTGTAATGTATTCCACATTTCAATGTTGGGGAAGTATGTACCAGATTCTTCCCATGTGTTAGACTACACTGAGAGTGAAGTTTGATCTAGACTTGACAATTCCAGAATATCCTATTGGCGTCGTGGGCTGTAAGGAACAAGTGTTAAGAAATAAAATCATTCTACTAGTCAAAGTGGTATGGCAACATCACTCTGTTAATGAAGCCACGTGGGAACGAGAAGATGAGATGAAAGAGCAATTTTCCTACTCATGTTGAGGTATGATTTATATGATATTAACATGCATTGCCAATTTTGGATTAATCAATCATGTAATTTCGAGGACGAAATTTTTATAAGGTGTGGAGAATGTAATGACCTACAAAAATAAGGGACATATTTAAAAGAATCCTTATATTTCAAACAAACATATCAAAGGAAAATTTTACTTACGATTTTAGTGAATTTTTGGTACAATTAAGTTGTTAATAAGTTTTGCTAGAATATGTATAATTGTAAAAAGGGCATATTTAAAAACTCTTAAAAAATATAAATACAACTATTAAAAAATTTAAGAATTAAAGTGTGATTGAAACTTTCTATAGGGTCTTAAGTTAAATTTTCCAAGATTATAAAACTATCTTCGGTTTGCCAAAAGGATGACTCTATAGTTCCTTATTGAGAAGAATATAAAATAGGGGTATGGAGGTCCCCTTGCAGGAGCAAGGAGGAAGGAGGGGCTCCTTTAGTTCTTGAGTCTATGAATAAAGCTCTATTGCTCAAATGGTTATGGAGGTTGGAAAGGGACGATCATGCATTGTGGGGAAGGACGATTAGGCATAAATATCTTCAGGACAGTTCTTTATGGTTCAATGACTCTGTGCTTAGGAGCAAGCTCTCCTCCATTTGGAAAGGTATTTTCCAACAGGTGGATTTTTATAGAAGCTTATCCTCAATTCATATTGGGGATGGACGTGCAACTAAGTTTTGGCAAGATCTTTGGTGATATAACATTTCCTTTGCTGAAAACTTTTCTGATCTTTATAAAATCTCGCTTTCAGCTGATAAGATCTGTGAGCTGTTTTTGCAGAATGGAGATAATTGTCATTAAAATTTGCTTTTCCGGAGATATCTTACTGAGTGAATTTCAAGATTTTATGAACCTCACAGCTATCATTAACCAAGTCAGGCTAGATTCTTTGAAGAGGGACTATAGAGAATAGAAGTGGAGGACTGATGGTATTTTCTCCGTTAAATCTGCAGTAGATGTTTTAGTGGATGGTGGTATTAGGGTCCCATGGCTTCATCAGGTGTGGAACAAGCGAATTCCTATTAAGATCAGAATTTTCATGCGGAAAATCGTTTGGAACAGGATGGCTACAGGGGACAGGTTAAAGAAATTCAGCAGGAAAATCAAAGGAAATTGTTTCTTTTGTGGTCTCTTAGAGGAATCTATTAATCATCTATTCCTTGAATGTGGTGTCATTGACACCATTTGGAGGTGGGTCTTCAAGACTTTGGGAAGAACATACTTCAGTTGTTCAGATATGCTGCATCTTTTTAGGTATTGGGAGTTATTAAACCCTTCTCCTTCTGAGAAAGATGTTTGGTCTTTGGTTCTGCCCGCACTACTATGGGCTATCGGGGAAGGAAATGAACAACAGAATTTTCAATATCATAAACCTACCACTATTCTTAACAATTGTATTCAATTTGCGCAAGAATGGTATTTCTGTTTCCATGGGTCAAGTTGCAAAATTCTATCATCATTAACAAATTATGTAACTGGAAGACCTGGGTGATGTAATTGCCTCTTTTTCTTCCTTTTCTTCTTTTTCTCCATCTGTACTTTGTTTATTTCAATGAATTGTGGCCATCTTTTTGGTCACCTTCAAAAAAAAATCATACTGCTCACAGCTTTCTTATGATACTACAAAATGGCAGAAGAAAGAAAAGAAAAAAAAGGGTGGGACTAAGATTATGGCTGCAAACAAACCAGTATGCTCGATGAACAGCTCATGAGACTGCTCGACAATAGCTTGACTCAGCTCATTAATTAAGCTAAATAAACAAGTTAGAGCAAAAAATTAAGCTCGGTTCATTAAACGAGCCAAGCTTGAACACAAGCAAGCTCGGCTCGATTATGTTCGTAAAAAATTCGTTTTACTTGTTAAGGACTCATTTCGATACTTGTTAAGAGCTCATGTACATACTAAAAGTTCATTTAAGTACTCATTAGGACCTCTTTTAAGTACTCATTTAATTATTCTATTCGTAAGTAAACTTATATAAGCTATTCAGGATGTGTTTGGCATAACTTTTAGTTGGAAGCCACCTTTGGCTTCCTCTTACAATGGAAAAAAAATAATGTTTGAAGTGGTTATAACAAATTTTAAGTAGTTACAAAAGTCAAACCGGCCCTAACAACCTTACTTTTCTCCAATGTAGGAAGCTACAATTTGGAGCTTTTGGTTGGAAGCCAGAAAACAACCAATTTATTATGGAAATGGCTTCCAACACCTACCCTTTTTCTTATAAAAGTGCTTCCAATTGGTAGCCGCGCCAAACAAGGCCTTAATTTCTTATAAAATTTTCTATCAAAAAACTAAGGGAACAAATCAATTCGTACTCATCATAGTTTGGCCTGACTTTATATGTTTAAATTTTTAAAAAAAATGGACTAAATCTATCATGCTCCTTGGGCTCGCGAGCTACCCGATACCCGGCTTGAGTGTGTTCAATATCTAAACAAGCCAAGCTCAAACTCAAACTCAAACTCGATTAAAATTAGTCGAACCAAGTTTGAAAAGACCAAAACTTCACTGAACGCAGCTCATTTGCACCCTTAACCAAGATATTGTTTACCATTCCTTCAGGATGCAAAACTGAAAAACTTAGAGCCTGGTTACAGTTTTGATCCCAATCATGCATTAAGTATTCCAAAAATTGATTGCCTTTTCAGCTCATTGCTTGAAAAAAAAAAAAAAAATATATATATATATATATATATATATATATATATATATATACTTTCATCCAATCCTGATAAATGCTACCACATTTTGGAAGTTCATGAAAAGAAGGGAATGTGGGAAAAAATTAATAACATGAAGTTAAGAAAATCTGGCTATTTGGAGACCCTGCTCCACAAGGAGGATATAACATAAACAATCTTTACGAATCTATACAAAATGAAAGCAAATAAGTAACTCCCTGTTCAGAATTCAACTAAAGAACTACATGGTTAAACAGACAACACCTGTGTTTGTGTCTCGCTTGTATCTTGTAATGCAAACATCTTTGAAGAAATGGTGGCTGTGAAAACAGGAGCATTTTGTTAAATACATAATCAAATAAGCTAAAACATGCAGCTCTTTCAAAAAGAAAATACCACCAAACATGTGCATAAGACTCTTAAACACTGGAAAGAGGTTACAAATAATCAGTGAGACACAAATAGATCATGAACTTCACACTATATGTATATAGGGGAAAGCTACAATGTAGCCATGCCATTCGCTGTGTCCTGGCCACATTGTTGGGCCCGATGTGCTATCTACAATGCTGGGTTTTACACCCACCCGCAGCACCCCACCCATTTGAAAAGGGGACAAGCATGCGAGCGAGAAGCACCCCGAAGGGAGCAATGACTGACACCATCCAGTGGTGCCCTCAGACACACATCTTGCCCCACACCAGACTACAGCCCCTGCTGCATTTAACATTGCAGCAGGTGGAGCATGATTGGGCACCATACAACCGCACAATGGCAATGCAGGTGCCGCTTGTCTGTGCAGGAAGTGCAGACATGCTGCAAACCGTCTGATCCCATGGTCCAGCTACAATGGCCAGACTGCACCGGACCTGGCCACACTCTAGAATTCTTATGAAATTACAAGCACTTTGAGATGCAGGATGATGGAGGATGAAAGAGATATTTGGGCATCACACCTGGCCCTATCACAGGGCAGAAATTTAGGCGTCACACCCGGCCCAGTCATGGGGAAGATTTGACCCCGTCACAGGGTTGTTTTATCCATCTCAGTGAGAAACACAAGAAAATATCAGAAATTCGGAGCAATAATTCATTCAAAAATAAAATCTGTCTTACAAGAATATTTAAAGATAAAACCAACTCTAGTGACTCCCTAACTTGACTCTAGACCAAGGTTCATTGACTCGTTGATCCAAATCGAATTGGGTTTGATTACATACGAGTCGGATCCGATCCAACTCGGGCTAATTCGGTCCGACTTGCACAAGTCACACGGGTCAGACCAATTCAGTCTTATTCTTAGTTTTTTTTCAAATGCTTTGATCTAATGAATAATTGTGACATAAAACACTTTTAATTGCAGTGGTTTATTAATGAAGACAACTTTAAGTCAAATTTAGGAGAAATCTACTTTATTAATCAATACAGAAGTCCAATTATTTATCAATTGAAAAAAAAAAGTTCAATTACTAATCAAACTAAAAAAAAGTCTACTCAATAAGATACAAGTCATGGCAAGTCGCGTTGAGTAGGCTCGTGGATTGCAACAACCCATACCATACTTTGCATATCGCACGAGTCGGCACGAATCACATACGAGTTGGCACGAGCCAGTCCAAGTCGTATACAAGTCGGTCTGACTCGGTTGGAGTCAGATGCGACTCGGCAAGTCAAACCATCCGAGCAACTCGGGCTCGTCCAAATACGAGTCAACTTGTACGAGTCAACTTGTACGAGTCAACACAATCCAGTACAATACGGCAAACCATGCTCTACACCGAAATACCCCTTACATGAAATAGTATGAAAATTGTACAAACATTTTTGAAAGATAAAAAAAGACCTAAACGAGCCAAACAAAATATTTACGACCCGTGGCCCAAAATCCACAAATTGTCTCAGCTGTAGAATTCCATTTCCATCTGTAAATTTTTGTTATAACCCTCTTTTCAGATACTAGCCAAATAAAAGTCCGAACTTTGAGAGGACCCTTAACCTTCCAGACAACTTGATACCTTTGATAAACTGATTGGTGACCCTCCATAATTTGATAGAGTGAACTCACTGAAAAACAATCATTATTCTTGACCCATCTCAATTTGTCAGGTTGATTGATATTCAGTTGAACCTCCTGTAAATAATGCAGTAAATTGAAATATTTCTTTTCTTCTTCACGCTTCAAACCTCTCCTCATCTTGATGTGCCACTGAATTATACCCCTGTCCGTGGAAAAACATTGCTGAACTGTACTCCATGTGTCTGCTACAATATAAAATAAAGCAGCAAATTTGTCTTTTAATCTAAAATTCCCAGCCCACTTGTCAAACCAGAACAAGGTGTTGCCTCCGTTGCCAATTTTGATTCTAGTATTTTCTTCCACCCAGGTTGCCACAGACTAAATACCTCTCCATACAGGACTACAAAAGGATCGATTGGCCATCAGGAGGTAGAACTTTCTATCATTCTTGTAGTGCTTCTGTTATATAATGTTTTTCCACAAAGTATCATCTTCCTGACAACAAATTCCATAGCCATTTTCCCAACAGCGCCTTATTCATCAACCTCAAATCTTTCACATCTAGCCCTCCTTTATTACAAGGTCGGCAAACTTTCTCCCATTTAACCAGAGAGATGTTTTTCTTATCTTTTTCTTTACAATGTTCCCATAAAAAACTTCTCCGAATCCTGTCTATTCGTTGCCTTACAGTTTCAGGGAGACTTAAAATAGAGAAGCAATGTAGTGGCATAGAAGACAGAACCGAATTCAATAAAATAACTCTACCACCCGAAGATAAATTCCTTGATTTCCAGGCTGCCAATTTTTGCTGAAATCTTCGTATTAAAGGCTCCCATTCTGAAACTCTGAGCTGACTGTAATGCAGAGGCAGACTATAAGGACCTACAAAATTACAGTTACATGCCAACATATACATAATTATGAAAAAAGGTATATTCGTAAATACCGAAAAAGTATAAATGTAATTATAAAAAATTGAGGATAACAATGTGATTGATGATTTTTAGAAAGTCTTAAGTATAATTTTTAAGATTTCTAGATGCATCCTCAAACCATTAAAAGAAGTTAAATCTGGTGAAAAAGTGCTAAATGGGGATATAAAGCCAATTATAAAAAATATATGGACTAAAATGCAAAAGTACTAAAGGATACTGCTAAAAGATAAAGGAAACTGGTAAGGTTTCTTAGCCCTTAAGTAAGGATACTGGTAAAGATAAGGTTGCTTGGCCCTTAAGAAAGGGACACGTGTCACCAATCCAAGTAGGGACACTTGTCCCCAATCCATGTAATATTTATCTTAAAATTGACAATTGTCCCAATCCTAAGGCTAGCCATGTCCTATAAATAAGGGGGTAGCCCTTCTCATTCTCCCCATTCCTCCCCATCTTCTTCTTCCCCCACGCCAAGGAGAGGGTGAGAGAGAGAGTGTGAGAGACAGAGAGAAAGGGAGAGATAAAGAGAGATTTAGAGCAAGAACGGGAGCTGCTCGTGAGGTTTTTCGCATGTGTAGGAAGAGGTTCCCGCCGTGTCCAAGTGAGCTTTTAGTTAAAGGCAAATACATGGTCCCGTCTCCATGGTTATTTTCCTATCACAAATGGCATGTTTTCAAACATGTATTTTCCTAAAAATTTAAATAGATACTACTAAACTAATATGCTGCCGAAATAACATAAGAGCCTAAATGAACTCCCAACCCATACCTAAATTACATTCTATAAGTCTCTCATGTTAAAATCGAACATGTTTACGGACAATGCCACCTTAGGAGCTCACGCATCCGAATCATACAAGCATCCTTGTGACGCGAACATTAAGTAAAAGACGCAACTCGAGGCAAATGGATAAAATCATGGCTACGTTTCTTCCGGTCCAAGTGGGATGGGTGGGTCCCTCTGCTGCGCAGTGGAAGCATCAGTGGGCATTTGCCTTACCGCTGGCTGCACGTCATGTTAAAACTCCTCATGTTGTAGTTTGGATGCATGTCCATTAAATAAGTGGAAAGATTCATGTTGTTCGTATGCTATATATATATAAAACTTATTTATTTATTTATTTATGATGTATAACTTCATGCTATACCATGATCTTTTAACCATGCCATGATGCTATGCCATGTCCTATTATGCTTGTACTTATGCCATGCCATGATCAAGTCAAGTCACGCCATGATACTAATCCATGATCTTTATGTTTATACTCACGTCATGCCATATTACGCCATGATCTTTCGACCATGCCATGATATGCCATGATCCTTATGTTAGCTAAAGTTGCTATATTATATTATATCATGACATGATTAGATAGTTTTATCAAATTGCTTTTATGTTTATATATGATAAGCCATGTAATGGTATCATGTGCTTACTGAGTCGGTAAACTCACCCATACTATTCAACCCCCTTTCAGCAGAGGATCTTCCCGGGGCAATCAATGAATCTCTACAACCTTAGTTTAGTTGAGCCAAGCTTAATTTTTGTAAGTCCAGTCCCCATGTAAACTTGAAAGTTGTACCTCTAGACTTGATGTACTGCAATGTTATGGCACCAATATAAAATGTTTATTTACATACAAAGTGCTCAACCTTAACTACAAGACATGTTCGGGTTGTTCCCGCTGTTAACGGGTCCCTTTGGGTCGAAGTACGTCGGCATGACCGAACAGGCCGATAGGGGGTCGTTACACAAACCCAAATAAAATAGTGGAAGAATCTCAACTTTACATCCCCCTGCAGCTGCACAACTCTGAATCTCATCATTTTCCGCATTAAAACCTAGTAGACACTCCTATCATAATTTATTTTCAATCCTGAGCATGCTTCAAAGTTCTTCAAGATGAACATCATCTCCATAACTTGTTCCAGACCCCCCTCAATAAAAAGCAGAGTATCGTCTGCATATTGCAAGTGAGAAATACCAGTCAGTGACTTCAATATCTGAATCCCTTTTATCCACCCTTTTTTAACTGCCATATTACACATCCTGCTGAGCATTGGCAACTATAACAAATAATAGAGGAGACATGGGATCACCTTGATGCAGGCGGCCACCGGATAAGGAGAAAAAACCAAACACCTTGCCATTAAAGACTGATTGAGAACTTGGCTGTACTAACACACTGTTTTATCAAGAAAATGCTGATTCAGGAAAATGGTGACTTTGCAATGTATGCCATAAGCATTCCCAGGATGTCTGATCATAAACTTTGTTACAATCCAATTTGCAGGTAATACATTTCTTTAGACCTTTCTTAATAAAGAAAAGTGCTTCATGAGCCACTGAAAAGGCTTCTTGTAACCTGCATCCTGGGACAAAACCAGATTGTTGTTCCTCAATCAAAAAAGGCATCACCTTCTTCATCCTCATGGCCATCAGCTTAGTGGTTATTTTGTATGACCCACTAAGCAGACTAATAGGTCTAAAATCCTTCAAATCCATCACATCTTTCTTCTTGGGAAGAAGCACTAAAATAGTTTGGTTAATGTGTTCAATCCCTTTTCTAGTTTCAAAAAAATGTTGTACTGCTTTCACAACATCTGCTTTATAACCTCCCAAAACTTCTGATAGAAGAACATCAGGAATCCATCCGGTCCCGGTGCTTTATCACCTCCTAAACTAAAAACTGCCTCTTGTACTTCCTCCTCTGATCGGCTTTCACAACATCTGCTTTATAACCTTCCAAAACTTCTGATAGAAGAACATCAGCAATCCATCCGGTCCCGGTGCTTTATCACCTCCCAAACTAAAAACTGCCTTTTGTACTTACCTCCTCTGTCACCTTGGAAGTAAATATAAGTATGTCCTCAGGAGATAAAGGCATCACCTCTCGATCCTCCCACTTCGGATACCATCTGTTCTCAGCTTGGAACAAAAAAGAATAAAATTGTATTCCTCTTCTAATTACAGAAATGCACTTTCTTCTTCTTTTTCCATTTGCAACTTTATGAAAAAAGATGTATTCTCATCTCCTTCTTGCAACCATTGAACTCTAGATTTTTGTTTCCACCTTATTTCTTCTTCCCTCAGCCAATTCACAAAATTTATTTTTAACAAAGCCAAGTCTTTTTGCTGTTGACATGTTAGCTTATTGCTTTCTTGGATTTTTTCCAACTGCTGTATCCCTTCTAAAAGCTTTATGTTACTTTTGTGCTATTCTGTCTTCCATCTATTTGCCCATGTTTTAATTTCCTCTTTGACTTTTGAGCTTGACTGCTATATACTTGACTCCTACATATGTAGGATGAATTTTAGTCCACTTATCACTCACCAATTTGCTAAACTCCTCATATTCCAACCACACTTTCTCAAATCTGAAAGAAGATTTCTGCTTCTTCCCTTCTGAACAATTTACTACCAAAGCACTCTGACCCGATACAGTCCTTGGTTGTGCTGTCACTGTTGGAAAGGGAAACAAGCTATCCCAATGACTGTCAACAAAAACGCTGTCAATTCATGAGGATGATATCATGATAGTATACTCCTATCATTGCACCAAGCAAATTTCTGGTTGTACAATTTCAATTCTATCAGTGAACAATCCTCTATCCATTGATTAAATTGCTTCATCCCAGTTGTCGTTTTGTCTAATCTGCTCCTCTCAAGAGGCAACCTGACTTCATTAAAATCTCCCATGACACACCATGGTAAGTGAAATGCTTCCCTGCAAACTTTCAATTCTTCTCACATCACAATTCGGTCCTTACTATTGCATGGCCCATAGACTGCTGGAAGCATCCATTCGCCACTGGTAATGCTGTTAGATATCTTGACAGAAACTGAATATTCCCCACAACATCTGTCCTCTCAATGCATCTGACCACCATGCAATTAGAATACCACCAATGAAACCTATAGCTTTTCTAAACAGAAAGTCAACATCTGTGAAACCAGTAACTCTCTTAACGGTGTCCTCATCAACATTTTCAATATTTGTTTCTTGCAAACACATACATCACGAACAGCCAATTGCTTGGATGGGTCATTCAAACCCCTAATATTCCAAGTCAATAAACTCACTGAGTCAATCGCTTTCTCCTCCTCCCTTTTGAGTCCTGATGCTTTAACTTGGCCTGACTCGTCATCCTCGTCCATCTTCCACATCCCAGGAAACTCTGGACTGTCTGTAAGCACGTACGTCGTGTGCATATGTCCAACCCTCCTCTTCATCCTCAGAAACTCGTCTGATCTCTACGCAAATAGCCTTGGAACCCAAACGAATCTTAACTTGTTCTGGTATTTGCTTCTCGGTATCCAATTCAACTAAACAATTTGACATACCTCAGGCATCTCCATGGCCTGGTTTTTTCAGACTTCTTTAAGTGAACCAAAATTAGAGACGGTACCTTTAAAGCCTCCACATTCCATAAATGGAATGGGAGAACGTACAAATGACACCATACTAGCATCCCCTTCTTAGCTGGAGATGCACCAACTTCCGGGAACCATGGAGACCAGACTACCCCTGTTTTACAGTAAGCAAGTATCTTTGAATCATGTTTGAAGGAGGCCACAAAAGCACAGTATCTTCGTTAATGCTAACAATCTTCCAAAAATGAGCCTCTGGCCAGTTTGATTGCAAGAAATGTTGAAGCTCTAAAACTTCTAAAGGTCTTCCCTCAGATACACCAATCAGACATCCTCTGAAAATTTCCAGGTTTCTTCTAAAGGTGTAAAACCATGGAATATCCACTTCCCGGCCCTTCTCCTCTGTACCTGTCATATCAGAAATGCTTTTAGTTCTTCCCTCTGTAATGCTCTTATCAGATTTGCTTTGTTTAGAGCAATTAAAACTCCGGTGACCAATTCCACCACACTTCCAGCAAAAACAACTCCATTTCTGCATTGCCATATTTGATGATCAGAAACCAGACATCTGAAGCATCTTTTTTGTGCATATCCCGTACTCATTCTCTTCCACCAGACAAGATGGATCCTCGAAAGACTTCTTACCCTCAGATCTACCCAATACAGCTTTGGATCTCTGCTCTGTACTGATCTGACATCCTCGACTCTTCTCCAGAGCATTCCGGCTCTTTTCCGCTCTGCTCCTCTCCTCGCCGCTTCGCTCTACTCCGCTCCTCAGCTTCCTCAGCTCTAGGTGGACAAGTAAATTTATCATTGAAAATTCTGAGATTCCTCTCTTTCCAGATAGCCCAAAGCATAGCGGGTAGCATCATCTTCCAGATCTCTTTTTCCTGATCAAGTGGACAAACAGCCTTCCTTCATCCATGATGCCCGCGACAAACAGAAACTGTGTAGATATTATTCTCAGAGCTCTGAGAAAGACTCTCTACACAACATCAATAACACCACAGGGGAGAAATAAATGGTCCATAGTCTCCACAAACAGTTCAGAGAAAACCCATTTAGTTCTAGCTGGAGATAATAACTTAATAAGCCTATTCGACATTGGCAATCTACCCCATTCCACCTTCCACATAAAGATTCTGACTTTGATTGGTAAATGCTTGTACCATAGTTGAGGAGCCCAGGCCACCTTAACCCCTCCTGAATTGAGAACCAAAGCAGCCGAGCTGACTGAGAACTTCCCTCCTGGATCCCACCTCCAAAGCCTAACATACTTCACATCATTTTTTTTTTTGAAGTAAATAAGTTAGTACCACCAATTTTATTAAATAAATCAATAGAGGTAGTACAACCGGGGTAGAAGGTAGGAAAGGTTCCTAACCTTCAAAAGAAAACTGAAAAACATCCTTCACATATAAAAGAATAACCTTTATATAAGCTGGAAATAAGAGAAAGGAAGAGTCTCTCTTCATCATGGAACAGATTCCTGCAGAACCTCAAACCCAAAACCACATGCTGACCCAACCAGATTTCAGATCACTGATCATCTTCCGCTTGGAAAGAGTGATGTTATACAGTGAAGGAAATATATCATTAAGGAGTACTCCTTCCAGCCATGCATCCTCCCAAAACCTAGTGAGTTGACCATTCCCAACTTTGGTGAATGTTGAACAATTGAAAAAATCAACGCTATTGAAAATCTTCCTCCAAACATTAGACACATTTCTGCTGTACTGAATGTTTCTAATCCAGAACTCATTGTGACAGAAAGATTTGCATCTTACAATATTAGTTCATAAACTATTGTCTTCCTTTTCAACCCTCCAAATCCATTTAATCAGAACCGCCATGTTGAATGATTGAATGGGAATTAAGCCTGCCCCACCTTCCTCCTTGCGTTTGCAAATATTTTCCCGTCGAATATGATGTCCTCCCTTTCCAAAATAAAGCTGCTCTAATAGCTTCCAATTTCTTACACATCGTGTTAGAAATAGCAAAACTTGATAAGAAGATGACTCCAATGCTAGATAATATTGTATTAGACAATACCCATCTCGCACTAGCTGAGAGTAATTTACCTTTCCAACCTTCAAGTCTTTGTTCAACTTTCTGACCAACACATTCCAATCAGAGCAATTCAGCCTCTTTTCAGGCAACGGTAGCCCCAAATATGTTATCAAGAAAGTGACCCATTGAACATTCAAAATATTAGAGATCTCAGCCTTCGTATCCTCTGCCACATTGACCCCAACAATTTCACTCTTTGCAAAATTAATCTTCAGTCCAGTTACAGCTTTTCAAGTTGAGAATGTTATCTGGTCTAGAGGACGAGAACAAAATTGTGTCATCAGCATATTGTAAATGTGTAACCTGAGCCACCATCCCTCTTATTCTTATACCTTTAACGATTCCACACTCTTTAGCATTCCTCCACATACTACTCATGACCTGACCTGCCAAAATAAAGAGAAGTGGTGAAAGAAGGTCACCTTGTCTCAGTCCTCTTGTGCTACCAAAAAAAAACATGAGTTAACATTGATTGAGATAGAAAATCTGGCTGTCCCTATACAGCTAAAAATCCACTCAATCCATTTGGTTCTGCACCCCATAAGTTGCATCACTTTGAATAAGCAATTTCAATTGATTCTATCATAAGCTTTCTCAAAATCAATCTCTAAAATCACACATTCCTTCTTTCTAACTCTTTGGTCATGAACACATTCATATGGTGCCATAAAGTTATCCAGAATGTATCTACCTTGGATAAAAGCTGATTGATTGGCATCTATCACCTTGTGGATCACCTCTTTAAGTCTACTTGCAAGAGCTTTTGCTATAATCTTCTAGCTACCATTAAGGAGACTGATTGGCTTATAATCCGTTATCCCTTCTGCATGTCCTTCTTTGGAATAAGCACAATAGAAGTAGAATTGAAGTGCTTTATTCTCCAAGGTCTGATTTCAAAATCCTTCACCGCTGCCATGACATCATCCTTAATGGTATATTGGTATCCCAAAAATGTTGGTAGAAGCCCATAGGCAAACCATCAGGACCCGGTGACTTATGCACATCCATACTGAAGATTGCAGCCTTAATTTCTTCCTCGGAAAACAATCTAACAAGTCTATCTACCTATGCATTTGAGATCTGATTCAAAATATTTCTATCTACAAATGGCCTCCAATCCTTGTCTTCCTTGAAAAGGTTTTCGAAAAATTCAAGTGCAGCTGAACCAACCTTTGTCTTTATATAGAATCGCATTATTGGCTTTCACTAAATCAATCTTAATCCTCTTCTTTCCACTAGCCATTGCATGAAAATATGATGTGTTCTTGTCCCACTCTCTCATCCATAGCTCTTTAGACCTTTGCTTCCATTTGATTTCCTCCCTCAAAGACCATTCCAAGTATTGCTTCTTCGTATCCTCCCATTGAGTTATCTCCTCTTGAGAGAGGAAGCCTTATCAAATTTGCACTGAAAAAGATTAATTTTATTCAACAGATACTGTCGGGAAGTGGAGACTCGCCACGAGAGTCTTGTGTGACTGCAAGATCCCAACAAAGCTTAAAGGAAAATTCTACGTACAGCGATAAGACCTGCAATGTTGCATGGTAGCGAGTGTTGGCCGACAAAGGGGCAACACGTCTCCAACATGAGTGTTGCCGAGATGAGAATGTTAAGGTGGATGTAGGATATACAATGCTAGATAAAATTCGTAATGAGTATATTAAAGAAAATGTGGGAGTGGTACCAATTGAGGACAAATTGAGAGATGGGAGATTGAGATGGTTTGGATATGTTACGCGTAGACCTAGGGAGGCTCCAGTTAGAGGAGTGGAGCATATTAAGATAGAGGAGATGAAAAAAGGAAGGAGTAGACCTAGATTAATTTGGAAGAGGGTAGTACAATATGATTTGGAGGTTTTAAACCTTTCAGAAGAGGTAGTCCAAAATCGTTTAGAGTGGAGACAGAGAATCCATATAATCGACCCCAATTATTTGAGATTAAGGCTTGGTTGAGTTGAGTTGAGTTGAGTTGAGTAGATACCAAGGTTTGCCGTATCACTGATCTGTATCGGATCGTATCTTCCCAGATACGGTATGATACGGATCTGACTCGAGACGACGTACGAGTCGCACGAGTCCAGCCAATGAGTTTGTTAAAATCAATGAGTTGTTTGTTAAAATTAATGAGTTTAAGTCTTAGAGAAATGTACCCTATTAATTGATATAAGAATATAATTCTACTTATCAAATAGGAGAAATTCAACTTAAAACATTCCCTTAAGCATGTATGAGTCGGCAAGATCCGGTCCAACTCGTATATCAGAGGATCGGGTCGGCCCAGATACGAGTTGACTCGTACAAGTCAGCCCGATCCGGTACGATACGGCAAACCTTGGCAGATACTATCAAGATTTAGCAGTAGCTCCAAAAATTGCTTCACTCAATCTTTTTCATCTTCCTTTTAACTCATTTAAGTCTAGTTGCACGATTATATGAGGCATTGAACTGTTTAGGAGTTTCTGCCGCCAAACTTTAACCAGATCAGCAAATTCCTCATGATTTAACTAAGCAAGTGCAAATCTGGAAATTCTATCATTTCTCTTCTTGGCCTATTTAGAAGAAAGGAGTAAAGGAATGTGGTCAGAAAGAACTCTAGGAATCCCTGAAGCTGAAGTATCACCAAAATTCTGCAGCCATTCAGAAGAAATAAAGAATCTGTCTAGCTTAGATTTGGCCCTCTTATTAGTCCATGTGAAGGAAAGTGCAGGCAGATCCACCACAATCAGATTACATGTATCAACCCATTCACCAAACAAATTCATCTCCTCTGTCCAGAGACATTGATTTTCTCTTTCCCCTGGGAATCTGACAGCATTAAAATCACCCCCGATGCACCAATTGTCTCCACTCCCAAGCTGAAGACTTGTTAACTCCTCAAAAAAAAATCTTTTTTTGAATCAATGTTCTCTGGACCATAAACTCCTGTAAATGTACACATTAAATTCTTCTTTTTCAGCCTGAGATCAACTTGGACCATTTGCACCTGTCCCAGTGCACCACCCCAGTGCTCACCGCCTATGTAGTCAAAGACAAGAGGCAACCGAGGTGACCAGGGGTTGGCCTCGGCCTCAAATGCCTAAGCGATCACATAGGTGTTTGAGGCAATGCGTTCTCATGAAAATGACAATACAAGAAAAATTAAAAAAAAATACAAGATAATCATATGCAAGACTTGGGAAGCATTAATCATATGCAACATGTAATGTCCTTAGACCATACACTACTTATATAAGTAATGGATGGTCTTGGAAATCATCAAAATAAGAAAACAAATGTAACAACATGTAAGAGAAAAAGGGCACCTAACATTGTTAAAAGAGGCATTAACCACTTTGCAATAATTAAGAATAAGAAAAACTGCGGAATGGGACTTCAACACAAATCACAGAAGCTTATCTCCAGTCTGGAAAGGCATTATGAAATCTGCGGAATGGGTCTTCAAATTCAGTAAGATCACAGTAGGAGATGGTAAAAATACGTATTTTGGTATGATAGGTGGGCTGGTGAGTTCATGCTTAAAGATAAATTCTCTTTTACCTTTAATCTTGTTGTGAATAAATGAAAAAAAGTTGATGAGGTGTATACTTGTGACGAGGGGAATTATTGCTGGAATGTTATTCTCCGAAGAAATTTGTTGGATGCATAAATGGAACAATTCTCATATTTAATGAGCTTTCTGTATGAGGTTAAAATGGATCCTCAGAGACAAGATAGGATTATATGGAAAGTTAACAATGGGGTCTTTTCTGTTAAATCACTTTATGCCTTGATCGAAGGGAATTTATCTAATTCGCCTTCGTTTAAGGAAATCTAGAAAGTTAAGTCACCACTAAAGATTAGAACTTTTGTGGTTATTACTCCAAAACAGAATTGTGACAAAAATGTACAGAAGACACTAGGATACCAACGGTTCAACTATATGTTCCATGTGTAACATGGCAGATGAGGATGTGGACCATTTATTCATCCATTGTGCAGTTAGCAAGGAAGTTTGGAGCATATTTTCTGTCAATCTGAAGATGTAGCTGAACTTTCAACACTAGATGACATGTTCTCATTCTTTAGGAATTTTTCACCAGGGAAGACAATGAAACAACAAAAAATAATAAAAATTCTGATGCATGATGTGTGTTGGAGTATTTGGAGAGCGGGAATGATAATTTGTTCAAGGAAAACAAAGTTTACATTGAAAATATTTGCTTGCAAGTGGTGTCTTTGTGGTACCATTGGAGTCGGCATATCTTGGGCATATCAAGTAACAGTTGGAATAGAGTAACAAGTCAATTGTAATTTTCATTTTTTTTTTCTGTTCTTCGGTTAGAGGAACCTCTCCTCTAGATTGTGTTTGGATGTATTCCCTCTATTTATTTCAATAAAATTGGCGGTACACCGGATTATCATCAAAAAAAAAAGAATAAGAAAAACTAGAACCCATAATTAAAAAAGAAACAAAAATATGACACCATAGGCAAGTGCCTAAGTGAGTGAGGCGAACATGAGGAGAGGCACAGCATTTTGACTTGCCTCAGCCTACTTTATCGCCTAGGCAAGCGAGTTGATTGCCTTTGATCACATAGGCCACCGCCTACTGCCTTAACCCATTCTCCTTAACCACCTCCTCTCTCATCACCCTTATCCACTTCTTCATCCGCCGCCCTACATCTCCCATAAATAGGAGATTGTTTTCTTAGTTTTCCACCCAACTAGCAATAGTTAAAGTAAGAGGAAAGAAGAGGAAGGCAAGGGCAACTTCAATAGGGGGCAGCAGCTTATGTTGACTGAGAGGCGGCTTGTAGCGATGGCTTAAGCAACGGCAATTTTAAACACTCACCAGATGCTAAGAATAATTTACATAATTAATTTAATTTGAGGTAATTTTATCAAAGTGAATCCTTAAGTATTATCCCTCAAGAATAGATTCTGCTAAGCGGTTTTTCAAAAGAAAAGAATTTCATAAGAAGCGACTCTATTAAAAAAAAAATTCCTCAAAGAAACTTTTGTTTTCCCTTCAAGAGATTCTCTTGTTTCATCTTGTAGTCTATTTTGTTTTGTAATGGAAAACAAAAAGATACAAGATATTAAAATGATGTATTGCTAGTATCTATATTCTTAACTACTAAAATATCATAGACAGAAATAAACATGAATGATGAGAAAATGATATTACTTTAGTATAATTAGGTAAAGATTCACAAACGGACTGACTAATGACTACTAAAGATAGTAATATGGCCAATATGGAACCTAATTTGAGATGACTTTAAAACTATGACCCTATAACCATGATTTCATGATTCAATTATGTCTAATGATTTATCTTATGTATATATATATATATATGATCAAACACCCCGGAGCGCATCTAGCTTAGATGCACCCTCCTCCCTCCCCACATCCCTCCCTCCTCGTGTTAAGAAAAACAAAAATGTCAAAAAAGAATTAAATATTAAATTATGCTACTTAGGGTTGTTACCATCTCTGAGGCTTTGTTTTTCACGTCCGACATAAACATTAATTGTAGTCATCCGATCGAGTGTGCATCAAAAAATATTATTCAAAAATGTTGAAAAATAGTCAAAAATAAGATATTAGTAAGATTAACCCTTAGTGTTGATCCCATTAGTTTTTATTCCCAACAAAGGGTGCACTCCATTGGATGGCTACGGTTGAATTTTCGATCGGATGGTAAAAATTAAATCTCAAGGGTTGGAATAAACCTAGGGGTACATCTAAGTTAGATGTGTGTGTGTGTGTGTACATAGGGAAAGGATTTCAACGTGCCCCAGGCTGCACTCTCTCCCCCCTCCCTAAAAAATCCACCCCCATCTTTAAAAAAAATAAAAATCTTCAATTTTTAGGGTTGTTCTCATTAGGGGTGAAAGCAAATTGAATTGTACTTGAGCTATTCGAGCGATTCAAACTCGACTTGTTTGATTAAACGAGCCAAATTCGAGCTCGAATATAAGCTCCTTTGATCAAACGAGGTAAGCTTGAGCACTATGAAGCTTGGCTCGAAAGCTCGCAAACAAGCTTCAAATAAAATATATAGTTAATATTTTATTTATCTTTAATAAATTCTAAGAAAATGGAAGAGAAAATCTAGCCCAATTGCTCGCCCGATCCATCCTACCCAACTGTCCAGCCCTAGCCCATATTCTACAAAGTTTTTGCGAGCCGAGCATGAACTGCATGAGTTTTCTCTCGAGTTGAGCTCGAAACTAGAAAATGAGCTCAAAGTGGGGTTTGAGCTCAAGTATGTGTTCGAATCAAAGCTCAAACAAGTTAAAACTCGACTTGGCTCGCTGTATGCACCCCTAGTTCTCATCATCAGGGCTTTAATTTTTACTGTTTGATCTTAAAAATCAATTCTAACCATCGGATCAGGTGCACATCAAAAAACGATGCTTAAAAATATTGTAAAAAAAGTTGAAAAATAAGAAATTCATCATATTAGCCCTTATTGTTGATCTCATCCCTAGGATTTTAGTTTTGATCCCCAACAAAGGACACACATGATTAGACAGCTACCGTTGAGTTTTTCAATTAGACAATAAAAATTAAATTCCAAGTGGTAGAAATTAACATAAAGGGGATATTTAAATATTTAAAAAATATATATGATTTTTATTTTTTAACATGGAAATAGGAGATTTTGCGGGGAGTGCTCTAAGTTAGAAGCGCCTCACGGTGCATTATATATAGCAATGCTAGAATGCGAATTACTACAATGCATGCAGTTAAACCGTAGGCACTGCTTTGAGCCCCATCTCCATATTTTAAAAAATAAAATATATATAAAAATTTGTAAATATTCAATAACCTCCTTTAGGGTTGTTTCCATCCCCAGGGGCCTTATTTTAACCATCCAATCGTGATTTGATCTTGAAACTCGATCTTAGTCGTCCACCAGGCATATGTAAATTCCGATCTCCAAAAATCATGAAAAATAGTCAAAAAATAAAAAAAATCGTCAGCTTAACCGCTAGGGTTGTTCCCATCCCTTGGAGTTTTAATATTCATCACCAACTTACGAATGTAAAATCGGACGGTTTACGTTGAAAGTCTCACGATCCAACGGTTAAACTTTTTTTTTTTTAAAGGTGACCTGGCAGCCACAAATTCATACAAGTAAAAGTAACATTACAACCATAGGCAAGATATGAAGTACCACATCTTGCAACCCCTTACAATGAAATCCAATAGTCCCCACCATTCCTCAAATAAAACTTATATTATCAAGATAATAAAATAAGTACAAAAGAACAATGCACAATAACATCCTCACATAATGAACTTATGCCACTATTGAAGCATAGCAACAACTCTAGATTCATTCAGGTCTGACCCAATCTTAGTAGCTCTCCCCCAATCAGAGACCCATCTGACCAAGTCCTGACTATATCTCCTTGAGTTCCTCTCTAGCCAAACTTCCCATAAAAGAGCTGGTAAAATAATAGACCATATTATTTTCTCTGCTCTGACCGGATAACGGGATTCCCACCCCTCCAACAGATCAACCACAGTCTGAGGCTCCTTCCAAGCAATGTGGAATATCTTACATAGAATGTCCCCCATGACAGAAATAACTCGCACAGTGACAGAAACATATGATTAAGGTCCTCTTCAAAGAATCCACAAAAGATGCATGAAGTTTTCTGGTCTGCAGATAGGAATTTAAGTCTATCCAAAGTTGGAAGTCTCCCTAAAGCCAACTTCCAAAGAAAAAGGTTGATCTTGTAAGGCAGGAGTTTAGACCATACGACAGGACACCAAGTAAACCTAGTTCCACCATCACTGGTCACATCTGTGAGTGCTTTGACAGTGAATTTTAGGACTCCCAATTTCCATGATCTTTTATCTTCACAGTCCCTATGCAGTTTAGTGTCTTGTAACATACCCATTAAGTACCACAAACTGTTGAAGTTCCTGAGCTGTAGGATTTCTTCTAAAGCTGAGATTCCACGGAAAAGACTGACCATAAGAATACAATTGGCCCACAAATTTGCCATTATCTTCTGATAATTGGTAGAGTTGTTGGAATAACAGATCTAGAGGAACCCAATAAAGTCACTTGTCCACCCAAAATCTGATAAGATTACCATTACCAATTTGGCAGGAAATTGTCAGACCGATTATACCAACCATTCTGTTAATACTTCTCCACACATGTGACATAGTATAAGATGTGGTTGGCTGAAGTGACCATTTAGGAGCACTAGAATAGTACCTCCCCCTGATGATCTTAACCCACAACGCATCATCCTCCTCTCCCATCCTCCAGACCCATTTGGATAACAAGACCTGGTTAAGCACTCTAATATGAACCAAACCAACACCTTCTTGATCCTTTCTCTTACAAACCTTGTCCCATGCCACTAGATGGAGAGCTTTTCTATCCCTCTTCCCAACCTCCCAAAAGAAAAAACTTCTTCTAGATTCAATCAATCTTTCCACTGTTTTAGAAATCTTGAATATAGAGAGAAAATAAATGGCCAGGGATGACAGAACCGATTTAGAAAGAACCTATCTACCTCCAACTAATAGGAATCTAGCCTTCCACCCCTCCAATCTTTGCTCAAACTTTCTGATCAACTCATCACAATCCCTTACTTTACACTGGATATCAGACAATGGGAGACCCAAGTATGTTATGGGAAAATCAGACAATTTGCATGAAAACATATCTGCAATGTTCTGCTTCCTTCCTTGATTTACATTAATACCAGCCACCTCAGATTTCCCAAAACTAATTGACAAACCTGTTAGCCCCCATAAGAAACAATAACCTCTTCATATTACATAACATATCCTCCTTTCCTGACGAGAATAGCAATGTATCATTAGCAAATTGTAGATGTGACGGCATGAATCCATCTCTGTCTTCTAAAAAACCATCCACAAGACCTTGTGATGCTGCTCTATCCTAGAGAGTACTCATGATCTGTCCAACAATAATGAAAAAGGAGTGGCGATATTGGATCACCTTGCCTCAACCCCCTGGAACCATAGTTGTCAAGGCGCCGCCTAGGCGCACCTAAGCGCCCAGGCGCTGTTCTGGAGCAAGGCGCAGCCAACGCCTTAGTTGGACTGAGAAAAGCGGGCCTGGGCGCCGCTTAAGCAGCCCAGGCGCACCGCTTAGCGCCTAAGCGCGCCTTATCGGATGCGGACCCGTTTAGAACCGGGTGGATCCGCGTCCTTTCGCCCCGCCCTAACACCGCCCCCTTCCCCTCCCCCCCCCCCCCCCCCCCCCGATACCCCGAACCCCCATTTCGGCCATCCCTTCCACAGAGGTAGGGTTTGGGGGCTGTGGGTACAAGCCGGTGCCGCCATCCCCGCCATGCGCCAGCGCAGCCATGCCCGCCGATTGTTGTCGCCTTCACCATCGTCGTTGTCATCTAGTGAGGGTTGTAAGACAGGTTGGTGCTGCTTCTCTCTCTCACTCTCTCACTTTCTCTCTAATTTCTCTCACCCCCCGTGCAAGGCTCCGGAATCCCTCGCCGGCGTCGCCGCTGAAGCCGGTCACAGCTGCCACTGGTATCGTCTTTCCTCGCCATCGCCGTTGCCATCCGGTGAGTAACAGAATGCCGTCTTCCCTCGCCATCACCATCCGGAGTCCCTTCTTCACTATATATCTCTCTCTGTGTCCCCCCTCTGTTCTCTAATCTCTCTCTCCATCACTCTCTCTCACACTGTCTCACTCTATATACCTCTCTAGTCTCTCCCTGTTTCTCTCACTCTCTCTATCTCTCTCTCAGGGCCCCTCTCCGCACACACACACATGCACACAGCCACATGCTCTCTCTTTCTCTCACCCTCTCCTTGTTTCTCTCTCTCTCTCTCTCTCTCTCTCTCTCTCTCTCTCTCTCTCTCTATTTGTGTCAGGGCCGATGCCTCTCTGCACACCCACAAAGTTACACACACATGCATACAGTCACACACACTGTCTCTCATCCTCTACAATCTCTCTATCTCTCTGTGTGTGTCAGGGCCGAAGCTCTACCTACACAGTGCACACACAGAGAGTCTCACACATACAGTCACACACAATTAGTGCTATTTTTATACTAAAATTGGTTTTATTGCTATTTTTTATTTATGTTGATGAACCTACAGTTAATATTAATATATTTTAAGGAGGCGCCTAATTCGTCCCTTAAGCGTTGCTTAAGCGGCCGCCTAGACGCCTAAGTGCTTAGGCTCTCCGGAAACGCCTTGGGTCGCCTTGGCGCCTTGACAACTATGCCTGGAACTACCAAAATATCCACAAGGTTCTCCATTCATCAAAATTGAGAATCTGGACGTTGAAATGTAGATCATAGCCCAACCAATCCACTTTTGCTTGAAATGCATAACTCCCATGGTCTTTTGAATGCACAACCAGCTCACTCTATCATAAGTTTTATCAAAATCTAGCTTCAGTAACACCCCTTCTCTTCTATTACATTTTTTAGAAAAAATAGCTTCATGGGCAGCCAAGAAATTATCCAGAATATACCTCCCTTTTAGGAATGTAGATTGGTTTCTACTAATTACTTTCGTCAACACATTCTTCAACCTGTTGGCCATCACTTTAGTGATAATTTTGTAGCATCCATTCAAAAGACTAATAGGTCTATAATCTGACATTGTCTCAGCCCCTTCCCTCTTTGGAATAAGGACAATAAATGTTGCATTGAATTTTTTAATATTTATTCTTTTGCCTTGAAACTCTCCCATCACCTTCCTTAGATCATCTTTAATTGTGTCCTAGAAAAACTGATAGAAATCCATTGAAAATCCATCCGGCCCTGGAGATTCATTGGCATCGAAACTAAAAACAGCCCCTTTGACTTCTTCTTCTGTAAACGGACTGAACAGCTCGTTAGCCTAACTGTCCTCAATTTTGGGTAGTATACCCTCTAGAAGATGAGGTCTCCACCACTCATTTTCCTTAAAGAGTCTCTGATAAAACGTTATATTCTCAGCATCCACAACCTGATTATCAACTTTAACATGTTCAATTTTCAGAGATCTCCTCCTTGCACTAGCAACTGTATGGAAAAATCTAGTGTTTTTATCCCCCTCTCTTAACCATAGCTCCTTTGACCTTTGTTACCATCTGATCTCTTCTCTAAGCAGCCATTCATTGCATTCCTTCTTATATTTGATCAGTTCTTCATTATCCTCAACAGACAAGTCAAACGCATTAGCTTTGCCTTCCAATCATCTATTTTATGTAGAATATATGTCAGATAGAAGAGGCTTCTATGAAAATCTGAGCACTCCACCTTCTGATAGAAGGCCAATTATGAAATTGATGCGGAACGACTATCGACAATGGACTTCGAACTGCCGTAACGACCCGAGATCAGCAAGAATGCCACAATAGACAACAAATGATCATCAACTATCCCTCATGTCCATGAAAACCACTATGTTACTCAATCGCAAACGAGCTCAGGAATCGTCATTTCGCTATGATAAAATAAATAGGACCGTCAGTAGTGAGGACTACCGAGGTGCTAGGGCAACAACAACGCAGCTCAGTGTACTCAAATCAGGCCACGGAACGGGTTCTCGTACTCACAATCCAGCAGCAATAAATAAGCAAGTAGCTAGGATCCTAACTCACGTACACGGGAACAAATTTAACCATATAATAAACGGCAAATTGAATGGGATGAGATCCAATCCGCACTAACCGACCCACTGTCAAGTGGGGTCACGCTAAGAGAGAGAGGATCTGCGAATAGCCCGATGGCAAATCGAACGGGTGGAGCCTGCTGTACTGCGTTAGCGGCAGGCAAGGAGCGGCGGCACACTGGTTCAGAAGCAGGCAAAGTGGGTGCACAAGGGGCTTCGGCATTGTGGACCGGGCGTCGGGTACAGCCTCAAGGCGTTACAGACGATGTCGGGAATGAGCGTCAAGGCATGTGCGTGTACGCGGGGGTGTAGATGCCGAAGCGGGGGGGAGGGGATCGCGCAGACAAGTGTCGCGTGGCTCAGACTGCAGCGGTGTTAGGCGAGAGCGCCGCAGAGGCGGGCGCGTGGCGGTCGGGCGCGGAACGGGCGCGTGGCGGTCGGGCGCGGAACGCGCCCATCCTGTGGGGCATGAGCGACGAAGAGCGACGGCACGAATGCCGCAGGAGCACCGGGTGGACTGATGGGGCGCGGAAAGGGCACGTGGCAGCGGACTCCTGCGCGGACTCAGCGAGGCGGGCCAGAGGATGCGTAGCCCAAGCGTACAGGGTGCGTGGGTCTATGAGGCGCCTCGGGCGCTGCTGTGGAGGGGAAAAGGATAGCGAGAGAGAGAGAGGAAAGAGAGAGAAAGCGGGCGAGAGAGAGAGAAGAGTGTGTGTTGTAGGGTGAATAAAGCGACAGAAGGAATGATGGTGTCACAGGAGAGGGAAAGAGGAGAGGAAGAAGACAAAAGGGGAGAGGAGGGGCTTCACGCCCAACACACGTACGCACACAACTCTGTCGGCTTGGCAGAAATCTTTTTCATTAATCAATCATCAATGCCTCCAAACGAGGATTACAGGACTTTAAAGAAGCATGTAAACCCTAGTGAAGCCCTAATAGGGCCAATGACTAAAATGACCCTCTCTTACGATAAAAAAAAAGGCAAATTTCATGCAGAAAATATGAAAAAATAAAAAACAGATAATTGGGCCTCATAACAGGCCGTACATAAGTCCAAAATGTTTCCTCAACAATGGCAATACCAATCAATCCACAAACGGACCATCATCATGCTACAAAGACGCTGGAATCGCTATTGTCGTCCTCCTCCGACAGTAGACGCGGGTCGGGTCGAATCGGATCCATGCACGGGTGTCCTCACCAGAAATACTATGATCTGAGGTGTGTTACTGACAGCTAATAATTGATAATGACATACACTTCATTCTTATATTTATATAATAAAGAGTGCAATGAACACAAAGCATCCACAAAAGTAAAGAATATGACAACTATGATGGCATAGTTGTCAAGGCGGTATAGCGACCAAGGCATGCTGGGGGTCTCCGACCACCTAAGCACTTAGGCGTCCGCCTAGGCGCCCCCGCCTAGGCGTACACTTCAAAATAATATATTTTATATCACACTAATTTAGCATTAACATAAAAAATATGAAGAGAATAGCAATAATATCACCAATGCAACTGTCATCCTCTCTGTGATTCTACTGAATTTGCAGATCCATTCCGCAGATTTCATAATTCCTTTCCAGATTGGAGACAAAACTCTGAGATTTGGGTTGAAAATTCTGAATCTCCCACTGTTTGCATAATATATGTATGCCATAATCTCTTTCATAGGTGATTCTGCATCCAGCATTCTCCACAGCCATTTTCCTAATAAAGACAGATTCATAATGTTCAGATTTTTTACACCCAATCCACCATTTCTTCTTGGCCGACAGACTTTCTTCCATTGAACCAAAGGAATTTCATTTTTTTTTTCATTATTTCCTCCCCACAAAAAACCCCTTCTGATTTTGTCTATTCTTTTGATAACTATCTTGGGCATGATGAAAACTGACATGTAATATACAGGAATAGAAGAAAGGACAGAATTTAGGAGAGTCATCCTGCCTCCTAGGCTCAAATTCTTAGCCTTCCATTGTGATAATTTCCTATACAATTTGTTTACCATTGGTTCCCAGTCTGCAATTCTTGAAGATGTGTAATGAAGTGGTAATCCCAAATACACAGTCGGTAACCCTTCAATTCTGCATCCGAAAACCTGAGCACACTCTTTCAATTCTTCTTCCTGCATGTTAACTCCTATGATAGAAGTTTTATCAAAGTTGATTTGTAGCCCTGAGGTAAACTCAAATGATTTAAGTAAAAAAAGAAGCCTGTGTAACTGATCTGCCCCTCCTTCTAAGAATAAAAGAGTGTCATCTGCATATTGCAGATGAGATATACAAAGTCCAGAATTCAGCACTTTAACACCGTGGAACCAGTCTTGCTCTTCTGCCCTATGACACATGATACTTAAAATGTTTGCCACTAAGATGAAAAGATATGGAGATAGTGGATCTCCTTGCCTTAATCCTCTGGAGCTCCTGAAAAAACCTTCCACTCTTCCATTAATTAACATAGAGAAGACAGCGGTAGAAATACAATTCTTCAGAATTTGCACCCACTGATCAGGTTTTCAACCAAGTAAAACTCTAAGATTTAACTGAGCTGATTGTTGAACAAATTATTCCTTAATATTTTATCACAAAAGGACCCTGAGAGACATTTTGAGACTTCTTCAATGTGTAGGAAGGAATTTACAACTTCCTTAAGATGAACGATAGTTATCAGAATATGCAGGTAAATCATGCTAACAGCTAGCCCAAATCAAATCATGGTGGCATAAGACATCATTAAAAATAAAGAAAGTTTCTGTACTTCTGAAATAGTGGCATACATCAAGCTTCCAATTGAAGATAGTGCCAAAAGAATTACTGCTGAACATACTGTAACTTTCAAGAACATGCAAGGACTTCTTCAGCAAGAAGAACCAATTCAACATCATGGCATATTGTTGAATGCATTTCCTTTAACAAAACTAAGCTATCTTATAATAAGAAATTTCCTGTCGAGGTAATGAGTTATATCAAGTTTTCACCCACAAAAGAAAGACATAGCAACATTTTGGAATATAGACTTGATAACCTAAGTTAGACATAAACGGAGTAAGGCAAGAAGAAACATCAGTAGAAGCTTAAGATGTTTCGTGTTGCGTTTCTAACTTTTGATCCCTGTGAATGTATTAGTTTGGAAATGACTGTCCAAACTGGCATCAAAAGTAATATAAAAAAAGAGAAAGTGATGAATTTGACCTTGTTAACAGGTAAATTTTAATAAAACGAACAGAGAGAGGACAAAGGAGAGATACGGGGAAGAGAGAGCAGGAGACAAGAGGAGGCTCTCCATCGCTCCTTTCGCACTTGCACCCCCAAGCTAGGGCTATATATGACAGGTGGTGGAGCTGTGGCAGAAATGGTTTCGGTCATAATTGCCACATCATAGCACACTAGTCACAGAGTATGTCATTGGCATAACATGACGAGTGCATGTCGCTGCCCATGTGGGATTGCCCATTGGTGATGGCATCCTTTGCTTCAAATGTCGAGGTACTACAATTGCGCCAACAGAGCAGCCATCCCCAAAAGAGCACATTGTGCTTGGGTTCGAGGCTCACCAATCACTTAAAAGTCTGCCTGGGCAACTGGGTGGGCCACCTAGTCGACTCACAGTCCATTTCCGCCTAGGTGGAAACTGACTCATCCTCTTAATGAGATTCTCGTTAGACATCTTCTCCTCTTGTTCGAAGACCCTTATATCCCTACCAATAACTCATACATGGCCTTATAAATTGTCCTTCGTATAAATACATCTCATACATGTGTCATGCCCACGAGGGCCATGATGGAAAGTTCACTTCGTCTCCGCCTCTTTGTCTTCCTCACCTTCCCTACTATCAGCAACCAGTGAGGACTGCAGCTATGTTGAGACCTCCCTCATCCACGAAAACTGCAACCCGTGATAGCCACGGAATCGAAGAGAGGATCCTTTCATGTTTGTAGATGGTGGCATAGTGTCTCATGTTTGATGATATATTATTCTTCAAAGCATAGCTATCGACTTGCAACAAATCAAGATTTACAATTGAGTAAGATTCTTCATGATACTCTTTACAGGTGAATATGAGATGTTTATAGTTACTAGTGTCATCAATTAAGATAGGGCATATATAAGGAATTCAAAAAAAGAGGTCCAGGAAACAACAACTGCCTTCGCATTAAGGCACCCGTGCTTAGGCAGTCAACCTAGGCAGCAAGGAGATTGGAGGCTCATTGCCAAGGTGCTCATCACTAGGGACAACCTGGACAGCTTTATTAAGCAGAGCAGCTATATCCAGACCTAATCGAAACTATCAAAAGATGTGGAATTGTGGATTGAGCAAGCTGATAGCAACGCATCTCTTGCCGTCAACGGCAGCAGTGTCTACTCTTGGTTCAGGAATAGGACCCTGAAGGTGTGTAGTGCCTCTGACCTCTAGTGCATGGAGTCCACTAGAGCACACAACGCCATCAACATGCTCACCATATGCAGGTGCTAGGATCAATGCATGGGAGTGAGCAAAGGGCTCACACTGCCCGAAGGGGTTGATGGAGGACCATAGAGGTGCAGTGTGGAATGTGGTGTTGGTGCCAAATGATGGCAGGATGGTCTATGACAACAGATCAAACAGGCAGGTGATAGGGATGGGAGTGTTGGGACTAGGGAGTGGAAGCTGGTATTCAACCTAAAGGCTCACAGCATGCCCACATTGTGCTTGTACTCCGTCAGCAGGCTCCTCTATGGCAGATAGGAGCACCGGTGTGTGAACGTGTGCAGCCGTGGAAAGGTAGAGATTGAGCAAGGTTGAGTTGTGCAGGCCCTTTCTCTCTCGCCCTTAACAAACAGCATCCAATGGTAAGGGATTAAAATAATAAATTTAAGTTTTTAAAAGCATTTCTAAATCACGAAGTTGCAAGGATTTTATTTCCAAAGACATATGGCTATAAGGACTTAAAAAACTAAAACGCCCTTTCTTATTCCAATCTAAGGACTCCATACAGCCACAGAACTGAATACTTACATTGTGCAAAGCACGCCGCTGAAGAATATTATATAGTTCCACTGGTTTACAATAAACAGAAAGACTTTCTTCGGCAGCAAGTGCCTCTTCAGGACTCAAGTGGATGCGGGAGTTCTGGCGGCACATTTGATCCGCAGTCCTGGAACGGCTGCAGCTGAAACAAAAATTCATGCACCATTGAGGCATTCAATATACAAAAGCAGGTTTACTGATCATAGAGTCCACAGAATGTTAACATGAAGCAGGAAAATGCTCAACGACCCAACAATCTCGCCCACAAGCTTGTTTGGCAATTTTAGCCCATTAACAACAAATGGAAGTTGATTTATGAAAAGGCGATGAATCATACATACGTTGTTTCACGAGCCACCAAGGGTAACCCAGGCATTCTTCCCCGTCAATTTCTGGAGACAGAGCAAACTCATGCCTCTCCCCAGCCTGCTGATGAGAATCAGAGAGTGGCCTGCTGAGACCACCACACTTTGCCCTATTTCTCCATCTTCGCACCAGCAGTGCCAAGCTCAAATGGGGATATCCGACAGATTCCTAATGATTTCGTCAATAAAGAGAAAAACGTCAGATAAACAGTCCAATGGGAAGCTCATTCACTTGTACAATCTTAAGAAAACACAGAGATCAAAGAAAAAGAAAATCCCCTGCCCACCCTACGAAAAAGAAGAACGAATTACCCATGTTTCGGGCACGCCAAAACACGAAACTTAATTCGACAAAGAGCTCTTCCATCATCCCTCCCACAAGATACACACACCACACTCTACCCAAATCCGCAAGACAGCAAGAGAGAACAAGGGCTTTTCACAAGACCAGACCAGACCAGACCTGACCTGATCTGCAGTAAAGGGGGCTTCGCAATTGAAACGAACGAAAGGAGACAAAGGAAAGAACGGCCTCGCTAGGCGTAGCTAAGCGGAAACAAATGGCACGGAGAAAGAAGAAAGGAGCATTTTTTTGCCCTTACCAAGTTCCTGACCAGGGTAGCAGCGGCAAATTTGAAACGTTTGGAGGGGGCGAAGAGAGCTAGCGTACCACTGCCCTAGCGGCTACAAGGAGAATGACTACTGACAACGTCGGATACATGGAAGAGGACAAGTTTGGGTGCTGGTTGCTGGGGATTTTACACTCCTGGACGAGAGAAGGAAAAGACGCCTCTCTCTCTCTCTCAAGCAAGGGCCACGAAAACAAAACAAAAATAAATATAAGTAAATAAAGTACGCCGCTTCTTCGTGCTCCAGGGCGGCACCTCCAACGAATTCGCTCACGCCACCACCAGGCCGGGCGCCCTCGTTTGGACTTCGGATCCTTTCTAGTTAGCGGGGCGGGTCTGCGGACCCACGATTCGAGGACTGTCAGCGATTGTGATCTTACTCTCCTGATTAAGGATATTGATCGAGGAATAAATAGGATCTTGTTGCAGGCTATAGTTGTCGAGGCGCCAAGGCAACCTAAGGTGTTCGCGGAGAGCCTAAGCGCTTAGGCACTACTTAAGTGGTGATTTAGAACATATATAAAATATATATTATTATTAATCATGAGTTTATAAATATAAAAAATAAAAATAATTAAATTAATTTTAATGTGAAAATTAAAAATAATTAATTTATAATGAGATAATTGACTTGAAAATATAGGAAATAAATCAATCACAATAAATATTAAAATTGAAACAAATTAATATATCATGAAATAATTCATTTAGATAATTAGATTGAATAAATAGGAACAACCCAATTATGATATAATTGAAATAATTAATCTACAGTCTTATGAATTAATTCAAGCATATAAAAATTAAGAACACATCAATTAAATAATCAAATCTTTAAGATGAGATGTACTAACCTGAGATTTTTTGACTTCTTTAATAAAACTTACAACCATGGTTACACAATACACATAAAACAAATATTAGAATTCTAAAAAATATCACTACAAACAATCTACATCTGTAAATCAAACGTGACAATAAAATATCTAGATAACTACAACAAACATTAAGGGAAAATAAAGACCACACACAGTCACATAACTATAATTTAAAGTTTAGAGAGTACATCATCTACTTAAAATTAAAAGTTCTCATAAAATCCTAAATCTTGAATTCAAATATTGCTTCTTCAAAAGTCATATCAACATCTTCATTACCATAATCTCTATCACCAGAGTCTTCACCCTCACCGCCTGACTCCCATGGAGCATCATCATCATCTATCTCTTCTTCTTCTAGCCATTCATTTTCCTGTTGATTTTCCTCTCATACTTGTGCTTTGTTTCTTGTGGGTCTTTCGTATGATGCTTCCATAGCAATGTCAACATATGTCCATGTCAAATATATATCCTCATGAACTAAATTTGAAGATCCTTTACTCATCCACTCACTCCCCCAATCTAAATTAACGAAGCAAATATGATCATATTTATGTGGATGATTTTTCCTTTCTTTAAACCTCTCATACAAACGACGATTATACTGAACAAATATAAGATCGTTCAATCTTTTATGCTCCAAATGGTTCATCTTCTTGATACGAATCTATATGAATTCACAATTAATAAAGAGAAAATAAAAATATATGAGAATTAATAATCAAATAAAATTTAAAAAAATACATAAGAATTCATAAAACATACAAACTCAAATGTGCTATAATTGGGTTCACACCCAGAAGAATTACAGCAAAGACCTAATATCCTCAAAGCAAGGTCCCTCAACTCTAGCGTCTCCCCACCGTATTGAATCTACCATTCAGCTATCATAAGAATGACATGTTAAAACATTTTATTAAAAAAAAATATTGATTAAATGCAGTAGTAAATCAATACTTACTTGGCAATCTCCTCCTACGAGCTCTTTTTGCCATATCCTTTATAAAAAATCCTTTTTCATTCATGTATGATAAAATCTGATCATTTATCTTATCTTATACTACAAGATCCAGCACCATTTTTTCAAGGCAAGTAGCAAATCTACTTTCAAACTTGCCAATTGAAGAACGATCTTTCTCCTTCGCATCAAAATACAACTTGGGATTTAGAAAAAAACCCACTGCATGCAAAGGACGGTGCATTTGATCTGCTCATCTTATCAAGAATCTTCAATATATACTAAAATTTTGATATTTTACCTCCAAAATTTTCAATAATCCGCTCTCTAGCATACTTTATGGCAACATAAATGTATCCCATAGTAGGTTTTTCATCTCCATCAACTAACTTTAGCACTTGCAATATTGGTTGAGAGGCCCTCAAGATGTCTTCAACAGCATGTCAAAACCTCACCTGAAATACAATGCTTGTTACATTCTTCCCTGCATTTGTTGTTTCCCAAACACTCATATGCCAAGCCTCCGAAGTGAACAACCTACGAAGAGCTATTTTTATTTCATCATCATTCAACCTTTCAAGGGTAAGAAAAGCAGCAGAAAATCTAGTAACCCCACATCTGACCAATTCTCTACCCTTTGTTTCCTTTCTCATGTAATCAAGAAGCCGGGTGTGAGTGTAAATGTGTAAGTTGTCAACTTCTTTGCCTTTGAAATTACACCCTCATAGGCCTTTAATTTGCCAATGTCTTCTAACATAAGATCCAAGCAGTGAACAACACAAGGAGTCCAAAATAATCTTCTTCTTTTTTCCATCAACACTCTCTTACCGCAACATTATATGATGCATTGTCAGTTACCACTTGTAATACATTCTCTTCTCCAATCTTTGCAACCATCATATCCATCAACTCAAACATTTTAATAGTATCCTCCTTCTCAGATGATGCATCAATAGACTCCATAAAGTAAGTCCCTTCAGGACAATTCACTAGGAAGTTAATTAACTTCTTTGGCCTCTTATCAGTCCACCCATCACACATAATTGTACAACCATATGTCTTCCAATGCTTATGATATTGAATATACGTACCTTGTGTTTCCTCTACCATTCTTTTCAGAGGAAGTACTTTCAACATATGATAACTTGGGGGTTTATATCCCGGCCCATATCGATCAACAACTTCTATCATCAATTTAAAAGTCCGTAATCGAACTGCATTAAATGATAAACCACCCTCATAGAACCAAGTTGATACATACTTATCAGCCTTTGCTTTTTCTTCCTTCTTCCATCTATTCTCCAATGTATTTTGAATTTTGTTCCCACTTCTTCTTGCATCAACAAAGTCCTCAACACTCATTCTTGCAAAACTATCCATTGGACCTTTGATTTGAGTGTGAGACTTTAATTGCTTTTCATCCCCTGAGCTCTTTGGTATTATTGAAGAAGAACCCTTTTCCGACCTATTAGTAGGTTGACTAGGTTCCTCTTGTTGTGTGTCATCATCACCGTCAAGCTCTCCTTCAACTTGAAGACTTGGACTTGGCTTTCTCTTCTTATTTTTGTTCATCCAATTAAGTATTTCTGAAGCAATGTCCGTACTAGTATTTAGACATTTCTTTACATCGCTGAAACCACCTATAAGGTGTTCTTTTTGTCTCTTAATGCCGCCATTAGTGACCCATCCACAAAGTTCACACTTGATCTTGTTCTTGTCAAATTCGTTCGGCCAATAAGCATACTTCCAACCCGGATCTTGCGAGTTTGCCTTCTTTTGCAACTATGTCTCAGTTGTGGAACTACTATCGCTTGCCATGCCTACACACAAAAAGATATACAAAATGAAACTAATAAATTAATGTGTTTGTGTGTGTGTGTGTGAGAGAGAGAGAGAGAGAGTGGAGAAAGAGAGAGGGATTGTGTGTGTGTCTATGTATGTGTGTGCCATGTGAGGAGTTGGGACTGGGGATAGACTACAGAGGACTGTCTGTGTGACAGAGAGAGAGAGAGAGTGGAGTGTGTGACAGTGTGAGTGTGAGTGAGCAATGTGTGACAGTGTGAGAGAGAGTGGAGAGAGACAGAGGGATTCGGCCCTGTGTGCAATGTGCGACTGTGTGTGTGTTAGACAGATAGAGAGAGTGGACTGTGGGAGTGAGAGAGAGAGAGAGAAAGAGTGAGATTGAGAGAGAGAGAGAGAGAGAAAGAGTGAGATTGAGAGAGAGAGAGTGGAGTGTGCGGGTAAGACAGGGAATGCAGCGTGTGTGTGTGACTCTGTGTGTGTGAGACAGAGAGAGAGTGGACTGTGTGTGTGTGTCATGTGACAAAGAGAGAGAGAGAGAGAGAGGAGTGTGGACTGTGTGTGTATGTGATAGAGAGAGAGAGAGAGTGGAGTGTGTGACAGTGTGAGTGAGAGAGTGGAGTGTGTGACAGAGGACTTTGGCCCTGTGTGTAGTGTGCTCTGTGAGAGAGAGAGAGAAAAAGAGAGAGAGGGAGTGGACCGTGTGTGTGAGACAGAGAGGGCTTCGGTCCTATCTTTGTGAGAGAGAGAGCCGAGAGGAGTCACCGGATGCGGCGGCGGCTTCAGCTCGGCGACAGAGGGGGGCGAAGGAGGATGGCGTTGATCGACGGCGGAGGGGAGCGAAGGAGGATGGCCGATAGCGGCAGGCTTCAGCTCGACGTCGGCGGTGTCGGCATGTGTTGATTGACGGCGATAGTTGGCTGTGTCGGCGACAGTCGGATCGGAGGGGGGGCGAACCCTAGCTCGCTGCTCGCGTAGATCATCGGGGGTGAGGGACGAAGGGGGCGGGTGTCGTCGAGGGTCGGGCATGAGCTGTGCTCGCTTTAGAGGTTAACGGGCAGGAGGGCGGGCACGGGTAAACGGGTTTAAGTTACGAGCATAACGGGCGGTGGGCTTAAGTTACGGGCGAAGGCTAACTAGCCGATTTAATGGGCCGAACTGGACAAGCGGCCGCCTTGAGCGGGCTGCCTGGGCCGCCTTTCATATAGGCCCATGTAGGGGTGTGCACGCTTTGGTTCGGTTCGGTTTTGGAGGAAATTTCTCCAAACCGAACCGAACCGAATTGTCACTTGAAATCGAACCGAAATTTTATGTTTTATTCATATTAAATATAAATATGTGTATTTAATATTAAAATCAAATTTTAAAAATACAGATTTATAGATAAATATGTATATGATACTAAAATATTAAAATATTTATATATAATATTAATATAAGATATTTATTTATTTAAAAATTGATTTATTCGGTTTTTCAGTTCGGTTCGGTTTCACAACTTTGTCAAATCGAACCGAACCAAACCAAATCACTTGGTTCGGTTTGAACCGAATTATGCATACCCCTAGGCCCATGAAAGGCGCCCAAACACCTAGCTATAGTGCCAGCACCTATACGCCTAGGCGCCGCTTAGGCGAACGCCTTAGCGGCGCCTTGACAACTATGTTGCAGGCACTCTAGAATTCACCTCCGACCTAATGATTTTGCTGGAACGCCTTAGCGGTGCCTTGACAACTATGTTGCAGGCACTCTAGAATTCACCTCCGACCTGATGATTTTGCTGGAACTGCATTGGTGAAGCACTGAATTTGCCATAAATGGATAAGCCTTGTCTAGGAACACTTTAGGGACATTAAATTTGAAAAGTGTTTAGATTTTAAAAAGAATCGTATCTTCATCTCCTGAATTCAAGTTTTAAGAGAAGTTGTTTACTTTTCATAATTTCATTTGGAAAGATCATGATAACTCAAATCGGAAGACACATCAAAAAATATTTTTATTCTCATATTACTCCCTTTTAAGAACTTTAGGAAGAGAAAAAGAGAAAGAAAGAGGGTGTTACTCTTTAGAATCTCCTCATATCCTATTTTCAAAAGATACGTCAAGAATAAAAAAGATGCCCTTTTTTAATGTGGGACAAACTTCGAATTCTGGATTATTTGTTTGAAAAAATATTTGGCACTTTTCAAATTCATGCCGAGTCTAAGATAGAATTGTTCCCAAACGAGGATTAGATTGAACAAGAGATGAGAAACGCATATTTGAGGACTACAGTGTTGGGTTCTCGTGTTTCTCCGGATTTCCCGCACAGCGGAAATGAAAGATAAAGCGGAGATCCATTCCCGTTTCGAAAAAACTAAAACGCGCAAGCGTCCAACCTCTAACGGAGTCCACGCGATCCTCTTCGCGACGGATATCCTCACGTTCCTCGTTCTTCGCAGCCCACGAAACCTCCGCCGATCGCCGCAACGCACGGACGATTTCCCGTCGAACGGGAATCGAAGAAGCGGCGGAGCAGATCCGGATATGTCTGGGACGCCAGAGAGAGAGAGAAATAGAGGAGGGGCGGCTAGGGTTAGCAGCAGCTTGGCATGCTCAGCTCGTTCGCTATGTTTTATACTAATCACGTGATTTTTCATAAAAATCCTCAATTTATATAAAACCCACTTATTTATCCATCGCCTTGAGAATCATTTGCGTGTGACCCTCTAGGCCCAATTACCAGTCCGGTTAATAGCCCAGTGACTCCTCACTGACTTTATTAATTAATTAATAACTCTTTATTAATTAACTAATCAATCGAATTGATGTCACACATAGAATTCGACCGGGCCTCTGATCACGTTGGGTGCCAAGCAACACCGCGAGAACTCGGAAGGTATCGGGGTTAAGTAACCCACTCTTGGAACCTTTCCGTCGACAGTTATCGCGTAGATATAATCTTTCATTCGTACAATGCTCTCGAGTCAACTCAGGGTATGGCGTGCGGTCAAACCCTAACCGGTCGACTCACTTGGATTGGATGCCGCTGATGAATATCGGAAAACTCCTTTCCCGATATTATCGTTCGCCCTGGCCAGGGACTTCCGCGCATCCTTCCTAGAACATTTTCTCTCTAAGTACTGAGAGCGAATGATTCCTTATTGACGCACAATTCCCTTCGACGATATTCCGCTGTACCCAATCCTTGGCTGTTTAGAATCCCGTGGTTAGAGATTCGTAAACCAAGGTCAAAGCACATAAGTCCACCGTTAAGGTGTCCTTGGTGTCTTAGGTCCGAGGACCATCCACGCAACTGCGACAATAGAATCAAGTTGTTGACAGTGAGGTACAATACCATCCAGCGATTCAATCGGATCAGTTCAGTGAACTCATTCTCCAATGAGCACCTACAGATTCGCCTTAGTGTCTCCACACAAGTGACTTATGAGATCAGTCACCCTCATCATATGAGCAGGAGTAATCTGTACTAGTCTAACCGGATATCCGATGTCCTTCTCGGATATCCTCCGACTATGAACGATTAAGAATATGTGTATTTAAGTGATCAGTCTCATTAGTATGATCTCATCATAATCTGATCACTATCGCACATATTCGCGGACTTCATTATGAGACGATAATTAATACGATTTACACATAATGAATATTATGCCATTATATTAATAAATGAACAAGATTTACATAGTCAGATTGGCTTGTAAGCCACCTAAAACTAACAATCTCCCACTTTGACTAAAGCCAATCACCTTTATACAGTAGGCCTATAGACTCTAGTTGACGCTTAAACACAATTTGAGCCAATGGCTTTTTTAGTGGATCTGCTACATTGTCGACGAATGGAACTCTTTCCACTACTATATCTCCTCTGAATATGATTTCTCTGATAAAATGAAAGCGCCTCATAATATGCTTCGATTTTTGATGAGACCGTGGCTCTTTCGCTTGCGCAATCGCTCCATTGTTGTCGCACAACAGCGAAATATGTTCAAAGATACTGGGAACTACGCCGAGGACGGTGATGAATTTCTTCAACCACACTACTTCCTTGGCGGCTTCAGCTGCAGCAATGTACTCAGCTTCAGTCATCGAATCTGCAGTGGTTACTTGCTTGGAACTCTTCCAGCACACTGCGCCTCCGTTCAAAGTAAATACGAATCCAGATGTAGACTTGCTATCATCTGGATCTGACTGGAAACTCGAGTCAGTAAAGTCTCGCAGTTTCAAGCCACCTACTCCATAGACAAAAAACATATCCTTAGTTCTTCTTAAGTACTTAAGGATACATTTCACTACCTTCCAGTACTCTTCGCTTGGATTAGCCTGAAATATGCTCGTAACACTTAGAGCAAATGCAACATCAGGCCGTGTACATAGCATGGCGTACATGATAGATCCTATGGCAGAGGCATAGGGTATTCTATCCATGAATGCCCTCTCATTAGGAGTCTTAGGAGACTGCACCTTTGAGAGATTAATTCCATGTCTCATCAGTATGAGACCTTTCTTGGAATTTTCCATGCCAAACCTTTTGACTATGGTTTCTATGTACACGGATTGGGTCATTCTAAGCATCCTCTTTGATCTATCTCTATAGATCCGTATTCCTAATACGTAGGATGCTTCTCCCAAATCCTTCATGGTGAAGTTTTTCGACAGCCAGGTCTTTGCTGATGACATCATAGCTACATCATTCCCAATGAGTAGTATGTCATCTACGTAAAGGCTCTCTTCTATTTACAAGTAATTCTAGAATTATTGTAATCTGATCGAGGCAACTGAGGAAGGAGCGAGGACGATCCACAGTTGCAACCAGGAAGGCGAAAAGATGAAGATCCTTTGCCTATGTGTTTGCAGGTTATCTAATATAATTGTTGTGTTAGATTGTGTGTGCGTTTGACTGTTGGCTCCAGTCAAATCCACTGTGCTATCCATAACCACACTAATGACATGTGTGTGATGCATTGTTTTTAATGTTTGATCGTGAATCAAAGCATATATAGTATTTAGTAAATATATATGATATGTTTATATACTATCACCTAGGAGAGACAAAGATAAAAGTTATCTAAATACCATCATCTAAACTCTAAGCCGTAACGCGAGTAGTTAAGAACTTACCGCGTGGTCTACCATCGTTATAGTCATAGGATTCGAATCACTTTAGGCAGGTTTGTTGTGCTATCCATAAGGCCTACTTAATTGGGGGGAGAAACTGTGGCTATGGCATTAGATGCCTATATGATCGGGGTAGAGGAACCATGTTGCTTTGTTGTGCTATCCACAAGGACTGCATGCAAATCTATGTTCGTCGCATAACGATAGTTAGCTTAGACCAGAATTAGTGGTTTATTGTACTATCCACAAGGCCATTAAATCTCTGTGGACCGAAGCTATGATCAGATATTGCAAGGAGTTGCAAATCCCATGAGTTGGGTGCTCTTTGATTGTATTACAGTTTGTTGTGCTATACACAAGGCTGTAATGCAAGTCATTGAGATTCTGATCCCCACTAGGAGACTGTCGACGTCTCCCGTTCTGTATAACTGAGGGTTATACAATCCGTCGAAAATTAGTGGGAGTTAAAACTTGAACAAAAGACCATGTCTTGTTTTAATTTTAATAATTGAACACATGCTAAATAAATTTAACTTATCTCCTGTAGGGAACTGTGTCGTCGAATAACCCACTCCGCGGCATACTTGATGCCCTTTTGACTTACCTGATCTACTCAGATTGGCTCAGACACTTGAAGAATGTCTTCAGATCTGAGCAGATTGCCTACACCCTTGATGTTGATCATCTTGCTGAATCGGCATTAGATGCCTCTGAGACAGAGATGATCGCATACGATAAAAGATCAAAGGGCAAAGGCAAAATAGTAGTAAAGGGTGACCGCTTATACTGTAAGCAGTATGGTCACTGGAAGAGGAACTGTAAGGAGTTTCTTAACGATAAAGCTCATGGAAAGGTGAAGCTATATAAAGCTTCAAATATCTATATGATAGATATCAACTTATCAGTTAGAGATTCCACATCTTGGGTATTGGATACCGGATGTGCTTCTCATATCTGTCATGTTGCGCAGATGCTGACAAATAAGCACAAGCTGAGACAAGGCGAGGTGGAATTGAGGCTAGGAAACGACGCAAAAGTTGCGGCGATTGCTGTTGGGACAGCAAACCTCAAGCTTCCATCAGGAGACGTCTTACTATTAGAAGATTGTTATTATGTTCCTAGTATAATAAAGAACATCATATCAATATCTTGTTTGGACAAGATAGGATATAGGTTGACTATTGAAAATAGAAGTTGTTCGATTTATTATGATAATAAATCAATAGCTTCGGCATCTTTAGTCAACGGTCTATATCTTTTAGATGTTTCTTATTATAATCTTCATATTGACAATGCTCTTAAGAAGAGTAAGAATTGTGTGAATCAAGCCTACATGTGGCATTGTAGACTTGGACACATTGGAGAAAGCAGGCTGTAAAAGTTGCACCGACTATTTAACAGCATTCGATTATGAATCGTTTGCGACATGTGAATCGTTTGCGACATGGAAAGGTAGGAAACCAAAATTTAAACATGTTAAAGTCTGGGGTTGTCCTGCTAATGTAAAGAGGCATAATCTAGACAAGTTGGAATCACGAACTGATAAATGCAGGTTTGTGGGATATTCAACGGAAACCTTTGGATACTATTTTTACCATCCTGGTGAACAAAATGTGTTTGTCGCCAGGAAAGCTGTATTCATGGAAGAGGAATACCTTCTCCAGGAGGACAGTGGGAGTAAAATAGTACTGGAAGAGGTTCCAGATCCCCAAACAGCTGTGTTATCATTAGATGAGATATTAGTTTATGAATATGTGCAGCCCACGAAACCTCCGCCGATCGCCGCAACGCACGGACGATTTCCCGTCGAACGGGAATCGAAGAAGCGGCGGAGCAGATCCGGATATGTCTGGGACGCCAGAGAGAGAGAGAAATAGAGGAGGGGCGGCTAGGGTTAGCAGCAGCTTGGCATGCTCAGCTCGTTCGCTATGTTTTATACTAATCACGTGATTTTTCATAAAAATCCTCAATTTATATAAAACCCACTTATTTATCCATCGCCTTGAGAATCATTTGCGTGTGACCCTCTAGGCCCAATTACCAGTCCGGTTAATAGCCCAGTGACTCCTCACTGACTTTATTAATTAATTAATAACTCTTTATTAATTAACTAATCAATCGAATTGATGTCACACATAGAATTCGACCGGGCCTCTGATCACGTTGGGTGCCAAGCAACACCGCGAGAACTCGGAAGGTATCGGGGTTAAGTAACCCACTCTTGGAACCTTTCCGTCGACAGTTATCGCGTAGATATAATCTTTCATTCGTACAATGCTCTCGAGTCAACTCAGGGTATGGCGTGCGGTCAAACCCTAACCGGTCGACTCACTTGGATTGGATGCCGCTGATGAATATCGGAAAACTCCTTTCCCGATATTATCGTTCGCCCTGGCCAGGGACTTCCGCGCATCCTTCCTAGAACATTTTCTCTCTAAGTACTGAGAGCGAATGATTCCTTATTGACGCACAATTCCCTTCGACGATATTCCGCTGTACCCAATCCTTGGCTGTTTAGAATCCCGTGGTTAGAGATTCGTAAACCAAGGTCAAAGCACATAAGTCCACCGTTAAGGTGTCCTTGGTGTCTTAGGTCCGAGGACCATCCACGCAACTGCGACAATAGAATCAAGTTGTTGACAGTGAGGTACAATACCATCCAGCGATTCAATCGGATCAGTTCAGTGAACTCATTCTCCAATGAGCACCTACAGATTCGCCTTAGTGTCTCCACACAAGTGACTTATGAGATCAGTCACCCTCATCATATGAGCAGGAGTAATCTGTACTAGTCTAACCGGATATCCGATGTCCTTCTCGGATATCCTCCGACTATGAACGATTAAGAATATGTGTATTTAAGTGATCAGTCTCATTAGTATGATCTCATCATAATCTGATCACTATCGCACATATTCGCGGACTTCATTATGAGACGATAATTAATACGATTTACACATAATGAATATTATGCCATTATATTAATAAATGAACGAGATTTACATAGTCAGATTGGCTTGTAAGCCACCTAAAACTAACAATCTCCCACTTTGACTAAAGCCAATCACCTTTATACAGTAGGCCTATAGACTCTAGTTGACGCTTAAACACAATTTGAGCCAATGGCTTTTTTAGTGGATCTGCTACATTGTCGACGAATGGAACTCTTTCCACTACTATATCTCCTCTGAATATGATTTCTCTGATAAAATGAAAGCGCCTCATAATATGCTTCGATTTTTGATGAGACCGTGGCTCTTTCGCTTGCGCAATCGCTCCATTGTTGTCGCACAACAGCGAAATATGTTCAAAGATACTGGGAACTACGCCGAGGACGGTGATGAATTTCTTCAACCACACTACTTCCTTGGCGGCTTCAGCTGCAGCAATGTACTCAGCTTCAGTCATCGAATCTGCAGTGGTTACTTGCTTGGAACTCTTCCAGCACACTGCGCCTCCGTTCAAAGTAAATACGAATCCAGATGTAGACTTGCTATCATCTGGATCTGACTGGAAACTCGAGTCAGTAAAGTCTCGCAGTTTCAAGCCACCTACTCCATAGACAAAAAACATATCCTTAGTTCTTCTTAAGTACTTAAGGATACATTTCACTACCTTCCAGTACTCTTCGCTTGGATTAGCCTGAAATATGCTCGTAACACTTAGAGCAAATGCAACATCAGGCCGTGTACATAGCATGGCGTACATGATAGATCCTATGGCAGAGGCATAGGGTATTCTATCCATGAATGCCCTCTCATTAGGAGTCTTAGGAGACTGCACCTTTGAGAGATTAATTCCATGTCTCATCAGTATGAGACCTTTCTTGGAATTTTCCATGCCAAACCTTTTGACTATGGTTTCTATGTACACGGATTGGGTCATTCTAAGCATCCTCTTTGATCTATCTCTATAGATCCGTATTCCTAATACGTAGGATGCTTCTCCCAAATCCTTCATGGTGAAGTTTTTCGACAGCCAGGTCTTTGCTGATGACATCATAGCTACATCATTCCCAATGAGTAGTATGTCATCTACGTAAAGGCTCTCTTCTATTTACAAGTAATTCTAGAATTATTGTAATCTGATCGAGGCAACTGAGGAAGGAGCGAGGACGATCCACAGTTGCAACCAGGAAGGCGAAAAGATGAAGATCCTTTGCCTATGTGTTTGCAGGTTATCTAATATAATTGTTGTGTTAGATTGTGTGTGCGTTTGACTGTTGGCTCCAGTCAAATCCACTGTGCTATCCATAACCACACTAATGACATGTGTGTGATGCATTGTTTTTAATGTTTGATCGTGAATCAAAGCATATATAGTATTTAGTAAATATATATGATATGTTTATATACTATCACCTAGGAGAGACAAAGATAAAAGTTATCTAAATACCATCATCTAAACTCTAAGCCGTAACGCGAGTAGTTAAGAACTTACCGCGTGGTCTACCATCGTTATAGTCATAGGATTCGAATCACTTTAGGCAGGTTTGTTGTGCTATCCATAAGGCCTACTTAATTGGGGGGAGAAACTGTGGCTATGGCATTAGATGCCTATATGATCGGGGTAGAGGAACCATGTTGCTTTGTTGTGCTATCCACAAGGACTGCATGCAAATCTATGTTCGTCGCATAACGATAGTTAGCTTAGACCAGAATTAGTGGTTTATTGTACTATCCACAAGGCCATTAAATCTCTGTGGACCGAAGCTATGATCAGATATTGCAAGGAGTTGCAAATCCCATGAGTTGGGTGCTCTTTGATTGTATTACAGTTTGTTGTGCTATACACAAGGCTGTAATGCAAGTCATTGAGATTCTGATCCCCACTAGGAGACTATCGACGTCTCCCGTTCTGTATAACTGAGGGTTATACAATCCGTCGAAAATTAGTGGGAGTTAAAACTTGAACAAAAGACCATGTCTTGTTTTAATTTTAATAATTGAACATCTGCTAAATAAATTTAACTTATCTCCTGTAGGGAACTGTGTCGTCGAATAACCCACTCCGCAGCATACTTGATGCCCTTTTGACTTACCTGATCTACTCAGATTGGCTCAGACACTTGAAGAATGTCTTCAGATCTGAGCAGATTGCCTACACCCTTGATGTTGATCATCTTGCTGAATCGGCATTAGATGCCTCTGAGACAGAGATGATCGCATACGATAAAAGATCAAAGGACAAAGGCAAAATAGTAGTAAAGGGTGACCGCTTATACTGTAAGCAGTATGGTCACTGGAAGAGGAACTGTAAGGAGTTTCTTAACGATAAAGCTCATGGAAAGGTGAAGCTATATAAAGCTTCAAATATCTATATGATAGATATCAACTTATCAGTTAGAGATTCCACATCTTGGGTATTGGATACCGGATGTGCTTCTCATATCTGTCATGTTGCGCAGATGCTGACAAATAAGCACAAGCTGAGACAAGGCGAGGTGGAATTGAGGCTAGGAAACGACGCAAAAGTTGCGGCGATTGTTGTTGGGACAGCAAACCTCAAGCTTCCATCAGGAGACGTCTTACTATTAGAAGATTGTTATTATGTTCCTAGTATAATAAAGAACATCATATCAATATCTTGTTTGGACAAGATAGGATATAGGTTGACTATTGAAAATAGAAGTTGTTCGATTTATTATGATAATAAATCAATAGCTTCGGCATCTTTAGTCAACGGTCTATATCTTTTAGATGTTTCTTATTATAATCTTCATATTGACAATGCTCTTAAGAAGAGTAAGAATTGTGTGAATCAAGCCTATATGTGGCATTGTAGACTTGGACACATTGGAGAAAGCAGGCTGTAAAAGTTGCACCGACTATTTAACAGCATTCGATTATGAATCGTTTGCGACATGTGAATCGTTTGCGACATGGAAAGGTAGGAAACCAAAATTTAAACATGTTAAAGTCTGGGGTTGTCCTGCTAATGTAAAGAGGCATAATCTAGACAAGTTGGAATCACGAACTGATAAATGCAGGTTTGTGGGATATTCAACGGAAACCTTTGGATACTATTTTTACCATCCTGGTGAACAAAATGTGTTTGTCGCCAGGAAAGCTGTATTCATGGAAGAGGAATACCTTCTCCAGGAGGACAGTGGGAGTAAAATAGTACTGGAAGAGGTTCCAGATCCCCAAACAGCTGTGTTATCATTAGATGAGATATTAGTTTATGAATATGTTCAGGTACGTACAAATGAGCTTCGTAGATCTGGTAGATTACCTAGACCACCCGAACAATATGTGGGACATATCGCTGAGGATGAGTCTAAGGTAAAATATAATGAGGATGATGATCCTAAAACCTACCAGGAGGCCATAGAAGGCCCAGAAGCCGGGAAATGACGAGAAGCCATGAACTCAGAAATCCAGTCTATATACACCAACCAAGTTTGGAACTTGGAGGACTTGCCTGAGGGTATTGTACCCATCGGATGTAAGTGGATCTTTAAGAAAAAGATCGATGTTGATGGACGGATCGATACTTATAAGGAAAGGTTGGTGACAAAGGGATATAGTCAAAGGCAAGGAATTGACTATGGCGAGACTTTCTCACCAGTTGCCATGATAAAATCGATCAGAGTTCTACTCGCCATTGCTGCACATTTTGATTACGAGATTTGGCAGATGGATGTGAAGACTACCTTCCTCAATGGTAACCTTGAGGAAGAGGTGTATATGATACAACCAGAAGGTTTCACATCCAAGGAATCTCCAGATAAAGTGTACAAGTTTCAAAGATCCATTTATGGACTGAAGCAGGCTTCCTGAAGTTGGAACATGACATTTGACGAGGCTGTCAAATCTTATCCCTTCATTAAGAATGAAGATGAGCCTTATGTGTACAAGAAGACCAGTGGGAGCGCAGTCACTTTCTTAGTTCTTTACGTAGACGACATACTACTAATTGGGAATGATGTAGCTATAATGTCATCAGTAAAGATCTGGCTGTCGAAAAATTTCTCCATGAAGGATTTGGGAGAAGCATCCTACGTATTAGGAATACAGATCTATAGAGATAGATCAAAGAGGATGCTTAGAATGACCCAATCCTTTTACATAGATACCATAGTCAAAAGGTTTAGTATGGAAAATTACAAGAAAGGTCTCATACCGATGAGACATGGAATTAATCTCTCAAAGGAGCAGTCTCCTAAGACTCCTGATGAGAGGGCAATCGTGGATAGAGTACCCTATGCCTCTGCCATAGGATGTATCATGTATGCCATGCTATGTACACGGCCTGATGTTGCATTTGCTCTAAACATTACGAGCAGATTTCAGGCTGATCTAGGCGAAAAGCACTGGAAGGCAGTGAAATGTATCCTTAAGTACTTGAGAAGAACTAAGGATATGTTTCTTGTCAATGGAGGAGGTGCCTTGAAACTGCGAGGCTTTACTGACTCGAGTTTCCAGTCAGATCCAGATGATAGCAAGTCTACATCTGGATTTGTGTTTACTCTAAACGGAGGCGCAGTGTGCTGGAAGAGTTCCAAGCAAGCAACCACTGCAGATTCAACGATAAAAGCTGAGTACATCGCTGCGGCTGAAGCTACCAAGGAAGCAGTGTGGTTGAAGAAATTCATCACCGACCTCGGCGTAGTTCCCAGCATCTTTGAACCTGTTCCGTTGTTGTGCGGCAACAATGGAGCGATTGCGCAAGCGAAAGAGCCGCGGTCTCATCAGAAAGCGAAGCATATTATGAGGCACTTTCATCTTATCAGAGAGATCATCTCCAGAGGAGATGTAGTGGTGGAAGAGTTCCATCAGTCGATAATATAACAGATCCACTGACAAAGCTGTTAGCTTAAATTGTGTTTGAGCGTCACCTAGAGTCTATAGGCTTACTGTATAAAGGTGATTGGCTTTAGTCCAAGTGGGAGATTGTTAGTCTTAGGTGTCCTACAAGCTAATCTGACTTTGTAATCTCGTTCATTTATTAATATAATGGCATAATATTCATTATGTGTAAATCGTATTAATTATCGTCTCATAATGAAGTCCGCGAATATGTGCTATAGTGATCAGATTATGATGAGATCATACTAATGAGACTGATCACTTAAATACACATATTCTTAATCGTTCATAGTCGGAAGATATCCGAGAAGGACATCGGATATCTGGTTATACTAGTACATATTACTCCTGCTCATTTGATGAGGGTGATTGATCTCATAAATCACTTGTGTGGAGACATTAAGGCGAATCTGTAGGTGCTCATTGGAGAATGAGTTCACTGAACTGATCTGATTGAATTGCTGGATGGTACTGTACCTCACTGTCAACCAGCTTGATTCTATTGTCGCAATTGCGTGGATGGTGCTCGAACCTGAGACACCAAGGACACCTTGACGGTGGACTTATGTGCTTTGACCTTGGTTTATGAATCTCTAGCCACGGGATTCTAAACAGCCAAGGATTTGGTACAGCGGAATACCGTCGAAGGGAATTGTGCATCAATAAGGAATCATTCGCTCTCGGTACTTAGAGAGAGAATGCTCTAGGAAGGATGCACGGAAGTCCTTGGTCAGGGCGGACGATAATATCGGGAAAGGAGTTTTCCGATATTCATCAGCGGCATTCAATCCAAGTGAGTCGACCGGTTAGGGTTTGACAGCACGCCATACCCTGAGTTAACTCGAGAGCATTGTACGAATGAAGGATTATATCCACGCGGTAACTGTCGTCGGAAAGGTTCCAAGAGTGGGTTACTTAACCCCGATACCTTCCGGGTTCACGCGGTGTTGCTTAGCACCCAACGTGATAGGAGGCCCGGTCGAATTCGATGTGTGACATCAATTCGATTGATTAATTATTTAATAAAGAGTTATTAATTGATTAATAAAGCCAGTAAGGAGTTACTAGGCTTATTCGGCTATTAACCGGACTGGTAATTGGGCCTAGAGGGTCACACGCAAATGATTCTCAAGGCGATGGATAAATAAGTGGGTTTTATTCAAACCGGGGTTTTTTTATGAAAAACCGCGCGGTTAGTATAAAATGTAGCGAACGGGCTGAGCAGGCCAAGCTGCTACTAACCCTAACTGCCCCTCCTCTGTTTCTCTCTTTCTCTTGCGTCCCAAACAGATCCGGATCTGCTCCGTCGCTTCTCCGACTCCCGTTCGATGGGAAATTTTCCGCGCGTTGCGGCGACCGGCGGAGGTTTCGTGGGCTGCGAATAACGAGGAATGCGAGGATATCCGTCGCGGGGAGGATCGCATGGACTCCGCTAGAGGCCGGGCGCTTGCGCAGCTTGCGGTGTCGCACCGACGGAACCGAACAACGGTTGCAGAATCGAATCCTCACACGGTAAGACCTGGATAATATGAATATCGTTTTAGTTTTTTGAAACGGGACTCAGATCTCTGTTTTATTTTTATTTCCGCTGCGTGGGAGATCCGGAGAAACCCGAGAACCCAATAGTGGGCGCCTGATCAGTCAGACGGCCAGCTAGTTGGCCTTCTGATCTGTCAAATGGCCATCGGTTTGGCTGCCAGGTGGGTCCTGTTCAGAATTGTTTTTAGTGATATTTTTATGGATCCTTGATGTTTTGTGGTTCAGTTTTGATGTTATTTACGTTTAATACTCCTTTTGGGGGGTTGGTGGAAGGGCCTCTACACATTTTTCGAGGAAAGACTCTCTTTTGGATTAACTCTCTTTTTGGGGATTACCGCATGAGCAGAAAAGTAGTTCAAATAGAGAACCTCCGTTAGTCTCTGTACTCCGTGAATTCCTGCACAGTGACCGAGCTGGTTGTACCTTGAGTAAGTCCTATTAGAACCTTGGGATTGAGACGAGTGTATATTTTTAGCTTGAAATTGAACATTCAATAGGAAATCTTTTTTAAGAGTGTGCTACTAAGTCTCAAAACACAAAGTACACGGGCCTGAACTCTAAATTAATATTTTTTGCTTGTTCAACTTGTTTCCAAAACGAAGGAAAATGAATAACATGTTTTCAAATCCCATGTTCCAAGGAATTTCCTTTTGAGACATAAGCCATGAGAGCCAGTACATATGTATGTATGTTCAACACACATCAAGGGGATGCCTCATGTCATGAGGATCCAGACGAAGTCTCCTCCCATGGAGGGGATGAACCAGTTTGTCTCAAAGTTGGAAGGTCGGCGACACAAAATCCTAGTGATGATGCTAACTTAATCAGGGTGCTGACAAGGTACACACCTGAGCAACATATCCAGATCGCCTCAAAAGGCAAGACTTCAATCAATCATCCTGTGTTTCCAGATCTATCCCGCACACCTTACCAGGCATCTTCAAATAAAGCTCCCTGCAAGACTCAATTGGAGTCCAATCCAAATGCTTCAGTTCCACCCATTTTTCCTGTTGCAGCCACACCATGGCAACCAATCTCTCCAATCCTGACCTCATCAAAACCAGTTGGGCCTCCAGAGTACATTTCTTAGCAAGAAATGGAGCCTTACCTCAGAAAATTGCTTGCTGAATCATTAACAATTTCTAAGCCGTATTCCTTAGTTGAATATTGCAAGCTTCCCCCAGCATATTTTGCACCTGGATTTAAGGCTCCGAAGTACTGAAAGTATGATGGAAGTACTGATCAGCATCACCATCTGTCGGGTTTTCTTATGGATTCACACCAATGGCTATATGAAAAAGTGTTATTGGTCCACCTCTTTCATAAATCTTTAGAAGGAGAAGCTCGGCGTTGGTTTACCTCACTTTCGTCTTCAGATTTGCTCAATTTCGACACTGTTTCTGAAAAATTCATTAGTGATTTTATTTACATGACTAATATGGCTCCTACCCTTTTTGATCTAGTGTCGGAGAAAATGAAACTGGATGAAGATTTCACCCAATTTGCCAATAGATGGAGGGTGATGGCATCAATAGCTGAAGTTATCATTCCAGAAACTCAGGCAGTTATCATAATTGTGAATAATGCAACACCTCAGCTTAAAACCATTCTAATGCTCAGTGAACTCCACACCTTTGCTCAATTGTACAACAGAGCTAGAGTGATACAGACTCAGATCAGAGATTCCACTCTTCCTTCCTTCCTTGACATCCGCCTTCGAAATCATAAGGCGACGCCTATGCCAACCACTGAGGGGGTTACTACCAATGAAAACATCAACGCCTTTAATTAGCCAACCAAAGGGTGACCCATCAATCCTAGTCCTACCACCACTCCTGCCAGCAATCCTCGACAGTACTCTGCCGTTCCTCCGCCAAACAGTTATGGTAGGCCTGCTCCAAAGAAAACTTCCTATCCCCCACTTCCAGAATCTTTGGGTGATATCTTTTTTGCTCTTATGGCTTGCAAGGCCATTCAACTGCCACCTCAGAGGGAAGGGATTTCTCCCAATGTTGATACCTCCAAATACTGTCTTTATCCCAGAGCTCCGGGGTATGTCATTCACAATTGCTTTGCATTTGGAGATTGGGTTTATGATATGAACAATGAGGGGCGTATTAATTGGGAAGATGTAAGAATTGCTGTCTCTAATTTGAAAGGAAGGACTCGGGACCTTGGCATAGTTCAGAACCCTCTCCCAGATCATCAGAATGTTACGGACCCATCCATATCAAGACAAGAACAAGAAGAGAAAGTCAACACCTTCACAGCTGGCCAAAAGTCTCGAGTGATCCGAAGATAACAATTTTAGAGGTATGAAGGAGGACCACTAGTCCGAGAATATGAGGAACATGAAGAAGATCGTTGTGAAAAGATGGAAATGAGTGTGGGAGTTATCTAGGAAGTAGGAAGGCCCCTTAGTGCTCATCTGGCCTAAGAAAGAACATGTTCCAACCACACCTTCAGGTCATGATCCTGTTAGGAATCGCCTAGAACGCAGCGGAAAATAAAATCGATTCCTATGTATCGGTTGCTGGGATCGTAAAACGGACAATAAAACAAACGTGGGAAGAACGGTTCTTCACCTTTGCGGGGTTTCGAATCTCCTGTGGATGATTCCGACTCGGTAATCGTGCATACGCACGATCTCTAGAGGTATCCACACGAGCTCCCGCTGCAGACGCGATTTCCTCCTCGACTTGAGTGCTCCGACCAGATCTCAAATCCACCATGCGCGGAGAGAGACAGATCTACTCCAAGAGAGAGAGAAGGAGAGAGAGAAAGGAGATAGAAAATCTGGGGTGTAAAATTCGTCCAACTAACTTTTTACCCCTCCCCCTTGGCCTCCTTATATAGAAATAAGGATAAGCATAAGGAATAATCCTCATGATTATCCAAGAGTTTGGCTTTGGATAAATCTCCATTAAATCTTCATGTTTATCCTGCGGCTTTTCATAAAAACCCAGATAAGCATGAAATTTAACGTCTCTCACCGTCTGACGAGAACTCTTATGTGTGTGACCCTCTAGGCCCATATATCAGTCCGGTTTCAGGCCCATTAAACATAGAACTAATTCTAGAGTTTAATATTTATTAATTAACATTTAAACATCATATGTTAAATGATTAATTTAATAAACAAGTGGATTATCATCTGATGATTAACTTACTTGGCCTTCTGATCATGAATAGCACCAAACACTACCTCATGATCCCAGAAGATATAAGGGATATTGTTCCCTTCAATTGAACCTTTCCGTCTGCAGATACCGCACAGATAAAATCCTTCACTCAACCAATGTCCCAATAACGCAAGGGTATGCTTTTATAGTCAAACCCTCTATCGCATTATTTAGATGGATTCCAGTACTCAGTTAATTTCTAGAAAGACATCTCTTTCATTAGACCCTGGCCAGGGATTTCTGTGTACACATCCATAGGACATTCTCTCTCCAGTCTTATACCAAGAGTGAGTGATCCCTTGTTGTTCACTCAATTACCTTCGCAAGCTTTCCACTGTATCTGAGAGACTGACTATCGTGGGCTTAATGGTTAAAGTCCACAAGTCAGAGAATCAGGACACAATGGTCCACAAACAAGGTATCATTGGCGACTCAGGTCGAAGGACCAACTGTGCTACTGCAACGATTGAATTCCTTGGTTGACTAATAGGTATAATTACCATCCAGGAATTCTTATTTGGGTCTGTTCAGTGAACTCATTCTCTAATGAGCACCCACAAGTTTGTCTTAGTGTCACCACACGAGTGAATGTGAGATCATTCACCCTCATCACATGAGCAGACATAACTTGTGTCGATGTTATCGGATATTTAATGTCCATCTTAAATATCCTATGATCGAGAACTGTTTAAGACAAGTGACTGAGGATATTGATCTCACTATCATGATCTCATCATGATTCAATATCCCATACATTTATCTAAGGACCTTCATTACGATAGTTAATTTGCAAGAACTATAAATGAAGAAATGATTGCCTTTATTAATAATCTGAACTAGAATGTACAATGATTGGCTTTGAGGCCACCCAATTCTATCAGATCCTTCACTGAATTTCTTGACTCAAACCACATCCTCACTCATGACTCCTAATCACTCTCGTCCACTTCAATTGATCACCCCAAGTCTTAAAGAAGTCAGTACTCCCATTGAAAACACCATGAATCTTTCACTCAGGAATAGGATAGTCCTACGACCTTCTAGGATGCCTGAGACTCAAGAGGAGTCCAACACTCAATCAAGCTCCACGTCTATAGAATATGACATTCTCCAACATCTTGAGAAGACCCCATCAAGGATCTCTATTTTGGAGTTAATCAAAAGATCTCCCACACACCAGGAAACACTTCTCAAATTCCTCCAAAAGGTCATGGTTAGTGAGGATATTCCAGCTAATGATGTCTCCCATGCTATTCTTTCTGTCACTCAGGGGCAACCAATGATCACTTTCTCCAATGAAGATTTGGCTGCTCCCGAACACCGTTCTTTACCCTTACTACTTACCATTACACTAAATTGGGTAAGGGTAGACTCTACTCTGATTGACACTGGGGCATCCATCAATGTGTGCCCGATGAAGACATTGACACAAATTGTAGTAAAGGAAGAAGAGTTGGTAAGGGTTTCAACCACCATTTTAGCCTATGACAACTCCAAACGGACTTCCCCTGGAAAAATGATTCTTCAAGTTGGAGTTGGGCCAATAGTCTTGCCTTCAGAGTTCTTCATTTTAGATGTTGAACCAACTTACAAGCTAATTTTGGGAAGACCTTGGATATAGCAGACTGTGGGAATCCCGTCTACAGAACATCAATATTACAAATTTCCATTTAAAGGAAAAATAGTGAAGATGAAAAGCACCCGTATAGTGGAAATGTTGGAGACGATAACCACAGAACAACTTCCCTCCATGTCTATCATTGAGAGGAAAAATGAAGAGACTTTGTCCACAGTCAATTCGTCTCAGTTTGGAAAAGAAGTTGGGGCAGCTATTGCTTCATTACCACTCAGGAAGGAGACTAAAGTGGACAGGGATAGAAATGGTTTGCAAATGATGATAAAGATGGGATATTATCTGGGAAAAAGATTAGGAAAGGAAGAGCAAGGAATGAGACAGCCCATCGAGGATGAAGAAAACTTCAATGGAGTAGGATTGGGGTATCTGCACAGAGATGAATATTGGCAACCCTTGGATTGGATGCTTTGGGAACACTTTGCTTTAGGGGCCACTGGATTTCAAGAAGAAGAGAAGATGATATATTAGGTGAGGGACAATCCATCTGATGAGAGTGACAAAGAAGAAGTGGAAGAAGAAATTAATACACATCTCACATACTGGATCCGCCACTGGTTCTGGTCGAGGACTATTAACGACCCAAATCGGCTTAGGTATGCACATAGGACGCTTGGGGAGTTCACCAAGGGACATTTCAAAAAAAAAAAAATCACATATTTCAAAATTAATTTTTTTTTACATATTTCAAAATAATAATAATAAAAAATCACATATTTCAAAATCCAAAAAAATCACATATTTTAAAATCCAAAAAAATCACATATTTCAAAATTCAAAAAAAAAATCACATATTTCAAAATCTAAAAAAAATCACATATTTCAAAATAAAAAAAATCACATATTCCAAAAAAAAATATCACATATTAAAAAAAAAACACACACACACTCATCTGTATGAATGCTTATCATTTTGTACATACAAATTGCATATGCATGATTGCATGCCGCATATTTCTTTATTTCCTTATGTTTGTTTAATAAGGCAAGGCCCATTGGCTCGTCGCCAAGGTTAGAATGGTATTCATTTTGAGTAAGGGGCTAAAATAAACTATGAAAATAACATTCTTTCTCAGTGGTGTTGTGTAGGAACAGGCAACGAAGAAAAGCAAGTTCAGTGGCAATCACAAAAATTATGAATACAACATCATCATCAGGGGTATACCCCTGCATCCAACAACATCATCAGGGGAATACCCTTGCATCCAACATCATCATCAGGGGCATACCTGCCCACGAGCCACGCGGTTGTTAAGATGACACTCGACCTCGGTCACGTCAGGCATGCGAAGCATGAAACCCTAATGTAGCTTTTTGAAGGAAGAAGAGGACGCCATGAGTGGTTGGAAGGGTCCCATCCAAGCTTTCTCGTACTTATTTTATACCAAGATGCGGATAGAGATGTACTCCTATGTACCGGAGTCTCACAATTATATATATAACAACAACAACATAAAACCATCAGACGACCAGGTCGATGGCCTTCTGATGCTTCAATTGGCCACCAGTCTGGCCTTCTGATGGAACCATCAGACGGCCAGATAGATGGCCTTCTTATGCATCAGACGGCCACCAGTTTGGCCTTCTGACAAAATATTTCAAAAAAATTGTAAGAAAAAATCTAAAAAATTGAAAAAAAATAGAAAAAAAGTAGAAAAATGTGTGCTTCTTACTTTATTGCTGATATAATGATTCTAACATCTGATTTTGCAAGAAGAAGAAGAATGAAGAGTCTGCATTAGTTTAAAAAAAGCTGGAGGCTAAGAACTTAAGACAAATAAATCCGAAGTTTCCCTTTAACAAAAATGATGATGGATTTATGAGGTTTAAGTTATTTGAACAGCCTAGAATAAATCCTCCAGTGTCTTGCATTAGATAGGTTTTTTTTATTTTAAACCCGGCATGCATCATCCATTCTTTCAGCATATCATTACAGAGGAGAGTAGGGCCCTGTCGCCCTGTACTTTAATCATCCAATGTTAGAATCTTTTATCGTTTGTGCAATGTTTTGATTAAGTCTTGGAATACACCTTCCACGTCTTTGATTGTCATCCCTTAAACTCCTTCGACCGGACAAGCGTCCCATTGTGTGTCGAAGAATCGCGGCAATTGCTAGAGGACCTCATGGGTTGTAGTTTATGGGTACACTACTCTTTCCCTTCATCATTCTCAGCTTGCATCACCATTGTTGTCAGACTTTTAGCAGGTTTCATCTCGGGTGGAGTGGTCCAAAATAGGGTGTAGTATCCGTATCATCCACTTATCAGTCCGATGTGCTCCCCTGCAAAGAGGATGCCACGGAGGGGCAGCTGTAGACACCCATTTTTGGCCCATTCCATAAATCGATTTGAGCTTTATTTTGTTAACGGGCCTTTGTGTTGATCTTTTGTCATTTCCTGTTCATTTGAACTCCTTGAAATTTAATTTCTTTTTGTCAAAAAGTTTTGATGCAAAACGTTCATTTTTAAAAAAAAAAGTGCATGATTTCAAAACTTTTTTATTTCATTTTTAACGCATTTGGATTTAAAAAATATTCATTTTTAAAATTTTTTAACTTTTGTTAAGTCCATCAGGTGGCCAGAGTGCTGGCCGTCTGATCAATCAGACGGCCAGACTGGTGGTCTTCTGATGGTCAGACGGCCAGACAGCTGGCCGTCTGATTGTTCAGATGGCCAGGGAGATGGCCGTTTGTCCATCTTTTAGTCGGCCACCTTCCTGGCCGTCTGATGATGGTCAGACGGCCAGGTTGCTGGCCGTCTGATACTTCAGACGGCCACCTCTTTGGCCGTCTAATGGTTTGGTTTTCCGTGATTATCTAAATCTTTTTTACACCTTTCTCTCGGGTTTTTGACCATATCTTTCGTATGTTCTCACCCTAATGGATTAAGATGAAGGTGATTTAGGGCTTTGGTGTCAACCTTTGATTGGTTTTGGCTTAGATTTTGTTGAAGAGATCTCTATCCGACCTTCTTTATCCTCATCCATTGGCCCACGAAATGCAGGCTTCCTAGGGTTTTAACTCGACCTCCTTTGCCTATTTAAGCTCTCCTTCACCTTGGGAACGGACCGAAGGGGGTTCACTAGGGTGAGGGTACCATTTTACGTCAAAAGAGAGAGAAAAGAGTGATTTCAAAGTCTAGCATTAAACCTCTTCTTTGGAGCTCGTGAGAAGAAAACAACTATGGAGTCTTGGAGGCTCTAGGAAGGAAGAATGTGCCGTCAATCTTGTGCCCATGTAACACTCTCTTCAACGTCGAAAAGGGAACCCTACTCTTCTCTCATTTTGTTATTTTTATCATTTTCTTCATAGTCCCATACATGCATGCACCAGTCTAAGATTTTGTCCATGTTTAGATTCCATTTGCACACACATGCACTCATGATTAGGTACCTTTGATCCTTGCTAAGGGGTTTATTTTGATCCAAAACTCCAAAAAAATGGGAAGGTGGGTGGCCATAACATTTGGTCACTCATCCTTCTCACCCACACATACGGTAAGCTCACTTCTAATCGATATATTTCTTTTGCTTAATGAACGGATACTATGCTAATTAAGAGTCTAATGGGTGTTTTAATTTATGGTTAATTTGCATGAAATCAAGGCGTGAGACCCTGTCTTCTTGGTGGGCCGAGGAGAAGGGAGTGTGGACCACAAATCCTACTGCACACGGACGTCTTGGAGTGTCATTCACGATCAAGGTAGTCTCTTTGGGTCGAGGTAAAACACCCTGGTGATCACCATTTTAGTTCTTGATGTTTTAGTTCATCAAGTCATTTGTTCTTTATTTTTATCATTATCCTAATTATGGGTTCGTAGCCATGGAGGTCGGTCTCCGCTCACCAGTTGAGCGCGGGGTCATTTCCGACGCTTACAGGATGTTATAACCAAATCTATTATAGAGGAAAACATAGTTAATAATGCTTTTACTGATAGTAATGTCCTGATGTCATTCTCAATTACTTTGATATTATTATCACAAAGTATTACTAAAGCGACCGTACTCCCGCTGTCCTCTTTGAACACATATAGTCTGTAATCATTCTTAATGATCACGTAATTTTTTACCATTAAGTCAAAAATTCTTATTACAACTTTTGGAAGTTTTAGTTTGATTTAAATTAAGTTTTGAAATTATAACTTGCTTCCTGGATATTCTAAAAGCTTTAAAGGTGTATCATGTACATCTTTTCCTCGATCACATTGATAGAATACTTTTTATATCTAACTGCCATCATCCCAAGATTATGATAGGCTGTATTGGCAAGTAGAATTCTAATAAACTTATTAATGGTAACTACTGAGAAAAACTTGTCTAAGTCAACATTTTGACGTTGACTATTTCCTTTAGTTCATCATATAAGTTTTAAGTAGTCCATTTATACTAATCTTTATTATGAAGATTTGCTTGCTTTAGGTACAATACCCTCTAGCAATATTATCAAGTTCTGAACTCAATAGTAATATGGACTATAGCTTAGAATTATTAACTTCTTGCCAATCTGAAAGTTGTAATGACAGAGAACATCATCATAGATTTTATATCATAATCTATATCTTTGAGGCCCTCTCATTTTGCTAAATCTGATATGTCAAACATATCATTCTAGTCACTGAGAGAATCTCAAAAAATATATGAAGCTCTCTAATGTGTGTTATGAGTGGTTCCAAACAACTAAAGATTATCTAATAATCTTATGCTAATTTGTGGGTCTAGAACATCTTCTAATTTTATCAGTTCCCACTGTCTTATCTGAGGACATATTTCTCTTCCTAGAAGACAACTTTCAGGACGATAATTATTTCATTATCGCATGGCCAATAATTGTAATGTCTAAATTCTTTGGACATTTCACAAATTCGTACCAGGGTATTACTTGACTTTAAAATCATGTCTGTTTATAATTCATATCTCATATAAATTATTTTATTTGCATATCTCATATGGACACACACAGACTTATTTGAAACAATCTGTAAAGTATGGACATTTAATGTCATACTCATGTTAAAAAAGATATAAGAATTAGACAAATCTTATTATGTATTGCACCATATCTTAATAAGGTGTGATTCCTCATTTTATCATATTACTATGATGTACAATGAGGATCAATTGAATGAGGATACAACTATCTTTTTAATGATTTGTGTGAATCATATACTTAAGTATTAATTTCTTTGATCAAATCAAAGAATTCTAATACTTCATTTTGATCTTATACTTTAATCTCTCAGATGCATTCGACTTGTACTTCAGTAAGGACATACAGTCGAATCATTCCAAGAGTAAACTATAGGATAAGTCAATATAAGTTATTATCTTTGACCTTAAGAGGATATTGAGCTGTTTACATCAGTATATATTAGCACCAATAATTTATTTTTGTACAACCCTCTGTACAATACCATAGGTAATCATAATTCACACAGTTCATTTGTATAGGAGACTTGTGAACATTCATCACATAAATTGTCACATCAAGAATCTGTAGTGCATTGACTGGTTTTAAAATCTTATGGAACAACTATTGTTCCTCCTCAGTCAATGTTATTCATTTTATAATTCTTGATATCTCATGGAACTAAATAACAATTATTCAGTTTCATATTAGACTCCTATAGATGTACAAAGATTTACTGTCAGACAGTAACCTATGCATATCTTGAACAGTGGTTGAGTCTAACTCCACACTTACATTTTCTCGATTTCCTTTTACTTGTATAAGTGTACATGCTATCGCAGACATGAAAATCATTTCTAATATCTCATATGGGAGGCGTTAATTCTTCAATAGACATGTAAAAGATGATAATAAGAATATCCGAAACTTCTTACAAATTTCTTATTCTTTTTGTCTTTACCAATATCCCTATTAGTTGCAGTGGAAAAACTTTTACTTCTCTATCTCAGCTAACTTTCCTTTATCTTTTCAGGTGTAGGTTCGACCATTTTAAATCTTACCTTTAGCCTTATCAAAGGCACACTATGAATACCTCTTTTTCTTGGTCTATTCAAGTAAGATATTTCATAAGAACCACTGCCTTTCAGAAAGGCATATCATGATCACCTCTTCACCTTGGTCTATCCAAGTAAGAGATTTCATGATATCTGATTAGGATGTTGACTTTCAGTTGGCCCTGAAGATATTTTTCAGAGTTTTCTAGTCAATCTGATTATGAGAAGTTTTAGCATCCAATATGCCAAATCTCGAATTAATAAACAATATTTTTGTGAACGAAGGAAATAACGTGATTTAAGCAGATAGTTCTTATAATTCAATTATGGTCTTTTATCTTGAATTATTTCCTACTATTTTTCGACGGACTGTATAACCTTCAGGTGTACAGAACAGAAGACTTCGACAGTCTCCTAGTGAGGATCAAAATCTCCAAGAATCATAGTATGACATCGGGTAAACACATAGTATCATGCCATTATCTTAGAGCAACCATCTCATGGTAATTGCAACTCCTTGCAATATCCGATCATATTTCGGCTCCCAGGTCTTTAATGGTCCCGGGTAAACATAATGGACCATTATCCCTGGTCTAAGCTTTACCATCAATACGTGACAGAGTAGAGTAAGAATGCAGCTCCCGGGTAAACACGAGGATAGCTACACCGTTCTTCTATTCCAATCTCAAGGCATCTCAATGCCATAGTTAATAGTTCTTTCATCAGATGGTAACAGATCTCAGGTAAACGTATAGAAATTGCCATCATTGAATCAAGTTCTAAAAACTATATTGATGGAGAGCCACGTGGTGCATTCTCAATGACTCGCGCTCCGGCTTAGACTTTATGTTGGAGGTTTTGTTTATGTTAAGTTGGTCTTATCCTAAGTGATAGTTTATAAATATATCGTATATATTTGACTATACCTAGATAATCGCAATTGATTCATAATAAAAAACTAAAAGTAAGCATCAACTATATATGTTCATTATGTAGTCATGGACAACACAGTGATTAATTAGAGCCAAACTATTAATCACCACAACTATACAACAATTATATAATTAAAACATGCAAACATATAGGCACCGGTGATCTCATCTCATTTCGCCTTCTTCGTTGCACTTATGGATCATCTTCGCCTTTCCTCAGTTAGCGCAATCAATTACAAATATAAAACATAATTTAAAATATTTTTAAATAAAAATTAATTGCAATAGAAAACCTTATGGCCGAGTATAATAATAGAGGGAGATAGAATCACATTGGAATGAGAGAGAGATGGAGGCACGCAGGCCTCATTGATTAACATTTAACTAACCCATAAATCAAACTCCAAGATAATCCACATAATCACACCATCACATGATATGAAATTAACTAAGTGCATGTCTATGACCACTTCAAATTTTAACCATCCATACATTATAAAACACATAACATGAAGGCTAAAATTTTGAAATATAATAATTTTGGTCTTCTTAAAACCTGGGTGCCAATCAAAATTGGATAATTTGAATTTTCGAAAATTTTATTTTCTAATCATGCATTTAAATTTAATTTAAAACATCGAACACATTAACATATGCACACAAAGCTAAAATTAAAATTTTAAAATATTTCATACATTATATAGAACAATTCTAAATTAATTAATCTAACAGTTAGATTAATCACAAATCACATTAACAACAATTATTAATGTGAAATTATCTAACACTTAGATATAATTAAAAATTCCTAAATAACACTTATAAAAGAATTTCTAATTCCAATTTTAATTATTTAACAACTTTTTGTTAAATGTTCCCTTTATTAAATGATATTTCTCAATAACAATTAATAAGAAATATTAATTAGAACATTTCTAATTAAAATTAGTCTAACAATTAGACTATATAAAATCTCTTCATAACTTTTATTAAAAGATCAATTTCAAAGTAGATTAGATCTTCAAAAAATTAATTAAGAGATTCTTGATAATATTCATTAATTATCTTAATAACTACTATTAAGGCTTAATTAATCCTCAATAACTTTTATTAAGGTTTTTTCTCAAGAAATAATTAACCATTTTAATAACCATTATTAAAAGTTAATTAAACATTTAATAACCCCTTATTAAATGTCCCTTAATTAAATAATTAATTTCATAACAACAATTGATAGGAAATTAAATATCTAATCACTTAATGAAAATTAATTAACAACATTTGATAATTTATATTCAGTTCATAACTTAAAAACAATTAACAATACTTGTTAATTATATTTAAGATCATATCTTAAATTTAAACCCCTTTAATCATTTAATTAAAAGTTATTTATAATTAAGATCATATCTTAATTATAACTCTTTTAATTACTTAATCAAAATCAATTAATAAGTAAGATCATATCTTACTTAATTTAAAACAATTAACTATTAAGGTCATATCTTAATAAACCCCACAATAAGATCACATCTTAAAATAACCTTCTTTTAACTCAGTGTAAGATTTAAAGTTTAAAACACCTTTTAAACTAAATCCTATCAAAATTTTAAGTTAAACGGATTTAGGGTTAATATTTAATAAGGGGTTTATGGGGTAAATAGGGGTTAAATGGGTGGGTCAAATAGGCAAGATGGGTTAAATGGATCCAATCAAGGGGTTTGGGTGGGCCAACTGGCTCAGGCCAGACCAGCCTGGGTTGGCCCAGGCGCCTAGGCCCTGTGCCAGGCCAACCCACAGTGGGTCTTTATTGGCTTGGGTCAGGCCTGGTCCCGCAGGGGGGTCGGCCCGGTCAGGACCCGGCCCGGGTCTGCAGCTAGGGCTTGCCCTAGCCGCCGCCCTCGAGCCCGCCTGGTTCACCCCTTCCAGTGTCGGGGAAGAGCACCAGGCGGCGGCGGCGCCCTCCCGGCCACCCCAGACAGGACCGACGGTGTCGGCCGGCCTTTCCGGCGCCGGCGGATCTTCGGCAACCCCCTTTTCAAGCATATCCGAACCCCTTTCCTTTCTAAATCTCTGCATCACATGACTAGGAGAGGAGCAAAGGAGGGAGCTTCACCGTCGATCCCCGCTGCCCTGGAGAGGGCCGGCGAGGTCGTCGCCCACTGTCGGTTACATCGGCGAGTCGAAGGTGGCCGGCGGTGGCCCCAAAAATCCGGATTAAAAGCCCGTGAAGCCGTTCTTAATCATGATGAAGAACAAAACGAAAACCTCCCTAAAAAAATCATTTTCATAACAGAAAAATAATCTAATTATTATTTGTTCATTCGATGAACAATTTCTGTGAGAAAAAATAATTCGAGCATGGAAATTATTTTAAAATAATAATTTTAGCATTCCGAAATGGATCTGAGCGGAACCTGGCTCTGATACCACTGTTAGGATCCGAGTGGGACACGGAGAACGCAGCGGAAACCAAAAATAAATTCCCGCCCAACGCCCGCTGATCCGATTCGGAATGAAAAGCGGAAACCGAAAATCGGGATGTAATCTGATTGCCGTGTGCGGATTCGAATCCACTTCCGTCTCAGTTCCGTCGAGGCGATGCTGCGAGCTGCACAAGCATCCGGCCTCCAGCAGTATCCACGCGATTCTTTGCAGTGGTTCGTCCTTGCTCCTTCGTTCGTATCAGCTCGCTCGTTGAAGATCCGTCGCCGCAACGATGTCCGAAAACCCGCGGACGGGAATTCCCGACTTACGGGAATCGCGTGCGGCGGAGTAGGAAATAGTCTCGGTGCCTCGAAAGGGGTGCCCAGAGGAGGAGGAGAGAGAAAAGGGGGACGGCCAGCATGGGAAACCCTAGAGCTTGACCCAGGATTTCTCAACAGCGCGTATATATTAATTCGATGCGACTTTTCAAAAAAGTCCCCGAATTAATCTAAATCCCACTTAAATACCATCGATTGAGAATCTTATTGCGTGTGACCCTCTGGGCCCATTAACTAGTCCGGTTGTCAGCCTGTTAAGTCTAATAACTAGTTATTGACTTATTATAATTAATTAATATCTAGATATTAACTAATTACTTAACTGAATTAACATCTCATATAAATTCGGTCGGACTTCCGATCAAGTTGGGTGCCAAGGAACACCGCATGATCCTGGAAGGTAATGGGGTTCAGCAACCCACTCATGGAACCTATCCATCCACAGTTACCGCGTGACTATAATCCTTCGTTCGCACAATGCTCTCAAGTTAACCTAGGGTATGGTCAACTGTCAAACCTTAGATGATCAACTTACTTGAATTAGACTCCGCTGTACAATATCCGAAAACATCTTTTCTGTTATTGTTTCTGCTCTGGCCAGAGACTCATACAGATCTATTCTAGAGCGTTCTCTCTCCAGTTACCTGAGAGCGAACAATCCTTTATTGAACACACAATTACCTTCGAAGTTCTTTTGCTGGACCCGATCATTGACTTTTAGAGTCCCGTGGATAGGGATTCGTATGTCAAAGTCAAAGTCCAGAAGTCCACCAACAAGGTGTCTTTGGTGCCTCAAGTCCAAGGATCAACCACACCAATGTGACGATGAATTAAGCCGGTTGACAGTCAGGTAAATTACCATTCGGTGATTCATGTCGGATCAGTTCAGTGAACTCATTTCTCAATAAGCACCTACATGTTTACCATTATGTTTCCACACAAGTAACTAATGAGATTAGTCACCCTCATCATATGAACTGGAATAACCTGTACTAGTCTTACCGGATGTTTGATGTCCTTCCCAAACATCCTACAACTAGAAACAATTAAGAATATGTGTTTATAAGTCATCAGTCTCATTATTATGATCGCATCATAATCTGATTACTATTGCACACATTCATGGACTTCAATATGTGCAGTTACAAACATGACAATCTACATAATGAATTTAATGCCATTTATTAGTGAACCAGATTGAAATAGGTGCCTTATGATTGGCTTAGATGACACCTATATCTATCAGGGAAGTGGGATCTTCCATATTGGGCACATTACCCTGAATAGAAGACCACTTCCCCTATGGGCGGTTGCCTAGTTTAGACTGGTCCCTCTACCATTGGATTGAAGCTTTTGTCGATCTCTTTAGACATTGGTCAGTCGACTTCTTGGGAGGTCCTGAAGGGATGTGTGTCTCGATAGACTAGGATTTTGCCAAGAAAGGGAGGGGGCATCCTGGCGGGCCCACTCTAATGGGCCGCCTTAAGTTGGCCATACTAGGCCCTATTACGCTGGCCCATTATTACCCTCCTCATGGAAAGGAAAGGAAGATATAGATCAAATGCGTAGCTCGTCAATCTCCTCATCTTAGCCCAGCTCCCTTTATATCAAAGGGATTATCATATGATCCAGCGTTAACTTGTGTATTTGGAACATCTTCCAGTTCTAACCAGTTCCTACTTTCTTCTCCAAAGACATGTTTTTCTTCATAGAAGACAACTTTCTTAGTGACAAATATTCTTTGATCGCTTGACTGTTAGAAATAATATCCAAACACTATCTTTAGATATCTCATAAATTTACACTTCTTTGCCCTTGATTCTAACTTCCTTGGATCATGCATCTTCACAAGGACAGCACATTGCCTGACTTTATAACATACTTAAAGTCGGGTTTCTTTTCTCTCCACATCGTATATGGATTCTTTCTTCTCTATATCTCGTATGGACTGATATGCACTGATCAACTTGGAATCTTATCCAATGGATAGACATTTAGTATAAATATTTAAGCCCACTACGAAATAGAAAATTAGGCAAACTTATCATAAATCGTACTATATGGAAATATTGTAATGCCGCTAGCCCGGTTCGATCATGATGACTCACTACGAACTGTCGGTTTGGAAACACCACAGTAGGAACAATCCATACATCTTAAATATTCAGTGAAGAGTATAAGCATGAGACAAGATAATAAACACAACCTTCAAGGCCACAAACAAATCAATATAAATAAAAGAATTATTACAACTGAAATAGCCAACTATTACGTCGTCTAGGATCTCTATTAGTCCGATAAATGAAAAGTACATCTCATAGACTGAAATGAATCTAAGTTATACATCTCTTGCTAACCTATCAAACTGAAAATAACGAATATACACTAATTAGAGCTAGCTTCGATAATCAAAGATCAAGCCTCACGCTCTCCTGACTCAACCTCAGTCTCACGATCCTCTGAAAAATATTAGTGAACAAAGGTGAGTTACATAAAACTCAGCAAGCTCATAATCCATAAAAGCATAGGTTTTACATATGATATACATAAAAAAAATATTTCATATATCTATCTAAGCATGAAATTATGTTTTTTAAACCCTTAAATGCAAAGTGATGATAGCGTGATGAGATGTTGGTGATGGTACGTGCTTATGGTGAATGTAATGATGCATGCAATGCAATTTAAAGCTAAGTGAAATGAAAGAAACGAGAAGATTAGTGGAGAAAGTTGGCCCCTCCAAAGCCACCCAATTTCTCAGAGCCTCACTGACAGTGGAAGAAGAGTCTTGGAAGAGGAAGAATATGCCACCAGGAAGATGTCCACGTTCACAAGAAGCAAGTTCTCTTCTCACTTGGGTATAACACTCAAATGATGTGCCAGCCAACCTCTTTGAATCCCCAAAGGGGTATACTATATGTATGGTGAATTTCTAGGGTTCCAAAGCTCACAAACCCTCTCAAATTCGTGTAAATCATCAAAGGGATATACCAACCCAAAGAGAGACCTTCAAAATAAGGCAATTAGATGATTTCAGATGGATACTTGTGGGTTACACAACTGAATCGCATCAGCTACATACGACATCTTTCAGAAAGGCGTCGGCCAACCTGGATATCATTTAGAGGGGCCAATTAAAGAAAGATAATTATGAGAAAATCTGATGAAATTATAGAAATGCTAAAACGTGTCAACCATAAGCGACGATATTTAGATTTGTAGTAAATCAGTTAAAAATCAAATCCGTAATCGATTAGGTTTTGCATAATGAAATGCATCGATCAAGACTGAGGTCATTCAGTTATATTATTAATCGATTAAAAATTAGATCAAAAATTGATTTAAACTATAAATCTAAATGATGTCTACCTAAGGCTATGCAAATTAGGAAATTTTACTGAAATTCATAAAAATAGACAAAAATCAACAAAATGTGCAAACCAAAGACCATTTTGGGGGCATCACAGGTATGACATAAGATTTACTCAATTTGAGGTCAAAATTGACATGCCTACACTAATTACTTGATTATGAATGGAATGATTCATATCATCTTGAATTGTGTTGTCATGGATATAAAATCATTGACTGGTTTTGCACAGAGTGATTTCAAATTCCTATATGAATGCATGTTGGGTTAAAGTGAAAAATTAAAAAAAAAAAAAAAAGATAATCAAGAATAATATTGTCAAATTATTTCTGACAAGTCAAGATATCAACCTTGCGAGTTAGTGCTAGGCCTCAGCCCGTTTATCCATGCACCAACTCACGAGATTATAACCATCGTCTTGATCATGAGAACAACTTAATGGCCTATCCATGCGATTACGATTTTTTTGGGATCGCCATTGTTTTTTTAATGAAGGGGAACTCAAACTCCAAGTCAATCAGAACCATAAAGTCCTTGATATGAACTAATAATTATCTTATCATTAGTAATGCGAACACAAATCTCAAATGCAATGGCTACTGGTGAACAAGCATGTGTTGACAAAGCTCAACTTTCTTTATCCTGCATCCAAAACTCATTAGCAAAGTTCAATCAAGTATCAAATATCAAATTTCAAGCATAGAGGAGCAAGTTATTTTGTGATTAAAAGTCGTCTCTTGCCCTCATGACGTGACTTTGACATTCAAAGTGACATCATGTCGAGTTGACGTGACTTTCTATCAGTAAATAGGTTTTGGAAAGTAGTTTTCGACCAACACCACGACTTTTATTTCTTTCCTTTCTATAATACCAGTGTGTGAGGATCATGACCCCGCGTCTTTCATAATAAACAAACCCCCAGTCTCTCTCTCCCATCCATTACAATCTTTAAAAAACCTAGAAGATAGAAAAAGAGGTGAGAAGAAGGGAAATGGGAGAGAGATGGTTGCATGTAAGGATTGAGATTTTGGGTTCAGTTATCGTGTCGATTTTGGTATCGGCCCCCTTGGTTTGAGCCCTTGTAGGCCTGGCGCATGGTCCAGCTCGACGTGCTTTTGAAAGGCGTCGGCCTTGGGGGACGCGATTTAGCAGCCATTACAGGTGTGCCACGTGGGCGGGCATTGGGGCACGTATGTACAACCCCGGTCTTGTCGTCTAAATGGCGTCTTGGTCGATGCGATTCAGACAACTGCCAGTGTATGACCCCTGTTCTATTGTTTGAACCGTGTCGTCTGGGGATGACCCGATTCAATTTAGTCGGACTTGACACTCTGAGCCCTCCCTCCTTTCTCTCATTCTCTCCTTCTCACTCTCTATCTTCCCTCTCTCCGACTCCCTCCGTTCCCCTTCCCTTCCTCTTCCACCACTCCAACTACCCCCCTACTTCTCACCACTGCCACCACCATCTCCTCCGTGACACTTCACTCTTTGGACAGCGGCCGACGTCTCAATGGGGTGACAACATCCATGGTGGTACCGACGGCGGCTTGCGGTGTAGCGGATCGGCGGCAAGGTCCTAGAAGGAGTTCAAGTAACCGATAGGGTGATGGTCATCATATGTAGTTCGATTGTTTTAAACCATGATTTTCCGCTTTGGAGCATGCTAGGGATATGTGGGAGGAATTTTGGACATAGAATGAGTATGTTCTAAGGAGATTTGGATTAAAATGGATGTTTTTTAGAAAATGAGAATAACATGTTGTTGTTTTCATGAGTTTCCCCCTTTCTCCATTTTGTATTTTCGTGCGTTTTGGCGGCGAAGGGACCATATGTTGTGGCTCGGTGGGGACCAGAGGGGAGCTCAGTGTCGGGCACAAATGGCGTCTGGAGTCGACGCGAATTATGGCCCATGTGTCCCTAGTTCTTGAGGCCAAGGTGGGATTGGGAGTTAAATGACGTCAGCCATGGGCGACGCGATTCTGGCCAGTATCTCTGGGTCACCTGGTGTACCCAGGGTAATAGCTATTGCCGGTGTGGGAGTGGTACACTTCGGAGTGTCACTCGTGGTTGGGAGAAGGCAGGACCTCTAAGAGCTAGACAGGTCGGAGTAGTCAGCGTGCTATCTGAGGGGTTGCTGTTGTTGGGATCCGAGCGGGGCGCGTCGAACACAGCCGAAGCAACATGAAAATCCCCGCCCGTTGCCCGCAGATCCGATTCTGAACGAAAAACTAAAACCAAAAAACGAAGTTGTGATTTCATCACCTTGCGCAGATTCGAATCCGTGACTGTTTCGGTACCGTCGAGGCGGTGCCGCTAGCCGCACAAGTGTTCGGCCTCCGGTGGTATCCACGCGATCCTCCACGGTGGTTCGTCCTCGATCCCTTGTCTAGTTCAGTACGCTCGCTAAAGAATCCTCGCCACAACCATGTTCGGATCATCTGAACGGGAATTCCCTACTCTCGGGAAATTCACGCGGTGGAGATGGGAAGTCTCCCGATGCCTCGGACGGGGCGCCCAGAGGAGGAGGAGGCGAGAGAGGGGGACGACCAGCTTTGAGATCTCATGGAGCTTGGCCTAGGGTTTCTCAACAGCGCATATATATATTAAGTCGGCGCGACTTTTCACAAAAGTCTCCTAGTTAATATAAATCCCACTTTAGTACCACAGATTGAGAATATTTTTGCGTGTGACCATCTAGGCCCATTAACTAGTCTGGTTTTTAGCCCGTTAAGTCTAATTACTAGTTATTGACTTATTCTGATTAATTAATATCTAGATATTAATTAATTACTTAACCGAATTAACATCTCATGTAAAATTCGGTCGGACTTGGGTGTCAAGCAACCCCGTATGATCCCGGAAGGTAATGGGATTCGACAACCAACTCATAGAACCTATCCGTCTGCAGTTACCACGTGGCTACTATCCTTTGTTTGCAGAATACTCCCGAGTTAACCTAGGGTATGGTCAACTGTCAAACCCTAGATGGTCAACTCACTTGAATCAGACTCTGTTGTATAATATCCGAAAACACCTTTTCTGATATTGTGTCTGCTTTGGCTAGAGGCTCATGCGGATCTATTCTAAAGCATTCTCTCTTCAATTACCTGAGAGCGAACGATCCTTTATTGAACACACAATCACCTTCGAAGGTCTTCTGCCGGATCTGATCCTTGACTATTAGAAATCCCGTGGATATGGATTCATAAGTCAAGGTTAAAGCCCAGAAGTCTACCGACAAGGTGTCTTTGGTGTCTCAAGTCCAATGACCAACCACACCACTATGACAATGAATCAAGCCGGTTGACAGTGAGGTAAATTACCATTCGGCGATTCATATCGGATCAGTTCAGTGAACTCATTGCCGTTTGAGCACCTACAGGTTTACCATTGTGTCTCCACACATGTGACTAACGAGATCAGTCATCTTCAGCATATAAGTTGGAATAACCTGTACTAGTCTTACCAAATGTTTGATGTCCTCTTCAAACATCCTACGGTTGTGACTATTCAAAATATATGTTTATAGGTCATCGGTCTCATTATTATGATCTCATCATAATTGAATGACCGTTGCACATATTCATGGACATGATTATGCGCAATAATAATAAACACGCCAATCTATATAATGAAATATATATGCCATTTATTATTGAATCAGATTGAAATAGGTGCTTCGTGATTGGCTTAGAGGCCACGTATATCTATCAATCTCTTAATTGGACTCAAGCCAATCACCTTCACATTTGATCTCCATCAAATCTAAGTAATGCTCACATCAAATATGTGACTAGGGCTTGGTCCGGGATCTGCTAAATCATTCATAAATGGAATAATTTCTATTACGTTATTTACTCTTAATTCTTTATGGGCTTGTGAAAGAGTCTCATGATGTGCTACAACTTCTGATGAGACCATGGCTCAATCACAAAATTGATCGCTCCCACTGTTGTCTTACAACAACGGGACGAGATTGGAGACTTTTTAGAACTACATTTAGTTTAAGAATGAACTCTTTCATCCATACTATTCCAATAACAATATCACTTGTTAATGTCGTCATCTTAATATCGAGTTTTGGGTTGGAACCTTTCTAATCCATTCTTTTCTTATTAGAAGGCTAAACATATGCTTGATTTGAAATTTGAGTCAGTGTGACTTATTGTTTCAGATCATCCTCTCCATATACATGAGCGCATCCTTAGCACTTCTCAAGTACTTAGTGATATGCACTCCTTCTATTAAGGTTTTCCTGTATTCTTAAAGCATCATTTCCTTAAAGAAATAAATTCTATATCTCAACAATTGAGATTTATTATGAAATTTATGTTGAACATTTTGACATACAGTTTAAGGTAACTTCCTCATCGATCTATCTTAATAGATTCGTATCTCCAATACGTGGGATGTTATAACCAAACCCATTATAGAAGAAGAGCGTGGATAATAATGCTTTTACTGATAGTAACATCCTGATGTCATTCTCAATGACTTTGATGTTATTATAAAGCATTACTAATGTGATTGTGCTCCCACTGATCTCTTTGTATACACACAATCCGTGATCATTCTTAATGATCACTGAGTGTTATATCAAAACTCTTCTTACAACTCTGGGAAGCTTTAGTTTGATTCAAAAATAGTCTTTGAATTCAAACTTGCTTTCTGGATATTCTAAAAACTTTAAAGTTGTATCATATACACATTTTCTTCAATCACTTTGAGGGAATGCTTTTAATATCCAACTGTCATCTCATCATCATGACATGCAGTATTGGCAAGTAAAATTCTAATAAACCTATTTTGGTAACTTTTGAGGAAAAATCGTCCAAGTGAACACTTTGACCATGACTATTTCCTTTAGATTACCTTATAAGTTTTAAGTAATCCATTTGTTCTAATCTTCATTATGAAGATTTACTTGTTTCTGAGAAGTACAATACCCTCAAGCAATATTATCAAGTTCCGAACTTAATAGGTGTTATAGGTTATAGCTTAGAACTCTTAACTTCTTGCCAATTTAAAAGTTGTAATTATGATATAGAGCTTCCCCATAGATTTAGGATTATGATCCACATCATTGAGCTCTTCTTATTCTGCTATATCTGATATGCCAAACATATCAGACTAGCCATTGAGAGAATCTCAAAATCTATGATGCTCTCTAATGCGTGTTATAAATGGTTCCAAACATCCGAAGATTATCTAATAATCATGTGTTAATTTGTAAGTCTATAATATCTTCTAGTTTTATTAGCTCTTACTGTCTTCTTTGAGGTCATGTTCCTCTTTTTAGAATGCAGTTTTCAGTACGATAATTATTTTATTATTACATGGCCAATAAAATAATGTCCAAACTCTTTGGACATCTCACAAATTTACGTTACGCCGTGTCCTTTTAGATCCAACTTCTTTGGATCATGTCTTTTCCGAAAGATTAGGACATAACTTGACTTTAACATCTTTAAAATCATGTTATTTTATAATTTACATCTCATATGAATTATCGCATCTCCATATCTTATATGGATATACTGACTTATTTGGGACCATATGTGAAGTATTGATATCTAATGTTCATACTTATTTTTACAAGGATATAAGAGTTATACAAATCTTATTATAAATATAGCACTATATCTAATAAAGTGCTATTCTTCATTATATCATATTGTTATGATATACAATGAGGATTTATCGAGAGAGGATACAATTATCATTTTAATGACTTGTGTAAATCCCGTGCTCAAATATTAATTTCTTTGATCAGATCAAAGAATTTTGACACTCTTTGAATTAATCACTTCATCTTGATCTTCTATACCTCAATCTCTTAGATACATTTAACTAGTACTTCAGCAAGTACACATAGCCAAATCTTTTCAAGAGAAAACTATTAAGGTAAATCAATAGAAGTGATTATCTTTGGTCTTAAGAAGATATTGGGCTATTTACATCAACATGTATACGCTCCAATAATTTCTACTTATCACACAACCTAGTGTACAATGCCATAGATAATTATGATTCACTAAGTTCATTTCTATAGGAGACTTGTGAGCATTCATCACATGATATGTCACATCAAGAATGTATAGTACATTGACTGGTTTTAAAATCTTTCATTTTATTTCTAAAACCTTATGAAACTATGCTTGTTCCTTCTCAGTTAATGTTATTTACTTATAAAATTCTTCACTAAATAACAAATTATTTAGTTTCATATTAGTCTCCTAAAAATGTACCAAGATTTACTGTCTGAGAGTAACCTATATATTTTGAACTATTGTTGAGTCAATCTCTACTCTTTCATACTCTCGATTTCGTTTTGCTTATCTAAGTCTGCACACTATTGCAGATCTGAGAGTCATTTCCAATATCTCATATTGGAGATGCTAATTCTCCAACAGATATGCAAAAAGTTTATAATAAGAATATCCAAAACTTCTTTCAAGTTTCATATTCTATTTGTCTTTACCAATGTCCTTATATTAGTTGCAGTGGGAGAACTACTTTTCTCTCTTTCAGCTGATTTGCCTTTGTCCTTTTCAGGTGTGGGTTCGATCATTTAATATCTTATCTCTAGCCTTTCTCAAAGGCATACCATGAATATCTCTTATTCTTAATTTCATCCAAGTAAGAGATCTGACTAGGATAGTGGCTATCATATGCCTCTGAAAACATTCTTCAGAGTTCTTTTGCCAATCTGAATTTGAGAAGTACCATACCAAGTCTCGGATTAATTGACGACATTTCAGTTAATAGAGGAAATAAAATGATTTAAGCAGACAGTTCTTAGAATTCAATTATGGTTTTTATCTTGAATTATTTCCGACTATTTTTCGACGGACTGTATAACCTTCAAGATATATACAGAATGGAAGACTCCGTTGGTCTCCTAGCAGGGATCAGAATCTCAATGACTTGTAGCACAGTCTTGTAAATAGCACAATAAACTGTGATACAATCAAAGAGCACCCATCTCATGCGACTTGCAACTCTTTGCAACATTTGATCATGACTTTGATCCCCAGAGGTTTAATGGTCTTGTGGATAGCACAACAAACTATTAATTCTGGTCTAAGCATTACCACCGTTACGAGACGGGCATAGATTTGCATGCAACCATTGTGGTAGCACTACAAGGCTACATGGTTCTTCTACCCCGATCATAAGGCATTTTATGCTATAGCCGGAGTCTCTCCTCATAATTAGACAAGCCTTGTGGTAGCACAACAAACCTGTCTAAGGTAATTTGAGTCCTATGACTATAACGATGGAGGACCACGCAGTAAGTTCTCAACTACTCACGTTACGGCTCAGATTTTAACGAGGGTTTTAGATTACTTTTATCTTTGTATCTTCCTAGGTGATAATTTATAAATATATCGCATACATATTTAACTATACCTAGATAATAACAATTGATTCTTAATCAAAAAGAAAAAATATGCATCAACCATACATGTTCATTATGTGGTCATGGACAAGACGGTGATTAACTGGAGCTATACCATTAATCACCACAACTATATAACAATTATAAAACATGCAAACACATAAGCATTGGTGATCTCATCTCCTGTCGCCTTCCTGGTTGCATTTGTAGATCATCTTCGCCTCTCCTCGGCCAGTGTGATCAATTACAAATAATGTTAATTTTAAAATATTTTCAAATATAAATAAGTTGTAAGAGAAAGTCTTATGGCCGAGTACAATAATAGAGGGAGATATAATTATATTGGAATGATATAGAGAGGGAGGTACACAAGCCTCATTAATTAACATTTAATTAACTCATAAATCACATTCTATGACAATCCACATAATCACACCATTACATGATATGAACTTAACTAAGTGCATCGTCATGACCACCACAAATTTTAACCATCCACACATGATAAAACACATCACATGAAAGTTAAAATTTTGAAATATAATAATTTTGGTTTTCTCAAAATCTAGGTACCAATCAAAATTGGATAATTTGAATTTTCGAAAATCTCATTTTCTATCATGCATTTAAATCTAATTTAAAACATTAAAACACATCAACATGTGTACTCAAGAGTAAAATTAAAATTCTAAAATATTTCAGACATAATTTATAACATTTATAAATTAATTAATCTAACTTTAGATTATTTTTAAATCACATTAACGACAATTATTAATGTGAGATAATCTAACATTTAGACTAAATTAAAAATTTCCTAATAACTCTTATAAAATAATTTCTAATTCCAATATTAAATACTTAACAACTCTTTGTTAAGAACCCCTTTATTAAATTAACTTTCTCAATAATATTATTGAGAAATATTAATTAGAATATTTCTAATTAAAATTAGTCTAACAATTTGACTTAATTTAATCTCTTAATAACTTTTATTAAAAGATTATTTTAGGTAGATTAGATCTTCAAAAACTTTAATTAAGAGATCTTGAAGAAAATTAATTAATGATCTTAATAACTGTTATTAAGACTTAATTAATCCTTAATAACTTTTATTAAAGTTTATTTCTCAAAAATAATTAACTCTATACATAACTAGCATAAGGAGTTAACTTAACACTTAATAACTACTTATTAAATATCCCTTTATTAAATAATTTGATAGCAACAATTGTTAAGAAATTAAAATAATCTAATCATCTAATTAAAATTAACAACATTTGTTAATTTATATAAAGATCATAACTTAAAAAATTAATTATCAACACTTGTTAATTTAATTTAAGATGACATCTTAAATAAGCCCTCTAATCACTTCATTAATAATGATTTAACAATACTTGTTAATTAAAATTTAAGATCATATCTTGAATAAAATATATAAATTAACAACACTTGTTAATTACCATTAAGATCTTATCTTAACTTCCACCCCCTATTAAGATCACATCTTAAAAAAATATTAACTGAAAATTATAAATCTAAGTTTAAAAAAAAAATTTAAAACTAAGTTTAATTTCAATTTTCAGTTAATAGAGGTGAGTATTTGGTTAATAAAAGATTTTAGAGGGAATAAAAGGGTTTAATGGGGTTTAGGGGTTAAAAGCTGTTTAAGGAGTTAAATGGGCTTGGCCCAGAGGGCCTCTTGGGCCTAGGCCGGGTCTGGCCAGGGCATGGCCTGGTTCGGACCAAGAATGGGGTTGGGCTTGGTCTGGTTTGGCCAGGCAGGCCCCAATGTGGGGCTTCTGAGCTTGGCCCAGCGCCTTGGCCAGGTCAGCCCGCCTAGGCCGGGCCCAGGCACCGGTCAGGCCGGGTTAGAGCCGCTCGGTCGGGCTATAGCACACCACCCTCTTCCCTGCGGGTTAGGGTTTCCCCTTTCATGGAACCTGACTGTTCCAAGTTGTAGGAAAGGGGCGATTGGCGCCGCCAGCTCCTGCCCCAGCTCCGGCAGGGCACGCACTGAAGCCCAGCCTCCCCGACGGTGCCGCCCACGCTAAGGTTCCCCATTAGGGTTTCTGCCCCCCAAAGCCGCCGCCGGTTAGCCCTTTTGCAGGCTCCTCCACCGACGCCGGGAGGGGAAGACCAGGGTGTCCTAACATTGAAAGGGGGGGGGGGGTCCCCTTTCCATCCCCGTCGCTGGCGGTCGCCGGCCGGCGACCCCCATTTCCGCCAGTGGCCCCTGTTGGGTTCGCTGTGTTGAGATCCGACCGAAAATGCAGCGAAAATAAATAATTCAGGATCGGATCCGTCCCATTTAGATCAATAAAATAAACGTGGAAATTGAATTTACCTTGCGTGGATTCGAATATGCGTTTGTTTTCCAGTTCCGTCGGAACGATGACGCAAGCCGTGTAGGTGCCCTGCCTCTAGCGGTATCCATGCGGTTCTCTTCGCGATGGATCGTCCTCGCCTCCTCGATCGATTCGGCGTTCGTGGATCCCATCTGGCTATGCATAATCTGCCGTGACATACGGATTTAGAAACTCCCGTCGGACGGAAGGTGGAGCTGTCGGGAGTCGAAGTAGAGCCTCTAAAGGGACGCCCTCGAGACGTGCGCCCAGGAGAGAGGAGAGAGAGAGGGCGGCGGCTAAGTTAGGGTTGCTGGCCCCCAACCAAGTAGCCGTTCTTTTATTAATAAGTATATTTGCAGTTTTTCATAAAAACCCATAGTTATCTGAAATCCCGTCAAATTATCCACATAGAAAACCTTTTGCGTCGGACCATCTAGGCCCAAATACCAGTCCAGTTAATGGCCCATTAAGCCTAGTAACTTTTTACTGACCCGCTGAATTAATTAATATCCTTATATTAATTAATCAGCCGAATTTAATGTCCCACAGTAAATTCGGACGAGCTTCCTTTCACGTTGGATGCCAAGCAACATCGCGTGATCCGGGATGGCATTGGGGTTATCTCAACCCTCTATTGGAATCTTTCCGTCATCGGTTAGCGCGCGGATATAATCCTTCATCCGTGCAATGTTCCCGATTCGACCTAGGATATAGTTTACTGTTACACCCTAGCAAGTCAAATCACTTGAATCAGACGTCGCTAATCTATATTGGATAACTCTTTATCTGATATAGAGCTCGCCCTGGCCAGGGACTTAAGCGTATCTTTCCTGGAACATTCTCTCTCATAATACTGAGAGCAGATGATCCCATATTAAGCACACAATTACCTTCGAGGGCATTTCTCTGAACCTGATCATTTGACTTATTGATAACCCATGGCTAAGGATTCGTTAGTCAAAGTCAAAGCTCAGAGACGTACCAACAATGTATCTTTAGTGTCTCAGGTCCAAGGATCATCTACGCAATCGAGACAAAAGAATCGACCTGATTAACAGTGAGGTATATACCATCCAACGATTCATGGTCGAATCAATTCAGTGAACTCATTCCCCAATGAGTACCTACAGGTCCAGCATAGTGTCTCCACACAAGTGACTTATATGATCAATTACCCTCATTATATGAGCTGAAGTAATATGTACTAGTCTATCCGGATGTTTGATGTCCTTCTCAAACATCCTCCGATTAGGAACAATTAAGAACATGTGTTTATAAGTCTTCGGTCCCGTAATTATGATCTCATCATAATCCGAAGATTGTTGCACATGTTCATGGACTTCATCGTAATATGATAATCATAGATCGAACTAATTATACACAATGAATTAATGTCATTATATTAATAAACTGAATTATATATAGTATTGGATTGGCTTTCAGACCATCTAATACTAACAATCTCCCATTTGGACTAAAGCCAATCACATTTATACAGAATACCCATATTCTCTAAGTGACGCTCAAAGACATTTTGAGACAAAGGCTTTGTCAGTGGATCTGCTATATTGTCGTTTGAAAGAACTCTCTCCACTACAACATCTCTTCGAGCTATAATCTATCTGATCAGATGAAAGCGCTGCAGAATGTGGTTCGACTTCTGATGAGACCTCGGCTCTTTTGCTTGAGCAATCGCCCCATTGTTGTCACACAACAGTAGGACGGGACCAGAGATGCTTTCCACCACACCAAGATCGTCGATGAATTTCTTCATCTAGACAGCTTCCTTGACGGCTTTAGCAGCAGCAATATATTCACCTTCCGTTGTCGAATCAAAAGTGGTTTCCTGCTTGGAACCTTTCCAGCTCACTGCTCTCCCGTTGAGTGTGAAGACAAAACCTGATGTCGATTTGCTGTCATCAGGATCAGACTGAAAACTCGAATCAATGTATCCTTGTAGCTTTAAATCTCTTCCTCCATAGATCAGAAACATTTGCTTAGTTCTTCTCAAGTACTTAGTGATACATTTCACAGCCTTCCAATATTCATCACCTGGATCTGCTTGATGTTTGCTCGTAACACTTAGAGCATATGCAACATCAGGTCTAGTACATAGCATGGCATACATGATGGAGCTTATGGCGGAAGCATAGGATATCTTATCCATCATTGCCCTCTCCTCAGAAGTCTTGGGAGATTGACCTTTGGAGAGATAAATTCTATGTCTCATCGGTATGAGACCTCTCTTGGAATTTTCCATGCCAAATCTTTTGACAATAGTTTCTATGTACATGGATTGGGTTAAGGCAAGTATCTTCTTTGATCTATCTTTATCGATCCGTATTCCCAATACGTAAGATGCTTCTCCTATATCCTTCATGGAGAAGTTCTTGGATAGCTAGATCTTTACTGATGACATCATCCCTACATCATTCCCAATGAGTAGGATGTCGTCAATGTAAAAAACTAGGAATATGATTGCGCTCACACTGTTTTTCTTGTATACATAAGGTTCATCTTCATTCTTAATGAAACCATAAGATTTGATTGCATCATCAAACCTTATGTTCCAGTTACGGGAAGCTTGCTTCAGTCTGTAAATGGACCTTTGCAACTTACATACCATGTCTGGAAATTCCTTGGATGTGAATCATTCTGGTTGTATCATATACACCTCCTCCTCAAGGTTTCCATTGAGGAAGGCAGTCTTCACATCCATCAGCCAGATTTCATAATCATGGTATGCAGCAATAGCGAGAAGAATTCTGATAGACTTAATCATGGCAACAGGTGAGAAGGTCTCGTCTTAGTCAATGCCTTACCTTTGACGATAACGCTTCGCCACCAATCTTGCCTTATAAGTCTCTATTCGTCCATCTGTACTGATCTTTCTTTTAAAGATCCATTTGCAGCCGATAGGTAAGATATGTTCAGGCAAGTCAGCCAAGTTCCAAACTTGGTTGATGTGCGTGGACTGAATCTCATAATTCATGGTTTCTTGCCATTTCCCGGCCTCTGGACTTTCTATGACCTCCTGGAAAGTCTTAGGATCATCATCCTCATTATAAAGTATCCTAGAATCATCCAAATTAATATGTCCCACATATCTTTCTGGTAGTTTAGGTACTCTTTGTGACTTACAAGGTTCTTGTGTATTTATTTGAATAGGTTCAGAAACTGATAGTTCAAGAGATGAATCAATACCAATTTGTGGGTTTGGAATTTCTTCCAAGGTTACTTTACTCCCACTGTCTTTCTAGAGAATATAATCTTTCAGAAAGACAGCTCTCCTGGCTACAAACACCTGTTGTTCGCCAGGATGATAAAAGTAATATCCATAAGTTTCCTTTGGATATCCCACAAATCTGCATTTGTCAGTTCTGGACTCTAGCTTATCTGCATCATGTCTTTTAATATGAGCATGACATTTTCATACTTTAACATGTTTAATGTCTTGTTTTTTTCCATTCCATATCTCATATGGAGTGGTTTCAACAGATTTACTGGGTACCTTGTTTAGGATATATATAGCCAAGCTAAGTGCATATCCCCATAAGGACACTGATAATTTGGACATGCTCATCATGGATTGCACCATTTCGATTAATGTGCGGTTCCTCCCTTTTGATACAACATTCATCTGAGGTGTATAAGGAGGTGTAAGCTGAGAAAGGATACCATTATCCTTTAAGTATTTAATGAAAGTACGAGAAACCACTAATGGCTTGGATAGACATAGCACCACATACATCAGAATGTATCATTTCCAGTAAGTCTTTGGCTCATTCTCTAGTTCCAGTAAATGGAGATTTAGTCATCTTACCTATCAAACGTGACTCACAGGTCGCATATGATTCATAATTAAATAGATCTAAGTATCCATCGTTATACAACCTTTGGAATCTGTTTTCTCCAATGTGACCAAGCCTACAATGCCATAAGTAGGTTTTGTTTATTTCATATCTTTTTCTTTTAGTTAAAGAACTGATGTTTAAATTCTTATGAGACACATTTAAAAGATACAATCCATTGGACAATATAACAGAGGCTATTAATTTATTTCTAAAATAAATTGAACAACAATTGTTCCTAACATGTAAATTGTATCCTATTTTATCTAGACATGAAATAGAAATAATATTCCTTATTATTCTAGGTACACAATAGCATTCATCTAATGAAAAAGTGTCTCCGAATGGTAGCTTGAGTTTCGTTGTCCCTACAGCGATCGCCGCAACTCTTGCGCCGTTACCTAGCCTCAGCTCCACCTCGCCGATTATTAGCTTACGTCTTCTTGTCAGTGCCTGCACAGAATTGCAGATATGAGAAATACATCTAGTATCTAATATCCATGATGTATAATCTCTAATTGACAAGTTTTCGTCTATCATATAGATATTTAAAGTGTCCTGCTGCTTCACAGTTCCTTGAGTCTTGTCTTTGAGGTATTCTTTACAATTCCTCTTCCAGTGCCCTTCTGATAACAATAGAAACATTCACCCTTCTCAGCACTCTTGCCTTTGTCCTTTTTGACCACCTTTAGCTTCTTCTGATTCTTGCCTTTGCCTTTCCTGAAGGCTTGGACTGCTAGTCTTTTCCTGCCGGTCTTACCAACCTTAAGAACATGGGGTTTATCCTTTACAAGGTTCCCCTTTGCAGTCTTCAGCATGTTCGGTAATTCAGCTAAAGTGGACTGGATTTTGTTCATGTTAAAGTTCACAATGAACTGAGCATATGATTGTGGAAGTGAAGATAACACAAGGTCGGTATGCATCTCCTTGGGGAGTGGAACCCCAAGAGCATCCAGTCTCCCCACCCATTCTATCATTTTCAGCACATGAGTTTGTACTGAAGATCCTTCTATCATCTGAGCCTTGAACAGATTCTTAGATATCTCATATCTCTCGATCTTGTTCTGCTCACCAAACAGCTCCTTCAGATGGAGCATGATGGATCTTGCATCCATCTCCTTATGTTGCTTCTACAACTCATTGCTTATAGAGGCTAACATGTAGCATTAGGCCATGGTGAAATCCTCTTTCCATTTCTCATATGTCAACCTGTCCTCCTCTGGTGCATCTAATGATGGTTCAGTAGGAGGTTCCTCATTCAGGACATATGCAATTTGCTCAGACCTGAGGACAATCTTCAGGTTCCTGAGCCAGTCTGAGTAGTTCAGGTTTGTCAAACGATTGACATCAAGTATGCCACGCAACGGGTTATGGTGCGACGTTTTAGCCTACAAGAGATAATCAGATTACAATTAGCAGATATTCAGTCAATTAATTTAAAAACAAGACATGAACTTTGTTTATCTAGTTTTTACTTCTACTAATTTTCGTCGGACTGTATAACCTTCATATATACAGAATGGGAGACGCCGATAATCTCCTAGCGGGAATCAGAATCTCCAAGAGTCACAGTATAACCTCGGGTAAACACATAGTGTTATACTGTTCTCTAAGAGCAACCATCTCATGGTAATTGCAACTCCTTGCGATATCCGATCATATTTCGGCTCCCAATTTATTAATGGTCCCGGGTAAACACAGTAGACCATTACTCTTGGTCTAAGCTTTACCATCAATACGTGATAGAGTAGAGTAGAAATATAGTTCCCGGATAAATACGTAGATAACTGTATCGTTCCTCTATTCTTATCCAAAGGCATCTAATGCCATAATTAATAGTCCTCTCAACAGACGATGACAAATCTCAGGTAAACACGCAGTAAATGACACCACTGAATTAAGTTCTATTAATTATATTGATAGAAAGCCACGCGGTGCATTCTCAATGACTCGCGCTACTGCTTAGATTTTTGTAACGAAGGTTTTATTTATTTACTTTGGTCTCATCCTCGGTGATAGTATTAAATATATCGAATATATTACATATACTAATAACCTAGTTAAGTTGATTCAAAATCAAAATAAAACACACGCATCGCATACATGTCATTAGTGCGGTCATGGATGGCACTGTGGTTTGACCTGAGCCATACAATCAAACACACATACACAATATAATAGTTTATATCATGAGTCTGCAAACTCATAGGGTAAACGAACTCCTTCATATCCTTCTTGGTTACAGTTGTGGATCATCCTCGCTCCACGCTTTATCGCCTCGATCAAATTACAAGATAATTTAAAAGAAGCCTTATGGCGAGTACATCAGGGAGGGAGGTAGAGACACAATAGAATATGAGAGAGGGAGAGGTTCGCAAACCTCTATTTATTAACAGATAATAAACCATACAATCACATATTATTGATCCACATCCACAAGCTAAATTTAAATTGCTCATCTATGACCACCAAGTAGTTTTAATTTAACAAACCACACATGTAGTGCACATCTCATGGCTTAATAATTTTTTTTGAAAATATTTAATATTTTGATTTTATAAACCAGCTACCAAACAAAATTAGGAGAATTAGAACTTTTGAAAAATATTATCAGTTTGATCATGCTAATTAAATCAAATCTAAACGTGCAATCAAAACACATCATATGTGTATAAAATCTAAAATTAATGGTTTAGGAATATTCCATACTTAATCTGAACAATTCAAATATATGGGGTAATTTAACAATGAAATATAAGGATTAATCTAACAACTTAGATTAATAATTAGAATTAACAACATTTGTTAATAAATCATAAAATTCATAATCTTTTTATTAGGACCCAAAATTAATAATTTCAAATTTTATTATCAAAATCATATTTTAATAATAAAAACAAATTTATTTTAAAATTAATGGGCCCGAAAAAATAAGAAAGGGGGGGGGGGGGGGGGGGGTAAAGGGCTCAGCGCAGCTGAGCCCCTAGCTCAGGCCAGGGCCCAGCCAGGGGCTCGGACCTAGGCCCGCAGGCCTTGTCCGAGCGCTGCTGGGACCTGGCTCGGATCATCTGGCCCGGGCCAGAGTGTAGCGGGGCTGGACCCTGTCAGCGGCTAGGGAAACCCTAGCTGCCCGACGGGTTCAGTCCATGGGTTCCCTGTAATGCAGGGAACCTGACGGTGGCCGTCCTCCACGGCGCCCCCTTCCGGCGCTGGCATCAACGCCGGCCAAGCACCAGCGCCCGTCCGTCGGTAACGGTGACGTCGCCGGTGCCGTTCGGCCACTGGAGTAGTCCCGAGAAAGGCTGTGGTGGCCCTTTTTCCCCTCCTCTAAATCCTCTTGCAGGCTGGTTTCAGAAAACGCAGGAGGAAGGGAAAGAAGGCTATGGCCGGTCGTCCTCCGCTCCCCATGCTGTTGGCATCTCGTCCAACGCCGGTGGGCATGGTTCACAATGATCAAAGTCCCAAAGATCCATCTTATAGATCCGAATCCTTTAAGAACACACCGTTCTTCGTCCAACGAAGAACACGACGAAAATCCCAAATAAAAAATATTTTCTACAGATTAAAATCGCGATCTCATTATGGTGAACATCTCATGGATATTAATCTTGTAAGAAATAGATTCAAGTATGGAATAAATTCGAAAACCACAATTTTAGAGACCAAAACGGCAAAGAACACAATGGAACCTGGTTCTGATACCACTGTTGGGTTCGCTGTGTCGAGATTCGACCGAAAACGCAATGGAAATAAATAATTCGGGATCGGATTCGTCCCGTTTGGATCAACAAAATAAACCGGGAAATCTAATTTACCTTGCGTGGATTCGAATCCACGTTCGTTTTCCGGTTCCGTCGGAGCGATGCCGCAAGCCGTGCAGGTGCCCGACCTCTAGCGGTATCCATGCGGTTCTCCTAGTGATTGATCGTCCTTGCCTCCTTGGTCGATTCGGCGTTCGTGGATCCTGTCTGGCTACGCATATCCGCCGCGACATACGGATTTAGAAACTCCCGTCGGACGGAAGGTGGAGTTGTCGGGAGTCAAAGCAGACCCTCTAGAGGGCCGGTCTCAAGACGTGCGCCCAGGAGAGAGGAGAGAGAGAGGGCGGCGACTAGGTCAGGGTTGTTGGCCCCCGACCTAGCAGCCATTCTTTTATAAAAAGTATCTTGTAGTTTTTTATAGAAATCCATACTTATCCGAAATCCCGTCAAATTATCCATTGACTTGAAAACCTTTTGCGTGTGACCCTCTAGGCCCAAATATCAGCCCAGTTAATGGCCCATTCAGCCTAGTAACTCTTTACGGATCCACTGAATTAATTAATATCCTTATATTAATTAATCAGTCGAATTTAATGTCCCACAGTAAACTCGGACGAGCTTCCGATCACGTTGGATGCCAAGCAACATCGCGTGATCCTGGATGATATTGGGGTCATCGCAACCCTCTATTGGAACCTTTCCATCATTGGTTAGCGCGCGGATATAATCCTTCATCCGTGCAACGTTCCCGATTCGACTTAGGGTATGGTTTACTGTTAAACCCTATCAAGTCAAATTACTTGAATCAGACACCGCTAATCTATATCGGATAACTCTTTATCTGATATAGAGTTTGCCCTGGCCAGGGACTTAAGCGCATCTTTTCTGGAACATTCTCTCTCATAATATTGAGAGCGGATGATCCCATATTGAGCACACAATTACCTTCGAGGGCATTTATCTGAACCCGATCCTTTGACTTATTGATAACCCATGGCTAGGGATTCGTTAGTCAAAGTCAAAGCTCAAAGACGTACCAACAAAGTATCTTTGGTGTCTTAGGTCCAAGGATCATCTATGCAACCGAGACAAAAGAATCGAGCTAGTTAACAGTAAGGTATATACCATCCAGCGATTCATGGTCGAATCAGTTCAGTGAACTCATTCTCTAATGAGCACCTATAGGTTCAGCATAGTGTCTCCACACAAGTGACTTATAGGATCAGTCACCCTCATCAAATGAGCTGAAGTAACCTGTACTAGTCTATCCGGATGTTTGATGTCCTTCTCAAACATCCTCCAACTAGGAACAATTAAGAACATGTATTTACAAGTCTTTGGTCCCGTAATTATAATCTCATCATAATCCGAAGATTGTTGCACATGTTCATGGACTTCATCGTGATTCAATAATCATAGATCGAACTAATTACACACAATGAATTAATGTCATTATATTAATAAACTGAATGATACATAGTATTGGATTGATTTTCGGACCACCTAATTACTAACAGTCCCCCCATTTGCTGCGGTTCATGCCATGAAACCGTGGCCTTCCTCCTTTTCATTTTCAACATTTGAAAAAGAATAAAAAGAAGGAGGGTTTTCCACCGGCTGCCGATGACTACCGAGAAATCGGTTCTTCATCAACATGAAAAAGCCTATGAAAAACCCATTAAAATTGGATTTTCTCTACAGAAAAATAATTCGACTATTGCAAGCTCATCCTATGAGTAATTTCTATGAGGGAAAAATAATCTGAGTATAGAAATTTTATTAGAACATTAATTTCGTCGTTTCGAAGCGGATCATAGCGGAACCTGGTTTAGGTGCTTAAATTGTGTGTGCTATCTTCATGATTTCATGTGTTGGATGATTAACAAAACTAATTGGATCGTGATCGCCAGAAACCAAAGGTTTCAAAAGAAGAAGTTGATCGCTTTACTCACCTTGTGGAAAACTGAGAGATTGTTGGTTCTTTGTTCTTCTCTTTCATCCGGCCGAAGAAGAAGAGCCCCTCTTTAGCTTTACTCTTGTTTCTTTGTATTTTTCTTGTGGTTCATTTTCTTCAAAGCCTTTCTTCTTCTCCAAACCTTGCAAAAGGATCAAACAAAGAAATGAAAGAAAACGGAGCAGAGCTATGAAAGCATAGTGACTATTCTATTTAGTGATCTAAACATGCAACTAAACTAAAATCACTCAGTTTTATGTTTTCTTTTAAACCCCTATCATAGACATAGGTTTAGATAAAGATGATGTGTGTGTGTGTTATGATGGAGTGATGTGATGAAAATCTATATGAAAACAACATGGAAGCTATATGAAATCAATGAAGAAACAATGATCTTTAAGGTCTTCTTGAAGATATCTTGGGAATTCTATCCTTGGATTTTTTATCCCCAAATATTCTTATTTCCTTTTAAGATCCATTATGGTTGTTGTACGTCCACATTGGCTGGTAACTGTTCTCCATGATGAAACCTGTAGGGTTTGTGGCCTAAGGTACTTCTCAATCGTGGAAGTTGATCGACCTTATTTTATTTTCATGTCTCTTTCATCCAGAGATGATTGATTCTATTGATCTCTTTGAGTTATTTTCAATGTTCATTTTGAGAAAAATTTCCATTATATGATGTTGTGAGCGTGTCACATCACTTTAGACACCCATTTTGGCCCATTCCATAGACCGATTTGAGCTTTATTGTGTTAACGGGCCTTTGTGTTGATCTTTTTTTTTGTTTCCTACTCATTTGGACTCCTTGAAATTTAATTTCTTTTTGTCAAAAAGTTTTGTCGCAAAACGTTCATTTTAAAAAAGAAAAAGACATGATTTCAAAACTTTTTTATTTCATTTTTAATGCATTTGGATTTTTAAAAATATTCATTTTTAATTTTTTTTTTAACTTTTGTCAAGTCCATCAGGTGGCCAGAGTGCTGGCCGTTTGATCCATCAGAAGGCCAAACTGGTGGCCGTCTGATGGTTAGACGGCCAGACAGCTGGTCGTCTGATCATTTAGACGGCTATGGAGCTGGCCGTGTTACCATCTTTCAGACGGCCACCTGCCTGGCCGTCTGATGGTCAGATGGCCAGGGGCTGGCCGTCTGATGGTCAAACGGCCAGGTTGCTGGCCGTCTGATACTTCAGACGGCCACCTCTTCGGCCGTCTGATGGTCTGGTTTTCCGTGATTATCTAAATCTTTTTTACGCCTTTCTCTCGGGTTTTGACCATATCTTCCGTATTTTCTCACCCTAATGGATTAAGATGAAGGTGATTTAGGGTTTAGGTGTCAACTTTTGATTGGTTTTGGCTTAGATTTTGTTGAAGAGATCTCTATCCGACCTTCTTTATCCTCATCCATTGGCCCACGAAATGGGGGCTTCCTAGGGTTTTAACTCGACCTCCTTTGCCTATTTAAGCTCTCCTTCACCTTGGGAACGGACCGAAGGGGGTTCACTAGGGTGAGGGTACCATTTTACGTCAAAAGAGAGAGAAAAGAGTGATTTCAAAGTCTAGCATTACACCTCTTCTTTGGAGCTCGTGAGAAGGAAACAACTATGGAGTCTTGGAAGCTCTAGGAAGGAAGAATGTGCCGTCAATCTTGTGCCCATGCAACACTCTCTTCAACGTCAAAAAGGGAACCCTACTCTCCTCTCTCATTTTATCATTTTTATCATTATCTTCATAGTCCCATACGTGCATGCACTGGTCTAGGATTTTGTCCATGTTTAGATTCCATTTGCACACACATGCACTCATGATTAGGTACCTTAGATCCTTGCTAAGGGGTTTATTTGATCCAAAACATTAAAAAACGGAAAGGTGGGTGGCCATAACACTTGGTCACTCATCCTTCTCACCCACACATTCGGTAAGCTCACCTCTAATTGATATATTTCTTTTGCTTAATGAACGGATGCTATGCTAATTAAGAGTCTAATGGGTGTTTTAATTTATGGTTAATTTGCAGTAAATCAAGGTGTGAGGTCCCGTCTTCTTGGCTGGCCGAGAAGAAGGGAGTGTGGACTACAAATTTCGCTGCGTATGGAGGTCTTAGAGTGTCATTTGCGATCAAGGTAGTCCCTCTGGGTCGAGGTAAAACACCCTGGCGATCATCATTTTAGTTCTTGGTGTTTTAGTTCATCAAGTCATTTGCTCTTTATTTTTTTATCATTATCCTAATTATGGGTTCGTAGCCACGGAGGTCGGTCTCTGCTCACCAGTTGAGCGTGGGGTAATTTTCGGCGCCTACAGCTTTCTGGCGATAATGGTGGGACGACTTGTGCCTATTACGCTGTTTTCTTTATTTATTTGTTGTAAATATTTCATTTTCTTTAGTTGTAGTAGGGGCCATTTGAAGGACCAATTGCTGGCCTTCTGACGTATCAGACAGCCAAATTGCTGGCCTTCTGAAGCAACAGACGGCCAGGGGGGTGGCTGCCTGATCTGTCAGACGGCTAGGTAGGTGGTCTTCTGATCTGTCAGACGGCCATCGATTTGGCCGCCAGGTGGGTCCTATTTAGAATTGTTCTTAGTGATTTTTCTTAATCCTTGATCTTTTGAGGCTTATTTTTGATGTGATTTACATTTAATACTCCGTTTGGGGGTTGGTGGAAGAGCCTTTGCACATTTTTCTAGGAAAGACTCTCTCTTTTGGAATAACTCTCTGTTTGGGGATTCCCGCTTGAGCAGAAAAATAGTTCAAATAGAGAACCTCTATTAGTCTCCGTACTCCGTAAATTCCTGCACGGTGATCGAGCTTGTTGTACCTGGAGTTAGTCCTATTAGAACCTTGAGATTGAGACGAGTGTATATTTTTAGCCTGAAATGGAATATTCAAAAGAATTTTTCTTTTTTTTTTAAGAGTGTGTTACTAAGTCTCAAAACACAAAGTACACAATCCTAAATTCTAAATTAAAATTTTTTGCTTGTTCAACTTGTTTGCAAAACAAAGAAAAATGAACAACATGTTTTCAAATCCCTTGTTCCAAGGTGAATTTCCTTTTGAGACGGAAGACATGAGAGCCAGTACATATGTATGTATGTTCAAGACACATCAAGGGGATGCCTCACGTCATGAGGATCTAGACGAAGTCTCCTCCCATGGAGGGGATGAACCAGTTAGTCTCAAAGTTGGAAGGTCGGGGACACAGAATACTAGTGATGATGCTGACTTAATTAGGGTGCTGGCAAGGTACACACCTGAGCAACTTATCCAGATCGCCTCAAAAGGCAAGACTTCAATCAATCATCCCGCCTTTCCATACCTATCCCGCACACCTTACCAGGCATCTTCAAACAAAGCTCCTTGAAAGACTCAATTGGAGTCTAATCCAAATGCTTCAGTTCCACCCATTTTTCCTGTTGCAGCCACACCCTGGCAACCAATCTCTCCAATCCCGACCTCATCAAAACTAGTTGGACCTCCAATGTACATTTCTAAGTAAGAAATGGAGCCTTACCTCAGAAAATTGCTTGCTGAATCATTAACAATTTCTAAGCAGTATTCCTTAGTTGAATATTGCAAACTTCCCCGAGCATATTTTGCACCTGGATTTAAGGCTCTGAAGTACCGAAAGTATAATGGAAGTACTGATCAGCATCACCATCTGTCTGGTTTTCTTATGGATTCACACCAATGGCTATATGACAAAGTGTTATTGGTCTATCTCTTTCAGAAATCTTTAGATGGAGAAACTCTGCGTTGGTTTACCTCACTTCCATCTTCAGATATGCTCAATTTCGACACTGTTTCTGAAAAATTCATTAGTCATTTCAGTCACATGACTAATATGGCTCCTACCCTTTTTGATCTAGTGTCAGAGAAAATGAAACTGGATGAAGATTTCACCCAATAGATGGAGGGTGATGGCATCAAGAGCTGAAGTTATCGTTCCAGAAGCTCAGGCAGTTACGATGATTGTGAATAATGCAACACCTCCGCTTAAAACCATTCTGATGCTCAGTGAACTCCACACCTTTGCTCGATTGTGCAACAGAGCTAGAGTGATACAGACTCAGATCAGAGATTCCACTCTTCCTTCTTTCCTTGACATCCGCCCTCGAAATTGGAAGGCGACGCCTATGCTAACCACTGAGGGGGTTACTACCAATGAAAATATCAACGCCTTCAATCAGCCAACCAAAGGGCGAACCATCAACCCTGGTCCTACCACCACTCTTGCCAGCAATCCTCGGTAGTACTTTGTCGTTCCTCCGCCAAACAGTTATGGTAGGCCTGCTCCAAAGAGAACTTCCTACCCCCCACTTCCAGAATCTTTGGGTGATATCTTCTTTGCTCTTATGGCTTGCAAAGCCATTCAACTTCCTCCTCAGAGGGAAGGGATTTCTCCTAACGTTGATACCTCCAAATACTGTCCTTATCATAGAGCTCTTGGGCATGTCATTCACAATTGCTTTGCATTTAGAGATTGGGTTTATGACATGAACAATGAGGGGCATATTAATTGGGAAGATGTCAGAATTGCTGTCTCTAATTTGAAAGGAAGGAATTGGGACCTTGGCATAGTTCAGAACCCTCTCCCAGATCATCAGAATGTTACGGACCCATCAACATCAGGACAAGAACAAGAAGAGAAAGTCAACACCTTCACAGTTGGCCAAAAATCTCGGGTGATCTGAAGAGAACAATTTTGGGGTATGAAGGAGGACCACCTGTCCGAGAATATGGGGAACATGAAGAAGATTGTTGTGAAAAGATGGAAATGAGTGTGGGAGTTATCCAGGAAGGAGGAAGGCCCTTAGTGCTCCTCTTGCCTAAGAAACAACATGTTCCAACCACACCTTCAGGTCATGATCCTTCATTGAATTTCTTGACTCAAACCACATCCTCACTCATGACTCCTAATCACTCTCGTCCACTTCAATTGATCACACCAAGTCCTAAAGAAGTCAGTACTCCCATTGAAAACACCATGAATATTTCACTCAGGAATATGATAGTCCTACGACCTTCTAGGATGCCTGAGACTCAAGAGGAGTCCAACACTCAATCAAGCTCCACGTCTACAGAATATGACATTCTCCAACATCTTGAGAAGACCCCATCAAGGATCTCTATTTTGGAGTTAATCAGAAGATCTCCCACACACCAGGAAACACTTCTCAAATTCCTCCAAAAGGTCATGGTTAGTGAGGATATTCCAGCTAATGATGTCTCCCATGCTATTCTTTCTGTCACTCAGGGGCAACCAATGATCACTTTCTCCAATGAAGATTTGGCTGCTCCCGAACACCGTTCTTTACCCTTACTACTTACCATTACACTAAATGGGGTAAGGGTAGACTCTACTCTGATTGACACTGGGGCATCCATCAATGTGTGCCCGATGAAGACATTGACACAAATTGGAGTAAAGGAAGAAGAGTTGGTAAGGGTTTCAACCACCATTTTAGCCTATGACAACTCCAAACGGACTTCCCCTGGAAAAATCATTCTTCAAGTTGGAGTTGGGCCAATAGTCTTGCCTTCAGAGTTCTTCATTTTAGATGTTGAACCAACCTACAAGCTAATTTTGGGAAGACCTTGGATATAGCAGACTATGGGAATCCCGTCTACAGCACATCAATATTACAAATTTCCATTTAAAGGAAAAATAGTGAAGATCAAAAGCACCCCTATAGTGGAAATGATGGAGACGATAACCACAGAACAACTTCCCTCCATGTCTATCATTGAGAGGAAAAATGAAGAGACTTTGTCCACAGTCAATTCGTCTCAGTTTGGAAAAGAAGTTGGGACAGCTATTGCTTCATTACCACTCAGGAAGGAGACTAAAGTGGACAGGGAAAGAAAGGGTTGGCAAATGATGATAAAGATGGGATATTATCCGAGAAAAGGATTAGGAAAGGAAGAGCAAGGAATGAGACAGCCCATCGAGGATGAAGAAAATTTCAATGGAGTAGGATTGGGGTATCTATACAGAGACGAATATTGGCAACCCTTAGATTGGATGCTCTAGGAACACTTTGCTTCAGGGGCCACTGGATTTCAAGAAGAAGAGAAGATGATATATCAGGTGAGGGACGATCCATCTAATGAGAGTGACAAAGAAGAAGTGGAAGAAGAATTAGGACTCCATGCATTATTTTGTCTACAGATTCTAGAGGAAGGGTCTCCCTTACAGCTAGGAATAGGTATATTCTTAGCCCATTAGCATCTTAGTCCCCTCACTTTCATTCCATTCTTGTTTCACCCCTCAGTCCTTCCACTCATCACTCTTCTAATACCAGAGTCTCCCCAACATTGTTTCTTATTCATCACTTCTGATCATGAAAAAAAAACGTCCATTTTGAATGGAGAGAATGCCAAATCACTCTTGAAGAACCTTCATATTGAGAGAATGAGTATATAGAGAGCTTCCTTGTTCAAGGGTCCTCTCTTTCTCATCAGTTGAATTCATCAATTATCCACCCGCTTGTACATAATAATTTCGGAATAGGAATAGGGAAAGGAATAGGGTCAGAAGGCACCTCTTCAGGTCCACACCACAGAAAAGGAAAAGGAAGAGAAGTTCCTAAACGTTTTGTTTTAGAGTTGGCACATAGATGTGGAATTTTAATTCAAGAAGCCGCATTCTCACAGGAAGATTGCATCAATATAATTGAAAATGAGGAAGTCGCAGAATGTTTGGAATCTGATGGACTTGGGGTATATCTGTTAGAAGTGGGAGAAATTAATGAGCATGAAGAATATGAGGATGAAGAGGATTCGATAACTCCTTACGTGAGTGGGACAAAGAGATTTGATGAGCCAACAGTTGCAGTCGATGAACTAACCAAGGAAGTTAATCTTGGCACAGAGGAAGATCCTAAGATAATCCTTATTAGTGCAAATTTGAGTGCCAAAGAAGAAGCTGAGATAACGACTGTGTTAAAGGAATACCCGGATGGTTTCGCTTGGTCTTATGAGGATATGCTAGGACTAGATACATCCTTAGTGGAGCACCGGCTAGTCTTAAAATCTGATGCTAAGCCTGTTAAACAAAAATTGAGAAGACTCCATCCAAAATCGGCTGTGAAAGTCAAAGAGTTGTTATCTATCCTCAGTGGGTAGCAAACATCGTCCTAGTGATGAAAAAGGATGGTAGGGTCAGGGTGTGCATAGATTTTAGAGATTTGAACCAAGCCTGTCCGAAGGATGATTTCCCACTCCCACACATAGATGTCCTGATAGATAATACCGCGGGCTACGAGATGCTTTCATTTATGGATGGCTTTTCAGGATACAACCAGATCAGATTAGCTGAGAAAGATTAAGAGAAGACATCTTTCACCACCCTACGGGGAACTTATTGTTATGTTGTGATGCCTTTTGGGTTGAAGAATGCAGGGGCAACATATCAAAGAGCTATGATGGCCATTTTTCACGACATGATGCATGTGGATATGGAGGTGTATGTTGATGATGTCTTGATAAAATCAAGGACTCGAGAGGATCACTCTAAAATCTTGAGAAAGGACTTGCAAAGGTCAAGGGAGCACCAACTGAAAATGAATCCTAAGAAATGTGTGTTTGGAGTATCATCGGGAAAGCTATTAGGATTCATTGTAAGCAAAAGAGGAATAGAGATAGATCCTAACAAGACCAAAGCCATTTCTGAAATGCCACCTCCCAAGAATATCAAACAAGTTCGAGGACTTATTGGAAGATTGCAGTTCATTCGGAGGTTTATTTCGCAACATTCACAGAGGTGCAAGCCATTCTACGAACTGTTGAAAGGAGGGGCAAAATTTGATTGGAATGTGAAATGTCAGAAGGCTTTTGACGAATTAAAAAGCTATTTACAAAGTTCCCCAGTCCTGATGCCCCCAATGGCGGGACGTCCCCTACTGCTCTATATTTCTGCTATTGATGATTCTGCTGGAGCAGTATTGGCCCAATATGACGATGAGAAGAAAGAAAGGGCGGTGTATTATCTCTCTAAATTATTCAATGAAGTAGAAAAGGAATACACTGTCATGGAAAGGATGTGTGCAACTCTCGTCTAGGTAGTTCAGAAGCTCAAGCATTATTTTCTTGTTCATGAGGTAAAGCTTCTGGCTTGGATGGACCCGATTAAATATCTCTTGGAGAAGCTAGTATTGACAGACCGTTTGGTTAGATGGCAAAGTTTCTTGAATCAATTTGATATAACATATGTGAATCAGAAAGCCATCAAATGACAAGCCATTGCAGAACCTCTGGCACATCATCCCTTACCAATCTTTTCTCATGTCGAAACTGAGTTTCCCGATGAAGAATGGAGGTCTTTATTAGATGATAGTCCATCTTGGTTACTCTATTTCGATGGTGCTCTCAACTGTAAAGGTAAGGGAATAGGGGCAGTCTTATTGTCACCTGAAGGTGTGAGCATCCCTCAGGCTCAACAAGTAACCTTTCCTGCTACTAACAATATAGCGGAATATGAAGCACTCTTAACAGGACTGAAGACGACAGTAATGCTTGGAGTCAAAGAGTTGCGCATCATTGGTGATTCTCAACTAATCCTTAGACAAGTTGTTCACAAGTATAGGACCAAAGATCTCAAGTTAAAGCCATATCAAGAGTTGGTGAAAAGTGTAGCCCGTCGGCTTAGAAAACTCACCTATGTTCATACCCCAAGATCCCGGAACATTCTAGCGGATGCACTTGCTTCGCTATCTTCTTCCTTAGAATTTCCATCAGACAAATAATCTGAAACAATCTTGATCCATAAAATGGACTGTCCCTCTCTCTCTAACCCTTGGTTCCTGCAATTCCTTAAGCCTCCTGATGAAGAAGTCTCAGTACTAGAGGTGTCCTATGTAGAGCTAGTGGTGGACTTTGATGATGGGAACCCTTGGTATTTTGATATTGAGAATTACTGTAAGGATGGGTCTTTCCTAGAATATGCCACATCTCAGGATCGAAAGACAATCCGTCGGGTGGCACAGAGATACAGAATTATAGGAGGTGTGCTGCACAATAAGTCACTTAGCGGAGTATTTCTTCGATGCTTAGATGAAATAGAGGCTAAACAAGTGATCGAAGTTGCTCACGCTAGTGAATAGCTCACTAGCTCAGAAACTCCTCAAACTCTATTACTGGCCCACCGTAGAGGAAGACTGTAACATCTTCGTTCGGCATTGTGTGAAGTGTCAGCTTCACGCCGACAAAATTCACGCTCCTTCCTCATCTCTTCACCTAATGATTGCTCCGTGGCCCTTTGCCATGTGGGCATGTGATGTTGTTGGACCCTTGGAAGACAGAACTGGAGAAATCAAGAAGAAGTCCTTCATCCTCACTGCTGTAGAATACTTCACAAAATGGGCTGAAGCAGAAGCCTTCTCTGAGATCAAAGCCTCAACAGTGATCAAGTTCATCAGGCGCAACATTTTGGCCAGGTTCGGAACCCCAAGGGACATCGTCACCGACAATGGACTACAATTCGTCGCCTAGGAATTTCATGAAATGTGCAGTAAGTTCGGCATTCAATTGCATTATTCATCTCCATACTATCCACAAGGTAATGGCCAAGCGGAAGCAACAAACAAAACCCTCATCAGAATCATAAAGAAAGCTTGCAAATCGCTTAATTTCGCAGATTGGCCAGAACGTTTAGTGGATGCTCTATGGGCATATCTGTAAGGATTGAGGTTTCGGATCCGGTTATCGAGTCAGTTTCGGGGTCGGATCCCTTAGTTGGGCCTTGGTGGGGCTGGGGCTTAGTTTCCAAGCTTGACGCGGTTTAAACGGCCTCCAGCAGTGTGGACGTGTTTTAAGCTGTGCCATGTGGGCGCCACGTGGGCTGGCCTTGGGGTGCGAGTGTACGGCCCCGGTCTTATCGTCTGAATGGCGTCTTGTATGGACGACGCCATTTAGAGGACAACCTTGGTTTGTCAGAGTACGGTCCGGTTTTGTCGTCTGAATGACGTCGGACTTGGATGACGCGTTTTTCCCAATTTCTGTTTGACCCTACGAACCCTCCCTCCTTTCCCTCATTCTCTCCTTTCCTCTCTCTCTCCCCTCTTCTCTCCGATGCCCGACGAACCCTTTCCCCCTCTCCTTGCTTTCCTCTCCTCATTCCTCCTCTCCCTCCAATCCATTAACCTCCCGACTTCCTCCACTACCACCACCACTTCCTCCGCGACGCATTTCTCTCCGGACGGCGGCCGACGTCCCGGTGGAGTAACGGCGTCCACGGCGGTACCGGCGGCCGCGTGTGGCGAGGCGGGTTGGCGGCTTGGAGCTAGGAGGAGTTCGATTAACCGGTAGGATGACGATCCCCGTTGTATTTTGTTTAAAACCATCCTTTTTCCCGCTTTGGAGCATGTTTAGGGGGTTTTTGGGGTGAAAACACTAATTGCATGAAATGAGAAATTTGGGGGTTTTTAATGGGTATTTAGGTTCTTCTCCTCCTTCTCCACTTTTTAGTGTTTTTACACGATTTGGGGGAGGAAATCCCACCCCGTAGATTGGGAGATGGCGGAGGAAGAACCTGTCTGTGAGGGTTAAATGGCGTCGGGGGACAGCGACGCCTTTTAGAAAGGCGCCTTCCACCCGCGACGTGATTTAGTCCAAATAACAGACTCCGTCTCTGGACTGATGAGCGTCCAGGGACAGCGAGCCTTTTAAATGACGACTCCCAGGCATGACGCGTTTTAAGATAGATCACCCCGAGGTCAGTCTCTATTTCTGTCGTTATCAGGCGACTAGGGACAACGGCGCCTTTTAAACATCGACCCTTTTGAACGACGCGATTTAGGCCATATTCTGAGGCCCTTTTTCACATGAACCAGTTTAGGAGGCTTGAATGACGTCGGCCTTGGGCGACGCGATTCAAGATAGAATCTCATGAATTCCTGCAATTAACATGTGTTTACATTGATAGATAGTCTGATTAATTGCATGCTTGAAATCATACCTGTGGACGATGGATTCTACGTGATCGGATTGCACCGTGTTGCGTTTTATGCAATCGTGGACCTAGAGTGACCGTTGTTAGCGCTTAGGCACCCTGTGTCGGTGTGGGAGTGACACGGTGCCGGTGTGGGAGTGGTGGGGTGACGCCTAGTGAAAGGGTCACCTGGCGTACCCCGGGGTATAGCTAGTACCGGTGTGGGAGTGGTACATTCGGAGTGTCACTCGTGCTGGGGGAAGCAGAACCACCTGGAGCCTATCAGGTCGTAGTAGCCAGCGCGCTATCCGAGGGGTTGCTGTTTGGTCTCAGCGGGTCGGTGTTTCCCACGTTTGGCCGTGGTTGGCGTGTTTTGCCGAGACGCTGGTTGTGGGCTCCGTGGTAGAATGGTTTCATCTTTTCAATTCGATGCGATGTGAATGTAATTATTTGCTGAGTCGAGTCGCATTGTAATAATTTTTAACTATTGCACATTCTTTTCAATTCGATGCGATGTGAATGTTTAGCTTAGTTTATTATTTATTTCCCAGATTTATCAAGATCCTGGTTTGGCTCCAAATTAATGATTCGGTACCCATTTAGTAATCGGATCCCCGATTATAGGGTGGCGGGTCGTTACAGTTGGTATCAGAGCATTCGGTCTGGCAAATAGATGAATAACTAGGTTAAACATCGTAATTTTGGCAAATAATTACATTATCCCGTACAGGCACGATGGTAGTGTAGGTTTTAGGATTCTAATTAGAATTTTTTGATTTTTGTGATTGTAGGCGATTAGATGGCTCCTAGGAAGAGGATGCCCGTTATTAGGGAGCGGGGAGATATTCCTAGTGGATCTGAGGCTGGTAGGCTGAATATGGAGTGTTTCATGGAGGCTATGATGGACACGATGGCTAGATACCAGACTCGAGACCCTAGTGAGAGTTATAGTACTCGGGGAGGGCCTTCAGATGCTCTGGAGAAATTCTTGAAGCTGAAGCCGCCTCATTTTACCGGTCGTCCTGACCCTGATGGGACTGTTCATTAGTTGAGGGCGTTGGAGAAGACTTTTGATACTATGGATTGTGCGGCAGTTGAGAGGACTCCGTTGGCTACCTTCATGTTGAAGGATGATGCCTATGACTGGTGGACCACTTTGAAGAGTTTGTCATATGCGGATAGGAATCTCAGGGAGATTTCATGTGAGACATTTGTGAAGGAATTCAATGCGCAGTACTTCCCTAGGCATGTCCAAAAGGCCAAGGAGAGGGAATTTATAGAGTTGACTCAAGGAAGCATGACAGTGCTTGAGTACCAAAAGAAGTTTGTTTCGCTTGGGAGGTTCGTGCCTTTTATTTCGGGAGACGAGGAGCGCCGGACTGAGAGGTTTGTGGATGGACTGAGGTCCAATTTGAGGAGTTTTGTGGCATCCCACTGTTGTACGGATTTGGCATCGGCGGTTAGGTGTGCCGCGGCAGTAGAGGCACGACATGATCAGTCAGCTCGGCAGAGGGGACTGACTACTCAGAGGCCAGTTCATGGCAGGGGAAAGACAGCAGCAACATCAGCTCCTTCATCCAGATCAGGATCATCTTCACTCGGCTCCATATTCAGGAGGTTCTTTCGAGGCGGTGGCAGCAGCAATGGTAGCAGTGGTAGTAGCAGACCCAGGCAGAGCCAGCAGAGTCAGTCGGTGTCCAGTGCTCAGCAGGAGGCAGCTCAAAGGCTTCCGGCAGCTTGTCGACATTGCGGTGGTGCTCACGGTGGGACTCAGTGTCCTGCATTTTCTGGGAGGTGTTACACTTGTGGCCAGCAGGGCCATTTGGTGAGGTATTGCCTGCAGGGGCATGGTCAGGGGCAGGGGCCAGGTGATCAAAAGAAGCCGAGGACCCGGGGGAGAGTTCTAGCTATCACCAGGAAGGAGGCTCGTGCGTCCAACTTGGTGGAAGGTACACTTTCTGTCCTTGGGAACTCTGCGCATGTGTTAATTGATTCGGGTGCTTCGCATTCTTTTATTTCTGAGCAGTTCGTAGATATTCTTTCTGCACCCGTTGATGAGTTATCTGATGGACTGATGGTAGAGGTTCCTTCTGGAGATTTCATGTTGTCTTATAACTGTTTGAGTGAGCTTCCCTCGACCATTGAGGGCCATGAGTTATCTGCCCAGTTAGTTGTGCTTGCCATTCGCGACTTTGATGTCATCTTGGGGATGGACTGGTTGGAGACTTATTATGCCGAGGTGGACTGCCAGAGGAAGAGGGTGCGTTTTTCTATTCCGGACATCCCGACCTTCTACTTCCAAGGTATTAGGCTCTCTTCTCGTAGTAATCTTATTTCTGCCTTTAAGGCCCAGAGGTTGCTTGTTGGTGGTTGTGAGGCTTTCCTTGCCGCTGTTGTTTTAGCTGGTGTTAGTAGTGGTTCCAGTCCTTGGGAGGTGCCTGTAGTTTGTGACTTTGTATATGTGTTTCCTGAGAGTTGACTGGCCTTCCTCCTCAGCGAGAGGTTGAGTTCACTATTGAGCTTGCACTAGGTACGGCACCCTTGTCTAAGGTCCCGTATCGGATGGCTCCGGCCGAACTCGCTGAGTTGAAGGCGCAGTTGCAGGAATTGATGGATAAGGATTTTATTCGTCCCAGTACTTCTCCGTGGGGTGCTCCAGTTCTATTTGTCAGGAAGAAGGATGGTTCTATGAAGTTGTGTATTGATTATAGACAGCTGAACCAGGTGACGATAAAGAACAAGTACCCACTTCTGAGGATCAATGATCTGATGGATCAGTTACAGTATGCGAAGGTGTTTTCAAAGATTGAATTTAGATCAGGGTATTATCAGATGAGGATCCGTGAGGTTATTGTTAGTAAGACAACCTTTAGGACTCGGTATGGACATTATGAGTTTTTGGTTATGCTTTTTGGCTTGACCAATGCTTCGGCGGCTTTTATGGATTTGATGAACTGAGACTTCAGGGCCTACCTGGATCAGTTTGTGGTGGTATTTGTAGATGATATTTTGGTATACTCTTCTTCTAAGGAAGAGCATGCCACACATCTTCAGGTGGTATTGCAGGTTCTGAGAGAGCACCAACTCTATGTCAAGTTTAGTAAGTGTGAATTCTGGCTAGATAAGGTGCACTTCCTGGGGCATGTCTTTTCTGGAGATGGCATTGCAGTGGATCTAGCCAAGATTGAGGCAGTGATGGAGTGGAGCAAACCGACAACAGTAACTGAGATCATGAGCTTCTTGGGGTTAGCAGGATATTACAGACGATTTGTCCGGGATTTTTTTTCGATAGTGACCCCCTTGTCGAGGTTGACTTGTAAGGGAGTTCATTTCGTATGGACCGAGGAGTGTGAGCGGAGTTTCATTGAGTTGAAGACTCGCCTCACTTCGGCTCCAGTGCTGGTGCTTCCATCAGGTTCTGGTGGATTTGTGGTTTACTCAGATGCATCTCATCGAGGTTTGGGTGCGGTTCTGATGCAGTATGGTAAGGTTGTGGCCTATGCTTCTAGGAAGCTGAAGAAGCATGAGGAGAACTATCCCACCCATGACTTAGAGTTGGCAGCTGTAGTATTTGCACTGAAGATCTGGCGGCACTATTTGTATGTAGAGAAATTTCAAGTTTTTACCGATCACAAGAGCCTGAAGTATGTATTCACGCAGAAGGATCTGAACTTGAGGCAGCGCAGGTGGATGGAGTTCATCAAAGATTATGATCTCAACCTTTCGTATCATCTGGGCAAGACAAATATGGTGGCAAACGCCTTGAGTCGGAAGACGGTCGTGTCATATCTCATGGTTCAAGAATGGAGGTTATATGAGCAGGTGGTGGAATCTTCCTTTAGGATTCCGCGAGAGGCTGACAGAGCCGTGTTGGCCAGCTTAACTGTGAGGCCAGCAGTGTACCATGCCGTAATCGAAGCTCAAAGAGCAGATGCAGAGTTACCGCAGGTTCTCCAGACACCAGAGGTGGAGTTGTGGGATGATGGTACAGTCAGATTTAGAGGCAGACTCTATGTCCCAGCCAAGGAGGACGTGCGCAGGAGTGTCCTGGACGAGGCGCACCGTTCTAGATATGCAGTGCATCTCGGAACGACTAAGATGTATCATTGTTTGAGGAGGCACTTTTGGTGGCCTGGTATGAAGAAGGATGTGGTTGATTATGTGGCAAGGTGCCTGACTTGCCAGTTGGTTAAGTTAGAACACCAGAGACCAGGAGGATTGTTACAGCCTTTGCCGATCCCAGAGTGGAAATGGGAACACGTGACTATGGACTTTGTGATGGGATTACTTGTGTCCCCTGGCAGAAGAGACGTGATTTGGGTCATTGTTGATCGATTGACCAAGTCGGTACACTTTCTGGCTATTAGGAAGGACTGGTCAGTCGGTAATTTGGCTAAGTTGTTTGTCAACCGGATCATCTCTCTGCACGGGGTGCCCTTATCCATCGTGTCAGACCGGGATCCGAGATTTACTTCTAGATTCTGGAATAGTTTTTAGAAGGCCTTGGGCACGCAGTTAGCCTTCAGCTCGGCTTACCATCCCGAGACTGATGGGCAGTCGGAGAGGACCATTCAGACTCTGGAGGATATGCTCCGGGCATGTTGCCTAGACTGGGGAGGTTTTTGGGAGCAGTACTTGTCTACAGTGGAGTTTGCCTACAACAACATTTATCATTCTAGTATCGGCATGGCGCCTTATGAAGCATTGTACGGGCGGCCGTGTCGATCTCCTGTGAATTGGTTTGAGATTGGCGACAGACAGATAGCAGGGCCAGAGTTGGTACAGCAGTGTGCTAAGGTTGCCAGAGTGGTGCAGCAAAGGTTGACTACAGCTCAGAGCAGACAGAAGAGTTATGCAGATGTCCGTAGGATACCGCTTGAGTTTGAGGTTGGGGACCACGTGTTTCTACGAGTCTCACCCTCCAAGGGTGTGATGAGATTCGGGAAGCGGGGTAAGCTGAGTCTGCGATATGTTGGGCCTTTTTCCATTCTTGCTCGAATCGGGGAAATGGCGTATCAGCTAGCCTTGCCGCCCAGTCTTGCAGGAGTGCACGATGTGTTCCTTGTTTCTTTGCTGAGGAAATATGTTCATGATCCATCTTATGTCTTGGACTTTTCAGAGTTGGAAGTCACTGAGGACTTGTCCTTTCCAGAATTTTCAGTACGTATTGAGGATCGCAGGGAACAGGTCCTTCGGAACAAGGTTGTTCCTCTGGTTAAGGTGATTTGGCAGCATCGTTCCGGAGGCGAGGTTACCTGGGAGCGAGAGGATGAAATGCGGGAGCAGTTTCCCTATCTTTTCTTGTAAGTTCTCTTGTGAGCTTGCACCATTATTTTCAATCTCATTATTTTGCAGCAGGCAATTTCGGGGACAAAATTCTCTTAAGGGGGGGAGAATGTAAGGATTGAGGTTTCGGATCCAGTTATCGGGTCAGTTTCGGGGTTGGATCCCTTAGTTGGGCCCTGGTGGGATTGGGGCTTAGTTTCCTTTTCGCGTCGAGCTTGCGAGACACGGTGTAAACGGCGTCCAACAGTGTGGACGTGTTTTAGGCTATGCCACGTGGATGCCACGTGGGCTAGCCTTGGGGCGCGAGTGTATGGCCCCGGTCTTATCGTTTGAATGGCGTTTTGTATGGACGACGCCATTTAGAGTATGACCATGGTTTGTCAGAGTACGGTCCGGTCTTGTCGTCTGAATGACGTCGGGCTTGGACGACGCGTTTTCCACAGTTTCTGTTTGACCCCACAAACCCTCCCTCCTTTCCCTTATTCTCTACTTTCCTCTCTCTCTCCTCTCTTCTCTCCGATCTCCGACGAACCCTTTCCCCCTCTCCTTGCTTTCGTCTCCTCATTCCTTCTCTCCCTCCACTCCATTAACCTCCCAACTTCCTCCACTACCACCACCACTTCCTCCGCGGCGCATTTCTCTCCGGACGGTGGCCGACATCCCGGTGGAGTAACGGCGTCCATGGCGGTACCGACGGTGGCGTGTGGCGAGGCGGGTTGGCGGCTTGGAGCTAGGAGGAGTTCGAGTAACCGGTAGGGTGACGATCTCCGTTGTATTTTGTTTAAAACCATGTTTTTTCCCACTTTGGAGCATGTTTAGGAGATTTTTGGGGTGAAAACACTAATTGCATGAAATGAGAAATTTGGGGGTTTTTAATGGGTAGGTTCTTCTCCTCCTTCTCCACTTTTTAGTGTTTTTACACTATTTGGGGGAGGAAATACCATCCCATGGATTGGGAGATGGCGGAGGAAGAACCTGTCTGTGAGGGTTAAATGGCGTCGGGGGACAATGACGCCTTTTAGAAAGGCGGCTTCCACCCGCGACGCGATTTAGCCCAAATAACAGATTCTGTCTCTAGACTGATGAACATCTGGGGACAGTGACGCCTTTTAAACGGCGACTGCCAGGCATGACGCGTTTTAAGACAGATCACCGCGAGGTCAGTCTCTGTTTCTGTCATTATCAGGTGGCTAGGGACAGCGACGCCTTTTAAACGGCGACCTTTTGAACGACGTGATTTAGGCCATATTCTGAGGCCCTTTTTCACATGAACCAGTTTAGAAGGATTGAATGACGTCGGCCTTGGGCGACGCGATTCAAGACAGAATCTCATTAATTCATACAATTAACATGTGTTTACATTGATAGATAGTCTGATTAATTGCATGCTTGAAATCATACCTGTGGACGATGGATTCTACGTGATCGGATCGCACCGTGTTGCGTTTTATGCGATCGTGGACCTAGAGTGACAGTTGTTAGCGCTTAGGCACCCTGTGTCGGTGTGGGAGTGACACGGCGCCGGTGTGGGAGTGGTGGGGTGACGTCTAGTGGGAGGGTCACCTGGTGTACCTCAGGGTATAGCTAGTACCGGTGTGGGAGTGGTACATTCGGAGTGTCACTCATGCTGGTGGAAGCAGAACCACCTGGCGCCTGTCAGGCTGGAGTAGCTAGCGCGCTATCCGAGGGGTTGCTGTTTGATCGCTCGAAATTATGTGTCGTTAAGCATATTCGAATATCAATCTTAAAATTTCAATTTCTACAGATAATTATTTGAAAAATAGCAAGTGGTGAGATTGGGTCGAATACATAGGGAAATAGATTTTTAAAGTTGAAAACTTTGAGTTTTTAGAGGAAAAATAGAGAAGAAAGAAGAGGGAGCATGATGATTTGATTTGTTAAGAATTAAAATTAACCGGACTTACTATGAACTCACAAAAAGAGTACCCCTAAACGAGCATAATAAGACCATTTATTGAACTAAGACTACCTCTAAAACACTAATTAAAAGTAGAATATAAAATTTGAGTAGTATCAACATAATAAAAAATAAAAGTTGTAGAACAAAAAGATGGAGAAAGGATAATGTTTTTCAAAGGAGCTAGAGTCATTCATCATCAGAAGAATATGAAATTTTACAGAGACATTTAAAATCATAAATTAACATAACTTTTATAAGCAAACTTTTACAGAAAATATTCAAAATACAGTGTAACATAGAGAACTCAAAAACTAGAGAGAGATAGTGGAGAGAGAAAATTGATGTTTGCAGCTGCCGTAGCCCTTCGCGCGGATCCTTGGTAGCCTTGGACTCCTTCCAATGGTCAGTTGCAGTGCCTCGAATCAACCTCTTGCACTAATAGCCGCTGGTTTGAGAGAGATGTAGAGAGAGAGAGAGAGTGAAAGAGAGGGAGAAAGTGGGAGAGAAATTGAGAGAGAGAATTTCCAAAAAAACCAAGCTTCCTTTTTCCTCCCCCCTCTCATGGTTTTATAGAAGAGAATTCTTAATTCAAATTTTGAATTTCAAATAGGATAATAAATAGGCTATTAAGCTCCCCCTTGATTAGTGGATCTTCTTTTAAGCCCATAAAGACTATTTTGAATTTTGAATTTTGAAATAAATATCTTTCTTTTTAAATTTCAGGATTCTCTCCTCCTCTCTCTCTTTATTTCACAGAAGAGAATTTTTAATTCAAATTTTGAATTTCAAATCCTCTAATAAATGGGCACTTAATTGCTCGCATTAAGCTCCTCCTTGATTAGAGGATTATCCGTGAATGCATATTTGAAATTTAAATTTGGAGAGGGATATTTTAAAATTCGAATTTTGAATTGAAGAATAAATGTTATTTTCGAGATTTTGAAATAACATTTTTGAAATTTGAATTCCGAAATTCCCTCTTCTCTCTCTTAGTTGGCTTGTGGTTCCCCTTTTAAGACAAAAAGAAATACAATCTTGTTCCTTTTAGGATTCAAACCCTGGTCACTTCCTTAAAATCAAAGTAGTCCAACCACTATGCCATCTGCTTGTTCATGTCCTATATTCACATAAAATAACAGTTAAGTTCATGCGGCAATAAATCATCCAACTACACATTAAATAATTGTCGAGAAAATCTTATTTGAGAATGAAATTGCTACCCTTCTTCAATTCATGGAGTGATGATATTTGAAATTCAGATTTTTTTTTCAAAATTGATATGTTTGAATGCACAAATGATTTATCTATCATTCCATGTGATTTTGTTCATTAAATAGATAGCAAAGTGTGTAAATTTCATCTGTTATTTATGTAAAATTGTGAACTTATCACACCCCCCAACTTAATCATTGCTAGTCCCTTAGCAACACAATCATTTGAAAAATTAGGACTACCATAATCAGTAAAAAGAATCACACTTCATTTTAAAGGATATCTATTGCAAATGGTAGGTAATTTGAAGTCAAGTTTTCGTTCTCCCGCCTACCATACTTAGAATCAGGACAAGTGATTGTGTATATCATTTGAGGTGCTTAGAGTTTATTTCTATCATGTTTGGTATATTGTTGCCTTCACTGACTCTTAGAGTAGAATTACCCAGGGGAGAGAACAGAAAAAGATATATCTGGATTAGTTGGCTAGGTTCGCTTTTCGATTTTCGCCCCGACATAAAATTTTTTAGGATTTGGTCTTATTTTGTTGTGAAGGACTTTAGCACGATTGTTTTGTGCTTTGAGAGTATGTACTTTTTGTCACTCTCTTTATTTTTGTTTGAGGGGAGGTGCATACTTTTTGCCATCGTCCTTCCTTTGACTCTTTTGAAGCATATTTATTTGATTTTCACGCTTCTGATTGTCCTTTTTTCGAAGTGACCGCCTCCTTAAAGTGTTAAGTGGTTTGATCTCCTATTACGAATCCTAACTTTCCGTTCGTTTGACTTAAATGTAAAAACAGAATAGGTAATTCTACACTTCGGGTCAACTCCAGCAACTCTACACTTTCAGGATTTTCCACTCCTTCCAAGTTACCGTGTGTGTGTGTGAAAATCATCCCGTCGTGACTTGTTGTGGAGAGGGGAGTTAATTCAAATTTTTACTCAACTTCCTAACTCAATTTTGATCAAGATTCCCTAAATGAATTATGATAGATAAGAATTTCGGTTGGAGTGTGAAAATGAAGCAATTTTTTTTTTGAAAATTTGTGTGAAAAATAAAAAAAATTTCAAAAATTTTGTTCATTTTAAACGATTTTATTCAATATGCACTATGATTCTCCCCCCAACTTGAATGACATTGTCCTCAATGGCATAGAAATGCACAAAAATTATTTAATATGGAATTCATGATGAGGAGAGATACAACCTGAGGTGTGACGAGGCTTCTCTCTGTTCTCCAAAGTGGATTTTATGAGTTTTCTAAAAAGAAAAGAAAAAGAGAATAATCAGAATAAAAATGAGAAGATTGGATTGCTTCCCAATAAGTGCTAAGTTTAACGTCTTCAGCCAGACGCATGTGAGTTCTTATCAACCTGGGTCAATTGATTTGTTGGTATCATTTTTTGTGCCCTACTTAGATATTCTCAGAGCCATACTTTTCCTACTCATGAAGTGATGATTTGTCTGATTTGACCATTTGACTACCTCATTCACGCCTACTTCACTTAGACCTTGGTTCATGTGTAATTCTCCTCTCGACTTAGCATGTCTCACCATATAAATGTCGAGCATGCGATCAGACTGTAAGTAATTGTGCTCAAATTCAGGAGGAGATATAGGAGATGGCAGTGTTGGCCTAGGGTGCAATTTTGGTACAGGTTCAATGATAGGCCAAGGACTAAGCGAGTGAGGCAAATTGTGAAGTGAATCAATGTCCTTCATGTAGGATAAAGACTATTCAAACTCCAAATTCTCTTCTAAGGGAAAGAGGAACTGTTCTAAATCTGGACTATCATCTACTATATTATCCATAGCATGCACTGTATAACAACCCTCATTCCGATCCAAGTACTTAGGAGCTTGAAAAATATTGATCCCAATCTGCCGGTCCCCAAAAGATATGCCCATCTTACCTGTCGCACAATTGATATTTACCTTTGCTGTAGCTAAGAATGGACGTCTTAGAATGATTGGAGTGTGATTCAAATATGAGGATGGGGTCATATCCAAGATAAGGAAGTCCACGGGGAAGTAGCAATCTTCGATTTGGACAATTGCATCCTCAATGAGTCCTCGTGGCACTTTAATTGATCAATCTGCCAGTTGGAGAATAATAGGAGTGGCCTTCAGTTCTCCAAGATCTAGTTGTTCATAGCCAGAAGTGGGCAAAAGGTTTACACTAGCCTCAAGATCAAGAAGTGCCTTGTCAAATATAATTCCTTCAATAACACAAGAGATAAGTGGAGCCCCAGGATCTTTCATCTTTTTGGGCAATTGGTTAAGCAAAATGGCACTCAATTCTTCAGACAAAAAGACCTTCTTATGATTTGTTTTGGGCTATCTCTTATGAGTACAAAGTTCTTTTAAAAATTTGGCATAGGCCGGCACATGTTGGATTGCATCAACCAATGGTATGTTAATGTAGACTTGTTTAAATAAGTCTATTAACTGTTCATTTTTTGCTTGGATTTGATGCTTTCTTTTTTCTTTGCCATTTTCTAAAGCTTGTGGAAAATGGATTTTTGGTTTATAATTCTCAGGACATTCCTCCATTTTTCCTTTTCCTTGAATGATATTGGGTTGTTCATTCTCATCTTCATCTTTTTCTCCTTTTTCTTCTTCATTTTGTTCAGGATTGGGCTGACTAGATCCTTGGTTTGGGTAAGGATCCGGGAAGACTTTACCACTTCTTAAGGCCAAAATTGCTTTCGCATTTTCTAACTGTGGGCCTCTTAGTGAATTTGAGCCCATTTGAGGTTTGGCTTGAGGATTAGGTAGGATTGGTTGATGTTGGAAACCCGGAGGATAGTTTCGCGGGTTTGCAATGGGTTGACTTGGTAATGGGCCCACTTCTCTCCTCATGGTTGTATCAGCCATTTGACCCAATTGGGCTTCTAATTTCGAAATGGATTGTTGTTGAGAGATGACCAATTGTTGCAATTGTTGTTGTTGTTGTTGTTGATTCATGAGTAATTGTTGCAGCATATTGAATTTATCATCATTTTGATTTGATGGCTGATGTTGTGGGATTTGATATGGGGGTTGAGAGAACATATTCTGATTGTTATTGGGCTGAAAGTAAGGAGCTTGAGCTTGGGACTGGATATGTTGGCTTTTATTGAAAGATTGATTTGGATCGTAATTCTGTTGATGGGTCATGTTCTGAAAATTTTGTGCTTGTGGATTTGGATCTTGGGCTTGTTGAGATTTCCATGAAAAATTAGGATGATTCTTCCAACCAGGATTGTAGGTGTTAGAATATGGATCATGATTAGGCTTTGAATAACCCTGGGCTGCTTGGACTTGTTCTTGGATGAACGGTGGCAATTGGGCTGCCGTAGGACACTCACTGACATGGTGAATTGGGCTGGCACAAAGACTACAAGCTTCTTGATAAGATGGATAAGATTTGGAGTAAGGTCTTGATTGTGCATGGATATTAGATCCTTGGTTATTCGAAGCTAGGACTTGGTCTAGCTTTTGGGCCATAAGATCCATTTTGCTCATTTGTTGGGCCAGAAGGTCCACCTTATCCAACTTTTGGGCCAAGGCATTCATATCCATCTTAGGTTCAAATTCTCCTCTATTTCTTATTTCATAAACTCCAGTCTATTTGGATGTTCCCACAGATCTTTCATATGATGAAAGTGAAGCATGATTTATTGAATTTTCACTTAGCATTTCAAATAAATCATAAGCTTCTTCCTCACTTTTGCTCATGAATGCTCCTCCACAAGATGCATCTACCATTTGCTTGTATTGTGCATCTAAACCTTCATAGAATGCTTGCACAATTTGCCATCTAGACAATCCATGGTGTGGACATTTTCTCAACAATTCTTTCAATCGTTCCCAAGATTCATGAATTTGTTCTCCTGGTAATTGTGAGAATCCAGTTATAGCCCTTCTCATTATATTTGTTTTCCCAATAGGATAGAATTTTTTTAGGAATTCTTGTTGCATTTCGGGCCAAGTCCTAATGGGCTTCTCTATCGTTCCAAGCCAATATTTGGCTTTGTCCTTAAGTGAGAAAGGGAATAGGGTAAGTCGAAGGGCATCTTCCGTGAAATCTTGAATTTTCACGGTTGAACAAATTTCAAAGAATTCATCCAAATATTTATATGGATCTTCATTGGTATTCCCATAAAAAGATGGGAGCATTTGGATGGTGCTTGGCTTGATCTCATAATGGCTAGCATGGACATTAGGCAATTGGATACAAGATGAAGGATTATAGTCTTGAGGAATGAAGTATTCCTTCATTTGTTTAGGCATTTGTTGATTATTTCCAGCCATTTGATGTTGAATATTGGTTTGGTGATGTAAGTATCTCTCAATTTCTTGAATGTGTTTGATAATATATGGCTTTTGAGATCTTCTACCTAGCATACACTAGACCAAGATGAGATGAGAATGGTTGTTTTTGTGATTTTTATTTTTATATATTTTTTATGTTTATTTATGCAAAGACAAACAAGTTAATAACAAATTCCTAATGACCTAAGTGTATCCAAGACTTAAGGATGAGATTTCTCACAAAATGGCTAGAATTCACTATGAATCACCCTTACAATAGATCAATCGGCCAGGTAAGAGGTGGGATAGTGGGAGGCTCTCCCTACTTTTGTAGGGACCTAATTAAATAACCACTTTTCCACTTAGGCGTTTGCCTTTGTAACCTCTAGATTAGACACCGTTGTCCAAAATAGAAATGAATTCAAAGCTCGGTCCAATTATAGTGTGAACCCTAGGTGCAATTGCTATTTGATTTTTATTGGGCTTGGGACAATGCAAGATGGAATGTTTGTGGTTTGTGGGCCAAGGAATGGTGATGAAATCCCCACCTTATCTTGTTATGAAGATGCCCTTAAATTATTTTATCAATGAGATGCATACTATAATTCAATCAAGTTTGTTTTGTGCAATAATGAAATGACAATGCATGAACATGTTATTTGCACAATTTAGAAAGACTTACCTTGCCTCCCGCACTCTTCAACATGAAACAAATGACAAAAATTTAAAACTAATGCATTCCTAAATGATACATGTCCATGGTAGTTTGGTTTCTAATCTTGAAATGTATTTTTTTTTTAATTTTGTTTTTCTAATTTTTTTTTATTTAATGAGGTCTATATCTATTTTAAGCAAATCTGAAAATAAAAATATTAAAGAAATTGAAACAAACTCACCAAATTGAGCTTTCCTTTTGTCTTTTTTTTTTTTTTAAAAAAAATTCCTGCAAAAAGAGAAAATGAATGTGAGTATGGATTTATACAAATGGACCCAAAATAATCAAAATTAAAATTCTAATTCCCCGGCAACGGTGCCAAAAATTGATCGCTCGAAATTATGTGTCGTTAAGCATATTCAAACATCAATCTTAAAATTTCAATTTCCACAGATAATTATTTGAAAAATAGCAAGTGGTGAGATTGGGTCGAATCCACAGGGAAATAGATTTTAAAGTTGAAAACTTTGAGTTTTTAGAGGAAAAATAGAGAAGAAAGAAGAGGGAGCATGATGATTTGATTTGTTAAAAATTAAAATTAACCGGACTTACTATGAACTCACAAAAAGAGCACTCCTAAACAAGTATAATCAGACCATTTACTGAACTAAGATTACCTCTAAAACATTAATTAAAAGTAGAGTGTAAAACTTGAGTAGTGTCAACAGAAGAAAAAATAAAAGTTGTAGAACAAAAAGATGGAGAAAGGATAACTTTTTTCAAAGGAGCTACTGTCATTCATTATCAGAACAATATGAAATTTTACAGAGACGTTGAAAATCAAAAATTAACATAAATTTTATAAGAAAACTTTTATATAAAATATTCGAAATACAGTGTAACATGGAGAACTCAAAAACTAGAGAGAGACAGTGGAGAGAGAAAATTAATGTTTGCAGCCGTCGTAGCCCTTCGCGCGGATCCTTGGTAGCCTTGGACTGCTTCCAATGGTCAGTTGCAGTGCCTCGAATCCACCTCTTGCACTAATAGCCGCTGGTTTGAGAGAGATGTAGAGAGAGAGAGAGAGAGAGTGAAAGAGAGGGAGAAAATGGGAGAGAAATTGAGAGAGAGAATTTCCAAAAAACCAAGTTTCCTTTTTCCTCCCCCTCTCATGGTTGTATAGAAGAGAATTCTTAATTCAAATTTTGAATTTCAAATAGGATAATAAATAGGCTATTAAGCTCCCCCTTGATTAGTGAATCTTCTTTTAAGCCCATAAAGACTATTTTGAATTTTGAATTTCGAAATAAATATATTTCTTTTTAAATTTCAGGATTCCCTCCTCCTCTCTCTCTTGATTTCATAGAAGAGAATTCTTAATTCAAATTTTGAATTTCAAATCCTCTAATAAATGGGCACTTAATTGCTCGCATTAATATTTGAAATTTAAATTTGGAGGGGGATATTTCAAAATTCGAATTTTGAATTGAAGAATAAATGTTATTTTCGAGATTTTGAAATAATATTTTTGAAATTTGAATTCCGAAATTCCCTCTTCTCTCTCTTAGTTGGCTTGTGGTTCCCCTTTTAAGACAAAAAGAAATACAATCTTGTTCCTTCCAGGATTCAAACCCTGGTCACTTCCTTAAAATCAAAGTAGTCCAACCACTATGCCATCTGCTTGTTCATGTCCTATATTCACATAAAATAACAGTTAAGTTCATGCGGCAATAATCATCCAACTACACATTAAATAATTGTCGAGAAAATCTTATTTGAGAATGAAGTTGCTACCCTTCTTCAATCCATGGAGTGATGATATTTGAAATTCAGATTTTTTTTTCAAAATTGATATGTTTGAATGCACAAATGATTTATCTATCATTCCATGTGATTTTGTTCATTAAATTGATAGCAAAGTGTATAAATTTCATATGTTATTTATGTAAAATTGTGAACTTAGCACTGTTTGGTCTCAGCGGGTCGGTGTTTCCCGCGTTCAGCCGTATGGTTGACATGTTTTGCCGAGACGCTGGTTGTGGGCTCCGTGGTAGAATGGTTTCAGAATTGTGCATGTTATATTTCGAATGAATGTGTTTTATATCGAAATTTAGGAATTGTGTTTACTGTTTTACTTGCTTAAATTATCTATATTTGTGTTGCTGCACTTGTGGGTGCGTGAGTGGGCGGTGGGGATCGAAGGATCTCTACTGAGTCTTTTCAATGAGACTCACTCTTGCGGTTTTCAGGTGAGGGTTCCAGGCAGGCGTAACGAGGAGAGTGTTGTTTTGGGTCGAGCGCTAGCAGCCGCTGTTCCGGGGTATGTCTCGATGTAGTTGTTGTTTTATTTTCTGGCCTGTATACTTAATTATTTCCTTTCAGTTGGAGTATGTAATTATTTGCTGAGTCGAATCGCATTGTAATAATTTTTAACTATTGCACTTCTATTTCAATTCGATGCGATGTGAATGTTTAGCTTAGTTTATTATTTATTTCCCAGACTTATCAAGATCCTGGTTTGGTTCCAAATTAATGATTCGGTACCCATTTAGTAGTTGGATCCCCGATTATAGGGTGGCGGGTCGTTACAATATCGCACCTCGATCCGAACTCCTATATGTCAAACCCCTTTTGCTCTCACATTCGGATCAGAGGCAGTACTTCCATATGAGATCCTTATCCCTTCACTAAGAGTACAATTGGGTTAGGATTTATATTCCAATGGGCATCGGGAAGCTTTGTTGACCCAATTTGAGCTCTTAGATGAAAAGCAGATGATTGCTGCCGATCACGCTAAAGTTTATTGTAAAAGAATTGCAAGATTTTATGCCAACAAGGTAATTGAATGTAAAATTGAAGTGGGAGAGATGGTCCTAAAACAAAAATTCATAAAGTCTTATGGACCAAGAAACAAGTTGCTTGAAAATTAGGAAGGGCCATTTGTCGTTAAAGAGGTATATCTTGGGAACGCATATAAGTTGGTAGATTTTCATAAACTGGCTCTATTTCTTTTAAACGTTTGGAAAAGGGAAAGTCCTTACACACTCTCACGCCTATCATTAAGGAGCAAATAATGGACGAGTCAAAGAGAATGGAAACCAAGCTTAGAAGGAGATAGAACTCCCTTTTTTTCTTCTTATTCGGCCAAAGTTGGGGGACCGCGGCCTCACGGGAGGACTCCCGAGTCCGTCCGCCGCCTTAGTAGGAGGAAGTCAAACAAAGAAATCAAAAGTAAAAGCCACGTCATAGGCAAAAATAAGCAAAAGCCTCCAGACCAAATGTCAGGTTAATAAAAGGAGGCAAATGAAGAAAAGGCCTACCAAGTCAAATCTCAAAACAAGGCTATAAAGAAAAGAAAAGAAAAAGAAAAGAGATCGAATCCCAACAGGCAGTAAAGTGGAGGAAGGATAATCCCTGAGGTCACCTAACCCTCTCGAGCGGCTTATCTATTCATTCTTTTTATTTTGGGTGTTCTCTCTTCTTCTTAGTGAGGTTGAAGTGAACTAAGATTCAAAAGTTAAATGGAATTAATGACATGACAAATTTTACTGTCACACTTTCTCAAACCAAACCCTCTTAGAAAAGAAAAGGTGTGTGAAGTCTAATCGAGAGTTCTTTTGATCTGTGTACCATGCCGATTTTAGAGTTTGTCAATTTCCCTTGAGACTTCGGGCTTAGGTCAATGCAAGCGGTTTACCAAATGGTACGACGCCGCTAATTCCGGGTTAACGTCGCGCGGTTGGTCATTAAGGTTCTAGGGTGGTCCATCATTTACTATTTAATTTGTGAGGAAAGAGACCTGGGTCGGGCAAATCATTTATCGTCGATATGTTTTTGAGAAGAATCTGTTGGTCAGGAGCAGCTAGGAGACAGAGCACGGCATGACGCTATTGTCATCAGCATAAGACTTAACTAGGTGGGTTCTAGTTGAGGACTATTAACGACCTAAATCGGCTTAGGTATGCACATAGGACGCCTGGGGAATTCAGCAAGGGACGTTTCAAAATCTAAAAAAAATAAATAAAAAAATCACATATTTCAAAATCTAAAAAAAAAAAAAATCATATATTTCAAAATCCAAAAAAAAAAATCATATATTTTAAAATCCAAAAAAATCACATATTTCAAAAAAAAAAAAAAACACATATTCATCTGTATGAATGCTTGTCATTTTGTGCATACAAGTTGCATATGCATGATTGTATGCCGCACATTTCTTTATTTCCTTATGTCTGTTTAATAAGACAAGGCCCTTGACTCGTCGCCAAGGCTAGAATGATATTCATTTTTTTGAGCAAGGGGCTAAAATAAACTATAAAAATAACATTCTTTCTCAGTGGTGTTGTGCAGGAACATGCAATGAAGAAAAGTAAGTTCAGTAGCAATCACAAAAGTCATGAACACAACATCATCATCAGGGGCATACCCCTGCTTCCAACATCATCATTAGGGGCATACCCCTGCATCAAACAACATCATCAGGGGCATATCCTCGAATCTTCAAACTAACATCAAAAACCTCTACCACTATCTCCTGCTCCTTCATCCGGGAGCAGTGGTCGTCAATGACTGCTACTACTATCCTCTCGATGATGTCTCTTACTTGGGACTGGGGATTGAGAATGGAAAGAGTGATTAGAGAAAGTACTTCAAGAGGGGAAGAAGGAAGAATAAAGGAAGTGATCTTACGTGTGCATACTTGGCCACGAGCCACGCGGTTGCTAAGATAACCCTCGATCTCGGTCAAAACGTCAAGCGTGCGAAGCATGAAGCCCAAAGGTAGCTCTTTGGAGGAAGAAGTGGATGCCATGAGAGGTTGGAAAGGTCCCATCTAAGCTTTCTCGCACTTATTTTATACCAAGATGCGTATAGAGATGAACTCCCATGCACCAGAGTCCCACAATAAAAGAAAAAGAAAAAAAAACAGCATAAAACCATCAGACGGCTAGGTCGATGGCCTTCTGATGCTTCAGACGGCCACCAGTCTGGCCTTCTGCAAAATATTTCAAAAAGATTGTAAAAAAAAAAAATCTAAAAAAATAGAAAAAATTAGAAAAATGTGTGCTTCTTACTTTATTACTAATATAATGATTCTAACATCTGATTTCGCAGGAAGAAGATTGAAGAGTCTGCATTAGTTTAGAAAAACTGGTGGCTAATAACTTAAGGCACATAAATCCGGAGTTCCCCTTTAACAAAAATGATTATGGATTTATGAGGTTTAAGTTATTTAAATAGCCTAGAATAAATCCTCCAGTGTCTTGCATTAGATAGCTTTTTTTATTTTAAAGCCAGCACGCATCATCCATTATTTGAGCATACCATTACAGAGGAGAGTAGGCCCCTGTCGCCCTGTACTTTAATCATCCAATGTTGGAATCTTTTATCGTCTATGCAATATTTTGATTAAGTCTTGGAATACACCTTATGTGCCTTTGATTGTCATCCCTTAAACTCCTTCGGTTGGACATGCGTCCCATAGTGTGTCGGAGACTCGCGGCAATTGCCAGAGGACCTCTTGGGTTGTAGTTTATGGGTACACAACTCTTTCCCTTCATCATTCTTAGCTTGCATCACTATTGTTGTCAGACTTTTAACAAGTTCCACCTCGGGTGGAGTGGTCCAAAATAGGGTGTAATGTCTGTATCATCCACTTATCAGTCCACCGCGCTCCCCTGCAAAGAGGATGCCACGGAAGGGCAGCTGTAGACACCCATTTTGGCCCATGCTATAGACCGATTTGAGCTGTATTGTGTTAACGGGCCTTTGTGTTGATCTTTTTTGTCGTTTTCTGCTCATTTGGACTCCTTAGAATTTAATTTCTTTTTGTCAAAAAGTTTTGTCGCAAAACGTTCATTTTTTTTAAAAAAAGTGCATGATTTCAAAACTTTTTTATTTCATTTTTAATGCATTTGGATTTTAAAAAATATTCATTTTTAAATTTTTTTTACTTTTGTCAAGTCCATCAGGTGGCCTGAGTGCTGGCCGTCTGATCCATCAGACGGCCAAACTGGTGGCCGTCTGATGGTCAGACGGCCAGTCTGACCATCTGATCACTTTCAGACGGCCACCTGCCTGGCCGTCTGATGGTCAGACGGCCAGGGGCTACCCGTCTGATACTTCAGATGGCCACCTCTTTGGCCGTCTGATGGTTTGGTTTTCCGTGATTATCTAAATCTTTTTTACGCCTTTCTCTCGGGTTTTTGACCATATCTTCCGCATTTTCTCACCCTAATGGATTAAGATGAAGGTGATTTAGGACTTATGTGTCAACTTTTGATTGGGTTTGGCTTAGATTTTGTTGAAGAGATCTCTATCCAACCTTCTTTATCCTCATCTATTGGCGCACGAAATGGGGGCTTCTTAGGGTTTTAACTCGACCTCCTTTGCCTATTTAAGCTCTCATTCACTTTTGGAACGGGCCGAAGGGGGGTTCACTAGGGTGAGGGTACTATTTTACATCAAAAGAGAGAGAAAAGAGTGATTTCAAAGTCTAGCATTAGACCTTTTCTTTGGAGCTCGTGGGAAGAAAACAACTATGGAGTCTTAGAGGCTCTAGGAAGGAAGAATGTGCCCTCAATCTTGTGCCCATGCAACACTCTCTTCAACGTCAAAAAAAGAACCCTACTCTTCTCTCTCATTTATCATTTTTATCATTCTCTTCATAGTCCCATACATGCATGCACCGGTCTAGGATTTTGTCCATGTTTAGATTCCATTTGCACACACATGCACTCATGATTAGGTACCTTAGATCGTTGCTAAGGGGTTTATTTTGATCCAAAACACCAAAAAATGGGAAGGTGGGTGGCCATAACACTTGGTCACTCATCCTTCTCACCCACACATTCGGTAAGCTCACCTCTAATTGTTATATTTCTTTTGCTTAATGAACGGATGCTATGCTAATTAAGAGTCTAATGGGTGTTTTAATTTATGGTTAATTTGCAGGAAATCAAGGCGTGAGGCCCCGTCTTCTTGGCCGACCGAGGAGAGGGGAGTGTGGACTACAAATTCCACTGCACACGGAGGTCTTGGAGTGCCATTCGCGATCAAGGTAGTCCCTCTGGGTCGAGGTAAAACACCTTGGCGATCATCATTTTAGTTCATGGTGTTTAGTACATCAAGTCATTTGTTCTTTATTTTTTTATCATTATCCTAATTCAAGGTTCGTAGCCACGGAGGCCGGTCTCCGCTCACCAGTTGAGCGCGGGCTCATTTTCGGCGCCTACAATCACACCTTGACATCACCTTTTCAGTACATTCCATTTTATTTCACTCCCTTGCAGAGTCAATGCCAAGGTGGGACAGCTGTGGACATGCTAATTTTGACCTTATATTAAGTAAATTTCATGTCACACTTATAATGTCCCAAAATGGTGTGATGTTTAATCATTAATTAATTTTTATTAATTTTTCTCAAAATTTGTTAATTAGCGTCGTCCTCGAACGACCCCATTTAGATTCCTAGCCGAAATAAGTTCGGAATTAAATTTCTAAATTCAGATAGATTTAACTGAATAATGTCGCCTGTAGGAGACGCCATTTAAGTCCTAATCCGTCCGGGTTTATGATTTTTAATATGAATTAATTTTCTAGATTATCTAAAGCACGTCCCCTTAGGAGATGCGATTTAGGTTTTTTTAATGTATTTCATTTTCCTTTTCGGATTTTGTTTCTATTTTGGCCGCTTTAATTAGCCAAATGGCGTCTCGGTTGGACGACACGATTTGTGGGTTTCCTGATAAACATGATTTGGCCGAGATAATTCGGTTTTTGAAGTTGGGAAGGTTGCTAGCTCCTCTATACTCGTCCAAGGTAAGTCCGACTGTGGGAGAGAGTAATTTTGAAGCCCAAAACATCCCTAAACCTATTCTTATAAATACAACACCTTTTGGACCTTTGAAAAAGGTTAGCCATTTGGTGATTTTGAAGCTTGAAGCAAGGTATTTGAAGGCTCTAGAGGAGAAAAATGTGGACAGCAAGAAGAACTTCATCCAAGGCTTCTTCTTCTTCATCCTCTTCGTCTTTAGAAGCTTTCGAAGACAAAGGCTATAGAGGAGCCAACCAACCATCTTCTTTCCCTAATTTCTTTCTAACTTTTCCTTAATTTTACTGATTTCATCATTGTTTTTTTCATAGCCCATCATCATCATCACTTCATGTTCACACACACACACTGATATTTTCATACCCACATGTATGTTAGGGGTTTAAAGAACAACAATCAAGCGAGTAGATTAGCTTAGTTGCATGTTTAAATTTCTTATTAGAATAGATACTACTCTACTCTAGTTCTAATTAGATTCTTTCTTTGTTTGATTTTACAAGGTACAAAGAAGAAGAAAGAAGGAAGTTTAAAGGAATAATCATCAAGAAAACAAAAGCAAGAACAAGAACAAAAATGGCTCTATTTTTTCGGCCCGTCGAAGAAGAGAATCAAGGATTCAACATTTCCCAAATTTGAAAAGGTAAGCGATCAATCTTTCTTTTGAAACTTTTACAGTTTCTGGCATTCACATTTTTTTTAATTTTAATAGTTTTTTTACTATTCATATAAGCAACACAAAATCATGAACATCACACACCTAATTTGAGCACCCACAGCTTTTTGGCCATCACGGTGGGACTTGGTTTCGCCGTCTTTTAATATTTGTTCTTACTATTATCATCGGGCACCCATAGTGCACCACTTGTGTCCTTCGGGCACTCCTTTCACCAATTGGTGACTTTGGTTACTTTTATCCCTATGTGCACTATGTACACATCCCTTTGCGGCAAGATCTTGCCCTCCCGTGATTGATTGAAAGTTGTGAGTGTGATAGGAAGTGTGTGGTTGAGTGAGTTTATGTTGTTTGCATGACAGTAAACCTTTTTAAATTAAATTTGCATGATCAGTTAGATTCATGTTTATCTTGATAATTTGGGAGATGATTGTCCTTAAAATTGCTCTCTGTTTACTGCTTTCAGGCTTTAATAGCGTTTAGATAGAGAGACGTGATTCAAAACATGTCCCTGTGGCAAGACGCCATTCAGCCTCATATTCCTGCTGCGCTACTGCCCGAGCTTCTGTGGACAGAAGAAGGTATTGTTTTGAATAGCGTTTGAGAATAGCGACGCTATTTAAACAGTTTCTTCTGTTGCCCATCAGTCCTCGGATCTTTGATCTCTTTGTTACCTATATCTATCTTATACTACATTAGAGGCCATCCAGGCAGGTCATCTGCATTAGGGCTTACCCCCCCTTATAGGAACACTTTTCTTAGCATCTTCACCTCTCTCTGACTAGGTCGGTCCCTCGGTCAGACTAGAGTAGTTGGTGTTAGGATCTCTGTAAGTCCCCAAAAGCAAGGTATTTCTCCTTGTTCATCGGGCTGGTTGTACCAATTGAAGTCCTGATTAGTCATTCATACTGTTGTAAGAGAACCATAGAGTATAACGGTGGAAAAACTAAACTGAAACTAGGAACCTACCCATTGAGTGAATTTGTGTTTAACAATCTAAATAATTCAACAATGAATACTAAGATAACGTAACCATCCACTTGTTTGCTAATCCTTTGCACAACCTGTTTGAATCTTTGTCAAAAAATTAAGATCATGATGCTCCGATCAGGTAGAACTCTAGGCATGGTTGCCTTCGAACAAGAAGATGTGGTGGAGTACGAGGGAGATGCTCATACCCCTCGGGTTTATGATTCGTCTTATTTAGAAGACGAGAGAGATGCTTATAATTCCAATCAATTCCAAACTTTACACGAGGGAGATGCTCATGCCCCTCAATTTCAGATGGATTCAACTTATGATCAATATAATCAAGATATGGGCGATCATTGCCATGTTCATGTTATTTCCAACCCCGCCTTTGAAGGAGTCCAAGACCAAGCCGGACCCTCTTCCAATTATCTTTCTGATCTCGCTACCCTCATGGGGGCTCTATCTAATCATGTGGATCCTCGTCAGTTTGATGCCATCCAATCTATTTTGAAAGGGAAAATCCCTTTACAGTCACCTGGACCAAATCCTTCGGTTCATCCCTCTGTTTATCAAGCTCCTACTAGGGCCATGGAAGGCCTCCATATTTCTACCCCTCGGCCCATGGGTCATCAACAATCTAGTTCGCAGCATCCTATCAGGCCGCAGATTCTAGTTTATCAGAATGCCTTCGGGCAGGGTGGAAATACTACTAGTCCACAACCTTACTGTCCTCCCATCCCTACTTATTCCAGGAGGCAGTCTTTTCAACAACCCCCACCTCCACCAGCAGATTCTGCCACTCAACTTCTACTTAAGAAAATTTCTCAGATGGATGAGCGGTTCAAGAGTTTCGAGAAGACGATGGATAGTAAAACTGCTCCTGAACTCTCAATTCCTAATTTGCTATTCTTCCATCTCTTGCCTTCCGAAATGCTAGTCTATAGAAAGTACAACGGCGCAGGCAATCCTTTCCTTCATATTAAGGAATTTCTATATGAATCATCATTCTGACAGCATGATAAGAGAGCATTGGCCTTCCTCTTCAGGAGGTCATTGGAAGGATCAACTTTGGAATGATTTTTCTCTCTGGATCAGAGTGAGGTAGAGAACTTCGACGTTGTGTCAAAGAAGTTCCTGCAGAGATACAAAGACAGGGTGGCACCTACCTTATCCATTACTGATTTATTCAACGAGAAGATGAAGCCTGATGAAGACTTCATAGTGTTCGCCGATAGATGGCAAGGAATGGCTGAGAAAATAAGAGATCAATTGTTTGAACAAGAACTAGTGAAGAAGATGGTTTCCAACGCCACTCCCCAGTATAAATTGGTATTGACATTGAATAATCTGATCATTATGGTAGATATGTACGAGAGGGCACATTATGCTCAGAACGCGTTCAAAGATTCCACTTTTGCCAGTGTTCTTGACTCCCATAGACCCAACAGACCTCCACCACGGAAGCCTGCAATGCCAAATTCTTCTAGCATGGGTCCCACTACCGAAGGCACACTCTTTCATGAACAAATCAGCATTGTAAACAACGATCAACCACAGTTCATGAGAAACCAACAGCAACAACCATAGTATATAGGGCAGTGACTGCCAAATCAGCAGGGTTTCAGGTTGCCTCAGCAACCATACCATCCAGCCTACAATTAGCATCAGCAGTCGTATCAACAGACGTTCAATCAGTCATGTTAGCAGTCGGCATATCACAAGGTACCTCCCCCGGGTGATTACAACCAACAGAGAAAACCTCCAGGCCCAAAGAGGGCATCTTATCCTCCACTCCCATAATCCTTATTAGACATATTCAACGCCCTTATGGCAGACAATGCTTTGGTTTTGCCACAGGAGAAAACAGTTTGGCCCTAGAATGCTGATGCTCCAGGTATTGTGTCTTCCATAGACAACCTGGGCATATAGTAGATGCATGTTTCCAATTCAGGGACTACATCTATGATCTGAATGAGCAAGGGGGTATTGACTGGGAGGAGATGAGAAAATATATAGCAGCCTTGAAGGCGAAAAGACCACAGTAGCAACAACAACAACAACAACCATAGCAACAACAACAACAGATGCAAAGAACACCAGCACAGGTAGTAGCATCACCAAGTATGGGTATAGTGCAGAACCCATTGCCAGAACATCAAAACCAGATCGCCCCAATTCTCATTAATAGCCGATCTGAGGCTAACAGGGGGCAACAATGGAAGGTAGAGGAATCATCCTCTGTTTACTCAATAGGCCATATCCCGAGTACCGCCGAGCAATCACCTCGCCGCATTTTCCGCATACCTAAACTAGAAACCATAACCATTACTCCCATACCAACACCCGCCTACCATAGAACCCACGCCACCGACGACCTTCCTTAAACCCATCACTCACTCCGCCACCATATATCCACCAAATAACCCCCCACCACCCAACTATGAACCCCTCCTGCCATCCAACGCATTCCCTTCCCCACATCACCTACACCAATCACCTATCCCACTACTATACAACCTTCTAAACCACTCATCTGTGTTCCAACACCTTCACCAAATAACCCACCATCGTCCACATATAAAACCATCACCCTTTCCAAACCCCTCATTAACCCGGCGGTACTCAAAATATCACTTTCCAATGATGATCAGCATGCGTTCCAGAGCGGGAGAATTTTCAATAAAGTCTTTCCTCAATCCACAGTTAGAGACGGCTCACTACAGCCGCCAGAGGAAGTACAGAATGAAGAGAGTGCACCTGGCACTCCATATGATCTGTTGAAACACCTAGACAGAACACCGGCATGCATCTCAGTGCTCGAGTTGATCAAAAGATCCAAAACCCACCAAGAAGCTTTAATGGAGTACCTCAAAAGGGTTATGGTCAATGAGGACGTGCCGGTAGAGAAGATAGCTGCACTATTAGTTCCACAGGGGGATCAACCCTCCATTTCATTCCATACATCTGAGCTAACACCACCAGCAGCTAGGAGGATGACACTGAGCATTACAATCAACATCTTCAAGAAGGCTGTGGATGCATGTCTGGTTCATACAATGGCTTCCATCAATGTGTTATCACCAATGACCTTAGAATTCTGCAATGTACCCAGAGAGAAGTGGCTGCCTTCTCCCATATCTGTTACCGCTTACGACAACTCTACCCGTTTCCCTCTGAGAATGGTCTATTTAAAAGTGGAATTAGGCCCTGTGTGTCATGCTGAAGTCAAGTTCCCATCTTGGAGATCGACCCCTCTTCGAAAGGCATCCTTGGACGTCCTTACATCAAATCCCTTGAGGAGACTCCATATACAAATCATCAATGCCTCAAGTTTTCATACAAAGGACGGATCATTAAAGTGACGAGCATGCCAATTCTTGTTGCTGCTCACTCCTTGAACATTAAGCCGGATCCTCGCCTTGGCCGACAACCCATTCTATTAGTTTTACAGGTCTATTATCCTTTGGCTGATCCTTTGAAAGCCACTATGCTCGTTCCTTGTCCAGTCGATGCCATAAAAAGGGGGAAGTGCGTGAGTACCTCTGGCTGGGACATTATGATGAAAGGTGGTTACAAATTGGGAAAAGGCCTGGGCACACAACTGTAGGGCAGAACCAAGCCTATCAAAGATAATAAAAGGATACCTGCTAATGGTTTGGGCTATAGGCCAGTGAAGGTAAAACAACATATTGTTCAGCAACATGAAGACAAAGATGGTCAGAAAGTCTGGAAAACAATGACCACCCCGTGTAAAGAAAATCGGGATTCTTTAACTTGGACCCTATATACACACTTCATTAAAAGACCCGTGATTAGTCATGACAATGATAACACGGTGGTAATTACTTCCCACTTTGACCTATATGACATTTATGGTAGGGATCTAGCTAGACACTGTTCTGAGTTGCTGACATATCGATCCTTTGAGGCTCTGCGGCCAATGAAGAGGAGGAAGATCCAAGACCCGGAATGTGAGTGGTACCGTTGGTTCGACATCTGGGACCTGTACATTGCATTGAACAGGCTATTCCTTGATCCCTCAGAACCAAAGTGGCCCCCATTGATTGATGAATTGTTTGAAGGGCTTGGGGCTATTTTTGACAAGAGAATCCTACTAAGTAAAGAGACAGACGAAGGAGAGCCAGATGATCCTTATCAACCTGGATTCACCATGGATCTTCTCTAGAGGGGAACTTATCCCTGTCATGTTTTTACTCTCCATACACTATTCCACACTCTACTCTTGACCCTGACTTGGTCGAGGGTCATCATTGAAGACATTCCTCGGGCCCCGCCCATCATGGTTATTCTGTCCCCCCGGGTCCTAATTCCTTAAATTCCTCTCGACCTTGAGAAGATTGATGATCTGATCTAGGACATATTGTTGTATGATCCTCCTAATCATTTGACCTTGTTGCCGTTACCTCCATCTTCTCATCCTCCTCCTCTTCATATTCATTCATGTTTCATGATTAATACTCAAAATCATCAATAAAAAAAAATGCCAATTTGGCAACCTTTTCCTCACACATCCTGGTTGAAGAGACTTCATACTACTTGTTCGATTATACCCTATCGCGTGGGTCACTCAGGTAAGATTTCCTTCTAGATCTACTCTGCCCTCCCCTCGGGAGGATTCACCTGTATTCTCTCATGTACCCCTCGATTTTTATCCTTATTCGGCCTCCTTAGGTCAGGATAGTGAGTATAGTGGTAGACAGTTTAATTAAGTTAGGGAGTCTAGTTTTAGGCAGGTTAGTTAGGTTAGTAACTCTAGGAAGTCTAAGGGTGAACAAATTCCGAATGGATACCTCCAAGATCTAGCTTTAAGATACCTTTCTTCCTCTCAGATCTCTCAACTTTTAGAGAATTCCATTCAGATGCCAGAAAAATGTGAAATAGATGAGTTAGTCGATGATGGATATGAGGTGTATGAATTGCTACACGAGAAAGACCCCATTATTGAAAATGAGGAAGATGACAAGGACGCAGCGGAGGCGTATGCCAGTGGAGCGAAGAGATTTGATGAACCCTCTGCTGCTATAGAAGAGCCTACCAAAGAGATTAATCTAGGAACTAAAGATGAACCTAAGGTTGTCCTCGTCAGTAAAAGTCTTTCTGAAATAGATGAGGAGGCAGTGGTCCAGGTTCTCAGAGACTATAAGGACACTTTTGCCTGGAGCTATGAAGATATGCAGGGGTTAGATTCTTCCCTAATGGAGCACCGATTAATATTGAAGGACGGAGCTAGCCCGGTTAAACAGAAATTAAGGTGATTTCACCCTCAAATGTCTTTGAAGATGAAGGAAGAGGTTGATAAATTGCATAAAGTCAAATTTATTAGAGTTGTCCTCTATCCGCAATGGGTGACAAATATAGTCCCGGTCATGAAAAAGGATGGGAAGGTTGGGATATGTATTGACTTTCGAGATTTGAACCGGGCATGTCCTAAAGACGATTTTCCACTGCCTCATATTGACGTACTCATTGACAACACAGCTGGTTATGAAACATTGTCATTTATGGATGGGTTCTCAGGGTAGGTATAATCAGATTCGCGTGGCAGAAGAGGACCAAGAGAAGACGTTGTTCACTACACCTTGGGGCACTTATTATTATGTCGTTATGCCATTCGGATTGAAGAATGCTGGAGCTACTTATCAAAGGGCTATGATGACAATATTCCATGACATTTATGCACATTGATTTAGAAGTGTATGTGGATGATTTGTTAGTGAAATCTAAGAATAAGGCTGAACATGTAGGAGTTTTGGCGAGAGTTCTGGAAAGATCAAGAGAATATCAATTGAAGATGAATCCTAAAAAGTGCGTATTTGGTGTATCATTGGGAAAGCTATTAGGATTCATCGTGAGCAAACGGGACATTGAGATCAATCCCAACAAGGCCAAGGCTATTAGAGAGATGCCACCTCTCCGAAATTTGAAAGAGTTAGGAGGATTGATCGGGAGGTTGCAGTTTATTCGTCACTTTGTCTTCTTGCATTCACAAAGGTATAAGCCGTTTTACGAGCTTATTAAGCCGGGAGTCAAATTTGATTGGGACGATAAGTGTCAGGAGGCGTTTGATAGATTAAAGACATATTTAGCAAGTCTCCCTGTTTTGAGACCACCATCTCCAGACAAACCTTTAGTTCTTTATATTTCTGTCCTAGATGAAACGGTGGGGGTTGTCTTAGCACAAGAAGATGAAGAAGGGAAAGAGAGGGCAGCCTACTATCTCTATAAACTTCTCAACCCCGCTGAGCAAAGATATACGGCGATGGAGAAGACCTGTGATGCATTAGTCTGGGTAGTTTAAAAGCTGAAGCATTATTTCTTGGCTCATGAAGTCCATCTCATCGCTAGGCTAAATCCTATCAAATTCCTCCTTGAGAAATCTGTTCTCACCGATCGATTAGCACGATGGCAAAGCTTTCTATCTCAATTTGATATCATCTAAATTCAGCATAAAGCAATCAAAGGCTATGCCATCGCAGAACATCTTGCTCATCATCCTCTTCCTCGTTTTGATCCAGTCCGATCAAAGTTTCTGGATGAGGAACTGATGTCCATAGACCGAATCAAAGACGATATGTAGACTCTGCATTTTGACGGAGCTCTGAACTTTTTTGCTAAGGGTATCGGCATTGTTCTGTTATCACCTGAAGGTGTCTCCATTCCACAAGCCTTTTAGCTTTACAGTCCTGTCACCACCAATATCGCTGAATACGAGGCTCTTCTAGCTGGTCTTGAGGCCGTTCATTTACATGGTGCCACTAAACTCAGGATTGTAGGTGATAGTCAGCTAATCTTTCACCAAGTGCTTACCAAATATCGCACCCTTGATCCCAAACTCAAGTCTTATCAAGTACTTACTTATGCTTATGCTAAGCTTTTCACTAAGTTGATCTTTGTCCATGTTCCTTGAAATCAGAATATTCTAGTCGACGCTCTAGCTTCTCTCGTATCATCCCTAAAATTTTCAATCAGCAAGCAATCCGAATCAATCCTCGTCTATAGGTGTCTCTCACCTGCCGTGGGAGACCCTTCATTTCCTAGGACTAAAGAGAAGTTGCTGAAGAAAGTTAGAGATGGAGATATTGTAGAGAAGCGAGAAATCATTCTACTAGAATTGCAAGAAGAGATGGATGATGAAGAGAAACCATAGTATTTTGAGATTGCCAGATATTGTGAAGCTCAATCCTACCCTGAGGAAGTCACAGCTGAGGAGAAAATGGCTATTAGGAGAGTTGCTCAGAGATACACTCTAGTTGGAGGAGTACTTTGTAAACGAGGTTTTGACGATGTTCTTCTGAGATGCTTGGATGAAGATGAGCTTTGGAAGGTTATGGAAGGAGCTCACACTGGAATGTGTGGTGGCCACGCCAATGGACAGATGTTATCAAAGAAGATCCTTAGACAATGATTCTATTGGCCAACCATGGAAAAAGACTGTGTAGGATATGTCCGTAGGTGTGCTAAGTGTCAACTTCATGCCGACAAGATCCATTCTCCTGCATCTTCACTCCATCCTGTTTCCTCCCAATGGCCTTTCTCCATCTGGGCTTTCGACATCATTGGACCTCTCAGTGATCCCAATTCCGGCATTAAGGAGAAATCCTTTATTCTTACGGCAACGGAATACTTCACCAAGTGGGAAAAAGCCAAAGCTTATGTAGAAGTCAAAGCGTCAACAGTATGCAAGTTTATCATGAAGAACATCATCACAAGATTCATAATTTCAAGCACCATCGTCACCGACAATGGACTGCAGTTCATATCACAAGAGCTAAAGGACCTCTACAACATGTATAAGAAATGCATTGCATCATTTGTCTCCATATTATCCGCAAGGCAATAGCCAAGTAGAGGCAACTAACAAGACTTTGATAAAAATTATCAAGAAAACGTGTAAATCTAATAAGTTCTCCGACTGGCCAGAGAAATTAATAGAGGCTTTATGGGCATATCGAACTTCAATCCGCACGCTCACTGGGCAGAGTCCATACTCCTTAGCATTCGGAATGGAGGCGGTAGTTCCATATGAAGTCCTCATTCCGTCCTTAAGAGTACAATTGAATAAGGAGTTTTCCATTGATGAGCACCGCTCAGCACTTTTAGCTCAATTGAAACTTTTAGACGAGAAAAGATGGTCGGCCGCTAATCATGCACGAGCATATCAGAACATATTAGCATGTTTTTATCAAAAGAAAGTTATTGAACGAAAATTCAAAGTTGGTGAAATGGTTGTCAAAAGAATCTTTGTAAAACATGGTGGTCAGCGCTCTAAGCTCCAACCCAACTAGGAGGGACCTTATGTTATCTCGCATGCTTTTCCTGGTAACGCCTATTACTTAGTTAATGCAGAAGGGCAAGAGTTAACTCATCCCGGGAATGGTTTGTATATGAAGAAATACTACACTTAGTTAATGAGTCGATTAGCATGATGCAAGGACCAGTGGGGTCTGAAAATTTGAAAACTCAAATTCCCTTATTAATCTTTGATAATCTAATTCAAACACATTATTGCATACAAACACGTTTGATTCGTAAGTAACAAGAGATGTGAAGTCCGAGGAATACCGAAAGCTTGAGTAAAAGCGAAAAAGTACAACTCATTCTTTTTAAACAAAACTTCTGTTTTACTTTCAGCCCACGATGTTGGAACAAGGCTTAGAATAGACTACTGAAAATACCTGCCATCTTAGTAGGAGGCCGTCATAAAAAAAAAGGATAGATCCGCCCTACAAAAGCAAAAGAAAAAGCAAAAGGCAAAAAGCCAACAGAATCAGAAGGCCATTCAACATTATAAACGTTACCTCAAAAGGCTATAAAATCAAATGAAAAGGGAGCACAAGGTCGTTAAATACCCCGTAAAAATGAAAATGACCGAACCCCAACGGATAATAAGGTAAAGGAGGGACATCTTTCTGAGTCTCCGGCACCTTCTCGCGGGCTTTCTAAATCAATTCTCCCTTTCATTCTAAAGAGGTGTACTCCAAATTTGAGGAACAACCGAGGTTGACTGAGGGTCGGACCATCAAATGGGATCACGATTACGAACATATTTCAAGCATAATGAATATGGATTAGGCTATTAAAGAATGATCTGGAAATTAAGTTAATAAATGAATATACTCTTTTGATCCAAGTACCATGTTGGTCTTTAAGTTAGTCGAATGTTGCAAAAACCACAAAAAATTGAATACTTCAAAACCACAAAAAAAATTGAATATTGCAAAACTACAAAAAAAATTGAATATTGCAAAACTACGAAAAAATTGAATATGGCAAAACCCCCAAAAAATTAGATATTTTTAAAATTGCAATTGCAAAACAACCGCAGGCGTAGCAGGGCAATCTCGTTCAGGCAATGAACCCAAACTTGACACCCAAATCGGCCTCGCCCGTGCTCTACCCAGGGCTGTCCTGCATCATCCATACCAAGGTACGGACGCCAAATAACCTGCATTCATATAGGTTAATTTAATTGCATTTCATATGGAAATAATGATAATAATCAACAAGTCATGTTATAATAAACATTTAAAATATCTAACATCTAAATCATCAATCGAATATGCAATTAAATAAATGTTAATTTAACAAGTATCTAAAAACATTTTAACAAAATAATTAATTAATAATTAAGTAGTTTAACAACATTTTAATAAAATAGATAACTAATCAAATATGAAACATAATAACAAATGACAAGAAAAGAATTAAAACTCACTAGAAGCTCCAAGTAGTCAAGGAACTGACGGCGGAGGGCCGTTAGCTGATGATGTTGTGGCGCCGTGTCCACTATCGGACGCCAACGCTGGGCACGCGGTACTGCCGCCGGCTGTGAAGATGGCCTCGCTCGGCCCAGAGGAAAGTAATAATAAGACCAGATATGCATATAAGAAAATGTAGTTAGAATCACATGCATTGCATAGTAAGTATTTAATGAAATAAACAAAAATAAAATAAATTAAGTACCTGAAAAAAATGGCGTAAAGCCGTTGCTATTGGTCTCTCGGTCCGGTGTGACGGTGGAGAGGTCAGTGAAGAGGTGGGCTAGAAGGGCCGCACCCCAGGCATACTAGATGGCCTAAATCGGTAAGGAGACTCATGAAGCAACAGTGGATGTAGTCGCCCTTCGTCCCAAAGAGAAGCCTACCAAAGAAAAACACTAAAAATCTCCTAAGATCCCTATCTACACTAGCCCTATCACTAGGATCCTGACAATACACTGCGCTAGCTGCCTTTGTTAGTCTCGATCTTAGCTCGGCCCGGGACTCATCGGTCTGCTGCCTAGGCTCCTCTAGTCCTAGGGATCTCTCTACCATTGTCCTCAGGAGAGTCCGAGACTCTCGACCCTCCAGCCCCGTGCACTCTTAGCCCGGCAACTCTTGAGCTAGTCCGTGATAATCGTGATACGTGATCCTGCTCATTGCTCGACCTTCTACCCAAAGGCCGGTGATCCTGCATACGTCCTCGAGACTAGGAAATGCCCTGCTCTCAGCATGCCATCTCTCTCTTAGGACCTGGAGCAATACTAGGTCGATCCAGAACGGCTCTATCGCTAATATCTCCCGGAATCCCATCTCCGTCAGCCGTGCCTTTTGAAAGTCCGGGAGACCCCTATAGGCAGCCACCACTATGTCCCAGGAGATCCTGGTCCTCATCGTGCCTTGCGATTTTCAAATAATTGATCAGAATCATCGTTAGAACACTAATAATCATTTTTTTAAAATTAATTTTGAGGTTTAATCATCATTTTTGAATCGCGTCAGGGTATAGGGACGCGTTTCAAAAGGCGTCCTTGTCCCCAGACGCCTTTCACCACAGGTTTCGAGAACTTGTGGCCGAGCTCCCTCTTTCCCCAGAAAAATTGAGAATTTAACTAAATGGAGTGTTTTCGAGGCTTACCAAACGTGGGCCTGCCTCCTCGGCCGGTGCTGCCGCTTCCTCGCCCTCCTGAGCCGCGGGAGGGGCTTCCTCGGCTTCCATGAACACCGCCACCTCCGCTAGAACCATCGCCTCGAGAGGAGCTTCTTTAGACACCTCCGCCCTTGTCGCTAGTGGAGCAAGCCGCTGGTGCTTCCCATGGCCGCTCGAGCTTCCATCGGATTCCACAGCGTGAGAGAGAGCTCGAGAGGAAGAGCTAGAGAATGAGAGCGAGCAGAGTCCGAAAGAGAGAAAGTGAGAAGAGAGATGGTCGCCGGCGTTAGAGGTGGTGGCCGGAGTTGGAGAGGACGGTTGGAGGCGATAAGGATGGCTGGAGACATCGGGAAAAGCTCGGGGAAAGCCGATGATTGCCGGAGAGCAAGGAGAAGGGAGGAGAGAGAAAGTCAAAGAGAGAATGAAGAAAAAAAGGGCTCGGGCTCGCGAGACCCTGTTAGAATTGATTAAATTGCGTCTTGGGACAGCGACCCCATTCAGTGGCGTACAAACTGAGGCGGCAACAGAAAATTTTTGAAATGTGTGAAACGCGTCCCCCTAGTGCGACGCTTTTTGGATTTTACTGCCTTTTTTGGTCAGGACCGTACCACAGAAATTTTCAAAGAATTATTATTTGCGTCTCTGAAGGAAGACATGATTCAGTGGATTAATTGCTGGAAATCTCTAGAAAATAGGAGAGAGAATAGAAAGGCGTCTTATTGACCGGACGCGATTTGGGGTTCTTTTGAGGATAGATATTTATTTCTGAAAATTGAATTTCACTGAAGAGCGTCTCTCTGAGCCGACGCGATTTGAATTAACTGAACCCGAAAGTTCATATTTTTAGGAAAAATCACAGTTTCACTCAAGGAAAAATTACAGAAAAATTGCAAAGCATTAAAAGAGGATTTCTATTGTATTAAGGAAGGATTCTTCATTCACTAAAAAAAATGAAAATCAAAGTACATCAATGTGGAAGATAAAGATGAAGAGCTTTCAAGGTCGGATTTTCTTAAGCTCTTTTATATATGTTTTCCATAGTTCTTTATTGGCTTACTGAGAAGTTTCATACAACAGGTGAAGCTGATGTTCTAAAGAGTAGCAATAAGTTCTGTCGCCTCGAAATCTTTGTCAGTTCCTAATGCACGCTTCTTGATTGGAGAAAGAGAAGAGATCTCAGGACATTCATAGCGTGGCATACCAAGTTGAGGATGATAGCAATGCGGATTATAGAGAATGAACTCGGTCGTCCCGATCAATCGGAGCTCTGTGCCAGCACCACGGTGCACTCGAACCGTATTTTCCATGAGAGCAAGTGGCATAGATTCAAATCTAGTTCTGGGCATAGTCTTGAAATAAGCGCGCCAGTCTGCTCGAGTCTTGAGGTTTGGGCACTCGATTGGTTATGTTGCCGTTGAACTTCACTATGTTGGCAATGTGGAAGATAGGGCTACGTTAATACGCCTGGGATATCATTTGAACTTCTTCTTCATAGCAGAATTCACCCAAGGAAGCCTGATGATTTATTCATGTCATACTATCAACAAGTATGGGGTACTCCCCGAAGATCCAGAAGAAATCAGAGATTTAACTTTAAGGTCGGGTCTAGTTACCCGAAGAATGCAAGCGGCAGCCCTAGTTGCCCAAAATTTTCCTACCCTTTTGGTAAACATTGATGAGGAAGCAGAGCTATCTGCAAATGTCATTGAAGCATCAGGAGAAGCTCTTTCTGCACCAGTAGAGCAGCAGCTTCCACATCAAATCAATCAGCAAAAAGAAGCAGAACCAAGCATAACTCAGTTGTTATTGCAAGAAATTGAGTCGTTGAAAAAGCAATTGAAAGAAAACGATGACCAAATACAGGGGGCAGGATGGGCTGGTAAAAAAGGAGGTGCTTCAACTTCCTCTTATCCTCAGGTGGCTAACCCTCTAGTTCCACCTCCTCCGTCTCAAAATCTTCTAAATATATCCATGCAGTCATCTAAGCCTATGCGTATGAGTGAAACACCTGCATATATTCAAGTATCCAATAGTCAAGTTGCTCCTGCAACAGTATTGCAAGACAATTTGATCTCAAATTTGCCATTTCAAGCCTGCCAAGTTCAGGGAGTTAATTTCTTCCCAAATCCAGTAGATCCTGCTGTGGCTCAAAGGTTAATGTTCGAACAACTCATTGATATGAAGCTGGTAGAAAGAGTGGAAGGTACATCCATCGTATATGATGTGTACAAAGTACCATATCCGGTGCATCTTGCTATGAAGAGACTTCCGCTGGGAATGACCAAAGTGCCCAAGTTTGAAAAATTCAATGGCCAAGGAAATCCAAAAGAACACTTGGCATATTATAATGGGGCAATGGGAGACCTAGCCACTAATGAATCTTATATGCTGAAATTTTTCGGGTCTTCATTAACTGGACTCGCATTTGAATGGTATTCTTCTCTTTGGCCTGGTTCTGTTGCAGGGTGGGCCGACCTTCAGAAGCAATTTCAAGACAGATTTTATCTGGTGGAGAGAGAAATCACTCTGGCAGAGCTATATACTGTGAAACAAGAAAACAATGAAAATGCTTCCAAATTCATTGGTAGGAGGAGGAATCTTAGCATGAAATGCAAAAGACCACCATGTCAAGAAGATACAGTGGTGATATGCAAAAGTAATCTGGAAAATGAAGTCCTTGAAAGGCTGGTAGCCATTGAAATCAAATCTTTTGACAAATTGAATACTGTGGTATCAGAAGTTGAAAGTTTTCTGAGCCGATTCAGAAGTGAACCAAGCAACAACAAAGAAAAATTTGATAGAAGAAATGCTCCACGTGAGTCAAATACAGTAGATTTATCTATGTTCATCACGGAGCAACAAAGGAAAGGTCCAGTCACGCAGGCCGAAACCAGCAACAATAGAGAGAAAGAAGTCCGAGCCTTATCTTCTCTCAGAGACATAATGAATAGGCCATACAGCTTCCCAAAAGACAAAACTCGTGTTCTATTTGAATGGGCACGAAATACAATCAGATTGTGTTACCACAGTCGAAGAGGCCAGAAGATGCCAAAATATCTAATGATCCAAATTATTTTCCATATCACCAAATCATGGGACATCCTATTGAAGAATGATATGTGTTCAAAGATGCAGTTGAAAAATTAATTCAGAAAGGTGTCCTGAAGATAGGAGATCATCTTGTCGATCCTCCGCAGCCTCATGCCTGGACAAAAGCAAATGTGGCATATGTAAATGTGCATCATATGGTTCCTATTTACCAGTCATTAAGCTCAGAAACTGCAGAAAGAAGCACCCAAGCCACTTATAAGCAATTGGTACTTCAACCACTCCAAGCATTTCAGTGGCAGATAGTTAAAAAGAAGTCAAGATCTCATATCAAGCAAAAATCATCAGAAGTATATATTTATGGAGGTATTCCACAACGGCCGACATATGTTCTGTTGGGTTTCTCTGGATCGCTCACGCACCGGAAAATAAAATAAAACAGCGATCCGTTTTCCCGTTTCGAAAAACAAAAATTCGATTATCGGATAATCGAAGTTCTCACCGTGTGCGGATTCGAATCCGCAACCGTTCGGTTCCGTCGGTGCGACACCGCAAGCCACACAAGTGCCCGGCCTCTAGCGAAGTCCATGCGATCCACCTCGCGACGGATATCCTCACGTTCTTCATTCTTCGCAGCCCACGAAACCTCCGCCGGTCGCAATAACGCGCGGACGATTTCCTGTCGAACGGGATTCAGAGAAGCGGCGGAGCAGATCTAGATCTGTCTGGACGCCAGAGAGAGAGAGAAACAGAGGAGGGGTGGCTAGGGTTAGCAGCAGCTTGGCCTGCTCAGCCCGTTCCCTATGTTTTATACTAACCGTGCAATTTTTCATAAAAACCCCCGGTTTATATAAAACCTACTTATTTATCCATCGCCTTGAGAATCATTTGCGTGTGACCCTCTAGGCCCAAGTACCAGTCCAGTTAATGGCCCAACAAGCCCAGTGACTCCTCACTGGATTTATTAATCAATTAATAACCCTTTATTAATTAATTAATCAATCGAATTGATGTCGCACATCGAATTCGACCGGGCCTCTGATCACGTTGGGTGTCAAGCAACACCGCGTGAACCCGGAAGGTATTGGGGTTAAGTAACCCACTCTTGGAACCTTTCCGTCGACAGTTACTGCGTGGATATAATCCTTCATTCGTACAATGCTATTGAGTCAACTCAGGATATGGCGTGCTGTCAAACCCTAATCGGTCGACTCACTTGGATTGGATGCTGCTTATGAATATCGGAAAACTCTTTTCCCTATATTATCGTCTACCCTGGCCAGGGACTTCCGCGCATCCGTCCTAGAGCATTCTCTCTTTAAGTACCAAGAGCGAATGATTCCTTATTGACACACAATTCCTTTCGACGGTATTCCGCTGTACCCAATCCTTGGCGTATTAGAATCCCGTGGCTAGAGATTCGTAAACCAAGGTCAAAGCACAGAAGTCCACCGATAAGGTGTCCTTGATGTCTCATGTCCGAGGACCATCCACGCAACTGCGACAATATAATCAAGCTGGTTGACAGTGAGGTACAATACCATCCAACGATTCAGTCGGATCAGTTTAGTGAACTCATTCTCCAATGAGTACCTACAGATTCGCCTTAGTGTCTCCACACAAGTGACTTATGAGATCAGTCACCCTCATCATATGAGCAGGAGTAATCTATAACCGGATATCCGATGTCCTTCTCGGATATCCTCCGACTAAGAACGATTAAGAATATGTGTGTTTAAGTGATCAGTCTCATTAGTATGATCTCATCATAATCTGGTCACTATAGCACATATTCACGGACATCATTATGAAACGATAATTAATGCGATTTACACATAATGAATATTATGCCATTATATTAATAAATGAACGAGATTTACATAGGCAGATTGGCTTGTAGGCCACCTAAAACTAACAATGTCCCACTTGGACTAAAGCCAATCACCCTTATACAATAAGCCCATAGACTCTAGGTGACGCTCAAACACAATTTGAGCCAACGGCTTTGTCAGTGGATCTGCTACACTATCGACGGATGGAACTCTTTCCACTATTACATCTCCTCTAGATAAGATGAAAGCGCTTCAGAATATCTTTCGATTTCTGATGAGACCACGGCTCTTTCACTTGTGCAATAGTCCCATTGTTGTCGCACAACAGCGGAACATGATCAAGGATACTGGGAACTATGTCAAGGTCGGTGATGAACTTCTTCAACCACATTATTTCCTTGAAAGCTTTAGCTGCAGCGATGTGTTCAGCTTCAGTCGTCGACTCTGCAGTGGTTACTTGCTTGGAACTCTTCCAGCACACTGCACCTCCCTTTAATGTAAAGACAAATCCAGATTTAGACTTGCTATCATCTGGATCTGACTGGAAACTCAAGTAAGTAAAGTCTTGCAGTTTCAAGTCGCCTCCATAGACAAGAAACATATCCTTAGTTCTTCTCAAGTACTTAAGAATACATTTCATTGCCTACCAGTGCTCTTCGCCTGGATCAACCTGAAATATGCCCGTAACACTTAGAGCCGATGCAACATCAGGCCGTGTACATAGCATGGCATACATGATAGATCGTATGGCAGAGGCATAGGGTATTCTATCCATGAATGCCCTCTCATTAGGAGTCTTAGGAGACTGCTTCGATCCCTAGAGATTTAATGGCCTTGTGGATAGCACAACAAACCACTAATTCTGGTCTAAGCAAACCATCATTACGCGATGAGCATAAATTTGCATGCAGCCCTTGTGGATAGCACAACAAAGCTACATGGTTCCTCTACCCCGATCATATAGGCATCTAATGCCATAGCCACAGTTTCTCCTCCCAATTAAGCAGGCCTTGTGGATAGCACAACAAACCTGCCTAAAGTGATTCGAATCCTATGACTATAACGATGGTGGACTACGCGGTAAGTTCTTAACTACTCGCGTTACGGCTTAGAGTTTATCTGAGGGTATTTAGAAAACTTTTATCTTGGTCTCTCCTAGGTGATATATATAATTTTGGCTTTCAAAAAGCATGGGATCCAATCAAAATTGGTATTTGAATTTCGAAAACACTTTTAATTTAACTTAACATGCAATTAAATCAAAATTTAAAAGCAATAAACACACATCACATGTGCACACACTCCAAATTAATAATTCCAGATTATTCCATGCCAATTAGAACAATTCTAATAATCAATCTAACAATTAGATTGAAATCCCATTAATAATCTAACAATTAGACTATTAAAATCATTTTCTAATCTAACTCTTAGATCAGTAGATTAATATTATTAACACTTAAATTAATAATCAACTTTAATTTGTCATAAACCATTAATCTAACTCTTAGAATAATTAATTAATTAATGTTAATGACTAATTTAACTCTTAAACTAGTAATTAACACTAATTAATTATTTAACTAATAATCTAACACTTAGATTATTAGATTAATATTAATTATTAGTTTAACACTTAAACTAATAACTAATAACTCCTAATTAAACCTTTATATTAGTTAATTATCAATTTAACATTTAAACTGACAATTGATTCCTGTTAACTAATAATAACTAACTTAACACTTAAGTTAGACAATTAAAATTAATTATTAATTTAACATTTAAATTAATAACCAATTCCAATTATTAACAACACTTTGTTAATTAAATGATTCAGAATCATTATTGCCCAATTAAAATTAAGAATTAAAAAATAATTTCATATTCCAAAACAATTTTGAATTTTATAATTAATATATAATTCTCAATTAAAATTTTAATGGGCTAAGGTTTAATAGAAATGGGGTTTTAAAATAAGAAAATCAAAGGAATGGGGCTCAGCCAGTTGGGCTGACCCATGGGGCTCGGACCAGGCGTACGCCTGGTCCGAGCCTGGTTCGGCCAGGCCCTGGACCAGGCTCGGGCCGGTCCGACCGGCTCGGGACCGGGTCCCCCCCAGCCCTTTCCCTTCCACCTGAACCCTACCCATCTTCTGTTGTAGGTCATGGTGGCGGCCGGGAAAAAGGTGAGGCAGAGCCGCCGCCGGCCAGTGCCCGGCGCCGCCAGGCCCCCGCCGGCGTTGCCCCAGCACCGGCGACTCGCCCGGCGCCGGCAGGGCTGCCGGCGGTGGCCCAAAAGTTGCAGTCCGAGCCCCTCAAAGCACCCAAAAAAAAAAAGGTTTTCTCATAGGTTCAAAACCCGATTTAGGGCTTGGTTTTTGCAGCTCTTTAAGGCCACTCCGGCGCCGGCAAACATACCGGATGTGCTGTGGTGACTAGCACCTAGAGATCCGGGCATCCGGGCCGCCATCCCAACGCTTGGGAATCGCTTACGAAGCCGCCGAAAATACCCCGTTCATTGTCCCACGAAGAACATAAAACCCCCAAATAAAATCCGAAAATTGCAGAATAATAATCCGATTATTTGTGTTCATCTCATGAATACAGATTCAGCAAAATTCGAGTTTTAAAGCATGGAATAAATTCAAGGAAAAATTAATTCGGAGACCGAAACAGGACGAGAAACAGTGGAACCTGGCTCTGATACCACTGTTGGGTTTCTCAGGTTTCTCCGGATCGCTCACGCAGTGGAAAATAAAACAAAACAGCGATCCGTTTTCCCGTTTCGAAAAACAAAAATTCGATTATCGGATAATCGAAGTTCTCACCGTGTGCGGATTCAATTCCGCAACCGTTCGGTTCCGTCGGTGCGACATCGCAAGCCGCGCAAGTGCCCGGCCTCTAGCGAAGTCCATGCGATCCTCCTCACAACGGATATCCTCACGTTCCTCGTTCTTCGCAGCCCACGAAACCTCCGCCGGTCGCCGCAACGATCGCCGCAACGCGCGGACGATTTCCCGTCGAACGGGATTCGGAGAAGCGGCGGAGCAGATCTAGATCTATCTGGATGCCAGAGAGAGAGTAACAGAGGAGGGGCAGCTAGGGTTAGCAGCAGCTTGGCCTGCTCAGCCCGTTCGCTATGTTTTATACTAACCGCACGGTTTTTCAGAAAAACCCCCGGTTTATATAAAACCCACTTAAGTATCCATCGCCTTGAGAATCATTTGCGTGTGACCCTCTAGGCCCAAGTACCAGTCCAGTTAATGGCCCAACAAGCCCAGTGACTCCTCACTGGCTTTATTAATCAATTAATAACCCTTTATTAATTAATTAATCAATCGAATTGATGTCGCACATCGAATTCGACCGGGCCTCCGATCATGTTGGGTGCCAAGCAACACTGCGTGAACCTGGAAGGTATTGGGGTTAAGTAACCCACTCTTGGAACCTTTCCGCTGACAGTTACCGCGTGGATATAATCCTTCATTCGTACAATGCTCTCGAGTCAACTCAGGGCATGGCGTGCTGTCAAACCCTAACCGGTCGACCCACTTGAAGCAAAAATGGAAGAAGAAGTAAATGAAGAAGATCTAATGGAGCTCCAGCTAGCACCTCCAGAACTTGAAGATGGAGGGAAAGCTTCGGTTGATGAACTCCTTGAAATCACTTTGGGCTCTGAAGAAGACCCAAGACCAACATATATAAGTGCATTGCTCAGTCAAGAACAACAACAAGAATATATTTCGCTTCTGAAGGAATTTCGGGATTGTTTTGCCTGGTCCTATAAAGAAATGCCTGGGTTAGATCGAGAAGTAGCTCAACATGAGCTGGCCATTGATCCAGCCATCGAGCCAATCAAACAAGTTCCAAGAAGAATGCGGCCGGAGCTAATAAACAAAATCAATGCTGAAGTCGACAAGTTAATTAATGTTGGCTTCATACAAGAAAATCAATATACAACATGGCTAGCAAATATTGTTCCAGTCAAAAAGAAGAATGGACAGATCAGAATCTGTGTAGACTTCAGAGATCTAAACAAGGCATGCCCAAAGGATGACTTCCCAGTGCCTGTTACTGAAATCATGGTCGATGCCACCATAGGACATGAAGCTTTGTCTTTTATGGATGGATCGTCGGGATATAATCAAATATGGATGGCTGACAAGGATAAGATCCATACTGCCTTCAGAACTCCTAAAGGAATCTTCCACTACAAAAGAATGCCCTTCGGCCTCAAGAACGCCAGTGCAACATACCAAAGGGCAATGACCAAGATATTTGATGAATTCCTTCATCAACAAATTGAATGTTATATTGATGACCTAGTTGTCAAAACCAAGAAAAAGGAAGATCATATGCAAGATCTCTGCACCATATTTGAAAGACTGAGGCAATACAGTTTGAAAGGGGTTTCAAGTGGCAAATTTTTGGGCTTTATTATCAGATACAGGGGCATTGAAATAGACCCAGTCAAAATCAAAGCTATCCAGGAACTTCCGCCTCCGAAGAATCTCAAAGAGCTGCAGTCCCTTCAGGGACGGCTCGCATACATTCGAAGGTTCATATCCAATCTAGCCGGACGATGTTAACCCTTCTCTAAATTAATGAAGAAAGATACCCCATTCATATGGGATGATGAATGTCAAAATGCGCTTGAGAAAATCAAGCAATATCTTGCATCGCCACCCATGCTGGGGGCACCTACCTGCCAGATGAAGAAACATTACAAGCCAACCATATAGAACAAAAGATATGGCAGCTATATTTTGACGGGGCCTCCCGTTCAGCAATTGCACAAGATGGTACCTTCACTACAAAGGCTGGGGTAGGCATTGTCATGATATCTTCAGAAGGCGAGGTTCTGCATACCTCGTGTTCCTTAACTAAGCTATGCACCAACAATGAAGCTGAATATGAAGCTTTGATAGTTGGTCTAGAAGTTGCTCTAGATATGGGCATTCAAATGATTCAAGTCCATGGAGACTCAATGTTGATTATATACCAAGTCCAAGGAATATATGATGTCAAAGAGCCCGAGTTGATTCCTTATCACAAAAGGGCCCTCAAGCTGATACAAAGATTCTATTTCTTTGAAATCAACCATATCAACCGCAGTACAAATGCTCAAGCTGATGCTCTGGCTATGTTAGCAAGTTCTCTGGCTCTGCCGCCAGAGTGGTCCCTTGAAATATGGGTCAAGAACAAAAGATTGTTACCAACTGTGTTGGGAGAAGAAACAGAAATGCAAACAGAAGTATATGCAGTGGAAGTAGCCGATAAGTCTGATTGGAGGGAAACGCTTCTCGACTGGTTCAAGTATAAAATATTGCCAAGCACCCGAATCAAGCGTGCTAAACTGATCCGTATTAAGGATTCATATGTATACAAAGGAGACACTCTCTTTCGAGTGACATATGATGGCAAAAGAAAGGTTCTCCTCAGATGCTTGTCACCAAAAGAGATAGCTGAAGCCTTGAGGGAAATACATGCCGGGGTCTGTGGTGCTCACCAATCTGGCCCCATAATGAAAAATCAACTCAAACAATTGGGCTACTACTGGCCTACAATGTTCGATGATTGTGCGCAATATGCCAAATCATGTCACAAATGCCAGGAACATGGCCCAATTCTAAGAAAACCCCCGGCGCCCTTGCACCCTACAGCATCATCATGGTCTTTTGCCGAATGGGGCATGGACGTTGTCGGCCCATTCATACCCCCCTCAAAAGGTGCTAAATATATTCTGGCCGCCACGAATTATTTTTCCAGATGGGCCGAAGCAGTAGCATTAAGAGAAGTTACTAGGGAAGCCGTTGAAAGGTTCCTCCGCCAAAATATGTTGTTCCGATATGGTGCACCCAGTCGGATCATTTCAGATAATGGAACGTACTTCCGAAATCAAATCATATACAAGTTAGCTGTGAAATTCAAAATTGATTGGAGGACCTCCACAGTCTACAATCCACAAGCCAATGGGTTAGCATAAGCCTTTAACAAGACTCTATGCAACCTTCTAGCAAAGACAATCAATTCAACTAAGAAAGACTGGGAAGAAAGAATGTATGAAACATTATGGGCTTGCAGAACCATATACAAAACTCCAACAGGCTGTTCTCCCTATTCCTTAGTACTGGGTCAGAGGCAGTCGTACCAATTGAATTGGAAGTCCCCTCTTTGCACATTGCCTTAGAGCAGGGGCTTATCAAAGGAAATCAATCAAATGCAGAAAGGCGGCTCAAGGAATTATTTGCCTTGGAAGGCGACATACTTCGAGCTCAACAAAATATCCAGATATATCAAGCTCGCATGGCTCGAGCATTTGATAAACTAGTGAAAGAAAGAGCCTTCAAGAAAGGAGACCTAGTTATGGTCAAAAGAAGAGAAGTCATGACATCAAATCTAAAAGGGAAGTTGACCAGTAATTGGATTGGCCCCTATGTCGTCAAAACTGTTTATGAAAGAGGAGCATATACCCTCACCAATCATAAAGGAGAAGTACAATTTCCTCCCTTAAATGGCAAACATATGAAGTGCTATCATGCGCCACCTCCGTGCTTTCCAAGCGAAGGTTGAAAAAATATATGAAACACTGTCTACTGTGTGAATATGATCACCATGAAGACAGTCAAAAGAAATCATCCAGTTATTAGGATGTATTCCCTCGAGACTATAAATCTTAAATGGCATGGTAAAATTAACCTGCCTATATGACCCAAGGACATTGAAGAGGCTCCAAAAGGCTTTACGAAGCCGCCCCAAAGCACCTAATGGGTTGCCAATGACGAAATGCTATTAAAAAAAAAAAAAAAAAAAGTTGGCACGACTATCCCGCTAGTCGGGCAATGGTGCTGAGGCAAACCCGGTGCGAAGGGAGTATAAATCATTTCCCGCTTCCCGTTTCATAACTGGTCGAAGTTTCCAATCAAATCGATCCGAATCGATGATGTTTTCCGATTTTGAAATTGTTTGATATATACATGCATATGTATTGTAACTTTGTCTCTTCAATGAACAGGGGGCAAGAAGCTACAAAGAAATAGTGAAGATGGCCCGAGTCCTATTGGACCTTGCCATTCAAGTCCAAATTCAAATCCAAACTCCAATTCAAGCACAAATTCAAATACAAGCTCAAAGTCAAGTATAGACTGGCCTGGGTCAGCAAGGCTCCGCCACTCAAGTTCAAAGCTCCAGTTCAAAGTCGAGTATAAAATCAAATTCAAAATTCAAGTTCAAAGTTCAAGGACCAAAGCTTCAGCTTAGGAGCAAAATTCAAATTCGAATTCAAATCTAGAACTCTGCCTGAAGGGCAAGCTGAAGTTCAAAGGCAAATTGGCTTGAGTCAACAGGTCCCGCCGCTTAAATTGAAACTCAAGTTAAAAATTCAAGTTTAAATCCAAGCCCAAGTTCAAATTGGCTTGAGTTAACAAGACCCTCCGCCTAAATTCAAGACCAAATTCAAGTTCAAAATTCAAAGTTCCAAATCAAGCTCGAGCCCAAAATGCAAGTTCAAAGCTCCAGCCAAAAAGCAAGCACAAATTCAAGTATAAGTCAGCTAGGGTCAACAGGACCCACTGCTTAAATTCAAGACCAAAATCCAAGTTTAAAGCAAGAAGATGGCCCGATTTCATTTGATTCCGCCATCCAAGGTCAAAACAAAGAAGATGGTCCGGATTTATTCAACCCCTCCATTCAAAGCTCAAGTTCAAGTTCAAATTAAATGCAAATTAGCATGTGTCCTACTGGATTCTGCCATCCAAGCATAAAACAAGAAAGATGGCCTGGGCTCATTCGACCCCGCCATTCGAGCTCAAATTCAAATCGGCCTGGGTCAACAAGACCCGCCGCACAAATCCAAGCTTAAATTCAAGTTCAAGATTAAAATACAAGTTGGCGTGGGTCCTACTAGACTCTACTGCCCGAGTTCAAAGCAAGTTCGAAACAAAGGAACTAGCCTAGATGTATTCAGCATCGCCACTCAATTTTAAGGCCAAGGTCAAATCCAAGTGCAAGCAAAGCAAAGCAAAGTAAGTCGACCGGGATCTTCAACGACTACGTCGCACCGGTGGTTGACCCGGGTCCCTCGTGACTCCGTCATCCCCGAAAGACCGGGTCTCCGAGAGGAGTACTCCGTCACCAATCAAGCAAATTCAAATCAAAGCAAAGTAAGTCGACCGGGGTCTTCAACGACTACGTCGCACCGGCAAATGGCCTGGGTCCCTCATAACTCTGCCATCCCCGAAATTATTGGGTCTTTGAGAAGCGTACTCCGTACTCCCTGTCTACCTCGGCTACAAACCTATGAGTCTGCTGTGGTAGTTAGGGTTCATTCATTCAAAATCACCCCTAGTTATCATGACCAAAAGCATTCAAGCCCGTCCTTGATAATTAGGGTCCTCATGACCTAGGTATCTAGGTTTGCATCATTCAAACAACTCTGTCTACTTCGGGCTACAAACCTATGAGTCCGCTTGAAGTATTCTGGGTTCATGCATTTTAAATCATACCTATGTTACCACGACCAAAAACCTATGAGTCCATCGTTGGTACTTAGGATTTGCATGGCGTAGACCCTTCCGGTCTATTACCACCCTACATAGTGGTTAAGATCCTTACGATCTTTGCCACCCCAATAAAGGCTTAGACCCTTACAGTTTGTGCCATTTTCAATAAACAAGTGATTGAGGTATTCATTGCCCCTCTCACTCTGTCCTTCCTTTTTAAGCTTCAATAATCCCCATAACATTGTTAGTTATGAAAGCCAATAAATATCGTTAAGTCATCTTCATTTGAAATCTTTTCTTTTCAGCTTAGCAGTTACCATGGATGCATACTTCACTCTACTTCATTTACAACAAAGGGAGAGAGAGGGACAAAAAAAAAAAGAGAGAAAAGTCAAAAGGGTTTTTTAAAAAAAAAAAAAACATGCATCGCCGGACTTGATCGTACCTTCTATGGTCAAGGGAAACAAGGGCTATATACTCGGCTGTGGTGAAAACCCAAAAGGGCGCTACAGGCAAAATCGGGAACCCCGCCGTGTGAAAATCCGAAAGGGCACACGGGCAAAAGCAAGAGGGGGCCAACTCCGGTGAAAACCCGAAAGGGCACTTGGGTTGGTAAAGTGAATAAAAAAAAAAGAAATTCAAGTATGACATTCATTGAAAGGGGGATATGATACAAAATTCTCTTCATAATGTGCCGAAAGTTTACAAGGAATGACTTCCATCCCAGTTTACATGCAAAAGCAAAAAGAAAATACTCTTCCCAATTACAAAGTTCAGTTGTAAACAACATCATGGATCCTCAAGTAACATGGACAGCAGAGGAAGTCCTTCTCCAACTTGCGTATGCAACTCAGAAAGAGCTACCTCTTCAGTTTGCAGCTTGGAAACTTCACTAGATAATGATTCAAGAAGGCCTTGGGAAACCAGAAGATTATCTTGACGTCTGTGTAAACTGTTCCTTAAAGTTTCCAGTTCAGTTTTCACAGCAGCAAGTTCATTCTCTAAGCGCTGAATATTTTCTATCAACAAGTTATATTCATGTCGCTGAAGAGACAAGACTTGGCGTCGATCTTGTATAAATGATTGAATATATTCTTGACGCTTAAAAAATTTCAAAGCAGTGGAAGCGATAGGAAGCCACTCATCCAAATAAGCTCCTGCTAGATGAATCCATGTAGTCATGCTCTCAATTTGCTGGTGAAGAAGATCATATGATGAACTAGGCTGCCGACGTATTATTTGTCGTAAAAGCTTGATATTGGCGCCAAGGACATCAATACCCTGTATGCCTGAACCAACAGGAATAGAAGGGATAACAATATGCATAGATTCATCTACTGAAGTCCAGTCCATGACCGTTTGACGGGAAGAGGAAGACACTGAACTGGATGAAGGTTCGATAATAGAAGGGGCAGATGTGACAGCTACAGTGCTTGATATGGCTGAGGGCAGGTCACTTTCTGTAAATTTAGCTGCGGGCAGAGCAATTATGAAGGTAGAAGGTCCGGCTAAAGTAATTGGCTCAGAATAAATCTGTACAAGGGATGATGTGCATATATGAGTCACGATATTAATAAGCCGAAGAATATGTTCAGCAGAGTTTAATCTACAGGGGACAGGACGGGATACTATCACCTGTTGACTCAGTGAACTTGTTCCTAAGTCAACTCCGTCATGCTCTGAAGTAGCCACAATATCCGCAAGATCAGGAGCTGAAAGTTCTACAGTCTTGATAGCTGAGAAGGTAATGACCTCTGTCGAAGTTATAACAGTTGGAACTATTGAAGTCTCTTCTGGTTCCGCACCCTCAGCAAAAACAACTTCTGCCTCTTCAGAAGAAGAAACTGGCATGGAGGCCGATATTTCAAAATCCATGTCCCTTTCAATCAGGACATGAGGAATTTCCATCCTTTCCGTATGAGCCGGGGATGCCTGATATTTAAAATATATACAAGTCAAGTTTAAATGATGGAAAAAGAAGAAAAGATGTGGTAAAGAGAAATTACCATAGCAGATTACACTGTTTCAACACGATGAGTCTTTGATATTAAGCCCTCAGTTGCTTCAAAACCTATATGGTCAAAGTCAGAGATTCAGTAGTGAAATGAAATCACTATTGCTATAAGTCTCAGAAGGGTTACCTTGATCCCTCGGGGGCGATTAGGTAGTTGTCTCTGGCAAAGATTCACTACTAATGTGTTTAGTAGTATGGGAATAAATAGAAGGTGAAGGAGGAATGCTGCTTATTTCTTTCACCCTGGAAGAAGTATCATCAGTTTCTTCTTTCCTTGTTTGAGCCAATAATCTCGAAGATTGGCGTTTGGGCAGTACAATCTTTTCAGGGGGGACAGACTCTTTGGGCCCTTTGCGAAATCTTTTTGCAACTTGCTTAACCCTCCCTGTAATGGAAACAAAAGGAAGTTGTTCCTCATCAATGTCAAAATTTTGAAAGGTATAAATCAAAAGCATAGTGCATACCACCCTTGGCTGAGGATGGAGAAACCAGGGAACTCGCCCGCTTGGTAGTTTTTGCTATAAAAGCTTCAAATTCAGCAAGCACTGGCAAATTGACAGGAGGAAGAGGTTCAGGGGCATGCTCTTGTCTCTTCTTTGTACGTGCCTCTTTGGCAGCAGAAACCGCCCTCCCTATAGCACTGACCTCCACAGGGGATGCGGGGGTTGATGTTTTAGAAGACACAGGAGGAAAGAAAGAGGGTCTCTTTGCAATAGCCACTGCCCTCCGATGCTGTTAAGTCAGGTATTTGGCCGCCGGCACTACAAAAATATGCAAAAGAAGAAATCAATTTATATAAGCAGAGAAAAAGCACAAAACCCAAAAGAAGTCAAGCACAAATACATATACTTACAACAATCGCCTTCGTAACAGTTTGATAAGGGCCAGTATTCATATATGGAAGACTTATCTCTAAGCGAAGCCTCCTTCACAATATATATGACATCATTCATCGTCTTTGCTTGAGAAGCTAGGCTATTGAGATCATAATGCTTTTTATCGCTCAAGCAAATGCCCAAGCACAAAGCATCAAGTCCCCACCCATCTATATGATCCCAAGAAGCGGGAAGTTTTGCATCTAACATGCCCTGCGCAGTGGAATCCTGTGATACACCACAGTATTTCAAAAGGGCAAGTAGCCAGCTGGTGCCCTTATAAAGATCATGTTTCTCTTCCTTGTGTGGGACATAAAATCTCTGAATATCTGAGAGACTTCTAGGAGCTTGCTGAGAATCTCTACCACTGATATGTTCCTCTTCCGGGAAATCGATATCGGGACAATCTTCAGAGGTCACAGAAATATTAAATTGCTTCAATAAGGCCCCCTTTAGCTCTTCAGTATCCAGCCTTGTCAACTCTGGATCAATCGAGGGTAAAGAATCTCTGTGACGAGCCTTATAAGCTGCCCGTCTCTCTGCATACTTAGCAGCATTCTTATCGTCTAAGAAGTACAGATAATGGAACTCTATATCAAAAGGGATTTTCGGTTGGGTATCCAAGATTTTCTTCTCAGCATTGCTCCAACATTGGGTCCTCTCCTGGCTATAGATATTGGTGCGCATTCGCCACCATCTAACATATTCGCATGTCACACAAGGAGCATGAATAGCAGAAGAAATTATGAAAGAAACATTTTCAAATCGGTGGAAATAATCCCACCATCCACGGGCCCTCTGCAGTCCGCTGGAGCCCAAAAGATGGTAGTCAGGAAGCTGAAATATGTGATCACAAGAAGGAATGCATTGATCATATACAAAATTCCGGCCGAAACGGAAAGGATAATAGGGTTCTAAATGAACTACAGATCCCTTCCGATATACCAAGACACTAGGTCTGATGGATAGAAGCCATGATCTAATCTGACTATCCAATGCAGATTTCTTCAGCAGCTGCTTGGTCTGAGAATGGGTGAACTCAACAAGATTACCCTCGGCAAATACTTTAAAGGGGCTCACTGGAGGACGAGAATTGGCAGTGTGCTTCCAAAAACGTAAGTCCCCTTCAGTTTTTCGCCTGGTGTCAGTCAAGATACCGCGAATTTCATATAGTTGCTTTTGGGTATCCCCTCCATCAACACTTGTATATTCAATCATGCGTGGAAATATGTGAGGGGAAGCCAGGCTCTTTGGGGCAGACTCTGAAAAAATAGAGGCCACCCAAGCATTGAAGAAATGAATGGGACCTACAACATTAAATTCTCGTGGTTTCTCCTGCTCAACCACTTGGCCAAGAGTTTTGAAATCAGGCACAAAGTAACTGGAGCTAGAGATAGCTTAATTCCCCAGGCTAGTTCACAAGCTCCATAAAGGGTCTCAGGATGAATTGCTCCCTCATCCCCCCGAGGAAAAGCAAAATTCGAAAGCGAGTAGGCCAAGTATGTTGCCAGATGGGTATTCCTATCCAATCCCAAGGGATTAGCATCTTTCTTGTGTTCCTCAAAGATGATATCAGGATATCCCTTTCGGTGCCTGGCTATTTGCCCCATGAAGACTGGAGTCTCATCAGCCGCAGGAAAGTCTGTATATCGAATGTCAACATTATGAAAGAAACAGAGCCAGATAACTCCGCGGACTCGTATCCTCTCTCTGCGGGATCTCTTTTTCAGAGACTCTTCGCCAAAAGCCAGAATCATGTAAGCCTTGAGGAGGAATCTGTAAGACCTCCAGGTTGCATAACGGCCCTTGCCATCTGTTTTGTCCTTGGCAATGTCGGGATGGCATATTTCTTCATAAGGCTCTCCGTCAATGGGCAAGCAAGAAAGCTGATGTAAAGTCCATAAATCCAGAGATGTCTCTCCTTCTGGAGTATAAAAGGTATTGAACTCCTTCATGAATACCTCGATCATGCCACAGCAAAGGCCTTTAAAGATCGGGTATCGGAATCGATCGGCATACACACTACCGAGAAGATCCACTCGGCTCAGCAAATCATGGTAATGTTTCAAGACATAATCAGTATATTCTACAAAATATTCTTTGAAACTGTGGCCGGATTTAAGCTTCAAGTCGCCAAACCAGCCCATTGCTGCCTTCAATCTAAACCTCATGGCTAAACAGTAAAAAATCAATGGCTCTTCTCTGAAGCCCCATTTACATGGAGAAAGAAATAGCCCATGCCTCCTCTGCTTCGAGTCTGGGATACCTCTGTCATATCTCCACTTGGCAGGAATAAATGAAGGTGATCGGGTCAGAATGTCATCCTGATGATGCATGATATTAGTCCCACTGGGCATGAGCATGTCTCTGGCATAACCCAGCTTGAACAAAGAGTCGCCAACAGTTCCCCTCAGGTTGTCTCGAAATTTCAAAATGGCATCCTCAGCATAAAAAGCCCTCCTTTCATAACGCACTCCATTGACCTTGAAGTCAAGTAAGAAATTGTACAGATGCTGATCACTGGGAAAGTGAGCTGGATAATCTTTGTCCCGTCTATATTTATAGAATCCTTCCGAAAAGACAAGTCTGCTCTCATCAACCTTGCCATCTGATTCATCGGCAAAGGGATGGTCCAAGACAGCAACCTCAAAAAATTGTTGTAGTTCATTGTCCTCATCTATGCCTGCTGCAGGTGTCAAGTAAAAGGGACTTATCACAGGCCCACTCTCTTCAGCCATTGTAGGAATCTGTTTAGAAGACCCTGTCGAAGAAACTAGCACATCTTCGGAGACAGCCTTGGGCATCACAACTTTGTCATTCCTTCGAGAAGCCATTATACTGAAAAAGAAGAGACAACAAGTCAAAATCAAATGCAAAAAGCCCTTATCGAAAAGGAAAATTCTGTCAAAATTTCGGCAGCATCTCCCCTTAACGGAGGGCTGTTAAAATTTTATCGAGAACCATCCGGGACAGACCGAGATGCTCCGATAAGAAGAAGACCCATGTCAAAGACAGAGGGGTGTAGAAATGGCATTCCAGTGACCCAATTCCCGAGAGCCGAGCTACAACCGAGACTAGGCACTGATCGTTTCGAATTGTGCGTCGTTAAACACATGAAAACGTTCAATCTAAATTTATCCGGCTCACTCAAATCAAAATTTGGAAATTTAATAGTGGTGAGTCCGAGTCGATCCACAGGGAGATAGAATTTTAATTTTGAAAACTTTGGAGTTTTGTTAATCTAAAAAGATGAAAAATATGAATGATTAGTTAATTTTCTACTTAAAGCAACAATTTGATTAATTAAGCTACCTAAAGAAATAACAAAAAAAAACTAATTATTTGAGGTAACTTTTATGAACTATATGAAAAATCTAAGTTAAACATACATACCACTATTTGAATCTTGCAAAATTAAGAGAATTTTAATAATTATCTGAAAGTCATGGATTAAATTACAAATACTGCAGCTTAATATCCTAAAACTAAACATTAAATGGTAAACAACTAATCTTTAATTAACTAACTATATTAATGGAGAGAGAGAGGAAAAAAAACAGAGCAACAGTGTTCTGTGGGAACTGCCGGCTGGTTTGTGCAGGAACTTGAAGGGGTGCTGGCTACGTGGAAGTTGCTGGGAAGCTGCTGCGTGGAAGTTGCTGGTTTTGCTGGCTTCAATGCATGCAGGTGGAGAAAGAAGCCGCTGCTATGCGTGGCTGCAGGAGGAACTGCTGGAAGGAGTTGTTGCCGCTGGAGGTGGAGCTGCTGGACGGTAGGCACGTGGAGAGCAGGAGGGGGCTGGTGCAGCTGCTGGCGGTGCTTCAGACGCAGCTGGCTGGGCTTGCTGGAGGAGGATACTGCTGGAGATGGTTGCAGCATGGAGGTGCTTCAGGTGCAGCATGAACTTGCTGCATGCACGGAGGAGGAGAGACCCAGCCGGTTGCTGCCGCTGGAGATGTTGCTGCACACACCGCTGGGAGGAGTTGTTGGCTACGCGTGGGGCGCAGGGGTTGCTGGAACTTGTTGGAGGGAGAGAAAGAGAAAGAGAGAACGGGAGAGAGAGGGATGCCAGGCAACGGTGGTAAGGAGAAGAGGAGGAGAAAACCCGAGAGAGAGAGAGAATAGAGGGAGAGAAAGAGAGGAAGGAGCTGCGTGGGAGAGAGATTACGGAGACAGAGAGAGAGAATAACTCGAAAGAGAGGAGGAGGAGGGTTGCGAGAAAGAGTTTGGGAAAAGAGAAAACCGGGAGAGAGAGAACTATGCGTGGGAGAAAGAGAGAGAAAAGCTGGGAAACGGTGCGGAAGAAGGAGAACCGTAAAAGAGGAGGAAGAAGCTGCGGGAAGATAAAAACGAGAGAGAAGAGGCGGGTGAAGGAGGAAGAGAAAGAGAAGAGGAGAGGGCTGCGGAGAGTGGAGAAGGAACCGTCGGAGAGAGAGAAGACACAGAGGGGGAGAAAGAGAAACCGTGGGAGAGGAAATCTGAGAGAGAGAGCCGTGAAAGAGAGAATAGAGGGAGAGAAAGGAAGAGAGAACACCGGAGAGAGGGAAAGCTGGAGAGAGAGGAGTCGGCTAGGAATTAAAACTGGAAAAAAAAACAAACGTGGGGGGAGCCTCCTGCGTGGGAAGGGAGGATAGATTAATATAGAGAGGGAGATAGGCGTGGGAAGGAAACTGGAGTAGAAGTCGGACTGGAGTTAGAAAAATTGGGGAGAAAAAGGAAACTGGAAAAGAAAGAGGGTTCACTTTCTAAAACGGGAGAGAGAAAGAGGATCTTTAAAATAAAGGACGGGATGTATTTTAGGAAATTGGAGAGACGGAAGGAAATAGTGGATTTGGGAAACTCCAGCGAAGGAAGGAGTCAATTTGTATTTTTACCCCTGTTTTAGTTGAAATCCGCACACCGGACCACTCCCAAATTTCCGGAAACTCCTCCAGCTGCACTGCATCCTCGGCATGTCCTGTTCACATCAAATAAATCTAATTTAGCGCATTATCATAAAAATATCATCATAATTATTCATTTCGTCTCGGTTTTGTCGAAAAACCGCAAATGCGCTACACTCCTTTGATCACATGAAATGACGATGTTTTTAAGTCAGAATTTGATGAAATTGGTACCGTTGGACTTGTTACACAATTATCTATCATTTCATGCTATTTTGCAGATAAAAACATGAGTATGATGCATATGGTTGCCCTTAAATGATCAATTTAACACTTTATCACACCCCCCAACTTACCCATTGCTAGTCCCTTAGCAATGCAAATAAGGAAATGTTTAGGACAAATAATGAATTATCATGCTTCATTTGTAGTATCTTTCACAATCAATTTAAGTGGTAGCCGTTTGGTTGAGCTAAAAAGTTTTCATATCCCACAATATTTTGATTCCGACAGGTGATTGTGCATGAAATTTGACACACTTAGAGCTTGTTTCCGACCTTTCTGGTATATTCTTGCATTTACTACCCTTCAGATAAGACTACTTGGGGAGGGGAAGAGAATAAAAGATTTCCCGATCAGTCAGTGAGGACCGTTTTTCAGTTCCCGTCCCAACTCAGCACTTTTCACGACTTGGTCATATTTTTGGTACGATGGACTTTTTAGCATGGCGTTTCTTCATTTTATTGTACTTTTGCTTTTGAGAGTGCGTACTTTTTGCCACTCTCTTTGAATTGCCTGAGGGGAGGTGCGTACTTTTTGCCACCTACCTTCCTTTAGCTCTTTTATCGCCTTCACTTGCCTTTAATGTTTACAGCTGTCCATTTTAAATGACCGCCTCTTTTAGAGTGTTGAGTGGGACAGTCCCCTATTACGGATTCTACACATTCCTTTCGTTCAACCCAAAAGACAAATTAGAATAAGTAGTCTTATCCTTGAGGTTAATTCCAGCAATTCTATACTTTTAAGATCTTCCATTTATTCTAAGTTGCCGTGTGTGTGTGAAAATCATCCCGCCGTGGATTTTTGTAAAGTGGAATATTTGAACTTTAAAGGCTCTTTAACCGATGTGACTAACAGAAAACTGATTTGTTTAAGATTTACTTAATGAAACATGATTTTCATGCAATTTTCCTAGGATGTGAAAAGAAGTTTTTGAAAAAATTTGACCATTTTTCAGTGAAAGATATCAGTTTTCTTCAAAAGATTTTCAATAAATGCATGTCAAATTGATTGTCCCACCCCCCAACTTGATTGACATTGTCCTCAATGGCATAAAAGATATGGAAAACATGTCAGCCAGAAGAGAATTTGTGAAGGAGCGAAACAACCTGTAATGAAGAGGATGCGACGTACCCACGACGATTGCTGCTCAGGGACCTAAAAAGAAAGAAATACAAAAACTGAAGTAAAATATTGGGTTGCCTCCCAACAAGCGCTAAGTTTATCGTCTTCAGCCAGACGGACTGTGCACACTATCCAATACCTACTAGCACAAATTTCAGTGCATACATTTTGAAGTTTGTTGGTTGGAGTGTACTCAGCATTGCATGTAGCTGATGAGTCAGAATGTTATCATTGAGGTTCCAGAGAAAATAATTTTTCAACATGGTCAATGGAATATTAGTTCTACTTGATTCGTAGGCCATGTCAACTACGTACCCTGCTTCTTGTCCTTGACTAAAGTGAAGGACTTGATCCTCGATAAAAAGATCAAAAATTCCCAGAATGATGGGCCATTGATTCAATGTAGGGGATGATCCAATGTCGAAGATGGGAAAATCAGCAAATATGTGGCTCCTATCCATCTGAATAAGAGTATCTTGGATCATGTCATGTGGCTGCTTAATGAAATGATCAATTGACTGCAAAGCAACCGACGTACACTTTAATTTGTGGATTCCAAATTTCTCAAAGATAGAGACTGAGAACAGGTTCGGTTTGGCCTCTAATTTCAATAAAATCCAGTAAAGATTGATGCTATCGATATTGTAAGAATTGAGTTGGGCAACACAGTGAGTTTCTTTGAAAAAATGGCTGTTGATGTGGACTTGGCCTAGTAATTCCATCACCTCCTTGAGTCGGGCCAGCTTTTGGAGGCTATTGGGCTTAGATTCTCTAACATTCGGAAAACGGATCATAGGTAGGTGAATATCTGGGCTCTCACTAGAATCCTTCTCGTCTCCTTCATCTCCCCCCAACTTACCCTCAATGGGGTCTTCTTCATGATTAGCTAAGTCTATGGCTTCAGTTTTCTCTTGATGCAATTCCTCAAGATTATCCACTTTCTGATCCATTGGGAAGAAGAAATATTCAAGATCCGGACCATCATGTGTATTTAATTCCTCTGTGGGAAATAGAAAGTGTTCAAAGTCCAGCTCAATATCCAGCAAATCACTCATTTCTCCTTCTCCTTTTTCCTTCAAGCTCACCTCAAGAGAGATAGGTGTGATCGTGACTTCACTTTGCTGGTCAGTCTGAGGGTTTTCCATCTTCTCTCTATCCACCGGGTATATATCTTCTAGAATATCCACTTTCTCTATTGGGAAGAAAAAATATTCGAGGTTCGGACTAGCATGCATATCGACTTCCACTATGGGGAATATGAAGTGTTCAAAATCCGGATTAACCTCTAAAAGATCACTCACTTCCCCTTCTCCTTTTCTATCACTTAAGCTTTCCTCAGGACAGACAGGTATGATCATGGAGGCATCTTGTTGACCAGTCTCAGGATTTTTCATAGATTGATTCATGCTAGCATTCCCTATTCTCACCTGATGCGACTCCGTAAGATTCTCTCCGTTTTCGAGATCAGGCATGATGTGATCATTGCCGGATTGAACGATGTCAAGTTGAATTTGGGAGTTGATTTGTTGATCAAAATCAGGTGAAAAAGATTGCAGATTTTCAATGGACTTGCTAAGCACTTCTTCTAAATCCATCCTTAGATTAGTTTCAGTCAAACAGTCAACTAGGGCCTGCATTCTTCCAATGGTTTGTTGTTGGGCCAAGACTATTTGTTCAAGTTGCATGAATTGATCATCTTGAGAATGTGGATAACTGGGCTGATAATCAGACTGCGAAGAATATGTCGAATAATTTGATTGGAAGCAAGATGGACAAGAGCTTGTGGACAATGGATAATCGGAGTGTCCATGATTGTGGGCCAAACCACCAGAGTAGACTTAGAATTGGGGCCAATCCGAGAAGTCTTGGATAGCTAGACTTGGAGCTTGGGCCTGGTGAGGTGGAAATTGAAGAGCAGGTGGGGTATCACAATGGTCCTGATTGGCCCAAATGGGGCATCTTTCTTGATAGGTATATGATTGTGTGGGATATGAGGACGGTTCTGGGCCCAAAGCTAGAAATTGATCAATTGTGTGGGCCAACTTGTCTAGCTTAGCTAATCTGTGAGCCAAATCCATATTAGGTGGTGGAGGGAAAGGTGTGATGGTATTAAGACATGGGCCAAGAAATTGGTTCATTTGAGTCCACTCCATGCTGAAAATCTTTTTATTTTTGATTTTTTTATTTAGTAATGATGCAAACAAATTATCACACAATTATTCCTAAGACAACTATGGTTAAACTAGCCTACATGATGTGTTTCTCACAAATTAATCTAGGTTTAATTCAAGTCCACCCTCACAATTATCAATCGGCCAGGTAAGAGGTGGGGTGGTGGGAGGCTCCCCCTACTTTCGTAGGGACCTAATTAAAGAACCACCGACCCACTTAAGCGTTTGCCATTGACCTCTAGCCTTAGACACCGGTTTCCAAAAGTGATAGTGGGCTCAAGCTAGACCCAAATCTCATTGTGAACCCTAAATTGAATTCCTACTCACTTTTAATGGGCTTGGGTTAGTGAAAGAGTGCAAGGGATGGTTGTTTTTGGGCCAAGGAAGGGTAGTCAAATCCCCACCTTATTTTGTTAATAGACTTGCCCTTAAGATATTTTTATGTGAAGTGCACAACCAAATCAAACAAGGGGTTCTATGCAATCATGGAAATGCATGAACATGGTATTTAAGGAAGGTAGAGATCTCACCTTGTCCCCCGCAATCTTCAACAAAATGGAAATTTACAACAAAGGAAACAGTCTAAAAATGCAGTCCTACATGATGCATGACCTAACATGGAAGGTTTCTAATCTTGGAAATGGAGATTTTTAAATTTGGATGTTTTTCTTTTTGTTCCTTTTTTTAGTTAATGGAAACCTATCTAAATTAGAAACTACAAAAATAGAAACTAACTAAAGTCAGGAAATTGAAATATAGAAAGTTGGAACACACTTACCATGATTTCGCTTTCCTTTTTTTTTTTTTTTTCAATTTATCTGCAAAAATAAGAAAAAGAAGGTTAGCTAAAGAATAATTACACTAAATCCAAGGTAATCAAAATTAAAAATCTAACTCCCCGGCAACGGCGCCAAAAATTGATCGTTTCGAATTGTGCGTCGTTAAACACATGAAAACGTTCAATCTAAATTTATCCGGCTCACTCAAATCAAAATTTGGAAATTTAATAGTGGTGAGTCCGAGTCGATCCACAGGGAGATAGAATTTTAATTTTGAAAACTTTGGAGTTTTGTTAATCTAAAAAGATGAAAAATATGAATGATTAGTTAATTTTCTACTTAAAGCAACAATTTGATTAATTAAGCTACCTAAAGAAATAACAAAAAAAAACTAATTATTTGAGGTAACTTTTATGAACTATATGAAAAATCTAAGTTAAACATACATACCACTATTTGAATCTTGCAAAATTAAGAGAATTTTAATAATTATCTGAAAGTCATGGATTAAATTACAAATACTGCAGCTTAATATCCTAAAACTAAACATTAAATGGTAAACAACTAATCTTTAATTAACTAACTATATTAATGGAGAGAGAGAGGAAAAAAAACAGAGCAACAGTGTTCTGTGGGAACTGCCGGCTGGTTTGTGCAGGAACTTGAAGGGGTGCTGGCTACGTGGAAGTTGCTGGGAAGCTGCTGCGTGGAAGTTGCTGGTTTTGCTGGCTTCAATGCATGCAGGTGGAGAAAGAAGCCGCTGCTATGCGTGGCTGCAGGAGGAACTGCTGGAAGGAGTTGTTGCCGCTGGAGGTGGAGCTGCTGGACGGTAGGCACGTGGAGAGCAGGAGGGGGCTGGTGCAGCTGCTGGCGGTGCTTCAGACGCAGCTGGCTGGGCTTGCTGGAGGAGGATACTGCTGGAGATGGTTGCAGCATGGAGGTGCTTCAGGTGCAGCGTGAACTTGCTGCATGCACGGAGGAGGAGAGACCCAGCCGGTTGCTGCCGCTGGAGATGTTGCTGCACACGCCGCTGGGAGGAGTTGTTGGCTACGCGTGGGGCGCAGGGGTTGCTGGAACTTGTTGGAGGGAGAGAAAGAGAAAGAGAGAACGGGAGAGAGAGGGATGCCAGGCAACGGTGGTAAGGAGAAGAGGAGGAGAAAACCCGAGAGAGAGAGAGAATAGAGGGAGAGAAAGAGAGGAAGGAGCTGCGTGGGAGAGAGATTACGGAGACAGAGAGAGAGAATAACTCGAAAGAGAGGAGGAGGAGGGTTGCGAGAAAGAGTTTGGGAAAAGAGAAAACCGGGAGAGAGAGAACTATGCGTGGGAGAAAGAGAGAGAAAAGCTGGGAAACGGTGCGGAAGAAGGAGAACCGTAAAAGAGGAGGAAGAAGCTGCGGGAAGATAAAAACGAGAGAGAAGAGGCGGGTGAAGGAGGAAGAGAAAGAGAAGAGGAGAGGGCTGCGGAGAGTGGAGAAGGAACCGTCGGAGAGAGAGAAGACACAGAGGGGGAGAAAGAGAAACCGTGGGAGAGGAAATCTGAGAGAGAGAGCCGTGAAAGAGAGAATAGAGGGAGAGAAAGGAAGAGAGAACACCGGAGAGAGGGAAAGCTGGAGAGAGAGGAGTCGGCTAGGAATTAAAACTGGAAAAAAAAACAAACGTGGGGGGAGCCTCCTGCGTGGGAAGGGAGGATAGATTAATATAGAGAGGGAGATAGGCGTGGGAAGGAAACTGGAGTAGAAGTCGGACTGGAGTTAGAAAAATTGGGGAGAAAAAGGAAACTGGAAAAGAAAGAGGGTTCACTTTCTAAAACGGGAGAGAGAAAGAGGATCTTTAAAATAAAGGACGGGATGTATTTTAGGAAATTGGAGAGACGGAAGGAAATAGTGGATTTGGGAAACTCCAGCGAAGGAAGGAGTCAATTTGTATTTTTACCCCTGTTTTAGTTGAAATCCGCACACCGGACCACTCCCAAATTTCCGGAAACTCCTCCAGCTGCACTGCATCCTCGGCATGTCCTGTTCACATCAAATAAATCTAATTTAGCGCATTATCATAAAAATATCATCATAATTATTCATTTCGTCTCGGTTTTGTCGAAAAACCGCAAATGCGCTACACTCCTTTGATCACATGAAATTAAGATGTTTTTAAGTCAGAATTTGATGAAATTGGTACCGTTGGACTTGTTACACAATTATCTATCATTTCATGCTATTTTGCAGATAAAAACATGAGTATGATGCATATGGTTGCCCTTAAATGATCAATTTAACACTTTATCAGGCACTGAAGCCGCAGCCCTAGGGATTGCTCCCATGGGAACTGCCAAAGTCAAACAGCGGCATTCTTGCGATGTCGTCAACGAAAAAGGAACAAGAAAAGCAGGGCCCGCGGTTTTGAACCCGATGGGCTTCACACCCACAGGCGATGGCAACAACGCTCCCCAACAGGGTTGCAGTGTTTGTCACTGGCCAAGGGAAGGGGAGGCGACCGGCGTGCCAAGCAAATGGCACCCCCCAAGCGTCGGAAGGCCAACGTACAGACGGCGGCAACGGCAGCACTCGTTGGCAATGGCGCTCCCCGACAGCTGCTGTGGCGCTGACGACGGCAAGAGAAAGAGAAGGAGAAAGCGTGGGACGCTCGGGATCACCCAGCGCAGCAGAGAAGAAGAGGGAGAGGCGGAGTGAACCTCGGAATCCCCCAGCAGAAAAAGTAAAAAGAAGAGGTCCGCCCCCTTCCCTCTTTTATAACCGACCAGGTCGGTTTTGAAGCCCTGGCCGGTCCAAGGTCCGAACCGGACTGAACCGACGCAGACTCAAGGGAATATGTCCCCCTCTTTAAAACTCTATATAGACGGACCGGTTCGAAGCCAAAGTTGAACCGAACCGGCGTAGACTCGAGGGGATCTGCCCCCTTCTCTCAAACTCAATATATATGGCCAGGTTTGGAGCCGAATTGAAGCCCGAACCAGCGCAGGCTCAAAGGGCACCTCCCTTTCTCTTTCAAACTCAAGATATATGGTCCAGTTTAGGGCCCAAATTGAGCCTAAACCGGCACAGACTCAGAAGGGTCATGTTGCCAAGCAAGCTATGGTTGCCCGAAGCTTAAGACCCAATCCAAATTGGTTGTGGAAACAAGTCAAAGATAAAATCTCCAAGTCGCAGCACTCCTCAAGCAAAACAAGTCCTTAATGGGTGAATGAAGACCTTTAAGTGGGACCGGTTTTAAACTGTGAGCCGCTTAAATGGGATTAAGTACGTGACAATGGACCACGCATACAACTCACTTCGTCGCCTCCGGTCTCCGTACGTGAGCCGTATGCGTGGGGGGCATTTGTTCTCACCAAAAAATTGAACAAGAAGAAGAGCCTAAAGATCAACAAAGAAGGCCCAAATCAAAGAGAATTGAAAGGAAGAACCGAGCCTATTAATTCAAGCAAGAAAGGTCCAAGCAATTTTTTAAAGAAAGCTCAAGTGAAGAAGAATTAATGGATAGCAATCATGCCTATTTTGCAAGCCAAATGAATCAAAAAAGGGGCCACTCTAGGGCCCAAATGGTGAAGGAATCCAATGACACAACTGGGCCCATTATCTCAAGTAAAGAAGGTCCAAACAATTGTGCAAAGATTGTCCAAGAAGGCCCAAATGAAGAAGATTTAAGGGGCAGCAGTCAAGCCCAATTTTTTAAGCCAAAGGAAGTCAAAAAGAGGTTACTTTAAGCTCAAATGATGAAGGGGGCAAGCCCGGGCCCATTATCTCAAGCAAAAGAAGCCCAATAGGGCCAATTTAGACCCAAAAAGTAAAGGCTAAAGCCCAATTTCGTGGCAGCCTCTAAAGGGCTCCAAATGGTCCCCCCCATGACATATTCTTACCCCTTTGGCCCATGTTCAAATCTGCCCAAAGGAGGATAAGAAGAAAAGCAAGTAGTCCCCCCTTCAAGATTCTTCTAGAAGGTGGTAGGTGAAAAGCAAAAAGAGAAGCCAATCATGATTCTCCAAGTGTTGTGGCCTCATTGGAAGGCTCTTAAGAGGGGTTTCTTATCCCTAATCCAAGGTTAATGGATGCCTAATCTACCCCCCAAAAGTAATCCAACTTTATCTGTAAAAGAACCCCCATCTTCTACAAGAAAAAGTTGGAGACAAAAATCCCCAAAAAGAGAAAAGAGAAGAAAAAAAGATAGAGGCCAGGAGGAGCACGTCTCCCTACTCCATTCCCCTCCATCTCCTGCATCCCAAGAGAGAAAAAAGAAGGAAAAAAGAAGAGAAAAAGAAAGGAGGAGTGCTAGAGAAGAAGAGAGCAAGATTGTAGGCTTCAAGAGCCATTCTCCCTTCTCATTCCCTCTTCAAGGTAGAGTGGGGGTGAAGAAGGGGTTTATTTCTGTCTCCTTGCTTTCTTATAATGTTTTTTCTCTCAGTTTGATATTCATAGAAACTTCTATCTCCCCCTTGATGTTCATCCATGGTGATTGAAAGCAATGAAATGCAAAGTTCAGATTTCCTGTGTCTATTTTGTGAATCTGCTGGTTATCTTGCTTTTATGTTATTTTTTCCTTCATAAGGTATGTGTTTTTCGTGTGGGGATGGTAGAGGGGTCTTTCTAGTTTATATAAATGGTCTCTTCAAGCCTTAGAACCTCCTGAATATGGAGATATGACCCGAAATGTGCTTTGCTGTCCAGATTTCCTGAAAACTGATTTTTCGTTTATTTGTCTTTGGTTTTGGGGTTTTTCAAGGTGGCTTGGCCTTACATGACCCTTAGGAGCACATCCCCTCTATGGACGATGTTCCCCCAAGGCCAAACATCAAGAGAAATCTCCTAAGTTTCATATATATTAATATCTAAGTTTCTGTTTTCATGTTGGAACCGAATGTGTTTTGTTCGGATTTTTCTTTTAATGGCTAAGGGTTTAGACCCTAAAGGTTCTTAAGGAGGTTCCCTCACTAATTGGGGATGAGTTTCTGTGAGTATAATAACATGGAGCCAAGAAGAAGAGATCCATGGAAAAGATAAAAAATATACCTAAGTTTCTCATATGTTCATATTTAAGTTTTCATGATATTTTCCTAAAGAAATGCATCTAAAATATATTTTAAATAAATATTTTAGGCATTGTATCTTTTATACTTTATTTTCCATCATTTGGGTTAGATTTAAACCCATCTTTCACCAAAAATCCGGATTTCAGGTAAGTCTGCGCCTGTGCAGTGCTACAGTGTTGAGTCTGCAGCTACTGTTCATGAGTCTGCGCCTCCCTGCGCAGACTCAGCACCAGTTGCAGTTTTTTGAGTTTGCGCCTCTTTCAACTTGATTTTTGGGTTTGAGGTGATTCTTTGATCCTCCCCCAAGTTATCCAAAGGTTCCTTGGACCTAGGGCTGTCCTTTTGAGGCCCAATGAAGGTCCTAAATGGCTTGGACTTTGGGTTGTTAAGCTTTTAATGTTTTAACCCGAAATTTTGCAAAATGTTTTAAGATTTTAAGTTTTTTCCGATGTTTTCCAAGGATGTCTCGATCCAAGGGTACCAGCAATCTCATGTTGGGCAACCCATCAAGGGCCCTCACACAAAAAACATCATTCTTGTGTTCCCATTTCTATGGGTTCATTTAGATGATATGTCCCGAAGTCCCAATGAGTTGGTGGAGTTCCTTTCTCCCCAAATGTAGAAATGGAATGGGTGATTCCCTGTGGATAACCCTTTCATTTCGAAGGCATTAAGGGCACCCTTTGGATGAGTGGTTGGATGCTCAGCACGTCCCCCTTTATAGCGGCCTCTATGGCACATGGCTACATGTGATCCTCTAGGGAAATTGGTGGAGTTCCTGTTGGGTTTCTCGGGTATCTCCGGATCTCTCACGTAGCGAAAAATAAAATATTAAAACATTGATCCGTTCCTATTTTGAGAAACTAAAAAAAACTACCATTATCGGATAATCGATTCTCACCGTGTGTGGATTCGAATCCGCAACCGTTCGGTTCCGTCGGTGCGACACCGTAAGCCGCGCAAGCGCCCGGCCTCTAGCGAAGTCCACGCGATCCTCCTCGTGACGGATGTCCTCACGTTCCTCGTTCCTCGCAACCCACGAAACCTCCGCCGGTCGCTGCAACGATCACCGCAGTGCGCGGACGATTTCCCGTCGAATGGGATTCGGAGAAGCGGCGGAGCAGATCTGGATATGTCTGGACGCCAGATAGAGAGAGAAACAGAGGAGGGGCGGCTAGGGTTAGCAGCAGCTTGGACTGCTTAGCCCGTTCGCTATGTTTTATACTAACTGCACGATTTTTCATAAAAACCCCCAGTTTGTATAAAACCCACTTATTTATCCATCGCCTTGAGAATCATTTGCGTGTGACCCTCTAGGCCCAAGTACCAGTCCAGTTAATGGCCTAACAAGCCCAGTGACTCCTCACCGGCTTTATTAATCAATTAATAACCCTTTATTAATTAATTAATCAATCGAATTGATGTCGCACATCGAATTCGACCGGGCCTCCGATCACGTTGGGTGCCAAGCAACACCGCGTGAACCTGGAAGGTATTGGGGTCAAGTAACCCACTCTTGGAACCTTTCCGCCGACAGTTACCGCGTAGATCTAATCCTTCATTCGTACAATGCTCTCGAGTCAACTCAGGGTATGGCGTGTTGTCAAACCCTAACCGGTCGACTCACTTGGATTGGATGCCGCTGATAAATATCGGAAAACTCCTTTCCCGATATTATCGTCCACCTTATCCAGGGACTTCCGCGCATCCTTCCTAGAGCATTCTCTCTCTAAGTACCGAGAGCGAATGATTTCTTATTGACACACAATTCCCTTCGACGGTATTCCGCTGTACCCAATCCTTGGCGTTTTAGAATCCCGTGACTAGAGATTCGTAGAGCAAGGTCAAAGCACAGAAGTCCACCGACAAGGTGTCCTTGGTGTCTCAGGTCCGAGGACCATCCACGCAACTGCGACAATAGAATCAAGCTGGTTGACAGTGAGGTTCAATACCATCCAGCGATTCAGTCGGATCTGTTCAATGAACTCATTCTCCAATGAGCACCTACAGATTCGCCTTAGTGTCTCCACACAAGTGACTTATGTGATCAGTCAGCCTTATCATATGAGCAGGAGTAATATGTACTAGTCTAACCGGATATCCGATGTCCTTCTCGGATATCCTCCGACTAGGAACGATTACGACTATGTGTGTTTAAGTGATCAGTCTCATTAGTATGATCTCATCATAATCTGATCACAATAGCACATATTCACGGACTTCATTATGAAATGATAATTAATGCGATTTACACAGAATGAATATCATGCTATTATATTAATAAATGAACGAGATTTACATAGTGAGATTGGCTTGTAGGCCACCTAAAACTAACAGTTCCTTGCTCCCCAAATGTAGAGATACTTTGGATTACCCCTTGTGGGTTTTTCTTACATCTTGAAGGCGTTAAGGGAACCCTTTGGGTGAGTGGTTGGATGCTCGGCATGCCCCCCTTTACAGCCATCTCTATGGTCCATTAGCCATTACATATCCCTTTACGGTAGTTGGTCCTTTGGGTCCCTTCATGCCATGATCCTTCATGAAGATCCTAAACCTTTGATTGGGTTTTCCTAATGAAAGGTTGAAATTCAACTTGGAATCATTATATAAGCATTTTCAATGCTTTATAAAGTGATCCAAGAAGAATGGGATAAACATGAAGAAATCATGTCATTTGAAGAAATCCACATAAGAACCACTCCTTGAAAAGGCTTTATGTAGCCATACTCAACTTCTGAGATTTCTCAGTGTTATCCTCCCCAAATTTGTGGTGATTCTTGGATCACTTTAAGTTGAAAGAGGTATAAACCTGAAATTATGCTCAGATTTTGAGTCTGCGCACCTATAACCATGGAAATTCGATTGGGAATGGGATACAATCTATTTTTCTTCACTCCGGATTTCATATTCTAACTTCGCTGATTGAAACTAACCTTTTGAACTACTTAAATGCAGCTTGAACTGTGCAGGAACTTCAAAAACCATTTTCAGACTTGAGTCTGTACACCCATGCGCAGACTAAACCCAAAAACTGTCAAGTGATGGATTCTTGGACTAAGGACATTGGTTGTGGATCAAATGTTTCAAAATAACTAAATTTAGATTATATTTAAATCAGAAAAGGTTAAAAAATGGACATTCTCCCTTTTAAATAAACACAAAACTTCAAAACACAAGTTGAGTATGCACACCTTTTATAAGCTCACTTCAAATGAAAAAATCAACTAAACAATAAGTCAAATTGCTCAAATAACTTGCAATCATATATCAAATACTTCATTTCATTTAAAATAAATATCCATTTACCAAAAGGATCCAAATCCCTTCAAAATAAACAAAAATCACAAGTTCAGCTGAGTCTGCGCACCCCTTACGCAGACTCAAACCCATTTTCTTGTCTCCTTGATCTTTGAAGCTCCCCAGCACTTTGAAAATCTTGGAATTCCCCTCAACCTCAGGAGATTCCATCTTTTTAAGAATCTTGCTCAAAATCCTCTTTAAACTTGAGTCTGAGCATCAATCTCAAGGCCAAAACCTCATCTCTTGGCCCCTAAATTATGCCCGCAGCTCCAAATCTGTAAATCATCACGAAACAAAACATAAAATCAAGTTATCCCACCAAAAATCCAATAAAATAACTCACAAACAAGAAATTCTCAGTTCAGACTTGAGTCTGCGCATCCTAGCGCTGACTCAACCCTGAAATTCACAAAAAATAAAAAATCAACTTTCCGACCACTTCAAGATGATCTAAAACTGTCTAAAAATAAAGTTTATTCTTATCTATCAGGAAATCAAATAAAAAAACCAAGTTGTTCTTGAAAAAATGCAAAAAACAACTCAAAACAAATTGGTGACATATGAGTCTGCGCTACCCTGCGCAGACTCAACCCTGACAAATGAGTCTGCGCCCTATAGCGTAGACTCAACCCTAAATTCTTAAAATCTGGTATTTTGGCCATTAAATTCCCATAAAATCAAATCAAAATCTTAAGAATAAACCCTATATTTTCCACAAATCAAAACCCAAACAAAAATGATAACTTTTCTCCTTGAAATTACCTAAAAAATTGAAAAAATTGGCTTGTGACAAATGAGTCTGCGCTACCCTGTGTAGACTCAACCCCCAATTGTTAAAATCCAAACTTTTCAAATTTAATTCCTTTAAAATTGAATAAAAAACTCTAAGATAAAACAAAACACTTCCTGTAAATCAAAAAATCAATTAAACTCAAATTTGCACTTTTGCAAAACATAAAAAATACCTAAAAGAAATCTCATTTCAATTGAATTTGCACATCTTGCTTATCCTTCAAAACCTAAAAATTCAAAACATAAAAAAAAAAAACATAAGTCTTTGAAGTATTTTTCACTCAAATCAAATAAGTAAACATAAAAAAATATTTTTCCATACCTTACAAATCAAATCTAAAATCTCTTCACTCAAATTTGAAAAAACACAATAGGAAATGTTTATTAGACTTCCTTGATAAAAAATGTCATCCACTTCAATCAAAATATCATAAAAAAGATCTCCATTCCTCTCACAAATCAAAAATCAAAATGAATACAGGCATTCTCATTGGTAAGAAATGAGTTTGCGCATCCTTGCGCAGACTCAACTTCATGTTCACTTCCAAACATAAAAAATTCAACAAATCTTCAATGCATCTACATAAATCAATCTAAAAAGACTAAAAAATGTCTCTCATTATTATCTATCAATAAAAATCAATAAATCAAGTCTTGTGTAGACTCAACTTTAAACTAAAAAATGAGTTTTCTTCTCAAATAAAAATTGAAATTCATTCATTTTTTTGAATGCAATCTTGTATATCTTACTTATATCATTTTAAAGGGTGTTATTTTATTCTTCCGACGATTAATCAATGGTTTTCTTCTTAGGTGGATGTAATTAACGCTATTCCATTTATGGGTGGCGGGATCGGGTCGAAGAACTACGCATTCATCTGATTGAGTCAAGTAAAGTGCACAAATACAAATCTAAATCTAAATTAGAAAATCAAGATCAAGTGCATTTTTCCTAAAAAATGTACGACACCTTCCTTTCTTTATATCAACGCCTTCAATAAGCCAACCAAAGGGCGACCTATCAATCCTGGTCCCACCACCACCTCTGCCAGCAATCATTGACAGTATGCTGTCCCTCCGCCAAATAGTTATGGTAGGCCTGCCCCAAAGTGGACTTCCTATCCCCTACTTCCAAAATCTTTAGGTGATATATTCTTTGCTCTTATGGCTTGCAAAGCCATTCAACTTCCACCTCAGAGGGAGGGGATTTCTCTCAATGTTGATACCTCCAAATATTGTCCTTATCATAGAGCTCCTGGACATGTCATTTACAATTGTTTTGCATTTAGAGATTAAGTTTATGACATGAACGATGAGGGACGTATCAATTGGAAAGATGTTAGAATTTCTATCTCCAACTTGAAGGGAAGGAACATGGACTTGGGCATAGTAACCCTCTCCTAGAAAATCAGAATATCCCAGACCCATCTACGCCAAGACAGGAATAAGAAGAGAAAGTCAACACTTTTACAGTCGGATGAGAACCCCGGATAATCCAAAGGGAACAGTTTTGGGGATATGAAGGAGAACCACTAGTCCGAGAATATGTGGGAGATGAAGAAGGTTATTATGAAAAGACATAAATGAGTGTAGGAGTTATCCAGGAAGTAGGAAGGCTTTTAGTGCTCCTTTGGCCCAAAAAGGAGCGCGTTCTAACTACACCCTCAGATCATGATCCTTCACTTAACTTCCTGACTCAAACCACATCCTCACTCATGACTTCTAATCACTCCCGTCCACTTCAATTGATCACACCAAGTCCTAAAGAAGTCAATGCTCCCGTTGAAACCACCATGAACCTTTCACTCAGGAATAGGATAGTCCCACGACCTTCCAGAATGCCTAGGACTCAAGGGGACCCAACACTCAATCAAGCTCCACATCCAAAGAATATGATATCCTCCAACATTTTTTAGAAGACCCTATCAAGGATCTCCATTTTAGAGTTAATCAAAAAGTCTCCCTCACACCAAGAAACACTTCTCAAGATCCTCCAAAAGGTCATGGTGAGTGAGGATCTTCTAGCTAATGATGTCTCCCACACTATTCTTTCTGTCACGCAGGGGCAACCAATGATCACGTTCTCCAATGAAGATTTGGCTGCTCCCGAACACCGTTCTCTACCCTTACTACTTACCATCATATTAAATGGAGTAAAGGTTGACTCCACTTTGATTGACACTAGGGCGTCCATCAATGTGTGCCCAATGAAGACGTTGACACAAATTGGAGTGAAGGAAGAAGAGTTGGTAAAGGTTTCAACTACCATTTCGGCCTATGACAACTCCAAAAGGACCTCTCCTAGAAAAGTCATTTTGCAAGTCGGAGTTGGGTCAGTAATCATGCCTTCAGAGTTCTTCATTTTAGATGTTGAGCCAACCTACAAGTTGATTCTTGGAAGACCCTGGATAGAGCAAACCATGGGAATCCCATCTACAGCACACCAATGATACAAATTTCCGTTTGAGGGAAAAATAGTTAAGATCAAAAGCTCCCCTATAGTGTAAATGTTGGAGACCATAACCACAGAACCACTCCCCACTATGACTATCATTGAAAGAAAAATGATGAGACTTTGTCCACAGTCGATTCAGCCCAGTTGGGAAAGGAAGTTAGGACACCTATTGCTTCATTACTACTCAGGAAGGAGAGTAAAGTGGATAGCGGAAGAAAGGGTTGGTAAATGATGATGAAGATGGGGTACTATTCGGGGAAAGGACTAGGAAAGGAAGAGCAAGGAATGACGCAGCCCATCGAGGATGAAGAGAATTTCAATGGAGTATGTTGTCACCAAAAAATTGAACAAAAAGAAGAGCCTAAAGATCAACAAAGAAAGCTCAAATCAAAGAGAATTGAAAGGAAGAACCGAGCCCATTAATTCAAGCAAGAAGGGTCCAAGCAATTTTTCAAAGAAAGCCCAAGTGAAGAAGAATTAATGGACAACAATCATGCCTATTTTGCAAGCCAAATGAATAAAAAAAGGGGCCACTCTAGGACCCAAATGGTGAAGGAATCCAATGGCACAACCGGGCCCATTATCTCAAGTAAAGAAGGTCCAAACAATTGTGCAAAGATTGTTCAAGAAGGCCCAAATGAAGAAGATTTATGGGGCAGTAGTCAAGCCCAATTTTACAAGCCAAAGGAAGTCAAAAAGGGGTTACTTTCAGCCCAAATGATGAAGAAATCCAAGGGGGCAGGCCCGGGCCCATTATCTCAAGCAAAAGAAGCCCAATATAGCCAATTTGGGCCCAAAAAGTAAAGGCCAAAGTCCAATTTTGTGGCAGCCTTTAAAAGGGCCCAAATGGTTCCCCCCATGGCTTATTCTTACTCCTTTGACCCATGTTCAAATCTGCCCAAAGAAGGATAAGAAGAAAAGCAAGTGGTCCCCCCTTCAAGATTCTTCTAGAAGAGGGTAGGTGAAAAGCAAAAGAGAAGCCAATTATGATTCTCCAAGTGTTGTGGCCTCATTGGAAGGTTCTTAAGAGGGGTTTCTTATCCCTAATCCAAGGCTAATGGATGCCTAATCTGCCCACCAAAAGTAATCCAACTTTATCTATAAAAGAACCCCTATCTTCTATAAGAAAAAGTTGGAGACAAAAATCCCAAAAAAGAGAAAAGAGAAGAAGAAAATAGAGAGGCCAGGAGGAGCACGTTTCCCTCCTCCATGTTGGGATCCGGGCGGGACACGAAGAACACAGTGGAAACGACAAACAAAAATTAATCCCACCCGATGCCCGCCGATCCGATTATCGTACGCGGATTCGAATATGCTTCCATCTCGGTTCTGTCGAGGCAATGCTGCGAGCCGCACAAGCGTCCGGCCTCCAGCGGTATCTAGGCGATCCTCCGCAGTGGTTCGTCCTTGTTCCCTCGTCCGTATCAGCTCGCTCGCTGAAGATCTGTCGCCGCAACGATGTCCGAAAACCCGCGGACGGGAATTCCCGACTTTCGGGAATCGTTCGCGGCGGAGACGGAGACTGTTCCGACGCCTCGAATGGGGCGCCCAGAGGAGGAGAGAGAAAGGGGGGATGACGGCCAGTAGGGGGAAATCTTGGAGCTTGGCCCAGGGTTTCTCAACAGCACGTATATATATTAAGTCGGCGCGACTTTTCATAAAAGTCCCTGAGTTAATATAAATCCCACTTATGTACCACCGACTGAGAATCTTATTGCGTGTGACCCTCTTGGCCCATTTACCAGTCCGGTTTTCAGCCCGTTAAGTCCAATAACTAGTTATTGACTTATTATAATTAATTAATATCTAGATATTTAACTAATTACTTAACCGAATTGACATCGCATGTAAATTCGGTCGGACTTTCGATCAAATTGGGTGCCAAGCAACACCGCATGATCCCGGAAGGTAATGGGGTTCAACAACCCACTCATGGAACCTGTCCGTCCACAGTTACCGTGTGGCTATAATCCTTTGTTCGCACAATGATCTCGAGTTAACCTAGGGTATGGTCAACTGTCAAACCCTAGATTGTCAACTCACTTGAATCAGACTCCGCTGTACAATATCCGAAAATATCTTTTCTGATATTATTTCTGCTCTGACCAGAGACTCTTGCGGATGTATTCTAGAGCATTCTCTCTCCAGTTACCTGAGAGCGAACGATCCTTTATTGAACACATAATCACCTTCGAAGGTCTTCCGCTGGACCCGATCGTTGACTATTAGAGATCCTGTAGATAGGGATTCGTAAGTCAAGGTCAAAGTTCAGAAGCCCACCGACAAGGTGTCTTTGGTGTCTCAAGTCCAAAGATCAACCACGCCACTGTGACGATGAATCAAGCCGATTGGCAGTTAAGTAAATTACCATTCGGCGATTCATGTCGGATCAGTTCAGTGAACTCATTCTCCAATGAGCACCTACAGGTTTACCATTGTGTGTCCACACGAGTAACTAACGAGATCAGTCACCCTCATCATATGAGCTGGAATAACCTGTACTAGTCTAACCGGATGTTTGATGTCCTTCTCAAACATCCTACGACTAGGAACAATTGAGAATATGTGTTTATAAGTCATCAGTCTCATTATTATGATCTCATCATAATTTGATGACTATTGCACATATTCATGGACTTCATTATGCGCAAATATAAATATGCCAATGTACATAATGAATTTAATGCCATTAATTAGTGAACCTGATTGAAATAGGTGCCTTATGATTGGCTTAGAGGACACCTATATCCATCAATCTCCCACTTGGACTCAAGCCAATCACCTTCGCATTTGATCTCCATCAAATCTAGGTGATACTCACAAAAAGTCTGTGACTAAGACTTGGTCAGGGATCTGCTAAATTATATATAGATGGAATATTTTCTATTACGTTATTTCCTCTTAATCCTTTGTCTCTAAACCTATTAAAGAACCTCAGAATGTTCTGCAACTTCTGAAGAGACCATAGCTCGATCACACAATTCATTGCTCTCACTGTTGTCCTACAACAACGAGATTTTATCAAAGTCCTTTTAGAACAACATCTTAGTTCAAGAATGAACGTTTTCATCCATACTATTCTAATAACAGTATCACTTGTTTATGTCGTCTCCTTAATATCGAGTTCTGGATTGGAACTCTTCCAATCCATTCCTTTCTTGTAGAAGGTTGAATCCATTATTTGATTTGAAATTTGAGTCAGTGTGAACTCATAGTTTCAAATCATCCTCTTCATATACGTGAATGCATTCTTAGCACTTCTCAAGTGCTTAAAGATGCATTTCACTCCTGTATCCTTTAAGGAACTTTTCTTAAAAGTAATAAATTACATTTCTCAACAATTGAGACTTATTATGAAATTTATGCCAAATATTTTGACATACAGGTCAATATAATATCCCCACCGATCTATCTTAATAGATTCGTATTTCCAATACGTGGGATATTATAACTAAATCCATTATGGAGGAAACCATGGTTAACAATACTTTCACTAATAGTAACATCCCGAAGTCATTCTTAATGACTTTGATGTTATTATCATAAAGCATTACTAAAGCGACCGTACTCCCACTGTCCTCTTTGAACACACAGTCCGTAATCATTCTTAATGATCACGGAATATCTGACAATTGAGTCAAAAACTCTTATTACAACTTTGGGAAGTTTTAGTTTGATTCAAAATATTCTTTTGAAATCATAACTTGCTTCCTGGGCATTCTAAAAGCTTTAAAGGTGTATCATATACATCTTTACCTCAATCACATTGAGTGGATGCTTTTAATATCCAACTGTATAGATAAGTAGAATTCTAATAAACTTATCAATCTCAAAGTTGTAATGATAGAGAGCATCATAATAATAGATTTTAGATCATAATCTATTTTGAGCTCCTCTCATCTTGCTAAATTAGATATGTCAAACATATCCTTTTAGTCACTGAGAGAATCTCAGAAAATCTATGAAGCTCTTTGATGTGTGTCATGAGTGGTTCCAAACAATTAAAGATTATCTAATAATCTTATGTTAATTTGTGGGTCTAGAACATCTTCTAGTTTTATCAGCTCCCACTGTCTTCTCTGAGGACATGTTCCTCTTCATAGAAGATAGCTTTCAGGACAATAATTATCTCATTATCGCCTGGCCAATAATTGTAATGTCCAAACTCTTTAGACATTCACAAATTCTCACTACGGTAATACCTGACTTTTAAATCAGGTTTGTTCATAATTCACATCTCATATAAATTATTTGGTTTCTATATCTTATATGGACATACACTGACTTATTTGGAACCATCTGTAAAGCATAGACATCTAATGTTCATACTCATGTTCACAAGGATAATAATTAGGCAAATCTTATTATGTATTGTACCATATCTTAATAATGTGCAATTCATCATTCTATCATATTACTATGATATACAATGAGAATCAATCGAGTGAGGATACAATTATTCTTTTAATGATTTATGTGAATCATCTACCTAAGTATTAGTTTCTTTGATCAAATCAAAAATTCTAATACTTCATATTGATCTTATATCTTAATCTTTCAGATGTATTCGTCTTGTACTTCAGTAAATACATACAGTCGAATCATTCTGAGAATTAACTATAAGGTAAGTCAATGAGAGTGATTATCTTTGGCTTTGAGCTGTTTACATCAATATGCATAAGCATCAATAATTTCTTATTGTACAATCCTGTGTACAATACCATAGATAATCAGGATTTACACAGTTCATTTCTATAGGAGACTTGTGAACATTCATCACATGAAATGTCACATCAAGAATCTATAGTGCATTGATTGATTTGAACAACTATTGTTCCTAGAGGTTCTCAAGGAGGTTCCCTCACTACTTGAGGATGAGCTTATTTGAGTATAAACCCTCTAACATGGAGCCAAGAAGGAGAGATCCATGGAAAAGATAAAAAATATACCTAAGTTTCTCATATGTTCATATTCAAGTTTTTATGATATTTTCCTAAAGAAATGCATCTAAAATATATTTTAAATAAATATTTTAGGCCTTGTATCTTTTATACTTTATTTTCCATCATTTGGGTTAGATTTAAATCCATTTTTCACCAAAAATCCGGATTTCAGGTGAGTCTGCGCCTGTGCAGTGCTACAGTGTTGAGTCTGCGGCTACTGTTCATGAGTCAGCGCCTCCCTGCGCAGACTCAGCGCCAGTTGCAGTTTTTTGAGTTTGCGCCTCTTTCAGCTTGATTTTTGGGCTTGAGGTGATTCTTTGATCCTCCCCCAAGTTGTCCAAAGGTTCCTTGGACCTAGGGCTGTCCTTTTGAGGCCTAATGAAGGTCCTAAATGGCTTGGACTTTGGGTTGTTAAGCTTTTAATGTTTCAACCCGAAATTTTGCCAAATATTTTAAGATTTTAAGTTTTTTCCGATGTTTTCCAAGGATGTCCCGATCCAAGGATGCCAGCAATCTCATGTTGGGCAACCCATCAAGGGCTCTCACACAAAAAACATCATTCTTGTGTTCCCATTTCTATGGGTTCATTTAGATGATATGTCCCGAAGTCCCAATGAGTTAGTGGAGTTCCTTTCTCCCCAAATGTAGAAATGGAATGGGTGATTCCCTGTGGATAACCCCTTCATTTCGAAGGCATTAAGGGCACCATTTGGGTGAGTGGTTGGATGCTCGGCACGCCCCCCTTTATAGCCACCTCCATGGTTCATAGCTACATGTGATCCTCTAGGGAAATTGGTGGAGTTCCTTGCTCCCCAAATGTAGAGATGCTTTGGATTACCCATTGTGGGTTTTTCTTACATTTTGAAGGCATTAAGGGCACCCTTTGGGTGAGTGGTTGGATGCTTGGCACGCCCCCCTTTACAGCCATCCTTATGGTCCGTTAGTCATTACATATCCCTTTAAGGGAGTTGGTCCTCCGGATCCCTTCATGCCATGATCCTTCATGAAGATCCTAAACCTTTGATTGGGTTTTCCTAATGAAAGGTTGAAATTCAACTTGGAATCATTATATTAAGCATTTTCAATGCTTTATAAAGTGATCCAAGAAGAATGGGATAAACATAAAGAAATCATGTCATTTGAAGAAATCCACATAAGGACCACTCCTTGAAAAGGCTTTATGTAGCCATACTCAACTTCTGAGATTTCTCAGTGTTATCCTCCCCAAATTTGTAGTGATTCTTGGGTCACTTTAAGTTGAAAGAGGTATAAACATGAAATTATGCACATACTCAAACTCATTTTTCTTATCTCCTTGATCTTTAAAGCTCCTCAATACTTTGAAACTCTTGGAATTCCTCTCAACCTCAGGAGTTTCCATCTTTTTAAAAATCTTGCTCAAAATCCTCTTTAAACTTGAGTCTGCGCATCAATCTCGAGGCCAAAACCTCATCTCTTGGCCCCCAAATCATGCCCGTAGCTCCAAATCTGTAAATCATCACCAAACAAAACATAAAATCAAGTTATCCCATCAAAAATCGAATAAAACAACTCATAAACAAAAAATCCACAGTTCAAACTTGAGTCTACGCATCCTGGCACAGACTCAGCCTTGAAATTCACAAAAAATAAAAAATTAACTTCCTGACCACTTCAAGTTGATCTAAAACTCTCTAAAAATCAAGTTTATTCTTATCTATCAGGAAATCAAATAAAAACACCAAGTTGTTCTTGAAAAAATGGAGAAAACAACTCAAAACAAATTGGTGACAAATGAGTCTGCGCTACCCTGCGCAGACTCAACCTTGAATTTCCAAAATTGCCCTTTTTGACCTTAAATTCCCTCCAAATTAAACCCAAAAATTTACATAAAAAATTTACACTTTATATAAGTCAAAAACTTAAATAAAAGCTTAAAACTCCTTTTACAAAAAATATAAAAAATGCTTAAACACTTTGATAACCAATGAGTCTGCGCCTTATAGCGCAGACTCAACCTTAAATTCTTAAAATCTGGTATTTTGTCCATAATTTCTCAACAAATCAAATCAACATCTTAATGATAAACCCTATATTTTTCACAAATCAAAACCAAAACAAAAATGAGAACTTTTCTCCTTGAAACTACCTAAAAAATTGAAAAAGTAGGCTTGTGACAAATGAGTCTGCGCTACCCTGCGCAGACTCAACCCCCAATTGTTAAAATTCAAAAATTTTCAACTTTAATTCCTTTAAAATTAAATAAAAAACCCTAAGATAAAACAAAACACTTCTTGTAAATCTAAAATCAAATAAAACTCAAATTTGCCCTTTTGCAAAACATAAAAAATACCTAAAAAAAATCTCATTTCAATTAAATTTGCACATCTTGCTCATCCTTCAATACTTGTAAATTCAAAACATAAAAAATATATATCTTTAAAGCATTTTTCACTCAAACCAAATAATAAAACATAAAAAACACTTTTCCATACCTTACAAATCAAATCTAAAATCTCTTCACTCAAATCTGAAAAAAAACAATAAGAAATGTTTATTAGACTCCCTTGATAAAAAATGTCATCCACTTCAATCAAAATACCATAAAAAAAGATCTTCATTCCTCTCACAAATCAAAAACTAAAATAAATACAAGCATTCTCATTGGTAACAAATGAGTCTACGCATCCTTGCGCAGAATCAACTTCATGTTCATTTCCAAACATAAAAAATTCAAACAAATCCTCAATGCATCCCCATAAATCAATCCAAAAAGACTAAAAAATGTCTCTCATCATTATCTATCAATAAAAATCAATAAATCAAGTCTTGCGCAGACTCAACTTTAAACTAAAAAATGAGTTTTCTTCTCAAATAAAAACTGAAATTCATTCATTTTTTCGAATGCAATCTTGTATATCTTACTTATATCATTTTAAAGGGTGTTATTTTATTCTTCCGACGATTAATCAAGGGTTTTCCTCTTAGGAGGATGTAATTAACGCTATTCCATTTATGGGTAGCGGGATCGGGTCGAAGAACTATGCAATCATCTGATTGAGTCAGGTAAAGCGCACAATAACAAATCTAAATCTAAATTAGAAAATCAAGATCAAGTGCATTTTCCCTAAAAAATGTATGACAATCTCTTTTGGCACGTCCGGTGGGACCTGTCTTCCCTTCATTTTCTCGTCGGAAGAATAAGGATAACACCTATTCTTTGAAGTTATTGATTATCTCTTTGTTGTATTACAAGAGACTCAATGGAATCGAAAGTTTTCTTCGGTCCTCTGGTGGTCGAGAACCATGCTCGCTATGGCTACCTGGCGGTACCTGTGGGATTCGGGAGCTTCCCTCCCATTATTGATTTTCTGAATTTTCTCGGGGTGGTCTTCATGCAACCTAAGATTATATCTGATAAACCCCAAGAGCAAGTAGTCAGCTGCTGCACTATTCATAGTCATGCTGCATCATCTTCAAGACAATACCGGAGAAATATCCGAAAAGGTCAAAATTCCCAGTTCAAATCAAAGGCAGTCTCTGCACAATGGTCTAGGACCAAAAAATCAATTCTTGTTGGGAGCCTGCAGATCTTTCTAGATGGCAGCAAAGTTGATACTTCTAAAGACCGACTGGTTCCAAATATTCCAGTTCAAAACTCATTCCAGGTCTTTGAAGACATGGACAGAGAAAGAATGAAAAATGAAAGAAAAGAAAAAGGAAAAGCTAAGATTCAGATGTCGGAAAAGCAAGAAAGAAACCCCAAACCAGCTTATTGTTATGGGACGAAATATTGTCAAGAGCCACCAACAAAACAAATATGGGTGCCCAAACATCCAGAAGATCAATATGCACAACAAAAATCAAAGCCAATCTTTCAGTCACAAAGGCGGCAAATATGGAAACCAATTCAAAGACAGCTGCCTCATACTGAGTTGCCAGAAAGAAAGAAGTCAAGAGAAAGATATGAAAATGAAAAGTCAAAAAAGCCTTCAAAAACATCTGTATTTCAAAGGCTGCAGCCGAAACCTCCTTCCACAAGGAGATAAGCAGAATTCACCCAAGGAAGCCTGATGATTTATTCATGTCATACTATCAACAAGTATGGGGTACTCCCTGAAGATCCAGAAAAAATCAGAGATTTAGCCTCAAGGCCGGGTCTAGTTACTCGAAGAATGCAAGCGGCAGCCCTAGTTGCCCAAAATTTTCCTACCCTATTGGAAAACATTGATGAGGAAGCAGAGCTATCTGCAAATGTCATTGAAGCATCAGGAGAAGCTCTTTCCGCACCAACAGAGCAACAACTTCCACAGCAAATCAATCAGCAAAAAGAAATAGAACCAAATATAACTCAACTATTATTGCAAGAAATTGAATTGTTGAAAAAGCAATTGAAAGAAAATGATGCTCAAATGCAAGGGGCAGGATGGGCTGGTAAAGAAGCAGTTGCTTCAACTTCCTCTTATCCTCGGGTGGCTAACCCTCCAGTTCCACCTCCTCCGTCTTAAAATCTTCTAAATATACCCATGCAGTCATCTAGGCCTGTGCCTATGAGTGAAACACCTGCATATATTCAAGTATCCAATAGTCAAGCTGCTCCTGCAACAGTATTGCAAGACAATTTGATCTCAAATTTGCCATTTCAAGCCTCCCAAGTTCAAGGAGTTAATTTCTTCCCAAATCCAGCAGATCCTACTGTGGCTCAAAGGCTGATGCTAGAACAGCTCATTGATATGAAGCTGGCAGAAAGAATAGAAGGTACCTCCACAGTATATGATGTATATAAAGTACCATATCCGATGCATCATGCTATGAAGAGGCTTCCGCTGGGAATAACCAAAGTGCCCAAGTTTGAAAAATTCAATGGCCAAGGAAATCCAAAAGAACACTTGGCATATTATAATGGGGCAATGGGAGACCTAGTCACTGATGAATCTTATATGCTGAAATCACTCTGGCAGAGCTATATACTGTGAAACAGGAAAACAATGAAAATGCTTCTAAATTCATTGCTAGGTGGAGAAATCTTTGTATGAAATGCAAAAGGCCACCATGTCAAAAAGACACAGTGGTGATATGCAAAAAAAATTTGAAAAATGAAGTCCTTGAAAGGCTAGTAGCCATTGAAATCAAGTCTTTTGACAAATTGAATACTGTGGTATCAGAAATTGAAAGTTTTCTGAGCCGATCCAGAAGTGAACCAAGCAACAACAAAGGAAACTTTGAGAGAAGAAATGCTCCACGTGAGTCAAATACAGTAGATTTATCTACGTTCATTACGGAGCAACAAAAGAAAGGTCCAGCCATCCAGGCCGAAACCAGCAACAATAGAGAAAAGGAAGTCAGAGCCTTATCTTCTCTTAGAGACAGAATGAGTAGGCCATACAGCTTCCCCAAAGACAAAACTCGTGTTCTATTTGAATGGGCACGAAAATACAATCAGATTGTGTTACCACATTCGAAGAGGCCAGAAGATGCCAAAAGATCTAATGATCCAAATTGCTGTTCCTATCACCAAATCATGGGACATCCTATTGAAGAATGCTATGTGTTCAAAGATGCAGTTGAAAAATTAATTCATAAAGGTGTCTTGAAGATGGGAGATCATCTTGTTGATCCTGCACAGCCTAATGCCTGGACAAAAGCAAATGTGGCATCTGTAAATGTGCATCATATGGTTCCTATTTACCAGTCATTAAGCTCAGAAACTGCAGAAAGAAGCACACAAGCCTCCTATGAGCAATTAGTACTTCAACCACTCCAAGCATCTCAGTGGCAAACAGTAAAAAAGAAGCCAAGATCTTATATCAAGCAAAAACCATCAGAAGTATATATTCATGAAGGTATTTCACGATGGCCGACATATGTTCAACCCATCCCTCCACCAAATTTGGATAATATGATATCGATATGTCTAAAATGGCTCTATCTGGTCGGTCAAAGTTGCAACTGCCAGCAAAGAGCAATGTGTGTCCTCCCCTCAACAGGAGACATCCCAATCAAGCTCAAGTTATCCTGCTCCAGCAAGCAGTATATGGAAATGGGTAGATCCTCGTACTGTAAGGAGGGTTACCAACAGAAGAAGAAAAAGAGAAATACCAATACCAATTCTACCTAAGGGTAAAGATCCGGTGTCAAAGTTGCAACAGCTAATAGACAGCTTGGATGAATATGAACAACCTCAAAGAAAGCCAACAAAGCTGAAGCATTATATCCCATGGGAGAAACTCCAAAATATGACAATGAAGCAAATACATGAAGAAGCCTTATTATGGGAATATGAAGTCAAAAAGCCGAAGACTGATGATAATTAGGAAAATGGGAAAGAAGAGCAGGAAGGCATTTGCACTGTCATGTCTTGCAACACAATCTCAACAATAAATGAAAGTAAAAATGATGAGGAGGAAGAAATCTTCCTTACTTCAAAAATGGAAGTGATGGAAAGTTCCACATCAACTCCAAATGAGCAACATGTCACCCGCTCTGGCAAAAAGTGGGGACGGAAGCTTCCATTGGCTACCACTCAAAAAATTATCCAGCTGTAGGGAGAAATACCATATGTCGTCCCAGAACTAGAATTCAGAGGAATGGAATCCATGTCTTTGTCAAAAAGAAATGTTCAAATCCCGCCTCCGCTCGGGCTGTATCCAGAAAATTATGATCAAGAAAATGGGGTGTTACCCTCTTTATATGAATTTATGGCAGTTCAAAAGTCTGCAAAGAAAGGTAAACAAGTCCAACAGCAGCCGTATGAAGAACAAGACCCGCAGGTTGCCTCTCTAGAAGTTCATGATGATGAAAAAGCAGAAAAGAAAGTTATCGACTTACTAAAAAGGTTGCCATCTAAATTTACTGTGTGGGAAGTTTTGTCACTCAGTGAGGAATTGCGAAAGGCTCTCATTGCAGCTTTAAAAACTTCTTAAATTTATGAAGCTCACGCAGCAGAAATTAAAGAAATACCCTATGAGTGATTCATGGCTTCCATCACCTTCACTGAAGATGATATGTTACTGCCTATAAATGACCACAACAGGCCACTCTACATGAGAGGAAAGATAAATGGACAATCTGTCAATAGAATTCTGGTTGATCAAGGCTCTGCTGTCAGCATCATGACTCTCAAAACTTTCCAGAAATTTCATTTTCATATGCACCTAAGAAGAGTGCAAGATTTCAAAATAGCTAGATTCAACCAGAAGTCAGAAACACCAATTGGGGCAGCTGAATTTGAAATGGTCGTCGGTGACTTTCACTTCACAATCCTCTTCCATATCATAAATTCTGATACCACGTACAAAGCTTTGCTTGGGCGGCCATGGATACATCAATATTTTGTGGTGCCCTCCTCATTGCATCAATGCATCAAATTTTCCTGGGAAGGACAAATACAGCGAGTCTTCGCTGATCTCGAGCCTTTTGAGGTTCATGAATGCCATCTTATGGATGCCAATCTCTATATACCTCCACCACTGGAGGAAAAAGAAGAAACAGAAAAGCCTGATACCAGTCGGAGCAAGGAATGGTTTCCACCTCCACCAGATATTAGCTCTCTCAGTCTTGAAGACAAAGAAGTTACAGTTCTGAAAAGTCCTTCAGCAAGGACAACCAAACAACAAGATGTACTCTCTATAGAAGTCATGGTCCCAACTGGACTAATACATCCTATTGAAGAGTATGAATGTCAGCTCGTAGAGCCTTTGAAAAAATTAGTGGTTCCTCACGAAGATGGACATAAAACAGTCTTTTATAGAGCTGATGAGCAGTCAGCTACTAAAGACAAAGATTGCCATATACCTGATATAGAAAAAGAATTATGGGTTGACATCATGGGTCTTCCAGACATGACAAAGCACAGTGAGGAATTGGCTAAGGCTCAGTCACTTTCATTATATCAAACAAAAAAGGAATGGAGCAGGTTCCAACAGCTATGGTACCCTCCTAACTTGTCCAAAGCATTGATGCAACATACACAATATCCAAGCTTGGGATATACCTTGTCGGAAGAAGAGACTCTTGAATTCTCAACAAATATGACATCTATTTTATCAGAAATGCCAGAAATTTCACAAGCAATATATGATGACTATGATGAAGAGCAGCCCACGGGTCAGTCTATTCAAGAAAGCCAGCCAGAAGCTGATCAATCTCCTATTCCGGCATGTCAATGCTGGAAATGTCTTGAAGAAGAAGACATCCAAGTCGCAGAAGTCAAGGAAAATGATATCTCAAGTTCCGATATGGTTCAGAATATACCATAAGAACAAGAAAATCCATCTATTACCCCCAAACCTCATGTTAACACAGGTCAAAGGGAAGATGAGCTCACTCAGCTTATGGAAAATCAACAGGAAAATCCTGCCCCAAATATTTTCACAACAAATCAATCAAACGAAATTGACCGAGAAGTCAACGAAATTGAAGCATAAATTGAACAAGTAAATGAAGAAGATTTGATGGAGCTCCAGCCAACACCTCCAGAACTTGAAGATGGAGGGCAAGCTATGGTTGATGAACTCCTTGAAATCAATTTGGGCTCTGAAGAAGACCCAAGACCAACATATATAAGTGCATTGCCCAGTCAGGAACAACAGTAGGCATATATTTCGCTTCTGAAGGAATTTCGGGATTATTTTGCCTGGTCCTATAAAGAAATGCCTGGGTTAGATCCAGAAGTAGCTCAATATGAGCTGGCCATTGACCCAGCCATTGAGCCAATCAAACAAGCTCCAAGAAGAATGAGGCCGGAGCTGATAAACAAAATCAATGCTAAAGTCGACAAGTTAATTGATGTTGACTTCGTACAAGAAAATCAATATACAACATGGCTGGCAAATATTGTTCCAGTCAAAAAGAAGAATGGACAGATCAGAATCTGTGTAGACTTCAGAGATCTAAACAAGGCATGCCCAAAGGATGACTTTCCAGTGCCTGTTACCGAAATCATGGTCGATGCCACCACAGGACATGAAGCTTTGTCTTTTATGGATGGATCGTCGGGATATAATCAAATATGGATGGCTAACAAGGATAAGATCCATACTGCCTTCAGAACTCCTAAAGGAATCTTCCACTACAAAAGAATGCCCTTCGGCCTCAAGAACGCCGGTGCAACATACCAAAGAGCAATGACTAAGATATTTGATGAATTCCTTCATCAACAAGTTGAATGTTATATTGATGACCTAGTTGTCAAAACCAAGAAAAAGGAAGATCATATGCAAGATCTCCGCACCATATTTGAAAGGCTGAGGCAATACAGCTTGAAAATGAACCCCATGAAGTGCGCCTTCGGGGTTTCAAGTGGCAAATTTCTGGGTTTTATTGTCAGATATAGGGGCATTGAAATAGACCCAGCCAAAATCAAAGCTATCAAGGAGCTTGCGCCTCCGAAGAATCTCAAAGAGCTGCAATCCCTTTAGGGACGACTTGCATACATTCGAAGGTTCATATCCAACTTAGCCGGACGGTGTGAACTCTTCTCTAAATTAATGAAGAAAGATGCCCCATTCATATGGGATGATGAATGTCAAAATGCGCTTGAGAAAATCAAGCAATACCTTGCATCGCCACCCGTGTTGGGGGCACCTATCAAAGGCCAGTCATTAATCTTATATATCGCTGCTCAGGAGACTTCTTTGGGGGCAATGCTGGCACAAGACAATGAAGAAGGCAAAGAGCAAGCATTATATTACTTAAGCAGAAGGCTGATAGGGGCTGAACTCCGGTACTCACCTATTGAAAAGATATGCTTGGCCCTAGTCTTTGCAGCTAAAAGACCTATGCACTATATGTTATCACATGAAATCCAGCTCATCTCTAGGGCTGATCCTCTCAAATATATCCTTAATCGACCAGCCTTGAAAGGTCGTTTGGGCAATTGGGCAGTCCTCCTCACAGAGTTCGACATCATATATGTCCCTCAGAAAGCCATCAAAGGTCAAGCCATTGCAGATTTCTTTGCAGCACATCCAGTGCCAGAAGATTCACCGTTGGTTACCGACCTGCCAGATGAAGAAACATTAGAAGCTAACTATACAGAACAAAAGATATGGCATCTATATTTTGACTGGGCGTCCCGTTCAGCAATTGCACAAGATGGTACATTCACTATAAAGGCCGGGACAGGTATTGTCCTGATATCTCCAGAAGGCGAGGTTCTGCATACCTCGTGTTCCTTAACTAAGCCATGCACCAACAATGAAGCTGAATATGAAGCTTTGATAGTTGGCCTGGAAGTTGCTCTGGATATGGGCATTCAAATGATTCAAGTCCATGGAGACTCAATATTGATTATATACCAAGTCCAAGGAATATATGATGTCAAAAAGCCCGCGTTGATTCCTTATCACAAAAGGGCCCTCAAGCTGATACAAAGATTCTATTTCTTTGAAATCAACCATATCAACCGCAGTGCAAATGCTCAGGCTGATGCTCTGGCTAAATTAGCAAGTTCTCTGGCTCTGCCGCCAGAGGGGTCCCTTAAAATATGGGTCAAGAACAGAAGATTGTTACCAACTGTGTTGGGAGAAGAAACAGAAATGCAAACAAAAGTATGTGCAGTGGAAGAAACCGATAAGCCTGATTGGAGGGAAATGCTTCTCGACTGGTTCAAGCATAAAAAATTGCCAAGCACCCGAATAAAGCATGCTAAACTGATCCGTATTAAGGATTCATATGAATACAAAGGAGACACTCTCTTTCGAGTGACATATGATGCCAAAAGAAAGGTTCTCCTCATATGCCTGTCACCAAAAGAGATAGCTGAAGCTTTGAGGGAAATACATGCTGGGGTCTATGGTGCTCACCAGTCTGGCCCCATGATGAAAAATCAACTCAAACAATTGGGCTACTACTGGCCCACAATGTTCGATGATTGTGCGCAATACGCCAAATCATGTCACAAATGCTAGGAATATGGCCCAATTCCAAGAAAACCCCCGGTGCCCTTGCACCCTACAACACCATCATGGCCTTTTGCCGAATGGGGCATGGATGTTGTCGGCCCATACATACCCTCCTCAAGAGGTGCTAAATATATTCTGGCCGCCATAAATTATTTTTCCAGATGGGCCGAAGCAGTAGCATTAAGAGAAGTCACTGGGGCAGCCGTTGTAAGGTTCCTCCACCAAAATTTGTTGTTCCGATATGGTGCACCCAGTCGGATCATTTCAGATAATGGAACGTGTTTCCGAAATCAAATCATATACAAGCTAGCTGCGAAATTCAAAATTATTGGAGGACCTCCACAGTCTACAATCCACAAGCCAATGGGTTAGTAGAAGCTTTTAACAAGACTCTATGCAACCTTCTAGCAAAGGCAGTCAATTCAACTAAGAAAGACTGGGAAGAAAGAATGTATGAAGCATTATGGGCTTATAGAACCAAATACAAAACTCCAACAGGTTGTTCTCCCTATTCCTTAGTATATGGGTCAGAGGCAGTCGTACCAATTGAATTGGAAGTCCCCTCTTTGCGCATTGTCTAAGAGCAGGGGATTATCAAAGGAAATCAATCAAATGCAGAAAGGTGGCTCGAGGAGTTATTAGCCTTGGAAGGCGACAGACTTCGACCCCAACAAAATATCCAGATATATCAAGCTCGCATGGCTTGAGCATTTGATAGACTAGTCAAAGAAAGAGCCTTCAAGAAAGGAGACCTAGTTATGGTCAAAAGAAGAGAACTCATGGCGTCAAATCCAAAAGCGAAGTTGACCAGTAATTGGATCGGCCCCTATGTCGTCAAAACTGTTTATGAAGGAGGAGCATACACCCTCACCAATCATAAGGGAGAAGTGCAGTTTCCTCCCTTAAATGGCAAACATATGAAGTGCTATCATGCACCACCTCCGTGCTTTCCATGCGAAGGTTGAAAAGAATATATGAAGCACTGTCTACAGTGTGAATATGATCACCATGAAGACAGTCAAAAGAAATCATCCAGTTCTCGGGATGTATTCTTCCGAGACTATAAATCTTAAATGGCATGGTAAAATTAACGTACCTATATGAGCCAAGGACATTGAAGAGGCTCCAAAAGGCTTTACGAAGCCGCCCCAAAGCACCTCATGGGTTGCCAATGACGAAATGCCATTGAAAAAGAAAGAAAAAAAAGTTGGCACGACTATCCCGCTAGTCGGGCAATGGTGCTGAGGCAAACCCGGTGCGGAGGGAGTATAAATCATTTCCCGATCCCCGTTTTATAACCGGTCGAAGTTTTCAATCAAATTAATCTGAATCGATGATGTTTTCCGATTCTGAAATTGTTTGATATAAACATACATATGTATTGCAACCTTGTCTCTTCAATGAACAGGGGGAAAGAAGCTACAAAAAAATAGAGAAGATGGCCCGAGTCCTGCTGGACCTTGCCATTCAAGTCCAAATTCAAATCCAAGCTCAAATTCAAGCACAAATTCAAATACAAGCTCAAAGTCAAGTATAGACTGGCCTGGGTCAGCAAGGCTCTGCCACTCAAGTTCAAAGCTCCAGTTCAAACTCGAGCATAAAATCAAATTCAAAATTCAAGTTCAAAGTTCAAGAACCAAAACGTCAGCTTAGGAGCAAAATTCAAATTCGAATTCAAACCCAGAGCTCCGCCTGAAGGGCAAGCTGAAGTTCAAAGGCAAATTAGCTTGAGTCAACAAGACCCGCCGCTTAAATTCAAGCTCAAATACAAGTCCAAATTCAAAGCTCCAGTTCAAGCTCGGGCTCAAGTTCAAATGTTAGCATTCAAAGCTCAAATTCAAGTTTAAATTCAAATCGGCTTGAGTCAACATGACTCGCCACTTAAATTGAAGCTCAAGTTAAAAATTCAAGTTTAACTCCATGCCTAAGTTCAAATCGGCTTGAGTCAAGAAGACCCGTTGCCTAAATTCAAGACCAAATTCAAGTTCAAAATTCAAAGCTCCAGATCAAGCTCAAGCTCGAAATGCAAGTTTAAGTGTAAGTTCAAAGCCCCAGCCAAAGAGTAAGCACAAATTCAAGTATAAGACAATCTGGGTCAACAGGACCCACTGCTTAAATTCAAGATCAAAATCCAAGTTTCAAGTAAACTTGAAAGCAAGAAGATGGCCCGGTTTCATTTGATTCTGCCATCCAAGGTCAAAACAAAGAAGATGGTCCGGGTTTATTCAACCCCTCCATTCAAAGCTTAAATTCAAGTTTAAATCGGCCTGGGTCAATAGGACTCGCCGATTAAATTCAAAGCTCTTGTTCAAATTCGAGCTCAAATTCAAGCTTAAACTCAAATTCAAAATTCAAGTTCAAGCTCCAAACCAAGCTTAAATCCAAGTATGAAGCAGCCTGGATCAACAAGATCTGCTGCTTAAATCCAAGTTCAAGCTCAAATTCAAGTTTAAGTTCAAAATCAAATATCTAAAGCTCCAGTTCAAGCTCGAGCTCAGGTGTTAACATTCAAAGCTCAAATTCAAATCAACTTGGGTCAACAGGACCTGCCGCTTAAATTCAAGCTCAAATTCAAGTTCAAAGTTCAAATTCAAAGCTCCAGCCAAAGAGCAAGCACAAATTCAAGTATAAGTCAGCCTGAGTCAATAGGACCCGCTGCTTAAGTTCAAGCTCAAATTCAAGTTCAAAATCCAAGAGTAAAGCAAAGTTGAAAGCAAGAGAATGGCCTGGGTTCATTCGATCTCGCCATTCAAAGTACAAATTCAAAGCTCCAATTGAAGTTCAAATGCAAAAAACCAAGCCTAAATCCAAGCTCAAGTTCAAATGCAAATGGGCCCAAGTCAGCAAGACTCTGCCGCTCAAGTTCAAAATCAAATCCAAATACAAATTGGCATGTGTCCTACTGGATTCTGCCATCCAAGCATAAAACAAGAAAGATGGCCTGGGCTCATTCGACCCCGCCATTCAAGCTCAAATTCAAATTGGCCTGGGTCAACAACACCTGCCGCACAAATCCAAGCTTAAATTCAAGTTCAAGATTCAAATACAAGCCGGTGTGGGTCCTACTAGACTCTATTGCCCAAGTTCAAAGCAAGTTCGAAACAAAGAAGGTGGCCTGGTGCATTCTGCACCGCAACTCAATTTTAAGCCCAAGGTCAAATCCAAGTGCAAGCAAAAGCAAAGCAAAGTAAGTCGACCGGGGTCTTCAACGACTACGTCGCACCGGTGGCTGGCCCGGGTCCCTCGGACTTTGTCATCCCCGAAAGACCGGGTCTCCGAGAGGAGTACTCTGTCAACAATCAAGCAAATCCAAAGCACAGCAAAGTAAGTCGACCGGGGTCTTCTACGACTACGTCGCACTGGTGGCTGGCCCGGGTCCCTTGTGACTCTGTCATCCCTGAAAGACCGGGTCTCCGAGAGGAGTATTCCTTCAACAATCAAGCAAATTCAAATCAAAGCAAAGTAAGTTGACTGGGGTCTTCAACGACTACGTCGCACCGGCAGATGGCCTGGGTCCCTCGGGACTCCGCCATCCCCGAAATTACTGGGTCTCTGAGAAGAGTACTCCGTACTCCCTATCTACCTCGGCTACAAACCTATGAGTCTGCTATAGTAGTTAGGGTTCATCCATTCAAAATCACCTTTAGTTATCATGACCAAAAGCCTTTAAGCCCGTCGTTGATAATTAGGGTCCTCATGACCTAGGTATCTAGGTTTGCATCATTCAAACAACCCTGTCTACTTCGGACTACAAACCTATGAGTCCGCTTGAAGTATTCTGGGTTCATGCATTTCAAATCATACCTATGTTACCACGACCAAAAACCTATGAGTCCGTCATTGATACTTAGGATTTGCATGGCGTAGACCCTTCCGGTCTATTGCCACCCTGCATAGTGGTTAAGATCCTTACGATCTTTGCCACCCCAATAAAGGCTCAGACCCTTACGGTTTGTGCCATTTTCAATAAACAAGTGATTGAGGTATTCATTGCCCCTCTCACTCTGTCTTTCCTTTTTAAGCTTCAATAATCCCCATAACATTGTTAGTTATAGAAGCCAATAAACATCGTTAAGTCATCTTCATTTGAAATCTTTTCCTTTCAGCTTAGCAGTTACCATGGATGTACACTTCACTCTACTTCATTTAAAACAAGGGGAGAGAGATGGATTAAAAAAAAATAAAAAAATGAGAGAAAAGTCAAAAGGGGCTTAAAAATAGAGATGCCTCGCCGGACTTGATCGTATATGAGGTCAAGGGAAACAAGGGGTATATACCCGGCTGTGGTGAAAACCCAAAAGGGCGCTACAGGCAAAATCGGGAACCCCGCGGTGTGAAAACTCAAAAGGGCGCACGGGCAAAAGCAAGAGGCGGCCGACTCCGGTGAAAACCCGAAAGGGCACTTGGGTCGGTAAAGTGAATAAAAAAAAGAAATTGAAGCATGGCATTCATTGAAAGGGGGATATGATACAAAATTCTCTTTATAATGTGTCGAAAGTTTACAAGGAATGACTTCCATCCCATTTTACATGGAAAAGCAAAAAGAAAATACCCTTCCCAATTACAAAGTTCAGTTATAAACAACATCATGGATCCTCAAGTAACATGGACAGTAGAGGAAGTCCTTCTCCAGCTTGAGTATGCAACTCAGAAAGAGCTTCCTCTTCAGTTTGTAGCTTGGAAACTTCACGGGATAATGATTTAAGAAGGTCTTGGGAAACCAGAAGATCATCTTGACGTCTGTGTAAACTGTGCCTTAAAGTTTCCAGTTTGGCTTTCGCAGCAGCAAGTTCATTCTCCAAACGCTAAATATTTTCCACCAACAAGCCTTCTTTCTGTTCAAAACCAACTATTTCTGCTTGTTGCTGTGAAATTTGAAGAGAAACAGGCTGCATCTGCAAGTTATGTTCATGTCGTTGAAGAGACAAGGCTTGGCGTCGATCTTGTATAAATGATTGAATATATTCTCGACGTTTGAAAATTTTCAAAGCAGTGGAAGCGATAGGAAGCCATTCATCCAAAGAAGCTCCTGCCAGATGAATCCACGTAGTCATGCTCTCAATTTGCTGGTGAAGAAGATCATATGAAGAACTAGGCTGCCAGCATATTATTTGTCGTAAAAGCTTGATATTGGCGCCAAGGACATCAATACCCTGTATGCCTGAACCAGCAGGAATAGAAGGGATAGCAATATGCACAGATTCATCTACTGAAGTCCAGTCCATGACCGTTTGACGGGAAGAGGAAGACACTGAACTAGATGAAGGCTCGGTAATAGAAGGGGTAGATGTGACAGCTACAATGCTTGATATGGCTGGGGCAGGTCACTTTCTGTAAATTTAGCTGCGGGCAGAGCAATTATAAAGGCGGAAGGTCCGGCTAAAGTAATTGGCTCAGAAGAAATATGTACAAGGGATGATGTGCATATATGAGTCACAATATTAATAAGCTGAAGAATATGTTCAGCAGAGTTTAATCTACAGGGGACAGGACGGGATACTATCACCTGTTGACTCGGTGAACTTGTTCCCGAGTCAACCCCGTCATGCTCTGAAGTAGCCACAATATCCGCAAGTTCAGGAGCTGAAAGTTCCATAGTCTTGATAGCCGAGAAGGTAATGACCTCTGTCGAAGTTATAACAGTTGGAACCATTGAAGTCCCTTCTGGTTCCGCACCCTCAGTAAAAACAACTTCTGTCTCTTCAGAAGAAGAAACTGGCATGGAGGCCGATATTTCAAAATCCATGTCCCTTTCAATCGGGACATGAGGAATTTCCATCCTTTCCGCATGAGCCGGGGATGCCTGATATTCAAAATATATACAAGTCAAGTTTAAATGATGGAAAAAGCAGAAAAGATGTGGTAAAGAGAAATTACCATATCAGACTGCACTGTTTCAATATGATGAGTCTTTGATATCAAGCCCTCAGTTGCTTTAAGACCTATATGGTCAAAGTCAGAACTTCAGTAGTGAAATGAAATCACTATTGCTATAAGTCTCAGAAGGGTTACCTTGATCCCTCGGGGGCGACCAGATAGTTGTCTCTGGCAAAGCTTCACTACTAATGTGTTCAATAGTATGGGAAGAAATAGAAGGTGAAGGAGGAATGCCGCTTATTTCTTTCACACTGGAAGAAGTATCATCAGTTTCTTCTTTCCTCGCCTGAGCCAATAATCTCGAGGATTGGCGTTTGGACAGTACAATCTTTTCGGGGGGACAGACTCTTTGGGCCCTTTGTGAAATCTTTTCGCAACTTGCTTAACCCTCCCTGTAATGGAAACAAAAGAAAGTTGTTCATCATCAAAGTCAAAATTCTAAAAGGCATAAATCAAAAGCACAATGCATACCACCCTTGGCTGGGGATGAAGAAACCAGGGAACTCGCTCGCTTAGCAGTTTTTGCTATGAAAGCTTCAAAGCAAGCACTGGCAAGTTGACAGGAGGAAGAGGTTCAGGGGCAGGTTCTTGTCTCTTCTTTGTACGCACCTGTTTGGCAGCGGCAACCGCCCTCCCTATAGCACTGACCTCCACAGGGGATGCAGGGGTTGATGTTTTAGAAAACACAGGAGGAAAGAAAGAGGGTCTCTTTGCAATAGCCACTGCCCTCCAATGCTGCTGAGTCAGATATTTGGCCGCAGGCACTACAGAAATATGCAAAAGAAGAAATCAATTTATATAAGCAGAGAAAAGGCACAAAGCTCAAAAGAAGTCGAGCACAAATACATATACTTACGGCAATCACCTTCATAACAGTTTGATAAAGGCCACTATTCATGTAACGACCCGCCACCCTATAATCGGGGATCCGATTACTAAATATGTACCGAATCATTAATTTGGATCCAAACCAGGATCTAGATAAGTCTGGGAAATAAATAATTAACTAAGCTAAACATTCACATCGCATTGAATTAAAAAGGAAGTGCAAGAATTAAAAGTTATTACAATGCGACTCGATACAGCAAATAATTACATACTCCAACTGAAAAGAGATAATTAAGCGTACAGGCCAGAAAATAAAATAACAACTACATCGGGGCATACTCCGGAACAACGGCTGCTGGCGCACAACCCAAAGCAGCACTCTTCTCGCTAAGCCTGCTCGGAACCCTCATCTGAAAACCGTAGGGGTGAGTCTCAACAAAAAGATTCAGTAGGGATCCTTCGATCCCCACCACCCACTCACGCACCCACAAGTGCAGTAACACAGATAAAAGTAAAGTAAACAAGTAAAGCAGTAATTACTACTCCTAATTCTCGATATAAACCACATGCATTCGGAATGTAACATGCATATCTTAAAAAACATTCTACCAGGGAGCCTACCACCAGCGTCTTGTCAAAACACGTCAACCATACAACCAAACGTGGGAAACACCGACCTGCTGAGACCAAACAGTAACCCTTCGGATAGCACGCTAGCTACTCTGGCCCAACTGGCTCAGGTGGTTACTCCTTCCCTCAGCGCGAGTGACACTCCACAGGTACCACTCCTACACCGGTACTAGCTAACCCCGGGGTTCATCAGGTGACCCTCTCTCACTAGGCGTCACCCCGCCACTCCCACACCGTCGCTGTGTCCCTCCCACACTGACACAGGGTGGCAAGCACTACAACTGTCACTCTAGGTCTACGGTCGCACGAAACACAACACAGTGCGATCCGATCACATAAAAATCTTTATCCTCTAGTACGATTTCAAACATGCAATAAACGAAACTATCTAACAATGTGAAGATATGTTAACAGCATGAATTAATGTGATTCTGTCTTGAATGAATCGCGTCGCCCAAGGCCGACGCCATTCAAGCCTCCTAAACTGGTTCATGAAATCTCAGCCTCAGAACATGGCCTAAAAGGCGTCGTCACATGTAGCCGCCTTTTGAAAGGCGTCGCTGTCCCTCGTCGCCAGATAGCGACAGAAGCAGGGACAGGCCATGGGGTGATTTTCACTAAAAAGCGTCGTCCAGGCAAATTGCCTTTCTAAAACGCGTCGCTGTCCCTGGACGCTCATCAGTCCAGAGACAGAGTCTGCTACTGGGCTAAATCGCGTCGTGGGTGGGAGCCGCCTTTCAAAAAGGCGTCCCTGTCCCTCGATGCCATTTAGTCCCGACAGATAGGTTCTCCCCTCCGCTTCCCCCAATCCACAAGGTGGGATTTCTCCCCTAAAACGTACAAAAAAGGCCACAAGGCATAGAGGGGAAGGAGGAGAACCTAACTACCCATTAGAACACCCAATTTCTCATTTCATACATTTAGTATTTTCACCCCAAAACGCCCCTAAACATGTTTCAAAGCGGGAAATCATGGTTTTTAAATGAAATACTATGGGGATCGTCACCCTACTAGTTACTCAGACTCCTCCTAGCTCCAAGCCGCCAACCCGTCTCGCCGCACGCCGCCGCCGATACCGCCGCGGACGCTGTTACTCCACCGGGACGTCGGCCGCCGTCCGGAGAGAAAAACGCCGCGGAGGAGATGGTGGTGGTAGTGGTGGGAGTTGGGAGGTTATTGGAGTGGAGGAAGAGGTGAAATGAAGGGAGGAAAAGGGAGGGGGAAAGGGGCCGCTGGTGCCGCCGGAGGAAGAGAGGAGAGAGGAGTGGAAGGAGGGAATGAGGGAAAGCAAGGAGGGTTCGCAGGGTTAACCAGAAGCTGGGTAAAACGCGTGGTGCACGCCCGACGTCTTTCAGATGACAAGACTGGGCCGTACACTGACAAGCCAGGGTCGTAGACGCCATTCAGACGATATGACCGGGGCCGTACTCTCGCGACCCAAGGCCAGCCCACGTGGCACAACCTAAAACGCGTCTACATTGCTGGACGCCGTTTAAACCGCGTCGAGCAGGCTCGACGCGAAATAGAACAGAGTCCCAACCCTATCAAGGCCTGAACTACGGGATCCGACCCCGAAAATTGACCCGATAATCGGATCCGAAAACCTCAATCCTTACAATTCATATATGGAAGACTTATCTCTAAGCGAAGCCTCCTTCACAATATATATGACATCATTCATCGTCTTTGCTTGAGAAGCTAGGCTACTGAGATCGTAATGCTTTTTATCGCTTAAGCAAATGCCCAAGCGCAAAGCATCAAGTCCCCACCCATCTATATGATCCCAAGAAGCGGGAAGTTTTCCATCCAACATGCCCTGCGCAGTGGAATCCTGGGATACACCACAATATTTCAAAAGGGCAAGTAGCCAGCTGGTGCCCTTGTAAAAATCGGGTTTCTCTTCCTTGTGCGGGACATAAAATCTCTGAATATCTGAGAGACTCCTAAGAGCTTGCTGAGAATCTCTACCACTGATATCTTCCTCTTCCGGGAAATCGATATCGGGACAATCTTCAGAGGTCATAGAAATATTAAATTGCTTCAAGAAGGCCCCCTTTAGCTCTTCGGTATCCAGCCTTGTCAACTCTGGATCAATCGAGGGTAAAGAATCTCTATGACGAGCCTTATAAGCTGCCCGTCTCTCTGCATACTTAGCAGCATTCTTATCGTCTAAAAAGTGCAGATAATGGAACTCTATATCAAAAGGGATTTCCCGTTGGGTCTCCAAGATTTTCTTCTCAGCATTGCTCCAACATTGGGTCCTCTCCTGGCTATAGATATTGGTGCGCATTCGCCACCATCTAACATATTCGCATGTCACACGAGGAGCATGGACAACAGAAGGAATTCTGAAAGAAACATTTTCAAAGTGGTGGAAATAATCCCACCATTCACGGGACCTCTGCAGTCCGCTGGAGCCCAAAAGATGGCGGTCAGGAAGGTGAAATATGTGATCACAAGAAGGAATGCACTGATCATATCCAAAATTCCGGCCGAAACGGAAAGGATAATAGGGTTCTAAATGAACTACAGATCCCTTCCGGTATACTAAGACACTAGGTCTGATGGATGGAAGCCATGATCTAATATGACTATCCAATGCAGATTTCTTCAGCAGCTGCTTGGTCCGAGAATGAGTGAACTCAACAGGATTACCCTCAGCAAATACTTTAAAGGGGCTTACTGGAGGACGAGAATTGGCAGTGTGCTTCTAAAAACGTAAGTCCCCTTCAATTTTTCGCCTGGTGTCAGTCAAGATACCGCGAATTTCATATAGTTGCTTCTGGGTATCCCCTCCATCAACACTTGCATATTCAATCATGCGTGAAAATATGCGAGGGGAAGCCAGGCTCTTCGGGGCAGACTCTGAAAAAATAGAAGCCACCCAGGCGTTGAAGAAATGAATGGGACCTACAACATTAAATTCTCGTGGTTTCTCCTGCTCAACCACTTGGCCAAGAGTTTTGAAAATCAGGCACAGAGTAACTGGGGTCAGAAACAGCTTAATTCCATAGGCTAGTTCACAAGCTCCATAAAGGGTCTCAGGACGAATTACTCCCTCATCCCCCTGAGGAAAAGCAAAATTCAAAAGCCAATAGGCCAAGTATGCTGCCAGATGGGTATTCCTATCCAAGCCTAAGGGATTGGCATCTTTCTTGTGTTCTTCAAAGATGATATCAAGATATCCCTTTCGGTGCCTAGTTGTCTGCCCCATGAAGACTGGAGTTTCACCAGCCCCAGGAAAGTCTATATATCGAATGTCAACATTATGAAAGAAACGGAGCCAGACAACTCCACAGACTTGTGTCCTCTCTCTCCGGGATCTCTTTTTCAGAGACTCTTCGCCAAAAGCCAGAATCATGTAAGCCTTGAGGAGGAATCTGTAAGACCTCCAGGTTGCATAACGGCCCTTGCCGTCTGTTCTGTCCTTGACAATGTCGGGATGGCATATTTCTTCATAAGGCCCTCCGTTAATGGGTAAGCCAGAAAGCTGATATAAAGTCCACAAATCCAGAGATGTCTCTCCTTCCGGAGTATAAAAGGTATTGAACTCCTTCATGAATACCTCGATCATGCCACAACAAAGGCCTTTAAAGATCAGGTATCGGAATCGAGCGGCATACACACTACCGAGAAGATCCACTCGGCTCAGCAAATCATGGTAATGTTTCAAGACATAATCAGTATATTCTACAAAATATTCTCTAAAACTGTGGCCGGATTTAAGCTTCAAGTCGTCAAACCAGCCCGTTGCTGCCTTCAATCTAAACCTCATGGCTAAACAATCAAAAATCAGTGGCTCTTCTCTGAAGCCCCATTTACATGGAGAAAGAAATAGCCCATGCCGCCTCTGCTTCGATTCTGGGATACCTCTGTCATATCCCCACTTGGCAGGAATAAATGAAGGTGATGGGGTCAGAATGCCGTCCTGAGGACGCATGATATTAGTCCCACTGGGCATGAGCATGTCTCTAGTATAACCCGGCTTGAACAAAGAGTCGCCACGGGTTACAGTTCCCCTCAGGTTGTCTCGAAATTTCAAAATGGCATGCTCAGCATAAAAAGCCCTCCTTTCAGAACGCACTCCATTGACCTTGAAGTCAGATAAGAAGTTGTACAAATGCTGATCGGTGGGAAAGTGAACTGGATAATCTTTGTCCCGTCTATATTTATAGAATCCTTCCGAAAAGACAAGTCTGCTCTCATCAACCTTGCCATATGATTCATCGGCAAAGGGATGGTCCAAGACAGCAACCTCAAAAAATTGTTGTAATTCACTGTCCTCATCTATGCCTGCTACAGGTGTCAAGTAAAAGGGACTTATCACAGGCCCACTCTCTTCAGCCATTGTAGAAATCTGTTCAGAAGACCCTGTGGGAGAAACTGGCACATCTTTGGAGACAACCTCGGGTATCACAACTTTGTCTTTCCTTCGAGAAGCTATTACACTAAAAAAGAAGAGACAACAAGTCAAAATCAAATGCAAAAAGCCCTTATCAAAAAGAAAATTCTGTCGAAATTTTGGCAGCATCTCCCCTTAACGGAGGGCTATTAAAATTTTATCGAGAGCCATCCGGGATAGACCGAGATGCTCCGATAAGCAGAAAACCCATGTCAAAGACAAAGGGGTGTAGAAATGGCATTCCAGTGACCCAATTCCCGAGAGCCGAGCTACAACCGGGACTAGGCACTGAAGCCGCAGCCCCAGGGATTGCTCCCATGGGAACTACCAAAGTCAAACAGCGAGACGCTGATCCACCCGACCTGCAATCGCTACAGTAATGAGTCTGCGCCTACTGTAGATCGACGAGCTCAGAGTCGGTTTCCGGCAAGAAAAATACAAAGAAAATGTTAAAAGATGATACAAAGGCAGAAGAGACCCTCTTCACTCTCCTCCTTCCCAAATCCATGGTGGACAACAACCCCCAAACAGTCCCACTGGCCAAAAACTCAAAGAAAAGCTCTGCCTTTTACCTGTAAATTTTGGTGCGGCGGAAGCTCTCCCCAAACAGCAGCTTCTAAATCTAAACAATACCCCTCCGTGGCAGCGGCAGTGCTCACCTCAAGCCCTTGCGATGCAGCCAACGAAGAAGAAGCAAGGAAAGCAGGGTTTGCGGTTTCGAACTCGGCAGGCCTCACACCCACAGGCGATGGCAATAACACTCCCCAACAGGGTTGCAGCGTTTGTCACCGGCAATGGAAAAAGAAGGCGACCGGCGTGCCAAGCAAACGGCACCCCCCCCAAGCAGCGGAAGGCCAACGCACAGACGGCGGCGATGGCAGCTCTCGTCGGGAATGGCGCTCCCTGACAGCTGCTGTGGCGCCGGCGACGGCAAGAGAAAGCGAAGGAGAAAGCGTGGGAAGCTGGGAATCCCCTAGCGCGGCAGAAGAAGAAGAGGAAGGAGAAGAGGTGAGGCTCGGAATCCCCCAGCAAAAAAAGCAAAAGGAAAGGCCCGCCCCCTTCCCTCTTTTATAACCGACCAGGTCGGTTTTCAAGCCCTGGCCGATCCAAGGTCTGAACCGGACTTAACCGGCGCAGACTCAAGGGCATATGCCCCCCTCTTTAAAACTCTACATACGCGGACCGGTTCGAAGCCAAAGTTGAACCGAACCGGCGTAGACTCGAGGGGATCTGCCCCCTTCTCCCAAACTCAATATATATGGCCAGGTTTGGAGCCAAATTGAAGCCCGAACTAGCGCAGACTCAAAGGGCACCTGCCCTTCTCTTTCAAACTCAAGATCTATGGTCCGGTTTAGGGCCCAAATTGAGCTTGAACCGGTGCAGACTCAAGGGGCTATGTCTCCTCTTTCAAACTCCATGAACCCTAACTGGGTTTAGAGTCCAAAACCTGCGCAGACTCAAAAGGGTCATGTTGCCATGCAAGCTATGGTTACCCGAGGCTCAAGACCCGATCCAAATCGGTTGCGAAAATGAAGTCCAAGATGAAATCTCCAAATTGTAGCAGTCTCCAACGAACGAGTCTTCGATGCAGAAAAGAAGATCTTCAAGTGGGGCCGGTCTTAAACCGTGAGCCGCTTTAAGAAGATAAGTACATGACAATGGGCCACGCATACAACTCACTTCATCGCCTCTGGTCTCCGTGCGTGAGCCACATGCGTAGGGGGAATTTGTTGTCACCAAAAAATTGAATAAGAAGAAGAGCCTAAAGATCAACAAAGAAGGTCCAAATTAAAGAGAATTGAAAGGAAGAATCGAGCCCATTAATTCAAGCAAGAAAGGTCTAAGCAATTTTTCAAAGAAAGCCCAAGTGAAGAAGAATTAATGGACAGCAGTCATGCCTATTTTGCAAGCCAAATGAATAAAAAAAGGGGCCACTCTAGGGTCCAAATGGTGAAGGAATCCAATGGCACAACCGGGCCCATTATCTCAAGTAAAGAGGGTCAAAACAATTGTGCAAAGATTGTCCAAGAAGGTCCAAATGAAGAAGATTTAAGGGGCAGCAGTCAAGCCCAATTTTACAAGCCAAAGGAAGTAAAAAATGGGTTACTTTCAGCTCAAATGATGAAGAAATCCGAGGGGGCAGGCCCGGGCCTATTATCTCAAGCAAAAGAAGCCCAATAGGGCCAAATTGGGCCCAAAAAGTAAAGGCCAAAGCCCAATTTCATGGCAACCTTTAAAAGGGCCCAAATGGTCCCCCCCATGGCCTATTCTTACCCCTTTGGCCCATGTTCAAATCTGCCTAAAGAAGGATAAGAAGAAAAGCAAGTGGTCCCCCCCTCAAGATTCTTCTAGAAGAGGGTAGGTGAAAAGCAAAAGAGAAGCCAATCATGATTCTTCAAGTGTTGTGGTCTCATTGGAAGGTTCTTAAGAGGGGTTTCTTATCCCTAATCCAAGGCTAATGGATGCCTAATCTGCCTCCTAAAAGTAATCCAACTTTATCTATAAAAGAACCCCCATCTTCTACAAGAAAAAGTTAGAGACAAAAATCCCAAAAAAGAGAAAAGAGAAGAAGAAAAGAGAGAGGCCAGGAGGAGGACGTCTCCCTCCTACATTCCCCTCCATCTCCTGCATCCCAAGAGAGAAAAAAGAAGGAAAAAAGAAGAGAAAAAGAAAGGAAGGGTGTTGGAGAAGAAGAGAGCAAGATTGTGGGCTTCAAGAGCCATTCTCCCTTCTCATCCCCTCTCCATGGTAGAGTGGGGGTGAAGAAGTGGTTTATTTCTGTCTCCTTGCTTTCTTATAATGTTTTTCTTTCAGTTTGATATTTATAGAAACTTCTATCTCCCCCTTAATGTTCATCCATGGTGATTGAAAGCAATGAAATGCAAAGTTCAGATTTCCTATGTCTGTTTTGTGAATCTGCTGGTTATCTTTCTTTTATGCTATTTTTTCCTTCATAAGTTATGTGTTTTTCATGTGGGGATGGTAGAGGAGTCTTTCTAGTTTATAGAAATGGTCTCCTCGAGCCTTAGAACCCCCTGAATATGGAGATATGACCCGAAATGTGCTTTGTTGTCCAGATTTTCTGAAAGCTTATTTTTTATCTATTTGTCTTTGGTTTTGGGGTTTTTCATGGTGGCTTGACCTTCCATGACCCTTAGGAGCACATCCCCTTCATGGATGATGTTCCCTCAAGGCCAAACATTAAGAGAAATCCCCTAAGTTTCATATATATCAAAGTTTGGGTTTCTAGTTTTCATGTTGGAACCGAATGGGTTTTGTTTGGATTTTTTTCTTTAATGGCTAAGGGTTTAGGCCCTAGAGGTTCTCAAGGAGGTTCCTTCGCTAGTTGAGGATGAGCTTCTTTGAGTATAAATCCTCTAACATGGAGGCAAGAAGGAGAGATCCATGAAAAAGATAAAAAATATACCTAAATTTCTCATATGTTCATATTCAAGTTTTCATGATATTTTCCTAAAGAAATGCATCTAAAATATATTTTAAATAAATATTTTAGGTCTTGTATCCTTTATAATTTATTTTCCATCAATTGGGTTAGATTTAAACCCATTTTTCACCAAAAATCCGGATTTCAGGTGAGTCTGCGCCTGTGCAGTGCTACAATGTTGAGTCTGCGGCTACTGTTCATGAGTCTGCGCCTCCCTGCGCAGACTCAGCGCCAGTTGCAATTTTTTGAGTCTGCGCCTCTTTCAGCTTGGTTTTTGGGCTTGAGGTGATTCTTTGATCCTCCCCCAAGTTGTCCAAAGGTTCCTTGGACCTAGGGCTGTCGGCCCAATGAAGGTCCTAAATGGCTTGGACTTTGGGGTTGTTAAGCTCTTAATATTTCAAACCGAAATTTTGCTATATGTTTTAAGATTTTATGTTTTTCCGATGTTTCTCAAGGATGTCCCCATCTAAGGGTGCCAACAATCCAATGTTAGGTAACTCATCAAGGGCCCTCACACAAAAAACATCATTCTTGTGTTCCAATTTCTATGGGTTCATTTAGATGATATGTCCCGAAGTCCCAATGAGTTGGTGGAGTTCCTTGCTCCCCAAATGTAGAAATGGAATGAGTGATTCCATGTGGATAACCCTTTCATTTTGAAGGCATTAAGGGCACCCTTTAGGTGAGTGGTTAGATGCTCGGCACGCTCCCCTTTATAGCCACCTCTATGGTTCATGGCTACATGTGATCCTCTAGGAAAATTGGTGGAGTTCGTTGCTCCCCAAATGTAGAGATGCTTTGGATTACCCCTTGTGGGTTTTTCTTACATCTTGAAGGCATTAAGGGCACCCTTTGGGTGAGTGGTTGGATGCTCGTCACGCCCCTCTTTACAGTCATCCCTATGGTCCGTTAGCCATTACATATCCCTTTAAGGGAGTTGGTCCTTCGGGTCTCTTCATGCCATGATCCTTCATGAAGATCCTAAACCTTTGCTTGGGTTTCCTAATAAAAGGTTGAAATTCAACTTGGAATCATTATATTAAGCATTTTCAATGCTTTTTAAAGTGATCTAAGAAGAATGGGATAAACATGAAGAAATCATGTCATTTGAAGAAATCCATATAAGAACCACTCCTTGAAAATGCTTTACGTAGCCATACTCAACTTCTGAGATTTCTCAGTGTTATCCTCCCCAAATTTGTGGTGATTCTTGGGTCACTTCAAGTTGAAAGAGGTATAAACTTGAAATTATGCTCAGATTTTGAGTCTGCGCACCTATTACCATGGAAATTCGATTGGGAATGGGATACAATCTATTTTTCTCCACTCCGGATTTCATATTCTAACTTTGCTGGTTGAAACTAACCTTTTGAACTACTTAAATGTAGCTTGAACTGTGCAGGAACTTCAAAAACCATTTTCAGACTTGAGTCTGCGCACCCATGCGCAGACTCAACCCAAAAACTGTCAAGTGATGGATTCTTGGACCAAGGACATTGGTTATGGCTCAAATGATTCAAAATAACTAAATTTAGGTTATATTTAAATCAGAAAAGGTTAAAAAATGGACATTCTCCCTTTTAAATAAACACAAAACTTCAAAACACAAGTTGAGTCTGCACACCTTTCATAAGCTCATTTCAAATGAAAAAATCAACTAAATAATAAATCAAATTTCTCAAATCACTTGCAATCATATATCAAACACCCCATTTCATTCAAATAAACATCCATTTACAAAAAGGATCCAAATCCCTTCAAAATAAATAAAAAATTACAAGTTCAGCTGAGTCTGCGCACCCCCTGCACAGACTCAAACTCATTTTTCTTGTATCCTTGATCTTTGAAGCTCCTAAATACTTTGAAACTTTTGGAATTCCCCTCAACCTCAGGAGTTTCCATCTTTTTAAAAATCTTGCTCAAAATCCTCTTTAAACTTGAGTCTGCGCATCAATCTCAAGGCCAAAACCTCATCTCTTGGCCCCTAAATCATGCCCACAGCTCCAAATCTGTAAATCATCACCAAACAAAACATAAAATCATGTTATCCCACTAAAAATCCAATAAAACAACTCATAAACAAAAAATCCACAGTTCAGACTTGAGTCTGCGCATCCTGGCACAAACTCAGCCTTGAAATTCACAAAAAATAAAAAATTAACTTCCCGACCACTTCAAGATGATCTAAAACTCTCTAAAAATCAGGTTTATTCTTATCTATTAGGAAATCAAATAAAAACACCAAGTTGTTCTTGAAAAAATGCAAAAAACAACTCAAAACAAATTAGTGACAAATGAGTCTGCGTTACCCTGCGCAGACTCAACCCTAAATTTCCAAAATTGCCCTTTTTTACCTTAAATTCCCTCCAAATTAAACCCAAAAATTTACATACAAAATTTATACTTTATATAAGTCAAAAACTTAAATAAAAGCTTAAAACTCCTTGTACAAAAAATATAAAAAATGCTTAAACACTTTGATAACCAATGAGTTTGCGCCCTATAGCGCAGACTCAACCTTAAATTCTTAAAATCTGGTATTTTGGCCATTAATTTCTCATCAAATCAAATCAAAATCTTAATGATAAACCCTATATTTTTCACAAATCAAAACCCAAACAAAAATGAGAACTTTTCTCCTTGAAACTACCTAAAAAATTGAAAAAATAGACTTGTGACAAATGAGTCTGCGCTACCCTGTGCAGACTCAACCCCCAATTGTTAAAATTCAAACTTTTTCAACTTTAATTCCTTTAAAATTAAATAAAAAACCCTAAGAGAAAACAAAACACTTCCTGTAAATCGAAAATCAAATAAAACTCAAATTTGTCTTTTTGCAAAACATAAAAAATACTTAAAAGAATTCTCATTTCAATTAAATTTGCACATCTTTCTCATCCTTCAAAACTTGTAAATTCAAAACATAAAAAATATATATCTTTGAAGCATTTTTTCACTCAACCCAAATAAGAAACGTAAAAAGAACTTTTCCATGCCTTACAAATCAATCTAAAATCTCTTCACTCAAATATGAAAAAACACAATAAGAAATGTTTATTAGACTCCCTTGATAAAAAATGTCATCCACTTCAATCAAATACCATAAAAAAGATCTTCATTCCTCTCACAAATCAAAAACCAAAATAAATACAAGCATTCTCATTAGTAACAAATGAGTCTACGCATCCTTGCGCAGACTCAACTTCATGTTAATTTCCAAACATAAAAGATTCAAATAAATCCTCAATGCATCCCCATAAATCAATCCAAAAAGACTAAAAAATGTCTCTCATCATTATCTATCAATAAAAATCAATAAATCAAGTCTTGCGCAAACTCAACTTTAAACTAAAAAATGAGTTTTCTTCTCAAATAAAAACTGAAATTCATTCATTTTTTCGAATGCAATCTTGTAAAGCGCACAATAACCAATCTAAATCTAAATCAGAAAATCAAGATCATGTGCATTTTCCCTAAAAAATGTACGACAGAGTAGGATTAGAATACTTCTACAAAGATGAATATTGGCAACCCTTGGATTGGATGGTCTGGGAATACTTTGCTTTAGGGGCTACTGGATTTCAAGAAGAAGAAAAGATAGTGCATCAGATGAGGGACAATCCATCTAATAAGAGTGACAAAGAAGAGGTGGAAGAAGAGTTGGGACTCCAGACACTGTTTTGCCTGTAGACTCTAGATGAAGGATCTTCCTTACATCTAGAAGTAAGTGGCTTCCTTGCCCATCAGTATCTTACTCCCCTCACTTTCATTCCATTCTTATTTCACCCTTCAGTCCCTCCACTCCTCATACCATAATCTCCCCAACATTGTTTTTCATTCATTACCTCTAATCATGAAAAAAACACCTATTTCATAAAGAGAGAATGCCAAATCACTCTTGAGGAACCTTCATACTGGGAGAACAAGTCTGTAGAGAGCATCCTTATTCAAAGGACCTCTTTTTCCTATCAACTGAATTCATCAATTATCCACCCTCCTGTACATAGTAATTTAGGAATAGGAATAGGGATAGGTTCAAAAGACACCTCTTCAGGTCCACACTACAAGAAAGGGAAGGGGAGAGAAGTTCCTAGGCGTTTTGTTTTAGACTTGGCATGTAGATGTGGAAGTTTAATTCAGGAATCATTGTTTTCGGAGGAGGATTGCGTCAATATAATTGAAAATTAAGAAGCCACAAAATGTTTGGAATCTGATGGACTTGGGGTATACCTTTTAGATGTGGGAGAAATTAATGAGGATGAAGAGTCTGAGGATAAAGGGGATCCGATAAGTCCTTATGTGAGTGGGGCAAAGAGATTTGATGAGCCAACGGCTGCAGTCGATGAACCAACCAAGAAAGTTAATCTTGGCATAAAGGAAGATCCTAAGATAATCCTTATTAGTGCAAATTTGAGTGCCAAAGAAGAAGCTGAGATAACGAATGTGTTAAAGGAATATCCGAATGGTTTCGCTTGGTCTTATGAGGATATGCCAGGAGTAGATACATTCTTAGTGGAGCATCGATTAGTCCTAAAATCTGATGCTAAGCCCGTTAAATAGAAATTGAGGAGACTCCATCCGAAACTGACTTTGAAAGTCAAAGAGGAAGTTGATAAACTCCGCAAAGAAAAATTCATTAGATCTATCCTCTATCCTCAGTGGGTAGCGAATATTGTCCCGGTGATGAAGAAGGATGGCAGGGTCAGGGTGTACATAGATTTTAGAGATTTGAACCAAGCCTGCCGAAAGGGTGACTTCCCACTCCTACATATAGATGTCCTGATAGACAACGCCGCGGGCTACGAGATGCTTTCGTTCATGGATGGCTGTTCAAGATACAACCATATCAGATTAGCTGAAGAAGATGAGGAGAAGACATTTCTCACCACCCTATGGGGAACTTATTGTTATGTCGTGATGCCTTTTGGGTTGAAGAACGCAGGGGCAACATATCAAAGGGCTATGATTGCCATTTTTCACGATATGATGCATGTGGATATGAAGGTGTATGTAGATGATGTCTTAATAAAATCAAGGACTCGAGAGGATCACTCTAAAATCTTGAGAAAGGTCTTGCAAAGGTCAAGGGAGCACCAATTGAAAATGAATCATAAGAAATGTGTTTGGAGTATCATCGGGAAAGCTATTAGGGCTCATTATAAGCAGAAGAGGAATAAAGATAGATCCTAACAAGCAATGCCGCCTCCCAAGAATATCAAAGAAGTTTGAGGACTTATTGGAAGGTTGCAATTCATTCGGAGGTTCATTTCACAACATTCACAGAGCTGTAAGACATTTTATAAGCTACTGAAAGGAGGGGCACAATTTGACTGGAATGTGAAATGTCAGAAGGCTTTTGACGTCCCCTACTACTCTACATTTCCACTACTGATGATTCTGCCAGAGCGGTATTGGCCTAATATGACGATGAGAAGAAAGAAAGGGCAGTGTATTACCTCTCCAAGTTGTTCAATGAAGAATAAAAGAAATACACTGCCATGGAAAGGACGTGTGCAACTCTCATCTGGGTGGCCCAGAAGCTCAAGCATTATTTCCTTGCTCATAAGGTAAGGCTTCTGGCTAGGATGGACCCGATCAAATATCTTTTGGAGAAGCCAATATTGACAAATCGCTTGGTTAGATGGCAAAGTTTCTTGAACCAATTTGATATAACATATGTGAACAGAAAGCCATCAAAGGACAAGCTGTTGTAGAACATCTGGCGCATCATCTTTTACCAATCTTTTCTCCTGTCGAAACTGAGTTTCCCGATGAAAAATTAAGGTCTTTAGTAGATGATAGTCCATCTTGGGTTCTCTATTTCGATGGTGCTCCTAACTCTAAAGGTAAGGGAATAGGGTTTGTCTTATTGTCACCTGAAGGAGTAAGCATCCCCCAGGCTCGACAATTGACCTTCCCTGCTACTAACAATGTGGCAGAATATGAGGCACTCTTAACAGGACTGAGGATGGCAATAATGCTTGGAGTCAAAGAGCTACGCATCATTGGTGATTCTCAGCTAATTCTTAGATAAGTTCTTCACAAATACATGACCACATATCCTAAGTTAAAGCCATATATCCTAAGTTAAAGCCATATCAAGAGTTAGTGAAAAGTGTAGCCCGTCAATTTAGGAAACTCACTTATGTTTACACCCCAAGATCCCAAAACATTCTAGCGAATGCACTCGCTTCGGTATCTTCCTCTTTAGAATTCCCACCAAGCAAGTCATTTGAAACAATCTTGGTCCAAAAAATGCACTTTCCCTCTCTCTTTGACCCTTGGTTCCTACAGTTCGTTAAGCCTCCTGATGTAGAGGTCTTTGTGCTAGAGGTGTCCTATGTAGAGCCAGTGGTGGACTTTGACGATGGGAACCCTCGGTATTTTGATATTGAGAATTACTGTAAGGATAGGTCTTTCCCAGACCATAGCTCAGGATAGAAAGGCAATTCGCCGGGTGACACAAAGATACAAGATTCTAAGAGGTGTGCTTCACAAGAAGTCACTTAACGGGATATTCCTTCGCTGCTTAAATGGGATAGAGGCTAAACAAGTGGTAGAAGCTGCTCATGCCAGTGAATGTGGCGGACATATCAATGGCTGCTCACTAGCCCAGAAACTTCTCAAACTCTACTACTGGCCAACCATGGAGGAAGATTGCAACACTTTCGCTCGACATTTTGTGAAGTGTCAGCTTCATGCCGACAAGATTCATGCTCCTTCCTCATCTCTTCACCCAATGATCGCTCCGTGGCCCTTTGTCACATGGGCATTTGATGTTGTTGGACCCTTGGAAGATAGAACCAGAGAAATAAAAAAGAAGTCCTTCATCCTCACTGTCACGGAGTACTTCGCAAAATGGGCTGAAGCAGAAGCCTTCTCCAAGATCAGTACCTCAATAGTTATCAAGTTCATCAGGCGCAATATTTTGTCTAGGTTCAAAACTACAAGGGAAATCGTCACCGACAATGGACCTCAATTTGTCGCTCAGGAGCTCCATGAAATGTGCAGTAAATTCAGCGTTCAATTGCATCATTCATCTCCATATTATCTACAAGATAATGGTCAAGTAGAAGTAACAAACAAAACCCTCATCAGAATCATAAAGAAAACCTGCAAATCACACAATTTCGCAGATTGGCCATAACGTTTGGTAGATGCTTTATGGGCATATCGAACCTCGATTCGAACCCCTACCGATCAAACCCCTTTTTCTCTCACATTCGGATCTGAGGCGGTACTCCCATACGAGATCCTCATCCCTTCACTAAGAGTACAATTGGGCCAAGATTTAGATACTGATGGACATCGGGAAGCTTTGTTGGCCCAATTGGAACTCTTAGATGAAAAACGGATGATTGCTGCCAATCACGCTAAAGTTTATCGTCAAAGAATTGCAAGATTTTTAGCCAAAAAGGTACTTGAACGCAAATTTGAAGTGGGTGAGATGGTCCTAAAACGAAAATTCATAAAATCTTTTGTACCAAGAAATAAGTTGCTTGAGAATTGAGGAGGACCATTTGTGGTTAAAGAGATATATCCTGGGAACGCATGTAGGTTGGTAGATGAGAAAGGATGAGAGTTGTCCCATCCATGGAATGGTGTTTACCTGAAGAAGTTCTACCCTTAGGTCATTCATCTTTTGTTTCAAATAGGAAGAGGATAGTCGACATGGTGCTATGACCAGTGGGATTTGAAATTACATTTTCATAAACTGGCTCTATTTTTTTTTAGACGTTTGGAAAAGGAAAAGTCCTTACACACACCCATACCTATCATTGAGGAGCAAATAATAGACGAGTCAAAGGAAATGGAAACCAAGCTTAGAAGAAGATAGAACACCCTTTTTTCCCCTTATTCGGCCAAAGTTGGGGGACCGCGGCCTCATGGGAGGACTCCCGAGTCCATCCGCCTCCTTAGTAGGAGGAAGTTAAACAAATAAATCGAAAGCGAGAGCCACGTCAAAGGCAAAAAAAAAAGAAGCAAGAGCCTCCAAATCAAACGTCAAATCAGCAAAAGGAGGCAAATGAAGAAAAGGCCTACCAAGTCAAATCTCAAAACAAGGCTACAAAAAAGAAAAAGAAAAAAAAAAGAGATCGAATCCCAACAGGCAATAGGACGGAGGAAGGATAGTCCTTAAGGTCACCTAATCTTCTCAAGCAGCTTATCTATTCTTTTTTTTTATTTTTGGGTGTTCTCTTTTCTTCTTAGTGAGGTTGAAGTAAACTAAGATTCAAAAGTTAAATGGAGTTAATGACATGGCAAATTTTTAACTGTCACACTTCCCCAAATCAAACCCTCCTCGAATAGAAAAGGTGCGTGGTATCTAGTTGAAAGTTCTTTTGATCTATGTACCATGTTGACTTTAGAGTCTGTCAAATTCCTTTGAGACTTCGGGCTTAGGTCAACACAAGCAATTTACCGAATGGTACGAAGCCGTTAATTCTAGGTTAGCGTCGCGTAGTTGGCCATTAGGGTTCTAGGGTGGTCCATCACTTACTGCCTAAGTTGTGAGGAGTGAGATCCAGTTCGGGCAAATCCATTACTGTTGATATGTTTTTGAGAAGAATCTATTGGTCGGGAGCAACTGGGAGCCAGAGCATGGCATGATGGTATTGTCATCTGTTAGTTTAGGTGGCCTACAAGCCAATCCGACTATGTAAATCTCGTTCATTTTATTAATATAATGGCATAATATTCATTATGTGTAAATCGCATTAATTATCGTTTCATAATGAAGTCCGTGAATATGTGCTATAGTGATCAGATTATGATGAGATCATACTAATGAGACTGATCACTTAAACACACATATTCTTAATTGTTCCTAGTCGGAGGATATCCGAGAAGGACAACGAATATCCGGTTAGACTAGTACAGATTACTCCTGCTCATATGATGAGGGTGACTGATCTCATAAGTGACTTGTGTGGAGACACTAAGGCGAATCTGTAGGTGCCCATTGGAGAATGAGTTCACTGAACTGATCCGACTAAATCGCTGGATGGTATTGTACCTCACTGTCAACCAGCTTGATTCTATTGTCGTAGTTGCGTGGATGGTCCTCGGACTTGAGACACCAAGGACACCTTGGCGGTGGACTTCTGTGCTTTGACCTTGGTTTAGGAATCTCTAGCCACGGGATTATAATACGCCAAGGATTGGGTACAGCGGAATACCGTCGAAGGGAATTGTGTGTCAATAAGGAATCATTCGCTCTCGGTACTTAGAGAGAGAATGCTCTAGGAAGGATGCGCGAAAGTCCCTGGCTAGGGCGGACGATAATATCGGGAAAGGAGTTTTCCGATATTCATCAGCGGCATCCAATCCAAGTGAGTCGACCGGTTAAGGTTTGACAGCTCGCCATACCCTGAGTTGACTCGAGAGCATTATACGAATGAAGGATTATATCCACGCGGTAACTGTCGGCGGAAAGGTTCCAAGAGTGGGTTACTTAACCCCAAATACCTTCCGGGTTCACGCGGTGTTGCTTGGCACCCAACGTGATCGGAAGCCCGGTCGGATTCGATGTGCGACATCAATTCGATTGATTAATTGATTAATAAAGGGTTATTAATTGATTAATAAAGCCAGGGAGGAGTCACTGGGCTTGTTGGGCCATTAACTGGACTGGTACTTAGGCCTAGAGGGTCACACGCATATGATTCTCAAGGCGATGGATAAATAAGTGGGTTTTATATAAACCGGGGGTTTTTATGAAAAACCGAGCGGTTAGTATAAAACATAGCGAACGGGCTGAGCAGGCCAAGCTGCTGCGAACCCTAGCCGCCCCTCCTCAGTTTCTCTCTCTCTTTGGCGTCCAGACAGATCCATATCTGCTCCGCCGCTTCTCTGAATCCCGTTCGACGGGAAATCGTCTGCGTGTTGCGGCGATCGTTGCGGCGACCGGCGGAGGTTTCGTGGGCTGCGAAGAATGAGGAACGCGAGGATATCCGTCGCGGGGAGGATCGCGTGGACTTCGCTAGAGGCCGGGCGCTTGCTCGGCTTGCGGTGTCGCACCGACGGAACCGAACGGTTGCGGATTTGAATCCGCATACGGTGAGAACTTCGATAATCCGATTATTGTATTTTAAATTTTGAAATGGGAACGGATCGTTGTAAATATTTTATTTTCCGCTGCATGAGCGATCCGGAGAAACCGAGAAAACCCAACAGTGGTATCAGAGCCAGGTTCCACTGTTTCTCGTCCCGTTTTGGTCTCCGAATTTAATATTTTCATGTATTATTCCATGTGCGAATTTGATCTATTTGTTGGATCCATGTTCATGAGATGAACACATATATTTAAGAATAATATGATTATTTTTATTTCTGCAAAATCGAATTTTTTTGGGGATATTTAGTGTTCTTCATAAGATGATGTCTTGGGGGTTTTCGGCTGGTTCATACTTGCTTCCCAAACGTTGGGAGGGCGAGTAGGGACTCCGGATCCCGAGTGGATAGTCACCACTATCCATTGGGAACCCTTGCTGGTGCCGGAGTCGCCTTGGAGGGCTCCGTAATCAAGCCCTAAGTTGGGTTTTTGAACTGTGAAAAATCTGATTTTATTGGCCTTCTAAAGGGGCTCGGCCTGCCTTGGATTAGATCCGGCCACCGCCGGCGATCCCGCCGGCGCCGGAGGTGTTGCCGGCGGGGCTGGGTGCCGCCGGGCGCCGCCGTCGGGCTTCACCTGCAACTGTTGCAGGTTAGGGCATTGAGGATAGGGCGTCGGGTTGAAGGAAGAGGCTGGCCAGCCCGAGCCGGTCGGACCGGCTGAACCGGCCAATCCATACAGCCCTAAGCGGCCTTGGGCCGCATGAGCCAGGGGCTCGGGCCCAGGCTCGATCTAGTTCGAGCCACAGCCGAGCCTTGGCTCAGCATGAGGGGCTGAGCCCTGTTTCCCTTTACTAAAACCTCCTATGTCCTATTAAACCCCTAATTCCTTATTAGCCCAAATGATTTAATGAGATTGGATTTTAATTGAAAATTTAAATTTTTATTCAATCTTATTTTATTGGGCTAATTATGATTTTGAATCATTATTTGATTAAATATTAGATCTTAACAATTAGGATTAATTATTGACTTAAGTGTTAATTTAATAATTAACTTAAGTTATCTAATTTTAAGAGTTAAAATTAGTGGTTGATGATTATTAATCTAATTATTAGATTATTAGTTATTAACATATATAATTGTTAATTATTTAGAGTTAGCTATTAATTTAAGAGTTAAATTAATAATTAATTCTAATGTCTGATTTAAATGTTAAATTAGTAGTCCTTGATTAATTATTGTTAGTCATTAATTTAATAGTTAAATTAATGATAACTTTAATTAACTAATCTAAGAGTTAGATTAATTAATTATTAATTAGTTAGTGTTAATTATTGGTTTAAGAGTTAAATTAATAATTAACATTAATTGGCTAATCTAAGTGTTAGATTAGTAGTTAATAATTAAATTTAGTTGATTATTAATTTAAGTGTTAAATTATTAATTAACTTTGTTGGACTAGTCTAAAAGTTAGATTAGTCATTAATAGTCTAATTGTTAGATTATTAATGGGGATTAATCTAAGTGTTAGATTATTAGAATTGTTCTAATTTGCATGGAATAATCTGGAATTATTAATTCAGAGTGTGTGCGCATGTGATGTGTGTTTAATGCTTTTAAATTTTGATTTAATTGCATGTTAAGTTAATAAAATGAGTTTTCAAAATTCAAACACCAATTTTGATTGGATCCCAACTTTTTGAAAGCCAAAATTATTTATTTTGAAAACTCATTTATTTTAGCCATGTGATGCGCTGAATCATGTGTGGGATGTTTAAAACACACCGTGGTCATGGATATGCACTTAATTTATTATTCATGTGATGAATGGATTGTGTGGATCGTGGATGTATGATGTTTATTAATTGTTAATAAATAGAGGTCTGCGCACCTCTCTCTCTCATACTCCGATGTATTTCTACCTCCCTCTCTCTCTTGTACTCGCCATAAGGCCTTCTTCAATTTACTTGTAAATTCTAGAATTTATTGTAATCTGATCGAGGCAACCGAGGAAGGAGCGAGGACGATCCACAGCTGCAACCAGGAAGGCGAAAAGATGGAGATCTCTAGCCTATGTGTTTGCAGGATATCTAATATAATTGTTGTGTTAGATTGTGTGTGCGTTTGACTGTTGGCTCCAGTCAAACCCACTGTGCTATCCATGACCACACTAATGACATGTATGAGATGCATTGTTTTCTTTTGATTATGAATTAAAGCAGGTTATAGTATTTAGTAAATATATACGATATACTTATATACTATCACCTAGGAGAGATCAAGATAAAAGTTATCTAAATACCCTCAGATAAATTCTAAGCCATAACGCGAGTAGTTGAGAACTTACCGCGTGGTCCACCATCATTATAGTCATAGGATTCGAATAACTTTAGACAGGTTTGTTGTGCTATCCATAAGGCCTACTTAATTAGGAGGAGAAACTGTGGCTATGACATTAGATGCCTATAGATCGGGGTAGAGGAACCATGTAGCTTTGTTGTGCTATCCACAAGGGCTGCATGCAAATATATGCTCGTCGCGTAACGATGGTTAGCTTAGACCAGAATTAGTGGTTTGTTGTGCTATCCACAAGGCTATTAAATCTCTGGAGACTGAAGCTATGATCAGATATTGCAAGGAGTTGCAAGTCCCATGAGTTGGGTGCTCTTTGATTGTATTACAGTTTGTTGTGCTATCCACAAGGCTGTAGTGCAAGTCATTGAGATTCTGATCCCCACTAGGAGACTGTCGGCGTCTCTTGTTCTGTATAACTGAGGGTTATACAGTCCGTCGAAAATTAGTGGTTGTTAAACTTGAACAAAATACCATGTCTTGTTTTAAATTTTAATAATTGAACATCTGCTAAATAGATTTTACTTATCTCATATAGGGAATTATGTCGTCGAATAACCTACTCCGTGGCATACTTGATGCCCTTTTGACTTACCTGATCTACTCGGATTGGTTCAGACTGAAGAATGTCTTCAGATCTGAGCACAATAACTTTGTCCCTGGAGCTGATCCTCCTGCTGAATCGGCATTGGATGCCCCTGAAGCAGAGATGACAGCTAACGATAATGGATCGAAGGACAAAGGCAAAAGAGTAGTGAAGGGTGACTGCTTCTACTATAAGCAGTATGGCCACTGGAAGAGGAACTGCAAGGAGTTCCTTAACGATAAAGCTCATGGAAGAGTGAAGCTGTCTGAAGTTTCAGATATCTATATGATAGATATCAACTTATCCGTTAGAGATTCCACATCTTGGGTATTAGATACCGGATGTGCTTCTCATATCTGCCATGATGTGCAGATGCCGACGAGTAAGCGCAAGCTGAGACAATGTGAGGTGGAATTGAGGCTAGAAAACGGTGCAAAAGTTACGGTGATTGCTGTTGGGACAGCAAACCTCAGGCTTCCATCGGGAGACACCTTACTATTAGAAGATTGTTATTATGTTCCTAGCATAATAAAGAACATCATATCAATATCTTGTTTGGACAAGATAGGATATAGGTTGACTATTGAGAATAGAAGTTGTTCGATTTATTATGGTAATAAATCAATAGCTTCAGCATCTTTAGTCAACGGTCTATATCTCTTAGATGTTTCTTATTACAATCTTCAAATTGATAATGCTCTTAAGAAGAGCAAGAATTGTGTGAACCAGGCCTACATGTGGCATTGTAGACTTGGGCACATTGGCGAAAGCAGGTTGCAAAAGTTGCACAAGCATGGTTACTTAACAGCATTCGATTATGAATCATTTGCAACATGTGAATCCTGTCTTATGGGAAAGATAGCTAAATCTCTATTTACTGGACATGGAGAACGTGCCAAGGACATTCTGGAACTAATACATTCGGATGTATGTGGTCCCATGTCTACCCAAGCCAAAGGTGGCTTTTCATACTTCATCACGTTCACCGATGACTTCTCAAGATTCGGCCATGTGTACTTAATGAAGTACAAGTCGGAAGCATTTGAGAAGTTCAAGGAGTTCAAGAATGAGGTAGAGAAGCAATTAGGAAAGAGTATTAAAGTTCTTCTATCAGATCGAGGAGGAGAATACTTGAGTACTAATTTCACACAATTCTTAAAGGATAATGGTATCCTTTCTCAGCTGACCTCTCCATATACACCACAGATGAATGGTGTATCAGAAAGGAGGAATCGCACCTTGTTGGACATGGTGCGATCCATGATGAGCTTTTCAGGATTACCAGTGTCCCTCTGGGGGTATGCTCTAGAGTCAGCAGCATACCTACTGAACAGAGTACCCAGCAAGTCTGTGGCCTCTACTCCATATGAGATATGGAAAGACAAGAAACCAGAATTTAAACATGTTAAAGTCTGGGGTTGTCCTGCTCATGTAAAGAGGCATGATCCAGACAAGCTGGAATCACGAACTGATAAATGCAGGTTTGTGGGATATCCAAAGGAAACCTTTGGATACTATTTTTACCATCCTGGTGAACAAAAGGTGTTTGTCACCAGGAAAGCTGTCTTTTTGGAAGAGGAATACCTTCTCCAGGAGGACAGTGGGAGTAAAATAGTACTGGAAGAGGTTCCAGATCCCCAAACAGCTACATTATCATCAGATGAGATATCAGTTCCTGAATCTGTTCAAGTACACACAGATGAGCCTCGTAGATCTGGTAGAATACCTAGACTACCCGAACGATATGTGGGACATATTGCTGAAGGTAAGTCTAAGGTAGAATATAATGAGGATGACGATCCGAAAACCTACCAAGAGGCCATAGAAGGCCCAGAAGCCGGGAAATGGAGAGAAGCCATGAACTCAGAAATCCAGTCCATGTACACCGACCAAGTTTGGAACTTGGAGGACTTGCCCGAGGGTATTGTACCCATCGGTTGCAAGTGGATCTTTAAGAGAAAGATCGGTGCTGATGGATGGATCGACACTTATAAGGTAAGGTTGATGGCAAAGGAATATCGTCAAAGACAAGGAATTGACTATGACGAGACTTTCTCACTAGTTGCCATGATAAAGTCGATCAGAGTTCTACTCGCCATTGCTGCACATTTTGATTATGAAATCTGGCAGATGGATAGAATACCCTATGCCTCTGCCATAGGATCTATCATGTATGCCATGCTATGTACACGGCCTGATGTTGTATTTGTTCTAAGTGTTACGAGCAGATTTCAGGGTGATCCAGGCGAAGAGCACTGGAAGGCAGTGAAATGTATCCTTAAGTACTTGAGAAGAACTAAGGATATGTTTCTTGTCTATGGAGGAGGTGACTTGAAACTACGAGGCTTTACTGACTCGAGTTTCCAGTCGGATCCAGATGATAGCAAGTCTACATCTGGATGCGTGTCTACTTTGAACGGAGGCGCAGTGTGCTGGAAGAGTTCCAAGCAAGTAACCACTGTAGATTTGACGACTGAAGCTGAGTACATCGCTGCAGCTGAAGCCGCCAAAGAAGCAGTGTGGTTGAAGAAATTCATCACCGACCTCGGCGTAGTTCCCAGCATCTCTGAGCCTGTTCCACTGTTGTGCGACAACAATGGAGCCATTGCACAAGCGAAAGAGCCGCGGTCTCATCAGAAATCGAAGCATATTCTGACGTGCTTTCACCTTATCAGAGAGATCATATCCAGAGGAGATGTAGTAGTGGAAAGAGTTCCATCCGTCGACAATATAGCAGATCCATTGACAAAGCCGTTGGCTCAAATTGTGTTTGAGCGTCACCTAGAGTCTATGGGCTTATTGTATAACGATGATTGGCTTTAGTCCAAGTGGGAGATTGTTAGTTTAGGTGGCCTACAAGCCAATCTGACTATGTAAATCTAGTTCATTTTATTAATATAATGGCATAATATTCATTATGTGTAAATCACATTAATTATCGTTTCATAATGAAGTCTGTGAATATGTGCTATAGTGATCATATTATGATGAGATCATACTAATGAGACTGATCACTTAAACATACATATTCTTAATTGTTCCTAGTCGGAGGATATCCGAGAAGGACATCGGATATCCGGTTAGACTAGTACAGATTACTCCTGCTCATATGATGAGGGTGACTGATCTCATAAGTGACTTGTGTGGAGACACTAAGGCGAATCTGTAGGTGCCCATTGGAGAATGAGTTCACTGAACTGATCCGACTGAATCGCTGGATGGTATTGTACCTCACTGTCAACCAGCTTGATTCTATTGTCGCAGTTGCGTGGATAGTCCTCGGACTTGAGACACCAAGGACACCTTGGCGGTGGACTTCTGTGCTTTGACCTTGGTTTACGAATCTCTAGCCACGGGATTCTAATACGCCAAGGATTGGGTACAGCGGAATACCGTCGAAGGGAATTGTGTGTCAATAAGGAATCATTCGCTCTCGGTACTTAGAGAGAGAATGCTCTAGGAAGGATGCGCGAAAGTCCCTGGCCAGGGCGGATGATAATATCAGGAAATGAGTTTTCCGATATTCATCAGTGGCATCCAATCCAAGTGAGTCGACCGGTTAAGGTTTGACAGCTCGCCATACCCTGAGTTGACTCGAGAGCATTGTACGAATGAAGGATTATATCTACGCGGTAACTGTCGGCGGAAAGGTTCCAAGAGTGGGTTACTTACCCCAAATACCTTCCGGGTTCACGCGGTGTTGCTTGGCACCCAACGTGATCGGAAGCCCGGTCAGATTCGATGTGCGACATCAATTCGATTGATTAATTGATTAATAAAGGGTTATTAATTGATTAATAAAGCCAGTGAGGAGTCACTGGGCTTGTTGGGCCATTAACTGGACTGGTACTTGGGCCTAGAGGGTCACACGCACATGATTCTCAAGGCGATGGATAAATAAGTGGGTTTTATATAAACCGGGGGTTTTAATGAAAAACCGCGCGGTTAGTATAAAACATAGCGAACGGGCTGAGCAGGCCAAGCTGCTGCGAACCCTAGCCGCCCCTCCTCAGTTTCTCTCTCTCTCTGGCGTCCAGACAGATCCAGATCTGCTCCGCCGCTTCTCCGAATCCCGTTCGACGGGAAATCGTCCGCACGTTGCGGCGATCGTTGCAGCGACCGGCGGAGGTTTCGTGGGCTGCGAAGAACGAGGAACGCGAGGATATCCGTCGCGGGGAGGATCGCGTGGACTTCGCTAGAGGCCGGGCGCTTGCGCGGCTTGCGGTGTCGCACCGACGGAACCGAACGGTTGCGGATTCGAATCCGCACACGGTGAGAACTTCGATAATCCGATTATCGTATTTTAGATTTCGAAACGGGAACGGATCGCTGTAAATATTTTATTTTCCGCTGCGTGAGCGATCCGGAGAAACCGAGAAAACCCAACATCATCAATATAAGACTTAACCAGGTAGGCTCTAGTCGAGGACTATTAATGCCCCAAATCGGCTTAGGTGTGCATATAGGACTCCTGGGGAGTTCAGCAAGGGAAGTTTCAAAATCCAAAAACTCACACATTTCAAAATTAAAAAAAAAATCACATATTTTGAAATCTTAACAAAAATCACATATTTCAAAAAAAAAATGCATCTACATGAATGCTTGTTATTCTGTACATAGATTTGCATATGCATGATTCCATGTCGCTTGTTATTCTGTACATAGATTTGCATATGCATGATTCCATGTCGCATGTTTCTTTACTTTCTCATGTGTGTTTAATAAGACAAGGTCCTTTGACTCATCGCCAAGGCTAGAATGGTGTTCATTATTTTTTCTAAGCAAGGGGTAAAAATAAACTATGTAAATAACTTTTTCTTAGTGTTTATGTGCAGGAGAAAGAATGGTCCTATCAGAGGAAATTTGCAGCTACTTAAATCTGAACATGGTAGGAAGGAAGCACGAGGATCCTACCTAGCAAGATTCACATTTATTTTATGTCTAGATGAGGATAGAGGTAAACATCTACACACAAGAGTCTTTCCGAATGAAAAAGATCACAAAATTTGCTTAAGACCGTCAAACTACCAGGTAGATGGCCTTCTGATGCATCAAACGGCCACCAGTTTGGCCTTCTGATGGAACCATCAGACAGCCAGATCGATGGCCTTCTGATGCATCAGACGGCCACCAGTTTGGCCTTCTGACAAAAACAATTTCAAAAAAATTATAAAAAATATGAAAATTAAAAGAAATTAAAAAAATGTGTGCTTCTTACTTTTATTGCTGATATGATGATCTAACATCTGATTTTGCAGGAAGAAGAAGATTGAAGAGTCTATATTAGTTTAGAAAACTGGAGGCTAATGACTTACAACACATAAACCCAGAGTTCCCCTTTAACAAAAATGATGATGGGTTTATGAGGTTTAAGTTATATGACCAGCCTAAAATAAATCCTCCAGAGTCTTACATTAGATAGGCTTTTTTACTTTTAAACCCAGCATGCATCATTCATTCTTTGTACATGCCATTGCAGAGGAGGGTAGGGCCTTGTCGCCCTGTAGTTAGATAATGCAACTCTGGAAATTTTTATTGTCTACATAATGTTTTGATCGAGTCTGGGAATGTATCTTCTTCCCTTTTGATTGTCATCCCTTGAACCCCTTCGACCGGACAAGCGTCCTAGAGTGTGTCGGAGTCTCGCGGCGATTGCCACATGACCTCCTAGGTTGTGGTTTCTGCGTACACCATTATTTCCCTCCATCATTCTTAGCTTGCATCACCATATTGTCAAACTTTAAGCAGGTTCCCTATCCAGTGGATTGCTCCAAAATAGGGTGTAGTGTTCGTATCATCCACTTATCAGTCTGCCATGCTCCCTTGCAAAAAGGATGCCACGGAGGGGCAGCTGTAGACACCTAATTTTGGCCCATTCCATAGACCAATTTGAACTTTATTTGTGTTAGCGGGCCTTTATGTTGACTCATTTTGTCCTTTTCCCACTAATTTGGACCCTTTAAAACTTAGATCTTAATCTTTTTAACTTTTTTTTGTCATCCTTGATGAGTGTATCAGAAGGCAAAATCGATGGACGTCTGATGGATCAGAAGGCCAAAGCAGATGACCAGGTAGCTAGCCTTCTGATGCGTCAGGCCGTCTGATGTATTTGTCATAGAACTTTTATATTTAAAAAGGTGCATGGTTTCAAAACCATCTTTGACTATTTTAAGGTCCTCCATTTTATTTTTTTAATGCATTTGGATTTTTAAAAATTCACTTTTTAAACCTTTTTGACCCATTTTTGGGTGCATTAGAAGGCTAGCTCGATGGCCGTCTAATGCATTAGACGGCCACCTACCTGGCCTTCTGTTTACATCAGACGGCCAGGATGTATCAGACGGCCACCTACCTGGCCGTCTGACAGAGTTGTTGTAGAGTTATCCCCAATCTTCATGTGCGTCATTCTCCTAGGTTTTTGACCATTTTTCCCGCATTTTTTCACTCTAGTGGATTGGGATGAAAGTGATTTAGGGCTTAGGTGGTAATTTTTTATTAGATTTTGGCGTAGGGTTTGTTTAGGAGCCCTCTTTCTATTCGTCTTCATCCTTATCCATTTGCTCACGAAGGAGGGGGTTCCTAGGGTTTTAGCTCTACCCCCTTGACCTATTTAACATCTCCTACACCTTGGGGACGGGGCGAAGAGGGTCCACTAGGGTTAGGGTATCATTTTCCACCAAAAGAGAGAGAAAAGAGGTGCTTCAGAGCCTAATATTAGACCTCTCCTTTAGAGTTCGTGGGAAGGGACGACCTTGGAGTCTTGAAGGTTCCATGAAGGAGGAACGCGCCATCAACCTTATGCCCATGCAACACTCTCTTCAATGTCAAAAGGGAACCATACTCTCCTCTCATTTCATCTTTTTCATCACTTTTTCATAGTCCTATGCATGCATGCATATGTCCTCGGATTTTGTTCATGTTTAGATTCCATTTGCACACACATGCACTCATGATTAGGTACCTTAGGTCTTTTCTTGGAGGTTTACTTTGATCCAAAACACCAAAAACGGGAAGGTAGGTAGCCATAACACTTAGTCACTCATCCTTCTCACCCACACATCTGGTAAGCTCACCTCTAATTGACATATTTTTAGCTTAATGAATGGATACTATACTAATTAAGAGTCTAATGGGTGTTTTGATTTGTAGTTAATTTGTAGGAAATCAAGGCATGAGGCTTCATCTCCTTGACCGGCCGAGAGGAAGGGAGTGTGGATTACAAATTCCGCTACACAAAAAGAGGTCTTGGAGTGCCATTCGCGATCAAGGTAGTCCCTCTGGGTTAAGGTAAATCACCCTGGCGATCACCATTTCGTTCTTAGTGTCTTAGTTCATCAACTTCCTTATCTTTCATTTTGACATTTATATCATTATTTCACTATTTCAATTCTGGGTTCGTAGCCATGGAGGTCGGTCTCCATTATTTCATTATCTCATTATTTTGACATTTCTGTCATTTTCGGTACCTACAGATAGTTCTCCAAACTTTTCGAGAGCATCAATTGTTTGCAAAGTTTAGTAAATGTAAATTTTGGCTTGACAAGGTCCAATTTCTAGGACACGTAATTCCTAAAGATGGTATTGCAGTTCATCTTGAGAAGGTGAAGGTTGTACTTGACTGGGAGACTCCAAGAGCCCCAACAGAAATCAGAAGTTTTCTTGGTTTGGTAGGTTATTATTGCAAGTTCATTGAGGGATTCTCAAGGATTGAGGCATCAATGACTAAGTTGACAAGAAAAGGGGTCAAGTTTGTATAACGCTTGTGAGAGTAGCTTCCAAGAGCTAAAGAGGAAGTTGACATGTGCTCCTGTCCTTGCATTACCTAAGGTGATAGGTGGCTATGTTGTCTATACCGATGCATCTCGCCAACGATTTGGGTGCGTGTTGATGCAGAATGATAAGGTCACTGCCTATGCTTCTCGGCAGTTAAAAGAGAATGAGTTGAACTACCCCGCACATGATTTAGAATTTGCAGCGGTAGTCCATGCTTTGAAGATCTGGTGGCATTACTTGTGTGGAGAATCTTTTGAAGTCTTTATAGATCACGAAAGTTTGTAGTACCTTTTCACTCAGAAGAAGCTAAATCTAAGACAGAGAAGATGGTTAGAGTTCCTTAAAGACTATGAGTTCTCCCTTCAGTATCATTCAGGTAGGGCAAATGTAGTGGTAGATGCCCTTAGTAGGAAGAAATTGATGTCAGTATAGTTGAGAAGGATGTGGAGGAATTTGGCGGAGGTGGCAAAGTTTGATCTAAGAATGATGCAAGGAAGGTCCAACATATTTCTGAGTCAGTTGGTAATCCATTTAGCTCTTGGCATCGAATTATGGCAGCACAGAAAAATGATCAGCAAATACAAGATTTGATTGGGAAGCCAAATCTCACTCAAAGAGCTGATGGGGCTCTGATTTTCAAGGGCACAATGATAGTTCCAATTTGGTTGAAGCAAGAAGTGTTAGATGAAGCTCACAGATCTAAGTACACTATTCACCCTGGTAGTACCAAGATGCACCAAGATTTAAAGAGAAGCTTCTAGTGGGTTGGCAAGAAGAGGGATGTAGAAGAATTTGTCTCTAGATGTCTCACATGCCAGTAAGTTAAGGCTGAGCATCAAAAGCCGGTAGGTTATTTGCAGCCTCTGGAGATCCCACAGTAGAAGTGGGAGGACTTAACAATGGACTTTGTTGTAGGTATGCCACGAACTAGAAGGCAGCATGATACTAATTGGATAGTGGTTGATCGGCTCACTAAATCATCTCATTTTCCACTAATTAAACAGTCCCAGTTGTAGAGACCTTGGCACAACTGTACATTGATGAGATTGTAAAGCTCCATGAAATTCCCAAAACCATTGTAAGGGATTCGAGATTCACATTACGAGTTTGGAAGAGTATGCAATATGCTTTGGGAATTCAATTGAGATTTAGTTCAGCATTTCATCCTCAAACGGATGGCCAGTCAGAGCGGACCATTCAAACATTGGAGGATATGTTTAGGGCATGCTGTCTTGATTGGAAGGACAGTTAGGACCGGCACTGGACTTTCGTAGAATTCGCCTATAATAATAGTTACCATTCTTGTAGGTATGGCTTCATTTGTGGCGCTGTATGGTCGACCTTGTAGATCCCCACTGTGTTGGCATGAGAATAATGATGATAGAATAGTGGAGCCAGAAGCAATTCAGGATTGTACTAAGAAGATCAAGACTATCAGGTAGCGGTTATTAGTAGCCCAGAACCGACAAATGCAATATGCTCATAACCGGAGGAGAGATCTGGAGTTTGCAGAGCATGAACATGTGTTCTTAAAAGTCTCTTCTACTCGAGGTATGATTTGGTTTGTAGGGCCATTTCAGATTTTGGCTTGGGTGGGCAGAGTAGCTTACTAGTTAGTGTTGCCATTTCATATATCAATGTTGAGAAAGTATGTGTATGACTTGACTCATGTAATTGATCACACTGCATTGGAAATTAAACAGATTGGACATTTGAAGCAGAGCTTATTCGTATTCTAGATCGAAAGGTGCGGGAATTAAGGTCAAAGAGCATTCCCATGGTGAAGGTGTTATGACGTCATCACTCAATGGAAGAGGCTACATGGGAATTAAAGGAAAAGATGCAGGTAAAGTATTTAGAACTATTTAGGAGAGAATATTTCAATTTTGAGGACAAAACTATTTTAAGGAGGAGAGTATATATAACATTTGACTATTAATATGTAATTAATATAATTATGTTATTAATTAATTTTATGCTAATATTGTTATGTATATTAAGATATTCACTAAGATTAAACTTGCTTGGTTAAATCCCATAGAATAATAAGATATGATCAATTATGATAGAAAACTTAGTGTAAATTATAATCGGATTTAGATTAGAAGGGTTAATTAGAGATTAAGGATAAATATGCAATTATTAAAAGTAGGATGATCATTTGATGAATAATCAATTTATATAGTAAAAAAAAACTATAGTTAGAAATTTGTAATTTATTAATTATTTTTTTCTCCTAGAAATACTAGTATTATATTAGATAGTGGTAGTATAGTAGGAATTGGTTGAAATGTTAAGGTGTATTCTAGGAATCAAAATAGTGAGGGGATAGGAACCGATTCAAAATTTTGCCCAAATGGGTATTAACCTTGGTTAAAGTTACTAAGCATGGTAAAGTTAGTGTAACTTGGATGATTGGAAATAGTAGATTTAAACTCATCTAACTAACCATGGTGAGACAAACTAAACCTTTCCTATTTAACAGACCCTAACTTGGGTTTTTGGCCATGGTTTGCCATTTCCTCTAGAGCAAAATGTGGGAGGAGCAGCTATGGAGGTGTTGAAAGGGTTAGCCTTGAGGGTCATTTGGGTTCTCGAAGAAGGTAGCTAGTTAATCATAAGTAATAAGTAACTTTTTACTTTTTTTTAATTTATCTTCAAATTATATGTTTCTATGAAGATCTTAAGTGTGAAATAGTTGAATGATGTAGGGATTTAAGTTTTTAAAAGTCTAGAATAAGTTAAGTATAGTAAGATTAAATTTCACTAACACAATTTTTTTTTCTGTAACTCTTGTGACAACATGGTAATCTACAATGTTTTATAATTTTATTTTCCACAGAATATGAATTTTTTTTTACATAACTCCTACATGCATGGGCATCTCTAGAAATATTTTCATAAGTTTTCATGTTCAAATGATGATGCTTCTTGTTTGTGTAAGACGGTGTGATTTGTATATATAGTTTTCTGACTTTACTTGATAGCATGTTAGAACGTGAACTTTAGTAATTTATATATTTTAAAAAATAATTTTTAATTTTTATGACACAATAGTTGTATTATATATATCTTCAGAAAAAGTTTCATGAATTTTGATATTCATATGATGATACTTCTAGGTCGGGTGACAGGGTGTGGTTTGTACATACATTTTTTTGACTTCATTTGATAGTATGTTAGAACGTGAATTTTAATAATTTATATGTTTTATAAAATGATCTGAAATTTTTATGAAATAATATTTGTATTATTATACATCTCCATAAAAAGTTTCAAGAATGTTGATGTTCATATAATAATGCTTCCTTGTCTATGTAGCAGCGTTCATATTCCATTTTGATGTTTTGGAAACTCTGGGATAGTGCCCTGATGTCTTATTTTCTGCTATCTTTGTGGAGGGCCATTTATGCCCAAACGTTTACAGGTTATGCCTAATATAAATTAATATAATATCTAAAATTTTCATGATTTCTAGAAGTACTTTTGCACTTGAATAAAATCAATTGTTTAATGTAGGCAGATTACTTATGTAGGAGATTTCTGATTACCTATATGTGTTGCTTGAGTTTATAACAAGTTGTACTTTAATTCAAATTGGAACTTGATTTATTTAACTTTTTAATAATAATTTGGACATATTCATAGTTCATTAACTCTAGGAATAAAAGCCACTGCAGTGGTTAATCATTTTCGTATGTACATGTTGTTGTAGTTACATAACATATTCCATTTCAACATATGTTGGCATTTGATTTCTTAGCATTTTAAGTAGAAATTAGACATAATTCCAACAACATACGATTCAATTTATGACGATAAAAATATCGTATTGTATCTATACATAGACATTAAATAGAAGTTTTATCTCATAGTTGCATTAACTTTAATGAAGCATGCCGATTGGACATAGCCGCTATTTGAGAGTAGTCATAGAAAAATAGTGGTAACGTCCCCACCAGGACCAATCTATTATGGGGCTACGTGCTACACCTAAAAAGGTAGGAGCCACCTCCATAGCCCGTTAGCTTTGTTACCCGGGGGCCACGGGTAGAAATCCTTTGTTAAGGTGGGGTGACGACCCTCGGGGTACTGCTACGCTCATGAATTGGCTCCATACATACCTAGGAGCTCAGTTTCTATATTTTATTTCTGGCTCATAGTGGCGGTTGGATGAGTGTCCGGGCACCTCTATAATAAGTGAGAACTTATGGTCTGAAAAATTATATCTTGCAATCTACACGTCATTTCAGTAGATCAACATAAAAATCTTAAATTCTATATCTTGTTCTGTATTCTAGCCCTGTTCATATTGATAAGCTTGTGTAGCTTTGTTCAGAGTTGGCATTTTATTATGGATCATGCATCTAAATTTCCTTATTGGCATACCATGCTGATTCACATATGTATTAAGTGATAGCTTTATTTTCTGTCATGTTTAATGTTCTTATGCAATGTACATATTATGCTTTAGTTATTTTATTTGGCAAATTCTTATCCGGGAAGCCCCATCTGCCTACTGAGTTGCCATTTATTCAGGAGTCATGCCTATTTTTTAGGTGATCGGACAGAGGGAGCAACATAGTGAGTTTAGAGTGGGGTCACTCAGGGTTTGAGTACAACGATTTCTCTTTTTGGATGATCCTGGAGGACTGAATCATATATATAATTATGCTTTTATTTTAGTTGGAATGTATAATGAAGATCCTGACATGTAAAAATGACAATCTACTATGCATCGCTTTGGTATAATGTTGTGAATGGTGGAATTTTCGTAGTATTTAGATTTCTCTTACGAATTTTTATACTGTGCTTCTATTTGAAATGTAGTATCCCCTACCAATTATTTGTTCTGAGGGGTCTTTTCCCCCGTTGTACTTTGGTCATCCCTGTAATTATCTTGTACATTACGGATGACTGGGCCGAGACGTGACACTAAACTCGGACCATTTATTTGCAGTAACTTTTCATGCATAGATCTTGGGGTATAATCTCCGAATGGTGGGTGAAACACAATAAAATCCCAATTAGGCTCTAATACCATAATCTGTCATGCCTTGGCCCGGTAATCCGTAATGTAAAAGATAATTATAGGGATGGCCAAAGAGCAACAGGGGGAAAAAATCCCTCAGAATAGATAATTGGGAGGATATTATGTTTCAAATGGAAGTGTAATAAAAAAATTTGTAAGGGAAATCTATATACTAAAGAAGATTTCCACCATTCACAACATTATACCGAAGCGCAGCATAGTAGATTGTCATTTTACATGCCAGGATCTTCAATGTACATTTCAACTAAAATAAAAGCATAAGTACATACATGATTTAGTCCTCTAGGCTGGCCCAAAAAGCGATATCATCCTGCGCGAACCCTGAGTAACCTCGCTCCAAACTCACTCTATTGCTCCCTCTATCCGATCACCTAAAAAATAGGTGTGAGTCCCAAAGAAACGGAAACTCAATAGGTAGATGAGGCTGCCCTTATAAGAATTTGTCGAATAAAATAACTGAAGCAAAATATGTACATTGCATAAGAACATTAAATACGGCAGAAAATAAAACTACCACATAATACATATATGAATCAGAATGGCATGCCAACAAGGAAATTGAGATGTATGATTCATAATAAAATGCCAACTCTGAACAAAACTACATAAGCTTATCAATATATGATTAGGGCCAGAATATAGAACATAATACAGAATTTAAGATTTTTAAACTTATTTATTAAACTGACATATAGATTACAAGATATCATTTTTTTCAGACCATAGGTTCCAAATGCCACTATGAGCCATAAACAGAATATAGAAACCGACCTCCTAGGCACGTACAAAGCCAAGTCATGGGCGTAGCGTTACCCCAACGGTCGTCACCCCACCTTAACAAAGGATTTCTACCCGCCGCCCTCGGGTAACAGAGCTAATGGGTTCTAGAGGTGGGTCTTACCATTTTAGGTGTAGCACACAACCTCATAATAGATGGGTCCTGATGGAGATATTACCACCATTTCCCTAAGACTATTCTCAAATAGCAGCTATGTTTGATCAGCAGGCTCATTAAAGTTAATACAACTATGAGATAAAACTTCTATTTAATGTTTATGTATAGATGCAATACAATATGTTTACCATCAAAAATTGAATCATGTGGTGCTGGAATTATGCCTAATTTCTACTTAAAATGCTAAGAAATCAAATGCCAACATGTGCTGAAATGGAATATGTTATGTAATTACAACAACATGTACATTTGAAAATGATTAACCACTTTAGTGACTTTCTTCCTGGAGTTAATAAATGAAGAATATGCCCAAATCATAGTTAAAAAGCCGAATAAATCAAGTTTCAATTTGAATTAAAATACAACTTGTTATAAACTCAGGCAACACATATAGGTAATAAAAAATCTCCTATAGAAATAATCTACCTACATTTAAAACACTGATTTTATTCATGCACAAAACTACTTACGAAAATCCTGAAAATTTCACATATTATATTAATTCATATTAGGTATAACCTGTAAATGTTTGGGCTCAAATGGCCCTCCACAAACATAGCAGAAAATAAAACATTAAGGTACTATCCTTGAGTTACCAAAACATCAGAGTGTAATATGAACCCTGCTACACAACCAGGAAGTATTATCGTATGAATATGAAAATTCTTGAAATTTTTTGTGGAGTAGTAATATGCAACTATTATATCATAACCATTTCACATTATTTATGTGAAACATATAAATTACTAAAATCCATGTTCTAACATATTACGAAATGAAGTTAGAAAGTTGTATCTACAAATCACACCATATTATCCGACCTGGAAGCATCATTATATGAAGATGAAAATATATGAAACTTTTTTTGAATATGTGTAATAACGTAAGTATTATGTCATAAAAATTTCAGATTATTTTCTAAAATATATAAAGTACTAGAATTTATGTTCTAACATACTATCAAATGAAGTCAGAAAACTATACCTACCAATCACACTTTGTTACACGACCTAGAAGCAACACCATATGAACATAAAAATTTATGAAACTTTTTCTGGAGATTTCAAAGCATGCAAGAGTTATATCATAAGAATTTCATAATTTTTATATAAGAAATGCAATCATAAAAATTTGTAGATTGTTGTGCTGTCACAAGAGCTACAAAAAACAATCTGGGTTGCAGAAATTTAACTCTTATTATACTTAACCTATTCTAGGCTTTTAAAAATTTAAATCCCTACATCATTCAATTATTTCACACTTGAGAACTTCATATAAACATACAATTTAAAGATAGATAAAGAAAACTATAATAGTTACTTATTACTTATGATTAACTAGGCTAAACCCTTATGAAATTAGCACCCATACTACCTACCTTCTTAAAGAACCCAAAGAACCCTCAAGGCTGGCCTTCCAACTCCTTCCCCAGCTCCTCCCATGTTTTACTCCAAAAGGAAATGGTGAACTATGGCCTGAAACCCAAGTTAGGGTCTTTTAAATAGGAAGGGTTTAATTAGTCCCTCTATGGCTAGTTAGATGGGTTAAAAGCTACTATTTCACACCCCATCCAAGTTAGTGACTTACGAAGCCCACTAACATTAACCAAGGTTAATACCCACCAAATTGGGCAGAAATTGGAGTAAGTTCCCTCCCCTCATTAAACTTTTTCCTAGAATACCCCTTAACATTTTAATAAATTCGCACTACACAACCACTATCTAATATAATACTAATAATTCTAAGAGAAGCACTAAATAATAAATTAAAAAAAATTAACTATAGATTTTTTGTTTACTATATAAATGAATTATTCATCAAATGATCATCCAACTATTAATAATTGTAGATTTACCTTTAACCTCCAATTAACCCTTCTAATCTAAATCCGATTATGATTTACACTAAGCTTTCTATCACAATTAATCACATCTAATTATTCTATAGGATTTAACCAAGCAAGTTTAATCTTAGTGACTATCTTAACATACATATTGATATTAGTTCAAAATTTAATTAATAACATAATTATACTAATTACATATTAATAGTCGAATGTTACAATTTTCTACCTTCTGTTGTTGACCCCGATTCACTTTCCAAAGACTGTTAGTGAGGATGGGGGCCATTTGGTTGGGGTGCTCTGGTAACGGATTTTGGACAATGCCTATGTTCGGCTGCTATGGTGCCGCTTGCTGGGCAAGTGCTCTCTGAACTTGCTGTTGCGGTTGTTGTTGTTGTTGTTGTTATTGTGGCCTCTTGGCTTCAAATCGTGATGTACTTATGCATCTCCTCCCAATCAATCTCACCTTGATCATTGAGATCATAGATGTAGTTCCGAAACTGGAAACATGCATCAATCGTGTGCCCAAACTGGTGATGTAACACACAATAACGGGACGTATCAACATTCTATAGCCAGATGGTCGTTTCCTTTGGCAGTAATAGGGCATTGGCTGCCATGAGAGCCTTAAAAATGTTGGAGTGGGATTCTGAGAGTGGTAAATATTGGGCTCTCTTAGGACCAGGAGGTTTCCTTAGTTGGGAGTACTCAGTAGGTGGGGATACTTAGTTATAGCTTGGTTGCTAACGATACTGATTGAAAGTAGGTTGAGTGGGGTGTTGCTACTAGGGCCTGAAACCTTGCGGCTTATGGGGCCGCTTGTTGTTATAGGGTGGTGGTTGGTTCTGTAAGGATCTCTTGTTTCTCCGGATCGTAAAATGCAGCGGAATAAAATTAATCTATTTGCGATTCGTTTCCCGTTTCGAAAATACTATAACCGAATTAGAACGGTAATCGGACATTACCGTGCGTGGATTCGGATCTGCGTCCGAATGGCTCTGTCGGTGTCACACCGCTAGCCGCGTAAGTGCCCGGCCTCTAGCGAAGTCCACGCGATCTTCCTCGCGGTCGATATCCTCACGTTCCTCGCTCGTTGCAGCCCTTGAATCCTTCGTCGTTCGCCACCGCGACGCGTGGTCGATTTCCTGTCGAACGGGAGTCGGAGAAGTGGTAGAGCAATCCCGGAGATCAAAACCGGCGTGGGGCGCCAGAGAGAGAGAGAGAGGAGGGGGAGACTAAAGTTAGCAGCAGCCTAGCCTGCTCAGCCCGTTCGCTACATTTTATAATAACCGCACAGTTTTTTATAAAAACACCCGGTTTATATAAAACCTTCTTATTTATCCATCGCCTTGAGAATCATTTGCGTATGACCATCTAGGCCCAATAACCAGTCCGGTTAATGGCCCAATAAGCCCAGTGACTCCTCTATGACCTGATTAATCAATTAATAACTCATATAAATTAATTAATCAATTTAATCAATATCGCACATCAAATTCGATCGGGCCTCTGATCATGTTGGATGCCAAGTAACACCGTATGAACCCAGAAGGTATCAGGGTTAAGTAACCCACTCTTAGAATATTTCCGCCGATAGTTACCGCATGGATATAATCCTTCACTCGTACAATGCTCTCGAGTCAACTCAGGGTATGATATACTGTCAAACCCTAACCGGTCGACTCACTTGGATCGGATGTTGTCGTATAATATCGGAAAACTCCTTTCCCGATATTATCGTCCGCCCTAACCAGGGACTTCCGTGCATCATTCCTAGAGCATTCTCTCTCTAAGTACCGAGAGCGAATGATTCCTTATTGACACTCAATTTCCTTCGGTATTCCGTTGTACCCGATCCTTAGTAGTTTAGAATCCCATGGTTACAGATTCATAAACCAAGGTCAAAGCATAGAAGTCCACTGACAAGGTGTCCTTGGTGTCTTAGGTTTGAAGACCATCTACGCAACTGCGACAATAGAATCTAGCTGGTTGACAGTAAGGTACTATACCATTCAGCGATTCATTCAGATCAATTCAGTGAACACATTCTCTAATGAGCACCTACAGATTCGCCTTAGTGTCTCCACACAAGTGGTTATGAGATCAGTCACCCTTATCGTATGAGCATGAGTAATATGTACTAGTCTAACCGGATATCTGATGTCCTTCTCGGATATCCTCCGACTAGGAACTATTAAGAATATGTATGTTTAAGTGATCAGTCTCACTAGTATGATCTCATCATAATCTGATCACTATCGCACATATTCATGGACTTCATTATGAGACGATAATAATACGAATTTACACATAATGAATAATGTCATTATATTAATCAATGAATGAGATTACAAAGTCATATTGGCTTGTAGGCCACCTAAGACTAACAATCTCCTACTTGGACAAAAGCCAATCACCTTTATGCACTAAACCTATAGACTCTAGGGACACTCAAACACATTTTGAGCCAACGGCTTTGTCAGTGGATTTGCTACATTGTCGACAGATGGATCTCTTTCCACCACTACATCTCCTCTGGATATGATCTATCTGATGAGATTAAAGTGCCTCAGAATATACTTCGATTTCTGATGAGACCGCGGCTCTTTCGCTTGTGCAATAGCTTCATTGTTGTCGCACAACAGCGGAACTGGTTCAGAGATGCTGGGAACTACGCCGAGCTCGGTGATGAATTTCTTCAACCATATTGTTTCCTTGGCGGCTTCAGCTGTAGTGATGTACTCAGCTTTAGTCGTCAAATCTGCAGTAGATGCTTGCTTGGAACTCTTCCAGCACACTGCGCCTCCGTTTAAAGTAAACACAAATCAAGATGTAGACTTGCTATCATATAGATCTGATTGGAAAATCGAATCAGTATAGCCTCATAGTTTCAAGTCACCTCCTCCATAGACAAGAAACATATCCTTAGTTCTTCTTAAGTACTTAAGGATACATTTCACTGTCTTCCAGTACTCTTCGCCTGGATCAGCCTGAAATATACTTGTATCACTTAGAGCAAATGTAACATCAGGCCGTATACATAGTATGGCATATATGATAGATCCTATGACAGAGGCATAGGGTACTCTATCCATGACTGCCCTCTCATAAGGAGTCTTAGGAGACTGTTCATTTGAGAGATTAATTCCATGTCTCATCGGTATGAGACCTCTCTTGGAATTTTCCATGCCAAACTTTTTGACTATTGTATCTATATATAAAGATTGGGTCATTCCAAGTATCCTCTTTGATTTATCTCTATAGATTCGTATTCCCAATACGTAGGATGCTTCTCCCAAATCCTTCATGGAGAAGTTTATCGAAAGCTAGATCTTTACAGATGACATCATAGCTACGTCATTCCCAATGAGTAGTATGTCATCTACGTAAAGAACTAGGAAAGTGACTGCACTCCCACTGGTCTTCTTGTACACACAAGGCTCATCTTCATTCTTAATGAAGTCATAAGACTTGACAGTCTTGTCAAATCTTATGTTCCAGCTCCGGCAAGCTTGCTTCAGTCCATAAATGGACCTCTGAAGCTTGCACACTCTATCTGGAAACTCTTTGGATGTGAAACCTTCTGGTTGTATCATATACACCTCTTCCTCAAGGTTATTGTTGAGGAAGGCAATCTTCACATCCATCCGCCAGATCTCGTAATCGTAGTGTGCAACTATGGCAAGTAGAACTCTGATCGACTTTATCATGGCTACTGGTGAGAAAGTCTCGTCATAGTCAATTCCTTACCTTTGATGATATCCCTTTGCCACCAATCTTGCCTTATAAGTGTCGATCCATCCATCAGCACCGATCTTTCTTTTAAAGATCCACTTGCACCCAATGGGTACAATACCCTCGGGCAAGTCCTCCAAATTCCAAACTTGGTTGGTGTATATGGACTGGATTTCTGAGTTTATGGTTCTTGTCATTTCCTAGCTTCTGGGCCTTCTATGGCCTCTTGGTGGGATTTAGGATAATCATCTCATTATATTCTATCTTAGACTCTCCTTCAGCAATATGTCCCACAATATCGTTCGGGTAGTCTAGGTACTCTGCCAGATCTACGAGGCTCATCTGTGTGTACCTGAACATATTCAAGAACAAATATCGCATCCGATGATTTGCAGCTGTTTGGGGATCTAAAATCTCTTCTAAAACTATTTTACTCCCACTGTTCTCTTGAAAAAAAAAATATTCCTCTTCTAGAAAGACAACTTTCCTGACGACAAACACCTTTTGTTCACCAGGATGGTAAAAATAGTATCTAAAGGTCTAATTTGGATATCCCACAAACCTGCATTTATCAGTTCGTGATTCCAGCTTGTCTGGATCATGCCTCTTTACATGAGCAGGACAACCCCAGACTTTAACATGTTTAAATTCTGGTTTCCTGCCTTTCCATATCTCATATAGAGGAGAGGCCACAGACTTGTTGGGTACTCTGTTTAGTAGGTATGCTGCTGACTCTCGAGCATACTCCTAGAGGGACACTGGTAATCCTGAAAAGCTCATCATGGATTGCATCACGTCCAACAAGGTGCGATTCCTCCTTTCTGATACACCATTCATCTATGGTGTATATGGAGGGGTTAGCTGAGAAAATATACCATTATCTTTTAAGAATTGTGTGAAATTAGTACTCAAGTATTCTCTTCCTCGATCTGATCGAAGATCTTTAATACTCTTTCCTAATTGCTTCTCTACCTCATTCTTGAACTCCTTGAACTTCTCTAATGCTTCCGACTTGTACTTTATTAAGTACACATAGCCGAATCTTGAGAAGTCTTAAGTGAACGTGATGAAGTATGAGAAGCCACCTTTGGCTTGGGTGGACATAGGATCACATACATCTGAATGTATTAATCCCATAATGTCCTTGGCACGTTCTCCATGTCCAGTAAATTGAGATTTTGCCATCTTTCCCATAAGGCAGGACTCACATGTCGCAAACGATTCATAATCAAATGTATTAAAATATCCATGTTTGTGCAACTTTTGCAACCTACTTTCACCAATATGTCCAAGTCTACAATCCCACATGTAGGCTTAGTTCACACAATTCTTGCTCTTCTTAAGAGCATTATTGTAACGACCCGCCACCCTATAATCGGGGATCCGATTACTAAATGGGTGTCGAATCACTAAATTTAGAGCCAAACCAGGATCACGATAAGTCTAGGAAATAAATAATAAACTAAGCTAAGCATTCACATCGCATTGAATTAAAAAGGAAGTGCAAGAATTAAAATTATTACAATGCGACTCGACACAACAAATAATTACATACTCCAACTGAAAAGAAATAATTAAGCGTACATACCAGAAAATAAAATAACAACTACGTCAGGGCATACCTCGGAACAACGGCTGCTGGCGCGCAACCCAAGGCATCACTCTCCTCGCTACGCCAGCCTGGAACCCTCACCTGAAAACCGCAGGGGTGAGTCTCATCGGAAAGACTCAGTATGGATCCTTCGATCCCCACCGCCCACTCACGCACCCACAAGTACAACAATACAAATATAGATAATTTAAGCAAGTAAAGCAGTAAACACCATTCCTAAATTTTGATATAAAATGCATGCATTCGAAATATAACATGCACAACTCTGAAACCATTCTACCATAGAGCCTACAACCAGTGTCTCAGCAAAACAAGCCAACCACAAGGCCGAACCCGGGAAACACCGACCCGCTGAGACCAAACAGTAACCCCTCGGATAGCACACTGGCTATTCCGGCCCAACTGGCTCTAGGTGGTTTCTGCTTCCCCCAGCACAAGTGACACTCCAAAGGTACCACTCCTACGCCGGTACTAGCTAACCCCGGGGTACACCAGGTGACCCTCTCTCTAGGCGTCACCCTACCACTCCCACACTGGCGTTGTGTCCCTCCCACGCCGACACAGGGTGCCTAAGCGCTACAACTGTCACTCTAGGTCTACGGTCGCACGAAACACAACACAGTGCGATCCGATTACGTAAAAATCCTCATCTTCGAGTACGGTTTCAAGCATACATTCAACCAAACTATCTAACAATGTAAATACATGTTAATAGCATGGATTAATGTGATTCTGTCTTGAATCGTGTCGCCCATGGCCGACGTCATTCAAGCCTCCTAAACTGGTTCATATACAAATGGGCCTCGGAAATGGCCTTAAAACGCGTCGCCATATGTAGCCACCTTTTGAAAGGCGTCGTTGTCCCTAGTCGCCTGATAACGACAGAAACAGAGACAGACCTCGGGGCGATTTCACTTAAAATGCGTCGCACATGCAAGTCGCCGTTCAAAAGGCGTCGATTTCACTTAAACATGGTTTCTTTAAACGAAATACAATGGGGATCGTCACCCTACCAATTACTCGAACTCCTCCTAGCTCCAAGCCGCCAACCCGCCTCGCCACACGCCGTCGCCGGTACCGCCGTGGACGCCGTTACTCCACCGGGATGTCGGCTGCCGTCTGGAGAGAAATGCGCCGCGGAGGAAGTGGTGGTGGTAGTGGAGGAAGTTGGGAGGTTAATGGAGTGGAGGGAGAGGAAGAATGGGGAGAGGAAGGGAAGGAGAGGGAGAAAGGGCACTGGAGGGTCGGAGGGAAGAGAGGAGAGAGAAGAGAAAGGAGAGAATGAGGGAAAGGAGGGAGGGTTTGCGGAGTCAAACAGAAGCTGGGGAAAAAGCATCGTGCAACCCCGACGTCATTCAGACGACAAGACCGGGCCGTACACTGACAAAGCAGGGTCGTACTCTAAATGGCGTCGTCCATCCAAGACGCCATTCAGACGATAAGCCCGGGGCCGTACTCTCGCGCCCCATGGCCAGCCCACGTGGCACAACCTAAAACACATCCACATTGCTGGACGTCGTTTAACCACCAGGGCCCAAACTATGGGATCCGACCCCGAAACTGACACGATAATCGGATCCGAAACCTCAGCCCTTACAATTATCAGTATGGAGATTCTAATAAGAAACAACTAATAAACATAGACCGTTGACTAAAGATGCCGAAGCTATTGGTTTATTATCATAATAAATCGAATAGCTTCTATTCTTAATAGACAACCTATTTCCTATCTTGTCCAAACAAGATATTGATATGATGTTCTTTATTATGTTAGGAACATCATGACAATCTTCTAATGATAAGACGTCTCCCGATAGAAACCTAAAGTTTGCTATCCCTACAGCAATCGCCACAACTTTTGCGTTGTTTCCTAGCCTCAGTTCCACCTCGCCTTTTCTCAGTTTGCGCTTACTTGTCAGCATCTGCATATCATGGCAGATATAAGAAGCACATCCAGTATCCAATACCCAAGATGTAGAATCTCTAACTGACAAGTTGATATCTATTATATAGATATCTGAAGCTTATGATAGCTTCAAGTTTCCATGAGATTTATCGTTGCAGTTCCTCTTCCAGTGACCATTCTGCTTATAATAGAAGCAATCACCTTTTACTGCTCCTTTAACATTGCCATTCTTCCTTTTATTATTATCTATCATCTCTGCCTCAAGGGCATCTAATTCCAGTTCAGCAGGAGGATCAGCTCCAAAGAAGTAGGCAATGTGCTCAGATCTGAAGAGATTCTTCAGGTTTCTGAGCGAATCAGAGTAGTTCAAGCTAGTCAAAAGATTGGCATCAAGTATGCCACGGAGTGGGTTATTCGACGACATATTTTCCTATAGGAGATAAAATCCATTTTAGTAGATGTTCAGTTATTAAATATAAAATAAGATATGATCTTTTATTCAAGTTTTAACTTCCACTAATTTTCGACGGACTGTATAACTCTCAGCTATACAGAACCAGAGACACCGACAGTCTCCTAGTGGGGATCAGAATCTCAATGACTTGTAGTACAGCCTTGTGGATAGCACAAGAAAACTGTAAAACAATTAAAGAGCACTTATCTCATGGGACTTGCAACTTCTTGTAATATCCGATCATATCTTTGATCCCTAGAGATTTAATGGCCTTGTGGATAGCACAACAAGCCACTAATTCTGGTCTAAGTTAACTATTATTACAAGACAAGCATAGATTTGCATGCAGCCCTTGGATAGCACAACAAAGCTACATGGTTCATCTACTCCGATCATATAGGCATCTAATGCCATAGCCACAATCTCTCCTTACAATTAAACAGGCCTTGTGGTAGCACAACAAACCTGCCTAAAGTAATTTGAATCCTATGACTATAACGATGGTGGACCACGCGGTAAGTTATTAACTACTCACGTTACGGCTTAGAATTAAGACGAGGGTATTTTGGATAACTTTTATCTTGGTCTCTCCTAGGTGATAGTATATAAGTATAGCGTATATATTTAATAAATACCATACTTGCTTTGATTCATAATAAAAAATAAAAACATTGTATCACATACATGTCTAGTGTGGTCTGGATAGCACTGTGGGTTTGATTGGAGCCAACAGTCAAACGCACACACAATCTAACATAACATTTACATTAGACCATACTGCAAACATATAGGCAAAGGATCTGTATCTTTTCGCCTTCCTAGTTGCAGCTGTGGATCATCCTCACTCCTCTCTCAGTTGCCTAGATCAAATTACAATTAATTCTAGAATTACATGTAAATTAAAGAAGGCCTCATGGTGAGTACAAGAGAGAGGGAGGTAGAAGTACATCGGAGTATGAGAGAAGGAGAGGTACGCAGACATCTATTTATTAACAATTAATAAATATCCATCATTCATCTATGATCCACACAAGACATTGATCACATGAATAATTTAAAGTGCATATCCATGACTACGATGTGTTTTAAACATTCCACACATGACAAGCGTATGACATGGCTAAAACAAAAGAATTTTTTAAAATAAATCATTTTGACTTTCAAAAAGCATAGGATCCAATCAAATTTTGTATTTGAATTTCAAAAACCCTTTTAGTTAATTTAATCGTACAATTAAATCAAATTTAAAAGCATAAAACATACATCACATGTACACATATTCTAAATTAATAATTTTAGATTATTCCATGCAATTAGAACATTTATAAAAATTAAACCAATCTAACATTTAGATTAAACCACATTAATAATCTAACAATTAGACTATTAATAATTAATAACTAATATAACTCTTTAGATTAGTCCATTAAAGCTAATATTAACTTAACACTTAAATTAATAATCAACTCTAATCATTTGTTAACTACTAACTTAACACTTAGATTAGTCAATTAATGCTAATTACAAATTTAACAATTAAATTATTAATTAACACTAATTAAATAATAACTTTTAATCTAACTCTTAGATAAACTAATTTGAAATTAATCATTAACTTAACACTTAAATTAACAATTAACTCTAATTAACTAAAATGTGTTAATCTAACTGTTATACCCCGTACTTTTACAACTATTAATAAATTTAATTAATTGAAATTAAACGAATTAACTAATTATAAGAGTCTATGACTGAACTTAAGTAACTTAATTTAGTCCAATTAACCCAATTATGAAAGTCCAATAACCCAAATTATACTACTAAGAATAATCTACTAATTTAGTTCAAATTCTATGTTGATGTATTAGACAGCAACATAGTAAAATAACTATAACTTTCTATATAAAATTCGGATTAAAGCATATATAATATCAGTGGAAAGATAATAAAAATATCAATAACTTTGTAGAAGATCATTTTTACTAATTCATATGTTTTAGAGGTCAAACATATCAAAGAACAGTTTTAGAAAGGGCTATCCACAGAGAACAAGTCCTAATCGGATTAGGATTTGAATTAGGAAACAAAAAATGGTACAATTAATATTAACCACGACCTAAAAAGTTATGTATAACATATTTGACTTAGATTAAAAGTAAAACATAATAAATTTTAATATAATTAAGATTCTAATTAATGGGTAGAAACATAATAGGAATCCTACTTGGACTAGGATTCTGTACACAAATTTACTTGACATAGCTCTAGTATTTTAAGCATAACTCCGTACATAAAATTTATAATTAAGTAATACAACTCCCATTAGAACTATGACTCAAAGGTATAGAAGTTTTGTGAAGAACACATATTTAAAATAAGTTTTTTCCTAATCGGAATCAGGACATTTTTAGACATGAAGGAAATCTGCCAGATTTCTGAGTTCGGAGTACTCAGGACAGCAGGTCAGGAAAACAATCATATCGTTTTGTATAGAAGTCCAAAAATAGTGAAATGTATTGCATTGGAAAGTTAATAAAATGTTTTAAAACTTTGTAGAAGAAAGTATTTCTTATTTCAGATGTTTAAGGGGATGAAGTTAAAGGTCTTCAGAAAAGAAAACTGCAGGTAGCGTGAGCAAAGTCCGATTTGGACTAGGAAGTGACTTTGACTTGGAGATTAAGTTATGGGGAGTAGGAATTCGACTCCAGCAAAGAAAGGGGGTGTTGGTGGTTATATTAGAAGAGTAAATAAGTATAAATAGAGTCCTGGGTCGTGCTCAACCTCTATAGCATGCATCTCTCTTCTAAAGGGTAAGTTCATGTGATGTTCTTGAGAGAATAGAGTTGTTCATGATTATTTCTTTTGGTGGTTTGATTCTAATCAATGTTTTGTATTATTGGAGGTATAGAGAACGTATGAAAGAACTTAGATAATGTGGAAAAGAGTTTATATGAAGAAGAAATCATGAATAGATAATAAGGAAACCATAGGAGAATCAAGGCCGGTCTTTCTTCAAGAGGTAGGTGGATAACTGTACACATGATCTATTTTGTATTATAAAACTATGTTATTTTCGAAATCTTTCAAAAGTAAATAAATTGGTAAGAATTTTTATCTATATGTATAATTCATGATATTCAAGTTTCAAATTTTTGTGATCTTCTTTTCTATTTATTTCATGATTATTATCTCAGCCTATGAAATCTGTCCGTTCAATCTGTCATGTTTTTAATTATGACTACACGAGTTACATATGTTTGTTCTCCTTGATCGGATGCCCAATTGAGCTGAAATTTTGATAGAAGTCTATTTGTCATGTTAAATTCATTTATTAGAAATTTCATAATTTTATGAGTTTGTTAGATATTTATTTCATAATAGTATTTTCAGACTATACAATCTGCCCAGACAGTTTTGCAATCTCAACTTGTGAATCCTATATATCATTTGATTCATATCCAAATCATACACAATTTTGTAAATACCTTTGTTATGTTATCCTTGACGTTTCTGTAAAGTTTGAGAATTTTATGACTTCGTTTGATATTCAGTTTACCCTCTGTTTTTATTTGCTGGAATTCGATTTAAGTTGGATTCTCCGAATCAAAGTGAGAATCCAAAATCATAGCAAAACAATCCAGAAATTGATGAAACTTTGTCCACAATTTAAATATAACCTTTTGGACATTGTATTAAAATTTAATAATTTTATGAATCTGTTTGATATTATTCGGCTTATTTGTTCATTTGTTAGCTTTGAAAATCAGTTTTGATGGCCGAAAAATATGTTTGTTATTCTGAAAATTCTAAGAAAATTCCTTTGATTATCGTTTCTATCCAGAAATCTATTTTGATCAGATTTACTCTGATTATCCATATATATATGACCATGATGACTGTTTAAGTGGTTATTTTGTATATAAAAGTATGTATTTTAACTCTTATATGTACGTATCAATTTGATAATTCAATTTTCAGATCTATGCTCATCTTTTGTCATCATTTGATCTCAGTTAATCTGATTGTGCCATAATTATTTGACTTTGCTTGGACATTGCCATCTTAAGGAGATATTTGGCCCGATTCCATTATAAGCATCCATATTGGATATGGTATTTTGTTTGGAACCCGAGGGCAAACAGGTGGAATCCTGATTTCCTGCCGGCTAAAGCCAGGGGACGGCGATATGTAACGCCCTGGCGGTTTGGAGTTGGGTGGGACTTAGACTCCCCGGTTCTGCGCAGTGGCTAAGATCTTTGCTTCATTTGCCTAGATGCTTTGGTATTTGTTTTGTTTGACTCCTTATGTTGTGGTTTGGGTGCATATTTGTTAGGATATGATTTGATTTGTTTGATTGACACATAAATCTGAAATCCTTACTCCATATGTTCATTTGGATCTTTTGATCATCCTGTTTAGCTATTCGTTTGCAATCATATGAATCTGTCTTAACTATGTGATCCATGATATGAATCAGATTTGATAAGCTACTACGCCATGATATTTGCTATTTGATATGACATATGCTCAGGGGACGGCGATACGCAACGCCCTGATAATTTGATATGTTATGTGATACGTTCTGATCATGGCTAGTAGAATTTGATATGTCTGATATGAGTTCGATCATGCCATATATGCTATATGTTAATTATTCTATTCATGCTATTAGAAAACACATTTGATTTGATAAGTTTATATCTGACTATGATTTGTATCATATCCTTATTTGAGCTATATATAGAACTATGTAAAATCATGTTTAGTATAATTGTATAATGTGATTCGTAAAGTTTACTATATGTAAGTCATGTGGATTGTTTGAAGTCTACTGAGTGGTTATATTCATAAATCCTATTAACATTTTCAGAGTCAGAGAAAGAGAATCTAGAATCTGGGGAGACTTCTGATCGAGGCATTTGACATCTTCAGGAGGTTACTAGATTGAAGTTTACAGCTTTCTTAGACTTGATGTAATAGGAATAATGAGAGATGGATGTATTTTTATTTATTTGGTGAGATTGAAAATTTATGCACAATTGATAGAAATTGTAATTTGTGAAGTTTGGTGTTGGCTATATTTGGATATTTTGGGTTACTTGATGGTTATGACATTTATTTAAAATCGCCTTGTGGTTGTTTAGGTCTCATATATGTTCGTTATGGTGGAATTTGTTCTGAGATTACGTGGTCGGATTCCAAGAAAAAAAAAAAAAAGAACCGGATCCGGGGCGTAACAATATGGTATCAGAGCAATTATGAGAGTTTAAACATCCACAACCATCTGATCATAAGCCATACCGATTGATTTTAAAGGATATGATGAAGTTTAAGATTAGTATGATCTTGAGTCAGATTCGAAATTTAGATTATATCTTGTATGTAGTTATAGTAAGGAGGTGATTGTAGATGTCACATTTAGTTTATTCTAACAATTAGACTTATACAAAGGGGATTCTTAGTGTGGATGTGGATTAAAATGATTAAGTTTCATCTTTTTAAGGGGGAGAGCCAGGTACATGATGTATTTATTCCTACCACTTACATCTTTCCACTAGGTTTAACCCATTAAAGATTGACCTATTCTTACTCTTGATTTTTTTTAATTTGTACTAAAGGATGTCTTGACCAAAACATACATTCATAGATTTAATTAACGTTTTTTTTATTCATCTACATTTACTTATATTACTTGAAAACTAGAAAGAGTTAGTTAACACTTTAAAATGTAAAGATAAGTTAGTACCCTTAAATTTCATAAATGACTCTTATTTAAGTGTATAATATATGTTTGGTTGGATATTGAGGATCCATTTTGGGGTAAGTAACTCGAATCATACTATGTCATTGATCATTAATACTTGTACGATAAAGTACGGAGACCACATTGGATATGAGTTCATTTAATAGTAGTACTATACTATAAATGTATGATCTTAATTTATTAAAACACTAAGAAGATACTTAAATACGTGTACATAATCCTTTCTAAGTGATTCATTAGGCCACATATAGGCATACACTTAACTCCTTTTATGCTCTCCTTTAGGCTGTACCTTTAAATATAAATATAAATTCTTCTAGTTCTGTGATGAGTAAATTTACTAAGCATATATAATATGTAAATTAGTTAGGAGAGTAGATCTATGAAGAATATTTTAGAGCTAAACACATTATCCTGGTTAAGGACTAGATCATCTTCTTAAAGCTATCAAATTTGAAGCAGAACATTAATGACTCATGATTTTTATTAGATCTCAAAAATATTGTGATTGTTTGAAGTATAGATGAGTTTTAGCAATATAATGTGATTTTAGGACGCTTATGTATCTCAAGTTGAAAATATTCATAAGAATTAATTAATATACTCTTATGATATTCAAAATATTTTTAAAAAATAATTATAAGTTATGATTAGGTTGATATGATGATAATCTATATTCTAATTATCTTGGTACCTACTCAACTATGTGAGAGTTAGTTAATCATCGACCTCTTTTCACCTTGTCATTAGTGATGCCAGTATAAATTTATCTATAGATTAATTACGTTGATTAACTAAATTGGATCTCAAGTCTATAGACACATTAAATCAAAAGTGTATATTGATCATATTACAAATACTCCACAAATATGGATCTATTTGTCGTAGTGACCAGATCTTGATTGAGTAAGCCTTTAATCGTATTCTATGGCCTTAGAAATTATTATGAAAAGTCTATTAATACAAAGATAGATTATTAGAATCTATCAAATTTCGAGGACGAAATTTCTTTAACGGGGAGAGGATGTTATACCCCGTACTTTTACAACTATTAATAAATTTAATTAATTGAAATTAAACGAATTAACTACTTATAAGAGTCTATGACTAAACTTAAGTAACTTAATTTAGTTCAATTAACCCAATTATGAAAGCCCAATAACCCAAATTATACTACTAAGAATAATCCACTAATTTAGTTCAAATTCTATGTTGATGTATTAGACAGCAACATAGTAAAATAACTATAACTTTCTATAGAAAATTCGGATTAAAGCATATATGATATCAGTGGAAAGATAATAAAAATATCAATAACTTTGTAGAAGATAAGTTTTACTAATTCAGATGTTTTAAAGGTCAAAAATATCAAAGAGCAGTTTTAGAAAGTGCTATCCACAGAGAACAAGTCCTAATCGGATTAGGATTTGAATTAGGAAACAAAAGATGGTACAATTAATATTAACCACGACCTTAAAAGTTATGTATAACATATTTGACTTATATTAAAAGTAAAACATAATAAATTTTAATATAATTAAGATTCTAATTAATGGGTAGAAACATAATAGGAATTCTACTTGAACTAGGATTCGGTACACAAATTTACTTGACATAGCTCTAGTATTTTAAGCATAACGCCGTACATAAAATTCATAATTAAGTAAGACAAATCCCATTAGAACTATGACTCAAAGGTATAGAAGTTTTGTGAAGAACACATATTTAAAATAAGTTGTTTCCTAATCGGAATCAGGATATCTTTAGACATGAAGGAAATCTGCCAGATTTCTGAGTTCGGAGTACTCAGGACAGCAGGTCAGTAAAATAATCATATCGTTCTGTATAGAAGTCCAAAAATAGTGAAATTTATTAAATTGTAAATATAATAAAATGTTTTAAAACTTTGTAGAAGAAAGTATTTCTTTATTCGGATTTTTAAGGGGATGAAGTTAAAGGTCTTCAGAAAGTTCATGTGATGTTCTTGAGAGAATAGAGTTGTTCATGATTATTTCTTTTGGTAGTTTGATTCTAATCAATGTTTTGTATTATTGGAGGCTTATAGAACGTATTAAAGAGCTTAGAGAATGTGGAAAAGAGTTTAGATGAAGAATAAATCATGGATAGATAGTAAGGAAACCATAGGAGAATCAAGGCCGGTCTTTCTTCTAGAGGTAGGTAGATAACTGTACACATGATCTATTTTGTATTACAAAACTATGTTATTTTCGAAAGCTTTCAAAAGTAAATAAATTGGTAAGAACTTTGATCTATATGTATACTTAATGATATTCAAGTTTCAGATGTTTTTTATTTTCTTTTCTATTTATTTCATGATTATTATCTCAGCCTATGAAATCTGTCCGTTCAATCTGTCATGTTTTTAATTATGATTACACGAGTTACAGATATTTGTTCTTCTTGATCTGATGCCCAATTGAGCTGAAATTTTGATAAAAGTCTATTTGTCATGTTAAAGTAATGTAAAATAAATTTCATAATTTTATGAGTTTTTTAGATATTTATTTCATAATAGTATTTTCAGACTATACAATCTACCCAGACAGTTTTGCAATCTCAACGTTTGAATCCTATATCTCATTTGATTCACATCCAAATAATACAAAATTTTGTAGAGACCTTTGTTATGTTATCCTTGACGTTTATGTAAAGTTTGAGAATTTTATGACTTCATTTGATATTCAGTTTACCTTCTGTTTTGATTTGCGGGAATTCGATTTAAGTTGGATTCTCCGAATCAAAGTGAGAATCCAAAATCATAGCAAACCAATCTAGAAATTGATGAAACTTTGTCCACAATTTAAATATGACCTTTTAGACATGTGTTTAAAATTTAATAATTTTATGAATATGTTTGATATTATTCGGCTTATTTGTTGATTTGTTAGCTCTGAAATCAGTTTTGATGGCCGAAAAATATGTTTGTTATTCCGAAAATTCTAAAAAAATACCTTTGATTATCGTTTCTGTCCAAAAATATATTTTGATCAGATTTACTCTAATTATCCATATATATGACCATGATGACTCTCTAAGTGGTTATTTTGTATATAAAAGTATGTATTTTAACTCTTATATGTATGTATCAATTTGATAATTCAATTTTCAGATCTATGCTCATCTTTTGTCCTCATTTGATCTCAGTTAATCTGATTGTGCCATAATTATTTGACTTTGCTTGGACATTGCCATCTTAAGGAGATATTTGGCCCGATTCCATTATAAGCATCCATATTAGATAGGGTATTTTGTTTGGAACCCAAGGGCAAACGGGTGGAATCCTGATTTCCTGCCGGCTAAAACCAAGAGACGGCGATACGTAACGCCCTGGCGGTTTGGAGTTAGGTGGGACTTAAACTCCCCGGTTATGCGCAGTGACTAAGACCTTTGCATCATTTGCCTAGATGCTTTGGTATTTGTTTTGTTTGGCTCTTTATGTTGTGGTTTGGGTGCATGTCCGTTATGATATGATTTGATTTGTTTGATTGGTACATAAATCTGAAATCCTTAATCCATATGTTCATTTGGATCTTTTGATCATCTTGTTTAGCTATTCCTTTACAATCATATGAATATGTCTTAACTATGTGATCCATGATATGAATCAGATTTGATAAGCTACTACGCCATGATATTTGCTATATGATATGACATGTGCTCATGGGACGGCGATACGTAACGCCCTGATAATTTGATATGTTATGTGATACGTTCTGATCATGGCTAGTAGAATTTGATATGTTTGATATGAGTTCGATCATGCCATATATGCTATATGTTAATTAATCTATTCATGCTATTAGAAAACACATTTGATTTGATAAGTTTATATCTGACCATGATTTGTATCATGTTCTTATTTGAGCTATATGTAGAATTGTGTAAGATCATGTTTAGTATAATTGTATAATGTGATTCGTAAAGTTTACTATATGTAAGTCATGTGGATTGTTTGAAGCCTACTGAGTGGTTATACTCATAAATCCTATTAACATTTTCAGAGTCAGACAAAGAGAATCTAGAATCTGAGGAGACTTCTGATTGAGACATTTGACATCTTCAGGAGGTTATTAGATTGAAGTTTACAGCTTTCTTAGACTTGATGTAATAGGAATAATGAGAGATGGATGTATTTTTATTTATTTGGTGAGATTGAGAATTTATACACAATTGATAGAAATTGTAATTTGTGAAGTTTGGTGTTGGCTATATTTGGATATTTTGGGTTACTTGATGGTTATGACATTTATTTAAAATCGCCTTGTGATTGTTTAGCTCTCATATATGTTCGTTATGGTGGAATTTGTTATGAGATTACGTGGTCGGATTCCGAGAAAAAAAAAAAAGAAAAAAGGAAAAAGAACCGGATCTGGGGCGTAACAATATGGTATCAGAGCAATTATGAGAGTTTAAACATCTACAACCATCTGATCATAAGCCATACCGATCGATTTTAAAGGATATGATGAAGTTTAAGATTAGTATGATCTTGAGTCAAATTAGAAATTTAGATTATATCTACTATATAGTTATAGTAAGGAGGAAATTGTAGATGTCACATTTAGCTTACTCTAACAATTAGACTTATACAAAGGGAATTCTTAGTGTGGATGTGGATTAAAAGGATTAAGTTTCATCTTTTTAAGGGGGAGAGCCAGGTACATGATGTATTTATTCCTATCACTTACATCTTTCCACTAGGTTTAACCCATTAAAGATTGACCTATTCTTACTCTTGATTTTTTTCAATTTGTACTAAGGGATGTCTTGACCAAAACATACATTCATAGATTTAATTAACGTTTTTTTTATTCATCTACATTTACTTATATTACTTGAAAACTAGAAAGAGTTAGTTAACACTTTAAAATGTAAAGATAAGTTAGTACCCTTAAATTTCATAAATGACTCTTATTTAAGTGTATAATATATGTTTGGTTGGATATTGAGGATCCATTTTGGAGTAAGTAACTCGAATCATACTATGTCATTGATCATTAATACTTGTACGATAAAGTACGGAGACCACATTGGATATGAGTTCATTTAATAGTAGTACTATACTATAAATGTATGATCTTAATTTATTAAAACACTAAGAAAATACTTAACTACGTGTACATAATCCTTTCTAAGTGATTCATTAGGCCACATATAGGCATATACTTAACTCCTTTTATGCTCTCCTTTAGGCTGTACCTTTAAATATAAATATAAATTCTTCTAGTTCTGTGATGAGTAAATTTACTAAGCATATATAATATGTAAATTAGTTAGGAGAGTAGATCTATGAACAATATTTTAGAGTTAAACACATTATCCTGCTTAGGGACTAGATCATCTTCTTAAAGCTACCAAATTTGAAGCAGAACATTAATGACTCATGATTTCTATTAGATCTCAAAAATATTGTGATTGTTTGAAGTATAGATGAGTTTTAGCAATGTAATGTGATTTTAGGACGCTTATGTATCTCAAGTTGAAAATATCCATTAGAATTAATTAATATACTCTTATGATATTCAAAATATGTTTAGAAAGTAATTATAAGCTATGATAAGATTGATATGATGATAATCTATATTCTAGTTATCTTGGTACTTACTCAACTATGTGAGAGTTAGTTAATCATCGACCTCTTTTCACCTTAAGTCATTAGTGATGCCAGTATAAATTTATCTATAGATTAATTACGTTGATTAACTAAATTGGATATCAAGTCTATAGACACATTAAATCAAAAGTGTATATTAATCATATTACAAATACTCCACAAATATGGATCTATTTGTCGTAGTGACCAGATCTTGATTGAGTAAGCCTTTAATCGTATTCTATGGCCTTAGAAATTATTATGAAAAGTCTATTAATACAAAGATAAATTATTAGAATCTATCAAATTTCGAGGACAAAATTTCTTTAAAGGGGAGAGGATGTTATACCCCGTACTTTTACAACTATTAATAAATTTAATTAATTGAAATTAAACGAATTAACTAATTATAAGAGTCTATGACTGAACTTAAGTAACTTAATTTAGTCCAATTAACCCAATTATGAAAGCCCAATAACCCAAATTATACTACTAAGAATAATCCACTAATTTAGTTCAAATTATATGTTGATGTATTAGACAGCAACATAGTAAAATAACTATAACTTTCTATAGAAAATTCGGATTAAAGCATATATGATATCAGTGGAAAGATAATAAAAGTATCAATAACTTTGTAGAAGATCAGTTTTATTAATTCAGATGTTTTAGAGGTCAAAAATATCAAAGAGCAGTTTTAGAAAGTGCTATCCACAGAGATCAAGTCCTAATCAGATTAGGATTTGAATTAGGAAACAAAAGATGGTACAATTAATATTAACCACGACCTTAAAAGTTATGTATAACATATTTGACTTATATTAAAAGCAAAACATAATAAATTTTAATATAATTAAGATTCTAATTAATGGGTAGAAACATAATAGGAATTCTACTTGAACTAGGATTCGGTACACAAATTTACTTGACATAGCTCTAGTATTTTAAGCATAACGCCGTACATAAAATTCATAATTAAGTAAGACAAATCCCATTAGAACTATGACTCAAAGGTATAGAAGTTTTGTGAAGAACACATATTTAAAATAAGTTGTTTCCTAATCGGAATCAGGACATCTTTAGACATGAAGGAAATCTGCCAGATTTTTGAGTTCGGAGTACTCAGGACAGCAGGTCAGTAAAATAATCATATCGTTCTGTATAGAAGTCCAAAAATAGTGAAATTTATTAAATTGTAAAGTTAATAATTTTTTTTAAAACTTTGTAGAATAAAATATTTCTTAATTCGGATTTTTAAGGCGATGAAGTTAAAGGTCTTCAGAAAAGAAAACTGCAGGTAGCGTGAGCAGAGTCCGATTTGGACTAGGAAGTGACTTTGACTTGGAGATTAAGTTATGGAGAGTAGGAATTTGACTCCAGCAAAGAAAGGAGGTGTTGGTGGTTATATTAGAAGAGTAAATAACATAAATAGAGCCTTGGGTCGTGCTCAACCTCTATAGAATGGATCTCTCTTCTAAAGGGTAAGTTCATGTGATGTTCTTGAGAGAATAGAGTTGTTCATGATTATTTCTTTCGGTGGTTTGATTCTAATCAATGTTTTGTATTATTGGAGGCTTAGAGAACGTATGAAAGAGCTTAGAGAATGTGGAAAAGAGTTTAGATGAAGAATAAATCATGGATAGATAGTAAGGAAACCATAGGAGAATCAAGGCCGGTCTTTCTTCAAGAGGTAGGTAGATAACTGTACACATGATCTATTTGTATTACAAAATTATATTATTTTAGAAAGCTTTCAAAAGTAAATAAATTGGTAAGAACTTTGATATATATGTATAATTAATGATATTAATGTTTCAGATTTTTGTTATTTTCTTTTCTATTGATTTCAAGATTATTATCTCAGCCTATGAATTTTGTCCGTTCAATCTGTCTTGTTTTTAATTATGATTACACGAGTTACAGATGTTTGTTATCCTTTATATATTGCCCAATTGAGCTAAAATTTTTATATAAGTCTATTTGGCATGTTACCTTAATGTATAATAAATTTCATAATTTCAGGAGTTTGTTAGATATTTATTTCATAATAGTATTTTCAGACTATACAATCTGCCCAGACAGTTTTGCAATCTCAACTTGTGAATCCTATATCTCATTTGATTCACATCCAAATCATACAAAATTTTGTAGAGTCTTTTGTTATGTTATCCTTGATGTCTCTATAAAGTTTGAGAATTTTATGACTTCGTTTGATATCCAGTTTACCCTCTGTTTGTAATTGCTGTAATTCGATTTAAGTTGGATTCTCCGAATCAAAGTGAGAATCCAAAATCATAGCAAACCAATCCAGAAGTTGATGAAACTTTGTTCACAATTTAAATATAATCTTTTGGACATTATATTAAAATTTAATAATTTTCTAAATCTGTTTGATATTATTCGGCTTATTTGTTGATTTGTTAGCTCTGAAAATCAGTTTTGATAGTCGAAAAATATGTTTGTTATTCCGAAAATTCTAAGAAAATTCCTTTGATTATCGTTTATGTATAAAAATTTATTTTGATCAGCTTTACTCTGATTATCTATATATATGACCATGATGACTGTCTAAGTGGTTATTTTGTATATAAAAGTATGTATTTTAACTCTTATATGTACGTATCAATTTGATAATTCAATTTTCAGATCTATGCTCATCTTTTGTCATCATTTGGTCTCAGTTAATCTGATTGTGCCATAATTATTTGACTTTGCTTGGACATTGCCATCTTAAGGAGATATTTGGCCCGATTCCATTATAAGCATCCATATTGGATAGGCTATTTTGTTTGGAACCCGAGGGCAAACGGGTGGAATCCTGATTTCCTGCCGGCTAAAATCCGGGGACGGCGATACGTAACGCCCTGGCGGTTTGGAGTTGGGTGGGACTTAGACTCCCCGGTTCTACGCAGTGACTAAGACCTTCGCATCATTTGGCTAGATGCTTTGGTATTTGTTTTGTTTGGCTCCTTATGTTATGATTTGGGTGCATGTCCGTTATGATATGATTTGATTTGTTTGATTGGCACATAAATATGAAATCCTTACTTCATATGTTCATTTGGATCTTTTGATCATCCTGTTTAGCTATTCCTTTGCAATCATATGAATCTGTCTTAACTATGTGATCCATGATATGAATCAGATTTGATAAGCTACTACGTCATGATATTTACTATTTGATATGACATGTGCTCAGGAGACGGCGATACGCAACGCCCTGATAATTTGATATGTTATGTGATACGTTCTGATCATGGCTAGTAGAATTTGATATGTCTGATATGAGTTCGATCATGCCATATATGCTATATGTTAATTAATCTATTTATGCTATTAGAAAACACATTTGATTTGATAAGTTTATATCTGACCATGATTTGTATCATGTTCTTATTTGAGCTATATATAGAACTGTGTAAGATCATGTTTAGTATAATTGTATAATGTGATTCGTAAAATTTACTATATGTAAGTCATGTGGATTCTTTGAAGCCTACTGAGTGGTTGTACTCATAAATTCTATTAACATTTTCAGAGTCAGAGAAAGAGAATATAGAATCTGAGGAGACTTCTGATTGAGGCATTTGACATCTTCAGGAGGTTATTAGATTGAAGTTTACAGCTTTCTTAGACTTGATGTAATATGAATAATGAGAGATGGATGTATTTTTATTTATTTGGTGAGATTGAGAATTTATACACAATTGATAGAAATTGTAATTTGTGAAGTTTGGTGTTGGCTATATTTGGATATTTTAGGTTACTTGATGGTTATGGCATTTATTTAAAATCGCCTTGTGGTTGTTTAACTTTCATATATGTTTGTTATGGTGGAATTTGTTATGAGATTACGTGGTCGGATTCCGAGAAAAAAGAAAAAGAAAAAAAGAACCGGATACGGAGCGTAACACTAACTCTTAGATTAGATAATTAAAGCTAATCATTAATTTAACTCTTAAAGTAATAATTAACACTAATTAATTAGTTATTATTAATTTAACACTTAAATTAGTCATTTAAAATTAATTATTAATCAAACACTTAAATTAATAACTAATTCTAATTAATTAATAATTAGATGAATTAATAATTAATAATATAAAATTTAAACTATTAATTATTAATCATTAATCTAACTCTTAGATTAGTTTAATAAAGATTAATTATTAATTTAACATTTAAACTAATGATTAACATTAATTATCTAATCTAAGAGTTAGATTAACACATTTCAGTTAATTATAGTTAATTGTTAATTTAAGTGTTAAGTTATTGATTTGAAAATAATAGAACCTGGCTTTGATACCACTGTAAGGATCTCGTGTTTCTCCGGATCGCAAAATGCAACGGAATAAAATTAATCTATCTGCGATCCATTTCCCGTTTGGAAAATACTAAAACTGAATTAGAACGGTAATTGGACATTACCGTGCGCGGATTCAAATACGCGTCTGAATGGCTCTGTCGGTGTGACACCGCCAACCGCGCAAGCACCTGGCCTCTAGCGAAGTCCATGCGATCCTCGTCGCGGTGTATATCCTCACGTTCCTTACTCGTCGTAGCCCTCGAATCCTTCGGCGCGTGGTCGATTTCCCGTCGGACGGGAGTCGGAGGAGCGACGGAGCAGTCCCGGAGATCAGAACCGGCTTGGGGCGCTAGAGAGAGAGAGGAAGAGAGGAGGGGGCAGCTAGGGTTAGCAGCAGCTTGACCTGCTCAGCCCGTTCGCTACATTTTACATTAACCGCGCGGTTTTTCAAAAAAAATCCCGGTTTATATAAAATCTACTTATTTATCCATCGCCTTGAGAATCATTTGCTTGTAACCATCTAGGCCCAATAACCAGTCCGGTTAATGGCCCAATAAGTCCAGTGACTTCTCACTGGCTTGATTAATCAATTAATAACTTATATTAATTAATTAATCAGTCGAATCAATGTCGCACATCAAATTCCATTGGGCCTCTAATCACATTGGGTGCCAAGCAACACCGTGTGAACCCGAAAGGTATTGGGGTTAAGTAACCCACTCTTGGAACCTTTGCGCCGACAGTTACCGTGTGGAATAATCTTTCATTCGTATAATGTTCTCGAGTCAACTCAGGGTGTGGTATACTGTCAAACCCTAACCAGTCGACTCACTTGGATCGGATGCTGTCATATAAATTCCTTTCCCGATATTATCGTCTGCTCTGGCTAGGGACTTCTACGCATCCTTCCTAGAGCATTCTCTCTCTAAGTACTGAGAGCGAATAATTCCTTATTGACATTCAATTTCCTTCGACAGTATTCCACTTTACCCGATCCTTAGCGGTTTATGAATCTCTAAAAGCTGTTTAAAATCCCGTAGTTAGAGATTCATAAACCAAGGTCAAAGCACAGAAGTCCACCGATAAGGTGTCCTTGGTGTCTTATGTCCGAAAACCATCCACCCAACTACGACAATAGAATCTAGTTGGTTGACAGTAAGGTACTATACCATCCAGCGATTCATTCAGATCAGTTCAGTGAACTCATTCTCTAATGAGCACCTACAGATTCGCCTTAGTGTCTCCACACAAGAGACTATGAGATTACTCACCTTCATCATATGAGTAGGAGTAATCTGTACTAGTCTAGCTGGTTATCCGATGTCCTTCTCGGATATCCTCCAACTAGGAACTATTAAGAATATGTGTGTTTAAGTGATCAGTCTCACTAGTATGATCTCATCATAATCTGATCACTATCGCACATATTCACGGACTTCATTATGAGATGATAATAATACGAATTTACACATAATGAATAATACCATTATATTAATAAATGAACGAGATTATAAAGTCATATTGACTTGTAGGCCACCTAAGACTAACAGGTTCCTCACAAATTGGGTTTGACTGTTGTTTATAGAACTCACCTGTTCATTAGATATGGTGCCTTCAGTGGTTGGTACAGTATTAGAAGAGCTAGGTGCACTAGGCTTTCTGGGTGAAGGCATGTTAGGTCAGTGGGGATCAAAGAGGCTGGAGAAGGTGGAGTCTTTGAACGCATTCCGGGCATAGCGCGCACTCTCATAGAGTTCTGCCATATTGGGATGTTGTTCAACATGAGGACCAACTTATATTGGGGTGTAGCATTGGTAGTCATCATCTTGACCTGTTTAGACTCGGACAAGTAATCTTTAGCTTTCTCAACCATTGCGTGCCATATGTCGGCGAATGTAATAAAGTCCTCATCGGCTTCATCTTTTCAGACACCATATATATGTGATGGAGAGGGATGGTGCAACACGATCCTTATATCTCTGTAAGAATCTCTTAGAGATAGTGTCAAAGTCTTCAGCATCAGTCGGGTCCAATGAAAAGAACCATTCAAGGGTTGGTCCCTCTAGTGATCTTCTGAACAGGAAGGCTAAGGATCACTTATTGTTCGACCAGAACGAAGACTCATAGAGGAATTCTTTCAGACGTATGAATGGGTTGTCAGTGCCGTTGTACCTCTTTTGGACCGGCATTTTGGATGGCAACAAGTGGAAAACTGGTAAGGCTGGTACAGAGATTTCAGGTGCAGCCTTGGCATCAATCATTCTCTTCAAATCCTTATATTACTCATCTATTTGATTCATTTTGGTTAAGAGAGCATGTGTAAGAGGATCACTTGGCTGAGGGGGAGATGTATAGAAAGCATGCTTCCTAGAATAGCTAGGACAAGGCGCACAATATGACTAAGGTCCGGAACAGTTTCTACCTGTAGGTGCTCAAATTGTGTGTATAATTCTCATGATATCATGTGTCATACAATTAACCAAATCAATATTGGATCGTGATCGCCAGAAACCAAAGTTTCAAAAGAAAAAGTTGATCGCTTACTAACCTTATGAACTTGGGAGATTGGGTTCTTTGTTCCTCTCTTTCGGCCGGCCGAAAAAGAAGAGCCCTTATTTTTGTTTACTCTTATTTTGTTCTGGTTATGGTTGATTTCTCCTTCTTTTTCTTCAAGCTTTCCAAAGCCTTCAAACCTTGCAAAAGAATCAAACAAAGAAAAAAAGAAGTGGATTAGAGCTATGATGGTGTAGTAACTATTCTAACTATTAATCTAAACATGCAACTAAACAAGAAGAACTCACTTTTTTGTTTCTTTTCTTTAAACCCCTAACTCATGTAGGCATGAAAAATCTGATGTCAGTGTGTGTATGATGGAGTGATGTGATGAAGAACCATAAAAAAACAATAAACAAATGATGGAAACTAGGAAGAAACTAGTAAAGGAAAACAAAGGGGATGAGTATGGTTGGCCCCTCTATAGCCTTGGTCTTCAAAAGCTTTAGTGGGGGAAGAAAATGAGGAAGAAGAACCCTTCAAATTCCTTCCGCATTTTCTACAGTAGAGGGCTCCTTTTCACATTGATTTTAACTCCAAAACACTAATAGCCAACCTTTTTCAAAGGTCCAAGGGGTGTATTATTTATAGAGAGTGGTTTGGGAGTGTTTAGGCTTCAATAGGGCTCTCCTTCCGCACTCGAGACTCGTCTTGGATGAGCATCCATGAGTTAGGAACTCTTCCAAGCATGGAGACCAGATTAGCTCGGCCAAATCACACTTATCAGGAAACTACTTGAAATGCGTCATTCTCAAGAGACGCTATTTAGCTAATTAGAAGGGGCCAACATAGAAAGAAATTCGGAAAGGAAACCGTAAAAGATTAGGAAAGCTAAAACACATCGTCCATAAGGGTCGTGATTTAGATAATTACTAAATTAATTCATATTCAAATAGGAAATCCAGATAGATTAAGGACTAAATGGTGTCGTCTATGGGCGACGTTATTCAGTTAAATCTATCTAGATTTGGAAATTTAATTTCGAACTGATTTATGTTAGAAATCTAAATAGTATCGACCATGGACGACGTTAATTAACGAATTTCGAAAAAAATCAATAAAAAGTAATTAACATTTAAAATCAGACCATTTCGGGGCATTATTATTATGACATGAAATTTACTCAATATGAGGTCAAAATTAGTGTGTCTATAACTGCCCCACCTTGGCATTGATTTTGTAAGGGAGTGAAATGGAATGGAATGAACTGAAAAGGTGACGTCAAGGTGTGATAAGGTACGCTCTCAACATCACATGATGATAATTTTTTTCAAAATAATCAATGAAGCAAGTTAAAGATATCAATGGAAATAATCTTGTCTAGATGAAAGAGATAAAATAAATAAAATAAGGTCGATCAACCTCCACGAGGGGAAATACCCTAGGTCACAAACCTTGCAGGTTTCATTATAAAGAGCGATTATTAGCTAATGTAGACGTACTACAACCATGATGGATCTTAAAAGAAAATAAGAAAATATAGGATAAAGAATCCAAGTAAGGATAGAATTCCAAAGATATTTTCAAGAAAACCTCAAAGATGATTGAGAGATCAATTCGGAATAGAATATTTCATATCATGTTGGGATTTATTTTGAACAATGGTCTGAAATTTAATCAATAACTAATTTTTATCACAATTGTTTCAAAGTCCTATATGATGCATACTGAGCTAAAATTAAAATTAAAATGAAATAAAATATAAATTAATCAAGGATAATATTGTTAAACTACCATTGATGAGTAAAGACACCAGTCCTGCAATTCAGTTCTAAGTCGAAGCTCGCTTTTTTATGCACCGTTTCACAAAAGCAGAACTATCGTCCCCATCAATTAACAATCCAATGGCCTATCCGTGCAATTAAGAATCATGTGGAACTATCATTGTTTTTGATGTAGGGTAACTCAAATTCCAGTTTCATCAAAACCACAAGGTCCTTGATATAATCTAATAAATATTCGATGTATAGTAATGCTAATGCAAATCAATTACATGAAAAAAATATAGGGATAGAGATAACTGTTTTTTAGTCACGGCAAGACTCAGTGATCACAGTGCGACCTTATTGAAATTCCAGCTCCATTTTTCTTTTCCTTGAATTTTTCCTACACTCAAAATTTGTCAATAATTTCAAGCAGATATTCAAACAGCATTAAATATTCAATTTTTTAAAAAAACAGCAGAAATACTCTAAATGGCATCATGATGATATTGTCAAAAGGCTGTTGATGTTCGATGATATTGTCTGCTCATGATGATGTACTTCTATACTTGTTATGCTGTCAGATTTCTGATGGTATGCTTTTTGTCATGATCTTCGGATGTGACGGGCTCTTTATCTCTTTATGTATATATACGCCACTTTCTATAATCATAATGTAAATGACTGCTGTGAGTGAAATCATAGGTCTTTTGTGTACTCTCACTATCCCTTTTCGACTTTAACTCTCTTGTATACCTATCCCCCGTGAATAACTTCAACAAACAAGTTAAGCGTCTATTCTGGCTTAGCCCCTTGCTCGGTTAAATAACTGACTATATGATCCTATCTTTGGTGGAAGGGTCAAGGGGCAAAGACTTTATTTAATGAAGACAAGTAAAGATAATTAAAGACAATAATTAAAAATGTAACATACAAGCATGTAAAATGCTCACTGAAAATTAAAATGTGCAACACACATGATTTGGCAAGCAAATGTTAATTGAAATTCCAACATATTCAAATATCCATTTTTTTTGTCATTTTGTAATATCTATTTTTTTTTTTGTAGTTTTGAAATATTCAAATTTTTTGTGGTTTTGAAATATTCAATTTTTTGTGGTTTTGAAATATTCATTTTTTTTATTGGTTTTGGAATATTCAATTTTTTTTTGTGGTTTTGAAATATTTAATTTTTTTTGTGGTTTTGAAATATTCATTTTTTGTTTTTGAAATATTCAATATTTTTTTTGTGGTTTTGAAATATTTTTTTTTGGTTTTCAAATATTCATTTTTTTGGGTTTCCAAATATTCATTTTTTTTTGGGTTTTCAAATATTCATTTAAACCTAAAAACCAGTATGGTACACCGATCAAAAGAGCTTGCTTACTCGTTATCTTAATTCCCTAGTCATTCTTCAATAGCCTAATACAAGTTCATTGTGCTTTTATAGTGCTTATGTCCCCGATCCCATTTGATGATCTGATCCTCGGTTAACTTAGGCCATTCTTTAAGCTTGAAGTATGCCCCTTAGAGAGAAAGGAAGAAATAGTCAAGAAAGCTCACGAGAGGGTTCCGGAGACCTAGGAAGATGTCCATCCTTTACCCTATTGTTTGTTGGGGTTCGGTCATTTTCACTTTGTGGGGTATTTTTAACCTTGCGCTCCCTTTTATTTGAATATTTGGCCCCTTGACATTTGTGCCTTTTGTATGATTTGGCTTTTTGCCTTTTGAGTGATTTTTCTTTCTTTTTGGGGCGGTTCTTTTATTCTCCCCTCTTTTTTTTATGACGGTCTCCTACTAAGACGACGGGTATTTTCAATAGTCTATCCTGAGCCTTGTTCTAGCATCACTAGCTGAGAACAAAAGGGAAATAATAAAGTAAGAACGGGTTGTACTTTACACTCTCCGTCAAACTATCAATTTTCTTTGGACTTCACATCTCTTGTTACTCGAGGACAAAGCATGTTTGTATGTGTATAAGGTGCCTAAGTTAAGCTGTCAAAGACTAACAAGGGAATTTAGGATTTTAAATTTTCTAACTCCACTGTGTTAGTCTTAGGTGGCTTGCAAGCCAATCTGACTATGTAAATCTAGTTCATTTATTAATAAAATGACATAATATTCATTGTGTGCAAATCGTATTAATTATCGTCTCATAATGAAGTCCGTGAATATGTGCGATAGTAATCAGATTATGATGAGATCATATTAGTGAGACTGATCACTTACACACACATATTCTTAACCGTTCCAAGTAGGAGGATATCCGAGAAGGACATCGGATATCCGGTTAGACTAGTATAGATTACTCCCGCTCATAAGATGAGGGTGACAGATCTCATAAGTCATTTGTGTGGAGACACTAAGGCGAATCTGTAGGTGCTCATTAGAGAATGAGTTCACTGAACTGATCCGATTGAATCGCTGGATGGTATAGTACCTCACTATCAACCAACTTGATTCTATTGTCGCAGTTGTGTGGATGGTCTTCAGACCTGAGACACCAAGGACACCTTGTCGGTGGACTTATGTGCTTTGACCTTGGTTTATGAATCTCTAACCATGGGATTCTAAACAGCCAAGGATCGGGTACAACAAAATACCGTCGAAGGGAATTGAGTGTCAAGAAGGAATCATTCGCTCTCGGTACTTAGAGAGAGAATGCTCTAGGAAGGATGCACGGAAGTCCCTGGCCAGGGCGGACAATAATATCGGGCAAAAGGATTTTCTGATATTATACGGCAGCATCGGATCCAAGTGAGTCGATCGGTTAGGGTTTGACAGTACACCATACCCTGAGTTAACTCGAGAGCATTGTACAAATAAAGGATTATATCCACGCGGTAATTGTCGGCGGAAAGGTTCCAAGAGTAGATTACTTAACCCCGATACCTTCCGGGTTTACGCGATGTTGCTTGGCACCCAACGTGATCGGAGGCCCGATCAAATTTGTTGTGCGACATTGATTCGATTGATTAATTAATTAATAAAGAGTTATTAATTGATTAATAAAGCCAGTGAGGAGTCGCTGGGCTTATTCGGCTATTAACCGGACTGGTTATTGGGCCTAGAGGGTCACACGCAAATAATTCTCAAGGCGATGGATAAGCAAGTGGGTTTTATATAAACCGGGTATTTTTATGAAAAACCGTGCTGTTAATATAAAATGTAGCGAACAGGTTGAGCAGGCAAAGCTGTTGCTAACCCTTGCCGCCCCTCCTTTCTTCCTCTCTCTCTCTCGCGCCCCAGTCAAGATCCGGATCCCCGGATCTGCTCTGCCGCTTCTCTGACTCCCGTTTGACGGGAAATCGTCCGCGTGTTGCGGTGATCATCACGGCGAACGGCGGAAGTTTCGTAGTTGAGAAGAATGAGGAACGTGAGTATATCCACCACGAGGAGGATCGCGTGGACTCCGCTAGAGGTCGGGCGCTTGCGTGGCTTGCGGTGTCGCACCGACAGAACCAAATGGTTGCCGATTTGAATCCGCACACGGTAAAATTCGATAATCTGATTATCGGGATTTTAGATTTTTCGAAACGGGAACGGATCTCCATTTTATTTTTATTTCCGCTGCGTGGGAGATCCGGAGAAATGCGAGGATCCAACAGTGGTATCAGAGCCAGGTTCCACTATTTCTCGTCCCGTTTTGGTCTCCGATTTAATATTTCCATGTATTATTCCATGCTCAAATTCGATTGTTTGTTGGACCTGTGTTCATACAATGAACACACATTAATTTGATTAATATTCTGTAAAAATTGGTTTCTTTATTTGAGGGTTTTTGCGTTCTTCGTTGGACGAAGAACGGCGGATTTCGGCAGCTTCGTACGGCTTTCCCAAACGTTGGGATGGAGGGCCGGGACACCGGATCCCCTGGGGATTGTCACCAATATTCTCTGGACATCAAACCTGGTGCCACAGTGGCCATGACATGCTATGAAATCGGGGCCTAATTCTTCTTCTTCACGATTTTATGAAAACCACAAATACCAAATTTAAAAGGGGAAAAAAAGGCTCGGATTGATGCGTTTATGGGCACTACCGGCTACCCTACAGGCGTTGGTGACGCTGGAAGTGGCTGGAAATTCTCCCTCTCCCCACGATTTTGATAGGAATATGAAAAACGTAGATTTTAGGGGAGATAATGAGGCTCGGCCTGCAGCTATATGGAGGGCCTCCGGCGGCCCTACCGGCGCCGGCGAGCGTAGCCAGCGTTGGGCCGGCCGCCGACGGCGTCCTCCTGGTAACCCCGCCGCCCTTACCAACCTGCAACCCGCGGGCGTTTAGGGTTTGGGGAGTTGTAGGGAAAGGGGGGGTCGAGATAGGGGTGGACGGTCCAAGGCCGGTCCAACCGGCCGGCTCCAGTGCCAGACTGGGTGTGCAGGGGGCGGACCAGGTTCGAGCCTGGCTGAGCTAGTGGCTCAAGCCAGATGTCCTAATTGGCTGAACCCTTCCTCTTTTACCTATTAAACCCCATTTAATTCCCAAATGCCCATTTAAAATTCAATTAAAATTTGATTTTAATTCCAAAAAGTTCAAAAATGTTTTGAAATTTAAATTGGGCTTATTAATGATTTTTGAATAATTTAAATTAACATTTAGTTGTTAATTTATTAATGTTAATTGTTAGTTTTAATGTTAAACTAATAATTAATCTTAATTAAACTAATTTAAGGGTTAAATTAGTAATTAATAATTATTAGTCAAACTGTTAGATTATTAATTATTATATCAACTAATTGCTAACCAATTTGTAAGTTACTTATTAATTTAAATGTTAAATCAATAATTAACTTAGATGACTAATTTAAATGTCAAATTAGTAGTCCTTAATTAATTATTGTTAGTTATTAATTTAATATTTAAATTAATGATAACTTTAATTATCTAATATAAGAGTTAGATTAATTAGTTATTAATTAGTTAGTGTTAATTATTAGTTTAAGAGTTAAATTAATAATTAACATTCATTGACTAATCTAAGTGTTAGGTTAGTAGTTAATAATTAATTATAGTTGATTATTAATTTAAGTGTTAAATTATTAATTAACTTTGTTGGACTAGTCTAAGAGTTAGATTAGTGATTAATAGTCTAATTGTTAGATTATTAATGTTGTTTAATCTAAGTGTTAGATTGTTTAATTTTAGAAATGTTCTAATTTGTATGGAATAATATGGAATTTATTAATTTGGAGTGTCTGCACATGTGATGTGTGTTTTAATGCTTTTAAATTTAATTTAATTGCATGCTTATCTTATTTAAAGAGCTTTCAAAATTCAAATACCAATTTTGGTTGGAACCCAGCTTTCTGAAAGCCAAAATTATATATTTTTGAAAACCCTTTTGTTTTAGCCATTTGATATGCTTATCATGTGTGGAATGTTTAAAACACACCGTGGTCATGGATATGCACTTATTTAATTATTCATGTGATGAATGATTGTGTGGATTGTGGATGCTTGAATTATAGATATTTATTAATTGTTAATAAATAGAGGTCTGCGTACCTCTCTCTCTAAAACTCCAATGTACTTCTACCTCCCTCTCTCTTGTATTCACTATAAGGCCTTCTTCTACTTACATGTAAATTTAGATTTAAATGTAATATGATTGAGGCAACCGAGAAAGGAGCGAGGACGATCCACAGCTGCAATCAGGAAGGCGAAAAGATGAAGATTCTTTGCCTATATGTTTGCAGGGTAGTTTAATATAAATGTTATGTTAGATTGTGTGTGCGTTTGACTGTTAGCTTCAGTCAAACCCACTGTGTTATCCATGACCACACTTGACATGTATGACATGCATTGTTTTATGTTTGATTGTGAATCAAAGCAGGTATAGTATTTAATAAATATATATGATATGTTCATATACTACCATCACCTAGTAGAGACCAAGATAAAAGTTATCTAAATACCCTCATCTAAACTCTAAGCCGTAACATGAGTAGTTAAGAACTTACCGCGTGGTCCACCATCATTATAGTCATAGGATTCAAATCACTTTAGGCAGGTTTGTTGTGTTACCACAAGACTTATTTAATTGTGAGGAGAAACTGTGGCTATGGCATTAGATGCCTATATGATCGGAGTAGAAGAACCATGTAGCTTTGTTGTGCTATCCACAAGGGCTACATGCAAATCTATGCTCGTCACATAACGATGGTTAGCTTAGACCAAAATTAGTGGTTGTTGTGCTATCCACAAGGCCATTAAAACTCTAGGGACCGAAGCTATGATCGGATATTGTAAGGAGTTGCAAGTCCCATGAGATGGGTGCTCTTTGATTCTTTTACAGCTTTCTTATGCTATCCATAAGGTTGTACTGCAAGTCATTGAGATTTTGATCCCTACTAGGAGACTGTCGGCATCTCCCATTCTGTATAACTGAGGGTTATATAGTCCGTCGAAAATTAGTGGGGGTTAAAATTTGATTAAAAGACCATGTCTTGTATTAAAAGTTAATAATTGAACATCTGCTGAATGTATTTTTTCTATGTCCTGTAGGGAATAATGTTGTCGAATAACCCACTCCGTGGCATACTTGATGCCCTTTTGACTTACCTGATCTGTAAGGAATCGTCATGAACGCAGCGGAAATAAGAAAAATAAAAATGATTCCATTGTATCGGTTGCTGGGGTCGTAAAACGGACATTAAAATCTAAGCGGGAAGAACAGTTCTTCACCTTTGCGGGGTTTCGAATCTCCCGTGGATGATGCCGACTCGTTAATCGCGCACGCGCACGATCTCTAGAGGTATCCACACGAGTTCCCGCAGCAGACGCGATTTCCTCCTCGACTTGAGTGCTCCGACCAGATCTCAGATCCACCATGCGCGGAGAGAGACAGATCGACTCCAAGAGAGAGAGAAGGAGAGAGAGAGAGGAGAGAGAGAATCTGGGGAGTAAAATTCGTCCAACTAACTTTTTTTACCACTCCCCCTTGGCCCTCCTTATATAGAAATAAGGATAAGCACAAGAGTTAATCTTCATGATTATCCAAGAGTTTAGCCTTGGATAATTCTCCATTAAATCTTCATGTTTATCCTGCAGCTTTTCACAAAAACCCAGATAAGCATGAAATTTAACATCTCTCACCGTCTGACGAGAACTCTTATGTGTGTGACCCTCTAGGCCCATATATCAGTCCGGTTGCAGGCCCATTAAACTTAGAACTGTTTCTTAAGTTTAATATTTATTAATTAACATTTAAACATCACATGTTAAATGATTAATTTAATAAACAAGTAAATTATCATCCGATGATTAATTCACTTGGCCTTCTGATCATGAACAGCACCAAACACTACCTCATGATCCCAGAAGATATAAGGGATACTTTTCCCTTCAATTGAACCTTTCCGTCTGCAGATACCGCACATATATAATCCTTCACTCATGCAATGTCCCGATAACGCAAGGGTATGGTTTTATAGTCAAACCCTCTATCGCATTATCCAGATGGATTCCAGTACACAGTTAATATCTAGAAAGACATCTCTTTCATTTGACCATGGCCAGGGATTTCTGTGTACACATCCATAGGACATTCTCTCTCCAGTCTTATACCAAGAGTGAGTGATCCCTTGTTGTTCACTCAATTACCTTCGCAAGCTTTCCACTGTATCTGAAAGACCGATTATGGTGGACTTAATGGTTAAAGTCCACGAGTCAGAGAATTAAGATACAATGGTCCACAAACAAGGTATCATTGGTGACTCAGGTCAAAGGATCAACTGTGCTACTGCAACGATAGAATTCCCTGGTTGACTAATAGGTATAATTACCATCCAGGAATTCTTATTTGGGTCTGTTCAGTGAACTCATTCTCTAATGAGCACCCACTTGTTTGTCTTAGTGTCACCACACGAGTGAATGTGAGATCATTCACCCTCATCATATGAGCAGACATAACTTGTGTCGATCTTATCGGATATTTAATGTCCATCTCAAATATCCTACGATCGAAAACTATTTAAGACAATTGCCTTAGGATATTGATCTCACTATCACGATCTCATCATGATTCAATATCCCATACATTTGTCTATGGACCTTCATTACGATAGTCGTTTGCGAGAACTATTAAATGAAGAAATGATTGCCTTTATTAATAATCTTGAACTAGAATGTACAATGATTGGCTTTGAGGCCACCCAATTCTAACATGATCCACTCGGATTGGCTCAGACACTTGAAGAATGTCTTCAGATCATAACAGATTGCCTACGCCCTTGATGCTGATCCTCCTGCTGAATCGACATTAGATGCCCCTGAAGCAGAGATGATGGCTAACGATAAAAGATCGAAGGACAAAGGTAAAAGAGTAGTAAAGGGTAACTGCTTCTATTGTAAGCAGAATGGTTACCGGAAAAGGAACTGTAAGGACTTCCTCAACGATAAAGATCATGGAAAGGTGAAGTTGTCTAAAGCCTCATATATCTATATGATAGATATCAACTAGTTAGTTAGAGATTCCATACCTTGGGTATTAGATACCAGATGTGTTTCTCATATCTGCCGTAATGTGCAGATGCTGACAAGTAACCACAAGCTGAGAGAAGGCGAGGTGGAATTGAGGCTAGGAAACGGCGCAAAAGTTGCGACGATTGTTGTAGAAACAGCAAACCTCATGCTTCCATCGGAAGACGTCTTATCATTGGAAGATTGTTATTATATTCCTAGCATAATAAAGAACATTATATCAGTATCTTGTTTGGACAAGATAGGATATAGGTTGTCTATTGAGAATAGAAGTTGTTCGATTTATTATGGTAATAAATCAATAGCTTCGACATTTTTAGTCAACGGTTTATATCTGTTAGATATTTTTTATTACAATCTTCACATTGATAATGCTCTTAAGAAGAGCAAAAATTGTGTGAACCAAGCCTACAAGTGGCATTGTAGACTTGGGCATATTCGTGAAAGCAAGTTGCAAAGGTTGCACAAGCATGGTTATTTAAATGCATTCGATTATGAATTGTTTGCGATATGTGAATCCTGCCTGATGGGAAAGATGGAAAAATCTCCATTTACTGGACATGGAGAACGTGCCAAGGACATTTTGTAACTAATACATTCGGATGTATGTGGTCCCATGTCCACCCAAGCCAAAGGTGGCTTCTCATACTTCATCACGTTCACCGACGACTTCTCAAGATTCGGCTATGTGTACTTAATGAAGTACAAGTCGGAAGCGTTTGAGAAGTTCAAGGAGTTCAAGAATGAGGTAGAGAAGCAGTTAGAAAAGAGTATTAAAGCTCTTCGATCAGATCGAGGACGAGAATACTTGAGTACTAATTTCACACAATTCTTAAAGGATAATGGTATCCTTTCTCAGCTGACCCCTCCATATACACCACAGATGAATGGTGTATCAGAAAGGAGGAATCACACCTTGTTGGACATAGTGCGATCTATGATGAGCTTTTCAGGATTACGAGTGTCCCCCTAGGAGTATGCTCTAGAGTCAGCATCATACCTACTGAACAGAGTACCCAGCAAGTCTGTGGCCTCTACTCTATATGAAATATGGAAACGCAGGAAACCAGAATTTAAACATGTTAAAATCTGGGGTTGTCCTAATCATGTAAAGAGGCATGATCCAGACAATCTGGAATCACGAGCTGATAAATATAGGTTTGTGGGATATCCAAAGGAAACCTCTAGATACTATTTTTTACCATCCTGGTGAACAAAAGGTGTTTGTCGTCAGGAAAGCTATCTTCTCCAGGAGGACAGTGGGAGCAAAATAGTACTGGAAGAGGTTCCAGATCCCCAAACAAATGCATTGTCATCGGATGAGATATCAATTCTTGAATCTGTTCAGGTACACACAGATGAGCCTCGTAGATCTGGTAGATTACCTAGACTACTCGAACGATATGTAGGACATATCACTGAAGGTGAGCCTAAGGTTGAATATAATGAGGATGATGATCCTAAAACCTACCAAGAGGCCATAGAAGGCCCAGAAGCCGGGAAATGGCAAGAAGCCATGAACTTAGAAATCTAGTCCATGTACACTAACCAAGTTTGGAACTTGGAGGACTTGCCCGAGGGTATTGTACCCATCGGATGCAAGTGGATCTTTAAGAGAAAGATCGGTGCTGATGGACGGATCGATACTTATAAGGTAAGGTTGGTGGCAAAGGTGTTAGTCTTAGGTGGCCTACAAGCCAATATAACTTTGTAATCTCATTCATTTTATTAATATAATGGCAATATTTCATTATGTGTAAATTCGTATTATCGTCTCATAATGAAGTCCATGAATATGTGCGATAGTGATCAGATTATGATGAGATCATACTAGATAGACTGATCACTTAAACACACATATTCTTAATAGTTCCTAGTCGGAGGATATCCGAGAAGGACATCGGATATCCGGTTAGACTAGTACAGATTACTCCCGCTCATAAGATGAGGGTGACTGATCTCATAAGTCATTTGTGTGTAGACACTAAGGCGAATATGCAGGTGCTCATTAGAGAATGAGTTCACTGAACTGATCCGACTGAATCGCTGGATGGTATTGTACCTCACTGTCAACCAATTTGATTCTATTGTCGCAGTTGTGTGGATGGTCCTCGGACCTTAGACACCAAGGAGACCTTGTCGGTGGACTTCTATACTTTGACCTTGGTTTATAAATCTCTAATCACGGGATTCGAAACAGCCAAGGATCAGGTACAACGGAATACCGTAGAAGGGAATTATGTGTCAATAAGGAATCATTCGCTCTCGGTACTTAGAGAGGCAATGCTCTAGGAAGGATGCGCGGAAGTCCCTGGCCAGGGTGGACGATAATATCGGGAAAGGAGTTTTCCGATATTATACGGCAGTATCCAATCCAAGTGAGTCGATCGATTAGGGTTTGATAGCACGCCATATCCTGAGTTGACTCGAGAACATTGTACGAATGAAGGATTATATCCGCGCGGTAACTGTCAATGGAAAGGTTCCAAGAGTGGGTTACTTAACTCCGATACTTTCCGGGTTCACGCGGTGTTGCTTAGCACCCAATGTGATCGGAGGCCCGATCGAATTCGATGTGCGACATCAATTCGATTGAATAATTAACTAATAAAGAGTTATTAATTGATTAATAAAGCTAGTGAGGAGTCATTGGGATTATTGGGCCATTAATCGGACTGGTTATTGGGCCTAGAGGGTCATACGCCAAAGATTCTCAAGCCGATGGATAAATAAGTGGGTTTTATATAAACTGGGTGGTTTTTATGAAAAACCGTGCGGTTGATATAAAATGTAGTGAACGGGCTGAGCAGGCCAAGCTGCTGCTAACTCTAGCCGCCCATTCCTCTCTTTCTCTCTCTCTCTGGTGCCCTAGAAGAATCGGGATGCCCGGATATGCTCCGTCGCTTCTCAGACTCCCGTTCGACGAGAAATCGTCCGCGCATTGCGGCGATAGTTGCGGCGAACGGCGGGAGACTTCGTGGGCTGCGAAGAACGAGGAACGAGAGGATGTCCATTGTGAGGAGGATAGCGTGGACTCCGCTAGAGGCCGGGCGTTTGCGCCGCTTGCGGTGTCGCATCGACAGAACCGAACGGTTGCGGATTTGAATCCGGACACGGTAAGATTCGATAATCCGATTATCGGGATTTTAGATTTTTCGAAACGGGAATGGATCTCCATTTTTATTTTTAATTCCGCTGCGCGGGAGATGTGGAGAAACCCGAGAACCCAACAGTGGTATCTATTTTCTTTGCTGGATCTATGAACACATATTACAGTAATAATTTTAATTATTATTATTCTGCAAATATTCGAATTTTTAAATATGGGGTTTGGTGTTCTTCGTGAGACAAAGAACGCCGATGTTCGGGTATCCCCAAGTGTTGGGGGTGTGGGCCGGTGCCCTTGATCCTTGAGGAGGTGCCACCGGACACCACAAGGCCGGTCACCGGGGCCGGAGTAGGAGATGGAGGAGCTCTTTCTTCTTCTTCTTCCCCACGGTTTTGAGAAGCTACAAAAACCAGAAATTCGAGTGGCTCGAACCAGCTTTTTGTAAGGGCTCCTCTGGGGGCATGCCGGCGCCGGGGGAGCAGCCGGCGTTGGGGGCTTCGCCGGCAGGCCGGACGGCGCCGGAGCACCAGCCGCCGGTCCCCCCAACACCCTTCCCCACCGCAAACCCTAGGGTTTCTGCAACTAGGTGGGGCGTCAGGTTGCTGGGTTGGGGACAAAGGGGGCCGGCCCCCTCGTGCCAGTCCAACCAACCATGGACAGGCCAGGTTCCCTGCTGGCCCGGGCCGAGCCCAGGCTGGCACCTGGTTCGACCCTAGCTCAGCAGGGTCCGAGCCCAGTTTGGGTTTAATGGGCTGGGTCCATTTCAATTAAAACCCCCTGCCCCTTTAGTCCTTAATAAAACCCATTTAAATCCCTTTCCCTTTTAGCCCAATTGATATAAATTGATTGGATCTTAATTTAAAATTTAAAATTGTTTTAAAATTTAAATTATTATTCTGTTTTATGAATTGCGTTAATTAATGATTATGAATCATTAATATTAACAAATGGTTGTTAGAAAATTAAAGTTACTTATTAATTTAAGTATTAAATCAATAATTAATTTTAATTAACTAATTTAAGTGTTAAGTTAGTTATTATTAGTTAATTGGAGTTAATTATTAATTTAAATGTTAAATTGATGATTAATTTTAATTAACTAATCTAATGTTTTAATTAATAGTTATTAATTAATTGATGTTAATTACTGGTTTACGAGTTGAATTTATAATTAACATTAGTCAACTAATCTAAGAGTTAGATTGGTTGTTAAAATTTAATTGATGTTAATTATTAATTTAAGAGTTAAATTAATGATTAACATTAATTAACTAGTCTAAGAGTTAGATTAGTAATTAATAACTAATAACAGTTGATTATTAATTTAAGTGTTAAATTAATGATTAATTTTAAGTTACTAATCTAAGAGTTAGATTAGTAAATAATTATTAATAGCCTAATTGTTAGATTAGTAATATAATTTAATCTAAGTGTTAGATTATTTTATTATTAGAAAAATTCTAATTTGCATGGAATAATATGGAATTATTAATTTGGAGTGTGTGCACATGTGATGTGTGTTTTATATATTTTTAAATTTTGATTTAATTGCATGTTAAGTTAATAAAATGAGTTTTTGAAATTCAAATGCTAATTTTGATTGAAACCCAACTTTTTGAAAGCCAAAATTATTTAATTTTAAAACTCTTTTATTTTAGCCATGTGATGCGCTATATTTTGTGTGGATTGGATAAAACACACGGTGATCATAGATATGTACTTTTAAATTATTCGTGTAATGAATGCTTGTGTGGATCATGGGTGAATGAGTTGGTTATTTATTAATTGCTAATAAATAGAGGTCTGCGTACCTCTCTCTCACTCTTCATTCTCTGATGTACTTCTACTTCCCTCTCTCTTGTACTCGCCATAAGGCTTTTTTGAGTTTACATGTAACTTCTAGAATTTAATGAAATCTGATTGAGGCAATCGAGGAAGGAGTAAGGATGATCTACAGATGCAACCAGGAAGGCGATGTGATGCAGATCCTTTGCCTGTGTGTTTGCTGATTCTCTAATGTAAATGTTATATTTGAATTGTGTGTGCGTTTGACTGATGGCTTCAGTCAAACCCATTGTGGTATCCATGACCACACTTTACATGTATAAGATGCATTGTTTTATGTTTGATTGTGAATCAAAGTAGGTATAGTATTTTCGTAAATATATATGATATGTTTATATACTATCACCTAGGAGAGACCAAGATAAAAGTTTTCTAAATACCCTCGTCTAAACTCTAAGCCGTAACGTGAGTAGTTTAGAACTTACCGCGTGGTCCACCATCGTAGTCATAAGATTCGAATCACTTTAGGCAGGTTTGTTGTGTTACCACAAGGCCTGTCTAATTGTGAGGAGAGACTTTGGCTATGGCATTAGATGCCTATTTGATCGGGGTAGAGGAACCATGTAGCTTTGTTGTGCTATTCGCAAGGGTTGCATGCAAATCTATGCTCGTCTCGTAACAATGGTTAGCATAGACCAGAATTAGTGGCTTGTTGTGCTATCCACAAGGCCATTAAATCTCTGGGGACCGAAGATATGATCGGATATTGCAAGGAGTTGCAAGTCCTATGAGATGGGTGCTCTTTGATTGTTTTACAGCTTTCTTGTTCTATCCACAAGGTTGTACTGCAAGTCATTGAGATTCTGATCCCCACTAGGAGACTGTTGACATCTCCCGTTCTATATAACTGAGGGTTATACAGTCCGTCTAAAATTAGTGGGAGTTAAAACTTGAACAAAAGACCATGTCTTGTTTTAATATTTAATAACTGAACATCTGCTAAATAGATTTTATTCATCTCCTGTAAAAAATTATGTGGTCGAATAACCTACTCCGTGGCATACTTGATGCCAAACGTTTGACTAGCCTGAACTACACGGATTGGTTCAGAAACCTGAAGAATGTCTTCAGATCTGAGCACATTGACTATGTCCTTGGAGCTAATCCTCCTGCTGAACCGGCATTGGATGTCCTTGACGTAGAGATGATAGCTAACGATAAAAGATCGAAGGACAAAGACAAATGAGTAGTAAAAGGTGACTGCTTTTACTGTAAGCAGCAGGGTCGCTAGAAGAGGAATTGCAAGGAGTTCCTCAATGATAAACATCATGGAAAAGTGAACATGTCTGGAACTTCAGATATCTATATGATAGATATCAACTTGTCAGTTAGAGATTCCACATCTTGGGTATTAGATACTGGATGTGCTTCTCATATCTGCCATGATGTGCAGATACTGACAAGTAAGCGCAAGCTGAGAAAAGGTGAGGTGGAACTGAGGCTAGGAAATGACGCAAAAGTCGCGGCGATTGCTGTAGGGACAGCAAACCTCAGGCTTCTATTAGGAGTTGCCTTATCATTGGAAAATTGTTATTATGTTCCTAACATAATAAAGAACATCATATCAGTATCTTGTTTGGACAAGATAGGATATAAGTTGTCTATTGAGAATAGAAGTTGTTCGATTTATTATGGTAATAAATCGATAGCTTCGGCATCTTTAGTCAATGGACTATATCTCTTAGATATTTCTCGTTATAATCTATACATTAATAATGCTTTTAAGAAGAGCAAGAATTGTGTAAACCAAGCCTACATGTGGCATTGTAGACTTGGGCATATTGGTGAAAGCAGGTTGCAAAGGTTGCACAAGCATAGTTATTTAAATGCATTCGATTATGAATCGTTTGCGACATGTGAATCCTGCCTTATGGGAAAGATGACAAAATCTCTATTTACTGGACATGGAGAACGTGCAAAAAATATTTTGGAACTAATACATTCGGATCTATGTGGTCCCATGTCCACCCAAGCCAAAGGTGGCTTCTCATACTTCATCACGTTCACTGACGACTTCTCAAGATTCGACTATGTGTACTTAATGAAGTATAAGTCAGAAGCGTTTAAGAAGTTCAAGGAGTTCAAGAATGAGGTAGAGAAATAGTTAGGAAAGAGTATTAAAGCTCTTCAATCAGATTGAGGAGGAGAATACTTGAGTACTAATTTCACACAATTCTTAAATGTTAATGGTATCCTTTTTCAGCTGACCCCTCCATATACACCACATGGTTTATCAGAAAGGAGGAATCGCACCTTGTTGGACATGGTGCGATCTATGATGAGCTTTTCAGGATTACCAATATCCCTCCGGGGTATGGTCTAGAGTCAGCAACATACTTACTGAACAGAGTACCCAACAAGTATGTGGTCTCTACTCCATATGAGATATGGAAAGGCAGAAACCAGAATTTAAACATGTTAAAGTCTGGGGTTGTCATGCTCATGTAAAGAGATGATCCAGACAAACTGGAATCACAAATTGATAAATGCAGGTTTGTGGGATATTCAAAGAAAACCTTCGGATACTATTTTTACCATCTTGGTGAACAAAAAGTGTTCGTCGCCAGGAAAGCTGTGTTCTTGGAAGAGGAATAACTTCTCCAGGAGGATAGTGGGAGTAAAATAGTACTGGAAGAGGTTCCAGATCCCCAAATAGCTGCATTATCATCATATGAGATATCAGTTTCTGAATCTGTTCAGGTACACACATATGAGCCTCGTAGATCTGGTACCTAGAATATCCGAACGATATGTGGGACATATCGTTAAAGGTGAGTCTAAGATAGAAAATAATGGGGATGATGATCCTAAAACCTTCCAGGAGGCCATAGATGGTCCAGAAGCTGGGAAATGGCGAGAAGCCATGAACTTAGAAATTCAATCCATGTACACCAACCAAGTTTGGAACTTCGAGGACTTGCCCGAGGGTATTGTACCCATCGGATGCAAGTGGATCTTTAAGAGAAAGATCGGTGCTGATGGATGGATCGATACTTATAAGGCAAGGTTGGTGGCAAAAGGATATCGTCAAAGGCAAGGAATTGACTATGACGAGACTTTCTCATCAATTGCCATGATAAAATCGATCAAAGTTCCACTCGCCATTGTTGCACACCTTGATTACGAGATCTGGCAGATAGATGTGAAGATCGCCTTCCTCAATGGTAACCTTGAGGAAGAGGTGTAAATGATACAACCAGAAGGTTTCACATCTAAGGAATCTTCAGATAAAGTGTGCAAGCTTCAAAGGTCCATTTATGGACTGAAGCAAGCCTTCCGGAACTGCAACATAAGATTTGACGAGGCTGTCAAGTCTTATGACTTCATTAAGAATGGAGATGAGCCTTGTGTGTACAAGAAGACCAGTAGGAGTGTAGTCACCTTCTTAGTTCTTTACGTAGACGACATACTACTCATTGGGAATGATATAGCTATGATGTCATTGGTAAAGATCTAGCTGTCGAAAAACTTTTTTATGAAGGATTTGGGAGAAGCATCCTACGTATAGGGAATATCGATTTAGAGAGATAAATTGAAAAAGATGCTTGGAATGACCCAATCCTTGTACATAGATACCATAGTCAAAAGGTTTGGCATGAAAAATTCCAAGAGAGGTCTCATACCGATGAGACATGGAATTAATCTCTTAAAGGAGCAGTCTCCTAAGCCTCCTGATGAGAGGGCATTCATGGATAGACTACCCTATGCCTCTGCCATAGGATCTATCATGTATGCCATGCTATGTACACAGCTTGATGTTGCATTTGCTCTAAGAGTTACGAGCATATTTTAGACTGATTTAGGCAAAGAGCACTGGAAGGCAGTGAAATGTATCCTTAAGTAATTGAGAAGAACTAAAGATATGTTTCTTATCTATGGAGGAGGTGACTTGAAACTGCGAGGTTTTACTGACTCGAGTTTCTAGTCAGATCTAGATGATAGCAAGTCTACATCTGGGTTCGTGTTTACTTTGAACGGAGGCGCAGTGTACTGGAAGAGTTCCAAGCAAGCAACCACTACAGATTTGACGACTAAAGCTGAGTACATCGCTGCAACTGAAGCCGCCAAGGAAGCAGTGTGGTTGAAGAAATTCATCACCGGCCTCGGCGTAGTTCCCAGTATCTCTGAACATGTTCCACTGTTGTGCGACAACAATGGAGCGATTGCGCAACCGAAAGAGCCGCGGTCTGATCAGAAATTGAAGCATATTCTGAGGCGCTTTCATCTTATCAGAAAGATCATATCAAGAGGAGATGTAGTGGTGGAAAGAGTTCCATCTGTCGACAATGTAGTAGATCCACTGACAAAGCCGTTGGCTCAAATTGTGTTTGAGCATCACCTAAAGTCTATAGGCTTACTGTCTAAAGGTGATTGACTTTAATCCAAGTGGGAGACTGTTAGTCTTAGGTGGCCTACAAGACAATATGACTATGTAATCTTGTTCATTTTATTAATATAATGGCAATATTTCATAATGTGTAAATTCGTATTATCGTCTCATAATGAAGTCCATAAATATGTGCGATAGTGATCAGATTATGATGAGATCATATTAGTGAGACTGATCACTTAAACACACATATTTTTAATAGTTCCCAGTCAGAGGATATTCGAGAAGGACATCGGATATCCGGTTAGACTAGTACAGATTACTCCCACTCATAAGATGAGGGTGACTGATCTCATAAGTCGCTTGTGTGGAGACACTAAGGCGAATCTGTAGGTGCTCATTAGAGAATGAGTTCACTAAACTGATCCGACTGACTCGCTGAATGGTATTGTACCTCACTGTCAACCAGCTTGATTCTATTGTCGCAGTTGCGTGGATGGCCCTTAGACCTGAGACACCAAGGACACCTTGTCGGTGGACTTATGTGCTTTGACCTTGGTTTATGAATCTCTAACTACGGGATTCTAAACAACCAAAGATCGGGTATAGCGGAATACCGTCGAAGGGAATTGTGTGTCAATAAGGAATCATTTGCTCTCGATACTTAGAGAGAGAATGCTCTAGGAAGGATGCGCGAAAGTCCCTGGCCAGGGCGGACGATAATATCGGGAAAGTAGTTTTCTGATATTATATGGCAGCTTCCGATCCATGTAAGTCGACCGGTTAGGATTTGACAGCACGCCATACCCTGAGTTGACTCGAGAGCGTTGTACGAATGAAGGATTATATCTACGCGGTAACTGTCGGCGGAAAGGTTCCAAGAGTGGGTTACTTAACTCCGATACCTTCCGGGTTCCCGCGGTGTTGCTTGGCACCCAACGTGATCGGAGGCCCGATCGAATTCGATGTGCGACATCAATTCGATTGATTAATTAATTAATAAAGAGTTATTAATTGATTAATAAAGCCAGTGAAGAGTCACTGGGCTTATTGGGCCATTAACCGGACTGGTTATTGGGCCTAGAGGGTCACACGCAAAAGATTCTCAAGGGATCCCCAGATCTGCTCTGCCGCTTCTCCGACTCCCGTTCGACGAGAAATCGTCCGCACGTTGCGACGATAGTTGCGGCGAACGGCAGGAGACTTTGTCGGCTGTGAAGAACGAGGAACGAGAGGATATCTATCGCGAGGAGGATCGCGTGGACTCTACTAGAGGTCGAGCGCTTGCGCGGCTTACGGTATCGCAGCGAGGAACCGAACGGTTGGGGATTCGAACCCGCATACGGTAAGATTTAATAATCTGATTATCGGGATTTTAGATTTTTTGAAACGTACACGGATCTCTGTTTTTATTTTTAATTCCGCTGCGCGGGAGATCCGGAGAAACCTGAGAACCCAACAAAAGGGATATCATCAAAGGCAAGGAATTGACTATGACGAGACTTTCTCACCAGTTGCCATGATCAAGTTGATCAGAGTCCAACTCGCCATTGCTGCACATTTTGATTACGAAATCTGGATGATGGATGTGAAGACTGCCTTCCTCAACGGTAACATTGAGGAAAAAGTGTATATGATACAACTAGAAGGTTTCACATCCAAGGAATCTTTAGATAAAGTGTGCAAGCTTCAAAGGTCTGTTTATGGACTGAAGCAAGCTTCTCTGAGCTGGAACATAAGATTTGACGAGGCTGTCAAGTCTTATGACTTCATTAAGAATGAAGATGAGTCTTGTGTGTACAAGAAGACCAGTGAGAGCGCAGTCACCTTCTTTGTTCTTTACGTAGACGACATACTACTCATTGGGAATGATGTAGCTATGATGTCATCAGTAAGGATTTGACTGTTGACAAATTTATCCATGAAGGATTTGGGAGAGGCATCCAACGTATTGGGAATAGGGATTTATAGAGATTAATCAAAGAGGATGCTTGGAATGACCCAATCCTTGTACATAGATACCATAGTCAAAAGGTTTGACATGGAAAATTTTAAGAGAGGTCTCATACCGATGAGACATGGAATTAATCTCTCAAAGGAGCTGTCTCCTAAGACTCTTGAAACTGCAAGACTTTACTGACTCGAGTTTTCAGTTAGATCCAGATGATAGCAAGTCTACATCAGGTTTTGTGTTTACTTTAAACGGAGGCGCAATATGGTGGAAGAGTTCCAAGCAAGCAACCACTACAGATTCGACGACTGAAGCTGAGTACATCATTGCAGCTGAAGCCGCCAAGGAAGCAGTGTGGTTGAAGAAATTCATCACCGACTTCGGCGTAGTTCCTAGCATCTCTGAACCTTTTCCGCTATTGTGTGACAATAATGGAGTGATTGCGCAAGCGAAAGAGCCGCGGTCTCACCAGAAATCGAAGCATATTCTGAGGCGCTTTCATCTTATCAGAGAGATAATATCAAGAGGAGATGTAATGGTGGAAAGAGTTCTATCTGTCGACAATGTAGCAGATCCACTGACAAAGCTGTTGGCTCAAAATGTGTTTGAGCGTCACCTAGAGTCTATAGGATTACTACATAAAGGTGATTGGCTTTAGTCCAAGTAGGAGATTGTGAGTCTTAGGTGGCCTGCAAGCCAATCTGACTATGTAAATCTAGTTCATTTATTAATAAAATTGCATAATATTCATTGTGTGTAAATCATATTAATTATCGTTTCATAATGAAGTCCGTGAATATGTGCGATAGTGATCAGATTATGATGAGATCATACTGTTAGTTTTAGGTGGCCTACAAGCCAATCTCACTATGTAAATCTCGTTCATTTATTAATATAATGGCATAATATTCATTGTGTGTAAATCGTATTAATTATCGTCTCATAATGAAGTCCGTGAATATGTGCTATAGTGATCAGATTATGATGAGATCATACTAATTAGACTGATCACTTAAACACACATATTCTTAATCGTTCCTAGTCGGAGGATATTCGAGAAGGACATCGGATATTCGGTTAGACTAGTACAGATTAATCCTGCTCATATGATGAGAGTGACAGATCTAATAAATAACTTGTGTGGAGACACTAAGGTGAATCTGTAGATGCTCATTGGAGAATGAGTTCACTGAACTGATCCGATTGAATCGCTGGATGGTATTGTACCTCACTGTCAACCAGTTTGATTCTATTGTCGTAGTTGCATGGATGGTCCTTGGACCTAAGACACTAAGGACACCTTTTCATTGGACTTCTGTTCTTTGACCTTGGTTTATGAATCTTTAACCACAGGATTCTAAACAGCCCAGGATTGGGTACAGCGGAATATCTTCGAAGGGAATTGTGTCAATAAGGAATCATTCGCCCACGGTACTTAGAGAGACAATGCTCTAGGAAGGATGCGCGGAAGTCCCTGACCAGGGCGGATGAAAATATCGGGAAAGAAGTTTTCCGATATTCATCAGCGGCATCCAATCCAAGTGAGTCGACCGTTTAGGGTTTGACAGCTCGCCATACCCTGAGTTGACTCGAGAGCATTATATGAATGAAGGATTATATCTATGCGGTAACTATCGGCGGAAAGGTTCCAAGAGTGGGTTACTTAACCGCGATATCTTCCGGGTTCACGCGGTGTTGCTTGGCACCCAACGTGATCGCAGGCCCGATTGAATTCGACGTGCGACATCAATTCGATTGATTAATTAATTAATAAAGAGTTATTAATTGATTAATAAAGCCAGTAAGGAGTTACTGGGCTTATTGGGCTATTAACCGGATTGGTTATTGGGCCTAGAGGGTCACATGCAAATGATTCTCAAGGCAATGGATAAATAAGTGGGTTTTATATAAACCGAACTTTTTATGAAAAACCGCACGGTTAGTATAAAATATAGCGAACGGGCTGAGCAGGTTAAGCTGTTGCTAACCCTAGCCGCCCCCTCCTTTGTTTCTCTCTCTCTCTGGCGCCCCAGGCCAGATCCGGATCCCCGGATCTACTCCGCCGCTTCTCCGACTCCCGTTCTATGGGAAATCGTCTGGGCATTGCGGCGATCGTTGCGACGACCGGCAAAGGTTTCGTGGCTGCGAAGAACGAGGAGCGTGAGGATATCCATTGCGAGGAGGATCACCTGGACTACGCTAGAGGTCGGGTGCTTGCGTGGCTTGCGGTATCGCACCGACGGAACCGAACGGTTGTAGATTCGAATCCGCACATGGTAATAACCGATTATCCGATAATCTATTTTTTTTAGATTTTTCGAAACGAGAATGGATCTCCGTTTTTATTTTATTTCTGCTGCGTGGGAGATCCGGAGAAACCCGAGAACCCAACAGTGGTATCAGAGCCAGGTTCCACTATTTCTCGTCCCGTTTCGGTGTTCGATTTGATATTTCCACTGATTATTCCATGCTGTAATTCGATTATTTTGCCGAAACTGTGTTCATACGATGAACATAAATAATATGATTATTTTTATTTCTGCGAAATTCGAATTTTTATTTTGGGGTTTTGGTGTTCTTTGTTGGACGAAGAACCAGGTTTACGGCGACTTCTTTATTGCATCCCCAAGTGTTAGGGAGGTGAGACCAACACCCTGGATCATCTAAGGGGTCACAGGTCTGGTGGCCGGCGCCAGAGAACTCTCAGGAGGTGGCCGGAGCAAGCCCCATCTTCTCCCTTTTTATACGATTTTGAGAAAACTAGGAAATGAGGACTTTTAAAGGGGCTCGGGCTGCAGTGTATAACTCCGAGCACCGCCTGCAAGCCCTCTGGCGAGCCCGCCGGCACCAGACGGCACCAGAGGCCCGGCCACCGTGGGCCCAAAAGTTTCCCCCGCCGCCGGTAGCCACCTGCAACCCTTCTAGGGTTTTCTGCAAGAAGGTAGGGCGTCGGGTGGGGATGAGAGCGACTGGGCCGCTCGTGGACTGGGCTGAATGGATCGGGTCCAGGCCCCTGGCTGAGCCAGGGCGCCTCGGGTCCAGACCCCTGGCCGAGCCAGGGCTCGGGTTTGGCTGATCCAGGGGCTCGAACCAAATTCCAAAGGTGGCTGAGCCCTGGCCAGTTTTAAACCCCTTTACCCTTATTAGCCCATTTGAAATAATTAGATTAGTTTTTAATTTAAAATTTAAAATTGTTTTAAATTTTAAATTATTATCAGTTGTATTATTTGGGCATTCATGATTTTGAATCATTAGTTAATTAATGATTGGTGAATATTGATTAAAGTTAATTATTAGTTTAAATATTAAATTAATAATTAATCTTTATTTAACTAATCTAAAAGTTAGATTAGTGATTAATAGTTAATAGTTTTAATGTTAAATTATTAATTATTAAATCATTAAATTATTAATTAATGAGTTAGTTATTAATTTAAGAGTTAAATTAATAATTAATTCAATTACTAATTTAAACATTAAATTAGTAGTTATTAATTAATTAGTGTTAATCATTATTTTAAGAGTTAAATTAATGATTAACATTAATTAACTAATCTAAAAGTTAGATTAGTATTTTTTTTAGTTAATTAAAGTTAATTATTAATTTAAGTGTTAAGTTAATGATTAATTTTAAATTTACTATTCTAAGAATTAAAATAAGAAGTTATTAATTAATTAATATTAATTGATAATTTAATTGTTAAATTAGTGATAACATTAATTAACTAATTTAAGAGTTAGATTAGTAATTATTAATTAACTTTGTTAGACTAGTCTAAAAATTAGATTAGTCATTAATAGTCTAATTGTTAGATTATTAATGTGGTTCAATCTAATTGTTAGATTGTTTAATTATTAGAATTGTTCTAATGGCATGGAATAATATGGAATTATTAATTTGGAGTGTGTGTACATGTGATGTGTGTTTTGATGCTTTTAAATTTGATTTAATTGTATGCTTATCTTATTAAAAGTGTTTTCGAAATTCAAATACCAATTTTGATTGGAACCCAGTTTTTGAAAGCCAAAATTATATATTTTTGAAAACTCTTTTATTTTAGCCATGTGATGCGTTGAATCTTGTGTGGAATGTTTAAAACACACCGTGGTTATGGATATGCACTTATTTTAAATTATTCATGTGATGAATGATTGTGTGGATCGTGGATGTGTGATTGGAATGTTTATTAATTGTTAATAAATAGAGGTCTGCGCACCTCTCTCTCTCTCTCATAATCCAATGTACTTCTACCTCCCTCTCTCTTGTACTCGCCATAAGGCCTTCTTCAATTTACTTGTAAATTCTAGAATTTAAATGTAATATGATCGAGGTAACCGAGGAAGGAGCAAGGACGATCCATAGCTGCAACCAGGAAGGCGAAAAAATGAAGATCCTTTGCCTATGTGTTTGCAGGATAGTCTGATATAAATGTTATGTTACATTGTGTGTGCGTTTGACTGTTGGCTCAAGTCAAACCTACTGTGCTATCTATGACCACACTAGACATGTATGTGATGCATTACTTTTAATGTTTGATTGTAAATCAAAGTAGGTATAGTATTTAGTAAATATATACGATATGTTTATATACTATCACCTAGGAGAGACCAAGATAAAAGTTATCTAAATACCCTCATCTGAACTCTAAGCCATAACGCGAGTAGTTAAGAACTTACCGCGTGGTCCACCATCGTTATAGTCATATGATTCGAATCACTTTAGGTAAGTTCGTTGTGCTATCCACAAGGCCTGTTTAATTATGAGGAGAGACTGTGGCTATGGCATTAGATGCCTATATGATCGGGGTAGAGGAACCATGTAGCTTTATTGTGCTATCCACAAGGGCTGCATGCAAATCTATACTCGTCGCGTAACGATGGTTAGCTTAGACCTAAATTAGTGGTTTGTTGTGCTATCCACAAGGTCATTAAATCTCTGGGGACCGAAGCTATGATTAGATATTGCAAGGAGTTGCAAGTCCCATGAGTTGGGAGCTCTTTGATTTTATTACAGTTTGTTGTGCTATCCACAAGGCTGTACTGCAAATCATTGAGATTCTGATCCCCACTAGAAGATTGTCGGCGTCTCCCGTTCTGTACAACTAAGGGTTATACAGTCCGTCAAAAATTAGTGGGAGTTAAAACTTGAACAAAAGGTCATGTCTTGTTTTATTTTTAATAATTGAGCATCTACTAAATAGATTTTACTTATCTCCTGTAGGAAATTATGTCGTCGAATAACCTACTCCGTGGCATACTTGATGCCAAATGTTTGACATACCTGATCTACTCAGATTGGTTCAGAAACCTGAAGAATGTCTTCAGATCTGAGCGCATTGACGTTGTCCTTGGAGCTGATCATCCTGCTGAACCGACATTAGATGCCCTTGACGCGGAGATGATAGCTAACGATAAAAGATCGAAGGACAAAGGCAAAAGAGTAGTAAAGGGTGACTGCTTCTACTGGAAGCAAAATGATCACTAGAAGAGGAACTGCAAGGAGTTCCTTAACGATAAAGCTCATGGAAAGGTGAAGCTGTCTGAAGCTTCAGATATCTATATGATAGATATCAACTTGTTAGTTAGAGATTCCACATCTTGGGTATTGGATACCGGATGTGCTTCTCATATCTGTCATGATGCGCAGATGCTGACAAGTAAGCGCAAGTTGAGACAAGGCGAGGTGGAATTGAGGCTAGAAAACAGTGCAAAAGTTGCGGCGATTGCTGTTGGGACAGCAAACCTCAGGCTTCCATCAAGAGATGCCTTACTATTAGAAGATTGTTATTATGTTCCTAGCATAATAAAGAATATCATATCAGTATCTTGTTTGGACAAGATAGGATATAGGTTGACTATTGAGAATAGAAGTTGTTCGATTTATTATGGTAATAAATCAATAGCTTTGGTATCTTTAGTCAACGGTTTATATCTCTTAGATGTCTCTTATTGCAATCTTCATATTGATAATGTTCTTAAGAAGACCAAGAATTGTGTGAACCAAGCCTACGTGTGGCATTGTAGACTTGGGCATATTGGTGAAACCAGGTTGTAAAGGTTGCACAAGCATGGTTATTTAAATGCATTTGCTTATGAATCGTTTGCGACATGTGAATCCTGTCTTATGGAAAAAATGGCAAAATCTCCATTTACTGGACATGGAGAACGTGCCAAGGACATTTTGGAACTAATACATTCGGATGTATGTGGTCCCATGTCCACCCAAGCCAAAGGTGGCTTTTCATACTTCCTCACGTTCACCGATGACTTCTCAAGATTCGGCTATATGTACTTAATGAAGTACAAGTAAGAAGCATTTGAGAAGTTCAAGGAGTTCAAGAATGAGGCAGAGAAGCAGTTAGGAAAGAGTACTAAAGCTCTTCGATCAGATCGAGGAGGAGAATACTTGAGTACTAATTTCACACAATTCTTAAACGATAATGGTATCCTTTCTCAGTTGATCCCTCCATATACACCACAGATGAATGGTGTATCAGAGAGGAGGAATCACACCTTGTTGGACATGGTGTGGTTCATGATGAGTTTTTCAGGATTACCAGTGTCCCTCTAGGGGTATGCTCTAGAGTCAGCAGCATACCTACTGAACAAAGTACCCAGCAAGTTTGTGGCCTCTACTCTATATGAGATATGGAAAGGCAGAAAACCATAATTTAAACATGTTAAAGTCTGGAGTTGTCCTACTCATGTAAAGAAGCATGATCTAGACAAGCTAGAATCATGAACTGATAAATGTAGGTTTGTGGGATATCCAAAGGAAACCTTTGGATACTATATTTTACCATCCTGGTGAACAAAAGGTGTTTGTCGCCAGGAAAGTTGTTTTCCTAGAAGAGGAATACCTTCTCTAGGAGGACAGTGGGAGTAAAATAGTACTGGAAGAGGTTCCAGATCCCTAAACAGCTGCATTATCATCAGATGAGATATCAGTTCCTGAATTTGTTTAGGTATACACACATGAGCCTCGTAGATCTGGTAGATTACCTAGACTACCCGAATGATATGTGCCTCGTAGATCTGGTAGATTACCTAAACTACCCGAATGATATGTGGGACATATCGCTGAAGGTAAGTCTAAGGTAGAATATAATGAGGATGATGATCCTAAAACCTACCATGAGGCCATAGAAGGCCCAGAAGCCGGGAAATGGCGAGAAGCCATGAATTCAGAAATCCAGTCCATGTACACCAACCAAGTTTGGAACTTGGAGGACTTGCCCGAGGGTATTGTACCCATTGGATGCAAGTGAATCTTTAAGAGAAAGATTGGTGCTGATGGACGAATCGACACTTATAAGGCAAGGTTGGTAGCAAAGGGATATCGTCAAAGGCAAGGAATTGACTATGACGAGACTTTCTTACTAGTTGCCATGATAAAGTCAATTAGAGGTCTACTCGCCATTGCTGCACATTTTGATTATGAAATCTGGCAGATGGATGTGAAGACTGCCTTCCTCAACGGTAACCTTGAGGAAGAGGTGTATATGATACAATCGGAAGGCTTCACATCCAAGAACTCTCCAGATAAAGTCTTATGACTTCATTAAGAATGTAGATGAGCCTTGTGTGTACAAGAATACCAGTGAGAGCGCAGTCACCTTCTTAGTTCTTTACGTAGATGACATACTACTCATTGGGAATGATGTAGCTATGATGTCATCAGTCAAGATCTGACTGTCGAAAAAATTTCTCTATGAAGGATTTGGGAGAAGCATCCTACGTATTGGGAATATGGATCTATAGAGATAGATCAAAGAGGATGCTTGGAGTGACCCAATCCTTGTACATGGATACCATAGTCAAAAAGTTTGGCATGGAAAATTCTAAGAGAGATCTCATACCGATGAGACATGGAATTAGTCTCTCAAAGGAGCAGTCTCCTAAGACTCTTGATGAGAGGGCACTCATGGATAGAGTACCCTATGGCTCTGCCATAGGATCTATCATGTATGCCATGCTATGCACAAGGCCTGATGTTGCATTTGCTCTAAGCGTTACGAGCAGATTTCAGACTGATCTAAGCGAAGAGTACTAAAAGGCAGCGAAATGTATCCTTAAGTACTTGAGAAGAACTAAGGATATATTTCTTGTTTATGGAGGAGGTGACTTAAAACAACGAGACTTTAATGACTCGAGTTTCCAGTCAGATCCAGATGATAGCAAGTCTACATCTGGATTTGTGTTTACATTAAACGGAGGCACAATGTGTTGGAAGAGTTCCAAGCAAGCAACCACTGCAGATTCGACGACTGAAGCTGAGCACATCGCTGTAACTGAAGCTTTCAAGGAAGTAGTGTGGTTGAAGAAGTTCATCACCGACCTTGGCATAGTTCCCTGCATCTTTGATCATGTTCCGCTGTTGTGTGACAACAATGGGGCATTACACAAGTGAAAGAGCCGTGGTCTCATCAGAAATCGAAAGATATTCTGAGGCGCTTTCAACTTATCAGAGAGATCATATCCACAGAAGATGTAATAGTGGAAAGAGTTCCATCTGTCGACAATGTAGCAGATCTACTGACAAAGCCGTTGGCTAAATTGTGTTTGAGCATCACCCAAAGTCTATAGGCTTACTACATAAAGGTGATTGGCTTTTGTCCAAGTGGGAGATTGTTAGTCTTAGGTGGCCTACAAGCCAATCTGACTATATAAATCTCATTCATTTATTAATATAATGATATAATATTCATTGTGTGTAAATTGTAATAATTATCGTCTCATAATGAAGTCTGTGAATATGTGCTACAGTGATCAGATTATGATGAGATCATACTAATGAGACTGATCACTTAAACACACATATTCTTAATCGTTCCTAGTCGGAGGATATCCGAGAAGGGCATCGGATATCCGGTTAGACTAGTACAGATTACTCCTGCTCATATGATGAGGGTGATTGATCTAATAAATCACTTGTGTGGAGACACTAAGGCAAATTTGTAGGTGCTCATTGGAGAATGAGTTCACTGAATTGATCTGACTGAATCACTGGATGGTATTGTACCTCACTGTCAACCAGCTTGATTCTATTGTCGCAGTTGCGTGGAAGGTCCTCGGACCTTAGACACCAAGGACACGTTGTCGGTGGACTTATGTGGTTTGACCTTGATTTATGAATCTCTAACCACGGGATTCTAAACAGCCAAAGATTGGGTACAACAGAATACCGTCGAAGGGAATTGTGTGTCTATAAGGAATCATTCACTCTCGGTACTTAGAGAGAGAATGCTCTAGGAAGGATGCGCGGAAGTCCCTGGCTAGGGCGGACGATAATATCGAGAGAGATGTTTTCTGATATTCATCAGCGGCATCCAATCCAAGTGAGTCGACCGGTTAGGGTTTGACAGCTCGCCATACCCTGAGTTTACTCGAGAGCATTGTATGAATGAAGGATTATATCTACGCGGTAACTGTCCACGGAAAGGTTCGAAGAGTGGGTTACTTAACCCCGATACCTTCCGGGTTCATGCGGTGTTACTTGGCACCCAACGTGATCGGATGCTCGGTCGAATTTGATGTGCGACATCAATTCGATTGATTAATTAATTAATAAAGAGTTATTAATGATTAATATAGCCAGTAAGGAGTTACTGGGCTTATTGGGCTATTAACCGGACTGGTTATTGGTTCTAGAGGGTCACACGAAAATGATTCTCAAGGCGATGGATAAATAAGTGGCTTTTATACAAAACGGGGGTTTTTATCAAAAATAGTGCGGTTAGTATAAAATATAGCGAACGGGCTGAGCAGGCTAAGCTGTTGCTAACCCTAGCCGCCTCCTCCCCTGTTTCTCTCTCTCTCTGTGGCCCTCCAGGCCAGATCCGGATCCCCGGATCTGCTCCGCCGCTTCTCCGACTCCCATTCGACGGGAAATCGTCCGCGCGTTGCGGCGATCGTTGCGGCGACCGGCAGAGGTTTCGTGGTTGCGAAGAACGAGGAACGTGAGGATATCCATTGCGAGGAGGATCGCATGGACTCTGCTAGAGGCCGGGCGCTTGCGTGGCTAGCGGTGTCGCATCGACGGAACCGAACGGTTGCGGATTCGAATCCGTACACAGTAAGAACCAATTATCCGATAATCCATTTTTTTAGATTTTTTGAAATGGGAATGAATCTCCGTTTTTATTTTATTTCCGTTGCGCGGGAGATCCGGAGAAACACGAGAACCTAACACATACTAGTGAGATTGATCACTTACACACAATTCTTAATCGTTCCTAGTCGGAGGATATCCGATAAGGACATCGGATATTCGGTTAGACTAGTGTAGATTACTCCCGCTCATAAGATGAGGGTAACAGATCTCATAAGTCACTTGTGTGGAGACACTAAGGCGAATATGTAGGTGCTCATTAGAGAATGAGTTCACTGAACTGATCCGGCTGAATCGCTGGATGGTATAGTACCTCACTGTCAACCAGCTTGATTCTATTGTCGCAGTTGCATGGATGGTCCTCGGACCTGAGACACCAAGGACACCTTGTCGGTGGACTTCTGTGCTTTGACCTTCATTTATGAATCTCTAACTAGGAGATTCTAAACAGCCAAGGATTGGGTACAACGGAATACCGTCGAAGGGAATTGAGTGTCAATAAGGAATCATTCGCTCTCGGTACTTAGAGAGAGAATGCTCTAGGAAGGATGCGCGGAAGTCCCTGGCCAGGGCGGATGATAATATCGGAAAAAAGGGTTTTCCGATATTATACGGTAGCATTCGATCCAAGTGAGTTGACCCGTTAGGATTTGACAGTACACTATACCTTGAGTTGACTCGAGAGCATTGTACGAATGAAGGATTATATTCATGTAGTACCTGTTGGCGGAAAGGTACCAAGAGTGGGTTACTTAACCCCGATACCTTCTGGGTTCACGCGGTGTTGCTTGGCACCCAACGTGATCGGAGACCCGATCGAATTTGATGTGCGACATTGATTCGATTCATTAATTAATTAATAAAGAGTTAGTAATTAATTAATAAAGCCAGTGAGGAGTCACTTGGCTTATTGGGCTATTAACCGGACTGGTTATTGGGCCTAGAGGGTCACACGCAAATGATTCTCAAGGCGATGGATAAATAAGTGGGTTTTATATAAACCGAGGGTTTTTATGAAAAACCGCGTGGTTAATATAAAGTGTAGCGAACGGGCTGAGCATGCAAAGCTGCTGCTACCCCTAGCCGCCTCTCCTTTCTTCCTCTCTCTCTCTGGCCCCTCAAGCAAGATTCGAATCCCCAGATCTGCTCCACCACTTCTCCAACTCCCGTTCGACAGGAAATCGTCTGCGCGTTGCGGCGATCGTCGCGGCGAACGGTGGAAGTGTCGTGGCTGTGAAGAATGAGGAACGTGAGGATATCCACCGCGATGAGGATCACGTGGACTCCTCTAGAGGCCGGGCTCTTGCGCGGCTTGCGGTGTCGCACCGACAGAACCAAACGGTTGCGGATTCGAATCTGCACACGGTAAGATTCGATAATCCGATTATTGGGATTTTAGATTTTTCGAAACGGGAATGGATCTCCATTTTATTTTTATTTCCGCTGCGTGGGAGATCCGGAAAAACACGAGGATCCAACACACTGGTCTTTGCACCATGCTAGTCGACACAACTTAAAGTCTAAGGGTAGTATTTCTTTAAGTATAAACCATTCCAGAGATGAGTTAACTCTTAGCCTTCTGCATTAATTAACTTGTAGGTGTTACCAGGAAAAGCATCTTTTACAACATAAGGTCCTTCCCAATTGGGTTGGAGTTTAGAACGTGAACCACCAGGTTTTATGAAAATTCTTTTGACTACCATTTCACCGACTTTGAATTTTCATTTAATGACCTTCTTTTGATAAAACGTGCTAATCTATTTTGATAAACTCGTGAGTGATTAGCTGCTAACCATCTTTTCTTGTCTAAAAGTTCCAACTAAGTGAGGAGTGTAGGGCGATGCTCGTCAATGAAAAACTCTGTATTCAATTATACTCTTAATGATGGGATGATGACTTCATATGGAACTACCGCCTCCATTTCGAATGTTAATGAGTATAGGGTTTGTCTAGTGGGAGTACGGATTGAAGTTCGGCAGGCCCATAAAGCCTCAATAAGCTTTTTTGGCCAGTCTATGTACCGATTAGATTCACACGTTTTCTGGATGATTTTTATCAAAGTCTTATTAGTTGCCTCTACTTGGCTATTACCTTGCGGATAATAAGGAGACAAATGATGTAATGCAATATTATACTTGCTGCAGAGGTCCTTCAACTCTTGTGATATGAACTGTGGTCCATTGTCGGTGACGATGGTGCATGGAATCCCGAACCTTGTGATGATATTCTTCATAATGAACTTGCAGACTGTTGATGCTTTGACTTTCGCATAAGCTTTGGTTTCTGCCCACTTGGTGAAGTACTTCGTCGCAGTGAGAATGAAGGATTCTTGCTTGATTGAGGAGTTGAGATCACCAAGAGGTCCAATGATGTCGAGTGCCCACATGGAGAAAGGCCATGGGGAGGAAATAGGATGGAGTGAATATGTGGGGGAGTAGATCATGTCGGCATGAAGTTGACACTTAGCACACCTACGGACAAATCCTACACAATCTTCTTCCATGGTTGGCCAGTAATATCCTTGTCTAAGGATTTTCTTTGATAACATATGTCCATTAACGTGGCCACCACAAACTCTAGCATGAGCTCCTTCCATGATCTTCCAAGCTCGTCTTCATCTAAGCATCGTAGAAGAACACCATCAAATCTGCGTCTATATAACTCCCCTCTAACTAGGGTGTATTTCTGAGCAATTCTCCTGATAGCCCTTTTCTCCTCAGCAGTGGCTTTTTCAGGGTATGACTGATCTTCACAAAATTTAGCAATTTTATAGAATCATGGTTTCTCTTTATCTTTCATCTCTTCTTGCAATTCCAATAACATGATTTCTCTCCTCTCCACAATATCTCCATCTCTAATCTTCTTCAACAATTTCTCCTTAATCCTAAGAAAGGAAAGGTCTTCTACAGCAGGAGAGAGACGCCTATGGACGATGATTGATTCTGAATGTATGCTGATTGGGAAATTGAGAGATGATGCGAGAGAAGCTAGAGCATCAGCTAAGATGTTCTGATTCCGAGGAACATGGACAAAGATCAGTTTGGTGAAGAGCTTGGCATAAGCTGAGGTGAGTTCTTGATAAGGCTTGAGTTTGGGATTAAGGGTGCGATACTTGGTAAGCACTTGACGAAGAATCAATTGACTATGACCTACAATCTGCAGCTTGGTAGCACCATGGAGATGAGCGGCCTCGAGGCCCACAAGAAAGCCTCATATTCAACTATATTATTTGTAACATGAAAAGCAAGCTAAAAGCTTTGGGGAATGGTGACACCTTCAGGTGATAGGAGAACGATGCCTATACCCTTACCAAGAGAACTCAGAGCTCTGTCAAAATGTAGAGTCCACATATCATCTTTGATTTTGTTTATGGACATTAGTTCCTCATCCAAAAACTCTAATCGGACTAGATCAAATATGGGAAGAAGGTGATGAGCAAGGTGTTCTACTATGGCATAGCCTTTGATTGCTTTCTGCTGAATGTAGATGATGTCGAATTTGGATAGAAAGCTCTACCAACGTGCTAATCGATCTGTAAGGATAGATTTCTTGAGAAGGAATTTGATAGGATTCATCCTAGTCATGAGATAGACTTCATAGGCTAGAAAATAATGTTTCAACTTCTGGACTACCCATACCAATGCAGCACATGTATCGCTGTATATCTCTGTTCAGCGGGATTGAGAAGTTTAGAGAGATAATAGGCTGCCCTTTCTTTTCCTTCTTCATCTTCATCTTCTTGTGCTAAGACAACCCCCACGGCATCATCTAAGACAAAAATATAGAGAATTAAGTGTTTACCTGAAGATGGTGGTCTCAAAACAGGAGGACTTGCAAGATACTTCTTCAATCCATCAAATGCCTCCTGACACTTATCGTCTCAATCAAATTTGACTCTCGGCTTTGTAAGCTCGTAAAACAGCTTACACCTTTGTGAGCGCTGGGAGACAAAGCGGCGAAAAAACTGCAACCTCCCGATTAATCCTCTCAACTCTTTCAAGTTCTTGGGAGGTTGCATTTCAATCATAGCTTTAGCCTTGTTGGGATCGATCTCAATACCCTGTTTGCTGACAATGAATCCTCACAATTTCCCTGACGAGACACCAAACACGCATTTTTTTGGATTCATCTTTAATTGGTACTCTCTTGATCTCTCCAAAACTTTTGCCAGAACTTCAGCATGCTTAGCTTTAGTTTTAGACTTAACTAATAAATTATCCACATACACTTCCAGATGAATATGCATAATGTCATGGAATATAGCCATCATAGCTGTAACGACCCGCCACCCTATAATCGGGGATCCGATTACTAAATGGGTACCGAATCATTAATTTGGAACCAAACCAGGATCTAATCAAGTCTGGGAGATAAATAATAAACTAAGCTAAACATTCACATCGCATTGAACTGAAATAAAAGTGCAGGAATCAAAAATTATTACAATGCGACTCGATACAGCAAATAATTACATACTCCAACAGAAAGGAAATAATTAAACGTACAGGCCAGAAATAAAATAACAACTACGTCGGGGCATACCCCGGAACAACTGCTGACGGTGCTCAACTCACGGCCGCACTCTCCTCGCTAGGTTTGCTGAGAGTCCTCACCTGAAAACCGCAGGAGGGGTGAGTCTCAAAGACAAGACTCAGTAGGGATCCTTCGATCCCCACTGCCCACGCACACACCCACAAGTGCAAGGTACAGCTAACGGAAAGGTGATAAGCACAAGAGGTACAATTCCTAGTTCTTAACGTGAAATCACATGCAATCGTAATATAGTAAACATGCGTATATTAAACCAGCCTGCTAGGAAACCCACAATTGTCGTCTCGATAGAACTCGCTAACCACACAACAACGGTGGAAAAAAAAACCTCGACCTGCTGAGACCAAACAGTAACCCCTCGGATAGCACACTAGCTACTCCGGCCCAACCGGCTCAGGTGGCTACTCCTTCCCTCAGCATGAGTGACTCTCCGAATGTACCACTCCGACACCGGTACTAGCTGACCCCGGGGTTCACCAGGTGACCCTCTCTCACTAGGCGTCACCCCGCCCACGCCCCCACCGGCGCTGTGCTCACGCCCCCACCAGCACAGGGTGATAAAGCGCTACAATGTCACTCCAGGTCCACAGTAACACAAAACCCAACAAGTACGATCCGGTCCCGTGAAAAGTCCGCGATCGTATAACATACATGTAGCATCGTCCGGTCATGAAGAATCTATCTCTACCGGGTACACTAAAACATGCACTAACCATCCGTCTAACAGTATGAACACATTTTACTGGCATGAATTAGTGAGGTTCTGTCTTGAATCACGTCTCCCAAGGTCGACGCCATTCAAGCTCCATGTACAGGTTCATGTAAAAACAGTCTTCAGAATCAGGCCCTAAAAGGCGTCGACACCAGTGGTCGCCTTTTAAAAGGCGTCGACATCCTCAGACGCCATTCAGCACAGAAATCTAGAAATTCCAAAGAAACCACCCAAGGGATTTCTGCCTTAAAAGGCGTCATGGCCTCCCGACGCCATTCAAAAATGCGTCGTTGTCCCATGACGTCTTTTAACCCCAGAATCCCGAACTGGCAACTCCTCAGTAAGGCGATTCCTGTCTTAAAAAGGCATCGTGATGGTCCGACGCCCTTCAAAAAGGCGTCGTCCATGCACGACGTCTTTTAACCCCAGGAAACAGAATTGCCATGAGCCCGAGGGCTCCCTTTTCAACTTAAATAACCCCAAAATCACCCAAGAACGGAGGAGAAAGAGGGGCAACACAATTCATAGGAAATCACATACATAGCAAGACCCCTATATCATCAAAAGAACACCTAAACATGCTCGTTCTACCCCCCGAAACCAAAGATCCAAACAAGCTTAAACGGGGGTAAACATGGCTTAAAACACGATGCTTATAGGAACCGTCACCCTACCGGATACTTGAACGCCTCCTAGCTTCAAGCCGTCCACCCTACTCGCCCCACGCCGCCGCCGGTACCGCCGTGGTCGTCCTTGCTCCACCGTGACGTCGGCCGCCGTCCGGAGAGTAGAACACCGCAGTAGAAGTGGAGGTGGTAGTGGTAGGAGCTAGGTAGAGGATGGAGTGGAGGGAGAGATGAAATGGTGGAAGGAAAAGAAGGAGGAGGAGGAATCGCCGCCGAGATCGTCGGAAGGGAAAGAGAGGAAGAGAGGGGAAAATGAGGGAAAGAAGGAGGGCTCGCGGGGTTAACCAGAGACTGGCTAAAACGCGTCGACATCCACGGACGCCATTCAGTTGATGTGACAGCTGCTCTGACAAGATTCTGAAACGCGTCGTTCAAGGCAGACGCCGTTCAGACGATATGTCAGGGCCGTACTCTGACAAACCCAGAGTCGCAGTCTGAAAGTCGTCGACACACGTGGATGCCGTTCAGGCGATAAGACAGGGCCGTACCCTCGCGGCCCGAAGCCAGCCCACGCGGCACCCACGTGGCAGAACCTGAAATGCGTCTGCGACGGTGGACGCCGTTTAAAACGCGTCTCGATGTCCTGACGCGACTCAACTCAGAACCTCCGCCCTCACTAAGGTTAGAACTACAAGGTCCGACCCCGATAACCGGATCCGAAGGTCACGATCCTTACAATCTCCCCCCCTTAAAAGAATCTCGTCCCCGAAATTGACTGCTTAAAATTAACAAGGTCAAAACAGGGTTACAAGTTCACAAGGAAACTTACGAAAAGAGGTAAGGGAACTGCTCCCGCATCTCATCCTCACGCTCCCAGGTTGCCTCACCTCCGGAGCGGTACTGCCAAATCACCTTGACCAAAGGTACAATCTTGTTCCGTAGGACCTGTTCTCTGCGATCCTCAATATGAACAGGATATTCTGGAAAAGACAGGTCCTCAGCGATCTCCAACTCTGAAAAGTCCAAGATATGGGACGGATCCTGAACATACTTTCTCAGTAAGGAAACATGGAACACATCGTGCACCCCTGCAAGACTGGGTGGCAAGGCCAGCTGGTACGCGGTTTCCCCAATCCGAGCAAGGATGGGAAAAGGCCCAATATATCGCGGACTCAGCTTGCCTCGCTTCCCGAATCTCATTACACCGTTGGAGGGTGAGACTCGGAGAAACACGTGGTCCCCAACTTCAAACTGAAGCGGTCTTCGTCGGATGTCAGCATAACTCTTCTGCCTACTCTGTGCTGCGGTCAACCTCTGCCAAACTAACCTGGCAATCTCAGCACACTGCTGTACTAACTCGGGTCCTACTATCTGCCTTTCACCGATCTCGGACCAACATACTGGAGATCGACACGGTCGTCCACACAAAGCCTCGTAAGGCGCCATGCCAATACTGGAATGGTAACTGTTGTTATAGGCAAATTCCATTGTGGACAAATACTGCTCCCAAGAACCTCCCCAGTCTAGACAACAAGCTCTGAGCATATCTTCCAAGGTCTGAATAGTCCTCTCTGACTGCGCGTCAGTCTCGGGATGGTAGGCTGAGCTGAAAGCCAACTGAGTGCCTAATGCCTGCTGAAAGCTCTTCTAGAATCTGGAAGTAAACCTTGGATCTCGATCTGATACAATAGACAAAGGCACCCCGTGCAGAGAGATGATCCGGTCTACAAACAACTTTGCCAGCTTGCCGACTGACCAGTCCTTCCTAATAGCTAGGAAGTGTGCCGACTTGGTCAGCCGATCAACGATGACCCAAATGGCATCTCTCCTGCTAGGGGATGTAGGCAATCCCATCACGAAGTCCATCGTCACATGCTCCCATTTCCACTCTGGAATCGGCAAGGGCTGTAGTAATCCACCAGGTCTCTGATGCTCGGCTTTAACCTGCTGACAAGTCATGCATCTGGCCACATATTCAGCCACATCTTTCTTCATACCGGGCCACCAGAAGTGCCTCCTCAAACAATGATACATCTTAGTCGTTCCAGGATGCACTGCATATCTCGAATGGTGCGCCTCATCAAGAACACATCTGCGCACGTCTTCCTCAGTCGGAACATAAAGTTTACCTCTGAACCTGACCGTGCCGTCGTCCCACAACTCCACCTCTGACCTCTGGAGGATCTGAGGTAGCTCAACGTCTGCCCTCTGAGCCTCAATTACTGCATGATACACCGCTGGTCTCACAGTCAAACTGACCAGCACGGCTCTGTCATCTTCACGTGGAACCCTAAAGGAAGATTCCACCACCTGCTCGAACAATTTCCACTCCTGAATCATAAGGTATGACATGACCGTCTTCCGACTCAAAGCGTCTGCCACTACATTCGCCTTGCCCGGATGATAAGAAAGGTCAAAGTCATAATCTTTAATGAACTCCATCCACCTTCGCTGCCTCAAATTCAGGTCCCTCTGAGTAAACACATATTTCAGACTCTTGTGATCGGTGAAGACCTGAAATTTCTCCCCATATAAATAATGCCTCCAGATCTTGAGTGCAAATACTACAGCTGCCAGCTCCAAATCATGAGTAGGATAGTTCTCTTCATGCTTCTTCAGCTGTCGAGAAGCATAAGCCACTACCCTGCCATTCTGCATTAGAATTGCGCCCAATCCTCGACGGGACGCATCAGAGTAAACAACAAATCCACCTGATCCAGATGGAAGCACCAGTACAGGGGCTGACGTGAGACGGGTCTTTAACTCAATAAAACTCTGCTCACAATCCTCGGTCCACATAAAGCGAACTCCCTTTCGAGTCAACCTCGACAAGGGGGACTACTATCGAAGAAAATCCCTGAACAAACCGCCTGTAATAACCGGCAAGCCCCAGAAAGCTCCTGATCTCAGTCACTAAAGTCGGCCTGTTCCAATCCATCACCGCCTCGATCTTGGCTGGATCCACTGCGATACCATTGCCAGAAATAACATGCCCAAGGAAATGCACCTCGTCTAGCCAAAACTCACACTTGCTAAACTTGGCATAAAGTCGGTGCTCCCTCAGGACCTGCAATACAGCCCGAAGATGGGTGGCATGCTCTTCCTCAGAAGAAGAATAGATCAGAATATCATCAATAAACACAACCACAAACTGATCTAGGTAGGTCCTGAAGACTCAGTTCATCAGCTCCATAAAGGCCGCCGGAGCATTGGTCAAGCCAAAGGGCATAACCAAAAACTCATAATGTCCATACCGAGTTCTGAAAGCCGTCTTGCTAACATCAACATCCCGGATCCTCATCTGATAATATCCGGATCTCAAGTCGATCTTGGAAAATACCTTCGCGGACTGCAGCTGATCCATCAAATCATCAATCCTTGGAAGTGGGTACTTATTCTTTATTGTTACCTGGTTCAGCTGCCTATAGTCAATGCACAATCTCAGAGAACCATCCTTCTTTCTAACAAACAGAACTGGGGCACCCTATGGAGATGTACTGGGACGAATGAAACCCTTATTCAGCAGCTCCTGCAACTGCGCCTTCAACTCAGCGAGTTCGGCTGGCGCCATCCGATACGGGGCCTTAGACAAGGGCGTCGTACCTGGTGCAAGCTCGATGGTAAATTCGACCTCTCGCTGAGGAGGAAGGCCAGGCAGCTCCTCAAGAAATACATCTATGAACTCACATACAACAGGTACCTCCCCAGGGCTGAGACTATCCCGGACATCAGAGACAACAACAGAGGCAAGGAAAGCCTCACAGCCACCAGCAAGCAACCTCCGTGCCTTAAAGGCAGAAATAAGAATACCTCGGGAAGAAAGCCTAATACCTTGGAAGAAGAAGGTCGGGATGTCCGGAATGGAGAATCGCACCCTCTTCCTGTGGCAGTCCACCTCTGCATAAAAGGCTTCCAACCAATCCATACCCAGGATGATATCAAAGTCACGAATGGCAAGTACGACTAACTGGGCAGGTAGCACATGACCCTCAATGGTCAAGGAAACATTCCTCAAGCAGTTATAAGATATCATAAAGTCTCCAGAAGGAACCTCCACAATCAAACCATCAGATAACTCATCAACGGGTGAAGAAAGAATATCTAGGAACTGCTCAGAAATGAAAGAATGCGAAGCACCCGAATCAACCAATACGTGTGCAGAGTTCCCAATGACAGAAAGTGTACCTTCCACCAAGTTGGACGCGCGAGCCTCCCTCCTGGTGATAGCTAGCACTCTCCCCTGGGTCCTCGGCTTCTTCTGCTCACCTGAACCATGTCCCTGACCATGCCCCTGCGGGCAATGCCTCGCCAAATGGCCCTGCTGGCCGCAAGTGAAGCACCTCCTGGGAAGAGTGGGACACTGAGTCCCACCATGGGCACCCCCACAGTGCTGACAGACTGCCGGAAGCCTCTGAGCTGGCCCCTGCGGTGCACTAGATACAGACTGACTATGCTGGCCCTGCCCGGGCCTGTTGCTGCCGCTACTGCCACTACTGCTGCCACCACCCCTGAAGAATCTCCTGAATCGGGAGCCGAGTGACGACGATCCCGATCCAGCTGAAGGGGCCGCTGCCGCTGCCTTACCCCTGCCACGAACTGGGCTCTGAGCAGCCAGTCCTCTCTCCCGGGCCGACTGGCTCTGTTGAGCCTCCACTGCTGCCGCACATCTAACCGCAGAAGCCAGATCCGTGCAACAGTGAGACTCCACGAAGTTCCTCAGACTGAGCCTCAGTCCGTCCACGAACCTCTCAGTACGACGCTCCTCATCCCCAGATATGAAAGGCACGAACCGACCTAGCGAAACAAACTTCGCCTGGTACTCAAGTACTGTCATACTCCCCTGCGTCAGATCCATGAACTCCCTCTCCTTGGCCCTCTGGACATGTCTAGGGAAATACTGAGCGTTGAACTCCTTAACAAATGTCTCCCATGGAATTTCCCTAAGACTCTTGTTCTCGTAAGACAAACTCTTCAAGGTGGTCCACCAGTCATAGGCGCTATCCTTCAGCATGAAGGTAGCCAACGGGGTCCGCTCCACTGCAGCACAGTCCATGGTGTCAAAAGTCTTCTCTATCTCTCTAAGCCAGTGAATGGCCTCATCAGGGTCGGGATGACCGGTGAAGTGAGGTGGCCTCAGCTTCAAAAACCTCTCAAGTGCAGCTGTGGACCCTCCCCGCGCACTGGAACTCTCACTAGGGTCTCGCATCTGATATCGAGCCATAGTGTCCATCATCGCCTCCATGAACTGCTCAACACTCGGTCTCCCTGCCTCGGACCCACTAGGGACGTCTCCCTGCTCTCGAATAACTGGCATCCTCCTTCTGGGAGCCATCTACTCGCCTACAATTACAAAATCAAAAAAAGTTCTAATTAGAGTCCTAAAGCCTATGCTACCGTCGTGCCTGTACGGGATAATGTATTTATTTGCCGAATTTATGATATTTAACCTAGTTATTTATTTATTTGCCAGACCGTATGTTCTGATACCAACTGTAACGACCCGCCACCCTATAATCGGGGATCCGATTACTAAATGGGTACCGAATCATTAATTTGGAACCAAATCAGGATCTAATCAAGTCTGGGAGATAAATAATAAACTAAGCTAAACATTCACATCGCATTGAACTGAAATAAAAGTGCAGGAATTAAAAATTATTACAATGCGACTCGATACAGCAAATAATTACATACTCCAACATAAAGGAAATAATTAAACGTACAGGCCAGAAATAAAATAACAACTACGTCGGGGCATACCCCGGAACAACTGCTGATGGTGCTCAACTCACGGCCGCACTCTCCTCGCTAGGTCTGCTGAGAGTCCTCACCTGAAAACCGCAGGAGGGGTGAGTCTCAAAGACAAGGCTCAGTAGGGATCCTTCGATCCCCACTGCCCACGCACACACCCAGAAGTGCAAGGTACAGCTAACGTTAAGGTGATAAGCACAAGAGGTACAATTCCTAGTTCTTAACGTGAAATCACATGCAATCGCAATATAGTAAACATGCGTATATTAAACCAGCCGGCTAGGAAACCCACAACTGTCGTCTCGATAGAACTCGCTAACCACACAACAACGGTGGAAAAAAAAACCTCGACCCACTGAGACCAAACAGTAACCCCTCGGATAGCACACTAGCTACTCCGGCCCAACCGGCTCAGGTGGCTACTCCTTCCCTCAGCATGAGTGACTCTCCGAATGTACCACTCCGACACCGGTACTAGCTGACCCCGGGGTTCACCAGGTGACCCTCTCTCACTAGGCGTCACCCCGCCCACGCCCCCACCGGCGCTGTGCTCACGCCCCCACCAGCACAGGGTGATAAAGCGCTACAATGTCACTCCAGGTCCACAGTAACACAAAACCCAACAAGTACGATCCGGTCCCGTGAAAAGTCCGCGATCGTATAACATACATGTAGCATCGTCCGGTCATGAAGAATCTATCTCTACCGGGTACACTAAAACATGCACTAACCATCCGTCTAATAGTATGAACACATTTTACTGGCATGAATTAGTGTGGTTCTATCTTGAATCGCGTCTCCCAAGGTCGACGCCATTCAAGCTCCATGTACAGGTTCATGTAAAAACACTATTCAGAATCAAGCCCTAAAAGGCGTCGACACCAGTGGTCGCCTTTTAAAAGGCGTCGACATCCTCAGACGCCATTCAGCACAGAAATACAGAAATTCCAAAGAAACCACTCAAGGGATTTCTGCCTTAAAAGGCGTCATGGCCTCCCGACGCCATTCAAAAACGCGTCGTTGTCCCATGACGTCTTTTAACCCCAAAATCCCGAACTAGCAACTCCTCAGTAAGGCGATTCCTGTCTTAAAAAGGCGTCGTGATGGTCCGACGCCCTTCAAAAAGGCGTCGTCCATGCACGACGTCTTTTAACCCCAGGAAACAGAATTGCCATGAGCCCGAGGGCTCCCTTTTCAACTTAAATAACCCCAAAATCACCCAAGAACGGAGGAGAAAGAGGGGCAACACAATTCATAGGAAATCACATACATAGCAAGACCCCCATATCATCAAAAGAACACCTAAACATGCTCGTTCTACCCCCCAAAACCAAAGATCCAAACAAGCTTAAACGGGGGTAAACATGGCTTAAAACACGATGCTTATGGGAACCGTCATCCTACCGGATACTTGAACGCCTCCTAGCTTCAAGCCGTCCACCCTACTCGCCCCACGCCGCCGCCGGTACCGCCGTGGTCGTCCTTGCTCCACCGTGACGTCGGCCGCCGTCCGGAGAGTAGAACACCGCAGTAGAAGTGGAGGTGGTAGTGGTAGGAGCTAGGTAGAGGATGGAGTGGAGGGAGAGATGAAATGGTGGAAGGAAAAGAGGGAGGAGGAGGAATCGCCGCCGAGATCGTCGGAAGGGAAAGAGAGGAAGAGAGGGGAAAATGAGGGAAAGAAGGAGGGCTCGCGGGGTTAACCATAGACTGGCTAAAACGCGTCGACATCTACGGACGCCATTCAGTTGATGTGACAGCTGCTCTGACAAGATTCTGAAACGCGTCGTTCAAGGCAGACGCCGTTCAGACGATATGTCAGGGCCGTACTCTGACAAATCCAGAGTCGCAGTCTGAAAGGCGTCGACACACGTGGACGCCGTTCAGGCGATAAGACAGGGCCGTACCCTCGCGGCCCGAAGCCAGCCCACGCGACACCCACGTGGCTGAACCTGAAATGCGTCTGCGACGGTGGACGCCGTTTAAAACGCGTCTCGATGTCCTGACGCGACTCAACTCAGAACCTCCGCCCTCACTAAGGTTAGAACTACAAGGTCCGACCCCGATAACCGGATCCGAAGGTCACGATCCTTACAATAACCCTTTGGTAAGTGGCTCCAGCATTTTTTAACCCAAACGGCATGACTACATAACAGTATGTTCCCCATAGAGTAGTAAATGATGTTTTCTCCTGATCATGTTCTCAATTTGATCTGATTATACCCTGAGAAGCCATCCATGAATGATAGAGTCTCGAATCAAGTCATGTTATCGATGAGCACATCTACATGAGGCAGTGAAAAATCATCTTTAGGACATGCCAAGTTCAAGTCTCAGAAGTCAATACAGATTTTGACTTTTCTATCATTCTTCATAATCGGGACTATATTACCACCCACTGCAGATAGAGGACAACTCTAATGAATTTGGTCTTATGTAACTTATTGACCTCTTCCTTCATTTTCAAAGCCATCCGTGGGTGGAATCGCCTTAATTTCTATTTAACTAGGCTAGCTCCAACTTTCAAGGTTAATCGTGTTCCACTAGAGAAGGATCTAACCCCGACATATTTTCATAGCTCCAGGCGAAAGTGTCCTTGTACTCTCTAAGAACTCGAACTAAAGCCTGTTCATTTAATTTTTAAAGATTATGACTAATGAGGACTATCTTAGGCTCTTTTTCAGCCCCTAGATTGATTTCTTTGGTTGGTTCTTCTACAGCAACTGAGGGTTCATCGAATCTTTTTATTCCACTAGCATACGCCTTAGCTGCGTCTTCATCTTCTTCTGCTTCAATTACGGAATCTTTCTCATGCACCAATTCATATACTCCATACCTGTCATCAACTAACTCGTCTGTCTCACAACCTTCTGACAGCTAGATTGGATCCTTTAACAGCTTAGGGATTTGATAGAATGGAAAGCACTTAGAAGCTATTTGCTGGAGGTATCGATCTGGAATTTGCCTACCCTTAGACTTCCTAGACTTCCTAATCTGACTAACTTCACTAAACTCCCTACAATTAGACTCCCTATCCTAACCTAAAAAGGACGAAGAAGGATAAAAATCATTGGATACATAAGGAAGTACAGGAGAATCCTCCTGAGAGGAGGGGTACAGTAGATCTAGAAGAGAATCCTGTCCGAATGACCCGCGCAATGGGGTACGTTGGGACAAGTAGTAGGAGGTTTCCTCAACGAGGATTCGAGAGGAGGTTGTTGCCAAATTGGCGTTTTTTTTTTTTTTGGAATTTTTAGTATTTATCATGAAATACTAATGAATTTGGACGGAGGGATGATCATGAGGGGGAGAAAATGGCACCATGGCCAGAGGATTAGGAGGATCATATAGTAGTAGGTCCCAGATCAAATCATGGATCCTCTTGAGGTTGAGAGGAATCCAAGGAAGAAGGTCTCGAGGAGACAGGGTGATGATAATGGGCAGTGCCCGTAGTATATCTTCAGTAATGACCCTTGACCAGGTCGAGGTTAGAAGTAGAGTGCGAAAAAGAGTATGGAGGGTGAAAACATGTGAGGGGTAAGTAGCCCTCCAGAGGTGATCAGTTATTAAACCAGCTTCATAGGGGTCATCTGGTGATAAAGTGTTAAATTGATCATTTAAGGGCAATCATATACATCATACTCATGTTTTTATCTGCAAAATAGCATGAAATGATAGATAATTGTGTAACAAGTCCAACGGTACCAATTTCATCAAATTCTGACTTAAAAACATCGTCATTTCATGTGATTAAAGGAGCATAGCGCATTTGCGGTTTTTCGACAAAACCGAGACGAAATGAATAAATATGATGATATTTTTATGATAATGCGCTAAATTATATTTATTTTGTGTGAACAGGACATACCGATGATGCAGTGCAGCTGGTGGAGTTTCCGGAAATTTAGGGGAGGTCCAGTGTGCGGATTTCAACTAAAACAGGGGTAAAAATGCAATTTGATTCCTTCCTTCGCTGGAGTTTCCCAAAACCCACTATTTCCTTCCGTCTCTCCAATTTCCTAAACACATCCCTTCCTTTATTTTAAAAATCCTCTCTCTCTCTCTCGTTTTAGAAATTCGAATCCTATTTCTTTTCCAGTTTCCTCTTCCTCTCTAGATCCAAATCCTGTCCCTTCTCCAAGCCTCCCACGTTCCTTCTCCTCTTCCGATTTCTCCTATAAATTCCCAGCCTCTCTCAACCGTTCTCTTCCTCCTCCGTCTCTGTTCTCTCTCCGTTTTTATTTTTTTTCCAGCCTCCTCTTCTTTTCCAACACTCTTTCCCGCAACCCTCTCTCTTATATTTTCTCTCCCTCTCTCGTTCTCTCCGCTGGTTTTCTCTCGTCCTCCCTCTCTGTTTCTCTCGTCTTCTCCGTTTCCTTCCTCCCTCATAGCACTTTCCTCCTCTCTCTCCGTTTCCTAGTACTCTCCTTCTCTTTCCCTGTTTCCCAGCACTCTCTTTCTCTTCCTCCAGATCTCTCCCACACAGCTCTCTCTTTCTTTCCCTCCACATCTCTCCTGTCTCTCGTTTTCTTCTCCTATCTCTCTTCGATTCTTTCTGCAGATTTCCAGCAACCTCTCTTCCTCCCTCTCTTCTCTCTTCTCTGCCACCCTCTCTTCTCTCTTCTCTGCCTCCCTCTCCACCAGCACGACCTGCAAGCATGCATGCACGCACCAGCGGTGAAGCCCTCCTCCACGTTGTCGGCAAGTTCCAGGTTGAAGCCTAGCCGGCTGTGAGCTCCTCCTTTTCCAACCTGGCGCACCAGCAGTGAGGACTCCACGCGCAGCCCGGCGAGCCTCCTCCAGAAACTTCCTCAAGCAGCAGCTGCATCCAAGCTCTTCCAGCACCTCCATGCATGCAGCAGCTGTTCACTGCACCAACCGAGCTCCATGCAACCTCCACGTGCAGCAACCTCCTCCAAGCGCCAACCTGCAGCATCCAGCAGCAGCTTCAGCAAGCTACAGGGAACTGTTGTTAGAAGTTTTTGTTTATTTATTTCAATCATGTTGTTGTTTCTTACATTGGATCTAATGATTAGTTAATTAAGTACTAATAGTTCAAGTATTTTTATTTCTTATCATTAAATATTTGCATATTAGCGTTAATTTGATTGTTTAGATAGTTGCATGAACAGTACGTCACTATTCACCTCTAACTTCCAGAATTTTATTCTTCCAATGTAAAATCTTTTTATTCAAATCAATCGATATCTAGTACTTGTTTTGATTTAAATTTTATTTAAAAAATGTTAAAAAAATAAAATAAAATGAAAAAAATCTTTTGATGAATAGTAACAAGGGGGTATGTGGCTAAGTTTGATTGGGCTCCATCACTATGCATGCGTATGCAGGGGCTTTGATTGAGTGCTCTTTTCTTTGCACCTTTTAGTTTTGTCATTTGTATTAATACCCTTGTTTAATTAGTTAAAGTTAGTTGATTCCACTAGTTTTTTTTTTATAAAAAAAATCTAAAATTTCAAAATCCAAAGTTTTCAAAGTTAAAAATTTAACTCCCTGTGGTTCGACTCGGACTCACCGCTATTAATTTCGAAAATTTGATTTGAGTGAGCCGGATAAATTTAGATTGAACGTTTTCATGTGTTTAACGACGCACAATTCGAAACGATCATCTGGCTACCCTTTATCAGTCTTTTAACTCAGCAAAATCCTTTTATCGAAAATGGCTCCAGGCCCTTCTATCAGCTCATTTATTAGTGGCAGTCACTGTGGTTCAGCAGGATGGAGGAATAATCTGTTCAATGCAATGTACAGGTCCCAGGTATCAAACCATCTGTACCATTCACACTCCAGATCTTGAATTTTTCTCCTTTTCATCGGCCGTCGAGCCTCCAAGGATTTGTATGTCAGTAACGGCGTACACTGCCTGGCTAGTTCCCTCCCATAGATGTCATGAAAATCAAAGTGGGAGGTTATTACCACAGTATTATCATTATCATGCCCTTTGATGAAATGTATGGATAGGGTTCAAGTTAGAGGATCCCGGTTCACTTTGCAGGGTGTTTTCCACACTTTCTGACCATCTTCATCTTTTTTCTACTGTATAATAGTATGTCTCACCTTCTCTGGCCTATAGCCCAGACTGTTTCCAGGTATTCTCCTGCCATCTTTCACTAGCTTAGTCCTGCCTTGTAGTCGTGCCCCCAGACCTTTTCCAGGTTGATATCCGGTTTTCATCATGATGTTCCAGCTGGGGTACTCATGAACTTCCCCCGTTTTATGGCATCAATCGGATAGGATGAAGGAATGGTAGTTTTTAGTGGGTCAGATGATGGAAGATAAGTCTGCAGCATAGACAGGATGGTTGCTGAACAGATGGAGAGACTTGAGTCAGATTTACATTTAAAGAATGAGCAACAACAAGAATAGACATACTCGTGACCTTGATGACTCGTCCTTTATAGGGAAACTTAAGGCATTGATGATTTGTAGATGGGATAGCCTCAAGTAGTTTAATATAAGGACAACTGAGTATTCCTTTCATTGAGGGGTCAATCTCAAGAATGTGGAATTCAACTTCGGTATGACAGACTAGGCTCAATTTGACCTTCAAATACACCATTCCCAGAAGGGAATGGGTAGAGTTGTCGTAAGCCGTAACTAGAATAAGAGATGGCAACCATTTTTCTTTCAGTATCCCGTAAAGTTCCAGTGTTCTCGGTGGCAGGACATTGATAGATGCCCCAGTATCCACCAGACAAGCATCCGTAGCTTTCTTGCAAATATTGACGGTTAATGCTCAAAGCCATGCCTCTTGCTGCCAATGGTGCTAACTCAAAGGAGTGGAATGTGATAGATGGATGTTCCCCCTGTGGAACCAACAAAGTAGTGATCTTCTCTACCGGCATGTCTTCACTAACCATTACCCTTTATAAGTATTCCATCAGGGATTCCTGATGGATCCTGGATCTCTTGATCAATTCAAGTATGGAGATTCGTACCGATGTCTTATCCAGATGTTTCAGTAAATCATATTGAGTGCCTGGTGCACTCTCTTCATTTTACCCTTCATCCGCTGCTTGTGACGGCCCTTCTTGAACAGCAGATTGTGGGAATACTTTGCTAAAGATGCGGCTGCTCCGAAGCTCAACAATGGAGGGTGTGGATGACGCCTTAAGTACTGTCGGGTTTATGAGGGGTTTGGATGGTGTGAGGGGTTGGTAGGTAGGTGATGATGATGTGACGGGTAGTTGAGTGATGCGGAGGAGGGGTTTGGTGGGTTGTATGGCGCTAGAGTAGTTGGGTGGTGGCGTGCGGTATGGAATGCATAGCAATGGTTTTGACGGCATGATAGGTTCGTAAACGTGCGGAAGGTTATTGGGTGGAGATGGTTTTGGCGTGGTGGATATGGGTTTGAAGAAGGCAGGTAACGGAGTAGGGTTAGTGGGTATGGGTTTGAGGAAGGCGGGTAATGGAGTAGGTTTAGTGGGTATGGGTGGTGATGGGGCTGGCGAAGGCCTGGGGATACGGATGATAGGACGTGACAGTGGTACGGTAGCATTTTGGCTATGTATTATGGTATAGATGGTAGAAGATTCCTCTATTTTCCGCCGTTGTCCCCTGTTAACCTTAGACTAGCTATACGTGAGGATTGGGGCTATTTGATTTTGATGTTCTGACAGCAGGTTATGAACGATTCTCACGTTTTGTGGAGGTACCGCTTGCTGTGCCGGTGCTCTTTGTTGCTGCTGTGGCTATTGCTATTGTTACTGTTGTGGTCTCTTGGCCTTCAAAGCAGTAATGAACTTCCTCATTTCTTCCCAGTCTATGCCTCATTGATCATTTAAGTTGTGGATGTAATCCCTAAATTGGAAACAAGCATCCACAGTGTGTCCAGGTTGTCGGTGGTACACACAATAACGCGAGGCATCTGCAGTTGGAGGCCAAATGGTCTTCTCTTTAGGCAATGTCAAAGCATTGGCTGCCATGAGAGCATTAAAGACATCAGAGAGAGTCTCTAGTAATTGAGGATATGCCGCTCTCTTGGGACCAGGAGGCTTCCTCTGTTGGGAATAATCATTTGGAGGAGGAACTTGATTGCGGTTTGGCTACTGCCTAGGTTGATTATATGGCTGCTGTTGGGGTTGATGAGGTAACTGAAGGTGTTGAGGTTGGTTGTATGCTTGCTGAGGAGGTTGTTGTTGGAACTGCTGAGGAGGTTGCCTATAACCCTGCTGATTTGGCTATTTTCGTGCATTGTACTGTGGTGGCTGACTTCTGACTAACTGAGCATGATTATTGTTCATGATGTTGACCTATTCATGGGATAGAGTTCCTTCAGTGATCGGTCCAGTTGTAGTAACATTCGTAGTGTTAGGCTTCCTAGGTGGTGGCCTATAGGTTCGATGAGGATCAAACACACTGGAGAATGTAGTATCTTTGAGGGCATTTTGGGCATAGCGCGCCCTCTCATATAAGTCTGCCATGGTGGTCAGATTGTTCAGTGTTAAGACTAACTTGTACTACGGCGTAGCATTAGCAATCATCATCTTTACTTGCTTCGGCTCAGACAAGTAGTCTCTTATCTTCTCAGCCATCAAACGCCATCTGTTGGCGAACACTACAAAGTCTTCATCTGGCTTCACTTTCTCATTGACCAGATCTGTGATAGATAGGGTAGGTGCAACTCGATCCTTGTACCTTTGTAAGAATTTCTTGGATACTACATCCAAGTTTTCAACTTCACTCGAATCTAGGGAAAAGAACCACTCCAGGGCTGACCCTTCTAATGATCTCCTAAAAAGGAAAGCCAACGCTCTCTTGTTGTTCTGCCAAAAGGAGGATTCATACAAGAATTCTTTGAGGCGGATGAAAGGATTGCCCGTACCCTTATACTTCCGGTACACTGGCATTTTAGAAGGCAATAGATAGAAGGCTGGCAAATCAGGAACAACCATTTCACCGGCAGCTTGTGCACCTATGGTCTTTTGGAACCGCTTGAATTGCTCATCAATCTGAGTGATCTTGTTGAGTAGAATCTGAGTGGTTGGATCTACTGGTGGAGGACGTGGTTGTTGAAAAGCCTGCCCCCGAGAATAAGTGGGAACAGGAGGACAGTAGGGTCCCGAATTGGCAGCATTTCGGCCATGCACGAAGGCATTTGGGTGAACTAGAGTATGTAGCTTGACAGGATGCCGCGAACTGGAGTGTTGATGGCCCATGGGCCGAGGAGTGGAAATGTGAAGGCCTTCCATGGCCTGGACAGGGACTTGAGGGACATTAAGATGAACCAGAGGATTTGGTTTAGAAGAACCCAAGGGAGTCTTTCCCTTCAAAATAGATTGGATTGCCTCTAGATGATGAGGATCCACATGCATAGCCAAAGCTCCCATGAGGGTAGCAAGATCAGAGGGATGAGAAGAAGGCCCAGCTTGGTCTTGGGCTTCTTCAAAAGTGGGGTTGGAAATTACATGAACATGGAAGTGATCACCCATATCCGGATTGTATTGATTATCAGGGGAATGAGCCTGAAACTGAGGGGCATAAGCATCTCCCTCATGCATAGTTTGGAACTGATTAGGATTATGAGAGGCATAAGCATCTCTCTCATCTCCAGAGTATAAAAATCATAAACTTAAGGGGTATGAGCATCTCCCTTATATGCAACCAGATCTTCTTGTTCAAGGGCAACCATGCCGACGGTTCTACCTGAATGTAGCATCATTGTTTGATTATCAAGAATTCAGACAAGTTATGTAGAGATTAACAAACAAGTTGATGATTACGTCATCTTAGGATTCCTTGTAGAATTTAAGCATTTTTATTTTTTTTAGCTGGATTCACTCAAGGAAGGATCCTAGTTTCAATTTAACTTTTTTCCACCGTTATATGATATGGCTTTCACTCACAACGGTATGAAGATCTACCCGATACTTTTGATGGTACAACCAGTCCGATGAACAGAGAGGAATTCTCTGCTTTTAGGGACTTATGGAGGTCTTAACACTAACCACTCTAGTCTGACCGAGGCACCGACCAAATCAGAGAGAGGTGAGAGAGCTAAGAAGGGTGTTCCTATAAAAATGGGGGGTAAGCCCCAATGAAAATGACCTGTAGCCGGGATGGCCTCTAATGTAGTATAGTAAATATAAGTAACAACAAATGATCAAAGAACCGAAAACTAATGGCCAAAAGAAAGACTGCCTGAAACACATCGATCTGAGTCGACATTATTCAAATAGTGACTTCTGGTCACAGTGGTTCGGGCAAGCAAACAAGCAGATTATGCAGGTTGAATGGCGTCGTGCACGGGCGACATCCTTTAGAAATACATCGTTCTGTGTCGACATTATTCAATTCTGGAAAGCAATAAACAGTAAAGATATCAGGGGCATTCCCTCTCATTTCAGTAGGATGAATAAAGAATCAAATTCTCATGCGAAAATAATTAAACAAGTAGGCTAATTATGCAACATCATGGATATCAATTAAATAAAACACACATTTTAACAGCACAATTCAAGGCAATCAAAGATCGGGTAAAATTTTGCCACAAGGGGTGTGCACGAAGTGCACGTGGGGATAAAAATCAAACTGTCAACCAACCAATCATCAAACGTGCCCGGTGGACACAAGCGGTGCACTGAGGGTGTCCGATGGAAATAAAACTAGAGTAAATAAGAAAGAACGGCAAGACAAGTCCCACCGTGATTGTTAAAAAGTTGTAGGTGCTCAAATCGTGTGTGATATTCATGAATTTCATGTTGTTCATATGAATAGTAAAACTATTAAAACTAAAGAAAACGTGATCGCCAGAAACTGTTAAGTTTCAAAAGAAAGATTGATTGCTTACCTTTTCAAATTTAGGAGATTGAGTCATTGATTCCCTCTCTTCGGCCGGCCAAAGAAAGAGAACCCTTTTATTGATGTGTTCTTGCTTTTGATTTCTTGATAGTTATTCCTTTGGATTTCCTTCTTTCTTCTTCTTTGTACCTTATAAGAAAGATTAAACAAAAGTAGAAATTCTAATTAGAACTAGAGTAGAGTAGTATCTATTCTAATAAGAAATTTAAACATGCAACTAAACTAATCTACTCACTTGATTGTTGTTCTTTAAACCCCTAATATGCATGTGGGTTTGGAAAATATGAGGTGTGTGTGAACATGAAGTGATAATGATGATGAACTATAAAAAAAGTGAATGAACTATATGAAATCAATCAAAAAGCTAGAAGGAAATTAGGGAAAGAAGATGGTTGGTCGGCTCTTCCATAGCCTTGATCTTCAAAAGCTTCAAGAGACGAAGAGAATCAAGAAAAAGAGGCCTTGGATGAATCATCTCTTGTTGTCCAAGTTTTCCTCCTTTAGAGCTTTCAAAAACCTTGCCTTGAGCTTTAAGATTACCAATTGCCAACCTTTTTCAAGAAAAATAAATAAAAATTAATTAACGTTTAAAATCAGACTATTTCGGGACATGATTATTAAGATATGAAATTTACTCAATATGAGGTCAAAATTAGCGTGTTTATAACTGCCTTACCTTGGCAATGACTTTGCAAGAGAGTGAAATGGAATGGAATGAACTGAAAAGGTGACGTCAAGGTGTGATAAGATACGCTCTCAACATCATATAATGAGAATTTTTCTCAAAATAATCAATGAAACAACTTAAAGATGTCAATGGAATCAATCATGTTTAGATGAAAGAGATAAAGGAAATAAAATAAGGTCGATCAACCTCCACGAGGGGAAGTACCCTAGGTCACAAACCTTGCAGGTTTCATTATAAAGAGCGATTATCAGCCAATGTGGACGTGCTACATTGGCGTCGTACATGGGCGACGCTAATCAACAAATTCTGAGAAAATTAATAAAAAATAATTAATGATTAAACATTAGACCATTCTAAGGCATTATAAGTGTGACGTGAAATTTACTCAATATGAAGTCAAAATTAGTGTGTTTATAGCTGCCCCACCTTGGCATTGACTTTGTAAGGGAGTGAAATAAAATGGAGTGAATTAAAAAGGTGATGTCAAGGTGTGATGTGACACGCTCTCAACATCATATGATAGGAATTTTTCTCAAAATGATCAATGAAGTGACTCAAAGTAATCAATAGAATCAATCATGCCTGGATGAAGTAGACAAAGAAATGAAATAAAGTCGATCAACTTCTACGATTGGGAAGTACCCTAGGTCAAAAACCTTGCAGGTTTCATCATGGAGAGCGGTTACCAACCAATGTGGACGTACTACAACCACGATGGATCTTAAAAGGAAACAAGAAAATATTTGGGATAAAGAATCCAAGAAATGATAGAATTCCAAAGATATCTCCAAGAAAACCTCAAAGATAATTGAGAGATCAATTCGGAATGGAATATTTCATATTACGTAGGGATTTATTTTGATCAATGGTCTGAAATTTAATCAATAACTAATTCTTACCACAATTATTTCAAAGTCATATATGATGCATGGTGGGCTAAAAGAAAAATTAAAATAAAATAAAATATAAATTAATCAAGGATAATATTGTTAAACTGTCATTAATGAGTCAAGACACGAATCCTGCAATCAAATACTAAGTCGAAGCTCGTTTGTCCACGCACTGTTTCATAAAAGTGGAACCATCGTCCCCATCAACTAACAATTTAACGGCCTATCCATGTGATTAAAAGTCCTCTAGAATTATCACTATTTTTGTTGAAGGGGAACTCATCTTCCAGTTTCATTAAAACCACAAGATCCTTGATATATCTAATAAGTATTTATCATATAATAATGTTAATGCAAATCAATTACATGAAGGAATGCAAGGTAGAGATAACCGTCTTTTTAGTCACGACTGGGACACATGAACTCCCATAGTGAGACCTTATTGGAATTTTCAACTCCATTTATCTTTCTTTGAATTTTCCTGCAATCAGAATTTTCAAATTTTCAAGTAAACAGATAAACAACATTAAATATCAACAATTATTGATTTTCAAGAAAATAAGAGCAAGGCATAAAACTGATAAAATGGCGTCATTGTTCATGGACGTCATTTAAATGACGTCGCCCCGTCCAGATGCCATTTAACTTACAGAAATTGTTCTCTATTCTGACTCCAATCCAAACTCCACTTTCCCTTAATGCACATCCCTCTTCCAACTCGGAAAGGGCTCCTCAATCTCGCAAATTCCTCTATAAAGTCTCCCTCTCTCCATATCAAAACATTACAACAAGCAATCAAAAGGGAAAGCTAAAGGATTATCTCCAAAACTTAATAACAAGAGGGGAAACATGAAGAAATCAAGGAGGAAGATCAATCAATTTATTCAAGGAGGATGGTGAATTCTTCACAAGATTCTTCAAACAAGGGGATGAGGAAGACCATTGAAAAGCTCTCTGAAGTGAAAGATCATCTAAGTGGGCGAGATCCTAACTTACAAGTAAGCTAATCTCTCTTTTAATCAATTCCCCTTCTATGTTCAATCCTCCATATGTTTTCCAAATTCTTCATGAGCATGATAGAACTTTTCTTTTTATCTAGGGATATCCTTTCTTCCACGGTCTAAGAAGATTTTCCTCTCTTCCATGGATCCAAAAGCTAGCCAACAAGATTAATCTCTCCATGCAATCCTATATTTCAAAGTGGCATATCCAAGGATTGATTATTCACGTCAAACATTACAGAAGCACAAGCATGGATTGGGCTGCAATGGGTGCTTTAACCGAATTGTGGTATCCACAAACTCATATATTTCTTTTTCCACGTTCAAAGCCACTATCATTTTAGAAGAAGCCGAACTCCTATTGGGCCTTCCTAAGTTTAAAGTCAATAATAATGAACCTAATTTGAGTGATATGATGTTCATGAGGAAAAGATTACAGGTCAACAATTGTTAGAGAAGATCATGAAGAATCTAAAGGAGATTCAAGGCTGTCTTACTCAAAAAGGGATCAATCTTGCAAAGTTATCTAAATGGACTTTGAAAAGGATAGAAAATCTCAAGGATGAAAAGACAGAAATCATGATGAGAGCATTCTACACCTACTTAGCTGGAGCTCTACTATTTCCTGCCCAAGATAATGTTCTAGAGAATGATCAAATCAGTGCAATCAGTGGGATCTTTGAAAGAAAGCAGATCAGCACAGCAGTTCTGGCCTATCTCTACAGTAGGCTCTCTGCAGTTCTACAGGTCAATCTCCTTATGGTAGCATGCTACTCTTAGCTCTATGAGTGGAATTCCACTTCAAATTCAACCATAACGAGGAGTAAGTTCCAAGGATATCTCAGACACATCAGTGCAGTCCTATCTTCCATATTGCCAATATTATGAAGTTCAATGACAATATGACCAATCGGATGCCCAACCTTAAGACTCGAGCTAACTGGCGCACTTATTTCAAGACCATGCCCAGAACTAGATTCGAATCCACGCCACTTGCTTTCATGGAAAAGATGATTTACATACGCCATGATGCTGGCACATAACTCCGACTGATCGGGGCGACCGAGTTCATTCTTTATAATCTACATCACTGTCATCCTCAACTTAGGATGCCACGCTATAAATTTCCTGAAATCTCTTCTCTTTCTCCAATCAAGAAACGGGCATTGGGAACTGACGAACATTTTGAGGCGATAGAACTCATTACAACTCTATGGAACATCAGCTTCACCCGTTGTATTAAACTCCCTTATGAAGCCAATAGAGAACTATGGAAATCATATTTAAAGGAGCTTAAGAAAATTCGACCTTGAAAGCTCTCTCTAATCTTCCAACTTGATGTACTTTTGATTTTACTTTCAATGAAGAATCATTTCTTAATACAATAAAAATCATCCCTTAATGTTTCGCAATCTTTCCGAAATTTTTCCTTGAACGAAACCATAATTTTTCCTCAAAATATCAAGGTTTGGGCTTATTTAATTCAAATTGCGTTGACTCAGAGAGACACTTTTTTCAGTAAATTCAATTTTCCAAAATAAGAATTCAATCATTTAAAAGCCCAAATCACAGCTTGCTAGGGAGACGTCTTTCTCTTTCTCTCTCCTATTTTTCAGAGATTTCCAACAATTAATCCACTGAAATGCATAGCGGGATGGGGACGCGTATAACTGATTTACATGGTACGGTTCTACTCAGAATTGGCGATTTAATCTTAATAGCGTCGCGATTAGGGGACGCATAATTTTCAAAAATTACTCTCGCCGCCTCAGTTTATGTGCCGATAAATAGCATCGCTGTTCAACGACGCATTTTAAACTTTCCAAACAGGGGCTTCGCGAGCCCAAGCTCTTCCTTCCTCATTCACTCATTTCACTTTCTCTCTCCTTTCTTTCTCTTCTCAACTCTGGCCATCCTCTCTGGCTCCGGCGACAGCTAGCTTTCTCAAGACTCATCCGAGCTCCATCTGCTTTCTCCACCTCTCATCACCATCCTCTCTTTCAAATCCGAACTCCATCTCCTTCAACCCCCATCTCACCTACCATGGAATCCGGTGGGAGCTCGAGCGGCCATGGGAAGTGCCAGCAACTTGCCTCACTAGTGGCAAGGGCAGAGGCATCCGAAGAAGCCCCTCCCGGGGCGATGGTTCTAGCAAAGGTGGCAGGATTTCTAGATGCCGAGGAAGATCCACCCGTGGCGGTGGGTGAGGAAGAAGCGACGGAGGCCGGCCCTCCTCTGGTAAGCTCCACGATTGGATGTGATTTGCTTGAAAAAAAAATGAGCTTGGAAGAGGAGTCCACGGATCATCAGATCTGTAGATGAATGGCGTCGAGACCAGGTGACGCCTTTCAAAAGGCGTAAACCTGGTCCGACGCCATTCACAAAGGCAGAATTTAATTCAAAAGCAATTTTGGAAATTGATTTTAGATGCCTGTTATTTGATGTTTCTTGAGTTATTTGCAGGGGACAATGACCAGAATATTATGGGATCTAGTCATCGGTGCATACCGAGGTTTGCCTGACTTCCAAAAGGCGCGACTACGCCGGATGGGGTTCGGCGAGATCCTAGATATTGAGCCATTTTGGCTCGATTTGGTATTGCTGCAGGTCCTATGAGAGCGCTGGGATGCCGAGAGCAAGGCATTTCTAATGCCTTGGGGACATATGGTCCCTAGTTTGGAAGATGTGGCGAGGATCACCGACCTCAACGTGGAGGGCCGGACAGTGAGTGGGGTTACATACCCCGATTACCTTGGGCTGGCAGAGAGTCTCCTCGGCATCGAGGTTTCCAGTTTAGATAAAGAGTCTAGGACCGTGCCCAGAGTAGAGGTAGAGAGGGCACTAGGATTAGTGAACCCTAGACAACGTTCGGATGAGTCTAGGGAGGCCTTCCGAGACAGATTAGCTAGATCAGCTTCCGAGGTATATACTACAGGGATGAGAGTCAGGAGGAGGAGGTAGATAGACAGCTCCGAGTCTTTTTGGTCTTCTTCTTTCGTCGGTTACTCTTCGGCATGAAGGGTGACCAGATCCATTGTATATTCCTGAGTTTGCTAGACAATTTGGATTGTCCTCATGAGTATGCTTGGGGTGCGGCCCTACTTGCCCATCTTTTTGCTTATCCTTTCGCGGTCACACCGGACCGTGAGACTACTATCAGCGGCTTTTCGCCGTTTCTCCAAGTACAAAACATTTTAATTATTATTTGTGTAAATGCATGCTTATGATATGATTCTTTTCTAACTTATATATGCATGTATGTAAGTGTGGAGTTACTTTTACTTCCCTCACGGCCGTGCAAAGGCCATAAGACCCGATGCCATCCCGTTGACCCGCCGTTGGCAGCCGATTGTGGCACAACTCTGTAGCACCATCAGTTGACGGCCCTCCGCCGTTAATTCCTTGATTATCCATAACTTCTAGTAAATACAGTTTCCTTGCTTGTTTGATGCAATCTTTCACAAATTAAATGCAACTTATTATTATGAATGTATCTAACCTATATGCATACAGGTGATTTGGCGCCCGTATCTGGGCATAGGAGAGGCAGGCCAACCCTGGGTGACGGCCGGTAGAGGGAGGTATGGACGCCAAGTGTGGGTCCACTGCCTCAATGAAGTCAAGCTACTTCACCTACGGTTGGTTATGCGCACCTTGGGTCTCCACCAAGAATGGGTGGATGAAGAGGTCCCAGAGGGGATCGGATGGACGATGCGAGGGAAACAAGCCCGCACTGACTAGCGCATCAAATTCTGCAACCAATATGATGATTGGCACTGCGGTGGCGTCTTAGTACAGTCAAATGCAGAGAGTAGCGAGGCCTACCTCCAGCAGTACCGAGTATGCCGACCAGCTGCGACTTCTCCGTCCTCTTGATGTAAGTATGCTTTCATGCTTCTTTCATTTTAATTATTATCTTCATTTAGATTTGTGAATGAATGGATGTCATGTATGGATACATAGGATGCGCGCGGCGCCACCATCATCACTCTCCGGGCCCGACTCAGTGATGCGGAGGCCAAGCTTGAGCAAGTACAGAAAGAGCTCTTCGATTTGGTATGTATGAATGAATTATACATATTCATTTTATTAATTAAATTGTTTTAGTGTTTAACCATTGATGGTTATTCTCTTAGTACAGTGAGCCGTTTACACCTAGGCTGCTCCTCCTTCTACCTCCACTGGAGCTTCATCATCTGGCGCTGCTGCTCATGAGGTCCTTGTGACCGACTTGCGCGGCCAACTAGCTCAGGCCATCCAACGGGCCACCCAGGCTAAAGAGGATCGTATTGCCCAGGTAATTCTTCATTCCTGACTTCTTCCGTTCTTGTATTTACTCGGCGAGATTCAATTCTGACTTGGATAACAATGCTTTTCCTTCTACAGGTTGATGCCCTTCGTGCAGCTCTTCATCAAGATGAGACAGAGTTGGAACAAGCTCGAGGGATGGCGACCCAGGCACAGGCAGAGCTGCTCGTATCCGAGCATTGGAAGAACAGTTGTCTAGGCTCTCCAGTGACGATCTCCCTCGGGAGTTCTCACGACTCCAGGTTCGGCTGGAGGTTCTGACTAAAGAAAGGGATCAAGACCGGGCTCGGATGGAGAGTCTTCAAGGCCGACTTTCAGTGGCTGAGTATGAGCGCCAGAGCATTGAGGCGTGTTATCAGCGTGCTCGACAGTGGGCACTAGATCGTAGCCAGACAAGCGCTTTTACCGCTAGTACTGCTATATCTTCTGGCCAGGCAGGGCCAAGTGTCATGGGACCGCCACCACCACCAGCACGGGGACCTGATATCCAGGACGAGGCACAGAGCCAACTGGATGACGGGGGAGAGCTAGCCTTGATGGCTGCGCTTATGTATCTTCTTTTTGTGAGTCCTGATAGTGACAGACTCTTATATGTACATGAAACTCCTTTGATGAATGAAACTCCTGACTTTTGCATTTGTGTTCTATGTGCTTCGTGTCATTTGTGTCATACCCTGTTTATCACTGAACGACAGGTTAAGTATCTATTCAGGCTTAGCCCCTTGCCCAGTTAGGTAATCGACTACTTGATCTTATCCTTGGTAGGAGGGTCAAGGGGCAAAGCCTTTATTAATGAAGGCAAATAATAATCGAAAAAGGAAATGGAATTGTAAAAATGCAACATACAAGCATGCAGATGCTCACCAAAAATAAAAGGAATGCGATACACATGATCTAATAAACAAATGCTAATTGAAATATTTTTATTTTGCAATTGCAATTTTTGAAATATCCAATTTTTTTTGGGGTATTTAATTTTTTTTTGTTTTAAAAGATTCAATTTTTTTTGTGATTTTGAAATATTCAATTTTTTTTGTGGTTTTAAAATAAGGCATCAACTAAATAAATTAAAGACCAGCATGGTACACGGATCAAAGAGTATATTTATTCATTAACTTAATTCCGAAATCATTCTTCAATGACCTAATCCAAACTCACCGTGCTTGAGTTATGTTTATGTTCGTGATCCCATTCGATGGTCTGACCCTTGTCAACCTAGGCCATCCCTCAAGTTTGGAGTATGCCTCTTTAGGAAGAAAGGAAGAAATGGTCTAGAAAGCCCACGAGAGGGTTCCGGAGACCCAGAGAGATGTCCCTTTATCCTATTATCTGCTGGGGTTCGGTCATTTTCACTTCCACGGGGTATTTATAGACCTTGCACTCCCTTTCTTTTCGATTATGTGGCCTTTTTGATGTAATGTTTGTAATATTGAATGGCCTTTTGATTTTGTTGGCTTTTTGCCTCTTTTCTTTTCTTTTGCTGGGGTAGATCTTCCACTTTTTTTTTTATGATGGCCTCCTACTAAGATGGCGGGTATTTTCAGTAGTCTATTCTAAGCCTTGTTTCGATATCATGGGCCGAGAGTAAAAATAGAAGTTTTATTTAAAAATGAATGAGTTGTATTTTCCCACCCTTAGTTAAGCTTTCAATATTCCTCGGGCTTCACATCTCTTGTTACTTACGAACCGAACGTGTTTGTGTGTGCAATAATGTGTTTGAATTAGATTATCAAAGACTAACGAGGGAATTTGAGTTTTCAAATTTTTAGACTCCACTGGTCTTTACACCATGCTGATCGACACACTTATCTAAGGGTAGTATTTCTTAAGATATAAACCATTCCAGAGATGAGTTAATTCTTGCCCTTCTGCATTAACCAAGCGATAGGTATTACCAGGAAAAGCATGCGAGATAATATAAGGTCCTTCCCAGTTGGGTTAGAGCTTAGAACGCGGACCACCAAGTTTTATAAAGATTCTTTCAACAACCATTTCACCAACTTTGAATTTTCGTTCAATGACTTTCTTTTAATAAAAACGTGCTAATCTGTTCTGATATACTCGTGCATGATTAGCGACTGACCATCTTTGCTCATCTAAAAGTTCCAATTGAGCTAGGAGCGACGAGCGGTGCTCATCAATGGAGAACTCCTTGTTCAACTGTACTCTTAGGGACGGGATGAGGACTTCGTATGGAACTACCGCCTCCATTCCGAACGTTAAGGAATACGGAGTCTACCCAGTGGGTGTGCGGATTGAAGTTTGGTATGCCCATAAAGCCTCCATTAATTTCTCTGGTCAGTCGGAGAACTTATTGGATTTACACGTTTTCTTGATGATTTTTATCAAAGTCTTGTTAGTTGCCTCTACTTAGCCATTGCCTTGCTGATAATATGGAGATGAGTGATGCAATGCAATTCTGTACATATTGCAGAGGTCCTTCAGCTCTTGTGATATGAACTGTGGTCCATTGTCGGTGACGATGGTGCTTGGGATCCCGAACCTTGTGATGATGTTCTTCATGATAAACTTGCAGACTATTGACGCTTTGACTTCCGCGTAAGCTTCGGCTTCTGCCCACTCGGTGAAGTATTCCGTGGCCGTGCGAATGAAGGATTTCTACTTAATGCTGGAATTAGGATCACCGAGAAGTCCAATGATGTCGAACGCCCACATGGAGAAAGGCCATGGGGAGGAAACATGATTGAGTGAAGATGCGGGGGAATGGATCTTGTCGGCATGGAGTTGACACTTAGCACACCTACGAACATACCTTACACAGTCTTCTTCCATAGTTGGCCAGTAGAATCCTTGTCTAAAGATCTTCTTTGATAACATTTGTCCATTAATATGGCCTCCATAAACTCCAGTATGAGCTCCTTCCATAACCTTCCAAAGCCCATCTTCATCCAAGCATCTTAGAAGAACACCGTCAAAACCTCGTTTGTAAAGTGCTCCTCCAACTAGAGTGTATCTTTGAGCAACTCTCCTGATAGCCCTTTTCTCCTCAGCAGTGGCTTCTTCAGGATATGATTGATCTTCTCAATATTTGGCAATTTCAAAATACCATAGTTTCTCTTCATCTTCCATCTCTTCTTGCAATTCTAATAACATGATCTCTCGCTTCTCTACAATATCTCCATCTCTGACCTTCTTCAGCAACTTCTCTTTAATCCTAAGGAATGAAGGGTCTTTTACGGCGGATGAAAGACGCCTATGGACGATGATCGATTCAGATTGTTTGTTGATCGGAAAATTCAGGGATGATGCGAGAGAAGCTAGAGCGTCGGCTAAGATGTTCTGATTTCGAGGAACATGGACAAAGATCAATTTGATAAAAAGCTTGGCATAAGTAGAAGTGAGTTCTTAATAAGGTTTGAGTTTAGGATCAAGAGTTCGATACTTGGTGAGCACATGGCGAAGGATTAACTGACTATCACCCACAATCCTGAGCTTGGTGGCACCATGGAGATGAGCAGCCTCGAGACTGGCTAGATAAGCCTCGTATTCAGGAATATTGTTGGTGACGGGAAAGTCAAGCTGGAAGGCTTGTGGAATGATGACACCTTCGGGTGATAGTAGAACAATGTCGATACCCTTACTATAAGAGTTCAAAGCTCCGTCAAAATGCAGAGTCCACATATCATCTTTGGTTTTGTCTATGGACATCAATTCCTCATCTGGAAACTCCGATCAGACTGGATCAAAATGAGGAAGAGGGTGATAAGCAAGATGTTCTGCAATGGCATAGCCTTTGATTGCTTTTTACTGAACGTAGATGATATCGAATTGAGATAGAAAGCTCTGCCAACATACAAATCGATCTGTGAGAACAGATTTCTCAAGGAGGAACTTGATTGGATTCATTCTAGCGATGAAATGGACCTTATGAGCCAGAAAATAGTGCTTCAACTACCCAGACCAATGTAGAACAGGTCTTCTCCATCGCTGTGTATCTCTGTTCCGCAGGGTTGAGGAGTTTAGAGAGATAGTAGGCTGCCCTCTCTTTCCCTTCTTCCACTTCTTGTGCTAAGACAGCCTCCATCGCATCATCTAGGATAGAAATATATAGAATCAAAGGTTTGTCCGGAGATGGTGGTCTTAAGATATGAGGACTTGCTAAATATATCTTCAATCCATCGAATGCCTCCTAACACTTATCGTCCCAATCAAACTTGACTCCCGGCTTAGTAACTCGTAAAACGGCTTACACCTTTGTGAGTGTTGGGAGACCGAGAGGCGAATAAATTGCAACCTCCCGATCCATCCTCTTAATTCTTTCAAATTTCAGGGAGGTGGCATCTCTCTAATAGCCTTAGTCTTATTGGGATCGATCTCAATGCCCCATTTGCTCACGATGAATCCTAACAACTTCCTCGATGATACACCAAATACGTACTTTTTGGGATTTATTTTCAATTGATATTCTATTGACCTTTTTAAAACTCTCGCCAAAACTTTGACATACTCAGCCTTGGTCTTGGATTTCACTAACAGATCGTCCACATACACTTCTAAATCAATGTGCATCATGTCATGCAATATGGCCATCATAGGCCTTTGGTAACTGGCTCCAACATTCTTCAGACCAAATGACATGACAACATAACAATAAGTGCCCCAAGGTGTAGTGAATGATGTCTTCTCTTGGTCCTCTTCAGCCAAGCGAATCTGATTATACCCTAAGAATACATCCATGAATGACAGTGTTTTATAACCAGCTATATTGTCAATGAGTACATCTATGTGAGGCAGTGGAAAGTCGTCTTTAAGACATGCCCGATTCAAATCTCGGAAGTCAATGCAAATCCTGACCTTCCCATCCTTTTTCATGATCAGGACTATATTTGCCACCCATTGTGGATAGAGGATAACTCTAATAAATTTAGCTTTATGCAGCTTATCGGCCTCTTCTTTCATCTTCAAAGCCATTTAAGGGTGGAATCGCCTCAATTTCTATTTAACCGGACTAGCTCCATCTTTCAATGTTAATCGGTGTTCCACTAAGGAAGAATCTAATCCTGGCATATCTTCATAGCTCCAGGCGAAAGTGTCCTTATAGTCTCTGAGAACTTGAACCACTACCTCCTCATCTGTTTCAGAAAGATTTTTACTGATGAGAACAACCTTAGGTTCGTCTTCAGTTCCTAGATTAATCTCTTTGGTAGGCTCTGTAAGGAATCGCCATGAACGCAGCGGAAATAAAAATGATTCCATTGTATCGGTTGCTGGGGTTGTAAAACGGACATTAAAATAAGCGGGAAGAACAGTTCTTCACCTTTGCGGGGTTTCGAATCTCGCGTGGATGATGCCGACTCGTTAATCGCGCACGCGCACGATCTCTGGAGGTATCCACACGAGTTCCCGCAGCAGACGCGACTTCCTCCTCGAATCGAGTGCTCCGACCAGATCTCAGATCCACCATGCGCGGAGAGAGACAGATCCACTCCGAGAAGGAGAGAGAGAGAGGAGAGAGAGAATTTGGGGAGTAAAAATTCGTCCAACTAACTTTTTACCACTCCCCCTTGGCCCTCCTTATATAGAAATAAGGATAAGCACAAGAGTTAATCCTCGTGATTATCCAAGAGTTTGGCCTTGGATAATTCTCCATTAAATCTTCATGTTTATCCTGCAGCTTTTCACAAAAACCCAGATAAGCATGAAATTAACATCTCTCACTGTCTGACGAGAACTCTTATGTGTGTGACCCTTCAGGCCCATATATCAGTCCGGTTGCAGGCCCATTAAACTTAGAACTGTTTCTTGAGTTTAATATTTATTAATTAACATTTAAACATCGCATGTTAAATGATTAATTTAATAAACAAGTAAATTATCATCCGATGATTAATTCACTTGGCCTTCTGATCATGAACAGCACCAAACACTACCTCATGATCCCAGAAGATATAAGGGATACAGTTCCCTTCAATTGAACCTTTCCGTCTGCAGATGCCGCACAGATATAATCCTTCACTCATGCAATGTCCCGATAACGCAAGGGTATGGTTTTATAGTCAAACCCTCTATCGCATTATCCAGATGGATTCCAGTACACAGTTAATATCTAGAAAGACATCTCTTTCATTTGACCCTGGCCAGGGATTTCTGTGTACACATCCATGGGACATTCTCTCTCCAGTCTTATACCAAGAGTGAGTGATCCATTGTTGTTCACTCAATTACCTTCGCAAGCTTTCCACTGTATCTGAAAGACCGATTATGGTGGACTTAATGGTTAAAGTCCACGAGTCAGAGAATCAAGATACAATGGTCCACAAACAAGGTATCATTGGTGACTCAGGTCAAAGGACCAACTGTGCTACTGCAACGATTGAATTCCCTGGTTGACTAATAAGTATAATTACCATCCAGGAATTCTTATTTGGGTCTGTTCAGTGAACTCATTCTCTAATGAGCACCCACTTGTTTGTCTTAGTGTCACCACACGAGTGAATGTGAGATCATTCACCCTCATCATATGAGCAGACATAACTTGTGTCGATCTTATTGGATATTTAATGTCCATCTCAAATATCCTATGATCGAGAACTATTTAAGACAATTGCCTTAGGATATTGATCTCACTATTACGATCTCATCATGATTCAATATCCCATACATTTGTCTATGGACCTTCATTACGATAGTCGTTTGCGAGAACTATTAAATGAAGAAATAATTGCCTTTATTAATAATCTGAACTAGAATGTACAATGATTGGCTATGAGGCCACCCAATTCTAACAGGCTCTTCTACGGCAGTCGAGGATTCATCAAATCTCTTCACTCCACTGGCGTACGCCTCAACCGCGTCCTCGTCAACTTCCTCATCTTTAGTAATGGGGTCTTTCTCGTGTAACAATTCATACACCCCATACCCATCATTGACTAACTCTTCAACTTCACATTCTTCTGGCATCTAAATGAGATTTTCTAACAGCTGGGGAATCTGAGAGCAAGAAAGGCATCTTAAAGCTAGATCCTGGAGGTATCTTTCTGGAACTTGTCTACCCTTAGACTTCCTAGACTTCCTAATCTGACTAACTTCACTAGACTCCTTAACTTCATTAAATTGCCTACCGCTAGACTCACTATTCTGACCTAGTGAAGACGAAGAAGGATAAAAATCAAGGGATACTGGATGTGACATAGGTGAATCCTCCCGAGAGGATGGGTAAAGCAGATTTAGAAGAGAGTCTTGCCCGGGTGACCCGCATGATGGGGTATATTCGGACAAGTAATATGATGTTTCTTCAACGAGGATTTGAGAGGAGGAAGTTGTCGAATTGGCTTTTTTTTGGTGATTTTGAATATTAATCATAAAACATGAATGAATATGTAAAGGAGGAGGATGAGAAGATGAAGGTAACAACACCAAGGCCAAAGGATTAGGGCGATCATACAATAGTGTGTCCCAGATCAAATCATAGATCCTCTCAAGGTCGAGAGAAATCTGAAGAATTAGGTCCCAAGGGGACAGAGTAATAATGATGGGCGGGACTCGAGGAATTTCTTCAATGATGACCCTCGACCAAGTCGGGGTCAAGAGCAGAGTGCGGAACAGTATATGGAGGATGAAAACATGACGGGGATAAGTTCCCCTCTAGAGAAGATCAGTGGTGAATCTAGGCTAATAAGGGTCATCGGGATCCCCTTCGTCTGTCTCCTCACTTAGCAAAATTTGCTTATCAAAAATAGCTCCAGGCCCTTTAATCAGCTCATCTATCAACGGAGGCCACTTTGGTTCCAAGGGATCAGGGAACAGCTTGTTCAGTGCAATGTACAGGTCCCATGTGTTGAACCAACGGTACCACTCGCACTCCGGATCTTGAGTCTTCCTCCTCTTCATTGGCCGCAGAGCCTCCAAGGATTGGTATGTCAGCAACTTAGAACAATGCCTGGCTAAACCTCTCCCATATACATCATGCAGGTTAAAGTGGGAAGTGATCACCACCGTATTATCATTGTCATGATTAATCACAGGTCCCTTAATGAAGTGTGTATATAAGGTCCAAGTTAAGGGATCCCGATTTTCTTTGCACGGGATGGTCATTGTCTTCCAGATTTTCTGACCATCTTTGTCTTCATACTGCTGAACAATCTACCATTTCACCTTCACTGGCCCATAGCCCAGACCATTACCAGGTGCTCTTCTGCGGTCTTTGATAGGCATGGTTCTACCTTGTAATTGTGTGTCTAAGCGTTTCCCTGGTTGATAATCACCCTTCATCATGATGTCCCAACCAGGGGTACTTATGCACTTCCCCATTTTCACAGCATTAACTGGACAAGGAACATGTATAGTGGCTTTTAAAGGATCAGCCGAGGGAGAACAAACCAATAATACTAACAAAATGGGTTGTCGGCCAGGTAAAGGAGTTGACTTAATGTTCAAAGAATGAGCAGCAGCAAGGATTTGCATGCTCGTTACTTTAATAATCCGTCTTTTATAAGGAAACTTGAGGCATTGATGATTTGTAGAAGGCATGGCCTCAAAGGATTTGATGTATGGACGACCAAAGATGCCTTTTACAGAGGGGTCAATCTCCAAGATGTGGAACTCAACCTCGGCAGGACAAACGGGACCTAACTCTACCTTCAAGTAAACCATTCCCAGACAGGAATGGGTAGAGTTGTCATAGGCAGTAACAGAGATGGGTGAAGGCAACCACTTCTCCTTGGATACACCACAGAATTCTAGGGTCTTCGGTGATAGTACATTAATAGAGGCCCCTGTGTCAACCAGACATACATTACAGCTTTTTTGCAAATGTTAACTGTAATGCTTAGTGCTATGCTCCTGGCCACTGGTGGTGCTAGTTCAGATGTGTAAAATGTTATAGAGGGCTGATCCCACTGTAGAACTAGCAGTGCTGCGATCTTTTCTACCGGCACATCTTCACTGACCATTACTCTCTACAAATATTCTATCAGAGCCTCTTGATGGATCTTGGATCTTTTGATCAGTTCTAGTATGGAAATGCGTGCCGGTGTTTTGTCTAACTGCTTTAGTAGATCATACTGAGTGCCAGGTGCACTTTCTTCATTCTGAATTTCTTCTGACGGCTGTGATGGGCCACCTCTTACTGTGGACTGAGGGAAGATCTTATTGAATATTCTCCTGCTCCGGAGCATGTGCTGTTCAATATTGCAAGGTCCAGGTGAGATCTTAAGTACCGCCGTGTTGATGAGGGGTTTAGAGGGGGTTATGGGTTCGTAAACGGGTGATGGTGGGGGATTGTTTGGTGGAAGTGCTAGAACGCGGATGAGTGGCTTGGAGGGTTGTGTGGTATTGGGATGAATGGTTGATGCAGATGATGTGGGAAATGGTATGCATAGCAATCGTTTAGAAGGCATGAGGGGTTTGTAGTTGGGTTAAGGAGGGTTATTTGGTGGAGGCACAGTGGCGGAGGAGATAATGGGTTTAAGGAAGGTAGGCAGTGGAGTGGGTCTATGGTAGGCGGGTGTCAGTATAGGAGTAATGGTTATGGTTTCTAGCTTGGGTATGCGGAATGCGACGAGGTGATTGCTCGGCGGTACACGGGATGTGGCCTGTTGAGTAGACATAGGAGGATTCCTCTTCCTTCCATTGTTGTCCCCTATTAGCCTCAGACTGGTTATTAGTAAGAATTGGGGCGACCTGGTTTTGATGCTCCGGCAGCGGGTTCTGCACTATACCCATGTTTGATGGTGTTGTTGCCTGTCTTGGTGCTCTTTGCATCTGCTGTTGTTGTTGCTATGGTTGTTGTTTCTATTGTGGTTGTGATCTTCTTGCCTTCAGAGCGGCTATGTATTTTCTCATCTCCTCCTAGTTAATACTCCTTTTTCATTGAGATCATGGATGTAATCCCTAAATTGGAAACACGCATCCACTATATGTCCAGGTTGTCTATGAAAGACCCAATACCTGGAGGCATCGGCATTCTGAGGTAAGACTGTTTTCTCCTTTGGCAGGACCAAAGCATTGGCTACCATAAGGGCGTTGAATATGTCTGCTAGAGATTCTGGGAGTTGAGGATAGGACGCCCTCTTTGGGCCTGGAGGTCTTCTCTGCTGATTGTAATCGCCTGAGGGGGGTACATTGTGGTATGCTAGCTGCTGACGTGGCTGGTTGAACGTCTGCTGATACTGCTGCTGAGGCTGATTGTAGGCAGGCTGGTATGGTTGTTGTGGTGGCCTAAACCCTGTTGATTTGGCAATCTCTGCCCTGTATACTGTTGTTGTTGTTGTTGATTTCTCATGAACTGCAGTTGGTTATTATTCATGGTGTTGATCTATTCATGGGAGAGTGTGCCTCAGTAGTGGGACCCATGGTAGGAGAGTTTGGCATTGCAAGCTTCCGAGGTGGAGGTCTGCTGGGTTTATGGGGGTCAAAGATGCTGGAGAAGGTTGAATCTTTGAAAGCGTTCTGACAATAATGCGCCCTCTCATACGATTCCGCCATGCTAGCCAAGTTGTTTAACGTGAAGACTAGCTTGTACTGGGTGGTTGCATTGGCAATCATCATTTTCACTTGTTCTGACTCAAACATGTGATCTTTTATCTTTTTTGTCATACCCCTCCATCTATCAGCATAGGTGATGAAGTATTCATCGGGCGACATCTTTTCAGCCACCAAATCAGTTATTAATAAAGACAGTGCAATTCTATCTTGGTATCGCTGGATGAATTTCCTTGACACAATTTCATAATCCTCCACATCAGATGAATCCAACGTAAAAAACCACTCGAGGGCTGGTCCCTCCAATGATTTCCTAAATAAGAATACTAACGACAACCTGGGGAGGGGGAGGCGATGGAGCATGATAGGCTTGCCTCTTGGAGTAACTCGGGCAAGCGGGGCTGTACGGTTGAGGTCCAGCAGCGCTTCCGCCATACCCGAAGGCATTTTGGTGAGTTGGTGTATGCGGTCTAGTTGTGTATCTCGAAGAAGATTGTTGTGGCCCAGACGGCCGGGTAGTAGAAATATGAAGACCCTCCATGGGCTGATGAACAGAGGGAATATGGTGAGGGGAAGGAACTTGACGAATAACAGGGGGAACCGAAGGATTCGGTTCATCAGAATGCAAGGGCGTCTTCCCCGTTAGAATGGACTAGATCGCCTCAAGTTGTTAAGAGTTCACGTGAGTAGCCAGAGCTCCCAAGATGGTAACCAGATCAGGGGGGTTGTTAGACGAAGGCTCGGCTTGATCTTGAGCCTCCTCATAAGTAGGATTGGAGATTACATACACATGAGGATGATTGGTACCAGGATCATACTGGTCATGGGTAAACCGAGTCTAATGAGGGACATAAGTGTCTCCCTCGTATTCAGCATGAAAGAAGTTGGAGTCATGGGGGGCATTAGCATCTCCCTCATTCTTAGAATGGTAATCATAATTGCGAGGGGCATTAGCATCTCCCTCGTATTCAAACATATCTTCCTGTTCAATGGCAACCATGTCGAGAGTTCTACCTGATCGGAGCATCATGATGTTAAGTTTTGACAAAGATTCAAACAGGTTGTGTAGAGAATTAGCAAACAAGTGGATGGTTATATTATCTTAGGATTCCTTGTTGAATTATTTGGATTTTTAAACACAAATTCACTCAACAGGGTAGGATCCTAGTTTCAGTTCAATTTTTGCACCGTTATATTCTATGGTTTTCTCACAACGTTATGAATAACTAACCAGGACTTCAATTGGTACAACCAACACGATGAATAAGGATGAATACCTTGCTTTTGGGGACTCACGGAGGTCTTAACACTAACCACTCTAGTCTGACCGAGGGACCGACCCAGTCAAAGAGAGGTGATGATGCTAAGAAAGGTGTTCCTATGGGGGGGGAGGGTGAGCCCCAATGCAGATGACCTACGGCCTGGATAGCCTCTAATGTAGTATAAGATAAATATAAGTAACAAAGAAATCAACGATCTGAGAATTGATGGACAAAAGAAGAAAGTGTTTGAATCGCGTCGCTGTTCACCGACGCTATTCAAGACAGAAGCTTCTTCTGTTAGTAGATCCTAAGGCAGCAATACCAATAGGAATATGAGGCTAAATGGCTTCTAGGCCAGGTGACACAGTTTGAATCATGTCGTTCTGTCTAGACGCTATTCAACCAAAAAGACAATAAACAAAGAGCAATTTCGAGGACAGTCCTCTCTCAAATTATCAAGATGAACAGAAATCTGACTGATCGTGCAAACTCAAGTTAAACAGATTTATTATTATGCAAACGAACATAAACTTAATCAACCACACACTTCCTATCACACTTATAACTTCTAATCAATCAAGGGAGGGCAAGATCTTACCGCAAAGGGGTGTGCACATAGGGATAAAAGTAACTAAACTCACCAATTGGTAAAAGGAGTGCCCGAGGGACACAAGTGGTGCACCGTGGGTGCCCGATGATAAAAAGTAAGAACAAATATTAAAAGACGGCAAGACCAAGTCCCACCGTGATCACCAAAAAGTTGTAGGTGCTCAAATCGTATGTGTGATGTTCATGAATTTCATGTTGTTCATATGAATAGTAAAACTATTAAAATTAAAGTAAACGTGATCGCCAGAAACTGTTAAGTTTCAAAATAAAGATTGATCGCTTACCTTTTCAAATTTGGGAGATTAAGTCTTTAATTCTCTCTCTTCAGTTGGCCAAAGAAAGAGAGCCCTTTTATTGATGTGTTCTTGCTTTTGATTTCTTGATGATTATTCCTTTGGATTTCCTTATTTCTTCTTCTTTGTACCTTGCAAGAAAGATTAAACAAAAGTAGAAATTCTAATTAGAACTAGAGTACAGTAGTATCTATTCTAATAAGAAATTTAAACATGCAACTAAACTAATCTACTCACTTGATTGTTGTTTTTTAAACCCCTAATATGCATGCGGATTTGAAAAATATGAGGTGTGTGTGAACATGAAGTGATGATGATGATGAACTATAAAAAAAAGTGAATGAACTATATGAAATCAATGAAAAAGCTAGAAGGAAATTAAGGAAAGAAGATGGTTGGTCTACTCCTCCATAGCAATGATCTTCAAAAGCTTCAAGGGATGAAAAGGATCAAGAAAAAGAGGCCTTGAATGAATCTTCTCTTGTTGTCCATGTTTTCCTCCTTTAGAGCTTTCAAAAACCTTACCTTGAGCTTTAAGACCACCAATTGGCAACTTTTTTCAAAGGTCCAAAGGGTGTTGTATACATAGAGAGTGTTTTAGGGTTGTTTAGGGCTTCAAAAGGACTCTCTCCCGCAGTTGGACTTATCTTGGGTGAGCATGGAGGAGTTAGCAACCTTCCCAACTTCGGAAACCGGATTATCTTGATCAAATCATGCTTATCAAGAAATTCTCAAATCGCGTCGCCTAGACGGAACACTATTTGGCTAATCAAAGTGACCAAAAATAGAAACAAAATTTGGAAAGGAAACCGAAATACATTAGGAAACCTAAATTGCGTCTCCCTAGGGCGACGTGCTTTAGATAATTAAGAAATTAATTCGAATTAAAAATCAAAAACCCAGACGGATTAAGACTTAAATGGCATCTCCCACTGGCGACACTATTTAGTTAAATCTATCTAAATTTAGGAATTTAATTCCAAACTGATTTCTGCTAGAAATCTAAATGGCGTCGTGCATGGGCAACGCTAATCAACAAATTTCAAGAAAATTAATAAAAATTAATTAATGATTAAACATCATATCATTATGGGGCATTATAAGTTTGACATTAAATTTACTCAATATGAAGTCAAAATTAGTGTGTCTACAAAATTGTGTGTGTAATTCTCATGATATCATGTGTCATATAATTAACCAAATCAATTTTGGATCGTGATCGCCAGAAACTAGAGGTTTCAAAAGAAAACGTTGATCACTTACTAACCTTGTGAACTTGGGAGATTGGGTTCTTTCTTCCTCTCTTTCGGTCGGCCGAAAAAGAAGAACCCTTATTTTTGTTCACTCTTGTTTTGTTCTTGTTATGGTTGATTTCTCCTTCTTTTTCTTCAAGCTTTCCAAAGCCTTCAAACCTTGTAAAAGAATCAAACAAAGAAAATAAAGAAGTGGATTAGACCTATGATGGTGTAGTAACTATTCTAACTATTAATCTAAACATGCAACTAAACAAGAAGAACTCACTTTTTTGTTTCTTTTCTTTAAACTCCTAACTCATGTAAGCATGAAAATATGATGTGAGTGTGTGTATGATGGAGTGATGTGATGAAGAACCATTAAAAAAAAGTAAACAAATGATGGAAACTAGGAAGAAACTAGCAAAGGAAAACAAAGGGGATGAATATGGTTGGCCCCTCCATAGCCTTGGTCTTCAAGAGCTTCAATGGGGGAGGAAAAGGAGGAAGAAAAAGCCTTCAAATTCCTTCCACATTTTCTATAGTAGAGGGCTCCTTTTCACCTTAATTTTAACTCCAAAACACTAATAGCCAACCTTTTTCAAAGGTCCAAGGGGTTTATTATTTATACAGAGTGGTTTGGGAGTGTTAAGGCTTCAATAAGGCTCTCCTTCCACACTCGGACTCGCCTTGGATGAGCATCCATGAGTTAGGAACCCTTCCAAGCATGGAGATCAGATTAGCTCGACCAAATCACACTTATCAGGAAACTGCTTGAAATGCGTTGTTCTCAAGCGACGCCATTTAGGTAATTAAGAGGGGCCAACATAGAAAGAAATTCGGAAAGGAAACCATAAAAGATTAGGAAAGCTAAAACACGTCGTCCATGGGGGTCGTGATTTAGATAATTATTAAATTAATTCGGACTCAAATAGGAAATCTAGACGGATTAAGAACTAAATGGCGTCATCCAAGGGCGACGTTATTCAGTTAAATCTATCTATATTTGGAAATTTAATTCCGAAGTTATTTCTGCTAGAAATCTAAATAGCGTCGACCATAGACGACATTAATTAGCGAATTTCAGGAAAAATCAATAAAAAATAATTAAGGATTAAACATCATACCATTTTAGGGCATTATTATTATGACATGAAATTTACTCAATATGAGATCAAAATTGACGTGTTTACACTGCCGTGCCTGAGGTCATCTGGAGGAATGGGAGTCTAAGGTGATGGATATAGGTGTCTTCTAAGCCAATCATAACGCACCTATTACAATTTGGTTCATTAATAAATGGCATTTATTTCATTATATAGATTGGTGTATTTATAAGTACGTATAATGAAGTCCTTTAATATGTGTAATAGTCATCGGATTATGATGAGATCATAATAATGAGACTAATGACTTATAAACACATATTCTTAATTGTTCCTAGTCGTAGGATGTTTGAAGAGGACATCAAACATCCAGTAAGACTAGCACTTATTATTCCAGCTCATATGATGAGGGTGACTAATCTTGTTAGTCACTTGTGTGGAGACACTATAGAGAACCTGTAGGTGGTCTTTGGGGAATGAGTTCAATGAACTAATCTGATATGAATCGCTGAATGGTAATTTTACCTGACTGTCAATCGACTTGATTCATTGTCACAGTGGCGTGGTTGGTCCCTGGACTTAAGACACCAAAGACACCTTGTCGGTAGACTTCTAGGCTTTAACCTTGGCATACGAATCCCTATCCACGGGATTTCTAACAGTCAAGGATCGGGTCCAGCGGAAGACCTTCGAAGGTGATTGTGTGTTCAATATAGGATCGTTTGCTCTCAAATAACTGGAGAGAGAATGCTCTAGGATAGATCCGCAGGAGTTTCTGGCCAGAGCAGACATAATATAAGAAAAGGTATGATATTGTATAGCGGAATCTAATCCAAGTGAGTTGATCGTCTAAGATTTGACAGTTGACCATACCCTAGGTTAACTCGAGAGTATTGTGTGAACAAAGGACTATAGCCACGTGGTAACTATGGACGGACAGGTTCCATGAGTGGGTTGTTGAAACCCTATTACCTTCCAGGATCATGTGGTGTTACTTGGCATCCATCTTGATCAGAAGTTTGACCGAATTTATATGAGATGTTAATTCGGTTAGGTAATTAATTAAATATTAGATATTAATTAATTATTATAAGTCGATAAATAGTTATTGGACTTAACGGGCTGAAAATCGGACTAGTTAATGGGCTTAGAGGGTCACACGAAAATAGATTCTCAGTCGGTGGTACATAAGTGAGATTTATATTAACTCGAAGACTTTAATGAAAAGTTGCGCCGACTTAATATATATATATGTTGTTGAGAAACCCTGGGTCAAGCTCTAGGAGCTCTCAAGGCTAGCCGTCCCCCTCTCTCTCTCCTCCTTCTCTAGGCGCCCCTCTCGGTGCACCGGGTGCTGTCCCATCTCCGCCGCGCGCAATTCCCGAAAGTCGGGAATTCCCGTCTGCGGTTTTCGGACGTCGTTGCGGCGACGGATCTTCAACAAACGTGCTGATCTGGATGAGGGAGTAAGGATGAACTATCAAGGAAAATCGCATGGATACAACTAGAGGCCGGACGCTTGAGCGGCTAGCGGCTAGCGGCATCGCCTCGACAGAACTGAAACGATCGCTATTGAAATCCGTGCACGATAATCGATCAATCCTAATTTTTTGATTTTCATTTTCCGTTCCGAAACAGATTTGCGGGCATTGGGTGGGAATTTTATTTTCTATTTTCACTGCATTCTTCGTGTCCCGCCCGGATCCTAATAGTGGTATCAGAGCCAAGTTTCGCTCTAATCCGCTTCGGAACGATAAAATTAACGTTCTAAAATTATTTCCATGCATTTAATTTGTTTTTCTCATAGAAATTGTTCATAGGGTGAACTTAAAATTCTAAATTTTATTTTTCTATGTTAAAAGGAAATTTGTTTGGGGTTTTTCATTGTGTTCTTCATGGTGATGAAGAACCGGCCTCATGCGTTTAAATGGGGCTTCCATGGTGATGGAAGACCACAATATTGATATGTTGGTATGACCGGTCATATTTCCTAGTCCCCGGTAGTTGTCAGCGGCCGGTGGTAATCCCCATTCTCTCTATTTTTCAAATGTTGGAAGAAGGGAGAAAGGGAAGCCACGGGTTTTAAAACCCTATTAACCACTAGATTTGGGGGGGCAATCTGCGGCAAAGGCTCGCCGGCCGGCCACTGCCGGTGTCGGGGACGAAGGGGGCTACCCCCCCTTGCAACATTCGGCCAGCCCTCCTTATGTCGACGTCGGAAAAGAACCCTAAAGGGGTGTCGGCGGTGGGCTGTCAAACCCTAAAGGGGGTGAACCAGGCGGCTGGGGCAGGGAAGCCCTAGCCAGGCGAGTGGTTGCACTGGGGACCAGGACTGGCAATCCCATTCAGGCCAGAGGGGGCGCCTGGGACAGACTTAGGCTGAGCGGCCCCTGGGTCCAGGCCTGGCCGAGCCAGTAACCTAGACTAGGTCTACCTGGCCCGAGCCAAGGCCCATGGCCCAATGGGTTGGGCTAGCACCTCTAAACAGCCCATTAAAACCCCCTTTTAAACAATTTAACTCAAAAAGCCCCTTATTAAAATGAACCCCAAACCCATTAAACTTAAAATTTAAATTTAAAATAAGTTTTAAACTTTGAATCTAATATGTTGGGTTAAAAGAGGTTTAAATTTAAGATGTGACCTTAAAACCTTATTAACAAATGTTGTTAAATTACTTTTTATTAAGTAATTAGTGGAGTTTATGTTTAAGATATTGATGTAGCCGAAGCTATCACTGTCGGATTCCGAGATTAGAATCCGAGATAGTAGCTAGAAGACCAAGAAGAGCCGATAGGGATCCGGACCGAGATGTGGGCGAAATACGGGACCGGAGCTCCGAAGCCGAGAGCGATGCGGACGAAGACTTATCGAGGGCGTAGCCGAGACTCCGTTTGCCGAGGGGGATCCAAATGAAGGGGTCGGTGAAGAATGAGGCCGAGACCCCTATGAGAAGAAGAAAACCGAGTCCAGTTGCCGAAGCCGACCCGGACGAAGAGGTCGGCGAAGATTCGAACCGAGGCCCCTACAGAAAGAAGAACCAGTTGGCGAGGGTCCCGGGTTTCGGCCCAAGAGAACCCCCTCCGATGGTTAAGTTAGCTTCTGAAGAAGATTCGATTCATAAGGGAGGAAAGAAGAAGCTTTAATGCTTGTCTTTTTTTGTATGTCTTCTTTGTAATAAATTGCCTTCTATTTATAATGGAGGATTGGGGGTTACCTGGTTGTTGCAGCCGATATAGGACTATGTTTTAGGTTGCTAATAAACCGCCATAAACCGCCATAGTGCCTAGTAATCCACCAGAATGGGCCGGATACGACTATTGGGTAGTGGCACTGCTGTTGGGCCGAGGGCCACTGTTGGGCCGAATCGGATTCTGCCCCATCACATGGTCCCCTACTCTCGTCGTTCTCAATTTTATGAAACGCCGAGAGTAAAGTCCGAAGCTCCTACGGAAAAATAAAATCTGACATGATTCTCGTCTGAGACGGTTGTTTTCATTCCTGTTTAAAAACTGGGAGACACGGCTTCGCCTCAAGTTGGCCGAGAGTCGGTGATAAACAGCCCTGTCTCAGACCGAGACCCTGTCGCAGATACCTTCGTCCCAGGCCGAGACTTGGTGACGAATACCTTCGTCCCTAGTTGTGAAACGGCAAGGTTATTAGGACACTTTGGGGCGCCAAGTGAGGACGGAAATGACTTTGAATCTCCCGCCTTCACCGTCGCATCACAACAAACACAGGACACGTGTTTGACATCCGGCCAGGTAGCCGAAAGCACAAAAAGATCTCGACCGTCAACAGTCATCACTTGGATCGCGGCCGTTTCGGCTCTCTACCCGAAACTTCACCTGGATCACTGCCACTCCGGCCCCCGGCACGAGGATCGGGACACGTGGCGAGCATCCGGAGGAATAGCCGGGGGTTAGGCCGCTTCCGGCCGTTGATCGCCTCTTTTTGATCCAGCAGCCCGCTCGTCATCATGGCGAAGGACGGGACACGCGTCGAACATCCGAGTGAGGCGGAGCCGAAGGGTTGAAGGATCTCGGCCGTCGGTTCGCCATCCGACCCCCCTAGGTTCTCCTATAAATACCGGCTTCATTCACCTCAGCACTGTTCCTTCGCATTCTCTCTCTTCTTCTCAGCGCCAGAGCGTTCCTGCGAGCAGCGCCGCGAACGTCTTTTCTTCTCCGGCCGCGAGTGTTCCATCTAGGTCGTCCGGGGACGTTTTGTCAATCGCCGGGGAGTTCCTAATCTGAGGGTAAGCTTAGCTCCAGCCTTTTCTTCTTTTGATTCATGTTCGGTAGTTCTACTTCGGCCGAGAGCAGCTTTTCGGCCGAAAGCGGCTCGTCGTGCTCCTCGTCTAGACCTACTCCCCAATGTTCTTTGTCATCTCCTTTTTCCTCGAACTCTTTCCTTTCCGGTATGGCAGACGAGGTACAAACGGTCACCGTTGCTGCCGAGCCTTCCACTACCAGTCGCCGCCAGGCCGAGAAGGTCTCGGACGTAGTTTGTGCTCTTGGTGTCGATGAACTGAAGAGCATAACTAACTACTACCTGATTCCCTCTTGAATGATTCCCGTTCGGCCTGGGAGGTGTACAAGAGCCAACTCCGTTCGGCCAGACTGCTTTTCGATTTACGAGCATAGCTTCCGGGCAGGCTTTCGCCTTCCCCTTCATCCTTTTGTTGTAAACCTTTTGAGCTTTTACGGACTGGCCCCGTCTGAATTCTTCCCGAATTCCTGGCGGACGGTCTATACTTTTTTGGCCCTTAACTCCATCCTTGACTTCATCCCTTCTGTAAATATCTTTCGTTACCTCTTCAAAATCAAACCTCAGGGGAGGTCTTCTTGGTTTTGTTTCGTTCCCCGTTTCGGCCGGGGGATCTTCTCCAGGAAGCCTTCGTCCATTCATCATTGGAAGGAGGATTTCTTTTTTGTTTCTTTGCCAGAGGGGAATAAGGGTGTCTGGCCCTTTCCTACCGAATGGGCACCCTTGGCCGAGGGCATTTCCGACTGCCCATCCCTCAACCCCGAACAGCTTGCTGACGCCCACCTCTTCGAGGATGACGGTCCGTACAACTTTGCTGAGCTTCTCGAGGACGAGGATAGGCTCATAGAGATGGGAGCCTGGCCGGATCCGTCGCACTCTCTTGCCCGAGCCTTTCCCTACCTTCCTCCTGGAGATGCCCCGGGAGAGGCCGAGGCGAGGGCTACCGTGGCTAGGGCTCTGGCCGAGGTCCATCGTCCTTCCGAAGAGGGCGCCGAAGCAATGGCCAGGGGTAAGTTGGCTTTGGGTCATAAAGTTATTGTTGAGCTTTTGCTAATTCTTCTTTTCTGCTTTCAGATATGTCTGGTCTCAGGGGCCTTATGAGCCGGATCTCCCGGTAGCCCGCATCGTCTTGTCCATCCCAACCACGGCCCGCGGGAGGGAGATCGGTCGAAGGAGCCTCGGCCCTGGGTACTCGGCTGGCGAGGTAGACAGCAGCCTTTGCCGAAGGCCGCGCGGCTGCCGCTGCTCTCTAAAGGGGGCGACGGAAGGGGAAGGCGGTCGCCGGGGGGAGTGAGCGGCCCGAGAAGCGGAAGCACTAGGACGACCGCGACGAGAGGGAATCCTCCCCGGTGACCAAGAAATCGGTCTCGGGATGGGATGCTCTGCTCTCATCATCTCCCCAGCAGCGGAGGGATGATTCCCCTTCGACCACAGGCGCCGCGGCGGATACGGTGTTGTCGTATCCCTTTGGGGCGGCCGGGACCCACATGTCTCGGGAGTACTGGCACGAGCCATGGCACCCGGATACAGGGGTCTTCACAGACGACAGTCTGGATGATTCCCAGACGTGTCTACGCCTGGCTCGGGGCTTAACCATCCCGATGGCCGGAGACGAGATCCAGGAGCTCTCTTCGAAAGGCCTGTCCCTGCAGTGCGTCCGACACGCCATCCAGGTGAGACCTCCCTCTTCGTTCTCACTTCTCGCTGTTTCCTTTAGTTGCTTCGGCTCACGTTTTTCTTTCTTTCTGCTGTAGGCCGCGGTCATGTGCGGGGCTCTCGCTCGCCGCCAGGCCCTCATCCAGCGGAAGCTTCAGGACATCGACCAGGCCTCGGACCAGCAGGCTTCGGGCAAGGTGGCCTCGGTGCAGTGAGATCTCGAGGCCAACATCGACGCCCTCATCGGGGCAAATGTGCGGCTGCGGTCCGACTTGGACGGGCAGAAAGAGGTGGCTCATATAGCCACCGAGGCCCAGAAGAAGGCCGAACGTCAACTAGATCAGGCCTAAGTAGAGATCGCATCTTTAAAGGCCGAGATCCAGGACAATGAGAAGGAGCGGGACGAGGACCGCCGCCGTCACGCCGAAGCCGTATCGGCCCAGAAGGCGGATTTGGAGGCCAAGACCAAGGAAGCCGACGAGGTCGCTCGCACAGCCGTGGTGAGTTATAAGGAGGGCCCGGAATACGCCGATGAAATGCTCAACACCGGGGCTAAGGCGGCCGCGACCATGTTTGATTTGGGGATGGCCATTGCCCAAAAGGCTTGTCCGGACACAGATCTGACGGGTTTCGGCATCCCTACTGAAGAAGAAGGTGAAGAACTCTTAGCCTGGTGGCGACAGCTCAAGGCCGAGAGGATCCCGGTTTCTCCGAAAGACGCAACGGTAGGTTCGGACCATGCTTCTCCGACGTCCCCAGGCCATATTCCCGTTGATGTGGATGGCGAGGACGCCGATAGCTAGTCCGGGGGCTTATCCCGGTTATTTTTGCTTTTAAGATGCCGAGGCTAGGCACATGGCCTACTTTTGTACTCACATATATAGAAGTGATTTGTACTTGTTTGTTTCATGGCATATCGTTCTAAGTAGATAACCGAGTTCGGTCCTGTATGTGGCCGAAGCCATGCCGCTCCTGATACGGTTAGCATGGCCGAAGCCACTCCTGGTACGGTTTACACGGACTTAGAGTAATGTCTCGCCCGATACGGTTTGCATGGCCGAAGCCACTCCCGGTACGGTTTGCACGGACTTAGAGTAATGCCGCTCCCGATAAGGTTTGCATGGCCGAAGCCACTCCCGGTACGGTTTGCATGGACTTAGAGTAATGCCGCTCCCGATACGGTTTGCATGGACTTAGAGTAATGCCGCTCCCGATATGGTTTGCATGGCTGAAGCCACTCCCGGTACGGTTTGCACGGACTTAGAGTAATGCCGCTCCCGATACGGTTTGCATGGCCGAGCCACTCCCAGTACGGTTTGCACGGACTTAGAGTAATGTCGGACACAATATTTCGGAACAAAATATTCATTCAAGGTGTCCGACTGAATGATACCTTACATGAAATAGCGCCGAAGGCGATCTACATTCCAAGTGCGAAGGAGAGGTTGGCCGGAAAGAGCCTCCAGCCGATAGGCCCCTCTTTTGATTACTTCTCTCACCCGATAAGGGCCCTCCTAGTTTGGAGAAAGCTTCCCTACGGCTTCAGCCGGCTTAGATACATGGGCGTTCCGCAACACGAGGTCTCCGGGATCAAAACTTCGAGGCTTCACTCGAGTGTTGTGATATCTCGCCATGCGTTGTTGATATGCCGCTAGCCGAATGCGAGCTTGATCCCTGGTTTCTTCTATCAGATCAAGATGATCCCTCAGGGCTTCATCATTATCCTTCGGATCATAAGCAAGAACCCTCGGCGATGGTAGGCCAATTTCAACAGGAATAACAACTTCCACTCCGTAGGCCATTCGGAACGGGGTTTCTCCGATAGGGGTTCGGCTTGTTGTTCGATAAGTCCATAGAACACTTGGTAACTCTTCGACCCATCGGCCTTTAGCCTTGCCGAGACGAGTCTTCAGTCCTTGCAATATGCTTCAATTAGTGACTTCGACTTGGCCATTCATCCGAGGGTATGCTACCGAAGCGAATTTATGTAGAATACCAAAGCTTGCACAGTTGTCTTTGAACCGATGGCTGTCAAACTGCTTGCCATTATCTGAGATGATTGCCCGAGGGATGCCATAGCAGCAAATGATGGACTTCCATACGAAGCTCCATGCATTATTATCTGTGATGGACGCAAGGGGCTCGGCTTCAACCCACTTGGTGAAATAATCTACCGCTACAATAAGGAATTTTCTTTGGCCAGTGGCAATGGGAAAAGGTCCCAAAATATCAATCCCCCATTGGGCGAACGGCCAAGGGTCTGACAAAGGTGTTAGAAAGGTTGTTGATTGGTGAATGAGAGAACTGTACCTCTGGCACTGGTCACAGCAACGGACGAGAGCAGCTGCGTCCCCTCGGAGTGTCGGCCACCAGTACCCTTGCCTTAAGAGTTTATGGGTCAAGGCCCTTCTTCCTGCATGTGCTCCGCAGATTCCTTCATGTACTTCTTAAAGGGCATAATTGGCTTCAGATGGGCCGAGACATCGGAGGAGTGGCCGGCCGAAGGACTTCTTATACAACATACCATCTAGAATTAGAAAACAAGAGGAGCGCTGCCGGATGCGTCTCGCTTCTTTCTAATCAGACAGGACCTCCTCTCGGAGGAGAAAGGCAATTAAGGGAGTCATCCAGGTCTCCCCTTCGGACTCATTCACTTGCATGACCTCGGATTCGCCGAGACTTGGCTCAGACAGCTCTTCTACTAAGACCATTCGGCCTCCTCCCCCATTTTGAGTTGATGCTAACCGAGAAAGGGCATCGGCTCGAGCGTTCTCGGCCCGAGGGATGCGTACGATCTCAAAAGAAATGAATTCAGCTATAATCTTGCAAGTTATCTGGAGATAGGACGCCATCAGTGCGTCTTGAGCCTCGTACTCCCCGGTGATTTGGTTGACGATAAGCTGAGAGTCGTTGAACGCCTTTATCTTCTGCGCACCGAGCCTTCTAGCGGCCCGAAGGCTTGATATAATGGCTTCGTACTCGGCGGCATTGTTAGTAGCCGGGAAGGTGAAGCGCAGAGCGTACTCTGTGACGACCCCTTCTGAAGATGCCAAGATCCACCCGGCGCCACTACCTGAAGAGCATGCGGATCTGTCAACGTATAATTGCCATTCATCCGCCGAGGACAAAGGAGCCGAAGTGATTTCGGCTTCATGATTTGCCCTGATTATTTTCGGCTTCATGATTTGCCCTGATTATTTTCGGCTGAGGGGTTGAAGATGATTCGGGAGTGAGCTCAGCAATGAAGTCGGCCAAAGCTTGAGCTTTTATTGCAGTCTGAGGCCCATAAGAGATATCGAACTCCCCCAATTCGATCGCCCATTTTGCTAGTCTCCCGGACACTTCCGGCTGAGAGAACCTGCTTCAAAGGTTGATCTGTGAAGACCTTCATCGACTGTGTGAGGAAATAGGGCCGGAGCCTCCTCGTGGAAGCGACGAGGGCCAAGGCCAACTTTTCAAGAGCCAAATACCGAAGCTCCGCTCCGTAGAGCGCTCGGCTTACATAATAAACTGGCCTTTGAATACCATCTTCTTCCCGAACGAGGACGGCACTGATAGCTGCTTCAGAAGCGGCAAGATAAACAAACAGTTGCTCTCCTTGGACTAGTTTAGATAAAATAGGAACATTGGAGAGATAAGCTTTTAGTTGGTCGAAGGCCGACTGACATTCGTCTGTCCAGGAGAAATTGCTAGTCTTCTTCAGCAGCTTGAAGGAGGGAAAACAATGATCCGCCGCCCTTGAAATAAAGCGGCTTAATGCAGCAACTCTCCCACTTAGCCTTTGATCTTCTCAGACGTTTGCCGGAGGGTGCATTTGAACAATGGCCGCAACCTTCGCGGGATTCGCCTCCACGCCTCGACGGGTGACCATATAGCCGAGGAACTTCCCGGAGGCTACGCCGAAGGCACACTTGGCAGGGTTCAACTTCATTTTATACTTGCGCAAGGTAATGAATGTTTCGGCCAAATCGGTCAAATGCTCTGCAGCGATGCGGCTTTTTACCAGCATATCGTCGATATAGACCTCCATATTCCGGCTGAGCTGCGGAGCGAACATTTTGTTGACGAGACGCTAATAAGTTGTTCCAGCATTCTTCAGGCCGAAAGGCATCCGGGTGTAGCAATATAAGCCGAGATCAGTTGTAAAGCTTGTTTTCTCTTCGTCGTCCGGATGCATTCGGATTTGATGATAGCCTGAATAGGCGTCGAGGAAGCTGAGCAGTTCATGGCCGGAAGTGGCATCCACTATCTGGTCTATCCGAGGCAGCGGAAAACTGTCCATCGGACAAGCCTTGTTGAGGTTAGTGAAGTCCACACACATTCGCCACTTGTTGTCCTTTTTGGGTTCCATCACTACGTTAGCGATCCATTCGGGGTGATGCACCTCTCGAAGATGTCCCGCGTTTAACCCCTTTTGTACTTCAGCCTGGATGGCTATCTTCCTTTCTTGATTGAAGGTGTGCCGCTTCTGCTTGACCGGAGGCCGATTCGGGTCGACGTGCAGCCGATGCTCTGCCACCTCCGGGTCGACTCCGGACATATCCGAAGGAGACCAGGCGAAGACGTCTAGGTTTTCCTTCAGGAAGTTGATAAGTCTCTCGGCATCAATCTTCTCAAGGCCAGAACCTATCATCAGTGTTCGGCCTTCCCCTCTTGGAACCGAAACGGTTGTAAGTTCCTCTCCTGGGGATGCTTCGGCTGAAGATTCGATGGAAAGGGATTCGGCCGCAGCCTTCCCTTTGACCGAAATCATATAGCAATGTCGGGCAGCTTCTTGATTCCCCTTGGCCTTGCCGACTCCATGACCGGTACGGAACTTCAGCTTCTGATGGAAGGACGAAGGCACAGCTCCAATTCCTCCGATCAGCCTTCGGCCAAAAATGGCGTTGTAGGCCGAATCAATCTTCACGACGGCAAAGTCCGTCTCAATAGTTAGTTGCTTTGGTGCTGTATCGAGGGTCACGGGTAGTCGGACGATGCCCTCCACCCGGCAGGGTGCACCATTAAAACCGAACAGAGGCCCCCGGTGAGGCTTCATATCAGCCTCATTCAAACCCATTTTTAGGAAGCAATCTTAAAAAAGTATATTGGGAGCACTTCCATTATCAACAAAGATACGATGAACATCGTAACTTTTCATTATAGCATTTACAACAAGGGCATCGTCATGAGGGATCTGAACGTCAGTCAAATCCTCCTAGCCGAAGACGATGTCTTCTTGACGAGATTGCTTCGTCCCAACATCGATCGATGCTACTTCTGTCGCTGCATCGGCTCGACGACGCCTTGCTCCTTCTCCTGGTCCTCCGGATATCATCATAATTGACCCGGCACTGGGTCGTTGGTGTGATGCTTCTGCCGGGACCAAAGTTACTTTCGGTTGAGGTGGTGCTTCCTTATCCGGGAGTTGTTGTTGCCTTGTCGTCTCGGGGGCGTCTCGATTCTGCCGCTGTTGAGGCTGCACTCGTCGGTACTGCGGCAGGCGGCCTTCCCGGATGAGGCGATCAATCTCCTCCCAGAGGTGCCGACATTCGTCAGTCGAATGCCCAGTTTCCCGATGGTACTCGCAATATTTTCGGGAGTCCCTTCGGCGAGGATTAGTCTTGATGCGCTCAAGCTGCCGAAGCATACATTTCACCTCCATGAGCATTCGGGAGGGTGGAGCAGGTAACGGCAGATACCACTGCTGCGGATCCCGACGCTTGTCTTGGTCCCATTCTCCTCTCCGGTATCGCTTGCGAGAAGGTTCATGATCTTCTGGGCGAGGATGAGCTGTTGGAGGGGTAATCGCCGATACTGTCTCGGCAGAACTTTTGCCCTTGGACATCATCAGGGCCTCCCGGTTGATATATTTATGGGCCCGAGCCACCAGGTCCTGGAAGGTGGGAGGATGGTGCTTTCCGATGGAGCTGAGAAGCCCCTCGTCCGTGCATCCGCTGATGATGGCCGAGACCGCAATCGAACTGTCCAGGTTTGGAATCTGGGCTGCTTCGGCCCGAAACTTGGTAAAATATTCTTGAAGGGTCTCGGTCGGTCCTTGCCGAATGGCAAGCAGACTGGCCGAAGTTTTACATTGCCGAGTGGCATCATAAAATTGGTTGATAAACAGTTGGCCTAACTGTACTAGAGAATGAATAGAATTGGGAGCCAACATTTCAAACCAAGTTAAGGCAGTTTTTTCCAAGGTAAGGGGGAAGAGACGGCAGCGGACTGTAGAAACCCCTCGGACGGAGAGGTAAGAATTAAACCTCTGGAAATGGCAGACTGGATCTGTCACTCTATCATACAGAGGCCTCTTTTGGTAATTTAAAGTTGGAAGGTACCTCGACGGCCAGAAGCTCTGGAGAGAAAGGAGTCTGCTCCAGGATGGTACTGGCAAGAGGTGCTCCATACGGCCAGGATACCATCTATTGCATTTCCTTCCTCATCGCTGTCAGTCGTCGGTCCAGATCCGGGGTGGTTGAAGTGGTGGCCGAACGCCCTTCGACCTTGGTCGGATGAAATCCGGACAAAGCATTGTTCGGCTCTGTCAGAACATGACTGGCGTGAGGAACTCGGCCTTGTAGCCCAATTGGCTCGCTGCGCGCCGAAGCTACTTCGTCGTGAAACGCCCGCGAGGGTATTGGCAGTCCCCTCGCAGTCTGAGTAGCAGGACAATATTGAGGAGGAGGCGGTACCTGCTGTGTGGGCTAATTCAGCAACCCCATATGCTGAGCAATACCATACACCATATCCCGCAGTGGTGCCAGAGAGGTGACAGTAGCGGCTAGTGTGGCCACTTGCTGCTGGAGTTCTTCCACTCGGTCGTCTCTGGGAGCGAGGGACTCCGGTATTGCTGGAAGGATGGAACCTTGCGGAAGAACGGATGGAGTACCTTCTGCGTGGAGTGTCTGTGCCGGAGTCGCTCGTGTCTCCGCCTCATCTTGACCAGATCGTCTGGTCACCGGACGATGAGACATGACCTTTTGTCGGGTTTCCCACAGACGGCGCCAAGTGATGTAGCCGAAGCTATCACTGTCGGATTCTGAGATTAGAATCTGAGATAGTAACCAGAAGACCAAGAAGAGCCGATAGGGATCCAGACCGAGACGTGGGTGAAATACAGGATCGGAGCTCCGAAGCTGAGAGCGATGCGGACGAAGACTTGTCGAGGGCGTAGCCGAGACTCTGTTTGCCGAAGGAGATCCGAATGAAGGGGTCGGTAAAGAATGAGGCCGAGACCCCTATGAGAAGAAGAAAACGGAGTCCAGTGGCCGAAGCCGACCTGGACGAAGAGGTCGGCGAAGATTCGAACCGAGGCCCCTGCAGAAAGAAGAACCAGTCAGCGAAGGTCCCGGGCTTCAGCCCAAGAGAACCCTCTCCGACGGTTAAGTTAGCTTCTGAAGAAGATTCGATTCATAAGGGAGGAAAGAAGAAGCTTTAATGCTTGTCTTTTTTTGTGTGTCTTCTTTGTAATAAATAGCCTTCTATTTATAACGGAGGATTGGGGGTTACCTGGTTGTTGCAGCCGATACAGGACTATGTTTTAGGTTGCTAATAAACCGCCATAGTGCCTAGTAATCCGCCAAAATGGGCCGGATACGGCTATTGGGCCGAGTGCCGCTGTTAGGCCGCTGTTGGGCCGAGGGCCGCTGTTGGGCCGCTATTGGGCTACTGTTGGGCCGAGGGCCGCTGTTGGGCCGAGGGCCACTGTTGGGCCGAATCGGATTCTGCCCCATCAGATATGATCTTAAATCTAATTAACAAGTGTTGTTAATTTATTTTTAAAGATGTGATCTTGAAATTTTTAACAAGTGTTGTTAAATCATTAGCAAGTGTTGTTAGCTTATTTTAATTAGGTGATTAGATAATTTATTTAATTTCTTGACAAATGTTGTTATGAAATTAATTTTTAATTAAGGGACATTTAATAAGAGGTTATTAAGTGTTTATTAACTCTTAATAATAGTTATTGAAAGGGTTAATTATTTCTTGAGAATTAATCTTAACAAAAGTTATTAAGGATTAATTAATTAATTGTTAATAATTGTTATTAAGAGAGTTAACTAATATTCTCATGAATCTCTTAATTAAAGTTTTGAAGATCTAATTTACTTAAAAATGATCTTTTAATAAAAGTTATTAAGAGATTAAATGAAGTCTAATTGTTAGACTAGTCTTATTTAGAAATGTTCTAATTAATATTTCTTAATAAAAGTTATTGAGAAGTTTTATTTAATAAAGGAGTTCTTAACAAATTGTTGTTAAGGAATTAAAATTGGAATTATAAATACTTTTATAAGAGTTATTAAGGAATTTTTAATTCTATCTAAATGTTATATTATTTCACATTAATAATTGTTGTTAATGTGATTTTAAATTAATCTAAGTGTTAGATTAAATAATTTAGAATTGTTCTAAATAATGCACGGGATATTTTATAATTTTAATTTTAGTCTTGTATGCACACGTTGATGTATTTTAATACTTAGATTTAAATGTATGATAGAAAATAAGATTTTTAAAATTCAAATTATCCAATTTTGACTGGTACCCAGGTTTTAAGAAAGCCAAAATAATTATTTTTCAAAATTTTAGCCTTCATGAGATGTGTTTGATCATGTGTGGATGGTTAAAATTTATGGTGATCTTGGACATACACTTAATTAATCTCATATCATGTGATGGTGTGTGATAATGTGGATTATTATGGAATGTGATGTGCGTAATTAATGAGGCGTGCGATCCTCCCTCTCTCTCTCTCTCTCTCTCTCTCTCATTATGATGTAATTCTATCTCCCTCTATTATTGTACTCGGCCATAAGGCTTCCTCTTACAATTAATATGTGTTTGAAAAATATTTCAAAAATCAATATTATTTGTAATTAATCGTGCTGGCCGAGGCGAGACGAGAATGATCCACAAGTGCAACCAAGAAGGCGCTAGGAGATCAGATCACCAGTGCCTATGTATTTGCATGTTTATATAATTATTATATAGTTGTGGTGATTAATTGTATGGCTCCAGTTAATCACCGTACTATCTATAACCACATAATGAACATGTATGCTTGATGCATGTTTTACTTTTGATTATGAATCAATTGCTATTGTCTAAGTATAATTAAATATATATGCGATATATTTATAAACTATCACCTAGGAAGAGAATAAGATAAAAGTTATCTAAAACCCTCGCTGAAGTCTGAGTCATAACGTGAGTAGTTGAGAACTCACTACGTGGTCCTCCATCGTGATAGTCATAGGACTCAAATTACTTTAGGTGGGTTTGTTGTGCTACCACATGGCATGTCTAATTGTAAGGAGAGACTCTAGATATAGCATAAGATGCCTTTTGATCAGAGTAGAGGAACCATGTAGTCTTGTTGTGCTATCCACAAGAGCTGCATGCAAATCTATGTCCGTCTCGTAACGATGGTAATGTTTAGACCAAAATTAATGATTTGTTGTGCTATCTACAAGGCCATTAAATCTCTGGGAACTAAAACCATGATCAGATGTTACAAAGAGTTGTAAGTCCCATGAGATGGGTGCTCTTTAATTGTATTACAGTTTGTTGTGCTATCTACAAGGCTGTACTACAAGTCATTGAGATTCTGATCCCTGCTAGGAGACTATCAGAGTCTTTCGTTTTGTATATCTTGAGGGTTATGCAGTCCGTCAAAAATAGGTGAAAATAATTCAAGATAAAAGACCATAAGTGAACTATAAGAACCATCTACTTAAAATCACTTTATTTCCTCTATCACATGTAATATGTCGTCAGTTAATTTAAGACTTGGCATACTGGATGTCAATACTTCTTATATTCAGATTGGCTAGAAAACTCTGAATAATGTCTTCAGGACCAAATGATAGCCACTATCCTAGTCAGATATCATGAAATCTCTTACTTGGATAGACCAAGAAGAAAAGATATTCATGGTATGCCTTTGAAAAAGGTAAGAGGTAAGATCTTAAACGGTCAAACTAACATCTGAGAAGGATAAAGGTAAGTCAGTTGAAAGAGAGAAGAAGAAGTTCTCCCACTGCAACTAAAAAGGATATTGGTAAAGGCAAAAGAATATGAAACTTGTAAGAAGTTTCATATATTCTTATTATTGACTTTTGCACGTCTATTGGAGAATTAACGTCTCTAATATGAGATATTGGAAATAATTCTCAAATCTGTAATAGTATGTAGACTTAGACAAGTAAAAGAAAATCGAAAAAATAAAAGTGTTGAGTTAGACTCAACAATTACGCAAAAGATGCATAGGTTACTATCAGACAGTAAATCTTTGTATATCTTTAGGAGACTAATATAAAACTGAATAATTATTATTTAGTTCCATTAATTAACAAGAACTATAAAAGTGAATAACATTAACTGAAAAGGAACAAGGGTTGTTCCAGATGGTTTTAGAAATAAAATGAAAGATTTTAAAACCAGTCAATGCACTATAGATTCTTGATGTGACATATCATGTGATGAATGTTCACAAGTCTCCAATAGAAATGAACTGAGTGAATCATGATTATATGTGGCATTGTACACTAGGTTGTGCAATAAAAAATTATTGGTACTTATACATACTGATGTAAATAGCCCAATATCTTCTTAAGGTCAAAGATAATAACTTCTATTAGCTTACCTTAATGATTTCCTCTTTGAAAGATTTGGTTGTATGTACTTGATGAAGTTCTAATGGAATGCATCTGAGAGATTAAGGTATAGAAGATTAAGACGAAGTGACTAATTGCAAAGAGTATTAAAATTATTTAATTTGATTAAAGAAATTAATAGTTGAGTACGGGATTCACATAAATCATTAAAAGGATAATTGTATCATCTCTCGATTAATCCTCATAGTATATCATAACAATATGATATAATGAGGAATTGCACTTTATTGGATATAGTGCTATATATAATAAGAATTGCCTAATTCTTATATCATTGTATATATGAGTATAAACATTAGATGTTCATACTTAGCAGATGGTTCTAAAATAAGTCAGTGTGTCCATATAAGATATAGAGATAAAGATAATTTATATAAGATGTGAATTATTAAGCAAACATGATTTTAAGGATGTTAAAATCAAGTTATGTCCTAGTCTTTTAGAAAAGAGACATAATCCAAAGAAGTTAGATCCAAAAGGACAAGATGTAGTATAAATTTGTGAGATGTCCAAACAGTTTGGACATTGCTTTTATTGGCCAAGCGATGATGGAATAATTATCGTCCTGAAAGCTGTCTTCTATGAAGATAAATAAGTCCTCAAGGAAGATAGTGGGAGCTGATAAATTTAGAAGATGTTCTTGACCCACAAATTAATACAAGATTATTAGATAATCTTCGATTGTTTGGAACCATTCATAACACACATAGGCGAGCATCATAGATTTTAGGATTCTCTTAATGGCTAGTCTAATGTGTTTAACATATTGGAGATAACAGAATGAGAGGAGCTTAAAGGTATGGATCATGATCCTAAATCTATGAGGAAACTCTCTATTATAAATACAACTTTGAGATTGGCAAGTATGTTAAGAATTCTTAGCTATAGTTCATAACACATATCAAGTTCAGAACTTGATAGTATTGCTTGAGGGTATTGTACCTGTCAAAAGCAAGTTATTCTTCAGAATGAAGATTAGGACAAATGGACTACTTAAGAGTTATATGGCAAACTGAAGAAAATAGTCAAAGGTCAAAATGTTGATTTTGACAAGTTTTTCCTCAGTAGCTACCATGAATAAGTTTATTGGAATTCTACTTGCCAAAACTACCTATCATAATGATGAGATAAAGGTAGTTGGATATTAAAAAGCATTTCCTTAATGTGATTGAGGAAAATGTGTATCTGATACGACTTTAAAGCTTTTAGAATATCTAGGAAGTATGTTATAATTTCAATGACTAATTTTGAATCAAACCAATACTTCCCAAAGATGGAATCAGAGTTTTGACTTAATGGTCAAACACTAAGTGATCACTAAGAATGATCACGGATTGTGTGTTTACAAGGAGGATAGTGGGAGCACGGTCGCATTGGTAATGTTTTCTAATAATTTCATCAAGGTCTTTGAAGAATGACATCAAGATGTTACTATCAGTAAAAGCATTATTAACCATGTATTTCTCCATAATGGGTTTGGTTATAACATCCCACGTATTGGAAATACGAATCTATTAAGATAGATCGATGAGGATGTTAGCTTAACCTGTATGTCAAAATGTTTGACATAAATTCCATAATAAGTCTCAATTATTGAGATATGAAATTTATTTTTTTAAGAAAATGTTCCTTGAAGGATATAGGGAAATCTTGATAGAAGGAGTGAAACAAATCACAAAGCACTTGAGAAGTGTTAAGGATGCACTCCTGTATATGGAGAGGATGATTTGGAACCATGAGTCACAATGACTCAAATTTCAAGTCAGACTTGAATTTTATCTTTTAATCAAAAAGTAGTGGATTGGAAAAGTTCCAAGCTAGAAACCACTGCTGACATGATTATAGTTGATACTGTTGATAGAACAGTATGTGTGGATTAGAAGGGTTCCAACTCAAAACTCGATATTAAAATGACAACATAAACAAGTGATATTGTTATTGGAACAGTACTATAGATGAAAGAGTTCATCTCCGAACTAGATGTAGTTCTAAAAGGTCTCCAATCTCATCTCGTTGTTATAAGACAATAGTGGGAGCGATCAATTTTGTGGTGTTCATCTCCGAACTAGATGTAGTTCTAAAAGGTCTCCGATCTCGTCTCGTTGTTATAAGACAATAGTGGGAGCGATCAATTTTGTGGTCAAGCCATGGTCTCATCAGAAGTTGTAAAAACATTCTGAGGCTCTTTCATAAGTTCAGAGACAAATGATTAAGAGGAAATAACGTAATGAAAAATATTCCATCTATGAATGATTTAGTAGATCTCCGACCGAGCCTTATTCGCAGAAATTTATGTGAGCACCACCTAGATTTGGTGAAGATCAAATGTGAAGGTGATTGGCTTGAGTCTAAGTGGGAGATTGATGGATATAGGTATCCTCTAAGCCAATCATAAGGTACCTATTACAATTTGGTTCATTAATAAATGGCATGTATTTGATTTTGTAGCTTGATGTATTTGTAAGTACGCATAATTAAGTCCTTGAATATGTGCAATAATCATCGAATTATGATGAGATCATAATAATGATATCGATGACTTATAAACACATATTCTTAATTGTTCCTAATCATAGGATGTTTAAAGAGGACATCAAACATCCGGTAAGACTAGTACAGGTTATTCCAACTCATATGATGAGGGTGACTGATCTTGTTAGTCACTTGCGTGGAGATACTATGGAGAACCTATAAGTGCTCATTGGGGAATAAGTTCACTGAACTGATCTGATATGAATCGTGAATGGTAATTTTATCTGACTGTCAACCAACTTGATTCATCGTCACAGTGGCATGGTTAGTCCTTGAACTTGAGACATCAAAGACACCTTGTTGGTGGACTTCTGGGCTTTGACCTTGGCTTACGAATCTCTATCCACGGGATTTCTAATAGTCAAGGAACGGGTCCAACTGAAGACCTTCGAAGGTGATTATGTGTTCAATATAGGATCGTTCACTCTCAGGTACCTGGAAAGATAATGCTATAGGATAGATCTGCAAGAGTCTCTGACCAGAGCGGACACAATATCAAAAAAAGTGTTTTCTGATATTGTACAGCAGAATCTAATCCGAGTTGACCGTCTAGGGTTTGACAATTGACCATACCCTAAGTTAACTCGAGAGCATTGTACGAACGAAGGACTATAGCTACGTGGTAACTATGGACGGACAGGTTCCATGAGTGGGTTGCTGAATCCCATTACCTTCTGGGATTATGCGATGTTGCTTAGCACCCAACTTGATCGGAAGTCAGACCAAATTTACATGAGATGTTAATTCGGTTAAATAATTAAATTAAATATTATATATTAATTAATTACTATAAGTAAATAAATAGTTATTGCACTTAACGGGCTAAAAATTGGACTGGTTAATGGGCCTAGAGGGTCACATGCAAATAGATTCTCAGTCAGTGGTACATAAGTGGGATTTATATTAATTCGGAGACTTTTATGAAAAGTCATGCCAGCTTAATATGTATACGTGCTGTTGAGAAACCCCGGGCCAAGCTCCAGGAGCTTGCAAGGTTGGCCGTCCCCCTCTCTCTCTTCTCCTCTTCTGAGCGCCCCTCTCTGTGCGCCAGGTGCTGTCCCGTCTCTACCGTGCGCAATTCCCGAAAGTCGGGAATTCCCGTCCGCAGGTTTTTGGACATCGTTGCGCCGACGGATCTTCAACGAATATGCGTGGATACCGCTGGAGGCCGGACGCTTGTGCGGCTAGCGTCATTAACTGAAACGGTCGCAGATTTGCATTCATGCACGGTAATCGATCAATCCCGATTTTTCTGTTTAACGCTTTCATCCCGAAACAGATCTGCGGGCATCGGGCGGGATTTTATTTTCTGTTTTTACTGTGTTCTTCGCGTCCTGCCCGGATCCCAACAAGAGGCCTTGATGGATAACGAGTGGTGGACTGTTGCTAGCCTGCTTGTTGCAGAGTGGAGATATGAAGGCTCTCCATGGCTTGAGTGGGGACTCGATTAGAGATTGGAGCAGAGGGGATGATAGGTTCATAAGAGCTTGCAAGAGCCTTCCCTTTAAGAATGGCTTGGTGAGGGTCTACATGGGTGCCTTAGGGCACGAGGTGCACAAAGAGTAAGAAGTAGCCCATTAACCAAAGGTGCCCGAGAGGCACAAGGAGCGCACACGAGGGTGCCAAAGTGCACACGAGGGTGCTAAAGAATGCACACAAGGGTGCCAAGTATAAAAGAGAGTGAAATAGAAAGAAAACGGTAAGAATAGGTCCCACCATGATCGCCAAAAAGCTATGAGTGCTCAATTGTGTGCTATCATATCATAAATTAAGTATTAACATGAAGAACATTAAAAATATGGATTTGTGATCACCAGAGATCGAGGATCTCAATGAAAAATGATGTCTACTTACATGTTCCAAGATTGGGAGATTGTTGGATCCTTCTATCTCTCCCTCTTCGGCCGGCTGAACAAGAAGAACCTCTTCTTTTAGGTTCACTCTCTTTAGTCAAAACTCCACCTTGTAAAAAAGACCAGAATAGAAAAAAGGCAAAAGAAGATGATTAGAGCTATGAAAAGGTGTAGTATCTATTCTAATGAAAAGAGAATCATTCAACTCAACAATGAAAACTCACTTAATTTGTCTTTTCTAAAACCCCTATGCAATAGGTGGAAACTAAATGAAGAGTGTGTGTAAAGTGTGAATGAACAATGCAATTATCTAATGAAAACCAGTGAGAAAACCAATGCAAAACTAGAAGCGAAAGAAGAATTGGGAAAAGGGTTGGCCCCGTCAAAACCACCAATCTTCTACACTCCAAGGGAAGCTTGAAAGGAAGAAGAAGATGGTGCTCTAATGATGTCCATATTCTACACTCCAAACTCCTCTGTTCATCTTGAGAAGGAACTCAAATAATGCTTTGGCCAACCTCCTTGAAGGCTTAAAGGGGTATCATATATATAGAATGCTCTTTCTAGGTTTTTAAGCCCCAAAAACCTCTAACTCGTCCCTCTCATTGCCACAGATAATTACCATCAAAATAGAAACATTTCTTCTATAGATAATCTCGGCCAAATCATGCAAATAATTACTTCACTGAAATGCGTCGCTCCAAGACGATGCCTATTAGAAAGGCGTCGGCCTATTCGAACATCTTTTAGAGGGACCAAATAAGAAAGAGAACCTTGAAAAAGGGAAAGATAATCATAAAATCTTTAAAATACGTCGACCACGAAAGACACGATTTAGATAAATAGGAAATTGATTGAGAGTCAAATTGGCAATCAACCACGATTAGGAAGCTAAATCACGTCGACCACGAGCGATGCCATTTGACTTAGTCCTTTTCCGATTGAGGAATTTGAGCCAAAATTAATTTCGTTTGGAAATCTAAATTACGTCGACCATGAACGACGTGAATTATAAAATTTTTAAGAAAAATAATAAAAATTAATCAATGATTAAAAAATAGACGATTTTAGAATATCATAAATAAGATATGAAATTTACTTAATGTGAAGTCAAAATTAGCGTGTCTACACTCCTTACCGGTTTAAAAGTGGCGTTGGCACTTAATGTCAAAGAACTACGTATGGAGACTTGCATCTTGTCCTTCGCAAGACTATGGGAAAATACCAAGCTCGGGACCCAAAGCATATGCCATATCAGGACTTAGAAGGACTGGTGACTAGGCAGTTTCGAAAAATCACCTACGTGCATGTTTCTAGGTGCCAGAACATTTTGGCCTACTCTTTAGCTTTCTCTAGCTTCTTCTATAGAGGTTGCTCTCACTAGGAAATCTGAAGCCATCACTGCACAGAGAATGACCCATCCTTCCTTTCATGATCCATGGTTTAAGCAATTCTTATCCCCACCAGAAACCGTCTCAATCCTTACCGAGGATCCCTCACCCAAATTGGACGATGAGAATCCCTAGTGTTTTGACATCATGAATTACTTGCGAGACTGGTCATTCCTAGACTATGCCTCTACCTCTGACCGAAAGGCTATCCACCGAGTTGCCCAACGATATGTTATCTTAGGTGGAATCCTTCACAAGTGGTCACTTAATGGAATCCCCCTTCGCTGTCTTGACGATACTAAAATCTCACAAGTTGTTAAAGCTACCCATGCTAGCGAGTTTGGCAGTCACATCAATGGTCGTGCCCTCGCACAAAAGTTGCTCAAATTCTACTACTGGCCTACAATGGAGGCCGACTGCACTATCTTTGTTCATTGATATTTGAGATGCCAGCTGCACACTGGAAAAATTCATGGACCCTCAACTTCCCTCCATCCTCTTGTTTCCCCTTGACCCTTCGCTATGTGGGCATTTGATGTCATAGGACCATTAGAGGACTGATCTAGTGAGATCATAAAGAAATCCTTCATCTTGTCACTGAGTATTTCACAAAATGGGTAGAAGTTGAAGCTTTTATAGAAATCAAAGCCTCTACGGTGGTGAAGTTCATCAAGAGCAACATCCTTGCTAGGTTTGAAACTCCATGCGATGAAGTCGCCGACAACGGACCTCAATTTGTCTCACAAGAGCTCCTTGATATGTGTAGTAAGTGTGGTATTAATTTGCATCATTCATCACCTTACTACCCACAATGAAACAAACAAACTAAAGCCACAAATAAAACCCTCATTCGAATCATTAAGAGAACTTACAGATCACACAATTACACTGATTAGTCAGACTGTTTGGTCGAGGCTCTATGGGCATATCACACTTCTGTCTGAACTCCTATAGGACAAACTCCTTTTGCTCTGCCATTTGGAACATATGCGGTACTACCATATGAGATCCTCCTTCCCTCGTTAATGCATAGGGTTATGGTAGACGAATTGCTAGGTTCTATGCAAAGAAAGTCTTAGAAAGGAAATTCGAAGTAGGGAAAATGGTTCTCAAGAGAAAACTCATAAGAGCTTCAAGTCCTAGAAGTAAATTGCAAGAGAATTGGGAAGGTCTGTTTGTTGTTAAAGAGGCTTATTCAGTAAACACTTTATCAGCTAGTTGATGCAGAAGGTGTGGAATTGTCTCATCCATGGAATGGAGTTTTCCTTAAGAAATTCTACCCTTAATTTAAAAAGACCAAAAAAATTAAAAAATCAAAAATAAAAAGGAGTCCGATTTTGTACATACCTATCTTTGAAAAAAAAAGAATTGAAAAATAAAAAATCCAAAAAAAAGAGTTTCATGTTTGTATATATAGCTTATTCTAAAAAAAACAAAAAAATTGAAAAGTTGAAAATCCAAAAAAACAGTTTTGTAAATATGCACATATTTCCTTGAAAAATCCAAAAAATTGAAAAACAAAAAATGTCCAATCGCTTGGTGATTGTCATTCACTTCACGACTAAGTTTAGGAGTATGCTAGATCAAGTTGAGCACCATGATGTACGTTTGGACCTTGGCCTACTAGAACTTCGAAGAATTTTGCTTAGAATCTTAGTTTGATTACCCACGATCATCACAAGATGCACACACTCGCACGTTTTCAAAATTACCCTCTTTAAAGTAAGCTTCATATCTTTAATACACTATGGAAGGGTTGTAGCTCCATTTCCCTCCCTTCTCAGCTGATGAAGACAGCCGACACCCTTAAATGGGTAAGCTCAACAAATTGCGGCTTCCATGGCCCAAAGGATGTAAATCCCAAAGAACAACATAAATATCATAAAAACCAGAGCACGTGAAAAGGGCAGTGTCCCTGCAGGTAAAGGAAAAGAAAGAAAAATTACAAAGACCCTAAATCCCAAACTCCAAAATCAAATTGGTCACAAAAAGTCTGGTCGTGGCCGTGCCTAGAACAATTAAAGTCAAAAGGTCCACAAAAGCATTCTAAAAGCCAATAGGGGCAGCTTTTCCATAGCTTGCCTTTTTAACGATTTTTTCGGTCCTCTTATAATGCTTATCTCAAATCTTCTTCCCTTCTCCCCCAAAATTTCAATCCCAAAGTTTTGATTTAAAGACGGATTCTTACTTTAAGAGGGGGCATTTTGCAAACCATCACATGCTTGTATGATCTAAGGGGCCAAGGTATTGATAAGAGAATATCCTTATTTCTGGTAGATCTACTTCCAAATGCACCCATGGTGTGTTCCCTTAACCTCAGGCTTAGGTCAATGCAAGTGCGTCACCTAAAGGTGTGACGACGTCTGATCCTGGGTCACACACGGTTGATCGTTAGGGTTCCATAGTGTTCCATCATATATCTTCTAGGTCATGAGGAAATAGAACTGGGTCGGGCAAATCTTTTACCTCAAAAACCTTTTGTGCAGATTTGGTGGTTGGAAATAGCTAGGAGCCAAAGCATGGCATGACGGTATTGTTATCAGTGTACGTCTTAGCCGGACATGATAAGTAAGAGGAGTCTAGAGGCCCAAATAGACCTAGATGTATGCTTAAGATACCTGGGAGGTTATTAGGACATCACCTATCTCCATTCATGTGAAGCTCATAAGGGCAATCGCCAAGTGGTTGGAACCAAAAATATGTAACTTTAAAAGCTTTGCATCCGCATGATTACATTCGCATGAATTACACTTGTTGATATCTTATTCATATTTGCATGTTGCATGTCGCATTGTATATATCTTTCATTTTGTCCGATTAGTAGGACACAACCCTTTGACCCCAAGCGAAGGTTAGGGAAAAGATAGTTGCTCATTTTTGGGTAAGGAGCCGAAAATAGATACTACTAACCATTTTTTCTTTAGTGTTGTGAATGTAGGTGACAGGTCGAGAAGAAAAAGGATAAGATAGAAGACATGCCCAAAAAGTGAATATATATATATATATATATATATATATATATATATATATATATATATATATATATAATCGATAGAGAATTTACCAATTTTATCATAGAACTGAAGCGATTAAACCTAAATACAGTTAACAATAATAAACAGCTAAAGTCTGATCATTTGTACTGACATTTCTAAAGTTTTGTTATCATCAAAATATATAAAGTAATATAAATCCATAAATTACTCAATAATCTCCTCCTTTTTGGTGATGACAAAACTTATGAAAATATCAGTTCAAAGTAAATAGAGAATCAACATTCATAACTAAAAAACATAGCTTATAAATCATAGTTGGAAATAAGAGCTACTGTATCAAAGCTAAAAGTAAGACCTAATGTATTAGAGCTAAAAATAAAGGTCTGAAGAATCAGAGCTAAATAAACAACGGTTAATACGTCGAGCTATAAAAGATATCAGATCACAAAATGTTGAAATGGCATTAGAGTATAAGAGAAACAATTATTGAGAGAATGCTCATGCATCTAATAATTGCATATTTCTACTCTAAATGAATAATAAATGTTGCTAGCTTATTTCTCCTCATTTTTGCCAATCACACAAAAAGGTAATATACACAAGTTACAAAAGATAGTAGGAAATCAAAAATTTATTACTTTATAGATGGAGTGCCAACTGGGTTCGAAAGATACTAGAGAGAGATATATAACTATAGGAGAGAGATTAGAGAAATGGCATAAAGCGATCAGGACAAGTGAGAGCATTGTTGGGATCCGAGTGGGATGCGAAGAATGCAGCGAAAACAAAAGTAAAATCCCGCTCAATGCCTACATATCCGTTTCGGAACGAAAATCAGAAACTAAAAAATTAGGTTGTGTGATCACATCACCGTGTATGGATTCGAATATGCATCTGTGTCGGTTCTATCGAGGCGATGACGCTAGTCGCACAAGCGTCCGGCCTCCAACGATATCCACGTAATCCTTCGTGGTGGTTTATCCTCGCTTGTTATCCAGATCAGTGCGCTCGCTGAAGATTCCTTGCCGCAAAGACGTCCAAAACCCGCAGACGATAAATTCCTAACTTTTGGGAATTGCACGCGGCGGAAACGGGAAGCACCCAACGCATTGAAAGGGGTGCCCAGAGAAGGAGGAGAGAGAGAGGGGGACGGCCAGCCTTGAGAGCTCCTGGATCTTGACCCAGAGTTTCTCAACAGCCCGCATATATATTAAGTCGGCATGACTTTTCATAAAAGTCTCTGAGTTAATATAAATCCCACTTTAAGTACCATAGATTGGGAATCTGTTTGCGTGTGACCCTTTAGGCCTATTAACCAATCCAGTTTTTAGCCCATTAAGTACAATAACTATTTATTGACTTATAGTAATTAATTAATATCTAATATTTAATTAATTACTTAACCAAATTAACATCTCATGTAAATTCGGCTAGACTTTCGGTCAAGTTGGGTGCCAAGCAACACCGCATGATTTCGGAAGGTAATGGGGTTCAACAACCCACTCATAGAACCTGTCCGTCCACAGTTACTGCGTGGCTATAATCCTTCATTCGCATAATACTTTCAGGTCGACCTAGGGTATGGTCAACTGTCAAACCCTAGATGGTCAACTCACTTGGATTAGATTCCACTATACAATATTAGAAAACACATTTTCTGATATTGTGTCCGCTTTAGCGAGAGACTCCTACGGATCTATCCTGGAGCATTCTCTCTCCAGTTACCTGAGAGCGAATGATCCTCTATTGGACACACAATCACCTTTGAAGGTCTTCCGCTGGACCCAATCTTGACTATTAGAAATCCCATGGATAGGGATTCGTAAGCCAAGGTCAAAGCCACGAAGTCCACCGACAAGGTGTCTTTGATGTCTCAAGTCCGAGGACCAACCACGCCATTGTAACGATGAATCAAGCCGGTTGACAGTCAGGTAAAATTACCATTTGGCGATTCATATCAGAACAGTTCAGTGAACTCATTCCCCATTGAGTACCTACCGGTTCTCCACAGTGTTTTCGCACAAGTGACTCACAAGATCAGTCACCCTCATCATATAAGCTAGAATAACCTGTGCTAGTCTTACTAGATATTGAATGTCCTCTTCAAACATCCTACGACTAGGAACAATTAAAAGCATGTGTTTATAAGTCATCATCCTCATTATGATGATCTCATCATAATCCGATGAATATTGCATACACTCAAGGACTTCATTATGCGTACTTATAAATATACCAATCTACATAATGAAATAAATGTCATTTATTAGTGAACCAGATTTTAATAGGTACCTTATGATTGGCTTTGAGGACACCTGTATCCATCAAGCATGACTGGTTACAATTTCTCATATATGATCCTCAACTGCTTCAGCTTTGGATACATAAGCTTCTAGAGACATTAAACTTTGTTGGCCCTGCTCTCTATGCTTCTGACAGTATTGCTCATATCCCCTCTGTATCTTGGCCATATATTTTGAGCTGAAGGCTTATTGCCTGAGGTATTTAGGCACTGGATTCTTCCCAAATGTAATGAAACCTTGGAAGTTGAGCATGCCTTCTTTCTTAAGTGCCTCCTTCATGTTCTTGTAAGCCAAGTAAATGCATCTAAAATTGAAATGTGGTTCCAAAGAAAAGGCAAGTGATTGTTCATCTTCAAATTCTTTAATGGAGAGAGGCTTCTTCTTATGTGGTCCCCTTCCTCTGTTTGTTTTCAGGAGTTGTTCATGTTGTTCTAGATAAGCAATGGCCCACACTTCCTTAGTGTATCTCTCAACTTGAGAGAATACAGTAGAGTAAGTCTCTAGATTCACCTTTTTGGCTTGAAGGGCTTATTTCATGAAACGGGCGGAAGGAAGATCAGTCTTGTACTTTACATAATGTTTTTCTCCCATTTTTCCATAGAGCTCCATAATTTGGGATCCCTCTTTTGTGTCCATCATCAAAGAGTACAACTGTGGAAACTTCATCAACACTGTGCTTAGATCCAAATCAACAGAGAGATGAACAGTTTCACCAAGATGCTGAGCCCTGAGTCTTTACACTTCATGCTGAAACTGAGTGAGGTTAATCTCTCCCTGATTGGCTATTTTTCTCCTCTCATTGTATTGAAGGAAAAGCATGTACTCTCTTTTTGCATTTTCCTTATACTAATTACATTTGGCCTCATGTTGTTGAGCTAACCAATCTACCAAACTTATTGTTGTCTGACCTTGCTGTGTTCTGACAGAATTGGTAGTCAAGAAAGAATAGTATGATTTGGAGTTTGACTGACCCCATTCTTTCTCAATCCGAATGGCAGACTGGTCCTTGACTTTCTCTACATCATCTCTAGTCAAGAATTTCTGAGTTACAAACTGATCTATATATGTAGTGAGAGCCAGTCTGGGAAGCTCCAAAACTTCTAAAGAGGCATTCTTCTAAATGTATTCTAGGTATACATACCTTCCTTTAGGGGTAGAGGAGAAGACATCTACAAATAATGGGAATTGGTGGTACCTAGTCTTTCTCTTTGGCTTCTTTGGAGCTTTCGGCTGAGAAGCTGAAATGGGTCCTTCCTCTTGATAAACAGTTGTGCTATAGGTGTGTTGTCTTCTGCTATAGGAATTGCATACTCTTGAGGTTCTGTTTGACTAGAAACCAGGGAACAACTTCTCTCTAGGAGGTGTAAGCGTGGAAGGAGCAATCAAGGGCACAGCCGAAGAGGTAGGTGGAACAAAAGAATGTACAGGTGTGGGTATGGAAGTAGAAGCTACTTCAGAAAAGAATTCCTGAGCAGGAAAGAATGCAAAGGGTCCCTTGACATATCCAAATGATGAGTTGGGTACGCCAAGAGGAGAGAATGAAGTAAAAGTAGATGGTCCAGCTGGAGTGGGAGAAACAAAGTTGGAGGATGCCCCTGTAGTTGAAGGAATAGATGTATAAGCAGATGCCTATGTAGGTTGTGGAGAAGGAATCACTGCTTGTGGAGAGGGGACTATAGTTGGGGTTGAAGAAACTGGAGTGAGAGAAGGTTCCTGAAGTGGAGGTTCTACTAGAGTATCAACAGGAGGGTAGACTCCAGTAGTTGTAGGGACTATAAAGGAAAAGAAACAGGAGGATTGGAGTATGTACAGTCTCAATGGGATGAATACAGTCTAAGATAGGAACATTGTCTAAGGTAATGGTACACTTAACCAATGGAACTACTGATGGAATAGATTCTATAGGTGAGCAAGGGTGTGAGGGCTCAGAGGTAGGTTGTGAAGGCTTAGGGATGGTTGGAGAGGGTTATGGGGCTGGGTGAGAGGAATCTTCTCCAGTAGGAGGTGCAGGAGAAGGTTCATGGATGGGAGAGGAAGTGGATGGGCTGGCTGGCCTAAACTGACGCTTCTTCTGGCTAAGCACTTTTCTCCTATTGTACATAGCTTGAACCTCTGGCCTTAACAGTCTCTCCATCATCTCCTGGAGCTGCAGCATCCCAACCTTGGTCTCTGATATTTTCTCTAACCTGCACTTCATGTTTCAATGTCTTCCTGCTATTTACTGAGTCTAGATAGGCCCTCATCCAACATCGCAGAGCCTACTGATATGTCCTTTTTTTTAGGTATTTCTTTCTCTGGCATACAGGGAGGAGGAGAGGTAGAGATCCCTGGACTACTTTGCACAAAAGTAGTCCCTCTGAGCAACTCATCAACCATTTCTACTACTTCATTGGCTCTTACTTATCCTAAATCTGTTTGGGCCTCCCCCTCAATCATGAGGCTTCCCCTCAACTAATGATGGGTTTGATGAGGGTTCCCTGGCCTCTTCAGTTAGCCTTTCTTCCTGAGCAAGCTGATCCTATACAAGGTCTGTGGTTGATCCACAGGACCCTCTATAGGTACTGAAGATTATGTTGTTGTTGCTGGTGTTTTTGCTGGTGGTGCCTCTATTGATGCTAGTGGTGATGTTGCTGCTGCTGCTGCTGCTACCTCTAGTAGTAGATCATCTATAGGAACACTGTCCTTGTTCCACTTCCCTTAAGAGAACTTGAATTTGCTCCTCTTCAGGCTGCTAATGCATATAGTTAGATGGAGCATTTCATCTTCTTCAGTGAAGTCTACTTCAAAAAATTTGAACATATTAGTAGACACCTGTGTATAAGGTAGCATGACACTCTTGACCTTGGGTGGACCCTTCATGGCTTCACTTGCTACTATCATGTTCACCGTGATCATGTGAGGAAGATTGATCTTCATCTTCTTTACAATCTAATAAAGTATGCTTGAGTCCTTATAGGTGATGACAACAAATGTGGCTTCTCTTGGACTCAAAATATGTGCTATAATAAGGTGCAACATCCTCTTTTCTATAGATAACTGGTTGACATATATAGCCCCCTACTTCAACACATAGCTATGACCCACAATGGTTGATGCCTTGGTCTCCATCTGCTCTGAATTAGCCAAGGTCATCCCTTCATTTTGACCACCAAATAATTGAACCAATAGCTCAAGCGTGATAGTGACAGTCTTCCCTTTTACTCTTGCCTATAGGGCCAATGAAGTCTCATCCTCTTCCAAAGTAGTATAGAAAGCCTTCCCAAGGTTAGGAATGTCTAATGCTCAGCATTATCTTTGACATACTCAACAGCCACACTGGTCAGAACAGTGTTCTTCTGAGCAATGACAGTAGTGTTAGTAGAGGCGGTCATGTCTAGGGTTTCCAAAACGAAAGCAAAAGGAGGGGTTTCAGTGGTTAGCTCGAAAATGGCTGAAACAAAGTTGCAGGAAGGTAGGAATCGAAAGAAAGAGGTAAAAAATGCTACCTTTTGTTGAAGATCGCTGGAAAAATGATTAAAAGGGAGAGAGAGATCGTTGGAATCTTTGCGTAGGATATGGGAGCATAAAAAATCTCAAAAGACATGAGAGAGCTCGGAGGCGGTAATCAAAAAGACAACTCAGAGCCTTAATAAATAGTTCAAAATCAAAAGGGAGGTGCTAAGAGAGGTTTCGATTATAGAATTCGAGTTAAGTCCCACTTCAATTAGAAGATCTTACTTCGATTAGCGAAGAGGTCCTCAATTTTGATTGGAGACGAAGATATCGATTGCTAAAGAAGTTTGCAACTTCGATAAGAGATGAGAAGAGAACTTTGATTACAGAAGAAGTCACTTGACTTCGATTAGAGAAGAAAAAAATAATCGATTAGAGACGAGAACCGATTAGCACGTTCTATATCGATTACTGACAGAACTTCGATTAGTGAAAGATAAAGTGAATTGATTAACGAAGAGAACTTCGATTAAAGACAGAGGTAAGTTTTACTTCGATTAGCAATAGATTTCAAGCTTTGATTACTGAAGAGTTTTCAACAGATATTTCGATTATCTGAATCAAGTTTACAATTGAGTTGGTAAAATGAGTTTTTATTAATGAAGGAAATTCAATAAGGTTTCGACTAATTTCTTTCTTGTTCCTTAGTATGCTTTTTAGGAGGACTATCCTTATTTAATGAACAAATAAATATCTAACTGAAAATTTTGGCTTTTCTAGTTCTTAAATTAGTTTGATTAAGAATCTGTTCACTCATTGCTAGTTTTCAGTGATCTTTAATAGTCAGCTTGGAGGTTATTTCAGTTCCACTAGAGGGCTCAGACATGGTGATCCCTTAGCCCCCAATCTATTTATTTTGGATGAAGAAGCTTTCAGCAGGGGCCTTCACAACTTATTCTCTAGAGGCCTGGTTACTCCCTTTTCCACCTTTAGGGATGGCCCTATCATATCACATTTGTTATTTGCTGATGACACTGTTATTTTTACCAATGGATCTCAGGCTTCACTTCGCATAATCCTTGCCTTCCTCTTTATTTATGAGAATTGTTCTGGTCAGCGGGTTAATAAAGACAAGAGTTCCTTTTATGTGGCTCCCTCCACCATCACCTAAAGGATCAATCAAATTGCTTCAGTTTTCCCTATCCTTTATCTAGGGGCTCCTCTTTATAAGGGAATTGCTAAAGCATCCTACTTCCAGCAAATTCTTGACAAGGTGAGAAAGAAGCTTAGTAATTGGAAAACTCAGCTCTTATCCCCTGGTGGTAGACTTATTCTGATTAAGCATGAGCTATCTTCTATCCCCATACATATTTTGGCTGTCCTCTCTCCCCCTAAAAGTGTTTTAGATGCCTTGGATAAAGCTTTTGCTGCTTTCTTTTGGGGGTCTTCTAGTGTGGGTCAAAGAAAACATTGGATTGCTTGGAAGCATTTGACCAGACCTATTGTTGAAGGTGGGATTGGGGTTAGATCTCTTTCTAATGTTAGTACTGCATTAAAGGTCAAGCCTTGCTGGAAGATTTATTCTCACAAAGGTGTTTGGAGTGACTATATTCATCACACCTATTTGCAGGGATAACATCTTTCTTATTGTTCCATTATAGGTTCTCCCCACTGGAAACTGACTCTTCGTCATGGACATTGGGTCTTGGACCACACGTGTTGGAAGGTTGGGACTGGTAATCTCTTTTTCTGGCATGATAATTGGACTGGACATGGTCCTCTCATGGATTTCATTACTTTTGATCAGAGGTGCTCTATTATTCATATTGATAATTGTGTTGTCCAAGATTTTATTGTCCACAGACATGAGTTTTTGTAATTGCTTCCTATAGATGTTCTCACTGTTATTTTTGGTCTTGCTAACTACATATCTCATATTCATGGTCCTGATAAACCTATATGGCCGCCTGATAATCATGATTATTTTACTACTAAATCTGCTTGGAATATTGTCAAACATATCAGGCTTAAGCTTTCTATCACCAAATGGATTTGGCATTCTCTATTACCTAAGAAGATCTCTCACTTTGTCTACAGAGCTCTGTAGGTGCTAAATTAGGTGTGTGATGTTCATGAATTTCATGTTGTCTATATGAGTAGTAAAAACTGTTAAAAACTAAAGAAAACGTAATCGCCAGAAACTATAAAGTTTTAAAGAAAGATTGATCGCTTACCTTTTCAAATTTGGGATATGTGGAGTCCTTGATTCCCTTCCTTTGGCCGGCCAACCCTTTTTGTTGATGTTCTTGCTTTTGATTTCTTGATGATCGTTGCCTTTGATCCTCTTTCTTTCTTCTTCTTCGTACCTTGCAAAAGATTAAATAAGAAAGAAAAATAATCTAATTAGAACTAGAGTAGTGTAATATCTATTCTAATAAGAAATTTAAACATGCAACTAAACTAATCTACTCACTTGATTGGTGTTCTTTAAACCCCTATAAGCATGTGGGTATGAAGATATGAGCGTGTGCGTGAACATGGAGTGATGATGATGATGGACTATGAAAAACAATGAATAAACTATATGAAATAATGAAAAACTAGAAAGGAATTAGGGAAAGGAGATGGTTGATTAGCTCCTCCATAGCCTTGATCTTCAAAAGATTCAAAGGATGAAGAAAAAGAAGTTTTGGATGAAGTTCTTCTTGCTATCCACATTTTTCTCCTTTAGAGCCTCGAAACACTTTGCCTTGAGCTTCAAAATCACCAATGGCCAACCTTTTTCAAAGATCCAAAGGATGTTGTATTTATAAAAATAGGTTTAGGGGTGTTTAGGACTTCAAAAGGACTCTCTCCCGCACTCGGACTTACCTTGGACGAGCATAGAGAAGTTAGCAATCTTCCCAACTTCAAAAATCGGATTATCTCGGCCAAATCATGTTTATCAAGAAACTTACAAATCGCGTCGTCCAACCGAGACACCATTTGTCTAATTAAAGCGGCCAAAATATAAACAAAATCTGAAAAGGAAACCAAAATATATTAGGAAATCTAAATCGCGTCTCCTAAGAGTGACGTGCTTTAGATAATCTAAGAAATTAATTCGGATTAAAAATCAGAAACCCAAACAGATTAGGACTTAAAAGGCGTCTCTAATTGACGACTCTATTCAGTTAAATCTATTTGAATCTGGAAATTTAATTCCAAACTAATTTCGGCTAGAAATCTAAATGGCGTCGTGATTGGGCGACGCTAATTAACAAATTCTGAGAAAAATCAATAAAAATTAATTAATGATTAAACATCATACCATTTTTGGGCATTATAATTGTGACATGAAATTTACTCAATATGGTGTCAAAATTAGCGTGTCTATAGCTGCCCCAACTTGGCATTGACTTTCCAAGGGAGTGAAATGAAATGGAATGAACTAAAAAGGTGATGCCAAGTTGTGATGAGACACGCTCTCAACATCATATGATGAGAATTTTTCTCAGAATGATCAATGAAGCGTCTCGAAGAAGTCAATGGAATCAATCATGTTTGGATGAAAGAGACAAGAAAATAAAATAAGGATGATCAACTTTCATGATTGGAAAGTACCCTAGGTCACAAACCCTACAGGTTTAATCATGGAGAGCGATTACCAGTCAATGTGGACATACTACAATCATGATGGATCTTAAAGGGAAACAAGAATATTTGAGATCAAGAGTCCAAGTAAGGATAGAATTTCAAGGAGATCTTCAAGAAAATATTAAAGATAATTGAGAGATCAATTCAGAATGGAATATTTTATATCACGTTGGGATTTTTTTTAGATCAATAGTCTGAAATTTAATCAATAACTAATTTTTACCACAATTATTTCAAAGTCCTACATGATACATGCTGGACTAAAAAGAAAAGTAAAATGAAATAAAATATAAATTAATCAAGGATAATATTGTTAAACTGTCATTGATAAGTCAAGACACCAATCCTGTAATCCAACGCTAAGCCGAAGCTTGTTTGTTCACGCACTGTTTCACAAAAGTGGAACCATCGTCCCCATCAATGAACAATCTAACGGCCTATCCGTGCGATTAAGAATCATCTGGAATTATCATTATTTTTATTGAAGGTGAACTCAAATTCCAGTTTCATCAAAACCACAAGGTCCTCGATATAATCTAATAAATGTTTATTATATAGTAATGACAATGTAAATCAATTACATAAAGGAATATAAGGATAGAGATAACCATTTTTTTAGTCACGGTTGGGACTCATGAACTCCCACAGTGGGATCTTATTGGAATTTTAACTTCATCTTCTCTTTCTTGAATTGTCTGCACTCAAATTTCATCAGTAACTTCAAACAAATAGATAATCAACATTAAATAGCAGCAATTATGGATTTTCGAGAAAATAACAGAAATTCAGAAACATGATCAAAAAGCGTCGCTATTCACAGATGTCATTTAAATGACGTCGTCCCGTCCAGACGCCATTTAACTTATAGAAGTAGTTCTCTGTTCTGACTCCAATCCGAACTCTACTTGCCTTAATGCACATCCCTCTTCCAATTCGGAAAGGATTTTCCAATGTCATAAATCACTCTATAAAACATTTCTCTCTTCACATCAAAACATTACAATAAGCAATCAAGAGGGAAAGCTAGAGGATTCTCTCCAAAGCTCAAGGGAAAGGGAGAAAGAACAAGAAGAAATCAAGGGGAAAAATCAATTCAAATAAGAAGGAAAGATGGATTCTACTTCAAACAAGAGGATGAGAAAAACTATTGAAAAGCTCTCTGAAGCGAAAGATCATCTAAGTGTGCGAGATCCTAACTTACAAGTAAGCTAATAAAAATCTCTTCTAATCACTCCTTCTTCTATGCAACTTCCTACATATTCTCCATATTCTAATTCTTCATGGGCATGATAGAACTATTCAAATTTCTTTCTTTATCTAGAGATATCCCTTCTTCCCTGGTCCAAGAAGATTTTCTTCACTTCTATGGGTCCAAAAGCTTGTTAACAAGATCAATCTCTCCATACAATCTTATATATACAAGTGCATATCCAAGGATTGGTTATTCATGCCAAACATTACAAGAGCACAAGCATGGATTGGGATACAATGGGTGCTTTGATCGAGTAGGCATCCACAAACTCATACGTTCCTTTTTGCCATGTTCGAAGCCACTATCCTCTTAGAAAAAGCCAAACTCTTATTGGGCCTTCCTAAGCTTAAGATCAACAATGATGAACCTGATTTAAGTGCCATGATGTTTATGAGGGAAAGGATCAATGGTCAACAATTGTTAGAAAAGATCATGAACAATCCAAGGGAAATTCAAGGTTGTCTTATAAAAAAGAGAATCAATCTTGCTAAATTAGCTGAATGGACTTTGAAGAAGATAAAAGATCTCAAGGATGAAGATGCAGAGAACGTGATGAAGGCGTTCACCACATGCTTAGCTGGAACTCTACTATTCCCTGTCTAAGATAATGTTCTAGAAGATGATCAAATCAACGCAATCAATGGGATCTTTAAAGGAAAGCAGGTCAGCACAGCGGTTCTAGCCTACCTCTACAGTGGGCTCTCTACAGCTTCTACAGGTCAACCTCCTTATGGCAATATCCTTCTCTTAGCTCTGTGAGTAGAATTCCACCTCAAGTATAACCACAATGAAGAAAAAGTTCCAAAGATATCCCAGACATACCAGCGTAGTCCCATCTTCCACATTGCCAACATTGTAAAGTTCAACGATAACATGACCAATCGAGTGCCTAATCTCAAGACACGAGCTGACTAGCGCGCTTATTTCAAGATTATGCCCAAAACTGGATTTGAATCTACGCCACTTGCTCTCATGGAAAAGACAGTTCACGTTCGCTGTGGTGCTGGCACAGAACTCCGACTGATTGGGGTGACCAAGTTCATTATTTATAATCCGCATCGCTGTCACCCTCAACTTGGTATGCCACGCTATGAATTTCCAGACATATCTTCTCTTTCTCCAATTAAGAAGTGGGCTTTGGGAACTTACGAAGATTTTGAGGCGATAGAACTCATTGCAACTCTTTGGAATATCGGCTTCACCTGTTGTGTTAAACTTTCTCATGAAACTAATAAAGAACTATGGAAATCATATGTAAAGGAGCTTAAGAAAATCCGACTTTGAAAGCTCTTCATCCTTATCTTCCACATTGATGTACATTGATTTTCATTTTTTTTTTTAAATGAATGAATGAAGAATCCTTCCTTAATACAATAGAAATCCTCCTTTAATGCTTTGCAATTTATTTGTAATTTTTCCTTGAGTGAAACTGTGATTTTTCCTTAAAATATGAAGGTTCGGGCTTATTTAATTTGAATCGCGTCGACTCAGAAAGATGCTTTTCAGCATAATTTAATTTTCAAAAATAAGAATTTAATCCTTAAAAGCCCAAAATCGCGTCTGGTCAGCAAGACGCCTTTCTCTTTCTCTCTCCTATTTTCCAGAGGTTTCCAACAATTAATCCACTGAATCGCATCCTTCTTGAGAGACGTGAATCTATGATTACTCTGCGTTTCCGTGGTGCGGTCCTGACTAAAAGAGGTGGTAAAATCCAAAAGGCGTCACCCATGGGGGACGCATTTAAGCAATTTCAAAAAAATTATGTTGTCGCCTCAGTTTGTGCGCCACTAAATAGCGTCGCTGTCCCCAGACACTATTTAACGAATTCAAACAGGGGTTCGCGAGCTCGAGCTCTTTCTCCCCTCATTCTTCTCTTGGGCTTTCTCTCTCCTCCTCTCTTCTTCCTCTCTAGCGAACGGCGGCGAACTCCTCCTTTCCAGCCATCTTTGTCAGCACCGTCCATCCTCTTCTTCAGCCATCTCATCCTCACACTCTCTCTCTCTCTCATTCTCTAGCTCTTCCTCTCAAGCTCTCTCTTACTCTCTCTTACGCCATGGACTCCGGTGGAAGCTCGAGCGGCCATGGGAAGCACTGGCGACTTCCTCCATTAGCGGCGAGGGTGGAGGTGTCTGAAGAAGCTCCTCCCGAGGCAATGGTTCTAGCGGAGGTGGGGCGTTCATAGAAGCCGAAGGAAGCCCCTCCTACGGCTCAGGAGGGCTAGGAAGCGGCAGCACCGGCCGAAGAGGCAGGCCCACATTTGGTAAGCCTCGGAAACACTCCATCTTGTATGTGTTAAATTCAATTTTAGGGGAAAGGAGAAGCTCGGCCACAGGTTCTCAAAACCTGTGGCTGAAAGGCGTCTCGGGACAGGGACGCCTTTTGAAACGCGTCCCTGTACCCTGACGCGATTAAAAAAAAAGAATAATTATTTCAAAAATTAATTATTAATGCCCTAGTGATTAATTTAATGAATTATTTGACAATTGCAGGGGACAATGAGGACCATGATCTCCTAGAACCTAGTGGTGGCGGCCTACAGGGGTCTCCCAGATTTTCAAAAGCGCAGCTGACGAAGATGGGATTTCGGGAGATATTAGAGATAGAGCCGTTCTGGATCGACCTGGTATTGCTCTAGGTCCTAAGAGAGAGATGGCATGCTGAGAGCAAGGCATTTCTCATGCCCTGGGGACACATGGTCTCCAGTCTCGAGGACGTACGCAGGATCACCAGCCTTCGAGTAGAAGGTCAAACAGTGAGTGGGATCACGTATCCCAATTATCACGGACTAGCTTAAGGTCCAAAATGTATTTAGTTTATTTTATTTTTGTTTATTTCATTAAATGCTTACTATGCAATGCATGTGATCCTAACTACATGTTCTTATATGCAGATCTAGTCTTATTATTACTTTCCTCTGGGCCGAGCGAGGCCATCTTCACAGCCGATGGCAGTACCGCTTGCCCAACGTTGGCGTCCGGTAGTTGACACGACGCCACAGCATCATCAGCTGACAGCCCTCCGCCGTCAGTTCCTTGACTACCCAGAGCTTCTGGTGAGTTTTAATTCTTTTATTGTCATTTATTATTATGTTTCATATTTTATTAGTTATCTGTTTTATTAAAATGTTGTTAAACTGCTTAATTATTAATTAATTATTTTGTTAAAATATTTTTAGATACTTGTTAAATTAACATTTATTTAATTGCATGTTCGAATGATGATTTAGATGTTAGATATTTTAAATATTTATTATAACATGACTTGTTGATTATTATCATTATTTCCATATGAAATGCAATTAAATTAAACTATATGAATGTAGGTTATTTGGTGTTCGTACCTTGGTATGGATGATGCAGGACAGCCCTAGGTAGAACATGGGCGAGGCCGATTTGGGCGTCAAGTTTGGATTCATTGCCTGAACAAGATTGCCCTGCTACGCCTGCGGCTGGTGATGCGGACACTGGGACTGCATCAAGGTGGGTGGAGGAGGAGATCCCAGAGGGGATCAGGAGGACCATGCAGGGTAAGCAGGCCCGTACCGACTGGAGCGCCAAATTCCCGGATCATCGAGATGACTGGTGTCGGTAAGAGATATCGGTGGAGTCACAGGCGGTGAGCAGCGATGCTTACCTCCAACGCTACCGGACCCTCTACGCAGCCCACCTATAGTTGCTCTGCCCTCTCGATGTAAGCATGATGCATGGCATGAATGCTTTTTTTATTTCATTAGTTATCTTGCTTATATTAGTGAATGTATGACATGTATGGTATGAATATGCAGGATGCACGAGATGCCACCATTATCACACTCCGGGGCCACCTCCAGGATGCCAAGGCCCAATTGGAATAGGTCCAAAAAGAGCTGAATGAACTAGTAAGCATGATATGCGTAAGTGACATATGCATTATGAATGCTTCCTTTTATTATTAAACTATTTTGACACTTGTACACTGACGGTGGTCTCCTTTTGTTACAGCGTGCCGCTTATACCCACGCGGCGACTCCCTCATCTTCCACCGCTGCTGGTCCTTCGTCTTCTTTTGTTGCTCATGAGGCCGCCCTTGCCAACCTGCGGAGTCAGCTAGCTCTAGCCATCCGTCGAGCAAATCAAGCTGAGGAAGATGCTGCTGCTCGGATACATCTTAGACTTGTTTCTTGCATAATGTCTTTTGCTTGCTTGATCATTTGGCTGACGATGTCTTTCGTTGCAGGTCCAAGAGCTTTGCCTGGCTCTTGGAGAGAGAGATGCTGAGCTGGCACAGGCTCATGGTTCAACAACCCGGGTTGTTGAGCTGGAAGAACAGCTGGCCAAGCTTTCTGCCGGTGATCTTCCTCGCGAGCTTGCACGACTCCAGGTTCGGCTGGAGATCTTGAACGAGGAGAGAGATCACGACCGGTCCCGATTGGAGAGCCTGTAGGGCTGACTTTCAGTGGCGGAGCACGAGCGCTAGAGCATAGAGGCTCGATACCAGCGTACGTAGCAGCGGGTGCTGGATCGAGGACAGGTGAGTGCCTTCAACACCAGCATAACAGTATCCTTCGGCCAGGCAGGGCCGAGCGCCATGGGACCACCGCTGCCACCAGCACGAGGACCGGATGTCCAGGATGAGGCATAGAGCCAACTAAATGAGGGCGCGGGAGAGAGTAAACTGTGAGGGCTGTTGATGTATCTTCTTCCGTTTTAATGTATCTTGCTTTCATTTTAAAGTCCTGTAGATGGACTTTCACTTGTATATGAACTCTTTTGATATATGAAAGGAGTTTCTTCATATTTGAATTGTCTTGGTACTTTTCCTTTATTGACTTTCCTTTTCATACCTGCACATAGCTTGAACAAACAAATTAAATATATGTTCAGGCTTAGCCCCTTGCCTAGTTAAGTAATTGGCTACTTGATCCTATCCTTGGTAAAAGGGTCAAGGGGCGAAGCTTTTATTTAATAAATATGAATAAAGATAATTAAAGGGAAATGAACAATAAAAATGCAACATACAAGCATGCAAATGCTCTCTGAAAATAAAAGAATGCAACACTCATGACTTAATCAGACAAATGCTAATTGAAATATTTTTATTTTGCAATTGCAATTTTCGAAATATTCAATATTCGATTTTTTTGTGGTTTTGAAGTATTCAATTTTTTTGTGATTTTGAAATATTTAATTTTTTTCTATGGTTTTGCAATATTTAATTTTTTTTATTTTGAAATATTCAAAAAAAAATTTGGGGTTTTGCACTATTCATTTTTTTTATTTTGCAATATTTGACTAACCTAAGACCAGCATGGTACTTGGATCAGAAGAGTATATTCATTTATTAACTTAATTCCCAGATCATTCTTTAATAGCCTAATCCAGATTCATTGTGCTTGAAATATGTTCGTAACGGTGATCCTATTCGATGGTCTGACCCTTAGTCAACCACGGCCGTTCCTCAAATTTGGAGTATACCTCTTTAGAATGAAGAGAAGAATTGATTTAGAAAGCCCGCGAGAAGGTGCCGGAGACTCAGAAAGATGTCCCTCCTTTACCCTATTATCTATTGGGGTTTGGTCATTTTCACTTTTATGGAGTATTTAACGACCTTGCGCTCTCTTTTTATTTGATTTTGTGGCCTTTTGAGGTAACGTTTCTAATGTTGATCAGCCTTTTGATTATGTTGGCTTTTTGCCTTTGCTTTTTCTTTTGCTTTTCGTGGGACAGATCTCCCTCTTTTTTTTATAACAGCCTCCTACTAAGATGCTGGGTATTTTCAGTAGTCTATTCTAAGTCTTGTTCCGACATTGTGGGCCAAGAGTAAAACAAAAGTTTTGTTAAAAAGAATGAGTTGTACTTTTCCACTTTTAGTCAAACTTTTGGTATTCCTCAGGCTTCACGTCTCTTGTTACTCACGAACCAAATGTGTTTGTGTGCTATAATGCGTTTAAATTAGATAATCAAAGATTAATAAGGGAATTTGAGTTCTTAAATTTTCAGACCCCACTAGTCCTTGCACCATGCTGATCAATTCATTAAACTAATTAAGATAGAGACCATTCCAAGGATGAGTTAACTCTTGCCCTTCTGCATTAACTAAGCGATAGGCGTTACCAAGAAACGCATGCGAGATAACATAAGGACCTGCCCAGTTGGGTTGGAGTTTAGAACGCGGACCACCAAGTTTTATGAAGATTCTTTTTACAACCATTTCACCGACTTTGAATTTCCATTCAATGACTTTCTTTTGATAAAAACGTGCTAATCTGTTCTGATATACTCTTGCATAATTAGCAGCTGACCATCTTTTCTCGTCTAAAAGTTCCAATTGAGCTAAGAGTGCTGAGTGGTGCTCATCAATGGAAAACACCTTATTCAATTGTACTCTTAAGGACGGGATAAGAACTTCATATGGAACTACTGCCTTCATTCCGAATGTTAAGGAATATGGAGTTTGCCCAGTGGGCGTGCGGATTGAATATCGGTATGCCCATAAAGCCTCCATTAATTTCTCTGGCCAGTCGGAGAACTTATTGGATTTACACGTTTTCTTGATGATTTTTATCAAAGTCTTGTTAGTTGCCTCTGCTTGGCCATTGCCTTGCAGATAATAAGGAGATGATTGATGCAATGCAATTTTATACCTATTGCAGAGGTCCTTTAGCTCTTGTGATATAAACTGTGGTCCATTGTCGGTGACGATGGTGCTTGGAATTCCGAATCTTGTGATGATATTCTTCATGATAAACTTGCAAACTGTCGATGCTTTGACTTCCGCATAAGCTTCAGCTTCTGCCCACTTGGTGAAGTATTCCGTTGCTATGAGAATGAAGGATTTCTACTTAATTCCGTAATTGAGATCACCGAGAGGTCCAATGATGTCGAAAGCCCACATGGAGAAAGGCCATGGGGAGGAAACAAGATGGAGTGAAGATGTGGGAGAATGGATCTTGTTGGCATGAAGTTGATACTTAGCACACCTACGAACATACCCTACACAGTCTTCTTCTATGATTGGCCAATAAAATCCTTGTCTAAGGATCTTTTTAGATAACATTTGTCCATTAGCATGGCCACCACAAATTCAAGCATGAGCTCCTGCCATAACCTTCCAACGCTCATCTTCGTCCAAACATCTCAGAAGAACACCGTCAAAACCTCGTTTATAAAGTGCTCCTCCAACTAGAGTGAATCTCTGAGCAACTCTCCTGATAGCCCTTTTCTCCTCACCTGTGGCTTCTTTAGGATACAATTGATCTTTACAATATTTGGCAATCTCAAAATACCATGGTTTCTCTTCATCTTCCATCTCTTCTTGCCATTCCAATAGCATGATTTCTCGCTTCTCTACAATATCTCCATCTCTAACCTTCTTCAACAACTTTTCTTTAGTCCTAAGGAATGAAGGGTCATTCACGGCGGGTGAAAGACGCCTATGAACGATGATCGATTCAGATTGTTTGCTGATTAGGAAATTCAGGGATGATGTGAGAGAAGCTAGAGCGTCGGCTAAGATGTTCTGATTTCAAGGAACATGGACAAAAATCAACTTAGTGAAAAGTTTGGCATAAGCAAAAGTAAGTTCCTGATAAGGCTTGAGTTTAAGATCAAGGGTGAGATATTTGGTAAGCACTTAGCGAAGGATTAGCTAACTATCACCTACAATCATGAGTTTAGTGGCACCATAGAGATGAGCGGCCTCAAGACCGCCTAGAAGAGCCTCGTATTCAACGATATTGTTGGTGACAAGAAAGTCAAGCTGAAAGGCTTGTGGAATGGTGACACCTTCAAGTGATAGAAGGACAATGTCGATACCCTTACCATAAGAATTCATAGCTCTGTTAAAATGCAGAGTCCACATATCGTCTTTGATTCTGTCTATGGACATCAGTTCCTCATCCGGAAACTCCAAACGGACCGGATCAAAACGAGGAAGAGGGTGATGAGCAAGATGTTCTGCGATGGCATCGCCTTTGATTGCTTTCTATTGAATGTAGATGATATCAAAGTGAGATAGAAAGCTCTGTCATCGTGCTAATCGATCGTTGAGAACATATTTCTCAAGAAGGAATTTGATTAGATTCATCCTAGCGATGAGATGGACTTCATGGGCCAGGAAATAATGCTTCAGCTTTTGAACTACCCAGAATAATGCAGCACAGGTCTTCTCCATCGTTGTATATCTCTGCTCTGCGGGGTTGAGAAGTTTAGAGAGATAGTAGGCTGCCATCTCTTTTCCTTCTTCATCTTCTTGTGCTAAGACAACCCCTACCGCATCATCCAAGACAGAAATATAAAGAACTAAAGGTTTGTCTGGAGATGGTGGTCTCAAAACAGGAGGACTTGCTAGATATGTCTTCAATCCATCAAACGCCTCCTGACCCTTATCATCCCAATCAAACTTGACTTCCGACTTAGTAAGCTCGTAAAACAACCTACACCTTTGTGAGTGCTGGGAAACAAAGCGGTGAATAAACTGCAAACTCCGGATTAATCCTCTTAACTCTTTCAAGTTCTTGGGAGGTGACATTTCTCTAATAGCCTTAGCCTTGTTGGGATCGATCTCAATGCCCCGTTCGCTCACGATGAATCCTAACAGCTTCCCCGATGATACGCCAAATACGCACTTTTTGAGATTCATTTTCAATTGATATTCTCTTGATCTTTCTAGAACTCTCGTCAAAACTCCTGCATGTTCAGCCTTAGTCTGATTTCACTAACAGATCATCCACATACACTTCTAAATCAATATGCATCATGTCATGAAATATGGCCATCATAGCCCTTTGGTAGGTGGCTCCAGCATTCTTCAGTCCGAATGGTATGACAACATAACAATAAGTGTCCCAAGGTGTAGTGAAAGATGTCTTCTCTTGGTCAACTTCGGCCAAGCGAATCTAATTATACCTTGAGAATCCATCCATAAATGACAATGTTTCATAACCTGCTGTATTGTCAATGAATACATCAATATGAGGCAGCAAAAAATCGTCTTTAGGACATGTCCGGTTCAAATCTCGAATGTCAATATTGATCCTGACCTTCCCATCCTTTTTCATGACTGGGACTATATTTTCCACCCATTGCGGATAGAGGACAACTCTAATAAATTTGGCTTTATGCAATTTGTCGACATCTTCCTTCATCTTTAAAGCCATTTGAGGGTGGAATCGCCTCAATCTCTGTTTAACCGGGCTAGCTCCATCTTTCAATGTTAATCGGTGTTCCACTAAAGAAGAATAAGCCCGACATATCTTCATAGCTCCAAGCAAAAGTGTCCTTATAGTCTCTGAGAACCTGGACCACTGCCTCCTCATCTGCTTCAGAAAGACTTTTATTGACGAGGACAACCTTAGGTTCGTCTTCAGTTCCTAGATTAATTTCTTTGGTAGGCTCTTCTACAATAGCGGAGGGTTCATCAAATATCTTCGCTCCACTGGCATACGCCTCAGTTGCGTTCTCGTTATCTTCCTCATCTTCAGTAATGGGGTCTTTCTCATATAGCGATTCATACACCCCATATCCATCATCGATTAACTCATCTATTTCACATTCTTCTGACATCTTAATGGGATTCTTTAAAAGCTGAGGGATCCAAAAGCAAGAAAGGCATCTTAAAGCTAGATCCTGGAGGTATCCATTCGGAATTCGTCTACCCTTAGACTTCCTAGACTTCCTAACCTGACTGACCTACCTAGAACTAGACTCCCGAACTTCATTAAACTGTCTACCACTAGACTCACTATCCTGACCTAGAGAGGACGAATAAGGATAAAAATCGAGGGGTACATGAGAGAATACAGGTGAATCCTCCCGAGGGGAGGGGCAGAGTAGATCTAGAAGGGAATCTTGCCCGAGTGACCCGCGCGATGGGGTATAATCGGACAAGTAGTATGAAGTCTCTTCAACGAGGATGTGTGAGAAAGAGGTTGCCAAATTGGCATTTTTTTTGTGTTGATGATTTTAAGTATTAATCATGAAATATGAATGAATATGAAGAGGAGGAGGATGAGAAAGATGGAGGTAACGGCACCAAGGCCAAAGGATTACGGGGATCATACAACAATATGTCCCATATCAGATCATAGATCCTCTCAAGGTCAAAAGGAATTTGAGGAATTAGGTCCAATAGGACAAAGTAACCATGATGGGTGGGGCTCGAGGAATGTCTTCAGTGATGACCCTCGACCAAGTCGGGGTCAAGAATAGAGTGCAGAACAGTGTATGGAGGGTAAAAACATGACGGGGATAAGTTTCCCTCCAGAGAAGATCAGTGATGAATCCAGGCTGATAAGGATCATCTGGCTCTCCTTTGTTTGTCTCTTCACTTAGCAGGATCCTCTTGTCAAAAATAGCCCCAGGCCGTTTAAATAACTCATCAATCAATGGGAGCCACTTTGGTTCTGAGGGATCAAGGAATAGCATGTTCAGTGCAATGTACAGGTCCCAGGTGTCAAACCAGCGGTACCACTCACACTGTGGGTCTTGGATCTTCCTCCTCTTCATTGGCCGCAGAGCCTCCAAGGATCGATATGTCAGCAACTCAGAACAGTGTCTAGCTAGCTCCCTACCATAAATGCTATGCAGGTCAAAGTAAGAAGTAATTACCACCGTGTTATCATTGCCATGATTAATCATGGGTCCTTTAATGAAGTGTGTATATAGAGTCCAAGTTAAAGGATCCCGATTTTCTTTACACGGGGTGGTCATTGTTTTCCAGACTTTCTGACCATCTTTGTCTTCATGCTGTTGAGCAATCTGCTATTTTACCTTCACTGGCCTATAGCCCAAATCATTACCAAGTATTATTCTTTTGTTTTTGATAATCTTGGTTCTGCCTTATAGTTGTGTGCCCAGGCCTTTTCCCGATTTGTAACCACCTTCCATCATAATGTCCCAGCCAGGGGTACTCACGCACTTCCCCCTTTTAATAGCATCAACCAGACAAGGAACAAGTATAGTGGCTTTCAAAGGATTAGCCGAGGGAAAACAAACATGTAATACCGACAAAATGGGTTGTCGGCCAAGTAAAGGAGTCGGCTTGATGTTTAAAGAATGAACAGTAGCAAGGATCGGCATGCTCGTCACCTTAATGATTCGTCCTTTGTGTGGGAACTTGAGGCATTGATGATTTGTAGATGGAATTGCCTCAAGGAATTTGATGTAAGGACGCCCAAGCATGCCTTTCAAAGAGGGGTCGATCTCCAAGATATGGAACTTGACTTTGGCATGACATACAGGGCCTAATTCAACTTTTAAGTAGACCATTCCCAGAGGGGAACGTGTAGAGTTGTCGTAAGAAGTAACAGATATGGGAGAAGGAAGCCACTTCTCTCTAAGTACACCGCAAAATTCTAAGGTCTTTGGTGACAACACATTGATGGAAGCCCCTGTATCAACCAGACATGCATCCACAACCTTCTTGCAGATGTTGATTGTAACGCTTAGTGCCATGCTCCTGGCTACTGGTGGTGCTAGCTCAGATGTATGGAATGAAATGCAGGGCTGATCCCCTTGTGAAATTAGCAGTGCAGTTATCTTTTCCACCAGCACGTCCTCATTGGCCATAACCCTTTTGAAGTACTCCATTAAAGCTTCTTGGTGGGTTTTGGATCTTTTGATCAACTCTAGCACTGAGATGCATGTCGGTGTTCTGTCTAGGTGTTTCAACAGATCATATGGAGTGCCAGGTGCACTCTCTTCATTCTATACTTTCTTTGGCAGCTGTGGTGGGCCGTCTCTAACTGTAGATTGAGGAAAGACTTTGTTGAAAATTCTCCCGCTCCAGAGCACATGCCGATCGCCATTGGAAGGTGATATTTTGAGTACCGCCCGGTTAATGAGGGGTTTGGAGAGGGTAATGGGTTTATATATGGACAATGGTGGGTTATTTGGTGGAGGTGTTGGTGTTGGGATCGCTGTGTCGAGATCCGACCGAAAAATGCAGCAGGATAAATATTTTGGGATTGGATCCATCCCATTTCGATCATTAAAACAAGACCGGAATAAAGCGGATTTACCTTGCGCAGATTCGAATCCGCGTTCGTTTTTCGGTTCCGTCAGAGCGATGCGGCAAGCCACGCAGTTAACCGGCCGCTAGCGGTATCCACGCGGTTCTCCTCGCGATGGATCGTGCTCGCCTCCTCGCTCGATGCGGCGTTCGTAGATCCCGTCTGGCTGCGCGTAATCTGCCATGACATGCGGATTCGGAATCTCCCGTCAGACGGAAGGCGGAGCAGTCGAGAATCGAAGCAGAGCCTCCAGATGGCCGCCTCGTGTCGTGCGCCTAGTAGAGAGGAGAGAGAAAGAGCGACGGCTAGGTTAGGGTTGCTGGCCCCTGACGTAGTGTCCGTTCTTTTATAATAAGTCTATTTGCGATTTTTCGTAAAAACCCAGACTTATCTGAAATCCTGTCAAATTATCCATCGACTTGAAAACCTTTGAGTGTGACCCTCTAGGCCCAAATACCAGTCCAGTTCATGGCCCATTAAGCCCGATAACTCTTTACGGACCCACTAAATTAATTAATATCCTTATATTTAATTAATCAGCAAAATTTAATGTCCCACAATAAATTTAGACGGAATTCTGATTACGTTGGATGCCAAGCAACATCGCGTGATCCTGGATGGCACTGGGGTTATCGCAACCCTCTATTGTAACCTTTCCGTCAACGATTACCGCGCGGATATAATCCTTCATCTGTGCAATGTTCCCGAATCGACCTAGGGTATGGTTTACTGTTAAACCCTAGCCGGTCGATTCACTTGAATCAGATGCGGCTAATCTATATCGGATAACTCTTTATCTGATATAGAGTCTGCTCTGGCCAGGGACTTAAGCGCATCATTCCCGGAACATTCTCTCTCAAACTACCGAGAGCAGATGATCCCGTATTGAACACACAATTACCTTCGAGGGCATTTCCCTGAACCTGATCACTTGACTTATTGATAACCCATGGTTAGGGATTCGTTAGTCAAGGTCAAAGTTCAGAAACCTACCAATAAGATATCTTTGGTGTCTCAGATCCAAGGATCATCTACGCAACCGTGACAAAAGAATCGAGCTGGTTAACAATGAGGTGTTTACCATCCAGCGATTCATAGTCGGATCAGTTCAGTGAACTCATTCGCCAATGAGCACCTACAGGTCTAGCATAGTGTCTCCACACAAGTGACTTATAGGATCAGTCACCCTCATCATATGAGCTGAAGAAACCTATACTAGTCTATCCGGATGTTTGATGTCCTTCTCAAACATCCTATGATTAGGAACATTTAAGAACATGTGTTTATAAACCTTCGGTCCCATAATTATGATCTCATCATAATCCGAAGATTATTGCACATGTTCATGGACTTCATCGTGATACAATAAATATGGATCGAATTAATTACACACAATGAATTAATGCCATTAATAAACTGAATCAATACATAGTATCGGATTGGCTTTAAGACCATCTAATACTAACAATCTCCCACTTGGACTAAAGCCAATCACTTTTATACAGAATACCCATATTCTCTAAGTGACGCTCAAAGACATTTTGAGACAAAGGCTTTGTCAGTGGATCTACTATGTTGTCAGCTGAAGGAACCCTTTCCACTACGACATCTCCTCGAGCTATAATCTCTCTGATCAGATGAAAGCGCCGCAGAATGTGCTTCGACTTCTAATGAGACCTCGGCTCTTTCGCTTGAGCAATCGCCCCATTGTTGTCACAGAGCAGTGGGACGGGACCAAAGACGCTTTCCACCACACCAAGATCGTCGATGAATTTCTTCATCCATACAGCTTCCTTGGCGGCTTCAGTAGTAGCAATATACTCAGCTTCCGTTGTCGAATCAACAGTGGTTTCATGCTTGGTACTTTTCCAACTCACTGCTCCCCCGTTGAGTGTGAAAACAAAACCTGATGTTGACTTGCTGTCATCAGGATCAAACTGAAAACTCGAGTCAGTGTATCCTTGCAGCTTTAAGTCTCCTCCTCCATAGACTAGAAATAGATCCTTAGCTCTTCTTAAGTACTTAAGGATGCATTTCACAGTCTTCCAATGTTCATCACCTGGATCTGCCTGATGTTTGCTCGTAACACTTAGAGCATATGCTACATCAGGTCTAGTACATAGCATGGCATACATGATGGAGCCTATGATAGAAGCATAGGGGACATTATCCATCATAGCCCTCTCTTCAGGTGTCTTGGGAGACTGACCTTTGGAAAGTGAAATTCCATGTCTCATCGGTATTAGACCTCTCTTGGAATTTTCCATGCCAAACCTTTTGGCAATGGTTTCTATGTACATGGATTGGGTTAAAGCAAGCATCTTCTTTGATCTATCTCTATAGATCAATATTCCCAATACGTAAGATGCTTCTCCCAAATCCTTCATGGAGAAGGTCTTTGACAGTCATATCTTTACCGATAACATCATTCCCAATGAGTAGGATGTCGTCAACGTAAAGAATCAGAAATGTGATTGCGCTCCCACTGTTTTTTTTGTACACACAAGGCTCATCTTCATTCTTAATGAAGCCATAAGATTTGATCACTTCATCAAATCTTATGTTCCAGTTTCGGAAAGCTTGCTTCAGTTCATAAATGGACCTCTGCAACTGGCATACCATGTCTGGAGATTCTTTGGATGTGAATCCTTCTGGTTGTATCATGTACACCTCCTTCTCAAGGTTTCCATTAAGGAAGGTAGTCTTCACATCCATCTGCCATATTTCATAATCATGGTAGGCAGCAATGGCGAGAAGAATTATGATAGACTTAATCATGGCAACGGGTGAAAAGGTTTCGTCATTTTCATCACCTTGTCTTTGACGGTAGCCTTTCGCCACTAATCTTGCTTTATAAGTCTCAATACGTCCATCTGCACCGATCTTTATTTTAAAGATCTATTTGCAGCTGATAGGTACTATACCATCAGGTAAATTTTTCAAGTTCCAAACTTGGTTGATGTACATAGACTGTATTTCAAAATTCATGGCTTCCCGCCATTTTCCGGCCTCTGGACTTTCAATGGCCTCCTAGTAAGTCTTAGGATCATCATCCTCATTATAAAGTATCCTTGAACCATCCAAATTAATATGTCCCACATATCTTTCTGGCGGTTTAGGTACTCTTTCAGACCTACGAGGTTCCTGTGTATCATTTTGAACAAGTTCAGAAACTGATAGTTCATCTGATGAACCATTACCAGTTTGTAGGTCTGGAATTTCTTCCAAAGTTACTTTACTCCCACTGTCCTTCTGGAGAATATAATCTTCTTCCAGAAAGACAGCCCTCTTGGCCACAAACACCTTTTGTTCGCCAGGATAATAAAAATAATATCCATAAGTTTCCTTCGGATATCCCACAAATCTGCATTTGTCAGTTCTGGACTCCAGCTTATCTGCGACATGTCTTTTAACATGAGTAGGACATCCCCAGACTTTAACATGTTTAAGGAATGGTTTCCTTCCATTCCATATCTCATATGGAGTGGTTTCAACATATTTACTGGGTACCTTGTTCAGGATATACATAGCCGAGCTAAGTGCATATCCCCATAAGGACACTAGTAATTTGGACATACTCATCATGGATCGCACCATTTCCATTAATGTGCGACTTCTCCTTTCTGATACACCATTCATCTGGGGTGTATAAGGAGGTGTATGTTGAGAAACGATACCATTATCCTTTTAAGTATTTAATGAACTCAGTACTCAAGTATTCACCACTCCGATCGGATCGGATGGTTTTTATACTCTTTCTAGTTTGTTTCTCTACTTCATTCTTAAATTCTCTGAATTTCTCAAAGGCTTCAGATTTATACTTCAATAAGTATATGTATCCAAACCTTGAGTGATCATCAGTGAATGTAATGAAGTATGAGAAACCACCAATGGCTTGGGTAGACATAAGACCACACACATCGGAATGTATAAGTTCTAATATGTCTTTGGCTCGTTCTCCAGTTCCACTAAATGGAGAATTAGCCATTTTACCCATTAAACATGACTCACAGGTTGTATATGATTCATAATCAAATGGATCTAAATATCTATCTTTATGCATCCTTTGGAGTCTGTTTTCACCAATGTGTCCAAGCCTATAATGTCATAAGTAGGCTTTGTTCATTTCATACTTACTTCTTTTAATTGAAGAACCGATGTGTAAATTTTCATGAGACACATTTAATAGATACAAACTATTGGACAAGATAGCAGAAGTTATTAATTTATTTCCAAAATAAATTGAACAACTATTGATCCCAAAATTTAAATTGTATCCAATTCTATCTAAACATAAAATAGAAATAATATTTCTTATTATGTTAGGTACATAATAACAATCATCTAATGAAAAAGTGTCTCCGGATGGTAGCTTGAGCTTCACTACCCCACAGCGATCGCCGCAACTCTTGCGCCGTTACCTAGCCTCAGCTCCACCTCGCTGGTCCTCAACTTACGTCTTATTGTCAGTGCCTGCACAGAATTGCAGATATGAGATACACATCTAGTATCTAATACCCATGATGTATAATCTCTTATTGACAAGTTTACATCTATCATATAGATACATGAAGCGTCCTGCTGCTTCACAGTTCCTTGAGCCTTGTCCTTGAAGTATTCTTTGCAATTCCTCTTCCAGTGTCCCTTTTGGTGACAGTCAAACACGCACACACACACAATATAACAGTTTATATCATGAGTCTACAAACCTCGTAGATTTAATGAACTCCTTCATATTCATCTGGTCGCAGTTGTGGATCATCCTCGCTCTACGCATAGCCACCTCGATCAAATTATATCAATAATTTAAAGGAAGAAGCCTTAAGGCGAATACAAAGAGAGAGAGAGGTAGAAATACAATGGAATGTGAGAGGGAGAGGTTCGCAGACCACTATTTATTAATAAATAATAAACCACACAATCACATCCACATCCACAATTAATGCTCATCCATGACCACCATGTGTTTTATTTAAACAAACCACACACGTAATGCAGATCACATGGCTAAATAAACCTTTCAAAAATAAATAATTTTAGGTTTCATAAAACTAGGAACCAATCAAAATTGGATTTAGAAATTTTCGAAAAATTTAGTATTAAGTTCAAGCATGCTGATTTAAATCTAATTTAAATGAGCAATCATAAACACATAATAATAAAAAAATCATATTACCAAGATTACAAATTTATAATGTTTCACGCCTTTATAGCAAGCAAATATTAAAATTTAACTTAACAATTAAATTAATCCTTTTAATATCCATAATCTAACAATTAGATTAAATCTTCAAGTTAACAACATTTGTTAAGCAATTAATTCCCTAAAATATACTAATTCATTTATTGACCCCCTTAAAAATGAATAAACAAATTTTTCTTTAATCAAAATTCTAAATTTAAAATTAAATAAAAACTATAATTTTAAAAGGGGCATAAATAAATTAGAAGGGAATTAAAAAAGGAGGGGAAAATGCTGGTCAAAGGGGGGGGGTTCGGTTGGGCCCGGACCAGCCCCTGGGTCGAGCCCAGCCGGCGCCTGGCTCGGCCCAAGCCCTATCAGGGCCGGCCTGGATCGGATCAGGCGCCCGACTGATTTGGGCCCCTGGACCCGGCCCGGCCCTGTCGGGCTCGCCCCCCTCACCCGACGCAGCTAAGGTTTTCCCTAGCTGCGCCGCAGGTGAGGGGAAAACCCTATGCCGCCACCGGCAGCCCGGCCCTCAAGTGCAGGCCGGCGGCCCCTCGGCACCGTGGCTCCCCCTCGGTGACCCCAATCACTATCGACGGCGCCGGCGTCCCCCAAATACCTCGGTGGAGACCCCTAAAATCCCTCCTTAGCACGGTTAAGGGCCAACCCGAACCCCCTTTTTCAAAAAAATTTGCAGGTATAAGGAAGAAGAAGGGGAGCCCATCCATCCTTCCTATAGCCGGCTAAGAGGCCACAGTTGACCAACGACCATATAGGAGGAAGCCCATGCAACATCGAGCCCTCCCTCTGATACCACTATTGGGATCGCTGTGTCGAGATCCGACCGAAAAACGAAGCGGAATAAATATTTCGGGATCGGATCCATCCCGTTTCGATCATTAAAACAAGACCAGAGTAAATCGGATTTACCTTGCGCGGATCCGAATCCGCGTTCGTTTTTTGGTTCCATCGGAGCGATGCCGCAAGCCACGCAGTTGCCCGGCCGCTAGCGGTATCCACGCGATTCTCCTCGCAATGGATCGTCCTCGCCTCCTCTCTCGATGCGGCATTTGTAGATCCCGTCTGGCTGCGTGTAATCCGCCGCGACATGCGGATTCGGAATCTCCCGTCGGACAGAAGGCAGAGCAGTCGGGAATGGAAGCGGAGCCTCCAGATGGCCGCCTCGTGTCGTGCGCCTAGTAGAGAGGAGAGAGAAAGAGCGACGGCTAGGTTAGGTTACAGGAAGTACCTAATGTGAATTAGTATAATATGTAAAATTTTCAGAATTTTTTGAAGTACTTTTATATATTAATAAAATCAGTGTTTTAAATATAGGCAGATTACTTCTGTAGGAGATTTGTGATTACTTATATCTGTTGTCTGAATTTATAACAAGTTGTATTTAAATTCAACTTAGAACATGATTTATTTACCTTTTAATTATGATTTAGAGCTATTCTTAGTTTATGAACTCCTGAAAAAAAATCACTAAAGTGGTTAGTCATTTTCGCATGTATATATTATTGTAGTTACATAAACATTAAGTTTATTCTCATAATGTTAAGAAGCCTACCAATCGGACATAGCCGCTATATAAGAATAGTTCTAGGGAAATGGTGGCAACATCCCCACCAAGACCTATTTATTTTGGGGATGCGTACTACACCTAAAAAGGTGGGAGCCACCTCTAGAACCCATTAGCTCTGTTACCCGAAGGCCGTGAGTAGAAATCCTTTGTTAAGGTAGGGTGACGACCCTCAGGGTAGCGCTACACCCATGACTTGGCTCTATATATTTGTATTCTATTTCTGGCTCATAGTGGCGGTTGGATGAGTGTCCAAGCACTTCTATAATAAGTGGGAACTTATGGTCTGAAAAACAAATTTTATATCTTGAAATCTATATGTCATTTTAGTAAATCAACTTAATAATCTTAAGTTCTGTATTTTGTTCTGTATTCTGGCCTTGTTCATATGATGATAAGCTTGTGTAGCTTTGTTCACAGTTGGCATGATATTATGAATCATGTATCTCAATTTTTGTATTGGCATACAATTCTAATGCACATATGTATTATGTGTTAGTTTTGCTTTCTGTTATGTTTAATGTTCTTATGCAATGTACATATTCTGCTTCAATTATTTGATTGACAAATTCTTATGAAGGCAGCCTCATCTGCCTACTGAGTTACCATTTCTTCGGTACTCATACCTATCTTTCAGGTGATCGGATAGAGGGAGAAGCAGAGTGAGTTTGAAGTGGGGTCACTCAGGGTTCGTATAGGACGATATTTCTTTTAAGGCGAGCCTAGAGGATTGAACCATGTATATACTTATGCTTTTGTTTTTGTTAGAATATACAACGAAGATCCTAAAATGTAAAAATGACAATCTACTATGCAGCGCTTTGGTATAATATTGTGAATGGTGGAACTTCCTTAGTATTTAGATTTCTGTTACAAATTTTTATACTACGCTTCCATTTGAAACATAATATCCTCTCAATTATCTATTCTGAGGGGTCTTTTCCCCCTGTTGCGCTTTGGCAATCTTTGTAATTATCTTATATATCATGGATTACCGGGCCGGGGCGTGACAGACAGATTATGGTATCAGAGCTTAATTGGGATTCTACTGTGTTTCACCCACCATTCAGAGATTATACCCCAAGATCTTTACATTGAAGCTATGCAAAAGAATCAGAGGGTACATCAACACGGCAAGGAGCAACTATGGAGATTGCAAAGAGATCAGAGGAAGAAGTTTAGGATTGCCCCAAGAGCAGCGCCACCTATTCTAGCCATTCCACGAAGGGATCTTTCAATATGTAGTTATTGTGGGGTCAGACATGATGGATTTTGCAAGAAGATGTCAGGCAAGTGTTTCCGTTGTGATGCTACAAACCATATGGGGAAGAATTGTCTGGGGAAGAATTGTCCAAAGCCAATGAGAGCTGATGGACCAAGGGTGCTAACTAGAGTTTATAATCTCACCACAGACGATGTAGAAAATTCTGGAGCAATGGCAGGAGGTACAGTTTTGATTTCAGATTCATTTGCTCGTGTTTTATTTGATCCAGGTGCTACATATTCTTTTATGTCTAGAAGATTTACTGTTGTTCTACATAAGTTTTATCCTATTTATGATGTGGAGTCTTTATCTGTTAGGACTCCTATGGGTGAGGGCAGTACTTCTCAAATCATACCTGATGTAGGTGTGGTGATTCAGAATAGATGCTTGCCAGCCAATCTCTACCTCCTAGATATGAATGAATTTGATGTTGTTTTAGGGATGGATTGGCTCGAACATTATTATGTCATGATGGATTGTCGGTCCAAGAAGGTAGTATTTCATATTCCAGGAGATAGAGAGTTTTGTTTTCAATGCCCTAAACATGCACTTACTAAGATTGTTGTGTCGGCAATTAAAACTAAGAAGTGGTTGATGAGAGGTTGTCAGGGTTATCTCATTAGTGTGGTGACTCATCCAAAGTCTGAGGCATCAAGAACTATTGCTGATATTGAGGTGGTTCATAAGTTTTCTGATGTCTTCCCAGATGAGCTTCCAGGATTACCTCCTTCTCGGGAGACCGAGTTCACTATTGAATTGATGCCTGGCACAAAACCCATCTCTAAGGCTTCCTATAGGATGGCACCGGCTGAATTGATGGAGTTGAAGAAGCAATTGCAAGACTTATTGGCAAAGGGTTTCATTCGTCCGAGTGTGTCTCCATGGGGAACCCCAGTTTTATTTGTCAAGAAGAAGGATGGTACCTTAAGGTTGTGTGTTGATTATAGGAAGCTCAACCAAGCTACAGTCAATAATAAATAACCATTGCCAAGGATAGATGATCTATTTGACCAGCAGCAATCGGCTCAAGTTTTCTCTAAAATTGACCTTCGGTCAAAATATCATCAGCTAAGGATCCGACTAAGGATGTACCAAAGACAGCCTTCAGGACGAGATATGGGCACTGAGTTTTTAGTGATGCCTTTCGGGCTCACTAATGCACCAACAACCTTTATGGATATGATGAATCGTGTTTTTAAGCCCTATCTCGATGAGTTTGTTGTTGTGTTTATAGATGATGTGCTAGTGTATTCTTCAAGTATAGAAGCACATAAGGAACATTTGAGGGTAGTTCTCCAAACTCTTCGAGAGCACAAATTGTTTGCAAAAAGTTTAGTAAATGTGAATTTTGGCTTGACAAGGTTAAATTTTTAGGACATGTGATTTCTAAAGATGGTATTACAGTTGATCCTGAGAAGGTGAAGGTTGTACTTGACTGGGAAACTCCAAGAAACCCAACAAAAGTTAGAAGCTTTCTTGGTTTGGCAGGTTATTGTCGCAAGTTCATTAAGGGATTTTCAAAGATTGTAGCACCAATGACTAAGTTGACAAGAAAAGGGGTTAAGTTTGTATGGACCGATGCTTATGAGAGTAGCTTCCAAGAGCTGAAGAGGAAGTTGACATGTGCTCCAGTCCTTACATTGCCTAAGGGGACAGGTGTAAGGAATCGCCATGAATGCAGCGGAAATAAAAATGATTCCATTGTATCGGTTGCTGGGGTCGTAAAACGGACATTAAAATTAACGCGGGAAGAACAGTTCTTCACCTTTGCGGGGTTTCAAATCTCCCGTGGATGATGCCGACTCGGTAATCGCGCACGCGCACGATCTCTAGAGGTATCCACACGAGTTCACGCAGTAGACGCGATTTTCTCCTCGACTTGAGTGCTCCAACCATATCTCAAACCCACCATGCGTGGAGAGAGATAGATCCACTCCAAGAGAGAGAGAATGAGAGAGAGACAGGAGAGAGAGAATCTGGGGTGAGTAATTCGTCCAACCAACTTTTTACCCCTTCCCCTTGGCCCTCCTTATATAGAAATAAGGATAAGCACAGGGAATAATCCTCATGATTATCCAAGAGTTTGGCCTTAGATAATTCTCCATTAAATCTTCATGTTTATCCTGCGGCTTTTCATAAAAACCCAGATAAGCATAAAATTTAACGTCTCTCACCATCTGACGAGAACTCTTATGTGTGTGACCCTCTAGGCCCATATATCAGTCCGGTTGCAGGCCCATTAAACTTAGAACTGTTTCTTGAGTTTAATATTTATTAATTAACATTTAAACATCATATGTTAAATGATTAATTTAATAAACAAGTGAATTATCATCTGATGATCAAATCACTTGGCCTTCTGATCATGAACAGCACCAAACACTAATTATGATCCCAGAAGATATAAGGGATACTGTTCCCTTCAATTGCACCTTTCCGTCTGCCGATACCGCACAGATATAATCCTTCACTCAGGCAATGTCCCGATAACGCAAGGATATGGTTTTATAGTCAAACCCTCTTTCGCATTATCCAGATGGATTCCAGTACTCAATTAATATCTAGAAAGACATCTCTTTCATTTGACCCTGGCCAGGGATTTCTGTGTACACATCTATAGGACATTCTCTCTCTAGTCTTATACCAAGAGTGAGTGATCCCTTGTTGTTCACTCAATTACCTTCGCAAGCTTTCCACTGTATCTGAAAAACTGATTATGGTGGACTTAATGGTTAAAGTCCACGAGTCAGAGAATCAAGATACAATGGTCCACAAACAAGGTATCATTGGTGACTCAGGTCAAAGGACCAACTGTGCTACTGCAACGATTGAATTCCCTGGTTGACTAATAGGTATAATTACCATCTATGAATTCTTATTTGGGTCTGTTCAGTGAACTCATTCTCTAATGAGCACCCACTTGTTTGTCTTAGTGTCACCACACGAGTGAATGTGAGATCATTCACCCTCATCATATGAGCAGACATAACTTGTGTCGATCTTATCGGATATTTAATGTCCATCTCAAATATCCTATGATCGAGAACTATTTAAGACAATTGACTGAGGATATTAATCTCACTATCATGATCTCATCATGATTCAATATCCCATACATTTGTCTATGGACCTTCATTACGATAGTTACTTTGCGAGAACTATAAATGAAGAAATAATTGCCTTTATTAATTATTTGAACTAGAATGTACAATGATTGGCTATGAGGCCACCCAATTCTAACATTCTCCCACTTGGACTATAGCCAATCACCAATGTGTCTAAGTCCCATAGACTTAAGGTGACGTTCTAAATTGTTTTGAGACAATGGCTTAGTCAAGGGATCTGCTACATTATCTTCATATGAGACTTTCTCAACTACTATATCTCCTCGGGCGATGATCTCACGTATCAGATGAAATCGTCTCCGAATGTGCTTTGACTTCTGATGTGATCTTGGCTCCTTCGCTTGAGCTATTGCCCCATTGTTGTCACACAATAATGGAACAAGATCTGAAATGCTTGGAACTACTCCAAGTGCCGAGATGAACTTCTTCATCCAAACCGCCTCCTTGGCCGCTTCAGTTGCAGCAATGTATTCTGCTTCGGTCGTCGAATCTGCAGTTGTTTCTTGTTTGGAACTCTTCCAACTTACTGCACCTCCACTTAACATGAACACAAATCCAGACATGGATTTGCTATCATCCATATCCGACTGGAAACTCGAGTCAGTAAATCCTCGAAGTTCCAAGTTGTTTCCTCCATAAACGAGAAATAGATCCTTAGTCCTTCTCAAGTATCTAAGGATACATTTCACCGCCTTCCAGTGTTCCTCACCTGGATCAGCCTGATATCTACTAGTGACACTTAATGGATGTGCCACATCAAGCCTAGTACATAGCATTGCATACATGATAGATCCTATTGCCGAGGCATAAGGAACTCTATCCATGTATGCTCTCTCTTCAGGTGTCTTCGGAGACATTTCTTTAGAGAGATAAATTCCATGCTTCATTGGAACGAGGCCTCTCTTGGAATTTTCCATGCCAAACCTTTTGACTATGGTATCTATGTACATAGATTGGGATAATCCAAGCATCCTTTTGGACCTATCTCAATAGATCCTTATTCCCAGAATATAGGATGCTTCTCCCAAATCTTTCATGGAGAAGTTTTTGGATAACCAAGCCTTTACTGATGACAACATTCCTACATCATTCCCAATGAGTAGAATGTCATCAACGTAAAGTACCAAAAAGGTAACTGCGCTCCCACTAACCTTTTTGTATACACAAGGTTCATCTTCATTCTTAATGAAGTCATAAGATTTGATTGCTTCATCAAATCTTAAGTTCCAAGTTCGGGATGCCTGCTTTAATCCATAGATGGATCTTTGCAGCTTGCATATCTTGCTTGAATGCTCTATGGAAGTGAATCCTTCAAGTTGTATCATATACACCTATTCTTGAAGGTTCCCGTTAAGGAATGCTGTTTTCACATCCATTTGCCATATTTCATAATCATAGAATGCAGCGATAGCAAGAAGTATTCTGATTGACTTAATCATGACAACTGGAGAAAAGGTTTCGTCATAGTCAATGCCTTGCCTTTGACGATATCCTTTCGCTACCAGCCTTGCCTTGTATGTGTTAATCTGTCCATCTATCCCGATCTTTCTTTTAAAGATCCATTTACTGCCAATAGGTACTATACCTTCTGGCAGATCAACCAAGTTCCAAACTTGGTTGGCATACATCGACTGAATTTCAGAATTCATTGCCTCTTGCCATTTTTCTGATTCTTGACTATTTATGGCTTCTTGGTAGGTTTGAGGATCATCATCCTCATTTAAGTGCACTTTTGGTTTGCCATCATCGATATGTCCAACATATCTTTCAGGCTGCTTAGGCACTCTACCTGATCTGCGAACCTTTTGTGTATCATGTTGAACAAGTTCTTGAGTCAATGGTTCATTAGATGAACTAGTGTTGATTTGTGAGTCTAGAATTTCTTCCAGTTCTATCTTGCTCCCACTGTCTTCTTTTGAAAGATATTCTTTCTCTAAGAAGACAGCTCTTTTTGTGACAAACACCCTTTGATCGCTGGGCTGATAGAAGTAATATCCAAAAGTCTCTTTTGGATATCCCACAAATCTACATTTCTCTGTCCTGGAATCCAGTTTGTCTGGGTCATGTCTTTTGACATGTGCAGGACAACCCCAGACTCTAACATGCTTAAAGTCTGGTTTCATTCCTTTCCATATCTCATATGGAGTGGAAGATACTGACTTACTGGGAACTTTGTTCAACAGATATGCAGCAGTCAACAGTGCATATCCCCATAAAGAGATTGGAAGTTTGGCATAACTCATCATTAATCGTACCATATCTAATAGAGTACGATTTCTCCTTTCCAATACACCATTTAATTGTGGTGTATAGGGAGGAGTCCACTGAGACAAAATACCATTATGCTTTAGATATTCTGTGAATTCTGTATTTAAGTATTCACCCCCTCGATCTGATCGAAGAGTTTTGATACTCTTTCCAGTTTGGTTCTCAACTTCGTTTTTAAACTCTTTAAATTTCTCAAAGACTTCTGACTTATATTTCATTAAATATATGTAGCCATATCTTGAGAAATCATCTGTAAATGAAACAAAGTATGAGTAACCACCCATGGCATGAGTGGACATTGGACCACATACATCACTATGTATTAATTCCAATAAGTCCTTAGCTCTTTCTCCATGTCCCGAGAATGGAGCTTTGGTCATCTTTCCTATGAGACAAGCTTCACAGGTTGCAAATGATTCATAATCAAATGGATCAAGATATCCATTCTTTTGCAACCTTATGATCCTATTCTCATTTATATGACCTAGCCTACAATGCCATAGGTACATTTTATTCACATCCTTATCTAAGCGTTCAAGAGATTTATTTACCAGACAAACATCATATGAAATATCAAGTAAATATAATCCATTCAATAAATATCCGGAAGCAAACAATTTGTCTCCTTGATAAATGGAACAACCTTTATTCTCTAGTTTCATAGAATATCCTTGTCTATCTAAACATGAAATAGATATGATATTCCTAATAATGGTCGGAACATAATAACAATCTATTAGTTCCAATGAGTCTCCTGACGGCATCTGAAGTCTTGCTGTCCCCACAGCTAACGCAGCAACTTTTGCTCCATTCCCGAGCCTCAGATCCACGTCTTCGCAGTTCAATCTTCTTTTACTTGTTAACACCTGCAAGTTATTGCAGATATGAGAAACACATCCAGTATCTAATACCCAGGATGTTGATTCTCTATAAGACAAGTTAAGATCGATCATGAGAATACCTGAAACTTGACCAAGCTTCTCCTTTGCTTTTTCTACAAGATAAATCTTGCAGTTTCTCTTCCAATGACCTTCTTTATGGCAGTGGAAACACTGACCTTTATCATTGACTTTAGCTTTGTCCTTTTGAACCGCCGATTTGCTTTTCACTAGCTTCTTAGGCTTACCTTGCTTAAAGGTTTGTCCAGATTTTCTTTTCTTATTGGTCTTACCAACAAGCATTACTTGTGGCTTGTCTTTCTGGATAGTGCCTTCTACTGTCTTCAACATGTTGAGCAGCTCTGCCAATGAAACTTCAATTTTGTTCATATTGAAGTCGATAATGAATTGTGAAAATGAATCTGGAAGGGACTGTAGGATTAAGTCGATGTTCAGGTCATTGTTCACAACAAAGCCGAGCACTGAAAGCCTCTTAATCCACTCTATCATCTTGAGCACATGAGTTTGCACAGATGTGCCCTCGCTCATTCTGGTCCTGAACAATTTCTTAGATATCTCATATCTTTCTGTTCTGGATTGTTCACCAAACAACTCTTGTAGGTGATTCAGAATGGTCTTAGGTTCCATGTTATCATGCTGTCGCTGCAGTTCATTGTTCATTGAACCAAGCATATAACACTGGACCTTGACTGAGTCCTCCTTCCAATTTTCATACATCATTAATTCATCTTCGTTAGCATTATCACCGGGTTGCACTGGATCTGATTGATCCAGGACATAGGCTAGCTTTTCACACCTGAGGACAATCTTCAGGTTGCGTAACCAGTCAATGTAATTTGGTCCCGTGAGTTTGTTTGCATCAAGTATGCAACGGAGGGGGTTAGGTGACGACATAGCGACCTACATGGAAATATATAAAAATGAGCAGATAGTTCTTAAAATCAGATTTAGGACTTTTAATCTTGATTTAGGCTCCCACTATTTTTCAGCGATCTGTATGACCCTCTAATATACAGAACGGGAGATTCCGGTGATCTCCTAGTGGGGATCAGAATCCTTCGGGCATCATGCATGTGACCTTGTGGTAGCACAACAAATCACATCAAGTCCCTTAGGCAGTCAACTCTTGACAGTTGCAACATTTGCAATATCCGATCGATTTAACCCCTGAATCAGAATGACATTGTGGTGGCACAACAAATCAAATGATTCAGTTAAGTTTATCCATCATTACTTAGATGACATGAATTCATAGTGCAATCCTTGTGGTAGCACAAACAAACTACACTATTTGTCCATTCATCTTAATGACATCACATGTCGTAGACCTAGGTTAATTTCTAAATCAAATATTGTGGTAGCACAACAAATCCATTTGAGATAGGAATTATCCTTAATTCTATAATGATGGTGGGTTACGTGGATTATTCTGAATATCTCACGTTTACAACTTAAATTTTAAAAGAGGGTTTTTGATTTGATTTATAAAAATCGTGCTATCAATAGTATTTCAATTTGAAGTATCAATATACTTAATAGAAATATATATATGATAGCATGGTCCGCAAACATCACATATATGCAGAAAAATTAAATGGGGATGATCATGGACTGCCTTAAGCTACTATGGAATCATCGGAGCCAAACGATGATCCATAATATGATCCTAATGTGAAAACAGCAACACTGGTTCCATTTGATGCGAGTCCTTCCTCCAGAGGTGTCTTCAGAAGATCCCATCCTCTTAGCTTAATCCGATACATTAAAATATGAAATTTAGGACTCGCAGGTCCACAAATATACATTTAAACAATCAGAAACCTTGATCTTATCAAGAGGAGTACAATCTTATAGGAAGGTAGAGAGTACATCTGGATTAAGAGGGAGGAGGACACGCAGGTCTTATTTAAAATATCAAATGAAATAAGCATCGCATTCATCCACATCATTCATCACATGAAAATACTAAGTCCATGATCATCCCACCATAAAACACATCACATGCAACACAATCATCACATAATTGCAGTTTGGTATTAAATTTTATAAATATAAAATTATAATACCAATTAGTTTTCGAAATCACATTTATTTCAGCATTATCAATAATATTCAAAGCATTATTGACAAATTAAATAACTAAACTATTCAGTTAATCTAAATACTAATTCAAACAATTTGAACAGTAATATATAGTCAAGTTATGCATGAAATCAGTTTAAAACATTTTTAAACTAATTAATTTAACATAGAAATTAATTATCTAAAACAATTTTAAATAATTAACTAACACCCTATTAACAATAAAGCCCTTTAATTGAATAACAATTATTAAACACTTTAATAAGCTGTTAATAATCATAAAAATAATTAATAACATTTATTAATTATTCCTACAATTATTCTGTTTTAAAACAATTTTAAAACGGGCTTAAATGGGCTAATAATGGGTTTAAAGGGGATTTAACATTTATTAAAAAACAATTTTTAATAAATCAAAAATGGGCCCAGCCCATTAGGGCCCAAATGGCCCGGGCCCAGGGCCCTGGCTCGGCCAGGGTCGAACCCTGGCTCGGCCAGGGGGTCTGGCCCAGCCAGACCCGAGCCCTGGCTCGACCAGGGGGCTGCCCGGCCCACGCCCGGTCCGACCGGGTCGGGACCGGGCGGTTCAGCCCATTCTCCCTGATTCGACCGAGCCCCTCCCACTTACCTGCAAACCCTAGCTGCTGCAGGCCGGCGGCGGTGGAGGCCATGGCAGCGCCGCCAGGCACCGCCGGCGACGCCCCCACCTCCGGCGATCCGCCCGGCACCGGTGGGGCAGCCGGCGATGGCCAAATGGCCCCTGGATCGAGCCTTAAACTTCCCCTAAAATCTGATTTTTACAGGGTTTAAATCCGAATTTGGGCTCGATTTTCAAGACTTCCAAGGGCACTCCGGCCCCAATCTTCATGCCCAATCCGTAGAGGTGATTATCACCGAGAGATCTGGACATCCGGGCCGCCATCCCAACACTTGGGAATCGCGTACGAAGCCGCTAAAGTGCCCCGTTCGTCGTCCCACGAAGAACTCCGAAAAACCCAAATAAAATCCAAAAAATTACAGAAAAATAATCAAATTGTTTGTGTTCATCATATGAACACTATTCTGTCATTTTTAATCGGATTAAACACAAGAACACGTACAATTCGGGTTCTTCACGCATAACGAGAAAAACATGCAAAACGATGCCATTTTACGACCGAACCAGCAACCTGGCTCTGATACCACTATAAGGAATCGCCATGAACGCAGCGGAAATAAAAATGATTCCATTGTATCGGTTGCTGGGGTCGTAAAACGGACATTAAAATTAACGCGGGAAGAACAGTTCTTCACCTTTGCGGGGTTTCGAATCTCCCGTGGATGATGCCGACTCGGTAATCGCGCACGCGCACGATCTCTAGAGGTATCCACACGAGTTCCCGCAGCAGACGCGATTTCCTCCTCGACTTGAGTGCTCCGACCAGATCTCAAATCCACCATGTGCGGAGAGAGATAGATCCACTCCAAGAGAGAGAGAAGGAGAGAGAAAGAGGAGAGAGAGAATCTGGGGTGAGTAATTCGTCCAACCAACTTTTTACCCCTTCCCCTTGGCCCTCCTTATATAGAAATAAGGATAAGCACAGGGAATAATCCTCATGATTATCCAAGAGTTTGGCCTTGGATAATTCTCCATTAAATCTTCATGTTTATCCTGCGGCTTTTCATAAAAACCCAGATTAGCATAAAATTTAACGTCTCTCACCGTCTGACGAGAACTCTTATGTGTGTGACCCTCTAGGCCAATATATCAGTCCGGTTGCAGGCCCATTAAACTTAGAACTGTTTCTTGAGTTTAATATTTATTAATTAACATTTAAACATCATATGTTAAATGATTAATTTAATAAATAAGTGAATTATCATCTGATGATCAATCACTTGGCCTTCTGATCATGAACAGCACCAAACACTACCTCATGATCCCAGAAGATATAAGGGATATTGTTCCCTTCAATTGAACCTTTCCGTCTGCCGATACTAATTGAACCTTTCCGTCTGCCGATACTGCACCAATATAATCCTTCACTCATGCAATGTCCCGATAACGCAAGGGTATGGTTTTATAGTCAAATCCTCTTTCGCATTATCCAGATGGATTCCAGTACTCAATTAATATCTAGAAAGACATCTCTTTCATTTGACCTTGGCCAGGGATTTCTGTGTACACATCCATAGGACATTCTCTCTGCAGTCTTATACCAAGAGTGAGTGATCCCTTGTTGTTCACTCAATTACCTTCGCAAGCTTTCCACTGTATCTGAAAGACCGATTATGGTGGACTTAATGGTTAAAGTCCACGAGTCAGAGAATCAAGATACAATGGTCCACAAACAAGGTATCATTGGTGACTCAGGTCAAAGGACCAATTGTGCTACTGCAACGATTGAATTCCCTGGTTGACTAATAGGTATAATTACCATCCAGGAATTCTTATTTGGGTCTGTTCAGTGAACTCATTCTCTAATGAGCACTCACTTGTTTGTCTTAGTGTCACCACACGAGTGAATGTGAGATCATTCACCCTCATCATATGAGCAAACATAGCTTGTGTCGATCTTATCGGATATTTAATGTCCATCTCAAATATCCTATGATCGAGAACTGTTTAAGACAATTGACTAAGGATATTGATCTCACTATCATGATCTCATCATGATTCAATATCCCATACATTTGTCTATGGACCTTCATGACGATAGTTACTTTGCGAAAACTATAAATGAAGAAATAATTGCCTTTATTAATTATTTGAACTAGAATGTACAATGATTGGCTATGAGGCCACCCAATTCTAACAACAGGTGGTTATGTTGTCTATACTGATGCACCTCGGCCGGGACTTGGGTGCATATTGATGCAGAACGGGAAGGTCATAGCCTATGCTTCCCGTCAGCTAAAAGAAGATGAGTTCAGCTACCCCACACATGATTTGGAACTTGTAGCAATAGTCCACGCTTTGAAGATTTGACGGCATTACTTATATGAAGAATCTTTTTAAGTCTTTATAGATCACCAAAGTTTAAAGTACCTTTTCTCTCAGAATGAGCTAAATTTAAAGTAGAGAAGATGGTTAGAGTTCCTTAAAGACTATGAGTTCTCCCTTCAGTATCATTTATGTAAAGCAAATGTGGTGGCAGATGCCCTTAGTAGGAAGAAATTGATGTCAGTACAGTTGAGAAGGATGGGGAGGAATCTGGCGGAGGTGGCAAGATTTGATCCAAGAATGATGCAAGGCAGGTCCAACATATTTGTGGGTCAGTTGGTCATTCATTCAGCTCTTCTGGATCAAATTGTGGCAGCACAGAAAAATGATAAGCAAATGCAGGATTTGATTGGGAAGCCACATGTCACTCAAAGAGCTAATGGGGCAGTGATTTTCAAGGGCAGAATGATAGTTCCAACTATGTTGAGGCATGAAGTACTAGACAAGGCTCACATATCTAAGTACACTATTCACCCTGGTAGTACCAAGATGCACCAAGATTTAAAGAGAAGTTTCTGGTGGGTTGGCATGAAGAGGGATGTAGTAGAATTTGTCTCTAGATGTCTCACATGTTAGCAAGTTAAGGCTGAGCATCAAAAGCCAGCAGGTTATTTGCAGCCTCTAGAGATCTCACAGTGGAAGTGGGAGGACTTGACTATGGACTTTGTTGTAGGTATGCCGCGAACTAGAAGGCAGCATGATGCTATTTGGGTAGTGGTTGATCGACTTACTCAATCAGCTTAGTTTTTACCGATTAAATAGCTCCAGCCTGTAGAGAGCTTGGCACAGTTGTACATTGATGAGATTGTAAAGCTCTATGGAATTTCCAAGACCATTGTATTTGATAGAGATTCAAGATTCACATCATGAGTTTGGAAGAGCATGCAATCAACTTTGGGAACTCAATTGAGATTTAGTTCAGCATTTCATCCTCAAACAGATGGTCAGTCAAAACGGACCATTCAAACATTGGAAGATATGCTTAGAGCACGCAGTCTTGATTGGAAGGACAATTCGGACCGGCACTTAGCTTTGGTAGAATTCGCCTATAATAATAGTTACCATTCTATTATAGGTATGGCTCCATTTGAGGCACTGTATGGTCGACTTTGTAGATCCCCACTATGTTGCCATGAGGATAGTGATGATAGATTGGAGGGGCCAGAAGCAATTCAGGATTGCACTGAGAAGATCAAGACCATCAAGCAGCGGTCAGTAGTAGCTCAGAACCGACAAAAGGAGTATGCTAATAACCGGAGGAGAGATCTAGAGTTTGCAGAGGGTGATCATGTGTTCTTAAAAGTCTCTCCTACTAGAAGTGTGATTCGGTTTCGCAAACGAGGGAAGCTGAACCCACGTTACATCGGGCCATTTTAGATTTTGGCTCGGGTAGGCAGAGTAGCTTACCAGTTAGCGTTGCCACCTGAGTTTACTGGAGTTCATGATGTTTTTCATGTATCAATGTTGAGAAAGTATGTGTATGACCCAACTCATGTTATTGATTACACTGCATTGAAAATTAAAGTAGATTGGACATTTGAAGAATAACATATTCGTATTCTGGATCGAAAGGTGAAAGAATTAAGGTTAAAGAGCATTCCCATAGTCAAGGTATTATGGCGTCATCACTCAATGGAAAAGGCTACCTGGGAATTGGAGGAGAAGATGCAGACAAAGTATCCAGAACTATTCAGGTAAGAATATTTCAATTTTGAGGACAAAATTATTTTAAGGAGGAGAGAATATGTAACATTCGATTATTAGCATGTAATTAGCATAATTATGTTACTAATTAATTTTGAGCTAATACATTATGTAAGTTAAGATATGCACAAAGATTAAACTTGGTTGGTTAAATCCCATAAAATAATTATATATGATCAATTGTGATAGAAAACTTAGTGTAAATCATAATCGGATTTAGATCAGAATGATTAATTGGAGATTAAGGGTAAGTATGCAATTATTAAAAGTAGGATGACCATTTGATGAATAATTATTTTATATTGTAGAAAACTAAAACCTATGGTTAGAAATTTGTCTTTTATTAATTAGTGTTTATCCTAGAAATATATTATATTAAATAGTGGGGTGGTCATAATTAGTATTAACCTTGGTTAAAGTTAGTGGGATAGTAAAGTTAGTTTAACCTTGGTTAAAGTTAATGAGATGGTCAAAGTTAGTATTAACCATGGTTAGTGTTAGTAGGATGGTTAAGTTAATGTAACTTGGATTATTAGAATTAATAAATTTTAAAGTCATTTAAGTAACCACGGTAAGACTAACTAAACCCATCCTATTTAAAGGACTTTAACTTGGGTTTTGGCCTTGGTTTGGCATCTTCTCTGCACCAAAACGTGGGGATCAGCAAGGGAAGGATTTTGGAGGTCATTCTTGAAGTGTTCTTGGTGTTCTTGAAGAAGGTAGGTTGCATGGGTGCTAGTTTCATAAGAGTTTAATTAATCATAGGAAATAAGTAAACCTTTAATATATATTTTTTATATATTCAAATTATATGTTATTATGAAGTTTTTAAGTGTGAAATAGTTTAATAATGTTGGGATTTAAATTTTTAAAAGCCTAGAATAGATTAAGCATAGTAGAAGTTAAATTTCTGCAACCCAGATTTTTCTGTAACTCTTATGACAATGGAATAACCTTCAAATTTTTATGATTTTATTTTGTATATAAAACTTATGAAATTTTTATGACATAACTATGACTTCATTATACATCTCTAAAAAAATCAACATAAATTTTCATGTTCATATGGTGATACTTCTAAGTCATGAACAAGACTGTGATTTCCAGATACAGCTTTCCAAATTCATTTGATAGCATGGTAGAACATGAATTTTTGTGATTTATTTTTTTTACAAAATAATATAAAAATTTTATTAAATAATTCTCATACTAGTATAAATTTTCAAAAAAACATTCATGAATTTTGGTATTCATATAATGATGCTTCCAAGTCGGATAACATGATATAATTTGTAGATATAGTTTTCAAACTTTATTTGATAGCATGTTATAACATGAATTTGTGTGATTTATATGTTTTATAAAATAGTTTGAAATTTTTATGACATAATACTCATACAATTATACATCTTAAATAAAAGTTTCATGAATTATTATATTCATATGATGGTGCTTTTAGGTCGTATAACAGGGTATAATTTGTAGATACAGTTTTCGGATTTTATTTGATAGTATGTTAGAACGTGAATTTTAGTAATTTATATGTATCAGAAAATAATCTAAAATTTATATTAAATAATACTTATACTATTATACATCCTAAGAAAAAGTTTCATGAATTTTTATATTCATATGATAATGATTCCTGGTGTGTGTAGTAGGGTTCATATTCCACTCTGATATTTTAGTAACTCAGGGATGGTACCTTGATATTTGATTTTTTGCTATCTTTGTGGAGAACCATTTGAGCCCAAATTTTTACAGGATGTACTTAATGTAAATTAGTATAATATGTGAAATTTTTAGGATTTTTGTAAGTAATTTTATATATTAATAAAATCAATGTTTTAAATGTAGACAGATTACTACTGTAGGAGATTTGTGATTACTTATATGTACTGTCTGAATTTATAGCAAGTTATATTTAAATTCAACTTAGAACATTATTTATTTACCTGTTAAATTATGATTTAGAGATATTCTTAGTTTATGAGCTCCTGAAAGAAAATCACTAAAGTGGTTAGTCATTTTCCTATGTATATATTGTTGTAGTTACATAAACATTAAGTTTATTCTCATAATGTTAATGAAGCCTGCCGATCGGACATAGCTGCTATATAAGAATGGTTCTAGGGAAATGGTGGCAACATCCCCACCAAGACCTATTTATTTTGGGGCTACGTGCTACACCTAAAAATGTGGGAGCCACCTCCAAAACCCATTAGCTCTGTTACCCGAAGGCCGTGGGTAAAAATACTTTGTTAAGGTGGGGTGACGCTCGGGGTAGTGCTACGCCTATGACTTGGCTCTGTACGTGCCTAGGAGCTTAGTTTCTGTATTCTGTTTCTGACTCATAGTGGCGGTTGGATGAGTGTCCGAGCACTTCTATAATAAGTGGGAACTTATGGTCTGAAAAAAAAATTTGTATCTTGAAATTTATATGTCAGTTTAGTAAATCAACTTAATAATCTTAAGTTCTATATTATGTTCTATATTCTGGCCCTGTTCATATATTGATAAGCTTGTGTAATTTTGTTCACAGTTGGCATGATATTATGAATCATGTATCTCAATTTCTGTATTGGCATACAATTCTGATGCACATATGTATTATGTGTTAGTTTTGCTTTATGTTATGTTTAATGTTCTTATGCAATATATATATTCTGTTTCAATTATTTGATTGAAAAATTCTTATGTAGGCAGCCTCATCTTCCTACTGAGTTACCATTTCTCTGGTACTCACGCCTATTTTTTAGGTGATCGGATAAAGGGAGAAGCAGAGTGAGTTTGAAGTGGGGTCACTCAGGGATCGTATAGGACGATATTTCTTTTGAGGCGAGCCTAGAGGATTGAACCATGCATATAGTTATACTTTTATTTTTGTTAGAATATACAACGAAGATCTTGACATATGAAAATGACAATCTACCAACGCTTTGATATAATATTGTGAATGGTGGAATTTCCTTAGTACTTAGATTTCTCTTACAAATTTTTATAGTACACTTCCATTTGAAACATAGTATATAGTACACTTCCATTTGAAACATCGTATCCTCCCAATTACCTATTCTGAGGGGTCTTTTCCCCCTGTTGCGCTTTGGCTATCTTTGTAATTATCTTGTAATGTCATGGATTACTGGGCTGGGGCGTGACAATATCATCCCAAGAGGGCTTCATCATAAACTGAGAGAATTTCTTTGCGGTCTTTGAGTTTGATTGATAAGTTTTCTCTTGCACCCCCTTCTCTTGTTTTTTGGAAGCCTCTCCCCAAATACAATGTTAAACTTAATACTGATGGCTGTTGTAAAGGTAATCCAGGTGTTTCTGCAGGTGCTGCTATCCTCAGAGATGAAAGGGGATCTTTTATTTCTACTTGTTGTGGTTATTTTGGTATCACTTGTAGTATTATCTCTGAGATCAAGGTTATGATCATTGGGTTATAGATGTGTCTTCATATGAGAATTTATTTTATTATTGTGGAGTCTGATTGTCAGGTCTTGATTATGCTTCTACTTTCCGATGGCCAGCAGATTCCCTGGATTCTTCATCCTTGGTGGGACATGCTCTGCTCTTTGAAGGACTCTATGCATATACAGTTCCAGCATGTGGTTAGAGAGCGTAACAAGGTAGCTGATGCGTTGGCTAACTTCTCATGCTCCTCTCACACTTCTCAGACATTTTCTTCAGCTACGACTTTGCCTCCTACTGTTAGAGGAGAGTTGACTATGGACAAGTCTGGATTTCCTCATTTTTGTTTTTGATTGGTTTTTGTACCTAGGGGTCTGTTTTACTTTCTTTATTATTGTATCTCCCTGGTGTAAGGTGGCATATCCACCCCATATATCTTGAATTGATTTAATCAATAAAAATCCAAGAGCCTGCCCAGGGTCCCAGATAAGGTTCCGGGCATAAAAAAAAAAAAAAAAAAATCTAAAAATTACATATCCCAAATTCCCTTCTGACAGAAGTAAATCTATCTTTTAGAAGGGATTTTGTAAAAATATAAGTTAATTGATGCAAAGTACTACAAAATTAATTTTAATACAGCTTTTAACTATATGATCTCTAATAAAATGATGTCTACCTTCAATGTACTTGGTCCTGGAGTGTTAGATGGGATTCTTTGTCAAGTTGATTGCACTTGTGTTATCACACAGCATTGAGATTCCCTCTAGTTCCAATCTAAAATCTTCCAATTGGTGCTTGATCTATAGTAGTTGTGAATAATAGCTTCCAACTGCTACATATTTTGCTTCTACTATTGATAAAGGCACCGAATTCTACTTTCTGGAAAACCATGAGATTAAGCAAAAGAGATTGTCGTACATTTTTTTGGGAAAAAATGCACTTGATCTTGATTTTTTGATTTTAGATTTAGATTTGTTATTTGTGCGCTCTACCTGACTCAATCAGATGAATGCGTAGTTCTTCGACCCAATCCCACTACCCATAAATGGAATAGCGTTAATTACATCCTCCTAAGAGGAAAACCCTTGATTAATCGTCGGAAGAATAGAATAACACCCTTTGAAATGATATAAGTAAGATATATAAAATTGCATTCAAAAAATGAATGAATTTCAGTTTTTATTTGAGAAGAAAACTCATTTTTTAATTTAGAGTTGAGTCTGCACAAGACTTGATTAATTTTTATTGATGGATGATGATGAGAGACATTTTTTAGTATTTTTTGGATTGATTTATGGGGATGCATTAAAGATTTGTTTGAATTTTTTATGTTTTAGAAGTGAATATGAAGTTGAGTCTGCGCAAGGATGCGCAAACTCATTTGTTACCAATGAGAATGCTTGTATTGATTCTTATTTTTGATTTATGAGAGGAATGAAAATCTCTTTTGGCACGCCCGGTGGGGCCTGTCCTCCCTTCATCTTCTCGTCGGAAGAACAAGGATAACATCCATTCTTTGAAGTTATTGATTATCTCTTTGTTGTATTACAGGAGACTAAATAGAATCGAAAGTTTTCTTCAGCCCTCGGGTGGTCGAGAACCATGCTCGCTATGGTTACCTGGCGGTACCTGTGGCATTCGGGAGCTTCCCTCCCGTTATTGGTTTTCCGAATTTCCTCGGGGTGGTCTTCATGCAACCTGAGATTATAACTGATAAACCTCAAGCACAAGTAATCAGCTGTTGCACTATTCACAGTGATGCTGCATCATCTTCAAAACAATATCGGGGAAATACCCGAAAGGGTCAAAATCCCCAGTTCAATTCAAAGGCAGTTTCTGCACAATGGTCTAGGACCAAAAAATCAATTCTTGTTGGGAGCCTGCGGATCTTTCTAGACGGCAGCAAAGTTGATACTTCCAAAGACCAACTGGTTCCAAATATTCCAGTTCAAAACTCATTCCAGGTCTTTGAAGACATGGACAGAGAAAGAAGGAAAAATGAAAGAAAATAAAAAGGAAAAACTAAGATTCAGATGCCGGAAAAGCAAGGAAGAAACCCCAAACCAGCTTATTGTTATGGGACGAAAGACTGTCAAGAGCTACCAGCAAAACAAATCTAGGTGCCCAAACATCAAAAAAATCAATATGCACAAGAAAAATCAAAGCCGGTCTTTCAGTCATAAAGGCGGCAAATATGGAAACCAATTCAAAGGCAGTTGCCTCATGCTGAATTGCTAAAAAGAAGGAAGTCAAGAGAAAGATATGAGAATGAAAAGTCAAAAAAGCCTTCGAAAACATCTGTATTCCAAAGGCTGCAGCAGAAACCTCCTTCCACAAGGAGATCAGCATAATTCACCCAAGGAAGCCTGATAATTTATTCATGTCATACTATCAACAAGTATGCGGTACTCCCTGAAGATCCAGAAGAAATCAGAGATTTAGCCTCAAGGCTGGGTCTAGTTACCCGAAGAATGCAAGCGGCAGCCATAGTTGCCCAAAATTTTCCTACCCTATTGGTAAACATTGATGAGGAAGCGGAGCTATTTGCAAATCTCATTAAAGCATCAGGAGAAGCTCTTTCTACACTAGCAGAGCAGCAGCTTGCACAGCAAATCAATCAGCAAAAAGAAGCAGAACCAAGCATAACTCAGTTGTTATTGCAAGAAATTGAGTTGTTGAAAAAGCAATTGAAAGAAAAAGATGGCCAAATACAGGGGGTAGGATGGGTTGGTAAAGAAGGAGGTGCTTCAACTTCCTCTTATCCTCGAGTGGCTAACCCTCCAGTTCCACCTCCTCCGTCTCAAAATCTTCTAAATATATCCATGCAGTCATCTAGGCCTATGCCTATAAGTGAAACACCTGCATGTATTCAAGTATCCAATAGTCAAGCTGCTCTTGCAACAGTATTGCAAGACAATTTGATCTTAAATTTGCCATTTCAAGCATCCTAAGTTCAGGGAGTTAATTTCTTCCCAAATCCAGCAGATCCTGTTGTGGCTCAAAGGCTGATGCTAGAATAGCTCATTGATATGAAGCTGGCAGAAAGAGTGGAAGGTACCTCCACGATATATGATGTATACAAAGTACCATATCCGGAGCATCATGCTATGAAGAGGCTTCCGCTGGGAATGACCAAGGTGCCCAAGTTTGAAAAATTCAATGGCCAAGGAAACCCAAAAGAACACTTGGCATATTATAATGGGGCAATGGGAGACCTAGCCACTGATGAATCTTATATGCTGAAATTTTTCAGGTCTTCATTAACTGGACTCGCATTTGAATGGTATTCTTATCTTCGGCCTGGATCTGTTGCTGGGTGGGCCAACCTTCAGAAGCAATTTCAAGACAGATTTTATCTGGTGGAGAGAGAGATCACTCTGGCAAAGCTATATACTGTGAAACAAGAAAACAATGAAAATGCTTCCAAATTCATTGCTAGGTAGAGGAATCTTAGCATGAAGTGCAAAAGACCACCATGTCAAGAAGATGCAGTGGTGATATGCAAAAGTAATCTGAAAAATGAAGTCCTTGAAAGGCTAGTAGCCATTGAAATCAAGTCTTTTGACAAATTGAATATTGTGGTATCAGAAGTTGAAAGTTTTCTGAACCGATCCAAAAGTGAACCAAGCAACAACAAAGGAAAATTTGATAGAAGAAATGCTCAACGTGAGTCAAATACAATAGATTTATCTACACTCATCACGGAGCAACAAAAGAAAGGTCCAGCCATTCAGGCCGAAACCAGCAACAATAGAGAGAAAGAAGCCCGAGCCTTATCCTCTCTCAGAGACAGAATGAACAGGCCATACAGCTTCCCAAAAGACAAAACTCGTGTTCTATTTGAATGGGCACGAAAATACAATCAGATTGTGTTACCACAGTCGAAGAGGCCAAAAGATGCCAAAAGATCTAATGATCCAAATTATTGTCCATATCACCAAATTATGGGACATCCTATTGAAGAATGCTATGTGTTCAAAGATGTAGTTGAAAAATTAATTCAGAAAGGTGTTTTGAAGATGGGAGATCATCTTGTCGATCCTCCACAGCCTCATGCCTAGACAAAAGCAAATGTGGCATCTGTAAATGTGCATCATATGGTTCCTATTTACCACTCATTAAGCTCAGAAACTGCAGAAAGAAGCACACAAGCCACCTATGAGCAATTGGTACTTCAACCACTCCAAGCATCTCAGTGGCAAACAGTCAAAAGGAAGCCAAGATCTCATATCAAGCAAAAATCATCAGAAGTATATATTCATGGAGGTATTCCACGACGGCCGACATATGTTCAACCCGTTCCTCCACCAAATCTGGATAATATGATATCCGGTATGTCTAAAATGGCTATATCTGTGTCGGTCAAAGCTGCAGCTTCAGGCAAAAAACAATGTGTGTCTTTCCCTCAGCAGAAGACATCCCAATCAAGTTCAACTTATCCTGCTCCAGCAAGAAGTATATGGATATGGGTAGATCCTCGTACTGTAAGGAGGGTTACCAACAGAAGAAGAAAAAGAGAAACACCAATACCAATTCTACCTAAGGGTAAAGATCCGCTGTCAAAGTTGCAACATCTAATAGACAGCTTGGATGAATATGAACAGCCTCAAAGAAAGCCAACAAAGCTGAAGCATTATATCCCATGGGAGAAACTCCAAAATATGACAATAAAGCAAATACATGAAGAAGCCCTATTCTGGGAACATGAAGTCAAAAAGCCAAAGACTGATGATAGTCAAGAAAAGGAAAAAGAAAAGCAGGAAGGCACTTGCATTGTCATGTCTTGCAACACAATATCAACAATAAATGAAAGTGAAGATGATGAGGAGGAAGAAATATTCCTTGCTCCAAAAATGGAGGTGATGGAAAGCTCTACATCAACTCCAAATGAGCAACATGTCACCCGCTCTGGCAAAAAGTGGGGACAGAAGCCTCCATTGGCTACCACTCAAAAAATTATCCAGCTGCAAGGAGGAACACCATATGTTATCCCAGAACCAGAATTCAGAGGAATGGAATCCATGCCTTTGTCAAAAAGAAATATTCAAATCCTGCCTCCGGTCGGACTGTATCCAAAAAATTCTAATCAAGAAAATGGGGTGTTACCCTCTTTATATGAATTCATGACAGTTCAAAAGTCTGCAAAGAAAAGTAAACAAGTCCAACAGCAGCCGTATGAAGAACAAGACCCACAGGTTGCCTCTCTAGAAGTTCATGATAATGAAAAAGTAGAAAAGAAAGTCATCGGCTTACTAAAAAGGTTGCCATCTAAATTTACTGTGTGGGAAGTTTTGTCACTCAGTGAGGAATTGCGTAAGGCTCTCATTGCAGCTTTAAAAACTCCTCAAATTTATAAAGTTCATGCAGCAGAAATTCAAGAAATACCCTATGAGTCATTCACGGCTTCCATCACCTTCACTGAAGATGATATGTTACTGCCTACAAATGACCACAACAGGCCACTCTACATGAGAGGAAAGATAAATGGGCAATCTGTCAATAGAATTCTGGTTGATCAAGGCTCTGCTGTCAGCATCATGCCTCTCAGAACTTTCCAGAAATTTCATTTTCATATGCACCTAAGAAGAGTGCAAGATTTTAAAATAGTTGGATTCAACCAGAAGTCAGAAACACCAATTGGGGCAGCTGAATTTGAAATAGTCGTCAGTGACTTTCACTTCACAGTCCTCTTCCATATCATAAATTCTGATACCACATATAAAGCTTTGCTTGGGCGGCCATGGATACATCAATATTTTGTGGTGCCCTCCTCATTGCATCAATGCATCAAATTTCCCTGGGAAGGACAAATACAGCGAGTCTTCGCTGATCTCGAACCTTTTGAGGTTCATGAATGCCATCTTATGGATGCCAATCTCTATATACCTCCACCCCTGGAGGAAAAGAAGAAACAGAAAAGCATGATACCAGTTGGAGCAAAGATTGGTTTCCACCTCCACCAGATATTAGCTCTCTCAGTCTTGAAGACAAAGAAGCTACAATTCTGAAAAGTCCTTCAGCAAAGACAACCAAATAACAAGATGTACTCTCTATAGAAGTCATGGTCCCAGTCGGACTAATACATCCTATGGAAGAGTATGAATGTCAACTTGTAGAGCCTTTGAAGAAATTCGTGGTTCCTCACGAAGATGGACATAAAACAGTCTTTTATAGAGTTGATGAGCAGTCGGCTACTGAAGACAAAGATTGCTATATTCCCAATATAGAAGAAGAATTATGGGTTGACATCATGGGCCTCCCAAACATGACAAAGCACACAGAGGAATTGGCTAAGGCCCAGTCAATTTCATTATATCAAACAAAAAAGGAATGGAGCAGGTTCCAACAGCTATGGTACCCTCCTAACATGTCCAAAGCACTGATGCAACATACACAATATCCAGGCTTGGGATATACCTTGCCGGAAGAAGGAACTCCTGAATTTTCAGTAAATATGACATCTATTTTGCCAGAAATTGCACAAGCTATATATGATGACTATGATGAAGAGCAGCCTACGGGTCAGGCTATTCAAGAAAGCCAGTCAGAAGCTGATCAATCTCCTATTCCGGCATGTCAATGCTGGAAACATCTTGAAGAAGAAGACATCCAAGTCTCAGAAGTCAAGGAAAATGATATCCCAAGTTCCAATATGGTTCAGAATATACCAGAAGAACAAGAAATTCCATATATCACCCCTGAACCTTATGTTAACACAGGTCAAAGGGAAGATGAGCTCACTCAACTTATAGAAAATCAACAAGCAGATCCTGCCCCAAATATTTTCACAGCAAATCAATCAAATGAAATTGACCAAGAAGTCAACGAAATTAAAGCAAAAATTGAAGAAGAAGTAAATGAAGAAGATCTAATGGAGCTCCAGCCAGCACCTCCAAAACTTGAGGATGGAGGGCAAGTTACGGTTGATGAACTCCTGGAAATCAATTTGGGCTCTGAAGAAGACCCAAGACCAACATATATAAGTGCATTGCTCAGTCAAGAACAACAGCAAGCATATATTTCGCTTCTGAAGGAATTCTGGGATTGTTTTGCCTGGTCCTATAAAGAAATGCCTGGGTTAGACCTAGAAGTAGCTCAACATGAGCTGGCCATTGATCCAACCATCGAGCCAATCAAACAAGCTCGGAGAAGAATGAGGCCGGAGCTGATAAACAAAATCAATGCTGAAGTCGACAAGTTAATTGACGTTGGCTTCATACAAAAAAATCAATATAAAACATGGCTAGCAAATATTGTTACAGTCAAAAAGAAGAATGGACAGATCAGAATCTATGTAGACTTCAGAGATCTAAACAAGGCATGCCCAAAGGATGACTTCCCAGTGCCTGTTTCCGAAATTATGGTCGATGCCACCACAGGATATGAAGCTTTGTCTTTTATGGATGGATCGTCGAGATATAATCAAATATGGATGGCTGACAAGGATAAGATCCATACTGCCTTCAGAACTCCTAAAGGAATCTTCCACTACAAAAGAATGCCCTTCGGCCTCAAGAACGCCGGTGCAACATACCAAAGGGCAATGACCAAGATATTTGATGAATTCCTTCATCAACAAGTTGAATGTTATATTGATGACCTAGTTGTCAAAACCAAGAAAAAGGAAGATCATATGCAAGATCTCCGCACTATATTTGAAAGGCTGAGGCAATACAACTTGAAAATAAACCCCATAAAGTGCGCCTTCGGGGTTTCAAGTGGCAAATTTTTGGGTTTTATCGTCAGATACAGGGGCATTGAAATAGACCCAGCCAAAATCAAAGCTATCCAGGAGCTTCCGCCTCCGAAGAATCTCAAAGAGCTGCAGTCCCTTCAGAGACGGCTCGCATATATTCGAAGGTTCATATCCAACCTAGACGGACGGTGTGAACCCTTCTCTAAATTGATGAAGAAAGATGCCCCATTCATATGGGATGATGAATGTTAAAATGCGCTTGAGAAAATCAAGTAATACCTTGCATCGCCACCTGTGCTGGGGGCACCTATCAAAGGCCAGTCATTAATCTTATATATCGCTGCTCAGGAGACTTCTCGGGAGCAATGCTGGTACAAGACAATGAAGAAGGCAAAGAGCAAGCACTATATTACTTAAGCACAAGGTTGATCGGGGCTGAACTCCGATACTCACCTATTGAAAAGATATGCTTAGCCCTGGTCTTTGCAGCTAAAAGACTCAGGCACTATATGCTATCACATGAAATCCAGCTCATCTCTAGGGCCGATCCTCTCAAATATATCCTCAATCGACCAGCCTTGAAAGGTCGTTTAGGCAAATGGGCAGTTATCCTCATGGAGTTCGACATTAAATATGTCCCTCAGAAAGCCATCAAAGGTCAAGCTATTGCAGACTTCTTTGCAGCACATCCAGTGCCAGAAGATTCACCGTTGGTCACCGACCTGCCAGATGAAGAAACATTGGAAGCTAACCATACACAACAAAAGATATGGCAGCTATATTTTGACGGGGTCTCCCGTTCAGCAATTTTACAAGATGGTACAATCACTACAAAGGCTGGGGCAGGCAGTGTCCTGATATCTCCAAAAGGCGAGGTTCTGCATACCTCGTGTTCCTTAACTAAGCAATGCACCAATAATGAAGCTGAATATGAAGCTTTGATAGTTGGCTTGGAAGTTGCTCTGGATATGGGCATTCAAATGATTCAAGTCCATGGAGACTCAATGTTGATTATATACCAAGTCCAAGCAATGTATGATGTCAAAAAGCCCGAGTTGATTCCTTATCACAAAAGGGCCCTCAAGCTGATAGAAAGATTCTATTTTTTTAAATCAACCATATCAACCGCAGTGCAAATGCTCAAGCTGATGCTCTGGCTAAATTAGCAAGTTCTCTGACTCTGCCGCCAGAGGGGTCCCTTGAAATATGAGTCAAGAACAGAATATTGTTACCAACTGTGTTGGAAGAAGAAACAGAAATGCAAACAGAAGTATGTGTAGTGGAAGAAGCCGATAAGCCTGATTGGAGGGAAATGTTTCTCGACTGGTTCAAGCATAAAATATTGCCAAGCACCCGAATCAAGCGTGCCAAACTAATCCGTATTAAGGATTCATATGAATACAAAAGAGACACTCTCTTTCGAGTGACATATGATGGTAAGAGAAAAGTTCTCCTCAGATGCCTGTCACCAAAAGAGACAACTGAAGCCTTGCGGGAAATACATGCCGGGGTCTGTGGTGCTCACCAGTTTGGCCCCATGAAGAAAAATCAACTCAAACAATTGGGCTACTACTGGCCCACAATGTTCGATGATTGTGCGCAATATGCCAAATCATGTCACAAATGCCAGGAACATGGCCTAATTCTAAGAAAACCTCCGGTGCCCTTCCACCCTACAGCACCATCATGGCCTTTTGCCGAATGGGGCATGGACGTTGTCGGTCCATTCATACCCTCTTCAAAAGGTGCTAAACATATTCTGGCCGCCACGGATTATTTTGCCAAATGGGCCGAAGCAGTAGCATTAAAAGAAGTCACTGGGGCAGCCGTTGAAAGGTTCCTCCGCTAAAATATATTGTTCCGATATGGTGCACCCAGTCGGATCATTTCAGATAATGGAACATGCTTCCGAAATCAAATCATATACAAGCTAGCTGCGAAATTCAAAATTGATTGGAGGACTTCCACAGTCTACAATCCACAAGCCAATGGGTTAGCAGAAGTCTTTAACAAGACTCTATGCAACCTTCTAGCAAAGACAGTCAATTCAACTAAGAAAGACTGGGAAGAAAGAATGTATGAAGCATTATTGGCTTACAGAACCATATACAAAACTCCAACAGGTTGTTCTCCCTACTCTTTAGTATATGGGTCAGAGGCAGTCGTACCAATTGAATTGGAAGTCCCCTCTTTGCGCATTGCCTTAGAGCAGGGGCTTATCAAAGGAAATCAATCAAATGCAGAAAGGCGGCTCGAGGAGTTATTAGCCTTGGAAGGCGACAGACTTCGAGCCCAACAAAATATCCAGATATATCAAGCTCGCATGGCTCGAGCATTTAATAGACTAGTCAAAGAAAGAGCCTTCAAGAAAGGAGATCTAGTTATGGTCAAAAGAAGAGAAGTCATAGCGTCAAATCCAAAAGGGAAGTTGACCAGTAATTGGATCGGCCCCTATGTCGTCAAAATTGTTTATGAAGGAGGAGCATATACCCTCACCAATCAAAAGGGAGAAGTGCAGTTTCCTCCCTTAAATGGCAAACATATGAAGCGCTATCACGCGCCACCTCCATGCTTTCCAAGCGAAGGTTGAAGAAATATATGAAGCACTGTCTACGGTGTAATATGATCACCATGAAGACAGTCAAAAGAAATCATCCAGCTCTCGGGATGTATTTCCTCGAGACTATAAATCTTAAATGGCATGGTAAAATTAACCTGCCTATATGAGCCAAAGACATTGAAGAGGCTCCAAAAGGCTTTACGAAGCTGCCCCAAAGCACCTCATGGGTTGCCAATGACGAAATGCCATTGAAAAAGAAAGAAAAAGAAAAAGTTGGCACGACTATCCCGCTAGTCGGGCAATGGTGCTGAGGCAAACCCGGTGCGGAGGGAGTATAAATCATTTCCCGCTTCCCGTTTTATAACCGGTCGAAGTTTTCAATCAAATCAATCTGAATCGATGATGTTTTCTGATTCTAAAATTGTTTGATATAAACATGCATATATATTGCAACTTTGTCTCTTCAATGAACAGGGGGCAAGAAGCTACAAAGAAACATAAAGAATGGTCTGAGTCCTACTGGACCTTGCCATTCAAGTCCAAATTCAAATCCAAGCTCAAATTCAAGCATAAATTCAAATACAAGCTCAAAGTCAAGTATAGACTGGCCTGGGTCAGCAAGATTCCACCACTCAAGTTCAAAGCTCCAGCTCAAACTTGAGCAGAAAATCAAGTTCAAAATTCAAGTTCAAAGTTCAAGAACCTAACGCTTCAACTTAAGGAGTAAATTCAAATGCAAATTCAAATCCAAAGCTCCGCCTGAAAGGGAAAGCTGAAGTTCAAAGGCAAATTGGCTTGAGTCAACAAGACCTGCCGCCTAAATTCAAGATCAAATTCAAGTTCAAATTCAAAGCTTCAAATCAAGCTCGAGCTCAAAATGCAAGTTCAAATGCAAGATTCAAAGCTCCAGCCAAAGCGCAAGCTTAAATCCAAGTATGAGGCAGCCTGGATCTACAGGATCCGCTGCTTAAATCCAAGTTCAAGCCTAAATTTGAGTTCAAATCCAAGTTCAAATATCCAAAGCTCCAGTTCAAGCTCAAATTCAAGTTCAAAGATCAAAATCAAAGTTTCAAGTAAACTTGAAAGCAAGAAGATGGCCCGATTTCATTTGATTTCGCCATCCAAGGTCAAAACAAAGAAGATGGTCCGGGTTTATGCAACCCCTCCATGCAAATCTCAAATTCAAGTTTAAATCAGCCTGGGTTAATAGGACTCGCCGATTAAATTCAAAGCTCCTGTTTAAATTTAAGCTCAAATTCAAGCTTAAACTCAAGTTCAAAATTCAAGTTCAAGCTCCAAACCAAGCTTAAATCCAAGTATAAAGCAGCCCGGATCAACAGGATTCGCTGCTTAAATCCAAGTTCAAGCTCAAATTCAAGTTCAAAATCCAAGAGTAAAGCAAAGTTGAAAGCAAAAGAATGGCCCGGGTTCATTCAATCCCGCCATTCAAAGTACAAATTCAGAGCTCCAACTGAAGTTCAAATGCAAAAAATCAAGCCTAAATCCAGGCTCAAGTTCAAATGCAAATCGGCCCAAGTCAGCAAGACTCTGCCGCTCAAGTCCAAAATCAAATCCAAATGCAAATTGGCATGTGTCCTACTGGATTCTGCCATTCAAACATAAAACAAGAAGGATGGCCCAGGCTCACTCGACCTCGTCATTCAAGCTCAAATAGAAGTTCAAGCTCAAATTCAAGCTCATATCCAAATACAAACCGGTCTGGGTCATGAAGACTCTACCGCCCAAGTTCAAAACAAAGAAGGTGGCCTGGTACATTCAGCACCGCCACTCAATTTTAAAGCCCAAAGTCAAATCCAAGTGCAAGCAAAGCAAAGCAAAGTAAGTCGACCGGGGTCTGCAACAACTACGCCACACCGGCTGATGGCCTGGGTCCCTCGTGACTCCGCCATCCCGAAAGATCGGGTCTCCGAAAGGGGTACTCCGTCAACAATCAAACAAATTCAAAGCAAAGCAAAGTCAACCGGGGTCTTCAACGACTACGTCACACCGGCTGATGGCCTGGGTCCCTCGTGACTCTGTCATCCCCGAAAGACCGGGTCTCTGAGAGGAGTACTCCGTCAACAATCAAGCAAATTCAAAAGCAAAGCAAAGTAAGTCGACCAGGGTCTTCAACGATTACGTCGCACCGGCTAATGGCCTGGGTCCCTCGTGACTCCGTCATCCCTGAATGACCGGGTCTCCGAGAGGAGTACTCCGTCAACAATCAAACAAATTCAAAGCAAAGCAAAGTAAGTCGACCGGGGTCTTCAACGACTACATTGCACTGGCTGATGGCCTGGGTCCCTCGTGACCCCGTCATCCCCGAAAGACCGGGTCTCCGAGAGGAGTACTCCGTCAACAATCAAGCAAATTCAAAAGCAAAGCAGAGTAAGTCGACCGGGGTCTTCAACGACTACGTCGCACTGGCTGTTGGCCTGGGTCCCTCGTGACTCTGCCATCCCCGAAATTACTGGGTCTCTGAAAAAAGTACTTCGTACTCCCTATCTACCTCGGCTACAAACCTATGAGTCTGTTGTGGTAGTTAGGGTTCATCCATTCAAAATCACCCCTAGTTATCATGACAAAAAGCCTTTAAGCCCGTCATTGATAATTAGGGTCCTCATGACCTAGGTATCTAGGTTTGCATCATTCAAACACCCCAGTCTACTTTGGGCTACAAACCTATGAGTCCGCTTGAAGTATTCTGGGTTCATGCATTTCAAAATCATACCTATGTTACCACGATCAAAAACCTATGAGTCCGTCGTTGGTATTTAGGATTTGCATGGCGTAGACCCTTTCGGTCTATTGCCACCCTACATAGTGGTTAAGATCCTTACGATTTTTGCCACCCCAATAAAGGCTCAGACCCTTACGGTTTGTGTCATTTTCAATAAACAAGTGATTGAGGTATTCATTGCCCCTCTCACTCTGTCCTTCCTTTTTAAGCTTTAATAATCCCCATAACATTGTTAGTTATGGAAGTCAATAAACATTGCTAAGTCATCTTCATTTGAAATCTTTTCCTTTCAGCTTTGCAGTTACCATGGATGCACACTTCACTCTACTTCATCTACAACAAGGGGAGAGATAGTGATAAAAAAAAAAGAGAGAGAAAAATCAAAAGGGACTTAAAAATAGAGATGCCTCGCCGGACTTGATCGTACCTTCTGCGGTCAAGGGAAACAAGGGCTATATACCCGGCCGTGGTGAAAACTGTTAGGATCGCTGTGTCGGGATCTGATCCTAAAACGCAGCGGAATAAAGGAGTTCGGGATCGGATCTGTCCCGTTTCGGTCGTTAAAACTAAACTGGTGTAAACCGAATTTACCTTGCGCGGATTCGAATCCGCGTCCGTTTTTCGGTTCCTTCGGAGCGATGCCGCAAGTCGCGCAGATGCCCGACCTCTAGCGGTATCCACGCGGTTCTCCTCGCGATGGATCGTCCTCGCTTCCTCGCTCGCTGCGGCGCTCGAAGATCCCTTCTGACTGCGCGTGATCCGCCGCGACATGCGGATCCAAAATCCCCGTCGAACGGGAAGTGGAGCAGTTGGGAACGGCACGCCCAGAGGAGAGAGAAAGTGGGAAGAACGAATGATGGCTAGGTCAGGGTTGCTGGCCCCGGACGTAGAATCCGTTCTTTTATAAAAAGTCAGTTTGCGGTTTTTCACAAAAACCCAGACTTATCCGAAATCCTGTCGGATTATCCATCGACTTGAAAACCATTTGCGTGTGACCCTCTAGGCCCAAATACCAGTCCAGTTAATAGCCCATTAAGTCCAGTAACCCTTTACTGACCCACTGTATTAATTAATATCCTTATATTCAATTAATCAGCCGAATTTAATGTCCCACAATAAATTTGGACGGACTGCCGATCACGTTGGATGCCAAGCAACATCGCGTGATCCTGGATGGCACTGGGGTTATCGCAACCCTCTATTGGAACCTTTCTGTCATCGGTTAGCGCGCGGATATAATCCTTCATCCGTACAATGTTCCCGAATCGACTTAGGGCATGGTTTACTGTTAAACCCTATTTGGTCGATTCACTTGAATCAGATGCTGCTATTCTGAATCCGATAACTCCTTATCGATTACAGAGTCCGCCCTGGCCAGGGACTTTAAGCGCATCATTCCCGGAACATTCTCTCTCATACAACCGAGAGCGGATGATCCCGTATTGAACACACAATTACCTTCGAGGGCATCTCCCTGAACCCGATCGCTTAACTTATTGATATCCCATGGTTAGGGATTCGTTTGTCAAGGTCAAAGCTCAGAAACCTACCAACAAGGTATCCTTGGAGTCTCAGGTCCAAGGATCATCCACGCAACCGTGACAATTGAATCGAGCTGGTTAACAGTGAGGTGATTACCATCCAGCGATTCATAGTCGGATCAGTTCAGTGAACTCATTCACCAATGAGCACCTATAGGTTCAGCATAGTGTCTCCACACAAGTGACTTATGGGATCAGTCACCCTCATCATATGAGCTGAAGTAACCTATACTAGTCTATCCGGATGTTCGATGTCCTATCTCAAACATCCTATGACTAGGAACAATTAAGAACATGTGTTTATAAGTCTTCGGTCCCGTAATTATGATCTCATCATAATCCAAAGACTATTGCACATGTTCATGGACTTCATCGTGATACGATAAACACAGATCGAATTAATTACACACAATGAATTATTGCCATTTATTAATAATCTGAATATGTACACAGTATCGGATTGGCTTTGAGACCCTCTAATACTAACAATCTCCCACTTGGGCTAAAGCCAATCACTTTTATACAGAATACCCATATTCTCTAAGTGACGCTCAAAAACATTTTGAGACAAAGGCTTTGTAAGTGGATCTGCTATGTTGTCGGCTGAGGGAACTCTTTCCACCACGACATCTCCTCGAGCTATAATCTCTCTGATCAGATGAAAGCGCCGCAGAATGTGCTTCGACTTCTGATGAGACCTCGGCTCTTTCGCTTGAGCAATCGCCCCATTGTTGTCACACAGCAGTGGGACGGGACCAGATATGCTTTCCACCACACCAAGATCGCTGATGAATTTCTTCATCCACACAGCTTCCTTGGCGGCTTCAGCAGCAGCAATATACTCGGCTTCTGTTGTCGAATCAGCAGTGGTTTCCTGCTTGGAACTTTTCCAGCTCACTGCTCCCCCGTTGAGTGTGAAAATAAAACCTGATGTTGACTTGCTGTCGTCAGGATCAGACTGAAAACTCGAGTCAGTATATCCTTGCAGCTTTAAGTCTCCTCCTCCATAGACTAGAAATAGATCCTTAGTCCTTCTCAAGTACTTAAGGATGCATTTCACAGCCTTCCAGTGTTCATCACCTGGATCTGCCTGATGTCTGCTCGTAACACTTAGAGCATATGCTACATCAGGTCTGGTACATAGCATGGCATACATGATGGACCCTATGGCAGAAGCATAGGGGACTTTATCCATCACTGCCCTCTCTTCAGGTGTCTTGGGAGACTGACCTTTAGAGAGTGAAATTCCATGTCTCATCGGTATGAGACCTCTCTTGGAATTTTCCATGCCAAACCTTTTGACAATGGTTTCTATGTACATGGATTGGGTTAAAGCCAGCATCTTCTTTGATCTATCCCTATAGATCCGTATTCCTAATACGTAAGATGCTTCTCCCAAATCCTTCATGGAGAAGTTCTTTGACAGCCATATCTTTACTGATGACATCATTCCTACATCATTCCCAATGAGTAGGATGTCGTCAACGTAAAGAACCAAAATTGTGATTGCACTCCCACTATTTTTCTTGTATACACATGGCTCATCTTCATTCTTAATGAAGCCATAAGATTTGATCGCCTCATCAAATCTTATGTTCCAGCTTCGGGATGCTTGTTTCAGTCCATAAATGGACCTCTGCAACTTGCATACCATGTCTGGAGATTCTTTGGATGTGAATCCTTCTGGTTGTATCATATACACCTCCTCCTCAAGGTTTCCATTGAGGAAGGCAGTCTTCACATCCATCTGCCAGATTTCATAATCATGGTAGGCAGCAATGGCAAGAAGAATTCTGATGGACTTAATCATAGCAACGGGTGAAAAAGTTTCGTCATAGTCAACGCCTTGTCTTTGACGATAGCCTTTTGCCACTAATCTTGCCTTATAAGTCTCAATACGTCCATCTGCACCGATCTTTCTATTAAAGATCCATTTGCAGCCGATAGGTACTATACCATCGGGTAAATCTACCAAGTTCCAAACTTGGTTGATGTACATGGACTGTATTTCAGAATTCATGGCTTCCCGCCATTTCCCGGCCTCTGAACTTTCAATGGCCTCCTGGTAAGTCTTGGGATCATCATCCTCATTATAGAATATCATTGAACCATCCAAATTAATATGTCCCACATATCTTTCTGGTGGTTTAGGTACTCTTTCAGACCTACGAGGTTCCTGTGTATCATTTTGAACAGGTTCAGAAACTAACGGTTCATCTAATGAACCATTGCCAGTTTGTGGGTCTGGAACTTCTTCCAGAATTACTTTACTCCCACTGTCTTTCTGGAGAATATAATCTTCTTCCAGAAAGACAGCTCTCCTGGCCACAAACACCTTTTGTTCGCCAGGATGATAGAAGTAATATCCATAAGTTTCCTTTGGATATCCCACAAATCTGCATTTGTCAGTTCTGGATTCCAGCTTATCTGCGTCATGTCTTTTAACATGAGCAGGACATCCCCAGACTTTAACATGTTTAAGGTCTGGTTTCCTTCCATTCCATATCTCATATGGAGTGGTCTCAACAGATTTGCTGGGTACCTTGTTCAGGATATACATAGCCGAACTAAGTGCATATCCCCATAAGGACACTGGTAATTTGGACATGCTCATCATGGATCGCACCATTTCCATTAATGTGCGATTTCTCCTTTCTGATACACCATTCATTTGAGGTGTATAAGGAGGTGTAAGCTGAGAAAGGATACCATTATCCTTTAAGTATTTAATGAACTCAGTACTCAAGTATTCACCACCCCGATCAGATCGGATGGTTTTTATACTCTTTCCTGTTTGTTTTTCTACTTCATTCTTAAATTCTCTGAATTTCTCAAAGGCTTCAGATTTATACTTCAATAAGTATATATATCCAAACCTTGAGTAATCATCAGTGAATGTAATGAAGTATGAGAAACCACCAATGGCTTGGGTTGACATAGGACCACATACATCTGAATGTATGAGTTCTAATATGCCTTTGGCTCGTTCTCCAGTTCCACTAAATGGAGACTTAGCCATTTTACCCATTAAACATGACTCACAGGTTGCATATGATTCATAATCAAATGGATCCAAATATCCATCTTTATGCAACCTTTGGAGTCTGTTTTCACCAATGTGTCCAAGCCTACAATGCCATAAGTAGGCTTTGTTCATTTCATACTTACTTCTTTTAATCGAAGAACCGATATGTAAATTATCATGAGACACATTCAATAGATACAAACCATTGGATAAAATAGCAGAAGCTATTAATTTATTTCTGAAATAAATTGAACAACTATTGTTCCCAAAATTTAAATTGTATCCAATTCTATCTAAACATGAAATAGAAATGATGTTCCTTATTATGCTAGGTACATAATAACAATCATCTAATAAAAATGTGTCTCCGGATGGTAGCTTGAGCTTCACTGTCCCCACAGCGATCGCCGCAACTCTTGCGCCGTTACCTAGCCTCAGCTCCACCTCTCCGGTCCTCAGCTTACGTCTTCTTGTCAGTGTCTGCACAGAATTGCAGATATGAGATACACATCCAGTATCTAATACCCATGATGTACAATCTCTTATTGACAAGTTTACATCTATCATATAGATACCTGAAGCGTCCTGCTGCTTCACAGTTCCTTGAGCCTTGTCCTTGAGGTATTCCTTGCAATTCCTCTTCCAATGCCCTTTTTGGTGACAGTAGAAGCAATCACCTTTCTCAGCATTTTTACCCTTGTCTTTCTTGACAACCTTTGCCTTTCTCTGAACCTTGTTCTTATTCTTTCGAAAAGCTTGGACTGCAAGTCTTTTTCTGTTGGTCTTACCAACCATTAGGACTTGGGGTTTGTCCTTCACAAGGTTCCCCTCAGCAGTCTTTAACATGTTGAGCAGTTCAGCTAAGGTCGCCTGGATCTTGTTCATGTTGAAATTGACGATGAACTGAGCATATGAAGGTGGAAGTGAAGACAACACAAGGTCTGTGTGCATCTCCTTGGGAAGTGTAATCCCAAGAGCATCCAGCCTCTCCACCCACTCAATCATCTTCAGCACATGATTCTGTACTGAAGTTCCCTCTGCCATCTGAGCTTTGAACAGATTCTTCGATATCTCATATCGTTCGATTCTGCTCTGCTCACCAAAGAGCTCCTTCAAATGGAGCATGATGGATCTAGCATCCATCTCTTCATGTTGCCTCTGCAACTCATTGCTCATAGAGGCTAACATATAGCATTGGGCCATGGTGGAATCCTCCTTCCATTTTTCATACGCTATCATTTCCTCCTCTGGAGCATCTAATGCTGGTTCAGCAGGAGGTTCAGTATCCAAGACGTAGGCAATCTGCTCAGACCTGAGGACTATCTTCAAGTTTCTGAGCCAATCTGAGTAATTGGTGCCTGTCAAACGGTTGGCATCAAGTATGCCTCTCAACGGGTTATGGTGAGACATTCTCGCCTACAGGAGATAATCAATCGATAATTAGCAGATATTCAGATTATCTAAAACAAGATATGGTCTTTTATTATCTAGTTTTATTCCCACTAATTTTCGACGGACTGTATAACCTTCAGATATACAGAACGGGAGACGCCGACTGTCTCCTAGTGGGGATCAGAATCTCCAAGCATCACAGTATGACCTCGGGTAAACACATAGTATCATACTGCTATCTCAGAGCAATCATCTCATGATAATTGCAACTCCTTGCAATATCCGATCGTACTTCGGCTCCCAAGTTTAATGGTCCCGGGTAAACACAGTAGACCATTATCCCCGGTCTAAGCTTTACCATCAATACGTGACTGAGTAAAGTAGAAACATAGTTCCCGGGTAAACACGTGGATGACTATATCGTTCCTCTACTCTTATCCAAAGGCATCTAATGCCATGATCAACAGTCCTCTCATCAGTTAATGACAGACCTCGGGTAAACACATAGTATCTGCCACCACCGAATTAAGTTCTATCAATCATATTGATGGAGAGCCACGCGGTACATTCTCAATGACTCGCGCTACGGCTTAGAGTTTGTAACGAAGGTTTTACTTATTTAATTTGGTCTCATCCTAGGTGATAGTATTAAATATATCGAATATATTTATTAATACTAATAACCTAGCAAATATAAAGCACACGCATCACATACATGTCATTAGTGTGGTCATGGACGGCACTGCGGTTTGACTTGAGCCAGACAGTCAAACGCACACATTCACACAATATAACATCTTATATCATGAGTCTGCAAACCCATGAATGCAATGAACTCCTTCATTTTCATCTGGTCAGCAGTTGTGGATCATCCTCGCTCCGCGCGCATCCGCCTCGATCAAATTACATCGTAATTCTCAATTACATGATAATTTAAATGAGGAAGCCTTATGGCGATTACATCGAGGTGGAAGATAGAAGTACAATGGAATATGAGAGGGAGAGGTTCGCAGACCTCTATTTATTAATACACAATAAACCACACAATCACATTCCACATCCACAATTAATGCTCGTCCATGACCACCATGTGTTTTATTAAACAAACCACACATGAATTGCGCATCAAATGGCTAAATAAAATTTTCGAAAATAACTTATAATTTTGGTTTCATAAAACCAGGGACCAATCAAAATTGGATTTAGGATTTTCGAAAACTTTAGTATTTATTTCAAGCATGCTAATTTAAATCTAATTTAAACAAGCAAATAAATGCACATCAATAAATGCACATAAACTCTAATTTGACAAGATTGTAACATTCCATGCAGATAAGATTAACTGGCATTAAATTATAAATTTAACAATTAAATTTATTCCCCAATTATTTCCTTTAATCTAACAAGTAGATTGAATTAACAACAACTTGTTAATTACTATTTTAATCCATATTAATCTAATTATTGGACCATAAAATTAAAAACAGAGCTCAATCTTATTGTAAAATTTCATTACAAATGAAAATTAAATTCTGTTTTTAATTTGGAACAAAAACAGATTAATTAAGGATTAAAAACAAAAACAAAAAAAAATAAAGGGGAAAGGGGGCAGCGGTCCAATGGACCGGACCGGACCTGGGCCGAACCCAGCCGGTCCCTGGCTCGGACCCAGGTCCGCCCACAAGGGCGCGGACCTGGTCCGGGTCCAGGGCCGACTGGCTCGGACCCGGGGGCCCGGCCAGGCCCGTCGGGCCCACCCCCCCCACCCGAGCGCAGCTAGGAAACCCTAGCTGCGCGCAGGGTGGGGGGCGGCGGCTCCCTGCCGCCGGCAACCTGCCCCGCAGGTGCCGGCCGGCAGGGCCCCGGCCGTGGGGCGGTCTCCGGTGCCCGGAGGCACCGGTGCCGTCGCCGGCAACCCCTGGTTGCCGGCGGGGAGCTTCCAAACCCCCCCCCCCGAAATCCGTTTTCTGCAAAAAAAATTAGGAACCCCATATCTTTGAAAAATAAAAATAAATCTAGGGGTTTATGATCCTCCCGGTCATGATGCAAGATCATAATCTCGATCCACGACCCCATGGAAGGAATCCCATGCTCCATCGAGCCCTTCCCAACGCTTGGGATGCCCGTGAACAAACCGATACGAGTAGTTCTTCGTCCGGCGAAGAACACACACGAAAATTGCAGAAAAATAAAATTTTAATGCTTACAGTTTCTCTTAAACTTGCTGTGTTCATCTCATGAACGCATCATATGCATGGAATCAATTACAAAATTATCAAAAAGAGATCGAAACGGCGAAAACACAGTGGAACCTGGCTCTGATACCACTGTTAGGATCGCTGTGTCGGGATCCGATCCTAAAACGCAGCGGAATAAAGGAGTTCGGGATCGGATCTGTCCCGTTTCGGTCGTTAAAACTAAACTGGTGTAAACCGAATTTACCTTGCGCGGATTCGAATCCGCGTCCGTTTTTCGGTTCCTTCGGAGCGATGCCGCAAGTCGCGCAGATGCCCGACCTCTAGCGGTATCCACGCGGTTCTCCTCGCGATGGATCGTCCTCGCTTCCTCGCTCGCTGCGGCGCTCGAAGATCCCTTCTGACTGCGCGTGATCCGCCGCGACATGCGGATCCAGAATCCCCGTCGAACGGGAAGTGGAGCAGTTGGGAACGGCACGCCCAGAGGAGAGAGAAAGTGGGAAGAACGAATGACGGCTAGGTCAGGGTTGCTGGCCCCGGACGTAGAATCCGTTCTTTTATAAAAAGTCAGTTTGCGGTTTTTCACAAAAACCCAGACTTATCCGAAATCCTGTCGGATTATCCATCGACTTGAAAACCATTTGCGTGTGACCCTCTAGGCCCAAATACCAGTCCAGTTAATAGCCCATTAAGTCCAGTAACCCTTTACTGACCCACTGTATTAATTAATATCCTTATATTCAATTAATCAGCCGAATTTAATGTCCCACAATAAATTTGGACGGACTGCCGATCACGTTGGATGCCAAGCAACATCGCGTGATCCTGGATGGCACTGGGGTTATCGCAACCCTCTATTGGAACCTTTCTGTCATCGGTTAGCGCGCGGATATAATCCTTCATCCGTACAATGTTCCCGAATCGACTTAGGGCATGGTTTACTGTTAAACCCTATTTGGTCGATTCACTTGAATCAGATGCTGCTATTCTGAATCCGATAACTCCTTATCGATTACAGAGTCCGCCCTGGCCAGGGACTTTAAGCGCATCATTCCCGGAACATTCTCTCTCATACAACCGAGAGCGGATGATCCCGTATTGAACACACAATTACCTTCGAGGGCATCTCCCTGAACCCGATCGCTTAACTTATTGATATCCCATGGTTAGGGATTCGTTTGTCAAGGTCAAAGCTCAGAAACCTACCAACAAGGTATCCTTGGAGTCTCAGGTCCAAGGATCATCCACGCAACCGTGACAATTGAATCGAGCTGGTTAACAGTGAGGTGATTACCATCCAGCGATTCATAGTCGGATCAGTTCAGTGAACTCATTCACCAATGAGCACCTATAGGTTCAGCATAGTGTCTCCACACAAGTGACTTATGGGATCAGTCACCCTCATCATATGAGCTGAAGTAACCTATACTAGTCTATCCGGATGTTCGATGTCCTATCTCAAACATCCTATGACTAGGAACAATTAAGAACATGTGTTTATAAGTCTTCGGTCCCGTAATTATGATCTCATCATAATCCAAAGACTATTGCACATGTTCATGGACTTCATCGTGATACGATAAACACAGATCGAATTAATTACACACAATGAATTATTGCCATTTATTAATAATCTGAATATGTACACAGTATCGGATTGGCTTTGAGACCATCTAATACTAACAAAAACCCGAAAGGGCGCTACAGGCAAAATCAGGAACCCCGCCGTGTGAAAACCCGAAAGGGTGCACGGACAAAAGCAAGAGGGGGCCGACTCCGGTGAAAACCCAAAAGGGCACTTGGGTCGGTAAAGTGAATAAAAAAAAAGAAATTCAAGCAGGGCATTCATTGAAAGGGGGATATGATACAAAATTCTCTTTATAATATGCCAAAAGTTTACAAGGAATGACTTCCATCCCAATTTACATGGAAAAGCAAAAAGAAAATATCCTTCCCAAGTACAAAGTTCAAGTATAAACAACATCATGGATCCTCAAGCAACATAGACAGCAATGGAAGTCCTTCTCCAACTTGAGTATGCAATTCAGAAAGAGCTTCCTCTTCAGTCTGTAGCTTGGAAACTTCACTGGATAATGATTCAAGAAGGCCTTGGGAGACCAGAAGATCATCTTGACGTCTGTGTAAACTGTGCCTCAAAGTTTCCAGTTCGGCTTTCGCAGCAGCAAGTTCATTTTCTAAGCGCTGAATATTTTCCACCAACAAGCCTTCTTTCTGTTCAAAGCCGGCTATTTCTGCTTGTTGCTGTGAAATTTGAAGAGAAGCAGGTTGTATCTGCAAGTTATATTCATGCCGCTGAAAAGACAAGGCTTGGCGTCGATCTTGTATAACTAAGTGAATATATTCTTGACGCTTAAAAAATTTCAAAGCAGTGTACGCAATAGGAAGCCATTCATCCAAAGAAGCTCCTGCCAGATGAATCCATGTAGTCATGCTCTCAATTTACTGGTGCAGAAGATCATATGATGAACTAGGCTGCCGACATATTATTTGTCGTAAAAGCTTGATATTGGCGCCAAGGACATCAACACCCTATATGCCTGAACTAGCAGGAATAGAAGGGATTGCAATGTGTACGGATTCATCCACTGAAGTCCAGTCCATGACTGTTTGACGGGAAGAGGAAGGCACTGAACTGGATGAAGGTTCGATAATAGAAGGGGTAGATGTGACAGTTACAATGCTTGATATAGCTGGGGGCAGGTCACTTTCTGTAAGTTTAGCTGCGGGCATAGCAACTATAAAGGCGGAAGGTCCGGCTAAAGTAATTGGCTCAGAAGAAATCTGTGCAAGGGATTATGTGCATATATGAGTCACAATATCAATAAGCCGAAGAATATGTTCAGCATAGTTTAATCTACAAGGGACAGGACGGGACACTATCACCTGTTGACTCGGTGAACTTGTTCCCGAGTCAACCCCGCCATGCTCTGAAGTAGCCACAATACCCGCAAGCTCAGGAGCTGAAAGTTCCACAGTCTTCATATCTGAGAAGGTAATGACCTCCGTCGAAGTTATGACAGTTGGAACCATTGAAGTCTCTTCTGGTTCCGCATCTTCAACAAAAACAACTTCTGCCTCTTCAGAAGAAGAAACTCGTATGGAGGCCGATATTTCAAAATCCATGTCCCTTTCAGTCGGGACATGAGGAATTTCTATCCTTTCCGCATGAGCCGGGGATGCCTGATATTCAAATATATACAAGTTAAGCTTAAATGATGGAAAAAGCAGGAAAAGATGTGGCAAAAGAAATTACCATAACAGACTGCACTGTTTCAACTTGATGAGTCCTTGATATCAAGCCTTCAGTTGCTTTAAAACCTATATGGTCAAAGTTAGAAATTCAGTAGTGAAATGAAACCACTGTTGCTATAAGTCTCAGAAGGGTTACCTTGATCCTTCGGGGGTGACCAGATAGTTGTCTCCGGCAAAGCTTCACTACTAATGTGTTCAGTAGTAGGGGAAGAAATAGAAGGTGAAGGAGGAATTCCGCTTATTTCTTCCACACTGGAAGAAGTATCATCAGTTTCTTCTTTCCTTGTCTGAGCCAATAATCTCGAGGATTGGCGCTTGGGCAATACAATCTTTTCAAGAGGGACATATTCTTTGGGCCCTTCGCGAAATCTTTTTGCAACTTGCTTGACCCACCCTGTAAAGGAAACAAAAGGAAGCTGTTCATCATCAATGTCAAAATTCTAAAAGGCATAAATCAAGAGCATAGTGTATACCACCCTTGGCTGGGGATGGAGAAACTAGGGCACTCACCCGCTTGGTAGTCTTTGCTATAAAAGCTTCAAATTCAGCAAGCACTGGCAAATTGACAGGAGGAAGAGGTTCAGGGGCAGGCTCTTGTCTCTTCTTTGTACGCGCCTCTTTGGCAATGGTAACCGTCCTCCCTATAGCACTGATCTCCACAGGGGATGCGGGGGTTGATGTTTTAGAAGGCACAGGAGGAAAGAAAGATGGTCTCGTTGCAATAGCCACTGCCCTCCGATGCTGCTGAGTCAGATATTTGGCCGCCGGCACTACAAGAAATATGCAAAAGAAGAAATCAATTTATATAAGTAGAGAAAAGGCACAAAGATCTAAAGAAGTCAAGCACAAATGCATATACTTACAGCAATCGCCTTCATAACAGTTTGATAAAGGCCAGTATTCATATATGGAGGACTTATCTCTAAGCGAAGCCACTTTCACAATATATATGACATCATTCATTGTCTTTGCTTGAGAAGCTAGGCTACTGAGATCATAATGCTTTTTATCGCTCAAGCAAATGCCCAAGCGCAAAGCATCAAGTCCCCACCCATCTATATGATCCCAAGAAGCGAGCAGTTTTGCATCCAACATACCCTGCGCAGTGGAATCCTGGGATACACCACAGTATTTCAAAAGGGCAAGTAGCTAGCTGGTGCCCTTGTAGAAATCAAGTTTCTCCTCCTTGTGCGGGACATAAAATCTCTGAATGCCTGAGAAACTCTTAGGAGCTTGCTAAGAATCTCTGCCACTAATATTTTCCTCTTCTGGGAAATTGATATCAGGATAATCTTCAGAGGTCACAGAGATATTAAATTGCTTCAAGAAGCCCCCCTTCAGCTCTTCAGTATCTAGCCTTGTCAACTCTGGATCAATCACGGGTAAAGAATCTCTGTGACGAGCCTTATAACTTGCCCGTCTCTCTGCATACTTAGCAGCATTCCTGTCGTCTAAGAAGTGCAGATAATGGAATTCTATATCAAAAGGGATTTCCCGCTGAGTCTCCAAGATTTTCTTCTCAGCATTGCTCCAGCATTGGGTCCTCTCCTGGCTATAGATATTGGTGCGCATTTGCCACCATCTAACATATTCACATGTCACACGAGGAGCATGGACAGTAGAAGGAATTCTGAAAGAAACATTTTCAAATCGGTGGAAATAATCCCACCATTCACGGGCCCTCTGCAGTCCGCTGGAGCCTAAAAGATGGCGGTCAGGAAGCTGAAATATGTGATTACAAGAAGGAATGCACTGATCATATCCGAAATTCCGGCCGAAACGGAAAGGATAATAGGGTTCTAAATGAACTACAAATCCCTTCCAATATACCAAGACACTAGGTATGATGGATAGAAGCCATGATCTAATCTGACTATCCAATGCAGATTTCTTCAACAGCTGCTTGGTCTGAGAATGGGTGAACTCAACAGGATTACCCTCGGCAAATACTTTAAAGGGGCTCACTAGAGGACGAGAATTGGCAGTATGCTTCCAAAAACGTAAGTCCCGCTCAGTTTTTCGCTTGGTATCAGTCAAGATACCGCGAATCTCATAAAGTTGTTTCTGGGTATCTCCTCCATCAACACTGGCATATTCAATCATGCGTGGAAATATGTGAGGGGAAGCCAGGCTCTTCGGGGTAGACTCTGAAAAAATAGAAGCCACCCAGGCATTGAAGAAATGAATAGGACCCACAACATTAAATTCTCGTGGTTTCTCCTGCTCAGCCACTTGGCCAAGAGTTTTGAAAATCAAGCACAGAGTAACTGGAGCTAGAGACAGTTTAATTCCCCAGGCTAGTTCACAAGCTCCATAAAGAGTCTTAGGACGAATTACTCCCTCATCCCCCTGAGGAATAGCAAAATTCGAAAGCCAGTAGGCCAAGTATGCTGCCAGATGGGTATTCCTATCTAAGTCCAAGGGATTGGCATCCTTCTTGTGTTCTTCAAAGATGATATCAGGATATCCCTTTCGGTGCCTGGCTGTCTGCCCCATGAAGACTGGAGCCAGACAACTCCGCGGACCCGTGTCCTCTCTCTGCGGGATCTCTTTTTTAGAGACTCTTCGCCAAAAGCCAGAATCATATAAGCCTTAAGGAGGAATCTGTAAGACCTCCAGGTTGCATAACGGCCCTTGCCGTCTGTTCTGTCCTTGACAATGTCGGGATGGCATATTTCTTCATAAGGCTCTCCGTTAATGGGCAAGCCAGAAAGCTGATATAAAGTCCACAAATCCAGAGATGTCTCTCCTTCCGGAGTATAAAAGGTATTGAACTCCTTCATGAATACCTCGATCATGCCACAGCAAAGGCCTTTAAAGATCGGGTATCGGAATCGAGTGGCATACACACTACCGAGAAGATCCACTCGGCTCAACAAATCATGGTAATGCTTCAAGACATAATCAGTGTACTCTACAAAATATTCTCTGAAACTGTGGCCGGACTTAAGCTTCAAGTCACCAAACCAGCACATTGCTGCATTCAATCTAAACCTCATGGCTAAACAGTCAAAAATCAATGGCTCTTCTCTGAAGCCCCATTTACATGGAGAAAGAAATAGCCCATGCCGCCTCTGCTTCGAGTCTGGGATACCTCTGTCATATCCCCACTTGGCAGGAGTAAATGAAGGTGAGCGGGTCATAATGTCGTCCTGAGGACGCATGATATTAGTCCCACTAGGCATGAGCATGTCTCTAGCATAACCCGGCTTGAACAAAGATTCGCCGCGGGTTACAGTTCCCCTCAGGTTGTCTCGAAACTTCAAAATGGCATCCTCGGCATAAAAAGCCCTTCTTTCAAAATGCACTCCATTGACCTTGAAGTCAAGCAAGAAGTTGTACACATGATGATCACTCGGAAAATGAACTGGATAATCTTTATCCCGTCTATATTTATAGAATCGTTCCGAGAAGACAAGTCTGCTCTCATCAACCTTGCCGTCTGATTCATCAGCAAAGGGGTGGTCCAAGACAGCAACCTCAAAAAATTACAGTAGTTCACTGTCCTCATCTATGCCTGCTGCAAGAGTCAAGTAAAAGGGACTTATCACAGTCCCACTCTCTTTAGCCATCATAGGAGTCTGTTCAGAAGACCCTGTTGGAGAAACTGGCACATCTTCGGAGACAGTCTCGAGCATCACAGCTTTGTCCTTCCCTCGAGAAGCCATTATACTGAAAGAGAAGAGACAACAAGTCAAATTGAATGCAAAAAGCCTTTCTCAAAAGAAAATTCTGTCAAAATTTCGGCAGCATCTACCCTTAAAAGAGGGCTGTTAAAATTTTATCGAGAGCCATCTGGGACAGACCGAGATGCTCCGATAAGAAGAAGACCAATGTCAAAGACAGAGGGGTGTAGAAATGGCATTCCAGTAACCCACTTCCCGAGAGCCGAGCTACAACCGCGACTAGGTACTGAAGCCGCAGCCCCAGGGATTGTTCCCATGGGAACTGCCAAAGTCAAATAGCATATATGCTGAAGAGGAGCCATCCGACCTGCAGTGCTACAGTAGTAAGTCTGCGCCTACTGTAGATGGAGGGATCCAAAGTTGATTTTCTGCAAAAAGAAGACAAAGAAAAAATGTTAGAAGATGAATACAAGGCAGAAGAGACCCTCTTCACTCTCTCCATGCCCAAATCAATGGCGGCCAACAACACCCCATCAGTCCCACCGGCCAAAAAATCGAAAAAAAAAAGAGGGCTTTGCCTTTCACCTTCAACCAACAGATGAGACGCCGGTGAAGAGGCTGAACTGTGATCCGAACTCTGCCGCCGACTGTGCCTACCGGACCAGTCTCCCTTGCACACACCAACAGCCGCGTGGCTGAAGCCCACAAGCCCAACCAGTGAAGGCTTTCCCTGTGATAGCGGCGGTGCTCCCCAAGAACTGCTACGACACCCACTGCCAAGGAAGGAAAAGAAGAACAGAGCCTGGCCTATAAGCCATGCCCCGGCCTCCTCAAGCCCCTGCGATGCAGCTCACGAAGAAGAAAGGAAGCATGGCCGGTGGCTCTGAACCCGGCGGACAACACCTACAGGCGATGACTGTAGCGCTCCCCGATGGGTTGGCAGCGTTTGTCGACGGTAGAAGAAAAAAGGAGGCAGCCGGCGTGCAGACAGCGGCAGTGGCACTCCCAAACGACGGAAGGCCAACGCGCAGACAGCGGCGGTGGCACCCCCCGAAGACCCCTGTGGCTTCGGTCAAAGGCAAGAACGAAGAGGGGGAAGAGCTCGACGGCGGCGATCGGCGGCTCTGTCCACCGGTGATGGCAAGAGGAGGAAGAGGAAGAGGCGGACTGATGCTCAGAATCCCCCAGCTGAAAAAGCAAAGGGAAAAGCCCGTCCCTTCCCTCTTTTATAGCCGACCGGGTCGGTTTTGAAACCTTAGCCGGACCAAGCCCTAAACCGGACTAAACCGGCGCAGACTCAAGGGCATATGCCCCCCTCTTTCAAACCTCACATACGTGAACCTGTTCGAAGCCACAATGAAACTGAACCGGCGCAGACTTAAGGGGATCTGCCCCTTTCTCTCAAATTCAACATATATGGCCGAGTTTGGAACCGAATTGAAGCCTGAACCAGCGCAGACTCAAAGGGCACATGCCCCATCCTCTAAATTCAAGAAATCCGGTCGGTTTAAAGCCCAAGTTAAACCTAGACTGGCGCAGACTCATAGGGTATATTAACTTATGATTGCCCAAAGCTTGAGGCCCGATCTGAGTCGGTCGCGGAAACAAATTCAAGAAGGAATCCTAGTGATTGCAGCAGTCCCAGTCAAACAAATCCTTAATGGGTGAATCAAGACCTTTAACTGGGGTCGGTTTTAAACTGTGAGCTGCTTAAATGGGATAAGTACGTGACAATGGGCCACGCATACAACTCACTCCATCGCCTCCGGTCTCCGTACGTAAGCCACATGCGTGGGGGGCATTTGTTGTCACCAAAAAATTGAACAAGAAGGAGAGCCTAAAGATCAACAAAGAAGGCCCAAATCAAAGATAATTGAATGGAAGAACCGAGCCTATTGGTTCAAGCAAGAAAGGTCCAAGTAATTTTTTAAAGAAAGTCCAAGTGAAGAAGAGTAAATGGGCAGTAGTCAAGGCTATTTTGCAAGCCAAATAAATAAAAAAAGGGGCCACTCTGGGGCTCAAATGATGAAGAAATCCAATGGTACAACCGAGCCCATTATCTCAAGCAAAAGAGGTCCAAACAATTGTGCAAAGATTGTCCAAGAAGGCCCAAATGAAGAATATTTAAGGGGCAGCAGCTAAGCCCAATTTTGCAAGCCAAATGAATCAAAAAGGGGCCACTCTAGGGCCCAAATGGTGAAGAAATTTAATGGTGCAACCGGGCCCATTATCTCAAGCAAAGGAGGTCCAAGCAACTTTTCAAAAGAAGGCCCAAGTGAAGAAAGTTAATGGACAACTGTCATGCCCATTTTTGCAAGCCCAAAGAAGTCAAAAAGGGGTTACTTTCAGCCCAAATGATGAAGAAATCCAAGGGGGCAGGCTTAGGCCCATTATCTCAAGCAAAAGAAGCCCAATACGGCCAATTTGGGCCCAAAAAGTGAAGGTCAAAGCCCAATTTCGTGGCAGCCTTCAAAAGGGCCCAAATGGTCCCCCCCATGGCCTATTCTTATCCCTTTGGCCCATGGTCAAATCTGCCCAAAGGAGGATAAGAAGAAAAGCAAGTGGTCCCCCCCTCAAAATTCTTCTAGAAGAGGGTAGGTGAAAGCAAAAGGAGAAGCCAATCATGATTCTCCAAGTGTTGTGGCCTCATTGGAGGGATCTCAAGAGGGGTTTCTTATCCCTAATTTAAGGCTAATAGATGCCTAATCTATCACCCAAAAGTAACCCAACTTTATCTATAAAAGAACCCCATATTCTACAAGAAAAAGTTGGAGACAAAAATCCCAAAAAATAGAAAAGAGAAGAAGAAAGGTGAGAGAGCTTGGAGGAGCACATCTCCCTCCTCCTTCCCCTCCATTTCCTGTATCCCAAGAGAGAAAAAAAGAGTTAGAAAAGAAGAGAGAAAGAAAGGAAGAGTGCTAGAGAAGAAGAGACCAAGATTGTAGGCTTCAAGAGCCATTCTCCCTTCTCATCCCCTCTCCAAGGTAGAGTGGGGGTGAAGAAGGGGTCTATTTCTGTCTCCTTACTTTCTTATAATGTTTTCCTTCATTTTGATGTTCATAGAAACTTCTATCTCCCTCTTGATGTTCATCCATGGTGATTGAAAGCAATGAAATGCAAAGTTCAGATTTCATGTGTCTGTTTTTGTGAATCTGCTGGTTATCTTGCTTTTATGTTATTTTTTCCTTCATAAGGCATGTGTCTTTCGTATGGGGATGGTAGAGGGGCCTTTCTAGTTCATAGAAATGATCTCCTCAAGCCTTGAAACCCCCTAAATATGGAGATATGACCCAAGATGTGCTTTGTTGTCCAGATTTCTTGAAAACTGGTTTTCCATTTATTTGCCTTTGGTTTTGGGGTTTTTCAAGGTGGCTTGGCCTTCCACAACCCTTAAGAGCACATCCCCTCCATGGATGATGTTCCCCCAAGGCCAAACATCAAGAGAAACCCCCTAAGTTTCATATATATTAAGATCTAGATTTCTGTTTTCATGTTGGAACCGAATGGGTTTTGTTTGGACCTTTCTCCTTTAATGGCTAAGGGTTTAGGCCCTAGAGGTTCTCAAGGAGGTTCCCTCACTAGTTTAAGATGAGCTTATTTAGGTAGAAACCCTCTAACATGGAACCAAGAAGGAGAAATCTATGGAAAAGATAAAAATATACCTAAGTTTCCCATATGTTCATATTCAAGTTTTCATGATATCTTCCTAAAGAAATGCATCTAAAATATATTTTAAATAAATATTTTAGGCCTTGTACCTTTTATACTTTATTTTCTAGCATTTGGGTTAGATTTAAACCATTTTTTACCGAAAATCCGGGTTTCAGCTTGAATCTGGGGTTTGCAGGTACTATAGTGTTAAGTCTGCGCCTCCCTGCGCAGACTCAGCACCAGTTGCAGGTTTGGAGTCTGCGCCTTTTTCAAGTGGATTTTTGGGCTTGAGGTGATTCTTTGATCCTCCCCCAAGCTGTCCAAATGTTCCTTGGACCTAGGGCTGTCCCTTTGAGGCCCAATGAAGGTCCTAAATGGCTTGGACTTTGGGTTTTTTAAGCCCTTAATGTTTCAACCAAAATTTTGCCATATGGTTTTAAGATTTTAAATGTTTTCTGATGTTTTCCCAGGATGTCCCAATCTAAGGGTGCCAGCAATCTCATGTTGGGTAACCCATCAAGGGCCCTCACACATAAAACATCATTCTTGTGTTCCCATTTCTATGGGTTCATTTAGATGATGTGTCCCGAAGTCCCAATGAGTTGGTGGAGTTCCTTGCTCCCCAAATGTAGAAATAGAATGGATGATTCCCTGGGGATAACCCTTTCATTTTGAAGGCATTAAGGACACCCTTTGGGAGAGTGGTTGGATGCTCGGCACACCTCCCTTTATAGCCATCTCCATGGTTCATGGCTACATGTAATCCTCTAGGGAAATTGGTGGAGTTCCTTGCTCCCCAAATGTAGAGATGTTTTGGATTACCCCTTGTGGGTTTTTCTTACATCTTGAAGGCATTAAGGGCACCAATTGGGTGAGTGGTTTGATGCTCAGCACGCCCCCCTTTATAGCCATCCCTATGGTCCATTAGTCATTACATATCTCTTTAAAGGAGTTGGTCCTTCGGGTCCCTTCATGACATGATCCTTCATGAAGATCTTAAAACTTTTCATTGGGTTTTCTTAATGAAAGGTTGAAATTCAACTTGGAATCACTATATTGAGCACTTTTAATGCTTTATAAAGTGATCTAAGAAGAATGAGATAAACATGAAGAAATCATGTCATTTGAAGAAATCCACATAAGAACCACTCCTTGAAAAGGCCTCATGTAGCCATACTCAATTTCTAAGATTTCTCAGTGTTATCCTCCCCAAATTTGTGGTGATTCTTGGATCACTTCAAGTTGAAAGAGGTATAAACCTAAAATTATGCTCAGATTTTGAGTATGCGCACCTATAACCATGGAAATTCAATTGGGAATGGGGTACAATCTGTTTTTCTCCACTCCGGATTTCATATTCTAACTTTAATAGTTGAAACTAACCCCTTAATGGATTTAATTGCAGCTTGAACTGTGCAGGAAATTAAAAAATCAAATTTCAGACCTGAGTCTGCACCACTGTTCTGACTCTGCGCACCCTTGTGCAGACTCAACTCAAAACTGACAAAAGAGTCCTTGAATGGGCTGATAGACTCCTTTATGGTTCGAGCAACTCAAATAATTAAAGTGAATTCATTCAAAAAAAGGTTTAAGATAGCCATCTTCTATTTTAAATAAACACAAAATTTCAAACTTAAGTTGAGTCTGCACAACTTTCATAAACTCATTTCATATGAAGAATCAACTAAACAATAAATCAAATTGCTCAAATCACTCATAATCATATATCAAACACTCCATGTCATTTAAATAAACATCCATTTACAAAAAGGATCCAAATCCCTTCAAAATGAACAAAAATTACAAGTTCAGCTAAGTCTGCGCACCCCTTGTGCAGACTCAAACTCATCTTTCCCTGTCTCCTTGATATTTGAAGATCACTAGCTCTTTGAAACTCTTGGAATTCCCCTGAACCCCAGGAGGTTCCATCTTTTAAAGAATCTTGCTCAAATCCTCTTTGAACTTGAGTCTGCGCATCAATCCCAAGGCCAAAACCTCGTCTCTTGGCCCCCAAATCATGTCCGCAGCTCCAAATCTGTAAATAATCATCAAACAAAACATAAAATCAAATTATCCCACCAAAAATCTAATAAAACAACTCATAATCAAAAAATCCAAAGTTCAAACTTGAGTCTGCGCATCCTGGCGCAGACTCAGCCCTAAAATTCACAAAAAATAAAAAAGCAACCTCCCGACCACTAAAAAATGATCGAAAACCCTCTAAAAATCAAGTTTATTCTTATATATCAGAATATCAAATAAAAACACTAAGTTGTTCTTGAAAAAATGTAAAAAATAACTAAAAACACTCTGGTGACAAAAGAGTATGTGCTACCAGCGCAGACTCAACCCTGAAATCTCAAATTTTGTCTTTTTGACCTTAATTTCCCTCCAAATTAAATCCAAAATTTACATAAAAACTTTATACTTTATATAAGTAAAAAACCTAAATAAAATCTTAAAACTCTTTTTACAAAAAATATAAAAAATGCTAAACACTTTGATAAATAATGAGTCTGTGCTCTATAGTGCAGACTCAGCCTTAAATTCTTAAAATCTGATATTTTGGCCATTAAATTCTCATCAAATAAAATCAAAATCTTAATAATAAACCCTATATTTTTCACAAATCAAAACCCAAACAAAAAATGATAACTTCTCCCTAAAAAACTGAAAAATAAACTTGTGACAGGTGAGTCTGCGCTACCCTGCGCAGACTCAACCCCTAATTGCTAAAATTCAAATCTTTCAACTCTAATTCCTTTAAAATTGAATCAAAAGGTCTAATATAAGAATAAAATACTTTCTATAAATAAAAAATCAAACAAAACTCATTTGCAAAACATAAAAAATACCTAAAAGAAGCCTCACTTCTTAACTTCAACCTTGCCCATTCTTTAAAAAACCTATAACTTCAAAACATAAAAGGCATAAGTATTTGAAGCATATTCTACTCAAATCAAATAAGAAAATATAAAAAACACTTTTTCATACCTTCCAAATCAAATCTAAAGTCTCTTCACTTCAAAACTGAAAAAACACAATAAGAAATGTTTATTAAACTTCTTTGATAAAAGGTAATCCACTTCAATCAAAATACCATAAAAAAGGTTTTCATTCCTCTCATAAATCAAAAATAAGAATCAATACAAGCATTCTCATTAGTAACAAATGAGTTTGCGCATCCTTGCGCAGACTCAACTTCATATTCACTTCCAAAACATAAAAAATTCAAACAAATCTTCAATGCATCCCCATAAATCAATCCAAAAAATACTAAACAATGTCTCTCATCATCATCCATCAATAAAAATCAATCAAGTCTTGTGCAGACTCAACTCTAATTAAAAAATGAGTTTTCTTCTCAAATAAAAACTGAAATTCATTCATTTTTCCAATGCAATCTTATATATCTTACTTATATCATTTCAAAGGGTAGTGTTATTCTATTCTTCCGACGATTAATCAAGGGTTTTCCTCTTAGGAGGATGTAATTAACGCTATTCCATTTATGGGTAGCGGGATCGGGTCGAAGAACTACGCATTCATCTGATTGAGTCAGGTAGAGCGCACAAATAACAAATCTAAATTAAAAATCAAAAAATCAAGTTCAAGTGCATTTTTTCCCAAAAAAATGTACGACAGAAACCTATAAGAAACTGATAAGTACAACTAGTACTTTTTCTATCTATTTTGCATCCAACATAGTCAGCATCTTAATATCCAAGCAAAGTAAGATGGCATCCTCTCGGATACCAAATGTTGGATATAAGTGTCCTCAAAGCCAATCATAAGGCACTTATTACAATTTGGTTCATTAATAAATGTCACTAATTTCATTATAAAGATTGACATATTTATAATTCCGCATAATGAAGTCCTTGAATGTATGTAATAGTCATCGGATTATGATGAGATCATAATAATGATTATTTAAGACTGATGACTTATAAACACATGTTCTTAATTGTTCCTAATCATAGGATGTTTGAGAAGGACATAAAACATCCAGTAAGACTAGTACAGGTTATTCTAGCTCATATGATGAGGGTGACTGATATCGTTAGTCACTTGTGTGGAGACACTATAGTGAACCTATAGATGCTCATTGGAAAATGAGTTCACTAAACTGATCCGACATAAATCGTCGGATGCTAATTTACCTGACTGTCAGTCGGCTTGATTCATCGTCACAGTTGTGTGGTTTATCGTTGGACTTCAGACACAAACGACATCTTGTCTGTAGACTTCTTGGCTTTGACCTTGGCTTACAAATTCCTATTCGCAGGATCTCTAATAGTCAAGGATCGGGTCCAGAGCGGATGCGTGTTCAATATAGGATCATTTGCTCTCATGTAACTAGAGAGAGAATTCTCTAGGATAGATCCACAGGAGTCTCTGGCCAAAGCGGATGCAATATCAGAAAAGGTGTTTTCTGATATTGTACAGCGGAGTCTGATCCAAATGAGTTGACCATCTAGGGTTTGATAGTTGATCATACCCTAGGTTGACTCGAATGAATGATTATAGTCATGCAGTAACTGTGGACACACAGGTTCCATGAGTGGGTTGTTGAACCCCATTACTTCTGGGATCATGTGACGTTGCTTGACAACCAACTTGACCGGAAGTCCAGCCGAATTTATATGAGATCTTAATTCGATCAAGTAATTAATTAAATATGAAATATTAATTAATTGCTATAAGTTAATAAAATGTTATTAGATTTAACGGGATGAAAATCGGATTGGTAAATCGGCTTAGAGGGTCACAAGCGAATAGATTCTCAGTTGGTGGCATTTTAGTAGGTTTTATATTAATTCAGAGACTTTTGTAAAAAGTCACACGAACTTAATATATAGATAGGTTGTGTAGAAACTCTGGGCCAAGATCTAGGAGCTCTCCCTACTGGCCGCGCCCTTCTCTCTCCTCCTCCTCTGGGAGCCCCCTTCAGGGTGCTGGGTGTCTTCCCGTCTCCGTTGCGCGCAATTCCCAAATGTCAGGAATTCCCATCCGCGTGTTCCGAACACTGTTACGGCAAAGATTCTTTAGCGAGCATGCTGATCTAGATGAGGGAACAAGGATGAACTGCTGCAAGGATCGTATGCATACCACTGGAGGTCGGATGCTTGTACAGCTAGCAATATCGACTTGACAAAACCGATTCGGTTGCAGATTCGAATCCGTGCATGGTGATATGATCACACCCGTTTTTTTATTTTACTTTTTTGTTCTTAGACGGATCTGCAGGCATCGGGTGAGATGATTATATTGTCCAATTCCCCTGCATTCTTCGCGTCCCGCCCATATCCTAACAATCGTATCACAGCCAAGTTCCACTCTAATCCGTTTCGGAATGCTGAAATTATTATTCTAGAATTATTTCCATGGTAAGATTCATTTTTTGCTCAGAAAAGTTGTTCATGGGATGAACATATCATAGTCATACTATTTTTCTGTGAAGAAAAACAAATTTTTTGGGGGTTTTCATTCTGTACTTTATGGGGAGGAAGAATCGGTTTTGTGGACTTCGAAGGGGCTTCAATGGTGATCGGCCACCATAGTTGTGCAGGCCAGTATGACCGGCAGTCTCTTCCTGACCCTGACAGACCTCTGTGGTTGTCGGCAGCCGGCGGCGTTGCATCCACTCTCTAGTTTTCAAAGGTTGGAGAGAAAGGGGGAGAGGCTTTCGGCTTATGCGCTAGACTGTCCGGTAGCACCGGCCACGCTGGCTGGCCACTCCGGTGTCGGGGACAAAGGGGGCGCCACCCTAATCCATCCCGCTGCTCCCCTCCCACTGGCGTCAGAGATGGGGAGGACGCCCAGGCGCGCAGGACCCCGACGCCTACCAGATATCCAAAGTCCTAAGTCACAAATATTAACCAGATATCTAAAGATTCTTTTAACACAGGTCATATGAAATTCTTTAGGATCTGATTGAAACCTAGCACACATGCAAACATTAAAAAGAATGTCTGGCCTACTAGTAGTAAGATAAAGTAGTGATCCAATCACACCTCTATAGACCTTTTAATCTACCTTTTTACCTTCTAGATGTGCATCCAATCTTGTTGAGGTGCTCATAAAAGTGGTGAGTGCTTTAGCTTGGTCAAAGCCATAAGCCCTTGATGTACTTGGCTTGACATATATGAATCCCTTCCTTCATTTGTTTGATTTGTAAACCAAGAAAGTAGCTTAGCTCTCCCATCATGCTCATCTTAAAATCCTTGCATAAATTCTCATTAGTGGCATCAAAAATTATATCATCAACATAAATTTGAACAAATAATAAATCATTATCATAATTCTTAATAAACAAAGTGCTATCTACTTTGTCCCTATTGAAACCATAACTGATGAGAAAGGCACTTAATCTTTCATACCAAGCTCTAGAAGTTTGTTTCAGACCATACAGAGCCTTATACAATTTAAACACATGGTTTGGAAAACTACGATTTTCAAAACCTTGAGGCTATTCAACATATGCCTTCTCTTTTATAAAACCATTTAAAAATACACTCTTAACGTACATATGAAAAAGCTTTAAATCACATACTGATGCAAATGCTAAAAGGATCCAAATTAATTTAAGTCTAGCTATTGGGTCATAGATCTCATCATAATCTATGCCTTCCTCCTAGTAGTAGCCTCGAGCTACCAATCTAACCTTGCTTCTTGTGATCACACCTGATTCATCCATTTTATTTCTAAGCACCCATTTGGTGCCAATTACTGGATGATCAGATGGCATGGGAACAAGTGACCAAACTTGGTTTCTCTAGAACTGATTCAGATCCTCTTGCATGGTGAATATCCAGAATTCATCTTCTAGTGCCTCATTGACTGTCCTAGGCTCTATTTGCGAAACAAAGGCTAAGTAGTCATAGGGAATGATCTTACTTCTAGTTCTTACTCTCTCACTTGGATTTCCAATTATGTTCTCTTAAGGATGATGCTTGTGGTATTTTCACTCCTTGGGCAGATCTTTATGTTGATCTTCAATTTGTTGCATGTCCTCCAAGGATGGATCCTCCTTTGTATTATCCTTTATCTTTATTTTGTCCAGTCCTTCTAGAATGTCTCATACATCATTGCCATCAAAATACCCTTCTCTTCCTTTGAACGATGCATTAGTATCACCAAATATAACATGAACAGTTTGTTCAACAAGTAAAATTCTTTTATTAAAAACTTTAAACCCATAAGGTTTAGAGATGTACCCTAGGAACAAACCTTCATTAGATTTTAAGTCAAGCTTCCTAAGATTGTCCTTCCCATTATTGACGATGAAGCATCTGCATCCAAATGGCTTTAGGTGTCCAACTTTTGGCTTCTTCCCCTTCTACAATTCATAAGGAGTCTTCTTGAAAATTCACCTAATCATAGCTCTATTTATGATGTAACAGGCTATGTTGACTTCTGCCCAGAAGTATCTTAGTAAGTTATTTTTTGACAGTACAGTTCTGGCCATATCAAGCAGTGTTCTATTCTTCCTTTCTGCTACACCATTCTATTGTAGATTTCTTGGAACTGAAAAGTCATGCGGAATCCCATTTTGTTCACCGAACTGGTAAGGCATTCTGAATTCTCCATCATGATCATACATGATCGCAATGATACTCAGGTTCATCTCCTTCTTTACTACCTTGTTGAACTTGAGGAAAGCTTTAAAAGTGTCTCAGACTTGCTTTCTAAGAAAGCCACCCAGGTGAACTGAGAGTAGTCATCAACTATGACTAGCCCATAGGCCTTTCCACCTAGGCAGACTATCCTCATGGGTCCGAACAGATTTATATGTATAAATTCCAGAGGTTTGGAGCTTATATAGACTAAAATGAGATCTTAGTATGCTTGCCCTTGGCACATGCGGCACAAATACTTGATATCTTCATTTTCATTTTTGGTAGTCCATCCACTAAGTCATGCTTGATCAATTTTTGTAGTGCTCTTTGGCTTGCATGTCCTAGTTTCCTGTGCCATAACTCTGCTTCTTCTGAGTTGTTAGCTGCTAGGCACACATCTCTATCTTTAAGCTCATCCAAATGAATGATGTAGAGGTTCTCTCTGTGAGCTTTTAAGACAATCATATCCTCCTTAGATATGGTGCATTTAGAGGCTTCAAATAGAACCTTGTGTCCTCTGTCACATAGCTGATTGTTGCTGATAAGATTGTGCTTCAGTCAATCTACACAAAGTACATCTTCAATTAAGTCTGCTGATCTGCTGCCCACTGTCTCACAGCCTATGACCTTTCCCTTGTCATTATCCCCATAGATGATTGTACCAGTTTTTGATCTGATTTTCTTGAATAAGGTACGGTCCCCTGTCATGTGCCTAGAGCATCTGCTATCCATGCACTATCTGGATGCTCTCAAGCCGACCTACATGTATTACTCAGGGGTTTTTGGTACCCAAAACATTTTGGGTCCTTTGAGGTTAGTAGTAGAAAAAGACCTTTTAGGCATCCAGACCCACTTTGTAAGGACTGAGATTTCGGGTTCTGTTTTCGGGTCGGGTTCGGGTCGGATCCCTTGGTTTGGACCCTGTGGGGGGTCTTGAGATTCCTGGCTGAATGGCGTCAGCACTTCTCGACGCCTTTCAAAAGGCGTCAGGTTGTGTGGACGCCATTTAGGTCTGCAGGTTGTTGTGCCACGTGTGCGCCACGTGGGCGGGTTTCGGGCCGCGAGGGTACGGCCCCGGTCACATCGTCTGAACGGCGTCCACGTTGGCCGACGCGATTCAGACTGTGACCTCTGAGATGTCAGGGTGCGGCGCCAGAGCGTTGTCAGTACGGCATGTCCTGTCGTCTGAACGGCGTCCACGGTGGGCGACGCGTTTCAGACCGCTATCAGTACGGCCGTCCTGTCAGACTGATAGGCGTCTACCTCGATCGACGTGTTTTAGCAGGATTCAGATTGACTTCGCGAGCCTCTCCTTCTTTCCCTCATTTTCGCCTTCACTCTCTCTCTCTTCGCCCTCTCCGCCCTCTCCGACTCTCTTTTCCCCTTCCCTTCCTCTTCTTCCTCTTCCAATCACTCCATAGCCTCCTTACCTCTCACCTCTACCTCCACCACCTCCTTCGCGGCGTTCCCTTCTCCGGACGGCGGCCGACGTCCCGGCGGAGTGGCGGCGTCCTCGAGGGTACCGGCGGCGATCTGCGGTGTGGCGGGTCGGCGGCGAGGAGCTTGGAGGAGTTCAAGAAACGGTAGGGGGACGAACCTTGCATGTGTTACTCGTGTGTTCCTTGGCGTGACATGATGTGGTTGGGCTAGATTGAGCATGTTTAGGGGGTTTCCTTGTGGGAATGGCTGTGCTTGTGATCGTGGTTTCGTAGTATGCCTGTGATAGATGAATTCTTCTTCCTCCCCTTCTTGTTTTGGGGCTTTTCGGGGTGTTTGGGGTTAAAGGAGGAACCCTCGGGTTGAACCAGGAAACCTGGTTTCTTGCGCTAAACGGCGTCGTGCCTGGTCGACGCCTTTCAGAAGGGCGTCAGGGCAGTACGACGCCTTTTAGGGCAGAAACCTCCCTGTTTGAGATTTCCTGTGTTAGGGGTTCTGGCGCTAAATGACGTCATGGATGGACGACGCCTTTTAGAAGGGCGTCGGGACATCATGACGCCATTTAGACAGAAAAATCACCCCGAGTGAGGGTCTGTAAATCTGGAATTTATGTGTGAATGACGTCTGTGGACCTGGACGCGTTTTAGATAGGCGACTCCCTATGACGACGCGTTTCAGGGATTATTCTGTCTGTTAAATGAACCTGTCTGAGGGACTTGAATGGCGTCGACCTCTGTCGACGCGATTCAAGACAGAGAGGTGTAATCCTGGTTTTCACTATGTGTTTCACTGTGGGATGATTTCAATTGCATGCTTCACGTTGTACGCTGAGACTGAGGACTCCTGTGTGAATGGAATCATGTTGTGTGTGTGTGTGCTTATGCGAATATGGAATCGGAATGACTGTGGTTTACGTTTGTCACCATGGACCGATGGGGACAGGGTCATGGTGTTTGTGAGCTGTACCGGTGAGAAGGGGTACATGTGTGTTTTACCTTTGGCTGAGGGAAGCAGGATCGCCTTGAGCCCGACGGGCCGGAGTAGCCGGTGTGCTATCCGAGGGGTCGCTGTGTGTCCTCAGCGGGTCGGGGTTTCCCTGTTTGTCGTGACAGCTTCCGGCGCGTTTCTTGCTGTGGAGCTGGTTGTGGTACTGTTGGAGTTGGCTTACCCTTTAGCCACTGGGCCTGATGTGACCTTTGATCAAGGTTACGAGTGGTACCCTTAGCCCTTTGGCCTGACGCAGCCCGGGAGATTTGGGTTTGTGGGTAGTTCCTGTAGCTTCGGCTTGACGGGGGTTCGCCGGTCCCCAGGGCCCTCCTGAAGCGCTGAGGCCTAGCGTGGAGGCAATCCGGACGGTAGGACAGTAGTCTAGACTGCTTGTGTGCACACGTAGCTGGCAGTGGCGGTACACTGGTTCCAGCTAGTCCTAGTTTGACTCACTGCCTCACCCTACAGTGCCCCAGAACACTGTAGGGGTGGACAGGCGTGAGCTGTGGTGGTAGTGTTGGGAGGCGACGTTTGACTTCGGTCGACAGTGTGGTTCAGTCGCTTCGTGGACTTTGGCTGTGAGACGTTACTCTGTGTTGGGTTCTTCGGGTTGCTTAGAATGGTTCTTGCTACACTGCTTATCGTGCGTTTCATATCAGAGTTGGGTGCTATGTTTACTGCTTTACTTAATTGCTATATTTTCCTGTTGTCACACTTGTGGGTGTGTGAGTGGGAGGCGGGGGATCGGATGATCCCTACTGAGCCCATTTCTGGTGTGGCTCACTCCCTGCGGTTTCAGGTGTGGACCTCGCGGCGTGTGGAGGCGTGTGGTGCCTTCTTGGTGTGCGGACCAGCAGCTGTCTCTGTTCCGGGGTATGCCCCGATGTTGTTGTACTTTCCTTCTGCCTGTACTTATTTAATTGTTGGACATGTAATTATTGTTGGACTGTATACGGACATTGTTATTTTCCTTCCTGCGCACTTGCTTACCTTTGTAGTCCGTGAGAATGTTATATTTAGCCTTGTTTAGCACTTACTCCTCCAGACGTGTTGTGCAAGATCCGGGTGTGAACCCGCAGTTAATGGGCCGACATCCATTTAGTGACCGGGTCTCCGGTCATAGGATGGCGGGTCGTTACACACTTCCTCATTTTGTAAATTTTAGAAGTGCGGCCTAGTTTGCTGTAGTGTGAGCAACAATCTATATTAGGAGCTTTTAGTTCTGAGCATGTTCCAGTTTTAGCTTTTACAAATCTAGGGGTAGGGTACTTATCTAGGGATTTTACATTTGCTGAGGCTTTGGGTTGCACATAAACATCTTTTCTATTATCAGTCCTAAATCATTTCAAGAAAAGGTGTAAAGATGTTTTGCTCTTAGTTAATTTCTCAAGAGAGGATTTTAAATATTGGTTCCCTTGAATTAGCTCATCTTGTTTGATTTTATCTTCATTAACAACCATCTTTCCCTTGTTTAATGAGTATTCTTGGCCATTAATGCGAGGTTGGCTACTTCTTCTTCTTCATTTGAGCTTGATGAAGTTGATGTAGCATCTTCATTGTCCCATGCAACTATCATTGCCTTCTTCTTCAGGTATCTTTTGGGTATCTTGCCATACTCCTTCTTTTCCTTCTTCTTCAACTAAGGACAATTTGTCCTCATATGCCCTGGTTGTCTACATTTGTAACAGGTTGGCTCCTGCTTTTTTTCTTTGTGACTCTTCTTCTTGTAATGTCTGATGCTCCCTTAAGATTTTTTCATCTTCAAGATCATCTGTAGTCTTTTGGACAGCAACGCTTCTTCCTCACTGTCAACTTTAGTGTCTTCTACTGAAGATACTTCACTTGAGCTCGGTTGTGGATCTTGAGAGTAGTGGAAACCATTCTCCTAGAGGTGCTCTCCCCTAGTCTTTCCATGTTGATCTCATGGGCCATGAGGGACCCGATGAGCTTCTCAAGTGGCATGCTATTGAGGTCATGAGCTTCCTCAATAGCTGTCACCTTTGGTATCCATTGACTATGCAAAGAGCTTAGAATTTTTCGAACAAGGTCTCTAGATGTGTATTCCTTTTCTAGGGCCATTAACCCATTTGTAATGTCAGTGAATCTTGAATACATTTGGGTGATGGTCTCCCTTGGTTCCATATTGAACTTCTCATATTGTGTAATCAAGATATCTATCTTGGTCTCCTTGACTTTATCTGTGCCTTCATAGGTCAACTGAAGTTTCTACCATATTTCTTGAGTAGTTTTGCAGGCAGAAATTTAGTTGAATTCCTTCTTTGACAGTGTACAGCAGAGAATGCTCTTTTCCTTGTTATTAAAGACAATAAGCATTTGTCATTATCAGTCCATCTATCTCTAGGCACAGTTATGATGTAATCTCCATCTTCAAACACTCCTCAAAGGTCAAGGTCGAGTTCTTAAAGGAAATATTCCATATGGCATTTTCAGTAAGAATAGTCTTCTCCATTGAACAATGGAGGGCAGTTGATAGATTGACCTTCAGTATAACTATTTGTCATAGCCATCACTCTCTTAACTATTAAGTCAAATAAGATGAGAGACCGGGCACTGATACCACTTGTTGCCCAAGGCTAGACTAACCCAGAGGGGGTGTGAATGGGTTAAATTAAAATGTAGAAGCTTAAAAGTGCACAACAGGAGAGAGAGAGAGAAAAAAAAAAAACAATCACACAAAATAACTACACACAGGATTTATATTAGTTTGGTTTATCCAGACCTACGTCTAGTCTCCAAGCAACCTCTTGACATTTTCACTCCGCAAGAAACTGACTCCTTGTTAGTCAATCAACACACAAGGTACTAACCCCTTGCTGGTTTATAACACCACAAGGTGTTGACTCCTTACCGGTCTTATAACACCCAGACTCAACTGATCTATCCTTTAATTCGCTAAAAGGGTACAACCACCTGTCAGCAAACAGGTCTTCTCTTCCACATACTGGAAGAGGAACACACAATAAGTTAAAATAAATGAGAGTGACTGTTTCACAATAACTAAGTGTTCCTCTCAAAGAACACAACACAAATCAAGACAATAATTAATGAAATAGTAAAGAACACTGGACTTGATCGGAGAAAGATCCTCAAGAGCATCTCGTAGAGAATGTTGAAGTAGAGTTCTTGAAGTCTTCATACAAAGCTTTTTGCCAAGTGTTTAGGTGCAACTCTCTCTCTTAAATTTTCTTGTGCTCAGTAGTATGGATTTCTCTATGCTTGGTTCTAGGTGTTACTTCTTCTCTTTGGTGAAGATCTTCTATATATACTAGGTCTTCAAAACTCTGCCCGTTAGACTGATTGAAGAGAGATATGCATGATTCCTTGAGTCTGACGTTTGAATTTCCCAGAAACAAAAAGGAAAGAGAGAAAAAGTATCTTGGACTTTTGTTTGAGGTAGTTAAAACAATGCTTGAAAGCTTCCTTGGGTGTAGAACCTGTGTCTTGATCAGGGTCCTGTAAAAACATTTAAAACATAAGAAAGGAAACTGGCTTTTCTCTGCCTTGTGTCAATTAGCTAGCAAAAGTCTATGAAAGGATATTTGATTAAACTAAATAGCTATATGGTCTGACGGACAGAGATAAAAAGTAAAGCAAAGTAGCTACTTTAATTCCAAGATGATGTATAATCGATGATGTAATCATTGTAAGTTATTCATTAATCGAAGTGAGAATTTAACCGTTAATCGAAGTTAAACATTTAATCAAAGTACATATGGCTCTTACTTAGATTAGAGATATGACTAGAGTTAAGGCGCTGCAATCGTTAACTCAAATGGTCGTTAATCGATCGAATCGATATAACGTAATCGAAAATATAATCCAAGTGATACAGCGTAGATCGATAAAGCGTTAATCGATGTAACACTTAAGTGCAAATCGATCGTTGTTCGCTGAGTTAATCGACGTAAAACATAAAGTGTTAATCGATGGCCAAGATAAAACGATAATCGGAGTGGTTCTAAAAACATTAATTGAAGTAATTCTTCTAGCGCTAATTGAATCAATGCTTAAAGCATTAATCAATATGTGTCTATAGGTGCTAATCAAAGAGTCAATCGATATAAGACTTGAGTCGATAATCGAAGCGTTAATCAATGTGAAACTAATCGATTCAGGACTTAAGGCGGTAACCGAAGACCTAATCGATATAATACTTAAAGCTCAACCGATACCTGAGTAACAGTGGTAATCGAAATGCCACTTAAAATGTTAATTGATATGAGGTGTTAATCGAAGAAGCGTTCAAAGCGTTAATCAATAGAACACTTGGCGATTTTCTCATAGAACTAAAGCGATTGACCTGAATACAATTAGCAATAATAAATAGTTAAAGTTTGATCATTTGTGTTTACATTTTTAAAGTTTTGTTATTATTAAAAAATATAAATCCACAAATTACTCAACACTTTTCACACTCTCATAATGAATCTATTTGTAGTATATGTGTGTCCTCATAGAAGAAATCCAACAAGGGGAGAAGATACATTGTGTATGTGTTTGTGTGTGTATGTTCTCTATTGTCCAAAAGTAATGTCATGATTTTCAGAAATTTTGTCATCACCCAAAAGGGGAAGATTGTTGAGTTATTCCTTGTGATTACTTCATTTTTCATAGTTTGGTGGTCACACAACTTCTATAAATCTCAAAAAATAAACAATTATTCATTGCTTGTATTTGATAGTCACACAACTTCTGAAAATCTCTGAGAATTAGCTATTGCTTTCCTAAGATAGCTACAGGCTCAATCTATTATCTATTAAACTCAGCACTATTCATTTTGAGACTTAGTCTTTTCACAATAGACCCTTTGATCCTTCTGATTAAGGGTTTCAATTAACAGTGCTAGTATCTCAATATCTCTAAACTCATTATCGATTAGAAAACTCTAAAGAGAATAATCTCTATCACTAATCAATTAAGCCTTCCTTTGAGCAAAATAGATCAAAGGTACCAATTACTCACTAACTGCTAATCAGTTAACAATGTGAATATATGCATCATATTTGATAATCGATTAGTTCTCATATCTATGCATGTTGTATTCGCTCAGCTAATCGATTACTAATTCAAGCTTTGTTTTTATTAACATACAATTCACCTTTCTATTACTATCTCTTTCGGATCAAGTCTATAACTATCATCAATCCATTATAGCTTGCACCTACATTTGATCACCTCTATGTACATAATATGTTAACCATATACTCTGCAATCGATTATCAAATATTTCATAAATTGATTACAGATTGATTACCTATCGGTCCTTGGGATATCTACTAGATCAGCAATTGATCACTAGACTATCACTTGAATCGATTACTTGTCAATCAATTAACAGACCAAGCTTCACTCAGTCTATCTGTTGCTTGTTCAATCGATTGATGACATCTCCTTAGCATTCGATCTTAACTCTCTCTCCATCGATTATCTATATCACATCAATCGATTATTATCAGTTGGTCCTTTGATAACTTGTCATCTTTGTGATTGATAAATAATTTATTCAATCGATCAACTCATTACCTTAAGGATCGACAGATCATTTGTAAATGGATTTTATTTATCTGTGTAATCGATCATAACCAACTGTATTCTTTGAATTTGATTAAGAGTTTATTTCCTTAATTACCCAATAGGTTATTTATTTATAAATTCATGCTTTTAGAACTGTGTGCATTAATTTAATGATGTTTTATTTCTATTCTTGTTCAAATCAGACAAATCAATTTAATGTAATTTGAACATTGCGTATTTTCTAGCTCGTACAACAGATATGTTTGTAGTCATTCCGACAACTTTTTAGACTTTTTGTTCTCACCTATCCTCTAATCAGCATATTAGATGAGATTTTTCTTGTTTCTGACATACATGTAGGATAGGTAGAGTTGTACAAGTAATTCATAAAAAGAGAAAAAGGTTATAAGCATCAACTTCTAGAAGACACCTACATGCAGTCTATCTGAAGATCTCTCTCAAGCTAAGACAAGTTAATTTTTCACTGAATTTGAATAGTCTATATCTGTCTAAGTTGGCTAATACTTAGACACATCTTAGTTATCGTTCGACTCAATCAAGGGTCGTTAGACTCAACAGAAATTTCTCCGTCTCCACGAAAGGACTTTTTAATTCTCTCTCTATGTATATTGAAGATTGGTTACTCTATGAAGATAGAGAGAGACATAGAGCATAGAGAATAGACCCTAGACGAAATACCAAAAAAACTTTCAAGAGATTCATTCAAAAATTGAGATAGCATACACTCTCTACTCTGAAGCTCCAAGCCTACAATCTGTGCATTCAAAGCTTCCTCTTGTGTGCTAAAAAAGAGATTGAGAAAAAGCATCAAAGCTACTAAAGATTCCAAGACCCTGATTCATCCACGTCCTCACCTCATTCAACAGGCTCCTACATATTCTTCTTCCAACCAAGGCAACTTGAATTTTTTGTTCCTATCATTACATTTACTATCTTCATTTTGTAGTTGTCCTTCTGTGAACAAAGCCCATTAAGAAGGGCACTCTCAACTGTATCCGTAATGACCTGCCACCCTATAATCGGGGATCCGATTACTAAATGGGTGCCGAATCATTAAATTTGGAGCCAAACCAGGATCTCGATAAGTTTGAAAAATAAATGATAAACTAAGCTAAACGAATTGTGAAAGAAGTGCAAAAATTAGAAATTATTACAATTCAACTTGACTCAACAATTAATTACATATTCTAACAGAAAAGAAATAATTAAGCGTACAGGCTAGAAAAGAAAATAACAACTACATCGGGACATACCCCGGAATAACGGCTGCTGGCACGCAACCTAAGGCAACACTCTCCTCACTACGCCTGCCTGGAACCCTCACCTGAAAACCGCAGGAGGTGAGTCTCATCGAAATGGACTCAGTAGGGATCCTTCGATCCCCACCACCCACTCATACACCCACAAGTGCAATAACACAAATATAGGCAATTTAAATAAATAAAGCAGTAAACACATGCATTCATAACAGTAAGATGCACGAGTCTGAAATGACTCCACCACGGAGTCCACAACTAGCGTCTCGGCTAAACATAAACTATGCGGCCGAACACGGAAAACACCGACCCGCTGAGACCAAACAGCAATTCCTCGGATAGCGCGCTGGCTACTCCGGCCTGATAGGCTCCAGGTGGTTCTGCTTCTCCCAGCACGAGTGACACTCCGAATGTACCACTCCCACACCGGTACTAGCTATATCCTGGGGTACACTAGGTGACCCTCTCTCTAGGCGTCACCCCACCACTCCCACACCGGCGCCGTGTCACTCCCACACCGACACAGGGTGCCTAAGCGCTAATAACTGTCACTCTAGGCCCACGATCGCACAAAACGCAACACGGTGCGATCCGATCATGTAGAAATCATCGTCCTCGAGTATGTTTTCAAAAATGCATTTATCCAAACTATCTAACAATGTAAACACATGTTAATTGCATGCTTTAATGAGATTTTGTCTTGAATCGCGTCTCCCTAGGCCGACGTCATTCAAGACCCCTAAACTGGTTCATGTGAAAACTGGTCTCGGAAGATAGCCTAAAATGCGTCGTGCAAGGTAGTCATCTTTTAAAAGGCGTCACTGTCCCTAGTCGCCTAATCGCGACAGAAACAGAATCAGGCCTCGGGGTGATTAACTAAATCGCGTCGTTCAAAGGAGTCGCCATTTGAATGACGTCGCTGTGCCTGGACGCTATTCAATCCAAAGACAGAGTCTGTTATCTGGGATAAATCGCGTCGTAGGTGGAAGCCGCATTTTAAATGGCATCGCTGTGCCCAGACATTATTTAACCCTCACAGACAGGTTCTTCCTCCACCTTCCCCCAATTCACAAGGAGGATTTTCTCCCCCAAATTGCACAAAAACGTCAAAAAATAGGGGAGTAGGAGGAGAACCCAAATACCCAATAAAAACCCACCATTCCACATTCTATAAGATTAACATTTTCACCCCGAAAATCCCCTAAACATACTTGAAAGCGGGAAAAACATGGTTTTAAACAAAACATTGCGAGAATTGTCACCCTACCGGTTACTCGAACTCCTCCGAGCTCCAAGCCGCCGAACCGCCACGCCACGAGCCGCCGCCGGTACCGCCGTGGACGCCGTTACTCCACCGGGACGTCGGCCGCCGTCCGGAGAGAAATGCGCTGCAGAGGAAATGGTGGTAGTAGTGGTGGAAGTTAGGAGGTTGATGGAGTGGAGGGAGAGGAGGAATGGGGAGAGGAAAGGTAGGAGAAGGGGGAAAAGGGCGCCGGAGGTTCGGAGAGAAAGAGGAGGAGAGAGAAAGAAGTGGAGAGAATGAAGGAAAGGAGAGAGGGTTCACAGGGTCAAACTGAAACTAGATAAAATGCTTCGTCCAAGACCGACGCCATTCAGACGACAAGCTGGGTCGTACACTGCCAAACCAGGGTCGTACCCTAAATTGCGTCGTCCATACAAGATGCCATTCAGACGATAAGACCGTGGCCGTACTCCCGCAGCCCAACACCAGCCCACGTAGCGTCCACGTGGCACAACCTAAAACACGTCCACCTAACCGGACATCGTTTGAACCGCATCTCGCAAGCTCGACATAAAAAAGAACACAAGCCCCAACCCCACAAGGGCCCAACCCAAGGGATCCGACCCCGAAACTAACCCGATAACCGGATCCGAAACCTCAATCCTTACAGTATCAATCACTGTTTGATTGTTCCTCTTCACAATTATGCTGGAAGGAAAGACCTGTTGGTTTGCAGGCTGTCATTCCCCTTCGGGTTGGAAGAAAAGACATATTGGTGTGCAGGTTGTTTGATGTTTAACCAGCAAGGGATTTATACCTTATGTTAGTGAAAGTCCTAAGAGGTTGCTTGGGGACTGGATGTAGGTCTAGGAAGAACCAGTATAAAATCCTTGTGTGCTTCATATGATTATTTCCTTACTCTCCCACCTTCTGTGCACTTAAAATTTTAATTCTATAATTGTTATGTTAGTTATCCTCAGTTGAACCCATTCACCCCCCTCTGAGTTCATCATAGCCCGATCAACAAAGATGAGTGCTCAAAATGCTCTCTAATCTTTCTTTCTTTCTCTTTTGAGACTCTGTAGGAATTGGAAGGTGGCTTGCAAGATAACTCTCTTTTCTTTTCAACTCAAACTCACTTAGTGTTGTTCTCCTTGATTACTTCCACCCTCTTGTTCAACTCCTTCGAAAGTACCAAATATATATAATGTTCTTGAACGATTCTTTCGATTAGGCTCAAAGAAATGATTGTTAGACTAATGAACACATGATTTCTCTAATGTTTTAAACTTGTGAGAGCTAGTTAGTTGTCAAATCAAATATTTCTTCTTCAGCTCAAAGTTCTCCTCTTGAGTAGCTACAAATTGAGGTTTTCTAGAATGTGTTGGAGTATATCCTCGGTTGAGTAGGTTGGAAAGATTTGATAGAAATATTTGCACAAATAGAAAAACACTAGAAAGAACTATTGGTCTAGGACTAGTCTGTCAGTTTAGAATAGGAGATTTCTATATGTAAGAATCTGCAAGCTGATTGATGAAAGCACATGAGAACCATAAAAAGATGAACAAAAAAAGCATGTAGGCTTTTCTAGTTTGAAAAAGGATCCCAATAAATACAACTGGTGCCCTTCTCATGGATGTGAAGCACCACATTGACCACGGGTCAACATCCCTAGGGGTGGCACATTGCACCCACCCTTTCCCCATTTCTTCCTGCGCATGGTGGCAACCAACCCATGCACTATTTTTTCAATTTTGTTTATTTCCCTTCTTTAGTAAGTGTTATTATTCCCAACTTATTTTCTATTTTACTCATGTTCCATCTTTTTTTCATTCCACCTCCACTTCATTTCCTTGCAAAACAAATGCCAAGGATGTGAATCACCATGCTGACCCACGGGTTAGCGTACCCAGGGGTGGCGCACTGCACCCACCCTTTCCCCATTTCTTCCTATGCATGGCAGCAACCAACCCATGCTCTATTTTTCCAATTTTATTTATTTCCCTTCTTTAATAAGTGTTATTATGCCCAATTTATTTTCTATTTTGCTCATGTTCCATCTTATTTTCATTCCACCTCCACTTCATTTCTTTGTGAAACAGATGCCAAGGAGGGGCAATCTGTAGATACGCACTTTTGACATCATCTTAAGTATATTTCTCATATTTTTAATGCTCTCTTTGATTGTCATTTTCAGGATTTTCATAGATTTCAAGATTTCTGGCAAAATAGGATAAAAACATTTAGCCTATTAGATAACCAGTGCATCGGACATCTATGGCTTGTTGGATGCCTTTATCATTTTCTTATGATTTTAGGGTTTCTCAAATTTTGGAGTTACAAATCTCACTGACTGGACACCCATTGAGATTAGTTTTTCACCTAGAATTAGGAGTCTTCTTAAGATTAACTTCGTGAGTGGTTTAGCTTTGCTAAGTATGCAAATATCCTTTTCTCTAGAGCTCTCTAACCTTTATAGATACCTCTAGGAGAATTTTAGTCACACTAATTCATGTTTTATTGTATTTATCTGTGATTTTTCAAAGTTAACTCTGAATTTCAAGAAGTATGGGTGTAGCTCTATACATAGCCTTGAGTCTCAAATCCTATCTAAAGAATCTTGAGTCACCATCCCCCAAGGTTGCTAGAGCATTGCTACTACTCCTACCTCCCACTAATGCCTTGGAGGAGGACCTTCTCATTAGAGATCTTCTTCCCTTACAACGTGCACTTTGATGGAGATTCCACCCGTTTTCTCACCCCTTTATCTCTTCTTTTGTTTTAATTTACTCAATCATGGATCATATAGATAGTGTTTTCATGTTTTTAATCATTCATGCACAACCATCCAATTGCACCTTCACAAAGAGGGGTTAAAAATAAAAACCGCCTAAGGTCTATTTTCAAATCAACTATGGTTTAGCATGCACATGATGAGTATGATTATTGCACTTCTCAAGTTCTAATATCTCTTCATTAGTTTCTTGTTTGTGCCTTATGTAGGGGAAGGTCAAAAATCTTGGAAATAAGCTCTTCTACATTGGTCAGTCGATGTAGAGGAAGGTAGAACCATTGCCTCTTCTGAAGGAGGTTATTCTTTTTTCCAAGTTAGTTAGATTGCAAGGTTCTTTTCCTTATGATTTAGCTAATTTGCTAGCGATCACATTTTCTCCTTAGCATGCTTGCTTATTTGTTTAATCATGTTCTCATGGAGGTCAATTTCTATGTCTATAGTTGTTTTCTGCCTTGACTACTAATGAATTTAATTATGTTTCTACTTGTGACAATGTTAAAGAAATATGGAACAAATTGGAGATCACTTACTAAGCCACCTCGCGAGTCAAAGAATCAAAAATAATCTCTTGGTGTATAAGTATAAGCTCTTCAAAATGGAACCTAAAGAGACAATTCAGGATATGTTCACATGCTTTACCAATATTACAAATGAACTCAAAGCCCTTGAAAAGACATACACCAACACCAAACCTGTATAAAAAGGTATTAAGATCCTTACATTTATATTGGGTCCAAAGGTCATAGTGATTGAGAAGGCAAAAGATCTTTTCATTATGTCTATTGACAAATTCATGGTGTCACTCATGACCTATGAGATCAACCTCTCAAGAAAAAATGGTGATCAAGCCAAAAAGAAGAAGAGCCTTGCTCTCAAAGCTTCATCAAGCAAGATCTAGGACAATGAAGAACAATCATAGACCGATGATGATTCTAGTGTAGATGAATCAACCATGCTATCAAGACAAATTCAAATATCCTTCAAAAAGAAAGGATTAATGGGTTGTAGACAAAAAGACTTCAAAAGAGCTTCAAAGAAGACATCCTTTAAGGGAGAACCTTCAAATAAAGAGGAAGTTGTGTGTTATGAATGCAAAAAATCAGGCCACATGAAGGCAAGTTGTTTATGTTGGGTTCTCGGGTTTCTCCGGATCGCTCACGCAGCGGAAAATAAAACATTAAACCAACAATCCATTCCTGTTTTGAACATCAAAAATCGATTATCGGATAATCGAAGTCTTACCGTGTGCGGATTCAAATCCGCAACCGTTCGGTTCCGTCGATGCGACACCGCAAGCCACGCAAGCGCCCGGCCTCTAGCGGAGTCCACGCAATCCTCCTCGCGGTAGATAACCTCACGTTCCTCGTTCTTCGCAGCCACGAAACCTCCGTCATTCGCCGCAACGATCGCCGCAATGCGCGGATGATTTCCCGTCGAACGGGAGTCGGAGAAGCGGCGGAGCAGATCCAGGGATCCGGATCTGGCCTGGGGCGCCAGAGAGAGAGAGAGGAAGAGAGGAGGGGGCGGCTAGGGTTAGCAGCAGCTTGGCCTGCTCAGCCCGTTTGCTATATTTTATACTAACCGCACGGTTTTTCATAAAAACTCCCGATTTATATAGCACCTTCTTATTTATCCATCGCCTTGAGAATCATTTGCGTGTGACCCTCTAGACCCAATAACCAGTCCAGTTAATGGCCCAATAAGCCCAGTGACTCCTCACTGGCTTTATTAATCAATTAATAACTCTTTATTAATTAATTAATCAACTGAATCAATGACACACATCGAATTCGGTCGGGCCTCCGATCACGTTGGGTGCCAAGAAACACCGCGTGAACCCGAAAGGTATCGAGGTTAAGTAACCCACTCTTAGAACCTTTCCGCTGACAGTTACCGCGTGGATATAATCCTTCATTCGTACAATGCTCTCGAGTCAACTCAGGGTATGGCAAGCTGTCAAACCCTAACCGGTCGACTCACTTGGATCGGATGCTGCAGTATAATATCGAAAAACTCCTTTCCCGATATTATCGTCCGCCCTGGCCAAGGACTTTCGCGCATCCTTCCTAGAGCATTCTCTCTCATCGTACCAAGAGCGAATGATTCCTTATTGACACTCAATTCTCTTCGACGGTATTCCACTATACCCGATCTTTGGCTGTTTAGAGTCCCGTGGTTAGAGATTCATAAACCAAGGTCAAAGCACAGAAGTCCACCGACAAGGTGTCCTTGGTGTCTCAGGTCCGAGGACCATCCACGCAACTGCGACAATAGAATCAAGCTGATTGACAGTGAGGTACAATACCATCCAGCGATTCAGTCAGATCAGTTCAGTGAACTCATTTTCCAATGAGCACCAACAGAATCGCCTTAGTGTCTCCACACAAGTGACTATGAGATCAGTCACCCTCATCACATGAGCAGGAGTAATCTGGTCAACCAATTTTGCTAGACCTACAGGCAGACTAGGGATGCAAGTGGGAATCGATTGCCCAATTATCCAACCATTCATTAGCTTATAGCTTAGTTAACGAATAGTCTTTTTAAACTGATATGCATAGCAGATAAGGTAATGGATATGATTCTTTTTTACCGAATACATATGGTACACTAAGATCCGATTATCCGACCGATTGTTAGTTTATATGACCTTTAACACATAGCATTTCTAAACCAATAGCTTAACGGATGCAGTCATGGATCTACCTTAGATCAACATCAAATACGACCTTTTGCATCCATAAGGCAGACTACTTAAACCCGTTTTGTTTCTGCTACGAATCTCAAATTTATCGACCAATCCTACGACCAATTTTCTATGACATGTTTCAAGTCCCATTTCTGTTTAGCTAATTTTCCACTTTCGTCAACCAATCTTCCTTCCCTATTTTAGCACCAGAGAGACCCCTTCTTGCTTCCGATCTTCCAGTTGTGTAAACCCTTGATTCTAGGGATTCTTCAGGATCTTTTGGATTTAAAGATCTTCCCACAACCTTTCCCTCCATCAATCTTGCCTCTAGAAGGAGTTTCCCTAGCTTTGATAGAAGACCCCTCAAATTTTTGTAAACCATCAAAAACCGCCTAGGGTAAACTAATGGGCAAATTTGTCCTTAATTCAGAGAATTCCCTTGCCAAAAACACTTCCATATACATTCCTTAACCTTTCCCTCCTTCATTCTGTCTTCTGGAACACCTCTCTCTCAACTTTGCGCCATTCCAACTTTTGGAACCCTAGTCGCAGATCACTACATACCATGGCTCACACAAGACAACATGAGAAAAAGAAAGAGCAAGAAGAGGAAGAATAGAGATGGAAGAACTAAAAAAGGTGACTCTAGCAAGGCTTCTATAGAGTTTGATTCCATGTACTTTCAACAACACGTCAAGAGGTATTATTCAAAACCAAGTTTCTGCTGGAAGGTGTTATGAGAGGAAATGTGATTAATTTACTCCTTTTAGTTCTAAAGGCCCAAACATCAAACCATACATTGAGGCCTTACACTAGCCTATTGTTTGTAGCATCAAAGAACCCATCTATCCTATGCTAGCAAGATGTTTTATTCCAATCTAGTCAGTGTGGGTGATGTAGCACATAGTAATTTTGATACAGCAAATAGATTCCCATCGCTAAACAATTTTTAGCAAGGATCATTAAATGCCTTAGTGAAGGAACTAGACCTAAACAAAAGCATTTGTGGAGCATTATGGTAGCAAATCTGCTTATAAATCTTCATGCCACGAGAAATGAAATTATTTTAGCTAGTCAGTTATCCTTAGAGAAGACAATTCCCCATCACATCATATGCACAATCCTCATTCCTAAAAGTTGTCTTGGGAGGGATCCCCCTCCCATGAGGAATCAAACCCGATGAGAGGTTGGACTCCTTCCTATAGGTCATAGATTTACTAAATTGGCTATGGCTATTTTTGACCCTCTACACGCGAGAATTAGGAAAAGTCATCTTCTAGAAGGTTATAGATCTTGAAGCCCTCTTTCCAACACATCCTGCTATGCTAAAAAGTGAGTTTTCTACAAAGAGATATCAGCAAAATACCAAGATTGTGTCTTGAAGATTTGCGGATAGGATTTTACATGGGTAGTAGGTTTTGCTGATTGGGCTTTATAGACTAAACCCACTAAAAAGAGAAACCCTGGCCATCAACCTAGCCAGGTTTCTCTAGGCCACCCCCCCCCCGACTCTCTCTCCTCTGTGCACCCCCTCTCTAGGGGCCGGCCCTTTGCTTCCTCTAACTCTCCCTTCTCTGCCTCTATCTCCTGCAGAACAGAAGAAGAAGAAAGGAGAGAGCAAGAGGATCTCTGGGCAGAGGTTCACAAGGAGATCACATTCATCTCGTGAGCTTCATGTGAATACCACTGAAAGTCGTGCACTTGCACGGCTCATAGAATCACTGCAAGGAATCACCTGACCACGCTGTGGTTATTCAACCACAGGAGGTATTAATTTTATTTAAACCTCTTAGTTTTCTCACAAAACCAGATTAAGACAATACGGAGAGATCATGTTTTAATTTTGGTTGCATAATACTTATCCGTCATGCAATGCCTCCACTGATTCCTTGCATGCCAGATTGTCTGGTCCAATTCTAAGTGCTTACATGTCGTTTTGGCTTAGGGGTATGAGTGCATAGGTTTTAAAGAAGACTAAAGCTAGGTCTATCCGGGCCCATACCATTGACAGCCCTAAAGTATACAATCTATGCCTAAAATGGATCCGTGTCTGTTAAACTTATGTCCCCACAAGCTGTTTATCGAGGCATCTACTCAACAGAGATAGGTAATTACATACAAAGCATAAATTCCATAAGAGTAATACTTGCTGCAACCCTCCTAAATATTGAGCGTGTGGTCACTGCATCGCTTCAGAAAGAGTGCAACAAATCTTAAATATGGCACATTTTCTTATCGCCATCTGCTTATAGACAGCATGTGGTCACTGCATCGCTTTGGAGAGGGTGCAACAGACTTTAAATGTGGCATACCATTTGATCGGCAATCGGACGGTTGCAGCCACTGCATCACTTTGAAGATAGCATTGTAGACCTTAAATGTGGCATACAATCCAATCCATCGATCAGATGGCCGCTATACTACAATGCCCAAGGAGGCATTGCTGCAAATATCACTCAAAAAACCAAGCAATTGTAACATGGAGTTCAGAATAATTTATCTATTATCAGGTATGACTGCATGTGTAGAATAAATGGATGGCTTGAAGATTTGGTGATAACATGGAGCACAAATTATCAGGTAGGACTGGATGACTGGATGTTTATAATAGATGGATGGCTTGGAGATTTGGTGTCACGGCCAGACACAGGAATGGGGCTGCCATGCTTGATCACAGCTATCGTTTTGGAAATAAATACCAAATGCCGACTTAAGAATATCAGGTTGCAAGTCTGATTTACGTGTTCACATATGGTCATCAAAAAAAAATTACGTTAAGTAACAGCGCCATCAAAACGAATGCTGCTAGTAGCCCCACACTCAGACGGAACAAGAAAATATCAGGATGCATGATCGATAGATTAATCTCATCTTTACATCTGCTTAAACAAACTGTGCGGACGATTATGGACAAGCAACTGATAAGACAAAGGTATCCAAAAATAAAACGGAAGTTTCCACCTTGCATATAACTATACAAAATCATCCCTGCTCTGAAACCCGGACGTATGGCTCAAATAATTTGTCACTGGGGTTAGGATCATATTGCATTATTTCTGCAGCTCGTTCAAATTCCTCCCTCAGAATTTTAATGGTGTATTTGTCAACGACCCGACCAAGATCATGGGATAATTCAAAAGGATCCTCTATGCAAATCAAATGTCTGTCATTTCCAAATCGCCTAGTCCAGTTCTTTGATTGCTTGCTGCAAAAGACAGCTAGTTAATTGATGCCTAACAAAGTTGAAGAGCTAACCCACAAAAGAAAGGAATCCTTCAGTTGCAGAACATATCAACAAAGCAGGAAAGTATGCTTCTTCCACCTTTCATTTTGAAAGGATGGAGAACATCAAGTACATTAACAAAAACAATTGGAACTAGGAAAGTACATGCAAGGTTGCCAGTTAAAGTAAATGTTAGTATTATCTAGTGGAATGTATTAAATTATGACAGAACTGAAAATTACTAACAAACAATAACAAAGAGATGGGCGAGAAAGTTAAGAAATAACCGCAAACAATTTTTACATATTTCCAAGCAGACACCACAAACAAGGATAATACTGCCTTGGTTCTCAGGGTATTTTGTCCACTTCCATGTTATAATCATATCTAACGGAATATATTACATTTGTTGGTGCATAATATTTTGTCCACATTCCATGTTACAACCATATCTAACAGAATAGATCACATTTTGTTGATGCATAAACTGTTCTCAAAGAAGTATTTGCAGTATTTCCTTCCAAATATTCATGCAATTTCTTTTATGAGTACTGCTTATTTCTAGCCTGCTTAAATTTACATCTTAGGGTCCATTAATTTCATGTAAAACACTGTAAGATATCGGTTTTGAAATCACCAACTTCAAAGCAAGTGAAACTAAAGTCCCTGATTTTAAAATCACCAGTTAGTTTTGGTTACCCAAAATCACCAAATTTCAAACTCATGTTAGTTAGTTTTGGTTGCCCGAAATCACCAAATTTTGAACTCATATTTCAATGCCCTTCAGAATATGAGGGTAAAACATACCAAATTTTGAACTCATATTTCGATGCCCTCCAGAATGAGGGTAAAACTACCTTTTCAGATCATCCCTTCCCTAACCACAGAACACTCAGCTATTTACATCTAGGGTTCTCACTTTTCCTATTCTCAGTGTCTTACCTTCGCGCCACCGCCCCCAACCCCCTCTCGTTGAAGAATGCTGCTATTAGTGCAGGCCGCACCCTCACCACCATCCCCCCAAAGCCCACCAGGTGGTTTTCTGCCACCACCTCCTCTACAGTGCAGCAACATTGGCCTACACCATGCCTATCCCGATCGCCTCCCTCACGTCCACCCCATTCTCTACCCATGTTGATTCCTCAATCGCACGCCAATGCCTTCCTCTGCACCCTCTCGTAGGTTGTCAGTGACAACCTCTGCCAGTGTTAGTGGTTGGCTCGTAGACTAGGGGGGCCATCTGAGTCCGTACTACGATCAGATGATGGGAGCAGAGCATCTGACCATCAGACTTAAAGCCCAGCCACCACAGCCAGGTTCCTGGAGCTCTCTGCCATGGACGTAAAGTTGATGAGAGTATAGCATGAGCGGTAGTGGTAGCGGCAGAAGCTGGTAGGGGAACGCCAACGTTGAGGTCTTGGTGGGCAGCGTCCGCGCCGCAGATCTAGCAGAGGTGTAGCACCAAGGGAGGGCGGAACCTGCCCACTTCCCGAGGAACAAGAGACGACGATGGGAGGTGTGGCATTGCCCCAAACCCGATTTGCAAGCCCGATTGGAATTTCAGATCTTGCTCAAATCATTAGTTTGTTTACTCCATATTCAGGTCGGATTTGGATCATGAGTCATTCTAATTCAGATCATAGCAAACCCAATCTAAACCCACTCTGTTTACACCCTTAAATCAGCCACATCAATCAAGGATCACAACAATCAGCACCATTTGGTCAAATTATTCTCCAAAATATTCTATTGGAAGGGATCTTGCGGATTAATCTTACATCGCATTAGATAGTGTTGAGATATAAAATGAAGCTTTAGTCCTATATTGGCTGTTGAGAAGGAAACTGTGTGCTTAGAACGAAGCCACCATCCTCCTAAAAAGAGCCCTTTTCCTAACAAAAAGAGAGAACTATAAGGTCACCTCCATAGGCTAAAGTGGATAATACCTTATTAGCGAGAGACCACAATTCTCTCTCATAACATTGGAGTTGTATGTGAGAATCCCAGCCAATACGCACATGCTTCCCTTCTTAGGGGATCTTGTGAGACATAGAATGAAGCTTTAATCCTACATCAACTGTTGAGAAGGCAACCTTGTGGTTATAAAGGTGGTCCCCCACTTTCCTTCCAACAACGGCCATTTTCCCAACTAGAGGATAAAACCATGAGGCCACCTCTATTGGCCAAAGTAGACAATATCTCATTGAAGAGATCCTATAGTTCCTTCCCTCAACACTAATGTCATTCATGGAACTCCAGCCAATATGTAACTTGCCTCTCAGGAGGCTATGTTGAGGCATAGAATAGGGACTTTAGTCCTAGATTGGTTGTTAAGAAGGGCTACATTGTACTTTATGAAAAGGCCTCCTACCTTCCTCCCAACAAGAGCGCTTTTCCCAGTAAAAAGGCAAAATTATAAGGCCACTTTATGGGCCAAAGTAGATAATACCTCGTTGGAGAGAGCTTATGGTTTCTTTCTTCAACAAGACCACCTACTTTCCTCTCAACAAGAGCCCTTTTCCCAGTAAAAGGGCAAAATTATAAGGTCACTTTATGGGCCAAAGTAGATAATACCTCGCTGGAGAGAGCTTATGGTTTCTTCCTTCAACATTGATGTCGTTTTATGGAACCCCAGCCAATACATACATGCTTGCCTTCTCAAGAGCCTATGTTGAGGAATAGAAGGGGGGGCTTTAGTCCTATATTAGTTGTTAAGAAGGGCAACCTTGTACTTATAAAAAGGTCTCCTACCTTCCTCCTCATAAGGGTCTTTTTCCTAGCGAAAGGACAAAACTATAAGGTCACCCTCCATGGCTAAAGTGGACCATATGTTATTAGAAAGAGCTCAAGGTTCCTTCCTTCTGCGTCGTCTATGAGAACCCCAGCCAGTATGCAACTATGCATATGCTTGCCTTCCTAGGAGGTAGTGTTGAGGCATAGAATGGGGACTTTAGTTTTATATTGGTTGTTGGGAAGAACAACCTTGTGCTCATAAAGAAGGTCCCTCCACCTTCCTCCCAACAACTCTTTTCCTAGCAAAAGTACAATATCATGAGGCCACCTCTACGAGTCAAAGTGGACAATACTTTATTAAAGAGAGTCTATGGTTCCTCCTATCAGCATTGGTGTCGTCTATGGGAATCCTAGTCAATATGCACAGATTGCCTTCTTAGGGGACTATACTGAGACATAAAATGAGGTTTTAATCCTATATCAATTGTTGAGAAGGCAACCTTGTACCTATAAGGAAGGTCTCCCACCTTCCTCCAAACAGGGGCCCTTTTTCCAGCAAATGGACAAAATCATAAGGTAGCCTCCATGGGCCAAAGTGGACAATATCTTACTGGCGAGAGCCCACAATAGCATCATTTCATGTCAAAAATGAATTTGTTATCTTGGGTGACAATGAATTTATTCTCTTAGGTGCATCAGCCTTGGGTCTTAAATATCCAAGAGGCTAATTGGTTGGGTACTAAAGCTCCAGAATATGTTTAGAAAGTCCAAGAAATTGGCCCAACCCTCTAAGAAAACTACTTTGCTTTTTGTTAAGAACTGCTCTTCAAATTCCTCTCTTCCCTTCCCTTGAAGGTAGACATGGAAGCAAAAATGGCCAACTATTTGCAAACATATAACAACCAAGTTCTTTAAACAGGTAAAATGCCTTGGGCACCATTAGCAGTAGAGTGACTGGTTGACATCTTGGGAAATGTCAAAATTTCAGACACCATACAAATCAACTCATAGGCAGCTGGCACAAAGCAGTTGACCTATCTACAAGTATTCACTATGTACTTAACATGAAATTGATGGAAACTTCTATCACCGGTGACTTGGTTCCCTGTTATTTAAATGGCAACCTAGCATCGATTTAGCAAGGGAGGATGTTAAAGGAGAATACTACTTGTATCTCACCGTTCATAGTATGTTCCCGCTCCAGAGACGTGCTGCAGCAGCAGAGGGGGGGGGGGTGCTTTATTCAGATGGTAACAAGTGCAATGAAGAGGGTCCCCCACTGATGCATCTTAAGTCCATGCTTGTTCATAAATGAGATGTACATAATATATATAACACGAGATAATGTCAAAAACGAAACATGGTATGCAATCTCACGAATCTCGCCTTCTCGATAGGCTCCTGAGACAGTGCTGCATGAGGAGGAGGGCATGAAGACTGCCTACCTTAGGAGGGGGAAAAAGGAGGTGTAGATAATGGACCGGTAAAGGTTGAAGGATTGGCGATGACATAGCAGCGATGCATCCATCATGTAGTGATGAGAAGAGTGGCGAGTTGCACCGAAAACACAAGGCTGATGCACACTGGGAAAGCAAACCCCATTTTTTGTTCACCGTCTTTATATAGGGGCATTTGAATGAGGACTCATATCTTTTCTTTAAGCTGAAATGTATCTACATCACAAGTGAATTTTTGACTTCAGTCTATTTGAGAACTTGGATAAAAAGTCCTTGCATCCTGTGTTGTGTGATCGCTCCTCTTTCTATTCTAAGCTTAACATTTTATGGGCCAATTTTTTTGCAGAATAAAGCCTTGAATAGGCCCTGTTATTACGCTTATGCCTGCTATTCTAGTTTAATTGGAGGAATCCCTTCTTCAGGTAGGAATAAGTTGTTCTTAGAATAAGCAGAATAAGCCGTTCCAGCTAAATAGGCAGAACTGCTTATTCTCCTATTTTGACATATGCTAATAAGTGTATCAAACCTCTACCTTACTCCGGTAATCACCAATTCAGCATTACTCATTCCACAATCAAAGTGAACCTATATGATTAGTGTGTTTTACACTAAAATAAGCAATCCTATATTCAAAGTCCCATACAACCCACCTTCTGGGACTGGCCATAAATCAAGACAACAGTAAGTATAAAAGTGAGTTCTCTTAAGGAAGACAGCAGGATAAGAAAGATCTATATTAATGGCAGCCACTGGAAATGCAAGCACGAATAGGAGATAATCCATCCAAGACCACCACCTTTTAATGGTACCCAACATCCTGCAAGGCTAAGTGCACTCTTGTTGTTGCAAGATTACAAGTTATAGAAATTAGTTGAGGACAGACCCTATGTGAGAATTCTTTGTTTACAGGATGCACTAAAAATAAGGAAGACAAGATCGTATTTAGATAGTGAATGCTCAAAGCATATGATTGGTGATAAGTAGCGAGACAACTTGGAACTTAAAGTAGGAGGGAATGTTATTTTTGGCACGTAGCAAAGATGGACAAGTAACTGAAATAAGAGCAAATGAGTTGAAAAAGAGAAATACAGTAAAGAAAGTGTTTTATGTAGAAGGATTGGAACACAACCTGCTTAGCATAGGCCAACTATGTATTGAACATAATGTTCGAATCCAAACATTATATTATACATTACAGGTAATGAGGAGAGGTGAAGTTTGTTACCTGTAAGGCACATAAACATTTACATAGAGCACCAAGATGAGTTGGCTGATATCTATCGTATATGTATATGTGTATATGTATAAAATCCGCTACCAGAGTTCATCCACTAGAAGTAGACTGTATCAAAAACCGTTAGGCCTTAATCCTAGGATTTATGAAGCATAGGTTGGTGCACGAAGGTGGAGAAACCACCGTATGCCACCCGCTAGCGTGAAACACGGGACTGGCGCACGAAGGCAGAGAAACCACCCAGCACCCACTCGTGTGAAATGCAGGATGGTCCCACATTTCATGCGGGCGGGGTGGGGCATTCGCATGCCCTTAGCCATCCGATCATTTAATCAAATGACCCAAGTTTCCTTTTTTTTGTAATTTTTTTAATCCCTTTCATCTTCCATCAAGCATTACCCCCCATGAATTTTAGGTGTTGAAGGCACCACAACACTCTCATAAAATAGGATCCACTTCTAGTGGGTATAAACAGGGGAGTGTTGGCCCTCTCTCTCTCTCTCTGTCTCTGTGTGTGTGTGTGTGTGTGTGTGATTGCCACTGGTGGCAAAATAAGAACAGTGCCACCTTCACCAAAAACCAAGGTTCACAGAACTCCGGGACCAGGACCGGAACCGGTCAAAGCCGTTTCTGATTCAGAACCAATGAGAACCGGCCAGTTCAAACCTGATCAGGAACCACCAGTTCTGATACGGTTCTGCCTGATCCAAATTTGAACAGGCCGGTTCTACAAGCAATGCCAAAACATCCTAATTGAATTCTAATTTCTAATTGAAACCATTAAACCTTATAGAAAATAAGAAAACTATATACGTATAAAACATCATTCCATTCCAATATCTAAAACTCAGAGGCCAAAAAGTACTATATATGACACTACCTGGACCATCCATTTTGCAAACCATTGATGTGTAGGAAATAATCATTAGATGCAACTTATTAATAGTTTCTTAGCGGTGGATAGGATTTTACGGTTTGAATCTAATGCAACTAACTTTGTCGAATTTATTCTAATAAATCTCTCCTAAAAAATATTAAATTAAGTTCATGAGCCTAATTATTAGACTCAGTACATATCATTTACTCCATGCTGATTTAATATTAAAATTAAAGTTCATTTATCTAAAGGAATTAATCAGAAGAACGTGAAAGAATCAAATAGGCTTTTAAACAAATGCAATGTTTGACTTTACACAAATTCTAGATTAAGCTGTCATATTTTTTAATATAAAAATTAGAAATTGACAATAAGTATTATTATTATTATCATCTAATTGTAAGAGTTGTCAAAAGTAGCGTAGAAACAACTGCAGAAAATATCATATTGTTTCTTCAACTATGATTCTATATTAAGAGTTTATATTCATTCTAGTATTCACCAAGCTAATACTTGTCATATTCTATACTTTTCTTCTGAACTCTTTTCATATGTGTTCATCAGATTCTTTATTATAGAAAAATAAAAATGGACCATAAGTCATCACGGTTACCAACCATCATGAACATATCTCAGATCGTATCTTTTCATAACTAACATCTTATCATCATAAGTCGTATACATCGACCTGATAATCGTCGCAAATCATTCTTTAAGCGACTACTTGGCTATTGTAAAATATTCTTTAGTCAACTCCATGAACGTCATAAAATATTCCTTCCATGTGCCTCTATGGCTATAGTGGCCTATCCATTTCAAAAAGTTATAGGGATAACCACTTCACTAATAGTCATAAAGTGAATAAACAGGTCATCTACTGACCGTCCCCTAAACCTCCACATGTCCACTCTAAGGAGTTTCCGGATACTCTATCGAGTGAAGTGGGAAATAGGCCGACCTGGGGATGTGGTCTCTACACCCACATAGCTCATGCCCAATCATGAGTGCACTTCAAGTAGGGTCTCTACATCTTGTCTTCGGGAATGTCTCGAGTCTAGACCCTAACTCCGTAAACAAAGAGACGCTCTGTGCCCCGATAGCACAAATCATAAGAAGCAAAACTAAGGTCCGTACTCTAAGAAATAAATCGCAAAGTCTGTCCTATCAATGTAGCGGTGTTACTTCTTTAATATATATATATATATAGAGAGAGAGAGAGCACATGAAACACTTTTCATTGTAATGGTACATTTAGAAAATCATAATGATTTAAGTCATGAAATTATGGTCATAAGATCATAGTCTCAGAGTCATAATGCGTCAACATTTTGTATCATTGTCTTTCTTAGCTATGCATAATATATGGAGGAATACTAATCTGTGTAATTATGCTAAAGTTTGGCATTACTTCATCTTGTTCATATTTATTTCTATCTAAAATATCCCAGCAGTTAAGAAAATTGATACTAACAAGTCATTATTTTTAATATATGAAATCTTTCTATTCTTCACTAAAAAATAAAATAGACTACATGACAAATAGGAGTTTATTTTGGAAAATCTATCCAAGAGAAAATAGTTTCTTTAAGAAAATATTTTGACACAGCCCTTTTAAAGAAAGTATCTCATTTTTATAGAAAATCATTTTGGACATGATCTTTATTAAACATCGCTTCTGTTGAGCACGATAAGTACCAAAATATAGTGTCCAGAGCCTATAGTGATGCAACTTGTTGCATGCTATGATAGCTCGATCCTTATCATATAACATATGCCGAATTACATTTTGAATCCCATGGAGTACTTCTTCATCATTGGGCGCATTTTGAGTAGCAAAGCTATATTGGTATCTTCGGTTGAAGAAATGACCTAAAGAATTGAAAACAAAATTAATAAGGATATATAACTTATAGAAAATAAAATGACAAATAATATAGAATGACTTATTTTGTTACCTACCGCATGTAAGTCATGGTGGAGTATCCTATCCCATCTTGCATCTATGATATCCTACCATTTTTTGTATGTATTTTTGTTGACCTTGGCAATGTCTTCCTTCGCACAGTCCATAGCTTCATATAAATATCTCATTGTGGCCTTCTTATCACCATCCACCATCCTCAAAACCCGCACAAGAGGTTCAACTACGCTCAAAATCATCTTTATATCCTTCCAATACTCCCGGCTCTCAATCAAGTCCTCAACTTGCTTCCCTTCGTCTCTAGTGTCATGCTTCGCATGCCTTGTCATCCAATCCTACCATCCTTTCCTTGAAATCATCTGCTTCAAGGGACGCTTTTGTGACTGTATACTCTCCAAGAAAATGTACGTGGAGGCAAAACGAGTTATACCTTAAGACGTGGTAACTCCCTCTGTTCGGTGTGTTCACGCATCAACGTAAGCACATAGTTATAGTTGATCTCAGCAATTTTTACATCTTTCTCAATATCTTCTATCATCAAATCTAGGGAGTGAGCAGAGTAAGAAAGCGAATATAGATGTGGCCTCTTCTCCATTAACATATGGCCAACAGCTTTATATGAAGTTACATTATCTGTTACAACTTGTACTATCCGATCTTCTCCCACCTACTCCGCAATGTCATCAATTAACTTGAAAAGATATTCAACATTCATTACCTTTCTACTAGCATCGACGGACTTCCAAAATACAGTCTCAACTTGACAATATATAAGAAAGTTAATCATACTTCTTCTCGTTATTCCTATTCAAATAATGTTATAGATATTAGAGAATGTCTAAATTAACTAAAAAATATAATCAATTAATCTAAATATGTTAAAGTAATTCAAGGTACTCATCAGTCCAACCATCTGTCATTATTGTGTAGCCTCATTCATCCTAAATTCGCTCGAACAACTTGATACATTCTTGGAGATCACTTACCTCTTGAGGAAGGTAAGTGTTGTATATTTGGGGGTTGGTCTGAGAATACCCTTACCCATATCTCTAATAGTCTCAATCATGTCCTCTCAAATAAAGACCCTTTGCAGTATTGGCCAGTACACTGTTATAAACAAACCATCTCAAAACAACACGGCCAATCTTCTCCATGCATAACTTCAAATTCTTCATAGTAACTGTGATTGATGGTTGTTTATCCCTCCGTCTTATTATGAAAGCATCTATAGGACCCACTCTAGGGACATTGTTAGTCAAGTAATGAATTTCTTCCTCGTTAGACTCATGTCCGGACCCACTCCCTTGACCAACGTGTTGGCCAGTGCGTCTATACACATCCTCCTCAGCAAAAGATCTTTTACTTTCGTCCATAGCTCGACGTAAATCATCTTAAAAATAAAATAGATGATTCGAGACTAATTTAATTGAGATGAAGTGTAGATAACTAATTGAAAATTTTAAATCAAAGAAATGTATATATCTCACCTCGAGAAAAGTCTTCAAATGCAGTGTACCTCCTTCTGGTAGGGTCTATGTCTCCTTTCCGAGATCTATCTCCTGGAGGGTGAATATGAATACCTTGACCTGAGGGCCGTATCATTTCCTCCCTAATTTGGCCTCTCATCATTGATGTTTCTCCTCGTTCCATCTCTGTTTATCGTAGGTAATTTTTGAATTGATTTTTTACCTCTAGTGGTGCAGCAGTGCAAGCCTTCACTTCTTCTTTAACACCCCCAATATGTTGCTTTAGACGAAAGACTCCACCCGAAATAATCCGACCACAATAGTTGCATTTGACCTTCCATGAAGCCATGTCTACGACGGTGCAGTTGTTCCATCTCGGGTCACCACGAGAGGTGATAGACGTAACCTCATTATGCTATGAAGTGGACAACTTTAGAAAAAAAAAATTTAACAGGGAAAGAAAAAAATTACAAAGAGAGAAATTGTGAGAAATAAGAAAAAACAAAGAAAAAGAGAATGAGATATCATACCTTGAGAGAGAGTTAGAGACAATAAGAAAGAAAGCTACAGAGACAAAAAAAGGTTAGAGAGAAAAAAATAAAATGAGAGAAAAATAAATAGGTACAGAGAAAATGGTTAGAGAGAGAAATAAAATTAGAGAGAAAAAATAAAAGAGAAATTTAAAGATGAAAATGTTTGAGAGAGATATATATGTTAGAGAAAATAAAAAATAATATTAGAGAGACAAGTCCTTAGCGACCTCCAATTCCGAAAAGTCCAAGACATGAGACGGATCCTGGACATGCTTAATCAGCAAATAAACATGGAACATATCGTGCACTCCTACAAGACTGAGTAGCAAGGCTAGTTGATACGCCGTTTCTCCAATTTAAGCAAGAATGGGAAAAGGCCTAATATATCGCGAACTCAGCTTACCTCACTTTCCGAATCTCATCACACCCTTGGAGGGTGAAACTCGGAAGAACACGTGATCCCCAACTTCAAACTCGAATGGCGGCCTACGAATATCTGCATAACTCTTCTGCCTACTCTGGGCTACAGTCAACCTCTGTCGCACCACTCTGGCAACCTCTGTGCACTGTTGTACCATTTCTGGTCCTGCCATCTACCTTTCACCATTCTCAGACCAATTCACAAGAGATCGACAAAGCCACCCGTACAAGGCCTCATACGGTGCCATGCCGATACTAGAATGATAATTGTTATTATATGCAAACTCTATGGTAGACAAGTGATGCTCTTAAGAACCTCTCCAATCTAGGCAACAAGCCATGAGCATATCCTCCAGTATCTGAATGGTCCTTTCTGACTGTCCATCAATCTCAGAATGATAAGCCGAGTTGAAAGCTAACTGCATATCCAAGACTTTCTGAAAACTCCTCCAGAATCTAAAAGTAAATCTCGGATCCCGATCTAACACGATAAACCAAGGCACTCCATGCAAAGAGATGATTTAGTCTACAAATAACCTAACCAACTTACCGACTGACTAGTCCTTCCTAATAGCTAGAAAGTGAGCTGACTTGGTCAATCGATCAACAATAACCCAAATCGTGTCTCTCCTGTCGGGTAACATGGACAGTCCCATCACAAAGTCCATAATCACGTGTTCCCATTTCTACTCCGGGATCAGTAATGGCTGCAACAACCCTCCTGGTCTCTGATGTTCTACCTTAACCTACTGACAAGTCAGGCACCTTGTCACATACTCAGCTACGTCCTTCTTCATGTCAGGCTACCAAAAGTGCCTTCTCAAATAATGATACATCTTAGTCGTTCCAGGATGCACTGCATATCTAGAACGATGCGCCTCATCTAGAACACTCATGCGCATCTCTTCCTCAACTGGAACATAGAGTCTGCCTCTAAATCTAACCGTGCCATCATCCCACAACTCCACCTCTGATATTTGGAGAATCTGTGGTAACTCTGTGTCTACTCTCTGAGCCTCGATTACTACATAGTTCATTGTTGGCTTCACAGTCAAGCTGACCAGTACGGCTATGTCAGCCTCTCGAGGAATCTTAAAGGAAGATTCCACAACCTGGTCATACAATCTCCACTGCCAAATCATGAGATATGACATGACCGCCTTCCGGCTCAAGACGTCCGCCACTACGTTTGCCTTGCTCGGATGGTAAAAGAGATCAAGATCATAGTCCTTGATAAACTCCATCCACCGACGCTGTCATAAGTTTAGATCCCTCTGCGTTGATACATACTTCAGACTCTTATAATCAGTGAAGACCTGGAACCACCAAAACCAAATGGAAGTACTAAAACTGGAGTAGAAATGAGACTAGTCTTCAACTTAGTAAAGCTCCGCTCACACTCCTCGATCTATACAAAACGAACTCCCTTATGAGTCAACCTCGACAAGGGGGTCGCTATCGAAGAAAAATCATGGACTAACCGTCTGTAATACCCTGCTAACCCCAGGAAGCTCCTGATCTCAGTCACGGTCGTCGGTCTGCCCCAGTCCATCACTGCCTCAATCTTGGTCTGATCTACAGTAATGTCGTCACCAGAAATGACATGCCCCAGGAAATGTACCTTATCTAATCAGAATTTACACTTGCTAAACTTAACATACAGTTGGTGCTCTCTCAGAGCTTGCAACACCACCTGAAGATGTATGGCATACTCTTCCTCAGAAGAAGAATACACCAAAATATCATCTACAAACACCGCCACAAACTAATCTAGGTAGGCCCTGAAGATCCGGTTCATCAAATCCATAAAAGCCGCCGGAGCATTGGTCAAATTGAAAGGCATAACTAAAAACTCATAATGTCCGTACCGAGTCCTAAAAGTCGTCTTACTTACATCAGCCTTACGGATCCTCATCTGATAATACTCTGACCTCAAGTCAATCTTCGAGAATACCCTAGCAGACTGCAATTAATCCATCAGATCATCGATTCTCGGAAATGGGTACTTGTTCTTTACTGTTACCTGGTTCAACTGTCTATAATCAATGCACAGCCTTAGAGAACCATCTTTCTTCCTAACAAATAGAACTGAAGCACCCCACGGAGAAGTGCTGGGACGGATAGAACCTTTATCCAGAAATTCCTGCAACTACGCTTTCAACTCAGCGAATTCAGCTAGAGCCATCCGATACGAAACCTTAGACAAGGGCGTCGTACCTAATGCAACCTCAATAGTGAACTCAACCTCCCGCTGAGGAAGAAGGCCAGACAACTCCTCAAGAAACACATCAACAGAGTCAAAAACTACATGCACCTCCCAAGGACTGGAACCACTACTATCACCAGCTACAACTACTGAGGTAAGGAAAGCCTCACAGCCACCAACAAGTAACATCTGGGCCTTAAAAGCAAAAATACCTTAGAACCAGGAAGAGAGCCTAATACCATGGAAGTAGAAGGCCGGGATGCCCGAGATGGAGAAGCGCACTCTCTTCATGTGGCAGTCCACCTCGACATAATAAGCATCCAACCAGTCCATGCTCAAGATGACATCAAAGTCACGAATAGCAAGCACAACTAACTGGGCAGGTAACTGATGACCCTTAATGGTCAAGAGAACCTTACTCATATAGTTATAAGTCAACATGAAATCCCCAAAAGGAACCTCAACTATCAGTCCATCAAATATCTCATCAACGGGTCCAAAAAGAATATCTACAAACTGCTCATAAATAAAGGAATGCGAAGTCCCCGAATCAATTAACACATGGGCAGAGTTCCCAAAGACAGAAAGTGTTCCTTCTACCAGGTTAGACGTGCGAGCCTCCTTCCTGGTGATAGCGAGAACTCTCTCCTGGGTCATCGGCTTCTTCTGATCTCCCGATCCCTACTCCTGACCACGCCCCTGCAGGCAATACCTCGCCATTGGCCCTGCTGGTCACAAGTACAACACCTCCCAACAAATATGGGACACTGAGTCCTACCATGAGTACCACCACAATGACGACAAACCTCTGATAGTCTCTACATTGCCTCCTGCTGTGTGCTGGGTCCCGATTGACTCTGTTGCATCTGCCTGGGTCTGCTACTGCCACTGCTATCGCTGCTACCGCCACCACATCGAAAGAACCTCCTGATCTGGAGCCGAGTGAAGACGATCCTGATCCAGACAAATGTGTTGCTGCCATTGCTGTTGTCTTCTCCTTGCCGTATGCTGGCCCCTGAGTAGCCAGCCCCCTCTCCCGAGCCGACTGATCGTGCTGTGCCTCTATTGCTGCGGGACACTTAACCGTCGATACCAAGTCCGAACAACAATAGGACGCCACAAAACTCCTCAAGTTGGACCTCAGTCCGTCCACGAACCTCTCAGTCCGATGCTCCTCATCCTCTGAGATGAAGGGTACAAACCGTCCTAAATCGACGAACTTCATCTGGTACTCAGTTGGTAATCTTCAGTTCAGTGAAGTGCAGCCTTGGAGCCTCATTTCATCACATCCTACCCATGATTGTTTGGAAACACATATGTGGTGAATCTCAAGCATGGTTCGCAGGATTGGCTTGATCAAATTGGAATCAGGACAATCCAAAGGATAGGGGGGATCACTGGAATTGAGATCATCCATAATCAGGCAGAACTGCGGGGGATCGACCACAATCAAGAGGTTGGGATGGGATTAATCAGACCCTTTTTTTTTTTTTTTTTGAAAATAAAACTGGGCACTAATCAGACAATTACAACTGTTTTCTTAAAAAAAACACTTGCTTCTCCCTGATTTGGCCAGTTCAGGATGCTTTGAGCCAATCCAAGGACTGCAGAATCTGATCAGGTCTTGGAATCAGGAAGGCTTTATGTGATCTGGATTGGGATCGTCTTAGAATTGGCCTAGGATCGCCAATTTCAGACCAAATATAGCTCATTTCTATTTTTTTCCCTTTCCTGGTTGGATACCCCACCCCCCATAGTTGGATCGATATTGGCCCTATTTCAATTCGAATAAGCTAGAATTTGGATTGCTATCAGCCAATCCTGCAAACCACAGACTGAGTTCAGGATTGCCACCAGCTGATTGAACCTCCAGATCTAATTTTGGATTCCTTGATCTAAGGCGGTTAGAGGCTAGCCAGAAAACTAAAAGAGCTACTTCTCTAATAGAATAGAAACTTGTCCTGGACACTGACTGAAACTTTTAAAAGCAGTGTTTATATTACCATGTAGCATTTGGAGGTCTGAGATAGGGAAATCCACAGGCAGCATTGATAGAAGCATGTTGGAACGCCCAGAGCCCAGTGGATGGGTCATGGACCACACCTTTCAAATCTGGGGGCGCCCTTTTTTTTCCTCCCTGGATTTTTCTACCTTACACACCTTTTTAGCAGCACCCAAGCACCTTTTAGCAGCCTCCATCGGGATTGAAACCTGCAGTCATGTGGATATCTTGGAGACGAAAAGCCATTCCACCACACGCTGTTGCACAGCAATGAGAGGTTTGTGTGACATTGATAGAGGGAGTGACAAGTTTTCGCTACCATTCCCCTAAGGATACTAAGGGGTGGACTATTCTTGTAGGGTTACTAGGAGGGAACTATGGAACATGGGCGTTGCACGTATATTACTCTTGATCATAGATCTCTCTCCTCTTTTTCTGGGGAAGGGGTCATGCAATTTCTCTTTTCTTAGGGGCACAACTATCTCCATAACAAACTGTGGTAGTATCAGCACCATTAAAAGCAGGATGTGTAAATCAACCTTAGCAAAGCAGATCATTAAAGCAATACGGGGATTCCAGTTGGTAAATCAATCAAACTGCAGAATAAATGAAAAGGTAGTGGATATGTGCACTATTCAGTTCATGAACTAAATGCCTGTAAATAAAGTGCCTTTCAACACTATGCAGCAGAGTCCACCAAGCCACAGCAGCACAAGTAATTGTATACTATGGTAGTATTGATAGTATGTTTGTGTGAAGCATCAATGTCTGTCAACACATAGTGGACAGAGCAAACTGGTCAGTGCCAGACATAGGAAGACATGCTACATATAGATATCAACATATTAGCATGGATGGCAGTATCAGCCGATACTGATACGTATCAACCAATACGTATCGGTATCGGCAGTGACCGATACCAATACAGGGTACCCCGATACTGGCCCACCCAAATAAAATTGGAAGGAAAAAAAAGAACATGTTTCGGCCGGAACTCGCCGATATGGCCGATACTGATACCAATACATAACGGTATCGGTACCCACCACTACGGCTACCGATGCCTAGATTGTCATCCTTGCATATTAGCAAGTACTAAGTATATATATAGACATGAATATTATATATACATAGACACACGCACACATGTATACACATATGCATATAATCATAGTCAAAGACTAGATGTAACCATGGAATCTGGATCGGGTCGGGGGTCCGAATCGGACCCCGGCAATCCGGATTCGATCAGATTGGATCGACCAAATCGGATAGGCCGAGAATCGGCCGGAATCGGCCACCAAAAAAAAAGGGGAAATGCCCGGGATCAGATGGGATCGGACGGGATTGGCCAGGATCGGCCGGGATCAGCTGATCCCAGCAGATTCTGGCCAGTTCCCCGCTGATTTTGCATTCCATGGATGTAGCAGCTCATAAAGATATATGAATGGCAATGCCAGACTTGCGAAGACATGATACATATGTGAAGTGTCAATGTGGACACATTGTGTAAGAGCAAACTGGTCAATGCTAGACATGGAAAGACATAAGACATATAGATACATGCACGCGTGTACATATATACACATACATATAATCACGTCGAAGACTAGATGCAATAGCCCATAAAGATATTTGAATGCAACCTGAGTCATAAGCAAATGGACTCAACATGTCACATGCAACATGATGGCTTATATCAAGATGGAGAATTTCACAGTAAATCATCATCGCATCAGCAGCATGTAACAGAAGATATCCTGGCTAAAACACTAATCAGCAGCAGAATGTCAAAAAATTACAAAATTCACAAATATTTAACAGAATAAAGAGGACAGAATAAATAAATAATATGTTACCTCATAATACCGCCGGTGCGTACAGATATAACATCGTTGGCATAATCATGATGATATGCCCAGTAACTAAAGAATGCCCAAAGCAACTCTGCAATATTTTCCCTATTCTCAGAACCAAAGTCGCGAAGTCTTTCGACTTGATCAAAGAAAGCACATTCAATATCATCAACAGTTACAGCATATGTTGACTCCATTTCCTGACGAGAAACTGCAGCTGTGTTAAGGGGATGTAAATAATACCATAATCAATGAAGTTAAAATAGGAAATATAAAATTGGAGACAGCCATTTTGATGAATCTCCAGTTTTAGACACTAGTATTTCAACATCATTATCATCATCTAATTTCATATTTCAACATCATCATCATCATCACCATCGCCATCACCAACAGCAGCAGCAGACCCTTATCACATCATTTTGGAGTCAGCCATATGAATCATGTCCCACCATTGTAATATATCCAATGCCATATTTGTAGTTAAATTTAGGAACATCATTCTTGCTACGTCTGACCACCTCAATTTAGGCCCTCCCCAAGTTCTCCTACCCTCCCTCCTCCACCCAGATATGATTACACCTTCTAACCAATGTCTAACTTGGCTGCCAATGCATATGACTGAACCATCAAAGCCTATTTTCTAAGCTGTGTTAATTGGAGCTAAAAACTTAGGTCCCTATGGCTATGTTCATTCTGAATCTTATCCTTTCTTGTCTTTCCATACGTCCATCCCAGCATTCTCATCTCTGCTACACAATTTCTAGACTTGATCTATTAATTGGGCCACGCAGCTATATGATTTTTATCCGCCACATTAGGATTCACAACTTTATGTGTCTCCACATCCAATCACCACGTTGAGTCCCCCTACATAACGGAAGATAGGCTGGCCGACTTGAGTAGAAATTTACCATGGTCATGCCCAAATCAATGTCTTGGTCTATAAAATCCTGTAAAATGGATGATGTGGCATAATTTTATTATCTTCTACCTATTCTACTTATTTATTGTATGGAAATGCATCCATCCAGATGCATAATATCATAGGAGTGAAATAAGGAAGAACAAAGTTTAAATTGTATTAGTAACAAGATTTTGTATTGAAGAAGACTCATGACTTTGTGAGGAGAAATATTTTTTTTGAAAGTGGATGGTACCACGTATACATAATTAACGAAATCGTAACAAAGTACAAAAAGGCCCACCAGCCATGACCTATACAAAAGAACAAAGGGACTCATGCACCAAGATGGTGCCCCTTGTGAGAATAAACTATTAATCACAAGAAATGAGATAATCCCAGAAGATATGAGATAAACAAAAAAGCACTTATCATGATCAAATTTTACACTACTTGGATATTGAGCATTTAATATAAGAATTTAATCCTTCCCAAATAGTTGCAGTGATGAAAACTATAGATCCACCTTTTGTTCCTTTTATTTGATTCTTGCTCAAGCTGGGTGAGTAAAATTCTCATGTCTAGTTCCTTTAGGGGGTTGGATCCATAATCACCTATCCCAATAACAAAGAAACCTAACTTGAATGGTCTTGTATTAAGAGCTAAATTTGCTAAAGGGATGGAACATAATTATTACGGAGAGCTTGCATGGCCTAATGGCCTTTTTTAGATTTTTTTTTTTCAGTAGTTATTTTGGGTATTTTAGAATTTAACATAGGCTTAACAATCCTAGGATCCTTAATGATAGGTAAACCAACAAATCGACTTGCAACTTCTTTGGAAATATTACCCAAATGGTACCTCTTTCCCATGTTTCAAATACTTAGCACCAAGGAAGGGAGAGTTGGGAAACGAGCACAAATCGGCCTGATTTTAGACCAACCGAATCAGCTGATCTTGATCGATCCTGGCCCAATACAGTCTGGGCCTCCCATTTGTTTTTGAATTTGCTAGAAAAATACAAAAAATATGAAGAAAAAAAAAACAAAAATGTAAAAAAGGTTCTTATAATGACCGAGGACAATTTGAATGAGAAACAAAATAGGAAACTCTTACTAAGAGACCTATGTAATTACATTTATTGTAAGCTTGCATTGTGAGTGCTATATAAATGTTGTATGTAGCTGCATACATTTGTGTTGGTATTCCATCAGGAACCAGAGACACTCATTGCATTAGCATAGATGATCATCACCGACATACATCCTAAGATCTCAAGGACATGGTAAGATCTTCCTGAAAACTGGGAGGATGATGCATCTAAGTGTTCAGAATAACCATAATATCCTCCAGAGTAACCTGATGCATCAAAGAGCGGATGAACATAATACCCCATTAGGTATCCATAAGCCTCCTATGGAGCTTGAGATGATGCATCGAAATATTGTTCTTCAACATACTATTCTGATGTATCCCTTATGTTCCTCATAAACTCTTCTTTTATAGCTTTCTTATTCTATAGCCAGATGCTCCGATGCAGTATGAAGTTTGGGACGTCACCAAGATCTAGATGTCCTCCAATGTCGATACCTCTAGCTTGTTGCCTCCCCTTGCCCTCACCTCCTATTGATGTGCCTTTGGCTGGGTAGACTCAACTTATAATGCGATCCTCAAACTAAGTCTTCTAGGCCAAACCTACATAGTGGCATCCACCTATCACCAGAAGTTCAAGTTGCCCACTCGAAATAGTGTTAAGGAGGCCAGGGAAATCAAGCTGAGGCACAACATTGTGACGTGGTATACACCGAAGGAAAGAAAGCAATCAAGTCCCTTAGCATCAACATCATGCCCAACCAGGCGATGAGCAGCATGCCCCAACAGCGGACCTAGTTAGCAATCGAGGACACCAACCGATGCTTGAAAATCAGCTCTTGGTTGTTACTTCAAGCAACAAAGCGGCTACAGAAGTTCCTCTCAGAGAATACCAATGTTTTTACTTGGTTAGTGATCAAGTGTTAAATTGATCATTTAAGGGCAATCATACGCATCATACTCACGTTTTTATCTGTAAAATAGCATGAAATGATAGATAATTGCGTACCAAGTCCAACGGTACCAATTTCGTCAAATTCTGACTTAAAAACATCGTCATTTCATGTGATTAATAGAGTATAGCGCATTTGCGATTTTTCGACAAAACCGAGATGAAATAAATAAATATAATGATTTTTTAAATGATAATATGCTAAATTTATATTTATTCTATGTGAACAGGACATGCCGATGATGCAGTGCAGTTGGTGGAATTTCCGAAAATTTGGGGGAGGTCTAGGATTCGAATCTCAATAAATTCAACTTCATTTTGTCAAAAAGATTAAAGCAGACGTAAAAATGTCATTTGATGTCCTAATATTGTCCTAATTCTTGCCCAAAGAACCCAAGAAAGACCAGCCACCTTCCCTTCCCCCGCTTTCTTTTTTTAAAAAAAAAAACCTTCCTTCCTGTCTCTTTAAAAAAAATCCTCACGAACCCAATTCTCTCTGTTTCCTTCTCTCCTCTATGTTTCCTTCTCTCCTCTCTGTTTCCTTTTCTCTGTCTCTCCCTCTTTCCCTCCGCACACCTTCCTCTCTCTTTCCCACGTCTCTCTTCCTCTCTATATTATTCACCCGCCTCCTCTCTCTCTTTTTCCTACGGTTTCTCCTTCTCCTTCTTCCTCTCCGTTTCCCAGTTTCCCGCAGTCTCTTCTTGCCATCCCTCTTCCTCCCAGCCGCAATCTCCTTCTTCCTCTCCAGTTTTTCAAGAACCCTTTCTCTCTCCTTCGCTCTCTCCCCACAGACTCCCTCTCTCTCTTCTCTTCCTCCCTCTCTCTCCGGTTTCTTTTTCTCTCTCTCCGTTTTCTCCTCCTCCTCTCAGCCTCTCCTTGCCATCCCCTTCTCTCTCCCACGCCTCTCTCTCTCGGTCTCTCCCAGCACTCTCTCCTTCTCTCCTCCTCCGGCTCTCTCTATCTCTTCTCTCTCTCGCCAGCTCCTCGCACTGCACCGCCCGTGCATCCGGTGAAGCCCGGCGTTCACGGCGCCTGAAGCCGGCCCCCCACCCGCGTTGCACCTCCAGCGCTCCAGCGCACGCCTGCAAGCTTCCCAAGCACCAGCGAGCACCAGCACCTAGCCGCTACGCGCATGCATGCATGCCTCCACATCCCTCCAGAGCGTACGCCAGCAAGTCCCCACGCGCTGCACCTCCACCAGCCAGCAAGCCCTCCACGCGCTCCGGTGAAGCCCACTGCATGCATAGCTTCCACGCGTAGCCAACGGCCGGACCATTGCGCCGCCTCTCTTTCCAGCCGGTCCACTGAGCCAGCGCCCCCACAAGGAACCAGCAGAGGCCGCTGCTTTGCTTTCCTATTTCCACTAGTATAGTATTGGTTTAATTGTTTAGGATTAGTTATTTAGTATTTGATGTTTAGTTATTTAGTTTAAGAATATTAAACCATAAATTTTGTAATTTGATTCATGATTTTTAGATAATTAATGATTTACACATAGTTAAATTACGGTGTCTTTGTTATATTTTTTTTAGTTGTGCTTATTCTCCATATGTGATTGTGCTTAATTTTTTTTTTTTTTTTAAAAAGGGATTCGTTTAGTTTAGGTAACATTAGTCAATTGAGTTCTAGTTTAAATAAGTAATTAGTTCACTCAAATTCTCACCTATTTTTAGATAACTAAGATTCACAAGGTTTTCAAAATTAAGATCTTATTCCCTGTGGATCGACTCAGACTCACCATTATTCATTTTCAAAATCTAATTTACATGAGTCGAATAAATTTAGATTGAACATTCTTATGAGTGTTTAACGACACACAATTTGGAACGATCAATTTTTGGCGCCGTTGCCTGGGACTTAGATTTTTAATTTTGATTATCTTGGATTTAGTGTAATTAATCTTTAGCTAACCTTATTTTTTTTATTTTTGCAGGTATATTGAAAAAAAAAAAAAAGGGAAAGCGAAATCATGGTAAATGTGTTCCAACTTTCTATGTTTCAATTTCCTTACTTTAGTTAGTTTCAATTTTTGTAATTTCTAAGTTAGATAGGTTTCCATTAACTAAAAAAAGAAACAAAAGAAGAACATCTAAATTTAAAAATCTTCATTTCCATATTAGAAACCTTCCATGCTAGGCATTCATCATTCTAGGAAAGCATGAGCTAGTTTCCTTTCACAGTTATTTCAAAAAATTGTTGAAGATCACGGGGGAAAGATACGTGTTTCAATTTTAGCAAGTCATTCATGATTGCATCAACACACACTGCATTGATTTGCTTATTGCCTTGTATTGCATTCAAAAAGACTTTAAGGGCAACAACTTTAACCACATAAGGTAGGGATTTGATCACCCTTCCTTAGCCCACAAATCACCTTCCTTAATTGGCATTTCCTAATCCAATTAAAAGCAAGTCGAAAGAGAATCTAAGGTTTACACCGTGAGTGATTTAAATTTCGGGTTGCCTCCATTTTTGGCAACGGTGTCTAGGCTAGAGGTTAAAAAGGTAAACATCTAAGCGGGAAAGTGGTTCTCTAATTAGGTCCCTACGAAAGTAGGGGGAGCCTCCCACTACCCCACCTCTTACCTGGCTGTTGATTGATTGTGGTTGTGACTTGAGATAGACTCCATTCACCTTGTAAGAAAATTCACATAGAGAGTTTAGGTTAACATTAGATCATTAGGATAAATTGTTTGTCAAAATTGTTTACATTTAAAAAAAAAAAAACAAGAAATAGAAAACAAAATTCAAATCCATCCTCTCTCTCTCAGTCCTAGTGTATGCAAGGTAGGAGATCTCAAAACCCTAACCTTTTAAGACCATTTGCTGAAATAAAGAGAATCCTACATCAAAGAAATCCACCAAAAGATCGAATGGCTGATAATCAGGACCCACCAAAACAAATGAAAGACTATTTCATTCCAAATCGATATCAACCTTCATCCTGTATTCATCTTCCTCAGAATCCAGCCAATCAATATGAAATTAAATCTAGCACCATTCAGATGCTCTCATCCTTTTATGGGAATACTAATGAAGATCCTTATAAGCATCTGGATGAATTTCTAGAAATCTGTTCCACGGTGAAGATCTAGAATTTCACCGATGATGGCCTTAAGTCGACCTTATTTCCCTTTTCATTAAAAGATAAGGCTAAATATTGGTTGGGGACTATAGGAAGGCCCATTAAGACATGGGAAGAAATGCAGAAAGAATTTCTCAAGAAGTTCTATCTCATAAGGCGGACCAATACCATGAGAAGGGCCATCACGAGTTTTACCCAAACTCCCGAAGAATTGATCCATGAATCTTGAGAAAGACTGAAAGAATTGCTTAGGAAATGCCCTCATCATGGACTTTCAAAATGGCAAATTGTCCAAGCATTCTATGAAGGATTGTCTGAATAGTTCAGACAGATGGTAGATGCCTTATGTGGAGGGGCATTTATGATGAAAAATGAAGATGAGGCCTATGATCTTTTTGAGATGTTAAGTGAAAATTCCATCAATCATGCCTCATTATCATCTTATGAGAGGTCTGTTGGGCCATCTAAACGGACTGGAATGTATGAACTTAAGGCCCGTGGAGAGCCCGAATCCAGAATGGACATAAATCTGATTAATCAGAAATTGGATAAGGTAAACATCTTGCTCCAGAAATTAGACCAACTCTTGACCTTAAACAAGCAAGAGCCTACTTACCCAACACAATCTAGTCCATATGAAGGTCCATCTTCTGCCAATCATGATATTTGTGCCTTATGCGCAAGTCCAACCCATCAAGTGAATGAATGCCCAACTGCAGCCCAACTTCCACCATTCATTCAGGAACAAGTTCAGGCTGCCCAGGGATTCTCCAGACCCAATAATGATCCATTCTCAAATACTTACAATCCTGGCTAGAGAAACCATCCTAATTTTTCTTGGAAGAATCAGCAGGCCCCATTACCAATGTCCAATCCTCCCTTGCATCAAGCCCAAAAGTCACAGAATTCATTTCAACATCAATCTAATTTCTATAGAAATGTTCAGGCTAGGGGATCTCAGGCCCAATTCTCTCAACCGGCCCATTATCAATCATTCCAATCAGGTCAACCGGCCCACTACCACTCATTCCAATCAGGACAACCAACCCAATCATTCCAATCATGACAACCAACCCAATACCATCCTCCACCCACTTACCAACAACATCCTCAGCTCAACTTTGATGACAAATTCACTCAACTCCAACAACTGATTTTGACCCAGCAACATTCCATTTCTAAGTTGGAAAGTCAAATGGACCAACTAACTGAGGCTACGATGAGAAGAGAAGTGGGTCAACTTCCTAATCAACCCATTGTCAATCCAAGGAATCAACCTCCGGATTTTCCACAGCAATCGGGCATTTTACCTCAGCCTGGCCCATTACCACAACCTAAAGGGCCGCAATTTGAGAATGCTAAAGCCATTTCAGCCCTTAGGAGTGGAAAAAGTTTAGAAAATCTACATACAAATCAAGAGTTAGCCAAAGGTTCCACTGATGGGCCTCATGGAATTGAAAGTGAGAGTGAGGTTGAACCCAACATGGAAAAGTTGGAGGAGGACCCGAAAGGGAAAGAGAAGATAGATGAAGGGCCAAGTTCTTATCAACCTAGGGTGCCATTTCCTAATACTTTGCTAGCTAAGCCCAATACCAGGAAGAAACTGGCCCAAAATGAGGAGTTGTTGGATTTATTCAAACAAGTCCAGATTAATATTCCACTCCTCGATGCCATCAAGCATGTGCCAGCTTATGTTAAGTTTCTCAATGAATTATGTACTCCACGAAGAGAATCTAGAATGGCACCCGAAAATGTTCAACTTTCAGAAGATGTAAGTGCGATTGTGATGAATCACCTACCCAAGAAGTTGAAGGATCCTGGAGCACCGTTGATCTCATGTGACTTAAGTGGAGTTACATTTGATAGAGCTTTATTGGATTTAGGTGCTAGTGTGAACCTCTTGCCAACAGCCATTTATGAGAAATTTGATATTGGGGAATGAAAACCCACACCCATCATCTTGCAGTTGGCTGATAGGTCTGTGAAGACTCCACGGGAATTAATTGAGGATGTCATTGCGAAGGTTCATGATTGTTATTTTCCCGTGGATTTTCTTATTCTGGATATAACATTACCTGAGGAACACATTCACACCCCGATCATCCTAGGACGTCCATTCTTAGTTACTGTCAAAGTTAATATAAATTGTGAAACTAACATAATGGACATTTCATTTGGGGGTCAAAAGGTCAAGATTAATGTCTTCAAAGCTTCTCAATACCCAGATCATGAAAAAGAATGTCATACTATTGATATCTTGGATAATCTGGTTGAAGAAAATGAGATGTTCACATATGACCTTTTAGAGGAAGCCAATACTTTAAAGGACTCTCCTGGCCCATTAACATCTTGGCCCAAGGTTGAACCTTTACCAGCCTTACAATCTGAGCCCGTTTTGCCATCCTTAGAGGACCCTCCTGAGCTTGAACTCAAACCATTACCTGAGTCTCTCAAGTATATCTTTTTGGGCCCAGACCAAACTCTCCCGGTCATCATTGCGGCAAATCTCACATCACCGCAGGAGGCCCAATTAACCGAGGTCCTCAAAGACCACAAGGGTGCCATTGGATGGTCGGTGGCTGATTTAAAGGGAATTAGCCCGTCCATTTGCATGCATCACATCTATATGGAAGAGAATTCTAAGGCTAATCGGGAGATGCAAAGGCGGCTTAATCCCAATATGAAAGAAGTGGTAAAGAAGGAAGTTGTGAAATAACTGGATGCGGGTATCATTTACCCCATATCGGATAGTAAATAGGTCAACCCAACCCAAGTAGTACCCAAGAAATCTGGATTAACGGTTATCAAGAATGATCATGGAGAAGAGGTACCCACTAGGCTCACCACGGGATGGAGAGTGTGCATTGATTACCGAAAGCTGAATCTCATGACTAAGAAGGATCACTTTCCACTCCCATTCATGGATCAGATTCTGAAAAAGTTATCGGGCCAGAAGTACTTTTGCTTCTTAGATGGGTACTCTGGGTACAATCAAGTGGCTATTTACCCGGAAGATCAAGAAAAAACCACATTTACCTGCTCTTATGGCACGTTTGCTTTTAGGAGGATGACATTTGGATTATGCAATGCACCAGCCACATTTCAACGGTGCATGATGGCTATATTCTCCGATATGGTGGGAGAATTCCTCGAAGTTTTCATGGATGATTTCTCAATCTTCAGGTATTCTTTTGAAAATTACTTGGAAAATCTTAAACAAGTGCTAGCCAGATGCATTGACACCAATCTGATACTTAGCTGGGAAAAGAGCCATTTTATGGTTCGAGAGGGCATTGTTCTAGGCCACATTGTGTCTGAAAGGGGGATAGAGGTAGATAAAGTTAAGATCGATCTCATATCCAATCTTCCTCCTCCTACCTCGGTCAGACAGATCCGTTCATTCCTTGGCCATGCCGATTTCTATCGCCGGCTTATCCACAATTTCTCTTAAATTGCCCGGCCTCTAACTCTTCTCCTAGCTAAGGATGTCCCTTTCCAAATGGATGAATCTTGCACCAAGGCATTCAATTCTCTGAAGGAATCTTTGACCAAAGCTCCGATTCTTCAATCTCCAGATTGGTCTTTGCCCTTCGAAATCATGTGCGATGCCTCTGATTATGCTATCGGTACGGTTTTGGGACAAAGAATCAACAAGTGTCCCATGGTGATCTATTATGCAAGTTGCACCCTTGCAGATGCTCAAATGAATTATACCACCATAGAAAAGGAATTATTAGTTGTGGTTTTTGCCCTAGAAAAATTCAAATCTTATCTTTTAGGGGCAAAAGTCATAATCTATTCTGATTACTCAGCTCTGAAATACATGTTGACCAAGAAGGATGCAAAGCCTAGACTTATTAGATGGATCTTACTCCTTCAGGAATTTGATTTGGAAATTCGAGATAAGAAGGGTTCTGAGAATGTAGTAGCTGACCACCTATCCCGAATTCTGATCTCCGAAAGTACACCAATTACTGATTCCTTTCCTAATGAGCATCTTCTAGCCATTTCTCACACTGTTGCACCTTGGTATGCTCATATTGTCAATTACAAGGTGATTAATCAGCTTCCGGAAGGATGGACTAAAAGTGAGAAGGACAGATTCTTTTCCCAGGAAAAGTATTATTTCTGGGAGGATCCTGAATTATTCAAATTCTGTCCTGATCAAATCATTAGGCGATATGTTCCTGAAGAAGAACAACATAGTGTTCTCAACTTCTGCCATAATCTGACTTGTGGGGGCCATTTCTCAAGAAAGAAAACTACAACCAAGGTTCTGCAAAGTGATTTTTACTGGCCCACACTTTTCAAAGATGCCCATGAATTTAGCAAAACTTGCCTCCGATGTCAGGCTGTAGGAAATATGGCGAAAATGGATATGATTCCACTCAACCCAATCTTAGTGATTGAAGTCTTTGATGTTTGGGGAATTGACTTTATGGGACCTTTTCCACCTTCTTTTAGACATACATATATATTCGTAGCGGTGGATTATGTCTCTAAGTGGATTGAAGCAATAGCCACTCGAACTAATGATCATAAAGTGGTCATTAAATTCGTTCAGAAGAATATCTTTTCTCGGTTCGGGTGGCCTAAAGCTATCATAAGTGATGGAGGAACGCATTTCACGAATTACCAATTTCGAGCTTTGCTTAAGAAATATGGGATTAATCACAAAGTAGTTACCCCTTATCATCCCCAAACCAGTGGCCAAGTAGAAGTTTCCAATAGAGAGATTAAGAATATTCTGCAAAAGTCCGTTAGGCCCGATAGAAAAGATTGGTCTGAAAGATTGGATGATGCCTTATGGGCCTATCGGACCGCTTACAAAACTCCTATTGGCATGTCTCCTTAACGCCTGATTTTTAGAAAAGCGTGCCACCTTCCGGTGGAATTGGAACATAGGGCTTATTGGGCAATTAAACGAGTCAATCTGGACCTAGCCCAAGCTGATTCCCACCGAACCTTACAACTGAGTAAGCTAGAAGAGCTGCGCAACGAGGCCTATGAAAATTCAAAGATTTATAAAGCCAAAACTAAAACTTTCCATCATAAACATATTGTGAGAAAATCCTTTCTTCCAAATCAGAAAGTTTGGCTATTTAACTCTAAACTTCGCCTATTTCCTGGAAAACTGAAGTCCAGATGGGATGGACCATTCGTGGTCGTTAAAGCCTTCGATCATAGAGCTGTTAAAATTCTGAATCCAAAAAGTGGGAACACTTTCACCGTTAATGGTCAACGGTTGAAACTATTCATTGAAAATCTTCAAAATGCATCACCTTAATCCATAGAACTGAGTGATCCACAATAACTAAACTTCCGTCTGGCTGAAGACGATAAACTTAGTGCTTGTTGGGAGGCAACCTAATATTTTACTTCAGTTTTTGTATTTCTTTTCCTTTTAGGTTCCTAAGCAGCAGTCGCCTTTGGTATGTCGCAGCCTCTTCATCACAGGTTGTTTCTCTCCTTCACAAGTCTCTTCTGGCTGACATGTTTTTCATATCTTTTATACCATTAAGGACAATATCAATCAAGTTGGAGGGTGGGACAATCAATTTGATATGCATTTTTTGAAAATCTTTTGAAGAAAACTGATATCTGTCACTGAAACATGGTCCAAATTTTAAATTTTCTTTCAAAAACTTCTTTTCACATCCTATGAAAATTACATGAAAATCATGTTTCATTAAGTAAATCTTAAACAAATCAGTTTTTGTTAGTCACATTGGTCAAAGAGCCTTCAAAGTTTAAATATCCCACTTCACAAAAATCCACGGCAGGATAATTTTCACACACACACGGCAACTTAGAATAAATGAAAGATCTTAAAAGTATAGAATTGTTGGAATTAACCTTAAGGATAAGACTACTTATTCTAACTTTTCTTTTTAGGTTGAACGAAAAGAATGTGTAGGATTCGTAATAGGAGACTGTCCCACTCAGCACTCTAAAAGAGGCGGTCATTTAAAATAGACAGCTGTAAACACTAAAGGCAATAGAAGGCGTTAAAAAGAGCTAAATGAAGATATGTGGCAAAAAGTACGTACCTCCCCTCAGGCAATTCAAAGAGAGTGGCAAAAAGTACGCACTCTCAAAAGTAAAAGTACAATAAAATGAAAAAGCCACGCTAAAAAGTCCATCGTACCAGAAACATGACCAAGTCGTAAAAAGTGTTGAGTCGGGGCGGGAACTGAAAAACGATCCTCGCTGACTGATCGGGAAATCTTTCTCTTCTCCTCCCCAGGTAGTCTTATCTAAAGGGTAGTAAAGGCAAGAATATACCAGAAAGGTCGGAAACGAGTTCTAAGCGTGTCAATTTTCATGCACAATCACCTGTCGTGAATCAAAATATTGTGGGATATGAAAACTTTAGCTTAACCAATCGGCTACCACTTAAATTGTTTGTGATAGATACTACAAATGAAGCATGATAATTCATTGTTTGTCCTAACTTTTCCTTATTTGCATTGCTAAGGGACTAGCAATGAGTAAGTTGGAGGGTATGATAAAGTGTTAAATTGATCATTTAAGGGCAATCATACGCATCATACTCACGTTTTTATCTGTAAAATAGCATGAAATGATAGATAATTGCGTACCAAGTCCAACAGTACCAATTTCGTCAAATTCTGACTTAAAAACATCGTCATTTCATGTGATTAATGGAGTATAGCGCATTTGCGATTTTTCGACAAAACCGAGATGAAATAAATAAATATAATGATTTTTTTAATGATAATATGTTAAATTTATATTTATTCTATGTGAACAGGACATGCCGATGATGCAGTGCAGTTGGTGGACTTTCCGAAAATTTGGGGGAGGTCTAGGGTTCGAATCTCAATAAATTCAACTTCATTTTGTCAAAACGATTAAAGCAGGGGTAAAAATGTCACTTGATGTCCTAATATTGTCCTAATTCTTGCCCAAAGAACCCAAGAAAGACCAGCCACCTTCCCATCCCCCGCTTTCTTTTTTTAAAAAAAAAAAACCTTCCTTCCCGTCTCTTTAAAAAAAATCATCATGAACCCAATTCTCTCTGTTTCCTTCTCTCCTCTCTGTTTCCTTTTCTCTGTCTCTCCCTCTTTCCCTCCGCACACCTTCCTCTCTCTTTCCCACGTCTCTCTTCCTCTCTATATTATTCACCCGCCTCCTCTCTCTCTTTTTCCTACGGTTTCTCCTTCTCCTTCTTCCTCTCCGTTTCCCAGTTTCCCGCAGTCTCTCCTTGCCATCCCTCTCTTCCTCCCAGCCGCAATCTCCTTCTTCCTCTCCGGTTTTCCAAGAACCCTTCCTCTCTCCTTCGCTCTCTCCCGGCAGACTCCCTCTCTCTCTTCTCTTCCTCCCTCTCTCTCCGGTTTCGTTTTCTCTCTCCGTTTTCTCCTCCTCCTCTCAGCCTCTCCTTGCCATCCCCTTCTCTCTCCCACGCCTCTCTCTCTCGGTCTCTCCCAGCACTCTCTCCTTCTCTCCTCCTCCGGCTCTCTCTATCTCTTCTCTCTCTCGTCAGCTCCTCGCACCGCACCGCCCGTGCATCCGGTGAAGCCCGGCGTTCACGGCGCCTGAAGCCGGCCCCCCACCCGCGCTGCACCTCCAGCGCTCCAGCGCACGCCTGCAAGCTTCCCAAGCACCAGCGAGCACCAGCACCTAGCCGCTACGCGCATGCATGCATGCCTCCACGTCCCTCCAACGCGCACGCCAACAAATCCCCACGCGCTGCACCTCCACCAGCCAGCAAGCCCTCCACGCGCTCCGGTGAAGCCCACTGCATGCATAGCTTCCACGTGTAGCCAGCGGCCGGACCACTGCGCCGCCTCTCTTTCCAGCCGGTCCACTGAGCCAGAGCCCCCACAAGGAACCAGCAGAGGCCGCTGCTTTGCTTTCCTATTTCCACTAGTATAGTATTGGTTTAATTGTTTAGGATTAGTTATTTAGTATTTGATGTTTAGTTATTTAGTTTAAGGATATTAAACCATAAATTTTGTAATTTGATTCATGATTTTTAGATAATTAATGATTTACACATAGTTAAATTACGGTGTCTTTGTTATATTTTTTTTAGTTGTGCTTATTCTCCATATGTGATTGTGTTTAATTTTATTTTTAAAAAAAAAGGGATTTGTTTAGTTTAGGTAACATTAGTTAATTGAGTTCTAGTTTAAATAAGTAATTAGTTCACTCAAATTCTCACCTATTTTTAGATAACTAAGATTCACAAGGTTTTCAAAATTAAGATCTTATTTCCTGTGGATCGACTCGGACTCACCATTATTCATTTTCAAAATCTAATTTATATGAGCCGAATAAATTTAGATTGAACGTTCTTATGAGTGTTTAACGACACACAATTTGGAACGATCAGTTAGCTTCTGATATGATGAGGATCGATCTGAAAGTTGTAGTATGTTAACTCTATAGTGACCCCAATTATCCCCCTGTGAAGCTGAAGCACAAAGCCTCTAACCTTCAGAGGAGGATGGTGATCCGAGAGGAAGTGAAGGAGGAATTGGCAAGTAGATACCTCCGAGAAGCTCATCACCCCAAATGGCTGGCTAATGTGATGCTGGTACCTAAGAAGGATGGCCGATGGAGGATGTGTTGACTTCAGCTGAAGAAAGCCTGTCCAATGGACAGCTTTTGCTGCCTCAGATAGACCAACCAGTAGATCTCACGTCTGAGTATAAGCTGCTCAAATTTCTTGATGCCTACTCAAGATACCATCTGGTAAGGACACAACTGGAGGACAAAAACAAAACCAGCTTCACCTCTAATTTCAGCCTGTATTCCTACACCTAAATGTCATTCGATTTTAAAAAAAAGTGGCACCACCTAGCACCAACTTGTAAACAAGATGTTCAAGGATCAACTAGAACATAACATGGAAGTACATGTGGAATATGTTGGTCAAACACAAAAAGGCAGATGACCATCCAGCCAACTTGGCCGAAATATTTGCTCCTTTGTGAAGTTACTATATGAAGCCATATCCAAACAAATGTGCCCTCAAAGTTGGCTCTGGAAAGTTCTTGTACTCCCTCGTCACTCAATGTGGAACTGAGACCAACCCAGAAAACATCCAGGCCATCCTAGACATGAAGTCCCCAAGTATTATCAAGGACGTCCAGCACCTCAGCAGGTGCATAGCCACCTTGGTCACTTCATGTCGCAGTCGGCTGACCATTGGTTTCCATTCCTCAAGGCCCTCCGGAAGGCAGAGGGGTTCTGTTGGACAGCTGATTACTAGCAAGTCCTCGAGCAGCTAGAGTACCTGGCGATAGTCCTAGCTCCAAACTAGTACTAGGTGAAACTTTGTTTGTTTATCTGGCTGCTTCAAGCACAACAGTGAGCTCCTTCCTCGTATATGAGCAATGAGTATAAAAACCCATGCACTATGCTAGCAAAGCAGTATTGGGTGTCGAGCTCACCCCACCGAGCTTGACTATCAAGAAGCTAGCATTGGCACTGGTGACTACGGCCCAAAAGTTGCACCCATACTTCCAGAAGCAGCTTGTCCAAGTACTTACAGATCAACCCTTGAAGCATATCTTATAGAAACAAGAGTTGTTAGGTCGACTCGTCAAGTGGACCATGGAGTTTTAGTGAGTTCGATCTCAGTTTTTGCCCCCAAACTGCCATCAAGGGTAGGTGCTTGACGACCTCATTGCCGAGCTTACCCCCACTGAGTTTAAGGCACCAGTCCCCACCAGACTACAAATCAGCAAGGAAACTTCATAGGACCTATACATTGACAGATCCTCATGCACTGGGTAAGTGGTGCAGGGTTGACCTTCATCACTCTGGTCGAGATGATGTGGCCATATTACCTCCAATTTAACTTACAAATGGCTAATAATTTAACAGAATATGAAGCTCCCATTTCAGGTCTTTGGATGATCAAACACCAGGTGCTCGCCAACTTTGTGCCTACAATAAATTACAACTTGTTGTGAACCAAGTTCAAGTTGAGCATAAGGCCCGGGACCCTCTGATAAGTCTGTAAAAAGTGAAGACCATAGCAGGAAGTCTCATTGTGTTCACTGTCAGCCAAAATTTGAAGAGGGCTGATGCCCTCTTGAGAATGGCATCATCCTCAGAGATTGGGAAGAGGTACACCAATCTTGTCAAAGAATTGGCGTGGCCCAAAATTGAAGAAGCCGACTCAGAGGTACTACAATTTACGAGTGTGGGTGGAACCATTTGAGACTTCTAGGATGGATCCCTACTTGGTGTATATGTGCAACAAGCAACTACCTGAGCATAGGACCAGGGCGCAAAGTCTAGCATGCCACTCGGTTCCTCCTCGTCAGAGGCAGGCTCTACAAGAAGTCAATCGCCTGGCCATACTACAAATTTTTGCAGTCATCACAAGCCTTCTATGCCCTTTGGAAGACCCATGAGGGAATCTGTGGCAATCATCTGGGTGGGCATTCTCTTGCCCACAAACTCCTACGACAAGGATATTGGTGGCTGATTTTATTCTAGGATGCTCTCAATTTCAACCTGATGTGACAGATGTCAGCAGTTCAACCACCTGACACCTCATCTAGCCATGACCCTCACCCCTTCGATAGAGTCGTGCCCATTCGCCCAAGGGGGAATCGACATACTTGACCCCTTCCCTTTGGCAATAGGGCAATGCATGTTCCAGATAGTAGTGATTAACTATTTTACTAAAGAGTAAAACTTGCTGCACTGCATGGGGTGCAGCTAGCAAGAACGATCTACATATTCGACTACTAAGTACCGGTTTATTCACCAAATACAATAAGGCCTTCTGGCTCACATACAAATCGAACTATACACCCAAAAGAGATCGTCTCCACTTTTGTACTCAATAGATCATGGCAGACCTTTTGGTTCGGTGGTTGCATAATTCCCAAGCTGAAAGTTGTCTACCTGCAAAGTAGATAGGGTCAAGGTTAAGAAACCCGGGATCGGGGCTCGGATCGGCCGGTCCCAAACCGATCGGATCGGCCGATTCCGATCCGAGTCAGTCCGATCCCGGCCGATCCTAGCTGAGTCAGGCTCGGCTGGTTCGGATAACAGAAAAAAATAGAAAAAAATATGAAAAAATGTAGAAAAAATATAAAACACAAGTCTAATGCATAATTGTGTTGAAATACATTGATTTGAAGTACATAAGATGTTGTTGGACAAAAAAACCTTGAATAAACTTACATATATGATTATGAACTTACATTTATTCCAAACGTACATTATATTGAATGAACATATGGCTAACATACTCAGCCCATGACATATAACTCTGGTAGTATTGTTCATACTGCATCACATACCGGCTATAGTCATCCGTATTGGTATAAATGACTGAAAACTGTGGATATTCTAGACAACCCCCTGAATAGTCGGATGTATCAGAATGTTGAGGAGGGTAAACTACATATCCAGTAGGCAGACTATATGATGATGCATCTGATAGTTGCTCCTGATATTCCTGAGGAGCTTTACCTTTGTCCTTCCTCCTTGATCTACTGAATGTTTGAATGGAAGATTCTTCACGTCCTCCTCTGCTACCATGATGTTCATCTTGGGTAACATATGTGAATTCTTCTTCTCCAGTGAATTGAATTGGTGGAGCTGGGGCTGGGGCACTGGTAGCATCTCCGCCATCCTCAGAACTGTTGGAGCTCGTCTTTGATGTCGAGTCATTTGAGGTTTGATATTGGACCTCATCACTTGGTTCTGGCGTTTCATCATCTTCCTCGATAGTCTCCAGATCAGCAATTTGAATTCCAGTACCACTCTTCCTTCTGCTTAGTACTTGTTTTTTGCTCTTCTTCTGACATTTTGGAGAAGGAGGTTGAAAATCAGTAAGTAATGGAACATTATCTAACTCACCTTCCGCCTATTCCCGATCATTTGGGTTGAATTCAGACTCATTTGAGGTGCTTGAATCAACCCATGCATTTAGTGGATGTTGCTCTTCGAACAGCTCATCCAAGTCTATGGGTTCTTCTGCATGTGTCGTCTCTGTGGCTTGTCCGGAAATTCTCTCTTTCTCCTACCTTTGAAGGTTCCTTATGAGCTCCAGATTCTTTAGCTTCAACCTCATGTTATAATGACAGAATACGAGCTTCTCTAGACGGCTCGACTTCAATCTATTCCTTTGCTTGGTGTGAATCAAGCCAAAGGTGCTCCAGTTTCTCTCACAGCCTAATGAAGAGGTTGTTTGACTTAAGACCCGAATTGCAACATAGGCTAGATCTTCATACCCATATGTTTTTCCATGATCTAGCCACCAGTCAGCTGTAAATAGAAAATTGGCCATGTCAACAATGTGCAAGTTATAATTAAAATTTAAGTAGAACATCTAGTTAATAATTTTCAAACCTGGACTCAAAATTTTGGCAGCTCTTTGAGCAGTACTTGTCCCAAAGTGGTATAACATCATTCTGTAATCATGCATTTGCTTGCATGCCAATATTGCTCTGTCCTCATCTGCAAGCATACGCTTAATAACAGACTTAGCCCCCATCAACACTTCCGAACAACTATCATAGCTATCCTTCTTCCCATCAGTTCTGAACATGTACTGAGGGTTGAAAAAATAACCTAAATAAATAAGTCGAAGTTAGTTATTATTTAAGAGAAATGTGTATACAAATAATACATATAGAAAGTTAGTAGCTTACCAGCTGCATGAAGATCGTGATGTAAAGTGTGTTCCCAATGTCTGTCTATCATGTCCCACCACTTCACAAAGGTTGTTAGGTTGTTCAGTTGAATGAGCTCCTTAGCTCTGTCCATAGCTTCATATAAAAAACCCATATCCGATCTTCTTTCTCCATCACAAGATCGCAAGACACGGACAAGCGGTTCTACAACATTTAACACCGCTTGCACCCCCCTCCAGAAGGGTCTAGACTGAATTAGATCAGCCACTTTCTTACCTTTCTCTCTGACCTTAGTTGGTACATGCCGCAATATGTGATTCTCCCAATCTTCCGATGTCACCATCCTAATCAAGTTGTTCTTTTGTTGACTTAAACTATCTAGAGAGATATATTGAGATGCAAACCTGGTGGCTCCCGGACGAAGCAACTCTCTTCCATGAGTATATGTGCGCATGATATCCAGAATGTTGTTGTGGTTGTAGATGAATGTGGTGATAAATCGACCACTCTTGACCACTCCATCTACCATCGGATCAGAGCAAATGTCTTCCAACATCAAGTCAATACAATGAACAGAACAGGGAACCCAGTATAAATGTTCTCTCTTCTGCATCAACATTTGTCCAGCTAACTTGAACGCCGCTGCATTGTCCGTAACCACTTGGACAATCCTTTTTTCGCCCACTTCTTCCACCATTTGATCCATTAATTCACACAGGTACTGGGCATTCTTTATCTTTCCAGATGCATCAATGGACTTCCAAAATACGGTTCCAGCTTTACAGTAAATTAAGAAGTTGATCATACTTCTTCTTGTTATCCCTGTAAAATTCCAAACGTGATAAGAAATCAGAAAGAGACCTATTCTGATTAAGAAAAAATGAAGATAAGATAAGAAACTGAATATAAGATTTATGTACATGTCCATCCATCGCACATTAAAGTGCATCCATACTCATCCCAGATCCTTTCAAATGATTTAATGTATGTTCGGATGTCATCAACTTCCATATCCAAGTACTTGTTGTATATCTCATATGGAGAAGGTCCTTCAACCCCTTTGCCAACTTCTTGTATGGTCTCGATCATAGACTCATAATATGGCCCCTTGGCCGCATTAGCAGGGATACTGTTATAGAAAAACCACCTAGATGTAGCTCTCCCTATCTTCTCCTTACAAAGTTTTAAGTTCTTGAATGCAGCACTAATAGAAGGTTGTTTATCCCTCTTCTTGGTGAGCAAGGGATCTATTGGACCTACTCTAGGATCTGCAGCTCTAGTGAACTCCTGAGGCAGCTCCTCGCATACATTAGTGCTCATGCCGGCACTAGTGCTCCCTTGTGCAGAAGGTGTGGAGCCACTTCCTTGTCCTCCGTATCTTCCAGTGTGCCGAAATAAGTCCTCATCTGCAAAGGACCGCCGGCTTGCTTCCATTGCACGTCGCAATTCAGCTTTAAATGTAAAAGAAAAAAAATTAATCTACTATAACTATTTGTCTGAAAACGTTAAGTGAAGAACATGAAAATAAGTTAAATAAGAAACTTACTTGTATCCCAATCATCAACATTTATAGGTTGATTACTTCCACCAAGCCGGACTCCAGCATCAGACCTTCGCGCTGGTTCAGTCAATTCCTCTCGAATTTCCTGTCTTCTTCTGGCAGTACTTGCTTTGCTTGATTCCTTCTCCTTCATGTAAGTTCGAAATTGGATCCTAACCTCTGAAGGAACTCGAGCACATGCTGCAACTTCACCTTTTATTCCAGCAAGATGTTGTTTGAATCGGTAGACCCCGCCAGAGACAACCCGGTTGCAATATTTGCATTGTACCTTTCTTTGGCCCATGTCCACCGGCGTGCAATGACCTCAAGCAGGATCAGCACTAGGAGGATTCCCAGATGACCGCTCAGCAGCACCTTGAGATGCCATTCCTTCACAGCACAAGAAGATGAGAGATCGCGGAGCTTGTAGTAGACTAGAAGTGACCTCGTGGGAGAGATGGAGAGAGAATTCTATGAGGGAGAGAGAGCAAGAATGTTAGGAGGCTCAAAGGGCATTTGTGGAGCCTTAGGAGGGCCTTGGGGTGGTTTAAATAGACCCCCAAGGCCCAAACTAGCCGTTGCTGGCCGTTTGGGAACGGCCAGCAACGGCTAGTTTGACCCCCAACGGCTAGTCAAACTAGCCGTTGGGGGCCGGGTCGGGCCGATCCGAGCCGACCCGGCCCGATCCGGTCCCGGATCGCCCGATCCGGCTCGGACCGGTCGATCCGAGTCCTGGACTCGGCCAGGAAACCCGGGATCGGCACGGTCGGCCAAAAACCTGTCCGACTCGGCCGATCCGTGCCGATCCGAGCCGAGTTTTTGAACCTTGGATAGGGTGATCAAGCTTCGTTGGCCCTTCATTGGTGCGAGATTGAACGGATCTTCCTCCTTCCCCACCCAAGCCAACCCTTCGATGCTCTCCCATATCACAATTTTCAATGTGACCTCATCCCACCACTTTATTAGACGTCCGACCAAACCATTTTCTATCTGGAAGTCATACAAAATTCTGGCTGTGAGACCAATCAAATGTCAGAATTTGTGCTCACCCTTGGCCAAACAGGCTGGGGTAGAAAGAGTTCTTCCCAGTTAAAGCATGAAGTCTTCACTTCAATTTTTCACCCCAAAAAAGCAGTTTCATATGCATTCGCAGAAGTTAGGGCAGATGGTGTAATTTACCCAGAATCAAAAGGAGCAGGTGAATGGGCTTTCTTCCGATGTGGAAACCACGGATGATTTGCATAGATATAGAGAAGAGAGGACCCACCTATGAGACTAGTTTCTACTTAATTAATAGAGAAAGGTCTCCGGTGAGAACTTAAATGTTGTTTCAAGGAAGGGCGGCGGGTAGGCTTGGAGATTGGAAGTTAGGATTGGAGGCACATCATTGACGGAATGCATGGGCCTTCATCTGGAAGTTGATTATATATCGATTCGGGATCCTTAACATTCTTGTCACCAACAATGATTAGCGATTCAACAATGTGCAATTCTAAGATAACTGCCAGGGGTTTGAAATCGGCCACAAGTTCACCTCTATTCCCCATCCTAAGGCGAACGAGCAAGAGGAGGTGACTAATTGGACAATACAAGGGCTGAAAACCCACTGAGACAAGGCCAGGGAGTGCTAGGTGGATGAGCTCCCTTACATCCTATAGGTATACCATACGACCAATCAGACGGCCATAGGCAAGATGCCTTTCAACATGACCTATGGGCCAAAGGTAGTCATCCCGATGGAAATCAAGGTCGTCCCACATGATCCAAATGTTTAAGCCTGCTAGCAATGAAACAGCCCTATAGGACAAGCTGGTGCTAGACAAGCTCCAAGATAAACCTCAGATCAGGCTAGCACAAAAGTATGCAATTCTCGGCTGTATGAGAGGTGATTCCAACTGGGCAATCTCATTCTTAGGGACACGCATGCTTCTCGCCTCTAGAAGTCACTGGCAACCTTACTCTTAACTAGGAAGGACCATACTAATAACAGAAGTTCCCTTGCAAGAAGCCTACAACCGTGAGACAATCGAAGGCCAAACCATCCTACAAGAATGGAACAAGTTTACTCCTAACTAGGAAGGACCATACTATGTTTAAAATTGGTTAATTCATCCTCTTGTATGCCTTAAGATCCCAATGAATGTAATGTAATATTGCCTTGCTCACGAGTCCATACTTGTCACCTACTCAACTTAATCCATTTGTTTCATCCATTCCTTAGTCAAAATCGGAAATGAACCAGTTGATTAACTTCATCCATTTCTTAGTTGGAATCAGACATAAAGTTGTTCATTAGTTTCATCCATTTCTTAGCCGAAATCGGGCATGAACCTAATTCATTCACTTCATCCATACCTTAGTCTGAATCAAATGCAAACTTAAGTCATTCGCTTCATTTGTTCCTCAGTCAAAATTAGATCAGATGTGAACTTAATTCATTTGCTTCATCTGTTCTTTGTTTGGAATAGGACACAAATCAATTCATTCACTTTGTGTGTTAGTCAAAGTAAGATAACATACCCACTCCATCTATCCCTTTGTCGGAAGAGTACGCGGGGCCTAACCCTCCTGTAAACCCTAACCTTAGATTTTTCTCCCTTCGCCAACTCCCTTCGAATGCCCTCAACGAGCTTTAACATTGTGCAATAGTTAAGCCTACAAAACATTTTCATTGAGTCAAAGGATAGTACATTGGACTGAGACTCAACAAAACTACAGTCTTCGCTATAACACAGATTAAAAACACTCTTGCTGCAGCAAAGGTGGATATAGGGGGGCAACGCTGCAAGTAGAGACATTCCCTTTAGGGATCAAGGAATCCATATTAGAGAGCAAGGAACTCACATTGAGTGTCGTACCTTCTCAGGCTGCATCGTCCACCATGTTGTGCCTATCACCGTCCACGTCTTTATCGTCCTCCTTGTCGGATTCATTCTCAACTTCCTTCTAGAGTTCACCACTCACCTCAAAAAGAGCATGGCGCTGATTCCATCATGCCATCATCTCCTTCCCTACGTCATTATCAAGAAGGGAGATACCTAAGAAGTCGAACTCTGAATGGTGAGGCAAAGCCCAACATAAAGATATCTCCTACCGATTTAGCACCATAATAGAGGAGGATGCACTAGAACTACGGAGACTTTCTAAAACATGTCATGGCTTCTTGTGCTTCCTTCTTAGCCATCTCTAACTCGGCCTAGAGGAGATTGGTCATCTCCTACTCATTGGCCAAGTTATCGGGTAGAGGACTTCGACACGACCTCTAGCTCTTCAACCCACTTTTGAAGTTGACTTATTTCCTCGCTGTGCTCCACCTTACTGCCCAAAGCGAGTCACCTGCAACTGTTTCTTTGTTGTGCCCTGCTTCCACCACCTTTTGATCGTCCAACAACTAGTGGACTAGGCCACTCAATATGATGTTTAACGAAATGAGAGCATCGATTTAGCCTTTGAGTCCCATTGAACCAACTCTGCCTTCATGGCTACCAAACGGTCGAACGCAGCTGTCCTTGAGGTGATCACGGATCCTCTGAATGTAACCAACCAACATTACACCATAGGAAGTAGCCCGGAAACCACCCGTAGCTCATTACCCACATTCGATAGGAGGACTCCACATGCCAAATTCAAGCATGTGGGTGAGTGCTCAACGAGTCATTTAGAAGCAAACCGAGTTTTGGCTTCCAAGGGACATGCTCATATTCCTTGTCTATGTGCCCTCGTTCATCTTGGTCAAATGGAAAGAACATAGAAGTGGCCACTGTGGATGCTGCTCCAAGGTCAGCGCAGTCAGGGACATGAGAGCCCTAAGTTAGGGGATGGCCCCAAGGTGATTGGCGAAACCCCATGACCAACTCCTTCCTTTGCAAGGTGTCTATGCCCTGCTTCTGCTTCCCCCCGAGAGGGCCTTGCCTTTTCCATCTGCAAAGCAGTGGCATTCCCTTTCAAATGCAGTTGTTGTGGCATGCTTTTCAAGCAACATGGCCGTAGCTTGGCCGAAACCCACCATCATCAATTGGCAAAGCTTGGCCATGAAGACATTTGGGACAGAGCGGCCTTTTCCTCAATCCAACCGAGAAGTTTATTGATCCCCGACTTCCTCCCTACAAAGAGGAAGAAACATGAGCACCTAAATCAATAGTCGACAAGCTAGAAATAACGAGGGAAACAAGAGTTATTCTCATAGCCTCGATAGGCGAATCACCCTCTTTGAAGTCCGCAAGCTGTGCCAGTCGAGTGTCTCCCCCTTGAACCTCTACACCAGTAGATTGTTTTGCGGAGGGGGACACTGGAGGGTTGGTAGTATTAGGCCATAAGACAGTCCTTATTAACTCAGCTTTGCCGACGAGTAGCTCATCAATTGGAGGGGAGCTAAACTCCATGAAAACTGAGATGATAGCCTGTACCTGACATGTAAGTTCAGTATCTTGCATGTGCCACTCCTCAAAAGGGACCACTTCGTGGGGAAGAGCCAGTCACCATGTTGGTGTGTTCATCCTTCTTCAAACTAAAAGGAAGACTTGCCCCTCCCACTGATGTAACGAAGAGGGGTTGCTAGGGAAAATGCCCAAGCCATGCCTAACAAAAAATAAAACCAAAAGGAATTGACATTCCTCTTTATTACTAGATGTAATGAAAGACAACTAGGGTTGGGGCTTAAGCCCAATCAATTACATTGTACAAGGAAAGTATACATCTGGCTAATTCAGAACCAACTAAGAAGGAGAAACGTTAAAAACTTCAAGAATATAGCTAGGATTTTGATGTTAGAGGTGCAAACTTCATTTTTATATTAGTATTGTTGTTAGTGACTTTAGTCGAAGCAAAAATTATATGTAAATTTGGAGTCATATCTAAGTACAATAAAAGAACAACAAAACTATGGGGAAAGAATCTAAGTGCTTATAGAGACAAATACTAAAAAAATGATATTATGTTTAAAATAAATAGATGAAATCTATGCTACTTCAGAGTTCAGACTAACATTTTTATTTGTTGAAACACAAACATCAATGATTGAATTTATATTGAATATATCCATGATCTTTTCTCAATATGTATAATCATACATCTCTTTTACCCATATGTTTTCCTTCACAAAAATGAGTTATAGTCTCATGTACGGAGAAAGCGAAGAAACAAGTGTTACCATTAAAAAGTATTATTAAATATTAAATATTAAAACTTGATGCCACTAGATCTCTAATCATAGAATACTATTGTTATTTTACTTATCTAAATTACTGACTGTGAAATGAATAATACAACAATACGAAAACTTGTTATTTGTAAGTATAGATTACTTACAAGCAACGTTAGAAAGTCAAGAGTCAGTCAATCTAGTTAGGTATCAACCATAAGAACAAAAATCCAAATCACTAGGAATGCAAGGCAAACTCAAAAAGACCTACAAAAACACGTCTTCTTTAACCTCCACTCTCGCTCTAAATCTAGTGGAAAAAGGCTTAAAGGAAGGCCAAGCCAACAAATAAAAGAAAGAAGAGCCAAAAAGAGATAGGTGCATGGTGTGCTACATGCTAAGTTATGATTGTGTATTGTTATTTTGTTAAAATCGGGTCAACAAAAAACAGTGCGGCACTCATTTTGGCAAGTTGATTATTACCAAAAGTAATGACAGGTAAGTCTCTATTCTCACCCGTTCAACGAAAAACTTGCCAAGAGTTAGGAGGCTTTGATAGGAAAAGAGCTGCAAATCGTGGAAGGGATGAGAGAATGGACAATAGGTAAAAGTTAGAAATCTTGCTATTGGTCTTGGGAAGTTAGGATCATGGAGGGCAGCAGCCCCCTTCTCAGCTTCGCCCCTGAGTTCGGGAATGAAAGGATGCAGAGGAAGTCGAAAGTTGGCCCTCAGACTATGCTCGTATATGGAGAAGACCTTATTGATGGTCATATTGGCCCAATGATGTGGCTTCAGGATACGAGTTGATTCCAGGAAGAAAGACCATATATATGGCCGAAATAAAATAAAACGCATTTGGTGATGACAAGTGAGACATCCTGCATAGACTTAGCCCTTATTTGACCTCCAACTTGGGACCCAGGCAGATAAGATTACACAATCATCTGGGTGAGCAATAGCTTCATCTGCCATTGCTACAAAGGTGAGTTGGACTGAAACTCAGTGGTGTAGGAGACAAAAGCTACCTGCGAAACACATAGGGATGGGTGAGAAGAAGTAGAAAAACAGAAGACAAAATGGACATGAAAAGACTAGATTGGGTCCTTACCCAATGACCCAAGTGTCTCCAAGCACACAGAAGGCCTAATTCTAGCCACCTTCACCCACTACAAGGCCGACTCAGAGGGAAGCAGGGAGGAGATGGGTCCTTTTGCTAGGGACCCTAGCCCCTTTTGTTAGGCAAAAGCACTAGACGCTTGGATCAACGGCCTAGATACTAGGGAGCCTCCGAGGGGTTCTATAAGACCCCACAAAAATTTAAGGGCATATTTATAAATCCCTAAAAAATATAAACGCAATTATGAAAAGTTTAGGGTTTATGATGCTATAGATCATTTTTATAGTCCTAAGTAAAAAAATTAAAGTTCCTAGAAGTACCCTTAAATGGCCAAAAAATGACCATTATTGATTACTTAGGAAAGAAATAGAAGTATATATACAATTATTTAAAAATAAGGGACCTAATAGCAATTACTTAACCCTTAAGTTATCTCCTGCCACCTCATTGTGCCACCTCACCCCTTCCACATTCTTCCACCACCTTCTTCTCCCTTCTCTTGTGCCATTTGTCTTTCTCCTCCACCACACCTTTTCCGTCCACTCTTTTCGTGACAAGTGGAATGTTTCCACCACAAGTTCTCTCCCCTCTCCACCACCCTACCTCCTATAAAAGGAGGGGTAGGGGTTGGCTAGGGTAGTCAAGGAGAAGAAGAGAGGGGCAGAGAGAGAAGAAGAAGAAGAAGAAGAAGAAGAAGACGGGAGAAGGGGGAGCAGCTAGTGGTGGCTCGGCGACGATTCAGCAAGGCATCGTTGGCGGTCTTCTTAAAAGGTAGGGTGATATACCTACTGTTGTCTCTTTCATTTTGAGTTTTGAAAATTGTAAGGTGTAGAACTTGCATGATTTAAAGGAAAACTCTGCCCGATTAAAGGAAGGTCATGGGGAATGTTATTAAGTATAACATAACTTGTTATTACATGACATGGCATGAACTAAAGGCATGTTTTCCATATGGTTTTACTTTTAAAGTTTATGGTGATTCTCTAACATGTATGATTGATGATTAATATGTGAATCATGATGCATGATGAATTCTATGTGAACCCAGTTAAGGGATAAAATTTAATATGGAGATTTTCCATCACACAAAAGATGTTTGCATATTTAATTATGAATTATCATGAGAAAATTGTCTATTAAGAAATTGATGAATAAAGAAGATGGACGGAGTCCATCTAACCTCTTGTGAGCTATAAATAGAGAAAAGACTTAATAAGTTGTTCAAAGTTATACTATATATATATATATATATATGTATGTATGTATATATATTAGAAATTAAGGAAGACTTCATAGCTATGATGATATTAAAATGAGGAATAAAGACTAACAAACGATTTCATGCCAATAATTACCCCATGGAAGGGGAATAAGAAAATGTTACATAAAGAAATAGAACACGGCACAAAAGCCTCTATGATAATGATAATAAGATAAAGACGTGAAGGCCTTCTGTGATGGCAATGAATGATTATGATATTGATGAACGATGGTTCTATGATGATTTGTTTTCTTTTACCAGCAAAGAAGTGACATCATTTGTTGGCGTGGCCAGCCCAATCTCTTGGGGATAAAAGGATGTCTGGGTCATTACGATTTCCGGTCTTCAGACCGTGGTTTTCGGTCTTCGGACCGTCGTACGTTCCGATCTTCGGACCGTAGTTCTTTCCGATCCTAGTGTGGACCGTGGTTTTGGGCAGGGGACGGAGATCCTTCTTGGATGCACTCATAGGTTGGGGCTAGGATGTAGTAGGAGTGAGGAGCAACTACAGAACCCAACCTAGCCCTTTCTAACCTTCCTGGTATATTTCCGGAGACTTACTGGGCTAAGTAGGTTGTGGGGGTGATAGGTGTGTAGGAGAAACGGCCTACTCACCTTTCCCGCTAGTACGTGATTATCCATGTCACTTCAGGTCAACAAGGATGAGCCACTTTATGAATTCAAAACTTGTGAAAGATTATGACTTTACGATTAATCTAGTAAAAAAGTAATGAATGAATGACTCAATCCTAAGACTTTATACTAATGACTTTCAATAAGTACTTTTATATTTTCTATGTTAGTATAAATTACCACCGAGAAGAAAGGATATAAGAAAATGTGTAATTGTTATCATCATGTTCAATGTTTTTCCCTTCGGATTTACGTTGATTTATGATGCATACATTGCATACATGCTTAGGAATCATACATGAATATCTTATGTGTCTTAAGGTAACTGGTTGTGCATGAATTGCATATAGGTTATTACAATAAGTATGATCATGCATGTGAGTCATGAGTGAACATGGTTGTGTGTGCGGGATATCAGTAGGGATGTAAATGATCCCTACTGAGAACTCAATCTATGGGTTCTCATAAAAATTATTTAACATATTTATCAGAGATTTGGAACGGAGAATGCAGTAAAAGAAAATATGGTTCCAGTTTTGTAAAAGAAAAACTTTCAGGTATGGCCAGTTGATTTAATTATTTGGGATATGTTATTTATATTTCTGTTGTATGATAGACATGATATGCATATTGTTCCTTTACATTTATGTTCCTTATTATTTTGTATTTACTTTTGTGCACTTATTGGAGATCTACAAAGGCTGGGACGTTACAGGTACTTATGAGATGGCGACATGTAATGCTGCTTCGGTTCTCCAGTGCATGTGTGGGAAATTCAAATTTTGAAGCCCATGCCCCTGAAAAACTCGTGTCATTCACTTGCAGATTGACTGATGCCTGACATACAGCATGGGTCCATTTTTTACTAGAAGCACATCGAAGATGCAACAACACCAATTAAGCCCTTACCAAAGCTTGATCCGAGATGGGCAAAATGATGGGGTAAGTATCCTAATGGGCCACCACTGACCAATCTACCTAGGGCACAACATTCAGCCCTCACACGAATCAGGAGTTCGGTAGTAGATAGTGGAATCATGAGCCAAGTCCAAACAAACAAAGGTCGATAAATCAGATCTGTATCTGACTCAGATATGCAAAAAGAGGAATGGTAGCAAAGTGGGGTTTTAGTCCAACATTGAAAATCTTCAAGGCTATTTACCTATCCCCCTTCTAAAATAGCCCGAGGGCATTGAGTAAAGGTAAGTATCTCATACTTCACTTGGCCACTTAAATATTTCCATGCATCCTACTAACTTAACCATTGGAGGGTTTAGCCCTTAGTCTCTCCCAGCGAGCTTACCGACAATGTGCTCTTGAACATAGGCCCTACTAGTCCAACCAAGCACTCGAGAGGTCATCCTCGCCAACTAGCTGCTCCATGTGCAACAACATGCTATCTATTAGTCACCTTCAATGTGCCAAGGATGGCTTTATATAGGACTGATAATAAGAAAGGCCTACGGAAGTAGCTTCTTGCTTTTCATTTGCAATCATGTAGACCTTGGTTTGTGGCAAGTGACTCTATCTACAGGGGAAAAATCTGTTGAGCCCTCGTCGATGGGTATTAATCAATGTCCACACTCCTAATTCCTTAGTCACCTGGTCCAAGCTCAAGGTGGACCCTACTTGCTCGAGACTTGACAGATTCCTGGTGCAAGCAGATTGGGAGGACCACGTCCCTTGTCTACAAGCAGTATGTTTGCATTGAATATGTCAAATCACAAGCCTATCCTACTTAAAACTAACTCCAGACATACCCAGATTCAGAATAGAGAAGTATTGCATAAGGAATTAAACGTTTTTGGATGAGGACAAAAGAGTCAAGAATGTAAAAGTTCACGGGAGATTTGTTATGGCTATTTTGGTTAGAAATTTGAACTCTCTGGCACATGCTCTTTCACAGTAGGGTGCTTCTAGGTCACTACCAAGCAAGGTGGCTAAGGATTTTAAACCAACTTGATGTTTGAAGACTTAGAGGAGGCAGGGTCACTAGACAAGGTAGATAGAGGACTAGTTACAAGGCCATTCTTCCCAAAGAGAAGATATGCTAGAAGCAAACATTGAAAGAGAGATGGATAAAAGAAGGGGATAGCGATGCATCCTATTTTCAGAGCATAGTCTCTGGAAGGAGAAGAATGAATCTGATCAGATGCCTCAAGGATAGTGACGATCTCATTACCCAAAGGGATCCACTTAGGAGGTATACACAGAGCTACTATTCCAGATGGCTTATAGAGGATGTGGTGAGGACACCTGGGCTACAGTCCGATTTCACCCAGACTTCGTCTACCGCCGTCGGAGAGCTCTTCCGGTATCCCTGTGGCTTAGAGACGAGTCAAGGCCTATTTGAGGCTTGGAGACACATTTACTTGCTTTTATTAGGTCCATTTATAATCCATTATGTATTTTTTTATTTTCTAGGATTTTTAGGTGCGTGGATAGAAACGGTTGATGATGGGAAGCTCTAGAGTCAGGTTAGGAGTTACAGATCAAGTCTCTATATATATGTATGCTCTTTTCAGAAATAGGAGTTGATGAAATTTGAAGGAAAAAAAAAATTACCTGAGTTGGCCGCAATCGGCTCGCTGCGACCGAGGCCCTCTTCTCTTCCTAGGTGCAATGCCGAGGAAACCCCCCCCTCCCGCTCTGGTGCGACGCCAATGAGGAACCCCAGCCGGTCTCTCCCCAATCCCTCTCTCATAATTGAGTCCCCTTCCACTGACCCTCCCTCCCCTTCTCTCCCTCCCAACCACAGCAGCTACAGAGAAGAAGAAGAGGAGGAAGAAGAGGACAGAACCGTCGCCGGTCACCTATGCCGCCATTGTTGTCTCGTCCTGCCCCCAGAGCCATCGCCCTGGCGCTGCCCCTAGCCATCACCACCACCATCACCAGTGTCCACCGCTACTGCCGCCGTCGGCTAGCCGTCGCTGGCTCCCGCTCCCCCCCTCCTCCGCCCGAGCCGTCGGCCTCCCCTCCCCCCCCCCCCCCGCCTGTTTCGTGTTGAAGAAAGGAGAGGAGGAGGAAGAAGAGGGCAGGTGCCCCTCTTTAACCTAACCCGGCCAAACCAGGTTGACCCGGTCCGCCCGAGCCACGGTGCGCCAATTCGAGCCCACATCTCCCTTGGTATGAGCCATTTCCTTTAATAAGAGACCTGGCCCCTATTTGTTACTCGGTCTGACCAGGTTCAAAGAAGGCTAGGTGGTCCGAGCCACCTGGTTCGAGCCAAGGTACAGCTAGGTCCGAGCTAGGGTCCAATCCAGATCCGTGTTGGGTGTCGGGTGGTAGAACTAGAGCCGTTAGCGTACCGCCCTCATGTAAAACTCGTCCGGACTCCGATTCGTGTACCGTTCGTACCGTTGGATTCGTCTCGACGAGACTAACCCAGATCCAACGCGCAGCATCTCAAATTTGCCTCATTTTGCGTGCCACTTCTGTACGCATATCGAAGACCTCAAACGAGCATCCCAAGGCCCACAGCAGTCGCCTCGATTTGTGTGCCTGCCTTCCGACGTACTGATTTTGCAGCATGCTTCCCGAGGCACTTTTTCAGCGACATATGCGCCATCGCTGACTCGTCAGCTGCTGTGTTAACCATTCCAGATCATTTTATTGTGTTTATTGTAGCCTTTTACCTCCGTACGAGCAGTGGGTCATTATTTTATTATATTTGGAGGGTGGTACACAAGTACCGAGTGTTCCTTCTTCTACGCACCAGCGTGGAGGTACGTGCTAGCCCTCTCACTACGATTTGCTTATCACGTATATGCTTTTATCTGCCGCCGAATCGTAAGATAGGACCTAACCTGTGATTTATCATCACTGATGGTTGTGAGTGCGTGACGCCGATCTCGGGTTCCAACAGGACTTTGGGTGGATTTAATCCCCTAGACTTGTGGTAGTTCCTCAATTATCAAATGGTCCCACATTTCCTCATCGCAAGAGGGACGGCTAGTCAGCTACTTCTATTTACTGGCGTGGTTATCTAACTAAACAATTGTGCGACTAGACTGCATCTATCTAATAATTTAATGCTTGTTGCTGATTCCTACCACCGCTAGTGAGCCTATTAGCTGTCCCGCATCAAGATGGTTTGTGGCAATCCCCAAATTGATGACCTTCTACCTTAGTTATTGAAGATGAAAAGGAGGAAAACCACTATGATCGAGGAGGAGCAGTATTGTCCCTACATAGAGACAAAATTGAAGCTTGCAGGCCCTAATCGCTTTCCTTTATTGCTTTTACCAACACTATTGGGAAAAGGTCAAAGGCCTACTGAAGGTAGTGTTGGAGTCCCAGGATGGTAAGGACCATCTTAGAGGCATCAATAAGACATTCCCAATGCTAATCCCTAAGAAGTTGGTAGCAGATAACCTTAAAAATTTCAGGCCTATTAGTCTGTGCAATAGGGTGTACATGATCATTACTAAGATGTTGGCATTGAGGATGGAGAAGGTGATTGATAGAGTGGCAAGCTATAATCAGGGTGCTTGTTCAAAGAAAGACAAATCCAGCAAAACTTTCTGGTGGCCCCCTAATATATCCATGCCACAAGCGGCAACATAAAAGGAGATTAGTGTTGAAGTTGGATATCGAGAAGACATATGACTGGATCAATTGGGATTGCCTTCTTCGGATCTTAAAGAAAATGGAGTTTGGTAAGAGATGAGTTAATTATATCAGGGATTGCATCTCTCTAATCTCCTTTGCTGTCCTCTTAAATGAGAACCTGCACCTTACTTTTACAACAGCAGGGGGCATAAGTGGGGAAACCTATGTCCACTTCTCTATCTTGGTTGCCCACATATTGAGTACAATGTACGAGAGGGTTGAGGCTGTTGGGTATATCATAGGATTTCAAGTGGATGCCCATGGCAGATTACACACCTACAATATGCCAATGACAACATCCTCTTCTTTTACAATGGCAAGGAACAGTTGTATATGGCCAAATTTATCTTGCAACTGCTTAAGGAAGTTAGTAGGATGAGGGTGAACTTCCATAAAAGCCAAGTTATAAGAGTGAATATGGGCAACCATATTGGGCTAGTAGATAGAGAGTTTCTTTATATCCTCGGGGCTTGCCCTTACAGCTGGAAGTCTTCAATAAAGAGATTGACAAAAGGTTATGCAAAGGCTTGAATCCAAATTGGCAAGGCGGAAAGGCAGACACATCTCCTATACGAGGAGGTTTGAGTTATGTAAACCAATCATGGATAGCCTCCCTATATACTGCCTGTCCATTTTTATTTAGGATCCTGAAGAGGGCAAGGAATTCCGGCTCGGGTCGGGACCGGGAATCGGGACCCGGCGATCCCGACCCGACCCGATCTAGATCGGCCGAGTCGGCCGATCCAGACTCAGTCCGGCCGGTCCGACTCGGCCGGATTTTTTTAAAAAAAAAAATTAGAAAAAATAGAAAAAATTAGAAAAAAATAAGGAAAAAATCAGAAAAAATTACATACATATTATTCAATTGATGTACAATAAGAACGAATGCAATTCATGTACATGCATAAAAAATAAACATTAAAGACAACTAACTAACTAATAATTTTTGTTGTGCATTAATTAAAAAAGATATTGTTGTTGAAAAATACCTTAGAAAGATCACATTTGTGATCTTTCATCATCCGGTTCATAAGTTTGAGCAGGCGGGCCATAATCTGCCGGTGCATATCCATAGCCAAACAAGGAACTAGCGAGGTCTTCGAATCCTCTTTGAATACCTCTAGGTGTGTAAGCTTGTTGGCTTGAACTTTCTCCTGATTGTATTGGAGGGACAAAAATGTCGTACTGTATAGGTGGAGGTCCAGAGTACCCTTCAGTAGTGCTGCTGATGTCTGAATATGGCAGTGTAGGGGGATGAAAAATGGGCGGATAAGAAGGTGCATCTTCCCATGGTGGCCAATCACATCCTGCCTGTCTCTGTTGGCCTTCAAATCCCCTTTCTTGTCCTTGTCTCTGACCTTGAGTTCCTTCAGAATGACTCGGAGGTGCGGAGTAATCATCGTATCATGTGTAACTGCTCCCAAGTGCAGAACCTCCTGATAGTCCAGCAGCAGCAGCGCCATCACCATCACCATCTCTATCATCATCATCATCATCATCATCATCATCAGTGGAGTCATCACTCCGCACTTGGCTTGTTTTCCTCAATCGCCTTCTTCTACGCCTGTAGGTTTGTCTTTCTGCCTCGTACATGCTGGCCAAGTGAGGTGGTAAAGCTGGGGTGTCCTCAGGTGTCTCTCCAGTCTGCTGAACTGTCCCTTCTTCTCCTTTTGATGGGTCCACTCGTTGTTTAGACTTTCCTTTCGATTGTTTTCTCTTTTTGCTGCTCGATGACTGCAATGAAAGTCCCGCTGGTTCTTTCTCCTTTCTTCTTTGTGGATACACCTGAGTAGCTGATCTCCTGAGTGCTGGCTGAGAGACAGAAGTTCTAGCAGTGTCTTGTAGTGTGGCTGACTTTCGGCGCCTCTGCAGAACTAGTGCACCTCCTTCTTGTGTTGTCTGAAATTCAGGATCTCGAGCAACTACTGCATCTAATTCACCTTCTACCCAACTCCGATCCTGAGGATCAAACTCAGGCTGTGCATCTCTGACTGCTCTGCTCCCCACCCAAGAATGCAGTGGGTGTTCTTCATCTAACAGTTCGTCAATATCAATCTGATGTACAGGCTCATCAACTGGTCTGCCAGCAAACTCCATGAATCTCTGTCTTTCAAGCCTGTCTTTCCTGAATCTACCTGATTTTTAGACGCATGTTGTAGTGACAGTACACCAACTTCTCCAGCCTAGAAACCCCCAATCTGTTACGAACCTTCGTGTGAATGAGACTGAATGTACTCCAGTTTCTTTCACATTGACTGGAAGAAGTGGTTTGACTGAGTACTCGCACTGCAACATACGCCAAAGGATTTGTGGCAGCTTGTCTGTAATTAATATGGATCCACCATTCAACTGTTCAAAAAAAAAGAAGACGACGATATCAATAATCATAAATGCCAATCATTAAATTTAATATTTGACTATTTATTATGTAATTCACCTGGAGTTGTCCTCGTTACTGCAGCCCTGACGTCATCATCTCCATAAATGTCAATCTTCAATTTAAATCTCTCCATCTACAAAATAAATATAAATAACATAAGTTAATGATAGACGCATGCATTTTCATAAACTCCTACTTTGTACGGTACCTCTGCTAAGGCATCTATCCTTTCGTTCGTATTCCTTGATATTCTAGTAATCACATTAGTTGTGCCTCGAAGGACCTCTCCGTCATTATGCACGCTCTCACTATACTGATACCTTGGGTTGAAAAAATATCCTGCATATAAATTGAATTTTAGTTAGTTATAAAATTAAATGTGAACAAAATTAATAACATAAAATCAACTTAAATAGATGAAGAATTAACCAGTAGCATGAAGATCATGATGAAGAGTCGACTCCCATCTATTATCGATGATCCTCCACCATTTGTCATGAGAAGTAGGAAGGCTTTCGCTCAATTGCTCCTTTGCTCTATCCATGGCCTCATACAAATATCCCATGTCATTTTTGTCATCTCCATCAACTAACCTCAGAACACGTACCAGAGGCTCAACCACTTTCAGATAGCGAGAAACCTTATCCCAAAAACTTCTCTCCCCAACTAGTGATTGCACTGCCAAGGCAACTTCTCTAGCATCGGCTCTCAGTGTCCCTATATGTGCCAGAAACTCGTCAGAGTGGACTAACTGGGCCAACTGATGCTTGTATTTACTCAGGCTCTCTAAAGAAATGAAGTTGGATGCAAATCTAGTAGGGCCAGCACGAAGAAGATCCCGTCCACCTGTATGTTCTCTCATCATATGTAAGATCCTGTTGTGACTATAAATAAATCTCGTGATCATCTGAGCTTGTTGTACCACCTCAGCAACAAAAGGATCTCTACCTATGTCCTCCATCATCAAGTCAATAGAATGTGCTGCACAAGGCACCCAGTACAAATTGTGTCTCTTATGCATCAACAAATTACCGGCTGCTTTATAGCTTGCTTCGTTGTCAGTGACTATCTGCACAACATTTTCTTGACCAATTTCCTCTACCACGTCATCCATTAGCCTGTACAAATAATTAGCATTCTTTATTCTGTTTGAGGCATCCACATACTTCAAAAAAATAGTGCCATCGCTGCAATACACAAGAAAATTAATCATGGATCTTCTTGTGGTCCCTGTCCAACCATCACACATGATGGTACAACCACGCTCCTTCCACACATTTTTGAAGTTGTCGACCCATACCTTCAAGTCATTATACTCTTCTTCAAGCCCAACATCATAAATGTAGCGAGTTGTGGGGGCCTTTATACCAGGTCCAGCATCTGCAATTGCATCCACCATCGTCTGAAAATATGGACTAGATGCGGCATGTGTTGGCACACCTGCATGTAAAAATCATTTCACAATTCCTTTCAAGGCATTTTTTGCTGATGCCTTGACTCCTTTTAATGCTTGCTTGATTCCAGGCTGTCTGGCAGACCTTGATCTGTACAAAAATTGGTCCATAGGACCGCGTGCCACATCTGATGTCCGTCCACAACTCAGTATAGAACTAGCAGTCCTGCGACCAGAAGAACTCCTAGGAACGAATATCCCAGGCTGAGAAGCAGCAGGCATTGATCCACCTGATGATCCTATGCCTCTTCGCCGGTCCTCATCTTCTCTATTTGTCCGCAAACTAGCACGAACAGCTCTGGTGTACTCTGCATCAGGGTCATCTGGATCCTCCTCATCCTCCTCCTCCATATCATCATCATCTAAATTGATCGGGCGCTGAACAGGTAGACTGTAATCCCTTCGTCTTTGGTGCCCTGATATCTCATCTTGCAAATCCATGTGTTGTTGAGATGATAAATCTTTGTGTGCCTTTTTACCCATCATATAAGCCCTCATTTCCTTCTTCAAGACCAGCGGGACTGACTCACATCTACTGACATCTCCTGATATGCCAGCAAGATGATTTTTTAGGCGATAGATGCCACCACCCATCTCCTTTCCACACCAGTTGCATTTGACCCTCCTCCTAACACTGTCCACTAGTATGCAATGCTGCCAACCAGGATCAGCACCATGTTGCTCCACATCCTGTTATGCCATATTCCTGCATAACATAAAAACACAAAAATGCAATCAGGTTCTAACAAGTTCAATTGAATGGTTGGCAGACTCAATTGAACATTAATCACACTAATCATACAAAAGCCCCAATTTTTAACACTTAATTAAGGTTAATTTTAACTAATTAACGCTAATAATAGGCAATTAATACAAAAAAATACACATTTATGTCCTAACAAGTTCAATTGAGTGGTTGGCACACTCAATTGAACCTTAATCACGCTAATCATATAAAAGTCCCAATTTTTAACCCCTAATTAAGGTTAATTTTAACTAATTAACGCTAATAACATGCAATTAATGCAAAAAAATACACATTTATGTCCTAACAAGTTCAATTGAGTGGTTGGCACACTCAATTGAACCTTAATCACGCTAATCATATAAAAGCCCCAATTTTTAACCCCTAATTAGGGTTAATTTTAACTAATTAACGTTAATAACATGCAATTAATGTAAAAAAATACACATTTATGTCCTAACAAGTATCAAGTTCAATTGAGTGGTTGGCACACTCAATTGAACCTTAATCACGCTAATCATATAAAAGTCCCAATTTTTAACCCCTAATTAGGGTTAATTTTAACTAATTAACGCTAATAACATGCAATTAATGTAAAAAAATACACATTTATGTCCTAACAAGTTCAATTGAGTGGTTGGCACACTCAATTGAACCTTAATCACACTAATCATACAAAAGCCCCAATTTTTAACCCCTAATTAGGGCTAATTTTGAGAATTTGTCTAATCAACATGCTAAAAATTTTTTCAACCTAAATATTAAGAGATCTACACAATAAACACAATCATACATCATTTCTAATTTTTTTAGAATTTTAAAAAATTAATTCGAAATATACCTAAACTCGGATTGGAATGCGAACAAAAAATCCGACGTCGAGGGCGGCGGTGACGGCGACCACAGCGGCGGCGGCGGCTCCCGGACGGCCGGCCGACGATGACGGGATGAAAATCCCCTCCTTTTGCTCGATATCTCAAAAAAAAATAGAAAAGAGAGAGAAAGAGAGAGAGAGAGAGAGAGAGAGAGAGGGCCGGCGGCGGCGGGCTGGCGGCGGCGGCCCGGCGGCGGCAGGCCGGCGGCGGCGGAGGGGCCGGCGGCGAGCCGGGGAGGGGCTGGGGGCTGGGGAAGGGCCGGGCACCAGCAGCAGAAACGCTGCTGGCGTCTGGTTCCCGATCCCCCCTTAAGGGGGAGATCGGGACCGGCCCGAACCGGACCAGATCGGGTCCGGACCGGCCGATCTGGCCGATCTAGCCGGTCCGGACCCGATTTTGTCCGGTTCGGGCCGATTTCTGCCGTTTTTTTAAAAAAAAAAAAAAATCGGTGGGGGGAACAGTAATTTCCCCCCCAACTCGGCTCGGAACCCGCCGATTCCGCAATCCATGGAAGAAGGTGGCCAGACGCCTTGAGGCCATCACTTGCCAATTCTTATGGAAAGGCAGTGGATGATGTTTGTTGGGGGAGAGTATGCAAGGGTTAAGGAGAATAAGGGCTTGGGAATGAAGGACATCTCTAATTTCAACCTAGCACTCCTTACCAAGTGGATTGGAAATTAGGTTCAGCTGAGATTGGGTTCTGGCTGGAGGCGATTCAGCTAATCGAATCAAAACAATCTTTAGATTGATCAGAAGATCCTTTCAATTGAAAAAAAAAAAAGTAGCAAAAAAAAGCGGCACTGACATTATTTGCCCTATATGTGCAAAAATAATTCGGATAGATATTTACCCGGAGTAGAACATGAACCTAAAAGAATTAAGTCGGCCCATTTAGGAACAAGAAAGTGACACTGTGATTTGAACTTCGACAAAACAATCCATCAATGATATAGTTCAATAAGTTTTTTGAATTCACCAAACTGAATCTGAAAATGGTCTTTGAACCACAGTTTAGATATCCCTTTATAACTTACATCTCTGAGCACTTTTTTACCCCCATCGTCTTCCCCAATTAAACCTAGCAGAGGATCCAAGGACTTGGCAAATTTTCTGAATAGCTGCCTGCTTGAATCAATCCTCTACAAGTTGGGAACAACTATAGACTACCTGCCCAAAATAGCTTTGGACAGGAAAAGAGAGTCTATCAAAAGACCTACAAGGCCAGTTGGCAGGTAGAAAACTACCTTCTTTGCCAGGCAATTTAAGCTCATACAATATGAAGCAACCCTCAAACGTTCTCCCAGAATTTGGAAAGCATCTACACAAGAAGAAAAGAGGAAATTACAAACATTCAATAAAAGGTCAATGCCATATAGCATTAACAATATCTCAACTTTCATGGATCTATAACGATAAACAGTTGGCTTCATCATTCTAAGTATGCAGCAAGATCTTTGTTGTCCAAGACATTTGTACATGAACACTAATCAATGATATCCCAATGGTATCAGCAGGTTAGATGCAAAGCTAGGCTAAAACCTGATAAAGTCCTAAAAAAATTGTGATAATATGGAAGGAACAAAACACACCTGTAAACAAGGAAGAATAGCAGGATTACGCAGTTGTAGAAAGTGAATGCACATCAGCACATACCTGAGAAGAAAGTAAACTAATAAACAGAATGAAGAGTTGCCTGGATTGGCAGATTTTGCCAGGTTATGATGGAACAGAAGTATGAGAAAATATGTTACTTACGCATAGCTAGAGAGAGTCCCTTGATATGTATCATTTACTCCACGTGACTTGGCCCAATGTTTAACAATAAAAGCAAGCTGCCGTAGTCTGTCATCTATTTGGGCATAATCCCTCAAGAGCTTCGTATTAACAACAGCCAATATATTGTTAATGCAGATGTCACATGAAATTCCAGTAACAGGATCCATCAGCTTTACTATAGGCACCCTAGCACGAGTTAGTGCCTGCATCCATTAAGCAAATTCAAAAAAGAAGCCAGAGAAAGACATAAAATGAATTTTATACATGACTGGCATATCAAAAGTTTTCATCTTCCCCTTGAACAGTTTCAAACTTCATTGAGAATTGAGTTTTTCTCAACAAGAAGTTACAATCTTGTAAATATGGCTTTACATTTATTGGTTACATTCTTTTTGTACAAAAAGGTACAAAAGGACTCACCTAGTGTGCAGGCAGAGCAGGAAGAAGGAAAAAAAGACGAGAGAGAGCAGCAGAAGCAACAACACAGGGGAGATGAAGAAGAAAAGGAAAGAAGAACAAGAAGAGATAAAGAAAGAAAAGGAAGAACAAGAGGACAAGGAGAAAGAGCAGCCTGAGGTTGCTCTCTTCCGCACAGAACAAAGCACAGTTCTTGGTTTGTGGTGGGGGGGTGGGGGTGGGGGTGGGGGTGTGGGTGGGTGGGTGTGGTGGTAGATGTCCGGGAAGGGAAGGATCCCGTTGAAGACGCGGTAGGCTACCTCCAGGTTGCCGCTTCTTGCTTGTGGTGTTGAGGAGGAGGAAACGCCATGGCCTGTGGTGTTGTTCTTGGAGGATGCGGCGATGGAGGAGAAGGAAGTGTGTTTCCTGCAGAGTATCTTAGGATGAAGGTATAGAGAAAAAGGCCTAGGGAATGGCTTCATGTTACGCCGCTCGCCATAGAGAGAAGAGTGCACAAAGAGATCTAGAAAGAGGTGGGGAGGGGCGCAGATTATGCCGCTCGTCGTAGAGAGAAGGGTGTTGCGACTGCTGCTGCACCACCATTTGCCACAGAGATGGAGGGAGCTGGAGAGGACCCCTTGCTGGCGATGACCGTCGCCGCAGGCTGGAGACTATCTGGAGGAGAAGACTGCAAAGGGAGGACAGAGGATGGGGCATTGGACTTGCAAGGATGGAGGATGCGGCGCACGAAGATGGAGGATTCAAACTGGGGTTACTGTGGGCGCTAGGGTTTTTAGATACCTTTTATAGTGACGGGTTCGGGTTGGGCTGGGTTGCCCAACCTCTCAACCCAACCCAACTCGTCCAACCTCGGGTTGGCGCTTACCTTAACCTTAACCCAACCCATGAACCCAACCTGTCATTTGTCGGGTTCGTGGGTCGGGTTGACCCATGCAGGTTCGGGTTGGCCCGCCCAATGTTGCAGCCCTATGTGTGTGTTGGGTTGGGGGTGTTGTTCTCCACCAGATCCCCCCACGGCTGGTCTTCCTCTTCTCATTGGCAAGAGGAAGCTAGCCAGAAATGAGGAAGGGAGAAAAGGAGGAAGGAAGGGAAGAAGAAGGAGGAGCATGCAGTGGAGGGTAAAAGAAGGTCAAACTAAGAGGAAAAAAAGGATTGTAAATGGTGGAGGGTCCCTTGGCCCCTAACAGTCCCATTTGGAGGGCTAGCCAGCCACTCCATCAGCCCTACAAATGCCCCCCCAAGGGGTCTTCAAGAAGAGGATTTTTACAGACTCTTTTGCTCCAGGAAGAGACAGAGTGATCAAAAACTCTATATCATTCGTATTTTACTAAGATCAAAGCCTCAAGATTGTTCTAGTTTCTTAGCATGTTTGTTGTGCTGTTCAAGGTTCTTTGTAATGTGGAGGGATGATATTCAATAATGATCACTCTTGCTATCTGTATCTGATGCTGTTGTTGTTGTTCGATCTTAAATCAGGATATTCTTTTAAATGCAAGTTGCCTGTGGGTCCATATTGGATGCTTATCGAGTTTTATACACCTGTTAACTTAGTATTGGTAGCTTTCTCTGCATTTTCATATATTAAAGACTCCCAACCTGCAAGTATGATCTGCTTATAGTGAAAAGAGGCAGACCCCAGATACATTATTGGTGACTTTTCAATTTCACACCCCATCATCTCTGCAGATTCTGTTGCCTCCTCTTCCTCTAGGTTTACACCAATTATTGAACTTTTGTCAAAATTAAGATTATGCCCAGAGCTGCTTTCAAAAAGTGTCATAACAAAGGGTAGGTTTCTCATTTGCTCTTCCCCTCCTTCAAGAAAAAGTGAAGTATCATCAGCATATTGCAAGTGGGAAATGCTGATTGAAGTTCTGTTTATCTTGACTGCTTGAATCCAGCCCTGATCTTCAGCAACTGTACATAATTTATGTAACATGTTTGCCGCTATGACAAACAATAAGGGAGAGAGTGGATCCCCTTGCCTTCGCTCCCCTGAACCAGTGAATAATCCACGCAAATCTCCATTAATGATCACTGAAAATTTAGCATTGGTGAAGCCATTAATCAACACTTTCACCAAATGTTCTGGAATTCTGGCTCCTCATAATATTCCATAAGCACTGCCAAGACCCCCTATCATATGCTTTGTTAAAATCAAGCTTACGTGTCAACCCCTTTCCTCTTACTAATCTTCAATGCAAAGAGACTTTCATGAGCTATCAAGAATACATGCATGAGTTTGCAGCCCTAAATAAAAGCTGACTAATTCAGCTCAATTATATCACCGAGATGTGAGCTAATTCCGGTAGCCAACACCTTCGCAATAATTTTATAACACATTTAGAAGGCTAAATAAGTTTGAAATCCTTCAGTTCAGTGGCTTCACTCTTTTTAGGTAAAAGGACTAAGAATGTACTGTTAAGAAATTCACGACCTGCTGCAAACAGTTCAGCACAGTTACAATCATATCACACTTTATAGAAACATACAAGAAATCCATCAAAGCCCTGGTGCCTTGTCACTTCTCAGACTGAAAACTTCTTGTTTAACTTCATCTTTAGTGACTTCTGATAAAAGATATTCAATCCTATCTGCTGAAATCTCTGACGGCTTCGAATCCGTCCACCCCAGATACCATTGTTCCTCAAATTTAAATAAGGTACCATAAAAATTAATAACATCCTCCGCAATTTTATTTTCCCCTTCAATCCAAGAATCACCAGCTTTGATCATTGTAATATTATGATTCAGTCACCTTCTCCCATTGGCAATTGTGAAAAAATGATAATGGGTGGATGATGCTATTCTCAGAGATAGGTCCTTCCTTGTTCCACCTTGTTGTATACAGAATGGCATTGGTTAAACATTGATTCCAGATTCAGGGGAACTGCTAAGTTGGGTAGTTCAACTTGGAAGGAATCTTTAGGAGGCAGAAGTCGAAGATTATGAAGACTTATTGAATCTTCTCTCTCATACACAGGTGGACATTTCTAAGTCTAACAAATTCATTTGGGAGGAGGCGATGGCATTTTCACATCTTCTATAATTTTCTGGAAGAAGAAGGTACCAGGTATAAGAGGTTTAAGGAAGTATGGAAGGTTAAATCTCCACTAAAAGAGCCTTTATGTGGTTAGTATTCAAAATGTGAATTATTACCAAGGTTTATCAGTGCAATGGAATGCGAGTGGTGGTATATTGTGTTACTTTTGTGAGGCTGAAGAGGAGGATGTGGAGCATTTATTGATTTGTTGTCCTATCAGTCAGGCAGTTTGGAAGCATTTCGGGAAAGTCTTCAACTGCAAGTTAATTTCAGCTCCTTGGAAAGTCTAGCACAGTTTTCATACTTTAACCAAAGGTCAAGTGGCGTGTCTTCGCCGTCTCGTGCTATATGCTGGAGTATTTGGAGAGAACGTAATGAGATTATATTTAGGGGGAGCAGATATGTGGAGAACATTTGTGAATGGGTTATGCACTTAATGTTTATGTGGAGCAGGCATTTATTCGGTATTTCAGCAGAGGTCTGGAATAAGGAGATTAAGATAGTTTAGTTACTCTTTCTTTTCTTTATTCCATTGTCGGAGATAGAAACCCCTAATATCCCACCATGATAGTATCCCCTCTATTTATTATTACTAAAATTGGTATTACAATACACAAATTCTTTCAAGAAAAAAAAACTACGAAAAAATGATGCATTCAACTCCTTCCTGTAGCCATAGTATTCTTGATTTTTGCTACCATCTGATCTCTTCTTCTCTAACCCATTCCTGGGACTGAGATTTAACAAAGACAATTTGACTTCATCCTCTGAAGATATATTGTTCTCCTCCGCTTTCCTTTCCAATTGTTGGATCCCTTCTAGTATGGCATTGGTCCTCTCATGTCTTCATGGATTGCAGAATTGGCCGATCCCGAGTGGTAGTTTTCAGTGGTAGTTTTTTTTGTTGTTTTTTATATGAGTTGGTGAGGAATCTCGCCATGCCATCCATTGATATAATTTGTGGTACAATTCACATCATTAAAAAAAAAACGAAATAATTAAGCTATCCTTTGACTCCAAAAAACACTTAAAATAACCTAAAGACATATCCTAGAATTTTAAAACCTCTCTAATCCACTAAAGCACATCCCAAGCCCCTTTTTTTCAAAAAAAGGCAAACTGTGCCATCCAGTTTATTACGAAAATAAACAAGGGAATTACAATGATAGGGGAAGGCGAGATTCCTTTCCCACAACAGCATAAAAAACTACAAAACTACAAAAACTTCTGCTAGCTTAGATCATTAAAAGTAGAAAAAAAAATAGAAAACCCTCCAAAACCAACAGCTGCTCTTCCGATTAGAATAGACAGCTATCCTCTGGTTCACTTTGTCTTTCTGCACATAGATGACTTCATACAAGGGCCTTTTGTCAGCTTCTTGATGGAATTGGAATCTGTTGGTGCATCTTTCGAAAGCTTTCATAGTTGAACTGCTTGATTTAAAGCAAATTGCATACCCAATTTTGTTTCACGTTGAGACAGATCTTCATTTATCCAATGAGAAAATAAATCAGAGGGATTTAAGGACTTATTACCCTTCTCTTCTTGCAATTGACTATTGATATGCTTTTTACAGCTCAGTGCAGGATTGGAAGAAGAGGAAATCTTTTGAATTTTCCACTCCGCTATCTCCTCTGACAGCAGCGAGTCTGCAGAAGGTGATATAAGGGAAAGTTCTTTGCATGGCCCAATCTCTGATGGCAATTCATTCCCCAAAAACGACACACTATGATTTGAATTCGGAATAACTGGCTCCTTGTAAGCCTACTGATCATTTCCTTGTATTGGCTGGATCTCCAGAACTGGCTCATGGCTCTCTTGCCTTCCTTCTGCAGTAGACCCCTGGGATCCTTCAGATTCCTTCTTGGTACGCTGAGATCTTCTGCTGTACACCCTTAGAGCTGGAATGCAGTGTGATTTATGGAAAGGAGAATTACATAGCTCTTGAGGAATTTGAGAGGCAAGCTGTTCAATTGCCTCTTTCCAGGCTTGATCGACAGCAAGGATATGACTCTCCCCTTTTGGAATTATCCTCTAAGAGAAATTTGATATTTCCATCCATTGTATCTTTGTACACCTGCAGTTGAATTTGCTCAACATCCGGATCACCATCTGATGGAACCATGATTTGCCGTATCTTACCAGATTGGTCTGACTCATATCTAGGCCGACCCAAGTCATTGGCACACTTGACTCGTATGAGGAGCTATTGATTTATGCAATATTTTGATCCCCATATTTTGGTGACAACAAAGTGAAAATGAAGAAATTAGACCTTTTGTATTTGAGTTAAATGAGTGATTTAATCGATTACAGATTGACAGATTCATTGTACCGAGAACACATTATTCTGGGACTTAGTCAATTTCAAGAAGTCTTGACTCAAAACGATTAAAGACTCACTAAAACTTCGATTAAATTCCTATCACTAATCGATTAACAGTGAAAAAGTCAATTGCAAATAAAAGACCTCTAATCAATTAGAGTATTGATTAAGTCTAACCTTTTTAATCACTATCACTGACCAATAAGTCTGCCGATAAGGCCAAATCGATTAACCATATTGATTAGAAAGCTATCACTAATCAATTAAGTCTAATCGATTAAGTCTATCAGTTAACCAAAGCACTACTTCGATTCAGTCGGTCCGTCTAATCGATTATGAGTCCTCTCAATTATTGTTATCAATTGACTGTTAAGTCATCGATTAATCCATTACTTCATCTAATCGATTTGAAGGAATTAAGCGATTTCGTTCAATGCCTATTTAATCGATCACCTGTTTGTTTTGCACTCGATTATCTCCATTTGTCTGATCGACTAACTATCTGATCTTGAATCGATTACCTGGTTATCTTTGAATCGATTGCATGATTATGTAAAATCGATTATCTAGTTCTTTATGAATCGATTATAAAGCTCTATGCACAGCGACTACACTATCTATCAATTAGCAATTAAGGTCATTTGTTGAATCGATTAACTGACCACTTATGTAATCGATCTTCTAATCGATTCCCTTTGAACTTAATCAATTCCTCAGGTTCTTTTAATCGACTCCTTCGTACGATACTATTTATTTTCTTCGTGCCGAGCTGTTAATCAATTCCTCATGTTCTTTTAATCGACCCTTTGGTACGATATTGTTTATCTTCTTCGTGCCGACCTGCATATCCTATATGCCTCTTGCCTTATCTGCTTTTACAAATTCTTTGTTGCTCACCTACCCTCTGGTGTTTAGTCGGTACACTAGAAAAGGAATTTTCTTGTTTTAATAATTCAATAGGGTTAGCTAAGGATTGAGAAGCCAGGTAAACAAGGAGACAACGAATGGAAGCTTCCAACTGATAGAGACCTGTGTTTGTTCGAGCTCTCTCCAGGCAAGACAAAATCCCATCAACGTTAGACACAACAAAGTTAACATTAGACACAAAGAGAAGCTCACAGATACAATGAGAGGGAAGTTGTACCGCAACAGAACAATCCAAACCCACCTATAAATTGGAGGCATCGGCAAGAAGAAAGACATCAATCGAGAACACAAGTTCAAAATTCGAAGAACTACACACTCTGCACTGAAAGTCCTTTCAGTTCGAGAGAGAAAAGAAGGAAGAGTATGAAAGCTTGTTTCCACTCTAAGCACCGCGACCACTACGTTCATCTCCGTTGTGCTGCATGAAAGCTCTCCAACCTTTTATGCAACTGATCGAGACTCTACATCTTCTTCTCATTCTTTCTATCTTGATCTTTGTTTTTGTGCTTATTGTAGCCTACTGAGAGGCATCCTGTGCAATCTTTGAACAGATAATTTCTAGTTGTTACCTCTTCCTTGAGAGGAAGATAGGACCAGCATAGTAAAGGGTTGTGCCTCTTCCTAAGGGTTAGGAAGAGAGGACCAGCTGCAACTGAAGTTTGTTTGTAGTTGTAACCTGCAAGGGGTAATATTTTGTGTAGCTTGTGTGCTAGTGGAACTCCCAAGAGGTTGCTTGGAGACTAGACATAGATCTTAGGACTGAATCCATATAAAAATATCTATGTTCTTTATGCAATTGCTCCTTGTATCTCCCTATTTCTGGCGCTTCTCATTCCAGCTATCGTTAGTTTTCATACTTCTATGCATTAGAAATTTTGATAACCCATTCACCCTCCTCTAGGTTCTTCGTAGCTTGGGCATCAAGTGGTATCAAAGCAAGGTCTCTCGTTGTACAGATCTAAGGATCTAAGAGTAAGATGGCTACGGTTAATGGTTATAATGAAGGTCAGTCCGTCAACTGCCCTCCATTATTCGAATGAGAGGATAACTCCTATTGGAGATGCAGGATGGAACTTTTCTAAAGGACCTTGACTTTGACTTGTGGAGTGTGTTTGAGAACGGTGACTACATTGTCACTAGAACCAACAAGTAATGGAACAATGTTGACAAGCGTTTAATTTTTTTGAACAACACGGACAAGAGTGTGTTGTATTGTGCGCTCTCCAAGAAGGAGTCCAACCACATCTCTGCATGTAAAACAGCTCAAGAGATGTGGAGGAAGCTACAGCTAACCTATGAAGGCACAGAGAAAGTCAAGGAGACTACGATTAACATCATAGTCGAGCCCACTGACCATCAGCCAGATGTACAGTAGATTTACCGACATCACAAATGGGCTGGTGGCACTTGGAAAGGAGTACAACATAGGTGATATGGTCAGAAAGATCTTCAGGTCTCTTCCCAGTCACTGGACCCTTAAGGTCACTACTAACAAGGAAGCCAATGACCTCACTAGCATGAGTCTAGAGAAGTTCACTGGGTCACTCATGGCCCATAAGATAAACATGGAAAGACTGCCGGAGAGCACCTCAAGGAAAAACACCACTAACGCCCTGAAGACAAGCACACCCAGCTCAAGAGAAGAGTCCTCTGACAAGGACAGTAAAGTGGACAGTGAGAAAGAACCCATGCTGTCCAGAAGATTGCAGAGAATCCTGAAGAAGAAGTATGGTACCTCAGGCCTGAGCTACTGCAAGAAGAAGATCAGCAGCAACAGCAAGACGCAGGAGCCGACCTGCTATGAATGCAAACAATCAGGTCACATGAGGGCCAACTGCCCTCAGTCAATACTGCCTGAACGCTCCTTTGAATGAGCATTATCAACTCCAGAAATATTCAAAGGTTAAGCACCATTACAGACGGAACTACGGTGCCCAACAGTTTTGCATTTCCAACAATCTGGTGCATTCCAGCATGAAGAAGCTTGATGCCCTTTACATAAGCATCTAAAGCAGAGATTACTATTGGATAGGGGTGGCCAAGGATTAATCTACTGAAAAAATATCTTATCATGTTGAAAACCCTCTGCCGCCGATGAAGATCTGTCACTGCTTGTCTGGCATTGATATTCATAGCACACATACAACATAAAACAAATCACAAAAAAAAAACTAGCACGCGATAGTTCCCCCCATGTCTCCCACAGTGACTTATCCTTAATAATAAGGATGTTTGTTTGAAGTTTTGAATTATTTTGTGCGTCACTTTCACATTAGTCTAAGCAGCACCAACCACACAAGAAAGTGCTGAAATAAATGCGTCTCCTGAAGATATGAACATTCCTTGGAGTGTTATTTTCATCTGGGTGAAAAAGAAACTTCTTTAATGTTAGGATTTGCTCTAGACACAGAATGGGTATGTTCAATGACCAAAAGCATTCTTACAAGAAACATCTGTGTTATCATACTGTTCAACAGACAGCAATAACTGCATGCTTGGGAATTTCCCACACATCCATGGACTCCATCCTACCTCAATCTGTCAGTGGGGGAACAGACTTTTAGAAGCTTGCCCTCACACAGCAGTGCCATGTAGGTGTGGCCTCCTCAGGAATGAGTAGCCTGGAAGTCCCTTGGGCAAGGTCAAGGAAAGTTGTCCCCTTGTTAAAATACCCTTAAATATATAGATAGAAAGTATGGCTTATGCATAAAAATATTGATGGCAATGTGAACATCAAAAACAAAAGCTAACTGCATATAGGTAAATATAGGTAACAGTGAAATTTACAACGAACTCCAAAGTTACCTGCACGTTTTGCAGATTATCAGACAGCAAAATGTCTGCTAATTTCAGTATAATTTCAGACTTGTTAATGTCATTGTCCTCAATTGCAAGGCAAACATCAATATCACTATTTAAGACCCCGAATGAGTTTGCACAGGATCCATACAGGTACAACCGAGCATTTGGCCATTCCTTGAGCACCAATTTCTCTAATGATTGCAATAGTTGCCTCTGCTTGGCTTTTTCTTCTTCAGATGGTATCAGAGATTCATAAAGTGCAAGGAAGGAAGGTATAAAAACTGCTATATTGTGACGGCATCGCAACTCTCTTCGACGGTTCCTCATTCTTTGGCTTAGCACATGATGTCCTCTGGAAAAATCTGACCTGTAGTCCTGAACATAACATTCAAGTACAGAAAGGTACAATAACATCAGAAATTTCTGACACAATTTTATGTACAATGGAATCACAGTTTAGACAGACTCAGCAAAGTTCGCATGTTGCATGTGTATAGTATGTGCATGTACATATAGATCAAAAAATTGTACAGTCCCTTTGAGAAAGATATGGTTTCCTATGTGACTTTACCTTGGTAAAGTATAAAACACATATAGTACTCATTCCCATTTTAAATGCTCAATTAATGTGGCATAATTATACCCTCGGGTCTCCACAAAGTCGTCTGCGCCGCGGTCGTTTTGCTTTCTTTCTTTTCTCCAAGCCCCAGTCTGCCCAAGCATTACCTATACGCCACGGTTGCTGTGGAGGGAATACTGCCCATTGGCACCATGAGGAAAGGTTCCTGCAGGTTTCATGTACCCAAAGATGGGCAAAGGTGAGCACCGGTCCACTAGTCCTGCTGCATGGGGAAGTTGTCATCATGGCCCGTGCAGGGTGAGAAGGGGAGGCTACCGCAGCCGCCACCAGGTGAGTTTTCTTGTTTTTTGTCTATTTTTCCTTTTATTTTTTCCTTCAGCTATGCAATGCCTTCTCCTTAGATTAATGTTTTAGTTGTAAATGTCTTAGGTATTCTTCTAATTCAGACACAAAAAGTCTTGATTTGTTGCTGTATGGATGTTTTGGCTGAAACGTATCTCGTCTTTCTTGAATCTGGCACTTGTAACTGGGAGTCTTTAGATTGACCTCTCTGCATAAATGAATCTAGCGCTCTATACATAGATTGGCCATGACGGACCTCTCTCTTACTGCTCATCTTTTGAGGAGGATTGGTTTGATTTGCATTTAACTTATTGTATCTCTGTAGTGTGTTTTTGTAGCAATTTGGACTATTCTTACGTTTGATTATATATTGATTCTCTTCATGTAATTCTTCATGTAGTAATAAATATTAATTACACTTTTTTTTTTTTTGAAGGTGACATTAAGTCACAATTTCATTGAATAAAAGGGAGGGTTACACAGAGAATGAATAGCCCAGAAGGCATCACAGCCAGGATCGGACAAGCCCCGTCCTGGTCCCCATCTACAGCTGAAAAGATGAAAAAATTACAAAGGATGTTTTATCAAGCAAACACACTAAGAACAACCTATCAAGAAATCAATTCCCTCCATTTTCTGGCCTTGTCAAAAAAATCAGAACTCCCCTCCTTGAGGATACCAGCAGCCCTTCCCCATTCTTCCACCCATCTAAATGTACTTCTCAGCAGCTCAATAGTACTTCTGAATTGGTCATTGAATTTCCTTCTATTTCTCTCACACCAGATGGCCCACAAAAGGGCCGGGCAGGTCAAGAACCACAGTTGTTTAAGATCTTTATAGGGACAAATAGTGCTCCACCAGTGTAAGAGATCCAACACAGAAGATTGCTCTACCCAATTGAGTCCAAATAATCTACAAATAATCTTCCACTGAATGATAATAATACCACAATCACAGAATAAATGCTTTTGATCCTCCTCAAAAAGAGCACAAAAAACACAAGAGAAACTCCCAGAGATGTGTAGTTTCTTAGCCCTCCTTCCCGTAAGAATTCTACACCAAGCAAGCTTCCATAGGAACACCTTGATCTTATTTGGAAGTTGGTTAGACCATACTATCTCCTTCCACCACACCCTAGTACCACCATCGTTCAACATTTGAACCATGGACTTTACCGAAAACTGCCCATTGTTGGTCCATCTCCAAATTCTTTTATCCTGCACCTCACCAGAAATTCTGACTTCACTAATGCTAGTAATTAACAATACTAGTTCTTCTGCTTCCACATCCGTGGGATCCCTTCTCAAAGGTAAACTGATCTGACATGCATCTATATGACATAACACATCCTCAACTGTAGCTTCTTGGTAAAGGGTAATATTGAATAGATTGCTGAAATGCTCAGAAAAGACCACACTGGAACACCATTTATCTTTCCAAAACTGTGTATCCCTACCATTTCCCACCTGAATAGTACTCGAAATATCCATAAATTCAGCACATCTAACAATATTCTTCCAGATTGAAGACGTGTTGTAGCTGGTTGAGGGATAAAAATTCCATTTGTTCTCACCATGAAAGTACAGATCCTTCACAATCACAGCCCAAAGAGTATCCGGATGCTCTCCCCTTCTCTACAACCATTTAGCTAACATTGCTTTATTGAAAGTAGCCACTCCGCAGAGGCCAATTCCACCTTGCTCCTTACTTTTACAAACATTGCTCCAATTAATCAAATGAATACCTCTCTTCTCCCTTCTCCCTCCTGACCAAAAAAAGGAACTTCGAATTGCTTCAATAATTTTTTCCACAGCCCGAGGTATCTTAAAGATAGAAGCATAGTAGATTGCCAAAGACGAAAGGACCGATTTTGACAATATCATTTTCCCTCCTCCTGAAAGAAAGTTTCCTTTCCACCCTTCCAATCTATTCTCAAATTTCTTAATTAATCCATCCCAATCTCTCACCCTTAAGGCTCCATCTGATAAGGGCAAGCCCAAGTATTTAATAGGGAAATTATTCACTCTGCATTTTAAGGATCTCGCAATCTCCAGAAGACTAGGCTGTGGCACATTCAAACCCACAATTTCTGATTTCTCATAATTGATCCTCAGCCCTGTGATAAGTTCTACTAAAATAAGCAATCTTTTGATATTCTAAATATCCTCCTTACTTCCCGAAGAAAACAGCAACGTATCATCTGCAAACTGAAGGTGAGATAGGTGTATATTGCTCCTGCCTATTCTGAACCCCTCAATTAAGCCAAGTTGAACTGCATTATCCCAAAGAGAGCTAAAAATCTGACCAATAAGCAGAAAAAGAAACGGAGACAATGGGTCTCCCTGCCTAAGACCTCTTGAACTGCTGAAGTATCCACACGGTTCTCTATTAATCAACACAGAACTTAGAGGATGAAATACAGCTCATGACCCATCTTATCCATCTTTCATTGAATCCCATAAGGATCATTGTTTTTTTGAGGCAATTCCAATTGATTCTATCATAAGCCTTCTCAAAGTCGAACTTTAATAACACTCCTTGCTTATTTCTGATCTTATAATGATGTATAACCTCATAAGCTGCCATAAAGTTATCCAAGATGAATCTGCCTTGCAGAAACGCTGATTGATTAATGCCCACAAGTTTATGAATCACCTTCTTGAACCGAGTTGCTAAGATCTTGGCAATAATCTTATAACATCTATTGAGTAAACTGATGGGACGAAAATCTGTCACTCTTTCCGCTCCCTCTGACTTTGGAATAAGAACAACATATGTGGAATTGACCGATTGAATCCTTTCCGGCCTGTCATAAAACTCTTGCACAAAGTTAACCAAATCTTCGTTAATAACATCCCAAAAAAATTGATAGAACCCAAGAGAAAAACCATCGGGTCCCGGTGCTTTATTAGGATCCATACTAAAAACAGCCAATCTTACTTCCTCTTCCACAAAGGGTTCACTCAATTTCCCAGCATCTGAATCTTCTATCTTAGGGAGTAAGCCATCTTGTATGTGGGGTCTCATCTGAAATTCTTCTGAGAAAAGATTTTTGAAAAAAGCCACAAATCTGCTCTTGATCTCCTCGGGATCTTCAATGACACTCTCTTCTTCTTTGATATGGTCAATAGATAGGTATCTTCTTTTAGCACTAGCCATCGCATGGAAGAAAGAAGTGTTTTTATCACCTTCCTTTAACCAATGCTCCTTAGCTCTTTGTTTCCAACCAATTTCCTCATTCAAAAGTTCTTCATTATAAATTTTCCGGAACTCCTTCAAAGAATACAACTCTTGATTAGAAAGATCAGCAACCTCACTTTTCATTTCCAGTTCTTCAATATTGCTCTTCATTTTCTGCCTTTTTTCCTTTTCCTTTCTGAAATTCTGTTTAGCCCATTGTCTCAAGCATTTCCTGATCCATTTCAGTTTGCCCATAAAATTATACACTGCAGAATTTGCCATCGGTGCTTGATGCCACCATTTGCCAACCATTTCCTTGAATCCAGTTTCCCTTTGCCATTTCAGTTCATATCTGAAAATTCTGGAGCTCCTCCTCTTGTCATCCATCATAATAAGCAAAGGTATATGATCAAAAACAGACCTGCACAACCCTTTCACATGTGACAAGGGAAATCTCCTGAACCAATCGGGTGAGATCAACACTCTGTCAATCTTTGACTGAATACTGACCTGTTGTAGATTAGACCAGGTATAATGTCTGTTTGGAACATCCACCTCTATTAGCTGAACATCTCTGATCCACTGATTAAAAATATCCATACTATTGCTCCATTTCTGTTTACCAGTCCTCTCCCATGGAAACCTTACACAATTAAAGTCTCCCAAGATACACCAGGCTTTCGGGAAAAGAATATGCAACCTATATAGCTCTTGGACAAAACCCTCCCTCTGTTGATCGGTATGGGGTCCATACACAGATGTAATGACCCAACAATCATTGTTAGAGCTTCTATTCTTATGTTTGAAAGCAACCGAAATGCTGAAGTTGCCTACATCACAGACATTACCCTTAAACCCGTTTCCATTCCATAACACCAGCTGTCCTCCTTTAATTCCATCTGCAGGAAAAACTGCCACTTCATTTAAAACAGACCCACATACTCTATTTAAAGAAGATTTGTCAAAATTGGCCATCTTGGTTTCCTGTAAACAGATGCAGTCCAAATGATGAGAGTACACCAAATCTTTTACAGCTCTCATCTTAAAGTCCCCATTGAGACCCTTGATATTCCATGAGATCAAATTCATAATGTAACAATTTGTTTCCCTTTCTCCTTGGTCTTCTTCCCTCTCAAACTGTCCAGAACTTCATTGTTTCGCACAAAACTTACTTCTCTCTTTCCAATCTTCATACCTCAACCCGTACCTTTCCTCTTAACTGATTGTTGTAAAATATCACTCCTTCTCAGCTTCTTAAGAAAGCTCAGAACCATATCTTCCCTGCCTTCAAAGGATACACCTATACGCTGTCCAAACTGCACAATTTCATTCTTCCAGACTTCTTCAAAATCACACAATTTCACTGCCAACAGTAACTCACTGGCTTCATACGGCATTATCTGTTTAGACTGTATCTCTTTCTGCAGATCCCTGACACCTAGATCCTTTTTCGAACCCTTAGCTTCCAGCTCATCTTGCAAACTATAAGAAACAATCGCTCCTACCTCTTCCTGTGGCGCTCCATCCACCCTATCACAGATCCAACCCTTCCCTGCAACCTTGAGGAGATGAACCTCCGGAAGACCATCGCTATTCCCCTTCCCCCCTCCATCAGTCCAAAGAGGTACTATGTCAATCTGACCACTCCTCGAATAAGGTACATCGTCTTTCTGATCCCACAAGGAAGAAATCTTCTCTCCGTTGATCGGAGTACTCTCTCTTCCGATACTCTGTTCTCCGTGAAGAGCGATGACAGTGGGTACTCGGGGAAGACGACGACGGTTCGGAGGCGGTTTAGGGACTAACGATTGAACCGGACGAATCAGGCCCCAGTTCGATATTAAGTCAGAATCCGATATGTTAGGTTCCTTGAGAATCAGATCCCCTAACAAGAACGGATCGACGGTAGACCGAACCCGCACCTGTTCATCTTCCTCGCCCGATAGCCCAACACCAGAGCTCCCCTGTATGGCCTGTTCAACCGCCGCCTCGGAACCGCAACCCAGCTCATTAAAGTATCTGGCACCCTTCCCCTGAACAGATCGCTGCATAAGCGGGCCTCTCAAGGGATTTGGGAGAACCCCCAGTATCCCTTTAATATCGTGTAACTTGGGAACCCCGCAATCTTGAAGGCCTCTACCTACACCTATCTGCCTCTTCACCTCCTTCTGACTCATTTCAACTGAGTGCGACTGGTAATTAGCCTTCTCTGACTCGGGACCGGAATCAACCAGAACTGGATGAACACCGAGTTCCGGCTTCCCTGTTACAGCCCCGTCGTCTCTGTTTGTCCTGTATCTTCTATATTCCGCCACCACATCAGCCCACGACCATTCCTGCTCAGCACCTTTATCCTTACCATCTTCTTCCATTGTGATACGGATCCAGAAGATCCCACCCCCTACCATAATTTTGATCTTTTCAGGAATATCTGTCTTCCGCTCAACTGAGATTTTTACCCGCACAAAGGATAAATTGTCTCCCCTGAGTCCCTTGCCATCCACTTCTCTAAGCCTCCCAAACCTGGAGCAGATCGTCTGGAACGTGTTGATGTTCCATAGATGAAGAGGCACCCCCTAAAGCCTACACCACAGCTCAATTCCCTCCTCTGCAGGGAAAGTTCCAACATCTATCCTCCACTGAGAAAATTCCACAAAAAAATCCTTCTTCACCTCTAACCTTCCAATGGAGCATGCAAGACCCTTCCACGTTTGTGATTCTGAGCTCACTAAAAAGGAATGAGAATCCAATCTTCGAATGCTCCATCCCTTCACCTCCGGCCAGAACTTCAGCAGAATGGCTCTTGCCTCCCCACAGTCCATTGCGATTCCAGTGCAGTTCTTCCGGAATGAAGCTACAACACAATTCTCCAGTGTACGCTTTGCTGCTACAACCTCTGGTGACCATGCGATATCCACAACACCTTGGAAGACCTTCGGAGAAGACTTGTTATCCAATTTAGGACCTTCGCCAGGATTCAGCATCCTGTCGCCCACCTCTGACTTTCTGATAAGGTGTCGGAGAGAAGGACAGAACCTTCTTCTGTGTCCAGCTCCTTTGCAATGGAGACACCGGACCGCTTCTCTGCACCTAGCTGCATGATGCCCCTTACCCAGACAGCGAATACAGACATCTCGTCCCACAGGCAGAGCATCCGCAGCCAAGGTCCTCCGGCGACCAACTCTGCGAGGCTCCTTCCCTTGCACTGTAACCCAACCTTCCCCCTTACCAGAATGATGTTCTCCGGGACACCCTCCCTTCTCCGGGACACTCTCCGTTATTCTTCCCACACCCTCCGACATGCTTTCTGGGGATAATATTAATTACACTTATTTAAGCATACATACATATACTAATGTTGTATATTAGCCATATTTTTTTATCTGAATTTTTAAACGATAAAAGTATAATACACAGGATATATACCATACCAAATTAGTGAAGTGTGCAAATTTTTGACTGAATATTTGACCATACCTCTGAAATTTTAAGTATTTTTGCCATATTATTCCCACACCGTATTTAACTAACTATGGGCAGACGTCCTATATTGTCAACTATGGACCATGGTAGGCTTTGTCCAATACATTTATTGTCTGATGTTTATTTTTCTAGAAAGAAAAGCAAAATTACTCTCATTAGTTGATGTTCCTCTCGTAAGAAAAGTAAAATTACTCACATTGACTGATAGTTGCCACAGAAAAGATCACACGTTCCTGTATCAAACTTGCTCTTCCCCTCTTCATATAAACTTCTTCCAAAGTCCAGATGATCTTTTGGGAGCTTTTTTACTCTTTTTTTTTTTTTTTTTGGAGGTGACCAAAGGTCACAATTCATAAATTGATAATATAAGGTAAGACAGACCCGAGTCAAGTTACAATATATAAGGGGTGGAAGAAGTCACCCCAAAACCCCAACAACAAAGACCCGACCAATTTTTTGAAAGTGCGAAGACCCAAACAATTACAGGAAAGTAATTTTATCCAAAGGAAAAAAATAGCAAAATAGGTAGGAAGAATTTAAAGAAACAGCTTTTTCCAATCCCCAGCTGAAGACAGAAAAATAGACTCATCCCTATTCAAGAGAATTCCAGCAGCTTTTCCCCAATCATAAGACCAGAGGACAGCTCTGTTCAAGATCTCAGAAAGTTGATTGAATTTATGTCGGAATCTTCTTGAGTTTCTCTAATCCAGATTGACCATAGCATAGCTGATAGCAGAATATTCCAAAACTTTTGCTTAGTGGGCTGTGGGCACAAATCTCCCCATAGCCAACTTCCAAAGAAAGATTCTAATTTTGCTTGGACAAATATTGGACACGCAAACTGGTTCCACGAACTCTGAGGCCTTCATCACTCAGGATTTTAGTGACAGCATTGACTGAGCAATTCCCTTTACTACTCCAGGCCCATCGCCTAGAGTCCGAGTGCTGATTGTCAAGATTAACCTGATGGATAGTAACCAAGAACATTCAGTAATTGGTCCAGTTCAATGCCAACTGGTTCCCTTATGAAAGTAATGTTCCAATGGCTGCTGTCCTGCAGAGAATAGATATGACTGAGTGTTTACACTTTATCCTCTGCGATACTGTACAGCTGCTTAAACTTGATTGCAAGCGGGGTGTCTAAACACCATCTGTCCTCCCAAAATTTGATTGAAGTTTCATTTCCAAGTGTAATGATTATGGCTGGTCTAACAATGTCCACCAGCTTGTTGATATTCCTCCAAATTGGGGGACAATGAGGTCTCTGTAGATGGCTCTAAAGACCACTTAGAAGCTAGAGGGTAATATTTATTCCTGATGATATTAACCCATATTGCATTCTCATTGTCAATATGTCCCATTCTCCACAGCCATTTGCACAACAAAGTTTTGTTGAATACATTAATGCTGGTCAGACCCACTCCTCCTTGTTCTCTGCTAGAACAGACTTTTTCCCAAGCAACTAGATGTAGGCCACCCTTCTCTCTTTTCCTTTCCAGAAGAAGAACTCCTCATAGATTCAAGGATTCTTTCAACTGTTCTAGGGATAAACATAGAGAGGTGGTAAGTAGCCAGAGAGGACAGAACAGACTTTGAGAGAATCCATTTCCCCCCCGGCAGACAAGAATTTTACTTTCCATCCTTCAAGGGTTTGAGCAATTTTTTTGATGAGAGGATCCCAGTCTCTAACCCTACTTTGCCGATCAGAGAGCGGAAGTCCCAAATATTTGATAGGAAATTGAGCATGTTTACAGTCCCATGCAACTGCAATATGTGCACTTTTATCTTGCCCCATATTGATGCCCACAATCTCTGATTTATCAAAATTGATAGTGAGCCCAGTGACAGCCTCAACTAACAGCAAAATCTTCTTAATGTTTGAATGCTCATTTGTGGACGAAAAGAGCAAAGCATCATCTGCAAATTGGAGGAGAGATAATTGTGGTCCATTCCTACAAGAGAAGAACCCATCGAACAGCCCGTGCAAAGCAGCTATGTCCCAGAGGGAGGTCAAATTCTGACTGACCATGATGAAAATCAATGGGGAGATAGGATCTCCCTGCCGCAAACTTCGAGAACTATCAAAGAAACCATAAGGTTCATCATTCACTAAAATAGAAAACCTAGCCATGGAGACACAATTCATCACTCAGCTGATCCATTTCCATCTAAAGCCCATCATGAGAAATGAATTTTGAATACAATTCCAGCTCACATTATCAAAAGCTTTCTCAAAATCTAATTTTATGAGAACCCCTTTGTGCAACCCCACAAAAAGATCTATAGTGTCAAAGACTACTTTTATAGTCTTAAATGAAATTATATAAGGATCAAAAGGTATCTTTAAAAAGTTGAAAAAGGCCTATCATTGATTACATAGTAAAGAAATGAGGGCATATGTACAATTAATAAAAGATGAGGAGTTTAAACGTAAAATTGTTCATTTAAATTTAATAGGTTTATTGGGCTTAAGCCACATGCTTAGTGGGCTCCATAAATGGGCCTAAATGGACCTTAAAAACAAACCTAAGTGGGCCCTAAATGAGGCCTTAATGGGCCATGTTTAAGGGCCTAAATGGGCCAAGAACAAGGCCATGATGGACCAGCCTTGACCAGGCCCAATGGGCTCTGGTTAATGGGCCTGTAAGGGCCCCTACAATAGGGGCACCGCCCCCATTAAAGGGGGGGCCCTCCTCCATCGCCTCAACCCCCCCCCCTCTTTCTAACTGCCCTTCCCCTTCTATAAATAGAGGGGAAGGGGGCTGGCAAGGGGCAGCAGTAGGGGAGTAAGGAAGAGAGAGAAGAAGAAGAAGAAGAAGAAGAAGAAGAGAGAAGGGAGAAGGAGAAAGGGAGGTGGCTTCATGCGGCTCGGTGGCGGTTCGACAGCGGTCGGCGACGATCTTCTTAGTAAAGGTAGGATGATACTCCCTATCAATTATTCCTTTACTTTTAGTTTTTGGGAGGAATATAATTAGTAATACAAATTTTAAGGGCAATTTTAGGATAATCCTGTAGAATAATGACCTATATGTTTAAGCATATCATGGCATAGAAGAAACATGGTTAATTGGTAGTTTACTATTAGTAGCATGTTACGTACTGATTAATATACAGAATCACTGAGCAATTGATTTTTAGTATAATTTGCTTAATATGAACTATGAAATATGAATACGGGTAATGGTTGTCAAATATCAATTATACGGCAATGGGTATCATAACCTGATTGAGATCATGTTGAACGATTTATAAATTATGGCATGTATTGAAGATCTGAATATCTAATAAGTTATAGATAGCATCTAAGTGAAGTATGGTTGTTTCTTATTAAAGAAACAAACTTAAAGTTGAATATTTTGGGGAATATTAAAATATGAGAACAAGAAGAAAATGTATTTATTATTTTCTGATCCAAGGAAATTTATGAAAGGATTAAGACTCATGAGAAAATGACTTTATGTTACATCTTCTTCTGCAATGTGTGTATGTTTGCATGTTTTAGCCGATTTTCCATATAATGTTTAGTATACTAGAAATTGTAAATAGAATACATAAACATGACAAACCCCATATGTAACCATATATGTGTCATGATGTAAGGATGATTGAGAAAGAATCTTTTGATGTTAATGATAACCCCAAAATGGCACACTCTAGTGCCTTACTCTAAAAAGAAGAAACCTATGTAATAAAGTGAAGGCTAGGAAGCTTCCATGATTACTGTGACTTTTTATATAACGACTGAACAATGATTTCAATAATGAAAAGACTTGGTGACTGTTAAAGATATAATATATGATTAGCATGCACATATATTTATATATATACATTATAGAGTATAAATATTTATAGAATAATTTCATGCCTATGATGACCCTATTAAGGAAAATAAAAGATGAAATAAAATGAGACATGGAAGTCACTACGACGAATGAATATGAAACACGATTATGATGATGAATGTGAAATTGAGGTATGGAAGCATTTTGTAATGAAAATAAGTTCTTATGAAATGTATGAAAACAAAAGTGACATTGTGACTAACGGGACGACAGCACGCCTTCCGGAGATAAGGTGACGTACGGAACGCTCCCTAACAATGTGTGGCGTCGAGACACGGAGCATCCTTACTTTGGTTACAGTTCCAAAGTCCAGATTCGGGACCTCGGCTGGGTAGAGGATGGAGTTTCTATTTGAGGGCACTCATAGGTTGGGACATGGATGCTGCAGTGAGAGAGTGTGGATACACTGCAGACCCGACTTAGCCCTTTCCAGCCTCCTTAGTAGATTTCCGGAGACTTACTTGGCTGAGTAGACTGTAGGGTAGTAGGTGCATCGGAAAAACGGCCTACTCACCGTTACGACTATTACTTCATGGCTATCCCTGTCACTTCTGGTCGAAAGGATGAGTCGCCCTACGAACTTACGACTTACGACCGATTAATGAACTTTACGACTGATTGGATTATGAGAAAATAACCGATTAGGTGAGTGATTAACGAATGAACGACTCAATCTTGAGACATTATGTCAATGACTGATAGAAGATACTTTTATATTCTCTATGCTAATATAAAGTACCACTAAAAGGAAGGAACGTATGAAAACGTATGAAAGTTATTGTTCTGTTAAGTCTTTTTCACTCCGAGTTCACATTCTTTTACGATGCATGCATTCCATATTAGTTTAATGCATCATTCCATTAAGGTCTCAAGCATTTATGAGCATATTATTGGGCATAATCCAAAGATTAATAATAGAAGAATGAAAACTATAAAGTGGTATAAAGCAACTTATGAAGTTTAGCCTTAAAATTCTATTACATTTATTGCTTAATTTCCAATTGTTACTTATAACTACTAATAAGATAAGAAATTGCATATTATGCATAAGTTAGAAGAGAGTAAATGGGTTAGTGTGTGCGCGCGCGCGCGCGTGTGCGTGTGCGTGTGCGTGTGTGTGAAAGTGAGATATTAGTAGGGATGTAAGTGATCCCTACTGAGAACTCAATTTACGGGTTCTCATAAAAATCATTTAACATATTTTCATAAACCCGCAATGGATGACGGAAGAAAAAGAAAGATAGCTCCAGTTCATATTTAGAAAAATTTCTAGGTATGTCAAACAGTTGTTTTGATTAGTTGGGATATGTTACATATATTTTGTTGTATGATGGACATGATCTGCCTGTTGTTTCTTTACATTTATGTTCCTTATTAATTTTATTTTTGCTCTTGTACACTTACCGAAGATCTATAAAGGCTGGACCGTTACAGGTGGTACAGAGCAAGTCTGATAGTATATGCACAAGGGTAAAACAAAATGATAAGATGATTAATTCATGTCCTGAGTACGACACTTGTACATCACAACTGGCCATTATATGTAATTATATATAGTAACTCAGTGTAGGAGATGTTAATGATTAATGATAGTAAGATTGATTATAGTAGGTGTATACTCCTTGGGTAAAAAAGAGCAACTTATGAAAGACAAAGAAAAGAGGCATTGGAATACGTCAAGGATTTTAATAGGGCTAGGTGTTCAGGAGTAGAAGGATCTTAATATAATTAGATGAGAAGGTCATATTAATTGTCTTGAATAAGGGAAAATTGGTAATATTGGTCTATTATGGTAACAGATATGCATAAGTAATCTATGTATAAAATGAGAAGTTATAGTTGGGTAATATTTGGAAATTTTAGTATAAAGTGAGATGGGGATTATACATAGTAAGCTAGACATATGAGATAAGAGTTGCTTTAGATTAGAGCCTGAAAAAGTGTTGAATAGGGGATAAAGGTGTTAAGACCGAAAATAGTGACGCTTGTCTGTAATAGGAGGTAAAGTGAAATCTATTTAAAGGTAAAGTAATAGTACAATGATGGTTCTTAATATTAATAAATCATTGATTATAAATATAGTAACCTAAAAATGAGCAGGTAAGAAGGAAAGCGGAGGTTTGTATGTAAACTAAGAGCAAGGAGTGAGGGGAAATCAAAGAGAAGGCAGATTAGGCACTAAATATTTCAAAGCATAAATCAAATGATGAGACTTTAAAGATCTAGGATGGGTATAATAGGATTTAGATTAATTATCTCTGCAACCTAAGTTGGGACCCCTATTTAATAATAATGGTATAAGAGGTTGTTATCTAGGAAGGGTTGGAGGAAAGGAGGGGGTAAATGATGGTTCACATAGATAACAATGATTAAGAAAAGTAAGTGGGTTATCAGATAAGTAATTAGTTGAAAAAAATTTGTTGAATATGAATTACATGGTGAAGATTAGATCGGGTTGCAAGAAGGCAACCCTATTTGATTACTTGCCAACTAAAAAGATGAACAACAAATGTCACTAGCTTTAACCAATGATTGGCTATAACAGTTATATATATATATATATATATAAAAATCAGTGGTTAAGACTCGTAAGAGATTTTGAAATAAATGAAAGGTAAAAGTTCCGAGGATCAGATTAAATTGTAAGAGAAAAAGGGGAAAAAGCAAGAAGAAAGTTGCGTCAGGAGCCAAGTGCCATAAAGAATGTATCATAATGAAACTTAACGATCCAAGAATGTTAACTATGAATCCTTTTGGAAATTTGGGTGTTTACATTGAAACAAAAAAAGCTACTATGACATTAGAAGCACTGGAGATTATCTACTTGTTATTGCAATTTGAGTTGAGATTGCAACCACATTAAGGAGCATAACCAAAAGGAACTTGATAAAGGGAAATGACAAAAGAAGAACTCAAAGCATATACACTATAGGATGAAGTCAGTCCGTGGAATAAATTAAATAAACTAAATTATAAGGAAGGATATAAGAACCATATTATAGTAAGAGATATCATTCACGTGATCTGTTTTAATTCAATGTTTTGCACGAAACCCAAATGATACTATTGGAAGATTTGATGCACGGTGTTGGCCATATCATGTAGTCAAATCCTCTATAGTACTCATGAGGATAATGTGCCGGCGTTTTGGCAGTGACAAGACTTGTTGTGCTTGGTAAGTGGTTGACCAGCCGGAACTACGAACTAAAACAGCATTTTTAATCCTGCCTATCAATGGATTTACGAAACGGGTTTCTATTGAGTTCACTGTTATTTGCATTTGTGGATTGATTTATGACATCATTTGTTGCATGAAATTTAAAGAACCAAGATTTATTTTGAAATTGATATATGAAAAGATAAATTAGAATGGCACAGCGGAAGCATAATGCCGGGTTGTGAAGAATAAGTCCTAAGAAATGATAAGATTTCATGTAAGAATGTGAAATGGCAGCATTATCAATAGAATTATGAGACTAAGAAGACAAAACGAAGGAGCTATTCTTTGGAGGCTTTAAGATGATAATTTTGTAGTGATCAACATGAAATTTTGAGGACGAAATTTTTATAAGGGAAGGATGTGAGACCCCACCAAAAAAAAAAATCAAGGGTATATCTGTAAATTCCTAAAAGTATAAACATAATTAATAAAACTTTAAGATTTATAGTGTTAAAGACTACTTTTATAGGATCTTAAATGAAACTATATAAGGATCAAAAACTATCTTTAAAAAGTTGAAAAAGGCTCATCATCGATTACGTAGTAAAGAAATGAGCGCATATGTCCAATTAACAAAAGATGAGGAGTTTAAATGTCAAATTGTTCATTTAAATTTAATAGGTTTATTAGTCATAAGCCACATGTTTAGTGGGCTGCTAGTGGGATCCATAAATGGGCCTAAATGGACCTTAAAAATAAACCTAAATGGGCCCTAAATAGAGGCCTTAATGGGCCATGTTTAAGGGCCTAAATGGACCAAGAACAAGGCCCTAATAGGCCAGCCTTAACCAGGCCCAATGGGCTCTAGTTAATGGGCATGTAAGGGCCCAATGGGGGCCACCACCCCAATTAAAAGGGGGGCCCTCCTCCACTGCCTCAACCCCCCCTTCCAACCGCCTTTCCCCTTCTATAAATAGGGGGAAGGGGACTGATAAGGGGGCAGTAGCAGGGGCAAGGGACAGAGAAAGAGGAGGAGAGAAAGAGAAGGGGAGGGGGGGAGAGAGAGAGAGAAGAAGAGAGAAGGGAGAAGAAGGAGAAACGGAGGTGGCTCGATGGCGGCTCGGCGGAAGTCTTCTTGGTAAAGGTAGGGTGACACTCCCTATTGATTATTCCTTTATTTTTAGGTTTTGGAGGAGATATAATTAGTAATACAAATTCTAACCTTTATTTTTAGGTTTTGGAGGGAATATAATTAGTAATACAAATTCTAAGGATAATTTTAGGATAATCCTATAGAGTAATGAAGCTATATGTTTAAGCATATCATGGCATAGAAGAAATATGGTTAATTGGTAGTTTATTATTAATAGCATGTTACGTACTGATCAATATAAAGAATCATTGAGCAATTGATTTTTAATATAATTTGCTTAATATGAAATATGAAATATAAATATGGCTAATGGTTGTCAAATATCAATTATACGGCAATGGGCATCGTAACCTGATTGAGATCATGTTGAACGATTATAAATTATGGCATGTGTTGATAGCATCTAAGTATGGTTGTTTCTTATTGAAGAAATAAACTTCAAGTTGAATATTTTGGGGAATATTAAAATATGAGAACAAGAAGAAAATATATTTATTATTTTCTGATCTAAGAAAATTTATGAAGGGATTAAGACTCATGAGAAAATGACTTTCTATTACATCTTCTTCCGCAATGTGTGTATGCTTGCATGTTTTAGCCGATTTTCCATATGATGTTTAGTATACTAGAAATGGTAAATATAATACATGAATATAACAAACCATGACAAACTCCATATGAATGTAACCATATATGTGTTATGATGTAAGGATGATTGAGAAAGAATCTTATGATGTTAATGATAACTCCAAAATGGGGGACAAGAAAACATGAATGCAAGTATTAGATATCACACTCTAATGCCTTACTCTAAAAAGAAGAAACCTATGTAATAAAGTGAAGGCAAAGAAGCCTTCCATGATTACTGTGACTTTTTATATAGCGATTGAACAATAATTTCAATAATGAAAAGACTTGGTGACTGTTAAAGATATAGTATATAACTAGCATGCACATATATTTAAATATATACATAAAGAGTATAAATATTTATAGAATAATTTCATGCTATGATGACTCCATTAAAGGAAATAAAAGATGAAATAAAATGAGCCATGGAAGCCTCTATGACGAATGAATATGAAACACGATTATGATGATGAATGTGAAATTGAAGTATGAAAGCCTTTTGTAACAAAAATAAGTTCTTATGAAATGTATGACGGGTGTTTTCTACGATAATTTATCTTTCTTTTTATAAAGAAAAAAAAGTGACATCATGGCTAGCGGGACGACGACATGCCTCCCAGGGATAAGGTGGCGTACGGAAAGCTCACTAACGATGTGTGGCGTCGAGGAACGGAGCATCCTTATTTTGGTTATGGTTTCAGAGTCTAGGTTCGAGACCTTGGGTGGGCAGAAGACGGAATTTCTACTTGAATGCACTCATAAGCTAGGGCGTGGACGTTGATGTGTCGGAAGCACGGCCTACTCACCGTTACGACTGTTACTTCATGGTTATCCCTGTCATTTCTGGTCGAAAGGATGAGTAGCCCTACGAACTTACTACTTATGAATGATTAATGAACTTTACGACTGATCAAATAATGATTATGAGAAAATGACCGATCAGATGAATGATTAGCAAATGAACAACTCAATCCTAAGACATTATGCCAATGACTTATAGAATATACTTTTATATTTTATATACTAATATAAAGTACCACTAAAAGGAAGCAACGTATGAAAATGTGTGACAATTATTGTTCTTTTAAGTGTTTTTCATTCCGAGTTCACGTTGGTTTACGATGCATACATTCCATATTAGTTTAATGCATCATTCCATTAAGGTCTCAAGCATTTATAAGCATATTATTGGGCATAATCTGAAGATTAATAATAGAAGAATGAAATCTATAAAGTGGTATAGAGTAACTTATGAAGTTTAGCCTTGAAATTTATTACATTTATTGCTTAATTTCCAACTGTTACTTGTAACTGCTAACAAGATAAGAAACTGCATACTATGCATAAGTTAGAAGAGAGAAATGATGAGGGCACCCGCGCACAGATCCGATTCGACCCGACCCGTGTCTACCGTCGAAGGAGAACGACAGCAGCGATTCCAACATCTTTGTGGCTCGATGATGGTCCGTTTGTGGATTGATTGGCATGGTCATTGTTGAGGAACATTTTAGACTTATGTACGGCCCGTTATGAGGCCAAATTATCTGTTTTCCATTTTTTCATATTTTCTGAAGGAATTTTGCCTTTTTTTATCGTAAGAGAGGGTCATTTTAGTCCTTGGCCCTATTAGGACTTCACTAGGGTTTGCATGCATTTAAAGCCCTGTAATCCTCGTTTCGAGGCATTGATAATGAATGAATAGAATGAGAGCATGTTGAGAGCAGCCGCCATGTGCGTGTGAAGAAAGTTTCCAGGGGATCCCGCGAAGGGAGGGCGTGAAGCCCCACCGCCCCTTTGCCTCAGCCATTGTGTCGCCTTCATCTTCTTCTTCTCCCCTCTCTCTCTGCGTTGACCACTCTACCTCTTCCCTTCCCTAACGTTTTCTTTTTTGTTTACCCCCCACTGTGCCCGCTCCCTTTCCCTCTCTGTTCTCTCTCCTCGCGAGGGTCCCGCCGCCGCACAAAATCTACGCGGCAGCCCTGTGAACAACGAAGCTCGGGCATCGTCGACCAAGCCGTAGGCAAACCCGCCCAGTACGCCACGTGCCCCTGCCGCCCCGCTCGTACGCCATGCGTCGGCATCGCCCCATTCGCAGGAGCCCCTCGTCGCCCGTGCGTGGAGCGGGAAATGCCCGCTTGCCGTCAGCGCCGCCGTCCAACACCACGCGGTCCCCAGCAGGATCACTGCCCACCGTCCAACGCAACGCGGCGCCCCGCGAGCCGCCGTCCAGTGCAACGAGGCACCCGCTCAAGTGCTTCCCCGCACACGCCTCGCCACGCAGCACGCCCGCAACTTTTCGCGCTGCCATTCTTCGTTGCCTGCGCCCGCATCATCTGCAGCGCCTGCCCACATATTTGAAGTGCGGACCACTGCGCCGACACCCCTAATGCGCTGGTTTCGTCCCACAATTGGTGCAGTCCCACTACTGGCAACTTGTGGCCCACTGCGCCACGTCCCGGAGGTCTCCCTCGATCCACACACCCCACGTACAGCAAGTTTAATCTGCTGCCCCTTTGCGTAGGCGCTAGAATCGTACAGTGCGCTGCGTCCGTCAGCGGCTCCACTTGGCCACTCATGGATCCTCACCGTCTCGACGCAATCCCACTTGACAGTGGGAAGGTTAGTGGTGATTTGATCCTTTCACATTCAATTTGTTCATCCATTACATGATTAAATTTGCTCTCCCGTGCCCGTAAGTTAGGTTCCTAGCTACTTATTTAATTCTCGTTGTCGGATTGCGAGTTCAAGTGGCACGTTCCATGGCCCTATTTGAGTATATTGATTGCATTGTTGTTGCCCTACCTATTTGGTAGTTCTCACTACCAACGGTCCTACTTATTTTATCACGGCGAGAGGACGATTCCCGAGCTTGCTTGAGATTGAGTTACGTAATTTTTCTCAGAGACATGAGGGATATTCGATGATCGTTTGTTGTTCACTGTGGTATTCATGTTGATCTCATATCATTACGTCAGTTCAGAATCTTCGTCGGTAGTCGTCCCGCATCAGTAAATGGGTTGATGTGTACGTGTGTGTGTGATGAAAGTGAGATATCAATAGGGATGTAAGTGATCTCTACTGAGAACTCAATTTACGGATTCTCATAAAAGTTATTTAACATATTTTTTAGAAACCCACAATGGATGATGGAGAAAAGGAAAGATAGCCCCAGTTCATATTTAGAAAATTTTCTAGGTATGGCCAATTGGGATTAATAGAGATATGTTATATATATTTTATTCTATGATAGACATGATCTGCCTGTTATTTATTTACATTTATGTTCCTTATTATTTTATTTTTGCTCTTGTGCACCTACCGAAGATCTGTAAAGGTTGCGCCATTACACCCTTCTTTCTTGCTATACTTCTAAGAGTGGATAGCTTCATGAGCAACCAAGAAATTATCGTGAATGTATCTGCTTTTCAAGAAAGATGATTGATTATTAGAAACGACATTTTGCAAAGCCTTCTTTAGCCTATTAGCCATTGAGTAAACTGATCAGCCTAAAGTTAGTAATTTTCTCTGCACCTTCTTTTCTTGTATGAGAACTATGAATGTAGAATTGAAGCATTTGATATTTTGTGGCCTCTACTGAAATTCTATCATCACATTCATAAGGTCCTTTTGGGGTTGCATACCATGTGGTCGTATACTTCGATTACATTCTTATGACAGTCAAACTAGGGAGGATCATGTGCGTCAGGTTTGCACAGTCCTTCGAGAGGAGTAGTTGTATGGCAACCTCAAGAAGTATACATTAATGACTAACAGGATTGTCATCATGGGATTCATTGTATCTAGTGAGGATATTCTACTAACCAGAGAAAGTTAGAGTGACAGTAGAGTGGCTTACGCCTTAGAATGTTTATGGTGTCCTAGTTTTCATGGTTTTTCATGGTTTGACTATGTTCTACCATTGATTAATACATGGGTTCAATACAATTATGCATCCGATCACAGAATTACATCAAGAAAGGAGCCTTTGAATGGATCAAGGTTGATGCATCAACCTTTTGTGACAACAAGGAGCGGATGACTTAGGCACATGTTCTTCTATTACCAAATTTCTCTAAAGTGTTTAAAGTCTCATGTGATACTTCTAGGGTTGGCATAGATGAAGTGTTAAGCTAGAAGAGCCACTTTGTAGCATATTCAGCGAGAAATTGAATGATACTAAACTGAGGTATTCCACCTATGACAAAGAGTTCTATGGGTAGTTGAACTAGAAGAGACACCTTGTAGCATACTTTAGCGAGAAATTGAATGATGTTAAACTGAGATATTCCACCTATGATAAGGAGTTCTATGGGTAGTTCAGGATTTACGTTATTAGAGGCATTATCTCATACCCAAAGAGTTTGTCCTCTTCTTTGATCATGAGGCCCTTAGGTTTCTCGATGCCCAAAAGAAACTAACCCTAGACACAATCGATAGGCAGAATTTCTCCAAGCTAACACATTTGTGCTAATGGTATTATAGTTCTAAAGCGATGGAAGAGCGATGGGAGGTAGCGGAGGGGGGAAGCGGATGGCGAATCTCATGGGACAGAAGGGGCAGGACACATGGTGAGGTGAGGCATCGGGAGGATATACGCGCGCAACATCTAACTGCTGGGGAGTTTTCTCAAGCCAGAGGAGGACAAAACAGAGCATCGGAAGATAGAACCCGATGCCTTCGATAGAGGACATAAGGCGTTCCAATGCCGGAATGCGTTGGTTTGCAGGAACTGCAGGGGACTTAGCCACAGAAGCCTTCAATGCCCAGTTTCACTCGTAAAGGAGGAGAAGCCACCCGTGCCGTCCTAGTTTGACATTAAAGGTACGCATGAAGCTTTGTATTTGAATGTCATTTAAACACCGTGGTGTCCTTCTTTTAAACAGAATGAGGAGTTCCTATCTTCATCCTTGGTAGGCGTAGTAAAAAAGGACAGCCTATCTACAGAGATATTAGAAGGCTACCTATATAGTTTACTATATGTCAATAAGGCATGGAAGATAAGGAGATTACAGGATGGTATATTTTTGGTACATTGTTCGGATCCAGCTTTCTTGGAGCTATAGAATACTGAAGTGACGAGGTGGAAGGAGTGGAGTTTGCTTGGCGAAGGTGGAAATCTGGTTTTAGTACGATACAGTATAATGGCAATCGAAGTGTTTGGTGCAAGGTGTTTGGGATCCCTTTACATCTTTGGGATGTAGAGGTTATTAAAGTTATTGCTAACAAGATCGGTACTTTGAAGAGGGTGCACAGGGAGACAATCCAATGGGAGAATCTGCAATATGCAAAAATCCTTATCATTGTGGATCAGAACTTGTCCCTTCACAAGTTATGAAACTACAGTGGAAAGATCAGATTTTTTTTCATTAATATTGTTGAGGAATTTCTTCCAATAAGTACTTCCAGGAAAGTGGATTGGACATACAGTAAGGTTGTACAAGCGTTTAAGGAGTATAAAGGCAACAAAGAAGCTGAATATGTTGAAAAAATACACAACAGGAATGAGGAGGATGGGGAAGGCGAGAGGTTGAATACGACGGTTCGGTTGCTGAACTGGGCCGGCTCGGGGGATAAGATATATAATGATTATGTCATTCTCAGCAAGCCGAACTGGATGGATAATGTTCTCGAACCGGTTCACTTAGCCACAAGCCCGAATAAGAATATGAGTGATCAAGTATGGAAACGTGCGGTCCAACTTTTGGCAAGCCAGGTTATCAAAGGAGTGCGGCGGGGTTTATGGCATGAGCGAGGAAGGCCTGTTAGGGTTTTTCGGCGGCGTCGGGAGATCGAGACGAAGAAGAAGGAGCTGAAGGTTTCTCCGGTAAAGCATCCTCTTTTGCGATTGGAAGGGCCCCCTTCTACAACGGAAGAGATAGGCGATGTGCAACAAATTCGCCGGGGACGCGGGAAAGTTGTCTCCTTCGACTTGCTTAAGAAGATCGAGAGCAGCGACTATAGCAGAGCAGTTAGAGGGGAAGATGCCAAATTTGAGGGTGCTTAGGAATGGGGGGTTTTCTACTATTCTGGGTACGCATAATTTGTGCTTGCAGCCTTGCAGGATCCCCCCGAAATCCCTCTCCCTCTTTCCTGTTCACAACTTGCCAAAAATACTGAGGCGCAAAATGAGGGAAAAAAAGGGTGGAACATTTATTCCATAAAGAAGAATGGAAGGGGTCCATGCCGCTCACTTTGTTAGGAAATATGACAGATCAAGATCTAATGGCCAAGGCGGAGGTTTTGGGATTAGATTTAAAGGAGAAAACAGGGCAATACAGGAAGTTGTGGGTAAATAGTGTAGCCAGTAAGGGTGACTTAATTTCCAAGCCTAAAAGGTCAAGGGAATTGAGTAGTATGCTTTAGTCTGTGGAAGGAGTGGGTGATATTTCAGCAAAAATTTCACAAGCGAGGAGAAGGGGTGTCCGTGGTCACCTATGAAGCTTATTAGTTGGAATGTCAGGGGCCTGAATGGTAGACTTAAGCAAACAGCGGTTAGAGATTCAGTCAGGAGGTGGAATGTAGATATAGTCTGCATAGTGGAAACTAAGATTGAAGCATTTGATTTGAGTCAAGTCAAGCTGATCATTGGTTTCAGGTTACCAGATTTTGTGTTTCGCAGAGCTGAAGGTCAATATGGTGGAATCCTTATAGCGGGAGTCTAAGAACTGGAAAGGTATTCATGCAGAGGTGGGAGAACACACAGTGACTGTAGTATTACAATCTTTGCCTAATGGAATGGAATGGCTTTTATCAGGAGTTTATAGTCCGAATAGATATCTGGGAAGAAGATTAGTTTATGAAGAACTAACATTATGTAAAGAGAAATTCGACCTTCCTTGGTGTGTAGTTGGGGACTTCAATGAGGTTAGAGATCCAACCGAAAAGAGCTCGGGGGGGGAGAGTTACTAGAGGTATGAAAGATTTCAATAACTGGATTAATTCTTCGGAATTGATTGAATTACCTCTGAACGGTAGAAGGTTTACTTGGAGTAATTCAAGGATTAACCCATCAATGTCAAGAATAGATAGGGTTTTTATTGATGCTAGATGGGAGAATTTATTTCCGTATGCTTTGTTGAGTGTGAAGCCTGGTTTTGTGTCTGATCACTGTGTACTAATGGTGGAAAGCAATCAGAATATCTCAAGGAATCGGACGTTTAAACTGGAAAAGAGTTGGATGAAGATTGAAGAATTCAGAAAAATGTTGGAACAAAATTAGAACAATGTGCACACAGGATTACAAGGGGTAAAATGCCTAGCATCTAAATTGAAAAGCTTAAAGGCAGCTATTAAAGTTTGGGCTTTGCAATGGAAGAAAAAAAGTAATGAGAATTTGTATGCATTGACTGCTGACATCAATGATTTGGAGATTTTAGAAGAAGGCAGATCACTTAATGATCAGGAGAAAGCAAAATTGACAATGCTCAGAATTCAAATGAATGAATGGAGGATGGAGGAGGAAAGTAAATGGAGACAAAGGTCTAGAATTTAGTGGTTAAAAGAGGGGGATAACAACACTAGATTTTTTCATATCATTGCAAATGGAAGAAGAAGGAATGCTATTTCTTCACTGGAAGTGAATGGGGTGTGGACAGATGATGAGCAGGCTATAATTGGGGGAATACTCAGTTTCTACCAAAATTTGTTTTCAGCAGAGCAAAGAATGTGGCAGAAAAATGATGTGAATAAACTAGATGAAGATGATAAGGACATGCTGATGTCCAATATTTCAAAAGAAGAAGTTAAACAAGCTGTTTTTAATCTGGGAGGTGATAAATCACCAGGTCCTGATGTTATGCAAATGTTTTTCTATCAATCTTTTTGGAATCTAGTGGGGAAAGAGGTGATGCAGGCAGTTCGGCACTGGTTTCTTCATCAAAAGGGAGGGGAACATGTGAATCATACACTTATTGTTCTATTGCCCAAGAAAGAAAATGCAGTGGAGTTGAAAGATTTTCGCCCAATTAGTCTTTTAAATGGGTCGTACAAGATTTTTACTAAAATCTTGGCAACTAGAATGGACAGGATTATAGGGAAAATGATTAATGTGCAACAAAATGCATTTGTACCAGGGAGGAATTTGTTTGACTCATTTATTGTAGCACATGAGGTTCTCTTTGTAATGAAGAGATATAGGAGGAAAGGTATGTTGATAAAATTGGATTTCCATAAAGCTTATGATAAAATTTCTTGGGAATGTCTATGGAATGTTCTACACAAACATGATTTTCCAAACTAGTGGGTGCACATACTGAAAAATTGTATTTCCACTGCAGTTTTCTCTATGATAATTAATAGAAGAGTGGAAGGTTTCTTCAAAAGCTCTAAGGGATTGAGGCAAGGGGATCCATTATCTCCATACCTCTTCATTTTAGTGGCACATATCCTAAGTATCATGTGTCATAGGGCAGAGGAGGAAGATTGGTTTCATGGAGTCAGAGTGTTGAATTCCAGACTTAGTATATCTCATCCGTAGTACGCAGATGATACTCTACTTTTCTTAGGAGGAGGATCAGAGCAACTACACAACCTTATGTTTGTTCTCAAGTCATTTGAGTTTACCTCAGGTCTTCAAATCAATTTTGAGAAAACTTCTATTATAGGAGTTAATATGCAGGAAGAGGAATTGAATGAGTGTGCTCAGACTTTTGCATGCATAATAGAAGAGCTGCCGATTGTGTGTATCTGGGATTACCCCTGCATTACACTTCCACTAAGATTGCTAATTTGGAGCCCATTGTTAACAAATTGCACAGGAAATTATTATAGTGGAAAGCTAAAAATCTGAGTCTTGGAGGCCAGATCATCCTTCCCAATTATGTCCTATCCTCTATTCCAGTGTACAATATGTCAGTTTTTATTATACCGAAGGATCATCAAAAGAATTGATAAAATCCAAAGGTGTTTTCTGTGGGGAGGCAATAATGACAACAAAAAAGGAATCCCGTTGATACAATGAAATTTCATGTCAGTCAAAGAAGAATGGAGGGATGGGAGTAAAAAAATTGAGTATTATGAATTTGTCTCTGTTGGGGAAATGGTTATGGAGGATGCTAAATGATGAAGAACAGTTGTGGAAAGAAATTATGAAATTTAGATATTATGCAAACTGTGGCAGATTCAGTATTTTCAACATAAATCACAGAGTTTTGTCTCCAATCTGGAAGGGCATAATGAAATTTGCATAATGGGTCTTTAAATTCAGTAAGATAACAGTGGGAAATGGAAAAAATACTTACTTCTGGTATGATAGATGGGCTGGTGATTACTTGTTTAAAGATAAATTCTCTCTTATCTTTAATCTTGCTGTGAATAAATGGAAAAAGGTTGAGAAGGTGTATATTTGTAAGGAGGGGAAGTATTTTTGGAACGTTATACTTCGGAGGAATCTGAAAGATGTAGAAATGGAACAATTCTCAAAACTTATGTGCTTAGGATGGTATGGAAAGATAACAATGGGGTCTTCTCTGTTAAGTCTTTGTATTCCTTGATAGAAGGGAATTTATCTACTTCTCCTCCGTATAAGGGAATTTGGAAGGTTAAATCACCACTGAAGATAAGAGCTTTTTTGTGGCTTTTACTCCAAAAAAGAATTGTTACAAAGATGTGCAGAAGACATGGGGATACTAACAGTTCAACTATCTTTTCGATGTGTAACATGTATGATGAGGATGTGGAACATTCATTCATTCATTGTGAAGGAAGCAAAGAAGTATGGAGAATTATCTCTGCAAGCTTGAACATGCAGCTAAATTTTCATATTATAGAAGACATGTGCTTTCTCCAGGAATTTTCCATCAGGGAAGACAATGAGTCAGCAAAAAATGATATTAATTTTGATACATGCTATATGCTAGAGTATTTGGAGGTGCAGGAATAATAGTGTGTTCAAGAGGAACAAAGTATACATTGAAAATATATGTCTACAAGCGGTTTCATTGTGGTACCAATGGAATCGGCACATTTTGGGCATTTCATGTGGTAGTTGGAATAGAGTTACAAGTCATATGTAACTGTTATTTTTTTTCCTTTTCTAATTTATGGTCAGAAGAACCTCTCCTCTAGGCTATCGTTGAATGTACTCCCTCTATTTATTTTAATAAAATCGGCAGTACACCTGATTTTTTTCAAAAAAAAAAACACATTATTACTAAAATATCAGGTGGGTTTAGAGAACCATGTGGCTGATACGCTGAGTCGTCAAACTCATCTTTTATCTACTATCAGCGTAGAGGTCACTAGATTTGAGAGGCTCCGAGAAAAGTATCTTGATTGCTCTGAGAATACACTTCAGTCAAGACACTCTAAAGAGTTTAGTATGTTCTTCAGAAGGGTTACCTTTTTTGTGGGAACAGGTTGTGCATTCCGCAAATTTCAGTTCGTGACTTTCTAGTTTGGGAGATCCATACAGGTGGTCTAGCTAGTCACTTTGGCCAAAAGAAGACCATGAGTTAGTTAAGCACTGATTATATTGGTCTAACATGAAACGTGATGTGGCACACATTGTGACTCAGTGCGGCACATGCGCTATGACTAAGCAAAGAAAACATAATAGCATTTTGTACACCCATCTTCCCATATCGGATAGCTTGTGGTAGGATGTTAGCACGGACTTTATTTAGGCCTACTGCGATCAATCCGTAAACACGATTCCATCTTAGTGGTTATCGACAGGTTCTCTAAGATGGCTCATTTTATCCCATGTTTGAAGACTTCCAATGCATCTAGGGTAGCCCATTTGTTTCTAGATGGGATTGTTCATTTGCATAGGTTGCCAAAGACCATAGTCTCTAACAAAGATGTTTAGTTTATGAGTTATTTTTCGAAGACCCTGTGGCATATGATCGGTGTGAAGCTCAAGTTCTCTACCGCTTATGACCCCCAAATCGATGGGCAAATAGAGATAGTCATTCGGAGTATGGGAGATTTATTGCGTTGTTTAGTTAGCCCCAATTTGTTTGCAGAATAGGTTATCCGAAATTACTTATCCGGAATAGCGTATACTAGAATAAGGGGTGCTTAGCTTTGATAGTTCTGTGGGACCCACTGACGGAATAGGAAGGATAAGCAATTCTTGGGTCTAGGGTCGAATTGCTTATTCTCCTTATTCTAGTATAAGCAATTCTAACGCGGTATAAGCCATTCCGCCCATCAAACTAGAATTAACCTTATTCTAAGAATAAGAGGCCTTATTCTTCTCCTATTCTCCAATCAAAGTGGCGCGCACTTAATCTTATCACATGTAGAGTTTGCATATAATGATTCGGTCAATAGATCTACAGGTATCAGTCTTTTACATATAGTCACTGGCCATAGACCTAGGAGCCCAATAAATCTAATTCACTTGCTCGTTCATGCTTGTGTATCAAAGTCTGCCGAGTCTTTAGCTGAGCACATTAGAAATTTGCATGATACCATCCATCATCATATTGAGATCGACAATGAGCATTATAAGATATTAGCATATGCATACTGACGTCTACAAGAGTTTCAAGAGGATGACTATATCATGATCAAGGTCAGATCTGAGCAATCCCCCTCTAAAACTATCAAAAAAGTTACAAGCTCAAGGAGCCGGTCCTTTTAAGATCTTGAAATTGATAGGCCCAATGCGTATGGTGTAGATTTACCACCAAATTATGGTATTAACTCCATATTTAATGTCTCTGATCTACTACCATATTGAGACCCAATAATGATACGTAGTGATCCGTTTGAGCCTTCTCCTCCCCTTGAGCGATCCCACAATGGAGTGTCCACCTTCAGCTCCCATACCTGTTTGGCGTAAGCAAATTGAGCATACACTGGACGAGTAGATTGTCACACCCACAGAGTGTCCACCCCCCCCCCCTAAATTTTTTCTCTCCACCTAAAACCCCCTTTCTCTGCTACTATTCACCGGAGCAGTAGCCACCTTGCCATCCTGTTCTTTCTCTCTCTCCCTGGTTGTTTCTCTCTCCCAACTCACCCGCTCTCTTCTCTCTGTCGCACCTACATTTTTCTTTCCCACTCCCTTTCTGTAACGGTCCTAATTATGAACTTCCGGCATTTGAAGTCCTTATTGGCCAATATAAGATCATCTTTGACAACTTCCTAAAAATGTTGATAGAAATCCATAGAAAATCCATCCGGTCCTGGTGATTTCTCTGTCTTCACGCTGAAACTGCTGCTTTGGCCTCTTGTTCTTCAAAGGGACCAATAAGACCTTCACCTTCAACTTCGGTCAATCTCTGGAAGTGATTATCTATAAAGGTTGGTCTAAAGAAGTTGTCTTGGATCTCATTCAATTATGATCTGAGGAAGTGATTATCTATAAAGGATGGTGAAAAGAATTCAGATTGATCCATAATAGAATATTTAGAATGCAAAATTGTTCTAGGAAGCAAAGTGGTCCCTTAGACCTTAAATCCAAGAAACAGGCTAATACCAAAAGGAATGGCATGAGTCTATATCCCTTGGACCTCATTCAATCAATACGAGCTGGTGCACAAGTAAAGCCACAAAACACAAACTAATCTCGATGCTCTAGAAAGTCAAAACAAGACTTTTTTGGTAGCCCAAAAGACAAAATTTGGGTGAACACCAAAAGTGCAAAGCTGGTCAATAATGATTGACCTTAACAAAGAGTTTCTTGACTATATTGGCCTGAAAGCCACAAAACTGGGGCAGTCCTGGACATGTCTTGATATGCCTAGATGCCCAAAATGGGGTTCTTTATACTCTAAAATTCAAGTGCCCAAAAATAAAGTGAATTGCCATGAGTCGAATCTCACAATTTGTTCAATCACGACAGCAAAAAGCAAAAAAAAACTAGTTAACGCGCTTTTCAGTGTGCCCAAAAATTGGAAATAGGAGTTTTAACACTCAAAAAATTCAAAATTCAATGTAATGCCAAAAAATCAAGCAAATCAACGTTGTTTCAAACTCATAAGTTCTTCTAAATCATATCAGCTTGAAAGTCATGAAATTGGGATTGTTTCTAACACTTTTAAACATGTCCAAACACTCAAAACAAAGTCGTTTATTCCTTAAAACTCAAAAGTTCATCGAATGACGAAAAAATGAAGTGAATCAACATTGTTCGAGACTCACAAGAGTTTATTCATGATCTTTCTTTTTTTTTGGAGGGGGGCGCAATGTTTCTTTTTCCTCTTCAACCCATTGGAAAGAGAAGAACTGATGTGGGACAGCAAGGGGGGGAAGCTGAAGAAGGAAGAAGAGAGCGGGTTGGAGAAGAAGAAGGCTAGGGCTTCACGCCCTCACACGGGTTCCTGTCCCGTCTCGCGAGAAAACGCAGCGGCTGCTTTCATTTCATTCAAAATCTTCTTCAATGCCTTCCCATCAGGGGATACAGGATAATATATATAGACTCCTCAAAAGAAACCCTAATACTAAAGGACTCATACAGAACTAAAACAAGAAAATACACTAATTGGGCCTCTAATGGGCCAAACAAAATACAAAATAAGCCTTGGGCTCTGTTCACCACTTCTTGGATTCCCATCATTCTCCCCTAGTTCGAAAAAATTTGTCCTCGAATTTTAAAGTGTGCTAGAATAAATATGCAGACGACTGGGTCATCTAGAGGAATCTTCGAGCAGAGAATCATATCAACAATCACAAACTGATATGCTGCACGTGAATCATAAAAGGCCTGCCATATCATGTCCACTGGAGATTGTAGCAAATCATACGGGCCATCGTGTAGGGTAGCTATCATCACACTCTCAGTAAGTGTTGGACGAGGCTTTGAGTCAACAAAAATATCATCAGCAATAAGATATAACCCTGTCTCAACAAATAATTCATGATCCCAAGAGATAATATGAACTGGTGCAGTATCAAGTATACCAGCGCTAAACACATCATCAGAGATGCAATCGAATCCTGATCGTCTAAATAATGCGGGACAACAAACAAGGGGGGGGGGGGAGAGGAGCCGAAGAAGGAAGAAGAGAGGGGGTTGGAGAAGAAGAAGGCTAGGGCTTCACGCCCTCACACGGGTTCTTGTCCCGTCTCGCGAGAAAACACAGACTAAAACAAGAAAATACGTTAATTGGGCCTCTAATGGGCCAAACAAAATATAAAATAAGCCTTGGGCTCTGTTCTCCACTTCTTGGATTCCCATTAAGAAACCCCCCACCATAGGAAAAGAGACTGGACTCAGATCTTGTACGAAACGAGATAGTATGTGCCTCGACTAGCACCAATCATAAGAAGCATGAGCCGATGTCCCCATATCTCCAAGGGACACATTATATGGGTTCGTCCCACTAAAGAAGTAACGTCACTTCAATTCTTAATAAAATAAATCATCATTAGAAGAATCACATTGTTTACAGAAGGCTTCTTACCTTCATTATTTTCATAGAATCTACAAACGAACACACAAGAGTGTCTCTCATTTGGGTTCTTCACCTCTTTGAGTTTTATGTTTCTTCATTATTTTTCATTATACCATAGCATAATGATTAATGACCAAGTTTGTCTCATACTCTAGTAGAATAACCTTTAAATAACATAACTATAAAAGAAATGGTTTCAACTTTAGTTTGTAGATTAGGATCTTCAAATGTGAAAATAAAGGTTTATTGATGAAATCCCAATGTGAACAAGGGGTACTTCATTGTTCTTACTGGATTCCATCTAGGAATATTATAAGGTTCTCTTCTTTTGTGTCCTAAAGGCTCTTCTTACCATTGTTCACAAAGAAAATCGGTTGTTCATGGATGTTTTTCTTAATAAAAATCTTTAAGAATGACTAAATCTTCTAGGTCTAGATTCCTTTAATCATGAAATCAAAGTTTCATACTTAAACAAAAGTATCATGAATAGTGTATGGTGTACCTTTAAAACAGTAAGTAGATACTTGAAGTATGATGTCTTATACACACGGAGGATACATCATTCAAAAATGTAACTCCAAACACCCTTTTCATGTTAACCCACCTCAATCTATCGTAAGATAACACATTCCTTTAATTTACCAAGCTAGATCCTCTCTAAGAATAGGTAGGGTTATGCTAAAATACAAATCTTGTATGAATTGCAACTAAAATTTCAGCAACATCTCCCCTGTTTCTTGCATATTTTTCCACCTTTTAACCATCTCAAAAATCCAAAATAAAAAGGGGAGAAAAGATAAGAGGGGTATCACCGTACCTCTTAAGGGTTTCAAAACCTAGTCGGCTGCAAAGAGGAACCTCCTCCTTGCGAAGTCCCACACTGCTCAATTGCAGAGGCTCTCCACAGGCCGCTAGTCTGGAAAGGCTTCCCTCACCTTCTCCTCTAGCTGCCTCTTCTTCTCTTCCTGCCCACTTATTCTCCTCCCCTTCCTATCTCTTTCTTTATTCTGCTGCTCCCATAGAAACTCTCTCTCTCTCTCTCTCTCTCTCTCTCTCTCTCTCTCTGACTGAAGGGCCAGAGCCCCCCCTCCCCTTATATAGGGGAGCTAGGCCGTGGAGCCCTGAAGGGAAAGAGGCGGTGGCCTCTCTTCCTGGGCGCTAAGCATGCCCACTAAACAAGACCCTACTAAGGCCTTATAACCCAGCCCATTAAGGGCCTAAAACCTGAGCCCAAAAAATGATTAATTAGGCCTAAAATAAGCCTAATAGAGATCTATTTAAGCCCATTATTCTTAGGGCAAACTAATGGTTTAGGGAAATTTTCATTTAAATCATGCTATTTTAAATTATTTCTTTCTATAACTCAAACTTCAAATTTTCAATTTATATACATGTGTTTTACAATTCAATCCTTTTTTAGGTTGTTTTTAAATGTTAGATAATTTAAATTAAGAGCCTACTCTTTTATATTTGTAAAAAAACATTGAATTTAAAAAAAAAACATGTGTCCGTACCCCTGCATTAATTTGCAGCTCCTTACAAAGCCCGTCAGAGAGAGAAAGAGGGAGTGAAGTGTTCGAGGAGGAGAAATCACCAGGAGGGAGACAACTAGAGCCATCCAGCAAACAGAGTTGCAAAGTCCAACTTGCAGAGGGAGCTTCATCGCAAGGAAGACAAAGATTATTCCAAGCCAAGGAAGCTGCTTCAAGTTAAGTAGACCAGCTCAAAGAAGAAGACCGAAGCACAATTGACTATTTACCCCAGTTCAAATGGGGAACCAAAAAAAAGTTTGGGGATAAGTTACGATTCGAACCAAAACTATCCCGATGGACCAGGGAAAACAATCCAAATTTAAACAATCCCGAAGAGATACGTTCTCCCATCCACAACTGCTCAGATCTGGAACCCGCCCTTATGGATCTTCCTTGCCCAAAAGAATGCAACCAACCGCAGAAGTGGTGAATGTCGAGAAAGCACGAAATAAATCCTGCCGCATCCAGGAGAGCAATGTCACAAAGAAAGACAGGATCTCAAACAGGCTCCAAAGAGCCAACGGAAGGTTGCAACTTCTCTTAATGACGAGGAGTCATCTTGGGATAGCAACCAGTGCCTTAGGGAGAGCAGCTTCAGCAGACATGCCCTACTAAGTCAAGGGAGAGGAATCAACCTAGTCCTTAGACTTAGTGCACTTGCTGGAGAAGTTGCCAGAGCTATCGAAGCAGGGTAGCTGTGAGAAACCTTATATTTCTTGAACCTACGACCACCTCAGCCCAAGTCCAATCATGAGAAGCTGGGACCTTATGGTGAGAGGCAAGAGCTATCTCCTTAACAGGTCGGACCAAAAAAATCAAGACCTACAAAGTGGATAGTGATTCTGTTAGGGCAAAGCTGCAGGCTATCGACTTCGACAAGGATGTGAGCATATCCTAGCATGGTGCCATCTAAAGTCCTTGCGTCAACTTCCCTTAAAAACTTCGAAGCTTGTTGTAACAGTATGGAAATCTTTGAGTTCCAAATGTAAAGCGTGACTCCCTACAATAAGCACAAAACCTTCCGACCTTCAGGAGCAAGGATCGCCTAAGAGTTGATGGACCAGGAGGCACATAGTTAGTTAAATACAGTATTATACACATATAATTCACCTAATTTTGAATATCCAAATAAAACTCCACGCCGAACTGAAAGATAGGGGAAAAGACTCATTTTTTTTACACCAACCGTTTTATACACGTATAATTATAAAAATGTTTAATACTTTCCATTTAATACACTATATTATTGAACTAAGATAAGATGTTTAGTATTTAAACATCATAGAATATGAGATTATATGATACAAAACTCACTTTCTCATTGACAAAACACATAATTTGATTAATAACTTTTTATTATATGATTATAGTTGTTATTTTAACTTTGTAAAATTATTAATAAAAATTTTATAGATGTCTTTTTTAATCTTTTTTAATTTTTAATTATTTGACCATATTTTTACCGTCTTTTTCAAATTCTAAATTGATTCATATCCGAACGTATGGTTGCCGTATAATACCCATACCATATTTAACTAACTATGGGTGGCCATCTAAAAATCGTGTTTCCCCTCCTAGGGTCATTAAGCTTGAGGCCATCACTTCTCTAACCAAAGGGAGGACCTTTAACTAGGAAAGAGTTGTTGCCAAGCTCCCTTATATATCAATCATTCACCAAAGGCTAGTGGCTGTGAAGAAGATTGTATAGAGATTGCTTCGGCTCCTGATAAGGGGCTTGGGGGGATTGCAAGGTCACGACAAAGAAGACTAGGCATTCCTCTAGCTAGGCACGAGCCCCTACAACAAAGCGGATTAAGGGAAGAGAATTCAGCATGGGAGTAGGTTGGAAGGAACTAGAGCAGGCCAAGAAGGTCAAGGACTCTCCCGGCAAGAAGAACTCCTATGGCCAGCTTCCCTACATAGTAGACTGTAGACATCTAACTGTCTCTCGGCAATGTATGGCCCAATGGCTCCTACGAAGGCACCTAATACAGGTGTCTCTCCCAACAAGAAGAGAGGAGATGCTTGTCTTCCTTTTTAGCCTACTTTGCCTCTAAACCACTTTCGACTATTTGGCATGTCCCTGTTCAACTTACCCTACACCGTTGTCTCTACACTCACCTACCTTACCGTGCATGTTGCGTCTCCCCTTTATAGTCATGGAATTTTGAGTCGGATCCGCCGGTCCCAATCCGATCCAGATTGGTGGATCCTAGTCTATCCAAGGGAATAATTAAAAAACTAAAAAATAGCTAAAATGGAAGAAAATCAGAAAAAAAAAATCAGTCAGTTCCAGAATCAGCCTATTCCAATCTCAATCTGATCTGATCCAAATTGGGCAATTCAACAGATTTCGACCCGATCTAGGCAATCTAGGCCGATTCTGGCTGATTTTCTTTTTACCCCCTCTAAATTGAATCAGCTAGTGCAAATCCCGATATGGATCGGCCGATTCTACATTCTATGATTACAACTCAAAATAAGCACATATGTTTCAGAAGTCAGGGCACTACACTCTAAACTTGGGAGCAGGTTGTATGATAGTGCATTCGTTCCTATCCTACTAACAAGATCAGATATACTTCCCATAATGGGAAACATTATGTCCCTTCACTAAAGAAACTTCATAAACAGAAGATATAAGCGTAAGGTCCACCGTCATCCTTTAATCCCCAATGTCTCTACCACCAATCATCAAATTTTCCTTTTTGCTCTCAGAGGTGGACCGTATACCCAGTGCCATCTATGCAGTTGGGCCCTGCCTGCCCTTTGTTGTTAACCTTGTCTCTACCAACCAAATCACCAAATTCCACCACTCAGAGGAGTTAGATGGGCATCACAACAAGATTCCGGCCCAAGGTGCTCCCCTACACCTGTGAACGATTCCCTCCAGAACCTAGCAGCAGCTACCGCAAAGAGGAAGAAGAGAGGCAGCAACAAGCAGCAAGTGTAGCTTCGACCCTCATCCTTAAGTTAATCAAATAGTTGCTAGCAAGAGGGGTATGGAATTAAGATGCTTGACATTTTAAGAATGTGAGAATATAAAGACAAGGGTACAAAGGCTATTTATTGGAATATATAGGTAATTTTTCCTTTCTAAGTTGCATATACCTTCCCCCCACCCAAAAAAATAAACTCAGCAGAAGTGCAACAAATGTAGAAACATTCACAAGGCCAGACAATTTTTTTTGCATGGACTGCACACTTTGTTGCCCCATTGAGGTTTCTTTTACCACTTAACCTGATGCAGGTGTTTATCTTGCATTTATGCCACATTTTCTCTATATACCACACTACCTCTGCAACCTGTTCCATTTCTTAAACAGCAGTAAATGACATGGTACATATTTCCTCTGCCTGTTCAATTACACAACCTGAATCATCCTTAAAGAAAGAGAAAATAGCTGGGTTTGCTCTTTAGTTCTCCTTCAGACAGTCGTAAACTTGAACAAAGAAAACTTAGAAGTAAGACAATACATTTAATAAGTAAGACATAAAAAGAAACTTGACAAAGAAAACATAAACAGTAAGTGACATCAAAAGAATGTAAGTGGGAGATCAAGGGAATGTATTAAAGCACTACAAATATACGGAAAAGCATGAGGAAGAAGAAACTGACGCTGAAGAACAACAATGAAATAACATCAAGGGATTTCTATCATTCCAAAATGAGATTTAGGGATCACCACAAAAAGCCTCATACGGACACCAAAGCACAGACATATTAGTCACGAAACAAAAGTCAAATAATTTGTTCATGGTTCTTACCTTCCCCCGAGAAGCATGCAGATGTACCTCGACTCTCTTTTCAATAATGTGATCAGTAAGCTCCAAAGAATCCACACACTGTTGGGATGACTGATCTTGTTCTTCGTTAGGGTCACTTATGCAGACAAGACCATCCAGCTCCCTCTCACTGATTTGTTCTACTCTCTGCAGCATGGAGACACTGTGGAAGTGTAGACCTCCCCTATGTTCTTTGGCATCTGAAGCCAGAACAGAGCGTGTCTCGGTCTGCAAAGAGGGACCGGAGTGATCAAGCTGAGTGGCACGTTGCAGCTGCCTAGACAACACAGATTCGTTGTTGGATGGAAGACGTTTAGGCTCTCCACTCGGAAGGACTGCTAACTCGTCATGGGTATGCTCTCCATTTCTGCCATTGCTCGAAGACACACGTTTCCTCACATCCTTGGCTTTCTCGGGTGGACACGGCGGCAGCTTACCAGGCTCCTCCTTCCCAGACCTCTGCTGAGGCGAAACTCGTGGTTTCTGCCCCAGCCGGTCCCCGTTTTCTCTCCAAGGATGCGACTGCCATCGGTGGTGTGCTTTCGGCTGGGGAATCCAACTAGAACCTGGGTGGCTTGGGACGACAAAATATGATCCGCCGTCCAACACCCTCTCCTTCTCATGATCACGAGATTCACGACCAGTGGAAACGTTATGAGCAACAGGATGGCGGGCACTCGAAACATCAGGATGTACCTGGACACCTCCCCGACAAGAAGCATCGATCTTGTCCGGCGGATAGGGATCGCCGTGGCAGACACGGCCACCGCCCGCGCTCGCAAAAGATCCGAAGAGTAGCGGCGTGCCCTCCGTGGGAAACCCATCCCGTTCAGGCGGCGGCTGCTGCTCCTGATGCTGCTGACTCAGCCCAGGCTTCCTGCGGAGATCCCTGGCATCGAAAGGGCCACCTAGAAACCCTGCGGCAGAGACGGCACCCGCCGACTGAGAAGCGTTATGTTTGTTATAGTGGTGAGAGTATTGGTGGTGGTGTTGATGGAAACCAGGCGGCGGCGGCCTTGCCGACCTTAATTCCGAGGGGGCTGCCGCCCAGGGTGCCTGGTGGAAACCCGGGCAGCCCACTCCCGCCCACGGCGGAGGACCCTGCGGATGCGGATTCACGGGAGCGGCGGCGGTGGACAGGCTGAGAAACGGAATGCTGGGGCCCACGGCCACGACCGCTGGGTCTTCGTGACCTCCGCCACCGCCGCTGCCTGACGCTGCCGATGACGGCGGAGGAGGCGGAATCGCCCGGGACTGCGGGGGCCTCTGGAGGAGGTGGAGCAGGAACTCGCCGCCGGCAGGGGGCGCGGGCGCTGCTGATGGCGGTGGCGCCGATAGCGCTGTCGCTTCCTCCGCGGACAGTGGAGGCAGGGACGACGAAGAAGAGGAAGAATAAAAAGAAGATGCACCCGGACCTCCGCCGGCCATGCGGCGGGGCAGGGCAGAGACGAGCAAGAGCTCACCTGGTGCTGGTCGCGAGTCGTCCAAGTAGACCAGCAGCGGGGGGGGGGGGGGGAGCACGGTGGAGGTGTGTTGGTTCTGAAGCCACAGGCAGTGCCCCTGCGCTTCCTTGTGCGGTAACCCACGTTGTCTGCTTGTCTAGACGCACCGGGTTTCTTTCCACGCCAACTCTGGTCGGCCTATCACGGATTTACTCGGTTGCATCGGTTAAGTAAATAAAGAAAGGCACTTTTAAGGTGCCTGTGGTTGGATAGAAAGAAAAATGCCTTACATTAGACCCTGTTTGGTTCACTGTTACTTTTAATACGGATAATAATAGAGTTTTTTCATATATTAGGTTCAGCTGTATTAATTTTAAAACTCCTTCATATTTGACCCCCCAATTATATCAAAATTAATACACCATTCCACTTGTATTAAATGCAATACCAGAGCCCAAGGGCTACCCCATTCCCACCCACCCCAATGGGGCACCTCATACCCCTGCGTTGCTGGCCCTAGGGATGCTCATGGTTGTTACATGTGACTTGGGTCACGTCCGTGGATAGACATCCACATTGGACATAACTTTATATTCGATATATATGTGGAGAGAGAGAGAATCCCAAGAAAGTTGGATTATTAAGGGGATCTCTCTATATATCTATGGGTATGATAGAGGCAAAGTATGAACGTACATAGCTCTCCCTCTTCCCCACCTCTTATATCTCTCTCCTCTTCACCATCGTCTCTAGGTCTTGGCACTATAGACACTCGATTTTGGACACCTTTTTTTAGTCATGAAATCCGCATTATCACCTTAACTCATCACCTTAGTCCATCACATTTCCCCACTTAATTCAACCCGTTAGATAGCCAAGTCCATTAACCAGACCACCTCCTGCAAAAGGCAGACTTTGTTGCCTTCCACCTTCCGCGGAAGGAAGACTTTGTGGCCTTCCATCTAGTCATCCTTTTTTCCCACTGCACTCGCATCCATCCTTCAATTCTTCCTTTACCATGTCATAATCACCTCTTTTCACGTGTGTACACTTTTTCCTTTATGCATGCATTCATCCTAGGATTTCCTAGCACCTATCCCAATAGAGGTTCCTTTTAAAAAGATGGGAGGTGGATATAGCATATGGTTACCTTCCCTCCTCAAACACCCATCTGGTGTATCCCCTTTCAATGTTAGCTTGCTTCTTTGTTTGCATGAATGGATTCTACACACTGCAGTTCTAATCATGTTACTTCCTCTCTCTATTCTTTTATTATTTTGGGGCTCTTACCATTGTTTTGCACGCGGACAACCGAATTCTCTCCCCTTCAGTTGACTGGAGGTAGAGAAAAGGAATCCATCATCCCCCGCATCAATACGACGTGATCAACTCTTTCATCATGCGAAGCACAGAAACCTAAGGTAATGCTCCTAGCAATCACACTCTAATCTCCTCACTATATATCACCCCCCCCTTCTTGTGCACGGAACCGGACAAGAAGGCCGAGAGGGAAGAGAGGCCACCCTCCAAGCGTCCATAATCCTCTGGCGATCACGGTGGGATGTATGTTGACTCACCGCGCACATATCAAGGAAAGCTAAGAAGGTAAGAGCCCCTCCCTTGGACGGCCAAGTTCCTAGCCGTCCAGATCCCTGGACGGCCAAAGACCCAACTGTCTAGATCCCCTGGACGACCGGACCTCTGGCCATCCACCTCCCCTGGACAGACAAGCTCCTGGACGGCCAGACCCCCAGCCGTCCACCTCCCCGGACAGCCACTACCCTGGTCGTCCAGCTCCGAGGACGGCTAATGGCCCGTCGCCCTCACCGTGAATTGAATGACCTACATGTTGTTTGTTTCGTTATGTTTGATTAATTGTTGAATGCTCTGTGTGGATTTATTGTTCTTGTAGGCCACCTAAGAGTAACAATCTCCCACTTGGACTAAAGCCAATCACCTTTATACTGTAAGCCTATAGACTCTAGGTGACGCTCAAACCCAATTTGAGCCAACAGCTTTGTCAGTGGATCTGCTACATTGTCAACGGATGGAACTCTTTCCACTAATATATCTCCTCTGGATATGATCTGTCTGATAAGATGAAAGCGCCTCAGAATATGCTTCGACTTCTAATGAGACCGCGGCTCTTTCGCTTGCGCAATCGCTCCATTGTTGTCGCACAACAGCGGAACATGTTTAGAGATGTTGGGAACTACGCCGAGGTCGGTAATGAATTTCTTCAACCACACTGCTTCCTTGGCGGCTTCAGCTGCATCGATGTACTCAGCTTCAGTCGTCGAATCTGCAGTGGTTGCTTGCTTGGAACTCTTCCAACACACTGCTCCTCCGTTCAAAGTAAACACGAATCCAGATGGAGACTTGCTATCATCTGGATATGACTGGATACTCGAGTCAGTAAAGCCTCGTAGTTTCAAGTCACCTCCTCCATAGGCAAGAAACATATCCTTAGTTCTTCTCAAGTACTTAATGATACACTTCACTCGTTGGAAGGCTCCAGTGGAGGTTCTGGCAGACAGAGACTAGAAGTTGGCGGGTCCGAGGACAACCAGTGAAGGAGTCTCTTTTACACAGGCTTGATCCTCTAAACTCTAATCTTTTTTTTTTTTTTCATCTAGTCATCCTTTTTTTCCACTGCACTCTCCATCCATCCCTCAATTCTTCCTTTACCATGTCATAATCACCTCTTTTCACACACGTACACTTTTTCCTTTCTGCATGCATTCATCCTAGGATATCCTAGCACCTTTGCCAACAGAGGTTCCTTTTAAAAAGATGAGAGGTGGGTGGCCATAGCATATGGTTACCTTCCCTCCCCAAACACCCACCCGGTGCTTCCCCTTTCAATTTTAGCTTGCTTCTTTCTTTGCATCAACATATTCTACACACTACAGTTCTAATTGGGTAACTTTCTCTCTCTATTTTTTATTATTATTTAGTGGCTCTTACCATTATTTTGCATGCGAACAACCGAGTTCTCTCCCCCTGGCTAGTTGGAGGTAGAGAAGAGGAATCCATGATCCCTCGCATCAACACGATGCTGTTGGGTTTTCTCGGTTTCTTCACATCGCTCATGCAGCAGAAAACAAAAATATTTACAGCGATCCGTTCCCGTTTCGAAATCTAAAATACAAGATAATCGGATTATCTTTTCTCCTTGTGTGCGGATTCGAATCCGCAGCCGTTCGGTTCCGTCGGTGTGACACCGCAAGCCGCGCAAGCGCCCAGCCTCTAGCGAAGTCCACGCAATCCTCCCTGCGACAGATATCCTCGAGTTTCTCGTTCTTCGCAGCCCACGAAGCCTCCGCTGTTCGCCGCAATGATCGCCGCAACGCGCGGATGATTTCCCGTCGAACGGGATTCGGAGAAGCGGTGGAGCAGATTTGGATCTGCCTGGACGCCAGAGAAGGACATAAACTGAGGAGGGGCGGCTAGGGTTAGCAACAGCTTGGCCTGCTCAGCCCGTTCGCTATGTTTTATACTAACCGCGCGATTTTTCATAAAAACCCCCGGTTTGTATGAAACCCACTTATTTATCCATCGCCTTGAGAATCATTTGCGTGTGACCCTCTAGGCCCAAGTACCAGTCCAGTTAATGGCCCAACAAGCCAAGTGACTCCTCACTGGCTTTATTAATTAATTAATAACCCTTTATTAATCAATTAATCAATCGAATTGATGTCGCACATCGAATTCGACCGGGCCTCCGATCACGTTGGGTGCCAAGCAACACCGCGTGAACCCGGAAGGTATTTGGGGTTAAGTAACCCACTCTTGGAACCTTTCCGCCGACAATTACCGCGTGGATATAATCCTTCATTCGTACAATGCTCTCGAGTCAACTCAGGGCATGGCGAGCTGTCAAACCCTAACCGGTTGACTCATTTGGATTGGATGCCGCTGATGAATATCGGAAAACTCCTTTCCCGATATTATCGTCCGTCCTGGCCAGGGACTTTCGCACATCCTTCTTAGAGCATTCTCTCTCTAAGTACCGAGAGCGAATGATTCCTTATTGACACACAATTCCCTTCGACGGTATTCCGCTGTACCCAATCCTTGGCGTATTAGAATCCCATGGCTAGAGATTCGTAAACCAAGGTCAAAGCACAGAAGTCCACCGTCTAGGTATCCTTGGTGTCTCAGGTTCGAGGACCATCCACGCAACTGCGACAATAGAATCAAACTGGCTAACAGTGAGGTACAATACCATCCAGCGATTCAATCGGATCAGTTCAGTGAACTCATTCTCCAATGAGCACATACAGATTCGCCTTAGTGTCTCCACACAAGTGACTTATGAGATCAGTCACCCTCATCATATGAGCAGGAGTAATATGTACTAGTCTAACCGGATATCCGATGTCCTTCTCGAATATCCTCCGACTAGGAACGATTAAGAATATGTGTGTTTAAGTGACCAGTCTCATTAGTACGATCTCATCATAATCTGATTACTATTGCACATATTCACGGACTTCATTATGAAACGATAATTAAAGCGATTTACACATAATGAATATTATGTCATTATATTAATAAATGAACGAGATTTACATTGTTAGATTGGCTTGTAGGCCACCTTAAACTAACAATCTCCCACTTGGACTAAAGCCAATCACCTTTATACAATAAGCCTATAGACTCTAGGTGACGCTCAAACACAATTTGAGTCAACGGCTTTGTTAGTGGATCTGCTATATTGTCGACGGATGGAACTCTTTCCACTACTACATCTCCTCTGGATATTATCTCTCTGATCAGGTGAAAGCGCCTCAGAATATGCTTCGATTTCTGATGAGACCGCGGCTCTTTCGCTTGTGCAATTGCTCCATTGTTGTCGCACAACAGTGGAATAGGCTCAGAGATGTTGGAACTACGCCGAGGTCGGTGATGAATTTCTTCAACCACACTGCTTCCTTAGCGGCTTCAGCTACAGCGATGTACTCAGCTTCAATCGTCGAATCTGCAGTGGTTACTTGCTTGGAACTCTTCCAGCACACCGCACCTCCGTTCAAAGTAAACACGAATCCAGATGTAGACTTGCTATCATCTGGATCTGACTGGAAACTCGAGTCAGTAAAGCCTCGCAGTTTGAAGTCACCTCATCCATATACAAGAAACATATCATTAGTTCTTCTCAAGTACTTAAGGATACATTTCACTGCCTTCCAGTGCTCTTTGCCTGGATCAGCCTGAAATCTGCTCGTAACACTTAGAGTAAATGCAACATCAGGCCTTGTACATAGCATAGCATACATGATAGATCGTATGGCAGAAGCATAGGGTATTCTATCCATGAATGCCCTCTCATCAGGATTCTTAGGAGACTGCTCCTTTGAGAGATTAATTCCATGTCTCATCGGTATGAGACCTCTCTTAGAATTTTCCATGCCAAACCTTTTGACTATGGTATCTATGTACAAGGATTGGGTCATTCCAAGCATCCTCTTTGATCTATCTCTATAGATCCGTATTCCCAATACATAGGATGCTTCTCCCCAATCCTTCATGGAGAAGTTTTTCGACAGCCAGATCTTTACCGATGACATCATAGCTACATCATTCCCAATGAGTAGTATGCCATCTACGTAAAGAACTAGAAAAGTGACTGCACTCCTACTGGTCTTCTTGTACACACAAGGCTCATCTTCATTCTCAATGAAGTCATAAGACTTGACTGCTTCGTCAAATCTTATGTTCCAGCTCCGGGAAGCCTGCTTCAGTCCATAAATGGACCTCTGAAGCTTGCACACTTTATCTGGAGATTCTTTAGATGTGAAACCTTCTGGTTGTATCATATACACCTCTTCCTCAAGGTTACCATTGAGGAAGGCAGTCTTCACATCCATCTGCCAGATTTCATAATCAAAATGTGCAGCAATGGCGAGCTGAACTCTGATCGACTTTATCATGGTAACTGGTGAGAAAGTCTCGTCATAGTCAATTCCTTGCCTTTGACGATATCCCTTTGCCACTAACCTTACCTTATAAGTGTCGATCCGTCCATAAACACCGATCTTTCTCTTAAAGATCCACTTGCAACCGATGGGTACAATACCCTCGGGCAAGTCTTCCAAGTTCCAAACTTGGTTGGTGTACATGGACTGGATTTCTGAGTTCATGGCTTCTCGCCATTTTCTGGCTTCTGGGCCTTCTATGGCCTCCTGGTAGGTTTTAGGATCATCATCCTCATTATATGCTACCTTAGATTCACCTTCAGCAATATGTCCCACATATCGTTCAGGTAGTCTAGGTAGTCTACATGATCTACGAGGCTCATCTGTGTGTACCTGAACAGATTTAGGAACTGATATCTCATCTGATGATAATGTAGCTGTTTGGGGATCTGGAACCTCTTCCAGTACTATTTTACTCCCACTTTCCTCCTGGAGAAGGTATTCCTCTTCCAAGAAGATAACTTTCCTAGCGACAAACACCTTTTGTTCACCAGGATGGAAAAAATATTATCCAAAGGTTTCCTTTGGATATCCCACAAACCTGCATTTATCAGTTCGTGATTCCAGCTTGTCTGGATCATGCCTCTTTACATGAGCAGGACAACCCCAGACTTTAACATGTTTAAATTCTGGTTTCCTGCCTTTCCATATCTCATATAGAGTAGAGGCCACAGACTTGCTGGGTACTCTGTTCAGTAGGTATGCTGCTGACTCTAGAGCATACCCCCAGAGGGACACTGGTAATCCTGAAAAGCTCATCATGGATCGCACCATGTCCAACAAGGTGCGATTCTTCCTTTCTGATACACCATTCATCTGTAGTGTATATGGAGGGGTCAGCTGAGAAAGGATACCATTATCCTTTAAGAATTGTGTGAAATTAGTACTCAAGTATTCTCCTCCTCGATCTAATCGAAGACCTTTAATACTCTTTCCTAACTGCTTCTCCACCTCATTCTTGAACTCCTTGAACTTCTCAAATGCTTCTGACTTGTACTTCATTAAGTACACATAGCCGAATCTTGAGAAGTCATCGGGGAACGTGATGAAGTATGAAAAGCCACCTTTGACTTGGGTGGACATTGGACCACATACATCCGAATGTATTAGTTCCAGAATGTCCTTGGCACGTTCTCCATGTCCAATAAATGGAGATTTTGCCATCTTTCCCATAAGGCAGGATTCGCATGTTCCACACGATTCATAATCGAATGCTGTTAAGTAACCATGCTTATGCAACTTTTGCAACCTGCTTTCGCCAATGTGCCCAAGTCTACAATGCCACATGTAGGTCTGGTTCACACAATTCTTGCTCTTCTTAAGAGCATTGTCAATCTGAAGATTATAATAAGAAACATCTAATAGATATAGACCGTTGACTAAAGATGCTGAAGCTATTGATTTATTACCATAATAAATCGAACAACTTCTATTTTCAATAGTCAACCTATATCCTATCTTGTCCAAACAAGATATTGATATGATGTTCTTTATTATGCTAGGAACATAATAACAATCTTCCAATAATAAGGTGTCTCCCGATGGAAGCCTGAGGTTTGCTGTCCCAACAACAATCGCCGCAACTTTTGCGCCGTTTCCTAGCCTCAATTCCACCTCACCTTGTCTCAGCTTGCGCTTACTTGTCAGCATCTGCACATCATGGCAGATATGAGAAGCACATCCGGTATCCAATACCCAAGATGTGGAATCTCTAACTGACAAGTTGATATCTATCATATAGATATCTGAATCTTCAGACAGCTTCACTCTTCCATGAGCTTTATCATGAAGGAACTCCTTGCAGTTCCTTTTCCAGTGACCATACTGCTTATAGTAGAAGCAATCACCCTTCACTACTCTTTTGCCTTTGTCCTTCGATCCTTTATCGTTAGCTGTCATCTCTGCTTCAGGGGCATCTAATGCCGACTCAGCAGGAGGATCAGCTCTTGGGACAAAGTTATTGTGTTCAGATCTGAAGACATTCTTCAGGTTTCTGAACCAATCCGAGTAGATCAGGTAAGTCAAAAGGGCATCAAGTATGCCATGGAGTGGGTTATTCGACGACATAATTCCCTACTAGAGATAAGTAAAATCTATTTAGTAGATGTTCAATTATTAAAGTTTAAAACAAGAGATGGTCTTTTGTTCAAGTTTAACTCCCGCTAATTTTCGACGGACTGTATAACCCTCAGTTATACAGAACGGGAGACGCCGACAGTCTCCTAGTGGGGATCAAAATCTCAATGACTTGCACTACAGCCTTGTGGATAGCACAACAAACTGTAATACAATCAGAGAGCGCCCAACTCATGGGACTTGCAACTCCTTGCAATATCTGATCATAGCTTCGGTCCCCAGAGATTTAATGGTCTTGTGGATAGCATAACAAACCACTAATTCTGGTCTAAGCTAACCATCATTACGCGACGAGCATAGATTTGCATGCAGCCCTTATGGATAGCACAACAAAGTTACATGATTCCTCTATCCCGATCAATAGGCATCTAATGCCATAGCCACAGTTTCTCCTCCCAATTAAGCAGGCCTTGTGGATAGCACAACAAACATGCCTAAAGTGATTCGAATCCTATGACTATAACGATGGTGGACCACGCGGTAAGTTCTTAACTACTCGCGTTACGGCTTAGAGTTTATATGAGGGTATTTGGATAACTTTTATCTTGGTCTCTCCTAGGTGATAGTATATAAGTATATCGTATATATTTACTAAATACTATAACCTGCTTTGATTCATAATCAAAAGATAAACAATGCATTACATACATGTCATTAGTGTGGTCATGGATAGCACAGTGGGTTTGACTGGAGCCAACAGTCAAACGCACACACATTCTAATCATAACATTTACATTAGATATCTTGCAATCACATAGGCAAGAGATCTCCATCTTTTCGCCTTCTTGGTTGCAGCTGTGGATCGTCATCGCTCCTTCCTCGGTTGCCTTGATCAGATTATAATAAATTCTAGAATTTACAAATAAATTGAAGAAGGCCTTATGGCGAGTACAAGAGAGAGAGGGAGGTAGAAATACATCGGAATATGAGAAAGAGAGGTGCACAGACCTCTATTTATTAACAATTAATAAAATCATACATCCATGATCCACACAATCCATCATTCATCACATGAATAATTAAATAAGTGCATATCCATGACCACGGTATGTTTTAAACATCCACACATGATTCAGCGCATCACATGGCTAAAATAAATGAGTTTTCAAAATAAATAAGTTTTGGCTTTCAGAAAGCTGGGATCCAATCAAAATTGCTATTTGAATTTCGAAAACTCATTTTATTAACTTAACATGCAATTAAATCTAATTTAAAAGCAATAAACACACATCACATGCGCACACACTCCGAATTAATAATTTCATATTATTCCATGCAAATTAGAACATTTCTAATAATCTAACACTTAGATTAAACCCCATTAATAATCTAACAATTAGACTATTAAAGATTAATCTAACTCTTAGATTAATCTATCAAAATTAATTAACAATTTAACACTTAAATTATTAATTAACTCTAATTATTAATTAACTACTAATCTAACTCTTAGATTAGTTAATTAATGTTAATTAGTAATTTAACATTTAAATTATTAATCAACACTAATTAATTAATAATTTTCATCTAACACTTAGATTAGTTAACTTGAAATTAATCATTTATCTTAACACTTAAAATAAAAAATTAACTCTAATTAACTGATAATTACTAATTTAACAATTAAATTAGTCAATTAGAATTAATTATTAATCTAACACTTAAATTAATAACTAACTCTAATTAATAATTAACAATTAGATGTTTTAATAACTAATAATCTAACATTTAGATTAATAATTATTAACCATTAATTTTAACACTTAAAATTAGATAACTACAGTTAATTATTAAATTAACACTTAACTTAATAATTAACCATAATTAGTTAGGAACTAATTGTAATTAAAATGATTCACAATCATTAATAACCCAATTAAATAAAATTAGATAAAGATTTAATTTCAAAAACAATTTTAATTTTAAATTTAAAATCTAATTAGAATTTAATTGGGTCAAAGGGGTTTTATTTAGGGTTTAATTGGGTCTAGTGGGAAATGGGGTTTAAAGAAGGGCTCAGCCCAATAGGGCCAAGCTGGCCCGGGCTCGAGCCAGGCGCGCCTGGGCTCGCCTGGACCAGGGCCCAGGGCTCGGGCCTGGCCCAGGCTCGACCCGGCCGGTCGAACCGGTCGGGCCAGCCCCTCCTACCTCCCTGCAACACCCGACACATCTCTATGCAGGAAACCCTAACTGGGTGGCGGCGGAAGGGGGACTGGCAGGGACCCGACGGCCGGGGTTCCGGCGCCGGCCGATCCCGCCGGTGATACCCCGGCGTCGACGATGGCCCCCCGGCCCCGGCATGCCGCCGGCGGTGCCCCTTAACTTGCTGCAGGCCGAACCCCATGTTCTTCCTCTTTAAATTTCTGTTTTACACGTTTTCATAAAACTGAAGAGGAAGAAGATGGCCGTCCAGCAATTGCCCAGATTCCTTCTCCAGCAATTGCCCAGATTCAGTCGGATCAGTTCAGTGAACTCATTCTTCAATGAGCACCTACATATTCGCCTTAGTGTCTCCACACAAGTGACTTATGAGATCAGTCACCCTCATCATATGAGCAGGAGTAATCTGTACTAGTCTAACCGGATATCCGATATCCTTCTCGGATATCCTCCGACTAGGAACGATTAAGAATATGTGTGTTTAAGTGATCAGTCTCATTAGTATGATCTCATCATAATCTGATCACTATAGCACATATTCACGGACTTCATTATGAAACGATAATTAAAGCGATTTACACATAATGAATATTATGCCATTATATTAATAAATGAACGAGATTTACATTGTTAGATTGGCTTGTAGGCCACCTTAAACTAACAGATGCAATCAACTCTTTCATCCTACGGAGCACAGGAACCTAAGGTAATGCTTCTGACGATCACACTCTAATGTCCTCACTATATTGCGCTCCCTCGTTGTGCACAGAATCGGGCAAGAAGGCTGAGAAGGAAGAGAGGCCACCCTCCGGACGTCCACAGGCACGTAGTGCTTGCATGCAGCTCTAGTAGCTGTCCGTCACTGACGATGGGGCTTTTCCGCTTCCACACAACGTGAGGATCTTCACCACTTCAGCTCGAGGACGCACCCCTCTGCTACCTCTCAACACGTAGAGGACTCAGCGCAAGCATACAAGATAACCTCCATGTTTGTTTGTGTTGGTTCGTTCCAACAGTAGTATCAGAACCAGGTTGAACTTCTGTGCCATGAGGGCGATCGAGGAGCAAGGGACTGCCGAGCACTAGTAGACGTGGCCCGTGCGATCTGCATGTAGGGTTGCGCATCCCGCACTTGCACGCTAGCCAGCACCGCAACGCACGTAGGGCAGCGTGCGCCTGTACGTTGGCTTGTGCGGCCACACGCGCATAGACCTAGCGTTGGCGCACAGGGTGCTGCGCTCTTGCACGCTGGCCTACATAGCCACGCTTGCAACACTGCGCTCCTACGCGCGTAGGGCACCCCTACTTGTGACGACACTCGATGGCACCACGACTGCCTCTGGCGGCACTACTGTTGGCACGGGGCATGCCGGTGGCTTGTCCGTGCCAGCGAGCGCACCGCCCGTCGGCCACCTTGCACCCTTTCTCCCATCTTCCTTTCTCTGGAGGTTTTACCCCTTTCACTGTTCATGTGTATCAAAGGAAGAAGATGAGTTCGTTTGCAATTGGACTTTGGATTTTTCCATATTATGTTTATATCCCTGTTTGCAAAATATATAGAGATAAATAAAACCTGTTTATATTGTTGAAGGGTCTAAATATAATCATTCATATTCCTATTAATATGAAAATTATGCGATATTTCAGTTTTAAAACATCATGTAATTTCGTGATTTTTTTTTTTAACAAACTTTTGATGGGGGACAAAATTATGTTGAAATTACGTGAATTTTATGGCCAAATTGCATGGTTATGTGTGATCATTTAGACGGATGGTCAGTGTCCCAAAGTGTTATTTTTCAGGGACTCATTAGAGAACATGGAGTATCCATATTGACGCGAAGTTTTTTGTTATTATTTAAGTCCAATTTTCTTGTAATCCTTAAGGACCGATCGACATCGATTTTCAAGTTGTACAATTTAACGTGATGTAATTAAATTCGGACTGTACATGGACTTTGGACTTTAATATTGTTGTTGTTTTTTTTTTTTTTTCCCTAGATGCTAGACTAACCAGGACACTAGCTATCATGCTATTTTTCTTTAGTTTAATTATTATTGGCCACACCTAATGATGATTTAAGAGAGGGGGTAGTTCCTTTTCATCATCATTGAATTACCAGTATATGCTTGTTATATTGATCACTGATTGCATGAAATTTAAGTTTTTTTTTGCTTTGTGATATGATCAATATACCCTCTCGTGTATGTATGTTATATTTAGGAAATGCATTCCTATGTACTTATCGTGCATTTTAAAAAGGAATGTGTCTTCAACTTATTTTTTTAAATCAAATGGATTTAATATTAGATAATGAGTCCTTTAATGTTTTATTTTTCCCACTTTTATTTAATTGGAAATATAGTTTGCAGTATATATCAAGGTGATGATTATGAGCCTAGCAAAATTTTCGAACTCATATATGTGAAACATACTATATGTTCAATTAATTTTAAGAAAAGAAAATTTTTAAGTGCCTAGTTTTCCTACTTGCGCAATGTAGGGGGTAATGATGGCATCAAAAGTACTGTATCACGAGTTGTCTAGTCAAGATAAATTGAAGGGTGAAAACTATGACATGTGGCACAGAAAAATTCATTATCTCCTTAACGAGAAAGTAGTACTTAAGACCTTGATCAATGTAATATTGCCATCATCAGATGATGGACCGCTTGCTCAAGTCAATTACAACAAGTAAGTTTATGATAAGTGGCTGAATGAGGACAGAAGTGCGCACTACACTATATTTAGTTGTATGCACGATGACCTTATCAAAGAATTTGAGAGCTGCAAGACTGCAAAGAGATGTAGGAGCAATTGAAGATCCAATATGGAGGCACATCAATGAGGAAGCTAAGGGCCTTAACCTTGAAGTTCAATCAATACATGATGGACCCTAAGCAATCCAAGGCAAAACACTTGAGAGTGATGTGTTTGATGATAAGAGAATTGAAGACAGCTGGTACTGAGCTCTCAGATGAGCATCATATACTTGCCATATTAAGGTCCCTTCCTAATTCTTCTTAGGAGCATACCAAGCTAGTGCTAACTCACAATGAAAACATCAAGACTTTCGCTGATGTCTCATGTCATTTAGACTAAGAGGCAGAGCGCAAAGAGATGACCCGACACAATGCACTGATGGCTAATGCAAATAAGCCTAAGGCAAAGAGGCCCAGGCAAAACTAGAACAAGAAAAATAATAATTTATAGCATAATGCCGAAAAGAAGAAGGGACAACATAACATTCGGATCTGGTTATCAGGTAAGTTTTCAGGGTCGGATTCCGTAGTTCAGGCCCTGATGGGGCTGAGACTCTTTTCTATTTCGCGTCGAGCCTGCTCGGCGCGGTTTAAACGACGTCCAGCAATGTAGACGCGTTTTAGGCTGTGCCACATAGGCGCCACGTGGGCTGGCCTTGGGTCGGGAGAGTACGGCCCTGGTCATTTCGTCTGAATGGCGTCTTGGATGGACGACGCCATTCAGAGTACGACCCTGACTTGTCAGTGTACAGCCCAGTCTTGTCATCTAAAAGACGTCGGATGTGCACGACACGTTTTACTCAGCTTCTGGTTGACCCCGCGAACCCTCCTTCCTTTCCCTCATTTCCTCCTCCCTTCTCTCTTTCCTCTTCCCCGGTGGCTCCGGCGATCCCTCTTCCCCCTCCTTCCTTTCCTCCAACCATTTCATCTCTCCCCCCACTCCATCAACCTCCTAACTCCCACCACTACCACCACCACCTCCTCCGCGGCGTTTTCTCTCCGGACGGCGGCCGACGTCCCGGTAGAGTAACGACGTCCTCGGCGGTACCAGCGGCGGCGTGGGGCGAGACGGGTTGGCGGCTCGGAGCTTGGAGGAGTTCGAGTAACCGGTAGGGTGACGATTCCCGTTGTATTTCATTTAAAACCATGTTTTCCCGCTTCGAAGCATGTATGTTTTCCCGCTTTGAAGCATGTTTAGGGGCGTTTTTGAGGTGAAAATGCTTAATGCATGAAATGAGAAATTGGGTGTTCTAATGGGTAGTTAGGTTCTCCTCTTTCCCCTCTATGCTTTGTGGCTTTTCTGTGCATTTTGGGGGAGAAATCCCAACTTGTGGATTGGGGGAAGCGGAGGGGAGAATCTATCTGTCAAGGCTAAATGGCGTCGAGGGTCAGGGACGCCTTTTAGAAAGGCGGCTCCCACCCACGACGCGATTTAGCCCCATTAACAGGCTCTGTCTCTGGACTGACAAGCGTCCAAGGACAGTGACGCCTTTTTAAAAGGCGACTTGCGTGGACGACGCATTTTAGTGGAAATTACCCCGTAGCACTGTCCTTGCTTCTGTCGCTGTTAGGCGACGAAGGACAGCGACGCGTTTTAATAGGCGGCTACCTGTGGCGACGCCTTTTAGGCCATGTTCTGAGGCCGTATTTCACATGAACCAGTTTAGGAGGCTTGAATGGCGTCGACCTTGGGCGACGTGATTCAAGACAGAACCACATTAATTCATGCTATTAATATGTGTTTACACTGTTAGATAGTTCAATCAAATGCATGCTTTAAATATACTCGATGATGATGGATTCCATGTGACCGGATCGCACTGTGTTATGTTTCGTGCGACCGCGGACTTCTTACGTGACCGGATCGCACTGTGCTATGTTTTGTGCTACTGTGGACCTAGAGTGACAGTTGTAGCACTTGACACCCTGTGTCGGTGTGGGTGGGACACATCGCCGGTGGGAGCAGTGGCGGGGTGACACCTAGTGAGAGAGGGTCACCTGGTGAGCCCCGAGGTTAGCTAGTACCGGTGTCGGAGTGGTACCTGTGGCGTGTCACTCGTGCTAGGGGAATGAGTAACCTGAGCCAGTTGGGCCGGAGTAGCTAGCGTGCTATCCGAGGGGTTACTGTTTGGTCTCAGCGGGTCGCTGTTTCCCACTTTCGATTGTGTGGTTGGCATGCTTTATCGAGACGCTGGTTGTAGGCTCCCTAGTAGAATGATTTCTGAGATATGCATGTTACATTTCGAATGCATGTGATTTATATCGAGATTTAGGAGTAGTAATTACTGCTTTACTTGCTTACTTTACCTTTATCTGTGTTACTGCTCTTGTGGGTGCGTGAGTGGGCGGTGGGGATCGAAGGATCCCTACTGAGTCTTTTCGTTGAGACTCACCCCTGCGATTTTCAGGTGAGGGTTCCAGGCAGGCTTAGCGAGGAGAGTGCTGCTTAGAGTTGCGCGCCAGCAGTTGTTGTTCCGGGGTATGCCCCGACGTAGTTGTTATTTTATTTCTGGCCTGTACGCTTAATTATTTCTTTTCTGTTAGAGTATGTAATTATTTGCTGTGTCGAGTCGCATTGTAATAACTTTTAATTCTTGCACTTCCTTTTCAGTTCAATGCGATGTGAATATTTAGCTTAGTTAATTATTTATTTCCCAGACTTTTCTAGGTCCTGGCTTGGCTCCAAATTAATGATTCGGTACCCATTTAGTAATCGGATCCCCGATTATAAGGTGGCAGGTCGTTACAGTTGGTATCAGAGCATTCGGTCTGGCAAATAAATGAATAACTAGGTTAAACATTGTACCTCTGGCAAATAATTACATTATCCCGTACGGGCACGACGGTAGTGTAGGTCTTAGGATTCTAATTAGAACTCTTCGATTTATGTGATTGTAGGCGATTAGATGGCTCATAGGAAGAGGATGCCAGTTATTAGAGAGCGGGGAGATGTCCCTAGTGGATCTGAAGCCGGTAGGCCGAGTATGGAGCATTTCATGAAGGCTATGATGGACACGATGGCTAGATACTAGACCCGAGACCCTAGTGAGAGTTCCAGTGCTCGGGGAGGGTCTTCGGCTACCCTGGAGAAATTCTTGAAGCTGAGGCCGCCTCATTTCACCGGTCGTCCCGACCCTGATGAGGATGTTCATTGGTTGAGGGAGATGGAGAAGACTTTTGACACTATGGATTGTGCGGCGGTTGAGAGGACTCCGTTGCCTACCATTATGTTGAAAGATGATGCCTACGGTTGGTGGACCACTTTGAAGAGTTTGTCTTATGCAGATAGGAGTCTCAGGAAGATTCCATGGGAGACTTTTGTGAAGGAATTCAATGCACAGTATTTCCCTAGGCATGTTCAGAGGGCCAAGGAGAGGGAATTTATGGAGCTAACCCACGGAAGCATGACAGTGCTTGAGTACCAGACGAAGTTTGTTTCACTTGGGAGGTTTGTGCCTTTTATCTCAGGAGACGAGGAGCGTCGGACTGAGAGGTTTGTGGATGGACTGAGGTCCAGTCTGAGGAGTTTTGTGGCATCCCACTGTTGTACAGATTTAGCATCGGCGGTTAGGTGTGCCGCGGCAGTAGAGGCACAGCAGGATCAATCAGCCCGGGAGAGGGGACTGACTACTCAGGGACCAGTTCGTGGCAGGGGAAGGCAGCAACAACGGCTCCTTCGTCCGGATCAGGATCGTCTTCACTCGGCTCCAGATTCAGGAGATTCTTTCGAGGCAGCGGCAGCAGCGGTAGCAGCAGACCCAGGCAGAGCCAGCAGAGTCAGTCGGTGTCCAGTGCTCAGTAGGAGACAGCTCAGAGGCTTCCGGCAGCTTGTCGGCACTGCGGTGGCACTCACGGTGGGACTCAGTGTATCTTCTCTCTCATTGCTCAGAGGCCTTAACTTATTTTAAGTATGTTTTGGCTGCGGTAGAGAATGATAAAGAGAGGAGCATTAAGGCAGGCTCTTTGTACTGATAGGGGTAGAGAATACCTCTCAGATCAGTTCAGAGAGTTATGTGAAGGAAAATAAATTCATAGACAACTTACTATTCCTTATACCCCGCAACAATAGTGTTATAAATAGGAGGAGTCGTACTCTTATAGAGACGATTCGGTCAATGATGGCGCAGGCTAACCTCCTAAGTTAGTACCTTTAACTACCTACGAACTGTGGAAAGGCCAATTTGGAGGACTTATGCCTGTGGAGATCAGCTGGATGTGTTCATAGTACCTCCCATATGTATAGGAAGTTGGGCCCTAGAGCCAGTAAATAGGCGTTTATAAGGTATCGTGAGCAATTTAAGGGCTATGTGATATATGGTGAGCATCCATATGGAGGAATGATTAAGAAAGAGGTCTAAGATATGGTCTTCCTTAAGCAGGATTACCCATCTATAGAAGAGGTTAGGCAGGACACTATATGAGTTGCAAGATCCTACTGAAAACACCATATCTTCAGGCATGGGGGGAGAATTGAGTCTCCTTCCAGAAGTTACCGAAGATAGTATGAGTATTCCAATAAACAGAAAGAGTGAATCACTTATTGCTTCACATCGTAGAAGTCAACGTCTATGTATCCTTTGACGTCGTTTCACAATTGAAGGAGAATCTTTCATATGTACTTGTGTGGATGCTGAAGAGCTTGTATCCTATGAGGAAGTAATGACCTCACGTTTAGAAAATTGGATAGCTGCAATAAAGGAAGAAATGAGTTCAATGGCTAAGAAAGAAGCCCAAGAGTTGGTTGATCTACCACCTAATTGTAAGGCTATTGTAGACACGTTAATTTTGACCTCATATTGAATAAATTTCATGTTACAATTATAATGCCCTAAAATGGTCTGGTGTTTAAATCATTAATTAATTTTTATTAATTTTTCTCGAAATTGTCTAATTAGCGTCGCCCGTGGCCGACGCCATTTAGATTCTTAGCCGAAATCAGTTCGGAATTAAATTCCTAAATTCATATTGATTTAACTGAATAGCGTCGCCTCAGGGAGACGCTGTTTAAGTCCTAATCCGTCTGGATTTCTGATTTTTAATTTGAATTAATTTCCTAATTATCTAAAGCACGTCGCCCTTGGGAGACGCAATTTAGGTTTCCTAATGTATTTCGGTTTCCTTTTCAGATTTCTTTTCTATTTTGGCCACTTTAATTAGCCAAATGGCATCCTGTCATGGCGACGTGATTTGGAAGTATCCTAATAAACATGATTTGGCCGAGATAATCCGATTTTCGAAGTTGGGAAGCTTGCTAACTCCTCCATGCTCATCCAAAGTAAGTCCGACTGCGGAAGAGAGTCTTATTGAAGCCCAACACACCCTAAACCTATTCTTATAAATACAATACCCTTTGGACCTTTGAAAGAGGTTGGTCATTGGTGATTTTGAAGCTCAAGGTAAGGTATTTGAAGGCTCTAGAGGAGAAAAACGTGTACATCAAGAGAAGCTTCATCTAAGGCTTCTTCTTCCTCATCCTATTCATTCTTTAAAGCTCTTGAAGGCCAAGGCTATGGAGGACCCAACCAACCATCTTCTTTCCCTAATTTCATTCTAGCTTTTCATTAATTTTATATAGTTTATTCATTGTTTTCCATAGTTCATCATCACTATCATTGTTAGGATCCGGGCGGGGCGCGAAGTGGAAGTAACAAACAAAATCCCGCCCGATGCCCGCTGATCCATTTCAGAACAAAACCGAAAATTAAAAACAGGTTGTGATCTCATCACCTTGCGCCCTTGCACAGATTCAAATCCGCGACCGTTTCGGTTCCATCTGTTGGGTTCTCGGGTTTCTCCGGATCTCCCGCGCAGCAGAAATAAAATTAAAAACGGAGATCTGTTCCCGTTTCGAAAATCGAAAAAATCAGATTATCGGATAATCAGTTCTCACCGTGTGCGGATTCGAATCCGCAACCGTTCGGTTCCGTCGGTGCGACACCGCAAGCCGCGCAAGCGCCTGGCCTCTAGCGAAGTCCACGCGATCCTCCTTTGACAGATATCCTCACGTTCCTCGTTCTTCGCAGCCCACGAAACCTCCGCCGGTTGCCGCAACGATCGACGTATCGCGCGGACGATTTCTCATCGAACGGGAGTCGGAGAAGCGACGGAACAGATCTGGATCTGTCTGAGACGCCAGAGAGAGAGAGAGAAACAGAGGAGGGGCAGCTAGGGTTAGCAGCAGCTTGGCCTACTCAGCCCGTTCGCTATGTTTTATACTAACTGCGCGGTTTTTCATAAAAACCCCCGGTTTGTATAAAACCCACTTATTTATCCATCGCCTTGAGAATCATTTGCGTGTGACCCTCTAGGCCCAATTACCAGTCCAGTTAATGGCCTAACAAGCCCAATGACTCCTCACTGGCTTTATTAATCAATTAATAACCATTTATTAATTAATTAATCAATCGAATTGATGTCGCACATCGAATTCGACCGGACCTTCAATCACGTTGGGTGCTGATCGTTTCGAATCGTGCGTCGTTAAACACATGAAAACGTTCAATCTAAATTTATCCGGCTCACTCAAATCAGATTTTAAAAATTAACAGTGGTGAGTCCGAGTCGATCCACAGGGAGTTAGAATTTTAATTTCAAAAACTTTGGAATCTAGTTATCTAAAAAATAGATGAGAATTTGAATAACTAATTACTTAATTAAACTAAACCGCAATTAACTAATGTTACCTAAAAAGATAATTGCTTGAATTAAACAAATCTTTTTTTTTCTTTTTTTTTCAAAATTAAACACAAACACATATATATATATATATATATATATATATATAAAACATTAAGCATAACTAAAAATTATAACAAAGACATTGTTATTTAACTGTGTAAATTATTAATTAACTAAAAATCCTGAAACAAATTGTGCAAAGTTTTAAGATTTAATATTCTTAAACTAGATAATCAAACATTACATAACCAACAAGTAATCCTAATTAAATAAACAAACATTATTATACTAATGGGGAAAGAAAACTCAAGATAACAGCAGCTGTGGGGTTGGTAATAAGCTGCTGGACGTAGCTGCTGGCTACGCGTGGAAGCAGGCTTCACGCTTGCATGGCGGCAGGTTGCTGCTGAGACTTGCTGTGGACAGCTGCTGCTGTTGCAGGAAGGTTGGAGCTGCGTGGAGAAGCTGAAGGAGGAGGGCTTCAGGTGCTGCTGCGTTTGCTGCTGGCTGCGTGGAGGGTTGCTGGAGAGGCAGCAGCTGGTGCGTTGTTGGAGAGTTGCTGGCTTGGACGGCTGTAGCTTGGACGACTGGTACGCAGACAGTGGGGTTGCTGGAGGAACTGCTGCACGTTGCTGCGGAGGAGGTGCTTAAGGTGTTGCCGGCGCGTCGAGGAGCTTCAGGACATGTGCACGAACGGCAGACTGCGTGCATGCATGCGCGTCGAGGCGTGCTGGATGCGGTCTGGTAACTCTGCTGCGTGGAGGAGGTGCTTGAGGTGTTGCTGGCGCGTCGAGGAGCTTCAGGACATGCGGGAGGATGTAGTTGCCAGCGGCTGGCTGCGCTGGTGTGGGCGGTTGCTTCTGCTGGTGCACCGGAGTTTCTGGAGAAGGTCTGCTGCTGGTGCAGCAGGTGTGGTTGCAGCGTGCGGGCTTGGAGCTGGAGCATGCGCTAGCTGCGTTGGGGTATTGGCTTCACCGGGTGCTGGAGCTCGGGCGTTGCCAGAGGAGATGCTGAGAGAGAACGGAGCTGTGGAGGGGGGGAAGAAACTGCTGGGAAAACAGAGAGAGAGAGAGAGGAGAAGAAAACGAGAGAGAGATGGGAAACGGAGAGGAAGAAGGAGAAAACGAAGGAGGAGGTGGCTGGAGAGGAGAATCCGAGAGAGATATCTGTGGAGGGAGAAAAAGAGAGAGAGGTCGTGTGGGAGAAGTTTGGAGAAAAAATCGAGAAGGGGGAGAGAACAGATGCTGCTGAGAAGAGGTTGCACAGAGGGGGAGAAAGAGAAACCGTGGGAGAGAGCCTAAACGTGGGAGAGAGAGAGTGCGACAGAACGAGGGTTTTGAAAGAGGTTGGGGGAGAGATTAATATAGAGAGGAAGATAGGTGTGGGAAGGAAACTGGAGAAGAAGTCGGACTGGGGTTGGAAAATTGGAGAGAAAAAAAGGAAACTGGAAAAGAAAGAGGATTCAATCTTTCTAAAACGAGAGAGAGAGAGAGGATTTTTTAAAATAAAGGAAGAGATGTGTTTAGGAAATTGGAGAGACGGAAGGAAATAGTGGGTTTTGGGAAACTCCAGCGAAGGAAGGAATCAATTTGCATTTTTACCCATGTTTTTGTTGAAATCCGCACACTAGACCTCCCCCAAATTTCCGGAAACTCCTCCAGCTGCACTGCATCATCGGCATGTCCTGTTCACATCAAATAAATATAATTTAGCGCATTATCATAAAAATATCATCATATTTATTCATTTCGTCTCGGTTTTGTCGAAAAACCGCAAATGCGCTACACTCCTTTGATCACATGAAATGACGATGTTTTTAAGTCAGAATTTGATGAAATTGGTACCGTTGGACTTGTTACACAATTATCTATCATTTCATGCTATTTTGAAGATAAAAACATGAGTATGATGCAAATGGTTGCCCTTAAATGATCAATTTAACACTTTATCAGGTGTCAAGCAACACCGCGTGAACCCGGAAGGTATCGGGGTTAACCCATTCTTGGAACCTTTCCGCGAACAGTTACCGCGTGGATATAATCCTTCACTCGTACAATGCTCTCGAGTCAACTCAGGGTATGGCGTGCTGCCAAACCCTAACCGGTCGACTCACTTGGAATGGATGCCGCTGATAAATATCGGAAAACTCATTTCCCGATATTATCGTCCGCCCTGGCCATGGACTTCCGTGTATCCTTCCTAGAGCATTATCTCTCTAAGTACCGAGAGCGAATGATTCCTTATTGACACACAATTCCCTTCGATGGTATTCCGCTGTACCCAATCCTTAGCGTTTTAGAATCCCGTAGCTAGAGATTCGTAAACCAATGTCAAAGCACAGAAGTCCACCATCAAGGTGTCCTTGGTTTCTCAAGTCCAAGGACCATCCACGCAACTGCGATAATAGAATCAAGCTGGTTGACAGTGAGGTATAATACCATCTAGCTATTCAGTCGGATCAGTTCTGTGAACTCATTCTCCAATGAGCACCTACAGATTCGCCTTAGTGTCTCCCCACAGGTGACTTATGAGATCAGTCACCCTCATCATATGAGTAGGAGTAATCTGTACTAGTCTAACCGAATATCCGATGTCCTTCTCAGATATCCTCCGACTAGGAACGATTAAGAATATGTGTGTTTAAGTGATCAGTCTCATTAGTATGATCTCATCATAATCTGATCACTATAGCACATATTCACGGACTTCATTATGAAACGATAATTAATGCGATTTACACATAATGAATACTATGCCATTATATTAATAAATGAACGAGATTTACATAGTCAGATTGGCTTGTAGGCCACCTAAAACTAACACCATTGAGGCGATGCCGCTAGCCGCACAAACGTCAGGCCTCCAGCGGTATCCACGCGATCCTCCGCGGTAGTTCGTCCTCGATCCCTCGTCCAGATCAGCTTGCTCGCTGAAGAATGCTTGCCACAACCATGTCCGGATCATCCGGACGGGAATTCCCGACACTCGGAAACACGCGCGGCGTACACGGGAAGTCTCCCGGCGCCTCGAACGGGGCGCCCAGAGGAGGAGGAGAGAGAGAGGGGGACGGCCAGCCTTGAGAGCTCTTGGAGCTTGGCCCAGGGTTTCTCAGCAGCGCGTATATATATATAAGTCGGCGCAACTTTTCACAAAAGTCCCCAAGTTAATATAAATTCCACTTAAGTACCATCGATTGAGAATCTGTTTGCGTGTGACCCTCTAGGCCCATTAACCCATCCGATTTTCAGCCCGTTAAGTCCAATAACTAGTTATTGACCTGTTGTGATTAATTAATATCTAGATATTAATTAATTACTTAACCGAATTAACATCTCATATAAAATTCGTTCGGACTTCCAATCAAGTTTGGTGCCAAGCAACACCGCACGATCCCAGAAGGCAATGGGGTTCAACAACCCACTAATAGAACCTGTCCGTCCACAGTTACCGTGTGGCTATAATCCTTCGTTCGCACAATGCTCTCGAGTTAACCTAGGGTATGGTCAACTGTCAAACTCTAGATGATCAACTCACTTGAATCAGACTCCACTGTACAATATCTGAAAACACCTTTTCTGATATTGTCCTTGCTTTGACCAGAGACTCCTGTGGATCTATTCTAGCGCATTCTCTCTCCAGTTACTTGAGAGCGAACCATCCTCTATTGAACACACAATCACCTTCGAAGGTCTTCTGCTGTACCCGATTCTTGACTATTAGAAATCCCGTGGCTAGGGATTCGTAAGTCAAAGTCAAAGTTTAAAAGTCCACCAACAAGGTGTCTTTGGTGTCTCAAGTCCAAGGACCAACCACGCCACTGTGACGATGAATCAAGCCGGTTAACAGTCAGGTAAATTACCATTCGGTGATTCATATCGGATCAGTTCAATGAACTCATTCCCCAGTGAGCACCTACAGGTTCACCATTGTATCTTTACACATGTGACTAACAAGATCAATTACCCTTATCATATGGGCTGGAATAACATGTACTAGTCTTGCCGGATGTTTGATGTCCTCTTCAAACATCCTACGACTAGGAACAATTCATAATATGTGTTTATAGGTCATCGGTCTCATTATTATGATACCATCATAATCCGTTGACCGTTGCACACATTCATGGATTTCATTATACGTAATAATAATAAACACGCCAATCTATATAATGAAATATATATGCCGTTTATTATTGAACCAGATTGAAATAGGTGCCTCGTGATTGGCTTAGAGGCCACCTATATCTATCAATTATCTCCCACTTGGATTCAAGTCAATCACCTTTACATTTGACCTCCATCAAATCTAAGTGATGCTCACATCAAATTTGTGACTAAGACTTTGTTCGGGATCTGCTAAATCATTCATAAATGGAATAATTTTCATTACGTTATTTCCTTTTAATTCTTTGTCTCTGGACTTGTGAAAGAGCCTCAAAATGTTCTACAACTTCTTATGAGTCTATGGCTCGCCCACAAAATTGATTGCTTCTATTGTTGTCCTACAACAACGGGACGAGATCGGAGACCTTTTAGAATTACATTTAGTTCAGGGATGAACTCTTTCATCCATATTGTTTCAATAATAGTATCACTTGTTAATGTCGTCATCTTAATATCGAGTTCTGAGTTGGAACCCTTCCAATCTATTCTTTTCTTATTAGAAGGTTAAACCCATGCCTTATTTGAAATTTGAGTCAGTGTGACTCATTGTTTCAATTCATCCTTTTCATATACAGAAGTGCATCCTCAGCACTTCTCAAGTACTTAGTGATATGTTTCACTCCTTCTATCAAAGTTTCCCTATATCCTTCAAGGAACCTTTCTTTGAAGAAATGAATTCCGTATATCAACAATTGAGATTTATTATGAAATTTATGTCAAACATTTTGATATACAGGTTAAGGTAACATCCTCATCGATCTATATTAATAGATTCGTACTCTCAATACGCAGGATATTGCATCCAAACCTATTATGAATAAGAACATGGATAATAATACTTTTACTGATAGTAACATCCTTATGTCATTCTCAATGACTTTGATGCTATTATCACAAAGCATTACTAATGTGACTGTGCTTCCACTGACCTCCTTGTACACACACAATCCGTGATCATTCTTAATGATCACTGAGTGTTTGACCATTAAGTCAAAACTCTTATTGCAATTTTGGGAAGTTTTAGTTTGATTCAAAATTAATCTTTGAATCACAATTTACTTCCTAGATATTCTAAAAGTTTTAAAGTTGTATCATATACGCCATTTTCTCAATCACATTGAGGGAATGCTTTTAATATCCAACTGCCATCTCATCATCATGACATACAGTATTGACAAGTAAAATTCTAATAAACCTATTTTGGTAACCTTTGAGGAAAAATCGTCCAAGTCAACACTTTGACCATGACCATTTCCTTTAGATTACCTTATAAATTTTAAGTAGTCCATTTGTTCTAATCTTCATTCTGAAGATTTACTTGCTTCTGAGAGGTACAATACCCTCAAGCAATATTATCAAGTTCCGAACTTAATAGGTGTTATGGAGCTTAGAACTCTTAATTTCTTGCCAATTTAAAAGTTGTAATTATGATAGAGAGCTTCCCCATATATTTAGGATCATGATCCACATCATTGAGCTCCTCTCATTCTGCTATCTCTGATATGTCAAACATATCAGACTAGACAATGAGAGAATCTCAAAATCTATGATGCTCTCTAATGTGTGTTATGAACGGTTCCAAACATCCGAAGATTATCTAATAATCTTGTGTTAATTTGTGAGCTTACAATATCTTCTAATTTTATTAGCTCCCACTGTCTTCTTTGAGGACATGTTTCTCTTCTTAGAAGATAGCTTTCAGTAAAATAATTATTTCATTATCGCCTGGTCAATAATGTCTAAACTCTTCGGACATCTCACATATTCACATTATACCGTGTCCTTTTACATTCAACTTCTTTGGATCATGTGTTTTCCAAAAGATTAGGACATAACTTGACTTTAATATCCTTAAAATTATGTTAGTTTATAATTCACATCTTATATGAATTATCGCATCTCCATATCTTATATGGATATACTGACTTATTTGGAACATTGTGTAAAGTATCGACATCTAATGTTCATACTCATATTTACGCGGATATAAGATTCAGACAAATCTTAATATATATATATATATATATATATATATATATATATATATATATATATATTGCACTATATCCAATAAAGTGCAATTCCTCATTATATCATATTGATATGATATACGATGAGAATTAATTGAGAAAGGATATACTTATCCTTTTAATGATTTATGTGAATCTCATACTGAAGTATTAATTTCTTTGATTAAATCAAAGAATTCTAATACTCTTTCATTTTGATCACTTTATGTTGATTTTCTATACCTAAATCTCTCAAATGTATTCGACATGTACTTCGACAAGTACATATAGTCGAATCTTTCAAAGAGTTAATCATTAAGGTAATTCAATAGAAGTAATTATTCTTTTGGCCTTAAGAAAATATTAGACTATTTACATCAACATGTATAAGTTCCAATAATTCTTATCGCATAACCTAGAATATAATGCCATAGATAATCATGATTCACCCAGTTTATTTTTATAGGAGACAAGTGAACATTCATCACATGATATGTCATATCAAGAATCTAAAGTGCATTGACTGATTTTAAAATATATTATTTTATTTTTAAAACCATATGGAACAACATTTGTTCATTCTCAGTCAATGTTCTTCACTTTTACAATTCTTGATCATTAATTGAACTAAATAATAATTATTTAGTTTTATATTAGTCTCCAAAAAATATACAAAGATTTACTATCTTACAGTAACCCTATGTATCTCTGGAACCATTGTTGAGTCTAACTCAACATTTTTCATTTTCTCGATTACCTTTTGCTTGTCTATGTTTGCATACTATTGCAGATTTGAGAATCATTTTCGATATCTCATATTAGATACGCTAATTCTCCAATAGACATGCAAAAGTTAATAATAAGAATATCCGAAACTTCTTACAAGTTTCATATTTTATTTGCCTTTTCCAATATCCTTATATTGGTTGAAATGGGAGAACTGCTCATTTTCTCTTTCAGCTGACTTGCCTTTATCTATCTTAACTGTGGGTTCGATTATTTAAGATCTTACCTCTAGCCTTTCACAAAGGCATACCATGAATATCTCTTCTACTTGGTTTTACCCAAATAAGATATTTCATGATATCTGACTAGGATAGTGGCTATCATATGGCCCTGAGACATTCTTCAGAGTCCTTTTGTAAATATGAATTTGAGAAGCTTTGACATCCAGTATGTTAAGTCTCGGATTAATAGATGACACTTCAGTTAATAGAGGAAATAAATGATTTAAACATATAGTTCTTATAATTCAATTATGGACTTTTATTTTGAATTATTTCTCACTATTTTTCGACGGACTGTATAACCCTCAGGCACATAGAACGGAGGACTCCGATGGTCTCCTATCAGGGATTAGAATCTCAATGACTTGTAGTATAACCTTGTGGATAGCACAACAAACCATAATACAATCAAAGAACACCCATCTCATGGGACTTGCAACTCTTTACAACATCTGATCATGGCTTTAGTCCCAGAAATTTAATGGCCTTGTGGATAGCACAACAAGCCATTAATTCTTGTCTAAGCGTTATCACCGTTACGAGACGGGCATAGATTTGCATGCAACCCTTGTGGTAGCACAACAAGGCTACATGGTTCCTCTGCCCCGATCAGAAGGCATCTTATGCCATAGCCAGAGTCTCTCCTCACAATTAGACAAGCTTTGTGGTAGCACAACAAACCTATCTAAGGTAATTTGAGTCCTATGACTATAACGATGGAGGACCACGCAGTAAGTTCTTAACTACTCACGTTACGGCTCAGACTTTAGCGAGGGTTTAACTTTTATCTTGGTCTCTTCCTAGGTGATAGTTTATAAATATATCGCATATATATTTAACTATATCTAGATAATAGCAATTGATTCATAATCAAAAGAAAAAACATGCATCAACCATACATGTTAATTATGTGATCATAAACAGCACGGTGATTAACTGGAGCCATACAATTAATCACTACAACTATATAACAATTATATAATTAAAACATGCAAACACACATGCACTGGTGATCTCATCTCCGGTCGCCTTCTTGGTTGTACTTGTGAATCATCCTCGTCTCTCTTCGGCCAGTGCAATCAATTACAAAAGTATTAATTTTTGAAACAATTTCAAATACAAATAAATTGTAAAAGAAAATCTTATGGCCAAGTACAATAATAGAGGGAGATAGAATTACATTGGAATGATATAGAGAGGGAGGCACGCATGCCTCATTAATTAACATTTAATTAATCTACATCACATTCCATAACAATTCACATAATCACACACCATCACATGATATGAAATTTAACTAAGTGTATGTCCATGACCACCACAAATTTTAACCATCCACACATGATAAAACATACCACATGAAGGCTAAAATTTTGAAAAATAATAATTTTGATTTTCTCAAAACCTGGGTACTAATCAAAATTGGATAATTTAGATTTTTGAAAATCTCATTTTCTATCATGCATTTAAATCTAATTTAAAGCATTAAAACACATCAACATGTGCATTCAAGACTAAAATTAAAATTCTAAAATATTCCATGCATAATTTAGAACATTTCTAAATTAATTAATCTAACACTTAGATTAATTCTAAATCACATTAATAACAATTATTAATGTGAAACAATCTAACATTTAGATTGAATTAAAAATTCCTTAATAACTCTTATAAAATAATTTATAATTCCAATTTTAATTACTTAACAACTCTTTGTTAAGAACCACTTTATTAAATAAAATTTCTCAATAACAATTATTAAGAAATATTAATTAGAACATTTCTAATCAAAATTAGTTTAACAAATATACTCAATTTAATCTCTTAATAACTTTTATTTAAAGATTATATTAAGTAGATTAGATCTTTAAAAAACATTAATTAAGAGATCCTTGAAAAATTAATTAATTATCTTAATAACTATTATTAAGACTTAATTAATCCTTAACAACTTTTATTAATGTTCATTCCCAAGAGATAATTAACTCTAAACAGTTAATTAATTACGTTATAACATTTTATTAAGTATCCCTTAAAAATAATAATAATAATTTCATAACAACAATTGTTATGAAATTATATTATCTAATCACTTAATTAAAATAAAATTAACAACTTTTGTTAATTCTATTTAAGATCATGACTTAAAATAAATTAACAACATTTGTTAATTTAATTTAATATCACATCTAAATAAGCCCTTTTAAACCTTTAATAAAAAATAATAATTTCATAACCACAATTGTTAGGAAATTACATAAATTTAATTAAGAGTTAATTAAATAGTTAATAACCACTTATTAAATGTCACTTAATTAAAATTAATTTAACAACATTTGTTAAATAATATTTAAGGTCATTACTTACAATTTAAATTAACAACACTTGTTAATCTAGATATAAGATTACATCTTAATATTAGTCCCATTTTAAGATCTCATCTTATATAACGACCCATTATAACTTAAAATTTTAAATTCAATGTTTAAAACACATTTTAAACTGAATATAATTTATATTTTTAAGTTAAATGGGTTGGGTTGTATTTAAATAAAATGATTAAGGGAATAAAGGAGTTAATGGGTTGGGTTTCAAAAACTAAATGGGCCTGGTAATTTGGGCCCTGGGCTTGGCCTGGCTCGGCCACGCATGACCTGGCCCAGGCCGCTTGGTTCGAGCCAGGCAGGCCCCAGTGGGGTGCTTGGGCTCGGCCCAGCGCCTGGGGCCAGCCTGCGTGGCTCGGGCTGGGCCAGGGTCGTGCGGGCCGACACGGGACCACCTGGTCCGGGGCCCTTTCGCCAGGTTCGTTCGGCCACCAGGTACCCTTTAGAGTTTCTGCCCCCAAAAGCCGCCGCCGGTTAGCTTTCTGCAGGCTCCTCCTCAGGTGCCAGGAAGGGAGAAAAAAAAATACAGGGTGCATGGACGCTGCAAGGGGGTCCCCCTTCCATCCTCGTCGCTGGTGGTCGTCGGCCGGCGACCCCTTTGCTGCCGGTGGCTCCCCATATGCTGCAGTTCATACATGAAACCGTGGCCTTCCTCTTTTCTTTTCAACATTTGAAAAAAAAAAAGAAAGAAATGGGATTTGCCATCGGCCGCCTATGGCTAACGGAGATTGGGAGGGCTAGCTGGTCATACCAGTAAGTTAATTTTGTGGTCTTCCATCACCATGGAAGCCCCAATCAAGCCCATAATGTCCGGTTCTTCATCCGCATAAAGAACCATACGAAAACACCAAAAATATCGATTTTTCTCCACAAAAATAATCTAGATATTTCATGTTCATCCCATGAACTAATTATGTAAGAGAAAAATAAAATTTACGCATGGAATCAATTATGATATTAATTTCACCGTCCCAAAACGGATTAGAGCGGAACTTGGCTCTGATACCACTGTTAGGATCTGGGCGGTGCGCAACGAACGCAGCAGAAGTAACAAACAAAATCCCGCCCGATGCCCACTGATCCGTTTCAGAGCAAAACTGGAAATTAAAAATAGGTTGTGATCTCATCACCTTGCGTGGATTCGAATCCGCGACTGTTTCGGTTCCGTCGAGATGATGCCGCTAGCTGCACAAACGTCCGGCCTCCAGCGGTATCCACGCGATCCTCCGCGGGGGTTCGTCCTTGATCCCTCGTCTAGATCAACTTGCTCGTTGAAGAATCCTCGCCGCAACCATGTCCAGATCATCCGGACGGGAATTCCCGACTCTCGAAAATGCGCGCGGCGGAGACGGGAAGTCTCCCGGCGCCTCGAACAGGGCGCCCAGAGGAGGAGGAGAGAGAGAGGGGGACGGCCAGCCTTGAGAGCTCTTGGAGCCTGGCCCAGGATTTCTTAACAGTGCGTATATATATATTAAGTCGGCACGACTTTTCACAAAAGTCTTCGAGTTAATATAAATCCCGCTTAAGTACCACCGATTGAGAATCTATTTGCGTGTGACCCTCTAGGCCCATTAACCTGTCCAGTTTTCAGCTCATTAGGTCCAATAACTAGTTATTGACCTATTGTGATTAATTAATATCTAGATATTAATTAATTGCTTAACTGAATTAACATCTCATGTAAAATTTGGTCGGACTTCCGATCAAGTTGGATGCCAAGCAACACCGTATGATCCCAGAAGGCATTGGGGTTTAGCAACCCACTCATGAAACATGTCCGTCCACAGTTACCGCGTGGCTATAATCCTTCATTCGCACAATGCTCTCGAGTTAACCTAGGGTATGGTCAACTGTCAAACCCTAGATGGTCAACTCACTTGAATCAGACTCCGCTGTACAATATCCGAAAATGCCTTTTCTGATGTTGTGTCTACTCTGGCCAGAGACTCCTATGGATATATTCTAGAGCATTTTCTCTCCAGTTACCTGAGAGAGAACAATCCTCTATTGAACACACAATCACCTTAGAAGGTCTTCCACTGTATCCGATCCTTGACTATTAGAAATCCCGTGGCTAGGGATTCGTAAGCCAAGGTCAAAGCCCAGAAGTCCACCAACAAGGTGTCTTAGGTGTCTCAAGTCCAAGGACCAACCACGCCACTGTGACGATGAATCAAGCCAGTTGATAGTCAAGTAAATTACCATTCGGCGATTCATATCAAATCAGTTCAGTGAACTCATTCCCCAGTGAGCACCTACAGGTTCACCATTGTGTCTTTACACATGTGACTAACGAGATCAGTTACCCTCATCATATGAGCTGGAATAACCTGTACTAGCCTTACCGGATGTTTGATGTCCTCTTCAAACATCCTACGACTAGGAACAATTCAGAATATGTGTTTATAGGTCATCGGTCTCATTATTATGATCTCATCATAATCCGATGACCGTTGCACATATTCATGGACTTCATTATGCGCAATAATAATAAACACGCCAATCTAAATAATGAAACATGTATGCCATTTATTATTGAACCAGATTGAAATAGGTGCCTCGTGATTGGCTTAGAGGCTACCTATATCTATCAATTACTTCATGTTCACACATACAGACATCATTATTTTCCAAACCTATATGCATATTAAGGGCTTAAAGAACAACAATCAAGTGAGTAGATTAGTTTAGTTGTATGTTTAAATTTCTTATTTGAATAGATACTACTATACTTTAGTTCTAATTAGATTCTTGCTTGTTTAATCTTTTTTTTTTGCAAGGTACAAAGAAGTAGAAAGAAGGAGATCCAAAGGGATAACCATCAAGAAATCAAACGCAAGAACACATCAACAAAAGGGCTCTCTTTCTTTGGCCGGCCAAAGAGAGAGAATCAAGAACCCAATCTCCCAAATTTGAAGAGGTAAGTGATCAATCTTTCTTTCGAAACTTAACAGTTTCTGGCGATCACGTTTTCTTTAGTTTTAATAGTTTTATTATTCATATGAACAACGTGAAATTCATGAACATCACATACACGATTTGAGCACCTACAGCTTTTTGGCGATCACGGTGGACTTGGTGTAAGGATTGAGGTTTCGGATCCGGTTATCGGGTCAGTTTCGGGGTCGGATCCCTTAGTTTGGACCCTGGTGGGGCTGAGACTTAGTTTCTGACGCGGTTCAAATGGCGTCCATCAATGTAGACGTGTTTTAGGCTGTGCCACGTGGGCGCCACGTGGGTTGGCGTTGGGGCGCGAGAGTACGGCCCCGGTCTTATCGTCTGAATGGCGTCTTGTATGGACGACGCCATTTAGAGTACGACCCTGCTTTGTCAGAGTACGGCCCAGTCTTGTCATCTGAATGACGTCGGGCTTGGACGACGCGTTTTTCCCAGTTTCTGTTTGACCCCATGAGTACTCCCTCCTTTCCCTCATTCTCACATTTCTCTTCTCTCTCCTCTCTTCCCTCCGACCCTCCGGCTCCCTTTCCCCCTCTCCTTCCTTTCCTCCTCTCCCTCCACTCCAGTAACCTCCCAACTTCCTCCATTACCACCACCACTTCCTCCGCGGCGCATTTCTCTCCGGACGGCGGTCGACATCTCGGTGGAGTAACGGCGTCCACGGCGGTACCGGCGGCGGCGTGTGGCGAGACGGGTTGACGGCTTGGAGTTAGGAGGAGTTCGAGTAACCGGTAGGGTGACGATCCTCGTTGTATTTTGTTTAAAACCATGTTTTTTCCACTTTGAAGCATGTTTAGGGGGTTTTTAGGGTGAAAACACTAATTGTATGAAATGGGAAATTGGGGGTTTTAATGGGTATTTTGGTTCTTCTTCTCCTCCTCTACTTTGTAGTGCTTTTTATATGATTTGGGGGAGGAAATACCACCCCGTGGATTGGGATATGGCGGACGAAGAGCATGTCTGTGAGGGTTAAATGGCATCGGGGGACAGCGACGTCTTTTACAAAGGTGGCTTCCACCCGCAACGTGATTTAGCCCAAATAACAGACTCTGTCATTGGATTGAGTAGCGTCCAGAGACAGCGACGCCTTTTGAACGGCAACTTCCATGCACGACACGTTTTAAGTCAGATCACCCCAAGGCCTGTCTCTGTTTCTGTTGTTATTAAGCGACTAGGGACAGCGACGCGTTTTTAATGGCGACCCCTTTGAACAACGCGATTTAGGCCATATTCCGAGGCCCATTTTCGCATGAACAAGTTTAGGAGGCTTGAATGACGTCGGCCTTGGGCGACGCGATTCAAGACAAAATCTCATTAATTCCTGCAATCAACATGTGTTTACATTGATAGATAGTCTGGTTAATTGCATGCTTGAAATCATGCTTAAAGACGATGATTTCTAGGTGATCGGATCGCACCGTGTTGCATTTGCGATCGTGGATCTAGAGTGACAGTTGTTAGCGCTTAGGCACCCTATGTCGGTGTGGGAGTGACATGGCGCCGGTGTGGGAGTGGTAGGGTGACGCCTAGAGAGAGGGTCACCTGGTGTACTCCGGGGTATAGCTAGTACCGGTGTGGGAGTGGTACATTCGGAGTGTCACTTGTGCTGGGGGAAGCAGAACCACCTGGAGCCTGTCAGGCCGGAGTAGCTAGCGCGCTATCCGAGGGGTTGCTGTTTGGTCTCAGCGGGTCGGTGTTTCCCGTGTTTAGCCGTGTGGTTGGCGTGTTTTTCCGAGACGCTGGTTGTGGGCTCCGTGGTAGAATGGTTTCAGAGTTGTGCATGTTATATTTTGAATGCATGCGTTTTATATCGAAATTTATGAATTGTGTTTACTGCATTACTTGCTTAAATTACCTATATTTGTGTTGCTGCACTTGTGAGTGCGTGAGTGGGTGGTGGGGATTGAAGGATCCCTACTGAGTCTTTTCAATGAGACTCACCCCTGTGATTTTCAGGTGAGGGTTCCAGGTAGGCGTAGTGAGGAGAGTGCTGCCTTGGGTTGCGCGCTAGCAGCCACTGTTTCGGGGTATGCCCCAATATAGTTGTTATTTTATTTTCTGGCCTGTACGCTTGATTATTTCTTTTCAGTTGGAGTATGTAATTATTTGCTGAGTCGAGTCGCATTGTAATAATTTTTAATTCTTGCACTTCTTTTTCAATTCGATGCGATGTGAATGTTTAACTTAGTTTATTATTTATTTTCCAGACTTATCAAGATCCTGGTTTGGCTCCAAACTAATGATTCGGTACCCATTTAGTAATCGGATCCCCGATTATAGGGTGGCGGGTCATTACAGTTGGTATCAGAGCGTTCGGTCTGGCAAATAGATGAATAACTAGGTTAAATATCGTAATTTCGGCAAATAATTGCATTATCCCGTACAGGCACGACGGTAGTGTAGGTTTTAGGATTCTAATTAGAACTTTTGATTTTTGTGATTGTAGGCAATTAGATGGCTCCTAGGAAGAGGATGCCAGTTATTAGAGAGCGGGGAGATGTCCCTAGTGGATCTGAGGTCGGTAGGCCGAATATGGAGCGTTTCATAGAGGCTATGATGGACACGATGGCTAGATACCAAACTCGAGACCCTAGTGAGAGTTCTAGTACTAGGGGAGGGCCTTCAGCTGCTCTGGAGAGATTCCTGAAGTTGAAGCCGCCTCATTTTACCGGTCGTCCCAACCCTGATGAGGCTGTTCATTGGTTGAGGGAGTTGGAGAAGACTTTTGATACCATGGATTGTGCGGCAGTTGAGAGAACTCCGTTGGGATGATGCCTACGACTGGTGGACCACTTTGAAGAGTTTGAGAGACTACTTTGAAGAGTTGTAAGATCTCCAACTTTTGAAGGTATCAACAGTCTCAAAAGTCTCTCATGTTGAAGGATGATGCCTACGACTGGTGGACCACTTTGAAAAGTTTGTCATATGCGGATAGGAATCTCAGGGAGATTCCATGGGAGACATTTGTGAAGGAATTCAATGCGCAGTACTTCCCTAGGCATGTCCAGAAGGCCAAGGAGAGGGAATTTATAGAGTTGACCCAAGGAAACATGACAGTGCTTGAGTACCAGATGAAGTTTGTTTCGCTTGGGAGGTTCGTGCCTTTTATTTTAGGAGACGAGGAGCACCGGACTGAGAGGTTTGTGGATGGATTGAGGTCCAATTTGAGAAGTTTCGTGGCATCCCACTGTTGTACGGATTTGGCATCGGCGGTTAGGTGTGCCGCAACAGTAGAGGCACAACATGATTAGTCAGCTCGAGAGAGGGGACTGACTACTCAGGGGCCAGTTCATGGCAGGGGAAAGACAGCAGCGAAGTTGAGAGATGCGATTCAAACCGCATCGCCTAGCCGAGACGCCATTAAGCCTCATATTCCTGTTGGCGTTGCTGCCTAAGGATATGTTAACAGAAGAAGCTTCTGTCTTGAATAACGTCGGTGAACAGTGATGTGATTCAAACAGTTCCTTCTTTTGTTTATCAGTCCTCAGATCATTGATTTCTTTGTTACCTATATTTATCTTATACTATATTATGGGCCGTCCAGGCCATAGGTCATCTGCATTGGGGCTCCCGCCCCTCATAGGAACACCTTTCTTAGCATCTTCACCTCACTCTGACTGGGTCGGTCCCTCGGACAAACTAGAGTGGTTGGTGTTAAGATCTCCGTAAGTCCCCAAAAGCAAGGTATTCCTCCGTGTTCATCGAGTTGGTTGTACCAATTGAAGTCTAGGGTAGTTATTCATAACGTTGTGAGAGAAGCAAAGAGAATAATGGTGGAAAAAACTAAACTTAAACTAGGATCCTACCCCGTTGAGTGAATTTGTGTCTAAGACTCAAGTAATTTAACAAGGAATCCTAAAGCAGTGTAATCATCCACTTGGCTGTTAAACTTTGTGCAACGTGTTTGAAATTCTTTGTCAAAACTTAACATCATGATGCTATGGTCAGATAGAACTCTTGGCATGGTTGCCATTGAACAGGAAGATGTGTTTGAATATGAGGGAGATGCTAATGCCCCTCGCAATTATGATTATCATTCTGAGAATGGGGGAGATGCTAATGCCCCCCATGACTCCAACTTCTTTCATGCTGAATATGAGGGAGACACTTATGTCCCTCATCAAGCTCAGTTTACTCATGACCAGTATGATCCTGGTACCAATCATCCTCATGTGCACGTAATCTCCAATCCCACTTATGAGGAGGCTCAAGATTAAACTGAACCTTCGTCTACCAACCCTCCTGATATGGTTACCGTCTTGGGAGCTCTGGCTACCCACGTGAATCCTCAACAACTTGAGGCTATCCAGTCCATTCTCAAGGGGAATACGCCCTTACGTTCTGATGAACCAAATCCTGCAGTTCCCCCTACTATTCGTCCAGTCCTTCCTCCTCACCATATCCCATCTGTTCATCAAGCCATGGAGGGTCTCCGTATTTCTACTCTCCGGCCATTTAGGCCACAACAATCTTCCTCGAGGTGCCCGGTTAGACCGTATACGCCAACTCACCAAAATGCCTTCGGGTATGGCGAAAGCGCTGCCGGACCTCAACCGTACTGCCCCCCTTGCCCCAGTTACTCCAAGAGGCAAGACTATCATGGTCCATCACCACCTCCGCCCCAAATTGATCCGGTGACTCAGGCTCCACTCACAAAGATGGACTGCATGGACGAGCAGTTCAACAGTTTCAAGAAAATGATTGGAGTCAAGGCTGTACCTGAGATCACCCTCTCCAATTTGTCAGTATTTCACTTGCCGCCTTCTGAGATGCCAGTGTATAGAAAGTACAATGGTTCTGGTAACCACTTCACCCACCTGAAGAAGTTTATATACGAGTCTTCCTTCTGGCAGAATGACAAAAGGTCAGTGACATTCTTATTCGGGAAATCATTAGAGGGACTAGCCCTCGAGTGATTCTTCTCGTTGGATTCGTCTGATGTGGAGGACTATGAAATTGTGTCAAGAAAGTTTATCCAGCGATACTAGGATAGGATTGCACCGTCTTTATCAATAACTGATTTAGTGGCTGAAAAGATGAAGCATGATGAAGACTTCATCACCTTTGCTGATAGATAGAGAGGTGTGGCAGAGAAAATAAAGGATCATATGTCTGAGTCAGAACAAGTGAAAATGATGATTGCCAAACGCCATGCCCCAGTATAAGCTACTCCTCACATTGAATAATTTAACTAGCATGGCGGAATTATATGAAAGGTCATGCTATCGCCAGAATGCTTTCAAAGATTTAACCTTCTCTAGCATCTTTGACCCCCATAGACTCAGCAGACCTCTACCTCGGATGCCTGCCATGTATAGACACGCTAATTTTGACATCATATTGAGTAAATTTCATGTCACAATTATAATGTCCCAAAATGGTCTGATGTTTAATTGTTAATTAATTTTTATTGATTTTTATCAAATTTTGTTGATTAGCGTCGCCCATGCACGATGCCATTTAGATTCCTAGACGAAATCAGTTCGGAATTAAATTTCTAAATTCAGATAGATTTAACTGAATAGCGTCGCCAGTGGGAGACGCCATTTAAGTCTTAATCCGTCTATGTTTTTGATTTTTAATTCGAATTAATTTCCTAATTATCTAAAACACGTCGCTATTGGGAGACACGGTTTATGTTTCCTAATGTTTTCCGGTTTCCTTTCTGAATTCTGTTTCTATTTTGGCCACTTTAATTAGCCAAATGGTATCCCGTCTGGGCGACGCGATTTGGGAGTTTCCTGATAAGCGTGATTTGGCCGAAATAATTTAGTTTTCGAAGTTAGGAAGGTTGCTAATTCTTCCATGCTCGTCCAAAATAAGTCCGACTGTGGGAGAGAGTCCTTTTGATGTCCTAAACAACCCTAAAACACTCTTTATATGTACAACACCCTTTAGACCTTTGAAAAAGGTTGGCAATTGGTGATCTTAAAGCTCAAGACAAGGTTTTTGAAAGCTCTAAAGGAGGAAAACGTAGACAACAAGAGGAGATTTATCCAAGGCTTCCTTTTCTTGATCCTCTTCGTCCCTTGAGGCTTTTGAAGATTAAGGCCATGGAGGAGCCGACCAACTATCTTCTTTTCCTAATTTCCTTCTAATTTTTTCATTGATTTCATATAGTTCATTCACTTTTTTTTATAGTTCATCATCATCATCACTTCATGTTCACACACACCTCATATTTTCCAAACTCACATGCATATTAGGGGTTTAAAAAACAACAATCAAGTGAGTAGATTAGTTTAGTTGCATGTTTGAATTTCTTATTAGAATAGATATTACTCTACTGTAGTTCTAATTAGAATTTCTACTTTTGTTTAATCTTTCTTATAAGGTACAAAGAAGAAGAAAGAAGGAAATCCAAAGGAATAACCATCAAGAAATCAAAAGTAAAAACATCTTACAAAAAAGACTCTCTTTCTTTGGTCGGCCGAACAGAGGGAATCAAGGACTCAATCTCCCAAATTTGAAGAGGTAAGCGATCAATCTTTCTTTTGAAACTTAACAGTTTCTGGCAATCACATTTTCTTTAGTTTTAATAGTTTTATTATTCATATGAATAACATAAAATTCATGAACATCACACACACGATTTGAGCACCTACAACTTTTTGGCGATCATGGTAGGACTTGGTCTTGCCGTCTTTTAATATTTGTTCTTGCTTTTTATCATTGGGCACTCACGGTGCACCACTTGTGTCCCTCGGGCACTCCTTTCACAAATTGGTTAGTTTAGTTACTTTTATCCCTACGTGCACTACGTGCACACCCCTTTGTGGTAAGATCTTGCCCTCTTGTGATTGATTGGAAGTTGTGAGTGTGATAGGAAGTGTGTTGTTGATCTAGTTTATGTTTGTTTGCATGATAATAAATCTGTTTAACTTGTGTCTGCATGATCAGTTAGGCTTCTGTTTATCTTGATAATTTGGGAGGGGATTGTCTCCGTAATTGCTTTATGTTTACTGTTTTTAGGCTCTGAATAGCGTCTAGACAGAGCGACGCGATTCAAACCGCATCGCATTGTCGAGATGCCATTCAGCCTCATATTCCTGTTGGAGCTGCTGCCTGAGGGTCTGTTAACAGAAGAAGTTTATGTCTTGAATGGCGTCGGTGAACAGTGATGCGATTCAAACACTTTCCTCTTTTGTCCATCAATCCTTAGATCGTTGATTTCTTTGTTACCTATATTTATCTTATACTATATTAGAGGCCATTCAGGCCGTAGGTCATCTACATTGGGGCTCACCCCCCCTTATAGGAACACCTTCCTTAGCATTCTCACCTCTGTCTGACTGGGTCGGTCCTTCGATTAGACTAGAGTGGTTGGTGTTAAGAGCTCCATAAGTCCCCAAAAGCAAGATATTCCTCCTTGTTCATCGGGCTGGTTGTACCAATTGAAGTCCTGGTTAGTTATTCATAATGTTGTGAGAAAACCATAGAGTATAACGGTAGAAAAATTGAACTGAAATTAGGATCCTACCCCGTTGAGTGAATTTGTGTCTAAAAATTCAAATAATTCAACAAGGAATCCTAAAGCAACGTAATCATCCACTTGTCTGTTAAACTTTGCACAACTTGTTTGAATCTTTGTCAAAACTTAGCATTATGATGCTCCGATCAAGAAGAACTATCGGCATGGTTGCCATTGAACAGGAAGATGTATTTGAATATGAGGAAGATGCTAATGCCCCTCGCAATTATGATTACCATTCTGAGAATGGGGGAGATGCTAATGCCCCTCATGACTCCAACTTCTTTCATGTTGAATACGAGGGAGATACTTATGTCCCTCATCAGGCTCAGTTTACCCATGACCAATATAATCCTAGTACTAATCATCCTCACGTGCATATAATCTTCGATCCTACTTATGAGGAGGCTCAAGATCAAGCCGAGCCTTCATCTAACCACCCCCTTGATCTGGTTACCGTCTTGGGAGCTCTGGCTACTCACGTGAACTCTCAACAACTTGAGGCGATCCAGTCCATTCTAAAGGGGAAGATGCCCTTGCATTTTGACGAACAGAATCCCTTAATTCCCCCAGTTATTCGTCAAGTTCCTTCCCCTCACCATATTCCGTCTGTTCATCAAGCCGTGGAGGGTCTTCATATTTCTGCTCCCTGGCCATCTGGGCCACAACAATCTTCCTCTAGATACCCGGCTAGACCGCATGCGTCAACTCACCAAAATGCCTTCGGGTATGGCGGAAGCGCTGTCGGACCTCAACCGTACTTCCCCCCTTGCCCGAGTTACTCCAAGAAGCAAGCCTATCATTCTCCATCACCTCCCCCTCCCTAGGTTGATCCCGTGACTCAGGCTCTACTCACGAAGATGGATCGTATGGATGAGCAGTTCAACAGTTTTAAGAAGATGATGGGACTCAAGGCTATACTTGAGATCACCCTCCCCAATCTGCCAGTATTTCATTTGCCTCCTTCTAAAATGCTAGTGTATAGAAAGTATAATGTTTATGGTAACCCCTTCACCCACCTGAAGGAGTTTACGTACGAATCCTCCTTCCGGCAGAACGACAAAAGGTCGTTAACATTCTTGTTCAGGAAATCATTGGTGGGACCAGCCCTCGAGTGGTTTTTCTCGTTGGATTCATCTGATGTCCAGGATTATGACATTGTGTCAAGGAAATTCATCCAGTGATACCAAGACCGAATTGCACCGTCCTTATCAATAATTGATTTGGTGGCTGAAAAGATGAAATCTGACGAAGACTTCATCACCTTTGCTGATAGATGGAGGGATATGGCAGAGAAGATAAAAGATCACATGTCTGAGTCAGAACAAGTGAAGATGATGATTGCCAATGCAACCCCCCAGTACAAGCTAGTCCTCACATTGATCAACTTGGCTAGCATGGCGGAAATGTATGAGAGGGCGCGTTATTGCCAGAACGCTTTCAAAGATTCAACCTTCTCTAGCATCTTTGACCCCCATAGACCCAGCAGACCTCCACCTCGAAAGCCTGCCATGCCAAATTCTCCTAGCATGGGTCCCACTACTAACGGTACACTCTCCCATGAACAGATCAATACCATGAATAATAACCAATCATAGTTCATGAGAAACCAACAGCAACAGCCGCAGTATACAGGGCAGAGACCGCCAAATCAGCAGGGCTTCAGGCAGCATCAGCAGCCATACTAGCCAGCCTATAATCAGCCTCAGCAGCAGTATCAACAGACGTTCAACCAACCACATCAGTAGCCAGCATACCACAATGTACCCCCCCCAGACGATTACAATCAGCAGAGAAAACCTCCAGGCCCAAAGAGGGCGTCCTATCCTCAGCTCCCAGAATCTCTAGCAGACATATTCAACGCCCTTATGGCAGCCAATGTTTTGGTCCTGCCAAAGGAGAAAATAGTCTGGCCTCAGAATGCCGATGCCTCCAAGTATTGCATCTTTCATAGACAACCTGGACATCCAGTGGATGTGTGTTTCCAATTCAGGGACTATATCTATGATCTCAATGAACAAGGGGGTATTGACTGGGAGGAGATAAGAAAATACATAGCCGCTCTGAAGGCAAGAAGATCACAGCCACAGCAGCAACAACAACCGCAGCAACAGGAACAATAGATGCAAAGAGCACCAGCACAGGCAATAACACCACCGAACATAGGAATAGTGTAGAACCCGCTGCCTGAGCATCAAAACCAGGTCGCCCTAATTCTTACTAATAGCCAGTCTGAGGCTAACAGGAGGCAACAATGGAAGGAAGAGGAATCCTCCTCTGTCTATTCAACAGGACACATCCCGAGTACCACCGAACAACCTCCTCGCCGCATTCTTCGCATACCCAAACCAGAAACGATAACCGTTACTCCCATACCAACATCCGTCTACCATAGACCCACTCCACCACCTACCTTCCTTAAACCCATTACCCCTTCCGCTACAATGCTTCCATTAAATAACCCTCCACAACCCAACCACGAACCCCTCATACCTTTTAAACCATTGCTACGCATACCATTTCCCACATCATCTGCACCAACCATTCACCCCAATCCAAGCCGCTCATCCACGTCCTAGCACCTCCACCAAACAATCCGCCACCATCACCTGTTTACGAACCCATTACCCTCTCTAAACCCCTCATGAATATGACGGTACTTAAGATATCACATGGACCTTCCAATATTGAGCAACATACGCTCCGAAGTAGGAGAATCTGTTAGAATTGGGTGGCCTCATAGCCAATCATTGTACATTCTAGTTCAGATTATTAATAAAGGCATTTATTTCTTCATTTAATAGTTCTCGCAAATGACTATCGTAATGAAGGTCCATAGACAAATGTATAGGATATTGAATCATGATGAGATCATGATAGTGAGATCAATATCCTAAGGCAATTGTCTTAAACAGTTCTCGATCATAGGATATTTGAGATGGACATTAAATATCCGATAAGATCGACACAAGTTATGTCTGCTCATGTGATGAGGGTGAATGATCTCACATTCACTTGTGTGGTGACACTAAGACAAACAAGTGGGTGCTCATTAGAGAATGAGTTCACTGAACAGACCCAAATAAGAATTCCTGGATGGTAATTATACCTATTAGTCAACCAGGGAATTCAATCGTTGCAGTAGCACAGTTGGTCCTTAGACCTGAGTCACCAATGATACCTTGTTTGTGGACCATTGTATCTTGATTCTCTGACTCGTGGGCTTTAACTGTTAAGTCCACCATAATCGGTCTTTCAGATACAGTGGAAAGTTTGCGAAGGTAATTGAGTGAACAACAAGGGATCACTCACTCTTGGTATAAGACTGGAGAGAGAATGTCCCATGGATGTGTACACAGAAATCCCTGGCCAGGGTCAAATGAAAGAGATGTCTTTCTAGATATTAACTGTGTACTGGAATCCATCTGGATAATGCGATAGAGGGTTTGACTATAAAACCATACCCTTTCGTTATCGGGACATTGTATGAGTGAAGGATTATATCTGTGCGGCATCTGCAGACGGAAAGGTTCAATTGAAGGGATCAGTATCCCTTATATCTTCTGGGATCATGAGGTAGTGTTTGGTGCTGTTCATGATCAGAAGGCCAAGTGAATTTATCATCGGATGATAATTTACTTGTTTATTAAATTAATCATTTAACATGCGATGTTTAAATGTTAATTAATAAATATTAAACTCAAGAAACAGTTCTAAGTTTAATGGGCCTGCAACCGGACTGATATATGGGCCTGGAGGGTCACACACATAAGAGTTCTCGTCAGACGGTGAGAGATGTTAAATTTCATGCTTATCTGGGTTTTTGTGAAAAGCTGCAGGATAAACATGAAGATTTAATGGAGAATTATCCAAGGCCAAACTCTTGGATAATCACGAGGATTAACTCTTGTGCTTATCCTTATTTCTATATAAGGAGGGCCAAGGGGGAGTGGTAAAAAGTTAGTTGGACGAATTTTTACTCCCCAGATTCTCTCTCTCCTCTCTCTCTCTCCTTCTCGGAGTGGATCTGTCTCTCTCCGCGCATGGTGGATCTGAGATCTGGTCGGAGCACTCAAATCGAGGAGGAAATCGCGTCTGCTGTGGGAACTCGTGTGGATACCTCCAGAGATCGTGCGCGTGCGTGATTACCAAGTCGGCATCATCCACGGGAGATTCGAAACCCCGCAAAGGTGAAGAACTGTTCTTCCCGCGTTAGTTTTAATGTCCGTTTTACAACCCCAGCAACCGATACAATGGAATCAATTTTTATTTCCGCTGCGTTCATGGCGATTCCTTACAGAATCTTCAATAAGGTCTTCCCTCAGTCCACAGTAAGAGACGTCCCATTACAGCCGTCAGAAGAAGTTCAGAATGAAGAGAGTGCACCTGGCACTCAGTATGCTTACTAAAGCAGTTGGACAGAACACCGGCACGCATTTCCATACTAGAATTGATCAAAAGATCCAAAATCCATCAAGAGGCTATGATAGAATATCTACAGAGAGTAATGGTTAGTGAAGATGTGCCGGTAGAAAAGATCGTAGCACTACTAGTTCCACAGGGTGATCAACCCTCTATCTCTTTCCACACATCTGAACTAGCACCGCTAGCGGCCAGGAGCATGGCATTAAGCATTACAGTCAACATATGCAAGAAGGCTGTGGAGGCATGTCTGGTTAACACAAGGGCCTCTATTAATGTGTTGTCACCGAAGACCTTAGAATTCTGCGGTGTAACCAAAGAAAAGTGGTTGCCTTCACCCATCTCTGTTACCACCTATGACAACTCTACTCGTTCCTCTCTAGGAATGGTTTACCTAAAGGTAGAGTTAGGTCCCGTTTGTCATGTTGAGGTCAAGTTCCACATCTTAAAAATCGACCCCTCTTTAAAAGGCATCCTTGGCCGTCCCTACATCAAATCCCTTGAGGCCATACCCTCTACAAACCATCAATACCTCAAGTTTCCTTATAAGGGACGGATTATTAAAGTAACGAGCATGCCGATCCTTGTTGCTGCTCATTCTTTGAACATCAAGCCGACTCCTTTACTTGGCCAACAACCCATTCTGTCGGTATTACAGGTTTGTTCTCACTCGGCTAATCCTTTGAAAGTCACTGTATTTGTTCCTTGTCCAGTTGATGCTGTGAAAAGGGGGAAGTGCGTAAGTTCCCCTGGCTGGGACATCATAATGAAGGGTGGGTATCAATCAGGGAAAGACCTAGGCACACAACTGCAGGGCAGAACTAAGCCTATCAAAGACAACATAAGGGTACCTGGTAATGGTCTGGACTATAGGCTAGCGAAGGTGAAACGACACATTGTTCAGCAGCATGAAGACAAAAATGGTCAAAAAATCTATAAGACAATGACCACCCCATGCAAAGAAAATCGGGATCCCTTAACTTGGACCCTATATACACACTTCATTAAGAGACCCGTGATTAATCATGACAATGATAACACGGTGGTGATCACTTCCCACTTTGACTTGCATGATGTATATTGGAGAGATTAGTCAGGCATTGTTCTGAGTTGCTGACATACCAATCCTTGGAGGCTCTGCGGCCAATGAAGAGGAGGAAGACTCAAGATCCAGAGTGCGAGTGGTATCGCTGGTTTGACACATGAGACCTATACATTGCATTGAACAGGCTATTCCTTGATCTCTCAGAACCAAATGTAGTGCTAAAAAAGAGTGTGTGTTCATCATGTTATCATGTGTTTAATAATACAAAAAGGATTGTGATCGCCAGAAATCGAGGGTTTCAAAGGAAGAGTGATCGCTTACTAACTTTGCAAATCGGGAGAATATGAGGTCTTTTTGTTCCTCTCTTTCAGCCGGCCGAAAGAAAGGAGCCTTCTCTTTTCTTTACTCTTGCTCTTCTTTTGTACCGTGCACAAAAAAAATCAAATAAACAATAAAACTATGATTAGAACTAATGTAGTGTAGTATCTATTCTAATTAAGAATCTAAACATACAACTAAACTAAAAGGACTCACTTTTTGTGTTCTTTTAAACCCCCTTAAGGAGTGTTGTTTTGAAAATCATGAAGTGAGTATATGCGATGAGTTGATGCAATGAAAACTATATGAAAAAGAAACTAAAATAGACTAGAAAGGAAAGCGGTTGGTTTGGCCCCTTGAAAGCCTTGATCTTTTTGAGCTTCAATGGTGGAAGAGGATGAAGGAACAAGAACTCCATCTTGTTATCCACGTTTTTCTCCTTCGAGGACCTTCAAACACCTTGTAGAGAGCTCCAAATTCTCCAAATACCAACTTTTTTCAAAGGTCAATGTCCATATATATTTATAAGAAATGATTTTAGAGTATTTGACCTTCAAAGGGATTCTCCCGCAGCTCGGAATTGTTCTGGACGATTACAATGGGAATTGGAAACCCTTCCAACCTTAGGAACAGGATTATCTCGGCCAAATCTTGCTTATCAGGAAACTCTTAAAACGCGTCGTTTAAGGGGGACGTCTTTTAGTTCATTAATGCGGCTAAAACAGAAATAAAACCGTAAAGGGAAATCGAAAATATTTAGGAAACATGAAGGGAGTCGTATATAGGCGACGTGCTTTAGATAAATTAGGAAATTAACCAGAATTAGAAATAGTAAATCTAGGCAAATTAGGACTTAAAAGGCATCATTTAAGCGCGACGCTATTCAGCTAAATCCTCTTAAATTTACAATTTTCAATTCTGAATTGATTTCTGCTAAGAATTCAAATGGCGTCGTGTATGAGCGATGTGATTTAACAATTTTTGAGAAAATCAATAAAAATTAATTAATGATTAAACATCAGACCATTCTGGGGCATTATCGTTGTGACATGAAATTTACTCAATATGAAGTAAAAATTAGCGTGTCTACAGCTACCCCACCTTGGCATAGGCTTTGCAAGGGAGTGAAATGTACTGAAAATGTGATGCCAATGTGTGATGTGACACGCTCTTAACATCATACGATGAGAATCTTTCTCAAAACAATCAGTGAGGATAACTCAAAAAGGTCAATGGAATCAATCTTATTTGGATGAGGAAAATAAGGAAACAAAAGATCGATCAACTTCTGCGATTGGAAAGTATCCTAGGTCACAAATCCTGTAGGTTTCGTCATGAAGAGCGGTTACCAGCCAATGTGGAAGTGCTGCAATCATGACGGATCTTAAGAGGAATCAAGAAATGTTGGGTGAGAAATCTAAGAGAGGATAGAATTCCAAAGATACGTTTAAGCGAACCTCAAAGATAATCAAGATACTCAATTCAGAATGAAATATTTCATATTACGTTGGGATTAATTGGATCAATGGTATGAAATTTAATCAGGGGTTAATCTTTATCTCAATTATATCAAAGTCCTAAATGATGCTTGCTAGGCTAAAAGAAAAATATAAAATGAAATAAAATATAAATTAATCAAGGATAATATTGTTAAATTGTCATTAATGAGTCAAGATACCTATTCTGTAATTCAGTGCTAAGCCGAAGCTCGTTTATCTGCGCACTATTTTACAAAAGTGGAACCATCGTCTCCATTAATTAACAATCTAACGGCCTATCTGTGCGATTAAGAATTCTCTGGAATTATATTTGTTTTTGTTGAAGGGGAACTCAAATTTCAGTTTCATCAAAACCACAAGGTCCTTGATGTATCTAATAAATATTTATCATATAATAATGCGAATGCAAATCAATTACATAAAAGAGTACAGGGTAGAGATAACTGTCTTTTTAGTTACGGTTGGGACTCATGAACTCCCATAGTGGGACCTTAGTAGAATTTCAGCTTCATTTTCACCTCTTGGTATTTCCTGTACTCAGCATTTCGTCAATAACTGATGGATATAGGTGTCCTCTAAGCCAATCATAAGGCACCTATTTCAATCTCGTTCACTAATCAATGACATTAAATTCATTATGTAGATTGGCATATTTGTTATTGCGCATAATGAAGTCCATGAATATGTGCAATAGTCATCAGATTATGATGAGATCATAATAATAAGACTGATGACTTATAAATACATATTCTTAATTGTTCCTAGTCGTAGGATGTTTGAGAAGGACATCAAACATCCGGTTAGACTAGTACAGGTTATTCCAGCTCATATGATGAGGGTGACTGATCTCGTTAGTTACTAGTGTGGAGACACAATGGTAAACCTGTAGGTGCTCATTGGGGAATGAGTTCACTGAACTGATCTGACATGAATCGCCGAATAGTAATTTACCTGACTGTCAATCGGCTTGATTCATCGTCACAGTGGCGTGGTTGATCCTTGGACTTGAGACACTAAAGACACCTTGTCGGTGGACTTCTGGACTTTGACCTTGACCTACGAATCCCTATCCACGGGATCTCTAATAGTCAAGGATCGGGTGCAGCGGAAAACCTTCGAAGGTGATTGTGTGTTTAATATAGGATCGTTCGCTCTCAGGTAATTGGAGAGAGAATGCTCTAGAATAGATCCGCAGGAGTCTCTGGCCAGAGCAGAAACAATATCAGAAAAGATGTTTTCGGATTTTGTACAGCGGAGTCTGATTCAAATGAGTTGACAATCTAGGGTTTGACAGTTGACCATACCCTAGGTTAACTCGAGAGCATTGTGCGAACGAAAGATTATAGCCACATGGTAACTGTGGACGGATAGGTTCCATGAGCGGGTTGTTGAACCCCATTACCTTCCGGGATCATGTGGTGTTACTTGGCACCCAACTTGATCGGAAGTTCGACCGAATTTGCATGCGATGATATTTCAGTTAAGTAATTATTTAATATCTAGATATTAATTAATTACAATAAGTCAATAACTAGTTATTGGACTTAACGGGCTGAAAACCGGACTGGTAAATGGGCCTAGAGGGTCACACGCAATAAGATTCTCAGTCGGTGGTACATAAGTGGGATTTATATTAACTCGGGGAGTTTTGTGAAAAGTCGCACCGACTTAATATATACGCGCTGTTGAGAAACCCTGGGCCAAGCTCCAGGATTTCCCCTTGCTGGCCGTCATCCCTCCTTTACTCTCTCCTCCTCTGGGCGCCCTGTTCAAGGCGCCAGAACAGTTTCCGTCTCCGCCACGTGTGATTCCCGAAAGTTGGAAATTCCCGTCGGCGGGATTTCAACAATCGTTGCGGCGACGGATCTTCAGCGAGCGAGCTAAAACTGACGAGGGATCGAGGATGAACCACCGCGGAGGATCGCATGGATACCGCTGGAGGCCGGACGCTTGTGCGGCTCCCGGCATCGCCTAGACGGAACCGAGACAGAAGCGGATTCGAATCCGCGCACAGTAATCGGATCACTTCCCGTTGTTTTCGGTTTTAGTTTTTCGTTCCGAATCGAATCAGCGGGCATCGGGCGGGAACATTTTGTTCATCGTTTCCGCTGTGTTCTTCGCGTCCCGCCCGGGTCCCAACAGTGGTATCAGAGCGAGGTTCCGCTCTGATCCTCTCCGGAACGATTAAAATTAGCGTTGTAAAATTAATTTCTATGCAATGTTTCGATATTCTCTGAAAAATAGTTCATATGATGAACACTAAAATTAGTTTTAATTTTTATGCTGAGAAAATCGATTATTTATTGGGTTTTTCGTATGGTTCTTCATGGAGATGAAGAACATGTATTCATGGATTGAAAGGGGCATTCATGGTGTTCGGACACCATCATAGAGCAGATTTTTGGGATCGGCAATATCTGCGAGTCCCTAGAAGGTTGCTGTAATCGCCGGCAACCGGCTGCGTAGCTTCCATCTCTATGGATTTCCAAAAGTTGGAAGAAAAAGGGGATGGAGGCCACGGTTTGGAAACCATGGTTAACTGCAGTTTTAGGGGCCATTGCAGGACACCCTCGACTCCCTGATGAGATTGTCAGTGGAAGGCGACCTCATCGGCCACATGGGCGTTTGCCGGCGGCCGGATCTGGTGAGGGTGGCGAACATAAGCTACAAAACCGTCGGGTTCCTAAGAGTACAAAGGGGAAAAAGGGGAAGGGGGGGGGGGGGGGGGGGGGCAGCCGGAGCTTCACCGGCGCTGGCATCGCCGGCCGACGTCGCCGGCCCCGTCAGCGGCAGCGGGGTGGCCGGGCGGCGCCGCCCTGGCTCCCTCTTGCCAGCGTCGGGCAAGAGAAGGAGGACCAGGCGGCGGCGGCGGCGGCTAGCCGCAGAACCCGTCTGCGTTCTGGCTCGGGCCGGCCCGCCCGGGCGGTCCAGGCCGGACCCGAGCTAGGCCCAACCCAGTCAGGGCAGGCCTGGCTCGGCCAGGCGCCTGGGCCGGCCCAAAGGGGCCTGGTCCGAGCCAACAACCCATTTGGGCCCTTCCCTTTCACCCCCCTTTATTCTTGGCCCATTAAACCTATTTAAGCCTATTAACCCCTAATTTTTTTACCCCTCTTAATCCCCAAATAATGATAATAGGATTAGTTAATTGAGATTTTGTTTTAAAATGTTTTAAAACTAAGATTTCAATTAACAAGGTATTAAAATGTTATCTTAAAATTGTTTTAAGATTAATATTTAATATCTCCTTGTTTAATAAACAAAATAATCCTATACAATTAAGATTAAAGTTTTAAAAGTGTTTTAAAACTGAAATTTAATTATCAAGATATTAATTGATCTATTGTCTTAAAATAGTTTTAAGACTAATATTTTGTTCACAAATTTAAGATATTAATTAAGGTATCGTTTTAAAATTGTTTTAAGATTTATGCTTAATTAAATTTTATTTTTCTATTGAGGTTCAAATTAAAGATATTGATCTTTATTAACAATTGTTGTTATATCATTGTTTATTGATCTAATTGTTAGGTTAATAAATTATGATCTTTTAAGAATTTAATATATTAGTCTAAATGTTAGATTAATATTAATACTTTATCAAGGGTTGTTAAAGATGTAATTGTGCCTCTAGAACCATTAACAAGAGTTGTAATGGCATTTGTTAAGTTATTATTAATGTCTTGGTAATTTTCTTAACAATGGATTGTTAAGGGAGATTTTATATTTGGGGATATCTTAACAAGAGTTGTTAAGACTACTTTAATTAGTCTAATTGTTAGACTATTATAATTCAGAAATATTCTGATTAATATTTCTTAATAAATGTTATTGAGTTAATTAAGGGGTTAATAATTTGAGTTGGAAATTCTTTTATAAATGTTATTTAGGAATTTTTAATTCTTTCTGAATGTTAGATTGTTTCGCATTAATAATTGTTATTAATGTGATTTAAAATTAATCTAAGTGTTAGATTAATTAATTTAGAATTGTTCTAAATTTTACATGGAATATTTTAGAATTTTAATTTTAGCTCTGTGCGCACATGTTGATGTGTTTAATGCTTTAAATTAGATTTATTGTATGTTAGAAAATATGATTTTCGAAAAATTCAAATTATCCAATTTTGATTGGTACCCAGGTTTTAAAAAAGCCAAAATTATTATATTTTCAAAAATTTTAGCCTTCATGTGATGTGCTTTATCATGTGTGGATGGTTAAAATTTGTTGTGGTCATGGACATGCACTTAGTTAATTTCATATCATGTGATGGTGTGTGATTATGTAGATTGTTATGGGATGTGATGTACATTAATTAAGTGTTAATTAATGAGGCCTGCGTGTCTCCCTCTCTTTCTCATTCCATTGTAATTCTATCTCCCTCTGTCATTGTACTCGGCCATAAGGCTTTTTCTTACAATTTATTTATATTTGAAATTGTTTCAAAATTAATATTATTTGTAATTGATCGCACCGGCCGAGGAAAGGCGAGGATGATCCACAAATGCAACTAGGAAGGCGACAGGAGATGAGATCACCAGTGGCTATGTGTTTGCATATTTAGATTATATAAATGTTATATAGTTTTGATGATTAATTGTTTGGCTCCAGTTAATCACCGTGCTGTCCATGACCACATAATGAACATGTATGGTTGATGCATGCTTTTTAGTTTTTGATTATGAATCGATTACTAATATCTAGGTATAGTTAAATATATACGATATATTTATAAACTATCGCCTAGGATGAGACCAACTTAACATAAATAAAACCTTCAACATAAAGTCTAAGCCGGAGCGCGAGTCATTGAGAATGTATCGCGTGGCTCTCCATCAATATAGTTTTTAGAACTTGATTCAGTGATGACAGTTTCTATGTGTTTACCCGAGATCTGCCACCATCTGATGAAAGGACTATCAACTATGGCATTATGATGCCTTGAGATTAGAATAGAGGAACGGTGTAGCTATCCTCGCGTTTACCCGGGAGCTGCATTCTTACTCTACTCTGTCACGTATTGATGGTAAAACTTAGACCAGGTATAATGGTCTACTATGTTTACCCGGGACCATTAAAGACCTGGGAGCCGAAATAAGATCGGATATTGCAAGGTGTTGCAACTACCATGAGATGGTTGCTCTATAATAATGGTATGATACTATGTGTTTACCCGAGGTCATACTGTGATTCTTGGAGATTTTGATCCTCACTAGAAGACCGTCGGAGTCTTCCGTTCTGTATACCTGAAGGTTATACAGTTCGTCGAAAAATAGTGGGAAATAATTCAAGATAAAAGACCATAATTGAATTATCATAACTATCTACTTAAATCACGTTATTTTCTTCGATTCACTAAAATGTCGTCTATTCGAGAAGTTGGCATATTGGATGCCAATACTTCTCATATTCAGACTAACTAGAAAACTTTGGAGAATATCTTCAGGGCCAAGTGAAAGTGACTATCCTAATCAGACATCATGAATTCTCTTACTTGGATAGACCAAGGTGAAGAGGTACTCATGGCATGCCTTATTGAAAGGCGATGATTGACATGAAATCTCTTATATGGATATACCAAGTTGAAGAGATATTTATGATATGTCTTTGAGAAAGACAAGTGGTCAGATTTTAAACGATCGAATCCACACCTAAAAAGGATAAAGAAAAGTCAGCTGAGACAGAGAAATAGCAGTTCTCCCATTGCAACCAATATAAGGATACTGGTAAAGGTAAAATGAATATGAAACTTGAAAGAAGTCTCATATATTCTTGTGATCAACTTTTGCATGTCTATTGGAGAATTAACGTATCTAATATGAGATATTGAAAATGATTCTCAGAACTGCGATAGTGTGCAGACTTAGACAAGCAAAAGGAAATCGAGAAAATGTAAGTGTTGAGTTAGACTCAACTATTGTTCATGATATTCATAGGTTACTGTTAGACAGTAAATCTTTGTATGTCAATAGGAGTCTAATATGAAACTGAATAATTATTATTTAGTTGCATAAGATATCAAGAATTATAAAAGTAAATAACATTGACTGAGAAGGAGCAATAGTTGTTCAAATCAGTCAATGCACTATAAATTCTTGAAGTAACATTTCATGTGATAAATGTTCACAAGTCTCCTATAGAAATGAACTGTGTGAATCCTGATTATCTATGGCATTGTACATAGGGTTGTACAATAAGAAATTATTGATACTGATGCATATTGATGTAAACAGCTCAAAGGCCAAAGATAATCACTACTATTGACTTACCTTATAGTTTACTCTTGGAATGATTCGGCTATATGTACTTAATGTAGTACAAGTCGAATGCATCTGAGAGATTAAGGTATAAGATCAATATGAAGAATTAGAATCTTTGATTTGATCAAAGAAACTGATACTTTAGTATATGATTCACATAAATCATTAAGAGGAAAATTGTATCCTCGCTCGATTAATCCTCATTGTGCATCATAGCAATATGATAGAATGAGGAATTGCACCTTATTAAGATATGGTGCAATGCATAACAAGATTTGCCTAATTCTTATCCTTGTGAACATGAGTATGAACATTAGATGTCCATGCTTTAAAGATGGTTCCAAATAAGTCAGTGTATGTCCATATAAGATATGGAAAGCAAATAATTCATATGAGATGTGATTAGGAACAAACCTGATTTAAAGGTCAGGTATTACTGTTGTGTGAATTTGTGAATGTCTAAAGAGTTTAGACATTACAATTATTGGCCAGGCGATAATGAAATAATTTTCGTCCTGAAAGCTGTCTTCTGTGAAGAGGAATATGTCCTCAAAGAAGACAGTGAGAGCTGATAAAACTAGAAGATGTTCTAAATTCACAAGCAAACATAAGTTTATTAGATAATCTTTAGTTGTTTGGAACCGGTCATGACACACATCAGAGAGCTTCATAGATTTTTGAGATTCTCTCAGTGACTAGAAGGATATGTTTGACATATTTGATTTAGCAAGGTGAGAGGAGCTCGAAATAGATTATGATCTAAAATCTATGATAATGATGCTCTCTGACATTACAACTTTGAGATTGATAAGTTTATTAGAATTCTACTTATCTATACTGTCAATCATGAGATGATAGCAGTTGGATATTAAAAGTATCCACTCAACGTGATTGAGGTAAAGATGTATATGATACACCTTTAAAGCTTTTAAAATGTCCAGGAAGCAAGTTGTGATTTCAAAAGGTTATTTTAAATCAGACTAAAACTTCCCTAAGTTGTAATCAGAGTTTTTGACTTAATTGTCAGATATTATGTGATCATTAAGAATGATCACGGACTGTGTGTGTTCAAAGAGGACAGTGGGAGCACGATCGCTTTAGTAATGCTTTATGATAATAACATCAAAGTCATTAAGAATGATTTCAGGATGTTACTATTAGTGAAAACATTGTTGACCATGTTTTCCTCCATAATAAGTTTAATTATAATATCTCACGTATTGGAAATACGAATCTATTAAGATAGATTGGTGGGGATATTATTTTGACCTGTATGTCAAGATGTTTGGCATAAATTTCATAACAAATCTCAATTATTGACATATGGAATTTATTCCTTTAAAGAAAAGGTTCCTTAAAGGATACATGAGTGAAATGCATCATTAAGCGCTTGAGAAGTGCTAAGGATGCATTCACGTATATGGAGAAGATGATTTGAAACTATGAGGTCACACTGACTCAAATTTCAAGTCAAATAATATATTCAACCTTCTAGTAGAAAGGAATGGATTGGAATGGTTCCAATCTAGAACTCGATATTAAGGTGACGACATAAACAAATGATACTGTTATTAGAACAGTATGGGTGAAAAAGTTCATCCCTGAACTAGATGTAGTTTTAAAAGGTCTCTGATACCATCCTATTATTGTAGGACAACAGTGGGAGCAATGAATTGTGTGATCGAGCCATGGTCTCTTCGGAAGTTGCAGAATATTCTGAGACTCTTTCACAGGTTTAGAGACAAAGAATTAAGAGGAAATAACGTAATCGAAATATTCCATCTGTAGATAATTTAGCAGATCCCTGACCAAGTCTTAGTCACAGACTTTATGTGAGCATCACCTAGATTTGATGGAGATCAAATGCGAAAGTGATTGGCTTGAGTCCAAGTGGGAGATTGATGGATATAGGTGTCCTCTAAGCCAATCATAAGGCACCTATTTCAATCTGGTTCACTAATCAATGGCATTAAATTCATTATGTAGATTGACATATTTGTAATTGCACATAATGAAGTCCATGAATATGTGCAATAGTCATCAGATTATGATGAGATCATAATAATGAGACTGATGACTTATAAACACATATTCTTAATTGTTCCTAGTCGTAGGATGTTTGAGAAGGACATCAAACATTCGATTAGACTAGTACAGGTTATTCCAGCTCATATAATGAAGGTGACTGATCTCGTTAGTTACTAGTGTGGAGACACAATGGTAAACCTGTAGGTGCTCATTAGGGAATGAGTTCACTGAACTGATCCTACATGAATCGCCGAATGGTAATTTACCTGACTTTCAATCGGCTTGATTCATCGTCACAGTGGCATGGTTGATCCTTGGACTTGAGACACCAAAGACACCTTATCGGTGGACTTCTAGACTTTGACCTTGACCTACGAATCCCTATCCACGACACTTCTCAAGTGCTTAATGATGCATTTCACTCCTGTATCCTTTATGGAACTTTTTCTCTAAAGGAATAAATTCCATGTCTCAACAATTGAGATTTATTATGAAATTTATGACAAACATTTTGACATACAGGTCAATATAATATGTCCACTGATCTATCTTAATAGATTCGTATTTTCAATACGTGAGATATTATAACTAAACTTATTATGGTGGAAAACATGGTCAATAATGCTTTCACTGATAGTAACATCCCGATGTCATTCTCAATAACTTTGATGTTATTATCACAAAGCATTACTAAAACGACTGTACTCTCCTTTCCCTTTTGAACACACACACAATCTGTGATCATTCTTAATGATCACGTAGTATTCGACCATTAAGTCAAAACTTTTATTACAACTTAGGAAGCTTTAGTTTAATTCAAAATAATTTTGAAATCATAACTTGCTTCCTGGACATTCTAAAAGCTTTAAAGGTGTATCATATACATCTTTACCTCAATCACATTGAGAGAGCGCTTTTAATACCCAACTGTCATCATCTCATAATAATGATAGGCAGTACTGACAACTTATCAATCTCAAAGTTGTAATTACAGAGAGCATCATTATCATAGATTTTAGATTATAATCTATTTTGAGTTTCTCTCATCTTGCTAAATCAGATATGTCAAACTTATCCTTTTAGTCACTAAGAGAATCTCAAAAATCTATGAAGCTCTCTGATGTGTTATGACTGGTTCTAAACAACTAAAGATTATCTAATAATCTTATGTTAGCTTCTGAATCTAGAACACCTTCTAGTTTTATCAGCTCCCACTGTCTTCTTTGATGACATATTCCTCTTCACAGAAGACAGCTTTCAGGACGATAATTATTTCATTATCGCCTGGCCAATAATTGTAATGTCTAAACTCTTTAGACATTCACAAATTCATACCACGGTAATACCTGACTTTTAAATCAATTTTGTTCATAATTCACATCTCATATGAATTTTTTGGTTTCCATATCTTATATGGAAACACACTGACTTATTTGGAACCATCTATAAAGTATGGACATCTAATGTTCATACTTATGTTCAAAAGGATATAAGAATTTGCAAATCTTATTATATATTGCACCATATCTTAATAAGGTACAATATCTCATTCTATCATATTACTATGATGTACAATGAGGATAAGTCGAGCGAGGATACAATTATCCTCTGAATGATTTTTATGAATCATATACTTAAGTATTAATTTCTTTGATTAAATAAAAAATTCTAATACTTCATATTGATCTTATACCTCAATCTCTCAGATGTATTCGTCTTGTACTTCAGTAAGTACATACAGTCGAATCATTCTGAGAGTTAATTATAAGGTAAGTCAATGAGAGTGATTATCTTTGGCCTTTGAGTTATTTACATCAATATGTATCAGCACCAATAATTTTTTATTATATAACCATGTGTACAATATTATAGATAATTAGGATTTACACAGTTCATTTCTATAGGAGACTTGTGAACATTCATCATATGAAATGTCACATCAAGAATATGTAGTGCATTGACTGATTCGAACAACTATTATTCTTTTTCAATCGATGTTATTCTTGATATCTTATGCAACTAAATAACATTATTCAATTTCATATTTGACTCTTATAGATATATAAAGATTTACTGTCTTAGCAACCTATGAATATCATGAACAATTGTTGAGTCTAACTTAACACTTACATTTTCTCGATTTCCTTTTACTTGTTTAAGTCTGCATACCATCACAGCTCTGAGAACCATTTCCAATATCTCATATTGGAGACGCTAATTCTCCAATAGACATGCAAAGTTGATAATAAGAATATCTGAAACTTCTTTCAAGTTTCATATTCGTTTTGCCTTTACCAATATCCTTATATTGGTTGCAGTGGGAGAACTGCTACTTCTCTATCTCAGCTGACCTTCCTTTATCCTTTCAGGTGTGGGTTCGACCGTTTAAAATCTTACCACTTGCTTTTCTCAAAGGCACATCATAAATATCTCTTCATCTTGGTCTATCAAAATAAGAGATTTCATAACAATGATTAAGCCTTTCAAAAAGGCATATCATGAGTGCCTCTTCACCTTTGTCTATCCAAGTAAGAGGATTCATGATACCTGATTAGGACAGTGACTTTCACTCACCCCTAAAGACATTCTTTAGAGTTTTCTTGTCAGTTTGAATATGAGAAGTATTGGCATCCAATATGCCAGAATTTCGAATAGACGACATGTTAGTGAATCAAAGGAAATAACGTGATTTAAGCAGATAGTTCTTATAATTCAATTATGATATTTTATCTTGAATTATTTCCCACTATTTTTCCACAGACTGTATAACCTTCAGGTATACAGAACGGAAGACTCTGACGGTCTCCTAGTGAGGATCAGAATCTCCAAGAATCATAGTATGACCTTGGGTAAACACATAGTATCATACCATTATTTTAGAGTAACCATCTTATGGTAGTTGCAACACCTTGCAATATCTGATCTTATTTCGGCTCCCAGGTCTTTAATGGTCCCGGGTAAACATAGTAGACCATTATACCTGGTCTAAGCTTTACCATCAATACGTGACAGAGTAGAGTAAGAATGTAGCTCCCGGGTAAACGCGAGGATAGCTACACCGTTCCTCTATTCCAATCTCCAGGCATCATAATGCCATAGTTAATAGTCCTTTCATTAGATGGTGGCAGATCTCGGGTAAACACATAGAAATTGCCATCACTAAATCAAGTTCTAAGAACTATATTGATGGAAAGCCACGCGGTGCATTCTTAATGACTCGCGCTCTGGCTTAGACTTTATGTTGAAGGTTTTGTTTATGTTAAGTTGGTCTCATCCTAGGTGATAGTTTATAAATATATCGTATATATTTAACTATACCTAGATATCGTTTATTTAATTGCATATTCGATTGATAATTTAGATGTTTTATTAGTTAAATGCAATGCAATCAACCTATATTAATGCAAGTTATCTGGCATCCATATCTGGGTATGGACGATGCCAGACAGCCATGGGTGGAGCACGGGCGAGGCAGGGTCGAGCGCTAGGTGTGACTGCACTGCATGAATGAAATCGCCCTCCTGCGCTTGAGGCTGGCGATGCGGACATTGGGTCTGCATCAGGAGTGGGTGGAGGAGGAGATCCCGATGGGGATCGGGAAGTCGATGCGGGGGAAGCAGGCCCGCACGGATTGGAGTGCCAAATTCCTAGATCAGCGGGATGACTGGTACCGATACGGGGTCCCGGTGGAGTCGCAGGTGGTGAGCAGCAACGTTTACCTGCAGCACTACTGGGCCCACTACGTGGCCCACCTCCAGCTTCTCCGACCTCTTAATGTGAGTATTATGATATGCATGCTTATGAATGTTTCTTTCATTTTATTAATTATATTGCTTATATTTGTAAATGTATGGCATGTTATGCAGGATGCTTGGGATGCCACCATCATCACACTCCGTGGCCACCTCTAAGATGCCGAGGCCCAGTTAGAGCGTGTCCAGAAAGAATTAGATGAGCTGGTAAGTGCTATGCGTGAATGACATGGATGTTATGAATGCTCCATTTTATTATTAAATTGTATTGACACTTGTACACTGATGGTGGTCCCCCTTTTGTTACGGCGTGCCGCTTATACCCACGCGGCGACCCCTTCACCTTCTGCCGCTGCTGGTCCTTCCTCCTTTTCGGCTGCCCATGAAGCCGCTATGGCTGACCTGCAAAGTCAGCGAGCCCTTGCCATCCGCCGTGCTACTCAGGCTGAAGAGGATGCTGCTACTCGGGTAAGCCCTCAACTTGCTTCTTGCATGATGTCTTTTGCTTGCTTGATCACTTAGCTGATGATGTCTTCTGTTGCAAGTCCAAGAGCTCTGTGTGGCTCTTGAGGAGAGGGATGCGGAGCTGGAGCAGGTCCGCAGCTTGGCAGCCCGAGTCGCAGAGCTAGAGGAGCAGCTGGCCAGACTCTCCACGAGCAACCTCCCTTGTGAGCTTGCACGTCTCCAGGTTCGGCTGGAGGTTTTGACGGAGGAGAGGGATCAAGCACGAGCGCCAGAACATCGAGGCTCACTACCAGCGTGCGCGCCAGCGGGTGTTGGAGCGGAGACAGGCAAGTGCCTTCACCACCAGCATTGCAGTATCCTCTGGCCAGGCAGGGCCAAGCGTCATGGGACCACCGCTGCCGCCAGCTCGAGGTCCAGATGTCCAGGATGAGGCGCAGAGCCAGCTGGACGAGGGTGCGGGAGAGAGTAAGCCGTGAGGGCTGCCATCATGTATTTTCTTTTGTTTTGGAGTCTTGTGGATGGGCTTTCATGTTGTACAAACTCTTCGTGATATATGAAAGGACTTTTCTTCATACTTGAGTTGTCTTGGTGTTGTTTTTCGCAAGGAGTTCCAATTGAGCAAGGAGTGCGGAACGATGCTCATTAATGGAAAATTCATTGCTCAATTGTACTCTTAATGATGGGATGTGGACTTCGTATGGAACTACCGCCTCCATTCCAAATGTTAGGGAATAAGGAGTTTGCCCAGTGGGAGTGCAGATTGAAGTTTGGTATGCCCATAGAGCCTTAACTAATTTGTCTGGCTAGTCCGAGAACTTATTAGACTTGCACGTTTTCTTGATAATTTTTATCAGAGTTTTATTGGTTGCCTCTGTTTGGCCATTGCCTTGCGGATAATAAGGAGATGAATGATGCAATGCAATTTTATACCTATTGTAGAGGTCCTTCAGCTCTTGTGATATGAACTGTGGTCCATTGTCGGTGACGATGGTGCTTGGGATTCCAAATATGGTGATGATGTTCCTCATGATGAACTTGTAAACTGTTGATGCTTTGATCTCCGTGTATGTTTCGGCTTCCGCCCACTTGGTGAAATATTCTGTTGTCGTGAGGATGAAAGATTTTTGCTTGGTGACAGACTCAGGATTACCAAGGGGACCAATGATGTCGAAAGCCCACATGGAGAAAGGCCAAGGGGATGAAACAGGATGGAGTGAAGATGCGGGGGAATGGATCTTATCGGCATGAAGCTGACACTTAGCACACCTACGGACAGATCCTACGCAATCTTCTTCCATGGTTGGTCAGTAATATCCTTGTCTAAGGATTTTCTTCGATAGCATCTATCCGTTAACATGGCCACCACAAACCCCAACGTGAGCTCCCTCCATGATTTTCCAAAGCTCATCTTCATCCAAACATCTTAAGAGAACACCATTAAATCCACATTTGTATAAAGTTCCTCCAACTAAGGTGTACCTCTGAGCAACTCTCCCGATAGCTCTCTTCTCCTCAGTAGTGGCTTCTTTGGGGTATGACTGATCTTCACAGTACTTAGCAATCTCATAATACCATGGTTTATCCTCGTCTTCCATTTCTTGTTGCCAGTCTAGCAGCAGTAAGGAATCGCCATGAACGCAGCGGAAATAAAAATGATTCTATTGTATCGGTTGCTGGGGTCGTAAAACGGACATTATAATAAATGCGGGAAGAACAGTTCTTCACCTTTGCGGGGTTTCGAATCTCCCGTGGATGATGCCGACTCGGTAATCGCGCACGCGCACTATCTCTAGAGGTATCCACACGAGTTCCCGCAGCAGACGCGATTTCCTCCTCGACTTGAGTGCTCCGACCAGATCTCAAATCCACCATGCGCGGAGAGAGACAGATCCACTCCAAGAGAGAGAGAAGGAGAGAGAGAGAGGAGATAGAGAATTTGGGGTAAAAATTCGTCCAACCAACTTTTTACCCCTCCCCCTTGGCCCTCCTTATATAGAAATAAGGATAAGCACAAGAGTTAATCCTCGTGATTATCCAAGAGTTTGGCCTTGGATAATTCTCCATTAAATCTTCATGTTTATCCTGCAGCTTTTCACAAAAACCCAGATAAGCATGAAATTTAACATCTCTCACCGTCTGACGAGAACTCTTATGTGTGTGACCCTCCAGGCCCATATATCAGTCCGGTTGCAGGCCCATTAAACTTAGAACTGTTTCTTGAGTTTAATATTTATTAATTAACATTTAAACATCGCATGTTAAATGATTAATTTAATAAACAAGTAAATTATCATCCGATGATAAATTCACTTGGCCTTCTGATCATGAACAGCACCAAACACTACCTCATGATCCCAGAAGATATAAGGGATACTGATCCCTTCAATTGAACCTTTCCGTCTGCAGATGCCGCACAGATATAATCCTTCACTCATACAATGTCCCGATAACGAAAGGGTATGGTTTTATAGTCAAACCCTCTATCGCATTATCCAGATGGATTCCAGTACACAGTTAATATCTAGAAAGACATCTCTTTCATTTGACCCTGGCCAGGGATTTCTGTGTACACATCCATGGGACATTCTCTCTCCAGTCTTATACCAAGAGTGAGTGATCCCTTGTTGTTCACTCAATTACCTTCGCAAACTTTCCACTGTATCTGAAAGACCGATTATGGTGGACTTAACAGTTAAAGCCCACGAGTCAGAGAATCAAGATACAATGGTCCACAAACAAGGTATCATTGGTGACTCAGGTCTAAGGAACAACTGTGCTACTGCAACGATTGAATTCCCTGGTTGACTAATAGGTATAATTACCATCCAGGAATTATTATTTGGGTCTGTTCAGTGAACTCATTCTCTAATGAGCACCCACTTGTTTGTCTTAGTGTCACCACACGAGTGAATGTGAGATCATTCACCCTCATCACATGAGCAGACATAACTTGTGTCGATCTTATCGGATATTTAATGTCCATCTCAAATATCCTATGATCGAGAACTGTTTAAGACAAGTGACTGAGGATATTGATCTCACTATCATGATCTCATCATGATTCAATATCCCATACATTTGTCTACGGACATTCATTACGATAGTTAATTGGCGAGAACTATAAATGAAGAAATGATTGCCTTTATTAATAATCTGAACTAGAATGTACAATGATTGGCTATGAGGCCACCCAATTCTATCATTCTCCCACTTGGACTATAGCCAATCACCCATGTGTCTAAGTCCCATAGACTTAAGGTGACGTTCTAAATTGTTTTGAGACAATGGCTTAGTCAAGGGATCTGCTACATTATCTTCAGATGAGACTTTCTCAACTACTATATCTCCTCGGGCGATGATCTCACGAATCAGATGAAATCGTCTCAAAATGTGCTTTGACTTCTGATGTGATCTTGGCTCCTTCGCTTGAGCTATTGCCCCATTGTTGTCACATAATAATGGAACATGATCTGAAATGCTTGGAACTACTCTAAGTGCCGAGATGAACTTCTTCATCTAAACCGCCTCCTTGGCCGCTTCAGCTGCAGCAATGTATTCTGCTTCGGTCGTCGAATCTGCAGTAGTTTCTTGTTTGGAACTCTTCCAACTTACTGCACCTCCATTTAACATAAATACAAATCCAGACATGGATTTGCTGTCATCCATATCCGACTGGAAACTCGAGTCAGTAAATCCTCGAAGTTCCAAGTCGTTTCCTCCATAAACGAGAAATAGATCCTTAGTCCTTCTCAAGTATCTAAGGATACATTTCACCGCCTTCCAGTGTTCCTCACCTGGATCAGCCTGATATCTACTAGTGACACTTAGTGGGTGTGCCACATCAAGCCTAGTACATAGCATTGCATACATGATAGATCCTATTGCCGAGGCATAAGGAACTCTATCCATGTACGCTCTCTCTTCAGGTGTCTTGGGAGACATTTCTTTAGAGAGATAAATTCCATGCCTCATAGGAACGAGGCCTCTCTTGGAATTTTCCATGCCAAACCTTTTGACTATGGTATCTATGTACATAGATTGGGACAAGCCAAGCATCCTTTTGGACCTATCTCTATAGATCCTTATTCCCAGAATATAGGATGCTTCTCCCAAATCTTTCATGGAGAAGTTTTTGGATAACCAAGTCTTTACCGATGATAACATTCCTACATCATTCCCAATGAGTAGAATGTCATCAACGTAAAGTACCAAAAAAGGTAACTGTGCTCCCACTAACCTTTTTGTATACACAAGGTTCATCTTCATTCTTAATGAAGTCATAAGATTTGATTGCTTCATCAAATCTTAAGTTCCAAGTTCAGGATGCCTGCTTTAATCCATAGATGGATCTTTGCAGCTTGCATACCTTGCTTGAATGCTCTTTGGAAGTGAATCCTTCAGGTTGTATCATATACACCTCTTTTTGAAGGTTCCCATTAAGGAATGCTGTTTTCACATCCATTTGCTATATTTCATAATCATAGAATGCGGCAATTGCAAGAAGTATTCTGATTGACTTAATCATGGCAACTGGAGAAAATGTTTCGTCATAGTCAATGCCTTGCCTTTGACGATATCCTTTCGCTACCAGCCTTGACTTGTATGTGTTAATCTGTCCATCTGCCCCGATCTTTCTTTTAAAGATCCATTTACTGCCAATAGGTACTATACCTTTTGGCAGATCAACCAAGTTCCAAACTTGGTTGGCATACATGGACTGAATTTCAGAATTCATTGCCTCTTGCCATTTTTCTGATTCTTGACTATTTATGGCTTCTAGGTAGGTTTGAGGATCATCATCCTCATTTAAGTACACTTTTGGTTTGCCATCATCGATATGTCCAACATATCTTTCAGGCTGCTTAGGCACTCTACCTGATCTGCGAACCTTTTGTGTATCATCTTGAACAAGTTCTTGAGTCAATGGTTCAGTAGATGAACTAGTATTGATTTGTGGGTCTAGAATTTCTTATAGTTCTATCTTGCTCCCACTGTCTTCTTTTGAAATATATTCTTTCTCTAAGAAGACAGCTCTTTTTGCGACAAACTGATGGATATAGGTGTCCTCTAAGCCAATCATAAGGCACCTATTTCAATCTGGTTCACTAATAAATGGCATTAAAATTCATTATGTAGATTGGCATATTTTTATTTACGCATAATGAAGTCCATGAATATGTGCAATAGTCCTCAGATTATGATGAGATTATAATAATGAGACTGATGACTTATAAACACATATTCTCAATTGTTCCTAGTCGTAGGATATTTCAGAAGGACATCAAACATCCGGTTAGACTAGTACAGGTTATTCCAGCTCATATGATGAGGGTGACTGATCTCGTTAGTTACTAGTGTGGAGACACAATGGTAAACCTGTAGGTGCTCATTGGGGAATGAGTTCACTGAACTGATCCGACATGAATCGCCGAATGGTAATTTACCTGACTGTCAATCGGCTTGATTCATCGTCACAGTGGCGTGGTTGATCCTTGGACTTGAGACACCAAAGACACCTTGTCGGTGGACTTCTGGACTTTGACCTTGACCTACGAATCCCTATCCACGGGATCTCTAATAGTCAAGGATCGGGTCCAGCGGAAGACCTTCGAAGGTGATTGTGTGTTCAATAGAGGATCGTTCGCTCTCAGGTAACTGGAGAGAGAATGCTCTAGTGTAGATCCGCAGGAGTCTCTGGCCAGAGCAGAAACAATATCAGAAAAGTGGTTTTCGATTATTGTACAGCGGAGTCTGATTCAAGTGAGTTGACCATCTAGGGTTTGACAGTTGACCATACCCTAGGTTAACTCGAGAGCATTGTGCGAACGAAGGATTATAGCCACGTGGTAACTGTGGACGGACAGGTTCCATGAGTGGGTTGCTGAACCCCATTACCTTCCGGGATCATGCGGTGTTGCTTGGCACCCAACTTGATCAGAAGTCCGACCGAATTTACATGCGATGATAATTCGGTTGAGTAATTAGTTAATATCTAGATATTAATTAATTACAATAAGTCAATAACTAGTTATTGGACTTAACGGGCTGAAAACCGGACTGGTGAATGGGCCTAGAGGGTCACACGCAATAAGATTCTCAGTCGGTGGTACATAAGTGGGATTTATATTAACTAGGGGACTTTTGTGAAAAGTTGCGCCGACTTAATATATATACACGCTGTTGAGAAACCCTGGGCCAAGCTCCAGGATTTCCCTTGCTGGCCGTCACCCCTCCTTTCTCTCTCCTTCTCTGGATGTCCCGTTCGAGGCGCCGAGACAGTTTCCGTCTCCGCCGCGTGTGATTCCCGAAAGTCGGGAATTCCCATCGGCGGGATTTCCGCAACGGTTGCGGCGACGGATCTTCAGCGAGCGAGCTGAAATGGACGAGGGATCGAGGACGAACCACCGCGGAGGATCGCGTGGATACCGCTGGAGGCCGGACGCTTGTGCGGCTTGCGGCATCGCCTCGACGGAACCGAAACGGAAGCGGATTCGAATCCGCGCACGGTAATCAGATTCCAACCTGGTTTTTTTTTCCGTTTGTGTTTTCGTTCCGAATTGGATCAGCGGGCATCGGGCGGGATAAATTTTTGTTCTTCGTTTCCGCTGCGTTCTTCGCGTCCCGCCCGGATCCCAACAGTGGTATCAGAGCCAGGTTCCGCTCTGATCCGCTCCGGAACGATGAAATTATTATTCTAAATTATTTCATGCATAAATTCGTTTTTCCTCATAGATATTGTTCATGGGATGAACTTAGAATTTCGAATTTAATTTTTCTGTGCGAAAAACGAGAATTTTTGAGGGTTTTATCGCGTTCTTCATGGTGATGAAGAACCGGATTTGTGGGCTTCAAAAGGGGATTAATGATGGTTGGACCATCTCTGTGGGTTTGCTGGTATGACCAGCTACCCCTCGCCATCCCCGGAAAATTTCCATGGCGGCCGGTGGAGCTTTTCTTCCCATAATTTTCAAAAGTTGAAAAAGAATCGAGGAAAAGCTGAAATCTGCGAAACTGCACAAATCTCCAACTTTGGAGGTTCACCGGCGGCGAAGGAGTCGCCGTCCGGCCACCACCGGTGGGGGAAATGGAAGTGGTGACATCCCTCTGCGAATTCCGGCCACCCTCGCGGCCGGAGGCGGCGGCGGCGCCGCCCAAAACATGCTTCAAACAGGGCTGAAAAACCCTAAAATCTGTACTGGTCGAACCTGCAGCAGATGGGCCTGGACCGGCCGGTCCCGAGCCGGTCCGAGCCGGTTCGGCCGGGCGGCCTGGGCCTGGCCCGGGCGCACCAGGCGCCCGACCTGGCTCGGCCAGGTCGCCCGAGCCAGGGCCCTGCCTGGCTCGAGCCAGGGCCGGACCAGGGGCTGGGCCAGGTTGCCCCAGCCCGAGCCAGACCAGGCCCTGGGCCCAATTTAATAGGCCAATTGGGCCTATTTAACCCCAGCCCATTTAATCTATTTAACCCCTTATTTAAACCCCTAAACCCCAACCCCTATTAACTGGAATTGAAGTTAAATAATTTAAAACTGTTTTAATATTATTTTTCCAGTTAATTATGAACTTATTGAGATTTGATCTTAATAGTCAATTGGGTTTAACTTATGTAAGATATGATCTTACATAAAGGGTTGACATGATTCGCTTTACCTTAAAATTAAAATAAATTTTATTTAAAAGTGTTTTATACTTAAATTTATAATTTTAAGTTTAAAAGGGGATTATGAGTTAAGATGTGATCTTAATTTATAATTAACAAATGTTGTTATTTACATAAAATGGGATCTTAATTAATTATTAACAATTGTTGTTATTAATGATTAAGATAATATTAACAAATGTTGTTAACTTATATTTAAGATGGGATCTTAAAATTTATTAACAATCGTTGTTAATTATTTAAGGGATTAGATAATTATCATGGTTTTAAAATTAATTGACAAATGTTGTTAACTTTATTTTAATTAACCAATTAGATAATTCTTTAGCAATTGTTGTTAGAGAATTATTTTAATAATTTGGAGACACTTAATAATAGTTGTTAAGTGATTAATTAACTTTTTATAAATGTTATAATTAAGTTAATTAATTCTTGAGTAATGAATCTTAATAAAAAATTATTAAGTATTAATTAAGTCTTAATAATGGTTATTAAGATTATTAATTAGTTTACTCTTGAATATCTTAATTATTGGTTTTAATGATCTAATCCACTTGGAATTTAATCTTTTATAAATGTTATTAAAAGATTAAATTAAGTCTAATTGTTAGACTATTTTAATTAGAAATGTTCTAATTATTATTTCTTAATAATGGTTATTGAGAAATATGATTTAAATAAAGGGGTTTATTAACAAGGAGTTGTTAAGGGGTTAATAATTTGAGTTGGAAATTCTTTTATAAATGTTATTTAGGAATTTTTAATTCTGTCTAAATGTTAGATTGTTTCGCATTAATAATTGTTATTAATGTGATTTAAAATTAATCTAAGTGTTAGATTAATTAATTTAGAACTGTTCTAAATTATGCATGGAATATTTTAGAATTTTAATTTTCGATTTGTGTGCACATGTTGATGTGTTTAATGCTTTAAATTGGATTTATTGCATGTTAGAAAATAAGATTTTCGAAAATTGAAATTATCCAATTTTGATTGGAACCCAGGTTTTAAGAAAGCCAAAATTATTATATTTTCAAAATTTTAGCCTTCATATGATGTGCATTATCATGTGTGGATGGTTAAAATTTGTGGTGGTCATGGACATGCACTTAGTTAAATTTCATATCATGTGATGGTGTGTGATATTGTGGATTGTTATGGAATGTAGATGTTTATTAATTAAGTGTTAATTAATGAGGCTTGTGTGCCTCCCTCTCTCCATTCCATTGTAATTATATCCCCCTCCATTATTGTACTCGGCCATAAGGCTTTCTCTTACTATTTATTTGTATTTGAAATTGTTTCAAAATATATAATATTTGTATTTGATCGCGTCGGCCGAGGAGAGGCGAGGATGATCCACAAATGCAACCAAGAAGGCGACAGGAGATGAGATCACCAGTGGCTATGTGTTTGCATGTTTATATTATATAAGTGTTATATAGTTTTGGTGATTAATTGTTTGGCTCCAGTTAATCACCGTGCTGTCCATGACCACATAATGAACATGTATGGATGATGCATGCTTTTAGTTATTGATTATGAATCGATTGCTAATATTTAGGTATAGTTAAATATATATTCGATATATTTATAAACTATCACCTAAGATGAGACCAACTTAATATAAACAAAACCTTCAACATAAAGTCTAAGCCGGAACGCGAGTCATTGAGAATGCACCGCGTGGCTCTCCATCAATATAGTTCTTAGAACTTGATTCAGTGATGACAGATACTACGTGTTTACCCGAGATCTGCCACCATCTGATGAAAGGACTATTAACTATGGCATCTTGATGCCTTGAGATTGGAATAGAGGAACGGTGTAGCTATCCTCGCGTTTACCCGGGAGCTGCATTCTTACTCTACTCTGTCGCGTATTGATGGTAAAGCTTAGACCAGGTATAATGGTCTACTGTGTTTACCCGGGACCATTAAAGACCTGGGAGCCGAAATAAGATCGGATATTGCAAGGAGTTGCAACTACCATGAGATGGTTGCTCTAAGATAATGGTATGATACTATGTGTTTACCCGAGGTCATACTGTGATTCTTGGAGATTCTGATCCTCACTAGAAGACCGTCGGAGTCTTCCGTTCTGTATATCTGAAGGTTATACAGTCTGTCGAAAAATAGTGGGAAATAATTCAAGATAAAAGACCATAATTGAATTATCAGAACTATCTGCTTAAATCATGTTGTTTCCTTCGATCACTTAATATGTCGTCTATTCGAGATTTTGGCATGTTGGATGCCGATACTTCTCATACTCAGACTGACTAGAAAACTCTGAAGAATGTCTTCAGGGCCAAGTGAAAGTCACTATCCTAATCAAATATCGTGAATCCTCTTACTTGGATAGACCAAGGTGAAGAGGTGCTCATGGTATTCCTTATTGAAAGGCAATGATTATCATGAAATCTCTTATTTGGATAGACCAAGATGAAGAGATATTTATGATGTGCCTTTGAGAAAGGCAAGTGGTAAGATTTTAAACGATCGAATCCACACCTGAAAAATGATAAAGAAAAGTCAGCTGAGATAGAGAAGTAGCAGTTCTCCCACTGCAACCAATATAAGGATACTGGTAAAGGCAAAACGAATATGGAACTTGAAAGAAGTTTCATATATTCTTATTATCGACTTTTGCATGTCTATTGGAGAGTTAGCGTATCCAATATGAGATATTGGAAATGATTCTCAGAGCTGCGATAGTGTGCAGACTGAGACAAGTAAAAGGAAATCGAGAAAAAGTAAGTGTTGAGTTAGACTCAACTGTTGTTCATGATATTCATAGATTACTGTTAGACAGTAAATCTTTATATATCTATAGGAGTCAAATATGAAACTGAATAACTGTTATTTAGTTTCATATCAAGGATAACATTGATTGAGAAAGAATAATAGTTGTTCAAATCAGTCAATGCACTAAAGATTCTTGAAGTGACATTTCATATGATGAATGTTCATAAGTCTTCTATAGAAATGAACTGTGTGAATCCTGATTATCTATGGTATTGTACATAGGGTTGTACAATAAGAAATTATTGATGCTAATACATATTGATGTAAACAGCTCAAAGGCCAAAAGATAATCACTAATGTTGACTTACCTTATAATTTACTCTTTGAATCATTCGACTGTATGTACTTATTGAAGTACAAGTTGAATGCATCTGAGAGATTAAGGTATAAGATCAATATGAAGTATTAGAATTTTTGATTTGATCAAAGAAACTAGTACTTAGGTATATGATTCACATAAATCATTAAGAGGATAATTGTATCCTTACTCGATTAATCCTCATTGTGCATCATAGCAATATGATAGAATGAGGGATTGCACCTTATTAAGATATGGTGCAATATACAATAAGATTTGCCTAATTCTTGTCCTTTTGAACAATAGTATGAACATTAGATGTCCATACTTTAAAGATGGTTCCAAGTAAGTCAGTGTGTGTCCATATGAGATATGGAAACCAAATAATTCATATGAGGTGTGAGTTATGAACAAACCTGATTTAAAAGTCAGGTATTACCGTGATGTGAATTTGTAAATGTCTAAAGAGTTTGGACATTACAGTTATTGGCCAGACGATAATGAAATAATTGTCGTCCTGAAAGCTGGCTTCTGTGAAGAGGAATATGTCCTCAAAGAAGACAATGGGAGATGATAAAATTAGAAGATGTTCTAAATTCACAAAATAACATAAGATTATTAGATAGTCTTTAGTTGTTTGGAACCGGTCATGACACACATACAGAGAGCTTCATAGATTTTTGAGATTCTCTCAGTGACTGGAAGGATATGTTTGACATATCTGTTTTAGCAAGGTGAGAGGACCTCAAAATAGATTATGATCTAAAATCTATGATAATGATGCTCTCTGTCATTACAACTTTGAGATTGATAAGTTTATTAGAATTCTACTTGTCAATACTGCTTATCATGAGATGATGACAGTTGGATATTAAAAGCGTCCACTCAATGTGATTGAGGTAAAGATGTATATGATACACCTTTAAAGCTTTTAAAATGTCCAGGAAGCAAGCTATGATTTCAAAAATTATTTTGAATCAAACTGAAGCTTCTTAAGTTGTAATAAAAGTTTTGACTTAATGGTCAAATATTATGTGATCATTAAGAATGATCCGGATTGTGTGTGTTCAAAGAGGACAGTGGGAGCACGATCGTTTTGATAATGCTTTATGATGATAACATCAAAGTCATTGAGAATGACTTCAGGATGTTACTATTAGTGAAAGCATTGTTAACCATGTTTTTCTCCATAATGGATTTAGTTATAATATCCCACGTATTGGAAATACGAATCTATTAAGATAGATTGGTGGGGATATTATATTGACCTGTATGTCAAGATGTTTGGCATAAATTTCATAACAAATCTCAATTGTTGAGATATGGAATTTATTCTTTTAAGAAAAGGTTCCTTAAAGGGTACAGGAGTGAATTGCATCATTAAGCGCTTGAGAAGTGTTAAGGATGTATTCGCGTATATGGAGAGGATGATTTGAAACTATGAGGTCACACTGACTCAAATTTCAAGTCAAATAATAGATTCAACCTTCTGGTAGAAAGGAATGGATTGGAATGGTTCCAATCCAAAACTCGATATTAAGATGACGACATAGACAAGTAATACTGTTATTGGAACAGTATGGATGAAAAGGTTCATCCCTGAACTAGATGTAGTTCTAAAAGGTCTCTGATACCATCCCATCATTGTAGGACAACAGTGGGAGCAATCAGTTGTGTGATCGAGCCATGGTCTCTTCAGAAGTTACAGAACATTCTGAGGCTCTTTCACAGATTCAGAGATAAAGGATTAAGAGGAAATAACGTAATGGAAATATTCCATCTATAGATAATTTAGCAGATCCCTGACTAAGTCACAAACTTTTTGTGAGCATCACCTAGATTTGATGGAGATCAAATGCGAAAGTGATTGGCTTGAGTCCAAGTGGGAGATTGATGGATATAGGTGTCCTCTAAGCCAATCATAAGGCACCTATTTCAATCTGGTTCACTAATAAATGGCATTAAAATTCATTATGTAGATTGGCATATTTATATTTACGCATAATGAAGTCCATAAATATGTGCAATAGTCCTCAGATTATGATGAGATTATAATAATGAGACTGATGACTTATAAACACATATTCTCAATTGTTCCTAGTCGTAGGATATTTCAGAAGGACATCAAACATCCGGTTAGACTAGTACAGGTTAATCCAGCTCATATGATGAGGGTGACTGATCTCGTTAGTTACTAGTGTGGAGACACAATGGTAAACCTGTAGGTGCTCATTGGGGAATGAGTTCACTGAACTGATCCGACATGAATCGCCGAATGGTAATTTACCTGACTGTCAATCGGCTTGATTCATCGTCACAGTGGCGTGGTTGATCCTTGGACTTGAGACACCAAAGACACCTTGTCGGTGGACTTCTGGACTTTGACCTTGACCTACGAATCCCTATCCACGGGATCTCTAATAGTCAAGGATCGGGTCTAGCGGAAGACCTTCGAAGGTGATTGTGTGTTCAATAGAGGATCGTTCGCTCTCAGGTAACTGGAGAGAGAATGCTCTAGAGTAGATCCGCAGGAGTCTCTGGCCAGAGCAGAAACAATATCAGAAAAGTGGTTTTCGGATATTGTACAACGGAGTCTGATTCAAGTGAGTTGACCATCTAGGGTTTGACAGTTGACCATACCCTTGGTTAACTCGAGAGCATTGTGCGAACGAAGGATTATAGCCACGTGGTAACTGTGGACGGACAGGTTCCATGAGTGGGTTGCTGAACCCCATTACCTTCCGGGATCATGCGGCGTTGCTTGGCACCCAACTTGATCAGAAGTCCGACCGAATTTACATGCGATGATAATTCGGTTGAGTAATTAGTTAATATCTAGATATTAATTAATTACAATAAGTCAATAACTAGTTATTGGACTTAACGGGCTGAAAACCGGACTGGTGAATGGGCCTAGAGGGTCACACGCAATAAGATTCTCAGTCGGTGGTACATAAGTGGGATTTATATTAACTCGGGGACTTTTGTGAAAAGTCGCGCCGACTTAATATATATACACGCTGTTGAGAAACCCTGGGCCAAGCTCCAGGATTTCCCTTGCTGGCCGTCACCCCTCCTTTCTCTCTCCTTCTCTGGGCGTCCCGTTCGAGGCGCCAAGACAGTTTCCGTCTCCGCCGCGTGTGATTCCCGAAAGTCGGGAATTCCCATCGGCGGGATTTCCGCAACGGTTGCGGCGACGGATCTTCAGCGAGCGAGCTGAAATGGACGAGGGATCGAGGACGAACCACCGCGGAGGATCGCGTGGATACGGCTGGAGGCCGGACGCTTGTGCGGCTTGCGGCATCGCCTCGACGGAACCGAAACGGAAGCGGATTCGAATCCGCGCACGGTAATCAGATTCCAACCTGGTTTTTTTTTTCGGTTTGTGTTTTCGTTCCGAATCGGATCAGCGGGCATCTGGCGGGATAAATTTTTGTTCTTCGTTTCCGCTGCGTTCTTCGCGTCCCGCCCGGATCCCAACACAAACACCCTTTGATCGCTGGGCTGATAGAAGTAATATCCAAAAGTCTCTTTTGGATATCCCACAAATCTACATTTCTTTGTCCTGGAGTCCAGTTTGTCTGGATCATGTCTTTTGACATGTGCAGGACAACCCCAGACTTTAACATGCTTAAAGTCTGGTTTCTTTCCTTTCCATATCTCATATGGAGTGGAAGGTACTGACTTACTGGAAACTTTGTTCAACAGATATGCAGCAGTCAACAGTGCATATTCCCATAAAGAGATTGGAAGTTTGACATAACTCATCATTGATCGTACCATATCTAATAGAGTATGATTTCTCCTTTCCGATACACCATTTAATTGTAGTGTATAGGGAGGAGTCCACTGAGACAAAATACCATTATTCTTTAGATATTCTGTGAATTCTGTACTTAAGTATTCACCCCCTCGATCTGATCGAAGAGTTTTGATACTCTTTCCAGTCTGGTTCTCAACTTCGTTTTTAAACTCTTTAAATTTCTCAAAGACTTCTGACTTATATTTCATTAAATATATGTAGCCATATCTTGAGAAATCATATGTAAATGAAACAAAGTATGAGTAACTACCCATAGCATGAGTGGACATTGGACCACATACATCACTATGTATTAGTTCCAATAAGTCCTTAGCTCTGTCTCCATGTCCTGAGAATGGAGCTTTGGTCATCTTTCCCATGAGACAAGCTTCACAGGTTGCAAATGATTCATAATCAAATGGATCAAGATATCCATTCTTTTGCAACCTTATGATCATGTTCTCATTTATATGACCTAGCCTACAATGCCATAGGTACGATTTATTCACTTCCTTATCTAAGCGTTCAAGAGATTTATTTACCAGACAAACATCATATGAATTATCAAGTAAATATAATCAATTCAATAAATATCCGGAAGCAAACAATTTGTTTCCTTGATAAATTGAACAACCTTTATTCTCTAGTTTCATAGAATATCCTTGTCTATCTAAACATGAAATAGATATGATATTCCTAATAATGGTCGGAACATAATAACAATCTATCAGTTCCAATGAGTCTCCTGACGGCATCTGAAGTCTTGCTGTCCGCACAGCTAACGCAACAACTTTTGCTCCATTCCGGAGCCTCAGATCCACGTCTCCGCGGTTCAATCTTCTTTTACTTGTTAACACCTGCAAGTTATTGCAGATATGAGAAACACATCTAGTATCTAATACCCAAAATGTTATCTCTCTATAAGACAAGTTAAGATCGATCATGAGAATACCTGAAGCTTCACCAAGCTTCTCCTTTGCTTTTTCTGCAAGATAAATCTTGTAGTTTCTCTTCCAATGACCTTCTTTATGGCAGTGGAAACACTAACCTTTATCATTGACTTTAGCTTTGTCCTTTTGTGCCGCCGGTTTGCTTTTCACTAGCTTCTTAGGCTTACCTTTCTTAAAGGTCTGTCCAGCTTTTCTTTTCTTGTTGGTCTTACCAACAAGCATTACTTGTGGTTTGTCTTTCTGGATAGTGCCTTATGCTGTCTTCAACATGTTGAGCAGCTCAGCCAGTGAAACTTCAATTTTGTTCATATTGAAGTTGATAATGAATTGTGAAAATGAATCTGGAAGGGACTGTAGGATTAAGTCGATGCTCAGGTCATTGTTCATAACAAAGCCGAGCACTGCAAGCCTCTCAATCCATTCTATCATCTTGAGCACATGAGTTTGCACAGATGTGCCCTCGCTCATTCTGGTCCTGAACAATTTCTTAGATATCTCATATCTTTCTGTTCTGGATTGTTCACCAAACAACTCTTGTAGGTGATTCAAAATGGTCTTAGGTTCCATGTTATCATGCTGTCGCTGCAATTCATTGTTCATTGAACCAAGCATATAACACTGGACCTTGACAGAGTCCTCCTTCCAGTTTTCATACATCATTAATTCATCTTCGTTAGCATTATCACCGGGTTGCACTGGATCTGGTTGATCCAGGACATAGGCTAGCTTTTCACACATGAGGACAATCTTCAGGTTGCGTAACCAGTCAATGTAATTTGGTCCCGTGAGTTTGTTTGCATCAAGTATGCAACGGAGGGGGTTAGGTGACGACATAGAGACCTACATGGAAATATATAAAATGAGCAGATAGTTCTTAAAATCAGATTTAGGACTTTTAATCTAGATTTATGCTCCCACTATTTTTCGGCGATCTGTAGGACCCTCTAATATACAGAACGGGAGATTCCGGTGATCTCCTAGTGGGGATCAGAATCCTTCGGGCATCAAGCATGTGACCTTGTGGTAGCACAACAAATCACATCAAGTCCCTTAGGCAGTCAACTCTTGACAGTTGCAACATTTGCAATATCCGATCGATTTAACCCCTGAATCAGAATGACCTTGTGGTAGCACAACAAATCAAATGATTCAGTTAAGTTTATCCATCATTACTTAGATGACATGAATTCATAGTGCAATCCTTGTGGTAGCACAACAAAACTACACTATTTGTCCATTCATCTTAATGACATCACATGTCGTAGATCTAGTTTAATTTCTAAATCAAATGGACCTTGTGGTAGCACAACAAATCCGTTTGAGATAAGAATTATCCTAAGATCTATAATGATGGTGGGTTACGTGGATTATTCTGAATATCTCACGTTTACAACTTATGTTTTTAAAAGAGGGTTTTTGATTTGATTTATAAAAATCGTGCTATCAATAGTATTTCAATTTGAAGTATCATTATACTAAATAGAAATATATTTATATGATAGCATGGTCCGCAAACATTACATATATGCAGAAAAATTAAATGGGGATGATCATGGACTGCAAAAGCTACTATGGAATCATCGGAGCCAAACGATGATCCATAATAGGATCCTAATGTGAAAACAGCAACACTGGTTCCATTTGATGCGAGTCTTTCCTCTAGAGGTGTCTTCAGAAGATCCCGTCCTCTTAGCTTAATCCAATACATTTAAATATGAAATTCAGGACTCACAGGTCCACAAATGTACATTTAAACAATTAGAAACCTTGATCTTATCAAGGGGAGTACAATCTTATAGGAATGATAGAAAGTACACTTGGATTAAGAGAGAGGAGGACACTCTGGCGCCGGAAAATGTGTCGAATGTGTAGTGGTGACTATCACCAATTGATCCAGACATCCGGGTCGCCATCCCAACACTTGGGAATCGCGTACGAAGCCGCTAAAGTACCCCGTTCGTCGTCCCACGAAGAACTTCGAAAAACCCAAATAAAATCCAAAAAATTACATAAAAATAATCAAATTGATTGTGTTCATCATATGAATACAATTCTGTCATTTTTAATCGGATTAGACACAAGAACACGTACAATACGGGTTCTTCACGCATAACGAGAAAAACACGCAAAACGGTGCCGTTTTACGACCGAACCAGCAACCTGGCTCTGATACCACTGTAAGGAATCGCCATGAACGCAGCGGAAATAAAAATGATTCCATTGTATCGGTTGCTGGGGTCGTAAAACGGACATTATAATAAATGCGGGAAGAACAGTTCCTCACCTTTGCGGGGTTTCAAATCTCCCGTGGATGATGCCGACTCGGTAATCGCGCACGCGTACGATCTCTAGAGGTATCCACACGAGTTCCCGCAGCAGACGCGATTTCCTCCTCGACTTGAGTGCTCCGACCAGATCTCAAATCCACCATGCGCGGAGAGAGACAGATCCACTCCAAGAGAGAGAGAAGGAGAGAGAGAGAGGAGATAGAGAATCTGGGGTAAAAATTTGTCCAACCAACTTTTTACCCCTCCCCCTTGGCCCTCCTTATATAGAAATAAGGATAAGCACAAGGGTTAATCCTCATGATTATCTAAGAGTTTGGCCTTGGATAATTCTCCATTAAATCTTCATGTTTATCCTGCAGCTTTTCATAAAAACCCAGATAAGCATAAAATTTAACATCTCTCACCGTCTGACGAGAACTCTTATGTGTGTGACCCTCTAGGCCCATATATCAGTCCGGTTGCAGGCCCATTAAACTTAGAACTGTTTCTTGAGTTTAATATTTATTAATTAACATTTAAACATCATATGTTAAATGATTAATTTAATAAACAAGTGAATTATCATCTGATGATCAAATCACTTGGCCTTCTGATCATGAACAGCACCAAACACTACCTTATGATCCCAGAAGATATAAAGGATACTGTTCCCTTCAACTGAACCTTTCCGTCTGCAGATGCCGCACAGATATAATCCTTCACCCATGCAATGTCCCAATAACGCAAGGGTATGGTTTTATAGTCAAACCCTTTTTCGCATTATCTAGATGGATTCCAGTACACAGTTAATATCTAGAAAGACATCTCTTTCATTTGACCTTGGCCAGGGATTTCTGTGTACACATCCATAGGACATTCTCTCTCCAGTCTTATACCAAGAGTGAGTGATCCCTTGTTGTTCACTCAATTACCTTCGCAAGCTTTCCACTGTATATGAAAGACCGATTATGGTGGACTTAATGGTTAAAGTCCACGAGTCAGAGAATCAAGATACAATGGTCCACAAACAAGGTATCATTGGTGACTCAGGTCAAAGGACCAACTGTGCTACTGCAACGATTGAATTCCCTGGTTGACTAATAGGTATAATTACCATCCAGGAATTCTTATTTGGGTATGTTTAGTGAACTCATTCTCTGATGAGCACCCACTTGTTTGTCTTAGTGTCACCACACGAGTGAATGCGAGATCATTCACCCTCATCACATAAGCAGACATAACTTGTGTCGATCTTATCGGATATTTAATGTCCATCTCAAATATCCTATGATCGAGAACTGTTTAAGAAAAGTGACTGTGGATGTTGATCTCACGATCATGATCTCATCATGATTCAATATCCCATACATTTGTCTACGGACCTTCATTACGATAGTTAATTGGCGAGAACTATAAATGAAGAAATGATTGCCTTTATTAATAATCTGAACTAGAATGTACAATGATTGGCTATGAGGCCACCCAATTCTATCAGCAGCATGATCTCTCTTTTCTCCACAATATCCCCATCTCTAACCTTCTTCAACAACTTCTCTTTAACTTTAAGGAAAGAAGGGTCTTTTACGGCAGGAGAAAGATGCCTATGGACAGTAATGGACTCAGATTGCCTGGTGATCGAGAAATTTAGGGAAGATGTGAGCGAAGCCAAAGCATTAGCTAAAATGTTCTGATTCTGAGGAACATGAACAAAGATTAGTTTAGTGAAAAGCTTGGCGTAAGTTGAAGTGAGTTCCTGATAGGGCTTGAGTTTAGGATCAAGAGTGCGATATTTGGTAAGCACTTGGTGAAGAATTGGTTGACTATCACCCACAATTCTCAGTTTGGTGGCACCATGGATATGAGCGGCCTCGAGGCCGACAAGGAGAGCCTCATACTCAGCTATGTTGTTAGTGACATAGAAGTCAAGCTGAAAGGCTTGTGGAATGGTGACACCTTCAGGTGATAGGAGAACAATGTCGATACCCTTTCCGTGAGAGTTCAGAGCTTCGTCAAAATGCAGAGTCCACATATCATCATTGATTTTATTTATGGACATCAGTTCCTCATCCGGAAACTCTGATCGGACTGGATCGAATCGAGGAAGAGGGTGATGAGCAAGATGTTCTGCTATGGCATAGCCTTTAATCGCTTTTTGCTGGATGTAAGTGATATCAAATTGGGAAAGAAAGCTCTGCCATCGTGCTAACCTATCAGTGATGACGGATTTCTCAAGAAGGAACTTAATGGGATTCATCCTAGCGATGAGATGAGCTTCATGGGCCAAGAAATAATGCTTCAACTTCTGGACCACCCATACAAGTGCTGCACATGTTTTCTCCATCGCTATATAGCTTTGTTCAGGGGGATTGAGAAGTTTTGAGAGATAATAGGCTGCCCTCTCCTTTCCTTCTTCATCCTCTTGTGCCAGGACAGCCCCCACTGCATCATCCAGGACATAAATATATAGAATCAATGGTTTGTTCGGAGATGGTGGTCTCAGAACAGGAGGACTTGCTAAATAACTCTTCAATCCATCAAATGCCTCCTGACACTTATCATCTCAATCGAACTTGACTCCCGGTTTAGTAAGCTCGTAAAACGGCTTGCACCTTTGCGAGTGTTGGGCGACAAATCGGCGAATAAATTGCAACCTCTCGATCAATCCTCTTAATTCTTTCAGATGTTTAGGAGGCGGCATCTCTCTGATAGCCTTGGCCTTGTTGGGATCGATCTCAATGCCCCGCTTACTGACAATGAATCCAAGTAACTTCCCTGATTATACCCTGAATACACATTTCTTAGGGTTCATCTTCAACTGATTTTCCCTCGACCTCTCTAGAACCTTTGCTAGAACTTCAGCATGCTCAGCTTTCGTCTTAAATTTCACTAGCAGATCATCCACATACACCTCTAAGTTAATGTGCATCATGTCATGGAATATCACCATCATAACTCTCTGATAAGTGGCTCCAGCATTTTTCAATCCAAATGGCATAACAACATAGCAGTAAGTTCCCCAAGGTGTGGTGAATGATGTTTTCTCTTGATCCTCTTCTGCCAACTTAATCTGATTATACTCCGAGAACCCATCCATAAATGACAGAGTTTCATAGCCTGTAGTGTTGTCAATAAGTACATCTATGTGAGGCAGTGGGAAATCGTCTTGAGGACATGCCCGGTTCAAATCTCAGAAGTCAATACAGATTATGACCTTCCCATCCTTTTTCATAACTGGGACTATATTGGCCACCCATTGCGGATAGAGGACAACTCTAATGAATTTGGCTTTATGCAGCTTATCGACCTCTTCTTTTATTTTCAAAGCCATTTGAGGGTGAAATCACCTTAACTTTTGTTTTACCGGGCTCGCTCCCTCTTTCAAGGTTAATCTATTTTCCACTAGTGATGAGTCTAGCCCCGGCATATCCTCGTAACTCTAGGCGAAGGTGTCCTTATAATCTTTGAGAACTTGGACCACTGCCTCTTTATCTACTTCAGACAGATTCTTGCTGACAATGACAACCTTAGGTTCGTCTTCAGTTTCTAGATTGATCTCTTTGGTAGGCTCTTATACAGCAGCTGAGGGTTCATCAAATCTCTTCACTCTACTGGCATACGCCTCAGCCGCATCCTCATCGTCTTCTCCCTCTTCATTAATGGGGTCTTTCTCATGTAGCAACTCATATACCCCGTATCCATTATCGACTAACTCATCGGCTCCACATTCTTCTGGCATATGGATTGGATTTTCTAATAGCTGAGGGATCTGAGAGCAAGAAAGGCATCTTAAAACTAACTCCTGGAGGTATCTATTTGGAACTTGTCTACCTTTAGACTTCCTAAGCTTCCTAACCTGATTGACCTGCCTAGAACTAGACTCCCTAACTTCACTAGACTCCCTATCCTGACCTAATGAGGATGAAGAGGGATAAAAATCAAGGGATACAGGGGAGAGCACAGGTGAATCCTCCCGCGGGGAGGGGCAGAGCAGATCTAGAAGGGAATCCTGCCCGAATGACCCCCGAGATGGAGTATAGTCGGACAAATAGGATATTTCCTTGACGAGGATTTGGGAGGAAGAAGTTGCTAAATTGGCGTTTTTTTTTTTGTGAATTATTTGAGTTTAATATATAGCAAGAATGGATGCAGATGATGGGAGAAGGAAATGATGGAGGCATTGGCACCATTGCCCAGGGATTAGGGGGATCATAGATCCTCTCAAGATTAGAGATCCTGAGGGGATATAGTAATAGTAATGGGCAGAGCCCGTGGAATGTCTTCAGTAATAACCCGTGACCAAGTCGGGGTTAGGAGTAGAGTGCGGAACAAAGTATGGAGTGTGAAAACATGAGAGGGATATGTTCCTCTCCATAGAAGATCAGTGGTATAACTAGCTTCATAGGGGTCATCTGGCTCCCCTTCATAAGTTTCTTCTGCCAGCAAAATCCTTTTGTCGAAGATGGCCCCGGGCCTCTTGATCAGTTCATCTACCAGTGGCAGCCACTTTGCTTCTGATGGGTTCAAGAATAGTCTACTTAGTGTAATATGCAAGTCCCACATGTCAAACCAGCGGTACCATTCACATTTCGGATCTTGTGTCTTCCTCTTTTTCATTGGCCACAGAGCCTCTAGAGACTGGTATATCAACAGTGGAGAACAATGTCTAGCCAGGTCCTTCCCATATGCGTCATGCAAGTCAAAATGAGAGGTGATCACTACTGTATTGTTGTGGTCATGTTGAATAACGGGCCCTTTAAGAAAATGAGTAGACAAGGTCCAAGTCAAGGGATCCCGATTCTCCTTGCAGGGGGTAATCATGGTTTTCCATGTTTTCTAACCACCTTCACCTTCTTGTTGTTCCACAATACTATGCCTCACCTTCTCTGGCCTGTAACCTAGGCCGCTGCCAGGTACTCTTCTCTCATCTGTCACCAGTTTAATTCTTCCTTACAGCCGGGTACCCAGACCCTTTCCAGGTTGATATCCCACTATCAGCATGATGTTCCAGTCTGGAATATTCATGAACTTCTTCCGCCTTACAGCATTGATCGAGTAAGATGTAAGTACAGTATGCTCAAAAGGATCTGCCAAAAGGGTGTGGGTCTGGCATAAGGAGATGACTGGCCTTTGAGGGGCTGGGTCGGGATTCACATTCAGTGAATGGGTTGCAGCAAGGATAGGCATGCTAGTAACTTTGATGATACGTCCTTTGTGGGGGAACTTGAGGCATTGATGGTTCATCGATGGAATCGCCTTAAGTGACTTGATGTAAGAATGACCGAGTATACCTTTCAGTGAAGGGTCAATCTCGAGGATGTGAAATTCAACTTCAGCATGGCAAGCAGGGCCTAACTCTACCTTCAAATAGACCATCCCCAGAGGGCAACGGGTAGAGTTATCATAGGTAGTAACAAAAATGGGAGAGGGCAACCATTTTTCTTTTGGGACCCCACAGAGCTCTAGGGTTCTCGGTGGCAACACATTGATAGATGCACCGGTGTCTACTAAGCAGGTATCCACAGCCTTTTTACATATATTGACAGTTATGCTTAATGCCATGCTCCTTGCTGCCAGCGATGCCAGTTTAGAGGTATGGAAAGATATAGAGGGCTGATCCTCCTGGGGTACCAATAATGCGGTGATCTTTTCCACTGGCACATCTTCGTTGACCAATACCCGTTGTAGATATTCCATTAGGGCTTCTTGATGGACCTTAGATCTCTTGATCAGCTCTAATATGGAGATGCGTGCTGATGTTCTATCCAACTATTTCAACAAGTCATAATGGGTACCGGGTACACTTTCTTCGTGCTGGACTTCTTCTATTGGCTGTGACGGGCCGTCTCGCACTGTAGATTGAGGAAACACTTTGTTGAATATTTGGCCGCTTCGGAGCGTATGTTCTTCAATAGCGGAAGCTCCAAGCATTATCTTTAGCGCTGCCGTGTTGAGGAGTGGTTTGGAAGGCGTAGTGGCTTGGTGAGGAGATGTTGGTAGAGGTAAGGGAACTCGGATGAGTGGTTTGGAGGGTTGGGGTTGAGCAAGGGGCGGTGGTGGGTTATTTGGTGGGGGTACTGTGCGGATGAGTGGTTTGGAGGGTTGTAGGGTATCGTGGTGAGTGGTTGTTGTAGGTGATGTAGGGAATGGCACACGGAGTAATGGTCTGGATGGCATGAGAGGTGTATAGTTGGTTTGCGGAGGGTTGCTTGGTGAGGATGTGGTGGTGGAGGGTGGAATGGGTTTAATGGTGATAGGTTGTGGTTTAGGTATGCGGAGAATGCGGCGAGGCAGTTGCTCGACAGCGCTTGACATATGACTTGCTGAATAGATAGAGGACAAATCCTCCACTTTCCATTGTTGCCCTCTACTAGCCTCAGACTGGCTACCTGTTAAAATGGGGGCAATTTGGTTTTGATGTTCTGGCAACGGGTTTTGTACTATGCCCATATTCTCTGGTGCTGCTTGTTGTACCGGGGCCCTTTGAACCGGCTGTTGCTGCTGTGGTGGCTGTGGCTGTTGTTGTTGTTGTTGTGGTCTTTTCGCCTTCAAGGCGGCTATGTACTTTTTCATCTCTTCTCAATCAATCCCTCCTTGATCATTGAGGTCATGAATATAATACTGAAAGTGAAAGCAGGCATCCACTATATGTCCTAGTTGACGATGGAACACGCAGTAATGGGACATGTCAACATTTGATGGCCAAACAGTCCTTTCCTTTGGCAACACTAAGGCGTTGGCCGCCATGAGGGCATTGAATATATCTGCGAGGGATTCTGGTAATTGGGGGTATACCAACCTTCTGGGACCAGGAGGTTTCCTCTACTGTGTATAGTCATTAGGAGGAGGAACATGAGTGTAATTCAGCGGCTGCCGAGGTTGATTGTATACTTGCTGATGAGAATGCTGCGGTGCCGACTGAGGCTGCTGAGTAGGAGGCCTATAACCCTATTGGTTTTGAGGCCTAGGTGACTGATATTGCTGCTGATTTCTCATAAACTGGTGCTTATTATTGTTCATTGTACTGACTTGTTCATGGGACAATGTACCTTCAGTAGTTGGACCTATAGAAGAATTGGGGATAATAGACTTCCGGGGTGGAGGTCTATTGGGTCGATGAGGATCGAAGACACTAGCAAAGGTGGAATCCTTGGATGCATTCTGAGCGTAACGTGCTCTCTCATATAGATCTACCTTGGTAGTCAAGTTATTTAGGGTCAGCACAAGCTTGTATTGTGGAGTGGCGTTGGCAACCATCATCTTTACCAATTCTTGTTCGGACAAGTGGTCTCTTATCTTTTCAGCCATCCCTCGCCACCTGTCGGCGAACACTATGAAGTCGTTGTCCAGCTTCATCTTCTCATTGAATAAGTCAGTGATGGACAAGGTAGGTGCCACCCTGTCTTTGTACCTTTGCAGGAATCTCTTCGACACCACGTCGAAATTCTCTACCTCACTGGGGTCCAGGAAAAAGAACCACTCCAAAGCTGATCCCTCCAACGACCTTTTGAAGAGGAATGCCAATGCTTTTTTGTCATTCTGCCAAAATGATGATTCATACAGAAATTCTTTAATGTGAAGGAAGGGATTGCCCGTGCCGTTGTACTTTTTGTAAATTGGCATTTCAGAAGGTAAGAGATGGAATATTGGCAAATCGGGAACAAAGAGTTCAGGAACGGCCTTGCAGTCCATATTCTTTTCAAGATTCTTGAACTGCTCGTCCATCTAGGACAACTTGTTAAGTAGGAGTTGGGTGGTAGAATCTGCTGGTGGAGGTGGTGGTTGTTGAAAAGACTGCCTCCGCGAATAAGCAGGGATGCGGGGACAGTGAGGTTGTGAACTGGTGGCGTTCCCACCGTGCCCGAAGGCATTCTGATAGATTGGGGTTTGCGGCCTGACAGGATGCCGTGAACCAGACTGTTGAGGGCTTCTGTGCTGTGGAGTGGAAATACAGAGACCTTCCATTGCTTGAGTCGGAGCTTGATAAGCAGCAGGGTGAACCACAGGGCTTGGCTCGGAAGGATGCAGAGGAGCTTTCCCTTTTGAGATTGATTGAATGGCGTCAAATTGACGGGGATCCACATGATTGGACAGAGCTCCCATGAGAGTAGCAAGATCAGAAGGATGATCGACAGAGGGTCCAGTCTGGTCTTGGGTTCTTTCAACAGTAGGATTAGAGATGACATGAATACGTGAATGATTGCCCAAATCCGGGTGATATTGACCGTAGATCGGATCATCATGATACCGAGGGGCATGATCATCTCCCTCGTGAACAGATTCGAATTGATCGTGATAGTCGGGGATATAAGCGTCCCTTTCATCTTCAGAATAGGATGTACCATGAACCTGAGGGGCATAGGCATCTCCCTCGTACTCGACTAGATCTTCTTGTTCAAAGGCAACCATGCCGACGGTTCTACTTGAACGTAACATCACTGTATTGAGATGACAATTACTTCAATCAAGTTTGCACAGATTAACAACTAAGTGGATGCTTACGTTGTTTTGAAAGTTACTTGTTGGGTTAATTGAATTTTTAGACTCAAATTTCCTCAATGGGTAAGATCCTAGTTTCAATTCAATTTCCATTGTTATGCTCTACGGCTTCACTCACAACGATATGACCAACTACCCAGGACTTCAGATGGTACAACCGGCCTGATGAGCAAAGAGGAATTCTTTGCTTTTGGGGACTTACGGAGGTCTTAACACCAACCACTCTAGTCTGACTGAGGGACCGACCCAGTCAGAGAGAGATAAGGATGCCAAGAGAGGTGTTCCTAGAGGAGGGGGGTGAGCCCCGATGCAAATGACCTGTGGCCTGGATGGCCTCTAATCTAGAATAAATAAATATAGGTAGCAAGAAGATTAATGATCCGAGTGCTAATGACCAATAGGGATGAGAGCTTGAATCGTGTCGCTGTTCACCGACGCTATTCAAAACAGTAATCCTTCATGTTCACAGAAGCTCGGGCAGCAGGGAAGATAAAGGGGGCACTAAATCGCGCCTTGCGAGGACGACGCACTTAACAAAATGCGTCTCCCTATGCAGATGCACTTTAGGTCCCAAAAGCAACAAATAAGAAGCAAGATAAGGGGCAATCCACTCGTCAAACAACAAGATGACTAAGAAATCAACTGCTCATGCGATGACAATTTGAACATATAGACCAATCATGCAACACATGGATATCAATCTGAACAAACACACTTTCTAATACCACTTCTCAAGGCAATCAAGGGAGGGGAAAATTTTGCCACAAGGGGGTGTGAACGAGGTGCATGTGGGGATAAAAGTCAAATAACCAACCAACAAACCATCAAACGTGTCCAAAGGACACAAGCGGTGCACCGAGGGTGCCCAATGGAATCAACAAGAGTAAAAATGAGAGAAACGGCAAGATAAGTCCCACCGTGATCGCCAAAAAGCTGTAGTGCTAAAAAAGAGTGTGTGTTCATCATGTTATCATGTGTTTAATAATACGAAAAGGATTGTGATCGCTAGAAACCGAGGGTTTCAAAGGAAGTGTGATCGCTTACTAACCTTGCAAATTGAGAGAATATGGGGTCTTTTTGTTCCTCTCTTTCAGCCGGCCGAAAGAAAGCAGCCTTCTCTTTTCTTTACTCTTACTCTTCTTTTGTACCTCGCACAAAAAAAATAAAATAAACAATAAAACTATGATTAGAACTAAAGTAGTGTAGTATCTATTCTAATTAAGAATCTAAACATGCAACTAAACTAAAAGAACTCACTTTTTGTGTTCTTTTAACCCCCTTAAGGAGTGTAGATTTGAAAATCATGAAGTGAGTGTGTGTGATGAGTTGATGCAATAAAAACTATATGAAAAATAAACTAAAATAGACTAGAAAGGAAATCGGTTGGTTTGGCCCCTTGAAAACCTTGATCCTTTTGAGCTTCAATAGTGGAAGATGATGAAGAACAAGAACTCCTTCTTGTTATCCACGTTTTTCTCTCTTGAGGACCTTCAAACACCTTGTAGAGAGCTCCGAATTCTCCAAATACCAACTTTTTTCAAAGGTTAAAGAGGGTAAATGGACAGTAGTCATACCTATTTTACAAGTCAAATGAATCAAAAAAGGGGCCACTCTAGGGCCCAAATAGTGAAGAAATCCAATGGCACAACCGGGCCCATTATCTTAAGCAAAGGAGGTCCAAGCAATTTTTCAAAGAAGGCCCAAATGAAGAAAAGTTAATGGACAGTAGTCATGCCCATTCTTGAAAGCCTAAAGAAGTCAAAAAGGGGCCACTTTAGGGCCCAAATGATGAAGAAATCCAAGGGGACAGGCCCGAACCCATTATCTCAAGCAAAAGAAGCCCAATAGGGCCAATTTGGGCCCAAAAAGTGAAGGCCAAAGCCCAATTTCGTGGCAGCCTTTAAAAGGGTCCAAATGGTCCCCACCATGGCCTATTCTTACTCCTTTGGACCATAGTTCAAATCTGCCCAAAGGAGGATAAGAAGAAAAGCAAGTGGTCCCCCCCTCAAGATTCTTCTAGAAGAGGGTAGGTGAAAAGCAAAAAGAGAAGCCAATCATGATTCTCCAAGTGTTGTGGACTCATTGGAGGGCTCTTAAGAGGGGTTTCTTATCCCTAATTTAAGGCTAATGGATGCCTAATCTACCCCCCAAAAGTAACCCAACTTTATCTATAAAAGAACCCCCATCTTCTACAAGAAACAGTTGGAGACAAAAATCCCAAAAAAGAGAAAAGAGAAGAAGAAAAGAGAGAGGGCTTGGAGGAGCACGTCTCCCTCCTCCTTCTCCTCCATTTCCTGCATCCCAAAGGAGAAAAAAGAGTTAGAGAAGAAGAGAAAAAAAAAGGAAGAGTGCTAGAGAAGAAGAGAGCAAGATTGTAGGCTTCAAGAGCCATTCTCCCTTCTCATCCCCTCTCCAAAGTAGAGTGGGGGTGAAGAAGGGGTTTATTTCTGTCTCCTTTCTTTCTCATAATGTTTTTCTTTCATTTTGATGTTCGTAGAAACTTTTATCTCCCCCTTGATGTTCATCCATGATGATTGAAATCAATGAAAGGAATTTTGGGATTGTTTTGCCTGGTCCTATAAAGAAATGCCTGGGTTAGATCCAGAAGTAGCTCAACATGAGCTGGCCATTGATCCAGCCATCGAGCCAATTAAACAAGCTCTGAGAAGAATGAGGCCGGAGCTGATAAACAAAATCAATGCTGAAGTCGACAAATTAATTGATGTTGGCTTCGTACAAGAAAATCAATATACAATATGGCTGGCAAATATTGTTCCAATCAAAAAGAAGAATGGATAGATTAGAATCTGTGTAGACTTCAGAGATCTAAACAAGGCATGCCCAAAGGATGACTTCCCAGTGCCTGTTACCGAAATTATGGTCGATGCCACCACAGGACATGAAGCTTTGTCTTTTATGGATGGATCGTCGGGATATAATCAAATATGGATGGCTGACAATGATAAGATCCATACTGCCTTCAGAACTCCTAAAGGAATCTTCCACTACAAAAGAATGCCCTTCGGCCTCAAGAACGCTGGGGCAACATACTAAAGAGCAATGACCAAGATATTTGATGAATTCCTTCATCAACAAGTTGAATGTTATATTGATGACCTAGTTGTCAAAACCAAGAAAAAGGAAGATCATATGCAAGATCTCCGCACCATATTTGAAAGGCTGAGGCAATACAACTTGAAAATGAACCCTATGAAGTGAGCCTTCGGGGTTTCAAGTGGCAAATTTCTGAGCTTTATTGTCAGATACAGGGGCATTGAAATAGACCCAGCCAAAATTAAAGCTATTCAGGAGCTTCCGCCTCCGAAGAATCTCAAAGAGCTGCAGTCCCTTCAGGGACGGCTCGCATATATTCGAAGGTTCATATCCAACCTAGCCGGACGGTGTGAACCCTTCTCTAAATTAATGAAGAAAGATACCCCATTCATATGGGATGATGAATGTCAAAATGCGCTTGAGAAAATCAAGCAATACCTTGCATCGCCACCTATGCTGGGGGCACCTATCAAAGGCCAGTCATTATTCTTATATATCGCTGCTCAGGAGACTTCTCTGGGGTCAATGCTGGCACAAGACAATGAAGAAGGCAAAGAGCAAGCACTATATTACTTAAGCAGAAGGCTGATCGGGGTTGAACTCCGGTACTCACCTATCGAAAAGATATGCTTGGCTCTAGCCTTTGCAGCTAAAAGACTTAGGCACTATATGCTATCACATGATCCAGCTCATCTTTAGGGTTGATCCTGTCAAATATATCCTCAATCGACCAGCCTTGAAAGGTCGTTTGGGCAAATGGGCAGTCCTCCTCATGGAGTTCGACATTAAATATGTCCCTCAGAAAGCTATCAAAGGTCAAGCTATTGCAGACTTCTTTGCGGCACATCCAGTGCCGGAAGATTCACCGTTGGTCACCGACCTGCCAGATGAAGAAACATTAGAAGCCAACCATACATAACAAAAGATATGGCAGCTATATTTTGACGGGGCCTCCCATTCAGCAATTGCACAAGATGGTACATTCACTACAAAGCTCGGGGCAGGCATTGTCCTTATATCTCCAGAAGGCGAGGTTCTGCATACCTCATGTTTCTTAACTAAGCCATGCACCAACAATGAAGCTGAATATGAAGTTTTGATAGTTGGCCTGGAAGTTGCTCTGGATATGGGCATTCAAATGATTCAAGTCCATGGAGACTCAATGTTGATTATATACCAAGTCCAAGGAATATACGATGTCAAAAAGCCCGAGTTGATTCCTTATCACAAAAGGGCCCTCAAGCTGATACAAAGATTCTATTTCTTTGAAATCAATCATATCAACCGCAGTGCAAATGCTCAAGCTGATGCTCTGGCCAAATTAGCAAGTTCCCTGACTCTGCCGCCAGAGGGGTCCCTTGAAATATGGGTCAAGAACAGAAGATTGTTGCCAATTGTGTTGGAAGAAGAAACAGAAATGCAAACAGAAATATGTGCAGTGGAAGAAGCCGATAAGCCTGATTGGAGGGAAATGCTTCTCGACTGGTTCAAGCATAAAATATTGCCACGCACCCGAATCAAGCGTGCTAAACTGATCCGTATTAAGGATTCATATGAATACAAAGGAAACACTCTCTTTTGAGTGACATATGATGGCAAAAGAAAGGTTCTCCTCAGATGCCTGTCACCAAAAGAGATAGTTGAAGCCTTGAGGGAAATACATGCCGGGGTCTGTGGTGCTCACCATTCTAGTCCCATGATGAAAAATCAACTCAAACAATTGGGCTACTACTGTCCCACAATGTTCGATGATTGTGCCCAATATGCCAAATCATGTCACAAATGCCAGGAACATGGCCCAATTCCAAGAAAACCTCCAATGCCCTTGCACCCTACAACACCATCATGGCCTTTTGCCGAGTGGGGCATGGACGTTGTCGGTCCATTCATACCCTCTTCAAGAGATGCTAAATATATTCTGGATGCCACAGATTATTTTTCCAGATGGGCCGAAGTAGTAGCATTAAGATAAGTCATCGGGGCAGCCGTTGAAAGGTTCCTCTGCCAAAATATGTTGTTCTGATATGGTGCACCCAGTCGGATCATCTCAGATAATGGAACATGCTTCCGAAATCAAATCATATACATGCTAGCTGCGAAATTCAAAATTGATTGGAGGACCTCTACAGTCTACAATCCACAAGCCAATGGGTTAGCAGAAGTCTTTAATAAGACTCTATGCAACCTTCTAGTAAAGACAGTCAATTCAACTAAGAAAGACTGGGAAGAAAGAATGTATGAAGCATTATGGGCTTACAGAACCATATACAAAACTTCAACAGGCTGTTCTCCCTATTCCTTAGTATATGGGTTAGAGGCAGTCGTACTAATTGAATTGGAAGTCCCCTCTTTGCGCATTGCCTTAGAGCAGGGGCTTATCAAAGGAAATCAATCAAATGCAGAAAGGCGGCTCGAGGAGTTATTAGCCTTGGAAGGCGACAAACTTTGAGCCCAAAAAAATATCCACATATATCAAGCTCGCATGGCTCGAGCATTTGATAGACTAGTCAAAGAAGGAGCCTTCAAGAAAGGAGACCTAGTTATGGTCAAAAGAAGAGAAGTCATGGCGTCAAATCTAAAAGCGAAGTTGACCAGTAATTGGATCGGCCCCTATGTCGTCAAAACTGTTTATGAAGGAGGAGCATATACCCTCACCAATCATAAGGGAGAAGTACAAGTTCCTCCCTTAAATGGCAAACATATGAAGCGCTATCATGCGCCACCTCCGTGCTTTCCAAGTGAAGGTTGAAAAAAATATATGAAGTACTGTCTATGGTGTGAATATGATCACCATGAAGACAGTCAAAAGAAATCATCCAATTCTCGGGATGTATTCCCCCGGGACTATAAATCTTAAATGGCATGGTAAAATTAACCTGCCTATATGAGCCAAGGATATTGAATAGGCTCCAAAAGGCTTTACGAAGCCGCCCCAAAGCACCTCATGGGTTGGCAATGACGAAATGCCATTGAAAAAGAAAGGAAGAAAGAAAAAGTTGGCACGACTATCCCGCTAGTCGGGCAATGGGGCTGAGGCAAACCCGGTGCGGAGGGAGTATAAATCATTTCCCGCTTCCCGTTTTATAACCGGTCGAAGTTTTCAATCAAATTAATCCGAATCGATGATGTTTTTCGATTATGAAATTATTGATATAAACATGCATATGTATTGCAACCTTGTCTCTTCAATGAACAGGGGGCAAGAAGCTACAAAGAAATAGAGAAGATGGCCCGAGTCCTACTGGACCTTGCCATTCAAGTCCAAATTCAAATCCAAGCTCAAATTCAAGCACAAATTCAAATACAAGCTCAAAGTCAAGTATAAACTGGCCCGGGTCAGCAAGGTTCCGCTACTCAAGTTCAAAGCTACAGTTCAAACTCGAGCATAAAATCAAATTCCGAATTCAAGTTCAAAGTTCAAGAACCAAAGCGTCAGCTTAGGAGCAAAATTCAAATTCGAATTCAAACCCAGAGCTCCGTCTGAAGGGCAAGCTGAAGTTCAAAGGCAAATTGGCTTGAGTCAACAAGACCCGCCGCTTAAATTCAAGCTCAAATACAAGTTCAAATTCAAAGCTCCAGTTCAAGCTCGGGTTCAAGTTCAAATGTTAGCATTCAAAGCTCAAATTCAAGTTTAAATTCAAATCAGCTTGAGTCAACAGGACCCGCCGCTTAAATTGAAGCTCAAGTTAAAAATTCAAGTTTAAATCCAAGCCCAAGTTCAAATCGGCTTGAGTCAACAAGACCCGCCGCCTAAATTCAAGACCAAATTCAAGTTCAAAATTCAAATCTTCAAATCAAGCTCGAGCTCAAAATGCAAGCTCAAATGCAAGTTCAAATGCAAGTTCAAAGCTCTAGCCAAAGAGTAAGCACAAATTCAAGTATAAGATAGCTTGCGTCAACGGGACCCGCTGCTTAAATTCAAGATCAAAATCCAAGTTTCAAGTAAACTTGAAAGCAAGAAGATGGCCCGGTTTCATTTGATTCTGCCATCCAAGGTCAAAACAAAGAAGATGGTCCGGGTTTATTCAACCCCTCCATTCAAAGCTCAAATTCAAGTTTAAATCGTCTTGGGTCAATAGGACTCGCCGATTAAATTCAAAGCTCCTGTTCAAATTCGAGCTCAAAATTCAAGCTTAAACTCAAATTCAAAATTCAAGTTCAAGCTCCAAACCAAGCTTAAATCCAAGTATGAAGCAGCCTGGATCAACAGGATCCGCTGCTTAAATCCAAGTTCAAGCTCAAATTTAAGTTCAAATATCCAAAGCTCCAGTTTAAGCTCGAGCTCAAGTGTTAGCATTCAAGGCTCAAATTCAAATCGGCCTGGGTCAACAGGACCTGCCGCTTAAATTCAAGCTCAAATTCAAGTTCAAAGTTCAAATTTAAAGCTCCTGCTTGAGAGCAAGCACGAATTCAAGTATAAGTCAGCCTGGGTCAACAGAACCCACTGCTTAAATTCAAGACCAAAATCCAAGCTTAAAGTAAGAAGATGGCCGGGTTTCATTTGATTCCGCCATCCAAGGTCAAAACAAAGAAGATGGTCTGGGTTTATTCAACCCCTCCATTCAAAGCTCAAGTTCAAGTTCAAATTAAATGCAAATTGTCATGTGTCCTATTGGATTCTGCCATCCAAGCTAAAGGCAAGAAAAATGGCCTGGGATCATTCAATCCCGCCATTCAAGCTTAAATTCAAACCGGCCTGGGTCAACAGGACCCGCTGCTTGAAATCAAGCTCAAATTCAAGGTCAAATCCAAATACAAATTGGTCTGGGTCATGAAGGCTCTACCGTCCAAGTTCAAAGCAAGTTCGAAACAAAGAAGGTGGCCTGGTGCATTCAGCACCGCCGCTCAATTTTAAGCCCAAGGTCAAATCCAAGTGCAAGCAAAAGCAAAGCAAAGTAAGTCGACCGGGGTCTTCAACGACTACGTCACACCAGTGGCTGACCCGGGTCCCTCGTGACTCTGTCATCCCCGAATGACCGGGTCTCCGAGACGGGTACTCCGTCAATAATTAAGCAAATTCAAATCAAAGCAAAGTAAGTTGACCGGGGTCTTCAACGACTACGTCGCACCGGTGGCTGGCCCGGGTCCCTTGTGACTCCGTCATCCCCGAAAGACCGGGTCTCCGAGAGGAGTACTCCGTCAACAACAAGCAAATTCAAATCAAAGCAAAGTAAGTCGACTGGGGTCTTCAACGACTACGTCGCACTAGTGGCTGGCCTGGGTCCCCAGTGACTCCGTCATCCCCGAAAGACCGGGTCTCCGAGAGGAGTACTTCGTCACCAATCAAGCAAATTCAAATCAAAGCAAAGTAAGTCGACCGGGGTCTTCAACGACTACGTCGCACCGGCAGATGGTCCCTCGTGACTCCGCCATCCCCGAAATTACTGGTCTCTGAGAAGAGTACTCCGTACTCCCTATCTACCTCAGCTACAAACCTATGAGTCTGCTGTGGTAGTTAGGGTTCATCCATTCAAAATCACACCTAGTTATCATAACCAAAAGCCTTTAAGCCCGTCATTGATAATTAGGGTCCTCATGACCTAGGTATCTAGGTTTGCTTCAAACACCCCTGTCTACTTCGGGCTACAAACCTATGAGTCCGCTTGAAGTATTCTGGGTTCATGCATTTCAAATCATACCTATGTTACCACGACCAAAAAAGCTATGAGTCCGTCGTTGGTAGTTAGGATTTGCATGGCATAGACCCTTCCGGTCTATTGCCACCCTGCATAGTGGTTAAGATCCTTACGATCTTTGCCACCCCAATAAAGGCTCAGATCCTTACGGTTTGTGCCATTTTCAATAAACAGGTGATTGAGGTATTCATTGCCCCTCTCACTCTATCCTTCCTTTTTAAGCTTCAATAATCCCCATAACATTGTTAGTTATGGAAGCCAATAAACATTGTTAGGTTATCTTCATTTGAAATCTTTTCCTTTCAGCTTTGCAATTACCATGGATGCATACTTCACTCTACTTCATTTACAACAAGGGGAGAGAGAGGGATAAAAAAAAATGATGAGAGAAAAGTCAAAAGGGGCTTAAAAATAGAGATGCCTCGCCGAACTTGATCGTATCTTCTGCGGTCAAGGGAAACAAGGGCTATATATCCGGCTGTGGTGAAAATCCGAAAGGGCGCTACAGGCAAAATCGGAAACCCCGCCGTGTGAAAACCCAAAAGGGCGCACAGGCAAAAAAGCAAGAGGGGGCCGACTCTGGTAAAAACCCGAAAGGGCACTTGGGTCGGTAAAGTGAATAATAAAAAAAGAAATTCAAGCATGCCATTCATTAAAAGGAGGATATGATACAAAATTCTCTTTATATATGCCAAAAGTTACAAGAATGACTTCCATCCCAGTCTACATGGAAAAGTAAAAAGAAAATACCCTTCCCAATTACAAAGTTCAGTTATAAACAACATCATGGATCCTCAAGTAACATGGATAGCAGCGGAAGTCCTTCTCCAACTTGAGTATGTAACTCAGAAAGAGCTTCCTCTTCAGTCTGAACCTCATAGTCAAGCAGTCAAAAATCAATGGTTCTTCTCTGAAGCCCCATTTACATGGAGAAAGAAATAGCCCATGCCGCCTCTGCTTCGAGTCTGGGATACCTCTATCATATCCCCACTTGGCAGGAATACCCAATCAGTCCCACCGGCCAAAAAATCGAAAGAAAGGCTCCACCTTTCACTTTGAAACTACGGTGTAGGAACCCTTCTTCCTCAAACAGCAGTCTTCAAGTCCAACCGATGCCCCTTTTCACGGCAGCAGCAGTGCTCTTCGGAGTCCCCTATGAGGTTGCCAACGAAGAAGGAGCAAGGAAGGCAAGGCCGGCGGTTCTGAACCCGGCGGACAACACTTACAGGCGATGACAATGGTGCTCCCTGACGGGGTTGCAGCGTTTGTCACCGGCAGAGGGAAAAGGAGGCAACTGGCACGCTAGGCCAACGGCACCCCCAAGCAGCGTAAGGCCAACGCGCAAACAGCTGTGGTGGCACCCCCCGAAGACCCTTGTGGCTTCGGTCACAAGCAAGAACGAAGAAGAGGAAGGGCTCGGCGGCGGCGAGCTGCGGCGGTAACGGCTGGCTCCCACGGCTGCAGCGTCTTCGTCCACCGGCGATGGCAAGAGGAATAAGAGGAAGAGGCGGACTGGCGCTCGGAATCCCCCAGCGCAACAACGAAAAGAATCCCGCCCCCTTCCCTTTTTATAACCGACCGGGCTGGTTTTTGAAACCCTGGCTGGTCCAAGGCCTGAACCAGACTGAACCGGCGCAGACTCAAGGGCATATGCCCCCCTCTTTCAAACTTCACATACACGAACCGGTTCGAAGCCAAAGTGGAACCAAACCGGCGCAAACTCGAGGGGATCTGCCCCCTTCTCAAAAACTCAATATAAATGGCCGGGTTTGGAGCCGAATTTAAGCCCGAACCAGCGTAGACTCAAAGGGCACGTGCCCTTCTCTTTCAAACTCAAGATATGTGGTCTGGTCTACGGCCCAAATTGAGCCTAAACCGGCACAGACTCAAGGGCTATGTCTTCTCTTTCAAACTCCATGAACCCCAGCCGATTTTAGAGTCCAAGAACAGCACAGACTTAAAAGGGTCATGTTGCCAAGCAAGATATGGTTGCCCGAAGCTCAAGACCCGATCCAAATCGGTTGTGGAAACATGTCAAAGATAAAATCTCTAAGTCGCAGTAGTCTCCAAGCAAAACAAGTCCTTAATGGGTGAATGAAGACCTTTAAGTGGGGCCGATTTTAAACCGTGGGCCGCTTAAATGAGAAAAGTATGTGACAATGGGCCACACATACAACTCATTTCATCACCTCTGGTCTCCGTGCGTGAGCCGTATGCGTGGGGGGCATTTGTTGTCAAAAAAAATGAGCAAAGAGAAAAATCCAAACAATTTTTTCCAAGTAAAGAGAGGGTAAATGGACAGTAGTCATACCTATTTTGCAAGTCAAATGAATCAAAAAAGGGGCCACTCTAGGGCCCAAATGGTGAAGAAATCCAATGGCACAACCGGGCCCATTATCTTAAGCAAAGGAGGTCCAAGCAATTTTTCAAAGAAGGCCCAAATGAAGAAAAGTTAATGGACAGTAGTCATGCCCATTCTTGCAGGCCTAAAGAAGTCAAAAAGGGGCCACTCTAGGGCCCAAATGATGAAGAAATCCAAGGGGGCAGGCCCGGACCTATTATCTCAAGCAAAAGAAGCCCAATAGGGCCAATTTGGGCCCAAAAAGTGAAGGCCAAAGCCCAATTTCGTGGCAGCCTTTAAAAGGGTCCAAATGGTCCCCACCATGGCCTATTCTTACTCCTTTGGCCCATAGTTCAAATCTGCCCAAAGGAAGATAAGAAGAAAAGCAAGTGGTCCCCCCCTCAAGATTCTTCTAGAAGAGGGTAGGTGAAAAAGCAAAAAGAGAAGCCAATCATGATTCTCCAAGTGTTGTGGACTCATTGGAGGGCTCTTAAGAGGGGTTTCTTATCCCTAATTTAAGGCTAATGGATGCCTAATCTACCCCCCAAAACTAACCCAGCTTTATCTATAAAAGAACCCCCATCTTCTACAAGAAACAGTTGGAGACAAAAATCTCAAAAAATAGAAAACAGAAAAAGAAAAGAGAGAGAGAGCTTGGAGGAGCACGTCTCCCTCCTCCTTCTCCTCCATTTCTTGCATCCTAAGAGAGAAAAAAGAGTTAGAGAAGAAGAGAAAAAGAAATGAAGACTGCTAGAGAAGAAGAGAGCAAGATTGTAGGCTTCAAGAGCCATTCTCCCTTCTCATCTCCTCTCCAAGGTAGAGTGGGGGTGAAGAAGGGGTTTATTTCTGTTTCCTTACTTTCTTATAATGTTTTTCTTTCATTTTGATGTTCATAGAAACTTCTATCTCCCCCTTGATGTTCATCCATGATGATTGAAAGCAATGAAATGCAAAGTTCAGATTTCCTGTGTTTGTTTTGTAGATCTGCTGGTTATCTTGCTTTTATGTTATTTTTTCCTTCATAAGGTATGTGTTTTTCGTATGGGGATGGTAGAGGGGCCTTTCTAGTTTATAGAAATGGTCTTCTCAAGCCTTAGAACCCCCTAAATATGGAGATATGACCCAAGATGTGCTTTGCTGTCCAGATTTCCTGAAAACTGATTTTCATTTATTTGTCTTTGGTTTTGGGGTTTTTCAAGGTGGCTTGGCCTTCCATGACCCTCAGGAGCACATCCCCTCCATGGATGATGTTCCCCCAAGGCCAAACATCAAGAGAAATCCCCTAAGTTGCATATATATTAAAGATCTAAGTTTCTGTTTTCATGATGGAACCGAATGGGTTTTGTTTGGATTTTTTCCTTTAATGACTAAGGGTTTAGGCCCTAGAGGTTCTCAAGGAGGTTCCCTCACTAGTTGAGGATGAGCTTCTTTGGGTATAAACCCTCTAACATGGAGCCAAGAAGGAGAGATCCATGGAAAAGATAAAAAATATACCTAAGTTTCCCATATGTTCATATTCAAGTTTTCATGCTATTTTCCTAAAGAAATGCATCTAAAATATATTTTAAATAAATATTTTAAGTCTTGTATCTTTTATACTTTATTTTCCATCATTTGGGTTAGATTTAAACCCACTTTTCACCAAAAATCCGGATTTTAGCCTGAGTCTGCGGTCTGCAGTGCTATAGTGTTGAGTCTGCGCCTCCCTGCGTAGACTCAGCGCTAGTTGCAGGTTTTTGAGTCTGCACCTCTTTCAACTTGGTTTTTGGACTTGAGGTGATTCTTTGATCCTCCCCGAAGTTGTCCAAAGGTTCCTTGGACCTAGGGCTGTCCTTTTGAGGCCCAATGAAGGTCCTAAATGGCTTGGACTTTGGGTTGTTAAGCTCTTAATGTTTCAACCGAAAGTTTGCCATATGTTTTAAGATTTTAAATGTTTTCCGATGTTTTCCAAGGATGTCCCAATCTAAGGGTGCCAACAATCCAATGTTGTGCAACCTATCAAGGGCCCTCACACAAAAAACATCATTCTTGTGTTCTCATTTCTATGGGTTCATTTAGATGATATGTCCCGAATGTTAGTTTTAGGTGTCCTACAAGCCAATCTGACTATGTAAATCTCGTTTATTTATTAATATAATGACATAATATTCATTATATGTAAATCGCATTAATTATCGTTTCATAATGAAGTCCGTGAATATGTGCTATAGTGATCAGATTATGATAAGATCATACTAATGAGACTGATCACTTAAACACACATATTCTTAATCATTCCTAGTCGGAGGATATCCGAGAAGGACATCGAATATCCGGTTAGACTAGTACAGATTACTCCTGCTCATATGATGAGGGTGACTGACCTCATAAGTCACTTGTGTGGAGACACTAAGGCGAATCTGTAGGTACTCATTGGAGAATGAGTTCACTGAACTGATCCGACTGAATCGCTGGATGGTATTGTACCTCACTGTCAACCAACTTGATTCTATTGTCTCAGTTCCGTGGATGGTCCTCGGACCTGAGACACCAAGGACCCCTTGTCGGTGGACTTCTGTGCTTTGACCTTGGTTTACGAATCTCTAGCCACGGGATTCTAAAACGCCAATGATTGGGTACAGCGGAATACCGTCGAAGGAAATTATGTGTCAATAAGAAATCATTTGCTCTCGGTACTTAGAGAGAGAATGCTCTAGGAAGGATGCGCGGAAGTCCCTGGTCAGGGCGGACGATAATATTGGGAAAGGAGTTTTCCGATATTTATCAGCGGCATCCAATCCAAGTGAGTCGACCGGTTAGGGTTTGACAGCATGCCATACCCTGAGTTGACTCGAGAGCATTGTACAAATAAAGGATTATATCCGCGCGGTAATTGTCGGCGGAAAGGTTCCAAGAGTGGGTTACTTAACACTGATACCTTCTGGGTTCACGCAGTGTTGCTTGGCACCCAACGTGATCGGAGGCCCGGTCGAATTTGATGTCCGACATCAATTCGATTGATTAATTAATTAATAAAGGGTTATTAATTGATTAATAAAGCCAGTGAGGAGTCAGTGGGCTTGTTGGGCCATTAACTGGACTGGTAATTGGGCCTAGAGGGTCACACGCAAATGATTCTCAAGGCGATGGATAAATAAGTAGGTTTTATACAAACTGGGGGTTTTTATGAAAAATCACGCGGTTATTATAAAACATAGCGAATGGGCTGAGCAGGCCAAGCTGCTGCTAACCCTAGCCGCCCCTCCTCTGTTTCTCTCTCTCTCTCGCGTCCAGACAGATCCAGATCTGCTCCACCGCTTCTCCCAATCCCGTTCGACGGGAAATCGTCCGTGCATTGCGGCGACTGGCGGAGGTTTCGTGGGCTGCGAAGAACGAGGAACGTGAGGATATCCGTCGTGAGGAGGATCGCGTGGACTTCGCTAGAGGCCAGGCACTTGCGCGGCTTGCGGTGTCGCACCGACAGAACCGAACGGTTGCGGATTCGAATCCGCACACGGTTAGAACCGATAATCTGATTATCGTGACTTTTAGTTTTTCGAAACGGGAACGGATCTCGATTTTTATTTTTATTTCCGCTGCACGTGAGATCCGGAGAAACCCGAGAACCCAACAGTGGTATTAGAGCTAGGTTCCACTGTTTCTCGTCCCGTTTTGGTTTCCAAAATTATTTTTTCTTGTATTATTCCATGCGTAAGTTCAATCCCTTTTTGCTGGATTTGTGTTCATGCGATGAACACGATTAATAAGATTAATTTATTCTGCAAAAATCGGATTTTTATTTGGGGTTTTTTTCGTGTTCTTCGTAGGACGAAGAACGGCTTGCGTTTTGGTTTTGATTTAGGCTTCCCAAGCGTTTGGATGTGTTGGCCGGTACCTTGGATCGTCCAAGGATATTATCCCACCACCAGTCACCATAGGCTCCTGTTGCCAACGATGGGGTGGCAGGTGAAGGTCTCGTTTTATTTTTCCTTCTTCTTCACGGTTTTGGAAACCCAATTAAGAAGAGAGGCCTTGGTCAACAGCTATTTGGGCACCTCCAGCAGCCCTTGCCGGCGCCGGGGCCGTCGCCGGCAGTGCCGGGCCTGCCGCCGGATCCCCTGCCTCTTCGTCGGGCCGCCGCCATGTCAACCTGCAAGCTTTAGGGTTCGGGTGCTTAGGAAGGGGGCTTGCAGTTTCTAATGCATCGCCGGCTAGCATGCCATCGCCGGGACCATCGCCGGCCAGGTCGGGCGGCACCGGGCGTCGGCCGCCGGCGGTTCTTCCCCCCTTCCCGTCGCCAGCCACCAAAGCCACCCTGCTGCGTTTAGGGTTTTCTGGTCTCAGGACTAGGGTTTCGGGGGTTAGGGGTGGGCTGTCCGGCCGGCCCGGTCTAGGCCAAACCAGGGTGGTGAACTGGGCGGACCGGGTTTGCCCTGGCTCGAGCCAGGGCACCCCGAGTCCGAGCCCTTGGCCGAGCCAAGGGCTCGAACCAGTTACCCACATGGGTAAACCCTATTATATTTTAAACCCCAACACCAAACCCCTATTTAGCCCATTTAAAATACAAATAAAACTTGAATTTAATTTTAAAATTCAAAATTGTTTTGAAATTTAATTTAATTATTCAATTTTATTTATTTGGGCTGTATGATTATAGAATCATTTAAATTAACAAAATGTTGTTAATTGATTAAGGTTAATTATTAATTTAAGTGTTAAATTAATAATTAATTTTAAATTGACTAATTTAAGTGTTAAATTAGTGTTTATTAGTTAATATTGAATTAATTGTTAATTTAAGTGTTAACTTGACAATTAATTTTAATTAACTAATCTAATTGGTTTAATTATAAGTTATTAATTTACATTGATGTTAATTGATAGTTGAAGAGTTAAATTATTGATTAACGTTAATAAACTGGTCTAAGTGTTTGATTAGTATTTAATCATTAATTTGTGTTAATTACTAGTTTAAGAGTTAAATTAGTCATTAACATTGATTAATTAATTAGTCTAAGAGTTAGATTAATTGTTAATAACTAATTAAAGTTGATTATTAATTTAAGTGTTAAATTAATGATTAATTTTAATTTGCTAATCTAAGAGTTAGATTAGTAATTAATTATTAATGATCTAATTGTTAGATTATTAATATGATTTAATCTAATTGTTAGATTGATTTAAAATATTAGAAATGTTCTAATTTGCATGGAATAATATGGAATTATTAATTTGGAGTGTGTGCACATGTGATGTGTGTTTTTGATTCTTTTAAATTTGATTTGATTGCATGATTAATTTAATTAAATGTGTTTTCGAAATTCAAATACAAATTTTGATTGGATCCCAGTTTTTTGAAAGCCAAAATTATTTATTTTGAAAACTCTTTTATTTTAGCAATGTGATGCGCTATATCTTGTGTGGGATGTTTAAAACACACCGTGGTCATGGATATGCACTTAATTAATAATTCATGTGTTGAATGGATTGTGTGGATCGTGGATGTCGATTATTTATTAATTGTTAATAAATAGAGGTCTGCGTACTTCTCTCTCTCTCTTATACTCCGATGTACTTCTACCTCCCTCTCTCTTGTACTCGCCATAATGCTCTCTTCTAATTACATGTAATTCTAGAATTAGTGTAATCTGATCGAGGCAACCGAAGAAGGAGTGAGGATAATCCACAGCTGCAACTAGGAAGGCGAAAAGATAGAGATATCTTGCCTATGTGTTTGCAGGTTATCTAATATAATTGTTGTGTTAGATTGTGTGTGCGTTTGACAATTGACTCTAGTAAACCCACTGTGCTATCTATGACCACACTAGACATGTATGTGATGCAATGTTTTCTTTTGATTATGAATCAAAGTAGGTATAGTATTTAGTAAATATATACGATATATTTTTATACTATCACCTAAGAGAGACCAAGATAAAAGTTATCTAAATACCCTCAAATAAACTCTAAGCTGTAACGCGAGTAGTTAAGAACTTGCCGCGTGGTCCACCATCGTTATAGTCATAGGATTCGAATCACTTTAGACAGGTTTGTTGTGCTATCCACAAGGCCTGTTTAATTGGGAGGAGAAACTGTGGCTATGGCATTAGATGCCCATATGATTGGGGTAGAGGAACCATGTAGCTTTGTTGTGCTATCCACAAGGGCTACATGCAAATCTATGCTCGTCGGGTAACGATGGTTAGCTTAAACCAGAATTAGTAGTTTGTTGTGCTATCCACAAGGCCATTAAATCTCTGGGGACCGAAGCTATGATTAGATATTGCAAGTAGTTGCAAGTCCCATGAGTTGGGTGCTCTTTGATTGTATTACAGTTTGTTGTACTATCCACAAGGCTGTAGTGCAAGTCATTGAGATTCTGATCGCCACTAGGAAACTGTCGGTGTCTCCCGTTCGGTATAACTGGGGGTTATACAGTCCGTCGAAAATTAGTGGGAGTTAAACTTGAACAAAAGACCATGTCTTGTTTTAAATTTTAATAATTGAACATCTGCTAAATAGATTTTACTTATCTCCTGTAGGGAATTATGTCGTCGAATAACCCACTCCGCGGCATACTTGATGCCCTTTTGACTTACCTGATCTACTCAGATTGGCTTAGACACTTGAAGAATGTCTTCAAATCTGAGCAGATTGCCTACACCCTTGATGCTGATCATCCTGCTGAATCGGCATTAGATGCCTCTGAGACAGAAATGATCGCATATGATAAAAGATCGAAGGATAAAGGCAGAAGAGTAGTAAAGGGTGACTGCTTCTATTATAAGCAGTATGGTCATTGGAAGAGGAACTGTAAGGAGTTCCTTAACGATAAAGCTCATGGAAAGGTGAAGCTGTCTGAAGCTTCAGATATCTATATGATAGATATTAACTTGTCAGTTGGAGATTCCACATCTTGGGTATTAGATACCGGATGTGCTTCTCATATCTGCCATGATGTGCAGATGCTGACAAGTAAGCGCAAGCTGAGACAAGGTGAGGTGGAATTGAGGCTAGAAAACGGCGCAAAAGTTGCGGCAATTACTGTTGGGACGGCAAACCTCAGACTTCCATCAAGAGACGCCTTACTATTAGAAGATTGTTATTATGCTCCTAGCATAATAAAGAACATCATATAAGTGTCTTGTTTGGACAAGATAAGATATAGGTTGATTATTGAAAATAGAAGTTGTTCGATTTATTATGGTAATAATTCAATAGCTTCAGCATCTTTAGTCAACGGACTATATCTTTTGGATGTTTCTTATTACAATCTTCAAATTGATAATGCTCTTAAGAAGAGCAAGAATTGTGTGAACCAAGCCTATATGTGGTATTGTAGACTTGGGCACATTGGCAAAAGCAGGTTGCAAAAGTTGCACAAGCATGGTTACTTAACAACATTCGATTATGAATCGTTTGCAACATGTGAATTCTGCCTTATGGGAAAGATGGCAAGATCTCCATTTACTGGACATGGAGAACGAGCCAAGGACATTCTGTAACTAATACATTCGGATGTATGTGGTCCTATGTCCACCCAAGCCAAAGATGGCTACTCATACTTCATCACGTTCACCGATGACTTCTTAAGATTCGGCTATGTGTACTTAATGAAGTACAAGTCGTAAGCATTTGAGAAGTTCAAGGAGTTCAAGAATGAGGTAGAGAAGCAGTTAGGAAAGAGTATTAAAGCTCTTTGATCAGATCGAGGAGAAAAATACTTAAGTACTAATTTCACGCAATTCTTAAAGGATAATGGTATCCTTTCTCAGCTAACCCCTCCATGTACACCACAGTTGAATGGTGTAACGACCCGCCACCCTATAATCGGGGATCCGATTACTAAATGGGTACCGAATCATTAATTTGGAGCCAAACCAGGATCTAGATAAGTCTGGGAAATAAATAATAAACTAAGCTAAACATTCACATCACATTGAATTGAAAAGGAAGTGCAAGAATTAAAAGTTATTACAATGTGACTCGACACAGCAAATGATTACATACTCCAACTGAAAAGAAATAATTAAGCGTACAGGCCAGAAAATAAAATAACAACTACGTCGGGGCATACCCCGGAACAACGGCTGCTGGCGCACAACCCAAAGCAGCACTCTCCTCGCTAAGCCTGCCTGGAACCTTAACTTGAAAGCCGAAGGGGTGAGTCTCAACGAAAAGACTCAGTAGGGATCTTTTAATCCCCACTGCCCACTCATACACCCACAAGTGCAACAACACAGATATAAGTAGCATGAACAAGTAAAGCTGTAATCACTACTCCTAAATCTTGATATAAACTACATGCATTCGAAATGCAACATGCATAATTCTAAAACCATTCTACCAAGGAACCTACAACCAGCGTCTCGGCAAAACACGCCAACCGTACGGCCGAACGCGGAAAAACACCGACCCGCTGAGACCAAACAGTAACCCCTCGGATAGTACGCTAGCTACTCCGGCCAAACTGGCTCTAGGTGGTTTCTGCTTCCCCCAGCACGAGTGACACTCTACAGGTACCACTCCCACACCGGTACTAGCTAACCCCGGGGTACACCAGGTGACCCTCTCTCTAGGCGTCACCCCACCACTCCCACACCGGCGCTGTGTCCCTCCCACACAGACACAGGGTGGCAAGCGCTACAATTGTCATTCTAGGTCCACGGTCGCACGAAACACAACACGGTGCGATCGGATCACATAAAAATCCTTATCCTCGAGTACGATTTCAAACATGCTATAAACCAAACTATCTAACAGTGTGAAGATATGTTAATAACATGAATTAATGTGATTCTGTCTTGAATCGCGTCGCCCAAGGCCGATGCCATTCAAGCCTCCTAAACTGGTTCATGTGAAATATGGCCTCGGAAATGGTCTAAGATGCGTCGTCCATGCAAGTCGCCTTTTGAATGGCGTCACTGTCCCTGGACGCCATTCAGTTCCAGAGACAGAATCTGGTATTTGGACTAAATCGCGTCGCGGGTGGAAGCCGCCTTTCTGAAAGGTGTCGCCGTTCCCCGACGCCATTTAGCCCTCACAGACAAGTTCTTCCTCTGCCATCTCCCGGTCTACGGGGTGGGATTTCCTCCCCAAAATCGTGTAAAAACACGAAAAACATGGAGAATGGGGAGAAGAACCTAACTACCCATTTAAAACACCCAATTTTTCATCTCATGCATTTAGTATTTTCACCCCAAGAACACCCCTAAACATGCTCCAAAAGCGGGAAAACATAGTTTTTAAATGAAATATTACGGGGATCGTTACCCTACTGGTTACTCGGACTCCTTCTAGCTCCAAGCCGCCAACCCGTCTCACCCCACGCCGCCGCCGGTACCGCCATGGACGCCGTTACTCCACCGGGACGTCAGCCGCTGCCCGGAGAGAAAAACGCCGCGGAGGAGATGGTGGTGGTAATGGTGGGAGTTGGGAGGTTAATAGAGTGGAGGGAGAGGTGAAATGGAGGGAGGAAAACGAAGGAGGGGGAAAGGGGCCGCCGGTGCCGCCGGAGGAAGAGAGGAGAGAGGAGAGGAAGGAGGGAATGAGGGAAAGGAAGGAGGGTTCGTGGGGTCAACCAGAAGTTGGGTAAAACGCGTCGTGCACGCCCGACGTCTTTCATATGACAAGACCGGGCCGTACACTGACATGCCAGGGTCGTACTTTGAATGGCGTCGTCCATCCAAGACGCCATTCAGACGATATGACCGAAGTCGTACTCTCCCGACCCAAGGCCAGCCTACGTGGCGCCAACGTGGCACAGCCTAAAACGCGTCTACATTGCTGGACGCCGTTTAAACCGCGTCGAGCCTGGTTCGACGCGAAACAGAACAGAGTCTCAGCCCCATTAGGGACTAAACTACGGGATCCGACCTCGAAAACTGACCTGATAACCGGATCCGAAAACCTCAATCCTTACATTCTCCCCCCTTTAAAAGAATTTCGTCCATGAAATTGCATGCTACAATTAACGAGGTTGAAACATAAAGATACAAGCTCACAAGAGAACTTACGAGTAAAGGTAGGGAAACTGCTCTCGCATCTCATCCTTACGCTCCTAGGTCACCTCGCCTCCAGAGCGATACTGACAAATCACCTTAACCAGAGGTACAACCTTGTTCCGAAGGACCTGGTCTCTGCGATTCTCAATATATACTGGAAACTCTGAAAAGGACAAGTCCTCAGCAACTTCCAATTTTGAAAAATCTAAAACATGAGATGAATCCTGAACATATCTCCTCAGCAAGGAAATATGGAACACATCGTGCACCCTTGCAAGATTGGGCGGCAAGGCTAGCTGATACGCCGCTTCTCCAATTCGAGCAAGAATGGGAAAAGGTCTAATATATCGCGGACTCAGCTTACCTCGCTTCCCGAATCTCATCACACCTTTGGAAGGTGAGACTCGGAGAAACACGTGGTCCCTAACCTCAAACTCAAGCGGTCTCCTACGGATGTCTACATAACTCTTCTGTCTGCTCTGAGCTGTAATCAATTTCTGCTGTACCACTCTGGCAACCTCAGCATACTACTGTACCAACTCTGGTCCTGCTATCTGCCTCTCGCCAATCTCAGACCAATTTACAGGGGATCGACACGGTCGTCCGTACAATGCCTCATATGGCGCCATGCCGATACTAGAATGGTAACTGTTGTTGTAGGCAAAATCTACTGTAGACAAGTGCTGCTCCCAAGAACCTCCCTAGTCTAGGCAACATGCCCTGAGCATATCCTCCAGAGTCTGAATGGTCCTCTCCGACTGCCCATCAGTCTCGGGATGATAGGCCGAGCTGAAGGCTAACTGCGTGCCCAAGGCCTTCTGAAAAACTCTTCTAGAACCTAGAAGTAAATCTTGGATCCCGGTCTAACACGATGGATAAGGGCACCCCGTGCAGAGAGATGATCCGATCCACAAATAGCTAAGCCAACTTACTGATTGACCAGTCCTTCCTAATAGCCAGGAAGTGTGCCGACTTGGTCAATCGATCAACAATGACCCAGATCGTGTCCCTTCTGCCAGTAGATACAGGTAATCCCATCACAAAGTCCATAGTCACATGCTCCCATTTCCATTCCGGGATCGGCAAGGGCTGCAGCAACCCTCCGGGTCTCTGATGTTCTGCCTTAACCTGCTGACAAGTCAGGCACCTTGCTACATAGTCAGCTGTATCCTTCTTCATACCAGGCCACCAAAAGTGCCTCCTCAAACAATGGTACATCTTAGTCGTTCCTGGATGTACTGCATATCTAGAACGGTATGCCTCATCCAGGACACTCCTGCACACATCCTCCTCGGCCGGAACATAGAGTCTGCCTCTAAACCTGACTGTACCATCATCCCACAATTCCACCTCTGGTCTCTGGAGAATTTGCGGTAACTCTGTATCTGCCCTCTGAGCCTCAATTACGGCATTGTACACTGCTGGCCTCACAGTTAAGCTGGCCAACACGGCTCTATCAGCCTCTTGTGGAACCCTAAAGGAAGATTCCACAACCTGCTTAAATAACCTCCATTCTCTAACCAAGAGATATGACACAACCGTCTTCCGACTCAAGGCGTCTACCACCACATTTGCCTTGCCCGGATGATAAGACAGGTCGAGATCATAATCCTTGATAAATTCCATCCACCTGCGCTGCCTCAAGTTCAGATCCTTCTGCGTGAATACATACTTCAGGCTCTTGTGATCAGTAAAAACCTGAAATTTTTCTCCATACAAATAGTGCCTCTAGATCTTCAATGCAAATACCACAGCTGCCAACTCTAAGTCATGAGTGGGATAATTCTCCTCATGCTTCTTCAGCTGCCTAGAAGCATAGGCTACAACCTTACCATGTTGCATCAGAACTGTACCCAAACCTCGACGTGTTGCATCCGAATAAACCACAAATCCACTGGAACCTGATGGAAGCACCAGCACTGGAGCCGAAGTGAGGCGAGTCTTCAACTCAATGAAACTCCGCTCACACTCCTCGGTCCACACAAAACGAACTCCTTTACGAGTCAACCTCGACAAGGGGGCCGCTATTGAAGAAAAACCCTGGACAAACCGCCTGTAATAACCTGCTAGTCCCAAGAAGCTCCTGACCTCAGTTACTGTTGTTGGCTTGCTCCAATCTATCACTGCCTCAATCTTGGCTGGATCCACTGCAATGCCATCACCAGAAATGACATGCCCCAGGAAGTGCACCTTGTCTAGCCACAATTCACACTTGCTAAACTTGGCATAGAGTTGGTGCTCTCTCAGAACCTGTAATACCACCGGAAGATGTGTGGCATCCTCTTCCTCAGAAGAAGAGTATACCAAAATATCGTCTACAAATACCACCACAAACTGATCCATCACCGACCTCGGTGTAGTTTCCAGTATCTCTGAACCAGTTCCGCTGTTGTGCGACAATAATGGAGCCACTGCGCAAGCGAAAGAGCCTCGATCTCATCAGAAATCGAAGCATATTCTGATGCGCTTTCACATTATCAGAGATATTATATCCAGAGGAGATGTAGTAGTGGAAAGAGTTCCATCCGTCAACAATGTAGCAAATCCACTAACAAAGCCGTTGGCTCAAATTGTGTTTGAGCGTCACCTAGAGTCTATAGGCTTATTGTATAAAGGTGATTGGCTTTAGTCCAAGTGGGAGATTGTTAGGTTTAGGCGGCCTACAAGCCAATATGACTGTGTAAATCTCGTTCATTTATTAATATAATGACATAATATTCATTATGTGTAAATCGCATTAATTATCGTTTCATAATGAAGTCCGTGAATATGTGCTATAGTGATCAGATTATGATGAGATCATACTAATGACACTGATCACTTAAACACACATATTCTTAATCGTTCATAGTCGAAGGATATCCGAGAAGGACATCGGATATCCGGTTAGACTAGTACAGATTATTCCTGCTCATATGATGAGGGTGACTGATCTCATAAGTCACTTGTGTGGAGACGCTAAGGCGAATCTGTAGGTGCTCATTGGAGAATCCCGTTCGACGGGAAATCATCCGCGCGTTGCGGCGATCATTACGGCGACCGGCGGAGGTTTCATGGGCTGTGAAGAACGAGGAACGTGAGGATATCCGTCAAAAGGAGGATCGCGTGGACTTCTCTAGAGGTCGGGCACTTATGCGGCTTGCGGTGTCGCACTGACGGAACCGAACGGTTGCGGATTCGAATCCGCACACGGTGAGAATCGATTATCCGATAATCGTAGGTTTTAGTTTTTCGAAACAGGAACGGATCGCTATTTTAATATTTTATTTTCCGCTGCGCGTGAGATCCGGAGAAACCCGAGAACCCAACACTGAAGTCCCAATGGGTTGGTGGAGTTCCTTGCTCCCCAAATGTAGAAATGGAATGGGTGATTCCCTGTGGATAACCCTTTCATTTTGAAGGCATTAAGGGCACCCTTTGGGTGAGTGGTTGGATGCTCGGCACACCCCCCTTTATAGCCACCTCCATGGTTCATGGCTACATGTGATCCTTTAGGGAAATTGGTGGAATTCCTTGCTCCCCAAATGTAGAGATGCTTTGGATTACCCCTTGTAGGTTTTTCTTACATCTTGAAGGCATTAAAGGCACCCTTTGGGTGAGTGGTTGGATGCTCGGCACGTTGTAGCCATCCCTATGGTCCGTTAGCCATTACATATCCCTTTAAGGGAGTTGGTCCTTTGGGTTCCTTCATGCCATGATCCCTCATGAAGATCCTAAACCTTTGATTGGGTTTTCCTAATGAAAGGTTGAAATTCAACTTGGAATTATTATATTAAGCATTTTCAATGCTTTATAAAGTGATCCAAGAAGAATGGGATAAACATGAAGAAATCATGTCATTTGAAGAAATCCACAGAAGAACCACTCCTTGAAAAGGCCTCATGTAGCCATACTCAACTTTTGAGATTTCTCAGTGTTATCCTCCCCAAATTTGTGGTGATTCTTGGATCACTTCAAGTTGAAAGAGGTGTAAACCTGAAATTATGCTAAGATTTTGAGTTTGCGCACCTATAACCATGAAAATTCGATTGGGAATGGGGTACAATCTGTTTTTCTCCACTTTGGATTTCATATTCTAACTTTACTGGTTGAAACTAACCTTTTGAAGTACTTAAATGCAGCTTGAACTGTGCAGGAACTTAAAAAACCATTTTTAGACTTGAGTCTGCGCACCCATGCGCAGACTCAACCCAAAAACTGTCAAGTGATGGATTCATGGGCCAAGGACATTGGTTATGGCCCAAATGATTCAAAATAACTAAATTTAGATTATATTTAAATCAAAAAAGGTTAAAAAATGGACATTCTCCCTTTTAAATAAACACAAAACTTCAAAACATAAGTTGAGTCTGCACACCTTTTATAAGCTCATTTCAAATGAAAAAATCAACTAAATAATAAATCAAATTGCTCAAATCATTTGCAATCATATATCAAACACTCCATGTCATTTAAATAAACATCCATTTACAAAAAGGATCAAAATCCTTTCAAAATAAACAAAAATCACAAGTTCAGCTGAGTCTGCGCACCCCTTGCGCAGACTCAAACTCATTTTTTCTTGTCTCCTTGATCTTTGAAGCTCTCAAGCTCTTTGAAAGTCTTGGAATTCCCCTAAACCTCAGGAGGTTCCATCTCTTCAAAAATCTTGCTTAAATCCTCTTTAAACTTGAGTCTGCGCGTCAATCCCAAGGCCAAAACCTCATCTCTTGGCCCCCAAATCATGCCCGCAGTTCCAAATTTGTAAATCATCATCAAACAAAACATAAAATCAAGTTATCCTACCAAAAATTCAATAAAATAACTCACAAATAAAAAATCCACAATTTAGACTTGAGTTTGCGCATCCTGGCGCAGACTCAACCCTGAAATTCACAAAAAGTAAAAAATCAACTTCCCGATCACTAAAAGATGATATGAAACCCTCTAAAAATCAAGTTTATTCTTATCTATCAGGAAATCAAATAAAAACACTAAGTTGTTCTTGGAAAAATGCTAAAAAATGACTCAAAACAAACTTGTGACAAATGAGTCTGCGCTACCCTGCGCAGACTCAACCCTGAAATCCCAAAATTGGCCTTTTTGACCCTTAAATTCCCTCCAAATTAAACCCAAAAATTTACATATTTCATATAAGTCAAAAACCTAAATAAAAGCTTAAAACTCCTTTCACAAAAAATATAAAAAATGTTTAAACACTTTGATAAAACATTGAGTCTGCGCTCTATAGCGCAGACTCAACCTTAACTTCCTAAAATTTGGTATTTTGGCCACTAAATTCCTATCAAATCAAATTAAAATGTTAATAATAAACCCTATGTTTTCCACCAATCAAAACCCAAACAAAAATGATAACTTTTTCCTTGAAATTACCTAAAAAATTGAAAAAATAAGCTTGTGACAAATGAGTATGTGCTATCCTGTGCAGACTCAGCCCCTAATTGGTAAAATCCAATCTTTTCAACTTTAATTCCTTTAAAATTAAATAAAAAACTCCAAGATAAAACTCTACACTTCCTGTAAATAAAAAATCAAATAAAACTCAAATTTGCCCTTTTGCAAAACATAAAAATACCTAAAAGAAATCTCATTTGAATTGAATTTGCACATCTTGCTTATCCTTTAAAAACCTACAAGTTAAAAACATAAAAAACATAAGTCCCTAAAGCAGTTTTGCACTCAAATCAAATAAGAAAACTTAAAAAACACATTTCCATACCTTACAAATCAAATCCAAAGTCTCTTCACTTCAAAACACAATAAGAAATGTTTATTAGACTTCCTTGATAAAAAATGTCATCCACTTCAATCAAAACACCATAAAAAAGGTTTTCACTCTTCTCACAAATCAAAAAATCAAAATAAATACAAGCATTCTCATTGGTAACAAATGAGTCTGCGCATCCTTGCGCAGACTCAACTTCATGTTCACTTTCAAACTTAAAAAATTCAACAAATCTTCAATGCATCGACATAAATAAATCCAAAAAGACTAAAAAATGTCCCTCATCATCATCCATCAATAAAAATCAATAAATCAAGTCTTGCGTAGACTCAACTTTAAACTAAAAAATAAGTTTTCTTCTCAAATAAAAATTGAAATTCATTCATTTTTCGAATGCAATCTTGTATATCTTTTTTATATCATTTTAAAGGGTGTTATTCTATTCTTCCGACGATTAATCAAGGGTTTTCCTCTTAGGAGAATGTAATTAACGCTATTCCATTTATGGGTAGCGGGATCGGGTCAAAGAACTACGCAATCATCTGATTGAGTCAGGTAGAGCACACAAATAACAAATCTAAATCAAAAATCAAAAAATCAAGATCAAGTGCATTTTTTCCTAAAAAATGTACGACAATGTCCATATATATTTATAAGAAGTGATTTTGGAGTATTTGGCCTTCAAAGGGACTCTTCCGCAGCTCAGAATTGCTCTGGATGATCACAATGGGAAACCTTAGGAACATGATTATCTCGGACAAATCTTGCTTATCAGGAAACTCTTAAAATGCGTCGTTTAAGGGGGACGCCTTTTAGTTCATTAATGCGCCTAAACAGAAATAAATCCGGAAAGGGAAACCGAAAATATTTAGGAAACATGAAAGGCGTCGTGTATAGGCGACGTGCTTTAGATAAATTAGGAAATTAGTCAGAATTAGAAATAGTAAATCTAGGCGGATTAGGACTTAAAAGGCGTCGTGTAAGTGCGATGCTATTCAGCTTAATCATCTTAAATTTACAATTTTCAATTCCGAATTGATTTCTGCTAAGAATCCTAATGGCGTCATATATGAGCGACGTGATTTAACAAATTTTGAGAAACTCAATAAAAATAATTAATGATTAAACATCAGACTTTTCTGGGGCATTATCGTTGTGACATGAAATTTGCTCAATATGATGTAAAAATTAGCGTGTCTACACCAAAGTGGCCTCCGTTGATTGACGAGTTGTTTGAAGGGTCTAGGGCTATTTTTGATAAGATAATTTTGCTAAGTGAGGAGACAGGCGAAGGGGAGCTCGATGACCCTTATCAGCCTAGATTCACGACTGATCTTATCTAGAGGGGAACTTATCCCCGTCATGTTTTCACCCTCCATACATTGTTCCGCACTCTGCTCCTGACCCCGACTTGGTCGAGGGTCATCATTGAAGATATTCCTCGAGCTCCACCCATCATTATTACTCTGTCCCCTCAGGACCTAACTCCTCAGATTCCTCTTGACCATGAGAGGATCTATGATCTGATATGAGACATACTATTGTATGATCCCCCTAATCCTTTGGCCTTGGTGCCGTTACCTTCATCTTCTCATCCTCCTTCTTTACATATTCATTCATGTTCCATGATTAACACTCAAAATTTTCAAAAAAAAGGCCAATTCGGCAACTTCCTCCTCTCAAATCCTCGCTGAAGAAACATCATATTACTTGTCCGAATATACCCCATCGTGCGGGTCACTCGGGCAAGATTCTCTTCTAGATATGCTTTGCCCCTCCTCTCGGGAGGATTCACTTGTGTCACATCCTGTATCTTTTGATTTTTATCCTTCTTCGTCCTCACTAGGACAGGATAGTGAGTTTAGCGGTAGGCAATTTAATGAAATTAGGGAGTCTAGTGAAGTTAGTCAGGTTAGGAAGTCTAGAAAGTCTAAGGGTAGACAAGTTCCAAATAGATACCTTCAAGATCTAGCTTTAAGATGCCTTTCGTGTTCTTAGATTCTCCAGTTGTTAGAGAATCCCATTTACATGCCAGAAGGATGTGAAGTTGATGAGGTATGGGGTGTATGAATTGTTACATTAGAAAGACCTCATTACTGAAGATGAAGAAGTTGATGAGGACGCAGCTGAGGCGTACACCAGTGGAGTGAAGAGATTTGATGAACCCTCGGCTGCTGTAGAAGAGCCTACCAAAGAGATTAATCTAGGAACTGAAGACGAACTTAAGGTTGTCCTCGTCAGTAAAAATCTTTTTGAAGCAGATGAGGAGGCAGTGATTCAAGTTCTCAGAGACTATAAGGACACTTTCGCCTGGAGCTATGAAGATATGTCGGTATTAGATTATTGCTTAGTAGAACACCGATTAATATTGAAAGATGGAGCTAACCCAGTCAAACAAAAGTTGAGGCGATTTCACTCTCAAATGGCTTTGAAGATGAAGGAAGAGGTCGATAAGTTGTATAAAGTCAAATTTATTAGAGTTGTCCTCTATCCGCAATGGGTGGCAAATATAGTCCAGGTCATGATAAAGGATGGGAAGGTCAGGATTTGAATTGACTTCCGAGATTTGAATCGGGCATGTCCTAAAGACGACTTTCCACTGCTTCACATAGACGTACTCATGGACAACAAAGCTGGTTATGAAACACTGTCATTCATGGATGGATTCTTAGGGTATAATCAGATTTGCTTGGTTGAAGAGGACCAAGAGATGACTTCGTTCACTACATTTTGGGCACTTATTGTTATGTTGTCATGCCATTTGGATTGAAGAATGCTGGAGCCACTTACCAAAGGGCTATGATGGCCATATTCCATGACTTGTATGTGGATGATCTGTTAGTGAAATCCAAAACTAAGGCTGAGCATGCCAAGGTATTGGCGAGAGTTTTAGAAAGGTCAAGAGAATATCAATTGAAAATGAATTGCAAAAAGCGCGTATTTGGTGTATCATCAGGGATGTTGTTAGGATTCATCGTGAGCAAACGGGGCATTGAGATCGATCCCAATAGAGAAATGCCACCTTCCCGAAAGTTGAAAGAATTAAGAAGATTGATCGGGAGGTTGCAATTTATTAGCCGCTTTATGTCCCAGCACTCACAAAGGTGCAAGCCGTTTTACGAGCTTACTAAGCCGGGAGTCAAGTTTGATTGAGATGATAAGTGTCAGGATGCATTTGATGGATTGAAGACATACCTAGCAAGTCCTCCTGCCTTGAGACCACCATCTCCGTACAAACATTTGATTTTATACATTTCTGTCCTAGATGGCGCGGTGGGGGCTGTCTTAGCACAAGAAGATGAAGAAGGGAAAGAGAGGGCAACCTATTATCTCTTTAAACTCCTCAACCCCGTGGAACAGAGATACACAGCGATAGAGAGGACCTGTGCTGCATTGGTCTAGGTGGTTCAGAAGTTGAAACATTACTTTCTAGCTCATGAGGTCCATCTCATCGCTAGGATGAATCTAATCAAGTTCCTCCTTGAGAAATATGTTCTTACAGATTGATTAGCACGATGGCAAAACTTTCTATCTTAATTCGATATCATCTACATTCAGCAAAAGGCAATCGAAGGCTATGCCATCGGAGAACATCTTGTTTATCAACCTCTTCCTCGTTTTGATCCAGTCCGATCGAAGTTTCCGGATGAGGAACTGATGTCCATAGATAGAATCAAAGATGATATGTAGACTCTGCATTTTGACGGAGCTCTGAACTCTCATGGTAAGGGTATCAGCATTGTTCTACTATCACCCGAAGGTGTCACCATTCTACAAGCCTTTCAACTTGACTTTCTGTTCACCAACAACATAGCTGAATATGAGGCTCTTCTGGCCGGCCTCGAGACTGCTCTTCTCCATGGTGCCACCAAGCTCAGGATTGCGGGTGATAGTCAGCTAATCCTTCGCCAAGTGCTTACCAAATACTGAACTCTTGATCCTAAACTCAATCCTTATCAAGAACTTACTTCTACCTATGCTAAGCTTTTACTAGATTGATCTTTGTCTATGTTCCTCGGAATCAGAACATTCTAGCCGACGCTTTAGCTTCTCTCGCATCATTTCTGAATTTCCCGATCAACAAACAATCTGAATCTATCATTGTTTATAGGTGTCTTTCACCCGCCGTGAAAGACCCTTCATTCTTTAGAAATAAAGAGAAATTGCTGAAGAAGGTCAGAGATAGAGATATTGTAGAGAAACGAGAGATCATGCTATTAGAATTGCAAGAAGAGATGGAAGATGAAGAGAAACCATGGTATTTTGAGACTGTCAAATATTGTGAAGATCAGTCGTACCCTGAAGAGGCCACAACTGAGGAGAAAAGGGCTATAAGGAGAGTTGCTCAGAGATTCACTCTAGTTGGAGGAGCACTTTATAAATGAGGTTTTGACGGTGTTCTTCTGAGATGTTTGGACGAAGATAAGCTTTGGAAGGTTATGGAAGGAGCTCATGTTTGAATTTGTGGTGGCCATGTTAATGGACAAATGTTATCTAAAAAGATCCTTAGACAATGATTTTATTGGCCAACTATGGAAGAAGACTGTGTAAGGTATGTTCATAGGTATGCTAAGTGTCAACTTCATGCCAACAAGATCCATTCCCCCGCATCTTCACTCCATCATGTTTCCTCCCCATGGTCTTTCCCATGTGGGCTTTGGACATCATTGGACCTCTCGGTGATCTCAATTCCGGCATTAAGCAGAAATCCTTTATTCTTACGGCTACGGAATACTTCACCAAGTGGGCAGAAGCCGAAGCTTACGCGGAAATCAAAACGTCTAAAGTTTGCAAGTTCATCATGAAGAACATCATCACAAGGTTCGGGATCCCAAGCACCATCGTCATCGACAATGGACCACAATTCATATCACAAGAGCTGAAGGACCTCTGCAACAGGTATAAAATTGCATTGCATCATTCATTTCCATATTATCCGCAAGGCAATGGCCAAGTAGAGGCAACTAACAAGACTTTGATAAAAATTATCAAAAAAATGTGTAAATCTAACCTATATACCGGCTGGCCAGAGAAATAAATGGAGGCTTTGTGGGTATACCGAACTTCAATCCACATGCCCACTGGGTAGACTCCGTATTTCTTAACGTTCGGAATGGAGGTGGTAGTTCCATACAAAGTCCTCATCTTGTCCCTAAGAGTATAGTTGACCAAGGAGTTTTCCATTGATGAGCACCGCTCAGCGCTCCTGGCTCAATTGGAACTTTTAAACGAAAAAAGATGGTTAGCTGCCAATCATGCACGGGTATATCAGAACAGATTAACACGTTTTTATCAAAAGAAAGTTATTGAACGAAAATTCAAAGTTGGTGAAATAGTTGTTAAAAAAATCTTCGTAAAATCTGGTGGTCCGCGTTCCAAACTCCAACCCAACTGGGAGGGTCCTTATGTTATCTCGCATTCTTTTCCTAGTAACGCCTATCGCTTGGTTAATGCAGAAGGACAAGAATTAACTCATCCCTAGAATGGTTTGTATCTTAAGAAATACTATCCTTAGATATGTGTGTCGATCAGCATGGTGCAAATACTAGTGGAGTCTAAAAATTTGAAAACTCAAATTCCCTCGTTAGTCTTTGATAATCTAATCAAAACGCATTATTGCACACAAACACGTTTGGTTCGTGAGTAAACAAGAGATGCGAAACCCGAGGAATACCGAAAACTTGACTAATGGTGGGAAAGTACAACTCATTCAGTTTTAAACAAAACTTCTGTTTTTACTCTCGACCTACGATCTCGGAACGAAGCTTAGAATAGACTACTGAAAATATCCGCCATCTTAGTAGGAGGCCGTTATAAAAAAAGGGGGGAGATACACCCCAGCAAAAGAAAAGAAAAAAGGCAAAAAGCCAACAAAATCAAAAGGCAATTCAACATTACAAACATTACATAAAAAATGCCACATGATCAAAAAGAAAGGGAGCGCAAGGTCGATAAATACCCTGTGGAAGTGATAATGACCGAACCCCAACAGATAATAGGGTAAAGGAGGGACTTCTTTTTGGGTCTCCGGAACCCTCTTGTGGGCTTTCTAGACCAATTATTCCTTTCGTTCTAAAGAGGCGTACTCCAAACTTGATGGATGGCCTAGGTTGACTAAGGGTCAGGCTATCGAATGGGATCACGAACATAAATATAACTCGAGCACGATGAGTTTGGATTAGGTCATTGAAGAATGATTTGAGAATTAAGTTAACGAATAATTATACTCTTTTAATCCAAGTACCATGTTGGTCTTTAATTTATTTAGTTGATGTCTTATTTCAAAACCACAAAAAAAAATTGAATATTTCAAAACCACAAAAAAATGAATATTTCAAAACCACAAAAAAATTGAATATTTCAATTTTTTTTTGAATATTTCAAAACAAAAAAAAATTGAATATTTCAAAACCACAAATTTTTTTTTGAAAAAACTACAAAAGATTGAATATTTTAAAATCCTAAAAAAATTGGATATTTTGAAAATTGCAATAGCAAAACAAAAATATTTTAATTAGCATTTGTTTGTCACGTCATGTGTGTTGCATTCTTTCTATTTTTAGCGAGTATTTGCATGCTTGCATGTTGCATCTTGCTATTTATTCCCCTTTAATCATCTTTATTTGTCTTCATTAAATAGAGGCTTCGCCCCTTGACCCTTCTACCGAGGATAGGATCAAGTAGCCAGTTACTTAATTGGACAAGGGGTTAAACCTGAATAGATATTTAATTTGTTTGTTCAAGCCATGTGTATGTATGAAAAGTGAGGCAATAAAGAAAAGTACAAAGACAACTCAAGAAACTCCATTCATATATTAAAATGAGTTTGTATACAAGATGTAAGCCCACCTACAGGACTTCGAAACAAAAGAAAGATACAATATGATGGCAGCCCTCAAGGCTGACTCTCCCCTGCCCTCTCATTAAACTAACTATGGGCCTCATCTGGTCTGTCTAGCCTACGAGTCGGTGGTGGTGGTGGCTCCATCACACTCAGCCCTTCCTGGTTGGAAGATACTGCTATGCTTGCCGTGAAAGCACTCACCTGTCCTCGCTCCAATGCCCATTGCCATACACGCTAATAAAGAGCTTCGATGCTCTGGCGCTCGTGCTCCACAATTGATAGCTAGCCCTGAAGACTCTCCAACCGGGACCTGTCACGATCCCTCTCCTCCGTCAAGACCTCCAGCCGGATCTGGAGTCGTGCAAGCTCATGGGGGAGGTTGCTAGCAGAGAGCCTCGCCAACTGCTCCTCCAGCTCGGCGACGTGGGAAGCCTTGGCCTGAGACTCCTCAAGTCGGCTCTCGCCTTCTCGAGGGCTTGAATGAGCTCGTGAACCTGCAGCAGAAGACGTTGTCAACCATCTAATCAAGCAGATAGACTCATGTTGAAATAAAGAAAGCAAGTTGAAAACTCACCCGGGCAGCAGCATCATCCTCAGCCTGGGCAGCTCGGCAGATAGCGGAGGCTAGCTGACTCCGAAGGTCAGTGAGGGCAGCCTCATAAGTAGCAGAGGAAGAAGAGGCGCTGGCAGAGGATGAAGGAGGAGCCACGTGAGTATAAGCGGCACACTGTAACAAAGAGGAGATCGCTGTCAGTGTACAAGTGTAAGAACGATTTAATAATAAAAGGATGCATTCATAATTAATGTTTCATTCATGCATACTAGTTCATTCAGCTCCTTATGTACTTGCTCTAACTGGGCCTCTACATCTTGGAGGTGGCCCCAGAGGGTGATGATGGTGGCATCCCGTGCATCCTGCATATTCATACCATATCATGTCATAGATTCACAAATATAAGCAAGATAATTAATAAAATAAAAGAAGCATTCATGTCATGCATATGCATCATACTTACATCGAGAGGACGGAGTAGCTGAAGGTGGGCCGCATAGTGGGTCCGGTAGTGCTGAAGGTAAGCATCACTACTCATTGCCTGCGACTCTACCGGAACCCCGTACCGATGCCAGTCATCTCGCTGATCCGGGAATTTGGCGCTCTAGTTGGTGCGGGCCTGCTTGTCCCGCATAGTCCTCCCGATCCCCTCTGGGATCTCCTCCTCCACCCACTCCTGATGCAGCCCCAATGTCCGCATCACCAACTTCAGACGCAGGAGGGTAATTTCGTTCATACAATGCACCCCAATCTGGCGCTTGAATTAGCCCCGCCCATGCTCCACCCAGGGCTGTCCTGCATCGTCCATACCGAGGTACGGACGCCAGATAACCTGCATTCATATAGGTTAGCTGCATTGCATTTCATATAAAAACAATAATAAAAATCAATAAGTTAGATTATTATAAATATTTATACAAACTAACAATAAAAATCAATAAGTTAGCTTATTATAAATATTTATACAAACTAACATTTAAATCATCAATTGAATAGTCAATCAAGTATTTAACAAATGAATGATAATTTAATAAGTATCTAAAACGATTTAACAAAACAATCCATTAATAATTAAGCATCTGAACAACATTCTAATAAAACAAATAATCAAGCATTTAATAAATGAAACATGATAATGGCAAGAAAATAATTCTTAAACTTACTAGAAGCTCTGGGTAGTCGAGGAACTGACGGCTAAGGGCCGTTAGGGGGTGATGTTGTGGCGCCGTATCTACTACTGGACACCAACGCCGGGGAAGTGGGACTGCCGCCGGTTGCGTGGGTGGCCTCGCCCGGCCCAGGGGAAAATAGTAATAACTCCAGATCTGCATAAAAGGACATGTAGTTAGAATCACATGCATCATATCATGAGCATTTAATAAAACAAACAGGGGAAACGGCACGAAGCCGCTGATGGTGGTCTCTCAGTCTGGCGTAACCGTGGAGAGGTTGGTAAAGAGGTGAGCTAGAAGGGCTGTACCCTAGGCATACACGCCTAGTCGATCTAAATCTACAAGGAGACTCAGGAAACGACAGTGGATGTAGTCGCCTTTCGTCCCGAAGAGAAGCCTACGGAAGAAGAAGACTAAGAACCTCCTAAGGTCCCTATATGCTCTAGCCCTATCAGAGGGATCCTGGCAATATACTTCACTAGCTGCCTTGGCTAGTTCCGCTCTCAGCTTAGCCCGGGACTCATCAGTCTGCTGTCTAGGCTCGTCCAGTCCTAGGGATCTCTCTACTGCCGTCCTAAGGAGAGTCCAAGACTTTGGACCCTCTATCCCTGTCACATCCAACCCCAACAACTCTTGAGCTAGCCCACGGTAATCGGGATATATGATCCCGCTAACCGCTCGACCTTCTACCTAGAAGCCGGTAATCTAGCATACGTCCTCCAGACTGGGGATCATATGTCCCCAGGGCATCAGAAATGCCTTGCTCTCGGCATGCCACCTCTCCCTCAACACCTGCAATAACACTAAGTCGATCCAGAAGGGCTTGATCCCCAGTATCTCCCGGACGCCCATCTCCGCCAACCACGCCTTCTGGAAGTCGAGAAGACCACGGTACGCCGCTACCACCAGGTCCCATGATATCCTAGTCCTCATTGTCCCCTGCAATTGCCAAATAACTCATCAAATAACTCATCGAGGCATTAATAATCGATTTCTAAAAGAATTCTCAACATTTTTGAATGGTGTCTAGTCCCAGAGACGTGTTTCAAAATGGCGTCCCTGTCTCCAGACGCCTTTCACTACAGGTTCCCCGAACCTGTAGCCGAGCCCCTCCTTCCCCGCAATTGGAAATTTAACTATAAATAGGAGTGTTCTTAAAACTTACTGGGCATGGGCCGGCTTCCGCAGCCGGTGCCGCCTCCGCAGCACCCTCTTAAGCCGCGAGTGGGACTTCCTTGGCCTCCATGAAGGCCGCTACTTTTGCGAGCGCCTCCGCCTCGGCCGGCGCCGCTCCGGGTATTTCCTTACCTTCGGGTAATTCCACCACCTCGATGGCGGCAACTCGTCGGCGCTTCCCACCCAGTCGGCTCGGTCCTCCTTGTTCCATCGTGAAGGGAAACGAGTAGAAGAGAGAACTCGTGAGAGAGTGAGAGCTAGAGTGTGAAAGACAAAAGAAAAGAGAGAAGGAGATGGTCGGAAGTGGAGTAGATGGCCGGGGATCGCCGGAGAATGTCGGATTCGCCGGAAAAGGAAGGAGGGAGGTGAGAGAAGTGAGAGGAGGGAATGAGGAAGGAAGGGGCTCATGCATGCACAACCTTGTTTGAATTTGTTAAATCGCGTCTTGGGACAACGACGCCATTTGGTAGCGCACAAACTGAGGCGGCAACGAAAATTTTTTGAAATTTGTGAAACACGTCCCTAATGGGCGACGCTTTTAGATTTTACCGCCTCTTTTGTTCAGGACCGTACCACGGAAAAACTGGAAGGATCCTTATTCGCGTCTCGGAAGATAGACGCTATTCATATAGTTACCGCCATAAAATCTATGGAAAATATGAGAGGGAAAGAAAAAGACGTCTCGCTGACCAGACATGATTTTGGATTTCTTTGAAGATAAATTCTTATTTTGGAAATTGAATTATGCTGAAAAGTGTCTCTGAGTCGACGCTATTTGAACTAAATGAACCCGAACCTTGATATTTTGAGGAAAAGTCACAGTTTCACTCAAGGAAAATTACAGAAAGATTGTAAAGCAGTAAGGGATGATCTGTATTGTATTAAGGAATGATTATTCATTGAAAATAAAAATAAAAAATATATCAATTCTAGATAGAAGAGGAAGAGCTTTCGAGGACGAATTTTTATAAGCTCTTTTACATATGATTTTCATAGTTCTTTATTGGCTTCATTAGGAAGTTTAACACAACGGGTGAAGCCGATATTCCACAAAGTTGAGATGAGTTCTGTCGCCTCGAAATCTTCGTCAGTACCTAATGTCTGCTTCTTGATTAGAGAAAGAGAAGATATTTCTGGAAATTCATAGCGAGGCATACTATGTTGAGGATGACAGCGATGTGGATTATAGAGAACAAACTCGGTCGACCCGATCAGTCGGAGTTCGGTGCCAGGACCTGTTAGGTTTAGGTGGCCTACAAGCCAATCTGATTATGTAAATCTCGTTCATTTATTAATATAATGGCATAATATTCATTATCTATAAATCGCATTAATTATCGTTTCATAATGAAGTCCGTGAATATGTGCTATAGTGATCAGATTATGATGAGATCATACTAATGAGACTGATCACTTAAACACATATTCTTAATCGTTCCTAGTCGGAGGATATCTGAGAAGGACATCGGATCTCCGGTTAGACTAGTACAGATTACTCATGCTCATATGATGAGGGTGATTGATCTCATAAGTCACTTGTGTAGAGACACTAAGGCGAATCTGTAGGTGCTCATTGGAGAATGAGTTTACTGAACTGATCCGACTGAATCGCTGGATGATATTGTACCTCACTGTCAACCAGCTTGATTCTATTGTCACAGTTGCGTGGATGGTCCTCGGACCTGAGACACCAAGGACACCTTGTCGGTGGACTTCTGTGCTTTGACCTTGGTTTACGAATCTCTAGCCACAGGATTCTAAAACGCCAAGGATTGGGTACAGCGGAATACCGTCGAAGGAAATTGTGTGTCAATAAGGAATCATTCGCTTTCGGTACTTAGAGAGAGAATGCTCTAGGAAGGATGCGCGGAAGTCCCTGGCCAGGGCGGACGATAATATCGGGAAAGGAGTTTTCCGATATTTATCAGTGGCATCCAATCCAAGTGAGTCGATCGGTTAGGGTTTGACAGCACGCCATACTCTGAGCTGACTCGAGAGCATTGTACGAATGAAGGATTATATCCACGCGGTAACTGTCGGTGGAAAGGTTCCAAGAATGGGTTACTTAACCCCGATACCTTTCGGGTTCACGCGGTGTTGCTTGGCACCCAACGTGATCGGAGGCCCGGTCGAATTCTATGTGCGACATCAATTTGATTGATTAATTAATTAATAAAGGGTTGCTAATTGATTAATAAAGCCAGTGAGGAGTCGCTAGGCTTGTTGGGCCATTAACTGGACTGGTAATTGGGCCTAGAAGGTCACACGCAAATGATTCTCAAGGCGATGGATAAATAAGTGGGTTTTATATAAATCGGGGGGTTTTATGAAAAATCGCGCGGTTAGTATAAAACATAGCGAATGGGTTGAGCAGGCCAAGCTGCTGCCAACCCTAACCGCCCCTCCTCTGTTTCTCTCTCTCTCTGGCGTCCAGACAGATCTAGATCTGCTCCGCCGCTTCTCCGAATCCCGTTCGACGGGAAATCGTCCGCGCGTTGTGGCGATCGTTGCGGCGACCGGCAGAGGTTTCGTGGGCTGCGAAGAACGAGGAACGTGAGGATATCCATCGCGAGGAGGATCGCGTGGACTTCCCTAGAGGTCGGGCACTTGCACGGCTTGCGGTGTCGCACCGACGGAACCGAACGGTTGCGGATTCGAATCCGCACACGGTGAGAACAGATAATCCGATTATCGTGTTTTTAGATTTTTTTGAAACGGGAACGGATCTCCTTTTTTATTTTATTTTCTGCTGCACGTGAGATCCGGAGAAACCCGTGAAACCCAACAGTGGTATCAGAGCCAGGTTGCTCTGTTTCTCGTCCCGTTTCGGTCTCCGATTTAATATTTCCATGCGATATTCCATGCGTTCAAATTCGGTTACCTTGCTGGATCTTTGTTCTTATGATGAACACCATTAATAAGATTAATCTTGATTCTGCAATTTTTGAATTTTTTTTTTTTGGGTTTTTCGCGTTCTTTGTTGGACGAAGAACAGCGGGTTCCGGGCACACTTTGCGCCTGTGCTCGGGGATCCCCAATTGTTGGGGAGGGTTAGAACCCTGGGCCTCTCCATAGAACCAGCTCGGTGACTGTGGGCTTCATGAACGGCACCGGAGAACCCTCAACAGATGGCCGGAGGGAGCCCTTCTTTTTATCCCATGGTTTTGAAAATATAAACCTGAAAATTTTCAGATTTTCGGGAGAGAAAAAGGGATTGGGCTGATGCTTTAAAGGGTCCACCGGCGGCCCTGCCAGCGCCGGCAGGGTCGCCAGTGCTGGGGCGACGCCGGCCGGGCAGGCGGGGCTGGTTGCTGGGCGCCGGGCGGCCCTGTAAAACCCCATATCCCGCCGCCGGCCATGGACCTGCTATGTGCAGGTTTAGGGTTTCTTGGGGTTGCAGGGCGAGGAGGAGGGCTGGCGGGCCGCTCAGCCCGAACCTGGTTAGACCGGGCCGGCCTGGTTAGACCGGGCCCTAACCAGCTGAGGGAGCTGGTGCCCAGGTCTTAACCCTAGCTCAACCAGGGAGGGTGCTGGTTCGGACCCAGACCAAGCCCCGGCTCAGCAACCTAGCTGAGCCATCTTCACCACTTAACCCCACTTGCCCATTTAAATTAGAAATAAATTGGATTTTAATTTGAAATTCAAAATTTGTTTTGAGATAATTAAATTATTATTCAAATTTATTTAAATGGGCTTTTATTAATGATTTTGAATCATAATTAATAATTAGTTATTATCTAATTAAAGTTGACTATTATATTAAATGTTAAGCTAATAATTAAATTTAATTAACGAATTTAATTCTTAGATTAGTGATTAATAATTTTTAATCTAAATGTTAGATTATTAATTATTAATTATTCTAATTGTTAATTAGTTAGAGTTAGTTATTAATTTAAGTGTTAAGTTAATAATTAATTCTAAATGTCTAATTTAATTGTTAAATTAGTAATCATTAATTTTTAATCTAAGAGTTAGATTAACACCTCTTAGTTAATTAGAATTAATTGTTAATTTAAATGTTAAGTTAATAATTAAATAGAGGTAATTGCTAATTTAAGTGTTAAATTAGTAATTTATTAACTAGTCTAAGAGTTAGATTAATAATTAATAACTCATTAGAGTTAATTATTAACTTAAGTGTTAAATTAATGATTGATTTTAATTTACTGATCTAAAAGTTAGATCAGTAATTAATCATTAATAGTCTAATTGTTAGATTATTAATGGGGTTTAATCTAAGTGTTAGATTATTAGAATTGTTCAAATTTGCATGGAATAATCTGGAATTATTAATTTGGAGTGTGTACACATGTGATGTGTGTTTTTGATGCTTTTAAATTTGATTTGATTGCATGATTAATTTAATTAAAAGTGTTTTCGAAATTCAAATACCAATTTTGATTGGATTGTAGTTTTTGAAAGCCAAAATTATTTATTTTGAAAACTCTTTTATTTTAGCCATGTGATGCGCTATATCATGTGTGGATGTTTAAAACACACCTGTAGACACCGATTTTGGACCGGCCTTTTGGTCATGAACCCAACCCATCATTAGCCTGTCATCACCAAAATCCCCTCATTTCAGCCATCTAAGCCCACTACCAGCCAGGCCCATCAACCAAATCCCGACCCTTTTCACCTTTTCGTGGAAGGCCAGCCCCCTCGCCTTCCACCACCTTCGAAGGCCACCCTTTGCCTTCCACCACCTTCGAAGGCCACCCTTCGCCTTCCACCACTCTCGAAGGCCAGCCATCTTGCCTTCCACCCTTTTTGACCCTCCTTTCACCTTTTCGTGGAAGGCCAGCCCCCTTGCCTTCCACCACCTTCGAAGGCCACCCCCCGCCTTCTACCCCCTTCGAAGGCCAGCTACCTCGCCTTCCACCGTTTTAGCCACCTTTTTCACTTTTTACCACCTTTTCGTGGAAGGCCAGCTCCCTTGCCTTCCACCACCTTCGAAGACCACCCCTTGCCTTCCACCACCTTCGAAGGCCACCCCTCGCCTTCCACCCCCTTCAAAGGCCAGTTGGGCCGCCTTCCACCACAAGAATGGAAGGCATGTCACCTGGCCGTCCATTCCTTAACCACCCCCTTGACTCCGTCTTCCCCACGATCTCCTCCACTCATCGCCCTCGTTCCCCACTACTCCGACCACTCCCCACTCCGGCGACTGCCGCGACCACTACCTCCGACCCTTGACCACTCCCCATTGGTTGAAGGGTGATTTACGGGGATTTAGACCCCTGTTTTCCTCCTTTTTTCCTCCGCCTATTTAAACCCCCCCACATCCTCTCGAGCAGGGGGTTAAGGACTTCGGAAGAAGAAAGACTGGAGGTTGGAGGACTTCGGGGTTAAGGAGGATTCCAAGAGGAAGGGACCTTCTGGTGAGAAGCTCGAGGATACTCCAAGGAGGAAGGCTCAGGCTACATTTGGAAACCGGCTTGCCTCTCTAACTTCTCTCGTTTACTTTTTTTATTCATTCCATTGCATTAGTAATACCACTCCACTCTCCACACACGTAACTCCTCTTCATTTGCATGCATACACGTAGGATGACTTAGTGATCCTTACCCCCACAGAGGTTCTAAAAAACGGGAGGTGGGTGGCCATAACATATGGTCACCTTCCCTCCCCACCACCCATCCGGTGCGTTTCCCACTGATTATAATTAGTTTTTTACATCTTTATGAGTAGATCCTGCACCAAATATTCCTAATCGGGTTATTATGTATTTTGTTCATTATTTTCAGGGGATCCTTACCACCTTCACGTGTGCAGAGTACCGGGCTCTCCTCCTCTGGCCGGCCGGAGGAAGGGAAGGAGGAACCAACATCTCCCGCTCCCACAGAACGCGATCACATCCTCACCATCCTGCGGAGCACAGGGACCGAGAGGTAATGCTCCTGGCGATCACACTTTATTTCTAACCCCCTTTAAATCGCCACAGTGCTAAGACGAACGGAGAGGAACCCCCATCCGAAGCTCGCACCCGCGGCGGGGGACGTTCCGGACGCCTACAGCCCTCTGGCGATCACGGTGGGACCTCTGTAGCCCGCTGCACGCGTCGCGTTCAAAGGAAAAAAAGGTAAGGATCCTGAACTCAATAATCACTGGACGGCCGGACCCCGGCCGTCGAGCCCCTTGGACGGCCATCACCCGGCCGCCGGACCTGCTGGACGGCCAGACCGTGGCCGTCGGCTCTCTTGAGCGGCTACACTCTCCAACCCCTCTGGACGGCCGGACCCCTGCCGTCGAGCTCCTTGGACGGCCACCGTTTGGCCGTCTACAGTTCCAGCGGACGGCCAGCGCCTGGCCGTCCGACCCACTGGACGGCCAGACCCTGGCCGTCGACTCCCTCTTGGACGGCTGCCACCTGGCCGTCCGTGCCCTTTGACGGCTAGCCCTTAGCCGCCGACATCCCGTCGGTTTCCTTTTCTTTTCTGTTATTTCTGTTCACGCATGTTTTGCTGCTGCTTGTTTTGTTGAATTGTTGAATGCTCTGACTTCCTGTTTGATTAACTGTCTGGTTTTTTTGGGGTGTTCTCCGCGGGGGTTTTAAGGAAGAGCCGGCATCACATCTTTTAGTCACCTCTCCCGCAGGATCTGAGTCTCCACCTGAGGATTCCCACTCGGGTGCGACTAGTCTTATTATGTTGGGAACCTCCGTCAGTCTCCGCGAGCCAGGGATTCCCACTTGGCCGCCGAGCAAGTTGTACCCGAAACCACCCTGTAGGAACCTTTGGGTTTGTGTGAGAAATCAGTGAATTGTCTCAAGTTTGAAGATACTTAATTGAATCCCGGTACAACAAATTTTGAAAAAAGTGAAGGGTCGTTAAGGGTTAAACTTGTTTTGTTAGAAACCAACTTCCATAAAACGTTGGCAAACATTTCAAGTGAAACCTAAAATCAGTTAGGGTCTGTATTTCATAATGAACCGAATGTATGTCAATGCTGTATATGATGATATGGACCAGTTCGGTGATAATGTTAGTCACAACCCTTTGTTTGAGATTGAAGAGGATCCACAACAGACCTTCATAGGGATGCTCCAAGCATCCAGAGAAGGCCCTCAGAGGAAGGATTCCGACGAATCTTCTACTTCGCAAGGAGAGGATGAGCCAGTGATCTCCAGTAGGACATTCCAAAACCCCGGAGAAGATCCGGAACTCATTGCCGTCCTATCACGCTATACTCCGGATCAACTCATCCAGTTGGTTTCTCGTGGCAAGATTCAGGATGCCACTCCTCGGAAAACCCAATTCCAAGGATCTTCTAGCAGACCCCAGCCGAGTCAAGCCATGCCCACTCATACGATCCCTTTTAATCCCATCAATCAGGTTACACCTCCCAAGCAGGAGGAGTTCGTTTATAAAAATGAGGTCGAGAATTGTGTACGGCGACTCATGGCCGAGAACCTCAACCTCAGGCAGCCATATTCTCTCTCGAGCTACTGCAAGCTCCCCCCATCTTATTTTCCACAGGGGTTTAAGGTACCTAAGTACAGAAAATACGATGGTGCCACTGACCCCCATCATCATTTGTCTGGGTTTCTCATGGATTCCCATCAGTGGCTCTTCGATAGAGTCCTCCTGGTCCACCTTTTCCAAAAGTCCCTCGAGGGAGAGGCCTTAAGGTGGTTCTCTTCTCTACCAGCTACTGACCTGATCAACTTTGACATGGTCTCTGAGAGGTTTATTACCCACTTCAACCACATGGCAGCCTTGCCCCCCACCTTGTTCGATCTAGTAATGGAGAAAATGAAGTCTGATGAAGACTTCACTCATTTCGCTAACAGGTGGAGAGCCATGGCTTCTAGAGCGGAGGTCGTCATTCCTGAAGCACAAGCAGTCACCATGCTTGTTAACAATGCTACTCCCCAGCTTCGAGCAATCCTTATGCTCAGTGAACTTCAGATGTTCGCTCAGCTATACAACAGAGCTAGGGTAATTCAATCTCAAATCCAAGACTCCACTCTGCCTTCATTATTTGAAAATAGAAGCAGGAATAAGAAAACCACATCAGCTCCTACCACAGAAGGAGTCACTATCAATGAACAGGTCAGCATGCTGGCACCACCAACCAGGGTTACCAGTTCTCATCCCAAGTCTGATACTCAGCCCAATCAGAAGCAATACTCAGCCGTCCCTCCCCCGACTAACTACAGTCGTCCTATGGCTAAGCGGGCCTCATATCCACCTCTGCCGGAATCACTGGCAGATATCTTTTATGCTTTAATGGCCTGCAACGCCATTCAACTTCCGCCTCAAAAAGAAGGTGTCCCGCGCAATACGGACACCTCCAGGTATTGCCCTTACCATAGGATCACGGGACACACCATATATAATTACTTCACCTTCAGGGATTGGGTGTATGACTTGAATGATGAAGGACGGATAAATTGGGAAGACATGAGGAAAGCCATTGAGGCTCTGAAGGCTAGGAAAGAACTGGGAATTGTGAAGGACCCATTACCCTCTCATCAGGTAAGCCAAGATCCCTCCGGCTCTCAAGGAAAGGTCAACACATTGATCAAGGACTTGGAGCCCGTAATAGTCCGCAGGGAGCAATACTGGGAGTACGAAGGGTCCGGGATAAGACACCAAGATCCCACTTGGTCGTGCGAAGCTAAAGGGGCTACCCCAGAGGTCTCCACGTTTTCCCCTAATCAGCCTTTGGTCCTAATCCGGCCCAAAGAGCGATCGGTAACCCTCAAGCCGGTCTCCCTCATTCAGATCCCTCCAATCACAGCCGAGGGGCCCACCTTATCTGTCTTTTGTCCAAGCAAGAGCCAGGGTTCAATGATCAACTTCAATCCCATTAGGTCACCATTGAAAACAGACCCAATCTCAGTAGGGGTAACGCTCAGGAATCGCATCATTCCCCCGAGCCAGCCTCTAGATTCTCAAGATAACTCATTCCCTGCCAAAGAGAATGCCCAGTCTGAGTATGACATACTCCAGCATCTGGAGAAGACCCCCGCTAAGATCTCCATCCTTGAACTTATCCGCAGGTCTCCCACACACAGGGAGACGTTGTTCAATTTCTTACAACAAATCACAGTTAATGAAGATCTCCCTAGTGGCGGGGTCACTAATGCCATACTCTCAGTTACTCAGACTCCTATGATCTCTTTCCCCGAAAAGGATCTGGCTCCCCCTGAGTGCCGATCCCTCCCTCTGTGCTTAACCGCCATCCTTAATGGCCATTCAGTAGATTCCATTCTATTGGATACCGGTGCCTCCATCAATGTCTGTCCCCTTAAGACCCTCAAAAGGATAGGGATAGACCCAGAGAAGGTCGAGTCAACCTCTATGATGGTCTCAGCTTATGACAATTCCCAGAGACCAGCAGACGGGAAGATCTTCCTCCAACTAGAAATCGGCCCGGTATCCATGACCTCGGAATTCTACATTCTGGACGTTAAGCCAATCTACAATGCCATTCTAGGGAGACCATGGATGGACCAAACCTTGGGAGTCCCATCCACCAATCATAAGTGCTATAAGTTCCCGTATAACGGGAAGATTGTGAAGGTTAAAAGCACTCCCTACATCGAGTCATTGGACTCGGTGACAGTAGAGCAAATCCCATCCATGATAGCTTCCAGGAAAGGCAAAGAGCCTGTCCTTTCATCAGTGAATTCCCACTTGAGGCCTAGGTCGGGTATAGGTTGGCAACTCATGGGTAAGATGGGATATAGCTCAGGCTCTGGGTTAGGGAAAGAAGAACAAGGAATCCGTGACCCCATCTCAGAGAGCCCTGCCACTGGGGGATGTGGCCTGGGATATAAGTTTGCTGAACCACCAAAAGAAATGAAGGGATGGTCCCTCATGAATCATTTTGTAAGAAAGAAGCAGGAATTACCCAGGATAGAGGAAGAAGTGCAAGAGTGTTATGAAGATGATCAAGAGGAGGACTTTGGCATATCCTCCTTGTTCTGTGAATCAGCCAGACCAACGGAAGGGCTTTTCTTGGACAGGGATGAACCAGCCCCAGCTACGTTCATTCCTCTCTTGTTCCACCCGCCTACTGTCCTGATGCTCTCAGCTCCGACCAACGCTAGCTCTTCGGAGTGTTCCATGCTACATGCGTTCGGTCACGAAAAAAAAAGTCCAATTCCCATCCCGCTGGAGGAGAAATTACTTTCGAGGAGCCTGTGCGGTGGGGGAGCCCTGCCGTCATGGAATCTTTGTCCCAAGGGTCTACTCTTGTCCCATCCAGGACATAACTGACTCGTTCTCCAAACCATGTACATAGTAGTTTAGGAATTAGGTTAGCTTCCTCCATGTCTAGAAATTGTAGGACTAGGCAAGTCCCTTTGTTCTTAGTTCAGGAGTTAGCAAGTAGGTGCAGAGATTGGAAAAAATTGGATAAGTATCTTCAGACTGGGGTCATCTCCGAACCACTGGAGGTAATGGCAGAAAAGTCTTGCAGTGATGGTTTAGGTGTGTTTGAGCTTAGTGAAGAGGAAGAGGTGGATGACTTGGTCGAACCACTTGTGAGTGGGGCGAGACGGTTTGATGAACCTTCATCAGCTATCGACGAACCCACTAAAGAAGTCAACCTCGGAACAAAGGAGGATCCGAAGATAGTGCTAATCAGTGCCCGCTTGAGTCCAGAAGAAGAAGGGTCCATAATAGCCGTGCTCCAAGAGCACCGTGATGGGTTTGCTTGGTCGTACGAGGACATGTCTGGATTAAGCACAGAACTGGTGGAACATCGGCTAATCCTCAAATCCGATGCCAAACCCGTAAAACAAAAGTTGAGACGGCTACAACCGGAATTAGCACTTAAAGTAAAAGAAGAGGTTGACAAACTGCACAAGGCCAAGTTCATCCGGGTAGTGCTCTACCCTAAGTGGGTAGCTAATATCGTCCATGTGGCAAAAAAAGATGGAAAGGTTAGAGTTTGCATAGACTTTCGCAATCTCAACCAAGCTTGCCCAAAGAATGATTTCCCACTACCTCATATAGACTTGCTGGTTGATAATACGGATGGATTCGAGATGTTATCCTTCATGGATGGTTTTTCGGGGTATAACCAGATCAGACTAGATGAGGAAGATCAGGAGAAAACATCCTTCATAACCCCATGGGGAACTTATTGCTACATGGTCATGCCATTTGGACTTAAGAATGCTGGAGCCACCTACCAAAGGGCTATTATGGCAATCTTTCATGACATGATTCACATTGATATGGAGGTCTATGTAGATGATATCTTGGTGAAATCCAAAACTAGGAAGGAGCACGCTCAAATCCTTAGGGCTGTAATGCAGAGATCGAAGGAACACCAGTTAAAAATGAACCCAAAGAAGTGCGTATTTGGTGTTTCTTCAGGGAAATTGCTAGGATTCATGGTGAGTAGAAGAGGGATTGAGGTCGATCCAGACAAAGTGAAGGCAATAGTGGAAATGCCCCCGCCTAAGAATGTCAGGGACATAAAGGGTCTCATCGGCTGTCTGCAATTCATCAGACGGTTCATATCTCAACACTCTGTGAGATGCAAACCCTTTTACGACCTATTGAAAGGAGGGGCAAAGTTCATTTGGAGTGATAAGTGTCAAAAGGCCTTCGATGAATTGAAGAGTTACCTCCTCAACCCTCCAGTCCTTATGGCTCCTATCCCGGGGCGGCCTCTACTGCTATACGTCTCCACCACTGAAGAATCAGCTAGTGCAGTATTGGCCCAATTAGACGACGAGAAGAAGGAAAGAGCAGTGTACTATCTGTCCAAACTTTTCAATGATGCCGAAAAGCGATACACTGCCTTGGAAAGGACATGCGCGGCCGTCGTCTGGGTAGTGCAGAAACTGAAGCACTACTTCCTCGCCCACGAGGTCAAACTTCTAGCAAGAATGGACCCAATCAAATATTTGCTAGAGCGTCCAGTTGTAACAGATAGGCTGGTGCGATGGCAGACCTTCTTGAATCAATTTGACATCACCTATGTGAATCAGAAGGCTGTGAAAGGGCAAGCAATTGCCGAGCACCTAGCCCATCACCCATTGCCCACATTTTCACCTGTCGACGAAGAATTCCCGGATGAGGAGTTGGGATCAATAGTGGATAATACTCCATCCTGGGTCCTTCATTTCGACGGGGCACTTAATTCTCAAGGTAGTGGGATAGGAGTGGTCCTCATATCTCCAGAAGGGGTAAGTATTCCGCATGCTTGCCAACTCTCCTTCACAGTAACCAATAATGTTGCTGAATATGAGGCTCTCCTAGCTGACTTAAAATTGGCGCTGGTTCTTAATGTCTTAGAATTGAGGATAATTGGAGACTCTCAACTAATCCTCCGCCAAACCGTGGGCAAATACCAAACCCGGGATTCAAAACTGAAGCCATATCAGGAATTAGTGAAGTCACTCACTAGGCATTTCAGAAGGATCACCTACGTGCATGTGCCTAGATCTCAGAATATCCTAGCAGATGCTCTGGCCTCTCTATCTTCAGCTTTAGAGATTCATGCCACCAAAGGTTCAGTCACCATCACCCTGCACAAGCAAGATTTACCTTCCTTCCGGGACCCCTGGTTCCAGCAATTTCTCCATCCATCCGAGCATATCTCTGCTATCACAGATGAACTCACCCCAGATTGGGATGATGGGAATCCGTGGTATTTTGACATCATGAATTATCTCCGCGGTGGGTCATTCCCATCTTATGCCTCATCTTCTGATCGTAAGGCTATCCGTCGTGCATCTCAGCGATACCTTATCTTAGGCGGTCGCCTTTTCAGGAGATCCTTTAGCGGAGTACTTCTTCGGTGTCTAGATGATACCGAAATTCATCATGTCATAGAGGCAGCCCATGCCAGTGATTGCGGCGGTCATGTCTATGGTCGTGCCTTAGCCCAGAAACTCCTCATGTCCTATTATTGGCCTTTAATGGAGGCCGATTGTTCCATATTCGTTCAAAGGTGCCTAAAATGCCAGTTACATGCTAACAAGGTTCATGCACCTTCTTCATCTCTCAAATCCGTCGTTTCCCCGTGGCCTTCGCCATGTGGGCATTCGACGTTATAGGACCTCTGGAAGATCGATCAGGTGAAACAAAAAGGAAATCATTCATCCTAACCGCCACTGAATATTTCACTAAATGGGCCGAAGCGGAATCATTTGCAGAAATCAAAGCATCCACGGTGATGAAGTTCATCAAGCGCAACATCCTCGCCAGGTTCGGGACACCGCGTGACCTCATCACCGACAATGGACCCCAATTTATCTCCCAAGAGCTCCAGGACATGTGCAGTAAGTATGGCATCAATTTGCATCATTCTTCGCCTTACTATCCACAAGGAAATGGTCAGGCTGAAGCCACTAATAAAACCCTCATTCGAATCATTAAAAGAACTTGCAGATCACATAATTATTCAGACTGGCCTGATCGCCTAGTAGAAGCTCTTTGGGCGTACCGCACTTCCATCCGAACCCCTACTGGACAAACACCTTATTTATGAGATTCTCTTCCCTTCTCTAAGAGTGCAGTTGGACAATGGAATTAGTGACGCCGAGCGTCGTAACGCCATGTTAACCCAACTGGAACTGTTAGACGAAAAAAGGATGATGGCGGCAAATCACGCCCAGGTTTACAGAAATGGGATTGCAAGATTCTATGCAAAAAAGGTTCTTGAAAGAAAGTTTGGAATTGGGGAAATGGTACTTAAAAGAAAAATGATCAAAATTCCTGGTCCCAAGAGCAAATTGCAAGAAAATTGGGAAGGTCCATTTGTAATCAAGGAGGCATACTCAGGTAATGCTTACCGCTTAATCAATGAGAAAGGAGAGGAGTTGCCCCACCCATGGAACGGGGTATATCTGAAGAAGTTTTATCCATAAAAAACACAAAAAAATCAAAAAATCAAAAATCTCAAAAAATCAAATATCCAAAAAAACCATCAAAACTATTTGTAAATATGTACATACTCCTATGAAAAAATGACAAAAAAATAAATAAATAAAAAAACACAAAATCCAACTATCTGGTGACTGCCACGTAACCCCTGTTTAGGTCTAGCTGCATGATAGATTGGGATAACATTAGGACTTGGCTAAGATTTTGGTCCACTAGAACCTTGGATGTGTCTACTTTACTTTCATACGGATCCCTATGCTCATCATGAGATGCACACACCTGCACGTTTTTCAAAGAGAACCTGTTTAAAATGAGTTCCAAGTCTTTAGTACACTGTCACAATGTAACCTTTCCTCTTCGTCTCTCGACCGATCAGGACAGTTGACGCCCTTAAACGGTCGAGCTCAGCAAACTGCGGTTCCTCAACAACCCGATAGATGTAACCCCTCCAAAAAAACAAAAAAAAAGGGCCCAAAATTGAAATGTAAAGGGCCAGAGCACGTGAAGAGGGCAGTGTCCCCGCAGGCGGAATATCAAATAAACCAAAAATGTCAAGAGCAGAAAAGAAATACACAAAAGAAAAAAAAAAAAAAGGGGGTTCAAGTAATCATGAAAAAAGCCTGGTCGTGACCGTGCCTGGCCATGAAATCTACCAAATGCCTGAAAAGCCAAAATAGGGGAATCTAGGAGGTCAAAAGGGGTCCGTTTTTGTCACAGCTCGCCCTTTTAACGGTTTTGTTGATCCTCCTGTGAGGTTTGTCTCCACAATTTCTTCACTTTTCTCCCCCTAGGTTCAGCACGAGATAGCTATCTAAAGACTGAACATCATTTTAAAATGGTTCACTTTCGAAAAATCGTCACATGCTCACATGATCACAGGAGTCCAAAATGGGTGAAGAGTAATGTCGATATTTATGGTGAACTAATTTCTTAACCATAATCTCAATGTGTACTCTCGAAAACTTCGGGCTTAGGTCAATGCATGCGCGTCACCAATCGGTGCGACGGCGTCTGATTCCGGGTCAGCGTCGCGCGGTTGACCGTTAGGGTTCCAAGGTGTTCCATCATATACCTTCTAGATTGTGAGGAAAGAGACCCGGGTCGGGCAAACTTTTTACTCGAAAACTTTTTGGGCAAACTTGATGGTCGGAAGCAGCTGGGAGCCTAAGCATGGCATGACGGTATTGTCATCAGTATGAGTCTTAACCGGTCAAGGTTAGTTTGAGGAGTCTAGAGGCCCAAATCAATCTAGATGTGAGCTTAGGATACCTGGGAAGTTGAGTGTGCATTTCCCTTTCATCATTCGACTAGGCTGACTCTGGGCAGTCACCAGGTAGACGGAATTAAAAAAAAAAATGTTTTCTCACGCATCTCATTTTGTTAATATCATTTGCATTTGCATGACGCATTAATATTCTTCCATTTGTCTGGTTAGTAGGACACGGCCCCTTGACCCTATGTGAAGGCTAGGGAAAAGGTAGTTGCTCTTTTTTGGGCAAGGGGCCGAAAAACAGATACTACTAACAGTTTCCCCTGATGTTGTGCATGCAGGAATCACAGGTACGAACAGAAAGCAGAACAAAAAGTGCCCATGTAAATAAGAGAAATATGCAAGCATAACATCATAATCATACATCATCACGACACAGGGGCATACCCCTGTGTTGGTACCCTCTCAATCCTTCCTCCCTCCCTCCGCATCATCATCTCTCCTATCCCGAGAGGGGTGCCTCATCTGGCTCTCGGCGTCCTCCTCACGAGCACGACGATGTCCGGAAGCTGGACGCATAGACCCCGATGAGCCCGTGGGTCGCAATGCTCTCCACGCATCCTCAGCTAGCAGGGAGTCGAGGTCTCTGAAGACGGAACTCCCAGCAGGGGCCTGGCCAGCTGATGGGGCAGGAATGGGGGGACGAGCTCCTGGACTCTGAGTGCCGGATCTCATGGCTCGTTCTCGCCCCTTCTTCATCACCCGGTCCCATAAGGTTCGATACTTGAAATCAATCTCCCGCACCTCTGTCTGCGACCTCGCCAGCTCCTCCTGTAGGCCAGCCATCTTACCCTCCCAGTACACGTCTGGGTGGGATCCCTCGCTCGTCCTCGCCGTCCGTTCCTCCAAAACCTGATCCCTCAACTGCTGATTGAGGTTCTCCAACTCCTGCGCCCTCGCCAAAGCGGCTTCCAATTCCTAGCGCTGCAAAAGAAATTCAAGGTCAGACATGTTCAATCATTAGAACACAAATGCAGAACAAGTCTCACCTGCTGTGCCAAATCGGCCTCTTGGGCCTCTGCCCGGCGGAGAGCATCCTGCAATCTCGTCTCACAATCAACTGGGGCAGCTGACCCCTGGGATGATGAGCCCGCACATAGATCCCCTCGCAGCCCATGGCGGATTAGCGCCTCTCTCTGCGTCACAAAGGTTTTTTTTCACAAAGATAAGGTGGACAATGTTGCATCCTAACTCAAAATTCAGACTTCTTACCAATTCTCCAATCTGGGTAAGCAGATCGCTCGTCTGCAAAACCAGAAGCTCATTCTGACTCTTTAAGATCTCGATAGCTTCAGTCTCAGGCATCTGTTACAAGAATATCACTAAGATTAGTCCAGGGAGAATTTAAGTGCAAGAAACTGAAGGGTTAAAGTGACATACCCGCCGTGTATCCAGAAACATGCGGTTTGAGTACCGCCGGGAATAATCCCCCAAATACTTGAAGCTGTTCCGCAGAGATTTATCCTCCTGCAGGGCATCCCCGGTGCGGTGCCATATGGCAATCTCAGCCTGCCTCACTACTCGCCAATCTTGACCAATAGCAGAAGATCGGCGGCGACCTCGGTTCATATCAGGATAACTTGGGTAAACGAGTAGAGGCTGATGCCACCCCCATGTGCGGTATGCCATCCGGACGAAGAGGCCGTCACAAATGTTCACGCACATCAGGGGCACCTCCCGCCGGAACTGAGAAAGGCTCTGGGACACCCACGGATGATCGGCCAGGTCCTCCTCTGCATATGGCATCCACACCACCTGAATGGAACAAAGAATTAGGCCTAATCATTTGTTCAGGTGCACATATATTTCAAGTCACTCACGGTACGCCACTGGACGATAGTCCCGGGTCACCTCCCACCGTGCCATCAAAGGGGTCCATCCCTCACGATCCGCTGAGACATTCCCACGGTCAATGGGAAAGCGGGTGTAACCCCAGATCTGCAAGAGATAATACAGTCAGTACCAATCAACAAAAGGAATGAAGAACCACAGCTAAGAAGATTACCTGGAGAAAAGGGGTGAACCCACCCAAGTTGCCAAAGCCCTGGCGGTAGCTCACCAGGTGGGAGAGAAGATGACCTAGCATGGCAGCTCCCCACGCCATCTTCTTCGCCGCCTGAAGGTCCTCCAGTAGTGGCAAATACTTCAGATTAACTCTATCTGAAGCTGTGGCAAACAGCAGCCTCCCAAAGAAGAACAGAAGGAAGATCCGCAGGTTCTCATCGTCCGATCGGCCATCCAAATCCAGGAGTGTCTCCACTCTCTCTGCAAAAGCCTCCAAGGTTTCACTCGGCATCCGCCTCACCCGGCTCAACCCCACAGATCGGGCGAAGTACCCAAGAGGTATGTGGGACAGTGCCCCCTGGATCCTGTAATATCCCTCGCCTAGGAGTAGATCGGACAACTGCCTGTAGTCCCTAAGCTCGGGACCCACTACTGGATCTCCGATAACTGGCAGGCCAGTCAAAAAGGAGACATCTTCCAGCGTGGGCAGCATGTGTCCCCAGGGCATGACGAAGGCCCTGCATCTGTCGTCCCAGCGCTCCCTGAGAGCCACTAGGAAGGGCGCATCGACCATGAACGGTCGGACCCGGAACAGCGGCCCGAACCCGAAAGCATTCACTTGGAAGATCAGCCGATCAGGCAGTGCGTGATACCAGGCCCAGACCAGCTCCCATGAAACGCGGCCTCGGACCCTCTGAGGACCCTGAAAAAATCCAAACAACATCAGAGAATAAGGGCATATACAATTGAGCCTACACCTGGCCGGACGGCAGGGCGGCCTGCCGCCCAGCCCGGCAGACGGCGGGCCTGTCCGCCGTCCGCCGTCCGCACGGACGGACGGCAGGCCCGTCCGCCGTCCGCGCGGGCGGACGGCAGGCTCGTCCGCCGTCCGCTCGGGCGGACGGCAGGCCCGTCCGCCGTCCGTCTGCACGGACGACGCCTCCACCGGCCGCCCTCCCTGCGCTTCACAGGAAATCAAAAAAGAAGCTCACCTTCTTCCTCGGGGGTGCCTCCTCGCCGCCGTCCTCTCCGTCACCTTCGCCTTCCCCCTCCTCTTCCTTGCCCTCGCCACCGCCTTCGTCTTCCTCGTCCTCCTCTGTCGCCGCCGCCGCTGCCTCTTCTCCTTCCTCCCCGGCATCGCCGCCGCCGCCGCTGCCGCTAGGGGCGTCTTCGCCGCCGTAGGCGTCCTCGGCGTCGCCGGCACGGACAGTTTCGCCTACGCTGCCGCCGCCGCCACTGGGACCCGCTTCGTCGCCGCCGCCGGCCCTCCTCCTCCTAAGAGCACGGGGGAGCCATACCCTGGCCATGGAGAGTTCGAAGAAGAGCAGAAAGAAGAAGAAGAGCGAAGCGCAGAAGGAAAGCCAGGAGAAAGAAGAGAGGGCCGGGTTAAGTCTAGTTAAACCCCGAAAGGACGGCCATGGCATGGCCGTCCACTGGCGTGGACGGCCATGCGCTGGCCGTCCGCGGGCGCGTGACCGCCACGGACGGCCACGCGCTGGCCGTCCAACCGCCCGGACGGCCACGGCATGGCCGTCCGCTGGAGTGGGCGGCCATGCGCTGGCCGTCCGCCGGCGCGTGGCCGCCACGGACGGCCACGTGCTGGCCGTCCACCCGCCCGGACGGCCACGGCATGGCCGTCCGCTGGCGTGGACGGCCATGCTCTGGCCGTCCGCTGGAGTGGACGGCCATGCTCTGGCCGTCCGCCAACTCGTGGCCAACACCGACGGCCATTCCCTGGCCGTCTGCCCACTCGGACGTCCAGGAGCCCGCCGTTCAGAGTCAGTTAAGCCGGTTAGCCATTCGGAGGCAGATTGCTCACATGTGCAAAAGGAATTTCAGGGACAATAAGATTTTATTCATTGAAAATTGAAGGCTACATTACTCCAAAGCTCTGCGCCCCATAAAAAAAGGCACAGACAGCAGGACGGATATCGGCTAAATAGCCTACATATTTCGCGACTTCCCCTGAAGTCTCCGCTACGTCTAAACGTGCCTTGGTGAACCTGGAGTGACGCCGCCATGCACGTCGGAGCCGCTCTATGGCCTGAACCTCTCTCACGTACCCAGTGTGTCGCGGCACGATCAAGGTATCATGTAAGGCAGGGAATGGTACTTGTCTGGGAATGCCGATCTGAAGATGACAGCGATGTCCCTGATACACAACCAGCTCATCGGGGCCAATCAGCCACAACTCACGGTCGCGAGAAGCCCTCGTGGTAAACTCCGTGTTCCGAAGGATCATTGGGACGAATATGAAGTTCTCCATAGGCAGAAAGTTTAGGTAATCACGCCAGTCGTCCCGCGTCTTGAGGTGAGCCGTGAGACACCTGACTTGATCCTCGGGGCCAAGAAGCGAGCGTGCAGGATACCACGCACTGTGCTGAAATATTCTTGAGGCAGAAGTTACACTTTCATCAAAGTCGAAGGATACATGCATTTCCATCCATAGTTGCAAAGTGAACAAACTTCCTCTCGCAGATCGCCCCATGCTCATATGGCTGAGCCCTCCGTACAGGTGTGACAAGATCACCGGGGCAAGGGAGTGGCCTCTCTGCAGTAAACTCAGCACGCTCACATATTCCTTTTCTAGTACCGAGCCTGTAGTGGGGAACCATAGGACTCCCCCAAGAACCAAGCACAAACCTCGCATCAGCCTTTCAGGTTCGACCACCTTGCGCTTGACTTCCCGGATCAACCAATATGCAAGGCGGTCAACAAGGATCCCTCGGCTGTTGGTCATACGGCATACTTCCCGTTTATCCCGCACAACGTCAGCGAAGATCTCTTCCCACGAAGGCAAGCCAGAAGGATCACCGGCGGCCAGGCCCTCCCAACCATAGAAGGTCTCCACCTCCTCTAGCAAGACTGTTGCCTCGAACTCCCTAAACACAAAGGTGTGGGTCTCCGGATGCCACAACTCCAGCAGCGCGCCCAATCCTTCCCAGTGCCAGTGGATGGCGGTAAACCACTTTGCAAACACGATGGAGCGTGTCAAGTTCCATCGGTGCATGTACACTCTCATGCTCAATGTTATCACCTCCAACAGGGCTGCGAGCCAGGCATATTTGCGGGTATGCCTAGCATCGGGGAACTTTGGGAGGGGCTGCAAGGTAACCAAAAATCAACAAAGAGAAGAGAGAGGCAAGATGAGCAAATAAAGGTCCTAGCGTACCTGTCCGTGGGCTACCAGGTTGCTCAGGTGGCCATCCACATCAGACAGAACTCCGGGCCCTCTGGCAGTAGCAGGAGTAGAAGACGAAGCCATCTTTGCACAGGAAAAGTGGAGTTCTGGAAGAGGGTCCCGCGACAACAGCCCTTTTAATGGTCACGGGATAATCTCAAACTCTTTCCACGTTCCGCAAAAGACGGAAAGGCATCCACATCCCTTTTCTTTCCCCTTTTGTGGACGGCATGCCCTTTGCCTTCCACCACTTAGTGGAAGGCAAGCTAGCTGGCCTTCCACCTTTTCGTGGAAGGCAAGCCGCCTGGCCTTCTACCACCTTAAAGGAAAAGCCCATCCATGAGGAGGACAAGATGCCTTTCTCCCTTCTCTTCGAGGAGGTAACCTCACCTCACAAAGAAGGAGACCACCTTCATCAAATGAGTTAATGGCTCATCATGGAATTCGAGTCGAAGCCATATTGGATTGGCATTCTACCGATAGAATAGCCATATCTTCCATATCGGCTTCGACTCGAAACGAAACATTTGCTTCTTAACTTCCTGCAATTCAATATGTGATGTTGAGATTATTGAATATGTGAACATTGCTGATGTGTGTTCTTGCAGCTGCAGGGAATCCGAAGCAAGTAGCATCGAAGACACAGGAGGCTAATAGCTTCGGGCGTATAGACTCTGAGTTCCTCTTTAAACAAAACAATGAGGAGTCTATATTCCCCAAGTTATTTGATTGGCCAATAAGTTCCTCCTGTTTGCATTAGGAATTGCATTAGGAATTTATTTTAATTTCAACCCAGCATGCATTTGCATAAGCATTCATCCTCGCCCTAGGGGCAATGACCATCATTCATCACTTTGCTTAACCCATCGCTGATCTGTGATTCTGGCATATGTGTATCGGTTAGCCCTTCGAATTGCAAGACCTCTTCCGCTTTTCAGCACGTGTGCTTGAGATTCTCTCACTTGGCGATCCCATGATGTGCCAGGCCACCGCGCGCCCGTTGTGTTGAGAGCTCTTCAAGTCACACTCCTACACCTTTCATGCTCGAGATCCCCTTGGGCCAGATCACTATAATCTGGTACGCCAAGGCCTTGCGGTTCCAGCACCCGGGGGTCCCACGGACTGTGATTCTCTAGTACTGAACCTTGTTCCTTTTCCTAAACCACTCTTGCAACTCAAATAGCCAGCCTTCGCGCACTTGCCGCATTCACATATCATCCCTGGGGATAGCTCACTCCTTTTCGGGCTGTCCAAAATCAGTTTCGATTTCCGGAATACCTGTTTATCATTCCGTTCCACTGCACTGCAAAACAGGTGTCCCGGAGGGGCATTTGTAGACACTGATTTTGGACCGGCCTTTTGGTCATGAACCCAACCCATCATTAGCCTGTCATCACCAAAATCCCCTCATTTCAGCCATCTAAGCCCACTACCAGCCAGGCCCATCAACCAAATCCCGACCCTTTTCACCTTTTCGTGGAAGGCCAGCCCCCTCGCCTTCCACCACCTTCGAAGGCCACCCCTTGCCTTCCACCACCTTCGAAGGCCACCCCTCGCCTTCCACCACTCTCGAAGGCCAGCCACCTTGCCTTCCACCCTCTTGACCCTCCTTTCACCTTTTCGTGGAAGGCCAGCCCCCTTGCCTTCCACCACCTTCGAAGGCCACCCCCCGCCTTCTACCCCCTTCGAAGGCCAGCTACCTCGCCTTCCACCGTTTTAGCAGCCTTTTTCACTTTTCACCACCTTTTCGTGGAAGGCCAACCCCCTTGCCTTCCACCTCCTTCGAAGGCCACCCCTTGCCTTCCGCCTCCTTCGAAGGCCACCCCTCGCCTTCCACTCCCTTCGAAGGCCAGCCGGGCCGCCTTCCACCACGAGAATGGAAGGCATGTCACCTGGCCGTCCACTCCTTAACCACCCCCTTGACTCCGTCTTCCCCACGATCTCCTCCACTCACCGCCCTCGTTCCCCACTACTCCGACCACTCCCCACTCCGGCGACTGCCGCGACCACTACCTCCGACCCTTGACCACTCCCCATTGGTTGAAGGGTGATTTACGGGGATTTAGACCCCTGTTTTCCCCCTTTTTTCCTCCGCCTATTTAAACCCCCCCACATCCTCTCGAGCAGGGGGTTAAGGACTTCGGAAGAAGAAAGACTGGAGGTTGGAGGACTTCGGGGTTAAGGAGGATTCCAAGAGGAAGGGACCTTCTGGTGAGAAGCTCAAGGATACTCCAAGGAGGAAGGCTCAGGCTACATTTGGAAACCGGCTTGCCTCTCTAACTTCTCTCTTTTACTTTTTTTATTCATTCCATTGCATTAGTAATACCACTCCACTCTCCACACACGCAACTCCTCTTCATTTGCATGCATACACGTAGGATGACTTAGTGATCCTTACCCCCACAGAGGTTCTAAAAATCGGGAGGTGGGTGGCCATAACATATGGTCACCTTCCCTCCCCACCACCCATCCGATGCGTTTCCCACTGATTCTAGTTAGTTTTTTACATCTTTATGAGTAGATCCTGCACCAAATATTCCTAATCGGGTTATTCTGTGTTTTGTTCATTATTTTCAAGGGATCCTTACCACCTTCACGCGTGCAGAGTACCGAGCTCTCCTCCTCTGGCCGGCCGGAGGAAGGGAAGGAGGAACCAACATCTCCCGCTCCCACAGAACGCGATCACATCCTCACCATCCTGCGGAGCACAGGGACCGAGAGGTAATGCTCCTGGCGATCACACTTTATTTCTAACCCCCTTTAAATCGCCACAGTGCTAAGACGAACGGAGAGGAACCCCCATCCGAAGCTCGCACCCGCGGCGGGGGACGTTCCGGACGCCTACAACACCGTGGTCATGCATATGCACTTAATTAATAATTCATGTGATGAATGGATTGTGTGGATCGTGGATGTATGATTGTTTATTAATTGTTAATAAATAGAGGTTTGCGTGCCTCTCTCTCTCTCATACTCTGATGTACTTCTACCTCCCTCTCTCTTGTACTCGCCATAAGGCCTTCTTCAATTTACTTGTAATTTTAGAATTAATGTAATATGATCGAGGCAACCGAGGAAGGAGTGAGGACGATCCACAACTGCAACCAGGAAGGCGAAAAGATGGAGATCTCTTGCCTATGTGTTTGCAGGTTTATCTAATGTAAATGTCATGTTAGATTGTGTGTGCGTTTGACTGTTGGCTCCAGTCAAATCCACTGTGCTATCCATGGCCACACTAAAGAGATGTATGTGATGTATTATTTTCTTTTGATTATGAATCAAAGCAGGTATAGTATTTAGTAAATCTATACGATATATTTATATACTATCACCTAGGAGAGACTAAGATAAAAGTTATCTAAATACCTTCAGATAAACTCTAAGCCGTAACGCGAGTAGTTAAGAACTTACCGTATGGTCCACCATCGTTATAGTCATAGGATTCGAATCACTTTAGACAGGTTTATTGTGCTATCCATAAGGCCTGTTTAATTGGGAGGAGAAATTGTGGCTATGGCATTAGATGCCTATATGATCGGGGTAGAGGAACCATGTAGCTTTGTTGTGCTATCCACAAGGGCTACATGCAAATCTATGCTTGTCGCGTAACGATGGTTAGCTTAGACCAGAATTAGTGGTTTGTTGTGCTATCCACAAGGCCATTAAATCTCTGGGGACCGAAGCCATAATCAAATATTGCAAGGAGTTGCAAGTCCCATGAGTTGGGTGCTCTTTGATTGTATTACAGTTTGTTGTGCTATCCACAAGACTGTAGAGCAAGTCATTGAGATTCTGATCCCCACTAGGAGACTGTCGGCGTCTCCCGTTCTGTATAACTAGGGGTTATACAGTCCGTCGAAAATTAGTGGGAGTTAAACTTAAATAAAAGACCATGTCGTGTTTTAAATTTTAATAATTGAACATCTGCTAAATAGATTTTACTTATCTCCTGTAGGGAATTATGTCGTCGAATAACCCACTTCGTGGCATACTTGATGTCCTTTTGACTTACCTGATCTACTCGGATTGATTCAGAAACCTGAAGAATGTCTTCAGATCTGAACATATTGACTTTGTCCCTGGAGCTGATCCTCCTGTTGAATCGGCATTGGATGCCCCTGAAGCAGAGATGATAGCTAACGATAAAATATCGAAGGACAAAGGCAAAAGAGTAGTAAAGGATGACTGCTTCTACTGTAAGCAGAATGGTCACTGGAAGAGGAACTGCAAGGAGTTCCTCAACGATAAAGCTCATAGAAAGGTGAAGCTGTCTGAAGCTTCAGATATGTATATGATAGATATTAACTTGTCAGTTGGAGATTCCACATCTTGGGTATTAGATACCGGATGTGCTTCTTATATCTGTCATGATGTGCAGATGCTGACAAGTAAGCGCAAGCTGAGACAAGGTGAGGTGGAATTGAGGGTAGGAAACGGCGCAAAAGTTGCGGCGATTACTATTGGGACAGTAAACCTCAGGCTTCCATCAGGAGACAACTTACTATTAGAAGATTGTTATTATGTTCCTAGCATAATAAAGAACATCATATCAGTATCTTGTTTGGACAAGATAGGATATAGGTTGACTATTGAAAATAGAAGTTGTTCGATTTATTATGGTAATAAATCAATAGCTTCAACATCTTTAGTCAACAGTCTATATCTCTTAGATGTTTCTTATTTCAATCTTCAAATTGGTAATGCTCTTAAGAAAGAATTGTGTGAACCAAGCCTACATGTGACATTGTAGACTTGGGCATATTGGTGAAAGCAGGCTGCAAAAGTTGCACAAGCATGGTTACTTAACAACATTCGATTATTAATCGTTTGCAACATGTGAATCTTGCCTTATGAGAAAGATGGCAAGATCTCCATTTACTGGACATGGAGAACGTGCCAAGGACATTCTAGAACTAATACATTCGGATGTATGTGGTCCAATGTCCACCCAAGCCAAAAGTGGCTTCTCATACTTCATCACGTTCACCGACGACTTCTCAAGATTCGGCTATGTGTACTTAATGAAGTAAAAGTCGGAAGCATTTGAGAAGTCCAAGGAGTTCAAGAATGAGGTACAGAAACATTTAGGAAAGAGTATTAAAACTCTTCGATCATATCGAGGATGAGAATACTTGAGTACTAATTTCACACAATTCTTAATGGATAATGGTATCCTTTCTCAGCTAACCCCTCCATATACACCACAGATGAATGGTGTATCGGAAAGGAGGAATCGCACCTTGTTGGATAGGGTGCGATCCATGATGAGCTTTTCGGGATTACCAATGTCCCTTTGGGGGTATGCTCTAGAGTCAGCAGTATACCTACTGAACAGAGTATCCATCAAGTCTGTGGCCTCTACTCCATATGAGATATGGAAAGGTAGGAAACCAGAATTTAAACATGTTAAGGTTTGGAGTTGTCCTGCTCATGTAAAGAGGCATGATCCAGACAAGCTGGAATCACGAACTGATAAATGCAGGTTTGCGGGATATCTAAAGGAAACCTTTGGATACTATTTTTACCATCCTGGTGAACAAAAGGTGTTTGTCGCCAGGAAAGTTGTCTTCCTGAAAGAGGAATACCTTCTCCAGGAGAACAGTGGGAGTAAAATAGTTCTGGAAGAGGTTCCAGATCCCCAAACAGCTGCATTATCATCAGATAAGATATCAGTTCCTGAATCTGTTCAGGTACACACACATGAGCCCCGTAGATCTGGTAGAGTACCTAGACTGCCCGAACGGTATGTGGGACATATCGCTTAAGGTGAGTCTAAGGTAGAATATAATGAGGATGATGATCCTAAAACCTACCAGGAGGCCATAGAAGGCTCAGAAGCCGGGAAATGGCGAGAAGCCATGAATTCGGAAATCCAGTCCATGTACACCAACCAAGTTTGGAACTTGGAGGACTTGCCCGAGGGTATTGTACCCATCGGTTGCAAGTGGATCTTTAAGAGAAAGATCGGTGCTGATGGACGGATCGAAACTTATAAGGCAAGGTTGGTGGCAAAGGAATATCGTCAAAGGCAAGGAATTGACTATGACGAGACTTTCTAACCAGTTGCCATGATAAAGTCGATCAGAGTTCTACTCGCCATTGCTGCACATTTTGGTTATGAAATCTGGCAGATGGATGTGAAGACTGCCTTCCTCAATGGTAACCTTGAAGAAGAGGTGTATATGATACAACCAGAAGGTTTTACATCCAAAGAATCTCCAGATAAAGTGTGCAAGCTTCAGAGGTCCATTTATGAACTGAAGGAGGCTTCCTGGAGCTGGAACATAAGATTTGACGAGGCTGTCAAGTCTTATGACTTCATTAAGAATGAAGATGAGCCTTGTGTGTACAAGAAGACCAGTGGGAGTGCAGTCACTTTTCTAGTCCTTTACGTAGATGACATACTACTCATTGGGAATGATGTAGCTATGATGTCATCAGTAAAGATCTGGCTGTCGAAAAACTTCTTCATGAAGGATTTGGGAGAAGCATCCTACGTATTGTGAATACGGATCTATAGAGATAGATCAAAGAGGATACTTACAATGACCCAATCCTTGTACATAGGTACCATAGTCAAAAGGTTTGGCATGGAAAATTCCAAGAGAGGTGTCATACCGATGAGACATGGAATTAATCTCTCAAAGGAGCAGTCTCCTAAGACTCCTGATGAGAGGGCATTCATGGATAGAATACCCTATGCCTCTGCCAAAGGATCTATCATGTATGTCATGCTATGTACACGGCCTGATGTTGCATTTTCTCTAAGTGTTACAAGCAGATTTCAGGCTGATCCAGGCGAAGAGCATTGGAAGGCAGTGAAATGTATTCTTAAGTACTTGAGAAGAACTAAGGATATGTTTCTTGTCTATGGAGGAGGTGACTTGAAACTGCGAGGCTTTACTGACTCGAGTTTCTAGTCAGATCCAAATGATAGCAAGTCAACATCTGGATTCGTGTTTACTTTGAATGGAGGTGGAGTGTGCTGGAAGAGTTCCAAGCAGGTAACCACTGCAGATTCGACGACGGAAGCTGAGTACATCGCTGCAGCTGAAGCCGCCAAGGAAGCAGTGTGGTTGAAGAAATTCATCATTGACCTCGGCGTAGTTCCCAGTATCTCTGAGCCTGTTCCACTATTGTGCGACAACAATGGAGTGATTGCGCAAGCGGAAGAGCCGCGGTCTCATCAGAAATCAAAACATATTCTGAGGCGCTGTCATCTTATCAGAGAGATCATATCCAGAGGAGATGTAGTAGTGGAAAGAGTTCCATCCGTCGACAATATAGCAGATCCACTGACAAAGCAGTTGGCTCAAATTGTGTTTGAGCGTCACCTAGAGTCTATAGGCTTATTGTATAAAGGTGATTGGCTTTAGTCCAAGTGGGAGATTGTTAGGTTTAGGTGGCCTACAAGCCAATCTGACTATGTAAATCTCGTTCATTTATTAATATAATGGCATAATATTCATTATGTGTAAATCGCATTAATTATCGTTTCATAATGAAGTCCGTGAATATGTGCTATAGTGATCAGATTATGATGAGATCATACTAATGAGACTGATCACTTAAACACACATATTCTTAATCATTTCTAGTCGGAGGATATCCGAGAAGGACATCAAATATCCGGTTAGACTAGTACAGATTACTCCTGCTCATATGATGAGGGTGACTGATCTCATAAGTCACTTGTGTGGAGACACTAAGGCGAATCTGTAGGTACTCATTGGAGAATGAGTTCACTGAACTGATCCGACTGAATCGCTGGATGGTATTGTACCTCACTGTCAACCAACTTGATTCTATTGTCTCAGTTGCGTGGATGGTCCTCGGACCTGAGACACCAAGGACACCTTGTCGGTGGACTTCTGTGCTTTGACCTTGGTTTACGAATCTCTAGCCACGGGATTCTAAAACGCCAAGGATTGGGTACAGCGGAATACCGTCGAAGGAAATTATGTGTGAATAAGAAATCATTCGCTCTCGGTACTTAGAGAGAGAATGCTCTAGGAAGCATGCGCGGAAGTCCCTGGCCAGGGCGGACAATAATATCGGGAAAGGAGTTTTCCGATATTTATCAGCGGCATCCAATCCAAGTGAGTCGACCGGTTAGGGTTTGACAGCACGCCATACCCTGAGTTGACTTGAGAGTATTGTACGAATGAAGGATTATATCCACGCGGTAACTATCGACTGAAAGGTTCCAAGAGTGGGTTACTTAACCCCGATACCTTATGGGTTCATGCGGTGTTGCTTAGCACCCAACGTGATCGGAGGCCCGGTCGAATTCGATGTGCGACATCAATTTGATTGATTAATTAATTAATAAAGGGTTATTAATTGATTAATAAAGCCAGTGAGGAGTCGCTGGGCTTGTTGGGCCATTAACTGGATTGGTAATTGGGCCTAGAGGGTCACACGCAAATGATTCTCAAGGCGATGGATAAATATGTGGGTTTAATATAAACTGGGGGTTTTTATGAAAAACCGTGCGGTTAGTATAAAACATAGCGAACGGGCTGAGCAGGCCAAGCTGCTGCCAACCCTAGCCATCCCTCCTCTGTTTCTCTCTCTCTCTGGCGTCCAGATAGATCTAGATTTGCTTCGCCGTTTCTCCGAATCCCGTTTGACGAGAAATCGTCCGCGCGTTGCGGTTATCGTTGTGGCGACCGGCGGAGGTTTCGTGGGCTGCAAAGAACGAGGAACGTGAGGATATCCATCGCGAGGAGGATCGCGTGGACTTCGCTAGAGGCCGGGCACTTGCGTGGCTTGCGGTGTCGCACCGACGGAACCGAACGGTTGCGGATTCGAATCTGCACACGGTGAGAACAGATAATCTGATTATCGTGTTTTTAGATTTTTTCGAAATGGGAACGGATCTCCGTTTTTATTTTATTTTCCGCTGCGCGTGAGATCCGGAGAAACTCGAGAAACCCAACAGGACCACGATGCACTTGAACCACCTTTTCTATGAGAGCAAGTGGCGTGGATTCCAATCCAGTTCTGGGCATAGACTTTAAATAAGCGCGTAAGTCAGCTCGAGTTTTGAAGTTGGGCACCCGATTGGTCATGCTGTCGTTGAACTTCACTATGTTGGAGATATAGAAGATAGGTCTTTGTTGGTACATTTGGGATATCCTTATAACTTTTTCCTCATTATGGTTGAACTTGAAGTGGAATTCTACCCACAAGGCCAAAAGAAGCATGCTACTATAAGGAGGTTGACCTGTAGAAGATGCAGAGAACCCACTGTATCGGTAGGCTAGAACTGCCGTGTTGATCTGCTTTCCTTCAAAAATCATGTTGATTGCGCTTATCTGATCATCTTCTAGACCATTATCTTGGGCATGGAATAGTAGAGCACCAGCTAAGCAGGTGGTGAATGCCTTCATCACATTCTCTGTTTCTTCATCCTTGAGATCTTCTATCTTCTTTAGAATCCATTCAGCTAATTTGGCAAGATTGATCCCCTTCTTAGTAAGACATCCTTAAACTTCTTTTGAATCATTCATGATCTTTTCTAACAATTGTTGACCTGTGATCTTTTTCCTCATGAACATCATATCACTCAAATCAGACTCATCATTGTTGACTTTGAACTTAGGAAGGCCCAATAGGAGTTCGACTTCTTCTAAGAGGATAGTGGGTTTGAACGTAGTAAAGAGAAATGTATGAGTTTGAGGATGCCACAATTCGGTTAAAGCGCCCATTGTAGCCCAATCCATGCTTGTGCTTCTGTAATGTTTGGCATGATTGACCAATCCTTGGATATATAGGATTGCATGGAGAGATTAATCTTGTTGGCTAGCTTTTGGATCTATGGAAGAGAGGAAAATCTTCTTGGACCGGAGAAGAAAGGATATCCCTAGATAAAAAAGAAAAAAAAGTTCTATCATGCTCATGAAGAATTTGGAAAACATATGGAGGATTGAACATAAAAGGGGAATTGATTAGAAGAGAGATTAGCTTACTTGTAAGTTAGGAACTTGTCCACTTAGATGATCTTTCACTTCAGAACGCTTTTCAATCGTCTTCCTCATCCTTTTGTTAGAATAATCTTATGAAGAATTTGCCATCTTCTCTTGAATGGAATTGATCTTCCTCTCGATTTCTTCTTGTTCTTTTACTCTCGTTCTTGAGCTTTGGAGAGAATTCTCTAGCTTTCCCTCTTGATTTGCTTATTGTAATGTTTTAATATGGAGAGAGGGAGGTTTTATAGAGGAATTTGCGAGATTGAGGAGCCCCTTTTCAAATTGGAAGAGGGATGTGCATTAAAGGAAAGTGGAGTTCGGATTGGAGTCAGAACATATAATAGTTTCTGTAAGTTAAATAGCGTTTGGACGGGGCGACGTCATTTAAATGACGTCCACGAACAACGATGCCATTTAATCAGTTTTCTGCCTTACTCTTATTTTTCCTAAAATCGATAATTGCTGATATTTGATGTTGATAATCTATTTGCTAGAAGTTATTGACAAATTTTGAATGCAGGAAAATTCAAGAAAAGGAAATAAGTTGAAAATTTCACTAAGGTCCTACTGTGGGAGTTTCACAGAGTCCCAGCCGTGACTAAAAAGACGGTTATCTCTACCTTGTATTCCTTCATGTAATTGATTTGCATTAACATTACTATATAATAAATACTTATTAGATATATCAAGGACCTTGTGGTTTTGATAAAACTGGAATTTGAGTTCCCGTTCAACAAAAATAGTGATAATTCCAAAGGAGTTTTAATCACACCGATAGGCCATTAGATTGTTAGTTGATGGGGACGATGGTTCCGCTTTTGTGAAACAATGCGTGGAGTGTTGGGATCCAGGCGGGATGCGAAGAACGTAGCGGAAACGACGAACAAAATAAATCCCGCCCGATACCCGCTGATCCGATTTGGAACGAAAAACTAAAACCGGAAACAATGGGAAGTAATCCGATTACCGTGCGCAGATTCGAATCCGCTTCCGTCTCGGTTCTGTTAAGGCGATGCCGCAAGCCGCACAAGCGTCCGGCCTCCAGCGGTATCCACGCGACGCGGTGGTTCGTCATCGATCCCTCGTCTGTATCAGCTCGCTCGCTGAAGATCCGTCGCCGCAACGATTGCCGAAAACCCGTCGACGGGAATTCCCGACTTTCGGGAATCACGCGTGGTGGAGACGGAGACAATCCCGGTGCCTCGAACGGGGCGCCCAGAGGAGGAGAGAGCAAGGGGAGATGACGACCAGCATGGGAAAATCCTGGAGCTTGGCCCAGGGTTTCTCAACAGCGCGTACATATATTAAGTCGGCATGACTTTTCATAAAACTCCCCGAGTTAATATAAATCCCACTTATGTACCACCGACTGAGAATCTTATTGCGTGTGACCCTCTAGGCCCATTTACCAGTCCGGTTTTCCGCCCGTTAAGTCCAATAACTACTTATTGACTTATTATAATTAATTAATATCTAGATATTAACTAAATACTCAACCGAATTATTATCGCATGTAAATTCGGTCGGACTTCCGATCAAGTTGGGTGCCAAGCAACACCGCATGATCCTGGAAGGTAATGGGGTTCAGCAACCCACTCATGGAACCTGTCCGTCCACAGTTACCACGTGGCTATAATCCTTCGTTCGCACAATACTCTCGAGTTAACCTAGGGTATGGTCAACTGTCAAACCCTAGATGGTCAACTCACTTGAATCAGACTCCGCTGTACAATATCAGAAAACCTCTTTTTCTGACATTGTTTCTGCTCTGGCCAGAGACTCCTGCAGATCTATTCTAGAGCATTCTCTCTCCAATTACTTGAGAGCGAACGATCCTTTATTGAACACACAATCACCTTCGAAGGTCTTCCGTTGGACCCGATCCTTGACTATTAGAGATCCCGTGGATAGGGATTCGTAGGTCAAGGTCAAAGTCCAGAAGTCCACCGACAAGGTGTCTTTGGTGTCTCAAGTCCAAGGATCAACCACGCCACTGTGACGATGAATCAAGCCGATTGACAGTCAGGTAAATTACCATTCGGCGATTCATGTCGGATCAGTTCAGTGAACTCATTCTCCAATGAGCACCTACAGGTTTACCATTGTGTCTCCACACGAGTAACTAACGAGATCAGTTACCCTCATCATATGAGCTGGAATAACCTGTACTAGTCTAACCGGATGTTTGATGTCCTTCTCAAACATCCTACGCCTAGGAACAATTGAGAATATGTGTTTATAAGTCATCAGTCTCATTATTATGATCTCATCATAATCTGATGACTATTACACATATTCATGAACTTCATTACGTGCAATTATAAATATGCCAATCTACAGAGAGCATCATTATCATAGATTTTAAATCATAATCTATTTTGAGCTCCTCTCATCTTGCTAAATCAGATATATCAAACATATCCTTTTAGTCACTAAGATAATCTCAAAAATCTATGAAGCTTTCTGATGTGTTATGACTGGTTCCAAACAACTAAAGATTATCTAATAATCCTATATTAGCTTGTGAATTTAGAACATCTTCTAGTTTTATCAACTCCCACTGTCTTCTTTGAGGACATATTCCTCTTTATAGAAGATAACTTTCAGGACGATAATTATTTCATTATCGCCTGGCCAATAATTGTAATGTCCAAACTCTTTAGACATTCACAAATTCACACCACGGTAATACCTGACTTTTAAATCAGGTTTGTTCATAATTCACATCTCATATGAATTATTTGGTTTTCATATCTTATATGGACATACACTGACTTATTTGGAACCATCTGTAAAGCATGGACATCTAATGTTCATACTCATCTTCAAAAGGATTTAAGAATTAGGCAAATCTTATTATATATATTGCACCATATCTTAATAAGCTGCAATTCCTCATTCTATCATATTACTATGATATACAATGTGAATCAATCGAGCGAAGATACAATTATCTTCTTAATGATTTTTGTGAATCATATACTAAAGTATTAATTTCTTTGATCAAATCAAAAATTCTAATATTTCATATTGATCTTATACCTTAGTCTTTCAGATGTATTCGTCTTGTACTTTAATAAGTACATACAGTCGAATCATTCTAAGAGTACACTAATAAGGTAAGTCAATAGAAGTGATTATCTTTGGCCTTAAGATGACATTGAGTTGTTTACATTAGTATGTATCAGCATCAATAATTTTTTATTGTACAACCCTGTGTACAATACCATAGATAATCAAGATTCACACAGTTCATTTCTATAGGAGACTTGTGAATGTTCATCACATGAAATGTCACATCAAGAATCTGTAATGCATTGACTGATTCGAACAACTATTATTCTTTCTCAATCAATGTTATTCTTGATATGCAACTAAATAACAGTTATTCAGTTTCATATTTGACTCCTATAGATATACAAAGATTTATTGTCTAACAGTAACCTATGAATATCATGAACAATAGTTGAGTCTAACTCAACACTTGTATTTTCTTGATTTCCTTTTACTTGTCTAAGTCTGCACACTATCGCAGTTCTGAGAATCATTTCCAATATCTCATATTGGATACGCAAATTCTCCAATAAACATGCAAAAGTTGATAATAAGAATATATGAGACTTCTTTCAAGTTTCATATTCATTTTGTCTTTATCAGTATCCTTATATTGGTTACAGTGGGAGAACTGATATTTCTCTATCTCAGTTTACTTTCCTTTATCCGTTCAGATGTGGGTTCGACCGTTTAAAATCTTACCACTTGTCTTTCTCAAAGACACATCATAAATATCTCTTCATCTTGGTCTATCCAAATAAGAGATTTCATGACAATCATTGCCTTTCAAAAAAGCATACCATGATTACCTCTTCACCTTGGTCTATCCAAGTAAGAGGGATCATGATATCTGATTAGGATAATGACTTTCATTTACCCCTAAAGACATTCTTTAGAGTTTTCTAGTCAGTTTGAATATGAGAAGTATTGGCATCCAATATGCCAAAATCTCGAATAGACGACATTTTAGTGAACGAAGGAAATAACGTGTTTTAAGCAGATAGTTCTGATAATTCAATTATGGTCTTTTATCTTGAATTATTTCCCACTATTTTTCCACGGACTGTATAACCTTCAGGTATATAGAACAGAAGACTCCGACGGTCTTCTAGTGAGGATCAGAATCTCCAAGAATCACAGTATGACCTCGGGTAAACACATAGTATTATACCATTATCTTAGAGCAACCATGTCATGGCAATTGCAACTCCTTACAATATCCGATCTTATTTCGGCTCCAGGTCTTTAATGGTCCCGGGTAAACACAGTAGACCATTATACCTGGTCTAAGTTTTACCATCAATACGTGACAGAGTAGAGTAAGAATGCAGCTCCCGGGTAAACGCGAGGATAGCTACACGGTTCTTCTATTCCAATCTCAAGGCATCAAGATGCCATAGTTAATAGTCATTTCATCAGATGGTGGCAGATCTCGGGTAAACATATAGAAACTGCCATCACTAAATCAAGTTCTAAGAACTATATTGATGGAGAGCCACGCGGTACATTCTCAATGACTCGCGCTCCGGCTTAGATGTTATGTTGAAGGTTTTGTTTATATTAAGTTGGTCTCATCCTATGTGATAATTTATAAATATATCGAATATATTTAACTATACCTAGATATTAGCAATCGATTTATAATCAAAAACTAAAAAACATACATTAACCATACATGTTCATTATGTGGTTATGGACAGCACGGTGATTAACTGAAGCCAAACAATTAATCACCACAACAATATAACAATTATATAATCTAAACATGCAAACACATAGCCATTGGTGATCTCATCTCCTGTCGCCTTCCTGGTTGCATTTGTGGATCATCATCGCCTCTCCTCGGCCGGCGCGATCAAATACAAATAATATTTATTTTGAAACAATTTCAAATACAAATAAATTGTAAGAGAAAGCCTTATGGCCGAGTACAATAATGGAGGGAGATAGAATTACAATGGAATGAAAGAGAGAGGGAGGCACACAGGCCTCATTAATTAACATTTAATTAACCCATACAACACATTGCAAGATAATCCACACAAATCACATACTATCACATGATATGAAATAAATAAAGTGCATGTCCATGACCACCGCAAATTTTAACCAACCACACATGATAAAGCACATCACATGAAGGCTAAAATTTTGAAAATATAATACTTTTGGTTTTCTTAAAATCTGGGTACCAATCAAAATTAGATAATTTGAATTTTCGAAAATCATATTTTCTAACATGCATTTAAATCTAATTTAAAGCATTAAACACATCAACATGTGCACATAAAGCTAAAATTAAAATTCTAAAATATTCCATGCAGTATTTAGAACAATTCTAAATTAATTAGTTAATCTAACACTTAGATTAAATATTTAAATCACATTAATAACAATTATTAATACGAAACAATCTAACATTTAGATAAAATCAAAATTCCTTAACAACCAATTGTTAAGAACCCCTTTTATTAAATAATATTTCTCAATAACAATTATTAAGAAAAATTAATTAGAACAATTCTAATCAAAATAGTCTAACAATTAGACTTAATTCATTCTTTTAATAACTATTATAAAAGACCAAATTTAAGTAGATTAGATCATTAAAACCAATAATTAAGAGATACTTGAGTAAACTAATTAATAATCTCAATAACTATTATTAAGACTTAATTAATCCTTAATAACTTTTATTAAGGTTTATTACTCAAGAAATAAACAACTTAATTATAACTATCATAATTAGTTAATTAATCACTTAACAACTATTATTAAGTGTCTCTAAATTATTAAAATAATTTCCTAACATCAATTGCTAAGAAATTATTAATATTAATCTAATCACTTAAATAATTAACATCATTTGTTAATTAATTTAAAAGTCACAACTTAATTAAATTAACAACACTTGTTAATTATAATTTAAGATCAAAATCTTAAATTTTAACCCCTTTAATTACTTTAATTAAAGGTAAATCAACAGATTATGTTAATTTTATTTAAGATCACATCTTAAAATTAAACCCCTCTTTTATTAAGATCATATCTTAATAAATTAATCCTCCACTAAAAATCACATCTTTAATAATTAACCTCTGATTAACTGGAAAATGTTAATTTAAGTTTAAAACAAAATTTAAAATTTATTTATTTTAATTTTCAGTTAATAGAGGTGGGATTTATTTTAATAAGTACTTTTAACAATAATAAAAGGGTTTAAGGGTTAATGGGGTTAAAGGGCTCGGGCTGATTGGGGCTAAAGGGGCTAGGAGGCTGGCCCATTAAAACTAGGTTGCATGACCTGGCCAGGGCTCAGCCTAGGGGCCCGGATGGTCCGGACCAAGGTGGGGCGTGGCTCGGGCCTACCTGGCCCAGCCTCCTGATGCGCCTGGGTGCCTGGTGCGCCCGACCGGACCCTGGCCCGCGGTCGAACCGTCGCGGGACCAGCTGGTTCGGGCCCCCCAGCACCAGCCCCTTAGGGTTTTTCAAGTTGCAGATTTGAGGATCTTTGGGGCGGAGCCGCCGCCGCCGTCGGTGGCCAGGGCGGCCGGAGGCAGCGGGAGGGTGGCCCCCTTTCCATCCCCATCTCCGATGATGGCCGGCCGGCAATGATCTTGTCGCCGGCAGCCCCAAAAATCCAGTGGTTGAAGGGTTTAAAAAAAAACCATGGGCCCCCTTTTTCAGCCGCCGGTGGTGATGCCCGATGCCCCTTCTTGTAGGCTCTTCTCTGACGCCGGCATGACGCAAGCCAGCCCGCAAGTAGCAGGGGGTACCTCCCCCTATCACCCCCGACGCCGGCAATGGTCGGCCAGCAAGCCAGGAGCCGCCAGCACCCCCAAATCCGACGGTTAAACTGTGGCCTTCTTCCCTTATATCTCTCCCAACTCTTCAAGAAGATGGGAAGAAGAAGCTCCGCCAACCTCCGGCCGAACCAACAATTTTCCAGAGCGAGGGAGAGCTTGTCATACCAGCAAGTTTTAGGGTGATCTTCCATCACCTTTAAAGCCCCAACAATAACCCATAATTCCCGTTCTTCATCTCCATCAAGAATGCGAAGAGAACCCCAAATAAAATTCTTTTTTCTCGTGCAGAAATATAATATCGTATATTAGTATTCATCGTATGAACCAATTTCACAAGAAAAATTAAATTGAATACATGGAATTAATTTTAGAATATTAATTTCGCCGTTCCGAAGCGGATCAGAGCGGAACCTAGCTCTGATACCACTGTTGGGATCCGGGCGGGACGCGAAGAACGCAGCGGAAACGACGAACAAAATAAATCCCGCCCGATGCCCGCTGATCCGATTCAGAACGAAAAACTAAAACCGAAAACAACAGGAAGTAATCCGATTACCGTGCGCAGATTCGAATCCGCTTCCGTCTCGGTTCTATTGAGGCGATGCCGCAAGCCGCACAAGCGTTCGGCCTCCAGCGGTATCCACGCGATCCTCCGCGGTGGTTCGTCCTCGATCCCTCGTCCGTATTAGCTCGCTCGCTGAAGATCTGTCACCGCAACGATTGCCGAAAACCCGCCTACGGGAATTCCCGACTTTCGGGAATCACGCGTGGCGGAGACGGAGACAATCCTGGCGCCTCGAACGGGGCGCCCAGAGGAGGAGAGAGAAAGGGGAGATGACGGCCAGCATGGGAAAATCCTGGAGCTTGGTCCAGGGTTTCTCAACAACGCGTATATATATTAAGTCGGCGCGACTTTTCACAAAAGTCCCCGAGTTAATATAAATCTCACTTATGTACCACCGACTGAGAATCTTATTGCGTGTGACCCTCTAGGCCCATTTACCAATCCGGTTTTCAGCTCGTTAAGTCCAATAACTACTTATTGACTTATTATAATTAATTAATATCTAGATATTAAATAATTACTCAACCGAATTATCATCGCATGTAAATTCGGTCGGACTTCCGATCAAGTTGGGTGCCAAGTGATCGTTCCAAATTGTGCGTCGTTAAACACTCATGAAAACGTTCAATCTAAATTTATCCGGCTCACTCAAATCAGATTCTGAAAATTAATAGTGGTGAGTCCGAGTCGATCCACAGGGAGTTAAGATTTTAACTTTGAAAACTTTGGAATTTAGTTATCTAAAAATAGGTGAAAATTTAAGTAAACTAATTACTTATTTAAACTAAAACGCAATTAACTAATGTTACCTAAAAATATAATTGCTTGAATTAAACAACCCTTTTTTTTTCTTTTTCAAAAATTAAACACAAACACATATAAAAAAAAAAAAACACAACTAAAAATTATAACAAAGACATTGAAATTTAACTATGTGTAACTTATTAATTATCTAAAAATTACAAAACAAATCACAACATTTATGGTTTAATATCCTTAAACTAAATAAACAAAATATCAAATAACAACTAACTAACCCTAAATAATTAAACTAATTCTAAACTAATGGGGGAGAGAAAGAACAATCTATGAGGGCTGGTTCCCTTGATGGCTGCTGCGTGGATTTGAAGGAGGTTGCTGCTTGGAACTTGAAGGGGTGCTGGAAGAGCTGGCTACTGCACGTGGTTGTGCATGCATGGAAGAGCTGGGGGGTTGCCGCGTGTGCAAGAGCTGCTGGAGGTGCAGGAAGAAGGTAGCTTGACTTGCTGCTGGTGCTGGAGTTGGAGGAAGCAGCTGCGTGGAGGGCTTCAGCTTGCAGGAGGAGAGAGCCGGCTAGTGACTGCTGGCTGAAGGGATGCTGGCTTCAGCTTGGACGTGCATGGGAGGTTGCTGGTTCGCGGCTGCTGCATGCGAGAGGAGGAACTGGCACGTGGAGAAGCTGGTGGTGCTGCAGGTCGTGGAGGTGCAGGAATAGAAGATTCCCGGCTGCTGGAGGTCGTGGAGGTGTTGGCTTGCGTGTGGAACTGCTGGATGATGCGTGAACGTAGCTGCTGAAGGTGAAGGTCCAGCGGGAACGCCTGCTGGTTCAGCTTGCATGCGACGCGTGGACAGGTGCTAAGGACCTTAAACGCCGACGCGCAGGCGTGGAGGAGCTGGTGCTGCAGATCGTGGAGGAGCTGCTGCGTGGAGAGCTTGCTGGTTTCACCTTGCAGACGTGTGCATGCATGCTCAGGCGGGTGCAGCACGTGGAGGATCAGCTGGTTGGGCTTCACCGCAGGCTGGCGCAGGTGTGCGTGGAGGAAGGAGCTGCGTGGAGAAACTGCTGGTACTCGGGTACTTGCAGGCGTTGGAGTGCCGTTGGGTGGTGCGTGGAGGAAGAATAGAAGAGAGAGAGGAAGAGAGGGCTGCGGGCTGCGGGCTGGAGGAAAAATTGAGAAGAGGAAGAGACCGAGGGAGAAAGAGCAGAGGGACGGAGAGCTGCAGGAGATCCGGCTGGGTTGAAGGCGACGGAGAGGAGAGAGGACCGTGAAAGAGAGAGAGAACCGGAGAGAAGGGAAAGAACAGAGGCTGCTGGGAAAATAAAAAAAACGAGAGAGAACAGAGGTTGCTGGGAATTGGAGTTGAATAGGAATTGGAAGGAAAATTGGAGAGGAAGAAGAGAGGGTCGTGGGAGAATTTATAGAGAGGAAGAGAGAGTCGGAATTGGGGAAGGAAAGAGAGGGTTGCGGGGAGAGAGATGAATCCGAGAGAGAGGAGGAGGGTTGCGGGTTTGAAAAAGTTTCCTTTAAAAAGAGAGTGAGGGTTTTAAAATAAAGAAAGGAAGGGATGTGGTTGGGAAATTGGAGAGAAGGAAGGAAATAGAGGGTTTTGGGAAACTTCAAAGAAAGAAGGAATCAGAGCAATATTAGGACATCTAATTGCATTTTTACCCCTGCTTTAGTTAAAATCCGAACATTAGACCTCCCCCAAATTTCCAGAAAGTCCACCAGCTGCACTGCATCATCGGCATGTCCTGTTCACATAAAATAAATATAAATTAGCACATTATCATAAAAATATCATCATATTTATTCATTTCGTCTCGGTTTTGTCGAAAAACCGCAAATGTGCTATACTCCTTTAATCACATGAAATGACGATGTTTTTAAATCAGAATTTGACGAAATTGGTACCGTTAGACTTGGTACACAATTATCTATCATTTCATGTTATTTTGCAGATAAAAACATGAGTATGATGCATATGATTGCCCTTAAACGATCAATTTAACACTTTATCACACCCCCCAACTTACTCATTGCTAGTCCCTTAGCAATGCAAACAAGGACAAGTTAGGACAAACAATGAATTATCATGCTTCATTTGTAGTATCGTTCACAATCAATTTGAGTGGTAGTCGGTTGGTTAAGCTAAAGTTTTTTCATATCCCACAATATTTTGATTCACGACAGGTGATTGTGCATGAAAATTGACACGCTTAGAACTCGTTTCCGACCTCTCTAGTATATTCTTGCCTTTACTATTCTTTAGATAATACTACTTGGGGAGGAGAAGAGAGTAAAAGATTTCCCGATCAGTCAGCGAGGACCGTTTTTCAGTTTCCGTCCCAACTCAGCACTTTTCATGACTTAGTCATATTTTTTATACGATGGACTTTTTAGCGTGGCTTTTTCTTTCATTTCATTGTACTTTTGCTTTTGAGAGTGCGTACTTTTTGCTTCTCTTTGAATTGCCTGAGGGGAGGTGCGTATTTTTTGCCACCTACCTTCCTTTAGCTCTTTTAACGCCTTCTATTGCCTTTAGTGTTTACAGCTGTCCATTTTAAACGACCGCCTCTTTTAAATTGCTGAGTGGGACAGTCCCCTATTACGGATCCTACACATTCCTTTCGTTCAACCCAAAAGAAAAATTAGAATAAGTAGTCTTATCCTTGAGGTTAATTCCAGCAATTCTATACTTTTAAGATCTTTCATTTATTCTAAGTTGCCGTGTGTGTGTGAAAATCATCCTGCCGTGGATTTTTGTAAAGTGGGATATTTAAACTTTGAAGGTTCTTTAACCAATGTGACGACAAAAAAAAACTGATTTGTTTAAGATTTACTTAATGAAACATGATTTTCATGCAATTTTCCTAGGATGTGAGAAGAAGTTTTTAAAAAAATTGACCATTTTTCAGTGAAAGATATCAGTTTTCTTCAAAAGATTTCCAATAAATACATATCAAATTGATTGTCCCACCCCCCAACTTGATTGACATCGTCCTCAATGGCATAAAAGATATGAAAAACATGTCAGCCATAAGAGATTTGTGAAAGAGCGACACAACCTGAAGAGGATGCGACATACCCACGGCGACTGCTGCTCAGAGACCTAAAAGGAAAAGAAATACAAAAGCTGAAGTAAAATATTAGGTTGCCTCCCAATAAGCGCTAAGTTTATCGTCTTCAGCCAGACGGAAGTTCAGTTAATGTGGATCACTCAGTTCTATGGATTCAGGTGGCTCATTTTGAAGATTTTCAATGAATGGTTTCAACCGTTGACCATTAACAGTAAAGGTGTTCCCACTCTTGGGATTCAGAATTTTAACGGCTCCATGATCGAAAGCTTTAACGACCACGAATGGTCCATCCCATCTGGATTTTAGTTTTCCAGGAAATAGGCGAAGCCTAGAATTAAATAGCCAAACTTTCTGATTTGGAAGAAAGGATTTTCTTACAATATGTTTATCATGAAAAGCTTTAGTTTTGGCTTTATAAATCTTTGAATTTTCATAGGCCTCGTTGCACAACTCTTCTAGCTCACTCAGTTGTAAGGTTCGGTGGGAACCAGCTTGGGCTAGGTCCAGATTGACTTGTTTGATGGCCCAATAAGCCCTATATTCCAATTCCACCGGAAGGTGGCACACTTTTTCAAAAACCAGGCGATAAGGAGACATGCCAATAGGAGTTTTGTAAGCGGTCCGATAGGCCCATAAAGCATCATCCAATCTTTCAGACCAATCTTTTCTATCGGGCCTAACGGACTTTTGCAGAATATTCTTAATCTCTCTATTGGAAACTTCCACTTGGCCACTGGTTTGGGGATGATAAGGGTTAGCTACTTTGTGATTAATCCCATATTTCTTAAGCAAAGTCTGAAACTGGTAATTCGTGAAGTGCGTTCCCCCATCACTTATGATAGCTTTAGGCCACCCGAACCGAGAAAAGATATTCTTCTGAACGAATTTAATGACCACTTTATGATCATTGGTTCGGGTGGCTATTGCTTCAATCCATTTTGAGACATAATCCACCGCTACCAGAATATATGTGTAATGACTGAGATTTTGGGTTCTGAATTCGGGTCGGGTTCGGGCCGGATCCCCTGGTTTGGACCCTGGAGGGGTCTTGAGTTTGCTGACTGAATGGCGTCAGCACTGCTCGACGCCTTTCAAAAGGCGTCAGGTTGTGTGGACGCCATTTAGGGTCTGTTGGTTGTTGCGCCACGTGGGCGGGTTTCGGGCCGCGAGAGTACGGCCCCTGTCAGATTTGTCTGAACGGCGTCCAGCTCGGTCGACGCGTTTCAGACTGCGACACCTGCGGTGTCAGGGTACGGCGCCAGAGCGTTATCAGTACGGCCTGTCTTGTCGTCTGAACGGCGTCCGCGTTGGGCGACGCGTTTCACAGCGGTGTCAGTACGGCCGTCCTGTCAGACTGATTGGCGTCTGCCTCGATCGACGCATTTTAGCGGGATTCTGGTTGACCCCGCGAGCCTCCCCTTCTTTCCCTCATTCTCACCTTCACACTCTCTCTCCTCACCCTCTCCGCCCTCTCCGACTCTCTTCTCTCCTTCCCTTCCTCTTCTTCCTCTTCCAACCACTCCATAGCCTCTTTACCTCTCACCTCTACCTCCACCACCTCCTTCGCGGCGTTCCCTTCTCCGGACGGCGGCCGACGTCCCGGCGGAGTGGCGGCGTCCTCGAGGGTACCGGCGGCGGTGTGCGGTGCGGCGGGACGGCGGCACGGAGCCTGGCGGAGTTCGAGAACCGGTAGGGGGACGAAACCTTGCATGTGTGCTCGTTTGCTTCTTAGCTTGATGTGGTGTATTTGGAGCTAGATTGAGCATGTTTAGGGGGGTTTCCTTGTGGGAATAGCGGTGTTTGTGATCGTGGATCCGTAGCATGATTATGTGGTTGAGCTCCTCTTCCTTCCCTTTTGGTTTTGGGGCTTTTCGGGGTGCCCAGGGTTCAAGGGTGAAGCCCTCGGGTTGAACCAGGAGACCTGGTTTCTGGCGCTAAATAGCGTCGTACCTGGTCGACGCCTTTCCGAAAGACGTCGGGTCAGTACGACGCGTTTTAGGGCAGAAACCTCCCTGTGCGAGGTTTCATGAGTTTGGGGTTCTGCGCTAAATGACGTCATGGATGGACGACGCCTTTTAGAAGGATGTCGGGCCATCATGACGCCATTTAGGCAGGAAATGCCCCCGTTTAAGGGTTCTGCAAATCTGGATTTCTGGGTTGAATGGCGTCGGTCGACCTTGACGCGTTTTAAAACGGCGGCTTCACTGGTGGACGCGTTTTAAGAAATAATCCGGCTTTTAATAAACCTGTCTATGGGTCTTGAATGGCGTCGACCTCGGTCGACGCGATTCAAGACAGGAATGCTCAGATCTGTTATATTCATGCATGTTTCACGTTGGGATGGTTCTAATGCATGTTGTGGGTTGTATATTGAGACGGGGACTTCTGCGTGAGTGGAATTACATCACATGTGTGTGTGTATGTGTGCGTGTGTGCTTTAACTATATACTGAGACTGAGGTTTTACTGTGCAAATGGAATCATATTATATGTGTGGTTGTGTTATGCGAATGTGGATCGGGTTAACTGTGGTTTACGTTTGTCACCATGGGCTGATGGGAGAAGGGCCATGGTGTCTGTGAGGAGGGGTGCTTGTTGTGTTTTACCCTTGGCTAAGGCAAGCAGAACCACCTTGAGCCCGTCGGGCCGGAGTAGCTGGTGTGCTATCCGAGGGGTTGCTGTTTGGTCTCAACGGGTCGGGGTTTCCCTTGGTTGTCGTGACAGCTTCTGGCGTGTTTCTTGCTGTGGAGCTGGTGGTGTTTCTGGTGGGAGTTGGTTTACCCTTTAGCCAGTGGGCCTGATGTGACCTTTGATCAAGGTTACGAGTGGTACCTATAGCCCTTGGCCTGACGCAGCCCGGGAGAGTTGGGTTTGTGGGTAGTTCCTGTAGCTTCGGCTTGACGGGGGTTCGCCGGTCCCCAGGGCCCTCCTGAAGCGCTGAGGCCTAGCGTGGAGGCAATCCGGTGGTAGGACAGTAGTCTAGACTGCTTGTGTGCACACGTAGCTGGCAGTGGCGGTACACTGAGTCCAGCTAGTCCTAGTTTGGCTCACTGCCTCACCTTACAGTGCCCCGGAACACTGTAGGGGTGGACAGGCGTGAGCAGTGGTGGTAGTGTTGGGAGGCGACGTTCGACTTCGGTCGACAGTGTGGTTTAGTCGCTTCGTGGACTTTGGCTGTGAGTCGTGACTCTGTGTTGGGTTCTTCGGGTTACTTAGAATGGTTCTTGTTACACTGCTCACCGTGCGTTTCATATCAGAGTTGGGTGCTATGTTTACTGCTTTACTTAAATTGCCATATATTCCTGTTGTTACACTTGTGGGTGTGTGAGTGGGAGGCAGGGGATCGGATGATCCCTACTGAGCCCATTTCTGGTGTGGCTCACTCCCTGCGGTTTTAGGTGTGGACCTCGCGGCGCGTGGAGGCGTGTGGTACCTTCTTGGTGTGCGGACCAGCAGTTGTCCTTGTTCCGGGGTATGCCCCGATGTTGTTGTACTTCCTTCTGCCTGTACTTATTTAATTGTTGGATATGTAATTATTGTTGGACTGTATACGGACATTGTTATTTTTCCTTCCTGCGCACTTGCTTACCTTGTAGTCCGTGTGATTGTTATATTTAGCCTTGTTTAGCACTTACTCCTCCAGACGTGTTGTGTGAGATCCGGGTGTGAACCCGCAGTTAATGGGCCGACATCCATTTAGTGACCGGGTCTCCGGTCATAGGATGGCGGGTCGTTACAGATGGTATCAGAGCTCAGTCTGGTCGAGTATGTGATAAACTGGGTTAGATATTATAGTCCAACAATAAGTGCGAGTCTGTACAGGCGATGGCTGCTGGTGTAGATTGATAGGTTTTGACGTGTTTTGGTTCGATTTGCGTGTTGTGGGGCAGCGATAGCGCCGAAGCGGAGAACTCTGGTGGCTCGGAGTGCGAGAGCAAATGGTGGTGGTTCGAGGGCAGAAGGACATGATGTGGAGCGTTTCATGGAAGCCATGATTGGGGCTATGGCTAGATATCAGCAGGGAGATGGAAGTGAGGGGTCTAGTTCCCGAGGTGGCCAATCCACGGTGGTGGAGCGGTTCTTGAAACTGAAGCCCCCTTCTTTCACGGGTCAGCCTGTTCCAGATGCGGCAGCTCAGTGGGTAAAGGAGGTGGAGAAGGTGTTCGATGTTCTAGAATGTGCTGAGAGTGACAAGACCTTGTTGGCAACCTACTTGCTGAAGGGCGATGCTTATGATTGGTGGGTTACAATCAAGGGGTTGATGTTTCCAGATAGGTCTTTGAGGGAGATTCCTTGGGAAGGCTTTGTGAGAGAGTTTAGTGGGCAATACCTTCCGAGGCATGTTCGCAGGGCCAAGGAAAGGGAGTTTATCGAATTGGTGCAGGGTGATATGTCAGTTTTAGAGTACCAGATGAAATTTGTGGCTCTGGGAAGATTTGCTCCTCACATATCTGAGCGTGAGGATCTGAGGACAGAGAAATTTGTGGATGGACTTCGGCATGATCTGAGGGAGTTTGTGGCGGCCCATTGTTGTAGGGATTTGGCATCAGCGGTTCAATGCGCGGCAGCAGTGGAGATGCAGTTCCAACACACGGCGAGGGAATCGGAGCATTCAGCACGAGAGAAGCAGCCTAGCAGGGATAGATCAGCGGCCTTCTCGGCAGGCGGTTCGAGTTCGTTCTAGGTCGAGTTTCAGGAGGCACCTTATGAGGAAGAGGATGGTTCGGTTCAGCAGATGGAGACAGAGGACGGCTGGCAGCAGGAGGCGAGGCGGGACACTGCGGATCGTTGTCCCCGTTGTGGCAGGTTTCATGGCAACAGGATATGTCCCTTGATCACTGGTAGTTGTTTTGCCTGTGGTAGGAAGGGACATCTCGCGAGGAACTGTCCCCAGAAGAACAAGACAGGTCCGGGACCGAGCGGTGAGTAGGTGTTCGAGGCGTGATTGGAGTCGCGTCTCTTTGTGGAAATTCGAGAGGTTGTGCTAGATGAGCACTTTTATCTTGTCTTGCTTAGAGATGGTTGTGGTCTCGTGTGGCACTTGTATGTATTCGGGATGGTGGAGAAGTCGGTTTTGTAATTTGTGCCTTGTTATTGTATGGTTGTTTTAATCTATCAGCTCTTGTCAGAATTGAGAATCTTGGTTAGCTTGATGTGATGTGATTGGCTAATTATGTGGAGCCTTGTGGGTGTGATTGGTGAGATTGATTGTTGTGATCGGTGTGTGTCGGCGTGTGATGGTTAGCCGAGTTGAGCATTAAGCGGTTGCAAATTTCGAGGACGAAATTCTTTTAAGGGGGGGAGATTGTAATGACTGAGATTTCGGGTTCTGAATTCGGGTCGGGTTCGGGCCGGATCCCCTGGTTTGGACCCTGGAGGGGTCTTGAGATTGCTGACTGAATGGCGTCAGCACTGCTCGACGCCTTTCAAAAGGCGTCAGGTTGTGTGGACGCCATTTAGGGTCTGTTGGTTGTTGCGCCACGTGGGCGGGTTTCGGGCCGCGAGAGTACGGCCCCTGTCAGATTTGTCTGAACGGCGTCCAGCTCGGTCGACGCGTTTCAGACTGCGACACCTGCGGTGTCAGGGTACGGCGCCAGAGCGTTGTCAGTACGGCCTGTCTTGTCGTCTGAACGGCGTCCGCGTTGGGCGACGCGTTTCACAGCGGTGTCAGTACGGCCGTCCTGTCAGACTGATTGGCGTATGCCTCGATCGACGCGTTTTAGCGGGATTCTGGTTGACCCCGCGAGCCTCCCCTTCTTTCCCTCATTCTCACCTTCACACTCTCTCTCCTCACCCTCTCCGCCCTCTCCGACGCTCTTCTCTCCTTCCCTTCCTCTTCTTCCTCTTCCAACCACTCCATAGCCTCCTTACCTCTCACCTCTACCTCCACCACCTCCTTCGCGGCGTTCCCTTCTCCGGACGGCGGCCGACGTCCCGGCGGAGTGGCGGCATCCTCGAGGGTACCGGCGGCGGTGTGCGGTGCGGCGGGACGGCGGCACGGAGCCTGGCGGAGTTCGAGAACCGGTAGGGGGACGAAACCTTGCATGTGTGCTCGTTTGCTTCTTAGCGTGATGTGGTGTATTTGGGGCTAGATTGAGCATGTTTAGGGGGGTTTCCTTGTGGGAATAGCGGTGTTTGTGATCGTGGATCCGTAGCATGATTATGTGGTTGAGCTCCTCTTCCTTCCCTTTTGGTTTTGGGACTTTTCGGGGTGCCCGGGGTTCAAAGGTGAAGCCCTCGGGTTGAACCAGGAGACCTGGTTTCTGGCGCTAAATAGCGTCGTACCTGGTCGACGCCTTTCCGAAAGACGTCGGGTCAGTACGACGCGTTTTAGGGCAGAAACCTCCATGTGCGAGGTTTCCTGAGTTTGGGGTTCTGCGCTAAATGACGTCATGGATGGACGACGCCTTTTAGAAGGACGTCGGGCCATCATGACGCCATTTAGGCAGGAAATGCCCCCGTTTAAGGGTTCTGCAAATCTGGATTTCTGGGTTGAATGGCGTCGGTCGACCTTGACGCGTTTTAAAACGGCGGCTTCACTGGTGGACGCGTTTTAAGAAATAATCCGGCTTTTAATAAACCTGTCTATGGGTCTTGAATGGCGTCGACCTCGGTCGACGCGATTCAAGACAGGAATGCTCAGATATGTTATATTCATGCATGTTTCACGTTGGGATGGTTCTAATGCATGTTGTGGGTTGTATATTGAGACGGGGACTTCTGCGTGAGTGGAATTACATCACCTGTGTGTGTGTATGTGTGCGTGTGTGCTTTAACTATATACTGAGACTGAGGTTTTACTGTGCAAATGGAATCATGTTATATGTGTGGTTGTGTTATGCGAATGTGGATCGGGTTAACTGTGGTTTACGTTTGTCACCATGGGCTGATGGGAGAAGGGCCATGGTGTCTGTGAGGAGGGGTGCTTGTTGTGTTTTACCCTTGGCTAAGGCAAGCAGAACCACCTTGAGCCCGTCGGGCCTGAGTAGCTGGTGTGCTATCCGAGGGGTTGTTGTTTGGTCTCAACGGGTCGGGGTTTCCCTTGGTTGTCGTGACATCTTCTGGCGTGTTTCTTGCTGTGGAGCTGGTGGTGTTTCTGGTGGGAGTTGGTTTACCCTTTAGCCAGTGGGCCTGATGTGACCTTTGATCAAGGTTACGAGTGGTACCTATAGCCCTTGGCCTGACGCAGCCCGGGAGAGTTGGGTTTGTGGGTAGTTCCTGTAGCTTCGGCTTGACGGGGGTTCGCCGGTCCCCAGGGCCCTCCTGAAGCGCTGAGGCCTAGCGTGGAGGCAATCCGGTGGTAGGACAGTAGTCTAGACTGCTTGTGTGCACACGTAGCTGGCAGTGGCGGTACACTGAGTCCAGCTAGTCCTAGTTTGGCTCACTGCCTCACCTTACAGTGCCCCGGAACACTGTAGGGGTGGACAGGCGTGAGCAGTGGTGGTAGTGTTAGGAGGCGACGTTCGACTTCGGTCGACAGTGTGGTTTAGTCGCTTCGTGGACTTTGGCTGTGAGTCGTGGTTTCAGGTGTGGACCTTGCGGCGCGTGGAGGCGTGTGGTACCTTCTTGGTGTGCGGACCAGCAGCTGTCCTTGTTCCGGGGTATGCCCCGATATTGTTGTACTTCCTTCTGCCTGTACTTATTTAATTGTTGGACATGTAATTATTGTTGGACTGTATACGGATATTGTTATTTTTCCTTCCTGCGCACTTGCTTACCTTGTAGTCCGTGTGATTGTTATATTTAGCCTTGTTTAGCACTTACTCCTCCAGACGTGTTGTGTGAGATCCGGGTGTGAACCCGCAGTTAATGGGCCGACATCCATTTAGTGACCGGGTCTCCGGTCATAGGATGGCGGGTCGTTACAATATGTATGTCCAAAAGATGGTGGAAAAGGTCCCATAAAGTCAATTCCCCAAACATCAAAGACTTCAACCACCAAGATTGGGTTGAGTGGCATCATATCCCTTTTTGCCATATTTCCTACGGCCTGACATCGGAGGCAAGTTATGCTAAATTCATGGGCATCTTTGAAAAGTGTGGGCCAATAAAAACCACTTTGCAGGACTTTGGCTGCAGTTTTCTTTCCTAAGAAATGGCCCCCACAAACTAGATTATGGCAGAAGTTGAGAACACTATGTTGTTCTTCTTCAGGAACACATCGCCTAATGATTTGATCAGGACAGAATTTGAATAATTCAGGATCCTCCCAGAAATAATAATTTTCCTGAGAAAAGAATTTGTCCTTTTCACTTTTAGTCCATCCTTCCGGAAGCTGATTAGTCATCTTGTAATTGACAATATGAGCATACCAAGGTGCAACAGTGTGAGAAATGGTCAGTAGATGCTCATCAGGAAAGGAATCAGTGATTGGTGTACTTTTAGAGATCAGAATTCGGGATAGGTGGTCAGCTACCACATTCTCATAACCCATCTTATCCCAAATTTCCAAATCAAATTCCTGAAGGAGTAAGATCCATCTAATAAGCCTAGGCTTTGCATCCTTCTTGGTCAACAGGTATTTCAGAGCTGAGTGATCAGAATAGATTATGACTTTTGCCCATAAAAGATAGGATCTGAATTTTTCTAGGGCAAAAACCACAGCTAATAATTCCTTTTCTGTGGTGGTATAATTCATTTGAGCATCGTCAAGGGTGCGACTTGCATAATATATCACCACGGGACATTGTTGATTCTTTGTCCCAAAACTGCACCGATAGCATAGTCAGAGGCATCGCACATGATTTCGAAGGGTAAAGATCAATCTGGAGATTGAAGAATCGGGGCTTTGGTCAAATATTCCTTCAGAGAATTAAATGCCTTGGTGCAAGATTCATCCATTTGGAAAGGGACTTCCTTAGCTAGGAGAAGAGTTAGAGGTCGGGCAATTTGAGAGAAATTGTGGATAAACCGGCGATAGAAACCGGCATGGCCAAGGAATGAACGGATCTGTCTTACCGAGGTAGGAGGAGGAAGATTGGATATGAGATCGATCTTAGCTTTATCTACCTCTATCCCCCTTTCAGACACAATGTAGCCTAGAACAATGCCCTCTCGAACCATAAAATGGCTCTTTTCCCAGCTAAGTATCAGATTGGTGTCTATGCATCGTGCTAGCACCTGTTTAAGATTTTCCAGGCAATTTTCAAAAGAGTCCCCGAAGATTGAGAAATCATCCATGAAAACTTCGAGGAATTCTCCCACCATATCGGAGAATATAGCCATCATGCACCGTTGAAATGTGGCTGGTGCGTTGCATAATCCAAATGGCATCCTCCTAAAAGCAAATGTGCCATAAGGGCACGTAAAGGTGGTCTTTTCTTGATCTTCCGGGTAAATAGCCACTTGATTATACCCGGAGTACCCATCTAAGAAGCAAAAGTACTTCTGGCCCGATAACTTTTCCAGAATATGATCCATAAATGGGAGTGGAAAGTGATCCTTCTTAGTCATGAGATTCAGCTTTCGGTAATCAATGCACACTCTCCATCCCGTGGTGAGCCTAGTGGGTACCTCTTCTCCATGATCATTCTTGATAACCGTTAATCCAGATTTCTTGGGTACCACTTGGGTTGGGCTGACCCATTTACTGTCTGATATTAGGTAAATGATACCCACATCCAACCATTTCACAACTTCCTTCTTCACCACTTCTTTCATATTGGGGTTAAGCCGCCTTTGCATCTCCCGACTGGGCTTAAAATTCTCTTCCATATAGATGTGATGCATGCAAATGGACGGGCTAATTCCCTTTAAATCTGCCACCGACCATCCAATGGCACCCTTGTGGTCTTTGAGGACCTCGGTTAATTGGGCCTCTTGCGGTGATGTGAGATTTGCCGCAATGATGACCGGGAGAGTTTGGTCCAGGCCCAAAAAGATATACTTGAGAGACTCAGGTAGTGGTTTGAGTTCAAACTCAGGAGGATCCTCTAAAGATGGCAAAGTGGGCTCAGACTGTAAGGCTGGTAAAGGTTCAACCTTGGGCCAAGATGTTAATGGGCCAGGAGAGTCCTTTAAAGTGTTGGCTTCCTCCAAAAGGTCATATGTGGACATCTCATTTTCTTCAACCAGATTATCCAAGACATCAATAGTATGACATTCTTTTTCATGATCTGGGTATTGAGATGCTTTGAAGACATTAATCTGGACCTTTTGACCCCCAAATGAAATGTCCATTATGCCAGTTTCATAATTTATATTAGCTTTGGCAGTGGCTAAGAATGGACGACCTAGGATGATCGGAGTGTGAATAAGTTCCTCAGGTAATGCCATATCCATAATAAGAAAATTCACGGGAAAATAACAATCATGAACCTTCACAATAACATCCTCAATTAATCCCCGTGGAGTTTTCACAGACCTATCAGCCAACTGCAAAATGATGGGTGTGGGCTTTAATTCCCCAATATCAAATTTTTCATAAATGGCTGTTGGCAAAAGATTCACACTAGCACCTAAATCTAATAAAACTCTATCAAATGTAACTCCAGCTAAGTCACATGAAATTAAAGGTGCTCTAGGATCCTTTAACTTCTTGGGTAAATGATTCATCACAATTGCACTAACATCCTCGAAAAGCCGAACCTTTTCGGGTGCCATTCTAGATTCTCTTTGTGGAGTACATAATTTCTTGAGAAACTTAGCATAAGTTGGTACATGCTTGATAGCATCGAGGAGTGGAATATTAATTTGGACTTGATTGAATAAATCCAACAATTCCTCGTTCTGGGCCAGTTTCTTCCTGGCATTGGGCTTAGCTAACAAGGCATTTGGAAATGGCACCCGAGGTTGATACGAACTTGGGCCTTCATCTATCTTCCCTTTTCCTTTCGGGTCCTCTTCCAACTTTTCCATGTTGGCTTCATCTTCACTCACACTTTCAATTTCCTGAGGCCCATCAGTGGAACCTTTGGCTAACTCTCCATCTGGATGTGGTTTTTCTAAACTTCTCCCACTCCTAAGGGCTGAAATGGCTTTAGCATTCTCAAATTGCGGCCCTTTAGGCTGTGGTACCGGGCCAGGCTAAGGTAAAAGGTCCGATTGCTGTGGAAAACCCGGAGGTTGATTCCTTGGATTGGCAACGGGTTGACTAGGAAGTTGGCCCACTTCTCTTCTCATCGTAGCCTCAGCTAGTTGGCCCATTTGACTTTCCAACTTAGCAATGGATTGTTGCTGGGTCAAAATCAGTTGTTGGAGTTGAGTGAATTTGTCATCAAAGTTGGGCTGAGGAGGTTGTTGGTAAGTGGGTGGAAGATGGTATTGGGTTGGCTGTCCAGATTGGAATGAGTGGTAGTGGGCCGGTTGACCTGATTGATACTGGGCCGATTGACCTGATTGATACGGGGCCGGTTGACCTGATTGATACTGGGCCGGTTGAGAAAATTGGGCTTGAGATCCCCTAGCCTGAACATTTCCATAGAAATTAGATTGCTGTTGAAATGAATTCTGTGGCTTTTGGGCTTGATGCATGGGAGGATTGGACATTGGTAATGGGGCCTGTTGATTCTTCCAAGAGAAATTAGGGTGGTTTCTCCAGCCAGGATTGTAAGTGTTGGAGAATGGATCATTATTGGGCCTGGAGAATCCCTGGGCAGCCTGAACTTATTCTTGAATGAATGGTGGAAGTTGGGCCGCAGTTGGGCATTCATTCACTTGATGGGTTGGACTTGCGCATAAGGCACAAATGTCATGATTAGCAAAGGATGGGCCTTCATATGGACTAGATTGTGTTGGGTAAGTAGGCTCTTGCTTGTTTAAGGCCAGGAGTTGGTCTAGTTTCTGGGCCAAGATGTCTACCTTATTGAATTTCTGATTAATTAGTTTTATGTCCATTCTGGATTCGGGCTCTCCACGGGCCTTAAGTTCATACATTCCAGTCCGTTTAGATGGCCCAACAGACCTCTCATAAGATGATAATGAGGCATGATTGATGGAATTTTCACTTAACATCTCAAAAAGATCATAGGCCTCATCTTCACTTTTCATCATAAATGCCCCTCCACATGAGGCATCCACCATCTGTCTGAACTGTTCAGACAATCCTTCATAGAATGCTTGGACAATTTGCCATTTTGAAAGCCCATGATGAGGGTATTTTCTAAGCAATTCTTTCAGTCTTTCCCAAGATTCGTGGATCAATTCCCCAGGAGTTTGGGTAAAACTCGTAATGGCCCTTCGCATGATATTGGTCCGCCCTATGGGATAGAACTTCTTAAGAAATTCTTTCTGCATTTCTTCCCATGTCCTAATGGGCCTTCCTATAGTTCCCAACCAATATTTAGCCTTGTCCTTTAATGAAAAGGGAAATAAGGTCAACTTAAGGCCATCATCGGTGAAATTCTGGATCTTCACCGTGGAACATATTTCTAGAAATTCATCCAGATGCTTATAAGGATCTTCATTAGTATTCCCATAAAATGATGGGAGCATCTGAATGGTGCTAGATTTAATTTCATATTGATTGGCTGGATTCTGAGGAAGATGAATACAGGATGAAGGTTGATATCGATTTGGAATGAAATAGTCCTTCATTTGCTTTGGTAGGTCCTGATTATCAGCCATTGGATCTTGTGGTGGATTTCTTTGATGTAGGATTCTTTCTATTTCAGCAAGTGGTCCTAGAAGGTTAGGGTTTTGAGATCTCCTACCTTGCATACACTAGGACTGATAGAGAGAGGATGGATTTAATTTTTTTTTTTTTCTATTTCTTGTTTTTTTTAAATGCAGACAATTTTGGCAAACAAATTATCCTAATGATCTAATGTTAACCTAGACTCTCTATGTGAATTTTCTTACAAGGTGAATGGAGTCCACCTCAAGTCACAACCACAATCAATCAACGGCCAGGTAAGAGGTGGGGTAGTGGGAGGCTCTCCCTACTTTCGTAGGGACCTAATTAGAGAACCACTTTCCCGCTTAGGCGTTTGCCTTTTTAACCTCTAGCCTAGACACCGTTGCCAAAAATGAAGGCAACCCAAAATTTAAACCACTCACGGTATAAACCCTAGATTCTCTTTCGACTTGCTTTTAATTGGATTAGGAAATTCCAATGCAAGGAAGGTGATTTGTGGGCTAAGGAAGGGTGATCAAATCCCTACCTTATGTGGTTAAAGTTGTTGCCCTTGAAGTCTTTTTGAATGCAATACAAGGCAACAAATCAATGCAAGGTGTGTTGATGCAATCATGAATGACTTGCTAAAATTGAAACACGTACCTTTCCCGCGCAATCTTCAACAATTTATGGAAATAACTGTGAAAGAAAACTAACTCATGCTTTCCTAGGATGATGAATGCCTAGCATGGAAGGTTTCTAATCTTGGAAATGAAAGTTTTTAAATTTGGATGTTCTTCTTTTTGTTTCTTTCTTTTTAATTAATGGAAACCTATCTAAACTAGAAACTACAAAATTGGAAACTAACTAAAGTAAGGTAATTGAAACATAGAAAGTTGGAACACACTGACCATGATTTCGCTTTCCTTTTTTTTTTTTCAATATACCTGCAAAAATAAGAAAAATAAGGTTAGCTAAAGAATAATTACACTAAATCCAAGATAATCAAAATTAAAAATCTAACTCCCCGGCAACGGCGCCAAAAATTGATAGTTCCAAATTGTGCGTCGTTAAACACTCATGAAAACGTTCAATCTAAATTTATCCGGCTCACTCAAATCAGATTCTGAAAATTAATAGTGGTGAGTCCGAGTCGATCCACAGGGAGTTAAGATTTTAACTTTGAAAACTTTGGAATTTAGTTATCTAAAAATAGGTGAAAATTTAAGTAAACTAATTACTTATTTAAACTAAAACGCAATTAACTAATGTTACCTAAAAATATAATTGCTTGAATTAAACAACTCTTTTTTTTTCTTTTTCAAAAATTAAACACAAACACATATAAAAAAAAAAACACAACTAAAAATTACAATAAAGACATTGAAATTTAACTATGTGTAACTTATTAATTATCTAAAAATTACGAAACAAATCACAACATTTATGGTTTAATATCCTTAAACTAAATAAACAAAATATCAAATAACAACTAACTAACCCTAAATAATTAAACTAATTCTAAACTAATGGGGGAGAGAAAGAACAATCTATGAGGGATGGTTCCCTTGATGGCTGCTGCGTGGATTTGAAGGAGGTTGCTGCTTGGAACTTGAAGGGGTGCTGGAAGAGCTGGCTACTGCACGTGGCTGTGCATGCGTGGAAGAGCTGGGGGGTTGCCGCGTGTGTAGGAGCTGCTGGAGGTGCAGGAAGAAGGTAGCTTGACTTGCTGCTGGTGCTGGAGCTGGAGGAAGCAGCTACGTGGAGGGCTTCAGCTTGCAGGAGGAGAGAGCCGGCTAGTGACTGCGGGTTGGAGGGATGCTGGCTTCAGCTTGGACGTGCATGGGAGGTTGCTGGTTCGCGGCTGCTGCATGCGAGAGGAGGAACTGGCACGTGGAGAAGCTGGTGGTGCTGCAGGTCGTGGAGGTGCAGGAATAGAAGATTCCCGGCTGCTGGAGGTCGTGGAGGTGTTGGCTTGCGTGTGGAACTGCTAGATGATGCGTGAACGTAGCTGCTGAAGGTGAAGGTCCAGCGAGAACGCCTGCTGGTTCAGCTTGCATGCGACGCGTGGACAGGTGCTGAGGACCTTAAATGCCGACGCGCAGGCGTGGAGGAGCTGGTGCTGTAGATCGTGGAGGAGCTGCTGCGTGGAGAGCTTGCTGGTTTCACCTTGCAGACGCGTGCATGCATGCTCAGGAGGGTGCAGCACGTGGAGGATCAGCTGGTTGGGCTTCACCGCAAGCTGGCGCAGGTGTGCATCGAGGAAGGAGCCGCGTGGAGAAACTGCTGGTACTCAGGTACTTGCAGGCGTTGGAGTGCAGCTGGGTGGTGCGTGGAGGAAGAATAGAAGAGAGAGAGGAAGAGAGGGCTGAGGGCTAGAGGAAAAATTGAGAAGAGGAAGAGACCGAGGGAGAAAGAGCAGAGGGACGGAGAGCTGCGGGAGATCTGGCTGGGTTGAAGGCGACGGAGAGGAGAGAGGACCGTGAAAGAGAGAGAGAACCGGAGAGAAGGGAAAGAACAGAGGCTGCTGGGAAAATAAAAAAAACGAGAGAGAACAGAGGCTGCTGGGAATTGGAGTTGAATAGGAATTGGAAGGAAAATTGGAGAGGAAGAAGAGAGGGTCGTGGGAGAATTTATAGAGAGGAAGAGAGAGTCGGAATTGGGGAAGGAAAGAGAGGGTTGCGAGGAGAGAGACGAATCCGAGAGAGAGGAGGAGGGCTACGGGTTTGAAAAGGTTTCCTTTAAAAAGAGAGAGAGGGTTTTAAAATAAAGAAAGGAAGGGATATGGTTGGAAATTAGAGAGAAGGAAGGAAATAGAGGATTTTGGGAAACTTCAGAGAAAGAAGGAATCAGAGCAATATTAGGACATCTAATTGCATTTTTACCCCTGCTTTAGTTAAAATCCGAACATTAGACCTCCCCCAAATTTCCAGAACTCCACCAGCTGCACTGCATCATCGGCATGTCCTGTTCACATAAAATAAATATAAATTAGCACATTATCATAAAAATATCATCATATTTATTCATTTCGTCTCGGTTTTGTCGAAAAATCGCAAATGCGCTATACTCCTTTAATCACATGAAATGACGATGTTTTTAAGTCAGAATTTGACGAAATTGGTACCGTTGGACTTGGTACACAATTATCTATCATTTCATGCTATTTTGCAGATAAAAACATGAGTATGATGCAAATGATTGCCCTTAAATGATCAATTTAACACTTTATCACCAAGCAACACCGCATGATCCCGGAAGGTAATGGGGTTCAGCAACCCACTCATGGAACCTGTCCGTCCACAGTTACCACGTGGCTATAATCCTTCGTTCGCACAATGCTCTCGAGTTAACCTAGGGTATGGTCAACTGTCAAACCCTAGATGGTCAACTCACTTGAATCAGACTCCGTTGTACAATATCAGAAAACCTCTTTTTCTGACATTGTTTCTGCTCTGGCCAGAGACTCCTGCAGATCTATTCTAGAGCATTCCCTCTTCAGTTACCTGAGAGCGAACGATCCTTTATTGAACACACAATCACCTTTGAAGGTCTTCCGCTGGACCCGATCCTTGACTATTAGAGATCCCGTGGATAGGGATTCGTAGGTCAAGGTCAAAGTCCAGAAGTCCACCGATAAGGTGTCTTTGGTGTCTCAAGTCCAAGGATCAACCACGCCACTGTGACGATGAATGAAGCCGATTGACAGTAAGGTAAATTACCATTCGGCGATTCATGTCGGATCAGTTCAGTGAACTCATTCTCCAATGAGCACCTACAGGTCTACCATTGTGTCTCCACACGAGTAACTAACGAGATCAGTCACCCTCATCATATGAGCTGGAATAACCTGTACTAGTCTAACCGGATGTTTGATGTCCTTCTCAAACATCCTACGACTAGGAACAATTGAGAATATGTCTTTATAAGTCATCAGTCTCATTATTATGATCTCATCATAATATGATAACTATTGCACATATTCATGGACTTCATTATGCGCAATTATAAATATGTCAATTTACATAATGAATTTAATGCCATTGATTAGTAAATCAGATTGAAATTGGTGCCTTATGATTGGCTTAGAGGACACCTATATCCATCATGGAGAAACGAGCTTCGGCTTAGCACTGGATTGCAGGATTAATGTCTTGATTCATCAATGACAGTTTAACAATATTATCCTTGATTAATTTATAAGGACAGTGCAATTCTATCTTGGTATCACTGGATGAATTTTCTTGACCCAACTTCATAGTCTTCCACGTTAGATGAATCTAACGAGAAAAACCACTCGAGGGCTGGTCCCTCTAATGATTTCCAAAATAAGAATGCCAGCGACATCTTGTCATTCTGTCAGAAGGATGACTCGTACATAAACTCCTTCAAGTGGGTGAAGGGGTTGCCAGAACCATTGTACTTTCTATATACTGGCATCACAGAAGGCGGCAAGTGAAATACTGGCGAATTGGGGAGGGTGATCTCAGGTACAGCCTTGACTCCCATTATCTTCTTAAAACTATTGAACTGCTTGTCCATGCGGTCCATCGTCGTGAGTAAGGCCTGAGTCACGGGATCAACCTGGGGAGGGGGAGGTGATGGAGCATGATATGCTTGCCTCTTGGACTAACTCGGGCAAGGGGGTAGTACGGTTGAGGTCCGGCAACGCTTCCGCCATACCCGAAGGCATTTTGATGAGTTGGCGTATGCGGTCTAGCCGGGTACCTTGAGGAAGATTTTTGTGGCCAAGACGGCCGGGGAGTAGAAATATGAAGACCCTCCATGGCTTGATGAACGGGAGAAGCATGGCGAGGAAGAGGAACTTGATGACTAACGGGGCGAACCGCAGGATTCGGTTTAGCAGAATGCAAAGGTGTCTTCCCTTTGAGATTAGACTAGACAGCCTCAAGTTGTTGATGATGATTCACACGGGTAGCCAGGGCTCCTAAGACGGTAACCAAATCAGGAGGGTTGGCCAACGAAGGCTCAGCTTGATCTTGAGCCTCTTCATAAGTGGGATTGGAGATTACATGCATATGAGGATGATTAGTACCAGGATCATACAGGTCATGGGTAAATTGCGCCTGATGGGGGACATAGGTGTCTCCCTCGTATTCAGCGTGAAAGAAGTTAGAGTCATGGGGGGATTAGCATCTCTCCCATTCTTAGAATGGTAATCATAATTGCGAGGGGCATTAGTATCTCCCTCGTATTCAAACACATCTTCCTGTTCAATGGCAACCATGCCGAAAGTTCTACCTAATCGGAGCATCATGATGTTAATTGTGACAAAGATTCAAACAAGTTGTGCAAAGAATTAGTGAACAAATGGATGGTTATGTTATCTTAGGATTCCTTGTTGAATTATTTGAATGGTTAAGCACAAATTCACTCAATGGGATAGGATCCTAGTTTCAGTTCAATTTTTCCACCGTTATACTCTATGGTTTTCTCACAACGGTATGAATGACTATCCAGGACTTCAATTGGTACAACCAGCTCGATGAACAATTAGGAATACCTTGCTTTTGGGGACTTACGGAGGTCTTAACACAAACCACTCTAGTCTGGTTGAGAGACTTATCCAATCAGAGAGAGGTGATGGCCTACGATGCAAATGACCTACGGCCTGGATGGCCTCTAATGCAGTATAGTAAATATAGGTAATCTACAAATGATCAAAAATCCGAGGACTAATGGTCAGAAGAAAAGCTTCCTGAAATGCGTCGATCTGAGTCGACTTATTCAATATAGTTACTTCTGGTCACAGTGGCTCGGGCAACCAGTCCCTCAGAATATGTAGGTTTAATGGCATTGTAAACGGTCGATGTCCTTACAAAATATGTCATTCTGTCGACGCTATTCAACCCCGAAAAGTAGTAAACAATAAAAATATCAGGGGCAATCCCCTCCCAACTTAACAAGATGAATAGAGGATCAAGTATTCTTGCGAAACAGTTTAAACAGATAAGTTGATCATGCAACACCATGGATATCAATTCAAATAAGACACACTCTCCAATACCATACCTCTAGGCAATCAAGGGGAGGCAAAATCTTGCCAAAGAGGTGTGCACGAGGTGTACGTGGGGATAGAAATCAAACAACCAATTAACCAATCATCAAACATGCCCGAGGGACACAAACGGTGCACCGAGGGTGCCCTATGGAAAGTAACAAGAGTAAAAAAAGAACGGCAAGACAAGTCCCACCGTGATCGCCAAAAAGTTGTACGTGCTCAAATTGTGTGTGCTATTATCATGATATCATGTGTTATATGATTAACAAATCTAATTAAATCGTGATCGCCAGAAACCTAAGGTTTCTAAAGAATTAGTTGATCGCTTTACTCACCTTGTGAAAACTAGTAGATTGGGTTCTTTGTTCATCTCTTCCGGCTGGCCGAAAAAGAAGAGCCTCTTCTTTGTTTACTCTTGTTGTGAATTTTATTGTAGCTTTCCGAAGCTTCCAATCTTCAAATCTTTCAAACATTGACTTTCTTCCTTTGTTCCTTGCAAAAGAAAATAAAACAAATAAGAGAACTATGATTAGAACTAAAATAGCATAGCATCCGTTCTAATTAAGAATCTAAACATGCAACTAAACTAAAATGACTCACTTTTATGGTTTTCTTTTAAACCCCTATCATGGACATGGGTTTGGAGAAAGATGAAGTGTGTGTGTGTGTATATAATGGAATGATATGATGAAAAACTATACGAAAACAGTAAACAATGGATGAGAACTATGTGAAATCAATGAAGAAACAATAAAAAAAAGACTAAAGAAAAGGATGATTGGCTGGCCCCTTCATAGCCTTGGTCTTCTTAAGTTTCAATGGAAAAAAAGGATGAAGGAGGAAGAAGCTCTTCTTGCTATCCATGTTTTCTGCAGTAGAGGGCTTCTTTTCACCTTGATTTAACTCCAAACCACCAATGGCCAACCTTTTTTAAAGGTCCCAAGGGTATTGTATATATAGAGATTTCAATTAGGGTTATTTGGCCTTCAAAAGGGTTCTCTCGTGGCTCGGACTTATCCTGGATAGACATGGAAGGGGCTGGAAACCCTTCCAACCTTTGGAACTGGATTATCTCGGCCAAATCATGCTTATTGGAAAGTGCTTAAAATGCGTCGTGCTCAAGAGACGCCATTTAGCTAATTAGGAGGGGCCACCATAGAAAGAAATTCGCGAAAGAAGCCGGAAACGATTAGGAAAGCTAAAAGGCGTCGACCATGGAAGTCGTGATTTAGATAATTAAGAAACTAATTTGAAATTATAATTCGGAAACCCAGACGGATTAGGACCTAAACGACGTCGTCCATAGACGATGTCATTAATTTAATCCTATTTGAATTTAAGAATTTAATTTCGATCTGATTTCTGCTAGAAATCTAAATGGCGTTGGCCACAGTTGACGTTAATTAACAAATTTCGATAAAATCAATAAAAATTAATTAATGAGTAAAAATCAGATCATTTTAGGACATTATAAGTGTGACATGAAATTTACTCAATATGAAGTCAAGATTAGCGTGTCTACAGTTGCCCCACCTTGGCGTTGACTTTGCAAGAGAGTAAAATAGAATGGAATGTACTGAAAAGGTGATGGCAAGGTGTGATAAGACACGCTCTCAACATTATATAATGAGAATCTTTCTTAGAATGATTAGTAAAGCAACTCCAAGAGATCCATGGAATCAATCTTGTTTGGATCAGATAGACAAAGGAAATAAAGTCGATCAACTTCCACGATTTGGGAAGTACCCTAGGTCACAAATCCTACAGGTTTCATTACGGAGAGCGGTTACCAGCCAATGTTGACGTACTTCAACTATGATGGATCTTAAAAGGAAACAAGAAATATTTTGGATAAAGAATCCAAGTAAGGATAGAATTATAAAGATATCTTCAAGAAGACCTCAAACATAATTAAGAGATCAATTCAGAGTGGAATATTTCATATCATGTTGGGATTTATTTGATCAATGGTCTAAAATTTAATCAAGAATTAATTCTTATCACAATTATTTCAAAATCCTACACGATGCATGCTGGGCTAAAAGAAAAATAAGATGAAATAAAATATATATTAATGAAGGATAATATTGTAAAACTTTCATTGATGAGTCAAAATACCAATTTTGTAATTTAGTACTAAGTCGAAGCTCGTTTATTCACGCATCGTCTCACAAAAGCGGAACCATAGTCCCCATCAATTAAAAATCTAACGGCCTATCCATGCGATTAAGAATTCTCTGGAATTATCACTATTTTTATTGAAGGGGAACTCAAATTCCAGTTTCATCAGAATAACAAGGTCCTTGATATACTCTAATAAATATTTACCATATAGTAATGATGTTGCAAATCAATTACATAAAGGAATACAATGATAGAGATAACCGTCTATTTAGTCACGGCTGGGACTCATAAACTCCCACAGTGGGACCTTAGTGAAATTATCAGCTTCATTTTCTTTTCTTGAATTTTTTTGCACTAAAATTTCATCAGTAATTTCGTGCAAAAGAATAAACATGAATAAATAGCATATAATATGCAATTTCAGATGATATCAGAAAAAGGCCTAAAAAGGCGCCGTCCTAAGTCGACGTCATTTAAATGACGTCGCCCCGTCCAGACGCGATTTTTCTTATTGAAATAGGCTTCTCTGATTCCAATCCGAACTCTACTTTCCTCCCTCAAGATCTCTCTTCTAACTCGGAAAGAGCTTCCCAACTTCGCAAATCACTCTATAAAACCTCCCTCTCTTCAATTCAATTCATCATAACAAGCAATCAAGAGGGAAAGCTAGAGAATTCTCTGTAAAGTCCAAGAGAAAAAAAGAGGGGAAAACCTCCAGGCCCAAAGAGGGCATCTTATCCTCCACTCGCAGAATCTCTAGCGGACATATTCAACGCCCTTATGGCAGCTAATGCTCAAGTATTGCCTAAAGAGAAAACTTTCTGGCCTTAAAATGCTGATGCCTCCAGATACTGTGTCTTCCATAGACAACTCGGGCATACAGTGGATGTGTGTTTCCAATTCAGGGACTACATCCATGATCTTAATGACCAGGGAGGTATTTGTTGGGTTCTCGAGTTTCTGCGGATCTCACGCGTAGCGGAAATAAAAATAAAAACGGAGATCCATTCCCGTTTCGAAAAATCTAAAAGTCCGATAATCAGATTATTGAAACTTACCGTGTGCGGATTCAAATCCGCAACCATTCGGTTCCGTCGGTGCGACACCGCAAGCCGCGCAAGCGCCCGGCCTCTAGCGAAGTCCACGCGATCCTCCTCGCGACGGATATCCTCATGTTCCTCGTTCTTCGCAGCCCACGAAACCTCCGCCGGTCGCCGCAACGATCGCCGCAATGCGCGGAGGATTTCCCGTCGAACGGGAGTCGAAGAAGCGGCGGAGCAGATCTGGATTTGTCTGGGACGCCAGAGAGAGAGAGAAACAGAGGAGGGGCGGCTAGAGTTAGCAGCAGTTTGGCCTACTCAGCCAGTTCGCTATATTTATACTAACCGCACGGTTTTTTATAAAAACCCTTGGTTTGTATAAAACCCACTTATTTATCCATCCCCTTGAGAATCATTTGCATGTGACCCTCTAGGCCCAATTACCAGTCCGGTTAATAACTCAATAAGCCCAGTGACTCCTCACTGGCTTTATTAATCAATTAATAACTCTTTATTAATTAATTAATCAATCGAATAGATGTCGCACATCAAATTCGACTGGGCCTCCGATCACGTTGGGTGCCAAGCAACACCGCGTGAACCCGGAAGGTATCGGGGTTAAGCAACCCACTCTTGGAACCTTTCCGCCGACAGTTACCGTGTGGATATAATCCTTCATTCGTATAATGCTCTCGAGTCAACTCAGGGTATGGCATGCTGTCAAACCCTAACCGGTTAATTCACTTGGATTGGATGCCGCTGATGAATATCGGAAAACTCATTTCCCGATATTATTGTCCGCCCTAGCCAGGGACTTCCGCGCATCCTTCCTAGAGCATTCACTCTCTAAGTACCGAGAGCGAATGATTCCTTATTGACACACAATTCCCTTCGACGGTATTCCGTTGTACCCAATCCATGGCATTTTGGAATCCCGAGGCTAGAGATTCGTAAACCAAGGTCAAAGCACAGAAGTCCACCGACAAGGTGTCCTTGGTGTCTCAACTCCGAGGACCATCTACGCAACTGCGACAATAGAATCAAGCTGGTTGACAGTGAGGTACAATAGCATCCAGCGATTCAGTCGGATCAGTTCAATAAACTCATTCTCCAATGAGTACCTACAGATTCGCCTTAGTGTCTCTACACAAGTGACTTATGAGATCAATCACCCTCATCATATGAGCAGGAGTAATCTGTACTAGTCTAACCGGATATCTGATGTCCTTCTAGGATATCCTTCGACTATGAATGATTAAGAATATGTGTGTTTAAGTGATCAATCTCATTAGTATGATCTCATCATAATCTGATCACTATAGCACATATTCACGCACTTCATTATGAAACGATAATTAATGCGATTTACACATAATGAATATTATGCCATTATATTAATAAATGAACGAGATTTACATAGTCAGATTGGCTTGTAGGCCACCTAAAACTAACAATCTCCCACTTGAACTAAAGCCAATCACCTTTATACAATAATCCTATAGACTCTAGGTGACGCTCAAACACAATTTGAGCCAACGGCTTTGTCAGTGGATTTGCTACATTGTCGACGGATGGAACTCTTTCCACTACTACATCTCCTCTGGATATGATCTCTCTGATAAGATGAAAGCGCCTCATAATATGCTTTGATTTCTGATGAGACCGTGGCTCTTTCACTTGCGCAATCGCTCCATTGTTGTCGTACAACAGTGGAACAGGCTCAGTGATGCTAGGAACTACGCCGAGGTCGGTGATGAATTTCTTCAACCACACTGCTTCCTTGGCGGCTTCAACTGCAGCGATGTACTCACCTTCAGTCATCGAATTTGTAGTGGTTACTTGCTTGTAACTCTTCCAACACACTGCGCCTCCGTTCAATGTAAATACGAATCCAGACGTAGACTTGCTATCATCTGGATCTGACTGGAAACTCGAGTCAATAAAGCCTCGCAGTTTCAAGTCACCTCCTCTATAGACAAGAAACATATCCTTAGTTCTTCTCAAGTACTTAAGGATATATTTCACTGCCTTCCAGTGCTCTTCGCCTGGATCAGCCTGAAATCTGCTCGTAATACTTAGATCAAATGCAACATCAAGCCGTGTACATAGCATGGCATACATGATAGATCCTATGGCAGAGGCATAGGGTATTCTATCCATGAATACCCTCTCATCAGGAGTCTTAGGAGACTGCTCCTTTGAGAGATTAATTCCATATCTCATCGGTATGAGACCTCTCTTAGAATTTTTCATGCCAAACCTTTTGACTATGGTATCTATGTACAAGGATTGGGTCATTCCAAGCATCCTCTTTGATCTATGTCTATAGATCCGTATTCCCAATACGTAGGATGCTTCTCCCAAATCCTTCATGAAGAAGTTTTTCGACAGCCATATCTTTACTGATGACATCATAGCTACATCATTCCCAATTAGTAGTATGTCATCTACGTAAAGAACTAAGAAAGTGACTGCGCTCCCACTGGTCTTTTTGTACACACAAGGCTCATCTTTATTCTTAATGAAGTCATAAGACTTGACAGCCTAGTCAAATCTTATGTTCCAGCTCCGGGAAGCTTGCTTCAGTCCATAAATGGACCTCTGAAGCTTGCACACTTTATCTGGAGATTCTTTGGATGTGAAACCTTCTGGTTGTATCATATACACCTCTTCCTCAAGATTATCGTTGAGGAAGGCAGTGTTCACATCCATCCAGATCTCATAATCAAAATGTACAGCAATGGCGAGTAGAACTCTGATCGACTTTATCATGGCAATTGATGAGAAAGTCTCGTCATAGTCAATTCCTTGCCTTTGACGATATCCCTTTGCCACCAACCTTGCCTTATAAGTGTCGATACGTCCATCAGCACCGATCTTTCTTTTAATGATCCACTTGCAACCGATGGGTACAATACCTTCGGACAAGTCCTCCAAGTTCCAAACTTGGTTGGTGTACATGGAGTGGATTTCCGAGTTCAAGGCTTCTCGCCATTTTCCGGCTTCTGGGCCTTCTATAGCCTCCTGGTAGGTCTTAGGATCATCATCCTCATTATATTCTACCTTAGACTCACCTTCAGCGATATGTCCCACATATAGTTCGGGTAGTCTAGGTAATCTACCAGATCTACGTGGCTCATGTGTGTGTACCTGAACAGATTCAGGAACTAATATCTCATCTGATGATAATACAGCTGTTTGGAGATCTGGAACCTCTTCTAGTACTATTTTACTCCCACTGTTCTCCTGGAGAAGGTATTCCTCTTCCAGGAAGACGGCTTTCTTGGCGACAAACATCTTTTGTTCACCAGGATGGTAAAAATAGTATCCAAAGGTTTCCTTTGGATATCCCACAAACCTGCATTTATCAGTCCGTGATTCCAGCTTGTTTGGATCATGCCTCTTTACATGAGCAGGACAACCCCAGACTTTAACATGTTTAAATTCTGGTTTCCTGCCTTTCCATAATTCATATAGAGTAGAGGCCACAGACTTGCTGGGTACTCTGTTCAGTAGGTATGCTGCTGACTCTAGAGCATACCCCTAGAGGGACACTGGTAATCCCGAAAAGCTCATCATGGATCGCACCGTGTCCAACAAGGTGCGATTCCTCCTTTATGATACACCATTCATCTGTGGTGTATATGGAGGGGTTAGCTGAAAAAGAATACCATTATCCTTTAAGAATTATGTCAAATTAGTACTCAAGTATTCTCCTCCTCGATCTGATCGAAGAGCTTCTATACTCTTTCCTAACTGCTTCTCACCCTCATTCTTGAACTCCTTAAACTTCTCAAATGCTTCCGACTTGTACTTCATTAAGTACACATAGCCGAATCTTAAGAAGTCGTCGGTGAACGTGATGAAGTATGAGAAGCCTCCTTTGGTTTGGTTCGACATGGGACCACATGCATCCGAATGTATTAGTTCCAGAATGTCCTTGTCACGTTCTCCATGTCCAGTGAACGGAGATTTTGCCATCTTTCCCATAAGGCAGGATTCACATGTCGCAAACGATTGGTAATCGAATGCTGTTAAATAACCATGCTTGTGCAACCTTTGCAACCTGTTTTCACCAATATGCCTAAGTCTACAATGCCACATGTAGGCTTGGTTCACACAATTCTTGCTCTTCTTAAGAGCATTATCAATTTGAAGATTGTAATAAGAAACATCTAAGAGATATAGACTGTTGACTAAAGATGTTGAAGCTATCGATTTATTACCATAATAAACCGAACAACTTCTATTTTCAATAGTCAACCTATATCCTATCTTGTCCAAACAAGATATTAATATGATGTTCTTTATTATGCTAGGAACATAATAACAATCTTCTAATAGTAAGGCGTCATCTGATGGAAGCCTGAGGTTTTCTGTCCCAACAGCAATCGCCGCAACTTTTGCGCCGTTTCCTAACCTCAATTCCACATCACCTTGTCTCAGCTTGCGCTTACTTGTCAGTATATGCGCATCATGACAGATATGAGAAGCACATCCGGTATCTAATACCCAAGATGTGGAATCTCTAACTGACAAGTTGATATCTATCATATAGATATCTGAACCTTCAGACAGCTTCATCTTTTCATGAGCTTTATCGTTAAGGAACTCCTTGCAGTTCTTCTTCTAGTGATCATTCTACTTATAGTAGAAGCAGTCACCCTTCACTACTCTTTTGCCTTTGTCCTTCGATCTTTTATCGTTAGCTATCATCTCCGCGTCAAGAGCATCCAATGCCGGTTCAGCAGGATGATTAGCTCCAAGGACAAAGTCAATGCGCTCAGATCTGAAGACATTCTTCAGGTTTCTGAACCAATCTGAGTAGTTTAGGCTAGTCAAACGTTTGGCATCAAGTATGCCACGGAGTGGGTTATTCGACGACATAATTCCCTACAGGAGATATATGAAATCTTTTAGCAGATGTTCAATTATTAAAGATAAAACAAGACATGGTCTTTTGTTCAAGTTTTAACTCCCACTAATTTTTGACGGACTATATAACCCTTAGTTATACAGAACGGGAGACGGCGACAGTCTCCTAGTGGGGATCAGAATCTCAATGACTTGCAGTACAGCCTTGTGAATAACACAACAAACTGTAATACAATCAAAGAGCACCCAACTCATGGGACTTGCAACTCCTTACAATATCTAATCATAGTTTCGGTCCCCAGAGATTTAATGGCCTTGTGGATAGCACAACAAGCCACTAATTTTGATCTAAGTTAACCATCGTTACGCGATGAGCATAGATTTGCATGCAGCCCTTGTAGATAGCACAACAAAGTTACATGGTTCCTCTACCCCGATCATATAGGCATCTAATGCCATAGCCATAGTTTCTCCTCCCAATTAAACAGGCCTTGTGGATAGCGCAACAAACCTGCCTAAAGTTATTCGAATCTTATGACTGTAACGATGGTGGACCACGCGGTAAGTTCTTAACTACTCACGTTACGGCTTAGAGTTTATCTGAGGGTATTTAGATAACTTTTATCTTGGTCTTTCCTAGGTAATAGTATATAAATACATCGTATATATTTACTAAATACTATACCTGCTTTGATTCATAATCAAAAGAAAAACAATGCATCACACACATGTCTAGTGTGGTCATGGATAGCACAGTGGGTTTGACTGGAGCTAACAGTCAAACGTACACACAATCTAACATAACATTTACATTAGATAAACCTGCAAACACATAGGCAAGAGATCTCCATCATATCGCCTTCCTGGTCGCATTTGTGGATCGTCCTCGATCTCCATCATATCGCCTTCCTGGTCGCATTTGTGGATCGTCCTCGCTCCTTCCTCAGTTGCCTCGATCATATTACAATAAATTCTATAATTTACATGTAATTAGAAGAGAACCTTATGGCGAGTACAAGAGAGAGGGGGGTAGAAATACATCGGAGAATGAGAGGGGGAGAGATACGTAGATCTCTATTTATTAACAATTTAATAAACATCCGTCATTTATCCACGATCCACACAAACTCATCATTCATCACATGAATAATTAAATAAGTGCATATCCATGACCACGGTGTGTTTTAAACATCCCACACATGATTCAGCGCATCACATGGCTAAAATAAAAGAGTTTTAAAAACTAGATAATTTTGGCTTTCAAAAAGCTGGGATCCAATCAAAATTGGTATTTGAATTTCGAGAATACTTTTATTTAACTTATCATGCAATCAAATCTAATTTAAAAGCATCAAAACACACATCATATGTGCACACACTCCAAATTAATAATTCCAGATTATTCCATGCAAATTAGAACAATTCGAATAATCTAACATTTAAATTAAACCCCATTAATAATCTAACAATTAGACTATTAACAACTAATCTAACTCTTAGACTAGTCCATTAAAGTTAATTATCAATTTAACACTTAAATTATTAATTAACTCTAATTATCAATTAACTACTAATCTAACTCTTAAATTAGTCAATTTAAAGTTAATTATAAACTTAACACTTAAATTAACAATTAAATTTAATTAATTAATAATTACTAATCTAACTATTAGATTAGAGGATTAATGTTAATCATTAATTTAACCCTTAAATTAATAACTAACAATAATAATTAAAGACTACTAATTTAACACTTATATTAGTCATCTAAGTTAATTATTAATTTAACTCTTAAATTAACAATTAACTTACATATTAATTAAAAATTAGTTGAAATAATAATTAGTAATCTAACTGTTAGAGTAATAATTATTAATTACTAATTTAACCATTAAATTAGTTTTATTAAAATTAATTATTAGTTTAACCATTAAACTAACAATTAATATTAATCAATTAACAACTAAATGTTAATTAAAGTGATTCATAAATCATTAATAAGCCCATTTAAATAATATTGAATAATAATCTAAATTTTATAAAACAATTTTAATTTTAAATTAAAATTCAATCAGACTCAAATAGGCTAATAGGGGTTAATAAAATGATTTTAAATGGGGAAAGCAAGGCCCAACCCATTAGGGCCAAGCTGGTCCGAGCCCAGCAGGGCCTGGGCTCGAGCCAGGCGCACCTGGGCTCAGGCCCGGTCCAGCCAGGGGCCAAGCCCAGTCAGACCGGCCTGCCTGCCCCGAACCGCCCGTCTCCTTCCTTCGAAACCCTAAGCCCCATTGCCGGGAAAGTGGCCGGCGGTGGGGCAGGCTGGGACCCATCGGCGGCACCACTCTGGCGAGCGACCTGGTCGGCGCCGTCCGGTCCCACCGGCGGCGGCGGGATCGCCGGAGAACCCCTTTGTATAACCTGAAACCCTAGACGGGTTCTTGAAGGAGACGGCGGTGGGGTTTTGTGCAGGGGCTCCGGCGGCTGGCGCCCCGGTCCTGTCCGGCCACGCCGGCGAAGCCCCGGTGCCGACGGCCCTCCCCGGCGCCGTCAGATTTCCGATGAGGCTGTCATGATGTGCAGGCCGAGCCCTTATCCTCCCTTTTATTTCTGGTTTTTCAAAAACATGGGAGGAAAAAGAAGACAGGTGGGGCTCCCTCGGGCCATCTGTCGTGGACACTCCGGCACCTGCCTTGAAGCCCACAGTCACCGGCCTTGCTCCATGGAGAAAACGGGGTTCCGACCCACCATCCCAACGCTTGGGATGCCCCTACGAAGCCGCCGAAAATGCCCCATTCTTCGTCCAACGAAGAACACAAAACCCCCCAAATTAATTTTGAAAAATTGAGAGAAAATAATCTGATTAACTGTGTTCATCGCATGAACACAGATCCAACAATTAATCGAAGTTACAGCATGAATAACTCATGAAAAAAATAATTTCGGAGATCGAAACGGGATGAGAAACAGTGGAACCTGGCTTTGATATCATTGTTGGGTTCTCGATTTTCTCCGGATCTCACGCGCAGCGGAAATAAAATAAAAACGGAGATCCATTCCCATTTTGAAAAATCTAAAAGTCCGATAATCAGATTATCGAAACTTACCGTGTTCGGATTCGAATCCGCAACCGTTCGGTTCCGTCAGTGCGACACCGCAAGCCGCGCAAGCGCCCGGCCTCTAGTGAAGTCCACACGATCCTCCTCGCGACGGATATCCTCACGTTCCTCGTTCTTCGCAGCCCACGAAACCTCCGCCGGTCGCCGCAACGATTGCCGCAATGCGCAGACGATTTCCCGTCGAACGGGAGTCGGAGAAGCAGCGAAGCAGATCTGGATCTATCTGGGATGCCAAAGAGAGAGAGAAACAGAGGAGGGGCGGCTAGGGTTAGCAACAGCTTGGCCTGCTCAGCCCGTTCGTTATATTTTATACTAACCGCGCGGTTTTCCATAAAAACCCTCGGTTTGTATAAAACCTACTTATTTATCCATCGCCTTGAGAATCATTTGCGTGTGACCCTCTAGGCTCAATTATCAGTCCGGTTAATAGCCCAATAAGCCCAGTGACTCCTCACTAGCTTTATTAATTAATTAATAACTCTTTATTAATTAATTAATCAATCGAATTGATGTCGCACATCAAATTCGACTGTGCCTCCGATCACGTTGGGTGCCAAGCAACACCGCGCGAACCCGGAAGGTATCGGGGTTAAGCAACCCACTCTTGGAACCTTTCCGCCGACAGTTACCGCGTGGATATAATCCTTCATTCGTACAATGCTCTCGAGTCAACTCAGGGTATGGCATGTTGTCAAACCCTAACCGGTTAATTCACTTGGATTGGATGCCGCTCATGAATACCGGAAAACTCCTTTCCCGATTTTATCGTCCGCCCTGGCCAGAGACTTCCGCGCATCCTTCCTAGAGCATTCTCTCTTTAAGTACCGAGAGCGAATGATTCCTTATTGACACACAATTCCCTTCGACGGTATTCCGCTGTACCCAATCCTTGGTGTTTTAGAATCCCGTGGTTAGAGATTCGTAAACCAAGGTCAAAGCACAGAAGTCCATCGACAAGGTGTCCTTGGTGTCTCAGGTCCGAGGATCATCCACGCAACTGCGACAATAGAATCAAGCTGGTTGACAATTAGGTACAATACCATCTAGCGATTCAGTCGGATCAGTTCAGTGAACTCATTCTCCAATGAGCACCTACAGATTCGCCTTAGTGTCTCCACACAAATGATTTATGAGATCAGTCACCCTCATCATATGAGCAGGAGTAATCTGTACTAGTCTAACCGGATATCCGATGTCCTTCTCAGATATCCTTCGACTAGGAACGATTAAAAGTATGTGTGTTTAAGTGATCAGTCTCATTAGTATGATCTCATCATAATCTAATCACTATAGCACATATTCAAGGACTTCATTATGAAACGATAATTAATGCGATTTACACATAATAAATATTATGCCATTATATTAATAAATGAACGAGATTTACATAGTCAGATTGGCTTGTAGGCCACCTAAAACTAACAGTATTGACTGGGAGGAGATTATAAAATACATAGCCGCCTTAAAAGCAAGAAGATCACAGCCACAGCAGCAACAACAGCCACAACAACAACAACAGCAAATGCAAAGAGCACCAACATAGGCAGCAATACCATCAAACATGAGGTATAGTGCAGAACCCGCTGCCAGAGCATCAAAACCAGGTCGCCCCAATTCTTACTAATAACCAATTTGAGGCTAATAGGGGGCAACAATGGAAGGAAGAGGAATCTTCCTCTGTCTACTCAACAGGCCACACCCTGAGTACCACCGAGCAACCGCCTCACCGCATTCTCCGCATACCTAAACTAGAAATCATAACCGTTACTCCCATACCAACACCCGCCTACCATTGACCGACCCACTCTACCGCCTACCTTCCTTAAACCCATTATCCCCTCCGCCACCATGCCTCCACCAAAAAACCCTCCGCAACCCAATCACGAACCCTTCATGCCTTCTAAACCATTGCTACGCATACCGTTTCCCACATCATTTGTACCAACTATTCACCCCAATACCATACAACCCTCCAAGCCACTCATCCGCGTTCTAGCACCTCCACCAAACAATCCCCCACCATCACCCGTTTATGAACCCGTTACCCCTTCTAAACCCCTCATCAACATGGCGGTACTTAAGATCTCACCGGGACCTTCCAATATTGAACAGTATACACTCCAGAGTAGGAGAATCTTCAATAAGGTCTTCCCTTAGTCCACAGTAAGAGACGGCCCATCACAGCCGTCAGAAGAAATTCAGAATGAAGAGAGTGCACCTGGCACTCAGTATGACCTACTGAAGTAGCTAGACAAAATATCGGCATGCATTTCCATATTAGAACTGATCAAAAGATCCAAGATCCATCAAGAGGCTCTAATGGAATATCTGCAGAGAGTAATGGTCAGTGAAGATGTGCCAGTAGAGAAGATAACTGCATTGCTAGTTCCACAGGAGGATCAGCCTGCTATCTCATTCCACACATCTGAACTAGCACCACTAGCGACCATGAGCAAGGCACTAAGCATTACAGTTAACATATGCAAGAAGACTGTGGATGCATGTCTGGTTGACATAGGAGCCTCTATTAACGTGTTGTCACCGAAGACCTTAGAATTCTGTGGTGTATCAATAGAAAAGTGGTTGCCTTCACCCATCTCTGTTACCGCCTACGACAACTCTACCCGTTTTGCTCTGGGAATGGTTTACTTGAAGGTAGAGTTAGGTCATGTTTGTCATGCCGAGGTCGAGTTCCACATCTTGGAGATCGACCCCTCTTTAAAAGACATCCTTGGTCGTCCCTACATCAAATCCCTTGAGGCCATATCCTCTGCAAACCATCAATGCCTCAAGTTTCCTTATAAGGGACGGATTATTAATGTAACGAGCATGCCGATCCTTGCTGCTGCTCATTCTTTGAACATCAAGCCGACTCCTTTACCTGGCCGACAACCCATTCTGTCAGTATTATAGATTTGTTCTCCCTCAGTTGATCCTTTGAAAGCCACTATACCTATTCCTTGTCTGTTGGGATCCGGGCGGGACGCGAAGAACGCAGTGGAAACGATGAGCAAAATTCATCCCGCCCGATGCCCGCTGATCCGATTCAGAATGAAAAACTAAAATCGAAAACTACGAGAAGTAATCCGATTACCGTGCGCGGATTCGAATCCGCTTCCGTCGAGGCGATGCCGCGAGCAGCACAAGCGTCCGGCCTCCAGCGGTATCCACGCGATCCTCCGCGGTGGTTCGTCCTCGATCCCTCGTCCGTATCAGCCCGCTCGCTGAAGATCCGTCGCCGCAACGATTGCTGAAATCCCGCCGACGAGAATTCCCGACTTTTGGGAATCACACGCGGCGGAGACGTAGACAATCCCGGCGCCTCGAACAGGGCGCCCAGAGGAGGAGAGAAAAGGAGGGATGACGGCCAGCAAGGGGAAATCTTGGAGCTTGGCCCAGGGTTTCTCAATAGCGCGTATATATATTAAGTCGGCGCGACTTTTCACAAAAGTCTCCGAGTTAATATAAATCCCACTTATGTACCACCGACTGAGAATCTTATTGCGTATGACCCTCTAGGCCCATTTACCAGTCCGGTTTTCAGCCCGTTAAGTCCAATAACTAGTTATTGACTTATTGTAATTAATTAATATCTAGATATTAATTAATTACTCAACCGAATTATCATCGCATGTAAATTCGGTCGGACTTCCGATCAAGTTGGGTGCCAAGTAACACCGCATGATCCCGGAAGGTAATGGGGTTCAGCAACCCACTCATGGAACCTGTCCGTCCACAGTTACCACGTGGCTATAATCCTTCGTTCGCACAATGCTCTCGAGTTAACCTAGAGTATGGTCAATTGTCAAACCCTAGATGGTCAACTCACTTGAATTAGATTCCGCTGTACAATATCCGAAAACCACTTTTCTGATATTGTTTCTGCTCTGGCCAAAGACTCCTGCGGATCTATTCTAGAGCATTCTCTCTCCAGTTACCTGAGAGCGATCGATCCTTTATTGAACACACAATCACCTTCGAAGGTCTTCCGCTGGACCTGATCCTTGACTATTAGAGATCCCGTTGATAGGGATTCTTAGGTCAAGGTCAAAGTTCAGAAGTCCACCGACAAGTTGTCTTTGGTGTCTCAAGTCCAAGGATCAACCACGCCACTGTGACGATGAATCAAGCCGATTGACAGTAAGGTAAATTACCATTCGGCGATTCATGTCGGATCAGTTCAGTGAACTCATTCCCCAATGAGCACCTACTGGTTTACCATTGTGTCTCCACACGAGTAACTAACGAGATCAGTTACCCTCATCATATGAGCTGGAATAACTTGTACTAGTCTAACCGGATGTTTGATGCCCTTCTCAAACATCCTATGACTAGGAACAATTAAGAATATGTGTTTATAAGTCATTAGTCTCATTATTATGATCTCATCATAATCTGATGACTATTGCACATATTCATGGACTTCATTATATGCAATTATAAATATGCCAATCTACATAATAAATTTAATGCCATTAATTAGTGAACCAGATTGAAATAGGTGCCTTATGATTGGCTTAGAGGACACCTATATCTATCAGTCCAGTTGATGCTGTTAAAAGGGGGAAGTGCGTGAGTACCCATGGTTGGGACATCATGACGAAGGGTGGTTATCAACCTAAAAAAGTCCTGGGCACACAACTGCATTACAGAACCAAGCCTATCAGAGACAACAAAAGGATACTTGGTAATGGTCTAGGCTTTTGGGCAGCGAAGGTGAGACGACACATTGATCAACAACAGGAAGATAAAGATGGTAAGAAAATCTGGAAGACAATGACAACTCCGTGCAAAGAAAACCGGGATCCCTTAACCTGGACCTTATATACACATTTCATTAAGAGACCTGTGATTAACCATAACAATGATAACACGGTGGTGATCACTTCCCACTTCGACCTACATGACATATATAGGAGAGACTTAGCCAGGCATTGTTATGAACTGCTGACATACCAATCCTTGGAGGCTCTGCGGCCAATGAAGAGGAGGAAGACTCAAGATCCACAGTGCAAGTGGTACCGCTGGTTGGACACATGGGACCTGTACATTGCACTGAACAGGCTGTTCCTTGATCCCTCAGAACCAAAGTGGCCTCCGTTGATTGATGAGTTGTTTGAAGGGCCTGAGGCCATCTTTGATAAGAGAATTTTGCTAGGAGAAGAGATAGACGAAGGGGAACCTGACGACCCCTATCAACCAGGATTCACCACTGATCTTCTTTGGAGGAGAACCTATCCCCGTCATGTTTTCACCCTCCATACCCTGTTTCGCACTCTGCTCCCAGACCTGGTCGAGGGTCGTTACTGAGGATATTCCTCGGGATCTGTCCATCATGGTTACTTTTTGCCCTCGGGACCTATTTCCTCATATTCCTCTCGACCTTGAGAAGATCCATGATCTGATCTGGGACATACTATTGTATGATCCCCCCAATCATTTGGCCTTGGGGCCGTTACCTTCTCACTCTCCTCCTTTCCAGATTCACTCTTGTTTTATGATAAACTCTAATAATCTCAAAAAAAAAAAAAATGCCAATTTAACAACTCCCTCCTCCCGTATCCTCGTTGAGGAAATATCATATTACTTGTCCGAATATACCCTATCGCGCGGGTCATTCGGGCAAGACTATCTTCTAGATCTACTTTCCCCCTCCTCTCGGAAGGATTCACTTGTGTCACATCCTGTATCCCTTGATTTTTATCCTTCTTTGTCCTCACTAGGTCAGGATAGCGAGTCTAGCAGTAGACAATTTAATGAAGTTAGGGACTGTAGCGAAGTTAGTCAGGTTAGGAAGTCTAGGAAGTCTAAAGGTAGACAAGTTCTATATAGATACCTCTAAGATCTAGCTTTAAGATGCCTTTCGTGTTCTTAGATTCTCCAGCTGTTAGTGAATCCCATTCACATGCCAGAAGAATGTGAAGTTGATGAATTAGTCGATGACGGGTATGGAGTATATGAACTTTTACACGAGAAAGACCCTATTACTGAAGATGAAGAAGTTGTCGAGGACGCAGCTGAGGCATATGCCAGTGGAGTGAAGAGATTTGATGAACCCTCGGCTGCCATAGAAGAGCCTACCAAAGAGATTAATCTTGGAACTGAAGACGAACCTAAGGTTGTCCTCATCAGTAAAAATCTTTTTGAAGCAGATGAGGAGGCAGTGATTCAAGTTCTCAGAGACTATAAGGACACTTTCGCCTGTAGCTATGAAGATATGACGGGATTAGATTATTCCTTAGTGGAACACCGATTAACATTGAAAGATGGAGCTAACCCTGTCAAACAAAAGTTGAGGCGATTTCACCCTCAGATGGCTTTGAAGATGAAAGAAGAGGTCGATAAATTGCGCAAGGCCAAATTTATTAGAGTTGTCCTCTATCCGCAATGGGTGGCAAATATAATCCCGGTCATTAAAAATGATGGGAAGGTCAGGATTTGCATTAACTTCTGAGATTTAAATCAGGCATATCCTAAAGATGACTTTCGACTGCCTCACATAGATGTACTCATCGACAACACAGCTGGTTATGAAACACTGTCATTCATGGATGGATTCTCAGGGTATAATCAGATTTGCTTGGCAGAAGAAGACCAAGAGAAGACATCGTTCACTACACCTTGGGGCACTTATTGTTATGTCATTATGCTGTTCGGATTGAAGAATGCTGGAGCCACTTATCAGAGGGCTATGATGGTTATATTCCATGACATGATGCACATTGATTTAGAAGTGTATGTGGATGATCTGTTAGTGAAATCCAAAACTAAGGCTAAGTATGCCAAGGTATTGGCGAGAGTTTTAGAAAGGTCAAGATAATATCAATTGAAGATGAATCCCAAAAAGTGCGTATTTGGTGTATCATCGGAGAAGTTGTTAGGATTCATCGTGAGCAAACGGGGCGTTGAGATCGATCCCAACAAGGCTAAAGCTATCAGAGAGATGCCACCTCCTCGAAATTTGAAAGAATTAAGAGGATTGATCAGGAAGTTACAATTTATTCGCTGCTTTGTCTCCCAGCACTCACAAAGGTGTAAGCCGTTTTACGAGCTTACTAAACTGGGAGTCAAGTTTGATTAGGACGATAAGTGTCAGGAGGCATTTAATGGATTGAAGACGTATCTAACAAGTCCTCCTGTCTTGAGACCACCATCTCCAAACAAACCTTTGGTTTTATACATCTCTGTCCTGGATGACGCGGTGGGGGTTATCTTAGTACAAGAAGATGAAGAAGGAAATGAGAGGGCAGCCTATTATCTTTCTAAACTTCTCAACCCTATAGAACAGAGATACATGGTGATGGAGAAGACCTATGCTGCATTAGTATGGGTGGTTCAGAAGTTGAAGCATTATTTTCTGGCCCATGAAGTCATCTCATCGCTAGGATGAATCCCATCAAATTTCTTCACGAGAAATCTGTTCTTACCGATCGATTAGCACGATGGCAGAGCTTTCTATCTCAATTCAATATTATCTATATTCAGCAGAAAGCAATCAAAGGCTATGCCATCGCAGGACATCTTGCTCATCACCCTCTTCCTTGTTTTGATCCAGTCCGATCGGAGTTTTCGAATGAGGAACTGATGTCCATAGACAGAATCAAAGACGATATGTGGACTCTGCATTTTGACGGAGCCCTAAACTCTCATGATAAGGGTATCGGCATTGTTCTACTATTGCCCGAAGGTGTCACCATTCCACAAGCCTTTTAGCTTGACTTCCCTGTAACGATCTGCCACCCTATAATCGGGGATCCGATTACTAAATGGGTACCGAATCATTAATTTTGAGCTAAACCAGGATCTAGATAAGTCTGGGTAATAGATAATAAACTAAGCTAAACATTCACATCGCATTGAATTGGAAAGGAAGTGCAAGAATTAAAAGTTATTACAATGCGACTCGGCACAGCAAATAATTACATACTCCAACTGAAAAGAAATAATTAAACGTACAGGTCAGAAAATAAAATGACAAATACGTCGGGGCATACCCCGGAACAACGGCTGCTGACGCGCAACCCTATCCTCGCTAAGCCTACCTGGAACCCTCACCTGAAAACCGCAGGAGTGAGTCTCAACGAAAAGACTCAGTAGGGATCCTTCGATCCACCGCCCACTCACGCACCCATAAGAGCAGTAGCACATATCAAGGTAAAGTAAGCAAGTAAAGCAGTAATTACTACTCCTAATTCTCGATATAAACCACGTGCATTCAAAATGTAACATGTATATCTCAGAAACCGTTCTACCAGGGAACCTACAACCAACGTCTCGGCAAAACACGCCAACCACACAACCAAACGTGGGAAACACCGACCCGCTGAGACCAAACAGTAACCCCTTAGATAGCACGCTAGCTACTCCAGCCCAACTGGCTCAGGTGGTTACTCCTTCCCTCAGCACGAGTGACACTCCACAGGTACCACTCCAACACCGGTACTAGCTAACCCCGGGGTACACCAGGTGACCCTCTCTCTAGGCGTCACCCCACTACTCTCACACCGGCGCTGTGTCCCTCCCACACCGACATAGGGTGGCAAGCGCTACAACTGTCACTCTAGGTCCACGGTCGCACGAAACACAACACAGTACGATCCGATCACGTAAAAATCCTCATCCTCGAGTACGAATTCAAACATGAAATTAACCAAACTATCTAACAGTGTGAATATATGTTAATAGCATGAATTAATGTGATTTGTCTTGAATCGCGTCGCCCAAGGCCGACGCCATTCAAGTCTCCTAAACTGGTTCATGAAATCTCAGCCTCAGATCATGGCCTAAAAGGCGTCGTGCACAGACGTCGTCTTTAGAAACGCGTCACTGCCCCTGGACACCATTCACAACAGAAGTTCACTCCGACAGAAACCGTTACTGGGATGATTTCTGCCTAAATGGCGTCGTGCTGGCCCGTCGCCATTCTGAATGGCGTCGTCCTAGCACGACGTCATTCAGCGCCAGAAACCCGGTTTCTGCAGCTCGACCCGAAGGTCCCCTTTAACCCCAAATCCGCCCTAAAAACACCCAATAAGGGGAAAGCGAAGAGGGAAACCAAACCATCACATGAAAACCCACGAATCCACATTCATAGAAACCACCATGTCCATCAAGGAAGCCCCTAAACATGCTTATTCTACCCAAGAATCTCATACACGCATCAAGCTTCAAAGCGGGAAAACAAAGTTTTAAGTTGAAACACCACGGGGATCGTCACCCTACCGGTTACTTGAACTCCTCCAAGCTCCAAGCCGCCTACCCGCCTCGCCCCACGCCGCCGCCGGTACCACCGTGGACGCAGTTACTCCACCGGGACGTCGGCCGCCGTCCGGAGAGAAAAACGCCGCGGAGGAGATGGTAGTGGTAGTGGTAGGAGTTAGGAGGTCAATGGAGTGAAGGAAGAAAGGAAATGGTGGGAGGAAAACGAGGAGAAAGGGAAAAACGCCGCCGGATTTCCAGAGGAAGAGAGGAGAGAGAGGAGGAAGGAGGAAATGAGGGAAAGGAAGGAGGGTTCGTGGGATCAACCAGAAGCTGGGTAAAACGCGTCGTGCACTCCCGACGTCTTTCAGATGACAAGACCGGGCCGTACACTGACAAGTCAGGGTCGTACTCTGAAAGGCGTCGTCCATCCAAGACGCCATTCAGACGATATGACTGGGGCCATACTCTCGTGACCCAAGGCCAGCCCACGTGGCACCCACGTGGCACAGCCTAAAACGCGTCTACATTGTTGGACGCCGTTTAAACCGCGTCGAGCAGGCTCGACGCGAAACAGAGCTGAGTCTCAGCCCCATCAGAGCCCGAACTAAGGGATCCGACCCCGAGAACTGACCCGATAACCGGATCCGAAACCTTAATCCTTACATTCCCTGTCACCAACAATATCGCTGAATATGAGTCTCTTCCTGCCGGTCTCGAGGCAACTCACCTCTATGGTGCCACCAAGCTCAGGATTGTAGGTGATAGTAAGCTAATCCTTCGCCAAATGCTTACTAAATATCGCACTCTCGATCCCAAACTGAACCCTTATCAAGAACTCACTTCTGCCTATGCCAAGCTTTCCACTAGATTGATCTTTGTTCATGTTCCTCGAAATCAGAACATTCTAGCTGACGCTTTACCTTCTCTTGCATCATCTCTAAATTTCCCAATCAACAAACAATTTGAATCGATCATCGTCCATAGGCGTCTTTCCTTGCCGTGAAAGATCCTTCATTCCTTAGGACTAAAGAGAAGTTGCTAAAGAAGGTTAGAGATTGAGATATTGTAGAGAAGCGAGAGATCATGCTATTGGAATTGTAAGAAGAGATGGAAGATGAAGAGAAATCATGGTATTTTGAGATTGCCAAATACTGTGAAGATTAGTCGTACCCTGAAGAGACCACAACTGAGGAGAAAAGGGCTATCAGGAGAGTTGCTCAGAGATACACTCTAGTTGGAGGAGCGCTTTATAAACGAGGTTTTGACGGTGTTCTTCTGAGATGCTTGGACGAAGATGAGCTTTGGAAAGTTATGGAAGGAGCTCATACTGGAGTTTGTGGTGGCCATGTTAATGGACAAATGTTATCAAAGAAGATCCTTAGACAAGGATTCTTCTGGCCAACAATAGAAGAAGACTGTGTAAGGTATGTTCGTAGGTGTGCTAAGTGTCAACTTCATGCCGACAAGATCCATTCCCCCGCATCTTCACCCCATCTTGTTTCATCCCCATGGCCTTTCTTTATGTGGGCTTTCGACATCATTAGACCTCTCGGTGATCCTAATCCGACATTAAGCAGAAATCTTTTATTCTCATGGCAACGGAATACTTCACCAAGTGGGTCGAAGCCGAAGCTTACATAGAAGTCAAAGCGTTTACCATTTGCAAGTTTATCATGAAGAACATCATCACGAGATTCGGGATTCCAAGCACCATCATCATCGACAATGGACCACAGTTTATATCACAAGAGTTGAAGGACCTCTGCAACAAGTATAAAAATTGCTTGCATCATTTGTTTCCATATTATCCGCAAGGCAATGGCCAAGCAGAGGCAACTAATAAGACTTTGATAAAAATCATCAAGAAAACATGTAAATCTAACTTATATACCGACTGGCCGGAGAAATTAATCGAGGCTCTGTGGGCATATCGAACTTCAATCCGCACGCCCACTGGGCAGACTCCATATTCTTTAACATTCGGAATGGAGGCGATAGATCCGTACGAAGTCCTCATCCTGTCCTTAAGAGTACAGTTAAATAAGGAGTTTTCCATTGATGGGTACCGTTCAGCACTCTTGGCTCAATTAGAACTTTTAGACGAGAAAAGATGGTCAGCCGCTAATTATGCGCGAGTATATTAGAACAGATTAGCTCGTTTTTATCCAAAGAAAGTCATTGAGCGAAAATTCATAGTTGGTGAAATAGTTGTTAAAATAATCTTCGTAAAACCTGGTGGTCCGCGTTCTAAGCTCCAACCTAATGGGGAAGGTCCTTATGTTATCTTACATGCTTTTCCTGGTAATGCCTATCGCTTAGTTAATGCAGAAAGGCAAGAGTTAACTCATCCCTAGAATGGTCTCTATCTTAAGAAGTACTACCCTTAAATGAAAGAGTCAATCAGCATGGTGCAAGGGCCAGTGGGATCTGAAAATTTGAAAATTCAAATTCCCTCGTTAGTCTTTGATAATCTAATTCAAACACATTATTGCACACACAAACACGTTTGGTTCGTGAGTAACAAGAGATGTGAAACCCGAAGAACACTGAAAGCTTGACTTAGGCTGAAAAGTATGGCTCATTCTTTTTAAAAGAAAACTTCTGTTTTTACTTTCGGCCCACAATGTTGAAACGAGGCTTAGAATAGACTACTGAAAATACTCGCCATCTTAGTAAGAGGCCGTCATAAGAAAAAAGGGAGAGATCCGCCCCACAAAAAGCAAAAAAAAAGCATGAAGGCAAAAATCCAACAAAATCAAAAGGTCATTCAACATGACAAACCTTACATCGAAAGGCCATAAAATCAAATGAAAGGGAGCGCAAGGTCGATAAATACCCCGTGGAAGTGAAAATAACCGAGCCCCAACATATAATAGGGTAAAAGAGAGACATCTTTTTGGGTCTCCGGAACCCTCTCGTGAGCTTCCTAGACCAATTCTTCTTTTCGTTCTAAAGAGGCGTACTCCAAACTTGAGGGGTGGCCTGGGTTGACTAAGGGTCAGACCATCGAATGGGATCACGAACATAAATATAACTCAAACACGATGAGTTTGGACTAGGTCGTTGAAGAATGATTTGGGAATTAAGTTAATGAATAAATATACTCTTTTGATCCAAGTATTATGTTGGTCTTTAATTTATTTAGTTGATGTCTTATTTCAAAACCACAAAAAAAATTGAATATTTCAAAACCACAAAAAAAAAGAGTATTTCAAAACCAAAAAAATGGAATATTTCAAAACCAAAAAAATGGAATATTTCAAAACCACAAAAAATTGAATATTTCAAAACTAGAAAAAAATTGAATATTTTAAAACCCTAAAAAGTTGGATATTTCAAAAATTGCAATAGCAAAACAAGAATATTCCAATTAGCATTTGTTTGTCACGTCATGTGTATTGCATCCTTTCTATTTTCAGCGAGCATTTGCATGCTTGCATGTTGCATCTTACTATTTATTCCCCTTTAATCATCTTTATTTGCCTTCATTAAATAGAGGCTTCGCCCCTTGACCCTTCTACCGAGGATAGGATCAAATAGCCAGTTACTTAACTGGGCAAAGGGCTAAGCCTGAACAGATATTTAATTTGTTTGTTCGAGTCATGTGCAAGTATGAAAAGCGAGACAATAGAGAAAAGTACAAAGACAACTCAAGAAACTCCATTCATATATTAAAAGGAGTTTGTATACAAGATGTAAGCCCATTCGTAGGACTTCGAAACAAAAGAAGGATACAATATGATGGCAGCCCTCAAGCCTGACTCTCCCCTGCCCCCTCATCAAACTGACTCTGGGCCTCATCTGGTCCGTCTAGCTCACGAGTCGGTGGCGGTGGTGGTCCCATGGTGCTCGGCCCAGCCTGGCCGGAAGATACTGCTATGCTCGCCGTGAAAGCACTCGCCGGTCCTCGCTCCAGTGCACTCTGGTAACGAGCTTTGATGCTTTGGCGCTCGTGCTCTGCAATCGACAAGTGGCCCTAAAGGCTCTCCAACCGGGACCGGTCATGATCCCTCTCCTCCGTTAAGACCTCCAGCCGGATCTAGAGTCGTGCAAGCTCACGGGGGAAGTCGCTAGTAGAGAGCCTCGCCAACTGCTCCTCCGGCTTGATAGTGCGAGAAGCCTTGGCCTGAGACTCCTCCAAGTCGGCTCTCGCCCTCTCAAGGGCTTGAATGAGCTCTTGGACCTGCAACAGAAGACACCGTCAGCCAATTGATCAAGCAAATAAAGGGTATCACGCAAGAAGCAAGTCGAAGACGTACCCGAGTAGCAGCATCCTCCTCTTCCTGAGTGGCTTGGCGGATGGCGGAGGTTAGTTGACTCCGAAGGTCAATGAGGGCGCCCTCATAAGCAACAAAGGAAGAAGAGGCGCCGACAGAAGGTGAAGGAGGAGCCGCGAGAGTATAAGTGGCACGCTGTAACGGAAGGGACCCCCGTCAATGTACAAGTGTCAGAACTATTTAATAATAAAAGGATACATTCATAATTCATGTTTCATTCATGCATACTAGTTCATTCAGCTCCTTTTGCAATTGTTCTAGCTAGGCCTCTGCATCTTGGAAGTGGCCTCGGAGAGTGATGATGGTGGCATCCCGTGTATCCTACATGTTCATGCCATATCATGTCATACATTCACGAATATAAGCAAGACAATTAATAAAATAAAAGAAGCATTCATGTCATGCATATCATGTCACTTACATCGAGAGGACGGAGTAGTTGGAGGTGGGCCGCATAGTGAGTTTGGTACTGTTGAAGGTAAGCATCGCTGCTTACCGCCTGTAAAACCACCGGGGCTCCCTGAACCAGTCTTCGTGCTGGTCCGGGAACTTCACCCTCCAGTCAATGTGGGCCTACTTCCCCCGCATCGTCCTCCCGATCCCCTCGGGGATCTCCTTCTCCACCCACTCTTGATGCAACCCCAAGGTCCTCATCACCAACTTTAGGCGTAGAAGGGCAATCTCGTTTAGGCAGTGAACCCAAACTTGACGCGCAAACCGGCCCCGCCCACGCTCTACCCATGGCTGTCCTGCATCATCCATACCAAGATATGGACTCCAGATAACCTGCATGCATATAGGCTAGTAGCATTGCATAACTAAACAAATGAATAAAAAACTAAATAAGCATTTAATAAAACATTTAACAAAATATTCCAGAAAAAATCCAATCTTACAACTAAAATATTCGACATAGAATAATTCATTGAAAATATTCAACAAAAAATATATAACTAAATATGTAACTAAATATCTAACTAAACATTTAATCAAACATTTAATCAAGCATTTAATCAAACATTTAACAAACATAATATAACCAAGCATTCCATAAGATATTTTAAACAAACATTTTTTAGTTAATTAACATAAAGCATTCAAGCATTTTATGAAACAGTTAATAAATTATGAAAAAGAAGAATTAAAACTCACCAGAAGCTCTGGGTAGTTAAGAAATTGATGGCGGAGGGCCGTCAGCTGATGATGTTGTGGTGCCGTGTCCACCACCGGACGCCAACGTCGGCAAGTGGGACTGCTGCCGGCTGTGTGGATGGCCTCGGCCCAGAGAAAAGTAATAATAGCTCCACACCTGCATACAAGAACATATATGTTAGAATCATCATAATCATAATCATATACATTAAATAATCATAAGCATTTAATGGAACAAACATAAAATGAACTAAATACTTGAAGGAACAACGCGAAGCTACTGATGGTGGTCTCCCGGTCAGGCGTGACAACAGAAAGGTCAGTGAAGAGGTGGTCCAGAAGGGCCCCACCTCAGGCATACTCACCTAGGTGGTCTAAATCAGTAAGAAGGGTCAAAAAACGACAGTGAATGTAATCTCCCTTGGTCCTGAATAGGAGCCGGCCGAAGAAGAAGACTAAGAACCTCCTAAGGTCCCTATCTGCACTAGCCTTGTCGCTTGGATCCTGGCAGTACACCTCACTAGATGCTCGGGCTACTCTCTCTCTGAACTTCTCCCTAGACTCATCCGTCTGTTGCCTCAGTTCCACTAATCCTAGAGATCTCTCTACAGCTACTATCACGAAAGTCCAAGAGTCTCGGCCCTTCGGCCCCGTGCACTCTAAGCCCAGTAACTCTTAAGCAAACTCTTGCTAATCGGGATGCGTGATCCCACTCACTGCCCAGCCATGCACCCGAAGGCCGGTGATCCTGCACACGTCATCGAGGCTAGGGATCATGTTTTTCCAGGGCATTAGAAATGCCCTGCTCTCAGCGTGCCACCTCTCCCTCAACACCTGTAGTAATCCTAAGTCTATCCAAAATGGCTTTATTTCTAGGATCTCTCGGAATCCCATTTCCGCTGGTCGTGCCTTTTGAAAATCCGGGAAACCCCTGTAAGCCGCCACTACCAAATCCCTTGATATCTTGGTTCTCATTGTCCCCTGTGATTGTCAAATAACTCATCAAATAACTTATTGGACGTTAACAATCAATTTCTAAATGAATTCTCAACATTTTTGAAGCGCGTCTGGTTCGGGGGACGCATTTCAAAACACGTCCATGTCCCAAGACGCCTTTCAGCCACAGGTTCGAGAACCTGTGGCCGAGCCCATCTTTCCCCCCAAAATTAAAATTTAAGTATAAAAGGGAATGTTTCGAGGCTTATCAAATGTGGGCCGGCCTCCTCGGCCGGTGCCGCTGCTTCCTCACCCTCTTGAGCAGCAGAAGTAGCCTCCTCAGCTTCCATGAAGGCCACCGCCTCCATAATCCCCAATTCCTCGGCCGGTGCCATTTCCGAGGCTTCCTCCTCGCCCACCTCCACCACCTCGATGGCGGTAACTCTCCGCCATTTCCTACTCACGTCGCTAGGCCTACTGGACTCCATGGAGTCAAGAGAGAGAGAGCTTGGGTAGGTGTAAGAGTTGGAGAATGAGAGAGCTAGAGAGAGAGGGTGATGAAGAGAGTAGAAGATGAGAGAGAGAAGGCTGGCGGTGAGACGGTGATTGTCGGTGATGGAGAGGACGTCGGAGCACCGCCGGAGGGGAAGAAATCGCGAGGAAGAGCCGCTGTCGCCGGAGAAGAAGTGTAACGACCCGCCACCCTATAATCGGGGATCCGATTACTAAATGGGTACCAAATCATTAAATTTGGAGCCAAACCAGGATCTTAATAAGTCTGGGAAATAAATGATAAACTAAGCAAACATCCACATCACATCGAATTATAAAGGAAGTGCAGAAATTAAAAATTATTACAATTCGACTCGACTCAGCAAATAATTACATAGTCCAACTGAAAAAGAAATAATTAAGCGTACAGGCCAAAAAGGAAATAACAACTACATCGGGGCATACCCCGAAACAGCGGTTGCTGGCGTGCAACCCAAGGCAACACTTTCCTCTCTACGCCTGCCTGGGAACCCTCACCTGAAAACCGTAGGGGGTGAGTCTCATCGAAAAAGACTCAGTAGGGATCCTTTAATCCCCACCACCCATTCATACACCCACAAGTGCAATACACAAATATAGGCAATTTAACTAAATAAAACAGTAACACAATTCCTAGATTTCGATATAAAATGCATGCATTTATAACAGTAAGATGTACGATTCTGAAACTACCACGGAGTCCACAACTAGCGTCTCGGCTAAACACACAAGTCACACGGCCGAATGCGGAAAACACCGACCTGCTGAGACCAAACAGCAACCCCTCGGATAGCACACTGGCTACTCCGGCCTGACCTGGCTCAAGGTGGTTCTGCTTCCCCCAACATGAGTGACACTCCGAATATACCACTCCCACAACAGTACTAGCTATACCCGGGGTACACCAGGTGACCCTCTCTCTAGTCGTCACCCCACTACTCCCACATCGGCGCCATGTCACTCCCACACTGACACAGGGTGCCTAAGCGCTAACAACTGTCACTCTAGGTCCACGATCACACAAAACGCAATACGGTGCGATCTAATCACGTAGAAATCATCGTCCTCAAGTATGTTCTCAAACATGCAATTAACCAAACTATCTATGAACGTAAACACATGTTAATTGCAGGAGTTAATGAGATTCTGTCTTGAATTGCGTCGCCCAAGGCCGACGTCATTCAAGACTCCTAAACTGGCTCATGTGAAATCTAGCCTCGGAAGAAGGCCTAAATCACGTCGTTAAAACGGGTCGCCGTTTAAAAGGTGTCGCTGTCCCTAGTCGCCTAATAACGACAGAAACAGAGATAGACCTCGGGATGATTTGAACTTAAAAAGCGTCGTGCACGGAAGTCGCCGTTTAAAAGGCGTCGCTGTCTCTGGACGCTATTCAATCCAGAGACAGAGTTTGTTATCTGGGGTTAATTGGCGTCGTAGGTGGAAGCCGCCTTTTAAATGGCGTCGCTGTCCCCAGACGCCTTTTAACCCTGACAGACAGGTTCTCCCTCCGCCTTCCCCTAAGTCACAAGGCGGGATTTCTCCCCCAAATCGTACAAAACACCACAAAATAGAGGAGGAGGAGGAGAACCTAAATACCCATTAAAAACCCACAATTCCTCACTACATGCAATTAGTATTTTCACCCCAAAAATCCCCTAAACATGCTCCAAAGCGGGAAAAAACATGGTTTTAAATAAAATACAACATGGATCGTCACCCTACCGGTTACTCGAACTCCTCCGAGCTCCAAACCGCCAACCCGCTTCGCCACACGCCGCCGCCGGTACTGCCGTGGACGCCGTTACTCTACCGGGACGTCGGCCGCCGTCCGGAGAGAAATGCGCCGCAGAGGAAGTGGTGGTGGTAGTGGAGGAAGTTGGGAGGTTAATGGAGTGGAGGGAGAGGAGGAATGGGGAGAGGAAAGGAAGGAGAGGGGGAAAGGGGCGCCGGAGGTTCGGAGGGAAGAGAGGAGAGAGAAGAGAAAGAAGAGAATGAGAGAAAGGAGGGAGGGTTCGCGGGGTCAAACAGAAACTGGAAAAAACGCGTCATCCAAGCCTGACGTCATTCAGACGACAAGTACGGGCCGTACTCTGACATACCAGGGCCGTACTCTGAATGGCGTCGACCATGCAAGACGCCATTCAGATGATATGACCGAGGCCGTACTCTCGCGGCCCAAAACCAACCCACGTGGGACCCATGCCCCAGCCCTAGAAAGGCCCAAACCAAGGGGTCCGACCCCGAAACTGACTCGATAACCGGATCTGAAACCTCAATCCTAACAAGAAGAGCAAGGGAGGAGAGAGAATGTCAAAGAGAGAGTGAGGAGTGAAAGGGGCTCCGGGTCGCGAGACCCTGTTAGAATTCGCTAAATCATGTTTGGGAACAGCGACGCCATTCAGTGGCGCACAAATTAAGGCAGCAATAGAAATTTTTTGAAATTTGTTAAACGTGTCCCCAAAGGGCAACGCCTTTTATATTTTACTGCCTCTTTTGGTCAGGGCCGTACTACGGGAAATCTAAAAGAATTATTATTCACGTCTCCCATACCAAACGCTATTCAGACAGTTACCGCCATGAAATCTCTGGAAAATAGGAGAGAGGAAGGAAAAGGCGTCTTGCTGACCAGACGCGATTTTGGGTTCTTTTGAGGATAAACATTTATTTTTGAAAATTGAGTTTGACTAAAAAGCGTCTCTCTTAGTCGACACTATTTGAATTAAATGAACCCGAACCTTGATTTTTTGAGGAAAAATCACAGTTTCACTTAAGGAGAATTACAAAAAAATTGCTAGATATTTAAGGAATAATTCCTATTGCATTAAGGAATAATTCCTATTGCATTAAATTGGACGGCAAAAATAGGAGAGAGTTTTCAAGGTCGGATTTTCACAAGCTCTTTTACATATAATTTCCATAGTTCTTTGTTGGCTTCATGAGGAAGTTTAACACAATGGGTTTATCCGATATTCCACGGAGTAGCAATAAGTTCTGTCATCTCAAACTCTTCGTCAGTTCCTAATGCCCGCTTCTTGATTAGAGAAAGAGAAGATACTTATGAAAACTCATAGCGTGGCATGCCGAGTTGAGGATGACAGCGATGTGGATTATAGAGAACGAGCTCGGTCGCTCCGATCAGTCGGAGTTCTGTGCCAGCACCACGCCGCACACGAACCGCCTTTTCCATGAGAGCAAGTGGCGTTGATTCGAATCCAGTTCTGAGCATAGTCTTCAAGTAAACACGCCACTCAGCTCGAATCTTGAGGTTGGGCATACAATTGGTCATGTTGTCATTGAACTTCATGATATTTGAGATATGGAAGATAGGACTGCACTGATATGTCTGAGATATCTTTGAAACTTTCTCCTCGTTATGGTTGAATTTAAAGTAGAATTCTACCTATAGAGCTAGAAGTAGCATGTTACCATAAGGAGATTGACCAGTAGAAGCTGCAGAGAGCCCATGTACGGTAAGTCCGACTATGGAAGAGAGTCCTATTGAAGCCTAAAACACCCTAACCTATTCTTATAAATACAATACCCCTTGGACTTTTGAAAGAGGTTGGCCATTGGTGATTTTGAAGCTCAAGGTAAGGTGTTTGAAGGCTCTAGAGGAGACAAACGTGGACAGCAAGAGAAGTTTCATCTAAGGCTTCTTTTTCCTCATCCTATTCATCCTTTGAAGCTCTTGAAGGCCAAGGCTATGGAGGACCCAACCAACTATCTTCTTTCCCTAATTTGTTTCTAGCTTTTCATTAATTTCATATAGTTTATTCATTATTTTTCATAGTTCATCATCATCATCACTTTATGTTCACACATACACATATCATTATTTTCCAAACCTATATGCATATTAGAGGTTTAAAGAACAACAATCAAGCGAGTAGATTAGTTTAGTTGCACGTTTAAATTTCTTATTAGAATAGATACTACTCTACTTTAGTTCTTATTAGATACTTTCTTATTTTTTTATTTTTTTTGCAATGTACAAAGAAGAAGAAAGAAGGAGATCCAAGGGAATAACCATCAAGAAATCAAAAGAAAGAACATATCAACAAAAGGGCTCTCTTTCTTTGGCCGGTCGAAGAGAGAGAATCAAAAACCCAATCTCTCAAATTTGAAGAGGTAAGCGATCAATCTTTCTTTTGAAACTTAATAGTTTCTGGCGATCACGTTTTCTTTAGTTTTAATAGTTTTATTATTCATATGAACAACATAAAATTCATGAACATCACACATACGATTTGAACACCTACAGCTATTAGGAACAAGTGGGTTCTCAAAGTCAAGTGTAAGGCTGATGGGTCCATGAACAAATATAAAGCCCGACTCGTGGCAAAAGGCTATACCCAATTAGACAAATAGACTATGAAGAGACGTTCTCTCTAGTTGATGAGATTTGCCTCTATTCGTCTCATCCTGACTATCATCGCTCATCTAGACTGGGAATTGTTCTAGATAGATGTTAGGACAATTTTTCTCAATGGATAATTAGATGAAGAGATCTATATGGCTCAACCTATGGGCTTCGAAGCTGAAGGACAGAGTGCAAAGTGTGTCGCTTAAAATGTTCGATATATAGTCTCAAGTAGTCGTCTAGACAGTGGTACTACAGATTTTACTAAGCAATCATTTCGATTGGTTTCAAAATTACCAAAGAAGACCACTGTGTCTATGTCAAGAGAGTTGAGAAAAGTGTTCTCATTCTCCCTTTATATGTCAACGATATATTGTTATTGGGAATGACATGGAATAAATCAAAATCGCTCAAGAGTGATTATCCTTTACCTTTGAAATGAAGGATTTAGGTAAAGTAGATTACATACTGGGAGTAAAGATTATGAGCGATCAATCCAAGAGATCTTTAAGTCTGTCTCAAGAAACTTACATCAAGAAAATCTTAGAGTGCTTCCGGATGCACAATGCCATGCTTGTTGGTACTCCAATGGAGAAAGGCTTAGTTCTTATCATTGATCAATATCCCAATACAGAGGAAGAGAAGGAACAAATGAATGTCCCTTAGGCTAATGCAGTTGATTGTCTTATGTATGCTATAATGTGTATCGTCCTGACATTTGCTTTGAAGTTGGCATGGTTAGTATGTTAGTATTAGGTGGCCTACAAGCCAATCCGATACTATGTACCATTCAGTTTATTAATATAATGACATAATTTCACTGTGTATTTAATTCAATCCTTGTTTATCGTATCACGATGAAGTCCATAAACATGTGCAATGGTCTTTTGATTATGATGAGATCATAATTACGGGATAGAAGACTTATAAACACATGTTCTTAATTGTTTTTAGTTGGAGGATATTTAAGAAGAACATCAAATATCCGAATAGACTAATAAAGGTTTCTTCAGCTCATATAATAAGGGTGACTGATCCCATAAGTCACTTGTGTGGAGACACTACGCTGGACCTATAGGTGCTCATTGATGAATGAATTTACTGAATTGACCCGACCACGAATCACTGGATGGTAGTTACCTAACTGTTAACCAACTCGATTCTTTTGTCATAGTTACGTGGATGGTCCTTGGACCTGAAACACTAAGGATACCTTGTTGGTAGGTCTCTGAGCTTTGACCTTGATTAACGAATCTCTAATCATGGGTTATCTATAAGTCAAGTGATCGGGTTCAGGGAAATGCCCTCGAAGGTAATTGTGTGGTCAATATGGGATCATCTGCTCTCGGTAATGGGAGAGAGAATGTTCTAGAAATGATGCGCTTAAGTCCCTGGTTAGGGTAGACTTTATATCAGATAAAGAGTTATTTGATATAGATTAGCGGCATTTGATTCAAGTGAATTGACTAGCTAGGGTTTAACAGTAAACCAAACCCTAGGTCGACTCAGGAACATTGTACGGATAAAAGATTATATCCACGCGGTAACTGATGACGGAAAGGTTCCCATAGTGGGTTACATAAGCCTCAATGTCTTCCGGCATCACGCAGTGTTGCTCAACACCCAACGTGATCGAAAGCCCACCTGAATTTATTGTGGGGTATTAAATTTGGCTGATTAATTAATATAAAGATATTAATTAATTCAATAAATCCGTAAAGAGTTACTGGACTTAATGGGCCATTAACTAGACTGGTATTTGGGCCTAGAGGGTCACACACAAGAGGTTTTCAAGCCAATGGATATCTTGACGGGGTTTTGGATAAGTGTGGATTTTTTTGAAAAATCGTAAAAACCACTCATTATAAAAGAAACGCTTCGCACACTAGTGCTAGCAACTATGTGTGCTGTCCTTTTGACCCTCAGAAGAGCGACTGAATAGATTCCTACTTCATCACTGTGTGAAGTCTCTCTCCTTTTTATTATATCCTTTAGGACTATGTACCTTGTCATGAAGTGGACACTTAATGATGCTACTTTAGCATGTTTTCCAAGAACTATGATGTATGTGGTCCAACGGAGTAGTCTAGGAAAGCAGTCAAGTTTAAGCAGATTGACATGTGTGGTGTAGGAAAAAACGACTTGTATCACACCTATGCTATTCTGACTCATTGCTGGCCAATGGTTATGATGAATGCGTCCAGCATAATTATGAGTGCAGAAACATAGTTTAAGAGGTTAGGGAAGAGATCTCAGAGGGATCAGATCGGCTTAACCTGGTGTGAGCTTGTGGTTTGGGGTATGAGACGAGATTTGAAGTTGTAGTGTTACGTTACGTTAGTATAGTGATGACTTAATATAACACTCTTCATTTTCATATCTTTCTTGTTCGGTCGCACACGCCATTTTCCTGTATGAACGAGAGAGTTATAAGAGGAGAGATAAATATGATATGCCCAATATATCTGAGTGGTAGATGTTACATGTAACTTGGGTCACGTACGTGGATACATATCCATATTAGACAGAACTCTGTATCCAATATGGATGCAGAGAGAGAGGGAGAGTCCCTAGAGAGTGGGATTCTTAAGGGGGATCTCTCTATATATCTATAGGTATGATAGAGGCAGAGTATGAACATGCATAGTGATATGCACTGATGCACGTTGTTAAACACTCACGACAACCAACTTCAAATTACCGGACTCACAATTGATTTGAAAATAGTTAAGTGGTGAGAACTGAGTCGATCCACGATAAACAAGATTTTAGATTTGAAAATCTTGAATTAATTAAAAACCTTTAAAAGAATTCAAGATTTAGATTGAAAAGGAGTTAGACTTGAAAATGTTCTCTAATTAAGCTACTCTAAGATTAGAAATAATCTAACTAATTACTAAAAAGAGATTTTCTGCGCAACTATAACATCCAATTAGCACTGCAAATTAATTGATTAAACTGACTAAATCACAAATCTAACTAATTAACATGAACACAATCATGCATGTAGAAGATAGAGATTAAAAGGTAAGAATAACAACTAAGAAAAACAATAACTTTATTAATGTTTCTAAATTAAAAGAGTTATGCCAAGGTCTAGAAAACAAATAAACAAAAGTATAGAGTGATCAAACTTAATATCTATAAAACATAATAAATAAACTAAAAAAAACCAAGCCTAAATGATTTAACTAATTAACAGCTAATGTAATGCGCCTCACGGCTGGCGCGCAGGTGCAATGAGTCGAGCAGAGGCAGACGACATCAGCGGCTTTGAGAGGGGGAAGGAACCAATGCAGTGGACCGGGGCACGTGCGGCAGACGGTATGGCAGTTGCGGGCGATGGTAGTGCCCTAGGCGGTGTAGGGATAAGCGCCCTGGCATATACAACGGGCACTTTCGAGTCCGCGTGTGCTGCAGTTGGTGCCTCCGAGCGCCACATGTATTGCAGCTGGTGGGATCGTCTCGCCCAAGAAGGGCTTGAGCAACGAGGATGAGGCAGGCGAACCCGCTCGTCCCGCTGCGTGGCAGGTGCCGCAAGGACTCGACACAGAGAGGGAGAGGAGAGAAAAAGAGAGAGGGAGAGATAGGGAGATCGAGAAAGAGAGAGCGGGTGCGGAGAGAGAAAAGAGAAAAGACAAAGAGAAAGAGACGGATGCAAAGAGATAGAGAGAGAGAGCGCGAAGAAAATATAATGGAAAATAGAGAGAGAGAGTTCGGTGGTGGGGGAGAGAGAACCATAGATGCAGCTGAGTAGAGAGAGAGAAAGGTTAGAGAGAGGCAGAAGCTTTGTAAGAGAGAGGGGCGGCGACTCCATTGTTGCTTGGAGAGAAAGTTAGGGCACCCCTTCTTAGGGTTATTTAATGATTGTTGTACCCTTGTTTTTGTCCCGTTTGCAAAAATAATATGTGTTATTGATGAGATTCAAGCTCTGGTCACTCTCATGGGTGCCAAGTGATCCAACCAACTACACCACGTGCTTTTGTTGTCCTGTCACACAAACATTTTTAGTTTAGTCTCTGTCATGACGAAAATAATAATTATGCCCAGGCAAACTTATTCAAACATCCCCAACTTTGCCTGTAAAAATCACAAATGCACTAACACTCAATTTTTCACATGAAATGATGATGTTTTTAATTCGAAATTTAATAAAATTGGTATAAGAAAGATCACAAAATTATCTCTCATTCCATGCAATTTTGCACATCAAATCATAAGGGTAATGCATGAATTTACCCTTTTAATGTTAAAAAATAAATAATTATCACATCCTCTAACTTGCTCATTGCTAGTCCCTTAACAATGCAAATAATGAAAAATTAGGATCACAATGAATTGTAAAAATCAAGCTTTATTTAAGGGTTATCTATCACAAATAATTAAATGGTGATCAATTAGTTAAGCTAAAGTTCTCATTTCCCTTACTACATTTAGGGTCATGACATGTGATTGTGCATAAAACTTGGCATGCTTAGAGTTTATTTCCACCCTTTCCGGAATATCATCGCCTTTGCTGAACCTTGAGATAGAACTACCTGGGAGAGAGAGGAAGGAGAAAAAGGAGTCTCCTGATCAGTTGGTAAATATCACTTTTTAGCTCTCGCCTTAACTCAACACTTTTTAGGACTTGGTCTTAATTTGGTATGAGGAACTTTTGATTTAGCGCGGCTTTTTCATTTGGTTGCACTCTTTATCTTTGGAGTACGTACTTTTTGCCACCCTCTTTTATTTTCCAAAGGGAGGGTGCGTGCTTTTTGCCTGTAAACTTCTTTTGGCTCTTTCGAAGCATTTTTACTATTTGTCTTTTGGTTTACATGCTTACAACTATTACTTTTTAGATGATCACCTCCTTAGGATGCTGAGTGGGTTGGTCTCCTATTATGAACCCCGACCTTCCTTTCGTTTGATAAAAAATAAAAACTAGAATAGGTAGTCCTACCCTTTAGGCCAATTCCAGCAACTCTACACTTTCAGGATCTTCCGCTCACCATAAATTGCCTTGTGTGTGTGAAAATCATTCCTGCCTTGACTCCCTGCAGAGGAAGAATATTTTGAACTTTTAAGGCTTTATCTGATTGACTATCATAAAATTGATTTGCTTAAGATTCCCTTAATGAAGCATGATCTTACGAAAGTTTAAGTGGGGTGTGAAAATGTAAAAAAAATTGAAACATTTTGAGCATTTTTAACAGTGAAAATACCAATTTTCTTCAAATGTTTTTACAGAAATGCACAATGGTTGCTCCCCCAACTTAAATGACATTGTCTTCAATGGCATAAAGGATATTAAGGAATTATAGCCAAAAGAAATCATGGAAGGAGAGATACAACGTGGGACAATGAGGATGTTCAATCGCAATTCACCAATGCCAGCGACTGCATGAATACCTAAAAAGAAAAGAAGGAAAGAAATCAAGTTCTTATCCTAAAATACTAGGTTGCCTTCTAAAAAGCACTAAGTTTAACATCTTCAGTCAGACTCATGTAAAAGCGTAAGAATTTTCTCTCGGATATTAAATGACATTGTCTTCAATGGCATAAAGGATATTAAGGAATTATAGCCAAAAGAAATCATGGAAGGAGAGATACAACGTGGGACAATGAGGATGTTCAATCGCAATTCACCAATGCCAACGACTGCATGAATACCTAAAAAGAAAAGAAGGAAAGAAATCAAGTTCTTATCCTAAAATACTAGGTTGCTTTCTAAAAAGCACTAAGTTTTAACATCTTCAGCCATACTCATGTAAAAGCGTAAGAATTTTCTCTCGGATCACTTAATGCAATGGATTCTTTTTGCATGAGTTGAATGTTTTGCACATAAAGTTTCAGACGTTGACCATTAGCAGTGAATGTTTGACAAGTTTTTGGATCTAAGATTTTAACAGCACCATGATCAAAAGCTTTAAGGACAATGAATGGCCTGTCTCACTTGAATTTTTGCTTCCCAGGAAATAAGCGCAGCCTCGAATTGAATAGCTAGACCTTTTGATCAGGATGAAATAATTTCCGTATAATGTGTTTATTATGAAAGGCTTTGGTCTTGGCCTTTTAGATTCTAGAATTCTCATAGGCCTCATTGTGTAGTTCATCCCAGTCTCTCCAACCAATCCTGCTTGTCGGGCCTAACAGACTTTTGCAAGATATTCTTAATCTCTCTATTGGACACCTCGACCTGGCCACTCATTTGGGCATGATACAGGGTGGCAATTTTGTGGGTAATCCTATATTTGCTTAGTAGAATCTGAAACTAGAAGTGAATGAAATACAAGCCCCCATCACTAATGATGGCCCTTGGGTACCCAAACCGTGAAAAGATGTTCTTCTCACAAATTTTATGACCAACTTTAGGATCATTGGTCCTGGTGGTTATAGCTTCAATCCATTTAGATACATAATCAATTGCCACTCACATGTATTCGTGACCAAAGGATGGTGTGCCCAAACATCAAAAATTTCCACTACTAGGATAGGTTGGAGTGACATCATATCCCTCAAGGAGTTATTTCTATAAGGATTGGGCGGGACGATGAAGAAAGCAGTGGAAACAGACAATAAAATCGATCCCGCCCATTCCTAATATGTTTCAGACAAAACGGACAAAAACTGAAAAATCTAGGTGATCGAATATCATCCTGCGCAGATTCAGATCCACGACTGTGCCAGTTCCGTCGAGGCAATGCCGCTAGCCGCACAAGCGTCTAGACTCCAGTGTATCTACGCGATCCTTGTCGGTGGTTCGTCCTCGCTCCCTCGTCTGAATTGGCATGCTTGCCAAAAATTCTTTGTCGTAATAGAGCCTGGAACATGTATGGAGATTTTTCCTAGCCTTCGGGATTCGCGCCTTCTAGAGACATGGAAGAACCCAATGCCCCAAACAGGGTGTCCAGAGGAGGAGGGGAGAGAGGGGCCGGCAAGCACGGAGCACCCCTGGAGCTTGACCCATGGTTTCTTCAAGGCACGTATATATATTGAGTTGGTACAACTTTTGACGAAAGTCTCCGAATTAATATAAAACCCACTAAAATACTACCCACTGAGAATCCTTGTGTATGTGACCCTCTAGGTTCATTTATCAGTCTGATTTCGGCTTGTTAAGTCCAATAATAGTTTATCAACTTACAGTAATTAATTAATATCTCATATTTAATTAATTATTTAACTGAATTAACATCTAACCTAAACTCGGTCGGACTTCTGATCAAGTAGGGTGCCAAGCCACACCGCATGATCCCAGAAAATAATGGGGTTTAGCAACTCACTCATGGAACCTGTCCGTCCACAGTTACCGCAATCTTTCATTCGTACGATGCTCTCGGGTCAACTTAGGACATGGTCAACTGTCAAAACCTAAATGGTCAACTCACTTGAATCTGATGCCGCTGTACAATATTAGAAAACATCTTTCCTGATATTGTGTCCACTCTAGCCAGAGACTCCTATGCATCTTTCCTAGAGTATTCTGTCTATAATTACTTGAGAGCAAATACTCATATATTGAACACATAAATCACCTTCTAAGGTCTTTTGCTGGACCCAATCCTTGACTATTAGGAACTCCGTGGATAGCGAATCGTAAGCCAAGGTCAAAGTCTAGAAGTCCACTGACTAGGTGTCTTTAGTGTCAGGTCCAAAGACCAACCACATTACTGTGACGTTGAATCAAGCTGGTTGACAATCAGGCAAATCACCATCTAGCGATTCAAGTCAGATCAGTTTAGTGAACTCATTCCCCAATGAGCACCTGTGTGTTTGCCATAGTGTCCCCACGCACATGACTGTGAGATCAATGAAGCTCATCGTATGAGCAGCACAACACACACTAGTCTATCTGGATATTAGATGTCCAATCTCTAATATGCTATGACTGGGAAAATTTTAGGAATTATGGTCAAGAGTATTAGTCTCATTCTCACAATCTCATTGTGATCTAATATTTCCCTAATAATTTCATGATCTTCATTATACTCAGTTAACTAATTGCTAGTCATTATAATGAATTAATTGCCATATATTTGTGAACTAGAATATTTATAGATGTATATTGATTGGCTTAAAGGACACCTATATCCAACAATTTCCAACGGCCCAGTAGCAAAGACAGCTCTTGCTAAATTAATAAGCATCTCTAAACAATGTGAGCCAATAAATCCACTTTGCAAGACCTTAGCCACAATCTTTTTGTCAAAAAAGTGTCCCCCACAAGCCAGAGTATGGCAGAAATGAAGTATGCTTTGTTGCTCCTCCTTGGGGACACATTGCCTAATGATTTGGTCCGGACCCATGTGGAATAGTTTAGGGTCCTCCCAGAAGAAGTGTTTAACTTTAGAGAAGAAATGCTTCCTTTCATTCTTTAACCACTCATTCGAAATTTGATCCACCGCGAGGTAGTTGACAATATGAGCATACCACGGGAGTGTAATGTGGGAGATAGCCAAGAGGTGTTCATCAGGAGAGGAGTCATACATGGGTGCACTTTTTAGAATGAGAATCTAGGAGAGATGATTGGCAACAACATTCTCGGAACCTTTCTTATCCTGGATCTCAAGATCAAATTCTTGAAATAGAAGAATCCATCTGTTGAGTCTTGATTTGACTTCTTTCTTAGACAAGAGATGCTTAAGAGTAGCGTGATCAAAGTAGATGATGGTGTGGGTGCTCAAATTAGATGTGTGATGTTCATGATTTGGTGTTGCTTATATGAATAGTAAAACTATTAAAAATTAAAGAAAACGTGATCGCCATAAACCGTAAAAGTTTCAAAAACAAAAGAGATTGATCGCTTACCTTTTTAAATTTGGGAGATGTTGAGTCCTTGATTTCCTCTCTATGGCCGGCCAAAGAAAGAGAGCCCTTCTTATAAGATGTTCTTGCTTTTGATTTCTTAACAGTTATTCCCTTGAACTTACTTCTTTCTTGTTCTTTGCACCTCGTAAAAGATTAAACAAGAAAGAATCTAATTAGAACTATAGTAGAGTAATATCTATTCTAATAAGAAATTTAAACATGTAACTAAACTAATCTACTCACTTGCTTTTTGTTCTTTAAACCCTTAACATGCATGTGGGTTTGGAAATATAAGTGTGTGTGTGTGAACATGAAGTGATGATGATGATGATGAACTATGAAAAACAATGATGAATCTATAAAATTAAGGAAAAGCTATAAGGAATTAGGGAAAGAAGATGGTTGGTCGGCTCTTCCATAGCCTTTGTTTTCAAAAGCTTCAAAAGATGAAAGGGATGAAAAAAAAGGAGCTTTGGATGAAGCTTCTCTTGTTGTCCACGTTTTTCTCCTCTAGAGCCTTCAAACACCTTACTTCAAGCTTCAAAATCACCAATGGCCAACCCTTTTTGAAGGTCCAAAGGGTGTTGTATTTATAAGAATAGGTTTAGGAATGTTTAGAGCTTCAAAAGGACTCTCTCCCGCAGTCAGACTTACCTTGGACGAGTATGGAAGAGTTAGCAACCTTCCCAATTTCGGAAACCAGATTATCTCGGCCAAATTATGTTTATCAAGAAACCCGTAAATCGCGTCGTTCAACCGGGATGCCATTTGGCTAATTAAAACGGCCAAAATATAAATAAAATCCGGAAAGGAAACCGAAATATATTAGGAAACCTAAATAGCGTTTCCCTAGGGCGACATGCTTTAGATAATCTAGGAAATTAATTTGGATTAAAAGTCAGAAACTCAGACGGTTAGGACTTAAATAGCGTCTCCCATGGGCGACACTATTCAGTTAAATCTATCTGAATTTAGAAATTTAATTCTGAACTGATTTTGGCTAGAAAACTAAATAGCATCGTGGTTGGGCGACACTAATTAACAAATTTCAAGAAAAATGAATAAAAATTAATTAATGAATAAATATCAAACTATTTTGGGGCATTATAATTGTGACATGAAATTTACTCAATATGAGGTTAAAATTAGCGTGTCTACAGCTGCCCCACCTTGGCGTTGACTTTGCAAGGGAATAAAATGGAATAGAATGTATTGAAAAAATGATGCTAAAGTATGATGAGACACGCTCTCAACATCATTTGATAGGAATCTTTCTTAAAATGATTTGTTAAGTAACTCAAAGAGACCAATGAAATCAATCATGCCTAGAGGAAATAGACAAGAAAATAAAATAAGGTCGACCAACTTCCTTGATTAGGAAGTACCCTAGGTCACAAATCCTGCAGGTTTCATCATGGAAAGTGGTAACCAGCCAATGTAGACGTATTACAACTATGATGGATCTTAAAAAGAAACAAGAAACATTCGGAGTAAAGAGTCCAATCAAGGATAGAATTCCAAGGATATTTTTAAGAAAATCTCAAAGACAATTGAGAGATCAATTCGGAATGGAATATTTCATATCATATTGATATTTATTAGATCAATGGTCTAAAATTTAATCAAGAATTAATTCTTATCACAATTATTTCAAATCCTACATGATGCATGTTGGGCTAAAATAAAATAAAATATAAATTAATCAAGGATAATATTGTTAAATGGCCATTGATGAGTCAAGCTTATTTGTCTACTCACCATTTCACAAAAGCGGAACCATCGTCCCCATTAATTAACAATCTAACTGCCTATCCTTGCGATTAAGATATCCTCTGGAATTATCACTGTTTTTGTTGAAGGGGAACTCAAATTCCAGTTTCATCAAAATCACAAGGTCCTTGATATATCTAATAAATATTTATCATATAGTAATGCTAATGCAAATCAATTACATAAAAGAAACACAAGGGTAGAGATAACTGTCTTTTTAGTCACGGCTAGGACTCATGAAGTTTCCACAATAGGACATTAGTGAAATTCTCAGCTTCATTTTCACTTCTTTGATATTTCCTGCATTCAGAATTTCATCAGTAACTTCAAGCAAGTTAAATATTATGCAATTATGGATTTTCGAAAAAATAACAGAAATTCAGAAAACTCATCAAATTGTTAGTCTTAGGTGGCCTACAAGCCAATCTGACTTTGTAATCTCGTTCATTTATTAATATAATGGCATAATGTTCATTGTGTGTAAATCGTATTAATTATCGTCTCATAATGAAGTCTGTGAATATGTGCTATAGTGATCAGATTATGATGAGATCATACTAATGAGACTGATCAGTTAAACACACATATTCTTAATCGTTCCTAGTCGGAGGATATCCGAGTAGGACATCAGATATTCGGTTAGACTAGTACAAATTACTCATGCTCATATGATGAGGGTGATTGATCTCATAAGTCACTTGTGTGGAGACACTAAGGCGAATCTGTAGGTGCTCATTGGAGAATGAGTTCACTGAACTGATCCGACTGAATCGCTGGATGGTATTGTACCTCACTGTCAACCAGCTTGATTCTATTGTCGCTGTTGCGTGGATGATCCTCGGACCTGAGACACCAAGGACACCTTGTCGATGGATTTCTGTGCTTTGACCTTGGTTTACGAATCTCTAACCACGTGATTCTAAAACGCCAAGGATTGGGTACAGCGGAATACCGTCGAAGGAAATTGTGTGTCAATAAGGAATCATTCACTCTCGGTACTTTGAGAGAGAATGCTCTAGGAAGGATGCGCGGAAGTCCCTGGCCAAGGCGGATGATAATATCGGAAAAGGAGTTTTCCGATATTTATCAGCGGCACCCAATCCAAGTGAGTCGACCGGTTAGGGTTTGACAACACGCTATACCCTGGGTTGACTCGAGAGCATTGTACGAATGAAGGATTATATCCACGCGATAACTGTCGGCAGAAAGGTTCCAAGAGTGGGTTACTTAACCCCGATACCTTCCGGGTTCACAAGGTGTTGCTTGGCACCCAACGTGATCAGAGGCCCGATCGAATTCGATGTGCGACATCAATTCAATTGATTAATTAATTAATAAATGGTTATTAATTGATTAATAAATCCAGTGAGGAGTCACTAGGCTTGTTGGGCTATTAACTGGACTGGTAATTGGGCCTAGAGGGTCACACGTAAATGATTCTCAAGGCGATAGATAAATAAGTGGGTTTTATACAAATCGGGGGTTTTTATGAAAAACCGCGTGGTTAGTATAAAATATAGCGAACGGGTTGAGCAGGCCAAGCTGCTGCTAACCCTAGCCGCCCCTCCTCTATTTCTCTCTCTCTCTGGCATCCCAGACAGATCCAGATCTGCTCTGCCGCTTCTTCGACTCCCGTTCGACGGAAAATTGTCCGCACGTTGCAGAGATCGTTTCGGCGACCGGCGGAGGTTTCGTGGGCTACGAAGAACGAGGAACGCGAGGATATCCATCGCGAGGAGGATCGCGTGGACTCCGCTAGAGGTCGGGCGCTTGCGCGGGTTGCGATGTCGCACCGATGGAACCGAACGGTTGCGGATTCGAATCCGCACACGGTAAGAATTCGATAATCCGATTATCGTGATTTTTAGTTTTTCGAAACGGGAACGGATCTCCGTTTTATTTTTATTTCCGCTGCGCGGGAGATCCGGAGAAATCCGAGAACCCAACAATAATGTTACTGTTTACATACGTCATTTAAATGACGTTGCCCTGTCCAAACACCATTTAAGTTATAGAAACAATTCCCTATTCTGACTCCAATCCGAACTATGCTTGCCTTAATGCACATCCCTCTTCCAATTCGGAAAGGACTTCTCAATCTCACAAATCACCTTATGAAAACTTCATCTCTTCATATCAAAGCATTACAACAAGCAATCAAGAAGGAGAGGTAAAGGATCCTATCCAAAGCTCAGGAAAAAGAGGGGAAAATAGGAAGAAGTCAAGGAAATCAATTCAAGGAGGATAAATTCTAATTCAAATAAGAGGATGAGAAAGGTGATTGAAAAACTTTTTGAAGTGAAAGATCATCTAAGTGGGCGAGATCCTAACTTACAAGTAAGCTAATCTCTCCTCTAATCAATTCTTTCTATGCAACTCTCTACATGTTCTCCAGATTCTACTTCTCCATGGGCATGATAGAACTATTCCAATTTCTTTCTTTACCTAGGGATATCCCTTCTTTCCTGGTCCAAGAAGATTTTCTTCACTTCCATGGATTCAAAAGCTAGTTAACAAGGTTAATCTCTACATGCAATCTTATATATCTAAGTGGCATATCCAATAATTGGTTATTCATGCCAAACATTATAAGAGTTCAAGCATGGATTGGGCTGCAATGGGCATTTTGTTTGAACTATGGCATCTATAAACTCATACTTTTCTCTTTACCACGTTCGAAGCCACCATTCTCTTAGAAGAAGCCGAACTCTTATTGGGTCTTCCTAAGCTTAAAGTCAACAATGATGAACCTGATTTGAGTGAGATAATGTTCATGAGGGAAAGAATCACGGGTCAACAATTGTTAGAAAAGATCATGAAGAACCCAAAGGAAATTCAAGGCTATCTTACTAAGAAGGGAATCAATCTTGCTAAATTAGCTGAATGGACTCTAAAGAAGATAGAAGATCTCAAGGATGAAGAAACAGAGAATGTGATGAAGGCGTTCACCACGTGCTTAGCTGGAGCACTACTATTCCCTACTCAAGATAATGTTCTAGAAGATGATCAATTAAGCGCAATCAATGGGATTTTGAAGGGAGACAAGCGCAATCAATGGGATTTTCGAAGGGAGACAGATCAGCACAGCGATGCAAGCCTACCTCTACAGTGGGCTTTTTGCAGCTTCTACAGGTCAACTTCCTTATGGCAGCATGCTCCTCTTAGTTCTGTGGGTGGAATTCCCCTTCAAGGTCAATCATAATGAGGAAAAGATTTCAAGGATATCCCAGACATACCAGCGCAATCCCATCTTCCATATCTCTAATGTTGTGAAGTTCAACGACAACATGACCAATCGAGTGCCCAACTTCAAAACTTGAGTTGACTGGCGTGCTTACTTCAAGACTATGCCCAAAACTAGATTCGAATCCACGCCACTTGCTCTGATGGAAAAAGCGGTTCAAATGCACCGTGGTGCTGGCACAGAACTCTGACTGATCGGGGCGACCGAGTTCATTCTTTATAATCCATATCATTGTCATCCTCAACTTGGTATGGCTCGCTATGAATTTCTAGAAATATCTACTCTTTCTCCAATCAAGAAGTGGGCATTAGGTACTGATGAAAATTTTGACGTGACAGAACTCATTGCAACTCTTTGGAATATCGACTTCACCCGTTATGTGAAAACTTCTCATGAAGCCAATAAAGAACTATGGAAATCATATATAAAGGAGCTTAAGAGAATCCACCCTTGAAAGCCCTTCATCCATATCTTCCAATTTGATGTAATATGATTTTATTTTTATCAAATAAATCATTTCTTAATACAATAGAAATCCTTCCTTTAATGCTTTGCAATTTTTCTGTAATTTTTCCTTAAGTGAAACTATGATTTTTCCTCAAAATATCAAGATTCGGGTTCAGTTAATCCAAATTGCATTGACTCAGAGAGACGCTATTAAATCTTAATCAATTTTCAAAAATAAGAATTTAATCCTTAAAAGAACCCCAAATCGCGTTCGGTCAGTAAGACGCCTTACTATTCTCTCTCCTATTTTCCACATATTTCAAGCAATTAATTCACTGAATCGCGTTCTACTTAACAGATGCGAATCTATGATTACTTCGCATTTCCGTGGTACGAACCTGATCAAAAGAGGCGGTAAAATCCAAAAGGCGTCGCCCACAAGAGACGCGTTTCACAAATTTCAAAAATTTTCTATTGCCGCCTCAGTTTGTGCGCCACGGAATAGTGTCGCTGTCCCAAGACACGATTTAATGAAGTCAAAAAGGGGTCTCGCGAGCTCAAGCTTCTTTCTTCCTCATTCTCCCTTTCCACTTTCTCTCACCTCCTTCTCTCCAGCGATCACCGTGGGCTTCTGACGATTCTCGGCCGTCTCCGGCATCTCTGGCCATCTTCTCTGACTCCGGCAATCACTTCCGGCCACCTTCTCTCATTTCTACGCTCTCTCTCACTCTTAAACTCCGTTTCTCACTCCCGTGAGCTCTATTTCTCTTCCACGGTCCTATGGAGCAAGGAGGTCCAAGCGGGGTCAGCAAACGGCGCCGAGTCACCGCCATCGAAGTGGTGGAGTTACTTGAGGTTGAGGAAATTCCTGAAATAGCCGGTGAAGCAGTGGCGAGACTCGCGGAGGTAGTGGCTTTTATGGAAGCCGAAGAAGTACCACCCGTGGCTCAAGAGGGCGAAGCGGCGGCGGCACCGGCCGAGGAAGTCGGTCCACGTTTGGTAAGCCTAAAAAAAAAACACCCTACTTATGTTAGATTTCCAATTAGGGGAAGGAGGGGCTCGACCACAGGGTGGGGGAACCTGTGGTGAAAGGCATCTGGGGACAGGGACGCCATTTTAAAACACGTCCCTTGACCACAGACGCCATTCAAAATTGTTGAGAATTCTTTCAGAAATTGATTATTAATGTCCCGTTAAATGATTTTTAATAAATTGCTTGGACAATGCAGGGCACTATGATGACCATGATATCTTGGGATCTGGTGGTAGCTGCCTGCCGAGGTCTCCCAGACTTCCAGAAGGTAAGACTGGAGGGGATGGGGTTTAGGGAGATCTTAGAGATGGAGCCGTTTTGGATCGACCTGGTATTTCTCCGGGTGCTGAGGGAGTGATGGCATGCTGAGAGCAGGGCATTTCTAATGCCCTGGGGACACATGGTCCCCAGCCTTAAGGATGTATGCAGGATCACCGGCCTTCGAGTAGAAGGTTGAGCAATGAGCAGGATCACATATCCTGATTATCACGGACTAGCTCAGGAGTTGCTAGGATTAGAGTGCACGGGGCTGGAGGGTTGAGAGTCTCAGACTCTCCTCAGGACTGTGGTAGAGAGATCCCTAGGACTGGAGGAGCCTAGGCAGTAGACCGATGAGTCCCAGGCCGAGCTGAGAACGAGACTAGCGAGAGCAGCTAGTGCAGTGTATTGTCAGGATCTTAGTGATAGGGTTAGTGTAGATAGGGATCTTAAGATATTTTTAGTGTTTTTCTTTGGTAGACTTCTCTTTGGGACGAAGGGCGACTACATCTACTGTTGCTTCCTGAGTCTTCTTACTGATCTAGACCGTCTAGGAGAGTATGCCTGGGGTGCAGCTCTTCTGGCTCACCTCTTCACCGACCTCTCTGTTGTCACACCTGACCGGGAGACCACCATCAGCGGCTTCGCGCCATTTTTTCAGGTACTTAATTTATTTTATTGTTGTTTACTTCATTAAATGCTTACTATGCAATGCATGTGATCCTAACTACATGTTCTTTTATGCAGGTGTGGACATATTATTACTTTCCTCTAGGCCGAGCGAGGCCATCTACATAGCCGGCGAAAGTTCCACTTGCCCGGCATTGGTGTCCAGTGGTAGACATGGTGCCACAGCATCATCAACTGACGGCCCTCCGCCGTCAGTTCCTCGACTACCCAGAGCTACTGGTGAGTTTTAATTCTTCTCTTTCAATTATTAATTGTTTCATGGCTTATTAGAATGTTTAAACATTTAATTAAACACCATATTAGAGTATGTTTTATCAATATGTCTATTAAATGTTGAATGATTGAATGATGAATATTGGAATTTACATCTTATTAAATGTTTATTACTTTGAACATGACATAGTTTATTGATTCATTCTATTAATTATTTGATATGTGATATGCAATGCGACTAAACTATATGAATGCAGGTTATTTTGCGTCCTTACCTTGGTATGGACGATGCAGGACAGCCCTGGGTAGAGCAGGGGCGGGCCCGATTCGGGCGCCAGGTGTGGCTACACTGCATGAACGAGATAGCCCTCCTGTGCCTGAGGCTGGTGATGCGGACGTTGGAATTGCATCAGGGGTGGGTGGAGGAGGAGATCCTAGAGGGGATCGGAAGGACCATGCGGGGTAAACAGGCCCGCACCGACTGGAGGGCGAACTTCCCAGACCAACACGAGGATTGGTACCGGTATGGAGTTCCGGTAGAGTCGCAGGCGGTGAGCAACGATGCTTACCTGCAACACTACCGGGCCCACTACGTGGCCCACCTCCAGCTACTCTGTCCTCTCGATGTAAGTATTATGGTATGCATGCCATGAATGCGTCTTTCATTTTATTAATTATCTTGCTTATATTTGTAAATGTATGACATGATATGGTATGAATATGCAGGATGCGCGGGATGCCACCATCATTATTCTCTGGGGCCACCTCCAGGATGCCGAGGCCCAGTTGGAGTAGGCCCAGAAAGAGTTGGATGAACTGGTAAGTGTATCATGTATGAATGACATATGCATCATGAATGCTTCCTTTTATTATTAATCTATTTTGACATTTGCACACTGACGATGACCTCCTCTTGTTACAGCGTGCCGCTTATACTCATGCGTCGACCCCCTCATCTTCCACTGCGGCCGGTCCATCTTCTAGTGTCGCTCATGAGGCCGCCCTTGTTGACCTGCGGAGTCAGCTGGCTTCTGCCATCCACCGAGCCACTCAGGCTAAGGATGATGCTGCTGCTCGGATAAATCTTTGACTTGTTTCTTGTATAATGGCATGCGCTTGTCTGCTTGCTTGATTAGTTTACTGATAGTGTCTTCTGCTGTAGGTCCAAGAGCTTTGCGTGGCTCTTGGAGAGAGAGATGCTGAGTTCGCGGTTCAGCAGCCCGAGTTGCTGAGCTGGAGGAGTAGCTGGCAAGGTTCTCCACGGGTGATCTTCCTCGCGACCTTGCACGACTCCAGGTTCGACTGGAGATCCTGACTGAGGAGAGGGATCGCGACTAGTCCTGATTGGAGAGTCTCTAGGGCTGACTATCAGTGGCGGAGCACAAGCGCCAGAGCATAAAGGCTCGATATCAGCGTACGCGGCAGCGGGCGTTGGATCGAGGAATGGCGAGTGCTTTCACCACCAGCATAGTAGTATCTTCCGGTCAGGCTGGACTGAGTATAATGGGACCGCCACCGCTGCCAGCACGAGGACCGGACGTTCAGGACGAGGCGCAGAGCCAGCTGGACGAGGGCGCGGGGGAGAGCCAGCCGTGATGGTTGTCATCATGTATTTTCTTTACATTTTGAAGTCCTGTATATGGACTTTCACTTGTACACAAACTCTTTTGATATATGAATGGAGTTTCTTGAGTTGCCTATATACTTTTCTCTATTGGCTTTCTCTTCATACCTGTACGCGGCTTGAACAAACAAATTAAATATATGTTCAGGCTTAGCCCCTTGCCCAGTTAAGTAACCGGCTACTTGATCCTATCTTTGGTAGAAGGGTCAAGGGGCGAAACCCTTATTTAATGAAGGCAAATAACAATAATTAAATAAACAATAAAATACAACATACAAGCATGCAACTGCTCACTAAAAATAAAAAGGATGCAACACATGTGATGCGACAAACAAATGCTAATTGAAATATTTTTGTTTTGCAATTGCAAGTTTTTAGAAACATCCAATTTTTTTGGGGGTTTTACTATATGCAATTTTTTTTGTAATTTTCCAATATTCAATTTTTTTGTTGTTTTGTAATATTCAATTTTTGTTGTTGTTTTGCAATATTCAATTTTTTTGTGGTTTTCTTTTGCAATATTTGACAAATCTAAGGACCAGCATGGTACTTGGATCAAAAGAGTGTATTCAATTGTTAACCTAATTCCCACATCATTCTTTAATAGCCTAATCCATATTCATTATACTTGAAATATGTTCTTAATCGTGATCCCATTTGATGGTCTGGCCCTCAGTCAACCTCATACGTTCCCCAAATTTGGAGTACACTTCTTTAGAATGAAGGGAAGAATTGATTTAGAAAGCTCATGAGAGGGTTCCGGAGACTCAGAAAGATGTCCCTCTTTTACCCTATTATCTATTGGGGTTCGGTTATTTTCACTTTTACGGAGTATTTAACGACCTTGCGCTCCCTTTTCGTTTGGTTTTGTGGTCTTTTGAGGTAACATTTGTAATGTTGGCTTTTTGCCCTTGCTTTTTCTTTTGCTTTTTTTTTTATTGCGGGGCAGATCTCCCCCTTTTTTTTTATGACGGCCTCCTACTAAGATGGCGGGTATTTTTGGTAGTCTATTCTAAGCATCGTTTCGTCATCGTGGGCCGAGAGTAAAACAGAAGTTTTCTTTTGAAAAGAATGAGTTGTACTTTTCAACTTTTAGTCAAGCTTTCGGTGTTCCTCGGGCTTCACATCTCTTGTTACTCACGAACCAAATGTGTTTGTGTGAAATAATGCATTTGAATTAGATAACCAAAGACTAATAAGGGAATTTGAGTTTTCAAATTTTCCAACTCCACTGGTCCTTGCACCATGCTGATCGATTAAATTGAGGGTAGTACTTCTTAAGATATAGACCGTTCCAGAGGTGAGCTAACTCTTGCCATTCTGCATTAACTAAATGATAGGTGTTTCCAGGGAAAGCATGCGATATGACATATGGTCCTTCCCAGTTGGGTTGAAGCTTAGAACGCGGACTATCCGATTTTACAAAGATTCCTTTTACAACTATTTCACCAAGTTTAAACTTTCGTTCAATGACTTTCTTTTGATAAAAACGTGCTAATATGTTCTGATATACTCTTGCATGATTAGCGGCTGACCATCTTTTCCCGTCTAAGAATTCCAATTCAGAAGGACTGCTGAGCGACGCTCATCAATGGAAAACTCTTTATTCAATTGTACTTTTAATGACGGGATGAGAACTGTTGGGTTCTCGCGTTTCCCCAGATCTCCTGCGCAGCGGAATTAAAATAAAAATGGAGATCCATTCCCGTTTCGAAAAAACTAAAACCTCGATAATCGGATTATCAAATCTTACCGTGTGCGGATTCAAATCTACAACCGATCGATTCCGTTGGTGCGACACCACAAGCCGCGCAAGTGCCCAGCCTCTAGTGGAGACCACGCGATCCTCCTCGCGACGGATATCCTCACGTTCCTCGTTCTTCGCAACCCACGAAGTCTCCGCCGTTCGCCGCAACGATCGCCGCATCGCACGGACGATTTCCCGTCGAACAGGAGTCGAAGAAGCGGTGGAGTAGATCCGGGGATCCCGATTCTTCTGGGGCACCAGAGAGAGATAGAAAGAGAGGAGGGGGTGGCTAGGGTTAGTAGCAGCTTGGCCTGCTCAGCCCGTTCGTTACATTTTATACTAACCGCGTGGTTTTTCATAAAAACCCCCGATTTATATAAAATCCATTTATTTATCCATCGCTTTGAGAATCATTTGCGTGTAACCCTCTAGGCCCAATAACCAGTTCGGTTAATGACCCAATAAGCCCAGTGACTCCTTATTGTCCTGATTAATCAATTAATAACTCATATTAATTAATTAATCAATCGAATCAATGTCACACATCGAATTCGATCGGGCCTCCGATCACGTTGGGTGCCAACCAACATCGCGTGAACCTGGAAGGTATCGGGGTTAAGTAACCCACTCTTGGAACCTTTCCGTCAACAGTTACCGCGTGGATATAATCCTTCATTTGTACAATGCTCTCGAGTCAACTCAGGGTATGGCGTGTTGTCAAGCCCTAACCAATCGACTTACTTGGATCGGATGCGGCCGAATAATATCGAAAAATTCTTTTCCCGATATTATCATCCGCCTTGGCTAGGGACTTCCGCGCATCCTTCCTAGAGCATTCTCTCTCTAAGTACCGAGAGTGAATGATTCCTTATTGATACTCAATTCCCTTCGACGGTATTCCGCTGTACCCGATCCTTGGCTGCTTAGAATCCCGTGGTTAGAGATTCATAAACCAAGGTCAAAGCACAGAAGTCTACCGACAAGGTGTCCTTGGTGTCTCAGGTCCGAGGACTATCCAAGCAATTGCGATAATAGAATCAAGCTGGTTGACAGTGAGGTACAATAACATCCAGCGATTCAGTCGGATCAGTTCAGTTAACTCATTCTCTAATGAGCACCTATAGATTCGCCTTAGTGTCTCCACACAAGTGACTATGAGATCAGACACCCTCATCTTATGAGCAGGAGTAATCTGTACTAGTCTAATCGTATATCTGATGTCCTTCTCAGATATTCTCCGACTAGGAACTATTAAGAATATGTGTCTTTAAGTGATCAGTGTCACTAGTATGATCTCATCATAATCTGATCACTATCGCACATATTCACGGACTTCATTATGAGACGATAATTAATACGATTTACACACAATAAATATTATACCATTATATTAATAAATAAACGAGATTTACATAGACAGATTGGCTTGTAGGCCACCTAAGACTAACAATCTCCCACTTGGACTAAAGTCAATCACCTGTATGCACTAAACCTATAGACTCTAGGTGACGCTCAAACACATTTTGAGCTAACGGCTTTGTCAGTGGATCTGCTATATTGTCGACAGATGGAACTTTTTCCGCCACTATATTTCCTCTTGATATGATCTCTCTGATAAGATGAAAGCGCCTCAGAATATACTTCGATTTCTGATAAGATCGTGGCTCTTTTGCTTGTGCAATGGCTCCATTGTCGTCGTACAATAGCGGAACAGGTTCAAAGATGCTGGGAACTATGCCGAGGTCGGTGATGAATTTCTTCAACCACACTGTTTCCTTGGCGGCTTCAGCTGCAGCGATGTACTTAGCTTCAGTCATCGAATCTGCAGTGGTTGCTTGCTTGGAACTTTTCACACTGCGCCTCCATTCAAAGTAAACACGAATCCAGATGTAGACTTGCTATCATCTGGATCTGATTGGAAACTCGAGTTAGTAAAGCCTCGTAGTTTCAACTCTCCTCCTCCTTAGACAAGAAACATATCCTTAGTTCTTCTCAAGTACATAAGGATACATTTCACTGCCTTCCAGTGCTCTTCGCCTGGATCAGCCTGAAATCTGCATATAACACTTAGAGCATATGCAACATCAGGCCGTGTATATAGCATGGCATACATGATAGATCATATGGCAGAGGCATAGGGTACTCTATTCATGGGTGACCTCTCATCAGGAGTCTTAGGAGACTGCTCCTTTGAGAGACTAATTCCATGTCTCATTGGTATGAGACATCTCTTGGAATTTTCTATGCCAAACCTTTTGACTATAGTATCTATGTGCAAGGATTGGGTCATTCCAAGCATCCTCTTTGATCTATCTCGATAGATCCGTATTCCCAATACGTAGGATGCTTCTCCCAAATCCTTCATGGAGAAGTTTTTTGACAGCCAGATCTTTACCAATGACATCATAGCTACCTCATTCCCAATGAGTAGTATGTCGTCTACATAAAGCACTAAGAAGGTGACTGCACTCCCACTGGTCTTCTTGTACACACAAGGCTCATCTTCATTCTTAATGAAGTTATAAGACTTGACAGCCTCGTCAAATCTTATGTTCCAGCTCTGGGAAGCCTGCTTCAGTCCATAAATGGATCGTTGAAGCTTGCACACTTTATCTAGAGATTCTTTGGATGTGAAACCTTATGGTTGTATCATATACACCTCTTCCTTAAGGTTACCATTGAGCAAGGCAGTCTTCTAATCCATTTGCCAGATTTCATAATCGTAGTGTGCAGCTATGGCAAGTAGAACTCTGATCGACTTTATCATGACAACTGGTGAGAAAGTCTCGTCATCAATTCCTTGCCTTTGACGATATTCCTTTGCCACCAACCTTGCCTTATAAGTATCTATTCGTCCATCAGCACCGATCTTTCTCTTAAAGATCCACTTGCATCTGATGGGTACAATACCCTCGGGCAAGTCTTCCAAGTTCCAAACTTGGTTGGTGTACATGGACTGGATTTCTGAGTTCATGGCTTCTCGCCACCTCCCGACTTCTGGGCCTTCTGTGGCCTCCTGGTAGGTTTTAGGATCATCATCCTCATTATATTCAACCTTAGACTCACCTTCAGCGATATGTCCCCCATATTGTTCGGGTAGTCTAGGTAATTTACCAGATTTTCGAGGCTCATCTGTGTGTACTTGAACAGATTTAGGAACTGATATCTCATCCGATGATAATGCAGTTGTTTGGGGATCTGGAACCTCTTCCAGTACTATTGTACTCCCATTGTCCTCTTGGAGAAGGCATTCCTCTTCCAGGAAGACAGCTTTCCGGGCTACAAACACCTTTTGTTCACCAGGATGGTAAAAATAGTATCTAAAGGTTTCCTTTGGATATCCTACAAACCTGCATTTATCAGTTCGTGATTCCAGTTTGTCTAGATCATGCCTCTTTACATGAGTAGGACAACCCAAGATTTTAACATGTTTAAATTCTAGTTTCCTGCCTTTCCATATCTCATATAGAGTAGAGGCCACAGACTTGCTGGGTACTCTGTTCAGTAGGTATGCTGCTGACTCTAGAGCATACCCCAGAGGGACACTGGTAATCCCAAAAAACTCATCATGGATCGTACCATGTCTAACAAGGTGCGATTTCTCCTTTCTAATACACCATTCATTTGTGGTGTATATGGATGGGTCAGCTGAGAAAGGATACCATTATCCTTTATGAATTGTGTGAAATTAGTACTCAAGTATTCTCCTCGTCGATCTGATCAAAGAGCTTTAATACTCTTTCCTAACTGCTTCTCTACCTCATTCTTGAACTCCTTGAACTTCTCAAATGCTTCCGACTTGTACTTCATTAAGTACACATAGTCGAATCTTGAAAAGTCATCGGTGAACGTAATGAAGTATGAAAAGCTCTCTTTGGCTTGGGCGGACATGGGACCACATACATCTGAATGTATTAGTTCCAAAATGTCTTTGGCACGTTCTCCATATCCAGTAAATAGAGATTTTGCCATCTTTCCCATAAGGCAGGATTCACATGTCGCAAACGATTCATAATCGAACGCATTTAAATATCCATGCTTGTGTAATCTTTACAACCTGCTTTCACCAATATGCCCAAGTCTACATTGCCACATGTAGGCTTGGTTCACACAATTCTTGCTCTTCTTAAGAGCATTATCAATGTAAAGATTGTAATAAGAAACATCTAAAAGATATAGACCATTGACTAAAGATGCCGAAACTATTGATTTATTACCATAATAAATCGAACAACTTCTATTCTCAATAGTCAACCTATATCCTATCTTGTCCAAACAAGATACTGATATGATATTCTTTATTATGCTAGGAACATAATAGCAATCTTCTAATGATAAGACGTCTCCTGATGGAACTTTGAGGTTTGCTGTCCCAACAGCAATCGTCGCAACTTTTGCGCCGTTTCTTAGTCTTAGTTCCACCTCGCCTTTTCTCAACTTGCGCTTACTTGTCAACATCTGTACATCATGACAGAAGTGAGAAGCACATCTGGTATCTAATACCCAAGATGTGGAATCTCTAACTGACAAGTTGATATCTATCATACAGATATATGAAGCTTCTGATAGCTTCACTTTTCTATGAGCTTTATCACTAAGGAACTCCTTGCAGTTCCTCTTCCAGTGACCATTCTACTTACAGTCGAAGCAGTCACCCTTTACTACTCTTTTGCCTTTGTCCTTCGATCTTTTATCATTAGCTATCATCTCTGTTTCAAGGGCATCTAATGCCGATTCAGCAGGAGGCTCAGCATCAAGGGCGTAGGCAATTTGCTCAGATATGAAGATATTCTTCAAGTATCTGAGCCAATCCGAGTAGATCAGGTAAGTCAAAAAGGCATCATGCCACGGAGTGGGTTATTCAACAACATTATTCCCTACAGGAGATGAATAAAATCTATTCAGCAAATGTTCAATTATTAACTTTTAAAACAAGACATGGTCTTTTAATCAAGTTTTAACTCCCATTAATTTTCGACGGACTGTATGACCCTCGGTAATACAGAACGGGAGATGCCGACAGTCTCCTAGTGGAGATCAGAATCTCAATGACTTGCAGTACAGCCTTGTGAATGGCACAACAACCTGTAATACAATCAAAGAACACCCATCTCATGGGACTTGCAACTCCTTGCAATATCTGATCATTGCTTTGATCCCCAGAGATTTAATGGCCTTGTGGATAGCACAACAAATCACTAATTCTGGTTTAAGTTAACTATCGTTATGCAACGAGCATAGATTTGCATGCAGCCCTTATGGATAGCACAACAAAGTTGCATGGTTCCTCTATCCCTATCATATAGGCATCTAATGCCATAGCCACAGTCTCTCCTCACAATTAAACAGGCCTTGTGGTAACACAAAAAACTTGCCTAACGTGATTTGAATCCTATGACTATAACAATGTTGGACCACGCGGTAAGTTCTTAACTACTCACGTTATGGCTTAGAGTTTAGACGAGGGTATTTAGATAACTTTTATCTTGGTCTCTCCTAGGTGATAGTATATAAACATATCGTATATATTTACTAAATATACCTGCTTTGATTCATAATTAAACATAAAACAATGCATCTCATACATGTCAAGTGTGGTCATAGATATCACAGTGGGTTTGACTGGAGCCAACAGTTAAACGCACACACAATCTAACATAACATTTACATTAGACTACCTTGCAAACACATAGGCAAAGGATCTTCATCTTTTCGCCTTCCTGGTTACAGTTGTGGATCGTCTTCACTCCTTCCTCGGTTGCCTCGATCATATTACATTTAAATCTAAATTTACATGTAAACTTAAGAAGGCCTTATGGCGAGTACAAAAGAGAGGGAGGTAGAAGTACACCGGAGTATGAGAGAGAGAGATACGCAGACCTTTATTTATTAACAATTTAATAAACATCCATCATTCATCCACCATCCACACAAACGTGTCATTCATCACATGAATAATATTAAATATGCATATCTATGACCACCGTGTGTTTTAAACATTCCACACATGAAAAGCGTATCACATCATTAAAACAAAAGAATTTTTCAAAATTAAATAATTTTGGCTTTCAGAAAACTGGTTTCCAATCAAAATTGGTATTTAAATTTCAAAAAACTCTTTAAATAAGATAGGCATGCAATTAAATTAAATTTAAAAGCATCAATATACACATCACATGTGCACACACTCCAAATTAATAATTCCAGATTATTCCATGCAAATTAGAACATTTCTAATAAATCAAACAATCTAACATTTAGATTAAATAATATGAATAATCTAACAATTAGATTATTAATAATTAATTACTAATCTAACTCTTAGATCAGTAAATTAAAATTAATCATTAATTTAACACTTAAATTAATAATCAATTCTAATAAGTTATTAATTACTAATCTAATAATTAGACTATTTAATTAATAAATGTTAATCACTAATTTAACTATTAAACTAATAATTAACACAAATGAATAGTAAAAAACTAATCTAACTCTTAGATTAGTGTATTAATATTAATTATTAATTTAACTCTTAAATCAGTAATTAATAACATCTAATTAAACCATTATATTAATTAATTAAAATTAATCATCAATTTAACAATTAAACTAATAATTAATTCTAATTAACTAATAACTACTAATTTAACATTTAAATTAGCCTATTAAAATTAATTATTAATCTAACACTTAAATTAATAACTAATTTTAATCAATTAACAACTACTTGTTAATGTAATGATTCCAAAATCATTAAAGGCCCAATTAAATAAAAAAAATTTAATTTCAAAAATATTTTGAAATTCTTAATTTGAAATCTAATTAGAATTTAATTGGGTCAAAGGGGTTTAATTAGGTATTAAGGGTTTTAATTAAATGGGTTTTTAAAAGGGCAATAGGGCCCAGCCCACTAGGGCCAAACTGGCGCGGGCCCTGCAAGGCTTGCGCTCGAGCTAGGCGCGCTTGGGCCTGAGCCAGGCGTGCCTGGGCTCGGGCCCGGTCCGGCCAGGGGCCCAGCCCGGTCGGGTCGGTCCGCCTGGGCCACCCTCAACTCGCCGCCCCCTTAAACCTAAACCCTAAACCTGCAACAGGCTTATCCGGCAGTTGGGGTTGTTGTAGGCCGCTGCCGGCAGGCGATACCTCCGGCGCCGGCGACGTGCCCAGCGCCAGCAGGGCCGCCGGCGATGGCCAAACAAGTAGCCGGCTGAGCCCTTTCTAACTCCCAAAATCTGATTTTTAGAGTTTCCAAAACCGAATGAGGGCTTGATTTTGCAACCCCTCCAGGGCCACTCCGGCGCCGGCTATGATGCCTGGTGGACAGTGGTGACTATCCCCTGGGCATCCGGGGTCTCGGCCTGGCATCCCAACGCTTGGGAACCTCGTAAGAGGCCGCCGAAAAGCCCCCGATCTTCATCTCATGAAGAACTCTGAAAACCCAAAAATTAATTTCCAAAAATTGCAGAATATTAATCAAATTAATTTTGTTCATCGTATGAACACAGATCTAGCAAATAACCGAGTTTTAAGCATGGAATAAACCGAAGAATAATTAATTTTGGAATCCGAAACAGGACGAGAAATAGTGGAACCTCGCTCTGATACCACTGTTGGGGTCTCACGTTTCCCCGGATCTCCCGCGCAGCGGAATTAAAATAAAAACGGAGATCTGTTCATCTTTCGAAAAAACTAAAACCTCGATAATCAGATTATCGAATCTTACTGTGTGCGGATTCGAATCCGCTACCGATCGGTTCCATCGGTGCGGATTCAATTAATAACTCATATTAATTAATTAATCAATCGAATCAATGTCGCACATCGAATTCGATCGGGCCTCCTATCACGTTGGGTGCCAAGCAACACCGCGTGAACCCGGAAGGTATCGGGGTTAAGTAACCCACTTTTAGAACCTTTCTGCCGACAGTTACTGCGTGGATATAATCTTTCGTTCGTATAATGCTCTGGAGTCAACTCAGGATATGGTGTGCTGTCAAACCCTAACCAGTCGACTCACTTGGATCGGATGCTGCCGAATAATATCGAAAAACTCTTTTCTCGATATTATTGTCTGGCTTGGAACTTCTGCGCATCCTTCCAAAAGCATTCTCTCTCTAAGTACCGAGAGCGAATGATTCCTTATTGACACTCAATTACCTTTGACGGTATTCTGCTGTATCCGATCTTTGGCTGTTTAGAATCCCGCGGTTAGAGATTCATAAACCATGGTTAAAGCACAGAAGTCCACCGACAAGGTGTCTTAGGTCCGAGGACCATCCACGCAATTGCGACAATAGAATCAAGTTGGTTGACAGTGAGGTACAATACCATCCAGCAATTTAGTCGGATTAGTTCAGTGAACTCATTCTCTAATGAGCACCTACATATTCTCCTTAATATCTCCACACAAGTGACTATGAGATCAGACACCCTCATCTTATGAGCAGAAGTAATCTATACTAGTCTAACTGGATATCCGATGTCCTTCTTTGATATCCTCTGACTAGGAACTATTAAGAATATGTGTGTTTAAGTGATCAGTCTCACTAGTATGATCTCATCATAATCTGATCACTATCGCACATATTCACGGACTTCATTAGGAGACGATAATTAATACGATTTACGCACAATGAATATTATGCCATTATATTAATAAATGAACGAGATTTATATAGTTAGATTGGCTTGTAGACCACCTAAGACTAACAAGAACTTCGTATGGAACTATCGCCTCCATTCCAAATGTTAAGGAATATGGAGTTTGCCTAGTGGGTGTGCGGATTGAAGTTTGTTATGCCCATAGAGCCTCAATTAGTTTCTCTGGCCAGTCGGAGAACCTATTGGATTTACACGTTTTCTTGATAATTTTTATCAAAGTCTTATTAGTTGCCTCTGCTTGGCCATTGCCTTGCGGATAATATGGAGATGAATGATGCAGTGCAATCTTGTACGTGTTGCAGAGGTCCTTCAGCTCTTGTGATATGAACTGCGGTCCAATATCGGCGACGATGGTACTTGGAATTCTGAATCTTGTGATGATGTTCTTCATGATAAACTTGCAGACTATTGATGATTTGACTTCTATGTAAGCTTCGGCTTTTGCCCACGTGGTGAAGTATTCCGTTGCCGTGAGAATGAAGGATTTCTGCTTAATGCCGGAATTGGGATCATTAAGGGGTCCAATGATGTCGAAAGCCCACATGGAGAAAGGCCTTGGGGAGGAAACATGAATGAGTGAAGATGCAGGAGAATGGATCTTGTCGGCATGAAGTTGACACTTAGCACAGCTACCGACATATCCTACACAGTCTTCTTCTATGGTTGACCAATAAAATCCTTGTCTAAGGATTTTCTTTGATAACATTTGTCCATTAACAAGGCCACCACAAACTCCAGTGTGAGCTCCTTTCATAACTTTCCAAAGTTCATCTTCATCCAAGCATCTCAAGAGAACTTCATCAAAACCTCGTTTATAAAGTGCTTCTCCAACTAGAGTGTATCTCTGAGCAATTCTCCTGATAGCCCTCTTCTCCTCAGCCGTGGCTTCTTCAGGATACGACTGATCTTCATAGTATTTGGCAATCTCAAAGTACCATGGTTTTTCTTCATCTTCCATCTCTTCTTGCAACTCCAATAGCATGATTTCTCGTTTTTCCACAATGTCTCCATCTCTAAGCTTCTTCAGCAATTTCTCTTTAGTCTTAAGGAATGAATGTTCTTTCACGGCGGGTGAAAGACGCCTATGGACAATGATTGATTCAGATTGTTTGCTGATTGGAATATTTAGGGATGATGCGAGAGAAGCTAGAGCGTCGGCTAAGATATTCTGATTTCGAAGTACATAGACGAAGATCAGTTTACTAAAAAGCTTAGCATAGACAGAAGTGAGTTTTTGGTAAGGCTTGAGTTTAGGATCAAGAGTTCGGTATTTAATGAGCACTTGGGAAAGGATCAATTGACTATCACCCACAATTTTGAGCTTGGTATCACCATGGAGATGAGCAGCCTCGAGACCGGCTAGAAGAGCCTCATATTCAGCAATATTGTTGGTGACAGGAAAGTCAAGCTGAAAGGCTTGCGGGATGGTGACACCTTCAGGTGATAGCAGAATAATGTTAATACCCTTACATTGAGAGTTCAGAGCTTCGTCAAAATGCAGAGTCCACATATTATCTTTGATTCTGTCAATGGACATCAGTTCCTCATCTGGAAACTCTGATTGAACTAGGTCAAAACGAGGAAGTGGGTGATGAGAAAGATGTTCTGCGATGGCATAGCCTTTGATTGATTTATGCTGAATGTAGATGATATCGAATTGAGATAGAAAGCTTTGCCATCGTGTTAAACGATCAGTGAGAACATATTTCTCAAGGAGGAATTTGATTGATTCATCCTAGCGATGAGATGGACTTCGTGGGCTAGAAAATAATGCTTCATCTTCTTGCGCTAAGACAACTACCACCGCATCATCCATGACAGAAATATAAAGAACTAGAGGTTTGTCCGGAGTTGGTGGTCTCTGAACAGGAGGACTTGCTAGATATGTCTTCAATCCATCGAATGCCTCCTGACACTTATCGTCCCTATCAAATTTGACTCCCGGCTTAGTAAGCTCTTAGAACGGCTTACATCTTTGTGAGTGCTGGGAGACAAAATGGCGAATAAATTGCGACCTCTCGATCAATCCTCTCAATCCTTTCAAGTTTCGGAGAGGTGGCATCTCTCTAATAGCCTTGGCCTTGTTGGGATCGATCTCAATGCCCCGTTTGCTTATGATGAATCCTAACAACTTCCTTGATGATTCACTAAATACACACTTTTTGAGATTCATCTTCAGTTGATATTTTCTTGATCTTTCAAGAACTCTTACCAAGACTCGTACATGTTCAGCTTTGGTCTTAAATTTTACTGACAAATCGTCCACATATGCTTTTAAATCAATGTGCATCATGTCATAGAATATTGCCATCATAGCCCTTTGATAAGTGGCTCCAGTATTCTTCAATCCTAATGGCATAACGACATAAGAATAAATGCCCCAAGGTGTCGTGAACGATGTCTTCTCTTGATCTTCCTCTGCCAAGCGAATCTGATTATACCTTGAGAATCTATCCATGAATGATAGTGTTTTATAATCAACTGTGTTATCGATAAGTACATCTGTGTGAGGCAGTGGAAAGTCATCTTTAGGACATGCCCGATTCAAATCTTAAAAGTCAATACAGATTTTGACCTTCCCATCCTTTTTCATGACCGGAACTATATTTGCCACTAATTGCGGATAGATGACAACTCTAATAACTTTGGATTTATGTAATTTATCGACCTCTTCCTTCATTTTCAAAGCGATCTGAGGGAGGAATCGCCTCAATTTCTGTTTAACAGGACTAACTCCATCTTTCAATGTCAATCAATGTTCCACTAGAGAGGAATCTAACCCCGGGACATCTTCATAACTCTAGCTGAAAGTGTCCTTATAGTCTTTGATAACTTGGACCACTGCCTCCTCATCTACTTCAGAAAGACTTTTACTAACGAGGACAACCTTAGGCTCATCTTCAGTGCCTATATTAATCTATTTGGTAGGCTCTTCTACAGCGGCTGAGGGTTCATCAAATCTCTTCAATCCATTGGCATATGCCTCCACTACGTCCTCGTCATCTTCCTCATTTTCAGTAATGGGGTCTTTCTCGTGTAGCAATTCATACACCCCATATCCATCATCGACTAACTCGTTTACTTTACATTCTTCTGGCATCTAAATTAGATTATCTAAAAGCTGAGGGATCTGAGAGTAAGAAAGGCATCTTAAAGCTAGATTCTGGAGGTATCTATTCGGAATTCGTCTACCCTTAGACTTCCTAGATTTCCTAATATGACTGACCTGCCTACAACTAGACTCACTATCTTGACCTAATGAGGACGACTAATGATAAAAATCAAGGGGTACATGAGAGAATAAAGGTGAATCCTCCTGAGGGGAGGGGCAGAGTAGATCTAGAAGGGAATCTTGCCCGAGTGACCCATGCGGTGGGGTATAATTGGACAAGTAGTACGAAGTTTCCTCAACGAGGATGTGTGAGGAAAAGGTTGCCAAATTGGCTTTTTTTTTTTTTTTGATGATTTTGAGTGTTAATAATGAAACATGAATGAATATGAAGAGGAGGATGAGAAGATGGAGGTAATGGCACCAAGGCCAAAGGATAAGGGGGATCAATCAATAGTATGTCCCAGATCAAATCATAGATCCTTTCAAGGTCGAGACGAATCTGAAGAATTAGGTCCTGGGGGGACAGGGTAACCATGATGGCGGGAACCCGTGGAATATCTTTAGTGATGACCCTCGACCAAGTCGGGGTCAGGAGTAGAGTGCAGAACAGTGTATAGAGGGTAAAAACATGACGGGGATAAGTTCCCCTCCAGAGAAGATCGGTGGTGAATCTAGGCTGATAAGGATCATCTGGCTCTCCTTCATCTGTCTCTTCACTCAGCAGGATTCGCTTGTCAAAAATAGCTCCAGGCCCTTCAAACAACTCATCAATCAATGGGGGGCCACTTTGGTTCTGAGGGATCAAGGAATAGCTTGTTCAGTGCAATGTATAGGTCCCAAATGTTGAACCAGCGGTACCACTCGCACTCCGGGTCTTGGATCTTCGTCCTCTTCATTGGCCGCAGAGCCTCCAAGGATTGATATGTCAGCAACTCAGAACAGTGTTTGGCCAGGTCCCCGCCATAAACATCATGCAGGTTAAAGCGAGAAGTGATTACCACCGTGTTATCATGGTCATGATTGATCATGGGTCCCTTAATGAAATGTGTATATAGAGTCCATGTTAAGGGATCCCGATTTTCTTTACACGGGGTGGTCATTGTCTTCCAGACTTTCTGACCCTCTTTATAAGGACTGAGGTTTCGGATCTGGTTATCGGGTCAGTTTCTGGGTCGGATCCCCTGGTTTGGGCCATGATGGGTCTGGGGAGTGCCTTATAAATGACGTCTAGGATGCACGACGCCTTTTGAACGGCGTCTTACTGAGTGGACGCCATTTAGTTGAGTGGCTGTTGTGCCACGTGGGCAGGCTTCGGGCCGCGAGAGTACAACCCATGTCGTGTCGTCTGAACGGCGTCCTTGCTGGACGACGCCATTCAGAGTACAACCCTGGATTGTCAGTGTACGACGCCGGTCTTGTCGTCTGAACGGCGTCTTTGATAGGCGACACGTTTCAGAGTCTCTGTCAGTACGGCCCGTCATGTCAATTGATAGGCGTCTGTGCCGAACGACGCATTTTACCCAGCTTCTGCTTGACCCCGCGAACCCTCCTTCCTTTCCCTCATTTCCTCCTCCCTTATCTCTCTCCTCACTTTCTTCGGCAACTCCGGCGACTCCTCCTTCTTTTCCTCCCACCATTTCATCTCTCCCTCCACTCCATCGACCTCCTAACTCCAACCACTACCACCACCACCTCCTCCGCGGCGTTTTCTCTCCGGACGGCGGCCGACGTCCCGGTGGAGTAACGACGTCCTCGGCGGTACCGGCGGTGGCGTGGGGCGAGGCAGGCTGGCGGCTTGGAGTTTGGAGGAGTTTGAGTAACCGGTAGGGTGACGATTCCCATTGTATTTCATTTAAAATCATATTTTCCCGCTTTGAAGCATGTATGTTTTCCCGCTTTGAAGCATGTTTAAGGGTGTTTTGGGGTGAAAATGCTAAATGCATAAAATAAGAAATTGGGTGTTCTAATGGGTAGTTAGGTTCTCCACCTTCCCCTCCATGTTTTATGGCCTTTTTTGTACGTTTTGGGGGAGAAATCCCACCTTGTGGATTGGGGAAGGCGGAGGAGAGAACCTGTCTGTCGGGACTAAATGGCGTCAAGAGACAGCGACGCCTTTTAGAAAGGCGGCGCCCACCCACGACGCGATTTAGCCCCATTAACAGACTCTGTCTCAGGACTGATGAGCGTCCAAGGACAACGACGCCTTTTAGAAAGGCGACTTGCTTAGACGACGCTTTTTAGTAGAAAATCACCCCGTGGCCTGTCCCTGCTTCTGTCGCTATCAGGCGACGAGGGACAGCGATGCCTTCCAAAAGGCAGCTACATGTGACGACGCCTTTTAGGCCATGTTCTGAGGCCGAGATTTCATGAACCAGTTTAGGAGGCTTGAATGGCGTCGGCCTTGGGCGACGCGATTCAAGACAGAATCACATTAATTCATGCTATTAATATGTGTTTACACTGTTAGATAGTTCGGTTAATTGCATGATTGTAATCGTACTCGAGGATGAGGATTCTTACGTGACCGGACCGTATGCTTAGAAATGTACTCGATGACGATGGATTCTATGTGATCGGATCGCACCGTGTTGTGTTTTGTGCGACCGTGGACCTAGAGTGACAGTTGTAGCGCTTTGTCACCCTGTGTCGGTGTGGGTGGGACACAGTGCCGGTGGGAGCAGTGGTGGGGTGACGCCTAGTGAGAGAGGGTCACCTGGTGAACCCCGGGGTTAGCTAGTACCGGTGTCGGAGTGGGACCTGTGGAGTGTCACTCGTGCTGGGGGAAGGAGTAACCACCTGAGCCAGTTGGGTCGGAGTAGCTAGCGTGCTATCCGAGGGGTTATCGTTTGGTCTCAGCGGGTCGGTGTTTCCCACGTTCGGTTGTGTGGTTGGCGTGTTTTGCCGAGACGCTGGTTGTGGGCTCCCTGGTAGAATGGTTTTAGAGATATGCATGTTACATTTCGAATGCATGTGGTTTATATTGCGATTTAGGAGTAGGATGTTACAGCTTTACTTGCTTATTCTACCTGTATTTGTGTTATTGCACTTGTGGGTGTGTGAGTGGGCTATGGGGATTGAAGGATCCCTATTGAGTCTTTTCGTTGAGACTCACCCCTGCGGTTTTCAGGTGAGGGTTCCAGGCAGGCTTAGCGAGGAGTGTGCTGCTTAGAGTTGCGCGCCAGCAACTGTTGTTTCGGAGTATGCCCCGACGTAGTTGTTATTTTATTTTCTGACATGTACGCTTAATTATTTCTTTTCAGTTGGAGTATGTAATTATTTGCTGTGTCGAGTCGCATTGTAATAACTTTTAATTCTTGCACTTCCTTTTTAATTCAATGCGATGTGAATGTTTAGCTTAGTTTATCATTTATTTCCCAGACTTATCTAGATCCTGGTTTGGTTCCAAATTAATGATTCGGTACCCATTTAGTAATCGGATCTCCGATTATTAGGTGGCGGGTCGTTACAGTTGGTATCAGAGCATTCGGTTTGGCAAATAAATGAATAACTAGGTTAAATAATGTAATCTCGGCAAATAATTACATTATCCCGTATAGGCACGACAGTAGTGTAGGTTTTAGGATTCTAATTAGAACATTTTGATTTTTGTGATTGTAGGCGATTAGATGGCTCCTAGGAAAAGGATGCCAGTTATTAAAGAGCGGGGAGATGTCCCTAGTGGATCTGAGGCCGGTAGGCCGAGTGTGGAGCATTTCATGGGAGCTATGATGGACAAGATGGCTAGATACCAGACCCGAGACCCTAGTGAGAGTTCCAGTGCTCGGGGAGGGTCTTCAGCTACCCTGGAGAGATTCCTGAAGCTGAGGCCGCCTCATTTCACCGGTCGTCCCGACCCTGATGAGGTTGTTCATTAGTTGAGGGAGATGGAGAAGACTTTTGATACTATGGATTGTGCGGCGGTTGAGAGGACTCCATTGGCTACCTTCATGTTGAAGGGTGATGCCTACGACTGGTGGACCACTTTGAAGAGTTTGTCATATGCGGATAGGAGACTCAGGGAGATTCCATGGGAGACTTTTGTGAAGGAATTCAATGTACAGTACTTCCCTAGGCATGTTCAAAGGGTCAAGGAGAGGGAGTTTATGGAGCTGACCCAAGGAAGCATGACGGTGCTTGAATACCAGACGAAGTTTGTTTCGCTTGGGAGGTTTGTGCCTTTTATCTTAGGAGACGAGAAGCGTCGGACTGAGAGGTTTGTGGATGGACTGAGGTCCAATCTGAGGAGTTTTGTGGCATCCCACTGTTGTACAGATTTGGCATCGGCGGTTAGGTGTTCCGCGGCAGTAGAGGCACAGCAGGATCAGTCAGCCCAGGAGAGGGGACTGACTACTCAAGGGCCAGTTCGTGGCAGGGGAAAGGCAGTGGCAACAGCTCCTTCGTCCGAATCAGGATCGTCTTCACTCGGCTCCAGGTTCAGGAGGTTCTTTCGAGGCAGTGGCAGCAGTAGCGGCAGCAGCAGGCCCAAGCAGAGCCAGCAGAGTCAGTCGGTGTCCAGTGCTCAGCAGGAGACAACTCAGAGGCTTCCAGCAGCTTGTCGGCATTGCGGTGGCACTCACGGTGGACTCAGTGTCCTGCTTTCTCTGGGAGGTGTTACACTTGTGGCCAGTAGGGCCATTTGGCGAGGTATTGCCTGCAGGGGCGTGGTCAGGGACAGGGACCAGGTGATCAGAAGAAGCCGAGGACCCAGGGGAGAGTTCTAGCTATCACCAGGAAGGAGGCTCGCGCATCCAACTTGGTGGAAGGTACACTTTTTGTCCTTGGGAACTCTACACATGTGTTAATTGATTCAGGTGCTTCGCATTCTTTCATTTCTGAGCAGTTCATAGATGTTCTTTCTGCACCCGTTGACGAGATATCTGATGGAGTGATGGTAGAGGTTCCAGATGAGGATCCGTGAGGATGATGTTAGTAAGACGGCCTTTAGGACTCGATATGGACATTATGAGTTTTTGGTTATGCCTTTTGGCTTGACCAATGCTCCGACGACTTTTATGGATTTGATGAACCGGGTCCTCAGGGCCTATCTGGATCAGTTTGTGGTGGTGTTCGTAGATGATATTTTGGTATACTCTTCTTCTGAGGAAGAGCATGCCACACATCTTCAAGTGGTATTAAAGTTCTGCGAGAGCACCAACTTTATGCCAAGTTTAGCAAGTGTGAATTCTGGTTAGACAAGGTGCACTTCCTGGGGCATGTCATTTCTGGTGATGGCATTGCAGTGGATCCAGCCAAGATTGTGGCAGTGATGGATTGGAGTAGGCCAACAACAGTGACTGAGATAAGGAGTTTCTTGGGGCTAGCAGGTTTTTGCAGGCGGTTTGTCTAGGGTTTTTCTTCGATAGCGGCCCCCTTGTCAAGGTTGACTCGTAAGGGAGTTTGTTTTGTGTGGACCGAGGAGTGTGAGCGGAGTTTCATTGAGTTGAAGACTCGCCTCAGTTCGGCTCTAGTGTTGGTGCTTCCAGTAGGTTCCAGTGGATTTGTGGTTTGTTCGGATGCATCACGTTGAGGTTTGGGTGCAGTTCTGATGCAACATGGTAAGGTTGTGGCCTATGCTTCTAGGCAGCTGAAGAAGCATGAGGAGAACTATCCCACTCATGACTTAGAGTTGGCAGCTGTGGTATTTGCACTGAAGAATTGGAGGCATTATTTGTATAAAGAGAAATTTCAGATTTTTTCTGATCACAAGAGCCTGAAGTATGTATTCACGCAGAGGGATCTGAACTTGAGGCAGCGCAGGTGGATGGAATTCATCAAGGATTATGACCTCGACCTTTCTTATCATCCGGACAAGGCGAATGTGGTGGCAGACGCCTTGAGTTGGAAGATGGTCGTGTAATATCTCATGGTTCGAGAATGGAGATTATTTGAGCAGGTTGTGGAAACTTCCTTTCGGGTTCCACGTGAGGCTGATAGAGCCGTGTTGACCAGCTTAACTGTGAGGCCAGCAGTGTACCATGCCGTGATTGAGGCTCAGAGGGCAGATGTAGAGTTACCGCAGATTCTCCAGAGACCAGAGGTGGAGTTGTGGGATGATGGTACAGTCAGGTTTAGAAGCAAACTCTATGTTCTGACCGAGGAGGATGTGCGCAGGAGTGTCCTTGATGAGGCACACCGTTCTAGATATCCAGTGCATCCCGGAACGACTAAGATGTATAATTGTTTGAGGAGATACTTTTGGTGGCCTGGTATGAAGAAGGATGTGGCTGAGTATGTGGCTAGATGCATGACTTGTCAGCAGGTTAAGGCAAAACATCAGAGACCCGGAGGATTGTTGCAGCCTTTGCCGATCCCGGAATGGAAATGGGTGCATGTGACTATGGATTTTGTGATGGGATTACCTGTATCCCTTGTCAGAAGAGACGCGATATGGGTCATTGTTGATTGATTGACCAAGTTGGCACACTTCTTGGCTATTAGGAAGGACTGGTCAGTCAGTAAGTTGGCTAAGTTGTTTGTGGATCGGATCATCTCTCTGCACGGGGTGCCCTTATCTATCGTGTCAGATCGGGATCCGAGATTTACTTCTAGATTCTGGAAGAGTTTTCATAAGGCCTTGGGCACGCAGTTGGCCTTCAGCTCGGCCTATCATCTCGAGACTGATGGGAAGTCAGAGAGAACCATTCAGACTCTAGAGGATATGCTCAGGGCATGTTGCCTAGACTGGGAGGTTCTTGGGAGCAACACTTGTCTACAGTGGAGTTTGCTTACAACAACAGTTACCATTCTAGTATCGGCATGGCGCCTTATGAGGCATTGTACGGCCGGCCGTGTCGATCCCCTGTAAATTGGTCTGAGATTGGCGAGAGGCAGATTGCGGGACCAGAGTTGGTACAGAAGTGTGATGAGGTTGCCAGAGTGGTGCAGTAGAGATTGATTGCAGCTCAAAGCAGACAGAAGAGTTATGCAGACACCCGTAGGAGACCACTTGAGTTTGAGGTTGGGGACCACGTGTTTCTCCGAGTCTCACCTTCCAAGGGTGTGATGAGATTCGGGAAGTGAGGTAAACTGAGTCCACGATATATTGGGCCTTTTCCCATTCTTGCTCGAATTGGGGAAACGGCGTATTAGCTAGCCTTGCCGCCCAGTCTTGCAGGGGTGCACGATGTGTTCCATGTTTCTTTGTCGAGGGATAGCGACGCCTTTTAGAAAGGCGGTGCCCACCCACGACGCGATTTAGCCCCATTAACAGACTCTGTCTCAGGACTGATGAGCGTCCAAGGACAACGACGCCTTTTAGAAAGGCGACTTGCTTAGACGAAGCTTTTTAGTAGAAAATCACCCCGTGGCCTGTCCCTGCTTCTGTCGCTATCAGGCGACGAGGGACAGCGATGCCTTCCAAAAGGCAGCTACATGTGACGACGCCTTTTAGGCCATGTTCTGAGGCCGAGATTTCATGAACCAGTTTAGGAGGCTTGAATGGCGTCGGCCTTGGGCGACGCGATTCAAGACAGAATCACATTAATTCATGCTATTAATATGTGTTTACACTGTTAGATAGTTCGGTTAATTGCATGATTGTAATCGTACTCGAGGATGAGGATTCTTACGTGACCGGACCGTATGCTTAGAAATGTACTCGATGACGATGGATTCTATGTGATCGGATCACACCGTGTTGTGTTTTGTGCGACCGTGGACCTAGAGTGACAGTTGTAGCGCTTTGTCACCCTGTGTCGGTGTGGGTGGGGCACAGCGCCGATGGGAGCAGTGGCGGGGTGACGCCTAGTGAGAGAGGGTCACCTGGTGAACCCCGGGGTTAGCTAGTACCGGTGTCGGAGTGAGACCTGTGGAGTGTCACTCGTGCTGGGGGAAGGAGTAACCACCTGAGCCAGTTGGGCCGGAGTAGCTAGCGTGCTATCCGAGGGGTTACTGTTTGGTCTCAGCGGGTCGGTATTTCCCATGTTCGGTTGTGTGGTTGGCGTGTTTTGCCGAGACGCTAGTTGTGGGCTCCCTAGTAGAATGGTTTCAGAGATATGCATGTTACATTTCGAATGCATGTGGTTTATATCGTGATTTAGGAGTAGGATGTTACAGCTTTACTTGCTTATTCTACCTGTATTTGTGTTATTGCACTTGTGGGTGTGTGAGTGGGCTGTGGGGATCGAAGGATCCCTACTGAGTCTTTTCGTTGAGACTCACCCCTGCGGTTTTCAGGTGAGGGTTCCAGGCAGGCTTAGCGAGGAGTGTGCTACTTAGAGTTGCGCGCCAGCAGCTGTTGTTCCGGGGTATGCCCCAACGTAGTTGTTATTTTATTTTCTGACATGTACGCTTAATTATTTCTTTTCAGTTGGAGTATGTAATTATTTGCTGTGTCGAGTCGCATTGTAATAACTTTTAATTCTTGCACTTCCTTTTTAATTCAATGCGATGTGAATGTTTAGCTTAGTTTATCATTTATTTCCCAGACTTATCTAGATCCTGATTTGGTTCCAAATTAATGATTCGGTACCCATTTAGTAATCGGATTCCCGATTATAGGGTGGCGGGTCATTACACTCTTTGTCTTCATGTTGTTGAACAATCTGCCGTTTTACCTTCAATGACCTATAGCCCAAACCATTACCAGGTATGCTCCTATTGTCTTTGATAGGCTTGGTTCTGCCCTGCAGTTGTGTGCTCAGGCCTTTTCCTGGTTTGTAATCACTTTTCATCATAATGTCCCAGCCAAGGGTATTCATACACTTTCCCCTTTTTATGGCGTCGACTGGACAAGGAACAGGTAAGTGGCTTTCCAAGGATCAGCCAAAAGAGAATGGACCTGTAAGACAGATAGAATGGGTTGTCGGCCAAGGGGAGGATTCGGCTTAATATTCGAGGAATGAGCAGCAGCAAGGATTGGCATGCTCGTCACCTTAATGATCCGTCTCTTTGTGTGAGAATTTGAGGCATTGATGATTTGTAGATGGAGTCACCTCAAGGGATTTGATGTAAGGACGCCCAAGGATATGTTTTAAAGATGGGTCGATTTCCAAGATGTGGAACTTGACTTCGACATGACAAACGGGGCCTAACTACACCTTTAAATTGACCATTCCTAGAGGGAACGGGTAGAGTTGTCATAAGTAGTAACAGATATGGGAGAAGGCAGCCACTTCTCTCTAGGTACACCGCAGAATTCTAAGGTCTTTAGTGATAACACATTGATGGAATCCCCTGTATCAACCAGACATGCATCTACAACCTTCTTGTAGATGTTGATTGTAATACTTAGTGCTATGCTCCTGGCTGCTGGTGGAGCTAGCTCAGATGTATGGAATGAAATGGAAGGCAGCATCCCTTGTAGCACTAATAGTGTAGTTATCTTCTCTACTGGCACGTCCTCATTGACCATAACTCTTTTGAGATATTCAATTAAAGCTTCTTGGTAGGTTTTAGTTCTTTTGATCAACTCGAGCACTGAGATGCGTGCCGGTGTTCTGTCTAGATGTTTCAACAGATCATATGGAGTGCCAGGGGCACTCCCCTCATTCTGTACTTCCTCTGGCGGTTGTGGTGGTCCGTCTCTGATTGTGGATTGAGGAAAGACTTTGTTGAAAATTCTCCCGCTTCGGAGCGCATGCTGATCATCATTGGAAGGTGATATTTTGAGTACTATCGGGTTAATGAGAGGTTTGGAGGGGGTAATGGGTTTATATATGGACAATGGTGGGTTATTTGGTGAAGGTTTTGGAACGCGGATGAGTGGTTTGGAGGGTTGTATGGTATGGGGATAAGTGATTGGCGTAGGTGATGTGGGGAAGGGAATGCGGACCAATGGTTTGGATGGCATGAGGGGTTCGTGGTGGTTGGGTGATGGTGGGGGTTATTTGGAGGATATATGGTAGTGGAGGGAGTGACAGGCTTAAGGAAGGTCGGCAGTAGAGTGGGTCTATGGTAGGCGGGTGTTGGTATGGGAGCAATGGTTATGGTTTCTGATTTTGGTATATGGAAATGTGGCGAGGTGATTGCTCGGCGGTACTCGGGATATGACCTGTTGAGTAAACAAAGGATGATTCCTCTACCTTCCATTGTTGCCCCCTGTTAGCCTCAGACCGGCTATTAATAAGAATTAGGGCGATCTGGTTTTGATACTCTAGCAACGGGTTCTGCACTATATGTAGGGATCGCTGTGTCGAATTCGGATGAAACGCAGCGGATAAAATTATTAATCCGGATCAACGCCGTTAAGATTAAATACCCGACGGTAAACTATTTTACCTTGCACGGATTCGAATCCGCATTTGTTCTCCGGTTCCGTTGGAGTGATGCCGTAAGCCGCGCAAGTGCCCGGCCTCTAGCGGTATCGGAAGCTCCCGTCACACGGAAGGCGGAGCTGTCGAGAGCTGAGCCTCCAGATGGCCGCCTCGTGTCGTGCACCCAAGAGAGAGGAGAGATAAAGAAGGCGGCGGCTAGGTCAGGGTTGCTGGCCCCCGACCTAGCGTCCGTTATTTTGTAATAAGCATATTTGCGGTTTTTCACGAAAACCCATACTTATCCGAAATCCCATCGGAATATCCATCGACTTGAAAACCTTTTACGTGTGACCCTCTAGGCCCAAATACCAGTCCAGTTAATGGCCCATTAAGCCCAATAACTCTTTACGGACCCACTGAAGTAATATCCTTATATTAATTAATCAGCTGAATTTAATGTCCTACAATAAATTCAGACGGGCTTCCGATCACGTTGGATGCCAAGCAACATCGCGTTATCCTGGATGGCATTGGGGTTATCGCAACCCTCTATTGGAACCATTTCGTCATAGGTTACCGTGCGGATATAATCCTTCATCCGTGCAACGTTCCCGAATCGACCTAGGGTATGGTTTACTGTTAAACCCTAGCCGGTCAATTCACTTGAATCAGATGCTGCTAATCTATATCGGATAACTCTTTATCTGATACAGTGTCTGCCCTGAGCAGGGACTTAAGCGCATCATTCCCGGAACATTCTCTCTCATAATATCGAGAGCGGATGATCCCATATTGAACACACAATTACCTTCGAGGGTATTTATCTGAACCTGATCATTTGACTTATTGATAACCCATGGTTAGGGATTCGTTAGTCAAAGTCAAAGCTTAGAGACGTACCATCAAGGTATCTTTGGTGTTTCAGGTCCAAGGATCATCTATGCAACCAAGACAAAAGAATCGAGCTAGTTAACAGTGAGGTATATACCATCCAGCGATTCTAGGTCGGATCAATTCAGTGAACTCATTCTTCAATGAGCACCTATAGGTCCACCATAGTGTCCCCATACAATTGACTTATAGGATCAGTCGTCATCATATGAGCTAAAGAAACATGTACTAGTCTATCCGGATGTTTGATGTCCTTCTCAAATATCCTATGATTATGAACAATTAAGAACATGTTTTTATAAACCTTCAGTCCCGTAATTATGATCTCATCATAATCCGAAGATCAACGCACATGTTCATGGACTTCATCGTGATTCGATAAGTAATGCTTAAATAAGATGCACAATGAATAATATGCCATTATATTAATAATCTAAATATTACGCAGTGTCAGATTGGCTCGTGGGCCATCCAATACTAACAATCTCCCACTTGGACTAAAGCCAATCACTTTTATACAAAATACCCATATTCTTTAAGTGACGCTCAAAGACATTTTGAGATGAAGGCTTTGTCAGTAGATCTGCTATGTTGTCAGCTGAGGGAACTCTTTCCACAACGACATCTCCTCGAGCTATAATCTCTCTGATCAGATTGAAGCGCCAGAATGTGCTTCGACTTCTGATGAGACCTCGGCTGTTTCGCTTGAGCAATCGCCCCATTGTTGTTACACAGTAGTGGGACGGGATCAGATATGCTATCCACCGCACCAAGATTGCCGATGAGTTTCTTCATCCATACAACTTCCTTGGCGGCTTCAGTAGCAGCAATATACTCGGCTTCCGTTGTTGAATCAGCAGTAGTTTCCTGCTTGGAACTTTTCCAGCTCACTGCTCCCCTGTTGAGTGTGAAGACAAAACCTGATGTTGACTTGCTATCATCAGGATCAGACTGAAAACTCGAGTCAGTGTATCTTTGCAGCTTTAAGTCTCCATAGACTAGAAATAGATCTTTAGTTCTTCTCAAGTACTTTATGATACATTTCACAGCCTTCTAGTGATCATCACCTGGATTCACCTGATGTCTGCTCGTAACACTTAGAGCATATGCTACATCAAGTCTAGTACATAGCATCACATACATGATGGAGCCTATGGCAGAAGCATAGGGGACCTTATCCATTATAGCCCTCTCTTTAGGTGTCTTGGGAGACTGACCTTTAGAAAATGAAATTCCATGTCTCATCGGTATGAGACATCTCTTGGAATTTTTCATGTCAAACTTTTTGACAATGATTTCTATGTACATGGATTGGGTTAAAGCAAGCATCTTCTTTGATCTATCTCTATAGATCCGTATTCCTAATACGTAAGATGCTTCTCCCAAATCCTTCATGGAGAAGTTCTTTGACAGCCAAATCTTTACTGATTGCATCATTCCCACATCATTCCCAATGAGTAGGATGTCGTCAACGTAAAGAATTAGAAACATGATTGCGCTCCCATTATTTTTCTTGTACACACAAGGTTCATCTTCATTCTTAATGAAGCCATAAGATTTGATCGCCTCATCAAACCTTATGTTCCAGCTTCGGAAAGCTTGCTTCAGTCCATGAATAGACCTCTGCAGCTTGCATACCATGTCTAGAGATTCCTTGGATGTGAATCATTCTGGTTGTATTATATACACCTCCTCCTCAAGATTTCCATTGAGGAAGGCAATCTTTACATCCATATGCCAGATTTCATAATCATGGTAGGTAGCAATGGCGAGAAGAATTCTGATAGACTTAATCATGGCAATAGGTGAGAAGGTTTCGTCATATCCAACACCTTGTCTTTGACGATAGCCTTTCGCAACCAATCTTGCCTTATAAGTCTCAATATGTCCATCTGTACCGATCTTTCTTTTAAAGATCCATTTATAGCCGATGGGTACTATGCCCTCGGGTAAATCTTCCAAGTTCCAAACTTGGTTGATGTACATAGATTGTATTTCAGAATTCATAAAAAGAATAAGGGCTCCTATGGAGACACACTGGGATGGATGAAACACTTGTCCAATAGTTCCTACAATTGCTTCTTTAGATCAGCCATCTTTGCCGGTGCCATGCAATAGGAACCTTGAAAATTAGCATCGTACAAAGGAGAAGATCAATATCTCCCAAACAAGAGACAAACCAAGCAAATCATCTAGGAAACCATTAGTTAAATCCTTGACCACATCAAAATCAGAAATACTCAAAGGTAACCTCTTATTAGAAACAGAAACAACACTAGTAAGATAAGCACTGCAGCCACAATTGATCCACCTCTGGGCCTTCCTAGTAGAAATAATCAACTTCTTAGGCTTGGGGAGCTTAAAGAAGAACACATGCTCACCTGAAATCCTGAAGGTAATCTTTCGACCACGACAATCCATATAACATAATGCTCCTCCAGCCAATCCATGCCCAAAATGATGTTAAAATCCCCCATATCAAGCACAAACAACTGAGCAGACAATCTCTTCCCTGAATCTTAATACCAAAAAAACTATGCATCTATCTGACTGAACTACCCCTCCCAACATGAAAGTAGCTATGGCAATAGAAATCTCAACAACATCGATCTTATCTACCACTATCTACACAAAACTCAAAGCGATAAACAAATGGGTAGCACTTGTATCAAACAACAAATAGCATGTAATCCATCGATCAGAATGGTACCTTCCTTGACATTCTCAGCTACCTCCATGTCCTCTCTAGTTAAAGCAAAGACACGACCAGGGGCTTGCGGTCCAGTCGGTGCAGTCACTGGTGTAGTCCTTAGTGTAGTCTTCGTCTTGGGGCAATCTCTGATCATGTGGCCTACCTTGCCACATCCAAAGCACTTATCTGGCATCCTCAGGCACTCGGTCTCTCCATGCACAAACCCACACTGCTGGCATGCAGTACAAGTCTAGGCTACTCTCACTGCTGGCAGTGTAGAAGTCTTCTCTGGTGCCTTTTAAGACTCGAACTGCTTTCGCTTCCTCTGAACTCTAGGAAAAATTGATGTCGATACTTATCCTTTGGCTGCCACGTTGCGCTCATTCAGAAAGATCTCATGCGCAACTTCTTGTAGACATGTTGCATCCACCACCTCTTGCATCAAGTTAAACTTGTGAGCCACCAACTTCATCCTCGACACGGGCTTCAAACCCATCAAAAATTTCTACATCTTCCATCTACCGTCATTACACATATAAGGTGCACACTAAGAGAATTTGGCCACATACTCAAGCAGACTCATTGGTGCTTGGGTTTTAAACTCAGAAACTCCTGCACCATCTTGTCTTGGACATGCAGAGGAAAGAATTTCACCTTGAATGCTATCATAAACTCCTCACATGAAATCGCCCCCTCTCTACTAGCAAACTCGGTCCTCAAAGTATAAGTCCACCATACATTAGTACGTTCTTACAACATATAACTCCCTAGACTAACCTTATCCTCATCAGGGCACTTGATCACCCTAAAGATCTTCTCAATCTCTCAGATCTAGCTCTCTGCCATGATAGGGTCGCTTTGAATCTCTTGATAGTTGTCAATCTACGGTGGACCTCTAGCTCATCTGGTGCTGTGGGCCTCTGTTGTTGGGCCGCTTGCATGAAATCGTAGAAAATAAGCATAAATACACTCACGTCCAAAGGTGGGAGCGGAGGAGGAATAGGCGAAACACCACTATCTCCTGCATCCGGTTGCTCCGGAACACGCTCCCCTGCGGGATGACCATGCCTACCAAACATAGCCATAAAAAAAAGAGCATACGTCAGGCCTATACTCCTCAAGCCTACTCCATTCTGATTTTTTTTTATAAATTTAAGAATTCATATGTTAGACACATCTGATTTTTATTATAATTTTATTTGTCATATTGAAAATAAATGTCAACAATATACTAATAAATTGTTTTAATAAAATTTAAAAATTTCTATATATTAATAAAAGGTACACTGTGTGTGACTTTTTAATTACTAAGGGTGGATAGAAGAATGCCACTTGATGTTGATCGTTTGGCTCCTATGAAAGGTGTCTTTACTCCTCAATCCTCACAATCATTTAATTATATGTATAATCTCTTGCAATTTTCATATTATTTAAAAAAATTCTTGCTACTTTTTAAGTCCTTGCGAAAAAGTCTCCAATTAGAATTCCATGTAAGTTAAAATGTTATAAAGTTTTTAAATAAATACGAAGATTAGAGTATATAGAAATTTGAAGGATTGTACAGCTGAAATTAAGAAAAACCTCGAAACGAATTTGAAATTTGGGTCCCGCAGAGACGAGAACTAACGTCTGTTTTTTTTTACCACCTAGTAATTACAAAATATAAGTAGCCACTCAAGCCCTTTTCCTTTTCGCAACTCTACGACCCCAAACCCATCCCCGCTCCCAAGCTGGCCGTCGTCTTCTCCCTTCGAAACCCGCCCCGGTCCCAAGCCGCCCACACCGCGGTAGAGTCACCGGCGGATGCCTCCCCTTCGCCGTCCTGGGGCTCGGTTCGTGGATGTCTTCCTCCCGCCGGACTCTCTCTCTCTTTCTCGGTGGCGGGGGCGAGGAAGCCACCTCGTTACCGGAGACCCAGCAAACGGACGGTTGCTTCCCCTCGCCCGACCTGCTCTTCTCCATTCCTCTCTGCAAATTGGCTGGCTCCAAACCTCCAATCGCTCCTCGGCCCACCGAAGAGCAGCGCAAGCAGGTGCCTCATCCAGGGCTCTTTGTCCTCCATGGAGAAGGCGGTGATGGTGTCGGGGCCGCCCAAGTGCAGGAGGAGGAAAGGAGACGAGAAGGCGAGGAGGTCGTCGTTGGGTTTGGAGTCTCCTTGGTTGTTGGAGAGGATGCCGAGGGCGAAGACGGCCACGGGCCACCCAGTCGGCGAGCACGTAGGCGAACCAGAGCGCGAAGCTTACCCACGTCGATGCGATGCGCTCAATCAGGCTCCCTCAGAAGATGAGCACCATCTGTAAAAAGAGACTTTCCCTCGTCTTCACATCTGGTTTGCCATCCTTTCCTCTGGTGCTGTGGTTCCGTGTCCGTTGTCTAATCTGATTTGTCTTCGTTTTTTACTTTCCCTTCCCCCCTTCCCCCCTCCCCCCCTCCCCCCGCCCCCCCCCACCCCCCCCCCCCCCGGCGGCGCGCACCTTCTGATTTCTTGTTAGTATTGGGTTGCTTGATGCACGCCTCTTGTTTCCATAGAATGTAAAGTGCCGTTATTTGAAATAGACATGTAATTCTATTGTCTGTTTTTTACCCCTTTTGGAAGGTGAGGCCGGCAGGAATCAGGTACCTCCATCCTAGATGGACCTGTAGATACAACTTGGCAGAAAGTCCCCCACTGGCCACTGCTATCCAACCTCCAAAACCCAGTTGTCCATCTTGTTAAGGTCCTTGTGCTGCGCCCTTAGAGGAGATCTAGCATGTCCCCTTCCAAGGTAGTCATAATAGTACTATTTAGTCACAGCAAAATTTTACAAAATTCTTTCTTATTTCTTTACTTTTTGTACCATGTATTTCATGTTTTTTAACATTGATTCACTTCATCTTTGTATACGAGAGGAAACCTTCATTTCAATGCAATACTAGTTTGCAGGTTCTGGATGTGATGAAGCATTTTGTGGGGTTTGCTGACACGCCCAAGGCTCGGAGATTGGTGGCATATACCCAATTTGTAGACCAGAAACTTTTAGACTGGTATGCACTTGTCTGGATATTCTACGCAATTGTCAGTGCATTAATATTTTTGAATCTTATAATTCTTGTCAAAAGATTGTTACTATTTTTGAATCTTATAATTCTTGTCAAAAGATCGCCAAAGTAACATGTTTGTGATTTTTCTTGTGTGTGCTTCCTTGAGGTTTATATTTATGTGACTATTTGTTCTGGAACTTCGTGGATGTGTGTTGTTTTTTCTTGTTTATTTTCCTTATTATTTTCTAATTTGAGGGGCCATTGTGTCGGCTATTCTTCTTTGCAATAGTATGTTGTATCAGTATTGATTTCTTGGACAGATTCTTCCACGTATAATTTTCACATTGTTTCTCTACTTGCCTCTTCTATACCTCCAATGCTTTTTTGGAGATTTGAAGGCCACAATTCGTTAGATGTTAAAAAAGGGTACATGAAATTAATCATGAGTTCACTGAAGGCAGATTTACACTTCACCCAATACCCTTTGTTTAGTTGATAGAAATGCTCAAGCAATTAACCCCATTCTGTAACTAAAGGTACAAGCATAGGAAGAAAACACCATCTCTATGTAGTCATATTTCTCTAGTTCTTGATCTTGTATAGTATAGTTGTATTTCTGAATTCTTTCTAGCAATTATTTTTAGCCACTGAGCCAATTTAACAGACTTTTTGGTCATATGAAAAATAGCATCCCCCTTCTCTATAAATATCATGTTGTTCCTTTCACATCATATTGTCCACAGTATTGAAGTAGTAGTATCATGGAAGAAACATGCTTGGGCTTCTGATGGCCAATCAACTAAGAAAGTTTATGACTGCTTTCGGGAAGATGCTCCATTTCTGTGTTGTATTCAATGAGAACATTGATTAGTAACTTATCAGGGGCAGAATAACAAGAGTTATATGGGAAATCATACCCAAGCAGTAGCATGTAAGATCCTGATCCAAATGTCAAGTCCTGCTCGTTCCTTATCTATCTATCAATCGATTGATCGATCTATCCATCTATTTATCTAGCAATCTACCTACCTATTTATATTGTTTCACTATTTAACCTATCCAATTATTCATATAGCTAGTCGTCTATCAACCCACCTTCCTATCTTTCTACTCATAGATCTACCTATTTTTCATTTGCTATCTAGTGATCGCTCTACCTACCTATCAATGGTCCTACCAAGTTATCTACCTATCACCTATTTGTCTACATATCTATCCATTTATCTTCCCCACCTACCTGCCTACCTATCTATTTGTTTATCCAACTATCCATCTATTTATCAAAATATCAATCTATACAATTGCCAATCTGCCTGTCAATCTGTTCTCATAGTGTAGCTGTCAATCTACCTACTTAGCTAGCCATCTAACGAAGTATCTATCTACCTACCTATCTATCTGTTTTCATAATCTATGAACCTATCCACTAGTACCCTACCTATGTACCTCCCTACCTATCGATCGATCTATCTACCTACTTATCTATCAAACTACCTAGGTCCTAGCTAGCAATCTATCTATCTATTTATCTACCTACCTTTATATATCTACCTATCTATCTAGTCTTCCAATGTATATATATTTTTTCTTCTATCAATCTATCTTTCTACTGTCCTTCCTTCCTACCTACCTACCAACATATGTATCCATCTATCTAACCATTTAGCTATCTATTTATGTACCTATATACATATATCCAACTATCTATCTATCGATCTATGTATCTACCCATCCATCTAACAATCTACGTTCCTCTTTGTCTATTTTATCTACCTACTGAGCTATATGGCAGTCTATCCATCTGCCTATCATGTATCTAGCTTCCTTTGTATCTATGTCGCTATTTAAGTTATCTATCTAAGTATCTATCTATCTATCTAGATACCAAGTTATCTATCTATCTAACTATATGCCAAACTATCTATCTATTTAGCTATATAGCTAGGTATGTATCTACCTACCTAGCTGCATATCTTCCCACGTATCCAGTTGTGTATCAATCTATCTACCCACCTACTTGTATACAAGGGTTGCTGTATCGCTGATCCGTATTAGATTGTATCTTCCTAGATATGATACGATACCGATCCGACTCGGACTGGCTCGGTCCTACTCGCATGAGTCAGGCTGGTCCATACTTATTTTTTATTTTTTTTAGATTATCTAATTTTGTGAATAATTATGACATAAATAAACATTTAAGTTCAGTGGTTTATTAATGACAATGACTTTAAGCCAAATTTAGGAGAACTCTACCTTATTAATCAATATACAAGTGAATATCACCTATTAAATTAAGGGAAAAAGTCTAATTATTTACCAGTTGGAGAAAAAAATATCACTTATCAAATTAGAAAAAAAAGTCAATTTAAAAAGATACAAGTGACATTAAATCACATTGAGTAGGCTTGAGCTGGATCACAACGGCCCGTGTCGGATCGCAACGTATTGCATGAGTCATCACGAGTCACACACGAGTCCCATCGGGTCGGCATGAGTCACGTACGAGTCGGCACGAGTTGCATCGAGTCGGTTCGAGTCGGATGTGACTTGGTAACTCAAACCGTCCCAGCGACTCGGACTCGTCCAAATACGAGTCGACTCGTACGAGTTAGTCCAATCCGGTACGATACGGCAAATCATGCTTGTATAGCTACTTATCTACATATTTATTCATTTATCCATCTAGCCACTATGGATCAACATATCTACCCATCCATCTGACAATCTATATCCTATCTACCTACCAAGCTATATGGCAGTCTATCCATCTAGCTATTATCTATCTAGCTTCCTGTGTATCTATGTAGCTGTTTAGCTACCAAGTTTTTTTTTATTGGATTGTACCACCAATTTTATTGAAAATAAATAGAGGAAGTACAATTGAAAGGAGAGGAGAGACTCATAAAAGAAACTACTAATCAAATAACTATTTAATCAACTTTGTCCAGGAATCAGCTGGAATTCCCTAGATAAAACAACTCCCGTTGTACAATGAGGATAATTCTCTTAGGGAAATGTTTTTTTAGGAGGAGTTTGCTTCCCTGGAAGACGACGTTGTTACACGCTCTCCAGATGCTCCAGCATACTGCATGCGGTAGAATTCCAAGTACTTTCTTCTTGGTAGATGCAGGCATACCTTGATGAAGCATTTAAAAAAGGACCACATTTCTGATACATTGAAGAAATCTCCCTGAAACTGAAATAAAGTGCTGAAAATTCTCCATTTAGCTTGGCTGACTGAACAAGTGATTAATAGGTGATCCACATCCTTACTGTCTGACCCACACAGAGGATAAAGGATATCATTACCTTGTTCCATTTACTTCTGTATACTTTACTATACTGATTCCTTTTTCAAACACTAACCACATGAAATCCTTCACCTTAATGGGCGATTTCACCTTACATACATCATCATTTTTCAAGTAATTAGGAAGATTGCCCTCTAGCAAAGAATAGTAAGACCTGATTGAAAGCTCTCCTTTTTTCCCCAGAGAATTCTGTCAAGCTCATGTATATCAACAGATGTTTTTGTACAGCAAATCCTAGATCATGCAGATGTTTTTGTACAGCTAATCCATGAATTCATGATCCAGGATCTCTTCATCCTTTAAGTTTCTTCTTAAAATCACAGTCCAAAGAATAGCACCATTTTCCTGTATTAAACAATCCTTGACCATGCACCATTTGTTAAAATCCTTAACCATGCACCATTTGTTAACTTCTAACCTATATAACCGTGGAAATGTATCTTTAAGGCAAGTAACTCCAATCCACCTATCTCTCGAGAACAGAGTGCATCCTCCATTACCCACTTTGACATAGATATGCTTATCAAAGAAACAACCAGCCTTTAGAATTCCAGAACCCATTGCAGACATCCATGTTAGATTTCCAGTCTGCACAGAAGTTTGTGTTGCTTCTGGTAATGTTTATGAAGAATAACTGCTTTCATAAAGCACCATCTTCATGATTTTAAGATTCTTAACTCCCAAACCACCCTTATTTCTGGGTTTACAAACCCTTTCCCATTTCACCAATGGTAGAAATGTTGATTTATCCTTCTCACCTCCCCACAGAAAAGATCTTCTAATTTGATCTATGCGTCTGCGACCAGAACTGGTGCTAAGAAAACTGCTAAAAAATGCTTAGGAATGCTCGTAATGACTGTATTTAGTGTTGTGATCCTTCTTGCCAGTGAAAGATTTCTAGCTTTCTAGTTAGATAACCTGTTTTGCGTCTTCTGGATCAGGAGATCCCAATAAGAACTTTTAGGTTGCATATAATGGAGAGGAAGTCCCAAATATGTTACGTGTAATTTACCCACATTGCAACCCATTACCTTAGCCAACTGGACATATGAAGAGAGTGAAATATTAATACCAATAAGTGAACTCTTATCGTAATTTATCTTTCAGTCCTTGGCATGCTTTGAGAATAACCATATTCCTCACATTGTCCATATCACCATTGGAAAATAACATTGTATCATCAGGAAACTGTAAATGAGAAATTCTTATGCACCTTCTGTACACTGACTACACTGTGATTCAAGGACGGCCAACACGGGGATCGGACTTGGACTGGTCCGGTCCCCACTGAGCGGATCGGCCGATCTAATCCGCTCCCGGACCGATCCGGGCCGATCTAGTTCTATCCGGCCGAGCCAATTAGAAAAAGAGAAAAATAGGGAAAAACAGAAAAAATAGAATAAGGTCTAAAAAAAAAAAAATATTTACGTGAAACTTATCTAGGACCTCGGGTAAGCCCTTTGAATTTTATTAATTTTGAAAAAAGCTTGAATACCTTGAGAGAGGGAATAAAACATTAAGAGAGAAAGAGAGAATGATAGAGAGAGAAAGATGGTGAGAAATGAGAAAAAGAGAGTGAGATATCATACCTTGAGAGAAAGAGACAAAAAGGATAAAGAGAAAAAAAATAGGCGGAGAGAAAAAAAGGTTAGAGAGAGAAAAAAAAATAGAGATGAAAAATTTAAGAGAAATAGAACTATGTTAGATAAAATGAGAAAGAATGATAAAGAGACAAAAAATAGAGAGAGATATGTTAAAAATAGGATAAAATCTTAGAGGGAGAGGGGAAATAATAGAGAGAAAAATGATGAAAAAAAAGTTACAGTAGTATGTTTGTCCGTCCCTAAGAGAGCTTTGGAGAGCAAGAGAGTTTTGAGTTTGAGAGAGTATGAGAGCTTAGAGAGATTATAGAAAGAGAATGAGATTTGAGAGAGAGAGAGAGAAATGAGAGTGTGTGTGAATGAGGGAGAGCAAAGGTGGGAGGGGGGCTTTTATAGGCTATTGAAGGGGCCTAAAATCTCCTTCTAGCCGTTGGGAACCCAACGGCTAGTTCAGAACTAGCCGTTGGAGCCTGGATCGGCCAATCCCAGCCGATCCGGTCCGATCCGGCCGATCCCCATCCCAGCACGCTGGGTTGGGGGTTGGGATCGGATCGGTCTGGCTGATTTCTGATTGATTCAGCTCATCCGGCACACCTTGTTGTGAATCCAACCTTGTTTGTTCACCTCTAATGCACATTATCCTCAGCATATTTGCAACAATCACAAACAGTAAAGGTGAAAGTGGGTTATCCTACCTAAAGACTTCTTGAACTTTGGAAGTGTCCATACACACTACTGTTAATGATGATGGAGAACTTAGCAGTGGTTACATAATTTCTGACGACTCCAATCGAATGTGATGAGAAATTTGTTGCTTCCAAAATGCTCTATAAGCAGTTCCATGAAACTCTGTCGTAAGCTTTATTAAAATCAAATTTACAAGCCACTCCCTTGACACCTCTTCTCTTGATAGAATATATAATTTCACAAGCTAATAAGAAATTGTCCTTAAGCTTTCTTCCTTGAATAGATTCTGAATAAAATCTCTCCACAAGATTGTTTAACACTGCACTCAGTCTTGTTGCAATAATCTTATATGAACCAATTAATAGGTTGATAGGTTGAAAATCCTTTAATTCCAATGCATTCTCCTTTTTTGGTAAAAGCACTCGAAAAGTATGGTTCAAACATTCACACCCAACTCCTTGACAGATGCAATCCTTAACAGCTTTGACCACATCGTATTTAATAGTCTTTCAAAAATGTTGATAAAAACTAATAGGAAAACCATCCGGGCCAGGTGCCTTTTCCCACCTAAATCAAATGTTGCAATTCTGACTTCTTCCTCAGACACATCCCGAGTTAAGAAGAGCTGCTTCTCACGAGAGTGTTTGTGGGCTTCTGGATCCAACCATTTAGGAAATCATCTATTTTCTTCTGTAAACAGATCCTTGTAAAATTGAATCGATCAAATCTTTGTCTTCTACCCATTCCTCACCCTTTTTAGTAATAGAGATAAATTTCCTCCTCCTCCCATTAGCTACATGGTGTAAAATTTTAGTGTTCTAGTTCCCTTCCTTTAAAACCACTAAGCTCTTGATTTTTGACGCCATCCCAATTTCTTCTTCCTGGAGCCATTCTGTATACTGTGCCTTTAAAACAGTCCGATCCTTTAATTCCTGCTCTGACATAGGTCTCTTTTATTCAATATTCTAATTTATGCATACGATATAGTAATTCCTGCTTCCTCTTAAATCTCTGCTGCTTCCATCTGTAAGCCCAATCTTTGTCTTTGTTTCAGAGATCTGAGTTTCAGTGCTAGTGATTTGGGCCCTGACCGATCCTCTTCTGGTTTTTTCCAAAGTTCAGTTACAAGGACATTAAATTCCTCATTCTGTAACCAAATCTTTTCCAACCTGAAAGGTTAATTCTTCATCCCTTTTCACAGAAATGAAGTAGAAGAGCATATATTTGGCGTTGTTGAGCCATCACCTTTGTCGCAGGAAACATTACTTACCAACTGTCTTCCGCAAAAATTCTATCAGTTTTGGACATTGAAGCAACCTCCCTGCCATTTGACCATGTAAACATCTGATTGGTTATTTGAAGTACCATCGTATTACACATCTCCACTCAGGTATTGAATTGCTGCGTGTCTGTAGAACCTACTTCCCATATTTCTTTCATTAGGCTTCCGAGCTTGATTAAAATTTCCAACACACAATGGACACATGAACTTCCGTCCACATTGAGTCAACTCCTCCCAAAGTGCCTGTTGGTCTAACCTGATGCAGACCATATACACTTGTTACCATGACAATTGAATCCAATTTTTCCCATTATTTGCTGTAAAGTGCGAAAAGAAGGCCCGGCTACAAGTTAAGTTGTTTAGGAATAGTGGCATTGAGTTTCTCTACCCTTTGACTTAGGATTATGTGTTCTGTGTATTTACACTACAAAGCTTCACTGTTATGGAGTATTCTCGCACCTCTAAAAGAGAACGTGCTATTTACACGTCCCATACAATAAGAATACCTCCTGAAGTACCACAAGCTCTTCTAAATACAAAATCTGCTTCTGCAATTCCCGTTTCTGCTTTAGCTAATTGCACATTATCCTTTTCAAATTTGCTTTCTTGCATACAAACAATCTCCACTGACTTACCTTTTGATAACATCTCTAACTACAAGTTGTTTTCCTCTGTCATGAATGAAGGCCACAATATTCCATGAAATCAGAATCATATTATATTTTTCAGTTCCGTACTACCTGCGTCTTCCAGATCACCATCTACTGTTACACCTGTATTGGACTTTTATATGCAGCTTGTTCAATTTTCTGTCCCCTCTTTCTAAATGTAGACAGAATTGGATGACTCTCACTTTCATTATAACTTTTCCGGAAGTGCCCTATTTTGCCAAAAAATTGAACCCCAATATCGGTAGCCTTTTCTTGTATTTCCTCATATTCCAATCACTCAAAAAAGGAAGCTTCCTGTTAATATTGTCCTTCTCCCTTTCTCTGTGTTCCCTTTGAGATAAATCAGAAGGCTGCGCTTGAAGCTCTGGCAATATATTGTTCCCTTGGTCATCATTCCCAATATACTGTTTCCTCGGTCGTTGTTGGCAATCTACTGTTTAGCTCATAGTTGTCAAGGTGGTAAGACGACCCTAGGCGTTCTCGGGGTCTCCGACTGCCCGAGTGTCGCTTGGGCATACACTTCATAATAATGTACTTAATATGACATTAATGTCAAGATAAATACAAAAATTACAAGAAAATAGCACTATTATGACATTGACACTAACATTGCAAGAAAATAGCGCTGATTATCTGTATAATATGACAATAAAATATCACTAACAACCTGCATAATATGAAACCAAGACTGATGTTTACATAAAAATTACACACACAGAGAGAAAGAGACTAGTATTGACATTAACAAGAAATTAGAGAGAGAGATATCTATTGACATTAGTTGAAACATGTAAGAAAATAACATTATTATGACATTGGCAATTTGCCATGACGCTAATATTTACAAGGAAGTAGCACCAAGAAGTTGCTTAATATAACAAGAAAATAATACCAACAACTTACTTAATATAAGACTAACATTGACACTATGAAAAATATGCAACCCCCCCCCCCCCCCCCCCCACAAAAAAAAAAAAAAAAAAAAAAAGTTGCTTAATATGACAAGAAAATAATACTAACAACTTACTTATTATGAGACTAACATTGACATTATGTATATATATATATATATGTATATATACATATGTATATATACATATGTATATGTATATATATATATATATATATATATATATATATATATATATATATATATATATATATATATATATATATATATATATATATATATATATATATATATATATATATATATATATATACATATGTATATATATATAAAATGGTGGAATTTGGCATATCTTAACCAAGCTCTTTGCGTGGGCTTGCCGAACATTTGTCGGGTCTGGAGAGACTTACTTGTCTTATAGTTTAGATGCTTTATCTGTCTTTGGTTTTATAGCTTGTTGTTTCGTCTAGTTCAATAATACTGCTTACCCTAGTGAATTTTATGGGCCGACTGGACCAGAAGCTTCTCAAGCTCAAGCTTTTACTTTTCTAGTTAGAGACCAACGCCTTGGGGCTAACGTGGGGTCCGCTCAAGGACCTACATATATATATATATATATGTAGAAGAGGAGGGAGGGAGGGAGGGGTCAAATTTTAAAAATTTAAGGATCTTGCACGCCTTGGGTCCGCCTAGGCGCATGCCTTAGGCCGCTTTTTCAAGGCTCAATAGGGTGCATTTGTGCCTGGCACGTTAGAGAACGCCTTTCCGCCTAGGCGTCGCGTAGGCGGGTGCCTTGCCAACTGTGGTTTAGCTACCAAGTTATCTATCTATCTAGATACCAAGTTTTTATTAACTCAAAAAGCCATGATGTAATTGCGTAGTTTTCAAAAAAGTGTGTTTCTTTATAAAAACAGTCCAACTTATTTTATGTTATGTATTTTTATTATTTTAAAACAATCCTATGTATTACGATATTAATGTTTCATTCTTTGTTTTTCACAAAAACATTTTTATGGATTTAAGGTCATTTATTTGGGTGGATTTTTTCTCGATTTAGACTTGATGACATTGTCTACACATTTATTTTCTACCCTGATAGTTTCACTTTACAAATATATAAAATAAATTCAGTTTAAAATAAAAATGTTTTCCCAGATAATATAACTTATTAGATATTATTTTAATTTAATATTTCTTTGACGATCAAAATTCTAGTTTTTCATGCAGTGTCTGTGTGTAAAGCGATCAAAATGCCAGTTTTTCATGCATATTATTTTTTTAAAGGAACAATCGGATGCAAGCTGAAAGACTCATCTAGAGATTAATTTATGGCAGGATATACTTGTTAATTAACCTACGTGAAAAAATCTGCCCATAACAGTATATATGTTGTAGAACCCAGACAATTTATTTTAAAAAAAATAAAAATGGTGAAGCACGTGTTTTTCTGATCGAAAATTCCTATTTCGGATATGAGAGACATCATTGGATGGCAAAAATAGATTTCCAATTTTAAAATTTCAAAAAACGCTGACCGTTGGGGCTTTATATTCCCCTCGCCTCCCTCATTAACCCAAACCCCCGATTCTGTGCGCGCATATAGAGAGAGAGAGAGAGAGAGAGGCATGGGGCGTCCAATTCTCCTTTGGGTTTTGCCGTTGTTTGGACCTAACCTAGATCTCTCCTATCGGATTTTATTAAATCCTATGTTTTTTTTATTTTTTATTTTTTTGTTTTATTTGGAGAAATATAGGTTGATTTTATTTATTTTATTTCTTGGACTGTGAAAGCTTGGGATTAGCCTTCAGGGAGTCCGGGACGTCGGATCAGGCGAAGATCCAAGTATATGACCTCTCTCCATTGACCTCGATTAGTGTTAATTACGTCGAGCAACCGCTCAACAACCCTTGAGTAACTGTCCGTTGATGCCCTTGTAACATGCAACACTACTACTACACGCAAGACATGCATATGAAGATATTTTAGGTTAAGCTCTTGGCCTCGCCCAAGTTTAAGATGTGTTTATGATTGGTTGGGAGGCTTTTAAAAGATTTTGGATTGACTCTGAATTATTTGGATTGATTCTAAATATTTTAGACACATAAGGGTATTTTTTGTAATTATGCCAAGTTGGAGGATATAGGGGCATTATGGTCACTTTAGTCAGTTAGTGTGTGAGGTGAGTTTTAATGATTTAGGAAGGTTTCAAAACCTTAGGAGGTATTTTAGAGTTATTTTAAGTGTATTTGAGTTGTAAGGGCATTTTGGTAATTTTACTCTGAATTGGGTTTCTAGACATAAAGTCAATTTAGGGGTATTTCTGTAATTATGTTGCATTAGGGTCATTTTAAGTTTTTTAGCATTTTAGGGCAACTTGAAAACCCTTAGGATGTATTTTAGGATCATTTTAGACATGTTTAAGTTATAGGGGTATTTTGATAATTTTACCTTAAATCGGGTTTATTAGACTTAGAGCCTATTTTTATATTTTTCTGAGATTTTTTACTTATTTTTATCATATTGAGGGTACTTTGGTAATTTTACCCATCTTATTAGGGTTTGGAGGGTATTTTGAGCATAGGAGAGCTTTTGATATTTTTTAAGAATTTTCTGTGATTTTTATAGATTTTTACCATGGGAAGGGTATTTTTGTAATTTCATTAAGTTCCGGGAGGGTATTTTGGTCATTTTGAGAATTTTATATGTTTTCAGATTTGGTTCTCTATTTTTTACTGATTTTTTTATTAATTTTACTGGTTTTCTTTAGTTAATTGAGTATATGAAGGATATTTTAAGTCATGTTTTTAGGTTTATGTAATTTTCAGATTTGGTTTTCTGATTTTTACTGAGTGTTATTGGTTTTTACTGAATTTTTCTGATTTTTATATAGATTTTACTGGTTTTTATTCATTTTCACAGATTTTATTAATTAATTAAGCATGAGGGGTATTTAAGTCATTTTTTAACTTAAGTATATTATTTTATGTCTCAATGTTTCATTATTGAGTTTTGATTATGAGTCCAGATTTAATTTTGTGTGGGGTGAGGCCAAGGGTATTTTAGAATATTTAATTATGTACTTATGCATTTTAATTAGTTATTAAACTAATTAATAAATTATTATATATGTGAAAATATACTAACATAGTGTTATTTAAGTAATAGGTTTATGAACACATATACACACATATGCTCAAAGAACAATATTGGTATTTCATTTATCATTTCAGCATAATTCCGCCTTATAGGACGGCGATTTACAACATAAATTCGGCAGAGTTTCCTCTTAAGAGAATCTTAAAAGGGAACCAAAAAATGAAGCCTCCTTTGCACGCACTGAACTTGTACAAAAAGCACTAAGCTCGGTCTTCGAAAGGGCAGAATTTCCCCTCACAAACTTTGGGTCAGAATGGGCATCCCCTTCTTCTTACCCCTTGGGGGGTATTTATAGGCCATGAGGGCCTTAACCGGTGGGGGTGCCCACCATTGGATCTTGAGGTGGGGGGTGCCATCGAAGGATTTTTTTTGGAGAGAATAGAGAGGAGAGAAGAGAGGAGAGAGAGGGAGTGGGGGACCTGGTGGGCACCCCCACCGGTTCCCAACCGGTAGGGGGGTGCCACCGGTTGGACCCGCACCCCCCACCGGTTTAGGCAACCGGTGGGGGGGGGTTCCCCTTCTCTCAATAAATGGTCATTAATTCTCCTCCCTCTCTTCTCTTTTGGACGTGTGAAAAGGGGATTTCAATGATTAGGTCCCCTTTTAATATTGAGTTAGTGGAGGCTCCACTAACATGGGGGATAATAAGACTTTAAAAACCCACTCTTAATGGTGTTTAAACTCATTAATTCTCCTCTCTCTCTCTTTCTTTCTTTTTCTGTATTTAATGGAAAGAAGAGCCCCCCCCACCGGTTGGGAGGGTTTTCTTCTTATTTTAATGGGGGCAAGACCCCCACCGGTGGGGGGGTTGGCCTCCCTCCTCCTTCCTTTATTTATTCCTCCATTAAAGGCCATTAATGGGCCTTTGTTGATTTTTTTTCCTTGCTCCTCCTTCATCTCTTTTTTTATCTTTTGTACCCTTCAAAAAAAAAAGGGTTCAACAGCCGCCCCTTTATCCGGGACACAATGGTTGTTTCCTTTCGGAGGGTGTGGGGAGAGGGAGGAGGTTTTGGGTGGAGGGCATGGGGCGTCGACTTCGCTTTTGGGTTTTGTCCTTTATCTGAAGTTCTCTCTTGGTTTGTCCTTTAGGATCCATTGGCCGTTTCCTTTCATGGAAGGGGGGGTTTTGAGGGATGAGGGTTTTTGGTGGAGGGCTTGGGGCTTCCACTTCGCAGAGAGCAGGGGGAGGGTGGACGAGGGTTTTGGGTGGAGGGCACGGGGCTTCCACTTCGCCTTAGGTTTCAATGGCCGAGAGAGAGAGAGAGAGAGAGAGAGAGAGAGAGAGAGAGAGAGAGAGAGAGAGAGAGAGAGGGTTTTGGGTGGAGGGCATGGGGCATCCACTTCGTCTCTAAAGTCTCTAGATTCCACTTGAGTCTCTGGGTTCCACTTCGCCCGCCCACCACTTGCCGCTGCTTTCCGCCCTGCTCTTGCTCCCCTGCTGCATGCTACTATGCTCGTGAGATTCCATGGTGAGCTATGCTGCTCCGCCCTGCTGTGAGCTGTGGAAGGCACGTTGCGACTGATCCAGCTGATCCGCAGCCCTGCGAGCTCACTACCCACGTACACAGGTATTCTGATAATTTTGTTGTTAAATCTTTTTTACTTCTACATTAATAATTTGTTTTGTTAAATCTTCTTAACTTTCAATTTTAGTAATTATTTTTAGTTCTTTTTGGATCTTTTTTGTTTAGTCATTTAGAACCCTTTTTTCTTTTCAATTGTTTTAATTTCTATCAGTTTTTAGCTAATCTTGTCAGTTTTTTTTTTCTTTTTAGTGTATTCAGGTTTTATTATTTATTGTTTTCAGTTTTTATCAGTTTTTTGAGCTAATTTTATCTGTGTTTTTTCTTTTTAGTTTTAGCAGTTTTATAGCACTTTGTTCTGGTTTCTTTTTTAGGGTAATTTTGGTCAGTCTTTTTATCATTTTAGCTAATTTTATTTTAGCAGTTTCTTGAGCTAACTATATTTTAGCCGTTTTTGTCGTGATTTCTTTTTTAAATATAATTTTGATTAGTTTTTTAAAGCAGAGTGATGCACACGATGGGCATGTAGTGGCCTTTTTATGTACTTTGTTGTATGGCAGACAAACTTGTAGTATTCATGGTTGAGAACGTAATTTATCTATTTCACTTGATAAATGGTCATCTTGTTATCATGCATAGATATATGCATGCATACATATGTGCATATGCACACATTATATACATACATATACACATTACATATATGTATATGTACTTTTACATTATCTTGATCTCCCGAGATTTTGCCAAGATCTCTCCTCTAAAACCCCCCTCCTCCCAATGAAGCCAGGGTCTGATACGGCAAACCTTGAGCTTGATTTGACACAATTTTGATTTTCCCATGTAATAGTTGGATATGATGCAATGTTTAGAGTCTTTTGGTCAAAACTGAATGATTTTCTGCGAAATTTCAGTAACTATAGAAAAGAGAGACTAAAGTGTGCACTTTGCACAGACGTCTGGTGGTCGTTGTATGGAAAACAATGTCTTAAGTTTTTGCTTCAGCCCGAGCTCGATTATTCCACAAAGTTGATAGATTTCTTTGTTATCATATAAAATATGACTTTGTTCTTGTCTGACTTTTCTTTTCTTTTCCTTTTTCTGACTGTAAACATCAAATCTCATGAGTTTTGGCATGTTTACATTGTTTCTAAATGAACTATTTTTCATTACTTATTGGTTGAGACATTTTAAGTTAAGGTTTTTTAGGTTCCATGTCCCTGTTGATTTATTAGAAGGCCCTTGTAGTTTATATTTTTTTTGAGATTAATCCTTCTACACAATTCTTTTGATTACGTGCATTCCCTCAATACCTAGTTAGAATATTCTCCTATGTAGTTAGAGGCGTGAAGCGACCAAGGGGTCGCCTTAGCCTCAAATGCCTAATAATTTAGATATTTTATTAAAATGCCGAAAGCACAAATAAAATCATAAAAAAATGACATATTCTTTCACTTAAATATAGCCAAATAAGTTTAAAATCAAGCCAATTTAAATAAAATTTAATCAAATCAACACATAGGGCTATGTTTCTAAAAGAAATATAAAAAATATAGGCTTTTGAAAAACCTTCGGCCCTTGTTGCCTAATGCCTCTCTTTATTCAAGGCTCCAAGCTCAATGTCCACAGTCCACTTGCAGAGGGTGAGTGAAGAGACAAACATAGAGATAGTTTGAGAGAGAGAGATACAAAGAGACAAAAAGAGAGGGCTCTTCTAATAGGGAGAGAGAGGGCCTCATGCCCTTAACAATGATAAGGACACTGACAGACAAATTGAGAGAGGAGGAGAGGGCCTCGGGCTTTCTAACAGGGAGAGGGAGAGAGATTGTGAGAGGAACATACTCAATAGAGATAGAGGGAGAGAGACAAAGAGATTGAGAGACTGAAAGAGAGACAGAGGGGAAGAGAGAGACCTTAATAGAGGGGAGAGAGGGCCTCGGGCCCTCATGAGTCCAAAAATGAGAGAGACAGAGAGAGGGAGAGACAATGGCAGAGAGACCAAGAGAGAGAGGTAGAGAGACAGAGAGAGATAGAGAGAGAAGAGACGGCCTTGGGCCCTCTTGTGTCCCCGAACGAGACAAACATGGAGGTAGATAGAGGAAAAGAGATTGAGAGAGATAGATGGAGAGAGAAGAGGAGTGGGCCTCAGACCCTGCTATATCCCGAATTGACCCTGCTTCCTTGGTACCACAATATATATTCAAAAAATAGGAGAATGTATAAGAGAGCATAAAGAGAACCCTCATAAGCGCCCTATACAAAAAGCACCAAGATGGTACAAACATCGCCTCTCACTCAAGAGATCAAAAAAGGAAGACGTGGACCCATAACAAAGAAGCAAATCCCATTCTCTCACTTTCTCACAAACAAAAGATACAATTCTATTATGGATAAAAGCTTCTTTGCGAAAGATCCTCCTATTACTCTCGTTCTAGATGGCCCAAAAAGTGGCATGAAGGACCACCACCAAATCTTGCTATCTTCCTTATGGACAGGATATGATCCCCATTTGGAAAGAAAGGACTCCACTGTGTAGAATGGAACGCAATAGTCTCCCGGAATGTGAAGCTTCGCCAGTAAAGTCTGCTACACCCTCCTTAGAGAAGAGCACATGCAGAAGAGATGATCAATAGTCTCATCTCCTCTCCACATAACGAACTGCTAAGGGTGAGACCATCAATAAATCTTGCCATCCTGTCGCAAATGGGTAGCCTATAAAGGGAACATCTCCATATAAGGATTTTTTACTTTTAGGGGGCTCTTTGGCTTCCAAATATGAGAATGGAATTTATGTAGAACACCCATATTACCAATAACTTTATAAGCAGACTTCACTAAGAAAACATCATTTACTTTATAAAAACTTCAACCCACTTTCTCTTTAAATCTCAAGCTTCCCTTTACTGAACCTTCCCTTGCTCAGCGATTCGACTATTTTTGGCCGGGTGAGCTTAGTTAATTGGTTGAGTTGACTTAAAAAGGTGTTCTAATGAGGAGCTCGAGCCACGTTCAAGCTAAGTTCCTTTCCTGGTAGCCGAGCTTGAGCTCATAAAGAACTACTTAATGAATGTTATCCTTATAAAAGAATGATTGCCTTGAAATGATGAACACTAGATCTCATGTTATTCGAATACACATTATGGAACCTTTTTGCAGCCATAATTAGTTTAGTTCACATTAATGTGCACATTGCATGACTAGACTCTTTATGGTTTCTTGAGGGTGAAGCACTATCGTTTCTAGTCTTAGGCACAGAGGAGATTTGTGGTTCTTAGTAAGCAGTTGCCAGTCGGAACTACGCACTAAGTTTGCGCATCAAGTCTTGCTGATAGATTGGTTTACGATAAATTTTATGACATTAGTGGACTCCTATCTGTGTTTTTTCGATGTACCATAGTATGCAGTCTTGTAAAAAAATAGGGCACAAATGACAGAGTAGAGTCAGTATGTAGGGCTACAAACGAACCAATACGCTCGATGAACAGCTTGTGAGAGTACTTGATAAACGAGCTGAATTTGAACAATGAATGGAAAAACTCGATCGAGTTTGAGCCGAGTTCAAGCTTGATCTAAAGTGTTCGAGCTGAGTTTGAGTAGGGTAAAACTCAGCTCGACTCGACTCGTTTGCACCCCTATTAGTGTGTCTTAAGTTAGTGTTTGCTAAACAATATTATAATGTAATTAAATAAATATACATTAAGGCAACTAAAATTCATACAATGACCTAAAAACGAAATATATGATTTTATGATCGTTGTTCAAGAAGTTGAATTTATGAGAATAACTAGATGAAAAAGGGGAAGAAAAGAGATTAGGGGAAGGGGATTATATTGAGAGTTTAAGTTATTTTATTGTGTTTGAGAAATGAAAAATAAAATACATTTGAGATAATGGATTATCATGCAGTGTGCCTTATTTGAAGTATAGACTTAGTTAAGTGTTAATAGAAATTCCAATGTAAAACAAGAATGATAATTTAACTTTTTATTTTGTTAATATATTAGAATATTATCTGGTTCCAGGTAGAAAACAAAATACATTTGAAGTAATAGTTCATCATGTAAGTTGCCGTAGTTGAGGTCTTTGTAACTCTTTGATTAAAATTCTAATACCAGACTAGAGTGATAGTTTAACAATGTAAGTAATTGATATTCTAAGCTTAGAATATAGTAGCCTCATTCTGAGACTAAGCCTCTATGGTTTCGTTTAGAGAGAAGCATCAATGTTTTTAACTTTAACATGAATAAGATTTGCAGGCCTTAGTATACATATATAGTTGGAGGCATTAAATCGAGGGCAACACGACAATATCTTCGCAGTAACTTGGACTTTGATGAATCTCCTTTCAGCTAAGGTGATACAATCCTTCTCCTCTTTTGGTTTCTATTGTTAACATAGGTAAAGTTTGCAGTTTTTAGTTGGTAGCTGGAGGCATTAAATTTGGGGTAGTTTCGCAATATCTTAGTAATAGTTCGGACTTCGATGAATCTCTTTTTAGGTAAGATGACATGTTCATGTTCCTCCTCTAGTTCTAACTTTAACATAAGATTTGTAGTTCCTAGTAAGTACAAGACATCAAATTGGGGGAAGCTCGACAATATCTCAGGAACAACTTGGACTTCAATGAATCTCCTTTTAGGTAAGGTGATATATTCTTGTTCCTTCACTGGTTTCTAACTTTAACATAGATAGCGTTTGCAATCTTTAATAAATAGTTGGAGCTAGGGGTGGCCATAAGCCGAGCCGAGCCGCTCATAAGCTACTCGAGCTCGATTCGAGTCAAGCTCGGCTCGGCTCATTAATCAACCGAACCAGGCCCAATTAATTCTTATCAAATGAGCCAAGTTTGAGGTTAACCCAGCTCAGCTCGACTGGTTCGCAAGTTGGCTTAAAGTAAAAATATTTTATTAATTTATATATTATGTGTCAAACTTCCATAACTAAAAGTAAACCAACACTCATAAGCCCTCTATGCCAACACTGCCTTATAGGTCCCCAGCCTACTGAAATGTTTACATAAGTTTTGAACAAGATTATTTTAAGCACTAATAAAACAGTTAGGCTTTCGATCTTGAACTAAACTTTCGGAACTCCTAAGTGCACCCACCACTAAGGTCTGGTCACTATCGCCTATCTAATGCTCTATACACCTCTAGTGAAGTGGGGGGGGGGGACAACAGACAAAAGGGCAATGAGGTTCTCTAATGGCGACGAAACGGAGGTGAGCTAGGAAGATGAGCGCTTCCAGAGGGTCTAGTACGAGTCCAAGGTTGTTTGCACCATGTCTAAGACCTATTGCTACTCTGTCCTTTACGACCACCTCCTGGCCGACCATATCGATGGCGAAACTCAGGAGCCCCAGCTGCTTTAAGCGATCACAACGTACGGGCGTGTGCAACATCGCCCTGTTGTCGTAGCAGGCCGTTTGCGCCGCACCAGCCTGTGGAGGCTAGTAGGTTGACACAATGTTGGATGGTGGGGACACGAAGCAGTAGACGAGCAGATGTCGAGTACATGCTACGCATGCATCTTTGTGGCTAGGTGACGAGCTCCATATCTAGGATCAAGTCTAGTCTCTATTGTACATTTCTTTCCACCTCCATATCTAGGATCGAGTCTAGTCGTTATTATGCATTTTTTTCCTTTTCAATTAAGACCAACATAGGCATGCCCGCTTATTATTGATCTTTAGTGTTGTCTTAAGGGCTTTTTATGTCATTTCCTGCCCTCTGGACACGCTCGGTATTTTCTCTTAAGTAGGGTTATTTTTGTTATAACGAAGGGATACCCTTCCCTATATAATCATCTCTTCCTGTGAAGGGACAATGATTGATTGAATGGAAATTTACTTGTTTGTTCTCTCCTGAGTGTGAGATTGGAGTACTTCCCTATGTTGAGGTCTCGTGAGAGAGGATCTTGCATGAGGTCGTGGGCATGAGGCCCGTATTGCTCCCACCATCGCCACATCGTCATGCCTCCGCGCGTAGTCCCCCATTAAATTTGGTATCATAATAGGCCTTGAGGATGTCCTCACGATCGCAAGTTCCTCGACTCTACGTGCCACCACTACCACACCAATAGTGATCATCCCAACACATCATTCCCCGATGCGGTCCTCAGCGACGTTGGATTTTGAGCCGCCACCAACTACCGCGAACACCGCCTTTCAGCTCAAACGTTTACGCAATGACTGTGGACCACCTCTGCCTCCCTATCTTTCTTTGCTACATCGCTAGAGACCAACAATCACATCATTGCTCGTTGACATCAATAGCTACCCCCTCGTAGCCCCACTACCGCCTACTTCGTTGTCACACTCCCTCTCTCAACAGTGGAATCTGACCAATCGCCAGCCCGACGGTCACCTCTAGCCATCCGCTGACATTGGTGAGCCGACGCATTGGCCTGCTCTGTGCCACTGACCTGACCTGGCGAACACACAACGACGGATGACTCGTCCTGTTCATCTCCGCCACCTTTTCTCTCTCCTCACTCTACCCTCTCTTTCCCCTATCTCCTTCCTTTTTTGTTAACTCGGCGAGCTACGACAATAGCGGCCGCCACACAGACACCCAACTAGCATCTTGAGGGGCTTCATATGGCACACTCACTCGCCTCCTCTCAACTCCTCGCTCTCCTGCTCGCATTAGGGGAACCGGCAATTGCAACCAGTGGCTACCCTAACTACCATTTGGGACCCTCTCCACTGTGTACGAGCTTGCCCTCCCCTCCTTGCTAGATCCCTCCCCTCCTTGCTAGATCCCTTCCCTTCCACCTTCCTCTCTCATCCGACACCACACATCTCACTCCTCTACCTCTCTCCTCGTCTACTATTCCCCATCTTTCCCTCCTTCTCCCCTGTGCGTCGCTCCAACGACAGCCGCACTGGCGAGGAACTTCACTGATGAAGGCACTTTCGACCGATAGAGCACTGGCCCGTATCACGCAGCCCATCGACCATGCCTTAGTCTCCCCTCTCTCTATTGTTGCTTCACGTCAGACCGAGGAATCGGTCAAACTGCGACCGCAACCGCCTACCCGACAACGCCCGACCCACTGCCCGGCCGCCCTAGGCGCCACCTGCTCACATTCGACCGTCAGCAACCTCGCGCCCCGGCATCCATGGCCCCCTAGCCGCCTGCTGCTGCCGCTTGCGAAGAATCTACCTGAGAAGGAGGAGCACGACAACATCGTCGCCCGTGCCCCTCGCAAATGCCGGATGATTGCTGTGTACCCCACGTCCCCCTATTGTTCGGGCCCACAAGACTCCCCCAGCTTGTCCCTATGTGCCCGATACAATGGGCTGCCCAAACACCCCTTCATCGTGCCAATCCCTCCGCCACCACCTACACGAGATCTCCATACCTAGACTGTTCCTAGCGTGCCATTACTGTTCCTGTGTCCACCCATGAGAGGTCTCCACTCCAGAGGCTCTGTGGTGTGCATGCATAAGGGATCTTAGCGGGTTATGCAACAAAGCTCTTGGCAGCATCTTGCATGCACGAGGAAGTGCTTGGCTAGCCTCGTACTCAATGCCCTACATATATAAGGAGAGCTTGGCTGGTCTGCCACGCAACCATGATCTTGTCCTCTTTTGCCATTATGAAGACTAGTTTCTAGGAGATTTTTTTTAGAATTTTCTAAGTGGATTATCCTCCTTGTGTAGAGGTGGTGGATGATTTATCCTCTTATGTGGGGAATATATTCAGATTAATTTGTAATTAATTAGTGCCCTCTTGTGTGAGGTGTGAAGTGTATCAAAGTGACATCGACGGTGTGTAGGTATCTGCACATCCCCATGCGCCCTCATCTTTAGTCGTAGTCGTTCTTGCAGTAGGCTTGGTATGTTGAACTATGCTCCTATATTGCTTGTTCATTTAGTATCCACATCAATTACGTAGTGCCAGAGTGTGAGAGCGTTCCATTACTACACTTGATAGTATCTCCTCCTTCAATTTATAACTTTAACATAAGATTTGTGGTTCCTAGTAAGTAGAAAACATCAAATTGGGGGCAACTCGACCGTATCTCATCAACAACTTGAACTTCGATGAATCTCCTTTCAGGTAAAGCGATACATTCCTTCTCCTCTTTTGGTTTCTATCATTAACATGGATAAGATTTGTAGTTTTTAGTAGGTAGCTGGAGGCATTAAATTAGGGGTAACTCGGCAACATCTTAACAGCTCAGATTTCGATGAATCTCCCTTTAGGCAAGGTAACATTCTTGCTTTACTTTTGATTTCTAACTTTAACATAAGATTTGTAGTTCTTAGTAAGTAGAAAATATCAAATTGGAGGCAGCTTGACAATATCTCAGTCGCAACTCAGACTTCAATGAATCTCCTTTTAGGTAAGGTGATACATTCTTTCTCCTCCTTCGGTTTCCAACTTTAACGTCTTAGTAAGTAGAATGTATCAAATTTGGAGCAGTCGACAATATCTTTGCAACGGCTTGGACTTTAATAAATCTTCCTTTAAGTAAGTGATACATTCTTTCTCTTCCTTTGACTTTCTAACTTTAAACGTAGATAACTTTTGCAATTTTTAATTAGTAGTTAGAGCTATAGGGGTGGCCACTAGCTGAGCTGCTCGTGAGCTATTCGAGCTCGACTTGAGTAGGCTCGGCTCAGCTCAACTCATTGAATCAATCAAACCAAGATCGAGCTCTAATTTAGGCTCGTCTGATCAAATGAGCCAAGCTCAAGCTTGACCCAATTCGGCTCAGCCGGCTTGTGAGTTGGCTCGAAGTAAAAATATTTAATTCATTTGTATATTCTATGTCAAACTTCCATAGCTAAAGGTAAACCAACTTTTTATAAGTCCACCATTCCGACACCGTATCACAGGCCCCTAGCCAACTAAACATTTACATAAGTTTTGAAGAAGAATATTATGAGCAGCGATAAAACAAGCAACCTCCCGATCTCGAACTAAACTTTTAGAACTCTAGGTTCTGAGCGCGTGGGAGCAATTCCCTGGTACAGCTACCACCAAGGTCCTATCATTATCGCCTGTTAAAGCTCTCTACACCTCTTGCGTGGTGGAGGGGGGGGGGGAGAGGGCAACGTGCTTCTCCATTGGCGATGAAGTGAAGGTGACCTGGGATGACGAGGGCTTCTAAAGGGCCTGGTACGAGCCCAAGGTTGTTCGTACCATGTCTAAGACTTGCTTCTGTTCTATCGTCTACAACCACCTCCTAACCGACCATGCCGCAAAATGAGCTGAGCGAGTTGAGCTCGAGCCCACAAAATGAGTTGGGGTAGGTTGGGCTCAAGCACGATCTCAAATAATCTTGGTCGAATTGAGCTCCAGCAAGCTGAAGCTCGACTCGGCTCGATTCGTATCCACCCCTAACTGGAGCCATCAAATTAAGGGCAACTCGATAATACAGCATCAAATCATTCTTTGATGAATCTTCTCCTTTGGTTTATAACTTTAACATAAGATTTGTAGTTCCTAGTATGTAGGCACATCAATTTGGTGGCAACTCGACAATATCTCAGCAACAACTCGAACTTCGAGGAATCGCCTTTTAGGTAAAGTGATACTTTTTTGATCTTACTAACATTTGCTGGTTTTAGTAAGTAGCTGGAGGCATCAAATCGGGGGTAGCTCAACAATATCTCAGCAACAACTCATACTTTGATGAATCTTCTTTTAGGTAAGGTGATACATTTATGTTTTTTTAGTTTTTAATTAATTATAAGATCAATGAATTATCTTCTTATCAATTTAGATGTTAATTTCTGTAATAAACTAGAATGATTAGATTGTTTGATTAAAATTTAAACAAAAAGTAGACTGATAGTTTAACAATATAGGGAATTAATATTGTGGACTGGAATATATAATGCATAAGTTTACTAAATTAAAATTGTAATTCTCATGTCTTCACATTCTAAGACTGGTGACGATAAGTGGCGTATGCATGCGAGTTAAGAATAAACAAGATGTAGAGAAAGTCCTAAGAAAATTAAGCCACATAAAGAATTGCTTAATAAATGTTATCGTTGTGAAAGAATGACTGCCTTGAAATGATGAACATTGGTCTCGTGTTATTATGAACCCTTTTGAAGCCACAATTAGTTTAGTTCACAGTTCTGGGCACACTTCATGACTAGACTCTATGATTTCTTGAGGGTGAAGCACTAGTGTTTCTTGTTTTAGGCAAAGAGGAGATTTATTGTTCTTGGTAAATAGTTGCCGCTCGGGACCGCACATTAAGTTTGAACATCAAGTCTTGTCGGCAAGATTGATTTATAATAAAAGTTTGACCACATTAGTTGACTCTTGTCTGTGTTTTTTTAATGTATCGTCGTATGCGGTCTTATAAAAAAATAGGGCACAAATGACGGAGTAGAGTCAGTGTGTTCCCAAGTTTGTGTCTACTAAGTAATATCATAACTTAAATAAATAAATATGTATTAAGGAAACTAAAATATGTATTAAGGCAACTGAAATTCATATAATGACCTAAAAGCGATATATATGATTTTACGATCGCTGGTCGAGAAGTTGAACTCATGTGAATGTCTAGATGAATGTTTAAGTTAATTTTAGTGTGCTTAAAATGAAAGACAAAATACATTTGAGGTATTGGACCATCATGCCAGGTGCCTTATTTAAAGTTTACTTAAGTGTTTGATTGAAATTTTAGTTCAAAATTAGAGTGATAGTTTAACATTTCGTTTTGATAAAATAATAGAGTATTATTTGGTTTCAAATGAAAAATAAAATATTATGCAAAGTGCCTTATTTGAGATCTGAGTAACTCGTTGATAAAAATTCTAATACAAGACTCTGAGTGATGGTTTAACAATGTAGGTAATTGATATTCTACGTTTAGACTATAGTAGCCTCATTTTGGGACTAAGCCCTTTATAGTTTTGTTTACGGAGAAGCATCAATGTTTCTAACTTTAATATAGATAAGATTTACATTTCTTAGTATATAGTTGGAGGCGTTAAATCAAGGGCAACTCGACAATATCTTAGCAGTAGCTCGGACTTTGATGAATATCTTTTCAAGTAAAGTGATACATTCATACTTCTCCTTTAGTTTCTAACTTTAACATAAGTTTTGTAGTTTGTAGCAAGTAGAAGGCATCAAATTGGGGGTAATTAGAAAATATCTCAGTAGCAACTTGATTTGATGACTCTCCTTTCAGGTAAGGTGATACATTCCTCTTCCTCTTTTTGTTTTCTATCGTTAACATAGATAATATTTGTGTTTTTTAGTAGGTAGCTGGAGGCATTAAATTGGGGGTGGCTCGGTAATATCTTAGTAGCAGCTCGGACTTGGATGAATCTCTTTCTTGATAAGGTGACACATTCATGTTCCTTTATCGGTTTCTAATTCTAACATAAGATTTGTAGTTCTTGGTAAATAGAAGGCATCAAATTGTGGCCGTTCGACAATATCTTAGTAGCAACTTGAACTTGGATGCATCTCCTTTCTGGTAAGGTGATACATTCCCTCTCCTCCTTTGGTTTCCATCTTTAACATACATAAGATTTGCAATTTTTAGTAAGCAACTGGAGGCATCAAATTGTGGTAGCTCAGCAATATCTCGCAACAATTTGGATTTCGATGAATCTCCTTTTAAGTAAGGTGATACATTCTTACTTATTCTTTGGTTTCTAACTTTAATATAAGATTTGTAGTTCTTAGAAAGAAGGATGCTTCAAAATGGGGGTAGCTTGATAATATCTTAGCAGTAACTCGGACTTCGATGAATCTCCTTTCATGTTAGGTGATGCATTCTTTCTCCTCCTTTGGTTTCTAATTTTAATATAAGATTTATAGTTCCTAATGAGTAGAAGGCATCAAGTTGGGGGAAGCTCGACAATATCTCAATAACAACTTAGACTTCAGTGAATCTTCTTTATGGTAAGATGATAATTCTTGCTCCTCAACTGGTTTCTAACTTTAATATAGATTACATTCGCAGTTTTTAATAAATAGTTGGAGCTAGGGGTGGCCATGAGCCGAGCTGCTTGCAAGCTACTCGAGCTTGGTTCGAGTCGGGCTCGACTTGGCTCCGCTCATTTAATCAATCGAACCAAGCCCGAGCTTTAATTTAAGCTAGTCTAATCAAATGAGCTATGCTCGAGTTTGACCCATCAGCTCGATTGGCTAGTGAGCTGGCTCGAAGCAAAAATATTTAATTAATTTATATATTCTATGTCAAACTTCCATAACCAAAGGTAAACCAACGCTCATAAGCCCACCATGCCAACACCGCATCACAGGTCCCTAGCATAATGAAATGTTTACATAAGTTTTGAATAAGATTTTTATGGTAATTAGGCTTTCGATCTCGAACTAAACTTCCAGAACTCTAGGTACCTAGCGCGTGCACGGGAGGAACTCCCAGGTGCACCCACTACCAAGGCCGATCACTATCGCTTGTCCAAAGCTCTCTACACCTCTGGTGAGGTGATAAGGGGAGAGAGAGAGAGAGAGGGCAATAAGGTTCTCCAATGGAGACGAAGTGGAGGTGAGCTAGGATGACGAGGGCTTCCAGGGGCTTGGTACGAGGCCAAGATTGTTTTGCACCATGTCGAAGACCTATTGCTACTCCGTCATCTATGACCACCTTTTGGCCTACCATGCCGATGGTTAAACTCGGGATCCCTACCCGCTCCGGGAGATTAAAGTGTATGGGCGCGTGCAACACCACCCTTTGTAATGGCAGCCGTTTATGGCACACCAGCCCGTGGGGGCCTAGTAGGTTGGTACAACGTTGGGTGGTGGATAGGGTGGTAGCCGAGCCCACTAGGGGGAGTGGGGGCTGCTACACGGTGTACTTCCCTAACCTGCGGGAGAAGATGAAGTTTGTGGCAGGGGACCTTCAAGGCTTCAAGCCCACTCACCTCGAGTGGGTCCATCTCGATATGAGCATGCTGACGAGTGTCCTTTCCCTGCACACCCCCTAAGTGTGTTTCACAGTTGAGCCTTTTTAGTCCGACATCGGTTACTTTATAAAAGGTTCAACCCACTCTTTAAATCTCAAGCCTCCCTCTATTGGACATTTCCAAGCTCAACTGTGAATGAAGGACACTCGAACTTGGTGGTATTGTGAAGATCATGATCACGATAGTTTTGTGAAGATATAGATTCTTAGCTCCGTGACTGATGGGCAACTGAGGTATATTGTGAGGAAGTCAACTGCAAGAGATATGTAACTTATCCTTGAAGAGATGTACTTATGAGAAAGCCAATCCTGTGAATCTGTATGATTTTGAAGTTGCTATCCATAACACTAAACAAGGCATGCACTCCGTATGTGAGTATTATGGTCCCCTGTGAGCGTTATGAGAGGAACCATATTCTTTCGCTATAAAGGACTGGGATACTATTGCAGACCACAAGAAGTACTTGAAGCATGTCTAAGACCAAAGTGTTCTTAAGTTCTTTTATGTCTCAACTCTGAGTATGAGAGGCTACGATATCAAATTTTGAATTTTAAGGTCATCCCATCTCTTGAACAGTGCTATACGAAGGTGGTCACTGAAGATAGACAGAGGAAGACTACGAATGTACATATAGGAGGGGCCAATGTTGGTGATCACTCTGCCCTCATCAGCACCAATACAGGTAATGCAAAAAAGGGAGATGGCATACGAAAGGATTCATATAAAGGTGAGAGAAACTCTTTGCATGGTGGACGATCTAATCACTTTGTTGAGTTCTGCTAGGAGCTGTGCCTTGATGAGAAGTCACTTAGTTTAGGAAAGGCCAACAAAATAAAGGCCTTGATGATAAGTGGCGTACGCATACGAGTCAAGAATCAACAAGATGTAGAGAAAGTCCTAAGAAAATTGAGCCACATAAAGAATTGCTTAATAAATGTTATCCTTATGAAAGAATGATTGCCTTGAAATGATGAACATTGGTCTCGTGTTATTATGGAACCCTTTTGAAGCCATAATTAGTTTAGTTCACAATATTGGGCACACTTTATGACTAGACTCTGTGATTTCTTGAGGGTGAAGCACTAGTGTTTCTGGTTTTAGGCAAAGAGGAGATTTATGGTTCTTGGTAAATAGTTGCGGCTTGGGACCGCACATTAAGTTTGAACATCAAGTCTTGTTGGCAACATTGATTTATAATAAAAGTTTTACCACATTAGTTCACTCTTGTCTATGTTTTTTTGATGTATCGTCTTAGGAGGTCTTATAAGAAAATATGGCATGAATGACGGAGTAGAGTCAGTGTGGTCTTAAGTTTGTGTTTACTAAGTAATATCATGACTGAAATAAATAAATATGTATTAAGGAAACTAAAATATGTATTAAGGCAACTAAAATTCATACAATGACCTAAAAACGACATATATGATTTTACGATTGCTGATCGAGAAGTTGAATTCATGAGAGTGTCTAGATGAATGTTTAAGTTAGTTTTAGTGTGCTTAAAATGAAAAACAAAATACATTTGAGGTAATTGACCATCATGCAAGGTGCTTATTAAAGTTTAGTTAAGTGTTTGATAGAAATTCTTGTGTAAAATTAGAGTGATAGTTTAACTTTTCGTTTTGGTAATATAATAGAATATTATCTGGTTCCAAATGAAAAATAAAATATTATGCAAAGTGCTTTATTTGATATCTGAGTAACTCGTTGATTAATTCTAATACAAGACGAGTGATAGTTTAACAATGTAGGTAATTGATATTCTATGTTTAGACTATAGTAGCCTCATTTTGGGACTAAGCCCTCTATGGTTTTGTTACGAAGAAGCATCGATGTTTCTAACTTTAACATCGATAAGATTTGCATTTCTTAGTATATAGTTGGAGGCGTTGAATTGAGTGCAATGCAACTCGATAATATCTAAACAGTAGCTCGGACTTTAATGAATATTTTTTCAGATAAGGTGATGCATTCATGCTCCTCCTTTAGTTTCTAACTTTAACATAAGATTTGTAGTTCATAGTAAGTAGAAGGCATTAAATTGGGGGCAATTAGAAATATCTCAACAACAACTTGATTAGATGAATCTCCTTTCAGGTAAGGTGATACATTCCTCCTCCTTTGTTTTCTATCGTTAACATAAATAAGATTTGTAATTTTTAGTAGATAGCTAGAGGCATTAAATTGGGGGTCGCTCGGTAAATATGTTAGCAGCAGTTTGGACTTAGATGAATAGCTGGGGGAGGTGGGAGTGGCTGGTACTCAACAACTTGCATAGGTTCTAGATTTTGGGCTCTCACAGGCACGGAATGCAGAATTGGCCGATCCCGATCCGGATCGGCTGATTCGGATCGGGATCGACAGGTCCCGATTCGGCCGATCCAGGCCGATTCCGGCCGATCCCGATTTGGATTGGGATCGACGGGTCCCGATTCAGGGACCCGATCCGATCCGGAATTCCTTGCTCACAGGCTCATTGAGGACTTTGAGGGACTCTCTATAAGGCAGTCACTTGGTCAGCTACACTTTGAATCGAATGATCAGTTTGAATCATCCTATCCTGAATTGTTTTGAGGGATCCTTCTACCTGATCAAAGTGCTGATTCAACTGACCCATTGTATTACTGAGCTCACGTATCATGTCGGACAAGTCAAGATTGGTATGGACTCTAGCTCCAGTTTGAGAACTTGTGGAGGAATCTATGGGGGACTTGGACATGACTACAAATGATTGGTAATCAGTACCACTACGAGCGGGCGTGCAAACAATTAGACCCCAAATAGGATTCTTAACTGACTCCCTAGACAAGCAAAGCCTGGCTCTGATATCATAAAAGATGATGCGGGTCGACTAACGGAACTAACGGACTCACTACTAGAGGTAGAGATCAACAGTAAGCAATATAATAATAAGTAGATGCAGGCTAGCCGCACAATCGTAAAGTTGGATAACCACGCCAAATAACAAAAGCTAGTTGAGTAACCGTCCCTGTCGCGATGAGGAAATGTAGGACCGTTGGCAGTTGAGGAACTACCGCAAGTCTAGAGAATTAGAACCACCCTAAAGTCTTGATGGAACTCGTGATAGGTGTAACGTGCTCTCAAGCTAGCAGTGATGATGTATTACGGGTTAACTATCTTACCTCACAAGTAGGCGACAGATGAAAGTAAATACTAAAAAAGCAAAAGTATAGCGGCAGGGATTAGTGCGTACCTCTATGCTGATGCGTGGGAGAAGACCATTTGGTGCGCGTGTACCATCCTTAAAGTACAATAAAATAAAGCCCACTCCTCGCAAGGAGGTAAAATGCTACAAATAAGCAATAAAAGAAGTTTGGGGTGGTATTCATGGCAGTTGACAGGCCACGAAGGATGCGTACTCCACTGAAAAGATGCCTTAAGAAGCGCACCATAAAATCATAGGCGACCGGATGTACGAACGTGTGACCTCGGTATGCGTGTAGAGGTGGCACGTGAAATGAGGCATTGTCGGGACAACACCATGTTAGGTCTGGGTTTGCCTCGTCGAGACGAAACCAACATCGTAGATGGTACGCTAATCGGAGCTCGGACAAACTCAAAACGAGGGCGGTGCGCTAGTGGCCCTTGTTGCACAGTCTGGTGCCCCGGAATGGAGTAGGTCTAGACCTGGCTCGGACTTGACAATACCCTGGCTCGAATCAGGGCTCCACCAGGTGACAACTTGGCTCGTACCTAGTGGCTTAAAGTGGCTTAGACCCACTTAATAGAACCTAGCTCGGACCAAGTTAACTAGAGTTCACAGTGGGCTCGAGCCTATTGCGCTTGGGTTCGGGCCTAGTTCTGGACTCAACCAGGTCAAACCTGGTTGACCAGGTCCAAATTTAAAGGGACGTGCTCCTTCTTTCCCCTCCTCCAACCCTAAACAATAGAGAAAAGGGAAGAGAGAGAAGCAACGGCTAGCAATGGCGGTAGGGACCCTGATGGGGTCTAACGACGGCGGCGACAGTGCCAACGAGCACCAGCAATGGCAGTGGGAGGCCGCCGACTCTTCTCTGGCACCTTCTTCTTCCTCCTCTTCCTCTCGGTTCTTCTTCTTCTTCAACTCTGCTGTTGTGGCTGAATTGAAAGAGAGAAAGAGAGATCGGAGGAAGTAGGAAGGAGATGATGGGACGGGGGAAGAGAGGGACCTTGCCGGCGTCGCACTGGCAGGGCTGAGCCTCTCCGGCGTCACACCGGAGAGGGGCAAGAGCTCCTTGGCGTCGCACCAAGGAAAGGAACTCTGTCACAGAGAGCCGAACGCACGAATTCAGGTCAGTTATTTTTCTTCTCCAATATTCATGCATTAATTTCTAAGCAAAGAGTACAATGATATATATAGATCTCCCCCTAGAATCCTACTTAAACTCAAACAAACAATCTAACTCTACAAACAATCTAACTCTATCTCCTATCTATCCAATCCGACTCTATCCACTAAAATGATAATTAGTGCGAAAATCGCATCTAAAAAATTTAGAAAATATAAAAAGACCTAGTGGGCCATAAAGGGGCCAAATAAAATCAAATAAAATGTCTCTTCATACATCAAATGGGCCATGTGTCGTCTCCAAACCAAAGGGACGTCGGAGCAGCTCTCCGACGACGGTAGACGTAATCTGGGTGAAACCGGACGGGAACTCGGGTGTCCTCACCACACTGTTTTCTTTTTCTGTTAAAAGCTGTGTGATTGAATGGTCAGCAAATATCAGAGTTTTATCACTCATTTATTGCCTCTCAGGTATTAGGTCTAGGAATTCTGATAATCAGGTAGCTGCTCTATATTCCTAGACTGTCTTCAACAGATATGTGCATGATCAACATAAAGAGCATCTTTTGATATGCTGTAGCTTGAATCCTTGTTCACCAAAGGAGTATTCATCATGTAAGATACATCTTAATGTATTGGACATCTTGTCTATACTTTTTCTGCCCTGCAGCTGCACTCCAGTGCCTGAAGCGAAAGAAGTTTTATGAAAGCCAGATTGAGCAACTTTGGTCTTTTCAGTTGTTTATGCATGATCAGGTGATTAATGTTGATAGTCAGTTGTTGTATGATATTATATGCAGCAGATTTTCTGGACATTTTGTTATCACTATGCTAAAAGTTATCTTTTCTTTTCTTTTCGAAACAGCAAAAGCAATCTCAGAAACATCAGCATGATGTTTCAGATGTGTGCAACAAATGAGCCTAACCATCTTGGAAGTACTATGTTTGAAGAAAATATATGTTAGTTTCTATGTTGAGGAATGTCCTGTATATACGCAACTGGATGATAGCTACAATTGTTTCTTGGAATGTGTTTCTCACATGTTCATGTCTATCTGTTTGTTCTGCTTGGCCTTTCATGATGCTGCTGCAAAACTCCACTGAAAGGGAGTATATAGTACTTGTGTACTGTTACATGGTGGATTCTATATGCTTAAGACATGTATGATAAACATTCTCAAACGTGCGAGCATGCTTCTTAGTAGACATGGATTGGTGGAATAAAATTATACTATTATGTTGATGGAACAAAATCACCAATGTCCTACAAGCTCTATAAAAACTAGCACCCAAGGTTTTTGCCTGTATTTCCTTGTATTTTGTTGTTCAAGCTCTTGATCAGATCCCATGTCTAGCAGGAATCAAGTAACTGTGATAGAGATTCAAAACAATGTACCTATGGATATGATATTGTACTATTGTAGTTGCCGTTCTTCCAGGCAAAGAGAAGGTTAGTCTGCAACTTGTTTACCTGTTTTGTACAAAATGCAGTGGAGGAAAATACAGCATATTGTTAGAGCATCCAACTCAATACTAATTGGCCGTGAATGGAGATGCTCACTTTCTTGTAAACCCTAGAATTTAACACCACCCTACATTTAGGCTGTCTTGAGATAGTGGACTTACCGGTTGAGCATAGCTTGGTTTGTATGGGGTTTTTCTAGGGAGGGTTGGGTGGATGTCCAGAGTTCGAACCTGGGTGGTCGGGTTTCTTTCCATTTGACAACAGTTCCCTGGGGGGCTTGGGGTTTAAACAAAGATAAAGTCAAGAACATCATGTTGGGTATTGGTTTGGATTCCATGTCTACCATCCAACTTCAAACCAATTGGCCATTGAGCAGAGAGATCAACTATAATGCTCTCACAGCTTAGGAGGATCCTAAAGCCCGGAGTCTCCAAACCAATTGGCTGTTGAGCAGAGAGATCAACTATAATCCTCTCACAGCTTAGGAGGATCGTAAAGCCCGGAGCCTGAATGTAGGGCTGCTGCTCAGATCAAAACCTGCCTTATCTTTGATTTCTGATAGGTTGGACAACTCTAAAGCAACATGATAGTAAGAAAGTAAGTTACAATGCAGAGTAGACATGCTTATTATAGAAGAATGTATGTAACTAGAAACAAGAGCATATCCCAATGAAAATAACAACTGGCCATACCCAAAGATGAATTTGGGCCAACTAAACTTGCTTTGTCTTCATTGTTGCTGAAAGAGTGTGAGCCACGTGTTGTGGGCTTAATAGGGGTCCTTTGCTCCCTATTGCAACATCAACAAAACAAAGACATGATTCCCACTAATTGAAAATGATTACTATTTCATTTTGAAGATAGAAAAGGAAAGAGAGAAGGTGGGCAGAAAACCAGGGTGCAGTGACTCTCTCTATCACACACAGAGAGGCCGACCAGCACAAGAGACCGTTTATATATTAGGACATAACAAGTTACAAGGCCAAAGACAAGGTAACCCCTATTAACATAAAGGATAGGGATAAAATCAGAAAAAAAAGAGAGAAAAAAATAGAAAAAAAAACAGCAAACACACAAAAGGTCTAAAATGCCTAACGAAAGACTACTTTTCACTACACTCCACCTCAAGCTAAATATGGATATTAAGTATGCTCAGGTTGTTGTCCGAGACAACTCTTTGGGGAGAACATCAGTTAGCTATTCGCCGGTGTTGATGTATGGTAAACACAAGTCTCCACTATCAAGTTTTTCTCGAATGAAGTGTCTATCAATCTCAATATGCTTAGTCCTGTCATGCTGAATTGGATTGTCGGCAATATTGATGGTAACTTTGTTGTCACAATAGAGTTTTATAGGCCTATTGACAGAGATATCAATGTCCTGCAGTAACAATCGTATCCATAAAAGTTCAACAACTGATTGTGCCTTAGCTCTCTACTCTGCCTCTGCACTAGACCTAGCACATACAGATTGCTTTTTGCTCCTCCAAATGACAAGGTTTCCTCCTAGAAACATGCAATATCTTGTAGTGGATCTCTTGTCATCCTAGGAACCAGCCCAATCAGCATCTGTGTATCCTTCAAGCACAAGAAGTTTGCCACCAGAGAACAAGAATCCCTTCCTTGGACTTGACTTTATGTACCTTTGGATTCTATCCACTGCTCCAAGGTGAGAGGTCCTTGGAGCATGTATGAATTGACTTACTATACTGACAACATAAACAATATATGGTTTTGTCAAAACTAGGTATAGTAGCTTGCCAACAAGTCTCTGATAAGATCCTTTCTCAAACTCAGACAGTGGTTCACCATCTGTAAGGCTAAGCCTGTAGTTTGCCTCAATAGGTATATCTACTGCTCCGCATTCTAGTTTCTTGTTTCTTTCAGCAAGTCTAGTGCATACTTGCGTTGGCACACAGATTCCTCTAGAGGATTTAGAAACTTCAATACCAAGAAAGTATCTCAATTTCTCCAGATCCTTAATCTCAAATTCTTTTGTCAATTTCTTCTTTAGGACAGCAATCTCCTCTTCATTATCACCTTTAATGATCATGTTATTCACATACATAATTAAAATAACAACCTTACCACCTATTCTCCTGATAAACAAAGTGTTGTCAGCATTTCCTTGAGTGAAGCCATACTTAATCATAGCAATTATGAACCTCTCAAACCATGCTTGAGGTGATTGTTTTAAACCATACAGAGCCTTCTTTAATCTGCACACTTTTCCCCCAGTAACAACACTACGAGGTGGCTGCATATATACCTCCTCTACCAGGTCACCATTTAATAAGGCATTTTTCACATCAAGCCGGTATCAAGAAAAGTGGGTTGCCAGGGATAAAAGTACTCTAACTGAATTCAGCTTGGCTACTAGTGCAAGGTTCTCCTGATAGTTAAGGCCATAGGTTTGAGTGAACCCTTTTGCCATCAATCTAGCCTTAAACCTTTCAACAATTCCATCTACCCGGAACTTGGTAGTGTACGCCCATTTGGATCCCACTAGCTTCTTTCGCTGAGGAACGTCAACCAACTCCCATGTATTATTCTGCTTAAAAGCATCAATTTCTTCTTCCGTAGCTTTCACCTAGCGGTGATCCTTGCTGACTTATGCAAAGGTAAGAGGAGTGGAACAAGTAGACAAGGCAGCAATAAAACTCATATAAGAAGCGGATAATTTTAAGTAGCAAAGGTATTGAGAAATAGGATGTTTGGTGCACTCATGTATACCTTTCCGGACAGCAATGGGTTTCTCGAGGCTATCCTGTAAATTGTCAGAAGGAACAAAGAACTCAGGGGGCTGTTCAGGCTCAAAGACAGTATTACCTTCCTGGGTTGGTGGATCAACAGAAGAAGCTTCTATAACCTCTACCCCAACATCCTCCTAAATCTTTTTAAGGGGCTGCTGGGTCTTGTTCTTGCGAACATAATGCTTTAGAATCTTGTTCCCTCTAGTCAGAGTAGTGTCACTGTCATGTTGATTGGTGGATGCGGCTGGAACCTCAGAGATGGCACCTCTGCTAGGGGGGATAGCAGTAGAGGATAGGGGTGGAACAACATGTGGCACACCATCAACAACAATGCGAGGAGAACTACAATGCTTCCCTTCAGACACATCAAGAGAAGAAGAATATGGGAGGTGTTCAAAAAAAGTTACGTCCTTGACAATATACTTCTTCTTGAATTGGGAATCATAGCACTTGTACCCCTTCTAAATAGAAGAGTACCCAAGAAAAATGGCCCTGGTGGCTTTTGCATCCAATTTTGAGTGACTCAGAGCCAAATTATGAACAAAACATAGACACCCAAATACTCGTAATGGCAGCGGAAATGGGGAGTGTTGGGGGCCTGATAAGAGAATAAGGGGTCCTAAAGTGAAGAACACCAGATGGCATTCAGTTGATGAGGTACGCAACAGTAAGAATAACCTTTATTTAGTATTTTTTGTGAAGACTATGGTGGAGTAGTAGTGCTCAAGCAGTCTCAAGTAGGTGTCTATTTTTCTCTTAGCTACCTCATCTGTTGGGGTGTATAGGGGCATGAGGATTCATGAAGAATACCCTCATCCTCAAAGAACATATTCAGATTTTTTTTGGAAGTACTCTTTTGCATTGTCTAATCGAAGCACTTTTATTTTTTTCTGAAACTGATTTTCTACCATTTTTTCAAACACCTAAACCACTCGTGGTACTTCCTCCCTGGACTTCATTGGATATACCCACAAGTAATGTGTAAAATCATCAATGAATGTTATAAAATACCGGTTGCCATCAAGAGAGGGAATAGAGGAAGGGTCCCAAACATCAGAATGGACAAGTTCAAAGGATATAGAACTTTTATTCAATGATTGTGGAAATTGAGTTCTACACTGTTTGGCAAGGTGACACACTTAACAAGCAAGAGACTACATATCAACCTTATTGAATAAAGAAGGAAACAATATTTTTAATGATTTGAAGGAAAGATGTCCTAGACGGAGATGTCACAACTGAATCTCTCTTATTTTGTTTGACATAACACTGATACTACTGGACTGAAGGGCAACCCATGCTTGGACTGAAGTTGATAGAGGCCTCCCACTTCACGCCCACTCTTAAGAGGTTGTCCCGTCTTCAAGTCCTGAAACACACAATGAGAAGGAAAAAATGTCACTGAGCAATTTAAGGATTTTGTCAAGATACTAATAGAAAGTAGGTTAATAAGTAGTTTTGGGACATGAAGAGCTAAAGACAAGACAAAGTGATCCTTTCTCAGCACTGGTGGCGAGAGTGTCATCAGCGATGGTCACTTTATCTTGTCCAGAACACAAACTATAAAAAGCGAACAATGTGGAAGTACCTGTCATATGATCAATGGCTCCTGAGTCAATGATCCAAGAGTTCCCACTAGTGTGGGAGACAACACTGCTTGTTGTTCCAAGAGTATATGGCTGGCTAGTGGAGGTGGAGGTGGACAACTAAGATAGGAACAACTGAAGGTTAGCTATGTCAGAAGTGGATAGCCCTACAAAACTCCCTTGAGTAGTGGATGATGTGCTCCTATCAGAGGCTGAAGGTGTGGATGACTCTGTAGGCTTGGCTGACACAATATTTCCTTTGACTTTCTGATTCTACTTGAACTTCAGAGGCTTCTTGTCTAGATAAAATTCCCAACAAAAATCTACAGAGTGATTCTCTTGCCCACAATGAGTATACTTTTTCCCTCCTTTCTTTAGGTCTTTCCAGGCGCCATCTCCTCCTTTTCCTCTGTTGTTTATGTTGATAAGTGTAGAATGTTCTCCAGTACTGATCCCATTTGCATCAGCTTGCATGGTCTTTCTCCTCCTCTCCTCTGGAACAACTTTTTTGTAATACTGCTCAAGTGAGGAGACACTTCAAAGTTGAGGATCTGAGACTTCAACACTTCATATTCAGTGTTCAGGCCATGTAAAAATTTTAGGACCCTCTAATCTTGTATGTGCTTCAGATATTTTCGGTGGTCTGGTACTCCCAGTCAAAGATAGCATAAGTATCCTGCTCCTCCTACAAAGCCTTCAAGGCCCTGTAGTATTCACACATAGTCCTACTACCTTGTTTGATGTCATGAATAGCAACCACATGATCATATATATTTATTGGATTAGCCTTCTCAAAATACATCTCCTGTAGTATAAGTCACATCTGTCTTGCAGTAGACTTCCTTATCATATACTTCAGTTGTCCCTCTGTCACAGAACTAAGGATCCATGTCCTCACAATACTGTCCTAGTGCTCTCAATCATCATACTTTGGGTCGTCCAATGAAGGTGGGGTTATTTTGCCATTTATGTAACCCACCTAACAAAGGTCTTGATAGTTGTTGCCGAATCCAGGTAATTTAAATCATTCAACTTCACAGGGGGAAGTTAAAGATGAAAATTTTTCCCCACGTTGTCCCATTTGGAAGAGACTTCGTTTGTTGTCACCTCAAACATACTCTCGCTCCTTTTTGGAGGCACACACAGAAGAGAGATGATGCAGTAGCAAGCACCCACAGGAGAAAAAACTTGCTGCAGCAGCGGGAAGTGTAGAAATCGGCCTCGTAACAGTCCCCAAAATAGGGGAACGGTGCAGCGAGGAAGTGAGGAAGGCTTCCAAGAACCCTAGAAAGGGTACAAACAGCAGCAACAAGGGGCCGGCTACCACCAACCAGCAGGGCAAGGAGTTCGGTGGCCCCTAGAGAGGGAACCGGTCACCAAAGGAAGGCCTAAACTGAGCACTGGTCACCAAGGAACTCTAAACAGGGTACTGGTCACACAGAGAAAGCTTGGACTGGTTCCGATGGAGAGGAGCCTGGCTGCCACCCTCCAAACCTTCACGGCAGGGTCCGGGCTTGCGAGAAGGACCTGGTTTGCTAGGGAGCAACCCTAGATAAGGTGCGGTGGGGAGAAGGAAAGGGACCGGCCAGCTGGAGACCCAAAACAGGGGATCGGACCTTGCCTTCTTGATCTCCCACAGTCGGACACCTCTCTCCTAGGGTTTTTCCCTTCTTTGTGCAGGAAACCTCCTTCGGGAAGATAAGAAAGGCTAACCGGCCAGAAGTTTTTATTCTTCTTTCTCACAGGAACTTTGATACCATGAATAGAAGAAGAAAGAGAGAAGGTGGGCAGAAAACCAGGGTGCTGTGGCTCTCTCTGTCACACACAGAGAGGCCGACCAGCACAAGAGGCCTTTTATATATCATGGCATAACAAGTTACAAGGCCAAAGACAAGTTTACCTTTGTTAACATAAAGGACAAGGATAAAACCGGAAAAAAATAGAAAAAACAGAGAAAAAATAGCAAACACACAAAAGGTCTAGAATGCCCTAACTAAAGATTACTTTTCACTACACATTTTTAAAGAGATCTTTAAAAGATACAAATTCTTGAAATTCATGCTTATATATAAGTGAGGAAACAAGTGAAAGGACCTATTGAACAGGTTCATCCACTTCCATACTTTATTCAAAGATAGAAATCAAAGAGATGCATTCTGATGTAGGCTGCAAAATCATAGAAATTCATGAAAATGCTACAGTATCATTGTTCATATTCTTCATTATGATTCGTCCTAATCATAGCCGTCATATTCTTTTACATACATTATATGCTTCATTATTTATATAAATAAAGTATAAAGAAATGGGCCACTAGTCTTTAAACCTTACTTGGCTTTCAGCTATCTTAAAATAGATTGTATTTCATATCTGGATTTCAACCATCTTAAATCATATCATGTGGTCCCTTCTTAGCTTAAGAAGTACCAAGAATAACTGCTTATTAGTGGTCATAAATGTCAGCTGATCAGATAACCTGCTGGTTTGCTCTCTAGTTACTCTATTGAGGAGGGAGGTCATCAGGCTAATTTGGGACATGTAGATTCTAACTATGTTGTCTTGGTATGTAATCAGTTGTATCTCGAGGCTAGACTCTAGATCGTGCGAAAGAAAGGTAAGCTGTATGCATCTGCACTGACTGTGGTACTACTTCTAAGCTGACCTAGTCTCTTATCTCAAAGGGTATGGATCGTATGGGCCTGTCCCACGAATGAAGTGACGTCATTCCAATTTAGTGGCTTAGTAGAAAATGACACAAGAATTTTAAATCTTGATAGAACTTCTAACTTCACCTTTAGTTATATAACATAATCTTTAAATAAATATAAATCATAGTCTTAAGTAGTTCTCTTACTAACGGTTTTCGTTCATCATCTTGTTCCTGTTCATGATTATCACTATTAATGGTACTTCATTTTTCTAACTTGATAGTCTATATCATTAGAAGTTTTTATATAAAAGGAAAGGTTTTAACTAATATGATTAGTCTTTAAATAACCCTGCACTAGTAGTGTTTTTAAATTTCTTAATCATGTCATGTTTTCCTGTTAAACATCATCAGTTAGAGTGATCTAGGATTAATATTCATGTTCAATCATAATAATCATAATCAGGGCCATGACCTAAACACAACATGTAATCAAATAATGGGGGAGCGTGTGTACAGCCCAGGAACCTGATCCACCCTGGTTGTACAGCCCTCCTCTTCCATTAAATTTGATCTGATGGATGGCCCGTATATATGGGGGGCACTGAAGGTAGCTCAATTGGGCCCTCCGATTAAGATTGAAGGCCCCTTCCCGCCATGTGCAAGAACTCCTTGAACACGGCAGGAAGGGCATGGGGTCCTCCGATTAGAATGGAGGACCCCTGCTGGAATACGGCGTAGCCATATTTCAGGCCCAGCCATATTCCATCATTTTTCTCTTTTTGCATGCATGCTTTTATTAGTCCTTAATTCTTAGGATGGTCTGATTAAACTCATGATAATTTTAGTTTAGTGACGATGGTTCCTTCATAAACAATTCTATTCAGGCTCATGGTTCCATATATTTTTAATGTGTGTGTGCATGTATATATATAGTGGCATTGTCACATGATAACTAGTGACCTACACTCGTGGCAGATGCTACTGTACCTGCTTATGCCTGCAATTCTCTTGAGAAAGCATGTTCTTTTTCATTAGAATGTAAACCCTAACATCAGTCATGGTAGTGTCACATCATACATTCTATGTTAACATTCATATAAAATCAAAATCAGTGATCTCATTGCCATTAATCAAGACCTCAATTAACCAGCCCTCTTTACGATGAGAAATTATAAAAGGAAATATGCTGGACCATTAACTTTTTCCATGTGTTTCTACCTCCTTATAGTAACCTCTAACTACTATCATTCATTTCCCTGTTAAAAGATGATGGAGAAATCTTAAACAATAAAGAGGTAGAACATGCAAATATGTATGGTTAACAACAAGTATAACATCGTACTATGAAACTATAGCTGCAAACTCAATGACTGACCCCAACTAGTATTTCACAACATAGTCTCAAGTCAACACAGAAACTTTTACTCATTGTGATGTCAACCATTTATGGCTTCAATGCAGAAAAGAAATTAGACTAGAGATTCAACTCCATGTTTGATTCAAGAATTGAACTTGACAGAGTTTCCCTTTAACTGGTCTTGGATGTCTACCCCCAAAAGCTATCAAGAAAACCGAAAAGAATGATGGGGAATAGGAGAGTATCACCTTACCCGATGGAGGACATAGCTTGGCATTCCACCTGTTTTGATGCTTCAACTACCACTGGAGAAACCCACTCTTGGCCACTATTCCTCATTCTGCCCCAGCAGAGGAGCTCTCCCCTTGCTTCTCATTTCCCTTGTCTTCCTCTTTGTTAGGAAGCAGGAGGAGGCGGCCCTTTCATTTATGGAGTTCTTGTCCTCTTAGGGCATGAAGCTCTCTTGAGGTTGCTTAAAAGGTGGGGTTAAGTTGGAGTTGGTTTTTTTAAATTATCCAATATCGGATTAAACTTTGTCCCCAGTTGAGCCACAAAAGCAGCCTACTAATGGGTCCAATTAGGACCATTACCTATCCCAATAAAGGCCCGACATCTTGGCCCACTAGAGCTCATTTAACCAGGTCCATTGAGGTCCAATAAAAGTCCACAGCAGACTGGTTTAACTGAGAATGAACCCCTCAGACTTTAAATTATTTTAAACCCTGAACTTCAAAATTTGGAAAGAAGTTACTATATTTTTATATGCACTTTCTCATGAACTCAAAGTTCTCCCATAAAACAGATGTACGACTAAAAATGTTATTGAAAAGTAGATAATTTTCCTAAACATTGCATTTTATGTTTATGCATTAAAATCTTCTTTGTTCTTTGATCGAGATTCTGATGAGTTGCCATTTGTTAACTGTTAACCATTTGCAGCTTGGATCAATGGAAATGATACTGAATGGCAGAGTGAGTGGGAAATGGCTATGTAAATATTAACCTTCCATTTTTCTTTTGCGTAATGATGCACATTGCACACCACTCCTGCAGGGGGGATGTTGTGCCCATTGTTCATCTACTAGCTTGAAGATGAACAGATGCTTACAACTACTTGATGCCATGCATTTTCTAATTTCCTTTTCTTTTGTACAAAACTTTACATTAAAATGAGTAATTTAATGTAACGTCTACTACCACTGACTTCAACTGTATATAGGACTAGGAGTGCAAAATGGGCCGGATTTATCCGGATTCGGTCCGACCAGATGAAGAATCTGCGGATGTGGATCCTCTCGTATACCCGGATGGGATGAACCGGATCCAGAGGCATGCCCACATTTGGTAAAGGGGACATCCGTCTGGCATCCACATTTGGACCGACTGAAACCCAAGCCGTGCTTCGTTCCTCCACCGTGCCATCACTCTTCCACCCCGGCATCGCCTGGGAGTAGCTCTGCTGACCACCGTGCTCGATCGTCCACAACTGTGGTCCGTGCCCACGCCTCCTCCACCCAGCCCTCGTCTGGGAGTAGCTTCGCCGGCCACCGTGCTCGATCCTCCTCCACCACGCCGACTCCATCGTCCTCCCCCTTGCGATCGCCTGGGATGTTGGGAGTATCTCCATAGACCCCATCCTTCTCTGCTGCACCATTGTCTCCTTCACTGCGCCGTCACCTGGGAGGGTAGCTCTGCCAGCCACCATTGTTACCTGATCGCTTGGTCTGCTCTCTACTCACTCACTCACGCAGACGCACGCACAAACGTAGCCCAGAATAACCAAAACCTAAACTAAAGTTTGGAATTTGTGTGTATCTTGGTTTGATTTGGCCTCGCTTTTGGTTTTTGACTTGGCTGTCCACTTTCCACTATTTCCAGATGTCCTACAACGCCAGTGGCACACCCATTCTTTGACTGCATGCTTGAGGAAGCTTCAATTTTTCTAGGTAATCCTCTGTTTTAGATAGCTTTCCGAAGCATAAGTCCCAAACATTACTTGTGACTTTAAGATTTTTGTGGTATACGATTGTCTCCTTGACAGGGGATCAGATTCACCGTATGTGCACCTGTGATTGGTCTCTCTAAAATCGCAGAGCGAAACTTGGTAGGCAGTGGGAGAGGGAGCATTTCAAGCTAGTATGTCCAACAAGAAGAGCCTTCAGAAGGGAAAAGTTGCATAATTTTGAGAGAACTGACCCTTTGAATCTGTTATGATGGAGGTATGAGAGTTATAGATTTGGAAAGTAAGGGTCTATAATTTACCAAAACTTGACAATATGTTCTGGAAAGGAGATATAAAAGTAACACAAAGTAATTAGTATATCATATAAATTAATTCTTTAAGCAAAGGAACTTCCAGATTTATTGAATCATATTTGGGTTGGGTCCAATCTTGCCACTTAACCTATACGTTCTAAGCTTTGCACCCAAACCTACCACAGCGTAGATAAATTAACTAGATTGAGTTGTCAGGTTTGCTACTGATCATTGAAACCTATCTAAGGTATTGGACCAATTGTTGGAGATTAGCTATTGATTGAGCTGTGGAAGAGCATCTTTTATTGCCTTATTAGTCTTTAATCCATTGTCTTGGGTCAATCACAGCTAGAGAATGTGCATTTATTCCCCTAATTTTGTCATGCATTTTAGTTAGAGCTTCCAAACTTTCCATCTCTTGATTGTATATTTGAAACTTGCTCTTTTTGTGTTATGAAAGGTGGGGACAGTAGGATTTTAAACCAGCTACAATCAGGGCAATAGGCCCAACTGCTGGGAAGAAAATGGTGGCTATGAGTATCCTCTTCTGTGCAACTGCAGATTTGCAGATCTGTCTCATGGAGACAAAAAGAAAAAGAAAAAGATTCATATCAGATATGATTTTGTATCCATCTGCTGTACACTGTTGGTATTTAATTATCAAGTTTTGAGCTCTGGTTGGTCTTGTGCAATATGCAGAAGCAACTGGCTGTGGGTATTCTCTTGATTGATGTCAGTTTATTATGCAGTTCTTAGTTAGTAGAACTTATTGTTTGTACTCATCAGAAAAGGGCAGAAGTTGGAGACGCATAGTTGAATTTTATCCCCCTTGTTTTACTTTAGCTGTTGAACACAAGAATGTAAATGGGTTCTGGGGATACGGAAATTGTCCTCTTTTATGTTTCCAGTATCAAATACTTACGTGCTACCATATTTTCAATATGTTTTCAGTGTTAAATACTTGATGTCTGTACCATATTCCAGCAACAGGAATTAATTTTTCTCTTGGATGTTTAAAGTTGTCCTGAATCATTAAACCGCTATTTTGTTTCAGCGGCAAAGTCATGATTCGGTCATTATGCAGTATTACAATCCAAACCCATCAGATGACGACTGGATTGGAATTTTTTCACCGTCAAATCTCAAGTAAGACCATGCTGCAGGTTGGGATTGAACTTTCTATTTACCATACATGTTAAGAGTGAGTTTTCATTGCTGGGAATAGTGATTAATTTGGTCATCATTGCCATTATTTTAAACCCTCCCACCACCAATTGTCTTATTCATAACTAGTGCTATTTGTGCATTTGGCCATACTGATTCAAATATTTATCTCAGGTTCATGATCTTGAGTTTGCTGTGATATGTGATTGGTTCATAAATGTGTGTGTTGCTGATATTCTTGCTATGAGCTTACGGAATGTGCGCATTTCTCCTGTAGAGCGTGAAAAGGTTTGCCTGATAAACTTTTCAAACTCAATCTTCTAATGTTCTTAGTTTTGATGCTGGAAGTTGCTGATTCCTCATCTATAAGCAACTATACGACCAATTGGGAATTATCTTCCTCATCACATTCATCTTGTAATTTTTTTGGATCCATCAAAATCTTTGTCGACCCATATAAATGGGATAAACCTTATTTTTGATTCAGCTGTGACTCCTTATTAACAATCAAAGTCAAAGAGTGTTTTGTTGCTGCATCAATCATAACACATTTAATACAGATGCCCTCTTTTCTATCCTCTTGATTTTGATGCATACATTATTAAGTGTACTAAGGTTATACTCTACTACTTTTGTAAGTCCGTTCTTTTATCTTTTATTATGACTGAGTAGCCGTCTTCCCTATTCTTCTCAATTTCAGGAAAGACTTAGCATTGAAGGATTCTGAAGAGAAACTTGGCACTGCCCTACTTTTCTTTAGGTGGAGGAACAACAAGATGAAATCTCACTCTTTCCATTGGTGTAACATTGTATTAACATAATGCTATTAAAGATGCTCCATTCTCATTTTTGTGATGTCTTGGTATCCCGTTGCCATCTTGGATCTGAATTTAATGGAACATTGTAGGACTTTGTGAGAATGAGCCGAGCAACTTCATTAAATCTGGTATAATATATTTTCTAGCATTTGTTTAGTTATCACGCCTTAGAAATATGGGATATTATTTCCAAAGGTGGTTATGTTTATGTCTAGATGATGCCAAAAGAATTGCAAGGTGATTATTTAAATGAAAAAAATCAGTTAGTAACTTTCTATGTTTGTAATGCAGGAGAAAAAAAAGTATATGTTAAAAAACATGATTTTTTGTTAATCTCATGTTTATTTATAGAATTTTAGGCAATTTTTCATGAAGTGAAAGAATTGGGCCTCATGGACTTCTTGGACCTCGATGCATAGGACTATAAACCCGGGTGGGGCAACAAACACGTCACTTCCAGGTGGGGAACATATATGCAACAGTAGTGAGAAGTGAGACGCTGCATCAAGACTTAAACACCATTCGTTAACGTGGGAGACCCGGATCCGGATCTGGATCCGGACCTGGAGGTCCATATGTGCCAAGTGATCATTCGGATCTGAGTCCGAATCTAACAATGTGGATTCTGGTATAAGTCGGATCCGGGTTGGATCCTACCCAAATCCGTCTATTTTGCACCCCTATATACGACATCAAAACGTTCAGGCAGTTGTGCGTGAAGGTTTGAAATTGGTTTGTATATACACATTTGTTGTAATATCCTTGAACATTCCTTTGTTGACCATGGAGTTGTATCCCATGACATTGTTTTATAGAGTCAGATTTTTTTGGCCAACATTGCATCTTTTGTGTATGGGATGTTAACAGGATCCTTGAACGTGCACTTTCAACGCCCCATCAAGGAACCCTTCTTCCAAAACTCTGGAAGTTCCCAACCGATGGTTCTTTCATTCCTGGCCTTGATAATAGGAGAAATACTAGTGGCACTGCACGAGGGGGTAGCAAAGAATGAGCCTTCCTATCTCCTTTTGCCATGTGAAAAGTGTACATTACCCTTGTCCCCTTATTAAATACGTTTTGATGTCAGTCGTGTGTCAGTGCACATGGGAAGAGCCAGATTAGAACAAATAATATCTGTCAGACTGTCTTGAGAGCATCCTGAGGTGTTCAGAGCATTATGCGTTTGAGAGTTTTAGGATGCGCTCGAGAGCTTTAGGATACGCTTAAGCACCTTAGCATGCTTTTGTGAGTATGATGTTCTCGGAAGCATCGAAATATTTTAGAGCTTCAATACTCTTGAGAGCATCATGAAGTATTCGAGAGCATCATGAGTGGCATGCGCTTGAGAGCTTTAAGATGCGCTTAAAAGCTTCATGATGCTCTCGAATCTTTTGATGTTTTCGAGAGCATTGTGTTTTGGAGAGCATCTTGCGATGCTCAAGAGCATCTTGAAGTTTTTGAGCACATGATATTTTATTTTACTAGGCAATTTTATTATTATTTTTTAATCTGGCACCTTTCATGTGCATAGGTGACATCGGAGCACATTTAATAGGGGGATAAGAGCTATGCGCTTTCTAGATGACGCGAGGGGATAGGGGGCTCGTTCTAGCTCAACTAGGGGCGGTGCAACAAGTATCACTTTGATAATAGAGCTTGCCTACATGTAAATTCTTTATAAAATGGTCTTCAATGATGGTGACCAAATTCATTGCACATTTACACAATAACCAACATTCTTGTTTACCTCTAGGATAGTTGCTCTTCCTCTAACATCTTTGTAGGAACCAAATCTATCTTGTTATTCCCAAGTTTCAATAGAACAATGTATAAGATAGAAGCTCCAAATAAGTTCACAAGGTTGTTCATCTTGTCGTACATCACCTTGTATATCTCCATGTTCTTTTACAAATCTTTTATACCAATGAAAAAGATATGTTTCATAACCTTATGGTTCTATTGCATTTGCTACCTAAAGAAGTAACATTCATTTTAAATTTAAGCATAGGGATCCTCTGTAAACAATAGAGAATGAGGTAATTTGCTCATTGATCTATTGTTGTTCCAATGGTACCTCTCAGAACTTTTCAAAATTAACAAGATGATTTAGCATAAACTTTGCAAATTTCAAGCTAGTCTACTTTTAGCTGAGGTGGAAATACAAATTTTATTCTCTAAATTTGGGCAGATTCTGTTTTTATTTTTATGGGAAGAGAAACGGATATTCTAGCATTTATAAAATCAGGTTGTTGTTGTTCTAGATATTTGTTTAATAAATCTATTTTTCTTGATTGTTTTAGTGATCCTGAAGATTCAGAATCTTCTTTTATTTCTTTTCCTTTTAATCTAGTTAGTATTCTTGGTAAAGAATTTGTCCTTAGCTTCTATTGGGGAATCATGAGAAGTACAATCTTCTGTATTTATTTCAGATAATGTTAGGTTATTTTACTAATTATTGGGATTTTAGACTTATGTGTGTCATTTTGAGTCTTCAAATAATTATGATTGTTCCTTTAACCCTAGAGTAATACTTGCTGCACGGAGAGTGCCTATTGCACTGACCCTTGGTGCAGTGGGTAAATAAAAAAAATATTTTTCGAAATTTGTTAGGTAGGCCCTGAGGTGCCTTACATGTTCGTACAAGTCGATCTCCGATCGGGTGACTAAAAAAATCTAAAAAATAAAAAAGAGTCCCAATGAACAATAAAAGATACTCTTAATGGATCGAGCCCACCAATAATTTTTTTATTTTTTTCAGATTTTTTTGGGTTGTCTGATCAGAGATCGACATGTACGAATATGTAGGACATCTCAGGGCCCCATTGTCTGTGCACGTGGCGGAGTGGGACGGGGCGGCCCGTTCCAGCTTGGTCATGATCATGCAAGTAGTCACAAGTTACATGTTTCAAGTTACAAGTCTAGGAATGACTTTTAAGCCTATGTTATGACTAGATCTTTGATCATGACATGTAATTATGCTGATGATAGGTTAACCATGATTAGCCGTTTTGTCTAAATTGAACATATATCAACTTGGCATCCTGATATGATCATAGGATTTATACTTGTTAACTATAAGTAGAACGTGATTTGATTCTCATGATATACGTGCAGATATCATTTACATTTTCAAATATACACTATATGATCACTCATGTGATGGGAATTTGAGGCCTACGGTGGACTCATAAAATTCCACTAACCATTTTCAAGAGACTTAGCTAACGATTCAAATTAGAGGAAACTATGGAGTTGAGGCAGATCTCATGAGATTGTGTTATATGTACAGTTTAGTATTTGTTTTGTCTAGTAGTATCATGTAGTAGGATTTGAGTTGTGATGCAATATTTACGAAAATCGCTACATTTTGCCATTTTGCTCAACTCCATGTAACTAAGTTTTTGATGTGGGCAATAGAATTGGAGTTATTATGATCTTTGTTACATAATTGATGGCTTCGTAAATTAGCTTATTTCTCATATGCATGTGTGTATGACGAGTTTTTTTCCCACTATTTTGTCACCAAATCTGATGAGCCAGCTCATACTGGACCGGGTTCAGGAGCACCACATAGGTGCTATAGCTGGAGGAGCAGGTGATTTTCTCTTCTGCTTAGGGGATTTGAGGAGCTGGGATAGAGGGATATCTTCAGCAAATCCAGGGTCAACTATAGGCCCCTTAGGCTCTTCATTAATAGAGAATCTCATTCGGGAGGAGGTTCCTACTACTGAAGGGGGTGGAACTAGTTCCTCAGTGACTATCTTATACTAGATAATATGCACAAGGACAAAGCACGCAACAAAGTGAGGAGATAAGGTACAATCACATAAGATGCACAAGGATTTACAGTAGTTCGATTTTCTCAGACCTATGTCCAGTCCAGTCCCCAAGCGACTTCTTAGGAGTTTCAATAACATAAAGTACAAACCCCTTGTAGGATTAAATAATATACAACATAACCCCCAGGGTCAGCTGGTCCTCTCTTCAACACAATGAAGAGGAAAACAACCTTTTGCACAATTACAAGCCCTCTCTTCCAACAACAAAAAAGATGAATAAAAAACAAAGTTGAATGTAAACGAAATGAGAGTGCCTCCAAAAAGGCAGGTGTTCACAAATGAACACACAACAAGATCAAGATAGAAGTACAGAGTAGGAACAATAAAACACTAGTCTTGATCAGTCTGAAGAATCTCAAGAGGCCTTAAATGCGCAGGCAAATAGGAATATAGGCTCTTAGATTCTTCTTTATCTCTCTCTCTCTCTCAGTTCTTGAGCACATGATTCTTTTGGGCACAGTGAAGCAGAGTTTTGGCTTGGTTTGCTTGATATTCTATCTATCTATCATCTCTCAAAGTCTTCATATATAGGAGATATTCAAAATCTATCTGTTAGACTAGTGGAGGGAAACATTAGATAGCGACCTTCTTGCTTATGTCTAACGTTTAAAAATTTCAGAGAGAGAGAGTCTTTTGTCGTGGTTGGATAAAAGGTCTTGTTCCTTTTGTTTTCCTTAAAAGCTTTGCAAGGCTACAGGTGCAAGCTGCCAAAAGGTGATCAAGTGCAACCTCGAACTAATAGGAGAGATCTTCTGATAGGAACCTATGCTAATAGAAACACAAAAAGGGCAACTGCACTTTCTGCCCTTAATGTAGCGTAGCAGAAGTCTACGAAGGTATAAGAAATAGAAGTATGGAAACTCATGAAAAGGTACCATGAAAAAAAACAAAAAAGCTGTTAGAGAAAGGATCAGAAAAATGGCACACGTAATCTCTCTAAACAAGTTGATAACATAAATATAGTAAAGCTAGAGATGCAACTGGATAAAATAAACTAATTTCAGACAAACCTATAATTTTTGTGACTGAGATACTACAATATAACAAGGAGAGAATTGATTAATAGATTAGGTAATCAAATTCGTTCATTCGATTCAAACTTAAGCAATTAATCACTGGTAGAATAAATGCAGTAATCAATTTAACAAGCGCAAATAATCTAGAATAGATTAAGGGTAAGTAGATAATTGATTAGCCATATAATAATAATTGAAGTTACAATCGGTCGGCAAATCGATTAACGAAGTAAGCGATTAATGATTTATTGTAATACCTAGTCCATTAGACTCTTAGTTAGAGCCCATTAGTGGCTTAGACCGAACATTTAGAGGGTCTGACCGAGAGAGCTTATTTGCGTCATACTCTCTTGACGCGATTAAGAGGGGCATTTACAAGGTGTCATATCATCTTGACGCGATTAGGAAGTCCAATTCGAACGCAAACTATTTTGAGTTCTTTCCTTCCAAAGTATTTGATTCCAAATAGACTTCGATCATAGAGGCTATTTAAAGTATCCCTGACAACGAGAGAGTGGTCCAGTGCATTCTAAACCCTAGAACAGCCATGAGAAGAGATTGGAGAGGTTCCTGGCATGAGAGGTGGTGTTCTTCATGTGTTCTTCGTGTGCACAGCATGAGGGGACGGCGCAGCGGCGGTACTGTGTGTAGGAGGAGTTGGTTCCCTTGCCTAGGCGGCCTTGGTGCATTCGTTTCACTGTAGAGAGGAAAGTGATGACAAATTCTGATGTTCATAGTTATTTTTACGTAAATAAAATTCTATTTTCAAAAGTATTTTTCAATTACTTTGATAGTAGCATGTAAAGAAGATTTTATAGTTATGTTTGATGCATGTGAATCCCTTATGTATGACCCCTTCTTCCACTCTATGGAGGAAGGTGGCTTGAGCCAACTTGGGAAGAGCGCCCACATCAACCCCCCCCTGGTGGTGAATGTAGATGAAGAAAAAATGACCACGACGGAAGAGGCAGTCAGTGAAGAGGAAGAGGAAGATGTGGCAATGAAAGGGGGAGCTGGCGACGGAGGAAGCCCATAAAGCTGCGATATCCATAGTGCACTCACTCCCCACTCTCTAGGTGATGTGTTTGTGTGTTTTGATGTAGAGAGGAGAAGCTAGGGAAGGCTCTCGAGTCTCCCTGAAGAGTGGCCTAAATCATGTTCGAACCAGTGAATGCCTTTTGAAAGGTGTCCACTATGGTGGACGCAATTTAGAAGGGTACTCTGGACCTTAAAATTTGTCATAACTTAACTTAAATTGATGGTATGAAGACCTAATCTAAGTCTTGATGATGAACAAGATGTCATGAAGATGATGATCTCCTGGGACATGGTCATAGCAACCTACAGGGGTCTAGTAGACTTCAAGAGAGCCAGGTTCGAGGCAATGGGATTTGGGGAGTTCTTGAGCATCGATCCATTCTGGATCAATCTCACCCTTATTTAAGCACTTTGGGAGAGGTGGCATGCACCAAGCAGGACTTTCATCATGTCCTGGGGGCATATGGTGCTGAGTTTGCAGGATGTGGTGCGCATTACCAGATTGCGTATGGAGGGGAGAGCTATCAGCGACACTACGTACTCTGACTACCGAGACCTGATGACCAAACTACTGGGCTTGGATGTGATGGCGATGGGTAGGGAGTCTAGGACCATCACTAGGGTAGACGTGATGGATGCACTAGGATTAGACGACCCACGACAGTGAGTAGGGGAGTCATATGAGGGCTTCGTCTGGAGATTGGTGTAGTCTACCCAAGCCGCATATTATAGAGATCAGGATGATCATGAGAGGATCAACCTAGACCTGAGGAGGTTTCTATTTTCCACACTGGGATGACTACTTTTAGGGACGAAGGGAGATGAGATCCACTGTCAGTTCCTAGAGATCTTGGCAGACTTAGAGCATCTAGGAGAGTATGCGTGGGATGCAGCAATGCTAGCCCACTTAATAGCCGATCTATCAGCGGTGGTGCCAGACTGGGAGAAGACGGTCAGCGGCTTCATGCCATTCTTATAGGCATCTTTTTTACTTTCATTTACTTATTTATTGTCATTGTATGTTATGTATGATTCTAACTACATGCTTTTGAATGCAAGTGTGGAGTTACTCTTACTTCCCCTTGGGCTAGACGAGGCAGATAGGACTGGAAGCCATTCCACTAATGAAACGATGGTTCCCTATCATAGACACAGCACCACAATACCACCAGATCGTTGCCCTCTACCAGCAATTCCTCAATTACCCAGAGCTCTTAGTAAGTATGTTATGCAATGCTACTCTCCTAATGCAATTTTCTAACGTAATTTCTATTATCTAACGTGATGCATGTGACACAGGTCATCTGGAGGGCTTACCTAGGGAGTCCGACCATCCTTGAGTAGCCGCAGGGCACCCTCAATGTGGTCGGAAGATGTGGGTGCATTGTCTCAATGAGATTAAGTTAATGCACCTACTCTTGGCCATGAGGACCCTAGGGTTGCCTTAGGAGTAGACCGATGCGGCTGTCCCCGAGAGGATAGGGCAAAAGATGAAGGGGAAGCAGGCTCAGAGTGACTAGAGGGTTAAGTTCGCTGCCCATTATGAAGATTGGGCATAGGGTGGTAGAGTAGTGGAGTCCTGAGCGGCAAAATGTGAGGCATATTTATAGCAGTATCGGGTCCATTATGCCAAGCAACTCCATTAGCTACAACCTCTGGATGTAAGTATGAAACGTTTATGCTTCATTCACTAAGTGAATGAAATCTTAACCAAAATGACCTATGCATGATGCTAGGGATGCTACCATCATTGACCTACGGGCCAAGCTAAGAGACATGGAGATGCAGCTGGCGCAGAGCCGGACAGAGCTGGAGGATCTAGTATGTATGCATGCAAGCCTATACTATATTTCCTACAAGCCAAGTGTTCAACCACTAACCATTGTTCAATATTCACAGCGCATTGCACACATCTAGGCCACTCATAGCACAACTGGGCCTTCAAGTTCCAGTGCCCAGCCATCATTAGAGGTAGCTACCCTAAAGAGCCAGCTGATGGATTCCATTAGACGCGCGTTGGAGGCAGAACAAGAGCATGCCGCTTGGGTGAATCCTTTAATTCAGCTTGATTCTCATTTTAGCGAAATTGCATACAAAAGCATTTTCATTTACACATAATCATTAAGCACTTTCTTTTGTTCATTCAATTTTTATCATGTCTTGCTGACATGATGATATCCCACATACGTAGGTGACCGATGCCCTACGAAGGGCAGAGGAAGAGAGGGAGACAACTCATGTAGAGGTAGCCCGTGCGTAGGAGGCCGTGAGGCTGGCCACGGAGGAGGTGGACAGGCCCGAGCTCAAATGGAGAGGAATCCCATCGGCGACCTTTTCTGTGAGGCTATAAGGCTCCAGATTGCCCTGGAGATGGAGCAGCAAGCCCATGCGTGGGAGTGAGCAGAACGGAAATAGGAGAGGTAGGGCCTAGGGGCAGAGATGATGCCCCTCCAGGTCAGCCTTAGGGTAGCAGAGTGAGGCATGTCATTTGAAGGAGAGGTACCAGCATGCATGGGAGCATGAACGTCAGGTTAGACAAACCGTATTCTCCTCCTCTACTACCATGATAGCCACGTCTTCCGAGTATGCTTGTAACCTCACTGCGAAGGGAAGAGGAGCGGCTTCGTAGGTGTCGATGGATCTATCAGCATCGACTGCCACAGAAGGGCGACGATGATGATCAAGATGAGGCCAAGAGCAGAGGCGAGAGTTGATCATGTAGTTATTATGATGTATCTTTTGATCCTTATCGTCCACGGTGTGATGGATGACATGATGGATATGTATCTTGTTTTAAGGATATGTGATGGACTTTGGCAAGATATGATCATGTAATAATATATATATACTTGATATGTGGTTTTTGATAAATTTGGTTGTATGGATGGTAACTGTGTGATGTGTATCTTTGCCTTGTCTCTTTGCATCTGTACCTGTTTCCAGTGATCATGCTTGAACAAACAATTCGTTTATCTGTTCTAGCTTAGCCCCTTGCCCAAAAGCAACTAGGCTACCTTGACCTTATCTTTAATACACAAGTCAAGGGGCAAAGCCTTTATTTAACAAAGGCTAAAACAAAAGAAAAATACTTAAATGCAACATGCAAGCAAGCAAATGTAAACATGAAAATAAAATATGTAACATGCAATAATGCCACAGGCAGATGCATTTTTTTATGAATTTTGAAATGTTCAATTTTAGCTTTTCAAATATTCGTTTTTTTGGGTTTTGAAATATTCAATTTTTTTTTGAGATTTTGAAATATTTAATTATTAAAATTTTTAAATATTCATTTTTTAATTTTAAAATATTCATTTTTTTGGGTTTTGAAGTATTTAATTTTTTTATTTTAAAATAATCAATTTTTATTTTAAAATAAAGCTCTTTAGGCTAAGGGCCAAAATGGTATATAGATCAAAAGAAACTTATTCAATCAAAATTTTAATTCTTGCCTTATTCATTAATAGTTCAATCCAGAAATAATGTGTTTATTAGGTGCTCGCTTCTTGATCCCATCTAGTGGTTGGACCCTCAGTCGGCCTCTAGTATTCCTTAATCTTGGTGTACACCCTAAAGGAGAAGGGAATAAATTATTTGACTTTGGATTTGGTGGCCTTTTGACATTTGGGTTTGATTTGACTTTGCTTTGATTTTTACGCTTTCAATTTTTCCCTTCATTTTTTTTGTGACGGCCTCCTATTAGGGCGGCAGACATAGTTAGTGGTGCTAGTATTTGGGTATCCTACTGGCCAATTATGTGTTGGGTAGGCCCAATATGATATACAATCTTGTTCGACCTTATAAAGTGGTAATTAGAGTGTAAATTTGTAATGTGTATTGCTTTACGTTGTCCTTGGGATATGTGGTTGTAAAGTCAATTCGAGATGAGATCTCGAATGTGGGTTTAGGCTTTAAAATTATGGGATAATTTTCAAAATCGAAGTTGGAATTTTAGTGAAGGATAATTGAGGATAATCATTTATTTAAATTTGATTTATGATATTTAATCATTGGATGATTAATTTGAATTTAAATTCCATGTTTATCTCAATTATTGAGATTAATTGAATTCAATTTCGGAAAGATTCAAAATTGATTTTTTGAATTTTTTATTTTAAATTCATTTTTTAGTCCTCTTAAATGTTTGGAATGATTCTATGCATGGATTATCACGATGATGCCCTGTTTTGGACTATGTTTGGATTAATTTTGATTGTTCCACTTAGATTTTAAAATTAATCAAGACCAACATTTTTGAATTGCACAATCTATGGTTTCATCTACGTATAAGGATTATTTTCAAAATAACCCTTATTTGATTGATGTGATTGTATGGGGTGGTGGGTGATCATAGACTTGGAAATTGGCTTGGTTCATTGGCGCCTGCGAGCCTCCCTTCTCTCTATTTAATTTCCAATGTAATTCTACCTTCCTCTAATAAATGTATTCGCCTTTGAGGGCTTCTGGAAATTATTAACATGTAATTCATTTTTCGGCCTGCGAACCATGTAATTTTTGCAATTAATGCCGTTGATGGAGCTTGAAGGAATGGAGGACAGACTGCAAGGATGATTTTTCTGCTTGGTAAGTAGATTGGATATCTCTGTAGCTTTAATTTAGAGTCCATGATCACCCAGGTTTATGTATTTGCATTGGATGCGTTTATTTCATGCAAATTATTAGGTATTGTAAATATATATATCGAATATATTTATTCTACCACTTAAGGTGAAACCAATATAAAATAAAATGCCATATTTACTAAATATTAGATTTTAAACGAGGCTCTAGGAGCCGACGTGACCCTCCACCATTATAGGGTGACTAAATGCCATTACCTCATAGATTTGTTGTGCTTTCCACAAAGTCCATGATATGGTGGCAGGATCTCAGCCCTAAAGCTTGGCTTCATAGAGTGAGTAACCTTGTTGTGCTTTCTACAAGGGTCGTCACAAACTCATGTTGTGTAGTAATGGTGGTGCAATCTAACTGGAAGTATCCTTTGTTGTGCTTTCCACAAGGGGATGACTGCTCAGGGGCCGAAAGTCGGATATTGCATTAGATGCAAATCCTTGTTGACTGCCCAAGAGATGGGATGTGGCTTATTGTACTTTTCACAAGGTCATATCTCAGTCTTCTGGGGATTCTGACCCACTAGGATCGCCATGATCTTCCGTTCTATATGATTGAGGGTCATATAGTTCGACCGCAAAATAGTGGAGCTAACTAAAATAGAAAATCACATCTAAGTTAGAAACTTGAACGCATGCTAAAATATTGTCTTTTATTTTTCATCCAGATCACCATGTCGTCGTCACATCCCCTCCGTAGTATCTTGGATACAAACAAGTTGACTGGACCCAACTATCAAGATTGGTTGCGCTATCTACGAAGTCTTGACCGCCGAAAAGATTGTGTGTGTGTTAGACACAATTCAACCTGAGCCTCCCATTAATGCTGAGGAGGGCGATCAAATAAATTACGCAAAATGGTTGGAGGATTCTTCCCTTGCTCAATGTTACATATTGGCCTCTGTGCTTCTTGAGCTGCAAAGGCAATTTGAAAAGATTGATTGTAGGGCTATACTTCTCTAGCTACACCAGCTCTTTGGAGAGCAGGGTAGGATAGAGCGGTATGAGATCTCCAAAAAGCTTTTTAGGACAAGGATGTCCGAGGGTGCTTCAGTACAAGCTCATGTACTAAAAATGATGGAGTAGATTGAGAGACTCAGTGGGTTAGGATTCAAGTTGGATTTTGAACTTAGCATTGATCTCATTCTCCAGTCATTACCTGAATCTTTTTCTCTCTTCATTATGAATTTTAACATGAATAGGCTTAAGATTTCTCTATCCTAACTTCTAAACATGTTAAAAAGTGCTGAAGGGACTATGCAAAAGGATAAACCATCCTCTACCAACAAGAAAAGGAAAACCACCCAGACACCCACCAACAAAAAGAAAAAGAAACAGACCAGGGGTAAAAAGATCGTCAAGGCAGGCAATGGCAAAGGCAAGAAGGATGAAAAAGAAAGCAAATATTTTCGACGTGGACAAATTGGATACTGGAAAATGAATTGCAAGGCAATTCTGAATGAAGGTATTTTTGATTGACTTAAATTTGTCTTTTATGAGATCCACATCATGAGTATTGGATACTGGATGCATATCTCTTGTCTGCAATTCTTTGCAGAGGCTGACAAATAAGAGGAGACTTGGCAAGAAATATATCAAGCTGAGGATGGGTAATAGAGCTTTGGTTGCTACTAAAGTTGTGTAAACTACTCGCTTTAGTTTACCTTCAGGGATAATTTTGGAATTAAAAAAGTGTTATTTTGTTCCAAAAATTATCAGAAACATTATTTCTATTTCCTGCTTGAACAATGTTGGTTACTCAGTGACAATATCTAGCATTGGGTGTTTTATCATTAATAATAGTTTGATCATTGCTAATAGTTATTTGTTCAATGGATTATCTGTATTAGATACATGTACTGATATTATACATGTTTCCAGTGATAAGACAGAAGAAGTGAATCCAGAATATCTTTGGCATCGTAGGCTTGGTCATGCAGGTGAGAAGAGGATTTCTCACGTATGTTTAAATGGATACTTGAATTCATTTGAATTCAAATCATTTGATACATGTAAATCATGTCCCATGGGAAAGATGATCAAAGCTCCTTTTAGTGGACATAGTGAGAGGGCTGTTGACCTTCTCGAACTCATACACACGGATGTGTGTAGACTGATGTCAACAGAAGCTAAAGGAGGACATCTCTACTTCATCTCTTTTATTGATGACTTCTCTAGGTATGGCTATGTATATTTGATAAAAAATAAATCACAACCCTTTAAGAAGTTTAAGGAATATAAGAATGAAGTAGAGAAGTAGACTAGTAAGGGTATTAAAATTCTTCAATTGGATTGAGGAGGTGAGTACTTAAGTCATGAATTCACTTCTTACCTGAAGGGCAATGGAATAATTTCTCAATGGATCCCACCATATACACCACAACATAATGGTGTATCCGAAATAAGAAATAGAATCTTCTTAGACATGGTCCGTTCTATGATGTCCTTATCAGGATTACTTTTGTTGCTATAGGTTATGCCTTAGAGACAGCAGCCTACTTGTTGAACAGGGTTTCAAGTAAGTCAGTTTCTACCACACCATATTAGATATGGAAGGGATGGAAATCAAACTTTAATCACATTAAAGTTTGGGGGTGTCCTGCCCATGTGAAAAGGGATGACGTAGATAAACTAGAGTCAAGGACAGACAAGTGTAGGTTTGTAGGATATACAAAAGTGACTTTTGGATATTAGTTCTATCACCCCTCTTAGCAAAGGATCTTAGTGGCTAAGAGAGTTGTATTCCTAGAGAAGGAATATCTCCTCTATAAAAACAATGAGAGCCAGATAGAACTGGACGAGATCCATAAACCACAAACTGGGGACACAGTCTCATTAGATGAGACACCACCTTTGGAACTTGCTCACCCTGAAATATAGACATTACGAAGATCTGGTAGGGTGCCTAGAGAGAACCTGAGAGATATGTTGGACATGTCTCTAACAGTTTATCTAAGGTACAAATAAATGAAGATGATGATCCTTAGTCCTATCAGGAAGTAATTCGTAATTTTGACTCCAAGAAATGAAAAGAGGCTATGGATTCGGAAATCTAATCCATGTATACCAACCAAGTTTGGAACTTGGTTGACATACTCGAAAGAAAAGTCTTTATTGACTGCAAATAGATCTTCAAAAGGAAGATCGGAGCAAATGGACAAATTGACACGTATAAGGCTCGACTGGTGGCAAAGGGGTATCGTCAAAGACAATGAATTGACTATAACGAAACTTTTTCACCAGTGACAATGATAAAGTCAATCAGAATCCTCTTTACCATTGCTACATACCTGGTTCATAAGGTTTGGCAGATAGATGTGAAGATAGTCTTTCTTAACGGAAACCTGTCAGAAAAGATGTACATGGTACAAGCAGATGGATTCACATCTAAGCAGCATCCCAATAGGATATGCAAGCTTCAGAAATCCATTTATAGATTGAAGCAAGCATTTTGAAGTTGGAATTTGAGATTTGATGAAGCTATCAAATCTTTCGACTTCATTCAAATGAAGACGAATCCTGTGTTTACAAGAAGGTCAGTGGGAGCTCAGTGACCTTCTTTGTCCTTTATGTTGATGACATCTTACTCATTAGAAATGATGTAAGGATGCTGACATCAACTAAGACTTTCCAAGACCCTCTCTATGAAGGATTTGGGAGAGGCATCCTATGTGCTAGACATAAGGATTTATTGTCGTAGATAAAAAAGGATGCTGGGATTGTCCTAATCCATGTACATAGATACTATACTTAGGAGATTCCATTTAGAAAATTCCAGAATAGGTGTTATTCCTATGAGATATGGAATTTACCTATCTAAGGACATGGCCCCTAGAACATCTGAGGAAGTAGCACACATGAGTTGAGTACCCTATGCCTCAGCGATAGGGTCGATCATGTATGCCATGCTATGTACTCTGATGTGGCTACTGTTTTGAGCATTGCCAGCAGATATCAGAGCGATCCAGGTGAGGAGCACTGGAAAGCAGTAAAATGCATCATTAAGTACCAAGGACTAAGGATCTTTTCTTGCTATATGGAGGAGAAGAGGACTTGCAACTGAGAGCATATACAAACTCTAGTTTCTAGTCAGATCCTGACGATAGCAAATCCATGTTTGGATTTGCATTCATGCTAAATGGAGGGGTAGTCAGCTGAAGAAGTTCCAAACAGGAAACAATTGTGGATTTTGTTGGGATCCGGGTGGGGCGCAACGAACGCAGCGGAAGCAACAAACAAAATCTCGCCCGATGCCCACTGATCTGTTTCAGAACAAAAATCAGAAATTGAAATGTAGTTGTTGTGATCATGACCTTGTGCGGAATTGAATCCGCAACCATTTTGGTTCCATCGAGGCGATGCTGCTAGCCACACAAGCGTCCGGCCTCCAGTGGTATCCATGCAATCCTCCGTGGTGGTTCCTCCTCGATCCCTCATCCAGATCAGCTCGCTCACTGAAGAATCCTCGCCGCAACCATGTCTGGATCATCCGGATGGGAATTCCCCACTCTTGGGAAACGCCATGGCGGAGACGGGAAGTCTCCCGGCACCTTGAACGGGGCGCCCAGAGGAGGAGGAGAGAGAGGGGGACGGCCAGCCTTGAGAGCTCCTGGAGCTTGGCCCAGGGTTTCTCAATAGCGCGTATATATATTAAGTCGGCGCGACATTTCACAAAAGTCCCCGAGTTAATATAAATCCCACTTAAGTACCACCGATTGAGAATCTATTTGCGTGTGACCCTCTAGGCCCATTAACCAATCCGGTATTCAACCCGTTAAGTCCAATAACTAGTTATTGACTTATTGTGATTAATTAATATCTAGATATTAATTAATTACTTAACCGAATTAACATCTCATGTAAAATTCGTTCAAACTTCTGATCAAGTTGGGTGCCAAGCAACACCGCATGATCCTGGAAGGTAACGGGGTTCAGCAACCTACTCATGGAACCTATCCGTCTACAATTACTACGTGGCTATAATCCTTCGTTCGCACAATACTCTCGAGTTCACCTAGGGTATGGTCAACTGTCAAACCCTAGATGGTCAACTCACTTGAATCAGACTCCGCTATACAATATCCAAAAATAACTTTTCTGATATTATGTCTGCTCTGGCCAGAGACTCCTGCGGATCTATACTAGAGCATTCTCTCTCCAGTTACTTGAGAGCGAACGATCTTCTATTGAACACACAATCACCTTCGAAGGTCTTCCGCTAGACCCGATCCTTGACTATTAGAAATCACATGGCTAGGGATTCGTAAGCCAAGGTCAAAACCTAGAAGTTCACCGACAAGGTATCTTTGGTGTCTCAAGTCCAAGGACCAACCACGCCACTGTGACGATGAATCAAGCCGGTTGACAATTACGTAAATTACCATTCGGCGATTCATATCAGATCAGTTCAGTAAATTCTACTTTTCGTAAAAGTCCTTGAGTTAATATAAATCCCACTTAAATACCACCCATTGAGAATCTATTTGCGTGTCACCCTCTAGGCCCATTAACTAGTCCGATTTTCAGCCCGTTAAGTCCAATAACTAGTTATTGACTTATTGTGATTAAGTAATATCTAGATATTAATTAATTACTTAACCGAATTAACTTCTCATGTAAAATTCGGTCGGACTTTCGATCAAGTTGGGTGCCAAGCAACACCGCATGATCCCGGAAGGTAACGGGGTTCAGCAACCCACTCATGGAACTGTTCGTCCACAGTTACCGCGTGGCTATAATCCTTCGTTCGCACAATGCTCTCGAGTTAACCTAGGGTATGGTCAACTGTCAAACCCTAGATGGTCAACTCACTTGAATCAGACTCCGCTGTACAATATCCGAAAACAACTTTTTTGATATTGTGTCTGCTCTGGCCAGAGACTCATGCGGATCTATTCTAGAGCATTCTCTCTCCAGTTACCTGAGAGCGAATGATCCTCTATTGAACACACAATCACCTTCGAAGGTCTTCTATTGGACCCGATCCTTGACTATTAGAAATTCCGTGGCTAGGGATTCGTAAGCCAAGGTCAAACCCCAGAAGTCCACTGACAAGGTGTCTTTGGTGTCCCACTATGACAATGAATTAAGCCGGTTGACAATCAGGTAAATTACCATTCGGCGATTCATATCGGATCAGTTCAGTGAACTCATTTCCCAATGAGCACCTACAGGTTCACCATTGTGTCTCCACACATGTGACTAACAAGATCAGTCACCCTCATCAGATGAGCTGGAATAACCTGTACTAGTCTTACCGGATGTTTGATGTCCTCTTCAAACATCCTACGACTAAGAACAATTCAGAATATGTGTTTATAGGTCATCGATCTCATTATTATGATATCATCATAATCCGATGATCGTTGCACACATTTATGGACTTCATTATGTGGAATAATAAAAAACACGCCAATCTACATAATGAAATATATATGCCATTTATTATTGAACTAGATTGAAATAGGTGCCTCGTGATTGGCTTAGAGGCCACCTATATCTATCAGATTTAACAACAGGGGCAACGTATATAGCCACGGCTAAAGCTGCTAAGGAGGTTGCCTGGATGAAGAAATTCATCTTGAAACTTGACATAGTTCCCAACATATCGGCTCCCGTCCCATTATCTTGTGATAATAATGGGGCCATCGCCTAGGCAAAGAAACCTCAGTCTCACCAAAGGTCGAAGCACATTCTGGGGCGCTTCCACTTGATTCGGGAGATTGCCGCACGAGGAGATGTGATGGTAGGGCGTATACCATCCGAACACAATATGTACATCCACTAACTAATCCTTTGTCACAGATTGTTATTTAAGTGTTATCGGGATAAGATGGGCCTCAAGACTGTGAGCAATTGGTTGTAGTACAAGTGAGAGATTGTTAGTGTTTGAGTGTCCTACAGGCCAATTCTGGGCCGTGTAGGCCCAATGAGATGTACAATCTTGTTCGACCTTATAAACTGGTAATTAGGGCGAAAATTTGTAATATGCGCATTATTTTACGTTGTCCTTGAGATATGTGGTTGTAAAGTCAATTCGGGATGGGATCTCGAATGTGGGTTTGACTATACATGGACACATATCTTAAACCTTTTCCGATTGGAGAGTAATCACTCTGGAATATTGATTACACGTAATCAGCACACATGATGTGTAGATGATTAATCTTACGATCACAGGTGCAGGGCACCAGAACATATGGGTAGGTGTTTATCCTGAGAGGATGTCCACTGAACTAATCAGCTGATGGATCTTCAAATGGTTGATTATACCTAATGTCAACTAACGATCTATCGTCTCAATAGCATCGTTGATCCTTTGACCACATTAATTAGGTCTTGCGTGAGGACTGATATAGTTTGATTCTTTGGTTAAGTGACTTTAACCATAAGTCATGAGACACCAAATTCTTAGCCACATCGGAATACATGTGAAGACCGTTAATGTGAAAGAGGGGAACGCTCACTGTCAGGTATATCTCGAACAGTTAATAGGTCATGACATGAACGCTCTACTAAACCCCTGGCCAGGGTAGTTTCGGTTCGTTTGGAACGAACTTGGAGTTATTAAGGAGGTCATGGTCAGACCCAACGTGATCAAAAAGTTCGGATTAAATTAAACAGTTATTGAGAATAACTGGTTTAATTTACTTCTAATTATATTAAAAGTCAATGGATCTTTAAATCAGAGTGACTATGGGCCTAGAGGATCACACACAATTGATTCTCGCAGAATAGGGTATTATTGTATGGACACATATACTAAAGCCTAAGATTCTTTTGGGAAAAGAATCAATAATTGGCTTAAAATTATATATATATATATATATAAATATAAATATATATAAATTTGATAGGAGGCAGTTTAACTTGAGGCGGTTCAAACATCTGCTTAAACCCTCCTATAAATAACCTTCTATCCCTCCAATGCAAACCACTTGAAGGCCATCCTTGGAAATAGAAAACGGCACCACAACCCTTTTTCCAAGTTATTTCCCACACCCTTCCCAACCTCTGCCATCTGGGAGAAGGCTTTGGAGGTGGACGTCTTGCGATTGTGCGGTTGGGGGAGAAGGGTAGCGTTGTTGCTACTCTAGAGGTCGTACACCTGTGCTCTATTCTTCGAGGAACTCAGCATTGGATTTCACAGAACAACGTGTTTAGTGCAAGGTTAGATTTCTATTATTTTCATAAATCTGTTTTGCCACATCAATTGGAGCCCGAATTGGTTTCTGGGATCCCATTTTATCTGTTCTTCCTCTACGAGCGGGATCTCGTGGTTCCGACCGAACCTTACAAGTAGTCTATCCCAAAGCCTCACTCCCTCTCCGTGAACCGAGTGAAAGAGAATGAGTGATATCTTACTGTAAGGACTAAGCTTTATGATCCAGTTATCGGGTCGGTTTCGGTGTTGGACCCCTTTGTTTGGATCCTTGTGGGGCTGGGGGATGGGCTCAAGCTCGACGCGATTTTGAACGGCGTCGGCCTAGGGGGACGCCATTTAGGAGCTTTGCAGGACTGCCACGTAGGTGGGAGTGGGGGCGCGTGTGTACAGCCCTGATCGTGTTGTCTAAATAACGTCTTACATGGACGACATGATTCAGACATCTGCTAGTGTACGTCCCACGTCCTATCGTCTGAATGGCATCTTCCTAGAACGACGTGATTTAGACTTATTCGGTTTGACGCCTGACCCTTCGACGCCCCCTTCTCCTTCTCCTTCTCTTCCTCTCCCCATTCCTCCTCTTCCTCCACTCCATCAACCTCCTTACCACTACCACCACCATCTCCTCCGCGACGCTTTTCTCTCTAAACGGTGGCCGACGTACCGGTGGAGTGACGGCGTCCACGGAGGTACCAGCAACGGCTCGTGGCGTGGCGGTTCAGCGACGACTCGTGGCGTGGTGGTTCGGCGGCTAGAAGTAAGGAGGAGTTCAAGTAATCGGTAAGGTGACGATCTTTGTTGTGTTTTGTTTAAAACCATATTTTTCCCGCTTTGAAGCATGCGTTGTACGTAGAGGTTTTAAGTAGAAAAGCATATTTTAAGGGGTTTTTGATGAAAATAAATATTTTTATGAAATGGGGTTTTGGGTGATCATCGGTTAGTAAACTTCTCCCTTCGTCTCCTTTGCATTTTTTGAGTGTTTTGGAGGAAAAGAGGGACCCTCGGTTTGGCTCGGTGGAATGCAGTTTCGGGCATTAAATGGCATCGGGACTAGCTGACTAGAATGGCGTCAAAACCAAGTGACACGATTTAATGGCTGATAAAGTGTTAAATTGATCATTTAAGGGCAATCATATGCATCATACTCATGTTTTTATCTGCAAAATAGCATGAAATGATAGATAATTGTGTAACAAGTCCAACGGTACCAATTTCATCAAATTCTGACTTAAAAACATCGTCATTTCATGTGATTAAAGGAGTGTAGCGCATTTGCGGTTTTTCGACAAAACCGAGACGAAATGAATAAATATGATGATATTTTTATGATAATGCGCTAAATTATATTTATTTGATGTGAACAGGACATGCCGATAATGCAGTGCAGCTGGAGGAGTTTCCGGAAATTTAGGGGAGGTCCAGTGTGCGGATTTCAACTAAAACAGGGGTAAAAATGCAATTTGATTCCTTCCTTCGCTGGAGTTTCCCAAAACCCACTATTTCCTTCCGTCTCTCCGACTTCCTAAACACATCCCTTCCTTTATTTTAAAAAATCCTCTCTCTCTTTCTCGTTTTAGAAAGTCGAATCCTATTTCTTTTCCAATTTCCTCTTCCTCTCCAAATCCAAATCCTGTCCCTTCTCCAAGTCTCCCACATATCCTCCTCCTTTTCCAACTCAAACCCGGCAGCCTCTCCTCCTTCTCCTCTCTATAAATCTCTCCTCTCCTCTTTCTCTTCCTCCGCCGTCCCTGTTCTCTCTTCGTTTTTTTTATTATTCCAGCAATTTTTCCTCCCTCTTCTCTTCCAACCTTTCCCAGCACTCTCTCCTCTCTCATCTTCCCACGTATCTCCCTCTCTCTCCCTCTGTTTTCTCCCCCTCTCGTTTTTATTTCCCAGCAGATTCTCTCTCTCTCTCTCTCGCCGTCCACGCACCTACCCTCTCTCTGGTTTATTTCCTCTTTCTCTGTTCTTGCTCTCTCGCTAGTTTCTCTCCCGTATTCTTTCTCTAGTTATCTTTCTCTCTCTCTTCTAACCCGCAGCTCTTCACTCTCTTCCTCACTCCGTCTTGTAGCACTCTCCTGCTCTCTCTCCGTTTCCCAACCTCTTATTCGCTCTCTCTCTCTGTCTCTCAGTCTCTCAGTCTCTTCCTCCCTCTCGCTCTGTCTCTTTCTTCTCTCTCTCGCCGGCCAGCAGCTGCACCACGCGCGACACCGGCCCCCGCTGCACCTCCAGCGGCAGCACCCAGCAGCTCCACCTTCTCCACGCACACAGCCCCGCTGCACCAGCGTATGCATGAAGCACCCACCACGCGCCGCACTCCAAGCATCCTTCCAGCCACCAGCAGCAACCTGCGCGCAAGCGGCAAGCCCACCAGCTGCTTCGCGTTGCCAGTTGCATCCCAGCACCAGCACGTCCACGTAGCCCTCTTCCACGAGCAGCTCCTTCCTCCAAACGCAGCACCAGGCTGCCTCCTCCACACAGCTCCTGCCACCCACGTACCAGCAGCAAGCTTCTCCACGGCTTCCACCTGCACGCACCGGTCAGCAGCTTCAAGGCTTTCAACAGCAGCGGCAACCCCCAAGCTTCTCCAAGCAACAGCAGCTGTCCTTCGCATGCAGCAACAGCAGCCACGTTGCAAAGCCAGCAGCCCCTGCTGCAACCAAACGCACCAGCTGCTGCCCCTCTCAACAACCAGCACATCCCGCAGCAGCCAGCACCCCCTCAAGTTCCCGTTGAAAAGCCAGCACGCCGGCAGCCCCAAACATTGTTATTGTGTTCTTTTCTCTTTCTCTTCCCCGTTAGTGTAATGTTAATTTGCTTGTTAGGATTAGTTAGTTGTTTATTGATATTTTGATTAATTAGTTTAATTTTATTGAACAATTAAATTCTGTAATTTATTTCATAATTTTTAGTTAATTCGTGTTCTTCATGTAGTTAGATTTTAATGTTTTTGTCATAGATTTTAATTGTGCTTATTTTCTTTAGAGTTTGTGTTTAATTTTTGAAAAGAAAAGCAAGAAAAAGATTTGTTTAATTTAAATGATTATAATTTTAGGTAACATTAGTTAGTTTAATTCGAGTTTAATTAAGTAATTAGTTTCCTTAAATTCCCACTTATTTTTAGATTAACTAAAGTCCAAAGTTTTCAAAATTAGAATCTTAATTCCCTGTGGATCGACTCGGACTCACCATTATCAATTTCCAAAATTTGATTTGAATGAGCCGGATAAATTTAGATTGAACGTTTTCATGTGTTTAACGACGCACAATTCGAAACGATCAATGGCCTAATTTCTCGGTTCTCGAGGCCAGCGTGGGATAAAGAGCTGAATGACGTCGACCATGGGCGACGCCATTCAGGCCAGTATTCCTGGGTCCCAACGCCTGTAAGAAACTGAACCAGTTTAGGGGTCTTGAATAACGTCGGCCATGGGCGACGCGATTCAAGATAGAACCTCATTAATTTAAGTAATTAACATGTGTTTACATTATTAGATAATTCGGTTAAATGCATGTTCGATACCGTATTTCAAGGACGAGGGTTTCCACATGATCGGATCGCACTGTGTTGTGTTTTGTGCAATCGTGGACCTAGAGTGATAGTTGTTAGTGCTTAGGCACCCTGTGTCGGTGTGGGAGTGACACAGCGCCGGTGTGGGAGTGGTGGGGTGACGCCTAAAGAGAGAGTCACCTAATGTACCTCGGGGTATAGCTAGTACCGGTGTGAGAGTGGTACATTCGGAGTGTCACTCGTGGCTGGGAGGAGCAGAACCACCTAGAGCTAGATAGGCCGGAGTAGCCAGCGTGCTATCCGAGGGGTTGTTGTTCCGTCCCGGTAGGTCAGTGTTTTTCGCCTTCGGCTGCGTGGTTTGTGTGATTAGCCGAGACGCTGGTTGTGGACTCCGTGGTGAAGTGGTTTCAGAGTTGTACATGTTGCATTTACAAATGCATGTGCTTTATATCGAAATTTAGGAATCTTTGGGAGTTGTGTTTATTGCTTTACTTATTTAATTGCCTATATTTGTGTTGTTGCACTTGTGGATGTGTGAGTGGGTGGTGGGGATCGAAGGACCCCTACAAAGTCCATTTCGATGCGACTCACCCCTGCGGTTTTCAGGTGAGGGTTCCAGGCAAGCGTAGCGTGGAGGGTTTTGTCTAGGGTTGCGCGCCAGCAGCCACTATTCCAGGGTATGTCCCGATGTAGTTGTTATTTCCTTTTTAGGTATGTACGCATAATTATTTTTTTTCAGATGGAATATGTAATTATTTGCGGAGTACAGTCGAATTGTAATAATTTTTAATTCTTACACTTCCTTTACAATTCGATGTGATGTGGAATGTTAAGCTTAGTTTATCATTTATTTCCCAGACTTATCGAGGTCCTGGTTTGGCTCTAAATTTTAATGATCCGATACTTATTTAGTAATCAGATCCTCGATTATAGGGTGGCGGGTCGTTACACTTACACTTTTATTTTGGCTTTGGTGTTTCCTCGACCTCGTAGTATTTGTTACTCAAGAAGTGAGCATGAGTGTTTGCTTAGTTGTCTTTAGATTAAACCCCGAAGACTAAAGAAAGAATTTAAAATATCAATCTTTCGATTTCCACCAATCTGAACGCCATATTGGCTTTCTTCCCAAGGGAAATACTTTTTAAAATACAAACCATTCCGAGGGTGAGATAGCTCCTGACCTTCGGTGTTAACCAGCTTGTGTGCATTATCAGGAAAAATTTCTTTTACAACATATGTTCCCAATTTGGTGAGTTTAGAAGGGGGACCACCAAGTTTGACAAAAATTCTCTTTACAACCATCTCACTGCCTTTAAATTTTCTTTGAATAACCTTCTTTTGATAAAAATGTAGGAGTCTATTTTGGTATACTTGAGTGCAATTAGCAACAGCCCATCGCTTCTCATCTAAGAGTTCCAATTGGGCAAGAGCGAATTACGATGCTCATCAATAGAAAGCTCCTCCTCTAATTGTACTCTTAAAGACGAAATGCAGATTTCATATAGAACTACCACCTCCATTCAAAAAATTAAAGAATATGGAATTTGCCCAGTGGAAGTGCGTATTGAAGTTCGAAAGGGCCCCAGTCTCAATAAGATTCTTTGTCCAATCTACGTATTTGTTAGACTTACATGTTTTCTTAATAATCTTGTTTAAGATTTTATTAGTTGCCACTATTTTATAATTTGGAACAAAATGATGCAATGCAATCTTATACCTATTATAGAGGTCCTAAACCTCTTGAGAGACAAATTGAGGTCCGTTGTCAGTGACGATGGTGCTTGGAATCCTGCACCTGGTAATGATGTTCTTTATGATGAACTTGTAAATCATTGAAGCCTTAATCTCCACGAAGACTTTAGCTTCCGCCCACTTGGTGAACTACTCCGTTGCAGTAAGGATGAAGGACTTTTGTTTAGTGAGGGAGTTAGGATCACCGAGAGGACCAATGATGTCGAATTCTCACATAGAGAATGGCCATAGGAAAGACAAAGGATGGAGCGAAGATGTAGAGGAATGGATTTTGCCAACATGAAGTTGACACTTAGCACATCAACATACATACCCTACATAATCTTCTTTCATGGTTGGCCAATAGTATCCTGACCTAAGAATTTTTTTTGCTAGCATCTGCCCATTCACATGGCTACTACAAACTCCAGAATGAGTTCCTTCTATGACCTTCCACACCTCATCTTCATTAAACATCTCAAAAGAACACCATCAAATCTCCTTTTGTAGAGCTCGCCTCCAACTATGATGTACTTTTGAGCAATCCTCTAAATGTCCTGCTTTTCCTCAGCGGTAGTTTCCACTGGGTAAGTCTAATCTTCACAGTATTTAGCAATCTCATAATACCATAGTTTCTCCTCGTCCTCTAATTCTTCTCGCAGTTTTAACAACAATGATATCTCTCTTCTTTACAATGTCTCCATCTTGAACCTACTTCAACAATTTCTCTTTAATCCTGAGAAAAGCAGGGTCCTCTACAGTAGGAAAGAGACACCTATGAATAATGATGAATTCGAAATGTTTGCTGAGTGGAAAATTCAAGGATGACGTGAGAGAAGCAAGAGCATCAGCTACAGTGTTCTGGTTAAGAGGCATATGGACAAAGATCAGCTTAGTGAATAACTTGGCATAAGGAGAAGTGAGTTCTTAATAGGATTTCAATTTGGGATCAAGTGTGCAGTATTTGCTGAGCACTTGGCAAAGGATAAGCTGACTATCACCTACGATTCGCAGCTCGGTAGCACCATAGAGAAGAGTACCTCGAGACCAATAGGGAGAATCTCGTACTCAGCTATATTATTGGTGACATGAAAAGCAAGCAGAAAGGCTTGAGGGATCAGGATACCTTCTAGTGATAGGAGAACAATGCCAATACCCTTATTGTAAGAATTCAGAGCTTTGTCAAAATACAAAGTCCACATGTGATCAGAAGATTTGTTAATGGACATCAGTTTCTCATCTGAAAACTCCGACTGGACAGGGTCAAACCTAGGAAAAGGGTGATGGGCAAGATGTTCAGCTATAGCTGTAACAACCGATTATTAGCATGTAATTAGGATAATTGTGTTATTAATTAATTTTGAGATAATAGATTATGTATGTTAAAATATGCACAAAGTTTAAACTTGTTTGGTTAAGTTCCATAAAATAATTAGATATGATCAATTGTGATAGAAAACTTAGTGTAAATCATAATCGGATTTAGATTAGAATGATCAATTGAAGATTAAGGGTAAATATGCAATTATTAAAAGTAGGAAGACCATTTGATGAATAATTATTTTATGTAGTAGAAACCTAAAACCTATGGTTAGAAATTTGTATTTTATTAGTTAGTGCTTATCCTAGAAATATTAGTAGTATATTAGATAGTGGGGTGGTCATAATTAGTTTTAACCTTAGTTAAAGTTAGTGGAATAGTTAAGTTAGTTTAACCTTGGTTAAAGTTAGTGGGTTGGTCAAACTTAGTATTTGGATGGTTAGAATTAATAAATTTTAAAGTCATTTAAGTAGCCATGGTAAAACTAACTAAACCCATCCTATTTAAGGGACTTTAACTTGGGTTTTGTCTTGGTTTGGCATATGCTCTGCACCAAAATGTGGGAGCAGCAAGAAAAGGATTTGGGAGGCCATCTTGAAGTGTTCTTGGTGTTCTTGAAGAAGGTAGGTTGCATGGGTGCTAGTTTCATAAGAGTTTAGCTTAGTTAATCATAAGAAATAAATAAATCTGTAATATATTTTTTTATATCTTCAAATTTTATGTTCTTGTTAAGTTCTTAATTATGAAATAGATGAATGATCTAGGGATTTAAATTTTAAAAAGTCTAGAATAGATTAAGCATAGTAGAAGTTAAATTTCTGCAACCCAGATTTTTCTGCAACTCTTATGACAGTAGAGTAACCTTCAAATTTTTATGATTTTATTTTGTATATAAAACTTATGAAATTTTTATGACATAACTATGACATGATTGGACATCTCCATAAAACTCGTCATAGATTTTCATATTCATATGGTAATACTTCTAGGTCATGAAAAAGACTGTGATTTTCAAATATAGTTTTCTGAGTTCATTTGATAGCATATTAGAACATAAATTTTAGTGATTTATATGTTTTACAAAATATTCTGAAATTTTTATGACCTAATACTCATACTAGTTTAAATCTTTAGAAAAAGTTTCATGAATTTTAATGTTCATATGATGATGCTTGCAGGTCAAGTAACAGGATATAATTTGTAGATGTAGTTTTCGGAATTCATTTGATAGAATATTCGAACGTGAATTTTAGTAATTTACATATTTCATAAAATAATCTGAAATTTTTATGACATAATAGTAATACTAATATACATCTTCAGAAAACGTTTTATGAATTTGTATATTATTATGGTGATGCTTCCATGTCGAGTAATATGGTATAATTTGTAGATACAGTTTTCAGATTTCATTTGATAGCATGATAGAACGTAAATTTTAGTAATTTATTTGTTTTAGATAATGATCTAAAATTTTTATTACATAATATTTTAATTATTATAAATCTTTATAAAAAGTTTCAAGAATTTTAATGTTCATATGATAATGGTTTCTGGTATGTGTAACAGGGTTCATACTCCTCTGACATTTCTGTAACTCAGGGGTAGTACCCTAATGTTTGATTTTCTGCTATCTTCGTTGAAAAAAATTTGAGCCCAAATTTTTACAGGATGTAGCTAATGTAAATGAGTACAATATGTGAAATTTTCATGATTTTTGGATGTACTTTTATGTATTAATAAAATCAGTATTTTAAATGTGGACAGATTACTTCTGTAGGAGATTTGTGATTTACTTATATGTGTTGTCTGAGTTTATAATAAGTTGTATTTAAATTCATATTAGAACATGATTTATTTATCTTTTTAATTATGATTTCCGGGTATTCTTAGTTTATGGATTCCTGAAAACAAAATCTCTAAAGTGGTTAGTCATTTTCTTATGTATATGTTGTTGTAACTACATAAATATTAAGTTTGTTCATAATGTTAATAAATCTTGTCGATCGGACATAGCCGCTAAATGAGTATTGTTCTGGGGAAATGGTGGTAACATCCCCACCAGGACCCATTTATTATGGGGCTGCATGCTACACCTAAAAAGGTGGGAGCCACCTTCAAAACCCATTAGCTCTGTTACCCGGGGGCTGCGGGTAGAAATCCTTTGTTAAGGTGGGGTGACGACCCTCGGGGTAGCGCTACGCCCATGACTTAGTTCTGTACATGCCTAGGAGCTCAGTTTCTGTGTTCTATTTCTGGCTCATAGTGGCGGTTGGATGTGTGTCCGGGCACTTCTATAATAAATGAGAACCTATAGTCTGAAAGATAAATTTTATATCTTGCAATCTATATGTCTTTTTAGTAAATCAACTTAATAATCTTAAGTTCTGTATTCTGGCTCTGTTCATATATTGATAAGCTTGTATAGCTTTGTTCACAGTTGACATGATATTATGAATCATGTATCTCAATTTCTGTATTGGCATAAAATTCTGATGCACATATGTATTATGTGTTAGTTTTGTTTTCTGTTATGTTTAATATTCTTATGCAATGTACATATTCTGCTTCAATTATTTGGATGGCAAATTCTTATGAAAGGCAGTCTCATCTGCCTACTGAGTTACCATTTCTTTGGTACTCACGCCTACTTTTCAGCTGATCGGACGTAAGGAAAAGCAGAGTGAGCTTAAGGTGGGGTCACTCAGGGTTCGCATAAGACGACATCTCTTTTTGGGCGAACCTAGATGATTGAACCATGTAGATACTTATGCTTTTGTTTTTGTTGGAATGTATAATGAAGATCTTGACATGTAAAAATGACAATCTACTATGCAACGCTTTGGTATAATATTGTGAATGGTGGAACTTCCTTAGTATTTAGATTTCTCTTACAATTTTTTATACTACACTTCCATTTGAAACATAGTATCCTCCCAATTATATGTTCTGAGGGATTTTTTCTCCCTGTTGTGTTTTGGCCATCTCTGTAATTATTTTGTATATTATGCATTACCAGGCCGGGGCATGACAATAGCATAGCCCTCGATCGTTTTTTACTGAATATAATTGATGTCAAATTGAGAAAGAAAACTCTGCCAATATGCTAATATGTCAGTCAGGATAGACTTCTCAAGGAGGAAATTGATGGGGTTCATCTTAGCAATGAGAGGACTTCGTAGGCAAGAAAGTAATGTTTGAACTTTTGTACTATCCAAACCAGTACGACAAGTGTTCTTTATTGTTGTATATTTCTATTATGTGGGGTTGAGAAGTTTGAAAACATAGTAGGCTGCCTTCTCCTTCCCTTCTTCATCTTCTTATGCCAAGACACCACTCATTGAATCATCCAAGACTAAAATATAGGGAATCAAAGGTTTACCTAGAGAAGGTGGTCTCGAGACAGAGGGACTTGCTAAATAACTCTTCAATCCATCCAATGCTTCCTAATACTTGGCATCCCGATCAAATTTAACTCCTAGCTTAGTAAGCTTGTAGAACAGCTTATATCTTTGTGAATGTTTAAAGGCAAAATGGTGAATAAATTGCAACATCCTGATCAGTCCTCAAAGCTCCTTCAAATTCCTAAGAGGTGGCATCTCAAAAATAGTTTTGGCCTTGTTGGGATCAACCTCAATATCCTGTTTACTTACATAAATCTCAATAATGTTTTTGATGAGACATCATTTACACCTTTCTTCGAGTTCATCTTCAGATTGTACTCTCTTGATCTTTGCAACACCTAAGCAACGACTTCCACATGTTGGGCTCTAGTTTTGGACTTTACGAGTAAATCATCTACATACACCTCAAAATATATGTGCATCATATCATGAAATATAGCCATCATAGCCCTCTGATAAATAGCTCCAACATTCTTCAATCCAAAAGGCGTGGCCACATAGCAATATGTTCCCCAAGGTGTAGTAAAGAAAGTCTTCTCTTGATCCTCTTCTGCCAAGCGAATCTAATTATATCCCGAGAAACCATCCATGAATGAAAGGGTCTCATATCTAGCTGTATTGTCAATCAACACAATGATGTGAGGCAAGGAGAAATCATCTTTAGGACACCCCTGGTTAAGATCTCGAAAGTCAATACAAATTTCTGACACTTCCATCCTTTTTTCTAATCGGGACAATATTAGCCACCCATTGTGGATAGAGGACAATCCAAATAAATTTGCTTTATGCAACTTGTCGGACACTTCTTTCATCTTTAGAGTCATTTGTGGGTGGAATCGCCTTCACTTCTGCTTGATTGGACTAGCTCCTAGCTTCAACGTCAACCTCTGCTCCACCAGAGAGAAATTTAGACCCGACGTTCTTTCATAACTCTAGGCGAAGGTGACCTTATAATCTCCTAGAACCTCGACTAATGCCACTTTGTCTGATGGGAAAAATTTACTACTTATGAGGATGATCCTAGGTTCTTCTTCAATTCCCATATTAACTCCTTTGGTGGACTCTTCCACGACAGTCGACGGTTCATCAAATCTCTTCACTCTACTAGCATACACATCAGCCACGTCCTCATATTCTTCTTCCCCTTCTTTAATGGGGTCCTTTTCATGTAACAATTCATATACCTCATAGCCATCGTCAATATTATCATTATCTTCACATTCTTCTAGCAACTAGATTGGGTCCTCTAGAAGTTAGGGGAGTTTGAAGGAAGCCTGACATCTAATGGCTAAATCTTGAAGATATATAAATAAAATTTGTCTACACTTGGATCTTCTAGACTTCTTAATTGAACTAGCTCTAACTTCTCTAGACTCACTAATCCTAGAATCACTATCATGTTCTAAAGAAGAAGATGAGAAATCATGGTATACAAAAGAAGATACAAATGAAATCCCCTCAGAGGAGGGGGAGAGTAGATCAACTAGGGAGTCATGAAGGAGCCCGTACGATGGTGCACACTCAAATGAGAAATAGGAGGTCTCTTCAAGAATGATTCGAGTCCTCGTTGAGAAAATGATATTTTTTTTGGGAATTTTCTACTAAAAAGCAGTGATAAGCGTAAGATGGAGAAGAATATGGCACCAAGGCTAAGGGATTTTGGGGATCATAGAGAAGAAGGTCCAAGATCTTATCATAGAGAACTTCCAGGTCAAGAGGGATTCGAGGCTTGAAGAGAGATAGAGTGATGGTGAGCAAGATCAGAGGGGCCTTAAGGAGGCCCTCAGTCAATAAGTGAGTCCAATGGGTTGTCAACTGTTAGTATTACATGGTCTCAAAGCCAATCCGATACTATGTATTGATTCAGTTTATTAATGAATGGCATTAATTCATTGTGTGTAGTTAATTCGATTTATGTTTATCGTATCACGATGAAGTCTATGAACATGTGCAATAATCTTCGGATTATGATGAGATAATAATTACGGGACCGAAGGCTTATAAACACATGTTCTTAATTGTTTATAGTCATAGGATGTTTGAGAAGGACATCAAACATCCGGATAGACTAGTATAGGTTACTTCAGCTCATATGATGAGGGTGACTGATCCTATAAGTCACTTGTGTGGAGACACTATGCTGGACCTGTAGGTGCTCATTGGTGAATGAGTAGACTGAACTGATCCGACTATGAATTGCTGGATGGTAAACACCTCACTGTTAACCAGCTCGATTCTTTTGTCACGGTTGCGTAGATGATCCTTGGACCTGAGATGCCAAAGATATCTTGTTGGTAGGTTTCTGAACTTTGACCTTGACTAACGAATCCCTAACCATGGGTTATCAATAAGTCAAGTGATCGGGTTCAGGGAAATACCCTCAAAGGTAATTGTGTGTTAATACAGGATCATCCGCTCTCGGTAGTTTGAGAGAGAATGTTCCGGGAATGATGCGCTTAAGTCCCTGGCCAGGGCGGACTCTGTATCAGAGAAAGAGTTATCTGATATAGATTAGCGGCATCTGATTCAAGTGAATCGACCGGTTAGGGTTTAATAGTAAACCATACCCTAGGTCGATTCGAGGACATTGCACGGATGAAGGATTATATCCGCGCGGTAACCGATGACGGAAAGGTTCCAATAGAGGGTTGCAATAACCCATTGCCATCCAGGATCACGCGATGTTGCTTGGCATCCAACGTGATCGGAAGCCCGTCTGAATTTATTGTGGGACATTAAATTCGGCTGATTAATTAAATATAAGGATATTAATTAATTCAATGGATCCGTAAAGAGTTACTGGGCTTAATGGGTTATTAACTGGACTGGTAATTGGGCCTAGAGGGTCACACGCAAAAGGTTTTCAAGTCGATGGATAATCCGACAGGATTTTGGATAAGTTTGGGTTTTTACGAAAAACCGCAAACAAGCTTATTATAAAAGAATAGATACTACGTAGGGGGCCAACAACCCTAACCTAAACGTCGTTCTTTCAATCTCTCTCCTCTCTACTGGGCGTGCGACACGAGGCAGCCATCTGGAGGCTCCGCTTTGATTCTCGACAGCTCCACCTTCCGTCCGACGGGAGATTCTGAATCCGCATGTCGCGGCGGATTACGCACAGCCAGACGGGATCCACGAAAGCCGCATCGAGCGAGGAGGCGAGGACGATCCATCACGAGGAGAACCGCGTGAATACCGCTAGAGGCCGGGCACCTTCGCGGCTTGCGGCATCGCTCTGATGGAACCAAAAAACGAACGCGGATTTGAATCCGCGCAAGGTAAACCCGATTTACTCTGGTTTTATTTTGTTAATAGAAACGGGATGGATCCGATCTCGAAATATTTTATTCCGTTGCATTTTCGGTCGGATCCCAACACATCGATCCCAACAGTGGTATCAGAGCCAGGTTATCACTGTGTTTTCGCCGTTTCGATCTCTAAATTCTAAATTTTATAATTAATTCCATGCCATGTTTTAATTTTAATTGCATGAACCGTATTCATGAGATGAACGCGGTGAATTATCTGTAATTTTATGCATTAAAATCGGATTTTCCATGTGCACGTTTTGTGTTCTTCGTCTGACAAAGAACGGCCACGGTTTGATGTCTTTGCGGGCACCCCAAGTGTTGGGGAGAACTCGCTGGAGCATGGGGACACCTCCCAAGGGGTCGTTGATCACTGGAGAACCGATGGCTGGCCTTCCTCATCTCTTCTTTCTCTCCGGTATATGCAGAAAAAGAAGGGGGGTTCGGTTTTTGTGCAAAAAAGGGGGGTTTTGGGGTGACTGCCGGCTACCAGGGCCACCAGCGCCGTCGTCGGGACCCCTGGCCGCCGGTGTAACGACCCACCACCTTATAATCGGAGATCCGATTATTAAATGGGTACCGAATCATTAATTTGGAGCCAAACCAGGATCTTGAAAAGTCTGGGAAATAAATAATAAATTAAACTAAACATTCACATCGCATATAATTGAAAAGGAAGTGCAAGAATTAAAAATTATTACAATGCGACTCGCCTCAACAAATAATTACATACTCTAACTGAAAAGAAATAATTAAGCGTACAGGCCAGAAAATAAAGTAACAACTACATCAGGGTATACCCCGGAACAGCGGCTGCTGGCGCGCAACCCAAGGCAGCACTCTCCTCGCTACGCCTGCTTGGAACCCTCACCTGAAAACCACAGGGGTGAGTCTCATCGAAAAGACTCAGTAGGGATCCTTCGATCCCCACTGCCAACTCACGCACCCACAAGTGCAGCAATACAAATATAGATAATTTAAGCAAGTAAAGCAGTAGACACAATTCCTAAATTTTGATATAAAACACATGCATTCGAAATATAACATGCACAATTCTAAAACCATTCTACCACAGAGCCACAACCAGCGTCTCGGAAAAACACGCCAACCACAAGGCTGAATGCGGGAAACACTGACCCGCTGAGACCAAACAGCAACCCCTCGGATAGCGCGCTGGCTACTCCGGCCTGACAGGCTACAGGTGGTTCTGCTTCCCCCAGCACGAGTGACACTCCGAATGTACCACTCCCACACCGGTACGAGCTATACCCCGGGGTACACCAGGTGATCCTCTCTCTAGGCGTCACCCCGCCACTCCTACACCGGCGCAGTGTCACTCTCACACCGACACAGGATGCCTAAGTGATAACAACTGTCACTCTAGGTCCACGATCGCACAAAACGCAACACGGTGTGATCCGATCATGTAGAATCTATCGTCCATGAGTATGATTTCAAGTATGAAATTAACTAAACTATCTAACAATGTAAACACGTGTTAATTGCAGGAATTAATGAGATTCTGTCTTGAATCGCGTCGCCTAAGGCCGACGTCATAAAAGCCTCCTAAATTGGTTCATATAAAAATGGGCCTCAGCAATGGCCTAAAACGCGTCGCCATATGTAGCCGCCTTTTGAAAGGCGTCGCTGTCCCTAGTCGCCTGATAACGACAGAAACAGAGACAGACCTTGTGGTGATTTTACTTTAAAACACGTCGTGCATGGGAGTCACCGTTTAAAAGGTGTCGTTGTCTCTGGACACTCATCAGTCCAGAGACAAAGTCTGTTATTTGGGCTAAATCGCGTCGTGGGTGGAAGCCGCCTTTCTAAAAGGCGTCGCTGTTCCCCGACGCCATTTAACCCTCACAGACAGGTTCTTCCTCCGCCATCTCCCAATCCACGGGATGGGATTTCCTCCCCCAAATCGTGTAAAAACACTAAAAAAGTGGAGAAGAACCTAAATACCTATTAAAACACCCAAATTCTCATTACATGCAATTAGTGTTTTCACCCCAAAAAAACCCCTAAACATGCTCCAAAGCGGGAAAAACATGGTTTTTAAATGAAATACAACGGGAATCATCACCCTACCGGTTACTCGAACTCCTCCTAGCTCCAAGCCGCCAACCTGCCTCGTCACACGCCGTCGGTACCGCCGTGGGTGCCGTTAGTCCACCGGGACATCGGCCGCCGTCCGGAGAGAAATGCGCCGTGGAGGAAGTGGTGGTGATAGTGGGGGAAGTTGGGTGGTTAATGGAGTGGAGGGAGAGGAGGAATGAGGAGAGGAAAGCAAGGAGAGGGGGAAGGGGTTTGCCGGAGATCGGAGGGAAGAGAGGAGAGAGAAGAGAAAGGAGAGAATGAGGGAAAGGAGGGAGGGTTCGCGGGGTCAAACAGAAACTGGGGAAAACGCGTCGTCTAAGCCCGACGTCATTCAAATGACAAGGCCGGGCCGTACTTTGACAAAGCAGGGTCGTACTCTAAATGGCATCGTCCATACAAGACGCTATTCAGACGATAAGACCGGGGCCGTACACTCGCGCCCCAAGGCCAGCCCACGTGGCACAGCCTAAAACACGCTCACACTATTGGACGCCGTTTGAACCACGTTGAGCAAGCTCAACGCGAAAAGGGAACTAAGTCTCAGTCCCACTAGGGCCCAGACTAAGGGATATGACCCCGAAACTGACCTGATAACCGGATCCGAAACCTCAATCCTTACATCCGGGGGGGGGGGGGGGTCACCCCGGTGGCGGCTGGGGGCCGCCCCCTTCCAGCATGCAACGCAGCTAGGAAACCCTAGCTGCATAGGGTAGCGAAGGGGGAGGCGGCCGAGCCGGGCCCGGCCCTGGGTCCGAGCCAGCCCGGTCTGGGCACCGACTGGCTCGGTCCAGCGACCGAACCGGGCCCAGTTCGCCAGGCCCATAACCTTTTTTGTGCTTTTTTTTTCTAACCCCATTTTGCCTATTTAATGTCATTCTTAAAGTACATAATTTAGTTTAAATTTAAAATGGGATTTTTTTCAATTATATTCTGTTTTTAATTGTTTATGGCATATAAATAAGATTATGGGGTTATATTAAGAATTGTTGTTAATATTTTTTTATTATTCTAAATTTTAGGATAAATGACATTAAAGGAAGATGATTTAATTGTTAAATCAATTTTAATGTCTATACTTTTTCAGGCATGGAATATTATAAGTTTGGTAATTTGGAGTTATTGAACATGCATTTATTTTAATGTGCATTGGTTTGCTTATTTAAAATTTGATTTATTCAAGCATGCTTAAACTAAATTTTTTTTTTCAAAAAACTAAATCCAAAATTTTTGATTGGTACCTGGTTTTATGAAACCTAAAATTAGTTATTTTTGAAAATTTTAATTTAGCCATTTGATGTGCTATTTCATATGTGGATTGTTTAATTAAAACACATAGTGGTCATGGATGAGCATTAATTGTAGATGTGGAATGTGATTGTGTGGTTTATTATTTATTAATAAATAGAGGTCTGCGAACCTCTCCCTCTTATATTACATTGTATTTCTACCTGTCTCCTTGATGTAATTTTTCAGAACAGTGGGAAACTGGACAACAAAAGGTCAAGCCGCCTAAGTATTTTGAATTTTTTTTTCCAGATTATAAACGGCACTTGGAGTGGTCGTCTGGAACGTAAACAACACTTGGAGTGGCCGTCAAGTTTTGCAGGATTTTTCTGGAATTTTTTTGAAAAAAAAAACATTAAACGGCCATGCATGTGGCCGTCCACCTAGTGGACAACCAACATGTTGGTCATCCACTTGGAGTGGACAGCCATGCATGTGGCCGTCCACCAGGTGGACGGCCAACATGGTGGCCGTCCACTCCAAGGGGTGGTGGCCGTCCACTCCAAGGGGTGGACGGCCAACCATGTGGCCTTCCACTTGGTGGCAGGCACTTGGCCTTGTCCTCCGTTTAATTTAAATTCTTTAAAATTAATTTGTTACCTGATTTTTTCACTGTTAGGCGCACTGCTCTAACCCGCACTGCGCACTGTACTGGTTTAGAAAAATTAAAATTTTATCTCAAAAATTAAGATAATTGTCGGATACGATTAATTAAATTTGATTTTTATTAATATGATAATTATCATGTAAATTTTGAGTTTAATTGAAGATTACATATAAAATCAAACTTTCGAATTTTTAATTATCAGATAATTGTTAAATTCGAATTTTGAGAGGATTATTGTTAAAATTCAAATTTTGAATTTGTAAAATTATTGGATAATTTTCAAAAGATCAAATTATGAATTTTTATAAAATATAATTGAAGACGATCATTTAATTAAATTTCATTCTATTTAGTTTGATCATTGGATGATTAACTTAAATTTAAATTTCATGATTGTCTTAGTTATCATGATTGATTGAATTTAATTTTGATTCATGTGTGTATCCTCTTATACGTATGGAATAATTCTAAGCATGAATATTACTGTGATGCCATTTTGGTCTCTGTTAGATTAATTTTGAATGTAACGATGATTTTTTCAAAATTAAACATGACCAAAACTTCTCATATGCACAACACATTATTTCAATCCAAATATAAGGATTATTTTTCAAAATAACCCTTCTGTGATTGATATGATTGTATTTGGAATGGTGGGTGATCATGGACTTAGCTCAGTTCGTTTTAGGCCTGCAAGCCTCCCTTCTTTCTCTATTTAATTTCCAATGTAATTCTATCTTCCTCCGATGAATGTACTCGCCTTAAGGACTGCTGGAAATTATTTAACATGTAATTCTTTTTCCGGCCTGCAAGCCGTGCAATTATTGTAATTAATGCTGCGAATGGAGCTTGAAGGCATGGAGGACGAACTGCAAGGATGGTCTTACTGCTTGGGAAGTAGGTTGGATATCAGCGTAGCTTTATTTAGAGTCCATGATCACCCAGGCTTATTTATTTGCAAGAGATGCATTTATTTTGAGCAATTACTAGGTACAATAAATATATAGCTTGAATATATTTATTCTACCACTTAAGGTGAGACCAAAATAAAAGTAAAATTTCCTTTTTATTAAATATTAGATCTGTAAACATGGCTTGAGAAGCCGTCGTGGCCCTCCACCATTATAGGGTGAATGAATGTCATTATCTCATGGATTGTTGTGCTTTCCACAGGATTCATGATTTGGTAGCAGGATCTTAGCCCTAAAGCTTTGCTTCAATGAGATGAAGGACTGAACTTGGCCTTGTTGTGCTTTCCACAAGGATCAGGTCACGAACTCATTGCTGTGTAGTAATGCTAAATATTCTAAAATGTAGTAATGCTAAACAAGGGTGGTGCAATATAACTAGGAGTATCTTTTGTTGTGCTTTCCATAAGGGGATGACTGCTCAGGAGCCGAAAGTCAGATATTACATTGGATGCAAGTGCTGTTGACTGCCCAAGGAATGGGATGTGATTTGTTGTGCTTTCCACAAGGTTGCATCTCAATTCTATTGGGATTCCGACCCACTATGATGATCGCCATGATCTCTCGTTCTATATGATTGAGGGTCATATAGTTCGATGCAAAATAGTGGAGTTAATTAAGATAGAAAATCATATCGAAAGTTAGAACCTTGAACGCATGCTAAAATATTGTCTTTTATTTTTCCATTCAGATCATCATGTTGTTGTCGACTGCCCTCCGTAGCATCTTGGATGCGAAAAAATTGACTGGACGTAATTTTCAAGATTGGCTACGTAATCTGCAAATAATCTTAACAGCCGAAAAGATTGTGTACGTGTTAGACACGATTCAACCTGAGCCTCCCGCTGATGCCGAGGAGGGTGATCGATTAAATTATGCAATGGTCGGAAGATTCTTCCCTTGCGCAGTGTTATATACTGGTCTCTATGACTCTCGAGCTACAGAGGCAATTTGAAAAGACAGATTGTAGAGCTATACTTCTCCAACTATGCCAGCTCTTTGGTGAGCAGGGTAGGATAGAGAGGTATGAGCTCTCCAAGAAACTTTTCAGGACTAGGATGTCTGAGGGTGCTTCAGTACAAGCTCATGTACTGAAAATGATGGAGTGGATAGAGAGACTCAATGAGCTAGGATTCAAGTTGGATCTTGAACTTAGCATTGATCTCATTCTCTAGTCATTGCCTGAATCCTTTTCTCCCTTCATCATGAACTTTAACATAAATAGGATTGAGGTTTCTCTACCAGAACTCCTAAACATGTTAAAGAGTGTTGAAGGGACCATGCAGAAGGAGAAACCATCTTCTGTAATGATTGTTGGTCGGACCAACAAGAAAAGGAAGGCCACCCAGACACCCAATAACAAGAAGGGAAAGAAACCGACTAAAGGTAATAAGCTCACCAAGGCATGCAAGGACAAGGGCAAGAAGGATGAAAAAGACAGCAAATGCTTTCAGTGTAGATAGACATGTCACTAAAAAAGGAATTGCAAGGCAATTCTAAATGAATGTTTTTTTGTCATTAACTTAAATTTGTCTCTTATGAGATCCACATCATGGGTATTGGATACTGGATACGCATCTAAATATCTGCAATTATTTGCAGGTACTGACAAATAAAAGAAGATTTGACAAAAGAGAGATCCAACTAAAGATGGGCAATGGAGCTATAGTTGCTGCTAAAGTTGTGGGGACTACTTATCTTAGTTTACCTTCTGGGATAATTCTGGAGTTAACAGAGTCTTATTTTATTCTAGAAATTATCAGAAACATTGTATCTATTTCATGCTTAAACAATGTTGGTATAGACACACTAATTTTGACATCATATTGAGTAAATTTCATATCATATAATAATGCCTCAAAATGGTTTGATTTTTAATTAATGATTAATTTTTACTAATTTTCTGCATTAAATGTCTAAATGACGTCGCCCTTGGTGGACGCCATTTAGGTTTTCTAATTCATTTCAATTTCTAATTTGAATTTTAATTAATTTCCTAATTAACTAAAACACGTCTTGGTTCTACGACGTTATTTAGGTTTCCTATTTCTTTTGAATCCCTTCTTTTCGGATTATAAGTAGCTTCAATTTAGCTAAAAGACGTCTCTCTCGCACGATGCAATTTGGTTAATTACATACAATGATGATGTGGCTGAGATTATCTTGTTCTCTTGGTTGGATTGGCTTCAAACTCTTTCAAGTTGATCCATAAGTGGCCGTGGAGGCAAGTGAGAGGCATCTAACACTAGCTCTATATAAACCCAAGTCCTTGGTCATAAAAAAGGGTTGGAAAAAGGTTCGAAAAGGTTCAAAAGGTATTCAAAAAGTTAAAGAGGCTTAAGTATTAAACGATCGGAGCGCTACATGACGGCTTCTAGGAGCACTTGAAGGAGAAAAACGTGGTCAACCCTTCATCCTTCGAGATCAAACAAGACCCAAGGCTTCAAGGGACCATCTAAATCTTTTCTTTCATTAGTTTCTTAGTTTATTTATATTCATCATCATATTCATATCACTTCATGTTCTTTACACATTCACTCACATAATCATCTTTTCCAATCCCATACATGCTATGGGGGTTTAAATAATCATCAAACAAGTGAGTTTATTATTTTAATTGCATGATTAATAATCTTGTTAGAATAGATGCTATCCTTATTTTGTTCAAATTAGTTTTTCTCCTTCCTTTTATCTCATTCTTAGCAAATACAAAGGAGCATCAAAAGAAAAGAAGAAATTCTAGAGCGAAAAGGACAATCCCTAAATCAAGCATGAACAAGAGCAAAAAGGACTCTCTTTCTTCAGCCGGCTGAAGAGAGGGAATCAAGAACATCCATATCTCCCCTGTTTCAAACAGGTAAGCGATCAAACCTTTCTTTTGAAACTTTTTAGTCAAAAGTTTCTGGCGATGACATGTTAATTTTTAATTATTTTATTGTCATTAAACAACACTTGAGTCATGATAATCACACACTCAAATTGAGCACTCACAGCTTTTTGGCGATCACGGTGAGACTTGGTCTTACTGTCTTTTAAATATTTTTGTTCTTCCTTCTATCATCGGACGCCCACGGTGCACCACTTGTGTCCCTCGGGCACATTTTTCATCAATTGATGAGTTTGGTTGCGTTCATCCCAACGTGCACTACGTGCACATCCCTTGTGGCAAAAATTTGTCCCCCTATTTGATTGTTTAAGGAGTTGTGATTGTGACAGGAAGGTGTGTGATTGATTGAATTTTATTTGTTTGCATGATAAATAAGCTTATTAAAAACTGAATTCGCATGAGCTGTTAGTTACTACTTTACCTTGAAAACCTGGGGGGGATTGCCTTCGATTTTTGCTTTTTGTTTACTATTTCAGCAACCTGATGATAGAATTGGGTGGCCTCAAAGCCAATCTAAATAATGCGATAGTGGGTTTGACTGTAAAACCATACCCTCGCGTTATTGGGACATTGTATGAGTGAAGGATTTTATCTGTGTGGTATCTGCAGATGGAAAGGTTCAAATAAAGGGAACAATATCCCTTATATCTTCTGGGATCATGAGGTAGTGTTTGGTGCCACTCAGGGTCAGAAGGCTAAGTGGATTAATCATCAGATGATAAATCACTTATTTATTGTATTAATTATTTAACATATGATGTTTAAATAATAATTAATAAATATTAAACTTTAGAATTAGTTCTAAGTTTAATGGGCCTGAGACCAGACTGATATATGGGCCTGGAGGGTCACACACATAAGAGTTCCCGTAAGACGGTGAGAGATGTTAAATATTATGGTTATCTAGGTTTTTGTAAAGAGCCGCAGGATAAACATGAATATTTAATGGAGAATTATCCAAGGCCAAACTCTTGAATAATCATGAGAATTAATTCTTGTGCTTATCCTTATTTCTTATATAAGGAGGCCAAGGGGAGGGGTGGTCGGGAGTTGGATGTACACTACCATACACCCTTGGATTTTTCTCTCTCCACTCTCTCTCTCCTTCTCTCTCTTGAAGTAAATCTCTCTCTCTCTCTCTCCGCGTATGGTGGATTTGAAATCGGGTCGAAGTACTCAAGTTGAGAAGGAAATCGCGTCTGCATCGGGAACTCGTGTGGATACCTCTGGAGATCGTGCGCGTGCGCGATTACCGAATCGGTCAAATCCATAGGAGATTCGAAACCCCGCAAAGGTGAAGAACAGTTTTTCCCGCGTAATTTATAATTGTCCGTTTTACGATCCCAGCAACCGATACATAGGAATCATTTAATTTTTCGCGGCGTTTTAGGCGATTCCTTACAGTGGTATCATAGCCAGGTTGTTGGTTCGATCGTAAAACGGCATCATTTTACGTCCCTATTTCTCGTTATGCGTAAAGAACGTGTATTGTACACATTTTGGGGCTAAAAGTTAAATCATTATCATTTGATAATAGGGGATCATTGCCAGGATTAATGGATTTTATTCTATGTTTTTGAAACGCAAAGACAACATGTATCATGTTTATTATCAAAGAGAATAATCTTAGAAAACTTGGTTTTAGAGAATCGCAGGATTGTGCCTGCTTCTTTGCTGTTGGTAAAGGGGTCCAGTGTATACTGGGATGTCAACCGATCTTCACAGGGCATTCACCTACTTGTTGCTATGTTTATGATTCGTATGCTAATTCAGGGAAGATTAATAATCTTGCATGTTGTTACCGCTGGGATGGTCCCTGCGTTCATCCCACTATATGGTATGACCAGATAGATCTTGCGCGAGGACTGGGGTTTCCGCCAGCGTCGGCAGCAAGGTGAAGTACCGGCCATGTTAATCCACATGCAGGGATTAAGGACATCCGGCGATGTCCGCCAGCGTCGGCAGCTCCGGCCGAAGCATGCTCGGGCCCCGCCTAGGCCGGCGGCGGCTTCCCCCCTCCGATTTGCTCGCGCACCTGAGGCGCTGTTATTCCTGCGCATGCAAGGATGGAAGGGCATGTCCGGCATTGCTTCTTGGGGCCACCGGCGTCGTAGGGACCGGCCGGAACCCCCCCGGCGGTCGCCTGGGCCGGAGCCAGCCATACCCCGCCGGTCGGGGACGTACTAGGCGCGCCCGCCTCACCCCAAACCCTAACGGGCGGCGGGGGTGAAGCGGCGCGTGGGCCAGCGGGCCGGCCCGCCCGACCTGCCGACCCGCACCAGATCTGGACTGGGTCCGGACCCGACGCCCCCCCCCAACCAACCTGTTAAGGCCCTTTAACCCTTATTAGCCCCCTTTTAAATTATTTAAAAACCCATTTTGCAGTTTTAAAAATTGTTTAAACTGTAATTATTTTAATTAACATATTATTAAATTGTTTAATTGACTGTTAGTTAAATTTACGGGTTTTTAATTATAAGGTATTTTGTTAATTATTTAAGACTATTTTAAATTGTTAACATGATTCCCCATTAACATAATTAAGTTAAGAATTTGATTTTTGACTTAATTATTATTGCATAACTTGAAATTTATTATTGTTCAAATTGTTTGAATGAGTGTTTAGATTAACTGAATAGTTTAGTTATCTTGTTTATCAATAATGTTTTGAATATTATTGATAATATTGAAATAAATGTTATTTCGAAACCTTATGGTATTATATTTTATATTTATAAAAATTAATACCAACAGTAATTATGTGATAATTATCTTGATGCATGTGATGTGTTTTATTATTGATAGGATGATTATGGACTTAGTTTTATCATGTGATGATTGATGTGAATGAATGCGATGCATGTTTCATTTGGTATTTTAAAATAGGACCTGCGTGTCGTGCTTTCTCTTAATCTAAGTGTACATTCTATCATCCTCTAAGTATGTACTCCCCTTGATAAGATCAAGGTTTCTTAATATTATTTAAATGTACATTTATGGACCTGCGAGTCCTAAATTCATGTTTAGATATTGAGGATTAAGTTTTGAGGACGAGCTCTTCTAAAGACACCTCTGGAGAAAGGACTCGCAACAAATGGAACCGCTGTTGCTGAATTCGCACTAGGATTTTATTACGGATCATCGTCTGGCTCCGATGATTCCATAATATCTTAAGTAGTCCATGATCATCCTTATTTATTTTTCTGAATATATGTGATATCTATGGAATATGCTGTTAAGTAGATATTTCTATCTAGTATAATGATACTTCAAATCGAAATATTATTAATAGCACGATTTTTATAAATCAATTTAAAAATCCTTTTTCAAAATTTAAGTTGTAAACGTGAGATATTCAGAATAATCCACATAACCTACCATCATTATAGATCTAAGGATAATTCTTATTTCAAATAGATTTGTTGTGCTACTACAAGGTCTATTTGATTTAGAAATTAACCTAGGTCTACGACATGTGATGTCATTAAGATAAATGGACAAATAGTGTAATTTTGATGTGCAACCATAAGTATTGTACTACGAATTCATGTTATCTAAGTAATGATGGATAAACTTAACTGAATTGTTTGATTTGTTGTGCTACCACAAGATCATTCTGATTCAGGAGTTAAATTTGATCGAATATTGCAAATGTTGCAATTGTCAAGAGTTGACTGCCTAAGGGACTTGATGTGATTTGTTGTGCTACCACAAGATCACATGCATGATACCCGAAGGATTCTGATCCTTACTAGGAGATCACCGGAATCTCCCATTCTGTTTATTAGAGGGTCATACAGATCGTCGAAAAATAGTGGGAGTAAAAATCTAGATTAAAAGTCCTAAATATGATTTTAGAACTATCTGCTTATTTCGTTATATTTCCTTGTAGGTCGCTATTGTTAGTTTTAGGTGGCCTACAAGCCAATCTGACTATGTAAATCTCGTTCATTTATTAATATAATGGCATAATATTCATTATGTGTAAATTGCATTAATTCTCGTTTCATAATAAAGTCCGTGAATATGTGCTATAGTGATCAGATTATGATGAGATCATACTAATGAGACTGATCACTTAAACACACATATTCTTAATTGTTCCTAGTCGGAGGATATCCGAGAAGGACATCGGATATCCGGTTAGACTAGTATAGATTACTCCTGCTCATATGATGAGGGTGACTGATCTTATAAGTCACTTGTGTGGAGACACTAAGGCGAATCTGTAGGTGCTCATTGGAGAATGAGTTCACTGAACTGATCCGACTGAATCGCTGGATGGTATTGTACCTCACTGTCAACCAGCTTGATTCTATTGTCGCAGTTGCGTGGATGGTCCTCGGACCTGAGACACCAAGGACACCTTGTCGGTGGACTTCTGTGCTTTGACCTTGGTTTATGAATCTCTAGCCACGGGATTCTAAAATGCCAAGTGTAGACACCGATTTTGGACCACTCTTTTGGTCATGAACCCAATCCATCATTAGCCCTTCATCACCAAAATCCCCTCATTTCAGCCATCTCAGCCCACTACCAGCTAGGCCCATTAATCAAATCCCGACTCTAGCCACCTTTTTCGTGGAAGGCCAGCCAGTCCGCCTTCCAACCCCTTCGAAGGCCACCCCTCGCCTTCCACCACCTTCGAAGGCCAGCCACCTTGCCTTCCACCCTTTTGGCCACCCTTTTTCACCTTTTCATAGAAGGCCAGCCCCCTTGCCTTCCACCGCCTTCGAAGGCCACCCCCCGCCTTCTACCTCCTTCGAAGGCCAGCCACCTTGCCTTCCACCCTTTTGGCCACCCTTTTTCACCTTTTCGTGGAAGGCCAGCCCCCTTGCCTTCCACCACCTTCGAAGGCCACCCCCCGCCTTCTATCCCCTTCGAAGGCCAGCTACCTCGCCTTCCACCGTTTTAGCAGCCTTTTTCACTTTTCACCACCTTTTCGTGGAAGGCCAACCCCCTTGCCTTCCACCTCCTTCGAAAGCCACCCCTTGCCTTCCGCCTCCTTCGAAGGCCACCCCTCGCCTTCCACTCCCTTCGAAGGCCAGCCGGGCCGCCTTCCACCACGAGAATGGAAGGCATGTCACCTGGCCGTCCACTCCTTAACCACCCCCTTGACTCCGTCTTCCCCACGATCTCCTCTACTCTCCGCCCTCGTTCCCCACTACTCCGACCACTCCCCACTCCGGCGACTGCCGCGACCACTACCTCCAACCCTTGACCACTCCCTATTGGTTGAAGGGTGATTTACGGGGATTTAGACCCCTGTTTTCTCCCCTTTTTTCCTTCGCCTATTTAAACCCCCCACATCCTCTCGAGCAGGGAGGTTAAGGATTTTTCTGGCGTGAAGGAGGGGCTTCTTGGAGGGAAGACTCAGAGGAGGTTGGCAAGCGGTCAGGAGGAGTCTCAGAGGAATCCTTCGCATCCCAAATGGGCTTGTTTTCTTAACCCTCTTCTCTTTTCTCTTCTTTCACTTTCAACACCTCATTTCACTTTTCACACACGAGCACTTATCTGCATGCATGCATCCTAGAATGACTTAGCAATCCCTATTTACCCCCAGAGGTTTCAAACAAAAACGGGAGGTGGGTGGCCATAACATATGGTCACCTTCCCTCCCAAACACCCATCCGGTGCGTCTCCCTCCAATTCTAGTTAGTTTTTTATATTTTTATGGATATATTCTACATACCACAGTTCTAATCGGGTTATTATCTTTTCTTTGCTTTGTCTTTTACTTTCAGGAATCCTTACCACATTCACGCGTGCAGAGTACCGGGCTCTCCTCCTCTGGCCGGCCGGAGGAAGAGAAGGCGAAACCACCATCTTCCGCTCCCACAGAACGCGATCACATCCTCACCATCCTGCGGAGCACAGGGACCGTAAGGTAATGCTCCTGGCGATCACACTTTAAATTCTAACCCCCTTTAAATCGCCACAGTGCTAAGACGAACGGAGACCCTCGCCCGAAGCCCGCAGCCGCGGCGGGGGACGTTCCGGGCGCCTACAGCCCTTTGGCGATCACGGTGGGACCCCTATAGCCCACTGCACGCGTTGCAGTGAAAAGGAAAAGAAGGTAAGGATCCCGGTCGGCCATTGACCCCTGGACGGCCAGCCCCTGGCCGTCCGACCCACTGGACGGCCATCAGCTGGCCGTCGACCTTCCACTGGACGGCCAGCACCTAGCCGTCCGACCCACTGGACGGCCAGCAGCTGGCTGTCGACCTCCCATTGGACGGCCAGCACCTAGCCGTCCGACCCACTGGACGGCCAGCCCCTGGCCGTCCGACCCATTGGACGGCCAGCCCCTGGCCGTTGACATCCCCTTGGACGGCCAGCACCTGGCCGTCCGACTCCTTGGACGGCCAGCCCTTAGCCGTCGACCTCTTGTTGGTTCTTTGTCCTTTTCTGCTTGTTGTTGCTGTACGCTGTTCTGCTCCATGTTTTGTTGATTTGTTATGACCTGCTGCTTGTTAACTTTCTGGGCTTTTTTTGGGGTGTTCTCCGCGGGGGTTTTAAGGAAGAGCCGGCATCACACTTTTAGTCACCTCTCCCGCAGGATCTGACTCTCCACCTGAGGATTCCCACTCGGGTGCGACTAGTCTTATTCTGTTGGGAACCTCCGTCAGTCTCCGCGAGCCAGGGATTCCCACTTGGCCGCCGAGCAGGTTGTACCTGAAACCACCCTGTAGGAACCTTGGGTTTATGTGAGAAATTAGAGAATTGTTTCAAAATCTAAAGACACTTAATTGGACTTTAGTGGAACAAGCTTTGAAAAAAGTGAAGGGTCGTTAAAGGTTTGAACTTGATTTGTTAGAAACCAACACTCATAATACACAGTTAACCTTCTAAGTGAAATATAAAATCTCTTAGGATTTGTATTTCATAACGAACCAAATGTATGTTAACACTGTGTATGATGACATGGACCAGTTCGGCAACAATGTTACACATAACCCTCTGTTTGAGATTGAAGAGGATCCACAACCAACATTTGTGGGCATGTTTCAAACACATGGAGAGGAATTTAGGAGAAGTTGCTTGGATGAATCTTCTTCTTCAGAAAGTGACCTTATAATGTCCAACAGAACCCTCCGAAACCCAAGTGAGGATCCGGAACTTACTGCCGTGTTATCACGGTACACCCCTGATCAACTCATCCGGTTGGCCTCTGGTGGCAAAACTCAAGATGCCACTCCTCGGGGAACTCACTTCCAAGGATCTCCCAATAGAGCTCAGACTCGCATCAATCAGCCAACTCTTACCCCAGTTGCTCCACCCGTCATGCCAATTCCAGTCTCTCCAACTACACCTCCTCCTGAGCAGAAAGAATTCATTTACAAAAGTGAGGTTGAAACCTGTGTGCGTAAGTTCATGGCCGAGAAACTTACCCTGAAACAACCGCACTCTCTCTCGGGCTATTGTAAGCTCCCTCCGGCCTACTTTCCGCCAGGATTCAAAGCTCCCAAATACAGGAAATATGATGGCACCTCTGACCCTCATGATCACCTGTCAAGTTTCCTCATGGATTCCCATCAATGGCTCTACGACAGAGTCCTCCTTGTCCATCTGTTCCAGAAATCCTTAGAAGGTGAGGCCTTAAGATGGTTTTCTTCCTTGCCCGCCACAGACCTAATCAATTTTGATATGGTCTCCGAAAAATTCATCACTCAGTTTAGTTATATGACAACCATGCCTCCCACCTTGTTTGATCTTGTGATGGAGAAGATGAAGCCTGAAGAGGAGTTCACGTATTTTGCCAACAGGTGGAGGGAAATGGCCTCTAGGGCAGAAGTGGAAATCCCCGAATCTCAAGCTATCACCATGTTGGTCAACAACGCTACCCCGCAGCTTCGGTCTATCCTCATGCTGAGCGAATTTCACACATTCGCACAACTTTATAATCGAGCTCGGGTAGTTCAATCTCAGATCTGGAGTTCCACTTTGCCATCCTTTTTTGAAAATCAGAATAGAAGTAAGAGGATTCCACCAATAGAGGGAGTGACAATCAATGAACATGTGAGTGCCTTGGGGCAGCCCGTTAGGTCACCCAGTCCTATGTCCAGATCAGACAACCAATCCAATCAGAAACCATATTCAGCAGTTCCCCCTTTCTCCAGTGCCAAGATCAATTGGGGGCACATGAAAGAGGCTGCTGAAACCTTGGAAGTCAAGGGCCCTCCGCCCTCTTATCAGGTGGCCCAAGATCCATCTAGCTCTCTAGAAAGGGTGAGCACCCTTGTCAAAAATTTGGAACCAAATGTCGATCATAGAGGACAATACTGGGAGTATGAAGAGGTTGGGATATGGCGTGAGTGCCCTACTAAGACGACCAAACCTAGAGAGCCGTTGCAAGGAGTCTCCACTATCATCCAAGACAAACCTTTGGTCTTGATACGACCTAGGGAACAACCAACAGCCATCAACCCAGTCACTCTGGTCCAAGTTCCCTCAGTTTCAATCAGAGAACCTCCTCTCTCCATCTTGTGTCCAACACCAAAGCCAAGTCCAGTAACCCAATTCTGCCTAATAAATTCACCACCAATTCAACCACTAAAGTCAGATCAGGCAGTGGACCCCAGTCCAATTGGTGTTACACTGAGAAATCGCATCATTCCCCCAACAAGTCAACCCTTGGACTCTCAAGAGGATTCAGATTTGTCTAAAAGGATTATTCAATCCAGATATGACATCCTACAACATCTAGGGAGAACTCCCACCAAGAAGCCAGTCCTAGAGTTGATTAGGAGATCTCCTACACAAAGGGAGACATTGTTCAAGTTCCTCCAGCAAATTACACTCAATGAAGATCTTCCTATCAGGGGGGTCACCAATGCCATTCTCTCAGTCACCCAGACACCTACAATATCCTTCACAGATAAGAATCTAGCTCCCCCTGAATGCCATTCTCTTCCCTCATGCTTGACTCCAACACTCAAGGGTCACTCATTGGGCTCCATCCTGTTGGATACTGGGGCATCAATCAATGTCTGTCCGCTCAAGACCCCCAAGAAAGTAGGGATCGACCCAGAAAAGGTTGAGTCTACTTCCATGATGGTCTCAAATGGGAAACTGGAAATTGGGCCAGTGGCCATGATCTTTGAATTCTACATCCTTAATGCCAAGCCCATATACAACGCCATTCTGGGAAGGCCTTGGATGGACCAGACCCTGGGAGTGCCCTCCACTAATCACCAGCACTATAAATTCCCATACAAGGGGAAGATTGTCAAAATGAAGGGTACCCTCTATCTTGAGCCTTTGGATTTAGTCTCGACTGAACAAATTCCATCCATGATCACTCCTGGAAAAGGGGCAAATCTCATCCTTTCATCGGTTGACTCTCGGCTCAAGTCCCAGCCAAGCATAGATTGGCAGCTTATTGACAAAATGGGGTATAGTTCGGGATCTGGGTTAGGCAATGAAAAGCAGGGAATTCAAGAACCTAGTGGAGGATTCAAATTGGGTTACATACTAACCAAACCAACTGAAGGATCAGGAAAATGGAGTCTCTTGGATCACTTTGTGAAGGAAAGCCAAGAGGTACTCAAGATACACTATCTTGAGGATGAGTTGAAGGAAACAAGCAATGAGGTTCATAGAGAAGATGCAGAAGATTTCTCCACACAGCTGTTGTTCTATGAACCAACCACTCGACGAGAAGGAGCCTCCTTAGTGAGGGATGAACAGGTATCTACCGCCCTCATTCCCTTGCTATTTCACACACCTGCCCTTCTCAGGCTTTTATCACCGGTCGTAGCACACTCCTGGGGCAATTCTGCCATCATTGGGTCTGTGTCTCAAGGACCCACCTTTGCAACATGTCTGACTCACCCTCTGAGTCTTGTGCATAATCGCTTGGGGATTGGATAGCTTCCTCTTTATCCACAAGTTGTAGAGGTAGGTAAGTTCTTTCATTTCTAGTTAGCAAATAAGTGTAAATATTTGAAAATTGTTGAAAAGCTTTCCTTTGGATAGGAGTCTATTTGAAGAAGTTTTACCCTCAAAATACAAAAAATCAATAATTTCAAAATCTCCCAAAAAAATCGAACATCCAAAAAGCATCAAAAATATTTGTAAATATGTACATACTTTAATGAAAATGACAAAAAAATCAGAAAAGACACAAAATCCAATTGTCTGGTGACTGCCACGTTACCCCCTGTCTAGGTCTAGTTGCATGATAGGTTGGGTTGACATTAGGATTCGGCTAAGATTTTGGTCCACCAGAAGCTTGGACGTGTCTACTTTACTTTCATACGGATCCCTATGCTCATCATGAGATGCACACACCTGCACGTTTTTCAAAGAGAACCTGTTTAAAATGAGTTCCAAGTCTTTAGTGCACTGTCAAATGCAACCTTTGCTCTTCGTCTCTCGACCGATTAGGACAGTTGACGCCCTTAAACGGTCGAGCTCAGCAAATTGCGGTTCCTCAACAACCCGATAGATGTAACCCCTCAAAAAAAAAAAAAAAAAAAAAAAAAAAAAAAAAAAAAAAAAAAGGACCCAGAAATGAAATGTAAAGGACCAGAGCACGTGAAGAGGGCAGTGTCCCCGCAGGCGGAATACCAAATAACCCCAAAAATGTCAAATACAAAAAAAAAAGAAAAAAGGGGTTCAAGCAATCATGAAAAAAGCCTGGTCGTGACCGTGCCTGGCCATGAAATTTACCAAAGGCCTGAAAAGTCAAAATAGGGGCATTTAAGAGGTCAAAAGGGGTCCGTTTTGTCACAGCTCCCCCTTTTAACAGTTTTGTCGATCCTCCTGTGAAGTTTGTCTCCACAATTTCTTCATTTTTTCTCCCCCAAGGTTCAGCACGAGATAGCTATCTAAAGACTGAACATCGTTTCAAAATGGTTCGTTTTCAAAAATCGTCACATGCTCACATGATCACAGGAGTCCAAAATGGGTGAAGAGTAATGTCGATGTTTCTGGTGAACTAATTTCTTAACCATAATCTCAATGTGTACTCTTACAACTTCGGGCTTAGGTCAATGCATGCGCGTCACCAATCGGTGCGACGGCGTCTGATTCCGGGTCAACGTCGCGCGGTTGACCGTTAGGGTTCCAAGGTGTTCCATCATAGACCTTCTAGATTGTGAGGAAAGAGACCCGGGTCGGGCAAATCATTTACCTCGAAAACTTTTTGGGCAAACTTGGTGGTCGGAAGCAGCTGGGAGCCTAAGCATGGCATGACGGTATTGTCATCAGTATAAGTCTTAGCTGGTCAAGGTTAGTTCGAGGAGTCTAGAGGCCCAAATCAATCTAGATGTGAGCTTAGGATACCTGGGAAGTTGAGTGTGCATTTCCCTTTCATCATTCAACCAGCCTAAGTCTGGGCAGTCACCAGGTGGTCGAACAAAAAAATATGTTTTCATTCATCACACACCTCATTTGTTAATATTCACCAGCATTTGCATATTTATTTGCCACATTAATATCCTCCCTGTTGTCTGGTTAGTTGAACACGGCCCCTTGACCCTAAGCGAAGGCTAGGGAAAAAGTAGTTGCTCTTTTGGGCAAGGGGCCGAAAACAGATACTACTAACTATTTCCCCTTCATTTTGTGCATATAGGAAAAGGATTCTGTCCAAAAGGTGGATGCTTTTGCTGTCGAGTCGAAGCCGAAAGCAGCCGGATTGGCATTCTACTTTGAGAATGGCCATATCTTCCGCGCTGGCTTCGACTCGACAGGGACCTTTATCCCTCGTTTCCTTGCAGCTCGACATTAAGATATTGTGGATCATTGATTATTTACATTTACTGATGTGCATTCTTGCAGCTGCAGGGAATCCGAAGCAAGTAGGATTGAAGACACAGGAGGCTAATAACTTCGGGCGTATAGACTCTGAGTTCCTCTTTAAACAAAACAATGAGGAGTCTATATTCTCCAAGTTATTCGATTGGCCAATAAATCCCTCCTGTTTGCATTAGGAATTGCATTAGGAATTTATTTTAATTTTAAACCAACATGCATTTGCATAAGCATTCATCCTCGCCCTAGGGGCAATGACCATAATTTCATCACTTTGCTTAACCCATCGCTGATCTGTGATTCTGGCAGTTGTTCGTATGTTAACTCTTCGAATTGCAAGACCTCTTCCTCTTTTCAGCACGTATGCTTGAGATCCTCTCACTTGGCGATCCCATGATGCGCCAGGCCACCGTGCGCCCGTTGTGTTGAGAGCTCTTCAAGTCACACTCCTACACCTTTCATGCTCGAGATCCCTTGGACCAGATCGCTATATTCTGGTACACCAAGGCCTTGCGGTTCCAGCACCCGGGGGTCCCACGGACTGTGATTCTCTAGTACTGAACTCTGTTCCTTTTCTTAAACCACTCTTGCAACTCAAATAGCTAGCCTTCATGCATTTTCCGCATTCGCATATCATCCCTGGGGATAGCTCACTCCTTTTCGGGTTGTCCAAAATCAGTCTTGATTTTCGGAACACCTATTTATCATTCCGTTCCACTGCACTGCAAAATAGGTGTCCCGGAGGGGCATTTGTAGACACCGATTTTGGACCACCCTTTTGGTCATGAACCCAATCCATCATTAGCCCTTCATCACCAAAATCCCCTCATTTCAGCCATCTCAGCCCACAACCAGCTAGGCCCATTAACCAAATCCCGACTCTAGCCACCTTTTTCGTGGAAGGCCAGCCAGTCCACCTTCCAACCCCTTCGAAGGCCACCCCTCGCCTTCCACCACCTTCGAAGGCCACCCCTTGCCTTCCACCACCTTCGAAGGCCAGCCACCTTGCCTTCCACCACCTTCGAAGGCCAGCCACCTTGCCTTCCACCCTTTTGGCCACCCTTTTTCACCTTTTCATGGAAGGCCAGCCCCCTTGCCTTCCACCGCCTTCGAAGGCCACCCCCCGCCTTCTACCTCCTTCGAAGGCCAGCCACCTTGCCTTCCACCCTTTTGGCCACCCTTTTTCACCTTTTCGTGGAAGGCCAGCCCCCTTGCCTTCCACCACCTTCGAAGGCCACCCCCCGCCTTCTACCCCCTTCGAAGGCCATCTACCTCGCCTTACACCGTTTTAGCAGCCTTTTTCACTTTTCACCACCTTTTCGTGGAAGGCCAACCCCCTTGCCTTCCACCTCCTTCGAAGGCCACCCCTTGCCTTCCGCCTCCTTCGAAGGCCACCCCTTGCCTTCCACTCCCTTCGAAGGCCAGCCGGGCCGCCTTCCACCACGAGAATGGAAGGCATGTCACCTGGCCGTCCACTCCTTAACCACCCCCTTGACTCCGTCTTCCCCACGATCTCCTCCACTCTCCGCCCTCGTTCCCCACTACTCCGACCACTCCCCACTCCGGCGACTGCCGCGACCACTACCTCCAACCCTTGACCACTCCCTATTGGTTGAAGGGTGATTTACGGGGATTTAGACCCCTGTTTTCTCCCCTTTTTTCCTTCGCCTATTTAAACCCCCTACATCCTCTCGAGCAGGGAGGTTAAGGATTTTTCTGGCGTGAAGGAGGGGCTTCTTGGAGTGAAGACTCAGAGGAGGTTGGCAAGCGGTCAGGAGGAGTCTCAGAAGAATCCTTCGCATCCCAAATGGGCTTGTTTTCTTAACCCTCTTCTCTTTTCTCTTCTTTCACTTTCAACACCTCATTTCACTTTTCACACACGAGCACTTATCTGCATGCATGCATCCTAGAATGACTTAGCAATCCCTATTTACCCCCAGAGGTTTCAAACAAAAACGGGAGGTGGGTGGCCATAACATATGGTCACCTTCCCTCCCAAACACCCATCCGGTGCGTCTCCCTCCAATTCTAGTTAGTTTTTTATATTTTTATGGATATATTCTACATACCATAGTTCTAATCGGGTTATTATCTTTTCTTTGCTTTGTCTTTTACTTTCAGGAATCCTTACCACATTCACGCGTGCAGAGTACCGGGCTCTCCTCCTCTGGCCGGCCGGAGGAAGAGAAGGCGAAACCACCATCTTCCGCTCCCACAGAACGCGATCACATCCTCACCATCCTGCGGAGCACAGGGACCGTAAGGTAATGCTCCTGGCGATCACACTTTAAATTCTAACCCCCTTTAAATCGCCACAGTGCTAAGACGAACGGATAGGAACCCTCACCCGCAGCCGCGGCGGGGGACGTTCCGGGCGCCTACACCAAGGATTGGGTACAGCGGAATACCGTTGAAGGGAATTGTGTGTCAATAAGGAATCATTCGCTCTCGGTACTTAGAAAGAGAATGCTCTAGGAAGGATGCGCGGAAGTCCCTGGCTAGGGCGGACGATAATATCGGGAAAGGAGTTTTCCGATATTTATCAGCGGCATCCAATCCAAGTGAGTCGACCGGTTAGGGTTTGACAGCACGCCATACCCTGGGTTGACTCGAGAGTATTGTACGAATGAAGGATTATATCTACGCGGTAACTGTCGGCGGAAAGGTTCCAAGAGTAGGTTACTTAACTCCAATACCTTCCGGATTCACGCGGTGTTGCTTGGCACCCAACGTGATTGGAGGCCCGGTCGAATTCGATGTGCGAGATCAATTCGATTGATTAATTAATTAATAAAGGGTTATTAATTGATTAATAAAACGAGTGAGGAGTCACTGGGCTTGTTGGGCCATTAACTGGACTGGTAATTGGGCCTAGAGGGTCACACGCAAATGATTCTCAAGGCGATGGATAAATAAGTGGGTTTTATATAAACCGGGGGTTTTTATGAAAAACTGCACGGTTAGTATAAAACAGAGCGAACGGGCTGAGCAGGCCAAGCTGCTGCTAACCCTAGCCGCCCCCCTTCTTTTTCTCTCTCTCTGGCGTCCAGACAGATCTAGATCTGCTTCGCCGCTTCTCCGAATCCCATTCGACGGGATATTGTCTGCGCGTTACGGCGATCGTTGCGGCGACCGACGGAGGTTTCGTGGGCTGCGAAGAACGAGGAACGTGAGGATATCCGTCGCGAGGAGGATTGTGTGGACTTCGCTAGAGGCCGGGCACTTGCGCGGTTTGTGGTGTCGCACCGACGGAACAGAACGGTTGCGGATACGAATCCGCACACGGTGAGAACCGATAATCCGATTATCGTGATTTTAGTTTTTCGAAATGGGAACGGATCTCCGTTTTTATTTTATTTTCCTCTGCGCGTGAGATTCGGAGAAACCCAACAGTGGTATCAAAGCCAGGTTCCACTGTTTCTGGTCCCATTTCGATCTCCTAAATTAATTTTTTCATGAGTTATTCCATACTTTAACTTCGATTAATTGTTGGATCTGTGTTCATGTGATGAACACGGTTAATTTGAATAATATTCTACAATTTTCGAAATTAATTTTGGGGTTTTCGGAGTTCTTAATGAGCTGATAAATCGGGGCTTTTCGGCGGCTTCGTACATGCCTCCCAAGCGTTGGGATGGCGGGCCACATCTCCGGATCTCTTGGTGATAGTCACCACTGCCCACAGGGCATGATAGCTGGCGGCAGGGTGGCCTTGATGAGCTGCAGAAATCGAGCCCAAAATTCGGTTTTGGATACCCTGAATGTAACGACCCGCCATCCTATGACCGGGGACCCGGTCACTAAATGGATGTCGGCCCATTAACTGCGGGTTCCCACCCGGATCTCACACAACACGTCTGGAGGAGTATGTGCTAAGCAAGACTAAATATGACAATCTCACGGACTACAAGGTAAGCAAGTGCGCAGGAAGGAGAATAATAATGTCCGTATACAGTCCAACAATAATTACATGTCCAACAATTAAATAAGTACAGGCAGAAGGAAGTACAACAACATCGGGGCATACCCCGGAACTAAAACAGCTGCTGGTCCGCACACCGAGAAGACACCACGCTACCGCGCGCCTCGAGGTCCACACCTGAAAACCGCAGGGAGTGAGCCACACCAGAAATGGCTCAGTAGGGATCATCCGATCCCCTGCCTCCCACTCACACACCCACAAGAGCAACAACAGGGATATATGGCAATTTAAGTAAAGCAGTAAACACAGCACCCAACTCTGATATAAAACGTACGGTAAGCAGTGTAACAAGAACCATTCTAAGTAACCCGAAGAACCCAACACAGAGTCACGACTCACAGTCAAAGTCCACGAAGCGACTAAACCACACTGTCGACCGAAGTCGAACGTCGCCTCCCAACACTACCACCACTGCTCACGCCTGTCCACCCCTACAGCGTTCCGGGGCACTGTAGGGTGAGGCAGCGAGCTAAACTAGGACTAGCTGGACTCAGTGTACCGCCACTGCCAGCTACGTGTGCACACAAGCAGTCTAGACTACTGTCCTACCACCGGATTGCCTCCACGCTAGGCCTCAGCGCTTCAGGAGGGCCCTGGGGACCGGCGAACCCCCGTCAAGCCGAAGCTACAGGAACTACCCACAAACCCAACTCTCCCGGGCTGCGTCAGGCCAAGGGCTATAGGTACCACTCGTAACCTTGATCAAAGGTCACATCAGGCCCACTGGCTAAAGGGTAAACCAACTCCCACCAGAAACACCACTAGCTCCACAGCGAGAAACACGCCGGAAGCTGTCACGACAACCAAGGAAAACCCCGACCCGCTGAGACCAAACAGCAACCCCTCGGATAGCACACCAGCTACTCCGGCCCGACGGGCTCAAGGTGGTTCTGCTTGTCTCAGCCAAGGGTAAAACACAACAAGCACCCCTCCTCACAGACACCATGGCCCTTCTCCCATCAGCCCATGGTGACAAACGTAAACCACAGTTAACCCGATCCACATTCGCATAACACAACCACACATATATAACATGACTCCATTCACACAGTAAACCTCAGTCTCAGTATATAGTTAAAGCAAACACACACACACAGGTGATGTAATTCCACTCACACATAAGTCCTCGATCACAGTGTACCACATAAAACATACCTCAGAACTTTTACAGTGAAACACAAGTTAAAAACCAACAATATAACACTTCTGGCTTGAATCGCGTCGACCGAGGTCGACGCCATTCAAGCCCCTCAGACAGGTTCAGTTAAACGTCAGATTATTGCTTAAAACGTGTCCACCGTTGAAGTCGCCTTTTAAAATGCGTCTGGGTGTCCTGACGCCATTCAACCCAGAAATCCAGATTTGCAGAACCCTTAAACGGGGGCATTTCTTGCCTAAATGGCGTCATGATGGCCCGACGTCTTTCTGAAAGGCGTCGTCCATCCATGACGTCATTTAGCACAGAACCCCTAACTCAGGAAACCTCACACAGGAAGGTTTCTGCGCTAAAACGTGTCGTGCTGACCGGACGTCTTTCGGAAAAGCGTCGACCCAGCCCGACGCCATTTAGCGCCAGAAGCCAGGTTTCCTGGTTCGACCCGAGGGCTTCACCCTTGAACCCCGGGCACCCCGAAAATCCCAAAATCAAAGGGGGAAGGAGAGAAGCTCGACCACACAACCATGCTTACGAAAACACGATCATAGACACCGTCATCCCCACATGGAATCCCCCCCTAAGCATGCTCAATCTATCCCCCAAACACCACGTCACGTCGAGAATCATACAAACATCACATGCAAGGTCCGTCCCCCTACCGGTTCTTGAACTCCTCCAAGCTCCTCGCCGCCGACCCGTCTCGCCCCACGCCGCCGCCGGTATCCTCGAGGACGCCGCCACTCCGCCGGGACGTCGGCCGCCGTCCGGAGAAGGGAACGCCGCGAGGAAGGTGGTGGAGGTAGATGTGAGAGGTAGGGAAGCTACGGAGTAGTTGGAAGAGGAAGAAGAGGAAGGGAAGGGAGGAAGGAGGGCGGAGGGGGCGGAGAGGGCGAAGAGAGAGAGTGGAGAGGCGAAAGTGAGGGAAAGAAGGGGAGGCTTGCGGGGTCAATCTGGAACGAGGTAAAGCGCGTCGATCGAGGCAGACGCCATTCAGTCTGACAGGACGGCCGTACCGACACCGGTCTGAAACGCGTCGCCCACCACGGACGCCGTTCAGACGACAAGACAGGCCGTACTGACAACGCTCTGGCGTCGCACCCTGACACCGCAGGTGTCGCAGTCTGAAATGCGTCGACCAAGCTGGACGCCGTTCAGACAAATCTGACAGGGGCCGTACTCTCGCGGCCCGAAACCCGCCCACGTGGCGCACACGCGGCACAACAACTAGCATGCCTAAATGGCGACCACACACCCTGACGCTTTTTGAAAGGCGTCGAGCACTGTTGACGCCATTCAACCAGAAATCTCAAGACCCCTCCAGGGTCCAAACCAGGGGATCCGGCCCGAACCCGACCCAAATACAGAACCCGAAATCTCAGTCATTACAATCTCCCCCCCTTAAAAGAATTTCGTCCTCGAAATTTGCAACCGCTCAATGCTCAACTCGGCTAACCATCACACGCCGAAACACACCGATCACAACAATCAATCTCACCAATCACACCCACAAGGCTCCACATAATTAGCCAATCACATCACATCAAGCTAACCAAGATTCTCAATTCTGACAAAAGCTGATAGATCAAAATATCCACACATTAGCAAGGCCCAAATCACGAAACCGATTCCTCTACCAAAACCCAAATACATACAAGAGCCACAACAGTTTACAACCATTCTAAACAAGACAAGATAAAAGTGCTCATCTAGCACAACCTCTCGAATATCCACAAAGAGACGTGACTCCAATCACGCCTCGAACACCTACTCGCCGCTCGGTCCCTGACCTGCCTGGTTCTTCTGGGGACAATTCCTCGCGAGATGTCCCTTCCTACCACAGGCAAAACAACTACCAGTGATCAAGGGACATATCCTGTTGCCATGAAACCTGCCACAACGGGGACAACGATCCGCAGTGTCCCGCCTCGCCTCCTGCTGCCAGCCGTCCTCTGTCTCCATCTGCTGAACCGAACCATCCTCTTCCTCATAAGGTGCCTCCTGCAACTCGATCTCGAACGAACTCGAACCGCCTGCCGAGAAGGCCGCTGATCTATCCCTGCTATGCTGCTTCTCCTGTACTGAATGCTCCGATTCCTTTGCCGAGTGTTGAGACTGCATCTCCACCGCTGCCGCGCACCGAACCGCTGATGCCAAATCCCTACAACAATGGGCCGCTACCAACTCTCTCAGATCATGCCGAAGTCCATCTACAAATTTCTCTGTCCTCAGATCCTCACGCTCAGATATGTGAGGAGCAAATCTTCCCAGAGCTACAAATTTCATCTGATAGTCTAGAACTGTCATATCCCCCTGCACCAATTCCATAAACTCCCTTTCCTTGGCCCTGCGGACATGCCTCGGAAGGTACTGCCCACTAAACTCTCTCACAAAGTCTTCCCAAGGAATCTCTCTCAAAGATCTATCTGGAAACAACAACCCCTTGGTGGTAACCCACCAATCGTACGCATCGCCCTTCAGCAAGTAGGTTGCCAACAAGGTCTTGTCACTCTCAGCACATTCTAGAACATCAAACACCTTCTCCACTTCCTTAATCCACTGAGCTGCCGTATCTGGAACAGGTTGACCCGTGAAAGAAGGGGGCTTCAACTTCAAGAACCGCTCCACCACCGTGGATTGGCCACCTCGGGAACTGGACCCTTCAGTTCCATCCCTCTGCTGATATCTAGCCATAGCCCCAATCATGGCTTCCATGAAACGATCCACATCATGACCTTCTGCCCTCGAATCACCACCACCTGCTCTCGCACCCCGAGCCACCGGAGCTCTCCGCTTCGGCGCCATCGCTGCTCCACAACACACAAATCGAACCAAAACACGTCAAAACCTATCATTCTACACCAGCAGCCATCGCCTGTACCGACTTGTTCTTATTGTTGGACCATAATATCTAACCCAGTTTATCACATACTCGACCAGACTGGGCTCTGATACCAACTGTAACGACCCGCCATCCTATGACCGGGGACCCGGTCACTAAATGGATGTCGGCCCATTAACTACGGGTTCCCACCCGGATCTCACACAACACGTCTGGAGGAGTATGTGCTAAGCAAGACTAAATATGACAATCTCACGGACTACAAGGTAAGCAAGTGCGCAGGAAGGAGAATAATAATGTCCGTATACAGTCCAACAATAATTACATGTCCAACAATTAAATAAGTACAGGCAGAAGGAAGTACAACAACATCGGGGCATACCCCGGAACTAAAACAGCTGCTGGTCCGCACACCGAGAAGACACCACGCTACCGCGCGCCTCGAGGTCCACACTTGAAAACCGCAGGGAGTGAGCCACACCAGAAATGGCTCAGTAGGGATCATCCGATCCCCTGCCTCCCACTCACACACCCACAAGAGCAACAACAGGGATATATGGCAATTTAAGTAAAGCAGTAAACACAGCACCCAACTCTGATATGAAACGTACGGTAAGCAGTGTAACAAGAACCATTCTAAGTAACCCGAAGAACCCAACACAGAGTCACGACTCACAGTCAAAGTCCACGAAGCGACTAAACCACACTGTCGACCGAAGTCGAACGTTGCCTCCCAACACTACCACCACTGCTCACGCCTGTCCACCCCTACAGCGTTCCGGGGCACTGTAGGGTAAGGCAGCGAGCTAAACTAGGACTAGCTGGACTCAGTGTACCGCCACTGCCAACTACGTGTGCACACAAGCAGTCTAGACTACTGTCCTACCACCGGATTGCCTCCACGCTAGGCCTCAGCGCTTCAGGAGGGACCTGGGGACCGGCGAACCCCCGTCAAGCCGAAGCTACAGGAACTACCCACAAACCCAACTCTCCCGGGCTACGTCAGGCCAAGGGCTATAGGTACCACTCGTAACCTTGATCAAAGGTCACATCAGGCCCACTGGCTAAAGGGTAAACCAACTCCCACCAGAAACACCACCAGCTCCACAGCGAGAAACACGCCGGAAGCTGTCACGACAACCAAGGAAAACCCCGACCCGCTGAGACCAAACATCAACCCCTCGGATAGCACACCAGCTACTCCGGCCCGACGGGCTCAAGGTGGTTCTGCTTGTCTCAGCCAAGGGTAAAACACAACAAGCACCCCTCCTCACAGACACCATGGCCCTTCTCCCATCAGCCCATGGTGACAAACGTAAACCACAGTTAACCCGATCCACATTCGCATAACACAACCACACATATAACATGACTCCATTCACACAGTAAACCTCAGTCTCAGTATATAGTTAAAGCACACACACACACACAGGTGATGTAATTCCACTCACACATAAGTCCTCGATCACAGTGTACCACATAAAACATACCTCAGAACTTTTACAGTGAAACACAAGTTAAAAACCAGCAATATAACACTTCTGGCTTGAATCGCGTCGACCGAGGTCGACGCCATTCAAGCCCCTCAGACAGGTTCAGTTAAACGTCAGATTATTGCTTAAAACGTGTCCACCGTTGAAGTCGCCTTTTAAAACGCGTCTGGGTGTCCCGACGCCATTCAACCCAGAAATCCAGATTTGCAGAACCCTTAAACGGGGGCATTTCTTGCCTAAATGGCGTCATGATGGCCCGACGTCTTTCTGAAAGGCGTCGTCCATCCATGACGTCATTTAGCACAGAACCCCTAACTCAGGAAACCTCACACAGGAAGGTTTCTGCGCTAAAACGTGTCGTGCTGACCGGACGTCTTTCGGAAAAGCGTCGACCCAGCCCGACGCCATTTAGCGCCAGAAGCCAGGTTTCCTGGTTCGACCCGAGGGCTTCACCCTTGAACCCCGGGCACCCCGAAAATCCCAAAATCAAAGGGGGAAGGAGAGAAGCTCGACCACACAACCATGCTTACGAAAACACGATCATAGACACCGTCATCCCCACATGGAATCCCCCCCTAAGCATGCTCAATCTATCCCCCAAACACCACGTCACGTCGAGAATCATACAAACATCACATGCAAGGTCCGTCCCCCTACCGGTTCTTGAACTCCTCCAAGCTCCTCGCCGCCGACCCGTCTCGCCCCACGCCGCCGCCGGTATCCTCGAGGACGCCGCCACTCCGCCGGGACGTCGGCCGCCGTCCGGAGAAGGGAACGCCGCGAGGAAGGTGGTGGAGGTAGAGGTGAGAGGTAGGGAAGCTATGGAGTAGTTGGAAGAGGAAGAAGAGGAAGGGAAGGGAGGAAGGAGGGCGGAGGGAGCGGAGAGGGCGAAGAGAGAGAGTGGAGAGGCGAAAGTGAGGGAAAGAAGGGGAGGCTTGCGGGGTCAATCTGGAACGAGGTAAAACGCGTCGATCGAGGCAGACGCCATTCAGTTTGACAGGACGGCTGTACCGACACCGGTCTGAAACGCGTCGCCCACCACGGACGCCGTTCAGACGACAAGACAGGCCGTACTGACAACGCTCTGGCGTCGCACCCTGACACCGCAGGTGTCGCAGTCTGAAATGCGTCGACTAAGCTGGACGCCGTTCAGACAAATCTGACAGGGGCCGTACTCTCGCGGCCCGAAACCCGCCCACGTGGCGCACACGCGGCACAACAACTAGCATGCCTAAATGGCGTCCACACACCCTGACGCCTTTTGAAAGGCGTCGAGCACTGTTGACGCCATTCAACCAGAAATCTCAAGACCCCTCCAGGGTCCAAACCAGGGGATCCGGCCCGAACCCGACCCAAATACAGTACCCGAAATCTCAGTCATTACACTGAACATCCCGAAAATCTGATTTTGGGGAGAAAGGAGGGGCTCGGCCTTCCTTGGAATAGATTCGGGCCACCGCCGGCGAGTCCGCCGGCGTCGGAGGCATCGCCGGCAGGGCTGGGCACCGCCGGGGAGGGGCTGCCGCCGGATGTCGCCGCCGTCGGGCAGCACCTGCAACATGGGAATTAGGGTTTACAGGTTATGGGGGCGGCTGGGTTGAAGGAGGCCCAGGGCCGGTCCCGAGCCGGTCCGACCAGCTGGGCCGGGTCGGGCCGGGCCGGGCTGGCTGGGACCTAGCCCTGTGCCAGGGCTCGAGCCAGTCCCCCCTTGGTTCGAACCCTGGCCGAGCCAGGGCTAGGGCCTTTTGGCTGAGCCCATTTGTATAGTTCCCTATTAAACCCCTATTCCCTAATTAAACCCTATTAAACCCCTTTAGCCCATTTAAGAGTTAAAATTTGAATTTCAGTTTTAATATTCAAAAGGAGTTTTGAAATTAATTTTTTGTCTAATTTTATTTAATTGGGCTTATTAATGATTTATGGATCAATTTTGATTAACATTTAGTTGTTAATTAATTAATGTTAATTGTTAGTTTAATAGTTAAACTAATGATTAATCTTAATAATACTAATTTAATAGTTAAATTAGTAATTAATAATTATTAATCTATTAGTTAGATTATTAGTTATTATTTCAATTAATTGTTAATTTATATTTGAGTTAGTTATTAATTTAATTGTTAAATTAATAATTAACTTAAATGACTAATTTAAGTGTTAAATTAGTGGTCTTTAATTATTATTGTTAGTTATTAATTTAAGGGTTAAATTAATGATTAACATTAATCTTCTAATCTAATAGTTAGATTAATAATTATTAATTAATTAAAGTTAATTGTTAATTTAAGTGTTAAGTTTATAATTAACTTTAAATTGACTAATCTAAGAGTTAGATTACTAGTTAATTAATAATTAGAGTTAATTAATAATTTAAGTGTTAAATTATTAATTAACTTTGTTGGATTAATCTAAGAGTTAGATTAGTCTTTAAATAGTCTAATTGTTAGATTATTAATGGGGTTTCAATCTAAGTGTTAGATTATTGGAAGTGTTCTAATTTGCATGGAATAATATGGAATTATTAATTTGGATTGTGTGCACATGTGATGTGTGTTTTTAATGCTTTTAAATTATATTTGATTGCATATTAAATTGATTAAAAGAGTTTTCAAAATTCAAATACCAATTTTGATTGGATCCCAGCTTTCTGAAAGCCAAAACTTATTTATTTTGAAAACTCATTTATTTTAGCAATGTGATACGTTGGATCATGTGTGGGATGTTTATAACACACCGTGGTCATGGATATGCACTTATTTAATTGTTCATGTGATGAATGATGTGTTTGTGTGGATCGTGGATGAATGATGGATGTTTATTAATTGTTAATAAATAGATATCTGCGTATCTCTCCCTCTCTCATTCTCTGATATATTTCTACCTCCCTCTCTCTTGTACTCGCCATAAGGCTCTCTTCTAATTACATGTAATTCTAGAATTAATGTAATATGATCGAGGCAATCGAGGAAGGAGCGAGGACGATCCACAGCTGCAACCAGGAAGGCGAAAAGATGGAGATCTCTTGCCTATGTGTTTGCAGGATATCTAATATAATTGTTGTGTTAGATTGTGTGTGCGTTTGACTGTTGGCTCTAGTCAAACCCACTGTGCTATCCATGACCACACTAATGACATGTATGAGATGTATTGTTTTATTTTGATTATGAATCAAAGCAGGTATAGTATTTACTAAATATATACGATATATTTATAATATCACCTAGGAGAAACCAAGATAAAAGTTATCTAAATACCCTCAGATAAACTCTAAGCCGTAACGCGAGTGGTTAAGAAGTTACCGCGTGGTCTACCATCGTTATAGTCATAGGATTCGAATAACTTTAGACAGGTTTGTTGTGCTATCCACAAGGCCTGTTTAATTGGGAGGAGAAACTATGGTTATGGCATTAGATGCCTATAGATCGGGGTAGAGGAACCATGTTGCTTTGTTGTGCTATCCACAAGGGCTGCATGTAAATCTATACTCGTTACGTAATGATGGTTAGCTTAGACCAGAATTAATGGTTTGTTGTGCTATCTACAAGGCCATTAAATCTCTGGGGACCGAAACTATGATCAGATATTGCAAGGTATTGCAAGTCCCATGAGTTGGGTGCTCTATGATTGTATTACAGTTTGTTGTGCTATCCACAAGGCTGTAGTGCAAGTCATTGAGATTCTGATCCCCAGTAGAAGACTGTCGGCGTCTCCCGTTCTGTATAACTGAGGGTTATACAGTCCGTCGAAAATCAGTGGGAGTTAAACTTGAACAAAAGACAATGTCTTGTTTTAAATTTTAATAATTGAACATCTGCTAAATAGATTTTACTTATCTCCTGTAGAGAATTATGTCGTCGAATAACCCACTCCGCGGCATACTTGATGCCCTTTTGACTTACCTGATCTACTCGGATTGGTACAGATACCTGAAGAATGTCTTCAGATCTGAGAACATTGACTTTGTTCCTAGAGCTGATCCTCCTACTAAATCGGTGTTGGATGCCCCTGAAGCAGAGATGACAGCTAACGATAAAAGATCGAAGGACAAAGACAAAAGAGTAGTAAAGGGTGACTGCTTCTACTGTAAGTAGCATGGTCACTGGAAGAGGAACTGTAAGGAGTTCCTCAACGATAAAGTTCATGGAAAGGTGAAGCTATATGAAGCTTCAGATATCTATATGATAGATATCAACTTGTCAGTTAGATATTCTACATCTTGGGTGTTAGATACCGGATGTGCTTCTCATATATGCCATGATGTGCAGATGCTGACAAGTAAGCGCAAACTGAGACAAGGCGAGGTGGAATTGAGGCTAGGAAACAACAAAAAAGTTGCGGCGATTGCTGTTGGGACAGCAAACCTCAGGCTTCCATTAGGAGACGTCTTACTATAAGAAGATTGTTATTATGTTCCTAGCATAATAAAGAACATCATATCAATATCTTGTTTGGACAAGATAGGATATAGGTTGACTATTGAGAATAGAAGTTGTTCGATTTATTATGGTAATAAATCAATAGCTTCGGCATCGTTTTTTCAACGGTCTATATCTCTTAGATGTTTCTTATTACAATCTTCAAATTGATAATGCTCTTAAGAAGAGCAAGAATTGTGTGAACCAAGCCTATATGTGGCATTGTAGACTTGGGCACATTGGTGAAAGCAGGTTGCAAAAGTTGCACAAGCATGGTTATTTAACAGCATTCGATTATGAATCGTTTGCAACATGTGAATCCTGCCTTATGGGAAAGATGGCAAGATCTCCATTTACTGGACATGGAGAACGTGCCAAAGATATTCTAGAATTAATATAGTCGGATGTATGTGGTCCTATGTCCACTCATGCCAAAGGTGGCTACTCATACTTCATCACATTCACCGATGACTTCTCAAGATTCAGCTATGTGTACTTAATGAAGTACAAGTCGGAAGCATTTGAGAAGTTTAAGGAGTTCAAGAATGAGGTAGAGAAGTAGTTAGGAAAGAGTATTAAAGTTCTTCGATTAGATCGAGGAGGAGAATACTTAGTACTAATTTCACACAATTCTTAAAGGATAATGGTATCCTCTCTCAGCTAACTCCTCCATATACACCACAGATGAATGGTGTAACGACCCGCCACCCTATAATCGGGGATCCGATTACTAAATGGGTACCGAATCATTAACTTGTAACCAAACCAGGATCCGAGTAAGTCTGGGAAATAAATAATCAACTAAGCTAAACATTCACATCGCATTGAATTGAAGGGAAAATGCAGAAATTAAAAGTTATTACAATGCGACTCGATACAGCAAATAATTACATACTCCAACAGAAAAGAAATGATTATACATACAGGCCAGAAATAAAGATAACAACTACAACGGGGCATACCCCGGAACAACAGTCGACGATGCTCAGCACTCAGCCGCACAAACCTCGCTAGGTCTGCCTGGAGTCCTCACCTGAAAGCCGCAGGGGTGAGTCTCAACGAAAAGACTCAGTAGGGATCCTTCGATCCCCACGGCCCACACACACACACACCCACAAGTGAAAAGTACAGCAGGGATATAATAACCATGAAGAGACAATGATTTTCATGCCTACATCTTAATACGAATCACATGCATTCAAAGTATAGCTAACATGCATGATTCCAATCTATCAGGAAACTCGTAATTCGACGTATCCTTAAAACACGTCAACTTCACAACGAGAGTGGGAAAAACAACGACCCGCTGAGACCAAACAGTAACCCCTCGGATAGCACACGGGCCACCTCGGCGGTCACTCCTTCCCTCAGCAAACACCGGTCCGCTGAGACCAAACAGTAACCCCTCGGATAGCACGCTGGCTACTCCGGCCCAACTGGCTCAGGTGGTTACTCCTTCCCTCAGCACGAGTGACACTCCAACGGTACCTCTCCGACACCGGTACAAGCTAGCTAACCCCGGGGTTCACCAGGTGACCCTCTCTACTAGGCATCACCCCGCCACTGCTCCCGTCAGCGCTGTGTCTCTCCGCACCGACACAGGGTGTAGAACGCTACGACTGTCACTCTAGGTCCACCGAAACATAAAACACGGCACGGTGCGATCTGGTCACGGAGGAAGTCCACGGTCGCACGACACACAACGCAGTGCCATCCGGTCACGAAGAGTTCATCAAATCGAGTATACTAACTGTATGCATTAACCGACTATCTAGCAGTGTAAACACATTTTACTGGCATGGATTAATGTAGTTCTGGCTTGAATCGCGTCGCCCTAGGCCGACGCCATTTAAAGTCCTAAACTGGTTCATGAAATACCGGCCTCAGAATCTGGCCTAAAAGGCGTCGACACCAGTGGTCGCCTTTTAAAAGGCATCAACATCCTCAGACGCCGTTCACGCTGAAAAACCAGGAATTTCAGAAAACATTAATCGAGGGATTTCTGCCTTAAAAGGCGTCATGATGGCTCGACGCTATTCCAAAACGCGTCGCCCACCCATGACGTCTTTTAGTCCCAGAATCCTCGAACTGAGTGCCTCAGTCGGGGTGATTTCCTGCCTAAATGGCGTCATGATGGCCCGACGTCCTTCTGAAAGGCGTCGTCCATCCATGACGTCATTTAGCGCCAGAGTACCTGACTCATGAAACCTCGAACAGGGGGATTTCTGCCCTAAAAGGCGTCGTACTTCCCTGACGTCTTTCTGAAAGGCGTCGACTAGGAACGACGCCGTTTAGCGCCAGAAACCTAGTCCCTGGTTCGATCCGAGGGTTCCTCCCTTAACCCCAAATACCCCGAAAAAGCCCCAAAAACAGAGGGGAAAGAGGGCAACCAAAGTATCAAGAATTCTCATCACAGAAACTCTCATTCCCATCAAGGAAAAACCCCCCTAACATGCTCATTCTACCCCAAAACCATCGATCTGTAGCATGCTTTAAATGGGGAAAAACATGTTTTAGAACACAACACTGTGGGAACCGTCACCCTACCGGTTCTTGAACTCCTCCAAGCTCCGTGCCTCCGACCCGCCGCACCGCAGACCGCCGCCGGTACCCTCGGGGACGCCGCCACTCCGCCGGGACGTCGGCCGCCGTCCGGAGAATGGAACGCCGCGAAGGAAGTGGTGGTGGTAGAGGTGAGAGGTAGGGAAGTGTTGGAGTGGAGGGAAGGACGAAGGGTCGATGTCGGAGTCGCCGGAAGGAAGGAGAGAAAGAGAGAAGGAGGAGCAAATGAGAGAAAGAAGGAGGGCTCTCGGGGTTAACCAGAGACTGGTTGAAACGCGTCGAGATGTACGGACGCCTATCAGTCGATGTGACGGCTGCTCTGACAACCCTCTGCAACGCTCTGACAGAGGTCTGAAACGCGTCTTCCATGAAAGACGCCGTTCAGTCGACAAGACTGGCGCCGTACTCTGACAACCCAGAGTCGCAGTCTGAAAGGCGTCGTGACTCACAGACGCCGTTCAGACGATATGTCAGGGCCGTACTCTCGCGACCCAAAGCCAGCCCACGTGGCACAGGCTAAAACGCGTCAGCATAGCTGGACGCCGTTTAAACCGCGTCGAGCGGGCTCGACGCGAATCAATACCGACTCTCAGCCCCACTGGAGTCTGAATTGTAGGGTCCAACCCCGAAAATCGGATCCGAAAGCCTCAGTCCTTACAAATGGTGTATCGGAAAGGAGGAATCGCACCTTGTTGGACATGGTGCGATCCATGATGAGCTTTTCGGGATTACCAGTGTCCCTCTGGGGGTATGCTCTAGAGTCAGCAGCATACCTACTGAACAGAGTACCGAGCAAGTCTATGGCCTCTACTCCATATGAGATATAAAGTCTAGGGTTGTCCCGCTCATGTAAAGAGGCATGATCCAGACAAGCTGGAATCGCGAACTGATAAATGCAAGTTTGTGGGATATCCAAAAGAAACCTTTGGATACTATTTTTACCATCCTGGTGAACAAAAGGTGTTTGTCGCCAGGAAAGCTGTTTTCTTGGAAGAGGAATACCTTCTCCAGGAGAACAGTGGGAGTAAAATAATACTGGAAGATGGTCCAGATCCCCAAACAGCTGCATTATCATCAGATGAGATATCAGTTCCTGAATCTGTTCAGGTACACACACATGAGCCTCGTAGATTTGGTAGAGTACCTAGACTGCCAACGATATGTGGGACATATCGCTGAAGGTGAGTCTAAGGTAGAATATAATGAGGATGATGATCCTAAAACCTACCAGGAGGCCATAGAAGGCCTAGAAGCTGGGAAATGGCAAGAAGCCATGAACTCAGAAATCCAGTCCATGTACACCAACCAAGTTTGGAACTTGGAGGACTTGCTCGAGGGTATTGTACCTATCGGTTGCAAGTGGATCTTTAAGTGAAAGATCGGTGTTGATGGACGGATCGACACTTATAAGGCAAGGTTGGTGGCAAAAGGATATCGTCAAAGGCAAGGAATTGACTATGACGAGACTTTCTCACCAGTTGTCATGATAAAGTCGATTATGAAATCTTTGGATATCGTCTTTGGAGTTCTACTCGCCATTGTTGCACATTTTGATTATGAAATCTGGCAGATAGATGTGAAGATTGCCTTCCTCAATGGTAACCTTGAGGAAGAGGTGTATATGATACAACCAGAAGGTTTCACATCCAAAGAATCTCCAGATAAAGTGTGCAAGCTTCAGAGGTCCATTTATGGACTGAAGCAGACTTCCCGGAGCTGGAACATAAGATTTGACGAGGCTGTCAAGTCTTATGACTTCATTAAGATGAAGATGAGCCTTGTGTGTACAAGAAGACCAGTGGGAGTGCAGTCACTTTTCTAGTTCTTTACGTAGATGACATACTACTCATTGGGAATGATGTAGCTATGATGTTATCAGTAAAGATTTGGCTGTCGAAAAACTTCTCCATGAAGAATTTGGGAGAAACATCCTACGTATTGGGAATACGGATCTATAGAGATAGATCAAAGAGGATGCTTGGAATGACCCAATCCTTGTACATAGATACCATAGTTAAAAGGTTTGGCATGAAAAATTCCAAGAGAGGTCTCATACCGATAAGACATAGAATTAGTCTCTCAAAGGAACAGTCTCCTAAGACTCCTAATGAGAGGGCATTCATGGATAGAATACCCTACGCCTCTGCCATAGGATCGATTATGTTTGCCATGCTATGTACACGGCCTGATGTTGCATTTGCTCTAAGTGTTATGAGCAGATTTTAGGCTGATCCAGGCGAAGAGCACTGGAAGGCAGTGAAATGTATCCTTAAGTACTTGAGAAGAACTAAGGATATGTTTCTTGTCTATAGAGGAGGTGACTTGAAACTGCGAGGCTTTACTGACTCGAGTTTCCAGTCGGATCTAGATGATAGCAAGTCAACATATGGATTCGTGTTTACTTTGAACGGAGGCGCAGTGTGCTGGAAGAGTTCCATGCAAGTAACCACTGTAGATTCGACGACTGAAGCTGAGTACGTCGCTGCAGCTAAAGCCGCCAAGGAAGCAGTGTGGTTGAAGAAATTCATCACCGACCTCGACGTAGTTCCCAGTATCTCTGAACCAGTTCCGCTGTTGTGCGACAACAATGGAGCGATTGCGCAGGCGAAAGAGCCGCGGTCTCATCAGAAATCGAAGCATATTCTGAGGCGCTTTCATCTAATCAGAGAGATCATATCCAAAGGAGATGTAGTAGTGGAAAGAGTTCCATCCGTCGACAATGTAGCAGATCCACTGACAAAGCCGTTGGCTCAAATTGTGTTTGAGCGTCACCTAGAGTCTATAGGCTTATTATATAAAGGTGATCGGCTTTAGTCCAAGTGGGAGATTGTTAGTTTTAGGTGGCTTACAAGCCAATCTGACTATGTAAATCTCGTTCATTTATTAATATAATGGCATAATATTCATTATGTGTAAATCGCATTAATTCTTGTTTTATAATGAAGTCCGTGAATATGTGCTATAGTGATCAGATTATGATGAGATCATACTGATGAGACTGATCACTTAAACACACATATTCTTAATTGTTCTTAGTCGGAGGATATCCGAGAAGGACATCGGATATCCGGTTAGACTAGTACAGATTACTCCTGCTCATATGATGAGGGTGACTGATCTCATAAGTCACTTGTGTGGAGACACTAAGGCGAATCTGTAGGTGCTCATTGGAGAATGAGTTCACTGAACTGATCCGACTGAATCGCTGGATGGTATTGTACCTCACTGTCAACCAGTTTGATTCTATTGTCGCAGTTGCGTGGATGGTCATCGGACCTGAGACACCAAGGACACCTTGTCGGTGGACTTCTGTGCTTTGACCTTGGTTTACAAATCTCTAGCCACTGGATTCTAAAACGCCAAGGATTGGGTACAGCGGAATACCGTCGAAGGGAATTGTGTGTCAATAAGGAATTATTTGCTCTCGGTACTTAGAGGGAGAATGCTCTAGGAAGGATGCGCGGAAGTCCCTGGCCGGGGCGGACGATAATATCGGAAAAGGAGTTTTTCGATATTTATCAGCGGCATCCAATCCAAGTGAGTCAACCGGTTAGGGTTTGACAGTATGCCATATCCTGGGTTGACTCGAGAGCATTGTACGAATGAAGGATTATATCTACGCGGTAACTGTCGGCGGAAAGGTTCCAAGAGTGGGTTACTTAACCCCAATACCTTCCGGATTCACGCGGTGTTGCTTGGCACCCAACGTGATCGGAGGCCCGGTCGAATTCGATGTGCGACACCAATTCGATTGATTAATTAATTAATAAAGGGTTATTAATTGATTAATAAAGCGAGTGAGGAGTCACTGGACTTGTTGGGCCATTAACTGGACTGGTAATTGGGCCTAGAGGGTCACACGCAAATGATTCTCAAGGCGATGGATAAATAAGTGGGTTTTATATAAATCGGGGGTTTTTATGAAAAACCGCGTGGTTAGTATAAAACAGAGCGAACGGGCTGAGCAGGCCAAGCTGCTGCTAACCCTAGCCGCCCCCCTTCTGTTTCTCTCTCTCTGGCGTCCAGACAGATTTAGATCTGCTTTGCCGCTTCTCCGAATCCCGTTCGACGGGAAATTGTCTGCGCGTTGCGGCGATCGTTGCGGCGACCAACGGAGGTTTCGTGGGCTGCGAAGAACGAGGAACGTGAGGATATCCGTCGCGAGGAGGATTACGTGGACTTCGCTAGAGGCCGGGCACTTGCGCGGTTTACGGTGTCGCACAGACAGAACCGAACGGTTGCGGATACGAATCCGCACACGGTGAGAACCGATAATCCGATTATCGTGATTTTAGTTTCTCGAAACGGGAACGGATCTCTGTTTTTATTTTATTCTCCGCTGCGCGTGAGATCCGGGGAAACTCGAGAAACCCAACAGCTATGTCGTCACCTAACCCCCTTCGTTGCATACTTGATGCAAACAAACTCACGGGACCAAATTGCATTGACTGGTTACGCAACCTAAAGAATGTCCTTCGGTGTGAAAAACTAGCCTATGTCCTGGATCAACCTGATCCAGAACAACCTAGTGAAAATGCTAACGAAAATGAATTAATGATGTTTGAAAACTGGAAGGAGGACTCTGTTAAAGTCCAGTGTTATATGTTTGGTTCAATGAACAATGAACTACAACGACAACATGATAACATGGAAGCCAAGTCCATTCTGATTCACCTACAAGAGTTGTTTAGTGAACAATCGAGAACAGAAAGATATGAGATATCTAAGAAACTGTTTAGGACCAGAATGAGCGAGGGCACATCTGTGCAAACTCATGTGCTCAAGATGATAGAATGGATTGAGAGGCTTGCAATGCTTGGCTTTGTTATGAACAATGACCTAAGTATTGACTTAATCCTACAGTCCCTACCAGATTCATTTTCACAATTCATCATCAACTTCAATATGAACAAGATTGAAGTTACACTGGCTGAGCTGCTCAACATGTTGAAGACAGCGGAAGGCACTATCCAGAAAGAAAAGCCACATGTAATGCTTGTTGGTAATACCAATAAGAAAATAAAAGTTTGACAGACCTTTAAGAAAGGTAACCCAAAGAAACCAGTGAAAAGCAAACCAGCAGTTTATAAGGACAAAGTTAAAGTCAATGATAAAGGTCAGTGTTTCCACTGCCATAAAGAAGGTCACTGGAAGAGAAACTGCAAGATTTATCTAGCAAAAAAAGCAAAGGAGAAGCTTGGTGAAGTTTTAGGTATACTCATGGTTGATCTTAACTTGTCTTATAGAGAATCAACATCTTGGGTATTAGATACTGGATGTGTTTCTCATATCTGTAATAACTTGCAGGTGCTAACAAGTAAAAGAAGATTGAATCGCGGAGACGTGGATCTGAGACTTGGGAATGGAGCAAAAGTTGTTGCGTTAGCTGTGGGGACAAGACTTTAGATGCCGTCAGGAGACTCATTGGAACTAATAGATTGTTATTATGTTCTAACCATTATTAGGAATATCATATCTATTTCATGTTTAGATAAACAAGGATATTCTATGAAACTTGAGAATAAAAATTGTTCCATTTATCAAGAAGACAAATTGTTTGCTTCTGGATATTTATTGAATGGTTTATATTTACTTGATATTTCATATGATGTTTGTCTAGTAAATAAGTCTCTTGAACGAATAGATAAAGATGTGAATAAATCATACCTATGGCATTGTAGGCTCGATCATATAAATGAGAATAGGATCATTATGTTGCAAAAGAATGGATATCTTGATCCATTTGATTATGAATCATTTGCAACTTGTGAAGCTTGTCTCATGAGAAAAATGACCAAAGCTCCATTTTCTAGACATGGATAAAGAGCAAAGCAAATTATTGGAACTAATACATAGTGATGTATGTGATCCAATGTCTACTCATGCTATGGGTGGTTACTCATACTTTGTTTCATTTACAGATGATTTCTTAAGATATGGCTGCATATATTTAATGAAATATAAGTCAGAAGTCTTTGAGAAATTTAAAGAATTTAAAAATAAAGTTGAGAACCAAACTGGAAAGAGTATCAAAACTCTACGATCAGATCGAGGGGGTGAATACTTAAGTACAGAATTCATACAATATCTTAAGAATAATGGTATTCTGTCTCAGTGGACTTCTCCCTATACACCACAGTTAAACGGTGTATCGGAAAAGAGAAATCGTACTCTATTAGATATGGTACGATCAATGATGAGTTATGCTAAACTTTCATTTTCTTTATTGGGATATGTACTATTGACTGCTGCATATCTGTTGAACAAAGTTCCTAGCAAGTCAGTATCTTCCACTCCATATGAGATATGGAAAGGGAAGAAACCAGACTTTAAGCATGTTAGAGTATGGGGTTGTCATGCACATATCAAAAGACATGATCCAAATAAACTGGATTCCAGGACAGAAAAGTGTAGGTTTGTGGGATATCCAAAAGAGACTTTTGGATATTATTTCTATCAGCCCAGCGATCAAAGGGTGTTTGTCGCAAAAAGAGCTGTCTTCTTAGAGAAAAAATAGCTTTCAAAAGAAGACAGTGGGAGCAAGATAGAACTGGAAGAAATTTTAGACTCACAAATCAATGCTGGCTCATCTAAATGAGCCATTGACTCAAGAACTTGTTCAAGACAATACACAAAAGGTTCGTAAATCTAGTAGAGTGCCTAAGCAACCTGAAAGATATGTCGGACATATCGATAACGGCAAACCAAAAGTGCACTTAAATGAGGATAATGATCCTCAAAGCTACCACGAAGCCATAAATAGTCAAGAATAAAAAAAATGGCAAGAAGCAATGAATTTAGAAATTCAGTCCATGTATGCCAACCAAGTTTGGAAATTGGTTAACTTGCCAGAAGGTATAGTACCTATTGGTAGTAAATGGATCTTGAAAAGAAAGATCGAGGCAGATGGACAAATTGACACATACAAGCTAAGGCTGGTTGCGAAAGGGTATCGTCAAAGACAAGGCATTGACTATGACGAAACTTTTTCCCCAGTCGCCATGGTTAAGTCAATTAGAATACTTCTTGCCATTGCTGCATTCTATGATTATGAAATATGGCAAATGGATGTGAAAACAACGTTCCTTAACGGGAACCTTCAAGAAGAGGTGTATATGATACAACCTGAAGAATTCACTTCCAAAGAGCATTCAAGTAAGGTATGTGTGAGTGCTCAAATCGGGTGTGTGATTATCATAAAAATTATGTTGTTTATGTGACAAATAAACCTATTAAAAACTAAGTGAATGTGATCACCAGAAACTTTTAACAAAAAAGTTCCAAAAGAAAAGGTTGATCGCCTACCTGTTTTGGACGTGGGAGATATTCGAGTCCTTGATTCCCCTCCTTCAGCCGGCTGAAGAAAGAGAGCCCTTCTATCTTTGTTCTTACTTTGGCTGCTTATTGGACTTTGAGGATCATCCATATCCCTTTTGTTTGCTGTTGATTCCCTCCTCTTAATCTCCTCTTGTACCTTGCAAGAAAGTGGAAAGAAAGAGAGAAAAAAAACAATAAGAACTCAAATAGATGTAGTATCTATTCCTGTAGAAATTTTAATTATGCAACTAAACAAATGAACTCACTTGTATAATGGTCTTTTAAACCCCTTAGAATATGGATTGGAAAATAATGCTAGTGAGTGTGTTGCATGGAGTGATGTGATGAATGAGATTTGAACTAATATGGTAGAACAATCAGAGATTAATGAAAAGAACTAAATTGGATGACCCCTGGAAAGCCTTGGTCTTGAAAGTTCTTGAAAGGACGAAGAACGGATGAAAACTCCTGGAAGCAGTAGCACCTCGATCCTTCAGTGCCTGGACGTCGTCGCCAAGATTCTTTGCTCTCAATTATCGCTCTCAATAATTATCACTTTAATCAGTCGTAATCACTAACATCACTAACTTTTCAATGACCAAGGGATTGGGTATTTATAGGCTTTTCATCCGCGGTTATTAATAGATTAATATGAAAGAATGTGAAGTTTATCCCATTAACAAACAGATTAACACAGATTAATTCATCATTATCTGTAATTATCTAAAACGCGTCGCCCATGGAAGACGTCTTTTAGACTAATTAAGATAAGGATAAACATCCGGAAAAAGAGACAGAAACAACTTAGGAAACCTAAATGGCGTCGTGCCTGGCAGACATCTTTTAGCTAATTAATCAATTAATTAAAATTCAAATTTAAATATCAAAATATGAATAAACTATAAATGGCGTCTACACATGCTGACGTCTTTTAGACTTTTTCATATTTGATTAAAATTTGAGTTAAAATCAATTTAATTAATTAACTTATGTCTGTCTGTGTAAGGACTGAGGTTTCGGATCCGGTTATCGGGTCAGTTTCAGGGTCAGACTCTGTAGTTTGGGCCCTAACGGGGCTGGGACCCTGTTCTGTTTCGCGTCGAGCCTGCGAGACGCGGTTTAAACGGCGTCCAGCGTGGCAGACGCATTTTAGATTGTGCCACGTGGATGCCACGTGGGCTGACCTTGGGTCGCGAGTGTACGGGCCGGTCGTGTCGTCTAACGGCGTCCATGATGGGCGACGCGTTTCAGACTGCGACCTTGCGGTGTCAGAGTACGGTGCCGGTCTTGTCGTCTGAATGACGTCAGCCTTGGGCGACGCGTTTCAGACTTCTGTCAGACGGCCTGTCATGTCATCTGATAGGCGTCCGTACATCTCGACGCATTTTACCTAGTTTCTGGTTACCCCGCGAGCCCTCCTTCCTTTCCCTCATTCTCACCCTCATACTCTCTCTCCCCTCACCCTCTCCACCCTCCGACTCTCCCCACTCTTCTCCTTCCTTTTTCCCCTTCTTCCTCTTCCACCTCTCCACCTCTCACCACTGCCACCACCACTTTCTTCGCGGCGTTCCATTCTCCGGACGGCGGCCGACGTCCCGGCGGAGTGGCGGCGTCCTCGGAGTATCGGCGGCGGTTTGCGGTGCGACGGTTTGGCGGCGGAGCCAGGAGGAGTTCAAGAATCAGTAGGGTGACGATTCCCGTAATGTTTTATGCTAAAACTATGTTCTCCCGCTTGAAGCATGTTACGGATCCGTGGTTTTTGGGTAGAATGAGCATGTTAGGGGCTTTTTCTTGATGGGAATGGGAGTTTATGTGAATATGGTTTTGTGATGATTTAGATTTCCCCTCTTCCTTATCCGTTTGGTTGGTTTTTGGGGTATTTGGGGGTGAAAAGAGAGCCCTCGGGCTGGGGACAGAACTCGGCTTCTGGCGCTAAAAGACGTCATGTATGGACGACGCTTTTTCGAAGGACGTCGGGACATCATGACGCCTTTTAGGCAGAAATCGCTCCACCGAGTCTCTGTCAGTTCGGGGAATCTGGCGATAAAAGACGTCATGTATGGACGACGCTTTTTAGAAGGACGTCGGGCCATCTTGACGCCTTTTAGGCAGAAATCACCCGATTAAGGTTTTCTGCAAATTCTGGATTTTGGTATGAACGGCGTCTGAGGACGCAGACGCGTTTTTAAAAGGCGGCTAACTATGACGACGCCTTTTTAGGCCATATTCTGAGGCCGGGATTTCATGAACCAGTTTAGGAGACTTGAATGGCGTCGTCCTTGGTCGACGCGATTCAAGGCAGAACCACACTAATTCATGCGATTAAAACATGTTACACTGTTAGACAATTGTTTAGTTAATTAGATGCATGCTTTGAATTATACTCTATGAAGATGGATTCATTGTAACCGGATCGTACGCGTGGTGTTGCATGCGATCGTGGATTTCTTACTGTGCTGTGTTTTGAGCCACTGTGGACCTAGAGTGACAGTTGTAGCGCTTTATCACCCTGTGCTGGTGTGGGTGGAGCACAGCGCCGGTGTGGGTGTGGCGGGGTGACGCCTAGTGAGAGAGGGTCACCTGGTGGACCCCGGGGTTAGCTAGTACCGGTGTGAGAGTGGTACCTTTGGAGTGTCACTCGTGCTGAGGGAAGGAGTAACCACCTGAGCCGGTTGGGCCGGAGTAGCTAGAGTGCTATCCGAGGGGTTACTGTTTGGTCTCAGCGGGTTGGTGTTTTCCCCACCTCCGTTCGTGTGGTTGGCGTGTTTTACCGAGACGTTGGTTGTGGGTTCCCTGTAGACTGGTTTTCGAATTATGCATGTTAAATATATCTCAAATGCATGTGATTCATATCGAGATTTAGGAGTAGTAATTACTGCTTTACTTGTTCACTGGACCTTTAGCTATGTTTTGCACTTGTGGGTGTGTGAGTGGGCAGTGGGGATTGAAGGATCCCTACTGAGTCTTTTCGTTGAGACTCACCCCCTGCGGTTTTCAGGTGAGGACTCCAGACAGACTTAGCGTGGAGTGTGCTGTTGTGAGCTGCGCGCCGTCAGCGGTTGTTCCGGGGTATGCCCCGACGTGGTTGTTCTTTTTATCCCATACAGGCATGGCGGTAGTATAGGTTTAGGATTCTAATTAGAACTTTTTCAATTTTGGTGTTTGTAGGCGATTAGATGGCTCCTAGGAAGAGGATGCCGGTTATTAGAGAGCGGGGAGACGTCCCTAGTGGATCTGAGGCCGGTAGGCCGAGTGTAGAGCAGTTCATGGAGGCTATGTTGGACAGGATGGCTAGATATCAGACCCGAGACCATAGTGAGAGTTCCTGTGTTCGGGGAGGGTCTACAGCTACACTAGAGAGATTCCTGAAGCTGAGGCCACCTCATTTCACCGGTCGTCCCGACCCTGATGAGGCCGTTCACTGGTTGAGGGAGATGGAGAAGACTTTTGATACTATGGATTGTGCAGTAGTTGAGAGGGCTCCGTTGGCTACCTTCATGCTGAAGGATAGCGCCTATGATTGGTGGACCACTTTGAAGAGTTTGTCATATGAGGATAGAAGTCTCAGGGAGATTTCATGGGAGACTTTTGTAAAGGAATTCAATGCACAGTATTTCCCTAGGCATGTCCAGAGGGCCAAGGAAAGGGAATTTATGGAGCTGACTCAGGGGAGTATGACAGTACTCGAGTACCAGGCGAAGTTTGTTTCGCTTGGGAGGTTTGTGCCTTTCATTTAAGGGGACGAGGAGCGTCGTACTGAGAGGTTTGTGGATGGACTGAGGCTCAGTCTGAGGAACTTTGTGGCATCTCACTGTTGTACAGACTTGGCATCAGTAGTTAGGTGTGCAGCAGCAGTGGAGGCACAACAGAATCAGTCAGCCCGAGAGAGAGGACTGACTGCTCAGGGACCAGCTCGTGGCAGGGGTAAGGCAGCGGCAGCAGCCCCTTCGTCCGGATCGGGATCGTCGTCACTCGGCTCCAGATTCAGGAGATTCTTTCGAGGCAGTAGCAGCAGTAGTGGCAGCAGCGGTAGCAGCAGACCCAGGCAGGGTCAGTAGAGCCAGTCAGTGTCCAGTGGCCAGCAGGAGTCAGCTCAGAGACTTCCAGCTGTTTGTCAGCATTGCGGTGGTACTCATGGTGGGACTCAGTGCCCTGCTTTTCCTAGGAGGTGTTTCACTTGCGGTCAGCAGGGTCATTTGGCGAGGCATTGCCCGCAGGGGCATGGTCAGGGGCAGGGTCCTGCTGATCAGAAGAAGCCGAGGACCCAGGGGAGAGTTCTAGCTATCACCAGGAAGGAGGCTCGTGCGTCCAACTTGGTGGAAGGTACACTTTCTGTCCTTGGGAACTCTGCACATGTGTTGATTGATTCGGGTGCTTCGCATTCTTTCATTTCTGAACAGTTCATAGATGTTCTTTCTGCACCCGTTGATGAGATATCTGAAGGATTGATGGTGGAGGTTCCTTCTGGGGATTTCATGTTATCTTATAATTGTTTGAGGGATGTTCCCTTGACCATTGAGGGCCATGAGTTACCTGCCCAGTTGGTTGTGCTTGCCATTCGTGATTTTGAAGTCATCCTGGACATGGACTGGTTGGAGACTTATTTTGCGGAGGTGGACTACCACAGGAAGAGTGTGCGTTTCTCTATTCCGGACATCTCGACCTTCTACTTCCACGGTATTAGGCTCTCTTCTCGAGGTATCCTTATTTCTGCCTTTAAGGCTCGGAGGTTGCTTGCTGGTGGTTGTGAGGCCTTCCTTGCCTCTATTGTTGTTTCTGATGTCCGTGATAGTCACAGTCCTTGGGAGGTGCCTATAGTGTGTGACTTTGTAGATGTTTTTCCTGAGGAGTTGCCTGGCCTTCCTCCTCAACGAGAGGTCGAGTTTACTATTGAGCTTGCACCGGGTACATCACCTTTGTCTAAGGCCCCGTATCGGATGGCACCGGCCGAACTCGCTGAGCTGAAGGCGCAGTTGCAGGAGTTACTGGATAAGGGTTTCATTCGTCCCAGTACTTCTCCGTGGGGTGCCCTAGTTCTATTTGTCAGGAAGAAGGATGGTTCTCTGAGGTTGTGCATTGATTATAGGCAGCTGAACCAGGTGACGATAAAGAATAAGTACCCACTTCCAAGGATCGATGATTTGATGGATCAACTGCAGTCTGCAAAGGTGTTTTCTAAGATTGACTTGAGATCTGGATATTATCAGATGAGGATCCGTGAGATTGATATTAGTAAGACGGCTTTTAGAACTCGTTATGGACATTATGAGTTTTTGGTTATGCCTTTCGGCTTGACCAATGCTCCGGCGGCTTTTATGGATCTGATGAACCGAGTCTTCAGGGCCTATCTGGATCAGTTTGTGGTGGTATTTGTAGATGATATTTTAATATATTCTTCTTCTGAGGAAGAGCACGCTACTCATCTCCGGGTGGTGTTGCAGGTCCTGAGAGAGCACCAACTCTATGCCAAGTTTAGCAAGTGTGAATTCTGGCTAGACAAGGTACACTTCCTTGGGCATGTCATTTCTGGCGAGGGCATCGCAGTGGATCCAGCCAAGATCGAGGCAGTGATGGATTGGAGCAGGCCAACTTCAGTGACTGAGATCAGGAGCTTCTTGGGGCTTGCAGGTTATTACAGGCGGTTTGTCCAGGGGTTTTCTTCGATAGCGGCCCCCTTGTCGAGGTTGACTCGAAAGGAAGTTCGTTTTGTGTGGACCGAGGAATGTGAGCGGAGTTTCATTGAGTTAAAGACTCGCCTCACTTCGGCCCGAGTGTTGGTGCTTCCATCAGGTTCTGGTGGATTTGTGGTTTATTCAGATGCGTCTCGTCGAGGGTTGGGTGCAGTTCTAATGCAGCATGGTAGGGTCGTGGCCTATGCTTCTAGACAGCTGAAGAAGCATGAGGAGAACTATCCCACCCATGATTTGGAATTGGCAGCTGTGGTATTTGCATTGAAGATCTGGAGACATTATTTGTATGGTGAGAAATTTCAGGTTTTTACTGATCACAAGAGCCTGAAGTATGTGTTCACGCAGAGGGACCTGAATTTGAGGCAGCGTAGGTGGATGGAGTTCATCAAGGATTATGACCTCGACCTTTCTTATCATCCGGGCAAGGCAAATGTGGTGGCAGACGCCTTGAGTCGGAAGACGGTCGTGTCATACCTTATGGTTCGAGAATGGAGACTATTTGAGCAGGTTGTGGAATCTTCCTTTCGAGTTCCACGTGAGGATGATAGACCCGTGTTGGCCAGCTTGACTGTGAGACCAGTAGTGTACCATGCTGTGATTGAGGCTCAGAAGGCAGAGGTAGAGTTGCCGTAGATTCTCCAGAGGCCAGAGGTGGAATTATGGGATGACGGTACAGTCAGGTTTAGAGGCAGACTCTATGTTCCGGCCGAGGAGGACATACGCAGGAGTGTCCTTGATGAGGCGCACCGTTCTAGGTATGCAGTGCATCCCGGGGCAACTAAGATGTATCATAGTTTGAGGAGGCACTTTTGGTGGCCTGGTATGAAGAAAGATGTGGCTGAGTATGTGGCTAGGTGCATGACTTGTCAGCAGGTTAAGGTAGAACATCAGAGACCAGGAGGGTTGTTGCAGCCCTTGCCGATCCCGGAGTGGAAATGTGAACATGTGACTATGGACTTTGTGATGGGATTACCTGTATCCCCTGGCAGGAGAGACACGATCTGGGTCATTGTCGATCGATTGACCAAGTCAGCACACTTCCTAGCTATTAGGAAGGACTGGTCAGTCGGTAGGTTGGCTAAGTTATTTGTTGATCGGATCATCTGTCTGCACGGGGTACCCTTGTCCATCGTATCAGATCGGGATCCGAGGTTTACTTCCAGGTTCTGGAAGAGTTTTCAGAAGGCCTTGGGCACGCAGTTGGCCTTCAGTTCGGCATACCATCCTGAGACTGATGGGCAGTCGGAAAGAACCATTCAGACTCTGGAGGATATGCTCAGGGCATGTTGCTTAGACTAGGGAGGTAGGTTTTTGGGAGCAACATTTGCCTACTGTGGAGTTTGCCTACAACAACAGTTATCATTCTAGTATCGGCATGGCGCCTTACGAGGCTCTGTACGGGCGACCGTGTCGATCTCCTGTGTGTTGGTCCGAGATTGGTGAGAGGTAGATAGCAGGGCCAGAGTTTGTACAGCAGTGTGCTGAGGTTGCCAAGATAGTACGGCAGAGACTGATCGCAGCTCAGAGCAGGCAAAAGAGTTATGCTGATATCCGGAGGAGACCGCTTGAGTTTGAAGTTGGAGATCACGTGTTTCTCCGAGTCTCACCCTCCAAGGGTGTGATGGGATTCGGGAAGCGAGGCAAGCTGAGTCCGCGATATATTGGGCCTTTTCCCATCCTTGCTCGAATTGGGGAAACCGTGTATCAGCTGGCCTTGCCGCCCAGTCTTGCAGGAGTGCACGATGTGTTCTATGTTTCCTTGTTGAGAAAATATGTTCAGGAACCGTCCCATGTTTTAGATTTTTCAGAGTTGGAGATTGCTGAGGAGTTGTCTTTTCCAGAGTTTCCAGTTCGTATTGAGGATCGCAGGGAGCAAGTCCTTTGGAACAAGATTGTGCCTTTGGTTAAGGTGATTTGGCAGTACCGCTCTGGGGGCGAGGCAACTTGGGAGCGTGAGGACGAGATGCGGGAGCAGTTTCCTTACCTTTTCTCGTAAGTTCCCTTGTGAGCTTGTATCTCTATGTTTTGACCTCGTTAATTCTAGCATGCAATTTTGGGGGCGAAATTCTTTTAAGGGGGGGAGAATGTAAGGACTGAGGTTTCGGATCCGGTTATCGGATCAGTTTCAGGGTCAGACTCTGTAGTTTGGGCCCTAACGGGGCTGGGACCCTGTTCTGTTTCGCATCGAGCCTGCGAGACGCGGTTTAAACGGCGTCCGGCGTGGCAGACGCATTTTAGATTGTGCCACGTGGATGCCACGTGGGCTGACCTTGGGTCGCGAGTGTACGGGCCGGTCGTGTCGTCTGAACGGCGTCCATGATGGGCGACGCGTTTCAGACTGCGACCTTGCGGTGTCAGAGTACGGTGCCGGTCTTGTCGTCTGAATGGCGTCAGCCTTGGGCGACGCGTTTCAGACTTCTGTCAGACGGCCTGTCATGTCATATGATAGGCGTCCGTACATCTCGACGCGTTTTACCTAGTTTCTGGTTACCCCGCGAGCCCTCCTTCCTTTCCCTCATTCTTACCCTCACACTCTCTCTCCCCTCACCCTCTCCACCCTCCGACTCTCCCCACTCTTCCCCTTCCTTTTTCCCCTTCTTCCTCTTCCACCTCTCCACCTCTCACCACTGCCACCACCACTTTCTTCGCGGCGTTCCATTCTCCGGACGGCGGCCGACGTCCCGGCGGAGTGGCGGCGTCCTCGGAGTATCGGCGGCGGTTTGCGGTGCGACGGTTTGGCGGCGGAGCCAGGAGGAGTTCAAGAATCGGTAGGGTGACGATTCCCGTAATGTTTTATTCTAAAACTATGTTCTCCCGCTTGAAGCATGTTACGGATCCGTGGTTTTTGGGTAGAATGAGCATGTTAGGGGCTTTTTCTTGATGGGAATGGGAGTTTATGTGAATATGGTTTTGTGATGATTTAGATTTCCCCTCTTCCTTCTCCATTTGGTTGGTTTTTGGGGTATTTGGGGGTGAAAAGAGAGCCCTCGGGCTGGGGACAGAACTCGGCTTCTGGCGCTAAAAGACGTCATGTATGGACGACGCTTTTTCGAAGGACGTCGGGACATCATGACGCCTTTTAGGCAGAAATCGCTCCACCGAGTCTCTGTCAGTTCGGGAAATCTGGCGATAAAAGACGTCATGTATGGACGACGCTTTTTAGAAGGACGTCGGGCCATCTTGACGCCTTTTAGGCAGAAATCACCCGATTAAGGGTTTCTGCAAATTCCGGATTTTGGTATGAATGGTGTCTGAGGACGCAGACGCGTTTTTAAAAGGTGGCTAACTATGACGACGCCTTTTTAGGCCATATTCTGAGGCCGAGATTTCATGAACCAGTTTAGGAGACTTGAATGGCGTCATCCTTGGTCGACGCGATTCAAGGCAGAACCACACTAATTCATGCCATTAAAACATGTTACACTGTTAGACAATTGTTTAGTTAGTTAGATGCATGCTTTGAATTATACTCTATGATGATGGATTCATTGTAACCGGATCGTACGCGTGGTGTTGCATGCGATCGTGGATTTCTTACTGTGCTGTGTTTTGAGCCACTGTGGACCTAGAGTGACAGTTGTAGCGCTTTATCACCCTGTGCTGGTGTGGGTGGAGCACAGCGCCGGTGTGGGTGTGGCGGGGTGACGCCTAGTGAGAGAGGGTCACCTGGTGGACCCCGGGGTTAGTTAGTACCGGTGTGGGAGTGGTACTTTTGGAGTGTCACTCGTGCTGAGGGAAGGAGTAACCACCTGAGCCGGTTGGGCCGGAGTAGCTAGAGTGCTATCCGAGGGGTTACTGTTTGGTCTCAGCGGGTTGGTGTTTTCCCCACCTCCGTTCGTGTGGTTGGCGTGTTTTACCGAGACGTTGGTTGTGGGTTCCCTGTAGACTGGTTTTCGAATTATGCATGTTAAATATATCTCAAATGCATGTGATTCATATCGAGATTTAGGAGTAGTAATTACTGCTTTACTTGTTCACTGGACCTTTAGCTGTGTTTTGCACTTGTGGGTGTGTGAGTGGGCAGTGGGGATTGAAGGATCCCTACTGAGTCTTTTCGTTGAGACTCACCCCCTGCGGTTTTCAGGTGAGGACTCCAGACAGACTTAGTGTGGAGTGTGCTGTTGTGAGCTGCGCGCCGTCAGCGGTTGTTCGTGGGTATGCCCCGACGTAGTTGTTCTTTTTATTTCTGGCCTGTATGCTTAATTATTTCTCTCTGTTGGAGTATGTAATTATTTGCTGTATCGAGTCGCATTGTAATAACTTTTCATTTATGCATTTTCCTTTCAATTCAATGCGATGTGAATGTTTAGCTTAGTTTATTATTTATTTCCCAGACTTACTTAGATCCTGGTTTGGTTCCAAATTAATGATTCGGTACCCATTTAGTAATCGGATCCCCGATTATAGGATGGCGGGTCGTTACAGTCTGACCCGATACTATTTAGTTAATTAATCCAGAAAGATTAATAAAAATTAACTAATGATTAAATATCAGACCATTCTGAGACATTATTATATGACATGAACTTTACTCAAAATGATGTCAAAATTAGCGTGTTTACGGCTGCCTCACCTTGGCATCGTCTTTGCAAGGGAGTGAAATGAAATAGAATGTACTGAAAAGGTGATGCCAAGGTGTGATGAGACACGCACTTAACATCACATGATTGGAATTTTTTTCAAAATCATCAATGTAGATAACTCAAGGATATTGATGAAATCAATCATGTCTGGATGAGATAGACAAGGAAATAAAATAAGGTCGATCAACCTCCACAGATTGGGAAGTATCCCAGGTCGTAGACACTGCAGGTTTCATCATGGGGAGCGATTGCCAGCCAATGTGGACGTGCTGCAGCCATGATGGATCTTAAAAGAAATAAGAAATGTTGGATAAAGAGTCCAAGAAAGGATAGAATTATAAAGATATCTTTAAGCGAACCTCAAAGATAATCAAGATACTCAATTCAGAATGGAATATTTCATATCATGTTTGAATTATTTGATCAATGGTCTGAAACTTAATCAATAAGTAATTCTTATCACAACTATATCAAAATCCTATATGATGCATGTTGGGTTAAAAGAAAAATATAAAGTCAAATAAAATATAAATTAATCAAGGATAATATTGTTAAATTGTCATTAATGAGTCAAGATACCAATTCTTGTAATTCAGTGCTAAGCCGAAGCTTGTTTATCCACGCACTGTTTCACAAAAGTGGAACCATCGTCCTTACTAATTAACAATCCAACGGCCTATCCGTGTGATTAAGAATTTTCTGGAATTATCATAGTTTTTGTTGAGGGGGAACTCAAATTCCAGTTTCATAAGAATCACAAGGTCCTTGATATACTCTAATAAATATTTAACATATAGTAATGAGATTATGCAAATTAATTATATGAAATAATACAAAGGATAGAGATAACCGTCTTTTTAGCTACGGTTGGGACTCATAAACTCCCACAGTGGGACTTTCTTGAATTTTCAGCTTCATTTGAGTTTTCCTGAATTTCCTATACTCAAAAATTCATCAGTAACTTCAAGCAAGTGTTTAATTAAGCATCAAAATATGGATAAACATTGAATTTCGGGTGAATAACAGAAAACCCTTAAACGCGTCGTGTCGAGCCGACGCTATTAAGTCAACTAAAACGCGTCGCTGTTCAACGACGCCTTTTCAGTTGCAGAAATGTGTCGCTCTTCCCATGCTTATCCCTTTTACAATCTGGAAAAGCCTTCCTAGAATCGCAATTCTCTCTATGTAAACTTCATTAACTTGGATCAAAGCAATCCTAACACAATCTAGAGATTGAAGCAAGGGATTTTCTTCAAAGTTCAAAGATTTTCAAGGTTTTCAAGGCTTCAAGAAGGAAAAGCTCAAGAACACGATGGGTTCTTCAAGCAAAAGGATGAGAAAGATGCTAGAGAAGCTCTCCGAGGTGGAAAATCACCTAAGTGGAAGAGATCCTAACCTCCAAGTAAGTTGAATCCTTCAATCCTTTTCTTCATTTTTCCTTTTTCCTCCATGTTCTTCAAGTAATTCTCAAATAATTCTTCCTTTTATTTTCTAGGCATATCCTATGTTTCCCGGTCCAAGGAAATTCACCTCTCTCCCTTAGATTCGAAAGCTCGCTAAAAGTACCAAAATCTCTATGCAATCCTTTATTTCCAAGTGGAATCTCCAAGACTTAGTAGTCCACGTGAAGCATTACAAGAGTCCAAACGTGGACTGGGCGGCTATGGGTGCTTTGATTGAGTTATGACATCCTCAAACCCATACCTTCTTTTTTCCTGATTTTGAATGCACTATTCTTCTAGAGGAGGTTGAGCTTTTATTGGGCTTTTCCAAAATCCAGAATAAGATGGCTTTGATAAGGAAAAAGATCACCGGTCAACAATTGTTGATGAGGATCATGAAGGACCCCACAGAAGTTAAAGGATGCCTCACCAGGAAAGGGATCAACCTTGCAAAGCTTGCAGAGTGGACTTTATACGAGATTGAAGACCTGAGAGAAGATGATGCTGAGGACGTGACAAAAGCTTTCATCACGTGCCTCACCGGGTTTCTATTCTTTCCTGCTCAAGACAACATCCTTGAAGATGATCAAGTCAGTGCGATCTGTGAGATCTTTGAGGGAAAACACATTAGCACTGCGATCCTAGCTTATCTCTACAGTGGACTATCTGTAACGTCCACAGGTCAGCCTTCCTATGGTTGCATGCTGCTCTTCGCTCTATGGGTCGAGTTGCACTTCAAGTTTGAATATCACACGAGGAGTTCTGCAAGACCGTCTCAAATATATCAGAATAGCCCTATCTTCCATATTTCCAACATTGTGAAATTCAATGAGAAGATGATCAATCGAGTGCCAAAACTCAAGACTCGAGCTGACTGGAGAGATTATCTGAGAAAGATGTCATCAAACGGGTTCGACTCTTCACCTCTTCCTCTGATAGGAAAGCCCATTAGAGTACGCCGTGCAGCAGGTGCAGAGCTTAAGCTGATCGGGGCTACTGAGTTTGTGCTGTACAATCCTCATCGATACTTTACTCAACTCAGCTTGCCTCGCCACGAATTCCCTGAATTCTCCCATACATCTCCAATCAAGAGGCGTGCCTTGGAATCCGATGAAGATTATGAAGCTACCGAACTTATAGTCACTTTATGGAATATTAGCTTCAATCATTGTGTAAAATCCTCGAGAGAGAGATATAGAGGATTAGCTGTTCCATATATACTGGGACTTCGGAAATTTCTTCCTTGAATGTTCTCTTTTCTTTTCTTTTCTTAATGTAATAAATAATTTATTTCAATAAAGAATTGTTCCTTTATGTTTTGAAATCCTTCTTTAATCTCCTGTGACTTGTCCATGATTTTTTCTTAAGTAAAACTTGATTTTTCCTTAAAATATAGCAATTCGGATTTACTTAATTCAAAACGCGTCTACTCAGAAAGACGCCTTTCAACCATAATTTATTTTCCAAAAATCCACAGATTAATGCTTAAAATCCAGAATTACCATTAAAACACGTCCACCTATGCAGACGCCTTTCTATTCTCTCTCTTGCTTTTCTCCAGAATTCCGCCATTAATTCTGTGATTAATCCAGTGAAACGCGTCGTTATGTGTGGACGCGTTTAATCATTATGCCTTGTACTGTTCTAGCGGTTTAAACTGAAATGCGTCGTCCTGGGAAGATGCCTTTTACTCAATTTCAAACAGCTGGCTTTGCCGCCTCAGTTTATGCGCCCTGAATGGCGTCGCTGTACCCAGACGCGTTTTAACTTCTCCAACCAGGACCCGCTAAGGTCCCCTTTCTTCCTCATTTTCCGAAACTTTTTCTTTCTCTCCGAGCTCCGGCGACTTCCACCATCCTCCGGCGATCTCTTGCTTCTCCGGTGATCTTCACCATCCTCCTCTTCTCCGGCCATCTCCACCACCGTCGGCCACCTTCTTCATCACTTCTCTCTCCTTCGAGCTCTCTCTAACTCCCTCTCGACCCCCTTCTCAAGTTTTTTCTTCTTTAGCCATGGAACTCAGCGAAGGATCGAGGGGGAAACGCCGCCACGCCGTGCGCGTGGTGAGGAGGGAGGAGCACGAGGCGGCTCTCCCTGAGGAAGCCATGGCCTTAGAGGCGGCGGCCGCCATCCATGAAGAAGAGATTCCCCCACCGGCGGCGGTCGAGGGAGGAGAAGAAGAGGAGGCCTTCCACTTGGTAAGCTTCCTATGTGATTGATTGGAATGAGAAAAGGAGGGGGGAAAGGGGTTCTTTGGAAGAACCCGAAAATCGGGTTTGAATGGCGTCCAGACCAGGTGACGCCTTTCAAAGGGCGTCGTTCTTGTCCGACGCCATGCAACCGAAATTCAAAAGTTTTAAGTGGACAGAAAATGGTCTCAAATGGCGTCAAGATTGGTGGACGCCTTTCAATAGGCGTCCATGTTGTCCGACGCCTTTCAATTAGGAATATTTTATTTGTTTTCATGTCCATTAATTGATGAAATTCCTTGTTTTTATTTGCAGGGGACGATGAGGGCGAGGATTTCATGGGACTTAGTGGTAGGAGCATATAGAGGACTCCCGGATTTCCAGAAGGCGCGCCTGTGCCAGATGGGGTTCGGCGAGATTTTAGATATCGAGCCATTTTGGCTCGATCTGGTGCTGCTGCAGGCGCTCAGGGAGCGATGGCATGCAGAGAGTCGGGCATTCCTGATGCCCTAGGGACATATGATCCCCACTCTAGAGGATGTGGCCAAGATCACTGGCCTGAGGGTAGAGGGCCGACCGGTGAGCGGGGTGACTTACCCCGACTAACGAGGATTGCAGAGGCCCTACTAAGCATAGAGGTGTCTAGCATAGGTAGGGAGTCTAGGATGGTCCCTAGGGTAGAAGTAGAGGCTGCCCTAGGGTTAGTAGAGCCCCGGCGTCGGTCAGACGAGTCCTGGGAGGAGTTTAGGAATAGGTTAGCAGAGTCCTCCTCTTCTGTATATTGTAGTAACCCGAGTCAGGAGGAGGAGGTAGATAGACAGCTTAGGGTTTTTCTTGTCTTTTTCTTCGGTCTGTTGCTCTTCGGTACGAAGGGCGACCATATCCATTGTAGGTTTCTTTATTTACTAGATGATTTAGATAGCTTGCACGAGTATGCATGGGGTGCGGACCTCCTGGCCCACCTGTTCACAGATTTGTCCTCGGTCACGCCTGACCGTGAGACCACCATCAGCGGCTTCTTGCCATTTCTCCAGGTATTAAATTGTTTTATTATTTGTTCATGATATGAAATGTAATGAAATGATTTTTTTTCTAACATATATGTTCATGTATGCAGGTTTGGAGTTATCACTACTTCCCGCTCGGCCGAGTGCGGATAGCGAGACCAGGTGCCGTCCCATTGGCCTGCCGCTGGCAGCCAATAGTGGACACGGCACCTCAGCACCACCAGCTGACGGCCCTCCGCTGTCAGTTCCTCGATTACCCCGAGCTTTTGGTGAATTTTTAATTTGTTCAATTTTATTAAATGCAATCTTTCATTTATTAAATGCAAGTTATTTATATGAATGCATCTAACCTGTATGCAGGTGATCTGGCGCCCTTATCTAGGTATGGGCGAGGAGGGCCAGCCGTGGGTGACGGCTGGCCGGAGGAGGTTCGGCAGGCAGATGTGGCTACACTGCCTGAACGAGATCGAACCCCTCCGCCTTCGGCTCGTGATGAGGAAACTGGGCCTTCACCAGGAGTGGATTGAAGAGGAGGTCCCAAAGGGAGTCGGGAGGAGCATGAGGGGGAAGCAAGCCCTCATGGATTGGCGTGCCAAGTTCTCGGAGCAATACGAGGATTGGCACCGCCGCGGCATCCGAGTGGAGTCCCACGCGGAGGATAGCATTGCCTACCTCCAGCAATACCGGGCCCACTACGCCGATCATCTACGGCTCCTCCAACCACTCGATGTAAGTATGATTTATGCGTCTTTTATTTTATTATCATCTTAATTTATATCTGTGAATGAATGTGTGTATGTGATATGCAGGATGCGCGAGATGCGGTCATCATCGACCTCCGGGCCCGCCTACATGATGCGGAGGCCCAGCTGGAGCAGGTCCAGAAAGAGCTCTTCGACCTGGTACGTATGAATGGATATGAATGAATATTTTAATTAATTAATTCATTTTGACGATTAGCCACTGACGGTTGTCTTTTGGTGCAGCGAGCCGTCTACACCCAGGCGGCCTCCCTTACTTACGGAGCTTCATCTTCTTCCTACTCGGCTGCTCACGAGGCTGCCTTGGCTGATCTCCAGGGTCAGCTCGCCTCCGCCATCCACCGGGCTTCTCTTGCAGAGGAGGACTGTAAGGATTGAGAATTTGGGTTCAGTTTTCGGGTCGGTTTCGGGCCGGGTCCCTTGGTTTGGACCCGGATGGGTATGGGGACTGCCTTCTAAATGACGTCTAGGATGCACGACGCCTTTCAAACGGCGTCCTGCTGTGTGGATGCCATTTAGCGAGTTGCTGTTGTGCCACGTGGGCGAGCTTCGGGCCGCGAGAGTGCGGCCCCTGTCGTGTCATCTGAACGGCGTCCTGGATGGACGACGCCATTCACACTGCGACCCTGGGATGTCAGTGTACGGCCCCTGTCGTGTCGTCTGAACGGCGTCTTTGGTGAGCGACGCGTTTCAGAGCCTCTGTCAGTACGGCCCGTCCTGTCATCTGTTTGGCGTCTGTCTTGCACGACGCATTTTCCCCTGTTTCGGATTGACCCCGTGAGCCTTCCCTCCTTTCTCCCATTCTCTCCCTCTCACTCTCTCTCTTCCCTCTCTCTGCCTCCTCTGACCCCTCTTTTCCCCTTTCCCTTCCTTTTCTTCCTCTTCCACCATTCCAACGCCTCTCTACCTCTCACCACTACCATCACCACTTCTTTCGCGGCGTTTTATTCTCCGGGCGGCGGCCGACGTTCCGGCGGAGTGCCGACGTACTCGGGGGTACTGGCGGCGGTCTGCGGTGCGGCGGTTCGGCGGTACGGAGCCAGGAGGAGTTCAAGTAACCAATAGGGGGACGAACCTTGCATGTATTATAGTTGTTTCATCCGTGTTTCCCGTGTAAATCATGATGTGTATGTGGGTTTCTTTGGGTAGAATGAGCATGTTAGGGGCTTTTCTTGATGGAAAATGGGGTTTTTTGGTGGAAATGACCGTTTTTATGAATGAGGATTTGTGGGTTTCACTTGGAGGTTTAGTTTTCCCTCTTCGTTTTCCCCCTCTTGGGTGTTTTGGGGTGAAATTGGGGTTAACGGGGACCCTCCGGTCAAGTTGCAGGAAACCGGCTTCTGGCCCTAAATGACGTCGCGCTAGGACGACGCCATTTCAAATGGCGGCTTCCTAGGATGACGCCATTTAGGCAGAAATGTCCCAAAAGCGGTTTCTGTTAGAATAGATTTCCGTGGTGAATAGCGTCCAGGGACAGCGACGCCTTTCAAAAAGGCGGCTTCCCAGGACGACGTGTTTTAAGAGAATCAACCGTATCCTGTCCCTGCTTCTGCCGCTGTTAGGCGACGAAGGACAGCGACGTGTTTTAATAGGCGGCTACCTGTGGCGACGCCTTTTAGGCTATGTTTCGAGACCGAGAATTCATATGAACCAGTTTAGGAGGCTTGAATGGCGTCGGCCTTGGGCGACGCGATTCAAGACAGAACCACATTAATTCATGCTATTAATATGTGTTTACACTGTTAGATAGTTCAGTTAATGTATGCTTTAAATTGTACTCGATGATGATGGGTTCCTTGTGATCGGATCGCACTATGTTGTGTTTCGTGCGACCGTGGACTTCTTACGTGACCGGATCGCACCGTGCTGTGTTTTGTGCTACTGTAGACCTAGCGTGACAGTTGTAGCGCTTGACACCCTATGTCGGTGTGGGTGGGACACAGCGCCGGTGGGAGCAGTGGCGGGGTGACGTCTAGTGAGAGAGGGTCACCTGGTGAACCCCGGGGTTAGCTAGTATCGGTGTCAGAGTGGTACCTGTGGAGTGTCACTCGTGCTGGGGGAAGGAGTAACCACCTGAGCCAGTTGGGCCGGAGTAGCCAGCGTGCTATCCGAAGGGTTACTGTTTGGTCTCAGCGGGTCGGTGTTTCCCACTTTCGGTTGTGTGGTTGTCGTGCTTTATCGAGACTCTGGTTGTAGGCTCCCTAGTAGAATGATTTCTGAGATATGCATGTTACATTTCGAATGCATGTGGTTTATATCGAGATTTAGGAGTAGTAATTACTGCTTTACTTGCTTACTTTACTTGCATATGTATTATTGCACTTGTGGGTGTGTGAGTGGGAGGCGGGGGATCAGTTGATCCCTACTGAGCCCAATTCTGGTGTAGCTCACTCCTTGCGGTTTCAGGTGTGGACCTCTTGGCGAGTGGAGGCATGGTGTTCTCCTTGGTGTGCGGACCAGTAGCTATCTCAGTTCTGGGGTATGCCCCGATGTTGTTGTACTTTGCTTCTGCTTGTACTTATTTAATTCTTTGGACCATGTAATTATTGTTGGACTGTGTACGGACATTATTAATTCCTTCCTACGCACTTGTAATTCCTTGTAGTCCGTGTGATTGTTATATTTAGCCTTGTTTAACGCTTACTCCTCTAGACGTGTTTGTGAGATCTGGGTGTGAGACCGTTGGATAATGATTCGACACCCATTTAGTGATCGGGTTTCCGATTATAGGGTGGCGGGACGTTACAATTGGTATCAGAGCTCAGTCTGGTCGAGTATGTGGTAAACTGGGTTAGATATCGTAGTCCAACAATAAGTACGAGTCTGTACAGGCGATGGTTGATGGCGTAGATTGATAGGTTTTGACGTGTTTGTTTCGATTTTTGTGTTCATGGGGCAGTGATGGCGCCGAGGAGGAGAGTTCTGTTGGCTCGTGGTACCGGAGCAGACGATGGTAATTCGGGGGTAGAGGGGCATAATGTGGATCGTTTCGTGGAGGCTTTGATTGGGGCTATGTCTAGATACCAACAGGGAGAAGGTGGTGAGGGATCCAATTCTCGAGGTGGTTAGTCCACGGTAATGGAGCGGTTCTTGAAGTTGAAGACCCCTTCTTTCACGGGACGACCAGTCCTAGACAAGGCAGCTCATTGGATTAAGGAAGTGGAGAAGGCATTTGATGTTCTTGAATGTACTGTGAATGACAAGACCTTGTTGGCAACCTATTTGTTGAAGGACGATGCATATGATTGGTGGGTTACTATCAAGAGAAGGATGTTTGCAGATAGGTCCTTAAGAGAGATCCCTTGGGAGGTATTTGTGAGAGAGTTTAGTGGACAGTACTTTTCGAGGCACGTTTGGAAGACCAAGGAAAGGGAGTTTATGGAATTGGTGCAGAATGATATGTCAGTTCTAGAATATCAGACGAAGTTTGTGGCCCTTGGAAGATTCGTTCCACACATATCTGAGCATGAGGAACATAGAACATAGAGATTTGTAGATGGACTCCGGTATGATCTGAGGACAATGGTGACATCTCATTGTTGTAGAGATCTGGCATCAGCGGTTCGGTGCGCAGCAGCGGTGGAGACTCAATTTCAACAAATGGCGAAAGAGTTGGAGCGTTCAGCACGAGGGAAGCAGCAAGGCAAGAGCAAATCAGCGGTCTTTTCGTTAGGCGGTTCGAGTTCCTTTGAGTTTGGGTCCCAAGAGATGCTTTATAATGAGGATGAAGACGGTTTAGTTCGGCAGATGCAGACTGTGGCTAGTAGGCAGTAGGATACGAGATAGAATGCGGCAGATCATTGTCCCCGTTGTGGTAGGCATCATGGCAATCAGATGTGTCCTTTGGTCACTAGTAGCTGTCTTGGCTGTGGTAGGAAGGGACATTTTATGAGGAACTGTCCCCAGAAGAATAAGACAGGCTAGGAGCCGAGTGGTCAGTAAGAGCCCGGGACCTAGAGTGGGGTTATGTGTTCTTTTAGTAGAGGTCTGAGATGTCGGGCTAGGCGAGCACTTTTATCTTGTTTTATTAGGTAGTAGTTGTGAACTCTTATGGCACTCTTCATGTATTTTGGGCATGGTGGAGAATCAGTTTTGTAATATGTGCCTTGTAAGGTTAATGTATGGTTATTTCGGTCTATCAATTCTGACAGAATTGTGGAACATAGTTAACTTAGTATTGATTTGATTGACCGGTTGTGTGTGTGGAGCCCCGTGTAAGAGTGTGATCGGTGAGGGCATTGCAGTGGATCCAGCCAAGATTGAGGTAGTGATGGATTGGAGTAGGCCAACAACAGTAACTTAGATCAGGAGCTTCTTGGCATTAGCAGGATATTACCGACGGTTGGTCCAGGGGTTTTTCTTCGATAGCGACCCTCCTTGTCGAGGTTGACTCGTAGGGGAGTTCGTTTCGTATGGGCCGAGGAGTGTGAGCAGAGTTTCATTAAGTTGAAGACTCGCCTCACTTTGGCTCCAGTGTTGGTACTTCTATCAGGCTCCGGTGGATTTGTGGTTTATTCAGATGCAACATGGTAAGGTTCTGGCCTATGCTTCTAGGCAGTTGAAGAAGCATGAGGAGAACTATCCCATTCATGACTTAGAATTGGCAGTTGTGGTATCTGCACTAGAGATCTGGCAGCACTGTCTGTATGGAGGGTATTTGAGCTGGTTGTGGAATGTTTCTTTGGGGTCCCGCGAGAGGCTGATAGAGCCGTGTTGGCCAACTTAACTGTGAGGCCAGCAGTGTACCATACCGTAATTGAGACTCAGAGGGCAGATGCAGAGTTATTGCAGATTCTCCAGAGACCAGAGGTGGAATTGTGGGATGATGGTACAGTCAGGTTTAGAGGTAGACTCTATGTTCCGACCGAGGAGGACGTGCGCAGGTGTGTCCTTGATGAGACGCACGGTTCTAGATATGTAGTGCTTCCCAAAACGATTAAGATGTATCATTGTTTGAGGTGGCTTTTTGGTGGCCTGGTATGAAGAAGGATGTGGTTGATTTTGTGGTTAGGTGCATGACTTGTCGGTAGGTTAAGGCGGAACATTAGAGACCAGAAGGGTTGTTGCAGCCTTTGCCGAACCCGGTATGGGATCGGGAGCTTTTGACTATGGATTTTGTGATGGGATTACCTGTATCCCCTGGCAGAAGGGACGCGATTTGGGTTGTTGTTGAGCGATTGACCGAGTTAGCACACTTCTTTGCTATTAGGAAGGACTGGTCAGTCGGTGCGTTGGCTAAGTTGTTTGTGGATCATATCATCTTTCCGCACGACGTGCCCTTATCCATCGTGTCAGACTGGGATTCGAGATTTACTTTTAGGTTCTGGAAGAGTTTTCGGAAGGCCTTGGGCACGCAGTTAGCCTTCAGCTCGGCCTATCATCCCGAGACTGATGGGAAGTCGGAGAGGACCATTCAGATTCTGGAGGATATGCTCAGGGCATGTTGCCTAGACTGGGGAGGTTCTTGGGAGCAGCACTTGTCTTCAGTGAAGTTTGATTACTACAACAGTTACCATTCTTGTATCGGCATGGCGCCTTACGAGGCATTGTACGGACGGCTGTATCAATCCCCTGTGAATTGATCTGAGATTGGCGAGAGGCAGATAGCAGGACCAGAGCTGGTACATCAGTATGCAGAAGTTGCCAGAGTGGTACAGTGGAAATTAATTACAGCTCGGAGCAGACAGAAGAGTTATGCAGATATCTGTAGGAGACCGCTTGAGTTAGAGGTTGGGGACCACGTGTTCTTCGAGTCTCACCCTCCAAGGGTGTGATGAGATTCGGGAAGCGAGGTAAGCTGAGTCCGCGATATGTTGGGCCTTTTTCCATTCTTGCTCGAATTGGGGAAACAGCATGCCAGCTAACCTTGCCGTCCAATCTTGCAGGGGTGCACGATGTGTTCCATGTTGCGTTGCTGAGGAGATGTTCAGGATCCATCTCATGTTTTGGATTTTTTAGAATTGGAAGTTGCTGAGGACTTGTCCTTTCCAGAGTTTCTAGTACGTATTAAGGAGCGTAAGGATCAGGTCCTCCGGGACAAGGTTGTACCTTTGGTTATGTGATTTGGCAGTATCGCTCCGGGGGCGAGGTGACCTAGGAGTGCGAGGTTGAGATGCGGGAATAGTTCCCTACCTTTTCCGGTAAGTTCCCTTGTGAGCTGGTAGTTTTAATGTTTCGCCCTCGTTGATTGTAGCAGGCAATTTCGAGGACGAAATTCTTTTTAAGGGGGGGAGTATGTAAGGATTGAGAATTTGGGTTCAATTTTCGGGTCGGTTTCGGGCCGGGTCCTTTGATTTGAACCCTGATGGGTCTGGGGAGTGCCTTCTAAATGACGTCTAGGATGCACGACGCCTTTCAAACGACGTCCTGCTGTGTGGACGCCATTTAGCGAGTTGCTGTTGTGCCACGTGGGCGGGCTTCGGGCCGCGAGAGTACGGCCCCTGTCGTGTCGTCTGAACGGTGTCTTTGGTGAGCGACGCATTTCAGAGTCTCTGTCAGTACGGCCCGTCCTGTCATCTGTTTGGCATATGTCTTGCACGACTCGTTTTACCCTGTTTCGGATTGACCCCGTGAGCCTTTCTCTCATTCTCTCCCTCTCACTCTCTCTCTTCCCTCTCTCCGCCTCCTCCGACCCCTCTTTTCCCCTTTCCCTTCCTTTTCTTCCTCTTCCACCACTCCAACGCCTCTCTACCTCTCACCACTACCACCACCACTTCCTTCGCGGCGTTTCATTCTCCGGGCCGCGGCCGACGTCTCGGCGGAGTGGCGACGTCCTCGGGGGTACCGGCGGCGGTCTGCGGTGCGGCAGTTCGGCGGCACGGAGGCAGGAGGAGTTCAAGTAACCGGTAGGGGGACGAACCTTGCATGTATTATAGTTGTTTCATCCGTGTTTCCCGTGTAAATCATGATGTGTATGCGGGTTTCTTTGGGTAGAATGAGCATGTTAGGGACTTTTCTTGATGGAAAAAGGGGTTTTTTAGTGGAAATGACCATTTTTATGCATGAGGATTTGTGGGTTTCACTTGGAGGTTTAGTTTTCCCTCTTCGTTTTCCCCCTCTTGGGTGTTTTGCGGTGAAATTAGGGTTAAAGGGGACCCTCGGGTCGAGTTGCAAGAAACCGGCTTCTGGCCCTAAATGACGTTGCGCTAGGACGACGCCATTTCAAATGGCGGCTTCCTAGGACGACGCCATTTAGGCAGAAATGTCCCAAAAGCTGTTTCTGTTAGAATAGATTTCCGTGGTGAATAGCGTCCAGGGACAGCGACGCCTTTCAAAGAGGCGGCTTCCCAGGACTACGCGTTTTAAGAGAATCAACCGTAGCCTGTCCCTGCTTCTGCCGCTGTTAGGCGAGGAAGGACAGCGACGTGTTTTAATAGGCAGCCGGCTACCTGTGGCGACGCCTTTTAGGCTATTTTCCGAGACCGAGAATTCACATGAACCAGTTTAGGAGGCTTGAATGGCGTCGGCCTTGGGCGACGCGATTCAGGACAGAACCACATTAATTCATGCTATTAATATGTGTTTACACTGTTAGATAGTTCAGTTAATGCATGCTTTAAATTGTACTCGATGATGATGGGTTCCTTGTGACCGGATCGCACTATGTTGTGTTTCATGCGACCGTGGACTTCTTACGTGACCGGATCGCACCGTGCTGTGTTTTGTGCTACTGTGCACCTAGAGTGACAGTTGTAGCGCTTGACACCCTGTGTCGGTGTGGGTGGGACACAGCGCCGGTGGGAGCAGTGGCGGGGTGACGCCTAGTGAGAGAGGGTCACCTGGTGAACCCCAGGGTTAGCTAGTACCGGTGTCGGAGTGGTACCTGTGGAGTGTCACTCGTGCTGGGGGAAGGAGTAACCACCTGAGCCAGTTGGGCTGGAGTAGCCAGTGTCTATCCGAGGGGTTACTGTTTGGTCTCAGCGGGTCGGTGTTTCCCACTTTCAGTTGTTGGTTGGCGTGTTCCCACTTTCGGTTGTGTGGTTGTCGTGCTTTATCGAGACGCTGGTTGTAGGCTCCCTAGTAGAATGATTTCTGAGATATGCATGTTACATTTCGAATGCATGTGGTTTATATCGAGATTTAGGAGTAGTAATTACTGCTTTACTTGCTTACTTTACTTGTATCTGTATTATTGCACTTGTGGGTGTGTGAGTGGGAGGCGGGGGATCGGATGATCCCTATGGAGCCCAATTCTGGTGTGGCTCACTCCCTGCGGTTTTAGGTGTGGACCTCTAGGCGAGTGGAGGCGTGGAGTTCTCCTTGGTGTGCGGACCAGCAGCTATCTCAGTTCCGGGGTATGCCCCGATGTTGTTGTACTTTGCTTCTGTCTGTACTTATTTAATTCTTTGGACCATGTAATTTTTGTTGGACTGTGTATGGACATTATTAATTTCCTTCCTGCGCACTTGTAATTCCTTGTAGTCCGTGTGATTGTTATATTTAGCCTTGTTTAACGCTTACTCCTCCAGACGTGTTTGTGAGATCCAGGTGTGAGACCGTTGGATAATGATTCGACACCCATTTAGTGATCGGGTTTCCGATCATAGGGTGGCGGGACGTTACAAGGACCGCGCCGCTCGAGTAAGTTCTATCCCTTTTCGTTTTCTTCTCTTGAGTTTGATTTTGATCACATGATTGCCTTGGACTAATAATAACTTCTCCTGCAGGTTGCTGAGCTTCATGAAGCCCTTCAGAGGGCTGAGGCAGATGCGGCTCGGGTTCGCGACCTCGAGAAGCAGGTGGCTCGTCTCTCCACCGGGGATCTTCCTCGGGAGCTTTCACGTCTCCAGTCCCGACTGGAGTTCGTTACTGAGGAGAGAGAGAGGGAGCGGCTGGAGCGGCAGAGACTGGACGCGGAGATGACTTCCCTCCGAGTCCAGTTAGGCATCGCCGAGCACGAGCACCGGAGTGTCGAGGAGAGATATAGACGTGCTCGGCAGCGTACTCAGGAGCGCGGGCAGACGAGCGCTTTCACAGCCAGCGTGGCCATCTCCTCTGGTCAGGCTGGTTCGAGTGTTATGGGTCCACCGCCGCCACCATCCAGAGCTCTAGCACCGGATGCTTAGGATGAAGCCTAGAGTCAATTCGATGAAGGGGCAGGGGAGAGCCAGCCTTGAGGGCTTCATATCATGTATTTTTCTTTTCTTTTGGGTATCATGTACAAAACACCTTTGATATATATATGAAACTTTTACCTTCAACTTTGTGTCCATGTGTTTGTCCTATGTCCTGCACATTACTTAATAAATAGGTTAAGTATCTATTTAGGCTTAGCCCCTTGCCTGGCTAAGTGAATGGTCGATCAATCTTTTTCTTAGTAGAAGAGTCAAGGGGCATAGCCTTTATTAACAAAGGTAGCATGAATAATTAAACGGTAAGCAAAATGCAACATGCAAGCAGATAGATGCTCAATAAAAATAAAAGGAATGAAACACACTGATGCAATAAGCAGATGCTAATTGAAATGTTTTTGTTGTTTTGAAATTTTCATTTTTATTTGGGTTTTGGAACATATATATGTGCTTTTTTTTTTGGATTTTGAAATATGTATTTTTTTGGATTTTGAAATATGTACTTTTTTTTGGATTTTGAAATATGTTGCTTTTTTTGGATTTTGAAATATGTTGCAAACTAAAAGGCCAGCATGGTACTCAGATCAAAGGGTCATATTCATTTATTAATTTAATTCCCAAATTGTTCTTCAATAATCTAATTTAGACCCATCGTGCTTGAACTTGTGTTTCCATTCGTGATCCCATTTGATGATTTGATCCTCAGTCAATCTAGGCCATTCTTTAAGCTTGGAATGCGCCTCTTCAAAAAGAAGAGAGAAATTGGTTTAGAAAGCCCACGAGAAGGTTCCAGAGACCTAAAAGATGTTCCTTTCTTACCCTAATATATGTTGGGGTTCGGTCATTTTCTTTCCAGGGTATTTATTGACCTTGCGTTCCCTTTTATTTCATTTCGTGGCCTTGATGTAACGTTTGTAGTGCAATGGCCTTTGATTTGACATTTTGCTTTTGCCTTTTGCTTTTGCTTTTCTTTTCTTTTTCTTGGGACGGATCTCCCCCATTTTTTTTATGACGGCCTCCTACTAAGATGGCGGGTATTCTTGGTAATCTATTCTAAGCCTTGTTCCGACATCATGGGTCGAGTGTAAAAACATAATTTTGTTTAAAAAGAATGATTTGCACTTTACACCCTTGGTCAAGCTTTCGGTATTCCTTAGGACTTGGCATCTCTTGTTACTCACGAATCAAACGTATCATTGTGTGTAGTAATGTGTTCGAATTAAATTATTCAGATTGATATGGAAATTTGAGTTTCTAAATTTTATGATTCCACTGGTCTTTGCACCATACTGGTCGACTCTTTAACCTAAGGGTAGTATTTCTTGAGATACAGACCATGCCAGGGGTGAGTTAATTCTTCCTCTTCAGCATTAACTAGACGGTAAGCGTTACCAGGAAAAGCATGTGATACAACATATGGTCCTTCCCAATTGGGTTGGAGTTTGGAATGCGGACCACCAGGTTTTACAAAGATTCTTTTGACAACCATTTCATCAACTTTGAACTTACGTTCGATGACTTTCTTTTGATAAAAATGTGCTAATATATTTTGATAAACTCTTGCATGATTAGCAGCTGACCATCTTTTCTCGTCTAAGAGTTCCAATTAAGCAAGGAGTGCTGAACGGTGTTCATTAATGGAGAATTCCTTATTCAATTGTACTCTTAATGACGGTATAAGGATCTCGTACGGAACTACCGCCTCCATTCCAAATGTTAAGGAATAAGGAGTCTACCCAGTGGGTGTGTGGATTGAAGTTTGGTATGCCCATAGAGTCTCAATTAATTTTTCTGGCCAGTCTGTGAATTTATTCGACTTGCACGTCTTTTTGATGATTTTTATCAAAGTTTTGTTAGTTGCCTCTGCTTGGCCATTGCCTTGCGAATAGTAAGGAGACGAATAATGCAATGCAATTTTGTACCTGTTGCAGAGGTCTTTCAGTTCTTGTGACACGAATTGCGGTCCATTGTCGGTGACGATGGTGCTTGAAATTCCAAATCTTGTGATGATGTTCTTCATGATGAACTTGCAGATGGTTGATGCTTTGGCTTCCGTATATGCTTCAGCTTCTGCCCACTTGGTGAAGTATTCCATTGCCGTGAGGATGAAGGACTTCTGCTTAATGCCAGAATCAGGATTACCAAGGGGTCCAATGATATCAAAAGTCCACATGGAGAAAGGCCATGCGGAGGAAACAGGGTAGAGTGAAGATGCAGGAGAATGAATCTTATCGGTGTAAAGTTGGCACTTAGTACACCTACGGACATACCCTACACAATCTTCTTTCATGGTTGGCCAATAGAATCATTGTCTAAGGATTTTCTTTACTAACATCTGTCCATTAACATGGCCACCGCAAACTCCAACATGAGCTCCTTCCATAACCTTCCAAAGTTCATCTTCGTCTAAACATCTTAGAAGAACTCCATCAAAACCTCTTTTGTATAATGCTCCTCCAACTAGGGTGTATCTTTGAGCAACTCTCCTGATAGCCCTTTTCTCCTTAGTTGTAGCTTCTTCAGGATATGATTGATCTTCACAATATTAAGCAATTTCGTAGTACCACGGCTTCTGTTCATCATCCATCTCTTCTAACAGCTTCATTAACATGATCTCTCTCTCTTTTCCACAATATCCCCATCTCTAACCTTCTTTAGCAGGTTCTCCTTAGTCCTAAGGAATGAGGGTCTTTTACGGCGGGTGAAAGACGCCTATGAACGATGATTGATTCGGATTGTCTGCTGATTGAAAAATTAAGAGATGATGCAAGTGAAGCTAGAGCGTCAGCTAAGATGTTTTGATTCCTAGGAACATGGACGAAGATCAATTTTGTGAAAAACTTAGCATAAGCAGAGGTAAGTTCTTGATAAGGCTTGAGTTTGGGATCAAGAGTTCGATATTTGGTTAGCACCTTACGAAGAATCAATTGGCTATCACCCACAATCCTGAGTTTAGTGACACCATGGAAATGAGCAGCCTCGAGGCCAGCAAGGAGTGCCTCGTATTTAGCTATATTGTTGGTGACTGGAAAGTCAAGCTGAAATGCTTGTGGAATGGTGACACCTTCAGGTGATAACAGAACAATGCCAATCCCCTTTCCATGGGAATTCAGAGCTATGTCAAAATGCAGAGTCCACATATCATCTCTGATTTGGTCTATGGACATCAGTTCCTCATTCGGAAACTCTGATCGGACTGGATCAAAACGAGGAAGGGGGTGATAAGCGAGATGTTCTGCTAGGGCATAGCTTTTGATCGCTTTCTGCTGAATATACGTGATATCGAATTGAGATAGAAAGCTTTGCCATCGTGCTAACCTATCAGTAAGAACAAATTTCTCAAGAAGAAATTTGATTGGATTCATCCTAGCGATAAGATGGACTTCATGGGCTAGAAAGTAATGCTTTAATTTCTGAACCACCCATACAAGTGCTGCACATGTTTTCTCCATCGTTGTATATCTTTGTTCAGCGGGGTTGAGAAGTTTAAAGAGATAGTAGGCTGCCCTCTCCTTTCCTTCTTCATCCTCTTGTGCTAGGACGGCCCCCACCATCATCCAGGACATAAATATAAAGTATCAATGGTTTGTCCGGAGATGGTGGTCTCAAAACAGGAGGACTTGCCAAATAATTCTTTAATCCATCAAACGCCTCCTGACACTTATCGTCCCAATCGAACTTGACTCTCGGCTTGGTGAGCTCGTAGAACGGCTTACACCTTTGTGAGTGTTGGGAGAGAAAACAGCGAATAAATTGCAACCTCCCGATTAATCCTCTAAACTCTTTCAAGTTTTTGGGAGGTGGCATTTCTCTGATGGCCTTCGCCTTGGTGGAAAATAATGCTAGTGAGTGTGTTGCATGGAGTGATGTGATGAATGAGATTTGAACTAATATGGTGGAACAATCAGAGATTAATGAAAAGAACTAAATTGGATGGCCCCTGGAAAGCCTTGGTCTTGAAAGTTCTTTAAAGGACGAAGAACGGATGAAGACTCCTGGAAGCAGTAGCACCTCGATCCTTCAGCGCCTGGACGTCGTCGTCAAGATTCTTTGCTCTCAATTATCCCTCTCAATAATTATCACTTTAATCACTCGTAATCACTAACATCACTAACTTTTCAATGACCAAGGGGTTGGGTATTTATAGGCTTTTCATCCGCAGTTATTAATGGATTAATATGAAAGAATTTGACGTTTATCCCATTAACAAACAGATTAACACAGATTAATTCATCATTATCTATAATTATCTAAAACGCGTCGCCCATAGAAGATGTCTTTTAGACTAATTAAGATAAGGATAAACATTCAGAAAAAGAGACAAAAACAACTTAGGAAACCTAAATGGCGTTGTGCCTGGCAGACGTCTTTTAGCTAATTAATCAATTAATTAAAATTCAAATTTAAATATCGAAATATGAATAAACTATAAATGGCGTCTACACATGCCGACGTCTTTTAGACGTTTTCATATTTGATTAAAATTTGAGTTAAAATCAATTTAATTAATTAACTTATGTATGTCTGACCCGATACTATTTAGTTAATTAATCCAGAAAGATTAATAAAAATTAATTAATAATTAAATATCAGACCATTCTGAGACATTATTATATGACATGAACTTTACTCAAAATGAGGTCAAAATTAGCGTGTCTACAGTATGCAGACTACATAGATCCATTTATGGATTAAAGCAGACATCCCGAACTTGGAACTTAAGATTTGATGAAGCAATCAAATCTTATGACTTCATTAAGAACGAAGATGAACCTTATGTATATAAAAAGACCAGTGGTAGCGCAGTTACCTTTTTGGTACTTTACGTTGATGACATTCTACTCATTGGGAATGATGTAAGAATGTTATCATCAATAAAGATTTGGTTATCCAAAAACTTCTCCATAAAGGATTTGGGAGAAGCATCTTATATTCTGGGAATAAAGATCTATAGAGATAGATCCAAAAAGGATGGTTGGCTTATCCTAATCCATGTACATAGACACCATAGTCAAAAGATTTGGCATGAAAAATTCCAAGAGAAGTCTTGTTCTGATGAGACATGGAATTTATCTCTCTAAAAGAATGTCTCCCAAGACACTTGAAGAGAAAGCATACATAGATAGAGTCCCTTATACTTCGGCAATAGGATCTATCATGTATGCAATGTATTAGGCCTGATGTGGCACACCCACTAAGTATCACTAGTAGATATCAGGCTGATCCAGGTAGGAACACTGGAAGGCGGTGAAATGTATCCTTAGATACTTAAGAAGGACTAAGGATCTATTTCTTGTCTATGGAGAAAACGACTTGGAACTTCGAGGGTTTACTGACTCGAGCTTTCAGTCGGATATGAATGATAGCAAATCCATGTCTGGATTTGTATTCATGTTAAATGGAGGTGCAGTGAGTTGGAAAAGTTCCAAACAAGCCGAGGAGATATAATAGTTGAGAAAGTCTTATCCGAAGATAATGTAGCAGATCCCTTGACTAAGTCGTTGTCTCAAAACAATTTAGAACGTCACCTTAAGTCTATGGGACCTAGACACATGGGTGATTGGCTATAGTCCAAGTGGGAGAATGATAGAATTGGGTGGCCTCAAAGCCAATCATTGTACATTCTAGTTCGAAATATTAATAAAAGGCAATTATTTCTTCATTTATAGTTCTCGCAAATTAACTATCGTAATGAAGGTCCATAGACAAATGTATGGGATATTGAATCATGATGAGATTATGATAGTGAGATCAATATTCTTAGTCACTTGTCTTAAACAGTTCTCGATCATAGGATATTTGAGATGGACATTAAATATCTGATAAAATCGACACAAGTTATTTCTGCTCATACGATGAGGGTGAATGATCTCACATTCACTCGTGTGGTGACACTAAGACAAACTTGTGGGTGCTCATTAGAGAATGAGTTCACTGAACAGATCCGAATAAGAATTCCTGGATGGTCATTATACCTAATAGTCAACCAGGGAATTCAATCGTTGCAGTAGCGTAGTTGGTCCTTTGACCTGAGTCACTAATGATGCCTTGCTTGTAGACCATTGTGTCTTGATTTTCTGACTTGTGGACTACAACCATTAAGTCCATGATAGTCAGTCTCTCAGACATAGTAGAAAGCTTGCGAAGGTAATTGAGTGAACAACAGGGGATCACTCACTCTTGGTATAAGACGGGAGAGAGAATGTCCTATGGATGTGTACACAGAAATCCTTGGCCAGGGTTAACTGAAAGAGATGTCTTTCAAGAAGTTAACTGAGTACTGGAATCCATCTAAATAATGCGATAGAGGGTTTGACTGTAAAACCATACCCTTGCGTTATTGGGACATTGGATGAGTGAACGATTTTATCTGTGCGGTATCTGCAGACGGAAAAGTTCAAATAAAGGGAACAATATTCCTTATATCTTCTGAGATCATGAGGTAGTGTTTGGTGCCGTTCATAGTTAGAAGGCCAAATGGATTAATCATCACATGATAAACCACTTATTTATTATATTAATTATTTAACATATGATGTTTAAATAATAATTAATAAATATTAAACTTTAGAATTAGTTCTAAGTTTAATGGGCTTGAAACCAGACTAATATATGGGCCTGGAAGGTCACACACATAAGAGTTCTCGTAAGACGGTGAGAGATGTTAAATATTATGGTTATCTGGGTTTTTGTAAAAAGCCGTAGGATAAACATGAATATTTAATGGAGAATTATCCAAGGCCAAACTCTTAGATAATCATGAGAATTAATCCGTGTGCTTATCCTTATTTCTTATATAGGGAGGCCAAGGGGAGGGGTGGTCGAGAGTTGGACGTACACTACCATACACCCTTGGATTTTTCTCTCTCCACTCTCTCTCTCTTGAAGTAAATCTCTCTCTCTCTCTCCGCACATGGTGGATTTGAGATCGGGTCGAAGTACTCAAGTCGAGAAGGAAATCGCGTCTGCGTCGGGAACTCATGTTGATACCTCTGGAGATCGTGCGCGTGCGCGATTACCGAATCAGTCAAATCTACATGAGATTCGAAACCCCGCAAAGGTGAAGAACAGTTTTTCCCTCGTAATTTATAATTGTCCGTTTTACGATCCCAGCAACCGATACGTAGGAATCATTTAATTTTCCACTGCATTTTAGGCGATTCATTACACCTGAATAGCGTCTTGGAGTACCTACGCTTTTTCCGAAACGCGTCGCACTCTGCAGACACCATTTAGGCACTTTTCCCTGTCTGCGTGTTGCCTGAACTTTAGTGAACAGAAGAAGCTACTGGCTTGAATAGCATCGGTGAGCAGCGATGCGGTTCAAATAGTTTCTTCTTTTGGTCATTAGTCCTCGGATTCTTAGTTTGATTGTTACTTATACCTATCTTATCATACATTAGAGGCCATCCAGGCCATAGGTCATTTGAACTAGAGCTAACCTCCCCCCCCCCCCCCCCCCCCCCATAGGAACACCTTCTTGACATCCTCACCTATCTCTGATTGGGTTGGTCCCTCGATCAGACTAGAGTGGTTAGTGTTAAAACCTCCATAAGTCCCCAAAAGCAAGGAATTCCTTCTTGTTGATCGGGCTGGTTGTACCAATTGAAGTCCTGGCTAGATATTCATATCATTGTGAGGAAGAACCATAGAGTATAACAGTGGAAATTGAATTGAAACTAGGATCCTACCCGTTGAGAGAATTTGTGTAAAAATCCAAGTAACTTAACAAGGAATCCTAAGACAACGTAAACATCCACTTGTTTGCTTAATCTCTTATACAACTTGTTTGAACTTGATTGCTAAAAATCTAATACCATGATGCTTCGATCAGGTAAATCTGTGGGTATGGCTGCTTACGAGCAGAATGCCATCGTCGAATACGAGGGAGATGCTAATGCCCCTCGAGAATTAGATTGCTACCTTGAGAACGGAGGAGATGCTAATGCCCTCCGTAATAGTGATTCCTATCATCATGAATATGATAGAGATGCTCATGCCCCTCAAGGCCAGGCCCACTTTTCTCACGACTAGTACAACCCTGGTACTGATCGTCCTCATATCCATGTGATCTCCAATCCCGCATTCGAGGGAGCTCCAGATCCAGCTGAGCCCCCACTTGCCAATCCTCCTGATTTGATTACTGTCTTAGGAGCTCTGGCTGCCCATGTGGATCCTCAGCAACTTAAGGCGATCCAATCTATCCTCAAGGGGAAGACGCCCGTGCAGTCTACCGAACCGAATCCTATGGTTCCCCCAGTCGTTCGTCAAGTTCCTCTCACTATGCTCCTTCTATTCATCAGGCCATGGAAGGCCATCATGTTTCAACCTCCCGGCCATCTGGGCCACAGTTATCTTCTTCAAGGCATCCGGCCAGACCGCCAACGTCAACTTACCGAAATGCCTTCGGGCATGGTGGAAGCGTTGCCGAACCACAACCTTATTATCCACCTTGCCCCACCTATTCCAGGCAGCAAGCTTCCCATGATCCACCACCACCTCCTCCCAAAGTTGATCCAGTAACTCAGGCTATTCTCGCAAAGATAGACCGCACGGACAAGCAGTTCAACAGCTTCAAGAAGATGATGGGAGTCAAGGCAGTGCCCGAAATCACTCTTCCCAGTCTGCCAATATTTCACTTTCCACCTTATGAGATGCTAGTGTATAGGAAGTACAACGATTCTGGTAACCCCTTCACCCACCTGAAGGAGTTCATGTATGAATCTTTCTTCTGGCAGAATGACAAGAAGTCACTGGCATTCTTATTCAGAAGATCATTGGAGGGACCAGCCCTCGAGTGGTTCTTCTCTTTGGAGCCTTCTGAGGTGGAAGACTATGGTATCGTGTCAAGAAAATTCATCCAAAGATATCAGGACCGAGTTGCACCGTCTCTATCTATAACTAACTTAATGGCTGAGAAGATGAAGCCTGATGAGGACTTCATCAATTTTGTTGATAGATGGAGGGGAATGGCGGAGAAAATCAAAGATCACCTATCCGAATCCGAACAAGTGAAGATGATGATATCTAATACTACCCCCCAGTACAAGCTAGTCCTTACACTGAACAACCTGACTGGTATGGCGAAACTCTACGAGAGAGCACGTTATTGCCAAAACGCCTTCAAAGATGCTACTTTCTCTAGCGTCTTTGATCCTTGCAGACCCAGCTGACCTCCACCTCGGAAGCCTGCTATGCCAAACTCCCCCAACATGGGTCCAACAACTGAGGGCATGCTCTCCCACGAACAAATCACCACTGTGAACAACAACCAGCCACAGTTCATGAGGAACCAGCAGCAGTAGCCGCAGTATGCAAGACAGAGACCGCCAAACCAGCAGGACTACAGGCCACCTCAGCAGCAGTACCAGCCAACCTACAATTAGCCACAACAACAATACCAGCCACAGCAGCAATATCAACCTCGTCCACCTCCAACATATCACAATGTACCTCCTCCAGGCGACTACAATCAGCAAAGAAAGCCTCTAGGCTTGAAGAGGGCATCATAACCTACTCTCTCGGAGTCTCTCCTAGACATCTTCAATGCCCTTATGGTAGTCAATGCATTGGTTCTGCCTAGGGAGAAAATTGTATGGCCCCAGAATGTCGATGCCTCTAGGTATTGTGTCTTCCATAGACAACCTAGGCATACAGCGGATGTATGTTTCCAATTTCAGGACTACATCCATGACCTCAATGAACAAGGGGGCATTGACTGGGAGGCGATGAGAAAATATATAGCCGCTTTGAAGGCAAGGAGACTCTAGTAGCAACAGCAACAACAACAACCTCAACAACACCCGCAGCAACAGTAACAAAGAGCACCAGCACAGGCAGCAGCACCACCAAATATGGGTATGGTACATAACCCACTGCTGGAGCATCAACACCAAAACTAGATCACCCCTATCTTGACAAATAGCCAGTCAAAGGCTAACAGGGGACAATAATGGAAGGTAGAGGACTTTTCCTCTATCTATTCAACAGGTCATACGCCAAGCACCGCCGAGCAACCGCCTCACCGCATCCTCCGCATACCCAAACCACAACCCATCACCATTAAACCCGTTACCCCCTCCGCCACCACACTTTTACCAAACAACCCTCCGCAAACCAACTATACATCTCTCATGCCATCAAAACCATTGCTACGCTTACCATTCCCTACCTCGCCTACAACCACTTATACCAATACCATACAACCCTCCAAACCCCTTATCTGCACAATACCTCCACCAAATAATCCATCACCATCACCCATTTATCCACCCATACAACCCTCCAAACCGCTCATCCATCCAGTACCTCCACCAAATAATTCTCCATCACCTGTTTACCAACCCATTACACCCTCCAGACCACTCATCAACCTGGCGGTACTCAAGATAATACCTGAACCTTCCACTATTGAGCAGCACATGCTTCGGAGCGGGAGAATCTTCAACAAGGTTTTTCCTCAATCCACAGTCCGAGACAGCCCATCACAGCCACCAGAGAAAGCACAGAACGAAGAGAGTGCACCAGGCACTCAATATGACTTGTTGAAGCAGCTAGACAGGACACCGGCACGGATGTCCGTGCTCGAATTGATCAAAAGGTCAAAAACCCATCAAGAAGCCCTGATGGAGTACTTGCAAAAAGTAATGGTCAATGAAGACGTGCTGATAGAGAAAATAACTACACTGCTAGTTCCACAGGGGGATCAGCCCTCTATAACATTTCATATATTAGAACTAGCACCACCTACAGCCAGAGGCATGGCCTTGAGCATCACTGTCAACATATGCTAAAGGGCTATAGATGCTTGTCTAGTTGATACTGGGGCTTCCATAAATGTGTTGTTACCAAAAACTCTAGAATTTTGTGGAATACCCAGAGAAAAATGGTTGCCTTCTCCTATCTCTGTTATGGCCTATGACAACTCTACTCGTTCTCCTCTGGGAATGGTCTACTTGAAAATAGAGTTAGACCCCGTTTGTCATGCTGAGGTCGAATTCCACATCCTGGAAATTGACCCTTCGTTAAAAGGCATCCTTGGCCGTCCGTACATCAAGTCTCTTGAAGCGATTCTATCAACTAATCATCAATGCCTCAAGTTTCCTTATAAGGGACGTATTATTAAAGTCACGAGCATGCCAATCCTTACTGTTGCTCATTCCTTAAACATCAGGCCAACTTCCTCACCTGGCCGACAGCCCAGTCTGTCGGTATTATAGGTCTATTCTCCCTGGGCTAATCCTTTAAGAGCCACCACACTTGATCCATATCTAGTCGATGTTGTAAAGCGGGGGAAGTGCATGAGTACCCCTGGCTAGAATATCATGATGAAAGGCAGTTATCAACCAGGAAAAGGCCTGGGTACAAAATTACAGGGCAGAACTACGCCCGTTTAAGGCCTGGGCTATAGGCCAAGAAGAGTAAGGCATGACATCATCCAGCAACGCAAAGATGAAAATGGCCAGAAGATATGGAAGGCAATGGACACGCCGTGTAAAGAAAATCGGAATCCCTTGACTTAGACTCTATATACACACTTCATCAAGGGACCCGTAATTAATCATAATGATGATAACACGGTGGTGATCACCTCGCACTTCGATTTACATGATATATATGGGAGAGATCTGGCCAGACACGATTCTGAGTTATTGACATATCAGTCCTTGGAGGCTGTATGGCCAGTGAAAAGGAGAAAAATTCAAGATCTGGAATGTGAATGGTATCGGTGGTTCGACCTAAGGGATTTGTATATAGCACTGAACAGATTATTCGTTGATCCCTCGGAGCCGAAGTGGCCGCCACTGATAGATGAGTTGATAGAGAGCCCTGGGGCTATATTTGATAAGAGAATTCTGCTGCATGAACAAGCTGATAAAGGGGAGCCGGATGACCCCTATGAAACCGGATTCACCACTGATCTTCTCTGGAGGGGAACCTATCCCTCTCATATTTTCACCCTCCACACTCTGTTCCGCACCCTACTTTTGACCATGACTTGGTCGCGAGTCATTATTGAAGACATCTCTCAGGCTCCACCCATTATTGTCACTTTGTCCCCACGGGACCTTATTCCTCGGCCTCCTCTCAATCTGGAGAGGATTTATGATCTGATCTGGGACATACTATTGTATGATCCCCCTAATCCTTTAGCCCTGGTGCCATTACCTCCATCATCTCATTCCCCCCCTATTTATATCCATTCCTGCTTTATAATAAACATAGATAATTCACAAAAACAAATGCCAATTTGGCAACTTCTTCCTCCCAAATCCTCGTTGAGGAAACATCATACTTGTCCAACTATACCCCATTGTGCGGGTCGTTCATGCAAGATTCTCTCTTAGATCTACTATGTCCCTCCTTTCGGGAGGATTCACCTGTATCACTTCATGTATCCCGTGATTTTTATTATTCTTCGTCCTTACTAGGTCAGGATAGGGAGTCTAGTTGTAGGGAGTCTAATTCTTGACAGATTTGTCAGGTTAGGAAGTCGAGGAAGCCTAAGGGTAGGCGAATACTAGGTAGATACCTCTAGGATCTAGCTTTAAGATGCCTTTCTTGTTCTCAGATCCCTCAATTGTTAGAAAATCCCATTTAGATGCCAGGAGAATGTGAAGTTGATGAGTCAGTCAATGATGGATATGGGGTGTATGAATTGATACACAAGAAAGACCCCATTACTGAAGATGAGGAAGACAACGAGGACGCAGCTGAGGCATATGCCAGTGGAGTGAAAAGATTAGATGAACCCTCAGCCGCCGTAGAAGAGCCTACCAAAGAGATTAATCTAAGAACTGAAGACGAGCCTAAGGTTTTCCTCGTCAGTAAAAATCTTTTGGAAACAGATGAAGAGGCAGTGATTCAAGTTCTCAAAGACTATAAGGACACTTTCGCTTTGAGTTATAAAGATATGCCGGGATTAGATTCTTCTTTAGTAGAACATCGATTGACATTGAAAGATAGAGCTAGTCCGGTTAAACAGAAATTGAGGCGATTCCACCCTCAGATGACTTTGAAAATGAAGGAAGCGGTCGATAAATTGTGTAAGGACTGAGATTTCGGGTTCAGTATTCGGGTCGGGTTCGGGCCGGATCCCCTGGTTTGGACCCTGAGGAGGGTCTTGAGATTTCTGACTGAATGGCGTCAGCACTGCTCGACGCCTTTCAAAAGGCGTCAGGTTGTGTGGACGCCATTTAGGTCCGCTTGTTGTTGTGCCACGTGTGCGCCACGTGGGCGGGCTTCGGGCCGCGAGAGTACGGCCCCCGTCACATCGTCTGAACGGCGTCCATGTTGGTCAACGCGATTCAGACTGTGACCTCTGCGATGTCAGGGTGCGGCGCCAGAGCGTTGTCAGTACGGCCGTCCTGTCAGACTGATAGGCGTCTGCCTCGATCGACGCGTTTTAGCTGGATTCGGATTGGCCCCGCGAGCCTCCCCTTCTTTCCCTCATTCTCGCCTTCACTCTCTCTCTCCTCGCCCTCTCCGCCCTCTCCGACGCTCTTCTTCCCCTTCCCTTCCTCTTCTTCCTCTTCCAACCACTCCATAGCCTCCTTACCTCTCATCTCTACCTCCACCACCTCCTTCGCGGCGTTCCCTTCTCCGGACGGCGGCCGACGTCCCGGCGGAGTGGCGGCGTCCTTGAGGGTACCGGCGGCGGTCTGCGGTGCGGCGGGTCGGCGGCGAGGAGCTTGGAGGAGTTCAAGAACCGGTAGGGGGACGAACCTTGCATGTGTTGCTCGTGTTTTCTTTGACGTGGCATGATGTGTTCGGGCTAGATCGAGCATGTTTAGGGGGTTTCCTTGTGGGAATGGCTGTGCTTGTGATCGTAGATTCGTAGCATGCTTGTGATAGACGAATTCCTCTTCCTCCCCTCCTTGTTTTGGGGTTTTCAGGGTGCTTGGGGTTAAGGGAGAAACCCTCGGTTCGAACCAGGGAACCAGGTTTCTGGCGCTAAACGGCGTCGTGCCTGGTCGACGCCTTTCAGAAGGGCGTCAGGGCAGTACGACGCCTTTTAGGGCAGAAACCTCCCTGATTCGAGGTTTTACGAATAGGGGTTCTGGCGCTAAATGACGTCATGGATGGACGACGCCTTTTGGAAGGACGTCGGGCCATCATGACGCCATTTAGGCAGGAAATCACCCCGAGTGAGGGTCTGTAAATCTGGAATTTCGGTGTAAATGGCGTCTATGGACCTGGACGCGTTTTAAATAGGCGACTCCCTATCAGGACGCGTTTCACGGAATAATCTAGCTTTAATAAACCTGTCTGAGGGACTTGAATGGCGTCGACCTCGGTCGACGCGATTCAAGACAGAACTGCTTAACTCTGATTATTTAATACATGTTTCACGGCGGGATGGTTCAAATGCATGCTTTACGTTGTACAATGAGACTGAGGACTTCTGCGTGAATGGAGTTACATCATGTTATATGTGTGTGTGTGTGCTTATGCGATTGTGGATTGGAATAACTATGGTTTCCGACTGTCACCATGGGCCGATGGGAGAAGGGCCATGGTGTCCGTGAGGCATTGTGCCGTACCGGTGGGAGAAGGGGTACATGTTGTGGTTTACCTTTAGCTGAGGGAAGCAGAGCCACCTTGAGCCCGTCGGGCCGGAGTAGCTGGTACGCTATCCGAGGGGTTGCTGCTTGGCCTCAGCGGGTTGGGGTTTCCCTGTTTGTCGTGGCAGCTTCCGGCGCGTTTCTTGCTGTGGAGCTGGTTGTGGTACTGTTGTAGTTGTTTTACCCCTGTAGCCACTGGGCCTGATGTGACCTTTGATCAAGGTTACGAGTGGTACCCTTAGCCCTTTGGCCTGACGCAGCCCGGGAGGTTAGGGTTGTGGGTAGTTCCTATAGCTTCGGCTTGACGGGGGTTTGTCGGTCCCCAGGGCCCTCCTGAAGCACTGAGGCCTAGCGTGGAGGCAATCCGGACGGTAGGACAGTAGTCTAGACTGCTTGTGTGCACACGTAGCTGGCAGTGGCGGTACACTGGTTCCAGCTAGTCCTAGTTTGACTCACTGCCTCACTCTACAGTGCCCTGGAACACTGTAGGGGTGGACAGGCGTGAGCAGTGGTGGTAGTGTTGGGAGGCGACGTTTGACTTCGGTCGACAGTGTGGTTCAGTCGCTTCGTGGACTTTGGCTGTGAGATGTGACTCTGTGTTGGGTTCTTCGGGTTACTTAGAATGGTTCTTGCTACACTGCTTATCGTATGTTTCACATCAGAGTTGGGTGCTATGTTTACTGCTTTACTTAAATTGCCATATATTCCTGTTGTTACACTTGTGGGTGTGTGAGTGGGAGGCAGGGGATCGGATGATCCCTACTGAGCCCATTTCTGGTGTGGCTCACTCCCTGCGGTTTCAGGTGTGGACCTCGTGGCGAGCGGAAGCGTGGTGTCTTCTTGGTGTGCGGACCAGCAGCTGTCTTAGTTCCAGGGTATGCCCCGATGTTGTTGTATGTACTTATTTAATTTGTTGGACATGTAATTATTGTTGGACTGTATACGGACATTGTTATTTTCCTTCCTGCGCACTTTCTTACCTTGTAGTCCGTGAGATGTTATATTTAGCCTTGTTTAGCACTTACTCCTCTAGATGTGTTGTGTGAGATCCGGGTGTGAACCCGCAGTTAATGGGCCGACATCCATTTAGTGACCGGGTCTCCGGTCATAGGATGGCGGGTCGTTACAAATTGCATAAAGTCAAATTTATTAGAGTTGTCCTCTACCCGCAATGGGTGGCCAACATAGTCCCGATTATGAAAAATGATGGGCAAGTCAGAATCTGCATTGACTTCCGAGATCTGAATCGGACATGTCCTAAAGACGAATTTCCACTGCCTCATATTGACGTCCTCATTGACAATACGGCTGGCAATGAAACATTGTCATTTATAGATGGATTCTCAGGATATAATCAGATTAAGTTGGCGGAAGATGATCAAGAGAAAACGTCATTCACCACACCTTGGGGAACATATTGTTATGTCGTCATGCCTTTTGGATTGAAAAATGCTGGAGCCACTTATCAAAGGGCTATGATGGCAATATTTCATGACATGATGCACATTGATTTAGAAGTGTATGTGGATGATCTATTAGTAAAATCGAAGACTAGGGCTAAACATGCCAAAGTTGTGGCAAGAGTTCTGGAGAGATCAAGAGAATATCAATTGAAGATGAATCCCAAGAAATGCGTATTCGGGGTATCATCAGGAAAATTATTGAGATTTAATATAAGTAAACGGGGCATCGAGATCGATTCCAACAAGGCAAAGGCTATCAGAGAAATGCCACCTCCCAAAAACTTGAAAGAGTTAAGAGGATTGATAAGGAGGTTGCAGTTTATTCGCCGATTTGTCTCCCAACATTCACAAAGGTGTAAGCCGTTTTACAAGCTTACCAAGTTGGGAGTCAAATTTGATTGGGACGATAAGTGTCAGGAGGCATTTGATGGATTGAAAACATATTTGACAAGTCCTCCTGTCTTGAGACCACCATCTCTAGACAAACCTTTGATTCTATATATTTCTATCCTAGATGATGCAGTGGTAGCTATCCTAGCACAATAAGATGAAGAACGAAAGGAAAGGGCAGCTTATTATCTCTCCAAACTTCTCAACCCCGCAGAACAAAGATACACAGCGATGGAAAAAACATGTGCAGCGCTTGTATGGGTAGTTCAGAAATTGAAGCACTATTTTCTGGCCCACGAAATCCATCTTATCGCTAGGATAAATCCAATCAAGTTCCTTCTGGAGAAATCCATCCTCACTAATAGGTTAGCACGTTGGCAGAGCTTTCTATCTCAATTCGACATTATCTACATTCAGCAGAAAGCAATCAAGGGCTATGCCATTGCAGAACATCTTGCTCATCACCCACTTCCTTGTTTTGATCTAGTCCGATCGGAGTTTTTGGATGAGGAACTGATGTCCATAGACAGAATCAAAGACGATATGTGAACTCTACATTTTGACAGAGGTTTGAACTCTCATGGTAAGGGTATTGGCATTGTTATGTTATCACCTGAAGGTGTCACCATCCCACAAGGCTTTCAGCTTGACTTTTCAGTCACTAACAACATAGCTGAATATGAGGCACTCCTTGCTGGCCTCGAGGCTGCTCATCTCTATAGTGCTACCAAACTCAGAATTGTCGCTGATAGTCAATTGATCTTTCGCCAAGTGCTCACTAAATACCGAACTCTTGATCCCAAGGTCAAGCCTTATCAAGAACTCACTTCCGCCTATGCTAAGCTTTTCACTAAATTGATCTTCGTCCATGTTCTACGGAGTCAGAACATCTTAGCTGACGCTCTAGCTTCTCTCGTATCATCCCTGAATTTTCTGATCAGCAAGCAATCCGAATCTATCATCATCATCCATAGGCGTCTTTCACTGGCAGTGAAAGACCCTTCATTCCTTAAGACTAAAGAGAAGTTATTTTAGAAGGTCAGGGATGGAGATATCATGGAGAAGCGAGAAATCATGCTATTAGAGTTGCAAGAAGAGATGGAAGATGAAGAGAAACCATGGTATTACGAGATTGCCAAATACTGTGAAGATCAATCCTACCCTGAAGATGCCACAACTGAGGAGAAAAGGGCTATCAGGAGAGTTGCTCAGAGATACATTCTAGTTGGAGGAGCACTTCATAAACGAGGTTTTGACGGTGTTCTTCTGAGATGCTTGGACGAAGATGAGCTTTGGAAGGTTATGGAAGGAGCTCATACTGGAGTTTGTGGTGGCCATGTCAATGGGCAAATGATATCAAAGAAGATCCTTAGACAAGGATTCTATTGGCCAATCATGGAAGAAGACTATGTAGGGTATGTTCGTAGGTGTGTCAAGTGTCAACTTCATGCCGACAAGATCTATTCGCCCGCATCTTCACTCCATCCTGTTTCTTCCCTATGGCCTTTCTCCATGTGGGCTTTCGATTTCATTGGACCCCTCGGTGATCCCAATTCCGGCATCAAGCAGAAATCCTTCATCCTCACGGCAACGGAATATTTCACCAAGTGGACAGAAGTTGAAGCTTACACAGAAGTCAAAGCATCAACAATCTGCAAGTTTATCATGAAGAACATCATCACAAGATTCGGAATTCCAAGTATCATCGTCACCGACAATGGACCACAGTTCGTATCACAAGAGTTGAAGGACCTTTGCAACATGTATAAAATTGCATTGCATCATTCGTCCCCATATTATCCGCAAGGCAATGGCCAAGCATATGCAACTAATAAGACTTTGATAAAAATCATCAAGAAGACGTGCAAATCTAATAAATTTACAGACTGGCCAGAGAAACTTATTGAGGCTCTATGGGCATACTGAACTTCAATCCGCACGCCCACTGGGCAGACTCCGTACGAAATCCTCATCCCGTTATTAAGAATACAATTGAACAAGGAGTTTTCCCTTGATGAGCATCACTTAGCATTCCTCGCTCAATTGAGATTCTTAGATGAGAAAAGATGGTCAGCCGCTAATCATGCGCGAGTATATCAAAACAGATTAGCACATTTTTATCAAAAGAAAGTCATTGAACGAAAGTTTAAAGTTGGTGAAATGGTTGTAAAAAGAATCTTCATAAAACCTGGTGGTCCAAGTTCTAAGCTCCAACCCAACTGGGAAGGACTTTATGTTATCTCGCATGCTTTCTCTGGTAATGCCTATCATTTAGTTAATGCGGAAGGTCAAGAGTTAACTCATCCCTGGAATGATTTGTATCTTAAAAAGTACTACCCTTAGTTTAATGAGTCAATCAGCATAGTGTAAGGACTAGTGGAGTTTGAAAATTTGAAAACTCAAATTCCCTTATTAATCTTTGATAATCTAATTCAAACGCATTATTGCACATAAACACGTTTGGTTCGTGAGTAACAAGAGATGTGAAGCCCGAGGAACACCGAAAGCTTGACTAAAAGTGGAAAAGTACAACTCACTCTTTTCAAAAGAAAACTTCTGTTTTACTTTCGGCCCACGATGTCGAAACGAGACTTAGAATAGACTACTGAAAAAATCCGCCATCTTAGTAGGAGGCCGTCATAAAAAAAGGGGGAGATCTGCTCCACACCACGAAAAGCAAAAGAAAAAGCAAAGGCAAAGCCAATAGAATCAATAGATCGCTCAACATTACAAATGTTACCTCAAAAGGCTGCAAAATCAAATGAAAAGGGAGCGCAAGGTCATTAAATACCCCGTAAAGTGAAAATGACTGAACCCCAACGGATAATAGGGTAAAAGAAGGACATTTTTTGGGTCTTCGGAACCCTTTCGTGGGCTTTCTAAACCATTTCTTCCATTCTCTCTAAAGAGGCGTACTCCAAACTTAAGGAATGGCCTAAGTCGACTAAGGGTCAGAACATCGAATGATATCACGAATGTGAACACAACTCAAGCACGATGAGTCTGCGTTAGATCATTGAAGAATGATCTAGGAATTAAGTTAATAAATGAATATACTCTTTTGTGCCAAATACCATGCTGGTCCTTAGGTTATTTGAATACTTCAAAACCACAAAAATAAAAATTGAATACTTCAAAACCACAAAAAAATTGAATACTTCAAAACCACAAAAAAATTGAATACTTTAAAACCACAAAAAATTTGAATATTGCAAAACTACAAAAAAATTGAACATGGCAAAACCCCAAAAAAAATGGATATTTCTAAAATTGTAATTGCAAAACAAAAATATTTCAATTAGCATTTGTTTGTCACATTATGTATGTTGCATTTCTTTTATTTCAATAAGCATCTGCCTGCTTGCATGTTGCATTTTACTTTGTTATTTCCTTCAATTATTTCCTTTACCTTCATTAATAAAGGCTTCGCCCCTTGACCCTTCTATCAAGGATAGAGTCAAGTAGTCGGTTACTTAACCGGGCAAGGAGCTAAGCCTAAACAGATGCTTATCCTGTTTGTTAAGTGATGAATAGGGCACAAAAGATGCAAATTCAAAAGCCAAAATTTCCTTCATATACATCAAAAGTTTTGTGTACAAGAGTGAGTCCATCAGTAGGACTTCAGAACAGCAAAAGAAGATATATGATACAACCGTCAAGGCTGGCTCTCTCCTGCACCCTCATCATACTGGTTCTGCGCCTCGTCTAGTCCCTCTGGTGCTCGGCTAGGTGGAGGTGGTGGACCCATGGTACTCGGACTGGCCTGGCCGGAAGATATCGCGACACATGCGGTAAAAGCACTCCTGTATCCCCGCTCTTGAGCCCGCTGACGTGCTCGCCGGTACCGTTCCTCCACACTGCGGCGCTCGTGCTCAGCAATGCCTAACTGGACCCGGAGAGAGGACATCTATGCGTCCATCCGGTGTCTCTCCTACCGCTCACGTTCCCTCTCCTCGGTAATAAACTCCAGACGTGACTGGAGTCGTGAAAGCTCTTGAGGAAGGTCGCCGACAGAGAGCCTCGCCAGTTGATCCTCCAACTCAGCGACACAGGCCGCTGAACCACAAGCCTGCTCCAAATCAGCCTCGCTTTTCTGGAGGGCTTCATGAATCTCAGCAACCTGCAACATAGGACGTCATTAGTTGAGCGAGCAAAGAATATCATGCAGAAATGAAATAAGTTAAGGACTTACCCGGGCAACAGCATCCTCTTTGGCCTAAGCGGCCCGTCGGATGACCTGAGCCAGCTAGCCCCATAAATCGGTCACAAGGACCTCGTGAGTGGCACTAGAAGAAGAAGCTCCAACAAAAGCAGTAGGAGGAGCCTCCTGGGTGTAGACGGCTCGCTGTACCAAGAAAATCAACTGTCAGTGGTTGAACTTCAAAACAATTTAATTAATAAAATAGACTTTCATAAACATGCATTCATGTAGGCGGGCCCGGAGGTCAATGATGGTCGCATCACGCGCATCTTGCATACATACATCCATTCATCCACAAATCTAAATAAAGATAATAATTAAAATGAAAGACGCATAAGTGCATACTTACATCGAGTGGACGGAGGAACCGCAGCTAATCGGCATAATGCGTCCGGTACTACTAGAGGTAGGCTGCGCTACTCTCCGCATTGCATTGTACCGGGACGCCTCGGCGGTGTCAATCTTCATATTTCTCGGGGAACTTCGCCCGCCAATTGGTGAGGGCTTGCTTCCCCCTCATCGAGCGTCCGACACCCTCCGGGACCACCTCATCCACCCATTCCTGGTGGAGGTCTAGGGTCCGCATCACAAGGCAAAGGCGGAGCGGCTTGATCTCATTTAGGCAATGGACCCACATTTGGCGTCCATACCTCCTCCGACCAGCCGTCACCTACGGCTGGCCTGCCTCACCCATGCCCAGGAAAGGGCACCATATCACCTGCATATATATAGGTTAGATGCATTCATAATAAATAGATTGCATTTAATAAATAAAATTGAATAAATGGACAATTGAATTGAAACTCACCAAGAGCTCGGGATAATCCAGGAATTGACAGCGGAGGGCCGTCAATTGATGATACTGGGGAGCCGTGTCTACGATTGGCTGCCATCGGCGAGACAATGGGACGGCGTCCGGTCGTACAATCCTCGCCCGATCGAGCGGGAAGTAGTAATAGCTCCATACCTGGATATATACGCATGTAAATTAGAAATCATCATATCATATCATTCATCTGCATAAATAAACAATAATTAAAATGAATTTATACCTGGAGAAATGTCGAAAAACCGTTGATGGTGGTCTCGCAGTCCGGCGTGACCGCAAAAAGATCTGCAAATAGGTGGGCCAGGAGGGCTGCACCCCAAGCATACTCATGCAAATGATCTAGGTCATTTAGTAATCTAAGGAATCTACAGTGAATATGGTCACCCTTCATGCCGAAGAGCAACCGACCAAAGAAAAAGACTAAAAAGACTCTAAGCTGCCTATCTACCTCCTCCTCCTACCTCAGGTCACTACAGTATACTGCGGAGGATGACCTGGCTAACCTATCCCTAAAGGCCTCACAGGTCTCGTCTGAACGACACCTAGGATCAACTAACCCTAAGGCCACCTCTACCTCTACCCTAGGCACGGTCCTAAACTCCCTATCTAAGCTGGAGACCTCTATACCTAGAAGACTCTCCGCCAATCCATGGTAATCGAGGTATGTAACTCCAGTCACTGCCCGGCCCTCCATGCGGAGGCCGGTAATCCTCGCCACGTCCTCCAAGCTGGGGACCATGTGTCCCCAGGGCATTAGGAATGCCCGACCCTCCGTATGCCATCGCTCATGCAGTGCCTGTACCAGTACCAGATCGAGCCATAACGGCTCGATATCCAAGATCTCGCCGAACCCCATCCGGCACAGTCGCGCCTTCTGGAAGTCGAGCAGGCCACGGCAGGCACCGATGACCAGATCCCACGATATCTTGGCCCGCATTGTCCCCTGCAAATAATTCAACAAGTTTCATCAGCTAATGAGCATTAAAAATTAATAAAAATACTCTGTTCAAATGGCGTCCGACACGATGGACGCCCTTTAAAAGGCATCCATATGTCTTGACGCCATTTAGTTTGATTCTCCTTGTTCATAAAAAGGAACAACTGTCTTGAATGGTGTCGGACTAGGTCGATGCCCTTTGAAAGGCGTCACCTAGTCTCGACGCCATTCAACACAAAGATACGAGGTCCTAAGACCTCCATTTCCTTGCTCATTCTCACATCCAAGCATACCCACAAGGAGCTTACCAGATGAAGGCCACCCTTCACTTCTTCTTCTTCACCCGCCGCCGTGAGAGGAGCCTCCTCCTCTTCCAAAAACGCCTCCATCGCCGCGAGGTCCGCCGGCGCCACTTCGGGGGGTTCCTCGGCCACCGCCGCCACTGAAAGGGGGGCGGTCCGTCGTCGCTTCGCGATGGCCTTGCTCGATTGCCCTCTATCCATAGCCGAAGTTGAGAAGATCGCCGGAGAGTCGGTGATCGCTGTAGGAGAAGGAGGAGTGAAGAGAGAGAAAGTCAAAGAGAGAATGAGGAAGGGGCTCGGGCTCGGGCTCGCGCGGGTTCTGTTTGAAGAAGTTAAACCGCATCGAGGGAAAGCGATGCCTTTCATTGCACATAAATTGAGGCGGCAATTCAGAATTTTGAAATTATGTGAGCCGCGTCCACATATCATGACGCCATTTCTATTAAACCGCCAATTCTGCTCAGAGTCGTACCATGCATAATGATTAAACGCGTCCTTCCTTAACGACGCATTTTTGTAGATTAATTACAGGATTAGTGGCAGAATTTTGCGGGGAATGAAGAGATAGAGTTGAAAAGCGTCTTCCCTACAAGACGCGTTTAAGGGGAATTTAATGATAGAAATTTCTGGAAAATAGGAGAGAGACATGATAGAAATTTGTGGAAAATAGGAGAGAGACTTGAAAGGCGCCTCTCATGGTAGATGTTTTTTATGCATAATATGGGGTTTTAAGGAATTGATTTTTGCAATTTTGGAAATTAATTAAGGTTCAAAGGCGTCTTCCTGAGTGGACGCAATTTACATTTAGTAAATCCGAAGCTTGATATTTTAAGGAAAAATCATGGTTTTAGTAAAGGAAAAATTCTGGATAAATCACAAAACATTAAGGGATGATTTCTATGGTATAAAGGATGGATTCTTTATAGAAAATAAGATTTAAATTACATCAAATGGAAGATAAGGAAGAGCTTTCAAAGATGAATTTTCTGAAGCTCCTTCACATATATTTCCGACAGTCCTCTATTGGCTTCATGAGAAGGTTGTACACAACGGGTGAAGCCGATGTACCAAAGAGTAGCAATGAGTTCGGTCGCCTCATAATCTTCGGCAGTTTCCAATGCACGCTTTTTAATTGGAGAGAGATTAGAAAATTCTGTGAATTCATAGTGTGGCATACTGAGTTGAGGATAGCAACGATGAGGATTATACAGAACAAACTCAGTAGCCCGATCAGTCAGAGCTCTGTACCAGCACCCCAGCGCACGCGAATCGCCTTCTTTATGAGAGCAAGTGATGAAGATTCGAATCTGGTCTTCGGCATTGTCTTCAAGTAAGCACGCCAGTCAGCTCGAGTCTTGAGATTGGGCATCCGATTGATCATGTTGTCATTGAACTTCACAACATTGGAGATATAGAAAATGGGACTTTGTTGATATATTTGAGATATCTTTGGAACGGTTCCCTCATTATGGTGGAATTTGAAGTGAAATTCAACCCACAGCACAAAGAGTATCATACAGCCATAAAGAGACTGACCTATAGAAGCTGCAGAAAGCCCACTATAGAGGTAAGCTAGAACCGCCGTGCTGATTGGCTTTCCCTCAAAGATCGCATTGATTGCATTCACTTGATCATCTTCTAGGATATTATCTTAGGAAGGGAATAGTAAAGCTCCAGCTAAACATGTGGTGAACGCCTTCATCACGGCCTCTGTTTCTTCATCCTTGAGATCTTCTATCTTCTTCAAAGTCCATTCGCCTAACTTTGCAAAATTAATTCCCTTCTTCATAAGACAGCCTTGAACTTCCTTTGAACTCTTCATAATCTTTTCTAGGAATTGTTGACCAGTGATTCTGTCCCTCATAAGCATCATATAATTCAAATATGGTTCATTATTGCTCATCTTGAGTTTAGGAAGGCCTAATAGAAGTTTGGCTTTTTCAAAAAGGATGGTGGCTTCAAACGTGGTGAATAGAAAAGTATGAGCTTGTGGATGCCACAACTCAACCAAAGCGCCCATAACTGCCTAATCCATGCTCGTGCTTTTATAATGTTTGGCATGAACCAAAGCGCCCATAACTGCCTAATCCATGCTCGTGCTTTTATAATGTTTGGCATGAACGAACCCTTAGATATGCCACTTGGATTTGTAGGATTGCATGGATATATTGATCTTGTTTACGAGCTTTTGAATCCAAGGGAGTGAAGAAAATCTTCTTGGACCGGAGAAGAAAGGATATTCCTAGGAAAAAAAAAAAAGAAAATTTGGAAAAATTCCATGAAGAACAATGGAGAATATGGAAGAACGTGGAAATAGAATTGAATAGAAGAGGGATTAACTTACATGTAGGTTAGGATCTTTCCCGCTAAGATGATCTTTGACCTCAGAAATCTTCTTAAGTGTTTTTCTCATCCTCTTGTTTGAAGAATCCATCTCTTTCCTCAACCTTGAGCTTTTTCCTTTTGAAATATTCATTGTTCTTGAGTTTTGGAGAGAATCCCTTGCTTTGATCTTTAGTTTGTGTATTGATTCATCTTAATATAAGTTGAGGAAGCTTATGTAGAGAGATTTATGAGATTGATTAGTCTTTTCCGAATTGGATAAGAGATATGCATTGAAGAGAATTGGAGTCCGGATTGAACACAAGGAAACCTATTTCTGCGACTTAAAAGGTGTCTTTAATTAGTGACGTCATTCAAATGACATCGGCTCGACACGACGCGTTTCATGATTTTCCTGTTATTTGCTCGAAATTCCATGTTTATTCATATTTGATGCTTAATTGAATATTTGCTTGAAATTACTGATAATTTCTAAGTGCAGGAATTTTAAAAAGATTCCACTGTGGGAGTTCATGAGTCCTAGACGTGACTAAAAAGGCGATTATCTCTATCCTTATATTCCATTATGTAATTAGTTTGCATTAGCATTACTATATGATAAATATCTATTAGATATATCAAGGACCTTGCGATTTTGATGAAACTGGAGTTTGAGTTCCCCTTCAACAAAAACAGTGATAATTCCAGAGGATTCCTAATCACACGGATAAGCCGTTAGATTGTTAATTAATGAGGACGATAGTTCCGCTTTTATGAAATAGTGCGTGGATAAACGAGTTTCGGCTTATCACTGAATCGCAGGAATGGTGTCTTGACTAATCAATGACAGTTTAACAATATTATCGTTGATTAATTTATGTTTTATTTCATTTTATTTTTCATTTTAGCCCAATCTACATCTTGTAGGACTTTGAAATTATTGTGATAAGAATTAATTATTAATTAAGTTTCAAACCATTGATCTAAAATAAATCTCAACGTGATATGAAATATTCCATTCTGCATTGATCTCTCAATTATCTTTGAGATTTTCTTGAAGATATCTTTGAAATACTATCCTTACTTGGATTCTTTACCCCAAATATTTCTTATTTCCTTTTAAGATCCATTATGGTTGCAGCACTTCCACATTGGCTGGTAACCGCTCTCCATGATGAAACCTACAGGGTTTGTGACCTAGGATACTTTCCAATCGTAGAGGTTGATCGGCCTTATTTTGTTTTCTTGTCTATCTCATCCAAACATGATTGATTTCATTGATCTTTTTGAGTTATTTCATTGATCATTTTGAGAAAAAATTCCATCATATGATGTTGAGAGTGTGTCTCATCACACCTTGGCATCACCTTTTCAGTACATTCCATTCTATTTCACTCCCTTGCAAAGTCAATGCCAAGGTGGGACAGCTGTAGACACGCTAATTTTGACATCATATTGAGTAAACTTCATATCATATATTAATACCCCAAAATGGTCTGATTTTTAATTAATGATTAATTTTTACTAATTTTATGCATTAAATGTTTAAATGACGTCGCCCTTGGTAGACGTCATTTAGATTTCCTAATTCATTTCAATGTCTAATTTGATTTTTAATTAATTTCCTAATTAACGAAAACACGTCTTGGTTCCACGACGTTATTTAGGTTTCCTATTTTTTTTTAATTCCTTTTTTCCGGATTATCATTAACTTTAATTTAGCTAAAAGACGTCTCCTTCGGGCGACGCGATTTGGTTAATTACAGATAATGATGATTTGACTGAGATTATCTTATTCTCTTGGTTGGATTGGCTTCAAACTCTTTCAAGTTGATCCATAAGTGGCCGCGGAGGCAAGTGAGAGGCATCTAACACTAGCTCTATATAAACCCAAGCCTTTGGTTATAAAAAGGGGGTTGGAAAAAAGGTTCGAAAAGGTGTTCAAAAAGTTGAAGAGGCTTCAACACTAAAAGATCGGAGCGTTACGTGACGACTTCTAGGAGCACTTGAAAGAGAAAAACGTAGTCAACCCTTCATCCTTCAACATCAAACAAGACCCAAGGCTTCAAGGGGTCATCTAAATCTTTTCTTTCATTAGTTTCTTAGTTTATTCATATTCATCATCATATTCATATCACTTCATGTTCTTTACACACTCACTCACATAATCATCTTCTCCAATCCCATACATGCTATAGAGGTTTAAATAAACATCAAACAAATGAGTTTCTTATTTTAATTGCATGATTAATAATCTTGTTAGAATAGATGCTATCCTTGTTTGGTTCTAATTATTTTTTCTCCTTCCTTTTATCTCATTCTTTGTGTAAGGACTGAGGTTTCGGGTTCAGTGTTCGGGTCGGTTTCGGGCCGGATCCCCTGGATTAGGCCGTGAGGGGTCTCGAGATTTCTGACTGAATGACGTCAGCACTGCTCGACGCCTTTCAAAAGGCGTCAGGTTGTGTGGACGCCATTTACGTCTGTTGCTGTTGTGCCACGTGGGCGCCACGTAGGCGGGTTTCGGGCCGTGAGAGTACGGCCCCTGTCTCGTCGTCTGAACGGCGTCCATGATGGACGACGCGATTCAGACTGCCACCCTGCGGTGTCAGAGTACGGTGCCTGACATGTCAGCTGAATGGCGTCCGTAGTGGTCGACGCGTTTCAGAGAGCTGTCAGTACGGCCCGTCCTGTCATCTGATAGGCGTCTCTCTCGCTCGACGCGTTTTAGGCAGTTTCTGATTGACCCCGCGAGCCCTCCTTTCTTTCTCTCATTCTCACCCTTTCACTCTCTCTCCTCTCCCTCTCCGCCTCCTCCGATCCCACTCCTCCCCTTTTCCTTCCTCTTCTTCCTCTTCCACCACTCCAACGCCTCCCTACCTCTCACCTCTGCCACCACCACTTCCTTCGCGGCGTTCCATTCTCCGGACGGCGGCCGACGTCCCGACGGAGTGGCGACGTTCTCGGGGGTACCGGCGGCGGTCTGCGGTGCGGCGGTTCGGCGACACGGAGCCAGGAGGAGTTCAAGTAACCTGTAGGGGGACGAACCTTGCATGTGTTGCTCGTGTTTTCCTAGGCGTGATGTGACGTGCTTTGGGTTAGATTGAGCATGTTTAGGGGGTGTTCTTGTGGGTATGACCGTGCTCGTGAATGTGGATTTGTAGCATACTTGTGGTGGATGAACCTCTTTTCCTCCCCTTCTATTTTGGGGCTTTTTTGGGGTATTCGGGGTTAAGGGAGAAACCCTCGGATCGAACCAGGGAACCAGGTTTCTGGCGCTAAACGGCGTCGTGCCTGGTCGACGCCTTTTAGAAGGACGTCGGGTCAGTACGACGCCTTTTAGGACAGAAATCCCCCTGTTCGAGGTTTCGAGAGTCAGGGAATCTGGCGCTAAATGACGTCATGGATGGACAACGCCTTTCAGAAGGACGTCGGACTATCATGACGCTATTTAGGCAGGAAATCACCCCGACTGAGGGACTCAGTTCGAGGATTCTGGGACTAAAAGACGTCATGGGTGGGCGACGCGTTTTGGAATAGCGTCGAGCCACCATGACGCCTTTTAAGGCAGAAATCCCTCGATTAATGTTTTCTGGAATTCCTGGATTTTCGGTGTGAACGGCGTCTGAGGATGTTGACGCCTTTTAAAAGGCGACCACTGGTGTCGACGCCTTTTAGGCCAGATTCTGAGGCCGGTATTTCATGAACCATTTTAGGGTGCTTGAATGGCGTCGGCCTTGGGCGACGCTATTCAAGACAGAACCACATTAATCCATGCCAGTAAAATGTGTTTACACTGCTAGATAGTTGGTTAATGTATACCGTTAGTATACTCGATGTAATGAACTCTTCCTGACCGGATGGCACTGCGTTGTGTGTCGTGCGATCGTGGACTTCTTCCGTGACCGGATCGCACCGTGCCGTGTTTTCTATTTCGGTGGACCTAGAGTGACAGTTGTAGCGTTCTACACCCTGTGTCGGTGCGGAGGGACACAGCGCTGACGGGAGCAGTGGCGGGGTGACGCCTAGTAGAGAGGGTCACCTGGTGAACCCCGGGGTTAGCTAGCTTGTACCGGTGTCGGAGTGGTACCTTTGGAGTGTCACTCGTGCTGGGGGAAGGAGTAACCACCTGAGCCAGTTGGGCCGGAGTAGCCAGCGTGCTATCCGAGGGGTTACTGTTTGGTCTCAGCGGGTCGGTGTTTGCTGGGGGAAGGAGTAGCCGCCGAGGTAGCCATAGTGCTATCCGAGGGGTTACTGTTTGGTCTCAGCGGGTCGGTGTTTCCCACTTTCGGAGACGTGGTTGACGCGTTTTGCCGAGACGCGAGTTATAGGTCCCTTGGTAGAATGATTTCTGAGATATGCATGTTATATTCCAAAATCATGTGGTTTATATCGAGAATTTAGGAGAAATGTGTTATAGCTTTACTTATCTTGTTCCTTTGTATCTTTGTAATTGCACTTGTGGGTGTGTGAGTGGGAGGCAAGGGATCGGATGATCCCTACTGAGCCCAGTTCTGGTGTGGCTCACTCCCTGCAGTTTTCAGGTGTGGACCTCGTGGCGAGTGGCGGCGCGTGGTGTTCTCCTTGGTGTACGGACCAGCAGCTATCTCAGTTCCGGGGTATGCCCCGATGTTGTTGTACTTTACTTCTGCCTGTACTTCTTTAATTGTTGGACCATGTAATTATTGTTGGACTGTGGACGGACATTATTACTTTACTTCCTGCATACTGTACTTCCTTGTAGTCCGTGTGAAATGTTATATTTAATCTTGTTTAATGCTTACTCCTCCAGATGTATGTATAAGATCCGGGTGTGAGACCGTTGGTTAATGATTCGACGCCCATTTAGTGATCGGGTCTCCGATCATAGGGTGGCGGGTCGTTACACTTTGCAAGTACAAAAGAGTATCAAAAGAAAAGAAGGAATTCTAGAGCGAAAAGGACAATCCCTAAATCAAGCAAGAACAAGACCAAAAAGGGCTCTCTTTGTTCAGCTGGCTGAAGAGAGAGAATCAAGAACATCCATATCTCCTATGTTTCAAACAGGTAAACGATCAAACCTTTCTTTTGAAACTTTTTAGTCAAAAGTTTTTGGCGATCACATGTTAATTTTTAATTGTTTTATTGTCATTAAACAACACTTGAGTCATGATAATCACACACTCAAATTGAGTACTCACAGCTGGTTACTCTTTGACAATAACTAGCACTGGGTGCTCTATTATCAATAATGGTTTGATTATAGCTAATAGTTATTTGTTCAATTGGTTATATGTATTAGATATATGTAATGATGTAATGCAGGTTTCCAGTGATAAAGCAGAAGAAGTGAATCCTGCATATCTTTGGCATTACAGACTTGGTCATATAGGAGAGAAGAGGATTTCAAACCTATGTTCAAAATGATACTTGAATTCATTCGAATTCAAATCATTTGATACATGTGAGTCGTGTCTCATGGGGAAGATGACCAAAACTCCTTTTAGTGGACATGGTGAAAGGGCTGCTGAGCTTCTGGAACTACACACGAATGTATATAGACCCATGTCAATAGAAGCTAAAGGAGGATATCTCTATTTCATTTCTTTTATTGATGACTTCTCTAGGTATGGTTGTGTGTATTTAATGAGATATAAATCACAAACTTTTGAGAAGTTTAAGGAATATAAGAATGAAGTAGAAAAGCAGATTGGTAAAAATATTAAAACTCTTCGATCGGATCGAGGAGGTGAATACTTAAGTCTCGAATTCACTTCTTACTTGAAGGACAGTGGAATACTTTCTCAGTGGACCCCACCATATACGCCACAGCATAATGGTGTCTCTAAAAGGAGAAATAGGACCTTGTTAGACATGGTCCGTTACATGATGTCCTTGGTAGAATAACCATTGTCTCTATGGGGGTACGCTTTAAAAACTGCAGCCTACTTGTTAAACAGGGTTTCGAGTAAGTCAGTTCCTACCACACCATATGGGATATGGAAGGGAAGGAAACCGAACTTTAATCATATTAAAGTTTGGGGGTGTCCTGCCCAGGTGAAGAGGAATGACGTAGATAAGTTAGAGTCAAGAACAGATAAGTGTAGGTTTGTGGGATATCCAAAAGAGACATTTGAATATTATTTCTATCACCCTTCTAAGCAAAGGGTCTTAGTAGTCAAGAGAGATGTATTCCTGGAGAAGGAATATCTCCTCCAGAAAAACAGTGGGAGACAGATAGAGCTAGACGAGGTCCATCAACCACAAACTGTAGACACAGTCTCATTAGATGAGACACCACCTACGAAAAATGCTCAAAATGAAACATAGATATTGCGAAGATCTAGTAGGGTATCTAGAGAACCTGAGATATATGTTGGACATATCTCTAACAGTTCGTCTAAGGTACAGATAAAGAGGATGATGATCCTCAATCCTATCAGGAGGCAATTCGTAATTATGACTCCAAGAAATGGAAGGAAGCTATGGATTTAGAAATCCAATCCATGTATACCAATCAAGTTTCGAACTTGGTTGACAAACATGAAGGGAAGGTCCATATCGGCTGCAAATGGATCTTCAATAGGAAGATCGGAGCAGATGGACGAATTGACACTTATAAGGCTCGACTAGTGGCAAAGGGGTATCGTTAAAGACCAAGAATTGACTATGATGAAACTTTTTCCTCAGTAGCAATGATAAAGTCAATTAGAATCCTGTTTACCATTGTAGCATACCTAGATTATGAGATCTGACATATGGATATGAAGACAGCTTTCCTTAATGGAAATATGTCAGAAGAGGTGTACATAGTGCAACCTGATGGATTCACATCTAAGCAGCATCCCAATAAGGTATGCAAGTTTCATAAATCCGTTTATAGATTGAAGCAGGCGTCTCGAAGTTAGAATTTGAGATTTGATGAGGTTATCAAATCTTTTGACTTCATTCGAAATGAAGACGAACCATGTGTTTACAAGAAGGTCAATGAGAATGGGCATAAGGATCTATCATGATAGATCAAAAAAGATGATGGGAATGTCCCAATCCATGTACATAGATACTATAATCAGGAGATTCCAGTTGGAAAATTTCAAAAGAGGTCTCATTCCTATGAGACATGGAATTTACTTATCTAAGGGCATGGTCCCTAGAACACCTGAACAAGTAGAGTACATGAGTCGGGTACCCTATGCCTCGGCAATAGGGTCGATCATGTGTGCCATGCTATGTACTCGCCCTGATGTAGCCAATGCTTTGAGCATTACCAGCAGATATCAGAGTGATCCAGGCGAAGAGCACTGGAAAGCAGTGAAATGCATCCTTAAGTACTTGAGAAGAACTAAAGATCTTTTCTTGCTATATGGAGGAGAAGAGGACTTGCAATTGAGAGCATACACAGACTCTAGTTTCTAGTCAGATTCAGATGATAGCAAATCCATGTCAGGATTTGTATTCATGTTAAATGGAGGGGCAGTCAGTTGGAAGAATTCCATGTAAGAAACGACTGCAGATTCAACGATAGAAGCAGAGTATATAGCTACGGCTGAAGCTGCCAAGGAAGCGGTCTGGATGAAGAAATTCATCTCGGAACTTGACATAGTTCCCAGCATATCGGCTCCCATCCCATTATTATGTGATAATAATGGGGACATCGCGCAGGCGAAGGAACCTCTGTCTCACCAAAGGTCGAAGTATATTCTAAGGCGCTTCCACCTGATTCGGGAGATTGCTGCAAAGAGAGATGTGATGGTAGAGCGTATACCATCAGAAGACAATATTGCAGATCCACTGACTAAGCCTTTGTCATAGATTGTGTTTGAGCCTCATCGGGAAAAGATGAGCCTCCTCAAGACTGTGGACAATTGGCTATAGTACAAGTGGGAGATTGTTAGTTTTTTTAGTGTCCTACAGACCAATTATGGGCCGTGTAGGCCCAAAGTGCAGTACAATCTTGTTCAATATATTTGAGTGGTATTTAGAACGTAAACTTGTAATTTGTGGATTGCTTTGCGTTGTCCCTAGGATATGTGGTTGTAAAGTCAATTTGGAGGTGAGATCTCGAATGTAAGTTTGACTGTGCATGGACGCATACCTTAAATTGTTCCTGATTGGAGAGTAATCACTCTGGGACATTGATTACTTATAAATCAGTACGCATGATGTGTAGATGACCTATCTCACAGTCATGGGTACGGGGCACCAGCACATATGTGTGGGTGTTCATCCTGGAAGGATGTTCACTGAACTGATCTACTGATGGATCTTCAGATAGTTAATTATACCTAATGTCAACTGAAGATCTATCTGTCTCAGTAGTATCGTTGATCCTTTAACCTGAGACATTAATGAGGTCTTGCGTGAGGACTGGTGTGGTTTAATGTTTGGTTAAGTGACTTTAACCATAAGTCATGAAACACCGAATTATTAGCCACATTGGGATACATGCGAAAACCGTTAATGGTCAAGAGGGGATCGCTCGCTGTCAGGTATATCACAGACAGTTAATGAGTCATGACATAGACGCTCCATTAAATCCATGGCCAGGGTGGTATCAGTTCGTTTGGAACGAACATGAAATTATTATGGAGGTCATGGTCAGACGACATGATCACTAGTGGTTTGACGAAACCATACCACACGATCGGATCGGACTCATAGAATGAGCGAGAGATTATAGCGATACGGTAACTGAAGACTTACATGTGCCAGACAGGGTGAAGATAAACCCGGCATCCTCTGGGATCACGCGGATTTGCTTGACCCAACGTAATAAAAAGGTCCGAAACAGATTAAACGGTTATTGGGAATAACCGATTTAATTTACTTCTAATTAGATTAGAAGTTAATGGATCTTTAAACCAGAGTGATAATGGGCCTAGAGGATCACACACAAATAACTCTTGCAGAACGGAATATTGTTGTATGGAATAATATACTAAAGCATTGAATTCTTTTGAGAAAAGAATTTATAAATGGCTTAAAAGTATATATGCAATAATATAAAGGGCATATATATGATATATGTATTATTAGGCTTGTTTGATAAATAAGCTAATAATAATATGTTGATATATAATATACCCTGGGGTTTACTTTAACTGCGACAGTTAAAGAAGGATTTGGTTAAACGAGGCGGTTCAAGTTGCCGCCTTAACATTCCTATAAATAACCCACCTATTCTCCAACCCGTAACCTAGAGAAAAAGCTTTCTAACCATTCCAAAGGGTTGGCTTTCAAGAGGAAAGGAAGAGTTGGACTCTTCCCAGGTTCTTGAGGCAAGAGGGTTTGTGCGGTTTTGGAGAAGGTGAACTCCGTTGCTGCGAAGGGTTGGTGTGGATTAAGCTCTAGAGGCCGGACGTTTGTGCGGCTCAAAGCTTCGAGGAGTTCGGCATCGATTTTCACATGATAACATATTATGTGGAAGGTGATAAATCTCTTGTGATTTATTTAGATCATTTTTGTTGCATCAATTGAAGCCCGAACCGGTTTAAGAAATCATTTTATTTCATGTTCTTCCGCTTCTGTGATTTCCCGGGAGTTATGACCGAACCCAACATTCCAATGACTGATAAGTGAGCAACATGCATCTACAACATACATCTTAACATAACTTAACATGCATCTTAACATAACATGCCTCTATCATGAACTTAATATATCATGTATCTTACTTCTTAACATGTCATCATGCATCTTACTTTTTAACATGCTTAACTGAATATGATCACACATATCATAATCTTATCACTTATTAAATAGACGTGCATCTAAACCACAACATGAAGGTCATGTTTAACATGACATACAGCTAGTGGTAAGGCAAATGACCACTGGCGCTTCCACTGCGTAGCAGAGGGACCCATCCATCCCACTTAGATAGAAAAAGTCGTAGCCAGGATTTTATTCATTTGCCTCAAGTTGCATGCATCTTATAGCTTAGTATCTGCCATATAAAGATGCTTGTATGATTTGGATGCATGGACTCCTAAAGTGGCATTATTCGTAATCGAATAGACAAAGAATTCTAGAGGTGGTCCCCACAAGTTAAAGGGGTGGCTCCACGCTATGGCGGCTTCACCTCTAAGGGTAGCCCTTTCCATAGATTGCTTTTTCCTCTCATGATAACCTGTGTGGAACTTAGTTCCCAAGCTACCGGTTGGTTAATCATCTTAACACATACATGCGACATGCTTAAAGATATGCAACTGTATGCAACTATCTTACCTAACATATGTTGAACATGCAGATATTCATGAATATCATCTTAAACATTTCAAATAGATCTACATACTTATAGTAGGTAGGAAAATAATGTTGAAAATATAGAGTTTTCTACATAAAAATATATGTGGAATCGTGGTTAATTATCACTTGCCTCTTGCTTCATACTAAAAAACTCAAAGAAACTTGCCTAGGAAAGGCGAGAAGCGCTTACACACACACTCACAACCTCATGAAGATCCTCCTCGCATCGCCCTCCAAGGCATCTCAAATCGGTGCTAAGAACTCTCTCTCTAAGGCTCTCTAAACTTCTCCCTAACTCTCCCTCTCTCTTTCTCTCTTCCTTGTGTTGGAAGAGAAGAGAAGCTAACACCCATATTTATAGATTTAGGCAACCAATTAGTGTTTAACAAGTGTATGCTTAGGTGTCCCCCGGAGGTGTCCCTCCCATCATGGCCTGGAGATAAGGATGAGGAAGGGATGACAAGTGTCCGCTAAAGTGTCCCTCCCATCATGACTTGGAGGTAAGGATAAGGAAGGGATGACAAGTGCCACTGAGATGTCCCTCTCCATGATTACACAGGCAAGGTGGCATAAGGAGAAGATTTTGTATTAATTAAGATAAGATGTTCTAATATATTCTACTATATTTCAATTATATTTTTTTAAGATTCTTTAGGAAGAGAATTCTTGATGCGGTGAGGTGACACGTTGAGGTGGCAGTCCAATGACTGTTAGAAACCAAACATAAGGATGGCATGACAAGATGGCAAGGAGACAGCTTAAGGGCTAAATAATCGCTATTCTACCCATTCTATTAAAATAATTGTATATATATATATATATATATATATATATATCCCTATCTTCTAATCTTCTCTATAGAAAATTTTAGAGTCGTATGTTGACTTTAGAAAATTTAATTTAAGACCCTATGAAGATTGTCAATCACAATGTTATCCTTAGAGTTTTTATAATTATATTTATATTTTTTTAATAATTTAAAAATATGTCCTTTTTACAATTATGTATATTTTCGTAAAATATGTTAACAAATTAATTACATCAAAATTTTATTAAAAATTTAAGTAAACTTTTTATGTAAACATAATTTATTTGTGGGTCCTTACACAAATAACTAATCATACAATTATGCTAAAAATAGTACTATTTGAATGAAAAGAAAACATTTTAGAACTAAACATCTTATTAATATAAAAACTCATGTCAAATAGATTCCAATAGATCAAAATTTTTAATATTACTGAAAATTTTACAATTTCTTTTGGAATAAGTCTCATATTTTTAGGCATGTTAATCTAATTTTTATAGTATAACATTCACTAATATGTTGAATAAATATCAAAAAAATTCATAAATTAACCAAACTTTACAAGCATGAGTAAACATCATAATAAAGGATTTTGCAAAGTTTCATGAAAATCTGAATTGGATTAATATGAATTTAGACTTTTGTGGGATATCTAATTTAAGCTGAACTGACTTTAATACTAAAATAAATAGTAAATAAATTCTAAAAATTATAAAATTTTGTAGAGAAGTTTAAAATATGGTACTTAAGGTGTCCACAAAAGTTTAGGTTATACAGACTTGGAATGAAGATGAACAAATCATTGGAAGTTGGATGATAAAAGGCAACATGCATACCAGGCGGCTAAATGTCCATTAAACTAGATTTTTTATGGTTTCTTCGGATGCTTTGGGTCATTTTCTAAGCCATAAGTTTTAAGTCGAATTTAGGAGATCCTTCAACATATTTAGATTGTGAAAGTATTGAAAACAAATCAGATTTTATTTAATATAGAATATCCATGTGTAGGATAATCATCCCTACCTCTTTTAAAAAAAAGATCAGTTCTTAAAATAAATAATTAACAAATTATAAAAATTATAAAATTTTGCTGAGAAGTTTAAAACATGGTACTTAAAGTTTCCACAAAATATTAGGGCAAACGGACTTGGAATGAAGATGAATGAATCATTAGAAGTTGGATCAGAACATCTAGTCAGCATGCACACTGGGTGGCTAGATGTCCATTAAACTAGAATTTTCATGGTTTATTTAAATTCTTTGAGTACTTCTCTGAATTAGAAGATTTTAAATCATATTTAAGAGATTATTCAACATATTTAAACTATGAAAATATTGAAAACAATTATATTTTATTTAATATATAATATCCATGTGTAGGGTAACCATCACCAACCTCTTGTAAAAGATCAGTTCTTGGTAGCTCCTAAAGTTCTTTCAAGCAAACCGTATGACTTCCAGCCTTCTAAGCTCTTCTTTGTATCCTCTAACATCTCAATAGAGCCATCTCACGTGAAAGTGCTCGCAGAAGCTCGCCTGGGCAAGATGAGAAGCATCTTCTCGCGCGTACACGTCCACCACTCACGCCGCCTTGTGCTGCCTCTGGCCAGTCCCTAAGAACACTTCAAACAGTGTGAAGAATACCGCTTCTATCTGTTCTGCTCAATTTCTCTCACAAGGCCTCTCTAGGGATAATCTATGCACTATAGGGGTATGATGTGTGCAAGGGAGCCTTAAATAGGCTCTAAGTCAAATTCCATGTGGAGTTAAACACTTCACAGATGGAAAGAACAGAGTCCAAATTGGACTGGTCTTAGGCTCTGTTAGGTTTAGGTGGCCTACAAGCCAATCCGACTATGTAAATCTCGTTCATTTATTAATATAATGGCATAATATTCATTATGTGTAAATCGCATTAATTTTCGTTTCATAATGAAGTCCGTGAATATGTGCTATAGTGATCAGATTATGATGAGATCATACTAATGAGACTGATCACTTAAACACACATATTCTTAATCATTCATAGTCGGAGGATATCCGAGAAGGACATCGGACATCCGGTTAGACTAGTATAGATTACTCCTGCTCATATGATGAGGGTGACTGATCTTATAAGTCACTTGTGTGGAGACACTAAGGCGAATATGTAGGTGCTCATTAGAGAATGAGTTCATTGAACTGATCCGACTGAGTCGCTGGATGGTATTGTACCTCACTGTCAACCAGCTTGATTCTATTGTCGCAGTTGCGTGGATGGTCCTCGGACCTGAGACACCAAGGACACTTTGTCGGTGGACTTCTGTACTTTAACCTTGGTTTACGAATCTCTAGCCACGGGATTCTAAAACGCCAAGGATTGGGTACAGCGGAATACTGTCGAAGGGAATTATGTGTCAATAAGGAATCATTCGCTCTCGGTACTTAGAGAGAGAATGTTCTAGGAAGGATGCGCGGAAGTCCCTGACCAGGGCGGACGATAATATCGGGAAAGGAGTTTTCCGATATTTATCAGCGGCATCCAATCCAAGTGAGTCGACCGGTTAGGGTTTGACAGCACGCCATATCCTGAGTTGACTCGAGAGCATTGTACGAATGAAGGATTATATCCACACGGTAACTGTCGGCGGAAAGGTTCCAAGAGTAGGTTACTTAACCCCGATACCTTCCGGGTTCACGCGGTGTTGCTTGGCACCCAACGTAATCGGAGGCCCGATCGAATTCGATGTGCGACATCAATTCGATTGATTAATTAATTAATAAACGGTTATTAATTGATTAATAAAGCCAGTGAGGAGTCACTGGGCTTGTTGGGCCATTAACTGGACTGGTAATTGGGCCTAGAGGGTCACACGCAAATGATTCTCAAGGCGATGGATAAATAAGTGGGTTTTATATAAACTGGGGGTTTTTATGAAAAATCGCCCGGTTAGTATAAAACATAGCGAACGGGCTGAGCAGGCCAAGCTGCTGCTAACCCTAGCTGCCCCTCCTCTGTTTCTCTCTCTCTGGTGTCCAGACAAATCCAGATCTGCTCCGCCGCTTCTCTAAATCCCGTTCGACGGGAAATCGTCCGCGCGTTGCGGCGACCGGCGGAAGTTTCATGGGCTGCGAAGAACGAGGAACGTGAGGATATCCGTCACGAGGAGGATCGCATGGACTCCGCTAGAGGCTGGGCACTTGCGCGGCTTGTGATGTCTCACCGACGGAACCGAATAGTTGCGGATTCGAATCCGCACACGGTGAGAATCAATTATCCGATAATCGTAGTTTTTAGTGTTTCGAAATGGGAACAGATCTCCGTTTTTATTTTATTTTCCACTGCGCGTGAGATCCGGAGAAACCTGAGAACCCAACAAGCTCTAAGTCACGTTAGCTTGACTTGACCCCTTTCAACGGGCCTAAATTGCGCCATTATCAGGTGACGCATTCCAATACTTAAATCTTGATCTCACTAATGCCCAGTCTAACTCGGAATAGAACTATCCGGGCTACTAATGGACTAAAACTAAGCTGCTAACGAGTCAGGTATTACAATTTAATACACCCAATGGAGATGAATAATTGGCATGTGTCTACCCTCTAGTTGGCTCTTTCCCTTAAAAAAGATGATACTAATCCTCCTGATCTCCATCCAAGCTATGAATTCTCTATATATGGATACTTCTAATGATAGGAACCAGCTAAACACAATATCTACAATCACCTATCATAACTCTCTCTTAACCATAATCAACCTTGTTTACTAATCCAAATCCAAAATTGCACTAACACTAAACTTCATTATATCTTTGAAGATCAGTTAGTATAGCTCAAGATCAGATGACTGTGGATACTTAACCTTTCATAATTGCTCTCATACCAATTTATAATGTCCCAAAGTTTAGCTTTTTTTTACTCCATAAAATCCAGACCTTGAATACATCACTGTTGGGATCTGGAGGGGACCCGAAGAATACAATGGAATCAAACAATAAAATCATTACGCCCGTGCCCGTTGATCCATTCCGAAAGAAAATTGGTAGAATAAAAAAGCAGAAGTGATCAAATCACTGGGCGCGAATTCGAATCCGCTTCCGTATCGATTCCGTCGAGGCGATGCCGCTAGCCGCACAAGCATTCGGTCTCCAGCGGTATCTACGCGATCCTCTGCGGCAGTTCGTCCTTGCTCCCTCGCCCAGATCAACACGCCTACTAATGATTCTTCGCCGCAACAACCTCTGAAATACGCGGACGTGAATTCCTGACATTCGGAAAGTGCGCTTGGAGATGGGAAGCACTCGACGACCTGAAGGGGACACCAGAGGAGGAGGAGGAGAGAGAGGGGGGCAGCCAGCTTAGAGAGGCACCTGAAGCTTGGCCCAGGGTTTCTACACAGCCTGTATATATATTAAGTCGGCACGACTTTTTACAAAAGTCCTCGAGTTAATATAAAACCCACTAAAACACCAACGACTGAGAATCTATATGTGTGTGAACCTCTAGGCCCATTTACCAGTCCAATTTTCAGCCTATTAAGTCCAATAACACTTTATTGACTTATATTAATTAATTAATATCTCATATTTAATTAATTACCTAACCGAATTAACATCTCATGTAAATTTGTCCGTACTTTAGATCAAGTTGGATGCCAAGCAACACCGCATGATCCCAAAAGGTAATGGGGTTCAGCAACCCACTCATGTAACTTGTCCATGCACAGTTATCGCATGGGTATAATCCTTCATTTGCACAATGCTTTCTAGTCAACCTAGGGCATAGTCGAACTGTCAAACTCTAGTTGGTCAACTCACTTGGATCAGACTCCACTGTATAATATCAGAAAACACATTTTCTGATATTATGACCGCTCTAGCCAGAGGCTCTTGCGAATCTATCTTAGAGCATTCTCTCTCTAGTTACTTAAGAGCGAATGATCTAATATTGAACACACAATCACCTTCGAAGGTCTTCTACTGGACTCGATCCTTGACTATTAGAGATCCTGTGGATAGGAAACATCTAAAAGATATAGGTCGTTGACTAAAGATGCCGAAGATATAGGCCGTTGACTAAAGAGCATTATCAATATAAAGATTGTAATAAGGAACATCTAAAAGATATAGGTCATTGACTAAAGATGTAAGGATTGAGGTTTCGGATCCAGTTATCAGATCAGTTTCAGGGTCGGAACCCTTAGTTTGGGTCCTGGTGGGGCTGAGACTTAGTTTCCTTTTCGCGTCGAGCTTGCTCGACGCAGTTTAAACAGCGTCCAGCAATGTGGACGTGTTTTAGGTTGTGCCACGTGGGTGCCACGTGAGTTAGCCTTAGGGCGTAAGTGTACGGACCCGGTCTTATCATCTGAATGTCGTCGGGTTCGGACGACGCGTTTTCCTAAGTTTCTGTTTGACCCCGCGAACCCTCCCTCCTTTCCCTCATTCTCTCCTTTCTCTTCTCTCTCCTCTCTTCCCTCCGATCTTCGGCGAACCCCTTCCCCCTCTCCTTGCTTTCCTCTTCTCATTGGCGGGTCGTTACAAAAGATGTCGAAGCTATTGATTTATTACCATAATAAATCGAACAACTTCTATTCTCAACAGACAACCAATATCCTCTCTTGTCTAAACAAGATACTGATATGATGTTCTTTATTATGCTAAGAAAATAATAACAATCTTCTAATGATAAGTCGTCTCCCAATGGAAACCTAAGGTTTGCTGTCCTGACAGCAACCGCTGCAACTTTTTCGCCGTCTCCTAGCCTCAATTCTACCTCACATTTTCTCAGCTTTCGTTTACTTGTCAGCATCTGCACATCATGGCAGATATGAGAAGCACATCTAATACCTAAGATGTGGAATCTCTAACTGACAAGTCGATGTCTATCCTATTGACATCTGAAGCTTTTGATAGCTTCACTTTCCCATGAGCTTTATCGTTAAGGAACTCCTTGTAGTTCCTTTTCCAGTGACCATTCTACTTATAGTAGAAGCAGTCACCCTTTACTACTCCTTTGCCTTTGTCCTTCAACCTTTTATCGTACAGATCATCTCTGCCTCAGGGGCATCTAATGCCGGTTCAACAGGAGGATCAGCTCCAAGGACGTAGGCAATGTGCTCAGATCTAAAGACATTCTTCAGGTTTCTGAGCCAATCCGAGTAGTTCAGGCCAGTCAAAAAATTGGCATCAAGTATGCCACGGAGTGGGTTATTCGACGACATAATTCTCTACATGAGATAAATTAAAATCTATTTAGCAGATGTTAAATTGTTAATATTTAAAATAAGACATGGTCTTTTAATCAAGTTTTAACTCCCACTAATTTTCGACGGACTGTATAACCCTCAGCTATACAGAACGGAAGACGCCGACAGTCTCCTAGAGGAGATCAGAATCTCAATGACTTACAGTACAGCCTTATAATATCCGATCATATCTTTGTAGACACGCTAATTTTGACTTCATACTGAGTAAATTTCATGTCACAATTATGATGCCCCAGAATGGTATGATCTTTAATCATTAATTAATTTTTGTTATTTTTTTGTCAAAATTTGTTAATTAACGTCAACTATAGTCGACGCTATTTGGATTTCTAGTAGAAATCAGTTCGGAATTAAATTCCCAACTTTAGATAGATTTAACTTAATGACCTCGCCCATGGTTGACGCCGTTTAGGTCCTAATCCGTCTAGATTTCCAATTTTTAAATTCCAATTAGTTTCCTAATTATCTAAATCACGACTCCCATGGTCGACGTGTTTTAGCTTTCCTAATATTTTCCGGTTTCTTTCGCGAATTTCTTTTTATGTTGGCCCCTCCTAATTAGCTAACTGGTGTCTCTTGATCACGACACATTTAAAGTAGTTTTCCTGATAAGCATGATTTGGCTAAGATAATCCGATTCTAGAGCTTGGAAGGATTTCCAACTCCTCTATACTCATCTAAGGTAAGTCTGAATGCGGGAGAGAACCCTATTGAAGCCAAAACACTCCCAAACTACTCTCTATATATACGATACCCTTTGGACCTTTGAAAAAGGTTGACTGTTGGTGTTTTGGAGTTCAAATTAAGGTGAAAAGGAGCCCTCTACTGCAGAAAAAGTGAAAGGAATTTGAAGGCTTCTTCTTCCTCCTTTTCCTTCCCCATTGAAGTTCAAAAATACCAAGGCTATGGAAGGGCCAATCGTACTCATCCCCTTTGTTTTCCTTTGCTAGTTTCTTCATAGTTTTCATCACTTGTTTACTATTTTCATATGATTCTTCATCACATCACTCCATCATACACACACTCACATCATATCTTCCATGCCTACATGCGTTAGAGGTTTAAAGAAAAGAAACAAAAAAGTGAGTTCTTCTTGTTTGGTTGCATGATTTAGATTAATAATTAGAATAATTACCACACCATCATAGTTCTAATCCCTTTTTTCTTTTCTTTGTTTGATTCTTTCGCAAGGTTTGAAGGCTTTGGAAAGCTTGAAAAGAAGATTGAAAAGGAACAAAATCCTCTACGAAAAAAACAAAACAAGAGTAATCGAAAGGAAGGCTCTTCTTTTTCGGCCGGTCGAAAGAGAAGAACAAAAGAACCCAATCTCCCAATTTCACAAGGTTAGTAAGCGATCATCTTTTCATTGAAACCCTCGGTTTCTGGTGATCACATTTTTTATTAGATTTGTTAATTATAAACCACGTGATATCATGATGATAGCACACACAATTTGAGCACCTACAACTTTTTGGCAATCACAGTAGGACTTTTCTTGCCGTTCTCTTTTGTTTACTCTTGTTATCTCTATTGGGCACCCTCGGTGCACCGTTTGTGTCCTTCAGGCACGTTTGATGATTGGTTATTTGATTTTTATCCCCACGTGCACCTTGTGCACTCTCCTTTGGCAAAATTTTGCCTCCCTTTGATTGCCTTAAGTTGTAGTATTAGAGAGTGTGTTTTACTTAACTGATATCCATGATGTTGCATGATTAGCCTATCTGTTTAAATTGTTTTCACATGAGTATTTGATCCTTTATTCATCCTCTTGAGTTGGGAGGGGAATGCCCTTAATAGCTTTACTGTTTACTATTTTCAGGCATGAATAATGTCGAAACAAAGCGACGTCTTTCTGAAGGACGTCGCCCGTGCGCGACGCCATTCAACCTACATAATCTGTTTGTTTGCCTGCCCGAGCCACTGTGACCAGAAGTCACTGTTTTGAATAACGTCGACTCAGATCGACGCGTTTCAGGCAGTTTTCTTCTGGCCATTAGTTCTCGGATTTTTGATCATTTTATGATTATTTACATTTACTATACTTACATTTCAATAGAGGATCGTTCGCTCTTAGATAACTGGAGAGAGAACGCTCTAGAATTGATCCGCAGGAGTCTCTGGCCAGAGCAGAAACAATATCAGAAAAGGGGTTTTCGGATATTGTACAGCGGAGTCTGATTCAAGTGAGTTGACCATCTAGTGTTTGACAGTTGACCATACCCTAGGTTAACTTGAGAGTATTGCACGAACGAAGGATTATAGCCACGTGGTAACTGTGGACGGACAGGTTCCATGAGTGGGTTGCTGAACCCCATTACCTTCCGGAATCATGCGGTGTTGCTTGGCACCCAACTTGATCGGAAGTCTGACCGAATTTACATGTGATGTTAATTCGGCTAAGTAATTAGTTAATATTTAGATATTAATTAATTACAATAAGTCAATAACTAGTTATTGGACTTAATGGGCTGAAAACCGGACTGGTAAATGGGCCTAGAGGGTCACACGCAATAAGATTCTCAGTCGGTGGTACATAAGTGGGATTTATAACTCGGGGACTTTTGTGAAAAGTCGCGCCGACTTAATATATATACGCGCTGTTGAGAAACCCTGGGCCAAGCTCCAGGGCTTCCGCATGCTGGCCGTCATCCCCCCTTTCTCTTTCCTCCTCTGGGCGCCCCGTTCAAGGTGCCGGGACCGTCTCCGCCGCGCGTGATTCCCGGAAGTTGGGAATTCTAGTCGGCGGGTTTTCGTCAATTGTTGCGGCGACGGATCTTCAGCGAGCGAGCTGATACGGACGAGGGAGTGAGGACGAACCACTGCGGAGGATCGCGTGGATACCGCTAGAGGCCGGACGCTTGTGCGGCTCGCGGCATTGCCTCGACGGAACCGAGACGGAAGCGGATTCGAATCCGCGCACGGTAATCAGATTACGACCCGATTTTTCGGTTTTAGTTTTCGTTTCAAATCGGATCAGCAGGCATTGGGCGGGATTATTTTTGTTTATCATTTCCGCTGCGTTATTCGCGTCCCGCCCAGATCCCAACATAAACTCTACAAGGAATCCTAAGACGACGTAATCATCAACTTGTGTGTTAATCTCTGAATAACTCGTTTGATAATTGAACACAATGATGCTACGTTCAGGTAGAACTCTTGGCATGGTTGCTCTCGAGCAAGAAGATATGGTTCAGTATGAGGGAGATGCTCATGCCCCTCGGGTTTATGATCTATCCTATTGTGAAGATGAGAGAGATGCCTATGCCTCTCATTACTACAATCAATTCGAAACTGTACACGAGGGAGATGCTTATGCCCCTCAGTTTCAATCTCACCCTCCCTATGATCATTACAATCCGGATATGGGCAATCACCCCCATGTTCATGTCATCTCTAACCCCACTTATGAAGAAGCCTAAGACCAAGCTGGGCCTTCTTCTTATCCCTCCGATCTCGCTACCCTCATGGGAGCTCTGTCTAATCATGTGGATCCTCGTCAGTTTGAGGCAATCCAATCCATTTTGAAAGGAAAGACTCCCTTGAATTCTTCTGAACCAAACCCTCCGTTTCGTCATACTGTACCTCAAGTCCCTATCCAGGCCATGGAAGGCATCTATATTTCTACTCCGCGGCCTATGGGCCATCAACAATCCTGTTTGTGACACCCTATCAGGCCTCAGACTCCGGTTTATCAAAATGCCTTCGGGCATGGTGGAAATGTTGCCAATTCACGACCCTATTGTCCCCCTGTTTCCACTTACTCCAGGGGGCAGGCTTTCCAGCAACCACCTCCTCCACCGGTAGATCCAACCACTTACATTATGCTCAATAAAATCACTCAGATCGATGAGCAGTTCAAGAATTTCCAAAGAACCATGTGTGCACAAGCCGCCCGTAAAATGGTTGTCCCTGATTTACTAGTCTTTCATCTATTGCCGTCTGAAATGCCAGTGTACCGAAAGTACAACGGCACGGGAAATCCTTCCATTCACCTTAAAGAATTCTTGTACGAATCCTCCTTTTGAAAAAACGACAAGCGAGCACTGGCCTTCCTATTCAGGAGGTGATTGGAAGGGTCAGCTTTGGAGTGCTTCTTCTCCTTGGATCCGAGTGAAGTTGAAAATTTTGATGTGGTATCCAACAAATTCTTGCAAAGGTACAAGGCTCGGGTTGCACCTACCCTATCCATCACAGACTTGGTTAATGAAAAGATGAAGCCAGATGAAGATTTTGTGGTGTTTGCCGATAGATGGCGATCTAATGCTGAGAAAATAAGAGATCATTTGTCTGAGCAAAAGCAAGTTAAAATGATGATTACTAATGCTACGCCATAGTACAAGTTGGTCCTGACTTTGAACAATCTAACTACCATGGCGGAGTTGTATGAGAGGGCGCGATATGCCCAGAACGCATTCAAAGATACAACATTCTCCAGTGTGTTTAATCCCCATCGGACTTACAGGCCGCCACCCAGGAAGCCTAATGTCCCAAATGTTGTTACAACTGGACCGACCACTGAGGGAACCATATCCTATGAACAGGCTATGTAACGACCCGCCACCCTATAATCGGGGATGCAATTACTAAATGGGTACCGAATCATTAAATTTGGAGCCAAACTAGGATCTTGATAAGTCTTGGAAATAAATGATAAACTAAGCTAAACATCAACATCACATCGAATTGTAAAGGAAGTCCAAAAATTAAAAATTATTACAATTCAACTTGACTCAACAATTAATTACATATTCCAACATAAAAGAAATAATTAAGCGTACAAGCCAGAAAAGAAAATAACAACTACATCGGGGCATACCCCAGAACAGCAGTTGCTAGCGCGCAATCCAAGGCAACACTCTCCTCGCTACGCCTGCCAGGAACCCTTACCTGAAAACCGCAGGAGGTGAGTCTCATTGAAAAAGACTTAGTAGGGATCCTTCGATCCCCACCACCCACAAGTGCAATAAACAAATATAGACAATTTAACTAAATAAAGCAGTAACACAATTTCAATATAAAACACACGCATTTATAATAGTAACATGTACGATTCTGAAACTACCACGGAGTCCACAACTAGCGTCTCGGCTAAACACACAAGTCACACGGCCGAACGCGGAAAACACCGACCCGCTGAGACCAAACAACAACCCCTCGGATAGCACACTGGCTACTCCGGCTTGACACGGCTCAAGGTGGTCCTGCTTCCCCCAGTACGAGTGACACTCCGAATGTACCACTCCCACACCGGTACTAGCTATACCCCGGGTACACCAGGTGACCCTCTCTCTAGGCGTCACCCCACCACTCCCACACCGATGCCGTGTCACTCCCACACCGACACAGGGTGCCTAAGCGCTAACAACTGTCACTCTAGGCCCACGATTGCACAAAACGCAACACGGTGCGATCCGATCACGTAGAATTCATCGTCCTGGAGTATGATTTCAAACATGCATTTATCCAACTATCTAACAATGTAAACACATGTTAATTACATACTTTAATGAGATTTTGTCTTGAATCGCGTCGCCCAAGGCCGACGTCATTCAAGATCCTAAACTGGTTCATGTGAAAATGGGCCTAGGAATATGGCCTAAATCGCGTCGTTCAAACGGGTCGCCGTTTAAAAGGCGTCGTTGTCCCTAGTTGCCTAATAACGACAGAAACAGAGACAAGCCTCGGGGTGATCTGAACTTAAAACGCGTCGTGCACGGAAGTTGCCGTTTAAAAGGCGTCATTGTCTCTGGACGCTACTCAATCCAGAGACAGAGTCTGTTATCTGGGGTTAAATCGCGTCGGGGGTGGAAGCCGCCTCTCTAAAAGGCGTCGCTGTCCCCCGATGCCATTTAACCCTCACAGACAGGTTCTCCCTCCGCCATCTCCCAATCCACAGGGTAGGATTTCCTTTCCCAAATCGCACAAAACACCACAAAGTAGAGGAGGAGGAGAAGAACCTAAATACCCATTAAAAACCTCCAATTTCTCATTTCATGCAATTAGTGTTTTCACCCTAAAAAAACCCCCTAAACATGCTCCAAAGCGGAAAAAACATGGTTTTTAAACAAAATACAACGTGGATCGTCACCCTACCGGTTACTCGAATTCCTCCTAGCTCCAAGCCGCTAACCCGCCTCGCCATACGTCGCCGCTGGTACCGCCGTGGACGCCGTTACTCCACCGGGACGTCGGCCGCTGCCCGGAGAGAAATGCGCCGCGGAGGAAGTGGTGGTGGTAGTGGAGGAAGTTGGGAGGTTAATGGAGTGGAGGGAGAGGAGGAATGGGGAGAGAAAAGGAAGGAGAGGGGGAAAGGGGCGCTGGAGAGTCGGAGGGAAGAGAGGAGAGGGAAGAGAAAGGGAAGAATGAGGGAAAGGAGGGAGGGTTTGCAGGGTCAAACAGAAACTGGGGAAAACGCGTCGTCTAAGCCCGACGTCATTTAGACGACAAGACTGGGCCGTACTCTGACAAACCAGGGTCGGACGTCGTTTGAACCGCATCTTGCAAGCTTGACGCGAAAGGGAAACTAAGCCCCAGCCCCACCAAGGCCCAAACTAAGGGATCCGACCCCGAAACTGACCCAATAACTGGATCCGAAACCTCAATCCTTACAGGTTAACATCATGAATAATAACCATGGTCAGTTAGTCAGAAATCAGCTATCACCATATAATGCATAAAGACAATCAAATCAGCAAGGTTATAGGCCACCTACTAAGCAATTCCAACAACCACACCCTCAGCAATTCCAACAACAACCTCATCAACAACCACAGGAGCTCCAGTTACCCTAACACCCTCCTCAGCAAGTGTACAATCAACCTCGGCAACAACCAAATTACAACCAGGTTCCTCCTCCGAATGATTATTCCCAACAAAGGAAGCCTTCTGGTCCCAAGAGAGCGGCATATCCCCAATTACCAAAGACTCTCCCTGATGTCTTTAATGCTCTCATGGCAGCCAATGCCTTGGTGTTGCCTAAGGAAAAGACCATCTAGCCACTGAATGGATATGCCTCTCGATATTGTGTGTATCACCGGCAACCTGGGCACACTGTGGATGCCTGTTTTCAATTCAGGGATTACATCCACGATCTAAATGACCAAGGAGGAATAGTCTGGGAAGAAATGAAGAAATATATTGCCGCCTTGAAAGCAAGGAGACCACAACAGCAACAACCACAACAACAACAGAGAGTGCCAGTTCAGTAAGCAGTACCACCATAGAATATGGGCATAGTGCAGAACCTGCTACCAGAGCATCAAAACCAGATTGCCCCAATCCTCATGAATAGCCAGTCTAAGGTTAACAAAGGGCAGCAATGGAGAGTTGAAAAGGCATCGTCTATATATTCCATAGGTTACAATTGAAATTATGCCGAACCACCACCCCGCCGCATCATCCACATCTCCAGGCCTTCGCCAATCCCATCATCACCCATACCCACTAACCCTACTCCACTACCCATCTTCCTCAAACCCATAACCCCGACACCACCATCAAATAACCCTCTACCACCTGTCTATGAACCCATTGCCCCATCTAAACCATTATTACGCATATCGCTCCCTATACCGTCGACCATCCACCATGAATCCGTATTTCCACAACAACCAATCACCTAACCCTTACAATACCATGCTACCATCTAAACCCTTCATCCGCGTTAATCAATCACCCGCTGTATCACAAAACCAACCCATTAACCCATCCAAACCCCTTATAGACCCGACAATATTGAAGGCATCATCTGCCTCATCTATTGTTGAACTCCGGAGCGGCCGTATCTTCAGCAAAGTCTTCTGTCGTACATTTTTTAGGGAAAAAATGCACTTGATCTTGATTTTTTGATTTTTGATTTATATTTGTTATTTGTGGTGCGCTTTATCTGACTTAATCAGATGAATGCGTAGTTCTTTGACCTGATCCCGCTATCCATAAATGGAATAGCGTTAATTACATCCTCCTAAGAGGAAAACACCTGATTAATCGTCGGAAGAATAGAATAATACCCTTTAAAATGATATTAATGAAATATGTAAGATTGCATTTGAAAAATGAATGAATTTCAGTTTTTATTTGAGAAGAAAAACTCATTTTTAGTTTTTGAGTTGAGTCTGCACAAGACTTGATTTATTGATTTTTATTGATGGATAATGATGAGAGACATTTTTTAGTATTTTTGGATTGATTTATGGGGATGTATTGAAGATTTGTTTGAATTTTTATGTTTGGGAGTGAATATGAAGTTGAGTCTGCGCAAGGATGTGCAGACTCATTTGTTAACAATGAGAATGCTTGTATTTATTTTGATTTTTTGATTTGTGAGAGGAGTGAAAACCTTTTTTATGGTGTTTTGATTTAAGTGGATGACATTTTTTATCAAGGGAGTTTAATAAACATTTCTTATTGTGTTTTTTCAGATTTGAAGTAAAGAGATTTTAGATTTGATTTGTAAAGTGTTTTTTATGTTTTCTTATTTGATTTGGGTGAAAAATACTTCAAGGATTTATATTTTTTAAGTTTGGAATTTACAAGTTTTGAAGGATAAGCAAGATGTGCAAATTCAATTAAAATGAGATTTCTTTTAGGTATTTTTTATATTTTGTAAAAGGGTAAATTTGAGTTTTATTTGATTTTTGATTTATATAAAGTATTTTATTTTTATATTGGGGTTTTGTATTCAATTTTAAAGGAATTAGAGCTGAAAGACTTGGATTTTAGCAATTAGGGGTTGAGTCTGCGCAGGGTAGCGTAGACTCACCTGTTACAAGCCTATTTTTTCAATTTTTAGGTAATTTTAAGGAAAAAGTTATCATTTTTGTTTGGGTTTTGATTTGTGAAAAATATAGGGTTTATTCTTAAGATTTTGATTTGATTTTATGGGAACTTAATGGCCAAAATATTAGATTTTAAGAATTTAGGGTTGAGTCTGCACTATAGAGCACAGACTCATTGTTTATCAAAGTGTTTAAACATTTTTTTATATTTTTTGCAAAGGGAGTTTTAAGATTTTATTTAGGTTTTTGACTTATATAAAGTATAGGTTTTTATGTAAATTTTTGGGTTTAATTTGGAGGGAAATTAAGGTCAAAAAGACCAAATTTGGGATTTCAGGGTTGAGTCTGCGCAGAGTACTCAGACTCATTTGTCACCAATGTGTTTTTAGTTGTTTTTTGCATCTTTTCAAGAATAACTTGGAGTTTTTATTTGATATCCTGATAGATATGAATAAGCTTGATTTTTAGAGGGTTTTAGATCATCTTTTAGTGGTCGGAAAGTTGATTTTTTATTTTTTGTGAATTTCAAGATTGAGTCTACGCCAGGATGCGCAGACTCAAGTCTGAACTGTGGATTTTTTGTTTGTAAGTTATTTTATTAGATTTTTGTTTGGATAACTTGATTTTATGTTTTGTTTGATGATTATTTACAGATTTGGAGCTGCGAGCATAATTTGGGGGCCAAGAGATGAGGTTTTGGCCTTAGGATTAATGCGCAGACTCAATTTCAAAGAGGATTTTGAGCAAGATTCTTGAAAAGATGGAATCTCCTGAGGTTGAGGGGAATTCTAAGAGTTTCAAAGAGCTAAGGAGCTTCAAATATCAAAGAGACAGGGAAAAAATGAGTTTGAGTCTACGCAAGGGGTGCGCAGACTCTGCTGAACTTGTAATTTTTGTTTATTTTAAAGGGATTTGGATTCTTTTTGTAAATGGATGTTTATTTAAATGACATGGAGTGTTTGATATATGATTGTAAGTGATCTTATCAATTTGATTTATTTGTTTAGTTGATTTTTTACTTGAAATGAGCTTATGAAAGGTGTGCAGACTCAACTTACGTTTTGAAGTTTGTGTTTATTTAAAAGGGAGAATGTCTATTTTTAAACCTTTTTTTATTTAAATATGATCTAAATTTAGTCATTTTGAATCATTTGAGCCATAACCAATGTCCTTGGTCCAAGAATCCATCACTTGACAGGTTTTTGGGTTGAGTCTGCGCATGGGTGCGCAGACTCAAGTCTGAAAATAGTTTTTTGAAGTTCCTGCATAGTTCAAGCTGCAATTAAATCCATCAAAGGGTTAGTTTCAACCATTAAAGTTAGAATATGAAGTCCGGAGTCGAGGAAAATAGATTGTACCCCATTCCCAATCGAATTTCCATGGTTATAGGTGCGCAGACTCAAAATCTAAGCATAATTTCAGGTTTATACCTCTTTAAACTTGAAGTGATCCAAGAATTACCATAAATTTGGGGAGGATAACACTGAGAAATCTCCGATGTTGAGTATGGCTACATGAGGCCTTTTCAAAGAGTGGTTCTTGTGTGGATTTCTTCAAATGACATGATTTCTTCATGTTTATCTCATTCTTCTTGGATCACTTTATAAAACATTTAAAATGCTTAATATAATGATTCCAAGTTGAATTTCAGCCTTTCATTAGGAAAACCCAATTAAAGGTTTAGGATCTTCATGAGGGAACATGGCATGAAGGGACCCAAAGGACCAACTCCCTTAAAGGGATATGTAATGGCTAATGGACCATAGGGATGGCTATAAAGGGGGGCGTGCCGAGCATCCAACCACTCACCCAAAGGGTACCCTTAATGCCTTCAAGATGTGAAAAAAACCCACAAGGGGTAATCCAAAACATCTCTACATTTGGGGAGCAAGGAACTCCACTAATTTCCCTAGAAGATCTTATGTAGCCATGAACCATAGAGGTGGCTATAAAGGGGAGTGTGCTGAGCATCCAACCACTCACCCAAAGGGTGCCTTTAATGCCTTAAAAATGAAAGGGTTATCCACAGGGAATCACCCATTCCATTTCTACATTTGGGGAGCAAGGAACTCCACCAACCCATTGAGACTTCGGGACATATCATCTAAATGAACCCATAGAAATGGGAACACAAGAATGATATTTTTTGTGTGAGGGTCCTTGATGGGTTACCCAACATGAGATTGCTGGCACCTTTGAATCAGGACATCCTTAGAAAACATCGAAAAACAGTTAAAAATCATAAAACATATGGCAAAACTTCGGTTTGAAACATTAAGGGCTTAACAACCCAAAGTCCAAGTCATTTAGGACCTTCATTGGACCTCAAAGGGATAGCCCTAGGTCCACGGAACATTTGGACAGCTTGGGGGAGGATCAAAGAATCACCTCAAGCCCAAAAACCAACTTGAAAGAGGTGCAGACTCAAAACCTGCAACTGGCGCTGAGTCTATGCAGGGAGGCGCAGACTCAACACTGTAGCACCTGCAAATGCAGACTCGGGCTGAAACCCCGATTTTGGTGAAAAAATGGGTTTAAATCTAACCCAAATAATACAAAATAAGGTATAAAAGGTAAAATGCCTAAAATATTTATTTAAAATATATTTTAGATGCATTTCTTTAGGAAAATATCATGAAAACTTGAATATGAATATATGGGAAACTTAGGTATATTTTTTATCTTTTCCACGGATCTCTCCTTCTTGGCTCTATGTTACTGGGTTTATACCCAAAGAAGCTCATCCTCAACTAGTAAGGGAACCTCCTTGAGAACCTCTACGGCCTAAACCCTTAGCCATTAAAGGAAAAATCCAAATAAAACCCACTCGGTTCCAACATGAAAACAGAAACTTAGATCTTAATAAATATGAAACTTAGGGGATTTCTCTTGATGTTTAGCTTTGGGGGAACATCATACATGGAGGGAATGTGCTCCTAAGGGTCATGGAAGGCCAAGCCACCTTGAGAAACCCCAAAACTAAAGACAAATAAATGAAAAATCATTTTTCAGGAAATCTAGACAGCAAAGCACATCTTGGATCATATCTCCATTTTTAGGGGGTTCTAAGGCTTGAGGAGACCATTTCTATAAACTAGAAATGTCCCTCTACCATCTCCATACGAAAAACACATGCCTTATGTAGGGAAAAATGCCATAAAAGCAAGATAACCAGCAGATTCACAAAACAGACTCAGAAAATCTGAACTTTGCATTTCATTGCTTTCAATCACCATGGATGAACATCAAGGGGGAGATAGAAGTTTCTATGAACATCAAATTGAAAGAAAATATTATAAGAAAGCAAGCAGACATAAATAAATCCCTTCTTCACCCCCACTCTACCTTGGAGAGGGGATGAGAAGGGAAAATGGCTCTTGAAGCCTACGATCTTGCTCTCTTCTTCTCTACCACTCTTCCTTTCTTTCCCTCTTCTTTTCTAACTCTTTTTTCTCTCTTGGGATGTAGGAAATGGAGGGGAAGGAGGAGGGAGACGTGCTCCTCCAAGCTCTCTCACTTTTCTTCTTCTCTTTTCTCTTTTTTGGGATTTTTGTCTCCAACTTTTTCTTGTAGAAGATGGGGGTTCTTTTATAGATAAAGTTGAGTTACTTTTGGGGAGTAGATTAGGCATCCATTAGTCTTAAATTAGGGATAAGAAACCCCTCTTAAGAGCCCTCCAATGATGCCACAGCACTTGGAGGATCATGATTGGCTTCTCCTTTTACTTTTCACTTACCCCCTTCTAGAAGAATCTTGAGGGGGGAACCACTTGCTTTTCTTCTTACCCTCCTTTGGGCAGATTTGACCATGGGCCAAAAGGATAAGAATAGGCCATGGGAGGCACCATTTGGGGCCTTTTAAAGACTGCCACGAAATTGGGCTTTGGCCTTTACTTTTTGGGCCCAAATTGGCCCTATTGGGCTTCTTTTGCTTGAGATAATGGGCCCGGGCCTGCTCCTTTGGATTTCTTCATCATTTGGGCTGAAAGTAACCCCTTTTTGACTTCTTTGGGCTTACAAGAATGGGCATGACAGTTGTCCATTAATTTTTCTTCACTTGGGCCTTCTTTGAAAAATTGCTTGGACCTCCTTTGCTTGAGATAATGGGCCCGATTGTGCCATTGGATTTCTTCACCAATTGGGCCCTAGAGTAATCCCTTTTTTTATTCATTTGGCTTGCAAAATAGGCATGATTGCTGTCCATTAATTCTTCTTCACTTGGGCTTTCTTTGAAAAATTGTTTGGACCTTTCTTGCTTGAATTAATGGGCTCGGTTCTTCCTTTCAATTATCTTTGATTTGGGCTTTCTTTGTTGATCTTTAGACTCTTCTTCTTATCAATTTTTTGGTGACAACAAATGCCCCCCACGCACGGCGACGGGAGGCGATGAAGTGAGTTGTATGCGTGGCCCATTGTCACGTACTTATCTTATTTGAGCATCTCACGGTTCAGGACCGGCCCCACTTATAAATCTTCATTCACCTATTAAGGACTTGTTTCGCTGGGACATGCTGCAATCACTAGGATTTCTTTTTGAATTTGTTTCCGCAATCAACTCAGATCGGGTCTTGAGCTTCAGGCAACTATAGGTTAGTATACCCTTTGAGTCTGTACCAGTCCAGGTTTAATTTGGGCTTTAAACCGACCGAATTTCTTGAATTTGAAGGATGGGGCATGTGTCCTTTGAGTCTGCACTGGTTCGGGCTTCAATTCGGCTCCAAACCTGGCCATGTATATTGAGTTTGAGAGAAGGGGGCAGATCCCCTCGAGTCTGGACCGGTTTGGTTCAACTTTGGCTTTGAACCGGTCCGTCTATGTGACGTTTGGGAGAGGGGGGCATATGCCCTTCAGTCTGTGCCAGTTCGTTCCGGTCCGGGCCTTGGACCGGCCAGGGCTTCAAAAACCGGCCCGGTCGATTATAAAAAGGGAGTGGGCGGGATGCCTTTCGCTGTTGCGCTGGGGGATTCCGAGCCTCACCCGACCCCTCCTCTTCTTCCTCTAGCCATCGTTGGTGGACGAAGCTGCCGGAGCCGCAGGAGCAGGTCGTTGCCGCCGCAGATTGCCGCCGTCGAGCCCTTCCTCCTCTTCATTCTTGCCTGTGACCGAAGCCACAAGGGTCTTCGGGGGGTGCCACCGCCGCTGTCTGCACACCGGTTGCCTCCTCTTCCCTCTGTCGTTGACAAACGCTGCAACCCCATCGGGGAGCGCCACTGTCATCGCCTGTACGTGTTGTCCGCCGGGTTCAGACCCGAAGGGGACTCCAGAGAGCATCCCTGCTGCCGTAAAAAGGGGTATCGGTTGGACTTGAAGACTGTCGTTTGAAGAAGAAGGGTTCCTGCACCGTAGTTTCAAAGTGAAAGGTGGAGCCTTTCCTTCGATTTTTTGGCTGGTGGGACTAATTGGGTGTTGTTGGCCGCCATTGATTTGGGCATGGGGAGAGTGAAGAGGGTCTCCTCTGCACTTGTATTCATCTTCTAACATTTTTTCTTTGTCTTCTTTTTGTAGGAAACCGACTCTGAGCTCGTCGATCTACAGTAGGCGCAGACTCATTACAGTAGCGATTGCAAGTCGGGTGGATCAGCGTCTTTGCTGTTTGACTTTGGCAGTTCCCACGAGAGCAATCCCTGGGGCTGCGGCTTCAGTACCTAGTCCCGGTTGTAGCTCGGCTCTCAGGAAGTGGGTTACTGGAATGCCATTTCTACACCCCTCTGTCTTTGACATGGGTCTTCTTCTTATCGGAGCATCTCGGTCTGTCCCGGATGGCTCTCGATAAAATTTTAACAACCCTCCTTTAAGGGGAGATGCTGCCGAAATTTCGACAGAATTTTCTTTTTCGACGAGGGATTTTTGCATTTGATTTGACTTGTTGTCTCTTCTTTTTCAGTATAATGGCTTCTCGGGGGAAAGACAAAGCTGTGATGCCCGAGACTGTCTCCGAAGATGTGCCAGTTTCTCCAACAGGGTCTTCTGAATAGACTCCTATGATGGCTAAAGAGAGTGGGCCTGTGATAAGTCCCTTTTACTTGACACCTGTAGCAGGCATAGATGAGGACAGTGAACTACAACAATTTTTTTAGGTTGCTGTCTTGGACCATCCCTTTGCCGATGACTCAAATGGCAAGGTTGATGAGAGCAGACTTGTCTTTTCAGAAGGATTCTATAAATATAGACGGGACAAAGATTATCCAGTTCACTTTTCCAGTGATCATCATTTGTACAACTTCTTGCTTGACTTCAAGGTCAATGGAGTGCGTTCTAAAAGGAGGGCTTTCTATGCCGAGGACGCCATTTTGAAATTTCGAGATAACCTGAGGGGAACTGTAACCCGCGGCGAATCTTTATTCAAGCTGGGTTATGCTAGAGACATGCTCATGCCTAGTGGGACTAATATCATGCGTCCTCAGGACGGCATTCTAACCCGCTCACCTTCATTTATTCCTGCCAAGTGGGGATATGACAGAGGTATCCCAGACTCGAAGCAGAGGCGACATGGGCTATTTCTTTCTCCATATAAATGGGGCTTCAGAGAAGAGCCATTGATTTTTGACTGTTTAGCCATGAGGTTTAGATTAAACACAACAATGGGCTGGTTTGGTGACTTGAAGCTTAAATCCGGCCACAGTTTCAGAGAATATTTTGTAGAGTACACTGATTATGTCTTGAAGCATTACCATGATTTGCTGAGCCGAGTGGATCTTCTCGGTAGTGTGTATGCCGCTCGATTTCGATACCCGATCTTTAAAGGCCTTTGTTGTGGCATGATCGAGGTATTCATGAAGGAATTCAATACCTTTTATACTCCGGAAGGAGAGACATCTCTGGATTTATGGACTTTACATCAGCTTTTTGGCTTGCCCATTGACGGAGAGCCTTATGAAGAAATATGCCACCCTGACATTGTCAAGGACAGAACGGATGGCAAGGACCGTTATGCAACCTGGAGGTCTTACAGATTCCTTCTCAAGGCCTACATGATTCTGGCTTTTGGTGAAGAATCTCTAAAAAGGAGATCTTGCAGAGAGAGGACACGGGTCCGCGGAGTTGTCTGGCTCCGTTTCTTTCATAATGTTAACATTCGATATACAGACTTTCCTGGGGCTGGTGAGACTCCAGTCTTCATGGGACAGACAGCCAGACACCGGAAGGGATATCCTGATTTCATCTTTAAGGAACACAAGAAAGATGCCAATCCCTTGGACTTGGATAGGAATACCCATCTGGCAGCATACTTGGCATACTGGCTTTTGGATTTTGCTATTCCTCAGGGGGATGAGGGAGTAATTCATCCTGAGACTCTTTATGGAGCTTATGAACTAGCCTGGGGAATTAAACTGTCTCTAGCTCCAATTACTCTGTGCCTGATTTTCAAAACTCTTGGCCAAGTGGTTGAGCAGGAGAAATCACGAGAATTTAATGTTGTGGGTCCCATTCATTTCTTCAATGCCTGGGTGGCTTCTTTTTTTTTAGAGTCCGCCCCGAAGAGCCTGGCTTCCCCTCGCATATTTCCATGCATGATTGAATATGCAAGTGTTGATGGAGGAGATACCCAGAAGCAACTTTATGAGATTCGCGGTATCTTGACTGACACCAGGCGAAAAACTGAAGGGGACTTACGTTTTTGGAAGCACACTGCCAATTCTCGTCCTCCAGTGAGCTCCTTTAAAGTATTTGCCGAGGGTAATCCTGTTGAGTTCACCCATTCTCAGACCAAGCAGCTACTGAAGAAATCTGCATTGGGTTGTCAGATTAGATCATGGCTTCTATCCATTAGACCTAGTGTCTTGGTATACCAGAAGGGATCTGTAGTTCATTTAGAACCCTATTATCATTTCCGTTTCGGCCGGAATTTTGGATATGATCAGTGCATTCCTTCTTGTGATCACATATTTCAGCTTCCTGACCGCCATCTTTTAGGCTCCAACGGACTGCAGAGGGCCCGTGAATGGTGGGATTATTTCCACTGATTTAAAAATGTTTCTTTCAGAATTCCTTCTGTTGTCCATGCTCCTCGTGTGGCATGTGAATATGTTAGATAGTGGCGAATGCACACCAATATCTACAACCAGGAGAGGACCCAATGCTGGAGCAATGCTGAGAAGAAAATCTTGGAGACTCAGCGGGAAATCCCTTTTGATATAGAGTTCCATTATCTGCACTTCTTGGATGACAAGAATGCTGCTAAATATGCAAAGAGACGGGCAGCTTATAAGGCTCGTCACAAAGATTCTTTACCCTTGATTGATCCAGAGTTGACAAGGTTGGATACTGAAGAGCTAAATGGGGCTTTCTTGAAGCAATTTGATATTTTTGTGACTTCTGAAGATTATCCTGATATCGATTTCCCGGAAGAGGAAGATATTAGTGGCAGAGATTCTCAGCAAGCTCCTAAGAGTCTCTCAGGCATTCAGAGAGTTTATGTCCCGCATAAGGAAGAGAAGCCTGATTTTTACAAGGGAACCAGTTGGCTACTTGCCCTTTTGAAATACTGTGGTGTATCCCAGGATTCCACTACGCAGGGAATGTTGGATGCAAAAATACTTGCTTCTTGGGATCATATAGATGGGTGGGGGCTTGATGCTTTGCGCTTGGGCATTTGCTTGAGCGATAAAAAGCATTATGATCTCAGTAGCCTAGCTTCTCAAGCAAAGACGATGAATGATGTCATATATATTGTGAAGGAGGCTTCGCTCAGAGATAAGTCCTCCATATATGAATACTGGCCTTTATCAAACTGTTATGAAGGCGATTACTGTAAGTATATGTACTTGTGCTTGACTTCTTTTGAGCTTTGTGCCTTGCCTCTGCTTATATAAATTGATTTCTTCTTTGGCATATTTCTGTAGTGCCTGCGGCCAAATATCTGACTCAACAGCATCGGAGGGCAGTGGCTATTGCAAAGAGACCCTCTTTCTTTCCTCCTGTGCCTTCTAAAACATCAACCCCCGCATCCCCTGTGGAGGTCAGTGCTATAGGGAGGGCGGTTGCCCCTGCCAAAGAGGTGCGTACAAAGAAGAGACAAGAGCCTGCCCCTGAACCTCTTCCTCCTGTCAATTTGCTAGTGCTTGTTGAATTTGAAGCTTTTATAGCAAAAACTGCCAAGCGGGCGAGTTCCCTGGTTTCTTCATCCCCAGCCAAGGGTGGTATGCACTATGCTTTTGATTTATGCCTTTCAGAATTTTGCCATCGATGATGAACAACTTCCTTTTGTTTCCATGACAGGAAGGGTTAAGCAAGTTGCAAAAAGATTTCGCAAAGGGCCCAAAGAATCTGTCCCCCCTGAGAAGATTGTCTTGCCCAAGCGCTAATCTTCGAGATTATTGGCTCAGACAAGGAAAGAGGAAACTGATGATACTTCTTCCAGTGTGGAAGAAATAAGCGGCATTCCTCCTTTACCTTCTATTTCTTCCCATACTACTGAACACATTAGTAGTGAAGCTTTGCTAGAGACAATTGTCTGGTCGCCCCCGAGGGATCAAGGTAACCCTTCTGAGAATTATAGTAATAGTGATTTCATTTCACTACTAAATTTTTGACTTTGACCATATAGGTTTTGAAGCAACTGAGGGCTTGATACCAAATACTCATCATGTTGAAACAGTGCAGTCTGCTATGGTAATTTCTCTTTACTTCATCTTTTTTGCTTTTTCCATCATTTAAACTTGACTTGCATATATTTGAATATCAGGCATCCCCGGCCCATGCGGAAAGGATGGAAATTCCTCATGTCCCGACTGAAAGGGACATGGATTTTGAAATATCGGCCTCCATGCCAGTTTCTTCTTCTGAAGAGGCAGAAGTTGTTTTTGCTGAAGATGTGGAACCAGAAGAAACTTCAATGGTTCCAACTGTCATAACCTCGACAAAAGTCATTACCTTCTCGGCTATCAAGACCGTGGAACTTTCAGCTCCTGATCTTGCAAATATTGTGGCTACTTCAGAGCATGGCGGGGTTGACTCGAGAACAAGTTCACCGAGTCAACAGGTGATAGTATCCCGTCCTATCCCCTGTAGATTAAACTCTGCTGAACATATTCTTCGGCTTATTGATATTGTGACTCATATATGCACATCATCCCTTGTACAGATTTCTTCTGAGCCAATTACTTCAGCCGGACCTTCCGCCTTTATAGTTGCTCTGCCCGCAGCTAAATTTACAGAAAGTGACCTCCCCCCAGCCATATCAAGCACTGTAGCTATCACATCTGCCCCTTCTATTATCGAACCTTCCTCCAGTTCAGTGTCTCCTTCTTCCCGTCAAATGGTCATAGACTGGACGTCAGTGGATTAGTTTGTGCATATTGCTATCCCTTCTATTCCTGCTAGTTCAGGCATACAGGGTGTTGATGTCCTTAGCGCCAATATCAAGCTTTTACGACAAATTATACGCCAGCAGCCTAGTTCATCATATGATCTTCTTTGCCAGCAAATTGAGAGCATGACTACGTGGATTCACCTGGCAGGAGCTTCTTTGGATGAATGGCTTCCTATCGCTTCCACTGCTTTGAAATTTTTTAAACGTCAAGAATATATTCACTAAGTTATACAAGATCGAGCCCAAGCCTTGTCTCTTCAGCGGCATGAATATAACTTGCAGATGCAGCCTATTTCTCTTCAAATTTCACAGCAACAGGCAGAAATAGCCGGCTTTGAACAGAAAGAAGGCTTGTTGGTGGAAAATATTCAGCGCTTAGAGAATGAACTTGCTGCTGCGGAAGCCGAACTGGAAACTTTAAGGAACAACTTACACAGACGTCAAGATGATCTTCTGGTTTCCCAGGGCCTTCTTGAATCATTATCTAGTGAAGTTTCCAAGCTGCAGACTGAAGAAGAAGCTCTTTCTGAACTGCATACTCAAGTTGGAGAAGGACTTCCTCTGTTGTCCATGTTACTCGAGGATCCATGATGTTGTTTATATTTGAACTCTGTACTTGGGAAGGGTATTTCCTTTTTGCTTTTCCATGTAAGCTGGGATGGAAGTCATTCCTTGTAAACTTTTGACACATTATAAAGAGAATTTGTATCATATCTCTCTTTCAATGAATGTCATGCTTGAATTTCTTTTTTTTAATTCACTTTACCGACCCAAGTGCCCTTTCGGGTTTTCACCGGAGTCGGCCCCCTCTTGCTTTTGCCCGTGCGCCCTTTCGGGTTTTCACACGGCAGGGTTCCCGATTTTGCCTGTAGCGCCCTTTCGGGTTTTCACCACAGCCGGATACATAGCCCTTGTTTCCCTTGACCGCAGAAGCTACGATCAAGTCCGGCGAGGCATCTCTATTTTAAGCCCCTTTTGATTTTTCTCTCATTTTTTTTAATCCCTCTCTCTCCCCTTGTTGCAAATGAAGTAGAGTGAAGTTATGCATCCATGGTAACTGCAAAGCTGAAAGGAAAAGATTTTCAAATGAAGATGACTTAATGATGTTTATTGGCTTCCAAAACTAACAATGTTATGGGGATTATTGAAGCTTAAAAAGGAAGGATAGAGTGAGAGGGGCAATGAATACCTCAATCACTTGTTTATTGAAAATGGCACAAACCGTAAGGGTCTGAGCCTTTATTGGGGTGGTAAAGATCGTAAGGATCTTAACCATTATGCAGGGTGTCAATAGACCAGAAGGATCTACGCCATACAAATCCTAAGTACCAACGACGGACTCATAGGTTTTTAGTCGTGGTAACATAGGTATGATTTGAAATGCATGAATCCAGAATACTTCAAGTAGAGTCATAGGTTTGTAGCCCAAAGTAGACAGGGGTGTTTGAATGATGCAAACCTAGATACCTAGGTCATGAGGACCCTAATTATCGATGACGGACTTAAAGGCTTTTGGTCATGATAACTAGGGGTGATTTTGAATGGATGAACCCTAACTACCACAGAAGATTCATAGGTTTGTAGCTGAGGTAGATAGGGAGTATGGAGTACTCTTCTCAGAGACCCAGTAATTTCGGGGATGGCGGAGTCACGAGGGACCCAGGCCATCTGCCGGTGCGACGTAGTCGTTGAAGACCCCGGTCGACTTACTTTGCTTTGATTTGAATTTTCTTGATTGGTGACGGAGTACTCCTCTCGGAGACCTGGTCTTTCGGGGATGACAGAGTCACGAAGGACCCGAGCCAGCCACCAGTGCGACGTAGTCGTTGAAGACCCCAGTCGACTTACTTTGCTTTGATTTATATTTGCTTGATTGGTGACGGAGTACTCCTCTCGAAGACCCGGTCTTTCGGGGATGACGGAGTCACGAAGGACCCGGGCCAGCCACCGGTGCGACGTAGTCGTTGAAGACCCCGGTTGACTTACTTTGCTTTGCTTTGAATTTGCTTGCACTTGTATTTGACTTTGGGCTTAAAATTGAGTGGTGGTGTTGAGTGCACCAGGCCACCTTCTTTGTTTTGAACTTGCTTTAAACTTGGGCGGTAGAGTCTAGTAGGACCCGCGCCGGCTTGTATTTGAATCTTGAACTTGAATTTGTGCGGCGGGTCTTGTTAACTCAAGCCGATTTGAATTTGAGCTTGAATGGCGGGATCGAATGAGCCCAGGCCATCTTTCTTGTTTTATGCTTGGATGGCGGAATCCAATAGGACACATGCCAATTTGCATTTGGATTTGATTTTGAACTTGAACGGCAGAGTCTTGCTGACTTGGGCCGATTTGCATTTGAACTTAAGCCTGGATTTAGGCTTGGTTTTTTGCATTTGAACTTTAATTGGAGCTTTGAATTTGTACTTTGAATGGCGGGATCGAATGAACCCAGGCCATTCTTACATCCAACTTTGCTTTTCTCTTGGATTTTGAACTTGAATTTGAGTTTGAACTTAAGCAACGGGTCCTGTTGACCCAGGCTGACTTATCTTGAATTTGTGCTTGCTCTTTGGCTGGAGCTTTTGCATTTGAACTTTGAACTTGAATTTGAGCTTTGAATGTTAACACTTGAGCTCGAGCTTGAATTTGAGCTTGAACTTGGATTTAAGCAGTGGATCCTGTTGATCCAAGCTGCTTCATACTTGGATTTAAGCTTGGTTTGGAGCTTGAACTTGAATTTTGAACTTGAGTTTAAGCTTGAATTTGAACTCGAATTTGAACAGGAGCTTTGAATTTAATCGGCGAGTCCTATTGACCCAGGCCGATTTAAACTTGAACTTGAGCTTTGAATGGAGGGGTTGAATAAACCCGGACCATCTTCTTTGTTTTGACCTTGGATGGAGGAATCAAATGAAATCGGGCCATCTTCTTGCTTTCAAACTTACTTGAAACTTGGATTTAGATCTTGAATTCCAGCAGCGGGTCCCGTTGACCCAGGTTGTCTTATACTTGAATTTGTGCTTACTCTTTGGCTAGAGCTTTGAACTTGCATTTGAACTTGCATTTTGAGCTCGAGCTTGATTTGAAGCTTTGAATTTGAGCTTGAATTTAGGCGGCGGGTCTCGTTGACTCAAGCCGATTTGCTTTTGAACTTCAGCTTGCCCTTCAGGCGGAGCTCTGGATTTGAATGTGAATTTGCTCCTTAAGTTGAAGCTTTGGTTCTTGAACTTTGAACTTGAATTCTGAATTTGATTTTATGCTCGAGTTTGAACTGGAGCTTTGAACTTGAGTGGCGGAGCCTTGCTGACCCAGGCCAATCCATACTTGACTTTAAGCTTGTATTTGAATTTGTACTTGAATTTGACCTTGGATTTGAATTTGGACTTGAATGGCAAGGTCCTGCAGGACTCGGACCATCTTTTCCATTTCTTTGTAACTTCATGCCTCATGTTCATTGAAAAGACAAGATCGCAATACATATGCATGTTTATACCGAACAATTTCAGAATCGGAAAACATCATCGATTCAGATAGATTTGTTTGAAAACTTCGACCGGTTATAAAACGGGAAGCGGGAAATGATTAATACTCCCTCCGCACCGGGTTTGCCTCAGCACCATTGCCCGACTAGCGGGATAGTCGTGCCAACTTTTTTTTTTTTTTTTTTTTTTCAATGGCATTTCGTCATTGGCATCCCATGAGGTGCTTTGGGGTGGCTTCGTAAAGCCTTTTGGAGCCTCTTCAATGCCATTGGCTCATATAGGCAGGTTAATTTTACCATACCATTCAAGATTTATAGTCCCGGGGGAATACATCCCGAGAACTAGATGATTTCTTTTGATTGTCTTCATGGTGATCATATTCACACCGTAGACAATGTTTCATATATTCTTTCAACCTTCGCTTGGAAAGCACAGAGGTGGCACATTACAGCGCTTCATATATTTGCCATTTAAGGGAGAAAACTACACTTCTCCCTTATGATTGGTGAGGGTGTATGCTCCTCCTTCATAAACAGTTTCGACGACATAGGGACCGATCCAATTACTGGTCAACTTCTCTTTTGGATTTGACGCCATTAATTTTCTTCTTTTGACCATAACTAGGTCTCCTTTCTTGAAGGCTCTTTCTTTGACTAGTCTATCAAATGCTCGAGCCATGCGAGCTTGATATATCTGGATATTTTGTTGGGCTCGAAGTCTGTTGCCTTCCAAGGCTAATAACTCCTCGAGCCGCCTTTCTGCATTTGATTGATTTCCTTTGATAAGCCCCTGCTCTAAGGCAATGCGCAAAGAGGGGACTTCCAATTCAATTGGTACGACTGCCTCTGACCCATATACTAAGGAATAGGGAGAACAGCCTGTTGGAGTTTTGTATATGGTTCTGTAAGCCCATAATGCTTCATACATTCTTTCTGCCCAGTCTTTCTTAGTTGAATTGACTGTCTTTGCTAGAAGGTTGCATAGAGTCTTGTTAAAGGCTTCTGCTAACCCATTGGCTTGTGGATTGTAGATTGTAGAGGTCCTCCAATCAATTTTGAATTTCGCAGCTAGCTTGTATATGATTTGATTTCGGAAGCACGTTCCATTATGATCCGACTGGGCGCACCATATCGAAACAACATATTTTGGTGGAAGAACCTTTCAACGGCTGCCCCGGTGACCTCTCTTAATGTTACTGCTTCGGCCCATCTGCAAAAAATAATCTGTGGCGGCCAGAATATATTTAGCCCCTCTTGAGGAGGGTATGAATGGACCGACGATGTCCATGCCCCATTCGGCAAATGACCATGATGGTGCTGTAGGGTGCAAGGGCACCGGGTTTTCTTGGAATTGGGCCATGTTCCTGGCATTTGAGACATAATTTGGCATATTGCGCACAATCATCGAACATTGTGGGTCAGTAGTAGCCCAATTGTTTGAGTTGATTTTTCATCATGGGGCTAGACTGGTGAGTACCACAGACCCCGGCATGTATTTCCCTCAAGGCTTCAGCTGTTTCTTTTGGTGACAGGCATCTGAGGAGAACTTTTCTTTTGCCATCATATGTCACTTGAAAGATAGTGTCTCCTTTGTATTCATATGAATCCTTAATACGGATCAGTTTAGCACGCTTGATTCGGATGCTTGGCAATATTTTATGCTTGAACCAGTCGAGAAGCATTTCCCTCCAATCAGGCTTATCAGCTTCTTCCACTGCATATACTTCTGTTTGCATTTCTGTTTCTTCTCCCAACATAGTTGGCAACAATCTTCTGTTCTTGACCCATATTTCAAGGGACCCTTCTAGCGGCAGAGCCAAAGAACTTGCTAATTTAGCCAGAGCATCAGCTTGAGCATTTGCACTACGGTTGATATGATTGATTTCAAAGAAATAGAATATTTGTATCAGCTTGAGAACCCTTTTGTGATAAGGAATCAACTCGAGCTTTTTGACATCATATATTCCTTGGACTTGGTATATAATGAACATTGAGTCTCTATGGACTTGAATCATTTGAATGCCCATATCCAAAGCAACTTCCAGGCCAACTATCAAAGCTTCATATTCAGCTTCATTGTTGGTGCATGGCTTAGTTAAGGAACATGAGGTATGCAGAACCTCGCCTTCTGAAGATATCAGGACAATGCCTGCCCCGGCCTTTGTAGTGAATGTACCATCTTGTGCAATTGCTGAACGAGAGGCCCCGTCAAAATATAGCTGCCATATCTTTTGTTCTGTATGGTTAGCTTCTAATGTTTCTTCATCTGGCAGGTCGGTAACCAACGGTGAATCTTCTGGCATTGGATGTGCTGCAAAGAAGTCTACAATGGCTTGACCATTGATGGCTTTCTGAGGGACATATTTGATGTCGAACTCCATGAGGAGGACTGCCCATTTGCCCAAACGACCTTTCAAGGTTGGTCGATTGAGGATATATTTGAGATGATCAGCCCTAGAGATGAGCTGGATTTCATGTGATAGCATATAGTGCCTAAGTCTTTTAGCTGCAAAGACCAGGGCTAAGCATATCTTTTCAATAGGCGAGTACCGGATTTCAGCCCCGATCAGCCTTCTGCTTAAGTAATATAGTGCTTGCTCTTTGCCTTCTTCATTGTCTTGTGCCAGCATTGCTCCCAGAGAAGTCTCCTGAGCAGCGATATATAAGATTAATGACTGGCCTTTGATAGGTGCCCCCAGGACAGGTGGCGATGCAAGGTATTGCTTGATTTTCTCAAGCGCATTTTGACATTCATCATCCCATATGAATGGGGTATCTTTCTTCATTAATTTAGAGAAGGGTTCACACCGTCTGGCAAGGTTGGATATGAACCTTCGAATGTATGAGAGCCGTCCTTGGAGGGACTGCAACTCTTTGAGATTCTTCGGAGGCGGAAGCTCCTGGATAGCTTTGATTTTGACAGGATCTATTTCAATGCCCCTGTATCTGATAAGAAAGCCCATAAATTTGCCACTTGAAACCCCGCAGGCGCACTTCATGAGGTTCATTTTCAAGCTGTATTGCCTCAGCCTTTCAAATATGGTGCGGAGATCTTGCATATGATCTTCCTTTTTCTTGGTTTTGACAACTAGGTCATCAATATAACATTCAACTTGTTGATGAAGGAATTCATCAAATATCTTAGTCATTGCTCTTTGGTATGTTGCACCGGCGTTCTTAAGGCCAAAGGGCATTCTTTTGTAGTGGAAGATTCCTTTAGGAGTTCTGAAGGCAGTATGGATCTTATCCTTGTCAGCCATCCATATTTGATTATATCCTGATGATCCATCCATAAAAGACAAAGCTTCATGTCCTGTGGTGGCATCGACCATGATTTCAATAACAGGCACTGGGAAGTCATCCTTTGGGCATGCCTTGTTTAGATCTCTGAAGTCTACACAGATTCTGATCTGTCCATTCTTCTTTTTGACTGGAACAATATTTGCTAGCCATGTTGTATATTGATTTTCTTGTACGAAGCCAACATCAATTGACTTGTCGACTTCAGCATTGATTTTGTTTATCAGCTCCGGCCTTATTCTTCTCGGAGCTTGTTTGATTGGCTCGATGGCTGGATCAATGGCCAGCTCATGTTGAGCTACTTCTGGATCTAACCCAGGCATTTCTTTATAGGACCAGGCAAAACAATCCTAAAATTCCTTCAGAAGCGAAATATATGCTTACTGTTGTTCTTGACTGAGCAATGCACTTATATATGTTGGTCTTGGGTCTTCTTCAGAGCCCAAATTGATTTCAAGGAGTTCATCAACCGTGGCTTGTCCTCCATCTTCAAGTTCTGGAGGTGCTCGCTGGAGCTCCATTAGATCTTCTTCATTTACTTCTTCTTCAATTTCTCCTTCAATTTTGTTGACTTCTTGGTCAATTCCATTTGATTGATTTGCTGTGAAAATATTTGGGGCAGGATCTGCCTGTTGATTTTCTATAAGCTGAGTGAGCTCATCTTCCCTTTGACCTGTGTTAACATGAGGTTCAGGGGTGATAAATGGAATTTCTTGTTCTTCTGGTATATTCTGAACCATATTGGAACTTGGGATATCATTTTCCTTGACTTCTGCAACTTGGATGTCTTCTTCTTCAAGATGTTTCCAGCATTGACATGCCGGAATAGGTGATTGATCAGCTTTTGGCTGGCTTTCTTGAATAGACTGACCCGTGGGCTGCTCGTCATCATAGTCATCATATACTGCCTGTGCAATTTCTGATATTTCTGGCAAAATAGATGTCATATTTACTAATAATTCATGAGTTTCTTCTTCCGGCAAGCTATATCCCAAGCCTGGATATTGTGTATGTTGCATCAATGCTAGGGTACCATAGCTGTTGGAACCTGCTCCATTCCTTTTTTGTTTGATATAATAAAATTGATTGAGCCTTAGCTAATTCCTCAGTATGCTTCGTCATGTCTGGGAGACTCATGATGTCAACCCATAATTCTTCTTCTATATCAAGAATATAGCAATCTTTGTCTTCAGTAGCCGACTGCTCATCAGCTCTATAAAAGACTGTTTTATGTCCATCTTCGTAAGGAACCACGAATTTTTTCAAAGGCTCTACGAGCTGACATTCATACGCTTCCATAGGATGTATTAGTCCGACTGGGACCATGACTTCTATAGAGAGTACATCTTGTTGTTTGGTTGTCTTTGATGAAGGACTTTTCAGAACTGTAGCTTCTTTGTCTTCAAGACTGAGAGAGCCGATATTTGGTGGAGGAGGAAACCATTCCTTGCTCCAACTGGTATCAGGATTTTCTGTTTCTTTATCTTCTTTTTCCTCCAGGGGTGGAGGTATATAGAGATTGACATCCATAAGATGGCATTCATAAACCTCAAAAGACTCGAGATCAGCGAAGACCCGCTGTATTCGTCCTTCCCAGGGAAATTTGATGCATTGATGCAATGAGGAGGGCACCACAAAATATTGATGTATCCATGGCCGCCCAAGCAAAGCTTTGTATGTGGTATCAGAATTTATGATATGGAAGAGGACTGTGAAGTGAAAGTCACCGACGACCATTTCAAATTCAGCTGCCCCAATCGGTGTTTTTGACTTCTGGTTGAATCCAGCTATTTTGAAATCTTGCACTCTTCTTAGGTGCATATGAAAATGAAATTTCTGGAAAGTTCTAAGAGGCATGATGCTGACAACAGAACCTTGATCAACTAGAATTCTATTGACAGATTGTCCATTTATCTTTCCTCTCATGTAGAGTGGCCTGTTGTGGTCATTTGTAGGCAGCAACATATCATCTTCAGTGAATGTGATAGAAGCCATGAATGACTCATAGGGTATTTCTTGAATTTCTGCCGCATGAGCTTCATAAATTTGAGGAGTTTTTAAAGCTGCAATGAGTGCCTTTCGCAATTCCTCACTGAGTGACAAAACTTCTCACACAGTAAATTTAGATGGCAACCTTTTTAGCAAGCCGATGACTTTCTTTTCTGCTTTTTCATTATCATGAACTTCTAGAGAGGCTACTTGAGGGTCTTGTTCTTCAGATGGCTGCTACTAGACTTGTTTGCCTTTCTTTGCAGACCTTTGAACTGCCATAAATTCATATAAAGAGGGTAACACCCCATTTTCTTGATCAGAATTTTATGGATACAGCCCGAGCGGAGGCAGGATTTGAACATTTCTTTTTGACAAAGGTATGGATTCCATTCCTCTGAATTCTAGTTCTGGGATGACATATGGTATTTCCCCCTGCAGCTGGATAATTTTTTGAGCGGTAGCCGATGGAGGCTTCCGTCCCCACTTTTTGCCAGAGCGGGTGACATGTTGCTCATTTGGAGTTGATGTAGAGCTTTCCATCACTTCCATTTTTGGAGCAAGGAAGATTTCTTCCTCCTCATCATCTTCACTTTCATTTATTGTTGATATTGTGTTGCAAGACATGACAGTGCAAGTGCCTTCCTACTCTTCTTTCTCATTTTCTTGACTATCATCAGTCTTTGGTTTTTTGACTTCATGTTCCCAGAATAGGGCTTCTTCATATATTTGCTTCATTGTCATATTTTGGAGCTTCTCCCATGGGATATAATGCTTCAGCTTTATTGGCTTTCTTTGAGGTTGTTCATATTCATCCAAGCTGTCTATTAGCTGTTGCAACTTTGACAGCGGATCTTTACCTTTAGGTAGAATTGGTATTGGTGTTTCCCTTTTTCTTCTTCCGTTGGTAACCCTCCTTACAGTACGAGGATCTACGCATTTCCATATACTGCTTGCTGGAGCAGGGTAGCTTAAAGTTGATTGGGATGTCTCCTGCTGAGGGGAGGACACACATTATTTTTTGCCTGAAGTTGCAGCTTTGACCAGCGCAGATAAAGCCATTTTGGACATACCGGATATCATATTATCCAAATTTGGTGGAGGGACGGGTTGAACATATGTCGGCCGTCGTGGAATACCCCCATGAATATGTACTTCTAATGATTTTTGCTTGATATGAGATCTTGGCTTTTTTTTGACTGTTTGCCACTGAGATGCTTGGAATGGTTGAAGTACCAATTGCTCATAGGTGGCTTGTGTGCTTCTTTCTGCAGTTTATGAGCTTAATGACTGGTAAATAGGAACCATATGATGCACATTTACAGATGCCACATTTGCTTTTGTCCAGGCATGAGGCTGCGGATGATCGACAAGATGACCTCCCATCTTCAGGACACCTTTCTGAATTAATTTTTCAACTGCAACTTTGAACACATAGCATTCTTCATTAGGATGCCCCATGATTTGGTGATATGGACAATAATTTGGATCATTAGATCTTTTGGCATCTTCTGGCCTTTTTTACTGTGGTAACACAATCTGATTGTATTTTCATGCCCATTCAAATAGAACATGAGTTTTGTCTTTGGGGAAGCTGTATGGCCTGTTCATTCTGTCTCTAAGAGAAGATAAGGCTTGGACTTCTTTCTCTCTATTGTTGCTGGTTTCGGCCTAGATGGCTGGACCTTTCTTTTGTTGCTCCGTGATGAATGTAGATAAATCTACTGTATTTGACTCACGTGGAGAATTTCTTTTATCAAATTTTCCTTTGTTGTTGCTTGGTTCATTTTTGGATCAGCTCAGAAAACTTTCAACTTCTGATACCACAATATTCAATTTGTCAGAAGACTTGATTTCAATGGCTACTAGCCTTTCAAGGACTTCATTTTTCAGATTACTTTTGCATATCACCACTGCATCTTCTTGACATGGTGGTCTTTTGCACTTCATGCTAAGATTCCTCCACCTAGCAATGAATTTGGAAGCATTTTCATTGTTTTCTTGTTTCACAGTATATAGCTCTGCTAGAGTGATTTCTCTCTCCACCAGATAAAATCTGTCTTGAAATTGCTTCTGAAGGTCGGCCCACCCAGCAACAAAACTAGGCCGAAGAGAAGAATACTATTCAAATGCGAGTCCAGTTAATGAAGACCCAAAAAATTTCAGCATATAAGATTCATCAGTGGCTAGGTCTTCCATTGCCCCATTATAATATGCTAAGTGTTCTTTTGGATTTCCTTGGCCATTGAATTTTTCAAACTTGGGCACCTTGGTCATTCCCAGCGGAAGCCTCTTCATAGCATGATGCACCGTACTTTGTACACATCATATACCGTGAAGGTACCTTCCAGTCTTTCTGCCAGCTCCATATCAATGAGCTATTCTAGCATCAGCCTTTGAGCCATGACAGGATCTGCCGGATTTGGGAAGAAATTAACTCCCTGAACTTGGGAGACTTGAAATGGCAAATTTGAGACCAAATTGTCTTGCAATACTGTTGCAGGAGCAGCTTGACTATTGGATACTTGAATATATGCAGGTGTTTCATTCATAGGCACAGGCCTAGACAACTGCATGGATATATTTAGAAGATTTTGAGATGGAGGAGGTGGAACTGGAGGGTTAGCCACTTGAGGATAAGAGGAAGTTGAAGCACCTCCTTCTTTACCAACCCATCCTGCCCCTTGTATTTGGGCATCTTTTTCTTTCAATTGCTTTTTCAATAACTCAATTTCTTGCAATAACAACTGAGTTATGCTTGGTTCTGCTTCTTTTTGCTGATTGATTTATTGTGGAAGCTGCTGCTCTGCTGGTGTAGAAAGAACTTCTCCTGATGCTTCAATGACATTTGCAAATAGCTCCGCTTCCTCATCAATGTTTTTCAATAGGGTAGGAAAATTTTGGGCAACTATGGCTGCCGCTTGCATTCTTCGGGTAACTAGACCCGGCCTTGAGGCTAAATCTCTGATTTCTTCTGGATCTTCAGGGAGTACCCCATACTTGTTGATAGTATGACATGAATAAATCATCAGGCTTCTTTGAGTGAATTTTGTTGTTCTCCTTGCGGACGGAGGTTTCGGCTGCAGCCTTTGGAATGCAGATGTTTTTGAAGGCTTTTTTGACTTTTCATTTTCATATCTTTCTCTTGACTTCTTTCTTTTTGGCAACTCAGCATGAGGAAGCCGCCTTTGAATTGGTTTCCATATTTGCCGCCCTTGTGACTGAAAGATTGGCTTTAATTTTTCTTGTGCATATTGATCTTCTTGATGTTTGGGCACACATATTTGTTTTGCTGGTGGCTCTTGATAATATTTTGTCCCATGCCAATAAGCTGGTTTGGGGTTTCTTTCTTGCTTTTCAGACATCTGAATCTTAGCTTTTCCTTTTTCTTTTCTTTCCTTTTTCATTCTTTCTCTGTCCATGTCTTCAAAGACCTGGAATGAATTTTGAATTGGAATATTTGGAACCAGTCGGTCTTTGGAAGTATCAACTTTGTTGCCGTCTAGAAAGATCCGCAGGCTCCCAATAAGAATTGATTTTTTGGTCCAGGACCATTGTGTAGAGACTGCCTTTGACTTGAGCTGAGGATTTTGACCCTTTCGGATATTTCCCCGATATTGTCTTGAAGATGATGCAACATGACTGTGAACAGTGCAGCAGTTGACTATTTGCGCTTGAGGTTGCATGAAGACCACCCCGAGAAAGTTCGAAAAACCAATAATGGGAGGGAAGCTCCTGAATGCCACATGTACCGCCAGGTAGCCATAGCGAGCATGGTTCTCGACCACCAGAGGTCCGAAGAAAACTTTCGATTCCATTGAGTCTCCTGTAATACAACAAAGAGATAATCAATAACTTCAAAGAATGGGTATTATCCTTATTCTTCCGACGAGAAGATGAAGGGAGGACAGGTCCCACCGGACGTGCCAAAAGAGATTGTCGTCCATTTTTTAGGGAAAAAATGCACTTGATCTTGATTTTTTGATTTTTGATTTATATTTGTTGTTTGTGCGCTTTATCTGACTTAATCAGATGAATGCGTAGTTCTTCGACCCGATCCCGCTACCCATAAATGGAATAACGTTAATTACATCCTCCTAAGAAGAAAACCCTTGATTAATCGTCGGAATAATAGAATAACTCCCTTTAAAATGATATGAATGAAATATGTAAGATTGCATTTGAAAAATGAATGAATTTAAGTTTTTATTTGAGAAGAAAAACTCATTTTTGATTTTTGAGTTGAGTCTGCACAAGACTTGATTTATTGATTTTTATTGATGGATAATGATGAGAGGTATTTTTTAGTATTTTTGGATTGATTTATGGGGATGTATTGAAGATTTGTTTGAATTTTTATGTTTGGGAGTGAATATGAAGTTGAGTCTGCGCAAGGATGTGCAGATTCATTTGTTAACAATGAGAATGCTTGTATTTATTTTGATTTTTTGATTTGTGAGAGGAGTGAAAACTTTTTTTATGGTGTTTTGATTTAAGTGGATGACATTTTTTATCAAGGGAGTTTAATAAACATTTCTTATTGTGTTTTTTCAGATTTGAAGTAAAGAGATTTTAGATTTGATTTGTAAAGTGTTTTTTATGTTTTCTTATTTGATTTGGGTGAAAAATACTTCAAGGATTTATATTTTTTAAGTTTTGAATTTACACGTTTTGAAGGATAAGCAAGATGTGCAAATTCAATTAAAATGAGATTTCTTTTAGGCATTTTTTATGTTTTGTAAAAGGGTAAATTTGAGTTTTATTTGATTTTTGATTTATAGAAAGTATTTTATTTTTATCTTGGGGCTTTTTATTCAATTTTAAAGGAATTAGAGTTGAAAGACTTGGATTTTAGCAATTAGGGGTTGACTCTGCGCAGGGTAGCGCAGACTCACCTGTAACAAGCCTATTTTTTCAATTTTTAGGTAATTTTAAGGAAAAAGTTATCATTTTTGTTTGAGTTTTGATTTGTGAAAAATATAGGGTTTATTCTTAAGATTTTGATTTGATTTTATGGGAACTTAATGGCCAAAATATCAGATTTTAAGAATTTAGGGTTGAGTCTGTACTATAGAGCACAGACTCATTGTTTATCAAAGTGTTTAAACATTTTTAAAATTTTTTTTGCAAATGGAGTTTTAAGCTTTTATTTAGATTTTTTACTTATATAAAGTATAAGTTTTTATGTAAATTTTTTCGTTTAATTTGGAGGGAAATTAAGGTCAAAAAGACTAAATTTGGGATTTTAGGGTTAAGTCTGCGCAGGGCAGCGCAGACTCATTTGTCACCAATGTGTTTTTAGTTGTTTTTTGCTTTTTTTTTAAGAACAACTTGGTGTTGTTATTTGATATCCTGATAGATAAGAATAAACTTGATTTTTAGAGGGTTTTAGATCATCTTTTAGTGGTCGGGAAGTTGATTTTTTATTTTTTGTGAATTTCAGGGTTGAGCCTACGCCAGGATGCGCAGACTCAAGTCTGAACTGTGGATTTTTTGTTTGTGAGTTATTTTATTAGATTTTTTGTAGGATAACTTGATTTTATGTTTTGTTTGATGATTATTTACAGATTTGGAGCTGCGGGCATGATTTGAGGGCCAAGAGATGAGGTTTTGGCCTTGGGATTGATGCGCAGACTCAATTTCAAAGACGATTTTGAGCAAGATTCTTGAAAAGATGAAACCTCCTGAGGTTGAGGGGAATTCAAAGAGTTTCAAAGAGCTAGGGAACTTCAAATATCAAAGAGACAGGGAAAAAATGAGTTTGAGTCTACGCAAGGGTTGCGCAAACTCAACTGAACTTGTAATTTTTGTTTATTTTGAAGGGATTAGGATCCTTTTTGTAAATGGATGTTTATTTAAATGACATGGAGTGTTTGATATATGATTGTAAGTGATCTGAGCAATTTGATTTATTTGTTTAGTTGATTTTTTATTTGAAATGAGCTTATAAAAGGTGTGCAGACTCAACTTAAGTTTTGAAGTTTGTGTTTATTTAAAAGGGAGAATGTCCATTTTTTAACCTTTTTTTATTTAAATATGATCTAAATTTAGTCATTTTGAATCATTTGAACTATAACCAATGTCCTTGGTCCAAGAATCCATCACTTGACAGTTTTTTGGGTTGAGTCTACGCATGGGTGCGCAGACTCAAGTATGAAAATGGTTTTCTGAAGTTCCTGCACAGTTCAAACTGCAATTAAATCCATCAAGGGATTAGTTTAAACCATTAAAGTTAGAATATGAAGTCCGGAGTCGAGGAAAACAGATTGTACCCCATTCCCAATCGAATTTCTATGGCTATAGAGCGCAGACTCAAAATCTGAGCATAATTTTAGGTTTATACCTCTTTCAACTTGAAGTGATCCAAGAATTACCACAAATTTGGGGAGGATAACACTGAAAAATCTCAGAAGTTGAGTATGGTCTTTTCAAAGAGTGGTTCTTATGTGGATTTCTTCAAATGACATGATTTCTTCATGTTTATCTCATTCTTCTTGGATCACTTAAGCATTGAAAATACTTAATATAATGATTCCAAGTTGAATTTCAGTCTTTCATTAGGAAAACCCAATCAAAGGTTTAAGATCTTCATGAGGGATCATGGCATGAAGGGACCCAAAGGACCAACTCCCTTAAAGGGATATGTAATGGCTAAAGGACCATAGGGATGGCTATAAAGGGGGGCGTGCCGAGCATCTAACCACTCACCTAAAAGGTGCCCTTAATGCCTTCAAGATGTAAGAAAAACCCACAAGAGGTAATCCAAAACATCTCTACATTTGGGGAGCAAGGAACTCCACTAATTTCCCTAGAGGATCTCATGTAGCCATGAACTATAGAGGTGGCTATAAAGGGGGGTGTGCCGAGCATCCAACCACTCACCCAAAGGGTGCCCTTAATGCCTTCAAAATGAAAGGGTTATCCACAGGGAATCACCCATTCCATTTCTACATTTGGGGAGTAAGGAACTCCACCAACCAATTGGGACATCGGAACATATCATCTAAATGAACCCATAGAAATGGGAACACAAGAATGATATTTTTTGTGTGAGGGCCCTTGATGGGTTACCCAACATGAGATTTCTGGCACCCTTGAATCGGGACATCCTTGGAAAACATCGGAAAATATTTAAAAATCTTAAAACATATGGCAAAACTTCGGTTTGAAACATTAAGGGCTTAACAACCCAAAGTCCAAGCCATTTAGGACCTTCATTGGGCCTCAAAGGGATAGCCCTAGGTCTAAGGAATATTTGGACAACTTGGGGGAGGATCAAAGAATCACCTCAAGCCCAAAAACTAACTTAAAAGAGGCGCAGACTCAAAACCTGCAACTGGTGCTGAGTCTGTGCAGGGAGGCGCAGACTCAACACTGTAGCACCTGTAAACGCAGACTCAGGCTGAAACCCGAATTTTGGTGAAAAAATGGGTTTAAATCTAACCAAAATAATACAAAATAAGGTATAAAAGATACAAGGCCTAAAATATTTATTTAAAACATATTTTATATGCATTTCTTTAGAAAAATATCATGAAAACTTGAATATGAACATATGAGAAACTTAGGTATATTTTTTATCTTTTCCATGGATCTCTCCTTCTTGGCTCAATGTTATAGGGTTTATACCCAAAGAACCTCATCCTCAACTAGTGAGGGAACCTCCTTGAGAACCTCTAGGGCCTAAACCCTTGGCCATTAAAGGAAAAATCCAAATAAAACCCACTCGGTTCCAACTTGAAAACAGAAACTTAGATCTTAATAAATATTAAACATAAGAGATTTCTCTTGATGTTTAGCCTTGGGGGAACATCATCCATGGAGGGTATGTGCTCCTAAGGGTCATGGAAGGCCAAGCCATCTTGAGAAACCCCAAAACCAAAGTCAAATAAATGAAAAGTCAGTTTTCAAGAAATCTGGATAGTAAAACACATCTTGGATCATATCTCCATATTTAAGGGGTTCTAAGGCTTGAGGAGACCATTTCTATAAACTAGAAAGGTCCCTCTACCATCCCCATACGAAAATACATGCCTTATGAAGGGAAAAATGCCATAAAAGCAATATAACTAACATATTCACAAAACAGACTTAGAAAATCTGAACTTTGCATTTCATTGCTTTCAATCACCATGGATGAAAATCAAGGGGGAGATAGAAGTTTCTATGAACATCAAATTGAAAGAAAACATTATAAGCAAGCAAGGAGACAGAAATAAACCCCTTCTTCACCCCCACTCTACCTTGGAGAGGGGATGAGAAGGGAGAATGGCTCTTGAAGTCTACAATCTTGCTCTCTTCTTCTCTAGCACTCTTCCTTTCTTTCTCTCTTCTTTTCTAACTCTTTTTTCTCTCTTGGGATGCAGGAAATGGAGGGGAAGGAGGAGGGAGACGTGCTCCTCCAAGCTCTCTCACTTTTCTTCTTCTCTTTTCTCTTTTTTGGGATTTTTTTCTCCAACTTTTTCTTGTAGAAGATGGGGGTTCTTTTATAGATAAAGTTGGGTAACTTTTGGGGGGTAGATTAGGCATCCATTGGCCTTCAATTAGGGATAAGAAACCCCTCTTAAGAGCCCTCCAATGAGGCCGCAGCACTTGGAGGATAATGATTGGCTTCTCCTTTTACTTTTCACGTATCCCCTTCTAGAAGAATCTTGAGGGGGGACCACTTGCTTTTCTTCTTACCCTCCTTTGGGTAGATTTGACCATGGGCCAAAGGGATAAGAATAGGCCATGGGGGGCACCATTTGGGGCCTTTTAAAGGCTATCACGAAATTGGGCTTTAGCCTTCACTTTTTGGGCCCAAATTGGCCCTATTGGGCTTCTTTTGCTTGAGATAATGGGCCCGAGCCTGCCCCTTTGGATTTCTTCATCATTTGGGCTGAAAGTAACCCCTTTTTTTTTTCTTTGCGCTTGCAAGAATGGGCATGACATCTGTCTATTAACTTTTCTTCACTTAGGCCTTCTTTGGAAAATTTCTTGGACCTCCTTTACTTGAGATAGTGGGCTCGATTGTGCCATTGGATTTCTTCACTATTTTGGCCCTAGAGTGGCCCTTTTTTGATTCATTTGGCTTGTAAAATAGGCATGATTGTTGTCCATTAATTCTTCTTCACTTGGGCTTTCTTTGAAAAATTGCTTGGACCTTTCTTGCTTGAATTAATGGGCTCGGTTCTTCCTTTCAATTATCTTTGATTTGGGCCTTCTTTGTTGATCTTTAGGCTCTTCTTCTTGTTCAATTTATTGGTGACAACATCTTCCCACAATATGTTGTCCAGGAAAGTCCATTATGAGTAGCTGATGAAGTACAGAATGAAGAGAGTTCCCCAAGCACTCAATATGATTTGCTGAAGTATCTCGACAGGACACCGACACGCATCTCTATTTTAGAATTAATCAAAAGATCTAAGACCCATCAAGAAGCTTTTGATAGAATATTTACAAAAGGTCATGGTCAATGAAGATGTGACGGTAGAAAAGATTACTGCTCTGCTACTTCCTCAGGGGGATTAGCCCTTTACATCCTTTCCACCCCTCTGAATTGGCATGTTTGGCAGTAAGAGGCATGACGGTGAGTGTAACTGTTAACATTTGCAGCAAAGTCGTGGATGCATATCTGGTGGATACTGGAGCATCTACCAATGTGTTGCCTCCAAAAACATTGGAATTCTGTGGTGTACCTAGAGAAAAATGCTTACCTTCCTCCATCTCTGTTATTGCTTATGACAACTCCACTTGTTCCCCTACTGGAATGGTATATGTAAAGGTTGAATTGAGACCAATCTGTCATGCCCGAAGTTTAATTCCATACTCTGGAGATTGACCCTTCACTTAAAAGGATACTCAACCGTCCTTTTATCAAGCTGTTTGACGTGATACCATCTACATATCACCAATGCCTCAAGTTTCCCTATAATGGACGAGTCATCAAGGTTACTAGCATGCCTATCCATGCTGCTACTCAATCGTTAAATACAAATCCAATTCCAATCTATCCACCCGTTGAACGACCCGCCAACCTATAATCGGGGATCCGATTACTAAATGAGTATCGAATCATTAAAAATTGGAGCCAAACCAGGATCTCGATAAGTCTGGGAAATAAATGATAAACTAAGCTAAACATCCACATCATATCAAATTTTAAAGGAAGTGCAGTAATTAAAAATTATTACAATTCGACTTGACTCAGCAAATAATTACATATTCCAACTGAAAAGAAATAATCAAGCATACAGGCCTGAAAGGAAAATAACAACTATATCGGGGCATACTCCGGAACAGTGGCTGCTGGCGTGCAACCTGAGACAACACTCTTCTCGCTATGCCTGCCTGGAACCCTCACCTGAAAACCTCAGGTGGTGAGTCTCATCGAAATGGACTCAGTAGGGATCCTTCGATCCCCACCACCCACTCACGCACCCACAAGTGCAACAACACAAATATAGGCAATTTAAATAAATAAAGCGGTAAACACAACCCCCAAAGATTCTCAAACTTCGATATAAAATGCATGCATTCATAAATGTAACATGCACAACTCTGAAACTACTCCACCACGGAGTCCACAACCAGCGTCTCAACTAAACACACAAACCACACGGTCGAACGCGGAAAACACCGACCTGCTAGGACCCAACAGCCACCCCTCAAATAGCGTGCTCGCTACTCCGGCCTGTCTAGCTTTAGGTAGTTCTGCTTCCCCCAGCACGAGTGACACTCCGAATGTACCACTCCCACACCGGTACTAGCTATACCCCGGGGTACACTAGATGACCCTCTCTCTAGGCGTCACCCCACCACTCCCACTCATGCGCCGTGTCACTCCCACACCGACACAAGGTGCCTAAGCGCTAACAACTGTCACTCTAAGTCCACGGTCACACAAAACACAACACAGTGCGATCCGATCACGTAGAAATCCTCGTCCTTGAAGTACGTTTTCAAGCATGCATTTAACCAAATTATCTAACAATGTAAATATATGTTAATTGCATGGACTAATGAGGTTATGTCTTGAATCGCGTCGCCCATGGCCGACATCATTTAAGACCCCAAAACTAGTTCACACGAAAACTGGCCCTGGAAGATGGCCTAAATCGCGTCTCGGGTGGAAGCCGCCATTTAAAATGGTGTCGCTGTCCCCTGACTCTATTCAAGACAGAGACAGAGTCCCCTTATTTGGGCTAATTCGCGTCTCGGGTGGAAGCCGCCATTTAAAATGGCGTCGCTGTCCCCAGACGCCATTTAGACACTCGCAGACAGGTTCCCCTCTCCGGCCTCACCGAGTCACAAAGTGAGATTTCTCCCCCAAATCGCATAAAAAATGTCAAAATGGAGAAAGTAGGGGAGAAGCCTAATTATTTTCATAAAGAACCCTTTAGGACATGCTTTCTACCCTAGAAACCCTTTAGGAAATGATTCTCAAGGCGATGGATAAATAAGTGGATTTTATATAAACCGGGGGTTTTTATGAAAAATCGCGCGGTTAGTATAAAACATAGCGAACGGGCTGAGCAGGCCAAGTTGCTGCTAACCCTAGCCACCCCTCCTCTGTTTCTCTCTCTCTCTGGTGTCCAGACAGATCCAGATCTGCTCCGCCGCTTCTCCGAATCCCGTTTGACGGGAAATCGTCCACGCGTTGCGGCGATCGTTGCGGCGACCGGCGGAGGTTTCGTGGGCTGCAAAGAACGAGGAACGTGAGGATATCCGTCGCGAGGAGGATCCCGTGGACTTCGCTAGAGGTCGGGTGCTTGCGCGGCTTGCGATGTCGCACCGACGGAACCGAACGGTTGCGGATTCGAATCCGCACACGGTGAGAACCGATAATCTGATTATCGTGTTTTTAGATTTTTCGAAATGGGAACGGATCTCCGTTTTATTTTTATTTCTGCTGCGCGGGAGATCCGGACAAACCCGAGAACCCAACCGTGGTATCAGAGCCAGGTTCCATTGTTTCTCGTCCCGTTTCGGTCTCCGAATTTAATATTTTCATGTATTATTCCATGTGCGAATTCGATCTGTTTGTTGGATCCATGTTCATGAGATGAACACAGATATTTAAGAATAATATGATTATTTTTATTTCTGCAAAATCAAATTTTTGGGGATATTTTGGTGTTCTTCATGAGATGATGTTTTGGGGGTTTTCGGCTAGTTCGTACTTGCTTCCCAAGCGTTGGGAGGGTGAGCAGGGACTCCAGATCCCGAGTGGATAGTCACCACTATCCATTGGGAACCCTTGCCGGCGCCGGAGTGGCCTTGGAGGGCTCCATAATCATGTCCTAAGGTTTTTGAACCCTAAAAAAATCAGATTTTATAGGCCTTCTAAAGGGGCTCGGACTGTTTCAAACAGGCACCGCCGGCGGCCCTACCGGCGCCGGGAACGTCACCGGCGCCGGGGCATCACCGGACGAGGCCGAGGGTGCCGGCCGCCGGCCGACTGGGGGCCCTACTTCTTCCCCGGCGCCGCCGTTAACCTACTTGCAGGTTAGGGTTGCAGAGGGCGTCGGGTGTTTGGGAAGGGGGAGGTTCAGGCGAACCGCCCGGCCCCGACCCGGTTGGATCGGGCCGGGTGCAGGCGGTTTGGGCCGGTCCCAGAACTACCCTGGGTCTGTGCCATAGGCCGAACACCATAACCCGATTTAAATTAGAAATAAATTTTGAATTAATTTTAAAATTTTTCAAAATTGTTTTGAGGATTAAAATTATTATTCTATTTTAATTTAATTGGGATTTTATTAATGATTTAGAATCATTAAGTTAATTAAGGATTTATTAATTAGCAATTAGTTGTGAATTAATCAAGGTTAATATTAATTTAAGTGTTAAATTAATTATTGACCTTAAATTGTCTAATTTTAAAAGTTAAAATTAGTATTTAATAATTATTAATCTAATTGTTAGATTATTAGTTATTAATACATCTAATTGTTAATTATTAATTTGAGTTAGTTATTAATTTAATTGTTAAATTAATAATTAACTTAAATGACTTATTTAAATGTTAAATTGGTTGTCCTTAATTAATTATTGTTAGTCATTAATTTAATAGTTAAATTAATGATAACTTTAATTATTTAATCTAAGAGTTAGATTAATTAATTATTAATTACTTAGTGTTAATTATTAGTTTAAAAGTTAAATTAATAATTAACATTAATTGACTAATTTAAATGTTAGGTTAGTAGTTAATAATTAATTTGGTTGATTATTAATTTAAGTGTTAAATTATTAATTAACTTTGTTGGATTAATCTAAGAGTTAGATTAGTCTTTAATAGTCTAATTGTTAGATTATTAATGTGGTTTAATCTAAGTGTTAGATTATTAGAAGTGTTCTAATTTGCATGGAATAATCTGGAATTATTAATTTGGATTGTGTGCACATGTAATGTGTGTTTTAGATGTTTTTAAAATTGATTTGATTGCATGATTAATTTAATTAAAAGTGTTTTCGAAATTCAAATACCAATTTTGATTGGATCCTAGTTTTTTGAAAGCCAAAATTATTTAATTTTGAAAAACTCTTTTAATTTAGACATGTGATGCACTAAATCATGTGTGGAATGTTTAAAACATACCGTGGTCATAGATATGCACTTATTTAATTATTCATTTGATGAATGATGTGTTTGTGTGGATCGTGGATGAATGATGGATGTTTATTAAATTGTTAATAAATAGAGATCTGTTTATCTCTCCCTCTCTCATTCTCCGATGTATTTCTACCTCCCTCTCTCTTGTACTCGCCATAAGGCTCTCTTCTAGTTACATGTAATTCTAGAATTATTGTAATTTGATCGAGGCAACTAAGGAAGGAGCGAGGACGATCCACTAATGCAACCAGGAAGGCGATATGATGGAGATCTCTTGCCTATGTGTTTGCAGGTTTATCTAATATAATTGTTGTGTTAGATTGTGTGTGAGTTTGACTGTTGGCTCCAGTCAAACCCACTGTGCTATCCATGACCACACTAGACATGTATGTGATGCAATGTTTCTTTTGATTATGAATCAAAGCAGGTATAGTATTTACTAAATATATACGATATATTTGTATACTATCACCTAGGAGAGACCAAGATAAAAGTTATCTAAATACCCTCAGATAAACTCTAAACCGTAACGCGAGTAGTTAAGAACTTACCGCGCACCATCATTATAGTCATAGGATTCGAATCACTTTAGGCAGGTTTGTTGTGCTATCCACAAGGCCTACTTAATTAGGAGGAGAAACTGTGGCTATGGCATTAGATGCCTATATGATCGGGGTAGAGGAAATATATAGCTTTGTTGTGCTATCCACAAGGGCTGCATGCAAATCTATGCTCGTCGCGTAATGATGGTTAGCTTAGACCAGAATTAGTGGTTTGTTGTGCTATCCACAAGGCTATTAAATCTCTGGGGACCGAAGCTATGATCAGATATTGCAAGGAGTTGCAAGTCCCATGAGTTGGGTGCTCTTTGATTGCATTACAGTTTGTTGTGCTATCTGTTGGGTTTTCTCGGTTTCTCTGGATCGCTCACGCAGCGGAAAAACAAAATTTTACAGCGATCCGTTTCCCGTTTCGAATAACTAAAATACGAGATAATCGGATTATTTGTTCTCACCGTGTGAGGATTCGAATCCGCAGCCGTTTGGTTCCGTCGGTGCGACACCGCAAGCCGCGCAAGCGCCCGGCTCTAGCGAAGTCCACGCGATCCTCCCCGCGACGGATATCCTCGAGTTCGTCGTTCTTCGCAGCCCGCGAAGCCTCCGCTGGTCGCCGCAATGATCGCCGCAGTGCGCGGACGATTTCCCGTCGAACGGGATTCGGAGAAGCGGCGGGGCAGATCTGGATCTGCCTGGACGCCAGAGGGAGACAGAAACTGAGGAGGGGCGGCTAGGGTTAGCAGCAGCTTGGCCTGCTCAGCCCGTTCGCTATGTTTTATACTAACCGCGCGGTTTTTCACAAAAACCCCCGGTTTGTATAAAACCCACTTATTTATCCATCGCCTTGAGAATCATTTGCGTGTGACCCTCTAGGCCCAAGTATCAGTCCAGTTAATGGCCCAGTAAGCCCAGTGACTCCTCACTGGCTTTATTAATTAATTAATAACCCTTTATTAATCAATTAATTAATCAAATTGATGTCGCACATCGAATTCGACCGGGCCTCCGATCACGTTGGGTGCCAAGCAACACCGCGTGAACCCGGAAGGTATTTGGGGTTAAGTAACCCACTCTTGGAACCTTTCCGCCGACAGTTACCGCGTGGATATAATCATTCATTCGTACAATGCTCTCGAGTCAACTCAGGGTATGGCGAGCTGTCAAACCCTAACCGGTCAACTCACTTGGATTGGATGCCGCTGATGAATATCGGAAAACTCCTTTCCCGATATTATCGTCCGCCCTAGCCAGGGACTTTCACGCATCCTTCCTAGAGCATTCTCTCTCTAAGTACCGAGAGCGAATGATTCCTTATTGACACACAATTCCGTTCGACGGTATTCCGCTGCACCCAATCCTTGGCGTATTAGAATCCCGTGGCTAGAGATTCGTAGACCAAGGTCAAAGTACAGAAGTCCACCGCCAAGGTGTCCTTGGTGTCTCAGGTCCGAGGACCTTCCACGCAACTGCGACAATAGAATCAAGCTGGTTGACAGTGAGGTACAATACCATCCAGCGATTCAGTCGGATCAGTTCAGTGAACTCATTCTCTAATGAGCACCTACAGATTCGCCTTAGTGTCTCCACACAAGTGACTTATGAGATCAGTCACCCTCATCATATGAGCAGGAGTAATCTGTACTAGTCTTACCGGATATCCGATGTCCTTCGTGGATATCCTCCGACTAGGAACGATTAAGAATATGTGTGTTTAAGTGATCAATCTCATTAGTATGATCTCATCATAATCTGATCACTATAGCACATATTCACGGACTTCATTATGAAACGATAATTAAAGCGATTTACACATAACGAATATTATGCCATTATATTAATAAATGAACGAGATTTACATTGTTAGATTGGCTTGTAGGCCACCTAAACTAACACTATCCACAAGGCTGTAGTGCAAGTCATTGAGATTATGATCCTCACTAGGAGACTGTCGGCATCTCCCGTTCTGTATAACTAAGGATTATACAGTCTGTCAAAAATTAGTAGGAGTTAAACTTGAACAAAAGACCATGTCTTGTTTTAAATTTTAATAATTGAACATCTGCTAAATAGATTTTACTTATCTCCTGTAGGGAATTATGTTGTCGAATAACCCACTCCGCGGCATACTTGATGCCCTTTTGATTTACCTGATCTACTCGGATTGGTTCAGAAACTTGAAGAATGTCTTCAGATCTGAACATATTGACTTTGCCCCTAGAGCTAATCCTCCTGCTGAATCAACATTGGATGCCCCTGAAGTAGAGATGATAGCTAACGATAAAAGATCGAAGGACAAAGGCAAAAGAGTAGTAAAGGGTAACTGCTTCTACTATGAGCAGTATGGTCACTGGAAGAGGAACTGCAAGGAGTTCCTTAACGATAAAGCTCATGGAAAGGTGAAGCTGTCTGAAGCTTCATATATCTATATGATAGATATTAACTTGTCAGTTAGAGATTCCACATCTTGGGTATTAGGTACCAGATGTGCTTCTCATATCTGCCATGATGTGTAGATGCTGACAAGTAAGCGCAAGCTGAGACAGGGTGAGGTGGAATTGAGGCTAGGAAATGGCGCAAAAGTTGCGGCGATTGCTGTTGGGACAGCAAACCTCAGGCTTCCATCAGGAGATGCCTTACTTTTAGAGGATTGTTATTATGTTCCTAGCATAATAAAGAACATCATATCAATATCTTGTTTGGACAAGATAGGATATAGGTTGACTATTGAAAATAGAAGTTGTTCGATTTATTATGGTAATAAATCAATAGCTTCAGCATTTTTAGTCAACGGTCTATATCTCTTATATATTTCTTATTACAATCTTCAAATTGATAACGCTCTTAAGAAGAGCAAGAATTATGTGAACCAAGCCTATATGTGGCATTGTAGACTTGGGCACATTGGCGAAAGCAGGTTGCAAAAGTTGCACAAGCATGGTTACTTAACAACATTCGATTATGAATCGTTTGCAACATGTGAATCTTACCTTATGGGAAAGATGGCAAGATCTCCATTTATTGGACATGGAGAACGTGCCAAGGACATTTTGAAACTAATACATTCGGATGTATGTGGTCCCATGTCCACCCAAGCCAAAGGTGGTTTCTCATACTTCATCACGTTCACCGACGACTTCTCAAGATTCGGCTATGTGTACTTAATGAAGTACAAGTCGGAAGCATTTGAGAAGTTTAAGAATGAGGTAGAGAAGCAGTTAGGAAAGAGTATTAGAGCTCTTCGATCAGATCGAGGAGGAGAATACTTGAGTACTAATTTCATACAATTCTTAAAGGATAATGGTATCCTTTCTCAGCTGACCCCTCCAAATACACCACAGATGAATGGTGTATTAGAAAGGAGGAATCGCACTTTGTTGGACATGGTGCGATCCATGATGAGCTTTTCAGGATTACCAATGTCCCTCTGGGGGTATGCTCTAGAGTCAGCAGCATACCTACAGAACAGAGTACCCAACAAGTCTGTGGCCTCTACTCCATATGAGATATGGAAAGGCAGTAATCCAGAATTTAAACATGTTAAAGTCTGGGGTTGTCCTGCTCATGTTAAGAGGCATGATCCAGACAAGCTGGAATCACGAACTGATAAATGCAGGTTTGTGAGATATCCAAAAGAAACCTTTGGATACTATTTTTACCATATAGGTGAACAAAAGGTGTTTGTCGCCAGGAAAGCTGTCTTCCTGGAAGAGGAATACCTTCTCTAGGAGGACAGTGGGAGTAAAATAGTACTGGAAGATGTTCCAGATCCCCAAACAACTACATTATCATCAGATGAGATATCAGTTTATGAATCTGTTCAGGTACACACAGATGAGCCTCGTAGATCTGGTAGAGTACCTAGATTACCCGAACGATATGTAGGACATATCGCTGAAGGTGAGTCTAAGGTAGAATATAATGAGGATGATAATCCTAAAACCTACCAGGAGGCCATAGAAGGCCCAGAAGCCGGGAAATGGCGAGAAGCCATGAACTCAGAAATCCAGTCCATGTACACCAACCAAGTTTGGAACTTGGAGGACTTGCCCGAGGGTATTGTACCCATCGGTTGCAAGTGGATCTTTAAAATAAAGATCGGTGCTGATGGACGGATCGACACTTATAAGGCAAGGTTGGTGGCAAAGGGATATCGTCAAAGGCAAGGAATTGACTATGACGAGACTTTCTCACCAGTTGCCATGATAAAGTCGATCAGAGTTCTGTTCACCATTGCTGCACATTTTGATTATGAAATCTGGCAGATGGATGTGAAGACTGCCTTCTTCAATGGTAACATTGAGGAAGAGGTGTATATGATACAACCAGAAGATTTCACATCCAAAGAATCTCCAGATAAAGTGTGCAAGCTTCAGAAGTCTATTTATGGACTGAAGCAAGCTTCCCGGAGCTGGAACATAAGATTTGACGAGACTGTCAAGTCTTATGACTTCATTAAGAATGAAGATGAGCCTTATGTGTATAAGAAGACCAGTGGGAGTGCAGTCACTTTTCTAGTTCTTTACGTAGATGACATACTACTCATTGGGAATGATGTAGCTATGATGTGATCAGTATAGATCTGGTTGCCGAAAAACTTCTCCATTAAGGATTTGGGAGAAGCATCCTACGTATTGGGAATACGGATCTATAGAGATAGATCAAAGAGGATGTTTGGAATGACCCAATCCTTGTCATCATTTATTAATATAATCGCATAATATTCATTATGTGTAAATCGCATTAATTATCGTTTCATAATGAAGTCCGTGAATATGTGCTATACTGATCAGATTATGATGAGATTATACTAATGAGACTAATCATTTAAACACACATATTCTTAATCGTTCCTAGTCGGAGGATATCTGAGAAGGACATCGGACATCCGGTTAGACTAGTACAGATTACTCCTGCTCATATGATGAGGGTGACTGATCTCATAAGTCACTTGTGTGGAGACACTAAGGCAAATCTGTAGGTGCTCATTGGAGAATGAGTTCACTGAACTGATTCGACTGAATCGCTGGATGGTATTGTACCTCACTGTCAACTAGCTTGATTCTATTGTCACAGTTGCGTGGATGGTCCTCAGACCTGAGACACCAAGGACACCTTGTCGGTGGACTTCTGTACTTTGACCTTGGTTTACGAATCTCTAGCCACGGGATTCTAAAACGCCAAGGATTGGGTACAGCGGAATACCGTCGAAGGGAATTGTGTGTCAATAAGGAATCATTCGCTCTCGATGCTTAGAGAGAGAATGCTTTAGGAAGGATGCGCGGAAGTCCCTGGCCAGGGCGGACGATAATATCGGGAAAGGAGTTTTTCTATATTTATCAGCGGCATCCAATCCAAGTGAGTCGATCGGTTAGGGTTTACCAGCACACCATACCCTGAGTTGACTCGAGAGCATTGTACGAATGAAGGATGATATCCACGCGGTAACTGTCGGCGGAAAGGTTCCAAGAGTGGGTTACTTAACCCCGATACCCTTCGGGTTCACGCGGTGTTGCTTGGCACCCAACGTGATCGGAGGCCCGGTCGAATTCGATGTGCGACATCAATTCTATTGATTAATTAATTAATAAAGGGTTATTAATTGATTAAAAAAGTCAGTGAGGAGTCACTGGGCTTGTTGGGCCATTAAATGGACTGGTAATTGGGCCTAGAGGGTCACACGCAAATGATTCTCAAGGCGATGGATATATAAGTAGGTTTTATATAAACCGGGGGTTTTTATGAAAACCGCGCGGTTAGTATAAAACATTGTGAACGGGCTGAGCAGGCCAAGCTGCTGCTAACCCTAGCCGCCCCTCCTCTGTTTCTCTCTCTCTCTAGCGTCCAGACATATCTAGATCTGCTCCGCCACTTCTCCGAATCCCGTTCGACGGGAAATCGTCCGCGCGTTGTGGCGATCGTTGCGGCGACCGACGGAGGTTTCGTGGGCTGTGAAGAACGAGGAACGTGAGGATATCCGTCGCGAGGAGGATCGCGTAGACTTCGCTAGAGGCCGGCACTTGCGCAACTTGCGGTGTCGCACCGACGGAACCGAACGGTTGCGGATTCGAATCCGCACACGGTAAGAACCGATAATCCGATTATCGTGTTTTTAGATTTTTCGAAACAGGAACGGATCTCCGTTTTATTTTTATTTCCGCTGCCCGGGAGATCTGGAGAAACCCGAGAACCCAACACTGCACTACTCTGGCGACCTCAGCACACTGCTGTACCAACTCTGGCCCTGCTATCTGCCTCTCGCCAATCTCAAACCAATTCATAGGAGATCGACATGGCAGCCCGTACAATGCCTCAAATGGCGCCATGCCAATACTAGAATGATAACTGTTGTTGTAAGCAAATTCCACTATAGACAAATGTTATTCCCAAGAACCTCCCCAATCTAGGCAACAAGCCCTGAGTATATCCTCTAATTTCTGAATGGTCCTCTTTGATTGTCCATCAGTCTCAGGATGGTAACCCGAGCTAAAGGCTAACTGCGTACCCAAGGCCTTCTGAAAACTCTTCCAGACCCTAGAAGTAAATCTTGGATCCCGATCTGACACAATGGACAAGGGCACCCCATACAGAGAGATGATCTGGTCCACAAACAACTTAGCTAACTTACCAACTGACCAGTCCTTTCTAATAGCTAGAAAGTGCGCAGACTTGGTTAATCGATTAACAATGACCCAGATTGCATCCCTCCTACCAGGTGACACGGGCAATCCCATCACAAAGTCCATAGTCACGTGCTCCCATTTCCACTCCGGGATCGGTAACGGCTGCAACAACCCTCCTGGTCTCTGGTGCTCTACCTTAACCTGCTGACAAGTCAGGCACCTTGCCACATAATCAACCACGTCCTTCTTCATACCAGGCCACCAAAAGTGCCTCCTCAAACAATGATACATCTTAGTTGTTATGGGATGCATTGCATATCTAGAACGATGCGCCTCATCCAGGACATTCCTACGCACATCTTCCTCAGCTGGAACATAGAGTCTGCCTTTAAATCTGACCGTGCCATCATCCCACAACTCACCTCTGATATCGGGAGAATCTATGGTAGCTCTACATCCGCCCTCTGAGCCTCGATCACTGTATGGTACACTGTTGGCCTCACAGTAAAGCTGGTCAATATGGCACTATCGGCCTCTCGAGGAATCCTAAAGGAAGATTCCACAACCTGCTCATATAACCTCAATTCTTGAATCATAAGATGTGATACGACTGTCTTTCGACGCAAGGCATCCACCACCACGTTTGCCTTATCCGGATGATAAGAAAGGTCGATATCATAATCCTTGATAAACTCCATCCACCTACGCTGCTTCAAGTTCAGATCCTTCTGCGTGAATACATACTTCAGGCTCTTGTGATCAGTAAAAACCTGAAACTTCTCTCCATATAAATAGTGCCACCAAATCTTTAGTGCAAATACTATAGCTGCCAACTCTAAGTCATGAGTGGGATAGCTCTCCTCATGCTTCTTCACCTGCCTAGAAGCATAGGCCACAACCTTACCATGCTGCATCAAAACTGCACCCAAACCTCTACGAGGTGCATCGGAGTAAACCACGAATCTACCAGAACCAGATGGAAGCACAAGTATTGGAGCCGAAGTGAGACGAGTTTTCAACTCAGTAAAGCTCCGCTCACACTCCTCGGTCCACACAAAATGAACTCCCTTACGAGTCAACCTCGACAAGGGGGTCGCTATAGAAGAAAAATCTTAGACAAACCGTCTATAACACCCTGCTAACTAAGGAAACTCCTGATCTCAGTCACTGTTGTCGGTCTGCCCCAATCCATCACTGTCTCAATCTTGGCTGGATCTACAGGAATGCCATCTCCAGAAATGACATGCTCCAGGAAGTGCACCTTATCTAGCCAGAATTCACACTTGCTAAACTTAGCATAGAGTTTGTGCTCTCTCAAAACTTGCAACACCACCTGAAGATGCGTAGCATGTTCTTCTTCAGAAGAAGAATATACCAAAATATCATCTATAAACACCACCACAAACTGATCTAGGTAGGCCCTGAAGACCCGGTTCATCAAATCCATAAAAGTCGTCGGAGCATTGGTCAAGCCGAAAGGCATAACCAAAAACTCATAATGTCCGTACCAAGTCCTAAAAGCCGTCTTACTCACATCAACCTCACGGATCCTTACTTATCTGGTAATACCCTGACCTCAAGTCAATCTTCGAGAATACCTTGGCAGACTACAACTGATCCATCAGATCATCGATTCTCGGAAGTGGGTACTTGTTCTTTATAGTTACCTGGTTCAACTGTCTATAATTAATGCACAACCTTAGAGAACCATCCTTCTTCCTAACGAACAGAACTGAAGCACCCCATGGAGAAGTACTGGGACAGATAAAACCCTTATCCTGCAGTTCCTGCAATTGCGCTTTCAACTCAACGAGTTCGGCCGGAGCCATTCAATACGGGGCCTTAGACAAGGGCGCCGTACTTGGTGCAAGCTCAATAGTGAACTCAACCTCCCGCTGAGGAGGAAGGCCAGGCAACTCCTCAGGAAACACATCAACAAAGTCACATACTACAGGCACCTCCCAAGGACTGGAACCACTACTAACACCAGCTACAACTACTGAGGCGAGGAAAGCCTCACAGCCACCAACAAGTAACCTCTGGGCCTTGAAAGCAGAAATAAGAACACCACGAGAAGAGAGCCTAATACCTTGGAAGTAGAAGGCTGGGATGTTCGGAATGGAGAAACGCATCCTCTTCCTGTGGCAGTCCACCTCGGCATAATAAGCCTCCAACCAGTCCATGCCCAAGATGACATCAAAGTCACGAATGGGAAGCACAACTAACTAGGCAGGTAACCAATGACCCTCAATGGTCAAGGGAACCTCACTCAAATAGTTATAAGTCAACATGAAATCCCCAGAAGGAACCTCAACCATCAGTCCATCAGATAACTCATCAACGGGTGCAGAAAGAACATCTACGAACTGTTCAGAAATAAAAGAATGCGAAGCACCCGAATCAATCAACACATACGCGGAGTTCCCAAGGACAGAAAGTGTACCTTCCACCAAGTTGGACACACGAGCCTCCTTCCTGGTGATAGTGAGAACTCTTCCCTGGGTCCTTGGCTTCTTCTGATCTCCCGCTCCCTGCCCCTGACCATGCCCCTGTAGGCAATATCTCGCCAAATGGCCCTGTTGGCTACAAGTATAACACGTCCCAAAAAATGCTGGACACTGAGTCCCACCGTGAGTACCACCACAATCACGACAAGCTGCTGGAAGTCTTTGAGCTGCCTCCTGTTGGGTGTTGGACACCGAATGACTTTGCTAAGTCTGCCTAGGTCTGCTACTACCACTGCTGCCACCACTGCCGCGAAAGAACCTCCTGAATCTGGAGCCGAGCGAAGACGATCCTAATCCGGACGAAGGAGTTGCTGCTGCAGTCTTTCCCTTGCCATAAGTCAGCCCTTGAGTAACCAGTCCCCTCTCCCAAGCCAACTGATCATGCTGTGTCTCTACTGCCGCGGCATACTTAACCGCCGATGCCAAGTCCGTACAACAATGGGACGCCACAAAACTCCTCAAGTTGGACCTCAGTCCATCCACGAACCTCTCAGTCCGACGCTCTTCGTCCCTTGAAAAAAAGGGCACAAACCACCCAAGCGAAACAAATTTCATCTGGTACTCGAGCACTATCATGCTCCCTTGGGTCAACTCTATAAATTCCCTCTCCTTGGCCTTCTTGACATGCCTAGGCAAGTACTGTGCATAGAACTCCTTCACAAATGTTTCCTATAGAATCTCCCTGAGATTCCTATCTGCATAAGACAAGCTCTTCAAAGTAGTCCACCAGTCATAGGCATCATCCTTCAACATGAAGCTCGCCAACCTGTATGGGATAATGTATTTATTTGCTGAAATTACGGAATTTAACCTAGTTATTCATTTATTTGCCAGATGAATGCTCTGATACCAACTGTAACGACCCATCAGCCTATAATCGGGGATCCGATTACTAAATGGGTATTGAATCATTAAAAATTGGAGCCAAACCAGGATCTCGATAAGTCTGGGAAATAAATGATAAACTAAGCTAAACATCCACATCACATCAAATTGTAAAGGAAGTGTAGGAATTAAAAATTATTACAATTCGCCTTGACTTAACAAATAATTACATATTCCAACTGAAAAGAAATAATTAAGCGTACAGGCCAGAAAAGAAAATAAAAACTACATCGGAGCATACTCCTGAATAGTGGTTGCTGGCGCGCAACCCGAGACAACACTCTCCTCGCTACACCTGCCTGGAACCCTCACCTGAAAATCGCAGGAGGTGAGTCTCTTAGAAATAGACTCAGTAGGGATCCTTCGATCCCCACCACCCACTCATGCACCCACAAGTGCAACAACACAAATATAGGCAATTTAAATAAATAAAGCAGTAAACACAACCCCCAAAGATTCTCAAACTTCGATATAAAACGCATGCATTCATAAATGTAACATGCACAACTCTAAAACCACTTCACCACGGAGTCCACAACCAATGTCTCGGCTAAACACACAAACCACGCGGCCAAACATGGAAAACATTGACCCACTGGGACCAAACAGCAACCCCTCAGATAACGCGCTGGCTACTCCAGCCTGTCTAGCTCTAGGTGGTTCTACTTCCCCCAGCACAAGTGACACTCCGAATGTACCAGGTGACCCTCTCTCTATGCGTCACCCCGCCACTCCTACATCGGCGCCGTGTCACTCCCACACCGACACAGGGTGTTTAAGCGCTAATAATTGTCACTTTAGGTCCACAATCGCACAAAACATAACACAGTGCGATCCGATCACGTAGAAATCCTCGTCCTTGAAGTACGTTTTCAAGCATGCATTTAACCAAACTATCTAACAATGTAAATACATGTTAATTGCATGGATTAATGAAGTTCTATCTTGAATCGCGTCGCCCATGGCTGACATCATTCAAGATCCCTAAACTGGTTCACACAAAAACTGACCCCAGAAGATGGCCTAAATCGCGTCTTAGGTGGAAGCCACCATTTAAAATGGCGTCGCTGTCTCCAGACGCCATTTAGCACTCGCAGACAGGTTCCCCTCTCCGGCCTCACCGAGTCACAAAGTGGGATTTCTCCCCAAATCGCATAAAAAATGTCAAAATGGAGAAAGTAGGGGAGAAGCCTAATTATTTTCATAAAGAACCCCTTAAGACATGCTTTCTACCCCAGAAACACCCACATATATTGCATGCTTCAAAGCAGGAAAATCATGGTTTTAAACAAAACATCGCGAGGATCGTCACCCTACCGGTTACTTGAACTCCACCTGAGCTCCTAGCCACCGAACCGCCACGCCACAAGCCGCCGCCAGTACCGCCGTGGACGCTGTCACTCCACCGGGACGTCGGCCGCCGTCCGTAGAGAGATGTGCCGCGGAGGAGATGGTGGTGATAGTGGTGGAAGTTAGCGGGTTAATGGAGTGAAGGGTAAGGAGGAATGTGGGGAGAGGAAAGGAAGGAGAAGGGGAAGGGGAAGGGGAAGGGTCGGAGAGAGGGAGGAGAGAGAAGAGGATGAGAGAAATGAGGGAAAGGAGGGAGGGTTCGCGAAGTCAATTCAAAATTAGCTAAAACGCGTCGTCCAAGACCAACGCCAATCAGACAACAAGACGGAGTCATACACTGACATACCAGAGTCGTACTCTGAATGGTGTTGACCATGCAAGACGCCATTCAGATGATAAGACCGGAGCCGTACTCTCGCGGTCCAAAATCAGCCCACGTGGCACATTAAAAAATGCGTCCCTCCTACCGGACGCCGTTTGAACCGTGTCTCGCAAGCTCATGCCCCAGCCCCACAAGGGCCCAACTGAGGGGTCCGACACCAAAATCGACCCGATAACCGGATCCGAAACCTCAATCCTTACACATCCTATCCATACTACAGACTTACCTACCATCGGCTGACCCGTTGAAATGCACCATTCCTTCATGGGTTTATAAAATTGCCAAATACTATGAAGATCAGTCATACCTTGAGGAACCCATAACTGAAGAGAAGAGGGTTATCAGGAGAATTGCTCAAAGATACACCATAGTTGGAAGTGAGTTATATAAACGTGGATTTAATGGTGTCCTTCTGAGATGCTTAAAAGAAGATGAGCTATGGAAGATCATAGAAGGAGTTCATGCTGGAGTTTGTGGTGGCCATGTTAATGGACATATGTTATCAAAGAAGATCTTTAGACAATGATTCTACTGGCCAACCATGGAAGAAGACTGTGTAGGGTATGTTCGTAGGTGTGCTTGTTAGTCTTAGGTGGCCTACAAGCCAATCTGACTATGTAAATCTCATTCATTTATTAATAAAATGGCATAATATTCATTATGTATAATTCATTTTAATTATCGTCCTATAATGAAGTCCGTGAATATGTGCGATAGTGATCAAATTATGATGAGATCATACTAATGAGACTGATCACTTAAACACACATATTCTTAATAGTTCATAATCGGAGGATATCCGAGAAGGACATCGGATATCTGGTTAGACAAGTACATATTACTCCCGCTCCAAAGATGAGGGTGACTGATCTCATAGTCACTTGTGTGGAGACACGAAGGTAAATCTGTAGTTGCTCATTAAAGAATGAGTTCACTGAACTGATCCGACTGAATCGCTGGATGGTAGTGTACCTCACTGTCAACCAACTTGATTCTATTGTCGCAGTTGCGTTGATGGTCCTCGGACCTGAGACACCAAAGATACCTTGTGGTGGACTTATGTACTTTGACCTTAGTTTATGAATCTCTAACCACGGGATTCTAAACAGCCAAGGATTGGGTACAGTAGAATACCGTCGAAGGGAGTTGAGTGTCAATAAGAAATCATTCGCTCTCGGTACTTAGAGAGAGAATGCTCTAGGAAGGATGCGGGAAAGTTCCTGGCCAGGGCGGACGATAATATCGAGAAAAGAGTTTTTCGATATTATACAGCAGCATCCGATCCAAGTGAGTCGACCAGTTAGGGTTCGACAATACACCATATCCTGAGTTGACTTGAGAGCATTGTACGAATGAAGGATTAAATCCACATGCTAACTGTCGGCGGAAAGGTTCCAAGAGTGGGTTACTTAACCCCAATACCTTCTGGGTTCATGCGGTATTGCTTCGCACCCAACGTGATTGAAGGTCCGATCGAATTAGATGTGCAACATCAATTCGATTGATTAATTAATTAATATGAGTTATTAATTGATTAATTTGGCCAGTGAGTAGTCACTGGGCTTATTGGGCCATTAACCGGACTGGTTATTGGGCCTAGAGGGTCACACACAAATGATTCTCAAGGCGATGAATAAATAAGTGGGTTTTATATTAAACGGGGGTTTTTATGAAAAACAGTGCAGTTAGTATAAAATATAGTGAATGGGCTAAGCAGGTCAAGCTGCTGCTAACCCTGGCCGCTCCCTCCTCTCTTCCTCTCTCTCTCTGGCGCCTCAGGCCAGATCTGTTCTCCGGGTCTGCTCCGTCGCTTCTCCCCCGTCTGACGGAAAATGGACTGCGCTTTGCGGGGGTCATTGCGGTGAACGGCAAAGGGTTTGTGGGCTACGACAAGCGAGGAACATGAGGATGTCCACCGCGAGGAGGATCGTGTGGACTTCGCTGGAGGATGGACGCTTGCACGGCTAGCGGTGTCACACCGACGGAACCGTTCGGACGCGGATTTGTATCCGCGCACGTTATGAATCAATTATTTGATAATCATTCTTAGTTCTACGAAACGGGAAAACAGATCGCAGTATTTTATTTTATTTTCCGCTACGTGAGCGATCCGGAGAAACGCAAGAACCCAACAGTGGTATCAGAGCCAGATTCCACTGTTTCTCGTCTCCTTTCGAACTCCAAAATTGATTTTTATTTGATTTATTCCATGCTATAATTCGATAATTTTGTAGGAACTGTGTTCATACGATGAAGACAAATAATTTGATTATTTTTATTTCTGCAAAATTCGAATTTTTCTTTGGGGGTTTTTGTATTCTTCATTGGACGAAGAACCGGGTTTACGGCGGCTTCATTCTTGCCTTCCCATGTGTTTGGGATTGGGCCAGCACCCAGATCCTCCTCGCGGGGTCGCCGGTCACCACTGGGCAGCAAGGCCGCTGTCGGAGAACTCGATGAAGCTGCCCAAATTGGAGGAGAACTCCCTTCTTCTTCTTCCTCTTTTCGTTTTTCAAAAAAACCAGAAAATCAGATTTTGGGAGAAAGAGGGGGCTCGGCCGACAACTTATTTTGCCACCACCGACAGCCCTACCGGCACCGGGCGCGTCGCCGGCACCGAGGGCATCGCCAGCCGGGGGCCAGCCGACGGGGGCACTAGAAGTCCCCACCACCGCCACCAAAACCTGCAATTGCTATTGCTGTTTGGGGTTGGGGGAGCAGCCGAATGGGCCGGTTAGACCAGGCCCCGAGGCAATCTGGGCCGGGCTGGGGCTAGGCCGGGCCGGGCTCAAGCCTGGTCTAAGCCTTGGTTGAGCCAGGAGGGCCCTAGCTCGGACCCAGACCAAGCCCTGGCTCAACCACCAAGTTGAGCTATCTTTCCCACCTGCTTTTTCCATTTCCCTTTTAAACCCCAAAAACCCATTTTCCCATTTAATTAAAATTAGATTTTAACTTTAAAATTCAAAAATGTTTTGAAATTTAAATTTATCATTCAATTTTTATTTAAATTTGGCATTAATGATTTTGAATCATGTTAATTAGTTATTTATTTGGGTTAATTATTAGATTAAATATTAAACTAATAATTAACCTTAATTAACTAATTTAAGAGTTAGATTTATGATTAATAATTATTAGTCTAAATGTTAGAATATTAATTATTAATTAATCGAATTGTTAATTAATCAGAGTTAATTATTAATTTAAGTGTTAAATTAAAAATTAATTTAAGTGACTAGTTTAAGTGTTAAATTATTAATCATTAATTAATTAGTGTTAATTATTATTTTAAGAGTTAAATTAATGATTAACATTAATTAACTAATCTAAAAGTTATATTAGCATTTTTTTAGTTAATTAGAGTTAATTGTTAATTTAAGTGTTAAGTTAATGATTAATTTTAAATTAACTATTCTAAGAGTTAGAATTAGAATTTATTAATTTATTTGTGTTAATTATTGGTTTAAGAGTTAAATTAATAATTGGCATTAATTGACTAATCTAAATGTCAGGTTAGTAGTTAAATAATTGATTAGAGTTGATTAATAATTTAAATGTTGTAATTAACTTCAATGGACTAATCTAAAGAGTTAGATTAGTTATTTAATATTAATAGTCTAATTGTTAGATTATTAATATGGTTTAATCTAATTGTTAGCTTGTTTGATTTATTAGAAAAGTTCTAATTGCATGAAATATTCTATAATTATTAATTTAGAGTGTATGCACATGTGATGTGTGTTTTGATGCTTTTAAATTTGATTTAATTGCATGATTAAGTTAATTAAATGAGTTTTTCAAAATTCAAATAACAATTTTGATTGGATCCCAACTTTTTGAAAGCCAAAATTATTTATTTTGAAAAATCTTTTATTTAAGCCATGTGATACGCTTATCATGTATGGAATGTTTAAAACATACCGTAGTCATGGATATGTATTTTTAATATTATTCATGTGATGAATGATGTATGTGGATCGTGGATGTGTGATTAGAATGTTTATTAAATTGTTAATAAATAGAGGTCTGCACACCTCTCTCTCTCTCTCACTCCGATGTAATTCTACCTCCCTCTCTCTTGTACTCGCTATAAGACCATCTTCTGTTTATATGTAAATTTAGATTTAAAAGTAATCTGATCGACGCAACCGAAGAAGGAGCGAGGATGATCCACAGATGCAACCAGGAAGGCGATGTAATGTGTTTGCGGGATAGTCTATTGTAAATGCTATGTTAGATTATGTGTGCGTTTGACTGTTGGTTCCAGTCAAACCCACTATGCTATCCATGACCAGACTAGACATGTATGAGATGCATTGTTTTTATTTTTTATTATGAATCAAAGTAGGTATGGTATTTACTAAATATATATGATATATTTATATGCTATCACCTAGGAGAGACCAAGATAAAAGTTATCTAAATACCCTCGTCTAAATTCTAAGCCGTAACATGAGTAGTTAAGAACTTACCGCGTGGTCCACCAACGTTATAGTCATAGGATTTGAATTACTTTAGGCAGGTTTGTTGTGCTACCACAAGGCCTATTTAATTGTGAGGAGAGAATGTGACTATGGCACTAGATGCCTATATGATCGGGGTAGAGGAACCATGTAACTTTGTTGTTCTATCCACAAGGGCTGCATGCAAATCTACGCTCGTCGCGTAACGATGGTTAGCTTAGACCAGAATTAGTGGCTTGTTGTGCTATCCACAAGGCCATTAAATCTTTCGAGACCAAAGATATGATTAGATATTGCAAAGAGTTGAAAGTTCCATGAGATGAGTGCTCTTTGATTGTTTTACAGCTTTCTTGTGCTATCCACAAGGTTGTACTGCAAGTCATTGAGATTCTGATCCTCACTAGGAGACAGTCGGCGTCACCCATTCTGTATAGATGAGGGTTATACAGTCTATCGAAAATTAGTGGAAGTTAAAACTTGAACAAAAAACCATGTCTTGTTTTAAAATTTAATAATTGAACATCTGCTAAATAGATTACTTATCTCCTGTAGGGAAATATGTTGTCAAATAACCCACTCCATGGCATACTTGATGCCAAACTTTTGACTAGCCTAAACTACTCGGATTGGCTCAGAAACCTGAAGAATGACTTCAGATATGAGTACATTGCTTACGTCCTTGGAGCTGATCCTCCTGCTGAACCGGCATTGGATGTCCCTGAGACATAGATGATCACGTACGATAAAAGATCGATGGACAAAGGCAAAGGAGTAGTAAAGGGTGACTACTTCTACTGCAAGTAGAATGGTCATTGGAAGAGAAACTGCAAGGAGTTCTTCAGCGATAAAGCTCATGGAAAAGTGAAGCTATCAAAAACTTCAGATATCTATATGATAGATATCAACTTGTCAGTTAGAGATTCCACATCTTGGGTATTAGATACCGGATGTGCTTATCATATCGGCCATGATGTATAGATGCTGACAAGTAAGCGTAAGCTGAGAAAAGACGAGGTGGAACTAAGGCTAGGAAACAGCGCAAAAGTTGCGACAGTTGTTGTAGGGACAGCAAACCTCAGGCTTCCATCGGGAAACATATTATTATTGGAAGATTGTTATTATGTTCCTAACATAATAAAGAACATCATATCAGTATCTTGTTTGGACAAGATACGATATATGTTGTCCATTGAGAATAGAAGTTGTTCGATTTATTAGGGTAATAAAGCAATAGCTTCAGCATCTTTAGTCAATCGTCAATATCTTTTAGATGTTTCTTATTACAATCTTCACATTGATAATGATCTTAAGAAGAACAAGAACTATGTGAACTAAGCCTACATGTGGCATTGTAGACTTGGACACATTGGTAAAAGCAAGTTGCAAAAGTTGCACAAATATGGATATTTGAATGCATTCGATTATGAATCGTTTGCGACATGTGAGCCCTGCCTTATGGAAAAGATGGCAAAATCTCCATTTACTAGACATTGAGAACGTGCCAAAGATATTTTGGAACTAATACTTCATATGTATGTGGTCCAATGTCCACCCAAGCCAAAGGTGGCTTTTCATACTTCATCACATTCACCGATGACTTCTCAAGATTCAGCTGTGTACTTAATGAAGTACAAGTCAGAAGCGTTTGAGAAGTTCGAGGAGTTCAAGAATGAGGTAGAGAAGTAATCAGGAAAGAGTATTAAAGCTCTTCGATCAGATCGAAGAGGAGAGTACTTGAGTACTGATTCACACAATTCTTAAAGGATAATGGTATCCTTTCTCAACTCACCTTTCCATATACACCACAGATGAATAGTGTATCTGAAAGGAGGAATCACACCATGTTAGACATGGTGCGCTCCATGATGAGCTTTTCGGATTTTTCAGTGTCCCTCTGGGGGTATGCACTAGAGTTAGCAGTATACTTTCTGAACAGAGTATCCAGCAAGTCTGTGACATCTACTCCATATGAGATATGGAAAGGCAGGAAACTAGAATTTAAACATATTAAAGTCTGAGGTTGTCCTGCTCATGTAAAGAGGCATGATCCAGACAAGCTAGAATCACGGCAGGTTTGTGGGATATCCAATGGAAACCTTTAGATACTACTTTTACCATCCTGGTGAACAAAAGGTGTTTGTCGCTAGGAAAGTTGTTTTCCTGAAAGAAGAATTCCTTCTCCAGGAGGACAGTGAGAGTAAAATAGGACTGGAAGAGGTTCCAAATCCCCAAACAGTTGAATTATCATCAGATGAGATATCAGTTTCTAAATCTGTTCAGGTACACACAGATAAGCCTCGCAGATCTGGTAGGATACCTAAACTACACAGACGATATGTGGGACATATCGATGAAGGTAAGTCTAAGGTAGAATATAATATGGATAATGATCCTAAAACCTACCACGAGGTCATAGAAGGCCCAGAAGCCGGGAAATGACGAGAAGTCATGAATTCAGAAATCCAGTCCGTACACCAACCAAGTTTCGAACTTGGAGGACTTGCTCGAGGGTATTGTACCCATTGGATGTATGTAGATCTTTAAGATAAAGATCGGTGCAGATGGACGGATCGATACTTATAAGGCAAGGTTGGTGGCAAAGGGATATCGTCAAAGACAAGGAATTGACTATGATGAGACTTTCTCACCAGTTTCCTTGATAAAGTCGATCAGAGTTCTACTTGCCATAGCTACACACTTTGATTTCGAGATCTGGTAGATGGATGTGAAGACTGCCTTCGTCAACGGTAACCTTGATACAACCAGAAAGTTTCACATCCAAGGAATGTCCAGATAAAGTGTGTAAGCTTCAAAGATCTATTTATGGACTGAAGCAAGCTTCCCGGAGCTGGAACATAAGATTTGACGAAGCTATCAAGTCTAGTGACTTCATTAAGAATGAAGATGAGCCTTGTGTGTACAAGAAGACTAGTGGGAGTGCAGTCACCTCCCTAGTTCTTTACGTGGATGACATACTACTCATTGAAAATGATGTAGCTATGATGTCATTGATAAAGATTTGGTTGTCGAAAGTCTTCTCCATGAAGGATTTGGGAAAAGCATCCTACGTATTGGGAATACGGATCTATAGAGATAGATCAAAGAGGATGCTCGGAATTACCAAATCCTTGTACATAGATACCATAGTCAAAAGGTTTGGCATGGAAAATTCCAAGAGAGGTCTCATACTGATGAGACATAGAATTAATCTCTCAATAGAACAATGTCCTAAGAATTCTAATGAGAGGGCATTCATGGATAGAGTACCCTATGCCTCTGCCATAGGATCTATCATGTATGCCAAGCTATGTACATGGCCTAATGTGGCATATGCTCTAAGTGTTACGAGCATATTTCAGGCTGATCTAGGCGAAGAGCACTACATGGCATTGAAATGTATGCTTAAGTACTTGAGAAGAACTAAGGATATGTTTCTTATCTATAGAGGAGGCGATTTGAAACTGCGAGGCTTTACTGACTCGAGTTTCCAATCAGATCCAGATGATAGCAACTCCACATCCAGATTTGTGTTTACTTTGAACGGAGGCGCAGTGTGCTAGAAGAGTTCCAAGCAAGAAACCACTGCAGATTCGATGACTAAAACTGAATACATCGGTGTGGTTGAAGAAATTCATCACCGACCTCGACATAGTTCCCAGCATCTCTGAACATGTTTCGCTGCTGTACGACAACAATGGAACCATTGCGCAAGTGAAAGAGCCGCGGTCTCATAAAAAATCGAAGGATATTATGAAGCGCTTTCATCTTATCAAAGAGATTATTTCTAGAGAAGATGCAGTGGTAGAAAGAGTTCTATTTGTCGACAATGTAATAGATCCACATACAAAGCCATTGGCTCAAAATGTGTTTGAGCATCACCTAGAGTCTATAGGTTTAGTACATAAAGGTGATTGGCTTTAGTCCAAGTGGGAAATTGTTAGTGTAACGACCCGCCACCCTATAATCGGGGATCCGATTACTAAATGGGTACCGAATCATTAACTTGTGACCAAACCAGGATCCGAGTCAGTCTGGGAAATAAATAATCAACTAAGCTAAACATTCACATCGCATTGAATTGAAGGGAAAAAGCAGAAATTAAAAGTTATTACAATGCGACTCGATACAGCAAATAATTACATACTCCAACAGAAAAGAAGTGATTATACATACATGCCAGAAATAAAGATAACAACTACATCGGGGCATACCCTGGAACAACAGTCGACGACGCTCAGCACTCAGCCGCACAACCCTCGCTAGGTCTGCCTGGAGTCCTCACCTGAAAACCGCAGGGGTGAGTCTCAACGAAAAGACTCAGTAGGGATCCTTCGATCCCCACTGCCCACACACACACACACAAGTGAAAAGTACAGCAGGGATATAATAACCATGAAGAGACAATGATTTCCATGCCTACATCTCAATATGAATCACATGCATTCCAAGTATAGCTAACATGCATAATTCTAATCTATCAGGAAACTCGTAATTCGGCGTATCCTTAAAACACGTCAACTTCACAATGAGAGTGGGAAACATAACGACCCGCTGAGACCAAACAGTAACCCCTCGGATAGCACACGGGCCACCTCGGCGGTCACTCCTTCCCTCAGCAAACACCGGCCCGCTGAGACCAAACAGTAACCCCTCGGATAGCACGCTGGCTACTCCGGCCCAACTGGCTCAGGTGGTTACTCCTTCTCCCAGCACGAGTGACACTCCAAAGGTACCTCTCCGACACCGGTACAAGCTAGCTAACCCCGGGGTTCACCAGGTGACCCTCTCTCACTAGGCGTCACCCCACCACTGCTCCCGTCAGCGCTGTGTCCCTCCGCACCGACACAGGGTGTAGAACGCTACAACTGTCACTCTAGGTCCACCGAAACATAAAACACGGCACGGTGCGATCCGGTCACGGAGGAAGTCCACGGTCGCACGACACACAACGCAGTGCCATCCGGTCACGAAGAGTTCATCACATCGAGTATACTAGTTGTATGCATTAACCGACTATCTAGCAGTGTAAACACATTTTACTGGCATGGATTAGTGTAGTTATGGCTTGAATCGCGTCGCCCGAGGCCGACGCCATTCAAGCACCCTAAACTGGTTCATGAAAATACCGGCCTCAGAATCTGGCCTAAAAGGCGTCGACACCAGTAGTCGCCTTTTAAAAGGCGTCAACATCCTCAGACGCCGTTCACGCTGAAAAACCAGGAATTCCAGAAGACAATAATCGAAGGATTTCTGCCTTAAAAGGCGTCATGGTGTCTCGACGCTATTCCAAAACGCGTCGCCCACCCATTACGTCTTTTAGTCCCAGAATCCTCGAACTGAGTCCCTTAATCGGGGTGATTTCCTGCCTAAATGGCGTCATGATGGTCCGACGTCCTTCTGAAAGGCGTCGTCCATCCATGACGTCATTTAGCGCCAGAGTCCCTGACTCCTGAAACCTCGAACTGGGGGACTTCTGTCCTAAAAGGAGTCATACTGGCCTGACGTCCTTCTGAAAGGCGTCGACCAGGCACGACGCCGTTTAGCGCCAGAAACCTGGTTCCCTGGTTCGATCCGAGGGTTCCTCCCTTAACCTCAAATACCCCGAAAAAGCCCCAAAAACAGAGGGGAAAGAGGGCAACCAAAGTATCAAGAATTCACATCCACAGAAACTCCCAATCCCATCAAGGAAAAACCCCCTAACATGCTCATTCTACCCCAAAACCATCGATCCATAGCATGCTTTAAACGGGGAAAAACATGATTTAGAACACAACACTGTGGGAACCGTCACCCTACCGGTTCTTGAACTCCTCCAAGCTCCGTGCCTCCGACCCGCCGCACCGCAGACCGCCGCCGGTACCCTCGAGGACGCCGCCACTCCGCCGGGACGTCGGCCGCTGTCCGGAGAATGGAACGCCGCGAAGGAAGTGGTGGTGGTAGAGGTGAGAGGTAGGGAAGTGTTGGAGTGGAGGAAAGGACGAAGTAGTGGGAGGAAATGAGGGAGGAGGAAGGGTCGATGCCGGAGTCGCCGGAAGGAAGGAGAGAAAGAGAGAAGGAGGAGCAAATGAGAGAAAGAAGGAGGGCTCGCGGGGTTAACCAGAGACTGGCTGAAATGCGTCGAGATGTACGGACGCCTATCAGTCGATGTGACGGCTGCTCTGACAACACTCTGCAACGCTCAAACAGAGGTCTGAAACGCGTCTTCCATGAAAGACGCCGTTCAGTTGACAAGACTGGCGCCGTACTCTGACAACCCAGAGTCGCAGTCTGAAAGGCATCGTGCCTCACAGACGCCGTTCAGGCGACATGTCAGGGCCGTACTCTCGCGACCCAAAGCCAGCCCACGTGGCACAGGCTAAAACGCGTCAGCATAGCTGGACGCCGTTTAAACCGCGTCGAGCGGGCTCGACGCGAATCAATGCCCGAAAACCGGATCCGAAAGCCTCAGTCCTTAGATTCTCCCCCCCTTTAAAGAATTTTGCCCCCGAAATTGCCTGTTAGAATTAACCAGGACAAAGCATAGATATACAAGTTCACAGGATAACTTACGAGAAAAGGTAAGGAAACTGCTCCCGCATCTCGTCCTCACGCTCCCAGGTTGCCTCGCCCCCGGAGCGGTACTGCCAAATCACCTTGACCAAAGGTACAATCTTGTTTCGAAGGACTTGCTCCCTGCGATCCTCAATACGAACTGGAAACTCTGGAAAAGACAAGTTCTCAGCAATCTCCAACTCTGAAAAATCCAAGACGTGGGATGGATCCTGAACATATTTCCTCAGCAAGGAAACATGGAACACATCGTGTACCCCTGTAAGACTGGGTGGCAAGGCCAGCTAATACGCGGTTTCCCCAATCCGAGCAAGAATGGGAAAAGGTCCAATATATGGCGAACTCAGCTTGCCTCGCTTCCCGAATCTCATCACACCCTTGGCGGGTGAGATTCGGAGGAACACGTGGTCTCCCACCTCAAACTCAAGCGGTCTCCTCCGGATATCAGCGTAACTCTTCTGCCTACTCCGAGCTGCTGTCAACCTCTGGCGTACTGTCCTGACAACCTCAGTACACTGCTGAACTAACAAAGGTCTTGCAACCTGTCTCTCACCAATCTCAGACCAACACAGAGGAGATCGACACGGTCGCCCGTACAAAGCCTCGTAAGGCGCCATGCCGATACTGGAATGATAACTGTTGTTATAGGCAAACTCCACCGTAGACAAATGCTACTCCCAAGAACCTCCCTAGTCTAAACAGCACGCCCTGAGCATGTCCTCCAAAGTCTGAATGGTCCTCTCCGACTGCCCATCAGTCTCGGGATGGTATGCCGAACTGAAAGCCAACTGAGTACCCAAGGCATTCTGAAAACTCTTTCAGAACCTGGAAGTGAACCTCGGATCCCGATCTGATACGATGGACAAAGGTACCCCGTGCAGAGAGATGATCCGATCTACAAACAACTTGGCCAACTTACCGACCGACCAGTCCTTCCTAATAGCTAGGAAGTGTGCCGACTTGGTCAGCCGGTCAACAATGACCCAGATAGCGTCTCTCCTGCTAGGGGATGTAGGTAAACCCATCACAAAGTCCATAGTCACGTGTTCCCACTTCCATTCCGGAATCGGCAAGGGCTGCAGCAACCCTCCAGGTCTCTGATGCTCGGCTTTAACCTGCTGACAAGTCATGCACCTAGCCACATACTCAGCCACATCAGTCTTCATTCCAGGCCACCAGAAGTGCCTCCTCAAACACTGATACATTTTGGTTGTTCCGGGATGCACTGCATATCTGGAACGATGCGCCTCATCAAGGACACTCCTACGTATGTCCTCTTCGGCCGGGACATAAAGTCTGCCTCTGAATCTAACTGTGTCGTCATCCCACAATTCCACCTCCGGTCTCTGGAGAATCTGCGGTAATTCTGCATCTGCCCTCTGGGCCTCAATCATAGCATGGTACACAGCTGGTCTCACAGTCAAGCTGGCCAACACGGGTCTATCATCCTCACGTGGTACCCGGAAGGAAGATTCCACAACCTGCTCAAATAATTTCCATTCTCGAATCATAAGGTATGACATGACCGTCTTTCGACTCAAGGCGTCTGCCACAACATTCGCCTTGCCCGGATGATAAGAAAAGTCAAAGTCATAATCCTTAATGAACTCCATCCACCTTCGCTGGCTCAAGTTCAAGTCTCTCTGAGTGAACACGTACTTCAGGCTCTTGTGATCAGTAAAGACCTGAAATTTCTCACCATACAAGTAATGTCTCCAAATCTTAAGTGCAAATACTACACCTGCCAGCTCCAAATCATGGGTAGGATAGTTCTCTTCATGCTTCTTCAGCTGTCGAGAAGCATAAGCCACTACCCTGCCATGCTGCATTAGAACTGCACCCAAACCTCGACGGGACGCGTCCGAGTAAACCACAAACCCACCTGACCCAGATGGAAGCACTAACACTGGGGCCGAAGTGAGGCGAGTCTTCAACTCAGCGAAACTCCGTTCACAATCCTCGGTCCAGACAAAACGAACTCCCTTTCGAGTCAACCTCGACAAGGGGGCCGCTATCGAAGAAAATCCCTGAACAAACCGTCTGTAATAACCGGCAAGCCCCAAGAAGCTTTTGATCTCAGTCACTGAAGTTGGCCTGCTCCAATCCATCACTGCCTCAATCTTGGCTGGATCCACTGCGATGCCCTCGCCAGAAATGACATGCCCAAGGAAGTGCACCTTGTCTAGCCAGAATTCGCACTTGCTGAACTTGGCATAGAGTTGGTGCTCCCTTAGGACCTGCAACACCGCTCGAAGATGAGTGGCGTGCTCTTCCTCAGAAGAAGAATATATCAAAATATCATCGACGAATACCACCACAAACTGATCCAGATAGGCCCTAAAGACTCGGTTCATCAAATCCATAAAGGCTGCCGGAGCATTGGTCAAACCGAAGGGCATAACCAAAAACTCATAATGTCCATACCGAGTCTTGAAAGCTGTCTTACTGACATCAACATCACGGATCCTCATCTGATAGTACCCAGATCTCAGGTCAATCTTGGAAAACACCTTCGCAGACTGCAGCTGATCCATCAAATCATCGATCCTAGGAAGCGGGTATTTGTTCTTAATCGTCACTTGGTTCAGCTGTCTATAATCAATGCACAGTCTCAAAGAACCGTCCTTCTTCCTGACAAAAAGGACTGGAGCACCCCACGGAGAAGTACTGGGACGAATGAAACCCTTATCAAGCAACTCCTGCAACTGCGCCTTCAACTCAGCGAGTTCGGCTGGCGCCATCCGATATGGGGCCTTAGACAAAGGCGCCGTACCCGGTGCAAGCTCAATGGTAAACTCGACCTCTCGCTGAGGAGGAAGGCCAGGAAACTCCTCAGGAAACACATCTGCAAAGTCACACACTACTGGCACCTCCCAGGGACTGGGACAGTCACGGGCATCGGAAACAACAACAGAGGCAAGGAAGGCCTCACAACCACTAGCAAGCAACCTATGAGCCTTAAAGGCAGAAGTAAGAATACCTCGAGAAGAGAGCCTGATACCTTGGAAGTAGAAGATCGGGATGTCTGGAATAGAGAAACGCACTCTCTTCCTGTGGCAGTCCACCTCAGCATAGTAAGCTTCCAACCAATCCATGCCTAGGATGATATCGAAATCACGAATGGCCAGCACAACCAACTGGGCGGGTAACTCATGGCCCTCAATGGTCAAGGGGAGATCCCTCAAATAATTATAAGATAACATGAAATCCCCGGAAGGAACCTCTACCATCAATCCATCAGCTAACTCATCAATGGGTGCAGAAATATTATCTATGAACTGCTCAGAAATGAAAGAATGCGAAGCACCCGAATCAATCAACACATGTGCAGAGTTCCTAAGGACAGAAAGTGTACCTTCCACCAAGTTGGACGCACGAGCCTCCTTCCTGGTGATAGCCAGTACTCTCCCTTGGGTCCTCGGCTTCTTCTGATCAGCTGGCCCCTGCCTCTGGCCACGCCCCTGCGGGCAAAACCTCGCCACGTGGCCCTGCTGGCCACAAGTATAGCATCTCCCAGAGAAAGCAGGACACTGAGTCCCCCCATGAGTACCACCACAGTGCTGACAAACTGCAGGAAGCCTCTGAGCTGACTCATGCTGGGCACTGGACACCGACTGGCTCTGCTGATCCTGCCTAGGTCTGCTACTACCACTGCTGCCGCTACTGCTGCCACCGCCTCGGAAGAATCTCCTGAATCGGGAGCCGAGTGACGACGATCCCGATCCGGACGAAGGGGCCGCTGCCACTGTCTTGCCCCTACCACGAGCTGGTCCCTGAGCAGTCAGTCCTCTCTCCCGGGCTGACTGATTCAGCTGTGCCTCCACTGCCGCTGCACTCCTAACTGCTGATGCCAAATCCTTACAACAGTGAGATGCCACAAAGTTCCTCAGGCCGAGCCTCAGCCCATCCACAAACCTCTCAGTACGTCGCTCCTCGTCCCCCGAGATGAAGGGCACAAACCTCCCAAGCGAAACAAACTTCGCCTGGTACTCGAGTACTGTCATACTCCCCTGAGTCAGCTCCATAAATTCCCTCTCCTTCGCCCTCTGAACATGTCTAGGAAAATACTGCGCATTGAATTCCTTCACAAAAGTCTCCCAAGAAATCTCCCTGAGACTCCTATCCTCATAAGACAAACTCTTCAAGGAGGTCCACCAATCATAGGCGCTATCCTTCAACATGAAGGTAGCTAACGGAGTCTTCTCCACTGCTGCACAATCCATGGTGTCAAAAGTCTTCTCTATCTCCCTAAGCCAATAAACGGCCTCGTCAGGGTCGGGACGACCGGTGAAGTGAGGTGGCCTCAGCTTCAGGAATCTCTCCAGTGTAGCCGTAGACCCACCCCGAGCACTAGAACTCTCACTAGGGTCTCGGGTCTGATATCTGGCCATGGTATCCATCATAGCCTCCATGAACTGCTCTACACTCGGCCTACCGGCCTCAGAACCACTAGGGACATCTGCTGTAAGGATTGAGACTTTCGGATCTGGTTTTCGGGTCAGACCCTGTTGTTCTAACCCTTGTGGGGGGCGGAGGTTCTGGGTTGAATCGCGTCAGGACTTGGCGACGCGTTTTAAACGGCTTCCACCTTGGCAGACGCATTTCAGGTGCTGCCACGTGGGTGCCGCGGGGGTTGGCCTTGGGCCGCGTGGGTACGGCCCTGTCAGGTCGTCTGAACGGCGTCTGCGAAGGTCGACGCCATTCAGACTGCGACTCTGGGTGTGTCAGAGTACGGCCCTGACAAGGTGTCTGAATGGCGTCTGTGTAGGACGACGCGTTTCAGAATCTTGTCAGAGCGGCCGTCTTGTCACCTGATAGGCGTCTGTAGATGTCGACGCGTTTTAGCCAGTTCCTGGTTACCCCCGCGAGCCCTCCTTCTTTCCCTCATTTTCTCCTACTCTCCTTCTCTTCTCCTCCTCCAGCGACCGGCGGCGACCACCTCCTCCTCCCTCTTTTCCTCCCACCATTTCGCCTCTCCCTCCACTCCATCCTCTACCTAACTCATACCACTACGACCTCCACTTCCACTGCGGCGTTCTACTCTCCGGACGGCGGCCGACGTCACGGTGGAGCAAGGACGACCACGGTGGTACTGGCGGCGGCGTGGGGCGAGAAGGGTGAACGGCGTGGAGCTTGGTGGAGTTCGAGTGTCCGGTAGGGTGACGTTCCCCGTAGCATTGTGTTTAAATCATGTTTTCCTCGATATGCATGTGGTAGATCTTCGGTTTTGGGGGTTAGAACGAGCATGTTTAGGTTCTCTATGGGGGTGTTTGCCTATGAATTGTCTTGCTCTTCGTTTCCCCTCCAGTTTGAATGATTTTTGGGAGTATTTGGGGTTGGTTAGGGAGCCCTCGGGTTTAGGGCGTTCCTGGTTCCTGGGGCTGAAAGACGTCGTGCATGGACGACGCCTTTTTGAAGGGCGTCGGGCCATCACGACGCCTTTTAGACAGGAATCGACTGACAGGGAGACTGCCAGGTCGGGGAATCTGTGGCTAAATGGCGTCATGGGTAAACGACGCATTTTTGAATGGCGTCAGGCGTCCATGACGCGTTTTAACCACATAAATCCCCTGAATAAAGCTCTTGGAAATTCCGGATTTTCGTGTTGAATGGCGTCTGGGGATGTCGACGCCTTTTAAAAGGCGACTGCCGGTGTCGACGCCTTTTAAGGCCAGAATATGAAGACTGATTTATATAAACCTGTACATGGAGCTTGAATGGCGTCGACCTCGGTCGACGCGATTCAAGACAGAATCTCACTAATGCATGCCAGTAAAATGTGTTCATACTGCTAGTTAGATGATTAGCACATGTTTTAGTTCACCCGATAGAGATGGATTCCTCATGATCGGATGGTTCTATGTGTGTTATGCGATCGCGGACTTTTCACGTGACCGGATCGCACTGTGTTGGGTTTTCAGTTACTGTGGACCTGGAGTGACATTGTAGCACTTTATCACCCTGTGCTGGTGGGGGCGTGAGCACAGCGCCGGTGGGGGCGTGGGCGGGGTGACGCCTAGTGAGAGAGGGTCACCTGGTGAACCCCGGGGTAAGCTAGTACCGGTGTCGGAGTGGTACATTCGGAGAGTCACTCATGCTGGGGGAAGGGGTAGTCACCTGAGCCAGTTGGGCCGGAGTAGCGAGCGTGCTATCCGAGGGGCTACTTCTTGGTCTCAGCGGGTCGAGGTTTTCCCCACCGTTGTTTGCACGGTCGGCGAGTTCTATCGAGATGATGGTTGTAGATTTTCTAACGGCTGGTTTAGAATGTGCATGATTATTATAACTGCGATTGCATGTATTCTCACGTAGAGAATTAGGAATTGTACTTGCCACTACACTTGTTACTTCACCGTTAGCTGTACTTTACACTTGTGGGTGTGTGCGTGGGCAGTGGGGATCGAAGGATCCCTACTGAGTCTTGTTCTTGAGACTCACCCCTGCGGTTTTCAGGTGAGGACTCCCAGCAGACTTAGAGCGGCGTGTGCGGCCGTGTGTTGTGCTTCTTCGACAGTTGTTCCGGGGTATACCCCGATGTAGTTGTCATTTATTTTCTGGCCTGTATGTTTAATTATTTCCTTTCAGCTGGAGTATGTAATTATTTGCTGTAATCGAGTCGCATTGTAATAATTTTAATTTCCTGCACTTTCAATTCAATGCGATGTGAATGTTTAGCTTAGTTTATTATTTATTTCCCAGACTTACTAGATCCTGGTTTGGTCCCAAATTAATGATTCGGTACCCATTTAGTAATCGGATCCCGGATTATAGGGTGGCGGGTCGTTACAGTTGGTATCAGAGCATACGGTCTGGCAAATAAATAAATAACTAGGTTAAATGTTGTAAATTCGGCAAATAAATACATTATCCCGTGCAGGCACGTCGGTAGCATAGGTTTTAGGATTCTAATTAGAACTTTTTGATTTTGTAATTGTAGGCGAGTAGATGGCTCCCAGGAAGAGGATGCCAGTTATTCGAGAGAGGGGAGATGCCCCTAGTGGGACCGAGGCAGGGAGGCCGAGTGTTGAGCAGTTTATGGAAGCCATGATGGATACTATGGCTAGATATCAGACACGAGATCCTAGCGAGGGTTCTAGTACTCGGGGAGGGACCACAGCTACACTGGAGAGGTTCTTGAAGCTGAGGCCACCTCACTTCACCGGTCGTCCCGACCCTGACGAGGCCATTCATTGGCTTAGAGAGATTGAGAAGACTTTTGATACCATGGACTGTGCGGCAGTAGAGAGGACCCCGCTGGCTACCTTCATGCTGAAGGATAGCGCCTATGACTGGTGGACCACACTGAAGAGTTTGTCTTATGCGGACAGGAGTCTTAGGGAGATATCTTGGGAGACCTTTGTCAAGGAGTTCAACGCTCAGTATTTCCCTAGACACGTTCAGAGGGCCAAGGAGAGGGAGTTCATGGATCTGACACAGGGGAGTATGACGGTGCTTGAGTACGAGGCGAAGTTTGTTTCGCTGGGACGGTTCGTGCCTTTCATATCTCAGGACGAGGAACGTCGCGCGGAGAGGTTTGTGGATGGGCTTAGGCTCAGTTTGAGGAACTTCGTGGCGTCCCATTGTTGTACAGACTTGGCGTCAGCAGTTAGGCGTACAGCAGCTGTAGAGGCTCAGCAGATCCAGTCGGCCCGGGAGAGAGGGCAGACTGTCCAGGGGCCATCTCGGGGCAGGGGTAAAGCAGCGGCACCGGCTCCTTCAGTCGGATCGGGATCGTCTTCTCTCGGCTCCCGATTCAGGAGATTCTTCAGGGGTGGTGGCAGCAGTAGCGGCAGCAGCCGGCCCAGACAGGGGCAGCAGAGTCAGACAGTGTCCAGTGCACAGCAGGAGCCAGCTCAGAGGCTTCCGGCAGTTTGTCAGCAGTGTGGTGGTGCCCATGGCGGGACTCAGTGTCCCACTCTTCCCAGGAGATGTTTCGCTTGCGGCCAGCAGGGCCACTTGGCGAGGCAGTGCCCGCAGGGGTATGGTCAGGGACATGGTTCAGGTGACCAGAAGAAGCCGAGGACCCAGGGGAGAGTTCTAGCTATCACCAGGAGGGAGGCTCGCGCGTCCAACTTGGTGGAAGGTACACTCTCTGTCCTTGGGAACTCTGCGCACGTATTGATTGATTCGAGTGCTTCGCATTCTTTTATTTCTGAGCAGTTCTTAGATATGCTTTCTGCGCCCGTTGTTGAATTATCTGATGGTCTGATGGTGGAAGTTCCTTCTGGAGACTATATGATATCCTATAATTGTCTGAGGAGTGTTCCCTTGACCATTGAGGGTCATGTGCTACCTGCCCAGTTGGTCGTACTTGCTATTCGTGACTTTGATATCATCCTGGGTATGGATTGGTTGGAAGCCTATTATGCGGAGGTAGACTGCCACAGGAAGAGGGTGCGCTTCTCTATTCCGGACATCCCGACCTTCTTCTTCCAAGGTATTAGGCTTTCTTCTCGAGGCATCCTTATTTCTGCCTTTCAGGCACGGAGGTTGCTTGCTGGTGGCTGTGAGGCTTTTCTTGCCTCTGTCGTTGTTTCTGATGTCCGTGCTAGTCCCAGTCCTTGGGAGGTGCCTGTTGTCTGTGATTTCGTAGATGTGTTTCCAGAAGAGCTGCCTGGCCTTCCTCCACAGCGTGAGGTTGATTTCACCATCGAGCTTGCACCAGGTACGGCGCCCTTGTCTAAGGCCCCGTATCGGATGGCGCCAGCCGAACTCGCTGAGTTGAAGGCGCAGTTGCAGGAATTGCTGGACAAGGGTTTTATTCGTCCCAGTACATCTCCATGGGGTGCTCCAGTTCTGTTTGTCAGGAAGAAGGATGGTTCTTTGAGGTTGTGCATCGATTATAGGCAGCTGAACCAGGTGACAATAAAGAATAAGTACCCACTTCCTAGGATCGATGACTTGATGGATCAGCTGCAGACCGCGAGGGTGTTTTCCAAGATCGATCTAAGATCTGGATACTATCAGATGAGAATCAGAGATGTGGATGTTAGTAAGACGGCATTCAGGACTCGGTATGGGCACTATGAGTTTCTGGTTATGCCCTTTGGCTTAACCAATGCTCCGGCGGCTTTTATGGATCTGATGAACCGAGTCTTCAGGACCTACCTGGACCAGTTTGTGGTTGTGTTTGTTGATGACATTCTGATCTATTCTTCTTCTGAGGAAGAGCACGCTGCTCATCTTCGGGCAGTGTTGCAGGTCCTGAGGGAGCACCAACTTTATGCCAAGTTCAGCAAATGTGAATTTTGGCTGAACGAGGTGCACTTTCTTGGGCACGTTATTTCTGGTGAAGGTATCGCAGTAGACCCAGCGAAGATAGAGGCAGTGATGGACTGGAACAGGCCGACTTCAGTGACCGAGATCAGGAGCTTTCTGGGGCTTGCCGGATATTACAGACGGTTTGTTCATGGATTTTCTTCGATAGCGGCCCCCTTGTCGAGGCTGACTCGAAAGGGAGTTCGTTTCGTGTGGACTGAGGATTGTGAGCAGAGTTTTATTGAGCTAAAAACTCGTCTCACGTCAGCCCCAGTGCTGGTGCTTCCATCTGGGTCAAGTGGATTTGTGGTTTACTCGGATGCGTCCCGTCGAGGATTGGGAGCAGTCCTTATGCAGCATGGCAGGGTAGTTGCTTATGCTTCTCGGCAGCTGAAGAGGCATGAAGAAAACTATCCTACTCATGATTTGGAGCTTGCAGCTGTGGTGTTTGCATTGAAGATCTGGAGGCATTACTTGTATGGAGAGAAATTTCAGGTTTTTACAGATCACAAGAGCCTGAAATATGTGTTCACTCAGAGAGACCTGAACCTGAGGCAGCGAAGGTGGATGGAGTTTATTAAAGATTATGACTTTGACCTTTCCTATCATCCGGGCAAGGCGAATGTGGTGGCAGACGCTTTGAGTCGGAAGACGGTCATGTCATACCTTATGGTTCGGGAGTGGAAATTATTTGAGCAGGTGGTGGAATCCTCCTTTAGGGTTCCACGTAAAGAAGATAGAGCAGTACTTGTCAGCTTGACTGTGAGACCGGCTGTGTACCATGCTGTGATCGAGGCTCAGAGGGCAGATGCAGAGTTACCCCAGATTCTCTAGAGGTCGGAGGTTGAGTTGTGGGATGATGGTACTGTCAGATTCAGAGGGAGCCTCTATGTTCCGACTGAGGAAGATGTGCGCAGATGTGTTCTTGATGAGGCGCACCGATCGAGGTATGCAGTACATCCCGGGACAACAAAGATGTATCACTGTTTGAGGAGGCACTTCTGGTGGCCCGGTATGAAGAGAGATGTGGCTGAGTACGTGTCTAGATGTATGACATGTCAGCAGGTTAAAGCCGAGCATCAGAGACCTGGAGGGTTGCTGCAACCCTTGCCGATTCCTGAGTGGAAATGGGAACATGTGACGATGGACTTTGTGATCGGATTGCCCGCATCCCCTAGCAGAAGAGACGCTATCTGGGTCATCGTTGATCGGCTGACCAAGTCGGCACACTTCCTAGCCATTAGGAAGGACTGGTCGGTCGGCAAACTGGCAAAGTTGTTTGTAGACCGGATCATCTCTCTGCACGGGGTCCCTTTGTCCATTGTATCAGATCGAGATCCGAGGTTTACTTCCAGATTATGGAAGAGCTTTCAGCAAGCGTTAGGGACTCAGTTGGCTTTCAGCTCGGCCTATCATCCCGAGACTGACGGGCAGTCGGAGAGGACTATTCAGACCTTGGAGGATATGCTCAGGGCGTGTTGCCTAGATTGGGGAGGTTCGTGGGAACAGCATTTGTCCACTGTGGAATTTGCCTACAACAACAGCTACCATTCTAGCATCGGCATGGCGCCTTATGAGGCTTTGTATGGGCGGCCGTGTCGATCACCGGTGTGTTGGTCTGAGATCGGTGAGAAGCAGATTGTAGGACCTGAGTTGGTTCAGCAGTGTGCTGAGGTCGCCAGGACAGTTCAGCAGAGGTTGACCGCAGCCCAGACTAGACAGAAGAGTTATGCCGACATCCGACGGAGACCACTTGAGTTTGAGGTTGGGGACCACGTGTTTCTCCGAGTCTCACCCTCCAAGGGTGTGATGAGATTCGGGAAGCGAGGCAAGCTGAGTCCGCGTTATATTGGACCTTTTCCCATTCTTGCTCGAATCGGGGAAACCGCGTATCAGTTGGCCTTGCCGCCCAATCTGGCAGGAGTGCACGATGTGTTCCATGTGTCCTTGTTGAGGAAGCATGTTCAGGATCCGTCCCATGTGTTGGACTTTTCAGAGTTGGAGGTCGCTGAGGACCTGTCATTTCCAGAGTACCCGGTTCGTATTAAGGATCGCAGAGAGCAGGTCTTGCGGAACAAGATTGTACCGCTGATCAAAGTGATTTGGCAGTACCGCTCCGGAGGTGAGGCAACCTGGGAACGAGAGGACGAGATGCGGGAGCAGTTCCCTTACCTCTTCTCGTGAGTTTTATTGTAAACTTGTATCCTTGTTTTGACCTTGTTGAATTCTAGCAGTCAATTTCGAGGACGAAATTTCTTTAAGGGGGGGAGAATGTAAGGATCGAGACTTTCGGATCCGGTTTTCGGGTCAGACCCTGTTGTTCTAACCCTTGTGGGGGGCGGAGGTTCTGGGTTGAATCGCGTCAGGACTTGGCGACGCGTTTTAAACGGCGTCCACCTTGGCAGACGCATTTCAGGTGCTGCCACGTGGGTGCCGCGGGGGTTGGCCTTGGGCCGCGTGGGTACGGCCCTGTCAGGTCGTCTGAACGGCGTCTGCGAAGGTCGACGCCATTCAGACTGCGACTCTGGGTGTGTCAGAGTACGGCCCTGACAAGGTGTCTGAATGGCGTCTGTGTAGGACGACGCGTTTCAGAATCTTGTCAGAGCGGCCGTCTTGTCACCTGATAGGCGTCTGTAGATGTCGACGCGTTTTAGCCAGTTCCTGGTTACCCCCGCGAGCCCTCCTTCTTTCCCTCATTTTCTCCTACTCTCCTTCTCTTCTCCTCCTCCGGCGACCGGCGGCGACCACCTCCTCCTCCCTCTTTTCCTCCCACCATTTCGCCTCTCCCTCCACTCCATCCTCTACCTAACTCATACCACTACGACCTCCACTTCCACTGCGGCGTTCTACTCTCCGGACGGCGGCCGACGTCACGGTGGAGCAAGGACGACCACGGTGGTACCGGCGGCGGCGTGGGGCGAGAAGGGTGAACGGCGTGGAGCTTGGTGGAGTTCGAGTGTCCGGTAGGGTGACGTTCCCCGTAGCATTGTGTTTAAATCATGTTTTCCTCGATATGCATGTGGTAGATCTTCGGTTTTGGGGGTTAGAACGAGCATGTTTAGGTTCTCTATGGGGGTGTTTGCCTATGAATTGTCTTGCTCTTCGTTTCCCCTCCAGTTTGAATGATTTTTGGGGGTATTTGGGGTTGGTTAGGGAGCCCTCGGGTTTAGGGCGTTCCTGGTTCCTGGGGCTGAAAGACGTCGTGCATGGACGACGCCTTTTTGAAGGGCGTCGGGCCATCACGACGCCTTTTAGACAGGAATCGACTGACAGGGAGACTGCCAGGTCGGGGAATCTGTGGCTAAATGGCGTCATGGGTAAACGACGCATTTTTGAATGGCGTCAGGCGTCCATGACGCGTTTTAACCACAGAAATCCCCTGAATAAAGCTCTTGGAAATTCCGGATTTTCGTGTTGAATGGCGTCTGGGGATGTCGACGCCTTTTAAAAGGCGACTGCCGGTGTCGACGCCTTTTAAGGCCAGAATCTGAAGACTGATTTATATAAACCTGTACATGGAGCTTGAATGGCGTCGACCTCGGTCGACGCGATTCAAGACAGAATCTCACTAATGCATGCCAGTAAAACGTGTTCACACTGCTAGTTAGATGATTAGCACATGTTTTAGTTCACCCGATAGAGATGGATTCCTCATGATCGGATGGTTCTATGTGTGTTATGCGATCGCGGACTTTTCACGTGACCGGATCGCACTGTGTTGGGTTTTCAGTTACTGTGGACCTGGAGTGACATTGTAGCACTTTATCACCCTGTGCTGGTGGGGGCGTGAGCACAGCGCCGGTGGGGGCGTGGGCGGGGTGACGCCTAGTGAGAGAGGGTCACCTGGTGAACCCCGGGGTCAGCTAGTACCGGTGTCGGAGTGGTACATTCGGAGAGTCACTCATGCTGGGGGAAGGGGTAGTCACCTGAGCCAGTTGGGCCGGAGTAGCAAGCGTGCTATCCGAGGGGCTACTTCTTGGTCTCAGCGGGTCGAGGTTTTCCCCACCGTTGTTTGCACGGTCGGCGAGTTCTATCGAGATGATGGTTGTAGATTTTCTAACGGCTGGTTTAGAATGTGTATGATTATTATAACTGCGATTGCATGTATTCTCACGTAGAGAATTAGGAATTGTACTTGCCACTACACTTGTTACTTCACCGTTAGCTGTACTTTACACTTGTGGGTGTGTGCGTGGGCAGTGGGGATCGAAGGATCCCTACTGAGTCTTGTTCTTGAGACTCACCCCTGTGGTTTTCAAGTGAGGACTCCCAGCAGACTTAGAGCGGCGTGTGCGGCCGTGTGTTGTGCTTCTTCGACAGTTGTTCCGGGGTATGCCCCGATGTAGTTGTCATTTATTTTCTGGCCTGTATGTTTAATTATTTCCTTTCAGCTGGAGTATGTAATTATTTGCTGTAATCGAGTCGCATTGTAATAATTTTAATTTCCTGCACTTTCAATTCAATGCAATGTGAATGTTTAGCTTAGTTTATTATTTATTTCCCAGACTTACTAGATCTTGGTTTGGTCCCAAATTAATGATTCGGTACCCATTTAGTAATCGGATCCCCGATTATAGGGTGGCGGGTCGTTACATCTGCCCTCTCTCGAACAACTGGCACCCTCTTCCTAGGAGCCATCTAATCGCCTACAAACACAAAATCGAAAAGTTCTAGTTAGAAACCCAAAACCTATGCTACCGTCGTGCCTGTACGGGATAATATAATTATTTGCCGGACTCATGACATTTAACCTAGTTATTCATTTATTTGCCAGACCGAATGCTCTGATACCAACTGTAACGACCCGCCACCCTATAATCGGGGATCCGATTACTAAATGGGTACCGAATCATTAACTTGTGACCAAACCAGGATCCGAGTCAGTCTGGGAAATAAATAATCAACTAAGCTAAACATTCACATCGCATTGAATTGAAGGGAAAAAGTAGAAATTAAAAGTTATTACAATGTGACTCGATACAGCAAATAATTACATACTCCAACAGAAAAGAAATGATTATACATACAGGCCAGAAATAAAGATAACAACTACATCGGGGCATACCCCGGAACAACAGTCGACGACGCTCAGCACTCAGCCGCAAAACCCTCGCTAGGTCTGCCTGGAGTCCTCACCTGAAAACCGCAGGGGTGAGTCTCAACGAAAAGACTCAGTAGGGATCCTTCGATCCCCACTGCCCACACACACACACACAAGTGAAAAGTACAGCAGGGATATAATAACCATGAAGAGACAATGATTTCCATGCCTACATCTCAATATGAATCACATGCATTCCAAGTATAGCTAACATGCATAATTCTAATCTATCAGGAAACTCGTAATTCGGCGTATCCTTAAAACACGTCAACTTCACAACGAGAGTGGGAAACATAACGACCCGCTGAGACCAAACAGTAACCCCTCGGATAGCACACGGGCCACCTCGGCGGTCACTCCTTCCCTCAGCAAACACCGGCCCGCTGAGACCAAACAGTAACCCCTCGGATAGCACGCTGGCTACTCCGGCCCAACTGGCTCAGGTGGTTACTCCTTCTCCCAGCACGAGTGACACTCCAAAGGTACCTCTCCGACACCGGTACAAGCTAGCTAACCCCGGGGTTCACCAGGTGACCCTCTCTCACTAGGCGTCACCCCGCCACTGCTCCCGTCAGCGCTGTGTCCCTCCGCACCGACACAGGGTGTAGAACGCTACAACTGTCACTCTAGGTCCACCGAAACATAAAACACGGCACGGTGCGATCCGGTCACGGAGGAAGTCCACGGTCGCACGACACACAACGCAGTGCCATCCGGTCACGAAGAGTTCATCACATCGAGTATACTAGCTGTATGCATTAACCGACTATCTAGCAGTGTAAACACATTTTACTAGTATGGATTAGTGTAGTTCTGGCTTGAATCGCGTCGCCCGAGGCCGACGCCATTCAAGCACCCTAAACTGGTTCATGAAAATACCGGCCTCAGAATCTGGCCTAAAAGGCGTCGACACCAGTGGTCGCCTTTTAAAAGGCATCAACATCCTCAGACGCCGTTCACGCTGAAAAACCAGGAATTCCAGAAGACAATAATCGAAGGATTTCTGCCTTAAAAGGCGTCATGGTGTCTCGACGCTATTCCAAAACGCGTCGCCCACCCATTACGTCTTTTAGTCCCAGAATCCTCGAACTGAGTCCCTTAATCGGGGTGATTTCCTGCCTAAATGGCGTTATGATGGTCCGACGTCCTTCTGAAAGGCGTCGTCCATCCATGACGTCATTTAGCGCCAGAGTCCCTGACTCCTGAAACCTCGAACTGGGGGACTTCTGTCCTAAAAGGCGTCATACTGGCCTGACGTCCTTCTGAAAGGCGTCGACCAGGCACGACGCCGTTTAGCGCCAGAAACCTGGTTCCCTGGTTCGATCCGAGGGTTCCTCCCTTAACCCCAAATACCCCGAAAAAGCCCCAAAAACAGAGGGGAAAGAGGGCAACCAAAGTATCAAGAATTCACATCCACAGAAACTCCCAATCCCATCAAGGAAAAACCCCCTAACATGCTCATTCTACCCCAAAACCATCGATCCATAGCATGCTTTAAACGGGGAAAAACATGATTTAGAACACAACACTGTGGGAACCGTCACCCTACCGGTTCTTGAACTCCTCCAAGCTCCATGCCTCTGACCCGCCGCACCGCAGACCGCCGCCGGTACCCTCGAGGACGCCGCCACTCCGCCGGGACGTCGGCCGCCGTCCGGAGAATGGAACACCGCGAAGGAAGTGGTGGTGGTAGAGGTGAGAGGTAGGGAAGTGTTGGAGTGGAGGAAAGGACGAAGTAGTGGGAGGAAATGAGGGAGGAGGAAGGATCGATGCCGGAGTCGCCGGAAGGAAGGAGAGAAAGAGAGAAGGAGGAGCAAATGAGAGAAAGAAGGAGGGCTCGCGGGGTTAACCAGAGACTGGCTGAAACGCGTCGAGATGTACGGATGCCTATCAGTCGATGTGACGGCTGCTCTGACAACACTCTGCAACGCTCTGACAGAGGTCTGAAACGCGTCTTCCATGAAAGACACCATTCAGTCGACAAGACTGGCGCCGTACTCTGACAACCCAGAGTCGCCGTCTGAAAGGCGTCGTGCCTCACAGACGCCGTTCAGGCGACATGTCAGGGCCGTACTCTCGCGACCCAAAGCCAGCCCACGTGGCACAGGCTAAAACGCGTCAGCATAGCTGGACGCCGTTTAAACCGCGTCGAGCCCGCGATACGCGAATCAATGCCCGAAAACCGGATCCGAAAGCCTCAGTCCTTACAGTTAGTCTTAGTTGGCCTACAAGCCAATCTGACTATGTAAATCTCATTCATTTATTAATAAAATGGCATAATATTCATTATGTATAATTCGCTTTAATTATCGTCTCATAATGAAGTTCGTGAATATGTGCGATAATGATCAAATTATGATGAGATCATACTAATGAGACTGATCACTTAAACACACATATTCTTAATAGTTCCTAGTCGGAGGATATCCGAGAAGGACATCGGATATCCTCACTGCGACTGACATCGGACATCGGAGATCCCAATTCTGGCACTAAGCAGAAATCTTTCATCCTCACTGCGACACAATATTTCACCAAGTGGGCAGAAGCTGAAGCTTACACAGAAGTCAAAGCGTCAACAGTTTGCAAGTTTATTATGAAAAATATCATCACAAGGTTTGGGATTCCAAGCGCCATCGTAACCGTTAATGGAACACAGTTTATATCACAAGAGCTGAAAGACCTCTGCAACAAGTATAAAATTGCATTGCATCATTCGTCTTCATATTATCCGCAAGGCAATGGCCAAGAAGAGGCAACTAACAAGACCTTAATAAAAATAATCAAGAAAACGTGAAAATCTAACCGATACACAAACTAGCCGGAGAAATTGATCGAGGTTCTATGGGCATACCGAACTTCAATCCGTACACCCACTAGGTAGACTCCATATTCTTTAACCTTTGGAATGGCGGCGGTAGTTCCAAACAAAGTCCTCATCCCGGCATTAAGAGTACGATTGACTAAGGAGTTTTCCATTAACGAGCATCACTCTACACTCCTCGCTCAATTGAAACTTTTAGGCAAGAAAAGATGGTCGGCTGCTAATCACTCACGACTATATCAAAATAGATTAGCACGTTTTTATCAAAAGAAGGTCATTGAACGTAAGTTTATAGTCGGTGAAATGGTTGTAAAAAGAATTTTCATAAAACCTGGTGGTCCACGTTCTAAACTCCAACCCAATTGAGAAAGACCCTATGTTGTAAAAGATGTTTTTCCGAGTAATGCCTACAAGCTAGTTAATGCAGAAGGTCAAGAGCTATCTCATCCGTAGAATGGTTTATATCTTAAGAAATATTACCTTTAGTTTAAGATTGTGTCGATCAGCATGGTGCTATGACCAGTTGAGTCAAAAAATTTGAAATCTTAAATTCCCTCTATAGTCTTTAATAATCTAATTTAAGTGCATTATTATACACACAAACACGCTTGGTTCGTAAGTAACAAGAGATGTGAAGTTCGAAGAACGCCGAAAGCTTGACTAAAAGTGTAAAATACAACTCATTCTTCTTTAAACAAAACATCTGTTTTTACCCTCGGCCCACGATGTCGGAACGAGGCTTAGAATAGACTACCGAAAATACCCGCCATCTTAGTAGGAGGCCGTCATAAAAAAAGGAGAGAAAATAAAAGATCCGCCCCACAAAAGCAAAAGTACAAGGCAAAGAGCCAACAAAATCAAAAGGCCATTACAATATAAATGTTACACCAAAAAGCCACAAAATCAAATGAAAGGGAGCGCAAGGTCGAAAAATACCCCAACAGATAATAGGGTATAGGAGGGACGTCTTTTTGGGTCTCTGGAACCCTGTCGCGAGCGTTCTAGACCAATTCTTCCATTCTCTCTAAAGAGGTATGCTCCAAGTTTGAGGAACGGCCTAGGTTGACTAAGAGTTGAACCATCGAATGGGATCACGAACACAAGCGCAATTCAAGCACAATGAGTCTAGGTTAGGTTATTAAAGAATGATTAGGGAATTGAGACGACGAATGAGTAAACTCTTTTGATCCATGTACCATGCTGGTCTTTAGGAATAAATGAATATTTGAAAACCACAAAAAAAAAAAAAAAAAATTCAAAATCACAAAAAAAATTGAAACCACAAAAAAAAAAATTGAATATTTCAAAATTCCACAAGAAATTGAATATTTCAAAACCACAAAAAAAAATTGAATATGGCAAAACCACAAAAGTTCGATATTTCGAAAGTTGCAATTGCAAAACAAAAAATATTTCAGTTAGCGTTTGTTTGCTGAATCATGTGTTGCATGTTTTAATTTTCAGTGAGCATTTGCATGCTTGTATGTTGCATTTTTAATTATTGTCTTTAATCATCTTTATTTGCCTTCATTAAAAAAAGGCTTAGCCCCTTGACCCTTCTACCAAGGATGGGATCAAGTAGACGGTTACTTAGTCGGGCAAGGGGGTAAGCCAAAACAGACACTTAACTTGTTTGTTCAAGTCATGTATAGGACGCATATATGCAAGAAGATTCAAAGTCAAAGAGACAGTGGAAACACGAAAAGAGTTTCATCCATATATCGAAAGTTCCATGTACAGGTGTGAAAAGATGAAAAGTCCGTCATCAGGACTCAAAAAGAAAAATACATCATCAACATCAACAGCCTCTCAGGGCTGAGTCTCCCCAGCTCCCTCGTCATATTGGCTCTGGGCCTCATCCTGGGCATCTCGTGCTGGCGCTCTAGACGGCGGCGGTGGTGATCCCATGGTGCTCGGCTCCGCTCTAGCAGAAGACACGGCAATGCTCGTGGTAAAAGCACTCCCATGTCCAACCTCGCGGGCCAGCTGCCGAGCACGCTGGTACCTCTCTTCTATGCTCCTACACTCATGCTCAGCTACAGATAGATGGCCCTATAGACTCTGGATCTTGGCCATGTACCGCACCTGTTGCCGGTCCCGCTCCTCGATAGCACACTCCAAACGAGTTTGAAGGCGTGACACCTCCCGAGAATGATCAGCAGCCGAGAGAAGCGCCAGATGCTCCTCTAGTTCCGAGACTCGAGCCGCGGTGATTCGAGCCTGCTCCAACTGCTGCTCAAGCTGGGAGATCCTGGTAGCCATGCCTGAGTTTGACCAAGCTCAGCCTCAGCTCGCTGAAGGGCTTCCTGAAGCTCAGCAACCTAAGGGAAGATGTTGTCAGTCAAGCTAGCCAAGGATTAAGATCAAATTCAAGAACATAGGTCAAGGTTGAAGACATACTCTTGCGGCACAGTCCTCTTCTGCTAGAGTAGCTCGGTGGATGGCTTGGGCCACCTGGCCACGGAGATCGGTGAAGATGACGTCATGGGAGGCGCTCGATGAAGAAGCCCCAGTTGCGTACGGAGAAGGCTGGGCCGCATGTGTGTAAGCGGCACACTATATCAACAAGAATACCGTCAGTGGCTAAGCGTCAAAACATGTAATTAATAAAAGAATTCATTCATGTCATAATTTGTTCATACCAGATCGTGGAGCTCCTTTTGAACCTGCTTGAGCTGGACATCCGCGTCCTGGAGGCGAGCACAGAGGGTGACGATGGTAGCGTCGCGTGCATCCTGCCTTTTCACACATACATGTCATTCACACATTCACAAATTTAAACGAAGATAATAATAAAATATAAGAAGCATGAAAGCATACCTACATTGAGAGGGCGTAGCTGTCGGAGCTAGGCGGCGTAGTGCACACGATACTGTTGGACGTAACCCTCGCTACTCTCTGCACGTGACTCTACTGGGACATCGCCCCGATGCCAGTCATCGAATTGGACGCAGAATTTGGCATGCCAGTTCGTACACGCCTGCTTCCCCCTCATCAACCGCCCGATCCCCTCCGGGATCTCCTCCTGGACCCACTCCTAGTGAAGGCCCAGGGTCCTCATGGCTAGCCGCAAGTGGAGGAGTTCGATTTCATTCAGGCAGTGGATCCACACTTGCCTGCCAAACCTTGCTTGTCCAGTCGTCACCCACGGCTGCCCTGCCTCTCCCATGCCTAGATATGGATGCCAGATCACCTGCATACATTTAAGCTAGTTGCATTCATAATCAATAAATTGCATTTAACTAAAATAAATATGATCGCATTAAATAAATAACTCACCAGAAGCTCCGGATAGTCGAAGAACTGACGGCAGAGAGCCGTCAGTTGATGGTGTTGTGGAGTTGTGTCCACAACTAGCCACCACCTGTGCACCATGGGTACAACATCTGTCTGAATGGCCTTAGCTCGGCCCAGAGGTAAATAGAAATAATTCCAAATCTGCACAGGCAAACATATAGGTCAAAAATCATTGCATGCATTAAATCATTTCATTTGCATTAGTGAAATAATTTAAATAACTTATACCTGGAGAAACGCCGTGAAGCCGCTGATAGTGGTCTCGCGGTCTGGTGTAACTGCGGATAAGTCAGCAAAAAGGTGGGCCAAGAGGGCCGCATCCCAAACATACTCGTGAATCCTATCTAAGTCCTCTAACAAACTAAGAAATCTACAATGGATTTGATCACCCTTCGTCCCGAAGAGCAACCGACCGAACAAGAAAACTAAAAAAATCCAAAGCTGCCGGTCTACCAACTCTCTCTGGCTCTCATCCCAACAATAAGAGCCGGCAGCTGACCTAGCTAATCTATCTATGAACCCCTCCCTAGACTCACCCTGATCCTACCTAGGGTCCTCTAATCCCAAGACGTCCTCCACCTCTATACGTTGGAGGGTCCTAGACTCTCTGCCCGGTGGCCCTGACACGTCTAAGCCTAGGAGACGTCCTGCCATCCCACGGTAATCAGGATAAGTAATCCCGCTCATCGCCCGGCCCTCCACATGAAGGCCAGTGATCCTAGCCACATCCTCGAGACTGGGGACCATATGTACTCAGGGCATCAGGAATGCCATGCATTTCGGATTCCACTTCTCCCTCAGAACCTAAAGGAGGACCAGGTCCTACCAGAATGGCCCTATGTCTAACAGCTCTCCGAACCCCATCTCTCTAAGCCGGGCCTTCTAGAAGTCCGAGAGCCCGCTATAAGCCACTATCACTAGATCCCATGAGATGCGAGTCCTCATTGTTCCCTGCCAAATTGTCAAGAAAATGTTAGAAAAATCATTATGTAGGCAATTAAAATCAATTTTTAAAATTAATTTTGGAATAGGAACCCTGCCTTAATGGCGTCGGCCATGGTCGACGCCATTTGAACGGCGTCACCTGGTTCTGACGCCATTCAACTACGGCCCGCAGACCCGTGGCATTCCCCCGTTTGATTCCCCGTTCCCCAAGTGCTATAAATAGGGGAATTTCGAGACTTACCATTGAAGGACCCGCGTCCTTAGCAGGTGCCACCACTAGTGCCGGCGCTGGGGGAGCTTCTTCGGCTTCCATGAAAGTCGCCGCCTCCGCGAGGACTTGGGCCGCCACGTCCATAACCTCGGCCAGGATTCCTTCCTCCTCGTCTACTTCTATCGCCGAGATTGCCACGACCCGTTGGCGCTTCCCACTTGGCCCACCACACTCCATATTGGACTGGAGAGAGTAAAGGAGAACCGAGGAATGAGTGGGAGCTAGTGAGAGTAGAGCTTGAGGGTAAGAGAGAGAAAAAGAAGGAGAGAGGGTGTGGCCGGTGACAGAGAGAGATCACCGGAGAAAAGAGAGATCACTGGAGGATGCCTACAGTCGTCGGAGAGGAAGAAGAAGGGAGGAGAGAGAACGAGCAAGAGGGAATGAAGAAGAAGGAAGGCTCGGGCTTAGGAACCCTGTTGAAAATGGTTAAATGGCGTCGACTCAGGGTGACGTGTTTCAATGGCGCACAAGTTGAGGCAGGCAGTTTGAATTTCGAAAATTGGAAAAAAAGGTCGCCCATGGTCGACGTGTTTTAGGATTTACCGCCTTTGGCAGTCAGAGCCGTACCATGGAGTCTGTAAAAATCAGAGGAAATATGGGGAAAGTCAGTGATCTGCGTCGCCCATAGTCGATGTTATTCAGGCAAATTTAATGTTCAAAAATCTCTAGAAAATAGAAGAGAGAAGTTATTGGCGTCGCCCATGGTCGACATTATTCAGACAATTTAATGTTCAGAAATCTCTGGAAAATAGGAGAGAGAAGCTATTAGCGTCGCTCATAGTCGACGTGATTCGGGCTCTTTTAAGGAATAGGTTTTGATTTTTTGGAAATTGAATTTGGTTGAAAAGCGTCTTCCTGAGTCAACGCTATTTGCATTAATGAGTCCGAAACTTGTTATTCTGAGGAAAATGAGTAGTTCTACTTAAGGAAAAATTCCAAAAAATTGCACAAATATTAAGAAAAGATCTTTATTGCAATAAAAGGAAGAATTTTTATTAAAAATTCAGGAATTACATCAAACTTTGGGTAGAGATTAATAGCTTTCAGGCCATATTTTTTGAAGTTCTTTTGCATAAACTTTCCACAATTCTCTATTCGCTTCATGAGGAGTTTTTACGCAATGGGTGAATCCGATGTTCCATAGAGTTGCTATGAGTTCTGTCGCCTCAAAGTCTTCGTCAATTCCCAAAGCCCACTTTTTTATTGGAGAAAGAGAAGATATTTTAGGGAATTTGTAGCGAGGCATACCAAGTTGAGGATGACATGGATGTGGGTTATAGAGAATGAACTCGGTCGGCCCGATCAGTCGGAGTTTTGTGCCAGCACCATGATGCACTCGAACCGCCTTTTCCATGAGAGCAAGTAGCATAGATTCGAATCCAGTTATGGACATAGTCTTGAAGTAAGCACACTAGTCAGCTCGAGTCTTGAGGTTGGACACTCAATTGGTCATATTGTCGTTGAACTTCACAATGTTGGCAATATGGAAGATATGACTACGATGATACATCTGAGATATCTTGGGAACTTTTTCCTCATTATAGTTGAATTTAAAGTGGAATTCCACCTACAGAGCTAAGAAAAGCATGCTGCCATAAGGAGGTTGATCGTAGAAGCTGCAAAGAGCCCACTGTAGAGATAGGCTAAAACTGTTGTGCTAATCTGCATTCCTTCAAAAATCCTACTGATTGCGTTGATCTGATCATCTTCCAAAATATTATCTTGGGCAGGGAATAGTAGAGCTCCAACTAAACATATGGTGAACACCTTCATCACAATCTCTGTATCTTCTTCCTTGAAATTTTCTATCCTTCTCAAGGTCTATGCAACCAACTTTGCAAGATTGATTCCTTTTTGAGTAAGACAACCTTGAATTTCTTTTGGATTCTTCCTAATCTTATTCAATAATTGATGACGATTGATCTTTTCCCTCATGAACATCATCTCAGTCAAATCAGGTTCATCATTGTTGACCTTAAGCTTAGGAAGACCCAATAACAGTTCAACTTCTTCTAAAAAGATAGTGGCTTCAAACATAGAGAAGAGAAAGGTATAAGTTTGAGGATGCCATAGTTCGATTAAAGCGCCTATTGAAGCCCAATCCATGCATGCGCTCTTGTAATGTTTGGCATGAATAACCAACCCTTGAATATGTCACTTGGATATATAAGATTGCATGGAAAGGTTGATCTTGTTCACAAGCTTTTGGATCCATGGAAGTGAAGAGAATCTTCTTGGACTGGGAAAGAAAGGATATCCCTTGAAAAGAAAATAGAGGAGCTAATGTCCACATCGGATTGGAGTAAAAAGGCTTGGCGGCCCAATAAGGTTGAACCTGTAACGACCCCCTACCGGCCGGTTCGGTCATACCGACGTACTACGACCCGCAAAGACCCGTTAATAGCGGGAACAACCCGAACGTTTCTTATAGTTAAGGTTGAGCACTTTGCATGTAAATAAACAAAACACTTCATATAGATGTCATACACAGTGCATACAGTACATCAAGTCTAGGAATACAACTTGTAAGTTACATAGGGACTGGACTTACAAAAACAACCTCTGCTCAACTAAACTAAGATCGTAGAGATTCCTCGTTTGTCCCAGAATGGTCCTTTCCTAAAAGGGGGTTAAATAGTGTGGGTGAGTTTACCGACTCAGCAAGCACATGACACCACTACATGGTTTATCATATATATAAACGTAAAAAGACAATATGATATTACTATATAATCATGGCATGATAGAATATAATATAATAAACTTCAGCTATCATAGGGATTATGACAATTCATAGCATGGTCAAAAGATCATGGTGTAGCATGGCATGACGTGAGTACAACATAAAGATCATGGCAAGGTTTGACTTGATCATGGCATAGCATTAGGGCATAGCATAAGTACAAGCATAATAAGGGCATGGCATAGAATCATGGCATGTCAACATAGCGTGGCATCATAGCATGGCATGTATCATAAAGATCATGGTATATTATGGCATGGTTGAAAGATCAACTATATGTAATATAGCATAGGCATAACATGAATCTTATCACTTGTTTAACAGACATGCATCCAAACCACAACATGACGAGGTTTAGTGTGCAGCCAGCGGTAAGGCAAATGCACACTGGCGCTTCCACTGCGCAGCAAGGGAACCCACTCGTCCCACTTGGACCGGGAGAACCGTAGCCAAGATTTTACCTGTTTGCCACGAGTTGCGTCTTTTAATTAATGCCCGTCTCACACGGATGCTTGTATGATTCGGACGCGTGAGCTCCTAAGGTGGCACTGTCCGTAACCAGGTAGACGAAGGATTCTAGTGGTGGCCCCCACAAGTTCAAGGGTGGCTCCACGTTATGGTGGCTCCACCTCTACGGGTAGCCCTTTCCATAGGTAGCCCTTTCTTCCTATCACAACTTGTGTGGCACATAGTTCCCAAGCTACCAGTTGATTAATCATCTCTACCAGTTGATTAATCATCTTAACATATACATGGGAGACTTATGGCATGGGATTTATGTAAGGACTGAGGTTTCGGATCTGGTTATCGGGTTGGTTTCGGTGTCGGATCTCTTGGTTTGGGCCTTTGTGGGGTTGCGACATGGGTTCTTTTTCACGTCGAGCAAGCGGCGTCGGGTTAGGGGACACTTTTTAGAATGTGCCACATGGGCTGGTTTTGGGCCGCGAGAGTACGGCCCCAGTCTTATCGTTTGAATGGTGTCTTGCATGGTCGACGCCATTCAGAGATCTGTCAGTGTACGACCCTATCATGTCGTCTGATTGACGTCGGTCTTGGACGACGCGTTTTAACAAGTTTCGGTTGACACTCCGAAGCCCTCTTTCCCTTCCCTCATTTCTCTCATTCTCTTCTCTCTCCTCCCTCTCTCCGATCCATCTGCTCCCCCTTCCCCTTCTCCATCCCTTCCTCTCCCCATTCCTCATCTTCCTCCACTCCATCAACCTCCTACCCCTCACCACTATCACCACCATCTCCTCCGCGGCGCATTTCTCTCCGGACGGCGGCCGACGTCCCGGTGGAGTGACGGCGCCCACAACGGTACCAACGACGGCTTGTGGCGTGGCAGTTCAGCGGCTTGGAGCTCGGAGGAGTTCAAGTAACTGGTAGGGTGATGATCCTCACAGTGTTTTGTTTAAAACCATGATATTCCCGCTTTGAAAGCATGCAATATGTGTGGATGCTTTTGGGGTAGAAAGCATGTTTTAAGGGGTTCCTTACGAAATAATTAGGTTTCTCCCCTACTTTCTCCATTTTTACCATTTTTGTGTGATTTGGGGGGGGAGAAATCCCACTTTGTGACTCAGGAGAGGCCGAAGGGGAACCTGTTTGCATATGCTAAATGGCGTTTGGGGACAGCGATGCCATTTTAAATGACGGCTACCACCCGAGACGCGATTTAGCCCAACTTGTTCCAAGGCCAGTTCAGGGGATTCTATCTCTGTATTGAATAGCGACTAGGGACAGCGACGCCATTTTAAATGACGGCTGCCAGGGGCGACGCGATTTAGGCCATCTTCTAAGGCCAGTTTCCGTGTGAACCAGTTTAGGGGTCTTTAATGACGTCGGCCACGGGCGACGCGATTCAAGACAGAACCTCATTAATTCATGAAATTAACATATGTTTATATTGTTAAAGAGTCTGGTTAAATGCATGCTTGAAAACGTTTTTCGAGGATGATGATTTCTACGTGATCGGATCACACTGTGTTGTGTTTTATGCGACCGCGGACCTAGAGTGACAGTTATTAGCGCTTAGGCAACCTGTGTCGGTGTGGGAGTGACACGGCGGCGGTGTGGAAGTGGTGTGGTGACGCCTAGAGAGAGGGTCACCTGGCGTACCCCGGGGTATATAGCTAGTACCGGTGTGGGAGTGGTACATGCGGAGTGTCACTCGTGCTGGGGGAAGCAGAACCACCTAGTGCTAGACAGGCCGGAGTAGCCAGTGCTATCCGAGTTGCTGTTTGGTCCCAGCGGGTCGGTGTTTTCCGCGTTCGGCCGCGTGGTTTGTGTGTTTAGCCGAGACGTTGGTTGTGTACTCCGTGGTGGAATGGTTTCAGAGTTGTGCATGTTGCATTTACGAACGCATATATTTTATATCGAAATTTGGGAGTTGTGTTTACTGCTTTATTTATTTAAATTACCTAGATTTGTGTTGTTGCACTTGTGGGTGCGTGAGTGGGTGGTGGGGATCGAAGGATCCCTACTGAGTCCATTTCGATGAGACTCACCCCTGCGGTTTTCAAGTGAGGGTTCCAGGCAGACGTAGCGTGAAGGGTTTCGTCTCGGGTTGCGTGATAGTAGCCACTGTTCTGGGGTATGCCCCAAAGTAGTTGTTATTTTCCTTTCAGGCCTGTATGCTTAATTATTTCTTTTCAGTTGGAATATGTAATTATTTGCTGAGTCGAGTCAAATTGTAATAATTTTTAATTCCTGCACTTCATTTACAATTCGATGTGATGTGAAATGTTTAGCTTAGTTTATCATTTATTTCTCAGACTTATTGAGATTCTGGTTTGGCTTCTAATTTAATGATTCGGTACCCATTTAGTAATCGGATTCTTGATTATAGGGTGGCGGATCGTTACAATTTAAGCATGGGTTAGAAGTCCATTTAGGCTCTTACATCATTCCGGCAGCATTTCGGCTTTATAGCATTTACTTAGATTTGTAGGAAAATACGTATTTAAAAATAGGCCATTTGCGAATAGGAAAATAACCATGGAGAAAGAATCATATGCTTGCCTTTAAACCAGAAGCTCTCTTGAACACAACAGGAACCTCCTCCACCTCCTACACGTGCGCAGAAACCCCGCGAACAGCTCCCGTTCTCGCTCTAAAAATCTCTCTCTCTCTCTCTCTCACCCTCTTGGACGTGGCTAAGAAGAAGGGGAAGGATGGGGGGAAAAGGGAAGGGCTACCCCCCTATTTATAGGGGTAGTCTTGGCCTAGGATGGGGACAAGTGTCCCTTTTAAGATCCCTTACCAATATCCTTTAACAGTATCCCTTAGCACTTTTTCGTTTAAGTCCTTATATCTTTCGTAATTGACTTTGTACCCTCATTGAGCACTTCTTCACCGAATTTAACTTTTTTTTGGTGATTTAAAGATACTTATAAAACCTTAAAAATTATACTTAAGACCCTTCTAAAAATCATCAATCACATCACTAACCTCAAACTTTTCATAATTGCGTTTATAATTTTTTAGTATTTACAAATATACCCTTTTTATAATTATGTATATGTTGGCATGTAACTGTAATCTTGTAGGTCCTTACAGAACCTCTACCTGAACTCAATCTAGAACCTACTCCCCCATCTCTCAAGGTCCCTCCTCAGTTGGAACTTAAACCTTTACCTGACTCCCTCAAATATGTCTTTTTGGGCCCATCCAAAACCCTACCCGTAATCATCACAGCTGATCTTAACCCTACCCTGGAGTAACAACTCATTAAAGTCCTCCGAACTTACAAAGAAGCCATAGGGTGGTCTGTAGCTGATTTGAAAGGAATAAGTCCAACCACATGCATGCATCACATTTATCTAGAGGATAATGCTAAACCTATTAGAGAGATGCAAAGAAAATTGAATCCCATCATAATGGAAGTGGTCAAGAAAGAAGTAGTGAAATGGTTAGATGCGGGTATTATATACCCAATATCTAATAGTAAGTGGGTAAGCCCAACCCAAGTGGTACCAAAGAAGTCTGGATTAACTGTGCTGAGAAATGATAAAGGTGAAGAAATGCCCACTAGGCTGACCACGGGGTGGAGAGTTTGTATCGATTACAGAAAATTGAATACAATGACAAAGAAGGATCATTTCCCACTCCCGTTTATTGATCAGATTTTGGAAAAACTAGCAGGTCAGAAATATTTTTGCTTTTTAGATGGGTATTCAGACTGCAATCAAGTGGCTATTTACCCAGAAGATCAAGAAAAGATCACATTCACCTGCCCATATCGCACATTTGCTTTCCGAAGAATGCCATTTGGGTTATGTAATGCACCATCAACTTTCCAAAGATGCATGTAGGCAATCTTTTAGGACATGGTGGGAGAGTTCCTCAAAGTATTTATGGAAGATTTTTCAATATTTGGGGACTCATTTGAGATTTGTCTGAAAAATTTGAAAAAAGTACTTGGAAGATGCATAAAGACCAATTTGATTCTAAGTTGGGAGAAGAGTCATTTCATGGTAAAAGAGGGCATAGTTTTGGGTCATATAGTTTCTGGAAGAGGTATTAAGATGGACAAAGCCAACGTTAGCCTAATTTCCAATCTTCCTCCACCTATCTCGGTAAAGCAAATTCGATCCTTTCTAGGCCATGCTGGCTTCTATTGCCGATTCATTCAAAACTTCTCTCAAATTGCTCGACCATTAACCCTTCTCTTAGTAAATGATGTCCCATTCCATCTTGATGAACGATGCTTAGAGGCATTCAAATCTTTAAAGGAGGCTCTGACCAAGGTTCCCATTCTTCAATCTCCTGATTGGTCTTTGCCTTTTGAAATAATGTGCGATGCTTCTTATTATGCTATGGGGGCAACTGGGACAAAGAATCAATAAAAAGCCCGTGGTGATTTATTATGCAAGTCGTGCACTTGTAGATGCTCAAATGAACTATACCACTACAGAGAAGGAATTGTTAGCTATCATATTTGCCAAGAAAAATTTCATTCCTACCTTTTGGGGGCAAAAGTGATAATTTATTCTGATAACTCGGCATTGAAATATTTGTTAACCAAGAAAGATGCCAAACCAAGATTAATCAGGTGGATCCTACTCCTCCAAGAATTTGATTTAGAGATTCGGGACAAAAAGGGATCGAAGAATGTGGTAGCTGACTATCTCACCCGAATCATAATTTCAGATAATGAACCAATGAAAGATTCATTCCCTGATGAACATCTATTTGCCATATCGCACACTTCACCACCATGGTATGCACATATTGTGAATTTTAAGGTGACCGGCCAACTTCCTCAAGGATGGACAAGAAATAAAAAAGATAAATTATTCTCTCAAGAGAAGTATTATTTCTGGAAAGATCCTGAACTCTTTAAAATTTATCTAGATTAAATCATCCGTAGATGTGTCCCTGAAGAAGAACAACAAAGTGTCTTAAACTTTTGCCATAACCTTTCTTGTGGAGGCTATTTCTCAGGAAAGAAAACTGCAGCAAAAGTTGTACAAAGCGGTTTCTATTGGCCCACACTTTTCAAGGATGCATATGAGTTCAGTAAAACGTGCTTAAGATGTCAAGCTGTTGGGAATATGGCCAAAAGAGATATGATGCCACTCAATCCAATCCTAGTGGATGAAATTTTTGATGTTTAGATAATAGATTTCATGGGCCCTTTTCCACCATCCTTTGGATACGAATACCTCTTGGTGGCAGTGGATTATGTTTCTAAATGGATTGAAGCAATAGCCACCCAGACCAATGATCATAAGGTGGTAATGAAAATTGTTCAGAAGAACATCTTTTCTAGGTTCGGATGGCCCAAGGCTATCATTAGTGATGGGGGTTTGCACTTCACTCATTCCCAATTTCGAGCATTACTCAAAATATATGAGATTACTCATAAGCTTGCTACCCCTTACCATCCCCAAACTAGTGACCAAGTGGAAATATCCAATAGAGAAATAAAAAATATCTTGCAAAAGTCTGTTAGTCCCGATAGAAAAGATCGGTCCGAAAGGTTGGATGATACTTTGTGGGCCTATCGAACTGCATACAAAACTCCTATTGACATGTCACCATATAGGTTAGTCTTTGGAAAAGCTTGCCATCTTCTAGTGGAATTAGAACACAGAACATATTCGGCTATCAAACAAGTCAACCTTGACCTAGCCCAAGCCGGTTCACATAGAACCTTACAATTGAGTGAATTAGATGAAATGCGAAATGAAGCCTATGAGAATTCAAAAATCTATAAAGCCAAGACTAAAGTTTTTCATGACAAATATATGGTGAGGAAATCTTTCCACCCTAACCAAAAAGTTTGGCTATTTAACTCTAGGCTGCGTTTGTTTCTTGGGAAATTGAAATCAAGATGGGATAGGCCATTCTTAGTAATTAAAGCCTTTGATCATGGTGTTGTCAAGATTATGGATCCAAAAAATGGACAAACATTCACTGTTAATAGACAACGTTTAAAACCTTACATTGAAAACATTCAAAATTATCATTAGAATCTATAGAGCTAAGTGATCCACAATAAACATGCTTTCGTCTGGCTAAAGACGTTAAACTTAGCGCTTATTGGCAGGCAACCCAATATCCTCATTTTTATTCTAATTCTTTTATTTTCTTTTTAGGAAACTCAGATCACCCACATTGGTGTACATGGAGAAGCCTCTCACATACCTTAGGTTATATCTTTCCTCATTATGGATTTCATGTTAATTAATTCTTTCCATTACTATGCCATCAAGGACAATGTCATTCAAGTTGAAGGAGAGAATCATAATGCATATTGAATAATTGTTTAAAATGAATAATTTTTTTTTAAAAAATTCTTCATTTTTCACACAAAAATTTCTTCACTTTCACCCTCCAACAGAAATTATTATCTATCACACTTCATCTAAGGAGTCTTAATCAATATTGAGTTAGTAAATTGAGTAAAAGTTTGAATTAACCCCCCCTCTCCACAAAGAGTCACGACGAGATGATTTTCACACATACACGGTAACTTGAAAAGAGTGGAAGATCCTAAAAATATAGAGTTGCTGGAACTGACCCGAAGTATTTATTGAGTTTTTATTTTTAGGTCAAACGAAAGGGAGGTTAGGATTCGTAATAGGAGACCAATCAGCTTAACACTCTATGGAAGCGGTCATCTCGAAAAAAGGTCAATTAGAAGCATGAAAATCAAATAAATATATTTCAAAAGAGCCAAAAGAAGGAGGCTGGCAAAAAATACACACCCTCCCCTGAGGCAAAGTAAAAAGGGTGGCAAAAAGTACGCACTCTCAAAGCGCCACCAAATGAAAAAAAAACAATCGCGCTAAATCAAAAAATCATTCACAACAAAATAAGACCAAATCCTAAAAAGTGTTGAGTTGATGCGAGAACCGAAAAGCGGGCCTAGCCAACTAATCTGGAGATCTCTTTTTTTTTACCCTCCTTGGGTAGTTCTTCACCAAAGGTTAGTGAAGGCAACGATATACCAAACATGATAGAAATGAACTCCAAACACCTCAAATGATATACACAATCACCTTTCCCAATTCCAAGTATAGTGTGTGGGAAAATGAAAGACTTTAATTCAAATTGCCTAACATTTGCAATAGATATTCTTTAAAATAAAGTTTGATTCTTGTTACTAATCATGGTAGTCTCAATTTTTTTATGATTTCATTACTAAGAGATTAGTAATGATTAAGTTGGGGGATATGATAGGTACACATTTTTAGATAAATAATAAATGAAATTTACACACTATATTGTTACTTTTATGTACAAAATCACATAGAATGATAGATAAATCAATTATGCATTCAAAAATACTAATTCTGTAAAATTCGAATTTCAAATATCATCATTTCATGGATTAAGTATGATAATTTTATTTCCAATCAGAGCTTCTCGACAATTACATAATATATACTTGAATAATTTATTGATTGCCGCATGAACTTAACTGTTATTTTATGTAAATACAGGACATAAGCAAACAGATAGCATAGTGGTTAGCCCACCAGAGTTTCAATGAAGTGACCAGGATTTAGATTCCGGAAGGAACAAGATTGTATTTTTGCTCTTCAAAAGGGGCCCACATACCAGCTAAGAGAGAGAGAGAGATGGAAATTTCGAAATTCAAATTCAAAATAATATTTATTATTTTTAAAATTTGGATTAAATTTCAAAAATAACATTTATTATCCAAAATTCAAATATCAAAATTCAAAATCAAATATACCTCTAAATTCAAATTTCAAAATAGTCCATTATTATCTTTAAAAAGAATCCCTTAATCAAGGGAGAACTTAATGCAAATAATGGCCTATTTATTACCTTTTTGAAATTCAAAATTTGGGGCCCTCTTCTATAAAACCAAGGAAGGAGGGAGGAAAAGGACACTTTTTGAATTTTCAAAACTCTCCACAACCTCTCCTAGTCGAATCTCTCTCTCTCCCTTTCATTTTCTATTCTCCCCATTTTTCTCTCTTCTTCATTTTTTTTCTCTTAAGTTTTCTCCCCCTCTCTCTAGATTTTAAAAAAAAAGGATTTCTCTCTCCCTTTCCCAGCACCCTCCCTCTCCCTTCCCGCAATGCTCTCTCTCTCTCCCAGTTTTTCTCTCTCTCTCTCTGTCATGCGTCTTCTCTCTCTCCCTCCACCTTTTTCTCTCTCTATCTCTCTCTCCCAGCGCCTCTCTCTCTCTCTCTCAACCACCCGCACAGCAGCGCCTGGGCCTGCACCTGTGCCACGCGACAGCAACCGGCGTTTAACTGCCGCCTCTCCTAGTCACCTGTGCGTGACGCTCAAGTCCGCGCCGCCATGCCCCGCCACGCATCGCCGTCCACCTGGGTCACCCGCAACCACCGCACCACGTGGAGCCCCGCTAGCGTTCGTACCGGGGATTCATCATCACTCGTGCCCACTGGCGGGCGTTTCCCGCTCGCACCGCCTGCTGCCGTACCTCCCGAAGTTAGCGCCCCCCTCGTCTGCAACGCCCAACTTCGCACAGCGCTGCAGTCCACTGCGCCAGCTCCAGCCACCCTGGCGCACTGCGCCGCCCGAGCCAGCCCCTCTTCGCTGTAGCCTCCTTGTTATTTACATTTTAATTAGTTAATTTTTTTGGTGTTAAGCATTTAAGCAGAATTTATTTTTATTATTATTTTTTTAGAACCATTGTAAGTCTTCTTATTTCATAAATAGTGATCAAGTTTTTGTTTTATCATTTCTTAAGGATATTTATTTCTTTTCTAGACTTAGATTATTTAGTTAGGTGCATCTATTTTGTTTAATCTCATCAATAGTGTCTTAAGTAGTAGTTTCTTAATAATAATTAGGTGTTTTAGCTGTGTGGTTAAACTCTGGTAATTAATTAATCATCTTTTATAGATTTGCATCTCAAAGTCACACTTGTCTAAATATTTGCTAAGAAAACCCAAAAGTTTCAAAGTTAACAATTCTATTTCTCCGTGGATCGACCCGGTCTCAACCAAGTACTACATTGTTATTTTTATTGAGATTCGGAAATTAAGATTGATGTTATTTGTGTTTTAATGACGGCATTTAAGTAAGCATCACTGGGCATAAGGATCTATCGTGAAAGAGCAAAAAGGATGATGGGAATGTCCCAATCCATGTACATAGATACTATACTCAGGAGATTCCAGTTGAAAAATTTTAAAAGAGGTCTCATTCCTATGAGACATGGAATTTACCTATCTAAGGGTATGGCCCTTAGAACACCTGAGGAAGTAGAGCACAATGAGCTGGGTACCCTGTGCCTCGGCAATAGGGTCGATCATATATGCCATGCTATGTAATCGTCCTGATGTGGCCAATGCTTTGAGCATTATTAGTAAATATCAGAGTGATCCAGGCGAAGAGCAGTGGAAAGCAGTGAAATGCATCCTTAAGTACTTGAGAAGAACTAAAGATCTTTTCTTGCTGTATAGAGGAGAAGAGGACTTGCAATTGAGAGTATATGCAGACTTTAGTTTCCAGTCAGATTCAGATGATAGCAAATCCATATCTGGATTTGTATTCATGTTAAATGGAGGGGCAATCAGTTGGAAAAGTTCCAAACAAGAAACGACTGCGGATTCAACAACAAAGGCAGACTATATAGCTGGGGCTGAAGCTGCCAAGGAAGTGGTCTAGATGAAGAAATTCATCTCAGAACTTGACATAGTTCACAGCATATTAGCTCCCATCCCATTATTAAGTGATAATAATGGGGCCATCGCACAGGCGAAGGAACCTCGCTCTCACCAAAAGTCGAAGTATATTCTAAGACGCTTCCACCTGATTCGGGAGATTGCTGTAAGGGGAGATGTGTTGGTAGAGCGTGTACCATCAGAAGACAATATTGTAGATCTACTGACTAAGCCTTTGTCACAGATTATGTTTGAGCATAATCGGGAAAAGATGGGCCTCAAGACTGTGGGCAATTGGTTGTAGTACAACTGGGAGATTGTTAGTTTTTTAGGTGTCCTACAGACCAATGATGGGCCATGTAGGCCCAATGTGTTGTACAATCTTGTTCAATATAATTAAGTGGTAATTAGAGCATAAAATTGTAATATGTGGATTGTTTTGCGTTGTCCCTAAGATATATGGTTGTAAAATCAATTTTGAGATGGGATCTCGAATGTGAGTTTGACTGTATATGCACACATACCTGAAATTGTTCCTGATTAGAGAGTAATCACTCTAGGAAATTGATTACTCGTAAATCGGCATGCATGATGTGTAGATGACCAATCTCACGGTTATAGGTGCGGGGCACCGGAACATATCTGTAGGAGTTCATCTTGGGAGGATGTTCACTGAACTGATCCGCTGACGGATCATCAGATGGTTAATTATACCTAATGTCAACTGAAGATCCATTTGTCTCAGTAGTATTGTTGATCTTTTGAATGAGACATTAATGAGGTCTTGTGTGAGGACTAGTGTGGTTTAATGTTTGGTTAAGTGACTTTAACCATAAGTCATGAAACACCGAATTATTAGCCACATCGGGATACATGCGAAGACCGTTAATGGTCAAGAGGGGATCGCTCACTGTCAGGTATATCAAAGACAGTTAATGAGTCATGACATAGACACTCCACTAAATCCCTAGCCAGGGTGGTATCAGTTCGTTTGGAACAAATGTGAAATTATTATGGAGGTCATGGTCAGACGACGCGATCACTAGTGGTTTGACAAAACCATACCACACGATCGGATCGGACTCATAGAATGAGCGAGAGATTATAGCGATACGGTAACTGAAGATTTACAGGTGCCAAACAGGGAAAAGATGAACCCGGCATCTCCTGGGATCACGCAGATTTGCTTGACCCAACGTGATCAAAAAGGTCCAGAACAAATTAAACGGTTATTGGGAATAACCGTTTTAATTTACTTCTAATTAGATTAGAAGTTAATGGATCTTTAAACCAGAGTGATAATGAGCCTAGAGGATCACACGCAAATAACTCTTGCAGAACGGAATATTATTGTATACTAAATCATTGAATTCTTTTAAGAAAAGAATTTATAAATGACTTAAAAGTATATATATGCAATAATATAAAGGCCATATATATAATAGATATATTATTAGGCTTGTTTGATAAATAAGCTAATAATAATATATTGATATATAATATACCATGGGGTTAACTTTAACAGCGACAGTTAAAGAGGGGTTTGGTTAAACGAGGCGGTTCAAGCTGTCGCCTTAACATTCCTATAAATAACCCACCTATTCTCCAACCCGTAACCTAGAAAAACTTTCTAACCATTCCAAAAGGTTGGCCGTCAAGAGGAAAAAGAAGAGTTGGACTCTTCCCAGGCTTTTGAGGCAAGAGGATTTGTGCGGGTTTTGGAGAAGGAGAGCTCTGTTGCTGCAAGGGTTGGTGTGGATTAAGCTCTAGAGGTCAGACGTTTGTGCGGCTCAAAGCCTCGTGGAGTTCGGCATCGATTTTAACAGGATAACATATTCTGTGCAAGGTGATAAAGCTCGTGTGATTTATTAAGACCCCTTTTGTTGCATCAATCGAAGCCCGAACCGGTTTGGGAGATCAATTTGTTTTATGTTCTTCCGCTTCTATGATTCCCGGGGTTTACGACCGAACCCAACACCAATAAGCCCAGTGACTCCTCACTCGCCTGATTAATCAATTAATAACCCATCATTAATTTATTAATCAATCGAATTAATACCGCATATTAAATTCGATCGGGCCTCCGATCACGTTGGGTGTCAAGCAACACCGCGTGAACCCGGAAGGTATTGGGGTTAAGTAACCCACTCTTGGAACCTTTCCAGTAACAGTTACCGCGTAGTTATAACCCTTCATTCGTACAATGCTCTCGAGTCAACTCAGGGTATAGTGTACCATCAAACCCTAACCGATCGACTCACTTGGATTGGATGTTGCCGTATAATATCAGAAAACTCCTTTCCCGATATTATCGTCCGCCCTAGCCAGAGACTTTCGCGCATCCTTCCTAGAGCATTCTCTTTCTAAGTACCGAGAGCAAATAATTCCTTATTGACACTCAATTCCCTTCGATGGTATTCCACTGTATCCGATCCTTGACAGTTTAGAATCTTGTGGATAAAGATTCATAAACCAAGGTTAAAGCACAGAAGTCCACCGATAAGGTGCCCTTGGTGTCTCAGGTTCGAGGACCATCCACGCAACTGTGACAATAGAATCAAGCTAGTTGACAGTGAGGTACTATCCATCCAGCGATTCAGTCGGATCAGTTCAGTGAACTCATTCTCTAATGAACACTTACAGATTTGACTTAATGTCTCCACACAAGTGACTATGAGATTAGTCACCCTCATCGTATGAGCAGGAGTAATCTATACTAGTATAACCGGATATCCGACATCCTTCTCGGATACCCTCCAACTAGGAACTATTAAGAGTATGTGTGTTTAAGTGATCAGTCTCATTAGTGTGATCTCATCTTAATCTGATCACCATCGCACATATTCATGGACTTCATTATGAGACGATAACAATACGAATTACACATAATGAAATAAAGCCATTTTATTAATAAATGAACGAGATTTACATAGTCTGACTGGCTTGTAGGCCACCTAAGACTAACAATATTCACAGGACAATGTGTTCTGTGCGAGGTGAAAATCTCTTGTGATTTTTAGATCGTTTTTGTTGCATCAATCGGAGCCCAAATTGGTTTGAGAATTCATTTTTGTTTTTTTTCTTTCACTGCGAACGATTTCCCAGGGTTACTATCAAACCCAACACCTATATCTAACAATCTCTCACTTGGACTCAAGCCAATCGCCTTCGCATTTGATCTACATCAAATTTAGGTGATGCTCACATAAACTCTGCGACTAAGCCTCGATCGGGGATCTGCTATATTATCTACAGATGGAATATTTTCTATCACGTTATATCCTCTACAAATTATGTATCTAAACTTGTGAAAGAGCCTCAGAATGTTCTACAACTTCTGATGAGATCATGGCTCTACTACAAAATTGATTGCTCCCATTATTGTCACACAACAATGGAACATAATCAGAGACATTTTAGAACTATATATAGTTCAGAGATGAACTCTTTCATCCATACTATTCCAATAACAATATCACATGTCTATGTCGTCATATAAGCAGTGAGTTCTGGGTTGGGACCCTTCCAATCTACTCCATACTGTTGTTTCAACAATATGAGCTATAATCATGTTAGCAGTGGTTTTTAGCTTGGAACTCTTCCAGTCCACTACTTTCTCATTAGAAGGCAAAATCCATATCTAACTTGAAATCTGAGTCAATGTGACATCATAGTTTCAAATCATCCCCTCCATAATCTAGGAGCGTACCCTTAGCACTCTTCAAGTGCATAGTGATGTATTTTACTCCTTCTATCAAGGTTCTCTAATATCCTTTAAGGAACTTTTCCTTAAAAAATAAATTCCATTTCTTAACAATTGAGACTTATTATGAGATTTGGCATGTCAAACATTTTGACATATAGGTTTAAAATAATTGATGGTGACATTCTCATCGATCTATCTAAGTAGATTCGTATTCCCAATATGCAGGATGTTGTATTCAAATCTATCATGGAGAAGTACATGGATAATAATTTTTTTATTGATAGTAACATCATGATGTCATTCCCAATCACTTTCATATTATTATCACAAAACATTAACAAAGTGACCTTGCTCCCACTTGTAGACACCGATTTTGGACACCTTTCTGGTCATAAACCCCCATCACCTTATCCATCTCATTTAGCCCATCAGATTTTCCCACATAATTCAACCCACTAAATAATCAGGCCCATTGACCAATCACCGCCTCCTTTCACCCTTGGAAGGCCAACCAGCCCGCCTTCCACCACCCGCAGAAGGCCAGCTACCTTGCCTTCCACCTTTTGGCCACCTTTTTCACTTTTTACCACTTTTCCGTGGAAGGACAACCGCCAACTACCTTGCCTTCCACCTTTTGGCCACCTTTTTCACTTTTTACCACCTTTTCGTGGAAGGTCAACCAGGTCGCCTTCCACCACCCGCGGAAGGCCAGCTACCTTGCCTTCCACCTTTTGGCTACCTTTTTCACTTTTTACCACCTTTTCGTGGAAGGCCAACCAGGCCGCCTTCCACCACCCGCGGAAGGCCAACTACCTTGCCTTCCACCTTTTGGCCACCTTTTTCACTTTTTACCACCTTTTCTTGGAAGGCCAACCAGGCAGCCTTCCACCACCCGCGGAAGGCCAGCCACCTTGCCTTCCACCTTTTGGCCACATTTTCATTTTCCGCCACCTATTCGTGGAAGGCCACCTAACCCGCTTTCCACCACCCTTGGAAGGCCACCCCTTGCCTTCCACCGCCCTTGGAAGGCCAACTGGGCCGCCTTCCACCTTTTCATGGAAGGCCAACTACCTGGCCTTCCACGGAAGTAGGAGGCAAGATAGTTGGCCGTCCACTCCCTTAACTTCCACTTTGACCTCGTCTTCCCACGATCTCCTCCACTCGCCACCCTCATCCCCACTACTCCGATTACTCCCCGCTCTGGCGACTGCCACGGCCACGACCTCCGATGACTGACTATTTCCTATTGGTTCTAAGGGATTTACGGAGATTTAGACCCCTATTTTCCTCCTATTTTCCCTTCACCTATTTAAACCCTCCATGTCCCCTCGAGAAAGGGGGTTGGTTTTTGGGGTTGGCAGGAGTTGGAAGGCTTCAGTTTGCGAGGTTGGAGATTGAAGAGCTTCAAGTGGGAGAAAGCCTTGGCAGTCGACAAGCCAAAGGAATCCTCCGCATTCCAAATGGGCCTATTTTCTTAACTCTCTCTTTATTTTTCTCCTTTCCTTTTCACTGCATTCCCATCATCCATCCACTCCGTAGCATCATCTTCTCCTCCTACTCTTTTCCTTTTACCACATTACTTTTACTTTTCACTATTACCACACACGAGCACCCCATCTACATGCATGCATCTTAGGATGACTTAGCACCCTTTACCCCCAGAGGTTTCAAACAAAAAACGGGTGGTGGGTGGCCATAACATATGGTCACCTTCCCTCCCCAAACACCCATTCGGTGCGTCCCCTTTCAATTTTAGCTCGTTTATTTGTTTGCATGAACAGATTCTACATGTCGTAGTTCTAATCGGGCTATTTCTTTTCTTTGTTTGTCTTCTCTTTTCAAGGGCTCTTACCAGATTCTGCACGCGGACTACCGAGCTCTCCCCCTTCGGCCGGCCGGAGACAGAGAAGATGAACCCACTATCCCCGCTCCATCATAACGCGATCATTCTCACCATCCTGCGGAGCACAGGGACCGTAAGGTAATGCTCCTGGCGATCACATACTTCGATTCCTAACCCTTCCAAATCGCCGCAGTGCTAAGACGAACGGAGAATCCCTCGCCCAAAGGTCACAGCAGCAGCGGGTACGTTCCGGGCGCCTACAGCCCTCTGGCGATCATGGTAGGACACTCTCTTGCTCACTGCGCACATAGTAAGATAGTAAAAAAAAAAAAAGTAAGAGCCGCTCCTACGGACGGCCAAGCACTTGGCCGCCCAGAGTCCCGGACAGCCAAGCACTTGGCCGCCTAGAGTCCCGGACAGCCAAGCACTTGGCCGCCTAGACTCCCAGACAGCCAAGTACCTGGCCGTCCACACTCCAGGACGGCCAAGGACCTGGCCGTCTAGTCTCTAGGACGGCCAAGTAGCTGGCCATCCAGGCTCTAGGACGGCCAAGTAGCTGGCCGTCCAGGCTCCAGGACGGCCACAGTTCTGGCTGTCCGAGCCCTTAGGCGGCTGGCCTTCTGGCCGTCCAATTTTGACTAGTTGATTTAATTGTTGCGTGTTCCAGTTTTTTGTTTTTTGTTCTCTTGTCTGTTGAACTGTGGGTTAAATCTAGGGTACTATCCGCGGGGGTTTTTAAGGAAGAGCTGGCATCACACTTCTAGTTACCTCTCCCACAGTATTTGGCTCTCCACCTGAGGATTCCCACTCGGGTGTGACTAGTCTTATTCTGTTGGGAACCTCCGCGAGTCTCTGCGAGCCAGGGATTCCCACTTGGCCGCTGAGCGGGTTGTACCTAAACCACCTAATAGGATCCCGGGTTTGTGTGAGGAATTAAGCCTTCCCATTCAAAATCGTCCACCCGTAGGTGTCACTGAGAGAATTATTTCAAAATAAAAAACACCTAACTAAACTTTGGTGGAACAGGTTTTGAAAGAAAAGTACAGAGTCGTTAAGGGTTTGAACTTGATTTGTTAAAAACCAACACTCATAATGCACAGTTAACCTTTCAAGTGAAATATAAAATCTCTTCGGATTTGTGTTTCATAATGAATCGAATGTATGTTAACACTGTGCATGATGACATAGATGAGTTTGGTAACAATGTCACACACAACCCTCTGTTCGAGATTGAAGAGGATCCACAACAAACATTAGTGGGCATGTTCCAAACATCTAGAGAGGAACTTAGGAGAAGATGCTCGGATGAATCTTCTTCTTCAGAAAGTGACCCTATAATCTCCAACAGAACCTTCCAAAACTCTAGTGAGGACCCGGAACTTATTGCCGTATTATCACGGTACACCCGTGATCAACTGATCCAGTTGGCCTCTTGTGGCAAAATTCAAGATGCCACTCCTCGGAGAACTCACTTCCAAGGATCTTCCAACATAGCTCAGACTCGCATCAACCAGCCAACTCCTACTCCAGTTGCTCTACCCGTCATGCCGATTCCAGTCTCTCAAACTACACCTCCTCCCAAGTAGGAGGAATTCATCTACAAAAGTGAGGTTGAAACATATGTGCGTAAGCTCATGGCCGAGAAACTTACCCTGAAACAACCGCACTCTCTCTTGAGCTATTGCAAGCTCCCTTCGGCCTACTTTCCACCAGGATTCAAAGCCCCCAAGTACAGGAAATATGATGGCACCTCTGACCCTCATTACCACCTGTCAGGTTTCCTCATGGATTCCCATCAATGGCTCTACGACAGAGTCCTCCTTGTCCATCTGTTCCAGAAATCCTTAGAAGGTGAGCCCTTAAGATGGTTTTCTTCCTTGCCCGCCACAGACCTAATCAATTTTGATATGGTCTCCGAAAAATTCATCACTCAGTTTAGTCATATGACAACCATGCCTCCCACCCTGTTTGATCTTGTGATGGAGAAGATGAAGCCTGAAGAGGAGTTCACGTATTTTGCCAACAGGTGGAGGGCAATGGCCTCTAGGGCGGAAGTGGCAATCTCCGAATCTCAAGCTATTGCCATGTTGGTCAACAACGCTACCCCGCAGCTTCGAGCTATTCTCATGCTAAGTGAATTTCACACATTCGCACAACTTTATAATCGAGCTCGAGTAGTTCAATCCCAAATTTGGAGTTCCACTTTGCCATCCTTCTTTGAAAATCAGAACATAAATAAGAAGACCACACAAACTCCACCAATAGAGGGAGTGACAATCAATGAACAGGTGAGTGCCTTGGGACAGCCCTTTAGGTCACCCAATCCTATGTCCAGATCAGACAACCAATCCAATCAGAAACCATATTCAGCAGTTCCCTCTTCAACTAGCTACAGTCGGCCTATGCCCAAACGTACCTCATATCCGCCTTTGGCGGAATCTCTATTAGACATTTTCCATGTCTTATTATCTTGCAATGCTATCCAGCCTCCACCCCAACATGAGGCCATTCCCTACAATGTTGATATGTCCAGATATTGTCCGTATCATAGAGTGTCGGGGCATACAATTTATAACTGCTTCACTTTCAAAGATTGGGTATATGATTTGAATGAGGAAGGTAAGATCAATTGGGGGCACATGAAAGAGGCTATTGGAACCTTGAAAGTCAAAGACCCTCCGCCCTCTCATTAGGTAGCTCAAGATCCATCTAGCTCTCTAGAAAGGGTGAGCACCCTTGTCAAAAATTTGGAACCAAATGTCAATCGCAGAGGATAGTACTGGGAGAATGAAGAGGTTGGGGTATGGCGTGAGTGCCCTACTAGGATGATCAAACTTAGAAAGCCATTGCAAGGAGTCTCCACTATTATCCAAGACAAACCTTTGGTCTTGATATGACCTAGGGAACAACCAACAGTCATCAACCCAGTCACTCTGGTCCAAGTTCCTTCAATTTCAATCAGAGAACCTCCTCTATCCATCTTGTGTCCAACACCAAAGCCGGGTCCAGTAACCCAATTCTACCTAATAAATTTACCACCAGTTCAACCACTAAAGTCAAACCAAGCAGTAGACCCCAGTCCGATTGGTGTTACACGGAGAAATCGCATCATTCCCCCAACAAGTCAACCCTTGGACTCCCAAGAGAATTCAAATCTGTCTAGAAAGATTACTCAATCCAAGTATGACATCCTACAGCATCTAGAGAAAACTCTTGCCAAGATTTCGGTCCTAGAGTTGATTAGGAGATCTCCTACACACAGGGGGACATTGTTCAAATTCCTCCAGCGAATTACAGTCAATGAAGATCTTCCTATCAGGGGGGTCACAAATCCCATTCTCTCAGTCACCCAGACACCTACGATATCCTTCACAGATAAGGATCTAGCTCCCCCTGAATGCCAATCCCTTCCCTTATGCTTAACTGCAACACTCAATGGTCACTCATTGGACTCCATCCAGTTAGATACCGACGCATCAATTAATGTTTGTCCACTCAAGACCCTCAAGAACATAGGGATTGATCCAGAAAAGATTGAGTCTACTTCTATGATGGTCTCAACCTATGACAATTCTCAAAGACCAGCTAATGGGAAACTGGAAATTGGCCCAGTGGCCGTGATCTTTGAATTCTACATCCTTGATGTCGAGCCCATATACAACGCCATTCTAGGAAGTCCTTGGATGGACCAAATCCTGGGAGTGCCCTCCACTAATCATCAGTACTATAAATTCCCATACAATGGGAAGATTGTCAAAATGAAGAGTACCCCCTATCTTGAGTCTTTGAACTCAGTCTCAACTAAACAAATTCCATCCATGATCACTTCTGGAAAAGGGAAAGAGCCCATCCTTTCATCGGTTGACTCTCAGGCCAAGCTCTGGCCTAGTATAGGTTGGCAGCTTATGGACAAAATGGGATATAGTTCGGGATCTGAGTTAGGCAAGGAAGAGCAAGGAATTCGAGAACCCTTCTTTGAAAATCCGACCATTGGGGGATTCAAATTGGGTTACCTACCAACCAAACCAACTGAGGGATCAAGAAAATGGAGTCTCTTGGATCACTTTGTGAAGGAAAATCAAGAGGTACTCAAGATACACTATCTTGAGGATGAGTTGAAAGAAACAATCAATGAAGTTCAAAGAGAAGATGAAGAAGATTTCTGTTCACAGCTGCTGTTCTATGAACCAACCACTCGACGACAAGGAGCTTCCTTAGTTAGGGATGAACCGGCACCCACCGCTCTCATTCCCTTCCTATTCCACACACACCTTCCCTTCTCAGGCTTCTATCACCGGTCGTGGCACATTCCCTTGAGTGTTTTATGCTTGGAGACTACAACCCCCAAAAGGAGAAAAAGTCCCACTCCCATATCGGAGGGTATAAAACCACCAATGAGGAGCCAACATACTGGGGCAATTCTGCCATCATTGGGTCTCTGTCTCAAGGACCCACCTTTGCAACATGTCTGACTCACTCTCAAAGTCTTGTGCATAATCGCTTAGGGATTGGATAGCTTCCTCTTTATCTAAGAGTTGTAAAGGTAAGTAAGTTCTTTCGTTTCTAGTTCAAGAGTTAGCAAATAAGTGTAAATATTTGAAAAATGTTTTTCTTTGGATAGGCGTCTATCTAAAAATTCTACCCTTTAAATACAAAAAAAAAAAAAATCGAATATCTAAAAAGCATAAAAAATATTTGTAAATGTGTACATACTTTAATGAAAATCACAAAAAATTAGGAAAAGCACAAAATCCAATTGTCTGGTGACTGCCACGTAACCCCCTGTCTAGGTCTAGTTGCATGATAGATTGGGTTGACATTAAGGTTTGGCTAAGATTTTGGTCCACCAGAACCTTAGACGTGTCTACTTTACTTTCATACGGATCCCTATGATCATCATGAGATGCACACACCTACACATTTTTCAAAGAGAACCTTCTTAAAATGAGTTCGAAGTCTTTAGTACACTATCAACTGCAACCTTTGCTCTTTGTCTCTCGACCGATCAGGACAATCGACACCCTTAAACGGTCGAGCTCAGCAAACTGCGGTTCCTCAACAACCCGATAGATGTAACCCCTCAAATAGGCCAAATATGAAACGTAAAGGACCAGAGCACGTGAAGAGGGCAGTGTCCCCACAGGCGGAATATCAAATAACCCCGAAAATATCGAGAAAGGAAAAGAAAATACAAAAAAGAAAGGGGGTTCAAGCAATCATACAAAAAAGCCTGGTCGTGACCGTGCCTGGCTATGAAATCTATCAAAGGCCTGAAAAGTCAAAAATAGGGGCATCTAGGAGGTCAAAAAGGGTCCGTTTTGTCATAGCTCTATCTTTTAACGGTTTTGTCGATCCTCCTGTGAGGTTTGTCTCCAAAATTTCTTCACTTTTTCTCCCCCAAGGTTTAACACGAGATAGCTATCTAAAGACCGAATATCATTTTAAAATGGTTCGTTTTTCAAAAATCATCATATACTCACATGATCACAGGAGTCTAAAATCGGTAAAGAGTAATGTCAGCGTTTCTGGTGAATCAATTCCTTTTAACCATAATTTCGATGAGCACTCTCAAAACTTCGGGCTTAGGTCAATGCATGCGCGTCACCTATAGGTGCGACGGCGTCTGATTCCGGGTCAGCGTCGCGCGGTTGACTGTTGGGGTTCCAAGGTGTTCCATCTTATACCTTCTAGGTTGTAAGGAAAGAGACCCGGGTCGGGCAAATCATTTACCTCGAAAACTTTTTTGGGCGAACTTGGTGGTCGGAAGCAGCTGGGAGCCTAAGCATGGCATGACAGTATTGTCATCAGTATGAGTCTTAGCCGGTCAAGGTTAGTCTAAGGAGTCTAGAGGCCCAAATCAACCTAGATGTATGCTTAAGATACCTGGGAAGTTGAGTGTGCATTTCCCTTTCATCATTCAACCAGGCTAAGTTTGGGCAGTCACCAGGTAGGCCCTTTGAATTGCAAGACCTTATCCTTTTCCAATTCGTGTGCTTGAGATTCTCTCACTTGACGATCATGTGATGCGCCAGGCCACCGTGCGCCCGTCGTGTCGAGACCATTTCAAGTCACACCCCTCCATCTTTCATGCTTGAGATCCTCTTAGGCCAGATCGTTGCATCCTAGTGCGCCAAGGCCTCGTGGTTCCAGCACCCGAGGGTCCCACGGATTGTGATTATCTAGTTTGAACTTTATTCCCCTTCTTAATCACCCTTGCAATCCAAATAGCCAACTCTCATTCATTTACCACATTCACATATCATCCTTGGATATAGCTCATCCATTCTTCGGGCTGTCCAAAATCAGGTTCGATTTCCGGGACACCTATTTATCATTCCGTTCCACTCCACTGCAAAACAGGTGTCCCGGAGGGGCATTTGTAGACACCGATTTCCCCTTTCTGGCTATAAACCCCCATCACCTTATCCATCTCATTTAGCCCATTAGATTTTCTCACATAATTCAACTCACTAAATAATCAGGCCCATTAACCAATCACCGCCTCCGCTCACCCTTGGAAGGCCAACCAGGCCGCCTTCCACCACCCACGGAAGGCCAGTTACCTTGCCTTCCACCTTTTGGCCACCTTTTTCACTTTTTACCACCTTTCCGTGGAAGGCCAACCAGGCCGCCTTCCACCACCCACGGAAGGCCAGCTACCTTGCCTTCCACCTTTTGGCCACCTTTTTCACTTTTTACCACATTTTTGTGGAAGGCCAACCAGGCCGCCTTCCACCACCCGCGGAAAGCCAGCTACCCTGCCTTCCACCTTTTGGCCACCTTTTTCACTTTTTACCACCTTTTCGTGGAAGGCCAACCAAGCCGCCTTCCACCACTCGCGGAAGGCCAGCTACCTTGCCTTCCACCTTTTGGCCACCTTTTTCATTTTTTACCACCTTTTCTTGGAAGGCCAACCAGGCCGCCTTCCACCACCCGCGGAAGGCCAGCCACTTTGCCTTCCACCTTTTGGCCACTTTTTCATTTTCCGCCACTTATTCATGGAAGGCCAACTAACACGCATTCCACCAGCCTTGGAAGGCCACCCCTTGCCTTCCACCATCCTTGGAAGGCCACCCCTTGCCTTTCACCGCCCTTGGAAGGCCAACTGGGCCGCCTTCCACCTTTTCATGGAAGGCCAACTACCTGGCCTTCCACGGAAGTAGGAGGCAAGATAGTTGGCTGTCCACTCCCTTAACTTCCACTTTGACCTCGTCTTCCCACGATCTCCTCCATTCGCCACCCTCATCCCCACTACTCCGATCACTCCCCGCTCTGGCGACTGCCACGGCCACGACCTCCGATGACTGACTATTTCCTATTGGTTCTAAGGGATTTACGGGGATTTAGACCCCTATTTTCCTCCTATTTTCCCTTCACCTATTTAAACCCTCCATGTCCCCTCGAGAAAGGAAGTTGGTTTTTGGGATTGGCAAGAGTTGGAAGGCTTCAGTTTGCGTGGTAGAAGATTTAAGAGCTTCAAGTGCGAGAAAGCCTTGGCAGTCGACAAGCCAGAGGAATCCTCCGCATTCCAAATGGGTCTGTTTTCTTAACTCTCTCCTTACTTTTCTCCTTTTCTTTTCACTGCATTCCCATCATCCATCCACTCCGTAGCATCATCTTCTCCTCCTACTCTTTTCCTTTTACCACATTACTTTTACTTTTCACTATTACCACACACGAGCACCCCATCTGCATGCATGCATCTTAGGATGACTTAGCACCCTTTACCCTCAGAGGTTTCAAACAAAAAACGGGAGGTGGGTGGCCATAACATATGGTCACCTTCCCACCCCAAACACCCATCCGGTGCGTCCCCTTTCAATTTTAGCTCGTTTATTTGTTTGCATGAACAGATTCTACATGTCGCAGTTCTAATCGGGCTGTTTCTTTTCTTTGTTTGTCTTCTCTTCTCAGGGGCTCTTACCAGATTCTGCGCGCGGACTATCGAGCTCTCCCCCTTCGGCCGGCCGGAGGCAGAGAAGAGGAACCCACTATCCCCGCTCCATCAGAACGCGATCATTCTCACCATCCTGCGGAGCACAGGGACCGTAAGGTAATGCTCCTGGCGATCACATACTTCGATTCCTAACCCTTCCAAATCGCCGCAGTGTTAAGACGAACGGAGAAGCCCTCGCCCGAAGGCCACAGCAGCGGCGGGGATGTTCCGGGAGCCTACACCACTACCCTCCATGTACACATACAATCTGTGGTCATTCTTAATGATCACTTAGGGTTTGACCATTAGCTCAAAACTCTGATTCCAACTTTGGGAAGCTTCAATATAATTCAAAATATATCTTTAAAGTCATAACATCCTTCTTGGATATTCTAAAAGCATTAAAGTTGTATCATATACACCTTTTGCCTCAATCATATTGAGGGAATGTATTTTACTATCCAATTACCTTTATCTCATCATCATGGTAAAGAATTATGGCAAGTAGAATTCCAATAAACTTATTCATGAGTACTAGTGAGGAAAAACTCGTCTAAGTCAACACTATGACCATGACCTTTTCCTTTACTTCACCATATAAGTTATAAATAGTCCATCTGTACAAATCTTCACTCTGAAGATTTACTTGCTTCTGACAGGTACAGTACCCTCAAGCAATACTATCAAGTTTCTAATTTGATAGGTGCTATAGACTATGGCCTAGAAATCTAACCTTCTTGCCAATCCTAAAGTTGTAATAATAGAGAGATTCCTCATAGATTTGGACCACGATCCACATCTCGAGTTCCTCTCATTCTGCCATCTCTGATATGTCAAACATATCTTTATAGCCATTGAGAAAATTCCAAAAAATCTATGAAATTCTCCTATGTGTGTTGGGTTCTCGGTGTTACTCTGGATCGTAAAACGCAGTGGAATAAAATATCTGTGATCCGATTCCCATTTTGAAAATCTAAAAATCAGATTATCAGATAATCGGTTCTTACCGTGCACGGATTCGAATCCGTGACCGATTGGCTCCGTCGGTGTGACATCGCTAGCTGCGCAAGCGCCCCGCCTCTATCAAAGTCCACACAATCTTTCTCGCGGTGGATATCCTCATGTTTCCTCGTTCTTCGTAGCCCACGAAGCCTCCGCCGTTCGCCGCAACGATCGCCACAACGTGCGAATGATTTCCCGTCGAACGGGAGTCAGAGAAGCGGTGGAGCAGATCTGGGGATTAGGGCTCGTCTAGGGCGCCAGAGAGAGAGAGGAAGAGAGGAAGGGGCGGATAGGGTTAACAGCAGCCTAGCCTACTCAGCCTGTTCGCTACATTTTATACTAATCGCGCGGTTTTTAATAAAAGTCCCCGGTTAATATAAAACCCACTTATTTATCTATCGCCTTAAGAATCGTTTGCGTGTGACCTTCTAGGCCCAATAACCAATCTGGTTAATGGCCCAATAAGCCTAGTGACTCCTCACTGACCTGATTAATCAATTAATAACTCATATTAATTAATTAATCAATCGAATCAACGTCACACATCAAATTCTATCGGGCCTCCGATCACGTTGGGTGCCAAGCAACACCGCATGAACCCGAAAGGTATCGAGGTTAAGTAACCCACTCTTGGAACCTTTCCGCCGACAGTTACTGCGTGGATATAATCTTTCATTCGTACAATTCTCTCGAGTCAACTCAAGGTATGGTAAACTGTCAAACCCTAACCGGTCGACTCACTTAGATCGGATGTTGTCGAATAATATCAAAAAACTATTTTTCCAATATTATCGTCCGCCCTAGCCAGGGACTTCCACGCATCCTTCCTAGAGCATTCTCTCTCTAAGTACTAAGAGTGAATGATTCCTTATTGACACTCAATTTCCTTCGACGGTATTCCGTTGTACATGATCCTTGGTTGTTTAGAATTTCGTGGTTAAAGATTCATAAACTAAAGTCAAAGCACAGAAGTCCACCGACAAGGTGCCCTTGGTGTCTCAGGTCCGAGGACCATTCACGCAACTACGACAATAGAATCAAGCTGGTTGACAGTGAGGTACAATATCATCTAGCGATTCAGTCGGATCAGTTCAGTGAACTCATTCTCTAATGAGCACCTACATATTCACCTTAGTGTCTCCACACAAGTGACTATGAGATCAGTCACCCTCATCTTATGAGTGAGATTAATTTGTACTAGTCTAACCGGATATCCGATGTCCTTCTCAGATATCTTCCGACTAGGAACTAATAAGAATATGTGTGTTTAAGTGATTAGTCTCATTATATCATAATCTGATCACTATCGCACACATTCACGGACTTCATTATGAGACGATAATTAAAACGAATTATACATAATGAATATTACGTCATTTTATTAATAAACGAACGAGATTACAAAGTCATATTGGCTTGTAGGCCACCAAAGACTAACAATGTGTGTCATGAATGGTTCCAAATAACCAAAGATTACCTAATAATTTAGTGTTAATTTATGGGTCTGGAACACTTTCTAATTTTATAAGCTCCCACTGTCTTCTCTAAGGACATATTCCTCTTTATAGAAAACAACTTTTTGGACGATAATCATTCTATTATCGCCTGGCTAATAAATGTAATGTCCAAACACTTTGGACATACCACAAATTCACACTACAGCATGTCCTTCTTTATTCGTTGGATTACATCTACTCCTTAAGACCAGGACATTCCTCGATTATTGTTGGGTTCGCCTGTGTCCGGATGCGACCAAAACGCAGAGGATAAAATAATTTTGGGATCGGATCCGTCCTGTTTCGATCAACAAAAACCAAGAACAGTAAATCGTATTTACCTTGCGTGGACTCAAATCTGAGTTCGTCTGGTTCCGTCAGTGTGATGCCGCAAGCCGCGCAGGTGCCCAGCCTCTAGCGGTTTCTACGTGGTCTTCCTCTTGGTGGATCGTCCTCGCTTCCTTGCTTACAGCAACGTCTGTAGATCCCGTCTAGCTACGCGTAACTCTCCGCGATATGCGGATTCAGATTCCCGTCAGACAGGAAGACGGAGTAGGTGGGAGTCGGAGCGGAGTCTCCCGAGGCCAGCCAGATGTGGGGGGTGCCAGAGACAGAGAGGAGAGAGAGGGGGCGGCTAGGTTAGGATTGCTGGCCCCCGACCTAGCAGTGGCTCTTTTATAATAAGTATTTTCGCGGTTTTTCAGAAAAACCCACACTTATCTGTAACCCCGTCAAAAAGTCCACTAACTTGAAAACCATTTGCGTGTGATCCTCTAGGCCCAAATACCAGTCCAATTAACGGCCCATTAAGTCCAGTAGCCTTTTACGGACTCACTGAATTAATTAATATCCTTATATTAATTAATCAGTCGAATTTAATGTCCCACAATGAATTCGGACGGGCTTCTGATCACATTGGGTGCCAAGTATCACTGCGTGATCCCAGAAGGCACTGGGGTTTCTGCAACCCACTATGGAACCTTTCCGTCAACGGTTACCACGCGGATATAATCCTTCATCCGTGCAATGTTCCCGAATCGACCTTGGGTATGGTTTACTGTTAAACACTAGCCGGTCGATTCACTTGAATCAGATGCCACTAATCTATATCAGATAACTCTTTATCTGATACAGAGTTTGTCCTGGCTAGGGACTTGAGCGCATCATTCCTAGAATATTCTCTCTCCTATTACCGAGAGCAGATGATCCGATATTGAACACATAATTACCTTCGAGGGCATCTCCCTGAACTCGATCTGTAATAACCAGCCACCCTATAATCGGGGATCCGATTATTAAATGGGTATCGAATCATTAAAATTTAGAGCCAAACCAAGATCTTGATAAGTCTGAGAAATAAATGATAAACTAAACTAAACAAACCACAACACATCGAATTATAAAGGAAGTGTAGAAATTAAAAATTATTATAATTTGACTCGATTCAGCAAATAATTACATATTCCAACTGAAAAGAAATAATTAAGCGTACAGGCCTACAAAGGAAATAATAACTACATCGAGGCATACCCCGAAACAGTGGCTACTAGCGCGCAACCCGAGACGAAACCCTCAACGCTACGCCTGCCTGGAACCCTCACCTCAAAACTATAGGGGTGAGTCTCATCGAAATGGACTCAGTAGGGATCCTCCGATCCCTACCCCCACTCATGCACCCACAAGTGCAACAACACAAATATAGGCAATTTAAATAAATAAAACAGTAAACACAACCCCACAAAGATTCTCAAACTTTGATATAAAGCGCATGCATTCATAAATGTAACATGCACAACTCTGAAACCACTCCACCACTGAGTCCACAACCAGTGTCCCGACTAAACACACAAACCACGCAGCCGAACACAGAAAACACCGACCCGCTGGGACTGAACAGCAACCCCTCGGATAGCACGCTGGCTATTCCGGCCTATCAAAGTCTAAGTGGTTCTGCTCCTTCTAGCCACAAGTGACATTCCGAATGTACCACTCCCACACTGATACTAGTAATACCCCGAGGTACACAAGGCGACCCTCTCCCTAGGCGTTACCCCACCACTCCCATACCGGCACTGTGTCACTCCCATACTGACACAAGGTGCCTAAGCACTAACAATTGTCACTCTAGGTCCACGATCGCACAAAACACAACACAGTGCGGTCCGGTCACGTTGAAACCTTCGTCCTCGAAGTACGGTATCGAACATGCATTTAACCGAGTTATCTAATAAAGTAAACACATGTTAATAGCATGAATTAATGAGATTATGTCTTGAATCACGCCGCCCGTGGCTGACGTCATTCAAGACCCCTAAACTAGTTCAATGTTTGCAGAGCTACTGGGACCAGGGATACTGGCCTGAATAGTGTCGCCCATGACCGGCGTCATTCAACTCTTTATCCCATACTAGCCTTGGGAACTGGGAAATTGGGCGGTTAAATTGGGTCACCTAGTCTTAACATCATTCTAAATGGCGTCACCTGGTCCCGACTCCATTTAACATCCAAAACTGGGTTCCACTGGTGCCAAACCGAAGGTACCTCTTTCTCCTCTAAAGCACTCAAAAAAAACACAAGGAAGATAAGGGGAGAGGCCCAATAATCCGATTTACTTCCCAAAAAATCAAAAATGTCTATTTTCATCAATAATCCCTTAAAACATACTTTTCCACCCAAAAACCTCTACACACAACACATGCTTTAAAGTGAGGGAAAGCTTGATTTTAAACAAATACAATAAAGATCATCACCCTACCGATTACTTAAATTCCTCCTTGCTCCTAGCTGCCGACCCGTCACGCCACAAGCCGTTGCCGGTACCGCCGTGGACGCCGTCACTCCACTGAGACGTCGGCTACCGTCCGAAGAGCAAAGTGCCGCAGAGGAAATGGTTGTGGTAGTGGTGGGAGCTAGGAGGTTAATGGAGTGGAGGAAGAGGAGGAATGGGGAGAGGAAGGGAAGGAGGAGGGGAAGGGTCACCGGAGGTGATCGGAGAGGAGGGGGAGGAGAGACAGAAGGATGGAGAGAATGAGGGAAAGGAGGGAAGGCTCGGGTATTCAAACCGAACAAGCCTAAATCGCGTCGTTCTAAGAAGACGCCATTTAGATGACAGGACGCGGGTCGTACACTAGCAGATGCTGGCAAATGTCTGAATAGCGTCGGCCACTCAAGACGTCATTCAGACGATACGACCGGGGCAATACACTTGCACCCCAACACTCGCCCACGTGGCACCCCCGCATGGCTCCTAATTGGCATCCCCCTAAGCCGACGCCTATCAATTCGCATCTCGCAAGTTCGACGCGAAAAAGAGCCCATGCTCCAGCCCCACAAGGGCCGAAACCAAGGGGTCCAACACTAAAACCGACCCAATAACTGGATCTGAAACCTCAGTCCTTACATTCTCCCCCCCTTAAAAAAATTTCGTTCGCAAAATTACCGAAGCAGAACTAACACCAACGACAAGATAACACAAGATTAAAAAAAGGAACTTACAAGAAAAGGTAAGGAAACTGCTCCCGCATCTCATCCTCTCGCTCTCAAGTCGCCTCGCCTCTAGAGCGATGCTGCCAAATCACCTTAACTAGAGGAACTACCTTGTTCCGAAGGACCTGCTCTCTGCGATCCTCGATACGTACTAGAAATTATGGAAAGGATAAGTCCTCAACGACCTCCAATTTTGAAAAGTCCAAGACATGAGACGAATCCTGGACATACTTCCTCAGCAAAGAAATATGGAACACATCGTGCACTTCTGCAAGATAGGATGGCAAGGCTAGCTGATACACTGTTTCCCCAATTCGAGTAAGAATGGGAAAAGGCCCAGTATATCGCAGACTCAGCTTACCTTGCTTCCCGAATCTCATCACACCCTTGGAAGGTGAGACTCAGAGAAACACGTGGTCCCCAACCTCGTACTTAAGTGGTCTCCTATGGATTTCTACATAACTTTTCTGCCTGCTCTGAGCTGTAGTCAACCACTGCTGCACCACTCTGGCAACCTCAGCACACTGTTGTACTAACTCTGGCCCTGCTATCTGCCTCTCGCCAATCTCAGATATACAGGAGACCGACTCGGCCGCCCATACAATGCCTCATATGGCGCCATGACGATACTAGAATGATAACTGTTGTTGTAAGCAAACTCCACCGTAGACAAGTGTTGTTCCCAAGAACCTCCCCAATCTAGGCAACAAGTCCTGAGCATATCCTCTAGTGTCTGAATGGTCTTCTCTAACTGCCCATCAGTCTCGGGATGATAAGCCGAGCTGAAGGCTAACTACATACCCACGGCCTTCTAAAAACTCCTCCAGAACCTAGAAGTAAATCATGAATCCCGATCTGACATGATGGACAATGGCACCCCATACAGAGAGATGATCCGGTCCACAAACAACCTAGCCAACTTACCGACTGACTTGTCCTTCCTAATGGCTAGAAAGTGAGCTGACTTGGTCAATCGATCAACAATGACCCAGATCGCGTTTCTCCTACCAGATGACACGGGCAATTCCATCACAAAGTCCATAGTCACATGTTCCCATTTCCACTCCAGGATCAGTAATGGTTGCTACAACCCTCCTAGTCTCTGATGTTCTGCCGTAACATGTTGACAAGTCAGACACAATGGTAATTTATAGGAGACACAATGGTGAACCTGTAGGTGCTCATTGGGGAATGAGTTCACTGAACTGATCCGATATGAATCGTTGAATGGTAATTTACCTGATTGTCAATCAGCTTGATTCATCGTCATAGTGGCGTGGTTGGTCCTTAGACTTGAGACACTAAAGACACCTTGTCAGTGGACTTCTGGGCTTTGATCTTGACTTACGAATCCCTATCCACGGGATTTCTAATAGTCAAGGATCGGGTCCAGTGGAAGACCTTCGAAAGTGATTGTGTGTTCAATAGAGGATCGTTCGCTCTCAGGTAACTAAAGAGAGAATGCTCTAGAATAGATCCGCAGGAGTCTCTGGCCAGAGCAGACATAATATCAGAAAAGGTGTTTTCGAATATTATACAGCGGAGTCTGATTCAAGTGAGTTGACCATCTAGGGTTTGACAATTGACCATACCCTAGGTTAACTTGAGAGCATTGTGCGAACGAAGGATTATAGCCACTCGGTAACTGTAGATGGACATGTTCCATGAGTGGGTTACTAAACCCCATTAGTCCGACCGAATTTTACATAAGATGTTAATTCGGTTAATTAATTAATTAATATCAAGATATTAATTAATCACAATAAGTCAATAACTAGTTATTGGACTTAACAGGCTGAAAATCGAACTGGTTAATGGGCCTAGATGGTCACACGCAAACAAATTCTCAGTCGGTGGTACTTAAGTGAGATTTATATTAACTCGGAGACTTTTATTAAAAGTCACGCTGACTTAATATATATACGCATTGTTGATAAACCCAGGGCCAAGCTCTAGGAACTCTAAAGGCTGGCCGTCCCCTCTCTCTCTCCTCCTCCTCTGGGCGCCCCGTTCGAAGCGTCGGGAGACTTCTCTTCTCCGCCACGCGAGTTTCTCGAGAGTTAGGAATTCCTGTCTGGATGATCTGGACATGGTTGCGGCGAGGATTCTTCAGCAAGCGCACTGAACTAGACGAGGGATCGAGGAGGAACCACCGCGGAGGATTGCGTGGATACCACTGGAGGCCGGAAGCCTGTGTGGCTAACGGCATCGCTTTGACGGAACCGAAATGGTCGCGAATTCGAATCCGCACACGGTGATACGATTACTTCTCGTTTTTCGATATTCAGTTTTTCGTTCCGAATCGGATCAGCAGGCATCGGGCGGGAACTTTATTTGTTGCTTCCATTGCGTTCTTCATGCCCCATTGGATCCCAACAAGATGTCCTTCTCAAACATCCTCCGACTAAGAACAATTAAGAACATGTGTTTATAAGTCTTCGATCCTGTAATTATGATCTCATCATAATCCGAAGACTATTGCGCATATTCATGGACTTCATCGTAATATGATGAACACAGATCGATCTAATTACACAATGAATTTTTGCCATTATATTAATAAACTGAATAATCGGATTGGCTTTCGAGCCACCTAATTCTAACAATCTCTCACTTGGATTAAAGTCAATCACTTTTATACAGAATACCCATATTCTCTAAGTGACGCTCAAAGACATTTTGAGACAAAGGCATCGTCAATAGATCTGCTATGTTGTCGGCTGAAGGAACTCTTTCTTCCACGACATCTCCTCGAGCTATGATCTCTCTAATCAGATGAAAGCGACGCAGAATGTGCTTCGATTTCTGATGAGGCCTCGGCTCTTTCGCTTGAGCAATCTCCCCATTGTTGTCACACAACAGTGGGACAGGACCATAAATGCTTTCCACATCACCAAGATCGCCGATGAATTTCTTCATCCATACTACTTCCTTGGTGGTTCCAACAGCAGCAATGTACTCACCTTCTGTTGTCGAATCAGCAGCGGTTTCTTACTTGAAACTTTTCCAACTCACTGCTCTCCCGTTGAGTATGAAGACAAGCCCTGATGTAGGCTTGATGTCGTCAGGATCAGACTGAAAACTCGAGTCAATACATCCTTGCAGCTTTAAGTCTCCTCCTCCATAGAACATAAACATATCCTTAGTTCTTCTCAAATACTTAAGGATACATTTCACAGCCTTCCAATGTTCATCACCTAGATCTGCCTAATGGCTGCTCGTAACACTTAGAGCATATGCAACATCAGGTCTAATACATAGCATGGTGTACATGATGGAACCTATGGCTGAAACATAGGGAACCTTATCCATCACTGCCCTCTCCTCAGGAGTCTTGGGAGACTGACCTTTGAGAAATAAATTCCATGTCTCATGGGCATGAGACCTCTCTTAGAAATTTTCATGCCAAACTTTTTGACAATGGTTTCTATGTACATAGATTGGGTTAAAGCAAGCATCTTCTTTGATCTATCTCTATAGATCCGTATTCCCAATACGTAAGATGCTTCTCCCAAATCCTTCATAGAGAAGTTCTTGGACACCCAGATCTTTACCGATGACATCATCCTTATATCATTCCCAATGAGTAGGATGTCGTTAACGTAAAGAACTAGAAATGTGATTGCGTTCCCACTGTTTTTCTTGTATACGCAAGACTCATTTTCATTCTTAATGAAGCCATAAGATTTGATTGCCTCATCAAACCTTATGTTCCAGCTCCAAGAAGCTTGCTTCAGTCGATGAATAGACCTTTGCAACTTGCATACCATACATGGAGATTCCTTTGATGTGAAGCCCTTTAGTTGTATCATATACACCTCTTCCTCAAGGTTTCCAATAAGGAAGGCCGTCTTCACATCCATCTGCCAAATTTCGTAATTATAGTATGCAGCAATAGCGAGAAGAATTATGGTAGACTTAATCATAGCAACGGATGAAATGGTCTCGTCATAGTCAATGTCTTGTCTTTGACGATAACCCTTCGCCACTAACCTTGCCTTATAAGTCTCAATTCGTCCATCTGCACCAATCTTTCTTTTAAAGATCCATTTGCAACCGATAGGTACTATACCTTCGGGCAAGTGGACCAAGTTCCAAACTTGGTTGATGTATATGGATTGAATTTCAGAATTCATGGCTTCTTGCAATTTCCCAGCCTCTGGACTTTCAATGGCCTCCGGTAAGTCTTAGGATCATCATCCTCATTATAGAGTATCCTAGATCCATCCAAATTGATATGTCCCACATATCTTTTGGGTGGTTTAAGTACTTTTCCTAACTTATGAAGTTCTTGTGTATTTTCTTGAACAAGTTCAGAAACTAAATAGTTCATCTGATAAACCATTGATAGTTTGTGGGTCTGAAATTTCTTCTAGAGTTACTTTACTCCCACTGTCCTTTTGGAGAATATAATCTTCTTCCAAAAAGACAGCTCTCTTGGCTACAAACACTTTTTGTTCGCCAGGATGATAAAAGTAATATCCGTAAGTTTCTTTCGGATATCCCACAAATCTGCATTTGTTAATTCTAGATTCCAGCTTATCTGCATCATGTCTTTTGACATGAGCAGGACATCCCCAGACTTTAACATGTTTAAGGTCTGATTTTCTTCTATTCTATATCTCAGATGGAGTGGTTGCAACAGATTTGTTGGGTACCTTTTACAGGATATATATAGCCGAGCTAAGTGCATATCCCTATAAGGACACTGGTAATTTGGACATGCTTATCATTGATTGCACCATTTCCATTAATATGCGATTCCTCATTTCTGATACACCATTCATTTGAGGTGTATAAGGAGGTGTAAGCTGAAAAAGAATATTATTATCCTTAAGTATTTTATGAACTATATACTCAAATATTCCCCACCACAATCAGATCGGATGGTTTTGATATTCTTTCTAGTTGTTTCTCTACTTCATTCTTGAATTTTTTGAACTTCTCAAAAGCTTCTGATTTATACTTCAATAAGTATATAAAGCCATATCTTTAGAAATCATCAGTGAACGTAATGAAGTATAAGAAACCATCAATGGCTTGAGTTCATATAGGACCACATACATCTGAATGTATTAGTTCTAGTAAGTCATTGGCTCGTTCTCCAATTTTAGAAAATGGAGGTTTTTCCATTTTGCCGATTAAACATAACTCACAGGTTGCATATGATTGATAATCAAATAGATCTAAGTATCTATTTTTATGTAGCCTTTGGAGTCAATTCTCACCAATGTGGCCAAGCTTACAATGCCATAGGTAGGCTTTGTTCACTTCATACTTATTTCTTTTAGTTAAAGAACCGATATTTAAAATATCATGAGACACATTCAATAAGTATAATCCATTAGATAATGAAGCAAAAGCTATTAATTTATTTCTAAAATAAATTGAACAACAATTGTTCCCAACAGATAAGGTATATCCAATTCTATCTAAACAGGAAATAGAAATAATATTCCTTATTATGCTAGGTACATAATAGCATTCATTTAATGAAAAAATGTCTCCGGATGGTAGCTTGAGCTTTACTGTCCCTATAACGATCGCCGCAACTCTTGCGCCCGTACCTAGCCTCAGTTTCACCTCGTAAGTTCTCAACTTACGCCTTCTTGTCAGTGCCTGCACAGAATTGCAGATATAAGAAACACATCTAGTATTTAATACCCATGATGTATAATCTCTAATTGGCAAGTTTACATCTATCATATACATACGTGAAGTGTCTTGCTGCTTCACAGTTCCTTAAGCCTTGTCCTTGAGGTATTCTTTGCAATTCATCTTCCAGTGGCCCTTCTGATGACAGTAGAAGCATTCACCCTTCTTAGCACTCTTGTCCTTGTCCTTTTTTACAACTTTCAGCTTCTTCTGATTCTTACCTTTACCTTTCCTAAAGACTTGGACTACTAGTCTTTTCCGGCTGGTCTTACCAACCATAAGGACTTAGGGTTCATCCTTCACAAGGTTCCCCTCTGTTGTCTTAAGCATATTTAGTAATTCAGCCAAAGTAGTCTGGATCTTGTTCATGTTAAAGTTAATAATGAACTGAGCATATGATTGTGGAAGTGAAGACAGCACAATATCGGTATGCATCTTCTTGGGGAGTGAGACCCCAAAAGCATCCAACCTCTCCACCCATTCAATCATCTTCAACACATGAGTCTGTACTGAAGATCCCTCTACCATTTGAGCTTTAGACAGATTCTTAGATATCTCATATCTTTCGATCATGCTCTGCTCACTAAATAGCTCCTTCAAATGGAGCATGATGGATCTAGCATCCATCTCCTCATACTGCCTCTGCAACTCATTGCTCATAGAGGCAAGTATGTAGCATTGGGCCATAGTGGAATCTTCCTTCCATTTCTCATATGTCAGTATGTCCTCCTCTGGGGCATCTAATGCTGGTTCAGTAGGAGGTTCTTCATCTAGGAGATAAATAATTTGCTCAGACTTGAGGACAATCTTCAGGCTCCTGAGCCAGTCTGAGTAGTTGGGGCCTGTCAAATGATTGACATCCAATATGCCATGCAACGGGTTATGGTGTGACATCTTAGCCTACAGGAGATAATCAAATTTTAATTAGCAGAAATTCAGTTCATTAATGAAAACAAGATATGGACTTTTATTATCTAGTTTTATTCACACTAATTTTCGTCAGACTGTATAACCTTCATATATACAGAACGAAATATGCCGACTGTCTCCTAGTGGGGATCATAATCTCCAAGTATCATAGTATAACCTCGGATAAACACATAGCATCATACTACTATATCAGAGCAACTATCTTATGGTAATTGAAACTCCTTGCAATATCCGATCTTGTTTCGACTCCCAGATTATTAATGGTCCCGAGTAAACATAGTAGACCATTATATCTGGTCTAAGCGTTACCATCAATACGTGATGGAGTAAAATAGGAATATAGCCCCCAGGTAAACACGTGGATAGCTATATCGTTCCTCTACTCCAATCTCAAGGCATCTAATACCATAGTTAATAGTCCTCTCATCAGATGATGGCAAATCTCAGGTAAACACGTAGAAGATACCACCACCGGCTTAAGTTCTATTAACTATATTGATGGAGAGCCACGCGGTTCATTTTCAATAACTCGTACTTCGGCTTAGACTTTGTACCGAAGGTTTTATTTTATTTACTTTGGGCTCATCCTAGGTGATAGTATTAAATATATCAAATATATTACGTATACTAATAACCTAGGTAATTTGATTCATAATCAAAAGAAAAATACACGCATCGCATACATGTCATGGTGTAGTCATGGATAGCACTGCAGTTTGACTTGAGCCAAGCAGTCAAATACTCACGTACACAATATAATAGTTATATCATGAGTCTGTAAAATCATAGGCTTAATGAACTCCTTTATTTCCTTCTTGGTTACAGTTGTAGATCATCCTCGCTCTATGCTCAGCCGCCTCGATCAAATTACATCATAATCCCAATTACATGATAATTTAAAAGAGGGAGCCTTATGGCGAGTACATCAAGTAGGGAGGTAAAGTTACAATGGTCGGCTGTCCTCCGCTCCCCATGTTGCCGGCATCTTGTCCAGCGCCGGTGAGCATGGTTCGCAACGATCCTAGCCCCAAAAGTCCATCTCATGGATCCACATCCCTCAAGAATGAAGCGTTCTTCGTCCAACAAAGAACACGACTAAAATCCCAAAATCCCAAAATAAAATTTATTTTCTATAGATTAAAATTGCGATATCATCGCAGTTATCATCTCATGAATATTAATTAATCAAGAAAATAAATTCTAGCATGGAATAAATTCAAAAACCACAATTTTAGAGACCTAAACAGCGAAAAAGACAGTGGAACCTAGCTCTGATACCACTGTTGGGTTTGCATGTGTCCAGATTCGACCAAAATGCAGCGGATAAAATAATTTCGAGATCGGATCCGTCCTGTTTCGATCAACAAAAACTAAGAACAATAAATCGTATTTACCTTGCGCGGATTTGAATCTGCGTTCGTCTGGTTCCGTCGGTGTGAAGCCGCGCAGGTGCCCGACCTCTAGCGGTATCCACGCAGTCTTCCTTTTGGTGGATCGTCCTCGCTTCCTCGCTCGCAACAGCATCTGCAGATCCTGTCTGGCTGCGCCTAACTCTCCGCGACATGCAGATTCAAATTCCCGTCAGACGGGAAGATGGAGCAGGTGGGAGTCGAAGCGGAGTCTCACGGGGCTAGCCAGAGGTGGGGGATGCCAGAGATAGAGAGGAGAGAGAGGGGGCTGCTAGGTCAGGGTTGCTGGCCATCGACCTAGCAACGGTTCTTTTATAATAAGTGTTTTCACGGTTTTTCAGAAAAAACCTACACTTATCCGTAACCCCATCAAAAAGTCCACCAACTTGAAAACCATTTGCATGTGACCCTCTAGGCCCAAATACCAGTCCAGTTAACGGCCCATTAAGTCCAGTAGCCTTTTACGGACCCACTGAATTAATTAATATCCTTATATTAATTAATTAGCCAAATTTAATGTCCCACAATAAATTCGAACGGAGTTCCGATCACGTTGGGTGCCCTAAGCAACATCGCGTGATCTCAGAAGGCATTGGGGTTTATGTAACCCTCTATGGGAACCTTTCCGTCAATAGGTACCGCGCGGATATAATCCTTCATCCGTGCAATGTTCCCGAATCGACCTAGGGTATGGTTTACTGTTAAACCCTAGCCGGTCAATTCAATTGAATCAGATGCCGCTAATTTATATCAAATAACTCTTTATCTGATACAGAGTCCCCCTGGCCAGGGACTTGAGTGCATCTTTCTTGGAACATTCTCTCTCTTATTACCAAGAGCGGATGATCCCGTATTGAACACACAATTACCCTCGAGGGCATCTCCTGAATCCGATCACTTGACTTATTGATAACCCATGGTTAGGGATTCATTAGTTAAGGTCAAAGCTTAGAGACATACCAACAAGATATCTTTGGCGTCTCAGGTCCAAGGATCATCTACGCAATCGTGATAAAAGAATCGAGCTGGTTAATAGTTAGGTATATTCCATCCAACGATTCATGGTTGAATCAGTACAGTGAACTCATTCATCAATGAGCACCTACAGGTCCAGCATAGTGTCTCCACACAAGTGACTTATAGGATCAGTCACCCTCATCATATGAACTAAAAAAACCTGTATTAGGCTATCTGGATGTTTGATGTCCTTCTCAAACATTTTTCAACTATGAACAATTAAGAACATGTGTTTATAAGTCTTCGGTCCAGTAATTATGATCTCATCATAATCCGAAGACTATTGCGCATGTTCATGGACTTCATCGTGATATGATAAACAAAGATTGATCTAAATGCACAATGAATTTTTGCCATTATATTAATAAACTGAATAATACACAGTATTGGAGTGGCTTTCGGGCCACCTAATACTAACAATTATATTCTTAAAGTAAAGTCAAGTTTCCTTACAATTCACTATGGTGATTGATAAATGCCTGGAACTCCACTCCATATAGATAATGCCACCAGATCTTTAATGCATGCACAACCGCTGCAAGCTCCAAATCATGCATCAAACAATTCACCTTATGATCCTTCAGCTAACGAGAAGCATAAACAATCACTATGTCATGCTACATCAAGACACAACCCAAACCCTACATGGAAGCATATGTATATACAACATATCTTTTTGATCCGCTAGGCAAAGCAAGGACTGAAGCAGTGGTCAGGCGAGTCTTCAACTCCTGGAAGCTCTTCTCACACTTATCCGACCACGTAAACTTCATATATTTTTAGGTCAACCGTGTCAAGGCACTACCAGAATAGCAAAACCCTGAATAAACCTCCTGAAACAGCCAGTAAGACCCCAAAACTCCTCATCTCAGTGGGAGTCTTGGGGACCTCTGAATCTAATATAGCCTAAAACTTCACAGGATCAACAACAACACTATCCTTGGAGATAACATGACCAAGGAACTATACATGATCAAGGTAGAACGCACACCTATTGAACTTAGCATACAATTGATGGCTTCTTGGGATCTCCAGCACAATCTTCAAATGCCCACGATGAGACTTCTCATTCGGCGAATAGCTCAGCAGATCATCAATGAATACAACAACAAATTGATCTAAGTACTGCCTGAACACCATATTCATCAAGTCCATGAAAGTTGTTGTAGCGTTAGTCAGACCGAATGACATCACCAAGAAATCATAGTGGCCATAATGGGTTTGAAACTCCGTCTTCAGGACATCCTCATCTTTAATCCGCAACTGATGATAGCCACTTCTCAAATCAATCTTAGAAAACACTATAGTTGCCTGCAAGTGGTCAAATAGATCGTCAATCCTCAATAAGGGACATCGATTCTTGATGGTCACATGATTCAGCTTCCTGTAATCAATGCAAAGTCGTAAAGAACCATCTTTCTTCCTTACAAATAGAATAGGGGCTCCCTATGGAGACACACTGGGATGGATGAAACATTTGTACAATAGTTCCTGCAATTGCTTCTTTAGATCAGCCAACTTTGCCGGTGCCATGCGATAGGAACCTTGAAAATTAGTGTCGTACTAAGGAGAAGATCAATATCTCCCGAACAAAAGACAAACCAAGCAGATCATCTGTGAAACCGTCAGCTAAATCCTTGACCACATCAAAATCAAAAATACTCAAAGGTAACCTCTCATTAGAAACAGAAACAACACTAGTAAGATAAGCACTGCAACCACTATTAATCCACCTCTGGGCCTTCGTAGTAGAAATAATCAACTTATTAGGCTTGAGGAGCTTAAAGAAGAACTCATGTTCACCTGAAATCCTGAAGATAATCTTTCGACCACGGCAATCTATATAACATAATGCTCCTCTGGCCAATCCATGCTCAAAATGATGTCAAAATCCTCCATATCAAGCACAAACAACTGAGCAAACAACCTTTTCCCTGAATCTTAACACAGAAAAAACTATGCATCTATCTGACCGAATTACCCCTCCCAACATGAAAGTAGTTATAGCAATAGAAATCTCAACAACATGGATCTTATCTACCACTATTTATGCAAAACTCGAAGAGGTAAACAAATGGGTAGCACTTGTATCAAACAACACTCTAGCATGTACTCCATCTATCATAATGGTACCTTCCATGACATTCTCAGCTACCTCCATGTCCTCTCTAGTTAAAGCAAAGACACGACCAGGGGCTTGCGGTCCAGTCGGTGCAGTCATTGGTGTAGTCCTTAGTGTAGTCTTTGTCTTGGGGCAATCTCTGATCATGTGGCCTACCTTGCCACATCCAAAGCACTTACTTGGCATCCTCAGGTACTCGGTCTCTCCATGCACAAACCCACACTGCTCGCATGCAGTACAAGTCTAGACTACTCTCACTGCTGGCAGTGTAGAGGTCTTCTTTGGTGCCTTTTGAGACTCGAACTGCTTTCGCTTCCTCTGAACTCTAGGAAAGATTGATCTCGATACTTATCCTTTGGCTGCCACGTTGCGCTCATTCAGAAAGATCTCATGTGCAACTTCTTGTCTACATGTTGCATCCACCACCTCTTCCATCAAGTTAAACTTGTGAGCCACCAACTGCATCCTCAACACGGGCTTCAAACCCATCAAAAACTTCTACATCTTCCATCTACCATCAGTACACATATAAGGTGCACACTAAGAGAATTTGGCCTCATACTCAAGCAGACTCATTCGTACTTTGGTTAAACTCAGGAACTCTTGCACCATCTTGTCTTGGACATGTGGAGGAAAGAATTTCACCTCGAATGCCATCATAAACTCCGCACATGAAATCGAATCCTCTCTACTAGCAATCTTGGTTCTCAAAGTAGAAGTCCACCATACATCAGTACGGTCTTACAACATATAACTCCCTAGACTAACCTTGTCCTCATCAGGGCACTTGATCGCCCTAAAGATCCTCTCAATCACTCAGATCCAGCTCTTTGCCATGATAGGGTTGCTTTGAATCTCTCCATCGCCGTCAGTCTAGGGTGGACCTCTAGCTCAACTGGTGCGGCGGGCCTCTGCTATTAGGCTGCCTGCATGAAGTCCTAGAAAATATGCATAAATATACTCACGTCCAAAGGTGGGGGCAGAGGAGGAATAGGCCAAACACCACTGTCTCATGCAACTGGCTGCTCCGGAACACGCTCCCTCGCGGGATGACCATGCCTACCAGACATAGCCTATAAAAAAAAGAGCATACGTCAGGCCTATACTCCTCAAGCCTACTCCATTCTAAAAATCTCCAACCCTATGATCCTGGTTCAGTAGCTTAAGTTGATCATGCTTTAATAACCAATATGGAAAAATCTAGTTCTGGTACCAACTCCTGCAATGCCTCTGTCGTTGACCTAATTCGGTTATACCGGCCTACATCGAACCAGCAGAGCGGACACCACGTTGAGAACAATCCTAACATCCACTTACATATTTTCCAAATAAATAATCATGCAACAACCATGAATAAATTGATATAACCATCATTGCCACAAGATAATTCCACTATTACGAGTAAACAACTACTAAAATAAATATAATGTCTCATATCCAGGATCACTAAACATCCATAAATTAAATTACATCACTTGGACTAAAAAGAAACTACCCTATGCATCTCTTCCTAATAAATAGAAAACAAACCCACTACTAGATAGTCAAACTTCAAGCTTAACCTTCTTGATCCTCTTTTGTTTTGTCCTCTTCAACAGGATTCTCCTTGCCTAAAAAAGAGTTAATCTTGCGAGAGTGGGTCCACATAAAACTCAACATGCTCAAAATCCAACATTCACAGGTTTTCATACACATACATAAAGAAAATGACATCATAGTTAAACATATATACATACTGCAATGATATCATATAAACTCATGCTTGAGTCCTAACCATGTTCTTTAAAACAACTAAGTCATACTAGGTACATCTACTCTTATTTATCGTCATGGTTTCATTGATTAAACGTGCGTAACATGAACTTAATAACATATATCATGGTTCTTACTTATGGAACATATTTCACAGCATAGCATCATCATCACATATTTTAAACATACATCATGTTATCACTTAAACATAGGACATGTATCCAACCACATCATAAGGAGTCCTTAGTTCTTCTTGTTCTTGTTCTTCACCTAGTGGCAAGGCAAAGCCGACTAAATCTTCGATTACGCAGTCAGGGTATCAACATATCCCACTCAAGATCGGTGTATGTAACGGTCCCACCTTTTATCATGAGAAAATAGTCACAATTTGTAAAGAAAGTAGAACCACTACCTAGATCAGATGGCCTATCGTATCTAAGATCACCTTTGGTAGTTGCACAAATTATAAATAAAGTACAAGAAATTTAATGATAGAACTTGAGATTGACTGAGATCGAGGTGCAGATCTAACAATTAGAGGCCGTCGAATTCCTCTTATAAACAATTCCTAAAAAATATTAAATTAAAAATTATGAGTCTAGTTATTATTGGACTCAATGGGGATCATTTACTCCCTATTGATCCAATGTTAGAATTAAAATTCATTTATCAGAAGAGTGTGAAACAATTAATAGTCTCTTGCATATTTGAAATATTGAACTAATTCATGTCAAGGCTATTTACTTTTAAACTACCATATCCTTTTGATATAACAATGTCAAAGAATAAATATCATGACCGAATCATGAGAATCATCAAAAATTACAATAATATACACATAAAATTATCATGAATCTTTCTTCCTTTAAAGTAATCAACTGAGTTTACATCTCCTTCAATAATTTGCATATTTCTTACTTTCATGGTTCTCATAGAAATAGATGTGCATGCTCGGATCGTAGAATCATTGTGAATCTTAATAATAAGTCACGATCAGAAATTTAGTTTTGACCCTTTAACCCCAATCAGTCTCATACTCAGTCGTAATCATTCTTTCTTTGATCTTTTAATTGATCGATCTTTTTTTTACAATCAGTAATTCTTTCGACTAAATGGCTTATTCATGTAAGGTACGGGGATAAGCACACACTAGTCTTTAATCTAATTGAGCAGGTTACCCAATGTTCTTGGCCGACTGGAACTTACAGCCCAAAACTGATGGATATAGGTGTCCTCTAAGCCAATCATAAGGCACCTATTTCAATCTGGTTCACTAATAAATAACATTAAATTCATTATGTAGATTGGCATATTTATAATTGCGCATAATGAAGTCCTTGAATATGTGCAATAGTCATCAGATTATGATGAGATCATAATAATGAGACTGATGACTTATAAACACATATTCTCAATTGTTCCTAGTCGTAGGATGTTTGAGAGGGACATCAAACATCCGGTTAGACTAGTACAGGTTATTCCAACTCATATGATGTGGGTGACTGATCTCGTTAGTTACTCGTGTGGAGACACAATGGTAAACCTGTAAGTGTTCATTGGAGAATGAGTTCACTGAACTGATCCGACATGAATCGCCGAATGGTAATTTACCTGACTGTCAATCGGCTTGATTCATCGTCACAGTGGCGTGGTTGATCCTTGGACTTGAGACACCAAAGACACACCTTGTCGGTGGACTTCTGGACTTTGACCTTGACCTACGAATCCCTATCCACGGGATCTCTAATAGTCAAGGATCGGGTCCAGCGGAAGACCTTCGAAGGTGATTGTGTGTTCAATAAAGGATCGTTTGCTCTCAGGTAACTAGAGAGAGAATGCTCTAGAATAGATCCGCAGGAGTCTCTGGCCAGAGTAGAAATAATATCAGAAAAGTGGTTTTCGGATATTGTACAGCGGAGTCTGATTCAAGTGAGTTGACCATACCCTAGGTTAACTCGAGAGCATTGTGCGAATGAAGGATTATAGCCACGTGGTAACTGTAGACGGACAGGTTCCATGAGTGGGTTGCTGAACCCCATTACCTTCCGAGATCATGCGGTGTTGCTTGGCACCCAACTTGATCGGAAGTCCGACCGAATTTACATGCGATGATAATTCGGTTAATTAATTAGTTAATATCTAGATACTAATTAATTACAATAAGTCAATAACTAGTTATTGGACTTAACGGGTTGAAAACCGGACTGGTAAATGGGCTTAGAGGGTCACACGCAATAAGATTCTCAGTCGGTGGTACATAAGTGGGATTTATATTAACTCGGGGACTTTTATGAAAAGTCGCGCCAACTTAATATATATACACGCTGTTGAGAAACCCTGGGCCAAGCTCCAGGATTTCCCCTTGCTGGCCATCATCCCTCCTTTCTCTCTCCTCCTCTGGGCGCCTCGTTCGAGGTACCGAAATTGTCACCATCTCCGCCGCGCGTGATTCCCGAAAGTCGGGAATTCTCGTCGGCGGGATTTCAGTAATCATTGCAGCGACGGATCTTCAGCGAGCGAGCTGATACGGACGAGGGATCGAGGATGAACCACCGCGGAGGATCGCGTGGATACTGCTGGAGGCCGGACGCTTGTGCGGCTCGCGGCATCGCCTCGATGGAACCGAGACGGAAGCGGATTCGAATCCGCACACGGTAATCGGATTACATCCTGTTGTTTTCGGTTTTAGTTTTTCGTTCCGAATCGAATCAGCGGGCATCGGGTGGGATTAATTTTTGTTTGTCGTTTCCGCTGCGTTCTTCGCATCCCGCCCGGATCCCAACAGTGGTATCAGAGCCAGGTTACGCTCTGATCCTCTTCGGAACGGGGAAATCAATATTCTAATATTATTTCCATGCCCAGTATCGTTGTTCTCAGAAAAATTTGTTCATATGATGAACATAAAATTATTAAATGTATTTCCTATGAGAAAAATGATATTTTAATGGGGGTTTTCGGTTGTGTTCTTCATGAAGATGAAGTTTGGGCTTCGAAGTGGGTTATATGATGGTCGAGGCACCATTGTTAGTTTGCTGGTATGATCAACTTTGCTTCCAAGTCCCCAGATCCTTGCTGTGGCTGGAATCTGGCAGTTGAGCCTCCTAATTTTTTATTTTCCCAAATGTTGGAGTTGGATGAATAAGGGGGTATTGCCACAGTTCTAGACTGTGTAACCGCTGGATGGAGTTGGGCAGGAATGGGCCACACCGGCCGGCCTCACATGGATCGGGGATGAATGGGGATGTCTGCCGGCGGAGAAGCCTCCCCTCTCCCTGGTTTCCAATGGTTGGAAGAGGAAAAGGGGGGGGAGACCACGGGCGTGTGCAGCGGGGAAAGGTTGGTCCTTCGGCAGCAACGGCCACTCCGACCGATCTTTGCCGGCATCGGAGACGAAGGGGTCATTGCCCTGGCACCTTTGGCAGTGCCTGCTCTCTCTTGCCGGCGTCAGAGAAGGACCCTGCAAATGGCGGCTTCAAGTGATCGGCGGCCTGGGGGTTGGGGCAGAAACCCTAACCCTTGCGTCGCTGCGTCAGGCGAACCAGGCGTTGGCCGCCTGGACCGGGCGGTCCTGTCCCAGTTCGACTGGGTGCCTGGACCCGCCCGAGCACCCCTGCAACCCGGCCCATTCAGCCCCTCTAACCCGACCCATTCAGCCCCGTTTTCCCCCTAAAACCCCTTTCACCCCCCTTTATTTAAAACCCCCCATTAAAATTATCCCCACCCTTATTAACTAGAAAATAAAATTAATATATATAAGTTTAAAATATGTTTTAAACTTATGTCTATAATTTTCAGTTGTAAAGGAGTTTACTTTAAGATATGATTTTAAATGGGATTAACATATTTAAGATTAGATCTTAAATTAAAATTAACAATTGTTGTTAATTAAGTAAATAAAGGGATAATCTTTAAGATTTAATCTTAAAAGGTTAATGTTTGAAGATATGATCTTAAGGCCAATTAACAATTGTTGTTAATTTAATATATTTGATATGAGTTATTAAAGGGGGTTAATTAAGATGAGATCTTAATTTAGTTATTAACAAATGTTGTTAATATCTTTTTATTAAATGATAAAAGAGGTTTAATTTTAAGATGTGATCTTAAATAAAATTAACATAATTTGTTGATTTACCTTTAATTAAAGTAATTAAAGGGGTTAAAATTTAAGATTTTGATCTTAAATTATAATTAACAAGTGTTGTTAATTTAATTAAGTTGTGACTTTAAAATTAATCAACAAATGATGTTAATTATTTAGGTGATTAGATCATTTAATTTCCTAACAATTGTTGTTTGAAATTAATATTTTAATTAAGAGACACATAATAAAAGGTTACTATGTGATTAATTAACTTTTTATAATTGTTATAATTAATTTAATTATTTCTTAAGTAATAAATCTTAATAAAAGTTATTAAGCACTAATTAAGTCTTAATAATAGTTATTAAGATGATTAATTAGTTTACTCATAAATCGCTTAATTATTGTTTTTGAAGATCTAATCTACTTGAAATTGATCTTTTAATAAATGTTATTAAAAGGTTAATTAAGTCTAATTGTTAGACTATTTAAATTAGAAATGTTCTAATTAATTATTCTTAATAATTGTTATTGAGAAATAAGATTTAATAAAAGGGGTTTATTAACAAGGAGTTGTTAATGAATAATAATTGGAATTATTAATTCTTTTATAAGTGTTATTTAGGAATTTTTAATTCTATCTAAATATTAGATTGTTTCGCATTAATAATTGTTATTAATGTGATTTAATATTAATCTAAGTGTTAGATTAATTAATTTAGAATTTTTCTAAATTTTGCATGGAATATTTTAGAATTTTAATTTTAGCTTTGTGCACATGTTGATAAATTAGATTTATTGCATGTAAGAAAATAAGATTTTCGAAAATTCAAATTATCTAATTTTGATTGGTACCCAGGTTTTAAGAAAGCTAAAATTATTATAATTTTAAAATTTTAGCCTTCATGTGATGTGCTTTATCATGTGTGGATGGTTAAAATTTGTGGTGGTCATGGACATGCACTTAGTTAAATTTCATATCATGTGATGGTGTGTGATTATGTGGATTGTTATGAGATGTGATGTACATTAATTAAGTGTTAATTAATGAGGTATGCGTGTCTCCCTCTCTTTCTCATTCCATTATAATTCTATCTCCCTCTATCATTGTACTCGGCCATAAGACTTTCTCTTACAATTTATTTGTATTTGAAATTGTTTCAAAATTAATATTATTTGTAATTGATTGCGCCGGCCGAGGAGAGGCGAGGATGATCTACAAATGTAACCAGGAAGGCGACAGGAGATGAGATCACTAGTGGCTATGTGTTTGCATGTTTAAATTATGTAAATGTTATATAGTTTTGGTGATTAATTGTTTGGCTCCAGTTAATCCCGTGCTGTCCATGACCACATAATGAACATGTATGGATGATGCATGCTTTTTAATTTTTTATTATGAATCGATTACTAATATCTAGATATAGTTAAATATATATAATATATATATAAACTATCACCTAGGATGAGACCAACTTAACATAAACAAAACATTCAACATAAAGTCTAAGTCGGAGCGCGAGTCATTGAGAATGTACCGCGTGGCTCTCCATCAATATAGTTCTTAGAACTTGATTTAGTGATGGCAGTTTTTATGTGTTTACCCGAGTTCTGCCACCATCTGATGAAAGGACTATTAACTATGACATTATGATGCCTTGAGATTGGAATAGAGGAATAGTGTAGCTATCCTCGCGTTTACCCGGGAGCTGCATTCTTACTCTACTCTGTCACGTATTGATGATAAAGCTTAGACTAGGTATAATGATCTACTGTGTTTACTCGGGACCATTAAAGACCTGGGAGCCGAAATAAGATCGGATATTGCAATTAGTTGCAATTACCATGAGATGGTTGCTCTAAGATAATGGTATGATACTATGTGTTTACCCGAGGTTATACTGTAATTCTTGGAAATTCTGATCCTTACTAGGAGACCGTCGAAGTCTTCCGTTCTGTATACCTGAAGGTTATACAGTCCGTCGAAAAATAGTGGGAAATAATTCAAGATAAAAGACCATAATTGAATTATCAGAACTATCTGCTTAAATCACGTTATTTCCTTCGATCACTAATATGTCGTCTATTCGAGATTTTGGCATGTTAGATGCCAACACTTCTCATACTCAGACTGACTAGAAAATTCTAAAGAATGTCTTTACGGGTGAGTGAAAGTCACTATCCTAATCAGACATCATGAATCCTCTTACTTGGATAGATCAAGGTGAAGAGGTACTCATGGTATACCATTTTGAAAGACAATGAATGTCATGAAATCTCTTATTTGGATAGACCAAGATGAAGAGATATTTATGATGTGCCTTTGAGAAAGGCAAGTGGTAGATTTTAAACGATCGAATCCACACCTGAAAAAGGATAAAGGAAAGTCAGCTGAGATAGAGAAGTAGCAGTTCTCCCACTATAACCAATATAAGGATACTGGTAAAGGCAAAATGAATTTGAAACTTGAAAGAAGTCTCATATAATCTTATTATCAACTTTTGCATGTCTATTGGAGAATTAGCGTTTCCAATATGAGATATTGGAAATGGTTCTCAGAGCTGCGATGGTATGTAGACTTAGACAAGTAAAAAGAAATCGAGAAAATATTAGTGTTGAGTTAGATTTAACTATTGTTCATGATATTCATAGGTTACTGTTAGACAGTAAATCTTTATATGTCTATAGGAGTCTAATATGAAACTGAATAATTGTTGTTTAGTTGCATGAGATATCAATAATTATAAAAGTGAATAACATTGACTGAGAAGGAACAATAGTTGATCAAATCAGTCAATACACTATAAATTCTTGAAGTGACATTTCATGTGATAAATGTTCACAAGTCTCCTATAGAAATGAACTGTGTGAATCCTGATTATCTATGGTATTGTACATAGGGTTGTACAATAAGAAATTATTGATGCTAATGCATATTGATGTAAACAGCTCAAAGGCCAAAGATAATCACTACCATTGACTTACCTTATAGTTTACTCTTGTAATGATTCGGCTGTATGTACTTAATGTGGTACAAGTCGAATGCATATGAGAGATTAAGGTATAAGATCAATATGAAGTATTAGAATTTTTGATTTGATTAACGAAACTGATACTTTAGTATATGATTCACATAAATCATTAAGAGGATAATTGTATCCTCGCTCGATTAATCCTCATTGTGCATCATAGCAATATGATAGAATGAGGAATTGCACCTTATTAAGATATGGTGCAATACATAATAAGATTTGCCTAATTCTTATCTTTTTGAACATGAGTATGAACATTAGATGTCCATATTTTAAAGATGGTTCCAAATAAGTCAGTGTGTGTCCATATAAGATATGGAAACCAAATAATTCATATGAGATGTGAATTATGAACAAACCTGTTTTTAAAGTCATGTATTATCGTTATGTGAATTTGTGAATGTCTAAAGAGTTTGGACACTACAGTTATTGGCCAGACGATAATGAAATAATTGTTATTCTGAAAGGTATCTTTTATGAAGAGGAATATATTCTCAGAGAAGACAGTGGGAGCTGATAAAACTAGAAGATGTTCTAGATTCACAAGCTAACATAAGATTATTAGATAATCTTTAGTTGTTTAGAGCCACTTATGACACACATCAGAGAGCTTCATTGTAACGACCCGCCATCCTATGACCGGAGACCCGGTCACTAAATGGATGTCGGCCCATTAACTGCGGGTTCACACCCGGATCTCACACCACACGTCTGGAGGAGTAAGTGCTAAACAAGGCTAAATATAACAATCACATGGACTACAAGGTAAGCAAGTGCTCAGGAAGGAAAATAACAATGTCCGTATACAGTCCAACAATAATTACAAGTCCAACAATTAAATAAGTACAGGCAGGAGGAAATACAACAACATCGGGGCATACCCCGGGACTAAGACAGTTGCTGGTCCGCACACCAAGAAGACACCACGCTCCCGCTCGCCACGAGGTCCACACCTGAAACCGCAGGGAGTGAGCCACACCAGAAATGGGCTCAGTAGGGATCATCCGATCCCCTGCCTCCCACTCACACACCCACAAGTGTAACAACAGGAATATATAGCAATTAAGTAAAGCAGTAAACATAGCACCCAACTCTGATATGAAACGCACGATAAGCAGTGTAGCAAGAACCATTCTAAGCAACCCGAAGAACCGAACACAGAGTAACGTCTCACAGCCAAAGTCCACGAAGCGACTGAACCACATGTCGACCGAAGTCAAACGTCGCCTCCCAACACTACCACCACAGCTCACGCCTGTCCACCCCTACTGTAAGGATCGTGACCTTCGGATCCGGTTTTCGGGTTCGGACCTTGTGGTTCTAGCCTTGTGAGGGCGGAGGTTCTGAGTTGATTCGCGTCAGGACTTAGGGACGCGTTCTAAACGGCGTCCACCGTCGCAGACGCATTTCAGGTTCTGCCACGTGGGAGCCACGTGGGTTGGCTTCGGGCCGCGTGGGTACGGCCCTGTCTTGTCGCTTGAACGGCGTCCACGTGTGTCGACGCCTTTTAGATTGCGACTCTGGGGTGTCAGAGTACGGCCCTGACATATCGTCTGAACGGCGTCTGCCTTGAGCGACGCGTTTCAGAGTCCTGTCAGAACAGCGGTCACATCAACTGATTGGCGTCCGTGGATGTCGACGCGTTTTAGCCAGTCTCTGGTTAATCCCGCGAGCCCTCCTTCTTTCCCTCATTTTCTCCTCTCTTCCTCTCTTTCCCCTCCGGCGAACCCGACGGCGATCTCTCATCCTCCCTCTTTTCCTCCCACCGTTCCATCTCTCCCTCCACTCCATCCTCTACCTAGCTCCTACCACTACCACCTCCACTTCCACTGCGGCGTTCTACTCTCCGGACGGCGGCCGACGTCACGGGGGAGCGAGGACGACCACGGCGGTACCGGCGGCGGCGTGGGGCGAGTCGGGTGGACGGCTTGAAGCTCGGAGGCGTTCAAGTATCCGGTAGGGTGACGGTTCCCCTTAGCATCGCGTTTTAGACCATGTTTACCCCGTTTAAGCTTGTTTGGATCCTTGGTTTCGGGGGGTAGAATGAGCATGTTTAGGAGTTCTTTTGATAACATGGGGGATTTCTATGAATGTGTTGCTCGTGGTTAGCATTGCTTCTCTTTTTCCCTCCGTTTTTGGAGTTGTTTGGGGTTGGATACGGAGCCCTCGGGCTCAGGCGACTCTGGTTCGTGGGGCTAAAACACGTCGTGCATGGACGACGCCTTTTTGAAGGGCGTCGAGCCATCACGACGCCTTTTAGACAGGAATCGCCTGTCAGGGAGTCTGCCAGTTCGGGAATTCTGAGATTAAAAGACGTCATGGGTCAACGACGCGTTTTTGAACGGCGTCGGTTAACCATGACGCCTTTTAAAGGCAGAAATCCCTTGAGTAAGGGCCTTGGAATTTCCGGATTTCTGTGTTGAATGGCGTCTGAGGATGTCGACGCCTTTTAAAAGGCGACCACTGGGGTCGACGCCTTTTTAGGGCCTGATTCTGAAGACTGTTTTACATAAACCTGTACATGGAGTCTGAATGGCGTCGACCGTGGATGACGCGATTCAGGACAGAACGACATTAATTCATGCCAGTAAAACGTGTTCATACTGCTAGATATTCGGATAGTGTATATTTTAGTGCACATGGATTCTTCGGGACCGGATGGCACCGTGTTGGGTGCCGTGCGATCGCGGGCTTTTCACGTGACCGGGTCGTACTGTGCCGGGTTTTGGTGGTTTTTGTGTTACTGTGGACCTGGAGTGACATTGTAGCGCTTTATCACCCTGTGCTGGTGGGGGCGTGAGCACAGCGCCGGTGGGGGCGTGGGCGGGGTGACGCCTAGTGAGAGAGGGTCACCTGGTGAACCCCGGGGTCAGCTAGTACCGGTGTCGGAGTGGTACATTCGGAGAGTCACTCATGCTGAGGGAAAGAGTAGCCACCTGAGCCGGTTGGGCCGGAGTAGCTAGTGTGCTATCCGAGGGGTTACTGTTTTGTCTCAGCGGGTCGAGTTTTCTCCACCGTTGTTGTGTGGTTGGCAGGTTCTATCGAGGCGATAGTTGTGGATTTCCTAGTCGGCTGGTTTAATATATGCATGTTTATATATTACGATTGCATGTGATTTCACGTTAAGAATTAGGAATCGTACCTCTTGTGCTTATCACCTTTCTGTTAGCTGTACCTTGTACTTGTGGGTGTGTGCGTGGGCAGTGGGGATCGAAGGATCCCTACTGAGTCTTGTCTTTGAGACTCACCCTCTACGGTTTTCAGGTGAGGACTCCCAGCAGACTTAGCGAGAGGAGTGCGGCCGTGAGTTGAGCATCGTCAGCAGTCGTTCCGGGGTATGCCCCGACGTAGTTGTTATTTTATTTCTGGCCTGTACATTTAATTATTTCTTTTTTGTTGGAATATGTAATTATTTGCTGTATCGAGTCGCATTGTAATAATTTCATTCCTACACTTTTACTCCTGTTCAATGCGATGTGATTGTTTAGCTTAGTTTATTATTTATCTCCCAGACTTGAATTGATCCTGGTTTGGTTCCAAATTAATGATTCGGTACCCATTTAGTAATCGGATCCCCGATTATAGGGTGGCGGGTCGTTACAGTTGGTATCAGAGCATACGGTCTGGCAAATAAATAAATAACTAGGTTAAATATCATAAATTCGGCAAATAAGTACATTATCCCGTACAGGCGCGGCGGTAGCATAGGCTTTAGGAATCTAATTAGAACTTTTTGATTTTGTAATTGTAGGCGAGTAGATGGCTCCCAAAAGGAGGATGCCAGTTATTCGAGAGCAGGGAGATGTCCCTAGTGGGTCCGAGGCCGGGAGGCCGAGTGTTGAGCAGTTCATGGAGGCGATGATGGACACTATGGCTCGTTATCAGACACGAGACCCTAGTGAGAGTTCCAGTGCGTGGGGAGGGTCCACCGCTACACTTGAGCGGTTTCTGAAGCTGAGGCCACCTCACTTCACCGGTCGTCCCGACCCTGACGAGGCCATCCACTGGCTTAGAGAGATAGAGAGGACTTTTGACACTATGGATTGTGCTGCAGTAGAGCGGACCCCGTTAGCTACCTTCATGCTGAAGGATAGCGCCTATGACTGGTGGACCACCTTGAAGAGTTTGTCCTACGAGGACAGGAGTCTTAGGGAAATTCCATGGGAGACATTTGTTAAGGAGTTTAATGCACAGTATTTCCCTAGACACGTCCAGAGGGCCAAGGAAAGGGAGTTCATGGATCTGACACAGGGGAGCATGACTGTACTTGAGTACCAGGCGAAGTTTGTTTCACTAGGTCGGTTCGTGCCTTTCATATCTGGGGACGAGGAGCGTCGTACTGAGAGGTTCGTTGACGGACTGAGGCTCAGTTTGAGGAACTTCGTGGCGTCTCACTGTTGTACGGACTTGGCTTCAGCAGTTAGATGTGCAGCAGCAGTAGAGGCTCAGCAGGTCCAGTCGGCCCGAGAGAGAGGACAAACTACTCAGGGGCCAGTGCGTGGCAGGGGTAAGGCAGCAGCAGCGGCCCCTTCTACTGGATCGGGATTGTCGTCACTCGGCTCCCGATTCAGGAGATTCTTCAGGGGTGGTGGCAGCAGTAGTGGCAGTAGCGGCAGCAACAGGCTCGGGCAGGGTCAGCAGAGTCAGTCTGTATCCAGTGCACCGCAGGGCCCAGCTCAGAGGCCTTCGGCAGTCTGTCAGCACTGTGGGGGTACCCATGGTGGGACTCAGTGTCCCACTCTTACCAGGAGATGTTTCGCGTGCGGCCAGCAGGGCCACTTGGCGAGGCAGTGCCCGCAGGGGTATGGTCAGGGTCATGGTTCAGGCGAGCAGAAGAAGCCGAGGACCTAGGGGAGAGTGTTAGCTATCACCAGGAGGGAAGCTCGCGCGTCCAACTTGGTGGAAGGTACACTTTCTGTCCTTGGGAACTCTGCACACTTATTGATTGATTCGGGTGCTTCGCATTCTTTTATTTCTGAGCAGTTCTTAGACATCCTTTCTGCGCCCGTTGTTGAATTATCTGATGGTTTGATGGTGGAGGTCCCTTCTGGAGATTATTTGATATCTTATAACTGCTTGAGGAATGTTCCCTTGACCATTGAGGGTCATGTGCTCCCTACCCAGTTGGTTGTGCTTGCCATTCGAGACTTTGATGTCATCCTGGGTATGGATTGGTTGGAAGCCTTTTATGCAGAGGTGGACTACCGCAGGAAGAGGGTGTGATTCTCCATTCCGGACATCTCGACCTTCTTGTTCCAAGGTATTAGGCTTTCTTCCCGAGGTATTCTTATTTCTGCCTGTAAGGCACGGAGGTTGCTTGATGGTGGCTGTGAGGCTTTCCTTGCCTCTGTTGTTGTCTCCGATGTCCGGGTTAGTCTCAGCCCTGAGGAGGTACCTGTTGTGTGTGAGTTCACCGATGTATTTCCCGAGGAGCTGCCTGGCCTTCCTCCTCAGCGAGAGGTCGAATTCACCATCGAGCTTGCACCAGGTACGGCGCCCTTGTCTAAGGCCCCGTATCGGATGGCGCCGGCCGAACTCGCTGAGTTAAAGGCGCAGTTGCAGGAGCTGTTGAATAAGGGTTTTATTCGTCCCAGTACATCCCCATGGGGTGCTCCAGTCCTGTTTGTTAGAAAGAAAGATGGTTCTCTGAGGTTGTGCATTGACTATCGGCAGCTGAACCAGGTAACGATAAAGAATAAATACCCACTTCCAAGGATTGATGATTTGATGGATCAGCTGCAGTCCGCGAAGGTATTTTCTAAGATCGACTTGAGATCCGGGTATTGTCAGATGAGGATCCGGGATGTTGATGTTAGCAAGACGGCCTTCAGAACTCGGTATGGACATTATGAGTTTTTGGTTATGCCCTTTGGCCTGACCAATGCTCCAGCGGCCTTTATGGAGCTGATGAACCGAGTCTTCAGGACTTATCTGGATCAGTTTGTGGTTGTGTTTATTGATGATATCCTGATCTATTCTTCTTCTGAGGAAGAGCATGCCACCCATCTTCGGGCGGTATTGCAGGTCCTGAGGGAGCATCGACTCTATGCCAAGTTCAGCAAATGTGAGTTTTGGCTAGACGAGGTGCATTTCCTCGGGCATGTCATTTCTGGCGATGGTATCGCAGTGGATCCAGCCAAGATCGAGGCAGTGATGGATTGGAGCAGGCCGACTTCAGTGACTGAGATCAGAAGCTTTCTGGGGCTTGCCGGTTATTACAGGCGGTTTGTTCAGGGATTTTCTTCGATAGCAGCCCCCTTGTCGAGATTGACTTGAAAGGGGGTTCGCTTTGTGTGGACCGAGGATTGCGAGCAGAGTTTTATTGAGTTAAAGAACCGTCTCACGTCAGCCCCTGTACTGGTGCTTCCATCTGGATCAGGTGGATTTGTGGTTTACTCCGATGCGTCCCGCTGAGGTTTGGGCGCAGTTTTAATGCAGCATGGCAGGGTAGTGGCTTATGCTTCTCGACAGCTGAAGAAGCATGAAGAGAACTATCCTACTCATGATTTGGAGCTGGCAGCGGTGGTGTTTGCACTCAAAATCTGGAGGCATCATTTGTATGGGGAGAAATTACAGGTTTCCACGGATCACAAGAGTTTGAAATATGTGTTCACTCAGAGGGATCTGAATTTGAGGCAGCGAAGGTGGATGGAGTTCATTAAAGATTATGACTTTGACCTCTCTTATCATCCGGGCAAAGCGAATGTAGTGGCAGACGCTTTGAGTCGGAAGACGGTCATGTCATACCTTATGATTCAGGAGTGGAAATTATTCGGGCAAGTGGTGGAATCTTCCTTTAGGGTCCCACGTGAGGATGACAGAGCCGTACTGGTCAGTTTGTCTGTGAGACCAGCTGTGTATCATGCAGTTATTGAGGCTCAGAGGGCAGATGTTGAGCTACCACAGATACTCCAGAGGTCAGAGGTGAAGTTATGGGACGATGGTACGGTCAGGTTCAGAGGTAGACTTTATGTTCTGACCGAAGAGGACGTGCGCAGATGTGTTCTTGATGAGGCGCACCGTTCGAGATATGCAGTGCATCCGGGCTCGACTAGATGTATCATTGTCTGAGGAGGCACTTCTGGTGGCCCGGTATGAAGAAAGACATAGCTGAATATGTAGCCAGATGCATGACTTGTCAGCAGGTTAAGGCCGAGCATCAGAGACCTGGTGGATTACTACAGCCCTTGCCGATTCCAGAGTGGAAGTGGGAGCATGTCACGATGGACTTTGTGATGGGATTGCCTACATCCCCTAGCAGGAGAGACGCTATCTGGGTCATCGTGGATCGGCTGACTAAGTCAGCACACTTCCTAGCTATTAGGAAGGACTGGTCAGTCGGCAGGTTGGCAAAGTTGTTTGTAGACCGGATCATCTCTCTGCACGGGGTGCCTTTGTCTATTGTATCAGATCGAGATCCAAGGTTTACTTCTAGATTTTGGAAGAGCTTTCAGCAGGCACTAGGCACTCAGTTAGCTTTTAGTTCAGCCTACCATCCCGAGACTGACGGACAGTCGGAGAGGACTATTCAGACCTTGGAAGATATGCTCAGAGCATGTTGTCTAGACTGGGGAGGATCTTGGGAACAGTATCTGTCCACAGTGGAATTTGCCTATAACAACAGTTACCATTCCAGTATCGGCATGGCGCCTTACGAGGCTTTGTATGGGCGGCCGTGTCGATCTCCTGTATGTTGGTCCGAGATCGGTGAAAGGCAGATAGCAGGACCCGAGTTAGTTCAGCAGTGTGCTGGGATTGCCAGGTTAGTTCGGCAGAGGTTGACCGCAGCGCAGAGTAGACAGAAGAGTTATGCTGACATCCGACGGAGACCGCTTGAGTTTGAAGTTGGGGACCACCTGTTTCTCCGAGTCTCACCCTCCAAGGGTGTAATGAGATTCGGGAAGCGAGGCAAGCTGAGTCCGCGCTATATTGGGCCTTTTCCCATCCTTGCTCGGATTGGGGAAACCGCGTACCAGCTGGCCTTGCCGCCCAGTCTTACAGGGGTGCATGATGTGTTCCATGTTTCTTTACTGAGAAAGTATGTTCAGGATCTGTCCCATGTCTTAGATTTTTCAGAATTGGAGGTCGCTGAGGACCTGTCCTTTCCAGAATATCCTGTTCGCATTGAGGATCGCAGAGAACAGGTCCTGCGGAACAAGATTGTACCGTTGGTCAAGGTGATTTGGCAGTACCGCTCCGGAGGTGAGGCAACCTGGGAGCGAGAGGATGAGATGCGGGAGCAGTTCCCTTACCTCTTTTCGTAAGTTTCCTTGTAAACTTGTATCCCTGTTTGACCTTGTTAATTCTAAGCAGTCAATTTCGGGGACGAAATTCTTTTAAGGGGGGGAGATTGTAAGGATCGTGACCTTCGGATCCGGTTTTCGGGTTCGGACCTTGTGGTTCTAGCCTTGTGAGGGCGGAGGTTCTGAGTTGATTCGCGTAAGGACTTAGGGATGCGTTCTAAACGGCGTCCACCGTCGCAGACGCATTTCAGGTTCTGCCATGTGGGAGCCACGTGCGCTGGCTTCGGGCCGCGTGGGTACGGCCCTGTCTTGTCGCTTGAACGGCGTCCACGTGTGTCGACGCCTTTCAGACTGCGACTATGGGGTGTCAGAGTACGGCCCTGACATATCGTCTGAACGGCGTCCGCCTTGAGCGACGCGTTTCAGAGTCCTGTCAGAATAGCGGTCACATCAACTGATTGGCGTCCGTGGATGTCGACGCGTTTTAGCCAGTCTCTGGTTAACCCCGCGAGCCCTCCTTCTTTCCCTCATTTTCTCCTCTCTTCCTCTCTTTCCCCTCCGGCGAACCCGACGGCGATCTCTCATCCTCCCTCTTTTCCTCCCACCGTTCCATCTCTCCCTCCACTCCATCCTCTACCTAGCTCCTACCACTACCACCTCCACTTCCACTGCGGCGTTCTACTCTCCGGACGGCGGCCGACGTCACGGGGGAGCGAGGACGACCACGGCGGTACTGGCGGCGGCGTGGGGCGAGTCGGGTGGACGGCTTGAAGCTCGGAGGCGTTCAAGTATCCGGTAGGGTGACGGTTCCCCTTAGCATCGCGTTTTAGACCATGTTTACCCCGTTTAAGCTTATTTGGATCCTTGGTTTCGGGGGGTAGAATGAGCATGTTTAGGAGTTCTTTTGATAACATGGGGGATTTCTATGAATGTGTTGCTCGTGGTTAGCATTGCTTCTCTTTTTCCCTCCGTTTTTGGAGTTGTTTGGGGTTGGATACGGAGCCCTCGGGCTCAGGCGACTCTGGTTCCTGGAGCTAAAACACGTCGTGCATAGACGACGCCTTTTTGAAGGGCGTCGAGCCATCACGACGCCTTTTAGACAGGAATCGCCTGTCAGGGAGTCTGCCAGTTCGGGAATTCTGGGATTAAAAGACGTCATGGGTCAACGACGCGTTTTTGAACGGCGTCGGTTAACCATGACGCCTTTTAAAGGCAGAAATCCCTTGAGTAAGGGCCTTGGAATTTTCGGATTTCTGTGTTGAATGGCGTCTGAGGATGTCGACGCCTTTTAAAAGGCGACCACTGGGGTCGACGCCTTTTTAGGGCCTGATTCTGACGACTGTTTTACATAAACCTGTACATGGAGTCTGAATGGCGTCGACCGTGGATGACGCGATTCAGGACAGAACGACATTAATTCATGCCAGTAAAACGTGTTCATACTGCTAGATATTCGGATAGTGTATATTTTAGTGTACATGGATTCTTCGGGACCGGATGGCACCGTGTTGGGTGCCGTGCGATCGCGGGCTTTTCACGTGACCGGGTCGTACTGTTCCGGGTTTTGGTGGTTTTTGTGTTACTGTGGACCTGGAGTGACATTGTAGCGCTTTATCACCCTGTGGTGGTGGGGGCGTGAGCACAGCGCCGGTGGGGGCGTGGGCAGGGTGACGCCTAGTGAGAGAGGGTCACCTGGTGAACCCCGGGGTCAGCTAGTACCGGTGTCGGAGTGGTACATTCGGAGAGTCACTCATGCTGAGGGAAAGAGTAGCCACCTGAGCCGGTTGGGCCGGAGTAGCTAGTGTGCTATCCGAGGGGTTACTGTTTGGTCTCAGCGGGTCGAGTTTTCTCCACCGCTGTTGTGTGGTTGGCGGGTTCTATCGAGGCGATAGTTGTGGATTTCCTAGTCGGCTGGTTTAATATATGCATGTTTATATATTACGATTGCATGTGATTTCACGTTAAGAATTAGGAATCGTACCTCTTGTGCTTATCACCTTTCTGTTAGCTGTACCTTGTACTTGTGGGTGTGTGCGTGGGCAGTGGGGATCGAAGGATCCCTACTGAGTCTTGTCTTTGAGACTCACCCACTATGGTTTTCAGGTGAGGACTCCCAGCAGACTTAGCGAGAGGAGTGCGGCCGTGAGTTGAGCATCGTCAGCAGTCGTTCCGGGGTATGCCCCGACGTAGTTGTTATTTTATTTCTGGCCTGTACATTTAATTATTTCTTTTCTGTTGGAATATGTAATTATTTGCTGTATCGAGTCGCATTGTAATAATTTCATTCCTGCACTTTTACTCCTGTTCAATGCGATGTGATTGTTTAGCTTAGTTTATTATTTATCTCCCAGACTTGAATTGATCCTGGTTTGGTTCCAAATTAATGATTCGGTACCCATTTAGTAATCGGATCCCCGATTATAGGGTGGCGGGTCGTTATACCTACAGTGTTCCGGGGCACTGTAGGGTGAGGTAGTGAGTCAAACTAGGACTAGCTGGAACCAGTGTACCGCCACTGCCAGCTACGTGTGCACACAAGCAGTCTAGACTACTGTCCTACCGTCCGGATTGCCTCCACGCTAGGCCTCAGCGCTTCAGGAGGGCCCTGGGGACCGGCGAACCCCCGTCATGCCGAAGCTACAGGAACTACCCACAAACCCAAATCTCCCGGACTGCGTCAGGACAAAGGGCTAAGGGTACCACTCGTAACCTTGATCAAATGTCACATCAGGCCCAGTGGCTAAAGGGTAAGCCAACTCCAACAATACCACAACCAGCTCCACAGCAAGAAACGCGCCGGAAGCTGTCACGACAAACAGGGAAACCCCGACCCGCTGAGGACAAACAGCGACCCCTCGGATAGCACACCGGCTACTCCGGCCCGTCGGGCTCAAGGCGATCCTGCTTCCCTCAGCCAAAGGTAAAAACACACATGTACCCCTTCTCACCGGTACAGTTCACAGACACCATGACCCTGTCCCCATCGGTCCATGGTGACAAACGTAAACCACAGTCATTCCAATTCCATATTCGCATAAGCACACACACACACACCACATGATTCCATTCACACAGGAGTCCTCAGTCTCAGCGTACAACGTGAAGCATGCAATTGAAATCATCCCACAGTAAAACACATAGTGAAAACCAGGATTACACCTCTCTGTCTTGAATCGCGTCGACCGAGGTCGACGCCATTCAAGTCCCTCGGACAGGTTCATTTAACAGACAAAATATTCCCTGAAACGTGTCGTTATAGGGAGTCGCCGATCTAAAAGGCGTCCAGGTCCACAGACGCCATTCACACATAAATTCCAGATTTATAGACCCTCACTCGGGGTGATTTTCCTGTCTAAATGGCGTCATGATGTGCCGACGCCCTTCATAAAGGCGTCGTCCATCCATGACGTCATTTAGCACCAGAACCCCTAACACAGGAAACCTCAAACAGGGAGGTTTCGGCCCTAAAAGGCGTCGTACTGCCCTGACGCCCTTCTGAAAGGCGTCGACCAGGCACGACGCCGTTTAGCGCCAGAAACCAGGTTTCCTGGTTCAACCCGAGGGTTCCTCCTTTGACCCCAAACACCCCGAAAAGCCCCAAAACGGAAGGGGGGAGGAAGAAGAATTCATCTATCACAGGCATGCTACGAAACCATGATCAGAAGCATAGCCATTCCCACAAGAAAACCCCCTAAAACATGCTCAATCTAGGCCAACCACATCATGTCACGCCAAGGAACACACGAGCAAACACATGCAAGGTTCGTCCCCCTACCGGTTCTTGAACTCCTCCAAGCTCCTCGCCGCCGACCCGCCGCACCGCAGACCGCCGCCGGTACCCTCGAGGACGCCGCCACTCCGCCGGGACGTCGGCCGCCGTCCGGAGAAGGGAACGCCGCGAAGGAGGTGGTGGAGGTAGAGGTGAGTGGTGAGGAGGCTATGGAGTGATTGGAAGAGGAAGAGGAGGAAGGGAAGGGGAAAAGAGAGTCGGAGAGGGCGGAGAGGGTGAAGAGAGAGAGAGTGAAGGCGAAAATGAGGGAAAGAAGGAGAGGCTCGCGAAGTCAATTTGAATCATGCTAAAACGCGTCGATCGAGGTAGACGCCTATCAGTCTGACACGACGGCCGTACTGACAGCGGTCTGAAACGCGTCGCCCACCGTGGACGCCGTTCAGACGACAGGACAGGCCGTACTGACAACGCTCTGGCGCCGCACCCTGACATCTCAGAGGTCACAGTCTGAATCGCGTCGGCCAACCTGGACGCCGTTCAGACGATGTGACCGGGGCCGTACCCTCGCGGCCCGAAACCCGCCCACGTGGCGCACACGTGGCACAACAACCTGCAGACCTAAATGGCGTCCACACAACCTGACGCCTTTTGAAAGGCGTCGAGCAGTGCTGACGCCATTCAGCCAGGAATCTCAAGACCCCCCCACAGGGTCCAAACCAAGGGATCCGACCCGAACCCGACCCGAAAACAGAACCCGAAATCTCAGTCCTTACAATCTCCCCCCCTTAAAAGAATTTCGTCCTCGAAATTTGCAACTGCTCAATGCTCAACTCGGCTAACCAACACATGCCGACACACATCCCTAACAACAGTCATTCTCACCAATCACCCACACAGGGTTCCAACACATTCACGTCAAGCTAACTAAGATTCTCAATTCAGACAAAAGCTGATAGATTAAAACAATCTTACACTAACAAGGCACATAACACAAAACCGATTCCTCCACCATGCCAAATACGTACAAGTGCCACACGAGTTCACAACCACCTCAGAAAAAGACAAGATAAAAGTGCTCTCCTAGCACAACCTCTCGGACCTTGTCAAGGAGACACGACTCCAATCACGCCTCGAACATTCGCTAACCGCTCGGTCCCTGACCTGCCTGGTTCTTCTGGGGACAATTCCTCGCGAGATGTCCCTTCCGACCACAGGCGAAACAGCTACCAGTGATCAAGGGACATATCCGGTTGCCATGAAACCTGCTACATCGGGGGCAACGATCTGCAGTGCCCCGCTTCGCCTCCTGCTGCCAGCCGACCTCTGTCTCCATCTGCTGAACCGAACCATCCTCATCCTCGTCACAAGGTACCTCCTGGAACTCGACCTCGAAGGAACTCGGATCACCTGACGAAAAAGCTGTCGATCTATCCCTGCTCTGCTGCTTCCCCTGTGCCGAATGCTCCGATTCCCTCGCCGTGTGTTGGAACTGCATCTCCACTACTGCCGCGCACTGAACCGCTGATGCCAAATTCCTACAACATTGGGCCGCCACAAACTCTCTCAGATCATGCCGAAGTCCATCCACAAATTTCTCTGTCCTCAGATCCTCACGCTCAGATATGTGAGGAGCAAATCTTCCCAGAGCTACAAATTTCATTTGATACTCTAGGACGGACAAATCATCCTACACCAATTCCATAAATTCCCTTTCCTTGGCCCTGCGAACGTGCCTCGGAAAGTACTGTCCACTAAACTCTCTCACGAAACCTTCCCAAGGAATCTCTCTCAAAGGCCTATCTGGAAACATCAACCCCTTGATGGTAACCCACCAATCGTAAGCATCGCCCTTCAGCAAGTAGGTTGCCAACAAGGTCTTGTCACTCTCCGTACATTCCAGGACATCAAACACCTTCTCCACCTCCTTAACCCACTGAGCTGCCGCATCTGGAACAGGTTGACCCGTGAAAGAAGGGGGCTTCAACTTCAAGAACCGCTCCACCACCGTAGATCAGCCACCTCGGGAACTGGACCCCTCACTTCCATCTCCCTGCTGATATCTAGACATAGCCCCAATCATAGCTTCCATAAAGCGATCCACATTATGGCCTTCTGCCCTCGAACCACCACCATCTGCTCTCGCACCCCGAGCCACCGGAGCTCTCCGCTTCGTCGCCATCGCTGCCCCACAACACGCAAATCGAACCAAAACACGTCAAATCCTATCAATCTACACCAGCAGCCATCGCCTGTACAGACTCGCACTTATTGTTGGACTATAATATCTAACCCCGTTTATCACATACTTGACCAGACTGAGCTCTGATACCAACTGTAACGACCCGCCATCCTATGACCGGAGACCCGGTCACTAAATGGATGTCGGCCCATTAACTGCGGGTTCACACTCGGATCTCACACCACACGTCTGGAGGAGTAAGTGCTAAACAAGGCTAAATATAACAATCACACAGACTACAAGGTAAGCAAGTGCGCAGGAAGGAAAATAACAATGTCCGTATACAGTCCAACAATAATTACATGCCCAACAATTAAATAAGTACAGACAGGAGGAAATACAACAACATCGGGGCATACCCCAGGACTAAGACAGCTGCTGGTCCGCACACCAAGAAGACACCACGCTCCCGCTCGCCACGAGGTCCACACCTGAAACCGCAGGGAGTGAGCCACACCAGAAATGGGCTCAGTAGGGATCATCCGATCCCCTGCCTCCCACTCACACACCCACAAGTGTAACAACAGGAATATATAGCAATTAAGTAAAGCAGTAAACATAGCACCCAACTCTGATATGAAACGCACGATAAGCAGTGTAGCAAGAACCATTCTAAGCAACCCGAAGAACCCAACACAGAGTAACGTCTCACAGCCAAAGTCCACGAAGCGACTGAACCACACTGTCGACCAAAGTCAAACGTCGCCTCCCAACACTACCACCACAGCTCACGCCTGTCCACCCCTACAGTGTTCCGGGGCCCTGTAGGGTGAGGCAGTGAGTCAAACTAGGACTAGCTGGAACCAGTGTACCGCTACTGCCAGCTACGTGTGCACACAAGCAGTCTAGACTACTGTCCTACCGTCCGGATTGCCTCCACGCTAGGCCTCAGCGCTTCAGGAGGGCCCTGGGGACCGGCGAACCCCCGTCAAGCCGAAGCTACAGGAACTACCCACAAACCCAAATCTCCCGGACTGCGTCAGGCCAAAGGGCTAAGGGTACCACTCGTAACCTTGATCAAAGGTCACATCAGGCCCAGTGGCTAAAGGGTAAGCCAACTCCAATAGTACCACAACCAGCTCCACAGCAAGAAACGCGCCGGAAGCTGTCACGACAAACAGGGAAACCCCGACCCGCTGAGGACAAACAGCGACCCCTCGGATAGCACACCGGCTACTCCGGCCCGTCGGGCTCAAGGCGATCCTGCTTCCCTCAGCCAAAGGTAAAAACACACATGTACCCCTTCTCACCGGTACAGTTCACAGACACCATGACCCTGTCCCCATCGGTCCATGGTGACAAACGTAAACCACAGTCATTCCAATTCCATATTCGCATAAGCACACACACACACACCACATGATTCCATTCACACAGGAGTCCTCAGTCTCAGCGTACAACGTGAAGCATGCAATTGAAATCATCCCACAGTGAAACACATAGTGAAAACTAGGATTACACCTCTCTGTCTTGAATCGCGTCGACCGAGGTCGACGCCATTCAAGTCCCTCGGACAGGTTCATTTAACAGACAGAATATTCCCTGAAACGCGTCGTTATAGGGAGTCGCCTATCTAAAAGGCGTCCAGGTCCACAGACGCCATTCACACATAAATTCCAGATTTACAGACCCTCACTCGGGGTGATTTTCCTGTCTAAATGGCGTCATGATGTCCCGACGCCCTTCATAAAGACGTTGTCCATCCATGACGTCATTTAGCACCAGAACCCCTAACACAGGAAACCTCAAACAGGGAGGTTTCGGCCCTAAAAGGCGTCGTACTGCCCTGACGCCCTTCTGAAAGGCGTCGACCAAGCACGACGCCGTTTAGCGCCAGAAACCAGGTTTCCTGGTTCAACCCGAGGGTTCCTCCTTTGACCCCAAACACCCCGAAAAGCCCCAAAACGGAAGGGGGGAGGAAGAAGAATTCATCTATCACAGGCATGCTACGAAACCATGATCAGAAGCATAGCCATTCCCACAAGAAAACCCCCTAAAACATGCTCAATCTAGGCCAACCACATCATGTCACGCCAAGGAACACACGAGCAAACACATGCAAGGTTCGTCCCCCTACCGGTTCTTGAACTCCTCCAAGCTCCTCGCCGCCGACCCGCCGCACCGCAGACCGCCGCCGGTACCCTCGAGGACGCCGCCACTCCGCCGGGACGTCGGCCGCCGTCCGGAGAAGGGAACGCCGCGAAGGAGGTGGTGGAGGTAGAGGTGAGTGGTGAGGAGGCTATGGAGTGATTGGAAGAGGAAGAGGAGGAAGGGAAGGGGAAAAGAGAGTCGGAGAGGGCGGAGAGGGTGAAGAGAGAGAGAGTGAAGGCGAAAATGAGGGAAAGAAGGAGAGGCTCGCGAAGTCAATCTGAATCCTGCTAAAACGCGTCGATCGAGGTAGACGCCTATCAGTCTGACAGGACGGCCGTACTGACAGCGGTCTGAAACGCGTCGCCCACCGTGGACGCCGTTCAGACGACAGGACAGGCCGTACTGACAACGCTCTGGCGCCGCACCCTGACATCTCAGAGGTCACAGTCTGAATCGCGTCGGCCAACCTGGACGCCGTTCAGACGATGTGACCGGGGCCGTACCCTCGCGGCCCGAAACCCGCCCACGTGGCGCACACGTGGCACAACAACCTGCAGACCTAAATGGCGTCCACACAACCTGACGCCTTTTGAAAGGCGTCAAGCAGTGCTGACGCCATTCAGCCAGGAATCTCAAGACCCCCCACAGGGTCCAAACCAAGGGATCCGACCCGAACCCGACCCGAAAACAGAACCCGAAATCTCAGTCCTTACATTCATAGATTTTTTGAGATTCTCTCAATGACTAGAAGGATATGTTTGACATATCTAATTTAGCAAGATGAGAGGAGCTCAAAATAGATTATGATCTAAAATCTATGATAATGATACTCTTTGTCATTACAACTTTGAGATTGATAAGTTTATTAGAATTCTACTTATCTATACTTCCAATCATGAGATGATGACAGTTGGATATTAAAAGCGTCCACTCAATGTGATTGAGGTAAAGATATATATGATACACCTTTAAAGTTTTTAACATGTCCAAGAAGCAAGTTATGATTTCAAAAGATCATTTTGAATCAAACTGAAGCTTCCTAAGTTGTAATAAAAGTTTTGAATCAAACTGAAGCTTCCTAAGAAAACCCCCTAAAACATGCTCAATCTAGCCCAACCACATCATGTCACGCCAAGGAACACACGAGCAAACACATGCAAGGTTCGTCCCCCTACCGGTTCTTGAACTCCTCCAAGCTCCTCGCCGCCGACCCGCCGCACCGCAGACCGCCGCCGGTACCCTCGACGACGCCGCCACTCCGCCGGGACGTCGGCCGCCGTCCGGAGAAGGGAACGCCGCGAAGGAGGTGGTGGAGGTAGAGGTGAGTGGTGAGGAGGCTATGGAGTGATTGGAAGAGGAAGAGGAGGAAGGGAAGGGGAAAAGAGAGTCGGAGAGGGCGGAGAGGGTGAAGAGAGAGAGAGTGAAGGCGAAAATGAGGGAAAGAAGGAGAGGCTCGCGAAGTCAATTTGAATCCTGCTAAAACGCGTCGATCGAGGTAGACGCCTATCAGTCTGACACGACGGCCGTACTGACAGCGGTCTGAAACGCGTCGCCCACCGTGGACGTCGTTCAGACGACAGGACAGACCGTACTGACAACGCTCTGGCGCCGCACCCTGACATCTCAGAGGTCACAGTCTGAATCGCGTCGGCCAACCTGGACGCCGTTCAGACGATGTGACCGGGGCCGTACCCTCGCGGCCCGAAACCCGCCCACGTGGCGTACACGTGGCACAACAACCTGCAGACCTAAATGGCGTCCACACAACCTGACGCCTTTTGAAAGGCGTCGAGCAGTGCTGACGCCATTCAGCCAGGAATCTCAAGACCCCCCCACAGGGTCCAAACCAAGGGATCCGACCCGAACCCGACCCGAAAACAGAACCCGAAATCTCAGTCCTTACAATCTCCCCCCCTTAAAAGAATTTCGTCCTCGAAATTTGCAACTGCTCAATGCTCAACTCGGCTAACCAACACATGCCGACACACATCCCTAACAACAGTCATTCTCACCAATCACCCACACAGGGTTCCAACACATTCACGTCAAGCTAACTAAGATTCTCAATTCAGACAAAAGCTGATAGATTAAAACAATCATACACTAACAAGGCACATAACACAAAACCGATTCCTCCACCATGCCAAATACGTACAAGTGCCACACGAGTTCACAACCACCTCAGAAAAAGACAAGATAAAAGTGCTCTCCTAGCACAACCTCTCGGACCTCGTCAAGGAGACACGACTCCAATCACGCCTCTAACATTCGCTAACCGCTCGGTCCCTGACCTGCCTGGTTCTTCTGGGGACAATTCCTCGCGAGATGTCCCTTCCGACCACAGGCGAAACAGCTACCAGTGATCAAGGGACATATCCGGTTGCCATGAAACCTGCTACATCGGGGGCAACGATCTGCAGTGCCCCGCTTCGCCTCCTGCTGCCAGCCGACCTCTGTCTCCATCTGCTGAACCGAACCATCCTCATCCTCGTCACAAGGTACCTCCTGGAACTCGACCTCGAAGGAACTCGGATCACCTGACGAAAAAGCTGTCGATCTATCCCTGCTCTGCTGCTTCCCCTGTGCCGAATGCTCCGATTCCCTCGCCGTGTGTTGGAACTGCATCTCCACTACTGCCGCGCACTGAACCGCTGATGCCAAATTCCTACAACATTGGGCCGCCACAAACTCTCTCAGATCATGCCGAAGTCCATCCACAAATTTCTCTGTCCTCAGATCCTCACGCTCAGATATGTGAGGAGCAAATCTTCCCAGAGCTACAAATTTCATTTGATACTCTAGGACGGACAAATCATCCTACACCAATTCCATAAATTCCCTTTCCTTGGCCCTGCGAACGTGCCTCGGAAAGTACTGTCCACTAAACTCTCTCACGAAACCTTCCCAAGGAATCTCTCACAAAGGCCTATCTGGAAACATCAACCCCTTGATGGTAACCCACCAATCGTAAGCATCGCCCTTCAGCAAGTAGGTTGCCAACAAGGTCTTGTCACTCTCCGCACATTCCAGGACATCAAACACCTTCTCCACCTCCTTAACCCACTGAGCTGCCGCATCTGGAACAGGTTGACCCGTGAAAGAAGGGGGCTTCAACTTCAAGAACCGCTCCACCACCGTAGATCGGCCACCTCGGGAACTGGACCCCTCACTTCCATCTCCCTGCTGATATCTAGACATAGCCCCAATCATAGCTTCCATAAAGCGATCCACATTATGGCCTTCTGCCCTCGAACCACCACCATCTGCTCTCGCACCCCGAGCCACCGGAGCTCTCCGCTTCGTCGCCATCGCTGCCCCACAACACGCAAATCGAACCAAAACACGTCAAATCCTATCAATCTACACCAGCAGCCATCGCCTGTACAGACTCGCACTTATTGTTGGACTATAATATCTAACCCCGTTTATCACATACTTGACCAGACTGAGCTCTGATACCAACTGTAACGACCCGCCATCCTATGACCGGAGACCCGGTCACTAAATGGATGTCGGCCCATTAACTGCGGGTTCACACCCGGATCTCACACCACACGTCTGGAGGAGTAAGTGCTAAACAAGGCTAAATATAACAATCACACAGACTACAAGGTAAGCAAGTGCGCAGGAAGGAAAATAACAATGTCCGTATACAGTCCAACAATAATTACATGCCCAACAATTAAATAAGTACAGGCAGGAGGAAATACAACAACATCGGGGCATACCGCGGGACTAAGACAGCTGCTGGTCCGCACACCAAGAAGACACCACGCTCCCGCTCGCCACGAGGTCCACACCTGAAACCGCAGGGAGTGAGCCACACCAGAAATGGGCTCAGTAGGGATCATCCGATCCCCTGCCTCCCACTCACACACCCACAAGTGTAACAACAGGAATATATAGCAATTAAGTAAAGCAGTAAACATAGCACCCAACTCTGATATGAAACGCACGATAAGCAGTGTAGCAAGAACCATTCTAAGCAACCCGAAGAACCCAACACAGAGTAACGTCTCACAGCCAAAGTCCACGAAGCGACTGAACCACACTGTCGACCAAAGTCAAACGTCGCCTCCCAACACTACCACCACAGCTCACGCCTGTCCACCCCTACAGTGTTCCGGGGCCCTGTAGGGTGAGGCAGTGAGTCAAACTAGGACTAGCTGGAACCAGTGTACCGCTACTGCCAGCTACGTGTGCACACAAGCAGTCTAGACTACTGTCCTACCGTCCGGATTGCCTCCACGCTAGGCCTCAGCGCTTCAGGAGGGCCCTGGGGACCGGCGAACCCCCGTCAAGCCGAAGCTACAGGAACTACCCACAAACCCAAATCTCCCGGACTGCGTCAGGCCAAAGGGCTAAGGGTACCACTCGTAACCTTGATCAAAGGTCACATCAGGCCCAGTGGCTAAAGGGTAAGCCAACTCCAATAGTACCACAACCAGCTCCACAGCAAGAAACGCGCCGGAAGCTGTCACGACAAACAGGGAAACCCCGACCCGCTGAGGACAAACAGCGACCCCTCGGATAGCACACCGGCTACTCCGGCCCGTCGGGCTCAAGGCGATCCTGCTTCCCTCAGCCAAAGGTAAAAACACACATGTACCCCTTCTCACCGGTACAGTTCACAGACACCATGACCCTGTCCCCATCGGTCCATGGTGACAAACGTAAACCACAGTCATTCCAATTCCATATTCGCATAAGCACACACACACACACCACATGATTCCATTCACACAGGAGTCCTCAGTCTCAGCGTACAACGTGAAGCATGCAATTGAAATCATCCCACAGTGAAACACATAGTGAAAACTAGGATTACACCTCTCTGTCTTGAATCGCGTCGACCGAGGTCGACGCCATTCAAGTCCCTCGGACAGGTTCATTTAACAGACAGAATATTCCCTGAAACGCGTCGTTATAGGGAGTCGCCTATCTAAAAGGCGTCCAGGTCCACAGACGCCATTCACACATAAATTCCAGATTTACAGACCCTCACTCGGGGTGATTTTCCTGTCTAAATGGCGTCATGATGTCCCGACGCCCTTCATAAAGACGTTGTCCATCCATGACGTCATTTAGCACCAGAACCCCTAACACAGGAAACCTCAAACAGGGAGGTTTCGGCCCTAAAAGGCGTCGTACTGCCCTGACGCCCTTCTGAAAGGCGTCGACCAGGCACGACGCCGTTTAGCGCCAGAAACCAGGTTTCCTGGTTCAACCCGAGGGTTCCTCCTTTGACCCCAAACACCCCGAAAAGCCCCAAAACGGAAGGGGGGAGGAAGAAGAATTCATCTATCACAGGCATGCTACGAAACCATGATCAGAAGCATAGCCATTCCCACAAGAAAACCCCCTAAAACATGCTCAATCTAGCCCAACCACATCATGTCACGCCAAGGAACACACGAGCAAACACATGCAAGGTTCGTCCCCCTACCGGTTCTTGAACTCTTCCAAGCTCCTCGCCGCCGACCCACCGCACCGCAGACCGCCGCCGGTACCCTCGAGGACGCCGCCACTCCGCCGGGACGTCGGCCGCCGTCCGGAGAAGGGAACGCCGCGAAGGAGGTGGTGGAGGTAGAGGTGAGTGGTGAGGAGGCTATGGAGTGATTGGAAGAGGAAGAGGAGGAAGGGAAGGGGAAAAGAGAGTCGGAGAGGGCGGAGAGGGTGAAGAGAGAGAGAGTGAAGGCGAAAATGAGGGAAAGAAGGAGAGGCTCGCGAAGTCAATCTGAATCCTGCTAAAACGCGTCGATCGAGGTAGACGCCTATCAGTCTGACAGGACGGCCGTACTGACAGCGGTCTGAAACGCGTCGCCCACCGTGGACGCCGTTCAGACGACAGGACAGGCCGTACTGACAACGCTCTGGCGCCGCACCCTGACATCTCAGAGGTCACAGTCTGAATCGCGTCGGCCAACCTGGACGCCGTTCAGACGATGTGACCGGGGCCGTACCCTCGCGGCCCGAAACCCGCCCACGTGGCGCACACGTGGCACAACAACCTGCAGACCTAAATGGCGTCCACACAACCTGACGCCTTTTGAAAGGCGTCAAGCAGTGCTGACGCCATTCAGCCAGGAATCTCAAGACCCCCCACAGGGTCCAAACCAAGGGATCCGACCCGAACCCGACCCGAAAACAGAACCCGAAATCTCAGTCCTTACATTCATAGATTTTTTGAGATTCTCTCAATGACTAGAAGGATATGTTTGACATATCTAATTTAGCAAGATGAGAGGAGCTCAAAATAGATTATGATCTAAAATCTATGATAATGATACTCTTTGTCATTACAACTTTGAGATTGATAAGTTTATTAGAATTCTACTTATCTATACTTCCAATCATGAGATGATGACAGTTGGATATTAAAAGCGTCCACTCAATGTGATTGAGGTAAAGATATATATGATACACCTTTAAAGTTTTTAACATGTCCAAGAAGCAAGTTATGATTTCAAAAGATCATTTTGAATCAAACTGAAGCTTCCTAAGTTGTAATAAAAGTTTTGACTTAATGGTCAAATACTACGTGACCATCAAGAATAGTCATGGATTGTGTACGTGTTCAAAAAGGACAGTGGGAGCACGATCGCTTTAGTAATGCTTTATGATAATAACATCAAAGTCATTAAGAATGACTTCAGGATGTTACTATTAGTGAAAGCATTGTTAACCATGGTTTCCTCCATAATGGATTTAATTATAATATCCTACGTATTGGAAATACGAATCGATTAAGATAGATTGGTGGGGATATTATATTGACCTGTATGTCAAGATGTTTGGTATAAATTTCATAACAAGTCTCAATTGTTGAGATATGAAATTTATTCCTTTAAAGAAAAGGTTCCTTAAAGGATACAGGAGTGAAATGCATCATTAAGCACTTGAGAAGTGCTAAGGATGCATTCATGTATATGGAGAGGATGATTTGAAACTATGAGGTCACACTGACTCAAATTTCAAGTCGAATAATGGATTTAACCTTCTAGTAGAAAGGAATGGATTGGAATGGTTCCAATCCAGAACTCGATATTAAGGTGACGACATAAATAAGTGATACTGTTATTAGAACAGTATGGATGAAAAGGTTCATCCCTGAACTAGATGTAGTTCTAAAAGGTCTCTGATACATTCCTATCGTTGTAGGACAATAGTGGGAGCAATGAATTGTGTGATCGAGCCATGGTCTCTTCAGAAGTTGCAGAACATTCTGAGGTTCTTTCACAGGTTCAGAGACAAAAGATAAAGAGGAAATAACATAATGGAAAATATTTCATCTATAGATAATTTAGCAGATCCCTGACCAAGTCTTAGTGACATAATTTATGTGAGCATCACTTAAATTTGGTGGAGATCAAATGCGAAAGTGATTGGCTTGAGTCCAAGTGGGAGATTGATGGATATAGGTGTCCTCTAAGCCAATCATAAGGCACCTATTTCAATATGGTTCACTAATAAATAACATTAAATTCATTATGTAGATTGGCATATTTATAATTGCGCATAATGAAGTCCATGAATATGTGCAATAGTCATCAGATTATGATGAGATCATAATAATGAGACTGATGACTTATAAACACATATTCTCAATTGTTCCTAGTCGTAGGATATTTGAGAGGGACATCAAACATCCGGTTAGACTACAGGTTATTCCAACTCATATGATGAGGGTGACTGATCTCGTTAGTTACTCGTGTGGAGACACAATGGTAAACTTGTAGGTTCTCATTGGAGAATGAGTTCACTGAACTGATCCGACATGAATCGCCGAATGGTAATTTACCTGACTGTCAATCGGCTTGATTCATCGTCACAGTGGCGTGGTTGATCCTTGGACTTGAGACACCAAAGACACCTTGTCGGTGGACTTCTAGACTTTGACCGTGACCTACGAATCCCTATCCATGGGATCTCTAATAGTCAAGGATCAGGTCCAGCGGAAGACCTTCGAAGGTGATTGTGTGTTCAATAAAGGATCGTTCGCTCTCAGGTAACTAGAGAGAGAATGCTCTAGAATAGATCCACAGGAGTCTCTGGCTAGAGCAGAAACAATATCAGAAATGTGGTTTTCGGATATTGTACAGCGGAGTCTGATTCAAGTGAGTTGATCATCTAGGGTTTGACAGTTGACCATACCCTAGGTTAATTCGAGAGCATTGTGCGAACGAAGGATTGTAGCCACGTGGTAACTGTAGACGGACAGGTTCCATGAGTGGGTTGTTGAACCCCATTACCTTCTGGCATCATGCGGTGTTACTTGGCACCCAACTTGATCGGAAGTCCGACCGAATTTACATGCGATGATAATTCTGTTAAGTAATTAGTTAATATCTAGATACTAATTAATTACAAACAGTCAATAACTAGTTATTGGACTTAACGGGCTGAAAACTAGACTGGTAAATGGGCCTAGAGGGTCGCACGCAATAAGATTCTCAGTCGGTGGTACATAAGTGAGATTTATATTAACTCGGGGACTTTTGTGAAAAGTCGCGCCGACTTAATATATATACACGTTGTTGAGAAACCCTGGGCCAAGCTCCAGGATTTCCCTTTGCTGGCCATCATCCCTCCTTTCTCTCTCCTCCTCTGGGCGCCCCGTTTGAGGCGTCGAAATTGTCACCATCTCCGCCGCGCGTGATTCCCGAAAGTCGGGAATTCCCGTCGGCGAGATTTCAGTAATCGTTGCGGCGACGGATCTTCAGCGAGCAAGCTGATACGGACGAGGGATCGAGGATGAACCACTGCGGAGGATCGCGTGGATACCGCTGGAGGCCGGACGCTTGTGCGGCTCGCGGCATCACCTCGACGGAACCGAGACGGAAGCGGATTTGAATCCGCGCACGGTAATCGGATTACTTCCCGTTGTTTTCAGTTTTAGTTTTTCGTTCCGAATCGGATTAGTGAGCATTGGGCGGGATTAATTTTTGTTTGTCATTTCCGCTGCGTTCTTCGCATCCCGCTCAAATCCCAACAAAAACTATGTCGCTCTAGCTTCAATCCTGAGTATATTCAAGTGGTTTATTTAGTCACTACCCCAGGATGTCCTGAGTCTAGACTACTATACCCCTTTAATTAACTCGATATGTCTTGATTTGTATTTGATCGGTATTTCGTTATTTCTCTTCTTCAATAGGAGACACCCTGCCTTTCTTTCACTTATAACAATGACCCATCTCTCATATCCCCAGAGACAGATTTTTGGGCCATACCTCCGGTGAAGTGTTGTTAGCTTCCTAATAGTAGGAAAACATCTCATGCAATCTAATAATAACATAATCTTAAATATAAAATAAACATAAATGTATCCACAAGAATCATAGACACAACATTATCCCCTTTATAAAAGGTCTTATTTATAATTGTAGTGATAATCTTAATCATATACGATCTTTACCCCCTTTGTTAAAAAGGATTTGTAATTATAACCATGGTCTTATCCTTTCTTCCAGAAGGTCTTTAATCATCCGTTTAGTCTTATCCTCCTTTAGGTCTTTAATTATCTTAAAATCACTACTTGTAAGAAAACATTCGAACATAATATTTCCTTTAAAATCATTCCTTTTTTAAAACAAACTTGACATGATCTCATCTTTAGGAAAGACTTTTGGAATCTAATCTAAGTATTTAATCAAATTTTAAATTATAAGTTGAGGGAATTAGGACATTATCACCCTACCTCTAGGAAGAAAACTGTGTGGAAAAGGATTCCCCTACTCGTGTGTGGAGGAAGATGTCTTTACAACCCCGGGAAGACGAAATTCTTGTATTACAACTCATTTTCTTACCTTATTGTTCTTCTTCTCTAACCTGCCGGACAGAACCAACAGTGCCCTTACCTCCTCTTTCCACCACCTCTATCTTCATCTTTAACTCTCACGCTGTAACGACCCGCCACCCTATAATCGGGGATACGATTACTAAATGGGTACCGAATCATTAATTTGGAACCAAACCAGGATCAAATCAAGTCTGGGAGATAAATAATAAACTAAGCTAAACATTCACATCACATTGATCAGAAGTAAAAGTGCAGGAATTAAAATTATTACAATGCGACTCGAAACAGCAAATAATTACATATTCCAACAGAAAAGAAATAATTAAATGTACAGGCCAGAAATAAAATAACAACTACGTCGGGGCATACCCCGGAACAACTGCTGACGGTGCTCAACTCACGGCCGCACTCTCCTCGCTAAGTCTGCTGAGTGTCCTCACCTGAAAACCGTAGAGGGTGAGTCTTAAAGACAAGACTCAGTAGGGATCCTTCGATCCCCACTACCCACGCACACACCCGCAAGTGCAAGGTACAACTAACGGAAAGGTGATAAGCGCAAGAGGTACAATCCCTAATTCTTAACGTGAAACCACATGCAATCGTAATATAATAAACATGCGTATGTTAAACCAGCCGACTAGGAAATCCACAACTGTCGTCTCGAAAGAACTCGCTAACCACACAATCAACGGTGGAAAAACCTCGACCCGCTGAGACCAAACAGTAACCCCTCGGATAGCACACTAGCTACTCCGGCCCAACCGGCTCAGGTGGCTACTCCTTCCCTCAGCATGAGTGACTCTCCGAATGTACCACTCCGACACCGGTACTAGCTGACCCCGGGGTTCACCAGGTGACCCTCTCTCACTAGGCGTCACCCCGCCCACGCCCCCACCGGCGCTGTGCTCACGCCCCCACCAACACAGGGTGATAAAGTGCTACAATGTCACTCCAGGTCCACAGTAACACAAAACCCAACAAGTACGATCCGGTCACGTGAAAAATCCGCGATCGTATAACATACATGTAGCATTGTCCGGTCATGAAGAATCTATCTCTACCGGGTACACTAAAACATGCACTAACCATCCATCTAATAGTATGAACACATTTTACTGGCATGAATTAGTGAGGTTCTGTCTTGAATCGCGTCTACCGAGGTCGACGCCATTCAAGCTCCATGTACAGGTTCATGTAAAATAGTCTTCAGAATCAGGCCCTAAAAGGCGTCGACACCAGTGGTCGCCTTTTAAAAGGCGTCGACATCCTTAGACGCCATTCAACACAGAAATCCGGAAATTCCAAGGCCCTTACTCAGGGGATTTCTTCCTTTAAAAGGCGTCATGGCTAACCGACGCCATTTGAAAACGCGTCGTTCACCCATGACGTCTTTTAGTCCCAGAATCCCCGAACTGGCAGACTCTCTGTCAGGCGATTCCTGTCTAAAAGGCGTCGTCCATGCACGACGTGTTTCAGCCCCAGGAACCAGAGTCGCCTGAGCCCGAGGGCTCCCTATTCAACCCCAAACAACCCCAAATTCAACCAAAAACAGAGGGAAAGAGAGGAGCAATACTATCCATAGGCAACACATTCATAGAAATCCCCCATGTTATCAAAAGAACTCCTAAACATGCTCATTCTACCCCCCGAAACCAAAGATCCAAATAAGCTCAAACGAGGGTAAACATGGCTTAAAACGTGATGCTAAGGGGAACCGTCACCCTACCGGATACTTGAACGCCTCCGAGCTTCAAGCCGTCCACCCGACTCGCCCCACGCCGCCGCCGGTACCGCCGTGGTCGTCCTTGCTCCTCCGTGACGTCGGCCGCCGTCCGGAGAGTAGAACGCCGCAGTGGAAGTGGAGGTGGTAGTGGTAGGAGCTAGATAGAGGATGGAGTGGAGGGAGAGATGAAACGGTGGGAGGAAAAGAGGGAGGAGGAGGGATCGCCGCCGAGTTCGTCGGAAGGGGAAAGAGAGGAAGAGAGGAGAAAATGAGGGAAAGAAGGAGGGCTCGCGGGGTTAACCAGAGACTGGATAAAACGCGTCGATATCCACGGACGCCATTCAGTTGATGTGACGGCTGCTCTGACAAGACTCTGAAACGCGTCGTTCAAGGAAGACGCCGTTCAGACGATATGTCAGGGCCGTACTCTGATAAACCCAGAGTCGCAGTCTGAAAGGCGTCGACACACGTGGACGCCGTTCAGGTCGACAAGACAGGGCCGTACCCTCGCGGCCCGAAGCCAGCCCACGTGGCATCCACGTGGCAGAACTTGAAATGCGTCTGCGACGGTGGACACCGTTTAAAACGCGTCTCGATGTCCTAACGCAAAGCAACTCAGAACCTCTGCCCTCACTAAGGTTAGAACTACAAGGTCCGATCCCGAAAATCGGATCCGAAGGTCACGATCCTTACAATCTCCCCCCCTTAAAAGAATTTCGTCCCCGAAATTGACTGCTTAGAATTAACAAGGTCAAACAGGGATACAAGTTTACAAGGAAACTTACGAAAAGAGGTAAGGGAACTGCTCCCGCATCTCATCCTCTCGCTCCCAGGTTGCCTCACCTCCGGAGCGGTACTGCCAAATCACCTTGACCAACGGCACAATCTTGTTCCGCAGGACCTGTTCTCTGCGATCCTCAATACGAACAGGGTATTCTGGAAAGGACAGGTCCTCAGCGACCTCCAACTCTGAAAAATCCAAGACATGGGACGGATCCTGAACATACTTTCTCAGTAAGGAAACATGGAACACATCGTGCACCCCTGCAAGACTGGGCGGCAAGGCCAGCTGGTACGCGGTTTCGCCAATCCGAGCAAGGATGGGAAAAGGCCCAATATAGCGCGGACTCAGCTTGCCTCGCTTCCCGAATCTCATTATACCCTTGGAGGGTGAGACTCGGAGAAACACGTGGTCCCCAACTTCAAACTCAAGCGGTCTCCGTCGGATGTCAGCATAACTCTTCTGCCTACTCTGCGCTGCAGTCAACCTCTGCCGAACTAACCTGGCAATCTCAGCACACTGCTGTACTAACTCGAGTCCTGCTATCTGCCTTTCACCGATCTCGGACCAACATACTGGAGATCGACACGGTCGCCCATACAAAGCCTCGTAAGGCGCCATGCCGATACTGGAATGGTAACTGTTGTTATAGGCAAATTCCACTGTGGACAAATACTGCTCCCAAGAACCTCCCCAGTCTAGACAACAAGCTCTGAGCATATCTTCCAAGGTCTGAATAGTCCTCTCCGACTGCCCGTCAGTCTCGGGATGGTAGGCTGAGCTGAAAGCCAACTGCGTGCCTAGTGCCTGCTGAAAGCTCTTCCAGAATCTAGAAGTAAACCTTGGATCTCGATCTGATACAATAGACAAAGGCACCCCGTGCAGAGAGATGATCCGGTCTACAAACAACTTTGCCAGCTTGCCGACTGACCAGTCCTTCCTAATAGCTAGGAAGTGTGCCGACTTGGTCAGCCGATCCACGATGACCCAGATGGCATCTCTCCTGCTAGGGGATGTAGGCAATCCCATCACGAAGTCCATAGTCACATGCTCCCATTTCCACTCTGGAATCGGCAAGGGCTGTAGCAATCCACCAGGTCTCTGATGCTCGGCCTTAACCTGCTGACAAGTCATGCATCTGGCCACATATTCAGCCACATCTTTCTTCATACCGGGCCACCAGAAGTGCCTCCTCAAACAATGATACATCTTAGTCGTGTCCGGATGCACTGCATATCTCGAACGGTGCGCCTCATCAAGAACACATCTGCGTACGTCCTCCTCAGTCGGGACATAAAGTCTACCTCTGAACCTGACCGTACCGTCGTCCCACAACTCTACTTCTGACCTCTGGAGGATCTGTGGTAGCTCAACATCTGCCCTCTGAGCCTCAATCACTGCATGATACACCGCTGGTCTCACAGTCAAACTGACCAGCACGGCTCTGTCATCTTCACGTGGAACCCGAAAGGAAGATTCCACCACCCGCTCAAATAATTTCCACTCCTGAATCATAAGGTATGACATGACCGTCTTCCGACTCAAAGCGTCTGCCACTACATTCGCCTTGCCCGGATGATAAGAAAGGTCAAAGTCATAATCTTTAATGAACTCCATCCACCTTCGCTGCCTCAAATTCAGGTCCCTCTGAGTGAACACATATTTCAAACTCTTGTGATCCGTAAAAACCTGAAATTTCTCCCCATATAATTAATGCCTCCAGATCTTGAGTGCAAATACCACAGCTGCCAGCTCCAAATCATGAGTAGGATAGTTCTCTTCATGCTTCTTCAGCTGTCGAGAAGCATAAGCCACTACCCTGCCATGCTGCATTAGAACTGCGCCCAAACCTCGACGGGACGCATCAGAGTAAACCACAAATCCCCCTGATCCAGATGGAAGCACCAGTACAGGGGCTGACGTGAGACGGGTCTTTAACTCAATAAAACTCCGCTCACAATCCTCGGTCCACACAAAGCGAACTCCCTTTCGAGTCAACCTCGACAAGGGGGCTGCTATCGAAGAAAATCCCTGAACAAACCGCCTGTAATAACCGGCAAGCCCCAGAAAGCTCCTGATCTCAGTCACTGAAGTCGGCCTGCCCCAATCCATCACCGCCTCGATCTTGGCTAGATCCACTGCGATACCATTGCCAGAAATAACATGCCCAAGGAAATGCACCTCGTCTAGCCAAAACTCACATTTGCTGAACTTGGCATAAAGTCGATGCTCCCTCAGGACCTGCAATACATCCCGAAGATGGGTGGCATGCTCTTCCTCAGAAGAAGAATATATCAGAATATCATCAATAAACACAACCACAATCTGATCCAGGTAAGTCCTGAAGACTCGGTTCATCATCTCCATAAAGGCCGCCGGAGCATTGGTCAAGCCAAAGGGCATAACCAAAAACTCATAATGTCCATACCGAGTTCTGAAGGCCGTCTTGCTAACATCAACATCCCGGATCCTCATCTGATAATATCCGGATCTCAAGTCGATCTTGGAAAATACCTTCGCGGACTGCAGCTGATCCATCAAATCATCAATCCTTGGAAGCGGGTACTTATTCTTTATTGTTACCTGGTTCAGCTGCCTATAGTCAATGCACAATCTCAGAGAACCATCCTTCTTTCTAACAAACAGAACTGGAGCACCCCATGGAGATGTACTGGGACGAATAAAACCCTTATTCAGCAGCTCCTGCAACTACGCCTTCAACTCAGCGAGTTCTGCTGGCGCCATCCGATACGGGGCCTTAGACAAGGGCGCCGTACCTGGTGCAAGCTCGATGGTAAATTCAACCTCGCGCTGAGGAGGAAGGCCAGGCAGCTCCTCAGGAAATACATCGATGAACTCACACACAACAGGTACCTCCCCAGGGCTGAGACTAACCCGGACATCAGAGACAACAACAGAGGCAAGGAAAGCCTCACAGCCACCAGCAAGCAACCTTCGTGCCTTAAAGGCAGAAATAAGAATACCTCGGGAAGAAAGCCTAATACCTTGGAAGTAGAAGGTCGGGATGTCCGGAATGGAGAATCGCACCCTCTTCCTGTGGCAGTCCACCTCAGCATAAAAGGCTTCCAACCAATCCATACCCAGGATGACATCAAAGTCTCGAATGGCAAGCACAACCAACTGGACAGGGAGCACATGACCCTCAATGGTCAAGGGAACATTCCTCAAGCAGTTATAAGATATCATATAGTCTCCAGAAGGAACCTCCACCATCAGACCATCAGATAACTCAACAACGGGCGCAGAAAGGATATCTAAGAACTGCTCAGAAATAAAAGAATGCGAAGCACCCGAATCAATCAATACGTGTGCAGAGTTCCCAAGGACAGAAAGTGTACCTTCCACCAAGTTGGACGCGCGAGCCTCCCTCCTGGTGATATCTAGCACTCTCCCCTGGGTCCTTGGCTTCTTCTGCTCACTTGAACCATGTCCCTGACCATGCCCCTGCGGGCAATGCCTCGCCAAATGACCCTGCTGGCCACAAGTGAAGCACCTCCTGGGAAGAGTGGGACACTGAGTCCCACCATGGGCACCCCCACAGTGCTGACAGACTGCCGGAAACCTCTGGGCTGGCCCCTGCGGTGCACTGGATACAGACTGACTCTGCTGGCCCTGCCCGGGCCTGTTGTTGCCGCTACTGCCACTACTGCTGCCACCTCCCCTGAAGAATCTCCTAAATCGGGAGCCGAGCGACGACGATCCCGATCCAGCAGAAGGGGCCGCTGCCGCTGCCTTACCCCTGCCACGAACTGGGCTCTGAGTAGCCAGTCCTCTCTCCCTGGCCGACTGGCTCTGTTGAGCCTCCACTGCTACCGCACATCTAACCGCAGAAGCCAGATCCGTGCAACAGTGGGACGCCACGAAGTTCCTCAGACTGAGCCTCAGTCCGTCCACGAACCTCTCAGTATGACGCTCCTCATCCCCAGATATGAAAGGCACGAACCGACCTAGCGAAACAAACTTCGCCTGGTACTCAAGTACTGTCATGCTCCCCTGCGTCAGATCCATGAACTCTCTCTCCTTGGCCCACTGGACGTGTCTAGTGAAATACTGTGCGTTGAACTCCTTAACAAATGTCTCCCATGGAATTTCCCTAAGACTCCTGTCCTCGTAGGACAAACTCTTCAAGGTGGTCCACCAGTCATAGGCGCTATCCTTCAGCATGAAGGTAGCTAACGGGATCCGCTCTACTGCCGAACAATCCATGGTGTCAAAAGTCTTCTCTATCTCTCTAAGCCAGTGGATGGCCTCGTTAGGGTCGGGACGACCGGTGAGGTGAGGTGGCCTCAACTTCAGAAACCTCTCAAGTGCAGCTGTGGACCCTCCCCGCGCACTGGAACTCTCACTAGGGTCTCGCGTTTGATATTGAGCCATAGTGTCCATCATCGCCTCCATAAACTGCTCAACACTCGGCTTCCCGGCCTCGAACCCACTAGGGACATCTCCCTGCTCTCGAATCACTGGCATCCTCCTTCTGGGAGCCATCTACTCGCCTACAATTACAAAATCAAAAAGTTCTAATTAGAGTCCTAAAGCCTATACTACCGCCGTGCCTGTACGGGATAATGTATTTATTTGTCGAATTTAAGATATTTAACCTAGTTATTTATTTATTTGCCAGACCGTATGCTCTGATACCAACTGTAACGACCCACCACCCTATAATCGGGGATCCGATTACTAAATGGGTACCGAATCATTAATTTGGAACCAAACCAGGATCAAATCAACTCTGAGAGATAAATAATAAACTAAGCTAAACATTCACATCGCATTGAACAGAAGTAAAAGTGTAGGAATTAAAATTATTACAATGCGACTCGAAACAGCAAATAATTACATATTCCAACAGAAAAGAAATAATTAAATGTACAGGCCAGAAATAAAATAACAACTACGTCGGGGCATACCCCGGAACAACTGCTGACGGTGCTCAACTCACGACCGCACTCTCCTCGCTAAGTCTGCTGAGTGTCCTCACCTGAAAACCGTAGAGGGTGAGTCTTAAAGACAAGACTCAGTAGGGATCCTTCGATCCCCACTGCCCACGCACACACCCGCAAGTGCAAGGTACAGCTAACGGAAAGGTGATAAGCGCAAGAGGTACAATCCCTAATTCTTAACGTGAAACACATGCAATTGTAATATAATAAACATGCGTATATTAAACCAGCCGACTAGGAAATCCACAACTGTCGTCTCGAAAGAACTCGCTAACCACACAATCAACGGTGGAAAAACCTCGACCCGCTGAGACCAAACAGTAACCCCTCAGATAGCACACTAGCTACTCCGGCCCAACCGGCTCAGGTGGCTACTCCTTCCCTCAGCATGAGTGACTCTCCGAATGTACCACTCCGACACCGGTACTAGCTGACCTCGGAGTTCACCAGGTGACCCTCTCTCACTAGGCGTCACCCCGCCCACGCCCCCACCGGCGCTGTGCTCACGCCCCCACCAGCACAGGGTGATAAAGTGCTACAATGTCACTCCAGGTCCACAGTAACACAAAACCCAACAAGTACGATCCGGTCACGTGAAAAGTCCGCGATCGTATAACATACATGTAGCATTGTCCGGTCATGAAGAATCTATCTCTACCGGGTACACTAAAACATGCACTAACCATCCATCTAATAGTATGAACATATTTTACTGGCATGAAATAGTGAGGTTCTGTCTTGAATCGCGTCTACCGAGGTCGACGCCATTCAAGCTCCATGTACAGGTTCATGTAAAACAGTCTTCAGAATCAGGCCCTAAAAGGCGTCGACACCAGTGGTCGCCTTTTAAAAGGCGTCGACATCCTTAGACGCCATTCAACACATAAATCACGAAATTCCAAGGCCCTTACTCAGGGGATTTCTGCCTTTAAAAGGCGTCATGGCTAACCGACGCCATTTGAAAACGCGTCGTTCACCCATGACGTCTTTTAGTCCCAGAATCCCCGAACTGGCAGACTCTCTGTCAGGCGATTCCGGTCGAAAAGGCGTCGTGATGGCTCAACGCCCTTCAAAAAGGCGTCGTCCATGCACGACGTGTTTCAGCCCCAGGAACCAGAGTCGCCTGAGCCCGAGGGCTCCCTATTCAACCCCAAACAACCTCAAATTCACCCAAAAACAGAGGGAAAGAGAGGAGCAATACTATCCATAGGTAACACGTTCATAGAAATCCCCCATGTTATCAAAAGAACTCCTAAACATGCTCATTCTACCCCCCGAAACCAAAGATCCAAATAAGCTCAAACGAGGGTAAACATGGCTTAAAACGTGATGCTAAGGGGAACCGTCACCCTACCGGATACTTGAACGCCTCCGAGCTTCAAGCAGTCCACCCGACTCGCCCCACGCCGCTGCCGGTACCGCCGTGGTCGTCCTTGCTCCTCCGTGACGTCGGCCGCCGTCCGGAGAGTAGAACGCCGCAGTGGAAGTGGAGGTGGTAGTGGTAGGAGCTAGATAGAGGATGGAGTGGAGGGAGAGATGAAACGGTGGGAGGAAAAGAGGGAGGAGGAGGGATCGCCGCCGAGTTCGTCGGAAGGGGAAAGAGAGGAAGAGAGGAGAAAATGAGGGAAAGAAGGAGGGCTCGCGGGGTTAACCAGAGACTGGCTAAAACGCGTCGACATCCACGGACGCCATTCAGTTGATGTGACGGCTGCTCTGACAAGACTCTGAAACGCGTCGTTCAAGGCAGACGCCGTTCAGACGATATGTCAGGGCCGTACTCTGATAAACCCAGAGTCGCAGTCTGAAAGGCATCGACACACGTGGACGCCGTTCAGGTCGACAAGACAGGGCCGTACCCTCGCGGCCCGAAGCCAGCCCACGTGGCACCCACGTGGCAGAACTTGAAATGCGTCTGCGACGGTGGACGCCGTTTAAAACGCGTCTCGATGTCCTGACGCGAATCAACTCAGAACCTCCGCCCTCACTAAGGTTAGAACTACAAGGTCCGATCCCGAAAACCGGATCCGAAGGTCACGATCCTTACACACGCTCTCTCTCTCTTCTTCTTTCTCCCTCTTACTCATAGTGGTGGCGGCAATAAGAGAACACCCTGCTGCTGTTGCATTGCGCTCCTCCTCTTATTTTTCTTCTTCTACTCTCTCTCTCTCTCTCTCTCTCTCTTTTCTTCTATAGATTTTTCTCTATTTTAACTACTTTCCCTTTCTTTCTCTCCCTCTATGCATTGCACTTCTCTCTTTCCTTGGTAGTATGCTACACACAAAGGCGTCGCCCCTATTTAAAGAGGGAGGAGGGAAAGAAGATAAGAATAAGGGGAGGGGATGAGAATGAGAGGGGGTGGGATGGCACACTAGCTGGCATGGTAATGATGGTAGTAGGATAGGGATGTCCCTTGGAAATCTCTAGAAGGGGATAAGGTGTCAGGTTGAGGTGGAAAGGGTTTAACTTAAGGGTCAAACAACTTAATTGCAAATATCCCCTTCTCTTATATCCCACTCTATAAAAGACTATACAATCATCTTTTTAATTATTTAATTGTAGTTTTAGGAACTTAAAAATTTTCACTTAATATCTTATGAAATTGTCAACCACACTTTTGTGCTTAAACTTTTGATAATTGCATTATACTTTTTAAGGATTTACAACTATCCTTTTTCACTATTATATATATATTCTAGTGAAACTTAGTGACAACTTAATTAAACAAAAAAATTCACTAAAATCATAAGTAAACTTTTCCTTTTATATGTTGTCAAAAATATAAAGATTCTTTTAATATATCATCCTTTCACTTTATGCAATTGTGTAAATACTCTTAATGTTTGTAGGTCGTCACAGTGTACCCGCAAGCAAGTACACTGACAAAAGTTTTTAACTCGTTACCTTAGGCTCTTTCACATCTAATTCTTTCCCTCACAAGGACGCTATTGTGGGTTGGACATTTATAGTCTTAAGGTGGCATTGTTCATTGCATTTAACATCTTAACTATGCATGCGGATCATCATAGTGACATTGACGTGAACCATAGTGCATTAATATAAAAATTAACATGATGTGCAACAGATTAACGGATGTATCAAATGCAACACAGCCTGAATTGTGTCACCCTCAAATGGCATGTGAATCGCATCATCATTGGCTGACGCCTTTCAGGCTGTTAGATCAAGTCTAAGCAATTTAATTCTAGACAAATCACAGATTACACTAATTATTGATCCAATATAAAGTCTAATCACGCCTTTTAACATTAAAATAATGATCTAACATGATGTAAATCATGGATTCATGCACAATAAAAGGATTTTCAATGGAGATTATATATAGAAGAAAACTTCATAATATCCATAAGCATGCAGCGTATCAGAACAAACCATGACTTATCAAACCATCTAGCTTTATATGCAAACTTAAACAGAAAGAACAAGACTTCAAAGTTGACTACTAGCATGCTAAATCGCATCACCAGAGGATGACGTAAATAATGAATCGCGTCATGGGTGCATGACACATTTCGATGCATTGAGCAGTGTTCTACATGGCCTTCTAGGATTTTTACGTGAAGTTTATGGGGGTTTTCAAGAAGAGGGATCATACACAGGGATTCATGTGTATCTAATAAGACTACCAATACCTCTCTTCATACTACTAGCTTAGAATGTGGAAATATTTTGAAAACATAGTTTTATTTACATAAAAACATATGTGAATATAGATTCATCATCACTTGCCTCAACTCTATGCTAAATGGCTTGCAGAAGCTCGCCTAGGCAAGGCGAACAATTTTCCACGCGCACAACAAAGCTATTGCACCACCCCTCTCGCACCTCCCACGAAGAATGCATGAAGAACATGCCGAAACGTCACCTCTCATGTTGGGAACCATTATCGATCTCTCTCTCACGGTCCTTCTAGGGTTTATGATGCATTAGAGGGCTCTCACGTACACACATGGCCTATAAATACTCACAAAGTCAAAGGCCGCACGGAATGGAACTCCTCAAAAAGAAAGACAGGCGCGTAGTTCGCATAGAGCCTAGACTATGAGACTGGTCAGCCCGACCTGACGTCTCTCAGCCCATTTCAGCGCTCTCGGTCAGAACCCAATAAGGTTAATCTAAACCCACTAATGAGCCTACCTAGGCTATTAATGGGTTGAAACTAAAGTGCTAATGGGGCTGGTATTACCACAATAATGTATGAAATTCTCCCTAAACGACTATCATCTGGTTCACATATAGCAGCATTTTTTCATGAAAGCAATTTTGATAAGATATTGTGAAAAATATGTTACTTTTCGCACGTATAATGGTGTTACAAGCAACTCTATGGTTACTTTTTTTATAATTTTTATAAATATGTTTTATTATTAAATTTAATCAGAAATTATCTCCTTTGTTGTGCTTTTTTACATGTTTTTTTTTTCTCCTCTCCACACTTTCCACCTTCATTCAACTAAAAGTATGATATGTGACTAAACACTATAGGTCATTCTACTATGAATTACATGATAACTTAATATATAATATTACAAACTTGCTTGATATTCACATGTACAACAATAAGTGAGTATCACGAATTTTAAAGCTAACAACTGAGGGCAAACTACAAATCATAAGGGATTAGTGGCTGATTTTTTTTTATAAATTTAAGGATTAATATGTTAGACACATCTGATTTTTATTATAATTTTATTTGTCATACTGAAAATAAATGTCAACAATATACTAATAAATTGTTTTAATAAAATTTAAAAATTTCTATATATTAATAAAAGCTACACTGTGTGTGACTTTTTAATTACTAAGGGTGGATAGAAGAATGCCACTTGATGTTGATCGTTTGGCTCCTATGAAAGGTGTCTTTACCCCTCAATCCTCACAATCATTTAATTATATGTATAAGCTCTTGCAATTTTCATATTATTTAAAAAAAATTCTTGCAACCTTTTAAGCCCTTGCGAAAGAGTCTCCAATTAGAATTCCATGTAAGTTAAAATGTTATAAAGTTTTTAGATAAATATAAAGATTGGAGTATATGGAAAATTGAAGGATAGTAACAGCTGAAAGTAAGAAAAACCTCGAAACGAATTTGAAATTTGGGTCCCGCAGAGACGAGAACTAACGTCTGTTTTTTTTTACCAACTAGTAATTGCAAAATATAAGTAGCCACTCAACCCCTTTTCCTTGGTTCGCAAGTCTCCGACCCCAAACCCACCCCCGCTCCCAAGCTGGCCGTCGTCTTCTCCCTTCGAAACCCACCCCGGTCCCAAGCCACCCACACCGCTGCAGAGTCACCGGCGAACGCCTCCCTTCGCCGCATCGCCGTCCTTGGGTTCGGTTCGTGGATGTCTTCCTCCCGCCGGACTCTCTCTCTCTTTCTCGGCGGCGGGGGCGAGGAGGCCACCTCCTTATTGGAGACCCAGCAAACGGACGGTTGCTTCCTCCCGCCCGACCTGCTCTTCTCCATTTCTCTCTGCAAATTGGGTGGCTCCGGCCCACTGAAGAGCAGCGCAAGCAGGTGACTCATCCAGGGCTCTTTGTCCTCCATGGAGAAGGCGGTGATGGTGTCGGGGCCGCCCAAGTGCAGGAGGAGGAAAAGAGACATTTATCAGTTCATGATTCCGGCTTGTCTGGATCATGTCTCTTTACATGAGTAGGACAACCCCAGACTTTAACATGTTTAAATTCTGGTTTCCTGCCTTTCCATATCTCATATGGAGTAGAGGCCACAGACTTGCTGGGTACTCTATTCAGTAGGTATGCTGTTGACTCTAGAGCATACCCCTAGAGGGACACTGGTAATCCCGAAAAGCTCATCATGGATCGCACCATGTCCAACAAGGTGCGATTCCTCCTTTCTGATACACCATTCATCTATGGTGTATATGGAGGGGTCAGCTGAGAAAGGATACCATTATCCTTTAAGAATTGTGTGAAGTTAGTACTCAAGTATTCTCCTCCTCGATCTAATCGAAGAGCTTTAATACTCTTTCCTAACTACTTCTCTACCTCATTCTTGAACTCCTTGAACTTCTCAAATGCATCCGACTTATACTTTATTAAGTACACATAGCCGAATCTTGAGAAGTCATCGGTGAACGTGATGAAGAATGAAAAGCCACCTTTGGCTTGGGTAGACATGGGACCACATATATCCAAATGTATTAGTTCCAGAATGTCCTTGGCACGTTCTCCATGTCCAGTAAATGGAGATTTTTCCATCTTTCCCATAAGGCAGGATTCACATGTTGCAAACGATTCGTAATCGAATGCAGTTAAGTAACCATGCTTGTGCAACTTTTGCAACCTGCTTTCGCCAATGTGCCCAAGTCTACAATGCCACATGTAGGCCTCGTTCACACAATTCTTGCTCTTCTTAAGAGCATTATCAATTTGAAGATTGTAACAAGAAACATCTAATAGATATAGACCGTTGACTAAAGATGCTGAAGCTATTGATTTATTACCATAATAAATCGAACAACTTCTACTCTCAATAGTCAACCTATATCCTATCTTGTCCAAACAAGATATTGATATGATGTTCTTTATTATGCTAGGAACATAATAACAATCTTCTAATAGTAAGGTGTCTCCCGATGGAAGCTTGAGGTTTGCTGTCCCAACAGCAATCGCCGCAACTTTTGCGCCGTTTCCTAACCTTAATTCCACCTCACCTTGTCTCAGCTTGCGCTTACTTGTCAGCATTTGCACATCATGGCAGATATGAGAAGCACATCCGGTATCTAATATCCAAGATGTGGAATCTCTAACTGATAAGTTAATATCTATGATATAGATATCTGAAACTTCAGACAACTTCACTCTTCCATGAGCTTTATCATGAAGGAACTCCTTGCAGTTCCTTTTCCAGTGATCATACTGCTTATAGTAGAAGCAGTCACCCTTCACCACTCTTTTGCCTTTGTCCTTCGATCTTTTATCGTTAGCTATCATCTCTGCTTCAAGGGCATCCGATGCCGATTCAGCAGGAGGATCAGCTCCAGGGACAAAGTTAATGTGCTCAGATCTGAAGACATTCTTCAGGTTTCTTAACCAATCCGAGTAGATCAGGTAAGTCAAAAGGGCATCAAGTATGCCACGGAGTGGGTTATTCGACGACATAATTCCCTACAGGAGATAAGTAAAATCTATTTAGCAGATGTTCAATTATTAAAATTTAAAACAAGACATGGTCTTTTGTTCAAGTTTAACTCCCACTAATTTTCGACGGACTGTATAACCCTCAGTTGTACAGAATGGGAGACGCCGACAGTTTCCTAGTGGGGATCAAAATCTCAATGACTTACACTATAGCCTTGTGGATAGCACAACAAACTGTAATACAATCAAAGAGCACCCAACTCATGGGACTTGCAACTCCTTGCAATATCTGATCATAGCTTCGGTCCCCAGAGATTTAATGGCCTTGTGGATAGCATAACAAACCACTAATTCTGGTCTAAACTAACCATTGTTAGGCGACGAGCATAGATTTGCATGCAGCCCTTGTGGATAGCACAACAAAGCTACATGGTTCCTCTACCCCGATCATATAGGTATCTAATGCCATAGCCACAGTTTCTCCTCCCAATTAAGCAGGCCTTGTGGATAGCACAACAAACCTGCCTAAAGTGATTCGAATCCTATGACTATAACGATGGTGGACCACGCGGTAAGTTCTTAACTACTCGCGTTACGGCTTAGAGTTTATCTGAGGGTATTTAGATAACTTTTATCTTGGTCTCTCCTAGGTGATAGTATAAAAATATATCGTATATATTTACTAAATACTATAACCTGCTTTGATTCATAATCAAAAGAAAACAATGCATCTCATACATGTCATTAGTGTGGTCATAGATAGCACAGTGGGTTTGACTGGAGCCAACAGTCAAACGCACACACAATCTAACATAACATTTACATTAGATAAACCTGCAAACACATAGGCAAGAGATCTCCCTCTTTTCGCCTTCCTGGTTGCAGTTGTGGATCGTCCTCGCTCCTTCCTCGGTTGCCTCGATCATATTACATTAATTCTAGAATAACATGTAATTAGAAGAGAGCCTTATGGCAAGTACAAGAGAGAGGGAGGTAGAAATACATCGGAGTATGAGAGAGAGAGGTGCGTAGACCTCGATTTATTAACAATTAATAAACAATCATACATCCACGATCCACACAATCCATTCATCATATGAATAATAAATTAAGTGCATATCCATGACCACGGTGTGTTTTAAACATCCCACACATGATTCAGCACATCACATAGCTAAAACAAATGAGTTTTTCAAAATAAATAATTTTGGCTTTCAAAAAGCTGGGATCCAATCAAAATTGGTATTCGAATTTCGAAAACTCATTTTATTAACTTAACATGCAATTAAATCAAATTTAAAAGCAATAAACACACATCACATGCGCACACACTCCAAATTAATAATTCCATATTATTCCATGCAAATTAGAACATTTCTAATAATCTAACACTTAGATTAAACCCCATTAATAATCTAACAATTAGACTATTTAAAGATTAATCTAACTCTTAGATTAATCCGACTAAGTTAATTAATAATTTAACATTTAAATTAATAATCAACTATGATTAATTATTAACTACTAATCTAACACTTAGATTAGCTAATTAATGTTAATTATTAATTTAACTCTTAAATCAATAATTAACACTAACCAATTAATAATTAATTAATCTAACTCTTAGATTAAATAATTAAAGTTATCATTAATTTAACTATTAAATTAATGACTAACAGTAATTAATTAAGAACTACTAATTTAACATTTAAATTAGTCATTTAAGTTAATTATTAATTTAACAAGTAAATTAATAACTAACTCAAATATTAATTAACAATTATATGATTTAATAATAAATAATCTAACTGTTAGACTAAAAATTATTAAACACTAATTTAACAATTAAATTACTCAATTTAAGTTAATTATTAGCTTAACTATTAAACTAATAATTAACTCTATATAACAACTAACTGTTAATGATGATTCAAAATCATAAATCCCCAATTAACTAAAAAAATTGAAAAACAATTTAAATTCAGAAAACAATTTTTTGAATTTAAATTTAATAACCAATTTAATCTTAATTGGGTCAATGGGGTTAAGGGGTTTAAAATGGGCCAGGGCTCAGCCACTTTGGCTGAGCTAGGGGCTCGGACCCTGGTCGAGCCAGGGCTCGAACCAGGCAGGCGCCTGGCTCGGGCCTAGCTCGGCCAGGCCCTGGACCCAGCCCGGCCTGAACCTGGTCGAATCGGTTCAGGGGCTGGGCCGGCCTCCCCCTTTCCCTCACACTCGAAGCCTATGGCTGCAGAAACCCTAGAAGGGTTCAAGCGACGGCCGGCGGCGGGGAGCAAGCGGCGGCGGCCGGCGACCGGCTGAACGGCACCGTCCGGCCCCGCCGGCGATGTGCCTGGCACCGGTGGGCCCGCCGGAGATGCCCTTTGCAAGCAGCCGAGCCGCATTAAAAACCCCTAAAATCTGGTTTTTCAAGGGTAAGGTAGTGCATGAACGATCCGACCACTTCCAGCGGCTCTCCGGCGTCGGCCACTGGTGCCGTTGGTGACCGGAGGGATCCCTGGTCATACCAGGATCTCCGGCCACCTCCCCATCCCATGTGGACACCGGATTAAAGCTTCAAAATCCCGTCGTTCTTCATCTTACGAAGAACACGAAGAACCTCAAAATAATAATTAATTTTATGCAAAATTCAGCGATCGAATTGCAAAAATCATCACATGATTATTAACTTCGCATAAAATCAAAACGATGCATGGAATAATATCATGGAAGAATTAATTTCGGAGACCGAAACGGGACGAGAAACAGTGGAACCTGGCTCTGATACCACTGTTGGGATTTCTCGGATTTCTCCGGATCGCTCACGCAGCGGAAAATAAAATATTTACAGCGATCCGTTCCCGTTTCAAAAAAACTAAAATACACGATAATCGGACTATCACTTCTCACCGTGTGCGGATTCGAATCCGCAACCGTTCGGTTCCGTCGGTGCGACACCGCAAGCCGCGCAAATGCCCGGCCTCTAGCGAAGTCCACGCGATCCTCCTCGCGACGGATGTCCTCACGTTCCTCGTTCTTCGCAGCCCACGAAACCTCCGCCGGTGGCCGCAACACGCGGACGATTTCCCGTCGAACGGGATTCGGAGAAGCGGCGGAGCAGGGTTAGCAACAGCTTGGCCTGCTCAGCCCGTTCGCTATGTTTTATACTAACCGCACGGTTTTTCACAAAAACCCCCGGTTTGTATAAAACCCACTTATTTATCCATCGCCTTGAGAATCATTTGCGTGTGACCCTCTAGGCCCAAGTACCAGTCCAGTTAATGGCCCAACAAGCCCAGTGACTCCTCACTGGCTTTATTAATCAATTAATAACCCTTTATTAATTAATTAATAAATCGAATTGATGTCGCACATCGAATTCGACCGGGCCTCCGATCACGTTGGGTGCCAAGCAACACCGCGTGAACACGGAAGGTATTGGGGTTAAGTAACCCACTCTTGGAACCTTTCCGCCGATAGTTACCGCGTGGATATAATCCTTCATTCGTACAATGCTCTCGAGTGAACTCAGGGTATGGCGAGCTGTCAAACCCTAACCGGTCAACTCACTTAGATTGGATGCCGCTGATGAATATCGGAAAACTCCTTTCCCGATATTATCGTCCGCCCTGTCCAGGGACTTTCGCGCATCCTTCCTAGAGCATTCTCTCTCTAAGTATCGAGAGCGAATGATTCCTTATTGACACACAATTCCCTTCGACGGTATTCCGCTGTACCCAATCCTTGGCGTATTAGAATCCCGTGGCTAGAGATTCGTAAACCAAGGTCAAAGCACAGAAGTCCACCGCCAAGGTGTCGTTGGTGTCTCAGGTCCGAGGACCATCCACGCAACTGCGACAATAGAATCAAGTTGGTTGACAGTGAGGTACAATACCATCCAGCGATTCAGTCGGATCAGTTCAGTGAACTCATTCTCCAATGAGCACCTACAGATTCGCCTTATTGTCTCCACACAAGTGACTTATGAGATCAATCACCCTCATCATATGAGCAGAAGTAATCTGTACTAGTCTAACTGGATATCCGATGTCCTTCTCGGATATCCTCCGACTAGGAACAATTAAGAATATGTGTGTTTAAGTGATCAGTCTCATTAGTATGATCTCATCATAGTCTGATCACTATAGGACATATTCACGGACTTCATTATGAAACGAGAATTAATGCAATTTACACATAATGAATGTTATGCCATTTTATTAATAATTGAACGAGATTTACATAGTCAGATTGGCTTGTAGGCCACCTAAAACTAACAGCTGGTCCTTAGGTTAGTTGAATATTTCAAAAACAAAAAATTGAATATTTCAAAACCATTTTTTTTTAATACTTCAAACCATAAAATATTGAATATGGCAAAACTACAAAAAAAATTGAATACTTCAAAACCCCAAAAAAATTGAATACGGTAAAATGACAAAAAAATTTAAATATTGCAAAACCACAAAAGAATTGAATATGACAAAACCCTAAAAAAATTGTATACTTCTAAAATTGCAATTGCAAAACAAAAATATTTCAATTAGCATGTTTGTCACATCATTTGTGTTGCATCCTTTCTATTTTCTGTGAGCATTTGCATACTTGTATGTTGCATTTTCACTGTCCATTTCCCTTTATTTATCTTTATTCGCCTTCATTAAATAAAGGCTTCGCCCTTTGACCCTTCTACTGAGGACAGGATCAAGTAGCCAGTTACTTAATTGGGCAAGCGGCTAAGCCCGAACATATATTTAATTTGTTTGTTCAAGCCATGCGCAGGTATGAAAAAGAAAAACAATAGAGAAAAGTACAAAAGGCAACTCAAGTATGAAGAAACTACTTTCATACATATTAAAAGTGTTCATGTACAAGTGTAAGTCCATCTACAGGACTTCAAAATGAAGAGAAAGATACATTATGATATCAACCTTCATGGCTGACTCTTACGGCCCCCTCGTCTAGTTGGCTCTGCGCCTCATCCTGGGCATCTGTTCCTCGTGCTAATGACGACGGTGGTGGTCCCATGGTGCTCGTCCCTGCCTGGTTAGAAGATATTGCTTTGCTCGTCATGAAAGTACTCGCCTATCCTCGCTCTAACGCCCGTTGCTGCGCACGCTGGTATCGAGTCTCTATGCTCTGGCGCTCGTGCTCCACCAATGATAGCCGGCCCTGGAGACTCTCCAATCGGGACCAGCCGCGATCCCTCTCCTCTGTCAAGTGTGATAGCGGAAAGGTCGGTGAAGAGGTGAGCCAAGAGGGCTGCACCCCAGGCATACTCGCCTAACCTATCTAGATCTACAAGGAGACTCAGGAAGTGACAGTGGATGTAGTCGCCATTCATCCCAAAGAGAAGCCTACTGAAAAAGAAGACTAAGAACCTCCTAAGGCCCCTATCTACACTAGCCCTATCACTCGGATCCTGGCAGTAACTGCGCTGGCCGCCCTCGATAGTCTCTCTCTCAACTTCTCCCTAGACTCATCCATCTGCTGTCTAAGCTCCACTTAGGGGTGTGCACGGTTCGGTTCGGTTCGGTTTTGGAGGAAATTTCTTCAACCCGAACCGAACCGAACTGACATTTGAAACCGAACCGAACCGAACCGAAAAATTTCGGTTCGGTTCGGTTCAAACCGAAATTTCATATTTTTTTGATATTAAATGTATATATATGTATTTAATATTAAAATTATATTTTAAAAATATTTATTTATACATAAATATATATATGATATTAAAATATTAAAACATTTATATGCATAATGTTAATATAAATACCTATTTACTTTAAAAAATCAATTTATTCGGTTCGGTTCGGTTTGACAACTTTCTGAAACCGAACCAAACCGAACCTGACTCCAAACCGAACCAAACCGAACCGAATCACTCGGTTCGGTTCGGTTTTTCGGTTTGAACCGAATTATGCACACCCCTAGCTCCACTAATCCTAAGAATCTCTCGACAACTGTCCTCAGGAGAGTCCAAGACTCTCGACCCTCTATTCCTGTCACCTCTAGTCCTAGCAGCTCTAGTGCTAACTCTCGGTAATCGGGATACGTGATCCCGCTCACTGCCCGACCTTCTACCCAAAGGCCGGTGATCCTACACACATCCTCGAGACTAGGGATCATATGTCCCCAGGGCATTAGGAATGCCCGGCTCTCAGCATGTCATCTCTCTCTCAGCACCTGGAGTAGCACTAAATCTATCCAAAAGGTTCGATCTCCAATATCTCCCTAAACCCCATCTCCGCCAGTCTCGCCTTCTGGAAGTCCGGGAGACCTCGGTAGGCTTCTACCACCAAATCCCAAGATATCCTAGTCCTCATCGTGCACTACATTGTCCAAGCAATTCATTAAAAATCATTAACATGACATTAATTGTAACGACCCGCCACCCTATAATCGGGAATCCGATTACTAAATGGGTATCGAATCATTAAAATTTAGAGCCAAACCAGAATCTCGATAAGTCTAGGAAATAAATGATAAACTAAGCTAAATATCCACATCACACCGAATTGTAAAGGAAGTGCATGAATTAAAAATTATTACAATTCGACTTGACCTAGCAAATAATTACATATTCCAACTAAAAGAAGTAATTAAACGTATATGACTAAAAGGAAAATAACAACTACATCAGGGCATACCCCAGGACAGTGGTTGCTGGCGCACAACCTGAGACAACACCCTCCACGCTACGCCTGCCTGGAACCCTCACCTGAAAACCGCAGGGGTGAGTCTCATCGAAATGGGACTCAGTAGGGATCCTTCGATCCCCACCACCCACTCATGCACCCACAAGTGTAACAACACAAATATAGACATTTAAATAAATAAAGTAGTAAACACAACTTCCAAAGATTTCCAAATTTCGATATAAAACGTATGTAGTCATAAATGTAACATGCACAACTCTGAAACTACTCTACCACGGACTCCACAACCAACGTCTCGGCTAAACACAAACTACGCGGCCGAACGCGGAAAACACCGACCCGCTGGGACCGAACAACAACCCCTCGGATAGCACGTTGGCTACTCTGGCCTGTCTAGCTCTAGGTGGTTCTACTTCCCCAAGCACGAGTGACACTCCAAATGTACCACTCCTACACCGGTAGTAGCTATACTCCGGGGTACACTAGGTGACCCTCTCTCTAGGCGTCACCCCACCACCCCCACACCGGCACCGTGTCACTCCCACACCGACACAGGGTGCCTAAGCGCTAACAACTATCACTCTAGGTCCACGGTCGCACAAAACACAACACAAAGCGATCCGATTGTGTAGAAATCATCGTCCTTGAAGTACATTTTCAAGCATGCATTTCACCAACTATCTAACAATGTAAAAACATGTTAATTGCATGGATTAATGAGGTTCTATCTTGAATCGCGTCGCCCATGGCCAACATCATTCAAGACCCCTAAACTGGTTCACACGAAAAACTGGCCTCAGAATATGGCCTAAAACGCGTCGTCCCTGGTAGCCGCCGTTTAAATGGCGTCGCTGTCCATGGACGCTATTTAAAATAGAGACATAATCCCTTATCTGGGCTAAATCGCGTCTTGGGTGGAAGCCGCCTTTTGAAATGGCATCGCTGTCCGCAGACGCCATTTAACATTTGTAGATAAGTTCCCCCTCCGGCCTCCCTCGAGTTACAATGTGGGATTTCTCCCCCAAATCGCATAAAAAAACGTACCAAAATATGGAAGGAGGAGGAGAATCCAAACACCCGTTAAAAGCCCACTATTCCTCATTTATAAACTTAGCATTTTCACCCCAAAAATCCCCTAAACATGCTCCAAAGCGGGGAAAACATAGTTTTAATTAAAACACTGCGAGGATCGTCACCCTACTGGTTACTTGAACTCCTTCGAGCTCTAAGCCGCTGAACCGCCATGCCACAAGCCGCCGCCACCGGTACCGCCGTGGATGTCGTCACTCCACCGAGACGTCGGCCGCTGTTCGGAGAGAGATGCACCGCGGAGGAGATGGTGGTGGTAGTGGTGGAAGTTAGGAGGTTGATGGAGTGGAGGGAGAGGAGAAATGGGGAGAGGAAAGGAAGGAGAAGGGGAAGGGGGCGTCGGATGGATTGGAGGGGAGAGGGAGGAGAGAGAGAGAGAAATGGAGAGAATGAGAGAAAGGAAGGAGAGCTTCGGAGCATCAACCGAAATTTTCTAAAATGCGTCGTCCAAGACCGACGCCAATCAGACGACAAGACGGGTTCGTATACTGACATACCAGGGCCGTACTCTGAATGGCGTTGACCATGCAAGACGCCATTCAGACGATAAGATCGGGGCCGTACTCTCGTGGCCCAAAATCGGCCCACGTAGCGCCCACGTGGCACACTCTATAATAATCAATGTCTTAGGCATTTCCTGGAATTATTGGTCATTTTTGAAAGGCGTCGCGTAGGCTGACACATTTCAAAAGGAGTCGCTGACCCTAGACGCCATTCACCACAAGTTCCGAGAACCTATGGTGGACCTCTTCTTTCCCCCCAAAATTGAAATCTAACATATAAAATAAGGTGTTTTTTAGGCTTACCAAATGTGGACCGGCTTCCTCGGCCGGTGCCGTCGCCGCTTCACCCTCTTGAGCCACGGGTGGTACTTCTTCGGCTTCCATAAAAGCCGCCACTTCCGCGAGTCCCGCCACCGCTTCATAGGCTGTTTCGGGAACTTCCTCGCCCTCGGGCAGCTCCACCACTTCGATGGTGGTGACTCGGCACCGTTTGCCAATCCCGCTTGGCCCTCCTTGCTTCATAGGACCGTATAAGAGAGAGAGAGAGAGCTCAAGGGAGTAAGAGAGAGAGTTTGAGAGTGAGAGAGAGCATAGAGATGAGAGAAGGTGGCCAGAAATGGTCGCCGGAGTTAGAGAAGATGGCCGGAGACGCTGGAGAAGGAGGAGATCACCGGAATCGCCCGCCGTTCGTCGGAGAGAAGGAAAATGAAGAGGGAGAAAGTGAGAGAGTGAATGAGGAAGAAAGGGGCTCGGGTTCGTGAGACCCTATTGGAATTCGTTAAATCGCATCCAGGGACGGCGATGCGATTCAGTGGCGCACAAACTGAGGGGGCAACATAAAATTTTTGAAATTTGTGAAACGCGTCCTTGGTGGGCAACGCCTTTTGGATTTTACCATCTCTTTTGGGCAAGGCCATACCACGGAAAATTTGAAAGGATTATTATTCGCGTCTTTGAAGGAGGATGCGATTCATTGGATTAATTATTGGAAATCTCTGGAAAATAGGAGAGAGAAATGAAACGGCGTCTTGCTGACCGGACGCAATTTAGGGTTCTTTTGAGGATAGATATTTAATTTTGAAAATCGAGTCTGATTGAAAAGTGTCTCTCTGAGCCGACGCTATTTGAATTAAATAAACCCAAAAGTTCATATTTTAAGGAAAAACCATAGTTTCACTCAAGGAAAATTGCAAAAAAAATTGCAAGACATTTAAGGAATAATTTTTATTGTATTAAGGAATGATTTCTTTGATGAAATGAAAATCAAAATACATCAAATTGGAAGATAAGGATGAAGAGAACTTTTAAAGACGAATTTTCATAAGCTCTTTTACATATGTTTTCCATAGTTCCTTATTGGCTTCATAAGGAAGTTTTACACAACGGGTAAAGACGATGTTCCAAAGAGTTGCAATGAGTTCTGTCGCCTTGAAATCTTCGTCAGTTCTCAAAGCCCACTTATTGATTGGAGAAAGAGAAGATATTTATGAAAATTCATAGCATGGCATACCAAGTTGAGGATGACAGCGATGTGGATTATAGAGAATGAACTCGGTCGCCCCAATCAGTCGGAGTTCTGTGCCAGCACCACAACGCACTCGAACTGCCTTTTCCATGAGAGCAAGTGGCGTGGATTCGAATCCAGTTCTAGGCATAGTCATGAAGGAGGCACGCCAGTCAACTCGAGTCTTGAGGTTGGGCACCCGATTGTTCATGTTATCGTCAAACATCACAATGTTGGCAATATGGAAGATAGGACTGCGCTGGTATGTCTGGGATATCCTTGGAACTTCTTCTTCATTATGGTTGAATTTGAAGTGGAACTTTACCCACAAAACTAAGAGAAGTATGCTACCATAAGGAGGTTGACCTGTAGAAGCTGCAGAGAGTCTACTGAAGAGGTAGGCTAAGACCACTGTGCTGATCTGCTTTCCTTTAAAAATTCCATTGACTGCGCTTATTTGATCATCTTCCAAAATATTGTCTTGGGCAAGGAATAGTAGAGCCCCAGCTAGACAGGTGGTGAACGCCTTCATCACGTTCTCTGTATCTTCATCTTTAAGATCTTCTATCTTCTTCATAGTCCATTCGGCTAATTTAGCAAGATTGATCCCCTTCTTAGTAAGACAGCTTTGAACTTCTTTTTGATCCTTCATAATCTTATCCAAGAATTGATGACCATTGATGTTTTCCCTCATGAACATCATGTTACTCAAATCAGGTTCATCATTGTTGACTTTAAGCTTAGGAAGACCCAGTAAGAGTTCAGCTTCTTCTAAAAGGATAGTGGCTTCGAACGTAGCAAAAAGGAAGTATGAGTTTGTGGATGCCACAATTCGGATAAAGCGCCCATTGCAACCCAATCCATGCTTGTGCTTTTATAATGTCTGGCATGAATAACTAACTCTTGGATATGCCACTTGGAAATTAGGATTGCATGGAGAGATTAATCTTGTTGGCTTGCTTTTGGATCTCTGGAAGTGAAGAGAAGTGAAGAGAATTTTCTTGGACCAAGGAAGAAAGGATATCCCTACATAAAGAAAAGAATTTGGAATAGTTCCATCTTGCTTATTGAAGAATTGAGAATTTGGAAAACATGTAAAGAGAATTGAAGAACATAGAAGGGGGATTAATTAACTTACTTGTAGCTTTAGGATCTCTCCCACTTAGATGGCCTTCCACATCAGAAAGCTTCTTAATCATCTTCCCTAGCCTCTTGTTTGAAGAGTCTTTAGCAAAGCTAGCCAGCTTCTTTGAATAAATTGATTTTCTCCTTGATTGCTTGATTTCTTCTTCTTTTCCCTTTAAGTCTTAGAGAGAATCCTCTAGCTTTCCCTCTTGATTGGTTATTGTATTGCTTTGATATGAAGAGAAGAAGTTTTTATAGGGTGATTTGCGAGATTGAGGAGTCCCTTTCCGAATTGGAAGAGGGATGTGCATTAAGGTAAGTAGAGTTCGGATTGGAGTAAGAACAGAGAATAGTTTATGTAGGTTAAATGGCGTTTGGACGGGGCGATGTCATTTAAATGACGTTTGTGAACAGCGACGCCGTTTGATCAGTTTTCTGAATTTCTGTTATTTTCTCGAAAATTCATAATTGCATGATATTTAATGTTGATTATCTATTTACTTAAAGTTACTGATGAATTCTGAGTGCAGGCAATTCAAGAAAATGAAAATGAAGCTGAGAATTTCACTAAGGTCCCACTGTGGGAGTTCATGAGTCCCAACTGTGACTAAAAAGACAGTTATCTATATCCCTTGTATTCCATTATGTAATTGATTCGCATTATCATTATTATATGATAAATATTTATTAGATATATCAAGGACTTTGTGATTTTGATGAAATTGGAATTTTAGTCCCCTTCAACAAAAATAATGATAATTCTAGAGGAGGATTCTCAATTGTACAAATAGGCCGTTAGATTGTTAATTGATGGGAACGATGGTTCTGCTTTTGTGAAATAGTGTGTGGACAAACGGGCTTCGGCTTAGTACTGGATTGTAAGATTGGTGTCATGACTCATCAATGACAGTTTAACAATATTATCCTTGATTAAATTATATTTTATTTTATTTTAATTTTTATTTTAGCCCAACATGTATCATGTAGGACTTTAAAATCATTGTAATAAGAATTAATTCTTGATTAAATTTTAGACCATTGGTCTAATAAATCCCAATGTGATATGAAATATTCTATTCTGAATTGATCTCTCAATTATCTTTGAGGTTTTCTCGAAAATATCCTTAGAATTCTATCCTTACTTAGATTTCTTATCCCGAATATTCTTGTTTTCTTTTATGATCTATCGTGGTTGTAGCACGTCCACATTAGCTGGTAACCGCTCTCTATGTTGAAACCTATAGGGTTTGTGACTTAGGGTACTTCCCAATTGAGGAAGTTGATCGACCTTATTTTATTTCTTTGTCTCTTTCATCCAAACATGATTGATTCTATTGATCTCTTTGAGTTATTTTCATTGATCATTTTGAGAAAGATTCTTATCATATGATGTTGAGAGCATGTCTCATCACACCTTGGCATCACCTGTTCAGTACATTTCATTCCATTTCACTCCCTTGCAAACTCAATGCCAAGGTGGGGCAGCTGTAGACACGCTAATTTTGGCCTCATATTGAGTAAAATTCACGTCACAATTATAATACCCCAAAATGGTCTGATATTTAATCATTAATTAATTTTTATTGATTTTTCTCGGAATTTGTTAATTAGCGTCGCCTAAGCACGACGCCATTTAGATTCCTAGCCGAAATCAGTTCAAAATTAAATTTCTAAATTCAGATAGATTTAACTGAATAGCGTCGCCCATGGGAGACGCCATTTAAGTCATAATCCGTCTAGGTTTCTGATTTTTAATCTGAATTAATTTCCTAGATTATCTAAAGCATGTCGCCCTTAGGAGACGTGATTTAGGTTTCCTAATATATTTCGGTTTCCTTTTCGGATTTTGTTTCTATTTTGGCCGCTTTAATTAGCCAAATGACATCCCATCTAGGCGACGCAATTTGGGATTTTTTTGGTAAACATGATTTGGCCGAGATAATTCAGTTTCCGAAGTTGGGAAGGTTGCTAACTCCTCCATGCTCATCCAAAGTAAGTCCGACTGCGGCAGAGAGTCCTTTTTGAAGCTTTAAACACCCCTAAACCTACTCTATAAATACAACACCCTTTGGACCATTGAAAAAAGTTGGCCATTGGTGATTTTAAAGTTTGAAGCAAGGTATTTGAAGGCTCTAGAGGAGAAAAACGTGGACAATAAGAGGAGCTTCACCCAAGGCTTCTTCTTCTTCATCCCTTTCATCTTTTGAAGCTTTTGAAGACAAAGGCTATGGAGGAGCCGACCAACCATCTTCTCTCCCTAATTTCTTTTTAGCTTTTCATTAATTTCACATAGTTTATTCATCATTGTCTTCCATAGCCTATCATTATCATCACTCCATGTTCACACACACACTCATATTTTCATACCCACATGCTTATAGGGGTTTAAAGAACACCAATCAAGTGAGTAGATTAATTTAGTTGAATGTTTAAATTTCTTATTAGAATAGATACTACTCTACTCTAGTTCTTTTTTTTTTTTTTCTTGTTTAATCTTTCTTACAAGATATAAAGAAGGAGAAAGAAAGAGATTCAAAGGAATAACTATTAAGAAAACAAAAGCAAGATCACATTGATAAAATGGCTCTCTTTTTTTAGCCAGCTAAAGGAAGGGAATCTCTCTTTTGAAACTTTACAGTTTCTGGCGATCACGTTTTCTTTAATTTTTTAATAGTTTTACTATTCATATAAACAACATGAAATTCATGAATGTCACACACCTAATTTGAGCACCCATGTTGAATGCATTCAACATGGAGTGCGAGCATCAGGAATTTACAGAAGTGCAGAAGGGTCAAAACAAGAGGAGGTGAACCAGCTACCTTTGTGCACAAGGATAAGAAGAAGTTTTTGATAGAATTGGGTGGCCTCAAAGCCAATCATTGTACATTCTAGTTCAAATTATTAATAAAGGCTATTATTTCTTCATTTATAATTCTCGCAAATTAACTATCGTAATGAAGGTTCGTAGACAAATGTATGGGATATTGAATCATGATGAGATCATGATAGTGAGATCAATATTCTTAGTCACTTGTTTTAAATAGTTCTCGATCATAAGATATTTGAGATGAACATTAAATATCTGATAAGATCGACACAAGTTATTTCTACTCATGCGATGAGGATGAATGATCTTACATTCACTCGTGTGGTGACACTAAGACAAACTTGTGGGTGCTCATTAGAGAATGGGTTCACTGAACAGATCCGAATAAGAATTCCTAGATGGTAATTATACCTATTAGTCAACCAGGGAATTCAATCGTTGCAGTAGCGCAGTTGGTCCTTTGACCTGAGTCACCAATGATACCTTGCTTGTAGACCATTATGTCTTGATTCTCTAACTTGTGGACTTTAACCATTAAGTCCACGATAGTCAGTCTCTCATCTACAGTGGAAAGCTTACGAAGGTAATTGAGTGAACAATAGGGGATCACTTACTCTTGGTATAAGACTGGACAAAGAATGTCCTATAGATGTGTACACAGGAATCCTTGGCCAGGGTCTACTGAAAGAGATGTCTTTCTAGAAGTTAACTGAGTACTGGAATCCATCTGAATAATGTGATAGAGGATTTGACTGTCGAACCATATCCTTACGTTATTGGGACATTAGATGAGTGAAGGATTTTATCTGTGCGGTATCTGTAGACGAAAATGTTCAAATAAGGGGAACAATATCCCCTATATCTTCTAGGATCATGAGGTAGTGTTTGGTGCCGTTTATAGTCAGAAGGTCAAGTGGATTAATCATCAGATGATAAACCACTTATTTATTGAATTAATTATTTAACATATGATGTTTAAATAATAATTAATAAATATTAAACTTTAGAATTAGTTTTAAGTTTGATGGGCTTGAAACCGGACTGATATATGGGCCTGGAGGGTCACACACATAAGAGTTCTCGTAAGACGGTGAGAGATGTTAAATATTATGTTATCTGGGTTTTTGTGAAAAGCCGCAAGATAAACATGAATATTTAATGAAAATTTATCCAAGGCCAAGCTCTTGAATAATCATGAGAATTAATCCTTGTGCTTATCCTTATTTCATATATAAGGAGGCCAAGGGGAGGGGTGGTAAGAGTTGGATGTACACTACACCATCTTGGAGTTTCTCTCTCCTCTCTCTCTCTCCTTCTCTCTCTTGAAGAAGATCTCTCTCTCTCCGCGCATGGTGGATTTGAGATCGGGTCGAAGTACTCAAGCTGAGGAGGAAATCGCGTCTGCGTCGGGAGCTCGTATGGATACCTCTGGAGATCGTATGTGTGCGCGATTATCGAATCGGTCGAATCCACGAGAGATTCAAAACCCCGCAAAGGTGAAGAATAGTTCTTCCCGCGTAATTTTAAGTGTCTATTTTACGATCCCAGCAATCGACACATAAGAATCGTTTTATTTTTCCGCTGCGATCCATCGTTTCCTAATAGTGGTATCAAAGCCAGGTTACTGGTTCGATCGTAAAACGACATCGTTTTGCGTGCTAATTTCTCGTTATGCGTGTTGAACTGTATTGTACACGTTCTTGGGCTTAATTTTTTTGGGAAATTTTAAGGTTATTATAATGAGATGATTAATGAATCTTTCCCTATTTTAAATTGGTTTTAAACGATACTGTTAAACCTATTTTAACACTTCAAGTCTAATATGCGGTTTTGAGGTGTTCTTGACACAGTCGTAAATTCATATGATGAACCTGACTAGGGTTTAATTCCTTGTATATCTTGATGAACATAATTATTTGTTTCGTCATGTTATTCCTCATAGAAAGAGGATATCTAGAATTGTCTAGATCCACAAGCACAAGTCCTGAGAAGGTTGGGGTGTCAACGGATATTCACAGGGCATTTAAATACCTGTTGCTGTGTATTCAGGGAAGAGGATTAATAATGATGATTATTATAACCGCATGAATGGTCCCTGGATTCATCCGACTATCTGGTATGACTAGATAGATCTCACAAGAGGATCGAGGCTTCCCATCTCGTGCAACAGAGAGCGGGAAAGTTTTCTTTCTTCCTGTGGGCTTGCAAACAGCAACATGAAGAATCGGCCATGCAAAGGCTGATCATGCTTGCAGGGACGAGGGGCACGTCCGACGACGCCAATAGGGGTCGCCGGCGACGTCCGCCGCGCCGTAGGGGCCGGCCGGAGCCCCGCCGCCCATCGATTGGGCCGGGGGCGACCAACCCTCCTCGTTATCTTGATTACATGTAGCATGCAGGTTTAAGGGGAGGACCGGCAAAGTTTGGGGATGTCCGGCGACGCTCGGAGCACTGCTGGCTACGTTCACCGGCACCGGAGGGTCCGGCCGGCGCTTCCCCAGTCCTTACCGCGGTCGCCGGCATGCTGCCCCGCCGACTGGCCCGCGAACCAGGTGCATCCCCCTGTAGAAACCCAAATCGGGCGGAGGGGGTGACTGGTGCGTAGGCCAGCGGGCCGGCCCGCTCGGACCCGCGCAACCCGCACCGGACCGGACCGGGCCAGACCCAGCCGACCCAGTCCCTTACCCGACCCCTTTTGACCCTCCTTCAAACCCCATTTTAGCCCCATTTTAAAACCTTTTTAGCCCATTTTAAAAAAAAATTAAAATATAAATTTTATGGGGATAATTAATAACTATTATTAATTATTCTTATTATTATTAACAGATTATTGAACTGTTTAATAACTGTTAATTTAAAACAAAGGGTTTTAATTGATTAAAGGGTATAGTTAATATTTTAAAATTGTTTTATATTATTAACTTTCCTGATAATCAAATAAGTTTAATAATGTTACTTTGCATAACCTGAAATTTTTTAATCTGTTCAAAATGTTTGAATGAGTATTTAGATTAATTGAATAGTTTAGTTATCTTGTTTATTGATAGCTTTAGAATGTGTCGTTAAAAATTCAAGCTAACAATCATATTTTAATCACCTCATATAAACTAAATTTAACAATAGCAATGGTGAGTCCGAGTCGATCCACAGGGAAATAAGATTTTAATTTTGAAAACCTTGTGATTCTTAGTTATCTAAAAATAGGTGAGAATTTGAGTGAACTAATTAATTAATTACTTATTTAAACTAGAACTCAATTAACTAACGTTACTTAAAAATGTAGTTACGTAAACCAAACGAATCTTTTTTTTTTTAGAAATTAAACACAACCACATAGGGAGAATAAGCACAACTAAAAAAAAGATAACAAAAACACCATTATTTAACTATGTGTAAACCATTAATCATCTAAAAATCATGAATCAAATTACAAAACCCATGGCTTAATATCCTTAAACAAAATAATTAAACATCAAATAACCAATAACTAACCCTAATTAAATAAACGAATATTGTACTAGTGGGGAGAGAGAGAACAAAGCAACGGCAGCTTCTGTGGGTGTTTTGTGAGGGAGCCGGTGCAATGGGCCAACAGCAAAGGGGCAGCGCAGTAGACCGGCTGGAGGCTTGCAGGCTGGGTGCGGGTGCGTGGAAGCTTGCTGGTTGCGTGCGCTGGTGGCCCGTGGGAGCATGCATGCACGTCGCCGCGCTGGCGTGCTTGGATCGCGCTGGTGCTCGCTGGTGCGTGGAGCTGCTGGAGAGAAGGCGGCGCTGGGGCGACGTGGAGGCGCGCTGGAGTGGCTCTCACACGCAGGTGCTCGGGGAGGCATGCTGGAGCACTGCCACGTGGGAGAGAGAAGAGAGAGACAGAGTGAGAGGGAAGAGAGAGACGTTGGAACAACTGAGAGGGATGCTGGGAAATGGAGAGAGAGGAGGAGAGTGCGTGGGAGAAAGAGAGGGATGCTGGGAAACGGAGAGAGAGGAGGAGAGTGTGTGGGAGAAAGAGAGGGATGCTGGGAAATGGAGAGAGAGGAGGAGAGTGTGTGGGAGAAAGAGAGGCCTGGAAACCGGAGAGAGAGGAGAAAGCACGACTGAGAAAAGAAGGAAACAGAGAGAGAGCGTGGGGGAGAGAAAGAGATGAAGAGAGAGCCGTGGAAACTGAGAGAGGGAGCAGAGGAGGAGGGAAGGGAGACGTGGGAAACTAGAGAGGAAGGTGTGCGGAGGGAAAGAGAGAGAGAGAGAGACGTGTGTGAGACAGAGATCGTGTGGGAGAGGCTGAGAGGAGGAAGAGAAACTGGAGAGAGAGGAGGAGAAACTTGGGAAGGAAAGTGCTTTGAGGCCCAAGCGGTGCTGGGAAACGGAGAGGGAGAAGGAATAGGAGGGTCTCGGGTACGTGAGGGTTCTTTTAAAGAAAAGGTAAGGAAAGTTTTTTTTTTTTTAAAAAGAAAGTGCGAGAAAGGAAGGCGGCTGGCCCTTCTTGGGTTCTTCTTGGCCATGGAATTAGGGCAACACTAGGACATCAAAAGACGTTTTTACCTCTGCTTTAATCTTTTGGACAAAATGAAGTCGAATTTATTGAGATTCGAGCACTAGACCTCCCCCAAATTTTCGGAAACTCCAACAACTGTCACTGCATCATCGACATGTCCTGTTCACATAGAATAAATATAAATTAGCATATTATCATTAAAAAAATCATTATATTTATTTATTTCATCTCAGTTTTGTCGAAAAATCGCAAATGCGCTATACTCCATTAATCACATGAAATGACGATGTTTTTAAGTCAGAATTTGACGAAATTGGTACCGTTGGACTTGGTACGCAATTATCTATCATTCCATGCTATTTTACAGATAAAAACGTGAGTATGATGCGTATGATTGCCCTTAAATGTTCAATTTAAAACTTTATCACACCCCCTAACTTACTCATTGCTAGTCCCTTAGCAATGCAAATAAGGAAAAGTTAGGACAAACAATAAATTATCATACTTCATTTGTAGTATCTATCACAAACAATTTAAGTGGTAGCCGATTGGTTAAGCTAAAGTTTTCATATCCCACAATATTTTGATTCACGACAGGTGATTGTGCATGAAAATTGACACGCTTAAAACTCGTTTCTTACCTTTATGGTATATTCTTGCCTTTATTACCCTTTAGATAAGACTACCTGGGGAGGAGAAGAGAATAAAAGATTTCCCGATCAGTTAGCGAGGACCGTTTTTCAGTTCCCGTCCCGACTCAGCACTTTTCACGACTTGGTCATATTTCTAGTACAATGGACTTTTTAGCGTGGCTTTTTCATCTCATTGTACTTTTGCTTTTGAGAGTGCGTATTTTTTGCCACTCTCTTTGAATTGCCTGAGGGGAGGTGCGTACTTTTTGCCACCTACCTTCCTTTAGCTTTTTTAACGCCTTCAATTGCCTTTAGTGTTTACAGCTGTCCATTTTAAATGACCGCCTCTTTTAGAGTGCTGAGTGGGACCGTCCCCTATTACGAATCCTAACACATTCCTTTCGTTCAACCCAAAAGAAAAATTAGAATAAGTAGTCTTATCCTTAAGGTTAATTCTAACAATTCTATACTTTTAAGATCTTTCATTTATTTTAAGTTGCTGTGTGTGTGTGAAAATTATCCTGCCGTGAATTTTTGTGAAGTGGGATATTTAAACTTTGAAGGCTCTTTAACCAATGTGACTAACAAAAACTGATTTCTTTAAGATTTACTTAATGAAACATGATTTTCATGCAATTTTTATAGGAAGTGAAAAGAAGTTTTTGAAAGAAGTTTTTGAAAAAAAAATTAAAATTTTGACCATTTTTTAGTGAAAGATTGCCCCACGCCCCAACTTGATTGACATTGTCCTCAATGGCATAAAAGATATGAAAAACATGCTAGCCATAAGAGAATTGTGAAGGAGAGAAACAACCTGTGATGAAGAGGATGCAACTTCCCAATGGCGACTGCTGCTCAGAGACCTAAAAATGAAAAGAAATACAAAAATAGAAGTATAATATTGGGTTGCTTCCCAACAAGCGCTAAGTTTATCGTCTTCAGTCAGACGGAAGTTCAGTTATTATGGATCACTCAGTTCGATGGATTCAGGTGGCTCATTTTGAAGATTTTCAATAAATGGTTTCAACCGTTGACCATTAACGGTGAAAGTGTTCCCACTTTTTAGATTCAGAATTTTAACAGCTCCATGATCGAAGGCTTTAACGACCACGAATGGTCCATTCCATCTGGATTTCAGTTTTCCAGGAAATAGGCGAAGCCTAGAGTTAAATAGCCAAACTTTCTGATTTGCAAGAAAGGATTTTCTCACAATATGTTTATCATGAAAAGCTTTAGTTTTGGCTTTATAAATCTTTGAATTTTCATAGGCCTCGTTGCGCAACTCTTCTAGCTCACTCAGTTGTAAGGTTCGGTGGGAACCAGCTTGGGCTAGGTCCAGATTGACTTGTTTAATGGCCCAATAAGCCCTATGTTCCAATTCCACCGGAAGGTGGCACGCTTTTCCAAAAATCAGGCGATAAGGAGACATGACAATAGGAGTTTTGTAAGTGGTCCAATAGGCCCATAAGGCATCATCCAATCTTTCAGACCAATCTTTTCTATCGGGCCTAACAAACTTTTGCAGAATATTCTTAATCTCTCTATTGAAACCTTCCACTTGGCCACTAGTTTGGGGATGATAAGGGGTAGCTATTTTGTGATTAATCCCATATTTCTTAAGCAAAGCTCGAAGCTGGTAATTCGTGAAATTCGTTCCCCCATCACTTATGATAGCTTTAGGCCACCCGAACCGAGAAAAGATAATCTTCTGAACGAATTTAATGACCACTTTATGATCATTGGTTCGGGTGGCTACTGCTTCAATCCACTTAGAGACATAATCCACCGCTACCAGTATATATGTATGTCCAAAATAAGGTGGAAAAAGTCCCATAAAGTCAATTCCCCAAACATCAAAGACTTCAACCATTAAGATTGGGTTGAGTGGCATCATATCCCTTTTCGCCATATTTCCTACAACCTGGCATCGGAGGCAAGTTTTGCTGAACTCATGGGCATCTTTGAAAAGTATGGGCCAGTAAAAACCACTTTGTAGAACCTTGGCTGCAGTTTTCTTTTCTGAGAAATGGCCCCCACAAGCCAAATTATGGTAGAAGTTGAGGACACTTTGTTGTTCTTCTTCAGGAACGCATCGCCTAATGATTTGATCAGCACAGGATTTGAATAGTTCGGGATCTTCCCAGAAATAATATTTTTCCTGGGAAAAGAATTTGTCCTTCTCACTTTTAGTCCATCCTTCCGGAAGCTCATTAGTCACCTTGTAATTGACAATATGAGAATACCAAGGTGCAACAGTATGAGAAATGGCCAGTAGATGCCCATCAGGAAATGAATCAGTTATGGGTGCACTTTTGGAGATCAGAATTCGGGATAGGTGGTCAGCTATTACATTCTCAGAACCCTTCTTATCCCGAATTTCCAAATCAAATTCCTAAAGGAGTAAGATCCATCTAATAAGTCTAGGCTTTGCATCCTTCTTGGTCAACAGGTATTTCAGAGCTGAGTGATCAGAATAGATTATGACTTTTGCCCCTAAAAGATAAGATCTGAATTTTTCTAGGGCAAAAACCATAGCTAATAATTCTTTTTCTGTGGTGGTATAATTTATTTGAGCATCTGCAAGGGTGCGACTTGCATAATATATCACCACGGGACACTTGTTGATTCTTTGTCCCAAAACCGCACCGATAGCATAATCAGAGGCATCGCACATGATTTCGAAGGGCAAAGACCAATCTGGAGATTGAAGAATCGGAGCTTTGGTCAAAGATTCCTTCAGAGAATTGAATGCCTTGATTCAAGATTCATCCATTTGGAAAGGAACATTCTTAGTTAGGAGAAGAGTTAGAGGCCGGGCAATTTGAGAGAAATTGTGGATAAACCGGCGATAGAAACTGGCATGGCCAAAGAATGAACGGATCTGTCTGACCGAGGTCGGAGGAGGAAGATTGGATATAAGATCGATCTTAGCTTTATCTACCTCTATCCCCCTTTCAGACACAATCTGGCCTAGAACAATGCCCTCTCGAACCATAAAATGGCTCTTTTCCCAGCTAATTATCAGATTGGTGTCTATGCATCTTACTAGCACCTGTTTAAGATTTTTTAAACCAATTTTCAAAAGAATCCCCGAAGATTGAGAAATCATCCATGAGAACTTCGAAGAATTCTCCCACCATATCGGAGAATATAGCCATCATGTACCGTTGAAATGTGGCTGGTAATCCAAATGGCATTCTCCTAAAAGCAAACGTGCCATAAGGGCACGTAAAGGTGGTCTTTTCTTGATCTTCCTGGTAAATAGCCACTTGATTGTACCCGGAGTACCCATCTAAGAAGCAAAAGTACTTCTGGCCCGATAACTTTTCCAGAATCTGATCCATGAATGGGAGTGGAAAGTGATCCTTCTTAGTCATGAGATTCAGCTTTCGGTAATCAATGCACATTCTCCATCCCGTGGTGAGCCTAGTGGGTACCTCTTCTCCATGATCATTCTTGATAACCGTTAATCCAGATTTCTTGGGTACCACTTGGGTTGGGCTGACCCATTTACTGTCTGATATGGGGTAAATGATACCCGCATCCAGCCATTTCACAACTTCCTTCTTCACCACTTCTTTCATATTGGGATTAAGCTGCCTTTGCATCTCCCGACTGAGCTTAGAATTCTCTTCCATATAGATGTGATGCATGCAAATGGACGGGCTAATTCCCTTTAAATCTGCCACTGACCATCTAATGGCACCCTTGTGGTCTTTGAGGACCTTGGTTAATTGGGCCTCCTGCGGCGATGTGAGATTTGCCGTAATGATGACCGGGAGAGTTTGGTCCGGGCCAAAAAAGATATACTTGAGAGACTCAGGTAATGATTTGAGTTCAAGTTCAAGAGGGTCCTCTAAGGATGGCAAAGCGGGCTCAGATTGTAAGGCTGGTAAAGGTTCAACTTTGGGCCAAGATGTTAATGGGCCAGGAGAGTCTTTTAAAGTATTGGCTTCCTCCAAAAGGTCATATGTGAACATCTCATTTTCTTCAACCAGATTATCCAAGATATCAATAGTATAGCATTCTTCTTTATGATCTGGATATTGAGATGCTTTAAAGACGTTAATCTTGACCTTTTGACCCTCAAATGAAATGTCCATCATGCCAGTTTCACAATTTATATTAGCTTTGGCAGTGGCTAAGAATGGACGACCTAGGATGATCGGGGTGAGAATGAGTTCCTCAAGTAACGTCATATCCAAAATAAGAAAATCCACGGGAAAATAACAATCATCAACCTTCACAATAACATCCTCAATTAATCCCCGTGGAGTCTTCACAGACCTATCAGCCAACTGCAAGATGATGGGTGTGGGCTTTAATTCCCAAATATCAAATTTCTCATAAATGGCTGTTGGCAAGAGGTTCACACTAGCACCTAAATCCAATAAAGCTCTATCAAATGTAACTCCACCTAAGTCACATGAGATCAACGGTGCTCCAGGATCCTTCAACTTCTTGGGTAGATTATTCATCACAATTGCACTTACATCTTATGAAAGCCGAACCTTTTCGGGTGCCATTCTAGATTCTCTTCATTGAGTACATAATTCCTTGAGAAACTTAGCATAAGCTGGCACATGCTTGATGGCATCGAGGAGTGGAATATTAATATAGACTTGTTTGAATAAATCCAACAAGTCCTCATTCTGAGCCAGTTTCTTCCTGGCATTGGGCTTAGCTAACAAAGCATTAGGAAATGGCACCCTAGGTTGATAAGAACTTGGCCCTTCATCTATCTTCCCTTTCCCTTTCGGGTCCTCCTCCAACTTTTCCATGTTGGGTTTAGCCTCACTCTCACTTTCAATTTCATGAGGCCCATCAGTGGAACCTTTGGCTAACTCTCGATTTGTATGTGGGTTTTCTAAACTTTTCCCACTCCTAAGGGCTAAAATGGCTTTAGCATTCTCAAATTGCGGCCCTTTAGGTTGTGGTAATGGGCCAGGCTGAGGTAAAAGGCCCGATTGCTGTGGAAAACCCGGAGGTTGATTCCTTGGATTGGCAATGGGTTGACTAGGAAGTTGACCCACTTCTCTTCTCATCGTAGCTTCAGCTACTTGGCCCATTTGACTTTCCAACTTAGAAATGGATTGTTGTTGGGTCAAAATCAGTTGTTGGAGTTGAGTAAATTTGTCATCAAAGTTGGGCTGAGGAGGTTGTTGGTAAGTGGGTGGAGGATGGTATTAGGTTGGTTGTCCAGATTGGAATGAGTGGTAGTGGGCCGGTTGACCTGATTGGAATGATTGATAATGGGCCGGTTGAGAGAATTGGGCTTGAGATCCCCTAGCCTGAACATTTCCATAGAAATTAGATTGATGTTGAAATGAATTATGTGGCTTTTGGGCTTGATGCATGGGAAGATTGGACATTGGTAATGGGGCCTGTTGATTCTTCCAAGAGAAATTAGGGTGGTTTCTCCAGCTAGGATTGTAAGTATTTGAGAATAGATCATTATTGGGCCTGGAGAATCCCTGGGCAGCCTGAACTTGTTCCTGAATGAATGGTGGAAGTTGGGCTGCAGTTGGGCATTCATTCACTTGATGGGTTGGACTTGCGCATAAGGCACAAATGTCATGATTGGTATAAGATGGGCCTTCATATGGACTAGATTGTGTTGGGTTAGTAGGCTCTTGCTTGTTTAAGGCCAAGAGTTGGTCTAATTTCTGGGCCAAGATGTCTACCTTATCCAATTTCTGATTAATCAGATTTATGTCCATTCTGGATTCGGGCTCTCCACGGGCCTTAAGTTCGTACATTCCAGTCTGTTTAGATGGCCCAACAGACCTCTCATAAGATGATAATGAGGCATGATTGATGGAATTTTCACTTAACATCTCAAAAAGATTATAGGCCTCATCTTCATTTTTCATCATAAATGCTCCTCCACATGAGGCATCCACCATCTGTCTGAACTGTTCAGACAATCCTTCATAGAATGCTTGGACAATTTGCCATTTTGAAAGCCCATGATGCGGGTATTTCCTAAGCAATTTTTTCAGTCTTTCCCAAGATTCATGGATCAATTTCCCGGGAGTTTGGGTAAAACTCGTGATGGCCCTTCTCATGGTATTGGTCCGTCCCATGGGGTAGAACTTCTTGAGAAATTCTTTTTGCATTTCTTCCCATGTCCTAATGGGCCTTCCTATAGTCCCCAACCAATATTTAGCCTTATCCTTTAATGAAAAGGGAAATAAGGTCAACTTAAGGCCATCATCGGTGAAATTCTGGATCTTCACCGTGGAACAGATTTCTAGAAATTCATCTAGATGCTTATAAGGATCTTCATTAGTATTCCCATAAAAGGATGTGAGTATCTGAATGGTGCTAGATTTAATTTCATATTGATTGGCTGGATTCTGAGGAAGATGAATACAGGATGAAGGTTGATATCGATTTGGAATGAAAAAGTCCTTCATTTGCTTCGGTGGGTCCTGATTATCAGCCATTTGATCTTGTGGTGGATTTCTTTGATGTAGGATTCTCTCTATTTCAGCAAATGGTCCTAGAAGGTTAGGGTTTTGAGATCTCCTACCTTGCATACACTAGGACTGAGAGAGAGAGGATGGATTTGAATTTTTTTTGTTTTCTATTTCTTGTTTTTTTTTTTTTTTAAATGCAAACAATTTTGGCAAACAAATTACCCTAATAATCTAATGTTAACCTAGACTCTCTATGTGAATTTTCTTACAAGGTGAATGGGATCCACCTCAAGTCACAACCACTGTCAATCAACGGCCAGGTAAGAGGTGGGGTAGTGGGAGGCTCCCCCTACTTTCGTAGGGACCTAATTAGAGGACCACTTTCCCGCTTAGGCGTTTGCCTTTTTAACCTCTAGCGTAGACACCGTTGCCAAAAGTGGAGGCAACCTGAAGTTTAAACCACTCACGGTGTAAACCCTAGATTCTCTTTCGACTTGCTTTTAATTGGATTAGGAAATGCCAATGCAAGGAAGGTGATTTGTGGGCTAAGGAAGGGTGATCAAATCCCTACCTTATGTGGTTAAAGTTGTTGTCCTTAAAGTCTTTTTGAATGCAATACAAGGCAATAAGCAAATCAATGCAGGGTGTGTTGATGCAATCATGAATGACTTGCTAAAATTGAAACATGTACCTTTCCCCCGCAATCTTCAACAATTTATGGACATAACTATGAAAGGAAGGTAACTCATGCTTTCTTAGAATGATGAATGCGTAGCATGGAAGGTTTCTAATATGGAAAGGAAGGTTTTTAAATTTGGATGTTCTTCTTTTGTTTCTTTTTTTTAGTTAATGGAAACCTATCTAAACTAGAAACTACAAAAATTGAAACTAACTAAAGTAAGGAAATTGAAACATAGAAAGTTGGAACACACTTACCATGATTTCGCTTTCCTTTTTTTCTCAATATACCTGTAAAAATAAGAAAAAGAAGGTTAGCTAAAAAATAATTACACTAAATCCAAGATAATCAAAATTAAAAATCGAACTTCCCTGGCAACGGCGCCAAAAATTGATAGCTTTAGAATGTGTCGTTAAAAATTCAAGCTAACAATCATATTTTAATCGGCTCATATAAACTAATTTTAACAATAGCAATGGAGAGTCCGAGTCGATCCACAGGGAAATAAGATTTTAATTTTGAAAACCTTGTGATTCTTAGTTATCTAAAAACAGGTGAGAATTTGAGTAAACTAATTAATTAATTACTTATTTAAACTAGAACTCAATTAACTAACGTTACCTAAAAATGTAGTTACGTAAACCAAACGAATCTTTTTTTTTTTTAGAAATTAAACACAACCACATAGGGAGAATAAGCACAACTAAAAAAAAGATAACAAAAACACCATTATTTAACTATGTGTAAACCATTAATCATCTAAAAATCATGAATCAAATTACAAAACCCATGGCTTAATATCCTTAAAAAAAATAATTAAACATCAAATAACCAATAACTAACCCTAATTAAATAAACGAATATTGTACTAGTGGGGAGAGAGAGAACAAAGCAACGACAACTTCTGTGGGTGTTTTGTGAGGGAGCCAGTGCAATGGGCCAACAGCAAAGGGGCGGCGCAGTAGACCGGCTGGAGGCTTGCAGGCTGGGTGCGGGTGCGTGGAAGCTTGCTGGCTGCGTGCGCTGGTGGCCCGTGGGAGCATGCATGCACGTCGCCGCGCTGGCGTGCTTGGATCGCGCTGGTGCTCGCTGGTGCGTGGAGCTGCTGGAGAGAAGGCGGCGCTGGGGCGACGTGGAGGCACGCTGGAGCGGCTCCCGCACGTAGGTGCTCGGGCAGGCACGCTGGAGCGCTGCCACGTGGGAGAGAGAAGAGAGAGACAGAGCGAGAAGGAAGAGAGAGACGTGGGAACGGCTGAGAGGGATGCTGGGAAATGGAGAGAGAGGAGGAGAGTGCGTGGGAGAAAGAGAGGGATGCTGGGAAACGGAGAGAGAGGAGGAGAGTGCGTGGGAGAAAGAGAGGCCGGGAAACCGGAGAGAGAGGAGAAAGTACGGCTGAGAAAAGAAGGAAACATAGAGAGCGTGGGGAATAGAAAGAGATGAAGAGAGAGCCGTGGAAACCGAGAGAGGGAGCATGTAACGACCCGCCACCCTATAATCGAGGATCCGATTACTAAATGGGTACCTAATCATTAATTTGGAACCAAACCAGGATCTAATCAAGTCTGGGAGTTAAATAATAAACTAAGCTAAACATTTACATCGCATTGAACTGAATAAAAGTGCAGGAATTAAAAATTATTACAATGCGACTCGATACAGCAAATAATTACATACTCCAACATAAAGGAAATAATTAAACGTACAGGCCAGAAATAAAATAACAACTACGTCGGGGCATACCCTGGAACAACTGTAGACGGTGCTCAACTCACGGCCGCACTCTCCTCGCTAGGTCTGCTGAGAGTCCTCACCTGAAAACCGCAGGAGGGGTGAGTCTCAAAGACAAGACTCAGTAGGGATCCTCCGATCCCCACTGCCCACGCACACACCCACAAGTGCAAGGTACAGCTAACGGAAAGGTGATAAGCACAAGAGGCACAATTCCTAATTCTTAACGTGAAATCACATGCAATCGTAATATAATAAACATGCATATATTAAACCAGCCGACTGGGAAACCCACAACTGTCGCCTCGATAGAACTCGCTAACCACACAACAACGGTGGAAAAACCTCGACCCGCTGAGACCAAACAGTAACCCCTCGGATAGCACACTAGCTACTCCGGCCCAACCGGCTCAGGTGGCTACTCCTTCCCTCAGCATGAGTGACTCTCCGAATGTACCACTCCGACACCGGTACTAGCTGACCCCGGGGTTCACCAGGTGACCCTCTCTCTCTAGGCGTCACCCCGCCCACGCCCCCACCGGCGCTGTGCTCACGCCCCCACCAGCACAGGGTGATAAAGCGCTACAATGTCACTCCAGGTCCACAATAACACAAAACCCAACAAGTACGATCCGGTCACGTGAAAAGTCCGCGATCGTATAACATACATGTAGCATCGTCCGGTCATGAAGAATCTATCTCTACCGGGTACACTAAAACATGCACTAACCATCCGTCTAATAGTATGAACACATTTTACTGGCATGAATTAGTGAGGTTCTGTCTTCAATCGCGTCTCCCAAGGTTGACGCCATTCAAGCTCCATGTACAGGTTCATGTAAAACAGTCTTCAGAATTAGGCCCTAAAAGGCGTCGACACCAGTGGTCGCCTTTTAAAAGGCGTCGACATCCTCAGACGCAATTCAGCACAGAAATCAAGAAATTCCAAAGAAACCACCCAGGGGATTTCTGCCTTAAAAGGCGTCATGGCCTCCTGACGCCATTCAAAAACGCGTCGTTGTCCCATGACGTCTTTTAACCCCAGAATCCCGAACTGGCAACTCCTCAGTAAGGCGATTCCTGTCTTAAAAGGCGTCGTGATGGTCCGTGATAAAGTGTTAAATTGATCATTTAAAGGCAACCATATGCATCATACTCATGGTTTTATCTGCAAAATAGCATGAAATGATAGATAATTGTGTAACAAGTCCAACGATACCAATTTCATCAAATTCTGACTTAAAAACATCGTCATTTCATGTGATCAAAGGAGTGTAGCGCATTTGCGGTTTTTCGACAAAACCGAGAAGAAATGAATAAATATGATGATATTTTTATGATAATGCGCTAAATTATATTTATTTGATGTGAACAGGACATGCCGATGATGCAGTGCAGCTGGAGGAGTTTCCGAAAATTTGGGGGAAGTCCAGTGTGCGGATTTCAACTAAAACAGGGGTAAAAATGCAAATTGACTCTTTCCTTCGCTGGAGTTTCCCAAAACCCACTATTTCTTTCATTCTCTCCAATTTCCTAAACAACAATCCTATTTCTTCTCCAATTTCCTTTTTTTGTTTTCTCAGCCTCTCCCACGTTCTTCGGTTTTTCCTCCTCCCTTTCCAACTCAAACCTCCGCAGCCCCCTATAAGTTCCTTCTCTCTCTTTTTATTCCCGGTCCCTCTCTTCTCGTTCGCCCTCCTCGGGTCTTCCTTGCTCAGCCGGACGTCTTCCCCAGTCTTCTCTCTCTCTTATCACCGAACTCCTCTTCTTGCACTCTCCTCCTCTCTCTCCGTTTCCCAGCCTCTCCCAGCCGTACCCTTTCTTCCACGCCCCTCTCTTCCTCCCTCTCAGCCTCTCCCAGCACTATCTCTGTTCTCTCCTCTTCCGGCTCTCTCAACCTCTCTCCAGATTCTATCTCTCCCTCTCTCCGGTTATCCCTCTCTCAGTTCCTCTCTCAGTTTTCCTTCCCGCAGCCCTCCGTCCCTCTCTCGGTTTCCCACACACCTCTCTTCTTTGCTCTCTTTCCAGCAGATTCCCTCTCTCCCTTATTCCCCTTTCCCGCAGCCTCTCTTCTCTTCCTCCCTCCACGGCTCCTCTCTCGGGTTCTCTCTGGTTCCCACGCGCGGCAGCTCCAGTCTGAAGCAACCCAAACGGCTGCAAAGCTGCACCTCCACCGCATACCCGGCGTTGAAGACTAGTCTGCTTCCACATGCGTTCCTAGTGCATGCATCCACGTCCTCCGCTGCGCTTGAAGCAGTTCCACACACCAGCATCTCCTCTGGCAACGCCCAGCTCCACCAGCTCACGCCGCCCACGCCTGCATGCCGGTTGCCTCCTGCACTTCCACCAGTCAGCAGCTGCAAAGCAAGGCATCCCGCGGACTTCCTGCGTATCCAGCGGCTCCACCAGCGCCAACGCATACCTGCAAGCCATCCACGCGCCGGCAACGCTCTAGCATCCTCCATCTCCACGCGTTGCCCAGCTGCAAGCAACACCCTTCCACGCAGCAACCAGGATTTCCTCCTCTCCTTCACGTTGCCGGCCTCCAGCACCTCCCAGCAGCTTCCTCCTGCAACGTGCAGGCTTTCACGGTTTCCACGCACCCCGGCAGCAGCAGCCAGCAAAGCTCCTCTAGCCATCCACCTTCTCCACGTGCATGCGCTGCCTTCTCCACAACCTGCAGCAAGCAGCAGCTTCCCAGCAACCCACCAGCAGCTGCCAAGCCTCCTTCCATGTGCAGACTTGGTGAAGACTCCCCCTCGTGCATGCACTTGGTGAAGCCCCCGACAAGCTCCAGCCTCTCCACGTTGCAGACAAGCAACCTTCTCCACGAAGCCTTCAACCTCTTCCAGCGCCAACCTCCAGCAGCAGCTTCTTTCTACACGCCAGCAGCAGGTCTCTTCCACAGCAGCCCCTCCAACCTCCAGCCACCAACAGCACCTGCACGTCCAGTTCCAGCAGCCCACAGATTTCTATCCCTTCCTCCATTAGTTTAGAATTAGTTTAATTGTTTAGAGAAAGTTAATTGTCATTTAATATTTTGATTATTTAGTTTAAGTTCATTAAACAATTAAAACCTTGTAGTTTGTTTCATAATTTTTAATTAATTCCTGTTTTGCACGTAGTTAAATTGCAATGTTTTCGCCACAAATTTTAGTTGTGTTTATTATTTTTCTCAATTGTGTTTGCATTTAATTTCTGAAAAAGAAAAGAAAAAAAAAGAATTTGTTTAATTCAAGCAATTATGTTTTTAGGTTACATTAGTTAATTGTGTTTTGGTTTAATTAAGTAATTAGTTTATTTAAATTTTCACTTATTTTTAGATTAACCAAAGACCAAAATTTTCAAAGTTAAAATCTTAACTCCCTGTGGATCGACTCGGACTCACCACTATTAATTTCCAAATTTTGATTTGAGTGAGCCGGATAAATTTAGATTGAACGTTTTCATGTGTTTAACGACGCACAATTCGAAACGATCAATTTTTGGCGCCGTTGCCGGGGAGTTAGATTTTTAATTTTGATTATCTTGGATTTAGTGTAATTAGTCTCTAACTAACTTTATTTTTCTTATTTTTGCAGGTAAATTAAAAAAAAAAAGAAAAAAAGAAAAGGAAAGCGAAATCATGGTCAGTGTGTTCCAACTTTCTATGTTTCAATTTCCTTACTTTAGTTAGTTTCCTTTTTTGTAGTTTCTAGTTTAGATAGGTTTCCATTAACTAAAAAAAGAAACAAAAAGAGGAACATCCAAATTTAAAAACCTTCATTGCCAAGATTAGAAACTTTCCATGCTAGGCATTCATCATCCTAGGAAAGCATGAGTAGTTTCCTTTCACAGTTATTTCCATAAATTGTTGAAGATTGCGGGGGAAAGGTACGTGCTTCAATTTTAGCAAGTCATTCATGATTGTATCAACACACCTTGCATTGATTTGTTGCCTTGTATTGCATTAAAAAAGACTCTAAGGGCAGCAACTTTAACCACATAAGGTAGGGATTTGATCACCCTTCCTTAGCCCACAAATCACCTTCCTTGCATTGGCATTTCCTAATCCAACTAAAAGCAAGTCGAAAGAGAATCTAGGGTTTACACCGTGAGTGGTTTAAATCTCGAGTTGCCTCCATTTTTGGAAACGGTGTCTAGGCTAGAGGTAAAAAGGCAAACGTCTAAGCGGGAAAGTGGTTCTCTAATTAGGTCCCTACGAAAGTAGGGGGAGCCTCCCACTACCCAACCTCTTACCTGGCCATTGACTGATTGTGGTTGTGACTCGAGGTGGACTCCATTCACCTTGTAAGAAAATTCACATAGAGAGTCTAGGTTAACATTAGATCATTAGGATAATTTGTTTGTCAACATTGATTGCATTTAAAAAAAAAAAAACAACAAGAAATAGAAAACAAAATCCTCTCTCCATCAGTCCTAGTGTATGCAAGGTAGGAGATCTCAAAATCCTAACCTTCTAGGACCACTTGCTGAAATAGAAAGAATCCTACATCAAAGAAATCCACCACAAGATCCAATGGCTGATAATCAGGACTCACCAAAGCAAATGAAGGACTATTTCATTCCAAATCGATATCAACCTTCATCTTGTATTCATCTTCCTCAGAATCCAGCCAATCAATATGAAATCAAATCTAGCACCATTCAGATGCTCCCATCCTTTTATGGGAATACTAATGAAGATCCTTATAAGCATCTGGACGAATTTCTAGAAATTTGTTCCACGGTGAAAATCCAGAATTTCACCGATGATGGCCTTAAATTGACCTTATTTCCCTTTTCATTAAAGGACAAGGCTAAATATTGGTTGGGAACCATAGGAAGGCCCATTAGGACATGGGAAGAAATGCAGAAAGAATTTCTCAAGAAGTTGTATCCCATCGGGCGGACCAATACCATGAGACGGGCCATCACGAGTTTTACCCAAACTCCCGGGGAATTGATCCATGAATCTTGGGAAAGACTGAAAGAATTGCTTAGGAAATGCCCTCATCATGGGCTTTCGAAATGGCAAATTGTCCAAGCATTCTATGAAGCATTGTCTGAACAGTTCAGACAGATGGTAGATGCTTCATGTGGAGGGGCATTTATGATGAAAAATGAAGATGAGGCCTATGATCTGTTTGAGATGTTAAGTGAAAATTCCATTAATCATGCCTCATTATCATCTTATGAAAGGTCTGTTGGGCCATCTAAACGGACTGGAATGTATTTACTTAAGGCCCGTGGAGAGCCCGAATCTAGAATGGACATAAATCTGATTAATCAGAAGTTGGATAAGGTAGACATCTTGGCCCAGAAACTAGACCAACTCCTGGCCTTAAACAAGCAAGAGCCTACTTACCCAACACAATCTAGCCCATATGAAGGCTCATCATCTGCTAATCATGACATTTGTGCCTTATGCGCAAGTCCAACCCATCAAGTGAATGAATGCCCAACTGCGGCCCAACTTCCACCATTCATTCAAGAACAAGTTCAGGCCGCCCAGGGATTCTCCAGGCCAAATAATGATCCATTCTCAAATACTTACAATCCTGGCTGGAGAAGTCACCCTAATTTCTCTTGGAAGAATCAGCAGGCCCCATTACCAATATCCAATCCTCCCATGCATCAAGCCCCAAAGCCACAGAATTCATTCCAACAACAATCTAATTTCTATGGAAATGTTCAGGCTAGGGGATCTCAAGCCCAGTTTTCTCAACCGGCCCCGTACCAATCAGGTCAATCGGCCCAATATCAATCAGGACAATCGGCCCAGTATCAATCAGGTCAACCGGCCCACTACCACTCATTCCAATCTGGACAGCCAACCCAGTACCATCCTCCACCCACTTACCAACAACCTCCTCAGCCCAACTTTGATGATAAATTCACTCAACTCCAACAACTAATTTTGACCCAGCAACAATCCATTGCTAAGTTGGAAAGTCAAATGGGCCAACTAGCTGAGGCCGCGATGAGAAGAGAAGTAGGCCAACTTCCTAGTCAACCCGTTGCCAATCCAAGGAATCAACCTCCGAGTTTTCCACAGCAATCGGGCCTTTTACCTCAGCCTGGCCCGGTACCACCACCTAAAGGGCCGCAATTTGAGAATGCTAAAGCCATTTCAGCCCTTAGGAGTGGGAGAAGTTTAGAAAAACCACATGCAGACGAAGAGTTAGATAAAGGTTCCACTGATGGGCCTCAGGAAATTGAAAGTGAGAGTGAAGATGAACCCATCATAGAGAAGTTGGAGGAGGATCTGAAAGGAAAAGGGAAGATTGATGAAGGCCCAATTTCTTATAAACCTATGGTGCCATTTCCTAATGCCTTGTTAGCTAAGCCCAATACCAGGAAGAAACTTGCCCAGAATGAGGAGTTGTTGGATTTGTTCAAACAAGTCCAAATTAATATTCCACTCCTCGATGCCATCAAGCATGTGCCAGCTTATGCTAAGTTTCTCAAGGAATTATGCACTCCATGAAGAGAATCTAGAATGGCACCCGAAAAGGTTCGGCTTTCTGAGGATGTTAGTGCAATTGTGATGAATCATTTACCCAAGAAGTTAAAGGATCCTGGAGCACCTCTAATTTCATGTGACTTAGCTGGAGTTACATTTGATAGAGCTTTATTGGATCTAGGTGCGAGTGTAAATCTATTGCCAACAGCTATTTATGAAAAATTTGATATTGGAGAATTAAAGCCCACATCCATCATCTTGCAGTTAGCTGATAGGTCTGTGAAAACTCCACGGGGGTTAATCGAGGATGTTATTGTGAAGGTTCATGATTGTTATTTGCCCGTGGATTTTCTTATTCTGGATATGGCATTACCTGAGGAACTCATTCACACCCCGATCATCTTAGGTCGTCCATTCTTAGCTACTGCCAAAGCTAATATAAATTGTGAAACTGGCATAATGGACATTTCATCCGGGGGTCAAAAAGTCCAGATTAATGTCTTCAAAGCATCTCAATACCCAGATCATGAAAAAGAATGCCACACTATTGATATATTGGATAATCTGGTTGAAGAAAATGAGATGTCCACATATGACTTTTTGGAGGAAGCCAACACTCTAAAGGACTCTCCTGGCCCATTAACATCTTGGCCCAAGGTTGAACCTTTACCAGCCTTACAATCTGAGCCCGCTTTGCCATCTTTAGAGGACCCTCCTGAGCTTGAACTCAAACCATTACTTGAGTCTCTCAAGTATATCTTTTTGGGCCCAGACCAAACTCTCCCGGTCATCATTTCGGCAAATCTCACATCGCCGCAGGAGGCCCAATTAACTGAGGTCCTCAAAGACCACAAGGGTGCTATTGGATGGTCGGTGGCAGATTTAAAGGGAATTAGCCCGTCCATTTGCATGCATCACATCTATATGGAAGAGAATTCTAAGCCCAGTCGGGAGATGCAAAGGCGGCTTAACCCCAATATGAAAGAAGTGGTGAAGAAGGAAGTTGTGAAATGGTTGGATGCGGGTATTATTTACCCAATATCAGACAGTAAATGGGTCAGCCCAACCCAAGTGGTACCCAAGAAATCTGGATTAACGGTTATCAAGAATGATCATGGAGAAGAGGTACCCACTAGGCTCACTACGGGATGGAGAGTGTGCATTGATTACCGAAAGTTGAATCTCATGACTAAGAAGGACCACTTTCCACTACCATTCATGGATCAGATTCTGGAAAAGTTATCGGGCCAGAAGTACTTCTGCTTCTTAGATGGGTACTCCGGGTATAATCAAGTGGCTATTTTCCCAGAAGATCAAGAAAAGACCACCTTCACGTGCCCTTATGGCACGTTTGCTTTTAGGAGAATGCCATTCGGATTATGCAACGCACCAGCCACATTTCAACGGTGCATGATGGCTATCTTCTCCGATATGGTGGGAGAATTCCTCGAAGTTTTCATGGACGATTTCTCAATCTTCGGGGACTCTTTTGAAAATTGCCTGGAAAATCTTAAACAGGTGCTAGCACGATGCATAGACACCAATCTGATTCTTAACTGGGAAAAGAGCCATTTCATGGTTCGAGAGGGCATTGTTCTAGGCCATATTGTGTCTGAAAGGGGGATAGAAGTAGATAAAGCTAAGATCGATCTCATATCCAATCTTCCTCCTCCTACCTCAGTCAGACAGATCCGTTCATTCCTTGGCCATGCCGGTTTCTATCGCCGGTTTATCCATAATTTTTCTCAAATTGCCCGGCCCCTAACTCTTCTCTTAGCTAAGGATGTCCCTTTCCAAATGGATGAATCTTGCATCAAGGCATTCAATTCTCTGAAGGAATCTTTGACCAAAGCCCCGATTCTTCAATCTCTAGATTGGTCTTTACCCTTCGAAATCATGTGTGATGCCTCGGATTATGCTATCGGTGCAGTTTTGGGACAAAGAATCAACAAGTGTCCCGTGGTGATCTATTATGCAAGTTGCACCCTTGCCGATGCTCAAATGAACTATACCACCACCGAAAAGGAATTGTTAGCCGTGGTTTTTGCCCTAGAAAAATTCAGAAAAGTCATAATCTATTCTGATCACTCAGCTCTGAAATATTTGTTGACCAAGAAGGATGCAAAGCCTAGGCTTATTAGATGGATCTTACTCCTCCAGGAATTTGATGTGGAAATTCGGGATAAGAAGGGTTCCGAGAATGTGGTAGCTGACCACCTATCCCGAATTCCGATCTCTGACAGTACACCAATCACTGATTCCTTTCCTGATGAGCATCTACTGACCATTTCTCACACTGTTGCACCTTGGTATGCTCATATTGTCAATTACAAGGTGACTAATCAGCTTCCGGAAGGATGGACTAAAAGTGAAAATGACAAATTCTTTTCTCAGGAAAAATATTATTTCTGGGAAGATCCTGAATTATTCAAATTCTGTCCTGATCAAATCATTAGGCGATGTGTTCCTGAAGAAGAACAACAGAATGTTCTCAACTTCTGTCATAATCTAGCTTGTGGGGGCCATTTCTCAGGAAAGAAAACTGCAGCCAAAGTCCTGCAAAGTGATTTTTACTGGCCCACACTTTTCAAAGACGCCCATGAGTTCAGCAAAACGTGCCTCCGATGTCAGGCCGTAGGAAATATGGCGAAAAGGGATATGATGCCACTCAACCCAATTTTGGTCGTTGAAGTCTTTGACGTTTGGGGAATTGACCTTATGGGACCTTTTCCACCTTCTTTTGGACATACATATATTCTGGTAGCGGTGGATTATGTCTCAAAATGGATTGAAGCAGTAGCCACCCGAACCAATGATCATAAAGTGGTCATTAAATTCGTTCAGAAGAATATCTTTTCTCGGTTCGGGTGGCCCAAAGCTATCATTAGTGATGGGGGAACGCATTTCACGAATTACCAATTTCGGACTTTGCTTAAGAAATATGGGATTAATCATAAAGTAGCTACCCCTTATCACCCCCAAACCAGTGGCCAAGTGGAAGTTTCCAATAGGGAGATCAAGAATATTCTGCAAAAGTCCGTTAGGCCCGATAGAAAAGATTGGTCTGAAAGATTAGATGATGCTTTATGGGCCTATCGGACCGCTTACAAAACCCCTATTGGCATGTCTCCTTATCGCCTGGTTTTTGGAAAAGCGTGCCACCTTCCGGTGGAATTGGAACATAGGGCTTATTGGGCCATTAAACAAGTCAATCTGGACCTAGCCCAAGCTGGTTCCCACCGAACCTTACAACTGAGTGAGCTGGAAGAGTTACGCAACGAGGCCTATGAAAATTCAAAGATTTATAAAGCCAAAACTAAAGCTTTTCATGATAAACATATTGTCAGAAAATCATTTCTTCCCAATCAGAAAGTTTGGCTATTTAATTCTAGGCTTCGCCTATTTCCTGGAAAACTGAAATCCAGATGGGATGGACCCTTCGTGGTCGTTAAAGCCTTCGATCATGGAGCCGTTAAAATTCTGAATCCTAAGAGTGGGAACACTTTCACTGTTAATGGTCAACGGTTGAAACCATTCATTGAAAATCTTCAAAATGCACCACCTGAGTCCATAGAACTGAGTGATCCACATTAACTGAACTTCCGTCTGGCTGAAGACGATAAACTTAGCGCTTGTTGGGAGGCAACCCAATATTTTACTTCAGTTTTTGGTATTTCTTTTCCTTTTAGGTCCCTGAGCAGCGATCGCCGTGGGTATGTCGCATCCTTGTCATTACAGGTTGTTTCGCTCCTTCACAAATTCTCTTTTGGCTGCGTGTTTTCCATATCTTTTATGCCATTGAGGACAATGTCAATCAAGTTGGGGGGTGGGACAATCATATGCATTTATTGAAAATCTTTTGAAGAAAACTGATATCTCTCACTGAAAAATGGTCAAATTTTTTCAAAAACTTCTTTTCGCATCCTAAAAAAAAAATTGCATGAAAATCATGTTTCATTAAGTAAATCTTAAACAAATCAGTTTTTTGTTAGTCATATTGGTTAAAGAGCCTGTAAAGTTTAAATATCCCACTCTACAAAAATCCATGGCAGGATGATTTTCACACACACACGGCAACTTAGAATAAATGAAAGATCTTAAAAGTATAGAATTGCTGGAATTATCCTCAAGGATAAGACTACTTATTCTAATTTTTCTTTTGGGTTGAACGAAAGGAATGTGTAAGATCCGTAATAGGAGACTGTCCCACTCAGTACTCTAAAAGAGGCGGTCAGTTAAAATGGACAGCTGTAAACACTAAAAGGCAAAAGAAGGCGATAAAAAAGCTAAAGAAAGGTCGGTGGCAAAAAGTACGCACAAGCCCTCAGGCAATTCAAAGAGAGTGGCAAAAAGTACGCACTCTCAAAAGCAAAAGTACAATAAAATGAAGAAACGCCACGCTAAAAAGTCCATCGTACCAAAAGTATGACCAAGTCGTGAAAAGTGCTGAGTTGGGACGGGAACTGAAAAACGGTCCTCACTGACTGATCGGAAAATCTTTTATTCTCTTCCCCTCCCCAAGTAGTCTTATCGAAAGGGTAGTAAAGGCAAGAATATACCAGAAAGGTCGGAAACGAGTTCTAAGTGTGTCAAATTTCATGCACAATCACCTGTCTGAATCAAAATATTGTGGGATATAAAAACTTTTTAGCTCAACCAAACGACTACCACTTAAATTGATTGTGAAAGATACTACAAATGAAGCATGATAATTCATTATTTGTCCTAACATTTCCTTATTTGCATTGCTAAGGGACTAGCAATAGGTAAGTTGGGGGGTGTGATAAAGTGTTAAATTGATCATTTAAAGGCAACCATATGCATCATACTCATGGTTTTATCTGTAAAATAGCATGAAATGATAGATAATTGTGTAACAAGTCCAACGATACCAATTTCATCAAATTCTGACTTAAAAACATCGTCATTTCATGTGATCAAAGGAGTGTAGCGCATTTGCGGTTTTTCGACAAAACGAAGACGAAATGAATAAATATGATGATATTTTTATGATAATGCGCTAAATTATATTTATTTGATGTGAACAGGACATGCCGATGATGCAGTGCAGCTGGAGGAGTTTCCGAAAATTTGGGGGAAGTCCAGTGTGCGGATTTCAACTAAAACAGGGGTAAAAATGCAAATTGACTCTTTCCTTCGCTGGAGTTTCCCAAAACCCACTATTTCTTTCCTTCTCTCCAATTTCCTAAACCACAATCCTATTTCTTCTCCAATTTCCTTTTTTTGTTTTCTCAGCCTCTCCCACGTTCTTCGGTTTTTCCTCCTCCCTTTCCAACTCAAACCTCCGCAGCCCCCTATAAGTTCCTTCTCTCTCTTTTTATTCCCGGTCCCTCTCTTCTCGTTCGCCCTCCTCGGGTCTTCCTTGCTCAGCCGGACGTCTTCCCCAGTCTTCTCTCTCTCTTCTCACCGAACTCCTCTTCTTGCACTCTCCTCCTCTCTCTCCGTTTCCCAGCCTCTCCCAGCCGTACCCTTTCTTCCACGCCCCTCTCTTCCTCCCTCTCAGCCTCTCCCAGCACTATCTCTGTTCTCTCCTCCTCCGGCTCTCTCAACCTCTCTCCAGATTCTATCTCTCCCTCTCTCCGGTTATCCCTCTCTCAGTTCCTCTCTCAGTTTTCCTTCCCGCAGCCCTCCGTCCCTCTCTCGGTTTCCCACACACCTCTCTTCTTTGCTCTCTTTCCAGCAGATTCCCTCTCTCCCTTATTCTCCTTTCCCGCAGCCTCTCTTCTCTTCCTCCCTCCACGGCTCCTCTCTCGGGTTCTCTCTGGTTCCCACGCGCGGCAGCTCCAGTCTGAAGCAACCCAAACGGCTGCAAAGCTGCACCTCCACCGCATACCCGGCGTTGAAGACTAGTCTGCTTCCACATGCGTTCCTAGTGCATGCATGCACGTCCTCCGCTGCGCCTGAAGCAGTTCCACACACCAGCATCTCCTCTGGCAACGCCCAGCTCCACTAGCTCACGCCGCCCACGCTTGCATGCCGGTTGCCTCCTGCACTTCCACCAGTCAGCAGCTGCAAAGCAAGGCATCCCGCGGGCTTCCTGCGTATCCAGCGGCTCCACCAGCGCCAACGCATACCTGCAAGCCATCCACGCGCCGGCAACGCTCTAGCATCCTCCATCTCCACGCGTTGCCCAGCTGCAAGCAACACCCTTCCACGCAGCAACCAGGATTTCCTCCTCTCCTTCACGTTGCCGGCCTCCAGCACCTCCCAGCAGCTTCCTCCTGCAACGTGCAGGCTTTCACGGTTTCCACGCACCCCGGCAGCAGCAGCCAGCAAAGCTCCTCTAGCCATCCACCTTCTCCACGTGCATGCGCTGCCTTCTCCACAACCTGCAGCAAGCAGCAGCTTCCCAGCAACCCACCAGCAGCTGCCAAGCCTCCTTCCATGTGCAGACTTGGTGAAGACTCCCCCTCGTGCATGCACTTGGTGAAGCCCCCGACAAGCTCCAGCCTCTCCACGTTGCAGACAAGCAACCTTCTCCACGAAGCCTTCAACCTCTTCCAGCGCCAACCTCCAGCAGCAGCTTCTTTCTACACGCCAGCAGCAGGTCTCTTCCACAGCAGCCCCTCCAACCTCCAGCCACCAACAGCACCTGCACGTCCAGTTCCAGCAGCCCACAGATTTCTATCCCTTCCTCCATTAGTTTAGAATTAGTTTAATTGTTTAGAGAAAGTTAATTGTCATTTAATATTTTGATTATTTAGTTTAAGTTCATTAAACAATTAAAACCTTGTAGTTTGTTTCATAATTTTTAATTAATTCCTGTTTTGCACGTAGTTAAATTGCAATGTTTTCGCCACAAATTTTAGTTGTGTTTATTATTTTTCTCAATTGTGTTTGCATTTAATTTCTGAAAAAGAAAAGAAAAAAAAAGAATTTGTTTAATTCAAGCAATTATGTTTTTAGGTTACATTAGTTAATTGTGTTTTGGTTTAATTAAGTAATTAGTTTATTTAAATTTTCACTTATTTTTAGATTAACCAAAGACCAAAATTTTCAAAGTTAAAATCTTAACTCCCTGTGGATCGACTCGGACTCACCACTATTAATTTCCAAATTTTGATTTGAGTGAGCCGGATAAATTTAGATTGAACGTTTTCATGTGTTTAACGACGCACAATTCGAAACGATCAGTCCGACGCCCTTTAAATAGGCGTCGTCCATGCACGACGTCTTTTAACCGCAGGAAACAGAATTGCCATGAGCCCGAGGGCTCCCTTTTCAACTCAAATAACCCCAAAATCACCCAAAAACGGAGGAGAAAGAGGGGCAACACAATTCATAGGAAATCACATTCATAGCAAGACTCTCATATCATCAAAAGAACACCTAAAAATGCTCGTTCTACCTCCCGAAACCAAAGATCCAAACAAGCTTAAACGGGGGTAAACATGGCTTAAAACACGATGCTTAGGGGAACCGTCACCCTACCGGATACTTGAACGCCTCCTAGCTTCAAGCCGTCCACCTGACTCGCCCCACGCCGCCGCCGGTACCGCCGTGGTCGTCCTTGCTCCACCGTGACGTCGGCCGCCGTCCGGAGAGTAGAACGCCGCAGTGGAAGTGGAGGTGGTAGTGGTAGGAGCTAGGTAGAGGATGGAGTGGAGGGAGAGATGAAATGGCGGGAGGGAAAAGAGGGAGGAGGAGAGATCGCCGCCGAGATCGTCGGAAGGGAAAGAGAGGAAGAGAGGGGAAAATGAGGGAAGGAAGGAGGGCTCGCGGGGTTAACCAGAGACTGGCTAAAACGCGTCGACATCCACGGACCCCATTTAGCTGATGTGACGGCTGCTCTGACAAGACTCTGAAACGCGTCGATCAAGGCAGACGCCGTTCAGACGACATGTCAGGGCCGTACTCTGACAAACCCAGAGTCGCAGTTTGATAGGCGTCGACACATGTGGACGCCGTTCAGGCGACAAGACAGGGCCGTACCCTCGCGACCCGAAACCAGCCCACGTGGCACCCACGTGGCAGAACTTGAAATGCGTCTGCAAAGGTAGACGCCGTTCAAAACGCGTCTTGATGTCCTGATGCGAATCAACTCAGGACCTCCGCCCTTACTAAGGTCATAACTACAAGGTCCGATCCCGAAAACCGGATCCGAAGGTCACGATCCTTACAATCTCTCCCCCTTAAAAGAATTTCGTCCCCGAAATTGACTGCTAGCATTAACAAAGTCAAAACAGGGATACAAGTTCATAAGGAAACTTACGAAAAGAGGTAAGGGAACTGCTCCCGCATCTCATCCTCTCGCTCCCAGGTTGCCTCACCTCCGGAGCGGTACTGCCAAATCACCTTGACCAACGGTACAATCTTGTTCCGCAGGACCTGTTCTCTGCGATCCTCAATACGAACAGGATATTCTGGAAAGAACAGGTCCTCAGCGACCTCCAACTCTGAAAAATCCAAGACATCGGACGGATCTTGAACATACTTTCTCAGTAAGGAAACATGGAACACATCGTGCACCCCTGCAAGACTGGGCGGCAAGGCCAGCTGGTATGCGGTTTCCCCAATCCGAGCAAGGATGGGAAAAGGCCCAATATATCGCGGACTCAGCTTGCCTCGCTTCCCGAATCTCATTACACCCTTGGAGGGTGAGACTCGGAGAAACACGTGGTCCCCAACTTCAAACTCAAGCGGTCTCCGTCGGATGTCAGCATAACTCTTCTGCCTACTCTGCGCTGCGGTCAACCTCTGCCGAACTAACCTGGCAATTTCAGCACACTGCTGTACTAACTCGGGTCCTGCTATCTGCCTTTCACCGATCTCGGACCAACATACTGGAGATCGACACGGTCGCCCATACAAAGCCTCGTAAGGCGCCATGCCGATACTGGAATGGTAACTGTTGTTATAGGCAAATTCCACTGTGGACAAATACTGCTCCCAAGAACCTCCCCAGTCTAGACAACAAGCTCTGAGCATATCTTCCAAGGTCTGAATAGTCCTCTCCGAATGTCCGTCAGTCTCGGGATGGTAGGCTGAGCTGAAAGCCAACTGCGTGCCTAGTGCCTGCTGAAAGCTCTTCCAGAATCTAGAAGTAAACCTTGGATCTCGATCTGATACAATAGACAAAGGCACCCCGTGCAGAGAGATGATCCGGTCTACAAACAACTTTGCCAGCTTGCCGACTGACCAGTCCTTCCTAATAGCTAGGAAGTGTGCCGACTTGGTCAGCCGATCCACGATGACCCAGATGGCATCTCTCCTGCTAGGGGATGTAGGCAATCCCATCACGAAGTCCATAGTCACATGCTCCCATTTCCACTCTGGAATCGGCAAGGGCTGTAGCAATCCACCAGGTCTCTGATGCTCGGCTTTAACCTGCTGACAAGTCATGCATCTGGCCACATATTCCGCCACATCTTTCTTCATACCGGGCCACCAGAAGTGCCTCCTCAAACAATGATACATCTTAGTCGTCCCAGGATGCACTGCATATCTTGAACGGTGCGCCTCATCAAGAACACAACTGCGCACGTCCTCCTCAGTCGGAACATAAAGTCTACCTCTGAACCTGACCGTACCGTCGTCCCACAACTCCACCTCTGACCTCTGGAGGATCTGTGGTAGCTCAACATCTGCCTTCTGAGCCTCAATTACTGCATGATACACAGCTGGTCTCACAGTCAAACTGACCAGTACGGCTCTGTCATCTTCACGTGGAACCCTAAAGGAAGATTCCACCACTTGCTCGAATAATTTCCACTCCTGAATCATAAGGTATGACATGACCGTTTTCCGACTCAAAGCGTCTGCCACTACATTCGCCTTGCCCGGATGAAAAGAAAGGTCAAAGTCATAATCTTTAATGAACTCCATCCACCTTCGCTGCCTCAAATTCAGGTCCCTCTGAGTAAACACATATTTCAAACTCTTGTGATCTGTGAAAACCTGGAATTTCTCCCCATATAAATAATGCCTCCAGAACTTGAGTGCAAATACCACAGCCGCCAGCTCCAAATCATGAGTAGGATAGTTCTCTTCATGCTTCTTCAGCTGTCGAGAAGCATAAGCCACTACCTTGCCATGCTGCATTAGAGCTGCGCCCAAACCTCGACGGGACGCATCAGAGTAAACCACAAATCCACCTGATCCAGATGGAAGCACCAGTACAGGGGCTGACGTGAGACGGGTCTTTAACTCAATAAAACTCTGCTCACCATCCTCGGTCCACACAAAGCGAACTCCTTTTCGAGTCAACCTCGACAAAGGAGCTGCTATCGAAGAAAATCCCTGAACAAACCGCCTGTAATAACCGGCAAGCCCCAGAAAGCTCCTGATCTCAGTCACTGAGGTCGGCCTGCTCCAATCCATCACCGCCTCGATCTTGGCTGGATCCACTGCGATACCATTGCCAGAAATAACATGCCCAAGGAAATGCACCTCGTCTAGCCAAAACTCACACTTGCTGAACTTGGCATAAAGTCGATGCTCCCTCAGGACCTGCAATACAGCCCGAAGATGGGTGGCATGCTCTTCCTCAGAAGAAGAATAGATCAGAATATCATCAATAAACATAACCACAAACTGATCCAGGTAGGTCCTGAAGACTCGGTTCATCAGCTCCATAAAGGCCGCCGGAGCATTGGTCAAGCCAAAGGGCATAACCAAAAACTCATAATGTCCATACCGAGTTCTGAAAGCCGTCTTGCTAACATCAACATCCCGGATCCTCATCTGATAGTATCCGGATCTCAAGTCAATCTTGGAAAATACCTTCGCGGACTGCAGCTGATTCATCAAATCATCAATCCTTGGAAGTGGGTACTTATTCTTTATTGTTACCTGGTTCAGCTGCCTATAGTCAATGCACAATCTCAGAGAACCATCCTTCTTTCTAACAAATAGAACTGGAGCACCCCATGGAGATGTACTGGGACAAATAAAACCCTTATTCAGCAGCTCCTGCAACTGCGCCTTCAACTCAGCGAGTTCGGCTGGCGCCATCCGATACGGGGCCTTAGACAAGGGCGCCGTACCTGGTGCAAGCTCGATGGTAAATTCGACCTCTCGCTGAGGAGGAAGGCCAGGTAGCTCCTCAGGAAATACATCTATGAACTCACATACAACAGGTACCTCCCCAGGGTTGAGACTATCCCAACAACAGAGGCAAGGAAAGCCTCACAGCCACCAGCAAGCAACCTCCGTGCCTTAAAGGCAGAAATAAGAATACCTCGGGAAGAAAGCCTAATACCTTGGAAGAAGAAGGTCGGAATGTCCGGAATGGAGAATCGCACCCTCTTCCTGTGGCAGTCCACCTCTGCATAAAAGGCTTCCAACCAATCCATACCCAGGATGATATCAAAGTCACGAATGACAAGTACAACTAACTGGGCAGGTAGCACATGACCCTCAATGGTCAAGGGAACATTCCTCAAGCAGTTATAAGATATCATAAAGTCTCCAGAAGGAACCTCCACTATCAAACCATCAGATAACTCATCAACAGGTGCAGAAAGAATATCTAGGAACTGCTCAGAAATAAAAGAATGCGAAGCACCCGAATCAACCAATACGTGTGCAGAGTTCCCAAGCACAGAAAGTGTACCTTCCACCAAGTTGGACGCGCGAGCCTCCCTCCTAGTGATAGCTAGCACTCTCCCCTGGGTCCTCGGCTTCTTCTGTTCACCTGAACCATGTCCCTGACCATGCCCCTGCGGGCAATGCCTCGCCAAATGGCCCTGCTGGCCCCAAGTGAAGCACCTCCTGGGGAGAGTGGGACACTGAGTCCCACCATGGGCACCCCCACAGTGCTGACAGACTGCCGGAAGCCTCTGAGCCTGCGGTGCACTGGATACAGACTGACTCTGCTGACCCTGCCCGGGCCTATTGCTGCCACTACTGCTGCCACCACCCCTGAAGAATCTCCTGAATCGGGAGCCGAGTGACGACGATCCCGATCCAGCTGAAGGGGCCGCTGCCGCTGCCTTACCCCTGCCACGAACTGGGCTCTGAGTAGCCAATCCTCTCTCTCGGGCCGACTGGCTCTGCTGAGCCTCCACTGCTGCCGCACATCTAACCGCAGAAGCCAGATCCGTGCAACAGTGAGACGCCACGAAGTTCCTCAGACTGAGCCTCAGTCCGTCCACGAACCTCTCAGTACGACGCTCCTCATCCCCAGATATGAAAGGCACGAACCGACCTAGCGAAACAAACTTCGCCTGGTACTCAAGTACTGTCATACTCCCCTGCGTCAGATCCATGAACTCCCTCTCCTTGGCCCTCTGGACATGTCTAGGGAAATACTGTGCGTTGAACTCCTTAACAAATGTCTCCCATGGAATTTCCCTAAGACTCCTGTCCTCGTAAGACAAACTCTTCAAAGTGGTCCACCAGTCATAGGCGCTATCCTTCAGCATGAAGGTAGCCAACGGGGTCCGCTCTACTGCAGCACAATCCATGGTATCAAAAGTCTTCTCTATCTCTCTAAGCCAGTGAATGGCCTCGTCAGGGTCGGGACGACCGGTGAAGTGAGGTGGCCTCAGCTTCAGAAACCTCTCAAGTGCAGCTGTGGACCCTCCCCGCGCACTGGAACTCTCACTAGGGTCTCGCGTCTGATATCGAGCCATAGTGTCCATCATCGCCTCCATAAACTGCTCAACACTCGGCTTCCCGGCCTCGGACCCACTAGGGACATCTCCCTGCTCTCGAATAACTGGCATCCTCCTTCTGGGAGCCATCTACTCGCCTACAATTACAAAATCAAAAAGTTCTAATTAGAGTCCTAAAGCCTATGCTACCGCCGTGCCTGTACGAGATAATGTATTTATTTGCCGAATTTATGATATTTAACCTAGTTATTTATTTATTTGCCAGACCGTTGTAGACACCGATTTTGGACCACCCTTTTGGTCATGAACCCAATCCATCATTAGCCCTTCATCACCAAAATCCCCTCATATCAGCCATCTCAGCCCACTACCAGCTAGGCCCATTAACCAAATCCCGACTCTAGCCACCTTTTCGTGGAAGGCCAGCTCCCTTGCCTTCCACCACCTTCGAAGGCCACCCCTTGCCTTCCACCACCTCCGAAGGCCACCCCTCGCCTTCTACCCCCTTCGAAGGCCAGCTACCTCGCCTTCCACCCTTTTGGCCCTCTTTTTCACCTTTTCGTGGAAGGCCAACCCCCTTGCCTTCCACCTTCTTCGAAGGCCACCCCTTGCCTTCCACCACCTTCGAAGGCCACCCCTCGCCTTCTACCCCCTTCGAAGGCCAGCTACCTCGCCTTCCACCGTTTTAGCCACCTTTTTCACTTTTTATCACCTTTTCGTGGAAGGCCAACCCCCTTGCCTTCCACCTCCTTCGAAAGCCACCCCTTGCCTTCCACCACCTTCGAAGGCCACCCCTCTCCTTCCATCCCCTTCGAAGGCCAGCCGGGCCGCCTTCCACCACAAGAATGGAAGGCATGTCACCAGGCCGTCCACTCCTTAACCACCCCCTTGACTCCGTCTTCCCCACGATCTCCTCCACTCACCGCCCTCGTTCCCCACTACTCCGACCACTCCCCACTCCGGCGACTGCCGCGACCACTACCTCCGACCCTTGACCATTCCCCATTGGTTGAAGGGTGATTTACGGGGATTTAGATCCCTGTTTTCCCCTTTTTTTCCTCCGCCTATTTAAACCCCCCCACATCCTCTCGAGCAGGGGGTTAAGGACTTCGGAAGAAGAAAGACTGGAGGTTGGAGGACTTCGGGGTTAAGGAGGATTCCAAGAGGAAGGGACCTTTTGGTGAGAAGCTCGAGAATACTCCAAGGAGGAAGGCTCAAGCTGCATTTGGGAACCGGCTTGCCTCTCTAACTTCTCTTTCTTTTTAATCTTTTATTCATTCCATTGCATTAGTAATACCACTCCACTCCCCACACACGCAACTACTCTTCATTTGCATGCATACACGTAGGATGACTTACTGATCCTTAGACCCACAGAGGTTCTAAAAAAAAACGGGAGGTGGGTGGCCATAACATATGGTCACCTTCCCTCCCCACCACCCATCCGGTGCGTTTCCCCACTGATTTTAGTTAATTTTTACATCTTTATGAGTAGATCCTGCACCAAATATTCCTAATTGGGTTATTCTGTGTTTTGTTTATTATTTTCAGGGGATCCTTACCACCTTCACGCGTGCAGAGTACCGGGCTCTCCTCCTCTGGCCGGCCGGAGGAAGAGAAGAAGGAGCCAACATTTCCCGCTCCCACAGAACGCGATCACATCCTCACCATCCTGCGGAGCACAGGGACCGAGAGGTAATGCTCCTGGCGATCAAACTTTATTTCTAACCCCCTTTAAATCGCCACAGTGCTAAGACGAACGGAGAGGAACCCCCATCCGAAGCTCGCACCCGCGGCGGGGGACGCTCCGGACGCCTACAGCCCTTTGGCGATCACGGTGGGACCTCTGTAACCCGCTGCACGCGTCGCATTCAAAGGAAAAGAAGGTAAGGATCCTAAACTCAATAATCATTGGACGGCTGGACCCCGGCCGTCGAACCCCTTGGACGGCCGTCACCCGGCCGCCGGACCTGCTGGACGGCCAGACCGTGGCCGTCAGATCTCTTGAGCGGATCCCTCTGGGCGGCCGGACCCCTGCCGTCGAGCTCCTTGGACGGCCGCCGTTTGGCCGTCTAAAGCTCCAGCGGACGGCCAGCGCCTGGCCGTCCGACCCACTGGACGGCCATACCATGGCCGTCGACTCCCTCTCGGACGGCTGCCACCTGGCCGTCTGTGCCTTTTGACGGCTAGCCCTTAGCCGCCGACAGCCCGTCGGTTTCCTTTTCTTTTCTATTATTTCTGCTCATGCATATTTTGCTGCTGCTTGCTTTGTTGAATTGTTGAATGCTCTGACTTCCTGTTTGATTAACTGTCTGGGTTTTTTGGGGTGTTCTCCGCGGGGGTTTTAAGGAAGAGCCGGCATCACACCTTTTAGTCACCTCTCCCGCAGGATCTGACTCTCCACCTGAGGATTCCCACTCGGGTGCGACTAGTCTTATTCTGTTGGGAACCTCCGTCAGTCTCCGCGAGCCAAGGATTCCCACTTGGCCGCCGAGCAGGTTGTACCCGAAACCACCCTATAGGAACCTTTGGGTTTGTGTGAGAAATCAGTGAATTGTCTCAAGTTTGAAGATACTTAATTGAATCCCAGTGCAACAAATTTTGAAAAAATGAAGGGTCGATAAGGGTTAAACATGTTTTGTTAGAAACCAACTTCCATAAAACATTGGCAAACATTTCAAGTGAAACCCAAAATCAGTTAGGGTCTGTACTTCATAATGAACCGAATGTATGTCAATGCTGTATATGATGATATGGACCAGTTCGGTGATAATGTGAGTCACAACCCGTTGTTTGAGATTGAAGAGGATCCACAGCAGACCTTCATAGGGATGCTCCAAGCATCCAGAGAAGGCCCTCAGAGGAAGGATTCCGACGAATCTTCTACTTCGCAAGGAGAGGATGAGCCGGTGATCTCCAGTAGGACATTCCAAAACCCCGGAGAAGATCCAGAACTCATTGCCGTCCTATCACGCTATACTCCGGATCAACTCATCCAGTTGGTTTCCCGTGGCAAGATTCAGGATGCCACTCCTCGGAAAACCCAATTCCAAGGATCTTCAAGCCGACCTCAGCCGAGTCAAGCCATGCCCACTCATACGATCCCTTTTAATCCCATCAATCAGGTTACACCTCCCAAACAGGAGGAGTTCGTTTATAAAAATGAGGTCGAGAATTGTGTACGGCGACTTATGGCCGAGAACCTCAACCTCAGGCAGCCATATTCTCTCTCGAGCTACTGCAAGCTCCCCCCAGCTTATTTTCCACAAGGGTTTAAGGTACCTAAGTACAGAAAATACGATGGTACCACTGACCCCCATCATCACTTGTCTGGGTTTCTCATGGATTCCCATCAGTGGCTCTTCGATAGAGTCCTCCTGGTCCACCTTTTCCAAAAGTCCCTCGAGGGAGAGGCCTTAAGGTGGTTCTCTTCTCTACCAGCTACTGACCTGATCAACATTGATATGGTCTCTGAAAGGTTTATTACCCACTTCAACCACATGGCAGCCTTGCCCCCCACCTTGTTCGATCTAGTAATGGAGAAAATGAAGTCTGATGAAGACTTCACTCATTTCGCTAACAGGTGGAGAGCCATGGCCTCTAGAGCGGAGGTCGTCATTCCTGAAGCACAAGCAGTCACCATGCTTGTTAACAATGCTACTCCCTAGCTTCGAGCAATCCTTATGCTCAGTGAACTTCAGACGTTCGCTCAGCTATACAACAGAGCTAGGGTAGTTCAATCTCAAATCCGAGACTCCACTCTGCCTTCATTCTTTGAAAATAGAAGCAGGAATAAGAAAACCACATCAGCTCCTACCACAGAATGAGTCACTATCAATGAACAGGTCAGCATGCTGGCACCACCAACCAGGATTACCAGTTCTCATCCTAAGTCTGATACTCAGCCCAACCAGAAGCAATACTCAGTTGTCCCTCCCCCGACTAACTACAGTCGTCCTATGGCTAAGCGGGCTTCATATCCACCTCTACCGGAATCACTGGCAGATATCTTTTATGCTTTAATGGCCTGCAACGCCATTCAACTTCCGCCTCAAAAAGAAGGTGTCCCGCACAATACGGACACCTCCAGGTATTGCCCTTACCATAGGATCACGGGACACACCATATATAATTGCTTCACCTTTAGGGATTGGGTGTATGACTTGAATGATGAAGGACGGATAAATTGGGAAGACATGAGAAAAGCCATTGAGGCTCTGAAGGCAAGGAAAGAACTGGGAATTGTGAAGGACCCATTACCCTCTCATCAGGTAAGCCAAGATCCCGCCGGCTCTCAAGGAAAGGTCAACACATTGATCAAGGACTTGGAGCCCGTAACAGTCCGCAGGGAACAATACTGGGAGTACGAAGGATCTGGGATAAGACACCAAGATCCCACTTGGTCGTGCGAGGCTAAAGGGGCTACCCCAGAGGTCTCCACGTTTTCCCCTAATCAGCCTTTGGTCCTAATCCGGCCCAAAGAGCGATCGGCAACCCTCAAGCCGGTCTCCCTCATTCAGATCCCTCCAATCACAGCCGAGGGGCCCACCTTATCTGTCTTTTGTCCAAGCAAGAGCCAGGTTTCAATGATCAACTTCAATCCCATTAGGTCACCATTGAAAACAGACCCAATCTCAGTAGGGGTAACGCTCAGGAATCGCATCATTCCCCCGAGCCAGCCTCTAGATTCTCAAGATAACTCATTCCCTGCCAAAGAGAATGCCCAGTCTGAGTATGATATACTCCAGCATCTGGAGAAGACCCCCGCTAAGATCTCCATCCTTGAACTTATCCGCAGGTCTCCCACACACAGGGAGACGTTGTTCAATTTCTTACAACAAATCACAGTTAATGAAGATCTTCCTAGTGGCGGGGTCACTAATGCCATACTCTCAGTTACTCAGACTCCTATGATCTCTTTCCCCGAAAAGGATCTGGCTCCCCCTGAGTGCCGATCCCTCCCTCTGTGCTTAACCGCCATCCTTAATGGCCATTCAGTAGATTCCATTCTATTAGATACCGGTGCCTCCATCAATGTTTGTCCCCTTAAGACCCTCAAAAGGATAGGGATAGACCCAAAGAAGGTCGAATCAACCTCTATGATGGTCTCAGCTTATGACAATTCCCAGAGACCAGCAGACGGGAAGATCTTCCTCCAACTAGAAATCGGCCCGGTATCCATGACCTCGGAATTCTACATTCTGGACGTTAAGCCAATCTACAATGCCATTCTAGGGAGACCATGGATGGACCAAACCTTGGGAGTCCCATCCACCAATCATCAGTGCTATAAGTTCCCGTATAACGGGAAGATTGTGAAGGTTAAAAGCACTCCCTACATCGAGTCATTGGACTCGGTGACAGTAGAGCAAATCCCATCTATGATAGCTTCTAGGAAAGGCAAAGTGCCTGTCCTTTCATCAGTGAATTCCCACCTGAGGCCTAGGTCGGGTATAGGTTGGCAACTCATGGGTAAGATGGGATATAGCTCAGGCTCTGGGTTAGGGAAAGAAGAACAAGGAATCCGTGACCCCATCTCAGAGAGCCCTGCCACTGGGGGATGTGGCCTGGGATATAAGTTTGCTGAACCACCAAAAGTAACGAAGGGATGGTCCCTCATGACTCATTTTGTAAGAAAGAAGCAGGAATTACCCAGGATAATGGAAGAAGTGCAAGAGTGTTATGAAGATGATCAAGAGGAGGACTTTGGCATATCCTCCTTGTTCTGTGAATCAGCCAGACCAACGGAAGGGCTTTTCTTGGACGGGGATGAACCAGCCCCGGCTACGTCCATTCCTCTCTTATTCCACCCGCCTATTGTCCCGATGCTCTCAGCTCCGACCAACGCTAGCTCTTCGGAGTGTTCCATGCTACATGCGTTCGGTCACGAAAAAAAAAAAAGTCCAATTCCCATCCCGCTGGAGGGGAAATTACTTTCGAGGAGCCTGTGCGGTGGGGGAGCCCTGCCATCATGGAATCTTTGTCCCAAGGGTCTACTCTTGTCCCATCCAGGACAAAACTGACTCGTTCTCCAAACCCTGTACATAGTAGTTTTGGAATTAGGATAGCTTCCTCCATGTCTAGAAATTGTAGGACTAGGCAAGTCCCTTTGTTCTTAGTTCAGGAGTTAGCAAGTAGGTGCAGAGATTGGAAAAAATTGGATAAGTATCTTCAGACTGGGGTCATCTTCGAACCACTGGAGGTAATGGCAGAAAAGTCATGCAGTGATGGTTTAGGCGTGTTTGAGCTTAGTGAAGAGGAAGAGGTGGATGACTTGGTCGAACCACTTGTGAGTGGGGCGAGACGGTTTGATGAACCTTCATCAGCTATCGACGAACCCACTAAAGAAGTCAACCTCGGAACAAAAGAGGATCCGAAGATAGTGCTAATCAGTGCCCGCTTGAGTCCAGAAGAAGAAAGGTCCATAATAGCCGTGCTCCAAGAGCACCGTGATGGGTTTGCTTGGTCGTACGAGGACATGCCTGGATTAAGCACAGAACTGGTGGAACATCGGCTAATCCTCAAACTCGATGCCAAACCCGTAAAACAAAAGTTGAGACGACTACAACCGGAATTAGCACTTAAAGTAAAAGAAGAGGTTGACAAACTACACAAGGCCAAGTTCATCCGGGTAGTGCTCTACCCTAAGTGGGTAGCTAATATCGTCCCCGTGGCAAAAAAGGATGGAAAGGTTAGAGTTTGCATAGACTTTCGCAATCTCAACCAAGCTTGCCCAAAGGATGATTTCCCACTACCTCATATAGACTTGCTTGTTGATAACACGGCTGGATTCGAGATGTTATCCTTCATGGATGGTTTTTCGGGGTACAACCAGATCAGACTAGCTGAGGAAGATCAGGAGAAAACATCCTTCATAACCCCATGGGGAACTTATTGCTACATGGTCATGCCATTTCGACTTAAGAATGCTGGAGCCACCTACCAAAGGGCTATGATGGCAATCTTTCATGACATGATTCACATTGATATGGAGGTCTATGTAGATGATATCTTGGTGAAATCCAAAACTAGGAAGGAGCACGCTCAAATCCTTAGGGCTGTAATGCAGAGATCGAAGGAGCACCAGTTAAAAATGAACCCAAAGAAGTGCGTATTTGGTGTTTCTTCGGGGAAATTGCTAGGATTCATGGTGAGTAGAAGAGGGATTGAGGTCGATCCAGACAAAGTGAAGGCAATAGTGGAAATGCCCCCACCTAAGAATGTCAGGGACATAAAGGGTCTCATCGGCCGTCTGCAATTCATCAGACGGTTCATATCTCAACACTCTGTGAGATGCAAACCCTTTTACGACCTATTGAAAGGAGGGGCAAAGTTCATTTGGAGTGATAAGTGTCAAAGGGCCTTTGATGAATTGAAGAGTTACCTCCTCAACCCTCCAGTCCTTATTGCTCCTATTCCGGGGCGGCCTCTACTGCTGTACGTCTCCACCACTGAAGAATCAGCTGGTGCAGCATTGGCCCAATTAGACGACGAGAAGAAGGAAAGAGCAGTGTACTATCTGTCCAAACTTTTCAATGATGCCGAAAAGCGATACACTGCCATGGAAAGGACATGCGCGGCCGTCGTCTGGGTAGTGCAGAAACTGAAGCACTACTTCCTCGCTCACGAAGTCAAACTTCTAGCAAGAATGGACCCAATCAAATATTTGCTAGAGCGGCCAGTTGTAACAGATAGGCTGGTGCGATGGCAGACCTTCTTGAATCAATTTGACATCACCTACGTGAATCAGAAAGCTGTAAAAGGGCAAGCAATTGCCGAGCACCTAGCCCATCACCCATTGCCCACATTTTCACCTGTCGACGAAGAATTCCCGGATGAGGAGTTGGGATCAATAGTGGATAATACTCCATCCTGGGTCCTTCATTTCGACGGGGCACTTAATTCTCAGGGTAGTGGGATAGGAGTGGTCCTCGTATCTCCAGAAGGGGTAAGTATTCCGCATGCTTGCCAACTCTCCTTCACAGTAACCAATAATGTTGCTGAATATGAGGCTCTCCTAGCTGGCTTAAAATTGGCGCTGGTTCTTAATGTCTTAGAATTGAGGATAATTGGAGACTCTCAACTAATCCTCCGCCAAACCGTGGGCAAATACCAAACCCGGGATTCAAAACTGAAGCCATATCAGGAATTAGTAAAGTCACTCACTAGGCATTTCAGAAGGATCACCTACGTGCATGTGCCTAGATCTCAGAATATCCTAGCAGATGCTCTGGCCTCTCTATCTTCAGCTTTAGAGATTCCTGCCACCAAAGGTTCAGCCACCATCACCCTGCACAAGCAAGTTTTACCTTCCTTCCGGGACCCCTGGATCCAGCAATTCCTCCATCCATCCGAGCATATCTCTGCTATCACAGATGAACTCACCCCTGATTGGGATGATGGGAATCCGTGGTATTTTGACATCATGAACTATCTCCGCAATGGGTCATTCCCATCTTATGCCTCATCTTCTGATCGTAAGGCTATCCGTCGTGCATCTCAGCGATATCTTATCTTAGGCGGTCGCCTTTTTAGGAGATCCTTTAGCGGAGTACTCCTTCGGTGTCTAGATGATACCGAAATTCATCATGTCATAGAGGCAGCCCATGCCAGTGATTGTGGCGGTCATGTCTATGGTCGTGCCTTAGCCCAAAAACTCCTCATGTCCTATTATTGGCCTTCAATGGAGGCCGATTGTTCCATATTCGTTCAAAGGTGCCTAAAATGCCAGTTACATGCTAACAAGGTTCATGCACCTTCTTCATCTCTCAAAACCGTCGTTTCCCCGTGGCCTTTCGCCATGTGGGCATTCGACGTTATAGGACCTCTGGAAGATCGATCAGGTGAAACAAAAAGGAAATCATTCATCCTAACCGCCACTGAATATTTCACTAAATGGGCCGAAGCGGAAGCATTTGCAGAAATCAAAGCATCCACGGTGGTGAAGTTCATCAAGTGCAACATCCTTGCCAGGTTCGGGACACCGCGCGACCTCATCACCGACAATGGACCCCAATTTATCTCCCAAGAGCTCCAGGACATGTGCAGTAACTATGGCATCATTTTGCATCATTCTTCGCCTTACTACCCACAAGGAAATGGTCAGGCTGAAGCCACTAATAAAACCCTCATTCGAATCATTAAAAGAACTTGCAGATCACATAATTATTCAGACTGGCCTGATCGCCTAGTAGAAGCTCTTTGGGCGTACCGTACTTCCGTCCGAACCCCTACTGGACAAACACCTTATTCACTCACATTCGGAACGGATGCGGTACTCCCATATGAGATTCTCTTCCCTTCTCTAAGAGTGCAGTTGGACAATGGAATTAGCGACGCCGAGCGTCGTAACGCCATGTTAACCCAACTGGAACTCTTAGACGAAAAAAGGATGATGGCGGCAAATCACGCCCAGGTTTACAGAAATAGGATTGTAAGATTCTATGCAAAAAAGGTTCTTGAAAGAAAGTTTGGAATTGGGGAAATGGTACTTAAAAGAAAAATGATCAAAATTCCTGGTCCTAGGAGCAAATTGTAAGAAAATTGGGAAGGTCCATGTGTAATCAAGGAGGCATACTCAGGTAACGCTTACCGCTTAATCAATGAGAAAGGAGAGGAGTTGCCCCACCCATGGAACGGGGTATATCTGAAGAAGTTTTATCCATATAAATAAAAAAATCAAAAAAAAAAATCAAAAAAAATCAAAAAATCAAAAATCTCAAAAAATCAAATATCCAAAAAAAACATCGAAAATATTTGTAAATATGTACATACTCCTATGAAAAATGACAAAAATCAAAAAACACAAAATCCAACTATCTGGTGACTGCTACGTAACCCCTGTCTAGGTCTAGTTGCATGATAGGTTGGGTTGACATTAAGGTTTGGCTAAGACTTTGGTCCACCAGAACCTTGTACGTGTCTACTTTACTTTCATACGGATCCTTACGATCATTCTGAGATGCACACACCTGCACGATTTTCAAAGAGAACCTGTTTAAAATGAGTTCCAAGTCTTTAGTGCACTGTCATAATGCAACCTTTGCTCTTCGTCTCTCGACCGATCAGGACAGTTGACGCCCTTAAACGGTCGAGCTCAGCAAATTGCGGTCCCTCAAAAAACCCGATAGATGAAACCCCTCAACAAAAAAAGGGGCCCGGAAATGAAATGTAAAGGACCAGAGCACGTGAAGAGGGCAGTGTCCCCGCAGGCGGAATATCAAATAACCCCAAGAGCAGAAAAGAAATACACAAAAGAAAAAAGAAAAGAAAAGGGGTTCAAGCAATCATGAAAAAAAAAGCCTGGTCGTGACCGTGCCTGGCCATGAAATTTACCAAAGCCCTGAAAAGTCAAAATAGGGGCATCTAAGAGGTCAAAAGGGGTCCGTTTTGTCACAGCTCCCCCTTTTAACGGTTTTGTCGATCCTCCTGTGAAGTTTGTCTCCACAAATTCTTCACTTTTTCTCTCCCAAGGTTCAGCACGAGATAGCTATCTAAAGATTGAACATCATTTCAAAATGGTTCGTTTCCAAAAATCGTCACATGCTCACATGATCACAGGAGTCCAAAATGGGTGAAGAGTAATGTCGATGTTTCTGGTGAACTAATTTCTTAACCATAATCTCAATGTGTACTCTCGAAAACTTCGGGCTTAGGTCAATGCATGCGCGTCACCAATCGGTGCGACGGCGTCTGATTCCGGGTCAGCGTCGCGCGGTTGACCGTTAGGGTTCCAAGGTGTTCCATCATATACCTTCTAGATTGTGAGGAAAGAGACCCGGGTCGGGCAAACTATTTACCTCGAAAACCTTTTGGGAAAACTTGATGGTCGGAAGCAGCTGGGAGCCTAAGCATGGCATGACGGTATTGTCATCAGTATGAGTCTTAACCGGTCAAGGTTAGTTTGAGGAGTCTAGAGGCCCAAATCAATCTAGATGTGAGCTTAGGATACCTGGGAAGTTGAGTGTACATTTCCCTTTCATCATTCGACTAGGCTGACTCTGGGCAGTCACCAGGTAGACGGAATCAAAAAAAAAAAAAAAAAAAAAAAAAAATGTTTCCTCACGCATCTCATTTTGTTAATATCATTTGCATCTGCATGACGCATTAATATTCTTCCATTTGTCTGGTTAGTAGGACACGGCCCCTTGACCCTATGCGAAGGCTAGGGAAAAGGTAGTTGCTCTTTCTGGGCAAGGGGCCGAAAATAGATACTGCTAACAGTTTCCCCTGATGTTGTGCATGCAGGAATCACAGGTACGAACAGAAAGCAGAACAAAAAGTGCCCATGTAAATAAAAGAAATATGCAAGCAATCATACATCATCATAACACAGGGGCATACCCCTGCGTTGGTACCCTCTCAATCCTTCCCCCCTCCCTCCGCATCATCATCTCTCCTATCCCGAGAGGGGTGCCTCATCTGGCTCTCGGCGTCCTCCTCACGAGCACGACGATGTCCGGAAACCGGGCGCATAGACCCCGATGAGCCCGTGGGTCGTAATGCTCTCCACGCATCCTCAGCTAACAGGGAGTCAAGGTCTCTGAAGACGGAACTCCCAGCAGGGGCCTGGCCAGCTGACGGGGCAGGGATGGGGGGACGAGCTCCTGGACTCTGAGTGCCGGATCTCATGGCTCGTTCTCGCCCCTTCTTCATCACCCGGTCCCATAAGGTTCGGTACTTGAAATCAAGCTCCCGCACCTCTGTCTGCGACCTCGCCAGCTCCTCATGTAGGCCAGCCATCTTACCCTCCCAGTACACGTCCGGGTGGGATCCCTCGCTCGTCCTGGCCCTCGCCATCCGTTCCTCCAAAACCTGATCCCTCAACTGCTGATTGAGGTTCTCCAACTCCTGCGCCCTCGCCAAAGCGGCTTCCAGTTCCTGGCGCTGCAAGAGAAATTCAGGGTCAGACATGTTCAATCATTAGAACACAAATGCAGGACAAGTCTCACTTGCTGTGCCAAATCGGCCTCTCGGGCCTCCGCCCGGCGGAGAGCATCCTGCAATCTCGTCTCACAATCAACTGGGGCAGCTGGCCCCTGGGATGATGAGCCCGCACATGGATCACTTCGCAGCCCTTGGCGGATTAGCGCCTCTCTCTGCATCACAAAGGTTTTCACAAAGATAAGGTGGATAATGTTGCATCCTAACTCAAAATTCAGACTTCTTACCAATTCTCCAATCTGGGTAAGCAGATCGCTCGTCTGCAAAACCAGAAGCTCATTCTGACTCTTTAAGATCTCGATAGCTTCAGTCTCAGGCATCTGTTACAAGAATATCACTAAGATTAGTCCAGGGAGAATTTAAGTGCAAGAAACTGAAGGGTTAAAGTGACATACCCGCCGTGTATCCAGAAACATGCGGTTTGAGTACCGCCGGGAATAATCCCCCAAATACTTGAAGCTGTTCCGCAGAGATTTGTCCTCCTGCAGGGCATCCCCGGTGCGGTGCCATATGGCAATCTCAGCCTGCCTCACTACTCGCCAATCTTGACCAATAGCAGAAGATCGGCGGCGACCTCGGTTCGTATCAGGATAGCTTGGGTAGAGGAGTAGAGGCTGATGCCATCCCCATGTGCGGTACACCATCCGGACGAAGAGGCCGTCACAAATGTTCACGCACATCAGGGGCACCTCCCGCCGGAACTGAGAAAGGCTCTGGGACACCCACGGATGATCGGCCAGGTCCTCCTCTGCATATGGCATCCACACCACCTGAATGGAACAAAGAATTAGGCCTAGTCATTTGCTCAAGTGCATAATATATTTCAAGTCACTCACCATATGAGGAGGGAAGGTATCAAGCTGAGCGCGGATACCCTCCACACGGTACGCCACTGGACGGTAGTCCCGGGTCACCTCCCATCGCGCCATCAGAGGGGTCCATCCCTCACGATCCGCTGAGACATTCCCACGGCCAATGGGAAAGCGGGTGTAACCTCAGATCTGCAAGAGGTAATACAGTCAGTACTGATCAACAAAAGGAATGGAGAACCACAGCTAAGAAGATTACCTGGAGAAAAGGGGTGAACCCACCCAAATTGCCAGAGCCCTGGCTGTAGCTCACCAGGTGGGAGAGAAGATGACCTAGCATGGCAGCTCCCCACGCCATCTTCTTCGCCGCCTGTAGGTTCTCCAGTAGTGGCAAATACTTCAGATTAACTCTATCTGAAGCCGTGGCAAACAGCAGCCTCCCAAAGAAGAACAGGAGGAAGATCCGCAGGTTCTCGTCGTCCGATCAACCATCCAAATCCAGGAGTGTCTCCACTCTCTCTGCAAAAGCCTCCAAGGTTTCACTCGGCATCCGCCTCACCCGGCTCAACCCCACAGATCGGGCGAAGTACCCAAGAGGAATGTGGGACAGTGCCCCCTGGATCCTGTAATATCCCTCACCTAGGAGTCGATCGGACAACTGCCTGTAGTCCCTAAGCTCGGGACCCACTACTGGATCTCCAATAACTGGCAGGCCCGTCAAGAAGGAGACGTCCTCCAGCGTGGGCAGCATGTGTCCCCAAGGCATGACAAAGGCTCTGCATCTGTCATCCCAGCGCTCCCTGAGAGCCACTAGGAAGGGCGCATCCACCATAAACGGTCGGACCCGGAACAGCGGCCCGAACCCGAAAGCATCCACTCGGAAGATCAGCTGATCAGGCAGTGCGTGATACCAGGCCCAGACTAGCTCCCATGAAACACGGCCTCGGACCCTCTGAGGACCCTGGAAAAATCCAAACAACATCAGAGAATATACAATTGAATCTACACCTGTCCGGACGGCAGGACGGCCTGCCGCCCAGCCCGGCAGACGGCAAGCGCGTCCGCCGTCCGCGCGGGCGGACGGCAGACCCGTCCGCCGTCCGTCTGAATGGACGGCGCCTCCACCGGCCGCTCTCCCTGCACTTCACCGGAAATCAAAAAAAAAAAAAAAAAAAAAAGCTCACCTTCTTCCTCGGGGGCGCCTCCTCGCCGCCATCCTCTCCGTCACCTTCGCCTTCCCCCTCCTCTTCCTCGCCCTCGCCACCGCCTTCGTCTTCCTCATCCTCCTCTGTCGCCGCCACCGCTGCCTCTTCTCCCTCCTCCCCGGCATCGTCGCCGCCGCCGCTGCCGCTAGGGGCGTCTTCGCCGCCGTAGGCGTCCTCGGCGTCGCCGACACGGACGGTTTCGCCTTCGCCGCCGCCGCCACCACTGGAACCCGCTTCGTCGCCGCCGCCGGCCCTCCTCCTCCTAAGAGCACGGGGGAGCCATACCCTGGCCATGGAGAGTTCGAAGAAGAGCAGAAAGAAGAAGAAGAACGAAGCGAAGAAGGAAAACCAGGAGAAGGAAGAGAGGGCCGGGGCAAGTCCTATTAAACCCCATAAGGACGGCCATGGTATGGCCGTCTGATGGAGTGGACAGCCATGCGTTGGCCGTCCGCAGGTCCGTGGCCAAAACGGACGGCCACGCGCTGGCCGTCCGCGGGCACGGACGGCCACGCGCTGTCCGTCCGCGGGCACGGACGGCCACGCGCTGGCCGTCCGCCGGCACACGGACGGCCACGCGCTGGCCGTCCGCAGGCGTGGACGGCCATGCGCTGGCCATCCGCCGGCACACGGACGGCCACGCGCTGGCCGTCCGCCAGCACACGGACGGCCACTCGCTGGCCGTCCACCCTCGCGTACGGCCACATGCTGGCCGCCCACCCGCTTTCCAGGACCTACCCATCCGGAGTCAATCAAGCAGAAAGTTAGTCATTCGGAGGCAGATTGCTCACATGTGCAAAAGGAACTTTAGGGACAATAAGATTTTATTCATTGAAAATTGAAGGCTACATCACTCTAAAGCTCTGCGCCCCATAAAAAAGGCACAGACAGCAGGACGAATATAGGCTAAATAGCCTACATATTTCGCGACTTCCCCTGAAGTCTCCGCTACGTCTAAACGTGCCTTGGTAAACCTGGAGTAACGCCGCCATGCACGTCGGAGCCGCTCTATGGCCTGAACCTCTCTCGCATACCCAGTACGTCGTGGCACGATCAGGGTATCATGTAAGGCAGGGAATGGTACTTGTCTGGGAATGCCGATCTGAAGATGACAACGATGTCCCTGATACACAACCAGCTCATTGGGGCCAATCAGCCACAACTCACGGTCGCGAGAAGCCCTCGTGGTAAACTCCGTGTTCCGAAGGATCATTGGGACGAATATGAAGTTCTCCACAGGCAGGAAGTTTAGGTAATCACGCCAGTCGTCCCGCGTCTTGAGGTGAGTCGTGAGACACCTGACTTGATCCTCGGGGCCAAAAAGCGAGCGTGCAGGATACCACGCACTGTGCTGAAATATTCTTGAGGCAGAGGTTACACTTTCATCAAAGTCGAAGGATACATGCATTTCCATCCATAGTTGCAAAGTGAACAAACTTCCTCTCGCAGATCGCCCCATGCTCATATGACTGAACCCTCCGTACAGGTGTGACAAGATCACCGGGGCAAGGGAGTGGCCTCTCTGCAGTAAACTCAGCACGCTCACGTATTCCTTTTCCAGTACCGAGCCTATAGTGGGGAACCACAGGACTCCCCAAAGGACCAAGCACAAACCTCGCATCAGCCTTTCAGCTTCGACCACCTTGCGCTTGACTTCCCGGATCAACCAGTATGCAAGGCGGTCAACAAGGACCCCTCGGCTGTTGGTCATACGGCATACTTCCCGTTTATCCCGCACAATGTCAGCGAAGGTCTCTTCCCAAGAAGGTAAGCCAGAAGGATCACCGGCGGCCAGGCCCTCCCAACCATAGAATGTCTCCACCTCCTCTAGCAAGACGGTTGCCTCAAACTCCCTAAACACAAAGGTGTGGGTCTCCGGATGCCACAACTCCAGCAGCGCACCCAATCCTTCCCAGTGCCAGTGGATGGCGGTAAACCACTTCGCAAACACGATGGAGCGTGTCAAATTCCATCGGTGCATGTACACTCTCATGCTCAATGATATCACCTCCAGCAGGGCTGCAAGCCAGGCATATTTGCGGGTATGCCTAGCATCGGGGAACTTTGGGAGAGGCTGCACGGTAACCAAAAATCAACAAAGAGAAGAGAGGGGCAAGATGAGCAAATAAAGGTCCTAGCCTACCTGTCCGTGGGCTACCAGGTTGCTCAGGTGGCCATCCACATTAGACAGAACTCCGGGCCCTCTGGCAGTAGCAAGAGTAGAAGACGAAGCCATCTTTGCGCAGGAAGAGTGGAGTTCTGGAAGAGGGTCCCGCGACAACAGCCCTTTTAATTGTCATGGGATAATCTCAAACTCTTTCCACGCTCCGCAAAAGACGGAAAGGCATCCAGATCCCTTTTCTCTCCCCTTTTGGTGGACGGCATGCCCTTTGCCTTCCACCACTTAGTGGAAGGCAAGCTAGCTGGCCTTCCACCTTTACGTGGAAGGCAAGCCGCCTGGCCTTCTACCACCTTAAAGGAAAAGCCCATCCACGAAGAGGACAAGATGCCTTTCTCCCTTCTCTTCGAGGAGGTAACCCCACCTCACAAAGAAGGAGACCACCTTCATCAAATGAGTTAATAGCTCATCATGGAATTCGAGTCGAAGCCATATTGGATTGGTATTCTACCGATAGAATAGCCATATCTTCCATATTGGCTTTGACTCGAAATGAAACATTTGCTTCTTAACTCTCTACAATTCAATATGTGATGTTGAGATTATTGAATATGTGAACATTACTGATGTGCGTTCTTGCAGCTGCAGGGAATCCGAAGCAAGTAGGATTGAAGACACAGGAGGCTAATAACTTCGAGCGTATAGACTCTGAGTTCCTCTTTAAACAAAACAATGAGGAGTCTATATTCCCCAAGTTATTCGATTGGCCAATAAATTTCTCCTGTTGGCATTAGGAATTGCATTAGGAATTTGTTTTCTAATTTTTTAAACCAGCATGCATTGCATAAGCATCATCCACCATTCCCGCCCTATGGGCAATGACCATCATTCATCACTTTGCTTAACCCATCGCTGATCTGTGATTCTGGCAGATGTGTATCGGTTAGCCCTTTGAATTGCAAGACCCCTTCCGCTTTTCAGCACGTGTGCTTGAGATCCTCTCACTTGGCGGTCCCATGATGCGCCAGGCCACCGCGCGCCCGTTGTGTTGAGAGTTCTTCAAGTCACACTCCTACACCTTTCATGCTCGAGATCCCCTTGGGCTAGATCGCTATATTCTGGTACGCCAAGGCCTTGCGGTTCCAGCACCCGGGGGTCCCACGGACTGTGATTCTCTAGTACTGAACTTTGTCCCTTTTCTTAAACCACTCTTGCAACTCGAATGGCTAGCTTTCATGCATTTGCCGCATTCGCATATCGTCCTTGAATACATCTCATTCATTTTTCGGGTTGTCCAAAATCAGTCTCGATTTCCGGAACACCTATTTATCATTCCATTCCATTCCACTGCAAAATAGGTGTCCCGGAGGGGCATTTGTAGACACCGATTTTGGACCACCCTTTTGGTCATGAACCCAATCCATCATTAGCCCTTCATCACCAAAATCCCCTCATATCAGCCATCTCAGCCCACTACCAGCTAGGCCCATTAACCATATCCCGACTCTAGCCACCTTTTCGTGGAAGGCCAGCTCCCTTGCCTTCCACCACCTTCAAAGGCCACCCCTTGCCTTCCACCACCTCCGAAGGCCACCCCTCGCCTTCTACCCCCTTCGAAGGCCAGCTACCTCGCCTTCCACCCTTTTGGCCCTCTTTTTCACCTTTTCGTGGAAGGCCAACCCCCTTGCCTTCCACCTCCTTCGAAGGCCACCCCTTGCCTTCCACCACCTTCGAAGGCCACCCCTCGCCTTCTACCCCCTTCGAAGGCCAGCTACCTCGCCTTCCACCGTTTTAGCCACCTTTTTCACTTTTTATCACCTTTTCGTGGAAGGCCAACCCCCTTGCCTTACACCTCCTTCGAAGGCCACCCCTTGCCTTCCACCACCTTCGAAGGCCACCCCTCGCCTTCCATCCCCTTCGAAGGCCAGCCGGGCCGCCTTCCACCACAAGAATGGAAGGCATGTCACCTGGCCGTCCACTCCTTAACCACCCCCTTGACTCCATCTTCCCCACGATCTCCTCCACTCACCGCCCTCGTTCCCCACTACTCCGACCACTCTCCACTCCGGCGACTGCCGCGACCACTACCTCCGACCCTTGACCATTCCCCATTGGTTGAAGGGTGATTTACGGGGATTTAGACCCCTGTTTTCCCCTTTTTTTCCTCCGCCTATTTAAACCCCCCCACATCCTCTCGAGCAGGGGGTTAAGGACTTCGGAAGAAGAAAGACTGGAGGTTGGAGGACTTCGGGGTTAAGGAGGATTCCAAGAGGAAGGGACCTTTTGGTGAGAAGCTCGAGAATACTCCAAGGAGGAAGGCTCAGGCTGCATTTGGGAACCGGCTTGCCTCTCTAACTTCTCTTTCTTTTTAATCTTTTATTCATTCCATTGCATTAGTAATACCACTCCACTCCCCACACACGCAACTATTCTTCATTTGCATGCATACACGTAGGATGACTTACTGATCCTTATACCCACAGAGGTTCTAAAAAAAAACGGGAGGTGGGTGGCCATAACATATGGTCACCTTCCCTCCCCACCACCCATTCGGTGCGTTTCCCCACTGATTTTAGTTAATTTTTACATCTTTATGAGTAGATCCTGCACCAAATATTCCTAATTGGGTTATTCTGTGTTTTGTTTATTATTTTCAGGGGATCCTTACCACCTTCACGCGTGCAGAGTACCGGGCTCTCCTCCTCTGGCCGGCCGGAGGAAGAGAAGAAGGAGCCAACATTTCCCGCTCCCACAGAACGCGATCACATCCTCACCATCCTGCGGAGCACAGGGACCGAGAGGTAATGCTCCTGGCGATCACACTTTATTTCTAACCCCCTTTAAATCGCCACAGTGCTAAGACGAACGGAGAGGAACCCCCATCCGAAGCTCGCACCCGCGGCGGGGGACGCTCCGGACGCCTACAACCGTATGCTCTGATACCAACTGTAACGACCCGCCACCCTATAATCGGGGATCCGATTACTAAATGGGTACCGAATCATTAATTTGGAACCAAACCAGGATCTAATCAAGTCTGGGAGATAAATAATAAACTAAGCTAAACATTCACATCACATTGAACTGAAATAAAAGTGCAGGAATTAAAAATTATTACAATGCGACTCGATACAGCAAATAATTACATACTCCAATAGAAAGGAAATAATTAAACGTACAGGCCAGAAATAAAATAACAACTACGTCGGGGCATACCCCGGAACAACTGCAAACGGTGCTCAACTCACGGCCGCACTCTCCTCGCTAGGTCTGCTGAGAGTCCTCACCTGAAAACCGCAGGAGGGGTGAGTCTCAAAGACAAGACTCAGTAGGGATCCTCCGATCCCCACTGCCCACGCACACACCCACAAGTGCAAGGTACAGCTAACGGAAAGGTGATAAGCACAAGAGGCACAATTCCTAATTCTTAACGTGAAATCACATGCAATCGTAATATAATAAACATGCATATATTAAACCAGCCGACTGGGAAACCCACAACTGTCGTCTCGATAGAACTCGCTAACCACACAACAACGGTGGAAAAACCGTGACCCGCTGAGACCAAACAGTAACCCCTCGGATAGCACACTAGCTACTCCGGCCCAACCGGCTCAGGTGGCTACTCCTTCCCTCAGCATGAGTGACTCTCCGAATGTACCACTCCGACACCGGTACTAGCTGACCCCGGGGTTCACCAGGTGACCCTCTCTCTCTAGGCGTCACCCCGCCCACGCCCCCACCGGCGCTGTGCTCACGCCCCCACCAGCACAGGGTGATAAAGCGCTACAATGTCACTCCAGGTCCACAATAACACAAAACCCAACAGGTACGATCCGGTCACGTGAAAAGTCCGCGATCGTATAACATACATGTAGCATCGTCCGGTCATGAAGAATCTATCTCTACCGGGTACACTAAAACATACACTAACCATTCGTCTAATAGTATGAACACATTTTACTGGCATGAATTAGTGAGGTTCTGTCTTGAATCGCGTCTCCCAAGGTCGACGCCATTCAAGCTCCATGTACAGGTTCATGTAAAACAGTCTTCAGAATCAGGCCCTAAAAGGCGTCGACACCAGTGGTCGCCTTTTAAAAGGCGTCGACATCCTCAGACGCCATTCAGCACAGAAATCCAGAAATTTCAAAGAAACCACCCAGGGGATTTCTGCCTTAAAAGGCGTCATGGCCTCCCGACGGCATTCAAAAACGCGTCGTTGTCCCATGACGTCTTTTAACCCCAGAATCCCGAACTGGCAACTCCTCAGTAAGGCGATTCCTGTCTTAAAAGGCGTCGTGATGGTCCGACGCCCTTCAAATAGGCGTCGTCCATGCACGACGTCTTTTAACCCCAGGAAACAGAATTGCCATGAGCCCGAGGGCTCCCTTTTCAACTCAAATAACCCCAAAATCACCCAAAAACGGAGGAGAAAGAGGGGCAACACAATTCATAGGAAATCACATTCCTAGCAAGACCCCCATATCATCAAAAGAACACCTAAACATGCTCGTTCTACCCCCCGAAACCAAAGATCCAAACAAGCTTAAACGGGGGTAAACATGGCTTAAAACACGATGCTTAGGGGAACCGTCACCCTACCGGATACTTGAACGCCTCCTAGCTTCAAGCCGTCCACCCGACTCGCCCCACGCCGCCGCCGGTACCGCCGTGGTCGTCCTTGCTCCACCGTGACGTCGACCGCCGTCCGGAGAGTAGAACGCCGCAGTGGAAGTGGAGGTGGTAGTGGTAGGAGCTAGGTAGAGGATGGAGTGGAGGGAGAGATGAAATGGCGGGAGGGAAAAGAGGGAGGAGGAGAGATCGCCGCCGAGATCGTCGGAAGGGAAAGAGAGGAAGAGAGGGGAAAATGAGGGAAGGAAGGAGGGCTCGCGGGGTTAACCAGAGACTGGCTAAAACGCATCGACATCTACGGACGCCATTCAGCTGATGTGATGGCTGCTCTGACAAGACTCTGAAACGCGTCGATCAAGGCAGACGCCGTTCAGACGACATGTCAGGGCCGTACTCTGACAAACCCAGAGTCGCAGTCTGATAGGCGTCGACACACGTGGACGCCGTTCAGGCGACAAGACAGGGTTGTACCCTCGCGGCCCGAAACCAGCCCACGTGGCACCCACGTGGCAGAACTTGAAATGCGTCTGCAAAGGTAGACGCCGTTCAAAACGCGTCTTGATGTCCTGACGCGAATCAACTCAGGACTCCGCCCTTACTAATGTCAGAACTACAAGGTCCGATCCCGAAAACCGAATCCGAAGGTCACGATCCTTACAGAGCAGAGGAGGGGGGAAGGGAGACGTGGGAAACTAGAGAGGAAGGTGTGTGGAGGGAAAGAGAGAGAGAGAGTGGGATGTGTGTGAGATAGAGATCGTGTGGGAGAGGCTGAGAGGAGGAAGAGAAACCGGAGAGAGAGGAGGAGAAACTTAGGAAGGAAAGTGCTTTGAGGCCCAAGCGGTGCTGGGAAACGGAGAGGGAGAAGGAATAGGAGGGTCTCGGGTACGTGAGGGTTCTTTTAAAGAAAAGGTAAGGAAAGTTTTTTTTAAAAAAAAAAAGAAAGTGAGAGAAAGGAAGGCGACTGGCCCTTCTTGGGTTCTTCTTGGCCATGGAATTAGGGCAACACTAGGGCATCAAATGACGTTTTTACCCCTGCTTTAATCTTTTGGACAAAATGAAGTCGAATTTATTGAGATTTGAACACTAGACCTCTCCTAAATTTCCGAAAACTCCACCAACTGCACTGCATCATCGACATGTCCTGTTCACATAGAATAAATATAAATTAGCATATTATCATTAAAAAAATCATTATATTTATTTATTTCATCTCGATTTTGTCGAAAAACCGCAAATGCACTATACTCCATTAATCACATGAAATGACGATGTTTTTAAGTCAGAATTTGACGAAATTGGTACCGTTGGACTTGGTACGCAATTATCTATCATTTCATGCTATTTTACAGATAAAAACGTGAGTATGATGCGTATGATTGCCCTTAAATGATCAATTTAACACTTTATCATTTATCAATAATGTTTTGAATATTATTGATAATATTGAAATAAATGTTATTTCGAAAATATTTGTATTATAATTTTATATTTATAAAAAGGTAATACCAACAATAATTATGTGATAATTATTATGATACATGTGATGTGTTTCATTAATCATGGGATGATCATGGACTTAGTTTTATCATATGATGATTGATGTGAATGAATGTGATGCATGTTTCATTTGGTATTTTAAATAGGACCTGCGTGTTCTCTTCTATCTTAATCCAAGTGTACATTCTATCTTCCTCGAAGTTTGTACTCCCCATGATAAGATCAAGATTTCTTATTATTTAACTATACATTTATGGACCTGCGAGTCCTAAAGTCATGTTTAGATATTATGGATTAAGTTTTGAGGACGGGATCTTCTGAAGACACCTCTGGAGGAAGGATTCGCATCAAATGGAACTAGTGTTGTTGAATTCACACTAGGATTTTATTATGGATCATCGTTTGGCTCCGATGATTCCATAGTAGCTCAAGTGGTCCATGATTATCCCTATTTTATTTTTCTGCATGTATGTGATATATGTGGAATATGTTGTTAAGTAAATATTTCTATAGTATAATGATACTTCACATCGAAATATTATTAATAGCACGACTTTTATAAATCAACTTAAAACCCCTCTTTCAAATTTTAAGTTATAAACGTAAGATATTCAGAATAATCCACGTAACCCACCATCATTATAGATCTAAAGATAATTCTTATTTCAAATGGATTTACTGTGCTACCACAAGGTCTATTTGATTTAGAAATTAATCTAGGTCTGCGACATGTGATGTCATTAAGATAGATGGACAAATAGTGTAGTTTTGTTGTACTACCACAAGGATTACACTACAAATTCATGTTATCTCAGTAATGATGGATAAACTTAACTGAATCGTTTGATTTGTTGTGCTACCACAAGATCATTCTGATTCAGGGGTTAAATTTGATCGGATATTGCAAATGTTGCAATTGTCAAGAGTTGACTGCCTAAGGGACTTGATGTGATTTGTTGTGCTACTACAAAATCACATGCATGATACCCGAAGGATTCTGATCCTCACTAGGAGATCATCAGAATCTCCCGTTCTGTATATTAGAGGGTCATACAGATCGTCGAAAAATAGTGGGAGTAAAAATCTAAATTAAAAGTTCTAAATCTGATTTTAGAACTATCTGCTTATTTCGTTATATTTCCTTATAGGTCGCTATGTCGTCACCTAACTCTCTTCGTTGCATACTTGATGCAAACAAACTCACGGGACCAAATTACATTGACTGGTTACGCAACCTGAAGATTGTCCTCAGGTGTGAACAACTAGCCTATATCCTGGATCAACCTGATTCAGAACAACCTGGTGAAAATGCTAACGAAGATGAATTAATGATGTTTGAAAACTAGAAGGAGGACTCTATTAAAGTCCAATGTTATATGCTTGGTTCAATGAACAATGAACTACAACGACAGCATGATAACATAGAAGCCAAGTCCATTCTAATTCACTTACAAGAGTTGTTTGGTAAATAATCGAGAACAGAAAGATATAAGATATCTAAGAAACTGTTCAAGACCAGAATCAGCGAGGGCACATCTGTGCAAACTCATGTGCTCAAGATGATAGAATGGATTGAGAGGCTTGCAGTGCTTGGTTTTGTTATGAAGAATGACCTAAGCATCGACTTAATCCTACAGTCCCTACCAGATTCATTTTCACAATTCATCATCAACTTCAATATGAGCAAGATTGAGGTTACACTGGCTGAGCTGCTCAACATGTTGAAGACAGCGGAAGGCACTATCCAGAAAGATAAGCCACATGTAATGCTTGTTGGTAAGACCAATAAGAAAAGAAAAACTGGATAGACCTTTAAGAAAGGTAAGCCAAAGAAGCCAGTGAAAAGCAAACTAGTGGTTCAAAAGGACAAAGCTAAAGTCAATGATAAAGGTCAGTGTTTCCACTGCCATAAAGAAGGCCACTGGAAGAGAAACTGTAAGATTTATCTAGCAGAAAAAGCAAAAGAGAAGTTTGGTGAAGCTTCAGGTATATTCATGATTGATCTTAACTTGTCTTATAGAGAATCAACATCTTGGGTATTAGATACTGGATGTGTTTCTCATATCTGCAATAACTTGCAAGTGCCAACAAGTAAAAGAAGATTGAATCGCGGAGACGTGGATCTGAGACTTGGGAATGGAGCAAAAGTTGCTGCGTTAGCTGTGCAGACAACAAGACTTCAGATGCCGTCAGGAGACTCATTGGAACTAATAGATTGTTATTATGTTCCAACCATTATTAGGAATATCATATATATTTCATGTTTAGATAAACAATGATATTCTATGAAACTTAAGAATAAAGGTTGTTCTATTTATCAAGGAGACAAATTGTTTGCTTCTAGATATTTATTGAATGGTTTATATTTACTTGATATTTCATATGATGTTTGTCTAGTAAATAAGTCTCTTGAACAAATAGGTAAAGATGTGAATAAATCATACCTATGGCATTGTAGGCTCGGTCATATAAATGAGAGTAGGATCATTAAGTTGCGAAAGAATGGATATCTTGATCTATTTGATTATGAATTATTTGCAACTTGTAAAGCTTGTCTCATGGGAAAAATGACCAAAGCTCATTTTTTAGGACATGGAGAAAGAGCTAAGGAATTATTGGAACTAATATATAGTGATGTATGTGGTCCAATGTCCACTCATACTATGGGTGGTCACTCATACTTCGTTTCATTTACAAATGATTTATCAAGATATGGCTGCATATATTTAATGAAATATAAGTTAAAAGTCTTTGAGAAATTTAAAGACTTTAAAAATGAAGTTAAGAACCAAACTGGAAATAGTATCAAACTCTTCGATCAGATCGAGGGGGTGAATACTTAAGTATAGAATTCATACAATATCTTAAGAATAATGGTATTCTGTCTCAGTGGACTCCTCCCTATACACCACAATTAAATGGTGTATCGGAAAGGAGAAATCGTACTCTATTAGATATGGTACGATCAATGATGAGTTATGCTAAACATCCAATTTCTTTATGGGGATATACACTATTGACTGTTGCATATCTGTTGAACAAAGTTCCTAGTAAGTCAATATCTTCCACTCCATATAAGATATGAAAAGGGAAGAAACCAGACTTTAAACATGTTAGAGTCTGGGGTTGTCCTGCACATGTCAAAAGACATGATCCAGATAAACTGGATTCCAGGACAGAAAAGTGTAGGTTTGTAGGATATCCAAAAGAGACTTTTAGATATTATTTCTATCAGCCTAGCAATCAAAGGGTGTTTGTCGCAAAAAGAGCTGTCTTCTTAGAGAAAGAATATCTTTCAAAATAAGATAGTGGGAGTAAGATAGAACTGAAAGAAATTCCAGACTCACAAATCAATACTGGCTCATCTAATGAGCCATTGACTCAAGAACTTGTTCAAGACAATACACAAAAGGTTCGTAGATCTGGTAGAGTGCCTAAGCAGCCTTAAAGATATGTTGGACATATTGATAACGACAAACCAATAGTGCACATAAATGAGGATGATGATCCTCAAACCTACCAAGAAGCCATGAATAGTCAAGAATCAGAGAAATGGCAAGAGGCAATGGATTTATAAATTCAGTCCATGAATGCCAACCAAGTTTGGAACTTGGTTAATCTGCCAGAAGGTATAGTACCTATTGGCAGTAAATGGATCTTTAAAAGAAAGATCGGGGCAGATGGACAGATTGACACATACAAGGCTGGTCGCAAAAGAGTATCGTCAAAGACAAGGCATTGACTATGACGAAACTTTTTCTCCAATTGCCATGATTCAGTCAATCAGAATACTTCTTGCTGTTGCTGCATTATATGATTATAAAATATGACAAATGGATGTGAAAACAACATTCCTTAACTGGAACCTTCAAGAAGAAGTGTGTATGATACAACCTGAAGGATTCACTTCTAAAGAACATTCAAGTAAGATATGCAGGCTGCATAAATCCATTTATGGATTAAAGCAGGCATCCCGAACTTGAAACTTAAGATTTGATTGTCTCATCATTAAGAATGAAGATGATCCTTGTGTATACAAAAAGACCGGTGGGAGCGCAATTACCTTTTTGGTACTTTATGTTAATGACATTCTACTCATTGGGAATGATGTAGGAATGTTGTTATCAGTACAGATTTAGTTATCCAAAAATTTCTCCATGAAGGATTTGGGAGAAACATCCTATATTCTGGGAATAAGGATCTATAGAGATAGATCCAAAAGGATGCTCGGATATCCCAATCCATATATAGATACCATAGTCAAAAGGTTTGACATGGAAAATTCCAAGAGAGGTCTCGTTCCGATGAGACATGGAATTTATCTCTCGAAAGGAATGTCTCCCAAGACACCTAAAGAGAAAGCATACATGGATAAAGTTCCTTATGCTTCGGTAATAGGATCTATCATATATGCAATGCTATGTACTAGGCCTGATGTGGCACACCCACTAAGTGTCACTAGTAGATATCAGGTTGATCCAGATGAGGAACACTGGAAGGCGGTGAAATGTATCCTTAGATACTTAAGAAGGATTAAGGATCTATTTCTCGTCTATGGAGGAAACGACTTGGAACTTCGTGGGTTTACTGACTCGAGCTTCCAATCGGATATGGATGATAGCAAATCCATGTCTGGATTTGTGTTCATGTTAAATGGAGGTGCAGTAAGTTGGAAAAGTTCCAAACAAGAAATAACTGTAGATTCGACGACCGAAGCAGAATACATTGTTGCAGCTGAAGCGGCTAAGGAGGCAGTTTGGATGAAGAAGTTCATCTATGCACTTAAAGTAGTTCCAAGCATTTCAGATCATATTCCATTATTGCGTGACAACAATAGGGCAATAGCTCAAGCAAAGGAGCCAAGATCGCATCAGAAGTCAAAGCACATTTTGAGACAATTTCATTTGATTCGTGAGATTATCGCCCGAGGAGATATAATAGTTGAGAGAGTCTCATCTGAAGATAATGTAGTAGATCCCTTGACTAAGCATTGTCTTAAAACAATTTAGCACGTCACCTTAAGTCTATGTGACTTAGCCACATGGGTGATTGGCTATAGTCCAAGTGGGAGAATGATAGAATTGGGTGGCCTCAAATCCAATCATTGTACATTCTAATTCAAATTATTAATAAAGGCAATTATTTCTTTATTTATAGTTCTCGCAAATTAACTATCGTAATGAAGGTCCGTAGACAAATGTATGGGATATTGAATCATGATGAGATCATGATAGTGAGATCAATATTCTTAATCACTTGTTTTAAACAGTTCTCGATCATAGGATATTTGAGATAGACATTAAATATCCGATAAGATCAACACAAGTTATTTCTACTCATGCGCTGAGGGTGAATGATCTCACATTCACTCGTTTGATGACACTAAGACAAACTTGTAGGTACTCATTAGAGAACGGGTTCACTGAACAGATCCGAATAAGAATTCCTGGATGGTAATTATAGACACGCTAATTTTGACATCATTTTTTAGTAAATTTCATATCATATAATAATGCCTCAAAATGGTCTGATATTTAATCATTAGTTAATTTTTATTATTTTTCTGGATTAATTATCTAAATGACATCGGTCAGATAGATATAATTCAAGTTTATTAAAGAAATTCATTTTAATTTAGATTTTTAATCAAATATGAAAGATTCTAAAAGACGTCGACATGTGACGACGCCATTTAGGGTTTTATTCTTATTTTGATTTTTAATCTGATTTTTAATTAATTTATTAATAAGTTAAAAGATGTCTTCTATACACGACGGCATTTAGGTTTCCTAAGCTGATTCTGTTTCTTTTTTCCGATGTTTATCCTTATCTTAATTAAACTAAAAGACGTCTCTCACGGGCGACGCATTTTAATTAATTACATATAATGATAAATTAGGCTGTATTTATCTGTTTATTGGTTGGATTAGCTTCAAACTCATTCATGTTAATCTTTAAGTAACAGCGAACGTGCGAACTTAAGCCTATAAATACCTAAGTCCTTGGCCATTAAAAAGTTAGTGATAATTCTTGAAAGGGGAGTGATAATTGGTGATTATTAGAGCAATAATCTTTGAGAGAGACGACATCCAAACGCTGAAGAATCGAGGCGCTGCTATTACTTCCAGGAGTCTTGAAGCTTTCTTCATCATTTTCTTCGTCCTTTCAAGATCCATTCAAGAACCAAGGCTTTACAGGGGCCATCCAACTTAGTTCTTAATTGATTTCTACATCTTTCTCATATTTCCAGCATATTAGCATCATAATTTCATCATATCACTCCATGCAACACACACTCACTAGCATATAATTTCCAATTCATGTTTTAAGGGGTTTCAAAGACCACAAACAAGTGAGTTCATTTGTTTAGTTACATGATTAGAATTATTACTAGAATAAATACTACATCTATTTGAGTTCTTATTGTTCCCTCTCCCTTTCTTTCTACTTTTTTGCAAGGTACAAAAGAAGATCAAGAAGAGAGAATCAACAACAAGAAAATCTGGATGATCTTCAATAAGCATTCAAAGTAAGAACAAAGTCAGAAGGGCTCTTTTCCTTCAACCGGCTGAAGGAGGAGAATCAAGAACTCCAACATCTCCCAATTCTGAAACAGGTAAGCGATCAATCTTTGTCTTTTGAAACTTTTTAGTCAAAAGTTTCTGGCGATCACATTCATTTAGTTTTTAATAGGTTCATTTGTCACATAAACAACAAAATTTTCATGATAATCACACATCACTAATTTGAGCACTCACACCTTTTTGGCGATGTGAGTGCTTTTTGGCGATCACGGTGGGACTTGGTATCGCTATCTTTTAATCTTTGTTCTTGCTTTTTGTCAATCGGGCACTCACGATGCACCACCTGTGTCTCTCGACACGCCCTCACCGATCGGTGAGCTTTTAGTTTAGTTGTTATTCCTACGTGCACTACGTGCACACCCTTGCGGCAAGATCTTGCCCTCCCCGTTTGATAGGTTGAAAGTTGTGATTGTGAAGCATGTGTGATTGATTGAATGTGTTAGTTGTTTACATGATAAAATTATCTTGTTAAAAATTGAAATAAAAAAAAAGATTCACATGAGCCGATTATTTACCACTTTTATTCTGTTTGTTTGAGGAGGAATCGATCCAGAAATTCCTCCTGAATTGTTGATTTTGCGACCTTAAAAGCGTCCAGGAGCAGCGACATGTTTCATACCGCGTCGCCTACCCCAGACGCCTTTCAGGCCAAATTCTCTGTTGTCTGCTGCCTGAGCTTTTGCGAGAAAAAATAAAGTGATGTTTTGAATAGCGTCGAGGCACAACGACGCGATTCAAGCAGTTTCTTATTTTTTTTCTTCAGTTCTCAGATTTCTGATATGCTTGCTACTGCACATTACATAATAAACATTAGAGGTCATTCCGGCCACAGGTCATACGCATTGGGGCTAACACCCCCCTTTTCTCATAGGAACACCTTTCTTGGCATCTTCACCTCTCTCTGATTGGGTCGGTCCCTCAATCAGACTAGAGTGGTTGGTGTTAAAGACCTCCGTAGGTCCCCAAAATCAAGGTATTCCTCCTTGTTCATCGGGCTGGTTGTACCAATCGAAGTCCTGGATAGATTCTTTATAATGTTGTGAGAGAAAGCCATAGAGTATAACGGTGGAAATTGAACTCAAACTAGGATCCTACCCCTTGAGTGAATTTGTGATTAATTGAATCCAAATAATCCAATAAGGAATCCTAAAATAACGTTAAACATCCACTTGTTTGCTTAATCTCTGTACAACCTATCTGCAAATTTGTGAAAAAAAAATCTAATACCATGTTACTTCGATCAGGTAGGGATTTGAGCATAGCTTCAGGAGCTATGGTCAACTATGCGGGAGATGCTAATGCCCCTCTTGTATCTAATTATCACTATGAAAATGGGGGAGATGCTAATGCCTCTCATGATCCTCATTCTTATCTATATGAACATGAGGGAAATCTTCATATCCTTCCTCCTTTTGTCCATAATCAACACAATTATGGTGCTGATCTTCCTCCGCACGTGCATATGGTTTCTAATCCTATCTTTGAGGGCACCATGAACCCGAATGAACCCTCATCATCCAATCCCTCCGATCTAGTCAATGCTCTGGGAGTCTAGCCTCTCATCTAGGTCCTCACCAGCTCGAGGCGATCCAGTCTATTTTGAAGGGGAAGACGCCCATGCAGTCTGCCGAGCCAAGTCCTGCGGCTCCCCCTGTCATTCCTCAACCACCTCCCCATCATGCTTCCTTCATTCACCAGGCCATGGAAGGCCTTCAGGTTTTAACTTCTCGGCCAGTTGGGCCACAACTGTCCTCCTCGAGGCAACCGGCTAGACCGCCTACGCCAACTTATCAAAATGCCCTCGGGTATGGCGGAAGCGCTGCCGGACCTCAACCCTATTGTCCCCTTTGCCCCACATACTCTAGGCAACAGGCCTATCATGTACCCCCACCTCCCCCTCCTCCAATTGATCCGACGACTCAAGCTCTGCTCGCAAAGATGGAGCGTATGGATGAGCAGTTCAATAATTTTCAGAAAATAATGGGAGTTAAAGCTGCACCTGAGATTAACATGCCAAGTCTGCCCGTGTTCCATTTGCCACCCTCCAAAATGCCTGTGTACCGAAAGTACAATGGTACTGATAACCCCTTCACCCACTTGAAGGAGTTCATGTACGAGTCATCTTTTTGGCAGAACGACAAGAGGTCGTTGGCATTTTTGTTCAGGAAATCCTTGGAGGGACCAGCCTTCGAATTGTTCTTTTCCTTAGAGCCATCCGAAGTAGAGGATTATGGTATCGTATCACGAAAATTCATTCAACGATACCAGGATAGAGTTGCACCCTCTCTGTCCATTACTGATTTGATAGCAGAAAAAATGAAGCCCGACGAGAAATTCGTCAGTCTTGCTTATATATGGAGGGGTATGGCAGAAAAAGTTAAAGATCATTTATCTGAGTCCGAGCAAGTAAAGATGTTGATTTCCAATGCTACACCTCAGTTTAAGCAAGTCCTCGCCCTGAACAACTTGACCAGCATGACAGAGCTCTATGAAAGGGCACGTTACTATCAAAATGCCTTCAAGGATGCAACATTCTCTAGTGTTTTTGATCCTCACCGACCTAGTAGGCCTCCACTTCGGAAGCCAGCCGTGCCAAATTCTCCTAGTACGGGTCCAACAACTGAGGGCACGCTCTCTCATGAGCAGATTAGCACCATGAACAATAATCAACCCCAGTTCGTGAGGAGCCAGCCACCGTCACAGTTCGTAGGCCAAAGACCATCGAACCAGCAGGGTTACAGACAACAACAGCCACAGTATCAGCAACCCCAACAGCCAAATCCACAATATCAATAGCTACAGTACCAGCGGCCACAATAGCCGAACCAACAGCCACAACAATAGCCACAACAGTAGCCACAGCAGCAGTTACAGTATCAGCCCCCACAACAACAACAGTACCAGCCACGCCCACCGCCGGCATACCATAATGTACCTCCTCCTGCTGATTATAACCAGCAGAGGAAGCCTCCAGGCCCGAAAAGGGCAGAATATCCAGTCCCTCCAGAATCCTTGTCAAATATCTTCAATGCTTTAATGGCAGCCAATGCCTTAGGTTTGCCAAGAGAAAAAACAGTTTGGCCCAAAAATGCCGACACTTCCAGGTATTGTTATTTCTATAGACAACCTGGACACACAATAGATGCTTGCTTCCAATTTCGAGATTATAGCCATGATCTCAACGAGCAGGGAGGCATTGATTGGGAAGAAATGAGGAAGTATATATCCACCTTGAAGGCGAGAAGGCCCCAGCAACAACAACAACAACAGCAACAACCAAGAGCACCGACATAGGCGGCCGCACCCCCGAACATGGGTATGGTGCGGAACACACTTTCGGAACACCAACACTAGAATCAAGTTGCCCCCATTTTAATAAATAGCCAGTCTGAGGCTAATCGAGGGCAACAGGGGAAGATAGATGACTCTTTCTCTATTTATTCAACGGGTCACACTACGAGCACCGCTGAGCAACCACCACGCCGCACCCTCCACGTACCTAAACCACAACCCGTTACCATCACACCAGTACCAACACCTGCATATCGTTTACCCATGCCCATTAACCCATCACCACCGCCCGCTTTCCTTAAACCTATTACCCCCCACGCCACCACACCTCCATCAAACAACCTACCCCAACCTAATTACGCACCCCTCATGCCATCCAAACCATTGCTCCACGTACCATTCCCCACATTATCTACCACCACCACCGCCTACCCAAATACCATACAACCATCCAAACCATTACTCCGCGTACCATTTCCCACATCACTTGCACCGCTTACTTACCCCTCCACTATCCAACCCTCTAAACCCCTCATTCGCACCATGCCATCATCAACTAACCCCACGCCATCACCCGTATACCAACCATCTACACCATCTACGCCATCTACCAACCCTGCGGTGCTCAAGTTATCACCTGGCCCTTCCACTAGTGAAGAACATGCACTCCGGAGTGGGAGGATCTTCAATAAGGTCCATCACAGCTGCCAGAGGAAGCGCATAACGATGAGAGTGCACCAGGCACTCAATATGACCTCTTGAAGCAACTGGAAAGAACACCGGCACGAATCTCTGTGCTTGAGTTGATCAAGAAATCGAAGACCTATCAGGAAGCTCTGATGGAATACCTACAAAAAGTGATGGTCAACGAAAATGTGCCGCTGGAGAAGATCACCGCACTACTAGTTCCGCAAGGGGATCAGCCATCTATCTTATTTCGTGCCTCGGAACTAGCACCACTAGCAACCAGGAGCATGGTTCTGAGTATTACGATCAATATCTACAAAAAGGCCGTAGACACATTCCTGGTTGACACGGGGGCTTCAATTAATGTCCTGCCTCCGAAGACCCTTGCACTATGTGGTGTACCCAAGGAAAAATGACTGCCTAGCCCCATTTATGTTACAGCCTATGATAACTCCACCCTTTCCCCTCTGGGAATGGTATATTTAAAAGTAGAGTTAGGCCCTTTATGTCATGTCGAGGTCGAATTTCACATCTTGGAAATCGATCCTTGAAGGATATTTTGGGTCGTCCTTATATTAAAACCCTTGAGACGATTCCCTCTACGAATCACCAGTGCCTCAAATTTTCCCACAAAGGACGAGTCATTAAAGTTACAAGCATGCCAATCCTTGCTGTTGCTTACTCCTTGAATATCAAGCCAAACTCCTCCACCTGGCCGACAACCTTTTCTGTCGGTATTACAGGTCTACCATCCTGTGGCTAATCCTTTAAAGGCTGCCACTCTTACTCCTTACCCACTGGATGCCATAAAGCAGGGGAAGTGCATGAGTACCCCTAGTTGGAAAATAATGATGAAGGGTGGTTATCAGCATGGAAAGGACCTACGCACGCAATAACAAGGCAGAACCATGCCCCTCAAGGACAACCGAAGGACACCCGGAAATGGCTTGGGCTATAGGCCAAGAAAAGTGAGGCATGGCATTATTCAGCAGGAAGAAAATGAAGACGACCAAAAGGTCTGGGAAACAATGTCCACATCGTGTAAAGAAGGCCGGGACCCTTTAATATGGACCTTATACACACATTTCGTCAAAAGGCCCGTGATCAGTCATGATTACATGGTGGTTATCACTTCCTATTTTGATCTCCATGACATATATGGGAGAGACCTGGCCAGACATTGTTCAGAATTGTTGATGTACCAGTCTTTGGAGGCTCTGCGGCCAATGAAAAGGAGGAAGTTCCAAGATCCTGAGTGTGAATGGTACCGATGGTTTGACTTGAGGGATCTATACATTGCATTAAAAAAAATATTTCTTGATCCCTCAGAACCAAAGTGGCCGCCATAAATAGATGAGCTGATTGAAGGGCCTGGTGCCCTTTTTGACAAAAGAATTCTACTGTCTGAGGAAATAGATGAAGGGGAGCCAGATGACCCCTATAAAGTTGGTTATACCACGGATCTTCTTTGGAGGGGGACTCATCCCTCTTACATTTTCACACTCCATATCTTATTCCGCACTCTGCTTCTGACCCCGACTTGGTCGTAGGTCATCATTGAAGATATTCCACAGGCTCTGCCCATCATAATCACCCTGTCCCTACGGGACTTCATCCCTCAACCTCCTCTTGATCTAGAGAGGATCTATGATTTAATCTGGGACATGTTACTGTATGATCCCCCCAATCCTTTGGCCTTGGTGTCGCTTCCTTCATCTCATTCTCCTCCTATTCATCTCCATTCTTGTTTCATGATTAATTCATCTTTTCCCCAAATAAAAAACGCCAATTTAGTAACTTCCTTCTCCCAGATCCTCATTGAGGAAACTTCCTACTTGTCCGATTGTACCCCATTACGCGGGTCATTCGGTCAAGATTATCTTCTAGATCTACTCTACCCCTCTCCTCGGGAGGATTTTCCTGTATTTCCTCATGTATCCTATAATTTTCATCCTTCTTCGTCCTCATTAGGTCAGGATAGGGAGTCTAACGAAGTTAGGGAGTCTATTTTTAGTCAGGTTAATCAGGTTATGAAGTCTAGGAAATCTAAGGGTAGACAAATTCCAAAAAGATACCTCTAGGATCTAGCATTTAAGTGCCTTTCTTGCTTTATGATCCCTCAGCTATTAGAAAATCCTATTAAGATGTCAGAAGATTGTGTAGATGATGAGTCAGTTAATGATGGATATAGGGTGTATGAATTGATACACGAAAAAGACCCCGTTGTTGAAGATGAGGAAGATGACGAGGACGCAGCTGAGGCATATGCCAGTGGAGTAAAAAGATTCGATGAACCCTCAGTTGCCGTAGAAGAGTCCACCAAAGAGATCAATCTAGGGACTGAAGACGAACCTAAGGTTGTCCTTGTTAGCAAAAATCTTTCTGAAATGGATGAGAAGACAATGGTACAAGTTCTTAAGGATTATAAGGACACTTTCGCCTAGAGTTATGAGGATATGTCGGGGTTAGACTCATCACTAGTGGAACACAGGTTGACATTAAAGGATGGAGCTAGCCCAGTTAAATAGAAGTTAAGGTGATTTCACCCACAAATGGCATTGAAGATGAAGGAAGAGGTCGATAAGTTACATAAAGTCAAATTCATTAGAGTTGTCCTCTATCCACAATGGGTGGCCAATATAGTCCCGGTTATGAAGAAGGATGGGAAGGTCAGAATCTATATTGACTTCTGAGATTTGAATCGGGCGTGTCCTAAGGATGATTTTCCACTGCCTCACATTGATGTACTCATCGATAACACAGCTGGTTATGAAACTCTATCATTTATGGATGGATTCTCAGGATATAATCAAATCAAATTGGCAGAAGAAGATCAAGAAAAGACATCATTCACTGCACCTTGAGGGACATATTGTTATGTCGTCATGCGTTTCGAATTAAAGAACGCTGGAGCCACTTATCAAAGGGCTATGATGGCAATATTTCACGACATGATGCATATCGATCTAGAAGTGTATGTGGATGACTTGTTAGTGAAATCTAAAACTAAAGCTAAACATGCCAAAGTTTTGGCAAGAGTATTAGAAAGATCAAGAGAATATCAGTTGAAGATGAACCCTAAGAAATGTGTATTCGGGGCATCCTCAGGAAAATTACTTCGATTCATTGTCAGTAAACGAGGAATTGAGATCGATCCTAATAAGGCAAAGGCTATTAGAGATGCCACCTCCCAAGAACTTGAAAGAGTTAAGAGGATTGATCGGGAGGTTGCAGTTTATTCACCGATTTGTCTCCCTGCATTCACAAAGGTGTAAGCCATTCTACGAGCTTCCCAAGTCGGGAGTCAAATTCGATTGGGACGATAAGTGTCATGAGGCATTTGATGGATTGAAGAATTATTTGGCAAGTCCTCCTGTTTTGAAACCACCATCTCTGGACAAACCTTTGATTCTATACATTTCTATCCTAGATGATGCGGTGGGGGCTGTCCTGGTACAAGAGGATGAAGAAGGAAAGGAGAGGGCATCCTACTATCTCTCTAAACTTCTCAACCCCGCTGAACAGAGATACACAGCGATGGAGAAAACATGTGCAGCACTTGTATGGGTGGTTCAGAAATTGAAGCATTACTTTCTAGTTCATAAAGTTCATCTCATCACTAGGATGAATCCGATTAAGTTTCTCCTTAAGAAATCTATCCTTACTGATAGGTTAGCATGATAGCAAAGCTTTCTATCTCAATTTGATATCACTTACATTCAACAGAAAGCGATCAAAGGCTATGCCATAGCAGAACATCTCGCTCATCATCCCCTTCCTCGTTTTGATCCAGTCCGATTAGAGTTTCCGGATGAGGAACTGATGTCCATAGACCGAATCAAAGATGATATGTGGTCTCTGCATTTTGACGGAGCTCTGAATTCCTATGGAAAGGGTATCGGCATTGTTCTGTTATCACCTGAAGGTGTCACCATTCAACAAGCCTTTCAGCTTGACTTTCCAGTCACTGACAATATAGCTGAATACGAGGTACTCCTTGCTGACCTCGATGTTGCTCATCTCCATGGTGCCACCAAACTCAGAATTGTGGGTGATAGCCAATTGATTCTTTGCCAGGTGCTAACCAAATATCGAACTCTTGATCCCAAACTCAAGCCTTATCAAGAACTCACTTCTGTTTATGCTAAGCTTTTCACAAAATTGATCTTCATCCATGTTCCTCGGAATCAGAACATCTTAGCTGACGCCCTAGCTTCACTTGCATCATCCCTCAATTTCCCAATCAGCAGACAATCCGAATCAATCATTGTTCATAGGTGTCTTTCACCCGCCGTGAAAGACCTTTCATTTCTTAGAACTAAGGAGAAGCTGCTGAAGAAGGTCAAAGATGGAAATATTGTGGAAAAGAGAGAGATTATGTTAATGGAGTTGTTAGAAGAGATGGATGATGAACAGAAACCATGGTACTATGAAATTGCCAAATATTGTGAAGATCAATCATATCCTGAAGAAGCCACATCTGAGGAGAAGAGGGCTATCAGGAGAGTTGCTCAGAGATACACCCTAGTTAGGGGAGCACTATACAAAAGAGGTTTTGATGGAGTTCTTTTAAGATGTTTAGACGAGGATGAGCTTTGGAAGATCATGGAAGGAGCTCATACTGGAGTTGTAGTGGCCATGTTAATGGACAAATGCTACCAAAGAAAATCCTTAGACAAGGATTCTATAGGCCAACCATAGAAGAAGATTGTGTAAGATATGTCCGTAGGTGTGCCAAGTGTCAACTTCACGCCGATAAGATTCGTTATCCTGCATCTTCACTCTATCTTGTTTCCTCCCTATGGCCTTTCTCCATGTGGGCTGTAAGGACTGAGGTTTCGGGTTCGGTTTTCGGGTCGGTTTCGGGCCGGATCCCCTGGGTCGGACCTTGCGGGGTCTGGAGAATTTCCTCTGAATGGCGTCGGAGGATCACGACGCCTTTCAAACGGCGTCTTGATAGGTGGACGCCATTTAGGCGAATTGCTGTTGTGCCACGTGGGTGCCACGTGGGCGGGTTTCGGGCCGCGAGAGTACGGCCCCTGTCTTGTCGTCTGAACGGCGTCCATGATGGACGACGCGATTCAGACTGCCACCCTGCGATGTCAGTGTACGGTCCCTGTCATGTCAGCTGAATGGCGTCCATGGTGGTCGACGCGTTTCAGACAGCTGTCAGTACGGCCCGTCCTGTCATCTGATAGGCGTCCTTCTCGCTCGACGCGTTTTAGGTAGTTTCTGATGACCCCCGCGAGCCCTCCTTTCTTTCCCTCATTTCTCACCTCTCACTCTCTCTCCTCTCCCTCTCCGCCTCCTCCGATCCCACTCTCCGCCATTCCCTTTCTCTTCTTCCTCTTCCACCACTCCAACGCCTCCCTACCTCTCGCCTCTGCCACCACCACTTCCTTCGCGGTGTTCCATTCTCCGGACGGCGGCCGACGTCCCGGCGGAGTGGCGACGTTCTCGGGGGTACCGGCGGCGGTCTGCGGCGCGGCGGTTGGGCGACACGGAGCCAGGAGGAGTTCAAGTATCCGGTAAGGGGACGAACCTTGTATGTGTTGCTCGTGCTTTCCTAGGCGCGTTTTGATGTGTTTTGGGCTAAATTGAGCATGTTTAGGGAGTGTTCTTGTGGGTATGGCCGCGTTTGTGAATGGGGTTTCGTAGTATATTAGTGGTGGATCAACTGCTCTTCCTCCCCCTTTCCGTTTTGGGGCTTTTCGGGGCATTTAGGGTTAAGGGAGAAACCCTCGGTTCGAACCAGAGAACCAGGTTTCTGGCGCTAAACGGCATCGTGCCTGGTCGACGCCTTTTAAAAGGACGTCGGGGCAGTACGACGCGTTTTAGGGCAGAAACCTCCCCTGTTCGAGGTTTAACAGGCTAGGGCTTCTGGCGCTAAATGACGTCATGGGTGGTCGACGCCTTTCAGAAGGACGTCGAGCCACCATGACGCCATTTAGGCAGGAAATCACCCCGACTGAGGGTCCGTCAGCTCGGGATTCTGGGACTAAAAGACGTCATGGGCGGGCGACGCGATTCAAATGGCGTCGGGAGACCATGACGCCTTTTAAGGCAGAAATCCCCTGGGTACTGTTTTCCTGAAATTCTGGATTTATCAGCTGAATGGCGTCGTAGGATGTCGACGCATTTCAAAAGGCGACCACTTGGGTCGACGCCTTTTAGGCCAGATTTCCGTGGCCTCTGTTTTATGAACCAGTTTTAGGGAGACTGAATGGCGTCGGCCTTGGGCGACGCGATTCAGGGCAGAACAACACTAATTCATGCCAGTAAAACGTGTTCATACTGCTAGATAGTTAGTTAGTGCATGCCTTAGTGTACTCGGATTCTTCATGACCGGATGGCACTGCGTTGTGTGCCATGCGATCGCGGGCTTTTCACGTGACCGGATCGTACTGTGCCGGGTTTTGGTGGTTTTGTGTTACTGTGGACCTGGAGTGACATTGTAGCGCTTTATCACCCTGTGCTGGTGGGGGCGTGAGCACAGCGCCGGTGGGGGCGTGGGCGGGGTGACGCCTAGTGAGAGAGGGTCACCTGGTGAACCCCGGGGTCAGCTAGTACCGGTGTCGGAGTGGTACATTCGGAGAGTCACTCATGCTGAGGGAAGGAGTAACCACCTGAGCCAGTTGGGCCGGAGTAGCTAGCGTGCTATCCGAGGGGTTACTGTTTGGTCTCAGCGGGTCGGTGTTTCCTACTTGTGCTTGTGTGGACGGTGTTTCCCACTTACGGCTGTGTGGTTGGTGTTTCCCACTTTCGGAGGAATAGTTGACGTGTTTTGCCGAGACGGGAGTTGTAGGCTCCCTGATAGTATGATTTTAGAAATATGCATGTTACATTCCGAAGGCACATGGTTCATATCGAGATTTTAGGAGTAGTGTGTTACAGCTTTACTTGCCCTATTACCTGTATCTTTGTTACTGCACTTGTGGGTGTGTGTGTGGGAGGCAGGGGATCGGATGATCCCTACTGAGCCCAATTTTGGTGTGGCTCACTCCCTGCGTTTTCAGGTGTAGACCTTGTGGCGTGTGGCGGTGCGTGGCGTCCTCCTTGGTGTACGGACCAGCAGCTATCTCAGTTTCCGGGGTATGCCCCGATGTTGTTGTACTTTATTTCTGCCTGTACTTAATTAATTTGTTGGACATGTAATTATTGTTGGACTGTGTACGGACATTGTTACTTTACTTCCTGCGCACTGTACCCCTTGTAGTCCGTGTGAATGTTATATTTAATCTTGTTTAACGCTTACTCCTCCAGATGTGCGAATAAGATCCTGGTAAGAACCTACAGTTAATGGGCCGACATCCATTTAGTGACCGGGTCTCCGGTCATAGGATGGCGGGTCGTTACATGGGCTTTCAACGTCATTGGACCCCTTGGCAAGCCTGATTCCGACATTAAGCAGAAATCCTTCATTCTCACGGCAACGGAATATTTCACCAAGTGGGCGGAAGCTGAAGCATACACGGAAGTCAAAGCATCAACCATCTGCAAATTCATTATGAAGAACATCATCACAAGATTTGGAATTCCAAGCACCATCGTTATTGACAATGGACCGCAGTTCGTGTCACAAGAACTGAAGGACCTCTGCAACAGGTACAAAATTGCATTGGATCATTCATCCCCTTATTATCCGCATGGCAATGGCCAAGCAGAGGCAACTAACAAGACTTTGATAAAAATCATTAAAAAGACGTGCAAGTCTAATAAATTTACAGACTGGCCGGAAAATTGATTGAGGCGCTATGGGCATACCGAACTTCAATCCGCACGCCTACCGGGCCGACTCCTTAATCCTTAACATTTAGAATGGAGGCTGTAGATCCATACGAGATCCTTATACCGTCATTAAGAGTACAATTGAATAAGGAATTTTCTATTGATGAACACCGTTCAACACTCCTGGCTCAATTGGAACTCTTAGACGAAAAAAGATGGTCAGCTGCCAATCATGCAAGGGTTAATCAAAATAGATTAGCACGTTTTTATCAAAAAAAAGTCATTGAACATAAGTTCAAAGTCGGTGAAATGGTCGTCAAAAGAATCTTTGTACAACCTGGTGGCCCGCATTCTAAGCTCCAACCCAATTGGGAAGGACCTTATGTCATATCGCATGCTTTTCCTGGTAACGCCTATCGTCTAGTTAATGCAGAAGGGCAAGAGTTAACTCACCGCTGGAACAATCTGTATCTTAAGAAATACTACCTTTAGAGTCAATCAGCATGGTACTAAGACCAGTGGAATAAGAAAATTTAGAAACTCAAATTTCCTTATCAGTCTGGATAATTTAATTCAAACACGTTACTACACATACTGACACGTTTGATTCGTGAGTAACAAAAGATGTGAAGTCCGAAGAAATGCCAAAAGCTTGACCGAGGGTGTAAAAGTGCAAATCATTCGTTTTAAAAAAAAATTCTGTTTTTACACTCGGCCCACGATGTCGGAACGAGGCTTAGAATAGACTACCAAGAATACCCGCCATCTTAGTAGGAGGCCGTCATAAAAAGAAAAAGGGGAGATCTGTCCCATGAAAAGAAAAAGAAAAAGCAAAAGGCAAAAGCCAAATATCAAATCAAAAGGCCATTACACCACAAACGTTACATCAAGGCCATGAAATGAAATAAAAGGGAAAGCAAGGTCGATAAATACCCCGGAAAGAAAGTGACCGAACCCAAACAGATATTAGGGTAAGAAAGGGACATCTTTTTGGGTGTCCGGAATCTTCTCGTGAGTTTTCTAAACCAATTCTTCTCTTCTTTCTGAAGAGGCGTACTCCAAGCTCAAGGAATGGCCTAGATTGACTAAGAATCAAATCATCAAATGGGATCACGAATGTAAACACAAGTTCAAACACGATGGGTCTAAGTTAGATTATTGAAGAACAATTTGGGAATTAAGTTAATAAATGAATATGTTCTTTTGATCTGAGTACCATGCTAGTCTTTTAGTTTGCACAATATTTCAAATTTCAAAAATATATATTTCAAAAATCCAAAAAAATAGATACTTCAAAAATTAAAAAAAATAGATACTTCAAAATAAAAAAATATATATTTCAAAAATCTAAAAAAATACATATTTCAAAATCCAAAAAAAGTACATATCTCAAAATACCAAAAAAAATACATATTTCAAAATATAAAAAAAAAAGTACATATCTCAAAATCCAAAAAAATACATATCTCAGAATCCAAAAAAATACATATCTCAAAATCTAAAAAAACTACATAAAAAAAGGTACATATATCAAAATCCAAAACATATATATATATATATATATATGTTCCAAAACCCAAACAAAATGAATATTTAAAAAAAAATAAAAAATATTTCAATTAGCATCTGCTTGTAGCATTTGGTGTGCTTCATTCCTTTATTTTTAATAAGCATTGGCATGCTTGTATGTTGCATTTTACTCCGTTATTTCCTTTAGTTTAATTATTATTACCTTTGTTAATAAAGGCTCTGCCCCTTGACCCTTCTACTAATAATAGGATCAAGTAGCCGGTTACTTAATCGGGCAAGGGGCTAAGCTTAAATAGATACTTAACCTATTTGTTAAGTAATGTACAGGGTACAGGTATGAAAGCCAAGGAACTTACACAAATGAGACACAAAGCTAAAGACAAAAATTTCATATATATATATCAAAAGGTGCTTTGTACAAGATTCAAAAAGAAAAAAAGAAAGTACATGATGAAGCCCTCACGGCTGACTCTCCCCTGCCCCCTCATCAAATTGACTCTAGGCTTCATCCTCGGCATCTGGCACTGGAGCTCTAGACGGCGGCGGTGGTGGGCCCATGGCACTCGGTCCTGCCAGGCCAGACGATATGGCGATGGTGGCCGTGAAAGCGTTCGCCTGACCGCGATCTCGCTAATATCTCTCCTCCACCATCTGGTGCTCATACTCTGCCACGGAGAGGCAACCCTGAAGACTCTGCAGCCGAAGGCGGTCGCGATCCCTCTCCTCAGTCAAGATCTCCAAGCGAACCTGGAGTCGTGCGAGATCCCCGGTGGAGAGATGGCCTACCTGCTCCTCGAGCTCACGGACCCGAGCTGCGTCAATCTCAACCCTCTGAAGGGCCTCCTTAAGCTCAGTAACCTGTAAAAGAAGACACTGTCAGTTCAAGATAATCAAGCAAATCAAGTTCAACAATGGAAGAAGAAGAATGGAAACCTACTCGAGTAGCCCGATCCTCCTCCGCAAGAGAGGCCTAGTGGATGGCAGAAGCAAGCTGACTCTGTAGGTCAGCAAGAGCAGCCTCGTAAGCAGTCGTAGAAGATGATGAAGCACCAGCTGGAGATGAAGGGGGAGCCGCCTGGGTGTAGACGGCTCGCTGTACCAAAAGACTAACTGTCAGTGGTTAATCGTCAGAACAAATTAATTCATTAAAATGTTCATTCATGCATGCATACATACCAAGTCAAAGAGCTCCTTATGGACCTGTTCCAACTGGGCCTCCGCATCATGTAGGCGGGCCCGGAGGTCGATGATGACCGCGTCTCGTGTATCCTGCATACTGTCCATGCACACATTCATTCACAAACATAAATAAAGATAATAATAAAATGAAAGAAGCATAAACGCATACTTACATCGAGTGGACGGAGGAGCCGCAACTGGTCGGCGTAGTGGATCCGGTACTGCTGGAGGTAGGCATCGCTACTCTCCGCGTAGGACTCCACGCGTACGCCCCGGCGGTACCAGTCCTCGTACTGCTCCGGGAACTTGGCACGCCAGTCTGTGAGGGCCTGCTTGCCCCTCATGCTCCTCCCGACGCCCTCCGGAACCTCCTCATCTATCCATTCTTGATGGAGGCCCAAGGTCCTCATCACTAGGCGGAGGCGGAGCGGCTCGATCTCGTTCAGGCAGTGGAGCCACATTTGCCGACCGAACCGTCTCCGACCAGCCGTCACCCACGGTTGGCCCTCCTTGCCCATGCCCAAGTATGGGTGCCAAATCACCTGCATATAGGTTAGATGCATTCATATAAATAGATTGCATTTAATAAATGAAAGATTGCATTTAATAAACAACATTGAATAAATTAAAAGACTTACCAGAAGCTCCGGGTAGTCAACGAACTAACGGCGGAGGGCCGTCAGCTGATGGTGATGTGGGGTCGTGTCCACGATCGGCTGCCAACAGCGAGCCAAGAGGACAGCGTCCGGCCTCACGATCCTCGCTCGGCCGAGCGGGAAGTAGTAGTAGCTCCACACCTGCATACATAAACATGTAAGTTAGAAAAGCATCATTGCATTTCATATCATAAACAAATAATAAAATAACTTAATACTTGGAAGAACGGCGAGAAGCCGCTGACGGTAGTCTCCCTGTCCGGCGTGAGTGAGGAGAGATCAGCAAATAGGTGGGCCAGGAGGGCCGCACCCCATGCACACTCATGCAGACTCTCTAGGTCATCTAATAAATAAAGAAATCTACAGTGGATGTGATCGTCCTTCGTGCCAAAGAGCAACCGACCAAAGAAAAAGACGAGGAAGACTCTGAGCTGCCTATCTACCTCCTCTACCTGATTATGGTCACTACAGTAGACGGTAGAGGAAGACTTAGCTAACCTGCTCCTAAACTCCTCCCGAGTCTCGTTTGACCAATACTGGGGCTCTACTAATCCTAGAGCGGCCTCTACCTCCACCCTAGGGACTATCCTAGACTCCCTATCTAGGGTAGATACCTCTATCCCTAGTAAAGCCTCAGCCATCCCACGGTAATCGGGGTAAGTCACCCCGCTCACCGGTCGGCCCTCTACTCTAAGGCCAGTGATCCTGACCATGTCCTCTAAACTGAGGACCATATGTCCCCAGGGCATTAGGAAAGTCCTACTTTCTGCATGCCACCTCTCCCGCAGCGCCTGCAGGAGAACCAAGTCGAGCCAAAATGGCTCGATCTCTAGAATCTCCGCGAACCCTATCTGGCGCAAGCGCACCTTTTGGAAGTCCAATAGTCCCTGGTATGCCCCTACTACCAAGTCCCATGAAATTATGGCCCTCATTGTTCCCTGCAAATAAAAACAAGAAATTCATCAGTTAATAAATATAGAAAATAAATAAAAACTAAAAGGCGTCGAGCAAGATGGACGCCCTTTGAAAGACGTCCACAAGCTTTGACGCCGTTTAAACCAATTTTCTAATCTATTAAAAAAATGAGAATTTGCTTTGAATGGTGTCGGACCTAGTCGATGCCCTTTGAAAGGCGTCATCTGGTCTGGACGCCATTCAAACCCGATGTCTGGCTTCTTCAAAAAGCCCCTTTCTTCCCCTTTCTACACCCCATTCATCCCCTAATGCATCTATTAGAAGAATCACCAAGTGCAAGGCCTCTTTTTCTTCTTCTCCTCCTTCAATAGCCGTCGGTGGAGGAATTTCTTCGTGAAGAAACGCCGCCGCCGCCTCGAGTACCCTTGCCTCCTCAGGTGGAACCGCCTTGGGCTTGTCCCTCCTTATCACGTGAGCGACGCGGCGGCGCTTGCCACTTCCCCGTGAACCTTCGCCTTGCTCCATGAGTGTAGAAGAGGGAGTTTTGAGGGGAAGGGAGGTGGAGCTCGGAGACAACTTGGAGAAGAGAGAAAGAGATGGGGGTAGCCGGAAGCAAGAGAGGTGGCCGGCGATGAGGAAGGTTGCCGAAAACGGAGGAAGGTCGCCGGAAGAGGAGAAAGGAGTCGCCGGAGCTCGGGAAGAGAGAGAAGAGAGTTTGAGAGAATGAGGAAGAAAGGATCCTTCACGGGTTCTGTTCAAAGAAGTTAAAACGCGTCGGGGTACAGCGACGCCATTCATGGCACATAAACTGAGGCGGCAAGGCAGGGGTTTGAAATTGAGTAAACGGCGTCTTTACATTACGACACGTTCCAGGTTAAACCGCCAATTCTGGTCAGAGTCGTACAAGGCATGATGATTAAACGCGTCTTGTCTAACTGACGCGTTTCAGTGGATTAATCACATAATTAATAGCAGAATTTTGGGAAAAGTAAGAGAGAGATTTGAAAGGCGTCTGCCTGTATGGACGCGGTTTAGGCATAAATGCGATTTTCAAGATTAATCTCTGATTTTGGAAAAGGATTTTTGGTCTAAAGACGTCTATACATATGGACGCGTTTTAGGCATAATTCAGGATTTTAAGGATTTATCTTTGATTTTTGAAAAATGAATTATGTTTGAAAGGCGTCTTTATGAGTGGACGCGTTTTACATTAAGTAATCTTTCAAGGAAAAATCAAGTTTTTTTTGGACAAGTCACAGAAGATTAAGGATGAATTTCAAGGCATAAAGGAACAATTTTTTATTGGAAAGAAATTCTTAATTACATAAAAAAGAAAAATAAAAAGAGAGCTTTCAAGAAAGAATTTTCCAAAGTCCCATTATATATGGATATGATAATCCTCTATTTGTTTCTTGAGAGGATTTTACACGATGATTGAAGCTAATATTCCATAATGTAACTATAAGTTCAGTGGCTTCAAAGTCTTCATCGGATTCCAAGGCACGCTTCTTGATTAGAGATGTATGCGAAAACTCAAGAAGTTCATAGCGAGGCAGGCTGAGTTGAGTATGACATCGATGAGAATTGTATAGAACTAAGTCAGTAGTCCCGATCAGTTTAAGCTCTGCACCCGCTGCACGGCGTACTCGGATTGGTTTTCCTACAAGAGCAAGTGGTGAAGAGTCGAACCCATATGATGGCATGGTCTTCAGATAATCTCTCCAGTCAGCTCGAGTCTTGAGTTTGGGTACTCTATTGATCATCCTTTCATTGAATTTCACAATGTTGGAAATATGGAAGATTGGGGTATTCTGATAACTTTGAGATGGTCTTGCAGAATTTCTAGTGTGGTATTCAAATTTGAAGTGCAACTCAACCCAAAGAGCGAAGAGAAGCATACAACCATAAGGAGGTTGACCTACAGATGCTGCAGAAAGCCCACTGTAGAGATAGGCTAGAATCGCTGTGCCGATTTGTCTTCCCTCAAAGATCTCACAGATTGCGTTGACTTGATCATCCTTTAGTATGTTGTCTTGAGCAGGAAAGAATAGAGCTCCAGCTAGGCATTCTCAATGTCCTCCTCTCTAAGATCTTTAATCTCGTATAAAGTCCACTCTGCTAGGTTCGCAAGGTTAATTCCTTTCTTAGTAAGACATCCTTTAACTTCTTTTGGATCCTTCATGATCTTCATCAACAATTGTTGACCTGTGATCTTTTCCCTCATCAGAGCCATCTTATTCAGGATCACTTCATTGTTGTTCAACTTGATCTTAGGAAGGTCCAATAGAAGTTCGGCCTCTTCTAGAAGAATAGTGCATTCAAATTCAGGAAAGAGGAAAGTATAGGTTTGAGGATGCCATGACTCAATCAAAGCACCCATAGCTGCCCAATCCATGTTTGAACTCTTGTAATGCTTTACATAGACTACTAGACTTTGGATGTTCCACTTGGAAACAAAGGATTGCATGGAAATAGTGATACTTTTAGCAAGCTTACGAATCCAAGGAAGGGAAGTAAATTTTCTTGGGCCAGGAAACAAAGGATATGCCTAGAAGAATAAAAGAGAGAGTTGCTATGAAGGACTTGAAGAACAAGAAGAAAGAGGGAATTGAAGAAAGAGGAATTGAAAAGGATTTAGCTTACTTAGAAGTTAGGATCTCTTCCACTTAGATCATCTTTCACGTCGGTGAGCTTCTCAAGCATCTTCTTCATCCTCTTGCTTGAAGAATCCATCTTGTTCTTGAGCTTTTCCTTCTTGAAACCTTGAAAACCTTGAAAATCCTTAAACTTTGGAGAAAATCTCTTGCTTTGATCTCTAGATTGTGTTAGGGTTGCCTTGATACAAGTTAATGAAGTTTATATAGAGAGAATTGCGATTCTAGGAAGTCCTTTCCGAATTGGAAAAGGGATGAGCATGGAAAGAGTTGGAATCCGGATTGAATACAGCCAGAATCTGTTTTTGCGATTGAAAGGCGTCGTTGAACAACGACGTGTTTTGGTTCATATTAATGGCGTCGGCGCGACATGACGCGGTTAATGTTTTTTTGTTATTTGCCAGAAAAGCTTTGTTTATCTAGATTTTAATGCATTTGATTGAAGTTATTGATGATTTTTTAGTGCAAAAAATTCAGGAAAATCCAAATGAAGCTGAGAATGTCAAAGAAAATCTAACTGTGGGAGTTTATGAGTCCCGATCGTGGCTAAAAAGACGGTTATCTCTATCCCTTGTATTCTTTTATGTAATTGATTTACATAATCATTTACTATATGTTAAATATTTATTAGATTATATCAAGGACCTTGTGATTTTGATGAAACTGGAATTTGAGTTCCCCTCTAACAAAAACAGTGATAATTCTAGAGAATTCTTAATCCCATGGATAGGCCGTTGGATTATTAATTAGTGAGGACGATGGTTCCACTTTTGTGAAACGGTGCGTGGATAAACGAGCTTCGGCTTAGCATTAGATTACAAAATTGGTATTTTGACTCATTAATGACAATTTAACAATATTATCCTTGATTAATTTATATTTTATTTTATTTTTATTTTATTTTTTTAGCCCAGCATGCATCATGTAGGACTTTGATATAATTGTGATAAAAATTAATTATTTATTAAGTTTCTGACTATTGATCAAATAAATTCCAACATGATATGAAATATTCCATTCTTAATTGAGTATCTTGATTATCTTTGAGGTTCGCTTGAAGATATCTTTGGAATTCTATCCTTTCTTGGATTCTTTGTCCAATATTTCTTGTTTTCTTTTAAAGATCCATCATGGTTGCAGCACGTCTACATTGGCTGGCAAATGCTCCCCATGATGAAACCTGTAGGGTTTGTGACCTAGGGTACTTCCGATCTGCGGAAGTTGATCGACCTTGTTTTATTTCCTTGTCTATCTCATCCAGACAGGATTAATCCCATTGATATTATAGAGTTATATTCATTGATGATTTTGAGAAAAATTCCAATCATGTGATGTTGAGAGCGTGTCTCATCACACCTTGGCATCACCTTTTCAGTACATTCCATTCCATTTCACTCCCTTGCAAAGACGATGCCAAAGTGAGGCAGCTGTAGACACGCTAATTTTGACATCATTTTTTCGTAAATTTCATATCATATAATAATGCCTCAAAATGGTCTGATATTTAATCATTAGTTAATTTTTATTATTTTTCTGGATTAGTTATCTAAATGACATGGGTCAGACAGACATAATTCAAGTTTATTAAAGAAATTTATTTTAACTCAGATTTTTAATCAAATATGAAAGATTCTAAAAGACGTCGACATGTGACGACGCCATTTAGGGTTTTATTCTTATTTTGATTTTTAATCTGATTTTTAATTAATTTATTAATAAGCTAAAAGACGTCTTCTATACACGACGCCATTTAGGTTTCCTAAGCTGATTCTGTTTCTTCTTCCCGATGTTTATCCTTATCTTAATTAAACTAAAAGATGTCTCCCACGGGCGACGCGTTTTAGTTGATTACAGATAATGATGAATTATGCTATATTTATCTGTTTATTGGTTGGATTGGCTTCAAACTCCTTCATGTTAATCTTTAAGTAACCGCGAACACGCGAACTTAAGCCTATCCTTGGCCATTAAAAGGTTAGTGATAATTCTTAAAAGGTGAGTGATAATTGGTGATTATTAGAGCAATAATCTTTGAGAGAGACGACGTCCAAACGCTGAAAGATCAAGGCGCTGCTACTACTTCTAGGAGTCTTGAAGCTTTCTTCATCATTTTCTTTGTCTTTTCAAGATCCATTTAAGAACCAAGGCTTTCAAGAGGCCATCCAACTTAGTTCTTAATTGATTTCTACATCTTTCTTATATTTCCAGCATATTAGCATCATAATTTCATCATATCACTCCATGCAACACACACTTACTAGCATATAATTTCCAATCTATGTTTTAAGGGGTTTCAAAGACCACAAACAAGTGAGTTCATTTGTTTAGTTGTATGATTAGAATTATTACTAGAATAAATACTACATCTATTTGAGTTCTTATTGTTCCCTCTTTTTTTTTTCTACTTTTTTGCAAGGTGCTAAAGAAGATCAAGAGGAAAGAATCAACAACAAGGAAATTTGGATGATCTTCAAAGTCCGATAAGCATTCAAAGTAAGAATAAAGTCAGAAGGGCTTTTTTTCTTCAACTGGCTGAAGGAGGAGAATTAAGAACTCCAACATCTCCGGATTCTGAAACAGGTAAGCGATCAATCTTTGTCTTTTGAAACTTTTTAGTCAAAAGTTTCTGGCGATCACATTCACTTAGTTTTTAATAGGTTCATTTGTCGTATAAACAACAAAATTTTCATGATAATCACACATCACTAATTTGAGCACTCATAGTAATTATACCTATTAGTCAACCAGAGAATTCAATCGTTGTAGTAGTGCAGTTGGTCCGTTGACCTGAGTCACTAATGATACATTGCTTGTAAACCATTGTATCTTGATTATCTGACTTGTGGACTTTAACCATTAAGTCCACAATAGTCAGTCTCTCAGATACAATGGAAACTTGCGAAGGTAATTGAGTGAACAACAGGGGATCACTTACTCTTGGTATAAGACTGAAGAAAGAATGTCCTATGATGTGTACACAGAAATCCCTGGCCAGGGTCAACTAAAAGAGATGTTTAACTGGAATCGATCTGAATAATGCGATAGAGGGTTTGACTGTAAAACCATACCCTTGCGTTATTGGGACATTGGATGAGTGAAGGATTTTATTTGTGCGGTATCTGTAGACAAAAAGGTTCAAATAAGGGGAACATTATCCCTTATATCTTCTGGGATCATGAGGTAGTGTTTGGTGCCATTCATGGTCAGAAGGTCAAGTGGATTAATCATCAGATGATAAATCACTTATTTATTGAATTAATTATTTAACATATGATATTTAAATAATAAATATTAAATATTAAACTATAGAATTAGTTATAAGTTTAATGGGCCTGAAATCGATCTGATATATGGGCCTGGAGGGTCACACACATAAGAGTTCTCGTAAGACGGTGAGAGATGTTAAATATTATGGTTATCTGGGTTTTTATGAAAAGCCGCAAGATAAACATGAATATTTAATGGAGAATTATCTAAGGCCAAGCTCTTGGATAATCAAGAGAATTAATTCTTGTATTTATCCTTATTTCTTATATAAGGTGGCCAAGGGGAGGGGTGGTAAGAGTTGGACGTACACTACACCATCTTGGAGTTTCTCTCTCTTCTCTCTCTCTCCTTCTCTCTCTTGAAGAAGATCTCTCTCTCTCTGCGCATGATGGATTTAAGATCGGGTCGAAGTACTCAAGCTGAGGAGGAAATCGCGTCTGCGCCGGGAGCTCGTATGAATACCTTTCGAAATCGTGCGTGAGCGCGATTACCGAATCGGTTGAATCCACGGGAGATTCGAAACCCCGCAAAGGTGAAGAATAGTTCTTCCCGCGTAATTTTAATTGTCCGTTTTACGATCCCAACAACCAATACATAGGAATCGTTTTATTTTTCCGCTGCAATCCATCGATTCCTAACAGTTTCAGGTCCAACCAGTGAAGGGTTTGGTACCGAAGACATTTGATTCAACTACTTGCACTCAATGTGGGTGATGACACGATGGGACGAGGTGTTGGAGAGCAGCCAGCAAGTGTTCAGTATGTGGTGATCCGAGACATATGGTCAGAGATTACCCGAAGGCTAGAGCTCAACCTGTGCAAGAACAGAAGAAAGGCAAGACTCAAGGATGTGTCTATGCTCTCACTAAGGAAGATGCTGAGACCCTTATTATCGTAGAAGGTACTATTCTTATTGATGATGTTTATACGAAGGTATTATTTGATCTCGGAGCTACTCATTCATTCATCTCTACTAGTTTTGCTAAATTACTTAAGAGTAGACCGATAGATGCTACACATCTATTGATAGTTACTACAACTTTTAGAGAGGAGATTCACACTATGCACATTATATCATATGTTATTGTTAACCTTGGGGATTGAGATAGAGTGGCTGAGTTGTATGTGGTTAAGACGGTAGACTTTAATGTTATTTTTAGCATGGACTGGCTAGATAAGTATTTTTACTTGTTGCATTGCCATAATAAGAAGTTGATATTTCGGAAGCCCAGTGAGAAGGAGTTTATTTATCGCTGCCCTAGGCATCGATCAAGCCATGTTATGATTTCTTCACTCAAAGTCGAGAAGTTGTTGAGAATGGGTTGTCAAGGATATTTGGCTAGTGTTGTGGTGGTTCCATTAGATGGTGGTAGTAAGAGATTTAATGCTGATATTGATATTATTCGGGAGTTCCTTGATGTTTTTCTAGATGATCTGCCTAGTTTGCCTCCTTCATGGGAAATCAATTTTGTCATTGACCTTATGCCAGGGACATCTCCTATTTGTAAGGCTCTATATCATATGGTCCCAGCGGAGTTGGCAGAACTGAAGAAGCAGTTGCAAGAGTTGCTTGATAAGGGTTTCATTTGGTAGTGTCTCCCCATGGGGAGACCCAGTACTCTTTATGCGCAAGAAGGATGGTTTGATGAGGCTGTGTATCGATTATCGTCAGCTTAATCAGGTGACTATCAAGAACATATATCATTTGCCCAGAATTGATGATTTGTTTGATCAACTACAGTCGGCCAAGGTCTTTTCCAAGATTGAGCTTCGGTCAGGATATCATCAATTGCAGATCAAGAATGATGACATACCTAAGACTACTTTTCGGATAAGGTATAGGCATTATAAGTTTGTGTTTATCCGTTTTGGACTGACAAATGCCCCTGTTGCTTTTATGGATCAACTGAATAAGGTGTTCCAGCCGTATTTAGACCAGTTTGTGGTGGTATTTGTTGATGATGTGTTGATCTACTCTCCTAGTATTGAAGCACACACAAGGAGCATTTGTAAATTGTTTTGGAGATGTTGAGGCAGAATAAGTTGTATGTAAGTGCAAGTTCTAGTTGGAGCAAGTTTCTTTTCTTAGTCGCATGATTTCCAAGGATGGTGTGTCTGTAGATCCGGCTAAGGTTGAGGCCGTGCTTTCTTGAGAGACGCCTAAGAATGCTTCAGAGATTTGGAGTTTTTTGGATTTGGCAGGCTATTATAGGTACTTCATTGAGGGATTTTCCATGGAATTGTTGTTCTGATGACCAAGCTCACTAAGAAGGGTATCAAGTTCACATGGTCTGAGGAGTGTGAGAGAAGTTTCCAAGAGTTGAAGACAAGACTTACCACTACCCTAGTTTTGACTTTGTCAATGGGTCAGATGGTTTTGTTGTTTATACAGATGCTTCTCGAAAAGGTTTTGGCTGTATGCTAATACAAAATAGGAAGGTTGTAGCTTAAGCTTTACGCCAATTGAAGGATCACAAGAAGAATTATCCAACACATGAACTAGCTATTGTTATTCATGCTTTGAGCATTTAGAGATGCTATCTTTATGGAGTGCAGTTTGAGATCTTTACTGATCACCAGAGCCTGAAATATATTTTCTCATATAAAGAGCTAAATCTGAAGCAGAGAAGATGGGTTGAATTTATGAAGGATTATGAATTTGCACTGAATTATCATCCTTGTAAGGCCAATGTGATTTCTGATGCTTTGAGCCGGAAGCTTATGGCCTTGTCTTTGCACAGAGATTGGGAGATGCTTGAAGATGTTGTTAACTGTAGACTAGAAGTTAAAGGTGAGCATTGTCTTCTAACTCAATTGGCTGCGAAAGCTGTGATTGTGGAGGGAATTATGAAAGCTTAGAAGCAAGATCCTAACATCCAGGAATTGATTGGTAAGGGCGATGTTACTCAGAGTGATGATGGAGTTATCAGATTTCGAGGTAGATTGTGTGTTTCATAAGATGAGGAGCTGCGAAGGGAATTGTTGAATGAGGCTCACAAATATAAGTTTTCTATCTACCTAGGGAGTATCAAGATGTATAAGGACATGAAGATAAATTTTTGGTTATCTAGAATGAACAAGGATATTGTAGAATTTATTTCCAAATGTCTTGTTTGTCAGCAGGTGAAGGTTGAGCATCAAAGGGCAGGTGGACCGATGTAAGCTATGGATATTCCATGGAAATAGGAACACATTACTATGGACTGTGTGACAGGATTGCCATTGACCAGGATGAAGCATGATTCTATTTGGGTGATTGTGGATAGACTGACTAAGTCTGCTCATCTTCTAGCTATGCATAAGAAGACATCTTTAGAGGAGTTAACTTGGATGTACATTGAGGATATTATGAGGTTGCATGGAGTTACAGTGTCTATTATCTCATATCGTGATGCTTGTTTTACAACAAGGTTCTAGAAGAGTCTTCAGGAAGTTTTAGGTACTTAATTGAAGTTCAATTTAGCTTTCCATCTACAGACAGTTGGATAAACGGAGAGAACTATTCAGACACTTGAGATAATTGGGCTGATCATTTGAAAAAATTGAATTTGCTTATAATAACAGTTATTATGCTAGTATTGGTATGGTACCGTATGAGGCTTTTTATGGTAGATCCTATCGAACACTTTTGTATTGGGAAAAAGTTGGAGAGAAAAGGTTGATTGGTCTACAACTTGTATAGGATTGCTTAGATAAGATTGATATCATCAGGAAGCGGCTTTTGACAGCTTAGAGTTGACAAAAGAGCTATGATGATCATGAGCGAGGAGAATTGGTGTTTGAAGTGGAAGATCATATTTTTTTGAAGGTTTCACCGACCAACGGAGTTATGAGGTTTAGTAGAAAAGTAAAGTTGAGTCCAAGACATATTGGTCCACCTGAGATTTTGGAGCGTGTGGGAAGCATGTTGGACATGTTACTTACAAGTTTGCTTTTCCACCGGATTGGTCTGGTGTTCAATCCGGTCTTCCATGTTTTCTTGTTGAGGAGATATGTTGCTGACTCATTTCATGTACTAGATTATGAGCCCTTAGAAGTTCAACCAGATCTGTCATATGAAGAGAAGCTTGTTCGTATTCTTGATCATAAGGAGCAAGTGTTGAGGACTATGACGATTCCTATGGTCAAGGTTTTTTGGAGGTATTATTCTATGAAAGAGACAATGTCGAATATAGAGGAAGATGTGAAGAAGAGATATCCGGAATTGCTTAGTAAGTGATTCTATACTTTGCTTGCATTGTAAATTTCGAGGACGAAATTTATTTAAAGGAGAGAGGATGTAATATCTCGTATTTTTCTAAAATATAAATAATAATTAAATAGATAATAATAGTAATAATAATTAAAGGATCAGACAAAGTGTAATGTGGTAATTAGAGTAAGCCCATTAACTTAATTTTAGAGGTAGTTTAGCCCATTAAGTTAGAGAAATTTTCTGAGTTCAAGTTCCTAGGACAGCAAGTCGGTATTTTGGCGATCTATTAGTGTATAATTCAGATTTTGGCATAGTGGCATTGTTGAAAAGAGCTCGAAGAGATATACAACTTTGTAGAAGACCATTGTTACTGATTCATTCAGTTACTAGGCCGAAAAATTAAAAGTTCAGTTCAGGAAGGAAGAGTTGCGAGAGAGGAGTCCAATTTGGAGTCAGATTGTCTCTAATTCGCAGAAGAGAGAATTAATCTGATCCGAAAGGTGATTTATAGAGGTTGTTTAGCGTTAGAAGATGGGTGTTAATTCTATAAATATGAGCTTAGGGGTATGGTTAAAACCTAGCCATCGTTCTACATTGTGAAAAGTGGGTTTTTGTTCATATTTTTGAAGAAAGAGAAGAAGATGAAGGTTGTTCTTGAAGATAACTTACAGTTTCGTGATTCTTTTGCCTTATGGGAGCATTGGAGGTTGAAAAGGAAGGTTAGAAAGTGGTTCTTCTTTCTGGGAGTCTAGATATCTTGACAAATTCCAGTTTTTTGGTGTTCTAGTGTAAGAGATAGGTGATAATTCTCCAAAGCATGGATATTTTGTATTATACAAAAAGTTTAGTTTGTTTTCAATATTTCAGTACCTAAAATATGTTGAGAATATAATTAAATTTAATTAAAAATCATTAGATTTGAATATGAGATCATAAGCCCTTGAACAAGACATGTTTTAACCTATTTTGGTAGGATTCGGTTGACCGGTATCTATAGTACCCTGGCTTAGAACCTAATCTTTCGGCTGAACTTCCTGATGTCCGTTCTCACTCATTATATCTCTGATTGACCTGAAATTTTGACCAGAGCTACACCAAGATGTTTTTAACTTGCTTAAAAACTTTATAATTTTTGAAATTTATTTGATATTTATTTCAATAATTAATTCAAAACTAGTATAAATGACTTAATTTGAGGATTCTATAAATGTCTAAATTTGTATCATATGAACTCGGATTTTAACAAAACCTTGCAGAAATTTTCATATGGTTTTTCTATTATGTCTGCCAAGTTTGGTTATTTTATGAATCCATTTGATATTATTTGTATTATTATGCTATGTGAAAATTACATTTCATTTTTTAAAATTTTTAAAAAAAATTCAAAAGTATTTTTCATATATTTATTGCTATTAGTTAAGTTTTGGGCCATATGATATGTGATATGTGTCTCCCTATTTGTTGAATGAATTATGTGATATGTTTATGGCTAGTTGTTTGTTTTAAAGTAAAGTAAGAAAGTTTGATATATGTAATAAGTATTATGAATTAGCATGTTTGTTTCATATTATTAGAAAATGCATTCGATTTGATATGAGATATATGTGAGTTCTTATTTTGTATCATTCTCTTATTTGATGTATATGTAATATTGTGAATTGTTCACGAGATGATATGACTACTATGTGAATTTCAATTATTATATGTTTAGCTTGTGGAGGAGATAATGTCTAGTAAGTTTTATACTTAATAAGTTTGTTGGATAATTTTTCAAGATAAGTGGTCAGAGAGTTGAACTTTGATTCTAACCACGAGTACTAGGAGTCGTTTGGAGCTATTAGATTCGAGACTAGTTGTGACATTTATGAGTCTTTTTATTTTAATAGATTGATGTAGTAGGAGTAATTGAGTCTATTATGTATTTTTGAGATCTTTGGGAGTTAAGAGAAGTTGATTATGTTATGTTGAGACAGTTGTTACTCTGCGACTTTTGTAGATTTTGTTGGCTTATTATTATTTGAAATTTGCAATGTATGGTTATTTGTTTTGCCTTGTGGATTATTATTATCTCGTTTCCGTTATGTATATGCAATGTTTTGTATTTGTACCATCTCTGAATTTCGTCAAAAGTCAGATATTACTGGACATGGGGTTCGGGGTGTTACACTAGTAGTATGAAGAGGAGTCACTTTACTTTCAGCAATGGCATATGACACAAGAAAATTGTCCCTCCAGAGGATCCAAAGATAGAAGCGGGTCCAGTAACAGCAGCAACATAGGCTGAACTAGCAGTAGAGGAATCAATTCCAATGGTTTAGTCACCTGTCAGAGAAGTTGTGGATTAGTCACAACCAGTAGAAGTTACAGAAGTTGGAATGCAGGACTAGCCAGTAAAGATTCCCAATGAATGGGTCAGGTACCCCTCTCCTCAACCAACGTTTGTTGAGGGGGAGCCTGAAATTCAAGGGAAGGCCCAAGACTCTGCATAAGATGGAATAAGAGTTGAGAGAGCAGCAACTAGTGTTGCTAAGATTTTGGGAGATACAAGATTTCTACATCCTCAAGCAGAACCTATGCCTCCTCCTCCTCTTGTGACTCTGCACCTCCTCCTCTTGTGACTCTGAAAGACTAAGTAAGAAAGAGAAGGGAGGACAATGAAGAATAGCCTGGTTAGTTTGAAGATGTAATGAAGTGACTAGATCAGCAGTAGGCTGATCTTGATAAGCTCAAGACTGGGATGCATGAGATGCAGAGGCTCTTGAAGGATGTAATGAGAAGGAAGGTCATCCATGTGATAAGAAGGAGGACTAGAACTACTTCTCCTATTACTACACCCTCACCTTCTCCACCTAGAGTTCCTACTCCTGCTCATCCTTCCTCTCTTATACCACCTGCTGAACAAGTGGCTGAAGAACCCTCTTCTCCTCAGCCACCACATTCTGTTCCAGACACAACACCTTCTGCAATTCCTTTGTCTGAGAGTGTAAATATCTTGGACAATGTTCCTGCACTCTCAGTCATTTATCCTCTTGCTGCAACCACTAAGGAAACTTCCACTTCTAGATCTTCACCATCTCACTAGCCTACAAAACCCACTGATGCACCTTAGATTGAGTTTGTTCCACCAGCATCAGTTGGTCCCTCCTCTATCTTAGATCCATCCAATATTCCTAGTTCTTCTCTAGTCCATCTAGAGCCAACTTACACAGTGAACCATCCTCCTCAACACCTACACATTCTGATGATGAGTGTACACCAGTGTCACTCTCTCCTTCTCCTCCTCTATCACCTACCCAAATCCCTCCTACCTATGTGTACCTCCTTCATAATCACCAAGAACCACTCCTAAGGAGTCAGTTCCTACCACTTCTGCAATAGAGACCTCTTTTAAAATGAAGTTCTTAGTAAAGCCAGAACCTAAGGAGGTTGCAAAGCTAGATATTAGAGATGACATCCCTCTAGCATCTCCTAAGAAGAAGAGAAAGGCCAAGACATCTGCTAAGGGGGCCAAGAAATCGAAGAAGCCTTATGTCAGGACTGTTGCATACATGATTCCCTTGTTCAAGGATATTTTTTCTACCATTCCTAAGCACATACTTTTGTACATAGATTACATGGAAAGGAATGCTAGACTAGAAGTTTTGAAACTTTCTATTCTGCCACTAGACGCTTAGTTGAGTAGTACTTACTCAACGTAAGATCTCTAGTCAGGAAGTTGATACAATCAGAGACATGTCGACATTCCAAACTAAAGAAGAGTGGAGCAAAGATCATCCCACTTATTTCTTCAGATTTACTCAGAACAATGTCAGCAGAATGGAGTAGAATTTGCCTCCTTGGAACCTTCTTGAGTGGATGGAGGCAATCCATGATCTAGATAAATGTAGAGAGGCAGCCAAGAGGGAATACAAGAGTTTCTTGCTATTAAATGAGAGCAGAAGAGCATTGAATGCATCTGAGCTCATTCTAAGCTAGTTTCAGTATCCCATCCGAGCGGCATTAATAGCACAACTAGAACTCAGGATTGAGCTTTTAGTAGATCTTGATATGAACTCTATCCCCTGCTGCATTTCCACAACTTCATTTTTTAATGATGGACACAATTGTAAGGGGTTAGATCATGGAAATGTATGGTAAGATCAAGGCCAAGCAAGTTGTAAAATTCAATACAGGGCTGTCCTTCCCATAGTTTGAAGCATGCCCACAAAAAAGGTGTAATCCTTGCAGAAGCACTTTCTCAAGTCTATTATTAGGTAGAGAGATACACAAAAGAGGAATGGGCTAAAGCCTATCTAAAAGCCCACAAGCAGCTCTTGGATGTCAACAAAGAAAGAGCACATTGGAAGAATCGTTTGACTCTGAAAGAGTATGAGGACTAGTATTCCATTGCTCACTCCCTAGATTCATATATAAACTGGAAGCAAAAATATTTGGCATTTTACAACATGAAGAAATATTTGTCTCAACACCAGCTGGAATGCCCGTTCAATATTACTGCCTTTTTGAGATATGCGAGGAATCCAGTTCATCCTATCTTGAGAACTAAAATTTCTCCAACAGAGTACATTGTCAGGATGCAGAGTAGCTATGAGCAGTATTGCCAGAAGAAGATTGCAGTTGGTCAGCCGGTTGATCTCTCCTTAGAGGCCTTCTTATCTAGATTTGAATTCGTTGATCATAAGACTCGAGAGATCATCACCACTCATGCTCTCATGGTCCTAGAATCATTCATGCAATTCTTATGATCTTTTCTCTAATCCTTATTCTCCTTTTTGAGTGATGGATAAAAAGGGGGAGAAACAATCTATCCAAATATTCTATCTATCCATTAATTCATTCAGTACATAGAACGTAATTTTCAGCACACAGAACTCTCCTTTTTTATGCCTTTGTGATATGCGCATGTGTTGTACTATATTCTTGCATTTTTAGAAGTTTTGTCATCACCAAAAAGGGAGAAATTGTTGAGCAATTTGTGTACTTATCTAATTCTCATATTTTAATGATAACAAACAATGAAAATGTTGTCAATAAGTATTATTTGTAATTCCTTAAATAGTTATATTTAATTATATATGCTGTCATTATCACTATTATGTGCTCAGTTCTAGACTTACTATAATTCTGGAGATCTATGGTCTTATTGATTGTAGACTTAATTGGAAAAACGATTATGTACCTATCGCTAATAATCGACTACCAGCATATATGTTTATGTCTTGTGTGTGCTCTAACTATGTTAATCGATTAATTCTTCATATTGATTACATAACACTATTCGATTAATGATATAGCCTTAATCGATTACTTAGTTTGATTAACATTCTAACTCTAATCGATTATGTTTTTGTGTTCTCACTTCAATTATCATTTTGTTGAGAATCGATTATTGGTTCTAGTCTTTAACTTCGATTATCAATAGAACTCAAATCGATTACTGAGTTTATACTTCAATTATTGATATCAATTTAATCGATTACTACTTCTAAGTTTAATCGATTATTGTAACCGCTTGTGACCGATTACCGTTTCACGATTAATCGATTGATGTGATCTATTGCCTCTTTGATTATAGTCTTATGACTAATCGATTACTATGTTAAGGATCAATCAATTTTGAGACTTGAATTGAACTTCGATTATCTTTATATTCTCAAAATGATTAATGCTTATATCTAGCTTCAATTAATAGCCTTCTTTTAATCAATTAACTGAGTATCTCGGCTAGCGGCTGTGACTTCGATTAACGTGGTTCCTACATTGATTATTGCATTGTTTTATCCAGGGATTATGGTTATGATCTGTGTTTGTATGTTGGATAATTACTTTATTGAATCTCGTGTTCTGACTGTCTATACCTGTAGTAGATCCTTTGTTGGTCACTATGCTAATTTTCATTTTATATTAAGCTTTCAACCAATGAGATTGTCTACCACTTTGATTGAGAACTTTTTAAACTTGTTTAGATTTCCTATGAATTCATACTATTATATTTTTATTGGATCACTACTACACTAATACACATGATATAAAAAGCCTAGTTTCCCTTTTCGTGTAACTTTCTATTTTAGGCCACTAATAGAAGATTTCACCAACCAGTCTAAGATTGTACTAGAGTATCCTTAGACCGCTTGCACCTTGTTACATGTGAAGTTTTTTTTTGTCTATAGAAAATCTGTAACTCTGTTACTGAAGATTCAAATGTTAGACACAGCGGGAAGCTTCTCTCCAACGTCTCTTTCTCCAATCTAACGAACAAATTTTGAAGACCACATATATAATATGAAGCTTATGTTCGAGAAGAGAACAAACACACAAGAAAGAACAAGAGAGAAGACATTGAAATCATAGAGATTTGTGCATATAGGTAAACCTGAACCTCTTCCACATAAAAGAAAGTTAGCAAGAGATAGAGAGAGTTAGAGAAGCCTTCCAAAGCTCAAGCATTTTCTCTACACTCACTGAAGCTATGGGAGATTGCCTTGAGATCAGGAACTGTGTTTTCTGTTTTACAATTATCTAAATTCTTGATCCTATTTTTGTTCACCTGTGAGCACTTGCCTTTTCTAAGGCTTTATTTCATCTTACTATTCTCTTATGTTTTCCTTTTTTTGGTTGTTGGAAGAGAGGGCATGTTACATACAAGAGGTTGTTTCCTCTTCACTGAGTTAAAGAGAGATCCAACAATTGCTAGGGATTGTTGTATAACTTGTATGAGGTTGGTACCTTACTGTAGTGGAACTCCCAAGAAGATTGCTTGGGGACTGGATGTAGGTTTGGATAGATCGAACCAGTATAAATCATGTGTTCTTTGTGTGATTGCTCATTGTTCCTTCCCCTTCTATCCAGGTTAGCTATTTAATTTTGCAACTTGTTTTAGTTAATTTTTTATAACCCATTCATGCCCCCTCCGGGTTGTACATAGTTGGGCAACATCATATGCCTTGAGCATCGACTACCCACGTACCATTTGACTGCAGCAAGGCTTTCCTATATAGATCAGTTGCTGGTTTTAGGTACCCGAACCTTTTTGGGTCCTTTTAAGTTAGTAGCAAGAGCAAAACCTTTAGGCACCCACTTTTTTGACTTGCAAGTCTTAGAAGTGTGGCCCAATTTGCCACAATGAGAACAATAATTAATGATATAAGCTTTTAAGCTTGAGATTTCTTTTCCTTTTTTGATAAGTAATACAGGTTGGAATTCATACAGCCACAAGTTGGCAGTTATGAACCTGATAGGTATTATGAATCCTAAGTGGAAACATGCTAGTACAAACTGATAGTTAAGTCTCAATACTAAGTAATAGAAATGTTGAATTTTCTAAATACAAATTTAGCTCTTCTGCTCATTTTCTCTTTTTAGTTTTAGCTGTCCACTATGGATCTGATATCAGCAAGTATTGCAAGAAACAAGTGTTAGTCTTAGGTGGCCTACAAGCCAATCTGACTATGTAAATCTCGTTCTTTATTAATATAAATGGCATAATATTAATTATGTGTAATTCGTATTGTTATCGTCTCATAATGAAGTCCGTGAATATGTGCGATAGTGATTAGATTATGATGAGATCATACTAATGAGACTGATCATTTAAACACACATATTCTTAATAATTCATAGTCGAAGGATATATGAGAAGGACATCGGATATCCGGTTAGACTAGTACAAATTACTCTCGCTCATAAGATGAGGATGACTGATCTTATAGTCACTTCTGTAGAGACACTAAGATGAATTTGTAGGTGCTCATTAAAGAATGAGTATACTGAACTGACTTGACTGAATCGCTGGATGGTATTGTACCTCACTGTCAACCAACTTGATTCTATTGTCGCAGTTGTGTGGATGGTCATCGGACCAGAGATACCAAGGACACCTTGTCGGTGGACTTCTGTGCTTTGACTTTGGTTTATGAATCTCTAACTACGGGATTCTAAACAGCCAAGGATCGGGTACAGCGGAATACCGTCGAAGGAAATAGAGTGTCAATAAGGAATCATTCGTTGTCGGTTCTTACAGAGAGAATGCTCTAGGAAGGATGCGCGGTAGTCCCTGGCGAGGGCGAACGATAATATCAGGAAAGGAGTTTTCCGATATTATACGGTAGCATCCGATCAAGTGAGTCGACGGGTTAGGGTTTGACGGTTTATCATACCCTGAGTTGACTTGAGAGCATTGTACGAATGAAGGATTATATCCATGCAGTAATTGTCGGCGGAAAGGTTCCTAGAGTGGGTTACATAACCCCGATACCTTCCGAGTTCACGTGGTGTTGCTTGACACCCAACGTGATCAGAGGCCCAATCGAATTTAATATGCGATATTAATTCGATTGATTAATAAATTAATAATGAGTTATTAATTGATAATTAGGCCAGTGAGGAGTCACTGGGCTTATTGGACAACTAACCGGACTGGTTGTTGGGCCTAGAGGGTGTTGGGTTCGCTGTGTCGAGATCCGGCCGAAAACGCAGCGGAATAACTATTTCGGGATCGGATCCATCCCGTTACGAACGATTAAAATAATACCGGAGTAAATCAAATTTACCTTACACGGATTCGAATCCGCGTTTGTTTTCCGGTTCCGTCGGAGCGATGCCGCAAGTCGCCCAGATGCCCGACCTCTAGCGGTATCCACGCGGTTCTCCTTGCGATGGATCGTCCTTGCTTCCTCGCTTGATTCGACGTTCGTGGATCCCGTCTAGCTTCGCGTAATCCGCCGCGACATGCGGATTCAGAATCTCCTGTCGGACGGAACGCGGAGCGGTCGGGAATTGAAGCGAAGCCTCCAGAGGGCCGGCCTCGTGTCGTGCGTCTGGAAGAGAGGATAGAGACGGAACGACGGCTAGGTTAGGGTTGCTAGCCCCCAAAGTAGCATCTGTTCTTTTATAATAAGTCTGTTTGCGGTTTTTCATAAAAACCCAGACTTATCCGAAATCCTGTCGGATTATCCATCGACTTGAAAATCATTTGCGTGTGACCCTCTAGGCCCAAATACCAGTCCAGTTAATAGCCCATTAATCCCTGTAACCCTTTACTGACTCACTGAATTAATTAATATACTTATATTCAATTAATCAGCCGAATTTAATGTCCCACAATAAATTCGAACGAACTTCCGATCACGTTGGATGCCAAGCAACATCGCGTGATCCTGGATGGAACTGGGGTTATTGCAACCCTCTATTGGAACCTTTCTGTCGTCGGTTAGTGTGCGGATATAATCCTTCATCCGTACAATGTTCCCGAATAGACCTAGGGTATGGTTTACTGTTAAACCCTATTCGGTCAATTCACTTGAATCAGATGCCGCTAATCTGAATTCGATAACTCCTTACCGAATACAGAGTCCGCCCTAGCCAGGGACTTTAAGCGCATCATTCTCGGAACATTCTCTCTCAAACTACCAAGAGCGGATGATCCCGTATTGAACACACAATTACCTTCGAGGGCATTTCCCTGAACCCAATCGCTTGACTTATTGATAACCCATGGTTAGAGATTCGTTAGTCAAGGTCAAAGTTCAGAAACCTACCAACAAGATATCTTTAGCGTCTCAGGTCCAAGGATCATCCACGCAACCGTGACAAAAGAATCGAGCTAGTTAACAGTGAGGTGTTTACCATCCAGCGATTCATAGTCGGATCAGTTCAGTGAACTCATTCACCAATGAGCACCTACAGGTCCAGCATAGTGTCTCCACACAAGTGACTTATAGGATCAGTCACCCTCATCATATGAGCTGAAGTAACCTATACTAGTTTATCCGGATGTTCGATGTCCTATCTCAAATATCCTATGATTAGGAACAATTAAGAACATGTGTTTATAAGTCTTCGGTCCTGTAATTATGATCTCATCATAATCCGAACACTATTGCACATGTTCATGGACTTAATCGTGATACGATAAACATAGATCGAATTAATTACACACAATGAATTATTTGCCATTTATTAATAATCTGAATCAGTACATAGTATCAGATTGGCTTTGAGACCATCTAATACTAACAATCTCCACCCACTCAATCATCTTCAGCACGTGATTCTGCACTGAAGTTCCTTCTGCCATCTGAGCCTTGAACAGATTCTTCAATATCTCATATCGTTCGATTCTGCTCTGCTCACCAAATAGCTCCTTCAAATGGAGCATGATGGATCTAGCATCCATCTCTTCATGTTGCCTCTGCAACTCATTGCTCATAAAGGCTAACATGTAGCATTGGGCCATGGTGGAATCTTTCTTCCATTTTTCATACGCTTTCATCTCCTCCTCTGGGGCATCTAATGCTGGTTCAATAGGAGGTTCATTATCCAAGACGTAGGCAATCTGCTCAGACCTGAGCATAATCTTTAAGTTTCTGAGCCAGTCTGAGTAGTTGGTGCCTGTCAAACGGTTGGCATCGAGTATGCCTCGCAACGGATTATGGTGCGACATTCTAGTCTACAAGAGATAATCAAATGATAATTAGCAGGTATTCAGATTAACTAAAACAAGATATGGTCTTTTATTATCTAGTTTTACTCCTACTAATTTTCGACGGACTGTATAACCTTCAGATATACAGAATGGGAGACGTTGATTATCTCCTAGTGGGGATCAGAATCTCCAAGCATCACAGTATGACTTCGGGTAAACACGTAGTATCATACCGCTATCTCAGAGCAATCATCTTATGATAATTGCAACTCCTTGCAATATCCGATCATATTTCGGCTCCCAGGTTATTAATGGTCCCGGGTAAACACAATAGACCATTATCCCCGGTTTAAGCATTACCATCAATACGTGATAAAGTAGAGTAGGAATATAGTTCCCGGGTAAACACGTGAATGACAATATCGTTCCTCTACTCTTATCCAAAGGCATCTAATGCCATGATCAATAGTCCTTTCATCAGTCAATGGCAAACCTCGGGTAAACACATAGTATCTACCACCACTGAATTAAGTTCTATTAATCATATTGATGGAAAGCCACGCGGTGCATTCTCAATGACTCGTGCTGCGGCTTAGAATTTGTTACGAAGGTTTTACTTATTTAGTTTGATCTCATCCTAGGTGATAGTATTAAATATATTGAATATATTATAAATACTAATAACCTAGCAAGTTTAAAACACACGCATCGCATACATGTCATTAGTGTGGTCATGGATGGTAATGTGGTTTGACTTGAGCCAGACAGTCAAACGCATACACACACACAATATAACAACTTATATCATGAGTCTGCAAACCCATGGATTCAATGAACTCCTTCATTTTCATCTGGTTGGCAGTTGTGGATCATCCTCGCTCCATGCGCAGCCGCCTCGATCAAATTACATCATTAATTTAAAAGATGAAGCCTTATGGCAAATACATAGAGAGAGAGGTAGAACTACATTGGAATATGAGAGGGAGAGGTTCGCAGACCTCTATTTATTAACAAATAATAAACCACACAATCAGATTCCACATCCACAAATTAATGCACATCCATGACCACCATGTGTTTTAATTAAACAAACTACACATGATATAGCACATCAAATGGCTTGAATAAGATTTTAGAAAATAATAATAATTTTGGTTTCAAAAACCAGGGACCAAGCAAAATTTGGATTTGAATTTTTCGAAAAATTAGTATTAAGTTCAAGCATGCTAATTTAAATCTAATTTAAATAAGCCAACTAGTGCATATTAAAATAAGTGCACAATTAGCACCAAATTGAAACTTTTATAATATTCCATGCCCTTAAAGATAAAGACATTTAATTTTAATTTAACAATTAAATCAACTCCATTTAATGTCTTTTATTCTAACATTTAGAATAATGAAAAATATTAACAACAATTGTTAATATAACCCTATAATCTTATTTATAAGCCATAAACAATTAAAAACATAATATAATTAAATAAAAAATCTCATTTTAAATTTAAACTAAATTCTGTAATTTAATTATGGCATTAAATAAGAAAAATAGCGTTTAATAACAAAAATAACAAGAAAAAAGGGGTAATGGGCCTGGCGAACCGGGCCCAGTTCGGCGGCTGGACCGAGCCAGCCGGCCCCCAGACCGGGCTGGCTCGGACCCAGGACCAAGCCCGGCCCGGCCGCCTCCCCCTTCCCTGCCCGACGCAGCTAGGGTTTCCTAGCTGCGTCGTAGGCAGGAAGCCGCCGCCGACCTGCCCCGTAGGCGGCGGCCAGCGGGGCCGGCACCGTGGTGACCCCCCCGGGCGGCCAGGGGTCCCGGCGACGGTGCCGGTGACCCTGGCAGCTGGCGGTCACCCCAAATCCCCCTTTAAAACCTACATTAAAACTGACCCCCTTTGCCCCTTTTCTCTAGCCGCCGGTAGCCTTGCAGGCACTGGACGGCGGTCCCTTGGCACCGTGGGGGTACTCCGGCGACCTTGTCACCAGCTGGCGCGCCGGTGACCCTGTCACCAGCTGGCGCGCCAGTGACCCCTAGATTGCCAGCGGGAAGCCCATGAAACACCCATTTCTCCATGATTTAGGCCAAACCCGAACCCACCTTCCTTTAAATCGCAGGGAAAAGAAAGAGGAGGGGATGGCCGGCCGACCCAGCCGTCCATGACCAGGAGGTCCCTGGTGATCGTCGACCCTATGGGAGGGATTCCCATGCACTAGCGAGTTCTCCCCAACACATGGGGTGCCCGCAATGACGTTGATCTGTGGTCGTTCTTCGTCGGACGAAGAGCACTAAACGTGCATGTGGAAAATTCAATTTTAATGCATAAAATTACAGATAAGTCACCGGGTTCATCTCATGAATACGGTTCATGTATTTGAAATCAAAACATGGCATGGAATTAATTGTAAAATTCAGAATTTGGAGATCGAAACGGCGAAAACACAGTGATAACCTGGCTCTGATACCACTGTTGGATTCACTGTGTCGAGATCCGACCGAAAACGCAGCGGAATAAATATTTCGGGATAGGATCCATCCCGTTTCGAACGATTAAAATAATAACGGAGTAAATCGAATTTACCTTGCGCGGATTCGAATCCTCGTTCGTTTTCCGGTTCCGTCGGAGCGATGCCGCAAGTCGCGCAGATGCCCGACCTCTAGCGGTATCCACGCGGTTCTGATGGATCGTCCTCGCTTCCTCGCTCGATTCGACATTCGTGGATCCCGTCTGGCTTCGCGTAATCCACCGCGACATGCGGATTCAGAATCTCCTGTCGGACGGAAGGCGGAGCGGTCGGGAATCGAAGCGGAGCTTCTAGAGGGTCAGCCTCGTGTCGTGCGTTTGGAAGAGAGGATAGAGACGGAACGACGGCTAGGTTAGGGTTGCTGGCCCCCAAAGTAGCATCCGTTCTTTTATAATAAGTCTGTTTGCAGTTTTTCGTAAAAACCCAGACTTATCCGAAATCATGTCGGATTATCCATCGACTTGAAAACCATTTGCGTGTGATCTTCTAGGCCCAAATACCAGTCCAGTTAATAGCCCATTAAGTCCTGTAACCCTTTACTGACTCACTGAATTAATTAATATCCTTATATTCAGTTAATCAGCCGAATTTAATGTCCCACAATAAATTCGGACGGACTTCCGATCACGTTGGATGCCAAGCAACATCGCGTGATCCTGCAACCCTCTATTGGAACCTTTCTGTCATCGGTTAGCGTGCGGATATAATTCTTCATCCGTACAATGTTCCCAAATCGACCTAGGGTATGGTTTACTGTTAAACCCTATTCGGTCGATTCACTTGAATCAGATGCCGCTAATCTGAATCCGATAACTCCTTATCGAATACAGAGTCCGCCCTGGCCAGGGACTTTAAGCACATCATTCTCGGAACATTCTCTCTAAAACTACCGAGAGCGGATGATCCCGTATTGAACACACAATTACCTTCGAGGGCATTTCCCTGAACCCGATCGCTTGACTTATTGATAACCCATGGTTAGGGATTCGTTAGTCAAGGTCAAAGTTCAGAAACCTACCAACAAGATATCTTTGGCGTCTCAGGTCTAAGGATCATCCACGCAACCGTGACAAAAGAATCGAGCTGGTTAACAGTGAGGTGTTTACCATCCAGCGATTCATAGTCGGATCAGTTCAGTGAACTCATTCACCAATGAGCACCTACAGGTCCAGCATAGTGTCTCTACACAAGTGACTTATAGGATCAGTCACCCTTATTATATGAGCTGAAGTAACCTATACTAATATATCCGGATGTTCGATGTCCTATCTCAAACATCCTATGACTAAGAACAATTAAGAACATGTGTTTATAAGTCTTCGGTCCCGTAATTATGATCTCATCATAATCTGAACACTGTTGCACATGTTCATAGACTTCATCGTGATATGATAAACGTAGATCAAATTAACTACACACAATGAATTATTTGCCATTTATTAATAATCTGAATTAGTACATAGTATCAGATTGGCTTTGAGACCATCTAATATTAACAGAGGGTCACACATAAATGATTCTCAAGACGATGAATAATAAGTGGGTTTTATATTAAATCGGGGGTTTTTATGAAAAACCGCACGGTTAATATAAAATATAGCGAACGGGCTGAGCAGGCCAGACTACTGCTCAACCCTGGCCGCCCCTTCCTCTCTTCCTCTTTCTCTCTGGCGCCCCAGAAGAGCCCGAATCCCCGGTTCTACTCCGCCGCTTCTTCGATTCACGTTCGACGGAAAATTGTCCGCGCGTTGCGACGAACGGCGGAGGCTTCGTGGGCTGCAAAGAACGAGGAACCATGAGGATATCCACCGTAAGGAGGATCGCGTGGACTTCGCTAGAGGCCAGGGGCTTGCGCGGCTAGTGGTGTCACACCGACGGAGCCAATCGGTCACGGATTCAAATCCGCACGCGGTAATATTTGATTACTGTTTGAATCTGGTTTTACTATTTTCGAAATAGGAATCGGATCGCAGATTTAATTTTATATTCCGCTGCGTGAGCGATCTGGAGAAACACGAGAACCCAACAGTGGTATCAGAGCTAGGTTCCACCGTTTCTCGTCCCGTTTCGGTCTCCAAAATTAATTTTTTCATGATTTATTCCATGTACGAGTTTAATTTTCTTGCTGGATCTGTGTTCATGTGATGAACACTACTTATAAAAATAATTAGATTATTTTTCCTGCAAAAAATGGATTTTTATTTGGGTTTTTCGTGTTCTTTGTGGGACGAAGAATGGGCGGTCTTCGACGGCCTTGTTCGAGCGTTAGGATGGTGGCTAGGACCCCAAATTCTTGGTGAGGATCGCCGGTCATCGCTGGTCTCATAGCCGGCGCCGGGGGTGGCCAGAGGAAACCCATCTTCTTCTTCCCCTCGGATGAAGAAACCATAAATTTGGGCATTAGAAAGGGGCTCAGGCAGCTTAAATCCGGCACCGCCGATGGGCCAGCCAACGCCGGCGCCGGGGGCGACGTCGACAGGACAGGCGGTGCTTGGCGCCTGCCGCTGGGCGGCCCTGCTTCTCCTCCCCACCGCCGGACCACCACCTGCAACATGCTTAAAAGGTTAGGGTTTTCAGGTGGAAGGGAAAGGGGGGGGGGGGGGGGGGGGGGGGTCCCGAGCTGGTCAGACCGACTGGGCCGGGTCACAGGCCTGGTTGGACTAGGCCCGAGCCAGGCGCCCATCTAATGGGCGCTTGGTCCGAGCCCTGGCTCGGCCAAGGCCCGAGCCCAAGGTTTAGCCCAAGTGGCTGAACCCCCCTCCCTTATTTTCTTTCCAATTTTACACCCCTTTAACCCCTATTGCCCAGTGAATTCAATTAAAATTTCATTTTAATTTTAAAATTCAAAAATGTTTTGGAAATTAAAATTATTATTCAATTTTAATTTAATTAGGCATTAATGATTATGTTGATTATTAATTGTTAATTACAATTAACATGATCATTAATTATTTATTTAGAATTAATTTTAAGTGTTAAATTAATAATTAATTTTAATTAACTAATTAAAGTGTTAACTTAGTGGTTATTAGTTAATTAGAGTTAATTGTTAATTTAAGTGTTAAATTAATAATTAATTTCAATTAACTAATTTATGAATTAGATTAACAATTATTTATTAACTAATTAAATTAGTGGCTATTAGTTAATTAGAGTTAATTGTTAATTTAAGTGTTAAATTAATAATTAATTTCAATTAACTAATCTATGAATTAGATTAACAATTAGTTATTAACTAATTAAAGTTAATTATTAGTTTAAGTGTTAAATTAATAATTAACCTTAATTTGACTAATTTAAGAGTTAAATTAGTGTTTAATAATTATTAGTCTAAGTGTTAGATTATTAATTATTAAATCATCTAATTGTTAATTAATTAAAGTTAGTTACTAATTTAAGTGTTAAATTAATCATAGATTAGATTAAAGATTAGTTGTTAACTAATTAATTTAATTATTAGTTTAATTGTTAAATTAATAATTAATTAACTTTAATTTGACTAATTTAATAGTTAAATTAGTTTTTAATAATTATTAGTCTAAGTGTTAGATTATTAATTATTAAATCATCTAATTGTTAATTAATTAAAGTTAGTTACTAATTTAAGTGTTAAATTAATAATTAATTTAAATGAGTAAATTAAGTGTTAAATAAGTAGTCATTGATTAATTAGTGTTAATTATTGCTTTAAGAGTTAAATTAATGATTAACATTAATTATCTAATCTAAGAGTTAGATTAGAAGTTATTAATTAATTGGTGTTAATTATTAGTTTAAATGTTAAATTGGTGATTAACATTAATTAACTAATCTAAGAGTTAGATTAGTAGTTAATAATTAATTAGAGTTGATTAATAATTTAAGTGTTAAATTAATAATTAACTTTAGTAGATTAATCTAATAGTTAGATTAGTAATTAGTTATTAATAGTCTAATTGTTAGATTATTGATGTTGATTAATCTAAATGTTAGATTGGTTTAATTATTAGAAATGTTCTAATGGCATGGAATAATCTGGAATTATTAATTTGGAGGGTGTGCATACGTGATGTGTGTTTAAATGCTTTTAAACTTGATTTAATTAGATGTTAAGATAATAAAAGGAGTTTTCGAAATTCAAAAGCCAATTTTGATTTGAACCTATTCTTTTTGAAAGCCAAAATGATTTATTTTGAAAACTCTTTTTGTTTTAGCCATGTGATGCGCTTATCATGTATGGAATTGTTAAAACACACCGTGGTCATGGATATGCACTTATTTAATTATTCATGTGATGAATGATGTGTGTAGATTGTGGATGTATGGTTGAATGAATTTTTATTAAATTATTAATAAATAGAGGTCTACGTACCTCTCCCTCTCATACTCCGATATAATTCTACCTCCCTCTCTCTTATACTCGCCATAAGGCCTTCTTTTGTTTACATGTAAATTTAGATTTAAATATAATCTGATCGAGGTAACCGAGGAAGGAGCGAGGATGATCCACAGATGCAACCAAAAAGGCGATGTGATGAAGATCCTTTGCCTATGTGATTGTAGGGTAGTCTAATGTAAATGTTATGTTAGATTGTATGTGCGTTTGACTGTTGGCTCCAGTCAAACCCACTGTACTATCCATGACCACAGTTGACATGTATGTGATATATTATTTTTATTTTTTTTATTATGAACCAAAGTAGGTATGATATTTATTAAATATATACGATATATTTATATACTATCACCAAGGAGAGACCAAGATAAAAATTATTAAAATATCCTCGTCTAAACTCTAAGCCGTAACATAATTAGTTGAGCACTTACCGTGTGGTCCACCATCGTTATAGTCGTAGGATTCAAATTACTTTAGGTAAGTTTGTTGTGCTACCACAAGGCCTATTTAATTGTGTGGAGAGACTATGGCTATGGTATTAGATGCCTATTTAATCAGGGTAGAGAAACTATGTAGCTTTGTTGTACTATCCATAAGGACTGCATGCAAATCTATACTCGTCTCGTAACGATAGTTAGCTTAGACCAGAATTAGTGGCTTGTTGTGCTATCCACAAGGCCATTAAATCTCTGGGGACTAAAGATATGATCGGATATTGCAAGAAGTTGCAAGTCCTATGAGATGGGTGCTTTTTGATTGTTTTACAATTGGTGCTTTTTGATTGTTTTACAACTTTCTTGTGCTATCCACAATGTTGTACTGCAAGTCATTAAGATTCTGATCCCCACTAGGAGACTGTCGGCGTCTCCCGTTCTGTATAGCTGAGGGTTATATAGTCCGTCGAAAATTAGTAGGAGTTAAAACTTGATTAAAAGTCCATATCATGTTTTAAATTTAATAATTAAACATTTGCTAAATAGATTACTCATCTCCTATAGGGAAATATGTCGTCAAATAACCCACTCCGTGGCATACTTGATGTCAATCTTTTGACTAGCCCGAACTCGTTTTGGCACAGAAACCTAAAGAGTATCTTTAGATCTGAATCTGAGCACATTGCCTACGTCCATGAAGTTGATCATCCCGTTGAACCAGCATTGGATGCTCCTGAGGCAGAGATGATCGCGTACGATAAAAGGTCGAAGGACAAAGGCAAAGGAGTAGTAAAAGGTGACTGCTTCTACTGTAAGCAGAATAGTCACTGGAAGAGGAACTGCAAGGAGTTCCTCAATGACAAAGCTCATGGAAAGGTAAAGCTGTCTGAAGCTTCAGATATCTATATGACAGATATCAACTTGTCAGTTAGAGATTCTACATCTTGGGTATTAGATACCGGATGTGCTTCTTATGTCCGCCATGGTATGCACATATTGACAAGTATGCGCAAGTTGAGAAAAGGCGAGGTGGAACTGAGGCTAGGAAACAGCGCAAAGGTTGCAGCGGTTGCTGTGGGAATAGCAAACCTCAGCCTTCCATTAGGAGATGCCTTATCATTGGAAGATTGTTATTATGTTCCTAGCATAATAAAAAACATCATATCAATATATTGTTTGGACAAGATATGCTATAGGTTGTCTATTGAAAATAGAAGTTGTTCGATTTATTATGGTAATAAATCAATAGCTTCGACATCTTTAGTCAATAGTCTATATTTTTTAGATGTTTCTTATTATAATCTTCACATTGATAATGCTCTTAAAAAGAGTAAGAATTATTTGAACCAAACGTACATGTGGCATTGTAGACTTGGACATATTGGTGAAAGCAGGTCGTAAAGGTTGCACAAGCATGGTTATTTAACTGCATTCGATTATGAATCGTTTGTAACATATGAGTCTTGTCTTATGGGAAAGATGACAAAATCTCCATTTACTAGACATGGAGAAGGTACCAAGGACATTCTGGGATTAATACATTCAGATGTATGTGGTTCCATGTCCACCCAAGTCAAAGGTGGCTTTTCATACTTCATTACGTTCACCGATGACTTCTCAAGATTCGGCTATGTGTACTTAATGAAGTACAAGTCAAAAGCGTTTGAGAAGTTCAAGGAGTTCAAGAATGAGGTAGAGAAGTAGTCAGGAAAGAGTATTAAAGCTCTTCGATCAGATCGAGGAGGAGAGTACTTGAGTACTAATTTCACACAATTCTTAAAAGATAATGGTATCCTTTCTCAGCTGACCCCTCCATATAAACCACAAATGAATGGTGTATCAGAAAGGAGGAATCGCACGATGGACATGGTGCGATCCATGATGACCTTTTCAGGATTACCAGTGTCCCTCTAGGGGTATGCTCTAGAGTCAGCAGCATACCTACTGAACAGAGTACCCAGCAAATCTGTAACCTCTACTCCATATGAGATATGGAAAGGCAGGAAACCAAAATTTAAACAAGTTAAAGTCTAGGGTTGTCCTGCTCATGTAAAGAGGCATGATCCAGACAAGCTGGAATCACGAACTGATAAATGTAGGTTTGTGGGATATCCAAAGGAAACCTTTGGATACTACTTTTACCATCCTGGTGAACAAAAGGTGTTTGTCGCTAGGAAAGCTGTCTTCCTAGAAGAGGAATACCTTCTCCAGGAGGACAGTGGGAGTAAAATAGTACTGGAAGAAGTTCTAGATCCCCAAACAGTTGCAAAATCATCATATGAGATATCAGTTCCTGAATTTGTTCAGGTACACATAGATAAGCCTTGCAAATATAGTAGGATACCTAAATTACCCGAACGATATGTGGGACATACCGATGAAGGTAAGTCTAAGGTAGAATATAATGTGGATAATGATCCTAAAACCTATGACGAGACCACCGAGAAATGACGAGAAGCCATGAACTGAAAAATCCAATCCATTTACACCAACCAAGTTTGGAACTTGGAGGAGTTGTCTGACGGTATTGTTCCCATTGGATGCAAGTGGATCTGTAAGAGAAAGATCAGTGCATATGGACGGATCGACATTTATAAGGCAAGGTCAGTGGCAAAGGGATATCGTCAAAGGTAAGGAATTGACTATGACGAGACTTTCTCACCAGTTGCCATGATAAAGTCGATCATAGTTCTACTCGCCATAGCTGCACATTTCGATTACGAAATCTGACAGATGGATGTGAAGACTACCTTTCTCAATGGTAAGCTTGAGGAAGAAGTGTATATGACACAACCTGAAGGTTTTACATCCAAAGAGTTTCCAGATAGATTGTGCAAGCTTCAGAGGTCCATTTATGGACTGAAGCAAGCTTCCCAGAGCTGGAACATAAGATTTGACGAGACTGTCAAGTCTTATGACTTCATTAAGAATGAAGATGAGCCTTGTGTGTATAAGAAGACTAGTGGGAGCGCAGTCACCTTCTTAGCTCTTTACGTAGATGACATACTACTCATTGGGAATGATGTAGCTATGATGTCATCGGTAAAGATCTGGCTGTCGAAAAACTTCTCCATGAAGGATTGGGGAGAAGCATCCTATGTATTGGGAATACGGATCTATAGAGATAGATCAAAGAGGATGCTTGGAATGACCCAATCCTTGTACATAGATACCACTGTCAAAAGGTTTGGCATGAAAAATTCTAAAAGTGGTCTCATACCGATGAGACATAGAATTTATCTCTCAAAGGAGCAATCTCCTAAGACGCCTAATGAGAGGGCATTCATTGATAGAGTATCCTATGCCTTTACCATAGGATCTATCATGTATGCCATGCTATGTACACCACCTGACATTGCCTATGCTCTAAGTGTTACGAGCAGATTTCAGGCTGATCCAGGCAAAGAGCACTGGAAGGCAGTGAAATGTATCCTTAAGTACTTGAGAAGAACTAAGGATATGTTTCTTGTCTATGGAAGAGGCGACTTGAAACTGTGAGGTTTTACTGACTCGAGTTTCCAGTCAAATCCAGATGATAGCAAGTCTACATCTGGATTTGTGTTTACTTTGAACGGGGGCGCAGTGTGCTGGAAGAGTTCCAAACAAGAAACCACTGCAAATTCGACGACTGAAGCTTAGCACATCGCTGCAGCTGAAGCCGCCAAGGAAGCAGTATGATTGACGAAGTTCATCACCTACCTTGGCATAGTTCCCTGCATCTTTGATCATCTTCCGCTATTGTATGACAATAATGAAACTATGGCACAAGTGAAAGAGCTCCAGTCTCATCAGAAATCGAAAGATATTCTGAGGCGCTTTCATCTTATCAGAGAGATCATTTCTAGAGAAGATGTAGTGATGGAAAGAGTTCCATCCAATGATAATGTAGCAGATCCACTGAGGAAGCCACTGTCTCAAAATGTATTTGAGCGTCACTCAGAGTCTATTGGATTAGTGCATAAAGGTTATTGGCTTTAGTCCAAATGGGAGATTGTTAGTCAAAAGTCGCCTACAAGCCAATTTGATTATGTAAATCACGTTCGGTTATTAATATAAATGGCATAATATTCATTATGTGTAATTCGTATTGTTATCGTCTCATAATGAAGTCCGTGAATATGTGCGATAGTGATCAGATTATGATGAGATCATACTAATGAGACTGATCACTTAAACACACATATTCTTAATAATTCATAGTCGGAGGACATCTGAGAAGGACATCGGATATCCGGTTAGACTAGTACAGATTACTCCTGCTTATAAGATGAGGGTGACTGATCTCATAGTCACTTGTGTAGAGACACTAAGGCGAATATGTAGGTGTTCATTAGAGAATGAGTTCACTGAACTGATCCGACTGAATCGTTGGATGGTATTGTACCTCACTGTCAATTAGCTTGATTCTATTGTCGCAGTTGTGTGGATGGTCATCGGACCTGAGACACCAAGGACACATTGTCGATGGACTTCTGTGCTTTGACCTTGGTTTATGAATCTCTAACCACAGGATTCTAAACAACCAAGGATCGGGTAAAGCGGAATACCGTTGAAGGGAATTGAGTGTCAATAAGGAATCATTCACTCTCAGCACTTTGAGAGAGAATGCTCTAGGAAGGATGCGCGGAAGTCCCTGACGAGGGCGGACGATAATATCGGGAAAGGATTTTTCCGATATTATACGGCAACATCCGATCAAGTGAGTCAAACGGTTAGGGTTTGACGGTTTTACCCTGAGTTGACTCGAGAGCATTGTACAAATGAAGGATTATATCCATACGGTAAGTGTCGGCGGAAAGGTTCTTAGAGTGGGTTACTTAACCCCGATTCCTTCCGAGTTCACACGGTCTTGCTTGGCACCGAACGTGATCAGAGGCCCGATCAAATTTAATATGCGATACTAATTCGATTGATTAATAAATTAATAATGAGTTATTAATTGATTAATCAGGCCAGTGAGGAGTGACTGGGCTTATTGGGCCATTAACCGGACTGGTTATTGGGCCTAGAGGGTCACACGCAAATGATTCTCAAGGCGATGGATAATAAGTGGATTTTATATTAAACCGGGGGATTTTATGAAAAACTGTGTGGTTAATATAAAATATAGCGATCGGGCAGAGCAGGCTAGGCTGCTGCTCAACGCTTGCCACCCCCTCCTCTCTTCCACTCTCTGATCGAGGCAACCGAGGAAGGAGCGAGGATGATCTACAGCGGCAACCCGGAAAGCAATTCGATGGAGATCTTTGCCTATGTATTTGAGGATTTTCTAATATAAATGTTATGTTAAATTGTGTGTGCGTTTGACTGTTAGATCTGGTCAAACCCACTATGCTATCCATGATCACAAATGACATGCATGAGATGCATTGTTTTATTTTTTTATTATGAATCAAAGAAGGTATAGTATCTAGTAAATATATACGGTATATTTATATACTATCACCTAGGTAAGACCAAGATAAAAGTTATCTAAAACCCTCGTCAAATTCTAAGCCGTAATATGAGTAGTTGGGAACTTAATGCGTGGTCCTCCATCGTTATAGTCATATGATTCAAATTACTTTGGTAGGTTTGTTATGCTATCCCTAAGGCCTGTTTAATTGTAAGGAGAGACTATGGCTATGACATAAAATGCCTATTGATCAGGATAGAGGAACCTTATATCATTCCCAATGAGTAGGATGTCGTCAACGTAAAGAACCAGGAATGTGATTGCGCTCTTACTGTTTTTCTTGTATACACAAGGCTCATCTTCATTCTTAATGAAACTATAAGATTTGATTGCATCATCAAACCTTACATTCCAACTACGGGTAGCTTGCTTCAGTCCGTAAATGGACCTTTGCAACTTACATATCATGTCTGGAGATTCCTTAGAAGTGAATCCTTCTGGTTGTATCATATGCACCTCCTCCTCAAGGTTTCTATTGAGGAAGGCAGTCTTCACATCCATTTGCAAGATTTCATAATCATGGTATGCAGCAATAGCGAGAAGAATTCTGATAGACTTAATCATGGCAACGGGTGAGAATGTCTCGTCATAATCAATGCCTTACCTTTGATGATAACCCTTCACCACCAACCTTGCCTTATAAGTCTCTATTCGTTCATCTGTACCGATCTTTCTTTTAAAGATCTATTTGCAGCCGATAGGTACTATACATTCAGGCAAGTCAGCCAAGTTCCAAACTTGGTTAATGTGCATGGACTGAATCTCAGAATTCATGGCTTCTCGCCATTTCCCGGCCTCTGGGCTTTCAATGGCCGCCTTGTAAGTCTTACGATCATTATCCCCATTATAGAGTATCTGAGAACTATCCAAATTAATATGTCCCACGTATCTTTTTGTGGTTTAGGTACTCTTTTTGACTTACGAGTTTTTTGTGTACTTATTTGAATAGGTTCAGAAATTGACAGTTCATCAGAAGAACCATTACCAATTTGTGGATTTGAAATTTCTTCTAGAGTTACTTTACTCCCACTGTCTTTCTGGAGAATATATTTTTTTTCCAAAAAGACAGCTCTCCTGGCTACAAACACCTTTTAATCGCCAGGATGATAAAAGTAACATTCATAACTATGCCAACTTATTTGCATTTTCTCTTTTAACATGAGCAGGACATCCCCAAACTTTAACATGTTTAAGGTCTGGTTTCTTTCCATTCCATATCTCATATGGAGTGGTTTCAACCGATTTGCTGGGTACCTGATAAGTTCACAATTTTACATAAATAAGAGATGAAATTTACACACTTTGCTATCAATTTAATGAACAAAATCACATGGAATGATAGATAAATCAATTGTGCGTTTAAACATATCAATTTTGTAAAATTCGAATTTCAAATATCATCACTCTATGGATTTAATAAGGATAGCAATTTCATTCTAAAATAAGATTTTCTCGACAATTATTTAATGTGCAATTGGATGATTTATTGATTGCCATATGAACTTAACTGTTATTATATGTGAATGCAGGACATGAACAAGCAGATGGCATAGTGGTTGGACCACTTGGATTTCAAGGAAGTGACCAGGGTTCGAATCATGGCAGAAACAACATTTTATTTTCATATTTTATCCTCAATTGGGGCCCACACGCCAACTAAGAGAAAGAGGAGGGAATCGTGAAATTTAAAAAGAAAGATATTTATTTCAAAATTTAAAATTCAAAACAGCTTTTATGGACTTAGAATAGGATTCTAAAATTAAGGGAGAGCTTAATGCATAAATTAAAACCCCTTCCTTACCTTTTTGAAATTCAAAATCTCATCTGGAAACTATTAAAATAAAGGAGAAGGGTGGGGGCTCAGCATTATGAAAAGTTCACAACAATTGAAATTTTCTAAAACTTCTATCTCTCTCCCCTATTTTTTTTTCTCATTGCCCATCTCTCTTTCTCTCTCATGCAGCATCTCTCTTTTCTCTCTCTATCAGTCTTCCCTCTCCCCCTGTGTCTTCTTTCTCTCTCTTTTCTCCCTTTGCAGCCTCTCTCTCTGTCAGGTTCTCTCTCCCGCCCTTACTTTTTCACTATCCAGCTATCTCTCTCCCACCTACTTTCTCTCTCTCCCAGCACTCTCTATCTCTCTCTTTGCATCTCTCCTCTCTCTTCTGCCCGTCTGAACCCTCAGGACCCGCCTGCTGTACAAGCGCGCCTGCCGCCGCCAGAAGCTGAGCCTGCCAGGGCCACGCGGCATCACCCACCGAGCCAGCCGCCAGAAGCCTCCACGTGGTGCCCCGTGCACTTTCGCCCCGCTCGGCATCGTCGATCGAGCCCGCCACGCATCTTCACCGCCCGGGTCAGCCGCAGCCACCGCGCCACGTGGAGCCCCTCGAGCGTTCGCGCCAGGGCTTCATCATCGCTTGTGCCCACTGGCGGTTGTTTCTCGCTCGTGCCGCATATTGACGTACCGCCTGAAGTCAACGCCCCCCTCGTCTGCGACGCCCAGCTTCGCACATTGTTGTGGTCCACTGCGCTAGCTCCAGCCACCCCGGCGCACTGCACCTCCCGAACCAGCAAGCTTCTCACAGTGGCCCCCTTGTTATTATGTTATTAGTTTATTCTAGTTGTTAAGCTTTTAGTTAACATTTCTATTGCTAATTATCTTTTTATTTTCTTTATATAACCATTGTAATACTTCGTTCACTAATAGTAATTAAGTCTTTGTTTCTATCTTGTGGTCATTTCTATTTACTTTTCTAGATTAATATTACCTAATTAGATTCATATGTTTCGCTCAATCTCAATAATTAGTTAACTGTGTTTTAGTGGTAGGTGTTAATTAGAGATTTTTGAAGACATTTAAATTCTGTAATTAATTTTGTTAAAGTGCTTAAAATGAAAGTTTTCAACTAGAACATCATATCGAAAATCCAATTTCATTCAAAATCCAAAGTTTTCAAAATTAGATTTCTATTTCCTCGTGGATCGACCCGATCTCATCACCGTACTATTTTCAAATAATTTTGTGTGAGAATCGGAATTTAAAGTTGATGATAATTGTGTTTTAACGACGACCTTAAAATAATCATCAATTTTTGGCGTCGTTGCCGGGGAAATTAGAATTTTAATTTTGATTATTTTGGATCCATTTGTGTAAATCCATACTCACATTTATTTTCTCTTTTTGCAAGAATTTAAAAAAAAAAAGAAGACAAAAGGAAAACTCAACTTGGTGAGTTTGTTCCAATTTCTTTAATATTTTTATTTTATTTTCAGATTTGCTTAGAATATATATAGATCTCATTAAATAAGAAAAAATTCAGAAAAAACAAAATAAAAAAAATGCATTTCAAGATTAGAAATCAAACCTTCATATTTTAGGACATGCATCATATAGAATTGCATTAGAATTAGCCATTTAGCTCTTATTTGTGTCATTTTGATTCATGTTGAAGAGTGCGGGAAGCACGGTGAGTCTTTCCAAATTGTGCAAATAACATGTTCATGCATTGTCATTTCATTATTACACAAAACAAACTTGATTGAATTGTGGTGTGCATTTCATTGATAAAATAATTTAAGGGCATCTTCATAACAAGATAAGGTGGGGATTTCATCACCCTTCCTTGGCCCACAAACCACAAACACCCCATCTTGCATTGTCCCAAGCCCAATAAAAATCAAATAGCAATTGCACCTAGGGTTCACACTATGATTGGACCGATCTTTGAATTCACTTCTACTTTAGACAACGGTGTCTAGGCTAGAGGTTACAAACGCAAACGCCTAAGTAGACAAGTGGTTATTTAATTAGGTCCCTACGAAAGTAGGGGGAGCCTCCCATTATCCCACCTCTTACCTAGCCGATTGATCTATGGTAGGTGATGGGGCAGAATCCGATTCAGCCCATTAACAACCCAACAACACCAACAGCAATAGAGGCCCACTGGCAGCCTTCAGCCCATCAGCGGCCCAGCAGCCCTCGGCCCATCAACAGCCCAGTGGCCTTCGGCCCATCAGCGGCCCAACAGCCCTCGGCCCATTAGCAGCCCAGTGGCCTTCGGCCCATTGGCGGCCCAGCAGTTTTCGGCACATTAGCGGCCCTCAGCCCAATTGGCCTCGGCCCAGCTAGCGGCCTTTAGCCCAATTGGCTTCAGCCCAATAGCGACCCCCAACCTTCGGCCCAGTAGCCGTATCCGGCCCACTCCGGTGGGAGGGTTAGGCACTATGGCGGTTTACCAGTAAACTAAAACATAGTCCTATATCGGCTGCCACAATCAAGTAACCTCTATCCTCCGTTATAAATACAGAACTATTTATTACCAAAGGTATGTCTTCTTGACCAAGGACAACAGTCCAAAAGCATTAAAGCTACCTCTTCTTCCTTCCCTTCTGAATCAAATCTTCTTCAGAAGCTGACTAGGCCGTCGGAGGGGTTTCTCTTGGGCCGAAGCCCGAGACCCTCACTGACTGGTTCTTCTTCTTCCTGCAGGGGCTTCGGTTTGAATCTTCGCCGACCTCTCCGAGTCGGCCTCGGCCACCGGACTCGGTCTTCTTCCTCTGGTCTTGGTGTCTCCCTTCGCCGGTCGATCCGCCTCGGCCGAAGAAGTCTTGGCGTCACCCTTCGGCCCTGAGGAGTCTCGACTTCGCCCCCGGCGAGCCTTCGTCCGGGCACCTCTCAGCTTTGGAGCCTTGGCCCCGTATTCCGCCCTCGTCTCGGTCCGGATCCCCGTCGGTCTTCTTCTTCGACTCGATTACTCTCATATTCTAGTCTCGGAATCCGACCGTGATAGCTTCGGCTACATCACGTGGCGCCGTCTGTGGGAAACCAACGAGAAGCCTTGTCTCATCGTCCGGTGACCAGAGGATCCGGCCAAGATGAGGCAGAGACGCGGGCGACTCCAGTGCAGGCGCTCCACTCCGAAGGTACTCCGTCAGTTCTTCCACAAGGTTCTGTCCTTCCCGTTATACCGGAGTCCCTCGCTCCCAGAGACGACCGGGTGGAAGAGCTTCAGCAACAAGTGGCGACTCTGGCCGCCACTGTCAACTCCTTGGCGCCCTTGCGAGATATGGTGTCCGCCATCGCCTAGCATAAGGGGTTACTGAGTCAGCCCCCGCAGCAGGTACCACCTCCTCCTCAATTCTGTCCTGCTCAAGCTGCGAGGCTACAACCAACACCCTCGCAGGCCTTCCCCGATGAGGAAGTTTCGGCACGCAGCGAGCCTTTCGCGCCACTTGGCTGAGTTCCTCGCGCCAGTCATATCCTGACGGAGCCGGACTATGCTTCGTCCGGATTTCATCTGACCAAGGCCGAAGGACATTCGGCCACCCCTTCAACCGCCCCGGATCTAGACCGGCGGCTGACGGCGATGAGGAAGGAAATGCAACAGATGGTATCTCGGCCGTATGGAGCACCTCTCGCCAGCACCATCCTGGAGCAGACTCCTTTCTCTCCAGAGCTTCTGGCTATCGAGGTACCTCCCAACTTTAAACTGCCGAAAGGCCCTCTGTATGATGGAATGACAAATCCGGTCTGCCACTTCCAGAGATTCAATTCCTACCTCTCCGTCCGAGGGGTTTCGGAGGCAGTCTGCTGCCGTCTCTTCCCCCTCACCCTTGAAAAAATAGCCCTGACCTGGTTTGAGACGTTGGCCCCCAATTCCATTCACTCTCTAGTGCAGCTAGGCCAACTTTTCATCGACCAATTCTATGATGCCACTCGGCAATGTAAAACCCCGGCCAGTCTGCTAGCCATTCGGCAAGGACCAACTGAGACCCTTCAGGAGTATTTCACTAAGTTTCGGGCCGAAGCCGCCCAAATTCCAAACCTGGATAGTTCGATCACGGTCTCGGCCGTGATCAGTGGGTGCACGGACGAAGGGCTTCTCAGCTCTATCGAGAAGCGCCATCCCCCCACCTTCCAGGACCTAGTGGCTCGGGCCCATAAGTACATCAACCGGAAAGCCCTGATGATGTCCAAGGGCAAGAGTACTACCGAGGCACCATCGGCAACTACCCCTCCGGTTCGTCCTCGCCCAGAAGACCAGGAGCCATCTCGCAAGCGATACCGGAGGGAAGAATGAGATCGAGAAAAGCGCTGGGATCCGCAGCAGCGGTCCTTGCCACTACCTGCTCCACCCTCCCGGATGCTCATGGAGGTGAAAGGTATGCTTCGCCAACCTGAGCGTATCAAGACTGATCCTCGCCGAAGGGACCCCCGCAAATACTGCGAATACCATCAGGAAACTGGCCATTCAACTGATGAACGTCGGCACCTTCGGGAGGAGATTGATCGCCTCATCCGGGAAGGCCGTCTACTGTAGTATCGGCGAGAGCAGCCTCAACAGCGGCAGAACCGGAACGTCCCCGTAGCAGTAAGGCAACGGCAACTCCCGGATAAAGAAGCCCCACCTCAACCGAAGGTGACTCCGGCCCCGGCAGAAGCATCCCATCAACGACCTAGTGTCGGGTCGATTATGATGATATCCGGAGGCCCGGGAAATGGAGCAAGGCGTCGTCGAGCCGATGCTACGGCGGAGGTAGCAGCAGTCAACATCGGGCCGAAGCGGTCTCGTCAAGAAGACATCGTCTTCGGCCAGGAGGATTTGACCGACGTTCAGGTTCCTCATGACGATGCCCTAGTTGTAAATGCTGTAATGAAAAGTTACGATGTTCATCGTATCTTTGTCGATAATGGAAGTGCCCTAAATGTACTTTTTTACGATTCTTTTGTAAAAATGGGCTTGAATGAGGCTGATATGAAGCCTCACCGGGGGCCTCTATTCGGCTTTAATGGTTCGCCGTGCCGAGTAGAAGGCATCGTCCGACTACTTGTAACCCTGGGTACAGCGCCTCGGCAATTAACCGTTGAAACGGATTTTGCCGTCGTAAAACTCGATTCAGCCTACAACGCCATCTTTAGCCAAAGGCTGATCGACGGAATCAGAGTTGTACCTTTGTCTTTCCATCAAAAGCTGAAGTTCCATACCGGCCATGGAATCGGCGAAGCCAAGGGAAATCAGGAAGCTACCCGGCAATGTTATATGATTTCGGTCAAAGGGAAGGCTGCGGTCGAATCCCTTTCGATCGAATCTTCAGCCGAAGCAGCCCCAGGAGAGGAACTTACCACTGTTCCAGTTCCGGGAGGAGAAGTCCGAACACTAATGATAGGATCCGGCCTCTAGAAGTCTGAAGCCGAAAGACTTGTCGAATTCCTGAAGGAAAACCTCGATGTCTTCGCTTGGTCTCCTTCGGACATGCCCGGAGTCGACCCGAAGGTAGCGGAGCATCGGCTGTATGTCAACCCGAACCAGCCTCCAGTTAAGCAGAAGAGGCGTACCTTCAATCAAGAAAGGAGGATGGCCATCCAGGCTGAAGTACAAAAGGGGCTGAACGTAGGACATCTCCGAGAGGTGCACCATCCCGAATGGATCGCTAATGTAGTGATGGTGCCCAAAAAGGACGGCAAGTGGAGAATGTGTGTAGACTTCACCAACCTCAATAAGGCCTGTCCGATGGACAGCTTTCCGCTACCTCGGATAAATCAGGTGGTAGACGCCACTTTCGGCCACGAATTGCTCAGCTTCCTCGACGCCTATTCAGGCTATCACCAGATCCGAATGCATCCGGATGACGAGGACAGAACAAGCTTTACAACAGACCTTGGCTTATACTGCTACACCCGGATGCCATTCGGCCTGAAGAATGCCGGAGCGACTTATCAGCGTCTCGTCAACAGGATGTTCGCCACGCAGATCAGCCGCAATATGGAGGTCTATATAGACGACATACTGGTAAAAAGCCGCATTGCTGTAGACCATCTGGCCGATTTAGCCGAGACATTCTCCACCTTACGCAGATATAAAATGAAGCTGAATCCTACCAAGTGCGCCTTCGGTGTGACTTCCGGGAAGTTCCTCGGTTACATGGTCACCCGCCGAGGGGTAGAGGCTAATCCTGCGAAGGTTGCGGCTATTATCCAGATGCGCCCTCCGGCCAATGTCCGAGAGGTTCAAAAATTAAGTGGAAGGATTGCCGCATTAAGCCGCTTCATGTCAAGGGCGGCGGATTACTGTTTTCCCTTCTTCAAGCTACTAAAGAAGGCTAGTAACTTCTCCTAGACGGATGAGTGTCAGTCGGCCTTCGATCAGCTGAAAGCCTACCTCTCTGATGTTCCTGTCTTGTCTAAGCCGGTTCGAGGAGAGCAGCTGTTCGTTTATCTCGCCACATCTGAAGCAGCTATTAGCGCCGTCCTCGTCCGGGAAGAAGGCGGTGTCCAAAGGCCATTTTATTATATAAGCCGAGCCCTCCACGGAGCAGAGCTTCGGTATCTTGCTCTTGAAAGGCTGGCCCTAGCCCTCGTCGCGTCCGCGAGGAGGCTCTGGCCCTACTTCCTCGCGCATTCAATAAAGGTCTTCATAGATCAACCCCTGAAGCAAGTCCTCTCTCGGCTAGAAGTGTCTGGCAGGCTAGCGAAATGGGCGATCGAACTGGGAGAATTTGACGTCTCTTATGGGCCTCGGACAGAAATAAAAGCTCAAGCTTTGGCCGACTTCATTGCCGAGCTCACTCCCGAAGCATCCTCGGCCCCTTAGCAGGAAGTCAGTACTACATCTGAAGCCGAATCCGCTTTGGCTACTTCGTCCTCGGCGGATGAGTGGCAACTGTACGTCGACGGGTCCGCATGCTCTTCGGGTAGTGGCGCCGGATGGATCTTGGTGTCTCCAGAAAGGGTCATCACGGAGTATGCGCTACGCTTCTCTTTCCCAGCTACCAAAAATGCCGCTGAGTATGAAGCCCTTATTTCAGGCCTTCGGGCCGCTAGGAGGCTCGGCGCACAGCGCATAAGAGTGTTCAGCGATTCCCAGCTTATCGCCAACCAAATCAATGGGGAGTACGAGGCCCGGGACGCATTGATGACATCCTATCTCTAGGTAACCCGCAAGATCCTTGCTGAATTTACATCTTATAAGATTGTGCGGATCCCTCGGGCCGAAAACGCTAGAGCCGATGCTCTTTCCCGGCTAGCGTTAACTCAGGATGGGGGAGAAGGCCGGATGGTCCTAGTAGAAGAACTGGCCGAGCCATGTCTCGGCGAATCCGAGGTCATGCAAGTGAATGAATCCGAAGCAGAGACCTGGATGACTCCCTTGATCGTCTTCCTCCTCCGAAAGGAGGTCCCGTCCGATCCAAAAGAAGTAAGGCGCGTCCGGCAGCGCTCTTCCCATTTCCTAATTCTGGAGGGCATACTGTATAAGAAGTCCTTCGGCCGCCCACTCTTGTGATGTCTCGGCCCGGGCAAAGCTGATTATGCCCTTCGGGAAGTACATGAAGGGATCTGCGGAGCACACGCAGGAGGGAGGGCCTTGACCCACAAACTCTTAAGGCAAGGGTACTGGTGGCCAACGCTCCGAGAGGACGCAGTTGCTCTCGTCCGCTGTTGTGACCAGTGCCAGAGGTTCATTTCCCTCATTCACCAATCAGCAACTCTCCTAACACCTCTGTTAGACCCTTGGCCTTTCGCCCTGATGTAGCCGAAGCTATCACGGTTAGATTTCGAGACTAGAATCCGAGAGTAATCGGGTCGAAGAAGAAGACCGATGGGGATCCGGACCGAGACGAGGGCGGAATACGGGGCCGAGGCTCCAAAGCCGAGAGGTGCCCGGATGAAGGCTCGCCGGGGGCGAAGTCGAGACTCCTCAGGGCCGAAGGGCGATGCCGAGACTTCTTCGACCGAGGTGGATCAACCGGCGAAGGGCGACGCCAAGACCAGAGGAAGAAGACCGAGTCTGGTGGCCGAGGCCAGCTCGGAGAGGTCGGCGAAGATTCAAACCGAAGCCCCTGCAGGAAGAAGAACCAGTCAGTGAGGTCCCGGGCTTCGGCCCAAGAGAACCCCCTCCGACGGCCTAGTCAGCTTCTAAAGAAGATTCGATTCAGAAGGGAAGGAAGAAGAGGTAGCTTTAATGCTTTTGGACTATTGTCCTTGGTCAAGAAGACATACCTTTGGTAATAAATAGCCGTGCATTTAGAACGGAGGATAGATGTTACTTGGTTGTGGCAGCCGATATAGGACTATGTTTTAGTTTACTGGTAAACCGCCATAGTGCCTAACCCTCCCACCGGAGTGGGCCGGATATGGCTACTGGGCTGAAGGTTGGGGGTCGCTATTGGGCCAAATGCCGCTAGTGGGCTGAAGCCAATTGGGCTGAAGGCCGCTAGCTGGGCCAAGGTCAATTGGGTTGAGGGCCACTAATGGGCCGAAAACTGCTGGGCCGCCAATGGGCCGAAGGCCACTGGGCTGCTAATGGGCCGAGGGCTACTGGGCCGTTGATGGGCCGAAGGCCACTGGGCTGCTGATGGGCCGAGGGCTGCTGGGCCGCTGATGGGTCGAAGGCTGCCAATGGGCCTCTATTGTTGTTGCTGTTGTTGGGCTATTAATGGGCCGAATCGGATTCTGCCCCATCACATGGCCCCCTACTCTTGTCGTTCTCAGTTCCATGAAACGCCGAGAGTGAAGCCCTTACGGAAAAAACATGATAAGCACCTTGTCCGAAACTGTTACCACCTGTTTCAGAAACTGGGAGATAAGTCTTCGCCTTAGGTCGGCCGAGGGCTGGTGACGAACAACCTCGTCTCAAGCCGGGACCCTGTCGTAGACACCTTCGTCTCAGGCCGAGACTTAGTGACGAATGCCTTTGTTCCTAGCTGCGAAAGGGCTAGTTTTCAGAGTACATCGGAGCCAGGCAAAAGCGGGAAAGACCTTGGGCTTCCCGCCTTCGCAGTCGCGTCACAACAAACATAGGACACATGTTGCGCATCCGGCCGGGCTGCCGAAAGCACAAAAAGATCTTAGCCGTTGACAGCGATCACGCGGATCGCGGTCACTTCGGCTCTCTGCCCAAGACTTCACCTGGATCACCGCCTCTCCGACCTTAGTCACGAGGATCGGGACACGTGGCGAGCATCCGAACGAACAGCCGAAGGGTTAGGCGGCATCCGGCCGTTGATTGCCTTCTCTCGATCCGGCAGCCCGCTCATCATCATGGCGAAGGACGGGACACGTGTTACGCATCCAAGTAGGGCAGAGCTGAGGGGTGGGAGGATCTCGGCCATCGGTTCAGCACCGGACCCCCTCAAGTCCACCTATAAATACCAACTCCTCTCCCCCAGGCCACTGTTCTTTTGCCTTCTCCTTCCTCTGCGCTTGTGCATCCCTGTGAGCAGCTTCCCCGAGCGCCTTTGCTTCTCCGGCAGTGAGCGTGCTACTGAGGGTGTTTGAGGACGCCTTGTCCATCGCTGGAGAGCTCCTAGTCGCCGGGAAGTCCTTTGTCGTCGGGGAGATTTTTTATCGCCGGAGAGACTCTTAGCCACCGGGGAGATCCTAGCCTGAGGGTAAGCCTCAGCTTCCGCCTTCTCTCTCTTTTGATTCATGTTCAGTAGCTCTCCTTCCGCCGAGAGTAACTCTTCGGCCGAAGGCGGTTCTTCTTGCTCCTCGTCCGGACCTGCCCAGTCTTCTATGTCATCTCCCTTTCCTTCGAACTCCTTTCTTTCCGTAATGGCGGACGAGGCAGAACTAGTTCCGGCTGCTGTTGAGCCTTCCACTTCCGGCCGTCGCCCGGCCGAGATGGTCTCGGATGTAGCTAGTGCCCTTGATGTTGAAACCATCAAAGTCATAACTAACTACTACCAGATTCCGTCTTGGATGGTTCTCGTCCGGCCCGGGAAGCGCACCAGAGCCAACACCGTTAGACCGGGTAGCTTCTCGATCTACGAGCACAGCTTCCGAGCGGGCTTTCGCCTTCCTCTTCACTCCTTTGTTATAAATCTTTTAAGCTTTTACGGACTGGCCCCGTCCCAGCTCTTTCCAAATTCATGGCGGACAGTCTACGCCTTCCTGGCCTTGAACTCTTATCTTGACTTCAACACTTCGGTAAATATTTTCCGCTATCTTTTCAAGATTAAGCCTCAGGGGAAGTCTTCGTGGTACTGCTTCGTCCCCCGCTCCGGCCGGGGGATCTTCTCTGGGAAGCCCTCGTCCATCCATCATTGGAAGGAGGGCTTCTTTTTCATTTCTCTGCCGGAGGAGAAGAGCGTGTGGCCCTTCCCCACCGAATGGGCACCTTTGGCCGAGGGCCTTTCCGACCCACCTACTCTCAGCCCCGAGCAGCTCGCCGACGCACACCTCTTCGAGGACAATGCTCCGTACAACATTGCGAAGCTTCTGTCAAACGAGGACAGGCTCATTGATATGGGAGCCTGGCCGACCCGTCGTTCTCTCCTCCCCGGGTCTTCCCCTACCTTCTTCTAGAAGAGGCCCCGGGGGAGGTCGAGGCAAGAGCTGCCATGACCGGGGTTCCGGCCTAAGCCTGTCCAGCTGAAGAGGGCGCCGAAGCTGCGGCCGGGGGTAAGTCGGCTTTGAGTCAAAAGTTGCAGTTTTGAACTGTTGCTAACTCTCGCAGTTTTGAACTGTTGCTAACTCTCCTTTTTTTTTCTTTTGTAGAGATGTCTGGTCTCCGGGGCCTGATCAGTCGGATCTCCAAGCAGTTCGGACAATCCCGACCGTCGCAGCCGCGGCCCGCAGAAGGGAGGATGGCTGGAGGGGTTCCGACCCCCGGTGCTCGGACTTCGAGGCAGACTGCGGCCTCCACCGAAGGCCGCACTGCCGCAGCTACTCTCGAGAGGGAGCGGAAAAAGGGGAAGGCGGTTGCCGGTGGGAGCAGACGGCCCGAGAAGAGGAGCCGGCCGGATGATCCCGACGAGAGGGAGTCTGCCCTGGCCACCAAGAGGCCGGTATCGGGACGAGACGCGTCGCTCTCGTCGCCTCCCCTACCGCAGAGGGGCGATTCTCCGTCGGCTACCGGCGCCGGCGCGGAGACGCTCTCCTACCCCTTCGGGGCGGCCGTGACTCACATGTCCTAGGAGTACGGGCACGAGCCCTAGCGCCCGGACATGGGGGTCTTCGCAGACGAGAGTCTAGATGACTCCCAGACGTGTCTGCGCCTGACTCGGGGCCTGACTCTCCCGATGGCCGGGGACGAAATTAAGGAGAAGGCTTATCCTTGCAATGCGTCCGGCATGCCGTCCAGGTGAGAGCCCCTTCGTCTTCGTCCTTGCTTATTGTTTCCCTTAATTGCTTCGGCTTACGCTTGTTTCTTTGTTTCGGCTGCAGGCCGCGGTCATGTGCGGGGCCCTTGCTCACCGCCAAGCCATCATCCAGCAGAAGCTCCAGGACATTGACCAGGCTTCGGATCAGCTGGCTTCGGGGAAAGTGGCTTCAGTGCGGCGAGATCTCGAGGCCAGCATTGATGTCCTCACTGGGGCGAATGCTCGACTGCGGTCTGAGCGGGATGAGCAGAAGGAGGAGATCCACACCTCCTCAGAGGCCAAGAAGAAGGCCGAGAAGCAGCTGGAGCGGGCCCGGGCTGAGATCGCATTCCTGAAGGCCGAGATCCAGGACTAGGCTGAGGAGCGGGATGAGGAGCGCCGCCGCCACGCCGAGGAGGTTTCGGCTCTGAAGGTTGACTTGGAGGCCAGGGCCAAGGAAGCCGATGACGTTGCTCGCACGGCCGTGGCGAGCTACTAGGAAGGCCCGGAGTATGCCGAGGAGATGCTTGAAGCCGGAGCTAAGGCGGCTTCGGCCATGTTCGATCTGGGGATGGCCATTGCCCACAAGGCGTGTCCGGAGACAGATCTGACTGGCTTTGTCTACCCTACCGACGAAGAAGGCAAAGAGATCTTGGCCTGGTGGCGAGAGCTCAAGGCCAAAAGAACTCCGGCTTCTCTGGAAGGCGCCGCGGCTGAACCGGTCCATGCCTCCCCTCCGGCGTCTCCCGGCCAAGCTCCGGTCGATGTGGATGGCGAGGATGCTGAAAGCTAGTCCGGGGGCTTGTCCCCGTCATTTTTGTTTTTCAAGATGCCGAGGCCAAGCATACGGCCTGCTTTTGTACTTGCGTTTATATAGAAGGCATTTTGCTTCTGCTTGCTTCATGGTATGTCTTTGAGTAGATAGCCGAGTTTGATTCTGCTTGTGGCCGAAGCCATGCCGCTCCCGATATGGTTTGCATGGCCGAAGCCACTCCTGGTACAGTTTACACGGACTTAGAATGTAGTGCCGCTCCCGATACGGTTTGCATGGCCGAAGCCACTCCCGGTATGGTTTACATGGACTTAGAGAATATTGCCGCTCCCGATACGGTTTGCATGGCCGAAGCCACTCTCGGTACGGTTTACACGGACTTAGAATGTAGTGCCGCTCCCGATACAGTTTGCATGGCCGAAGCCACTCCCCGTATGGTTTACACAGACTTACAGAATATTGCCGCTCCCGATACGGTTTGCATGGCCGAAGCCATTCCCGGTACGGTTTACACGGACTTAGAGTGTAGTGCCACTCCCGATACGGTTTGCATGGCCGAAGCCACTCCCGGTACGGTTTACACGGACTTAGAATGTAATGCCGGACACAATACTTCGGAATAATAAAAGAATAATATATTCACGGTGTCCGGCTAAACTCCGGGGGAGATGACTTACATGAAGTAGCGCCAAAGGGGCTCCACATTCCAGGTACGAGGGTGAGGCTGGCCTGAAAGGGTCTCCAGCCTATAGGCCCCTCGTCAGATCACTTCCCTTATGCGGTAAGGGCCTTCCCAGTTCGGAGAAAGCTTCCCTGCAGCTTCGGCTAGCTTGCACGCGTGGGCGTTCCGCTACACGAGGTTCCCGGCTTCAAAGCTTCGGGGCTTCACTCGAGCGTTGTGGTATCTCGCCATGCACTGCTGATAAGCCGCCAGCCGAATACGGGCTTGATCCCTTGTCTCTTCTATAAGATCAAGGTGATCTCTTAGGGCTTCATCATTAGCCTCCGGATCATAAGTAAGAACCCTCGGCGACAGCAAGCCGACTTCGACTGGGATAAGTGCTTCTACCCCGTAGGCCATTCAGAAAGGGGTTTCTCCAGTAGGGGTTCGGCTTGTTGTTCGATAGGCCCATAGGACGCTCGACAGCTCTTCGACCCATCGGCCTTTAGCCTTGCCGAGGCGAGTCTTTAGTCCTCGTAAAAGGCTTCGATTAGTGACTTCGATTGGGCCATTCGTCCGAGGGTGTGCTACCGAGGCGAACTTATGGAGAATTCCGAAGCTTGCGCAGTTGTCTTTGAACCGATGGCTGTCGAACTGCTTGCTATTATCTGAAATGATTGCCCGGGGGATGTCGTAGCGGCAAATGATGGACTTCCAGACGAAGTTTCAAGCATTGTTGTCGGTTATAGACGCAAGGGGTTCGGCTTCGACCCACTTGGTGAAGTAATCTACTGCCACAATAAGGAATTTCCTCTGGCCGGTGGCCATGGGAAAAGGTCCCAGGATATCGATCCCCCATTGGGCGTGATGTAGCTGAAGCTATCACGGTCGGATTCCGAGACTAGAATTCGAGAGTAATCAGGTCGAAGAAGAAGACCGACGGGGATCCGGACCGAGACGAGGGCAGAATACGGGGCCGAGGCTCCAAAGCCGAGAGGTGCCCGGACGAAGGCTCGCCGGGGGTGAAGTCGAGACTCCTCAGGGCCAAAGGGCGACGCCGAGACTTCTTCGGCCGAAGCGGATTGACCGGCGAAGGGCGATGCCAAGACCAGAGGAAGAAGACCGAGTTCGGTGGCTGAGGCCGGCTCGGAGAGGTCTGCGAAGATTCAAACCGAAGCCCCTGCAGGAAGAAGAAGAACCAGTCAGTGAGGGTCCCGGGCTTCGGCCTAAGAGAACCCCCTCCGACGGCCTAGTCAGCTTCTGAAGAAGATTCGATTCAGAAGGGAAGGAAAAAGAGGTAGCTTTAATGCTTTTGGACTGTTGTCCTTGGTCAAGAAGACATACCTTTGGTAATAAATAGCCGTGTATTTATAACGGAGGATAGAGGTTACTTGGTTGTGCAGCCGATATAGGACTATGTTTTAGTTTACTGGTAAACCGTCATAGTGCCTAACCCTCCCACCGGAGTGGGCCGGATACAACTACTGGGCCGAAGGTTGGGGGTCGCTATTGGGCCGAAAGCCGCTAGTGGGCTGAAGCCAATTGGGCTGAAGGCCGCTAGCTAGGCCGAGGCCAATTGGGCTGAGGGCCGCTAATGGGCCGAAAACTGCTGGACCGCCAATGGGCCAAAGGCCACTGGGCTGCTAATGGGCCGAGGGCTGCTAGGCCGCTGATGGGCCGAAGGCCACTAGGTTGCTGATGGGCCGAGGGCTGCTGGGCCGCTGATGGGCCGAAGGCTTCCAGTGGGCCTCTATTGATGTTGGTGTTGTTGGGCTGTTAATGGGCCGAATCAGATTCAGCCCCATCAGTAGGGGTGATTCATAGTGAATTCTAGCTATATTGTGAGAAACCTCATTCTTAAGTCTAGGATACACGTAGGTCATTAGGAATTTGTTGTTAACTTGTTTGTCTTTACATAAATAAACATAAAAAAAGTACATAAAAATAAAAATAACAAAAATAACCATTCTCATCTCATCTTGGTCTAGTGTATGTTAGGTAGAAGATCTCAAAATCTAGAAATTATCAATCCAATTCAAGAAATTGAGAGATACCTACATCACCAAACCATTATTCAACATCAAATGGATGGAAATAATCAACAAATGTCTAAACAAATGAAGGAATATTTTATTCCTCAAGACTATAATCCTTCATCTTGTATCCAATTGCTTAATGTCCATGCTAGCCATTATGAGATCAAGCCAAGCACCATCCAAATGCTCCCATCTTTCTATGGGAATACCAATGAAGATCCATATAAATATTTGGAGGAATTCTTTGAGATTTGTTTAACCGTGAAAATTCAAGATTTCACGGAAGATGCCCTTCGACTTACCCTATTCCCTTTCTCACTTAAGGACAAAGCCAAATATTGGCTTGGAATGATAGGGAAGCCTATTAAGACTTGGCCCAAAATGCAACAAGAATTCCTAAAAAAATTCTATCTTATTAGGAGAACAAATACCATGAGAAGGGCTATAACTGGATTCTCACAATTACCGGGAGAACAAATTCATGAATCTTGGGAACGATTGAAGGAATTGTTGAGAAAATGTCCACACAATAGATTGTCTAGATGGCAAATTGTGTAAGCATTCTATGAAGGTTTAGATGCACAATATAGGCAAATGGTAGATGCATCGTGCGGAGGAGCATTTATGAGCAAAAGTGAGGAAGAAGCTTATGATTTGTTTGAAATGTTAAGTGAAAATTCAATAAATCATGCCTCACTTTCATCATATGAAATATCTATGAGAACATCCAAACGGAATGGAGTTTATGAAATAAGAAATAGAGGAGAATTTGAACCTAGGATGGATATCAATGCCTTGGCCCAAAAGTTGGCTAAGGTGGACCTTCTGGCCCAACAAATGAGCAAAATGGATCTTATGGCCCACAAGCTAGACCAAGTCCTAGCTTCGAATAATCAAGGATCTAATATCCATGCACAATCAAGACCACACTCAGAACTTTCTCCATCTTATCAAGAAACTTGTAGTCTTTGTGCCAGCCCAACTCACCATGTCAGTGAGTGTCCTACGGCGGCCCAATTACCACCATTCATCCAAGAACAAGTCCAAGCAGCCCAGGGTTATTCAAAGCCCAATCATGATCCATATTCTAACACCTACAACCTTGGCTGGAAGAATCATCCTAATTTTTCATGGAAACTCCAACAAGTCCAAGCTCCAAACCCACAAATACAAAATTTTCAGAATATGGCCCATCAACAGAATTACTATCCAAATCAATCTTTCAATAAAAGACAACCTATCCAATCCCAAGCTCAAGCTCCTTACTTTCAGCCCAATAACAATCAGAATATATTCTCTCAACCTCCATACCAAATCTCACAACATCAGCCATCAAATCAAAATGATGACAAATTCAATATGCTGTAACAATTACTCATGAATCAACAACAACAACAGCAACAATTGCAACAATTGGTCATCTCTTAACAACAATCCATTTCGAAATTAGAAGTCCAAATGGCTGATACAACCATGAGGAGGGAAGTGGGCCCATTACCAAGTCAACCCATTGCAAACCCGCGAAACTATCTTCCGAGTTTCCAACATCAACCAATCCTACCTAATCTTCAAGTCCAACCTCAAATGGGCTCAAATCCACCAAGAGGCCCACAGTTAGAAAATGCGAAAGCAATTTTGGCCTTAAGAAATGGTAAAGTCTTGCCGGATCCTTACCCAAACCAAGGATCTAGTCAGCCCAATCCTGAACATAAAGAAGAAGAAGAAGAAGATGAAGATGAGAATGAACAACTCAATATCATTCAAGAAAAAGGAAAAATTGAGTAATATCCTGAGCATTATAAAACAAAAATCCCTTTTCCAAAAGCTCTAGAGAATTCCAAGGAAAAAAGGAAGCATCAAATCCCTTTTTCAGAATAGGTCTTTTGTCTGAAAAGGTGAGTGCCATTCTGCTGAACCAATTACCCAAAAAGCTTAAAGATCCTGGCACCCTTCTCATTTCTTGTGATATTAATGGACTCACATTTGGCAAGGCACTTCTTGATCTTGGGACTAGTGTAAAAACCTTTTGCCCACTTCTGCCTATGAACGACTGGATCTAGGAGAACTGAAGGCCACTCCTATTATTCTACAACTGGCAGATCGATCAGTTAAAGTGCCACGAGGACTCATTGAGGATGTAATTGTCCAAATCGAAGATTGCTACTTCCTCGCGGACTTCCTTATCTTGGATATGGCCCCATCCTCAGATTTGAATCACACTCTAATCATTATGGGACGTCCATTCTTAGCTACAGTAAAGGCAAATATCAATTGTGTGACAGGTAAGATGGACATTTCTTTTGGGGACGGTAGATTGGGATCAATATTTTTCAAGTTCCTAAGTATCCGGATTGGAATGAAGGTTGTTATACAGTGCATGCTATGGATAATATGGTAGATGATAGTTCGGATTTAGAACATTTCCTCTTTCTTATAGAAGAAAATTTGGAGTTTGAATAGTCTTTATCCTACACCAAGGACATTGATTCACTTCACAATTGGCCTCACTCGCTTAGTCCTTGGCCTATCATTGAACCTGTATCAAAGTTGTACCCTAGGCCAACACTGCCATCTCCTATATCTCCTCCTAAATTTGAGCACAATTCCTTACAGCCTGATCGCATGCACGACATTCATATGGTGAGACATGCTAAGTCGAGAGGAGAATTACACATAAATCAAGGTCTAAGTGAAGTAAGCGTGAATGAGGTAGTCAAATGGTAAAATCAGACAAATCATCACTTCATGAGTAGGAAAAGTATGGCTCTGAGAATATCTAAGCAGGACACACAAAATGATACCAATAAATCAATTGACCCAGGTTGATAAGAACTCACATGTGTCTGGTTGACGACGTTAAACTTAGCGCTTATTGGGAGGCAACCCAATCTTCTTATTTTTATTCTGATTCTTCTCTTTTTATTTTCTTGTTAGAAAACTGAGATCATCCACATTGGTGTATATGGAGAAGCCTCTCACATACCTCAAGTTGTACCTTTCCTCATTGTGGATTTCATGTTAAATAATTCTTTCCATTACCATGCTATTGAAGACAGTGTCATTCAAGTTGGGGGGGAGAATCATAGTGCATATTGAATAATCATTTAAAATGAATAAAATTTTTGAAAAAAAAAATTTCTTCATTTTTCACACAAAATTTTCAAAAATTTCTTCATTTTCACACTCCAACAGAGATTCTTGTCCATCATACTTCATTTAAGATGTCTTAAACAAATCAATATTGAGTTAGGAAGTTGAGTAAAAGTTTGAATTAACCCACCTCTCCACAAAGAGTTACGACGGGATGATTTTCACACACATACGGTAACTTGGAAAGAATGAAAAATCCTGAAAATGTAGAGTTGCTGGAGTTGACCCAAAGTGTAGGATTACCCATTCTGTTTTCATTTTTAAGTAAAACCGAAAGGGAAGTTAGGATTCGTAATAGGAGACCAATCCGCTTAACACTTTAAGGAGGCGGTCATCTCAAAAAAAGGACAATTAGAAGCATGAAAATCAAATAAATATAGTTTAAAAGAGCCAAAGGAAGGACGATGGCAAAAAGTACGCACCCTCCCCTCAGGCAAAGTAAAAAGGGTGGCAAAAAGTACGCACTCTCAAAGCGCAACCAAATGAAAAAAAAAAAAAAAAAACAATCACGCTAAATCAAAAAGTCCTTCACAACAAAATAAGACCAAATCCTAAAAAGTGTTGAGTTGGTGCAAAAACCGAAAAACGGGCCTAGCCAACTAATCTAGAGATCTTTTTTTATTTTCTCTCCCCTAGGTAGTTCTTCACCAAAGGTCAGCGAAGGCAACGATATACCAAATAGGATAGAAATGAACTCCAAGCACCTCAAATGATATGCACAATCACCTATCCTGCTTCCAAGTATAGTGAGCGGGAGAATGAAAACTTGAATTCAAATTGCCTACCATTTGCAATAGATATCCTTTAAAATGAAGTTTAAGTCTTTTTACTAATCATGGTAGTCCTAATTTTTCAAATGATTGCATTGCTAAAAGACTAGCAATGATTAAGTTGGGAGATGTGATAAGTTCTCAATTTTATATAAATAACAGATGAAATTTACACACTTTGCTATTAATTTAATGAACAAAATCACATAGAATGATAGATAAATCAATTGTGCGTTCAAACATATCAATTTTGTAAAATTCGAATTTCAAATATCATTATTTCATGGATTGAATAAGGGTAGCAATTTCATTCTCAAATAAGATTTTTTCGACAATTATTTAATGTGCAATTAGATGATTTATTGATTGCCGCATGAACTTAACTGTTATTTTATGTGAATGCAGGACATGAACAAGCAGATGGCATAGTAGTTGGACCACTTGGAATTCAAGGAAGTGACCAGGGTTCGAATCCTGGCAAAAACAACATTTTATTTTCATATTTTATCCTCAACTGGGGCCCACACGCCAACTAAGAGAGAGAGGAGGAGGGAATCCTGAAATTTAAAAAGAAAGATATTTATTTCAAAATTCAAAACAACTTTTATGAACTTAGAAGAGGATCCAAAACTTAAGGGAGAGCTTAATGCATAAATTAAAACCCTTTCCTCACCTTTTTGAAATTCAAAATCTCATCTGAAAACTATAAAATAAAGGAGAAGGGTGGGGGCTCAGCATTCTGAAAAATTCACAACATTTGAAATTTTCTAAAACTTCTATCTCTCTCCCCTATTTTTTTTCTCACTGCCCAGCTCCCTTTCTCTCTCATACAGTATCTCTCTTTTCTCTCTCTGTCAGTCTTCCCTCTCCCCCTGTGTCTTCTTTCTCTCTCTTTTCTCCCTTTGCAGCCTCTCTCCGTCAGGTTCTCTCTCTTGCCCTTACTTTTCTCTCTCTGGCTATCTCTCTCCCGCCTGCTTTCTCTCTCTCCCAGCACTCTCTATCTCTCTCTTTGCGTATCTCTCCTCTCTCTTCTGCCCGTCTGAACCCTTGGGACCTGCCTGCTGTACGAACGCGCCTGCCGCCGCCGAAAGCCGAGCCCGCCAGGGCCACGCGGCGTCGCCCACCGACCCAACCGCCAGTAGCCTCCACGTGGTTCCCCGCGTGCTTTCACCCCGCTCGGCATCGTCGGTCGAGCCCGCCACGCATCTTCAGCGCTCGGGTCAGCCGCAGCCACCGCGCCACGTGGAGCCCCGCGAGCGTTCGCGCCGGGGCTTCATCGTCGCTCGTGCCCACTGGCGGGTGTTTCCTGCTCGCGCCGCCTGCTGCCGTACCGCCCGAAGTCAGCGCCCCCCTCGTCTGTAATGCCCAGCTTCGCACAGTGTTGCGGTCCACTGCGCTAGCTCCAGCCACCTCGGCGCACTGCACCTCCCGAACCAGCAAGCTTCTCACAGTGGCCCCCTTGTTATTCTTTTATTAGTTTATTCTAGTTGTTAAGCTTTTAGTTAACATTTCTATTGCTAATTATCTTTTTATTTTCTTGATATAACCATTGTAATACTTCTTTCACTAATAGTAATCAAGTCTTTGTTTCTATCTTGTGGTCATTTCTATTTGCTTTTCTAGATTAATATTACCTAATTAGATTTCGCTCAATCTCAATAATTAGTTAACTATGTTTTAGTGGTAGGTGTTAATTAGAGATTTTTGAAGACATTTAAATTCTGTAATTAATTTTCTTAAAGTGCTTAAAATGGAAGTTTTCAACTAGAACATCATATCGAAAATCCAATTTCATTCAAAATCCAAAGTTTTCAAAATTAGATTTCTATTTCCTCGTGGATCGACCCAATCTCATCACCATACTATTTTCAAATAATTTTGTGTGAGAATCGAAATTTAAGGTTGATGATATTTGTCTTTTAACGACGGCATTAAAATAACCATCAGTACCTTGTTCAGGATATACATAGCCGAGCTAAGTGCATATCCCCATAAGTGTTGGGTTCTCGCGTTTCTCCGCATCTGCAATGCAGAAAAAATAAAATACGAATGGAGATCCGTACCCGGGTCAAAAAAACTGAAATCCCGATAATCGGATTATCAAATCTTACCGTGTGTGGATTCGAATATGCAACCGTTTGGTTCCGTCGGTGTGACACCGCAAGCTGTGCAAGCGCCCGGCCTCTAGCGGAGTCCACACGATCCTCCTCGCGACGGATATCCTCACGTTCCTCATTCTTCACAGTCCACGAAGTCTCCGCCGTTCGCCGCAATGCGCAGACGATTTCCCGTCGAATGGGAGTCGGAGAAGCAGTGGAGTAGTTCCGGGGATCCCGATTCTTCTAGGCACCAGAGAGAGAGAGAAAGAGAGGAGGGGGCGGTTAGGGTTAGCAGTAGCTTGGCTTGCTCAGCCCGTTCGCTATATTTTATACTAACCGCACGGTTTTTCATAAAAACCTCCAGTTTATATAAAACCCACTTACTTATCCATCGCCTTGAGAATAACCCTCTAGGCCCAATAACCAGTCCGGTTAATAGCCCAATAAGCTCAGTGACTCCTCACTAGCTTTATTAATCAATTAATAACTCTTTACTAATTAATTAATCAATCGAATTAAAGTTGCACATTAAATTCGATCGGGCCTCCGATCACGTTGGGTGCCAAGTAACACCGCGTGAACCCAGAAGATATCGGGGTTAAGTAACCCACTCTTGGAACCTTTCCACTGACAGTCACTGCGTGGATATAATCATTCATTCGTACAATGCTCTCGAGGCGACTCAGGGTATGGTCTACTGTCAAATCCTAACCGATCAACTCACTTGGATTGGATGCCGCTGATGAATATCAGAAAACTCCTTTCCCGATATTATCGTCCGCCCTGGCCAGGGACTTTCGCGCATCCTTCCTAGAATATTCTCTCTCTAAGTACCGAGAACGAATCATTCCTTATTGACACTCAATTCCCTTCGACGGTATTCCGCTATACCCGATCTTTGGCTATTTAGAATCCCGTGGTTAGAGATTCATAAACCAAGGTCAAAGCACAGAAGTACACCGACAAGGTTTCCTTGGTGTCTCAGGTCCGAGGACCATCCACGCAACTGCGACAATAGAATTAAGCTGGTTGATAGTGAGGTATAATACCATCCAGCGATTCAGTCGGATCAGTTTAGTGAACTCATTCTCTAATGAGCACCTACAGATTCGCCTTAGTGTCTCCACACAAGTGACTTATGAGATCAGTCACCCTTATCATATGAGCATGAGTAATCTGTATTAGTCTAACCGGATATCTGATGTCCTTCTCGGATATCCTCCGGCTAGGAACGATTAAGAATATGTGCGTTAAGTGATCAGTCTCACTAGTATGATCTCATCATAATCTGATCACTATCGCACATATTCACGTACTTCATTATGAGACAATAATTAGTATGAATTACACACAATACATATTATGCCATTATATTAATAAAATGAACAACATTACAAAGTCATATTGGCTTGTAGGCCACCTAAGACTAACAATCTCCCACTTGAACTAAAGCCAATCACCTTTATACAGTAAGCCTATAGACTCTAGGTGACGCTTAAACACAATTTGAGCCAACGGCTTTGTCAGTAGATCTGCTACAATGTCGACAGATGGAACTCGTTCCACCACTACATCTCCTCTAGATATGATCTCTCTGATAAGATGAAAGCGCCTCAGAATATGCTTCAATTTCTGATGTGACTGCGGCTCTTTTGCTTGCGCAATGGCTCCATTGTTGTCGCACAACAGCGGAATAGGTTCAGAGATGCTGGGAACTACGCCGAGGTCGGTGATGAATTTCTTCAACCACACTGCTTCCTTGGCGGCTTCAGTTGCAGCGATGTACTCAGGTTCAGTCGTTGAATCTATAGTAGTTGCTTGCTTGAAACTCTTCCAGTACACTGCGCCTCCATTCAAAGTAAACACAAATCCAGATGTAGACTTGCTATCATCTGGATCTGACTGAAAACTCGAGTCAGTAAAGCCTTGCAGTTTCAAGTCACCTCTTCCATAGACAAGGAACATATCCTTAGTTCTTCTCAAGTACTTAAGGTTACATTTCACTGTCTTTCAGTGCTCTTCGCCTGGATCAGCCTGAAATCTGCTCGTAACACTTAGAGCAAATGCAACATCAAGCCGTGTACATAGCATGGCATACATGATAGATCTTATGGCAGAGGCATAGGGTACTCTATCCATGAGTGCCCTCTCATCATGAGTCTTAGGAGACTGCTCCTTTGAGAGATTAATTCTATGTCTCATCAGTATGAGACCTCTCTTAGAATTTTTCATGCCAAACCTTTTGACTATGGTATCTATGTACAAGGATGGGTCATTCCAAGAATCCTTTGATCTATCTCTATAGATCTGTATTCCCAATACGTAGGATGCTTCTCCCAAATCCTTTATGGAGAAGTTTTTCGACAGTCAGATCTTTATCGATGACATCATAGCTACATCATTCCCAATGAGTAGTATGTCATCTACGTAAAGAACTAAAAAGTTTACTGCACTCCCACTAGTCTTCTTGTACACACAATAAGACTTGACAGCCTCGTCAAATCTTATGTTCCAGCTCCGAGAAGCTTGCTTCAATCTATAAATGGACCTTTGAAGCTTGCACACTTTATCTGGAGATTCTTTAGATGTGAAACCTTCTGGTTGTATCATATACACCTCTTCCTCAAGGTTACCATTGAGGAAGGCAATCTTCACATCCATCTGCCAGATCTTGTAATCGAGGTGTGCAGTAATGGCGAGTAGAACTCTGATCGATTTTATCATGGCAACTGGTGAGAAAGTCTAATCAAAGTCAATTCCTTGCCTTTGACGATATCCTTTTGTCACCAACCTTGCCTTATAAGTATCGATATGTCCATCAATACCGATCTTTCTCTTAAAGATCCACTTGCATCCAATAGGTACAATACCCTCGGGCAAGTCCTCCAAGTTCCAAACTTAGTTGGTGTACATGGACTGGATTTTTGAGTTCATGGCTTCTTGCTATTTCCCAGCTTCTGGGCCTTCTATGGCGTCTTGATAGGTTTTAGGATCATCATCCTCATTATATTCTACCTTAGACTCACCTTCAGCGATATGTCCTACATATCGTTCGGGTAGTCTAGGTAATCTTCCAAATCTACAAGGCTCATCTGTGTGTTCCTGAATAAATTCAGGAACTGATATCTCATCTGATGATAATGCAACTGTTTGGGGATTTAGAACCTCTTCCAGTACTATTTTACTCCTACTGTCCTCCTGTAGAATGTATTCCTCTTCCAGAAAAATAGCTTTCCTGATGACTAACTCCTTTTGTTCTCCAGGATGGTAAAAGTAATATCGAAAGGTTTCCTTTGGATATCCCACAAACCTACATTTATCAGTTCGTGATTCCAGCTTGTCTGGATCATGCCTCTTTACATGAGCAGGACAACCCCAGACTTTAACATGTTTAAATTCTGGTTTCCTGCCTTTCCATATCTCATATGGAGTAGAGGCTACAGATTTGCTGGGTACTCTGTTCAGTAGGTATGCTGCTGACTCTAGAGCATACCCCCAGAGGGACACTGGTAATCCCGAAAAGCTCATCATGGATTGCACCATGTCCAACAAGGTGCGATTCCTCCTTTCGGATACACCATTCATCTGTGGTGTATATGGTGGGGTTAGCTGAGAAAGGATACCATTATCCTTTAAGAATTATGTGAAATTAGTACTCAAGTATTCTCCTCCTCGATCTGATCGAAGCGCTTTAATACTCTTTCCTGACTGCTTTTCTACCTCATTCTTGAACTCCTTGAACTTCTCAAATGCTTCCGACTTGTACTTCATTAAGTACACATAGCGGAATCTTGAGAAGTCATCGGTGAACGTGATGAAGTATGAAAAGCCACCTTTGGCTTGGGTGGACATGGGACCACATACATCCGAATGTATTAGTTCCAGAATATCCTTGGCACATTCTCTATGTCTAGTAAATGGAGATTTTGCCATCTTTCCCATAAGGCAGGATTCGCATGTTGCAAACGATTCATAATCGAATGCTGTTAAGTAACCATGCTTGTGCAACTTTTACAACCTGCTTTCGCCAATGTGCCTAAGTCTACAATGCCACATGTAGGCTTGGTTCACACAATTCTTGCTCTTCTTAAGAGCATTACCAATGTAAAGATTGTAATAAGAAACATCTAAGAGATATAGACTGTTGACTAAAGATGCTGAAGCTATTGATTTATTACCATAATAAATCGAACAACTTCTATTCTCAATAGTCAACCTATATCCTATCTTGTCCAAACAAGATATTGATATGATGTTCTTTATTATGCTAGGAACATAATAACAATCTTCTAATAGTAAGGTGTCTCCCGATGGAAGCCTGAGGTTTGCTGTCCCAACAGCAACCGCCGCAACTTTTGCACCGTTTCCTAGCCTCAGTTCCACTTCGCCTTTTCTCAGCTTACGCTTACTTGTTAGCATCTGCACATCATGGCAGATATGAGAAGCACATCCAATATCTAATACCCAAGATGTGGAATCTCTAACTAACAAGTTGATATCTATCATATAGATATATGAAGCTTCTGATAGTTTCATTTTTCCATGAGCTTTATCGTTGAGGAACTCCTTGCAGTTCATCTTCCAGTGACCATTCTGCTTACAGAAGAAGCAGTCACCCTTTACTACTCTTTTGCTTTTGTCCTTCGATCTTTTATTATTAGCTATCATCTCTGCTTCAGGGGCATTTAATGCCGATTCAGCAGGAGGATCAACATCAAGGACGTAGGCAATTTGCTCAGATCTGAAGGCATTCTTCAAGTGTCTGAGCCAATTTGAGTAGATCAGGTAAGTCAAAAGGGCATCAAGTATGCCACGGAGTGGGTTATTCGACGACATAATTCCCTACAGGAGATGACTAAAATTTATTTAGCAGATGTTCAGTTATTAAATATTAAAACAAGACATGGTCTTTTGTTCAAGTTTTAACTCCCACTAATTTTCGACGGACTGTATAACCCTCAGCTATACAGAACGAGAGACGCCAACAATCTCCTAGTGGGGATCAGAATCTCAATGACTTGCAATACAGCCTTGTGGATAGTACAACAAACTGTAATACAATCAAAGAGCACCCGTCTCATGGGACTTGCAACTCCTTGCAATATCTGATCATAGCTTCAGTCCCAATAGATTTAATGGCCTTGTGGATAGCACAACAAACCACTAATTCTGGTCTAAGCTAACCATCGTTACGCGATGAGCATAGATTTGCATGCAGCCCTTGTGGATAGCACACCAAAGCTACATGGTTCCTCTACCCCGATCATATAGGCATCTAATGCCATAGCCACAGTCTCTCCTTGCAATTAAACAAGTCTTGTAGATAGCACAACAAACTTGCCTAAAGTAATTTGAGTCCTATGACTATAACAATGGTGGACCACGCGGTAAGTTCTAAACTACTCACGTTATGGCTTAGATTTTAGACAAGGGTATTTAGAGAACTTTTATCTTGGTCTCTCCTGATGGATATAGGTGTCCTCTAAGCCAATCATAAGGCACCTATTTCAATCTAGTTCACTAATTAATGGCATTAAATTCATTATGTAGATTGCCATATTTATAATTGCGTATAATGAAGTCCATGAATATGTGCAATAGTCATCAGATTATGATGAGATCATAATAATGAGATTGATGACTTATAAACACATATTCTTAATTGTTCCTAGTCGTAGGATGTTTGAGAAGGACATCAAACATCCGGTTAGACTAGTATAGGTTATTCCAGCTCATATGATGAGGGTGACTGATCTCGTTAGTTACTCGTGTGGAGACACAATGGTTAACCTATAGGTGCTCATTGGAGAATGAGTTCACTGAACTGATCTGACATGAATCGCCGAATGGTAATTTACCTAACTGTCAATCGGCTTGATTCATCGTCACAGTGGCGTGGTTGATCCTTGGACTTGAGACACCAAAGACACCTTGTCGGTGGACTTCTGGACTTTGACCTTGACCTACGAATCCCTATCCACGGGATCTCTAATAGTCAAGGATCGGGTCCAGCGGAAGACCTTCGAAGGTGACTGTGTGTTCAATAAAGGATCGTTCGCTCTCAGGTAACTGGAGAGAGAATGCTCTAGAATAGATCCGCAGGAGTCTCTGGCCAGAGCATTAACAATATCAGAAAATTGGTTTTCGGATATTGTACAGCGGAGTCTAATTCAAGTGAGTTGATCATCTAGAGTTTGACAGTTAACCGTACCCTAGGTTGACTCGAGAGCATTGTGCGAACAAAGGATTATAGCCATGTAGTAATTGTGGACGGACAGGTTCCATGAGTGGGTTGCTGAACCCCATTACCTTCCGGGATCATGCGGTGTTGCTTGGCACCCAACTTGATCGGAAGTCCGACCGAATTTACATGCGATGATAATTCGGTCAAGTAATTAGTTAATATCTAGATATTAATTAATTACAATAAGTCAATAACTAGTTATTGGACTTAACGGGCTGAAAACCGGACTGGTAAATGGGCCTAGAGGGTCACACGCAATAAGATTCTCAGTCGGTGGTACATAAGTGGGATTTATATTAACTCGGGGACTTTTGTGAAAAGTCGCGCCGACTTAATATATATACGCGCTGTTGAGAAACCCTGGGCCAAGCTCCAGAATTTCCCATTGCTAGCCAACATCCCTCCTTTCTCTCTCCTCCTCTGGGCGCCCCGTTCAAGGCGCCAGAACAGTGTCCGTCTCCGCCGCGTATGATTCCCGAAAGTCGGGAATTCCTGTCAGCGGGATTTCAGCAATCGTTGCGGCGACGGATCTTCAGCGAGCGAGCTGATACGGACAAGGGATCTTGGACGAACCACCGCGGAGGATCGCGTGGATACCGTTGGAGGCCGGACGCGTGTGCGGCTTGCGGCATCGCCTCGACGGAACCGAGACGGAAGCGGATTCGAATCCACACACGGTAATCAGATTTCGATCCATTTTTCGGTTTGAGTTTTTCGTTCCGAATCGGATCAGCGGGCATCGGGCGGGATTAATTTTTGTTCTTCGTTTCTGCTGCGTTCTTCGCGTCCCGCCCGGATCCGAACAGTGGTATCAGAGCCAGGTTCCACTCAGATCCGCTCCGGAACGGCTAAAATTAATATTCTAAGAATTAATTCCATGCTTTATTTATTTTCATCTCGCGGAGTTTGTTCATGGGATGAACATGCTTAGATCTGGAATTTTTCTGTGAAGAAATCTGTATATTTTTGGGGCTTTCGTATTGTTCTTCATAGGGAGAATAACCGGATAATGGAGGCTTTGTAGAAGGGTTCTATGGTTATTGGCCATCATATTTTGGTTTGCTGGTATGACCGGCTGTGGAGAGCCCTGTTTTGGATGGCAACCGGCGGTGGAGAACCTTTTGAATCCATCTATTCCAAGAGTTGGAAATAGAAGAGGATGAAGGCCACGGTTTTGAAATCCTTCAACCCGGTTCGTGGAGGCAACTGGCAGTGCTAGGCTACCGGCGGCATTGTCCTCACCGGAAGGGCTTCGCTGGCATCGGAGACGAAAGAGAAAGGTCACCCCTGGTGCCTCCTACCGGCGGCGGCATCCAAGTATGCCTGCAACCAGTTTTTTACTTTACATTTTTGGGCTCTGTTTCAAGGTGATTTGGACCCGAAAAGGGGGGTTGCCGGAGATCCGACGCCGCCGGGAAGTCCGGTCGACACCGCCGGTCCTGTACGGGGTGAACGGAAGGGCGGCGCTGCCGCCTGGTTCCCTTCCCCGGCGCTGGGAGGGACGAACCCGGCGGGCTCGGGGGCGGCGGCTAGGGTAAGCCTGAGCCGCAGACCCGGGCTAGGTCGTGGGCCGGCCGGCCCGCCTATGGGCCCAGGCCGGACCCGAGCTAGGCGCAAGCCCACTGTGGGCTGGCCTGACCCAGGGCCCAGGCGCCTGGCTCAGCCTAGGCCAATCTGGCCCGAGCCTGCTGGCCCTCCTACAGGCCTATTAAGCCCTATTTAACCCATCTAGCCCTATTAAGCCCTAATTAACCCCAACCCCCCCCCCCCCCCCCCCTATTAAAATAATCCCCGCCCTTATTAACTGGAAAATGTAATTAATATACATTTATAAGTTTAAAATATGTTTTAAACTTATGTCTATAATTTTCAGTTGTAAAGGAGTCTACTTTAAGATATGATCTTAAAGGGGATTAATTAAGATAAGATCTTGATTTAGTTATTAACAAGTGTTATTAATGATTATTAAGATATGATATTAATATAGGGGAGTTTTTTTTTTAAGATTTGATCTTTAATCCTGATGACTATTAATTTAGTGATAAAGGGGATATTAAATTTAGATATGACCTAAATATTTAATTGACAAGTGTTAATTAATTAATTATTTAAACTTTGAATTAACGAGTATTATTTAAGATGAGATCCTAAATAATATTAGCAAGTGTTGTTAATTAACTCTTAATTAAGTGTTAAAGGATTAGTTAAGATGTGATCTTATAATTAATTAACAATTGTTGTTAATTATCTAACTGATTAGATAATAATAACTTCTTAGCAATTGTTGTTAGAGAATTTAAAATTAATAATTTAGAGACACTTAATAATAGTTGTTAAGTGATTAATTAACTAATTATAATAGTTATAATTAGGTTAATTAATTAATGAGTAATAAACATTAATAAATGTTATTAAGGACTGATTTAGTCTTAATAATAGTTATTAAGATGATTAATTAATTTACTCATGAATCTCTCAATTATAGCTATTGTTGATCTAATCTACTTGGAATTTGATCTTTTATAAAAGTTATTAAAAGATTAAATTAAGTCTAAAATGTTAGACTGTTTTAATTAGAAATGCTCTAATTATTATTTCTTAATAATTGTTATTGAGAAATATGATTTAATTAAGGGGTTTTAACAAGGAGTTGTTAAGGGGTTAATAATTTGAGTTGAAAATTCTTTTGTAAATGCTATTTAGGAATTTTTAATTCTTTCTAAATGTTAGATTGTTTCACATTAATAATTGTTATTAATGTGAATTAATATTAATCTAAGTGTTAGACTAATTAATTTATAATTGTTCTAAATTCTGCATGGAATATTTTAGAATTTTAATTTTAGCTTTGTGTACACATGTTGATGTGTTTAATGCTTTAAATTAGATTTATTGCATGATAGAAAATAAGATTTTTGAAAATTCAAATTATCCAATTTTGATTGGTACCCAGGTTTTAAGAAAGCCAAAATTATTATATTTTTCAAAATTTTAGCCTTCATGTGATGTGTTTTATCATGTGTGGATGGTTAAAATTTGTGGTGGTCATGGACATGCACTTAGTTAAATATCATATCATATGATGGTGTGTGATTTTGTGGATTGTTATGGAATGTGATGTACATTAATTAAATGTTAATTAATGAGGCTTGTATGCCTCCCTCTCTTTCTCATTCCATTGTAATTCTATCTCCCTCCATTATTGTACTCGGCCATAAGGCTTTCTCTTACAATTTATTTGTATTTGAAATTGTTTCAAAATTAATATTATTTGTAATTGATCGCGCCGGCCGAGAAAAAGGCGAGGATGATCCACAAATGCAACCAGAAAGGCGACAGGAGATGAGATCACCAGTGGCTATGTGTTTGCATGTTTAGATTATATAATTGTTATATAGTTTTGGTAATTAATTGTTTGGCTCTAGTTAATCACCGTGCTGTCCATGACCACATAATGAACATGTATGAATGATGCATGCTTTTAGTTATTAATTATGAATCGATTGCTAATATCTAGGTATAGTTAAATATATTCGATATATTTATAAACTATCACCTAGGATGAGACCAACTTAATATAAACAAAACCTTCAATATAAAGTCTAAGCCGGAGCGTGAGTCATTGAGAATGTACCGCGTAGCTCTCCATCAATATAGTTCTTAGAAGTTGATTTAGTGATGACAGTTTCTACGTGTTTACCCGAGATCTGCCACCATCTGATGAAAGGACTATTAACTATGGCATTATGATGCCTTGAGATTGGAATAGAGGAACGGTGTAGCTATCCTCGCGTTTACCCGGGAGCTGCATTCTTACTCTACTCTGTCACGTATTGATAGTAAAGCTTAGACCAGGTATAATGGTCTACTGTGTTTACCCGGGACCATTAAAGACCTGAGAGCTGAAATAAGATCAGATATTATAAGGAGTTGCAATTACCATGAGATGGTTGCTCTAAGATAATGGTATGATACTATGTGTTTACCCGAGGTCATACTATGATTCTTGGAGATTCTGATCCTCACTAGAAGACCGTCGGAGTCTTCCGTTCTGTATACCTGAAGGTTATACAGTCCGTCGAAAAATAGTGGGAAATAATTCAAGATAAAAGACTATAATTGAATTATCAGAACTATCTGCTTAAATCACGTTATTTCCTTCGTTCACCAATATGTCGTCTATTTGAAATTTTAGCATATTAGATGCCAATACTTTTCATATTCAGACTGACAAGAAAACTCTGAAGAATGTCTTTAGGGGTAAGTGAAAGTCACTATCCTAATTAGATATCATGAATCCTCTTACTTGGATAGACCAAGGTGAAGAGGTACTCATGGTATGCCTTATTGAAAGGCAATGATTGTCATGAAATCTCTTATTTGGATAGACCAAGATGAAGAGATATTCATGATATCTCTTTGAGAAAGACAAGTGGTAAGATTTTAAACAATCGAATCCACACCTAAAAAGGATAAAGAAAAGTCAGCTGAGATAGAGAATTAGCAGTTCTCCCACTACAACCAATATAAGGATACTGGTAGAGGTAAAATGAATATGAAATTTGAAAGAAGTCTCATATAATCTTATTATCAACTTTTGCATGTCTATTGGAGAATTAGCGTATCTAATATGAGATATTGAAAATAATTCTCAGAACTGCGATAGTGTGCAGACTTAGACAAGTAAAAGGAAATCGAAAAAACGCAAGTGTTGGGTTAGACTCAACTATTGTTCATGATATTCATAAGTTACTGTTAGACAGTAAATCTTTGTATATCTATAGGAGTCAAATATGAAACTGAATAACTGTTATTTAGTTGCATATCAAGGATAACATTGATTGAGAAAGAATAATAGTTGTTCGAATCAGTCAATGTACTACAGATTCTTGATGAGATATTTCATGTGATGAACATTCACAAGTCTCCTATAGAAATGAACCGTGTGAATCTTGATTATCTATGGTATTGTACACAGGATTGTACAATAAGAAATTATTGATGCTGATACATACTGATGTAAACAGCTCAATGTCATCTTAAGGCCAAAGATAATCACTTCTATTGACTTACCTTATTAGTGTACTCTTAGAATGATTCGACTGTATGTACTTACTGAAGTACAAGACGAATGCATCTGAAAGATTAAGGTATAAGATCAATATGAAGTATTAGAATTTTTGATTTGATCAAAGAAACTAATACTTAGGTATATGATTCACATAAATCATTAAGAGGATAATTGTATCCTCGCTCGATTGATCATCATTGTGCATCATAGCAATATGATAGAATGATGAATTGCACCTTATTAAGATATGGTGTAATACATAATAAGATTTGCCTAATTTTTCTTCTTTTGAACATGAGTATGAACATTAGATGTCCATACTTTAAAGATGGTTCCAAATAAGTTAGTGTGTGTCCATATAAGATAAGGAAACCAAATAATTCATATGAGATGTGAATTATGAACAAACCCTGTTTTTAAAGTCAGGTATTATCGTGATGTGAATTTGTGAATGTCTAAAGAGTTTGGACATTATATTTATTGGCCAGGCGATAATGAAATAATTATCGTCCTGAAAGCTGTCTTCCGTGAAGAGGAACATGTCCACAGAGAAGATAGTGGGAGCTGATAAAACTAGAAGATGTTCTAGACCCACAAATTAACATAAGATTATTAGATAATCTTTAATTGTTTGGAACCAATCATAACACACATCAAAGAGCTTCATAGATTTTTGAGATTCTCTCAGTGACTAAAAAGATATGTTTGACACATCTAATTTAGCAAGATGAGAGGAGCTCAAAATAGATTATGATCTAAAATCTATGATAATGATGCTCTCTGTCATTATAACTTTGAGATTGATAAGTTTATTAGAATTCTACTTATCTATACTGCCAATCATGAGATGATGACAGTTGGATATTAAAGGCGCTCTCTCAATGTGATTGAGGTAAAGATGTATATGATACACCTTTAAACTTTTATAATGTCCACGAAGCAAGTTATGATTTCAAAGATCATTTTGAAACAAACTGAAGCTTCCTAAGTTGTAATAAAAGTTTGACTTAATGGTCAAATACTATGTGATCATTAAGAATGATCACGGATTGTGTGTATTCAGAAAGGACAGTAGGAGTACGGTCGCTTTAATAATGCTTTATGATAATAACATCAAAATCATTAAGAATGACTTCGAGATGTTACTATTAGTGAAAGAATTATTAACCATATTTTCCTCCATAATAAGTTTAGTTATAATAGCCCACGTAGTGGAATACGAATCTATTAAGATAGATCGGTGGGGATATTATATTGACCTGCATGTCAAGATGTTTGACACAAATTTCATAACAAATTTCAATTGTTGAGATATGAAATTTATTCTTTTAAAGAAAAGATTCCTTTAAAGATACAGGAGTGAAATGTACCATTAAGCGCTTGAGAAGTACTAAGGATGCATTTACGTATATGGAGATGATGATTTGAAACTATGAGGTCACACTGACTCAAATTTCAAGTTAAATAATGGATTCAACCTTCTAGTAGAAAGGAATGGATTGGAATGGTTCTAATCTAAAACTCGATATTAAGGAGACGACATAAACAAGTGATACTGTTATTAGAACAGTATGGATGAAAATGTTCATCCCTGAACTAGATGTAGTTCTAAAAGGTCTCTGATACCATCCCATCGTTGTAGGACAACAGTGGGAGCGATCAATTGTGTGATCGAGCCATGGTCTCTTCAGAAGTTGTAGAACATTCTGAGGCTCTTTCACAACTTCAGAGACAAAGAATAAATAGGAAATAACGTAATGGAAAATATTCCATCTATAGATAATTTAGCAGATCCCTGACCAAGTCTTAGTCACAGACTTTATGTGAGCATCACCTAGATTTGATGGAGATCAAATGCGAAAGTGATTGGCTTGAGTCCAAGTGGGAGATTGATGGATATAGGTGTCCTCTAAGCCAATCATATGGCACCTATTTCAATATGGTTCACTAATTAATGGTATTAAATTCATTATGTAGATTGACATATTTATAATTGCGCATAATGAAGTCCATAAATATGTGCAATAGTCATCAGATTATGATGAGATCATAATAATGAGATTGATAACTTATAAACACATATTCTTAATTGTTCCTAGTCGTAGGATGTTTGAGAAGGACATCAAACATCCGGTTAGACTAGTACATGTTATTCCAGCTCATATGATGAGGGTGACTGATCTCGTTAGTTACTCGTGTGGAGACACAATGGTAAACATGTAGGTGCTCATTGGAGAATGAGTTCACTGAACTGATCCGACATGAATCGCCGAATGGTAATTTACCTAACTGTCAATTGGCTTGATTCATCGTCACAGTGGCGTGGTTGATCCTTGGACTTGAAACACCAAAGACACCTTGTCGGTGGACTTCTGGACTTTGACCTTGACCTACGAATCCCTATCCATGGGATCTCTAATTGTCAAGGATCGGGTCCAGCGGAAGACCTTCGAAGGTGATTGCGTGTTCAATAAAGGATCGTTCGCTCTCAGGTAACTGGAGAGAGAATGCTCTAGAATAGATCCGCAGGAGTCTCTGGCCAGAGCAGAATCAATATCAGAAAATTGATTTTCGGATATTGTACAGCGAAGTCTGATTCAAGTGAGTTGACCATCTAGGGTTTGACAGTTAACCATACCCTAGGTTGACTCGAGAGCATTGTGCGAACGAAGGATTATAGCCATGTAGTAATTGTGGACGGACAGGTTCCATGAGTGGGTTGCTGAACCCCATAACCTTCCGGGATCATGCGGTGTTGCTTGGCACCCAACTTGATCGGAAGTCTGACCGAATTTACATGCGATGATAATTCGGTCAAGTAATTAGTTAATATCTAGATATTAATTAATTATAATAAGTCAATAACTAGTTATTAGACTTAACGGGCTGAAAATCGGACTGGTAAATGGGCCTAGAGGGTCACACGCAATAAGATTCTCAGTCGGTGGTATATAAGTGGGATTTATATTAACTCGGGGACTTTTGTGAAAAGTCACGCCGACTTAATATATATACGCGCTGTTGAGAAACTCTGGGCCAAGCTCTAGGATTTCTCCTTGCTGGCCGTCATCCTTCCTTTCTCTCTCCTCCTCTGGGCGCCCCGTTCAAGGCGCCAGAACAGTTTCCGTCTCCGCCGCGTGTGATTCTTGAAAGTCGGGAATTCATGTCGGCGAGATTTCAGTAATCGTTGCGGCGACGGATCTTCAGCGAGCGAGCTGATACAGACGAGGGATCTTGGTCGAACCACCGCGGATGATTGCGTGGATACCGCTGGAGGCCGGACGCTTGTGCGGCTCGCGGCATCGCGTCGACGGAACCGAGACAGAAGCGGATTCGAATCCGCACACGGTAATCAAATTTCGATCCGTTTTTCGGTTTGAGTTTTTTCGTTCCGAATCGGATCAGCGGGCCTCGGGCGGGATTAATTTTTGTTCTTCGTTTCCGCTGCGTTCTTCGCGTCCCGCCCGGATCCCAATATCTCCTAGGTGATAGTATATAAATATATTGTATACATTTAATAAATACTATACCTGCTTTGATTCACAGTCAAAATTTAAAAATAATGCATCTCATACATGTCTTGTGTGGTCATGGATAGCACAGTGGCTTTGACTAGAGCCAATAGTCAAATGCACACACAATCTAACATAACATTTATATCATATAATACTGTAAACGTAAAGGATCTCCATCGATTCGCCTTTCTGGTTGCAGTTGTGGATAGTCCACGCTCCTTCCTCGGTTGCCTCGATTATATTACAATAATTCTAGAATTACAAGTAAATAGAAGAAGGCCTTATGGCGAGTACAAGAGAGAGAGGGAGGTAGAAGTACATTGGAGTTCGAGAGAGGGAGAGGTACGCAGACCTCTATTTATTAATAATTAATAAATAACCAACATACATCCACGATCCACACAATCCACTCATCACATGAATAATTTAAAAGTACATATCCATGACCACGGTGTGTTTTAAACAATTCACACATGATAAGCACATCACATGGCTAAAATAAAATAATTTCTGAATTAAATAACTTTGGCTTTCAAAAAGCTGGGTTCCAATAAAAATTAGCTTTTGAATTTCAAAAATACTTTTAATTAACTTAACATGCAATTAAATGAAATTTAAAAGCATAAAATACACATCACATGTGCACACACTCCAAATTAATAAATTTCAGATTAGTCCATGCAAATTAGAACATTTCTAAAATTTAAACAATCTAACAATTAGATTGAATCAAATTAATAATCTAACAATTAGAATGTTAATATTAATTACTAATCTAACTCTTAGATCAGTAAATTAAAACTAATTACTAATTTAACACTTAAATTAATAATAAACTCTAATTAGTTACTAATTACTAATCTACCTCTTAAACTAGTTAATTAATAAATGTTAATCACTAATTTAACTCTTAAACTAATAATTAACACTAATTAATTAATATCTACTAATTTAACACTTAAATTAGTCAATATAGTTAATTATTAATTTAACACTTAAATTAATTACTAAAAGACATTAATTAACAATTAGAAGAATAATAATTAATAATCTAACACTTAGACTAATAATTATTAACAACTAATTTAACTCTTAAATTAGTTATTTAAGATTAATTATTAACTTAACTCTTAAACTAATAATTATCTCTAATACATTAACAACTAGTTGTTAATATTATTCATTGATTAGTTAATTGAAATAAATTATTAATTTAACATTTAAATTAACAATAACCTCTAATCAACTAAAAGTTACTAATTTAACACTTAAATTCGTCAACTAAAATCAAAACATTTTTGAATTTTGAAATTAAAATTCAATTTTATTTGTATTAAATGGGCTAATTGGGGTTTAGGGGTTCAAGTGAGGACTAATGGAATGGGGCCAGCCCATTAAAGGTGCCTGGCTCGAGCCAGGACCCGAGCCACAGTCCCTGGTTCGAGCTAGGGCTCGAGTCCTGGTTTGGGCGCACTAGCCAGCCGGTCCAGCCGGTGGAACCGGCCCGAGCTGGCCCCCTTTCTCCTCCAACCTGACGAGCCATTGTAGCTGAAAACCCTAATTTGCAGGTTTTAGGAGGCCGGCGGCGGGGCTTGCAAGAGGGCGTCGGCGGCGGCCGGCCCGACGCCGCTCATCGGAGCTGGCGAGGGACCTCACAGGCTGCTGTGAAAGCCCCTAAAACACCCTTTAAATCCTAGTTTTAAAACAGCAAAAGAGAGGAAGAAGAAGCTGTTAATGGTCCCTCCCTCTCTCTCTCTGGCACTGGTGAGGAGCACAGTAGGTTTTGGTGACTATCCCCAAACCATCCGGGGCCTCTGTCTTCCACCCAACTCTTGGGAATACCAAACAAAGTCATCCATGTTGGGTTCGCTGTGTCGAGATCCGATCGAAAAAAGCAGCGGAATAAAATATTCGGGATCGGATCTGTCCCGTTTCGATCGTAGAAATAAAACCGGAGTAAATCGGATTTACCTTACGCGGATTCGAATCAGCGTTCGTTTTCCGGTTCCGTCAGAGCGATGTCGCAAGTCATGTAGATGCCCGACCTCTAGCGGTATCCACGCGGTTCTCCTCGCGATGGATCGTCCTCGCTCGCTGCGGCGTTCGTAGATCTCGTCTGGCTGCGCGCAATCCGCCGCGACATGCGGATTCAGAATCTCCCGTCAAACGGAAGGTTGAGCAGTCGGGATTCGAAGCAGAGCCTCCAGATGGCCACATAGTATCGCACGCCCAAAAGAGAGAGAGAGAGAGAAAGAACGACGGCTAGGTTAGGGTTGCTGGCCCCCGACATAGAATCCGTTCTTTTATAATAAGTCTGTTTGCGGTTTTTCATAAAAACCCAGACTTATTCGAAATCCTGTCGGATTATCCATCGACTTGAAAACCATTTGCGTGTGACCCTCTAGGCCCAAATACCAGTCCAGTTAATGGCCCATTAAGTCCAGTAACCCTTTACTGACCCACTGAATTAATTAATATCCTTATATTCAATTAATTAGCCGAATTTAATGTCCCAAAATAAATTCGGATGAACTGCCGATCACGTTGGATGCCAAGCAACATCGCGTGATCCTGGATGGCACTGGGGTTATCGCAACCCTCTATTGGAACCTTTCTGTCATCGGTTAGCGCGCGGATATAATCCTTCATCTGTACAATGTTCCCGAATCGACCTAGGGTATGGTTTACTGTTAAACCCTATTCCGTTGATTCACTTGAATCAGATGCCGCTAATCTGAATCCGATAACTCCTTATCGATTACAGAGTCCGCCCTGGCCAGGGACTTTAAGCGCATCATTCCCGGAACATTCTCTCTCAAACTACCGAGAGCGGATGATCCCGTATTGAACACACAATTACCTTCGAGGGCATTTCCCTGAACCCGATCGCTTGACTTATTGATACTCCATGGTTAGGGATTCGTTGGTCAAGGTCAAAGTTCAGAAACCTACCAACAAGATATCTTTAGTGTCTCAGGTCCAAGGATCATCCATGCAACCGTGACAAATGAATTGAGCTGGTTAACAGTGAGGTGATTACGATCCAACGATTCATAGTCGGATCAGTTCAGTGAACTCATTCACCAATGAGCACCTACAGGTCCAGCATAGTGTCTCCACACAAGTGACTTATGGGATCAGTCACCCTCATCATATGAGCTGAAGTAACCCTATACTAGTCTATCCGGATGTTCAATGTTCTATCTCAAACATCCTATGACTAGGAACAATTAAAAACATGTGTTTATAAGTCTTCGGTCCCGTAATTATGATCTCATCATAATCCGAAGACTGTTGCACATGTTCATGGACTTCATCGTGATACGATAAACAGAGATCGAATTAATTACACATAATGAATTATTGCCATTTATTAATAATCTGAATAAGTACATAGTATCGGATTGGCTTTGAGACCATCTAATACTAACAATCCGAATCTCATTGTTCTTCGTCTCATGAAGAACAAAGTACCCAAAATTTTTTTTCAAAATTTGCAGGAAAAATAATCTAATTATTCATAAAATCTGTGTTCATCTTATGAGAACGTATCCAGCAAAAAGATCGAATTAGTGCATGGAATAATACGTAGAAAAATTAATTTCGGAACCCGAAACAGGACAAGAAACAGTGGAACCTAGCTCTGATACCACTGTTGGGTTCTCGCGTTTCTCTGGATCTCCCATGCAGTGGAAATAAAATATGAACGGAGATCCGTTCCCATTTCGAAATAACTAAAATCCCGATAATTGGATTATAGAATCTTACTGTGTGCGGATTCGAATCCACAACCGTTCGGTTCCGTTGGTATGACACCGCAGGCCGCGCAAGCGCTCGACCTCTAGCGGAGTCCACGTGATCCTCCTCGCGACGGATATCCTCACGTTCCTCGTTCTTCACAGCCCACGAAGTCTTCCCCGTTCGGCGCAATGATCGCCGCAACGTACGGACGATTTCCCGTTGAACGGGAGTCGGAGAAGTGGCGTAGCAGATCCGGGGATCTCGATTCTTCTGGGGCACCAAAGAGGAGAGAATGAGAGGAGGGGGCGGCTAGGGTTAGCAGCAGCTTGGCCTGCTCAGCCCGTTCGCTATATTTTATACTAACCGTGTGGTTTTTCATAAAAACCCCCGATTTATATAAAACCCGCTTATTTATCCATCGCCTTGAGAATCTTTTGTGTGTGACCCTTTAGGCCCAATAAACAGTCCGGTTAACAGTCCAATAAGCCCAGTGACTCCTCACTGGCTTTATTAATCAATTAATAACTCTTTATTAATTAATTAATCAATCGAATTAAAGTCGCACATTAAATTCGATCGGGCCTCCGATCACGTTGGGTGCCAAGCAACACCGCGTGAACCCGAAAGGTATCGGGGTTAAGTAACCCACTCTGGAAACCTTTTTGCCGACAGTTACCGCATGGATATAATCCTTCATTCGTACAATGCTCTCGAGTCGACGCAGGGTATGATGTACTGTCAAACCCTAACCGGTCAACTCACTTGGATTGGATGCCGCTAATGAATATCGGAAAACTCCTTTCCCGATATTATCGTCCGCTCTGGCCAGGGACTTTTGCGCATCCTTCCTAGAGGATTCTCTCTCTAAGTACCGAGAGGGAATCATTCCTTATTGACACTCAATTCCCTTCGACGGTATTCCGCTGTACCCGATCCTTGGCTGTTTAGAATCCTGTGGTTAGAGATTCATAAACCAAAGTCAAAGCACAGAAGTCCACCGACAAGGTTTCCTTGGTGTCTCAGGTCCGAGGACCATCAACGCAACTGCGAGAATAGAATCAAGCTCGTTGACAGTGAGGTATAATACCACCCAGCGATTCAGTCGGATCAGTTCAGTGAACTCATTCTCTAATGAGCACCTACAGATTTGCCTTAGTGTCTCCACACAAGTGACTTATGAGATCAGTTGGCCTCATCATATAAGCAGGAGTAATCTGTACTAGTCTATCAGGATATCCGATGTCCTTCTCGGATATCCTCCGACTAGGAACGGTTAAGAATATGTGTGTTTAAGTGATCAGTCTCACTAGTATGATCTCATCATAATCTGATCACTATCACACATATTCACGGACTTCATTATGAGCCGATAATTAGTACGAATTACACACAATGAATATTATGCCATTATATTAATAAAATGAACGAGATTGCAAAGTCATGTTGGCTTGTAGGCCACCTAAGACTAACAATAAGGACACTGGTAATTTGAACATGCTCATCATAGATCGTACAATTTCCATTAATGTGCGATTCCCCTTTTCTGATACACCATTCTTCTGAGGTGTATAAGGAGATGTAAGCTGAGATAAGATACCGTTATCCTTTAGGTATTTAATGAACTTGTACTCAAGTATTCACCACCACGATCAGATCGGATGGCTTTTATGCTTTTTTCAATTTGTTTTTCTACTTCATTCCTAAATTCTCTGAATTTCTCAAAGGCTTCAGATTTATATTTCAGTAAGTATATGAATCAGAATCTTGAGTAATCATCAGTGAATGAGATGAAGTACGAGAAACCACCAATGGCTTGGGTAGATATAGGACCACATACATCAGAATGTATTAGTTCCAGTCAGCCTTTAGCTCGTTCTCCAATTCCAGAAAATAGAGATTTAGCCATTTTACCCATCAAACATGACTCACAGGTTACATATGATTCATAATCAAATGGATCTAAGTATCCATCTTTATGCAACCTTTGGAGTCTATTTTCTCCAATGTGACCAAGCCTACAGTGCCATAAGTAGGCTTTGTTCATTTCATACCTTTTTCTTTTAGTTATGGAACTGATGTTTAAATTCTAATGAGACACATTTAAAAGATACAATCTATTGGACAATATAGCAAAGGTTATTAATTTATTTCTAAAAAAATTTGAACAACAATTGTTCCCAACATGTAAATTGTATTTTATTCTATGTAGACATGAAATAAAAATAATATTTCTTATTATGCTAGGTACATAATAACATTCATCTAATAAAAAGGTGTCTCCGGATGGCAGCTTGAGCTCCACTGTCCCTACAGCGATCGCCGCAACTCTTGCGCCGTTACCTAGCGTCAGCTCCACCTAGCTAGTGTAGACACGCTAATTTTGACATCATATTGAGTAAATTTCATATCATATAATAATACTCCAAAATGGTATGATTTTTAATCAATAATTAATTTTTATTAATTTCTACATTAATTGTCTAAATGACGCCGCTCTTGGTGGGCGCCATTTAGGTTTCCTAATTTATTTCGATTTCTAATTTGCTTTTTAATTAATTTCCTAATTAACTGAAGCACGTCGCCTATACCCGACGCCTTTTAGGTTTCTTATTTCTTTCGGTTTCTTCTTTCCGGATTATCATTAGCTTTAATTTAGCTAAAAGAAGTCTCGCTCGGGCGACGCGATTTAGTTAATTATAGATAATGATGATTTGGCCGAGATTATCTTGTTTCCCTAGTTGGATTGACTTCAAATTCTTTCAAGTTGATCCATAAGTGGCCGCGGAGGTAAGTGAAAGGTGTCTAACACTAGTTCTATATAAACCCAAGCCCTTGATCATTAGAAGGGGTTGGACATCAAAAAAAAAAAAAAAAATTCGAAAAAGGTTAAGAAAAGGTTGAGAAAAGATCCGGAAAAAGGTTCGAAGAGGCTTAAGCATTGAAGGATCAGAGCGCTGTGTGACGGTTTCCAACAATACTTAAACGTGGTCAACTCTTCATCCTTCAAGATCAAACAAGACCCAAGACTTCAAGGGGCCATCTAATCTTCCTTCTTCTTTAGTGTTCTTGCATGCTTTCATCTTAGTTTCATCATCATATTCATACAATCATATTTACTACTTCATGCTATTCACACACTCACTCACATAATCAATCTTTTCCAATTACATACATGTTATAGGGGTTTAAACAAACATCAAACAAGTGAGTTCCTCGTTTTGATTGCACGATTAATAATCTTGTTAGAATAGATGTTATCCTTATTTGGTTCGAATTAGTTTTTCTCCTACTTTTTATCTCATTTTCTTGCAAGATTTAAATGAGCATCAAAGGATCAAAGAGAAGATAATCAAGCAAGAATAAGAGCAAAAAAGGCTCTCTTTCTTCGGCCAATTGAAGAGAGGGAATGAAGAATATCTATATCTCCCCCATTTCAAATAGGTACGCGATCAAATCTTTCTTTTGAAACCTTTTAGTCAAAAGTTTCTAGCGATCACATGTTAGTTTTTAATTATTTTATTGTCATTAAACAACACTTGAGTCATGATAATCACACACTCAAATTAAGCACTCACAGTTTTTTGGCGATCACGGTAGGACTTGGTCTTGCCGTCTTTTAAATATTTGTTCTTGCTTTTTATCATCAGGCACCCACGGTGCACCGTTTGTGTCCCTCGGGCACTCCTTCCACCAATGGTGAGTTTGGCTACTTTTATCCCCATGTGCACTACGTGCACATCCCTTTGCGGCAAGATCTTACTATCCCTTGATTGATTAAGAAGTTGTGATTGTGATAGGAAGGTGTGTGGTTGATTGGATTTTGTTTGTTTGCATGATAAATGACCCTCTTAAAAACTAAATTCGCATGATCTGCTAGTTACTGCTTTACCTTGATAACCTGGAAGAGATTGCCCTCGATTTTCGCTTCCTGTTTATTGTTTCTGAAACGTAAATAGCGTCTTCGGATGGCGACGCGTTTCTGAAACGCGTCTCCCGACCCAGACGCCATTTATCACCATTTCCTGACTGTTTGTTGCTAGAGGTTATGTGGATAGGAGAAGTTTTTGGCTTAAATAGTGTCGGTTTACAGCGACGCTATTCAAGCACTTTCTTCTTTTGGTCATTAGCCTTCAGATTCTTGGTTTGATTGTTACTTATATTTATCTTATCATACATTAGAGGCCATCTAGGCCGTAGGTCATTGCATTGCGGCTAACCCCCCTCCCCCCCCTCATGATAGGAACACCTTCTTGACATCCTCACCTCTCTCTGATTGGGTCGGCCTCTCGATCAGACTAAAGTGGTTGGTGTTAAGACCTCCATAAGTCCCCAAAAGCAAGGAATTCCTTCTTGCTCATCGGGCTGGTTGTACCAATTGAAGTCCTGGTTAGATATTCATATCATTGTGAGAAAGAACCATAGAGTATAACGGTGGAAACTGAACTGAAACTAGGATCCTACCCGTTGAGAGAATTGGTGTAAAAATCCAAGTAATTTAACAAGGAATCCTAAGACAATGTAAACATCCGCTTGTTTGGTTAATCTCTTACACAACTTTTTTAGACTTGATTGCTAAAAATCTAATACCATGATACTTCGATCAAGTAAATCTGTGGGTATGGCTGCTTATGAGCAGGATGCTATCGTCGAATACGAGAGAGATGCTAATGCCCCTCAGGAATTCGATCACTACTCTGAGAATAGAGGAGATGCTATGCCCCTCATGGTCAGGTCCTCTTTTCTCAAGGCCAGTACAACTCTAGTACTGATCGTCCTCATATCCATGTGATTTCCAATCCTGCTTTCGAGGGAGCTCTAGATCCAACTGAGCCCTCACCTACCAATCCTCCTGATCTGATTATTGTCTTGGGAGCTCTGGCTGCCCATGTGGATCCCAACAACTTAAGGCGATCCAATCTATCCTCAAGGGGAAGACGCCCGTGCAGTCTACCGAACCAAATCCTATGGTTCCCCTAGTCGTTTGTCAAGTTCCTCCTCCTCACCATGATCCTTCTATTCATCAGGCCATGGAAGGCCTTCATGTTTCAACCTCTCGGCCATCTAGGCCATAGTTATCTTCTTCAAGGTAGTCGGCCAGACCTCCAATGTCGACTTACCAAAATGCCTTCGGATATGACTGAAGCACTGCCAGACCGCAGCTTTATTTTCCACCTTGCCCCACTTATTCCAGGTAGCAAGCTTATCATGATCCACCACCACCTCCTCCTCAAGTTGATCCGGTAACTCAGGCTCTGCTTACAAAGATGGACCGCATGGACGAGCAGTTCAACAGCTTCAAGAAGATGATGGGAGTCAAGGTAGTACCTGAAATCATTCTTCCCATCTGCCAGTATTCCACCTACCATCTTCTGGGATGCCAATATATAGGAAGTACAACGGTTCTAGTAATCCCTTCACCCACCTGAAAGAGTTCATGTATGAATCTTCCTTCTAGCAAAATGACAAGAAGTCACTGACATTCTTATTCAGAAGATCGCTGGAAGGACCAGCCCTCGAGTGCTTCTTCTTCTTTGGAGTCGTCTGAGGTGGAAGACTATGGTATCGTGTCAAGAAAGTTTATCGAAAGATACCAAGACAGAGTTGCACCGTCTCTGTCCATAACTGACTTAATGGCTGAGAGGATGAAGCCCGACGAGGACTTCATCAATTTTGTTGATAGATGGATGGGAATGGCGGAGAAAATCAAAGATCACCTATCCAAATCCGAATAAGTGAAGATGATGATCTCTAATGCTACCCTCCAGTACAAGCTAGTCCTTACACTGAACAACCTGACTGGCGAAACTCTACGAGAGAGCACGTTATTGTCAAAACGCCTTCAAAGATGCTACTTTCTCTAGTGTCTTTGATCATCATAGACCTAGCAGACCTCCACCTCGGAAGCCTGCTATGCCAAACTCTCCCAGCATGTGTCCGACAACTGAGGGCACGCTCTCCCATGAACAAATCAGCACTGCGAACAACAACCAGCCACAATTCATGAGGAACCTGTAGCAGTAGCCGCCGTACGCATGGCAGAGACCGGCGAACCAGCAGGGATACAGGCCACCTCAACAACAATATCAACCAACCTACAATCAGCCGCAACAACAATACCAGCCACAACAGTAGTATCAGCCTCGTCCACCTCCAACATATCATAATGTACCTCCTCTAGGCGACTACAATCAGCAGAGGAAGCCTCCAAGCCCGAAGAGGGCATCATATCCTGTTCTCCCGGAATCCCTCCTAGACATATTCAATGCCCTTATGGCAGCCAATGCATTGGTTCTATCTAGGGAGAAAACGGTATGGCCCCAGAATGCCGATGCCTCTAGGTATTGTGTCTTCCACAGACAACCTGGGCATACGGTGGATGCATGTTTCCAATTCCGAGACTACATCCATGATCTTAATGAACAAGGGGGCATTGACTTAGAAGAGATGAGAAAATATATAGCTGCTTTGAAAGCAAGGAGACCCCAGCAGCAACAACAACAACAACATCAACCTCAACAACACCCGCAGCAACAACAAAAGAGAGCACTAGCACAAGCAGCAGCACCACCAAATATGGGAATAATACAAAACCCACTGCCGGAGCACCAGCATCAGAACCAGATTGCCCCCATCTTGACAAATAGCTAGTCTAAGGCTAACAGGAGACAACAATGGAAGGTAGAGGACTCTTCCTCTATCTATTCAACAGGTCATATGTTAAGCACCGCTGAGCAACCGCCTCGCCGCATCCTCCGCACACCCAAACCGCAACCCATCACCATTAAACCCATTACCTCCTCTGCCACCACACTTTTACCAAACAACCCTCTGCAAACCAACTATACACCCCTCATGCCATCTAAACCATTGCTACGCATACCATTCCCCACCTCGCCTACAACCACTTACACCAGTACCATCCAACCCTCCAAACCCCTTATCCGCACAATACCTCCACCAAATAATCCCTCACCATCACCCGTTTATCCACCCATACAACCCTCCAAACTGCTCATCCGTCCTGTTCCTCCACCAAATAATTCTCCATCACCTGTTTACCAACCCCTTACACCCTCCAGACCACTCATCAACTCAACGGTGCGCAAGATAACACTTGAACCTTCCACTATTGAGCAACACACGCTCCGGAGTGGGAGAATCTTCAACAAGGTTTTTCCTCAATCCACAGTCCGAGACGGCCCATAACAGCCACCAGAGGAAGCATAGAACGAAGAGAGTGCACTAGGCACTCAATATGACTTGTTGAACCAGCTAGACAGGACACCGGTACGGATCTCTGTGCTCGAACTGATCAAAAGGTCAAAAACCCATCAAGAAGCCCTAATGGAGTACTTGCAAAAAGTAATGGTCAATAAAGACGTGCCGGTAGAGAAAATAACTACACTGCTAGTTCCGCAGGGAGATCAGCCCTCTATAACATTTCATACATTGGAACTAGAACCACCTGTAGCCAGAGGCATGGCCTTGAGCATTACGGTTAATATATGCAAAAAGGTTATAGATGCTTGTCTAGTTGATACTAGGGCTTCCATAAATATGTTGTCACCAAAAACTCTAGAATCTTGTGGCATACCCAGAGAAAAATGGTTGCCCTCTCCTATCTCTGTTACGGCCTATGACAACTCTACTCGTTCCCTTCTGGGGATGGTCTACTTGAAAGTAGAGTTAGGCCCCGTTTGTCATGCTGAGGTCGAATTCCACATCTTGGAAATTGACCCTTTGTTAAAAGGCATCCTTGGCCGTCCATACATCAAGTCTCTTGAGGCAATTCCATCAACTAATCATCAATGCCTTAAGTTTCCATACAAAGGATAGATCATCAAAGTCACAAGCATGCCGATCATTCCTTGAACATCACACCAATTCCCTCACCTGGCCGACAGCCCAGTCTATCGGTATTACAGGTCTATTCTCCCTTGGCTGATCCTTTAAAAGCCACCACACTTGATCCATATCCAGTAGATGTTGTAAAGTGGGGGAAGTGCATGAGTACCCCTGGCTGGAACATCATGATAAAAAGGTAGTTATCAATTGAGAAAAGGCCTGGGCCACAAAATTACAGGGCAGAACTACGCCTATTGAAGGTAACTGAAGAGCACCTAGTAATGGCCTGGGCTATAGGCCAAGAAGAGTAAGGCATGACCTCGTCCAACAGCACGAAGATGAAAATGGCCAGAAGATATGGGAGGCAATGGCCGCACCGTGTAAAGAAAATCGGAATCCCTTGACTTGGACTTTATATACACACTTTATCAAGGGACCCCTAATTAATCATGTTGATGATAACACGGTGGTAATCACTTCCCATTTCGATCTACATGATATATATGGGAGAGATCTGGCCAGCCACTATTTTGAGTTACTCACATATCAGTCCTTGGAGGCTCTACGACCGATGAAAAGGAGAAAATTTCAAAATCTGGAATGTGAATGGTATTGATGGTTCGACCTGAGGGATCTGTACATTGCATTGAATAGACTATTCCTAGATTTCTCAGAACCAAAATGGCCGCCATTGATAGACAAGTTGATAGAGAGCACTAAGGCTATATTTAATAAGAGAATTTTGCTACATGAAGAAAGGGGAGCCGATGACCCCTATGAAACCGGATTCACCACTGATCTTCTCTAGAGGGGAACCTGCCCCTCTCATATTTTCACCCTCCATACTCTGTTCTGCACCCTACTCTTGACCCCGACTTGGTCGCGGGTCATTACCGAAGACATCTCACGGGCTCCGCCCATTATTGTTACTTTGTCCCCACAGGACCTTATTCCCCAGCCTCCTCTCGATCTGGAGAGGATTTATGATCTGATCTGGGACATACTGTTATATGATCCCCCCAATCCCTTGGCACTGGTGTCATTACCTCCATCATTTCATCCTCCCCTATTCATATCCATTCCTGCTTTATGATAAACATAGATAATTCACAAAAAGAAATGCCAATTTGGCAACTTCTTCCTCCCAAATCCTCGTTGAGGAAACATCATATTTGTCCAATTATACCCCATTGTGTAGGTCGTTCGGGCAAGATTCTCTCCTAGATCTACTATGTCCCCCCTTGGGAGGATTCACCTGTATCACTTCATGTATCCCGTGATTTTTATCCTTCTTCGTCCTCACTAGGTCAGGATAGGGAGTCCAGCTGTAGGGAGTCTAGTTCTAGGCAGGTTTGTTAGGTTAGGAAGTCTAGGAAGCCTATGGGTAAGAGAATTTCGGGTAGATACCTCCAGGATCTAGCTTTAAGATGCCTTTCTTGTTCTCAGATCCCTCAGCTGCTAGAAAATTCCATTCAGATGCCAGAAGAATGTGAAGTTGATGAGTCAGTCAATGATGGATATTATGAATTGATACACGAGAAAGACCCCATTACTGAAGATGAGGAAGATGATGAGGACGCAGTTGAGGCATATGCTAGTGGAGTAAAAAGATTCGATAAACCCTCACCTGCCGTAGAAGAGCTTAACAAAGAAATTAATTTAGGAACTGAAGACGAGCCTAAGGTTGTCCTCGTCAGTAAAAATCTTTCTGAAACATATGAAGAGGCAGTAGTCCATGTTCTCAAAAACTATAAGGACACTTTGGCCTGGAGTTATGAAGATATGTCGGGATTAGATTCTTCCTTAGTAGAGCACCGATTGACATTGAGAGTTGGAGCTAGCCCGGTTAAATAGAAATTAAGGCAATTCCACCCCCAAATGACTTTAAAAATGAAGGAAGAGGTCAATAAATTACATAAAGCCAAATTTATTAGAGTTGTCCTCTATCCGCAATGGGTGGCCAACATAGTCCCGATTATGAAAAATGTTGGGAAAGTCAGAATCTGTATTGACTTCCGAGATCTAAACCAGACATGTCCTAAAGATGACTTTCCACTGCCTCACATAGACGTACTCATTAACAATACAGCTGGCTATGAAACATTGTCATTTATGGATGGATTCTCAGGATATAATCAGATTAACTTGGCTGAAGATGATCAAGAGAAAACGTCATTCACTACACCTTAGCGAACATATTGTTATGTCGTCATGCCTTTTGGATTGAAAAATGCTGGAGCCACTTATCAAAGGGCTATGATGGCAATATTCCATGACATGATGCACATTGATTTAGAAGTGTATGTGGATGATCTGTTAGTGAAATCTAAGACTAGGGTTGAACATGCCAAAGGTTTGGCAAGAGTTCTGGAGAGATCAAGAGAATATCAGTTGAAGATGAATCCCAAGAAATATGTATTCGGGGTATCATCAGAAAAATTATTGGGATTTATTGTAAGTAAACGGGGTATTGAGATCGATCCCAACAAGGCCAAGGCTATTAAAGAGATTCCACCTCCCCGAAATTTGAAAGAATTAAGAGGATTGATCGGGAGGTTGCAATTTATTCGCCGCTTTGTCTCCCAGCACTCACAAAGGTGTAAGCCATTTTACGAGCTTACCAAGCTTAGAGCCAAGTTTGATTGGGATGATAAGTGTCAAGTGGCATTTGATGGATTGAAAACATATTTGGCAAGTCCTTCTGTCTTGAGACCACCATCTCCGGACAAACCTTTGATTCTATATATTTCTATCTTGGATGATGCCGTGGAGGGCTGTCTTAGCACAAGAAGATGAAGAAGGAAAGGTGAGGGCAGCCAATTATCTCTCCAAACTTCTCAACCCCACAAAACAAAGATACACAACGATGGAGAAAAGATGTGCAGTGCTTGTATGGGTAGTTCAGAAGCTAAAGTATTATTTTCTGGCTCATTAAGTCCATCTCATTGCTAGAATGAATCCCATTAAGTTTCTTCTTGAGAAATCCGTACTTACTTATAGGTTAGCACATTAGCAGAGCTTTCTATCTTAATTTGACATCATCTACATTTAGCAGAAAGCGATCAAAGGCTATACCATCGCTGAACATCTTGTTCATCACCCTCTTCCTCGTTTTGATCTAGTCCGATCGGAGTTTTCGGATGAGGAACTGATGTCCATAGACAGAATCAAAGATGATATATGGACTCTGCATTTTGACGAAGCTCTAAATTCTCACGATAAGGGTGTCGGCATTGTTTTGCTATCACCTGAAGGTGTCACCATTCTACAAGCCTTTCATCTTGACTTTCCTGTCACCAACAACATTGTTGAATATGAGGCTCTTCTAGCTGGTCTCGAGGCCGCTCATCTCCATGGTGCCACCAAACTCAGAATTGTGGGTGATAGTCAATTGATTCTTCGCCAAGTGCTTACTAAATACCGAACTCTTGATCCTAAGCTTAAGCCTTATCAACAACTCACTTCCGCCTATGCCAATGTTTTCAGTAAACTGATCTTCGTTTATGTTCCTTAGAATCAGAATATCTTAGCTGACACTCTAACTTCCCTTACATCATCTCTTGATTTCCCGATCAGCAAACAATCTGAATCTATCATCATTCATAGACGCCTTTCACCACCGTGAAAGACCCTTCATTCCTTAGGACTAAAGAGAAGTTGCTGAAGATGGTTATAAATTGAGATATTGTAGAGAAGAGAGAAATCATGCTATTGGAATGGCAAACGAAGAGAAACCATGATATTTTGAGATTGCTAAATACTATGAAGATCAATCATATCCTGAAGAAACCACAACTGAGGAGAAAATGGCTATCAGGAGAGTTGCTCAGAGATACACTTTAGTTGGAGGAGCACTTTATAAACCAGGTTTTGACAACATTCTTTTGAGATGCTTGGACGAAGATGAACTTTGGAAGATCATGGAAGGAGCTCATGCTGGAGTTTGTGGTGGCCATGTTAATAGACAAATACTATCAAAGAAAGTCTTTAAATAAGAATTTTATTAGCCAACCATGGAAGAAGATTATGTAGGGTATGTTCGTAGGTGTGCCAAGTGTCAACTTCAAGCCGACAAGATCCATTCTCCTGCATCTTCACTCCATCCTGTTTCCTCCCCATAGGCTTTCTCCATGTGGGCTTTCGACGTCATTGGACCCCTTGAAAATCCTGATTCCGGCATTAAGCAAAAATCCTTCATCTTCACGGCAACGGAATACTTCACCAAGTAGGCAGAAGCCGAAGCTTATGCGAAAGTCAAAGCGCCTATCGTCTGGAAGTTCATCATGAAGAACATCATCACAAGATTCGAAATTCTAAGTACCATCGTCACCGACAATGGACCATAGTTCGTATCATAAGAGTTGAAGGATCTTTGCAACAGGTATAAAATTGCATTACATCATTCGTCCCCATATTATCTGCAAGCAATGGCCAAGCAGAGGCAACTAATAAGACTTTGATAAAAATCATCAAGAAGACGTGCAAATCTAATAAATTTACAAACTGGCCAGAGAAACTAATTGAGGCTTTATGGGCATACCGAAGTTCAATCCACACGCCCATTGGGCAGACTCCGTATACCTTAATGTTTGGAATGGAGGCGGTAGTTCCATACGAAATCCTCATCCCGTCATTAAGAGTACAATTGAACAATGAATTACCTATTGATGAGCATCGCTCAGCACTCCTAGCTTAGTTGGAACTCTTAGACGAGAAAGGATGGTCAACAGCCAATCATGCACGAATATATCAAAATATATTAGCACATTTTTATCAAAAGAAAGTTGTTGAACGAAAGTTTAAAGTTGGTGAAATAGTCGTCAAAAGAATCTTTGTAAAACCTGGTGGTCCGCGTTCTAAGCTCCAACCCAACTGGGAAGGACCTTATGTTATCTCGTATGCCTTTCCTAGTAACGCTTACCGCTTAGTTAATGCAGAAGGGCAAGAGTTAACTCACCCCTGGAATGGTCTGTATCTTAAGAAGTATTATCCTTAGGTTAGAAAGTCGATCAGCATGGTGCAAGGACCAGTAGAGTCGGACAATTTGAAAATTCAAATTCCCTCATCAGTCTGGATAATTTAATTCAAACACATTATTGCACACACTAACACATTTGGTTCGTGAGTAACAAGAGATGTGAAGTCCAAAGAATATCAAAAGCTTAATCAAAAGTGGAAAAGTACATCTCATTCCTTTTAAACAAAACTTCTGTTTTACTTTTGGCTCACGATGTCGGAACGAGACTTAAAGTAGACTACTGAAAACACCCGCTATCTTAGTAGGAGGCCGTTATAAAAAAAGGGAGGAGTTCTGCTCCACAAAAGCATAGGAAAAGAGGCTAAAAGCCAATACAAAGTCAAAGGTCATCACGTTACAAACGTTACACCAAAAGGCCACAAAATCAAAAGAGAAGTACAAGGTCGATAAATACCCCGTAAAGTGAAAATGATCAAACCCCAACGGATATTAGGGTGAAGGAGGAACATCTTTTTAGGTCTCTAGAACCCTCTTGTGGGCTTTCTTGACAAATTCTTCTCTTCTTGCTAAAGAGGCGTACTCCAAACTTAAGGAACGGCCTAGGTCGACTAAGGGTCAGACCATCGAATGGGATTACGAATAAGAACATAACTCAAGCACGATTAGTTTAAGTTAGATTATTGAAGAACAATTTGAGAATTAAGTTAATAAATGAATATACTCTTTTGATCTAAGTACCATGCTGGTCTTTTAGTTTATGTCTTATTTCAAAAGCACCAAAAAAAAAATGAATATTTCAAAAGCACAAAAAAATGAATATTTCAAAAGCACCAAAAAAAAAAATAAATCAAAAGCACAAAAAAAAATGAATATTTCAGAAGGACAAATGAATATTTCAAAAAAATACAAAAAAATTGAATATTTCAAAACTACAAAGAAATTGAATACTTCATTACAAAACTATAAAAAAATTGAATATGGCAAAACCTCAAAAAATTGGATATTTCTAAAATTGCAATTGCAAAACAAAAATATTTCAATTACCATATGTTTGTCACATCATGTATGTTGCATTTCTTTTATTTCTAGTGAGCATTTGTCTGCTTGCATGTTGCATCTTACTTTGTTATTTCCTTCAATTATTTCCTTTACCTTTATTAATAAAGACTTCGCCCCTTGACCCTTCTATCAAGGATAGGATCAAGTAATCAGTTACTTAACTGGGTAAGGGGCTAAGCCTAAATAGATGCTTAACTTATTTGTTAAGTAATGAACAGGGCATGATTGAAGAAGGATCCACACAAAGCACAAATCTGACGATAGAAGTTTCATGTATATCATCAAAAGGTGTCATGTACAGATATATGAGTCCATCAACATCACAAAAGAAAAAAGAGAATACATGATAAACAACCATCAAGGCTGACTCTCCCCAGCGCCCTCATACTGGCTTTGAGCTTCATCCGGTCCCTCTAGCCCATGTGTCGAAGGCGGTGGCGGTCCCATGGCGCTTGGCCCTACCTGGCCAGATGATATGGCAACACTCGCAGTGAAGGCGCTCGCCTGGCCACGGTCTATCGCTCGCTGGCGGGCGCACTGATAGCGTTCTTCCACGCTCCGGCGCTCGTGCTCCGCCACAGAAAGACGACCCTGGAGACCCTCCATCCGGTCATGTAGCCGCTGGATTTCTGCCATCATCTGCCCCCGGTCACGGTCTCTCTCCTCCGTCAAGATCTCCAGACAAATCTAGAGTCGTGTAACATCGCTGGTGGAGAGGTGAGCTACCTGAGTCTCCAACTCTGCCACTCGGGCAGCCAAACTCCGAGCCTAAGCCAGCTCGGCATCCCTCTGCTCGAGAGCTTGCTGAAGCTCCTGAACCTGTAGCAGAAGTTATCACAATTAGATCAAGCAATAAAATACAAGCAAATGCATTATGCAAAGGTGAAGAAAAGCAAGTTGAAGACTTACTTGAGCCATCGCATCCTCCTCAGCCTAGGAGGCTTGGTGGATGGCAGAGGCAAGCTAACTCTGAAGATCAGCAAAGGTAGCCTCATGAGCAGCGGACGGGGCAGAGGATGATGAAGCGCCAGCAAAGGAGGAAGGGGGAGTTGCCTGGGTGTAGACGGCTCACTGTACCAAGAAAACCAACTGTCAGCGGCTAAACGTCAAAACAATTTAATTAATAAAATGGACATTCATAAACATGCATTTATGCATACCAGATCGAATAGCTCTTTTTGAACTTGTTCAAGCTAGGCCTCCGCATCTTGTAGGCGGGACTAGAGGTTGATGATGGTCGCATCACGTGCATCCTGCATAACGTACATACATCCATTCATCCACAAATTTAAATAAAAGATAATAATTAAAATGAAAGATGCATAAAAGCATACTTACATCGAGTGGACGGAGGAGCCGTAGCTGATCGACATAATGCGTCCGGTACTACTGGAGGTAGGCTGTGCTACTCTCCGCATTCGACAGCACCGGAATGCCTCGGTGATGCGAATCCTCGTACTACTCTGGGAATTTCGCCTGCCAATCGGTGATGGCTTGTTTCCCCCTCATCGAGTGTTCAACAACCTCCGGGACTACCTCATCCACCCATTCCTGGTGGAGGCCCAAGGTCCGCATCACGAGGCGGAGGCAGAGAGGCTCGATCTCATTTAGGCAATGGACCCACATCTAGCGTCCATACCTCCTCTGGCCAGCAGTCAGCCACGGTTGGCCTGCCTCACCCAAGCCCAAGAAAGGGCGCCATATCAGCTGCGTACATATAGGTTAGATGCATTCATAATAAATAGATTGCATTTAATAAATGAAAGATTGTATTAATGAATAAAATTGAATAAATGGACAATTAAATTGAAACTCACCAGGAGCTCGAGATAATCCAGGAATTGACTGCGGAGGGCCGTCAATTGATGATGCTGGGGAGCCGTGTCCACGATTGGTTGCCAGCGATGAGCCAATGGGACGGCGTTCGGTCGTACAATCCTCGCCCGGCCGAGCGGGAAGTAGTTATAGCTCCATACCTGCATATATACGCATATAAGTTAGAAATTATCATATCATTTCATTCAACCGCATAAATAAACAATAATTAAAATGATTTATACCTAGAGAAATGGCGAAAAGCCGCTGATGGTGATCTCGCGGTCCGACGTGACTGCGGAATGATCAGCAAAGAGGTGGCTAGGAGAGCCGCACCCAAAGCATACTCGTGGAGATGGTCTAGGTCATCCAACAGACTCAAGAATCTACAGTGAATATGGTCATCCTTCGTACCGAAGAGCAACCGGCCAAAGAAAAAAACTAAAAAGACTCTAAGCTGCCTATCTACCTCCTCCTCCTGCCTCGGGTCACTACAATACACTGCGGAGGATGACTTGGCTAACCTGTCTCTACAGGACTCACGGGTCTCATCAGATCGCCGTCTGGGCTAAACTAACTCTAAGGCCGCCTCTACCTCTACCTTGGGCACAGTCCTGGACTCCCTATCTAAGCTAGAGACCTCTGTACCTAGAAGACTCTCCGCCAGCCTACGGTAGTTAGGGTATGTCACCCCACTCATTGCACAACCCTCCATATGGAGGCTGGTGATCCTCGCCGCATCCTCGAAGCTGGGGACCATATGTCGGCAGGGCATTAGGAAAGTCCTACTCTCTGCGTGCCATCGCTTACGCAGTGCCTATAGAAGTACCAGATTGAGCCTGAAGGACTCGATATCTAAGATCTCGCCGAACCCCATCCGGCGCAGTCGCGCCTTCTGGAAGTCGGGCAGGCCACGGTAGGCACCAATGACCAGATCCTATGATATCCTGGCCCTCATTATCTCCTGCAAATAATTCAACAAATTTTATCAGTTAACAGGCATTAAAAATCAATTTGTTTAAATAAAAATACTCTGTTTGAATGGCGTCGGACCTGGTGGACGCCCTTTGAAAGGTGTCCAAAGGTCTAGACGTCATTCAGCTTCATTTTCTTTGCTCATTGAATCGAACAAAAAATAAGTATTATGTTTGAATGGCATCGACGCCCTTTGAAAGGCGTCACCTTGTCTCGACGCCGTTCAACATAGAGATCCAAGGTCCTAAGACCTCCCTTCCCTTGCTCATTTTCCCATCCGACACATCCACAAGGAGCTTACCAAATGGGGGCCGCCCTCCGTCTCTTCTTCTTCTCCCACCGCCGCGGGAGGGGCTTCTTCTTCCAAGATCGCTGCTGCCTCCACGAGTGCCATAACTTCTTCGGGTGGAATCACCACGGGTTCCTCTACCCTCACCGAGAGAGAGGCACGCCGGTGCTTGCCACGGCCACTTGAACCTTTACCGGGCTCCATGGGGCGAAAGAGAGAGTTTGAGAGTGGGAGGAAGAGAGAGCTAGGAGGAAAAGAGGAATCCGAGAGAGAGGGTGATAGAAGAGGATGGCCGGTGATCACTGGAGTTGAAGAGAGGGCCGGAAGTGGAGAAGTTGATCGCCGGAGAGTCGATGATCGCCGGAGAAGGCTAACCAGGAGGAGAGAGAAAGAACTTTGAGAGAATGAGGAAGGAGAGCTCGGGCTCGTGCAGGTTCTGTATGGAAGGTTTGAAACACGTCGAGGAACAGCGACACCATTTAACTGAGGCGGCAAGAGCCATTTTGAAAAAGTCTTAAACACGTCCCCCACATACGACGCCATTTAGATTAAACCGTCACCGTTGATCAGGGCCATACCACGGGAATCAGTTATACGCGTCTACTTATCACGATGCGTTACAGTGAATTTATTATAGGATTAATGGCAGAATTCTCTAGAAAATGAAGAGAGAGTATTGAAACGTGTCTTGTGTCCAAGACGCGTGTAAGGGGAATTTAATGATAGAAATTTCTAAAAAAATAGAAGAGAGACTTTAAAGGCATCTAAGGAGGAAGACGCGTTTTAGGCATAATATGGGGTTTTAAGGAATTAATCTTTGCAATTTTGGAAATTAATTAAGGTTGAAAGGCGTTTTTCTGAGTGGACGCGGTTTACATTCAGTAAATCCGAAGCTTGCTGTTTTAAGAAAAAATCATGGTTTTAGTAAAGGAAAAATTCTGAATAAATCACAGAACATTAAGGAATGATTTCTGTGATATAAATGATGGATTCTTTATTGAAAATAAAATTGAAATTACATCAAATGGAAGATAAGGAAGAGCTTTCAAGGACGAATTTTCTGAAGCTCCTTTACATATATTTCCGACAGTCCTCTATTGGCTTCATGAGAAGGTTTTACACGACAGGTGAAGCTAATATTCCACAGGGTAGTAATGAGCTTAGTCGCCTCATAATCTTCGTTAGTTTCCAATGCACGCTTCTTTATTGGAGAGAGATTGGAAAATTCTGAGAATTCATGGCGTGGCATACTAAGTTGAGGATGGCAATGATGAGGATTATACAGAACGAACTCAGTAGCCCCGATCAGTCGGAGCTTTATGCCATCACCCCAGCACATGCGAATCGCCTTCTTTATGAGAGCAAGTGGTGAGGATTCGAATCCGTTCTTCGGCATGGTCTTCAAGTAAGCGCGCCAGTTAGCTCGAGTCTTGAGATTGGGCACCCGATTGATCATGTTGTTATTGAACTTCACAACATTGGAGAGGTAGAAAATGGGACTTTGTTGATATATTTGGGATATCTTTGGAACGATTCTCTCATTATGGTGGAATTTGAAATAAAATTCAACCCTCAGTGCAAAGAGTAACATACACCCATAAGGAGACTGACTTGTAGAAACTGTAGAGAGCCCACTGTAGAGGTAAACTAGGGCCGCCGTGCTGATTGGCTTTCCCTCAAAGATCCCATTGATTGCATTCACTTGATCATCTTCTATAATATTATCTTGGGAAGGGAATAGTAAAGCTCCAACTAAACATGTGGTGAACGCCTTCATCACGGCCTCTGTTTCTTCATCTTTGAGATTTCTAATCTTTTTCAAAGTCCATTAAGCTAACTTTGCAAGATTAATTCCCTTCTTTATAAGACAGCCTTGAACTTCCTTTGAACTCTTCATAATTTTTTCTAGGAATTGTTGACCATTGATTCTGTCCCTCATAAGCATCATATCATTAAAAAATGGTTCATTATTACTCATCTTGAGTTTAGGAAGGCCTAATAGAAGTTCAGCTTCTTCAAGAAGGATGGTGGCTTCAAACGTGGTGAATAGAAAAGTATGAGTTTGTAGATGCCATAACTCAATCAAAGCCCCCATAGCCGCCCAATCCATGCTCATGCTTTTATAATGTTTGGCATGAATGATCAACTCTTGGATATGTAGGATCGCATGGATATATTGATCTTGTTCACAAGTTTTTGGATCTAAGGGAGTGAAGAAAATCTTTTTGGACCAGGGAAGGAAGGATATTCCTTAAAAAAAGAAAGTTTTGAAAAATTATATTGAAAAACATGAAGAACAATGGAGAATATGGAAGAACATGAAAATAGAATTGAATAGAAGAGGGATTAACTTCCTTGTAGGTTAGGATCTCTCCCGTTAAGATGATCTTTTACCTAAAAAATCTTCTCAAGTGTTTTTCTCATCTTCTTGTTTGAAGAATCCATCTCTTTCCACAATCTTGAGCTTTTTTCTCTTGAAATCTTGATTGTTCTTGAGTTTTGAAGAGAATCCCTTACTTTGATCTTTAGTTTGTGTATTGATTTGTCTTAATATAAGTTGAGAAAGCTTATATAGAGAGATTAAGAGTCTTTTCCAAATTGGAGAAGGGATATGCATTGAAAGAATTGGAGTCCAGATTGAACACATGGAAACTTGTTTCTGCGACTTAAAAGGCGTCTTTGATCAGTGACGTCATTCAAATGACGTCAGCTCGACACGACGCGTTTCATGATTTTTCTGTTATTTGCTCAAAATTCCATGTTTATCCATGTTTAATGCTTAATTGAATATTTGCTTCAAATTATTGATAATTTCTAAGTGCAGGAAGTTTAAAAGGATCCCATTGTGAGAGTTCATGAGTTTCGACCGTGGCTAAAAAGACGATTATCTTTATCTCTATTCTTGTGTTCTTTTATGTAATTGATTTGCATTATTAGCATTATTACATGCTAAATATTCATTAGAGTACATCAAGGACCTTGTAGTTTTGATGAAATTAGAATTTGAGTTCCCCTTCAATAAAAACTGTCATAATTCTAGAGGATTCTTAACCGCATGGATAGGCTGTTAGATTGTTAATTGACAGGGGACGGTGGTTCTACTTTTGTGAAACGGTGCGTGGACAAACGAGCTTCGGCTTAGTACTGGATTGCAAGATTGGTATCTTGATTCATCAAAGACAATTTAACAATATTATCCTTAATTAATTTATATTTTATTTCATTTTATAATTTTCTTTTAGCCCAGCATGCATTATGTAGGACTTTGAAATAACTGTGATAAGAATTAACTTTTAATTGAGTTTCAGATCATTTGTAAGGACTGAGGTTTCGGGTTCAATATTCGGGTTGGGCTCGTGCCAGATCCCCTGGTTTCAACCCTGAGGGGCCTTGTGGATCCTGACTGAATGACGTCTGCACTTCTCGACGCCTTTCAAAAGGCGTTAGGTTGTGTGGACGCCATTTAAGTCTGCTTTCTGTTGTGCCACGTGTGAGCCACGTGGGCGGGTTTCGGGCCGCGAGAGTACGGCCCCTGTCACATCGTCTGAACGGCGTCCATGACGGTCGACGCGATTCAGACTGCGACCCCTGCGATGTCAGTATACGGCGCCAAAGCGTTGTCAGTACGGCCTGTCCTATCGTCTGAACGGCGTCCATGGTGAGCGACGCGTTTCAGAGCGCTGTCAGTACGGCCCGTCCTGTCAGACTGATTGGCGTCTGTCTCGATCGACGCGTTTTAGCCAGATTCAGATTGATCCCGCGAGCCTCCCCTTCTTTCCCTCATTCTTCGCCTCCACCTTCTCTCTCTTCGCCCTCTCCGCCCTCCTTTCCCCTTTCCCTTCCTCTTCTTCCTCTCCCATCACTCCAACGCCTCCCTACCTCTCACCTCTACCTCCACCACTTCCTTCGCGGCGTTCCATTCTCCGGACGGCGGCCGACGTCCTGGCGGAGTGGCGGCGTCCTCGAGGGTACCGGCGGCGGTCTGCGGTGCGGCGGGTCGGCGGCACGGAGCTTGGAGGAGTTCAAGAACCGGTAGGGGGACGAACATTGCTTGAATCGTGATTATCTTGTTTATGGTTTCCTTGGCGTGGAATGATATGTTTTGGGTTAGACTGAGCATGTTTAGGGGGTGTTTCTCGTGGGAATGGCCGTGTTAGGGATTGTGAAATTGTAGCATGCTTGTGGTAGTTGATTTCCCTTTCCTCCCCCTTCTGTTTTGGGCGTTTTCGGGGTGTTTGGGGTTAAAGGAGGAACCCTCGGATCGAACCAGGGAACCAGGTTTCTGGCGCTAAACGGCGTCGTGCCTGGTCGACGCCTTTTAGAAGGACGTCAGGGCAGTACGACGCCTTTTAGGGCAGAAACCTCCCTGTTCGAGGTTTCGTTGTACGGGGTTCTGGCGCTAAAAGACGTCATGTATGGACGACGCCTTTTAGAAGGACGTCGGACCATCATGACGCCTTTTAGGCAGGAAATCACCCCGACTGAGGCTTCTGACATCTGAAATTCTGAGGTGAATGGCGTCTGTGGACTCTGACGCGTTTTAAAGGGCGGCTTCCCATGTCGACGTGTTTTAAGGAATAATCTGGTTTCAATGAACCTGTTTTAGGGGCTTGAATGGCGTCGACCTCGGTCGACGCGATTCAAGACAGAACGGCTTAACTCCTGTTATTTAACACATGTTTCACGATTGGATGGTTCGAATGCATGCCTTCAGTTGTACACTGAGACTGAGGACTTCTGCGTGAATGGAATTACATCATGTATGTGTGTGTGTTTATGCGGATATGGAATTGGAACTACTGTGGTTTACGTTTGTCACCATGGGCCAATGGGGGTGAGCCATGGTGTCTGTGAGGCATTGTACCGTACCGGTGGAGGAGGGGTACATGTTGTGTTTTACCTTTGGCTGAGGGAAGTAGAACCACCTTGAGCCCGTCGGGCCGGAGTAGTCGGTGCGCTATCCGAGGGGTTGTTGTTTGGTCTCAGCGGGTCGGGGTTTCCCTGTTTGTCGTGGCAGCTTCCGGCGCGTTTCTTGTTGTGGAGCTAGACTGCTTGTGTGCACACGTAGCTGGGCAGTGGTGGTTCACTGGTCCCAGTTAGTCCTAGTTTGACTCACTGCCTCACCCTACAGCGCCCCGGAGCACTGTAGGGGTGGACATGCGTGAGTAGTGGTGGTAGTGTTGTGAGGCGACGTTTGACTTCGATCGACAGTGTTGTTCGGTCGCTTTGTGGACTTTGGCTGTGAGACGTGACTTTGTGTTGGGTTCTTCGGGTTGCTTAGAACTGTTCCTGCTACACTGCTTATGCGTACGTTTCATATCAGGGTTGCGAGTTGTGTTTACTGCTTTGTTTAATTGCCATATATCTGTATTTTGCTTTTGTGGGTGTGTGAGTGGGAGGCAGGGGATCGGATGATCCCTACTGAGCCCGTTTCTGGTGTGGCTCACTCCCTGCGGTTTCAGGTGTGGACCTCGTGGCGTGTGGCGGCTTGTGGTGTCTCCTTGGTGTGCGGGCCAGCAGCTGTCTCAGCTCCGGGGTATGCCCCGATGTTGTTGTACTTTACTTCTGCCTGTACTTAGTTAATTTGTTGGACCATGTAATTATTGTTGGACTGTATACGGACATTGTTATCTTCCTTCCTGCGCACTTGTTATATCTTTGTAGTCCGTGTGATTGTTATATTTAGCCTTGTTTAGCGCTTACTCCTCCAGATGTGTTGTGTGAGATCCGGGTGTGAACCCGCAGTTAATTGGCCGACATCTATTTAGTGATCGGGTCTCCGGTCATAGGATGGCGGGTCGTTACAGATGGTATCAGAGCTCAATCTGGTCGAGTATGTGATAAACTGGGTTAGATATTATAGTCCAACAATAAGTACGAGTCTGTACAGGCGATGGCTGCTGGTGTAGATTGGTAGGTTTTGACGTGTTTTGGTTCGATTTTCGTTTTTGTGGGGTAGTGATGGCACCGAAGAGGAGAGTTCCGTTGGCTCGTGGTTCGAGAGCAGATGATTGTGGTTCGAGGACAGAAGGACATAATGTGGATTGTTTCATGGAAGCTATGATTGGGGCTATGTCTAGATACCAGCAGGGAGATGGGAGTGAGGGGTCCAATTCCCGAGGTGGCCAATCCATGGTGATGGAGCGGTTCTTGAAGTTGAAGCCCCCTTCTTTCACGGGTCAACCAGTTCCAGATGCAGCAGCTCATTGGATTAAGGAGGTAGAGAAGGCATTTGATGTTCTTGAATGTGCTGAGAATGACAAGACCTTGTTGGCAACTTACTTGCTGAAGGACGATGCTTATGATTGGTGGGTTACCATCAAGGGGATGATGTTTCCAGATAGGTCCTTGAGAGAGATTCCTTGGGAAGGCTTTATGAGAGAGTTTAGTGGGCAGTACTTTCCGAGGCACGTTCGGAGGGCCAAGGAAAGGGAGTTTATGGAATTGGTGCAGGACGGTATGACAGTTCTAGAATATCAGATGAAATTTGTAGCTTTGGGGAGATTTGCTCCACACATATCTGAGCATGAGGATCTTAGGACAGAGAAATTTGTGGATGGACTTCGGCATGATCTGAGGGAATTCGTGGCAGCCCATTGTTGTAAGGATCTGGCGTCAGCAGTTCGGTGCGCAGCAGCGGTGGAGATTCAATTTCAACAAATGGCGAAGGAGTCAGAGAAATCAGCGCAAGGGAAGCAGCAAGGCAAGGATAGATCAGCAGTCTTTTCATCAGGCGGTTCGAGTTCCTTTGAGCTCGAGTTCCAAGAGGTACCTTGTGACGAGGATGAAGATGGTTCGGTTCAGCAGATGCAGACGGAGGTCAGTTGGCAACAGGAAGCGAGGCGGGACACTGCGGATCGTTGTCCCCGTTGTGGCAGGTATCATGGCAATCGGATATGCCCATTGATCACTGGTAGCTGTTTTGGCTGTGGTAGTAAGGGACATCTCGCGAGGAACTGTCCCCAGAAGAATAAGACAGGTCAGGAGCCGAGTGGTCAGTAGGAGCCCAGGGCGTTGAGTGGTGTTGCGTCTCTTGGTGGAGGTTCGAGATATCAGGCTAGAGGAGCGCTTTTGTCTTGTCTTATTCGGAGGTGATTGTGAACTCTTGTGGCACTTTTATGTACTTGGGTTTGGTGGAGAATCAGTTTTGTAATATGTGCCTTGCTAAAGTATGGTTATTTTGATCTATCAGCTTTTTGTCAAAATTGAGAATCTTGGTTAGCTTGGTGTGAATTTCTTTGGCTAGTTACGTGGAGCCCAGTGGGTCTGAACGGTAAGAATGATCGTTGTGAATTGTGTTGCCGGTATGTGATGGTTAGCTGAGATTATCGTGAGCGGTTGCAAATTTCGAGGACGAACTTCTTTTAAGGGGGGGAGAATGTAAGGACTGAGGTTTCGGGTTCAGTATTCGGGTCGGGCTCGGGCCGCATCCCCTGGTTTCAACCTTGAGGGGTTTGTGAATCCTGACTGAATGACGTCTGCACTGCTCGACGCCTTTCAAAAGGCGTCAGGTTGTGTGGACGCCATTTAAGTCTGCTTTCTGTTGTGCCATGTGTGCGCCACGTGGGCGGGTTTCGGGCTGCGAGAGTACGGCCCCTGCCACATCGTCTGAACGGCGTCCATGACGGTCGACGCGATTCAGACTGCGACCCCTGCGATGTCAGTATACGGCGCCAGAGCGTTGTCAGTACGGCCTGTCCTATCGTCTGAACGGCGTCTGTGGTGAGCGACGCGTTTCAGAGCGCTGTCAGTACGGCCCGTCCTGTCAGACTGATTGGCGTCTGTCTCGATCGACGTGTTTTACCCAGATTCAGATTGACCCCGCGAGCCTCCCCTTCTTTCCCTCATTCTTCGCCTCCACCTTCTCTCTCTTCGCCCTCTCCGCCCTCCTTTCCCCTTTCCCTTCCTCTTCTTCCTCTCCCATCACTCCAATGCCTCCCTACCTCTCACCTCTACCTCCACCACTTCCTTCGCGGCGTTCCATTCTCCGGACGGCAGCCGACGTCCCGGCAGAGTGGCGGCGTCCTCGAGGGTACCGACGGCAGTCTGCGGTGCGGCGGGTCGGCGGCACGGAGCTTGGAGGAGTTCAAGAACCGGTAGGGGGACGAACCTTGCATGAATCGTGATTATCTTGCTTATGGTTTCCTTGGCGTGGAATGATATGTTTTGGGTTAAACTGAGCATGTTAAGGGGGTGTTTCTCGTGGGAATGGCCGTGTTAGGGATTGCGGAATTGTAGCATGCTTGTGGTAGTTGATTTCCCTTTCCTCCCCCTTCTGTTTTGAGCGTTTTCGGGGTGTTTGGGGTTAAAGGAGGAACCCTCGGATCGAACCAGGGAACCAGGTTTCTGGCGCTAAACGGCGTCGTGCCTGGTCGACGCCTTTTAGAAGGACGTCAGGGCAGTACGACGCCTTTTAGGGCAGAAACCTCCCTGTTCGAGGTTTCGTTGTACGGGGTTCTGGCGCTAAAAGACGTCATGTATGGACGACGCCTTTTAGAAGGACGTCGGACCATCATGACGCCTTTTAGGCAGGAAATCACCCCGACTGAGGCTTCTGACATCTGAAATTCTGAAGTGAATGGCGTCTGTGGACTCTGACGCGTTTTAAAGGGCGGCTTCCCATGTCGACGTGGTTTAAGGAATAATCTGGTTTCAATGAACCTGTTTTAGGGGCTTGAATGGCGTCGACCTCGGTCGACGCGATTCAAGATAGAACGGCTTAACTCCTGTTATTTAACACATGTTTCACGATTGGATGGTTCGAATGCATGCCTTAAGTTGTACACTGAGACTGAGGACTTCTGCGTGAATGGAATTACATCATGTATGTGGGTGTGTTTATGCGGATATGGAATTGGAACTACTGTGGTTTACGTTTGTCACCATGGGTCAATGGGGGTGAGCCATGGTGTCTGTGAGGCATTGTGCCGTACCGGTGGAGGAGGGGTACATGTTGTGTTTTACCTTTGGCTGAGGGAAGCAGAACCACCTTGAGCCCGTCGGGCCGGAGTAGCCGGTGCGCTATCCGAGGGGTTGTTGTTTGGTCTCAGCGAGTCTTGGTTTCCCTGTTTGTCGTGGCAGCTTCCGGCGCGTTTCTTGTTGTGGTACTGTTGGAGTTGTGTTACCCCTGTAGCCACTGGGCCTAATGTGACCTTTGATCAAGGTTACGAGTGGTACCTTCGCCCTTTGGCCTGACGCAGCCCAGGAGGTTAGGGTTGTGGGTAGTTCCTGTAGCTTCTGCTTGACGGGGGTTCGCCGGTCCCCAGGGCCCTCCTGAAGCGCCGAGGCCTGGCGTGGAGGAAATCTGGTCGGTAGGACAGTAGTCTAGACTGCTTGTGTGCACACGTAGCTGGGCAGTGGTGGTTCACTGGTCCCAGTTAGTCCTAGTTTGACTCACTGCCTCACCCTACAGTGCCTCGGAACACTGTAGGGGTGGACAGGCGTGAGTAGTGGTGGTAGTGTTGTGAGGCGACGTTTGACTTCGATCGACAGTGTGGTTCGGTCGCTTTGTGTACTTTGGCTGTGAGACGTGACTTTGTGTTGGGTTCTTCGGGTTGCTTAGAACTGTTCCTGCTACACTGCTTATGCGTACGTTTCATATCAGGGTTGCGAGTTGTGTTTACTGCTTTGTTTAATTGCCATATATTTGTATTTTGCTCTTGTGGGTGTGTGAGTGGGAGGCAGGGGATCGGATGATCCCTACTGAGCCTGTTTCTGGTGTGGCTCACTCCCTGCGGTTTCAGGTGTGGACCTCGTGGCGTGTGGCGGCGTGTGGTGTCTCCTTGGTGTGCGGGCCAGCAGCTGTCTCAGTTCCGGGGTATGCCCCGATGTTGTTGTACTTTACTTCTGCCTGTACTTAGTTAATTTGTTGGACCATGTAATTATTGTTAGACTGTATACGGACATTGTTATCTTCCTTCCTGCGCACTTGTTATATCTTTGTAGTCCGTGTGATTGTTATATTTAGCCTTGTTTAGCGCTTACTCCTCCAGATGTGTTGTGTGAGATCCGGGTGTGAACCCGCAGTTAATGGGTCGACATCCATTTAGTGATCGGGTCTCCGGTCATAGGATGGCGGGTCGTTACACCATTGATCTAAAAAATTCCCAACATGATATGAAATATTCCATTCTGAATTGAGTATCTTGATTAATTTTAAGGATTTTCTTGAAGATGTCTTTGGAATTCTATCTTTTCTTGAATTTTTTATCTTAAAATTTTCTTGTTTCCTTTTAAGATCTATCATGGCTGCAGCACGTCCACATTGGCAGGTAACCGCTCCCCATGATGAAACCTGTAAGTTTTGTGACCTATGGTACTTCCCGATCACGGAGGTTGATTGGCCTTATTTTGTTTCTTTCTCTACCTCATTCAGACGGGATTGATTCCATTGATCTCCTTGAGTTATTTTTACTGATAGTTCTAAGAAAGATTTTGTAATGACCCGTCACCCTATAATCGGAGATCCGATTCCTAATTGGGTACCGAATCATTAAAATTTGGAGCCAAACTAGGATCTCGATAAGTCTGGGAAATAAATGATAAACTAAGCTAAACATCTACATCACATTGAAATGTAAAGGAAGTGCAGGAATTAAAAATTATTACAACTCAACTTGACTCAGCAAATAATTACATATTCCAACTAAAAAGAAGTAATTAAGCGTACAAGACTGAAAGGAAAATAACAACTACATCGGGGCATACCCCAGGACAGTGGCTACTGGCACGCAACCCGATACAACACCCTTCACGCTACGCCTACCAGGAACCCTCACCTGAAAACCGCAGGGGGTCAGTCTCATCGAAATAGACTCAGTAGGGATCCTTCGATCCCTATCATCCACTCACGCACCCACAAGTGTAACAAGACGAATATAGGCAATTTAAATAAATAAGCAGTAAACACAACTCTGAAACCATTCTACCACGGACTCCACAACTAGTGTCTCGGCTAAACACACAAACCACGCGGCCGAACGAGGAAAACACCGACCTGCTGAGACCAAACAACAACCCCTTAGATAGCGCACTGGCTACTTCGGCCTGACCGGCTCTAGGTAGTTCTGCTTCTCCCAGCACGAGTAACACTCCGAATGTACTACTCCCACACCGGTAGTTATACCCCGGGGTACACTAGGTGACCCTCTCTTTAGACGTCACCCTACCACCCCCACACCGGCGCCATGTCACTCCCACACCGACACAGGGTGCCTTAGCGCTAACAACTGTCACTCTAGGTCCACGATCACACAAAACACGTCACAGTGCGATCCGATCACGTAGAAATCCTCAACTTCGAAGTATGGTTTTAAGCATGCATTTTAACCAAACTATCTAATAATGTAAACATGTGTTAATTACATGGATTAATGAAGTTCTGTCTTGAATTGCGTCGCCCGTGGTTGACGTCATTCAAGACTCCTAAACGGGTTCATGTAAAACCTGGCCTTAGAAGATGGCCTAAATTGTATCGTGTAAGGTAGTTACCTTTTAAAAGGCGTCGTTGTCCCTAGTCGCCATTTACGACAGAAACATAATCAGGGGTTGGGATGAACTGGGCTAAATCGCGTCTTGGAAGGCAACTGCCATTTAGAATGGCGTCGCTGTCGCAAGACGCCATTTAGCGTTCGCAAACAGGTTCCCCCCCAACCTTCCCGAGTACTAAAAGTGGAATTTCTTCCTCCAAATTGCATAAAAACGTACCAAAATAGGGAAGGAAGAGGAGAATCCAAATACCCGTTAAAACCTACCATTCCCCAATTTATAAAGTAACCATTTTCACCTTGAAAATCCCCTAAACATGCTCCAAAGTAGGAAAAACATTGATTTAATCAAAACACAATAGAGATTGTCACCCTACCGGTTACTTGAACTCCTCCGAGCTCCAAGCCACCGAGCCGCCACGCCACAAGCCACTGCCGGTACCGCCGTGGACGCCGTTACTCCACCGGGACGTCGGCCGCCGTCCGGAGAGCAATACACCGCGTAGGAAATGGTGGTGGTAGTGGTGGAAGTTAGGGGGGGGTTTGATGGAGTGGAGGGAGAGGAAAGGAAGGAGAAGGGGGAAGGGGGAATGAAGGGATTGGAGAGAGGGAGGAGAGAGAGGAAGATGAGAGAAATGAGGGAAAGGAGGGAGGATTCGCGGGGTTAAACCGAAAGTAGCTAAAATGCGTCGCCTAATACTGACGCCATTCAGACGACAAGACTGGGGCCGTACTCTCGCGGCCCGAAACTGGCCGACGTAGCGCCTACGTGGCACCCATGTGGCACACTCTAAAACTCGTCCCCCTACCAGGACGCCGATTGAACCGCGTCGAGCGATAAAGAACCTATGCCCCAGCCCCACAAGGGCCCAAACTAAGGGGTCCGACACCGAAACTAACCCAATAACTGGATCCGTAACCTCAATCCTTACATTCTCCCCCCCTTAAAAGAATTTCGTCCCCGAAATTACCACAACAAAATTAGCACCAATAATAAGATTGCATAGGCAAAAAGGAAAACTTACGAGAAAAGGTAGGGAAATTGATCTCGCATCTCATCCTCTCGCTCCCAGGTCGCCTCGCCTCCTGAGCGATGCTGCCAAATCACCTTAACCAGAGGAACTGTTGGGATTTCTCGGGTTTATCCGGATCGTTCACGTAGCGGAAAATAAAATAAAACAGCGATCCGTTTTCTCGTTTCGAAAAACTAAAAACTACGATTATCGGATAATCGATTCTCACCGTGTGCGGATTCGAATCCGCAACCGTTCGGTTCCGTCGATGCGACACCGCAAGCCGCGCAACTGCCCGGCCTCTAGCGAAGTCCACGCAATCCTCCTCGCGACGGATATCCTCACGTTCCTCGTTCTTCGCAGCCCACGAAACCTCCGCCGGTCGCCGCAATGATCGCCGCAACGTGCGGACGATTTCCCGTCGAACGGGATTCGGAGAAGCGGCAGAGCAGATATGGATCTGTCTGGACGCCAGAGAGAGAGAGAAACAGAGGGGCGGCTAGGGTTGGCAGCAGCTTGGCCTGCTCAGCCCGTTCGCTATGTTTTATACAAACCGAGCGGTTTTGCATACAAACCCCCGGTTTGTATAAAACCCACTTATTTATCCATCGCCTTGAGAATCATTTGCGTGTGACCCTCTAGGCCCAAGTACCAGTTCAGTTAATGGCCCAACAAGCCCAATGACTACTCACTGGCTTTATTAATCAATTAATAACCCTTTATTAATTAATTAATCAATCGAATTGAAGTCGCACATCGAATTCGACCGGGCCTCCGATCACGTTGGGTGCCAAGCAACACCGCGTGAACCCGGAAGGTATTGGGGTTAAGTAACCCACTCTTGGAACCTTTCCGCCGACAGTAACTGGATATAATCCTTCATTCGTACAATGCTCTCGAGTCAACTCAAGGTATGGCGAGCTGTCAAACCCTAACCAGTCGACTCACTTGGATTGGATGTCGCTGATGAATATCGGAAAACTCCTTTCCCGATATTATCGTCCGCCCTGGCCAGGGACTTCCGCGCATCCTTCCTAGAGCATTCTCTCTCTAAGTACCGAGAGCGAATGATTCCTTATTGACACACAATTCCCTTCGTTGGTATTCCGTTGTACCCAATCCTTGGTGTTTTAGAATCCCGTGGCTAGAGATTCGTAGACCAAGGTCAAAGCACAGAAGTCCACCGACAAGGTGTCCTTGGTGTCTCAGGTCCGAGGACCATCCACGCAACTGCGATAATACAATCAAGCTGGTTGACAGTGAGGTACAATACCATCCAGCGATTCAGTCGGATTAGTTCAGTGAACTCATTCTCTAATGAGCACCTACAGATTCGCCTTAGTGTCTCCACACAAGTGACTTATGAGATCAGTCACCCTCATCATATGAGCAGGAGTAATCTGTACTAGTCTAACCGGATATCCGATGTCCTTCTCGGATATCCTCCGACTAGGAACGATTAAGAATATGTGTGTTTAAGTGATAAGTCTCATTAGTATGATCTCATCATAATCTGATCACTATAGCACATATTCACGGACTTCATTATGAAACGATAATTAATGCGATTTACACATAATAAATATTATGCCATTTTATTAATAAATGAACGAGATTTACATAGTCGGATTGGCTTGTAGGCCACCTAAAACTAACAGGAACAACCTTGTTCCAAAGGACCTGCTCCCTACGATCCTCAATATTCACTGAAAATTTGAGAAAGGACAAGTCCTCAGCGACCTCCAACTCCGAAAAGTCCAAGACATGAGATGGATCCTGAACATACTTCCTCAACAAAGAAACATGAAACACATCATGCACTTCTGCAAGACTGGGTGGCAAGGCTAGCTGATACGTCATTTCCCCAATTTGAACAAGAATGGGAAGAGGGCCAATATATGGCGGGCTCAGCTTGCCTCGCTTCCCAAATCTCATCACACCCTTAGAGGGTGAGACTCGGAGAAACACGTGGTCCCCAACCTCGAATTCAAGTGGTCTCCTACGGATATTTGCATAGCTCTTTTGCTTGTTCTGAGCTGTAGTCAACCTCTGCTACACTACCCTGGCAAGCTCAGCATACTGATGTACCAACTCTGGCCCGGCTATCTGCCTCTCGCCAATCTCAGATCAATTCACAGGAGATCGGCACGGCCGCCTGTACAATGTCTCAAAAGGCGCCATACCGATACTAAAATGATAACTGTTGTTGTAAGCAAACTCCACTGTAGACAAGTGCTACTCCCAAGAACCTCCCCAATCTAGGCAACAAGCCCTGAGCATATCCTCCAATGTCTGAATGGTCCTTTTTGATTGTCCATCAGTCTCAGGATGGTAAGTCGAGCTAAAGGCTAACTGCGTACCCAAGGCCTTCTAGAAACTCTTCCACAACCTAGAATTGAATCTTGGATCTCGATCTGACACGATGGACAAAGGCACCCCATGCAGAGATATGATCCTATCCACAAACAGCTTAGCCAACTTACCGACTGACCAATCCTTTCTAATAGCAAGAAAGTGCGCCGACTTGGTCAATCGATCAACAATAACCTAGATTGCATCTCTCCTGCCGGGTGATACGGGCAATCCCTGTTAGTTTTAGGTGGCCTACAAGCCAATCTGACTATGTAAATCTTGTTCATTTATTAATATAATGGCATAATATTCATAATGAAATCCGTGAATATGTGCTATAGTGATCAGATTATGATGAGATCATACTAATGAGACTGATCACTTAAACACACATATTCTTAACCGTTCCTAGTTGGAGGATATCCGAGAAGGACATCGGATATCCGGATAGACTAGTACATATTACTCCTGCTCATATGATGAGGGTGATTGATCTCATAACTCACTTGTGTGGAGACACTAAGGCGAATCTGTAGGTGCTCATTGGAGAATGAGTTCACTGAACTGATCCGACTGAATCGCTGGATGGTATTGTACCTCACTGTCAACCAGCTTGATTCTATTGTTGCAGTTGCGTAGATGGTCCTCGGACCTGAGACACTAAGGACACCTTGTCGGTGGACTTCTGTGCTTTGACCTTGGTTTACGAGTCTCTAGCCACGGGATTCTAAAATGCCAAGGATTGGGTACACAGAATACCGTCGATGGGAATTGTGTGTCAATAAGGAATTATTCGCTCTCGGTACTTAGAGAGAGAATGCTCTAGGAAGGATGCGCGGAAGTCCCTGGCCAGGGTGGACGATAATATCGGGAAAGGAGTTTTCCGATATTCATCAGCGGCATCCAATCCAAGTGAGTCGACCGGTTAGGGTTTGACAGCTCGCCATACCTTGAGTTGACTCGAGAGCATTGTACGAATGAAGGATTATATCCACGCGGTAACTGTCGACGGAAAGATTACTTAACCCCAATAACTTCTGGGTTCACGCGGTGTTGCTTGGCACCCAACGTGATCAGAGGCCCAGTTGAATTCGATGTGCGACATCAATTCGATTGATTAATTAATTAATAAAGGGTTATTAATTGATTAATAAAGCTAGTGAGGAGTCACTAGGCTTGTTGGGCCATTAATTGGACTGGTACTCGGGACTAGAGGGTCACACGCAAATGATTCTCAAGGCGATGGATAAATAAGTGGGTTTTATACAAACTGAGGGTTTTTATGAATCTGCTCCGCCGCTTCTCCGAATCCCGTTCGACGGAAAATCGTCCGCGCATTGTGGCGATCGTTGCGGCGACTGGCAGAGGTTTCGTAGGCTACGAAGAATGAGGAACGTGAGGATATCCGTCGCGAGGAGGATCGCGTGGACTTCGCTAGAGGCCGGGCGCTTGCGCGGCTTGCGGTGTCGCACCGAGGGAACCGAACGGTTGCGGATTCGAATCCGCATATGGTGAGAACTTCGATTATCCGATAATCGATTTTTTTTTTTCGAAACGGGAACGGATCGCTGTTTTAATATTTTATTTTCCGCTGCGTGAGCGATCCGGAGAAACCCGAGAAACCCAACAGTGGTATGAGAGCCAGGTTCCACTGTTTCTCGTCCCGTTTCGATCTCCGAATTAATTTTTTCATGAGTTATTCCATGTGTTTAATCCGATTAAAATGATGGAATAGTGTTCATAAGATGAACACAAATAATTAGATTATTTTTCTGTCATTTTTCGGATTTTTTTTGGGTGTTATGGTGTTTTTCATGAGATGATGAACCAAGACTTTTCGGCGAATTCATACTCGATTCCCAAGTGTTGGGATGGCGCCTCAGATCCCCGGATCTCAAGGTGATAGTCACCACAGCACATCCGGTATCTTTGTCGGCGCCGGAGTGGCCTTGGAGAGCTACAAAATCGACCCCCAAATTGGATTTAAATCATGAAAAATCAGATTTTGGGGGTATTGAAAGGGCTCGGCCGGCTCTTGTTTTGGCCACCGCCGGCGGCCCTGCCGGCGCCGGACACGTCCCCGGCGCCGGGGGCATCGCCGGCCGGGGCCGGCGACGCCGGGGGCCGGCCGGCGGCGGCCTGCAACAAACCCCACCGCCGGATTTGCTTGCTGCCCGATTAGGGTTAGGAGGGGTTGAAGGAGATGAGGGAGCCGGTTCACGGGACCGGGTCCAAGCCGGTCCGACCGACTGGACCGGCCCCAAGCCGGGCCAGGGCCGCCAGCCCCAGGTTCGCACCTGGGCTCGGCCCAGGCTCAAACCAGGTCCGAGCCATGGCTCCCCACTAAGGGGCTGAGCCCTCTTCTTCTCTTTCTTATTTAAAATACCTAATTAAAACCCCAAATACCCCATTAATTATAACTGAATTTTAAATTTAAAGTTCAAACGTGTTTTGAATATTAAATTATTATTAAATTTTAATTAATTGGACTTAATTAATGATTTTGAATCATTATGTTAATTAAGGATTTTTTATTAACTAGCAATTAGTTGTTAATTAGTTGGGGTTAATATTAATTTAAATGTTAAATTGATTATTAACCTCAATTTAACTAATTTAAATGTTAAATTAGTTATTAAATTAGTTATTAATAGTTATTAGTCTAATTGTTAGATTATTAACTATTATCTCAGCTAATTGTTAATTAATATTTGAGTTAGTTATTAATTTATTTGTTAAATTAATAATTAACTTAAATGACTAATTTAAATGTTAAATTAGTAGTTCTTAATTAATTATTGTTAGTCATTGATTTAATAGTTAAATTGATGATAATTTTAATTATCTAATCTAAGAGTTAGATTAATTAATTATTAATTAGTTAATGTTAATTATTGGTTTAAGAGTTAAATTAATAATTAATATTAATTGGCTAATCTAAGTGTTAAATTAGTAGTTAATAATTAATCATAGTTGATTATTAATTTAAATGTTAAATTATTGATTAACTTTGTTGGATTAATCTAAAGAGTTAGATTAATCTTTAATAGTCTAATTGTTAGATTACTAATGGGGTTTAATCTAAGTGTTAGATTATTAGAAATGTTCTAATTTAAATGGAATAATATGGAATTATTAATTTGAAGTGTGTACGCATGTGATGTGTTTAATGCTATTAAATTTTGATTTAATTGCATGTTAAGTTAATAAAATGAGTTTTCGAAATTCAAATACCAATTTTGATTGGATCCGAGCTTTTTGAAAGCCAAAGTTATCTATTTTTGAAAACTCCTTTATTTTAACCATGTGATGCGCTGAATCATGTGTGGGATGTTTAAAACACACCGTGGTCATGGATATGTACTTATTTAATTGTTTACGTGATGAATGATGTGTTTGTGTGGATCGTGGATGAATGATGGATGTTTATTAATTGTTAATAAATAGAGATCTGCGTATCTCTCTCTCTCTCATTCTCTGATGTATTTCTACCTCCCTCTCTCTTGTACTCGCCATAAGGCTCTCTTCTAATTACATGTAATTCTAGAATTAATGTCATATGATCAAGGCAACTAAGGAAGGAGCGAGGACGATCCACAACTGCAACCAGGAAGGCGAAAAGATGTAGATCCTTTGCCTGTGTGTTTGCTGATTATCTAATGTAAATGTTATATTAGAATTTTGTGTGCGTTTGACTGATGGCTCCAGTCAAACCCACTGTGCTATCCATGACCACACTAATGACATGTATGAGATGTATTGTTTTCTTTTGATTATGAATCAAAGCAGGTATAGTATTTACTAAATATATACGATATATTTTTATACTATCACCTTGGAGAGACCAAGATAAAAGTTATCTAAATACCCTCAGATAAACTCTAAGCCGTAACGCGAGTAGTTAAGAACCTACCGCGTGGTCCACCTTCGTTATAGTCATAGGATTCGAATCACTTTAGGCAGGTTTGTTGTGCTATCCACAAGGCTTGCTTAATTGGGAGGAGAAACTGTGGCTATGGCATTAGATGCCTATATGATCGGGGTAGAGGAACCATGTATCTTTGTTGTGCTATCCACAAGGGCTGCATGCAAATCTATGCTCGTCGCATAATGATGGTTAGTTTAGACCAAGATTAATGGTTTGTTGTGCTATCTACAAGACAATTAAATCTCTGGGGACTGAAGCCATGATCAGATATTGCAAGGAGTTGCAAGTCCTATGAGTTGGGTGCTCTTTGATTGTAGTACAGTTTGTTGTGCTATCCACAAGACTGTACTGTAAGTCATTAAGATTCTGATCCCCACTAGGAGACTGTCGGCGTCTCCCATTCTGTATAACTGAGGGTTATATAGTCCGTCGAAAATTAGTGGAAGTTAAACTTGAACAAAAGACCATGTCTTGTTTTAAATTTTAATAATTGAACATCTGCTGAATAGATTTTACTTATCTCCTGTAGGGAATTATGTCGTCAAATAACCCACTCCGTGGCATACTTGATGCCCTTTTGACTTACCTGATCTACTCGGATTGGTTCAGAAACCTGAAGAATGTCTTCATATCTGAGCACATTGAATTTGTCCCTAGAGCTGATCCTCCTGCTGAATCGGCATTGGATGCCCCTGAAGCAAAGATGATAGCTAACGATAAAAGATCGAAGGACAAAGACAAAAGACTAGTGAAGGGTGACTGCTTCTACTATAAGCAGTATGGTCACTGGAAGAGGAACTGCAAGGAGTTCCTTAACGATAAAGCTCATAGAAAGGTGAAGCTGTCGGAAGCTTCAGATATCTATATGATAGATATCAACTTGTCAGTTAGAGATTCCACATCTTGGGTATTAGATACCGGATGTGCTTCTCATATATGTCATGATGCATAGATGTTGACAAGTAAGCGCAAGCTGAGACAAGGTGAGGTGGAATTGAGACTAGGAAACGGTGCAAAAGTTGCAGCGATTGCTGTTGGGACAGCAAACCTCAGGCTTCCATTGGGAGATGCCTTACTATTAGAAGATTGTTATTATGTTCCTAGCATAATAAAAAACATCATATCAATATCTTGTTTGGACAAGATAGGATATACGTTGACTATTGAGAATAGAAGTTGTTCGATTTATTATGGTAATAAATCAATAGCTTCAGCATCTTTAGTCAACGGTCTATATCTCTTAGATGTTTCTTATTACAATCTTCAAATTGATAATGCTCTTAAGAAGAGCAAGAATTGTGTGAACCAAGCCTACATGTGTCATTGTAGACTTGAGCACATTGGCGAAAGCAGGTTGCAAAAGTTGCACAAGCATGGATACTTAACAACATTCGATTATGAATCGTTTGCAACATGTGAATCCTGCCTTATGGGAAAGATGGCAAAATCTCCATTTACTGAACATAGAGAAGGTGTCAAGGACATTCTGGAACTAATACATTCGGATGTATGTGGTCCCATGTCCACCCAAGTCAAAGGTGGCTTTTCATACTTCATCACGTTCACCAATGACTTCTCAGGATTCGGCTATGTGTACTTAATGAAGTATAAGTCGAAAGCATTTGAAAAGTTTAAGGAGTTCAAGAATGAGGTAGAGAAGCAGTTAGGAAAGAGTATTAAAGCTCTTCGGTCAGATCGAGAAGGAGAATACTTGAGTACTAATTTCACACAATTCTTAAAGGATAATGGTATCATTTCTCAGCTAACCCCTCCATATACACCACAGATGAATGGTGTATCCGAAAGGAGGAATCGCACCTTGTTGGACATGGTGCGATCCATGATGAGCTTTTCGGGATTACCAGTGTCTCTCTGGGGGTATGCTTTAGAGTCAGCAGCATACCTACTGAACAGAGTACCGAGCAAGTCTGTGGCCTCTACTCCATATGAGATATGGAAAGGCAGGAAACCAGAATTTAAACATGTTAAAGTCTGGGGTTGTCCTGCTCATGTGAAGAGGCATGATCCAGACAAGCTGGAATCACGAACTGATAAATGCAGGTTTGTGGGATATCCAAAGGAAACCTTTGGAGACTATTTTTTTCATCCTGGTGAACAAAAGGTGTTTGTCGCTAGGAAAGCTGTCTTCCTGGAAGAGGAATACCTTCTCCAGGAGGACAGTGGGAGTAAAATAGTATTGGAAGAGGTTCTAGATCCCCAAACAGCTGCATTATCATCAGATGAGATATCAGTTCCTGAATCTGTTCAGGTACACACAGATGAGCCTCGTAGATCTGGTAGAGTACCTAGACTACCCGAACGATATGTGGGACATATTGCTGAAGGTGAGTCTAAGGTACAATATAATGAGGATGATGATCCTAAAACCTACCAGGAGGCCATAGAAGGCCCAGAATCCAGGAAATGGCGAGAAGCCATGAACTCAGAAATCCAGTCCATGTACACCAACCAAGTTTGGAACTTGGAGGACTTGCCCGAGGGTATTGTACCCATCGGTTGCAAGTGGATATTTAAGAAAAAGATCGGTGCTGATGGACGTATCGACACTTATAAGGCAAGGTTGGTGGCAAAGGGATATCGTCAAAGGCAAGGAATTGACTAGGACGAGACTTTCTCACTAGTTGCCATGATAAAGTCGATCAGAGTTCTACTCACCATTGCTGCACATTTTGATTATGAAATTTGGCAGATGGATGTGAATACTGCCTTCCTCAATGGTAACCTTGAGGAAGAGGTGTATATGATACAACCAGAAGGTTTCACATCTAAAGAATCTCCAGATAAAGTGTGCAAGCTTCAGAGGTCCATTTATGGACTTAAGCAGGCTTCCCGGAGCTGGAACATAAGATTTGACGAGGCTGTCAAGTCTTATGACTTCATTAAGAATGAAGATGAGCCTTGTGTGTACAAGAAGATCAGTGGGAGTGCAGTCACTTTCCTAGTTCTTTACGTGGATGACATACTACTCATTGGGAATGATGTAGCTATGATGTCATCAGTAAAGATCTGGCTGTCGAAAAACTTCTCCATGAAGGATTTGGGAGAAGCATCCTACGTATTGGGAATACGGATCTATAGAGATAGATCAAAGAGGATGCTTGGAATGACCCAATCCTTATACATAGATACCATAGTCAAAAGATTTGGCATGGAAAATTCTAAGAGAGGTCTCATACCGATGAGACATGAAATTAGTCTATCAAAGGAGCAGTTTCCTAAGACTCCTGATAAGAGGGCATGGATAGAATACCCTATGCCATAGGATCTATCATGTATGCCATGCTATATACATGGCCTGATGTTGCATTTGCTCTAAGTGTTACGAGCATATTTCAAGTTGATCCAGGCGAAGAGCACTAGAAGGCAGTGAAATGTATCCTTAAGTACTTGAGAAGAACTAAGGATATGTTCCTTGTCTATGGAGGAGGTGACTTGAAACTGCGAGGCTACACTGACTCGATTTTCTAGTCAGATCCAGATGATAGCATGTCTACATCTGGATTCGTATTTACGTTGAACGGAGGCGCAGTGTGCTGGAAGAGTTCCAAGCAAGTAACCACTGCAGATTCGACGACTGAAGCTGAGTACATCGCTGCAGCTGAAGCTGCCAAGGAAGCAGTGTGGTTGAGGAAATTCATCACCGACCTTGGCGTAGTTCCCAGCATCTCTGAGCCTGTTCCACTGTTGTGCGGCAACAATGGAGCAATTGCGCAAGCAAAAGAGCCACGGTCTCATCAGAAATCGAAGCATATTCTGAGGCACTTTCACCTTATCAGAGAAATCATATCTAGAGGAGATGTAGTAGTGGAAAGAGTTCCATCCGTCGACAATGTAGCAGATCCACTGACAATGCCGTCGGCTCAAATTGTGTTTGAGCATCACCTAGAGTCTATAGGCTTATTGTATAAAGGTGATTGGCTTTAGTCCAAGTTGGAGATTGTTAGTTTTAGGTGGCCTACAAGTCAATCTGACTATGTAAATCTCGTTCATTTATTAATATAATGGCATAATATTCATTATGTGTAAATCGCATCAATTATCGTTTCATAATGAAGTCCGTGAATATGTGCTATAGTGATCATATTATGATGAGATCATACTAATGAGACTGATCACTTAAACACACATATTCTTAATCGTTCATAGTCGGAGGATATTCGAGAAAGACATCGGATATCCGGTTAGACTAGTACAGATTGCTCATGCTTATATGATGAGGGTGACTGATCTCATAAGTCACTTTTGTGGAGACACTAAGGCGAATCTGTAGGTACTCATTGGAGAATGAGTTCACTGAACTGATCCGACTGAATCGCTGGATGGTATTGTACCTCACTGTCAACCAGCTTGATTCGATTGTCGCAGTTGCGTGGATGGTCCTCGGACCTGAGACACCAGGGACACCTTGTCGGTGGACTTCTGTACTTTGACCTTGGTTTACGAGTCTCTAGCCATGGGATTCTAAAACGCCAAGGATTGGGTACAACGGAATACCGTCGAAGGGAATTGTGTGTCAATAAGGAATCATTCGCTCTTGGTACTTAGGGAGAGAATGCTCTAAGAAGGATGCGCAGAAGTCTCTGGCTAGGGTGGACGATAATATCGGGAAAGGAGTTTTCCGATATTCATCAGCGGCATCCAATCCAAGTGAGTTGACCGGTTAGGGTTTGACAGCTCGCCATACCCTGAGTTGACTCGAGAGCATTGTACGAATGAAGGATTATATCCACGCGGTAACTGTTGGCGGAAAGGTTCCAAGAGTGGGTTACTTAACCCCAATACCTTCCAGGTTCACGCGGTGTTGCTTGGCACCCAATGTGATTGGAGGCCCGGTCGAATTCGATGTGCGACATCAATTTGATTGATTAATTAATTAATAAAGGGTTATCAATTGATTAATAAAGTCAGTGAGGAGTCACTGGACTTGTTGGGCCATTAACTGGACTGGTAGTTGGGCCTAGAGGGTCACACGCAAATGATTCTCAAGGCGATGGATAAATAAGTTGGTTTTATACAAACTGAGGGTTTTTATGAAAAATCATGCGGTTAGTATAAAACATAGCGAACGGGCTGAGCAGGCCAAGCTGCTCTAACCCTAGCCGCCCCTCCTCTCTTTCTATCTCTCTCTGGCGTCCAGACAGATCTAGATTTGCTCCGCCGCTTCTTCGAATCCCGTTCGACGGGAAATCATCCGCACATTGCGGCAATCGTTGCGGCGACCGGCGGAGGTTTTGTGGGCTGCGAAGAACGAGGAACGTGAGGATATCTGTCGCGAGGAGGATCGCGTGGACTTCGCTAGAGGTCGGGCGCTTGCGCTGCTTGCGGTGTCGCACCGACGGAACCGAACGGTTGCGGATTCGAATCCGCACACGGTGAGAACTTCGATTATCCAATAATCGTTTTTTATTTTTCGAAACGGGAACGGATCGCTGTTTTAATATTTTATTTTCCGTTGCTTGAGCGATTCAGCACATCACATGGCTAAAATAAAAGAGTTTTAAAAAATAGATAACTTTGGCTTTCAAAAAAGCTAGGATCCAATCAAAAGTGGTATTTGAATTTCGAAAAACTCATTTATTAGTTTAACATGCAATTAAATCTAATTTAAAAGCATCAAAATACACATCACATGTGCACACACTCCGAATTAATAATTCCAGATTATTCCATGCAAATTAGAACAATTCTAATAATCTAACACTTAGATTAAACCCCATTGATAATCTAACAATTAGACTATTAATGACTAATCTAACTCTTAGAGTAGTCTAACAAAGTTAATTAATAATTTAACACTTAAATTATTAATTAACTCTAATTAGTTATTATTTACTAATCTAACTCTTAGACTAGTTAAGTAATTAATGTTAATCACTAATTTAACTCTTAAACTAATAATTAACAGAAATTAATCATTAACTATTAATCTAACATTTAGATTAGTTAATTAATGTCAATTATTAATTTAACTCTTAAACTAATAATTAACACTTATTAATTAATAACATTTAATTAAACCATTAGATTACTTAATCAAAATTAACTATCAATTTAACACTTAAATCGATAAATAATTTTAATTAACTAATAATAACTAATTTAACACTTAAATTAGTCCATTAGTATTAATTATTAATTTAACATTTAAATTAATAATTAATTCAAATCAATGACAACAATTTGTTAATAATTATCTCCAAACCCATTAATAACCCAATTCAATAATATTAGAAAAAAATTAATTTTTCAAAACAATTTTGAAAAATAAACATAAAAATCTAATCAATTATAAATTGGGTCAAATAGGCTTAATATGGTTTAAATAGGGATGAAAATGGGGTTTAAATAGGGTGATTTTAAATGGGAAAATGGCCCAGCCCACATATATTCCTGGCTCGAGCCAGGCTCGAGCCCTGGTCCGAACTAGACTCGGGCCTGGGTTGCACCCTGTGGCCGCCTGGTCCGGTGCAGGAGCGGGCCGGTTGGACCAGCCCCGAGCCGCCCCTAAACCGACGCTAGACTAGCTCGGACCGCCCATCTTCAACCCGGCGCTCCACCTGCAGTAGAAACCCTAGGGTTTGGAGCAGCTGGCGACAGTGCATGGCGGCAGGCCCTTCTCGACTGCGCCGGCCCTGGCCGGCGATGCCCCCGGTGCCGACAACGTGCCCGGCGCCGGTAGGGCCGCCAGCGGTGCCCTTTGAATCAACCCGAGCCTATTATCCCCAAAAGAAAAACTGTTGCAGGTGGTGGTTCTCGGTGGCGGGGCACCCTTTCCGACACCGGCCGGACGCCAACAGGCCACAGTGGCCCCTGTTGACGGTGCCGATGTCTTTCCCGGTGCTGGTGAAAGCCCCATACGCTCAGGTGGCTTCCTATAATCTATTTTACAGGTTTCATAAACCCGGGGAAAGAACACAAAAGAGACCTCCAATCCAGCCCCTTCCTGCGGCCACTCCAGCATTCATGAGGAGTCTGGTGATGATGGAGGATCTCCCCAGAAGAATCCAGGGTCCCTGCCTCCATCCCAACGCTTGGCAAGGCCGATTGAAGCCGCCGTAAAACCCGCTGTTCTTCATCCCACGAAGAACACGAAAACCCCCAAATAAAATCAGAAAAATTACAGAAAAATAATCTAATTATTTGTGTTCATCTTATGAACACTATTCCATCATTTTAATCGGATTAAACGCATGGAATAACTCATGGAAAAAATAATTCAGAGATCGAAACGGGATGAGAAACAATGGAACCTGGCTCTGATACCACTGCAGGGTTCTCGGGTTTCTCCGGATCTCCCGCACAGCGGAAATAAAAATAAAATGGAGATCCATTCCCGTTTCGAAAAATCTAAAAACACGATAATCGGATTATCGGTTCTCACCGTGTGCGGATTCGAATCCGCAACCGTTCGGTTCCGTCGGTGGGACACCGCAAGCCACGCAAGCGCTTGGCCTCTAGTGAAGTCCATGCGATCCTCCTCGCGATGGATATCCTCACGTTCCTCGTTCTTTGCAGCCCACGAAACCTCCGCCGATCGCCGCAACGATCCCCACAACGCGCGGACAATTTCCCGTCGAACGGGATTCGGAGAAGCGGCGGAGCATATCCAGATCTGTCTGGGACGTCAGAGAGAGAGAGAAACAGAGGAGGGGCGGCTAGGGTTAGCAGCAGCTTGGCCTGTTCAGCCCGTTCGCTATGTTTTATACTAACCGCGCGATTTTTCATAAAAACCTCCGGTTTGTATAAAACCCATTTATTTATCCATCGCCTTGAGAATCATTTGCGTGTGACCCTCTAGGCCCAATTACCAGTCCGGTTAATAGCCCAATAAGCCCAATGACTCCTCATTGGCTTTATTAATCAATTAATAACCCTTTATTAATTAATTAATCAATCGAATTGATGTCGCACATCAAATTCGATCGGGCCTCTGATCACGTTGCGTGCCAAGCAACACCGCATGAGCTCGGAAGGTATCGGGGTTAAGTAACCCACTCTTGAAACCTTTCCGCCGACAGTTACCGCGTGGATATAATCCTCCATTCGTACAATGCTCTCGAGTCAACTCAGGGTATGGCGTGCTGTCAAACCCTAACCGGTCGACTCACTTGGATTGGATGCCGCTGATGAATATCGGAAAACTCCTTTCCCGATATTATCGTCCGCCCTAGCCAGAGACTTCTGCGCATCCTTCTTAGAGCATTCTCTCTCTAAGTACCAAGAGCGAATGATTCCTTATTGACACACAATTCCCTTCGACGGTATTCCGTTGTACCCAATCCTTGGCGTTTTAGAATCCCATAGCTAAAGACTCGTAAACCAAGGTCAAAGTACAGAAGTCCACCGACAAGGTGTCCCTGGTGTCTCAGGTCCGAGGACCATCCACGCAACTGCGACAATCGAATCAAGCTGGTTGACAGTGAGGTACAATACCATCCAGCGATTCAGTCGGATCAGTTCAGTGAACTCATTCTCCAATGAGCACCTACAAATTCGCCTTAGTGTCTCCACACAAGTGAATTATGAGATCAGTCACCCTCATCATATGAGCAGGAGTAATCTGTACTAGTATAACCGGATATCCGATGTCCTTCTCGGATATCCTCCGACTAGAATGATTAAGAATATGTGTGTTTAAGTGATCAGTCTCATTAGTATGATCTCATCATAATTTGATCACTATAGCACATATTTACGGACTTCATTATGAAACGATAATTAATGTGATTTACACATAATGAATATTATGCCATTATAATAATAAATGAACGAGATTTACATAGTCAGATTGGCTTGTAGGCCACCTAAACTTAACGATACGACCGTCTTCCGATTCAAGGCATTTGCCACTACGTTCGCCTAGCCCGGATGATAAGTAAGGTCGAGATCATAACCTTTGATAAACTCCATCCACCTATGTTGCCTCAAATTTAGATCCCTCTGAGTGAAAACATACTTCAGGATCTTGTGATCAGTGAAGACCTGAAACTTTTCCCCATATAAGTAGTGCTGCCAGTTAGAGCAAATACCACAGCCGCCAACTCTAAGTCATGAGTGGGGTAGTTTTCCTCATGCTTCTTCAGCTGCCTAGAAGCATAGGCTACAACCTTACCATGCTGCATCAGAACCACACCCAAACCTCGACGAAATGCATCGGAGTAAACCACGAATCCACCTGAACCTGATGGAAGCACTAGAACTGGAGCCGAAGTGAGACGAGCCTTCAATTCAGCGAAACTCTCCTCGCACTCTTCGCTCCACACGAAACGAACACCCTTACGAGTCAACCTTGACAAAGGGGTTGCTATCGAAGAAAAATCCTGGACAAACCATCTGTAATACCCTGCTAACCCTAGGAAACTCCTGATCTCAGTCACTGTTGTCGGTCTGCCCCAATCCATCACTACCTCAATCTTAGTTGGATCCACTGTAATGCCATCACCGAAAATGACATGCCCCAGGAAGTGTACCTTATCTAGCCATAATTCACACTTGCTAAATTTGGCATAGAGTTGGTGCTCTCTCAGGAACTGCAACACCACCTGAAGATGCCTGGCATGGTCTTCCTCAGAAGAAGAATATACCAAAATATCATCTACAAACACCACCACAAACTGATCCAGGCAGGCCTTGAAGACGCAGTTCATCAAATCCATAAAAGCCGTCGGCGCAGTGGTTAAGCCGAAAGGCATAACCAAAAACTCGTAATGTAAGGACTGAGGCTTTCGGATCCGGTTTTCAGGGTCGGACCCTGTAGTTCAGGCTCCAGTGGTTGCAGACGTGGTTTAGGTTCTGCCACGTGGGTGCCACGTGGGCTGGCTTTGGGCCGCGAGAGTACGGCCCTGTCGTGTCGTCTGAACGGCGTCCGCATGGGACGACGCCTTTCAGACTGCGACTCTGGGATTGTCAGAGTACGGCCCTGACAAGTCTCCTGAACGGCGTCTGTGTAGAACGACGCGTTTCAGAGTCTTGTCAGAGCGGCCGTCACGTCACCTAATAGGCGTCCGTCCATGTCGACGCGTTTTAGCCAGTTTCTGGTTAACCCCGCGAGCCCTCCTTCTTTCCCTCATTTTCTTCCTTCTCTCTTTCCCTCCTCCCCTTCCGGCGATCTCGGCGGCGATCCCTTCTCCTCCCTCTTTTCTTCCCAGCATTTCATCTTTCCCTCCACTCCATCCCATACCTAGCTCCCACCACTACCACCTCCACTTCCACTGCGGCGTTTTACTCTCCGGACGGCGGCCGATGTCACGGTGGAGTAAGGACGACCACAGCGGTACCGGCGGCGGCGTGGGGCGAGACGGGTGAGTTCAAGTAACCGGTAGGGTGACGGTTCTCGTAGTATTGTATTTTAAACCATGTTTCCCCCGTTTAAAGCATGTTATGGATCTTTAGTTTTGGGGGGGGTAGATCAAGCATGTTTAGGAGCTCTTCTTGTTGATATGGGGGGATTTCTATGAATGTGGTTTCCTGACGGTTGGATACACCCCTCTTTCTCCTTTGTTTTGGGTGATTTTGGGGTTTTTGGGGTTGAAAGGGGAGAGCCTCGGGCTCATGACAGACCCGGTTCCTGGGGTTGAAAGACGTCGTACATGAACGACGCCTTTTTGAAGGGCGTCGAGCCATCACGACGCCTTTTAGGCAGAAATTGCCTTACTGAGGGTCTGTCAGTTTGGGGATTATGGGACTAAAAGACGTCATGGGTGGGCGACGCGATTCGTAATAGCGTCGGGTAACCATGACGCTTTTTAAGGCCGCCTGATTAATGTTTTCTGCAAATCCCGGATTTCTGTGCTAAATGGCGTCTGAGGATGTTGACGCCTTTCAAAAGGCGACCACTGGTGTCGACGCCTTTTAGGCCAGATTCTGAGGCCAGTGTTTTATATAAACCAGTACATGGAGCTTGAATGGCGTCGGCCTTGGGCGACGCGATTCAAGACAGAACTACACTAATTCATGCCAGTAAAATGTGTTCATACTGCTAGATAGTTGGTTAGTGCATGCCTTAGTGTACTCGGTAGAGATGGATTCTTCATGACCGGATGGTATTACGTTATGAGTTATGCCATCGCGGACTTTTCACGTGACTGGATCGTACTGTGCTGGGTTTTGTGTTACTGTGGACCTGGAGTGACAGTTGTAGCACTTTATCACCCTGTGCTGGTGTGGGTGGAGCACAGCGCCGGTGGGGGCGTGGGCGGGGTGACGCCTAGTGAGAGAGGGTCACCTGGTGAACCCTGGGGTCAGCTAATACCGGTGTGGGTGTGGTACTTTCGGAGTGTCACTCATGCTGAGGGAAGGAGTAGCCACCTGAGCCGGTTGGGCCGGAGTAGCTAGAGTGCTATCCGAGGGGTTACTGCGGGTCGATGTTTTTCCCACTGTTGTTTGTGTGGTTGGCGTGTTCTATCGAGACGGCGGTTGTGGGTTCCCTAGTCGCCTGGTTTAGAATTATGCGTGTTTAATACATTTCGATTGCATGTGATTCGCATTGAGATCTAGGACTAGTAATTACCCCCTGTGCTTATTACTTTACCGTCAGCTATATTTTACACTTGTGGGTGTGTGCGTGGGCAGTGGGGATCGGAGGATCCCTACTGAGTCTTGCCTTTGAGACTCACCCCTGCGGTTTTCAGGTGAGGACTCCCAGCAGACCTAGCGAGGGGAGTGCGGCTGTGTGTTGAGCGCCATCAGCGGTTATTCCGGGGTATGCCCCGATGTAGTTGTTATTTTATTTCTGGCCTGTATGTTTAATTATTTCCTTTCTGTTGGAGTATGTAATTATTTGCTGTATCGAGTCGCATTGTAATAATTTTTAATTCCTGCATTTTCATTTCAGTTCAATGCGATGTGAATGTTTAGCTTAGTTTATTATTTATTTCCCAGACTTACTTAGATCCTGGTTTGGTTCCAAAATAATGATTCGGTACCCATTTAGTAATCGGATCCCCGATTATAGGGTGGCAGGTCGTTACACGTAATGCCCGTACCGAGTACTAAAAGCCGTCTTACTCACATCAACCTCATGGATCCTCATCTGGTAGTACCCTGATCTCAAGTCAATCTTCGAGAATACCTTGGTAGGCTACAACTGATCCATCAAATCATCGATTCTCGGAAGTGGGTACTTGTTCTTTATAGTTACCTGGTTCAGCTGTTTATAATCAATGCACAGCCTTAGAGAACCATCCTTCTTCCTAACAAATAGAACTGGAGCACCCCACGGAGAAGTACTAGGACGGATAAAACCATTATCCAGCAATTCTTATAACTGCGCTTTCAACTCAACGAGTTCGGCTTGAGCCATCCGATACGGGGCCTTAGACAAGGGCGTCGTACCTGGTGTAAGCTCAATAGTAAACTCAACCTCTCGCTGAGGAGGAATGCCAGGCAACTCCTCAGGAAACACATCAACAAAGTCATAGACTACAAGCATCTTCCAAGGACTGGAATCACTACTAACACCAGCTATAACTACCGAGGCAAGGAAAGTCTCACAGCCACAAACAAGCAATCTCTGGGCCTTAAAAGCAGAAATAAGAATACCACGATAAGAGAGCCTAATACCTTGGAAGTAGAAGGCCAGGATTCTCGAAATGAAGAAACGCACCATCTTCCTGTGGCAGTCCACCTCGGCTTAATAAGGCTCCAACCAGTCCATACCCAAGATGACATCAAAGTCACGAATGGCAAGTACAACTAACTGGGCAGGTAACTTATGACCCTCAATAATTAAGGAAATCTCACTCAAATAGTTATAAGACAACATGAAATTCCCAGAAGGAACCTCAACTATTAGTCCATCAGATAACTCATCCACGGGTGCAGAAAGAATATCTATGAACTGCTCAGAAATAAAGGAATGCAAAGCACCCGAATCAATCAACACATGTGCGGAATTCCTAAGGACAGAAAGTGTACCTTCCACCAAGTTGGACGCACGAGCCTCCTTCCTGGTGATAGCGAGAACTCTCCCCTGGGTCCTCGGCTTCTTATAATCACCTGGTCCCTGCCCCTGACCATGGCCCTGCGAGCAATACCTCGCCAAATGGCCTTGCTGGCCACAAGTATAACACCTCCCAGAAAAAGCAGGACACTGAGTGCCACCGTGAGTACCACCACAATGACGACAAGCTGTCGAAAGCCTTTGAGCTGCCTCCTGCTGAGCACTGAACACTGACTGACTATGCTGACTCTGCCTAGGTCTACTACCACCGCTACTACCACTGTTGCTGCCACCGCCTCGAAAGAACCTTCTAAATCTGGAGCCGAGTGAAGACGATCCTGATTCGAACGAAGGAGCTGCTACTGCTGTCTTTCCCTTGCCATAAGTTGGCCCTTGAGTAATCAATCCCCTCTCCCGAGCCAACTAATCGTGCTGTGCCTCGACTGTCGCGGCACACTTAATTGCTGACACCAAGTTTGTACAACAGTGGGACGCCACAAAACTCCTCAAGTGGTACCACAGTCCATCCACGAACCTCTCAGTCCGACGCCCTTCGTCTCCTAAAATAAAGGGCACAAACCTACCAAGCGAGACAAATTTCATCTGGTACTCGAGCACTGTCATGCTCCCTTGGGTCAACTCCATAATTCCCACTCTTTGGCCTTCTGGACATGCCTAGGGAAGTACTGCGCATAGAACTCCTTCACAAATGTCGCCCATGGAATCTCCCTTAGGTTCCTATCTGTTAGTTTTAGATGGCCTACAAGCCAATCTGATTATGTAAATCTCGTTCATTTATTAATATAATGACATAATATTCATTATGTGTAAATCGCATTAATTATCGTTTCATAATGAAGTACGTGAATATGTGCTATAGTGATCAGATTATGATGAGATCATACTAATGAGACTTATCACTTAAACACACATATTCTTAATCGTTCCTAGTTGGAGGATATCCGAGAAGGACATCGGATATCCGGTTAGACTAGTACAGATTACTCCTGCTCATATGATGAGGGTGACTGATCTCATAAGTCACTTGTGTGGAGACACTAAGGCGAATCTGTAGGTGCTCATTAGAGAATGAGTTCACTGAACTAATCCGACTGAATCGCTGGATGGTATTGTACCTCACTGTCAACCAGCTTGATTGTATTGTCGCATTTGCGTGGATGGTCCTCGGACCTGAGACACCAAGGACACCTTGTCGGTGGACTTCTGTGCTTTGACTTTGGTCTACGAATCTCTAGCCACGGGATTCTAAAACACCAAGGATTGGGTACAACGGAATACCAACGAAGGGAATTGTGTGTCAATAAGGAATCATTCGCTCTCGGTACTTAGAGAGAGAATGCTCTAAGAAGGATGTGTGGAAGTCCCTGGCCAAGGCGGACGATAATATCGAGAAAGGAGTTTTCCGATATTCATCAGCGGCATCCAATCCAAGTGAGTCGACCGGTTAGGGTTTGACAGCTCACCATACCCTATGTTGACTCGAGAGGATTGTATGAATGAAGGATTATATCCACGTGGTAACTGTCGGCGGAAAGGTTCCAAGAGTAGGTTACTTAACCCCAATACCTTCCGGGTTCACGTGGTGTTGCTTGGCACCCAACGTGATCGGACGCCCGGTCGAATTCGATGTGCGACATCAATTCGATTGATTAATTAATTAATAAAGGGTTATTAATTGATTAATAAAGTCAGTGAGGAGTCACTGGGCTTGTTGGGCCATTAACGGGACTGGTACTTGGGCCTAGAGGGTCACACGCAAATGATTCTCAAGGCGATGGATAAATAAGTGGATTTTATACAAATCGGGGGGTTTTTATGAAAAATTGCGCGGTTAGTATAAAACATAGCGAACGGGCTGAGCAGGCCAAGCTGCTGCTAACCCTACCCGCCCCTCCTCTGTTTCTCTCTCTCTTTGACGTCCAGACAGATCTAGATCTGCTCCGCCGCTTCTCCGAATCCCATTCGACGGAAAATCGTCCGCGCGTTGCGGCGACCGGCGAAGGTTTCGTGGGCTGCGAAGAACAAGGAACGTGAGGATATCCATCGCGAGGAGGATCACGTGGACTTCGCTAGAGGCCGGGTGCTTGCGCGGCTTGCGGTGTCGCACCGACGGAACCGGACAGTTGCGGATTCGAATCCGCACACGGTGAGAACTTCGATTATCCGATAATCGATTTTGTTTTTCGAAACGGGAACGGATCACTATTTTAATATTTTATTTTCCGCTGTGTGAGCGATCTGGAGAAACCCGAGAAACCCAACAGTGGTATCAGAGCCAGGTTCCACTTGTTCTCGTCCCGTTTCGGTCTCCGAATTAATTTTTCCTTGAATTTATTCCATGCTTTAAAAGTCGAATTTTGTTGAATCTGTGTTCATGAGATGAACACAAATAATCGGATTATTATTCTACAATTTTTGGATTTTATTTTGGGGTTTTGTGTTCTTCGTGGGACGATGAATGGGGTGTTTTCGGTGGCTTCGTAAGCGATTCCCAAGCGTTGGGATGGCGGCCCGGATGCCCAGATCTCTAGGTGATAGTCACCACAGGACATCTGGTATGTTTGCCGGCGACGGAGTGGCCTTGAAGAGCTGCAAAAATCGAGCCCTAATTCGGGTTTAGAAACCCTACAAAACCAGAAAAATCCCACTGTTTTGGGGCATGGCCAGCAGCCCGTTTGGGCTTCTCCCCACCCGCTGCAGCCGCCGGCCTCCTTCCCTACAGGTTTAGGGTTATTGGGTGGAAGGGGACGGGCGGTTCAGGGGCGCCAGGTTGAAGATGCAGTAGGGCCAGCCTTGACCGGTCCGACCGGGCCTGGACCGGCCGGGTCTCTGTTGACCAGGGACCGAGCCCAGGCGCCCAACTATTGGGCGCCTGGTCCGAGCCCTGGCTCAGCAGGGCCCGAGCCAGGGCTCAGGCTTATGGGGTAGGCCCAATTTTTTAAATCCTATAATTTGATTTAAATCCCCATATTAAACCCCTTGACCCAATTGAAATAGAATTAGATTTTAAATTTAAATTTAAAATTGTTTTAAATTTAAATCTTCGTCTAATAATTCTAAATTGGATCATTAATGATTTTGAATCATTATCTTATTAACAATTAGATTGATTAATTAAGGGTTAATTATTAGTTTAATTGTTAAATTAATAATGAACCTTAATTTCTAATTTAATAGTTAAATTAGTGTTTAATAATTTTTAGTCTAAGAGTTAGATTATTTATTATTAAATCATCTAATTGTTAATTAAATATTTGAGTTAGTTGTTAATTTAATTGTTAAATTAATAATTAATTTAAATGACTGATTTAAGTGTTAAATTAGTAGTCTTTAATTATTATTGTTAGTTATTAATTTAAGGGTTAAATTAATGATTAACATTAATCATCTAATCTAATAGTTAGATTAGTAATTATTAATTAATTAAAGTTAATTGTTAATTTAAGTGTTAAGTTTATAATTAACTTTAAACTCACTAATCTAAGAGTTAGATTAGTAGTTAATTAATAATTAGAGTTAATTAATAATTTAAGTGTTAAATTGTTAATTAACTTTGATGGACTAGTCTAAGAGTTAGATTAGTTATTAATAGTCTAATTATTAGATTATTAATGGGGTTTAATCTAAGTGTTAGATTATTAGAAGTGTTCTAATTTGCATGGAATAATATGGAATTATTAATTCGGAGTGTGTGCACATGTGATGTGTGTTTATTGCTTTTAAATTTTGATTTAATTGCATGTTAAGTTAATAAATGAGTTTTTCGAAATTCAAATACCAATTTTGATTGGATCCCAGCTTTTTAAAAGACAAAATTATTTATTTTGAAAATTCTTTTATTTTAGCCATGTGATGCGTTATATCTTGTGTAGATGTTTAAAATATACTGTGGTCATGGATATGCACTTATTTAATTATTCATGTAATGAATAGATTGTGGATGTATGATTGTTTATTAATTGTTAATAAATACAGGTCTGCGTGCCTCTCTCTCTCATACTCCGATGTATTTCTACCTCACTCTCTCTCTTGTACTCGCCATAAGGCCTTCTTCAATTTACTTGTAAATTCGAGAATTTATTGTAATCTGATCAAGGCAACCGAGGAAGGAGCGAGGACGATCCACAGCTGCAACCAGGAAGACGAATAGATGTAGATCCTTTGCCTATATGTTTGCAGGTTATCTAATATAATTGTTGTGTTAGATTGTGTGTGCGTTTGACTTTTGGCTCCAGTCAAACCCACTGTGCTATCCATGACCACACTAGACATGTATGTGATGCAATGTTTTCTTTTGATTATGAATCAAGGCAGGTATAGTATTTACTAAATATATACGATATATTTATATACTATCACCTAGGAGAGACCAAGATAAAAGTTATCTAAATACCCTCAGATAAACTCTAAGCCATAACGTGAGTAGTTAAGAACTTACCGCGTGGTCCACCATCGTTATAGTCATAGGATTCGAATCACTTTAGGCAGGTTTGTTGTGCTATCCACAAGGCTTGCTTAATTGGGAGGAGAAACTGTGGCTATGGCATTAGATGCCTATATGATCGGGGTAGAGGAGCCATGTAGCTTTGTTGTACTATCCACAAAGGCTGTATGCAAATCTATGCTCGTCGCGTAACGATGGTTAGCTTAGACCAGAATTAATGGTTTGTTGTGCTATCCACAAGGCCATTAAATCTCTAGGGACTGAAGCTATGATCAGATATTGCAAGGAGTTGCAAGTCCCATGAGTTGGATGCTCTTTGATTGTATTATAGTTTGTTGTGCTATCCACAAGGCTGTAGTGCAAGTCATTGAGATTCTGATCCCCACTAGGAGACTGTCGGTGTCTCCCGTTCTGTATAACTGGGGGTTATACAGTTCGTCAAAAATTAGTGGGAGTTAAACTTGAACAAAAGACTATGTCTTGTTTTAAATTTTAATAATTGAACATCTGCTGAATAGATTTTACTTATCTCTTGTAGGGAATTATGTCGTCGAATAACCCACTCCATGGCATACTTGATGCCCTTTAGACTTACCTGATCTACTCGGATTGGTTCAAATACCTGAAGAATGTCTTCAGATCTGAGCACATTGACTTTGTCCCTAGAGCTGATCCTCCTGTTGAATCAGCATTGGATGCCCCTGAAGCAGAAATGACAGCTAACGATAAAAGATCGAAGGACAAAGGCAAAAGAGTAGTAAAGGGTGACTGCTTCTACTATAAGCAGTATGGTCACTGGGAGAGGAACTGTAAAGAGTCCTTAACGATAAAGCTCATGGAAGAGTGAAGCTATCTGAAGCTTCAGATATCTATATGATAGATATCAACTTATCAGTTAGAGATTCCACATCTTGGGTATTAGATACCGGATGTGCTTCTCATATCTGCCATGATGTGCAGATGCTGGCAAGTAAGCGCAAGCTGAGACATTGTGAGGTGGAATTGAGGCTAGGAAACGGCGCAAAAGTTGCGGCGATTGCTGTTGGGACAGCAAACCTCAGGCTTTCATTGGGAGACGCCTTACTATTAGAAGATTGTTATTATGTTCCTAGCATAATAAAGAACATCATATTAATATCTTGTTCAGACAAGATAGGATATAGGTTGACTATTGAGAATAGAAGTTGTTCGATTTATTATGGTAATAAATTAATAGCTTCAGCATCTTTAGTCAACGGTCTATATCTCTTAGATGTTTCTTATTACAATCTTCAAATTGATAAAGATCTTAAGAAGAGCAAGAATTGTGTGAATCAAGCCTATATGTGGCATTGTAGACTTGGGCACATTGGCGAAAGTAGGTTGCAAAAGTTGCACAAGTATGGTTACTTAACAACATTCAATTATGAATCGTTTGCAACATGTGAATCCTGCCTTATGGGAAAGATGGCAAAATCTCCATTTACTGAACATAGAGAACGTGCCAAGGACATTTTGGAACTAATACATTTAGATGTATGTGGTCCCATGTCCACCCAAGCCAAATGTGGCTTTTCATACTTCATCACGTTCACCGATGACTTCTCAAGATTCGGCTATGTGTACTTAATGAAATACAAGCCGGAAGCATTTGAGAAGTTCAAGGAGTTCAAGAATGAGGTAGAGAAGTAGTTAGGAAAGAGTATTAAAGCTCTTCGATCAGGTCGAGGAGGAGAATACATGAGTACTAACTTCACACAATTCTTAAAGGATAATGATAGCCTTTCTCAGTTAACCCCTCCATATACACCACAGATGAATGGTGTATCCGAAAGGAGGAATCGCACCTTGTTGGATATGGTGCGATCCATGATGAGCTTTTCGGGATTACCAATGTCCCTCTGGGGGTATGCTTTAGAGTCAGCAGCATACCTACTGAACAGAGTACCGAGCAAGTCTGTGGCCTCTACTCCATATGAGATATGGAAAGGCAAGAAACCAGAATTTAAGCATGTTAAAGTCTGGGGTTGTCCTGCTCATGTGAAGAGGCATGATCCAGACAAGCTGGAATCACGAACTGATAAATGCAGGTTTGTGGGATATCCAAAGGAAACCTTTGGAGACTATTTTTTTCATCCTGGTGAACAAAAGGTGTTTGTCGCTAGGAAAGCTGTCTTGTTGGAAGAGGAATACCTTCTCCAGGAGGACAGTGGGAGTAAAATAGTACTGGAAGAGGTTCTAGATCCCCAAACAGCTGCATTATCATCAGATGAGATATCAGTTCCTGAATCTGTTCAGGTACACACAGATGAGCCTCATAGATCTGGTAGAGTACCTAGACTACCTGAACGATATGTGAGACATATTGCTAAAGGTGAGTCTAAGGTACAATATAATGAGGATGATGATCCTAAAACCTACCAGGAGGCCATAGAAGGCCCAGAATCCAGGAAATGGCGAGAAGCCATGAACTCAGAAATCTAGTCCATGTACACCAACCAAGTTTGGAACTTGGAGGACTTGCCCGAGGGTATTGTACCCATTGGTTGCAAATGGATCTTTAAGAGAAAGATCGGTGTTGATGGACGGATCGAAACTTATAAGGTAAGGTTGGTGGCAAAGGGATATCGTCAAAGGCAAGGAATTGACTATGACGAGACTTTCTCACCAGTTGCTATGATAAAATCGATCAGAGTTCTACTCGCCATTGCTGCACATTTTGATTATGAAATTTGGCAGATGGATGTAAAGACTGCCTTCCTCAATGGTAACCTTGAGGAAGAGGTGTATATGATACGACTAGAAGGTTTCACATCCAAAGAATCTCCAGATAAAGTGTGCATGCTTCAGAGGTCCATTTATGGACTGAAGCAGGCTTCTCAGAGATGGAACAAAAGATTTGACGAGGCTGTCAAGTCCTATGACTTCATTAAGAATGAAGATGAGCCTTGTATGTATAAGAAGACCAGTGGGAGGGCAGTCACTTTTCTAGTTCTTTACGTAGATGACAAACTACTCATTGGGAATGATGTAGCTATGATGTCATCAGTAAAGATTTGGCTGTCGAAAAACCTCTCCATGAAGGATTTGGGAAAAGCATCCTACGTATTGGGAATACGGATCTATAGAGATAGATCAAAGAGGATGCTTGGAATGAGCCAATCCTTGTACATAGATACCATAGTCAAAAGGTTTGGCATGGAAAATTCCAAGAGAGGTCTCATACAGATGAGACATGGAATTAGTCTCTCAAAGGAGCAGTCTCCTAAGACTCCTAATGAGAGGGCATTCATGGATAGAATACCCTATGCCTCTACCATAAGATCTATCATGTATGCCATGCTATGTACACGTCCTGATGTTGCATTTGCTCTAAGTGTTACGAGCAGATTTCAGGCTGATCCAGGCGAAGAGCACTGGAAGGCAGTGAAATGTATCCTTAAGTACTTGAGAAGAACTAAGGATATGTTTCTTGTCTACGGAGGAGGTGACTTGAAACTGTGAGGATTTACTGACTCGAGTTTCCAGTCAGATCCAGATGATAGCAAGTCAACATCTGGATTCGTGTTTACTTTGAATGGAGGCGCAATGTGCTGGAAGATTTCCAAGCAAGTAACCACTGTAGATTCGACGACTAAAGCTGAGTACATCGCTGCAGCTGTAGCCGCCAAGGAAGCAGTGTGGTTGAAGAAATTCATCACCGACATCGGCGTCGTTTCCAGCATCTCTGAGCCTGTTCCGCTATTGTGCGACAACAATGGAGCGATTGCGCAAGCGAAAGAGCCGCGGTCTCATAAGAAATCGAAGTATATTCTGAAGCACTTTCATCTTATCAGAGAGATCATGTCCAGAGAAGATGTAGTAGTGGAAAGAGTTCCATCCGTCGACAATGTAGCAGATCTACTGACAAAGCCGTTGGCTCAAATTGTGTTTGAGCGTCACCTAGAGTCTATGGGCTTATTGTATAAGGGTGATTGGCTTTAGTCCAAGTGGGAGATTGTTAGTTTTAGGTGGCCTACAAGCCAATCTGACTATGTAAATCTCGTTCATTTATTAATATAATGGCATAATATTCATTATGTGTAAATCGCATTAATTATCCTTTCATAATGAAGTCTGTGAATATGTGCTATAGTGATCAGATTATGATGAGATCATACTAATGAGACTTATCACTTAAACACACATATTCTTAATCGTTCCTAGTTGGAGGATATCCGAGAAGGACGTCGGATATCCGGTTAGACTAGTACAGATTACTCCTGCTCATATGATGAGGGTGACTGATCTCATAAGTCACTTGTGTAGAGACACTAAGGCGAATCTGTAGGTGCTTATTGGAGAATGAGTTCACTGAACTGATCCGACTGAATCGCTGGATGGTATTGTACCTCACTGTCAACTAGCTTGATTCTATTGTCGCAATTGCGTGGATGGTCCTCGGACCTGAGACACCAAGGACACCTTGTCGGTGGACTTCTGTACTTTGACCTTGGTCTACGAATCTCTAGCCACGGGATTCTAAAACACCAAGGATTGGGTACAACGGAATACCAACGAAGGGAATTGTGTGTCAATAAGGAATCATTCGCTCTCGGTACTTAGAGAGAGAATGCTCTAAGAAGGATGCGCGGAAGTCCCTGGCCAGGGTGAACGATAATATCGAGAAAGGAGTTTTCCGATATTCATCAGCGGCATCCAATCCAAGTGAGTCGACCGGTTAGGGTTTGACAGCTCGCCATACCCTGTGTTGACTCGAGAGCATTGTATGAATGAAGGATTATATCTACGCAGTAACTGTCGGCGGAAAGGTTCCAAGAGTGGGTTACTTAACCCCAATACCTTCCGGGTTCACGCGGTGTTGCTTGGCACCCAACGTGATCGGAGACTCAGTCGAATTCGATGTGCGACATCAATTGGATTGATTAATTAATTAATAAAGGGTTATTAATTGATTAATAAAGCCAGTGAGGAGTCACTGGTCTTGTTGGGCCATTACCTGGGCTGGTACTTGGGCCTAGAGGGTCACACGCAAATGATTCTCAAGGCGATGGATAAATAAGTGGATTTTATACAAATCGGGGGTTTTTATGAAAAACCGCGCGGTTAGTATAAAACATAGCGAACGGGCTGAGCAGGCCAAGCTGCTGCTAACCCTAGCCGCCCCTCCTATGTTTCTCTCTCTCTCTAACGTCCAGACAGATCCAGATCTGCTCCGCCGCTTCTCCGAATCCCGTTCGACGGGAAATCGTCTGCGCGTTGCGGCGACCGGCGGAGGTTTCGTGGGCTGCGAAGAACGAGGAACGTGAGGATATCCGTTGCGAGGAGGATCGCGTAGACTTCGCTAGAGGTCGGGGGCTTGCGGGGCTTGCGGTGTCGCACTTACGGAACCGAACGATTGCGGATTCGAATCCGTACACGGTGAGAACTTCAATTATCTGATAATTGATTTTGTTTTTCGAAACGGGAATGGATCGCTATTTTAGTATTTTATTTTCCTCTACGTGAGCGATTCGGAGAAACCCGAGAAACCCAACACTATCTGCATAAGACAAGCTCTTCAAAGTAGTCCACCAGTCATAGGCATCATCCTTCAACATGAAGGTAGCTAATGGAGTCCTCTCAACTGCCGCACAATCCATGGTATCGAAAGTCTTCTCTATTCCTTCAGCTAATGAACGGCCTCATCAGGGTTGGGATGACCAGTAAAATGAGACGGCTTCAGCTCCAGGAATCTCTCCAAAGCAGCTAAAGGCCCTCCCCGAATATTAGAACTCTCACTAGGGTCTCGAGTCTGATATCTGGTCATCGTGTCCATCATAGCCTCCATAAAACGCTCCATATTTGGCCTACCGGCCTCAGACCCACTAGGAACATCTCCCTGCTCCCTAATAACTAGCACTCTCTTCTTAGGAGCCATCTAATCGCCGACAGTCACAAGAATAAAAAAATTCTAATTATAACCCAAAACCTATACTACCGCCGTATCTGTACGGGATAATGCATTTATTTGCTGAAATTTTGATATTTAACCTAGTTATTCATTTATTTGCCAGACAAAATGCTATGAAACCAATTGTAACGACCCGCCACCTTATAATCGGGGATCCGATTACTAAATGGATACCAAATCATAAAAATTTGGAGCCAAACCAACATCTCGATAAGTCTGGGAAATAAATGATAAACTAAGCTAAACATCCAAATCACATTGAATTGTAAAGGAAGTGCAGGAATTAAAAATTATTACAATTCAACTTGACTCAGCAAATAATTACATATTCTAACTGAAAAGAAGTAATTAAGCGTACAGGCCTGAAAGGAAAATAACAACTACATCGGGGCATACCCCGGGACAGTGGCTACTGGCCTGCAACCCGAGACAACACCCTTCACGCTACACCTGCCTGGAACCCTCACTTGAAAACCGCAGGGGGTGAGTCTCATCGAAATAGACTCAGTAGGGATCCTTCGATCCCCATCACCCACTCACACACCCACAAGTGCATCAAGACGAATATATGCAATTTAAATAAATAAAGTAGTAAACACAACTTTGAAACCACTTTACCACGGAGTCCACAACCAGTGTCTCAGCTAAACACGCAAATCACGCGGCTGAACGTGGAAAACACCGACCCGCTGAGACCAAACAGAAACCTCTCGAATAGCGCGCTGGCTATTCCGGCCTGTCCGGCTCTAGGTGGTTCTGCTTCCCCCAGCACGAGTGACACTCCGAATGTACCACTCCCACACCGGTACTAGCTATACCCCGGGGTACACCAGGTGACCCTCTCTCTAGGCGTCACCTCACTACTCCCACACTGGCGCCATGTCACTCCTATACCGATACAGGGTACCTAAGCGCTAACAACTGTCACTCTAGGTCCACGATCGCACAAAACACGCCACAGTGCGATCCGATTACGTAGAAATGCTCGACTTCAAAGTATGGTTTTAAGTATGCATTTCAACCAAACTATCTAACAATGTAAACATGTGTTAATTACATGGATTAATGAAGTTCTGTCTTGAATCGCGTCGCCCGAGGTCGACGTCATTCAAGACTCCTAAACTGGTTCATGTAAAACCTAGCCTTAGAAGATGGCCTAAATTGCGTCGTGCAAGGTAGTCACCTTTTAAAAGGCGTCGTTGTCCCTAGTCGCCATTCACGACAAAAATAGAATCCGGGGTCGTGATGAACTAGGCTAAATCGTGTCTTAGGCGGCAACCGCCATTTAGAATGGCGTCGCTGTCGCAAGACGCCATTTAATGTTCGCAAACAGGTTCCCCCCCAGCATTCCTGAATACTGATAAGTTAATATTTTGATGATTTAAGGGCAATCACACGCATCATACTCACGATTTTATCTGAAAATTAGCATGAAATGATAGATAATTTCGTACTAATTCCAACGGTACCAATTTCGTCAAATTCCAACTTAAAAACATCGTCATTTCATGTGAATAATGGAGTATAGCCTATTTACTATTTTTTGATAAAATTGAGATGAAAAAAAAACATAAATGTAATGATTTTTATGATAATATGCTAATTTACATTTATTCCATGTGAACAGAACATGTAGATGATGCAGTGCAGTTGGTAAAGTTTCTGAAAATTTGTGGGAGGTCCGGTGTTCGAATCTCAACAAAATTCAATTTCATTTTGGCTAAAAGGCTAAAGCAGGGGCGAAAGGGACTTTTAAAACTCTCCAAAAGTTTCCCTAATTTTTGCTCAAGAAAATGCCTTGGAGCAGTCGCCGCCTTCTTTTTCCCCTCCCTTCTACTTTTTGAAAACACTCTCCCTTTTAAATACCTTTTCTTCCCTTCTTTGGCCGGCTCTGGGGGTAGACTATCTTTTTCTACACTCCCTTTCATCTTTCGGAGGTCTCTCTCTCTTCTGGGCTCTCTCTGCTGCAACTCTCTCTTTCTTTACTTTTTACCCAGTTCCTTCTCTTCTCTGCGGCAGCTCTCTCTCTCTCGACCTTTTCTTCTCTCTCTTCTGCCGCCCTCTTTCGCACACGCTCTCTCTCTCTCACTTTTTCTACCTCTCTCTCTTTCAGACCCACTCCCTCTGCATCTCTCTCTCCCTTACTTTTTCTCTCTACATCTGTCTCGCTTTTCCCTCCCACTGCTCTGTCTCTCTCAACCTTTTCTCTGTCTCTCTGTCTCTCTCTTCTCTCGTCTCCCGCTCTGTCTCTCTCTTTCCCTCTGTCGCCGGTCCCAATGCCACGCGGCGAACGGAGCAGGTTCGCAGCCCCAGCACCGTCGACCGTGCCCCCGCGCCAGGCCTGGTCAGCACCACGCGGCAGCCTACACGCGTTCGCGCAGACGGGCATCGTCGCCCGTGTAGGGCCTTCCAGCTCGGCCACCACCACGCATCGTCACCCACCGGCAGCCGCCGCCACGCGTCAGCGACCCGCTCAGCCAGCCGCCGCCGCCGCCTTGCTATGCGGCAGCGCCGTAGGATTCGCTGGGCCGGGCATCGTCGCCCATGCCCAGCGCGAAGTCGCATCTCAGCCCGCCAGACGACACATGCCCCAGCCGCCGCTTCCCAGCGCACTGCGCCCGCTGCTACCTCGTCTTCTATGTTGTCCTACGCCGTACGAGCCCGGCGTACAACACTAGCACCAAAGCCAGGGTGCATTGCACCGAGCCTCTCACAAGAGCCAGCCCCTGCGCGTGGTGTACTGCGCCAGCTTCCTCCTAGCCTCCCACGCATCCCATGCGCCGGCGCATTGCGCCCCCATGCCTACTGCTCACAGGAGGCTTGCCCTGCTACCACTTTTCTACTGTTGTATTTGTTTACTTATTTATTTATTTTTGTTATTCCAGTTATTTAGTTAACTAATTAGGGTTAATGCTTGTCACAAGTTATCTTTCAAGGATTTTAACATCAAGGGTTCTGTAAAATTATCTCTGGCTTTTAGATGATTAATGTCATTTTTAGTGTATAAATAGTTAAATAGTGGTGCTCTTGTTAGATTTTATGTCTTAGATATTTTAGTTAATTGAGTCGTTGTTTAATTTGGTGATTAATTCATTAATTCAAATCTTCACATGTTTTAAATAATCAAAATCCAAAGTTTTCAAAGGTTATAAATTTAATTCCCTGTAGATTTGACTCGGACTCACCATTGGTATTGCTAAAAATTCAATTAAATGAGCCGAATAAAAGTTGATTGTTAACTGTGATTTTTACGACATAATTATTGGCTATAAAGTACTAAAAGTGGAATTTCTTCCTCCAAATTGCATAAAAATGTACCAAAATAGGGAAGGAAGAGGAGAATCCAAATACCCGTTAAAACCTACCATTCCCCAATTTATAAAGTATCCATTTTCACCCTGAAAATTCCCTAAACATGCTCCAAAGTAGGAAAAACATGGTTTTAATCAAAACACAACGGAGATCGTCATCCTACTGGTTACTTGAACTCCTCCGAACTCCAAGCCGCCGAACCGCCACATCACAAGCCGCCGCTGGTACCGCCGTGGATGCCGTTACTCCACCGGGATATCGGCCGCCGTCTAGAGAGCAATATGCCGCGGAGGAAATGGTGGTGGTAGTGGTGGAAGTTAGGGGGGGGGGTGATGGAGTGGAGGGGGAGGAAAGGAAGGAGAAGGGGGAAGGGGGAGCGAAGGGATCAGAGAGAGGGAGCACAGAGAGGAAGATGAGATAAATGAGGGAAAGGAGGCAGGGTTCGTAGGATTGAACTGAAACTAGCTAAAACACATTGCCTAATACTGATGCCATTCAGACGACAAGACCGGGGCTGTACTCTCGTGGCCCGAAACTGGCCCACGTGGTACCTATGTGGCACACTCTAAAATGTGTCTCCCTACCAGGACGCCATTTGAACCGCGTCGAGCAAGCTCGACGCGATAAAGAACCTATGCCCCAACCCCACAAGGGCCCAAACCAAGGGGTCCGACACCGAAACTGACCCAATAACTGGATCCGAAACCTCAATCCTTACAGATTTCCCTCATATGATGTTGAGAGCATGTCTCATCATACCTTGGCATCACCTTTTCAGTACATTCCATTCCATTCCATTCCCTTGCAATGTCATTGCCAAGGTGGGGCAACTGTAGACACGCTAATTTTGACATCATATTGAGTAAATTTCATATCATATAATAATATCCCAAAATGGTCTGATTTTTAATCAATAATTATTTTTTATTAATTTTCTGCATTTATTGTCTAAATGACATCGCTCTTAGTAGGCGCCATTTAGGTTTCTTAATTCATTTCGATTTCTAATTTGATTTTTAATTAATTTTCTAATTAACTGAAGCACGTCGCCTATGCCCGACGCCTTTTAGGTTTCCTATTTCTTTCGGTTTCTTCTTTCCGGATTATCATTAGATTTAATTTAGCTAAAAGACGTCTCCCTTAGGCGACGCGATTTAGTTAACTACAGATAATGATGATTTGGCCGAGATTATCTTGTTTCCATGGTTGGATTGGCTTCAAACTCTTTTAAGTTGATCTATAAGTGGCCGCGGAGGTAAGTGAGAGGCGTCTAACACTAGTTCTATATAAACCCAAGCCCTTGATCATTAGAAGGGGTTGGACATCAAAAAAAAAAAAAAGTTCGAAAAAGGTTGAGAAATGATCCAGAAAAAGATTCGAAGAGGCTTAAGCATTGAAGGATCAGAGCGCTGCGTGACGGTTTCCAAGAATACTTAAATGTGGTCAACTGTTCATTCTTCAAGATCAAACAAGACCCATGGCTTCAAGGGGCCATCTAATCTTCCTTCTTCTTTAGTGTTCTTACATGCTTTCATCTTAGTTTCATCATCATATTCATACAATCATATTTACCACTTTATGCTCTTCACACACTCACTCACATAATCAATCTTTTCCAATCTCATATATGTTATAGGGGTTTAAACAAACATCAAACAAGTGAGTTCCTCGTTCTGATTGTTGCATGATTAATAATCTTGTTAGAATAGATGCTATCCTTGTTTGGTTCTAATTAGATTTTCTCCTTCCTTTTATCTCATTTTCTTGCAAGATTCAAAGGAGCATCAAAAGATCAAAGAGAAGATCATCAAGTAAGAACAAGAGCAAAAAGGACTCGCTTTCCTCGGCTAGCTGAAGAGAGGGAATCAAGAACATCTATATCTCCCATGTTTCAAACAGGTAAGCGATCAAATCTTTCTTTTGAATTTTTTTAGTCAAAAGTTTCGGGCGATCACATGTTAGTTTTTAATTATTTTATTGTCATTAAACAACACTTAAGTCATGATAATCACACACTCAAATTGAGCACTCACAGCTAGTCCTCAGCTTACGCCTTGTTGTCAGTGCCTACACAGAATTGCAGATATGAGAAACACATCCAGTATCTAATACTTATGATGTATAATCTCTAATTGACAAGTTTATATTTATCATATAGATACCTGAAGCATCCTACTGCTTCACAGTTCCTTGAGCCTTGTCCTTGAGGTATTTTTTACAATTCCTCTTCCAGTGGCCTTTTTGATGACAATAGAAGCAATCACCTTTCTCAGCACTCTTGCCTTTGTCCTTCTTGACAACTTTCGGCTTCTTATGATTCTTGCTTTTGCCTTACCTGAAGGCTTGGACTATTAGTCTTTTCCTGCCGGTCTTACCAACCATAAGAACATGAGGTTTATCCTTCACAAGGTTCCCCTCTGCAGTCTTCAGTATGTTCAGTAATTCAGCCAAAGTGATCTAGATCTTGTTCATGTTAAAGTTAACAATGAACTGTATATATGATTGGGGAAGTGAAGATAACACAAGGTCGGTATGCATCTCCTTGGGAAGTGGAACTCCACCCATTCTATCATCTTAAGCACATGAGTCTGTACTGAAGATCCCTCTGCCATTTGAGCTTTGAACGGATTCTTAGATATCTCATATCTCTCGATCCTACTCTGCTCACCAAACAACTCCTTCAAATGGAGAATGATGGATCTAGTATTCATCTCCTCATGCTGCCTCTGCAACTCATTGCTCATAGAGGCCAACATGTAGCATTGGGCCATAGTGGAATCTTCCTTCCATTTTTCATATGTCAGCATGTCCTCTAGGGCATCTAATGCTAGTTCAGTAGGAGGTTCATTATCCAGGACATAAGCAATTTGCTCAGACCTGAGGACAATATTCAGGTTCCTGAGCCAGTCTGAGTAATTCGGGCCTGTCAAACGATTGGCATCAAGTATGCCACGCAATGGGTTATGGTGCGACATTTTAGCCTACAGGAGATAATCATATTATAATTAGCAGATATTCAGTCAATTAATTTAAAAAACATGACATAGACTTTGTTTATCGAGTTTTACTCCCACTAATTTTCGTCGGACTGTACAACCTTCAGATATACAGAATGGGAGACGCCGACAGTCTCCTAGCGGGGATCAGAATCTCCAAGCATTATAGTATGACCTCGGGTAAACACGTAGTATCATACCGCTATCTTAGAGCAATCATCTCATGATAATTGCAACTCCTTGCAATATCCGATCATATTTCGGCTCCCAGGTTATTAATGATCCTGGGTAAATACAGTTGACCATTATCCCCGGTCTAAGTATTACTGTCAATACGTGATAGAGTAGAGTAGAAATATATTTTCCGGGTAAACACGTGGATAACTATATCGTTCCTCTATTCTTATCCAAAGGCATCTAATGCCATGATTAATAGTCCTCTCAACAGACGATGGCAAATCTCGGGTAAACACATAGAATGTGCCACTACTGAATTAAGTTCTATTAATCATATTGATGGAGAGCCACGCGGTGCATTCTCAATGACTCGCGCTACTGCTTAGATTTTGTAACGAATGTTTTATTTATTTACTTTGGTCTCATCTTAGATGATAGTATTAAATGTATCGTATATATTACATATACTAATAACCTAGCTAATTTGATTCATAATCAAGATAAAACACACGCATCACATACATGTCATTAGTGTGGTCATGGATAGTACTGTGGTTTGACTTGAGCCAGACAGTCAAACTCACCCACACACTATACAACAACTCTTTCTTATCCTTCTTGGTTGCAGTTGTGGATCATCCTCACTCCATGCTCAGCCGCATCGATCAAATTAAATCATAAATTCATAATTACATGATAATTTAAAAGAGGAAGCCTTATGGCGAATACATCAAGGAGGGAGGTAGAAATACAATATAATGTAAGAGGGAGAGGTTCGCAGACCTCTATTTATTAACAAATAATAAACCACACAATCACATTCCACATCCACAAAGAATAATGCACATCCATGACCACCATGTAGTTTTAATTAAACAATCCACACATGTAGTGCACATCTTATGGCTGAATAAATTTTTTTGAAAATATTTAATTTTTTGGTTTCATAAACCATGGACCAAACAAAATTTGGATTTGAATGATTTGAAATATTTTCATTTAATTTTAAACATGCTAATTTAAATCGAATTTAAATAAGCATTCAAATGCATATCAAAATAAACTCACAATAACTCCAAATTGACAAATTTATAATATTCCATGCTAATTAATTTTTACAGACATTAAAAAATTAATTTAACAATTAAATTAACTTCCTTTTAATGTCCTTTAATCTAATAATTAGATTAAAAGGTAATTAACAACATTTGTTTTAAAAAATTAATTCCCTAAAACAATTTGTCCATTTATTGACCCTTTAACAGTGAAGGAACATATTTTAATTTAATTAAAATCAGATTTTAAATTTAAATAAAAAATTTGTAATTTAAAGGGCCATTAAATAATTTAAAAGGAATTAATTGGGGGGAAATGAAATAGGGTCGGTCAAAGGGGGGGGGGGGTTTAAAGGCCTAAAAGGGCTGGAACCTGTCCGGCCCTTTGGGCCTAGCCCGGCCAGCGCCTTGCTCGGCCCAAACCCGCCCTGTGGGGCGAGTTGGGTTGGGTCGGCCGCCTGACTGGCTCGGGTCCCAGGGCCCCGACCGGGCCCACCCTCCCCACCTGATGCAGCTAGGGAACCCTAGCTGCGCAGGGTGCGAGAGGTGGCACCCCCGCCGCCGACGACCTACCTCGCAGGCGCCAGCCGGCGGGGCCCGACGTCGCAAGCCCCTGGCCGATGGCCAGGGACACCGGCAACGGCGCCGGTGGCCTCCGAGGTCACTGAACCCCCTCGCCCCCTACAAATATGCAAACCAAAACCCTCCCCCCCCCCTCTTTCTTCAAACGCAGGAGAGAAAGAAAAGGAAGGGTTGGCCGGCCTTCCCTTCCGGCGACTGTCATGGGGTCTCTAGCGACAACGATCCAACCGGGGGGGATCCCATCCGCCGTTGAGCCATCCCCAACCATTGGGGTGCCCTGGAAGGTGCCAATCTATGGCCATTCTTCGTCGGACGAAGAACACAAAACTAGTACACAAAAAAAATCCAATTTTAATGTAATAATTAACTGTTAATTTACTGTGCTCATCTCATGAACACATCACATGCAATTAAAATTAAAACTAGGCATGGAATTAATTATAAAAATATCAATATTGAGATCGAAATGGCAAAAACACAGTGGAACCTAGCTCTGATACCACTATTGGGTTCGCTGTGTCGAGATCCGATCGAAAAACGCAGCTAAAATAATTATTCGGGATCGGATCCGTCCCGTTTCGATCAATAAAATATTCCAGAAAATCTAATTTACCTTGCGTGGATTCGAATCCGGGTTCGTTCTCCGGTTCCGTCAGAGCGATGTCGCAAGCCGCGTAGGTGCCCGGCCTCTAGCGGTATCCACACAGTTCTCCTCGCGATGGATCGTACTCGCCTCCTCGCTCGATGCGGCATTCGTGGATCTCGTCTGGCTACGCGTAATTCGTTGCAACATGCGGATTCGGAAACTCCCATCGGACGGAAGGCGGGGAGTAGTCGGGAGCCGAAGCGGAGCCTCCAGAGGGCCGACCTTGAGATGTGCGCCTAGGAGAGAGGAGAGATGGAGGGCAGCGGCTAGGGTTAGGGTTGCTGGCCCCCGACCTAGCAGTCATTCTTTTATAATAAGTATGTTTGCAGTTTTTCATAAAAACCCCTACTTATCCAAAATCCTGTCTAATATCCATCAACTTGAAAACCTTTTGCGTGTGACCCTATAGGCCCAAATACCAGTCCAGTTAATGGCCAATTAACCCAGTAACTCTTTACGGACCCACTGAATTAATTAATATCCTTATATTAATTAGTTAGCCGAATTTAATGTCCTACAGTAAATCCGGACGGGCTTCCGATCACATTGGATGCCAAGCAACATCGTGTAATCCTGGATGGCATTGGGGTTATCGCAACCCTGTATTGGAACTTTTCTGTCATCGATTAGAGCACGGATATAATCCTTTATCCGTGCAATGTTCCCAAATCGACCTACGGTATGGTTTACTGTTAAACCCTAGCCGGTCGATTCACTTGAATCAAATGCAACTAATCTATATCGGATAACTCTTTATCTGATACAATGTCCGCCCTGGCCAAGGACTTAAGCACATCATTCTCGGAACATTCTCTCTCATAATATCAAGAGCAGATGATCCCATATTGAACACTCAATTACCTTCGATGGCATTTCTCTGAACCCGATCATTTGACTTATTGATAACCCATGGCTAGGGATTCGTTAGTCAAAGTTAAAGCTCAGAGACGTACTAACAAGGTATCTTTGGTGTCTTAGATCCAAGGATCATGTACGCAACCAAGACAAAAGAATCGAGCTGGTTAACAGTGCGGTATATACCATCCAACGATTCTAGGTCGGATCAATTCAGTGAACTCATTCCTTAATGAGCACCTACAGGTCCACATAGTGTCTCCACACAAGTGACTTATAGGACCAGTCACCCTCATCATATGAGCTAAAGAAACCTATACAAGTCTATTTGGATGTTCGATGTCCATCTCAAACATCCTCCGATTAGGAATAATTAAGAACATGTGTTAATAAGTCTTCGGTCCCATAATTATGATCTCATCATAATCCGAAGATTGTTACACATGTTCATGGACTTCATCGTGATACGATAATCATAGATCGAACTAATTACACATAATGAATTAATGCCATTATATTAATAAACTGAATGATACATAGTATTGGATTGACTTTCAGACTACCTAATACTAACATCCACGGCATACATGATGCTAATATTTTGATAGTCTTGAACTACTCGGATTGGCCCATAAACCTAAAGAATGTCTTCAGATCTGAGCACATTGCCTATGTCCTTAGAGGTGATCCTCCTGCTGAATCGACATTAGATGCCCCTGTGGTAGAGGTGATAGTATATGACAAATAGAAGAGGAAGAGGTTAGAAGCTATTGGGATTCCTTTACCCAATGAGATGCATACTGACCTCGCACTTGCCTCAGTCCCTATCTCATATGCACCATTCACTGTTGATTTCAACATGAACAAGATACAAACCACATTGGTTGAGCTTCATAATATGCTCGTAACTACAGAGGGCAACCTTGTGAAGGAAAAACCCAATATCCTCTTAATTGGTGAGACTAATGAACGGAGGAAAGATGCAGTTGCCTTTGAGAAAGGGAAAAGCAAGAAGCTGAATAAGCTAATGTCTGTGTCTGATAAGGACACTAGCAAAGGAGTAATAAAGGGTGACTGCTTCTGCTATAAGCAGAATGGTCACTAGAAGAGGAACTGCAAGGAGTTCTTCAACGATAAAGCTCATGGAAAAGTAAAGCTATCAGAAGCTTCAGCTGTCTATATGATAGATATCAACTTGTCAGTTATAGATTCCACATCTTGGGTATTAACTACTAGATGTGCTTCTCATATCTGCCATGATGTGCAGATGCTGACAAGTAAGCGCAAGCTGAGAAAAGGCAAGGTGGAACTGAGGTTAGAAAATGACGCAAAAGTTGCGGCGGTTGCTGTAGGGACAGCAAACATCAGGCTTCCATTAGGAGACGTCTTATCATTGGAAGATTGCTATTATGTTCCTAGCATAATCATATCAGTATCTCGTTTGGACAAGATAGGATAGGTTGACTATTGAGAACAAAAGTTATTCGATTTATTATGGTAATAAATTAATTGTTTCGGCACCTTTAGTCAACAGTCTATATCTTTTAGATGTTTTTTATTACAATATTCATATTGATAATGCTCTTAAGAAGAGCAAGAATTCTGTGAACCAAGCCTACATATGGCATTGTAGACTTGGACACATTAGTGAAAGCAGGCTGCAAAAGTTGCACAAACATGGATATTTGAATGCATTCGATTATGAATCGTTTGCGACATGTGAGTCTTGCCTTATGGGAAAGATGGCAAAATCTCCATTTACTAGACATGGAGAAAGTGCCAAGGACATTTTGAAGCTAATACATTTGGATGTATGTGGTCCCATGTCCACCTAATCTAAAGATGTCTTCTTGTACTTCATCACGTTCACCGACGACTTCTCGAGATTCAGTTATGTTTACTTAATAAAGTACAAGTCGGAAGTATTTGAGAAGTTCAAGGAGTTCAAGAATGAAGGAGAGAAACAGATAGGAAAGGTATTAAAGCTCTTCGATCTGATCGGGGAGGAGAATACTTGAGTACTAATTTCACACAATTCCTAAAGGATAATGATATTCTTTCTCAGCTTATCCCTATACACCGTGGATGAATGGTGTATCTGAAACGAGGAATCGCACCCTGTTAGACATGGTGCGATCCATGATGAGCTTTTTAGGTTTACTAGTGTCCCTCTGGGGGTATGCTCTAGAGTCAGCATACCTATTGAACAGAGCATCCAGCAAGTCTGTGACCTCTACTCTATATGAGATATGGAAAGGCAGAAAACTAAAATTTAAACATGTTAAAGTCTGGGGTTATCCTGCTTATGTTATGTTAAGATGCATGATCCAGACAAGCTGGAATAAAAAACTGATAAATGCATATTTGTGGGATATCCAAGGGAGACCTTTGGATATTATTTTTACCATCCTGGTGAACAAAAGGTATTTGTTACTAGGAAAGTTGTCTTCCTAGAAGATGAATACCTTCTCCAAGAGGACAGTGGGAGTAAAATAGTGTTGGAAGAGATTCCAGATCTCCAAATAGTTGCAATATCATCAGATGAGATATCAGTTCCTGAACCTGTTCATATACACACAAATGAGCCTCGTAGATCTGGTAGAGTACCTAGACCATTGAACGATATGTGGGATATATCACTGAAGGTGAGTCTAAGGTTGAATATAATGAGGATGATGATCCTAAAACCTACTAGGAGGCTATAGAAGGCGCAAAAGCTAGGAAATGGCGAGAAGCCATGAACTTTGAAATCTAGTCCATGTACACCAACCAAGTTTGGAACTTGCAGGACTTGCCCGAAGGTATTGTACCCATTGGATGCAAGTGGATCTTTAAGAGAAAGATCGGTGCAGATTGATGGATCGACACTTATAAGGCAAGGTTGGTGGCAAAGGGATATCGTCAAAGGCAAGGAATTGACTATGGCGAGACTTTCTCAGTAGTTGCCATGATAAAGTCGATCAGAGTTCTACTCACCATAGCTGCACACTTTGATTACGAGATCTGGCAGATGGATGTGAAGACTGCCTTCCTCAATGGTAACCTTGAGGAAGAGATGTATATGATACAACCTAAATGTTTCACATCCAAAGAGTTTCCAGATAGAGTGTGCAAACTTCAGAAATCCATTTATGGACTGAAGCAGGAGTCCCAGAGATAGAACATAAGATTTGACGAGGCTATCAAGTCTTATGACTTCATTAAGAATGAATATGAGCCTTGTGTGCATAAGAAGACTAGTGGGAATGCAGTCACCTTCTTAGTTCTTTACGTAGATGACATACTACTCAATAGGAATGATGTATCTATGATGTCATCGGTAAATGTTTGGCTGTCAAAAAACTTCTCCATGAAGGATTTGGGAGAAGCACTACGTATTGGGAATATGGATCTATAGACATAGATCAAAGAGGATGTTCGAAATGACCAAATCCAGTCAGCTCCATATGATAGCAAGTCTACATCTGGATTTATGTTTACTTTGAACGGAACTGCAATGTGCTAGAAAAGTTCTAAGCAAGAAACCACTACAGATTCGATGACTAAAGCTGAGTACATCGCTGCAGTTGAAGCCTCCAAGGAAGCACTGTGGTTGAAGAAATTTATTACCGACCTTAGCGTAGATCCTAACATCTCTGATCCTATTTCGCTTTTGTGTGACAACAATAGGGCAATTGCAGAAGCGAAAGAGCCGCGGTCTCATCAGAAATTGAAGCATATTCTGAGGCGCTTTCATCTTATCAGATAGATCATTTCGAAAGGAGATGTAGTGGTGGAAAGAGTTCCATCTACCGATAATGTAGCAGCTCCATTGACAAAGCCATTGTCTCAAATTGTGTTTGAGCGTCACCTAGAGTCTATAGTTTTATTACATAAAGGTGATTGGCTATAGTCCAAGTGGGACATTGTTAGTTTTAGGTGGCCTACAAGTTAATCTGACTATGTAAATCTCATTCATTTATTAATAAAATAGTATTATTTCATTATATGTAATTCATAGTTTTAGCGTCTCATAATGAAGTCTATGAATATGTGCGATAGTGATTAGATTATAATGAGATCATACTAATGAGACTGATCACGTAAACACACATATTCTTAATAGTTCATAGTCTAAAGATATTCGAGAAGGACATCGGATATCTGGTTAGACTAGTACATATTACTCCTGCTCATATGATGAGGGTGACTGATCTCATAGTCACTTGTGTGGAGATATTAAGGCAAATCTGTGGGTGCTCATTTGAGAATGAGTTCACTAAACTGATCCGATTGAATCGCTAGATGGTAATGTACCTGACTGTCAACCAACTTGATTCTATTATCGCAGTTGCGTACATGGTCCTCAGACCTGAGACACCAAGGACACTTGTCGGTGAACTTCTGTACTTTGACCTTGGTTTACGGATCTCTATTCACTGAATTCTAAATAGCTAAGGATCGAGTACAGTGGAATACCGTCGAAGGGAATTGAGTGTCAATAAGGAATCATTCGCTCTCGGTAATCAGAGAGAGAATACTCTAGGTAGGATGCGCCGAAGTCCCTAACTAGGGCGGACAATAATATTCAAAAAATAGTTTTCCGATATTATATGGCAACATCCAATTCAAGTGAGGCGACCGGTGAGGGTTTGACGGTTCACTATATCCTGAGTTGACTCGAGAGCAATGTACGAATGAAAGATTATATCCATATGGTAACTGTCGGCGAAAAGGTTCTAAAAGTGGGTCGCTTAACCCCAATGCCTTCCGGGTTCACGAGGTGTTCCTTGGCATCCAACGTGATCGGAGACCCGACTGAATTGATTGTGCGACATTAATTAATTCTGTTGATTGATTAATTAATATGAGTTATTAATTGATTAATTAAGTCAGTGAGGAGTCACTGGGCTTATTAGGCCATTAACCGGACTGGTAATTGGGCCTAGAGGGTTACACGCAAAAGATTTTCAAGGCGATGGATTAAAAGTGAGCTTTATATTAAATCGGGGGTTTTTATGAAAAATCGTGCGGTTAATATAAAATATAGCGAATGGGCTAAGCAGGCCAAGCTGTTGCTCTGCCCTAGCTACCCCCTCCTCTCTCCCTCTCTCTCTCTGGCCCCCCAGCTCCCTCCCCTCTTTGGAGACAGCTCCGCCGTCTTTCCCGACTCCCGTTCGACGGGAAATCGACCGCACACTGTGGCCATCGTTGCGACGAATGGAGAATCACTCGTAAGCAGCGAGGAACGAAGAACGTAAGGAAATCCACCGCGAAGAGGATGGTATGGACTTCGTTATAGGCCAAGCGTTTGTGCAGCTGGTAGTGTCACACCGACGGAACCGTTCGGACGCGGATTCGAATCCGCTCGAGGTAATGTTCGATTATCTGATAATCGATTTTGGTTTATTTGAAATGGACAGGGATCGTAGATTTTAATTTATATTTTCCGCTGTGTTTGCGATCACGAGAAACCCGAGAGATTCTTACAAGCTAAAGGAGAAACCCTCTGTGGTTGCCCAGAGCCTTCACCCTCCTCACCCATCTCGCCGTAAGGTTATTAAAGATATGAGTGCTAGGCCTAGTTTTTCATACCATTTTCAAATGCTTGTCCATATATTTATATCTAATTCCTAGTTCTCTGTTATGTTTAATGGCACCCTTGTAGGTTTCTTTAAATCTTCAAGAGGCATTTGTCTTTTAAGCTTGGGATTTTATTCATTGAACCTTTTACAAATCTAGGAAGCAAATATTTATTTGTGGACTTTACAGGTTTAAAGGCCTTAGGAGGAACAAGATCGAGTCCTTTTTTGTTACCATTAAACTTAAGTGATTTCAAACAAAAGTGGATTGATGTTTTACCCCTAGTTTACTTCTAAAGGGAGGATTTTAGATATAGGTTATCTTGCAAAAGCTCATTCTCCTTTAATTTATCTTCATTATCACATATCACCATGTTACCATTTTTAATCTTAGAAAGTTTAACATCAAGATCTTGGAGCTTTAGATCTTTAGTTTTATTATCCTCGCATAGTTGTTAGTTTTTAGATTTTATTCTAGAATTATCAGCTACCAACTTTGTATTTTCAGATTTTAAGGAATCGCTCATAATACTCAGTTTGTGATGATCTATTTTAAGCAATTTAAGCCCCTTAGAATTTTTTTTTTTTTTTTTTTAAGTTGATCAAAGCCTCTTCCAAGGAATGCCATCACTATCAAAATATGAACATGTATTAAAAAAGGTGTCAAATTTTACCTGATTGTCTTCATTTGTGTTATTGGCCATCAACACCAAGTTGGTCACTTCTTCTTCATCTGAGCTGCAAGCGCACGAGGAGTCATCCTCATTACGGCCTAACCATGTTGACCTTGTTAGTTATGTATGTCCATCAAGCTAATCACACGAGTTATACAATATTGTTCTATTAATAAAGACTTTACATTCATTATGTGTAATTCGATACACCATTCATAATGAAGTTATGAATATGTGCGATGGATGTTAACTTATGATGAGATCATAATAATGTGATTAACATTCTATAAACACATATTCTTAATTGTTCCTAGTTGGAGGATATTTAAGAAGGACAACAAATATCTAGTGAGAATAGTACAAGTTACTCCTGCTCATAAGATGAGGGTGACTGGCCTTATAGTCGCTTGTGTGGAGACATTAAGGTGAACCTATAAGTGCTCATAAGTGAATTAGTTCACTAAGCTGATCCAACATGAATCACTGGAAGGTAATATTATCCAACTGTCAACCAATTTGATTCATCATTATGGTGGCGTGGTTGGGCCTTTGACCTGAGACACCAAAGACACCTTGTCAATGGACTTCTGAATTTTAACCTTAACTTATAAATCTTTAACTATGGGATCTTAATTAGTTATGTGATCGAGTCCAACGGAATACCTTCAAAGGTGATTGTGTAGTCAATAGGAAATCATTCGCTCACAGTAATCAGAGAAAGAAATGCTCTAGGGAATGATGGTCAAAAGAGTCCCTGGCCAGGGTTGGACAACATATCAAAAGGGTGAATTCGGATATCACTTTACGACATCTAATCCAAACAAGTGAACCAATTAGGGTTTGAAAGTTAACCATATCCTAGGTTCACTTCAGAGCATTGGTACGATTGAAATATAGCCATGTAATAACTGATAATGGAAAAGCTCCTTGACCGGGTTGCTAAACCACGTTGCCTTATAGGATCATGCAGTGCTGCTTGGTACCCAACTTGATCTGAAGCCCAATCAATTATCATGAGATGATAATTTGATCAAGTAATTATTTAATGTGAGATATTAAATTAATTACTTTAAGCTAGTAAGGGGTCACTAGGCTGATTAGGCTAAAAACTGGACTGGCACTTGGGGATGATTATTGGTCGATGGTCATTAAGTAGGATTTATATTAATCTATGGAGTTTATAAAAGGTCACCTTAATTAATATAAATAACAGTCAGGATGGAACCCTAGGCCAAGCTCCAAGGTTCCTATAGACACCCATTTTTGGCCCATTCCATAGACTAATTTGAACTTTATTTGTATTAACGGGCCTTTATGTTGACCCATTTTGTCCTTTTCCTGCTCATTTGGACCCTTTAAAACTTAAAGTTTAATCTTTTTAAACTTTTTTAGTCATCCTTGATGAGTGTATCAGAAGGCCAAAGTGTTGGCCTTCTGATGCATCAGACGGCCAGGTAGTTGGCCTTCTGATGCATCAGACGGTCATGTAGATGGCCGCCTGATGGATCAGAAGGCCAAGGTGTTGGCCTTCTGATGCATCAGACGGCCAGGTAGGTGGCCTTCTGATGCATCAGATGGCCAGGTAGGTGGCCGCCTGATGCATCAGAAGGCCAGCTACCTGGCCGTTTGATATATTTGTCACATAACTTCCATATTTCAAAAGGTGCATGATTTTAAAACCATCTTTGACTATTTTGAGGTTCTCCATTTTATTTTTTTAATGCATTTATATTTTTTAAAAAGTATTTTTTAAAACCTTTTTTATCTATTTTTAACCTTTTTCAAGTTTTGGGTCGGGTGCATCAGAAGGCCAACTCGATGGTTGTTTGATGCATTAGACAACCAAGGTGCTGGCCGTCTGATGCATCAGGTGGCTAGGGTGCTGGCCGTCTGATGCATCAGGTGGCTAGGGTGCTGGCCGTCTAATGGTCAGACGGCTAGGTAGGTGGCCATCTAGTGCATCAGACAACCACCTATGACCACCTATCTGGCCGTCTGATGGGTTCGTTGTGGACTTATGTCCAATCTTCATGTGTGCTATTCTTTCAGATTTATGACCATTTCTCCCACATTTTTTCACTCTAATGGATTGGGATGAAGGTCATTTAGGGCTTAGGTAGCAATTTTTGATTGGATTTTGGCCTAGGATTTGTTTAGGATCCCTCTTTCTACACTTCTTCATCCTTATCCATTTGCTTACAAAGGAGGGGGTTCCTAAGGTTTTAGCTCGGCCCCCTTGATCTATTTAACATCTCCTCCACCCTGAGGACGGGGCTAAGAGGGTCCACTAGGGTTAGGGTACCATTTTCCACCAAAAGAGAGAGAAAAGAGCTACTTCAAAGTCTAACATTAGACCTCTCCTTTGGAGCTCGTGGGAAGGGACGACCATGAAGTCTTGAAGGCTCCAGAAAGTAAGAACACACCATCAACCTTGTGCCCATGCAGCACTCTCTTCAACGTCAAAAGGGAACCCTACTCTCCTCTCTCATTTCATCCTTTTCATCAATTTTTTTCGTAGTCCTATGTGTGCATGCTTACGTCTAGGATCTTGTTTATGTTTAGATTTCGTTTGCACACACATGCACTCATGATTGGTACCTTAGGTCCTTGCTAAGGGTTTATTTTGATCCAAAACACCAAAAACGGGAAGGTGAGCTACCATAACACTTGGTCACTCATCCTTCTCACCCATACATCTGGTAACCTCACCTCCAATTGACATATTTTATAGCTTAACGAATAGGTACTATGCTAATTAAGAATCTAATGGGTGTTTTGATTTGTGGTTAATTTTCAGGAAATCAAGGCGTGAGGCCCTATCTCCTTGGCCGACCGAGGGGAAGGGAGTGTGGACTACAAATTCCGCTACACAAAAAGAGGTCTGAGAGTGCCATTCGCGAACAAAGTAGTCCCTCTGGGTCGAGGTAAACACCCTGGCGATCACCATTTCATTCTTGGTGTCTTAGTTCATCAAGTTCCTTACCTTTCATTTTGACATTTTTGTCATTATTTCATCATTTCAATTCTGGTTTTGTAGCCACGGAGGTCAGTCTCCGCTCACCAGTTGAGCGCGGGGTCATTTCCGACACCTACAACCTCTCTGGCAATCACGGTGGGACCACTTACGCCCATCACGCCTTTTTATTTCCTGCAAACATTTCATTTTTGAAGTTATAGTGAAGGCCATCAGAAGGCCAAACTGCTGGCCTTCTAAGCATTAGACGGCGTGGGGAGTGGCTGTCTGATCCATCAGATGGTCAGGTAGGTGGCCATCTGATCTGTCAGACGGCCATCGATTTGGCTGCCAGGTGGGCCTTGTTCAGAATTGGTTTAGGTGATATTTTTTTAATCACTTTTTGCAAGGATTGAGGATTCGGGTTCAGTTATCAGGTCGGTTTCGGGTCGGACCCCCTCTGGTTTGGGCCCTGATGGGTCTGGGTTTGCCTTCTAAATGACGTCTGGGGTGCACGACGCCTTTTGAATGGCATCTTGCTGTGTGGACGCCATTTAGTTGGGTTGTTGTTGTGCCACGTGGGTGCCACGGGGGCTGGCTTTGGGCCGCGAGAGTACGGCCCCGGTCTTGTCCTCTGAACAACGTCCTTGATGGACGACGCCATTTAGAGTACAACCCTGGTTTGTCAGAGTACGGCCCGTCATGTCAGCTGTTAGGTGTCTGTCTCGTACGACGCGTTTTAACCTGTTTCAGTTTAACCCCATGTGCCTTCCCTCCTTTCTCTCATTATCTCCTTCTCACTCTCTCTCTTCCCTCTCTCCGACCCCTCCTTTCCTTTCCCCTTCCCCTTCTTCCTCTTCCACCACTCCAACACCTCTCTACCTCTCACCACTACCACCACCACTTCCTCCGCGGCACTTCATTCTCCGGGCGGTGGCCGACGTCCCGGCAGAGTGACGGCGTCCTCGGAGGTACCGGCGGCAGTTTGCAGTGCGGCGGTTCGGCAGCACGGAGCCAGGAGGAGTTCAAGTAACCGGTAGGGGGACGAACTTTTCATGTAATGCGGTTGTTTCATCCATGTTTCCCGCTTTGAAGCATGATACGTGTATGGGGTTTTGGGTAGAATGAGCATGTTAAGGGGGTCGTTTTTATGAAATGGGGATTAGTGGGTTTCACGCGGTGAATGGGTTTCCCCTCTTCATTTCCTACTCTTGGGTATTTCGGGGGTAATTTTGGGGTAAAGGGAACCCTCGGGTTGAGCTGCAAGAACCGGGTTTCTGGCTCTAAATGACGTTGTGCTCGGACGACGCCATTTAAAAAGGTGACGGGCCAGCACGACGCCATTTAGGCAGAATTGTCTTGGAAGCGGTTCTTGTTAGAATAGAGTTCTGTGCTGAATGGCGTCCAGGGATAGCGACGCCTTTCAAACGGCGGCTTCCCAGGACGACGCCTTTTAGGCCATATTCTGAGGCCGACTCTATATGAACCAGTTTAGGATGCTTGAATGGCATCGGCCACAGGCGACGCGATTCAAGACATAATCACAATAACTCATGATATTAATATATGCTTACACTGTTAGATAGTTCAATTAAGGGCATGCTTTAAATCATACATCGAGGCCGAGGATTTATGTATGATCAGGATCACATCGTGTGTGTGTGTGGTTATACGATTGTGGAGCTGGAACAATTGTGGTTTGCGTTTGTCACCTTGTGCCGATGTGGGAGGGCCATGGTGTCTGTGTGGCATTGTTGCCGTACCGGTGTGGGAGGGGTACATGTTGTGTTTTCACCTATGGCTGGGGGAAGCAGAACCACCTAGAGCCAGTCAGGCCGGAGTAGCCAGCGCACTATCCGAGGAGTTACTGTTTGGTCTCAGCGGGTCGGTGCTTTCCTAGTTTGTTGTTGTAACGACCCGCCATCCTATGACCGGGGACCCGGTCACTAAATGGATGTCGGCCCATTAACTACGGGTTCACACCCGGATCTCACACAACACGTCTGGAGGAGTAAGTGCTAAACAGGACTAAATATAACAAACACACGGACCACAAGGTAAGCAAGTGCGCAGGAAGGAAAATAACAATGTCCGTATACAGTCCAACAATAATTACATGTCCAACAATTAAATAAGTACAGGCAGAAGGAAGAACAACAACATCGGGGCATACCCCGGAACTAAGACAGCTGCTGGTCCGCACACCGAGAAGACACCACGCTTCCGCTCGCCTCGAGGCCCACACCTGAAACCGCAGGGAGTGAGCCACACCAGAAATGGGCTCAGTAGGGATCATCCGATCCCCTGCCTCCCACTCACACACCCACAAGTGTAACAACAGGAATATATGGCAATTAAAGTAAAGCAGTAAACACAACACCCAACTCTGATGTGAAACGCACGGTAAGCAGTGTAACAAGAACCACTCCAAATAACCCGAAGAACTCAACACAGAGTCACGACTCACAGTCAAAGTCCACGAAGCGACTAAACCACACTGTCGACCGAAGTCGAACGTCGCCTCCCAACACTACCACCACTGCTCACGCCTGTCCACCCCTACAGCGTTCCGGGGCACTGTAGGGTGAGGCAGCGAGCTAAACTAGGACTAGCTGGACTCAGTGTACCGCCACTGCCAGCTACGTGTGCACACAAGCAGTCTAGACTACTGTCCTACCGTCCGGATTGCCTCCACGCTAGGCCTCAGCGCTTCAGGAGGGCCCTTGGGACCGGCGAACCCCCGTCAAGCCGAAGCTACAGGAACTACCCACAAACCCAACTCTCCCGGGCTGCGTCAGGCCAAGGGCTATAGGTACCACTCGTAACCTTGATCAAAGGTCACATCAGGCCCACTGGCTAATGGGTAAACCAACTCCCACCAGAAACACCACCAGCTCCACAGCAAGAAACACGCCAGAAGCTGTCACGACAACCAAGGGAAACCCCGACCCGCTGAGACCAAACAGCAACCCCTCGGATAGCACACAGCTAATCCGGCCCGACGGGCTCAAGGTGGTTCTGCTTGTCTCAGCCAAGGGTGAAACACAACAAGTACCCCTCCTCACAGACACCATGGCCCTTCTCCCATCAGCCCATGGTGACAAACGGAAACCACGGTCATCCCGAATCCATATTCGTACAGGTACACACACATATACATTTAACATGCTGTAATTCCACTCACACATAAGTCCTCGATCACAGTGTACAACATAAAACATGCCTTAGAACTTTCACAGTGAAACACATGCTAAAAACCAGCCATATAGCACTTCTGGCTTGAATCGCGTCGACCGAGGTCGACGCCATTCAAGTCCCTCAGACAGGTTCAGTTAAACGTCAGATTATTGCTTAAAATGCGTCCACCGATGAAGTCGCCATTTAAAACGCGTCTGGGTGTCCCGACGCCTTTCAACCCAGAAAACCAGATTTGCAGAACCCTTAAACGGGGGCATTTCTTGCCTAAATGGCGTCATGATGGCCCGACGTCCTTCTGAAAGGCGTCGTCCATTCATGACGTCATTTAGCACAGAACCCCTAACTCAGGAAACCCCACACAGGAAGGTTTCTGCGCTAAAACGCGTCGTGCTGACCGGACGTCTTTCGGAAAAGCGTCGACCCAGCCCGACGCCATTTAGCGCCAGAAATCCGGTTTCCTGGTTCGACCCGAGGGCTTCACCCTTGAACCCCGGGCACCTCGAAAATCCTAAAATCAAAGGGGGAAGGAGAGAAGCTCAACCACACAATCATGCTACGAATCCACGATCGCAAACACCGTTATCCCCTCAAGGAAACCCCCTAAACATGCTCAATCTAGCCCCACACACGCCACATCACGCCGAAAGAAACGAGCACACATGCAAGGTTTCGTCCCCCTATCGGTTCTTGAACTCCTCCAAGCTCCTCGCCGCCGACCCGTCTCGCCCCACGCCGCCGCCGGTATCCTCGAGAACGCCGCCACTCCGCCGGGACGTCGGCCGCCGTCCGGAGAATGGAACGCCGCGAGGAAGGTGGTGGAGGTAGAGGTGAGAGGTAGGGAAGCTATGGAGTAGTTGGAAGAGGAAGAAGAGGAAGGGAAGGGAGGAAGGAGAGCGGAGGGAGCGGAGAGGGCGAAGAGAGAGAGTGGAGAGGCGAAAGTGAGGGAAAGAAGGGGAGGCTCGCGGGGTCAATCTGGAACGAGGTAAAATGCGTCGGTCGAGGTAGACGCCATTCAATCTGACAGGACGGCCGTACCGACACCGGTCTGAAACGCGTCGCCCAACGCGGAGGCCGTTCAGACGACAAGACAGGCCGTACTGACAACGCTCTGGCGCCGTACCCTGACACCGCAGGTGTCGCAGTCTGAAATGCGTCGATCGAGGTGGACGCCGTTCAGACAAATCTGACAGGGGCCGTACTCTCGCGGCCTGAAACCCGCCCACGTGGCGCAACAACCAGCAGACCTAAATGGCGTCCACACAACCTGACGCCTTTTGAAAGGCGTCGAGCAGTGCTGACGCCATTCAGTCAGCAGTCACAAGACCCCCCACAGGGTCCAAACCAAGGGTTCCGACCCGAACCCGACCCGAAAACCGAACCCGAAATCTCAGTCATTACAATCTCCCCCCCTTAAAAGAATTTCGTCCTCGAAATTTGCAACCGCTCAAAGCTCAACTCGGCTAACCCACACATGCCGACACACACCGATCACAACAATCGATCTCACCAATCACACACACAAGGCTCCACATAATTAGCCAATCACATCACATCACAACAAGCTAACCAAGATTCTCAATTCTGACAAAAGCTGATAGATCAGAATAACCACACCTTAGCAAGGTCCAAATCACTAAACCGATTCCTCTGCCAACCCCAAAGACATACAAGTGCCACAACAGATCACAACCACCTCAGAAAAGATAAGACAAGAGTGCTCTCCTAGCACAACCTCTCGGACCTCCACAAGGAGACGTGACTCCAAACATACCTCGAACACTCACTAACCACTCGGTCCTTGACCTGCCTGGTTCTTCTGGGGACAATTCCTCGCGAGATGTCCCTTCCGACCACAAGCGAAACAGCTACCAGTGATCAAGGGACATATCATGTTGCCATGAAACCTGCCACAACGGGGACAACGATCCGTAGTGTCCTGCCTCGCCTCCTGCTGCCAGCCGTCCTCTGCCTCCATCTGCTGAACCGAACCATCCTCTTCCTCATAAGGTGCCTCCTGAAACTCGACCTCAAACGAACTTGAACCGCCTGCCGAGAAGGCCGCTGATCTATCCCTGCTAGGTTGCTTCTCTCGTGCTGAATGCTCCGATTCCCTTGCCGTGTGTTGGAATTGCATCTCCACTGTTGCTGCGCGCTGAACTGCTGACGCCAAATCTTCACAACAATGGGCCGCCACAAACTCCCTCAAACCGTGCCGAAGTCCATCCACGAATTTCTCCGTCCTCAGATCCTCACGCTCAGATATGTGTGGAGCAAACCTTCCCAGGGCCACAAATTTCATATGATAGTCTAGAACTGACATATCACCCTGCACCAATTCCATAAACTCCCTTTCCTTGGCCCTGCGAACATGCCTCGGAAGGTACTGCCCACTAAACTCTCTCACAAAGCCTTCCCAAGGAATCTCTCTCAAAGATCTGTCTGGAAACAACACTCCCTTGGTGGTAACCCACCAATCGTACGCATCGCCCTTCAGCAAGTAAGTTGCCAACAAGGTCTTGTCACTCTCCGCACATTCTAGGACATCGAACACCTTCTCCACCTCCTTAACCCATTGCGCTGCTGCATCTGGAACAGGCTGACCCGTGAAAGAAGGGGGCTTCAGCTTCAAGAACCGCTCCATCACCGTAGAATGGCCACCTCGGGAACTGTACCCCCCAGTTCCATCCCTCTGCTGATATCTAGCCATAGCCCCAATCATGGCTTCCATGAAATGATCCACATCATGCCCCTCTGCTCCTGAACCACCACCATCCGCTCTCGCATCCCGAGCCACCGGAGCTCTCCGCTTCGGCGCCATCGCTGCCCCACAACGCATAAATCGAACCAAAACACGTCAAAACCTATCATTCTACACCAGCAGCCATCGCCTGTACCGACTTTTTCTTATTGTTGGACTATAATATCTAACCCAGTTTATCACATACTCGACCAGACTGAGCTCTGATACCATCTGTAACGACCCGCCATCCTATGACCGGGGACCCGGTCACTAAATGGATGTCGGCCCATTAACTACGGGTTCACACCCGGATCTCACACAACACGTCTGGAGGAGTAAGTGCTAAACAGGACTAAATATAAAAAACACACGGACCACAAGGTAAGCAAGTGCGCAGGAAGGAAAATAACAATGTCCGTATACAGTCCAACAATAATTACATGTCCAACAATTAAATAAGTACAGGCAGAAGGAAGAACAACAACATCGGGGCATACCCCGGAACTAAGACAGCTGCTGGTCCGCACACCGAGAAGACACCACGCTTCCGCTCGCCTCGAGGCCCACACCTGAAACCGCAGGGAGTGAGCCACACCAGAAATGGGCTCAGTAGGGATCATCCGATCCCAAGCCTCCCACTCACACACCCACAAGTGTAACAACAGGAATATATGGCAATTAAAGTAAAGCAGTAAACACAACACCCAACTCTGATGTGAAACGCACGGTAAGCAGTGTAACAAGAACCACTCCAAATAACCCGAAGAACTCAACACAGAGTCACGACTCACAGTCAAAGTCCACGAAGCGACTAAACCACACTGTCGACCGAAGTCGAACGTCGCCTCCCAACACTACCACCACTGCTCACGCTTGTCCACCCCTACAGCGTTCCGGGGCACTGTAGGGTGAGGCTGCGAGCTAAACTAGGACTAGCTGGATTCAGTGTACCGCCACTGCCAGCTACGTGTGCACACAAGCAGTCTAGACTACTGTCCTACCGTCCGGATTGCCTCCACGCTAGGCCTCAGCACTTCAGGAGGGCCCTGGGGACCGGCGAACCCCCGTCAAGCCGAAGCTACAGGAACTACCCACAAACCCAACTCTCCCGGGCTGCGTCAGGCCAAGGGCTATAGGTACCACTCGTAACCTTGATCAAAGGTCACATCAGGCCCACTGGCTAATGGGTAAACCAACTCCCACCAGAAACACCACCAGCTCCACAGCAAGAAACACGCCAGAAGCTGTCACGACAACCAAGGGAAACCCCGACCCGCTGAGACCAAACAGCAACCCCTCGGATAGCACACAGCTAATCCGGCCCGACGGGCTCAAGGTGGTTCTGCTTGTCTCAGCCAAGGGTGAAACACAACAAGTACCCCTCCTCACAGACACCATGACCCTTCTCCCATCAGCCCATGGTGACAAACGGAAACCACGGTCATCCCGAATCCATATTCGTACAGGTACACACACATATACATTTAACATGCTGTAATTCCACTCACACATAAGTCCTCGATCACAGTGTACAACATAAAACATGCCTTAGAACTTTCACAGTGAAACACATGCTAAAAACCAGCCATATAGCACTTCTGGCTTGAATCGCGTCGACCGAGGTCGACGCCATTCAAGTCCCTCAGACAGGTTCAGTTAAACGTCAGATTATTGCTTAAAACGCGTCCACCGATGAAGTCGCCATTTAAAACGCGTCTGGGTGTCCCGACGCCTTTCAACCCAGAAAACCAGATTTGCAGAACCCTTAAACGGGGGCATTTCTTGCCTAAATGGCGTCATGATGGCCCGACGTCCTTCTGAAAGGCGTCGTCCATTCATGACGTCATTTAGCACAGAACCCCTAACTCAGGAAACCCCACACAGGAAGGTTTCTGCGCTAAAACGCGTCGTGCTGACCGGACGTCTTTCGGAAAAGCGTCGACCCAGCCCGACGCCATTTAGCGCCAGAAACCCTGTTTCCTGGTTCGACCCGAGGGCTTCACCCTTGAACCCCGGGCACCCCGAAAATCCCAAAATCAAAGGGGGAAGGAGAGAAGCTCAACCACACAATCATGCTACGAATCCACGATCGCAAACACCGTTATCCCCTCAAGGAAACCCCCTAAACATGCTCAATCTAGCCCCACACACGCCACATCACACCGAAAGCAACGAGCACACATGTAAGGTTTCGTCCCCCTACCGGTTCTTGAACTCCTCCAAGCTCCTCGCCGCCGACCCGTCTCGCCCCACGCCGCCGCCGGTATCCTCGAGAACGCCGCCACTCCGCCGGGACGTCGGCCGCCGTCCGGAGAAGGGAACGCCGCGAGGAAGGTGGTGGAGGTAGAGGTGAGAGGTAGGGAAGCTATGGAGTAGTTGGAAGAGGAAGAAGAGGAAGGGAAGGGAGGAAGGAGAGCGGAGGGAGCGGAGAGGGCGAAGAGAGAGAGTGGAGAGGCGAAAGTGAGGGAAAGAAAGGGAGGCTCGCGGGGTCAATCTGGAACGAGGTAAAATGCGTCGGTCGAGGTAGACGCCATTCAATCTGACAGGACGGCCGTACCGACACCGGTCTGAAACGCGTCGCCCAACGCGGACGCCGTTCAGACGACAAGACAGGCCGTACTGACAACGCTCTGGCGCCGTACCCTGACACCGCAGGTGTCGCAGTCTGAAATGCGTCGACCGAGGTGGACGCCGTTCAGACAAATCTGACAGGGGCCGTACTCTCTCGGCCCGAAACCCGCCCACGTGGCGCAACAACCAGCAGACCTAAATGGCGTCCACACAACCTGACGCCTTTTGAAAGGCGTCGAGCAGTGCTGACGCCATTCAGTCAGCAGTCACAAGACCCCCCACAGGGTCCAAACCAAGGGTTCCGACCCGAACCCGACCCGAAAACCGAACCCGAAATCTCAGTCATTACAGTTGTGGCAGCTTCCGGCGTGTTTCTTACTGTGGAGCCGGGTGTGGTGCTGCTGGAGTTTTACCCTTTCGCCACTAGGCCTGATGTAACCTGAGATATCGAGGTTACGAGTGGTACCCTTCGCCCTTTGGCATGATGTGACCCGGGAGGTTAGGGTTGCTGGTAGTCCCTATAGCTTCGGCTTGAGGGGGGTTTCGCCGGTCCCCAAGGCCCTCTTGAAGCGCCGAGGCCTGGCGTTGAGGGAAGTTCGGTCGATAGGATAGTAGTCTAGACTGCTTGTGTGCACACGTAACTGGGCGGTGGTAGTTCACTAGTCCCAGTTAGTCCTAGTTTGACTTACTGCCTCACCCTACGGTGCTCGAAACACCGTAGGGGTGGACAGGCGTGAGCGTTGGTGGTGTTGTGAGGCGACGTTTGTATGCGGTCGACAGTGCGGTTTGATCGTTTAGCCGGATCCTTGGTTATGAATTATGGTTTTGAGTTGGGCTACTCGAACTGCTTAGAACTGTGCCCGTTGCATTACTATTACGTATGTTTCATATCAGGTTTTGAGAGCTGTGTTTACTGCTTTACTTAATTGCCTTCATTTTGTATTATTATACTTGTGGGTGTGTGAGTGGGAGGCGGGGATCGGATGATCCATACTGAGCCCAATTCTGGTGTGGCTCACTCCCTGCGGTTTCAGGTGTGGACTTCTTGGCGAGTGGCGGCGTGTGGTGTTCTTCTTGGTGTGCGGACCAACAACTATCTCAGTCTCGGGGTATGCCCCGATGTTGTTGTACTTTGCTTCTGCCTGTACTTATTTAATTCGTTGGACCATGTAATTATTGTTAGACTGTATACGGACATTATTAATTTTCTTCCTGCGCACTTGTATTTCCTTGAAGTCCGTGTGATTGTTATATTTAGTCTTGTTTAACGCTTACTCCTCCAGACGTGTTGTATGAGATCCGGGTGTGAACCCGTAGTTAATGATCCGATGCCCATTTAGTAATCGGGTTTCCGATTATAGGGTGGCAGGTCGTTACACTTTTTTTTTTTGAGGTTTCTTTTTATATGATTTTCATTTAATAAACTTTTTTTTGGCTTGGTGGAAGAGCCTCTACACATTTTTCTAGGAAAAACTCTCTCTTTTGAATTAACTCTCTGTTTGGGAATTCCCACCTGAGCAGACAAGTAATTCAAATAGGGAACCTCCATTGGTCTCCATACTCCGTAAATTCCTACACGGTGATCGAGCTGGTTGTACCTGGAGTAAGCCCTATTAGAACCTCGAGATTGGGATGAGTGCATGTTTTAGTTAGCCTGAAGTTGAACATTCCAAAGGAAATCATTTTTTTAGGAGTGCGCCACTGAGTCTCAAAACATAAGGCACACAGGCTTGAACTCTAAATTAATAATTTGAGGGAAATAATTGCTTGTTCAACTTATTTGCAAAACAAAGGAAAATGAACAACATATTTTCAAATCCTATGTTTAGAGATAAACTTCCTTTTGAGACAGAAGACATGAGATCCAATACATATGTGTGTATGTTCAACACAAATCAAGGAGATTCCTTACGTCATGAGGCTCTAGATGAAGTCTCCTCCCATGAGGAGGAAGAAACAGTTAGTCTCAGGGTTGGAAGATCAACAGCACAGAATCCTAGTGATGATGCTGATTTAATCAGGGCGTTGGCAAGGTACACACCTGAGCAACTCATCCAAATCGCCTTGAAAGGCAAGACTTCAATCAATCATTCTGCTTTTCTAAATCCATCCCACACACCTTACCAAGCATCCTCAAACAAAGCTCTCCACAAGATTCAATTGGAATCCAATCCTAATGCCTCAATTCCACCCACTTTCCCAGTTCCCGTTACAGCCACACCCTGGCAACTAGTCTCTTCAATCTCAGCCTCATCAAAGCCAGTTGGACCCCTAGGTCCCGTTTGGTATCGGGATAAGCCAGGGATAAGGCTTGTATATCCCCGTTCCTCGTTTGGCATTGCAAAAAGTCACGAGGATAAGAGGGGTTAAGGGGGATAGGGATAAGGGAGCTTAACCCCATTTTTGGGGTTAGATATGGGGATAACTTATTCCACCAAAAAGGTGGAATGACTTATCCTCGCCCCTTAACCTCATTGTTACCCTCATTTGCCCCTTCTCTTGGTTCATAAAATAATAATATATTTAATTCTAATAATTATTTTATTACTATCTAATGACGGTAAATATATTATTAAATAAAATTCTTAATCAAATCAATACCACCTATAGAATATATTATTATATTTATCTTATATATCATTATCTTTAAATAGTGCTAATAAGTATTTTAATATATTATTATATATAATATAATATCATATATTATTATCTTAAATTAGTATTTGTACTTAAATTATTAGTATTAGTACTAATAAGTATTAGTATTACATCGTATTCTTAAAATAGTAATATAATTAACTCTAATAACAACTTTATTTCTAGTTAATGACATTATGTCATTAAATAGAAATATGAATCAAGCCAATACGGATGGAATATATTATTATACTAAATAATAGTAATAAGCATCTTTAATATATTATTATACATAATATAATAATATATATTATTATATTAGATAGTACTAATAAGTTTTTAATATATTATTATATATTATAAAATAACATATATTATTATCTTAAATTAATATTAGTACTTATATTAGTAATATTAGTACTTACATACTAATATTAGTATTAATAAGCATTAGTACTACATTGGATTTATAAAATAATATACTTAAATTCAATAACAGCTTCATTACTAGCTAATGACATAATGTGTACTTTAATATATACTTAAATTCAATAATACTTAAAATAATATATATAATACTTAAATAAATCTATAAGCATCTTTAATATATTTTATATGTAATATAATAATATACATTATTATTTTAAATAACACTAATAAATATTTTAATAGATTATTATATAATATAATACATATATTATTATCTTAGATTAGTATTAGTACTTACATACTAGTATTAGTACTAATAGACATTAGTATTACATCGGATTTATAAAATAATAATATAATTAACTTTAATAATGGTTCATTTACTATATTGAATAATACTATTAAGTATATTTAATATATTAATATATTCTAATTATATGTTAATTATGTGTAGTATAAATTGAGTGCCTTTAAAATATAATTAAATTCAATAACTTGAATTAAGTATGTTTAGTGTATCATGATACGAGTAATAAAAAATAAAAAAATATTTACACTTAATATACTACATATATATTGAATATATAGTTATATTACATAAAATAATATAATACCCATGTTACTTTAGATTAGAAGGGTAGCAATGTCTTCTTCACAACTTATCTTCCGTACTGTGCTCATTTTCACCAAATAGAGAATAGGATTAACTTTTTTCTTATCCCCTCACATACCAAACACATCATAGAATAAGGATAGGGATAAATTAATCTAGGTTAATTTATCCCTATTCTTCCCTTTTTCTATCCCGATACCAAACAAGACCCTAGAGTATTATCAAAACAAGAGATTCCAGAATATATTTCAAAGCAAGAGATGGAGCCTTACCTCATAAAATTGCTTGTTGAGTCACTAACAGTTTCTACACCGTATTCCTTAGTTGAATACTACAAACTTCCCCCAGCATATTATCCACCTGGGTTTAAGGCTACCAAATATCAAAAGTATGATGGGAGTACTAACCCTCATCACCATCTGTCGGGTTTCCTTATCGATTCACACCAATGGTTGTATGACAAAGTGTTGTTGGTCCATCTCTTTCAGAAATCTATAGAAGGAGAAGCTTTGCATTGGTTCACCTCACTTCCATCTTCGGATCTACTCAATTTCGACACTGTTTCTGAAAAATTCATTAGTCATTTTAGTCATATGACTAATTTGGATCCTACTCTTTTTGATTTAGTGTCAGAAAAAATGAAACTAGATGATGATTTCATCCAATTTGCCAATAGATGAAGGGTGATGGCGTCCAGAGCCGAAGTTATCATTCTAGAAGCTTTGGCAGTTACCATGATTGTGAACAATGCAACACCTTTGCTTAAGACCATTTTGATGCTCAGTGAACTCCATACCTTTGCCCGATTGTCCAATATAGCTAGAGTGATATAGACTCATATTAGAGATTCCACTCTCCCTTCCTTTCTTGAGATCCTCCCCTAAAATCGAAAGGCAACACCTGTACCAACCACTGAGGGGTCACTACCAATGAAAATAACAATGCCTTCAATCAGCCAATCAAAGGGCGACCTATCAATCCTGGTCCCACCACCACCTCTGCCAGCAATCATGTAAGGACTGAGGTTTCGGGTTCAGTATTCGGGTTGGGTTCGGGCCGGATCCCCTGGTTTGGACCCTGAGGGGTCTTGAGATTTCTGACTGAATGACGTCAGCACTGCTCGACGCCTTTCAAAAGGCGTCAGGTTGTGTGGACGCCATTTAGGTCTGCTTGTTGTTGTGCCACGTGTGCGCCACGTGGGCGGGTTTCGGGCCGCGAGAGTACGGCCCCTGTCTCGTCGTCTGAACGGCGTACATGTTGGTCGATGCGATTCAGACTGCGACCCCTGCAATGTCAGTGTACGGCGCCAGAGCGTTGTCAGTACGGCCGTCCTGTCAGACTGATTGGCGTCTGCCTCGATCGACGCGTTTTAGCTAGATTCAGATTGACCCCGCTAGCCTCCCCTTCTTTCCCTCATTTTCGCCTCCACCCTCTCTCTCTTCGCCCTATCCGCCCTCTCCGACCCTCTTTTCCCCTTCCCTTCCTCTTCTTCCTCTTCCACCACTCCAACACCTCCCTACCTCTCACCTCTACCACCACCACTTCCTTCGCAGCGTTCCATTCTCCGGACGGCGGCCGACGTCCCGACGGAGTGGCGGCGTCCTCGAGGGTATCGGCGGCGGTCTGCGGTGCGGCGGGTCGGCGGCACGGAGCTTGGAGGAGTTCAAGAACCGGTAGGGGGACGAACCTTGCATGGATTGTGAATGTGTTGCTCGTGATTTCCTTGGCGTGGCATGTTATGTTTTGGGTTAGAATGAGCATGTTTAGGGGGTTTTCTTGTGGGAATGGCCGCACTCGTGAATGTGGATTTGTAGCATGCTAGGAGTAGTTGATTTCCCCTATCTTCCCCCTTCTGTTTTGGGGCATTTTCGGGGTGTTTGGGGTTAAAGGAGAAACCCTCGGGTTGAACCAGGGAACCAGGTTTCTGGCGCTAAACGGCGTCGTGCCTGGTCGACGCCTTTTAGAAGGACGTCAGGGCAGTACGACGCCTTTTAGGGCAGAAACCTCCCTGTTCGAGGTTTCACGAGTTAAGGGTTCTGGCGCTAAATGACGTCATGGATGGACGACGCCTTTTAGAAGGACGTCGGGCCATCATGACGCCATTTAGGCAGGAAATCACTCCGAGTGAGGGTCTGCAAATCTGGAATTTAGGTGTGAATGGCGTCTGAGAGCTTTGACGCGTTTCAAAGGGCGGGTTCCCAGGTGGACGCGTTTTAAGGAATAATCTGGCTTTAAATGAACCTGTTTGAGGAGCTTGGATGGCGTCGATCTCGGTCGACGCGATTCAAGACAGAACTACATGAACCCTGGTTTTTAACATATGTTTCACTGTTGGATAGTTCACATGCATGCTTTAAGCTGTACGCTGAGACGGAGGTTTACTGTGCGAATGGGATCATGTTATATATGTGTGTATGTGCTTATGTGAATATGGAATCGGAATAACTGTGGTTTTCGTTTGTCACCATGGACCGATGGGGACAGGGACATGGTGTCTGTGAGGCATTGTGCCGTACCGGTGGGAGGAGTGGTACATGTTGTGTTTTACCTTTGGCTGAGGGAAGCAGAACCACCTTGAGCCCGTCGGGCCGGAGTAGCCGGTGCGCTATCCGAGGGGTTGCTGTTTAGTCTCAGCGGGTCGGGGTTTCCCTGTTTGTCGTGGCAGCTTCCGGCGCGTTTCTTGCTGTGGAGCTGGTTGTGGTACTGTTGGAGTTGTTTTACCCCTGTAGCCACTGGGCCTGATGTGACCTTTGATCAAGGTTACGAGTGGTACCCTTAGCCCTTTGGCCTGACACAGCCCGGGAGGTTAGGGTTGTGGGTAGTTCCTGTAGCTTCGGCTTGACGGGGGTTCGCCGGTCCCCAGGGCCCTCCTGAAGCGCTGAGGCCTAGCGTGGAGGCAATCCGGTCGGTAGGACAGTAGTCTAGACTGCTTGTGTGCACACGTAGCTGGGCAGTGGTGGTACACTGGTCCCAGCTAGTCCTAGTTTGACTCACTGCCTCATCCTACAGTGCCCCGGAACACTGTAGGGGCGGACAGGCGTGAGTAGTGGTGGTAGTGTTGTGAGGCGACGTTTGACTTCGGTCGACAGTGTGGTTCAGTCGCTTTGTGGACTTGGGCTGTGAGACGTGACTCTGTGTTGGGTTCTTCGGGTTGCTTAGAACTGTTCCTGCTACACTGCTTATCGTACGTTTCATATCAGGTTGAGTGCTATGTTTACTGCTTTGTTTAATTGTCATATATCTGTGTTGTTGCATTTGTGGGTGTGTGAGTGGGAGGCAGGGGATCGGATGATCCCTACTGAGTCCAATTCTGGTGTGGCTCACTCCCTGCGGTTTCAGGTGTGGACCTCGTGGCGTTTGGCGGCGGGTGGTGTCCTCTTGGTGTGCGGACCAGCAGCTGTCTCAGTTCCGGGGTATGCCCCGATGTTGTTGTACTTTACTTCTGTCTGTACTTATTTAATTTGTTGGACCATGTAATTTATTGTTGGATTGTATACGGACATTGTTATCTTCCTTCCTGCGCACTTGTTACATCTTTGTAGTCCGTGTGATTGTTATATTTAGCCTTGTTTAGCGCTTACTCCTCCAGATGTGTTATGTGAGATCCGGGTTTGAACCCGCAGTTAATGGGCCGACATCCATTTAGTGATCGGGTCTCCGGTCATAGGATGGCGGGTCGTTACAGTTGTTATCAGAGCTCAGTCTGGTCGAGTATGTGGTAAACTGGGTTAGATATTATAGTCCAACAATAAGTAAGAGTCTGTACAGGCGATGGCTGCTGGTATAGATTGATAGGTTTTGACGTGTTTTGGTTCGATTTGCGTGTTGTGGGGTAGTGATGGCACCGAAGAGGAGAGTTCCGTTGGCTCGTGGTTCGAGGGCAGATGATAGTGGTTCGAGGGCAGAAGGTCATAATGTGGATCGATTCATGGAAGCTATGATTGGGGCTATGTCTAGATATCAGCAGGGAGATGGAAGCGAGGGGTCCAATTCCCGAGGTGGCCAATCCATGGTGATGGAGCGGTTCTTGAAGCTGAAGCCCCCTTCTTTCACGGGTCAACCTGTTCCAGATGCGGCAGCTCATTGGATTAAGGAAGTGGAGAAGGCGTTTGATGTTCTAGAATGTGCTGAGAGTGACAAGACCTTGTTGGCAACCTACTTGCTGAAGGACGATGCTTATGATTGGTCGGTTACCATCAAGGGGTTGATGTTTCCAGATAGGTCCTTGAGAGAGATTCCTTGGGAAGGCTTTGTAAGAGAGTTTGGCGGGCAATACTTTCTGAGGCACGTTCGTAGGGCCAAGGAAAGGGAGTTTATGGAATTGGTGCAGGATGGTATGTCAGTTCTAGAATATCAGATGAAATTTGTAGCTCTGGGAAGATTTGCTCCACACATATCTGAGCGTGAGGATCTTAGGACGGAGAAATTTGTGGATGGACTTCGGCATGATCTGAGAGAGTTTGTGGCAGCTCATTGTTTTAAGGACCTGGCGTCAGCAGTTCGGTGCGCGGCAGCGGTGGAGATGCAGTTCCAACACACGGCGAAGGAGTCGGAGCAATCGGCACAAGGGAAGCAGCAAGGCAGGGACAGATCAGCGGTCTTTTCGTCGGGCGGTTCGAGTTCCTTTGAGTTCGAGTTCCAAGAGGTACCTTGTGACGAGGATGAAGACGGTTCGGTTCAGCAGATGCAGACGGAGGTCAGCTGGCAACAGGAAGCGAGGCGGGACGCTGCGGATCGTTGTCCCCGTTGTGGCAGGTTTCATGGTAATTGGATATGTCCATTAATCACTGGTAGCTGTTTTGGCTGTGGCAGGAAGGGACATCTCGCGAGGAACTGTCCCCAGAAGAATAAGACAGGTGAGGAGCCGAGTGGTCAGTAGGAGTCCGAGTGGTTGAGTGGTGTTGCGTCTCTTTGTGGAGGTCCGAGAGGCTGTGCTAGATGAACACTTTTATCTTGTCTTATTCAGAGGTGGTTGTGAACTCTTGTGGCACTTTTATGTATTTGGGTTTGGTGGAGAATCAGTTTTGTAAGATGTGCCATGCTAGTGTGTGGTTATTTTGATCTTTCAACTTTTTGTCAGAATCAAGAATCTTGGTTAGCCTGGTATGAATTTGATTGGCTAATTATGTGGAACCCTGTATGTGTGATTGGTGAGAATGATTGTTGTGATCGGTGTGCCGGCATGTGATGGTTAGCCGAGTTTTGCGTTGAGCGGTTGCAAATTTCGAGGATGAAATTCTTTTAAGGGGGGGAGAATATAAGGACTGAGGTTTCGGGTTCAGTATTCGGGTTGGGTTCGGGCCGGATCCCCTGATTTGGACCCTGAGGGGTCTTGAGATTTCTGACTGAATGACGTCAGCACTGCTCGACGCCTTTCAAAAGGCGTCAAGTTGTGTGGACGCCATTTAGGTATGCTTGTTGTTGTGCCACGTATGCGCCATGTGGGCGGGTTTCGGGCCGCGAGAGTACGGCCCCTGTCTCGTCGTCTGAACGGCGTCCATGTTGGTCGACGCGATTCAGACTGCGACCCCTGCGATGTCAGTGTACGGCGCCAGAGCGTTGTCAGTACGGCCGTCCTGTCAGACTGATTGGCGTCTGCCTCGATCGACGCATTTTAGCTAGATTCAGATTGACCCCGCTAGCCTCCCCTTCTTTCCCTCATGTTCGCCTCCACCCTCTCTCTCTTCGCTCTCTCCGCACTCTCTGACCCTCTTTTCCCCTTCCCTTCCTCTTCTTCCTCTTCCACCACTCCAACACCTCCCTACCTCTCACCTCTACCACCACCACTTCCTTCGCGGCGTTCCATTCTCCGGACGGCGACCGACGTCCCGACGGAGTGGCGGCGTCCTCGAGGGTACCGACGGCGGTCTGCGGTGCGGCGGGTCGGCGGCATGGAGCTTGGAGGAGTTCAAGAACCGGTAGGGGGACGAACCTTGCATGGATTGTGAATGTGTTGCTCGTGATTTCCTTGGCGTGGCATGTTATGTTTTGGGTTAGAATGAGCATGTTTAGGGGGTTTTCTTGTGGGAATGGCCGCACTCGTGAATGTGGATTTGTAGCATGCTAGGAGTAGTTGATTTCCCCTATCTTCCCCCTTCTGTTTTGGGGCATTTTCGGGGTGTTTGGGGTTAAAGGAGAAACCCTCGGGTTGAACCAGGGAACCAGGTTTCTGGCGCTAAACGGCGTCGTGCCTGGTCGACGCCTTTTAGAAGGACGTCAGGGCAGTACGACGCCTTTTAGGGCAGAAACCTCCCTGTTCGAGGTTTCACGAGTTAAGGGTTCTGGCGCTAAATGACGTCATGGATGGACGACGCCTTTTAGAAGGACGTCGGGCCATCATGACGCCATTTAGGCAGGAAATCACCCCGAGTGAGGGTCTGCAAATCTGGAATTTAGGTGTAAATGGCGTCTGAGAGCTTTGACGCGTTTCAAAGGGCGGGTTCCCAGGTGGACGCGTTTTAAGGAATAATCTGGCTTTAAATGAACCTGTTTGAGGAGCTTGAATGGCGTCGACCTCGGTCGACGTGATTCAAGACAGAACTACATGAACCCTAATTTTTAACATATGTTTCACTGTTGGATGGTTCACATGCATGCTTTAAGCTGTACGCTGAGACGGAGGTTTACTGTGCAAATGGGATCATGTTATATATGTGTGTATGTGCTTATGCGAATATGGAATCGGAATAACTGTGGTTTACGTTTGTCACCATGGACCGATGGGGACAGGGTCATGGTGTCTGTGAGGCATTGTGCCGTACCGGTGGGAGGAGTGGTACATGTTGTGTTGTACCTTTGGCTGAGGGAAGCAGAACCACCTTGAGCCCGTCGGGCCGGAGTAGCCGGTGCACTATCCGAGGGGTTGCTGTTTGGTCTCAGCGGGTCAGGGTTTCCCTGTTTGTCGTGGCAGCTTCCGGCGCGTTTCTTGCTGTGGAGCTGGTTGTGGTACTGTTGGAGTTGTTTTACCCCTGTAGCCACTGGGCCTGATGTGACCTTTGATCAAGGTTACGAGTGGTACCCTTAGCCCTTTGGCCTGACACAGCCCGGGAGGTTAGGGTTGTGGGTAGTTCCTGTAGCTTCGGCTTGACGGGGGTTCGCCGGTCCCCAGGGCCCTCCTGAAGCGCTGAGGCCTAGCGTGGAGGCAATCCGGTCGGTAGGACAGTAGTCTAGACTGCTTGTGTGCACACGTAGCTGGGCAGTGGTGGTACACTGGTCCCAGTTAGTCCTAGTGTGACTCACTGCCTCACCCTACAGTGCCCCGGAACACTGTAGGGGCGGACAGGCGTGAGTAGTGGTGGTAGTGTTGTGAGGCGACGTTTGACTTCGGTCGACAGTGTGGTTCAGTCGCTTTGTGGACTTGGGCTGTGAGACGTGACTCTGTGTTGGGTTCTTCGGGTTGCTTAGAACTGTTCCTGCTACACTGCCTGTCGTACGTTTCATATCAGGTTGAGTGCTATGTTTATTGCTTTGTTTAATTGTCATATATCTGTGTTGTTGCATTTGTGGGTGTGTGAGTGGGAGGCAGGGGATCGGATGATCCCTACTGAGCCCAATTCTGGTGTGGCTCACTCCCTACGGTTTCAGGTGTGGACCTCATGGCGTTTGGCGGCGGGTGGTGTCTTCTTGGTGTGCGGACCAACAGCTGTCTCAGTTCCGGGGTATGCCCCGATGTTGTTGTACTTTACTTTTGCCTGTACTTATTTAATTTGTTGGACCATGTAATTTATTGTTGGATTGTATACGGACATTGTTATCTTCCTTCCTGCTCACTTGTTACATCTTTGTAGTCCGTGTGATTGTTATATTTAGTCTTGTTTAGCGCTTACTCCTCCAGATGTGTTATGTGAGATCCGGGTGTGAACCTGCAGTTAATGGGCCGACATCCATTTAGTGATCGGGTCTCCGGTCATAGGATGGCGGGTCGTTACAAATCATCAGTAGTACTTTGCTGTCCCTCTGTTAAATAGTTATGGTAGGCTTGCCCCAAAGAGGACTTCCTATCCCCCACTTCTAGAATCTTTGGATGATATTTTGCTCTATGGCTTTGCAAGCCATTCAACTTCCACCTCAGAGGGTGGGGATTTCTCCCAATGTTGATACTTCCAAATACTGTCCTTATCATAGAGCTCCTGGACATGTCATTTACAATTGTTTTGCATTTAGAGATTGGGTTTATGACATGAACGATAAGGGACGTATCAATTGGGAAGATGTTAGAATTGCTATCTCCAACTTCAAGGGAAGGAACCGGGACTTGGGCATAGTTCAAAACCCTCTCCCAGATCATCATAATGTCTCGAACCCGTCCACATCAAGATAGGAACAAGAAGAGAAAGTCAACACTTTTACAGTTGGACGAGAACCCCGAGTAATCCGAAGGGAACAATTTTGGGGATATGATGGAGAACCACTTGTCCGAGAATATAGAGAAGATGAAGAAGGTTATTATGAAAAGATAGAAATGAGTGTATGAGTTATCCAGGAAGTAGGAAGGCCTTTAGTGCTCCTTTGGCCCAAAAAGGAACACGTTCCAACCACACCCTCAGGTTATGATCGTTCACTTAACTTCCTGACTCAAAACACATCCTCACTCATGGCTCCTAATCACTCTCGTCCACTTCAATTGATTACACGAAGTCCTAAAGAAGTCAATGCTCCTGTTGAAACCACCATGAACCTTTCACTCAGGAATAGGATAGTCCCACGAGCTTCCAAAATGCCTGAGACTCGAGGGGATCCTAACACTCAATCAAGTTCCAAGTTCATAGAATATGATATCCTCAAACATCTTGAGAAGACCCCATCAAGGATCTACATTTTGGAATTAATCAAAAAGTCTCCCTCACACCAAGAAACACTTCTCAAGTTCCTCCAAAAGGTCATGGTGAGTGAGGATCTTCCAGCCAATGATGTCTTCCACGTTATTCTTTTTGTCACCCAGGGGCAACCAATGATTACTCTCTCTAATGAGATTTGGTTGCTCCCGAACACCGTTCTTTATCCTTACTACTTACCATCACATTAAATGGAGTAAAGGTTGACTCCACTTTGATTGACACTGGGGCATCCATCAATGTTTGCCCAATGAAGACATTGACACAAATTGGAGTGAAGGAAGAAGAGTTGGTAAAGGTTTCAACTACCACTTCAGCCTATGACAATTCCAAAAGGACCTCTCTTGGAAAAATCATTCTGCAAGTCAGAGTTGGGCCAATAATCATGCCTTCAGAGTTGTTCATTTTAGATGTTGAGCCAACCTACAAGTTGATTCTGGGAAGACCTTGGATAGAGCAAACCATGGGAATCCCATCTACAACACACCAATGTTACAAATTTCTGTTTAAGGAAAAAATAGTTAAGATCAAAAGCACCCCCATAGTGGAAATGTTGGAGACCATAACTACAGAACAACTTCTCCCTATGACCATCATTGAAAGGAAAAATGAAGAGACATTGTCTAAAGTCAATTTGGCCTAGTTGGGAAAGGAAGTTAGGATAGCTATTGCTTCATTACCACTCAGGAAGGAGACTAAAGTTGATAGCGGGAAGAAAGGGTTGGCAAATGATGATGGCGATGGGGTATTATCTAGGGAAAGGACTAGGAAAGGAAGAGCAAAGAATGATGCAGCCCATCAAGGATGAAGAGAATTTCAATGGAGTAGGATTAGAATTCCTATACAAAGATGAATATTGGCAACCCTTGGATTGGATGCTCTGAGAACACTTTTCTTCAGGGGATATTGGATTTCAAGAAGAAGAAAAGATAGTAGATTAGATGAGGGACAATCCATCTAATGAGAGTGACAAAGAAGAGGTGGAAGAAGTGCTGGAACTCCAAACACTGTTTTGCTTGCAGACTTTAGTTGAAGGATCTTCCTTACATCTAGAAGTAGGTGTCTTCCTTGCCCATTAGTATCCTAGCCCCCTCACTATCATTCCATTCTTATTTCAGCCTTTAGTCCCTTCACTCCTTATTCTTCCAATACCAAAATCTCCCCACCATTGTTTTTCATTCATTACCTTTGATCACGAAAAAAAAACACCTATTTCATAAAGAGAGAATGCCGAATCACTCTTGAGGAACCTTCATACTGGGAGAACGAGTCTGTAGAGAGCTTCCTTGTTCAAGGGACCTCTCTTTCTTATCAACTGAATTCATCGATCATCCACCCGCCTATACATAGTAATTTAGGAATAGGAATAGGGATAGGTTTAAAAGGATATCCTTAGTTCTTCTTAAGTACTTAAGGATATATTTCATTGTCTTCCAGTGCTCTTCGTCTGAATCAACCTGAAATCTGCTTATAACACTTAGAGCTTATGCCACATCAGGCCTTGTACATAGCATGGTATACATGATAAATCCTATGGCAGAGGCATAGGATAATCTCTCCATGAATGCCCTCTCATTAGGAGTCTTAGGAGACTGCTCCTTTGAGAGATAAATTCCATGTCCTATCGGTATGAGACTTCTCTTGGAATTTTCCATGCCAAACCTTTTGACAATGATATCTATGTACATGGATTGGGTCATTCCGAGCATCCTCTTTGATCTATCTCTATAGATCCGTATTCCCAATAAGTAAGATGCTTCATCCAAATCCTTCATGAAAAAGTTTTTCGACAACCAAACCTTTAACAATGACATCATAGCTACAATATTCCCAATGTCATCTACGTAAAAGACTAAGAAGGTGACTGCACTCCTACTGATCTTCTTGTACACACAAGGCTTATCTTCATTCTTAATGAAGTCATAAGACTTGATTGCTTTGTCAAATCTTATGTTCTAGCTCCGAGAAACCTACTTCAGTCTATAAATGGACCTTTGAAGCTTGCACACTCTATCTGGAAACACTTTGGATGTGAAACCTTCTAGTTGTATCATATACACCTCTTCCTCAAGGTTACCGTTGAGGAAGGCAGTTTTCACATTCATTTGCCAGATTTCGTAATCGAAGTGTGCAGGTATGGCAAGTAGAACTCCGATCGACTTTATCATGACAACTGGTAAGAAAGTCTCTTCATAGTCAATTCCTTATACACCTTCATTGATATGTCCCACATATCGTTCAGGTGGTCTAGATACTCTACCAAATCTACAAAGCTCATCTGTGTATACCTGAACATATTCAGGAATTGATATCTCATCTGATGATATTGTCGTTGTTTAGGGATCTGGAACCTCTTCCTGTTCTATTTTACTCCTATCTCTTGGAGAAGGTATTCCTCTTCTAAAAAGATATCTTTCCTAGTGACAAACACCTTTTATTCACGAGGATGGTAAAAATAGTATCCGAAGGTCTCCTTTGGATATCCATAAACCTACATTGTTATACCCCGTACTTTTACAACTACTAATAAATTTAATTAATTTAAATTAAACCAATTAACTAATTATAAGAGTTTATGACTGAACTTAAGTAACTTAATTTATTCCAATTAACTCAATTATGAAAGCCCAATAGCCTAAATTATACTACTAAGAATAACCCACTAATTTAGTTCAAATTCTATGTTGATGTATTAGACAGCAACATAGTAAAATAACTATAACTTTCTATAGAAAATTCGGATTAAGGCATATATGATATCAGTGGAAAGATAATAAAAATATAAATAAATTTTTAGAAGATCATTGTTAATAATTCATATGTTTTAGAGGTCAAACATAGCAAAGAGAATTTTTAGAAAGGGCTATCCACAAAGAACAAGTCCTAATCGGATTAGGATTTGAATTAGGAAACAAAAGATGGTACAATTAATGTTAACTATGACCTAAAAAGTTATGTATAACATATTTGACTTAGATTAGAAGCAAAACATAATAAATTTGAAAATAATTAAGATTTTAATTAATGGGTAGAAAGTCATAATAGGAATCCCACTTGGACTAGAATTCTATACACAGATTTACTTGACATAACTCTAGTATTTTAAGTATAACTCCGTATATAAAATTCATAATTAAATAAGACAACTCCTATTAGAACTATGACTCAAATATATAGAAGTTTTATGCATGACACATGTTTAAAATAAGTCGTTTCTTAATCGGAATCAGGACATCTTTAGACATGAAGTTAATCTGCCAGATTTCTGAGTTCGGAATACTTAGAACAACAGGTCACTAAAATAAGTATATCTTCTTGTATAAAAGTCAAAAAATAGTGAAATTTGTTGTAGTGGAAAGGTAATAAAATGTTTTAAAACTTTGTAGAATAAAAGTTTTCTTAATTCGGATGTTTAAGGGGATGAATTTAAACGTCTTCAAAAAGGAAACCTGCAGATAGCGTGAGCAGAGTCCGATTTAGACTAAGAAGTGACTTTTACTTGGAGATTAAGTTATGGGGAGTAGGAGTTAGACTCCAGCAAAGAAAGGGAGTGTTGGTGGTTATATTATAAGAGTAAATAATCATAAATAGAGCCTTGGGTCGTGCTCAACCTCTATAGCATGCAGCTCTCTTCTAAAGGATAAGTTCATGTGATGTTCTTGAGAGAATAGAGTTGTTCATGATTATTTCTTTTGGAGGTTTGATTCTAATCAATGTTTTGTATTATTAGAGGCTTAGAGAACGTATGAAAGAGATTAGATAATGTGGAAAAGAGTTTAGATGAAGAAGAAATCATGAATAGATAGTAAGGAAACCATAGGAGAATCAAGGCCGGTCTTTCTTCAAGAGGTAAGTGGATAACTGTATACATGATCTATTTTGTATTACAAAACTATGTTATTTTAGAAATATTTCAAAATTATTATATTATCTATATGTCTACTTCATGATATTCATGTTTCAGATTTTTGTGATCTTATTTTCTATTTATTTCATGATTATTATCTCAGCCAATGTAATCTGTCCGTTTAATCTGTTCTGTTTCTAATTATGATCATACGAATTACAGATAGTTGTTCTCCTTGGTATGATGCTCAATTGAGCTTAACTTTTTAAAAAAGTTTATTTTTAATATTATATTAATGCCTAATAAATTTCATAATTTTCTAAGTTTGTTTGATATTTATTTCATAATACTATTTTCAAACTATACAATCTGCTCAGACAGTTTTGAAATCCCAACTTGTGAATCCTATATCTCATTTGATTCAAATCCAAATCATACCAAATTTTGTAGAGACCTTTGTTATATTATCGTTGACTTCTCTGTAAAGTTTTATCATTTTATGACTTCGTTTGGTATTCAGTTTACCCTCTGTTTTGATTTGCTGGAATTCTATTTAAGTTGGATTCTCCGAATCAAAGTGAGAATCCAAAATCATAGAAAAACAATCCAGAAATTGATGAAACTTTGTCCACAATTTAAATATGACCTTTTGGACATGTTCTTAAAGTTTGATAACTTTATGAATCTGTTTGATATTATTCGACTTATTTGTTGATTTGTTAGCTCTGAAAATCAGTTTTGATGGCCGAAAAATATGTTTGTTATTCCAAAAATTCTAAGAAAATTCGTTTGACTATCTTTTCTATCCAGCAACCTAGTTTGATCAGCTTACTCTGATTTTTCATATATATGACTATGATGACTCTCTAAGTGGCTATTTTGCATATAAAAGTATGTATTTTAACTCTTATATGTACTTATCAATTTGATAATTCAATTTTTAGGTCTATGTCCATCTTTTGTCATCATTTGATCTCTGTTAATCTGATTGTGCCATAATTATTTGACTTTGCTTGGACATTGCCATCTTAAAGAGATATTTGGCCCGATTCCATTATAAGCATCCATATTGGATAAGGTATTTTGTTTGGAACTCGAGGGCAAACGGGTGGAATCCTGATTTCCGGCCGACTAAAAACCAGGGGACGGTGATACGTAATGCCCTGGCGGTTTGGAGTTGGGTGGGACTTAGACTTCCCGGTTCTGCGCAGTAACTAAGACCTTTGCATCATTTGCCTTGATGCTTTGGTATTTGTTTTGTTTGGCTCCTTATGTTGTGGTTTGGGTGCATGTCCGTTATGATATGATTTGAGTTGTTTGATTGGCACATAAATCTGAAATCCTTACTCCATATGTTCATTTGAATTCAGCTTAGTCATTTGAATCTTTTGATCATCCTGTTTAGCTATCCATTTGCAATCATATGAATCTGTCTTAACTATGTGATCCATGATATGAATCAGATTTGATAAGTTACTACGCCATGATATTTGCTAATTGATATGACATGTGCTCAGGGGACGGCGATACGTAACGCCCTGATAATTTGATATGTTATGTGATACGTTCTGATCATGGCTAGTAGAATTTGATATGTCTGATATGAGTTCGATCATGTCATATATGCTATATGTTAATTAATCTATTCATGCTATTAGAAAACACATTTGATTTGATAAGTTTATATCTGACCATGATTTGTATCATGTTCTTATTTGAGCTATATGTAGAACTGTGTAAGATCATGTTTAGTATAATTGTATAATGTGATTCATAAAGTTTACTATATGTAAGTCATGTGGATTGTTTGAAGCCTACTGAGTGGTTGTACTCATAAATCATATTAACATTTTCAGAGTCAGAGAAAGAGAATCTAGAATCTGAGGAGACTTCTGATCGAGGCATTTGACATCTTTAGGAGGTTATTAGATTGAAGTTTACAGCTTTCTTAGACTTGATGTAATAGGAATAATGAGAGATGGATGTATTTTTATTTATTTGGTGAGATTGAGAATTTATACACAATTGATAGAAATTGTAATTTGTGAAATTTGGTGTTGGCTATATTTGGATATTTTGGGTTACTTGATGGTTATGACATTTATTTAAAATCGCCTTGTGGTTGTTTAGCTCTCATATATGTTCGTTATGGTGGAATTTGTTCTGAGATTACGTGGTCGGATTTCGAGAAAAAAAAATAAAAAAAAATGAACCGGATCCGGGGCGTAACATACATTTATCAGTTCTTGATTCTAACTTGTCTGGATCATGCCTCTTTACATGAGCGGGACAACTCCAATCTTTAACATGTTTAAATTCTGATTTTCTGCCTTTCCATATCTCATATGGAGTAGAAGTCTCAGACTTGCTAGGTACTCTATTCAGTAGGTATGCTACTGACTCTAGAGCATACCCCTAGTGGGAGACTGCTAAACCCGAAAAGCTCATAATAGATCACACTATGTCCAACAAGGTGCCATTCCTCCTTTCTTTCTGATACACCATTCATCTACGGTGTATATAGAGGGGTCAGCTGAAAAAGGATACCATTATCCTTTAAGAATTGTATGAAAATAGTACTTAAGTATTCTTCTCCCCGATATGATCGAAGAGTTTCAATACTCTTTCATGTCTGCTTCTCTACTTCATTCTTGATTTCCTTGAACTTCTCAAATGCTTCTAACTTGTACTTCATTAAATATACATAGCGGAATCTCGAGAAGTCATTGGTGAACGTAATGAAGTACGAGAAGCCACTTTTGACTTAGGTGGACATGGGACCACATATATCGAAATGGATTAGTTCCAAAATGTCCTTGACGCATTCTCCATGTCTAGTAAATGGAGACTGTGTCATTTTTCCCAGAAGACAAGACTCACATGTCACAAACGATTCATAATCGAATGTAGTTAAATAACCATGTTTATGCAACTTTTGTAGCCTACTTTCACCAATGTGTCCAAGTCTATAATGCCACATGTAACTTGGTTCACACAATTTTTGCTTTTCTTTAGAGCATTATCAATGTGAAGATTGTAATAAGAAACATCTAAAAGATATAGACTATTGACTAAAGGTGTTGAAGCTATTGATTTATTACCATAATAAATCGAATAACTTTTGTTCTCAATAGTCAACCTATATCCTATATTGTCCAAACAAGATACTGATATGATGTTCTTTATTATGTCAAGAACATAATAACAATCTTCCAATGATAAGACATCTCCTGATGGAAGTTAGAGGTTTGTTGTCCCCACAGCAACTGCCACAATTTTTGCGTCGTTTCATAGCCTCAGTTCCACCTTGTACTTACTTGTCAGCATCTGCATATCATGGTGGATATGAGAAGCTCATCCAGTATCTAATACCCAAGGTGTGGAATCTCTAACTGACAAGTTGATATCTATCATATAGATATATGAAGCTTCTAATAGCTTCATCTTTCCATAAGCTTTATCGTTGAAGAACTCATTGCAGCTCCTCTTCTAGTGACCATTCTGCTTACAGTAGAAGCAATAACCCTTTAATATACCAATGCCTTTGTCCTTCTCAAACACAGACTTTGGCTTATTCAGCTTCTTACTTTTACCTTTCTCAAAGGCAACTGTAGCTTTCCTCCTTTTATTGGTCTTACCAATTAAGAGGATATTCAGCTTCTCCTTCACAAGGTTTCCCTTTGCAGTTATTAGCATATCCAAAAGTTCAACCATGGAATGCTGTATCTTCTTCATGTTTATGAACGGTGTATATGATGCAGGGAGTGAGGCAAGTGCGAGGTTAGTATGCATCTCATTGAGCAAATGAATCTCAATAGCTTCTAACCTCTTCCTCTTCCATTTATCATATGCGATCATCTCTGCCTCAGCGGCATCTAATGCCAGTTCAACAGGAAGATCATCTCCAAGGACGTAGGTAATGAGTTCAGATCTGAAGACATTCTTCAGATTTCTGAGCCAATCCGAGTAGTTCGGGCCTGTAAAAAGATTGCCATCAAGTATGTCACGGAGCGGATTATTCGTCGACATATTTCTCTATAGGAGATAAATAAAATCTATTTTAGTAGATGTTCAGTTATTAAATTTAAAACAAGATATAGACTTTTAATCAAGTTTTAACTCCCACTAATTTTTGACAGACTCTATAACCCTTAAATATACAGAACGGGAGATGCTGATAGTCTCCTAATGGGGATCAGAATCTCAATGATTTGCAGTACAACCTTGTAGATAGAACAACAAGTTGTAATACAATCAAAGAGCACCAATCTCATGGGATTTGCAACTCCTTGCAATATCCGATCATATCTTCGGTCTCTAGATATTTAATGGCCTTGTAGATAGCACAACAAACTATTCATTTTGGTCTAAGCATTACGATCATTACGAGACAAGCATAGATTTACATGCAGCCCTTGTGGATAGCATAACAAGATTACATGGTTCCTCTAACCCGATCAATAGGCATCTTATGCCATAGCCATAGTCTCTCTTCACAATTAGACAAGCCTTATGGATAGCACAATAAACCTGCCTAAAGTAATTTGAATCTTATGACTATAACGATGGAGGATCACGCGGTAAGACTACTCATGTTACGGCTTAGAATTTAGTGAGGGTTTTTAGATAACTTTTATCTTGGTCTCACCTAGGTAATAGTATATAAATATATCATATATATTTACTACATACTATACCTGCTTTGATTCATAATAAAAAAATAAAAACATTGTATCACATACATGTCAAGTGCAGTCATGGATAGTACAGTGGGTTTGATTGGAGCAAAACAGTCAAACGCACACAAAATCTAATATAACATTTACATTAAATAACCTGCAAACACATAGGCAAGAGATCTTCATCATATCGCCTTCCTGATTGCAGTTGTGGATCATCCTTACTCCTTCCTCAGTTGCCTCGATCAGATAACAATTAAATTCTAAATTTACATGTAAATTGAAGAAGGTCTTATAGCAAGTACAAAAGAGAGGGAGGTAGAATTACATCTGAGTATAAGAGAGTGAGAGGTATGCAGACCTCTATTTATTAACAATTAGTATCTATTCACACATCCACGATCCACCTACATCATCACATGAAGTATTAAATAAGTGCATATCCATGACTACGGTGTGTTTTAACCATTCTACATATGATAAGCGCATCACATGGCTAAAATAAAAGAGTTCCAAAATTAAATAATTTTGACTTTGAAAAAGCTTGGTTCCAATCAAAATTGATATTTGCATTTTGAAAACTCATTTTATTATTTTAACATGCAATTAAATCAAATTTAAAAGCATCAAAACACACATCACATGTGCACGCACTCTAAATTAATAATTTCCATAATATTCCATTCCATTAGAACATTTCTAATAATTTAAAATAATCTAACATTTTAATTAATTAATATTAATAACCAAACAATTAGACTATTAATAATTAATTACTAATATAACTCTTAAATTAGTCCATTAAAGTTAATTACTAATTTAACACTTACATATTAATCTACTCTAATTAATCATTAACTATTAATCTAACTCTTAGATTAGTTAATTAATGTTAATTACTAATTTAACACTTAAATTAATAATTAATACTAATTAATTAATAACTTCTAATCTAACTCTTAGATTAGTTAATTAAAATTAATTATTAATTTAACACTTAAATTAACAATTAACTCTAATTAACTAATAACTACTAATTTAAATTAAATTAGTAAATTAAAATTAATTATTAATTTAACACTTAAATTAGTAACTAACTCTAATTAGTTAACAGCAATTTGTTAATATTAATGATTCCAAAATCAGTAATTCCTAATTAAATGAAATTGAATAATAAATTTAAATTTCAAAATAATTTTGAATTTTAAATTAAAATCCAATTTAATTATTAAATGGGCTTGGGAATTTTGGGGTTAATTTTTGGGAAAGAGGGTTCAATTGGGAATGGGATGAATGGGCTCAGCCGCATGGCCGAGCCATGGCTCAGCCCTTGTTGAGCTAGGGCTCGGGCCAGGGTGAGCCCAGCCCAGGCGCCCCTGGGCCTAGCGGCTCGCCTAGTTTCCCTTCCACCCGAAACCCTAAATACCCGACAGCAGCAGGAAGCCCCCCATCGCGGCCGACAGTTATAGGCGCCCCGACGGCGGTGCCCCTATCGGTGGCCAGTCGTCCGGCGCCGTCCGGTCCCGCCGAAAGTCCCTAGAAACCTTGCTAGCGGAGCCCCCTTTTGTTCCCCTTTCTCTAGTTTCTTCAAACCAAGGGAAGAAGAAGAGAGGTTCCCCTCCAATTTGGCCACCGGTGCCGTTGATGACCAGTGGGATCCTTAGTCATACCAGGATCTCCGGCCACCACCCCATTGTATGGGGACGCCCGATTGAAGCTACCACGAACCCTAGTTCTTCGTCCAACAAAGAACAAAAATAAACCCCAGAAAAATCCGAAAATTGCAGAATTAAAATAATATAATTATTTTGTGTTCATCATATGAACACAGATCCAGCAAATAATCGAACTCGCGGATGGAATAAATTATGAACAAATTAATTTCGGAACCCGAAACGGACGAGAAATAGTGGAACCTGCCTCTGATACCATTGTTAGGTTCTCTCATTTCTCGGGATCGCAAACGCAGTGAAAATAAATAAATTAAAATTCTACGATCCCCGTCCGTTTTGAATAAAAAAAAAAATGATTATCGGATAATTGGATATTACCTCGTGCGGATTCGAATCCACGTCCGAACGGTTCTGTCGGTGTGACACCGCCAGCCGTGCAGATGCCTGGCCTTTAGGGAAGTCCACGCGATCCTCCTCGCGGTGGATTTCCTTACGATCCTCGTTCCTCGCAGCCCACGAGCGATTCGCCGTTCGCCGCAACGACTGCCACAATGCACGATCGATTTCCCGTCGAACGGGAGTCGAAGAAGACAACAGAACTGTCTCTAGAGTTGGAAGAGAGCAGGGGCGCCAAAGAGAGAGAGGGAGAGAGGAGGGGGTGGCTAGGGCTGAGCAGTAGCTTGGCCTGCTTAGCCCGTTCGTTATATTTTATATTTACCGCATAATTTTTCATAAAAACCCCCGGTACAATATAAAACCCACTTAATCCATCGCCCTGGGCATCTTTTGCGTGTGACCCTTTAGGCCCAATGGCCAGTCAGGTTAATGGTCCAATAAGCCCACTGACTCAATTAATTAATTAATAATTCATATTAATTTATTAATCAACCTTTTCTCGAATTAATGTCATACATTAAATTCGGTCGGGCCTCCGATCATGTTGGGTGCCAAGCAACACTGCGTGAACCCAGAAGGTATTAGGATTAAGCAACCCACTCTTGGAACCTTCCAGTCGACAGTTACCGCGTGGATATAATCCTTCATTTGTACAATGCTCTCGAGTCAACTCTGGGTATGGTGTACTGTCAAACCCTAACCGGTTGACTCACTTGGATCGGATGCTACCTCATAGTATCGAAAAAACTCCTTTCCCGATATTATCGTCCGCCCTGGCCAGGAACTCCGGCACATCCTTCTTAGAACATTCTCTTTCTAACTACCAAGAGTGAATAATTCCTTATTGACACTCAATTCCCTTCGACGGTATTCCGCTATACCCGATCCTTGACTGTTTCGAATCCCATGAATAGAGATCCATAAACCAAGGTCAAAGTACAGAAGTCCACCGACAAGGTGTCTTTGGTGTCTCAGGTCCGAGGACCATCCACACAACTGTGACATTAGAATCAAGCTAGTTGACAGTTAGGTACAATACCATCCAACGATTTAGTCGGATCAGTTCAGTGAACTCATTCTCTAATAAGCACTTAGAGATTCGCCTTAGTGTCTCTACACAATGAGATCAATCACCCTCATCATATGAGTAGGAGTAATTTGTACTAGTCTAACTGGATATCCAATGCCCTTCTCGAATATCTTCCGACTAGGAACTATTAAGAATATGTATGTTTAAGTGATCAGTCTCATTAGTATGATCTCATCATAATCTGATCACTATCGCACATATTCACAGACTTCATTATGAGACGATAAAAGAATGAATTACACATAATGAAATAATGCCATATTATTAATAAATGAATGAGATTTACAAAGTCAGATTGGCTTGTAGGTCACATAAGACTAACACTTATCCACATGTTATTACAGATATGTTTCTAAATGTGTGGTTCCCAACTCCTCATGTTACCGGATGGTATCCAGGCCTTGATATTGGCCGTACCATCTGATTTGGTAGTCTACGTTTACTAGGGATGAGGACGATGTGTAGTTTTAAGTGTGCAGGTGTTGGCTCTTGATGACATGGCCTCTAGCCGGGACTACATATTGAGTGACACTTGTATGCCTAATTCGACTTCTGAGATCTATCAATCTACATTAATTTTAATATATTTACAATATTGTTATTCGTCTTGTGACTTGATAGTATAAATAAACACAATCTGGGTAAGAGCTGGATAAAAGTGACCTTTGACTCTTGGATCAAAATGAGTTAAGTTAAAGAAGTGGCAAGTTTTATCCAAGAATGACCTCAAATCAGGTTGTCACCAGCTAAGGATTGAGGTGTTATGCCTTATGGTTTAGAGCTATGTAATAGGTGCCAGCACTATAGTTGATTAGATGTGTTATACTTTGGCGTAGAGCTATGTAATCGATTTAGTTCAAAGATCTAATCAATATAGGCTAGTTGAGTGATCGATTAGATGAGCTGACTTGTTATGACCTTTGACTAAAGTTGTTTGTTGTAATCAATTAGAGGTTGGTCTATGTAATCCATTAAAGGATAAGTTGGCAATTGGATAGTTGGTTAATTAGTCAGTTAGTTAGTTATTAATTTGTTATTAATTAGATTAATTGGTTAATTAGTTAGTAATTAATTTGAGTGGTTTGTTATCCATTAAATATTTTGGTGCAGATAATAGATATTTTTGCTCAGGGGGTTAGTTTTGAGGTGAGCTGGCAGTCCACGTTTTTAGAGGCATCATGAAATCTAAAATTCTGTTCTAGAAGCGGTTGGAAGCTGTAGTGTTCTAACATAATTGGAATCAGGTTGGTGGGAGCAAAGTCGATAGGTCAGGCTTTTGGTAGGAAAACTGGACCTGTGAGCCTAAATAGACCCCATAAGCCTAATAGCCGTCCATTTTGCTAGGGATTTTCTTTGAGGTCTACAGCTAGAGAGTGAGAGGCCAAGCTTGGGGTTTTTGAAAGGAATGCCTCGGATGCGAGAGGTAGGTAGATCTGCCAAAGCAAGAAATATTTTGAATATAAAAACTATATTATTTTGAAAGCTTTAAAGATGTTCTTGAGATCTGCTTTTGATCTGGAATTCAAATGTGATATGTTTTGAATCTATAATCTGCACTTAGCTATTTTAAGTGTAAATACAACATTGATTTCAAATCCAAAATTTGAATATGAATGGTATGTTCTTTATTTGAATCTTTTATTTGTTTTTTATCTATTTTTAAACTCTAGAATTCAGTTTTAATCAACTCTATCATGTTCTATTATTTCCAATCTTGTTCAGATTTGATCCTCAATGATTTGTTGGCTTTGATCTATCAATTTATGCTCAGTTCTTTGATAATGTATGGATTCATAACATTTGAATTCTGAAATCTAGGCAATTTATGTGAAGAACCATGATTCAGACATTGCTATTGTATGTTTGGGACCTGCGGGCAACAAGTGAAAATCCCGAATCCAATGTCTATGTGAATGGAATGATAAGTAGGGCTAGAGATTCCCCATTTATGTGCATGAACTAACACCTCAGCACTATATTGCCTAGGTGCTTTAGTTTCAATAGTTAGTAGGATTTTGGAATGGTTAATGTATGTCTGATAGTTCTGATTTGATATGGGATATATGTTTGATAAACTCTACTTTGGCACATATATATGTCAGCTTGAATTTTGAATATTTGAAGATCCTTTGAGATCTTTTGAAATCTGTCAGTTTGTGAATCAGGATTGCTTTTGAATTAGTTCCAATTTGTAATCAGTATTGCACAATTTAGTTATGTGGATTCAATTAAACCTAATTTAGTTTGATTTAACTTGGTTCAGTTTGATTCAGTTCAATTTAGTTCAGATTCTGTTATTCTAAAATTCTGATTATTTGGGATCCTTGGAAATGATTCAAATATGTTGAAATCAATTATATTTGATTCAGATCTACTTAGACTTTAATACTTTTGAATTATAATCAAACATTGATTTATCGACTATGATTTATGCTCATATATTTAATCTATTTTTTGTCAATTTATGGGTTCAAACTTTAGAATAATTGATTGAAAATCTCAAAATTCATTATTTAAAGGCTTGGCAATGTTCAGGAGGTTACAAACCCCAATCGATTAACTAAAGAAAGATAGGTTAAGTGATTAGTTTAGAAAATCACCCTCTAATATCAATTATATTTAGTTCACATGTTCAAACTATCGATTATGTGTTTAGTTCAGCTATCGATTAAATGAGTAATCTATCGACTAAGTCGTTAGTTGAGTTATCAACTATATCCCTTGTTATCAATTATTTTTTATTCTTGTAATCGATTACTTTTAGTCTTATAATCGGTTACCTTCGGTCTGCTAGTCGATTATCCTTTCAGCCTTTTAAGTGATTAACCCTTCAATTACCTTTAATTTTGTAATTGATTACCTTTAGTGTGTTAATTGATTTGCTCTGTTCTTATAATCGATCATTTTCAGTCTAATAATTGATTGTCTCTTGTTTTGCTAATCGATTCTCGTCAGGCTGCTAATCGATTTTCCTTAGTCTGATAATCTATTATGTTCTGTTTTGCTAATCAATTACTTTCTATCTTGTAATTGATTATCTGTTGTTCTTCTAATCGATCATGCCTTTGTTCTATAATTAATTAGACTTTTGTTTATATCTTCAATTAGCTTCTATCTGCTAAACGATTACCCTTGTGCCTTGAAATTAATTAGGCCTTTGCTTTAGACTCTGATTATCTTTGTGTTTGATAATCAATTATATGTCTTTGATTCAATTATGCTATGATTTGACTTTGATTAAGCTTATTTTTTGAGATGGATTATCTAACCTTTGGTAAACGATACATTTTGATTATTTCTAATTTGTTGCTTGATTATTATTATTTTTTGGCTAAATTCAATTATTTGGCTTCTTTCTTTGAAATTCAATTTTCTGTCATAATCTTTAGAATTTGATTATTTTTTACCTGAGATTATTTATTTGAAATCTTGAAAATTTCTTTCATTATATGATCTATCAGTTTATTATTTTCTTGAAATGCCTCTGGTTATTCAATCATTATATGTTTCACTTGTTATCTTTTTGGAGTTTACTAAGTATTTGTACTCATTAAACCTATTAATATTTTTATATTCTAGCGTTAAGGAGGATTTCAGAGCTTACTGGCTATGAGCTTTTGCTAAGAATATCTTATTGTTGTTCTTAAGGTGTTTGTTCAGCTTCTAGACAATTCAGTTTCAACTACTATAGAATTTATAGTAGGACTTTGAGAGAATGATGTAATTTTTAGGTTAGTTGAGAGTTTGAGCTTTGTTAATTTCTAGACTTTTTGGCATATAATTGAAAGATATTGATACTAACAATGTGTCACGCTCCCAATCCGGTTCAATCATTCGAACACACTTTAGATTCAAGTTACATAACTATGGAATCAAATAATATACAAATTTGAAATGAAAGATGAGAGACAGATAACTAAATAGTAAATATGCCATTTACTATCAAATAAATTTAAATATTGTATTATATTTCTATAACCAGGATCCTCAAATTACATCAAATATGCAGTTGAATAAAATCTCTCAACTCAGTAAAGAAATATAAAAGTACATTTCCTCTCTTAAATTCTAACTATATAAAATCTAAGAAAAATAGTAAAACAAATCCTAGGTAACCTTCTAAAGATATCAAATGTCTCAAGTAAAAGCTTTCTCAAATCTCAAATTCTCTTTCTTCTCATACTCTAAAAATGTTAGTAGGGTTTATGAGTACAACTACTTACTAGGCAAATCAAACCCACCAAATACTAACAATATAATAATTGAAAAGTGATGTTATCAAATATATATATAAGTCATAGTTCTATGTATAGTTCAAATAAGATCATGATACAAAATATGGTCAAATATAAGTTTATCAAATCAAATGTGTTTTCTAATAATATGAACAAATCGACTAATATATAGTATATATGACATGATCATAATCATATCTAACTAAACAAATCTACTAAGCCATGATCTGAACAAATTACATATCAAACTGAACATATTGCATATTAAATTATCATCGCATAGTAGCTTATTATATCAAATCAAATCTTACTTATGAATAGATCAAATATCATAGGATTATGAACAATGTCATAATCATCAGATTATGAATTCAAATGATCCTAATAACAAATTATGTTTCATAATTATATGCCAAACAAATCACAAACTAACATATTAAATAGACATGCAATCAACCACCAGATAAAGAGTTGAATCCCCTGTCAATTCCCTGTGAAGTATTAGTTTGGTTGAGGGCTTCCAAACACATCGTAAGCTAAACCCGTACTGACGATTAACCAACCCACAATAAATAGGAAGGTATAGTAATTCTATGTATGACCCAATATCGAATACTGGTAATAATATTAGTAGAAGAACTTTCTCCCTTGCTTCCAGACATGCTGAACTCCACATATTCTTGTACAGTAAAAAAGGAGAATTGATTCTATAAAAGATGGGATCAGTAATAAAAGTACTGATATTTTATCTTTGTAAGATCACCAATATTGTATCATCAAATATTCAATATGATTTCGCAAGATCTATTTTCGTTCAAGTACTGGATTCTAGTCAATTGAAAGGATCTTCTAATCAATTCAGAGATTATTTTGATTCCATTAGAAATGAGAATTCAGAATATCACAAATTCATCGATCAAACAACTATGGCAGTCAAACCAACTCTCACACGAGCTCTCAATGGTTCATTCATCTGACCATAGACGAGAGCTACTTTTGATTCTGCAATATTTTGTTCATTAATTATTGTGGATTCTTTCATTTCCATGTAAAGGTCATTTCCTTCACGAGTACGTTCGCCTACTCCACCAAATATGGATACACCCTCATAAGACTTAGCACTGTTATTGATCAACTCCATAATGAGTATTGTTTTACCCACTCCATCTCCCCCAAATAGTCTAATTTTTCCTCCACGGCGATAAGGGGCTAAAAGATCCACTACTTTAATCCCTGTTTCAAAGATTGATAATTTCATATCTAATTATATAAAGGTCAGTGCAGATCAATGAATCGGAGATGTTGTGTGAGTATCTACAGGACCTAAATTATCAATATGCTCACCAAGAATGTTGAAAGTTCATCCAAGAGTTTCTCCACTGACTGGAACACTTAAAGGAGCTCCCGTGTCAATCAATTCCATTCCTCTTGTTAGACCATTTGTAGCACTTATAGCTACAACTCTAACTCAATTATTCCCTAATAATTGTTGTACCTCAAAAGTTACTTCAATTTGTTAACTGATGGTATCTCATCCCTTGACTACCAAAGCATTATTAGTATTTGGCATTTTGCCTTGGGGAAAAGCGACATCCAGTATTGGGCCAATAATTTGAGCAATATGCCCTAGGTTTTTTTCTTCAAGTGTGGAAACCGTAGGACTGAAAGTAGTATGATTGATTTTCATAATCATGATAAAATGAAATATGTCAAAATTTTGAGAAATATTTCCAAATAAAAAAATGTCTGATAGCAAGTTGATCGATTAATTCAATAATAAATGAAAGTTAGCACTTGATTTAGTTGGTACCATCCAACTGAATCTAATTTATTTTTGAATGAATTTTCAAGTTTAACCACACTTTTCAAAAAAAAAAAGAAAAAGCAGATGAAGATGAATAAGAAGCATGAAGAAGTGTGTTTCTATTATATAGATAATCCCATACATATCAGATTTTATGTGTGTTTCATTTTTTCGATCTCATTGTCCGTTGTTATTTATTTATTTTTTCATAGGATAAGGATTTTTGTCCGTTTGTGGTTTATACCTTTCTTTTTCATGCATATTTTCACATCTAGGATTTACGTACACAACATATATCACTATCAAGGGAGAATTTTTTTAGTATATTTATATTAAAAAAGAAGAGGATAAACTATAAACTTGCAAAACAACGTTGGGTTACACCATACATATCAAAGAGTGTATAATAATGATGTATTTGTGGAATAAAATACATGGGTATTATTAATTAATTGAGAATATTAATTGATAATTGAATTGAAAGTATTTGAAAGATTTTTTTTTTTCAAAGGTTTCATTCACACCCAATCTATGTCGAGTAGACCTTGTCATTGCGAGAATTCTAAATTCATCAGTTGTAGGGAGGGACTTACGTCACCACGAACAGAAACTAAAAACAAGTGCGAGATGACAAAAACTGTCAAACTTTATAAATTTTATTGTAAATATGAAATACTTATATAAATAAAAAAGTGGGAGAGATCAAGAAGATGTAGAATTATTTATCTGCTTGGCTAATCATGAGCTAGTTCATAGATCCTTGGGCTTCAATTACTAAGGAGTAGAGACTTTACAAATAAACCCAAAGATTGGGACTCCATTGTTGTCACTTCATATGTATATGGTTGGAATTACTTACGCTCTCAATGTGCCTATGATGTCACACTTGATGGATTTTTAGCTAGTGTTTATCATCTTATGAGAATACAGTAGGGTGTGGATCAACCAGAGGAAGTATGTATAAATGTATTTGTCCCAAGTGTGGGTGCTCAAATTAGGTGTGTGATATTTATGAATTTTATGTTGTTTATATGAATAGTAAAACTATTAAAAACTAAAGAAAACGTGATCGACAGAAACTGTAAAGTTTCAAAGAAAGATTGATCGCTTACCATTTCAAATTTGGGAGATGTTGAGTCATTGATTCCCTTCCTTTAGCCAGCCAAAGAAAGAGAGCCCTTTTATCAATGTGTTCTTGCTTTTGTTTTCTTGATGATCATTTTTTTGAATCTCTTTCTTTCTCCTTCTTTGTACCTTGTAAATTCAAATAAAGAAAGAATCTAATTAGAACTAGAGTAAGGTAGTATCTATTCTAATAAGAAATTTAAACATGCAACTAAAGTAATCTAGTCACTTGATGGTTGTTCTTTAAATCAATGTAAGCAAGTGGTTATGAAAATATGAGTGTGTGTGTGAACATGGAGTGATGATGATGAACTATATGAAATTAATAAAAAGTTAGAAAGAAGTTAGGGAAAAGAGGATGATTGGTTGGCTCCTCCATAGCCTTTGTCTTCAAGAGCTTCAAAGCATGAAGAGGATGAAGAAGAAGAAGCCTTGGATGAATCTCCTCTTGCTATCCACGTTTTTCTCCTCTAGAGCTTTCAAACACCTTGCTTCAAGCTTCAAATTCTCCAATGGCCAACCTTTTTTAAAGGTCCAAAGGGTGTTTTATTTATATGAATAGGTTTAGAGGTGTTTAGGGCTTCAAACAGACTCTCTCCCGCAGTCGGACTTACCTTGGATGAGCATGGAGGAGTTAGCTGTTGGGTTTTCTCGGGTTTCTCCGGATCGCTCACACAGCGGAAAATAAAATATTAAAACAGCGATCCATTCCCGTTTCGAATATCAAAAAAATCGATTATCGGATAATCGAAGTTCTCACCGTGTGCGCATTCGAATCCGCAACTGTTCGGTTCCGTCGGTGCGACACCGCAAGCCATGCAAGTGTCCGGCCTCTAGCGAAGTCCACGCGATCCTCCTCGCGACGGATATCCTCACATTCCTCGTTCTTCGCGGCCCGCGAAACCTCCGCCAGTCGCCGTAATGATCGCCGCAGCGCGCGGACGATTTCCCGTCAAATGGGATTCGGAGAAGCGGCGGAGCAGATCTAGATCTGTCTGGACACCAGAGAGAGAGAGAAACTGAGGAGGGGTGGCTAGGGTTAGCAGCAGCTTAGCCTGCTCAGCCCGTTCACTATGTTTTATACTAACCGCGCGGTTTTTCATAAAAACCCCCGGTTTCTATAAAACCCACTTATTTATCCATCGACTTGAGAATCATTTGCGTGTGACCCTCTAGGCCCAAATACCAGTCCAGTTAATGGCCCAACAAGCCCAGTGACTCCTCATTGGCTTTATTAATTAATTAATAACCCTTTATTAATTAATTAATCAATCGAATTGATGTCGCACATCGAATTCGACCGGGCCTCCGATCACGTTGGGTGCCAAGCAACACTGCGTGAACCCGAAAGGTATTGGGGTTAAGTAACCCACTCTTGGAACCTTTCCGCTGACAGTTACCGCGTGGATATAATCCTTCATTCGTACAATGCTCTCGAGTCAACTCAGGGTATGGCGAGCTGTCAAACCCTAACCGGTCGACTCACTTGGATTGGATGCCGCTGATGAATATCGGAAAACTCCTTTCCCGATATTATCGTCCGCTCTGGCCAGGCACTTCCGCGCATCCTTCCTAGAGCATTCTCTCTCTAAGTATCGAGAGCGAATGATTGCTTATTGACACACAATTCCCTTCGACGGTATTCCTCTGTATCCAATCCTTAGCGTATTAGAATCCTGTGGCTAGAGATTCGTAAACCAAGGTGAAAGCATAGAAGTCCACCGACAAGGTGTCCTTGGTGTCTCAACTCTGAGGACCATCCACGCAACTGCGACAATAGAATCAAGTTGGTTGATAGTGAGGTACAATACCATCCAGCGATTCAGTCGGATCAGTTCAGTGAACTCATTCTCCAATGAGCACCTACAGATTCGCCTTAGTATCTCCACACAAGTGACTTATGAGATCAGTCACCCTCATCATATGAGCAAGAGTAATCTATACTAGTCTAACTAGATATCCGATGTCCTTCTCGGATATCCTCCGACTAGGAACGATTAAGAATATGTATGTTTAAGTGATCAGTCTCATTAGTATGATCTCATCATAATCTGATCACTGTAGCACATATTCACGGACTTCATTATGAAACGATAATTAATGCGATTTACACATAATGAATATTATGCCATTATGTTAATAAATGAACCAGATTTACATAGTCAGATTGGCTTGTAGGCCACCTAAACTAGCAATCTCCCACTTGGACTAAAGCCAATCACCTTTATACAATAAGCCTATAGACTCTAGGTGACGCTCAAACACAATTTGAGCCAACGGCTTTGTCAGTGAATCTGCTACATTGTCGACGGATGGAACTCTTTCCACTGCTACATCTCCTCTAGATAAGATGAACACGCCTCAGAACATCTTTCGATTTCTGATGAGACCACGGCTCTTTCACTTGTGCAATAGTCCCATTGTTGTCGCACAACAGCGGAACATGATCAAGGATACAGGGAACTATATCATGGTCGTTGATGAACTTCTTCAACCACACTATTTCCTTGAAAGCTTCAGCTGCAGCGATGTGCTTAGCTTCAGTCGTCGAATCTGCAATGGTTACTTGCTTGGAACTCTTCCAGCACACTGCACCTCCCTTTAATGTAAACACTAATCCAGATGTAGACTTCCTATCATCTGGATCCGACTGGAAACTCGGGTCAGTAAAGCCTCGCAGTTTCAAGTCACCTCCTCCATAAACAAGAAACGTATCCTTAGTTCTTCTCAAGTACTTAAGGATACATTTCACTGCCTTCCAATGTTTTTCGCCTGGATCAGCCTGAAATATGCTCGTAACACTAAGAGCAAATACAACATCAGGCCGTGTACATAGCATGGCATACATGATAGATCCTATGGCAGAGGCATAGGGTGTTCTATACATAAATGCCCTCTCATCAGGAATCTTAGGAGACTACTCCTTTGAGAGATTAATTTCATGTCTCATCGGTATGAGACCTCTCTTGGAATATTCCATGCCAAACCTTTTGACTATGGTATCTATGTACAAGGATTAGGTCATTCCAAGCATCATCTTTGATCTATCTCTATAGATCCGTATTTCCAATACGTAGGATGCTTCTCCCAAATTCTTCATGGAGAAGTTTTTCGACAGCCAGATCTTTATTGATGACATCATAGCTACATCATTCCCAATGAGTAGTATGTCATCTACGTAAAGAACTTGAAAAGTGACTGCACTCCCACTGGTCTTCTTGTACACACAAGATCTTCATTCTTAATGAAGTCATAAGACTTGACAGCCTCGTCAAATCTTATGTTCCAGTTCTGGGAAGCCTGCTTCAGTCCATAAATGGACCTCTGAAGCTTGCACACTTTATCTGGAGATTCTTTGGATGTGAAACCTTCTGGTTGTATCATATACACCTCTTCCTCAAGGTTACCATTGAGGAAGGCAGTCTTCACATCCATCTACCAGATTTCATAATCAAAATGTGCAGCAATGGCGAGCAGAACTCTGATCGACTTTATCATAGCAACTGGTGAGAAAGTTTCGTCATAGTCAATTCCTTGCCTTTGACGATATCCCTTTGCCACCAACCTTGTCTTATAAATGTCGATCCGTCCATCAGCACCGATCTTCCTTTTAAAGATCCACTTGCAACCGATGGGTACAATACCCTCGGGCAAGTCTTCCAAGTTCCAAACTCGGTTAGTGTACATGGACTGGTTTTCTGAGTTCATGGCTTCTCGCCATTTTCCGGCTTCTGGGCCTTCTATGGCCTCCTGGTAGGTTTTAGAATCATCATCCTCATTATATTCTACCTTAGACTCACCTTCAGCGATATGTCCCTCATATCGTTCGGGTAGTCTAGGTAATCTACCAGATCTATGAGGCTCATGTGTGTGTACCTGAACAGATTTGGGAACTGATATCTCATCTGATGATAATGCAGCTGTTTGAGGATCTGGAACATCTTCCAGTACTATTTTACTCCCTTTATTCTCCTGGAGAAGGTATTCATCTTCCAAGAAGACAGCTTTCCTGGCGACAAACACCTTTTGTTTACTAGGATGGAAAAAATAGTTTCCAAAGGTTTCCTTTGGATATCCCACAAACCTACATTTATCAGTTCGTGATTCCAGCTTGTCTAAATCATGCCTCTTTACATGAGCAGGACAACCCCAGACTTTAACATGTTTAAATTCTGGTTTCCTGCCTTTCCATATCTCATATGGAGTAGAGGCCACAGACTTGCTGGGTACTTTGTTCAGTAGGTATACTGCTGACTCTAGAGCATACCCCCAGAGGGACACTGGTAATCCCGAAAAGCTCATCATGGATCGCACCATGTCCAACAAGGTGCGATTCCTCCTTTCTGATACATCATTCATCTGTGGTGTATATGGAGGAGTTAGCTGAGAAAGGATACCATTATCCTTTAAGAATTGTGTGAAATTAGTACTCAAGTATTCTCCTCCTCGATCTGATCGAAGAGCTTTATTACTCTTTCCTAACTGCTTCTCTACCTCATTCTTGAACTCCTTGAACTTCTCAAATGCTTCCGACTTGTACTTCATTAAGTACACATAGCCGAATCTTGAGAAGTCATCGGTGAACGTGATGAAGTATGAAAAATCATCTTTGGCTTGGGTGGACATGGGACCACATACATCCGAATGTATTACTTCAAGAATGTCCTTGGCACGTTCTCCATGTCCAGTAAATGGAGATTTCGCCATCTTTCCCATAAGGCAGGATTCACATGTTGCAAACGATTCATAATCGAATACAGTTAAGTAACCATGCTTGTGCAACTTTTGCAACCTGCTTTCGCCAATGTGCCAAAGTCTACAATGCCACATCTAGGCCTGGTTCACACAATTCTTGCTCTTCTTAGGAGCTTTATCAATTTGAAGATTGTAATAAGAAACATCTAATAGATATAGACCGTTGACTAAAGATGCTGAAGCTATTGATTTATTACCATAATAAATCGAACAACTTATATTCTCAATAGTCAACCTATATCGTATCTTGTCCAAAGAAGATATTGATATGATGTTCTTTATTATGCTAGGAACATAATAACAATCTTCTAATAGTAAGGCGTCTCCCGATGGAAGCCTGAGGTTTGTTGTCTCAACAGCAATCGCCGCAACTTTTGCGCCGTTTCCTAGCCTCAATTCCACCTCGCCTTGTCTCAGCTTGCGCTTACTTGTCAGCATCTGTGCATCATGACAGATATGAGAAGCACATCTGGTATCCAATACCCAAGATGTGGAATCTCTAACTTACAAGTTGATATCTATCATATAGATATCTGAAGCTTCAACAGCTTCACTCTTCCATGAGCTTTATCGTTAAGGAACAACTTGTAGTTCCTCTTCCAGTGACCATACTGCTTATAGAAGCAGTCACCCTTTACTACTCTTTTGCCTTTGTCCTTCGATCTTTTATCGTTAGCTATCATCTCTGCTTTAGGGGCATCCAATGTCGATTCAGCAGGAAGATCAGCTCTAGGGACAAAGTCAATGTGCTCAGATCTGAAGACATTCTTTAGGTTTCTGAACCAATCCAAGTAGATCAGGTAAGTCAAAAGGGCATCAAGTATGCCACGGAGTGGGTTATTTGACGACATAATTCCCTACAGGAGATAAGTAAAATATATTTAGTAGATGTTCAATTATTAAAATTTAAAACAAGACATGGTCTTTTGTTCAAGTTTAACTCCCACTAATTTTCGACGGACTGTATAACCCTCAGTTATACAGAACGGGAGACGCCGACAGTCTCCTAGTGGGGATCAGAATCTCAATGACTTGTACTACAGCCTTGTGGATAGCACAACAAACTGTAATACAATCAAAGAGCACCCAACTCATGGGACTTGCAACTCCTTGCAATATCTGATCATGGCTTCGGTCTCCAGAGATTTAATGGCCTTGTGGATAGCACAACAAACCACTAATTCTGGTCTAAGCTAACCATCGTTACGCGACGAGCATAGATTTGCATGCAGCCCTTGTGGATAGCACAACAAAGCTACATGGTTCCTCTACCCCGATCATATAGGCATCTAATGCCATAGCCATAGTTTCTCCTCCCAATTAATCAAGCCTTGTGGATAGCACAACAAACCTGCCTAAAGTGATTCGAATCCTATGACTATAACGATGGTGGACCACGCGGTAAGTTCTTAACTACTCGGGTTATGGCTCAGAGTTTATCTGAGGGTATTTAGATAACTTTTATCTTGGTCTCTCCTAGGTGATAGTATATAAATATATCGTATATATTTACTAAATACTATACCTGCTTTGATTCATAATCAAAAGAAAAGAATGCATCACATACATGTCTTTTGTGGTCATGGATAGCACAGTGGGTGACTAGAGCCAACAGTCAAACGCACACACAATCTAACATAACATCTACATTAGATAAACCTGCAAACCCATAGGCAAAGGATCTTCATCTTTTCACCTTCCTGGTTGCAGTTGTGGGTCGTCCTCACTCCTTACAAGCAAATTGAAGAAGGCCTTACGGCGAGTACAGGAGTAAGGGAGGTAGAAATACATCAGAGAATGAGAGAGGGAGAGATACGCAGATCTCTATTTATTAACAATTAATAAACATCCATCATTCATCCACGATCCATACAAACACATTATTCATCTCATGAACAATTAAACAAGTGCATATCCATGACCACGGTGTGTTTTAAACATCGCACACAAGATATAGCGCATCACATGGCTAAAATAAAAGAGTTTTCAAAATAAATAATTTTGGCTTTGGGATCCAATCAAAATTGGTATTTGAATTTCGAAAACACTTTTATTAACTTAACATGCAATTAAATCAAAATTTAAAAGCATTAAACACACATCACATGCGCACACACTCCAAATTAATAATTCCATATTATTCCATACAAATTAGAACATTTCTAATAATCTAACACTTAGATTAAATCCCATTAATAATCTAACAATTAGACTATTTAAAGACTAATCTAACTCTTAGATTAATCCAACAAAGTTAATCATTAATTTATCACATAAATTAATAATTAACTCTAATTCTTTATTAATTATCAATCTAACAATTAGACTAGATAATTAATAAGTGTTAATCACTAATTTAACTATTAAACTAATAATTAACACAAAAAGATAGTTAACTACTAATCTAACTCTTAGATTAGTGGATTAGCATTAATTATTAATTTAACTCTTAAATCAATAATTAATAACATCTAATTAAACAATTATATTAGTCAATTAAAATTAATTATCAATTTAACAATTAAATTAACAATTAATTACAATTAACTAACAAATACTAATTTAACATTTAAATTAGTCTATTAAAATTAATTATTAATCTAACACTTAAATTAATAATTAATTTTAATCAATTAACAACTTACTTCTTAATATAAAGATTCCAAAATCATAAATGCCCAAATAAATTAAAATTGAATAATAAGTTTAATATTAAAAAAATTTCAAATTAAACTTAAAATCCAATTCAATGCATGATTTAAATGGGCAATAGATTTCATTAGAACAATGGGGTTTTATAGGAGTTTTAATTTAAAATTAAAAAGGGGAAGATGGCCCCAACTAGGATGCTGAGCCAGGACTCGGCCAGGGTCCGAGCCAGGACCCTCCTGGCTCAACCAGGGCCTAGGCACCCACTGGGCTAGAGCCCTGCCCGGCCCAGCGCCTTTGACCGGTTCCCCCAACCCGACGCCCGCCTACTGCAGAAACCCTAGGGTTTGCAGGTTCAAGGCGGCGGTAGGGGAAAGAAGTAGGGTCACCTGGCAGCCGGCGGCCGGCGCCTCCGGCCCCGCCGGCATCGCCTCCGGCGCCGGTGAGGTCCCCGGCACCGGTAGCCCCTCGACGTTGCTCCAAACGACTGTTGCAGGTGGTGGTGCCCAGCGGCAAGAGGGACAGCCCCAGCCGACGGCCACTGCCCTGGCGCCGCCGGCATTGCCGGGTGACGTCCCCGTCTCCGGCAGGCATGCCGGCGGTGAGCCCGAAGCTCTCAAAATCTCCCTTAATATCTGGTTATCACAGGTTTTCTCAAAACTGTGAGGAAGAAAAAAAAAACTTTAGGTAAACAAAAGGAGAAGACCTTCAATCCGGGCATCTCCAGCGGGCTCTCCGCCACCGGCAACAGTGCCGTATGTGACTGGCGTGGTCCCTGGTCATACCAGGACCTCCGGCTACCTCCCCATCACATGGAGCACCCGATTGAAGCCGCCACAGACACCCCGTTCTTTGTCCCACGAAGAACACAAAGAACCCAAAAAAAAAATCCGATTTTTGCAAAATAAATTAATCTCATTAATCGTGTTCATCGCATGAACACAAATCCAGCAAAAGGGGATCGAACTTACGCATGGAATAATACAAGAAAAATTAAGTTCGGAGACCGAAACGGTACGAGAAACAGTGGAACCTGGCTCTGATACCATTGTTGGGTTTTCTCGGGTTTCTCCGGATCCCTCACGCAGCGGAAAATAAAATATTAAAATAGCGATCCGTTCCCGTTTCGAATATCAAAAAAGTCGATTATCAGATAATCGAAGTTCTCACCGTGTGCGGATGCGAATCCGCAACCGTTCAGTTCCGTCGGTGCGACACCGCAAGCCGCGCAAGTGCCCGGCCTCTAGTGAAGTCCACGCGATCCTCCTCGCGATGGATATCCTCACGTTCCTCGTTCTTCGCAGCCCTCGAAACCTCCACCAGTCGCCGTAATGATCGCCGCAACGTGCGGACGATTTCCCGTCAAATGGGATTCGGAGAAGCGGCAGAGCAGATCTAGATCTGTCTAGACGCCAGAGAGAGAGAGAAACTGAGGAGGGGCGGCTAGGGTTAGCAGCAGCTTGGCCTGCTCAGCCCGTTCGCTATGTTTTATACTAACCGCGCGGTTTTTCATAAAAACCTCCGGTTTGTATAAAACCCACTTATTTATCCATCGCCTTGAGAATCATTTGCGTGTGACCCTCTAGGCCCAAGTACCAGTCCAGTTAATGGCCCAACAAGCCCAGTGACTCCTCACTGGCTTTATTAATTAATTAATAACCCTTTATTAATTAATTAATCAATCGAATTGATGTCGCACATCGAATTCGACCGGGCCTCCGATCACGTTGGATGCCAAGCAACACCGCGTGAACCCGGAAGGTATTAGGGTTAAGTAACCCACTCTTGGAACCTTTCCGCCGACAGTTACCGCGTGGATATAATCCTTCATTCGTACAATGCTCTCGAGTCAACTCAGGGTATGGCGAGCTGTCAAACCCTAACCGGTCGACTCACTTGGATTGGATGTCGCTGATGAATATCGGAAAACTCCTTTCCCGATATTATCGTCCACCCTGGCCAAGGACTTCCACGCATCCTTCCTAGAGCATTCTCTCTCTAAGTACTGAGAGCGAATGATTCCTTATTGACACACAATTCCCTTCGACGGTATCCCTCTGTACCCAATCCTTGGCGTATTAGAATCCCGTGGCTAGAGATTCGTAAACCAAGGTCAAAGCACAGAAGTCCACCGACAAGGTGTCCTTGGTGTCTCAGGTCCGAGGACCATCCACGCAACTGCGACAATAGAATCAAGCTGGTTGACAGTGAGGTACAATACCATCCAGCGATTCAGTCGGATCAGTTCAGTGAACTCATTCTCCAATGAGCACCTACAGATTCGCCTTAGTGTCTCCATACAAGTGACTTATGAGATCAGTCACCTTCATCATATGAGCAGGAGTAATATGTACTAGTCTAAATGGATATCCGATGTCCTTCTCAGATATCCTCCGACTAGGAACGATTAAGAATATGTGTGTTTAAGTGATCAGTCTCATTAGTATGATCTCATCATAATCTGATCACTGTAGCACATATTCACGGACTTCATTATGAAACGATAATTAATGCGATTTGCACATAATGAATATTATGCCATTATATTAATAAATGAACGAGATTTACATAGTCAGATTGGCTTGTAGGCCACCTAAACTAACATTAGCAACCTTCCTAATTTCGGAAACCGGATTATCTCGGCCAAATTATGTTTATTAAGAAACCCGCAAATCGCGTCGCTTAGACAAGATGCCATTTGGTTAATTAAAGCGGCCAAAATAAAAAGGAAATATGAAAAGGAAACCAAAAAAGATTAGGAAACCTAAACCGTGTCTACCTAGAGCGATGTGTTTTAGATAATTAGGAAATTAATTCGAATTACAAATCGAAAATCCAGACATATTAGGATCTAAATGGCGTCTTCCTAAAGCAACGCAATTAAGTTAAATCTATCTGAATTTAGAAATTTAATTCCGAACTGATTTCGGCTATGAATCTAAATGACGTCGTTCAAGGGTGATGCTAATAAAAAAATTCCGAGAAAAATCAATAAAAATTAATTAATAATTAAATATTTGACCATTTTAGGGCATTATAATTGTGACATGAAATTTACTTAATATGAAGTCAAAATTAGCATGTCTACAGCTGCTCCACCTTGGCATTAACTTTGCAAGGGAGTAAAATGGAATGGCATGTATTGAAAAAGTGATGCCAAAGTATGATGTGACACGCTCCCAACATCATATGATGAGAATCTTTCTCAAAATGATCAATGAAGTAACTCAAAGAGATCAATGAAAATCAATCATGTCTGGATGAAAAGGACAAAGGAAATAAAACAAGGTCGATCAACTTCCTCAATTGGGAAGTACCCTACGTCACAAACCCTGTAAGTTTCATCATGGAGAGCGGTGACTATCCAATGTGTAACGACCCGCCACCCTATAATCGGGGATTCAATTACTAAATTGGTACCGAATCATTAAAATTTGGAGCCAAACTAGGATCTCGATAAGTCTGGAAAATAAATGATAAACTAAGCTAAACGTCCCACACTACATCGAATTGTAAAGGAAATGCAGGAATTAAAAATTATTACAATTCGACTTGACTCAGCAAATAATTACATATTCCAACTGAAAAGAAATAATTAAGCGTACAGGCTTGAAAGGAAAATAACAACTATATCGGGGCATACTCCGGAATAGTAGCTGCTAGCATGCAACTCGAGACGAAACCCTCTACGCTACGCCTGTCTGGAACCCTCACTTGAAAACCGCAGGGGGTGAGTCTCATCGAAATGGATTCAGTAGGGATCCTTCGATCCTCACCACCTACTCACGTATCCACAATTGCACCAACACAAATATAGGCAATTTAAATAAATAAACCAATAAACACAACTCCCAAAGATTCTCAAATTCCGATATAAAACACATGCATTCGTAAATGCGACATGAACAACTCTCAAACCACTTCACCATGGAGTCCACAACCAGCGTCTCGGCTAAACACACAAACCACGCGGCCGAACGTGGAAAACACCAACCTACTGGGACCAAACAACAATCCCTCGGATAGCGCACTAGCTACTCCGGCCTATCTAGCTCTAGGTGGTTCTGCTTCCCCTAGCATGAGTGACACTCCGAACGTACCACTCCCACACTGGTACTAGCTATACCCCGAGGTACACCAGGTGACCCTCTCTCTAGGCGTCACCCCACCACTCCCACACCGGCACCGTGTCACTCCCACACCGACACAGGGTGCCTAAGCTTTAACAACTATCACTCTAGGTCCACGATCGCACAAAACACAACACAATGCGATCCTATCACGTAGAAATCCTCGTCCTCGAAGTACATTTTCAAGCATGCATTTAACCAAACTATCTAACAATGTGTATACATGTTAATTGCATCAATTAATGAGGTTTTGTCTTGAATCGCATCGTCCGTGGCCAACGTCATTCAAGACCCTTAAATTGGTTCACACGGAAACTGGCCTCGGACGATGGCCTAAATCGCGTCGCCCCTAGCAGACATCATTTAAAATGGCGTCGCTGTCCCCAGATGTTATTCAAGACAAAGACAAAATCCCACTGATCTAGCCTCGGAACAAGCTAGGCTAAATCGCATCTCGAGTGGCAATCGCCATTTAAAATGGCGTCACTGTCGCCAGACGCCATTTAGCACTCGCAGACATGTTCCCCCTCCAGCCTCCCCCAAGTCGCAAAGTGAGATTTCTCCCCCAAATCGCACAAAACATCAAAAATGGAGAAGGTAGGGAAGAAGCCTAATCATTTTCATAAAGAACCCCTTCGAACATGGTTTCTACCCCAGAAGCATCTACACATATTGCATGCTTTCAAAGCGGGAAAATCATAGTTTTAAACAAAACACCATGAGGATCGTCACCCTACCGGTTATTTGAACTCCTCCGTGCTCCTAGCCGCCGAACCACCACGCTACAAGCCGCCGTCGGTACCGCCGTGGACGCCATTACTCCACTGGGACGTCGGCCGCCGTCCGGAGAGAAATGCGCTGCAGAGAAGATGGTGGTGGTAGTGGCGGAAGTTAGGAGGTTGATGGAGTGGAGGAAGAGGAGGAATGGGGAGAGGAAGGGAAGGAGATGGGGAAGGGGAAGGGGAAGGGGATGCCGGAGGTTCAGAGAGAAGGGGGAGGAGAGAGAGAGGAGTGGAGAGAATGAGGGAAAGGGGGAGGGTTTTGGAGCGTCAACCGAAATAGGCCTAAATCGCGTCGTCCAATACCGATTCCAATCAGACGACAAGACGGGGTCGTACACTGACAGATCTCTTAATGGCGTCGACCATACAAGACGTCATTCAGAAGATAAGACCGGGGCCGGCCATACTCTCGCAGTCCAAAACTGGCCCACGTGGCACATTCTAAAAAGCGTCCCCCTAACCCGACGCCGTTTGAACCGCATCGAGCAAGCTCGACGCGAAAAAGAGCCCATGCCCCAACTCCACAAGGGCCCAAACTAAGGGGTCCGACACCGAATCGACCTGATAACCGGATCCGAAACCCTAGTCCTTACACAATGTGGATGTGCTACAACCATGATCGATCTTAAATAGAAATAAGAATATTTGGGATAAAGAATCCAATCAAGGATAATATTCCAAAGATATTTTCAGGAATACCTTAAAGATAATTGACAGATCAATTCGGAATGGAATATTTCATATCACGTCGGGATTTATTTGAACAATAGTCTGAAATTTAATCAATAATTAATTTCAAAGTCCTACATGATGCATGCTGGGCTAAAAGGAAAATTAAAATGAAATAAAATATAAATTAATCAAGGATAATATTGTTAAACTGTCATTGATGAGTCAAGAAATCAATCTTGCAATTCAGTGCTAAGCCGAAGCTTGTTTATCTACGCACCATTTCACAAAAGCGGAACCATCGTCCCCATCAATTAGCAATCTAACGGCCTATCCGTACGATTAAAAATTCTCTAGAATTATCACTGTTTTTGTTGAAGGGGAACTCAAATTCCAGTTTCATCAAAATCACAAGGTCCTTGATATATCTAATAGTTATTTATCATATAGTAATGATAATGCAAATCAATTACATAACGGAATACAAGGGATAGAGATAACCATCTTTTTGTATGAATTAACATCCATGATGTCACATGATTAGCCTACATATTTAACTGTTGTTACATGAGAAGTTGATCTATTATTTATCCTGTTATTTGGAGAGGGGATTGCCCCTGGTTTTGCTGCCTGTCTGTTGTTTTAGGGACCCAAAGCGCATTTGCATAGAGCGACGCGTTTCATTAAGTGAGTCACCCTTAGTAGACGCAATTTAGTGTCCCTTTTATCTCTCTTGCTGCCCGAGCCACTGTGAACAGGAGGGGCTACTGTCTTGAATAGTGTCTGCGAACAACAACGCAATTCAAGCTCTCTTCCCCGTTGGTCACTAACACTCGGATCATTGATTTCATTGTTACCTATACTTATTTATTCTACATCAGAGGCCATCCAGGTCACAGGTCATTTGCATTGGGGCTCACCCCCCTCCTATAGGAACACCTCTCTTAGCATCCTCAACTCTCTCTGACTGGCTCGGTCCCTCGATCAGACTAGAGTAGTTAGTGTTAAGACCTCCGTAAGTCTCCAAAAGCAAGGAATTCCTCTTTATTCATCAGGCTAGTTGTACCATTTGAAGTCCCGGGTAGTTGTTCATACCGTTGTGAGTGAAGCCGTAGAGCATAACGGCGGAAATTGAATTGAAATTAGGACCCTACCCATTAAGAGAACTTCAGTTTAAAAATTCAATTAACCCAAACAAGTAATTCTCAAAACAGCTTAGGCATCTACTTGGTTGTTAATCTGTGCCAACTTGATTGAAATAATTGTCATCTCAACACAATGATGCTACGTTCAAGTAGAACCGTCGGCATGGTTGCCTTTGAACAAGAAGATCTGGTCGAGTACGAGGGAGATGCTTATGCCCCTCAAGTTCATGGTGCATCTTATTCTGAAGATGAAAGAGACGCCTATATCTTTGGTTACCCTGACCAATTCCAAACCATACACGAGGGAGATGCTCATGCCCCTCAGTTTCAGGATAATTCAATCTATGATCAATACCACCCGGATTTAGGCGATCAATCACGTGTCCATGTCATCTCCAATCTTACCTTTGAAAGAGCCCAAGACCAAGTAAGGCCCTTTGCCAATCATCCTTCTGATCTCGCTACCCTCATGGGAGCTCTGTCTAATCATGTGGATCCTTATCAATTTGACGCCATCCAATCCATTCTAAAAGGGAAAACTCTTCTACATCCTTCTGAGCCAAGTCCCTCAGTTCAAGCTCCTACTCAGGCCATGAAAAGCCTTCATATTTCCACTCCTCGGCACACAGGCCCTCAACAATCTGGTTCACGGCATCCTGTTAGGCCGCAAACTCCGATTTTTCAGAATGCCTTCGGGCACGGTGTGAATGCCGCCAGTTCACAACCTCACTGTCCTCGCATCCCTGCTTATTCGCGGAGGCAGTCTTTTCAACAGCTACCACCTCCACCAGTAGATTCTACCACCAACTCCTACTTAACAAATTTTCCCAAATGGATGAGCGGTTCAACAATCTTGAAAAGAATATGGACAACAAGGCCGCTCCCGAATTCTCTGTCCCTGATTTGCTAGTATTCCATCTTTTGCCTTCTGAAATGCCAGTCTACAGAAAGTATAACGACACAGGCAATCCTTTCCTTCATATCAAAGAATTCCTGTATGAATCATCATTTTGGTAGCATGAGAAAAAAGCACTGGCTTTCCTCTTCAGAAGATTATTGAAGGGATCAGCCTTGGAGTGGTTCTTCTCTTTAGACCGAAGTGAGGTAGAGAACTTCGACACGGTGTCAAAGAGGTTCCTGCAAAGATACAAAGATAGGGTGGCACCTACCTTGTCTATTACTGACTTATTCAATGAGAAGATGAAGCCAGATGAAGATTTCATAGTGTTCGCCGATAGGTGGCGAGGGATGGCTGAAAAGATAAGAGATCAGTTGTCCGAACAAGAATTGGTAAAGATGATGGTTGCCAACGCCACCTCACAGTACAATCTAGTGTTGACACTAAATAACTTGACCACTATGGCAGATCTATATGAAAGAGCGCGTTATGCTCAGAATGCGTTCAAAGACTCTACCTTTGCTAGTATCTTCGATCCTCATCGACCCAATAGACCTCCACCTCGGAAGTCTATTATCCCCAACTCTTCTTCTATGGGTCCAACTACCGAGGGTACACTATCTCATGAATAGGTCAGTATAATGAACAATAATCAGCCCCAGTTTATGAGGAATCAGCAACAGTATCAGTCACTGAGGCCTCAAAACCAACAGGATTACAGGCCTCTTACTCAGTACTTCAGTCAGCACCGCAACATTCCTCCCAGCAAGTATACAATCCACCTCGGCAGTAGCTGAATTATACTCATGTTCCTCCTCCTAATGACTATACACAGCAGAGGAAACCTCCTGGCCCCAGAAGGTCGCCATACCCCCAATTACCAGAATCCCTCACGGATATATTCAATGCCCTTATGGCGGCCAACGCCTTAGTGCTATTGAAGGAAAGGGCCGTTTGGCCACCAAATGTTGACATGGCCCGTTACTGTGTGTTCCATCGTCAACCAAGACATATAGTAGATGCTTGCTTTCACTTTCGGGATTACATTCATGATCTCAATGATCAAGGAGGGATTGATTGGGAGGAGATGAAGAAGTACATAGCTGCCTTGAAGGCGATAAGACCACAGTAGCAGTAGAAGCAACAGCCATAGCTATCACAACAGCAGCAGCCAATCCAAAGAGCACCGGTACAACAAGAAGCACCACAGAATATGGGCATAGTGCAGAACCCGCTGCCGGAACATCAAAATCAAATCGCCCCCATTTTGACGGGTAGCCAATCGGAGGCTAGTAGAGGGCAACAGTGGAAAGTAGAGGATTCTTCCTCTATCTATTCAACAAGTCATGTATCCAGCACTGCCGAGCAACCGCCTCGCCGCATCCTCCGCATACTTAAACCACAACCCATCACTATTAAACCCATTACACCTTTCGCCATCATATCTTCACCAAACAACCCTCCGCAAACCAACTATACACCCCTTATGCCATCTAAACCATTACTCTGTATACCATTCCCTACATCACTTACAACAACCACTCACCCCGGTACCATACAACCCTCTAGACCACTCATCCGCACAGTAACTCCATTAAATAATCCATCACCATCACCCGTTTATCCACACCCACAACCCTCCAAACCACTCATCCGAGTCCCCTTACCTCCATCAAACAACCCACCAACACCCGCTTACCAAACCATTACACCCTCCGGACCACTCCTCAGCACAGCGGTGCTCAAGATAACGCCTGGATCTTCCACTATTGAAGAGCATGCTCTCTGAAGCGGCCGGATATTCAACAAGGTGTTCCCCCAGTCTACGGTGCGAGATGGCCCATCACAGCCGATAGAAGAAGTTCAGCATGAAGAGAATACACCGGGTACTCACTATGATTTGTTGAAACACCTGGATAGAACACCGGTACGCATTTCTATACTAGAGCTGATCAAGAGATCCAAGATCTATCAAGAAGCCCTGATGGACTACCTACAACGGGTAATGGTCAGTGAAGATGTGCCAGTAGAAAAGATCATTGCATTTTGGTCCCTCAGGGGGATCAGCCCTCTATATCCTTCCATACTTCTGAACTGGCACCGTTCATAGCAAGGAGCATGGCGTTAAGTATAACTGTCAACATATGTAGAAAGGTTGTGGATACATGTCTAGTAGATACCGGGGCATCTATCAATGTGTTACCACCAAGAACTCTGGATCTCTGCGGAGTCCTGAAAGAAAAATGACTGCCTTCTCCCATTTCTGTCACAGCCTATGATAACTCTACCCGTTCCCCTCTGGGCATGGTCTATTTCAAGGTAGAGTTATGTTAGTATTAGATGGTATCAAAGCCAATCCGATACTATGTACTAATTCAGTTTATTAAAAAATGGCATTGATTCATTATGTGTAATTAGTTCGATCTATGTTTATCGTATCACGATGAAGTACATGAACATGTGCAACAGTCTTTGGATTATGATGAGATCATAATTACGGGACCGAAGACTTATATATAAACACATGTTCTTAATTGTTCCTAGTCGGAGGATGTTTGAGATGGACTTCAAACATCCGGATAGACTAGTACAGGTTTCTTCAGCTCATGTGATGAGGGTGATTGATCCTATAAGTCATTTGTGTGGAGACACTATGCTGGACCTGTAGGTGCTCATTGGGAAATAAGTTCACTAAACTGATCCGATCATGAATCGCTGGATGGTATATACCTCACTGTTAACCAGCTCGATTCTTTTATTACGGTTGCGTAGATGATCCTTGGACCTGAGACACTAAAGATACCTTGTTGGTACATCTCTGAGCTTTGACTTTGACTAATGAATCCCTAACCATGGGTTATCAATAATTCAAATGATCGGGTTCAGAGAAATGCCCTCAAAGGTAATTGTGTGTTCAATATGGGATCATCCGCTCTCGGTATTATGAGAGAGAATGTTCCGAGAATGATGAGCTTAAAGTCCCTGGCTAGGGCGGGCACTATATCAGATAAAGAGTTATCCGATATAGATTAGCGGCATCCGATTCAAGTGAATCGACCGGCTAGGGTTTAATAGTAAACCATACCCTAGGTCGATTCGGGAACATTTCACGGATGAAGGATTATATACGCGCACTAACCGATGACGAAAAGGTTCCAATAGAGAGTTGCGATAACCCCAATGCCATCCAGGATCACGCGATGTTGCTTGACATCCAACGTGATTGGAAGGTCGTCCGAATTTACTGTGGGATATTAAATTCGGTTGATTAATTAATATAAGGATATTAATTAATTCAGTGGGTCCGTACAGAGTTACTAGGCTTAATGGGCCATTAACTAGACTGGTATTTGGGCCTAGAGGGTCACACGCAAAAGGTTTTCAAGTCGATGGATAATCCGACTGGATTTCGGATAAGTTTGGGTTTTTATGAAAACCCGCAAATAGACTTATTATAAAAGAACGGCTGCTAGGTCGGGGGCCAGCAACCCTGACCTAGTCGCCGGCCTCTCTCTCTCTCTCTCTCTTGGGCGCATGACACGATGCCGGCCCTCTGGAGGCTCTGCTTCGGCTCCCGACTGCTCCACATTCCGTTCGACGGGAGTTTCCAAATCCGCATGTCGCAGTGGATTACACGCAGCCAAACGGGGTTCACGAACGCCGCATCGAGCGAGGAGGCGAGGACGATCCATCGCGAGGAGAACCGCGTGGATACCGCTAGAAGCCGGGCATCTGCGCGGCTTGCGGCATCGCTCCGATGGAACCGGAGAATGAACGTGGATTCGAATCCGCGCAAGGTAAATTCTATTTCCCGATTTATTTTGTTGATCGAAATGGGACGGATCTGATCCCGAATATATTATTTCCGCTGTGTTTTTGGTCAGATCCGGGCACAGCAAACCCAACAGTGGTATCAGACCTATGTTCCACTGTGTTCTTCGCCGTTTCAATCTCTAAAATTTGTTGTTTTAGAATTTAATTCCATGCACTAATTTAATTTTCTATTTGGTTAATATTAATGAGATGATTATTGTGATGGGATCGTATTTTAACCTTATAAAAAATTAAATTTTGGTTATTTTTGCAAGTGTTCTTCGTTGGACGAAGAACGCTTCGTTCTTGAATGATAAAGATCCATGTGATGGATCTTTCTAGTCCAATATCACTGCTACCTCTCCACCAGTGCTAGGCAAGTTACTGGAGGCATGGAGAACAGTTCTCCGACGGCCATGGATCTCCTTCTTCATCCCACGCGTTTTTGAAACAAGAAAAAGAGGAAGATATACCCAAACCCCCCCCCCTCCCCCCCCTAAAAGAGAAAAGGACCTCTCGGGTTCTCACCGACGGCCCGGACGGGATCGGCATCGTTGCCATTGCCAGCGGACATTCGCCTGGCGCCAGAAGGGATGGGGTAGGGGAAGGGGGGTGCCGTCGGGTTCCCTGCAACGCAGGGAACCCTCGGGCGGCCCGGTCGGATGGCTATGGTTTCCCTAGCCACCGACCGGGCCCAGCCCGACTGGACCCTGGCCCTAGCCAGGTGGTCCGAGCCACGGCCCAGTAGGGCTTGGACCTGGGTCCGAGCCCATGGCTGGGCCCTGGCCCGAGCTAGGGGCTCAGCTGGGCTAAGCCCTATTGGGCTACCTTGATGGGCCCATTTATTTTAAAAAAAAATAGATTAATTGAATTTGTTATAATATGATTTTCAAATTTAGTTTTTTATTGTTGGGTCCTAATAATAAAAGATTATGAATCTTTATTATTTGATTAACAAATGTTGTTAATTTATGTAATTAATCTAAGTTGTTAGATTGATTCCTTAATAATTTAATTGTTAATCCCCTTTTTCATTTGAAGTGTTCAAATGCTGCATGGAATATTTCTGAATTATCAAATTTTAGACTTTATGCACATATGATGTGATTTAATTGCTTGTTTAAATTTGTTTTAATGAGCATGATATTATATTTTTCGAAAATTCAAATCCAATTTGATTTATGAAACCATAAAATTATTTATTTTCGAAAATTTTCTTTAGCCATGAGATGTGCGATTTCATGTATGGTTCATTTTAATTAACAACTACACAGTGGTCATGGATTAGCACTGATTGTGTGGTTTATTGTTTATTAATAAATAGAGGTCTGCGAACCTCTCCCTCTCATATTCCATTGTATTTCTACCTTCCTCTCTTTGTATTCGCCTTAAGACTTCTTCCTTTAAATTATTAATGTAATTTGATCGAGGTGGCTATGCGTAGAGCGAGGATGATCAACAACTGTGACCAGATGAATATGAAGGAGTTCATTAAATCTATGAGTTTGCAGACTCATGATATAAACTGTTATATTGTGTGTATGTGTGTTTTTGACTGTCTGGCTCAATTCAAACCACAGTGCCATCCATGACCTAACTAATGACATGTATGTGATGCATGTGTTTTTATTTTGATTATGAATCAAATTAGCTAGGATATTAGTATATATAATATATTCGATATATTTAATACTATCACCTAGGATGAGACCAAAGTAAATAAATAAAACCTTCGTAACAAATTCTAAGCCGTAGTGCAAGTCATTGAGAATGCACCGCGTGGCCCTCCATCAATATGATTAATAGAACTTAATTTAGTAGTGGCAGATACTATGTGTTTACCCGAGGTTTGCCATTGTCTGTTGAGAGAACTATTAATCATGGCATTAGATGTCTTTGGATAAGAGTAGATGAGTGATATAGTTATCCACGTATTTACCCAGGAACTATATTCTACTCTACTCTGTTACGTATTAATGGTAAAGCTTAGATCGGGGTTAATGGTCTACTGTGTTTACCCGGGACCATTAATAACTTGGGAGCCGAAATATGATCGGATATTGCAAGGAGTTGCAATTATCATGAGATGATTGCTCTAAGATAGCGGTATGATACTATGTGTCTACCCGAGGTTATACTGTGATGCTTGGAGATTCTGATCCCCACTAGGAGACAGTCGGCGTCTCCCGTTCTGTATATAAATGAAGGTTATACAGTCCGACGAAAATTAGTGGGAATAAAACTAGATAAACAAAATCCATGTCTTGTTTTTGAATTAATAAACTGAATGTCTGCTAATTGTAATCGATTATCTCCTATAGGCTAAAATGTCGCACCATAACCCGTTGCGTGGCATACTTGATGCCAATCGTTTGACATGCCCGAATTACTCAGATTGGCTCAAGAACTTGAAAATTGTTCTCAGGTCTGAGCAAATTGCTTATGTCTTGGATGATGAACCTCCTACTGAACCAGCATTAGATGCCCCAAAGGAGGACATGCTGACATATGAGAAATGGAAGGAAGATTCCACCATGGCCTAATGCTACATGCTGGCCTCTATGAGCAATGAGTTGCAAAGACAGCATGAGGAGATGGGTGTTAGATCCATCATGCTCCATTTGAAGGAGCTGTTTGGTGAGTAGAGCAGGATCGAAAGATATGAGATATCTAAGAATCTATTCAAGGCTCAGATGGCAGAGGGGTCTTCAGTACAGAATCATATGCTGAAGATGATTGAATGGGTGGAAAGGTTGGATGCTCTTGAGGTTCCACTCCCTAAGGAGATGCATACCGACCTTGTGTTATCCTCACTTCCACAATCATATGCTCAGTTCATTGTTAACTTTAATATGAACAAGATCCAGACCACTTTGGCTGAACTACTGAATATGCTGAAGACTGCAGAAGGGAACATTGTGAAGGAGAAACCCCAAGTCTTTATGGTTGGTAAGATCGGCCGGAAAAGACTAGCAGTCCAAGCCTTTAGGAAAGGCAAAAGCAAGAATCAAAAGAAGCCGAAGGTTGTCAAAAAGGACAAAGGCAAGAGTGCTGAGAAGAGTGAATGCTTCTACTGTCATCAGAAGGGACACTGGAAGAGGAATTGTAAAGAATACCTCAAATACAAGGCTCAAGGAACTGTGAAGCAGCAGGACGCTTCAGGTATATATGATAAATGTAAACTTGTCAATAAGAGATTGTACATTATGAGTATTAGATATTGGATGTGTATCTCACTTCTGCAATTATGTGCAGGCATTGACAAGAAGGCGTAAGCTGAGGACTGGCGAGGTGGAGCTGAGGCTAGGTAACGGCACAAGAGTTGCGGCGATCGCTGTATGGACAGTGAAGTTCAAGCTACCATCCAGAGACACTTTTTCATTAGATGAACGTTATTATGTACTTAGCATAATAAGGAATATTATTTCTATTTCATGTCTAGATAGAATAGGATACAATTTAATTGTTGGGAACAATTGTTGTTCAATTTATTTTAGAAATAAATTAATAGCCTCTGCTATATTGTCCAATAGATTGTATCTTTTAAATATGTCTCATGAGAATTTAAATATCAGTTCTTTAACTAAAAGAAATAAGTATGAAATGAACAAAGCCTAATTATGGCATTGTAGGCTTGGTCACATTAGAGAAAATAGACTCCAAAGATTGCATAAAGATGGATACTTAGATCCATTTGATTATGAATCATATATGACCTGTGAGTCATATTTGATGGGTAAAATGGCTAAATTTCCATTTATTGGAACTGGAGAACGAGCCAAAGAGTTACTGGAACTGATACATTCTGATGTATGTGGTCCTATGTCTACCCAAGTCATTGGTGGTTTCTCGTACTTCATTACATTCACTGATGATTACTCAAGATTCAGATTCATATACTTACTGAAGTATAAATCTGAAGCCTTTGAGAAATTCAGAGAATTTAAGAATGAAGTAGAGAAACAAATTGGAAAGAGTATAAAAGCTATCCGATCTGATCATGGTGGTGAATACTTGTGTATAGAGTTCATTAAAAACTTAAAGGATAATGGTATCCTTTCTCAACTTATACCCCCTTATACACCTCAGATGAATGGTATATCAGAAAGGAGAAATCGCACATTAATGGAAATAGTGCGATCTATGATGAGCATGTCTAAATTACCAATGTCCTTCTAGGGATATGCACTTAGTTCGGCTATGTATATCCTAAACAAGGTGTCCAACAAATCTGTTGAAACCACACCATATGAGATATGGAATGGAAAGAAACTAGACTTTAAACATGTTAAAGTCTGGGGATGTCCTGCTCATGTTAAAAGACATGACGCAGATAAGCCGGAATCCAGAACTGACAAATGCAGATTTGTGGGATATCCAAAGGAAACTTATGGATATTACTTTTATCATCGTGGCGAACAAAAGGTGTTTGTAGCCAGGAGAGCTGTCTTTCTGGAAAAAGATTATATTCTCCAGAAGGACAGTAGGAGTAAAGTAACCTTGGAAGAAATTCTAAAACCGCAAATTGGTAACGGTTCATCTGATGAACTGTTAGTTTCTGAACCTGTTCAAATAAGTACACAAGAAACTCGTAGGTCAGAAAGAGTACCTAAATCACTAGAAAGATATGTGGGACATATTAATGGTTTTAGGATACTCTATAATGAGGATGATGATCCTAAGACTTACAAGGAGGCCATTGAAAGCCCAAAGGCTGGGAAATGGCAAGAAGCCATGAATTTTGAGATTCAGTCCATGCACATCAACCAAGTTTAGAACTTGTTTGACTTACCTGAAGGTATAGTACCTATCGACTGTAAATGGATCTTTAAAAGAAAGATCAGTGCAGATGGACGAATAGAGACTTATAAGGCAAGGGTAGTGGCGAAAGAATATCGTCAAAGGTAAGGAATTGACTATGACGAGACCTTCTCACTCGTTACCATGATTAAGTCTATCAGAATTCTTCTCACCATTGCTGCATACCATGATTACGAAATCTGGCAGATGGATGTGAAGACAGCCTTCCTCAATGGAAATCTTGAGGAAGAGGTGTATATGATACAACCAGAGGGCTTTACATCAAAAGAATCTCCAGATGTGGTATGCAAGTTGCAAAGGCCTATTTATGGACTGAAGCAAGCTTCCCGTAGCTGGAACATAAGGTTTGATGAGGCAATCAAGTCTTATGGCTTTATTAAGAATGAAGATGAGCCTTGCATGTACAAGAAAAGTAGTGGGAGCGCAATCACATTCCTGGTTCTTTACGTTGATGACATCCTACTCATTGGGAATGATGTAGGGATAATGTCATCAGTAAAGATCTGGCTATCTAAGAACTTCTCCATGAAAGATTTGGGAGAAGCATCTTATGTATCGGGAATACGGATCTATAGAGATAGATCAAAGAAGATGCTTGCCTTAACCCAATCCATGTACATAGAAACCATTGTCAAAAGGTTTGGCATGGAATATTTCAAGAGAGGTCTCATACCGATGAGACTTGGAATTTAGCTCTCCGAAGGTTAGTCTCCCAAGACTTCTGAGGAGAGGGCAATAATGGATAAGATTCCCTATGCATCAGCCATAGGTTCCATCATGCATGCCATGCAATGTATTAGACCTGATGTTGCATATGCTCTAAGCGTTACAAGCAGATATCAGGCAGATCCAGGTGATGAACACTGGAAGGCTATAAAATGTATCCTTAAGTACTTAAGAAGAGCTAAGGATATGTTTTTGGTCTATGGAGAAGGAGACTTAAAGCTGCAAGGATACACTGATTCGAGTTTTCAGTCTGATCCTGATGACAATAAGTTGACATCAGGTTTTGTCTTCACACTCAACAGGGGAGCAGTGAGCTAGAAAAGTTCCAAGCAGGAAACCACTGCTGATTCGACAACGGAAGCTGAATATATTGTTGTTGCTGAAGCCGCCAAGGAAGCTGTATGGATGAAGAAATTCATTAGCGATCTTGGAGTGGTGGAAAGCATCTCTGGTCCCGTCCCACTGATGTGTGACAACAATGGGGCAATTGCTTAAGCGAAAGAGCCGAGGTCTCATTAGAAGTCGAAGCACATTCTGCGGCGCTTTCATCTGATCAGAGAAATTATAGCTCGAGGAAATGTCGTATTAGAGAGAGTTTCTTCAACCGATAACATAGCATATCCACTGACAAAGCCTTTGCCTTAAAATGTCTTTGAGCGTCACCTAGAGAATATGGGTATTCTGTATAAAAGTGATTGGCTTTAGTCCAAGTGGGAGATTGTTAGTATTAGATGGTCTCAAAGCCAATCCGATAGTATGTACTAATTCAGTTTATTAATAAATGGCATTGATTCATTGTGTGTAATTAGTTCTATCTATATTTATCATATCACGATGAAGTCCATGAACATGTGCAACAGTCTTTGGATTATGATGAGATCATAATTACGGGACCGAAGACTTATAAACACATGTTCTTAATTGTTTCTAGTCGGAGGATATTTGAGATGGACATCAAACATAAGGAAAGACTAGTATAGGTTTCTTCAGCTCATGTGATGAAGGTGACTGATCCTATAAGTCACTTGTGTGGAGACACTATGCTGGACCTATAGGTGCTCATCGGGGAATGAGTTTACTAAACTGATCTGACCATGAATCACTGGATGGTATATACCTCATTGTTAACCAGCTCGATTCTTTTGTCACGGTTGCGTAGATGATCCTTGGACCTGAGACACTAAAGATACCTTGTTGGAACGTCTCTAAACTTTGACTTTCACTAACGAATCCCTAACCATGGGTTATCAATAAGTCAAATGATCGGGTTCAGATAACTACGCTCGAAGGTAATTGTGTGTTTAATATGGGATCATCCGCTCTCGGTATTATGAGAGAGAATGTTCCGGGAATGATGCGCTTAAAGTCCTTGGCCAGGGCGGACACTATATCAGATAAAGAGTTATCCGATATAGATTAGCGGCATTCGATTCAAGTGAATCGACCGGCTAGGGTTTAATAGTAAACCATACCCTAGGTCGATTCGGGAACATTACACGGATGAAGGATTATATCCGCGCGCTAATCGATGACGGAAAGGTTTCAATAGAGGGTTGCGATAACCCCAATGCCATTTAGGATCATGCGATGTTGCTTGGCATCCAACGTGATCGGAAGCTCGTCCGAATTTATTGTGGGACATTAAATTCAGTTGATTAATTAATATAAGGATATTAATTAATTCAGTAGGTCCGCAAAGAGTTATCGAGCTTAATGGGCCATTAACTGGACTGGTATTTGGGCATAGAGGGTCATACGCAAAAGGTTTTCAAGTCGATGGATAATCCGACTGGATTTCGGATTAGTTTGGGTTTTTATGAAAAATCGTAAATAGGATTATTATAAAAGAACGGTTGCTAGGTCGGGGGCCAGCAACCTTGACCTAGCCGCCGGCCTCTCTCTCTCTCTCTCTTAGGCGTACGACACGAGGCCGGCCCTCTGGAGGCTCCGCTTCGGCTCCCGATTGCTCCGCATTCCGTTCGACGGGAGCTTCCAAATCCGCATGTTGCGACAGATTACGCGCAGCCAGACGGGATTCACGAATGCCGCATCGAGCGAGGAGGCAAGGACGATCCATCGCGAGGAGAACCATGTAGATACCGCTAGAGGCCGGGCACCTGCACGGGTTGCGGCATCGCTCCGACGGAACCGGAGAACAAACACGGATTCGAATCGCGCAAGGTAAATTCGATTTTCCGATTTATTTTGTTAATCGAAACGGGATGGATTTGATCCCGAATATTTTATTTCCGCTGCGTTTTCGGTTGAATCCGGGCACAGCGAACCCAACAAGTTAGTCCCTGCTTGCCATGCTGAAGTTGAATTTCATATTCTCGAGATCGACCCTTCACTGAAAGGCATACTCGTGTAAGGAATCGCCATGAACGCAGCGGGAATAAAAATGATTCCATTGTATCGGTTGCTGGGGTCGTAAAACGGACATTAAAAACTAAGCGGGAAGAACAGTTCTTCACCTTTGCGGGGTTTCGAATCTCCCGTGGATGATGCCGACTCGGTAATCGCGCACGCGCACGATCTCTAGAGGTATCCACACGAGTTCCCGCAGCAGACGAGATTTCCTCCTCGACTTGAGTGCTCCGACCAGATCTCAAATCCACCATGCGCGGAGAGAGACAGATCCACTCCGAGAAGGAGAGAGAAAGAGGAGAGAGAGAATCTGGGGAGTAAAATTCGTCCAACTAACTTTTTTTACCCCTTCCCCTTGGCCCTCCTTATATAGAAATAAGGATAAGCACAGGGAATAATCCTCATGATTATCCAAGAGTTTGGCCTTGGATAATTCTCCATTAAATCTTCATGTTTATCCTGCAGCTTTTCATAAAAACCCAGATAAGCATAAAATTTAACATCTCTCACCGTCTGACGAGAACTCTTATGTGTGTGACCCTCTAGGCCCATATATCATTCCGGTTGCAGGCCCATTAAACTTAGAACTGTTTCTTGAGTTTAATATTTATTAATTAACATTTAAACATCATATGTTAAATGATTAATTTAATAAACAAGTGAATTATCATCTGATGATCAAATCACTTGGCCTTCTGATCATGAACAGCACCAAACACTACCTCATGATCCCATAAGATATAAGGGATACTGTTCCCTTCAATTGAACCTTTCCGTCTGCCGATACCGCACAGATATAATCCTTCACTCATGCAATGTCCCGATAACGCAAGGGTATGGTTTTATAGTCAAACCCTCTATCGCATTATCCAGATGGATTCCAGTACACAGTTAATATCTAGAAAGACATCTCTTTCTGGCCAGGGATTTCTGTGTACACATCCATAGGACACAGAAATCCCTGGCCAGGGTCAAATGAAAGAGATGTCTTTCTAGATATTAACTATGTACTGGAATCCATCTGGATAATGCGATAGAGGGTTTGACTATAAAACCATACCCTTGCGTTATCGGGACATTGCATGAGTGAAGGATTATATCTGTGCGGTATCGGCAGACGGAAATGTTCAATTGAAGGGAACAGTATCCCTTATATCTTATGGGATCATGAGGTAGTGTTTGGTGCTGTTCATGATCAGAAGGCCAAGTGATTTGATCATCAGATGATAATTCACTTGTTTATTAAATTAATCATTTAACATATGATGTTTAAATGTTAATTAATAAATATTAAACTCAAGAAACAATTCTAAGTTTAATGGGCTTGCAACCGGACTGATATATGGGCCTAGAGGGTCACACACATAAGAGTTCTCGTCAGACGGTGAGAGATGTTAAATTTCATGCTTATCTGGGTTTTTGTGAAAAGCTGCAGGATAAACATGAAGATTTAATGGAGAATTATCCAAGGCCAAACTCTTGGATAATCATGAGGATTAACTGTTGTGCTTATCCTTATTTCTATATAAGGAGGGCCAAGGGGGGAGGGGTAAAAAGTTAGTTGGACGAATTTTACTCCCCAGATTCTCTATCTCCTCTCTCTCTCTCCTTCTCTCTCTCTTGGAGTGGATCTGTCTCTCTCCGCGCATGGTGGATTTGAGATCTGGTCGGAGCACTCAAGCCGAGTAGAAAATCGCGTCTGCTGCGGGAACTCGTGTGGATACCTATAGTGATCGTGCGCGTGCGCGATTACCGAGTTGGCATCATCCACGGGAGATTCGAAACCCCGCAAAGGTGAAGAATTGTTCTTCCCGCTTAGATTTTAATGTCCGTTTTACGACCCCAGCCACCGATACAATGGAATCATTTTTATTTCCGCTGCGTTCATGGCGATTCCTTACAAGTGATCCCTTGTTGTTCACTCAATTACCTTCGCAAGCTTTCCACTGTATCTGAAAGACCGATTATGGTGGACTTAATGGTTAAAGTCCACGAGTCAGAGAATCAAGATACAATGGTCCACAAACAAGGTATCATTGGTGACTCAGGTTAAAGGACCAACTGTGCTACTGCAACGATTGAATTCCCTGGTTGACTAATAGGTATAATTACCATCCATGAATTCTTATTTGGGTATGTTCAGTGAACTCATTCTCTAATGAGCACCCACTTGTTTGTATTAGTGTCACCACACGAGTGAATGTGAGATCATTCACCCTCATCATATGAGCAGACATAACTTGTGTCGATCTTATCGGATATTTAATGTCCATCTCAAATATCCTATGATCGAGAACTGTTTAAGACAATTGACTGAGGATATTGATCTCACTATCATGATCTCATCATGATTCAATATCCCATACATTTGTCTATGGACTTTCATTACGATAGTTAATTGCGAGAACTATTAAATGAAGAAATGATTGCCTTTGTTAATAATCTGAACTAGAATGTACAATGATTGGCTTTGAGGCCACCCAATTCTAACAACTCGGTCGTCCTTACATCAAGTCACTTGAGGCGATTCCATTAACGAACCACCAATGCCTCAAGTTCCCTTACAAAGGACGTATCATCAAAGTCACTAGTATGCCTATCCTTGCTGCAACCCACTCGTTGAATATAAGTCCAAATCTAGCCCTTCCGACTGCTCAAAGGTCAGCCGTCTCTGTATGCCAAACCTACATCCTTTCGGTAGACCCCTTTAAGCATACCATGCCTATATATTACCCGATCGATGGCGTGAAGCAGGGGAAGTCCATGAATACCCCAGGTTGGAACATCATGCTGAAGGTGGGATATCAACCTGAAAAGGGTCTGGGCACCTGGTTGAAAGGAAGAATTAAACCAATGACAGATGAGAGGAGGATATTTGGCAGCGGCCTAGACTATAGGCCGGAGAAAGTGAGGCATAATATTTTGGAACAACAAGAAGGTGAAGATGGTCAGAAGATATGGAAGACAATGGTTACCCCTTGCAAGGAAAATCGGGATCCCTTGACTTGGACTTTGTCCACTCATTTTGTTAAAGGGCCCGTGATTCAACATGACCACGATAATACGATAGTGATTACCTCTCATTTTGACTGCATGATATATATGGGAAGGATCTGGCCAGACATTGTTTACAACTGCTGACATACTAGCCTTTAGAGGCTCTTCGGCCGATGAAAAGGAGGAAGACTCAAGATCCAAAATGTGAATGGTACCGGTAGTTTGACGTATGGGACTTGTATATTGCACTGAACAGACTATTCTTAAATCCATCAGAACCAAAGTGGCCACCATTGATAGATGAATTAATTGAAAGGCCCGGGGCCATCTTTGATAAATGGATTTTGCTAACTGAAGAAACTGATGAAGGAGAGCCGGAGGACCGTTATGAAACCGGATCCACCACTGATCTTCTCTAAAGGGAAACCTATCCCTCTCATGTTTTCACCCACCACATTCTGTTCTGCACCCTACTCTTGACTCCGAGTTGGTCGCGAGTCATTACTGAAGACATTCCATGGGCTCCGCCCATTATTATTACTATGTCCCCTCAGGACCTCATTCCTCAGATTCCTCTCGATCTTGAGAGGATCTACGATTTGATCTAGGACATAACTGTTGCATGTGTTGGGTTCTCGAGTTTCTCCGGATCTCCCACGCAGCGGAAATAAAAATAAAACGGAGATCCGTTCCTGTTTTAAAAAATCTAAAAACACGATAATCGGATTATCGGTTCTCACCGTGTACAGATTCGAATCCGCAACCGTTCAGTTCCTTCGGTGCGACACCGCAAGCCGCGCAAGCGCCCGACCTCTAGCGAAGTCCATGCGATCCTCCTCGCGACGGATATCCTCACGTTCCTCATTCTTCGCAGCCCACGAAACCTCCGTCGGTCGCCGCAACGATCGCCGCAACGCGTGGACGATTTCTTGTCGAACGGGAGCTGGAGAAGCGGCGGAGCAGATCTAGATCTGTCTGGGACGCCAGAGAGAGAGAGAGAAACAGAGGAGGGGCGGCTAGGGTTAGCAGCAGCTTGGCCTGCTCAGTCCTTTCGCTATGTTTTATACTAACCGCGCGATTTTTCATAAAAACCTCCAGCTTGTATAAAACCCATTTATTTATCCATCGCCTTGAGAATCATTTGCGTGTGACCCTCTAGGCCCAATTACCAGTCCGGTTAATAGCCCAATAAGCCCAGTGACTCCTCACTGGCTTTATTAATCAATTAATAACCCTTTATTAATTAATTAATCAATCGAATTGATGTCGCACATCAAATTCGATCGGGCCTCCGATCACGTTGGGTGCCAAGCAGCACCGCGTAAACCCGGAAGGCATCGGGGTTAAGTAACCCACTCTTGGAACCTTTCTGCCGACGGTTACCGCGTGGATATAATCCTTCATTCGTACAATGCTCTCGACTCAACTCAGGGTATGGCGTGCTGTCAAACCCTAACCGGTCGACTCACTTGGATTGGATGCCGCTGATAAATATCGAAAAACTACTTTCCTGATATTATCGTCCGCCCTGGCCAGGGACTTCCGCGCATCCTTCCTAAAGCATTCTCTCTCTAAGTACCGACGGCGAATGATTCCTTATTGACACACAATTTCCTTCGTCGGTATTCCGCAGTACCCAATCCTTGGCGTTTAAGAATCCCATGGCTAGAGATTCATAAACTAAGGTCAAAGCACAGAAGTCCACCGACAAGGTGTCCTTGGTGTCTCAGGTCCGAGGACCATCCATGCAACTGCGACAATAGAATCAAGTTGGTTGACAGTGAGGTACAATACCATCCAGCGATTCAGTCGGATCAGTTCAGTGAACTCATTCTCCAATGAGCACCTACATATTCGCCCTAGTGTCTCCACACAAGTGACTTATGAGATCAGTCACCCTCATCATATGAGCAGGAGTAATCTGTACTAGTCTAACCGGATATCCAATGTCCTTCTCGGATATCCTCTGACTAGGAACAATTAAGAATATGTGTGTTTAAGTGATCAGTCTCATTAGTATGATCTCATCATAATCTGATCACGATAGCACATATTCACGGACTTCATTATGAGACGATAATTAATATGATTTACACATAATGAATATTATGCCATTATATTAATAAATGAACAAGATTTACATAGTCAGATTGGCTTATAGGACACCTAAAACTAACAATATCCCACTTGGACTAAAGTCAATCACCTTTATACAATAAGCCTATAGACTTTAGGTGACGCTCAAACACAATTTGAGCCAACGGCTTTGTCAGTGGATCTGCTACATTGTCGACGGATAGAACTCTTTCCACTACTACATCTCCTCTGGATATGATCACTCTGATAAGATGAAAGCGCCTCAGAATATGCTTTGATTTCTGATGAGACCGCGGCTCTTTCGCTTGCACAATCGCTCCATTGTTGTCGCACAACAGCGGAACTGGTTCAGAGATACTGGGAACTATGCTGAGGTCGGTGATGAATTTCTTCAACCACACTGCTTCCTTGGCGGTTTCAGCTGCGGCGATGTACTCAGCTTTAGTCGTTGAATCTATAGTGGTTACTTGCTTGGAACTCTTCCAGTACACTACGCCTCCGTTCAAAGTAAACACGAATCCATATGTAGACTTGCTATCATCTGGATCCGACTGGAAACTTGAGTCAGTAAAGCCTCGCAGTTTCAAGTCACCTCCTCCATGGACAAGAAACATATCCTTAGTTCTTCTCAAGTACTTAAGGATACATTTCACTGCCTTCCAGTGCTCTTCGCCTGGATCAGCCAGAAATCTGCTCGTAACCCTTAGAGAAAACGCAACATCAGGCCGTGTACATAGCATGGCATACATGATAGATTCTATGGCAGAGGCATAGGATATTCTATCCATGAGTACCCTCTCATCAGGAGTCTTAGGAGACTGCTCCTTTGAGAGATTAATTCTATGTCTCATCGGTATGAAACCTCCCTTGGAATTTTCAATGCCAAACCTTTTGATTATGGTATCTATGTACAAGGATTGGGTCATTCCAAGTATCCTCTTTGATCTACCTCTATAAATCCGTATTCCCAATACGTAGGATGCTTCTCTCAAATCCTTCATGGAGAAGTTTCTTGACAGCCAGATCTTTACTGATGACATCATAGCTACATCATTCCCAATGAGTAGTATGTCATCTACGTAAAGAACTAAGAAGGTGACTGCACTCCCACTGGTCTTCTTGTACACACAAGGTTCATCTTCATTCTTAATGAAGTTATAAGACTTGACAGCCTCGTCAAATCTTATGTTCCAGATCCGAGAAGCTTGCTTCAGTCCATAAATGGACCTCTGAAGCTTGCACACTTTATTTGGAAATTCTTTGGATGTGAAGCCTTCCGGTTGTATCATATACACCTCTTCCTCAAGGTTACCGTTGAGGAAGGTAGTCTTCACATCCATCTGCCAAATCTCATAATCAAAATGTGCAGCAATGGCGAGTAGAACTCTGATCGACTTTATCATGGCAACTAGTGAGAAAGTCTCGTCATAGTCAATTCCTTGCCTTTGACGATATCCCTTTGACACCAACCTTGCCTTATAAGTGTCAATCCGTCCATCAGCACCGATCTCTCTCTTAAAGATCCACTTGCAACTGATGGGTATAATACCCTCGGGCAAGTCCTCCAAGCTCCAAACTTGGTTGGTGTACATGGACTGGATTTCAGAGTTCATGGCTTCTTGCCATTTCCCGGCTTCTGGACCTTCTATGGCCTCCTGGTATGTTTTAGGATCATCATCCACATTATATTCTACCTTAGACTCACCTTCAGCGTTATGTCCCACATATCGTTCTGGCAGTCTAGGTACTCTACCAGATCTACAAGGCTCATGTGTGTGTACCTGAACAGATTCAAGAACTGATATCTCATCTGATGATAATGTAGCTGTTTAGGGATATGGAACTTATTCCAGTACTAATTTACTCCCACTGTCCTCCTGGAGAAGGTATTCCTCTTCCAAGAAGACAGCTTTCCTAGCGACAAACACTTTTTGTTTACCAGGATGGTAAAAATAGTATCCAAAGGTTTCCTTTAGATATCCCACAAACATGCATTTATCAGTTCGTGATTCCAGCTTGTCTGGATCATGCCTCTTTACATGAGTAGGACAACCCAAGACTTTAACATGTTTAAATTCTGGTTTCCTGCCTTTCCATATCTCATATGGAGTAGAGGCCACAAACTTGCTGGGTACTCTATTCAGTAGGTATGCTGCTGACTCTAGAGCATACCCCCAAAGAGACACTGGTAATCCCGAAAAGCTCATCATGGATCGCACCATGTCCAACAAGGTACGATTCCTCCTTTTTGATACACCATTCATCTGTGGTGTATATGGAGGGGTTAGCTGAGAAAGGATACCATTATCCTTTAAGAATTGCATGAAATTAGTACTTAAGTATTCTCCTCCTCAATCTGATCGAAGAGCTTTAATACTCTTTCCTAACTGCTTCTCTACCTCATTCTTGAACTCCTTGAACTTCTCAAATGCTTCCGACTTGTATTTCATTAAGTACACATAGCCGAATCTTGAGAAGTCATCAGTGAACGTGATGAAGTATGAGTAGCCACCTTTGGCTTGGGTGGACATAGGACCACATACATCCGAATGTATTAGTTTCAGAATGTCCTTGGCACGTTCTCCATATCCAGTAAATGGGGATCTTGCCATCTTTCCCATAAGGCAGGATTCACATGTTGCAAACGATTCATAATCGAATGCTGTTAAGTAACCATGCTTGTGCAATTTTTGCAACCTGCTTTCGCCAATGTGCCCAAGTCTACAATGCCACATGTAGGCTTGGTTCACACAATTCTTGCTCTTCTTAAGACCATTATCAATTTGAAGATTGTAATAAGAAACATCTAAGAGATATAGACCGTTGACCAAAGATGCCGAAGCTATTGATTTATTACCATAATAAATCGAACAACTTCTATTTTCAATAGTCAACCTATATCCTATCTTGTCCAAACAAGATACTGATATGATGTTCTTTATTATGGTAGGAACATAATAACAATCTTCTAATAGTAAAGCGTCTCCTAATGGAAGTCTGAGGTTTGCTGTCCCAATAGCAATTGCGGCAACTTGTGCACCATTTCCTAGCCTCAATTCCACCTCACCTTATCTCAGCTTGCGCTTACTTGTCAGCATCTGCACATCATGGCAGATATGAGAAGCACATCCGGTATCTAATACCCAAGATGTGGAATCTCTAACTGACAAGTTAATATCTATCATATAGATAACTGAAGCTTCAGACAACTTCACCTTTCCATGAGCTTTATCGTTAAGGAACTCCTTGCAGTTCCTCTTCTAGTGACCATACTGCTTATAATAGAAGCAGTCACCCTTTACTACTATTTTGCCTTTGTCCTTCGATCTTTTATCATTAGCTATCATCTCGGCTTCAGGGGCATCCAATGCCGATTCAGCAGGAGGATTAGCTCTAGGGACAAAGTCAATATGTTCAGATCTGAAGACATTCTTTAGGTTTCTGAACCAATCCGAGTAGATCAGGTAAGTCAAAATGGCATCAAGGATGCCGCAGAGTGGGTTATTCGACGACATAATTCTCTACAAGATATAAGTAAAATCTATTTAGTAGATGTTCACTTATTAAAATTTAAAACAAGACATGGTCTTTTGTTCATGTTTAACTCCCACTAATTTTCGACGGACTGTATAACCCTCAGTTATACAGAACGGGAGACGCTGACAGTCTCCTAGTGGGGATCAGAATCTCAATGACTTGTACTACAGCCTTGTGGATAGCACAACACACTGTAATACAATCAAAGAGCACCCAACTTATGGGACTTGTAACTCCTGGCAATATCTGATCATAGCTTCGGTCCCTAGAGGTTTAATGGCCTTGTGGATAGTACACAACAAGCCACTAATTCTGGTCTAAGCTAACCATCGTTACGCGACGAGAATAGATTTGCATGCAGCCCTTGTGGATAGCACAACAAAGCTACATGGTTCCTCTACCCCGATCATATAGGCATCTAATGCCAAAGCCATAGTTTCTCCTCCCAATTAAATAGGCCTTGTGGATAGCACAACAAACCTGTCTAAAGTGATTCAAATCCTATGACTATAACGATGGTGGACCACGCGGTAAGTTTTTAACTACTCGCGTTACGGCTTAGAGTTTATCTGAGGGTATTTAGATAACTTTTATCTTGGTCTCTCCTAGGTGATAGTATATAAATATATCGTATATATTTACTAAATACTATACCTGCTTTGATTCATAATCAAAAGAAAAACAATGCATCACATACATGTCCAGTGTGGTCATGGATAGCACAGTGGGTTTGACTAGAGCCAACAGTCAAACGCACACACAATCTAACATAACATTTACATTAGATAAACCTGCAGACATATAGGCAAGAGATCTCCATCATATCGCCTTCCTGGTTGCACTTGTGGATCGTCTTCGCTCCTTTCTCAGTTGCCTCGATCAGATTACAATAATTCTAAAATTACATGTAATTAGAAGAGAGCCTTATGGCGAATACAAGAGAGAGGGAGGTAGAAATACAACGGAGAATGAGAGAGGGAGAGATACGCAGATCTCTATTTATTAACAATTTAATAAACATCCATCATTCATCTACGATCCACACAAACACATCATTCATCACATGAATAATTAAATAAATGCATATCCATGACCACGGTGTGTTTTAAACATCCCACACAAGATTCAGCGCATCACATGGCTAAAATAAAAAGAGTTTTTAAAAATAGATAACTTTGGCTTTCAAAAAGCTGGGATCCAATCAAAATTGGTATTTGAATTTCGAAAACACTTTTAATTAACTTATCATGCAATCAAATCTAATTTAGAAGCATCAAAACACATATCACATGTGCACACACTCCAAATTAATAATTCTAGATTATTCCATGCAAATTAGAACACTTCTAATAATCAATCTAACAATTAGATTGAAACCCCATTAATAATCTAACAATTTAACTATTAATACTAATCTAACTCTTAGACTAGTCCGATAAAGTTAATTAATAATTTAACACTTAAATTAATAATCAACTATAATTAATTATTAATTACTAACCTAACACTTAGATTAGTCAATTAATGTTAATTATTAAGTTAACTCTTAAATCAATAGTTAACACTAATTAATTAATAACTAATTAATTCAACTCTTAGATAAGATAATTAAAGTTATCATTAATTTACCTACTAAATTAATAATAACAATAATTAATTAAGGATTACTAATTTAACACTTAAATTAGTCAAATAAAATTTAATTATTAATTTAACAATTAAATTAATAACTAACTCTAATTGATTAATAATTAGATGATCAAATAATTAAAAATCTAACATTTAGATTTTAATTATTAACCACTAGCTATAATTCCTTAAATTAGTCATGTAAAGGCTAATGATTAATTTAACAATTAAATTAATATTAACCCTAATTAATTAACAACTAATTGCTAATTAATTAATCCTTAATTACTTAATGATTCAAAATCATTAAAGTAATAATTAACTAAATCTGAATTCTAATTAAAATTTAAAACAATGTCAAATTTTAAATTCAGATCCAATTTAATTAAAATTAGGCTAATAGGGGTTAAAGGATTTGCGTGAAAAAGGGGCTTAAGAGGGCTCAACCCAATAGGCCCGAGCCAAGCTCGGACCCTGCTGAGCCAGGGTCCGAGCCAAGCCCGAGCCACCCTTCAATGGGCTCGGGCCCCTGGCGCTTCTCAAGCGGGGACCCAGTTCTCCCTAGAACCAGGCTCGGCCGACTGGTCGGTCCAAACCCTGCAGCAACCCGACCCCCTTCCCTTCCACCCGAAACCCTAGCTCCAGGTGGAGTTGCAGGCGGCGGCAGAAGTGGCAGACGGCAGCCGGCGGCCCTCGGCGACGGCCCCCCTACCGGCGGCCGGCTTACCGGTGTCGTACAACCCTGTCGGGGCCGAGGGGCCCGCCGAAGGGGTCCGAATCCTGCTGGCCAAGCCCCAATTCATCTCCTTTAAATCTAAATTTTCTGGTTTTTCTTAAAACCGTGAAGATGATAAACAGAAAGCCCCTATCACCTCTCCAGTGCTGGCTTTGATGTCCATAGAGACCGGCGATGTTCCTTGAAGGAATCGGGGTTTCGACCCACCTCCCAACGATTGGGGATACCCGAACAAAGCCGTCGCAAAGCCGGTTCTTCGTCCAACGAAGAACACCAAAAACTCCCAAATAAAATCCAAAAATTACAGAAAAATAATCTAATTATTTGTGTCCATCTCATGAACACAATTCCATAATCTAAATCGGATTTTTCGCATGGAATAAATCACGAAAATATTAAATTCAGATTCGGAAACGGGACGAGAAACAGTCGAACCTGGCTCTGATACCACTGTTGGGTTCTCGGGTTTCTCCAGATCTCCTACGCAGCGGAAATAAAAATAAAACGGAGATCCATTCCCGTTTCGAAAAATCTAAAAACACGATAATCGGATTATCGGTTCTCACCATGTGCGAATTCGAATCCGCAACTGTTCGGTTCCGTCTGTGCGGCACCGCAAGCCGCGCAAGCGCCCGGCCTCTATCGAAGTCCACGCGATCCTCCTCGTGACGGATATCCTCACGTTCCTCCTTCTTCGCAGCCCATGAAACTTCCGCCGGTCGCCGCAACGATCCCCGCAACGCGCGGACGATTTCTAGTCGAACGGGAGTCGGAGAAGCGGCGGAGCAGATCTAGATTTGTCTGGGACGCCAGAGAGAGAGAGAAACAGAGGAGGGGCGGCTAGGGTTAGCAGCAGCTTGGCCTGCTCAGCCCGTTCGCTATGTTTTATACTAACCGCGCAGTTTTTCATAAAAACCCCCGGTTTATATAAAACCCACTTATTTATCCATCGCCTTGAGAATCATTTGCGTGTGACCCTCTAGGCCCAATTACCAGTCCGGTTAATAGCCCAATAAGCCCAGTAACTCCTTGCTAGCTTTATTAATCAATTAATAACTCTTTATTAATTAATTAATCAATCGAATTGATGTCGCACATCGAATTCGACCGGGCCTCCGATCACGTTGGATGCCAAGCAACACCGTGTGAATCTGAAAGGTATCGGGGTTAAGTAACCCACTCTTGGAACCTTTCCGCCGACAGTTACCGCGTGGATATAATCCTTCATTCGTACAATGCTCTCGAGTCAACTCAGGGTATGGCGTGTTGTCAAACCCTAACCGGTCGACTCTCTTGGATTGGATGCCGCTGATAAATATCGGAAAACTCCTTTCCCGATATTATCGTCGGCCCTGGCCAGGGACTTCCGCGCATCCTTCCTAGAGCATTCTCTCTCTAAGTACCGAGAGCGAATGATTCCTTATTGACACACAATTCCCTTCGTTGGTATTCCGCTGTACCCAATCCTTGGCGTTTTAGAATCCTATGGCTAGAGATTCATAAACCAAGGTCAAAGCACAGAAGTCCACCGACAAGGTGTCCTTGGTGTCTCAAGTCCGAGGACCATCCACGCAACTGCGACAATAGAATCAAGCTGGTTGACAGTGAGGTACAATACCATCCAGCGATTCAGTCGGATCAGTTTAGTGAACTTATTCTCCAATGAGCACCTACATATTCGCCCTAATGTCTCCACACAAGTGACTTATGAGATCAGTCACCCTCATCATATGAGCAGGAGTAATCTGTACTAGTCTAACCGGATATCCGATGTCCTTCTCGGATATCCTCCGACTAGGAACAATTAAGAATATGTGTGTTTAAGTGATCTGTCTCATTAGTATGATCTCATCATAATCTGATCACTATAGCACATATTCACGGACTTCATTATGAGACGATAATTAATACGATTTACACATAATGAATATTATGCCATTATATTAATAAATGAACGAGATTTACATAGTCAGATTGGCTTGTAGGCCACCTAAAACTAACAATATGATCCCCCCAATCCCTGGGCACTGGTTCCGTTACCTCCAACACTTCATTATCTCTCTATTCACATCCATTCTTGCTTTATGATAAACAGAAATAATTCCGAAAAGAAAAAAACGCCAATTTGGCAACTTCTTCCTCCCAAATCCTCGTTGAAGAAACATCATATTTGTCCGACTGTGCCCCACTGCGCGGGACGTTCGGGCAAAATTCCCTTCTAGATATGCTCTGTCCCCCCTTTTGGGTGGATTCACCTGTATTCTCTCCTGTACCTCTTGATTTTTATCTTTCTTCGTCCTCACTAGGTCAGGATAGGGAGTCTAGTGATGTTAGGGAGTCTAGTTCTAGGCAGGTTAATCAGGTTAAGAAATCTAGGAAATCTAAGGGTAGACAAGTTCCAAATAGATACCTCAAGGATTTAGCTTTAAGATGCATTTCTTGCTCCCAAATCTCTCAGCTGTTAGAAGATCCCATTTAGATGTCGGAAGAATGTGAAGTTGATGAATTTGTTGTGATGGGTATGGGGTATATGAGTTGTTACATGAGAAAGATCCTATTAATGAGGAAGGAGAAGGCGACGGGGACGCGGCTGAGGCGTACGCCAGTGGAGTGAAGAGATTTGATGAACCCTCAACTGGCATAGAAGAGCCTACCAAAGAGATCAATCTAGGGACTGAAGATGAACCTAAGGTTGTCCTTGTCAGTAAGAACCTGTCTGAAGTAGACGAAGAGGCAGTGGTCCAAGTTCTCAAGGATTATAAACATACTTTCGCCTGGAGTTATGAAGATATGTCGGGATTAGATTCTTCTTTAGTGGAATATAGATTGACATTGAAAGATGGAGTTAGCCCGGTTAAACAAAAGTTAAGGCGATTCCACCCTCAAATGGCTTTGAAAATGAAAGAAGAGGTCGATAAGCTGCATAAAGCCAAATTCATTAGGGTTGTCCTCTATCCGTAATGGGTGGCTAATATAGTCCCGATTATGAAAAAGGATAGAAAAGTCAAAATTTGTATTGACTTTCGAGATTTGAACCTGGCATGTCCTAAAGATGACTTTCCACTGCCTCATATTGACGTACTCATTGACTACACGGCTGGCTATGAAACATTGTCATTTATGGATGGGTTCTCAAAGTATAATCAGATTAAGTTGGCAAAAGAGGATCAAGAGAAAACATCGTTCACCATACCTTGGGGAACTTATTGTTATGTCGTTATGTCTTTTGGATTGAAGAATGCTGCAGCCACTTATCAGAGAGCCATGATGGCGATATTCCATGACATGATGCACATTAACTTAGAAGTGTATGTGGATGATCTGCTGGTAAAATCTAAGACTAAAGCTAAGAATGCAAGAATTCTGGTAAAGGTTTTGGAGAGGTCAAGAGAATATCAGTTGAAGATGAATCCCAAGGAGTGTGTATTCAGAGTATCATCAGAAAAATTATTGGGATTTATTGTCAGTAAACGGGGCATTGAGATCGATCCCAACAAGGCAAAAGCTATTAGAGAAATGCCACCTCCCAAGAACTTGAAAGAACTAAGAGGATTGATCGGGAGGTTGCAGTTTATTCGCCGATTTGTTTCCCAGCATTCACAAAGATGTAAGCCGTTCTAAGAGCTTACTATGCCGGGAGTCAAGTTTGATTGGGACGATAAGTGCCAGGAGGCATTCAATGGGTTAAAGGATTATTTGGTGAGTCCTCCTGTCTTAAGACCACCATCTGCAGACAAACCTTTATTTCTATATGTTTATGTTCTGGATGATGCAGTGGGGGCTGTCTTAGTACAAGAAGATGAAGAAGGAAAGGAGAGGGCAGCCAATTATCTCTCCAAACTTCTCAACCCCGCGGAACAAAGATACATGATGATAGAGAAAACATGTGCAGCACTTGTATGGGTAGTTCAGAAATTGAAGCATTATTTTATGGCTCATAAAGTTCATCTCATCGCTAAGATGAATCCCATTAAGTTTCTTCTTAAGAGATCCATCCTCACTGATAGGTTAGCACGTTGGCAGAGCTTTCTATCCCAATTTGACATCACCTACATTCAGCAGAAAGCAATTAAGGGCTATGCCATAGTAGAACATCTTGCTCATTACCCTCTTCCTCAATTTGATCCAGTCCGATCGGAGTTTCTGAATGAGGAACTGATGTCCATAGACAGAATCAATGACGATATGTGGACTCTACATTTTGACGGCGCTCTGAACTCTCATGGTAAGGGCATCGGCATTATTCTCCTATCACCTGAAGGTGTCACTATTCCACAAGCCTTTCAGCTGGATTTTTATGTCACCAACAACATAGCTGAATATGAGGCTCTCCTTGCTGGACTCGAGGCTGCTCATCTCCATAGTGCCACCAAGCTGAGAATTGTGGGTGATTGTAAGCTAATCCTTCGCCAAGTGCTTACTAAGTATCGCACCCTTGACCCCAAGCTTAAGCCTTATCAGAAACTCACTTCAGCTTATGCCAAGCTTTTCACCAAACTGATCTTTGTCCATATTCCTCGGAATCATAACATTCTAGCTGATGCTTTAGCTTCTCTCGCATCTTCTCTAAATTTCCCGATCAGCAGGCAATCTGAGTCGATCATTGTTCATAGGTGTCTTTCCCCTACCGTGAAAGACCCTTCTTTCCTTAAGGTTAAAGAGAAACTGCTTAAGAAGGTTAGAGATGGGGATATTGTAGAAAAAAGAGAAATTATATTGCTAGATTGGCAACAAGAAATGGAAGACGAGGATAAACCATGGTATTATGAGATTGCTAATGTGAAGATCAATCATACCCCGAAGAAGCCACTACTGAGGAGAAAAGGGCTATCAAGAGAGTTGCTCATAGATACACCTTACTTGGAGGAACTCTATATAAATGTGGATTTGATGGTATTCTCTTAAGATGTCTGGATGAAGATGAGCTTTGGAAGATCATGGAAGGAGCTCATGCCGGAGTTTGTGGTGGCCATGTTAACGGACAAATGCTATCAAAGAAAATCTTTAGACAAAGATATTATTGGCCAACCATGGAAGAAGATTGTGTAGGATATGTCTGTAAGTGTGCTAAGTGTCAACTTCATGCCGATAAGATCCATTCTCCCACATCTTCACTCCATCCTGTTTCATCCCCATGGCCTTTCTCCATGTGGGCATTCGACATCATTGGACCCCTTGGTAATCCTGATTCCGCCACCAAGCAAAAATCTTTGATTCTCACGGCAACGGAATACTTCACTAAGTATTAGTTTTAGGTGGCCTACAAGCCAATCTGACTATGTAAATCTCATTCATTTATTAATATAATGGCATAATATTCATTGTGTGTAAATCGTATTAATTATCGTCTCATAATGAAGTCTGTGAATATGTGTTATAGTGATCAGATTATGATGAGATCATACTAATGAGACTGATCACTTAAACACACATATTCTTAATCGTTCCTAGTTGGAGGATATCCGAGAAGGACACCAGATATTCGGTTAGACTAGTACAGATTACTCCTGCTAATATAATGAGGGTGATTGATCTCATAAGTCACTTGTGTGGAGACACTAAGGCGAATCTGTAGGTGCTCATTGGAGAATGAGTTCACTGAACTGATCCGACTGAATCGCTGGATGGTATTGTACCTCACTATCAACCAGCTTGATTCTATTGTCGCAGTTGCGTGGATGGTCCTCGGACCTGAGACACCAAGGACACCTTGTCGGTAGACTTCTGTGCTTTGACCTTCGTTTACGAAAACCACGGGATTCTAAAACGCCAAGGATTGGGTACAGCAGAATACCGTCGAAGGAAATTGTGTATCAATAAGGAATCATTCTCTCTCGGTACTTTGAGAGAGAATGCTCTAGGAAGGATGTGCGGAAGTCCCAAGCCAGGGCGGACGATAATATCGGGAAAGGAGTTTTCTGATATTCATCAGCGGCATTCAATCCAAGTGAGTCGACCGGTTAGGGTTTGATAGCACGCCATACCCTGAGTCGACTCGAGAGCATTGTACAAATGAAGGATTATATCCATGCGGTAATTGTCGGCGGAAAGGTTCCAAGAGTGGGTTACTTAACCCCGATACCTTCTAGGTTCACGCGGTGTTGCTTGGTACCCAACGTGATCGGAGGCCCGATCGAATTCGATGTGCGATATCAATTCGATTGATTAATTAATTAATAAAGGATTATTAATTGATTAATAGAGCCAGTGAGGAGTCACTGGGCTTATTGGGCTATTAACTGGACTGGTAATTGGGCCTAGATGGTCACACACAAATGATTCTCAAGGCGATGGATAAATAAGTGGGTTTTATACAAACCGGGGGTTTTTATGAAAAATCGCGCGGTTAGTATAAAATATAGCGAACGGGCTGAGCAGGATAAGCTGCTGCTAACCCTAGCCGCCCCTCCTCTGTTTCTCTCTCTCTCTCTGGCGTCCCAGACAGATCCGGATCTGCTCCGTCGCTTCTCTGACCCCGTTCGACGAGAAATCGTCCGCGCGTTGCGGCGATTGTTGCAGCGACCAACGAATGTTTTGTGGGCTGCGAAGAACGAGGAACGTGAGGATATCCGTCGCGAGGAGGATCGTGTGGACTTCGTTAGAGGCCGGGCACTTGCGCGGCTTGCGGTGTCGCACCGTCGGAACCGAACGGTTGCGGATTCAAATCCGCACACGGTAAGACCTTGATAATATGATTATTGGTTTTATTTATTCGAAACGGGAAAAATAGATCGCTATTTTTATTTTATTTTCCGCTACATGAGCGATCTGGAGAAACCTGAGAACCCAACACCAAGTGGGCGGAAGTTGAAGCATACATAGAGATCAAAGCATCAACGGTCTGCAAGTCCATCATGAGGAACATCATCACCAGATTCGAAATTCCAAGCACCATCGTCACTGATAATGGACCGCAGCTCACATCACAAGAGCTGAAGGACCTCTGCAACAGGTATAAAATTGCATTGCAACATTCATCTCCTTATTATCCGCAAGGCAATGGCTAAGTAGAAGCAACCAACAAGACTCTAATAAAAATTATCAAGAAAACATGTATATCTAATAAATTCTTGGACTGGCAAAAAAATAATAATTGAGGCTCTGTGGGCATACCAAACTTCAATCCACACACCCACTGGGCAAACTCCTTATTCCTTAATGTTTGGAATGGAGGCGGTAGTTCCATATGAAGTCCTCATCCCATCATTAAGAGTACAATTGAGCAAGGAATTTTCTATTGACGAGCATCGCTCTGCATTCCTCGCTCAGCTAGAATTCTTAGATGAGAAAAGATGGTCAGCCGCTAATCATGCAAGAGTATATCAGAACAGATTAGCACATTTTTACTAAAAGAAAGTCATTGAACGGAAGTTTAAAGTTGGTGAAAGAGTTGTAAAAAGAATCTTTGTAAAACCTGGTGGTCCGCGTTCTAAGCTCCAACCCAACTGGGAAGGACCATATGTCATATTGCATGCTTTCCCTGGTAACGCCTATCGTTTAGTTAATGTAGAAGGGCAAGAGTTAACTCACCTCTGGAACGGTCTGTATCTTAAGAAGTACTACCCTTAGTTTAAGCGATCAGCATGGTACAAGGACCGGTGGAGTCGAAAAATTTGGAGACTCAAATTCCCTTATTAGTCTTTGGTAATCTAATTCAAACGCATTATTGCGTATAAACACGTTTGGTTCGTGAGTAACAAGAGATGTGAAGTCCAAAGAATACCAAAAGCTTAACCAAAACTGGAAAAGTACAGCTCATTCCTTTTAAAACAAAACTTCTGTTTTACTTTCGGCCCGCGATGTCGGAACGAGGCTTAGAATAGACTACTGAAAATACCCGCCATCTTAGTAGAAGGCCATCATAAAAAAAAAAAGAGGGAGATCCGCACTACAAAAAAAAAAAAAAAAAAAAAAAAAAAGCAAAAAACCAACCAAATCAAAAGGCCGCTCAACATTACAACTGTTACCACAAAAGGCCACAAAATCAAATGAAAAGGGAATGCAAGGTCGTTAAATACCCCATAAAAATAAAGATGACCGAACCCCAACGGATAATAGGGTAAAGAAAGGACATCTTTCTAAGTCTTCGGAACCTTTTTGTCAAACTTTCTAAACAAATTCTTTCTTTTTTTCTAAAATGGCGTGCTCCAAGCTTGAGGAATGGCCGAGGTTGACCAAGGGACGGAGCATCGAATGGGATCACGATTACAAACATAAATCAAGCACAATAAGTCTGGATTAGGTCATTAAAGAATGATGTGGGAATTAAGTTAACAAATGAATATGCTCTTTTGATCCAAGTTCCATGCTGGTCCTTAGTTTATTCAGTTGATGTCTTATTTCAAAACTACAAAAAAATTTGAATATTCCAAAACTAAAAAAAAAATTTGAATATTTCAAAACCACAAAAAAATTTAAATATTTCAAAACCACAAAAAAAATCGAATATTTCAAAACCTCAAAAATGAATATTTCAAAACCACAAAAAAATTGAATATTTCAAAACCACAAAAAATCGAATATTTCAAAATCACAAAAAAATTTGAGTTATTTCAAAATCACAAAAAAATTGAATATTGCAAAACCACAAAAATATTGAATATTTCAAAACCACAAAAAAATTTGAATATGGCAAAACCCCAAAAAATTGGATATTTCTGAAATTGCAATTGTAAAGCAAAAATATTTCGATTAGCATTTGTCTTATTAAGTCATGAGTGTTGCATTCTTTTATTTTCAGTGAGCATTTGCATGCTTGTATGTTGCACTTTAATTATTGTCTTTAATCATCTTTATTTGCCTTCATTAAATAAAGGCTTCGCCCCATGACCTGTCTACCAAGGATGGAATCAAGTAGTCGATTACTTAATTGGGCAAGGGGCTAAACCTAAACAGATATTTAATTTGTTTGTTCAAACCATGCGCAGGTATGAAAGGAAAGTCAGTAAGGGAAAAGAAACTACCTTCATCCTTATTAAAAGTGTTCATATACAGATATCTGAGTCCATCAACAATAGGACTCTAAAAAGGAAGAAAGTACATGATGGCAGCCATCACGGTTGACTCTCCCCCGCTCCCTCGTCCAGCTGGCTCTATGCCTCGTCCTGGACATCGGGTCCCCGTGCTGGCAGTGGTGGTGGTCCCATTACGCTCGGCCCAACCTGACCAGAGGAGACTACTATGTTGGTGGTGTAGGCACTCGCCTGTCCTCGATCCAGCGCCCGCTGCCGCGCACGCTGGTATCGAGCCTCAATGCTCTGGCGCTTGTGCTCCGCCACTGAAAGTCGGCCCTGAAGGCTTTCCAATCCAGACCAGTCGCGATCTCTCTCCTCGGTCAAGATCTCCAGCCGAACCTAGAGTCATGCAAGCTCGCGAGGAAGATCACTGGCAGAGAGCCTTGCCAGCTGCTCCTCCAACTCAGCAACTCGGGCTGCTGAACTGCGGACCTGCACCAGCTCAGCATCTCTCTCTCCAAAAGCCACGCAAAGCTCTTGGACCTGCAACAGAAGACATCGTCGGCCAAATGATCAAGCAAGCAAAAGACGTCATGCAAGAAACAAGTCAAAGATTTACCCGAGCAGCAGCATCGTCCTCAACCTGAGTGGCTCGGCGGATGGCTAGGGCCAACTGGTTCCGCAAGTCGGCCATGGCAGCCTCATGGGCAGTGGAAGAAGAAGAAGGACCGGCAGCAGTGAAAGAAGAAGAAGGACCGCATGAGTATAAGTAGTACGCTGTAATTAAATGGAGATCACCGTTAGTGTACAAGTGCCAAAATAATTTAATAATAAAAAGAAGCATTCATAATACCTATGTTATCCATACATATCACACTTACCAGTTCATCCAATTCTTTCCGGACCTGCTCTAACTGGGCCTCGGCATCCTGGAGGTGGCCTCGGAGCGTGATGATGGTGGCATCCCATGCATCTTGCGTTTTTCATAACATGTCATACATTTACAAATATAAGTAAGATAATTAACAAAATGAAAGACGCATTCATGAGCATACATATCATAATACTTACATCGAGAGGCCGAAGTAGCTGGAGGTGGGCCCTGTAGTGGGCCCGGTAGTGATGTAGGTAAGCATCGTTGCTCACTGCCTACGACTCTACCGGGACTCCATACCGGTGCCAATCATCCCGCTGATTCGGGAATTTGGCACTCCAGTCAATGTGGGCCTGCTTCCCCCGCATCGTCCTCACGATCCCCTCAAGGATCTCCTCCTCCACCCACTCCTGATGCAGACCCAGCGTCTGCATCGCCAGCCTCAGGCATAGCAAGGCAATCGCGTTCAGGCAATGAACCCAAACTTGATGCCCAAATCTACCTCGCCCTTGCTCTACCCATGGCTGTCCAGCATCATCCATACCCATATATGGACACCAGATAACCTGCATTCATATAGGTTAGTTGCATTGCATGATTAAACAAATAAATAAACAACTAAATAAAGCATTTAATAAGACATTTAAACATTTCAGAAAAGATCCAATATTCAATAAATAACCAAGTATTTAACTGAATCACTAATCAAACATTTAATCAAAATATTTGACAAACATTCTGTAAGATATTTTAACAGATTTCATTTAAACAAACGTGTTAAGTAAAAGAGGGATTAAAATCTTACCAAAAGCTCCGGGTAGTCGAGGAACTGACAGCGGAGAGTCATTAGTTGATGGTGTTGTGGTGCCGTATCCACAATCGGACGCCAACGTCGGGCAAGTGGAACTGCCGCCGGCTGTTTTGATGGCCTCGCTCGGCCTAGAGGAAAGTAATAATATGTCCACACCTGCATATAAGAACATATAGGTTAGAATCATCATAATCATATGCATTGCATGCATTGTATCATAACATTTAATGAAACAAACATAAAATAAACTAAATACCTGAAGGAACGGCGCGAAGCCGCTGATGGTGGTCTCCCGATCAGGCGTGACAGTGGAGAGGTCGGTGAAAAGGTGAGCCAGAAGGGCCGCACCCCAAGCATACTCACCTAATCTATCAAGATCTACAAGGAGACTCAGGAAGTGACAGTGGATGTAGTCGCCCTTCATCCCAAAGAGAAGCCTACCAAAGGAAAACACTAAGAACCTCCTAAGGTCCCTATATGCTCTAATCCTATCACTAGGATCTTGGCAATATACCTCGCTAGCTGCCCTCGCTAGTCTAGATCTCAACTCGGCCTAGGACTCAACGGTCTGCTGCCTAGGCTCCTCTAGTCCTAGGGATCTCTCTACCGCCATCCTGAGGAGAGTTCGAGACTCTCGACCCTCTAGTCCCGTGCACTATAAGCCCAGCAACTCTTGAGCTAGTCCATGATAATCGATATATGTGATCTCGCTCACTGCCCGACCTTCTACCCGAAGGCCGGTGATCCTGCACACGTCCTCGAGACTGGGGACCATGTGTCCCTAGGGCATTAGAAATACCCTGTTCTCAGCGTGCCATCTCTCTCTCAGGACCTGGAGCAATACTAGGTTAATCCAAAATGGCTCTATCTCGAATATCTCTCTAAATCCCATCTCCGCTAGTCGTGCCTTCTAGAAGTCTGGGAGACCCCTGTAGGCGACCACCACTAAGTCCCAAGAGATCCTGGTCCTTGTTGTGCCCTGCATTGTCCAAATAATTGATTAAAATCATCATTAGAACACTAATCATCAATTTTTAAAATAATTTTGAGATTTAATCACCAATTTTGAATCACGTCTGGGTACAGGGACGCGTTTCAAAAGGCGAACCTGTTCCCAAACGTCTTTTACCACAGATTCAAAGAATCTGTGGCCGGTTCTTTTTCCCCCAAAAGTAGATCTAACATAAATAGGGTGCCTCGAAGCTTACCAAACGTGGGCCGGCCTCCTCGGCCGGTGCTGCCGCTTCCTCGCCCTCCTGAGATGCGGGAGGGACTTCCTCGGCTTCCATGAACGCCGCCACCTCCGCTAGAGCCATTGCCTCGGGAGAAGCTTCTTCGGGCGCCTCCGCCTTTGCTGGTAATGGAGCAGGCCACCGGCGCTTCCCATGACCGCTCGAGCTTCCACCGGCCTCCGTGGAGTCGTGAGAGAGAGAGAGCTCGAGTAGAGTTGGGGAATGAGAGAGCTAGAGAGAAAGGGTGATGAGGAGAGTAGAAGATGAGAGAGAGAAGGCTGGCTGCGAGATGGTGATCGTCAGTGATGTGTAGGCGTCCGGAACGTCCCTCCGTTCGTCTTAGCACTGCGGCGATTTAGGAGGGTTAGAAATTAAGGTGTGATCGCCAGGAGCATTACCTTACGGTCCCTGTGCTCCGCAGGATTGTAGAGTGATCGCGTTCTGGGGGAGCGGGAGATGGTGGATTCCTCTTCTCCGCCTCCAGCCGGCCGAAGGGGGAGAGCTCGGTAGTCCGTGCGCAGAATCTGGTAAGAGCCCCTGAAAAGAGAAGACAAACAAAGAAAAGAAATAGCCCGATTAGAACTGTGACATGTAGGATCCGTTCATGCAAATATAAAAATTAACTAGAATTGGAGGGAGACGCACCGGATGGGTGTTTGGGGAGGGAAGGTGACCATATGTTATGTCCACCCACCTCCCGTTTTTTGTTTGAAACCTCTGGGGGTAAAGGGTGCTAAGTCATCCTAAGATGCATGCATGCAGATAGGGTGCTCGTGTGTGAAAAGTGAAGTGATGTGTTGAAAGTGGAAAGAAGAGTGAGAGAGGGAAATGTTACGGAATGGATGGAAAGTGGGAATGCAATGAAGTGAAAAGGAGAAAAAGTGAGAGAGGGTTAAGAAGACAAGCCCATTTGGAGTGCGAAGGATTCCTCTTGAAGCTCCTCCTGAAGCTCTCTGACTCTGTGCCCGCTCAACTCCTCAAAGCCGACTCGCTTGCCAACCTCCTCTGAGTCTCTCCAACCCAAAAAACTCCTTAACCCCCCTGCTCGAGGGGACATCGGGGGTTTAAATAGGTGAAGGAAAAATAGGAGAAAATAGGGGTCTAAATCCCCGTAAATCATCCTGGAGCCAATGGGCAGTGGTCAAAGATCGGAGGTGGTGCGCGTGGCAGTCGCCGGAGTGGGGAGTGATCGGAGTAGTGGAGGTGAGGGCAGCGAGTAGAGGAGGTCGTGGGGAAGACGAGGTCAAGGTGGTAGTTAGGGGAGTGGACGGCTAGCCAACATGCCTTCCAATCCCGTGGAAGGCCAGGTAGCTAGCCTTCCACGGAGAGGTGGAAGGCGGCCCGGTTGGCCTTCGATGGGTGGTGGAAGGCAAGGGGTGGCCTTCGAAGGGTGGTGGAAGGCGGACTGGCTGGCCTTCGAAGGGTAGTGGAAGGCGGGCTGGCTGGCCTTCGAAGGACGGTGGAAGGCGGACTGGCTGGCCTTCGAAGGACGGTGGAAGGCGGACTGGCTGGCCTTCAAAGGGTGGTGGAAGGCGGACTGGCTGGCCTTCCACGAGAAGGTGGCTAGAGTCGAGATTTGGTTAATTGGCCTAGTTATTAGTGGGCTAAGATGGCTAAGATGAGGGGTTTCGTGACGATGGACTAGTGATGGATGGGGTTCATGACCAAAAGGGTGGTCTAAAATTGGTGTCTACAAATGCCCCTCCGGGACACCTGTTTTGTAGTGGAGTGGAACGGAATGATAAATAGGTGTTCCGAAAATCGAACCTGATTTTGGACAGCCCAGAGAAGGGATGAGCTGTATCCAAAGATGGTATGAGAGTGTGGCAAATGCATGAGAGCTAGCTATTCGAATTGCAAGGGTGACTAAGAAGAGGAACCAAAATTCAGGCTAGAGAATCACAATCCGTGGGACCCTCGGGTGCTGGAACCGCGAGGCCTTGGCGCACCAGGATGCAACGATCTGGCCCAAGGGGATCTCAAGCGTGAAAGTTGTAGGAGTGTGACTTGAAGAACTCTCGACACAACGGGCGCGCGGTGGCCTGGCACATCATGTGATCGCCAAGTGAGAGAATCTCAAGCATACGTATTGGGAAAAGGATGAGGTCTTGCAATTCAAAGGGCTAACAGACGAACAATTGCCAGACTTATAGATCAGCAATGGATTAAGCAGAGTGATAAATTATGGTCATTGCCCCTAGGGCGAGGATGGTAGATGATGCATATGCAATGCATGCTGGTTTAAAAATTAGAAAACAAATTCCTAATGCAAACAGGAGGGATTTATTGGCCAATCGAATAACTTGGAGAATATAGACTCCTCATTGTTTTGTTTAAAGAGGAACTCAGAGTCTATACGCCCAAAGCTATTAGCCTCCTGTATCTTCAATCCTACTTGCTTCAGATTCTCTGCAGCTGCAAGAACGCACATTAGTAAATGTAAATAATCAATGATCCACAATATCTTAATGATAAGCTGCAAGGAAACGAGGGACAAAGGTCCCTGTCGAGTCGAAGCCAACACGGAAGATATGACCATTCTCAAAGTAGAATGCCAATCCGGCTGCTTTTGGCTTCGACTCGACAGCAAAAGTGTCCACCTTTTGAACATAGAATCCTTTTTCCTATATGTACAATAGTGAGGGGAAAACAGTTAGTAGTATCTGTTTTCGGCCCCTTGCCCAAAAGAGCAACTACCTTTTCCCTAGCCTTCGCCTAGGGTCAAGGGGCCGTGTCCTACTAACCAGACAAAAGGAAGAGTATTGAAACTGATACGACAAGTAAATATGCAAATGCTGGTGGATATTAACAAGTGGGGTATGTGATGAACGAAAACATGTTTTTGATTCCGACTACCTGGTGACTGCCTAAACTTAGCCTGATTGAATGGTGAAAGGGAAATGCATACTCAACTTCCCAGGTATCCTAAGCATACATCTAGATTGATTTGGGCCTCTAGACTCCTCAAGCCAACCTTGACCGGCTAAGACTCATACTGATGACAATACCGTCATGCCATGCTTAGGCTCCCAGCTGCTTCCGACCACCAAGTTCGCCCAAAAGTTTTCGAGATAAATGATTTGCCCGACTCGGGTCTCTTTCCTCACAATCTAGAAGGTATAAGATGGAACTCCTTGGAACCCCAACGGTCAACCACGCGACGTTGACCCGGAATCAGACGCCGTCGCACCTATTGGTGACGCGCATGCATTGACCTAAGCCCGAAGTCTTTGAGAGTGCTCATTGAGATTATGGTTAAGGAATTGGTTCACCAGAAACATTGACATTATTCTTCACCCATTTTGGACTCCTGTGATCATGTGAGCATGTGACGATTTTTGAAAAAAATCGAACCATTTTAAAATGATATTCGGTCTTTAGATAGCTATCTCGTGCTAAAACCTTGAGGGAGAAAAAGTGAAGAAATTTTGGAGACAAACCTCACAAGAGGATCGACAAAACCGTTAAAAGGGCGAGCTGTGACAAAACGGACCCCTTTTGACCTCCTAGATGCCCCTATTTTGACTTTTCAGGCCTTTGGTAGATTTCATGGCCAGGCACGGTCACGACCAGGCTTTTTTGTATGATTGCTTGAACCCCTTTTCTTTTTTTGTACTTCTTTTCCACTCTTGACATTTTTTGAGGTTATTTGATATTCCGCCTGCGGGGACACTGCCCTCTTCACGTGCTCTGGTCCTTTACATTTCATTTTTGGGCCCTTTTGAGGGGTTACATCTATCGGGTTGTTGAGGAACCGCAATTTGCTGAGCTCGACCGTTTAAGGGCCTCAACTGTCCTGATCGGTCGAGAGACGAAGAGCAAAGGTTGCATTTTGACAGTATACTAAAAACTTGGAACTCATTTTAAGAAGGTTCTCTTTTGAAAAAAATGTGTAGGTGTGTGCATCTCAGGATGATCATAGGGATCCATATGAAAGTAAAGTATACACGTCCAAGGTTCTGGTGGGCCAAAGTCTTAGCCAAACCTTAATGTTTACCCAATCTACCATGCAACTAGACCTAGACAGGGGGTTATGTGGCAGTCACCAGACAGTTGGATTTTGTGTCTTTTCTGATTTTTTTGTCATGTTCATTGAAGTATGCACATATTTACAAATATTTTTGTTGCTTTTTTGGGATATTTCATTTTTTTGGATTTTTGAAATTTTTTATTTTTGTTTTGTGCATTTAAAGGGTAGAATTTTTAGATAGACTCCTATCCAAAGAAAAACATTTTTCAAATATTTACACTTATTTGCTAGCTTTTGAACTAGAAATGAAAGAACTTACTTACCTCTACAACTCTTAGATAAAGAGGAAGCTATCCAATCCCTAAGCGATTATGCACAAGACTCTGAGAGTGAGTCAGACATGTTGCAAAGGTGGGTCCTTGAGACAGAGACCCAATGATGGCAGAAGTGTCCCAGTATGTTGGCTCCTTATAGGAGTGAGACTTTTCCTCTTTTCGGGGGTCGTAGTGTCCAAGCATAAAACACTCAGGGGAATGTGCTACGACCAGTGATAGAAGCCTGAGAAGGGAAGGTGTGTGAAATAGGAAGGGGATGAGAGCGGTGGGTACCGGTTCATCCCTCACTAAGGAGGCTCCTTCTCGTCGAGTGGTTAGTTCATGGAACAGCAGCTGTGTAGCGAAATTTTCTGCATCTTCTCTTCGAACTTCATCGATTGTTTCTTTCAACTCATCCTTGAGTACCTCTTGACTTTCCTTCTCAAAGTGATCCAAGAGACTCTATTTTCTTGATCCCTCAATTGGCTTGGTTGGTAGGTAACCCAATTTGAATCCCCCAATGGTCGGGTTTTCAGAGATAGGCTCTCGAATCCCTTGCTCTTCCTTGCCTAACCCAGATCCCGAACTATACCCCATTTTGTCCATAAGCTGCCAACCTATGCTAGGCTGGGGCTTGGCCTGAGAGTCGACTGATGAAAGGATGGGCTCTTTTCCTTTTCCAGAAGTGATCATGGATGGAATTTGTTCAGTCGAGACTGAGTTCAAAGACTCAAGATAGGGAGTTCTTTGCATTTTGACAATCTTCCCATTGTATGGGAATTTATAGCACTGATGATTAGTGGAGGGCACTCCCAGGGTTTGGTCCATCCAAGGCCTTCCCAGAATGACGTTGTATATGGGCTCGACATCAAGGATGTAGAATTCAAAGATCATGGCCACGGGGCCAATTTCCAGTTTCCCATTAGCTGGTCTTTGAGAATTGTCATAGGTTGAGACCATCATGGAAGTAGACTCAATCTTTTCTGGATCAATCCCTATTTTATTGAGGGTCTTGAGTGGACAGACATTGATTGATGCGCCGGTATCCAACAGGATGGAGTCCAATGAGCGACCCTTGAGTGTTGCAGTTAAGCATGAGGGAAGGGATTGGCATTCAGGGGGAGCCAGATCCTTATCTGTGAAGGATATCATAGGTGTCTGGGTGACTGAGAGAATGGCATTTGTGAGCCCCCTGATAGGAAGATCTTCATTGACTGTAATTCGCTGGAGGAATTTGATCAATGTCTCCCTATGTGTAGGAGATCTCCTAATCAACTCTAGGACTGAAATCTTGGCGGGAGTTTTCCCTAGATGTTGTAGGATGTCATACTTGGATTGAGTAATCCTTCTAGATAGATTTGAATCCTCTTGGGAGTCCAAGGGTTGACTTGTTGGGAGAATGATACGATTTCTCAGCGTAACACCAATTGGACTGGGGTCTACTGCTTGATTTGACTTTAGTGGTTGAACTCGTGGTGAATTTATTAAGCAAAATTAGGTTACTGGACCTGGCTTTGGTGTTGGACACAAGATGGATAGAGGAGGTTCTCTGATTGAAACTGAGGGAACTTGGACCAGAGTGACTGGGTTGATTACTGATGGTTGTTCCCTAGGTCGTATCAAGACCAAAGGTTGTCTTGGATAATAGGGGAGACTCCTTGCAACGGCTTTCTAGGTTTGATCATCCTAGTAGGGCACTCACGCCATACCCCAACCTCTTCATACTCCCAGTACTGTCCTCTGCGATTGACATTTGGTTCCAAACTTTTGACAAGGGTGCTCACCCTTTCTAGAGAGCTAAATGGATCTCGAGCTACCTGATGAGAGGACGGAGGGCCCTTGACTTTCAAGGTGCTAGAGGAAGGGGGAACTGCTGAATATGGTTTCTGATTGGATTGGTTGTCTGATCTGGACATAGGACTGGGTGACCTAAAGGGTTGTCCCAAGGCACTCACCTGTTCCTCTATTGGTGGAATTTGTGTAGTCCTCTTATTTATGTTTTGATTTTCAAAGAAGGATGGCAAAGTGGAACTCCAAATCTAAGATTGAACTACCCGAGCTCGATTATAAAGTTGTGCGAATGTGTGAAATTCGCTCAGCATGAGAATAGACCGAAGCTGCGGGGTAGCGTTATTGACTAACATGGTGATAGCATGAGATTCGGGGATTGCCATTTCCGCCCTAGAGGCCATTGCCCTCCACCTGTTGGCAAAATATGTGAACTCCTCTTCAGGCTTCATCTTTTCCATCACAAGATCAAACAAGGTGGGAGGCATAGTTGTCATATGACTAAACTGAGCGATGAATTTTTCAGAGACCATATCAAAATTGATTAGGTCTGTGGCGGGCAAGGAAGAAAACCATCTTATGGGCTCACCTTCTAAGGATTTCTGGAACAGATGGACAAGGAGGACTCTGTCGTAGAGCCATTGATGGGAATCCATGAGGAAACTTGACAGGTGGTAATGAGGGTCAGAGGTGCCATCATATTTCCTATACTTAGGGGCTTTGAATCCTGGCGGAAGGTAGGCCGGAGGGAGCTTGCAATAGCTCGAGAGAGAGTGCGGTTGTTTCAGGGTAAGTTTCTCGGCCATGAGCTTACGCACATAAGTTTCAACCTCACTTTTGTAGATGAATTCTTTTTGCTCGGGTGGAGCAACTGGAGTAGGAGTTGGCTGGTTGATGCGGGTCTGAGCTCTGTTGGAAGATCCTTGGAAGTGAGTTCTCTGAGGAGTGGCATCTTGAGTTTTGCCACAAGAGGCCAACTGGATGAGTTGATCAGGAGTGTACCGTGATAACACAGCAATAAGTTCCGGGTCCTCACTCGGGTCTTGGAAGGTTCTGTTGGAGATTATGGGATCACTTTCTGAAGAAGAAGATTCATCCAAGCACCTTCTCCTAAGTTCCTCTCCAGATGTTTGTAACATGCCCACACATGTTTGTTGTGGATCTTCTTCAATCTTGAACAGAGGGTTGTGTGTGACATTATTACCAAACTCATACATGTCATCATACACAGTGTTAACATACATTCGGTTCATTATGAAACACAAATCCTAAGAGATTTTATATTTCACTTGAAAGGTTAACTTTGCATTATGAGTGTTGGTTTCTAACAAATCAAGTTCAAACCTTTAACGACCCTGTATTCTTCTTTTAAAACATGTTCAACCAGAGTTTAGTTAGGTGTCTTAGATTTTGAAAAAATTCTCTCAGTGACACCTATAGGTGAATGATTGTGAATGGAAAGGCTCAATTAATTCCTCACACGAACCCGGGATCCTATTAGGTGGTTAAGGTACAACCCACTCGGCGGCCAAGTGGGAATCCCTGGCTCGCGAAGACTCACGGAGGTTCCCAACAGAATAAGACTAGTCACACCCGAGTGGGAATCCTCAGGTAGAGAGTCAAACACTGTGGGAGAGGTAACTAGAAGTGTGATGCCGGCTCTTCCTTAAAAACCCCTGCGGATAGTACCCTGGAATTAACCCACAGTCCAGCAGACGAGAGAAGACAAGAGAACAGTAAACAAAAAAAAACTAGAAAACGCAACAATTTAATCAACAAGTAGAAATTGGACTAAAATGCCGGAGCCTGGACGGCCAGCTACTTGGCTGTCCTAGAGCCTGGACGGCCAGGCAGTTGGCCGTCCTAGAGTCTGGACGGCCGGCTACTTGGCCGTCCTAGAGCCTGGACGGCCGGCTACTTGGCCGTCCTAGAGCCTGGATGGCCAGGCAGTTGGCCGTCCTGGAGTCTGGACGGCCAAGTGCTTGGCCATCTGGGATACAGGGCGGCCAAGTGCTTGGCCGTCCGTGGGCGCTGGGCGGCCAAGTGCTTGGCCGTCCGTGGGCTCTGGGCTGCCAGGTGCTTGGCCGTCCGTGGGCGCTGGGCGGCCAAGTGCTTGGCCGTCCGGGACTCTGGGCGGCCAAGTGCTTGGCCGTCCGTGGGCGAAGCTCTTACCGTTATTAAACTATGTCACAATGTGCGCGGCGAGCAAGAGAGCGTCCCACCGTAATCGCCAGAGGGCTGTAGGCGCCCGGAACGTCCCTCCGTTCGTCTTAGCACTGCGGCGATTTAGGAGGGTTAGAAATTAAGGTGTGATCGCTAGGAGCATTACCTTACGGTCCCTGTGCTCCGCAGGATTGTAGAGTGATCGCATTCTGGGGGAGCGGGTGATGGTGGATTCCTCTTCTCCGCCTCCGGCCGGCCGAAGGGGGAGAGCTCGGTAGTCCGCGCGCAGAATCTGGTAAGAGCCCCTGAAAAGAGAAGACAAACAAAGAAAAGAAATAGCCCGATTAGAACTGTGACATGTAGGATCCGTTCATGCAAATATAAAAATTAACTAGAATTGGAGGGAGACGCACCGGATGGGTGTTTGGGGAGGGAAGGTGACCATATGTTATGGCCACCCACCTCCCATTTTTTGTTTTAAACCTCTGGGGGTAAAGGGTGCTAAGTCATCCTAAGATGCATGCATGCAGATAGGGTGCTCGTGTGTGAAAAGTGAAGTGATGTGTTGAAAGTGGAAAGAAGAGTGAGAGAGGGAAATGTTACGGAATGGAGGAAAGTGGGAATGCAATGAAGTGAAAAGGAGAAAAAGTGAGAGACGGTTAAGAAGACAAGCCCATTTGGAGTGCGAAGGATTCCTCTTGAAGCTCCTCCTGAAGCTCTCTGACTCTGTGCCCGCTCAACTCCTCAAAGCCGACTCACTTGCCAACCTCCTCTGAGTCTCTCCAACCCAAAAAACTCCTTAACCCCCCTGCTCGAGGGGACATCGGGGGTTTAAATAGGTGAAGGGAAAATAGGAGAAAATAGGGGTCTAAATCCCCGTAAATCATCCTGGAGCCAATGGGAAGTGGTCAAGGATCGGAGGTGGTGTGCGCGGCAGTCGCCGGAGTGGGGAGTGATCGGAGTAGTGGAGGTGAGGGCGGCGAGTAGAGGAGGTCGTGGGGAAGACAAGGTCAAGGTGGTAGTTAGGGGAGTGGACGGCCATCCAACATGCCTTCCAATCCCGTGGAAGGCCAGGTAGCTGGCCTTCCACAGTTGGCCTTCGAAGGGTGGTGGAAGGCAAGGAGTGGCCTTCGAAGGGTGGTGGAAGGTGGACTGGGTGGCCTTCAAAGGGTGGTGGAAGGCGGACTGGCTGGCCTTCGAATGACGGTGGAAGGCGGACTGGCTGGCCTTCGAAGGGTGGTGGAAGGCGGACTGGCTGGCCTTCGAAGGGTGGTGGAAGGCGGACTGGCTGGCCTTCCACGAGAAGGTGGCTAGAGTCGGGATTTGGTTAATTGGCCTAGTTATTAGTGGGCTGAGATGGCTAAGATGAGGGGTTTGGTGATGATGGACTAGTGATGGATGGGGTTCATGACCAAAAGGGTGGTCCAAAATCGGTGTCTACATGATGGAGAGAACGTCGGAGCACTGCCGAAGAGAGGAGATTGCCGGATTCCCACCGTTGTTCGCCGGAGAACAAGGAGAAGGGAGGAGAGAGAAAGAGTTAGAGTGAATGAGGGGGAAGAGACTCGGACTCGCAAACCCCTGTTTGAATTGGCTAAATCACGTCTTGGGACAGCGACGCCATTCAGTGGTGCACAAATTGACGCGGCAACATAAAATTTTTCAAATTTGTGAAACGCATCCCTTGTACGCGACGCCTTTTGAATTTTACCGCCTCTGCTGGTTAGGCCGTACCACGGGAAATTTGAAAGAATTATTATTCGCGTGTTTGAAGGAGGACGCTATTCAGTGGATTAATTGTTGGAAATCTCTGGAAAATAGGAGAGAGAGAACAGAAAGGCATCTAAATGACAGGACGCGATTTATAGTTCATTCGAGGATAGATTTTTATATTTGGAAATTGATTAACATTAAAAATCATCTCTTTGAGTCTACGCGATTTTAATTAACTGAACCCGAACCTTCGTATTTTGAGAAAAAATCACAGTTTCATTCAAGGAAAAATTACAGAAAAATTGCAAAAAGGGGATTCTATTGTATTAAGGATTGATTTCTTTGATGAAAATAGAATAAAAAATACATCAAGTTGGAACATAAGGTGAAGAGCTTTCAAGGACGAATTTTCTTGATCTCCTTTACATATGATTTCTACAGTTCTTTATTGGCTTCATGAGGACTTTTTACACAACGGGTGAATCCGATGTTCCAAAGAGTTGCAATAAGTTCTGTCGCCTCGAAATCTTCATTAGTACCTAATGCCCGCTCCTTAATTGGAGAAAGAGAAGTTATTTCTGGAAATTCATAGCGAGGCATGCCATGTTGAGGATGACAGCGATGTGGATTATAGAGAACGAACTCGGTCGCCCCGATCAGCCAGAGCTTTGTGCCGGCACTACGGCGCACCCGAACCATCTTTTCCATGAGAGCAAGTGGCGTAGATTCAAATCCGTTTTTGGGCACAGTCTTCAAGTAAGCACGCCAGTCAGCTCGAGTCTTGAGGTTGGGCACTCGATTGGTTATGTTGTCATTAAACTTCACAATGTTGATAATATAGAAGATAGGACTGCGCTGATATGCCTGAGATATCCTTGAAACTTTCTCCTCATTATGGTTGAATTTGAAGTGGAATTCCACCTATAGAGCTAAGAGGAGCATGTTTCCATAAGGAGATTGACCTGTAGAAGCAGCAGAAAGCCCACTATAGAGGTAGGCTAGAACCGTTGTGCTAATCTGCTTCCTTTCGAAAATCCCATTGATTGCGCTTAACTGATCATCTTCTAATACATTATCTTGGGTAGGGAATGGTAGAGCTCCAACTAAGCACGTGGTGAACGCCTTTGTCACGTTCTCTGTATCTTCATCCTTGAAGTCTTCTATCTTCTTCAGAGTCCATTCAGCTAATTTAGCAAGATTGATTCCCTTCTTTGTAAGACAGTCTTGAATTTCCTTTGGATTCTTCATAATCTTTTCCAATAATTGTTGACCCGTGATTCTTTCCCTCATGAATATCATCTCACTCAAATCAGGTTCATCATTATCGACTTTAAGCTTAGGAAGACCTAATAAGAGTTCGGCTTCTTCTAAGAGGATGGTGGCTTCGAATGTGGCAAAGAAAAGAGCATGAGTTTGTGGATGCCATAGTTCAATCAAAGCGCCCATTGCAGCCCAATCCATGCTTGTGCTTTTGTAATGTTTGGCATGAATAATCAATCCTTGGATATGCCACTTGGATATATAAGATTGCATGGAGAGATTGATCTTGTTAACAAGTTTTTGGACCCATGAAAGTGAAGAAAATCTTCTTGGACCAGGGAAGAAAGGATATCCCTAGATAAAGAAAGAAATTGGAATAGTTCTATCATATGGAGAACATGTAGAGAGTTGCATAAAAAAAAAAAAATGATTAGAGGATAGATTAGCTTACTTGTAAGTTTTGGGTTCTCGGGTTTCTCCAAATCTCCCGTGCAGCGGAAATAAAAGATAAAGCGGAGATCAATTCCCGTTTCGAAAAAATCTAAAAATTGGATTATCGGATAATTGGTTCTTACCGTGTACGGATTCGAATCCGCAACCATTTGGTTCCGTTGGTGCGACACCGCAAGCCGCGCAAGCACCCAGCCTCTAGCGGAGTCCACGCGATCCTCCTCGCGATGGATATCCTCACGTTCCTTGTCCTTCGCAGCCCACGAAACCTCCGCCGGTCGCCGCAATGATCACCACAACGCGCGGACAATTTCCCGTTGAACGGGATTCGGAGAAGTGGCGGAGCAGATCCGGGGATCCGGATATGTCTGGGATGCCAGAGAGAGGGAGAAACAGAGGAGGGTGGCTAGGGTTAGCAGCAGCTTGGCCTGCTCAGCCCGTTCGCTACATTTTATACTAACCGCACAGTTTTTCATAAAAACTCCCGATTTGTATAAAACCCACTTATTTATCCATCGCCTTGAGAATCATTTGCGTGTGACCCTCTAGGCCCAATTACTAGTCCGATTAATAGCCCAATAAGCCCAGTAACTCCTTACTGTCTATATTAATCAATTAATAACTCTTTATTAATTAATTAATCAATCGAATTGATGTCGCACATCGAGTTCGACCGGGCCTTCGATCACGTTGGATGCCAAGCAACACCGTGTGAACCCGGAAGGTATCGGGGTTAAGTAACCCACTTTTGGAACCTTTCCGCCGACAGTTACCGCGTGGATATAATCCTTCATTCGTACAATGCTCTTGAGTCAACTTAGGGTATGGCGTGCTGTCAAACCCTAACCAGTCGAGTCACTTGGATTAGACGCCGCTGATGAATATCGGAAAACTCCTTTCCCGATATTATCGTCCGCTCTGGCCAGGGACTTCCGTGCACCCTTCCTAGAGTATTCTGTCTCATCGTACCGAAAGCGAATGATTCCTTATTGACACACAATTCCCTTCGACGATATTCCGCTGTACCCAATCCTTGGTTATTTAGAATCCCGTGGTTAGAGATTCATAAACCAAGGTCAAAGCACAGAAGTCCACCGACAAGGTGTCCTTGGTGTCTCAGGTTCGAGGACCATCCACGCAACTGCGACAATAGAATCAAGCTGGTTGACAGTAAGGTACAATACCATCCAGTGATTCAGTCGGATCAGTTCAATGAACTCATTCTCCAATGAGCACCTACAGATTCGCCTTAGTGTCTCCACACAAGTGACTTATGAGATCAGTCACCCTCATCATATGAGCAGGAGTAATCTGGATATCCGATGTCTTTCTCGGATATCCTCCGACTAGGAACAATTAAGAATATGTGTGTTAAGTGATCAATCTCATTAGTATGATCTCATCATAATTTGATCACTATAGCACATATACACAGACTTCATTATGAGACGATAATTAATACGATTTATACATAACGAACATTATGCCATTATATTAATAAATATGAATGAGATTATAAAGTCATATTGGCTTGTAGGCCACCTAAGACTAACAATCTCCCACTTGGACTAAAGCCAATCACCTTTATATAGTAAGCCTGTAGACTCTAGGTGACGCTCAAACACAATTTGAGCCAACGACTTTGTCAATGGATCTACTATATTGTCGACGGATGGAACTCTTTCCACTACTACATCTCTCTATATGATCTCTCTGATAAGTCAAAAGCGCTTCAAAATATTTTTCGATTTCTGATGAGACCGCGACTCTTTCACTTGTGCATTAGTCCCGTTGTTGTCGCACAATAGCGGAACATGATCAAAGATGCAGGGAACTATGTCAAGGTCGGTGATGAACTTCTTCAACCATATTACTTCTGCAGCTGCAGCGATGTGCTCAGCTGCAGTCGTTGAATCTGCAGTAGTTGCTTGCTCGCAACTCTTCCAGCACACTGCGCCTCCGTTTAAAGTATTTACGAATCCATATGTAAACTTGCTATCATCTAGATCTGACTGGAAACTCGAGTCAGTAAAGCCTCGCAGTTTCAAGTCACCTCCTCCATAGACAAGAAACATATCCTTAGTTCTTCTCAAGTACTTAAGGATACATTTCACTGCCTTCCTGTGCTCTTCGCCTGGATCAACCTGAAATCTGCTCGTAACACTTAGAGCAAATGCAACATCAGGCCTTGTACATAGCATGGCATACATGATAGATCCTATGGCAGTGGCATAGGGTACTCTATCCATGAGTGCCCTCTCATCAGGAGTCTTAGGAGACTGCTCCTTTAAGAGATTAATTCCATGTCTCATCGGTATGAGACCTCTCTTGGAATTTTCCATGCCAAACTTTTGACTATGGTATCTATGTACAAGGATTGGGTCATTCCAAGCATCCTCTTTGATCTATCTCTACAGATCCGTATTCCCAATACGTAGGATGCTTCTCCCAAATCCTTCCGACAGCCAGATCTTTACCGACGACATCATAGCTACATCATTTCCAATGAGTAGTATGTCATCTACGTAAAGAACTAAGAAGGTGACTGCGCTCCCACTGGTCTTCTTGTACACACACGACTCATCTTCATTCTTAATGAAGTCATAAGACTTGACAGCCTCGTCAAATCTTATGTTCTAGCTACGGGAAGTGTGCTTCAGTCCATAAATGGACCTCTGAAGCTTGCACACTTTATCTGGAGATTCTTTGGATGTGAAACCTTCCGGTTATATCATATACATCTCTTCTTCAAGGTTACCGTTGAGGAAGGCAGTCTTCACATCCATCTGTCAGATTTCATAATCGTAGTATGCTGCTATGGCGAGTAGAACTCTGATCGACTTTATTATGGCAACTGGTGAGAAAGTCTCGTCATAGTCAATTCCTTGCCTTTGATGATATCCCTTTGCCACCAACCTTGCCTTATAAGTGTCGATCCATCCGTCAGCACTGATCTTTCTCTTAAAGATCCACTTGCATCCGATGGGTACAATGCCCTCAGGCAAGTCCTCCAAGTTCCAAACTTGGTTGGTGTACATGGACTGGATTTCTGAGTTCATGGCTTCTCGCCATTTCTCGGCTTCGGGGCCTTCTATGGCCTCCTGATAGGTTTTAGGATCATCATCCCCATTATATTCAACCTTAGACTCACCTTCAGCGATATGTCCCACATATCGTTCAGGTAATCTAGGTAATCTACCAAATCTACGAGGCTCATGCGTGTGTACCTAAACAAATTCAGGAACTAATATCTCAACTAATGATAATGCAGCTGTTTAGGGATCTGGAACTTCTTCCATTACTATTTTACTCCCACTGTCCTCCTGGAGAAGGAACTCTTCTTCCAGGAAGACAGCTTTCCTGGCGACAAACACCTTTTGTTCACCAGGATGGTAAAAATAGTATCCAAAGGTTTCCTTTGGATATCCCACAAACCTGCATTGATCAGTTCGTGATTCCAGCTTGCCTGGATCATGCCTTTTAATATGAGCAGGACAACTCCAGACTTTAACATGTTTAAATTCTAGTTTCCTGCCTTTCCATATCTCATATGGAGTAGAGGCCACAGACTTGCTGGGTACTCTGTTCAGTAGGTAGGCTGCTAACTCTAGAGCATACCCCTAGAGAGACACTGGTAATCCCGAAAAGCTCATCATGGATCGCACCATGTCCAACAAGGTGTGATTCCTCCTTTCCAATACACCATTCATCTATAGTGTATATGGAGGGGTTAGCTGAGAAAGGATACCATTATCCTTTAAGAATTGTGTGAAATTAGTACTCAAGTATTATCCTCCTCGATCTGATCGAAGAGCTTTAATACTCTTTCCTGACTGTTTCTCTACCTCATTCTTGAACTCCTTGAACTTCTCAAACACTTCCGACTTGTACTTCATTAAGTACGTATAGCCGAATCTTGAGAAGTCGTCGGTGAACGTGATGAAGTATAAGAAGCCACCTTTGGCTTGGGTGGACATGGGACCACATTCATCCGAATGTATTAGTTCCAAAATGTCCTTGGCATGTTCTCCATGTCTAGTAAATGGAGATTTTGCCATCTTTCTCATAAGGCAGGATTCACATGTTGCAAACGATTCATAATTGAATGCAGTTAAGTAACTATACTTGTGCAACCTTTGCAACCTGCTTTCACCAATATGCCAAAGTCTACAATGCCACATGTAGGCTTGGTTCACACAATTCTTGCTCTTCTTAAGAGCATTATAGATGTGAAGATTGTAATTAGAAACATCTAAGAGATATAGACCGTTGACTAAAGATGCTGAAGCTATCGATTTATTACCATAATAAATCGAACAATTTCTATTCTCAAAAGTCAACCTATATATCCTATCTTGTCCAAACAAGATACTGATATGATGTTCTTTATTATGCTAAGAACATAATAACAATCTTTTAACAGTAAGGTGTCTCCTTATGAAGGCCTGAGGTTTGCTATCCCAACAGCAATCGCCGCAACTTTTGCGCTGTTTCCTAGCCTCAATTTCACCTCGTCTTGTCTCAGCTTTCGCTTACTTGTCAGCATCTGCGCATCATGGTAGATATGAGAAGCACATCCAGTATCTAATACCCAAGATGTAGAATCTCTTACTAACAAGTTGATATCTATCATATAGATATCTTAAGCTTCAGACAGCTTCACCTTTCTATGAGCTTTATCGTTGAGGAACTCCTTGCAGTTCCTCTTCCAGTGACCATTCTGCTTACAGTAGAAGCAGTCATCCTTTACTACTCTTTTCTCTTTGTCATTCGATCTTTTATCGTTAGCTATCATATCTGCGTCAATGGCATCCAATGCCGGTTCAGCAGGAGGATCAGGTCCAAGGACACAGTCAATGTGTTCAGATCTGAAGACATTCTTCAGGTTCTTGAAGCAATCCAAGTAGTTCAGGCTAGTCAAACGTTTGGCATCAAGTATGCCACGGAATGGGTTATTCGATAACATGATTCCCTGTAGGAGATAAGTTCTATTTTAGCAGATGTTCAAAGATTAAATATCAAAAAAGATATGGTCTTTTGTTCAAGTTTTAGCTCCCACTAATTTTCGACAGACTGTATGTTAGGAATCGCCATGAACACAGCGGAAATAAAAAATGATTCCATTGTATCGGTTGCTGGGGTCGTAAAACGGACATTAAAACAAATGCGGGAAGAACGGTTCTTCACCTTTGCGGGGTTTCGAATCTCCCGTGGATGATGCCGACTCGGTAATCGCGCACGCGCACGATCTCTAGAGGTATCCACACGAGTTCCCGTAGCAGACGCGATTTCCTCCTCGACTTGAGTGCTCCGACCAAATCTCAAATCCACCATGCGCGGAGAGAGACATATCCACTCCAAGAGAGAGAGAAGGAGAGAGAGAGAGGAGATAGAGAATATGGGGTAAAAATTCGTCCAACCAACCTTTTTACCCCTCCCCCTTGGCCCTCCTTATATAGAAATAAGGATAAGCACAAGAGTTAATCCTCATGATTATCCAAGAGTTTGGCCTTGGATAATTCTCCATTAAATCTTCATGTTTATCTTGCAGCTTTTCACAAAAACCAAGATAAGCATGAAATTTAACATCTCTCACCATCTGACGAGAACTCTTATGTGTGTGACCCTCTAGGCCCATATATTAGTCCAGTTGCAGGCCCATTAAACTTAGAACTGTTTCTTGAGTTTAATATTTATTAATTAACATTTAAACATCATATGTTAAATGATTAATTTAATAAACAAGTGAATTATCATCTGATGATCAAATCACTTGGCCTTCTGATCATGAACAGCACCAAACATTACCTCATGATCCCAGAAGATATAAGGGATACTGTTCCCTTCAATTGAACCTTTCCGTCTGCCGATACCGCACAGATATAATCCTTCACTCATACAACGTCCCAATAACTCAAGGGTATGGTTTTATAGTCAAACCCTCTATCGCATTATCCAGATGGATTCCAGTACACAGTTAATATCTAGAAAGACATCTCTTTCATTTTGACCCTGGCCAAGGATTTATGTGTACACATCCATGGGACATTCTCTCTCCAGTCTTATACCAAGAGTGAGTGATCCCTTGTTGTTCACTCAATTACCTTCGCAAGCTTTCCACTGTATCTGAAAGACCGATTATAGTGGACTTAATGGTTAAAGTCCACGAGTTAGAGAATCAAGATACCACAAACAAGTTATCATTGGTGACTCAGGTCAAAGGACCAACTGTGCTACTGCAACGATTGAATTCCCTGGTTGACTAATAGGTATAATTACCATCCAGGAATTCTTATTTGGGTCTGTTCAGTAAACTCATTCTCTAATGAGCACCCACTTGTTTGTCTTAGTGTCACCACACGAGTGAATGTGAGATCATTCACCCTCATCATATGAGCAGACATAACTTGTGTCGATCTTATCGGATATTTAATGTCCATCTCAAATATCCTATGATCGAGAACTGTTTAAGACAATTGACTGAGGATATTGATCTCACTATCATGATCTCATCCTGATTCAATATCCCATACATTTGTCTATGGACCTTCATTACGATAGTTAATTTGCGAGAACTATGAATGAAGAAATGATTGCCTTCATTAATAACCTGAACTAGAATGTACAATGATTGGCTTTGAGGCCACCCAATTCTAACATTCTCCCACTTGGACTATAGCCAATCACCCATGTGTCTAAGTCCCATACACTTAAGGTGACGTTCTAAATTGTTTTGAGACAATGGCTTAGTCAAGGGATCTGCTACATTATATTCAGATGAGACTTTCTCAACTACTATATCTCCTCGGGCGATGATCTCACGAATCAGATGAAATCGTCTCAGAATGTCCTTTGACTTCTGATGTGATCTTGGCTCATTCTCTTGAGCTATTGCTCCATTGTTGTCACACAATAATGGAACAGGATCTGAAATACTTGGAACTACTCCAAGTGCCGAGATGAACTTCTTCATCCAAACCGCCTCCTTGGCCGCTTCAGCTGCAGCAATGTATTCTGCTTCGGTCGTCGAATCTGCAGTTGTTTCCTATTTGGAACTCTTCCAACTTACTGCACCTCCATTTAACATGAACACAAATCCAGACATGGATTTTCTGTTATCCATATCCGACTGAAAACTCGAGTCAGTAAATCCTCGAAGTTCCAAGTCGTTTCCTCTATAAATGAGAAATAGATCCTTAGTCCTTCTCAAGTATCTAAGGATACATTTCACCGCCTTCCAGTGTTCCTCACCTGGATCAGCCTGATATCTACTAGTGACACTTAATGGATGTGCCACATCAAGCCTAGTACATAGCATTGCATACATGATAGATCCTATTGCCGAGGCATAAGGAACTCTATCCATGTATGCTCTCTCTTCAGGTGTCTTGGGAGACATTTCATTAGAGAGATAAATTCCATGCCTCATTGGAACGAGGCCTCTCTTGGAATTTTCCATGCCAAACCTTTTGACTATGGTATCTATGTACATAGATTGGGATAAGCCAAGCATCCTTTTGGACCTATCTCTATAGATCCTTATTCCCAGAATATAGGATGCTTCTCCCAAATCTTTCATGGAGAAGTTTTTGGATAACCAAGCCTTTACTGATGACAACATTCCTACATCATTCCCAATGAGTAGAATGTCATCAACGTAAAGTACCAAAAAGGTAACTGCGCTCCCACTAGCCTTTTTGTATACACAAGGTTCATCTTCATTCTTAATGAAGTCATAAGATTTGATTGCTTCATCAAATCTTAAGTTCCAAGTTCGGGATGCTTGCTTTAATCCATAGAGGGATCTTTGCAGCTTGCATACCTTGCTTGAATGCTCTTTGGAAGTGAATCCTTCAGGTTGTATCATATACACCTCTTCTTGAAGGTTCCCGTTAAGGAATGCTGTTTTTACATCCATTTGCCATATTTCATAATCATAGAATGCAACGATAGCAAGAAGTATTCTGATTGACTTAATCATGGCAACTGGAAAAAAGGTTTCGTCATAGTCAATGCCTTGCCTTTGACGATATCCTTTTGCTACCAGCCTTGCCTTGTATGTGTCAATCTGTCCATCTGCCCCGATCTTTCTTTTAAAGATCCATTTACTGCCAATAGGTACTATACCTTCTGGCAGATCAACCAAATTCCAAACTTGGTTGGCATACATGGACTGAATTTCAGAATTCATTGCCTCTTGCCATTTTTCTAATTCTTGACTATTTATGGCTTCTAGGTAGGTTTGAGGATCATCATTCTCATTTAAGTGCATTTTTGGTTTGCCATCATCGATATGTCCAACATATCTTTCAGGCTGCTTAGGCACTCTACCTGATCTGCGAACCTTTTGTATATCATCTTGAACAAGTTCTTGAGTCAATTGTTCAGTAGATGAACTAGTGTTGATTTGTGAGTCTAGAATTTCTTCCAGTTCTATCTTGCTCCCACTGTCTTCTTTTCAAAGATATTCTTTCTCTAAGAAGACAGCTCTTTTTGCGACAAACACCCTTTGATCGCTAGGTTGATAGAAGTAATATCCAAAAGTCTCTTTTGGATATCCCACAAATCTACATTTCTCTGTCCTGGAATCCAGTTTGTCTGGATCATGTCTTTTGACATGTGCAGGACAACCCCAGACTCTAACATGCTTAAAGTCTGGTTTCTTTCCTTTCCATATCTCATATGGAGTGGAAGGTACAGACTTACTGGGAACTTTGTTCAACAGATATGCAGCAGTCAACAGTGCATATCCCCATAAAGAGATTCGAAGTTTGGCATAATTCATCATTGATCGTACCATATCTAATAGGGTACGATTTCTCCTTTCCGATACACCATTTAACTGAGGTGTATAGGGAGGAGTCCACTGAGACAAAATACCATTATTCTTAAGATATTCTGTGAATTCTGTACTTAAGTATTCACCCCCTCGATCTGATCGAAGAGTTTTGATACTCTTTCCAGTCTGGTTCTCAACTTCATTTTTAAACTCTTTAAATTTCTCAAAGACTTCTGACTTATATTTCATTAAATATATGTAGCCATATCTTGAGAAATCATCTATAAATGAAACAAAGTATGAGTAACCACCCATAGCATGAGTGGACATTGGACCACATGCATCACTATGTATTAGTTCCAATAAGTCCTTAGCTCTATCTCTATGTCCTGAGAATGGAGCTTTGGTCATCTTTCCCATGAGACAAGCTTCACAGGTTGCAAATGATTCATAATCAAATGGATCAAGATATCCATTCTTTTGCAACCTTATGATCCTGTTCTCATTTATATGACCTAGCCTACAATGCCATAGGTACGATTTATTCACATCCTTATCTAAGCGTTCAAGAGAATTATTTACCAGACAAACATCATATGAAATATCAAGTAAATATAATCCATTTAATAAATATCCGAAAGCAAACAATTTGTCTCCTTGATAAATTGAACAACCTTTATTCTCTAGTTTCATAGAATATCCTTGTCTATCTAAACATGAAATAGATATGATATTCCTAATAATGGTCGGAACATAATAACAATCTATCAGTTGCAATGAGTCTCCTGACGGCATCTGAAGTCTTACTGTCCCCACAGCTAACGCAACAACTTTTGCTCCATTCCCGAGCCTCAGATCTACGTCTCCGCGGTTCAATCTTCTTTTACTTGTTAACACCTGCAAGTTATTGCAGATATGAGAAACACATCCAGTATCTAATACCCAAGATGTTGTTTCTCTATAAGACAAGTTAAGATCGATCATGAGAATACCTGAAGCTTCACCAAGCTTCTCCTTTGCTTTTTCTGCGAGATAAATCTTGCAGTTTCTCTTCCAATGACCTTCTTTATGGCAGTGGAAACACTGACCTTTATCATTGACTTTAGGTTTGTCCTTTTGAACTACCGGTTTGCTTTTCATTGGCTTCTTAGGCTTACCTTTCTTAAAGGTCTGTCCAGCTTTTCTTTTCTTGTTGGTCTTACCAACAAGCATTACTTGTGGCTTGTCTTTCTGGATAGTGCCTCCTGCTGTCTTCAACATGTTGAGCAGCTCAGCCAGTGAAACTTCAATTTTGTTCATATTGAAGTTGATAATGAATTGTGAAAATGAATCTGGAAGGGACTGTAGGATTAAGTCGATGCTTAGGTCATTGTTCATAACAAAGCCAAGCACAGCAAGCCTCTCAATCCATTCTATCATCTTGAGCACATGAGTTTGCACAGATGTGCCCTCGCTCATTCTGGTCCTGAACAATTTCTTAGATATCTCATATCTTTCTGTTCTGGATTGTTCACCAAACAACTCTTGTAGGTGATTCAGAATGGTCTTAGGTTCCATGTTATCATGTTGTCGCTACAGTTCATTGTTCATTAAACTAAGCATATAACACTGGACCTTGACAGAGTCCTCCTTCCAATTTTCATACATCATTAATTCATCTTCGTTAGCATTATCACCGGGTTGCACTGGATCTGGTTGATCCAGGACATAGGCTAGCTTTTCATACATGAGGACAATCTTCAGGTTGCGTAACCAGTCAATGTAATTTGGTCCCGTGAGTTTGTTTGCATCAAGTATGCAACGGAGGGGGTTAGGTGACGACATAGCGACCTACATGGAAATATATAAAATGAGCAGATAGTTCTTAAAATCAGATTTAGGACTTTTAATCTAGATTTATACTCCCACTATTTTTCGGCGATCTGTATGACCCTCTAATATACAGAACGGGAGATTCCGGTGATCTGCTAGTGGGGATCAGAATCCTTCGGGCAACATGCATGTGACCTTGTGGTAGCACAACAAATCACATCAAGTCCCTTAGGCAGTCAACTATTGACAGTTGCAACGTTTGCAATATCCGATCGATTTAACCCCTGAATCAGAATGACCTTGTGGTAGCACAACAAATCAATTTGATTCAGTTAAGTTTATCCATCATTATTTAGATGACATAAATTCATAGTGCAATCCTTGTGGTAGCACAACAAAACTATACTATTTGTCCATTCATCTTAATGACATCACATGTCGTAGACCTAGGTTAATTTCTAAATCAAACAGACCTTGTGGTAGCACAACAAATCCATTTGAGATAAGAATTATCCTAAGATCTATAATGATGGTGGGTTACGTGAATTATTCTGAATATCTCACGTTTACAACTTAAATTTTAAAAGAGGGTTTTTGATTTTGATTTATAAAATCATGCTATCAATAGTATTTCAATTTGAAGTATCAATATACTTAATAGAAATATATATATATGATAGCATAATCCACAAATATCACATATGTGCAGGAAAAATTAAATGGGGATGATCATGGACTGCAAAAGCTACTATGGAATCATCGGAGCCAAACGATGATCCATAATAGGATCCTAATGTGAAAACAGCAACACTGGTTCCATTTGATGCGAATCCTTCCTTCATAGGTGTCTTCAGAAGATCCCGTCCTCTAAACTTAATCCGATACATTTAAATACGATATCCAGTACTCGCAGGTCCACAAATGTACATTTAAACACTAAGAAACCTTGATCTAATCAAAGGGAGTACAATCTTATAGGAAGGTAGAAAGTACACTTGGATTAAGAGAGAGGAGGACACGCAGGTCCTATTTAAAATACTAAATGAAATAAGCATCGCATTCATTCACATCATTCATCACATGAAAATATTAAGTCCATGATCATCCCACCATAAAACACATCACATGCATCACAATCATCACATAATTGCTGTTTGGTATTAAATTTTATAAATATAAAATTATAATACCAATTAGTTTTCGAAATAACATTTATTTCAGCATAATCAATAATATTCAAAACATTATTGACAAATTAACTAACTAAACCATTCAGTTAATCTAAATAATGATTCAAACAATTTGAACAGAAAAATGTAATCAAGTTATGCATGAAATCAGTTTAAAACAATTTTAAACTAATTAATTTAACAGGAAAATTAATTATCTAAAACAATTTTAAATAATTAACTAACACCCTATTAATAACAAAGCCCTTTAATTGAATAACAGTTATTAAACACTTTAATAAGCTGTTAATAATCATAAAAATAATTAATAACAATTATTAATTATTCCTATAATTTTACTGTTTTAAAACAATTTTAAAACGGGCTTAAATGGGCTTAATAATGGGTTTAATGGGGTTTAACAGGCATTAAAAACAATTTTTAATAAATATAAAAATGGGCCCAGCCCATTAGAGCCCAATGGCCCGGACCCAGGGCCCTGGCTCGGCCAGGGCGCCGCCTGGCCCCCGCCCGGTCCGACCGGGTCGGGACCGGGCGGTTCGGCCCGTTTAGCCTCCATTCGACCGGCTCCTGCCCAAAAACCTGCAACCCTAATTTTTGTGCAGGCCGGCGGCGGATGAGGCGATGGCAGCGCCGCCAGGCACCGCCGGCGACGCCCCCACCTCCGGCGGTCAGCCCGGCACCGGTGGGGCAGCCGGCGGTGGCCAAATGGCCCTTGAATCGAGCCCTAAACTCCCGCTTAAAATCTGATTTTTCAGGTTTAAAAAACCGAGTTTGGACTTCATTTTTAGCACCTCCAAAGGCACTCCGGCGCCGGCAAATGTGTCGAATGCATAGTGGTGACTATCACCAATAGATCCAGACATCCGGGCCACCATCCCAACACTTGGGAATCGCGTACGAAGCCGCTAAAGTACCCCGTTCGTCGTCCCATGAAGAACTCCGAAAAAACCAAATAAAATCCGAAAAATTACAGAAAAATAATCAAATTATTTGTGTTCATCATATGAACACGAATCTGTCATTTTTAATCGGATTAAACACAAGAACACGTACAATACGGGTTCTTCACGCTTAACGAGAAAAACACGCAAAACGGTGCCGTTTTACGACCGAACCTGTAACGACCCGCCACCCTATAATCGGGGATCCGATTACTAAATGGGTACCGAATCATTAATTTGGGACCAAACCAGGATCTAGTAAGTCTGGGAAATAAATAATAAACTAAGCTAAACATTCACATCGCATTGAATTGAAAGTGCAGGAAATTAAAATTATTACAATGCGACTCGATTACAGCAAATAATTACATACTCCAGCTGAAAGGAAATAATTAAACATACAGGCCAGAAAATAAATGACAACTACATCGGGGCATACCCCGGAACAACTGCCGAAGAAGCACAACACACGGCCGCACACGCCGCTCTAAGTCTGCTGGGAGTCCTCACCTGAAAACCGCAGGGGTGAGTCTCAAGAACAAGACTCAGTAGGGATCCTTCGATCCCCACTGCCCACGCACACACCCACAAGTGTAAAGTACAGCTAACGGTGAAGTAACAAGTGTAGTGGCAAGTACAATTCCTAATTCTTTACGTGAGAATACATGCAATCGCAGTTATAATAATCATGCACACTCTAAACCAGCCGTTAGAAAATCTACCACCATCATCTCGATAGAACTCGCCGACCGTGCAAACAACGGTGGGGAAAACCTCGACCCGCTGAGACCAAGAAGTAGCCCCTCGGATAGCACGCTCGCTACTCCGGCCCAACTGGCTCAGGTGACTACCCCTTCCCCCAGCATGAGTGACTCTCCGAATGTACCACTCCGACATCGGTACTAGCTGACCCCGGGGTTCACCAGGTGACCCTCTCTCACTAGGCGTCACCCCGCCCACGCCCCCACCGGCGTTGTGCTCACGCCCCCACCAGCACAGGGTGATAAAGTGCTACAATGTCACTCCAGGTCCACAGTAACTGAAAACCCAACACAGTGCGATCCGGTCACGTGAAAAGTCCGCGATCGCATAACACACATAGAACCATCCGATCATGAGGAATCCATCTCTATCGGGTGCACTAAAACATGTGCTAATCATCTAACTAGCAGTATGAACGCGTTTTACTGGCATGCATTAGTGAGATTCTGTCTTGAATCGCGTCGACCGAGGTCGACGCCATTCAAGCTCCATGTACAGGTTTATATAAATCAGTCTTCAGATTCTGGCCTTAAAAGGCGTCGACACCAGTAGTCGCCTTTTAAAAGGCGTCGACATCCCCAGACGCCATTCAACACGAAAATCCGGAATTTCCAAGAGCTTTATTCAGGGGATTTATGTGGTTAAAACGCGTCATGGACGCCTGACGCCATTCAAAATTGCGTCGTTTACCCATGACGCCATTTAGCCACAGATTCCCCGACCTGGCAGTCTGCCTGTCAGTCGATTCCTGTCTAAAAGGCGTCGTGATGGCCCGACGCCCTTCAAAAAGGCGTCGTCCATGCACGACGTCTTTCAGCCCCAGGAACCAGGAACGCCCTAAACCCGAGGGCTCCCTAACCAACCCCAAATATCCCCAAAAATCATTCAAACTGGAGGGGAAACGAAGAGCAAGACAATTCATAGGCAAACACCCCCATAGAGAACCTAAACATGCTCGTTCTAACTCCCAAAACCGAAGATCTACCACATGCATATCGAGGAAAACATGATTTAAACACAATGCTACGGGGAACGTCACCCTACCGGACACTCGAACTCCACCAAGCTCCACGCCGTTCACCCTTCTCGCCCCACGCCGCCGCCGGTACCACCGTGGTCGTCCTTGCTCCACCGTGACATCGGCCGCCGTCCGGAGAGTAGAACGCCGCAGTGGAAGTGGAGGTCGTAGTGGTATGAGTTAGGTAGAGGATGGAGTGGAGGGAGAGGCGAAATGGTGGGAGGAAAAGAGGGAGGAGGAGGTGGTCGCCGCCGGTCGCCGGAGGAGGAGAAGAGAAGGAGAGTAGGAGGAAATGAGGGAAAGAAGGAGGGCTCGCGGGGGTAACCAGGAACTGGCTAAAACGCGTCGACATCTACAGACGCCTATCAGGTGACAAGACGGCCGCTCTGACAAGATTCTGAAACGCGTCGTCCTACACAGACGCCATTCAGACAACTTGTCAGGGCCGTACTCTGACACACCCAGAGTCGCAGTCTGAATGGCATCGACCTTCGCAGACGCCGTTCAGACGACCTGACAGGGCCGTACCCACGTGGCCCAAGGCCAACCCCCGCGGCACCCACGTGGCAGCACCTGAAATGCGTCTGCCAAGGTGGACGCCGTTTAAAACGCGTCGCCAAGTCCTGACGCGATTCAACCCAGAACCTCCGCCCCCCACAAGGGTTAGAATAACATGGTCTGACCCGAAAACCGGATCCGAAAGTCTCGATCCTTACATTCTCCCCCCCTTAAAGAAATTTCGTCCTCGAAATTGACTGCTAGAATTCAACAAGGTCAAAACAAGGATACAAGTTTACAATAAAACTCACGAGAAGAGGTAAGGGAACTGCTCCCGCATCTCGTCCTCTCGTTCCCAGGTTGCCTCACCTCCGGAGCGGTACTGCCAAATCACTTTGATCAGCGGTACAATCTTGTTCCGCAAGACCTGCTCTCTGCGATCCTCAATACGAACCGGGTACTCTGGAAATGACAGGTCCTCAGCGACCTCCAACTCTGAAAAGTCCAACACATGGGACGGATCCTGAACATACTTCCTCAACAAGGACACATGGAACACATCGTGCACTCCTGCCAGATTGGGCGGCAAGGCCAACTGATACGCGGTTTCCCCGATTCGAGCAAGAATGGGAAAAGGTCCAATATAACGCGGACTTAGCTTGCCTCGCTTCCCGAATCTCATGACACCCTTGGAGGGTGAGACTCGGAGAAACACGTGGTCCCCAACCTCAAACTCAAGTGGTCTCCGTCGGATGTCGGCATAACTCTTCTGTCTACTCTGGGCTGCGGTCAACCTCTGCTGAACTGTCCTGGCGACCTCAGCACACTGCTGTACCAACTCAGGTCCTGCAATCTGCCTCTCACCGATCTCAGACCAACACACCGGTGATCGACACGGCCGCCCATACAAAGCCTCATAAGGCGCCATGCCGATACTAGAATGGTAGCTGTTGTTGTAGGCAAATTCCACAGTGGACAAATGTTGTTCCCACGAACCTCCCCAATCTAGGCAACACGCCCTGAGCATATCCTCCAAGGTCTGAATAGTCCTCTCCGACTGTCCGTCAGTCTCGGGATGATAGGCCGAGCTGAAAGCCAACTGAGTCCCTAACGCCTGCTGAAAGCTCTTCCAGAATCTGGAAGTAAACCTCGGATCTCGATCTGATACAATGGACAAAGGGACCCCGTGCAGAGAGATGCGGTCTACAAACAACTTTGCCAGTTTGCCGACCGACCAGTCCTTCCTAATGGCTAGGAAGTGTGCCGACTTGGTCAGCCGATCAACGATGACCCAGATAGCGTCTCTTCTGCTAGGGGATGCGGGCAATCCCATCACAAAGTCCATCGTCACATGTTCCCATTTCCACTCAGGAATCGGCAAGGGTTGCAGCAACCCTCCAGGTCTCTGATGCTCGGCTTTAACCTGCTGACATGTCATACATCTAGACACGTACTCAGCCACATCTCTCTTCATACCGGGCCACCAGAAGTGCCTCCTCAAACAGTGATACATCTTTGTTGTCCCGGGATGTACTGCATACCTCGATCGGTGCGCCTCATCAAGAACACATCTGCGCACATCTTCCTCAGTCGGAACATAGAGTCTCCCTCTGAATCTGACAGTACCATCATCCCACAACTCAACCTCAGACCTCTGGAGAATCTGGGGTAACTCTACATCTGCCCTCTGAGCCTCGATCACAGCATGGTACACAGCCGGTCTCACAGTCAAGCTGACAAGTACTGCTCTATCTTCTTCACGTGGAACCCTAAAGGAGGATTCCACCACCTGCTCAAATAATTTCCACTCCCGAACCATAAGGTATGACATGACCGTCTTCCGACTCAAAGCGTCTGCCACCACATTCGCCTTGCCCGGATGATAGGAAAGGTCAAAGTCATAATCTTTAATAAACTCCATCCATCTTCGCTGCCTCAGGTTCAGGTCTCTCTGAGTGAACACATATTTCAGGCTCTTGTGATCTGTAAAAACCTGAAATTTCTCCACATACAAGTAATGCCTCCAGATCTTCAATGCAAACACCACAGCTGCAAGCTCCAAATCATGAGTAGGATAGTTTTCTTCATGCCTCTTCAGCTGCCGAGAAGCATAAGCAACTACCCTGCCATGCTGCATAAGGACTGCTCCCAATCCTCGACGGGACGCATCCGAGTAAACCACAAATCCACCTGACCCAGATGGAAGCACCAGCACTGGGGCTGACGTGAGACGAGTTTTTAGCTCAATAAAACTCTGCTCACAATCCTCAGTCCACACGAAACGAACTCCCTTTCGAGTCAGCCTCGACAAGGGGGCCGCTATCGAAGAAAATCCCTGAACAAACCGTCTGTAATATCCGGCAAGCCCCAGAAAGCTCCTAATCTCGGTCACTGAAGTCGGCCTGTTCCAGTCCATCATTGCCTCTATCTTCGCTGGGTCTACTGCGATACCTTCACCAGAAATAACGTGCCCAAGAAAGTGCACCTCGTTCAGCCAAAATTCACATTTGCTGAACTTGGCATAAAGTTGGTGCTCCCTCAGGACCTGCAACACTGCCCGAAGATGAGCAGCGTGCTCTTCCTCAGAAGAAGAATAGATCAGAATGTCATCAACAAACACAACCACAAACTGGTCCAGGTAGGTCCTGAAGACTCGGTTCATCAGATCCATAAAAGCCGCCGGAGCATTGGTTAAGCCAAAGGGCATAACCAGAAACTCATAGTGCCCATACCGAGTCCTGAATGCCGTCTTACTAACATCCACATCTCTGATTCTCATCTGATAGTATCCAGATCTTAGATCGATCTTGGAAAACACCCTCGCGGTCTGCAGCTGATCCATCAAGTCATCGATCCTAGGAAGCGGGTACTTATTCTTTATTGTCACCTGGTTCAGCTGCCTATAATCGATGCACAACCTCAAAGAACCATCCTTCTTCCTGACAAACAGAACTGGAGCACCCCATGGAGATGTACTGGGACGAATAAAACCCTTGTCCAGCAATTCCTGCAACTGCGCCTTCAACTCAGCGAGTTCGGCTGGCGCCATCCGATACGGGGCCTTAGACAAGGGCGCCGTAGCTGGTGCAAGCTCGATGGTGAACTCAACCTCACGCTGTGGAGGAAGGCCAGGCAGCTCTTCTGGAAACACATCTACGAAATCACAGACAACAGGCACCTCCCAAGGACTGGGACTAGCACGGACATCAGAAACAACGACAGAGGCAAGAAAAGCCTCACAGCCACCAGCAAGCAACCTCCGTGCCTTAAAGGCAGAAATAAGGATGCCTCGAGAAGAAAGCCTAATACCTTGGAAGAAGAAGGTCGGGATGTCCGGAATAGAGAAGCGCACCCTCTTCCTGTGGCAGTCTACCTCCGCATAATAGGCTTCCAACCAATCCATACCCAGGATGATATCAAAGTCACGAATAGCAAGTACGACCAACTGGGCAGGTAGCACATGACCCTCAATGGTCAAGGGAACACTCCTCAGACAATTATAGGATATCATATAGTCTCCAGAAGGAACTTCCACCATCAGACCATCAGATAACTCAACAACGGGCGCAGAAAGGATATCTAAGAACTGCTCAGAAATAAAAGAATGCGAAGCACCCGAATCAATCAATACGTGCGCAGAGTTCCCAAGGACAGAGAGTGTACCTTCCACCAAGTTGGACGCGCGAGCCTCCCTCCTGGTGATAGCTAGAACTCTCCCCTGGGTCCTCGGCTTCTTCTGGTCACCTGAACCATGTCCCTGACCATACCCCTGCAGGCACTGCCTCGCCAAGTGGCCCTGCTGGCCGCAAGCGAAACATCTCCTGGGAAGAGTGGGACACTGAGTCCCGCCATGGGTACCACCACACTGCTGACAAACTGCCGGAAGCCTCTGAGCTGGCTCCTGCTGTGCACTGGACACTGTCTGACTCTGCTGCCCCTGTCTGGGCCGGCTGCTGCCGCTACTGCTGCCACCACCCCTGAAGAATCTCCTGAATCGGGAGCCGAGAGAAGACGATCCCGATCCGACTGAAGGAGCTGGTGCCGCTGCTTTACCCCTGCCCCGAGATGGCCCCTGGACAGTCTGCCCTCTCTCCCGGGCCGACTGGATCTGCTGAGCCTCTACAGCTGCTGCACGCCTAACTGCTGACGCCAAGTCTGTACAACAATGGGACGCCACGAAGTTCCTCAAACTGAGCCTAAGCCCATCCACAAACCTCTCCGCGCGACGTTCCTCGTCCTGAGATATGAAAGGCACAAACCGTCCCAGCGAAACAAACTTCGCCTCGTACTCAAGCACCGTCATACTCCCCTGTGTCAGATCCATGAACTCCCTCTCCTTGGCCCTCTGAACGTGTCTAGGGAAATACTGAGCGTTGAACTCCTTGACAAAGGTCTCCCAAGATATCTCCCTAAGACTCCTGTCCCCATAAGACAAACTCTTCAGTGTGGTCCACCAGTCATAGGCGCTATCCTTCAGCATGAAGGTAGCCAGCGGGGTCCTCTCTACTGTCGCACAGTCCATGGTATCAAAAGTCTTCTCAATCTCTCTAAGCCAATGAATGGCCTCGTCAGGGTCGAGACGACCGGTGAAGTGAGGTGGCCTCAGCTTCAAGAACCTCTCCAGTGTAGCTGTGGTCCCTCCCCGAGTACTAGAACCCTCGCTAGGATCTCGTGTCTGATATCTAGCCATGGTATCCATCATGGCTTCCATAAACTGCTCAACACTCGGCCTCCCTGCCTCGGTCCCACTAGGGGCATCTCCCCTCTCTCGAATAACTGGCATCCTCTTCCTGGGAGCCATCTACTCGCCTACAATTACAAAATCAAAAAGTTCTAATTAGAATCCTAAAACCTATGCTACCGACGTGCCTGTACGGGATAATGTATTTATTTGCCGAATTTACAACATTTAACCTAGTTATTTATTTATTTGCCAAACCGTATGCTCTGATACCAACTGTAACGACCCGCCACCCTATAATCGGGGATCCGATTACTAAATGGGTACCGAATCATTAATTTGGGACCAAACCAGGATCTAGTAAGTCTGGGAAATAAATAATAAACTAAGCTAAACATTCACATCGCATTGAATTGAAAGTGCAGGAAATTAAAATTATTACAATGCGACTCGATTACAGCAAATAATTACATACTCCAGCTGAAAGGAAATAATTAAACATACAGGCCAGAAAATAAATGACAACTACATCGGGGCATACCCCGGAACAACTGCCGAAGAAGCACAACACACGGCCGCACACGCCGCTCTAAGTCTGCTGGGAGTCCTCACCTGAAAACCGCAGGGGTGAGTCTCAAGAACAAGACTCAGTAGGGATCCTTCGATCCCCACTGCCCACGCACACACCCACAAGTGTAAAGTACAGCTAACGGTGAAGTAACAAGTGTAGTGGCAAGTACAATTCCTAATTCTTTACGTGAGAATACATGCAATCGCAGTTATAATAATCATGCACACTCTAAACCAGCCGTTAGAAAATCTACCACCATCATCTCGATAGAACTCGCCGACCGTGCAAACAACGGTGGGGAAAACCTCGACCCGCTGAGACCAAGAAGTAGCCCCTCGGATAGCACGCTCGCTACTCCGGCCCAACTGGCTCAGGTGACTACCCCTTCCCCCAGCATGAGTGACTCTCCGAATGTACCACTCCGACATCGGTACTAGCTGACCCCGGGGTTCACCAGGTGACCCTCTCTCACTAGGCGTCACCCCGCCCACGCCCCCACCGGCGTTGTGCTCACGCCCCCACCAGCACAGGGTGATAAAGTGCTACAATGTCACTCCAGGTCCACAGTAACTGAAAACCCAACACAGTGCGATCCGGTCACGTGAAAAGTCCGCGATCGCATAACACACATAGAACCATCCGATCATGAGGAATCCATCTCTATCGGGTGCACTAAAACATGTGCTAATCATCTAACTAGCAGTATGAACGCGTTTTACTGGCATGCATTAGTGAGATTCTGTCTTGAATCGCGTCGACCGAGGTCGACGCCATTCAAGCTCCATGTACAGGTTTATATAAATCAGTCTTCAGATTCTGGCCTTAAAAGGCGTCGACACCAGTAGTCGCCTTTTAAAAGGCGTCGACATCCCCAGACGCCATTCAACACGAAAATCCGGAATTTCCAAGAGCTTTATTCAGGGGATTTATGTGGTTAAAACGCGTCATGGACGCCTGACGCCATTCAAAATTGCGTCGTTTACCCATGACGCCATTTAGCCACAGATTCCCCGACCTGGCAGTCTGCCTGTCAGTCGATTCCTGTCTAAAAGGCGTCGTGATGGCCCGACGCCCTTCAAAAAGGCGTCGTCCATGCACGACGTCTTTCAGCCCCAGGAACCAGGAACGCCCTAAACCCGAGGGCTCCCTAACCAACCCCAAATATCCCCAAAAATCATTCAAACTGGAGGGGAAACGAAGAGCAAGACAATTCATAGGCAAACACCCCCATAGAGAACCTAAACATGCTCGTTCTAACTCCCAAAACCGAAGATCTACCACATGCATATCGAGGAAAACATGATTTAAACACAATGCTACGGGGAACGTCACCCTACCGGACACTCGAACTCCACCAAGCTCCACGCCGTTCACCCTTCTCGCCCCACGCCGCCGCCGGTACCACCGTGGTCGTCCTTGCTCCACCGTGACATCGGCCGCCGTCCGGAGAGTAGAACGTCGCAGTGGAAGTGGAGGTCGTAGTGGTATGAGTTAGGTAGAGGATGGAGTGGAGGGAGAGGCGAAATGGTGGGAGGAAAAGAGGGAGGAGGAGGTGGTCGCCGCCGGTCGCCGGAGGAGGAGAAGAGAAGGAGAGTAGGAGGAAATGAGGGAAAGAAGGAGGGCTCGCGGGGGTAACCAGGAACTGGCTAAAGCGCGTCGACATCTACAGACGCCTATCAGGTGACAAGACGGCCGCTCTGACAAGATTCTGAAACGCGTCGTCCTACACAGACGCCATTCAGACAACTTGTCAGGGCCGTACTCTAACACACCTAGAGTCGCAGTCTGAATGGCGTCGACCTTCGCAGACGCCGTTCAGACGACCTGACAGGGCCGAACCCACGCGGCCCAAGGCCAACCCCCGTGGCACCCACGTGGCAGCACCTGAAATGCGTCTGCCAAGGTGGACGCCGTTTAAAACGCGTCGCCAAGTCCTGACGCGATTCAACCCAGAACCTCCGCCCCCCACAAGGGTTAGAACAACAGGGTCTGACCCGAAACCGGATCCGAAAGTCTCGATCCTTACAGAACCAGCAACCTCGCTCTGATACCACTGTTAGGAATCGCCATGAACGCAGCGGAAATAAAAAATGATTCCATTGTATCGGTTGCTGGGGTCGTAAAACGGACATTAAAACAAATGCGGGAAGAACGGTTCTTCACCTTTGCGGGGTTTCGAATCTCCCTTGGATGATGCCGACTCGGTAATCGCGCACGCGCACGATCTCTAGAGGTATCCACACGAGTTCCCGCAGCAGACGCGATTTCCTCCTCGACTTGAGTGCTCCGACCAGATCTCAAATCCACCATGCGCGGAGAGAGACAGATCCACTCCAAGAGAGAGAGAAGGAGAGAGAGAGAGGAGATAGAGAATCTGGGGTAAAAATTCGTCCAACCAACCTTTTTATCCCTCCCCCTTGGCCCTCCTTATATAGAAATAAGGATAAGCACAAGAGTTAATCCTCATGATTATCCAAGAGTTTGGCCTTGGATAATTCTCCATTAAATCTTCATATTTATCCTACAGCTTTTCATAAAAACCCAGATAAGCATGAAATTTAACATCTCTCACCGTCTGACGAGAACTCTTATGTGTGTGACTCTCTAGGCCCATATATCAGTCCGGTTGCAGGCCCATTAAACTTAGAACTATTTCTTGAGTTTAATATTTATTAATTAACATTTAAACATCATATGTTAAATGATTAATTTAATAAACAAGTGAATTATCATCTGATGATCAAATCACTTGGCCTTCTGATCATGAACAACACCAAACACTATCTCATGATCCCAGAAGATATAAGGGATACTGTTCCCTTCAATTGAACCTTTCCGTCTGCCGATACCGCACAGATATAATCCTTCACTGATGCAATGTCCCAATAACTCAAGGGTATGGTTTTATAGTCAAACCCTCTATCGCATTATCCAGATGGATTCCAGTACACAGTTAATATCTAGAAAGACATCTCTTTCATTTTGACCCTGGCCAAGGATTTATGGGTACACATCCATGGGACATTCTCTCTCCAGTCTTATACCAAAAGTGAGTGATCCCTTGTTGTTCACTCAATTACCTTCGCAAGCTTTCCACTGTATCTGAAAGACCGATTATAGTGGACTTAATGGTTAAAGTCCACGAGTCAGAGAATCAAGATACAATGGTCCACAAACAAGGTATCATTGGTGACTCAGGTTAAAGGACCAACTGTGCTACTGCAACGATTGAATTCCCTGGTTGACTAATAGGTATAATTACCATCCAGAAATTCTTATTTGGGTCTGTTCAGTGAACTCATTCTCTAATGAGCACCCACTTGTTTGTCTTAGTGTCACCACACGAGTGAATGTGAGATCATTCACCCTCATCATATGAGCAGACATAACTTGTGTCGATCTTATCGGATATTTAATGTCCATCTCAAATATCCTATGATCGAGAACTGTTTAAGACAATTGACTGAGGATATTGATCTCACTATCATGATCTCATCATGATTCAATATCCCATACATTTGTCTATAGACCTTCATTACGATAGTTAATTTGCGAGAACTATGAATGAAGAAATGATTGCCTTTATTAATAATCTGAAGTAGAATGTACAATGATTGGCTTTGAGGCCACCCAATTCTAACATTGTATAACTCTCAGTTATACAGAACAGGAGACGCCAACAGTCTCCTAGTGGGGATCAGAATCTCAATGACTTGTAGTACAACCTTGTGGATAGCACAAGAAAGCTGTAAAACAATCAAAGAGCACCCATCTCATAGGACTTGTAACTCTTTGCAATATCCGATCATAGCTTCGGTCCCCAGAGGTTTAATGGCCTTGTGAATAGCACAACAAGCCACTAATTCTGGTCTAAGCTAACCATCGTTACGAGACGAGCATAGATTTGCATGCAGCCCTTGTGGATAGCATAACAAAGCTACATGGTTCCTCTACCCCGATCAAATAGGCATCTAATGCCATAGCCGCAGTCTCTCCTCACAATTAAACAGGCCTTGTGGTGACACAACAAACCTGCCTAAAGTGATTCAAGTCCTATGACTATAACGATGGTGGACCACGCGGTAAGTTTTAAACTACTCACGTTACGGCTTAGAGTTTAGACGGGGGTATTAAGATAACTTTTATTTTGGTCTCTCCTAGGTGATAGTATATAAATATATCGTATACATTTACTAAATACTATACCTGCTTTGATTCATAATCAAAAGAAAACTATGCATCTCATACATGTCATTAATGTGGTCATGGATAGCATAGTGGGTTTGACTGGAGCCAACAGTCAAATGCACACACAATATAACACAACAATTATATTAGATAACATGCAAACACATAGGCAAGAGATCTCCATCACATCACCTTCCTAGTTGCATCTGTGGATCGTCCTCGCTCCTTCCTCGGTTGCCTCGATCAGATTACAGTGAATTCATAATTTACATGTAAATTGAAGAAGGCCTTATGGCGAGTACAAGAGAAAGAGAGGTAGAAGTACATCGGAGTATGAAAGAGAGAGAGAGGTACGCAGACCTCTATTTATTAACAATTAATAAATATCCATACATTCATGATCCACATCTATCATTCATCACATGAATAATAAAATAAATGCATATCCATGACCATGGTGTATTTTAAACAATTCACAAAAGATTCAGCGCATCATATGGCTAAAATAAAAGTGTTTTCAAAAATTAAATAATTTTGGCTTTCAAAAAGCCGGGATCCAATTAAAATTGGTATTTAAATTTCGAAAATACTTTTAATTAACTTAATCATGCAATCAAATCAAATTTAAAAGCAAAAAACACACATAACATGTGCACACACTCCAAATTAATAATTCCATATTATTCCATGCAAATTAGAACACTTCAAATAATCAATCTAACAATTAGATTAAAACCCCATTAATAATCTAACAATTAGACTATTAATACTAATTTAACTCTTAGACTAGTCTAATAAAGTTAATTAATAATTTAACACTTAAATTAATAATCAACTATAATTAATTATTAACTACTAACCTAACACTTATATTAGTCAATTAATATTAATTATTAATTTAACTCTTAAACCAATAATTAACATTAACTAATTAATAACCAATTAATCTAACTCTTAGATTAGTTAATTAATGTTAACATTAATTTAACTATTAAATTAATGACTAACAATAATTAATTAAGGACTACTAATTTAACACTTAAATTAGTTAATTAAAATTAATTATTAATTTAACAATTAAATTAATAACTAATTCTAATTATTAATTAACAATTAGATATGTTAATAATTAATAATTTAACAATTAAACTATTAATTATTAATCACTAATCTAACTATTAAATTAGTTAATTAAAGTTAATTATCAGGTTAAGTTTTAATGGCCGAAGCTTGTCCGTCCGAAGAGGGTGCCTAAGCTGCGGCCGGAGGTAAGTCGGTCTTGAGTCAACAAGTTGTCTTTTGAACTGTTGCTAACTCTTTTTTCTGCTTGCAGAGATGTCTGGTCTTCGGGGATTGATCAGCCAGATCTCCAAACAATCTGGACAGTCCCGACCGTCCCAGCCGTGGCCGGCGGAAGGGAGAACGGCCGGAGGGGTTCCGGCCCCCGGTGCTCGGACTACGAGGCAGACTGCGGCTTCTGCCGAAGGCCGTGCTGCCGCTGCTGCTCTCGAGAGGGAGCGGCAGAAGGGGAAAGCAGTCGCCGGAGGGAGCAGGCGGCCAGAGAAGAGGAGCCGGCCGGATGATCCCGGCGAGAAGGAATCCGCCCCGACGACTAAGAGGCCGGTGTCGGCACAGGGTGCCCCGCTTTCATCGCCTCCCGAACCTCAAAGGGGCGACTCTCCTTCGGCCACCGGGGCCGCTGTGGAGACATTGTCCTACTCTTTCGGGGCAGCCGGGACACACATGTCTTGAGAGTACGGGCATGAGCCCTGGCACCCGGACACGGGGGTCTTTGCGGACGAGAGTCTGGAAGATTCCCGGACGTGTCTTCATCTGGTAGACGGCTGGACCCTCCCGATGGCCAGGGACGAAGTCAAGGAGCATTCTTCGGAAGGCTTATCCTTGCAATGCATCCGGCATGCCGTTCAAGTGAGATCTCTTTTGTCTTCGTCTTTGCTCATTGTTTCCCTTAGCTGCTTTAAACTTATTTTTTCTTTCTTGCTTTCGGTTGTAGGCCGCGGTCATGTGAGGGGCCCTTGCTCGCCGTCAGGCCCCCATCTAGTAAAAGCTCCTGGACATCGACCAGGCCTCGGATCAGTTGGCTTCGGGCAAAGTGGCCTCGGTGCGGCGCGATCTCGAGGCCAACATCGACGTCCTTATTGGGGCGAATGCTCGGCTGCGGTCTGATCGGGATGAGCAGAAGGAGGTGATCAGCACCACTTCAGAGGCTAAGAAGAAGGCCGAGAATGAGCTGGAGCGGGCCCGGGCCGAGATCGCGTCCTTGAAGGCCGAGATCCAGGACAAGGCCAAAGAGCGAGAAGAGGAGCGCCGCCTTCATGCCGAAGAGGTTTCGGCTCTGAAGGCTGATCTGGAGGCCAGGGCCAAGGAAGCCGATGACGTTGCTCGCACAGCCGTGGCGAGCTACAAGGAAGGCCCTGAGTTCGCCGAGGAGTTGATGGAGGCCGGGGCTAAGGCGGCTTGCACCATGTTCCATCTGGGGATAGCCATGGCTCAAAAGGCATGCCCGGACACAGATCTGACCGGCATCGGCTACCCAACGGATGAAGAGGGCGAGGAGATCTTGGCCTGGTGGCGAGAGCAGAAGGCCAAAAGAACTCCGGCTTCTCCGGAAGGTGCCGTGGCCGAACTGGTCCAGGCTTCCCCTTCTGCGTCTCCCGGCCAAACCCCTGTCGATGTGGATGGCGAGGATGCCGAGTGCTAGTCCGGGGGCTTGTCCCAGTCATTTTTGTTTTTTCAAGATGCCGAGGCCAGGCATACGGCCTGCTTTTGTATTTGTGTTTATATAGAAGGCATTTTGTTTATCCTTGCTTCATGGTATGTCTGAGTAGATAGCCGAGTTCAATTCTGCACGTGGCCGAAGCTATGCCGCTCCCGATATGCATTGTACGGACTTAGAGAATATTGCCGCTCCCGATACGGTTTGCATGGCCGAAGCCACTCCCGGCACGGTTTACACGGACTTAGAGAATATTGCAGCTCCCGATACGGTTTGCATGGCCGAAGCCACTCCCGGTACGGTTTACACGGACTTAGAGAATATTGCCGCTCCCGATCGGTTTGCATGGCCGAAGCCACTCCTGGTACGGTTTACACGGACTTATAGAATATTGCCGCTCCCGATACGGTTTGCATGGCCGAAGCCACTCCCGGTACGGTTTACACGGACTTAGAGAATATTGCCGCTCCCGATACGGTTTGCATGGCCGAAGCCACTCCCGGTACGGTTTACACGGACTTATAGAATATTGCCGCTCCCGATACGGTTTGCATGACTGAAGCCACTCCCGGTACGGTTTACACGGACTTAGAGAATATTGCCGGATATAACACTTCAGATAAAAAATAATATATTCATGACTTCCGGCTAAACTCCGGGGGAAATGACTTACATGAAGTAGCGTCGAAGGCGCTCCACATTCCATGTACGAGGGAGAGGCTGGCCCGAAAGGGTCTCCAGCCGATAAGCCCCTCTTCGGATCACTTCCCTTATACGGTAAGGGCCTTCCCAGTTCGGAGAGAGCTTCCCTACAGCTTCGGCTGGCTTGGATGCATGAGCGTTCCATAATACGAGGTTCCCAGCTTCAAAGCTTCGGGGCTTCACTCGAGTGTTGTGGTATTTCGCCATACGCTGCTGATAAGCCGCCAGCCGAATGCGAGCTTGATCTCTCGTCTCTTCTATGAGATCGAGATGATCCTTTAGAACTTCATCATTATCCTCCGGATCATAAGTAAGAACCCTTGGCGATGGCAAACCGATTTCAATAGGAATAACTGCCTCTACCCCGTAGGCCATTCGGAATGGGGTTTCACCGGTAGGAGTTCGGCTTGTTGTCCGATAAGCCCATAGAACACTTGGCAGCTCTTCGACCCATCGGCCCTTAGCCTTGCGAGTCGAGTCTTCAATCCTTGCAATAGACTACGGTTAGTGACCTCAACTTGGCCATTCGTCCGATGGTGTGCTACCGAAGCAAACTTATGGAGAATGCTGAAGTTTGCGCAGTTATTTTTAAACCGATGGCTGTCAAATTGTTTGCCATTATCTGAAATGATTGCCCGAGGGATGCCGTATTGGCAAATGATGGACTTCCATATGAAGTTCCATGCGTTGTTATCGGTTATAGACGCGAGGGGTTCGGCTTCGACCTACTTGGTGAAGTAATCCACCGCCACAATAAGGAATTTCCTCTAGCCGGTAGCCATGGGAAAGAGTCCAAAGAGATCAATCCCCCACTGGGCGAAAGGCCAGGGATCTGACAGAGGTGTCAGAAGGGTTGCCGACTGATGAATGAGGGAGTTGAATCTCTGGCACTGGTCACAGCAGCGGACGAGAGCAGCGGCGTCCTCTCGGAGTGTCGGCCACCAATACCCTTGCCTCAAGAGTTTATGGGTCAAGGCCCTCCCTCCTGCGTGTGCTCCGTAGATTCCTTCATGTACTTCCCGAAGGGCATAATCGGCTTCGGCTGGGTTGAGACATCGAAGAAGTGGCCGGCCGAAGGATTTCTTATATAGTATACCTTCCAGAATAAGGAAGTGGGAAGAACGTTGCCGGATGCTCCTTGCTTCCTTCGGATCGGACGGGACCTCCTCTCGGAGGAGAAAAGCGACTAGGGGAGTCATCCAGGTCTCTGCTTCGGATTCATTCACTTGCATGACCTTGGATTCACTGAGACTCGGCTCAGAAAGTTCTTCAACCAAGATCATCCGACCTCCTCCTCTGTCCTGTGTTGATGCCAGCCGAGAAAGAGCGTCGGCTAGAGCATTTTCGGCTCGAGGGATTCGCACAATCTTAAAAGAAACAAATTCAGCTAAGATTTTGCAGGTTACCTGAAGGTAGGACGTCATTAATGTGTCTCGAGCCTCGTATTCCCCGGTGATTTGATTGGCGATGAGCTGAGAATCGCTGAATGCCCTTATCTTTTGTGCGCCGAGCCTTTTGGCGGCCCGAAGGCCTGATATAAGGGCTTCATATTCGGCGGCGTTATTGGTAGCCGGAAAGGAGAAGCGAAGTGCATATTCCGTGATGACTCCTTCGGGAGATGCCAGGATCCATCCGGCGCCACTACCCGAAGAGCATGCAGACCCATCAACATACAGTTGCCATTCATCTGCCGAGGACGAAGGAGCCGAAGAGGTTTTGGCTTCAGGAGTAGTTACGACTTCCGGCTGAGGGGCCAAGGATGCTTCGGGAGTGAGTTCGGCAATCAAGTCGGCCAAAGCTTGAGCTTTTATTGCAGTCTGAGGCCCATAAGAGATGTCGAACTCTCCTAATTCGATTACCCATTTAGCTGGATGGCCAGATGGTCCACAGAAATATGGCTTTTCACCAGTATGTCGTCAATGTAAACTTCCATATTGCGGCCGAGCTGTGGAACGAACATCCTGTTGACGAGACGTTGATAAGTCGCTCCGACATTCTTTAAGCCGAATGGCATCCAGGTGTAGCAGTATAGGCCGAGGTCTGTTGTAAAGCTTGTCTTGTCCTCATCGTCCGGATGCATTCGGATTTGGTGATAGCCTGAATAGGCGTCGAGGAAGCTGCGTAATTCATGGCCGGATGTGGTGTCCACTATCTGGTCTATCCGAGGCAGCGGGAAACTGTCCATCGGACAAGCCTTATTAAGATTAGTGAAGTCTACACACATTCGCCATTTGCCGTCCTTTTTAGGCACCATTACTACATTGGCAATCCATTCGGGGTGATGCACCTCTCGGAGATGTCCCGCATTTAACCCCTTTTGTACTTCAGCCTAGATGGCCATCCTCCTTTCTTGATTGAAGGTGTGCCGCTTCTGCTTGACCGGAGGCTGGTTTGGATTGATGTGTAGTCGATGCTCTGCCACCTCCGGGTCGACTCCGGTCATATCCGAAGGTGACCAGGCGAAGACATCGAGATTTTCTTTAAGGAATTCAATAAGTCTCTCGACTTTAGTCTTCTCGAGGCCGGAACCTATCGTTAATGTTCGGCCTTCTCCTCCTAGAACTGGAACAGTTGTAAGTTCCTGTCCAGGGGATGCTTCGGCCGAAGATTCGATCGAAAGAGATTCGGCTGCAGCCTTCCCTTTGACCGAAATCATATAACATTGTCGAGCAGCTTCCTGATTTCCCTTGGCTTCACCGATTCCATAATCGGTGCGGAATTTTAGCTTCTGATGAAAAGATGAAGGTACAGCTCCAATTCCTCTGATCAGCCTTCGGCCAAAGATAGCGTTGTAAGCCGAATCGAGTTTTACGACGGCAAAATCCATTTCGACGGTTAATTGCCGAGGAGCTGTACCTAGAGTTACAGGTAGCTGGACGATACCTTCTACTCGGCATGGTGAACCATTAAAGCCGAATAGAGGCCCCCGGTGAGGCTTCATATCAGCCTCATTCAAACCCATTTTTACAAAACAATCATAAAAAAGTACATTTGGGGCACTTCCATTATCTACAAAGATACGATGAATATCGTAACTTTTCATTACATCGTTTACAACGAGGGTGTCGTCGTGAGGGAACTGAATGTCGATCAGATCCTCCTGGCCGAAGACGATGTCTTCTTGACGGAATCGCTTCGGCTCGGTATGGATTGCTGCTATCTCTGCAGCAACATCGGCTCGATGACGCTTTGCCCCTTCTCCCGATCCTGCGGATATCATCATGATCGACCCGGCACTGGGTCGTTGATGTGATGCTTCTGCCGGGGCCGAAGTGACCTTCGGCTGAGGTGGGGCTCTTTATCCGGGAGTTGTCGTTGCCTAGCTGCTTCAGGGACGTCCCGGTTCTGTCGCTGTTGAGGTTGCTCTCGCCGATACTGCGGTAAACGGCCTTCCCGAATGCGGCGATCAATCTCCTCCCGAAGATGCCGGCATTCATCAGTTGAATGGCCGGTTTCCCGATGATACTCGCAGTATTTATTGGGGTCCCTTCGGCAAGGATCAGTCTTGATACGCTCGGGTTGGCGAAGCATACCTTTTACTTCCATGAGCATCCGAGAGGGTGGAGCAGGTAGTGGCAGATACTGCTGCTGCGAATCCCGGCGCTTTTCTCGGTCCCATTCTTCCCTCCGGTATTACTTGCGAGAGGGTTCTTGATCTTCTGGACGAGAACGAACTGCTGGAGGGGTAGCTGCCGATGCTGCCTCGGCAGCACCTTTGCCTTTAGACATCATCAGGGCTTCCCGATTGATGTATTTATGGGCCCGAGCTACTAGGTCCTGGAAGGTGAGGGGATGGCGTTTCCCAATAGAGCTGAGAAGCCCTTCGTCCATGCACCCACTGATCACGACCGAGACCACGATCGAACTGTCCAGGTTTGGAATTTGGGCGGCTTCGGCCCGAAACTTAGTGAAATATTCCTGAAGGGTCTTAGTAGGTCCTTGCCGAATGGCTAGTAGACTGGCTGAGGTTTTATATTGTCGAGTGGCATCGTAGAATTGGTCGATGAACAGTTGGCCCAGTTGTACTAGAGAATGGATGGAATTGGGGGCCAACGTTTTGAACCAAGTTAGAGCTGTTTTTTCAAGGGTAAGAGGGAAGAGATGGCATCGGACTGCCTCGGAAACTCCCCGGACGGAGAGGTAGGAATTAAATCTCTGGAAGTGGTAGACCGGATCTATCATTCCATCATAAAGAGGGCCTTTCGGCAATTTAAAGTTGGGAGGTACCTCGATGGCCAGAATTTCTGGAGAGAAAGGAGTATGCTCTAGAATGGTGCTTGCGAGGGGCGCTCCATAGGGTCGAGATACCATTTGCTGCATTTCCTTCCTCATTTCTGTCAGTCGCCGATCCAGATCCGGGGTAGTTGAAGTGGTGACCGAATGTCCTTCGGTTTTAGTTGGATGAAATCCAGACGAAGCATAGTTTGGCTCCGTTAGAATATAACTAGCGCGAGGAATTTGGCCCTGCGGCCCGAGTGGCTCGCTGCATGCCGAAACTGCTTCGTCATGGGATGCCCGCGAGGGTGTCGGCGGTAGCCTTGCAGGTTGAGTGGGACAGAATGGAGGAGGTGGTACCTGCTACGGGGGTTGACCCAGTAATCCCATATGCTGGGCGATGGCAGACACCATATCTCGCAAGGGCGCCAAGGAGGTGACAGTGGCGGCCAGCATCGTCACTTGCTGTTGAAGCTCTTCCACCCGGTTGTCTCTAGGAGCGATGGATTCCGGTATAACAGGAAGGGCAGAACCTTGTGGAAGAACAGACGGAGTACCTTCGGAGTGGAGTGCCTACGCTGGAGTCGCCCACGTCTCCGCCTCGTCTTGTCCGGATCGTCTGGTCACCGGACGATGAGACATGACTTCTCATCGGTTTCCCACAGACGGCGCCACGTGATGTAGCCGAAGCTATCACGATCGGATTCCGGGACTAGAATCCGAGAATTAAAGAAGAAGACCGACAGGGATTCGGACTGAGATGAGGACGAAGCAAGGGCCGAGGCTCTGTAGCTGAGATGCACCCGGGCAAAAGCGTGCCAGTAGCTAAACCGAGACTTCTTCGGCCGATGAGGACCCACACGGCGAAGAGCGAAGCTGAAGGCGTAGCGGACTCTGCAGGGTCGAAGATACCGACCGGCAAAGGGAGATGCCGAGACCGAAGGAGGAAGACCGAAATCGAAGGCCGAGGCCGATTCGGAGAGGTCGGCGAAGATTCAAACCGAGGCCCCTAAAAGAAGAAGAAGAACCAGTCAGTAGAGGTCGCGGGCTTCGGCCCAAGAGAACCTCCTCTGACGGTTAAGTCAGCTTCTGAAGAAGATTCGATTTAGAAGGGAAGGAAGAAGAGACAGCTTTAATGCTTTTGGACTGTTGTCCTTGGTCCAGAAGACATACCTTTGGTAATAAATAGCCTTGTATTTATAACGGAGGATAGAGGTTATTCAATTGTGGCAGCCGATATAGGACTAAGTTGTGGTTAACTGGTAAACTGCCATAGTGCCTAACCCTCCCACCGGAGTGGGCCGGATACGGTTACTGGGCCGAAGGTTGGGGGTCGTTGTTGGGCCGAATGTCGCTTAGTGGGCTGAAGCCAACTGGGCTGCAGGCCGCTAGCTGGGCCGAGACCAATTGGGCTGCGGGCCGCTAATGGGCCGAAGGTTGCTGGGCTGCTGATGGGCCGAAGCCATTTGGGCTGATGCCGCTTGCTGGGCCGAGGGCTAACTGGGCCGCTGATGGGCCGAAGGCCGCCAGTGGGTCGCTATTGTTGATCTGCTGCTGCTGTTTGGGCTGCTGGTATTGGGCTATTTAATGGGCCGAATCGGATTCTGCCCCATCATATACTATGACTCTTGGAGATTCTGATCCCCGCTAGGAGACTGTTGGCGTCTCCCGTTCTGTATACCTGAAGGTTATACAATCCGACAAAAATTAGTGGGAGTAAAATTAGATAAACAAAGCCCATGTCTTATTTTTAATTAATGGCTGAATATCTACTAATTATAATCTAATTATCTCCTGTAGGCTAAAATGTTACACCATAACCCGTTGTGTGGCATACGGGATGCCAATCATTTGATAAGCCCAAACTACTCAGACTGGCTCAGGAGCCTGATGATTGTCCTCAGGTCTGAGCAAATTGCTTATGTCCTGGATGATGAACTTCCTACTGAACCAGCATTAGATGCCATAGAGGAGGACATGTTGACATATGAAAAATGGAAGTAAGTTTCCACCATGGCCCAATGCTACATGCTGGCCTCTAGGATGAGTTGCAGAGGCAGCATGAGGAGATGGAGGCTAGATCCATCATGCTAAGGAGCTATTTGGTGAGCAGAGCAGAATCGAAAGATATGAGATATCTAACAATCTGTGTAAGGCTCAGATGGCAGAGAGATCTTTAGTACAGACTCATATGTTGAAGATGATTGAGTGGGTGGAGAGGCTAGATGCTCTTGGGGTCTCACTCTCCAAGGAGATGCATACCAACCTTGTGTTATCTTCACTTCCACAATCATATGCTCAGTTCATTGTGAATTTTAACATGAACAAGATATAGACCACTTTGGCTGAATTACTGAACATGCTAAAGACTGCAGAGGGGAACCTTGTGAAGGATAAACCCCAAGTTCTTATAGTTGGTAAGACTGCCAAGAAAAGACTAGCAGTCCAAGCCTTCAGGAAAGGTAAAGACAAGAATCAAAAGAAGCCGAAGGTTGTCAAAAAGGACAAAGGCAAGAGAGCTGAGAAGGGTGAATGATTCTACTGTCATCAGAAGGAGCACTAGAAGAGGAATTATAAAGAATACCTCAAGGACAAGGCTCAAAAAACTATGAAGCAGTAGGACACTTCAGGTATCTATATGATAGATGTAAACTTGTCAATTAGAGATTATACACCATGGGTATTAGATACTGGATGTGTTTATCTGCAATTCTGTATAGGCACTGACAAGAAGACGTAAGTTGAGGACTGGCGAGGTGGAGCTGAGGCTCGGTAACAGCGCAAGAGTTGCGGCGATCGCTGTAGGGACAGTGAAGCTCAAACTACCATCAAGAGACACATTTTCATTAGATGAATGTTATTATGTACTTAGCATAATAAGAAATGTTATTTCTATTTCATGTTTAGCTAGAATATGGTACACTTTATTTATTTGGAACAATTGTTGTTCAATTTATTTCAGAAATAAATTAATAACTTCTGCTTTATTATCCAATGGATTGTACTTGTTGAATGTGTCTCATGATAATTTAAATATCGGTTCTTTAACTAAAAGAAATAAGTATGAAATGAACAAAGCCTATTTATGGCATTGTAGGCTTGGACACATTGGAGAAAACGGACTGCAAAGGTTGCATAAAGATGGATACTTAGATCCATTTGATTATGAATCATATGCGACCTGTGAGTCATGTTTGATGGGTAAAATGGCCAAATCTCCATTTACTGGAACTGGAGAATGAGCCAAATACTTACTGGAATTAATACATTCTGATATATGTGGTCCTATGTCTACCCAAGCCATTGGTGGTTTCTCGTATTTCATCACATTCACTGATGATTACTCAAGATTCAGATTCACATACTTACTAAAGTATAAATATGAAGCCTTTGAGAAATTCAAAGATGAATGAAGTAGAAAAACAAACTGGAAAAAGCATAAAAGCCATCTGATCTGATCGTGGTGGTGAATACTTGAATACAAAGTTCATTAAATACTTAAAAGGTAATGGTATCCTATCTAAACTTACACTTCCTTATACACCTCAGATGAATGGTGCATCAGAAAGGAGGAATCGAACATTAATGGAAACGGTGCGATCCATGGTGAGCATGTCCAAATTACCAGTGTCCTTATGGGGATATGTGTTGGGTTTCTCGATTTCTTCGGATCGCTCACGCAGCAAAAAATAAAATATTAAAACAGCGATCCATTCCCGTTTCGGAAAACAAAAAACGATTATCGGATAATCGAGGTTATCACCGTGTGCGGATTCGAATCCGCAACCGTTCGGTTCCGTCGGTGCGACACCGCAAGCCGCACAAGTGCCCGGCCTCTAGCGAAGTCCACACGATCCTCCTCGCGACGGATATCCTCACGTTCCTCGTTCTTCGCAGCCCACGAAACCTCCGCCAGTCGCCGCAACGATCGCCGCAACGTGCGGACGATTTCCTGTCGAACGGGATTCGGAGAAGCGGCGGAGCAGACCTAGATCTGTCTAGACGCCAAAGAGAGAGAGAAACAGAGGAGGGGCGGCTAGGGTTAGCAGCAGCTTGGCCTGCTCAGCCCGTTCGCTATATTTTATATTAACCGCGCAGTTTTTCATAAAAACTCCCAGTTTGTATAAAACCCACTTATTTATCCATCGCCTTGAGAATCATTTGCGTGTGACCCTCTAGGCCCAAGTACCAGTCCAGTTAATGGCCCAACAAGCCCAGTGACTCCTCACTGGCTTTATTAATTAATTAATAACCCTTTATTAATTAATTAATCAATCGAATTGATGTCGCACATCGAATTCGACCGGGCCTCCGATCACGTTGGGTGCCAAGCAACACCGCGTGAACCCGGAAGGTATTGGGGTTAAGTAACCCACTCTTGGAACCTTTCCGCCGACAGTTTTCGCGTGGATATAATCCTTCATTCGTACAATGCTCTTGAGTCAACTCAGGGTATGGCGAGCTGTCAAACCCTAACCGGTTGACTCACTTGGATTGGATGCCGCTGATGAATATCGGAAAACTCCTTTCCCGATATTACCGTCCGCCATGGCCAGGGACTTCCGCGCATCCTTCCTAGAGCATTCTCTCTCTAAGTACCGAGAGCGAGTGATTCCTTATTGACACACAATTCCCTTAGACGGTATTCCGTTGTACCCAATCCTTGGCGTATTAGAATCCCGTGGCTAGAGATTCGTAAACTAAGGTCAAAGCACAGAAGTCCACCAACAAGGTGTCCTTGGTGTCTAAGGTCCGAGGACCATCTACGCAACTGCGACAATAGAATCAAGCTGGTTGACAGTGAGGTACAATACCATCCAGCGATTCAGTCGGATCAGTTCAGTGAACTCATTCTCTAATGAGCACCTACAGATTCGCCTTAGTGTCTCCACACAAGTGACTTATGAGATCAGTCACCCTCATCATATGAGCGGGAGTAATCTGTACTAGTCTAACCGGATATCCGATGTCCTTCTCGGATATCTTCCGACTCGGAACGATTAAGAATATGTGTGTTTAAGTGATCAATCTCATTAGTATGATCTCATCATAATCTGATCACTATAGCACATATTCACGGACATCATTATGAAACGATAATTAATGCGATTTACACATAACGAATATTATGCCATTATATTAATAAATGAACGAGATTTACATAGTCAGATTGGCTTGTAGGCCACCTAAAACTAACAATCTCCTACTTGGACTAAAGCCAATCACCTTTATACAATAAGCCTATAGACTCTAGGTGACGCTCAAACACAATTTGAGCCAACGGCTTTGTCAGTGGATCTGCTACATTGTCGACGAATGGAACTCTTTCCACTACTACATCTCCTCTGGATATGATCTCTCTGATAAGATGAAAGCGCCTCAGAATATGCTTTGATTTCTGATGAGACCGCGGCTCTTTCGCTTGCGCAATCGCTCCATTATTGTCGCACAACAGTGGAACAGGCTCAGAGATGCTGGGAACTATACCGAGGTCGGTGATGAATTTCTTCAACCACACTGCTTCCTAGGCAGCTTCAGCTGCAGCGATGTACTCAGCTTCAGTCGTCGAATCTACAGTGGTTACTTGGTTGGAACTCTTCCAGCACACTGCGCCTCCATTCAAAGTAAACACGAATCCCGATGTAGACTTGCTATCATCTGGATCCGACTGGAAACTCGAGTCAGTAAAGCCTCGCAGTTTCAAGTCACCTCCTCCATAGACAAGAAACATATCCTTAGTTCTTCTCAAGTACTTAAGGATACATTTCACTGCCTTCCAGTGCTCTTCGCTTGGATCAGCCTAAAATCTGCTCATGACACTTAGAGTAAATGCAACATCAGGCCGGCATGGCATACATGATAGATCCTATGGCAGAGGCATAGGGTATTCTATCCATAAATGCCCTATCATTAGGAGTCTTAGGAGACTGCTCCTTTGAGAGACTAATTCCATGTCTCATTGGTATGAGACCTCTCTTGGAATTTTCCATGGCAAACCTTTTGACTATGGTATCTATGTACACGGATTGGGTCATTCCAAGCATCCTCCTTGATCTATCTCTATAGATCCGTATTCCCAATACGTAGGATGCTTCTCCCAAATCCTTCATAGAGAAGTGTTTCGACAGCCAGATCTTTACTGATGACATCATAGCAACATCATTCCCAATCAGTAGTATGTCATCTACGTAAAGAACTAGAAAAGTGACTGTACTCCCACTGGTCTTCTTGTACACACAAGGCTCATCTTCATTCTCAATGAAGTTATAAGACTTGACAACCTCGTCAAATCTTATGTTCCAGCTCCAGAAAACTTGCTTCAGTCCATAAATGGACTTCTGAAGCTTGCACACTTTATCTGGAGATTCTTTGGATGTAAAACCTTCTAGTTGTATCATATACACCTCTTCCTCAAGGTTACCATTGAGGAAGGCAGTCTTCACATCCATCTGCCAGATTTCATAATCAAAATGTGCAGCAATAGCGAGTAGAACTCTAATCGACTTTATCATGGCAACTGGTGAGAAAGTCTCATCATAGTCAATTCCTTGCCTTTGACGATATCCCTTTGCCACCAACCTTGCCTTATAAGTGTTGATCCGTCCATCAGTACCGATCTTTCTCTTAAAGATTCACTTGCAACCGATGGGTACAATACCCTCGGGCAAGTCCTCCAAATTCCAAACTTGGTTGGTGTACATAGACTGAATTTCTGAGTTCATGGCTTCTCGCCATTTCCCAGCTTCTGGGCCTTCTATGGCCTCCTGGTAGGTTTTAGGATCATCATCCTCATTATCTTCTACCTTAGACTCACCTTCAGTGATATGTCCCACATATCGTTCGGGTAGTCTAGGTAATCTACCAGATCTACGAGGCTCATATGTGTGTACCTGAACAGATTCAGGAACTGATATCTCATCTGATGATAATGCAGCTGTTTGGGGATCTGGAACCTCTTCCAGTACTATTTTACTCCCACTGTTCTCCTGGAGAAGGTATTCCTCTTCCAGGAAGACAACTTTCCTGGCGACAAACACCTTTTATTCACCAGGATGGAAAAAATAGTTTCCAAAGGTTTCCTTTGGATATCCCACAAACCTGCATTTATCAGTTGGTGATTCCAACTTGTCTAGATCATGCCTCTTTACATGAGCAGGACAACCCCAGACTTTAACATGTTTAAATTCTGGTTTCCTGCCTTTCCATATCTCATATGGAATAGAGGCCACAGACTTGCTGGGTACTCTATTCAGTAGGTATGCTGCTGACTCTAGAGCATACCCCTAGAGGGACACTGGTAATCCCGAAAAGCTCATCATGGATCGCACCTTGTCCAACAATGTGCGATTCCTCCTTTCTGATACACCATTCATCTGTGGTGTATATGGAGGGGTCAGCTGAGAAAGGATACCATTATCCTTTAAGAATTGTGTAAAATTAGTACTCAAGTATTCTCCTCCTCGATCTGATCGAAGAGCTTTAATATTCTTTGCTAATTGCTTCTCTACCTCATTCTCGAACTCCTGGAACTTCTCAAATGCTTCCGACTTGTACTTCATTAAGTACACATAGCCGAATCTTGAGAAGTCATCGGTGAACGTGATGAAGTAAGAAAAGCCACCTTTGGCTTGGGTGGACATTGGACCACATACATCTGAATGTATTAGTTCCAAAATGTCCTTGGCACGTTCTCCATGTGCAGTAAATGGAGATTTTGCCATCTTTCCCATAAGGCAAGATTCACATGTTGCAAACGATTCATAATCGAATGTTGTTAAGTAACCATGCTTGTGCAACTTTTGTAACCTGCTTTCACCAATGTGCCCAAGTCTACAATGCCACATGTAGGCTTGGTTCACACAATTCTTGCTCTTCTTAAGAGCATTATCAATTTGAAGATTGTAATAAGAAACATTTAAGAGATATAGACCGTTGACTAAACATGCCGAAGCTATTGATTTATTACCATAATAAATCGAACAACTTCTATTCTCAATAGTCAACCTATATATCTTATCTTGTCTAAACAAGATATCGATATGATGTTCTTTATTATGCTAGGAACATAATAACAATCTTCTAATAGTAAGGCGTCCCCCGACGGAAACTTGAGGTTTGCTGTCCCAACAGCAATTGCCGCAACTTTTGCACCATTTCCTAGCATCAATTCAACCTCACCTTGTCTCTGCTTGCGCTTACTTGTCAGCATCTGCACATCATGGCAGATATGAGAAGCACATTCGGTATCTAATACCCAAGATGTGGAATATCTAATTGACAAGTTGATATTTATCATATAGATATCTGAAGATTCATATAGCTTCACCTTTCCATGAGCTTTATCGTTGAGGAACTCCTTGCAGTTTCTCTTCCAGTGACCATGCTGCTTACAGTAGAAGCAGTCACCCTTTACTACTCTTTCGTCTTTGTCCTTCGATCTTTTATCGTTAGCTGTCATCTCTGCTTCAGGGGCATCCAATACCGATTCAGCAGGAGGATCAGCTCCAGGGACAAATTCAATGTGCTCAGATCTGAAGACATTCTTCAGGTTTCTAAACCAATCTGAGTAGATCAGGTAAGTCAAAAGGGCATCAAGTATGCCACGGAGTGGGTTATTCGACGACATAATTCTCTACGGGAGATAAGTAAAATCTATTTAGCAGATGTTCAGTTATTAAAATTTAAAACAAGACATGGTCTTTCGTTAAAGTTTAACTCCCACTAATTTTCGACGGACTGTATAACCCTCAGTTATACTGAACGGGAGACGCCGACAGTCTCCTAGTGGGGATCAGAATCTCAATGACTTGTACTACAGCCTTGTGGATAGCACAACAAACTGTAATACAATCAAACAACACCCAACTCATGGGACTTGCAACTCCTTGCAATATCTGATCATGGCTTCGGTCTCAAAGATTTAATGGTCTTGTGGATAACACAACAAACCATTAATCCTGGTCTAAGCTAACCATCGTTACGCGACGAGCATAGATTTGCATGCAGCCCTTGTGGATAGTACAACAAAGCTACCTGATTCCTCTACCCCGATCATATAGGCATCTAATGACATAGCCATAGTTTCTCCTCCCGATTAAGCAGGACTTGTGGATAGCACAACAAACCTGCCTAAAGTGATTCGAATCCTATGACTATAACGATGGTGGACCACGCGGTAAGTTCTTAACTACTCGCGTTACGGCTTAGAGTTTATCTGAGGGTATTTAGATAACTTTTATCTTGGTCTCTCCTAAGTGATAGTATATAAATATATCGTATATATTTACTAAATACTATACCTGCTTTGATTCATAATCAAAAGAAAAACAATGCATCACATACATGTCTAGTGTGGTCATGGATAGCACAGTGGGTTTGACTAGAGCCAACAGTCAAACGCACACACAATCTAATATAACATTTACATTAGATAAACCTGCAAACACATAGGCAAAGGATCTTCATCTTTTCGCCTTCCTGGTTGCAGCTGTGGATCGTCCTCGCTTCTTCCTCGGTTCCCTCGATCATATTACAATAAATTCTAGAATTTACAGGTAAATTGAAGAAGGCCTTATGGCGAGTACAAGAGTAAGAGGGTAGAAATACATCAGAGAATGAGAGAGGGAGAGATACGCAGATCTCTATTTATTAACAATTAATAAATATCCATCATTCATCCAGGATCCACACAAACACATCATTCATCACATGAACAATTAAATAAGTGCATATCCATGACCACGGTGTGTTTTAAGCATTCCACACATGATTCAGCGCATCACATGGCTAAAATAAAAGAGTTTTCAAAATATATAATTTTGGCTTTAAAAAAGCTGGGATCTAATCAAAATTGGTGTTTGAATTTCGAAAACACTTTTAATTAACTTAACATGCAATTATATCAAATTTAAAAGCAATAAACACACATCAAATGCGCACACACTCCGAATTAATAATTCCAGATTATTCCATGCAAATTAGAACATTTCTAATAATCTAACACTTAGATTAAACCCTATTAATAATCTAACAATTAGACTATTGAAGACTAATCTAACTCTTAGATTAATCCAAGAAAGTCAATTAATAATTTCACACTTAAATTAATAATCAACCAAATTAATTATTAACTACTAACCTAACATTTAGATTAGTCAATTAATGTTAATTATTAATTTAACTGTTAAACCAATAATTAACACTAAGTAATTAATAATTAATTAATCTAACTCTTAGATTAAATAACTAAAGTTATCATTAATTTAACTATTAAATTAATGACTAACAATAATTAATCAAGGACTACTAATTTAACATTTAAATTAGTCATCTAAGTTAATTATTAATTTAACAATTAAATTAATAACTAACTCAAATTAATAATTAACAATTAGATGTATTAATAATTAATAATCTAACAATTAGATTAATAATTATTGATTACTAATTTTAACTCTTAAAATTAGACAAATTAAGGTCAATAATTAATTTAACACTTAAACTAATATTAACCTCAATTAATCCACAACTAATTGCTAATTAATAATAAATCCTTAATTGACATAATGATTCATAATAATTAATGTCCAATTAATTAGAAATTGAATAATAAAATTAAATTTTCAAAACTATTTTGATCTTAAAATTAAAATCTAATTCTAATTACATTTAATGGGCTAGGGGTTTAATGGGATTGGGGCTATAAAAGAAGGATGGGCTGAGCCCAATAGACCAAGCCAGGGCTCGGCTGGTTCGAGCCCCTGGTCCTAGCCCGGTTCAACCATTGAACCGGCCCGCCCTCCCTATGCCCAGACCGGCCCAGCCGATCGGACAAGTTCGTCCCCAACCCCCGAGCCCACCAAAAACCTAACGGAGTGCAGGTGTTGCAGGCGGATAGGGGGGGAATCCAGCGCCGCCGCCGGCCGCCCCCTGGTGCGGCCGGTGGTGGCAAAAGAAGCTCCCAGCCGAGCCCCAAAATCCTCCCCTTTTTTTTGGATTTCTGTTTTTTCATAAAAACTTAAGAAGAGGAAGAAGATGGTGGCCCTTCCAATGGCCTATCCGGCATCGGCGAGGAGCCCTATGATGGCCGGAGATATTCCCCATATGATTCTGGGTTCCAGTCTGCTATCCCAACACTTGGGAACCCGAATGATGCCGCCGTTAACAACGGTTCTTCGTCCAACGAAGAACACAAATAAACTCCAGAAAAATTCGAAAAATTGCAGAATTGAATAATCAAAATTGTTCATGAAATCTATGTTCATCTCATGAACACGGATCCAGCAAAAAATTCGAATCATCGCATGGAATAATACACAGAAAAATTAATTTTGGAATCCGAAACGGGACGACAAACAGTGGAACCTGGCACTGATACCACTGTTGGGTTTCTCGGTTTCTCCGGATCGCTCACGCAGCGAAAAATAAAATATTAAAACAGCGATCCGTTCCCCTTTCGGAAAACTAAAATCGATTATCGGATAATCGAGGTTCTCACCGTGTGCGGATTCGAATCCGCAACCGTTCGGTTCCGTCGGTGCGACACCGCAAGCCGCGCAAGTGCCCGGCCTCTAGCGAAGTCCACGTGATCCTCCTCGCGATGGATATCCTCACGTTCCTCGTTCTTCGCAGCCCACGAAACCTCCGCCGGTCGCTGCAACGTGCGGACGATTTTCTGTCGAACGGGATTCGGAGAAGCGGCGGAGCAGACCTAGATTTGTCTGGACGCCAAAGAGAGAGAGAAACAGAGGAGGGGCGGCTAGGGTTAGCAGCAGCTTGGCCTGCTCAGCCCGTTCGCTATATTTTATATTAACCGCGCAGTTTTTCATAAAAACTCCCAGTTTGTATAAAACCCACTTATTTATCCATCGCCTTGAGAATCATTTGCGTGTGACCCTCTAGGCCCAAGTACCAGTCCAGTTAATGGCCCAACAAGCCCAGTGACTCCTCACTGGCTTTATTAATTAATTAATAACCCTTTATTAATTAATTAATCAATCGAATTGATGTCGCACATCGAATTCGACCGGGCCTCCGATCACGTTGGGTGCCAAGCAACACCGCGTGAACCCGGAAGGTATTGGGGTTAAGTAACCCACTCTTGGAACCTTTCCGCCGACAGTTACCGCGTGGATATAATCCTTCATTCGTACAATGCTCTTGAGTCAACTCAGGGTATGGCGAGCTGTCAAACCCTAACCGGTCGACTTGGATTGGATGTCGCTGATGAATATCGGAAAACTCCTTTCCCGATATTACCGTCCGCCCTGGCCAGGGACTTCCACGCATCCTTCCTAGAGCATTCTCTCTCTAAGTACCGAGAGCGAATGATTCCTTATTGACACACAATTCCCTTCGACGGTATTCCAATTTACCCAATCCTTGGCGTATTAGAATCCCATGGCTAGAGATTCGTAAACCAAGGTCAAAGCATAGAAGTCCACCGACAAGGTGTCCTTGGTGTCTAAGGTCCGAGGACCATCCACGCAACTGCGACAATAGAATCAAGCTGGTTGACAGTGAGGTACAATACCATCCAGCGATTCAGTCGGATCAGTTTAGTGAACTCATTCTCCAATGAGCACCTACAGATTCGCCTTAGTGTTTCCACACAAGTGACTTATGAGATCAATCACCCTCATCATATGAGCGGGAGTAATCTGTACTAGTCTAACCGGATATCCGATGTCCTTCTCGGATATCCTCTGACTAGGAACGATTAAGAATATGTGTGTTTAAGTGATCAGTCTCATTAGTATGATCTCATCATAATCTGATCACTATAGCACATATTCACGGACTTCATTATGAGACGATAATTAATGCGATTTACATATAATGAATATTATTCTATTATAGTAATAAATGAACGAGATTTACATTGTCAGATTGGCTTGTAGGCCACCTAAAACTAACAATATGCACTTAGCTCGGCTATGTATATCCTGAACAAGGTACCCAACAAATCTATTGAAACCACTCCGTAAGAGATATGTGTTAGTATTATTCAGTTTAGGTGGTCTGAAAGCCAATCCAATACTATGTATCATTCAGTTTATTAATATAATGGCATTAATTCATTGTGTAATTTGTTTGATCTATGATTATCGTATCACGATGAAGTTCATAAACATGTGCAACAATCTTCGGATTATGATGAGATCATAATTATGGGACCGAAGACTTATAAACACATGTTCTTAATTGTTTCTAGTCGGAGGATGTTTGAGAAGGACATCAAACGTCCAGATAGACTAGTACATGTTACTTCAGCTCATATGATGAGGGTGACTGATCCTATATGTCAATTGTGTGGAGACACTATACTGGACCAATAGGTGCTCATTGGGGAATGAGTTCACTGAACTGATCCGACCATAAAACGTTGGATGATACCTCACTGTTAACCAGCTCGATTCTTTTGTCTCGATTACGTAGATGATCCTTGGACCTGAGACACCAAAGATACCTTGTTGGTACGTATCTGAGCTTTGACTTTAACTAACGAATCCCTAGCCACAGGTTATCAATAAGTCAAATGATCGGGTTCAGAGAAATGCCCTCGAAGGTAATTGTTTGCTCAATATGGGATCATCTGCTCTCGGTATTATAAGAGAGAATGTTCCGAAAAAGATGCGCTTAAGTCCCTAGCCAGGGCAGACTCTATATCAGATAAAGAGTTATCCGATATAGATTAGCGGCGTCTGATGCAAGTGATTTGACTTGCTAGGGTTTAACAGTAAACCATACCCTAGGTCGAATCGGGAACATTGCACAGATGAAGGATTATATCCGCGCGCTAACTGATGACGGAAAGGTTCCAATAGGGGGTTGCGATAACCCCACTGCCGTCCAGGATCACGTAATGTTGCTTGGCATACAACGTGATCGGAAGCTCGTCCGAATTTATTGTGGGACATTAAATTCGACTGATTAATTAATATAAGGATATTAATTAATTTAGTGGGTCCGTAAAGAGTTACTGGGCTTGATGGGCAATTAACTGGACTGGTATTTGGGCCTAGAGGGTCACACACAAAAGGTTTTCAAGTCGATGGATAATTTGACAGGATTTCAAATAAATATGGGGTTTTTATAGAAAAACCCCAAATATACTTATTATAAAAGAACGGTTGTTGGGACGGGGGCCAGCAACCCTGACCTAGACACCACCCTCTCTCTCTCCTCTCTCCTGGGCGTACGTCTCGAGGCCGGCCCTCTGGAGGCTCTGCTTCGAGTCCCGACAACTCCGCCTTCTATCTAATAGGAGTTTCTGAATTTGTATGTCGCGGTGGATTACAAGTAGCCAGACGGGGATCCATGAACGCTGAATTGACCGAGGAGGCGAGGACGATCCATCGCGAGAAGAACCGCGTGGATACTGCTAAAGGCCGGGCACCTGTGCAGCTTGAAGTATCGCTCCGACGGAACCGGAAGACGAACGCAGATTCGAATCCGCGCAAGGTAAATTAGATTTCCCGGTGTATTTTGTTGATCGAAATGGGACGGATCCAATCCCGAATTATTTATTTCCGTTACGTTTTCGGTCGGATCTCGACACAACGAACTCAACAGTCGGATCTCGATACAGTGTTCTTCGCCGTTTCAGTCTCTAAAATTGTGGTTTTCGAATTTATTCATGAGATGCTCACTGCGATGAGATCGCGATTTTAATCTATAGAAAATATTTTTTATTTGGGGTTTTTCGTCGTGTTCTTCGTTGGATGAAGAACAGTGTGTTCTTGAAGGATTCAGATCCATAAGATGGATCTTTGGGGCTTTGTTCACTGTGAACCATGCCTACTGGCGTTGGACGGGATGCCGGCGGCGTAGGGGGCGGAGGATGACCGGCCATAGCCTTCTTTTTCTTCCTCCTGTTTTTTTGAAACCAGCCTACAAGAGGATGTAGAGGAGGGGAAAAGGGCCACCGCGGCCCTTCTCGGGACTGCTTCGATCGTCGGACGGCACCGGTGACGTCACCGTTGCTGGCGGACGGGCGCCGGTGCTTGGCTTGCACCGGAAGGGGCCGCCCTAGAGGACGGCTACCGTCGGGTTCCTCAGGCTGAACCTGTCTGGCGGCTAGGGTTTCCTTAGCCGCCGACAGGGTCCAGCCCCGCTGGACCCTGGCCCGGGCCAGATGGTCCGAGCCAGGTCCCAACAGGGCTCGGCCTAGGCCTGCAGGCCTGGGTCTGAGCCCTTTACTTCCCCCCCACCCCCCCCCCCCCCCCCCCCCATTTTCTTATTTTTTGGGGCCATTAATTTTAAAATAAATTTGTTTTTATTATTAAAATGTGATTTTGATAATAAAATTCAAAATTATTAATTTTGGGTCCTAATAAAGGATTATGAATTTTATGATTTATTAACAAATGTTGTTAATTCTAATTATTAATCTAAGTTGTTAGATTAATCCTTATATTTAATTGTTAAATTACGCTATATATTTGATAAGCATGGAATATTCCTAAACCATTAATTTTAGATTTTGTGTTTTGATTGTACGTTTAAATTTGATTTAGTTATCATGATCAAACTGATAATATATTTTGGAAATTCTAATTCTCCAAATTTTGTTTGGTCCCTAGTTTATGTAACCAAAATATTAAATATTTTCGAAATTTTTTTATTAAGCCATGAGATGTGCACTACATGTGTGGTTTGTTAAATTAAAACTACTTGGTGGTCATGGATTAGCATTTTAAATTTAGCTTGTGGATGTGGATAAATAATATGTGATTGTGTGGTTTATTATCTATTAATAAATAGAGGTCTGCGAACCTCTCCCTCTCTCATATTCTATTGGGTCTCTACCTCCCTCCCTGATGTACTCGCCATAAGGCTTCTTTTAAATTATCTTGTAATTTGATCGAGGCGATAAAGCGTGGAGCGACGATGATCTACAACTGCAACCAAGAAGGATATGAAGGAGTTCGTTTACCCTATGAGTTTACAGACTCATGATATAAATTGTTATATTGTATATGTGTGTTTGACTATATGGCTCAGGTCAAACCATAGTGCCAATCATGACCACACTAATGACATGTATGCGATGCATGTGTTTTATTTTGATTATGAATCAAATTAACTAGGTTATTAGTATATATAATATATTCGATATATTTAATACTATCACCTAGGATGAGACCAAACTAAATAAATAAAACCTTCGTTACAAAAATCTATGCTGTAGCGCAAGTCATTGAGAATGCACCGCGTGGCTCTCCATCAATATAATTAATAGAACTTAATTCAGTGGTGGCATATACTGTATGTTTATCCGAGATTTGCCATCATCTGTTGAGAGGACTATTAATTATAGCATTAGATGCCTTTGGATAAGAATAGAGGAACGGTATAGTTATCTACGTGTTTACCCGGGAACTATATTTCTACTCTACTCTATCATGTATTGATGGTAAAGCTTAGACCGGGAATAATGGTCAGTGTTTACCCGGGACCGTTAATAACCTGGGAACCGAAATATGATCGGATATTTCTAGGAGTTGCAATTACCATGAGATGGTTGCTCTAAGAGAGCAGTATAATACTATATGTTTACCCGAAGTTATACTGTGACTCTTGGAGATTTTGATCTCCGCTAGGAGACTGTCGGCGTCTCCCGTTCTGTATATATGAAGGTTATACAGTCCGACGAAAATTAGTGGGAGTAAAAACTAGATAAACGAAGTCCATGTCTTGTTTTTAAATTAATTGACTGAATATCTGCTAATTGTAATATGATTATCTCCTGTAGGATAAAATGTCGCACCATAACCCGTTGCGTGGCATACTTGATGCCAATCGTTTGACAAGCCCGAACTACTCAGATTGGCTTAGGAACCTGAAGATTGTCCTCAAGTCTGAGCAAATTGCATATGTCCTGGATGAGGAACCTCCTACTGAACCAGCATTAGATGCACCAGAGGAGGACATGTTGACATATGAGAAATGGAAAGAGGATTCCACGATGACCCAATGCTACGTGTTAGCCTCTATGAGCAATGAGTTGCAGAGGCAACATGAGGAGATGGATGCTAGATCCATCATACTCCATCTGAAGGAGTTGTTTGGTGACCAGAGCAGGATCGAGGGATATGAGATATCTAAGAATATGTTCAAGGCTCAGATGGCAGAGTGATCTTCAGTACAGACTCATGTGCTGAAGATGATAGAATGGGTGGAAAGGCTGGATACTCTTAGGGTTCCACTCCCCAAGGAGATGCATACCGACCTTGTGTTATCTTCACTTCCACAATCATTGTGAACTTTAACATGAACAAGGTCCAGACCACTTTAGCTGAATTACTGAACATGCTGAAGACTGTAGATGTAAACTTGTCAATTAGAGATTATACATCATTGGTGTTAGATACTGGATGTGTTTCTTATATCTGTAATTATGTGCAGGCACTGACAAGAAGACGTAAGCTAAGAACCGACGAGGTGGAGCTGAGGCTAGGTAACGGCGCAAGAGTGTGGCGATCCTGTAGGGACAATAGAGCTTAAGCTACTATCCGGAGACACTTTTTCATTAGATGAATGTTATTATGTACTTAGCATAATGCGGAATATTATTTCTATTTCATGTCTAGATAGAATATGATACAATTTACATGTTGAGAACAATTGTTGTTCAATTTATTTTGGAAATAAATTAATAGCCTCTGCTATATTGTCCAATGGATTGTATCCTTTAAATGTATCTCATGAGAATTTAAACATCAGTTCTTTAACTAAAAGAAAAAGATATGAAATGAACAAAACCTACTTATGGCATTGTAGACTTGGTCACATTGGAGAAAACAGACTCCAAAGGTTGTATAAAGATGGATACTTAAATCCATTTGATTATGAATCATATGCGACCTGTGAGTCATATTTGATGGATAAAATAGCTAAATCTCCATTTACTGGAACTGGAGAACGAGCCAAAGAGTTACTGGAACTGATACATTCTGATGTATGTGGTCCTATGTCTACCCAAGCCATTAGTGGTTTCTCGTACTTCATCACATTAACTGATGATTACTCGAGATTCAGATTCATATACTTACTGAAGTATAAATTTGAAGCCTTTGAGAAATTCAGAGAATTTAAGAATGAAGTAGAGAAACAAATTGGAAAGAGTATAAAAGCTATCTGATTTGATCGTGGTGGTGAATACTCGAGTACAGAGTTCATTAAAAACTTAAAGGATAATGGTATCCTTTCTCAACTTACACCTCAGATAAATAGTGTATCGAAAGGAGGAATCGCACATTAATGGAAATGGTGCAATCCATGATGAGTGTGTCCAAATTACCAGTGTCCTTATGGGGATATGCACTTAGCTCGGCTATGTATATCCTGAATAAGGTACCCAGCAAATATGTTGAAACCACTCCATATGAGATATAGAATGTAACGAAACCAGACCTTAAACATGTTAAAGTCTGGGGATGTCCTGCTCATGTTAAAATACATGATGCAGATAAGCTGAAGTCTAGAACTGACAAATGCAGATTTGTGGAATATCCAAAGGAAACTTATGGAAATTACTTTTATCACTATGGCGAACAAAAGGTGTTTGTAGCCAGGAGAGCTGTCTTTCTAGAAGAAAATTATATTCTCCAGAAAGACAGTGGGAATAAAGTAACATTGAAAGAAATTTCAAACCCACAAATTGGTACTAGTTCATCTAATGAACTGTCAGTTTTTGAACCTGTTCAAATAAGTACACAAGAACCTTATAAGTTAGAAAGAGTACCTAAACCACCAGAAAGAGGACATATTAATTTGGATGGTTCTAGGATACTCTATAATGATGATGATAATCCTAAGACTTACCAGGAGGCTATAGAAAGTCTAGAGGCTGGGAAATAGCGAGAAGTCATGAATTCTGAGATTCAGTCCATGCACATCAACCAAGCTTGGAACTTGGTTGACTTGCCCGAAGGTATAGTACCTATCGGCTGCAAATAGATCTTTAAAAGAAAGATCGGTGCAGATGTACGAATAGAGACTTATAAGGCAAGGTTGGTGGCGAAGGGTTATCGTTAAAGGCAAGGTATTGACTATAACGAGACCTTCTCACCCGTTGCCATGATTAAGTCTATTAGAATTCTTCTCGCTATTGTTGCATACTATGATTATGAAATCTAGCAGATGGATGTGAAGACTGTCTTCCTCAATAGAAATCTTGAGGAGGAGGTGTATATGATACAACCAGAAGGATTCACATCTAAGGAATCTCCAGATATGGTATGTAAGTTGCAAAGGTCCATTTATGGACTGAAGCAAGCTTCCCGTAGCTGGAACATAAGGTTTGATGATACAATTAAATCTTATAGTTTCATTAAGAATGAAGATGAGCTTTACGTATACAAGGAAAATAGTGGGAGCGCAATCACATTTCTGGTTCTTTACGTTGACGACATCCTATTCATTGAGAATGATGTAGGGATGATGTCATCAGGAAAGATCTGGCTATCCAAGAACTTATAGAGATAGATCAAAGAAGATGCTTGCCTTAACCCAATCTATGTACATAGAAACCATTGTCAAAAGGTTTGGCATGGAAAATTACATGAGAGGTCTCATATCGATAAGACACAGAATTTATCTCTCCAAAGGTCAATCTCCCAAGACTTCTGAGGAGAGGGCAATGATGGATAAGATACCCTATGCTTCAGCCATAGGTTCCATCATGTATGCCATGCTATGTACTAGACCTAATGTTGCATATGCTCTAAGCGTTACGAGCAGACATCAAGTAGATCCCGGTGATGAACACTGAAAGGCTGTGAAATGTATCCTTAAGTACTTTAGAAGAACTAAGGATATGTTTCTGGTCTATGGAGGAGGAGATTTAAAGCTACAAGGATACACTGATTCGAGTTTTCAGTCTGATCCTGATGACAGCAAATCAACATTAGGTTTTGTCTTCACACTCAATGGGAGAGCAATGAGTTGGAAAAGTTCTAAGCAAGAAACCACTGCTGATTCGACAATAGAAGCTAAATATATTACTGCTGCTGAAGCCGCCAAGGAAGCTGTCTGGATGAAGAAATTCATCGACGATCTTGGTGTGATGAAAAGCATCTCTAGATCCGTCCCACTGTTGTGTGACAACAATGGGGTGATTGCTCAAGCGAAAGAGCCGAGGTCTCATTAGAAGTCAAAGCACATTCTGCGGCGCTTTCATCTGATCAGAGAGATTAAAGCTCAAGGAGATGTCGTAGTGGAGAGAGTTCCTTCAACCGACAACATAGCAGATCTACTGACAAAACCTTTGTCTCAAAATATCTTTGAGCATCACTTAGAGAATATGGGTATTCTATATAAAAGTGATTGGCTTTAGTCTAAGTAGGAGATTATTAGTATTTGGTAGTCTGAAAGCCAATCCAATACTATGTATCATTTAGTTTATTAATATAATGACATTAATTCATTGTGTGTAATTAGTTCGATCTATGATTATCGTATGACGATGAAGTCCATGAACATGTGTAACAATATTCGGATTATGATGAGATCATAATTACAGGACCGAAGACTTATAAACACATGTTCTTAATTGTTCCTAGTCAGAGGATGTTTGAGAAGGATATCAAACATCTGGATAGACTAGTACAGGTTACTTCAGCTCATATGATGAGGGTGACTGATCGTATAAGTCACTTGTGTGGAGACACTATGCTGGACCTGTAGGTGCTCATTGGGGAATGAGTTCACTGAACTGATCCAACCATGAATCGCTGGATGGTATATACCTCACTGTTAATCAACTCGATTCTTTTGTCTCGGTTGCGTAGATGATCCTTGGACCTGAGACACTAAAGATATCATGTTGGTACATCTCTGAGCTTTGACTTTGACTAACGAATCTCTAGCCATGGATTATCAATAGGTCAAATGATCGGGTTCAGAGAAATGACCTCAAAGATAATTGTGCTCAATATGGGATCATCCGCCCTCGGTATTATGAGAGAGAGTGTTCTGGGAAAGATGCGCTTAAGTCCCTGGTCAGGGCGGACTGTATATCAGATAAAGATATTGATTAGCAGTGTCTGATTCAAGTGATTTGACTTGCTAGGGTTTAATAGTAAACCATATCCTAGGTCGAATCGGGAACAATGCACGGATGATGGATTATATCTGTGCACTAACCGATGACAGAAAGGTTCCAATAGAAGATTGCGATAACCTCAATGCCATCCAGGATCACGAGATGTTGCTTGACATCCAACGTGATCATAAGCTTGTTCGAATTTACTGTGGGACATTAAGTTCAACTGATTAATTAATATAAGGATATTAATGAATTCAGTGGGTCCGTAAAGAGTTACTGGGCTTAATGGGCCATTAAGTGGACTAGTATTTGGGCCTAGAGGGTCACACGGAAAAAGTTTTCAAGTCGATGGATAATTTGACGGGATTTCGGATAAGTATGGGTTTTTATTAAAAACTGCAAATATACTTATTATAAAAGAACGACTGCTAGGTCAAGGGTAAGGAACCTTGACCTAGCCGCCGCCCTCTCTCTCTCCTCTCTCCTGGGCGCACGTCTCGAGGCCGGTCCTCTAGAGGCTCTGCTTCGACTCCCGACAGCTACGCCTTCCGTCCTGAATGCGTATGTTGCGGCAGATTACGCGTAGCCAGATGGGATCCACGAACGCCGAATCAACCGAGGAGGAGAGGATGATCCATCGTGAGGAGAACCGCGTGGATACCGCTAGAGGTCAGGCACCTGCGCGGCTTGCGGCATCGCTACGACGGAATCGAAAAACAAACGCGGATTCGAATTGGCGCATGGTAAATTAGATTTTCCAGTTTATTTTGTTGATCGAAACGGGACGGATCCGATCCCGAATTATTTATTTCCACTGCGTTTTTGGTCGGATCTCGACACAGCGAACCCAACAATATGGAATGGAAGGAAACTAGACCTTAAACATGTTAAAGTCTGAGAATGTCCTGCTCATGTTAAAAGACATGAAGCAGATAAGCTGGAGTCTAGGATTGACAAATGTAGATTTGTGGGATATCCGAAGGAAACTTACGGATATTACTTTTATTACCTTGGCGAACAAAAGGTGTTCGTGGCCAGGAGAGCTATGTTTTGGGATGAAGATTATATTCTCCAAAAAGACAGTGGGAGTAAAGTAACTCTGGAAGAAATACTAAATCCACAAACTATTAATAGTTCATTAGATGAACTGTCAGTTTCTGAACCTGTTCAAATAAATACACAAGAACCTCATAAGTCAGAAAGAGTACCTAAACCACCAGAAAGATATGTGGGACATATTAATTTGGATGGCTCTAGGATACTCTATAATGAGGATGATGATCCTAAGACCTACCAGGAGACCATTGAAAGCCCTGAGGCCGGGAAATGGCGAGAAGCCATGAATTCTGGAATTCAGTCTATGTACAACAACCAAGTTTGAAACTTGGTTGACTTACCCGAGGGTATGGTACCTATCGGCTGCAAGTAGATTTTTAAAAGAAAGATCGGTGCAGTTGAACGAATAGAGACTTATAAGGCAAGGCTAGTGGCGAAAGGGTATCGTCAAAGGCAAGGAATTGACTATGACGAGACCTTCTCATCCGTTGCCATGAGTAAGTCTATCATAATTCTTCTCGTCGTTGCTACATACCATAATTACGAAATCTGGCAGATAGATGTGAAGACAGCCTTCCTCAATGAAAATCTTGAGGAAGATGTGTATATGATATAACCAGAGGGCTTCACATCAAAGGAATCTCCAGATATGATATGCAAGTTGTAAAGGTCAATTTATGGACTGAAGCAAGCTTCCCGGAGCTGGAACATAATGTTTGATGAGGCAATCAAATCTTATGGCTTTATTAAGAATGAAGATGAGTCTTGTGTATACAAAAAAAACAATGAGAGCGCAATCACATTCCTAATTCTTTACGTTGACGACATCCTACGCATTGGGAATGATATAGGAATGATGTCATCAGTAAAGATTTGGCTATCCAAATACTTCTCCGTGAAGAATATGGGAGAAGCATCTTACGTATTGAGAATACGGATCTATAGAGATAGATCAATGAAGATGCTTGCCTTAACCCAATTGATCGTTCCAAATTGTGCGTCGTTAAACACTCATGAGAACGTTCAATCTAAATTTATCCGGCTCACTCAAATCAGATTTTGAAAATTTAATAATGGTGAGTTCGAGTCGATCCATAGGGAGATAAAATTTTAATTTTGAGAACCTTGGAATTTAGTTAGTCTAAGAAGTTGAGAATTTAAGTGAACTAATTACTTAATTAAACTAAAACTCAATTAACTAATGCTGCTTAAAAATATAATTGCGTAAACTAAACAAATTCTTTTTTTTTTTTTTCAAAAATTAAACACAATTTCAACTGGAGAATAAGCACAATTAAAAAAATATAACAAAGACATTGAAATTTAACTATGTGTAAATTATTAATTATCTAAAAATTACGAAACAAATTACAACATTTATGGTTCACTATCATTAAACTTAAATAATCAAACATCAATAACGAACTAATCCTAAATAATTAAACTAATTCTACACTAATGGGGAAGAGAAAGAACAGACTAACAACAATATGTGGGGTCTGTCGGCACAAAGGACCACAGGTGAGGGAGTGCGGCGCAGTAGACCACTGGAAGAACCGAGAAGAAGGCCGGCTACTGGTGGCGCGTGGAGGAGAGCTTCAGGTGCATGCAGCTGCTGTTGCTGGAGCTTGCTGGTGGATGGAAGCTGGCTACGTGGAAAAGCTTGGAGGAGCCGTCCGTGCATGCATGCGCTGCAAGCGCATGGAGGTGCAGCTGCGTGGATGAGGGCTTCACCGGGTACTGTTGGTGCAGGGTTCGAAACCAGCATGCAGGCGCTACGTAGAGGTGCCGGGATGCTGCTGCGTGGAAGAGAGCCGGAGGAGGGGAAGGAATAGCCGGCTGCGGGGGTTGGAGGTGCAGACTGCTGGTGCACCGCCGCGTGGAGGGGCTTCACCGGGCGTGTGCTGCTGCTGCGGCTGAGAGGAGGAGGCTGTGGGAGCCCGTGGCAGTGCGGCGGAGGCCCAGCTGGTTTGCGGAGTGCGCTGGGGCGCTGGAGAAAGGTTGGCTTCACCACGTGGAACTGCTGCATGCGTGGGTACGCAGGATGCAGTTGCTGTTGCTGGTGCGCCGTGGAGAGCTTGCCGCCGCAGTTGCTAACTGGTGTTTGCTGGCAGGTTTGCGTAGCTGGGTGGGGGAGAGAAACCGAGAGAGAACAGAGAGAGAAAGAGAGAAACCGAGAGAGGGAGAACCGGAGAGAGGGAGAGAAGAAAGAGAGCTGTGGAAGAAAGAGAAGAAGGATAAAAACTGGAGAGAGAGATAGATAAAAACTAGAGAGAGAGAGGGAGTTTATGGCAGAGAAGGAGGAAATCTGAGTGGGTGAAGGAGAGAGGTTGTTGTGGAAGAGAGGAGAGAGATTCGGACTTTGGAGGGTTGAAGGCTGCTGGGAAATTGAAGAGGAAGAGACCGTGGGAGAAAGAGCAGAGAGAGAAAGAAGGGCTCGGAATTAGCGGGGTTGCAGAAGGAGAAGGAGGGTGCGTGAAGGGAAACTGGAGAGAGAAGAAGCTGGGAGAGAGAGGGGGAATATATGGGAGAGAAGAGAGAGAGCGTGTGGGAGAAGCTTGGAGAAGGAGTCGGATTCGGATTTGGAGAGGTTTCTTTAAAAAGAGAGAGAGGATTTTAAAATAAAGAAAGGAAGGGATGTAGCTGGGAAATTGGAGAGAAAGAAGGAAATAAAGGGTTTTGGGAAACTCCAGAGAAAGAAGGAATCAGAGCAATATTAGGACATCAAATTACATTTTTACCCCTGTTTTAGTCAAATTTATTGAAATCCGAACACTAGACCTCCCCCAAATTTTCGAAAACTCCACCAGCTGCACTGCATCATCGACATGTCCTGTTCACATAAAATAAATATAAATTAGCACATTATCATAAAAATATCATCATATTTATTTATTTCGTCTCGGTTTTGTCGAAAAACCGCAAATGCGTTATATTCCTTTAATCATATGAAATGACAATGTTTTTAAGTCAGAATTTTACGAAATTGGTACCGTTGGACTTGGTACACAATTATCTATCATTTCATGCTATTTTGCAGATAAAAACATGAGTATGATGCATATAATTGCCCTTAAATGATCAATTTAACACTTTATCACACCCCCCAACTTACTCATTGCTAGTCCCTTAGAAATACAAATAAGAAAAAGTTAGGACAAACAATGAATTATCATGCTTCATTTGTAGTATCTTTCACAAACAATTTAAGTGGTAGCCGATTGGTTAAGCTAAAAGTTTTCATATCCCACAATATTTTGATTCACGACAGGTGATTGTGCATGAAAATTGACACGCTTAGAACTCGTTTCCAACCTTTCTGGTATATTCTTGCCTTTACTACCCTTTAGATAAGACTACTTGGGCAGGAGAAGAGAATAAAAGATTTCCCGATCAGTCAGTGAGGACCATTTTTCAGTTCCCGTCCCAACTCAGCACTTTCTACGACTTGGACATATTTCTGGACTTTTTTAGCGTGGCTATTTCATTTTATTGTACTTTTGCTTTTGAGAGTGCGTACTTTTTGCCACTCTCTTTGAATTGCCTGAGGGGAGGTGCGTACTTTTTGCCACCTACCTTCCTTTAGCTCTTTTAACGCCTTCTTTTGCCTTTAGTGTTTACAATTGTCCATTTTAAATGACCGCCTCTTTTAGAGTGCTGAGTGGGACAGTCCCCTATTACGGATCCTACACATTCCTTTCGTTCAACTTAAAAGAAAAATTAGAATAAGTAGTCTTATCCTTAAGGTTAATTTCAGTAATTCTATACTTTTAAGATCTTTTATTTATTCTAAGTTGCCGTGTGTGTGTGAAAATTATCCTGCCGTGGATTTTTGTAAAGTGGGATATTTAAACTTTGAAGGCTCTTTAACCAATGTGACAACAAAAAAAAACTGATTTGTTTAAGATTTACCTAATGAAACATGATTTTCATGCAATTTTCATAGGATGTGAAAAGAAATTTTAAAAATTTGACTATTTTTCAGTGAAAGATATCAGTTTTCTTCAAAAGATTTTCCAATAAATACATATCAAATTGATTGTCCCACCCCCCAACTTGATTGACATTGTCCTCAATGGCATAAAAGATATGAAAAACATGTCAGCCAAAAGAGAATTGTGAAGGAGCGAAATAACCTGTAATGAAGATGATGCGACATACCCATGGCGACTGCTGCTCAGGGACATAAAAGAAAAAGAAATACAAAAACTGAAGTAAAATATTGGGTTGCCTCCCAACAAGCTCTAAGTTTATCGTCTTCAGCCAGACGGAAGTGCAATTAATGTGGATCACTCAATACTATGGATTCAGGTGGCTCATTTTGAAGATTTTCAAAGAATGGTTTCAACCGTTGACCATTAACAGTAAAAGTGTTCCCACTCTTGGAATTCAGAATTTTAACGGCTCCATGATCGAAGGCTTTAACTACCACGAATGGTCCATCCCATCTGCATTTCAGTTTTCCAGGAAATAAGCGAAGTCTAGAGTTAAATAGCCAAACTTTTTGATTTGGAAGAAAGGATTTTCTCACAATATGTTTATCATGGAAAGCTTTAGTTTTGGCTTTATAAATCTTTGAATTTTCATAGGCCTCGTTGCGCAACTCTTCTAGCTCACTCAGTTGTAAGGTTCGGTGGGAACCAGCTTGGGCTAGGTCCAGATTGACTTGTTTGATGGCCCAATAAGCCCTATGTTCCAATTCCACCAGAAGGTGGCACGCTTTTCCAAAAACTAGGCGATAAGGAGACATGCCAATAGGAGTTTTGTAAGCGGTCCGATAGGCCATAAAACATCATCCAATCTTTCAAACCAATCTTTTCTATCGGGCCTAACGGACTTTTGCAGAATATTCGTAATCTCTCTATTGGAAACTTCCACTTGGCCACTAGTTTGGGGATGATAAGGGGTGGCTACTTTGTGATTAATCCCATATTTCTTAAGCAAATCCCGAAATTGGTAATTCGTGAAGTGCGTTCCCCCATCACTTATGATAGCTTTAGGCCACCCGAACCGAGAAAAGATATTCTTCTGAACGAATTTAATGACCACTTTATGATCATTGGTTCGGGTGGCTACTGCTTCAATCCATTTTGAGACATAATCCACTGCTACCAGAATATATGTATGTCCAAAAAAGGGTGGAAAAGGTCCCATAAAGTCAATTCCCCAAACATCAAAGACTTCAACCACCAAGATTGGGTTGAGTGGCATCATATCCCTTTTCGCCATATTTCCTACAGCCTGACATCGGAGGCAAGTTTTGCTAAATTCATGGGTATCTTTGAAAAGTGTAGGCCAGTAAAAACCACTTTGAAGGACCTTGGCTGCAGTTTTCTTTCCTGAGAAATGGCCCCCACAAGCCAGATTATGACAGAAGTTGAGAACACTCTGGTGTTCTTCTTCAAGAACACATCGCCTAATGATTTGATCAGGACAGAATTTGAATAGTTCAGGATCTTCCCAGAAATAATATTTTTCCTGGGAAAAGAATTTGTCCTACTCACTTTTAGTCCATCCTTCTGGAAGTTGATTAGTCACCTTGTAATTGACAATATGAGCGTACCAAGGTGCAACAGTGTGAGAAATGGTCAGCAGATGCTCATCAGGAAAGGAATCAGTGATTGGTGTACTTTCAGAGATCGGAATTCGGGATAGGTGGTCAGCTATCACATTCTAAGAACCCTTCTTATCCCAAATTTCCAAATCAAATTCCTGAAGGAGTAAGATCCATCTAATAAGCCTAGGCTTTACATCCTTCTTGGTCAACAGGTATTTCAGAGCTGAGTGATCAGAATAGATTATGACTTTTGCCCCTAAAAGATAAGATCTGAATTTTTCTAGGGCAAAAACCACAGCTAATAATTCCTTTTCAGTGGTGGTATAATTCATTTGAGCATCGGCAAGGGTGCGACTTGCATAATAGATCACCACGGGACACTTGTTGATTCTTTGTCCCAAAACCGCACCGATAGCATAATCAGAGGCATCACACATGATTTCGAAGGGTAAAGACCAATCTGGAGATTGAAGAATTGGGGCTTTGGTCAAAGATTCCTTCAGAGAATTAAATGCCTTGATGCAAGATTTGTCCATTTAGAATGGGACATCCTTAACTAAGAGGAGAGTTAGAGGCCGGGCAATTTGAGAGAAATTGTGGATAAACTGGCGATAGAAACCGGCATGGCCAAGGAATGAACGGATCTGTCTGACTGAGGTAGGAGGAGGAAGATTGGATATGAGATCGATCTTAGTTTTATCTACTTCTATCCCCCTTTCAGACACAATATGGCCTAGAACAATGCCCTCTCGAACCATAAAATGGCTCTTTTCCCAGCTAAGTATCAGATTGGTGTTTATGCATCTTGCTAGCACCTTTTTAAGATTTTCCAAGCAATTTTCAAAAGAATCCCCGAAGATTGAGAAATCATCCATAAAAACTTCGAGGAATTCTCCCACCATATCGGAGAATATAGCCATCATGCACTGTTGAAATGTGGCTGGTGCGTTGCATAATCCAAATGGCATCCTCCTAAAAGCAAACGTGCCATAAGGGCACATGAAAGTGGTCTTTTCTTGATCTTCCGGGTAAATAGCCACTTGATTGTATCCGGAGTACCCATCTAAAAAGCAAAAGTACTTCTGGCCTGATAGCTTTTCCATAATCTGATCCATGAATGGGAGTGGAAAGTGATCCTTCTTAGTCATGAGATTCAGCTTTCGGTAATCAATGCACACTCTCCATCCCGTGGTGAGCCTAGTGGGTACCTCTTCCCCATGATCATTCTTGATAACCGTTAATCCAGATTTCTTGGGTACCACTTGAGTTGGGCTGACCCATTTACTTTGATATTGGGTAAATGATACCCGCATCCAGCCATTTCACAACTTCCTTTTTCACCACTTCTTTCATATTGGGATTAAGCCGCCTTTGCATCTCCCGACTGGGCTTAGAATTCTCTTCCATATAGATGTGATGCATGCCAATGGACGGGCTAATTCCCTTTAAATCTGCCACCGACCATCCAATGGCACCCTTGTGGTCTTTGAGGACCTCGGTTAATTGGGCCTCCTGCGGCGATGTGAGATTTGCCGCAATGATGACCGGGAGAGTTTGGTCTGGGCCCAAAAAGATATACTTGAGAGACTCAGGTAATGGTTTGAGTTCAAGCTCAGGAGGGTCCTCTAAGGATGGCAAAGCGAGCTCAGATTGTAAGGCTGGTAAAGGTTCAACCTTGGGCCAAGATGTTAATGGGCTGGGCGAATCCTTTAAAATATTGGCTTCCTCCAAAAGGTCAAATGTGGACATCTCATTTTCTTCAACCAGATTATCTAAGATATCAATGGTGTGGCATTCTTTTTCATGATCTGGGTATTGAGATGCTTTGAAGACATTAATTTGGACCTTTTGACCCCCAAATGAAATGTCCATTATGCCAGTTTCACAATTTATATTAGCTTTGGCAGTGGCTAAGAATGGACGACCTAGGATGATCGGAGTGTGAATGAGTTCCTCAGGTAATGCCATATCCAGAATAAGAAAATCCACGGGAAAATAACAATCATGAACCTTCACAATAACATCCTCAATTAATCTCCGTGGAGTTTTTACAGACCTATCAGCCAACTGCAAGATGATGGGTGTGGGCTTTAATTCTCCAATATCAAATTTCTCATAAATGGCTGTTAGCAATAGATTCACACTAGCACCTAGATCCAATAAAGCTCTATCAAATGTAACTCCAGCTAAGTCACATGAAATTAGAGGTGCTCCAGGATCCTTTAACTTCTTGGGTAAATGATTCATCACAATTGCACTAACATCTTCTGAAAGCCGAACCTTTTCGGGTGCCATTCTAGATTCTCTTCGTGGAGTACATAATTCCTTGAGAAACTTAGCATAAGCTGGCACATGCTTGATGGCATCAAGGAGTGGAATATTAATTTGGACTCGTTTGAATAAATCCAACAACTCCTCATTTTGGGCCGATTTCTTCCTGGCATTGGGCTTAGCTAACAAGGCATTAGGAAATGGCACCCTAGGTTGATAAGAACTTGGGCCTTCATCAATCTTCCCTTTTCCTTTCAGATCCTCCTCCAACTTCTCTATGTTGGGTTCAGTCTCACTATCACTTTCAATTTCATGAGGCCCATCAATGGAACCTTTGGCTAACTCTTCATCTGCATGTGGTTTTTCTAAACTTCTCCCACTCCTAAGGGCTGAAATGGCTTTAGCATTCTCCAATTGTGGCCCTTTAGGTTGTGGTAATGGGCCAGGCTGAGGTAAAAGGCCCGATTGCTGTGGAAAACCCAGAGGTTGATTCCTTGGATTGGCAATGGGTTGACTAGGAAGTTGACCCACTTCTCTTCTCATCGTAGCCTCAGCTAGTTGGCCCATTTGACTTTCCAACTTAGCAATGGATTGTTGCTGGGTCAAAATCAGTTGTTGGAGTTGAGTGAATTTGTCATCAAAGTTGGGCTGAGGAAGTTGTTGGTAAGTGGGTGGAGGATGGTATTGGGTTGGCTGTCCTGATTGGAATGAGTGGTAGTGGGCCGGTTGACCTGATTGGAATGATTGATAATGGGCCGGTTGACTTGATTGATACTGGGCCGATTTATAAAATTGGGCTTGAGATCCCCTAGCCTGAACATTTCCATAGAAATTAGATTGCTGTTGAAATGAATTCTGTGGCTTTTCAGCTTGATGCATGGGAGGATTGGACATCGGTAATGGGGCTTGCTGATTCTTCCAAGAGAAATTAGGGTGGTTTCTCCAGCCAGGATTGTAAGTATTTGAGAATGGATCATTATTGGGCCTGGAGAATCCCTGGGTAGCCTGAACTTGTTCTTGAATGAATGGTGGAAGTTGGGCCGCAGTTGGGCATTCATTCACTTGATGGGTTGGACTTGCGCATAAGGCACAAATATCATGATTAGCAGAGGATGGGCCTTCATATGGACTAGATTGTGTTGGGTAAGTAGGCTCTTTCTTGTTTAAGGCCAAGAGTTGGTCTAGTTTCTGGGCCAAGATGTCTACCTTATCCAATTTCTGATTAATCAGATTTATGTCCATTCTGGATTCGGGCTCTCCACGGGCCTTAAGTTCATACATTCCAGTCCATTTAGATGGCCCAACAGACCTTTCGTAAGATGATAATGAGGCATGATTGATGGAATTTTCACTTAACATCTCAAACAGATCATAGGCCTCATCTTCATTTTTCATCATAAATGCCCCTCCACATGAGGCATCCACCATCTGTCTGAACTGTTCAGACAATCTTTTATAGAATGCTTGGACAATTTGCCATTTTGAAAGGCCATGATGAGGGCATTTCCTAAGCAATTCTTTCAGTCTTTCCCAAGATTCATGGATCAATTCCCCAGGGGTTTGGGTAAAACTCGTGATGGCCCTTCTCATGGTATTGGTCCGCCCTATGGAATAGAACTTCTTGAGAAACTCTTTCTGCATTTCTTCCCATGTCCTAATGGGCCTTCCAATAGTTTCCAACCAATATTTAGCCTTCTCCTTTAATGAAAAAGGAAATAAGGTCAACTTAAGGCCGTCATCGGTGAAATTCTGGATCTTCACCGTGGAACAGATTTCTAGGAATTCATCTAGATGCTTATAAGGATCTTCATTGGTATTCCCATAAAAGGATGGGAGCATCTGAATGGTGCTAGATTTAATTTCATATTGATTGGCTGGATTTTGAGGAAGATGAATACATGATGAAGGTTGATATCGATTTGGAATGAAATAGTCCTTCATTTGCTTTGGTGGGTCCTGATTATCAGCCATCTGATCTTGTGGTGGATTTCTTTGATGTAGGATTCTTTCTATTTCAGCAAATGGTCCTAGAAGGTTAGGGTTTTGAGATCTCCTACCTTGTATACACTAGGACTGATGGAGAGAGGATTTTGTTTTCGATTTCTTGTTTTTTTTTTTTTTTTTTTTAAATGCAAACAATTTTGACAACCAAATTATCCTAATGATATAATGTTAACCTAGACTCTCTATGTGAATTTTCTTACAAGGTGAATGGAGTCCACCTCGGGTCACAACCACAATCAATCAACGGCCAAGTAAGAGGGAGGGTAGTGGGAGGCACCCCCTACTTTCGTAGGGGCCTAATTAGAGAACCACTTTCCCGCTTAGACGTTTGCCTTTTTAACCTCTAGCCTAGACACCATTGCCAAAAATGGAGGCAACCCGAAATTTAAACCACTCACGGTGTAAACCCTAGATTCTCTTTCGACTTGCTTTTAATTGGATTAGGAAATGCCAATGCAAGGAAGGTGATTTGTAGGCTATGGAAGGGTGATTAAATCCCTACCTTATGTGGTTAAAGTTGCTGCCCTTAAAGTCTTTTTGAATGCAATACAAGGCAACAAATCAATGCAAGGTGTGTTGATGCAATCATGAATGACTTGTTAAAATTGAAACACGTACCTTTCCCTCGCAATCTTCAACAATTTATGGAAATAACTGTGAAAGGAAACTAACTCATGCTTTCCTAGAATGATGAATGCCTAGCATGGAAGGTTTTTAATCTTGGAAATTAAGGTTTTTAAATTTGGATGTTCTTCTTTGTGTTTCCTTTTTTTTTTTAGTTAATGGAAACCTATCTAAACTAGAAACTACAAAAATGGAAACTAACTAAAGTAAGAAAATTGAAACATAGAAAGTTGGAACACACTTACCATGATTTCACTTTCCTTTTTTTTTTTTTCAATATACCTGCAGAAATAAGAAAAATAAAGTTCGCTAAAGATTAATTACACTAAATCCAAGATAATCAAAATTAAAAATCTAACTCCCCGGCAACGGCGCCAAAAATTGATCGTTCCAAATTGTGCGTCGTTAAACACTCATGAGAACGTTCAATCTAAATTTATCCGGCTCACTCAAATCAGATTTTGAAAATTTAATAATGGTGAGTCCGAGTCAATCCACAGGGAGATAAAATTTTAATTTTGAGAACCTTGGAATTTAGTTAGTCTAAAAAGTTGAGAATTTAAGTGAACTAATTACTTAATTAAACTAAAACTCAATTAACTAATGCTACTTAAAAATATAATTGCGTAAACTAAACAAATTCTTTTTTTTTTTTTCAAAAATTAAACACAATTTCAACTGGAGAATAAGCACAATTAAAAAAATATAACAAAGACATTGAAATTTAACTGTGTAAATTATTAATTATCTAAAAATTACGAAACAAATTACAACATTTATGGTTCACTATCATTAAACTTAAATAATCAAACATCAATAACGAACTAATCCTAAATAATTAAACTAATTCTACACTAATGGGGAAGAGAAAGAACAGACTAACAACAATCTGTGGGGTCTGTCGGCACAAAGGACCACAGGTGAGGGAGTGCGGCGCAGTAGACCACTGGAAGAACCGAGAAGAAGGCCGGCTACTGGTGGCGCGTGGAGGAGAGCTTCAGGTGCATGCAACTGCTATTGCTGGAGCTTGCTGGTGGATGGAAGCTGGCTACGTGGAAAAGCTTGGAGGAGCCGTCCGTGCATGCATGCGCTGCAAGCGCATGGAGGTGCAGCTGCGTGGATGAGGGCTTCACCGGGTGCTGTTGGTGCAGGCTTCGAAACCAGCATGCAGGCGCTACGTGGAGGTGCCGGGATGCTGCTGCGTGGAAGAGAGCCGGAGGAGGGGAAGGAATAGCCGGCTGCGGGGGTTGGAGGTGCAGACTGCTGGTGCACCGCAGCGTGGAGGGGCTTCACCGGGCGTGTGCTGGTGCTGCGGCTGAGAGGAGGAGGCTGTGGTGTTAGTCTTAGGTGGCCTACAAGCCAATCTAACAATGTAAATCTCGTTCATTTTATTAATATAATGGCATAATATTCATTATGTGTAAATCGCATTAATTATCGTTTCATAATGAAGTCCGTGAATATGTGCTATAGTGATCAGATTATGATGAGATCATACTAATGACACTGATCACCTAAACACACATATTCTTAATTGTTCCTAGTCGGAGGATATCCGAGAAGGACATCGGATATCCGGTTAGACTAGTACATATTACTCTTGCTCATATGATGAGGGTGACTGATCTCATAAGTCACTTGTGTGGAGACACTAAGGCGAATCTGTAGGTGCTCATTGGAGAATGAGTTCACTGAACTGATCTGACTGAATCGCTGGATGGTATTGTACCTCACTGTCAACCAGCTTGATTCTATTGTCGCAGTTGCGTGGATGGTCCTCGGACCTGAGACACCAAGGACACCTTGGCGGTGGACTTCTGTGCTTTGACCTTGGTTTACGAATCTCTAGCCACGGGATTCTAATACGCCAAGGATTGGGTACAGGGGAATACCGTCGAAGGGAATTTTGTGTCAATAAGGAATCATTCGCTCTCGGTACTTTGAGAGAGAATGCTCTAGGAAGGATGCGCGAAAGTCCCTGGCCAGGGTGGACGATAATATCGGGAAAGGAGTTTTCCGATATTCATCAGTGGCATCTAATCCAAGTGAGTCGACCGGTTAGGGTTTGACAGCTCGCCATACCCTGAGTTGACTCGAGAGCATTGTACGAATGAAGGATTATATCCATGCGGTAACTGTTGGCGGAAAGGTTCCAAGAGTGGGTTACTTAACCTCAAATACCTTCCGAGTTCACGCGGTGTTGCTTGGCACCCAACGTGATCGGAGGCCCGGTCGAATTCGATGTGCGACATCAATTCGATTGATTAATTGATTAATAAAGGGTTATTAATTAATTAATAAAGCCAGTGAGGAGCCACTGGGCTTGTTGGGCCATTAACTGGACTGGTACTTGGGCCTAGAGGGTCACACGCAAATGATTCTCAAGGCGATGGATAAATAAGTGGGTTTTATACAAACCGGGGGTTTTTATGAAAAACCGCGCGGTTAGTATAAAACATAGTGAACGGGCTGAGTAGGCCAAGCTGCTGCTAACCCTAGCCGCCCCCCCTCAGTTTTTGTCCTTCTCTGGCGTCCAGGTAGATCCAGATCTGCTCCGCCGCTTCTCTGAATCCCGTTCGACGGGAAATCGTCCGCGCGTTGCGGCGATCATTGCGGCGACCGGCGGAGGCTTCGTGGGCTGCGAAGAATGAGGAACTCGAGGATATCCGTCGCGGGGAGGATCGCGTAGTCTTCGCTAGAGGCTGGGCGCTTGTGCGGCTTGCGGTGTCGCACCGACGGAACCGAACGGTTGCGGATTCGAATCCGCACACGGTGAGAACTTCGATAATCCGATTATCGTATTTTAGATTTCGAAATGGGAACGGATCGCTGTATTTTATTTTATTTTCCGCTGCGTGAGCGATCTGGAGAAACCGAGAAAACCCAACAGTGGTATTAAAGCCAGGTTCCACTATTTCTCGTCCCGTTTCGGATCTCTAAATTAATTTTTTCATGAGTTATTCCATGCTGTAACTTCGAATAATTGTTGGATCCGTGTTCATGCGATGAACACAGTTAATCAGATTATTTTCTTTCAATTTTTTGAAATTATTTTGGGGTTTTTTCGTGTTCTTCGTGAGACGAAGAACGGCGAGTTTACGGCGGCTTCAATCGGCTTCCCAAGCGTTGGGATGGCCGGCCGAGACTCCGGATCCATAGAGGAAAGTCACCACTATCCACCGGTCACCAAGACCGCCACCGGAGTGCCCTTGGAGGGCCATTAATTTAAGCCCTAAAACGGTTTTAAAACCCTGCGAAAAACCAGTTTTTTGGGGGACTTTTGGGGCTTGGCCGGCTCCTTCCGGGGCCTCTCCGGCGACCCTGCTGGCGCCGGGGCATCACCGGCCGGGGACAGGCAGGGCCGGGGGTAGCCGCCGGCGCTGCCTGCAACTCCTGCCGCCGCCGGCTAGGGTTTCTGCAGGTTAAGGGGGGCGTCGGGCTGTTGGAGGTAGCCGGCCCGAGCCGGTTTGCAGGCGGGCCGGTTGGACCGGCCAGGCCAGCGGTGGACTGGGCCCAGGGGCGCCAAGGTCCCAGGGTGGCTCGAGCCCATGGCCTGCAGGGCCCGAGCCCACTCGACCCTAATGGGCTGAGCCCTATAGGGTTTTTAGTTAAACCTCTATTTGCCCTCTTAAAACCCTAAATAAACCCAAATGAAGCCCATTATTCCTTATTAGTCCATTTAATAAATTTAAAATTAGATTTTAATTTAATTCAAAATGTTTTGAATTTTAAATTATTATCTAATTTCGTTTATTTGGGAAATATGATTATGGAATCATTTTAATTAACAAGAAGTTGTTAATAGATTAAATTTGTTATTAATTTAAGTGTTAAATTAATAACTAATTTTATTATACTAATTTAAATGTTAAATTAGTAGTTATTAATTAATTGAAATTAATTGTTAGTTTAATTGTTAAATTGATGATTAATTTTAATTAATTAATATAATGGTTTAATAAGGAGTAACTAGTTATTAGTTTAAAGAGTTAAACTAATAATTAATTTTATCCACTAATCTAAGAGTTAGATTAATAGTTAACTGTTCATATGTGTTAATTATTAGTTTAATAGTTAAATTAGTGATTAACACTTATTAATTATCTAGTCTAATTGTTAGATTGATAATTAATAAAGAATTAGAGTTAATTATTAATTTATATGATAAATTTATGATTAATTTTGTTGGACTAGTCTAAGAGTTAGATTAGTCATTAATAGTCTAATTGTTAGATTATTAATGGGGTTTTAATCTAAGTGTTAGATTATTAGAAATGTTCTAATTTACATGGAATAATATGGAATTATTAATTTGGAGTGTGTGCGCATGTGATGTGTGTTTATTGCTTTTAAATTGGATTTAATTGCATGTTAATTTAATAAAATGAGTTTTTGAAATTCAAATACCAATTTTGATTGGATCCCAGCTTTTTGAAAGCCAAAACTTATATATTTTTGAAAACTCATTTGTTTTAGCCATATGATACACTGAATCATGTGTGGGACGATTAAAACACACCGTGGTCATGGATATGCACTTAATTTTTTATTCATGTGATGAATGGATTGTGTGGATCGTGGATGTATGATTATTTATTAATTGTTAATAAATAGAGGTCTGCGCACCTCTCTCTCTCATACTCCGATGTATTTCTACCGCCCTCTCTCTCTTGTACTCGCCATAAGGCCTTCTTCAATTTACTTATAAATTCTAGAATTTAAATGTAATATGATCGAGGCAACCGAGGAAGGAGCGAGGACGATCCACTGCTGCAACCAGGAAGGCGAAAAGATGGAGATCTCTTGCCTATGTGATTGCAGGATATCTAATGAAAATGTTATAAGTAGATTGTGTGTGCGTTTGAGTGTTGGCTCCAATCAAACCCACTGTGCTATCCATGACCACACTAATGACATGTATGAGATGCATTATTTCCTTTTGATTATGAATCAAAGCAGGTTATAGTATTTAGTAAATATATACGATATATTTATACTATCACCTAGGAGAGACCAAGATAAAAGTTATCTAAATACCCTCAGATAAACTCTAAGCCGTAACGTGAGTAGTTGAGAACTTACCGCGTGGTCCACCATCATTATAGTCATAGGATTCGAATCACTTTAGGCAGGTTTGTTGTGCTATCCACAAGGCCTGCTTAATTGGGAGGAGAAACTGTGGCTATGGCATTAGATGCCTATAGATCGGGGTAGAGGAACCATGTAGTTTTGTTGTGCTATCCACAAGGCCATTAAATCTCTAGGGACCGAAGCTATGATCAGATATTGCAAGGAGTTGCAAGTCCCATGAGTTGGGTGCTCTCTGATTGTATTACAGTTTGTTGTGCTATCCACAAGGCTGTAGTGCAAGTCATTGAGATTCTGATCCCTACTAGGAGACTGTCGGCGTCTCCCGTTCTGTATAACTGGGGGTTATACAGTCCGTCGAAAATTAGTGGGAGTTAAACTAGAACAAAAGACCATGTCTTGTTTTAAATCTTAATAATTGAACATCTGCTAAATAGATTTTACTTATCTCCTATAGGGAATTATGTCGTCGAATAACCCACTCCGTGGCATACTTGATACCCTTTTGACTTACCTGATTTACTCAGATTGGTTCAGAAACCTGAAGAATGTCTTCAGATCTGAGCACATTGACTTTGTCCCTGGAGCTGATCCTCCTGCTGAATTGGCATTGGATGCTCCTGAAGCAGAGATGATAGCTAACGATAAAAGATCGAAGGACAAAGGCAAAAGAGTAGTGAAGGGTGACTGCTTCTACTATAAGCAGTATGGTCACTGGAAGAGGAACTGCAAGGAGTTCCTTAACGATAAAGCTCATGGAAGCGTGAAGCTGTCTGAAGTTTCAGATATCTATATGATAGATATCAACTTTTCGGTTAGAGATTCCACATCTTGGGTATTAGATACCGGATGTGCTTCTCATATCTGCCATGATGTGCAGATGCTGACAAGTAAGCGTAAGCTGAGACAAGGTGAGGTGGAATTGAGGCTAGGAAACGACGCAAAAGTTGCGGCGATTGCTATTGGGACAGCAAACCTCAAGCTTCCATCGGGAGACACCTTACTGTTAGAAGATTGTTATTATGTTCCTAGCATAATAAAGAATATCATATCAATATCTTGTTTGGACAAGATAGGATATAGGTTGACTATTGAGAATAGAAGTTGTTCGATTTCTTATGGTAATAAATCAATAGCTTCAGCATCTTTAGTCAACAGTCTATATCTATTAGATGTTTCTCATTAAAATCTTCAGATTGACAAAGCTCTTAAGAAGAGCAAGAATTGTGTGAACCAAGCCGACATGTGGCATTGTAGACTTGGGCACATTGGCGAAAGTAGGTTGCAAAAGTTGCACAAGCATGGTTACTTAACAACATTCGATTATGAATCGTTTGCAACATGCGAATCCTGCCTTATGGGAAAGATGGCAAAATCTCCATTTACTGGACATGGAGAACGTGCCAAGGACATTTTGAAACTAATACATTCGGATGTATGTGGTCCAATGTCCACCCAAGCCAAAGGTGACTTTTCTTACTTCATCACGTTCACCGATGACTTCTCAAGATTCGGCTATGTGTACTTAATGAAGTACAAGTCGGAAGCATTTGAGAAGTTTAAAGAGTTCAAGAATGAGGTAGAGAAGCAGCTAGGAAAGAGTATTAAAGCTCTTCGATGAGATCGAGGAGGAGAATACTTGAGTACTAATTTCACACAATTCTTAAAAGATAATGGTATACTTTCTCAGCTGACCCCTCCATATACACCACAGATGAATGGTGTATCAGAAAGGAGGAATCGCACCTTGTTGGACATGGTGCGATCTATGATGAGCTTTTCTGGATTACCAGTGTCCCTCTAGGGGATGCTCTAGAGTCAGCAGCATACCTACTGAACAGAGTACCCAGCAAGTCTGTGGCCTCTACTCTATATGAGATATGGAAAGGCAGTAAACCAGAATTTAAACATTTTAAAGTCTGGGGTTGTCCTGCTCATGTTAAGAGGAATGATCCAGACAAGCTGGAATCACGAACTGATAAATGCAGATTTGTGGGATATCCAAAGAAAACCATTGGATACTATTTTTACCATCCTGGTGAACAAAAGGTGTTTGTCGCCAGGAAAGTTGTCTTCCTGGAAGATGAATACCTTCTCCAGGAGAACAGTTAGAGTAAAATAGTACTGGAAGAGGTTCCAGATCCTCAAACAGCTGCATTATCATCAGATGAGATATCAGTTCCTGAATCGTTCAGGTACACACACATGAGCCTCGTAGATCTGGTAGATTACCTAGACTACCCGAACGATATGTGGGACATATCGCTTAAGGTGAGTCTAAGGTAGAATATAATGAGGATGATGATCCTAAAACCTACCAGGAGGCCATAGAAGGCCCAGAAGCCGGGAAATGGCGAGAAGCTATGAACTCAGAAATCCAGTCCATGAACACCAACCAAGTTTGGAACTTGGAGGACTTGCCCGAGGGTATTGTACCCATCGGTTGCAAGTGGATCTTTAAGAGAAAGATCGGTATTGATGGACGGATCGACACTTATAAGGCAAGGTTGGTGGCAAAGGGATATCGTCAAAGGCAAGGAATTGACTATGACGAGACTTTCTCACCAGTTGCAATGATAAAGTCGATCAGAGTTCTACTCGCCATTGCTGCACATTTTGATTATGAAATCTGGCAGATGGATGTGAAGACTGCCTTCCTCAATGGTAACCGTGAGGAAGAGGTGTATATGATATAACCAGAAGGTTTCACATCCAAAGAATCTCCAGATAAAATGTGCAAGCTTCAGAGGTCCATTTATGGACTGAAGCAGGCTTCCCAGAGCTGGAACATAAGATTTGACGAGACTGTCAAGTCTAATGACTTCATTAAGAATGAAGATGAGCCTTGTATGTACAAGAAGACCAGTGGGAGTGCAGTCACTTTTCTAGTTCTTTACGTAGATGACATACTACTCATTGGGAATGATGTAGCTATGATGTCATCAGTAAAGATCTGGCTGTCGAAAAACTTCTCCATGAAGGATTTGGGAGAAGCATCCTACGTATTCGGAATACGGATCTATAGAGATAGATCAAAGAGGATGCTTGGAATGACCCAATCCTTGTACGTAGATACCATAGTCAAAAGGTTTGGCATGAAAAATTCCAAGAGAGGTCTCATACCGATGAGACATGGAATTATTCTCTCAAAGGAGCAGTCTCCTAAGACTCCTGATGAGAGGGCATTCATGGATAGAATACTCTATGCCTCTGCCATAGGATCTATCATGTATGCCATGCTATGTACACGGCCAGATGTTGCATTTGCTCTAAGTGTTACGAGCAGATTTCAGGCTGATCCAGGCGAAGAGCACTGGAAGACAGTAAAATGTATCCTTAAGTACTTGAGAAGAACTAAGGATATGTTCCTTGTCTATGGAGGAGGTGACTTGAAATTGCGAGGCTTTACTGACTCGAGTTTCCAGTCGGATCTAGATGATAGCAAGTCTACATCTGGATTCGTATTTACTTTGAATGGAGGGGTAGTGTACTGAAAGAGTTCCAAGCAAGTAACCACTGCAGATTCAACGACTGAAGCTGAGCACATCGCTGCAGCCGAAGCTTTCAAGGAAATACTGTGGTTGAAGAAGTTCATCACCGACCTTGACATAGTTCCCAGTATCCTTGATCATGTTCCACTGTTGTGCGACAACAATGGGACTATTGCACAAGTGAAAGAGCCGTAGTCTCATCAGAAATCGAAAGATGTTCTGAGGCGCTTTCGTCATATCCAGAGGAGATTTAGTAGTGGAAAGAGTTCCACCCGTCAACCATGTAGCAGGTCCACTGACAAAGCCGTTGGCTCAAATTGTGTTTGAGCGTCACCTAGAGTCTATAGACTTATTGTATAAAGGTGATTGGCTTTAATCCAAGTGGGAGATTGTTAGTCTTAGGTGGCCTACAAGCCAATCTAACAATGTAAATCTCGTTCATTTTATTAATATAATGGCATAATATTCATTATGTGTAAATCGCATTAATTATCGTTTCATAATGAAGTCCGTGAATATGTGCTATAGTGATCAGATTATGATGAGATCATACTAATGACACTGATCACCTAAACACACATATTCTTAATTGTTCATAGTCGGAGGATATCCGAGAAGGACATCGGATATCCGGTTAGACTAGTACAGATTACTCCTGCTCATATGATGAGGGTGACTGATCTCATAAGTCACTTGTGTGGAGACACTAAGGCGAATCTGTAGGTGCTCATTGGAGAATGACGTCACTGAACTGATCCGACTGAATCGCTGGATGGTATTGTACCTCACTGTCAACCAGCTTGATTCTATTGTCGCAGTTGCGTGGATGGTCCTCGGACCTGAGACACCAACGACACCTTGGCGGTGGACTTCTGTGCTTTGACCTTGGTTTACGAATCTCTAGCCACGAGATTCTAATACGCCAAGGATTGGGTACAGCGGAATACCGTCGAAGGGAATTTTGTGTCAATAAGGAATCATTTGCTCTCGGTACTTAGAGAGAGAATGCTCTAGGAAGGATGCACGAAAGTCCCTAGCCAGGGCGGACGATAATATCGGGAAAGGAGTTTTCCGATATTCATCAACGGCATCTAATCCAAGTGAGTCGACCGGTTAGGGTTTGACAGCTCGCCATACCCTGAGTGGACTCGAGAGCATTGTACGAATGAAGGATTATATCCACGTGGTAACTGTCGGCGGAAAGGTTCCAATAGTGGGTTACTTAACCCCAAATACCTTCCGGGTTCACGTGGTGTTGCTTGGCACCCAATGTGATCGGAGGCCCGGTCGAATTCGATGTGCGACATCAATTCGATTGATTAATTGATTAATAAAGGGTTATTAATTAATTAATAAAGCCAGTGAGGAGTCACTGGGCTTGTTGGGCCATTAACTGGACTGGTACTTGGGCCTAGAGGGTCACACGCAAATGATTCTCCAAGCGATGTACAAACCGGGGGTTTTTATGAAAAACCGCGCGGTTAGTATAAAACATAGCGAACGGGCTGAGCAGGCCAAGCTGCTGCTAACCCTAGCCGCCCCTCCTCAGTTTTTGTCCTTCTCTGGCGTCCAGGCAGATCCAGATCTGCTCCGCCGCTTCTCCGAATCCCGTTCGACGGGAAATCGTCCGCGCGTTGCGGCGATCATTGCGGCGACCGGCGGAGGCTTCGTGGGCTGCGAAGAACGAGGAACTTGAGGATATCCGTCGCGGGGAGGATCGCGTGGACTTCGCTAGAGGCCGGGCGCTTGCACGGCTTGCGGTGTCGCACCGACGGAACCGAACGGTTGTGGATTCGAATCCGCACACAGTGAGAACTTCGATAATCCGATTATCGTATTTTAGATTTCGAAACGGGAACGGATCGCTGTATTTTATTTTATTTTCCGCTACGTGAGCAATCCAGAGAAACCGAGAAAACCCAACATGTGGGAGCCCGTGGCAGTGCGGCGGAGGCCCAGTTGGTTCGCGGAGTGCGCTGGGGCGCTGGAGAAAGGTTGGCTTCACCGCGTGGAACTACTGCATGCGTGGGTACGCAGGATACAGTTGCTGTTGCTAGTGCGCCGTGGAGAGCTTGCCACCGCAGCTGCTGACTGGTGTTTGCTGGCAGGTTTGCGTGGCCGGGTGGGGGAGAGAAACCGAGAGAGAACAGAGAGAGAAAGAGAGAAACCGAGAGAGGGAGAACCAGAGAGAGGGAGAGAAGAAAGAGAGCTGTGGAAGAAAGAGAAGAGGGATAAAAACTGGAGAGAGAGATAGATAAAAACTAGAGAGAGAGACGGAGTTTATGGCAGAGAAGGAGGAAAGCTGAGCGGGTGAAGGAGAGAGGTTGCTGTGGAAGAGAGGAGAGAGATTCGGACTTTGGAGGGTTGAAGGTTGCTGGGAAATTGAAGAGGAAGAGACCGTGGGAGAAAGAGCAGAGAGAGAAAGAAGGGCTCGGAATCAGCGGGGTTGCAGAAGGAGAAGGAGGGTGGGTAAAGGGAAACTGGAGAGAGAAGAAGCTGGGAGAGAGAGGGGGAATATATAGGGGAGAAGAGAGAGAGCGTGTGGGAGAAGCTTGGAGAAGGAGTTGGATTCGGATTTGGAGAGGTTTCTTTAAAAAGAGAGAGAGGGTTTTAAAATAAAGAAAGGAAGGGATGTGGCTGGGAAATTGGAGAGAAAGAAGGAAATAAAGGGTTTTGGGAAACTCCAGAGAAAGAAGGAATCATAGCAATATTAGGACATCAAATTATATTTTTACCCCTGCTTTAGTCAAATTTATTGAAATCCGAACACTAGACCTCCCCTAGATTTCCGGAAACTCCACCAACTGCACTGCATCATCGGCATGTCCTGTTCACATAAAATAAATATAAATTAGCACATTATCATAAAAATATCATCATATTTATTTATTTCGTCTCGGTTTTGTCGAAAAATCGCAAATGCGCTATATTCGGTACCGTTGGACTTGGTACACAATTATCTATCATTTCATACTATTTTGCAGATAAAAACATGAGTATGATGCATATGATTGCCCTTAAATGATCAATTTAACACTTTATCACCAATCCATGTACATAGAAACTATTGACAAAAGGTTTGGCAAGGAAAATTCCAAGAGAGGTCTCATACCGATGAGACATGAAATTGCAAGGATATACTGACTCGAGTTTTCAGTCTGATACTGATGACAGCAAGTCAACATCAGGGTTTGTCTTCACACTCAATGGGGAAGCAGTGAGCTGGAAAAGTTCCAAGTAGGAAATCACTGCTGATTCGACAACGAAAGCTGAATGTACTGCTGCTGCTGAAGCCGCCAAGGAAGCTGTTTGGATGAAAAAAATTCATCAGCGATCTTGGTGTGGTGAAAAGCATCTCTGGTCCTATCCCACTGCTGTATGACAACAATGGAGCAATTGCTCAAGCGAAGGAGCTGAGGTCTCATCAGAAGTCGCAGCACATTCTGCGGCGCTTTCATCTGATCAGAGAGATTATAGCTCGAGGAGATGTTATGGTGGAAAGAGTTCTTTCAGCTCACAACATAGCAGATCCACTGACAAAGCCTTTGTCTCAAAATGTCTTTGAGCATCACTTAGAGAATATGGGTATTCTGTATGAAAGTGATTGGCTTTAGTCCAAGTGGGAGATTGTCAGTAGTAGGTAGCCTGAAAGCCAATCCGATACTGTAAATTATTTAGTTTATTAATATTGTAACGACCCGTCACCCTATAATTGAGGATCTGATTACAAAATGGGCATCGAATCATTAAAAATTGGAGCCAAACCAGGATCTCGATAAGTCTGGGAAATAAATGATAAACTAAGCTAAACATCCACATCACATCGAATTGTAAAGGAAGTGCAGAAATTAAAAATTATTACAATTAAACTTGACTCAGCAAATAATTATATATTCCAACTGGAAAGAAATAATTAATCATACAGGCCGAACGCGGAAAACACCGACCCGCTGAGACCAAACGGCAACCCCTAGGATAGTGTGCTGGCTACTCCGGCCTGACCGGCTCTAGGTGGTTCTGCTTCCCCCAGCACGAGTGACACTCCGAATGTACCACTCCCACACCGGTACTAGCTATACCCCGGGGTACACTAGGTGACCCTCACTCTAGGCGTCACCCCACCACTCTTACACCGGCGCCGTGTCACTCCCACACCGACACAGGGTGCCTAAGCGCTAACAACTGTCACTCTAGGTCTATGGTTGCACAAAACACAACACAGTGCGATCCGATCACATAGAAATCCTCGTTCTTGAAGTACGTTTTCAAGCATGCAATTTAATCGAATTATCTATCTATGTGAACACATGTTAATTGCATGGATTAATGAGATTCTGTCTTGAATTGCGTCGCCTATAGCCGACGTCATTCAAGACCCCTAAACTAGTTCATATGAAAACTGGTCTCGGAAGATGGCCTAAAACGTGTCGTTCTAAGGAGTCACCATTTAAATGGTGTCGCTGTCCCTGGACGCCATTCAATCCAGAGACAGCGTCCGTTATCTGGGATAAATCGCGTCGTGGGTGAAAGCCGCCTTTTAAATGGTGTCGCTGCCCCCAGACGCCATTTAACCCTTACAGACAGGTTCCCCTCGGCCTTCCCTGAGTTGCAAAACGGGATTTCTCCTCCAATTCGCATAAAAAACGTCACAAAATAGAGAAGGAGGAGGAGATAAGGGTAAGCTTCTGTCCTTCGGCTTTCTCTGTTTGATGTCCTGTAGCTCTTCCCTCTTCTCGAGCAGTTCATCCTGCTCCCTTCCTAAACCTCCTCTTCCGGAACTTTCCCTTATGTCCATTTTCTCGATAAATTCTTTTGCCTCCGATATGGCGGACGAAGCTATTTCCGCTCCTCCTACTTCTCAACCTCTCGAGACCTATCTGGAACAAGGTGTTTCTTGTAGTAAACCAGCCGAGCAAGTCTCGAACGTGTCTTCCTTCCTTAGCTGGGAGGCAGTTGAGGAGATGTGGGGTAGATATGATATTCCCGACTGGATTCGTCTGATCAGGGTTCGGGAAGCCATTCGGGCCAATACTTATCGGCCGGGATGTTTTTCTATTTATGATCACAGCTTCCAAGCCGGGTTCCGGCTTCCCCTTCACCCTTTTATTATTGACCTTCTTCTTACCTACGGTCTTGCTCCGTCTCAATTCTTTCCGAATTTGTGGCGGATAGTCGACGGGTACCTCCATGGTATGTTCTATCTTGGATCTCACCCCTTCGGTACCCATCTTCCGATACCTCTTCAAAATCAAGCCCCAAGGAAATTCCTCTTGGTTTTGCTTCACCACTAGATCTGGCCGAGGCATCTTCTCCAGGAAGCGTTTGTCCATTCATCATTGGAAGGAGGGATTCTTCTATGTTACCCTCCATGAAGAGGATAAGAGTGTTTTGCCCTTCCCTATCAAATGGGGGCCACATCTGAAGGAGATCTATGAGGCCCCGAAACTAACTACCAATCAACTGGCCGAGGCCCGGAAGATTATTGACTATTTGCCTGTAGATGTGAATGAAATTCTGGCGGATGAAGAGAGGTTGATTAGTATAGGGGCATGGCCGAACCCGGATAAGATGCCGAATCGGGAAGCCCCTACTTGCCTCTCGGACAAGAACGAGGAGGACGTGCCAGTCGGTACGCCTTTGGGACGGTCCTGGTTCGTAACGCGGCTGTCGTAGTTGAGGAATCCTCTGAATCCACTGGCTATGAGCTGTCTAACGAAGAGGATAACGCTGCCGGCGCCGAGGGAGAATTAGTATCTGATTGTTCGTGTCTAATGGCAATTACTGATACTCTCTCGGCTTATATGTCTGTTCTTCTTGTAGAGATGTCGTCTGGACATGGATCGCTGGTGTCGAAGATCCGGCTACGCAAGAAATCCGCGGCGTAGAGCGTCATCCCTCCGGTGTCTGATGCCATTCCTCCTTCGGCTGAACATACTGCAGCCTTGGCCGAAGGTCGTGCCGCTGCTGCCGCCATGGAGCGAGCCAGGGGGAAGAAAGGGAAAGAGGTCTCTCATGGGGGCAGGCACGCCGAGAAAAGGAAAAGGAAAAAGGACCGAGAGAAGGTTCATGCTGAGAAGAGGCCTGCGGCCGGGAGGGATGCTCCCCTTTCGGCGGCAGCACCTCTCGAGCCCTCTCGCCCAGACTCGGTGTCAGTGGGAGGCGCGGACCTGTCCTTCCCTTTCGGGGCTGCGGGGACACATATGTCGAGGGAATATGCGCACGAGCCCTGGTATCCAGACCTTGGCGTTTTTGCGGACGATAGCTTGGATGATTCTAAGGCTTGCGCGAGGCTGGCCCAGGGCTACACTCTTCCCTTGATCCGAGGTGAACTCGGAACCCTCTCCACCGAGGGTCTTACGACGCAGTGCGTGCGCTATGTAGTCCATGTAAGAATTTCTGGTTCAACTTCTTTTAGCTTGGTTTCCTTTTATTTTCTTAATTTGTTCTGCTCCTTTTTGTCAAACTGCGGCCATCTCCGGGGCTCTCCTCCGCCGGTATGCTGACGTCCAAGAGAGGCTGCAGAGTGTGGACAAAGCCTCTAACCACCTGGCCACAGGCAAAGTTGCCTCGGTCAAGAGGGACTTGGAGGGAAACATCGACGCCCTCTAGGATGTGAATGCTCGACTGGGTGCCGAGCTACCAGGCAGAAGGCGACGGCCCGCCTTGTTGCTGAGGCCCAAAAAAAGGCCGAAGCAGAGTCGGAAAGGCCTCGCAAGGAGTCTGAAGAGCTCTGCAAGGAGTCCAAGGAGCTCCGATCTACTCTCGGTCAGAAGACCGAAGCCATGTCTCAACTGCAGCAAGAGCATGAGGAGGAAAAGAAACAACATGCCGAAGCTATTGCTGCCGCCGAGGCAAAGACTGAGGAGAGGGAGAAGACGGCCGATGACAGGGTTAATCTGGCCATAGAAGCGTTCAAGTCTAGCCCCGAATTCACCGACGTGCTTCTGGAAGCCCAGGCCGAAGCCTTTGAGTCGATCTTCGACCTTGGACTGGCGGTTGCGCATAAGGTAGGCCCCGGAGCAGATCTTACTGGCCTTGAGCTCTCGGAGGAACCACTCTACACTGAACTTATGGAGTGGTGGAAGGGGCTGAAGGCTGCGAAGTCCTTGGATGCTTCGGGGGTAGTTGGGTCTAGTCCAGATCGTGCCATTACGCCGCGAACTCCTCCGACTCCGAGAAATACCATCCTCGGCTCCGATGGGGAGCTTGTAGATCCGTTATTCCTTATATCTTTTGTAATAGATGATTCCTTCGGTTGTTTTAAGCTAAGCCGAAGTCTTTATGTATTTCAAGACTTCAGATCCCGTTTTTTAAATAGAAAGACTTTTTTTTCATGTGTAATTGTGAATGAATCCGCATAAGTCTCGTCTGATATACCGAAATATCTTACTCTTGCTATCTGCCTTCAACTATAATTGCCTTCGGATATATTTGACCTCATTCATTAGAAACACGAACTTTAGAGTTCTGTAAGGATAAGGACAAAGGTGCGACTGGCAATATCTCCCTCATAGAAATTCTTGATATCGCGTCATATGATGGAGGCTGATAATATTTTAGGCTTTGGTTGGCCGAGGCCACTCCTGGTACAGTTTACATGGTCTTAGAGTAGTGCCGCTCCCGATACGGTTTGCATGGCCGAGGCCACACCCGGTACGGTTTATGCCGTCTTAGAGTAGCGCCGCTCCCGATATGGTTTGTATGGCCGAGGCCACTCCCAGTACGGTTTACACGGACTTAAAGTAGTGCCGCACCCGATACAGTTTGCATGGCCGAGGCCACTCCTGGTAAGGTTTACACGGACTTAGAGTAGTGCCGCTCCCGATACAGTTTGCATGGCCGAGGTCACTCCCAGTATGGTTTACACGGACTTAGTGCCAGATACATTATACCGTACAGGTATGGCGGTAGTGTAGGTTTTAGATTCTAATTAGAAATTTTCGATTCTTGTGATTGTAGGCGATTAGATGGCTCCTAGGCTAAGAGTGCCAGTTATTAGGGAGCAGGGAGATGTTACTAGTGGGTTTGAGGCCGGTAGGCCGAATATGGAGTGTTTTATGGAGGCTATGATAGGTACGATAACTAGATATCAGACTCAAGACCCTAGTGAGAGTTCTAGTACTCGGGTGGGAGGGCCTTCAGTTGCTCTGGAGAGATTCCTGAAGCTGAAGCCACCTCACTTTACCTGTCGTCCCAACCCTGATGAGACAGCTCATTGGTTGAAGGAGCTAGAGAAGACTTTCGATACCATGGATTGTGCGGCAGTTGAGAGGACTCCGTTGGCGAGCTTCATGTTGAAGGATGATGCCTATGACTAGTGGACTACTTTGAAGAGCTTGTCTTATGCAGATAGGAATCTCAAGGAGATTCCATGGGAAACGTTTGTGAAGGAGTTCTATGCGCAGTACTTCCCTAGGCATGTCAAGAAGGCCAAGGAGAGGGAATTTATAAAGTTGACCCAAGGGAGCATGATAGTGCTCGAGTACCAGATGAAATTTGTTTTGCTTGGGTGGTTTGTGCCCTTTTTTTCAAGGGACGAAGAGCGTTAGACTGAGAGGTTCGTGGATGGACTGAGGTCCAACTTGAGGAGTTTTGTGGCGTCCCACTATTGTACGAACTTGGCATCGGCGGTTAAGTGTGCCGCGGCAGTAGAGACACAGCATGATCAGTTGGCTTGGGAGAGCGGACTGGTTACTCAAGGGCTGACTTATGGCAAGGGAAAGACAGCAACAACAGCTCCTTCGTCCGGGTCAGGATCATCTTCACTCGGCTCCAGATTCAGGAGGTTCTTTCGAGGCGGCGGTGGCAGCAGTGGTAGTAGCAGACCTAGGCAGACTTAGCAAAGTCATTCGGTGTCCAGCGCCCAGCAGGAGGCAGCTCAGAGACTTCCAGCAACTTGTCGTCATTGTGGTAGTACTCACGGTGGGACTTAGTGTCCCACATTTTTTGGGAGGTGTTATAATTGTGGCCAACAGGGCCATTTGGCGAGATATTGCCTGCAGGGGCATGGTCAGGGGTAGGGAGTGGGAGATCAGAAGAAGCTAAGGACCCAGGGGAGAGTTCTCGCTATCCCCAGGAATGAGGCTCGTGCGTCCAACTTGGTGGAAGGTACACTTTCTGTCCTTGGGAACTCCGCGCATGTGTTGATTGATTTGGGTACTTCGCATTCTTTTATTTTTGAGCAGTTCGTAGATGTTCTTTCTGATGGATATAGGTGTCCTCTAAGCCAATCATAAGGCACCTATTTCAATCTGGTTCACTAATCAATGGTATTAAATTCATTATGTAGATTGGCATATTTATAATTGCGCATAATGAAGTCTATGAATATGTGCAATAGTCATCAGATTATGATGAGATCATAATAATGAGACTGATGACTTATAAACACATATTCTCAATTGTTCCTGGTCGTAGGATGTTTGAGAAGGACATCAAACATCCTGTTAGACTAGTACAGGTTATGTAACGACCCGCCATCCTATGACCGGAGACCCGGTCACTAAATGGATGTCGGCCCATTAACTGCGGGTTCACACCCGGATCTCACACAACACATCTGGAGGAGTAAGTGCTAAACAAGGCTAAATATGACAATCACACGGACTACAAAGGTAAACGAGTGTGCAGGAAGGAAAATAACAATGTCCGTATACAGTCCAACAATAATTACATGTCCAACAAATTAAACAAGTACAGGCAGAAGGAAAGTACAACAACATCAGGGCATACCCCGGAACTAAGACAGCTGCTGGTCCGCACACCAAGAAGACACCACGCTTCCGCTTGCCACGAGGTCCACACCTAAAACCGCAGGGAGTGAGCCACACCAGAAATGGGCTCAGTAGGGATCATCCGATCCCCTGCCTCCCACTCACACACCCACAAGTGTAACAACAGGAATATATGGCAATTAAGTAAAGCAGTAAACATAGTACCCAACTCTGATATGAAACGTACGATAAGCAGTGTAGCAAGAACCATTCTAAGCAACCCGAAGAACCCAACACAGAGTCACGTCTCATAGCCAAAGTCCACGAAGCGACTGAACCACACTGTCGACCGAAGTCAAACGTCGCCTCCCAACACTACCACCACTGCTCACGCCTGTCCACCCCTACAGTGTTCCAGGGCACTGTAGGGTGAGGCAGTGAGTCAAACTAGGACTAGCTGGAACCAGTGTACCGCCACTGCCAGCTACGTGTGCACACAAGCAGTCTAGACTACTGTCCTACCGTCCGGATTGCCTCCACGCTAGGCCTCAGCGCTTCAGGAGGGCCCTGGGGACCGGCGAACCCCCGTCAAGCCGAAGCTACAGGAACTACCCACAACCCTAACCTCCCGGGCTGCGTCAGGCCAAAGAGCTAAGGGTACCACTCGTAACCTTGATCAAAGGTCACATCAGGCCCAGTGGCTACAGGGTAAAACAACTCCAACAGTACCACAACCAGCTCTACAGCAAGAAACGCGCCGGAAGCTGCCACGACAAACAGGGAAACCCCGACCCGCTGAGGCCAAGCAGCAACCCCTCGGATAGCGTACCAGCTACTCCGGCCCGACGGGCTCAAGGTGGTTCAGCTTCCCTCAGCCAAAGGTAAAACACAACATGTACCCATTCTCCCACCGGTACGGCACAATGCCTCACGGACACCATGGCCCTTCTCCCACCAGCACATGGTGACAACGTAAACCACAGCTATTCCAATTCACAATCGCATAAACACACACATACATAAAACATGATGTAATTCTATTCACGCAGAAGTCCTCAGTCTCAGTGTACAACGTAAAGCATGCCTTTGAACCACCCAATAGTGAAACACATGTTAAAACCAGCACTTAGACAGTTCTGTCTTGAATCGCGTCGACCCAGGTCGACGCCATTCAAGCTCCTCAAACAGGTTCATTAAAGCCATATTATTCCGTGAAACGCGTCGTCATAGGGAGTCGCCTATTTAAAACGCGTCCAGGTCCACAGACGCCATTCACACTAAAATTCCAGATTAACAGACCCTCACTCGGGGGTGATTTCCTGCCTAAATGGCGTCATGATGGCCCGACGTCCTTCCGAAAGGCGTCGTCCATCCATGACATCATTTAGCGCCAGAACCCCTACTCGTAAAAACCTCGAACAGGAAGGTTTCTGCCCTAAAAGGCGTCGTACTGCCCTGACGCTCTTCTGAAAGGCGTCGACCAAGCACGACGCCGTTTAGCGCCAGAAACCTGGTTCCCTGATTCGAACCGAGGGTTTCTCCCTTAACCCCAAACACCCCGAAAAGCCCCAAAACAAGGAGGGGAGGAAGAGGAATTCATCTACCACAAGCATGCTACGAATCCACGATCACAAGCACAGCCATTCCCACAAGGAAACCTCCCTAAACATGCTCAATCTAGCCCGAACACGTCATGTCACGCCAAAGAAAACACGAGCAACACATGCAAGGTTCGTCCCCCTATCGATTCTTGAACTCCTCCAAGCTCCTCGCCGCCGATCTGCCGCACCGCAGACCACCGCCGGTACCCTCGAGGACGCCGCCACTCCGCCGGGACGTCGGCCGCCATCCGGTGAATGGAACGCCGCGAAGGAGGTGGTGGAGGTAGAGGTGAGAGGTAAGGAGGCTATGGAGTGATTGGAAGAGGAAGAAGAGGAAGGGAAGGGGAAGAAGAGAGTCGGAGGGGGCGGAGAGGGCGAGGAGAGAGAGAGTGAAGGCGAGAATGAGGGAAAGAAGGGGAGGCTCGCGGGGTCAATCTGAATCCAGCTAAAACGCATCGATCGAGGCTGACGCCTATCAATCTGACAGGACGGCCGTACTGACAGCGGTCTGAAACGCGTCACTCTCCACGGACGCCGTTCAGACGACAAGACAGGCCGTACTGACAACGCTCTGGCGCCGTACCCTGACATCGCAGAGGTCACAGTCTGAATCGCGTCGGCCATCCTGGACGCCGTTCAGACGATGTGACCGGGGCCGTACTCTCGCGGCCCGAAACCCGCCCACGTGGCGCACACGTAGCACAACAACAAGCGGACATAAATGGCGTCCACACAACCTGACGCCTTTTGAAAGGCGTTGAGCAGTGCTGACGCCATTCAGTCAGAAATCTCAAGACCCCACAGGGTCCAAACCAGGGGATCCGGCCCGAACCCGACCCGAAAACAGAACCCGAAACCTCAGTCCTTACAATCTCCCCCCCTTATAAGAATTTCGTCCTCGAAATTGGAACCGCTCAACGCTCAACTCGGCTAACCATCACATGCCGATACACACCAACAACAACAATCATTCTCACCAATCACCCACACAGGGTTCCAAACACATTCACGCCAAGCTAACCAAGATTCTGAATTCTGACAAAAGTTGATAGATCAAAATAACCACACACTAGCAAGGCACATAATGCACGAGAAGCGATTCTCCACCAAGCCCACGTACATACAAGTGCTACACGAGTTCACAACCACCTCTGAAAAAGACAAGATAAAAGTGCTCTTCTAGTACGACCTCTCGGACCTCCACAAAGAGACGCGACTCCAATCACGCCTCGAACCTTCACTAACCGCTCGGCTCCTGACCTGCCTGGTTCTTTTGGGGACAATTCCTCGTGAGATGTCCCTTCCATCCATAGGCGAAACAGCTACCAGTGATCAACGGACATATCCGGTTGCCATGAAACCTGCTACATCGGGGACAACGATCTGTAGTGTCCCGCCTCGCCTCCTGTTGCCAGCTGACCTCTGTCTGCATCTGCTGAACCGAACCATCCTCATCCTCGTCACAAGGTACCTCCTGGAACTCGACCTCAAAGGAACTCGGACCACCTGGCGAAAAGACCGCTGATCTATCCCTGCTATGCTGCTTCCCCTGAGCTGAATGCTCCGATTCCTTTGCCGCGTGTTGGAACTGCATCTCCACTGCTGCCGCGCACTGAACCGCTGACGCCAGATCTTCACAACAACGGGCCGCCACAAACTCCCTCAGACCATGCCGAAGTCCATCCACAAATTTCTCCGTCCTGAGATCCTCACGCTCAGATATGTGTGGAGCGAATCTTCCCAAAGCTACAAATTTCATCTGATACTCTAGAACTGACATACCATCCCGCACCAATTCCATAAACTCCCTTTCCTGGGCCCTACGAACGTGCCTCGGAAAGTACTGTCCACTAAACTCTCTCACGAAGCCTTCCCAAGGAATCTCTCTCAAAGGCCTATCTGGAAACATCAACCCCTTGATGGTAACCCACCAATCATACGCATCGCCCTTCAGCAAGTAGGTTGCCAACAAGGTCTTGTCACTCTCAGCACATTCTAGAACATCAAACACCTTCTCCACTTCCTTAACCCACTGAGCTGCCGCATCTAGAACAGGTTGACCCGTGAAAGAAGGGGGCTTCAGCTTCAAGAACCGCTCCACTACCATGGATTGGCCACCTCGGGAACTGGACCCCTCACTTCCATCTCCCTGCTGATATCTAGACATAGCCCCAATCATAGCTTCCATAAAACGATCCACATTATGACCTTCTGCCCTCGAACCACCACCATCAGCTCTCGAATCACGAGCCAACGGAACTCTCCTCTTCGGCGCCATCGCTGCTCCACAACACGCAAATCGAACCAAAACACGTCAAAACCTATCAATCTACACCAGCAGCCATCGCCTGTACAGACTCGTACTTATTGTTGGACTATAATATCTAACCCAGTTCACCACATACTCGACCAGATTGGGCTCTGATACCATCTGTAACGACCCGCCATCCTATGACCGGAGACCCGGTCACTAAATGGATGTCGGCCCATTAACTGCGGGTTCACACCCGGATCTCACACAACACATCTGGAGGAGTAAGTGCTAAACAAGGCTAAATATGACAATCACACGGACTACAAAGGTAAACGAGTGTGCAGGAAGGAAAATAACAATGTCCGTATACAGTCCAACAATAATTACATGTCCAACAAATTAAACAAGTACAGGCAGAAGGAAAGTACAACAACATCGGGGCATACCCCGGAACTAAGACAGCTGCTGGTCCGCACACCAAGAAGACACCACGCTTCCGCTCGCCACGAGGTCCACACCTGAAACCGCAGGGAGTGAGCCACACCAGAAATGGGCTCAGTAGGGATCATCCGATCCCCCGCCTCCCACTCACACACCCACAAGTGTAACAACAGGAATATATGGCAATTAAGTAAAGCAGTAAACATAGCACCCAACTCTGATATGAAACGTACGATAAGCAGTGTAGCAAGAACCATTCTAAGCAACCCGAAGAACCCAACACAGAGTCACGTCTCATAGCCAAAGTCTACGAAGCGACTGAACCACACTGTCGACCGAAGTCAAACGTCGCCTCCCAACACTACCACCACTGCTCACGCCTGTCCACCCCTACAGTGTTCTGGGGCACTGTAGGGTGAGGCAGTGAGTCAAACTAGGACTAGCTGGAACCAGTATACCGCCACTGCCAGCTACGTGTTCACACAAGCAGTCTAGACTACTGTCCTACCGTCCGGATTGCCTCCACGCTAGGCCTCAGCGCTTCAGAAGGGCCCTGGGGACCGGCGAACCCCCGTCAAGCCGAAGCTACAGGAACTACCCACAACCCTAACCTCCCGGGCTGCGTCAGGCCAAAGGGCTAAGGGTACCACTCGTAACCTTGATCAAAGGTCACATCAGGCCCAGTGGCTACAGGGTAAAACAACTCCAACAGTACCACAACCAGCTCCACAGCAAGAAACGCGCCGGAAGCTGCCACGACAAACAGGGAAACCCCGACCCGCTGAGGCCAAGCAGCAACCCCTCAGATAGCGTACTAGCTACTCCGGCCCGACGGGCTCAAGGTGGTTCTGCTTCCCTCAGCCAAAGGTAAAACACAACATGTACCCATTCTCCCACCGGTACGGCACAATGCCTCACGGACACCATGGCCCTTCTCCCACCGGCCCATGGTGACAACGTAAACCACAGCTATTCCAATTCACAATCGCATAAACACACACACACATAAAACATGATGTAATTCTATTCACGCAGAAGTCCTCAGTCTCAGTGTACAACGTAAAGCATGCCTTTGAACCACCCAATAGTGAAACACATGTTAAAACCAGCACTTAGACAGTTCTGTCTTGAATCGCGTCGACCCAAGTCGACGCCATTCAAGCTCCTCAAACAGGTTCATTAAAGCCAGATTATTCCGTGAAACGCGTCGTCATAGGGAGTCGCCTATTTAAAACGCGTCCAGGTCCACAGACGCCATTCACACTAAAATTCCAGATTAACAGACCCTCACTCGGGGTGATTTCCTGCCTAAATGGCGTCATGATGGCCCGACGTCCTTCCGAAAGGCGTCGTCCATCCATGACGTCATTTAGCGCCAGAACCCCTACTCGTAAAAACCTCGAACAGGGAGGTTTCTGCCCTAAAAGGCGTCGTACTGCCCTGACGCTCTTATGAAAGGCGTCGACCAAGCACGACGCCGTTTAGCGCCAGAAACCTGGTTCCCTGATTTGAACCGAGGGTTTCTCCTTTAACCCCAAACACCCCGAAAAGCCCCAAAACAAGGAGGGGAGGAAGAGGAATTCATCTACCACAAGCATGCTACGAATCCACGATCACAAGCACAGCCATTCCCACAAGGAAACCCCCCTAAACATGCTCAATCTAGCCCGAGCACGTCATGTCACGCCAAAGAAAACACGAGCAACACATGCAAGGTTCGTCCCCCTACCGGTTCTTGAACTCCTCCAAGCTCCTCGCCGCCGACCCGCCGCACCGCAGACCGCCGCCGGTACCCTCGAGGACGCGGCCACTCCGCCGGGACGTTGGCCGCCGTCCGGAGAATGGAACGCCGGGAAGGAGGTGGTGGAGGTAGAGGTGAGAGGTAAGGAGGCTATGGAGTTATTGGAAGAGGAAGAAGAGGAAGGGAAGGGGAAGAAGAGAGTCGGAGGGGGCGGAGAGGGCGAAGAGAGAGAGAGTGAAGGCGAGAATGAGGGAAAGAAGGGGAGGCTCGCGGGGTCAATCTGAATCCAGCTAAAACGCGTCGATCGAGGCAGACGCCTATCAGTCTGACAGGACGGTCGTACTGACAGCGGTCTGAAACGCGTCACTCTCTACGGACGCCGTTCAAAGGACAGGACAGGCCGTACTGACAACGCTCTGGCGCCGTACCCTGACATCGCAGAGGTCACAGTCTGAATCGCGTCGGCCAACCTGGACGCCGTTCAGACGATGTGACCGGGGCCGTACTCTCGCGGCCCGAAACCTGCCCACGTGGCGCACACGTGGCACAACAACAAGCGAACCTAAATGGCGTCCACACAACCTGACGCCTTTTGAAAGGCGTCGAGCAGTGCTGACGCCATTCAGTCAGAAATCTCAAGACCCCACAGGGTCCAAACCAGAGGATCCGGCCCGAACCCGACCCGAAAACAGAACCCGAAACCTCAGTCCTTACAGGTTATTCCAGCTCATATGATAAGGGTGACTGATCTCGTTAGTTACTCATGTGGAGACACAATGGTAAACCTGTAGGTGCTCATTGGAGAATGAGTTCACTGAACTGATCCGACATGAATCGCCGAATGGTAATTTACCTGACTGTCAATTGGCTTGATTCATCGTCATAGTGGCGTGGTTGATCCTTGGACTTGAGATACCAAAGACACCTTGTCGATGGACTTCTGGACTTTGACCTTGACCTACGAATCCCTATCCACAGGATCTCTAATAGTCAAGGATCGGGTCCAGCGAAAGACCTTCGAAGGTGATTGTGTGTTCAATAAAGGATCGTTCGCTCTCATGTAACTGGAGAGACAATGCTCTAGAATAGATCCGCAGGACTAGCCAGAGCAGAAACAATATCAGAAAATAGGTTTTCGAATATTGTAAAGTGGAGTCTGATTCAAGTGAGCTGACAATCTAGGGTTTGACAGTTGACCATACCCTAGGTTAACTCGAGAGCATTGTGCGAACGAAGGATTATAGCCACGTGGTAACTGTGGATGGACATGTTCCATAAGTGGGTTGCTGAACCTCATTACCTTCCGGGATCATGTGGTGTTGCTTGGCACCCAACTTGATCGGAAGTCCGACCGAATTTACATGCGATGATAATTCGGTTGAGTAATTAGTTAATATCTAGATATTAATCAATTACAATAAGTCAATAACTAGTTATTGGACTTAACGGGCTGAAAACCGGACTGGTAAATGTGTCTAAAGGGTCACACGCAATAAGATTCTCAGTCGGTGGTACATAAGTGGGATTTATTAACTCGGGGACTTTTGTGAAAAGTCGCGCCGACTTAATATATATACGCGTTGTTGAGAAATCCTGGGCCAAGCTCCAGGATTTTCCCTTGCTGGCCGTCATCCCTCCTTTCTCTCTCCTCCTCTGTGCATCCCGTTCGAGGCGCCAGAACAATTTCCGTCTCCGCCGCGTATGATTCTCGAAAGTCGAGAACTCCCGCCGGCGGGATTTCAGCAATCATTGTGGCGACGGATCTTCAGCGAGCGAGCTTAAACGGATGAGGGATCGAGGATGAACCACCGCGGAGGATCGCGTAGATACCGCTGGAGGCCGGACGCTTGTGCGGCTCGCGGCATCGCCTCGACGGAACCGAGACAGAAGCAGATTCAAATCCACGCACGGTAATCGGATTACTTCTCGTAGTTTTCGGCTTTAGTTTTTCGTTCCGAATCGGATCAGCGGGTATCGGGCGGGATTTATTTTGTTCGTCGTTTCTGCTTCGTTCTTCGCATCCCGCCCGGATCCCAACAGTGGTATCAGAGCCAGGTTCCGCTCTGATCCGCTCCGGAATGATGAAATTAATATTCTAAAATCATTTCCATGCTTAAATCATTTTATTCTCACGAAAAATTGTTAATCGGATGAGCATATTATATCTACATTATTTCTGTGAAGAAAAATGATGTTTATTTTTAGGGTTCTTCATTGGGTTCTTTATGGTGATAAAGAATCAGATTTGTAGGCTTGAATGGAGCTTCCATGGTGATGGAAGAAAATTAAAATAGCCCGCTGTTATGAACAGCTATCCCGACCTGTCCCCTGGTCCCTACTGTGGCCAGAGAGTCTCCTATTTTTCTGTTTTTCAAAACATTGGAGATGGAAGAATTAGAGAAAGGCCATGATTTTTCAGTGTCAAACCGCCTATTTCAAGAGGCTATCGGCGGCAACTGGGTCGTCGGCCGACCACTGCCGGCACCGGGGAGGAAGGGGGTACCTCCCCTCTGCAAGTTCCGGCCGGCCTCGCTGCCGGCGACGACGGCGGCGCCGCCACAAAGCCACTGGAAAAGGGCCCAAAAACCCTAAGATCAGGGGCGGGCGAACAGGTGCCTGGGCGCCCGGACCGGCCGGCCCCGCGCCGGTTTGACCGGGGGGGCCTACGCCTGGCCCGGGCGCGCTAGGCGCCCGACCTGGCTCGACCAGGTTGCCCGAGCCAGGGCCCCGCCTGGCTCGAGCCTGGCCAGACCAGGGGCCGGGCCTGGCTGCCCTAGCCCGAGCCAAACGGCCCATTAAGCCCCTCAAAGGCCCATTAAGCCTGTTTCAGTCCTATTAACCCCAAAAACCATTTATTTAAATATAAACCCTGCCCAAATTAACTGAAAATGTATATTAAATGGTTTAAAATTTATTTTAAATAGTTTAAAATTCGTTTTAAACCTTAAGCTATAATTTTCAATTAATTAAAGGAAAATTATTTTAAGATGTGATCTTATTGTGGGGTTTATTAAGATATGATATTAATAGTTAATTGTTTTTAACTAAATAAGATAAGATCTTATTATTAATTGATTTTAATTAATTAATTAAATGAGTTATAATTAAGATATGATCTTAATTATAAATAACTTTTAATTTGTTGATTAAAGGGGTTTATATTTAAGATATGATCTTAAATATAATTAACAAATGTTGTTATGAGATCTTAATTAATTATTAACAATTGTTGTTATTAATAATTAAGATAAATTTTTAATCTTAATTAACAAGTGTTGTTAATTTATACTTAAGATTTGATCTTAAAATTATATTAACAACAGTTGTTATTTAATTATTAAGTAGTGACTTGAACTTTAATTATCAAATGTTGTTAATTAATCTTGGTCAAGTGATTAGATTATTTTAATTTCTTAGCAATTGTTGTTATGAAATTAATTATTTGATTAAGGGACATTTAATAAAAGTTATTAAGTGATTTATTAACTCTTAATAATAGTTATTAAAGAGTTAATTGTTTCTTGAGAACTAACCTTAATAAAAGTTATTGAGGGTTAATCAAAGCTTACTAATAGTTATTAAGCTAATTAATATTCTCAAAGATCCCTTAATTAAAATTTGAAGATCTAATCTACTTAATAATTAATCTTTTAATAAAAGTTATTAAGAGATTATATTAAGTCTAAGATGTTAGACTATTTTAATTAGAAATGTTCTAATTATTATTTATTAATAATTGTTATTGAGAAATATGATTTAATAAAGGGGTTTTAACAAGGAGTTGTTAAGGGGTTAATAATTTGAGTTGAAAATTCTTTTATAAATGTTATTTAGGAATTTTTAATTCTTTCTAAATGTTAGATTGTTTCACATTAATAATTGTTATTAATGTGAATTAATATTAATCTAAGTGTTAGATTAATTAATTTAGAATTGTTCTAAATTTTGCATGGAATATTTTGGAATTTTAATTTTAGCTTTGTGTGCACATGTTGATGTGTTTAATGCTTTAAATTAGATTTATTACATGTTAGAAAATAAGATTTTCGAAAATTCAAATTATCCAATTTTGATTGGTACCCAGGTTTTAAGAAACCAAAATTATTATAATTTCAAAATTTTAGCCTTCATGTGATGTGCTTTATCATGTGTGGATGGTTAAAATTTGTGGTGGTCATAGACATGCACATAATTAAATTTCATATCATGTGATGGTGTGTGATTTTGTGGATTGTTATGGAATGTGATGTTCATTAATTAAATGTTAATTAATGAGACTTGTGTGCCTCCCTCTCTCTCCCATTCCATTGTAATTCTATCTCCCTCCATTATTGTACTCGGCCATAAGGCTTTCTCTTACAATTAATTTGTATTTGAAAATGTTTCAAATTCTATTTTATATTTGTAATTGATCGCGCCGACCGAGGAGAGGCGAGGATGATCCACAAATGCAACCAGGAAGGCGACAGGAGATGAGATCACCAGTGGTTGTGTGTTTGCATGTTTAGATTATATAAATGTTATATAGTTTTGGTGATTAATTGTTTGGCTCCAATTAATCAACGTGCTGTCCATGACCACATAATGAACATGTATGGTTGATGCATGCTTTTTAGTTATTGATTATGAATCGATTGCTAATATCTAGGTATAGTTAAATATATATATTCGATATATTTATAAACTATCACCTAGGATGAGACCAACTTAATATAAACAAAACCTTCAACATAAAGTCTAAGCCGGAGCGCGAGTCATTGAGAATGTACCGCGTGGCTCTCCATCAATATAGTTCTTAGAACTTGATTCAGTGATGACAGTTTCTACGTGTTTACTCGAGATCTGCCACCATCTGATGAAAGGACTATTAACTATGGCATCTTGATGCCTTGAGATTAGAATAGAGGAACGGTGTAGCTATCCTCGCGTTTACCCGGAAGTTGCATTCTTACTCTACTATGTCACGTATTGATGGTAAAGCTTAGACCAGGTATAATGGTCTAGTGTGTTTACCCGGGACCATTAAAGACCTGGGAGCCGAAATAAGATCGGATATTGCAAGCAGTTGCAATTACCATGAGATGGTTGCTCTAAGATAATGGTATGATACTATGTGTTTACCCGAGGTCATACTGTGATTCTTGGAGATTCTGATCCTTACTAGAAGACCGTCGGAGGCTTCCGTTCTGTATACCTGAAGGTTATACGGTCCGTCGAAAAATTGTAACAACCCCCTGTCGGCCGGTTCAGTCATGCCGGCTTACTACGAACCGAAGGGACCCGTTAACAGCGGGAACAACCCAAACATGACTTACAGTTAAGGTTGAGCACTTTGCATGTAAATAGACAAAACATTTCATATAGATGTCATACACAGTGCATTACAGTACATCAAGTCCAGGGATACAACATGTAAGATACATAGGGACTGGACTTACAAAAAACAAACTCTGTTCAACTAAACTAAGCTCAGATAGACTTCTCGGTTGCCCCAAGAAGGTCCTCTCCTGAAAGGGGGTTAAATAGTGTGGATGAGTTTACCGACTCAGTAAGCACATGATACCACTACATGGCTTATCATATATATAAACGTAAAAAGACAACATGATATTACTACATAATTATGGCATGATAGAATGTAATATAACAAACTTCAGCTAACATAGGGATCATGGCAAATCATGGCATGGTCAAGAGAGCATGGCGTAACATGGTATGACATAGGTATAAACATAAAGATTCATGGCATGGCATCATGGCGTGACTTGACTTAAACATGGCATGGCATGGCATGAGTATAAGTATAATAGAGGCATGTCATAGCATCATGGCATGGTGAAAAGATCATGGAATAGTATGAAGTCATAAACATATATAACATACGGATAGCATGAATCTTTTCACTTATTTAACGGACATGCATCCAAACCACAACATGAGGAGGTTAGCATGACATGCAGCCAGTGGTAAGGCAAATGCCTACTGGCGCTTCCACTGCGCAGCAGGGGGACCCACCCGTCCCACCTGGACCGGGAGAACCGTACCCAGGATTTACCCGTTTGCCTCGGGTTACGTCTTTTAATTATGTCCGCCTCACACGGATGCTTGTATGATTCGGACGCATGGACTCCTAAGGTGGCATTGTCCGTAGCATGTTCGATTTTAACATGAGAGACTTATAGACATGGTGATTTAGGCATGAGTTGGGTGTTCATTTCGGCAGCATAACGGCTTAGTAGCATCTTGGTTGGGGGTTCATTTCGGCAGCATAACGGCTTAGTAGCATCTTCTTAATTTGTAGAAAAATACATGTTTGAAAAACGAGCCATTCGCAATAGAAAAATAACCATGCAAAAAGAATCATGTACTTGCCTGTAAACCAGGAGCTCTCTTGGATAGTAGTAACCCCTTCCTACACGTGTGAAGAATCCTGCGAACAGCACCCACTCCCGTTCTAAAATCTCTTTCTCTCTTTCTTTCTCTCTCTTACTCTATTGGATGTGGGCAAGGAGGAAGGAGGGGAAGGTGGGAAGGAAGGGAATGGGATGGGGAGAAATGGGAGGACCACCCTCCTGTTTATAGAAGGAGAGGGGAGGGTTAAAAGGGGGGTTACTTGGGGGTTAGGTTAACTAGGGTTGGGTTACTTAAGGGTTAGGTTACTTGGTGGTCAAGAAACTTGGTTAGATTAACTAGGGTTAAGTCACTTGATGGTCAAGAAACCTTACCAATATCCTTTATCCTTTAGTGGTATCCTTTAGTACTTTTTCACTTTAGTCCTTGTATTTTTTATAATTGTATTTATACCCCTACTTAGTAGTTTGTCACTTATTTTAACCTCTTTCTGGTGTTTTGAGAACACTTCTAGAGACCTTAAAAATTATACTTAATACCTTCTAAAAATCATAAATTACATTATTAACCTCAAACTTTTCATAATTGCGTTTATACTTTTTTAATATTTACGAATATATCTTTTTTATAATTATGTATATGTTGGCATGTAACCGTAATCTTGTAGGTCCTTACATCCTCTCCCCCTTAGACAAAATTCGTCCTCGAATTTTAAATCTAACTGAATAATTTACTTGATTATGGTTAGGATCTTACCAAAAAGATGTCGGTACTTTCTCCTCATTTCTTCTTCCATTTCCCAAGTTGCTTCCTGTGTTGACTGGTTCCTCCATAAAACTTTCACTAAAGGAATTGTCTTGTTTCTGAGCTCTTTTGTCTTGAAGTCCAGGATTTGCACTGGTTGTTCTTCATAGCTCAGATTTGGCTGGATCGGAAGCTCGCCATAGTCTATGACATGAGAGGGATCATGAAGATATTTCTTGAGCATAGAGATATGGAAAATGTTGTGAACTCCTTCTAGAGCAGGTGGTAAGGCTAACTGATATGCTGCGTCTCCAATCTTCTGCAGAATTTTGAAAGGACCAATATAGCGAGGTGCCAGTTTACTTCGTTTTCCAAACCTGGCAATCCCTTTTGATGGGGAAACCTTTAGGAAAACATGATCTCCGACTTCAAAATAAACATCTTTTCTTCTCCGATCAGCATAACTCTTTTGTCGGTTCTGTGCAGCTATCAATCTTTGACGGATAAGTTGGATGTTCTCTGTACTGGCCTGTATAATATCCGGGCCTATCATTTGTCTCTCTCCGGACTCTTCCCAACATATAGGTGATCTACAGGGTCTCCCTTATAGAGCTTCAAAAGGAGCCATTTTAATACTAGCATCGAAGCTATTGTTATAGGCAAACTCGACCAACGGTAGGTTTTTATCCCAATCTCCTTTCCAATCCAGACTACATGCTCTAAGCATATCTTCTAGTGTCTGGATAGTTCTTTCTGATTGGCCATCAGTCTGAGGATGAAAGGCAGTACTGAATTTTAATTGAGTGCCTAAGGCTTCCTGGAGACTCTTCCATATTCTAGAGGTAAATCTAGAATCTCTATCGGAGATAATTGACTTGGGAACCCCATGCAACTTTATAATGTTGTCTATGTACAACTTGATCAAACTTTCTACTGATTGTGAAATTTTAATTGGCAAGAAATGGGCAGATTTTGTAAATCTATCTACTATTACCCATATGGCATCATATCCTCGCGTTGTTCGGGGAAGACCCACGACAAAGTCCATAGTGATATGTTCCCATTTCCACTTTGGAATCTCTATCTTTTGCAGAAGTCCAGAGGGCCTTTGATGTTCTGCCTTAACCTGTTGACAAACTAGGCATTTAGAAACAAAATCAGCAATATCTTTCTTCATACCTGGCCACCAGAAAGTACGTTTCATGTCTTAGAACATCTTAGTACTGGCAGGGTGAATAGTGAACTTTGATTTATGAGCTTCTGTCAAAAGTTCCTTTCTTAATTCTCGATCCTCTGGGACACATAATCTGCCTTGAAAATATATTACCCCACGATCATTTGCTTTAAATCCTGGCTTATCAGTCAGTTCTTTCAACTTAGGATCAGTCTATTGAGCTTCAGAAATCCTTTCTACAATGGCAGATTGGATAGATAACTGAGATAAGGAGGCAATAACTTCCTCAATCATCTTCCAATCTCTGATCATCATCAACCGCTTCCTACTAAGAGCATCGGCTACAATATTTGCCTTGCGTGGGTGGTAATTCAATTCAAAATCATAATCTTTTAAAAATTCTATCCAACGCCTCTGTCTAAGATTGAGCTCCTTCTGAGAGAAAATATATTTAAGGCTCTGATGGTCTGTAAAGACTTGAAATTAAACTTCATATAAATAATGCCTCCATATTTTGAGTGCATGAACTACTGCTGCTAATTCAAGATCATGGGTAGGATAATTTAGCTCATGATCCTTTAATTGGCGAGATGCATAAGCAATTACCCTACCATGCTGCATGAGCACACAACCAATACCTTGTCTTGAGGCATCAGTATAGATGACAAAACCTTCGATTCCACTAGGCGGGGCAAGGACTAGAGCTGTAGTTAATCTTTTCTTTAGATCCTGGAAACTCCTGTCACATTCTTCTGTCCACAAAAATTTTACCCCTTTCCGAGTTAGTTTAGTAAGAGGGGCTACTAGAGTAGCAAACCCTTCTATAAAGCGTCGATAGTATCCTGCTAAACCCAGGAAACTCCGAACTTCAGTTGGGGTCTTGGGTGCTTCCCAACTAAGTACAGCTTGAATCTTGGCCGGATCAACAGCTACGCCTTCTTTAGAAATAATATGACCAAGGAATTGAATTTGTTGTAACCAGAACTCACACTTGCTAAATTTGGCATATAGTTTGTGAGTTCTAAGAGTTTCCAGAATAATCTTTAAGTGTTCCTTATGTGCTTCCTCAGCTGGAGAATATATTAGGACATCATCTATAAATACTACTACAAAATGATCCAAGTACGGTTTGAATACCCGGTTCATTAAGTCCATAAAAGCTGCAGGGGCATTGGTTAAATCAAAAGGCATGACTAGAAATTCATAGTGCCCGTACCTGGTTCGAAAAGTTGTTTTGGGAATGTCTTCTTCTTTAATCCTCAACTGACGATATCCTGATTGAAGATCTATCTTTGAAAATACAGTGGCTGCTTGTAATTGATCAAATAGATCATCAATTCGCGGCAGTGGATACCGATTCTTGATAGTAACTTGATTCAGCTTCCGATAATCCACACAAAGCCGCAGAGATCCATCTTTCTTCCGAACAAATAAAACAAGAGCACCCCATAGAGACACACTAGGGCGAATAAATCCCTTGTCTAATAGTTCTTGAAGCTGCTTCTTTAATTCTGCCAACTCAGCAGGTGCCATACGATAGGGAACCTTAGAAATGGGTACTATGCCTGGGAGAAGCTCAATTGAGAATTCGATCTCCCTTACTGACGGAAGGCCTGGTAATTCATCAGGAAAAACATCCGGATATTCTCTATCTACCTCAATATCAGAGATAGAGAGGGCTTTCTTTTCTTTTGGGATAGAAACTATACTGACTAGGTAAGCAGTACAACCATTGTCAATACAGTGCCGTGCCTTAAGTGCTAAGATGATTTGCCTTCCAGGTTTGGGGAGTTTAAGAGAGAATTCTTCTTCCCCTGGGATTCTAAAAAGAATCTTTTTCCTTCGGCAATCTAGCATAGCATGGTGTTGTTCTAACTAGTCCATTCCTAGAATAACGTTAAAGTCTTTCATCTTAAGGACATGTAATTGTGTGGAGAGTTGTCAACCTTCAATCTCTATTTTAAGAGAGGTAATGCATTTTTGGGATTGGAGAATTCCCCCAGGGGTGAAAACAATCATAAGGACTGGAGTTTCAACTAAATCTATCTTATCAGGTAATGACTATATGAATTCTTCTAAAATGAAGGAATGTGTAGCACCAGTATCAAAAAGAACTCGAGTATAAGTATCGTCTATAAGAACCGTACCTTCAGTGACGTTCTCAACAGCCCCCATATCTTCCCGAGTCAAGGCAAAAACACGAGCTGGCATTCGTGATTTGGCGGGAACCGTTTGCTGTGCTGGTGCTGGTGCTGGCATAGTAGTGGTTCTAACCTTGGGACAGTTCCTCATAATGTGTCCAATCTCCCCACAACCAAAGCATCGGCCTGATCCCCTCAAACATTCACTACCTTCATGCCTTTTCCCACATTTTTGACACAAAGGATAAGAAGGAACTCGAGAAGATGGAGTAACAGTCATTACTGGCATCTTTGAGGACTCAATCTTTCTCTTCTTGGGCATGGATGATGATGCTTGCCTCTGCATAGAGGAAGATGCATGTCTCTTGAGATCTACCTTACATTCTTCTAAATAAATCTCATGCTCAGCTTCTTGCCTGCACGCAGCTTCCACCACCTCTTCCATAGAGCTAAATTTGTGTGCAACCAGCTTAGTGCGTAATATAGGTTTTAGCCCCATCAGAAATTTTGTAGCTTCCAACGTTCATCAAGGTACATGTGAGGTGCGAATTTGGCCAATTCAGAAAATCTAGCTTCATACTCCATAACTGACTTAGTGCCTTGGGTCAGGGATAGAAACTCCTGCATCATTTTATCTTGGATATGTTGTGGAAAGAATTTAGCCCTGATGGCTGTCAAAAATTCTTCCCATGTTACCTCTCCTTCTCTTCCAGCAAATTTTGTACGGAGGGTAGAAGACCACGATGTGTCTGCCCGATCTTGTAGCATGTAACTTCCCAGATTTACTTTATCAGCATCTGGGCAACAGATGGCACGAAAGATCTTTTCGATCTCCCGTATCCAACTTTCAGCTATCAGGGGGTCGCTCTCTCCCTTAAAAATAGGAGGTCCCATCTTCTTAAATCGTTCCATAGCGATGGCTCCTGCCTGGCCTCCCTCGTCTACAGAGTTCTGGTGTTGTTGGGTAGCATGAAGAAATCCTTGGAAAATCTGGACAATGGCTCCCATATCTAGGGATGATGGTGGAGGAACAGGTGTAGTATTTTGGGACTCTGGACTGATCCTTCTAGCCCTAGGCATCCTCCCTCGTCCGTTAGTCGCCATGACCTATAGGACAAGTTATAGGTTAGTCTGGGTTACCTAAGTCTGGCCTCCTAATTCTACTAATCCTGGACTTGTTGTACATGCTTTGAGTGCTCATCCTTAACCTGGCTCTGATACCACAAACTGTAACGACCCTCTGTCGGCCGGTTCAGTCATGCCGGCTTACTACGAACCGAAGGGACCCGTTAACAGCGGGAACAACCCGAACATGACTTACAGTTAGGGTTGAGCACTTTGCATGTAAATAAACAAAACATTTCATATAGATGTCATACACAGTGCATTACAGTACATCAAGTCCAGGGATACAACATGTAAGTTACATAGGGACTGGACTTACAAAAAACAACCTCTGTTCAACTAAACTAAGCTCAGATAGACTTCTCGGTTGCCCCAAGAAGGTCCTCTCCTGAAAGGGGGTTAAATAGTGTGGATGAGTTTACCGACTCAGCAAGCACATGATACCACTACATGGCTTATCATATATATAAACGTAAAAAGACAACATGATATTACTACATAATCATGGCATGATAGAATATAATATAACAAACTTTAGCTAACATAGGGATCATGGCAAATCATGGCATGGTCAAGAGAGTATGGCGTAACATGGTATGACATGGGTATAAACATAAAGATTCATGGCATGGCATCATGGCGTGACTTGACTTAAACATGGCATGGCATGGCATGAGTATAAGTATAATAGAGGCATGTCATAGCATCATGGCATGGTGAAAAGATCATGGAATAGTATGAAGTCATAAACATATATAACATACGGATAGCATGAATCTTTTCACTTATTTAACGGACATGCATCTAAACCACAACATGAGGAGGTTAGCATGACATGCAGCCAGTGGTAAGGCAAATGCCCACTGGCGCTTCCACTGCGCAGCAGGGGGACCCACCCGTCCCACCTGGACCGGGAGAACCGTACCCAGGATGTACCCGTTTGCCTCGGGTTACGTCTTTTAATTATGTCCGCCTCACACGGATGCTTGTATGATTCGGACGCATGGACTCCTAAGGTGGCATTGTCCGTAGCATGTTCGATTTTAACATGAGAGACTTATAGACATGGGGATTTAGGCATGAGTTGGGTGTTCATTTCGGCAGCATAACGGCTTAGTAGCATCTTGGTTGGGGGTTCATTTCGGCAGCATAACGGCTTAGTAGCATCTTCTTAATTTGTAGAAAAATACATGTTTGAAAAATGAGCCATTCGCAATAGAAAAATAACCATGCAAAAAGAATCATGTACTTGCCTTTAAACTAGGAGCTCTCTTGGACATTAGTAACCCCTTCCTACACATGTGAAGAATCCTGCGAACAGCACCCACTCTCGTTCTAAAATCTCTTTCTCTCTTTCTTTCTCTCTCTTACTCTCTTGGATGTGGGCAAGGAGGAAGGAGGGGAAGGTGGGAAGGAAGGGAATGGGATGGGGAGAAATGGGAGGACCACCCTCCTATTTATAGAAGGAGAGGGGAGGGTTAAAAGGGGGGTTACTTGGGGTTAGGTTAACTAGGGTTGGGTTACTTAAGGGTTAGGTTACTTGGTGGTCAAGAAACTTGGTTAGATTAACTAGGGTTAAGTCACTTGATGGTCAAGAAACCTTACCAATATCCTTTATCCTTTAGTGGTATCCTTTAGTACTTTTTCACTTTAGTCCTTGTATTTTTTATAATTGTATTTATACCCCTACTTAGTAGTTTGTCACTGATTTTAACCTCTTTCTGGTGTTTTGAGAACACTTCTAGAGACCTTAAAAATTATACTTAAGACCTTCTAAAAATCATCAATTACATTATTAACCTCAAACTTTTCATTATTGCGTTTATACTTTTTCGGTATTTACGAATATATCCTTTTTATAATTATGTATATGTTGTCATGTAACCGTAATTTTGTAGGTCCTTACAAAAATAGTGGGAAATAATTCACGATAAAAGACCATAATTGAATTATCAGAACTATCTGCTTAAATCACGTTATTTCCTTCGATCACTAATATGTCATCTATTCGAGAAGTTGGCATATTGGATGCCAATACTTCTCATACTCAGACTGACTAGAAAATTCTGAAGAATGTCTTCAGGGCTAAGTGAAAGTCACTATCCTAATTAGATATCATGAATCCTCTTATTTGGATAGACCAAGGTGAAGAAGTACTCATGGTATGCCTTATTGAAAGGCAATGATTGTCATGAAATCTCTTATTTGGATAGACCAAGATGAAGAGATATTCATGATATGTCTTTGAGAAAGACAAGTGGTAAGATTTTAAATGATCGAATCCACACTTGAAAAGGATAAAGAAAAGTCAGCTGAAATAGATAAGTAGCAGTTCTCCCACTGCAACTAATATAAGGATACTGGTAAAGGCAAAATGAATATGAAACTTGAAAGAAGTCTCATATATTCTTGTTATCCACTTTTGCATGTCTATTGGAGAAATTAGTGTATCCAATATGAGATATTGAAAATGATTCTCAGAGCTGCGATGGTGTGCAGACTTAGACAAGTAAAAAGAAATCGAGAAAATGTAAGTGTTGAGTTAGACTCAACTATTGTTCATGACATACATAGGTTGATGTCTGACAGTAAGTCTATGTATATCTATAGGAGTTTAAAATGAAATTGAATAATTGTTATTTAGTTGTATAAGATATCAAGAATAATAAAAGTGAATAACGTTGACTGAGAAAGAATAATAGTTGTTCGAATTAGTCAATGCACTATAGATTCTTGAAATGACATTTCATGTGATGAATGTTCACAAGTCTCCTATAGAAATGAACTGTGTGAATCCTGATTATCTATGGCATTGTACATAGGGTTGTACAATAAGAAATTATTGATGCTGATGCATATTGATGTAAACAGCTCAAAGGCTAAAGATAATCACTACTATTGACTTACCTTATAGTTTACTCTTAGAATGATTCGGCTGTATGTACTTAATGTAGTACAAGTCGAATTCATTTGAGAGATTAAGGTATAAGACCAATATGAAGTATTAGAATTTTTAATTTGATCAAAGAAACTAATACTTAGGTTTATGATTCACATAAATCATTAAGAGGATAATTGTAACGACCTGCCATCCTATGACCGAAGACCCGGTCACTAAATGGATGTCGGCCCATTAACTGCGGGTTCACACCCGGATCTCACACAACACATCTGGAGGAGTAAGTGCTAAACAAGGCTAAATATAACAATCTCACGGACTACAAAGGTAAGCAAGTGCGCAGGAAGGAAAATAACAATGTCCGTATACAGTCCAACAATAATTACATGTCCAACAATTAAATAAGTACAGGCAGAAGGAAGTACAACAACATCGGGGCATACCCCGGAACTTAGACAGTTGCTGGTCCGCACACCAAGAAGACACCACGCTTCCGCTCGCCTCGAGGTCCACACCTGAAACCGCAGGGAGTGAGCCACACCATAAATGGGCTCAGTAGGGATCATCCGATCCCCCGCCTCCCACTCACACACCCACAAGTGCAATAACAGGAATATATGACAATTAAGTAAAGCAGTAAACACAGTACCCAACTCTGATATAAAACGTACGATAAGCAGTGCAGCAAGAACCATTCTAAGCAACCCGAAGAACCCAGCATAGAGTCACGACTCACAGTCAAAGTCCACGAAGCGACTGAACCACACTGTCGACCGAAGTCAAACGTCGCCTCCCAACACTACCACCACAGCTCACGCCTGTCCACCCCTACAGTGTTCCGGGGCACTGTAGGGTAAGGCAGTGAGTCAAACTAGGACTAGCTGGAACCAGTGTACCGCCACTGCCAGCTACGTGTGCACACAAGCAGTCTAGACTACTGTCCTACCGTCCGGATTGCCTCCACGCTAGGCCTCAGCGCTTCAGGAGGGCCCTTGGGACCGGCGAACCCCCGTCAAGCCGAAGCTACAGGAACTACCCACAAACCCAAATCTCCCGGGCTGCGTCAGGCCAAAGGGCTAAGGGTACCACTCGTAACCTTGATCAAAGGTCACATCACGCCCAGTGGCTAAAGGGTAAGCCAACTCCAACAGTACCACAACCAGCTCCACAGCAAGAAACGCGCCGGAAGCTGTCACGACAAACAGGGAAACCCCGACCCGCTAAGGACGAACAGCGACCCCTCGGATAGTACACCGGCTACTCCGGCCCGTCAGGCTCAAGGCGATCCTGCTTCCCTCAGCCAAAGGTAAAACACAACATGTACCCCTTCTCACCGGTACGGCACAATGCCTCACAGACACTATGACCCTGTCCCCATCAGTCCATGGTGACAAACGTAAACCACAGTCATTCCGATTCCATATTCGCATAAGCACACACACACACAACATAATTCCATTCACACAGGAGTCATCAGTCTCAGTGTACAACATGAAACATGCAATTGGAATCATCCCACAGTGAAGCACATGGTGAAAACCAGGATTACACATCTCTGTCTTGAATCGCGTCGACCGAGGTCGACGCCATTCAAGTTCCTCAGATAGGTTTATTGAAGCCAGATAATTCCCCGAAACGCGTCGTCATAGGGAGTCGCCTATCTAAAACGCGTCCAGGTACACAGACGCCATTCACACTTAAATTCCAGATTTACAGACCCTCACTCGGGGTGATTTTCTTGTCTAAATGGCGTCATGATGTCCCGACGCCCTTCTGAAAGGCGTCGTCCATCAATGACGTTATTTAGCGCAAGAACCCCTATTTCGCGAAACCTCGAACATGGAGGTTTCTGCCCTAAAAGGCGTAGTACTGCCCTGACGCCCTTCTGAAAGGCGTCGACCAGGCACGACGCGGTTTAGCGCCAGAAACCTGGTTCCCTGGTTCGAACCGAGGGTTTCTCCCTTAATTCCCAAACACCCCGAAAAGCCCCAAAACAAGAAGGGGAGGAAGAAGCATTCATCTATCACATGCATACTACGAAACCACGATCACAAACACAGCCATTCCCACAAGGAAACCCCCCTAAACATGCTCAATCTAGCCCAAAACATGTCATGTCACGCCAAAGAAAACACGAGCAACACATGCAAGGTTCGTCCCCCTACCGGTTCTTGAACTCCTCCAAGCTCCTCGCCGCCGACCCGCCGCACCGCAGACCGCCGCCGGTACCCTCGAGGACGCCGCCACTCCGCCGGGACGTCGGCCGCCGTCCGGAGAATGGAATGCCGCGAAGGAGGTGGTGGAGGTAGAGGTGAGAGGTAAGGAGGCTATGGAGTGGTTGGAAGAGGAAGAAGAGGAAGGGAAGGGGAAAAGAGAGTCGGAGAGGGCGGAGAGGGCGAGGAGAGAGGGAGAGTGAAGGCGAAAATGAGAGAAAGAAGGGGAGGCTCGCGGGGTCGATCCGAATCCAGCTAAAATGCGTCGATCGAGGCAGACGCCTATCAGTCTGACAGGACGGCCGTACTGACAGCGCTCTGAAACGCGTCGCCCATCGTGGACGCCGTTCAGACGACAGGACAGGCCGTACTGACAATGCTCTGGCGCCGCATCCTGACATCGCAGAGGTCACAGTCTGAATCGCGTCGGCCAACCTGGACGCCGTTCAGACGATGTGACCGGGGCCGTACTCTCGCGGCCCGAAACCCGCCCACGTGGCGCACACGTGGCACAACAACCTGCGGACCTAAATGGCGTCCACACAACCTGACGCCTTTTGAAAGGCGTCGAGCAGTGCTGACGCCATTCAGTAAGGAATCTCAAGACCCCTACAGGGTCCAAACCAGGGGATCCGACCCGAATACTGAACCCGAAATCTCAGTCCTTACAATAATTGTATCCTCGCTCGATTAATCTTCATTGTACATCATAGTAATATGATAGAATGAGGGATTGTACCTTATTAAGATATGGTGCAATGCATAATAAGATTTGCCTGGTTCTTATATCTTTTTGAACACGAGTATGAACATTAGATGTCCATACTTTATAGATGGTTCCAAATAAGTCAGTGTGTGTCCATATAAGATATGGAAACCAAATAATTCATATGAGATGTGAATTATGAACAAACCTGATTTAAAAGTCAGGTACTATCGTGATGTGAATTTGTGAATGTCTAAAGAGTTTGGACATTACAGTTATTGGCCAAACGATAATGAATTAATTGTCATCCTGAAAGCTATCTTCTGTGAAAAGGAATATGTACTCAAAGAAGACAGTGGGAGCTGATAAAACTAGAAGATGTTCTAGATTCATAAGCTAACATAAGATTATTAGATAATCTTTAGTTGTTTGGAACCAGTCATGACACATCAGAGAGCTTCATAGATTTTTGAGATTCTCTCAGTGACTAAAAGGATATGTTTGACATATCTGATGAGAGGAGCTCAAAATAGATTATGATCCAAAATTTATGATAATGATGCTCTCTGTCATTACAACTTTGAGATTGATAAGTTTATTAGAATTCTACTTGTCAATACTGCCTATCATGAGATGATGACAGTTGGATATCAAGAGCATTCACTCAATGTAATTGAGGTAAAGATGTATATGATACACCTTTAAAGCTTTTAGAATATCCAGGAAGCAAGTTATGATTTCAAAATTATTTTGAATCAAAATGAAGCTTCCTAAGTTGTAATAAAAGTTTTGACTTAATGGTCAAATATTATGTGATCGTTAAGAATGATCACGGATTGTGTACGTTCAGAAAGGACAGTGGGAGCACGGTCGTTTTAGTAATACTTTATGATAATAACATCAAAGTCATTAAGAATGACTTCGAGATGTTACTATTAGTGAAAGTATTGTTAACCATGGTTTCCTCCATAATGGATTTAGTTATAATAACTCACATATTGGAAATACGAATCTATTAAGATAGATTGGTGAGGATATTATATTGACTTATTTGTCAAGATGTTTGGCATAAATTTCATAACAAATCTCAATTGTTGAGATATAGAATTTATTCCTTTAAAGAAAAGGTTCCTTAAAGGATACAGGAGTGAAATGCATCATTAAGCACCTGAGAAGTGCTAAGGATGCATTCACGTATATGGAGAGGATGATTTGAAACAATGAGGTCACACTGACTCAAATTTCAAGTCAAATAATGGATTCAACTTTCTAGTAGAAAGGAATGGATTGGAATGGTTCCAATCCAGAACTCGATATTAAGGTGACGACATAAATCAGTGATACTGTTATTAGAACAGTATGGATGAAAAGGTTCATCCCTGAACTAGTTGTAGTTCTAAGAGGTCTCTGATACCATCCTATCGTTGTAGGACAACAATGGGAGCAATGAATTGTGTGATCGAGCCATGCTCTCTTCAGAAGTTACAGAACATTCTGAGGCTCTTTCACAGGTTCAGAGACAAAGGATTAAGAGGAAATAACGTATTGGAAAATATTCTATCTATAGATAATTTAGCAGATCCCTGACCGAGTCTTAGTCACAGACTTTTTGTGAACATCACCTAGATTTGATGGAGATAAAATGCGAAGGTGATTGGCTTGAGTCCAAGTGGGAGATTGATGGATATAGGTGTCCTCTAAGCCAATCATAAGGCACCTATTTTAATCTGGTTCACTAATCAATGGCATTAAATTCATTATATAGATTGGCATATTTATAATTGCGCATAATGAAGTCCATGAATATGTGCAATAGTCATCAGATTATGATGAGATCATAATAATGAGACTGATGACTTATAAACACATATTCTCAATTGTTCCTAGTCGTAGGATGTTTGAGAAGGACATCAAACATCCGGTTAGACTAGTATAGGTTATTCCAGCTCATATGATGAGGGTGACTAATCTCGTTAGTTACTCGTGTGGAGACACAATGGTAAATCTGTAGGTGCTCATTGGAGAATGAGTTCACTGAACTGATCTGACATGAATCGCCGAATGGTAATTTACCTGACTGTCAATCGGCTTAATTCATCGTCACAGTGGCGTGGTTGATCCTTGGACTTGAGATACCAAAGACACCTTGTCGATGGACTTCTGGACTTTGACCTTGACCTACGAATCCCTATCCACAGGATCTCTAATAGTCAAGGATCGTGTCCAGTGAAAGACCTTCGAAGGTGATTGTGTGTTCAATAAAGGATCGTTCGCTCTCAGGTAACTGGAGAGACAATGCTCTAGAATAGATCCGCAGGACTAGCCAGAGCAGAAACAATATCAGAAAATAGGTTTTCGGATATTGTAAAGCGGAGTCTAATTCAAGTGAGTTGACAATCTAGGGTTTGACAATTGACCATACCCTAGGTTAACTCGAGAGCATTGTGCGAATGAAGGATTATAGCCACGTGGTAACTGTGGACGGACAGGTTCCATGAGTGGGTTGCTGAACCCCATTACCTTCCGGGATTATGCGGTGTTGCTTGGCACCCAACTTGATCGGAAGTCCGACCGAATTTACATGCGATGATAATTCGGTTGAGTAATTAGTTAATATCTAGATATTAATTAATTACAATAAGTCAATAACTAGTTATTGGACTTAATAGGCTGAAAACCGGACTGGTAAATGGGCCTAAAGAGTCACACGCAATAAGATTCTCAGTCGGTGGTACATAAGTGGTATTTATATTAATTCGGAGACTTTTGTGAAAAGTCGCGCCGACTTAATATATATACGCACTGTTGAGAAACCCTGGGCCATGGTCCAGGATTTTCCCTTGCTGGCCGTCATCCCTCCTTTCTCTCTACTCCTCTGGGCGTCCCGTTCGAGGCGCCAAAACAATTTCCGTCTCCGCCGCGTGTGATTCCCAAAAGTCGGGAACTCCCGCCGGCGAGATTTCAACAATCGTTGCGGCGACGGATCTTCAGCGAGTGAGCTGAAACGGACGAGGGATCAAGGACGAACCACTGCGGAGGATCGCGTGGATACCGCTGGAGGACGGACGCTTGTGCGGCTCGCGGCATAGCCTCGACGGAACCGAGACGGAAGCGGATTCGAATCCGCGCACGGTAATCGGATTACTTCTCGTAGTTTTCAGCTTTAGTTTTTCGTTCCGAATCGGATCAGCAGGTATCGGGCGGGATTTATTTTGTTCGTCGTTTCCGCTTCGTTCTTCGCGTCCCGCCCGAATCCCAACACTTTCTGCACCCGTTGATAAGTTATCTGATAGACTGATGGTTGAGGTTCTTTCTGGGTATTTCATCTTGACTTATAACTGTTTGAGTGAGGTTCCCTTGACCATTAAGGGTCATCAGTTACCTGCCCAGTTAGTTGTGCTTCCCATTCGTGACTTTGATGTCATCTTGTGTAAGGACTGAGGTTTCGGGTTCAGTATTCGGGTCGGGTTCGGGCCGGATCCCCTGGTTTCGACCCTGAGGGGTCTTGAGATTTCTGACTGAATGACGTCTGCACTGCTCGACGTCTTTCAAAAGACGTCTGTCTGTGTAGACGCCATTTAAGTCTGCTTTCTGTTGTGCCACGTGTGCGCCACGTGGGCGGGTTTCGGGCCGCGAGAGAGTACGGCCCCTGTCACATCGTCTGAACGGCGTCCATGATGGTCGACGCGATTCAGACTGCGACCCCTGCGATGTCAGTGTACGGCGCCAGAGCGTTGTCAGTACGGCCTGTCCTGTCGTCTGAACGGTGTCCATGATGGGCGACGCGTTTCAGAGCGCTGTCAGTACGGCCGTCCTGTCAGACTGATTGGCGTCTGTCTCGATCGACGCGTTTTAAGCAGATTCAGATTGACCTTGCGAGCCTCCCCTTCTTTCCCTCATTCTTCGCCTCCACCCTCTCTCTCTTTGCTCTCTCCGCCCCCTCCTCCCTCCCCTTCCTCTTCTTCCTCTCCCATCACTCCAACGCCTACCTACCTCTCACCTCTACCTCCACCACTTCCTTCGCGACGTTCCATTCTCCGGACGGCGGCCGACGTCCCGGCGGAGTGGCGGCGTCCTCGAGGGTACCGGCGGCGGTCTGCGGTGCGGCGGGTCGGCGGCACGGAGCTTGGAGGAGTTCAAGAACCGGTAGGGGGGACGAACCTTGCATGAATCGTGATTATCTTGCTTATGTTTTCCTTGGCGTGGAATGATATGTTTTGGGTTAGACTGAGCATGTTTAGGGGGTTTTTCTTGTGGGAATGGCCGCGTTAGGGATTGTGGAATTGTAGCATGTTTGTGATAGTCGATTTCCCTTTTCCTCCCCCTTCTGTTTTGGGCATTTTCGGGGTGTTTGGGGTTAAAGGAGGAACCCTCGGATCGAACGAGAGAACTAGGTTTCTGGCGCTAAACGACGTCGTGCCTGGGCGACGCCTTTTAGAAGGACGTCAGGGTAGTACGACGCCTTTTAAAGCAGAAACCTCTATGTTCGAGGTTTCGTTGTACGGGGTTCTGGCGCTAAAAGGCGTCATGTATGGACGACGCCTTTTAAAAGGATGTCGGACCATCATGACGCCTTTTAGGCAGGAAATCACCCCGACTGAGGCTTCTGCAAATCTGAAATTCTGGGGTGAATGGCGTCTGTGGACTTTGACGCGTTTTAAAGGGCGGCTTCCCATGTCGACATGGTTTAAGGAATAATCTGGTTTTAATGAACCTGTTTTAGGGGCTTGAATGGCGTCGACTTCGGTCGATGCGATTCAAGACAGAAATGCTTAACTCCTGTTATTTAACACATGTTTCACGATTGGATGGTTCGAATGCATGCTTTAAGTTGTACACTAAGACCGAGGACTTCTGCGTGAATGGAATTACATCATGTATGTGTGTGTGTTTATGCGGATATGGAAATGGAACTACTATGGTTTACGTTTGTCACCATGGGCCAATGGGGGTGAGCCATGGTGTCTGTGAGGCATTGTGCCGTACCGGTGGAGGAGGGGTACATGTTGTGTTTTACCTTTGGCTGAGGGAAGCAGAACCACCTTGAGCCCGTCGGGCCGGAGTAGCCGGTGCGCTATCCGAGGGGTTGCTTTTTGGTCTCAGCGGGTCGGGGTTTCCCTATTTGTCGTGGCAGCTTCCGGCGTGTTTCTTGCTGTGGAGCTGGTTGTGGTACTGTTGGAGTTGTTTTACCCCTTTAGCCACTGGGCCTGATGTGACCTTTGATCAAGGTTACGAGTGGTACCCTTCACCCTTTGGCCTGACGTAGCCCGGGAGGTTAGGGTTGTGGGTAGTTCCTGTAGCTTCGGCTTCACGGGGGTTCGCCGGTCCCCAGGGCCCTCCTGAAGCGCCGAGGCCTGGCGTGGAGGAAATCCAGTCTGTAGGACAGTAGTCTAGACTGCTTGTGTGCACACGTACCTGGGCAGTGGTGGTTCACTGGTCCCAGCTAGTCCTAGTTTGACTCACTGCCTCACCCTACGGTGCCCCGGAACACTGTAGGGGTGGACAGGCGTGAGTAGTGGTGGTAGTGTTGTGAGGCGACGTTTGACTTCGATCGACGGTGTGGTTTGGTCGCTTTATGGACTTTGGCTGTGAGACGTGACTTTGTGTTGGGTTCTTCGGGTTGCTTAGAACTGTTCCTGCTACACTGCTTATGCGTACGTTTCATATCAGGTTTGCGAGTTGTGTTTACTGCTTTGTTTAATTGCCATATATCTGTATTATTGCTCTTGTGGGTGTGTGAGTGGGAGGCAGGGGATCAGATGATCCCTATTGAGCCCAATTCTGGTGTGGCTCACTCCCTGCGGTTTCAGGTGTGGACCTCGCGGCGTGTGGCGGCGTGTGGTGTCTTCCCGGTGTGCGGGCCAGCAGCTTTCTCAGTTCCGGGGTATGCCCCGATGTTGTTGTACTTTACTTCTGCCTGTACTTATTTAATTGTTGGACCATGTAATTATTGTTGGACTGTATACGGACATTGTTATCTTCCTTCCTGCGCACTTGATATATCTTTGTAGTCCGTGTGATTGTTATATTTAGCCTTGTTTAGCACTTACTCCTCCTGATGTGTTGTGTGAGATCCGGGTGTGAACCCGCAGTTAATGGGCCGACATCCATTTAGTGATCGGGTCTCCGGTCATAGGATGGCGGGTCGTTACAGATGGTATTAGAGCTCAGTCTGGTCGAGTATGTGGTAAACTGGGTTAGATATTATAGTCCAACAATAAGTACGAGTCTGTACAGGCGATGGCTGCTGGTATAGATTGGTAGGTTTTGACGTGTTTTGGTTCGATTTTCGTGTTGGTGGGGTAGTGATGGCACTGAAGAGGAGAGTTCCGTTGGCTCGTGGTTCGAGAGCAGATGATGGTCGTTCAAGGGCAGAAGGACATAATGTGGATCGTTTCATGGAAGCTATGATTGGGGCTATGTCTAGATACCAGCAGGGAGATGGAAGTGAGGGGTCCATTTCCCGAGGTGGCCAGTCTATGGTGATGGAGCGGTTCTTGAAGTTGAAGCCCCCTTCTTTCACGGGTCAACCAGTTCCGGATGCGGCAGCTCATTGGATTAAGGAGGTAGAGAAGGCATTTGATGTTCTAGAATGTGCTGAGAGTGACAAGACCTTGTTGGCAACCTACTTGCTGAAGGACGATGCTTATGATTGGTGGGTTACCATCAAGGGGATGATGTTTCCAGAAAGGTCCTTGAGAGAGATTCCTTGGGAAGGCTTTGTAAGAGAGTTTAGTGGACAGTACTTTCCGAGGCACGTTCGGAGGGCCAAGGAAAGGGAGTTTATGGAATTGGTGCAGGACGGTATGTCAGTTCTGGAATATCAGATGAAATTTGTAGCTCTGGGAAGATTTGCTCCACACATATCTGAGCGTGAGGATCTTAGGACGGAGAAATTTGTGGATGGACTTCGGCATGATCTGAGGGAATTTGTGACAGCTCATTGTTGTAAGGATCTGGCGTCAGCAGTTCGGTGTGCGGCAGCGATGGAGACTCAGTTTCAACAAATGGTGAAGGAGTCGGAGCAATCAGCACCAGGGAAGCAGCAGGGCAAGGATAGATCAGCGGTCTTTTCGTCAGGCGGTTCGAGTTCCTTTGAGCTCGAGTTCCAAGAGGTACCTTGTGACGAGGATGAAGATGGTTCGGTCCAGTAGATGCAGACGGAGGTCAGCTGGCAACAAGAAGCGAGGCGGGACGCTGCGGATCGTTGTCCCTGTTGTGGCAGGTATCATGGCAATCGGATATGTCCATTGATCACTGGTAGCTGTTTTGGCTGTGGCAGGAAGGGACATCTGGCGAGGAACTGTCCCCAGAAGAATAAGACAGGTCAGGAGCCGAGTGGTCAGTAGGAGCCCGGGTCGTTGAGTGGTGTTGCATCTCTTGGTGGAGGTTCGAGATATCAGGCTAGAGGAGCGCTTTTGCCTTGTCTTATTCGGAGGTGATTGTGAACTCTTGTGGCACTTTTATGTATTTGGGTTTGGTGGAGAATCAGTTTTGTAATATGTGCCTTGCTAGTGTGTGGTTATCTTGATCTTTTAACTTTTTGTCAGAATTGAGAATCTCGGTTAGCTTGGGGTGAATTTGGTTGGCTAATTATGTGGAGCCCTGTATGTGTGATTGGTAAGAATGATTGTTGTAATCGGTGTACCGGCATGTGATGGTTAGCCCAGTTTATCGTTGAGCGGATGCAAATTTCGAGGACGAAATTCTTTTAAGGGGGGGAGAATGTAAGGACTGAGGTTTCGGGTTCAGTATTCGGGTCGGGTTCGGGCCGGATCCCCTGGTTTCGACCCTGAGGGGTCTTGAGATTTCTGACTGAATGACGTCTGCACTGCTCGACGTCTTTCAAAAGACGTCTGTCTGTGTAGACGCCATTTAAGTCTGCTTTCTGTTGTGCCACGTGTGCGCCACGTGGGCGGGTTTCGGGCCGCGAGAGAGTACGGCCCCTGTCACATCGTCTGAGCGGCGTCCATGATGGTCGACATGATTCAGACTGCGACTCCTGCGATGTCAGTGTACGGCGCCAGAGCGTTGTCAGTACGGCCTGTCCTGTTGTCTGAACGGCGTCCATGATGGGCGACGCGTTTCAGAGCGCTGTCAGTACAGCCGTCCTGTCAGACTGATTGGCGTCTGTCTCGATCGACGCGTTTTAACCAGATTCATATTGACCCCGCGAGCCTCCCCTTCTTTCCCTCATTCTTCGCCTCCACCGTCTCTCTCTTCTCTCTCTCCGCCCCCTCCGCCCTCCTTTCCCCTTTCCCTTCCTCTTCTTCCTCTCCCATCACTCCAACGCCTCCCTACCTCTCACCTCTACCTCCACCACTTCCTTCGCGGCGTTCCATTCTCCGGACGGCGGCCGACGTCCCGGCGGAGTGGCGGCGTCCTCGAGGGTACCGGCGGCGGTCTGCGGTGCGGCGGGTCGGCGGCACGGAGCTTGGAGGAGTTCAAGAACCGGAAGGGGGGACGAACCTTGCATGAATCGTGATTATCTTGCTTATGGTTTCCTTGGCGTGGAATGATATGTTTTGGGTTAGACTGAGCATGTTTAGGGGGGTTTTCTTGTGGGAATGGTCGTGTTAGGGATTGTGGAATTGTAGCATGTTTGTGATAGTCGATTTCCCTTTTCCTCCCCCTTCTGTTTTGGGCATTTTCGGGGTGTTTGGGGTTAAAGGAGGAACCCTCGGATCGAACCAGAGAACCAGGTTTCTGGCGCTAAACGGCGTCGTGCCCGGTCGACGCCTTTTAGAAGGACGTCAGGGCAGTACGACGCCTTTCAGGGCAGAAACCTCTCTGTTCGAGGTTTCGTTGTACGGGGTTCTGGCGCTAAAAGACGTCATGTATGGACGACGCCTTTTAGAAGGACGTCGGACCATCATGACGCCTTTTAGGTAGGAAACCACCCCGACTAAGGCTTCTGCAAATCTGAAATTCTGGGGTGAATGGCGTCTGTGGACTCTGACGCGTTTTAAAGGGCGGCTTTGTTGGGTTTTCTCGGTTTCTCCGGATCGCCCACGTAGCGGAAAATAAATTTTTACAGTGATCCGTGTCCCGTTTCGAAGAACTAAAATACGATAATCGGATTATCGAAGTTCTCACCGTGTGCGGATACGAATCCGCAGTCGTTCGGTTCCGTCGGTGTGACACCGCAAGCCGCGCAAGCGCCCGGCCTCTAGCGAAGTCCACGCGATCCTCCCCGCGGCGGATATCCTCGAGTTCGTCGTTCTTCGCAGCCCACGAAGCCTCCGCCGGTCGCCGCAACGATCGCCGCAGCGCGCGGACGATTTCCCGTCGAACGGGATTCGGAGAAGTGGAGGAGCAGATCGAGATCTGCCTGGGCGTCAGAGAAAGACAGAAAACGAGGAGGGGTGGCTAGGGTTAGCGGCAGCCTGGCCTGCTCAGCCCGTTCGCTATGTTTTATACTAACCGCGCGGTTTTTCACAAAAACCCCCGGTTTGTATAAAACCCACTTATTTATCCATCGCCTTGAGAATCATTTGCGTGTGACCCTCTAGGCCCAAGTACCAGTCCAGTTAATGGCCCAACAAGCCCAGTGACTCCTCACTGGCTTCATTAATTAATTAATAACCCTTTATTAATCAATTAATCAATCGAATCGATGTCGCACATCGAATTCGACCGGGCCTCCGATCACGTTGGGTGCCAAGCAACACCGCGTGAACCCGGAAGGTATTTGGGGTTAAGTAACCCACTCTTGGAACCTTTCCATCGACAGTTACCGCGTGGATATAATCCTTCATTCGTACAATGCTCTCGAGTCAACTCAGGGTATGGCGAGCTGTCAAACCCTAACCGGTCGACTCACTTGGATTGGATGCCGCTGATGAATATCGGAAAACCCCTTTTTCCGATATTATCATCCGCCCTGGCCAGGGACTTCCGCGCATCCTTCCCAGGGCATTCTCTCTCTAAGTACCGAGAGCGAAGGGTATTCCGCTGCACCCAATCCTTGGCGTATTAGAATCCCGTGGCTAGAGATTCGTAGACCAAGGTCAAAGTACAGAAGTCCACCGTCAAGGTGTCCTTGGTGTCTCAGGTCCGAGGACCATCCACGCAACTGCGACAATATAATCAAGCTGGTTGACAGTGAGGTACAATACCATCCAGCGATTCAGTCGGATCAGTTCAGTGAACTCATTCTCCAATGAGCACCTACAGATTCGCCTTAGTGTCTCCACACAAGTGACTTATGAGACCAGTCACCCTCATCATATGAGCAGGAGTAATCTGTACTAGTCTAACCGGATATCTGATGTCCTTCTCGGATATCCTCCGACTAGGAACGATTAAGAATATGTGTGTTTAAGTGATCAGTCTCATTAGTATGATCTCATCATAATCTGATCACCATAGCACATATTCACGGACTTCATTATGCAACGATAATTAACGCGATTTATACAAAATGAATATTATGCCATTTTATTAATAATGAACGAGATTTACATTGTTAGATTGGCTTGTAGGCCACCTAAACTAACAGGCTTCCCATGTCGACGTGGTTTAAGGAATAATCTGGTTTTAATGAACCTGTTTTAGGGGCTTGAATTGCGTCGACTTCGGTCGACGCGATTCAAGACAGAACTGCTTAACTCCTGTTATTTAACACATGTTTCACGATTGGATGGTTCGAAAGCATGCTTTAAGTTGTACACTGAGACCGAGGACTTCTGCGTGAATGGAATTACATCATGTATGTATGTGTGTTTATGCGGATATGGAAATGCAACTACTGTCGTTTACGTTTGTCACCATGGGCCAATGGGGGTGAGCCATGGTGTCTGTGAGGCATTGTGCCGTACTAGTGGAGGAGGGGTACATGTTGTGTTTTACCTTTGGCTGAGGGAAGCAGAACCACCTTGAGCCCGTCGGGCCGGAGTAGCCGGTGCGCTATCCGAGGGGTTGCTGTTTGGTCTCAGCGGGTCGGGGTTTCCCTGTTTGTCGTAGCAGCTTCCGGCGCGTTTCTTGCTGTGGAGCTGGTTATGGTACTGTTGGAGTTGTTTTACCCCTTTAGCCACTGGGCCTGATGTGACCTTTGATCAAGGTTACGAGTGGTACCCTTCGCCCTTTGGCCTGACGCAGCCCGGGAGGTTACGGTTGTGGGTAGTTCCTGTAGCTTCGGCTTGACGGGGGTTCGCCGGTCCCCAGGGCCCTCCTGAAGCGCCGAGGCCTGGCGTGGAGGAAATCCGGTCTGTAGGACAATAGTCTAGACTGCTTGTGTGCACACGTAGCTGGGCAGTGGTGGTTCACTGGTCCCAGCTAGTCCTAGTTTGGCTCACTGCCTAACCCTACGGTGCCCCGGAACACTGTAGGGGTGGACAGGCGTGAGTAGTGGTGGTAGTGTTGTGAGGCGACGTTTGACTTCGATCGACGGTGTGGTTCGGTCGCTTTGTAGACTTTGGCTGTGAGACGTGACTTTGTGTTGGGTTCTTCGGGTTGCTTAGAACTGTTCCTGCTACACTGCTTATGCGTACGTTTCATATTAGGTTTGCGAGTTGTGTTTACTGCTTTGTTTAATTGCCATATATCTGTATTATTGCTCTTGTGGGTGTGTGAGTGGGAGGCAGGGGATCGGATGATCCCTACTGAGCCCAATTCTGGTGTGGCTCACTCCCTGCGGTTTCAGGTGTGGACCTCGCGGCGTGTGGCGGCGTGTGGTGTCTTCCCGGTGTGCGGGCCAGCAGCTGTCTCAGTTCCGGGGTATGCCCCGATGTTGTTGTACTTTACTTCTGCCTGTACTTATTTAATTGTTGGACCATGTAATTATTGTTGGACTGTATACGGACATTGTTATCTTCCTTCCTGCGCACTTGTTATATCTTTGTAGTTCGTGCGATTGTTATATTTAGCCTTGTTTAGCGCTTACTCCTCCAGATGTGTTGTGTTAGATCCGGGTGTGAACCCGCAGTTAATGGGCCGACATCTATTTAGTGTTAGAGTTGGGTGGCCTCAAAGCCAATCATTGTACATTCTAGTTCAGATTATTAATAAAGGCAATTATTTCTTCATTTAATAGTTCTCGCAAACGACTATCGTAATGAAGGTCTATAGACAAATGTATGGGATATTGAATCATGATGAGATCATGATAGTGAGATCAATATCCTAAGGCAACTGTCTTAAATATTTCTCGATCATAGGATATTTGACATGGACATTAAATATCCGATAAGATCGACACAAGTTATGTCTGCTCATATGATGAGGGTGAATGATCTCACATTCACTCGTGTGGTGACACTAAGACAAACAAGTTGGTGCTCATTAGAGAATGAGTTCACTGAACAGACCCAAATAAGAATTCCTAGATGGTAATTATACCTAATAGTCAACTAGGGAATTCAATCGTTACAGTAGCACAGTTGGTCCTTTGACCTGAGTCACCAATGATACCTTGTTTGTGGACCATTGTGTCTTGATTCTCTGACTCATGGGTTTTAACCATTAAGTCCACCATAATCGGTCTTTCAGATACAGTGGAAAGCTTGCGAAGGTAATTGAGTGAACAACAAGGGATCACTCACTCTTGGTATAAGACTGGAGAGAGAATGTCCTATGGATGTGTACACAGAAATCCCTGGCCAGGGTCAAATGAAAGAGATGTCTTTCTAGATATTAACTGTGTACTGGAATCCATCTGGATAATGCGATAGAGGGTTTGACTATAAAACCATACCCTTGCGTTATCGGGACATTGCATGAGTGAAGGATTATATCTGTGCGGCATCTGCAGACGGAAAGGTTCAATTGAAGGGATCAGTATCCCTTATATCTTCTGGGATCATGAGGTAGTGTTTGGTGCTGTTCATGATCAGAAGGCCAAGTGATTTGATCATCAGATGATAATTCACTTGTTTATTAAATTAATCATTTAACATGTGATGTTTAAATGTTAATTAATAAATATTAAACTCAAGAAACAGTTCTAAGTTTAATGGGCCTGCAACCGGACTGATATATGGGCCTAGAGGGTCACACACATAAGAGTTCTCGTCAGACGGTGAGAGATGTTAAATTTCATGCTTATCTGGGTTTTTGTGAAAAGCTGCAGGATAAACATGAAGATTTAATGGAGAATTATCTAAGGCCAAACTCTTGGATAATCATGAGGATTAATTGTTGTGCTTATCCTTATTTCTATATAAGGAGGGCCAAGGGGGAGTGGTAAAAAGTTAGTTGGACGAATTTTTACTCCCCATATTCTCTCTCTCCTCTCTCTCTCTCCTTCTCGTAGTGGATCTGTCTCCCTCCGCGCATGGAGGATCTGAGATCTGGTCGGAGCACTCAAGTCGAGGAGGAAATCGCGTCTGCTGCGGGAACTCGTGTGGATACCTCTAGAGATCGTGCGCGTGCGCGATTACCGAGTCGGCATCATCCACGGGAGATTCGAAACCCCGTAAAGGTGAAGAACTGTTCTTCCCGCTTAGTTTTAATGTCCGTTTTACGACCCCAGCAACCGATACAATAGAATCATTTTTATTTCCGCTGCGTTCATGGCGATTCCTTACAGTGGTATCAGAGCCAGGTTCGCTGGTTCGGTTGTAAAACGGCACCGATTTGTGTGTTTTCTCGTTATGCGTGAAGAACCCGTATTGTACGTGTTCTTGAGTATAATCCGATTAAAAATGACAGATTAGTGTTCATATGATGATCACGATCGATTTGAGTATTTTTCTGTATTTTTCGGATTTTTATTTGGGTTTTTCGGAGTTCTTCATGTGATGATGAACCGGGGTACTTCGGCGGCTTCGTACGTGCATTCCAAGTGTTGGGATGGCGGCCCGGATGTCTGGATCTATTGGTGATAGTCACCACTTCACATTGGGCAGGAGATCGGCACCGGAGTGCCCTTGGCGGTGCTAAAAATCAAGCCCAAACTCGGTTTTTTAAACCTGGAAAATCAGATTTTCAAGGAGAGTTTAGGGCTCGATTCGAGGAGCATTTGGCCACCGCCGGCTGCCCCACCGGTGCCGGGCTGACCGCCGGCGGTGGGGGCGTCGCCGGCAGTGCCTGGCGGCGCCGTCGCCGGCGCCTGGCGGCGCTGCCGTCGCCCTTTCCGCCGCCGGCCTGCACTTATTAGGGTTGCAGATTATAGAAGAAGGAGGCCGGTCGATTGGCGCTGAAACGGGCCGGACCGCCCGGTCCCGACCCGGTCGGACCGGGCGGGGGCCGGGCGGCGCCCTGGCCGAGCCAGGGTGCGCCCCTGGCCGAGCCAGGGTCCTGGGCCCAGACCACTTGGGCCCTAATGGGCTGGGCCCATTTTTGGTTAATTAAAAATTAATTTTTTAATGCCTGTTTAACCCCGTTAAACCCAATTTTAGCCTGTTTTAAAATTGTTTTAAAACAGAAAATTTATACAAATAATTAATAATTGTTATTAATTATTTTTTATGATTATTAACAGGTTATTAAAGTGTTTAATAACTGTTAGTCTATTAAAGGGCTTTATAATTAATGGGTGTTAGTTAATTATTTAAAATTGTTTTAGATAATTAATTCCCTATTAATTTAATTAGTTTAAAATTGTTTTAAACTAAATTCATGCATAACTTGATTATACTATTACTGTTCAAATTGTTTGAATCATTATTTAGATTAACTGAATGGTTTAGTTAGTTTATTTGTCAATAATGTTTTGAATATTATTGATTATGCTGAAATAAATGTTATTTCGAAAACTAATTGGTATTATAATTTTATATTTATAAAATTTAATACCAAACAGCAATTATGTGATGATTGTGATGCATGTGATGTGTTTTATGGTGGGATGATCATGGACTTAGAATTTTCATGTGATGAATGATGTGAATGGATGCGATGCTTATTTCATTTGGTATTTTAAATAGGACCTGCGTGTCCTCCTCTCTCTTAATCCAAGTGTACTTTCTATCTTCCTATTAGATTGTACTCCCCTTGATAAGATCAAGGTTTCTAATTGTTTAAATGTACATTTGTGGACCTGCGAGTCCTGAATTTTGTATTTAAATGTAACGGATTAAGCTAAGAGGACGGGATCTTCTGAAGACACCTCTGGTGGGAGGACTCGCATCAAATGGAACCAGTGTTGCTGTTTTCACATTAGGATCCTATTATGGATCATCGTTTGGCTCCGATGATTCCATAGTAGTTTAAGCAGTCCATGATCATCCCCATTTAATTTTTCTGCACATATGTGATATTTGTGGACTATGCTATCATATATATATTTCTATTTAGTATATTGATACTTCAAATTGAAATACTATTGATAGCACGATTTTTTACAAATCAAAATCAAAACCTCTTTTAAAATGTAAGTTGTAAACGTGAGATATTAAGAATAATCCACGTAACCCACCATCATTATAGATCTTAGGATAATTCTTATCTCAAACGGATTTGTTGTGCTACCACAAGGTCTGTTTGATTTAGAAATTAAACTAGTTCTACGACATGTGATGTCATTAAGATGAATGGACAAATAGTGTAGTTTTGTTGTGCTACCACAAGGATTGCACTATGAATTCATGTCATCTAAGTAATGATGGATAAACTTAACTGAATCAAATTGATTTGTTGTGCTACCACAAGGTCATTCTGATTCAGGGGTTAAATCGATCGGATATTGCAATCGTTGCAACTGTCAAGAGTTGACTGCCTAAGGGACTTGATGTGATTTGTTGTGCTACCACAAGGTCACATGCATGTTGCCCGAAGGATTCTGATCCCCACTAGGAGATCAACGGAATCTCCCGTTCTGTATCTTAGAGGGTAATACAGATCGCCGAAAAATAGTGGGAGCATAAATCTAGATTAAAAGTCCTAAATCTGATTTTAAGAACTATCTGCTCATTTTATATATTTCCATGTAGGTCGCTATGTCGTCACCGAACCCCCTCCGTTGCATACTCGATGCAAACAAACTCACGGGACCAAATTACATTGACTGGTTACGCAACCTGAAGATTGTCCTCAGGTGCGAAAAACTAGCCTATGTCCTGGATCAACCAGATCCAGTGCAGCCCGGTGATAATGCTAACGAAGATGAATTAATGATGTATGAAAATTGGAAGGAGGACTCTGTCAAGGTCCAGTGTTATATGCTCGGTTCAATGAACAATGAACTGCAGCGACAGCATGATAACATGGAACCTAAGACCATTCTGAATCACCTACAAGAGTTGTTTGGTGAACAATCCAGAACAGAAAGATATGAGATATCTAAGAAATTGTTCAGGACCAGAATGAGCGAGGGCACATCTGTGCAAACTCATGTGCTCAAGATGATAGAGTGGATTGAGAGGCTTGCTGTGCTAGGCTTTGTTATGAACAATGACCTGAGCATTGACTTAATCCTACAGTCCCTTCCAGATTCATTTTCACAATTCATTATCAACTTCAATATGAACAAAATTGAAGTTTCACTAGCTGAGCTGCTCAACATGTTGAAGACAGCTGAAGGCACTATCCAGAAAGATAAGCCAAGTGTAATGCTTGTTGGTAAGACCAACAAGAAAAGGAAAGCTGGACAGACCTTTAAGAAAGGTAAGCCTAAGAAGCTAGTGAAAAGCAAACCGGCAGCACAAAAGGACAAAGCTAAAGTCAATGATAAAGGTCTGTGTTTCCACTGCCATAAAGAAGGTCATTGGAAGAGAAACTGCAAGATTTATCTTGCAGAAAAAGAAAAGGAGAAGCTTGGTGAAGCTTCAGGTATTCTCATGATCGATCTTAACTTGTCCTATAGAGAATCAACATCCTGGGTATTAGATACTGGATGTGTTTCTCATATCTGCAATAACTTGCAGGTGTTAACAAGTAAGAGAAGATTGAACCGCGGAGACGTGGATCTGAGGCTCGGGAATGGAGCAAAAGTTGTTGCGTTAGCTGTGGGGACAGCAAGACTTCAGATGCCGTCAGGAGACTCCTTGGAACTGATAGATTGTTATTATGTTCCAAACATTATTAGGAATATCATATCTATTTCATGTTTAGATAGACAAGGATATTCTATGAAGCTAGAGAATAAAGGTTGTTCAATTTATCAAGGAGACAAATTGTTTGCTTCCGGGTATTTATTGAATGGATTATATTTACTTGATATTTCATATGATGTTTGTCTGGTAAATAATTCTCTTGAACGCTTAGATAAGGATGTGAATAAATCGTACCTATGGCATTGTAGGCTAGGTCATATAAATGAGAACATGATTATAAGGTTGCAAAAGAATGGATATCTTGATCCATTTGATTATGAATCATTTGCAACCTGTGAGGCTTGTCTCATGGGAAAGATGACCAAAGCTCCATTTTCAGGACATGGAGAAAGAGCTAAGGACTTATTGGAACTAATACACAGTGATGTATGTGGTCCAATGTCCACTCATGCTATGGGTGGTTACTCATACTTTGTTTCATTTACAGATGATTTCTCAAGATATGGCTACATATATTTAATGAAATATAAGTCAGAAGTCTTTGAGAAATTTAAAGAGTTTAAAAACGAAGTTGAGAACCAGACTGGAAAGAGTATTAAAACTCTTCGATCAGATCGAGGGGGTGAATACTTAAGTACAGAATTCACAGAATATCTTAAGGATAATGGTATTTTGTCTCAGTGGACTCCTCCCTATACACCTCAGTTAAATGGTGTATCGGAAAGGAGAAATCGTACTCTATTAGATATGGTACGATCCATGATGAGTTATGCCAAACTTCCAATCTCTTTATGGGAATATGCACTGTTGACTGCTGCATATCTGTTGAACAAAGTTCCCAGTAAGTCAGTACCTTCCACTCCATATGAGATATGGAAAGGAAAGAAACCAGACTTTAAACATGTTAGAATCTGGGGTTGTCCTGCACATGTCAAAAGACATGATCCAGACAAATTGGATTCCAGGACAGAGAAATGTAGATTTGTGGGATATCCAAAAGAGACGTTTGGATATTACTTCTATCAGCCAAGCGATCAAAGGGTGTTTGTCGCAAAAAGAGCTGTCTTCTTAGAGAAAGAATATCTTTCAAAAGAAGATAGTGGGAGCAAGATAGAACTGGAAGAAATTCTAGACTCACAAATCAACACTGGTTCATCTACTAAACCAATGACTCAAGAACTTGTTCAAGATGATACACAAAAGGTTCGCAGATCAGGTAGAGTGCCTAAGCAGCCTGAAAGATATGTTGGACATATCGATGAAGGCAAACCAAAAGTGCACTTAAATGAGGATGATGATCCTCAAACCTACCTTGAAGCCATAAATAGTCATGAATCAGAAAAATGGCAAGAGGCAATGGATTCTGAAATTCATTTCATGTGTAAGGACTGAGGCTTCAGGTTCAGTTTTCGGGTCGGTTTTGGGCTAGATCCCCTGGTTTGGACCCTGAAGGGTCTTGAGAATTCCTCCTGAATGACGTCTACACATCACGACGCGTTTCAAACGGCGTCTTGATAGGTGGACGCCATTTAGACATTTTGCTGTTGTGCCACGTGGATGCCACGTGGGCGGGTTTCGGGCCGCGAGAGTACGGCCCCTGTCTCGTCGTCTGAACGGCGTCCATGATGGACGACGCGATTCAGACTGCCACCCTGCGATGTCAGTGTACGGTGTCTGACATGTCAGCTGAACGGCGTCCGTGGTGGTCGACGCGTTTCAGACAGCTGTCAGTACGGCCCGTCCTGTCATCTGATAGGCGTCCTTCTCGCTCGACGCGTTTTAGGCGGTTCTTGATTGACCCCGCGAGCCCTCCCTTCTTTCCCTCATTTCTCACCCTTCACTCTCTCTCCTCTCCCTCTCCGCCTCCTCCGATCCCACTCTTCCCCTTTCCCTTCCTCTTCTTCCTCTTCCACCACTCCAACGCCTCCCTACCTCTCACCTCTGCCACCACCACTTCCTTCGCGGCGCTCCATTCTCCGGACGGCGGCCGACGTCCCGGCAGAGTGGCGACGTTCTCGGGGTACCGGCGGCGGTCTGCGGTGCGGCGGTAGGGAGACACGGAGCCAGGAGGAGTTCAAGTATCCGGTAGGGGGACGAACCTTGTATGCGTTGCTCGTGTTTTCTTAAGCATTACGTGATGTGTTTTGGGCTAGATTAAGCATGTCTAGGCGGTGTTCTCGTGGATATGGCCGCGTTCGTGAATGGGGTTTCGTAGTATGTTTGTGGTGAATCAACTTCTCTTCCTCCCCCTTTCCGTTTTGGGGCTTTTCGGGGCATTTGGGGATTAAGGGAGGAACCCTCGGTCCGAACCAGGGAACCAGGTTTCTGGCGCTAAACGGCGTCGTGCCTGGTCGACGCCTTTCAAAAGGACGTCAGGGCAGTACGACGCGTTTTAGGGCAGAAACCTCCCCGTTCGAGGTTTCACGAGTTAGGGGTTCTGGCGCTAAATGACGTCATGGATGGACGACGCCTTTCAAAAGGACGTCGGGCCATCATGACGCCATTTAGGCAGGAAATCACACCGACTGAGGGTCCGTCAACTCGGGATTATGGGACTAAAAGACGTCATGGGTGGACGACGCGATTTGAATGGCGTCGGGTAACCATGACGCCTTTTAAGGCAGAAATCCCCTGGGTAATGTTTTCCTGAAATTCTGGATTTATCAGCTGAATGGCGTCGGAGGATGTCGACGCCTTTCAAAAGGCGACCGCTGGTGTCGACGCCTTTTAGGCCAGATTCCTGTGGCCTCCGTTTTATGAACCAGTTTAGGGAACTTGAATGGCGTCGGCCTTAGGCGACGCGATTCAAGACAGAACAACACTAATTCATGCCAGTAAAATGTACATACTGCTAGATAGTTGGTTAGTGCATGCTCTAGTATACTTGGTTTCTTTATGATCGGATGGCACTGCGTTGTGTGTAGTGCGATCGCGGGCTTTTCACGTGACCGGATCGTACTGTGCCAGGTTTTGGTGTTTTGAGTTACTGTGGACCTGGAGTGACATTGTAGCGCTTTATCACCCTGTGCTGGTGGGGGCGTGAGCACAGCGCCGGTGGGGGCGTGGGCGGGGTGACGCCTAGTGAGAGAGGGTCACCTGGTGAACCCCGGGGTCAGCTAGTACCGGTGTCGGAGTGGTACATTCGGAGAGTCACTCATGCTGAGGGAAGGAGTAACCACCTGAGCCAATTGGGCCGGAGTAGCCAGCGTGCTATCCGAGGGGTTACTGTTTGGTCTCAACGGGTCGGTGTTTCCCACTTTCGGTTGTGTGGACGGTGTTTCCTACTTACGGCTGTGTGGTTGGTGTGTTTCCCACTTCCGGAGGAGTGGTTGGCGTGTTTTGCCGAGACGTGAGTTGTAGGCTTCTTGATAGAATGATTTTAGATATATGCATGTTACATTTCGAATGCATATGGTTCATATTGAGATTTTAGGAGTAGTGTATTGCAGCTTTACTTGTCTTATTACCTGTACCTTTGTTACTGCTCTTGTGAGTGTGTGTGTGGGAGGGAGGGGATCGGATGATCCCTACTGAGCCCAATTCTGGTGTGGCTCACTCCCTGCGTTTTCAGGTGTGGTCCTTGTGGAGTGTGACGGCGCGTGGCGTTCTCCTTGGTGTGCGGACCAGCAGCTATCTTAGTTCCGGGGTATGCCCCGACGTTGTTGTACCTTATTTCTGCCTGTACTTAATTAATTTGTTGGACATGTAATTATTGTTGGACTGTGTACGGACATTATTATTTTACTTCCTGCGCACTGTACCCCTTGTAGTCCGTGTGAATGTTATATTTAATCTTGTTTAACGCTTACTCCTCCAGATGTGTGTATAAGATCCGGGTATGAACCTACAGTTAATGGGCCGACATCCATTCAGTGACCGGGTCTCCGGTCATAGGATGGCGGGTCGTTACAGTTGGTATCAGAGCTCAGTCTGGTCGAGTATGTGGTAAACTGGGTTAGATATCGTAGTCCAACAATAAGTACGAGTCTGTACAGGCGATGGCTGCTGGTGTAGAGTGAAAGGTTTTGACGTGTTTGTGTTGATTTTTGCATTCGTGAGGTAGTGATGGCGCCGAGGAAGAGAGTTTCGTTGGCTCGTGGTACGAGATCAGACGATGGGAGTTCGGGGGCAGAAGGGCATAATGTGGATCGTTTCGTGGAGGTTATGATTGGAGCTATGGGTAGATACCAGCAGGGAGACGGTAGTGAGGGATCCAATTCCCGAGGTGACCAGTTCACGGTATTAGAGTGGTTTTTGAGGTTGGAGACCCTTTCTTTCACAGGTCGACCAGTCCCAGACCAGGCAGCTCGTTGGATTAAGGAAGTGGAGAAGGCGTTTGACGTTCTTGAATGTGCCGAGAATGATAAGACCTTGTTGGCAACCTATTTGTTGAAGGATAATGCATACGAGTGGTGGGTTACCGTCAAGACAAGGATGTTTACAAATAGATCCTTGAGAGAGATCCCTTGGGAGGTATTTGTGAGAGAGTTCAGTAGACAGTACTTTCCGAGGCTCGTCCAGGAGGCCAAGGAAAGAGAATTTATGGAATTGGTGCAGAATGACATGTCAGTTCTAGATTATCATGCGAAGTTTGTAGCTCTTGGAGGATTCGTTCCACACTTATTTGAGCAGGAGAGATATAGAACCGAGAGATTTGTAGATGGACTCCGATATGATCTAAGGACGATGGTGGCACCTCAGTGTTGTAGAGATCTGGCATCAGCGGTTCGATGCGCGGCAGCGGTGGAGACTCAATTTCAGCAAATGGCGATAGAGTTGGAGCGATCGGTACGAGGGAAGCAGCAAGGCAAGAGCAAATCAACGGTCCCTTCGTCAGGCGGTTCGAGTTCCTTTGAGTTCGGGTCCCAAGGGACGTCACGTGATGAAGATGAGGACGGTTCGGCCCAACAGATGTAGATTGAGGCTAGCAGGCAGCAGGGAAGGAGACATGATGCGGCAGATTATTGTCCCCGTTGTGGTAGGTATCACGGCAACCGGGTGTGTCCATTGGTTGCGGGTAGCTGTTTTGGTTGTGGCAGGAGGGGACATCTCGCGAGGAACTGTCCCCAGAAGAATAAGGCAAGTCAGGGGCCGAGTGGTCAGTAGGAGCCGGTACCTTTTACAGTGTTGTGTGTTCTTTCTGTGGAGATTCGAGATGCGGAGATAGATGGACACTCTTAACTTGTCTTATGAAGTAGTAGTTGTGAACTCCTATGGCACTCTTTATGCATTTTGGGTTGTGGTGGTGATTTGGTATTGTACTGTGTACTTTGTAAGGTTATTATATAATGATGTTGGTCTATCAATGTTGGTGGAATCATGGAACTTATTTAATTTGGTATTGAGCTGTTTGACCAATTGTGTGTGGGGAGCCCTGTAATGACTGAGATTTCGGGTTCGGTTTTCGGGTCGGGTTCGGGTCGGAACCCTTGGTTTGGACCCTGTGGGGGTTCTTGTGATTGCTGACTGAATGGCGTCAGCACTGCTTGACGCCTTTCAAAAGGCGTCAGGTTGTGTGGACGCCATTTAGGTCTGCTGGTTGTTGTGCCACGTGTGCGCCACGTGGGCGGGTTTCGGGCCGCGAGAGTACGGCCCCTGTCAGATTTGTCTGAACGGCGTCCAGCTCGGTCGACGCGTTTCAGACTGCGACACCTGCGGTGTCAGGGTACGGCGCCAGAGCGTTGTCAGTACGGCCGGTCTTGTCGTCTGAACGGCGTCCGCGGTGGGCGACGCATTTCAGAGCGGTGTCAGTACGGCCGTCCTGTCAGACTGAATGGCGTCTGCCTCGATCGACGCGTTTTACCTCGTTCCAGATTGACCCCGCAAGCCTCCCCTTCTTTCCCTCACTTTCGCCTCTCCACTCTCTCTCTTCGCCCTCTCCGCTCCCTCCGCCCTCCTTCCTCCCTTCCCTTCCTCTTCTTCCTCTTCCAACTACTCCGTAGCTTCCCTACCTCTCACCTCTACCTCCACCACCTTCCTCGCGGCGTTCCCTTCTCCGGACGGCGGCCGACGTCCCGGCGGAGTGGCGGCGTCCTCGAGGATACCGGCGGCGGCGTGGGGCAAGACGGGTCGGCGGCGAGGAGCTTGGAGGAGTTCAAGAACCGGTAGGGGGACGGACCTTGCATGTTATGTTTGTGTGAATCTCGACGTGACGTGGTGTTTGGGGGATAGATTGAGCATGCTTAGGGGGGATTCCATGTGGGGATGACGGTGTCTGTGATCGTGTTTTCGTAAGCAGGATTGTGTGGTCGAGCTTCTCTCCTTCCCCCTTTGATTTTGGGATTTTCGGGGTGCCCGGGGTTCAAGGGTAAAGCCCTCGGGTCGAACCAGGAAACCTGGTTTCTGGCGCTAAATGGCGTCGGGCTGGGTCGATGCTTTTCCGAAAGACGTCCGGTCAGCACGACGCGTTTTAGCGCAGAAACCTTCCTGTGTGAGGTTTCCTGAGTTAGGGGTTCTGTGCTAAATGACGTCATGGATGGACGACGCCTTTCAGAAAGACGTCGGGCCATCATGACGCCATTTAGGCAAGAAATGCCCCCGTTTAAGGGTTCTGCAAATCTGGATTTCTGGGTTGAATGGCGTCGGGACACCCAGACGCGTTTTAAAAGGCGACTTCAACGGTGGACGCGTTTTAAGCAATAATCTGACGTTTAACTGAACCTGTCTGAGGGGCTTGAATGGCGTCGACCTCGGTCGACGCGATTCAAGCCAGAAGTGTTATATTGCTGGTTTTTAACATGTGTTTCACTGTAAAAGTTCTGAGGCATGTTTTATGTGGTACACTGTGATCGAGGACTTATGTGTGAGTGGAATTACATCACCGAGGTGTGTGTATGTGTGCTTTACCTATATACTGAGACGGAGGTTTACTGTGCGACTGGAATCATGTTATATGTGTGTTCGTGTTATGCGAATGTGGACCGGGTTAACTGTGGTTTACGTATGTCACCATGGACCGGTGGGGACAGGGTCATAGTGTCTGTGGAGTGGTGCTTGTTGTGTTTCACCCTTGGTTGAGACAAGCAGAACCACCTTGAGCCCGTCGGGCCGGAGTAGCTGTGTGCTATCCGAGGGGTTGCTGTTTGGTCTCGGTGGGTCGGGGTTTCCCTTGGTTGTCGTGACAGCTTCCGGCGTGTTTCTTGCTGTGGAGCTGGTGGTGTTTCTGGTGGGAGTTGGTTTACCCTTTAGCCAGTGGGCCTGATGTGACCTTTGATCAAGGTTACGAGTGGTACCTATAGCCCTTGGCCTGACGCAGCCCGGGAGAGTTGGGTTTGTGGGTAGTTCCTGTAGCTTCGGTTTGACGGGGGTTCGCCGGTCCCCAGGGCCCTCCTGAAGCGCTGAGGCCTAGCGTGGAGGCAATCCGGTCGGTAGGACAGTAGTCTAGACTGCTTGTGTGCACACGTAGCTGGCAGTGGCGGTACACTGAGTCCAGCTAGTCCTAGTTTGACTCACTGCCTCACCCTACAGTGCCCCGGAACACTGTAGGGGTGGACAGGCGTGAGTAGTGGTGGTAGTGTTGGGAGGCGACGTTCGACTTCGGTCGACAGTGTGGTTTAGTCGCTTCGTAGACTTTGACTGTGAGTCGTGACTCTGTGTTGGGTTCTTCGGGTTACTTAGAATGGTTCTTGTTACACTGCTTATCGTACGTTTCATATCAGGTTGGGTGCTACGTTTACTGCTTTGTTTAATTATCATATATCTGTGTTGTTGCACTTGTGGGTGTGTGAGTGGGAGGCAGGGGATCGGATGATCCCTACTGAGCCCAATTCTGGTGTGGCTCACTCCCTGCGGTTTCAGGTGTGGACCTCGTGGCGTTTGGCGGCGGGTGGTGTCATCTTGGTGTGCGGACCAGCAGCTGTCTCAGTTCCGGGGTATGCCCCGATGTTGTTGTACTTTACTTCTGCCTGTACTTATTTAATTTGTTGGACCATGTAATTATTGTTGGACTGTATACGGACATTATTATTTTCCTTCCTGCGCACTTGCTTACCTTGTAGTCCGTGAGATTGTCATATTTAGTCTTGTTTAGCACATACTCCTCCAGACGTGTTGTGTGAGATCCGGGTGGGAACCCGCAGTTAATGGGCCGACATCCATTTAGTGACCGGATCCCCGGTCATAGGATGGCGGGTCGTTACAGTTGGTATCAGAGCCCAGTCTGATCGAGTATGTGATAAACTGGGTTAGATATTATAGTCCAACAATAAGAACAAGTCGGTACAGGCGATGGCTGCTGGTGTAGAATGATAGGTTTTGACGTGTTTTGGTTCGATTTGTGTGTTGTGGGGCAGCGATGGCGCCGAAGCGGAGAGCTCCGGTGGCTCGGGGTGCGAGAGCGGTTGGTGGTGGATCAGGAGCAGAGGGGCATGATGTGGAACGTTTCATGGAAGCCATGATTGGGGCTATGGCTAGATATCAGCAGAGGGATGGAACTGAGGGGTCCAGTTCTCGAGGTGGCCATTCTACGGTGGTGGAGCGATTCTTGAAGCTGAAGCCCCCTTCTTTCACGGGTCAGCCTGTTCCAGATGCAGCAGCGCAGTGGGTTAAGGAGGTGGAGAAGGTGTTCGATGTCCTAGAATGTGCGGAGAGTGACAAGACCTTGTTGGCAACTTACTTGCTAAAGGGCGATGCGTACGATTGGTGGGTTACCACCAAGGGGTTGTTGTTTCCAGATAGATCTTTGAGAGAGATTCCTTGGGAAGGCTTTGTGAGAGAGTTTAGTGGGCAGTACCTTCCGAGGCATGTCCGCAGGGCCAAGGAAAGGGAGTTTATGGAATTGGTGCAGGGTGATATGTCAGTTCTAGACTATCAGATGAAATTTGTAGCTCTGGGAAGATTTGCTCCTCACATATCTGAGCGTGAGGATCTGAGGACAGAGAAATTTGTGGATGGACTTCGGCATGATCTGAGAGAGTTGGTAGCGGCCCATTGTTGTAGGGATTTGGCATCAGCGGTTCGGCGCGCGGCAGCAGTGGAGATGCAGTTCCAACACACGGCGAGGGAATCGGAGCATTCAGCACAGGGAAAGCAACAGAGCAGGGATAGATCGACAACTTTTTCGTCAGGTGATCCGAGTTCCTTCAAGGTCGAGTTCCAGGAGGTACCTTATGACGAGGATGAGGATGGTTCGGTTCAGCAGATGGAGACAGAGGTCAGCTGGCAGCAGGAGGCGAGGCAGGACGCTGCAGATCGTTGTCCCCGATGTAGCAGGTTTCATGGCAACCGGATATGTCCCTTGATCACTGGTAGCTGTTTCGCTTGTGGTCGGAAGGGGCATCTTGCGAGGAATTGTCCCCAGAAGAACCAGGCAGGTCAGGGACCGAGCGGTTAGTGAGTGTTCGAGGTGTGTTTGGAGTCGCGTCTCCTTGTGGAGGCCCGAGAGGTTGTGCTAGGAGAGCACTCTTGTCTTATCTTTTTCTGAGATGGTTGTAAACTGTTGTGGCTCTTGTATGTATTTGGGTTTTGGTAGAGGAATCGGTTTCGTGATTTGGGCCTTGCTAATGTGTGGATATTTTGATCTATCAGCTTTTGTCAGAATTGAGAATCTTGGTTAGCTTGATGTGATGTGATTGGCTAATTAAGTGGAGCCTTGTGGGTGTGATTGGTGAGATTGATTGTTGTGATCGGTGTGTTTCGGCGTGTGATGGTTAGCCGAGTTGAGCATTGAGCGGTTGCAAATTTCGAGGACGAAATTCTTTTAAGGGGGGGAGATTGTAATGACTGAGATTTCGGGTTCGGTTTTCGGGTCGGGTTCGGGTCGGAACCCTTGGTTTGGACCCTGTGGGGGGTCTTGTGATTGCTGACTGAATGGCGTCAGCACTGCTTGACGCCTTTCAAAAGGCGTTTGGTTGTGTGGACGCCATTTAGGTCTGCTGGTTGTTGTGCCACGTGTGCGCCACGTGGGCGGGTTTCGGGCCGCGAGAGTACGGCCCCTGTCAGATTTGTCTGAACGGCGTCCAGCTCGGTCGACGCGTTTCAGACTGCGACACCTGCGGTGTCGGGGTACGGCACCAGAGCGTTGTCAGTACGGCCAGTCTTGTCGTCTGAACGGCGTCCGCGGTGGGCGACGCGTTTCAGAGCGGTGTCAGTACGGCCGTCCTGTCAGACTGAATGGCGTCTGCCTCGATCGACGCGTTTTACCTCGTTCCAGATTGACCCCGCAAGCCTCCCCTTCTTTCCCTCACTTTCGCCTCTCCACTCTCTTACTTCGCCCTCTCCGCTCCCTCCGCCCTCCATCCTCCCTTCCCTTCCTCTTCTTCCTCTTCCAACTACTCCGTAGCTTCCCTACCTCTCACCTCTACCTCCACCACCTTCCTCGTGGCGTTCCCTTCTCCGGACGGCGGCCGACGTCCTGGCGGAGTGGCGGCGTCCTCGAGGATACCGGCGGCGGCGTGGGGCGAGACGGGTCGGCGGCGAGGAGCTTGGAGGAGTTCAAGAACCGGTAGGGGGACGGACCTTGCATGTGATGTTTGTGTGAATCTCGACGTGACGTGGTGTTTGGGGGATAGATTGAGCATGCTTAGGGGGGATTCCATGTGGGGATGACGGTGTCTGTGATCGTGTTTTCGTAAGCAGGATTGTGTGGTCGAGCTTCTCTCCTTCCCCCTTTGATTTTGGGATTTTCGGGGTGCCCGGGGTTCAAGGGTAAAGCCCTCGGGTCGAACTAGGAAACCTGGTTTCTGGCGCTAAATGGCGTCGGGCTGGGTCGACGCTTTTCCGAAAGACGTCCGGTCAGCACGACGCGTTTTAGCGCAGAAACCTTCCTGTGTGAGGTTTCCTGAGTTAGGGGTTCTGTGCTAAATGACGTCATGGATGGACGACGCCTTTCAGAAAGACGTCGGGCCATCATGACGCCATTTAGGCAAGAAATGCCCCCGTTTAAGGGTTCTGCAAATCTGGATTTCTGGGTTGAATGGCGTCGGGACACCCAGACGCGTTTTAAAAGGCGACTTCAACGGTGGACGCGTTTTAAGCAATAATCTGACGTTTAACTGAACCTGTCTGAGGGGCTTGAATGGCGTCGACCTCGGTCGACGCGATTCAAGCCAGAAGTGTTATATTGCTGGTTTTTAACATGTGTTTCACTGTAAAAGTTCTGAGGCATGTTTTATGTGGTACACTGTGATCGAGGACTTATGTGTGAGTGGAATTACATCACCGAGGTGTGTGTATGTGTGCTTTACCTATATACTGAGACGGAGGTTTACTGTGCGACTGGAATCATGTTATATGTGTGTTCGTGTTATGCGAATGTGGACCGGGTTAACTGTGGTTTACTTATGTCACCATGGACCGGTGGGGACAGGGTCATGGTGTCTGTGGAGTGGTGCTTGTTGTGTTTCACCCTTGGTTGAGACAAGCAGAACCACCTTGAGCCCGTCGGGCCGGAGTAGCTGTGTGCTATCCGAGGGGTTGCTGTTTGGTCTCGGTGGGTCGGGGATTCCCTTGGTTGTCGTGACAGCTTCCGGCGTGTTTCTTGCTGTGGAGCTGGTGGTGTTTCTGGTGGGAGTTGGTTTACCCTTTAGCCAGTGGGCCTGATGTGACCTTTGATCAAGGTTACGAGTGGTACCTATAGCCCTTGGCCTGACGCAGCCCGGGAGAGTTGGGTTTGTGGGTAGTTCCTGTAGCTTCGGCTTGACGGGGGTTCGCCGGTCCCCAGGGCCCTCCTGAAGCGCTGAGGCCTAGCGTGGAGGCAATCCGGTCGGTAGGACAGTAGTCTAGACTGCTTGTGTGCACACGTAGCTGGCAGTGGCGGTACACTGAGTCCAGCTAGTCCTAGTTTGATTCACTGCCTCACCCTACAGTGCCCCGGAACACTGTAGGGGTGGACAGGCGTGAGTAGTGGTGGTAGTGTTGGGAGGCGACGTTCGACTTCGGTCGACAGTGTGGTTTAGTCGCTTCGTGGACTTTGACTGTGAGTCGTGACTCTGTGTTGGGTTCTTCGGGTTACTTAGAATGGTTCTTGTTACACTGCTTATCGTACGTTTCATATCAGGTTGGGTGCTACGTTTACTGCTTTGTTTAATTATCATATATCTGTGTTGTTGCACTTGTGGGTGTGTGAGTGGGAGGCAGGGGATCGGATGATCCCTACTGAGCCCAATTCTGGTGTGGCTCACTCCCTGCGGTTTCAGGTGTGGACCTCGTGGCGTTTGGCGGCGGGTGGTGTCATCTTGGTGTGCGGACCAGCAGCTGTCTCAGTTCCGGGGTATGCCCCGATGTTGTTGTACTTTACTTCTGCCTGTACTTATTTAATTTGTTGGACCATGTAATTATTGTTGGACTGTATACGGACATTATTATTTTCCTTCCTGCGCACTTGCTTACCTTGTAGTCCGTGAGATTGTCATATTTAGTCTTGTTTAGCACATACTCCTCCAGACGTGTTGTGTGAGATCCGGGTGGGAACCCGCAGTTAATGGGCCGACATCCATTTAGTGACCGGGTCCCCGGTCATAGGATGGCGGGTCGTTACAAGCCCTGTTCAGAGTGTGATCGGTGAGGGCATTAGCAGGATTTTACCGATGGTTGGTCCAGGGGTTTTCTTTGATAGCAACCCCCCTTGTTGAGGTTGACTCGTAGGGGAGTTCGTCTCTCGTGGACCGAGGAGTGTGAGCGGAGTTTCATTAAGTTGAAGACTCGCCTCACTTGGGCTCCAGTGTTGGTACTTCTATTAGGTTCCGGTGGATTTGTGGGGTATTTAGTTACATCACATCGAGGTTTGGGTACGTTTCTGATGCAACCTGGTAAGATTGTTGCCTATAGGCGGTTGAAGAAGCTTGAGGAGAACTATCCATCTATGACTCAGAGTTGGCAGCTGTGGTGTTTGTACTATAGATCTAGAGGCTTTGTTTGTATGGGGATTATTTGAGCAGACTGTGGAATCTCCCTTTTGGATTCCACGTGAAGCTGATGGAGCCAGGTTGGCCAGCAGTAGTATAGTTAGGTTAGAGGTAGACTTTGTGATTTGACCGTGAAGGACGTGCGCAGGTGTCCCTTTTGAAGGCACACTGTTCTTGATAAATGATGCTTCCCAGATCAAGTAAGACGTATCATTGTTAAAGTGGTCTAGTAGGAAGGAGGACAGAGTTGATTTTGTAATTGAATGCTTAATTGTCGGCAGGTTAGGGTGGAATATCAGAGTGGCGCAGCGGTAGCGTGGTTGCAGTCCTTGCTAATCCCGGTGTGGAGACGGGAGCTTGCGACTTGAGGCGTGTGTTAGGATTGTTTTATCCCCTGGTCGAGGGAGCGTAATCTGGATTACCATTGAACAACTGACTACGTCAGTACACTTCCTGGCTATCAGGAAGGACTGGTCAGTTGGTAAGTTGACTGAGTTGTTTATGAGTCGGATCGTCTCTTTCTGCTCGATGTGCCCTTATCCATCATGTCGGATCGGGCTTTGAGATTTACTTATTAATTGTGGGAAGAGTCTTTGGAAGACTTTGAGTACGCGGTTAGCCTTCAGCCCGGCCTATCATCCCGAGGTTGATGGGCGGTCTGAGAGGGCCATTTGGATTTTGGAGGTTTTTGGCTCGTGGCATGTTGCCTAGACTGAGGAGGTTCTTGAGAGCAGTGTTGGTTCACAGTGGGATTTTGTGTACCATAGCAGTTACCACTCTGGCATTGGCATGGCGCCTTTTGAGGCATTGTTTAGATGGTGGTGTCGATCCTTTGTGATCTAGTCTGAGAATGGCCAGAGGCAGTTAGCAGGATCAGGGTTGGTATAGCAGGGTGCTTAGGTTGCCAGAGTTGTGCTATCATCGGTAAGAGACCGATTGAGTTTGAAGTTGGGGACTTCGTGTTTTTTCCAAGTCTCGCCCTCCATGGGTGTGAGGAGATTTGAGAAGTAAGGTAAGCTGGGTCCGTGCCGTGCTGGGCCTCTTCCCGTTCTTGCTTGAATTGGGGAAAATTACCAGCCAGCCTTGCCGTTCAATCTTGCGGGAGTGCACGATGCGTTTCGTGTTTCGTTGCAGAGGAGTGTTCTGGATCCGCCCCAGGTGTTAGAACTTTCAGGACTTGAGGTCGCTGAGGACTTGTCCTTTCCAGAGTGTCTAGTGCGTTTTGAGAATCACTAGTGACAGGTCCTTCGGAACAAGGTTGCATCTGTGGACTGAGTATTTTGACAGCATCTCTCCGGGAGCGAGGCGACCTGGGGCGCGTGATTGAGTTGCTGGGAAGCAGTTCCCTACCCCTTTTTTTTGATAAGTTCCCATGCGAGTTGGCGGTGGAGGCATTTTCGCCCTCGTTACTTGTAGCAGGCAATTTCGGGGACGAAATTCTTTTAAGGGGGGGAGAATGTAAGGACTGAGGCTTCGGGTTCAGTTTTCGGGTCGGTTTTGGGCCGGATCCCCTGGTTTGGACCCTGAAGGGTCTTGAGAATTCCTCCTGAATGACGTCTACACATCACGACGCGTTTCAAACGGCGTCTTGATAGGTGGACGCCATTTAGACGTTTTGCTGTTGTGCCACGTGGATGCCACGTGGGCGGGTTTCGGGCCGCGAGAGTACGGCCCCTGTCTCGTCGTCTGAACGGCGTCCATGATGGACGACGCGATTCAGACTGCCACCCTGCGATGTCAGTGTACGGTGTCTGACATGTCAGCTGAACGGCGTCCGTGGTGGTCGACGCGTTTCAGACAGCTGTCAGTACGGCCCGTCCTGTCATCTGATAGGCGTCCTTCTCGCTCTACGCGTTTTAGGCGGTTCTTGATTGACCCCGCGAGCCCTCCCTTCTTTCCCTCATTTCTCACCCTTCACTCTCTCTCCTCTCCCTCTCCTCCGATTCCACTCTTCCCCTTTCCCTTCCTCTTCTTCCTCTTCCACCACTCCAACGCCTCCCTACCTCTCACCTCTGCCACCACCACTTCCTTCGCGGCGCTCCATTCTCCGGACGGCGGCCGACGTCCCGGCAGAGTGGCGACGTTCTCGGGGTACCGGCGGCGGTCTGCGGTGCGGCGGTAGGGCGACACGGAGCCAGGAGGAGTTCAAGTATCCGGTAGGGGGACGAACCTTGTATGCGTTGCTCGTGTTTTCTTAAGCATTACGTGATGTGTTTTGGGCTAGATTAAGCATGTCTAGGCGGTGTTCTCGTAGATATGGCCGCGTTCGTGAATGGGGTTTCGTAGTATGTTTGTGGTGAATCAACTTCTCTTCCTCCCCCTTTCCATTTTGGGGCTTTTCGGGGCATTTGGGGATTAAGGGAGGAACCCTCGGTCCGAACCAGGGAACCAGGTTTCTGGCGCTAAACGGCGTCGTGCCTGGTCGACGCCTTTCAAAAGGACGTCAGGGCAGTACGACGCGTTTTAGGGCAGAAACCTCCCCATTCGAGGTTTCACGAGTTAGGGGTTCTGGCGCTAAATGACGTCATGGATGGACGACGCCTTTCAAAAGGACGTCGGGCCATCATGACGCCATTTAGGCAGGAAATCACCCCGACTGAGGGTCCGTCAACTCGGGATTCTGGGACTAAAAGACGTCATGGGTGGACGACGCGATTTAAATGGCGTCGGGTAACCATGACGCCTTTTAAGGCAGAAATCCCCTGGGTAATGTTTTCCTGAAATTCTGGATTTATCAGCTGAATGGCGTCGGAGGATGTCGACGCCTTTCAAAAAGCGACCGCTGGTGTCGACGCCTTTTAGGCCAGATTCCCGTGGCCTCTGTTTTATGAACCAGTTTAGGGAACTTGATTGGCGTCGTCCTTAGGCGACGCGATTCAAGACAGAACAACACTAATTCATGCCAGTAAAATGTACATACTGCTAGATAGTTGGTTAGTGCATGCTCTAGTATACTTGGTTTCTTTATGATCGGATGGCACTGCGTTGTGTGTAGTGCGATCGCGGGCTTTTCACGTGACCGGATCGTACTGTGCCAGGTTTTGGTGTTTTGAGTTACTGTGGACCTGGAGTGACATTGTAGCGCTTTATCACCCTGTGCTGGTGGGGGCGTGAGCACAGCGCCGGTGGGGGCGTGGGCGGGGTGACGCCTAGTGAGAGAGGGTCACCTGGTGAACCCCGGGGTCAGCTAGTACCGGTGTCGGAGTGGTACATTCGGAGAGTCACTCATGCTGATGGAAGGAGTAACCACCTGAGCCAGTTGGGCCGGAGTAGCCAGCGTGCTATCCGAGGGGTTACTGTTTGGTCTCAGCGGGTCGGTGTTTCCCACTTTCGGTTGTGTGGACGGTGTTTCCTACTTACGGCTGTGTGGTTGGTGTGTTTCCCACTTCCGGAGGAGTGGTTGGCGTGTTTTGCCGAGACGTGAGTTGTAGGCTTCTTGATAGAATGATTTTAGATATATGCATGTTACATTTCGAATGCATATGGTTCATATTGAGATTTTAGGAGTAGTGTATTGCAGCTTTACTTGTCTTATTACCTGTACCTTTGTTACTGCTCTTGTGAGTGTGTGTGTGGGAGGCAGGGGATCGGATGATCCCTACTGAGCCCAATTCTGGTGTGGCTCACTCCCTGCGTTTTCAGGTGTGGTCCTTGTGGAGTGTGACGGCGCGTGGCGTTCTCCTTGGTGTGCGGACCAGCAGCTATCTTAGTTCCGGGGTATGCCCCAACGTTGTTGTACCTTATTTCTGCCTGTACTTAATTAATTTGTTGGACATGTAATTATTGTTGGACTGTGTACGGACATTATTATTTTACTTCCTGCGCACTGTACCCCTTGTAGTCCGTGTGAATGTTATATTTAATCTTGTTTAACGCTTACTCATCCAGATGTGTGTATAAGATCCGGGTATGAACCTACAGTTAATGGGCCGACATCCATTCAGTGACCGGGTCTCCGGTCATAGGATGGCGGGTCGTTACACCATGTATGCCAACCAAGTTTGGAACTTGGTTGATCTGCCAGAAGGTATGGTACCTATTGGCAGTAAATGGATCTTTAAAAGAAAGATCGGGGCAGATGGACATATTGACACGTACAAGGCAAGGCTTGTAGCAAAAGGATATCGTCAAAGGCAAGGTGTTGACTATGACGAAACATTTTCTCCAGTTGCCATGATTAAGTCAATCAGAATACTTCTTGCTATCGCCGCATTCTATGATTATGAAATATGGCAAATGGATGTGAAAACAACATTCCTTAATGGGAACCTTCAAGAAGAGGTGTATATGGTACAACTTGAAGGATTGAGTTCCAAAGAGCATTCAAGCAAGGTATGCAAGCTGCAAAGATCCATCTATGGATTAAAGCAGGCATCCCGAACTTGGAACTTAAGATTTGATGAAGCAATCAAATCTTATGACTTCATTAAGAATGAAGATGAACCTTGTGTATACAAAAAGGCTAGTGGGAGCGCGGTTACCTTTTTAGTACTTTATGTTGATGACATTCTACTCATTGGGAATGATGTAGGAATGTTGTCATCAGTAAAGGCTTGGTTATCCAAAAACTTCTCCATGAAAGATTTGGGAGAAGCATCCTATATTCTGGGAATAAGGATCTATAGAGATAGGTCCAAAAGGATGCTTGGCTTGTCTCAATCTATGTACATAGATACCATAGTCAAAAGGTTTGGCATGGAAAATTCCAAGAGAGGCCTTGTTCCTATGAGGCATGGAATTTATCTCTCTAAAGAAATGTCTCATAAGACACCTGAAGAGAGAGCATACATGGATAGAGTTCCTTATGCCTCGGCAATAGGATCTATCATGTATGCAATGCTATGTACTAGGCTTGATGTGGCACATCCATTAAGTGTCACCAGTAGATATCAGGCTGATCCAGGTGAGGAACACTGGAAGGCGGTGAAATGTATCCTTAGATACTTGAGAAGGACTAAGGATCTATTTCTCGTTTATGGAGGAAACGACTTGGAACTTCGAGGATTTTCTGACTCGAGTTTCCAGTCGGATATGGATGACAGCAAATCCATGTCTGGATTTGTGTTCATGTTAAATGGAGGTGCAGTAAGTTGGAAGAGTTCCAAACAGGAAACTACTGCAGATTCGACGACCGAAGCAGAATACATTGCTGCAGCTGAAGCGGCCAAGGAGGCGGTTTGGATGAAGAAGTTCATCTCGGCGCTTGGAGTCGTTCCAAGCATTTCAGATCATGTTCCATTATTGTGTGACAACAATAGGGCAATTGCTCAAGCGAAGGAGCCAAGATCACATCAGAAGTCAAAGCACATTCTGAGATGATTTCACCTGATTCGTGAGATCATCGCCTGAGGAGATATAGTAGTTGAGAAAGTCTCATCTGAAGATAATGTAGCAGATCCCTTGACTAAGCCATTGTCTCAAAACAATTTAGAACGTCACCTTAAGTCTATGGGACTTAGACACATGGGTGATTGGCTATAGTCCAAGTGGGAGAATGTTAGAGTTGGGTGGCCTCAAAGCCAATCATTGTACATTCTAGTTCAGATTATTAATAAAGACAATTATTTCTTCATTTAATAGTTCTAGCAAACGACTATCGTAATCAAGGTCCATAGACAAATGTATGGGATATTGAATCATGATGAGATCATGATAGTGAGATCAATATCCTAAGGCAATTGTCTTAAATATTTCTCGATCATAGGATATTTGACATGGACATTAAATATCCGATAAGATCGACACAAGTTATGTCTGCTTATATGATGAGGGTGAATGATCTCACATTCACTCGTGTGGTGACACTAAGACAAACAAGTTGGTGCTCATTAGAGAATGAGTTCACTGAACAGACCCAAATAAGAATTCCTAGATGGTAATTATACCTAATAGTCAACCAGGGAATTCAATCGTTGCAGTAGCACAGTTGGTCCTTTGACCTGGGTCACCAATGATACCTTGTTTGTGGACCATTGTGTCTTGATTCTCTGACTCATGGGCTTTAACCATTAAGTCCACCATAATCGGTCTTTCAGATACAGTGGAAGGCTTGCGAAGGTAATTGAGTGAACAACAAGGGATCACTCACTCTTGGTATAAGACTGGAGAGAGAATGTCCTATGGATGTGTACACAGAAATCCCTGGCCAGGGTCAAATGAAAGAGATGTCTTTCTAGATATTAACTGTGTACTAGAATCCATCTGGATAATGCGATAGAGGGTTTGACTATAAAACCATACCCTTGCGTTATCGGGACATTGCATGAGTGAAGGATTATATCTGTGCGGCATCTGCAGACGGAAAGGTTCAATTGAAGGGATCAGTATCCCTTATATCTTCTGGGATCATGAGGTAGTGTTTGGTGCTGTTCATGATCAGAAGGCCAAGTGATTTGATCATCAGATGATAATTCACTTGTTTATTAAATTAATCATTTAACATGTGATGTTTAAATGTTAATTAATAAATATTAAACTCAAGAAACAGTTCTAAGTTTAATGGGCCTGCAACCGGACTGATATATGGGCCTAGAGGGTCACACACATAAGAGTTCTCGTCAGACGGTGAGAGATGTTAAATTTCATGCTTATCTGGGTTTTTGTGAAAAGCTGCAGGATAAACATGAAGATTTAATGGAGAATTATCCAAGGCCAAACTCTTGGATAATCATGAGGATTAATTGTTGTGCTTATCCTTATTTCTATATAAGGAGGGCCAAGGGGGAGTGGTAAAAAGTTAGTTGGACGAATTTTTACTCCCCAGATTCTCTCTCTCCTCTCTCTCTCTCCTTCTCGTAGTGGATCTGTCTCTCTCCGCGCATGGTGGATCTGAGATCTGGTCGGAGCACTCAAGTCGAGGAGGAAGTCGCGTCTGCTGCGGGAACTCGTGTGGATACCTCTAGAGATCGTGCGCGTGCGCGATTATCGAGTCGGCATCATCCACGGGAGATTCGAAACCCCGCAAAGGTGAAGAACTGTTCTTCCCGCTTAATTTTAATGTCCGTTTTACGACCCCAGCAACCGATACAATGGAATCATTTTTATTTCCGCTGCGTTCATGGCGATTCCTTACATTTAGTGATCGAGTCTCCGGTCATAGGATGGCGGGTCGTTACATCTTGGGCATAGACTAGTTGGAGGCTTATTATGCCGAGGTGGACTGCCACAGGAAGATGATGCGTTTCTCCATTCCGGACATCCCAGCCTTCTACTTCCAAGGTATTAGGCTCTCTTCTCGTGGTATTCTTATTTCTGCTTTCAAGGCCTAGAGGTTACTTGTTGGTGGCTGTGAGGCTTTACTCGCCTCAGTAGTTGTAGCTGGTGTTAGTAGTGGTTCCAGTCCTTAGGAGCTGCCTGTAGTATGTGACTTTGTTGATGTGTTTCCTGAGGAGTTGCCTGGCCTTCCTCCTCAGCGGGAGGTTGAGTTAACTATTGAGCTTGCACCAGGTATGGCGCCCTTGTCTAAGGCCCCGTATAGGATGGCTCCGGCCAAACTCGCTGAGTTGAAAGCACAGTTGCAGGAGCTGCAGGATAAGGGTTTTATCCGTCCCAGTACTTCTCTATAGGGTGCTTCAGTTCTGTTCGTTAGGAAGAAGGATGGTTCTCTAAGGTTGTGCATTAATTATAGACAGTTGAACCAGGTAACTATAAAGAACAAGTACCCACTTCCGAGAATCGATGATCTGATGGATCAGTTGCAGTCTGCCAAGGTATTCTCGAAGATTGACTTGAGGTCAGGGTATTACCAGATAAGGATCCGTGAGGTTGATATGAGTAAGACGGCTTTTAGGACTTGGTACGGACATTATGAGTTTTTGGTTATGCCTTTCGGCTTGACCAATGCTCCGGCGGCTTTTATGGATTTGATGAACCGGGTCTTCATGGCCTACCTAGATCAGTTTGTGGTGGTGTTTATAGATGATATTTTGGTATATTCTTCTTCTGAAGAAGAACATGCTACGCATCTTCAGGTGGTGTTGCAAGTTTTGAGAGAGCACCAACTCTATGCCAAGTTTAGCAAGTGTGAATTCTGGCTAGATAAGGTGCACTTCCTAGAGCATGTCATTTCTGGAGATGGCATTCCTGTAGATCCAGCCAAGATTGAGACAGTGATGGATTGGGGCAGACCGACAACAGTGACTGAGATCAGGAGTTTCCTTGGTTAGCAGGGTGTTATAGACGGTTTGTCTAAGATTTTTCTTCTATAGCGACCCCCTTGTCGAGGTTGACTCGTAAGGGAGTTCATTTTGTGTGGACCAAGGAGTGTGAACGGAGCTTTACTGAGTTGAAAACTCGTCTCACTTCGGCTCCAATACTTGTGCTTCCATCTGGTTCTGGTGGATTCGTGGTTTACTCCGATGCATCTCGTCGAGGTTTGGGTGCGGTTTTGATGCAGCATGGTAAGGTTATGGCCTATGCTTCTAGGCAGCTGAAGAACCATGATGAGAACTATCCCACTCATGACTTAGAGTTGGCAACTATAGTATTTGCACTGAAGATCTGGTGGTACTATTTATATGGAGAGAAGTTTCAGGTTTTTACTGATCACAAGAGCCTGAAGTATGTATTCACGCAGAAGGATCTGAACTTGAGGCAGCGTAGGTGGATGGAGTTTATCAAGGATTATGATCTCGACCTTTCTTATCATCCGGGCAAGGCAAACGTGGTGGTGGATGCCTTGAGTCGAAAGACAGTCGTATCACGTCTTATGATTCAAGAATGGAGGTTATATGAGCAGGTTGTGGAATCTTCCTTTAGGATTCCTCGAGAGGCCGATAGAGCCATGTTGACCAGCTTGACTGTGAGGCCAACAGTGTACCATGCAGTGATCGAGGCTCAGAGGGCGGATGCAGAGCTACCGTAGATTCTCCCAATATCAGAGGTGAGTTGTGGGATGATGGCATGGTCAGATTTAGAGGTAGACTCTATGTTCCAGCTGAGGAAGATGTGCATAGGAATGTCCTGGATGAGGCACATCGTTCTAGATATGCAGTGCATCCCGGAACAACTAAGATGTATCATTGTTTGAGGAGGCACTTTTGGTGGCCTGGTATGAAGAAGGACGTTGCTGATTATGTGGCAAACTGCCTGACTTGTCAGCAGGTTAAAGTAGAGCACCAGAGACCAGGAGGGTTGTTGCAGCCGTCCGATCCCGGAGTGGAAATTGGAGCACGTGACTATGGACTTTGTCATGGGATTGCCTGTGTCACCCAGTAGGAGGGATGCAATATGGGTCATTGTTGATCGATTGACCAAGTCTGCGCACTTTCTAGCTATTAGAAAGGACTGGTCAGTCGATAAGTTAGCTAAGTTATTTGTGGACCGGATCATCTCTCTGCAAGGGGTGCCCTTATCCATCATGTTAGATCGGGATCCAAGATTTACTTCTAGGGTCTGGAAGAGTTTTTAGAAGGCCTTGGGTACGCAGTTAGCCTTTAGCTCGGCTTACCATCCTGAGACTGATGGACAATCAGAGAGGACCATTCAGACATTATAGGATATGCTCAGGGCTTGTTGCCTAGATTGGGGAGGTTCTTGGGAACAACACTTGTCTACAGTAGAATTTGCTTACAACAACAGTTATCATTCTAGTATCGGCATGGCGCCATTTGAGGCATTGTATGGGCGGCCATGTCGATCTCCTGTGAATTGGTTTGAGATTGGCGAGAGGCAGATAGCGGGGCCAGAGTTGGTACAGCAGTGTGCTGAGGTTGCCAGAGTAATACAGTGTTGGGTTCTCGGGTTTCTCCGGATCTCCCGCGCAGCGGAAATAAAAATAAAACGGAGATCCGTTCCCGTTTCGAAAAATCTAAAAACACGATAATCGGATTATCGGTTCTCACCATGTGCGGATTCGAATCCGCAACCGTTCGGTTCCGTCGGTGCGACACCGCAAGTCGTGCAAGCACCTGGCCTCTAGCGAAGTCCACGCGATCCTCCTCGTGACGGATATCCTCACGTTCCTCGTTCTTCGCAGCCCACGAAACCTCCGCCGGTCGCCGCAACGCGCGGACGATTTCTCGTCAAACGGGATTCGGAGAAGCGGCGGAGCAGATCTGGATCTGTCTAGACGCCAGATAGAGAGAGAAACAGAGGAGGGGCGACTAGGGTTAGCAGCAGCTTGGCCTGCTCAAACCGTTCGCTATGTTTTATTCTAACCGCGCGGTTTTTCATAAAAATCCCCGGTTTCTATAAAACCCACTTATCTATCCATCGCCTTGAGAATCATTTGCATGTGACCCTCTAGGCCCAATTACCAGTCCAGTTAATGGCCCAACAAGCCCAGTGACTCCTCACTGGCTTTATTAATCAATTAATAACCCTTTATTAATTAATTAATCAATCGAATTGATGTCGCACATCGAATTCAACGGGGCCTCCGATCACGTTGGGTGCCAAGCAACACCGCGTGAACCCGGAAGGTATCGGGGTTAAGTAACCCATCTTGGAACCTTTCTACCGACAGTTACTGCGTTGATATAATCCTTCATTCGTACAATGCTCTCGAATCAACTCAGAGTATGGCGTGCTGTCAAACCCTAACCGGTCGACTCACTTGGATTGGATGCCGCTGATAAATATCGTAAAACTCCTTTCCCGATATTATCATCCGCCCTGGCCAGGGACTTCTGCGCATCCTTCCTAGAGCATTCTCTCTCTAAGTACCAAGAGCGAATAATTCCTTATTGACACACAATTCCCTTTGACGGTATTCCGCTGTATCCAATCCTTGGCGTTTTAGAATCCCGTGGCTAGAGATTCGTAAACCAAGGTCAAAGCACAGAAGTCCACTGACAAGGTATCCTTGGTGTCTCAGGTCCGAGGACCATCCACGCAACTGCGACAATAGAATCAAGCTGTTTGACAGTGAGATACAATACCATCCAACGATTCAGTCGGATCAGTTCAGTGAACTCATTCTCCAATGAGCACCTACAGATTTGCCTTAGTGTCTCCACATAAGTGACTTATGAGATCAGTCACTCTCATCATATGAGCAGGAGTAATCTGTACTAGTCTAACCGGATATCCGATGTCCTTCTCGGATATCCTCCGACTATGAACGATTAACAATATGTGTGCTTAAGTGATCAGTCTCGTTAGTATGATCTCATCATAATCTGATCATTATAGCACATATTCCCAGACTTCACTATGAAACGATAATTAATGCGATTTACACATAATGAATATTATGCCATTATATTAATAAATGAACGAGATTTACATAGTCAGATTGGCTTGTAGGCCACCTAAAACTAACAATCTCCCACTTGGACTAAAGTCAATCACCTTTATACAATAAGCCTATAGACTCTAGGTGACGCTTAAACACAATTTGAGCCAATGGCTTTGTCAGTGGATCTGCTACATTGTCGACGGATGGAACTCTCTCTACTACTACATCTCCTCTAGATATGATCTCTCTGATAAGGTGAAAGCGCCTCAGAATATGCTTTGATTTCTGATGAGACCGCGGCTCTTTCGCTTGCGCAATGGCTCCATTGTTGTCGCACAACAGTGGAATAGGCTCAGAGATGCTGGGAACTAAGCCGAGGTCGGTGACGAATTTCTTCAACCATACTGCTTCCTTGGCGGCTTCAGCTGCAGCGATGTACTCAGCTTCAGCCGTTGAATCTGCAGTAGTTACTTGCTTGGAACTCTTCCAGCACACTGCGCCTCCGTTCAAAGTAAACACGAATCTAGATGTAGACTTGTTATCATCTAGATCCGACTGGAAACTCGAGTCAGTAAAGTCTCGCAGTTTCAAGTCACCTCCTCCATAGACAAGAAACATATCCTTAGTTCTTCTCAAGTACTTAAGGATACATTTTACTGCCTTCTAGTACTCTTCGCCTAGATCAACCTGAAATCTACTCGTAACACTTAGAGCAAATGCAACAACAGGATGTGTACATAGTATGGCATACATAATAGATCCTATGGCAGAGGCATAGGGTATTCTATCTATGAGTGCCCTCTCATCAGGAGTCTTAGGAGACTGCTTCTTTGAGAGACTAATTCCATGTCTCATTGGTATGAGACCTCTCTTGGAATTTTCCATGTCAAACCTTTTGACTATGGTATCTATGTACAAAGATTGGGTCATTCCAAGTATCCTCTTTGATCTATCTCTATAGATCCGTATTCCCAGTATGTAGGATGCTTCTCCCAAATCGTTCATGGAGAAGTTTATTGACAGCCAGATCTTTACTGATGACATCATAGCTACATCATTCCCAATTAGTAGTATGTCATCTACGTAAAGAACTAGAAAAATGACTGCACTCCCACTGGTCTTCTTGTACATATAAGGCTCATCTTCATTCTTAATGAAGTCATAAGACTTAACAGTCTCGTCAAATCTTATGTTCCAGCTCCGGGAAGCCTGCTTCAGTCCATAAATAGACCTCTGAAGCTTGCACACTTTATCTGGAGATTCTTTAGATGTGAAACCTTCTGGTTGTATCATATACACCTCTTCCTCAAGGTAACCATTGAGGAAGGCAGTCTTCACATCCATCTGTCAGATTTCATAATCAAAATGTGCAGCAATGGCGAGTAGAACTCTAATCGACTTTATCATAGCAACTGGTGAGAAAGTCTCGTCATAGTCAATTCCTTGCCTTTGACGATATCCCTTTGCCACCAACCTTGCTTTATAAGTGTCGATCCGTCCATCAGCACCGATCTTTCTCTTAAAGATCCACTTGCAACCGATGGGTACAATACCCTCGGGCAAGTCCTCCAAGTTCCAAACTTGGTTGATGTACATGGACTGGATTTCTGACTTCGTGGCTTCTCGCCATTTCCCGGCTTCTGGGCCTTCTATGGCCTCCTGGTAGGTTTTAGGATCATCATCCTCATTATATTCTACCTTAGACTCACCTTAAGCGATATGTCCCACATATCGTTCGGGTAGTCTAGGTAATCTACCAGATCTACGAGGCTCATGTGTGTGTACCTGAACGATTCAGGAACTGATATCTCATCTGATGATAATGCAGCTGTTTGAGGATCTGGAACCTCTTCTAGTACTATTTTACTCTCACTGTTCTCCTGGAGAAGGTATTCCTCTTCCAGGAAGACAACTTTCCTGGCGACAAATACCTTTTGTTCACCAGGATGGTAAAAATAGTATCCAAAGGTTTTCTTTGGATATCCCACAAATCTGCATTTATCAGTTCATGATTCCAGCTTGTCTGGATCATTCCTCTTAACATGAGCAGGACAACCCCAGACTTTAAAATGTTTAAATTCTGGTTTACTGCCTTTCCATATCTCATATAGAGTAGAGGCCACAGACTTGTTGGGTACTCTGTTCAGTAGGTATGCTGCTGACTCTAGAGCATACCTCCAGAGGGACACTGGTAATCCAGAAAAGCTCATCATGGATCGCACCATGTCCAACCAGGTGCGATTCCTCCTTTCTGATACACCATTCATCTGTGGTGTATATGGAGGGGTCAGCTGAGAAAGTATACCATTATCTTTTAAGAATTGTGTGAAATTAGTACTCAAGTATTCTCCTCCTCGATCTGATCGAAGAGCTTTAATACTCTTTCCTAACTGCTTCTCTACCTCATTCTTGAACTCTTTAAACTTCTCAAATACTTCTGACTTGTACTTCATTAAGTACACATAGCCGAATCTTGAGAAGTCGTCGGTGAACGTGATGAAGTATGAGAAACCACCTTTGGCTTGGGTGGACATGGGACCACATACATCCAAATGTATTAGTTCCAGAATGTCCTTGGCACGTTCTCCATGTCTAGTAAATGGAGATCTTGCCATCTTTCCCATAAGGCAGGATTCACATGTTGCAAATGATTCATAATCAAATGTTGTTAAGTAACTATGCTTGTGCAACTTTTGCAACCTGCTTTCGCCACTGTGCCCAAGTGTACAATGCCACATATAGGCTTGGTTCACACAAATCTTGCTCTTCTTAAGAGCATTATCAATTTGAAGATTGTAATAAGAATCATCTAAGAGATATAGACCGTTGACTAAAGATGCTGAAGCTATTGATTTATTACCATAATAAATCGAACAACTTCTATTTTCAATAGTCAACCTATATCCTATCTTGTCCAAAATAGATATTGATATGATGTTCATTATTATGCTAGGAACATAATAACAATCCTCTAAAAGTAAGGCGTCTCCTGATGGAAGCCTAAGGTTTGCTATCCTAACAGCAATCGCTGCAACTTTTGCGCCGTTTCCTAGCCTCAATTCCACCTCACCTTGTCTCAGCTTGCGCTTACTTGTCAGCATCTGCACATCATTGCAGATATGAGAAGCACATATCTAATACCCAAGATGTGGAATCTCTAACTAACAAGTTAATATCTATCATATAGATATCTGAAGCTTCAGACAGCTTCACCTTTCCATGAGCTTTATCGTTAAGGAACTCCTTGCAGTTCCTCTTCCAGTGACTATATTGCTTATAGTAGAAGCAGTCACCTTTTACTACTCTTTTGCCTTTGTCCTTCGATCTTTTATCATTAGCTATCATCTCTGCTTCAGGGACATCCAATGCTGACTCAGCAGGAGGATTAGCTCTAGGGGCAAAGTCAATATGTTCAGATCTGAAGACATTCTTCAGGTTTCTGAACCAATCTGAGTAGATCAGGTAAGTCAAAAGGGCATCAAGTATGCCGCGGAGTGGGTTATTCGACGACATAATTCCCTACAGGAGATAAGTAAAATCTATTTAGCAGATATTCAATTATTAAAATTTAAAACAAGACATGGTCTTTTGTTCAAGTTTAACTCCCACTAATTTTCGACGGACTGTATAACCCTCAGTTATATAGAACGGGAGACGCCGACAATCTCCTAGTGGGGATCAGAATCTCAATGACTTGCACTACAGTCTTGTAGATAGCACAACAAAGTGTAATGCAATCAAAGAGCACCCAACTCATGGGACTTTCAACTCCTTTCAATATCTGATCATAGCTTCGGTCCCCAGAGATTTAATGGCCTTGTGGATAGCACAACAAACCACTAATTCTAGTCTAAGCTAACCATCATTACGCGACGAGCATAGATTTGCATGCAGCCCTTGTGGATAGCACAACAAAGCTATATGATTCCTCTACCCCGATCATATAGGCATCTAATGCCATAGCCATAGTTTCTCCTCCCAATTAAGCAGGCCTTGTGGATAGCACAACAAACCTGCCTAAAGTGATTCGAATCCTATGACTATAACGATGGTGGACCACGCAGTAAGTTCTTAACTACTCGTGTTACGGCTTAGAGTTTATCTGAGGGTATTTAGATAACTTTATCTTGGTCTCTCCTAGGTGATAGTATAAAAATATATCGTATATATTTAGTAAATACTATACCTGCTTTGATTCATAATAAAAAGAAAACATTGCATCACATACATGTCTAATGTGGTCATGGATAGCATAGTGGGTTTGACTAGAGCCAACATTCAAACGCACACACAATCTAACACAACAATTATATTAGATAAACCTGCAAACACATAAGCAAGAGATCTCCATCATATCGCCTTCCTGGTTGTAGCTGTGGATCGTCCTCGGTCCTTCCTCAGTTGCCTTGATCAGATTACAATAATTTTAGAATTACATGTAATTAGAAGAGAGCCTTATGGCGAGTACAAGAGAGAGGGAGGTAGAAATACATCGGAGAATGAGAGAGGGAGAGATACGCAGATCTCTATTTATTAACAATTTAATAAAAATTCATCATTCATCCACGATCCACACAAACACATCATTCATCACATGAATAATTAAATAAGTGCATATCCATGACTACGGTGTGTTTTAAACATTCCACACATGATTCAGCGCATCACATGGCTGAATTAAAAGAGTTTTTCAAAATTAAATAATTTTGGCTTTCAAAAAATTGGGATCTAAACAAAATTGGTATTTGAATTTCGAAAACACTTTTAATTAAATTAATCATGCAATCAAATCAAATTTAAAAGCATCAAAAACACACATCACATGTGCACACAATTCAAATTAATAATTCCAGATTATTCCATGCAAATTAGAACACTTCTAATATCTAACACTTAGATTAAACCCCATTAATAATCTAACTATTAGACTATTAAAGACTAATCTAACTCTTAGATTAATCTAACAAAGTTAATTAATAATTTAACACTTAAATTAATAATCAACCAAATTAATTATTAACTACTAACCTAACATTTAGATTAGTCAATTAATGTTAATTATTAATTTAACTTTTAAACTAATAATTAACACTAAGTAATTAATAATTAATTAATCTAACTCTTTGATTAAATAATTAAAGTTATCATTAATTTAACAATTAAATTAATGACTAACAATAATTAATTAAGGACTACCAATTTAACATTTAAATCAATCATTTAAGTTAATTATTAATTTAACAATTAAATTAATAACTAACTCAAATTAATAATTAACAATTAGAAGTATTAATAACTAATAATAACAGTTAGATTAATAATTATTAAATACTAATTTTAACTTTTAAAATTAGACAAATTAAGGTCAATAATTAATTTAACACTTAAATTAATATTAACCTCGATTAATTCACAACTAATTACTAATTAATAAATCCTTAATTAACTTAATGATTCAAAATCATTAATAAAAGGCCATTTAAATTAAAATTGAATAATAATTTTAATCCTCAAAACAATTTTGAAAATTTTAAAATTAATTCAAATTTTATTTATAATTTAAATGGGCTAATGGGGTTTGAAATGGGGTTTATTATTAAAAAAAAAAAAAAATCTGGACCCAGCCACTAGGGCAATAGGTTCGAGCCCCTGGCTCGGCCAGGGGTTCGACCTATGGCACAGACCCAGGGCAATTCTGGGACCGGCCTAGACCGCCAGCACCTAGCCCGGTCCAACCGGGTCGGGTCCGGGCGGTTCACCTGAACCTCCCCCTTCCCAAACACCCGACGCCCTCTGCAACCCTAACCTGCAAGCAGGTTAACGACGGCGCCAGGGAAGAAGTAGGGCCACCAGCCGGCCACCGGCCGGCGCCCTCGGTCTCGTCCGGTGATGCCCCGGCGCTAGCAACATTCCCGGCGCCGGCAAGGCCGCCGGCGGTGCCCGTTTGAAACAGTCCGAGCCCCTTTAGAAGGCCTATAAAATTTGATTTGTTTAGGGTTCAAAAACCCAACTTAGGGCATGATTACGGAGCCCTCCAAGGCCACTCCGGCGCCGGCAAGGGTTCCCAATGGATAGTGGTGACTATCCACTCGGGATCTGGAGTCCCTGCTCGCCCTCCCAACACTTGGGAAGCAAGTACAAACTAGCCGAAAACCCCCAAAACATCATCTCATGAAGAACACCAAAATATCCCCAAAAATTCGATTTTGCAGAGATAAAAATAATCAGATTATTCTTAAATATCTGTGATGAACACAGATCTAGCAAACAGATCAAATTCGCACATGGAATAATACATGAAAATATTAAATTCGGAGACCGAAACGGGACAAGAAACAGTGGAACCTGGCTCTGATACCACTGTTGGGTTCTCGGGTTTCTCCGGGTCTCCCGTGCAGCGGAAATAAAAATAAAACGGAGATCCGTTCCCGTTTCGAAAAATCTAAAAACACGATAATCGGATTATCGGTTCTCACCGTGTGCGGATTTGAATCCGCAATCGTTCGGTTCAGTCGGTGCGACACCGTAAGCCGCGCAAGCACCCGGCCTCTAGCGAAGTCCACGCGATCCTCCTCGCGACGGATATCCTCATGTTCCTCGTTCTTCGCAGCCCACAAAACCTCCACCGATCGCCGCAACGATCACCGCAACGCGCGGATGCTTTTCCGTCGAACGGGATTTGGAGAAGCGGCGGAGCAGACTGGATCTGTTTGGACGCCAGAGAGAGAGAGAAATAGAGGAGGGGCGGCTAGGGTTAGCAACAACTTGGCCTGCTCAGCCCGTTCTCTATGTTTTATACTAACCGCGCAGTTTTTCATAAAACCCCAATGTTTATATAAAACCCACTTATTTATCCATCCCCTTGAGAATCATTTGCGTGTGACCATCTAGGCCCAATTACCAGTCCAGTTAATGGCCCAACAAGCCCAGTGACTCCTCACTAGCTTTATTAATCAATTAATAACCCTTTATTAATTAATTAATCAATCGAATTGATGTCGCACATCGAATTCGACCGGGCCTCCGATCACGTTGGATGTCAAGCAACACCGCGTGAACCCAGAAGGTATCGAGGTTAAGTAACCCACTCTTGGAACCTTTCCACCGACAGTTACTGCGTGGATATAATCCTTCATTCGTACAATGCTCTCGAATCAACTCAGGGTATGGCGCGCTGTCAAGCCCTAACCGGTCGGCTCACTTGGATTGGATGCCGCTGATAAATATCGTAAAACTCCTTTCCCGATATTATCGTCCGCCTTAGCCAGAGACTTCCGTACATCCTTCCTAGAGCATTCTCTCTCTAAGTACCGAGAGCGAATGATTCCTTATTAACACACAATTCCCTTCGACGGTATTCCGCTGTACCCAATCCTTCGCATTTTAGAATCCCGTGGCTAGAGATTCGTAAACCAAGATCAAAGCACAGAAGTCCACCGACAAGGTGTCCTTGGTGTCGCAGGTCCGAGGACCATCCACGCAACTGCGACAATAAAATCAAGCTGGTTGACAATGAGGTACAATACCATCCAGCGATTCAGTCGGATCAGTTCAGTGAACTCATTCTCCAATGAGCACCTACAGATTCGCCTTAGTGTCTCCACACAAGTGACTTATGAGATCAGTCATTCTCATCATATAAGTAGGAGTAATATGTACTAGTCTAACCAGATATCCGATGTCCTTCTCGGATATCCTCCGACTAGGAACGATTAAGAATATGTGTGTTTAAGTGATCAGTCTCATTAGTATGATCTCATCATAATCTGATCACTATAGCACATATTCACGGACTTCATTATGAAATGATAATTAATGCGATTTACACATAATGAATATTATGCCATTATATTAATAAATGAACGAGATTTACATAGTCAGATTGGCTTGTAGGCCACCTAAAACAAACATGCAGTAGAGGTTGATTACAGCTCAGAGTAGGTAGAAGAGTTATGCAGATATATGTAGGAGACTGCTTGAGTTCGAGGTTGGGGACCATGTGTTTCTCCGAATCTCACCCTCCAAGGGTGTGATGAGATTCGGGAAGTGAGGTAAGCTGAGTCCGCGATATATTGGGCCTTTTCCCATTCTTACTCGAATTGGGAAAACGGCGTATCAACTAGCCTTGCCACCTAGTCTTGCAAGAGTGCACGATATGTTCCATGTTTCTTTGCTGAGGAAGTATGTTCAGGATTCGTCTCATGTCTTGGACTTCTCGGAATTGGAAGTTGCCAAGGACTTGTCCTTTCCATAATTTCCAGTACGTATAGAGGATCGCAGGGAGCAGGTCCTTCAGAACAAGGTTGTTCCTGTGGTTAAGGTGATTTGGCAGCATCGCTCCGGAGGCGAGGCGACCTGGGAGCGAGAGGATGAGATGCGAGATCAGTTTCCCTACCTTTTCTCGTAAGTTCTCTTGTGAGCTACTACCTTTTCCCTACCTTTTCAGACCCCTCGGTTTGGGCCCTTGTGGGGCTGGGGCATGGGTTCTTTTTCGCGTCGGGCTTGCGAGACGCGGTTCAAACGACGTCCGGTAGGGGGGACACGTTTTTTAATGTGCAACGTGGGCTGGTTTTGAGCCACAAGAGTACGGCCCTGGTATGTAAGTGTACGACCCCGTCTTGTCGTCTGATTGGTGTCGGCCTTGGACGACGTGTTTTAGCTAGTTTTGGCTTGACCCCGCAAACCCTCCCTCCTTTCCCTCATTTCGCTCATCCTCTTATCTCTCCTCCCTCTCTCCGACCCTTCCCCTTCCCCTTCCCCTTCCCCTTCTCCTTCCTTTCCTCTCCCCATTCCTCCTCTACCTCCACTCCATCAACCCCCTAACTTCCACCACTACCAGCACCATCTCCTCCGCGGCGCATCTCTCTCCGGATGGCAGCCGACGTCCCGGTGGAGTGATGGCGTCCACGGCAGTATCGGCGGCGGCTTGTGTCGTGGCAGTTCGATGGCTAGGAGCTCAGGAGGAGTTCAAGTAACCGGTAGGATGACGATCCTCGCGGTGTTTTGTTTAAAACCATGATTTTCCTGCCTTGAAGCATGCAATATGTGTGGGTGTTTCTGGGGTAGAAAGCATGTCCTAAAGGGTTCTTTATGAAAATAATTAGGCTTCTCCCCTACTTTATCCATTTTGACGTTTTTTATGCGATTTGGGGGAGAAATCTCACTTTGTGACTCGGAGAGGCCGGAGAGGGGAACCTGTCTACGAGTGCTAAATGGCGTATGGGGACAGCGACGCCATTTTAAATGGCGGCTTCCACCCGAGACGCGAATTAGCCCAAATAAGGGGACTCTGTCTCTATCTTGAATAGAGTATGGGGACAGCGACACCATTTTAAATGGCGGCTTCTACCCGAGACGCGATTTAGGCCATCTTCTAGGGCCAGTTTTCGTGTGAACTAGTTTTGGGGTCTTGAATGATGTCGGCCATGGGCGACGTGATTCAAGACATAACCTCATTAGTCCATGCAATTAACATGTATTTATATTGTTAGATAATTTGGTTAAATGCATGCTTGAAAACGTACTTCAAGGACGATGATTTCTACATGATCGGATCGCACTGTGTTTTGTTTTGTGCGATCGTAGACTTAAAGTGACAGTTGTTAGCGCTTAGGCACCTTGTGTCGGTGTGAGAGTGACACGGTGCCGGTGTGGGAGTGGTGGGGTGACACCTAGAGAGAGGGTCACCTAGTGTACCCCGGGGTATAGCTAGTACCGGTGTGGGAGTGGTACATTCGGAGTGTCACTCGTGCTGGGGGAAGCAGAACTACCTAGAGCTAGATAGGCCGGAGTAGCCAGCATGCTATCCGAGGGGTTGCTGTTTGGTCCTAGCGGGTCGGTGTTTTCCGCATTCGGCTGTGTGGTTTGTGTGTTTAGTCAAGTCGCTGGTTGCGGACTCCGTGGTAGAGTAGTTTTAGAGTTGTGCATGTTACATTTATGAATGCATGCGTTTTATATCGAAGTTAGAGAATCTTTGGGGGTTGTGTTTACCGCTTTATTTATTTAAATTGCCTATATTTGTGTTGTTGCACTTGTGGGTGCGTGAGTGGGTGGTGGGGATCGAAGGATCCCTACTGAGTCCATTTCGATGAGACTCACCCCCTAAGGTTTTCAGGTGAGGGTTCCAGGCAAGCGTAGCGAGAAGGGTGTTGTCTCGGGTTGCACGCCAGCAGCCACTGTTTCGGGGTATGCCCCGATATAGTTGTTATTTTCCTTTCAGGCCTGTGTGCTTAATTATTTCTTTTCAGTTGGAATATATAATTATTTGCTAAGTCAAGTCGAATTGTAATAATTTTTAATTCCTGCACTTCCCCTTTACAATTCGATATGATGTGGATGTTTAGCTTAGTTTATCATTTATTTTCCAGACTTATCGAGATCCTGGTTTGGCTCCAATTTTAATGATTCGATACTCATTTAGTAATCAGATCCCCGATTATAGGTTAGCGGGTCGTTGAACGGTAGATAGATTGGAATTGGATTTGTATTTAACGATTGAGTAGCAGCATGGATAGGCATGCTAGTGACCTTGATGACTCGTCCATTATAGGGAAACTTGAGGCATTGGTGATTTTTAGATGGTATCACGTCAAACAACTTGATAAAAGGACGGTCGAGTATCCTTTTAAGTGAAGGGTCAATCTCCATAGTATGGAATTAAACTTCGGGCATGACAGATTGGTCCCAATTCAACCTTTAAATATACCATTCCAGTAGGGGAACGGGTGGAGTTGTCATAAGAAGTAACAGAGATGGAGGAAGGTAAGCATTTTTCTCTAGGTACACCACAGAATTCCAATGTTTTTGGAGGCAACACATAGGTAGATGCTCCAGTATCCACCAGATATGCATCCACAGCTTTGCTTTAAATGTTAACAGTTATACTCAGCGCCATGCCTCTTACTGCCAAACATGCCAATTCAGAGGGGTGGAAAGGATGTAGAGGGCTAATCCCCCTGAGGAACTAGTAGAGCAGTAATCTTTTCTACCGGCACATCTTCATTGACCATGACCTTTTGTAAATATTCTATCAAAAGCTTCTTGATGGGTCTTAGATCTTTTGATTAATTCTAAAATAGAGATGCGTGTCGGTGTCCTGTCGAGATACTTCAGCAAATCATATTGAGTGCCTGGGGAACTCTCTTCATTCTGTACTTCATCAGCTACTAATAATGGACTTTCCTGGACAACAGATTGTGGGAAGACTTTGCTGAAGATACGGCCGCTCCGGAGTTCAACAATGGACGAGGCAGATGATGCCTTCAATACTGTCGGGTCTATAAGGGGTTTGGATGGCGTAATGGGTTGGTTTTGTGATACAGCGGGTGATTGATTAACGCGGATGAGGGGTTTAGATGGTAGCATGGTATTGTAAGGGTTAGGTGATTGGTTGTTGTGGAAATACGGATTCATGGTGGATGGTCGACGGTATAGGGAGCGATATGAGTAATAATGGTTTAGATGGGGCAATGGGTTCATAGATAGGTGGTAGAGGGTTATTTGGTGGTGGCGTGGGGCTTATAGGTTTGAGGAAGATGGGTAGTGGAGTAGGGTTAGTGGGTATGGTGATGGGATTGGCGAAGGCCTGGAGATGTGGATGATGCGGCGGGGTGGTGGTTCGGCATAATTTCGGTTGTGACCTGTGGAATATATAGACGATGCCTTTTCAACTCTCCATTGCTGCCCTATGTTAACCTCAGACTGGCTATTCGTGAGGATTGGGGCAATCTGGTTTTGATGCTCTGGTAGCAGGTTCTGCACTATGCCCATATTCTGTGGTGGTATTGCTTACTGAACTGGCACTCTCTGTTGTTGTTGTGGTTGTTGTTGATGTGGTCTCCTTGCTTTCAAGGCAGCAATATATTTCTTCATTTCTTCCCAGTCTATTCCTCCTTGGTCATTTAGATCGTGGATGTAATCCCTGAATTGAAAACAGGCATCCACAGTGTGCCCAGGTTGCCGGTGATACACACAATACCGAGAGGCATATGCATTCGGTGGCTAGATGGTCTTTTCCTTAGGCAACACTAAGGCATTGGCTGCCATGAGAGAATTAAAGACATCAGAGAGAGTCTTTGGTAATTTGGGATATGTCGCTCTCTTGGGACCAGAAGGCTTCCTCTGTTGGGAATAATCATTCGGAGGAGGAACCTGGTTGTAATTTGGCTATTGCCAAGGTTGATTGTACACTTGCTAAGGAGGGTGTTAGGGTAACTGGAGCTCCTGTGGTTGTTGATGAGGTTGTTGTTGGAATTGTTGAGGGTGTGGTTATTGGAATTGCTGAGTAGGTGGCTTATAACCTTGCTGATTTGACTGTCTTTGTGCATTATATGGTGGCAGCTGATTTCTGACTAACTGACCATGGTTATTATTCATGATGTTAACCTGTAAGGATTGAGGTTTCGGATCCAGTTATCGGGTCAGTTTCGAGGTCGGACCCTTAGTTTGGGCCTTGGTGGGGTTGGGGCTTAGTTTCCCTTTCGCGTCAAGCTTGCGAGATGCGGTTCAAACGGCGTCCGGCGATGTGGACGCGTTTTAGGCCGTGCCACGTGGGCTGGCTTTGGGCCGCGAGAGTACGGCCCTAGTCTTATCGTCTGAATGACGTCTTGTATAGACGACGCCATTTAGAGTACAACCCTGGTTTGTCAGAGTACGGCCCGATCTTGTCGTCTGAATGACGTCGGGCTCCCAATTTCTGTTTGACCCCGCGAACTCTCCCTCCTTTCCCTTATTCTCCCCTTTCTCTTCTCTCACCTCTCTTCCCTCCGACTCTCCAGTGCCCCTTTCCCCCTCTCCTTCCTTTCTTCTCCCCATTCCTCCTCTCGCTCTACTCCATTAACCTCCCAACTTCCTCCACCACCACTTCCTCCGCAGCGCATTTCTCTCCGGACAGCGGCCGACGTCCCGATGGAGTAACGGCGTCCACGGCGGTACCAGCGGCGGCGTATGGCGAGGTGGGTTGGCGGCTTGGAGCTAGGAGGAATTCGAGTAACCGGTAGGGTGACGATCCCCGTTGTATTTTGTTTAAAAACCATGTTTTTTCCGCTTTGGAGCATGTTTAGGGGGTTTTTTTGGGGTGAAAATACTAATTGCATGAAATGAGAAATTGGAGGTTTTTAATAGGTATTTAGGTTCTTCTCCTCCTCCTCTACTTTGTGGTGTTTTGTGCGATTTGGGGGAAGAAATCCCACCCCGTGGATTGAGAGATGGCGGAGGGAGAACCTGTCTGTGAGGGTTAAATGGCGTCGGGGGACAGCGACGCCTTTTAGAGAGGCGGCTTCCACCCACGACGCAATTTAACCCCAGATAACAGACTCTGTCTCTTGATTGAGTAGCGTCCAGAGCCTGCGACGCCTTTTAAACGGCGACTTCCGTGCATGACGCGTTTTAAGTTCAGATCACCCTGAGGCTTGTCTCTATTTCTGTTGTTATTAGGCGACTAGGGACAATGACGCCTTTTAAACGGCGACCCGTTTGAACGGCGCGATTTAGGCCATATTCTGAGGCCCATTTTCACATGAACCAGTTTAGGGGTCTTGAATGACGTCGGCCTTGGGCGACGCGATTCAAGACAGAATCTCATTAAAGCATGTAATTAACATGTGTTTACATTGTTAGATAGTTGGATAAATGCATGTTTGAAATCATACTCCAGGACGATGAATTCTACGTGATCGGATCGCACCGTGTTGCGTTTTGTACGATCGTGGGCCTAGAGTGACAGTTGTTAGCGCTTAAGCACCCTGTGTCGGTGTGGGAGTGACACGGCACCGGTGCGGGAGTGGTGGGGTGACGCCTAGAGAGAGGGTAACCTAGTGTACCCCGAGGTATACCTAGTACCGGTGTAGGAGTGGTACATTCGGAGTGTCACTCGTGCTGGGGGAAGCAGGACCACCTTGAGCCGTGTCAGGCCGGAATAGCCAGTATACTATCTGAGGGGTTGCTGTTTGGTCTCAGCGGGTCGGTGTTTTCCGCGTTCAGCCGTGTGACTTGTGTGTTTAGCCGAGACGCTAGTTGTGGACTCCGTGGTAGTTTCAGAATTGTACATGTTACTATTATAAATGCGTGTGTTTTATATCGAAATTGTGTTACTGCTTTATTTAGTTAAATTGTCTATATTTGTTTATTGCACTTGTGGGTGGTGGGGATCGAAGGATCCCTACTGAGTCTTTTTCAATGAGACTCACCCCCTGCGGTTTTCAGGTGAGGGTTCCTAGCAGGCGTAGCGAGGAGAGTGTTGCCTTGGATTGCGCGCCAGCAGCCGCTGTTCTGGGGTATGCCCCGATGTAGTTGTTATTTCCTTTTCTGGCCTGTACACTTAATTATTTCTTTTTTGTTGGAATATATAATTAATTGTTGAGTCAAGTTGAATTGTAATAATTTTTAATTTCTGCACTTCCTTTACAATTCGATGTAATGTTGATGTTTAGTTTAGTTTATCATTTATTTCCAAGACTTATCGAGATCCTGGTTTGGCTCCAAATTTAATGATTCGGTACCCATTTAGTAATTGGATCCCCGATTATAGGGTGGCGGGTCGTTATATAACATGTTCATGGGATATGGTTCCCTCAGTGGTCGGTCCAGTTGTAACAACATTTGGGACGTTAGGCTTCCTAAGTGGCGGCCTATATGTCCGATGGGGATTAAACACACTGGAGAATGTTGTATCTTTGAATGCGTTCTGGGCATATCGCGCCCTCTCATACAACTCCGCCATGGTAGTCAGATTGTTCAAAGTTAGGACCAACTTGTACTGTGGCGTAGCATTAGTAATCATCATTTTAACTTGCTTTTGCTTAGACAAATGATCTCTTATTTTCTCAGCATTAGATCGCCATCTATCGGCGAACACCATAAAATCTTCATCTGGCTTCATCTTTTCATTAACCAAGTCTGTGATGGATAGGGTAAGTGCAACCCGATCCTTGTACCGTTGCAAGAATTTGTTGGATACCACATCAAAATTTTCAATTTCACTCGAATCCAAGGAGAAGAAGCACTCCAAAGCTGACCCTTCCAATCACCTCCTGAATAGGAAGGCCAGTGCCCGCTTGTCGTTTTTTCAAAAGGAGGATTCATACAAGAATTCTTTAAGGTGAATGGAAGGATTGCCTGTGCCCTTGTACTTTCGGTACACTGGCATTTCAGACGGCAATAGATGAAAGACTGGTAAATCAGGGACAACCATTTCAGGGGCGGCTTGTGCACACATGGTTCTTTGGAAATTCTTGAACTGCTCATCGATCTAAGTGATTTTATTGAGCATAATCTAAGTGGTTGGATCTACTGGTGGAGGAGGTGGTTGCTGGAAAGCCTGCCCCCTAGAGTAAGTGGGAACAGGGGGACAGTAGGGTCGTGAATTGGCAACATTTCCACCATGCCCGAAGGCATTTAGATAAACCGGAGTCTGAGGCCTGATAGGGTGTCGCAAACAGGATTGTTGATGGCCCATAGGCCGAGTAGAAATACGGATGCCTTCCATGGCCTGGATAGGGACTTGAGGTACAGTATGACGAACCGGAGGGTTTGGTTCAGAAGAATTCAAGGGAGTCTTTCCCTTCAAAATGGATTGGATTGCCTCAAGTTGACGAGGATCCACATTATTAGACAGAGCTCCCATGAGGGTAGCGAGATCGGAGGGATAAGAAGAAGGCCCCGCTTGGTCTTGGGGTTCTTCATAAGTGGGGTTAGAGATGACATGAACATAGGGGTGATTGCCCATATCCATATTGTAATGATCATAGGGAGGGTGAGATTGAAACTGAGGGGCATAAGCATCTCCCTCGTGTAAAGTTTCGAATTGATTGTAGTAATGAGAGACATAGGCATCTCTCTCATCTTCACAATAGGATAGATCATAAACCCGAGGGACATGAGCATCTCCCTCGTACTGAACCATATCTTCTTGCTCGAGAGCAACCATGCTGAGAGTTCTACCTGAACGTAGCATCATTATGTTCAATTATCAAGAATTCAAATGAGTTATTCAGAGATTACCACACAAGTTGATGATTACGTCGTCTTAGGATTCCTTGTAGAGTTTATGTTGGGACCCGGGCGGGACGCGAAGAACGCAGCGGAAACGATAAACAAAAATAATTCCTCCCGATGCCAACTGATCCGATTCGAAACGAAAACTAAAACCGAAAAATCAGGTCATAATCTGATTACCGTGCGCGGATTCGAATCCGCTTCCATCTCGGTTCCGTCGAGGCGATGCCGCGAGCCGCACAATTGTCCGGCCTCCAGCGGTATCCACGCGATCCTCCGCGGTGGTTCATCCTCGCTCCCTCGTCCGTATCAGCTCGCTCACTGAAGATCCATCGCCGCAACAATTGCCGAAAACCCGCCGACAGGAATTCCAGACTTTCGGGAATCACGCGCCGCGGAGACGGAGACAGTCCCGGCGCCTCGAACAAGGCGCCCAAAGGAGGAAAGAGAAAGGGGGGATGACGTCCAGCATGGGGAAGCCCCTAGAGCTTGGCCCAAGGTTTCTCAACAGCGCGTATATGTATTAAGTCCAGTTATAAATCCCACTTATGTACCACCGACTGAGAATCTTATTGCGTGTGACCCTCTAGGCCCATTTACCAGTCCGATTTTCAGCCCGTTAAGTCCAATAACTAGTTATTGACTTACTGTAATTAATTAATATCTAGATATTAACTAATTACTTAGCCGAATTAACATCGCATGTAAATTCAGTCGGACTTCCGATCAAGTTGGGTGCCAAGCAACACCGCATGGTTCCGGAAGGTAATGGGGTTCAGCAATCCACTCATGGAACCTGTCCGTCCACAGTTACCGCGTATCTATAATCCTTCGTTCGCGCAATACTCTTGAGTTAACCTAGGGTATGGTCAACTGTCAAACCCTAGATGGTCAACTCACTTGAATCAGACTCTGCTGTACAATATCCGAAAACCTCTTTTCTGATATTGTTTCTGCTCTGGCCAGAGACTCCTGCGGATCTATTCTAGAGCGTTCTCTCTCCAGTTACCTGAGAGCGAATGATCCTTTATTGAACACACAATCACCTTCGAAGGTCTTCCGCTAGACCCGATCCTTGACTATTAGAGATCCCGTGGATAGGGATTCGTAGGTCAAGGTCAAAGTCTAGAGGTCCACCGACAAGGTGTCTTTGGTGTCTCAAGTCCAAGGATCAACCACGCCACTGTGACGATGAATCAAGCCGATTGACAGTCAGGTAAATTACCATTCAGCGATTCATGTCGGATCAGTTCAGTGAACTCATTCTCCAATGAGCACCTACAGGTTTACCATTATGTCTCCATACGAGTAACTAACGAAATCAGTCACCCTCATCATATGAGCTGGAATAACCTGTACTAGTCTTACCGGATGGTTGATGTCCTTCTCAAACATCCTATGACTAGGAACAATTGAGAATATGTTTTTATAAGTCATCAGTCTCATTATTATGATCTCATCATAATCTGATAAATATTTCACATATTCATGGACTTCATTATGCGCATTTATGAATATGCCAATCTACATAATGAATTTAATGCCATTGATTAGTGAACCAGATTGAAATAGGTGCCTTATGATTGGCTTAGAGGACACCTATATCCATTAATCTCCCACTTGGACTCAAGCCAATCACCTTCATATTTGATCTCCATCAAATCTAGGTGATGCTCACATAAATTCTGTGACTAACACTTGGTCAGGGATCTGCTAAATTATCTATAGATGTAATATTTCCATTACGTTATTTCCTCTTAATTCTTTGTCTCTGAACTTGTGAAAGAGCCTCAGAATGTACTCCGACTTCTGATGAGACCATGGATCGATCACACAATTGATCGCTCCAACTGTTGTCCTACAACAACGAGATTTTATCAGAGACTTTTTAGAACTACATCTTAGTTCAGGGATGAACGTTTTCATCCATAATGTTCTAATAACAGTATCACTTGTTTATGTCGTCACTTTAATATCGAGTTCTAGATTGGAACTCTTCCAATCCATTCCTTTCTTCTAGAAAGTTGAATCTATTATTTGACTTAAAATTTGAGTCAGTATGAACTCATAGTTTCAAATCATCTTCTCCATATACTTGAGTGCATCCTTGGCACTTCTCAAGTGCTTAATGATGCATTTCACTCATGTATTTTTTAAGAAACTTTTTCTCTAAAGGAATAAATTCTATATCTCAACAATTGAGACTTATTATGAAATTTATGCCAAACATTTTGACATACAGGTCAATATAATATCCCCACTGATCTATCTTAATAGATATGTATTTCCAATACGTGGGATATTATAACTAAACTTATTATGGAGGAAAACATGGTTAATAATGCTTTCACTGATAGTAACATCTTGATGTCATTCTCAATGATTTTGATGTTATTGTCACAAAGTATTTCTAAAGCGACCGTACTCCCACTGTCCTTTCTGAACACACACACAATCCGTCATCATTCTTAATGATCACGTAGTATTTGACCATTAAGTCAAAACTTTTTTTACAACTTAAGAAGCTTCAGTTTGATTCAATATGATCTTTGAAATTATAACTTACTTTCTCGATATTCTAAAAGCTTTAAAGGTGTATCATATACATCTTTTCCTCAATCACATTGAGAGAAAACTTGTCATATCCAACTGTCATCATCTCATTATAATGATAGACAGTATTGGTAAGTAGAATTCTAATTAACTTATCAATCTCAAAATTATAATAACAGAGAGCATCATTCTCATAGATATTAGATCATAATCTATTTTTGAATTCCTCTCATCTTGCTAAATCAGATATGTCAAACATATCCTTCTAGTCACTGAGAGAATCTAAAAAATCTATTAAGCTCTCTGATGTGTGTTATGAGTGGTTCCAAACAACTTAAAGATTATCTAATAATCTTATATTAACTTGTGAATCTAGAACATCTTCTAGTTTTATCAGCTCCCACTGTCTTCTCTGAGGACAAATTCCTCTTCATAGAAGATAGCTTTCAGGACGATAATTATTTCATTATCGCCTGGCCAATAAATGTAATGTCCAAACTCTTTAGACATTTTACAAGTTCACATCACGGTATACCTTGACTTTAAAATTAGGTTTGTTCATAATTCACATCTCATATGAATTATTTGGTTTCCATATCTTATATGGACACACACTGACTTATTTGGAACTATCTGTAAAGTACGGACATCTAATATTCGTACTCATGTTCACAAGGATAAGAATTAGACAAATCTTATTATATACATTGCATCATATCTTAATAAGGTGCAATTCCTCATTCTATCATATTACTATGATATACAATGAAGATCAATCGAGCGAGGATACAATTATCCTCTTAATGATTTATGTGAATCATATACTAAAATATTAGTTTCTTTGATCAAATCAAAAATTCTAATACTTCATATTGATCTTATACCTTAATCTCTTAGATGCACTCGACTTGTACTTCATTAAGTACATACAATTGAATCATTCCAAGAGTAAACTATAAGGTAAGTCAATAGGAGTGATTATTTTTGTCCTTAAGAGGATATTAAGCTGTTTACATCAGTATGTATCAGCACCAATAATTCCTTATTGTACAACCATGTGTACAATACTATAGATAATCAGGATTCACACAGTTCATTTCTATAGGAGACTTGTGAACATTCATCATATGAAATGTCACATCAAAAATCTATAGTGCATTGACTGATTCGAACAACTATTATTCTTTCTCAATCAATGTTATTTTTGATATCTTATGCAACTAAATAACAATTATTCAGTTTCATATTTGACTCCTATAGACATACAAAGATCTACTGTCTGACAGTAACCTATGAATATCATGAACAATTGTTGAGTCTAACTCACACTTATATTTTCTCGATTTCATTTTACTTGTTTAAGTCTGCATACCATCACAGCTCTGAGAACCATTTCCAATATTTCATATTGAAGACGCTAATTCTCTAATAGACATGCAAAAGTTGATAATAAGAATATCTAAACTTCTTTCAAGTTTCATATTCGTTTTGCCTTTACCAGTATACTTATATTGGTTGCAGTGGGAGAACTGCTACTTTTCTATCTCAGCTGACCTTCCTTTATCCTTTCAAGTGTGGGTTCGACCGTTTAAAATCTTACCACTTGCCTTTTTCAAAGGCACATCATAAATATCTCTTCATCTTGGTCTATCTAAATAAGAGATTTCATGACAATCATTGTCTTTCAAAAAGACATACCATGAGTACCTCTTCACTTTGGTTTATCCAAGTAAGAGGGATCATGATATCTGATTAGGATAGTGACTTTCACTTACCCCTAAAGACATTATTTAGAGTTTTCTAGTTAGTTTGAATATGAGAAGTATTAGCATCCAATATGCCAAAATCTCGAACATACGACATTTTAGTGAACGAAGGAAATAACGTGTTTTAAGCAAATAGTTGTGATAATTCAATTATGGCCTTTTGTCTTGAATTATTTCTCACTATTTTTCGACGGACTGTATAACCTTCAGGTATACAGAACGGAAGACTCCGACAGTCTCCTAGTGAGGATTAGAATCTCCAAGAATCATAAGGGAGGAACCCTCGGATCGAACCAGGGAACCAGGTTTCTGGCGCTAAATGGCGTCATGCCTGGTCGACGCCTTTCAGAAGGGCGTCAGGGCAGTACGACGCCTTTTAGGGCAGAAACCTCCCTGTTCGAGGTTTCACGAGTTAGGGGCTCTGGCGCTAAATGACGTCATGGATAGACGACGCCTTTCAGAAGGACGTCAGGCCATCATGACGCCATTTAGGCAGGAAATCACCCCGACTGAGGGTCTGTAAATCTGGACTTTCGGTGTGAATGGCGTCTGTGGACCTGGACGCGTTTTAAATGGGCGACTCCCTATGACGACGCGTTTCAAGGAATAATCTAGCTTTAATGAACCTGTCTGAGGGGCTTGAATGGCGTCGACCTCGGTCGAAGCGATTCAAGACAGAAATGTGTAATCCTGGTTTTATCATGTGTTTCACTGTGGGACGATTTCAAATGCATGCTTTACGTGGTACACTGAGACTGAGGACTTCTGCGTGAATGGAGTTACATCATGTTATATGTGTGTGTGTACTTATGCGATTGTGGATTGGAATAACTGTAGTTTACGTTGTCACCATGGACCGATGGGGACACGGTCATGGTGTCTGTGAGGCATTGTGCCGTACCGGTGGGAGGAGTGGTACACGTTGTGTTTTACCTTAGGCTGAGGGAAGTAGAACCACCTTGAGCCCGTCGGGCCGGAGTAGCTGGTGCGCTATCCGAGGGGTTGCTGCTTGGCCTCAGCGGGTCGGGGTTTCCCTGTTTGTCGTGACAACTTTCGGCGCGTTTCTTGCTGTGGAGCTGGTTGTGGTACTGTTGGAGTTGTTTTACCCCTGTAGCCACTGGGCCTGATGTGACCTTTGATCAAGGTTACGAGTGGTACCCTTAGCCCTTTGGCCTGACGCAGCCCGGGAGGTTAGGGTTGTGGGTAGTTCCTGTAGCTTCGGCTTGACGGGGGTTCGCCGGTCCCCAGGGCCCTCCTGAAGCGCTGAGGCCTAGCGTGGAGGCAATCCGGACGGTAGGACAGTAGTCTAGACTGCATGTGTGCACACGTAGCTGGCAGTGGCGGTACACTGGTTCCAGCTAGTCCTAGTTTGACTCACTGCCTTACCCTACAGTGCCCCGGAACACTGTAGGGGTGGACAGGCGTGAGCAGTGGTGGTAGTGTTGGGAGGCGACGTTTGACTTCGGTCGACAGTGTGGTTCAGTCGCTTCGTGGACTTTGGCTGTGAGACGTGACTCTGTGTTGGGTTCTTCGGGTTGCTTAGAATGGTTCTTGCTACACTGCTTATCGTACGTTTCATATCAGATTTGGGTGCTACGTTTACTGCTTTACTTAATTGCCATATATCCCTATTGTTGCACTTGTGGGTGTGTAAGTGGGAGGTAGGGGATCGGATGATCCCTACTGAGCCCAATTCTAGTGTGGCTCACTCCCTACGGTTTCAGGTGTGGACCTCGTGGCGCAGCGGAAGCGTGGTGTCTTCTTGGTGTGCGGACCAGCAACTGTCTTAGTTCCGGGGTATGCCCCGATGTTGTTGTACTTTCCTTCTGCCTGTACTTATTTAATTTGTTGGACATGTAATTATTGTTGGACTGTATACGGACATTGTTATTTTCCTTCCCGCGCACTTGCTCACCTTTGTAGTCCGTGAGATTGTTACATTTAGCCTTGTTTAGCACTTACTCCTCCAGATGTGTTGTGTGAGATCCGGGTGTGAACCCGCAGTTAATGGGCCGACATCCATTTAGTGACCGGGTCTCCGGCCATAGGATGGCGGGTCGTTACAGATGGTATCAGAGCTTAGTCTGGTAGAGTATGTGATAAACTAGGTTAGATGTTATAGTCCAACAATAAGTACGAGTCTGTACAGGCGATGGCTGATGGTATAGATTGATAGGTTTTGACGTGTTTTGGTTCGATTTTCGTGTTTGTGGGGTAGTGATGGCGCCGAAGAGGAGAGTTCCGTTGGCTTGTGATTCGAGAGCAGATGGTGGTGGTTCGAGGGCAGAAGGACATAATGTGGATCGTTTTATGGAAGCTATGATTGGGGCTATGTCTAGATACCAACAGGGAGATGGAAGTGAGGGGTCTAGTTCCCGAGGTTGCCAATCCATGGTGGTGGAGTGGTTCTTGAAGCTAAAGCCCCCTTCTTTCACGGGTCAACCTGTTCCAGATACGGCAGCTCAGTGGATTAAGGAAGTGGAGAAGGTGTTTGATGTTCTAGAATGTGCTGAGAGTGACAAGACCTTGTTGGCAACCTACTTGCTGAAGGGCGATGCTTATGATTGGTGGGTTACCATCAAGGGGTTGATGTTTCCAGATAGGTCTTTGAGAGAGATTCCTTGGGAAGGCTTTGTGAAAGAGTTTAGTGGACAATACTTTCCGAGGCACGTTCGTAGGGCCAAGGAAAGAGAGTTTATGGAATTGGTGCAGGATGGTATGTCAGTTCTAGAGTATCAGATGAAATTTGTAGCTCTGGGAAGATTCGCTCCACACATATATGAGCGTGAGGATCTTAGGACGGAGAAATTTGTGGATGGACTTCGGCATGATCTGAGGGAGTTTGTGGCAGCCCATTGTTGTAAGGATTTGGCGTCAGCAGTTCGGTGCGCAGCAGCAGTGGAGATGCAGTTCCAACACACAACGAGAGAATCGGATCATTCAGCACAAGGGAAGCAGCATAGCAGGGATAGATCAGCGGTCTTTTCGTCAGGTGGTTCGAGTTCCTTTGAGGTCGAGTTCCAGGAGGTACCTTGTGACGAGGATGAGGATGGTTCGGTTCAGCAGATGCAGACAGAGGTCAGCTGGCAACAGGAGGCGAGGCGGGACGCTGCAGATCGTTGTCCCCGATGTAGCAGGTTTCATGGCAACCGGTTATGTCCCTTGATCACTGGTAGCTGTTTCGCCTGTGGTAAGAAGGGACATCTCGCGAAGAACTGTCCCCAGAAGAACCAGGCAGGTTAGGAGCCGAGCGGTTAGTGAGTATTCGAGGCGTAATGGAGTCGCGTCTCTTTGTGGAGGTCCGAGAGGTTGTGCTAGAAGAGCACTTTTATCTTGTCTTATTCAGAGTGGATGTGAACTCTCGTGGCACTTTTATGTATTTGGTTTTGGTGGAGAATCGATTTTGTAAGATGTACCTTGCTAGTGTGTGGTTATTTTGATCTATCAGCTTTTTGTCAGAATCGAGAATCTTGGTTAGCTTGGTGTGATGTGATTGGCTAATTATGTGGAGCCTTGTGTGTGTGATTAGTGAGAATGATTGTTGTGATCGGTGTGCCGGCACGTGATGGTTAGCCGAGTTTTTGCGTTGAGCGGTTGCAAATTTCGTGGACGAAATTCTTTTAAGGGGGGGAGATTGTAAGGACTGAGGCTTCGGGTTCTGTATTCGGGTCGGGTTCAGGCCGGATCCCCTGATTTGGACCCTGTGAGGTCTTGAGATTTCTGACTGAATGGCGTCAGCACTGCTCGAGGCCTTTCAAAAGGCGTCAGGTTGTGTAGACGCTATTTAGGTCTGCTGGTTGTTGTGCCACGTGTGCGCCACGTGGGTGGGTTTCGGGCCGCGAGAGTACGGCCCCTGTCACATCGTCTGAACGACGTCCAGGTTGGCCGACGCGATTCAGAATGCAACACCTGCGATGTCAGGGTACGGCGCCAGAGCGTTGTCAGTACGGCCTGTCCTGTCGTCTGAACGGCGTCCGCGGTGGGCGACGCGTTTCAGACCGCTGTCAGTACGGCCGTCCTGTCAGACTGATAGGCGTCTGCCTCGATCGACGCGTTTTAGCTGGATTCGGATTGACCCCGTGAGCCTCCCCTTCTTTCCCTCATTCTCGCCTTCACTCTCTCTCTCCTCGCCCTCTCCACCCTCTCCGACTCTCTTTTCCCCTTCCCTTCCTCTTCTTCCTCTTCCATCACTTCAACACCTCCTTACCTCTCACCTCTACCTCCACCACTTCCTTCGCGGCGTCCCATTCTCCGGACGGCGGCCGACGTCCCGGCGGAGTGGCGGCGTCCTCGAAGGTACCGGCGGCGGTCTGCGGTGCGGCGGGTTGGCGGCACGGAGCTTGGTGGAGTTCAAGAACCGGTAGGGGGACGAACCTTGCATGGATTGTGAATGTGTTACTCGTGGTTTCCTTGGCGTGGCATGTTATGTTTTGGGCTAGATTGAGCATGTTTAGGGGGTGTTCTTGTGGGTTTGACCGTGTTCGTAAACGTGGATATGTAGCATGCTTATGGTGGTTGATCTCCCTTTCCTCCTCCTTCTGTTTTGGGGCATTTTCGGGGTGTTTGGGGTTAAGGGAGGAACCCTCGGATCGAACCAGGGAACCAGGTTTCTGGCGCTAAACGGCGTCATGCCTGGTCGACGCCTTTCAGAAGGGCGTCAGGGCAGTACGACGCCTTTTAGGGCAGAAACCTCCCTGTTCGATGTTTCACGAGTTCGGGGCTCTGGCGCTAAATGACGTCATGGATAGACGACGCCTTTCAGAAGGACGTCAGGCCATCATGACGCCATTTAGGCAGGAAATCACCCCGACTGAGGGTCTGTAAATCTGGACTTTCGGTGTGAATGGCGTCTGTGGACCTGGACGCGTTTTAAATGGGCGACTCCCTATGACGACGCGTTTCAAGGAATAATCTAGCTTTAATGAACCTGTCTGAGGGGCTTGAATGGCGTCGACCTCGGTCGACGCGATTCAAGACAGAAGTGTGTAATCCTGGTTTTATCATGTGTTTCACTGTGGGACGATTTCAAATGCATGCTTTACGTGGTACACTGAGACTGAGGACTTCTGCGTGAATGGAGTTACATCATGTTATATGTGTGTGTGTACTTATGCGATTGTGGATTGGAATAACTGTAGTTTACGTTGTCACCATGGACCGATGGGGACACGGTCATGGTGTCTGTGAGGCATTGTGCCGTACCGGTGGGAGGAGTGGTACATGTTGTGTTTTACCTTAGGCTGAGGGAAGTAGAACCACCTTGAGCCCGTCGGGCCGGAGTAGCTGGTGCGCTATCCGAGGGGTTGCTGCTTGGCCTCAGCGGGTCGGGTTTCCCTGTTTGTCGTGACAACTTTCGGCGCGTTTCTTGCTGTGGAGCTGGTTGTGGTACTGTTGGAGTTGTTTTACTCCTGTAGCCACTGGGCCTGATGTGACCTTTGATCAAGGTTACGAGTGGTACCCTTAGCCCTTTGGCCTGACGCAGCCCGGGAGGTTAGGGTTGTGGGTAGTTCCTGTAGCTTCGGCTTGACGGGGGTTCGCCGGTCCCCAGGGCCCTCCTGAAGCGCTGAGGCCTAGCGTGGAGGCAATCCGGACGGTAGGACAGTAGTCTAGACTGCTTGTGTGCACACGTAGCTGGCAGTGGCGGTACACTGGTTCCAGCTAGTCCTAGTTTGACTCACTGCCTCACCCTACAGTGCCCCGGAACACTGTAGGGGTGGACAGGCGTGAGCAGTGGTGGTAGTGTTGGGAGGCGACGTTTGACTTCGGTCGACAGTGTGGTTCAGTCGCTTCGTGGACTTTGGCTGTGAGACGTGATTCTATGTTGGGTTCTTCGGGTTGCTTAGAATGGTTCTTGCTACACTGCTTATCGTACGTTTCATATCAGATTTGGGTGCTACGTTTACTGCTTTACTTAATTGCCATATATCCCTGTTGTTGCACTTGTGGGTGTGTGAGTGGGAGATAGGGGATCGAATGATCCCTACTGACCCCAATTCTGGTGTGGCTCACTCCCTGCGGTTTCAGGTGTGGACCTCGTGGCGCAGCGGAAGCGTGGTGTCTTCTTGGTGTGCGGACCAGCAGCTGTCTTAGTTCTGGGGTATGCCCCGATGTTGTTGTACTTTCCTTCTGCCTGTACTTATTTAATTTGTTGGACATGTAATTATTGTTGGACTGTATACGGACATTGTTATTTTCCTTCCCGCGCACTTGCTCACCTTTGTAGTCTGTGAGATTGTTACATTTAGCCTTGTTTAGCACTTACTCCTCCAGATGTGTTGTGTGAGATCCGGGTGTGAACCCGCAGTTAATGGGCCGACATCCATTTAGTGACCGGGTCTCCGGCCATAGGATGGCGGGTCGTTACAGAGAGTGCTAAGAAGGGTGTTCCTAAAAGAAGGCAGGGCGGGGGGGGGAGCCCCAGTGCAAATGGCCTACGGCTTGGATGGCCTTTAATGTAGTATAGTAAATGTAAGTAATCAGAAAATGATCAAAAATTTGAGGACTAATGGCCAGAAGAAAACTGCCTGAAACGCGTCGATCTGAGTCGACGTTATTCAAAACAGTGACTTCTGGTCACAATGGCTCGGGCAGGCAAACAAACAGATTATGTAGGTTGAATGGCGTCGCGCACGGGTGACGTCCTTCAGAAAGACGTCGCTTTGTTTCGACATTATTCAAGCCCGAAAATAGTAAACAATAAAGCTATTAAGGGGCATTCCCCTCCCAACTCAAGAGGATGAATAAAGGATCAAATACTCATGCGAAAACAATTTAAACAGATAGGCTAATCATGCAACATCATGGATATCAGTTAAGTAAAACACACTCTCTAATACTACAACTCAAGGCAATCAAAGGGGGGCAAAATTTTGTCAAAGGGGTGTGCACGAGGTGCACGTGGGGATAAAAATCAAATAACCAATCATCAAACGTGCCCGAAGGACACAAACGGTGCACCGAGGGTGCCCAATAGAGATAACAAGAGTAACAAATGAGAACGGCAAGACAAGTCCCACCGTGACTGCCAAAAGTTGTAGGTGCTCAAATTGTGTGTGCTATCATCATGATATCATGTGGTATATAATTAACAAATCTAATAAAAAATGTGATCACCAGAAACCGAAGGTTTCAATGAAAAGATGATCGCTTACTAACCTTGTGAAATTGGGAGATTGGGTTCTTTTGTTCTTCTCTTTCGACCGGCCGAAAAAGAAGAGCCTTCCTTTCGATTACTCTTCTTTTGTTTTTTTTTGTAGAGGATTTTGTTCATTTTCAATCTTCTTTTCAAGCTTTCCAAAGCCTTCAAACCTTGCGAAAGAATCAAACAAAGAAAAGAAAAAAGGGATTCGAACTATGATGGTGTGGTAATTATTCTAATTATTAATCTAAATCATGCACCAAACAAGAAGAACTCACATTTTTGTTTCTTTTCTTTAAACCCCTAACGCTTGTAGGCATGGAAGATATGATGTGAGTGTGTGTATGATGGAGTGATGTGATGAAGAATCATATGAAAATAGTAAACAAGTGATGAAAACTATGAAGAAACTAGCAAAGGAAAACAAAGGGGATGAGTACGATTGGCCCTTCCATAGCCTTGGTCTTCTTGAGCTTCAATGGGGAAGGAAAAGGAGGAAGAAGAAGCCTTCAAATTCCTTTCACTTTTTCTGCAGTAGAGGGCTCCTTTTCACCTTAATTTGAACTCCAAAACACCAACAGTCAACCTTTTTCAAAGGTCCAAAGGGTATCGTATATATAGAGAGTAGTTTGGGAGTGTTTTGGCTTCAATAGGGTTCTCTCCCGCATTCAGACTTACCTTGGATGAGCATGGAGGAGTTGGAAACCCTTCCAAGCTCTGGAATCGGATTATCTCAGCCAAATCATGCTTATCAGGAAACTACTTTAAACGCGTCGTGATCAAGAGACGCCAGTTAGCTAATTAGGAGGGGCCAACATAAAAAGAAATTCGCGAAAGAAACAGGAAAATATTAGGAAAGGTAAAACACGTCGACCATGGGAGTCGTGATTTAGATAATTAGGAAACTAATTGGAATTTAAAAATTGGAAATCTAGATTAATTAGGACCTAAACGGCGTCAACCATGGGCGGGGTCATTAAGTTAAATCTATCTAAATTTGGAAATTTAATTTTGAACTGATTTCTACTAGAAATCCAAATAGCGTCGACCAAGGTCTATGTTAATTAACAAATTTCGACAAAAAAATAACAAAAATTAATTAATGATTAAAGATCATACCATTCTAGGGCATCATAATTGTACATGAAATTTACTCAGTATGAAGTCAAAATTAGCGTGTCTACAAAGATATGATCGGATATTGCAAGGAATTGCAAGTCCTATGAGATGGGTGCTCTTTGATTGTATTACAGTTTGTTGTGCTATCTATAAGGTTGTACTGTAAGTCATTGAGATTTTGATCTCCTCTAGGAGACTATCGGCGTCTTCCGTTCTGTATAGCTGAGGGTTATACAGTCCGTCGAAAATTAGTAGGAGTTAAAACATGATTAAAAGACCATGTCTTGTTTTAAATATTAACAATTTAACATCTGCTAAATAGATTTTAATCTATCTCATGTAGAGAATTATGTCGTCGAATAACCCACTCTGTGGCATACTTGATGCCAATATTTTAACTAGCCTGAACTACTCGGATTGGCTCAGAAACCTGAAGAATGTCTTCAGATCTGAGCACATTGCCTACGTCCTTGAAGCTGATCCTCCTGTTGAACCGGCATTAGATGCCCCTGAGGCAAAGATGATCTATACGATAAAAGGTCAAAGGACAAAGGCAAAGGAGTAGTAAAGGGTGACTGCTTCTACTGTAAGTAGAATGGTCACTGGAAAAGGAACTGCAAGGAGTTCCTTAACGATAAAGCTCATAGGAAAGTGAAGCTATCAGAAGCTTCAGATGTCTATAGGATAGACATCGACTTGTCAGTTAGAGATTCCACATCTTAAGTATTAGATGTGCTTCTCATATCTGCCATGACGTGCAGATGCTGACAAGTAAACGAAAGCTGAGAAAAGGTGAGGTAGAATTGAGGCTAAGAGACGACGAAAAAGTTGCGGCGGTTGTTGTCAGGACAGCAAACCTCAGGTTTCCATTGGGAGACAGCTTATCATTGGAAGATTGTTATTATTTTCCTAGCATAATAAAGAACATCATATCAGTATCTTGTTTAGACAAAAGAGGATATTGGTTGTCTGTTGAGAATAGAAGTTGTTCGATTTATTATGGTAATAAATCAATAGCTTCGGCATCTTTTGTAACGACCCGCCAATGATGAGAGGAAAGCAAGGAGAGGGGGAAGGGGTTCGCCGGAGATCGGAGGAAAGAGAGGAGAGAGAAGAGAAAGGAGAGAATAAGGGAAAGGAGGGAGGGTTCGCGGGGTCAAACATAAATTGGGGAAAACGCGTTGTCCAAACCCAACGACATTCAGATGATAAGACCGGGTCCGTACAGTCGCGCCCCAAGGTCAGCCCACGTGGCGCCCACGTGGCACAACCTAAAACACGTCCACATTGCTGGACGCCGTTTAAACCGCGTCGAGCTTGACTAAGTCTCAGCCCCACCAGGACCCAAACTAAGGGTTCCGACCATGAAACTGACCCGATAACCGGATCCGAAACCCCAATCCTTACATCTTTAGTCAATGACCTATATCTTTTAGATGTTTCTTATTACAATCTTTATATTGATAATGCTCTTTAGTCAACGGCCTATATCTTCGGCATCTTTAGTCAATGACCTATATCTTTTAGATGTTTCCTATCCACGGGATCTCTAATAGTCAAGGATCGGGTCCAGTAGAAGACCTTCGAAGGTGATTGTGTGTTTAATATTAGATCATTCGCTCTCAAGTAACTGGAGAGAGAATGCTCTAAGATAGATTCGCAGGAGTCTCTGGCTAGAGCGGACATAATATCAGAAAATGTGTTTTCTGATACAGCGGAGTCTGATCCAAGTGAGTTTACCAACTAGAGTTTGACAATTCGACCATGCCCTAGGTTGACTAGAAAGTATTGTGCAAATGAAGGATTATAGCCATGCGATAACTGTGCATGGACATGTTACATGAGTGGGTTGTTGAACCCCATTATCTTTTGGGATCATGCGGTGTTGCTTGGCATCCAACTTGATCTGAAGTACGGACAAATTTACATGAGATGTTAATTCGGTTAGGTAATTAATTAAATATGAGATATTAATTAATTAATATAAGTCAATAAAGTGTTATTGGACTTAATGGGCTGAAAATCGGACTGGTAAATGGGCCTAGAGGTTCACACGCATATAGATTGTAAGGACTGAGGTTTCGGATCCAGTTATCGGGTTAGTTTCTGGGTCGGATCCCCTGGTTTGGGCCCTGATGGGTCTGGGGAGTGCCTTCTAAATGACGTTTAGGATGCACGACGCCTTTTGAACGGCATCTTGCTGGGTGGACGCCATTTAGCTAGGTTACTGTTGTGCCACATGGGCGCCACGTGGGCGGGCTTCGGGCTGCGAGAGTACGGCCCCTGTCGTGTCGTCTGAACGGCGTCCTTGTAGGACAACGCCATTCAGATTACGACCCTGGGTTGTCAATGTACGGTGCCGGTCTTGTCGTCTGAACGACGTCTTTGATGGACGACGCGTTTCAAAGTCTCTGTCAGAGTACGGCCCGTCCTGTCAGCTGATAGGCGTCTGTCCCGCACAACACGTTTTACCCTGTTTCATATTGACCCCGCGAGCCTTCCCTCCTTTCTTTCATTTTCTTCCTCTCATTCTCTCTCTTCCCTCTCTCCGCCCCCTCCGATTCCTCTTTTCCCTTCCCTTCCTTTTCTTCCTCTTCCACCACTCCAATACCTCTCTATCTCTCACCACTACCACCACCACTTCCTTCGCGACGCTTCATTCTCCGGGCGGCGGCCGATGTCCCGACGGAGTGACGACGTCCTCGGAGGTACCGACAACGGTCTGCGGTGCGGCGGTTCGGCGGCACGGAGCCAGGAGGAGTTCAAGCAACCGGTAGGGGGACGAACCTTGCATGTATTGTGGTTGTTTCATCCGTGTTTCCCGTTGTGAAGCATGATGTGTTGTATGGGGTTTTTGGGTAGAATGAGTACGTTAAGGGGATTTCTTGATGGATATGGTGGTTTCTATGAATGTGGATTTGTGGGTTTTCCTGTGATGGATTGGTTTCCCTCTTCGTTTTCCCCTTTCTGGGTGTTTTTGGGGTGAACTTGGGGTTAAAGGGGACCCTCGGGTTGATCTGCAGAAACCAGGTTTCTTGCGCTAAATGACGTCGCGCTAGGACAACGCCATTCAGAATGGCGACGGGCCAGCACGACGCCATTTAGGCAGAAATTATCCCGATAGCGGTTTCTGTCAGAGTGGGTTTCTGTTGTGAATAGCGTCCAGGGACAGTGACGCCTTTCAAATGGCGGCTTCCCAGGACGACGCGTTTTAAAGAAAATTATCATAGTCTATCTCTATTTCTGTCGCTATCCGGCGACTAGGGACAACGACGCGTTTTAAAAGACGACGACTAGGCACGACGACTTTTAGGCCACGTTCTGAGGCCGAGATTTCATGAACCAATTTAGGAGGCTTGAATGGCGTCGGCCTTGGGCGACGCGATTCAAGACATAATCACATTAATTCATGCTATTAATATGTGTTTACATTGTTAGATAGTTCAGTCAAATGCATGCTTTAAATCGTACTTGAGGATGAGGATTCTTACGTGACCAGATCGCACTGTGTTGTGTTTCGTGCGACCATGGACTTCTTACATGACCGGATCACACTGTGTTGTGTTTCGTGCGACTGTGGACTTCTTACGTGACCGGATCGCACTGTGTTGTGTTTCGTGCGACCGTGATCCTAGAGTGACAGTTGTAGCGCTTAACACCCTGTGTTGGTGTGGGTGGGACACAGCGCCGGTGGGAGCAGTGGTGGGGTGACGCCTAGAGAGAGGGTCACCTGGTATACCCCGGGGTTAGCTAGTACCGGTGTAGGAGTGGTACCTGTGAAGTGTCACTCGTGCTGAGGGAAGTAGTAACCACCTAGAGCCAGTTGGGCCGGAGTAGCTAGTGTGCTATCCGAGGGGTTACTGTTTGGTCTCAACGGGTCGGTGTTTCCCCCGTTCAGTTGTGTGGTTGGCGCGTTTTGCCGAGACGCTGGTTGTGGGCTCCCTAGTAGAATGGTTTTAGAATTGTGCGTGCTACATTTCAAATGCATGTGTTTTATATCGAAATTTAGGAATTGTGTTACTGCTTTACTTAATTGCCTTCATTCTGTATTATATTACTTGTAGGTGTATGAGTGGGAGGCGGGGGATCGGATGATCCCTACTGAGCCCAATTCTGGTGTGGCTCACTCTCTGCAGTTTCAGGTGTGGACTTCTTGGCGAGTGGCGGCGTGTGGTGTTCTCCTTGGTGTGCGGACCAACAGCTATCTCAGTTCCGGAGTATGCCCCGATGTTGTTGTACTTTGCTTCTGCATGTACTTATTTAATTCTTTGGACCATGTAATTATTGTTGGACTGTGAATGGACATTGTTAATTCCTTCCTGCGCACTTGTAATTTCCTTGAAGTTCAGGTGATTGTTATATTTAGCCTTGTTTAACGCTTACTCCTCCAGACGTGTGTATGAGATCCGGGTGTGAAACCGTAGTTAATGATCCGATACCCATTTAGCAATTGGGTTTCCGATTATAGGGTGGCGGGTCGTTACATAGATTCTCAGTCGTTCATGTTTTAGTGGGTTTTATATTAACTCGAGGACTTTTGTGAAAAGTCGTGCCGACTTAATATATATACAGGACGTGTAGAAACTCTTGGCCAAGCTTCAGGTGCCTCTCTAAACTGGTTGTCCACCTCTCTCTCCTCCTCCTCCTCTGGTGTCCCCTTCAGGTCGTCGGGTGCTTCCCATCTTCGAGCGCACTTTTCGAATGTCAGGAATTCACGTCTGCGTATTTCAGAGGTTGTTGCGGCAAAGAATCATTAGTAGACGTGTTGATCTGGGCGAGGGAGTAAGGACGAACTGCCGTAGAGGATCGCGTAGATATCGCTGGAGACCGAATGCTTGTGCGGCTAGCGGCATCGCCTCGACGGAATCAATACGGAAGCAGATTCGAATTCGCGCCCAGTGATTTGATCACTTCTGCTTTTTCATTCTACCATTTTTCTTTCGGAATGGATCAACGGGCACGGGCGTGATGATTTTATTGTCTTATTCCATTGTATTCTTCGCGTCCCCTCCAGATCCCAACAGTGACGTATTCAAGGTCTGGATTTTATGGAGTAAAAAAGAGCTAAACTTTGGAACATTAGAAATTGGTATGAGAGCAATTATGAAAGGTTAAGTATCCACAGTCATGTGATCTTGAGCTATACTAACTAATCCTCAAAGATATAATGAAGTTTAGTGTTAGTGCAATTTTGGATTTGGATTAGTAAGCAAGGTTGCATTTTCTTTTTGATTATGGTTAAGAGAGAGTTATGATAGGTGATTGTAGATATTGTGTTTAGCTGGTTCCTATCATTAGAAGTATCCATATATAGAGAATTCATAGCTTGGATGGAGTTCAGGAGGATTAGTATCATCTTTTTTAAGGGAAAGAGCCAGCTAGAGGGTAGACGCATGCCAATTATTCATCTCCATTGGGTGTATTAAATTGTAATACCTGACTCGTTAGCAGCTTAGTTTTAGTCCATTAGTAGCCCGGATAGTTCTATTCCGAGTTAGATTGGGCATTAGTGAGATCAAGATTTAAGTATTGGAATGCGTCACCTGATAATGGCGCAATTCAGGCCCGTTGAAAGGGGTCAGGTCAAGCTAACGTGACTTAGAGCCTAAGACCAGTCCAATTCGGACTATGTTCTTTCCATCCGTGAAGTGTTTAACTCCACATGGAATTTGACTTAGAGCCTATTTAAGGCTCCCTTGCACGCATCATACCCCTATAGTGCATAGATTATCCCTAGAGAGGCTTTGTGAGAGAAATTGACACTGTTTGAAGTGTTCTTAGGGACCGACCAGAGGCAGCACAAGGCGGCGTGAGTGGTGGACGTGTGTGCCGAGAAGGTGCTTCTCATCTTGCCCAGGCGAGCTTCTGCGAGCACTTTCACGTGAGATGGCTCTATTGAGATGTTAGAGGATACAAAGAAGAGCTTGGAAGGCTGGAAGTCATACGGTTTGCTTGGAAGAACTTTAGGAGCTACCAAGAACAGATCTTTTTCAAGAGGTAGGTGATGATTACCCTACACATAGATATTATATATTAAATAAAATATAATTGTTTTCAATATTTTCATAGTTTAAATATGTTGAATAATATCTTAAATTTTATTTAAAATCTTCTAATTCAAAGAATTACTCAAATCATTTAAATAAACCATGAAAATTCTAGTTTAATGGACATCTAGCCACCCAGTGTGCATGCTGACTAGATATTCTGATCCAACTTCTAATGATTCATTCATCTTCATTCCAAGTCCGTTTGCCCTAAAATTTTGTGGAAACCTTAAGTACCATGTTTTAAACTTCTCAGCAAAATTTTTTAATTTTTATAATTTGTTAATTATTTATTTTAGGAACTGATCTTTTTTTTAAAAGAGGTAGGGATGATTATCCTACACATGGATATTCTATATTAAATAAAATATGATTTGTTTTCAATACTTTCACAATCTAAATATGTTGAAGGATCTCCTAAATTCGACTTAAAACTTATGTCTTAGAAAATGACCCAAAGCATCCGTAGAAACCATGAAAAATCTAGTTTAATGGACATTTAGCCGCCTGGTATGCATGTTGCCTTTTATCATCCAACTTCCAATGATTTGTTCATCATCATTCCAAGTCTGTATAACCTAAAATTTTGTGGACACCTTAAGTACCATATTTTAAACTTCTCTACAGAATTTTATAATTTTTAGAATTTATTTACTATTTAATAGTATTAAAGTTAGTTCAGCTTAAATTAGATATCCCACAAAAGTCTAAATTCATTTTAATCCAATTCAGATTTTCATGAAACTTTGCAAAATCGTTTATTATGATGTTTACTCATGCTTGTAAAGTTTGGTTAATTTATGAATTTTTTTGATATTTATTCAACATATTAGTGAATGTTATACTATAAAAATTAGATTAACATGCCTAAAAATATGAGACTTATTCCAAAAGAAATTGTAAAATTTTCAGTAATATTAAAAAGTTTGATCTATTGGAATCTATTTGACATGAGTTTTTATATTAATAAGATGTTTAGTTCTAAAATGTATTCTTTTCATTCAAATAGTATTATTTTTAGCATAATTGTATGATTAGTTATTTGTGTAAGGACCCACAAATAAATTATGTTTACATAAAAAGTTTACTTAAATTTTTAATAAAACTTTGATGTAATTAAGTTGTTAACATATTTTACGAAAATATACATAATTGTAAAAAGGACATATTTTTAAATTATTAAAAAAATATAAATACAATTATAAAAACTCTAAGGATAACATTGTGATTGACAATCTTCATAGGGTCTTAAATTAAATTTTCTAAAGTCAACATATGACTCTAAAATTTTCTATAGAGAAGATCAGAAGATAGGGATATATATATATATATACAATTATTTTCATAGAATGGGTAGAATAGCGATTATTTAGCCCTTAAGCTGTCTCCTTGCCACCTCGTCATGTCATCCTTATGTTTTGTTTCTAACAGTCATTGGACTGCCACCTCAACTCGTCACCTCACCGCATCAAGAATTCTCTTCCTAAAGAATCTTAAAAAAATATAATTGAAATATAGTAGAATATATTAGAACATCTTATCTTAATTAATACAAAATCTTCTCCTTATGCCACCTCGCCTGTGTAATCATGGAGAGGGACATCTCAGTGGACACTTGTCATCCCTTCCTTATCCTTACCTCCAAGTCATGATGGGAGGGACTGTAACGACCCGTCATCCTATGACCGGAGACCCGGTCACTAAATGGATGTCGGCCCATTAACTACGGGTTCACACCCGGATCTCACACAACACGTCTGGAGGAGCAAGTGCTAAACAAGATTAAATATGACAATCTCACGGACTACAAAGATAAGCAAGTGCGCAGGAAGGAAAATAACAATGTCCGTATACAGTCCAACAATAATTACATGTCCAACAATTAAATAAGTACAGGCAGAAGGAAGTACAACAACATCGGGGCATACCCCGGAACTAAGACAGCTGCTGGTCCGCACACCAAGAAGACACCACGCTCCTGCTCGCCTCGAGGTCCACACCTGAAACCGCAGGGAGTGAGCCACACCAGAAATGGGCTCAGTAGGGATCATCCGATCCCCCGCCTCCCACTCACACACCCACAAGAGTAACAACAGGAATATATGGCAATTTAAGTAAAGTAGTAAACACAGCACCCAACTCTGATATGAAACGCACGGTAAGCAGTGTAACAAGAACCATTCTAAGTAACCCGAAGAACCCAACACGGAGTCACGACTCACAGTCAAAGTCCACGAAGCGACTAAACCACACTGTCGACCGAAGTCGAACGTCGCCTCCCAACACTACCACCACTGCTCACGCCTGTCCAACCCTACAGCGTTCCGGGGCACTGTAGGGTGAGGCAGTGAGCCAAACTAGGACTAGCTGGACTCAGTGTACCGCCACTGCCAGCTACGTGTGCACACAAGCAGTCTAGACTACTGTCCTACCACCGGATTGCCTCCACGCTAGGCCTCAGCGCTTCAGGAGGGCCCTGGGGACCGGCGAACCCCCGTCAAGCCGAAGCTACAGGAACTACCCACAAACCCAACTCTCCCGGGCTGCGTCAGGCCAAGGGCTATAGGTACCACTCGTAACCTTGATCAAAGGTCACATCAGGCCCACTGGCTAAAGGGTAAACCAACTCCCACCAGAAACACCACCAGCTCCACAGCGAGAAACACGCCGGAAGCTGTCACGACAACCAAGGAAAACCCCGACCCGCTGAGACCAAACAGCAACCCCTCGGATAGCACACCAGCTACTCCGGCCCGACGGGCTCAAGGTGGTTCTGCTTGTCTCAGCCAAGGGTAAAACACAACAAGCACCCCTCCTCACAGACACCATGGCCCTTCTCCCATCAGCCCATGGTGACAAACGTAAACCACAGTTAACCCGATCCACATTCGCATAACACAACCACACATATAACATGACTCCATTCACACAGTAAACCTCAGTCTCAGTATATAGTTAAAGCGCACACACACACACAGGTGATATAATTCCACTCACGCAGAAGTCCCCGTCTCAGTATACAACCCAAAGCGTGCATTATAATCATCCCACCGTGAAACATGCACGAAATCACAGCATTAAGCATTCCTGTCTTGAATCGCGTCGACCGAGGTCGACGCCATTCAAGACCCTTAGACAGGTTTATTAAAAGCCCGATTTATCCTTAAAACGCGTCCACCGTTGAAGTCGCCATTTAAAACGCGTCTGGGTGTCTCGATGCCATTCAACCCAGAAATCCAGATTTGCAGAACCCTTAAACGGGGGCATTTCCTGCCTAAATGGCGTCATGATGGCCCGACGTCCTTCTGAAAGGCGTCGTCCATCCATGACGTCATTTAGCGCAGAACCCCTAACACAGGAAACCTCACACAGGGAGGTTTCTGGCCTAAAACACGTCGTACTGACCCGACGTCTTTCGAAAAGGCGTCGACCAGGTACGACGCTATTTAGCGCCAGAAACCAGGTCTCCTGGTTCAACCCGAGGGCTTCACCCTTGAACCCCGGGCACCCCGAAAAGCCCCAAAACCAAAAGGGAAGGAAGAGGAGCTCAACCACATAATCATGCTACGAATCCACGATCGCAAACACCGCTATTCCCACAAGGAAACCCCCCTAAACATGCTCAATCTAGCCCCACACACGCCACATCATGCCAAGAAGCAAACGAGCAACACGAGCAAGGTTTCGTCCCCCTACCGGTTCTCGAACTCCGCCAAACTCCGTGCCGCCGTCCTGCCGCACCGCACACCGCCGCCGGTACCCTCGAGGACGCCGCCACTCCGCCGGGACGTCGGCCGCCGTCCGGAGAAGGGAACGCCGCGAAAGAGGTGGTGGAGGTAGAGGTGAGAGGCAAGGAGGCTATGGAGTGGTTGGAAGAGGAAGAAGAGGAAGAAAATCGCCGGAGACGGCGGAGAGGGTGAGGAGAGAGAGTGTGAAGGTGAGAATGAGGGAAAGAAGGGGAGGTTCGCGGGGTCAACCAGAATCCCGCTAAAACGCGTCGATCGAGGCAGACGCCAATCAGTCTGACAGGACGGCCGTACTGACACCGCTCTGAAATGCGTCGCCCACCGCGGACGCCGTTCAGACGACAAGACAGGCCGTACTGACAACGCTCTGGCGCCGTACCCTGACACCGCAGGTGTCGCAGTCTGAAGCGCGTCGACCGAGCTGGACGCCGTTCAGACAAATCTAACAGGGGCCGTACTCTCGCGGCCCGAAACCCGCCCACGTGGCGCAACAACCAACAGACCCTAAATGGCGTCCACACAACCTGACGCCTTTTGAAAGGCGTCGAGCACTGTTGACGCCATTCAGCAGAAATCTCAAGACCCCTCCAGGGTCCAAACCAGGGGATCCGGCCCGAACCCGACCCGAATTCAGAACCCGAAATCTCAGTCATTACAGGGACACTTCAGCGGACACTTGTCATCCCTTCCTCATCCTTATCTCTAGGCCATGATGGGAGGGACACCTCCGGGGGACACCTAAGCATACACTTGTTAAACACTAATTGGTTGCCTAAATCTATAAATATGGGTGTTAGCTCCTCTTCTCTTCCAACACAAGGAAGAGAGAAAGAGAGAGGGAGAGTTAGGGAGAAGTTTAGAGAGCCTTAGAGAGAGAGTTCTTAGCACCGATTTGAGATGCCTTGGAGGGAGACGCGAGGAGGGTCTTCATGAGGTTGTGAGTGTGTGTGTAAGCGCTTCTCGCCTTGCCTAGGCAAGTTTCTTTGAGTTTTTTAGTATGAAGCAAGAGGCAAGTGATGATTAACGACGATTCCACAAATATTTTTATGTAGAAAAGTCTATATTTTCAACATTATTTTCCTACCTACTATAAGTATGTAGATCTATTTGAAATGTTTAAGATGATATTCATGAATATCTGCATGTTCAACATATGTTAGGTAAGATAGTTGCATACAGTTGCATATCTTTAAGCATGTCGCATGTATGTGTTAAGATGATTAACCAACCGGTAGCTTGGGAACTAAGTTCCACACAGGTTATCATGAGAGGAAAAGGCAATCTATGGAAAGGGCTACCCTTAGAGGTGAAGCCGCCATAGCGTGGAGCCACCCCTTTAACTTGTGGGGACCACCTCTAGAATCCTTTGTCTATTCGATTGCGAATAATGCCACTTTAGGAGTCCATGCATCCAAATCATACAAGCATCTTTATAAGGCAGATACTAAGCTATAAGATGCATGAAACTTGAGGCAAATGAATAAAATCCTGGCTACGACTTTTTCTATCTAAGTGGGACGGATGGGTCCCTCTGCTACGTAGTGGAAGCGCCAGTGGTCATTTGCCTTACCACTAGCTGTATGTCATGTTAAATATGACCCTCCTTAGATGCACGTCTATTTAATAAGTGATAAGATTATGATATGTGTGATCATATTCAATTAAGCATGTTAAAAAGTAAGATGCATGATGACATGTTAAGAAGTAAGATACATGATATATTAAGTTCATGATAGAGGCATGTTATGTTAAGATGCATGTTAAGTTATGTTAAGATGTATGTTGTAGATGCATGTTTCTCACTTATCAGTCATTGGAATGTTGGGTTCGGTCGTAACTCCCGGAAAATCACAGAAGCGGAAGAACATGAAACAAAATGATTTCTCAAACAGGTTCAAGCTTCGATTGATGCAACAAAAATGATCTAAATAAATCACAAGAGATTTATCACCTTGCACATAATATGTTATCATGTGAAAATCAATGCTGAACTCCTCGAAGCTTTGAGCCGCACAAACGTCCGGCCTCTAGAGCTTAATCCACACCAACCCTTCGTAGCAACGGAGTTCACCTTCTCCAAAACCCGCACAAACCCCCTTGCCTCAAGAACCTGGGAAGAGTCCAACTCTTCTTTTCCTCTTGAAGGCCAACCTTTTGGAATGGTTAGAAAGCTTTTTCTCTAGGTTACGGGTTGGAGAATAGGTGGGTTATTTATAGGAATGTTAAGGCGGCAGCTTGAACCGCCTCGTTTAACCAAATCCTTCTTTAACTGTCGCAGTTAAAGTAAACCTCAGGGTATATTATATATCAATATATTATTATTAGCTTATTTATCAAACAAGCCTAATAATACATATATTATATATATGTCCTTTATATTATTGCATATATACTTTTAAGCCATTTATAAATTCTTTTCTCAAAAGAATTCAATGCTTTAGTATATTATTCCATACAACAATATTCCGTTCTGCAAGAGTTATTTGTGTGTGATCCTCTAGGCCCATTATCATTCTGGTTTAAAGATCCATTAACTTCTAATCTAATTAGAAGTAAATTAAACCAATTATTCCCAATTACTGTTTAATCTGTTTCGGACCTTTTGATTACGTTGGGTCAAGCAAATCCGCGTAATCCCAGAGGATGCCGGGTTTATCTTCATCCTGTCTGGCACCTGTAAGTCTTCAGTTACCGTATCGCTATAATCTCTCGCTCATTCTATGAGTCCGATCCGATCGTGTGGTATGGTTTTGTCAAACCACTAGTGATCATGTCGTCTGACCATGACCTCCATAATAATTTCATGTTCATTCCAAACGAACTGATACCACCCTGGCCATGGATTTAATGGAGCGTCTATGTCTTGACTCATTAACTGTCTGTGATATACCTGACAGTGAGCGATCCCTTCTTGACCATTAACGGTTTTCGCATGTATCCCGATGTGGCTAATAATTCGGTGTTTCATGACTTATAGTTAAAGTCACTTAACCAAACATTAAACCACACCAGTCCTCACGCAAGACCTCATTAATATCTCAGGTTAAAGGATCAATGATACTACTGAGACAGATGGATCTTTAGTTGACATTAGGTATAATTAACTATCTAAAGATCCATCAGTGGATCAGTTCAGTGAACATCCTTCCAGGATGAACACCCACACATATGTGCTGGTGCCCCGTACCCATGACTGTGAGATAGGTCATCTACACATCATGCGCGCTGATTTATAAGTAATCAATATCCCAAAGTGATTACTCTCCAATCATGAACAATTTAAGGTATGCGTCGATGCACAGTCAAACTTACATTCGAGATCTCATCTCGAAATTGACTTTCCAACCACATATCCTAGGGACAACGCAAAGCAATCCACAAATTACAAGTTTACGTTCTAAATACCACTCAAATATATTGAACAAGATTGTACTACACTTTGGGCCTACACGGCCCATAATTGGTCTGTAGGACACCAAAAAAACCTAACAATCTCCCACTTGTACTATAGCCAATTGTCCACAGTCTTGAGGAGGCCCATCTTTTCCCGATGATGCTCAAACACAATCTATGACAAAGGCTTAGTCAGTGGATCTGCAATATTGTCTTCTGATGGTATACGCTCTACCATCACATCTCCCTATACAGCAATCTTCCGAATCAGGTGGAAGCGCCTTAGAATATGCTTCGACCTTTGGTAAGACCGAGGTTCCTTAGCCTGCACGATGGCCCCATTATTATCACATAATAATGGGATGGGAGCCGATATACTGGGAACTATGTCAAGTTCCGAGATGAATTTCTTCATCCAGACCGCTTCCTTGGTAGCTTCAGCCGTAGCTATATACTCTGCTTCTATCGTTGAATCCACAGTCGTTTCTTACTTTGAATTCTTCCAACTGACTGCCCCTCCATTTAACATGAATACAAATCCTGACATGGATTTGCTATCATCTGAATCTGACTAGAAACTAGAGTCTGTATATGCTCTCAATTGCAAGTCCTCTTCTCCTCCATACAGTAAGAAAATATCTTTAGTTCTTCTCAAGTACTTAAGGATGCATTTCACTGCTTTCCAGTGCTCTTCGCCTGGATCACTCTGATATCTGCTGGTAATGCTCAAAGCATTGGCTACATGAGGGCGAGTACATAACATGGCACACATGATCGACCCTATTGCCGAGGCATAGGGTACCCGACTCATATACTCTACTTCTTCAAGTGTTCTAGGGGCCATGCCCTTAGATAGGTAAATTCCATGTCTCATAGGAATGAGACCTCTTTTGGAATTTTCCAACTGGAATCTCCTGAGTATAGTATCTATATACATGGATTGGGACATTCCCATCATCCTTTTTGATCTATCATGATAGATCCTTATGCCCATTCTCATTGACCTTCTTGTAAACACATGGTTCGTCTTCATTTCGAATGAAGTCAAAAGATTTTATAACCTCATCAAATCTCAAATTCTAACTTCAAGACGCCTGCTTCAATCTATAAATGGATTTCTGAAGCTTGCATACCTTATTGGGATGCTGCTTAGATGTGAATCCATCAGGTTGCACTATGTACACCTCTTTTGACAGATTTCCATTAAGGAAAGCAGTCTTCATATCCATATGCCAGATCTCACAATCTAGGTATGCTACAATGGTAAGGAGGATTCTAATTGACTTTATCATTGCTACTGGGGAAAAAGTTTCATCATAGTCAATTCTTGGTCTTTGACGATATCCCTTTGCCACTAGTCAAGCCTTCTAAGTGTCAATGTCCATCTGCTCCGATCTTCCTATTGAAGATCCATTTGCAGCCGATATGGACCTTCCCTTCAGGTTTGTCAACCAAGTTCGAAACTTGATTGGTATACATGGATTGGATTTCTAAATTCATAGCTTCCTTCCATTTCTCGAAGTCAGAATTACGAATTGCCTCCTGATAGGATTGAGGATCATCATCTTCATTTATCTGTACCTTAAACGAACTATTAGAGATATGTCCAACATATCTCTCAGGTTCTCTAAGTACCCTACCATATCTTCGCAATATCTGTGTTTCATTTTGAGCATTTTCCGTAAGTGGTGTCTCATCTAATGAGACTGTGTCTCCAGTTTGTGGTTGATGGACCTCGTCTAGCTCTATCTGGCTCCCACTGTTTTTCTGGATGAGATATTCCTTCTCTAGGAATACAGTTCTCTTGGCTACTAAGACCCTTTGCTTAGAAGGGTGATAGAAATAATATTCAAATGTCTCTTTTGGATATCCTACAAACCTACACTTGTCTGTTCTTGACTCTAACTTATCTGCGTCATTCATCTTCACCTGGGCAGGACACCCCTAAACTTTAATATGATTAAAGTTCGGTTTCCTTACCTTCCATATCTCATATGGTGTGGTAGGAACTGACTTACTTGAAACCCTGTTTAACAAGTAGGCTGCAGTTTTTAAAGCTACCCCCATAGAGACAATGGTAATTCTACCAAGGACATCATGTAACGGACCATGTCTAACAAGGTCCTATTTCTCCTTTCAGATACACTATTATGTTGTGGCATATATGGTGGGGTCCACTGAGAAATTATTCCACTGTCCTTCAAGTAAGAAGTGAATTCGAGACTTAAGTATTTACCTCCTCGATCCGATCGAAGAGTTTTAATACTTTTACCAATCTGCTTTTTTACTTCATTCTTATATTCCTTAAACTTCTCAAAAGTTTGTGATTTATATCTCATTAAATACACACAGTCATACCTAGAGAAGTCATCAATAAAAGAAATGAAATAAAGATATCCTCCTTTAGCTTCTATTGACATGGGTCTACATACATTCGTGTGTATGAGTTCCAAAAGCTCAGCAGCCCTTTCACCATGTCCACTAAAAGGAGTTTTGGTCATCTTCCCCATGAGACACGACTCACAGGTATCAAATGATTTGAATTCGAATGCATTCAAGTATTTTTGAACATAGGTTTGAAATCCTCTTCTCTCCTAAATGACCAAGTCTGTAATGCCAAAGATATGCAGGATTCACTTCTTCTGTCTTATCACTGGAAACCTACATTACATCATTACATGTATCTAATACATATAACCCATTGAACAAATAACTATTAGCTATAATCAAACCATTATTGATAATAGAGCACCCAGTGCTAGTTATCGTCAAAGAGTAACCAGCTACGAGTACTCAATTTGAGTGTGTGATTATCATGACTCAAATATTGTTTAATGACAATAAAATAATTAAAAATTAACATGTGATCGTCAGAAACTTTTGACTAAAATGTTTCAAAAGAATGGTTTGATCACTTACCTGTTTGAAACATAGGAGATATGGATGTTCTTGATTCTCTCTCTTCAGCCAGCTGAAGAAATAGAGCCATTTTTGCTCTTGTTCTTACTTGATTTAGGGATTGTCCTTTTCGCTCTAGAATTTCTTCTTTTCTTTTGATGCTCTTTTGTATTTGCAAAGAATGAGATAAAAGGAAGGAGAAAAACTAATTAGAACCAAACAAGGATAGCATCTATTCTAACAAGATTATTAATCATGCAATTAAAATAAGAAACTCATTTGTTTGATGTTTATTTAAACCTCTATAGCATGTATGAGATTGGAGAAGATGATTATGTGAGTGAGTGTGTAAAGAACATGAAGTGATATGAATATGATGATGAATATGAATAAACTAAGAAACTAATGAAAGAAAAGATTTAGATGACCTCTTGAAGCCTTGGGTCTTGTTTGATCTTGAAGGATGAAGGGTTGACTACGTTTTTCTCTTTCAAGTGCTCCTAAAAGCCGTCACGTAGCGTTCTGATCCTTTAGTGCTTAAGCCTCTTCAACTTTTTGAACACCTTTTGAACCTTTTCGAACCTTTTTCCAACCCCTTTTTATAACCAAGGGCTTGGGTTTATATAGAGCTAGTGTTAGATGCCTCTCACTTGCCTCCGCGGCCACTTATGGATCAACTTGAAAGAGTTTGAAGCCAATCCAACCAAGAGAACAAGATAATCTCAGTCAAATCATCATTATCTGTAATTAACCAAATCGCGTCGCCCGAAGGAGACGTCTTTTAGCTAAATTAAAGTTAATGATAATCCGGAAAGAAGGAATTCAAAAAAAATAGGAAACCTAAATAACGTCGTGGAACCAAGACATGTTTTAGTTAATTAGGAAATTAATTAAAAATCAAATTAAAAATTGAAATGAATTAGGAAATCTAAATGGCGTCCACCAATGGCGACGTCATTTAGACATTTAATGCATAAAATTAGTAAAAATTAATCATTAATTAAAAATCAGACCATTTTTGGGTATTAATATATGATATGAAGTTTACTAAATATGATGTCAAAATTAGCGTGTCTACAGCTGCCCCACCTTAGCATTGACTTTGCAAGGGAGTGAAATATAATGGAATGTACTGAAAAGGTGATGCCAAGGTGTGATGAGACACGCTCTCAACATCATATGATAGAAATTTTTCTCAAAATGATCAATGAAATAACTCAAAAACATCAATGGAATCAATCATGTTTGGATGAGATAGACAAGGAAACAAAATAAGGCCGATCAACCTCTACGATTGGGAAGTATCCTAGGTCATAAACCCTGTAGGTTTTGTCATGGAGAGCGGTTACCAGCCAATGTGGAAGTGCTGCAACCATAATAGATCTTGAAAGGAAACAAGAAATATTTGGGATAAAGAATCCAAGTAAGGATAGAATTTCAAAGATATCTTCAAGAAAATCTCAACGATAATTGAGAGATCAATGCAAAATGGAATATTTCATATCACGTTGAGATTTATTTTAGATCAATAGTCTGAAACTTAATTAATAATTAATTCTTATCACAATAATTTCAAAGTCCTACATGATGTAGATTGGGCTAAAATGAAAAATAAAATAAAATAAAATATAAATTAATCAACGATAATATTGTTAAACTATTATTGATTAGTCAAGACACCATTCCTGCGATTCAGTGATAAGCCGAAGCTCGTTTATCCACGCACTGTTTCATAAAAGCGGAACCATCGTCCCCATTAATTAACAATCTAACGGCTTATCCGTGTGATTAAGAATCCTCTGGAATTATCACTGTTTTTGTTGAAGGGGAACTCAAACTCCAGCTTCATCAAAATCGCAAGGTCCTTGATATATCTAATAGATATTTATCATATAGTAATGCTAATGCAAATCAATTACATAATGGAATGTAAGGATAGAGATAATCGTCTTTTTAGTCATGTTTAAGGCTCATGAACTCCCACAGTGGGATCCTTTTAAAATTCCTACACTAAGAAATTATCAGTAATTTCAAGCAAATATTCAATTAAGCATCAAACATGGATAAACATGGAATTTCGAGCAAATAACAGGAAAATCATGAAACGCGTCGTATCGAGCCGACCTCATTTGAATGACGTCACTAATTAAAGACACCTTATAAGTCGCAGAAACAGGTTTACCTGTGTTCAATCCGGACTCCAATTCTCTTCAATGCATATCTTTTATCCAATTCGGAAAAGACTGATCAATCTCACAAATCTCTCTACATAAGCTTCCTCAACTTATATTAAGATGAATCAATACACAAACTAAAGATCAAAGCAAGGGATTCTCTCCAAAACTCAAGAACCATGAATATTTCAAAAGGAAAAAGCTCAAGGTTGAGGAAAGAGATGGATTCTTCAAACAAGAGGATGAGAAAAACACTTGAGAAGATTTCTGAGGTCAAAGATCATCTTAGCGGGAAAGATCCTAACCTACAAGTAAGTTAATCCCTCTTCTATTCAATTCTATTTCCACGTTCTTCCATGTTCTCCATTGTTCTTCATGGAATTTTTCCAAATTTTCTTTTTTTTTCTTAGGAATATCCTTTCTTCTCCGGTCCAAGAAGATTTTCTTCACTCCCTTGGATCCAAAAGCTCGTGAACAAGATCAATATATCCATGCAATCCTACATATCCAAGTGGCATATCCAAGGGTTGATCATTCATGCCAAACGTTATAAAAGCACGAGCATGGATTAGGCAGCTATGGGGGCTTTGGTTGAGTTGTGGCATCTACAAACTTATACTTTTCTATTCACCACGTTTGAAGCCACCATCCTTTTTGAAAAAGCTGAACTTCTATTAGGCCTTCCTAAACTCAAGATGAGCAATAATGAAACCATATTTGAATGATATGATGCTTATAAGGGACAGAATCACTGGTCAACAATTGCTAGAAAAGATTATGAAGAGTTCAAAGGAAGTTCAAGGCTGTCTTATGAAAAAGGGAATTAATTTTGCAAAGTTAGGCGAATGGACTTTGAAGAAGATAGAAGATCTCAAGGATGAAGAAACAGAGGCCGTGATGAAGGCGCTCACCACATGTTTAGCTGGAGCTTTACTATTCCCTTCCTAAGATAATATCCTAGAAGATGATCAAGTGAATGCAATCAATAGGATCTTTGAGGGAAAGCCAATCAGCACAGCGGTCCTAGCCTACCTCTATAGTGGGCTTTCTGCAACTTCTATAGGTCAGTCTCTTTATGGCTGTATGATACTCTTTGCGCTGTGGGTTGAATTTCACTTCAAATTCCACCATAATGAGGGAACCGTTCCAAGGATATCTCAAATATATCAACAAAGTCCCATTTTCTATATCTCCAATGTTGTGAACTTCAATGACAACATGATCAATCGGGTGCCCAATCTCAAGACTCGAGCTAACTGGCGCGCTTACTTGAAGACAATGCCGAAGACCAGATTCGAATCTTCATCACTTGCTCTCATAAAGAAGGCGATTCGCGTGCGCTGGGGTGCTGGTACACAGCTCTGACTGATCGGGCTACTGAGTTTGTTCTGTATAATCCTCATCGCTGCCATCCTCAACTCAGTATGCCACGCCATGAATTCACAGAATTTTCTAATCTCTCTCCAATTAAGAAGCGTGCATTGGAAACTGCCGAAGATTATGAGGCGACTGAACTCATTGCTACTCTTTGGAACATCGGCTTCACCCGTTGTGTACAAACTTCTCATGAACCCAATAGAGGACAGTCGAAAATATATGTGAAGGAGCTTCAGAAAATTCATCTTTGAAAGCTCTTCCTTATCTTCCATTTGATGTAATTTAAATCTTATTTTCAATAAAGAATCCATCCTTTATACCATAGAAATCATCCCTTAATGTTTTGTGATTTATCCAGAATTTTTTCTTTACTAAAACCATGATTTTTTCTTAAAATATGAAGCTTCGAATTTACTAAATGTAAATCGCGTCCACTCAGGAAGACGCTTTTCAACCTTAATTAATTTCCAAAATTGCAAAAATCAATTCCTTAAAACCCCATATTATGCATAAAAAACGTCTACCATGAGAGGCGCCTTTCAAGTCTCTCTCTTATTTTCCAGAAATTTCTATCATATCTCTCTCCTATTTTCCAGAAATTTCTATCATTAAATTCCCCTTAAACGCATCTTGTAGGGAAGACGCTTTTCAACTCTTTCTCTTCATTCCCCGCAAAATTCTGCCACTAATCCTGTAATTAATCTACTGAAATGCGTCGTTAAGGAAGGACGCGTTTAATCATTATCCATGGTACGACTCTGAGCAGAATTGGCAGTTCAATAGAAATGGCGTCGTGATATGTGGACACGGCTCACACAATTTCAAAATTCTGAATTGCCGCCTCAATTTATGTGCAATGAAAGGTGTCGCTTTCCCTCGACGCAGTTTAACTTCTTCAAACAGAACCCGCACGAGCCCGAGCCCCTTCCTCATTCTCTCTTTGACTTTCTCTCTCTTCACTCCTCCTTCTCCTACAGCGATCACCGACTCTCTGGCGATCTTCTCAACTTCATCTATGGATAGAGGGCAATCGAGCAAGGCCATCGCAAAGTGACGACGGATCGCCCCCCTTTCAGTGGCGGCGGCGGCCAAGGAACCCCCCGAAGTGGCGCCGGCAGACCTCGCAGCGGTGGAGGCGTTTTTGGAAGAGGAGGAAGCTCCTCTCGCGGTGGCGGGTGAAGAAGAAGAAATGAAGGGTGGCCTTCATCTGGTAAGCTCCTTGTGGGTATGCCTAGATGTGAGAATGAGCAAGGAAAGGGAGGTCTTAGGACCTCGTATCTTTGTGTTGAACGGCGTCGAGACCAGGTGACGCCTTTTAAAGGGCGTCAACCTAATTCGACGCCATTCAAGACAATTGTTCCTTTTTATGAACAAGGAGAATCAAACTAAATGGCGTCAAGACATATGGATGCCTTTTAAAGGGCGTCCATCATGTCGGACGCCATTTGAACAGAGTATTTTTATTAATTTTTAATGCTCATTAACTGATGAAACTTGTTGAATTATTTGCAGGGGACAATGCGGGCCAGGATATCGTGGGATCTAGTCATCGGTGCCTGCCGTGGCCTGCTCGACTTCTAGAAGGCGCGACTGCGCCGGATGGGGTTCGGCGAGATCTTGGATATCGAGCCGTTCTGGCTCGATCTGGTACTGGTACAGGCACTGCGTGAGTTATGGCACGCGGAGGGTCGGGCATTCCTAATGCCCTGGGGACACATGGTCCCAAGCTTGGAGGACGTGGCGAAGATTACCGGCCTCCGCGTGAGGGCTAGGCAGTGAGTGGAGTTACATACCCCGATTACCATGGATTGGCGGAGAGTCTTCTAGGTATAGAGGTCTCCAGCTTAGATAGGGAGTTTAGGACTGTGCCTAGGGTAGAGGTAGAGGCGGCCTTAGGGTTAGTCCTTAACTTATTTCATTTCTGCATTATATTCTTTGCTCGCTCAACTAATGACATCTTATGTTGCAGGTTGCTGTGATTCATGAAGCCCTCCAGAAAAGCGAGGCTGATTTGGAGCAAGCTTGTGGTTCAGCAGCCTGTGTCGCTGAGTTGGAGGATCAACTGGCGAGGCTCTCTGCCAGCGACCTTCCTCAGGAGCTTTCACGACTCCAGTCACGTCTGGAGTTTATTACCGAGGAGAGGGAACGTGAGTGGTAGGAGAGACACCGTATGGACGCATAGATGTCCTCTCTCCGGGTCCAGTTAGGCATTGCTGAGCACGAGCGCCACAGTGTGGAGGAACGGTACCAGCGAGCACGTCAGCGAGCTCAAGAGCGGGGACACAGGAATGCTTTTACCGCGAGCGTCGCGATATCTTCCGGCCAGGCCGGTCCAAGTACCATGGGTCCACCACCTCCACCTAGCCGAGCACCAGAGGGACTAGACGAGGCGCAGAACCAGTATGATGAGGGTGCAAGAGAGAGCCAGCCTTGACGGCTGTATCATGTATCTTCTTTTGCTATTCTGAAGTCCTACTGATGGACTCACTCTTGTACACAAAACTTTTGATGTATATGAAGGAAATTTTGGCTTTTGAATTTGCATTTGTGCCCTATTCATCACTTAACAAACAGGATAAGCATATGTTTAGGCTTAACTCCTTGCCCGGTTAAGTAACCGACTACTTGACCCTATCCTTGATAGAAGGGTCAAGGGGCGAAACCTTTATTAATGAAGGTAAAGGAAATAATTGAAGGAAATAACAAAGTAAAATGCAACAGGCAAGCAGCTAGATGCTTATTGAAATAAAAGAAATGCAACATACATAATGTGACAAACAAATGCTAATTGAAATATTTTTGTTTTGCAATTGCAATTTTAGAAATATCCATTTTTTTTTTGGTTTTGCCATGTTCAATTTTTTTGTAGTTTTGCAATATTCAAATTTTTTGTGGTTTTAAAGTATTCAATTTTTTTGTGTTTTTTTTGTGGTTTTGAAGTATTCAAGTTTTTTGTGGTTTTGAAGTATTCAATTTTTTTTTTTGTGGTTTTGAAGTATTCAAATAACCTAAGGACCAGCATGGTATTTGGCTCAAAAGAATTCATTTATTAACTTAATTCCTAGATCATTCTTCAATGATCTAACGCAGACTCATCATGCTTGAGTTGTGTTCACATTCGTGATATCATTCGATGTTCTGACCCTTAGTCAACTTAGGCCATTCCTTAAGTTTGGAGTACGCCTCTTTAGAGAGAAGGGAAGAAATGGTTTAGAAAGCCCACAAGAGGGTTTCGAAGACCCAAAAAGATGTCCTTGTTTTACCCTATTATCCATTGGGGTTCAGTCATTTTCACTTTACGGGGTATTTAATGACCTTGCGCTCCCTTTTCATTTGATTTTGCAGCCTTTTGAGGTAACATTTGTAATGTTGAGTGATCTATTGATTCTGTTGGCTTTTGCCTTTGCTTTTTCTTTTGCTTTTCGTGGTGTGGGGCGGATCTCCCCCTTTTTTTATGACGACCTCCTACTAAGATGGCGGATTTTTTCAGTAGTCTATTCTAAGTCTCGTTTTGACATCGTGGACCGAAAGTAAAACAGAAGTTTTCTTTTGAAAAGAGTGAGTTGTACTTTTCCACTTTTAGTCAAGCTTTCGGTGTTCCTCGGGCTTCACATCTCTTGTTACTCACGAACCAAATGTGTTTGTGTGCAATAATGCGTTTGAATTAGATTCTCAAAGATTAATAAGGGAATTTGAGTTTTCAAATTTTCAGACTCCACTGGTCCTTGCACCATGCTGATTGACTCATTAAACTAAGGGTAGTACTTTTTAAGATACAAACCATTCCAGGGATGAGTTAACTCTTGACCTTCCGCATTAACTAAACGATAGGCGTTACCAGGGAAAGCATGCGAGATAACATAAAGTCCTTCCCAGTTGGGTTGGAGCTTAGAACGCAGACCAGCAGGTTTTATGAAGATTCTTTTTACAACCATTTCACCAACTTTAAACTTTCGTTCAATGACTTTCTTTTGATAAAAACGTGCTAATCTATTTTGATATACTCACGCATGATTAGCGGCTGACCATCTTTTCTCGTCTAAGAATTCCAATTGAGCGAGGAGTGCTAAGTGATGCTCATCAAGGGAAAACTCCTTATTCAATTGTATTCTTAATAACGGGATGAGGATTTCGTACCGAGTCTGCCCAGTGGGCGTGCCGATTGAAGTTCGGTATGCCCATAGAGCCTTAATAAGTTTCTCTGGCCAGTCTGTAAATTTATTAGATTTGCACGTCTTCTTGATGATTTTTATCAAAGTCTTATTAGTTGCATCTGCTTGGCCATTGCCTTGCGGATAATATGGGGACGAATGATACAATGCAATTTTATACCTGTTGCAAAGGTCCTTCAACTCTTGTGATACGAACTGTGGTCCATTGTCGGTGACGATGGTACTTGAAATTCCGAATCTTGTGATGATGTTCTTCATGATAAACTTGCAGATTGTTGATGCTTTGACTTCTGTGTAAGCTTCAGCTTCTGTCCACTTGGTGAAATATTCCGTTGCCGTGAGGATGAAGGATTTCTGCTTAATGCCGGAATTGGGATCACCGAGGGGTGCAATGATATTGAAAGCCCACATGGAGAAAGGCCATGGGGAAGAAACAGGATGGAGTGAAGATGCGGGCGAATGGATCTTGTCGGCATGAAGTTGACACTTGACACACCTACGAACATACCCTACACAGTCTTCTTCCATGGTTGGCCAATAGAATCCTTGTCTAAAGATCTTCTTTGATATCATTTGCCCATTGACATGGCCACCACAAACTCTAGTATGAGCTCCTTCCATAACCTTCCAAAGCTCATCTTCGTCCAAGCATCTCAGAAGAACACCGTCAAAACCTCGTTTATAAAGTGCTCCTCTAACTAGAATGTAGCTCTGAGCAACTCTCCTAATAGCCCTTTTCTCCTCAGTTGTGGCATCCTCAGGATAGGATTGATCTTCACAGTATTTGGCAATCTCGTAATACCATGGTTTCTCTTCATCTTCCATCTCTTCTTGCAACTCTAATAGCATGATTTCTCACTTCTCCATGATATCTCCATCCCTGACCTTCTTCAACAACTTCTCTTTAGTCTTAAGGAATGAAGGGTCTTTCACGGCGAGTGAAAGACGCCTATGGATGATGATGATAGATTCGGATTGCTTGCTGATCAGAAAATTTAGGGATGATGCGAGAGAAGCTAGAGTGTCGGCTAAGATGTTCTGATTCCGCGGAACATGGACGAAGATCAATTTAGTGAAAAGCTTGGCATAGGCGGAAGTGAGTTCTTGATAAGGCTTGAGCTTGGGTTCAAGAGTTCGGTATTTAGTGAGCACTTGGCGAAGGTTCAATTGACTATCACCGACAATTCTGAGTTTGGTGGCACCATAGAGATGAGCAGCCTCGAGGCCAGCAAGGAGTGCCTCATATTCAACTATGTTGTTAGTGACTGAAAAGTCAAGCTAAAAGGCTTGTGGGATGGTGACACCTTCAGGTGATAACAGAACAATGCCGATACCCTTACCATGAGAGTTCAAACCTCTGTCAAAATGTAGAGTCCACATATCGTCTTTGATTCTGTTTATGGACATCAGTTCCTCATCCAGAAACTCCGATCGGACTGGATCAAAACGAGGAAGTGGGTGATGAGCAAGATGTGCTGCAATGGCATAGCCCTTGATTGCTTTCTGCTAAATGTAGATGATGTCGAATTGAGATAGAAAGCTCTGCCAACGTGCTAACCTATTAGTGAGGATGGATTTCTCCAGAAGGAACTTGATTGGATTCATCCTAACAATGAGATGGATTTCGTGGGCCAAAAAATAGTGCTTCAATTTCTGAACCACACATACAAGCGCTGCACATGTTTTTTCCATCGCTGTGTATCTTTGTTCTGCGGGGTTGAGAAGTTTGAAGAGATAATAAGCTTCCCTTTCCTTTCATTCTTCATCTTCTTGTGCTAGGATAGCCCCCACTGCATCATCCAGGATAGAAATATGTAGAATCAAAGGTTTGTCTGGAGATGGTGGTCTCAAGACAGGAGGACTTGCCAAATATATTTTCAATCCATCAAATGCCTCCTAATACTTATCATCCCAATCAAATTTGACTCCCAACTTGGTAAGCTTGTAAAACGGCTTACACCTTTGTGAATGTTGGGAGACAAATCGACGAATAAACTGCAACCTCCTGATCAATCCTCTTAACTCTTTCAAGTTTTTGAGAGGTGGCATTTCTCTGATAGCCTTTGCCTCGTTGGGATCGATCTCGATGCCCCGTTTACTTATATTAAATATCAATAATTTTCCTGATGATACCCCGAATACGCATTTCTTGGGATTCATCTTCAATTGATATTCTCTTGATCTCTTCAGAACTCTTGCCAAAACTTTGGCATGTTTAGCCCTAGTCTTCGATTTTACTAATAGATCATCCACATACACTTCTAAATCAATGTGCATCATGTCATGGAATATTGCCATCATAGCCTTTGATAAGTGGCTCCAGCATTTTTCAATCCAAAATGCATGATGACATAACAATATATTCCCCAAGGTATGATGAATGACGTTTTCTCTTGATCATCTTCCGCCAACTTAATCTGATTATATCCTGAGAATCCATCCATAAATGACAATGTTTCATAGCCAGCTGTATTGTCAATGAGGACGTCAATATGAGGCAGTGGAAAATCGTCTTTAAGACATGTCCGGTTCAGATCTCGGAAGTCAATGCAGATTCTGACTTACCCATCATTTTTCATAATCGGGACTATGTTGGCCACCCATTGCGGATAGATGACAACTCTAATAAATTTGACTTTATGCAATTTATCGACCTCTTCCTTCAATTTCAAAGTCATCTGAGGGTGGAATCGCCTCAATTTCTGTTTAACCGGACTAGCTCCATCTTTCAATGTCAATCGATGTTCTACTAAAGAAGAATATAATCCCGGCATATCTTCATAACTCCAAGCGAAAGTGCCCTTATAGTCTTTGAGAACTTGAACCACTGCCTCTTCATCTGTTTCCGAAAGATTTTTACTGACGAGGACAACCATAGGCTCGTCTTCAGTTCCTAGATTAATCTCTTTGGTAGGCTCTTCTATGGCGGCTGAGGGTTCATTGAATCTTTTCACTCCACTGGCATATGCCTCAGCTGCGTCCTCATTGTCTTTCTCATCTTCAGTAATAGGGTCTTTCTCGTGTATCAATTCATACACCCCGTATCCATCATTGACTGACTCATCAACTTCACATTCTTCTGGCATCTAAATGAGATTTTCTAACAATTAAGGGATCTGAGAACAAGAAAGGCATCTTAAAGCTAGATCCTAGAGGTATCTATCTGAAATTCGCCTACCCTTAGACTTCCTCGACTTTCTAACCTGACAAATTTGCCTAGAACTAGACTCCCTACAACTAGACTCCCTATCCTGACCTAGTAAGGACGAAGAATGATAAAAATCACGGGAGTGAATCCTCCCGAAAGGAGGGACAGAGTAGATCTAAGAGAGAATCTTGCTTGAACGACCCGCGCAATGGGGTATAGTTGGACAAGTATGATGTTTCCTCAACGAGGATTTGGGAGGAAGAAGTTGCCAAATTGGCTTTTTTTTTTGTGAATTATCTATATTTATTATAAAGCAGGAATGGATATGAATAGGGGGATGAGATGATGGAGGTAATAGCACTAGGGCTAAAGGATTGGGGGGATCATACAATAGTATGTCCCAGATCAGATCATAAATCCTCTCCAGATTGAGAGGAGGCCGAGGAATAAGGTCCCGTGGGGACAAAGTGACAATAATGGGTGGAGCCCGAGAGATGTCTTCAGTAATGACCCGCGACCAAGTCAGGGTCAAAAGTAGGGTGCGGAACAGAGTGTGGAGGGTGAAAATATGAGAGGGATAGGTTCCCCCCCAGAGAAGATCAGTGGTGAATCCGCTTTCATAGGGGTCATCCGGCTCCCCTTTATCAACTTCTTCATATAGCAGAATTCTCTTATCAAATATAGCCCCAGGGCTCTCTATCAACTCATCTATCAGTGGCGGTCACTTCGGCTCCGAGGGATCAAGGAATAATCTGTTTAGTGCTATATACAAATCCCTTAGGTCGAACCACCGATACCATTCACATTCCAGATCTTGAATTTTTCTCCTTTTCACTGGCCGTACAGCCTCCAAGGACTGATATGTCAATAACTCAGAATCGTGTCTGGCCAGATCTCTCCCATATATATCATGTAAATCGAAGTGGGAGGTGATCACCACCGTGTTATCATCATTATGATTAATTACGAGTCCCTTGATGAAGTGTGTATATAGAGTCCAAGTCAAGGGATTCCGATTTTCTTTACACGGCGTGTCTATTGCCTTCCATATCTTTTGACCATTTTCATCTTCACGCTGCTGGACGATGTCATGCCTTACTCTTCTTGGCCTATAGCCCAGGCCTTCAACGGGCGTAGTTCTGCCCTGTAATTTTGTGCCCAGGCCTTTTCCTGGTTGATAACCGCCTTTCATCATGATTTTCTAGCCAGGGGTGCTCATGCACTTCCCCCGCTTTACAGCATCGACTGGATATGGATCAAGTGTGGTGGCTCTTAAAGGATTAGCCCAGGGAGAATAGACCTATAATACCGACAGACTGGGCTGTCGGCTAGGTGAGGAAGTTGGCCTGATGTTTAAGGAATGAGCAGCAACAAGGATTGGCATGCTCGTGACTTTAATAATACGTCCCTTATAAGGAAACTTGAGGCATTGATGATTAGTTGATGGAATCGCCTCAAGAGACTTGATGTATGGACGGCCAAGAATGCCTTTTAACGAAGGGTCAATTTCCAAGATGTGGAATTCGACCTCAGCATGACAAACGGGGTCTAACTCTATTTTCAAGTAGACCATTCCCAGAAGGGAACGAGTAGAGTTGTCATAGGCCGTAACAAAGATAGGAGAAGGCAACCATTTTTCTCTGGGTATTCCACAAAATTCTAGAGTTTTTGGTAACAACACATTTATGGAAGCCCCAGTATTAACTAGACAAGCATCTATAGCCCTTTTGCATATGTTGACAGTGATGCTCAAGGCCATGCCTCTGGCTGTAGGTGGTGCTAGTTCTGATGTATGAAACGTTATAGAGGGCTGATCCCCCTGTGGAACTAGCAGTGTAGTTATTTTCTCTATCGGCACATTTTCATTGACCATTACTTTTTGCAAATACTCCATCAGGGCTTCTTGATGGGTTTTTGACCTTTTGATCAGTTCGAGTATGGAGATCCATGCCGGTGTCCTGTCTAGCTGCTTCAACAAGTCATATTGAGTGCCTGGTGCACTCTCTTCGTTCTGTGCTTTCTCTGGTGGCTGTGATGGGCTGTCTCGGACTATGGATTGAGGAAAAACCTTGTTGAAGATTCTCCCGCTCCGAAGCATGTGTTGCTCAATAGTGGAAGGTTCAGGTATTATCTTGAGTACCGCCGGGTTGATGAGTGGTCTAGAGGGTGTAATGGGTTGGTAAACAGGTGATGGAGAATTATTTGGTGGAGGTACCGGATGGATGAGCGGTTTGGAGGGTTGTATGGGTGGATAAATGGGTGATGGTGAGGGATTATTTGGTGGAGGTATTGTGCAGATAAGGGGTTTGGAGGGTTGTATGGTACTGGTGTAAGTGGTTGTAGGCGAGGTAGGGAATGGTAAGCGTAGCAATGGTTTAGATGGCATGAGAGATGTATAGTTGGTTTGCGGAGGGTTGTTTGGTAAAAGTGTGGTGGCGGAGGGGGTAACGGGTTTAATGGTGATAGGTTGTGGTTTGGGTATGCGGAGGATGCGGCTCGGCGGTTGCTCGGCGGTGCTTGGCGTATGACCTGTTGAATAGATAGAGGAAAAGTCCTCTACCTTCCACTATTGTCCCCTGTTAGCCTTTGACTGGCTATTTGTCAAGATAGGGGTGATCTAGTTTTGGTGTTGATGCTCCGGCAGTGGGTTATGTACCATACCCATATTTGGTGGTGTTGCTGCCTATGCTGGTGCTCTTTGTTGCTGTTGCTACGGGTGTTGTTAAGGTTGTTGTTGTTGCTGTTGCTGCTGGAGTCTCCTTGCCTTCAAAGCGGCTATATATTTTCTCATCGCTTCCTAGTCAATGCCTCCTTGTTCATTGAGGTCATGGATGTAGTCCTGAAATTGGAAACATACATCCGCCGTATGCCCAGGTTGTCTATGGAAGACACAATACCTAGAGGCATCGGCATTCTGGGGCCATACAATTTTCTCCCTAGGCAGAACCAATGCATTGGCTACATAAGGGCATTGAAGATGTCTAGGAGAGACTCCGAAAGAGCAGGGTATGATGCCCTCTTCAGGCCTAGAGGCTTTCTTTGCTGATTGTAGTTGCCTGGAGGAGGTACATTGTGATATGTTGGAGGTGGACGAGGTTGATACTGCTGCTGTGGTTGATTGTAGGTTGGCTGGTACTGCTGCTGAGGTGGCCTGTAGTCCTGCTGGTTTGGCGGTCTCTGTCTTGCCTACTGCGGCGGCTGCTGCTGGTTCCTCATGAACTGTGGCTGGTTGTTGTTCACAGTGCTGATTTGTTCGTGGGAGAGCATGCCCTCAGTTGTTGGACCCATGTTGGGGGAGTTTGGCATAGCAGGCTTCCAAGGTGGAGGTTAGCTAGGTCTGTGAGGATCAAAGACGCTAGAGAAAGTAGCATCTTTGAAGGCATTTTGGCAATAACGTGCTCTCTTGTAGAGTTCCGCCATACTAGTCAGGTTGTTCAGTGTAAGGACTAGCTTGTACTGGGGGGTAGTATTAGAGATCATCATCTTAACTTGTTCGGATTCAGATAGGTGATCTTTCATTTTCTCCGCCATTCCCCTCCATCTATCAACAAAATTGATGAAGTCCTCATCAGGCTTCATCTTCTCAGCCATTAAGTCAGTTATAGACAGAGACGGTGCAACTCGGTCCTGGTATCTTTGGATGAATTTTCTTGACACGATACCATAGTCTTCCACCTCAGAAGGCTCCAAAGAGAAGAACCACTCGAGGGCTGGTCCCTCCAATGATCTTCTGAATAAGAATGCCAGTGACTTCTTGTCATTCTGCCAGAAGGAAGATTCATACATGAACTCCTTCAGGTAGGTGAAGGGGTTATCAGAACCGTTGTACTTCCTATACACTAGCATCTCATAAGGTGGCAAGTGAAATATTGGCAGACTGGGAAGAGTGATTTCGGGCACTGCCTTGACTCCCATCATCTTCTTGAAGCTGCTGAACTGCTTGTCCATGCGGTCTATCTTTGTGAGCATAGCCTGAGTTACTCGATCAACTTTGGGAGGAGGTGGTGGTGGATCATGGTAAGTTTGCTGCCTGGAATAGGTGGGGCAAGGTGGATAATAAGGTTGTGGTTCGGCAACGCTTACACCATGTCCGAAGGCATTTCGGTAAGTTGACGTTGGTGGTCTGGCCGGATGCCTTGAAGAAGATAACTGTGGCCCAGATGGCCGGGAGGTTGAAACATGATGACCTTCCATGGCTTGATGAATAGAAGGAGCATAGTGAGATGAACTTGACGAATGACTGGGGGAACTATAGGATTCGGTTCGGTAGACTGCACGGGCGTCTTCCCCTTGAGGATAGATTGGATCACCTTAAGTTGCTGAGGATCCACATGGGCAGCCAGAGCTCCTAAGACAGTAATTAGATCAGGAGGATTGGCAAGTGGGGGCTCAGCTGGATCTGGAGCTCCCTCGAATGCAGGATTGGAGATTACATGGATATGAGGACGATTAGTACCAGGGTTGTACTGGTCATGAGAAAAGTGGGCCTGGCCTTGAAGGGCATGAGCATCTCTATCATATTCATGATGATAGGAATCAGTATTACGGAGGGCATTAGCATCTCCTCCATTCTCAAGGTAGCAATCGAATTCTCGAGGGGCATTAGCATCTCCCTCATATTCGACGACAGCATTCTGCTCGTAAGCAGCCATACCCATAGATTTACCTGATCGAAGCATCATGGTATTAGATTTTTAGCAATCAAGTTCAAACAAGTTGTATAAGAGATTAAGCAAACAAGTGGATGTTTACGTTGTCTTAGGATTCCTTGTTAAGTTACTTGGATTTTTACACCAATTCTCTCAACGGGTAGGATCCTAGTTTCAATTCAGTTTCCACCGTTATACTCTATGGTTCTTCCTCACAATGATATGAATATCTAACCAGGACTTCAATTGGTACAACCAACCCGATCAACAAGAAGGAATTCCTTGCTTTTGTGGACTTATGGAGGTTTTAACACTAACCACTCTAGTCTGATCGAGGGACCAACCCAATCAGAGAGAGGTGAGGATGTCAAGAAGGTGTTCCTATGGAGGGGGGGGGGGGGGGAGGTTAGCCCCAGTTCAAATGACCTACGGCCTGGATGGCCTCTAATGTATGATAAGATAGGTATAAGTAACAATCAAACTAAGAATTTAAGGACTAATGACCAAAAGAAGAAACTATTTGAACCGCGTCGCTGTTCACCGATGCTATTCAAGCCAGTAGCTTCTTCTGTTCACTAAAGTTCAGGCAACACGCAGACAGGGAAAAGTGCCTAAATGGTGTATGCAGAGTGCGACGCGTTTCGGAAAAAGCGTCGGTACTCCAAGACGCTATTCAAGTGTAAGAAATCGCCTAAAACGCAGCGGAAAATTAAATGATTCTTATGTATCGGTTGTTGGGATCGTAAAATGGACAATTATAAATTACGAGGGAAAAATTGTTCTTCACCTTTGCGAGGTTTCGAATCACATCAAGTCCCTTAGGCAGTCAACTCTTGACAATTGCAACATTTGCAATATTCGATCAAATTTAACCCCTGAATCAGAATGATCTTGTGATAGCACAACAAATCAAACAATTCAGTTAAGTTTGTCCATCATTACTTAGATAACATGAATTCGTAGTGCAATCCTTGTGGTAGCACATCAAAACTACACTATTTGTCCATTTATCTTAATGACATCACATGTCGTAGACCTAGGTTAATTTCTAAATCAAATAGACCTTGTAGTAGCACAACAAATCTATTTGAAATAAGAATTATCCTTAGATCTATAATGATGGTGGGTTATGTGGATTATTCTGAATATCTCACGTTTACAACTTAAATTTTGAAAGAGGGTTTTTAAATTGATTTATAAAAATTGTGCTATTAATAATATTTCGATTTGAAGTATCATTATACTAAATAGAAATATCTATTTAACAGCATATTCCTTAAATATCACATATATTCAGAAAAATAAATAAGGATGATCATAGACTACTTAAGCTATTATAGAATCATCGGAGCCAGATGATGATCCGTAATAAAATCCTAGTGTGAATTCAGCAACAACGGTTCCATTTGTTGCGAGTCCTTCCTCCAGAGGTGTATTCAGAAGAGCCCATCCTCAAAACTTAATCCTCAATATCTAAACATGAATTTAGGACTCGCAGGTCCATAAATGTACATTTAAATAATATTAAGAAACCTTGATCTTATCAAGGGGAGTACAAACTTAGAGGATGATAGAATGTACACTTGGATTAAGAGAGAGCAGGACATGCAGGTCCTATTTTAAAATACCAAATGAAACATGCATCACATTCATTCACATCAATCATCACATGATAAAACTAAGTCCATGATCATCCCATCAATAATAAAACACATCACATGCATCAAGATAATTATCACATAATTACTGTTGGTATTAATTTTTATAAATATAAAATATAATACCATAAGGTTTCGAAATAACATTTATTTCAATATTATCAATAATATTCAAAACATTATTGATAAACAAGATAACTAAACTATTCAGTTAATCTAAACACTCATTCAAACAATTTGAACAATAATAAATTTCAAGTTATGCAATAATAATTAAGTCAAAAATCAAATTCTTAACTTAATTATGTTAATGGGGAATCATGTTAACAGTTTAAAATAGTTTTAAATAATTAACAAAATACCTTATAATTAAAAACCCACTAAATTTAACTAACAGTCAATTAAACAATTTAATAATCTGTTAATTAAAATAATTACAGTTTAAACAAGTTTTAAAACTACAAAATGGGTTTTTAAATAATTTAAAAGGGGGCTAATAAGGGTTAAAGGGCCTTAACGGGTTGGTTGGGGGGGCGTCGGGTCCGGACCCAGTTCGGATCTGGCGCGGGTCGGCGGGTCGGGTGGGCCGGCCCACTGGCCCACACGCCGCTTTACCCCCACCGTCCGTTAGGGTTTGGGGTGAGGCGTGCGCGCCTGGTACGTCCCCGACCGGCGGGGTATGGCTGGCTCTGGCCCAGGCGACCGGCGGCAGGGTTCCGGCCGGTCCCTACGACGCCGGTGACGTCGCCGGTGGCCCCAAGAAGCGATGTCAGACGTGCCCTGCCATCCTTGCATGCGCAGGGAATAACAACACCTCAGGTGCGCAAGCAGATCGGCGGGGGGAAGCCGCCGCCGGCCTAGGCGGGGCCCGGGCATGCTTCGGCCGGAGCTGCCGACGCCGGCGGACATCGTCGGATGTCCTTAATCCCTGCATGTGGATTAACATGGCCGGTTCTTCACGTTGCTGTTCGCATGCCCATAATAAATTGCCGCTCTCTGTTGCACGATATGGGAAACCCCAGTCCTCGCACGAGATCTATCTGGTCATACCAGATAGTAGGATGAATGTAGGGACCATCCCAGCAGTAACAACATGCAAGATTATTAATCCTCTTCCCTGAATTAGCATACGAATCATAAACATAGCAACAAGTAGGAAAATGCCCTGTGAAGATCGGTTGACATCCCAGTATACACCGGACCCCTTTACCAACATCAAAGAAGCAGGCACAATCCTACGATTCTCTAAAACCAAGTTTTCTAAGATTATTCTCTTTGATAATAAACATGATACATGTTGTCTTTGCTTTTCAAAAACATAGAATAAAATCCATTAATCCTGGCAATAATCCCCTATTATCAAATGATAATGATTTAACTTTTAGCCCAAAAACATGTACAATACACGTTCTTCACGCATAATGAGAAATAGGCACGTAAAATGATGTCGTTTTACGATCGAACCAGCAACTTGGCTCTGATACCACTGTAAGGAATCGCCTAAAACGCAGCGGAAAATTAAATGATTCCTATGTATCGGTTGCTGGGATCGTAAAATGGACAATTATAAATTACGCGGGAAAAACTGTTCTTCACCTTTGCGAGGTTTCGAATCTCCTGTGGATTTGACCGATTCGGTAATCGCGCACACGTACGATCTCCAGAGGTATCCACACGAGTTCCCGATGCAGACGCGATTTCCTTCTCGACTTGAGTACTTCGACCCGATTTCAAATCCACCATACGCGGAGAGAGAGAGAGATTTACTTCAAGAGAGAGAAGGAGAGAGAGAGTGGAGAGAGAAAAATCCAAGGGTGTATGGTAGTGTACGTCCAACTGCCGACCACCCCTCCCCTTGGCCTCCTTATATAAGAAATAAGGATAAGCACAAGGATTAATTCTCATGATTATTCAAGAGTTTGACCTTAGATAATTCTCCATTAAATATTCATGTTTATCCTGCGGCTTTTTACAAAAATCCAGATAACCATAATATTTAACATCTCTCACCGTCTTACGAGAACTTTTATGTGTGTGACCCTCCAGACCCATATATCAGTCTGCTTTCAGGCCCATTAAACTTAGAACTAATTCTAAAGTTTAATTTTTATTAATTATTATTTAAACATCATATGTTAAATAATTAAAATAATAAATAAGTGGTTTATCATCTGATGATTAATCCACTTAGCCTTCTGACCATGAATGGCACCAAACACTACATCATGATCTCAGAAGATATAAGGGATATTGTTCCCTTTATTTGAACCTTTCTATCTGCAGATACCACACAGATAAAATCCTTCACTCACACAATGTCCCAATAACACAAGGGAATGGTTTTATAGTCAAACCCTCTATCGCATTATTTAGATGGATTCCAGTACTCAATTAACTTCTTGAAAGATATCTCTTTCAGTTGACCCTGGCCAGGGATTTTTGTGTACACATCCATAGGACATTCTCTCTCCAGTCTTATACCAAGAGTGAGTGATCCCCTGTTGTTCACTCAATTACCTTCGCAAGCTTTCTACTGTGTCTGAGAGACTGACTGTCGTGGACTTAATGGTTAAAGTCCACAAGTCAGAAAATCAAGACATAACACAAGTAAAGTATTATTGGTGACTCAGGTCAAAGGACCAACTGCGCTACTGCAACGATTGAATTTCCTGGTTGACTATTAGGTATAATGACCATCCAGGAATTCTTATTCAAATTTGTTCAGTGAACTCATTCTCTAATGAGTACCTACAAGTTTGTCTTAGTGTCACCACACGAGTGAATGTGAGATCATTCACCCTCATCGTATGAGCAGAAATAACTTATGTCGATCTTATCGGATATTTAATGTCCATCTCAAATATCCTATGATCGAGAACTATTTAAAACAAGTGACTAAGAATATTGATCTTACTATCATAATCTCATCATGATTCAATATCCCATACATTTGTCTACGGACCTTCATTACAATAGTTAATTTGCGAGAACTATAAATGAAGAAATAATTGTCTTTTATTAATATTTTGAATTAGAATGTACAATGATTGGCTTTGAGGCCACCCAATTCTATCATTAGGTTGCTGAAATAGTAAACAAAAAGCAAAAATCGAGGGCAATCCCCCCCAGGTTTTCAAGGTAAAGTAGTAATTAACAGCTCATGCGAATTCAGTTTTTAGTAAGGTTATTTATCATGCAAACAAACAAAATTCAATCAATCACACACCTTCCTGTCACAATTACAACTCCTTAAATAATCAAACAGGGGGACAAAATTTTGCCACAAGGGATGTGCACGTAGTGCACATTGGGATGAACGTAACCAAACTCACCAATTGATGAAAAATGTGCCCGAAGGACACAAGTGGTGCACCGTGGGTGTCCGATGATAAAAGGAAGAACAAAAATATTTAAAAGACAGTAAGACCAAGTCTCACTGTGATCGCCAAAAAGCTGTGAGTGCCCAATTTGAGTGTGTGATTATCATGACTCAAGTGTTGTTTAATGACAATAAAATAATTAAAAATTAACATGTGATCGCCAGAAACTTTTGACTAAAAAGTTTCAAAAGAAAGGTTTGATCGCTTACCTGTTTGAAATATGGGAGATATGGATGTTCTTGATTCCCTCTTTTCAGCCGGCTGTAGAAAGAGAGTCATTTTTGCTCTTGTTCATGCTTGATTTAGGGATTGTCCTTTTTGCTCTAGAATTTCTTCTTTTCTTTTGATGCTCCTTTGTATTTGCAAAGAATGAGATAAAAGGAAGGAGAAAAACTAATTAGAACAAAATAAGGATAGCATCTACTCTAACAAGATTATTAATCATGCAATTAAAACAATAAACTCACTTGTTTGATGTTTATTTAAACCCCCATAGCATGTATGGGATTGGAAAAGATGATTATGTGAGTGAATGTGTAAAGAACACGAAGTGATATGAATATGATGATGAATATAAATAAACTAAGAAACTAATGAAAGAAAAGATTTAGATGGCCCCTTGAAGCCTTGGGTCTTGTTTGATCTTGAAGGATGAAGGGTTGACCACGTTTTTCTCCTTCAAGTGCTCCTAGAAGCCGTCATGTAGCGCTCCGATCCTTTAATGCTTAAGCCTCTTTAACTTTTTGAATACCTTTTCTAACCTTTTCCAACCCTTTTTTATGACCAAGGACTTAGGTTTATATACAGCTAGTGTTAGACGCCTCTCACTTGCCTCCACGGCCACTTATGGATCAACTTGAAAGAGTTTGAAGTCAATCCAACCAAGAGAACAAGATAATCTCAGCCACATCATCATTATATGTAATTAACCAAATCGCATCGTGCGAGAGAGACGTCTTTTAGCTAAATTGAAGCTACTGATAATCCGAAAAGAAGGGATTCAAAAGAAATAGGAAACCTAAATAACATTGTGGAACCAAGACGTGTTTTAGTTAATTAAGAAATTAATTAAAATTCAAATTAGAAATTGAAATGAATTAGAAAACCTAAATGGCGTCCACCAAGGGCGACGTCATTTAGACATTTAATGCAGAAAATTAGTAAAAATTAATCATTAATTAAAAATCAAACCATTTTGAGGTATTATTATATGATATGAAATTTACTCAATATGATGTCAAAATTCGTGTGTCTACACCAACATTGTTTAAGCAGGAAATAGATACAATGTTTCTGATAATTTCTGGAATAAAATAAGACTCTGTTAACTCCAGAATTATCCCAGAAGATAAACTAAGATGAGCAGTCCCCACAGCTTTAGCAACAACTATAGCTCCATTTCCCATCCTTAGTTGGATCTCTCTTTTGTCAAGTCTTCTTTTATTTGTCAGTACCTGCAAATAATTGCAGATATGAGATGCGTATCCAGTATCCAATACCCATGATGTGGATCTCATAAGAGACAATTTTAAGTCAATGACAAAAATGCCTTCATTTAGAATTGCCTTGCAATTCCTTTTTCAGTGACCTGTCTATCCACACTTAAAGCATTTGCTGTCTTTTTCATCCTTCTTGCCCTTGCCCTTGCCTGCCTTGGTGAGCTGATTACCTTTAGTCGATTTCTTTCCCTTCTTGTTATTGGGTGTCTGGGTGGCCTTCCTTTTCTTGTTGGTCCGACCAACAATCATTATAGAAGATGGTTTCTCCTTCTGCATGGTCTCTTCAGCACTCTTTAACATGTTTAGGAGTTCTGGTAGAGAAACCTCAATCCTATTTATGTTAAAGTTCATGATGAAGGGAGAAAAGGATTCAGGCAATGACTAGAGAATGAGATCAATGCTAAGTTCAAGATCCAACTTGAATCCTAGCTCATTGAGTCTCTTTATCCACTCCATCATTTTCAGTACATGATCTTGTACTGAAGCACCCTCAAACATCCTAGTCCTGAAAAGTTTCTTGGAGCTCATACCTCTCTATCCTACCTTGCTCACCAAAGAGCTGGCATAGTTGGAGAAGTATAGCTCTACAATTTATCTTTTCAAATTGCCTCTGTAGCTCGAGAGTCATAGAGACCAGTATATAACACTATGCAAGGGAAGAATCTTCCAACCATTGCATAATTTAATCGATCACCCTCCTCGACATCAGCGAGAGGCTCAGGTTGAATCGTGTCTAACACGTACACAATCTTTTCGACTGTAAAGATTATTCGCAGATTACGTAGCCAGTCTTGAAAATTAGATCCAGTCAATTTATTCGCATCCAAGATGCTACGGAGGAGATTCGACAACAACATGATGATCTGAATGGAAAAATAAAAGACAATATTTTAGCATGCGTTCAAGGTTCTAACTTTCGATATGATTTTCTATCTTAGTTAGCTCCACTATTTTGCGTCGAACTATATGATCCTCAATCATATAGAACGAGAGATCATGGCGATCATCATAGTGGGTCAGAATCCCAACAGAATTGAGATGCAACCTTGTGGAAAGCACAACAAATCACATCCCATTCCTTGGGCAGTCAACAGCACTTGCATCCAATGCAATATCTGACTTTCGGCTCCTGAGCAGTCATCCCCTTATGGAAAGCACAACAAAAGATACTCCTAGTTATATTGCACCACCCTTGTTTAGCATTACTACATTTTAGAATATTTAGCATTACTACACATCAATGAGTTCGTGACCTGACCCTTGTGGAAAGCACAACAAGACCAAGTTCAGTCTTTCATCCCATTGAAGCAAAGCTTTAGGGCTGAGATCCTGCTACCAAATCATGAATCTTGTGGAAAGCACAACAATCCATGAGATAATGGCATTCATTCACCCTATAATGGTGGAGGGCTACGACGGCTTCTCAAGTCACGTTTACAGATCTAATATTTAATAAAGAGGGAATTTTACTTTTATTTTGGTCTCACCTTAAGTGGTAGAATAAATATATTCAAGTTATATATTTACTGTACCTAGTAATTGCTCAAAATAAATGCATCTCTTGCAAATAAATAAGCCTGGGTGATCATAGACTCTAAATAAAGCTACGTTGATATCCAACCTACTTCCCAAGCAGTAAGACCATCCTCGCAGTTCGTCCTCCATGCCTTTAAGCTCCATTCGCAGCATTAATTACAATAATTACATGGCTCGTAGGCCAGAAAAAGAATTACATGCTAAATAATTTTTAGCAGCCCTTAAGGCGAGTACATTCATCGGAGGAAGATAGAATTACATTAGAAATTAAATAGAGAAAGAAGGGAGGCTTGCAGGCCTAAAACGAACTAAGCTAAGTCCATGATCACCTACCATTCCAAACACAATCATATCAATCACAGAAGGGTTATTTTGAAAAATAATCCTTATATTTGGATTGAAATCATGTGTTGTGCATACGAGAAGTTTTGGTCATGTTTAATTTTGAAAAAATTATCGTTACATTCAAAATTAATCTAACAGAGACCAAAATGGCATTACAGTAACATTCATGCTTAGACTTATTCCATACGTATAAGAGGATACACACATGAATTAAAATTAAATTCAATCAATCATGATAACTAAGACAATCATGAAATTTAAATTTAAGTTAATCAACCAATGATCAAACTAAATAGAATGAAATTTAATTAAATGATCGTCTTCAATTATATTTTATAAAAATTCATAATTTGATCTTTTAAAAATTATCCAATAATTTTACAAATTCAAAATTTGAATTTTAACAATAATCCTCTCAAAATTCGAATTTAACAATTATCTGATAATTAAAAATTCGAACGTTTGATTTTATATGTAATCTTCAATTAAACTCAAAATTTACATGATAATTATCAGATTAATCAAAATCAAATTTAATTAATCGTATCCAACAATTATCTTAATTTTTGAGACAAAATTTTAATTTTTCTAAGCCAGTGAAGTGCGCAGTGCGGGTTGGAGCAGTGCGCCTAACAGTGAAAAAATCAGGTAACAAATTAATTTTAAAGAATTTAAAATTAAACGGACGACAAGGCCAAGTGCCTTCCACCAAGTGGATGGCCACATGGTTGGCCGTCCACCCCTTGGAGTGGACGGCCACCATGCAGGTGGACGGCCACATGCATGGCCGTCCACTCCAACTGGACGACCAACATGTTGGCTGTCCACTAGGTGGACGGCCACATGCATGGCCGTTTAATGTTTTTTTTCGAAAAAATTCCAGAAAAATCCTGCAAAACTTGACGGCCACTCCAAGTGTCGTTTACGTTCCAGACAACCACTCCAAGTGTCGTTTATAATCTGGAAAAAAAAATTCAAAATACTCAGGCGGCTTGACCTTTTGTCGTCCAGTTTCCCACTGTTCTGAAAAATTACATCAAGGAGAGAGGTAGAAATACAATGGAATATAAGAGGGAGAGGTTCGCAAACCTCTATTTATTAACAAATAATAAACCACACAATCACATTCCACATCTACAATTAATGCTCGTCCATGACCACCATGTGTTTTAATTAAACAATCCACACATGAAATAGCACATCAAATGGCTAAATTAAAATTTTCAAAAATAACTAATTTTAGGTTTCATAAAACCAAGTACCAATCAAAAATTTTAGATTTAATTTTTTGAAAAAAAATTTTCAGTTTAAGCATGCTTGTATAAATCAAAATTTAAATAAGCAAACCAATGCACATTAAAATAAATGCATGTTCAATAACTCCAAATTACCAAACTTATAATATTCCATGCCTGAAAAAGTATAGACATTAAAATTGATTTAACAATTAAATCATCTTCCTTTAATGTCATTTATCCTAAAATTTAGAATAATAAAAAAATATTAACAACAATTGTTAATATAACCCCATAATCTTATTTATATATGCCATAAACAATTAAAAACAGAATATAATTAAAAAAAATCCCATTTTAAATTTAAACTAAATTATGTACTTTAAGAATGACATTAAATAGGCAAAATGGGGTTAAAAAAAAAAAGCATGAAAAAGGTTATGGGCCTGGAGAACTGGGCCCGGTTCGGTCATTGGACCGAGCCAGCCGACGCCTAGACCGGGTTGGCTCGAACCCAGGGCCAGGCCCGGCTCGGCCGCCTCCCCCTTCCCTGCCCAACGTAGCTACGTTGCAGGCTGGAAGGCGGCGGCCCCCAGCCGCCGCCGGCCCGCCTCGCAGGCGGCGGCCGGCAGGGGCCGGCACCGAGGTGACGCCCCCCGGCTGTAAGGATTGTGGTTTCGGATTCGGTTATCGGGTCAGTTTGGGGTCGGATCCCTTAGTCTGGGCCTGGTAGGATTGAGACATAGTTTCCTTTTTCGCGTCGAGCTTGCTTGATGCGGTTCAAACGGCGTCCAACAGTGTGGACGTGTTTTAGGCTATGCCACGTGGGCTGGCCTTGGGGCGTGAGTGTACGGCCCCGGTCTTATCGTCTAAATGACGTCTTGTATGGATGACGTCATTTATAGTACGACCCTGCTTTGTCATAGTACAGCCCGATTTTGTCATTTGAATGACGTCGGGCTTGGACGACGCGTTTTCCCCAGTTTCTGTTTGACCCCGCGAACCCTCCCTCCTTTCCCTTATTCTCTCCTTTCTCTTCTCTCTCCTCTCTTCCCTCTGATCTCTGGCGAACCCCTTCCCCCTCTCCTTGCTTTCCTCTCCTCATTCCTCCTCTCCCTCCACTCCATTAACCTCCCAACTTCCCCCACTACCACCACCACTTCCTCCGCGGCGCATTTCTCTCCAGACGGCGGCTGATGTCTCGATGGAGTAACGGCGCTCACGGCGGTACCGGCGGCGTGTGACGAGGCGGGTTGGCGGCTTGGAGTTAGGAGGAGTTCGAGTAACCGATAGGGTGATGATTCCCATTGTATTTCGTTTAAAAACTATGTTTTTCCTGCTTTTGAGCATGTTTAGGGGTTTTCTTGGGGTGAAAACACTAATTGCATGTAATGAGAATTTGGGTGTTTTAATGGGTATTTAGGTTCTTCTCCTCCTTCTCCACTTTTTTAGTGTTTTTACACGATTTGGGGGAGGAAATCCCACCCCGTGGATTGGCAGATGGCGGAGGAAGAACCTGTCTGTGAGGGTTAAATGACGTCGGGGAACAGCGACGCCTTTTAGAAAGGCGTCTTCCACCCACGACGCGATTTAGCCCAAATAACATACTCTGTCTCTGGACTGATGAGCGTCCAGGGACAGCGACACCTTTTAAACGGTGACTCCTATGCACGACGCGTTTTAAAGTAAAATCACCACGAGGTCTGTCTCTATTTCTGTCGTTATCAGGCGACTAGGGACAGCGACGCCTTTCAAAAGGCGGCTACATATGGCGACGCATTTTAGGCCATTTCTGAGGCCCATTTTTATATGAACCAGTTTAAGAGGCTTGAATGACGTCGGCCTTGGGTGACACGATTCAAGACAGAATCTCATTAATTCCTGCAATTAACACGTGTTTACATTGTTAGATAGTTTAGTTAATTTCATACTTGAAATCATACTCATGGACGATAGATTCTACATGATCGGATCGCACCGTGTTGCGTTTTGTGCGATCGTGGACCTAGAGTGACAGTTGTTAGCACTTAGGCACCCTGTGTCGGTGTGGAAGTGACACGGCGTCGGTGTGGGAGTGGCGGGGTAACGCCTAGAGAGAGGGTCACCTGGTGTACTCCGGGGTATAGCTGGTACCGGTGTGGGAGTGGTACATTCGGAGTGTCACTTGTGCTGGGGGAAGCGAAACCACCTGTAGCCTGTCAGGCCGGAGTAGCCAGCACGCTATCCGAGGGGTTGCTGTTTGGTCTCAGTGGGTCGGTGTTTCCCGCGTTCGGCCTTGTGGTTGGCGTGTTTTGCCGAGACGCTGGTTGTGGCTCTGTGGTAGAATGGTTTTAGAATTGTGTATGTTATATTTCGAGTGCATGTGTTTTATATCAAAATTTAGGAATTGTGTTTACTACTTTACTTACTTAAATTATCTATATTTGGGTTGCTGCACTTGTGGGTGCGTGAGTTGGCGGTGGGGATCGAAGGATCCCTACTGAGTCTTTTCGATGAGAGTCACCCCTGTGTTTCTCAGGTGAGGGTTCCAAGCAGGCGTAGCAAGGAGAGTGCTGCCTTGGGTTGCGCGCCAGCAGCCACTGTTCCGGGGTATGTCCTGATGTAGTTGTTACTTTATTTTCTGGCTTGTACGCTTAATTATTTCTTTTCAGTTGGAGTATGTAATTATTTGTTGAGGCGAGTTGCATTGTAATAATTTTTAATTCTTGCACTTCCTTTTCAATTCGATGCGATGTAAATGTTTAGCTTAATTTATTATTTATTTTTCATACTTATCAAGATCCTGGTTTGGCTCCAAATTAATGATTCGGTACCCATTTAGTAATCAGATCCCCAATTATAGGGTGGCGGGTCGTTACACTAGCGGCCAGGGGTCCCGACGACGGCACTAGTGGCCTTGGCAGTCTGCGGTCACCCCAAAAACCCCTTTTTTTGCATAAAAACCGAACCCCCCCTTCTTTTTCTGCATATGTCGGAGAGAAAGAAGGGATGAAGAAGGCCGGCCATGGGTTCTCCAGTGATCAACGACCCCTTGGGAGGTGTCCCCATGCTCCAGCAAGTTCTCCCCAACACTTTGGTGCCCGCAAAGACATCGAACCGTGGCCGTTCTTCGTCAGACGAAGAACACAAAACGTGCACATGGAAAATCCGATTTTAATGCATAAAATTACAAATAATTCACCGCGTTCATCTCATGAATATGGTTCATGCAATTAACATTAAAACATGGCATGGAATTAATTATAAAATTTAGAATTTAGAGATCGAAACGGCGAAAACACAGTGAGATCAAGAGAGTACAATATGAAGATGAACTCGAAGAAATGTGTATTTGATGTCTCATCAAAAACATTATTGAGATTTATGTAAGTAAACGGGATATTGAGCTTGATCCCTACAAGGCCAAAGCTATTTTTGAGATGCCACCTCTTAGGAATTTGAAGGAGCTTTGAGGACTGATCAGGATGTTGCAATTTATTCACCATTTTGCCTTCAAGCATTCACAAAGATATAAGCTGTTCTACAAGCTTACTAAGCTAGGAGTTAAATTTGATCGGGATGCCAAGTATTAGGAAGCATTAGATGGATTGAAGAGTTACTTAGCAAGTCCCCCTGTCTTGAGACCACCTTCTCTAGGTAAACCTTTGATTCTCTATATTTTAGTCTTGGATGATTCAATGGGTGGTGTCTTGGCATAAGAAGATGAAGAAGGGAAGGAGAAGGCAGCCTACTATGTTTTCAAACTTCTCAACCCCACATAATAGAAGTATACAACAATAAAGAAGACTTGTCGTACTGGTTTGGATAGTACAAAAGTTCAAACATTACTTTCTTGCCTATGAAGTCCTCTCATTGCTAAGATGAACCCCATCAATTTCCTCCTTGAGAAGTCTATCCTAACTAACATATTAGCATATTGGCAGAGTTTTCTTTCTCAATTTGACATCAATTATATTCAGTAAAAAGCGATCCGAGGGCTATGCTATTATCACGCCCCGGCCCGGTAATCCATAATATACAAAATAATTACAGAGATGGCCAAAACGCAACAGGGGGAAAAGACCCCTCAGAACAGATAATTGGGAGGATACTATGTTTCAAATGGAAGCGTAATATAAAAATTTGTAAGAGAAATCTAAATACTAAAGAAGTTCCACCATTCACAATATTATACCAAAACGCTGCATAGTAGATTGTCATTTTTACATGTCAAGATCTTCATTATACATTCCAACAAAAACAAAAGCATAAGTATCTACATGGTTCAATCATCTAGGTTCGTCCAAAAAGAGATGTCGTCTTATGCGAACCCTGAGTGACCCCACCTCAAGCTCACTCTGCTTTTCCTTATGTCTGATCACCTGAAAAGTAGGTGTGAGTACCAAAGAAATGGTAACTCAGTAGGCAGATGAGACTGCCTTTCATCATAATTTGCCATCCAAATAATTGAAGCAGAATATGTACATTGCATAAGAATATTAAACATAACAGAAAACAAAACTAACACATAATACATATGTGCATCAGAATTTTATGCCAATACGGAAATTGAGATACATGATTCATAATATCATGTCAACTGTGAACAAAGCTACACAAGCTTATCAATATATGAACAGAGCCAGAATACAGAACTTAAGATTATTAAGTTGATTTACTAAAAAGACATATAGATTGCAAGATATAAAATTTGTCTTTCAGACTATAGGTTCTCATTTATTATAGAAGTGCCCGGACACACATCTAACCGCCACTATGAGCCAGAAACAGAACACAGAAACTCTGTACAGAGCTAAGTCATGGGCGTAGCGCTACCCCGAGGGTCGTCACCCCACCTTAACAAAGGATTTCTACCCGCAGCCCCCAGGTAACAGAGCGAATGGGTTCTGGAGGTGGGTCCCACCTTTTTAGGTGTAGGACGCAGCCCCATAATAAATGGGTCCTGGTGGGGATGTTACCACCATTTCCCCAGAACAATACTCATTTAGCGGCTATGTTCGATCGGCAAGATTTATTAACATTATGAACAAACTTAATATTTATGTAGCTACAACAACATATACATAAGAAAATGACTAACCACTTTAGAGATTTTGTTTTCAGGAATTCATAAACTAAGAATACCTCAAAATAATAATTAAAAAGATAAATAAGTCATGTTCTAAGATGAATTTAAATACAACTTATTATAAACTCAGACAACACATATAAGTAAATCACAAATCTCCTACAGAAGTAATCTGTCCACATTTAAAACACTGATTTTATTAATACCGAAAATTACATCCAAAAATCATAAAAATTTCACATATTGTACTCATTTACATTAGCTACATCCTGTAAACATTTGGGCTCAAATGGTTTTCCACAGAGATAGCATAAAATCAAACATCAGGGTACTATTCTTGAGTTACGAAAATGTCAGAGTGGAGTATGAACCCTGTTACACATACCAGAAACTATTATCATATAAACATTAAAATTCTTGAAACTTTTTATAAAGATGTATAATAATTAAAATATAATTTAATAAAAATTTTAGATCATTCTCTAAAACATATAAATTACTAAAATTTACGTTCTATCATGCTATCAAATGAAATCTGAAAATTGTATCTACAAATTATACCATATTACTCGACATGGAACCATCACCATAATAGTATAAAAATTCATAAAACTTTTTTTGAAGATGTATATTAGTATGAATATTATTTCATAAAAATTTCAGATTATTTTGTGAAATATATAAATTACTAAAATTCACGTTCTAATATTCTATCAAATGAAGTCCGAAAACTACATCTACAAATTATATCCTGTTACCTGACCTGCAAGCATCATCATATGAACATTAAAATTCATGAAACCTTTTCTAAAGATTTACACTAGTATGAGTATTAGGTCATAAAAATTTCAGAATATTTTGTAAAACATATAAATCACTAAAATTTATATTCTAATATGCTATCAAATGAACTCAGAAAACTATATTTGAAAATCACAGTCTTTTTCATGACCTAGAAGTATGAATATGAAAATTTATGCAGATTTTTATGGAGATGTCCAATCATGTCATAGTTATGTCATAAAAATTTCATAAGTTTTCTATACAAAATAAAATCATAAAAATTTGAAGGTTACTCTGCTGTCATAAGAGTTGCAGAAAAATCTGGGTTGCAGAAATTTAACTTCTACTATGCTTAATCTATTCTAGACTTTTTAAAATTTAAATCCTTAGATCATTCATCTATTTCATAATTAAGAACTTAACAAGAACATAAAATTTGAAGATATAAAAAAATATATTACAGATTTATTTATTTCTTATGATTAACTAAGTTAAACTCTTATGAAACTAGCACCCATGCAACCTACCTTCTTCAAGAACACCGAGAATACTTCAAGAGCACCAAGAATACTTCAAGATGGCCTCCCAAATCCTTTTCTTGCTGCTCCCACGTTTTGGTGCAGAGCATATGCCAAACCAAGTCCAAAACCCAAGTTAAAGTCCCTTACATAAGATGGGTTTAGTTAGTTTTACCATAGTTACTTAAATGACTTTAAAATTTATTAATTCTAACCATCCAAGTCACATTAACTTAACCATCCCACTAACACTAACCATGGTTAATACTAAGTTTGACCAACCCACTAACTTTAACCAAGGTTTAACTAACTTAACTATTCCACTAACTTTAACTAAGGTTAAAACTAATTATGACCACCCCACTATCTAATATACTACTAATATTTCTAGGATAAGCACTAACTAATAAAATACAAATTTCTAACCATAGGTTTTAGGTTTCTACTAAAATAATTATTCATCAAATGGTATTCCTACTTTTAATAATTGCATACTTACCCTTAATCTCCAATTAATCATTCTAATCTAAATCCGATTATGATTTACACTAAGTTTTCTATCACAATTCATCATATCTAATTATTTTATGGAACTTAACCAAACAAGTTTAAACTTTGTGCATATTTTAACATACATAATCTATTAGCTCAAAATTAATTAATAACACAATTATCCTAATTACATGCTAATAATCGGTTGTTACAGCTATAGCTGAACATCTTGCCCAATACCCTTTTCCTAGGTTTGACCCTGTCCAGTCGGAGTTTTCATATGAGAAACTGATGTCCATTAACAAATCTTCTGATCACATGTGGACTTTGTATTTTGACGAAGCTCTGAATTCTTACAGTAAGGGTATTGGCATTGTTCTCCTATCACTAGAAGGTATCCTGATCCCTCAAGCCTTTCTGCTTGCTTTTCATGTCACCAATAATATAGCTGAGTACGAGATTCTCCCTGTTGGTCTCAAGGTACTCTTCTCTATGGTGATACCGAGCTGCAAATCGTAGGTGATAGTCAGCTTATCCTTTGCCAAGTGCTCAGCAAATACTGCACACTTGATCCCAAATTGAAATCCTATTAAGAACTCACTTCTGCTTATGCCAAGTTATTCACTAAGCTGATCTTTGTCCATGTGCCTCTTAACCAGAACATTGTAGCTGATGCTCTTGCTTCTCTCACGTCATCCTTGAATTTTCCACTCAACAGACATTTCAAATTCATCATTATTCATAGGTGTCTCTTTCCTACTATAAGGACTGAGGTTTCGGGTTCTGTATTCGGGTCGGGTTTGGGTCGGATCCCTTGGTTTGGACCCTGTGGGGGGTCTTGAGATTGCTGACTGAATGGCGTCAGCACTTCTCGACGCCTTTCAAAAGGCGTCAGGGTGTGTAGACGCCATTTAGGGTCTGTTGGTTGTTGCGCCACGTGGGCGGGTTTCGAGCCGCGAGAGTACGGCCCCGGTCACATCGTTTGAACGGCGTCCAGGTTGGCCGACGCGATTCAGACTGTGACCTCTGCGATGTCAGGGTGCGGCGCCAGAGCGTTGTCAGTACGGCCTGTCCTGTCGTCTGAACGGCGTCCACGGTGAGCGACGCGTTTCAGACCGCTGTCAGTACGGCCGTCCTGTCAGACTGATAGGCGTCTGCCTCGATCGACGCGTTTTAGCGGGATTCTGGTTGACCCCGCGAGCCTTCCCTTCTTTCCCACATTCTCGCCTTCACTCTCTCTCTCTTCGCTCTCTCCGCCCTCTCCGACGCTCTTCTTCCCCTTCCCTTCCTCTTCTTCCTCTTCCACCACTCCAACACCACCTTACCTCTTACCTCTACCTCCACCACTTCCTTCGCGGTGTTCCACTCTCCGGACGGCGACCGACGTCCCGGCGGAGTGGCGGCGTCCTCGAGGGTACCGGCGGCGGTGTGCGGTGTGGCGGGACGGCGGCACGGAGCTTGGCGGAGTTCAAGAACCTGTAGGGGGACGAACCTCGCATGGACTGTGAATGTGTGCTCATGATTTCCTTCGCATGGCATGTTGTGATTTGGGTTAGAATGAGCATGTTTAGGGGGTGTTCTTGTGGGTATGGCCGTGCTCGTGAACGTGGTTTTGTGGCATGCTGGTGATGGTTGACTTCCTCTTCCTTCCCCTTCTGTTTTAGGGCTTTTTCGGGGCATTTGGGGTTAAGGGTGAGACCCTCGGGTCGAACCAGGAAACCTAGTTTCTGGCGCTAAATGGCGTCGTGCCTGGTCGACGCCTTTCCGAAAGACGTCGGGTCAGTATGACACGTTTTAGGACAGAAACCTCCCTATTCGAGGTTTCCTGAGTTAGGGGTTCTGGTGCTAAATGACGTCATGGATGGACGACGCCTTTCGGAAGGACGTCGAGCCATCATGACGCCATTTAGGCAGGAAATGCCCCCGTTTAAGGGTTCTGCAATCTGGATTTCTGGGTTGAATGGCGTCTGGCGACCCTGACGCGTTTTAAATGGCGGCTTCACTGGCGGACGCGTTTTAAGGATAATCTGGCTTTTAATAAACATGTCTAAGGGTCTTGAATGGCGTCGACCTCGGTCGACGCGATTCAAGACAGGAATGCTTAATTCTGTTATTTCATGCATGTTTCACGGTGGGATGGTTCAAATGCATGCTTTGGGTTGTATACTGAGACGGAGGACTTCTGCGTGAGTGGAATTACATCACCTGTGTGTGTGTGTATGTGTGCTTTAGCTATATACTGAGACTGAGGTTTACTGTGCGAATGGAATCATGATTATATGTGTGGTTGTGTCATGCGAATGTGGATCGGGTTAACTGTGGTTTACGTCTGTCACCATGGGCCGATGGGAGAAGGTCCATGGTGTCTGTGGAGTGGTGCTTGTTGTGTTTTACCCTTGGCTGAGAAAAGCAGAACCACCTTGAGCCCGTCGGGCCGGAGTAGCTGGTGTGCTACCCGAGGGGTTGCTGTTTGGTCTCAGTGGGTCGGGGTTTCCCTTGGTTGTCGTAACAGCTTCTGGCATGTTTCTTGCTGTGGAGCTGGTGGTGTTACTGGTGGGAGTTGGTTTACCCTTTAGCCATTGGGCCTGATGTGACCTTTGATCAAGGTTACGACTGGTACCTTTAGCCCTTTGGCCTGACGCAGCCCGGGAGAGTTGGGTTTGTGGGTAGTTCCTGTAGCTTCGGCTTGACGGGGGTTCGCCGGTCCCCAGGGCCCTCCTGAAGCGCTGAGGCCTAGCGTGGAGGCAATCCGGACGGTAGGACAGTAGTCTAGACTGCTTGTGTGCACACGTAGCTGGCAGTGGCGGTACACTGGTTCCAGCTAGTCCTAGTTTGACTCACTGCCTCACCCTACAGTGCCCCGGAACACTGCAGGGGTGGACAGGCGTGAGCTGTGGTGGTAGTGTTGGGAGGCGACGTCTGACTTCGGTCGACAGTGTGGTTCAGTCGCTTCGTGGACTTTGGTTGTGAGTCGTGACTCTGTGTTGGGTTCTTCGGGTTGCTTAGAATGGTTCTTGTTACACTGCTTACCGTGCGTTCCATGTCAGAGTAGGGTGCTGTGTTTACTGCTTTACTTAATTGCCATATATTCTTGTTGTTACACTTGTGGGTGTGTGAGTGGGAGGCAGGGGATCGGATGATCCCTACTGAGCCCATTTCTGGTGTGGCTCACTCCCTGCGGTTTCAGGTGTGGACCTCGAGGCGAGCGGAAGCGTGGTGTCTTCTTGGTGGGCGGACGAGCAGCTGTCTTAGCTCCGGGGTATGCCCCGATGTTGTTGTACTTCCTTCTGCCTGTACTTATTTAATTGTTGGACATGTAATTATTGTTGGACTGTATACGGACATTATTATTTTCCTTCCTGCGCACTTGCTTACCTTGTAGTCCGTGAGATTGTTATATTTAGCCTTGTTTAGCACTTACTACTCCAGATGTGTTGTGTGAGATCCGGGTGTGAACCCGCAGTTAATGGGCCGACACCCATTTAGTGACCGGGTCTCCGGTCATAGGATGGCGGGTCGTTACAGTTGGTATCAGAGCTCAATCTGGTCGAGTATGTGATAAACTGGGTTAGATATTATAGTCCAACAATAAGTGCGAGTCTGTACAGGCGATGGCTGCTGGTGTAGATTGATAGGTTTTGACGTGTTTTGGTTCGATTTTTCGTGTTTGTGGGGTAGTGATGGCGCCGAAGCGGAGAGCTCCGGTGGCTCGGGATGCGAGAGCAGATGGTGGTGGTTCGAGGGCAGAAGGCCATAATGTGGATCGCTTGTTGGAGGCTATGATTGGGGCTATGTCTAGATATCAGCAGGGAGATGGAAGTGAGGGGTCCAGTTCCCGAGGTAGCCAATCCACTGTGGTGGAGCGGTTCTTGAAGCTGAAGCCCCCTGCTTTCACAGGTCAACCTGTTCCAGATGCGGCAGCTCAGTGGGTTAAGGAGGTGGAGAAGGTGTTTGATGTCCTAGAGTGTGCTGAGAGTGACAAGACCTTGTTGGCAACCTACTTGCTGAAGGGCGATGCTTATGATTGGTGGATTACCATCAAGGGGTTGATGTTTCTAGATAGGCCTTTGAGAGAGATTCCTTGGGAAGGTTTCGTGAAAGAGTTTAGTGGACAGTACTTTCCGAGGCACGTTCGTAGGGCCAAGGAAAGGGAGTTTATGGAATTGGTGCAGGATGATATGTCCGTTCTAGAGTACCAGATGAAATTTGTAGCCCTGGGAAGATTTGCTCCACACATATCTGAGCGTGAGGATCTTAGGACAGAGAAATTTGTGGATGGACTTCGGCATGATCTGAGGGAGTTTGTGGCAGCCCATTGTTGTAAGGATTTGGCATCAGCAGTTCAGTGCGCGGCGGCAGTGGAGATGCAGTTTCAACACACGGCGAGAGAATCGGAGCAGTCAGCACAGGGGAAGCAGCAGAGCAGGGATAGATCGACAGCCTTTTCGTCAGGAGATCCGAGTTCCTTTGAGGTCGAGTTCCAGGAGGTATCTTATGACGAGGATGAGGATGGTTCGGTTCAGCAGATGGAGACAGAGGTCGGCTGGCTGCAGGAGGCGAGGCGGGGCGCTACAGATCGTTGTCCCCGATGTAGCAGGTTTCATGGCAACCGGATATGTCCCTTGACCACTGGTAGCTGTTTCGCCTGTGGTCGGAAGGGACATCTCGCGAGGAACTGTCCCCAGAAGAACCAGGCAGGTCAGGGGCCGAGCGGTTAGTGAGTGTTCGAGGTGTGATTGTAGTCGCGTCTCCTTGTGGAGGTCCGAGAGGTTGTGCTAGGAGAGCACTTTTGTCTTGTCTTTTTATGAGGTGGTTGTGAACTCGTGTGGCACTTGTATGTATTCGGGATGGTGGAGAAATCGGTTTTGTAATTTGTGCCTTGTTAATGTATGGTTGTTTTAATCTATCAGCTCTTGTCAGAATTGAGAATCTTAGTTAGCTTGGCGTGAATATGTTGGAACCCTGTGTGGGTGATTGGTGAGAACGATTGTTGTGATCGGTGTGTGTCGGCGTATGTTGCCTAGTCGAGTTGAGCTTTGAGCGGTTGCAATTTCGAGGACGAAATTCTTTTAAGGGGGGGAGATTCTAAGGACTGAGGTTTCGGGTTCTGTATTCGGGTCGGGTTTGGGTCGGATCCCTTGGTTTGGACCCTGTGGGGGGTCTTGAGATTGCTGACTGAATGGCGTCAACACTGCTCGACGCCTTTCAAAAGGCGTCAGGGTGTGTAGACGCCATTTAGGGTCTGTTGGTTGTTGCGCCACGTGGGCGGGTTTCGGGCCGCGAGAGTACGGCCCCGGTCACATCGTTTGAACGGCGTCCAGGTTGGCCGACGCGATTCAGACTGTGACCTCTACGATGTCAGGGTGCGGCGCCAGAGCGTTGTCAGTACGGCCTGTCCTGTCGTCTGAACGGCGTCCACGGTGAGCGACGCGTTTCAGACCGCTGTCAGTACGGCCGTCCTGTCAGACTGATAGGCGTCTGCCTCGATCGACGCATTTTAGCGGGATTCTGGTTGACCCCGCGAGCCTTCCCTTCTTTCCCTCATTCTCGCCTTCACTCTCTCTCTCTTCGCTCTCTCCGACGCTCTTCTTCCCCTTCCCTTCCTCTTCTTCCTCTTCCACCACTCCAACACCACCTTACCTCTCACCTCTACCTCCACCACTTCCTTCGCGGTGTTCCACTCTCCGGACGGCGGCCGACGTCCCGGCGGAGTGGCGGCGTCCTCGAGGGTACCGGCGGCGGTGTGCGGTGTGGCGGGACGGCGGCACGGAGCTTGGCGGAGTTCAAGAACCTGTAGGGGGACGAACCTCGCACGGACTGTGAATGTGTGCTCATGATTTCCTTGGCATGGCATGTTGTGATTTGGGTTAGAATGAGCATGTTTAGGGGGTGTTCTTGTGGGTATCGCCGTGCTCGTGAACGTGGTTTTGTGGCATGCTGGTGATGGTTGACTTCCTCTTCCTTCCCCTTCTGTTTTGGGGCTTTTTCGGGGCGTTTGGAGTTAAGGGTGAGACCCTCGGGTCGAACCAGGAAACCTGGTTTCTGGCGCTAAATGGCGTCGTGCCTGGTCGACGCCTTTCCGAAAGACGTCAGGTCAGTACGACGCGTTTTAGGACAGAAACCTCCCTGTTCGAGGTTTCCTGAGTTAGGGGTTCTGGCGCTAAATGACGTCATGGATGGACGACGCCTTTCGGAAGGACGTCGAGCCATCATGACGCCATTTAGGCAGGAAATGCCCCCGTTTAAGGGTTCTGCAATCTGGATTTCTGGGTTGAATGGCGTCTGGCGACCCTGACGCGTTTTAAACGGCGGCTTCACTGGCGGACGCGTTTTAAGGATAATCTGGCTTTTAATAAACCTGTCTAAGGGTCTTGAATGGCGTCGACCTCGATCGACGCGATTCAAGACATGAATGCTTAATTCTGTTATTTCATGCATGTTTCACGGTGGGATGGTTCAAATGCATGCTTTGGGTTGTATACTGAGACGGATGACTTCTGCGTGAGTGGAATTACATCACCTGTGTGTGTGTGTGTGTGTGCTTTAGCTATATACTGAGACTGAGGTTTACTGTGCGAATGGAATCATGATTATATGTGTGTTTGTGTCATGCGAATGTGGATCGGGTTAACTGTGGTTTACGTCTGTCACCATGGGCCGATGGGAGAAGGGCCATGGTGTCTGTGGAGTGGTGCTTGTTGTGTTTTACCCTTGGCTGAGAAAAGAAGAACCACCTTGAGCCCGTCGGGCCGGAGTAGCTGGTGTGCTACCCGAGGGGTTGCTGTTTGGTCTCAGTGGGTCGGGGTTTCCCTTGGTTGTCGTAACAGCTTCTGGCGTGTTTCTTACTGTGGAGCTGGTGGTGTTACTGGTGGGAGTTGGTTTACCCTTTAGCCATTGGGCCTGATGTGACCTTTGATCAAGGTTACGAGTGGTACCTTTAGCCCTTTGGCCTGACGCAGCCCGGGAGAGTTGGGTTTGTGGGTAGTTCCTGTAGCTTCGGCTTGACGGGGGTTCGCCAGTCCCCAGGGCCCTCCTGAAGCGCTGAGGCCTAGCGTGGAGGCAATCCGGACGGTAGGACAGTAGTCTAGACTGCTTGTGTGCACACGTAGCTGGCAGTGGCGGTACACTGGTTCCAGCTAGTCCTAGTTTGACTCACTGCCTCACCCTACAGTGCCCCGGAACACTGTAGGGGTGGACAGGCGTGAGCTGTGGTGGTAGTGTTGGGAGGCGGCGTCTGACTTCGGTCGACAGTGTGGTTCAGTCGCTTCGTGGACTTTGGTTGTGAGTCGTGACTCTGTGTTGGGGTTCTTCAGGTTGCTTAGAATGGTTCTTGTTACACTGCTTACCGTGCGTTCCATATCAGAGTAGGGTGCTGTGTTTACTGCTTTACTTAATTGCCATATATTCTTGTTGTTACACTTGTGGGTGTGTGAGTGGGAGGCAGGGGATCGGATGATCCCTACTGAGCCCATTTCTGGTGTGGCTCACTCCCTGAGGTTTCAGGTGTGGACCTCGAGGCGAGCGGAAGTGTGGTGTCTTCTTGGTGGGCGGACCAGCAGCTGTCTTAGCTCCGGGGTATGCCCCGATGTTGTTGTACTTCCTTCTGCCTGTACTTATTTAATTGTTGGACATGTAATTATTGTTGGACTGTATACGGACATTATTATTTTCCTTCCTGCGCACTTGCTTACCTTGTAGTCCGTGAGATTGTTATATTTAGCCTTGTTTAGCACTTACTCCTCCAGATGTGTTGTGTGAGATCCGGGTGTGAACCCGTAGTTAATGGGCCGACATCCATTTAGTGACCGGGTCTCCGGTCATAGGATGGCGGGTCGTTACACCTACTGTAGAGGACCCTACTTTTCTCAAGATTAAAGAGAAATTGTTGAAGTAGGTTCAAGATGGAGACATTGTAAAGAAGAGAGATATCATTGTTGTTAAAACTACGAGAAGAATTAGAGGACGAAGAGAAACTATGGTATTATGAGATTGTTAACTACTGTGAAGATCAGACTTACCCAGTGGAAACTACCACTGAGGAAAAGCAGGACATTTAGAGGATTGCTCAAAGGTACATCATAGTTGAAGGCGAGCTCTACAAAAGGAGATTTGATGGTGTTCTTTTGAGATGTTTAATGAAGATGAGGTGTGGAAGGTCATAGAAGAAACTCATTCTGGAGTTTGTAGTAGCCATGTGAATGGGCAGATGCTAGCAAAAAAAATTCTTAGGTCAGGATACTATTGGCCAACCATGAAAGAAGATTATGTAGGGTATGTCTGTTGATGTGCTAAGTGTCAACTTTATGTTGGCAAAATCCATTCCTCTACATCTTCGCTCCATCCTTTGTCTTTCCTATGGCCATTCTCTATGTGAGAATTCGACATCATTGGTCCTCTCGGTGATCCTAACTCCCTCACTAAACAAAAGTCCTTCATCCTTACTGCAACGGAGTAGTTCACCAAGTAGGCGAAAGCTAAAGTCTTCGTGGAGATTAAGGCTTCAATGATTTACAAGTTTATCATAAAGAACATCATTACCAGGTGCGGGATTCCAAGCACCATCGTCACTGACAACGGATCTCAATTTGTCTCTCAAGAGGTTCAGGACCTCTATAATAGGTATAAGATTGCATTGCATCATTTTTGTTCCAAATTATAAAATAGAGGCAACTAATAAAATCTTAAACAAGATTATTAAGAAAACATATAAGTCTAACAAATACGTAGATTGGACAGAGAATCTTATTGAGACTGTGGCCCTTTTGAACTTCAATACGCACTTCCACTGGGCAAATTCCATATTCTTTAATTTTTTGAATGGAAGTGGTAGTTCTATATGAAATCTGCATTTCGTCTTTAAGAGTACAATTAGAGGAGGAGCTTTCTATTGATGAGCATCGTGATTCGCTCTTGCCCAATTGGAACTTTTAGATGAGAAGCGATGGGCTGCTGCTAATCGCACTCAAGTATACCAAAATAGACTCCTACATTTTTATCAAAAGAACGTTATTCAAAGAAAATTTAAAGGCAGTGAGATGGTTGTAAAGAGAATTTTTGTCAAACTTGGTGGTCCCCCTTCTAAACTCACCAAATTGGGAACATATGTTGTAAAAGAAACTTTTCCTGATAATGCACACAAGCTGGTTAACATCGAAGGTCAGGAGCTATCCCACCCTCGGAATGGTTTGTATTTTAAAAAGTATTTCCCTTGGGAAGAAAGCTGTGGAAATCGAAAGATTGATATTTTAAATTCTTTCTTTAGTCTTCGGGGTTTAATCTAAAGACAACTAAGCAAACACTCATGCTCACTTCTTGAGTAACAAATACTACAAGGTCGAGGAAACACCAAAGCCAAAATAAAAGTGTAAGTGTAACGACCCGCCACCCTGTAATCGAGGATCTGATTACTAAATAGGTATCGGATCATTAAAATTTAGAGCCAAACCAAGACCTCGATAAGTATGGGAAATAAATGATAAATTAAGCTTAACATTCCACATCACATCGAATTGTAAAGGAAGTGCAAGAATTAAAAATTATTACAATTCGACTCTACTCCGCAAATAATTACATATTCCATCTGAAAAAAAATAATTATGCGTACAGACCTAAAAAGAAAATAACAACTACATCGGGACATACCCTGGAATAGTGGCTGCTGGCGCGCAACCCTAGACAAAACCCTCCACGCTACGCTTGCCTAGAACCCTCACCTGAAAACTGCAGGGGTGAGTCGCATCGAAATGGACTCAGTAGGGGTCCTTCGACCCCCACCACCCACTCACACATCCACAAGTGCAACAACACAAATATAGGCAATTAAATAACTAAAGCAATAAACACAACTCCCAAAGATTCCTAAATTTCGATATAAAGCACATGCATTTGTAAATGCAACATGTACAACTCTGAAACCACTTCACCACGGAGTCCACAACCAGCGTCTCGGCTAATCACACAAACCACACAGCCGAAGGAGAAAAACACTGACCCGCTGGGATGGAACAACAACCCCTCGGATAGCACGCTGGCTACTCCGGCCTATCTAGCTCTAGGTGGTTCTGCTCCTCCCAGCCACGAGTGACACTCCGAATGTACCACTCCCACATCGGTACTAGCTATACTCCGAGGTACATCAGGTGACCCTCTCTTTAGGCGTCACCCCACCACTCCCATATCGGCGTTGTGTCACTCCTACACCGACACAGGGTGCCTAAGCGCTAACAACTATCACTCTAGGTCCACGATCGCACAAAACACAACACAGTGCGATCCGATCATGTGGAAACCCTCGTCCTTGAAGTACGGTATCGAACATGCATTTAACCGAATTATCTAGTAATGTAAACACATGTTAATTGCATGAATTAATGGGATTATGTCTTGAATCACGTCGCCCGTGGCCGACGTTATTCAAGACCCCTAAATTGGTTCAGTTTCTCACAGGCGCTGGGACCCATGGATACTGGCCTGAATGGCATCGCCCGTGGCCGACATCATTCAGCTCTTTATCCTACGCTGGCCTCGAGAACTGAGAAATTGGGCCGTTAAATCCCATCACCTGGTCTTGATGCCATTCTAAATGGCGTCACCTGGTCTCGATGCCATTTAACGCCTGAAACTGCGTTCCACCGAGCCAAACCGAGGGTCCCTCTTCTCCCCCAAAACACTCAAAAAATGCAAAGGAGACAAGGGGAGAAGTTTACTAACCGATGATTACCCAAAACTCCATTTCATAAAAATATTCATTTTCATCAAAAACCCCTTCAAACATGCTTTTCTACCTAAAACCTCTACGTACAACGCATGCTTCAAAGCGGAAAAAACATGATTTTAAACAAAACACAATAAAGATCGTCACCATACTGGTTATTTGAACTCCTCTTTGCTCCTAGCCGTCGAACCGCCACCCCACGAGCCGCCGCTGGTACCATCGTGGACGCCATCACTCCACCGGGACGTCAGCCACCGTTCGGAGAGAAAAGTGTCGTGGAGGAGATGGTGGTGGTAGTGGTAGTGGTGAGGGTTAGGAGGTTGATGGAGTGGAGGAAGAGGAGGAATGGGGAGAGGAAGAGAAGGAGAAGGGGAAGGGGGCATCGAAGGGTTCGGAGAGAGGGAGAGAGAGAGAGAATGAGAGAAATGAGAGAAAGGAGGGAAGGCTTAGGCGTCAAACTGAACAAGTCTAAATCGCGTCATTTTAGGAAGACACCATTCAGACGATAGGATGCGGGTCGTACACTGGCAGATGTTTGAACCGCATCGTCAATGCAAGACGCCATTCAGAGACATGACTGGGGCCGTACATACGCGCCCCTACGCCCACTTATGCGGCACCCCTGCAAAGCTCCTAAATGGCGTCCCCCTAGGCCGACGCTGTTCAAAATTGCGTCAAGCATGCCCATGCCCCAACCCCACAAGTGCCCAAACCAAGGAGTCCGACACCGAAATCAACCCGATAACCGGATCCCTCAGTCCTTACATTCTCCCCCCCTTAAAAAAATTTCGTCCCCGAAATTGCTGCTATAAAAAAAACGTGAATGAAAATGATGGTACAAGCTCACAAGAGAACTTACAAGAAAAGGTAGGGAAACTATTTTTTCATCTCATCCTCTTGCTCTCCCAGGTCGCCTCGCCTCCGGAGCAATGCTGCCAAATCACCTTGACCAGAGGAACTACCTTGTTCCGAAGGACCTGCTCTCTGCGATCCTCAATGCGCACTGGAAATTCTGAAAAGGACAAGTCCTTAGCGACCTCCAATTCCGAAAAGTCCAAGACATAAGATGATTCCTGGACATACTTCCTCAGCAAAAAAACATGGAACACATCGTGCACTCTTGCAAGATTGGGTGGCAACGCTAGCAGATATGCCGTTTCCCCAATTCGAGCAAGAATGGGAAAATGCTCAATATATCGCGGACTTAGCTTATCTCGCTTTCTAAATCTCATCACACCCTTGGAGGGTGAGACTCGGAGAAACACGTGGTCCCCAACCTCGAACTCAAGCGGTTTCCTACGAATATCTGCATAACTCTTCTGCCTGCTCTGAGCTGTAGTCAACCTCTGCTGCACCACTTTGGCAATCTCAGCACACTACTGTACCAACTCTGGTCCTGTTATCTGCCTCTCGCCAATCTCATACCAATTCACAGGAGATCGACACGGCCGCCCGTATAATGCCTCATATGACACCATGCCGATACTAGAATGATAACTGTTGTTGTAAGCAAACTCCATCGTAGACAAGTGTTGTTCCCAAGAACCTCTCCAATGTAGGCAACAAGCCCTAAACATGTCCTCCAAGGTCTGAATGGTCCTCTCCGACTTTCCATCAGTCTCAGAGTGATAAGCCAAGCTGAAGGCTAACTGCGTGCCCAAAGCCTTCTGAAAACTCCTCTAGAGTCTAGAAATAAACTTCGGATCCCAATCTGACACGATGGACATGGGCACCCCATGCAGAGAGATGATCCGGTCCACAAATAACCTAGCCAACTTACCGACTGACCAATCCTTCCTAATAGCTAGAAAGTGCACTGACTTGGTCAATCGATCAACAATAACCCAGATCGCGTCTCTCCTATCGGGTGACACGGATAGTCCCATCACAAAGTCCATAATCACACGTTCCCATTTCCACTCATGAATTGGTAATGGCTACAACAGCCCTCTTGGTCTCTGGTGCTCTGCCTTAACCTGCTGACAAGTCAGGCACCTTGCCACATACTCAGCCATGTCCTTCTTCATACTAGGCCACCAAAAGTGACTCCTCAAATAATGATACATCTTAGTCATTTCAGGATGCACTGTATATCTAGAACGGTGCGCCTCATCTAGGACATTCCTGCGTACCTCTTTCTCTGTTAGAACATAGAGTCTGCCTCTAAATCTGACCGTGTCGTCACCCCACAACTCTACCTCTGATATTTGGAGAATCTGTGGTAACTCTACATCCTCCCTCTGAGCCTCGATCACAGAATGGTATACCGTTGGCCTCACAGTCAAGCTGGCCAACACAGCTCTATCAGCCTCTCGAGGAATTCTAAAGGAAGATTCTACAACTTGCTCATACAATCTCCACTGTTGAATCATGAGATATGACATGACCGTCTTCCGACTCAATGCGTCTGCCACAATATTCGCCTTGCCCGGATGGTAAAAGAGGTCAAGATCATAGTCCTTGATAAACTCCATCCAATGGCGCTGCCTTAAGTTTAGATCCCTCTGCGTGAATACTTTAGGCTCTTATGATCAGTGAAGACCAACTTCTCCCCAAATAAGTAGTGCTGCCAGATCTTTAGTGCAAATACCACAGCCGCCAACTCCAAGTCATGAGTGGGGTAGTTCTCCTCATGCTTCTTCAGCTGCCTAGAAGCATAGGCTACTACCTTACCATGCTGCATCAGAACCTCGCCCAAACCTCGACGAGATGCATCTGAGTAAACCACGAATCCATCAGAACCAGATGTAAGCACTAGAATTGGAGCCGAAGTGAGACGAGTCTTCAACTCAGTAAAGTTCTGCTCACACTCCTCGGTCCATACAAAATGGATTCCCTTATGAGTCAACCTTGACAAGAGGGTCACTATTGAAAAAAAATCATGGATAAACCGTCTGTAATACCCTACTAACCCTAGGAAGCTCCTGATATCGGTTACTGTCGTTGGTCTTCCCTAGTCCATCACTGCCTCAATCTTGGCTGGATTCACTGCAATGCCATCTCTAGGAATGACATGTCCCAAGAAGTGCACCTTATCTAACCAAAATTCACACTTGCTAAACTTGGCATAGGGTTGGTGCTCTCTTAGAACTTGCAACACCACCTGAAGATGCGTGGCATGCTCTTCCTTAGAAGAAGAATACACCAAAATATCATCTACAAACACTACCACAAACTGATCCAGGTAGGCCACAAATACCCGGTTCATCAAATCCATAAAAGCCGCCGGAGCATTGGTCAAGCCGAAAGGCATAACCAAAAACTCATAATGTCTGTACCGAGTCCTAAAAGCCGTCTTACTCACATCAACCTTACAGATCCTCATCTGGTAATACCCTGACCTTAAGTCAATCTTCAAGAATACGTTGGCAGCCTGCAACTGATCCATTAGATCATCGATTCTCGGAAGTGGGTACTTGTTCTTTATTGTTACCTGGTTCAGCTGTCTGTAATCAATACACAACATCAACGAACCATCCTTCTTCCTAACGAACGGAACTGGAGCACCCCACGGAGAAGTGCTAGGGTGGATAAAACCCTTATCCAGCAATTCCTACAACTGCGCCTTTAACTCAGCGAGTTTGGACAGAGCCATCCGATACAAGGCCTTAGAGAAGGACGTTGTACCCAGTGCAAGCTCAATAGTGAACTCAACCTCCCGCTGAGGAGAAAGGCCAGGCAACTCCTCAAGAAACACATCAACAAATTCATATACTATAGGCACCTCCCAAGGACTGGAACCACTACTAACACCAGCTACAACTACTGAGGCAAGGAAAGCCTCTTAGCCACCAATAAGTAACCTCTGGGCCTTAAAAGTAGAAATAAGAATACTACGAGAAGAGAGCCGAATACCTTGGAAGTAGAAGGCCGGGATGCCCGAGATGGAGAAGCACACCCTCTTTCTGTGGCAGTCCACCTCGGCATAATAAGCCTCTAACCAGTCAATGCTCAAGATGACATCAAAGTCACGAATGGCAAGCACAACTAACTGGACAGGTAACAGATGACCCTCAATAATCAAGGGAACCTTACTCATACAATTATAAGTCAACATGAAATCTCTAGAAGGAACCTCAACCATTAGTCCATCAGATAACTCATCAACGGGTGCAGAAAGAACGTCTACGAACTGCTCAGAAATAAAGGAAGGCGAAGCACCCGAATCAAACAACATATGTGCGGAGTTCCCAAGGACAGAAAGTGTACCTTCCACCAAGTTGGATGCACGAGCCTCCTTCCTGGTGATAGCGAAAACTCTCCCTTGGGTCCTCGGCTTCTTCTGATCTCCTGGTCCCTGCCCATGACCATGCCCCTGCGAGCAACTCCTCGCCAGATGTCCCTGCTGGCCATAAGTATAACACCTCCTAGAAAATGTAGGGCACTGAGTCCCACTATGAGTACCACCACAATAACGACAAGTTGCTGGAAGTCTCTGAGTTGCCTCCTGCTGGGCGCTAAACACCGACTGACTTTGCTGAGTTTGCCTGGGTCTGCTACTACCACTACTGCCGCTGCTGCTGCCACCGCCTCGAAAGAACCTCCTGAATTTGGAGCCAAGTGAAGACTATCCCGATCCAGACAAAGGAGTTGTTGCCACTACTGCTATCTTCCCCATGCCGTATGCTGGCCCCTGAGTAGCCAGTCCCCTCTCCTGAGCCGACTGATCGTGCTGTGCCTCTACTGCTACGGTACACTTAACCGCCGATGCCAAGTCCGTACAACAGTGGGACGCCACAAAACTCCTCAAGTTGGACCTCAATCTGTCCACAAACCTCTCAGCTCGACACTCCTCATCCCCCGAAATGAAGGGTACAAACTGTCCTAAAGCGACGAACTTCATCTGGTACTCGAGCACTATCATGCTCCCTTGGGTCAACTCCATAAACTCCCTCTCTTTGGCCTTCTGGACATACCTAGGAAAGTACTACCCGTTGAACTCCTTCACAAATGTCTCCTAGGGAATCTCCTTGAGATTCCTATCTGCATAAGACAAGCTCTTCAAAGTAGACCACTAGTCATAGGCATCATCCTTCAATATGAAGGTAGCCAACGGAGTCCTCTCAACTGCCGCATAGTCCATGGTATTGAAAGTCTTCTCTAACTCCTTCAGCCAATGAACAACCACATCAGGATTGGGACGACCAGTAAAATGAGGCGGCTTCAGCTTCAGGAATCTCTCCAGAGCAGCTAAAGGCCCTCTCCGAGCACTATAACTCTCACTAGGTCTCGAGTCTAATATCTAGTCATCGTATCCATCATGGCCTCCATAAAATGCTCCATATTCGGCCTACCGGCCTCAGACCCGCTAGGAACATTTCCCTACTCCCTAATAACTGGCACTCTCTTCTTAGGAGCCATCTAATCACCTACAGCCACAAGAATTGAAAATTTCTAATGAGAACCCAAAACCTACACTACCACCGCGCCTGTATGGGATAATATATTTATTTACTGAAATTATAATATTTAACCTAATTATTCATCTATTTGTCGGACCGAATGCTCTGATACCAACTGTAACGACCCGCCACCCTATAATCGGGGATCCGATTACTAAGTGGATACTGAATAATTAAACTTTGGAGCCAAACTAGGATCTCGATATGTCTGGGACATAAATGATAAACTAAGCTAAACATTCCACATCACATCGAATTGTAAAGGAAGTGCAAGAATTAAAAATTATTACAATTTGACTCGACTAAGCAAATAATTACACATTCCATCTGAAAGGAAATAATTGCGCGTACATAACTGAAAAGGGAATAACAACTATATCGGGGAGTACCTCGAAACAGTGGCTGCTAGTGCGCAACCCGAGGCGAAACCCTCCACACTACGCTTGCCTGGAACCCTCACCTAAAAACTGCAGGGGTGAGTCGCATCGAAATGGACTCAGTAGGGATCCTCCGATCCCCACTACCCACTCACGCACCCACAAGTGCAACAACATAAATATAGACAATTAAATAAGTAAAGCAGTAACACAACTCCCAATGATTCCCAAATTCCGATATAAAACACATGCATTTGTAAATACAACATGCACAACTCTGAAACCACTCCACCATGGAGTTCCCAACCAACGTCTCGGCTAAACACACAAAACACGTAGCCGAATGCGGAAAACACCGATCTGTTGGGACAGAACAGCAACCCCTTGGATAACATGCTGGCTACTCCGACCTGTCTAGTTCTAGGTGGTTCTGCTCCACCCAGTCACGAGTGACACTCCGAATGTACCACTACCACACCAGTATTAGCTATACCCTAAGGTACACCAGGTAACCCTCTCTCTAGGCGTCACCCTACTACTCCCACACCGGCGCTGTATCACTCCCACACCGACACAAGGTGCCTAAGCGCTAACAACTGTCACTCTAAGTCTACGATCGTACAAAATAGAACACAGTGCGATCCGGTCACGTGGAAACCGTCGTCCTCGAAGTAAGGTATCGAGCATGCATTTAACTGAATTATCTAATAATGTAAACACATGTTAATTGCTTAAATTAATGGGGTTCTATCTTGAATCGCGTCGCCCATGGCCAACGTTATTCAAGACCCCTAAACTGATTCAGTTTCTTACAGGCGCTGCTGGGACCCAGGAATACTGGCCTGAATGGCGTCGCCCATGGTCGACGTCATTCAGCTCTTTCTCCCACGCTGGCCTCGGGAATCGAGAAATTGGGCCATTAAATCATGTCACTTGGTTTTGATGCCATTCTAGTCAGCTAGTTCCGATGCCATTTAATGCCCGAAACTGCATTCCACCGAGCCAAACCGAGGGTCCCTCTTTTCCTCCAGAACACTCAAAAAATGCAAAGGAGACAAAGGGAGAAGTTTACTAATCGATGATCACCCAAAACCCCATTACATAAAAATATTCATTTTCATCAAAAACCCCTTAAAATATGCTTTTCTACTTAAAACCTCTACGTACAACGCATGCTTCAAAGCGGGAAAAAAATGGTTTTAAACAAAACACAACAAAGATCGTCACCCTACCGATTACTTGAACTCCTCCTTGCTCCTAGCCGCCGAACCACCACGTCACGAGTCGTCGCTGAACCGCCACGCCACGAGCCGCTGCTGGTACCGCCGTAGACGCCGTCACTCCACTGGTACGTCGGCCACCGTCTAGAGAGAAAAGCGTCGCGGAGGAGATGGTGGTGATAGTGGTAAGGAGGTTGATGGAGTGGAGGAAGAGGAGGAATGGGGAGAGGAAGAGAAGGAGAAGGAGAAGGGGGCGTCAAAGGGTTCGGAGAGAGAGAGAGTGTGAGAGAAATGAGAGACGGCTCGGGCATCAAACCGAATAAGTCTACATCACGTCGTTCTAGGAAGATGCCATTCAGACGATAGGACGTGGGTCGTACACTAGCAGATGTCCGAATCGCGTCGTCCATGTAAGATGTCATTTAGACGACACGATCAGGGAAGTACACACGCGCCCCCCATGCCCGCCTACGCGGCACCCCTACAAAGCTCCTAAATGGCGTCCCCCTAGGACGATGCCGTTCAAAATCGCGTCGAGCTTGAGCTCATCCCCCAGCCCCACAAGGGCCCAAACAAAGGGGTCCAACACCGAAACCGACCCGATAACTAGATCATAAAGCTTAGTCCTTACAGTAAGATATCACTCATTCTCTTTCACTCGGTTCACGGAGAGGGAGTAAGGCTTTGGGATAGACTACTTGTAAGGTTCGGTTGGAACCACGGGATCCCGCTCGTAGAGGAAGAACAGATAAAATGGGATCCCATAAACCAGTTCGGGCTCCAATTGATGTAGCAAAACAGATTTATGAAAATAATAGAAATTTGACCTTGCACTGAACACATTGTTCTGTGAAATCCAATGCTGAGTTCCTCGAAGAATATAGCACAAGTGTACGACCTCTAGAGTAGCAACAACACTGCCCTTCTCCCCCAACCGCACAATCGCAAGACGTCCACCTCAAAAGCCTTCTCCCAAATGGCAGAGGTTGGGAAGGGTGTGGGAAATAACTTGGAAAAAGGGTTGTGGTGCCTTTTTCTATTTCCAAGGATGGCCTTCAACTAGTTTGAGTTGGAGGGATAGAAGGTTATTTAAAGGAGGGTTTAAGCAGCTATTTGAACCGCCTCAAGTTAAACTGCCTCCTATCAAATTTATATATATATACTTTTAAGCCAATTATTGATTCTTTTCTCAGAAGAATCTTAGGCTTTAGTATATGTGTCCATACAATAATACCCTATTCTGTGAGAATCAATTGTGTGTGATCCTCTAGGCCCATAGTCTTTCCGATTTAAAGATCCATTGACTTCTAATATAATTAGAAGTAAATTAAACCAGTTATTCTCAATAACTGTTTAATTTAATCCGGACTTTTTGATCACGTTGGGTCAAGCAAATCCGCGTGATCCCAGAGGACGCCGAGTTCAACTCCACTCTGTCTAATACCTGTCAGTCTTTGGTTACCGCATCGCTATAATCCCTCACTCATTCTATGGGTCAGATACGATCGTGTGGTATGGTTATTGTCAAACCACTAGAGATCATGCCGTCTGACCATGACCTCCTTAATAACTCCAAGTTCGTTCCAAACGAACCGAAACTACCCTGGCCAGGGGTTTAGTAGAGCGTTCATGTCATGACCTATTAACTGTTCGAGATATACCTGACAGTGAGCGATCCCCTCTTTCACATTAACGGTCTTCACATGTATTCCGATGTGGCTAAGAATTTGGTGTCTCATGACTTATGGTTAAAGTCACTTAACCAAAGAATCAAACTATATCAGTCATCACGCAAGACCCAATTAATGTGGTCAAACGATCAACGATGCTATTGAGACGATAGATCTTCAGTTTACATTAGGTATAATGAACCATCTGAAGATCCATCAGCGGATTAGTTCAGTGGACATCCTCTCAGGATGAACACCTACCCATATGTGCTGGTGCCCTGCACCTGTGATCGTAAGATTAATCATCTACACATCATGTATGCCGATTTACGTGTAATCAATATTCCAGAGTGATTACTCTCCAATCGAAAAAGGTTTAAGATATGTGTCCATGTATAGTCAAACCCACATTCGAGATCCCATCTTGAATTGACTTTACAACCACATATCCCAGGGACAACGTAAAATAATGCGCATATTACAAATTTACGCCCTAATTACCAATTTATAAGGTCGAACAAGATTGTACATCTCATTGGGCCTACACGGCCCAGAATTGGCCTGTAGGACACACAAACACTAACAATCTCTCACTTGTAATTGCTCACAGTCTTGAGGCCCATCTTATCCCGATAACGCTTAAATAACAATCTATGACAAAGGATTAGTTAGTGGATGTACAATATTGTGTTCGGATGGTATACGCCCTACCATCACATCTCCTCGTGCGGCAATCTCCCGAATCAAGTGGAAGCGCCCCAGAATGTGCTTCAACCTTTGGTGAGACTGAGGTTTCTTTGCCTGGGCGATGTCCCCATTATTATCACAAGATAATGGGACGGGAGCCGATATGTTGGGAACTATGTCAAGTTTCGAGATGAATTTCTTCATCTAGGCAACCTCCTTATCAGCTTTAGCCGTGGCTATATGCGTTGCCTCTGTTGTTAAATATGATAGATATAGGTGGCCTCTAAGCCAATCACGAGGCACCTATTTCAATCTAGTTCATTAATAAATGGCATATATATTTCATTATGTAGATTGGCGTGTTTATTATTATTCCACATAATGAAGTCCATGAATGTGTGCAACGATCATCGGATTATGATGAGATCATAATAATGAGATCGATGACCTATAAACACATATTCTGAATTGTTCTTAGTCGTAGGATGTTTGAAGAGGACATCAAACATCCGGTAAGACTAATACAGGTTATTCCAGCTCATATGATGAGGGTGACTGATCTCGTTAGTCACATGTATGGAGACACAATGGTGAACCTGTAAGTGCTCATTGGGAAATAAGTTCACTGAACTGATCCGATATGAATCGCCGAATGGTAATTTACCTGATTGTCAACCGGCTTGATTCATCGTCACAGTGGGACACCAAAGACACCTTGTCAGTGGACTTCTGGGGTTTGACCTTGGCTTACAAATCCCTAGCCACGAAATTTCTAATAGTCAAGGATTGGGTCCAACAGAAAACCTTCCAAGGTGATTGTGTGTTCAATAGAGGATCGTTCGCTCTCAGGTAACTGGAGAGAGAATGCTTTAGAATAGATCTACAGGAGTCTCTGGCCAAAGTAGACACAATATCAAAAAAGTTGTTTTCGGATATTGTACAACGGAGTCTGATTCAAGTGAGTTGACCATCTAGGGTTTGACAGTTGACCATACCCTAGGTTAACTTGAGAACATTGTGCGAACGAAGGATTATAGCCACATGGTAACTGTGGACGAACAGGTTCCATGAGTGGGTTGCTGAACCCCGTTACCTTCCGGGATCATGCGGTGTTGCTTGGCACCCAACTTGATCGGAAGTCCGACCGAATTTTACATGAGATGTTAATTCGGTTAAGTAATTAATTAATATCTAGATATTACTTAATCACAATAAGTCAATAACTAGTTATTGGACTTAACGGGCTGAAAATCGAACTAGTTAATTGGCCTAGAGGGTGACACGCAAATAGATTCTCAGTCGGTGGTACTTAAGTGGGATTTATATTAACTCAGGGACTTTTACAAAAAAGTGGGATTTACTGAACTGATCCGATATGAATCGCCAAATGGTAATTTGCTTGATTGTCAACCGGCTTGATTCATCATCACAGTGGCGCGGTTGGTCCTTGGACTTGAGACACTAAAGATACCTTGTCAGTGGACTTCTAGATTTTGACCTTGGCTTACGAATCCCTAGCCACGTGATTTCTAATAGTCAAGGATCGGGTCTAACGGAAGACCTTCGAAGGTGATTGTGTGTTCAATAGAGGATCGTTCGCTCTCAAGTAACTGGAGAGAGAATGCTCTAGTATAGATCCGCAGGAGTCTCTGGCCAGAGCAGACATAATATCAGAAAAGTTTTTTTTGGATATTGTATAACGGAGTCTGATTCAAGTGAGTTGACCATCTAGGGTTTGACAGTTGACCATACCCTAGGTGAACTCGAGAGCATTGTGCGAACGAAAGATTATAACCACGTGGTAACTGTAGACGGACAGGTTCCATGAGTAGGTTGCTGAACCCCGTTACCTTCCGGGATCATGCGGTGTTGCTTGGCACCCAACTTGATCGGAAGTTTGAACAAATTTTACATGAGATGTTAATTCGGTTAAGTAATTAATTAATATCTAAATATTAATTAATCACAATAAGTCAATAACTAGTTATTGGACTTAACGGGTTGAATACCGGACTAGTTAATGGGCCTAGAGGGTCACACGCAAATAGATTCTCAATCGGTGGTACTTAAGTGGAATTTATATTAACTCGGAGACTTTTGTGAAAAGTCGCGCCGACTTAATATATATACGCGCTGTTGAGAAACCCTGGGCCAAGCTCTAGGAGCTCTCAACACTGGCCGTCCCCCTCTCTCTCTCCTCCTCCTCTGGGCGCCCTGTTCAAGGCGCCGGGAGACTTCCCGTCTCCGCCATGGCGTTTCCCAAAAGTGGGGAATTCCCATCCGGATGATCCGAATATGGTTGTGGCAAGGATTCTTCAGTGAGCGAGCTGATCTGGATGAGGGATCGAGGAGGAACCACCACGGAGGATTGTATGGATACTGCTGGAGGCCGGATGCTTGGGCGGCTAGCAGCATCGCCTCGATGGAACCAAAATGATTGCGGATTCGATTCCGCGCAAGGTGATGAGATCACAACAACTACATTTCAATTTCTATTTTTTGTTCTGAAACGGATCAATGGGCATCAGGCGGGATTTTGTTTGTTGCTTCCGCTGCGTTCGTCGCACCCCGCCCGGATCCCAACAAAATCCACAGTCGTTTCCTATTTGGAATTTCTTCAGCTGACTACCCCTCCATTTAGCATGAATGCAAATCCAAACATGGATTTGCTATCGTTAGGATCTGACTAGAAACTAGAGTGTGTATATGCTCTCAATTGCATGTCCTCTTCTCCTCCATATAGCAAGAAAAGATCCTTAGTCCTTAGGTACTTAATGATGCATTTTACTGCTTTCCAGTGCTCCTCACCTAGATCGGTCTGATATCTACTGGCAATGCTCAAAGCAGTAGCCACATCAGAGTACATAGCATGGCATACATGATCGACCCTATCGCTGAGGCATAGGGTACTCGACTCATGTGTGCTACTTCCTCAGATGTTCTAGGGGCCATGCCCTTAGATAGTTAAATTCCATAACTCATAGGAATGACACCTATTCTGGAATTTTCTAACTGGAATCTCCTAAGTATAGTATCTATGTACATGGATTAGGACAATCCCAGCATCCTTTTTTATCTATGACAATAGATCCTTATGCCTAGCACATAGGATGCCTCTCCCAAATCTTTCATAGAGAAGGTCTTAGAAAGTCTTAGTTGATGTCAGCATCCTTACATCATTTCTAATGAGTAAGATGTCATCAACATAAAGGACAAAGAAGGTCACTGAGCTCCCACTGACCTTCTTGTAAACACAGGGTTCGTCTTCATTTGAATGAAGTCGAAAGATTTGATAGCTTCATCAAATCTCAAATTCCAACTTAAAAATACTTGCTTCAATCCATAAATGGATTTCTGAAGCTTGCATACCCTATTGGGATGCTGCTTAGATGTGAATCCATCTGGTTGTACCATGTACACCTTTTCTGACAGGTTTCCGTTAAGGAAGACTATCTTCACATCTATCTGCCAAACCTCATGAACTAGGTATGCATGGTAAAGAGGATTCTGATTGACTTTATCATTGTCACTGGTGAAAAAGTTTCGTTACAGTCAATTCATTGTCTTTGACGATACCCCTTTGCCACCAGTCGAGCCTTATACGTGTCAATTTGTCCATTTCCTCCGATCTTCCTTTCGAAGATCTATTTGCAGTCAATAAAGACTTTTCTTTCGAGTATGTCAACCAAGATCCAAACTTGGTTGGTATACATGGATTAGATTTCCGAATCCATAGCCTCTTTTCATTTCTCGGAGTCAAAATTACGAATTGCTCCCTGATAGGACTAAGGATCATCATCCTCATTTATTTGTACCTTAGACAAACTGTTAGAGACATGTCCAACATATCTCTCAGGTTCTCTCTAGGCACCCTACCATATCTTCGTAATGTCTATATTTCAGGGTGAGCAAGTTCCAAAGGTAGTGTCTAATGAGACTGTGTCCCCAGTTTGTGGTTTATGGACCTCGTCCAGTTCTATCTGGCTCTGATTGTTTTTTTGGAGGAGATATTCCTTCTCTAGGAATACAACTCTCTTAGCCACTAAGACCCTTTGCTAAGAGGGGTGATAGAACTAATATCCAAAAGTCACTTTTGGATATCCCACAAACCTACACTTATCTGTTCTTGACTCTAGTTTATCCGCGTCATCCCTTTTCACATGGGTAGGACACCCCCAAACTTTAATGTGATTAAAGTTTGGTTTCCATCCCTTCCATATCTAATATGGTGTAGTAGAAACTGACTTACTTGAAACCCTGTTCAACAAGTAGGCTGCTATCTCTAAGGCATAACCTATAGCAACAAAAGTAATCCTGATAAGGACATCATAGAACGGACCATGTCTAAGAAGATTCCATTTCTCCTTTCGGATACACCATTATGTTGTAGTGTATATAGTGGGATCCATAGAGAAATTATTACATTGCCCTTCAGGTAAGAAGTGAATTCATGACTTAAGTACTCACCTCCTCAATCCGATTGAAGAATTTTAATACCCTTACTAGTCTGCTTCTCTACTTCATTCTTATATTCCTTAAACTTCTCAAAGGATTGTGATTTATTTTTTATCAAATACACATAGCCATACCTAGAGAAGTCATCAATAAAAGAGATGAAGTAGAGATGTCCTCCTTTAGCTTCTGTTGACATCAGTCTACACACATCCGTATGTATGAGTTCGAGAAGGTCAACAGTCCTCTCACCATGTCCACTAAAAGGACCTTTGATCATCTTTCCCATGGGACATGATTTACATGTATCAAATGATTTGAATTCAAATGAATTCAAGTATCCATTTAAACATACGTGAGAAATCCTCTTCTCACCCGCATGACCAAGCCTACGATGCCAAAGATATTCTGGATTCACTTCTTCTGTCTCACTAGAAACCTGTATAATATCAGTACATGTATCTAATACAGATAATCCATTGAACAAATAACTATTAGCAATGATCAAACCATTATTAATGATAAAGCACACAGTGCTAGATATTGTCACTGAGTAACCAACATTGTTCAAGCAAGAAATAGAAATAATGTTTCTGATAATTTTTGGAACAAAATAACACTCTTTTAATTTCAAAACTATCCCTGAAGGTAAACTAAAGCGAGTAGTTTATACAACTTTAGTAGCAACCAAAGCTCTATTGCCCATCCTCAGCTTGATATCTTTCTTGCCAAGTCTCCTCTTATTTGTCAGCCTCTGTAAAGAATTGCAGACAGGAGATGTGCATCCAGTATCCATACTCATGATGTAGATCTCATAAAAGACAAATTTAAGTCAATCAAAAATACCTTCATTCAAAATTGCCTTGCAATTCATTTTCCAGTATCCAATTTGTCCACGTCGAAAACATTTGCTTTCTTTTTCATCCTTCTTGCCTTTGCCACTGTCTGCCTTGGCGATCTTTTTACCCCTGGTCTGTTTCTTTTTCTTTTTGTTGGTGGGTGTCTGGGTGGTTTTCCTTTTCTTGTTGGTAGAGGATGGTTTATCCTTTTGCATAGTCCCTTCGCACTTTTTAACATGTTTAGAAGTTAGGGTAGAGAAATCTTAAGCCTATTCATGTTAAAATTCATAATGAAGAGAGAAAAAGATTCAGATAGTGACTGGAGAATGAGATCAATGCTAAGTTCAAAATCCAACTTGAATCCTAACCCACTAAGTCTCTCAATCTACTCCATCATTTTCAGTACATGAGCTTGTACTGAAGCACCCTCGGACATCCTTGTCCTAAAAAGCTTTTTGGAGATCTCATACCGCTCTATCCTACCATGCTCTCCAAAGAGCTAGTGTAGCTAGAGAAGTATAGCCCTACAATCAATCTTTTCAAATTGCCTCTGCAGCTCAAGAAGCACAGAGGCCAATATGTAATATTGAGCAAGGGAAGAATCCTCCAACCATTTTGTGTAATTTGTTTGATCGCCCTCCTCGGAATTAATGGGAGGCTTAGGTTGAATTGTGTCTAACACATACACAATCTTTTTGGTGGTCAAGACTTCGTAGATTGCGCAACCAATCTTGATAGTTGGGTCCAGTCAACTTATTTGTATCCAAGATACTACGAAGGGGATGTGACAACGACATGGTGATCTGGATGAAAAATAAAAGACAATATTTTAGCATGCGTTCAAGTTTCTAACTTAGATGTGATTTTCTATTTTAGTTAGCTCCACTATTTTGCGGTCGAACTATATGACCCTCAATCATATAGAACAGAAGATCATGGCGATCCTAGTGGGTCAAAATCCCCACAAGACTAAGATATGACCTTGTGAAAAGTACAACAAGCCACATCCCATCTGTTGGACAGTCAACAAGGACTTGCATCTAATGCAATATCCGACTTTCGACCCTTGAGCAGTCATCCCCTTGTGGAAAGCACAACAAAGGATACTTCCAGTTAGATTGCACCACCATTACTACACAACAATGAGTTTGTGACGACCCTTGTAGAAAGCACAACAAGGCTACTCACTCTATGAAGCCAAGCTTTAGGGCTGAGATCCTGCCACCATATCATGGACTTTGTGGAAAGCACAACAAATCTATGAGGCAATGGCATTTAGTCACCCTATAATGGTGGACGGTCACGTCGGCTCCTAGAGCCTCATTTAAAATCTAATATTTAGTAAATATGACATTTTATTTTATATTGGTTTCACCTTAAGTGGTAGAATAAATATATTCGATATATATATTTACAATACCTAATAATTTGCATGAAATAAACGCATCCAATGCAAATACATAAACCTGGGTGATCATGGACTCTAAATTAAAGCTACAGAGATATCCAATCTACTTACCAAGCAGAAAGGTCATCCTTGCAGTCTGTCCTCCATTCCTTCAAGCTCCATCAACGGCATTAATTGCAAAAATTACATGGTTCGCAGGCTGAAAAATGAATTACATGTTAATAATTTCCAGAAGCCCTCAAAGGCAAATACATTTATTAGAGGAAGGTAGAATTATATTGGAAATTAAATAGAGAGAAGAGAGGCTCGCAGGCGTCAACGAACCAAGCCAATTTCTAAGTCTATGATCACCCACCATCCCATACAATCACATCAATCCAATAAGAGTTATTTTGAAAATAATCCTTATACGTAGACTGAAACCATAGATTGTGCAATTCAAAAATGTTGGTCTTGATTAATTTTAAAATCTAAGTGGAACAATCAAAATTAATCTAAACATAGTCCAAAATAGGGCATCATCGTGATAATCCATGTACAGAATCATTCCAAACATTTAAGAGGATTCAAACATGAATTTTAAATAAAAAATTCAAAAAATTAATTTTGAATCTTTCTGAAATTGAATTCAATTAATCTCAATAATTGAGATAAACATGGAATTTAAATTCAAATTAATCATCCAATGATTAAATATCATAAATCAAATTTAAATAAATGATTATCCTCAATTATTCTTCACTAAAATTCCAACTTCAATTTTGAAAATTATCCCATAATTTTAAAGCCTAAGCCCACATTCGAGATCTCATCTCGAATTGACTTTACAACCACATATCCCAGGGACAACGTAAAGCAATACACATTACAAATTTACACTCTAATTACCACTTTATAAGGTCGAACAAGATTGTATATCATATTGGGCCTACCCGACACATAATTGGCCCGTAGGGTACCCAAATACTAGCACCACTAACTATGTCCGCCGCCCTAATAGGAGGCCGTAACAAAAAAAATGAAGGGAAAAATTGAAAGCGTAAAAATCAGAGCAAAGTCAAATCAAACCCAAATGTCAAAAGGCCACCAAATCCAAAGTCAAATCATTTATTCCCTTCTCCTTTAGGGTGTACACCAAGATTAAGGAATACTAGAGGCCGACTGAGGGTCCAACCACTAGATGGGATCAAGAAGCAAGCACCTAATAAACACATTATTTCTGGATTGAACTATTAATGAATAAGGCAAGAATTAAAATTTTGATTGAATAAGTTTCTTTTGATCTATATACCATTTTGGCCCTTAGCCTGAAGAGCTTTATTTTAAAATAAAAAAATTAAATACTTCAAAACCCAAAAAAATGAATATTTTAAAATTAAAAAAATGAATATTTTAATTTTTAAAAAAATTAAATATTTTAAAATCTCAAAAAAAAATTGAATATTTCAAAACCCAAAAAAACGAATATTTGAAAAGCTAAAATTGAACATTTCAAAATTCATAAAAAAATGCATCTGCCTGTGGCATTATTGCATGTTACATATTTTATTTTCATGTTTACATTTGCTTGCTTGCATGTTGCATTTACGTATTTTTCTTTTGTTTTAGCCCTTGTTAAATAAAGGCTTTGCCCCTTGACTTGTGTATTGAAGATAAGGTCAAGGTAGCCTAGTTGCTTTTGGGCAAGGGGCTAAGCTAGAACAGATAAACGAATTGTTTGTTCAAGCATGATCACTGGAAACAGGTACAGATGCAAAGAGATACACATCACATAGTTACCATCCATACAACCAAATTTATTAGAAACCACATATCAAGTCTCTCTCTCTCTCTCTCTATATATATATATATATATATATATATATATATGATCATATCCTGCCAAAGTCCATCACATATCCTTAAAACAAGATACATATCCATCATGTCATCCATCACATCGTGGACGATAAGGATCAAAAGATACATCATAATAACTACATGATCAACTCTCGCCTCTGCTCTTGGCCTCATCTTGATCATCGTCGTCGCCCTTCCGTGGCGGTCGATGCCGATAGATCCATCAACACCTACAGCATACTCGGAAGACGTGGCTATCAAGGTAGTACAGGAGGAGAATACTTCGGTTTGTCCAACCTGACGTTCATGCTCCCATGCATGCTGGTACCTCTCCTTCATATGACATGCCTCACTCTGCTACCCTAAGGCTGACCTAGAGGGGCATCATCTCTGCCCCTAGGCCCTAGCTCTCCTATTTCCGTTCTGCTCACTCCCGCGCATGGGCTTGCTGCTCCATCTCCAGGGCAATCTGGAGCCTCATAGCCTCACAGAAAAGGTCGCCAATGGGATTCCTCTCCATTTGAGCTCAGGCCTATCCACCTCCTCTGTGGCCAGCCTCACGGCCTCCTGCTGTAAGGACTGAGGTTTGGGATTATGTTTTCGGGTCGGATCCCTTGGTTTGGACCCTGTGGGGGGTCTTGAGATTTCTAGCTGAATGGCGTCAGCACTGCTCGACGCCTTTCAAAAGGCGTCAGGGTGTGTAGACGCCATTTAGATCTGTTGGTTGTTGCGCCACGTGGGTGAGTTTCGGGCCGCGAGAGTACGGCCCCGGTCACATCGTCTGAACGGCGTCCAGGTTGGCCGACGCGATTCAGACTGTGACCTCTGAGATGTCAGGGTGCGGCGCCAGAGCGTTGTCAGTACGGTCTGTCCTATCGTCTGAACGGCGTCCACGGTGGGTGACGCGTTTCAGACCGTTGTCAGTACGGCCGTCCTGTCAGACTGATAGGCGTCTACCTCGATCGACGCGTTTTAGCAAGATTCAGATTGACTTCGCGAGCCTCTACTTCTTTCCCTCATTTTCGCCTTCACTCTCTCTCTCTTCGCCCTCTCCGACTCTCTTCTTCCCCTTCCCTTCCTCTTCTTCCTCTTCCAATCACTCCATAGCCTCCTTACCACTCACCTCTACCTCCACCACCTCCTTCGCGGCGTTCCCTTCTCCGGACGGCGGCCGACGTCCCGGCGGAGTGGCGGCGTCCTCGAGGGTACCGGCGGCGGTCTGCGGTGCGGCGGGTCGGCGGCAAGGAGCTTGGAGGAGTTCAAGAACCGGTAGGGGGACGAACCTTGCTTGTGTTACTCGTGTGTTCCTTGGCGTGACATGATGTGTTTGGGCTAGATTGAGCATGTTTAGGGGGGTTTCCTTGTGGGTATGGCTGTACTTGTGATCGTGGTTTCGTAGTATGCCTGTGATAGATGAATACTTCTTCCTCCCCTTCTTGTTTTGGGGCTTTTCGGGGTGTTTGGGGGTTAAAGGAGGAACCCTCGGGTTGAACCAGGAAACCTGGTTTCTGGTGCTAAACGGCGTCGTGCCTGGTCGACGCCTTTCAAAAGGGCGTCAGGGCAGTACGACGCCTTTCAGGATAGAAACCTCCCTGTTTGAGGTTTCCTGTGTTAGGGGTTCTGGCGCTAAATGACGTCATGGATGAACGACGCCTTTCATAAGGGCGTCGGGCCATCATGACGCCATTTAGACAGGAAAAATCACCCCGAATGTGGGTCTGTAAATCTGGAATTTATGTGTGAATGGCGTCTGTGGACCTGGACGCGTTTTAGATAGGCGACTCCCTATGACGACGCGTTTCAGGGAATATTTTGTATGTTAAATGAACCTGTCCGAGGGACTTGAATGGCGTCGACCTCGGTCGACGCGATTCAAGACAGAGATGTGTAATGCTGATTTTCACCATGTGCTTCACCGTAGGATGATTTTAATTGCATGCTTCACGTTGTACGCTGAGACTGAGGACTCCTGTGTGAATGGAATCATGTTGTGTGTGTGTGTGCTTATGCGAATATGGAATCGGAATGACTGTGGTTTACGTTGTCACCATGGACCGATGGGGACAGGGTCATGGTGTCTGTGAGCTGTACCGGTGAGAAGGGGTACATGTGTGTTTTACCTTTGGCTGAGGGAAGCAGGATCGCCTTGAGCCCGACGGGCCGGAGTAGCCGGTGTACTATCCGAGGGGTCGCTGTTTGTCCTCAGTGGGTCGGGGTTTCCCTGTTTGTCGTGACAGCTTCCGGCGCGTTTCTTGCTGTGGAGCTGGTTGTGGTACTGTTGGAGTTGGCTTACCCTTTAGCCACTGGGCCTGATGTGACCTTTGATCAAGGTTACGAGTGGTACCCTTAGCCCTTTGGCCTGACGCAGCCCGGGAGATTTGGGTTTGTGGGTAGTTCCTGTAGCTTCGGCTTGACGGGGGTTCGCCGGTCCCCAGGGCCCTCCTGAAGCGCTGAGGCCTAGCGTGGAGGCAATCCGGACGGTAGGACAGTAGTCTAGACTGCTTGTGTGCACACGTAGCTGGCAGTGGCGGTACACTGGTTCCAGCTAGTCCTAGTTTGACTCACTGCCTCACCCTACAGTGCCCCGGAACACTGTAGGGGTGGACAGGCGTAAGCTGTGGTGGTAGTGTTGGGAGGCGACGTTTGACTTCGGTCGACAGTGTGGTTCAGTCGCTTCGTGGACTTTGGCTGTGAGACGTTACTCTGTGTTGGGTTCTTTGGGTTGCTTAGAACGGTTCTTGCTACACTGCTTATCGTACGATTCATATCAGAGTTGGGTGCTATGTTTACTGCTTTACTTATATTGCCATATATTCCCGTTGTTACACTTGTGGGTGTGTGAGTGGGAGGCAGGGGATCGGATGATCCCTACTGAGCCCAATTCTGGTGTGGCTCACTCCCTGCGGTTTCAGGTGTGGACCTCGCGGCGTGTGGAGGCGTGTGGTGCCTTCTTGGTGTGCAGACCAGCAGCTGTCTCTGTTCCGGGGTATGCCCCGATGTTGTTGTACTTTCCTTCTGCCTGTACTTATTTAATTGTTGGACATGTAATTATTGTTGGACTGTATACGGACATTGTTATTTTCCTTCCTGCGCACTTGCTTACCTTGTAGTCCGTGTGATTGTTATATTTAGCCTTATTTAGCACTTACTCCTCCAGACGTGTTGTGTGAGATCCGGGTGTTAACCCGCAGTTAATGGGCCGACATCCATTTAGTGATCGGGTCTCCGGTCATAGGATGGCGGGTCGTTACACCTGCGCACGGGCTACCTCTACATGAGTTGTCTCCCTCTCTTCCTCTGCCCTTCGTAGGGCCTCGGTCACCTGCGTATGTGGGATATCATCATGTCAGCAAGACATGATAAAAATTGAATGAACAAAAGAAAGTGCTTAATGATTATGTGTAAAAGAAAATGCTTTTGTATGGAATTTTGCTAAAATGAGAATCAAGCTGAATTAAAGGATTCACCCAATCGGCATGCTCTTGTTCTGCCTCCAACGCGCGTCTAATGGCATCCATCAGCTGGCTCTTTAGGGTAGCTACCTCTAATGATGGCTGGGCACTGGAACTTGAAGGCCCAGTTGTGCTATGAGTGGCCTAGATGTGTGCAATGCGCTGTGAATATTGAACAATGGTTAGTGGTTGAACACTTGGCTTGTAGGAAATATAGTATAGGCTTGCATGCATACATACTAGATCCTCCAGCTCTGTCCGGCTCTGCGCCAGCTGCATCTCCATGTCTCTTAGCTTGGCCCGTAGGTCAATGATGGTAGCGTCCCTAGCATCCTGCATAGGTCATTTTGGTTAAGATTTCATTCACTTAGTGAATGAAGCATAAACATTTCATACTTACATCTAGAGGTTGTAGCTGATGGACTTGCTTGGCATAATGGACGCAATACTGCTATAAATATGCCTCACCTTTTGCCGCTCAGGACTCCACTACTCTACCACCCTATGCCCAATCTTCATAATGGGCAGCGAACTTAACCCTCTAGTCACTCTGAGCCTGCTTCCCCTTCATCTTTTGCCTTATCCTCTCGGGGACAGCTGCATCAGTCTACTCGTAAGGCAACCCTAGGGTCCTCATGGCCAAGAGTAGGTGCATTAACTTAATCTCATTGAGACAATGCACCCACATCTCCCGACCACATTGAGGGTGCCCTGCGGCTACTCAAGGATGGTCGGACTCCCTAGGTAAGCCCTCCAGATGACCTGTGTCACATGCATCACGTTAGATAATAGAAATTACGTTAGAAAATTGCATTAGGAGAGTAGCATTGCATAACATACTTACTAAGAGCTCTGGGTAATTGAGGAATTGCTGGTAGAGGGCAACGATCTGGTGGTATTGTGGTGTTGTGTCTATGATAGGGAACCATCGTTTCGTTAGTGGAATGGCTTCCAGTGCTATCTGCCTCGTCCAGCCCAAGGGGAAGTAATAGTAACCCCACACTTGCATTCAAAAGCATGTAGTTAGAATCATACATAACATACAATGACAATAAATAAGCAAATGAAAGTAAAAAAGATGCCTATAAGAATGGCATGAAGCCGCTGACCATCTTCTCCCAGTCTGGCACCACCGCTGATAGATTGGCTATCAAGTGGGCTAGCATTGCTGCATCCCACGCATACTCTCCTAGATGCTCTAAGTCTCCCAAGATCTCTAGGAAGTGACAGTGGATCTCATCTCCCTTCGTCCCTAAAAGTAGTCATCCCAGCGTGGAAAATAGAAACCTCCTCAGGTCTAGGTTGATCCATGATCATCCTGATCTCTATAATATGCGGCTTGGGTAGACTACACCAATCTCCAGACGAAGCCCTCATGTGACTCCCCTACTCACTGTCGTGGGCCATCTAATCCTAGTGCATCCATCACATGATGGTCCTAGACTCCCTACCCATCGCCGTCACATCCAAGCCCAGTAGTCTAGGCACCAGGTCTCGGTAGTCAGAGTACGTAGTGTCGCTGATAGCTCTCCCCTCCATACGCAATCCGGTAATGCGCACCACATCCTGCAAACTCAACACCATATGCCCCCAGGACATGATGAAAGTCCTACTTGGTGCATGCCACCTCTCCCAAAGTGCTTAAATAAGGGTGAGATTGATCCAGAATGGATCGATGCTCAAAAACTCCCCAAATCCCATTGCCTCAAGCCTGGCTCTCTTGAAGTCTACTAGACCCCTATAGGTTGCTATGACCATGTCCCAGGAGATCCTCATCTTCATGACATCTTGTTCATCATCAAGACTTAGATTAGGTCTTCATACCATCAATTTAAGTTAAGTTATGACAAATTTTAAGGTCCAGAGTACCCTTCTGAATTGCGTCCACCATAGTGGACACCTTTCAAAAGGTATTCACTGGTTCGAACATGATTTAGGCCACTCTCCAGGGAGACTCGAGAGCCTTCCCTAGCTTCTCCTCTCTACATCAAAACACACAAACACATCACCTAGAGAGTGGGGAGTGAGTGCACTATGGATATCGCAGCTTTATGGGCTTCCTCCGTCGCCAGCTCCCCCTTTCATTGCCACATCTTCCTCTTCCTCTTCACTGACCGCCTCTTCCGTCGTGGTCATTTCTTCTTCATCTACATTCACCACCGAGGGGGGGGGGGGTTGATGTGGGCGCTCTTCCCAAGTTGGCTCCGTCGTGCACTATGGATATCGCAGCTTTATAGGCTTCCTCCATCGCCAGCTCCCCCTTTCATTGCCACATCTTCCTCTTCCTCTTCACTGACCGCCTCTTCCGTCGTGGTCATTTCTTCTTCATCTACATTCACCACCAGGGGGGGGGGGGGGGGGGTGTTGATGTGGCCACTCTTCCCAAGTTGGGCTCAGGCCACCTTCCTCCATGGGGGTGAGTGGAAGAAGGGGTCATACATGGGGGATTCACATGCATCAAAAATAACTATAAAATCTTCTTTACATGCTACTATCAAAGTAATTGAAAAATACTTTTGAAAATAGAATTTTATTTACGTAAAAATAACTATGAACATCAGAATTCGTCATCACTTTCCTCTCTACAGTGAAACGAATGCACCAAGGCCGCCTAGGCAAGGGAACCAACTCCTCCTACACACAGTAACGTCGCTGCGCCATCACCTCATGTTGTGCACACGAAGAACACATGAAGAACACCGCCTCTCATGCCAGGAACCTCTCCAATCTCTTCTCATGGCTGTTCTAGGGTTTAGAATGCACTGGACCACTCTCTCGTTGTCAGGGATACTTTAAATAGCCTCTATGAGCGAAGTCTATTTGGAATCAAATACTTTGGAAGGAAAGAACTCAAAATAGTTTGTGTTCGAATTGGACTTCCTAATCGCGTCAAGATGATATGACACCTTGTAAATGCCCCTCTTAATCGCGTCAAGGGAGTATGACGCAAAAAAGCTCTCTCGGTCAGACCCTCTAAATGTTCAGTCTAAGCCATTAATGGGTCTATCTAGGCTACTAATGGGCTCTAATTAAAAGTCTAATGGACTAGGTATTACAATAAATGATTAATCACTTACTTCTTTAATCGATTTGCCGACCGATTGTAACTTCAATTATTATTATATGGCTAATCAATTATCTACTTACCCTTAATCTATTCTGGATTATTTGCACTTGTTAAATTGATTACTACATTTATTCTACCAGTGATTAATTGCTTAAGTTTGAATCGAATGAACGAATTTGATTACCTAATCTATTAATCGATTCTCTCCTTGTTATATTGTAGTATCTCAGTCACAAAAATTACAGGTTTGTCAGAAATTAGTTTATTTTATCCAGTTGCATCTCTAGCTTTACTATATTTATGTTATCAACTTGTTTAGAGAGATTACGCGTGCCATTTTTCTGATCCTTTCTCTAACAGCTTTTTTGTTTTTTTTTTCATGGTACCTTTTCATGAGTTTCCATACTTCTATTTCTTATACCTTCGTAGACTTTTGCTATGCTACATTAAGGGTAGAAAGTGCAGTTGCCCTTTTTGTGTTTCTATTAGCATAGGTTCCTATCAGAAGATCTCTCCTATTAGTTCGAGGTTGCACTTGATCACCTTTTGGTAGCTTGCATCTGTAGCCTTGCAAAGCTTTTAAGGAAAACAAAAGGAACAAGACCTTTTATCCAACCACGACAAAAGACTCTCTCTCTCCATCTCTCTCTCTCTGAAATTTTTAAACGTTAGACATAAGCAAGAAGGTCGCTGTCTAATGTTTCCCTCCACTAGTCTAACAGATAGATTTTGAATATCTCCTATATATGAAGACTTTGAGAGAAGTGATAGAATATCAAGCAAAGCAAACCAAAACTCTGCTTCACTATGCCCAAAAGAATCATGTGCTCAAGAACTGAGAGAGAGAGAGAGAGAGAGAGATAAAGAAGAATCTAAGAGCCTATATTCCTGTTTGCCTGCACATTTAAGGCCTCTTGAGATTCTTCAGACTGATCAAGACTAGTGTTTTATTGTTCCTACTCTGTACTTCTATCTTGATCTTGTTGTGTGTTCATTTGTTAACACCTGCCTTTTTGGAGGCACTTTCATTTTGTTTACATTCAACTTTGTTTTTTATTCCTCTTTTTGGTTGTTAGAAGAGAGGGCTTGTAGTTGTGCAGAAGGTTGTTTTCCTCTTCAAATTGTTGAAGAGAGGACCAGTTGAGCCTGGGGGTTATGTTGTATATTATTTAATCCTACAAGGGGTTTGTACTTTGTGTTATTAAAACTCCTAAGAAGTCGCTTGAGGACTGGACATAGGTCTAAGAAAATCGAACTACTGTAAATCCTTATGCATCTTATGTGATTGTACCTTATCTCCTCACTTTGTTGCGTGCTTGTCCTTGTGCATATTATCTAGTATAAGGTAGTCACTGAGGAACTAGTTCCACCCCCTTCAGTAGTAGGAACCTCCTCCCGAATGAGATTCTCTGTTAATGAAGAACCTAAGGGGCCTATAGTTGACCCTGGATTTGCTGAAGATATCCCTCTATCCCAGCTCCTCAAATCCCCTAAGCAGAAGAGAAAATCACCTGCTCCTCCAGCTATAGCACCTATGTGGTGCTCCTGAACCCGGTCCAGTATGAATTGGCTCATCAGATTTGGTGACAGAATAGTGGGAAAAAAACTCGTCATACATACATGCATATGAGAAATAAGCTAATTTACGAACCCATCAATTATATAACCAAGATCATAATAACTCCAATTCTATTGCCCACATCAAAAACTTAGTTACATGGAGTTGAGCAAAATGGCAAAATGTAGCGATTTTCGTAAATATTGCATCACAACTCAGATCCTACTACATGATACTACTAGACAAAACAAATACTAAACTGTACATATAACACAATCTCATAAGATCTGCCTCAACTCCATAGTTTCCTCTAATTTGAATCGTTAGCTAAGTCTCTTGAAAAATGGTTAGTGGAATTTTATGAGTCCACCGTAGGCCTCAAATTCCCATCACATGAGTGATCATATAGTGTAAATTTGAAAATGTAAATGATATCTGCACGTATATCATGAGAATCAAATCACGTTCTACTCATAGTTAACAAGTATAAATCCTATGATCATATCATGATGCCAAGTTGATATATGTTCAATTTAGACAAAACGTCTAATCATGGTTAACCTATCATCAGCAATTATTACATGTCATGATCAAAGATCTAGTCATAGCATAGGTTTAAAAGTCATTCCTAGACTTGTAACTTGAAACATGTAACTTGTGACTACTTGCATGATCATGACCGAGCTGGAACGGGCTACCCCGTCCCACTCCGCTACGTGCATAGACAACCCAAAAAAATCTGAAAAAAATAAACAAAATTATTGGTGGGCTCGATCCATTAAGAGTATCTTTTATTGTTCATTGGGACTCTTTTTTATTTTTTAGATTTTTTTAGTCACCTGATCGGAGATCGACTTGTACGAACATGTAAGGCACCTCAGGGCCTACCTAACAAATTTCAAAAAATATTTTTTTTATTTACCCACTGCACTAAGGATCAGTGCAATAGGCACTCTCCGTGCATCAAGTATTACTCTAGGGTTAAAGGAACAATCATAATTATTTGAAGACTCAAAATGACACACATAAGTCTAAAATCCCAATAATTAGTAAAATAACCTAACATTATCTGAAATAAATACAGAAGATTGTACTTCTCATGATTCCCCAATAGAAGCTAAGGACAAATTCTTTACCAAGAATACTAACTAGATTAAAAGGAAAAGAAATAAAAGAAGATTCTGAATCTTCAGGATCACTAAAACAATCAAGAAAAATAGATTTATTAAATAAATATCTAGAACAACAACAACCTGATTTTATAAATGCTAGAATATCCGTTTCTCTTCCCATAAAAATAAAAACAGAATCTGCCCAAATTTAGAGAATAAAATTTGTATTTCCACCTCAGCTAAAAGTAGACTAGCTTGAAATTTGCAAAGTTTATGCTAAATCATCTTGTTAATTTTGAAAAGTTTTGGGAGGTACCATTGGAACAACAATAGATCAATGAGCAAATTACCTCATTCTCTATTGTTTACAGAGGATCCCTATGCTTAAATTTAAAATGAATGTTACTTCTTTAGGTAGCAAATGCAATAGAACCATAAGGTTATGAAACATATTTTTTTCATTGGTATAAAAGATTTGTAAAAGAACATGGCGATATACAAGGTGATGTACGACAAGATGAACAACCTTGTGAACTTATTTGGAGCTTCTATCTTATACATTGTTCTATTGAAACTTGGGAATAACAAGATAGATTTGGTTCCTACAAAGATGTTAGAGGAAGAGCAACTGTCCTAGAGGTAAACAAGAATGTTGGTTATTGTGTAAATGTGCGATGAATTTGGTCACCATCATTGAAGACCATTTTATAAAGAATTTACATGTTGGCAAGCTCTATTATCAAAGTGATACTTGTTGCACCGCCCCTAGCTGAGCTAGAACGAGCCCCCTATCCCCTCGCGTCATCTAGAAAGTGCATAGCTCTTATCCCCCTATTAAATGTGCTCTGATGTCACCTATGCACATGGAAGGTGCCATATCAAAAAATAATAATAAAATTGCCTAGCAAAATAAAATATCATGTGCTCGAAAACTTCAAGATGCACTTGAGCATCGCAAGATGCTCTCCAAAACACAATGCTCTCGAAAACATCAAAAGATTCGAGAGCATCATGAAGCTTTCAAACACATCCTAAAGCTCTCAAGCGCATGCCACTCAGGATGCTCTCGAATACTTCATGATGCTCTCAAGAGTATTGAAGCTCTAAAATATTTCGATGCTTCCGAGAACATCATATGCTCACAAAAGCATGCTAAGGTGCTTAAGCGTATCCTAAAGCTCTCGAGCGCATCCTAAAACTCTCAAACGCATAATGCTCTGAACACCTCAAGATGCTCTCGAGACTTAGTCTAATAGATATTATTTGTTCTAATCTGGCTCTTCCCATGTGCACTGACACGCAACTGACATCAGAACGTATTTAATAAGGGGACAAGGGTAATGTACACTTTTCACATGGCAAAAGGAGATAGAAAGGCTCATTCCAACTCACCTTTGCTACCCCCTCGTGCGGTGCCACTAGCATTTCTCCTATTATCAAGGCCAGGAATGAAAGAACCATCAGTTGGGAACTTCCAAAGTTTTGGAAGAAGGGTTCCTTGATGGGGCATTGAAAGTGCACGTTCAAGGATCCTGTTAACATCCCATACACAAAAGATGCAATGTTGGCCAAAAAAATCTGAGACTCTACAAAACAATGTCATGGGATACAACTCCATGGTCAACAAAGGAATGTTCAAGGATATTACAACAAATGTGTATATACAAACCAAGATTTCAAACCTTCACGGACAAACGAATGAAAATTTATGCCCCAACGTAAGTAGACAAGCAAACAACTTTCAATGCCTTTGCAAACTCGTCGCCCAAAGATAATCAGCTAATAAAGTTAAAAAAGCCAAGCCTTTCTATTCATAACAACTGCCTGAACGTTTTGATGTCGTATATAGGGGTGCAAAATAGACGGATTTGGGTAGGATCCAACCCGGATCCGACTTATACCAGAATCCACATTGTTAGATTCGGACTCAAATCCGAATGATCACTTGGCACATATGGACCTCCAGGTCCGGATCCAGATCCGGATCCGGGTCTCCCACGTTAATGAATGGTGTTTAAGTCTTGATGCAGCGTCTCACTTCTCACTATTGTTGCATATATGTTCCCCACCTGGAAGTGACGTGTTTGTTGCCCCACCCGGGTTTATAGTCCTATGCATCGAGGTCCAAGAAGTCCATGAGGCCCAATTCTTTCACTTCATGAAAAATTGCCTAAAATTCTATAAATAAACATGAGATTAACAAAAAATCATGTTTTTTAACGTATACTTTTTTTTCTCCTGCATTACAAACATAGAAAGTTACTAACTGATTTTTTTTATTTAAATAATCACCTTGCAATTCTTTTGGCATCATCTAGACATAAACATAACCACCTTTGGAAATAATATCCCATATTTCTAAGGCGTGATAACTAAACAAATGCTAGAAAATATATTATACCAGATTTAATGAAGTTGCTCAGCTCATTCTCACAAAGTCCTACAATGTTCCATTAAATTCAGATCCAAGATGGCAACGGGATACTAAGACATCACAAAAATGAGAATGGAGCATCTTTAATAGCATTATGTTAATACAATGTTACACCAATGGAAAGAGTGAGATTTCATCTTGTTGTTCCTCCACCTAAAGAAAAGTAGGGCAGTGCCAAGTTTCTCTTCAGAATCCTTCAATGCTAAGTCTTTCCTGAAATTGAGAAGAATAGGGAAGACGGCTACTCAGTCATAATAAAAGATAAAAGAACGGACTTACAAAAGTAGTAGAGTATAACCTTACTACACTTAATAATCTATGAATCAAAATCAAGAGGATAGAAAAGAGGGCATCTGTATTAAATGTGTTATGATTGATGCAGCAACAAAACACTCTTTGACTTTGATTGTTAATAAGGAGTCACAGCTGAATCAAAAATAAGGTTTATCCCATTTATATGGGTCGACAAAGATTTTGATGGATCCAAAAAAATTACAAGATGAATGTGATGAGGAAGATAATTCCCAATTGGTCGTATAGTTGCTTATAGATGAGGAATCAGCAACTTCCAGCATCAAAACTAAGAACATTAGAAGATTGAGTTTGAAAAGTTTATCAGGCAAACCTTTTCACGCTCTACAGGAGAAATGCGCACATTCCGTAAGCTCATAGCAAGAATATCAGCAACACACACATTTATGAACCAATCACATATCACAGCAAACTCAAGATCATGAACCTGAGATAAATATTTGAATCAGTATGGCCAAATGCACAAATAGCACTAGTTATGAATAAGACAATTGGTGGTGGGAGGGTTTAAAATAATGGCAATGATGACCAAATTATTCACTATTCCCAGCAATGAAAACTCACTCTTAACATGTATGGTAAATAGAAAGTTCAATCCCAACCTGCAGCATGGTCTTACTTGAGATTTGACGGTGAAAAAATTCCAATCCAGTCGTCATCTGATGGGTTCGGATTGTAATACTGCATAATGACCGAATCATGACTTTGCCGCTGAAACAAAATAGCGGTTTAATGATTCAGGACAACTTTAAACATCCAAGAGAAAAATTAATTCCTGTTGCTGGAATATGGTACAGACATCAAGTATTTAACACTGAAAATATATTGAAAATATGGTAGCACATAAGTATTTGATACTGGAAACATAAAAGAGGACAATTTCCGTATCCCCAGAACCCATTTACATTCTTGTGTTCAACAGCTAAAGTAAAACAAGGGGGATAAAATTCAACTATGCGTCTCCAACTTCTGCCCTTTTCTGATGAGTACAAACAATAACTTCTACTAAGAACTGCATAATAAACTGACATCAATCAAGAGAATACCCACAGCCAGTTGCTTCTGCATATTGCACAAGACCAACCAGAGCTCAAAACTTGATAATTAAATACCAACAGTGTACAGCAGATGGATACAAAATCATATCTGATATGAATCTTTTTCTTTTTCTTTTTGTCTCCATGAGACAGATCTGCAAATCTGCAGTTGCACAGAAGAGGATACTCATAGCCACCATTTTCTTCCCAGCAGTTGGGCCTATTGCCCTGATTGTAGCTGGTTTAAAATCCTACTGTCCCCACCTTTCATAACACAAAAAGAGCAAGTTTCAAATATACAATCAAGAGATGGAAAGTTTGGACGCTCTAACTAAAATGCATGACAAAATTAGGGGAATAAATGCACGTTCTCTAGCTGTGATTGACCCAAGACAATGGATTAAAGACTAATAAGGCAATAAAAGATGCTCTTCCACAGCTCAATCAATAGCTAATCTCCAACAATTGGTCCAATACCTCAGATAGGTTTCAATGATCAGTAGCAAACCTGACAACTCAACCTAGTTAATTTATCTACGCTGTGGTAGGTTTGGGTGCAAAGCTTAGAACCTATAGGTTAAGTGGCAAGATTGGACCCAACCCAAATATGATTCAATAAATCTGGAAGTTCCTTTGCTTAAAGAATTAATTTATATGATATAATAATTACTTTGTGTTACTTTTATATCTCCTTTCCAGAACATATTGTCAAGTTTTGGTAAATTATAGACCCTTACTTGCCAAATCTATAACTCTCATACCTCCATCATAACAGATTCAAAGGGTCAGTTCTCTCAAAATTATGCAACTTTTCCCTTCTGAAGGCTCTTCTTGTTGGACATACTAGCTTGAAATGCTCCCTCTCCCACTGCCTACCAAGTTACGCTCTGCGATTTTAGAGAGACCAATCACAGGTGCACATAAGGTGAATCTGATCCCCTGTCAAGGAGACAATTGTATACCACAAAAATCTTAAAGTCACAAGTAATGTTTGGGACTTATGCTTCGGAAAGCTATCTAAAACAGAGGATTACCTAGAAAAATCGAAGCTTCCTCAAGCATGCAGTCAAAGAATGGGTGTGCCACTGGCGTTGTAGGACATCTGGAAATAGTGGAAAGCGGACAGCCAAGTCAAAAACCAAAAGCGAGGCCAAATCAAACCAAGATACACACAAATTCCAAACTTTAGTTTAGGTTTTGGTTATTCTGGGCTACGTTTGTGTGTGCGTCTGCGTGAGTGAGTGAGTAGAGAGCAGACCAAGTGATCAGGCGACAATGGTGGCTGGCAGAGCTACCCTCCCAGGTAACGGCGCAGTGAAGGAGACGATGGTGCAGCAGAGAAGGATGGGGCGCAGTGGTCAGCAAGGCCACCGGGGGTCTATGGAGATACTCCTAACATCCCAGGCGATCGCAAGGGGGAGGACGATGGAGTCGGCGTGGTGGAGGAGGATCGAGCACGGTGGCCGGCGAAGCTACTACCAGACGATGGCTGGGTGGAGGAGGCGTGGGCACGGACCACGGTTGTGGACGATCGAGCACAGCGGTCAGCAGAGCTACTCCCAGGCGATGCCGGGGTGGAAGAGTGATGGCGCGGTGGAGAAACGAAGCACGGCTTGGGTTTCAGTCGGTCCAAATGTGGATGCCAGACAGATGTCCCCTTTACCAAATGTGGGCATGCCTCTGGATCCGGTTCATCCCATCTGGGTATACGAGAGGATCCACATCCGCAGATTCTTCATCTGGTCGGACCGAATCTGGATAAATCCGGCCCATTTTGCACTCCTAGTCCTATATACAGTTGAAGTCAGTGGTAGTAGATGTTACATTAAATTACTCATTTTAATGTAAAGTTTTGTACAAAAGAAAAGGAAATTAGAAAATGCATGGCATCAAGTAGTTGTACGCATCTGTTCATCTTCAACCTAGTAGATGAACAATGGGCACAACATCCCCCCTACAGGAGTGGTGTGCAATGTGCATCATTACGCAAAAGAAAAATGGAAGGTTAATATTTACATAGCCATTTCCCACTCACTCTGCCATTCAGTATCATTTCTATTGATCCAAGCTGCAAATGGTTAACAGTTAACAAATGGCAACTCATCAGAATCTCGATCAAAGAACAAAGAAGATTTTAATGCATAAACATAAATTGCAATGTTTAGGAAAATTATCTACTTTTCAATAACATTTTTAGTCGTACATCTGTTTTATGGGAGAACTTTGAGTTCATGAGAAAGTGCATATAAAAATATAGTAACTTCTTTCCAAATTTTGAAGTTCAGGGTTTAAAATAATTTAAAGTCCGAGGGGTTCATTCTCAGTTAAACCAGTCTGCTGTGGACTTTTATTGGACCTCAATGGACCTGGTTAAATGAGCTCTAGTGGGCCAAGATGTCGGGCCTTTATTGGGATAGGTAATGGTCCTAATTGGACCCATTAGTAGGCTGCTTTTGTGGCTCAACTGGGGACAAAGTTTAATCCGATATTGGATAATTTTAAAAAAACCAACTCCAACTTAACCCCACCTTTTAAGCAACCTCAAGAGAGCTTCATGCCCTAAGAGGACAAGAACTCCATAAATGAAAGGGCCGCCTCCTCCTGCTTCCTAACAAAGAGGAAGACCAGGGAAATGAGAAGCAAGGGGAGAGCTCCTCTGCTGGGGCAGAATGAGGAATAGTGGCCAAGAGTGGGTTTCTCCACTGGTAGTTGAAGCATCAAAACAGGTGGAATGCCAAGCTATGTCCTCCATCGGGTAAGGTGATACTCTCCTATTCCCCATCATTCTTTTGGGTTTTCTTGATAGCTTTTGGGGGTAGACATCCAAGACTAGTTAAAGGGAAACTCTGTCAAGTTCACTTCTTGAATCAAACATGGAGTTGAATCTCTAGTCTAATTTCTTTTCTGCATTGAAGCCATAAATGGTTGACATCACAATGAGTAAAAGTTTCTGTGTGGACTTGAGACTATGTTGTGAAATACTAGTTGGGGTCAGTCATTGAGTTTGCAGCTAGAGTTTCACACTACGATGTTATACTTTTGTTAACCATACATATTTGCATGTTCTGCCTCTTTATTGTTTAAGATTTCTCCATCATCTTTTAACAGGGAAATGAATGATAGTAGTTAGAGTTTACTATAAGGAGGTAGAAACACATGGAAAAAGTTAATGGTCCAGCATATTTCCTTTTATAATTTCTCATCGTAAAGAGGGCTGGTTAATTGAGGTCTTGATTAATGGCAATGAGATCACTGATTTTGACTTTAAGATGCATGTTAACATAGAATGTATGATGTGACACTACCATGACTGATGTTAGGGTTTACATTCTAATGAAAAAGAACATGCTTTCTCAAGAGAATTGCAGGCATAAGCAGGTACAGTAGCATCTGCCACGAGTGTAGGTCACTAGTTATCATGTGACAATGCCACTATATATATACATGCACACACACATTAAAAATATATGGAACCATGAGCCTGAATAGAATTGTTTATGAAGGAACCATCGTCACTAAACTAAAATTATCATGAGTTTAATCAGACCATCCTAAGAATTAAGGACTAATAAAAGCATGCATGCAAAAAGAGAAAAATGATGGAATATGGCTGGGCCTGAAATATGGCTACGTCGTATTCCAGCAGGGGTCCTCCATTCTAATCGGAGGACACCATGCCCTTCTTGCCGTATTCAAGGAGTTCTTGCACATGGCGGGAAGGGGCCTTCAATCTTAATCGGAGCATGGATGGCAGTTTCGGCCGGTACCGGTACATACCGGCCGGTACGTACCGGTACCGGCCCGGACCGGTACCGGTACCCCCATTTCGGGCCGGTACCGTAAAATAATAATAAAAAAAAGATAAAAATGACTGTACCGGACCGGTACCGGTCCGGTTTCGGGCGGTGTTTCACTGTCCCCTCTCACAGAAACAGATCTGTGAGAGGGGATTCGGGTTTTTTGCAGTGGGAGGGGAAGGGAAGGAGGAGGAGAAGGAGGGGAAAGAACCGCCGCCGCCACCCGCCGCTGCCGCCGCCGCCCGCCACCGGAGACGTTTTCATCCTTTTCCGGAGACATTTTCACTGTTTTAGGTGGAAGAAAAAAAGAAGGTATGATTTATATTTTAATGTAGTGATTATTTTTTAGTTTGTTACATATTTCTTAGATGATTTACGTTCATTTTCTTGATAAAATAGACAACCCCCGATTTTGGCCCTAATTAGTGGTTAAAAATTGGGGCTTTTGTCTAATTACTTAAATTAAACATCAATTGGAGCCTAATTAAGCTTCATGACATGTTTTAAACTAGGAGTGTGCTGTCAATTACGTTGATCGACGGTTAATTAGGGGAAATCCCCAATTTTGGCCCTAATTAGCGGTTAAAAATTGGGACTTTTGTCTAATTACTTAAATTAAACATCAATTGGAGCCTAATTAAGCTTCATGACATGTTTTAAAATAGGAGTGTGATGTCAATTACGTTGATCGACGGTTAATTAGGAGAAATCATCAATTTTGGCCCTAATTAGCGGTTAAAAATTGGGGCTTTTGTCTAATTACTTAAATTAAACATCAATTGGAGCCTAATTAAGCTTCATGACATGAACTAGGAGTGTGCTGTCAATTACGTTGATCGACGGTTAATTAGGGAAAATCCCCAATTTTGGCCCTAATTAGCGGTTAAAAATTGGGGCTTTTGTCTAATTGTTAAAATTAAACATCAATTGGAGCCTAATTAAACTTTATTGCATGTTTTAAACTAGGAGTGTGCTGTCAATTACGTTGATCGACGGTTAATTAGGAGAAATCCTCAATTTTGGCCCTAATTAGCGGTTAAAAATTGAGGCTTTTATCTAATTATTTAAATTAAACATCAATTGGAGCCTAATTAACATCCAATTTTACATGTTTTAAACTAGGAGCATAATGCCAAATGTTCTTATATTTGTTTCTATTTTTTTTTTTATGTGTTGTAGGAACATGGCTGAACAGCAAGAGCAAGACCCAGGGTGGGCCCATATCACCTTAATTAATACTGCAAAGAGGAGAGTGAAATGCAAATATTGTGGCAAAGAGATGGGTGGTGGAATCACCCGAGGGAAAGAACATTTAGCAGGGAAGACAGGACAGGTTACAAGGTATACTGTCTGTCCCCGACAAGTTGCCAACGAGATGCGTGAATTGTTGCGTGGCCGAAAAGCACAAAAAGAACAAAAGAATGAAGATGAGGTTGAACTCCAAGGCGAAATTTCAGGTAGACATAATACAAAAGGCAAAGGGATGTATACTGCGGCCAGTGGCATTTCTATACGTGAGAGGCAAAGGGCTGAACAAATTGTAGATTCTAGTGATGATGATGATCCTGACATGGCTGCAGCTAGAAGAGAGAGTTTGTGGCATCAACAAGAAGATGAAGCCCGAAGGAGAGGTGATGGACCATCAATAAGAGGCACAAGTCAACCTACAGGCCAAGTGGGTCCTATGGACAGTTATCTTTTTAGAAGACAGACTTCTACTCAGCCAAAAATCAAGCAAGCAATGAGAGGAGTAAAAAAGTCAGCTGAAGCGGCAGGACATACTTTTAAAAGCATATGCAAATGGTTTTTGCATGCAGGTGTTCCCTCACATGCTGCTCAGTCTCCTTATTTTCAGCCTATGATTGATGCGATAGTAGATCATGGTCGTGGGTTCAAAGCCCCCACACGTCGAGACATATATGGACGGGGGCTTGATGGAGAATACGAGGAACTTCAACAGTGGGTTGAAAGTTTTAAGGCAGTATGGAAGGAGAGAGGATGCACAATTATGTGCGATGGCTGGACTGGTACCACGAAGAAGTCCATGATTAATTTTCTTGTTTATTACACAGAAGGGACAGTTTTTATGAAATCTGTTGATGCATCAAACTATTCAAAGAATGCAAAATATTTATTTGGTTTGATGGATCAGATGGTGCAGGAAATTGGAGAAGAAAATATTGTCCAGGTGGTCACCGATAATGAACCAAGTTATAAAGCTGCATGGAAGAAGTTAATGGACAAGCGCAAACACCTTTATTGGGTCCCATGTACAGCGCATAGTCTGGACTTGATGCTTGAAGACATTGGTAAGGATCCAACTATCAGCAAGACTGTAAAGAGAGCCCAAAGAATTACCCAATTTATTTATGGTCATCTCAGGATCTTGAATATGTTCAGAGAAAAAGCATCTGGAGGTCGAGATCTCATCCGTGCAGGGCCTACACGATTTGCATCTAATTTTATTTCTCTAGAATCTTTGCACAAATTCAAGAATGAGATTAAGGGTTTTATGTTTAATAAGGAGTTCTTGGAGTATATGCGGACCACTTCCAATGAATCTAAATCTGAACATTTGGAAGTGAGAAAAATCATAGAGAATAAAAAATTTTGGAGTAATATGGAGACTTATCTGAAGTTGGTGGAACATCTCGTACAGGTGTTAAAATTGGTGGATGGGGATGATAAGAATTACATGGGATATTTGTACGAGGCAATTGACATTGCTAAGGTGCACATCAAGAACGCATTTGGTGGGACCTTATTGATGTCAGATGGGAAAGCACATTACACCACGACTTGCATGCAGCTGGTAAGTGAAGTCTTATACTGTAACATGGAAGATTATTTATTAAATTGACATTAGTAATTTTTCACCTAAATGCAGGTTATTATTTAAATCCTCGAGTAATGTACAGTCGTCAAGTGCATATTGATGGAGAGGTGATTCAAGGCACACTAAATGTGATTGCACGTTTGTCGAGGACAATAGAAGATAGGATTGAGGCAGAGAGACAGGTATACTTAGTGAAGATCTGACTTTAAGATTTATCCAATTACTTGTAATTTGAAGAGCCTATGAATTCTATTAATTGTTAATTCCATCTTTGTAGATGGAGACTTATAGGCTAAGGCTGGAGACATATAATGAAGACTCTGTGCAAATTGCTGTAGAGAAAGTGAGCCCAGGTATACTTAGTCATTGCATTGTTGTCAAATGTGCATAAGAAACGAGAACATACATTGATTAATTTTTTTTTTGGTTTCTTTTAATGATGGCACAGCTAAGTGGTGGATAATGGTGTACAACAGAGATAGGTGCTATAATCCATTGGCTTCCGTTGCAGTGAGGGTTTTGAGTCAGACGACGTCGGCAAGCCAATGTGAAAGAAACTGGAGCACGTTCAGCCTTATACACTCAAAAATTTGTAACCGGTTAAAGGCTGAACGATTGGACAAATTGGTGTACTACCATTACAATATGAGATTGAGGATCAAAAACATCCGGTTGAGACAACAATTGAGGGAGAAACGAGCTGCAGGGCACGCAGATGTGGTTGGCCAAATTGATGTGGAAGAGTTATTTGATGATGATAATCCCTTGCAGACTTGGGTTGAGACATGAGCAACTGTCGATGAGCCAGTTTTTGATCCTGATGATACAGAATGGGCAGAAGGCATACTAGATGGAGCTGTTGCTAGAGATCCAGAATTAAGAACCTCGAAAAGGTAAAAAGAAAATTCACCTCCTCCTTCACATGAGCATCAGAGTCAGACTGAGCATGTGCCTTTATTTGCACCTGATACTGAGCTTGAGCCTGCTAGACACTCAGAATCATATAGTAGGCCAGTCACTCCTAGAATGGTTGGGCCACCATCATTCTTGAAAAGGAGTACATCTACATTGGAGATGACTAATCTGGCTGTCAGAGACGATCCTGCCATTGATGAGATGAAGCAAATTTATGTGAGGCATACACCACGAGGAAAAGGAGTATTGAATCGATTGAACTTGCAAAAGGATCTAGAAAAAAAAGAAAGCCAGCAAAAACAGGCATCACAAAAGAAAAAATCAAGTACTGTTAAAAGAAAGTTAATTGTTGATTATGATCAAGATGATGATGATGGACAGAGTCTCCTAGTGATGATGCTGGTGCAGCTGCAGGTGCTACTACCGGGGGCGGAGTGTATGCACCTTCTTTCTCCTTACATATTGACACAGGAAGAGGACAACATGAAAGTCAAGGAGATTACGATTCACAAAGTCAGCATGGACAGCAGTCAGGTTATGGAGGTGGCCAACAAGAAGCAGGCATGTATAGCTGGGGAGATCAAGTAGAGTATGAAGGCTTTCAATTCCATCCACCGATTCCACCCAGTAGCAGTAGCAGTTATGGGTCAGGGTCTTCTTCTTATCCTCGTACTACTTCTTTGCACCATGATTCTGGAATTTCATCAAGTCAACAAGCATATACTCCAAGAGGGATTCAAAGAGGGATGCACGACTTGGCTGCATCATTGTTTAGTTATGATGAATATAGAGAACATATGCAACCTTATTATGGATACCAGCAACAGCAACCAGATGATGAATCAGAAGGATCTACGGGTTATTATCCATATTAAGGGACTCACTTATGTTTTTTATAGGTAAGGATCATTTGATTTCGTTAATATTTTGCATTGTTGTAAATATTTAGTACATTAACATAACATTTTTCATGTTTAATCTCTATGAAAATAGTCATTTTGTATGTGTTATGTGTACTTCTTTGTCTTAACCCATTTTTATCACACCCAACACATAGCTAATTAATTGTTTACATTTTTTCTGAATTTTTCTGAATTTTTCTGATTTTTTCTGATTTTTTTTCTTTTTTTTCTGACTTTTTTGGGCCCTTTTAAGCCCATACCGGTCGTAACTGCCGGTACCGGTACCGGCCGGCACCGGTACCGGTACTGCCATCCATGAATCGGAGGGCCCAATTGAGCTACCTTCAGTGCCCCCCATATATACGGGCCATCCATCAGATCAAATTTAATGGAAGAGGAGGGCTGTACAACCAGGGTGGATCAGGTTTCTGGGCTGTACACACGCTCCCCCATTATTTGATTACATGTTGTGTTAGGTCATGGCCCTGATTATGATTATTATGATTGAACATGAATATTAATCCTAGATCACTCTAACTGATGATGTTTAACAGGAAAACATGACATGATTAAGAAATTTAAAAACACTACTAGTGCAGGGTTATTTAAAGACTAATCATATTAGTTAAAACCTTTCCTTTTATATAAAAACTTCTAATGATATAGACTATCAAGTTAGAAAAATGAAGTACCATTAATAGTGATAATCATTAACATGAACAAGATGATGAACGAAAACCGTTAGTAAGAGAACTACTTAAGACTATGATTTATATTTATTTAAAGATTATGTTATATAACTAAAGGTGAAGTTAGAAGTTCTATCAAGATTTAAAATTCTTGTGTCATTTTCTACTAAGCCACTTGATGTAGCCGAAGCTATCACGACCGGATTCCGAAGCTGGAATCCGAAGAAATGGATCCGGAGCTGGGTCGGATCGGTGTTTAGAGGCCCGACGGGGATCCGGAAGGCAAAGGCTGCAGAGGCGAAGCCGAAGGTCCGAGGCCGAGAGCCGCTCGGTCGGGGGAAGGCTTGTCTTCGGGATGTCGGGGTCAAAGCTCCTTCGGCAAGCGAAGGGGCGGCGTGAAACCGAATCTCCTTTGTTGCGGGGCAGCCGGCGCACGGCGTCAAGACCAGAGAGAGGAGTCCGAGGTCGGAGGCCGAGACCGACTCGGGAAGGTCGGCGATGATTCGAATCGAGCTCCTGCAGGAGGGAAAGAAGAAGAAAACCGGTCAGCAGGAGTCCCGGGCTTCGGCCCTAAGGAACCCCCTCTGACGGTCAAGTTATGTAATGACTGAGATTTCGGGTTCTGAATTCGGGTCGGGTTCGGGCCGGATCCCCTGGTTTGGACCCTGGAGGGGTCTTGAGATTGCTGACTGAATGGCGTCAGCACTGCTCGACGCCTTTCAAAAGGCGTCAGGTTGTGTGGACGCCATTTAGGGTCTGTTGGTTGTTGCGCCACGTGGGCGGGTTTCGGGCCGCGAGAGTACGGCCCCTGTCAGATTTGTCTGAACGGCGTCCAGCTCGGTCGACGCGTTTCAGACTGCGACACCTGCGGTGTCAGGGTACGGCGCCAGAGCGTTGTCAGTACGGCCTGTCTTGTCGTCTGAACGGCGTCCGCGTTGGGCGACGCGTTTCAGAGCGGTGTCAGTACGGCCGTCCTGTCAGACTGATTGGCGTCTGCCTCGATCGACGCGTTTTAGCGGGATTCTGGTTGACCCCGCGAGCCTCCCCTTCTTTCCCTCATTCTCACCTTCACACTCTCTCTCCTCACCCTCTCCGCCCTCTCCGACGCTCTTCTCTCCTTCCCTTCCTCTTCTTCCTCTTCCAACCACTCCATAGCCTCCTTACCTCTCACCTCTACCTCCACCACCTCCTTCGCGGCGTTCCCTTCTCCGGACGGCGGCCGACGTCCCGGCGGAGTGGCGGCGTCCTCGAGGGTACCGGCGGCGGTGTGCGGTGCGGCGGGACGGCGGCACGGAGCCTGGCGGAGTTCGAGAACCGGTAGGGGGACGAAACCTTGCATGTGTGCTCGTTTGCTTCTTAGCGTGATGTGGTGTATTTGGGGCTAGATTGAGCATGTTTAGGGGGGTTTCCTTGTGGGAATAGCGGTGTTTGTGATCGTGGATCCGTAGCATGATTATGTGGTTGAGCTCCTCTTCCTTCCCTTTTGGTTTTGGGGCTTTTCGGGGTGCCCGGGGTTCAAGGGTGAAGCCCTCGGGTTGAACCAGGAGACCTGGTTTCTGGCGCTAAATAGCGTCGTACCTGGTCGACGCCTTTCCGAAAGACGTCGGGTCAGTACGACGCGTTTTAGGGTAGAAACCTCCCTGTGCGAGGTTTCCTGAGTTTGGGGTTCTGCGCTAAATGACGTAATGGATGGACGACGCCTTTTAGAAGGACGTCGGGCCATCATGACGCCATTTAGGCAGGAAATGCCCCCGTTTAAGGGTTCTGCAAATCTGGATTTCTGGGTTGAATGGCGTCGGTCGACCTTGACGCGTTTTAAAACGGCGGCTTCACTGGTAGACGCGTTTTAAGAAATAATCCGGCTTTTAATAAACCTGTCTATGGGTCTTGAATGGCGTCGACCTCGGTCGACGCGATTCAAGACAGGAATGCTCAGATCTGTTATATTCATGCATGTTTCACGTTGGGATGGTTCTAATGCATGTTGTGGGTTGTATATTGAGACGGGGACTTCTGCGTGAGTGGAATTACATCACCTGTGTGTGTGTATGTGTGCGTGTGTGCTTTAACTATATACTGAGACTGAGGTTTTACTGTGCAAATGGAATCATGTTATATGTGTAGTTGTGTTATGCGAATGTGGATCGGGTTAACTGTGGTTTACGTTTGTCACCATGGGCTGATGGGAGAAGGGCCATGGTGTCTGTGAGGAGGGGTGCTTGTTGTGTTTTACCCTTGGCTAAGGAAAGCAGAACCACCTTGAGCCCGTCGGGCCGGAGTAGCTGGTGTGCTATCCGAGGGGTTGCTGTTTGGTCTCAACGGGTCGGGGTTTCCCTTGGTTGTCGTGACAGCTTCTGGCGTGTTTCTTGCTGTGGAGCTGGTGGTGTTTCTGGTGGGAGTTGGTTTACCCTTTAGCCAGTGGGCCTGATGTGACCTTTGATCAAGGTTACGAGTGGTACCTATAGCCCTTGGCCTGACGCAGCCCGGGAGAGTTGGGTTTGTGGGTAGTTCCTGTAGCTTCGGCTTGACGAGGGTTCGCCGGTCCCCAGGGCCCTCCTGAAGCGCTGAGGCCTAGCGTGGAGGCAATCCGGTGGTAGGACAGTAGTCTAGACTGCTTGTGTGCACACGTAGCTGGCAGTGGCGGTACACTGAGTCCAGCTAGTCCTAGTTTGGCTCACTGCCTCACCTTACAGTGCTCCGGAACACTGTAGGGGTGGACAGGCGTGAGCAGTGGTGGTAGTGTTGGGAGGCGACGTTCGACTTCGGTCGACAGTGTGGTTTAGTCGCTTCGTGGACTTTGGCTGTGAGTCGTGACTCTGTGTTGGGTTCTTCGGGTTACTTAGAATGGTTCTTGTTACACTGTTCACCGTGCGTTTCATATCAGAGTTGGGTGCTGTGTTTACTGCTTTACTTAAATTGCCATATATTCCTGTTGTTACACTTGTGGGTGTGTGAGTGGGAGGCAGGGGATCGGATGATCCCTACTGAGCCCATTTCTAGTGTGGCTCACTCCCTGCGGTTTCAGGTGTGGACCTCGCGGCGCGTGGAGGCGTGTGGTACCTTCTTGGTGTGCGGACCAGCAGCTGTCCTTGTTCCGGGGTATGCCCCGATGTTGTTGTACTTCCTTCTGCCTGTACTTATTTAATTGTTGGACATGTAATTATTGTTGGACTGTATACGGACATTGTTATTTTTCCTTCCTGCGCACTTGCTTACCTTGTAGTCCGTGTGATTGTTATATTTAGCCTTGTTTAGCACTTACTCCTCCAGACGTGTTGTGTGAGATCCGGGTGTGAACCCGCAGTTAATGGGCCGACATCCATTTAGTGACCGAGTCTCCGGTCATAGGATGGCGGGTCGTTACAAGTTAGCTCCTGAAGAAGATTCAATTCAGAAGGCAAAGAACAGCTTTAATGCTTTTTGGACTGTAGTCCTTAAGGGTCTCGGAGGCATAAGAGAGCATACCTTTGGCAATAAATAGCGATGTATTTATAGCAGAGGATAGAGGATGGTTAATGGTGGTAGCCGATATAAGACTATGTGCGGGCTTACTGGTAAACCGCCATAGTGCCTGGTCCTCCACCGGAGTGGGCCGGACGTGGCTATCGGGCCGAAGGGGGTTGGGCCGCTGATGGGCCGAAGCCTGTTGGGCCCTGGGCTGCCGCACTGCTCCCGGGCCGTAGGCTGGTGGGCCGCTGACGGGCTGAAGCCTGTTGGGCCGGGAGCGACGGTGCCGCTTATGGGCCGAGGGCTGTTGGGCCGCTGACGGGCCGAAGGCTCCCTGAGGGCCTTGTACTGCTGCTGCTGGGCTGAACGGGGTTTGGGCTTGTTTTAATGGGCCGAATCGGATTCTGCCTTATCACATAGCCCCCCACTCTTGTCTTCCTCAGTTCTGAGATGGCGAGAGTATAGCCCGAAGCTTGTCGAGAAATAATGCAATTAGGTGTTTTTCCCGAAGCTTTCTGTTCCTTTTCTTTGAGAAGAGGGTGCCCTCTGTCGGCCGAGGGCTAAGTAGTTGCTTCGTCTTCACTCGGGGTGGCGACGAAGGCTTTTGCCTCCGAAGGCGAAGGGCCGAGCCCTCTGACTCGTGCCAGGCTTCATTAAATGGACGAGATGGGCGTCGCTTCGCGAAGAAGCACGGGACACGCGTCGCGCATCCGGCCGCTCCGTAAAAAGCACAAAAGGATCCTGACCGCTCGCGGGTCGCGGATCGCCTCGGCTCTCTGCCCGAGGTCCTACTCGGATTGCCGCCGCTCCCTTCTTCAGCACGCGGATCGGGACACGTGGCAGGCATCCGAGTGGTCAGCCGAAGGGTCGGAGCGCTTTCGACCGTTGATCGTTCTGCTTCAAGTCCCGGAGCCTGCCCGTCATCATTGCCGAAGGACGGTACACGTGGCGGGCATCCGAGAGGAGCGGTGAGACGACGGGGACGATCTCGGCCGTCGGCTTCGGCGGGAGGCGCTTCGGATGGAGCTTATAAATAGGAGCCCCTCGCGGAGCACTGTTCTTCTTCTTGCTTCCGCGCCTGCGTTGCTCTGCGATCACCCGAGCTCTCCCTCCTCTCCGGCGAAAGGCTAGCTTTTCTGAAGGCGTCGTCCGAGCTTGTTGGCCATCGCGGGAAGATCTTCATCCCTCGGAGCGCTTTGCTGGTGGAGTTGGGTGTCTTGAGAGGCTGTGCTTGATTCGGGAGAGATCCTTTCCTTTTTGAGAGTAAGCCTCGACCTCCTTTCTCATCTTCGCGACCTTATGGTCCGCAGCTCTTCTTCGAGCGAGATTACTCCTTCGGACGAGGAGTATACTCCGTCCCATTCCCCCAAGTCTTCTCTGTCATCTCCTCTTACTCTGGATTCCCTCACCTCTGGATGTCCGAAGAGCCCGAGGCCTCCGGGGCCGAGGTCTCCGGGGCCGAGGCCTCCGAGGCCGAGGTGTCCGAGGAGGTTCGAACTCCGGGCCAGGCTTCCACCTCGGGACGTCGTTGTCCCGAGACTGCTTCGGAAGCAGCCTGTGCCCTCTCAGACGAAGAGGTTAGCTACATTGCTTCTTACTTTCAGCTCCCTTCATGGACGACTCCCTACCAGCCTGGTTCCAACACCAGGGCCAATACTCCCCGCCCGGGTACCTTTTCTATCTATGAAGACAGCTTCCAGGCGGGCTTTCGTCTTCCTCTCCCTACCTTTGTCATTAACCTTCTTTGCTTCTACGGGCTGGCCCCGTCTCAACTTTTTCCCAATTCTTGGCGCACTGTATACGGCTTTTTGGCTGTGTTTGCCCGTATACAGACTGTTCCTTCCATCAACATCTTCCGCTACCTTTTTAAAATCTAAAGGCAGGGGAGATCCGAGTGGTATTGCTTCGTCTCTCGGATCGGCCGAAACATCTTTTCCGGGAAGCCCTCGTCCATCCACGGCTGGAAGAGGAAGTTTATTCTCATTTCTTTGCCGGAGAACGAGAAGAGCGTGTGGCCCTTCCCTACCGAATGGGCACCGCTTGCCGCAGGCCTTTCGGATCCTCCCGTTCTGACTTCCACCCAGAGCACCCTAGTGGGCCATATTGAGGCCACGGCTCCGTACAACATCTGGGGGCTCCTCAGCAAGGCAGAGCTGTTTGTGAACGCCGGGGTATGGCCGGACCCTCGGTTCGATCCGGAGCGGGCTTTTCCATACCTCCCTCTTAGGGAGACTCCGCAGGACAGCGGAGAAAGCGCTGAGGCCGCTCCTCCGGCCGAAGCTCCTCCGGCCGACGAGGTTGCTGATGCTTCGGCCGAGGGTAAGTCGGTCTTGAGTTTGCAGCTGTTGCATTATTCGTTTCTAACACTTCTCTTGCTTGCAGTAATGTCCGGGATCGAGGGCCTTCTGATCCGGATAGCCGAGCAGCGCGGCCAAGGCCAGCCACCACCCCCGCAGGCGGCAGGCGGGTCTGGTCGAGGCGCAGGGGCTCCGAGGGCCCGAGCCGGGTCTCTGATGACCGCGGCCTCCTCCGAGGGCCGTGCTGCCGCCGCCGCTCTCGAGAGGGAGCGAAAAACTAAGTCTACCGCCCGAAGGGGCGGCCGACTGTCGAAGCGGCCCCGGGCGGAGGAGCCCGAAGAGGCAGAGCCCGCCCCACTGATAAGGAGAACCGCCGGGGCCCAAAGGGCCGCAAGGCTGGCGTCCCCCGAGGCGCCGAGGGGCGACTCTCCTCCGGCCGCGATGGCGGGGGCAGAGTATGAGGGCGTCGGGTCGCGGGCGCCTCGCGCGCAGGAGCGCGAGCTGTGGGTCCCGGAGCCGGGGATCTACAAAGATGAGAGTATGGAGGACTCGCAGACGTGCCTTCGTCTGCTCCGCAGCCTTACTCTCCCTTCGGCCTTCGTGGAGCTGAAGGACCATTCGGTCACCGACCTGGCGGCGATGGGCGCCCGATTGGCGGTCCAGGTAAGAAGCTTCTGAGTGTGCTTCAATCTTGCTTTCCCTTAGCTTACTTCAATATTCGCTGATCCTTGTCTGCTTTCGGTCCGCAGGCCGCGGTAACGGGCAGCGTCCTGATTCACCATCAGGAGCTGCTCCGGAACAGGCTTCTGGAGGCCGAGAGGGCGTCTGCCTCGGCGGGTTCGGGTGAGGGCCCTTCGGCGGGGCCTAACATCGAGCCCATGATCGACGGGCTTGTAGCCACGAACGCCCGGATGCGGGCGCAGCTGGAGGAGAGGGCAGCAGAGGCCCGCGCTTCTGCCGAGGCCAAGGTGAAGGCCGAGCAGGAGAAGGAAAAGGCCGAGCGGGAGCTTGCTGCTGCCCAGGCTGAGATCCGGGCCCTTAAGGCCCAGATCCAGGACAAGGACTCCCGGCGAGCTTCGGAGAAACGTCGCCACGCCGCGGAGATATCAGCTCTGAAGCAGGAGCTGGAGGAGGCGGTGGACTCGGCCGTGGCCGATTATAAGGCCGGCCCGGAATATGCCGATGAGATAATCTAGGCCCAGCTCTTAGCAGCCTCTTCGGTCTTCGACATCGGGCTGGCCGTCGCCCAGAAGGCCTGCCCGAACGTGGACTTGACCGGGATGGCCCTTCCTATGGACGAGGAAGGGAAGGAGCTCCTGTCCTGGTGGAAGGAGCTTATGGCCGAGAGGGCCCCGGCCTCGGTGGAAGGCGACGAGGCCGTCCCAGCCGAGGAGGCCCCTGTCGAAACTGCCCCTCCTGAGGCCGTGCAGATCATCGATTCCCCCTCTCCCTCTCCTGGCCAAAACCCAGTCGAAGTGGAGGAGGGGGTTGCCGAAGACTGATACGGGGGCCTGCCCCAGTTTTTACTTTTTCTTCTGCTGTAAGCCCTCAGCCAGGTGTATGGCCGGTTTGTACTTCCCCCTTTTGTGAATACAGGAAGTGTTTTTGGCTTTACCTTGATGTCTTGTGTATGATCGACCGAATCTAGTTTTTCAGAAATCCGAGATCCTGTCGTCTGTTCGCTATAGCTCGCAAGGCCGAGACCCGATGTAGGTTCGGATAGAATATCGCCACAGATAGTATATACGGTCGGGGCCTTCACTAACGTGGTTCATATGATCTGAAGGGACATCCTGCCGCTCCTGATGCGGTCCGCGTGGCCGAAGCCACTCCCGCTTTTGCTTACGCGGACTTAAAGAAAATACCATGCCGCTCCCGATACGGTTTGCATGGCCGAAGCCACTCCCGGTAGGGTTTACACGGTCTTAGAGAAAATACCATGCCGCTCCCGATACGGTTTGCATGGCCGAAATCACTCCCGGTACGGTTTACACGGACTTAAAGAAAATACCATGACGCTCCCGATACGGTTTGCATGGCCGAAGCCACTCCCGGTACGGTTTACACGGACTTAGAGAAAATACCATGCCGCTCCCGATACGGTTTGCATGGCCGAAGCCACTCCCGGTACGGTTTGCACGGTCTTAAAGAGAATACCATGCCGCTCCCGATACGGTTTGCATGGCCGAAGCCACTCCCGGTACGGTTTACACGGACTTAGAGAAAATACAATGCCGCTCCCGATACGGTTTGCATGGCCGAAGCCACTCCCAGTACGGTTTACACGGACTTAGAGAGAATACCATGCCGCTCCCGATACGGTTTGCATGGCCGAAGCCACTCCCGGTACGGTTTACACGGTCTTAGAGAGAATACCATGCCGCTCCCGATACGGTTTGCATGACCGAAGCCACTCCCGGTACGGTTTATACGGACTTAGAGAAAATACCATGCCGCTCCCGATACGGTTTGCATGGCCGAAGCCACTCCCGGTACGGTTTACACGGACTTAGAGAAAATACCATGCCGCTCCCGATACGGTTTGCATGGCCGAAGCCACTCCCGGTACGGTTTACACGGACTTAGAGAAAATTCCCACAGGTTTCCTGAAAAAGAGACCTTTATTCATACCTTCCGGCTGAAAGCCCGGGAAGAAGTGATTCACATAAAATAACGCCGAAGGCGCTCTACATTCCAGGTGCGAGGAAGAGGTTGGCCCGAAAGGGTCTCCAACCGATAAGCCCCTCGTCTGATCACCTCTCTGACCCGATAGGGCCCCTCCCAATTGGGGGCAAGCTTTCCTAAGGCTTCGGCTGGTTTGGAAGCATGAGCATTCCTCAACACGAGGCTCCCAAATTCAAAGCTTCGGGACTTTACTCGAGTGTTGTGGTACTTGGCCATGCGCTGCTGGTAAGCTGCCAGCCAGATACGAGCCCTATCTCGGGTCTCTTCAATGAGGTCCAGATGATCTTTCAAGCCTTCTTCGCTGGCCTCCGGATTGTAAGCAATGACCCTAGGAGAGGGAAGGCCGATTTCTACTGGAATAACGGCCTCTATCCCATAAGACATGCGAAACGGAGTTTCGCCAGTAGGAGTTCGGCTCGTCGTCCGATAGGCCCACAGAACACTCGGCAGCTCCTCTACCCATCGGCCTTTGGCTTCGCCGAGGCGGGTTTTCAGTCCCTGCAGCAGGCTTCGGTTGGTGACTTCAACCTGGCCGTTTGCTCGAGGATGCGCTACCGAAGTAAATTTGTGAAGTATGCCGAGGCTGGCGCAGTTGTCGCTAAACCGACGGCTATCGAACTGCTTGCCGTTATCCGAAATGATGACCCGAGGGATGCCGAACCGGCAGATGATGGACTTCCATACGAAGTTCCAAGCATTGCCATCGGTTATTGACGCGAGGGGTTCGACTTCTACCCACTTAGTAAAATAATCTACTGCCACGATGAGGAATTTTCTTTGGCCGGTGGCGATGGGAAAAGGCCCCAGGAGGTCGATTCCCCATTGAGCGAAAGGTCATGGATCGGACAAGGGGGTCAGAAGGGTGGCTGCCTGGTGAATGAGGGAGCTGAACCTCTGGCACTGATCACAGCGCCGTACGAGGGCTAAAGCGTCCTCTCGGAACGTCGGCCACCAGTAGCCTTGCCTTAGAAGCTTGTGAGCCAGGGCCCTTCCTCCCGCATGCGCCCCGCACACCCCTTCATGTACTTCTCTCGTGGCGTAGTCGGCTTCAGCCGGGCCGAGGCACCGCAGCAGTGGTCGGCCGAAGGACTTCTTGTATAGCAGCCCGTCCAGAAGGAGGAAATGGGATGAGCGCTTGCGAATGCGCTTCGCCTCCCTTGAGTCTGGCGGGACTTCTCCTCGGAGAAGAAAGACGACGAGGGGAGTCATCCATGTCTCGGCTTCTGCCTCAGTGATTTGCATGGCTTCAGGCTCGCCGAGGCTTGGTTCGGCGAGTTCCTCCACTAGGATCATCCGGCCTCCTCCCCCGTCTTGAGTTGACGCCAGCCGGGAAAGTGCATCGGCTCGGGTATTTTCGGCTCTCGGGATCCTCACGATTTCATAAGAATCGAATTGAGCGAGGATCTTGCGAGTCACCTGGAGATAAGATGCAATCACTGCATCCCGAGCTTCGTATTCCCCGGAGATATGGCTGGCGATCAGTTGGGAGTCGCTGAAGGCTTTCAGGTTCCGGGCGCCGAGCTTCTTCGCGGCCCGGAGGCCAGAAATGAGAGTTTCGTACTCGGCAGCGTTGTTAGTTGCTGGAAAGGAGAAACGCAAGGCGTACTCCGTGACGACCCCTTCGGGTGATGCCAAGATCCACCCGGCGCCGCTGCCCGTGGAGCACGCGGAGCCGTCCACAAAGAGTTGCCATTCGTCTGCTGGCGTAGGAGCCGAAGTGGCCTCGGCTTCGGGCACGTTGGGTTTCGGCTGAGGTGCCGAGGAAGCGCCGGGGGTGAGTTCGGCGATGAAGTCCGCCAGCACCTGGGCTTTTATTGCTATCCGAGGTGCGTAGGAGATGTCGAACTCTCCTAGCTCGATCGCCCACTTGGCCAGCCTGCCGGACACCTCTGACCGAGAGAGAACCTGCCTCAGGGGCTGGTCGGTGAGAACCTTCACGGAATGAGTAAGAAAATAAGGCCGGAGCCTCCTCGCGAACGAGACGAGGGCCAGAGCCAACTTCTCCAGGGCAAGATACCGGAGTTCTGCTCCTTGAAGGGCTCGGCTGATATAATAAACTGGCTTCTGAACGCCATCTTGCTCTCGGACGAGGACGGCGCTGAGAACCGTCTCAGAGACTGCGAGGTACAGGCTCAGAGGCTCCCCGGGAACCGGCTTGGACAGAATGGGGACTTTGGAGAGGTAGGCCTTCAGTTGGTCGAAGGCTGCTTGGCACTCATCCGTCCAGTCGAAGCTATTAGCCTTCTTCAGTAGCTTGAAGAAGGGGAAACAGTAATCTGCCGCCTTCGACATGAAGCGGCTTAGGGCTGCGATCCTCCCGTTCAGCTTCTGTACCTCTCGGAGGTTTGTCGGGGGACGCATTTGTATGATGGCCGAAACCTTCTCGGGATTGGCTTCCACCCCTCGGTGAGTGACCATGTAGCCGAGGAATTTCCCGGAGGCTACCCCGAAGGCGCACTTGGCTGGGTTCAGCTTCATCTTGTACCGCCTCAAGGCGGAGAATGTCTCGGCCAAGTCGGCCAAATGCTCTGCAGCAACGCGGCTCTTGACCAACATGTCGTCTACATAGACTTCTATGTTTCGGCCGAGCTGTGGGGCGAATACCTTATTGGCCAGGCGCTGATATGTCGCGCCGGCGTTCTTCAGACCGAAGGGCATCCGGGTATAGCAATATAGACCCAGATCGGTCGTGAAGCTGGTTTTGCTCTCATCATCCGGATGCATCCGGATCTGGTGATAGTCTGAATAGGCGTCGAGGAAGCTTAAGAGCTCGTGGCCGGAAGTTGCGTCCACCACCTGGTCTATCCGAGGCAGCGGGAAGCTATCCATCGGACAGGCCTTGTTGAGGTTGGTGAAGTCCACGCACATTCGCCACTTGCCATCTTTCTTCGGTACCATCACCACGTTGGCGATCCAATCCGGATGATGCACCTCTCGGAGGTGTCCGGCGTCCAGCCCCTTCTGCACTTCGGCTTGTATGGCGGCTCTCCTTTACTGATTGAAGGTTCGCCGCTTCTGCTTTACCGGGGGCTGGTCAGGATCGGTATGTAGTCGGTGCTCGGCTACCTCCGGGTCAACCCCGGGCATGTCCGCCGGAGTCCAGGCGAAGATGTCAAGATTCTTTTTCAAGAACTCGGTGAGCTTCTCTGCTTCGGTCTTCTCTAGGCCGGAGCCTATCATCAGGACTCGTCCTTCGCCTCCCGGAATCGGGATGGCGAGGAGTACTTCTCCCGGAGATGCCTCGGCTGATGACTCGATCGCCAGAGTTTCGGCTACAACCTTCCCTTTGACCGAAATCATATAGCATTGCCGGGCTGCTTCTTGATTTCCCCTGGCCTCGCCTATTCCATGACTGGTATGAAACTTCAACTGCTGATGGAAAGACGAAGGCACGGCTTCGACCCCGCCGATTAGCCTTCGGCCGAAGATGGCGTTGTAGGCCGAATCGACTTTTACAACGGCAAAGTCCGTTTCAACGGTTAGTTGCCGAGGGGCGGAGCCTAAGGTTACAGGGAGTCGGATAATGCCCTCTACTCGGCAGGGCGAGCCGTTAAAACCGAAGAGGGGGCCCCGGTGAGGCTTCATATTAGCCTCACTCAATCCCATTTTTTCAAAACAATCATAAAACAAGATGTTTGGGGCGCTTCCATTATTGACAAATATTCTATGTACATCGTAACTATTTATTACAGCGTTTATGACGAGGGCGTCGTCGTGAGGGACCTGAATATCAGTCAGGTCCTCTGAGCCGAAGGTGATATCTTCTTGGCGAGGCCGCTTCGGCTCGACGTCAATCGCTGCTACAGAGGCAGAGCTGCGCTGCCGTGGCCTTGATCCTTCCCCCGGCCCTCCGAATATCATCATGATAGACCCAGAACTGGGTCTTTGATGGGATGCTTCTACCGGGGCCGAGGTGACCTTTGGCGAAGGAGCGGCTTCTATCGCCGGGGGTTGTTGTCCCGGTTCCGCTGTGGCGGGGGCTGCTCCCGCCGGTACTGCGGCAATCTTCCCTCCCGGATGAGGCGGTCGATTTCCTCTCGGAGCTGCCGGCACTCATCCGTCGTGTGGCCGATCTCCCGGTGATACTCACAGTATTTGCCGGGGTCCCTTCGGCGAGGATCCGTCTTGATGCGATCTGGTCGCCGGATCATGCCCTTCACCTCCATGAGCATCCGGGAAGGGGGAGCAGGCAAGGGTAGGTACCGCGGTTGCGGGTCCCGTCGCCTCTCCCTGTCCCAGTCCTCTCGGCGATATCGCTTTCGAGAGGGCTCTTGGTCTTCTGGCCGAGGTCAGACCACCTGGGGGGCAGGTGCCGAGGCTGCTTCGGCCACGCCTCCACCCCTGGACATCATCAGGGCCTCTCGGTTGATGTATTTATGGGCCCGGGCCACGAGGTCCTGGAAGGTAGGGGGATGGCGCTTCCCGATGGAGCCGAGGAGCCCTTCGTCCCGACACCCGCTGATCACGGTTGAGACCGCGATCGAGCTGTCGAGGTTCGGGATTTGGGCGGCCTCGGTCCGGAACTTGGTGAAATCTTCCTGGAGAGTTTCAGTGGGGCCTTGCCGGATGGCTAGCAGGCTGACGGAGGTTTTGCACTGCCGGGTGGCATCATAAAACTGGTCGATAAATAACTGGCCCAACTGGACTAGGGAGTGGATGGAGTTGGGGGCCAGTGTCTTGAACCAGGTGAGGGCGATCTTCTCAAGGGTGAGGGGGAAAAGTCGGCAGTGGACTGCCTCGGCGACCCCTCGGACCGTGAGGTATGCGTTGAATCTCTGGAAATGACAGACCGGATCTGTCATTCCGTCGTAGAGAGGGCCCTTCGGCAGCTTGAAATTGGGAGGCACCTCGGTAGCCAGGAGCTCCGCCGTGAATGGGGTCTGCTCCAGGATGTTGCTGGCGAGAGGTGCCCCGTAGGGCCGAGACACCATCTGCTGCATCTCCTTGCGCATTGCCGTCAGCCGCCGGTCCAGGTCCGGGGCGGTTGAGGTGGCGACTGATTGTCCTCCGGTCCGGGCCGGACGGAATTCCGACGAAGCATGGTCCTGCTCCGTCAGGCGATCAGCGCGAGGAGCTCGGGCAGGTGGTGCTGAGGGCTCGCTGGGCGTCACAGCGGTTTCGTTGGGAGAAACCGGTGTAGGCGTCGGCCGGAACCGGGCATCTTACACTGGATAGAGTGGGGGGAGCGGCGCCTGCTGAGGAAGCTGCCCCATTAGTCCTACGCGCTGGGCGATGACAGATACCATCTCCTGAAGCGGCGCTAGGGAGGTAACGGCAGCTGCTAGTGTTGCCATTTGCTGTTGGAGCACCCCCACTCGGTCTTCCGCAGTGAGAGACTCCGGTATGGCTGGCAGAGGCAGGCTCGGCGGGGTAGAAGGGGCGCCTTCGGAAGGCAGCACCTGCGCCGAGGCTTCCCGTGCTTCTGCTTTGCTCTGCCCGGATCGTCGGGTAACAGGTCTTTGAGACATGACTTGCTTGTTGGTTTCCCACAGACGGCGCCACGTGATGTAGCCGAAGCTATCACGACCGGATTCCGAAGCTGGAATCCGAAGAAATGGATCCGGAGCTGGGTCGGATCGGTGTTTAGAGGCCCGACGGGGATCCGGAAGGCAAAGGCTGCAGAGGCGAAGCCGAAGGTCCGAGGCCGAGAGCCGCTCGGTCGGGGGAAGGCTTGTCTTCGGGATGTCGGGGTCGAAGCTCCTTCGGCAAGCGAAGGGGCAGCGTGAAACCGAGTCTCCTTTGTTGCGGGGCAGCCGGCGCACGGCGTCGAGACCAGAGAGAGGAGTCCGAGGTCGGAGGCCGAGACCGACTCGGGAAGGTCGGCGATGATTCGAACCGGACTCCTGCAGGAGGGAAAGAAGAAGAAAATCGGTCAGCAGGAGTCCCGGGCTTCGGCCCTAAGGAACCCCCTCCGACGGTCAAGTTAGCTCCTGAAGAAGATTCGATTCAGAAGGCAAAGAACAGCTTTAATGCTTTTTGGACTGTAGTCCTTAAGGGTCTCGGAGGCATAAAAGAGCATACCTTTGGCAATAAATAGCGGTGTATTTATAGCAGAGGATAGAGGATGGTTAACGGTGGTAGCCGATATAGGACTATTTGCGGGCTTACTGGTAAACCGCCATAGTGCCTGGTCCTCCACCGGAGTGGGCCGGACTCGGCTATCGGGCCGAAGGGGGTTGGGCCGCTGATGGGCCGAAGCCTATTGGGCCCTGGGCTGCCGCGCTGCTCCCGGGCCGTAGGCTGGTGGGCCGCTGACGGGCTGAAGCCTGTTGGGCCGGGAGCGACGGTGCCGCTTATGGGCCGAGGGCTGTTGGGCCGCTGACGGGCCGAAGACTCCCTGAGGGCCTTGTACTGCTGCTGCTGGGCTGAACGGGGTTTGGGCTTGTTTTAATGGGCCGAATCGGATTCTGCCTTATCACCACTAAATTGGAATGACATCACTTCATACGTGGGACAGGCCCATACGATCCATACCCTTTGAGATAAGAGACTAGGTCAGCTTAGAAGTAGTACCACAGTTAGTGCAGATGCATACAACTTACCTTTCTTTCGCACGATCTAGAGTCTAGCCTCGAGATACAACTGACTTACAGCAATAAGTAGAGACCCACTTAAGTGCATTCGTGTATGGACCAAGACGACATAGTTAGAATCTACATGTCCCAAATTAGCTTGATGACCTCCCTCCTCAATAGAGTAACTAGAGAGCAAACCAGCAGGTTATCTGATCAGCTGACATTTATGACCACTAATAAGCAGTTATTCTTGTTACTTCTTAAGCTAAGAAGGGACCAGATGATATGATTTAAGATGGTTGAAATCCAGATATGAAATACAATCTATTTTAAGATAGCTGAAAGCCAAGTAAGGTTTAAAGACTAGTGGCCCATTTCTTTATACTTTATTTATATAAATAATGAAGCATATAATGTATGTAAAAGAATATGACGGCTATGATTAGGAAGAATCATAATGAAGAATATGAACAATGATACTGTAGCATTTTCATGAATTTCTATGATTTTGCAGCCTACATCAGAATGCATCTCTTTGATTTCTATCTTTGAATAAAGTATGGAAGTGGATGAACCTGTTTAATAGGTCCTTTCACTTGTTTCCTCACTTATATATAAGTATGAATTTCAAGAATTTGTATCTTTTAAAGATCTCTTTAAAAATGTGTAGTGAAAAGTAATCTTTAGTTAGGGCATTCTAGACCTTTTGTGTGTTTGCTATTTTTTCTCTGTTTTTTCTATTTTTTTCCGGTTTTATCCTTGTCCTTTATGTTAACAAAGGTAAACTTGTCTTAGGCCTTGTAACTTGTTATGCCCTGATATATAAAAGGCCTCTTGTGCTGGTCGGCCTCTCTGTGTGTGACAGAGAGAGCCACTGCACCCTGGTTTTCTGCCCACCTTCTCTCTTTCTTCTTCTATTCATGGTATCAAAGTTCTTGTGAGAAAGAAGAATAAACACTTCTGGCCGGTTAGCCTTTCTTATCTTCCCGAAGGAGGTTTCCTGCACAAAGAAGGGAAAAAACCTAGGAGAGAGGTGTCCGACTGTGGGAGATCAAGAAGGCAAGGTCCGATCCCCTGTTCTGGGTCTCCAGCTGGCCGGTCCCTTTCCTTCTCCCCACCGCACCTCATCTAGGGTTGCTCCCTAGCAAACTAGGTCCTTCTCGCAAGCCCGGACCCTGCTGTGAAGGTTTGGAGGGTGGCAGCCACGCTCCTCTCCATCGGAACCAGTCCAAGCTTTCTCTGTGTGACCAGTACCCTGTTTAGAGTTCCTTGGTGACCAGTGCTCAGTTTAGGCCTTCCTTTGGTGACCGGTTCCCTCTCTAGGGGCCACCGAACTCCTTGCCCTGCTGGTTGGTGGTAGCCGGCCCCTTGTTGTTGCTGTTTGTACCCTTTCTAGGGTTCTTGGAAGCCTTCCTCACTTCCTCGCTGCACCGTTCCCCTATTTTGGGGACTGTTACGAGGCCGATTTCTACATTTCCCACTGCTGCAGCAAGTTTTTTCTCCTGTGGGTGCTTGCTACTGCATCATCTGTCTTATGTGTGTGCCTCCAAAAAGGAGCGAGAGTCTGTTTGAGGTGACAGCAAACGAAGTCTCTTCCAAATGGGACAACGTGGGGGAAAATTTTCATCTTTAACTTCCCCCTGTGAAGTTGAATGATTTAAATTACCTGGATTCGGCAACAACTATCAAAACCTTTGTTAGGTGGGTTACATAAATGGCAAAATAACCTCACCTTCAGTGGACGACCCAAAGTATGATGATTGAGAGCACTAAGACAGTATTGTGAGGACCTGGATCCTTAGTTCTGTGACAAAGGGACAACTGAAGTATATGATAAGGAAGTCTAATGCAAGATAGATGTGACTTATACTGCAGGAGATGTATTTTGAGAAGGCTAATCCAATAAATATATATGATCATGTGGTTGCTATTCATGACATCAAACAACGTAGTAGGACTGTGTGTGAATACTACAGGGCCTTGAGGGCTTTGTAGGAGGAGCAGGATACTTATGCTATCTTTGACTGGGAGTACCAGACCACCGGAAATATCTGAAGCACATACAAGATTAGAGGGTCCTTAAATTTTTACATGGCCTGAACACTGAATATGAAGTGTTGAAGTCTCAGATCCTCAACTTTGAAGTGTCTCCTCACTTGAGCAGTATTACAAAAAGTTGTTCCAGAGGAGAAGAGGAGAAAGACCATGCAAGCTGATGCAAATGGGATCAGTACTGGAGAACATTCTACACTTATCAACATAAACAACAGTGGAAAAGGAGGAAATGGCGCCTGGAAAGACCTAAAGAAAGGAGGGAGAAAGTGTACTCATTGTGGGCAAGAGAATCACTCTGTAGATTTTTGTTGGAAATTGTATCTAGACAAGAAGCCTCTGAAGTTCAAGTAGAATCAGAAAGTCAAAGGAAATAGTGTGTCAGCCAAGCCTACAGGGTCATCCACACCTTCAGCCTCTGATAGGAGCACATCATCCACTACTCAAGAGAGTTTTGTAGGGCTGTCCACTTCTGACATAGCTAACCTTCAGTTGTTCCTATCTTAGTTGTCCACCTCCACCTCCACTAGCCAGCCATATACTATTGGAACAACACGCAATGTTGTCTCCCACATTGGTGGGAACTCCTGGATCATTGACTCAGGAGCCATTGATCATATGACGGGTACTTCCACATTGTTCGCTTTTTATAGTTTGTGTTCTGGACAAGATAAAGTGACAATCGCTGATGACACTCTCGCCACCAGTGCTGAGAAAGGATCACTTTGTCTTGTCTTTAGCTCTTCATGTCCCAAAACTACCTATTAACCTACTTTCTATTAGTATCTTGACAAAATCCTTAAATTGCTCAGTGACATTTTTTCCTTCTCATTGTGTGTTTCAGGACTTGAAGACGGGACAACCTCTTAAGAGTGGGCGTGAAGTGGGAGGCATCTATCAACTTCAGTCCAAGCATGGGGTTGCCCTTCAGTCCAATAGTATCAGTGTTATGTCAAACAGAATAAGAGAGATTCAGTTATGACATCTCCGTTTAGGACTTCTTTCCTTCAAATCATTAAAAATATTGTTTTCATCTTTATTCAATAAGGTTGATATGCAGTCTCTTGCTTGTTAAGTGTGTGTTGGAACCCCTTTTAAAAAAAGAAGAAAAGGGGGAAGGGGGGAAGCCCTCCCACCGGTTTGGGAACCGGTGGGGGACCCCCCCGCCAGTTCCCAAACCGGTGGGGGGGAACCAACCGGTGGCACCCCCCACCGGTTGGGAACCGGTGGGGGTGCCAACCGGGCCCCCTCCCCCTCTCTATTCTCTCTAATCTCTCTCTCTCTCACTTGGTATCCGGTGGGTACCCCCCCACCTCAAGGATTCCGGTGGGTACCCCCTACCGGTTAAGGCTTTCAAGCCTATAAATACCCCCCAAGGGGTAAGAAGAAGGCTATGCCCATTTGGCCCAAAATTTTCTAGGGGAAACTCTGCCAATTTGAAGACCAAATCCGGTACTCTTGTCCGGGTTTGCTGCGATTTGGAGGAGATATTTTCTTGAAGGGCTCTCTTCCTAAGGTTTATTCCTAAGGGGAAGCTCTGCCAAATTTATGTTGTAAAATCACCGTTCTATAAGACGGGATTATGCCGAAATAATGAATGAAATGCCACTATTTGCTCTTTAAGTATATGTGTGTGCATGTGTGTTCATGAATCTACTACTTAAGTAACACTATGCTATTATATTTTCACATGCATAATTAATTAGTTTAATAACTAATTAAATATATAAATATATAATTAAATATTCTAAAATATCATTAGCCTCATCCCATACATAACTAATCTTAAACTCATAATTAAAACTCAATAATGAAACATTAAGACATAAAATAATATACTTAAGTTAAAAAAATGACTTAAATACCTCCCATGCTTAATTAATTAATAAAACCAGCGAAAATTATTTAAAATCAGTAAAATGGATATAAAAATCAGAAAAATTCTGTAAAAACCAATAATACTCAGTAAAAATCAGAAAACCAAACCTGAAAATTACATAAACCCAAAAATATAACTTAAATATCCTTCATATATCTAATTAATTAATAAAAATCAGTCAAATTAATAAAAAAAATCAGTAAAAAAACAGAGAACCAAATCTGAAAACATATAAAATTTCTGAAATGACTAAAATGCCCTAGAACTTAATAAAATTACAAAAATACCCTCACCCATGTTAAAAATCTGTAAAAATCACAGAAAATTCTTAAAAATATCAAAACCTCTCATATGCCCAAAATACCCTCCAAACCTTAATAAGATGGATAAAATTACCAAAATACTCTTACAACCCAAACACACTTAAGATAACTCTAAAATATCTCATAAGGTTTTGAAACCTTCTTAAATCATTAAAATTCATTTCACACACTAAAGTGACAATAATACCCCTATACCCTCCAACTTAGCATAATTACAAAAATACCCTCATGGGTCTAAAATACTTGGAATCAATCCAGATAACTTGGAATCAATCCAGATATCTTGGAATCAACCCAAAATCATATAAACCTATCTTAAACTTGGGTGAGGCCGAGAGCTTAACCTAAAATATATCTTCATATGCATGTGCTGCATGTAATAGTAGTGTTGCATGGTATAAGGACATAATACGGACGGTTAATCAAAGGTTGTCGAGTAGTTGCTCGACGTAATTAACACTGACCGAGGTCAGTGGAGAGAGGTCATATACTTGGATCTTCGCCTGATCCGAAGTCCCGAACTCCTTGAGGGCTAATCTCAAGTTCACATAGTCCAATAAATAAAATACATAAAACCAACCTATATCCTCTAGATAAAAACAAAAATGATATGGATTTTTTAAATAATCCGATAGGAGAGACATGCTAGGTTAGGTCCCAAATAGATGGCACGCCCGGTAGGACCTCTCTTTCCCTTCATCTCTCTGTCCGGTGATGCCCTCACCACAACTCTACTACTAACTTTGTCATGTTTTATGCAGGTGACCGAGTTTCTGCTTAAAAGACGACGATGGCGGCAAGGGTCACGTATGGCCCACTTATGGTGGCGACCCACACACGGTGTGGATATCTGACCACACCAACATGCTTCGGGGACTTCCCCGCAGTGATAGGATCTCCATACTTTCTGGGGGTCGTTTCGGCACCGGAGCTTGTTCTGGAAAAGAAGAAGAAGATGTGCGTTTCTCGTGCCAGAAGAAGCAACAACGGCAGCCGATGTAGGCGAGTGCTCGCCGTGAATACCATCAGCATCTCTCCAGCCTCCTCATCCAATAGGAGGCAAAAGCAGAAGGTTCTAACCGCAAGCCCGTCCAGGACGGGGAAAACTATATTAGTGGGGAACCTGCATATTCGTCTAGATGGCGGGCAACCCATCATTCCTAAGATCCATCATATCCCGACAGTTCATGTCCAGAATCCGTTCGGAATTCTACCGAAAGTTTGCCAAGATGAGGCAACGTTCAAAAAGAAGAAAAGGACTCCAAAGGTCCCTACTTGTCGGGAGCCAATAACTATACCAGAGCTTGCCATGCCTCGAGCACGGGGTAATACTACACCCCGAGCAGGGGGCAACTCCATGCCTCGGAATGGGGGCAACTCCATACCTCGGAGTTGGGGCAAATCTATGCCTCAGGTTGGGGGCAATCCAACGGAGGATAGGAGCCTCCGCATAAAGGAAATGTGGGTAACCAAAAAGGAAGCCCGCAAAATTCGCTAGGCTAGGGTTACCCTAGCAGAACAACAGCCTCAACAGCTCGTAGAGCCTGAGGGGCAGATAACCAACTCAACTACCCGGCCTCGTTCTCTACAAGGTCAAAAGAGAAAAAGTGCCTATAAGGCGCATGAACAAGTCTGGCACCAGACATCTGTCCTCGAGCGGTTGGGCGCATTGGTCCGATCGACTCACAAAAAGAAGAGAACTGCCAAAATGACAGAGAATGGCATACGGGTCTACACATGCTACACCTCCAGTATCACCAACCGGCAGCCTTCCCAGCCGGAAGACCCAAATGATATCATCAATCTGATGCAACGGAGCGGGCCCATAACCCGTCAAATGAAGCAGGCTATGCGCTTGCTGAATCGAGGAAGCCAGAGGGCAGAGCCACCCCAAATTGGCAGTAGCAATGCTGTTGGAGGAGCTGATGAAGACGGGGCAAATGCTTCAGATATTTAAGCTGCTCCAGAACAACCTCAAGATCAATACCGCCTCAAACTATAGAGGAGATGAGGCAAGAAAATCAACAACTCAGGGCCTTACTCTATGGCCTAATACAAAAGATGGAGGAGCAGCAAAAGGTAGCTCAAGTCACCCCAGTAAACGCACCACCTCCAAGGACAGTCCCTATGCCAACGGTGATAAGACCGCAAGCTACAGAGGTCAACTTCAACCCTGATGAGATACAAGAAGATCAGGTTGTGAAGCCCAATCATAATGCTCAGCAATCCCATGCTTCTGTAGATGATACTACGGCATTGTAGAAGCATCTTATCGAGCAAATTGTTGAAGCCAAAATAGCACAACAAGACGACGGAATAGGCACATTTGACTTATACAAAGTGCCATTCCCAGTACGTTATATGTTCAAGAAGCTCCCGCCGGATCACAACAAGTGTCCTAAATTCACCAGGTATGACGGGGAAGGATCGGCCCAGGAGCATATTGCCCACTATATGAGTGACTTGGGAGAGCTGGCTACTAATGAGGCCTATCTCCTGAGGTTCTTTTCTACCTCTCTCATGGGCACTGCATTCCAATGGTATGCAAAGTTGAAGCCTAACTCTATCAGCAATGGGGAGGAAATGCAGAAAAAGTTTCTCGACCGCTTCAAAGTGTCGGAACGAAAGGTCACCATCACTGAACTGGTGACACTAAAGCAAGACAGGAATGAATCCGCCACTGACTATATCAAAAAATGGTAGAACCTCTGCATGAAATGCGACAATCTGCCAACCCACGAAGATGCAGTACGATTGTGCAAAAGGGGCTTAAAGCCTGAAATAAGCGAAAAGCTGATTGGCACAAATGTCAGGAACTTTGATCAGCTAAATAACATTGTGACGGAGGTCGAAATATTCTTTGCAGACCATCCAACCATTGCCTCCATTAAGGGGAAAGTCCCAAAGAAACAAAATATGGATACAGAAGAGGTCAATGCCGTAGACTTTGCCTCGGCTGTAGAAAATCCAAAGGGCAAAAACAATGCAAATGCCTCAACATCCAATAGAAGGGGATCATATGCCACCCTTAATGAGAGAAGGAAAATGCCTTACTCTTTCATCAGAGAGCATACAAGAGAGTTGTTTAACGTTTGCATGGGGCTAATCTCTTGACGCTACCTGAACCAAAAAGGCCAGCAGAAGTTGGTAAAATAAATGAACCCAACTATTGCATGTACCATCGTATGTTGGGACATGTAATAGAGGATTGTTATATCTGCAAAGGGGAAATCGAAATGCTCATCCGAGAAAGGGCCGTGGAGATGGGAAAACACCTGGTAAACCCGCCTCAGCCACATCGAATGCCCAGACAAACATTTGCAGCAAATGTTGTCCACATGGATGAAAACTCCTCAGAAGAAGAGCCTACAAATAAGAATATAGATGTCCTTCCAGAGCAGGAAGTGGTATCATCATATCCCCCAACGACCCCCACTCCAGAAGGGTCTATCGTGGCGGCACTGGAGGAGATTCATATGAGTATGTCACAACACTCCCATCAGCAAGTTTCGCCGGAGCAGGAAGCAATACCATCATACACTCCGACGACCCCCACTCTAGAAGGGTCTATCATGACAACACTAGAGAAGATTCAGATGAGTCTCATACAACTCTCCTACCAGCAAATGTCACTGGAGCATAAGATACCTCCGTCATATACTCCAACAATTTCCACTCTCGAGGGGTCCATCATAGCAGTACTGGAGGGGATTCAAGTGAGTCTGGGACAAATCTCTCATCAGCAGTATGAACTCACTCAAGTAATGGAAGGTCTTGCAAGACAATGGACAGAAGTCCTGACAATGGACAGAATCAATAGGCCCTTCTCCTTTGAGGAGCCAGGACCAGAATGCAGCCGTCCTCTAAAGAATAAGGGCCAACTTATCATAGACTTAAATGAAGCACCAGAAGCCCAGTACCGAGAGGGAATGGTGCTCAAATGGAAAGGTTGTGAAAGTCACGACAATACTCCCGAGGCCACCTTTGCAGCTAGACAAGGTTCTCGGAGAAAACAAGTTGCTGGTGCAGAAACAGGGATAAGTTTTAAAGATACTGAATCCCAGGCAAAAAAGCTCAAGAGACCATACTCCTTTCCAAAGGAAAAGACCCAAGAACTCTTCAAGTTATGTATGAGTAGAAAAGCAATTATTCTGCCCAAGCCAAAAAGAGAAGAGGAAATACATCGGATAGATGCACCCAACTACTGCCCATACCACCGCTTCATCACCCATCCAATTGAACGTTGCTTTATGTTCAAAGATGAAGTAGAAAAGCTGATTCAAGAAGGAAAGATAAATATGGGGAATACCTAGTGAATCCCCCACAGCCACATGCGATTACACATTGAGTGTAATTCGTAGACCTATGAGCAAAAAAAAAAAAAAAAAAGAGGTGCCCCGACAGACTTGATTGGTCCCGCTCCTGTGAGGGGCCAATTAAAGGCAAAAAAGTCTAAAACCCAGCCGAGGTGAAAACCTGAAAGAGCGCTTCAGGCAAAAATGGGTAAACCCTGCTGTGTGAAAACCCGCAAGGGCGCACAGGCAAAAAAAAAATAAAAGGGGCTAGCTTCGGTGAAAACTAGTAAGGGTGCCGATGTTAGTTAATTAAAAAAAAAAGAAGAAAAAAAAAGAGAAAAAGAAAAATCATTATCATCTAGCAACTCACCGGGGTATGGCTCACAGAAGCCGTTCGTACCAAGTGTGTTCAAAATATGTATATAGCCATACTCCAGTGGAGGGAGAGCTCTCTCGGCTTGTCTCAGGCGGGGATCGAGTTTTCCCACATTCCTACCTAGGGAGGATATCAGAGTCGTCAATGACGAGGAAAACCTTAGTGTCACTTTACATTGGATAAGTGGCACATAAATTATCCCATCAAGGGCTACGATCGAGGCGACGATGATGACGTCCTCCCGACTCGGCAAGGAAGTGGGAAACTCGATTTCTCGCTTGGTAGGGCCAAGAAGAGCAAGCACTTCACCCTCTTGGCTAAAATCATTCGTCCCACCAGAAAAATATCTGTCAATAATTCATACCGAAACACCAAAATCATTGCGCCCCCCGGAGACGTTGTATCCCAAAATTCAACTAAAATTACTTCGAGCCTCCGGGAGGCATTGTATCTCAAAATTCGATCAAAATTATTTTTTTCCGCCCCAAGGAGACATTGTATCCTAAAATTCTCATTACCGCCCCGAGGAGGCGTTGTATCCTAAAATTCTCATTACCGTCCCGAAGAGGCGTTGTATCCTAAAATTCTCATTACCACCCCGAGGAGGCATTGTATCCTAAAATTCTAATTACCGCCCCAAGGAGGCGTTATATCCTAAAATTCTCATTCTCGCCCCGATGAGGCGTTGTATCTTAAAATTCCCATTACCGCCCCGAGGAGGCGTATCTTAAAATCTCCAATTACCGCCCCGAGGAGGCGTTGTATCCCCAAAATCTCTATAGCCGCCCTGAGGAGGCGTTGTATCCCCAAAATTCTCATTACCGCCCCGAGGAGGCGTTGTATCCTAAAATTTCCATTACAGCCCCGAGGAGGCGTTGTATCCTAAAATCTCCAATTACTGTCCCGAGAAGGCATTATATCCTGAAATCTCATTTTCGGCCCAGAGGAGGCGTTGTATCCTAAATTTTCCCTTGGCATAAACTAGTCCCACTGGCATGCCATAAAAGGGTTGAAAATTTCCTTTGCCCTGAGGAGGCGTTGTATCCTAAAATTTCTCACTACCGCCCCGAGGAGGCATTATATCCTGAATTTTCCCTTGACATACTCCAGTCCCACTGGCATGCCGCGAAGGGTTGAAAATTTCCTTATCGCCCCGAGGAGGCATTGTATCTTAAGGCTTTCCTATTCACCCCTGGGAGGCAATACGAAAAACTTACTCGCGTCCCTGGGAACGTTATATCCCAAAATTTTCCCCATAAATCATAGTCAAGTTATATCGACAGGAGGGAGATTGATATTGTCTAAAACTTTTATTTCCTCTCTGGCAAGTTATCATATGTCCATTTTCCAAATGCCTAGGGCAGTGGACAGGCGTATTGAATCAATCAGAAAGAAGTTTTTTCTGGTCAGGGGCTAAGTCTGAGAAGAAAGGTATCCACTTGATTGCCTGGGATCAAGTGTGCAAAAACAAAGAACAAGGAGGCTGTGGTTTGGTTAAGTTAGAGGTTTTCAACAGGGTGTTGTTGCCAAAGTGGCTGTGGAGATTGGGAGAGGAATCTCAGCTCAAGTGGGTAAAAATTATCGAAGAGAAATACTATAATAACTGCTCTAGATGGGAGTTGCATCCAGTTAGTAGCTACATCATATCACCAATCTGGGGAAATATCTTGGACACAGTGAATTTGTTTGCACCTGCTTTGAAACTCAAAGTGGGTAATGGAATGTGGATAAGATTTTGGGAAGATGCTTGGTGTTCTCAGGTTCCAATGGCTATTCAGTTTTATCAACTGTACCATATAGTAGAGGACAAAGGATCAACATTAGCCCAGCGATACTGCCAGGATGATGATGGGTTTCAGTGGAGGATGAATTTTAAGGAAATCTTACTGACTCTAGAATGGGAGAACTGGTGAAGATGATAAATATTATCCAACGACTTGTGAGACTTCCTTTCTGTTATGAAAATCCTTTCTTGATTCGATTTTGAAAAATCTTTCTTTTGGGAGATTTGAAAATCTTATCTTTTGATTGGGTCCTTTTGAAAAAGGGACTTTTGTTTTGAAAAGAGAATTTTTAAGTTTGAAAACATGTTCCCTTTTCTTTTAGGTAAACTTTGAGAATTTAGGATTATTCATCAAAGTCTAAGTTTCTTATGGAAGGATCATGGATCCGTGTTCTTGACCTCTCCCCACTAACCTTGGTTAGTGTTAATTACAACAATCATCGATTGGTAATCCTTGATTAACTATCCAATAAGGCTTATAAAAAAGAAAGCATGAAATAAGCAAAGTTTGATGCAAGCATGATCATTTATTTTCCTTTTTTTAGAAAGGTTCATTAAATATCCTTTAAAGGATACTTGAAAGATCTTTAAATTCTCATGAAGACATAAGTATTTCAGGCATCTTAAAGTGCTAAGAAGATAGGTTTTGAGACCTAGGCTTCATTAGGATCCCTTGAAGAAGGTGGATTTCTTGAAATTATCCTCTCATTTGAGTTCTTTTGAGAAGATAAAGACTGCTAAAGGATATCCTTAATGAATGAGGCATGCGGGCCACCATATAATTAGGGGTATTTTGTAATGGTCCTTCAACCAATATGAAGGAACCACAAATTTTTAGGTCATTCAACCAATATGAATGAACCATAGTTTAATAGTCAATCTACCAGTAGGAAAGAACAACATGAGTTGATGGTTACCCTATCAATGAAAATGAATAAAGAAATATACTTATTAGTCCTTCTATGGACGCAAGTGAACCATGACTTCATAGCTGGAGCACTAGGACAGAACCATAAAAGCCAATGGTCACTCCATCGATAGGAATAGATCAATAACCATAATCTTTGATCACTCTACCGATAAGAGTAAACTATAAACATTGTAGTCAATCTACCAATAGGATAGAACTACGAAACTTTCGCCATTCAACCAATATAAATGAACCACTTTGCTTTTAATGTTCCTCTCTTCTTCTCTTTTTAATGAAGCTTTGGTCATCCCACAGATAAAGATGAACCAGATTTTTAAGTAGTTAATGAAATTCTTAAACTACAAAACATTATGCAGTATAGTTCATTTTTAATAGAATGATCCCTAGATTATATGGCCGCTCTACCAATAAGAGAGAACTATATGATCATGTGGTCATTTTATTTAAAATGTACTATTTTTTTTTATTATTTATTTATATATGAAGCTTTGGTCATCCCACAGATAAGGATGAAACAGATTTTTATATTTCTTTTAGAAAGTTTTGGCCATCCAACCAATATGGATGAACCCAATTTTATGAAAATTGTAGGTTGATTTACCATGAAAACATATGTATTAGCTAATCATGAAATTTATGGCCATCCAACCAATATGGATGAACCATATTAAACTAATATGCAACAACATAACTTTATCAACATGAGAACATATAAATTAGTTAACATAAAATTTATGGCCATCCAACCAATATGGATGAATCCAATTTCTTATTATCATTATGGAAACATAAAAAAAATGATGACACTTTGCCCCTCTTTTTTTTTCCACGCACTGGAATTACAATTTCTGCAGAGCCTCCTTTCTCTCCTTTTTTTTTTTTTGTTGATACTTCTCTGGAGGCTAGGAGCAGGGCCCTTTTGTGCTGCGCTGGGAGCCTTTTATACTTTTATAGGCTGTAAGGGGCGCCGATAGGGGGGCCATGGAAGGACAAGTGGCACACCCCACCGGTGCCACCTAGGCATGTGTATGTGTGTGTGTGTGTGTGTGTGTGTGTGTGTGTGGGGGGGGGGGGGGGGGGGGGGGGGGGGGGGGGGGGGGGGGAATAGGGCCGCGTGAGAGAGAGAGGGATAGGGATAGAGATGAGAGAGTGGGATGGGGATGGAGGTGGGGCCAAATAGAGATAGAGATGGAGAGAGAGAGGAGCGGATAGAGATGGAGGAAGAGAGGTGGCCGGCGGATCCCACTGGGGAGGCTGGTCCTCTCATCCTTTCCCCCCTTTTTTTTTGTGTTTATCTCTTGGCCTCTCTCTCCCTTTTTTTTATTTATCTCCCCCCTTTATTTATCTCTATCCCTTCTCTCTCTTTCCCTTAAAAGAGGACCGATAGGGGGGCCCAGGGCTTGGCCGATCCTCTCTTTCTCTCCCCCTATGCATGCGGTTCTGCTTCTCTGCTGTGTGGCTGCCCCTGCTGGCTGCTGGTTGGAACTTCTGTTGTTGCTGCTGGCTGGAACTTCTTCTGCTGTTGGCTGGAGCTTCCCCTGCTGCTGATCAGTGCTCTTCTTTTACTGAAATTGCAGCATTGGGAAGCTGTTGTTGGTGCCTTGTTGCTGCTGAAATCGCAGCATTGGAGGGCTGCTATCAGGTACCTTTTGCTCCCTCTTGTTCCTTTTTTTTTGTTTATGCAGTACACCTCATGCATGTTGTAGATCTAGGTCCTATAAACCCTAGTCTTTTTTTCATGTGTATGTATGCATGTGGGTTTTTTCAAACAAACCCTAGCTTAAAAAAAAATTGGGTTCAACAATTTCCCCCCACAGGGCATGCAGGAGACAGCGTTGTAAGCATGTTTCACGTGTATTTTCTTCACTTGACTTTGCACTACATTAATTGCATGTGTGCATTTGCATTCCTTTATTCCTGACTAGTCTTTGAACTTCATTGTTCATCTAGAACTGACTTTAATATCTTGTTGGGTCTAAGAACTTTGATCGGTGACTTCTGATGGCTCCTTGAGCTTGATAAAGATCCAAACTTGCTTTGGGTTTACAACCACTGACTTGATGCCTTTCCGGATTTAGTACCCAAGTAGACTTTTGAGAATGAGAATCTGAGCCTTACAGCTTTGGGATTCAATACTCTCCAGTTTGATTTCTAGGGTTTAAATACCCCACTTTGAGATTTTAGGGTTTGACTACCCCGCCTTTGTATCTTTTTGGGACCAAGTCCCAACATTGCATGTCCCCCAGGCCTGTTGTGTCTTCAGGCTGTTTTCATTTTTGCCATATTTTTTGTACTTCTTGTGTTCAACTTGTCTGTATAATTTTCTTTGCTTCTGCAGCTTCTTCTTCCCAGTCTCTAATTAGATGCTGGTTGTTGAAGATTTCCCTACTGCGGGGTCTGCTGAGGGCACGGGAGGGGCTGACTTTGAGCAGCCTATACTTGACCTTGGCTTTACCCGGGTGGCTCACTCTGACTTCCGAGCTACTTCTGCTGATATTGTCCTTGTCGATACAGCACGTATCATTTCCCATGGTGGATTCTTCTCTTTCGTCAGAGATGTTGGACTAGAGCAGCACCTCCCGTCGAATTTCACTATTCAGGAGTTGCTTTAAAGAGCTATTCCCACTGAGGGCGGAGTTAAGATGGTTTTATCTCCGAATGCCCGTCGCGATCTGGAGAGGGTCATTCTTCTGCAGAGAGATAGCATGGAGCACTTGGTCTGCACTTCGTATCCGGCATTTCCTTCTCCGGCACGTCGGATATTGGAATATCCGTCCTTAGCGCAGATAGGTCTGATATAGGACCTGTTGCAGGTTCATTGCACTTCCTACACTTTTGAGCCTGCAGTGTGGACTTCTTCTGGTGGTCTTCCCGCTGCCGGCTCCGGGCAGTTGGTGGGTTCTATTCTGACTAGAGTAGCAAAGGGCTCAGAGCACGAGCCATTTGACCACCCGACTCTTCTTTGTGATATCATCTCAGGAGATCATCCTAGCTGGCAAGGACGTCTGAAGATGAGAGGTTCTCACAATTTCCATCCTGGGGCGACAGAGTGGCTCCAATATACATTACGACACCATGGCCAGATGTTGGAGAGCGTAGGCATATTTCAGGTGGTAGCGGCTACTCAATATAGCTACCCCTACTACTCAAGCTTCATCCAAGCCTTGGCATAACGTTATATTCTGGAGACCAATACTATTGCTACTGCAGAGGGCGAGATAGCATTGGATCTACAGGCTTTACATCACATCTCTGGGCTTCCTATTACATGCGAGCCTTATGAGGAGGTTGTTTTGGACGAGTTTTACTGCAATGTTACGGACGGGACTGGTTCTTATGAGCTCCGTATTGCTACCTTCTGACGGTATGGAAGGATCTTGCTAAGGCTAGAAAGCCTTCTTCCTCTGAGGCAGGCAGTTCCAGCGGACTTGGCCGGATTTATGTGTCCGCTTGGGTCCGTTATTTTTACGGCGGCCCCTTTTATTATAAGAAGCATTTTACCGATATCTATGGTAGATAGAATCTTTCTGAGATCCCCAAGAGCAAGCTTCTGTCTCATAGCTTCGTTATTGAGTCAAAGCTTCAGACAGCTAATCCTTAGGAACTTGACGTTGTCACTTACACGGCTGCCTTCCTTGCTTATTGGCTTGCTACTTTTGCCGTGCCTTACAGCAATGAGGGGGTTCTGCGACCCGAGATTCTTCTAGCAGCTTGTCGCTTGGCTACTGGCAGTTGACTGGCGATTGCACCTGCTGCTCTGGCAGGCGTTTACCACTCTTTTGGAGTGCTTAGCGCTCAGCTAACCCTCCACGGTGTTATGTAGTGATATGGCTACTCACTACGTTAGTGCTTGTGCAGGGTTACTGCTCCCTAGTTTGACACCCATCAGGGGTGAGGTGGACGTAGTCTTTCTGACTATCCTCAGGTTTGCAGATCAGCATAATGGTGATGGGGCCCGCCAGTTATCCTTCGCTCGAGATGCTCTTGGATTTATCCCTTTTTAGTCTTCTCGCCGGCTAGACTTTAACCCACCCTTCACCGTACTGCATGCCTTTCACTGACAGAGGAGGTGCCATAGACCGCCCATGGTTTGACCCATGGACAGGTGAGATGGGTTACAATACAGATGTTCTTGACGGTTGGCAACAGAGTACCCTCCCTGGGTTACTTATATTGAAAAAAGGGAGCACTGTCATCTTCGAGCCATATTATCCTCACCGCTTCTCGCGGAATTTCGGGTATGACCAGAGGGTACCTTCAACCTTCACTTTTGTCGGTCCGCCACGGGTATATGAAAGCCGCAACGGACATTTAGTGGCTCGTCTGTGGTAGAACTTATTTCAGCATAAGGCTTCTGGCGACAGGCTTTACGTTCTTTTCCCGCTTACGAGGGTGGGATGACAATCACCTTTGTTACTCGGTGGTGATGCCGCAGAGACAACTTTTGCCAGCGGAATAAGGATATCCGCGCTTCTAGGGCTACACACGGTGGTGTTTCGGACATTGCTTCTTTGTCTGCTGGCGCATCAAAGGCATGCGCAGGGTCGGAGGATCTTTGCCCGGCATACTTATAAGGGAAGGAAAGGGTCCTTATCAGCATAAGACTTCTATGTACCAGCAGCTCCCGGCTATTTCTAGACTACTAGTTTATTAGCAGATTGTAACCTCCCTCCGAAGGCCCTGTTGGATACTTTAATGCCCTTATGGGCTTTCAACTATGACCCTGCTCATCGTTGGTTAGAGTATCTTAGTCAAATGTTGTGCTTGCTAGGGCCTCGTCGTGAGGCTTTCATGATGATGCGGGCGATCACTATCGGAGATTTTGGCGAGTTGTTGGCTAGGCTGTCACTCAGCTAGGCATGTCTTTTCAGACTCTCATTGCGGAGCCTCCCGAACCTTTTGGTTGTGACGGCAATCACCTATCACTTCTGCTTGCTACTTTTGACTTCTTGATTGTCTTTCTTTTTCTTGACATTTGTATCCTTCTTCACCTCCAGTGTCAACCTCTGTGCCTGCTCCTGCGCCGTCTCCTTCTTCTTCTTCTGTGCCGACTGCTAGGTCATTTGTCAAACCAACTATTGCTCCAACTATTGAGTCTATTTCTGCGCCCACCCCAGCATCGAGTGAGATAGGCAAATTAGTTGCTTCCGCTAAGAAAGCTTTATTACGCATGCGGCGAAGACAAGCAGAGGAGGAGGAATCTTGTAGAGTTGTTCAACTCCGCTTGGATCTACTACGTTTGCCTAGCCCACTTGCTCGTTCTCCTATTCAGGATCGAGCATTAGGTAATTGTCATAACAACCTTTTTGTCATTCTTGCTGTATATACTTTCATATTGTTTGTTAATTCTTCATTTCTTTGCTATAGTGGGTGAGCATGAGGTTGAACTTGAGGACCTCTTTCCAGAAGGCATTTTGTCACTACCTCCAGAAGTACAGCCATTAGCCGGTGGGACTATTGTTGCTTGTAGGGTTGTTTGACCCTCTTTGCTATTTTGATTGCCTTTCTGACTTTATGTATTATTTCTCTTCAGCTATAGATATTCCCGATGGGCCACCTCTCTGAGTTTATTCCCGCCGTTAGCTGCTAGACCCTACAGTGAGTATGTTAATTGTAATCCCTTCTTTTCCTTGGCTTTTCTAGGATATTATCATCACTACTTCTTTCTTTTTCTCAACCACAAGGGGTATCAGATCCGACGGCGGCTGCTCAGCAGACAGCCCAAAATGACCTTGGGGCTTAGGATTGGGGGGCTTTTGAGCCCGACCTATTGGACATTCCTCTCTTTGACCAGCTGGTGTAAGAGTTTTTATCAGACGATTTCGGCCCTTGTATGGCTTTCCTCCTTTTTTATTTGTTATTTTATGGTTCTTAGTGTCTATTTCTGACAACTTTACATCTAGTGCAGGTCTGACCGTAGAGGACTTGAACCGACTGGCTTCCATACCCTTGCCAGGGGTAATGGATCCTATGGAGGTTGCACCAGCTATTTGAGAGGATTCCATTGCTCCTACATCTATTGGGGATTCTGCTAGCGATGCTCCCTTGGTGGGACTAGAGGCTGCGTTTTTTGAGGCCACTTGTTTGGAAATCGCCCTTTCGGAGGCTACCATCTTGGACTACACTCCTTTAGGTAACTGCTTCTTGCCTTTCCCCTCAGGGACTTTTCTCGTTTCTTTTTTGATTTTACTGAGTCAACATTGATTGTCATGCAGCCATTATTCCTGCGACTGCATATCCTGCCTCATCCTCAGATGACGCAACACGAGCTTCTTCCACCTGAGTTGGGGCTTCTACTACTGACATGTCACCGGCTACGGTGGCCTACCAACCTCCTTTCGAGCCTTTAATCCACGATGAAGCCATTTTCTTTTCTCACGTCACATTGCTTGCTATTAAATGTTGTTTTAACTCTTTTGCTTCCTTTATAACAGACTCTGCCTCTCCCGCTCATTCAGGAGACACTGTCTTACTTTCATATACAAAGTCTGATCCCTGGCCAGCTATGGATTTTGAGGCTAGCAACCGCGCACCAATTCCATGGCGACCTGATTCTGCAGCAGCTTCTATGGATGCAAGTGAACTATGACTTCGTAGCCGATCCACCAATAGGACAGAACCATAAAAGCCAATGGTCACTCCATCGATAAGAATGGACCAATAACCATAATCTTTGGCCACTCTACCGATAAGAGTGAACCATAAACGTTGTGGTCAATCCACCAACATGATAGAACCATGAAACTTTCGCCATTCAACCAATATGAGTGAACCACTTTGCTTTTAATATTCCTCTCTTCTTCTTTTTTAATAAAGCTTTGGTCATCCCACAGATAAGGATGAACCAGATTTTTAAACTACAAAACATTATGCAGTATAATTCATTTTTAATAGAATGATCGCTAAATTATATGGCCGCTCTACCAATAAGAGAGAACCATATGATCATGTGGTCATTTTATTTAAAATGAACCATTTATTTATTTATTTATTTATTTATGAAGCTTTGGTCATCCCAGAAATAAGGATGAACCATATTGTTTTTATTTTTTTAGAAAGTTTTAGCCCTCCAACCAATATGGATGAACCATACTAAACTAATATGCAACAACATAACTTTATCAACATGAGAACATATAAATTAGTTAACATAAAATTTATGGCCATCCAACCAATATGGATGAACCCAATTTCTTATTATCATTATGGAAACATAAAAAAAAAATGATGACACTTTGCCCCTTTTTTTTTCCACGCACTAGAATTACAATTTCTGTAGAGCCTACTTTCTCTTTTTTTTTTTTTTTTGATGCTTCTCTGGAGGCTAGGAGTGGGGGGCCTTTTGTGCTGCACTGGGAGCCTTTTATAGGCTGCAAGGGGCGCCGATAGGGGGGCCATGGAAGGACTGGTGGCAACCCCCCACCGGTGCCACCTAGGCGCCGGTTGGGGGGGGGGGGGGGGGGGGGGGGGGGGTGGGGGGAGATAGGGCTGGGTTAGAGAGAGAGGGATAGGATCGGATGAGAGCGTGGGATAGGGATGGGGGTGGGGCCGGATAGAGATAGAGATGGAGAGAGAGATGAGCGGATAGAGATGGAGGAAGAGAGGTGGCCGGCGGGTCCCACTGGGGAGGCCGGTCCTCTCATCCTTCCCCCCTTTTTTTCGTGTTTATCTCTTGGCCTCTCTCTCCCTCTTTTTTGTATTTATCTCCCCCCCTTTTTTATCTCTATCCTTTCTCTCTCTTTCCCTTAAAAGAGGACCAGTAGGGGGGCCCAAGGCTTGGCCGATCCTCTCTCTCTCCCCCTCTGAGTGCGGTTCTGCTTCTCTGCTGTGCGGCTGCCCCTGCTGGCTGCTGGCTGGAACTTCTGTTGCTGCTGCTGGCTGGAGCTTCCCCTGCTGCTGATCAGTGCTCTTTTTTTACTGAAATTGCAGCATTGGGAGGTTGCTGTTGGCTGCCACTGTGGGCTGCTGTTGGCACCTTGTTGCTGCTGAAATCGCAGCATTGGAGGGTTGCTATCAGGTACCTTTTGCTCCCTCTTGTTCCTTTTTTTTTGGTTATGCAATACACCTCATGCATGTTGTAGATCTAGGTCCTATAAACCCTAGTCTTTTTTTCATGTGCATGTATGCATGTGGGTTTTTTCAAACAAACCCTAGCTTAAAAAAAATTTGGGTTCACAACCACTCAATATTATCTGCAGTGAATCAGACAGGAGATTATGGGTTTGGGATAAGAATGGGAAGTTCTCTGTTAATAGGCTTGTGAGGATCACTAATGATGGAGGTTGTAGATTGTGGTGGAATGGTTGTGTTTGGTCAAAATTCTTACCAAACAAGGTTAAGGTGTTTATGTGGAAAGTGGCTCTCATGAGGCCGCCGACTACGGACAGATTCTTTCCAATTCAGAGATCCAAGCGCTTTTTCTGTGGGTCCTTCGAGGAAAATATTGCTCATTTGTTCTGCCAGTGTGGAATAATCAATGTTTTGTGGATTTCTTTATGCAGAATCTTCAAGGTTACTTGGAAGACTCATTCTTCTGTTCATGACAGGATGAAGGACTGGCAGCAGATAGGGTGCTCTTCTCAAAATAAAGAACTGTGGTCTATGGTTTTTCCTGCTATGCTTTGGGCTATTTGGCAAGAAAGAATACTAGAAGATTCTCTAATCAGTTTAGCAGCATCTCTCAGATATTAAAAAGAGCTCTACATTTGGTGAATGAATGGGCCAGAGCTTCGAGTGTCTCCTTGGGAGAGGATGATTTATTTCAAACCGTAACCAACCAGCTGGCTGTTGCAGTTTAAGTGATCTCAGGGTTGTTTTTCTTTGTTAGGGTTCCTTTTTATCTTCTTGATAAAAAAATTAGGGATGTGGGGTTCTTTTGTTTGTTATTCCTGTTGTGGGAGGGGTACTGAGCTCACAACATCCTGTGTACTCTCTTTTTTTCTGTCTTTGAATGAAATGTGGCTGTTGCCACCTTCCAAAAAGAAGCATTCTCAAAACAATTGATCTCATTGAACCTGCAGTAAAATTACAGTTTGGAAATGGTGAAAGAATCAGATTTTGGGAGCACACGTGGCGCACTGATAATCCATTTGCAATGCAATTTATGAACCTGTATTCAAGTGCACTGGACAAGGAGAGATTTATTGCACAAATATACTCTTACAATGATATTCCCCAACGGAAAATCAGCTTTTGAAGACCTAACTGATGTTGAGATGATGGAACTTCTGTCTCTTTCGAACATTATCAATGGAATTCATCTAACCAACAACAGAGAAGATAGAAGGATCTGGAGCTGGAATAAGCAAGGTACATTCAAGGTGAATGCACTTACAAGGACTATTAATGATGGAGGTTGCAGGGTTTGATGGAAAGGGATAGCATGGCCAAAGTAATTACCAAATAAGATTAAGATTTTTCTATGGAAAATTGCTTGTAGAAAGCTACCAACTGCTCACAGGATAAAGAGATCCAACCAAATTCAGTATACAAGATGCTTGTTCTGTGGAATCCATGAAGAAAACATTGATCAGTTATTCTGCCACTGTAGGATTATCAATGATTTGTGGGTAGAGTTGTGTAAGCACTTTCATTTTCAATAGAATGAGCCTGATGCAGTGATGGATTTACTGAAACAATGGAGGCAGATCAATACATCTTATCCAGACAAAGGTGTGTGGTCTGTGCTCCTCCCAGCTACGCTTTGGGCAATTTGGTATAAGAAAAGCAAACGAAGATTCTCTAAAGATTACAATTGTGTTGCTGATACTATCAAGAGAGTACTGCATTTCATGATTGAATGGGGTCGAGCAGTGGGCATTTTATTATCTTCCTCATCATTTGTCATCGTTGTCTTATCTTCTTCACCATCTTTTTCAATTTCATCACTAATAGCATGTCGACTGACTTAAGGCGAATTTTGGCCCAAAACAACGGGGAATTTTAGTACAGTACCAACATATTAAGGGTCAAGTACAACCAAAATCAGCTTCTTTTCCAGTAAACTGACAAGATCAAACTTTAGGGGCAGAGACTGAATCGCCTCTCCGAATCTAATACGAGTTGGGGTCAGATGATCCTGCAATCCATGAGTCAACCATCATGCTAAAAACTAGCCAGTTCAAACTGGAACTAGCCAGTTTGAATAGATCCAAACTGTTCAAATCAAAACCAGTCAGGATTGGCCTATTCTACTTCTTTTGTGGCTGAACTGAGCAGTTCTATACTAAAATTTAAAAAAGAAAACTAAAAACAGCTTCAAACCAAACAAAATAACAAAAAAGGCTTAAACCAGCTGATGTTGCCGAAGCTTACCACGGTCGGATTCCGAGACTGGAACCCGCAGTTGGATCGGATCGATGAAGGGGACCGAGGGGGATCCGGGATGAGACGAGGACGGAGACGGGGCCGAGGACCCGAAGCCGAGAGGTGCCCGGGCGAGGGCTTGCTGGGAGCGTAGCCTAGACTCCTTCGGTCGAGGCGGACCAGCCTACGAAAGGCGTCGAGACCGAGGGGAGAAAATCCGAGGTCGGCGGCCGAGACCGACTCGGAGAGGTCGGCGAAGATTCAAACTGAAACCCCTGCAGAAGGAGGAGAAGAAGAAGAAGAACCGGTCAGTAGGAGTCCCGGGCTTCGGCCCTAAGGAACACCCTCCGACGGCTAAGTTAGTTTCTGAAGAAGATTCGATTCAGAAGTCAAGGAAGAAGTAGCTTTAATGCTTTTGGACTGTTGTCCTTGGTCGAGAAGCATACCTTTGGTAATAAATAGTTGTGTATTTATAGCGGAGGATAGAGGTCGCTTAGTGGTGGCAACCGATATAGGATTATGTTTTGGTTTACTGATAAACCGCCATAGCGCCTATCCTTCTCACCAGAGTGGGCCGGATACAGCTATTGGGCCGAAGGGAGAGGGGCCGCTGATGGGCCTGATGCCGCTTAGTGGGCCGAAGCCTACTGGGCAGAGGGCTACTGAGCCGAGGGCTACTGGGCCGCTAACGGGCCGAAGACCACTGGACTGCTGCTGGGCCGAGGGCTACTGGGCCGCTAACGGGCCGAAGGCCGCCAGTGGGCCTTCACTACTATTGTTGTTGGGCTGATCCCAGTGATTGGGCTGTTTCTAACGGGCCGAATCGGATTCTGCCCTCATCACCAGCTTCAAGCCAGCTTCCTTGGAAGCAGACATTTTTACTTTTCCTTATTATTGTTATATTTTAAAATGTCTGTTAATATTTTTACCAAATATTTATACGTGAGAATAAATTTGGCCTGAAGTGGCCAATTCCAGTCTGTATTAGAACAAGAACTGGCCCCTCATGATTTTTATTCTGAAACCAGTTTTTTAAACCATGGTGTGCACTAGGTTTGATTTTCCGTTGATATCTAAGGATGTACTTTGTTTATAGATGTAAATACAAAACCTACTATAACAATTTATTATCTTTTATTTCTCAACCCAACAATATCGGACGGTGAAATTCTAGATTAATCAATAAAGATGAGAAACACAGAAAAAGGAGAAAGACAAATGACATAAAAACTGATGTATGTGTCAGATAGTCATAATTACCTCCTGGAAGCAAACAAGCAACAATAATTATCCCACTTTCTACTCCAACTTCCAAATACAAAACATGCACTATGAAATCATCCGACAGCGCTCTTTTGGATGTATTTGGAATCTACAACAAAGTCCATTCCATTAAACAACCATTGTCCCATGACCTCTAATGTCTCAAGGACAAAAATGGCAGTGTCATAGAATTCATACCTTCATCCTCACGTGCCTATATCAGCAAAACTTCAGTGACATGCAAATCTCATCGTCAAGAAATAATGCAGGTTCATACTATCATACAACATGTAAGGTCCGCATATTCAATCCACAAGATAATACTATATATATTTTCCGGAAGATTCGTGGATGACCATAGGATATCAGCATCTGCATTTTCAGCTTTTCTCAAGTCTGAACAAAGCATAATATGCATTCAACTTTCAAAATTCATTTGTAATGGGTACCTAGTTAATCATCAATGTCATCAAGCCCTCATCCCCAAAACCTTTGGAACTCAAATTCCAAAAGATTTCAATGCAGGAACCTAAAATTGAATCAGATGGTCACACCAGATATGACCAATTCCAATCTCGATGCAGCCTAAACTGCCCCTGAGGGGGATTTTGAAAAAAAAGACATAACTTAGCTAGGATTGACCAATTCTGATTTGATTTTGACCAATCATGTAACACCCTACAAAAATTCAGGGGCATATATGTAAATCCCTAAAAAGTATAAACACAATTAGTAAAATTTAAGGTTTTTATTGTGAAAGATAATCTTTATAGGGTCTTAAGTGAAATTATACAAGGTCCAAAAGACATATTTAAAACAATGAAAAAGACTCATTATCGGTTACCTATAAAGGAAATGAGGACATATACATAATTAATAAAAGTGTAGGGACTTAAATGTAAAAGTGTCCATTTAAAATTTAATAAGTAATTGGGCCAAAATGGACCCTAATTAAAGGGAACCTAATTTAGGGACATCATTTGCTCGTGTGGTCAGCCCGGTCTCTTGGGGATAAGGGATGTTAGGGTCGCTACAACTTCCGGTCTTCGGACCGTGGTTTCCAGTCTTCGGGCCGTGGTTTCCGGTCTTCGGACCGTAGTGCTTTCCGGTCCTGGTGGGACCGTGGTTGGGGCAGGGGACGGAGATCCTTCTTGGGTGCACTCATGGGTTGGGGCTAGGATGCAGTAGGAGTGAGGTGGACTGTAGAACCCAACCTAGCCCTTTCCAACCTCCCTAGTAGGTTTCCGGAGACATATTGGGCTGGGTAGGCTGAGAAGTGGTAGGTGCGTAGGAGGAACAGCCTACCTACCATTCCTGTAGGTACGTGATTATCCCTGTCACTTCAAGTCAACAAGAATGAGTCACCATATGAATCCATGATTTGCGAAGGAATATGACTTACAACCAGTTTGCTGAAAGATTGATGAATGAACAACTCAATCCTGTGATCCTATGCTGATGACTTGCAGTAAGTACTTTCATATTCTCTATATTAGTATGAATTATCACGAAGGAGTAAGAATATAAGAAAATGTATAACTATTACCATCTTTTTAAGTATTTTTTGCTTCGGATTCACGTTGATTCATGATGCATATATGGCGTACATGTTTAGGAATTATAGAATTATATGTCTTAGGGTGATTGGTTGTGCTCGAGTTGCATGTGGTCATGAGAGAATGTGGTTTTGAGTACGGGATATTAGTAGGGACGTAAATGATCCCTACTGAGAACTCAATTTTATGGGTTCTCATCAAAGTTATTTAACACATTTTTCAGAGACTCGTAGTGGATGACGTGGAAAAGAAAGATAAGTTCAACACAAATAAAAAGGCAAATTTTCAGGTACGGCCAATTTATGCAATTATACAGGATATGTTGTTCATACCATTGTATTCCTGTGATATAATGGACATGATTAACTTATTGTTTCTTTATAGTTATGCTCATTATTTTGTTTTTGCTCTTGTGCACCTACCGGAGATCTTTAAAAGTCGGGACGTTACAAATCAAGTTAGAACCCAAACAATTCTGGTCAAATCCCCTAAAATCATATTACTACTACTGATCTCAAGATCCAGATTACGATTGACCAATTATGCAAATCATAATTTGAACAAACTTTATGGACAACTATCATCCAACAATAAATCTCAGAGATCCTATAGAGAGAGCTTGAACATAGAGATCCTATACAAGTTGCAAATGATTCTATATAGAAAATGGTTTCCAAGACCCTCACCAGTCACTTCGACAACACAGACGAAAACTAAAGCAGCCATTTTCATTTTCCATCATTTGTTTATATGTAGGTAAATGTAAGAGGCAAGCGATACGAGCAAGAGGTCACCTTAGCCTCAAATGCTTAGGCAAGTGTCGACTACCTAGGTGTCTAAAGCAATGTGTTTCAACCATAAATCACCATGAAAGAAGAAACTGGCAATCAGAAGCAGAGGAACATAAGAAAAAACATTCGAGATAGTGATATGTGAGACTTTGAGAAAAATTGATCACATCCAATATGTAAAGGCCATTCATATAAAGCACTCATGTACATGGAGTTCCGGGTCGGATCGGGTCCTCGAATCGGGACCCGGGGATCCCGATTCGACCCAAATTGGATCGGCCGAGTTGGACCGGCCAGACTTTATCTAAATCGGCCGGTATAAAGAAAAAATAAGAATAAATCAGGAAAATTAAAAAATTAAGAAAAAATTAAGAAAAAAATCAGAAAAATTTGTATACATATTATTCAATGAACGTGCAATAAAAATGAATGCAACTCATGTATATCCATAAAAAATATACATTAAAAGTCACTAATAATTATTGTTGTGCACTAATTAAAAAAGACATTATGAAGTATTTCACATGAATTAATGAAAAATACCTTAGAAAGATCATTTGTGATCTTTCATCATCTGGCTCATAAGTTTGAGCTGGCGGCCCATAATCTGCCGACATGTGTGCTGGATATCCATAGCCAAACAAGGAGCTAGCGAGGTCTTCAAATCCTCTTTGAATACCTCGAGGTGTGTAAGCTTGTTGGCTTGAACTTTCCCCTGATTATGCTGGAGGGACGTAAATGCCATACTGTATAGGTGGAGGTCCAAAGTACCCCTCAGTATTGTTGCTGATGTCTGAATACGGCAGTGTAGGGGGGTGAAAAATGGGCGGATAAGAAGGTGCATCTTCCTATGGGGGCCAACTACATCATGCCTATCTCTGTTGGCCTTCAAATCCCCCTTGTTGTCCTTGTCTTTGGCCTTGAGTTCCTTCAGAATGACTCGGAGGTGCGGAGTAATCTCCGTATCCTATGTAACCGCTCCAAAGTGCAAAACCTCCTTACAGTCCAACAGCATCAGCAGCGCCATCACCATCTCCATCATCATCATCATCATCCTCAGTGGAGTCATCACTCCCCACTAGTGTGCAATGCTGCCAACCAAGATCAGCATCCTACTGCTCCACATCCTGTTCATGATATCTTTACTCTGCCATATTCCTGCATAACATAAAAACACAAAAATACAATCAGATTGCGATAAGTTCAATTGAGTGTTTGGCACACTCAATTGAACTCTAATTACACTAATCATACAAAAGTCCTAATTATTAACCCATAATTAAGGTTAATTTTGAGAAATTGGTACTAATGACGAGCAATTAATGCAAACAATTGTACAATTAGGTTCTAATTTGTTCAATTGAGTGTTTGCCACACTCAATTGAACTCTAATTAATGCAAAAAACTATGCAATCAAATTGTAATAAGTTCAATTGAGTGTTTAGCACACTCAATTGAACTCTAATTACACTAATCATACAAAAGTCTCAATTTTTAACCCCTAATTAGGGTTAATTTTACCAAATTAATGCTAACAATATGCAATTAATGCAAAAAACTATGCAATCAGATTGTAACAAGTTCAATTGAGTGTTTGGCACACTCAATTGAACTCTAGTTACAATAATCATACAAAAGTCCCAATTTTTAACCCCTAATTAGAGTTAATGTTAACTAATTAATGCTAATAACATGCAATTAATGCAAATAAATGTACAATTAGGTTCTAATAAGTTTAATTGAGTGTTTAACACACTCGATTGAACTTTAACTACACTAATCATACAAAAGCCCCAATATTTAACTCCTAATAAGGGTTGATTTTGGGGATTTTGACTAGTCAACATGCTAAAAAAATTTTGAACCTAAATATTAATAGATCTACACAATGTACACAATCATACATCACTTCTAATTTTTTGAGAATTTTAAAAAAAATTAGATCGAAATAAACCTAAACTCGGATTGGGATGTGAAAACAAAATCCGACGTCGACAGTGGGGTGACGGCGACAACAACAGTGGCGGTGGCTCCCGGACGACGGCCGATGATGACGGGGTGAAAACCACCTTCTTTCGATCGAGATATCAAAGAAAACGAGAGAGAAAGAGAGAGAGAGGAGAGAGAAGAAGATGGCAGCGGACGGCCGACGGACGTTCGGCGGCAGCGAGGGGACCGACGGCGAGTGGCAGTAGTGGCCGGGGGAGGTGGAGGGGCAGGGGGAAGGGCAACAGCCAGCAGCTGGTTACTGGCCCCGGATCCCCCCAGGAGCGCCCGAATCGGGGACCCGATTTGGTCCAATTCAAACCGATTCATACGTTTTTTTGTTTTTGAAATCGGTGGGGGGAACAGCGAAATTCCTCCCGAATCGAGTCGAACCCGCCGATTTCGATCCAGATCGGAATCGGCCGATTCTGCAATCCATGCTCATGTAGGTAGTGGATAGTCTTAGGAATCATCAAAAATGAAAAAAAAGTGTCGACTAAGAGAAAAATGTCATTGGACATCATTAAAAAGGCATTAGCCACTTCATAATAACTATGAATAAAAACTATATAAAAGGCAGTCATACATAATTAAAAAAGATGAGTATTTGATGTAGACAACATAGACAATTACCTAGGTGAGTGAGGCGAACATGAGGCAAGACAAGGCACTTTTGGTCAATCTCACCTTACTATATTGACTATGTGAGCGAGCTAGTCGCCTTTGATGACATCGTTTGTATTGCCATGGGCACAATTACATGGGCTCCATAATGGACGGATCTTTAAAATGTTCACGACACCATTTAAAAATCAAATGCCAACTACTTGACAATGAGATAGGAAGAATGTTTCATGGTATACGCAAAGGAGTTTAATTTAGAACACAACTTTTTTAACTCACATTCATGATTTTTCTTGGACTCTGTCATTGGCATTATTCTCGAATGCCTCAACACCATTTTTTGGTTCACTAAGAAACAGAATAACAATTTCTTGACAACGAAATAAAAACACTTTGTGGTTCAGTAGGAAGACTTTAATTGAGAACACATGGTTGTAATATGGTAAGTCCCTCAAAGAAAACAATATGCCCCAATATGTTTCTCTCAATCTCAATGTCCGCCAAAAAAGTAGTCTCCAACAGTTAACATTAAGAGAACTGTTGGCAAACTCTTTTTCTAAAGCACCATGGACTCCATCAATTAAAACATTAGGTCTTGTTAGGCAAACAAATAAGTGGAGGCAGATAACTTTATCCGAGCCTGGGCATCAAACAAACTTTCGGACAACATTAACATTTGAGGCATGGAACATTTGATTTATGTTCAAGTCTTTCCTCAAATAGAAGAAAGGTCAGACATTCTGCCCAATGTTAAAATTTCTCCTTACTCTGAACACTTTAAAAAAAAAAAAAATGATAGAAAACATAATACATGCGGGGTGGCAAACTTTGTTCCTCACATTCCTCAAATTGCCAAAGGATAATAATAGATGAGATATAATACTTACAATAGGAGATACAAAAATATAGCTCAATATCTATCAACATATTTATTGAAGTTATTGGGTCATCTAACTCAAAACCTTAAGACATTGAGTGGAGTAGGCACCATATATGTAAGTATTGTTTGTTTTGTCCTTTTCCTATGTGGGACTATACTAACACACCCCTCACGTGTAGGCCGATTTTATGCTGTGTCACGTGAACCACAAATACATGGTGTGTGGCCTGGTTCATAACCTATGATACCATATTGAATTTATTGGGCCATCCAACTCAAAACTTTAAGCCATTAAGTGGAGTAGGTACCATATATTTAAATATTGTTTGTTTCGTCCCTCTTCCAACGTGAGACTATTCTAACAATAGTAAATGCTTCAAAGACACTATCTAACACTACCTATAATATAAGTACTTACATTTTAGCTAGAACTACACCAAAGAACACTCTAAAGAGCCAAGATGTATAAGATACTCTAGAAAGGCTTCAGCTTCTCAACTGGGTAACGAATATAATGGAGGGTGAGATAAGGAATAATAAGGGGTCATTTGGATCCATAACATGCTACAAGACATCATAAAATATCATAAAACAACATTATTTTCATGTTTGGAGTGTCATGAATTATGTTCGGGGTGTTAGTGAATTTGCTCGGTTGCAAGATAGGTTGAGCCATACGACATTCTTTTCATCTGATTTTGGTTTTCAATCTAAAACTACTGAAAACCAAAACAGGGGTTCTAATAACCACTAAATGGAATAGGTACCTGCTTGCAGCAACAAAGATCAGAAACATGGCAGATCGCATTTTCCCACAATGTATTGCAGCAGTTCTTAAGTGAGCTTTAGATTCTATTTCTAAGACACTTTTCCACTTTGTCACCCACACCAATCTCCATGACCTACTATTCCCTGAGGGATATGGATTATGGACCCAGGTTTTAGCAACGAATGTTTACTTATCAAGCCCACTATTTCTTTCTAGCCCAAGGTGCTGCTCAAGCATAGACCCATATCCCATCTTCTGCCCCTCCAACTTAAGTGCCGATTTTTCAATCATCCATACACAGCCTCTCCCACTGAATATACCACTATACAAGACTTTTGCCAAAACAATATGAAGGAAGACACAAAAGGCTTCATCTTGACAAGGCGACATTGCAGATTTCAGATCATGATGCATTTTCGCATCTTGCTATCCATGCCAATTTTCTAAAATGTCATTAGTTAGATTTTAGAAATTCTATGTTCACTTCAGCTCGCATAATAAATCTAAAGAAGGGGTCCAAGCCCACCATTTTGACTTTAGACCAAGTTATCCAAGCAAAGACCCTATCTCCCTTTTTTTCACTCTTTCCCTCCCTCCTCAAATGAAGGGGTTATTTGATGTGCTGTAAAATGGTATAAAAGATCATAAAATGCGGCAAAACAGTGTTTCTTTATGGTTGGGGTGTCGTAAATTGTTTTATCATATTTTTCCTAGCATTTGGAGTACAGTTAATTGGTGTGTTTCAAAATTGGTTGACCTACGTGGCATTTTTTTTTATCCGGTTTCAGTTTTCAGTCTAAGACTATAAAAGACTAGGAAAATGATACAGTAATACTGTTTCCTAACACCACTTTTTGACACGCCTAGTTGGCAATCCTCCATTGAAGAAAAAATGTTATTGCCCCATACCTTTGACAATCCTACCTTCCAATGAATGATCACCAACTAAGCGTGTCAAAAAGTGAGGTTAAGAAATGGTGTTACTATACTGTTTTTCAAAAAACTAAGACCGAGATTTCAAAATCGGCGATTTCAAAACCAGGGATTTTGCTTTCTCTGGATTTAAAGCTCGTGATTTCAAAACTAACATTTTACAATGTTTCATGACAAATCAAACAAACCCCAAGTTTTATGAACCAAAGTAGACACCATTACTGGAGAGAGGACCTCAATATCAAACATATGATGATAACGAAAAACCATTACATCTTTTGCAACTGTGTAAGCAACCAATGCACCAGTATTCTGTACAAAATAGATGAGAAACTTTAGGGGAGAAAAGAGAAAGGCACGCGCCGCCTTCTATAGAAGCGCGGGGTACCATGGCAACCCCTAAAGAGGGTTATGGGTGCAACTCCAGCAGCAGGCAATAGACATGCAGCATCATAGAGAGCAATAATGGGGATGGTGAATGCAATGCGGACCGCAGAAGATGCGTTTAAAGAGGGGAGATGCAATGTTGTGCATTCTAGAAAGGACGAGGTAATGGAACTACCTGCTGTAGCTCTTGAGAAGAGGGTTTGGTGCTGGATTCATGCCTGCACCCGCCGAAAAAGCTTGCCGAACATGGCAGCGGGGAGAAGAACTAAGGGAGTGTAAACAACAAGTGTAGCAGAGGAGAAGGTAAGCAGCAGTGAAGAAAGAGGTGAGAAGGGAAAACAAAAATGTTGGGAACAAAGGTCCCATACTACCCCGACCAATATAACATAAATTATATAATTTTAAATATAATTTATAAAGCATTCATAGCCACTCGTCTCCTGTCAGAATATTGCGCAACACTACTCACTGGGTTCCTGCTTTTTCTAACATTACTTTCTTCCCCATCTCTATTATCCCCGTCACTTAACCCTCTCAAATCTCACGTAAAATCATTAAAAAAAATGCAATCACAGTAAAAAACTTAATGAGTTGGACAACCTTAGCATGCAAATGACAGTTCCTAACATGAGCAAGGTGCAGTTTATGTAGCAACCTTCTTTCAGCCTCGTGCATGCCAACTGGAAATGCCTACGATGCTCATTTACTCCCTAAGAGGTCAACAAAGTTCTGTGCCAAAATGATACCCATAAGTATACATGAAACTATCTGGGTAAAAAGGTTAAATAACAATTGATGCATAAGAAATTATATTACACTGGTAACAAAGGCACTTGAGTTTTCCTTTTCCAGAAACTCATGAGCAAAGTCAATTTTCTGTAGAAATCCATTGTTACAGAAAAAAAAAAAAAGCATGAATAATCCTTCTATGAATGATAGAGGAAATATGCTTTTAGATACTCCAAGCAAATAAACTCACCAGCTCGAGGATTTGATGAGGTCTAGAGCTTGCCTTGTTCATCAACACAAGCCTCAAACAATTGAGTCCTAGAATCTCTCCAGCCTTTATCCTAAGAAGCAAGTACACATCAGAGCATAAGGTTGAGAAAGCAAGCAAAAAAGCATAGGAAAACAACTAAAATGTGAGGACAGCAAGTTGCTCAATGATTACAGATTGACTTGACACTTTATTTACATGCCAAATAGCCAAATCAAGGTCTTGGAAGTAATAGAAATCAAATCATGCAAAAATGGGATATTGATGTGTATAAATATTCAAAGAATTGAGAACTATCACATCACTTTGCTGGCATTTAATGCACCAAGAAGCATATATTTAACAACCTGCTAGTAGTTGTAGCTGCGCTAGCAAGGGCCATGGTGGCAGCAAAGCTGAAAGAATAAGGACAAAAAAAAACTCACCTATATGCAAGTGAATGAATTGAACACAAGCATTTGTATAAATTCTGCTTTCACTTTTATTAATATAGAGCATAAGCTTATGAATTTCTCTTGCAACAATAAAGCATTGACACCATAGAATGTATCTCTTGCATTGTCCTTTCACTGCGTATGCAAATTGACAAATGGGTTATCTTAGTGCTGCCACCTGAGCATCCTAATTTCTAGCAAAGAACTATACAAAAACATCTTAATATTCGAGCTGTCCACAAATAGAAGTTGCTTTACTCTAGTTATTCACTCAGCTACTCCAACCTGAACAATTTTCTAATGCAATAAGAGCTAGGGGGGAACACTATACGTAAGGCCTATTTTCTCAAGAAAAGGGTGTCCCTTGGTAGCCTGCTGATTCTGCTATGGAAATGATTGTTGGATCAACAAATAATATGAAAAATGGCATCCTCACTTCTAAGGGTGATAGGCAATGTTTTTAGGTACAGCCTAGGTTATATTGCAAATAGGCAGAACGATTTTCAGCTAAAAACTTTAATAAGAACTAAAGAAAGAAAATGAAAGGGAAAAATGATCTTATCAACAATGTGGACTTAGAAAATTCAACACCTATAGGTAAAATTTAATAGGATTTTTTACATATAAGCCCCTATAATTTTTTGATACTACAAATAGGTCCCTTAAATCTAACTATTTATAAATATGCCCCCCACAATCTACTATGAATTAGTGAAAGGTCCATAAAGCTTAAAAATAAGCCCCTGAAAGGTCAGGGCCAACCTGAACTCATGGGCTATATTTGTAAGAAAGTAGCAATTGTGAGGGCTTATTGTAAATTGTCAGATTAGGAGGACTTATTTGTATATCAAAAGATTATAGGAGCTTATGTGTAAAAAACCCAATTTAATATTTTTTGGGATATTCAAATCGTGCATTACAGTTGCACAATGAAATAAGAGAATATTACAATGACTAATGGCAAAGCATGCTGTCACAACTCACAATCACCTCAAGGGATGCATCTAGAAAAGATCAGCAATTGTGTTTTGCAACTCTGTTACTTGGATGATATAGAATTCTGTTTGGAATGTGTCAAGCTACCGTCCATTGGAAATTGGAGCCGTTAATTCCTGTTTGATTTATTGCCCTCTTAAATTTATAGAAATTCACTCAATGCTCCTCCTTTCATAGTGGCCTAAGCAAATATAGAAATAGGACAAGGAAGAGAGGCTTAACTTTGAAAGAAGAAACCTTCAACAGAATAGACAAAAGAGTCACTTTCACAGCTACAGAGAGGATTCACACCAAAGGAAGGATACGGTAACTTCACACCATCATGATTATCCCAACACGCTACATCTGTATGCACAATCCAAAACAGAAGTTTCTGATAGCATTGAAGACTGAACATGCACTGTCATGCAACAATGATAGAATGCACAAAAGCAAAGTACAACAGTCATCCTTATTGAAGTAGTAAATATCCAGACCAAGACAGACAACATGTAATGGACAGCAAGGATTGGAAAACCTGGACATTTAACCCTGGCACTATATGTTGCATGCCTAGCATTATATGAACCTTCCATATATCCTCTGTCCATCTAGCATTATAAAACCAATCAGACTTTAAAAATAAAGGATAACATATGAGATTAGAAGATGAGTGAGGAGACATGAGGATCATAAAAACCTAGTACTAGAGACTCAGTATGGATGCTCCTATATTTCCATGGAAAGTGCAAATCTGTTCACTCTAAGCTTCAAAAAAACCTAACACCAAAGACTCATGGTCATCTGCCCTACACCCAATAAACAGCAAAAACTAAATCCTGGTTCCTTAATCGCCTATCTATGATAATAATTTTTTTGTACACATCACGCTCTATATTATGGAAGACAATCTGGGAATCTGTCATTGAGATTAAAAAAATATACACAAAAAAACTGAAAACAAGTTTGGCATAAAAACAAGGATCGGAAGTGAACAGAATCCTCATATCTTTTCTCTCCTTTCTTTCCATATTGTATAATTAAGGACCCACTAAAACAAGGACAACAGTTGCAGATTAGGGGGTCCAGAAAGAGAGGGTACGTCCAGACAGAGAGGTGTGACAGATTGAGTGGAGAGAAACGTTAAGGTGAGGAGAGGTAGAAGCATACCTGTTAGATGCCTGGAAATCATAAAGGGTACACCAAGCTTTGCTAATTCGGCAGATTCTACTATTCATGAATGGAATATCTAAATTTTCTATGAATGGAAGAAGCCAAAAAAAAAAAAAAAAAAAAAGCAACTCCCTATCCCTGTATTATTGTTGATGTCACCATTACTTCACTAGGCCTGAAGGCACCATCTAACATGCAGACTTTATATCAAGAGATTTAATACTGATCAGCCCCTTCATAAACTATTTAAATATCTATGGAGTAAACACTACCTTCAAAAAGAATATTCCAACAAAAGATTGAAGGGAAGAAAAAACAGAGCATATAATCCAAACTTGAAAACTAAATAAGAAAAGAATAAATAATCAAAATGCAAAAATACCCAACACTTTAGTGTGGCACAAGTTTCAGGTCAACCACCATCCTAATCACAATGCTGGAAAAACGATTGCATAACGTTAACATAATTAGTGGCTCAAGATCACTAGTTGCATTATAACACATAATCCAAAACAGATTCTGTTAAGGACCAATTTACCTCAAAAGTTAATGGAAATGGGGCCACAATTATGATTTTTTATGACCTGGAAAGAAAGGCTGCAGATGTTGGTTGGACATTGGCTGTCGAGTCTAATCTTCTAGTCAGGAAAAAGGTATGGCTATAGTGTTGAAAGTCTAAACAAGGATTCAACATAGCCTTGGACATCAGAAAATGTCCTTTAACTGGGTCAAAATTGACAGAACTTGTAGTAGATTGCATGCCAGTCATATTTATAAATCAAGAGTGAGATTGTACCGGTCTGTGGCTAGCTAGCTTCTCAAACTTGTACAGACAAGCTCTTAAACAAGCATGTACCAGCAATAAGCATGTCAGCATGTGGCTTATTAGTTCAAGAATGAGAATATATCATTTTTTATTAGCAACAAAGGTCAAGAAGAGTAATCCAAAATAGATAAGTAATCCAAGACAAAAACTTTACGAATAGAACATGATGCGAACAAAACATCCCAGAATGCCAAAATTAAGAACCTCCACTGCAAGGAATGTGCCTTTTATCTGGAGGACAAACATTCAACAAAAAGAAGAAAAGGGTTTTTTAGATTGAGAAATACTTGCTGCAATGTCTTGGTGCATTAGAATCCACATGGATTGCAATGCGCAGGGGAAGCCATCCGATCGAGCATATCGAACAGCAGCCCAACGATCTTGCTCAGTGGTCTAATTTGAACCTTTGCTTCTTCTTCTGGCTACTGGCCAGACAGATTTGCTGGTTGAAGCTTGGATTAGCATCTGCTCCTGGATAATATTCTCGGCCAGCTCATCAGCTTCTAGGGCCTGCAGATCTTCCAACACCAAAAATGAGTTCTTGCATAGAAGTCCATCAGTAGGAGGCTCCTGCGGATTAAAGTTATCAGCATCAGGAGGGTAAGGCATGCAGTCACCCGTCTTGGAATCTGACGCTCCACGCACCTCCTCTCTGCCCGCCCCAGAGGGAGCAATGGGCTCCGCCCGAGCATCCAAATTTGTATGCGCCTCTGCTGAGGAGACTGGAATAGCATAAGGACCTTCTAAGACCACTGTGCATGTGGGAGAGGAAGTTTCATTCACCGTCGGCATGCTGGAGTTAGGGTTCATCACATCAGGGGTTGGGGCACCACTTTATTCCCTGCCGAATCACGACCAGGATTTACACCTTCATGTGCTTCCAGTTCTGTGTTTTCCTGGGACTCAGATTGAGGGTTCAAGACTTCTGCAGTCGTCATTCCAAAGTCTAGCACAGCCGAATCATTCAGTGTTTCCGTCGTCCCCACTTTGGGAACCCAGCGTTGCTGGGGCTTTGGTGGAGCCGAGGGAGGAGCCTTATCTGGTTGAGCACCTCTGCGACACGCTGAAGAGACGTGCCCGAGCTTGCAGCAGGAGATGATCCCTCTGAATCTACCCAATTTTTGCAACTCCTGCCATCTTCCAGATTTATTTCCCATACCAAGCCAGACCATCTGCTTGGTGAGAGGTTTGCCAGCATCAACTTCCACACAAATTCTTGCACCCACGACAGTGCCGATCCCATAAGTGAGAGACCCTATCTTCAGTAAACGCCCAACCAGATAAAAAACCCATATTGTAAAAGCAAGGAGGGAGCTGCGGAAGGCCATACCAGAGGGGACAATAGAAGATTCTAGCCCCAGTCGGAACCATGCAGACCAACAGAAGATCTTGACGAGCTGCCCCTTCATCACCCAATGATCTCGTGTCCAGACTGAAAGGTAATCCTCCGAGCTGCGAAACCTGAGTAGGAGATGTCGTCGATCATACCTTGAGATAGTGATTGCATCCTTCACCCCCCAAGATTCATGCAGGATCTTCCGAATGGCCTCAAAGCACTACATTTTGAGCCGCCACAAGTGCCTTAATTAAGTTACGGACAGAGGGAAAAGAGTAGAGAATCACCTCACCTCATAATTGCGTAGATAATGGACAAAAACTCCACAATTGACCAATCTGAAGATGTGGAGAAGTGTTATGGTTTCAGAAGATTGTTCCATTTTTGAATCGGGAGTGGAGGGGGAGTCTCGATCTCTCAATTCCTCATCTCAGGATTTCAAATAGTTAATCGTAGAAACTCTCAATCGAGACGTTGAGTGGGTGGCTCCCTTGCTGTATATAATATAGGGAGCCATTGAGTCTTTAACTTGCCTGTCAAAATTTCTAGTGAGTTCCGCTTTCCTGAGCCGGCGATACACTGACTTCAAAAGTGCATTCTCGGTCTGTAAAGGTTTTAAAGAGTAAGAGTTAGTTAGAATGGAAGGAAATAGGGGAGTGGGCTATGAGAAGTTTTGATCCTTGATGAGGAAGGTTTTTTCAAAAATGAAATTTTGGTTAAGAAAGTTGCAAATTGAGAAGCCAAATAAAGAAATGGGTTCTCAAACCATCTTACGTTTTTTTGCTGGAACAATTCTGCCTGGGATTTGGCCTTTTTCGAATATGCCTTTGTTCCCTTCTTTCTTGTCTTATTTGGGCTTCTAACAATTGGGGTTCGGGGAACATGCCAGGCCTAGGCAAATTTGTAACCCCTTCTCCGACGAGGATGGGGGATATGATCATTGTTTGGGCTCCTAGTCGCATTGGGTCTGTGACCGGCGAATCCACTTCCATCCCACAGGTTATAGAGGTGAACGAAGTTCCACAATAGGAGATATGGTCGGCTCTAGAGGAAAGGGGGGCATTGTCCCAAATATAGTGAGGAATCTCAACCAAGAAACCTCGTTACGTCAACAGCTAAATGCCTTCGGAAATGAGGAGTCCCTCCTACTCCTGGGAAAGAATAAAACGGACTACTAGGCATCAGTCCAAATGAATTTGGGGTCAGCTTCAGTACAGGGGGAATATTGCAATATTCTCGATTTTGAGAATCGAATTTCGGGATACGGGAGCACAAGGAAAAATGTATGTCTCTTTCGAGAGAGGAACTCTCTCGACATCCGGATTTGCTCCCAAAATGTATATTTCGGAGTCCCGAAGAAGCTGTTTTTTCTTTTCTAGAGTCAAAAAGGGAGGAATTTGAGGCCGAATTCGAGGCTGTGGAGACCGCAACGGCATCAACATCCATTGTATCGACGAGCTTGAGATAGATCTTTTTGAGGAAATGGCTGACGATCTCTGCAAGAATAAGGGGGTCCTCATTTTCTTTCTTTGAGTTGAATCAAGGATACTTGGCAGGCTAATTCTTCTTTTTTATCTACTTGGACCGTACGGGATAGATGAGATCGGTCAAGTGGTCTCAGTCAGAGATCGGTCAAGTGGTCTCAGTCAGAGATCGATTGAACTAGACTTTGACCCCTTCTTTTGTACTTTTTTTTGTTGTTTTTTATTAAGCTTTGTTCCGGTATTGTTGTCTTTCATAGTGATACCGCTATGAAAGACGAGGTTTTCCCGCACGTAGTTCGTCGGTCAAACCTATGATTCTCAAAGTCATAAGGAGAGTCTTTCTTTTTTTTAGTATCACTTCTATCAATGCAATGAAAGAACCATCCCTTCCTATTTGTTTGTCCTATCATAAAGAAAGAAAATGAAACCAACCCCCTTCTTTACCACTTTACGAGGTGGGGTGAAGGGCCGATTTACATACAACCAGGGCAAAATGGTTTATGATTGAATTTCAGAGGCATTCTTATCATTTGGTAGATCCAAGTCCATGGCCAATTTCGGGTTCACTCGGAGCTTTCGCAGCCACCGTAGGAGGTGTGATGTACGTACACCCATTTCAAGGGGGTGCAACACTTCTCAATTTGGGCCTAATATTTATCCTATATACAATGTTTGTCTAGTGGCGCGATGTTCTACGTGAATCCACATTGGAAGGACATCATACAAAAGTTGTATAATTAGGACCTCGGTATGGTTCTATTCTTTTCATAGTATCAGAGGTTATGTTCCTCTTTGCTCTTTTTCGGGCTTCCTCTCCTTCTTCTTTGGCACCTATAGTAGAGATCGGAGGTATTTGGCCCCCAAAAGGGATTGGGGTTTTAGATCCTCGAAAAATCCCTTTTCTTTAATACCTTTATTCTCCCTTCATCCGTAGCTGCCGTAACTTGGGCTCATCATGCTATACTTGCGGGGGAGGAAAAACGAGCAGTTTATGCTTTAGTAGCTACCATTTCACTGGCTCTAGTATCCACTGGCTTTCAAGGATTGGAATATTACCAAGCACCCTCCACTATTTCGGATAGTATTTGTGGTTCTACCTTTTCCTCAGCAACTGGCTTTCATAATTTTCATGTGATTATAGGTACTCTTTTCTTGATTATATGTGGTATTCTCCTATACCTTAGTCATTTGACCAAAGACAATCACGTTGGCTTTGAAGCAGCTACATGGTACTGGCATTTTGTAGACATGGTTCAGTTATTCCTATTTGTCTCTATCTATTGGTAAGGAGGTATATGAAAGAAAGAATAAGTGGATTGAGGAATGAAAGCTCGAATACAAAGAGAACCGGGCTTTTCCAAAGAATTAATGTTGCTTTCCCACCCCCTTTGATTATCATACGAAAAAAAAAAAGTGGACTACGTTCCTACAAAATCTCTCTATATTCTAGCACATAAACGTAGGGATCAAAGAAATTATGTCAGATCATGTTCACCAAGAAATTACCCGAAAATGGATCTTGGTCTATTTGAGATAGTTCCTTTTAACCGTAATCAAATGTCTTTTTGTTTGGATGGTCTTTCTTTTTCGAACAAAGAAAATCGAATAACCTAATGGATCGAACTCATGCTTGGCTGCTACGAACGGCCTTGCATTGCGGAAGGAATGTTATGTTATGATAAGGAGGCTTATAAAAAAATAAATAGAGCAAGCAACCTCGTTTTTCCCTTTCCTTCACGGCACAGCCCTGAACGCCAGGAGGAATCTTTTATTCATCTTTAGGAGATCAAGGCACAGATCAGTCAGAAGCGAGCTGCTTGCAGCTTAATTAAAGTCGAATTCTTCCCCCCAGCCTCTCAAAACAATCTTGGTAAGATATGGTATCGTTGTAGTCTGATACTTCATATACTACTCCTATGGGAATAGGTATGACCACTGAACTACATGTCAATTATATAGTAAGCAAGCATATACAATTCAACATTGTTAATGTAGATTGAATCCTGCTACCGGTCCTTAATCTACATCTTCAAACTCAAATGTCTACCATTAATTAGCTGGTGGAAGTCAAGCAAAAGGCAATATAATACAGAAGCAAGTAACCAAATGACTGGGCTTGGCAAACAGGTAACAACCAATACCACTACGCGCCTTAGTAAAGCCATTGAAGACCACCAAGGTTCCTTTTGATAGCAAACCTATGAGTGTCTGAGGACATCGGCAGATCCTCTGCCATGAGCGTGACGTAAACCGTAGAAGGATGTTAAACAATTATTTTTGCATACCTTCATTTTCCACTTATAAAAAAGAAAGAGAAGGGAAATCGGCCCTGTCAATGCCCAACTCTCCTAAATGAATGAGGTAAACTCGACCGTAGGGGGCGCCTCAGGTGATGAACCAAGGCAATGTCTCTGAGACTGACTCCTGATATTGAACTAGCTCAACTTCTGCTTTCTTTATATTTGGTTCCTCCCTAAATGCTTGATTCAAACCCCTTTCTCGCTGCCTTATGGGTACCATCATTTTCGTATTCTCAGCTTCCTCTTTCCTAGCTGAGACTTTCAAATCAAAATCCTTCCTCCTCTGTTAACTAACGAGACAAGACTATCCACTTATGCCGCGTACGAGCTAGCTAGAGACCCAACATTTCCCCCTCCCTTCCAATGTGGCTTGAAAGTGCCGCAAGCTTTTTAAGGTCAAATCTATTCTTTAAAAGAAGCTTGTCAGCCAGTCATGTACAGTTAGTCCTCCCTTTCTCCGGTCAGTTACTACTAACATCGGATACTACTCTCTATCCCAAAAAATAATAGTGCAACATCAAGAGTGGAAGTCACAAGAATAAGTTTGAAAACTTTGTTTGTTGGTTTAACCCAATACGAAGAAAGAAAGGCTTAATTGTCTGTCTTGCGAAAGACTTTGTCTGATGAGTTGGAGAGATAGCACTAAAAAATAAGGAAGCAGAAAAGGAAGAAGACAGACCGAGAGGAAGTCCTCCAATAGATAAGAGGCCTTCGGGACTAAAAGTAAAAGGCACATAGTGTTAAAGTGAGATTGTTTGAAATCTCTTACTCGCGGAGAGAAGATCTGAGGGTAGGAAGAAGCCAAAGAGAACGGAGACTATGACCTACAGTTTGAGTAAGAAATCAGCTAATCTCCCACTGATGGAAGTTAATCATAAACTTCTTGATCAGAAAGGGAGGGAGCAATGGATAATACTAGATGGGTTGTTCCTCACTCTAGGCCTTTAGTGGACGATTTTCCTTTTTAAGGAAGAAAGGGAAGAGAAAGAAGAAGCTGCTATTGACTTAGTTGTGAATGCTACTGATACTGGAGCTGCTAAACTAAAAGAAGTGACATCTAATAAGGAATATGGCATCCAATGCAAGCTACTAGCAAAGGGGCTTTAAGGGAGAAGGAATGATTTCACGTCTAAGGGTCTTTGAAATTATTCCTTCTTCTTTTAGAAAAGTCACCCGGTCATCCATCCCCTGTTTCTTACTATGGGCTCACCCCGGTGCTTAGTCTCTTCGATATACTCTTTCTTTATGAAAGATCTCTCCTCCTGTTAAGCACTTAGATAAAGGTAGACAGAGGAGTTAGAGGTTGGCAGTTAACCATTTACTATGTGAAATTCATTATTTATCAGTACGATTCTCGTCCTTTGTCTAAAATGGCTTCCACTCTTGTAAAAGTCGCCATCGGTCTTTCTTGTATTCAGGACTCGGGCTACATACCCTCTTTTCAATAGTGAAAAGCTTTTGACTCGAATATTTGAGCACTAAAAATGCGAGAACGTGCTCTCTTTTAAGGTCTAGGAGTTAATTTCACTATAGCAAAGTTTAAAGCAACGAATCCTTTATTCCTTCTAGTAACAGGAATCTGTCCAACCTCTATCGGTTATCTAGAAAGATCCCTTGCCTCTTCGATTGACTTTTATTCAATATCCCCTTCCTGCCATACTGCTTCTGCTAACAGTAAATGGTCGTGTCTCATATTGTATCAGTCTTAAGTCAATCGGTCTGTCATAAGAAATTTTATTCTTTAAAGGGATTTCTTGCCCGGGAATCTTCCTTTAGGTAAGGCGACATTGGGTCCTCTCTCAATCCTATCTCTATTAGTTCTATCGTCTTTCCATTCATATAGTTCTTGAGTGAAGGAGATAGGGTCATCAATCTTTTTGCTAATTGTCCCCTGTTTTCTGTATTGGTTTGTGTCAAAGGGTCGATCTGTCTTTCAATATATCTTATCTTCCTCCTTGGGAAGGATTAGTATCTGTTGCAATCGCTCATTTCTTCTATTCTATCGCAACTCTCGCATCTGGAATACGGGAACGTCTTCCCATATTCTTTTTCTTTTTGTCAATATCTCTTCCATTGCTTGTTGGCATTAGCTATCGGTCAATTCTGATTCCTTTCCCATATATAATAAAGCATCATCGAGGAAAGTTAGATTGTAGATAAAAAGCCACTGGATCACTAAGGTCAGTTGATCATAAAATAGAGTTGGAGTTAGGGTCAAACCGGCAACACAAGCCCCTTACATGTTGTATGTCCCAGAATTACAAAAACATTAAAAGTAGCTAGATGAACTTCTAAATTTCGTATACATTTAGGCATCAAAAGCACCCTTTGGCTGCACCAGTGTTGTTTCAACACAAACATGATGGAGGTCTTCGAATGTGTGTAGATTACCAGGCTTTGAACAAGCTAACTATAAACAAAAAAAATCCCCTATTCCACTTAGTGCTAATATTTTCGATCAATTGGGGGGAACCCATGACTTTTCAAAGCATCATTTGCGTTCAGGGTACTACTAAGTTTGCATCACAAAGAGGGATGAAGCGAAGACAACTTATGTTACAAAGTACGGAGCCTTTGAGTTCTTAGTCGTGTCATTTGGATTGACCAATGCTCCGGCCACATTTTGCACTCTTAATCATGAGATTTTCCATAAAGAAATTCGTCGTTGTGTACTTGGACGACATCGTTGTGTATAGCCAAACTCTAAAGGAGAACCTCTCCCATCTTTGCACAGTATTTGAGAGACTGAGGGAGAATGAATTCTATATGAAACTGGAGAAGTGCTCAATCGCACAGCACAAAATTCTGTTCCTCAGCCACTAGATAAAGCGAGACACTATATGCATGGACAAGGAGAAGGTCCGTGCTATCACTGAGAGGCAGGCTACGACCAAGGTAAAGGAGCTGCAATCATTTTTTTGGCTTGCCAATTATTATTGCCATTTCATCAGGGGGTACTTGAAAAAGAGCAGCTCCGCTTACAGATATGTTGAAAAGGGACCAAAAGTGGCCCTGGTCTGAGACGTGCCAAGCAGCTTTCGATGACCTTAAGCATGCAATGACAGAGGATCAAGTGATTAAATTGTCTGACCAACGTCTATCCTTTGAGGTCCACACTAGATGCCTCTGGTTATACTATTGGGGGCGTCCTAATGCAAGATGGACACATAATTGCATTCGAAAGCCGAAAGATGAATGAGGCTTCGAAGCATTACACGGTCCAAGAAAAGGAGATAAAGGCGACAGTCCATTGCATGTACTCCATTAAAGATGCACTCCCATCAAGGCCAGCTCACTCAATGAATGGGTTGGAACAAGGGGAGCCCTTGCTCCCTATCGGTCGGAAGCGGAAGCTTTGACGATGCATCATTCTCTCATCTGTCTCCACACCAAACTCAGAAATAAGCGTCTCAATACTGTCGCGATACGACTCTGCACTGCATAGAACTGGGAAACTGTAGTTCTGCACCTGAGAATCTCCAATAATGGAAATATCATCCGACCAACTCACTGATCCGGAACTATATTTATCTTAAGGCAACCACTGTTTCGAAGCACTTTCTTTCATGTCTGAACCCAAAAAACTTCTCTCTATTCCCTATAATGGGGAGTGACTAACCCCTGATTTTCCCTGTGAAAAGTAAGTTGAGGATCTTCGACAACCCTGATTTGGTGAGCATGCCTACCCTACTACGAGATCAGAAGAGCAAAAATCAAACTGGACGATGTAATGGCATAAAGATCCAAGGCCTGGGATGAATGCGTCGTATATGGGGAGTGCGCAATCATGAATAAGCAGGCTTTCAAAGGCAGATGCCCTTGACTCTTCTCTAACGAAAACTGGTTCTGTGGAGGCAACTATTTCGAACAATAAATGGGTTTTTTGGTTATGGAAATCCTAGTTTTTTGGATCGACAGGCTTTCAGTTCATGGTTTAAAGAGCTCCTTGTCACCAATAGCCAGTTCACTTAATGAGACAAAGTAGAAAATGAAGAAGGGAGACAAGCTGAAGAGGATCTAGAAGTGGAAGTTTCAAAGTGCCTGGGCTTTCTTCGTCCATTCACGTCTAAGGGTTCCATCAATCGGTACTCACATAGGAAGTTTGGGATGGTTTCATACCGAGAACGGTACAGTACTCTACTAGATGATACGAGACAATTGAACTTCACGGCTTATTACTAGCACACTAAAAGAGAGGAGAGACGTTGTCAAGGCCATTCTTTTTTAGATAAAAAGTCTCTCAACGAGGATCTTTTGAATTTTCACCCAAAAGTAGTTGGGACTCGCTTTGAACGAGAGGGTTGGTGTGGCGGCTACAGAAGCGAAATATTGAGTGGTATGGTAGGTAAAAAACGTAGCATATTGAACCTATAATCTAACCTATCAACAGAAGCAACCATGGCTGATTCATTTTCCATAAGGATCTTTATCGTACTCTTCTTCCTATCTTTGAAAGAAAATGTTGTATACCTTGCACGGTTGAAAATCTGCTATCAGATAATCAGCTCTTGTTGAAGCTTATGGTTGGGAAAGTCTTGATCAGTGAGACGATTCGGCTCTTGAGCCTATTGAAAGGTGATTCATAGCAATCAATAGTGCAGGTTGACATGGATAGACAGAGAAGTCGCGACTTCACTTGTTTCAGAATGCACTACTTCCTATACTCTAAACACGTATCTAGATTGGCTTGATTTTATAATCAGAGGTGCATTGAGACTTATAGCCATTGGCATATCCACTTACAGAGCTGATTTTTTTCACATCTTTACCCGCAATCCATACCTAGGATCTTTCTTTCCTAAATCCATTTACCTTGCTAGCCTAAGGCTTAAGAATTATCCCTTCTAACCAAAAGGAACCCAAGGGAAGCCAGCAAAGTAAAGCGCTAGTTGCATTTCAAAAGACTTCATGCACATACACCATCAAGTCAATAGATATAGATGCTATAAGATAGTTGTTGATCTTTTTTGAGTCATGAATATTGAAAGGTCTTTCTCTTTGAAGCGCTTTCTCTTTTTTGTTACGCCAGTGTAAAATCTAATCGAAGTTTCTTTCATTCATGTTGACCTAGGGGAGCCCTGTATCCGAGAGTAGGTATACCCCAAGGTGATCATCACCACCTGCACCTCACATCTCCGCACAGTAGAATGAGTAACTCATCTATTGTCCAAGTCAACCACTAAATTGCATGTCATCCATAGCGCCTAACAGAACGTAACAGCAAGGGACACCCCACCCACACAGACAGCCAGCGGGGAGGATGGCACTACTGGCAAAGACCAACCGACGAAAATGCCGCAGGCGCGAAGCGTGGTCGGCCTGCGCCAGGGGAGCAATGCATAGGGAGGAAAAGGAGCCCGAACAGTGGAAAAGCCAGGGGAGGCCGGGTCATTTGACAAAGATGGAAAGGAGGTTTACCGGAGCGGCTCATTCATTCTTGGGAAGAGGGAGCGAGCCAATGGATCAATGAATGGATAGACTCAACGGAATATGGGATGACAACAACATATCGTAGAAGGAGATAACAGGTGGAGCCAACGACCCACTAAGACTTACGTATCTACAACTACATCCCCGAGCAGCAATCAAACGGGGGCGTGAATGCGAGATGCCAGCGGAATAAGCGGCCAGGCAAAGGCTGGGGTTGCTTCCTTCCCACCGCGTCCTTTCTTATGTGTCGGAGATACAAAGCGAGTGCACCAGAAAAGAACGGGAACTAGGTCGCCATGGCAAAGCATCTGAAGCATAACTGCACATTCACATGATCTTTGCCGAGAGATAGGAGCATTTGGTGGAACCGATGAACTACACTTGCTTCTGGATAGATGTGTGGAACAGAGGGCTAGTGGTAACTGCCATCCACCCTTCTTCCGCTTTGATAACCGTGTGAATAGAGAGTGGGCAGAGCAAAAGGGAAGGAGGTCCCCGTACGGAGTCGCACACTTGAGCAGTGTGGGAGACTGGAGAATGGGTCGAGTAACCTCCCCTGGGGCCGATCAAATAACACACGAAGTCAGCCTTTGTTGGTATTGTCTTAGGATTGGAAAGGAACTTGGTATGTCATAAAAAGGGCGCTTGTTAAACAGAAGGAGAACTTTCTAGCTTCCACAAGATGACTAGTCGGTAGGGTTCGGTCTTGTATTATCATAAATAGAAAGCACTTACGGAGCTAAAAAATGCCACTAATTATACGGAGCAGTCTCCGAGTCCCAACGAGACTGGCACGAGAAGATTCCTAATGCATGTTGGGCCTATCGGACTTCTGTTCGCATGTGGCTATCCCTTATTCTCTCGTGTATGGCACTGTGGCAAATCCTCCCGTTGCAATTGGAGATCCCTTCTATTTGAACAGCTGTTACCAATCATATTCAGTTGGATTCACCACAGTTGAAGTCCATCTGTCTAGCGGAACCTCGAAGCCTTATCAGAACAAGGGCTTTACTGCCCTTCAGCACTAGAGATTTCTCAAGCCGGATGGCCAAGAATGTTGAAAAGCGTGTTCACGAACATTGGGGATTCTATCTCGTCTCATCGGTCATTGTAGGAAAATTCTCGATAGTAGCATGATAGACAAAAAATTCAACTTAAGACGTTGATGGTTTTCATTGGAAAAAGACTTATAGTCTATCAGCTCCTGAGGACCCTATTCAGAAATATATTACGCTAGTGAAGCATTCAAGTATAAGGGAGATTCCATTGTGAGCCAGGAGTGAAGGCGGAACTGAAACCAGTTCAACCCGCAATGTATATAACCAAGTTTATTCGCTCCTTAACCATAAAACCAAGTACTCGCAACTTACTTATTATTCCCACCCAGCCGCATTATTCTTATTCCTCCTTAAGCTTCCTTGAGATGAAAGGCTAGCTAACCTCTGTTCTGACAGGGAAGGCCTTTACATACAAAGGTGCTTGCGTGTCCCTAAAACATTTGACTTTTTCTACACCAGCTTGACAAGAATAAGGAGTTCGAGTTCGACCTCACCTTCAAATCGATGATCGCGAAGGACGTCGAAATCGAAATTTAGTACTTAAACGGAGAGCACTCCTATACCTATATCTCATTGTGTTGAGGTGAGGAAATGGGGGCTTTTAACTAAAAAGAAGGCGGTCTAGTCGAAAAGTGACCTAATCGTAAGTGGGACTGATGACCCGATGGAACTCGTGAATACCAAGTGCCAAAAGACTCCGAGACCCAGGTGGGTTGTTTGACACCCTAACTGTCATTACGTCTTTAAGGTGCCAGTCCATTGGCCTTAGAGAATCAGCGGTGGTCGCAACTCAAGAGCAAGAGCAATTAGAATCTGTTTCTGGTGTAGTAGGGCCTTCGTTGCAGCCATCTCGACCGTTTGTTGGTCCCACCATATTTTTGGATTGCAAGCCAAAATGGCAGTGACCGTATTGTTCACTTGGAACCCCATTTGGGTGCTGACTCCATTGCTCGATCTAAGTAACCATTTCCATTCATGAATGATTCTAAAATCAAATGGCTCGCATCCAGATAGTTGGATGGAACCTAACGTCCACGCAGTGATTGATTCCAACCCCATAAGGTAGGTTGGCATATTGCTATTATTGAAAATCAGCCCCATCCAATGATCTTTACCGTGGAATATGAATGCATAGCTGCTGCAAGTAAAGAAAGTGCCATTGAAAATCATACTTAGCCGTGGATGGAAGCTTATGGCCCAATTGCTTTGATATGAGTGGTTTTCATTGTTATTACCAAGTAACATTAAGATTTTTCTATGGAAAATTGCTTGTAGAAAGCTATCAACTGCTGACCGGATAAAGAGATCCATCCAAATTCAGAATACTAGATGCTTGTTCTGTGGAATCTATGAAGAAAACATTGATCACTTATTCTGTCACTATGGGATTATCAATGATTTGTGGGTAGAGTTGTGTAGAGTTGTGTAAGCACCTTCATCTTCAATAGAATGAGCCTGATGCAGTGATGGATTTACTGAAACAATGGAGGCAGATCAATACATCTTATCCAGACAAAGGTGTGTGGTCTGTGCTCCTCCCAGCTACGCTTTGGGCAATTTGGTGTAAGAAAAACAAACGAAGATTCTCTGAAGATTACAATTGTGTTGCTGATATTATCAAGAGAGTATTATATTTCATGATTGAAGGGGGTCGAACAGTGGGCATTTTATTATCAGAAGAATCCTTGGTTTCTTTTGTTCCCAGTCAAGGGAGGAATTCCTTTTTGGGTCTCTAGAGCTGTGGAGTTTTCTTTTTCTTTTCCTATTTTATCTTTTTAATAAAATATGAGAGGGTGGAGTTTGTAATGGGTGTCTGTGTATTTTGTGAAATTCTGGGGTGATCCTTTAACCTACTGTATACTTGGTGATGATGTAATTCTTTTCTCGATGGAATGAAAGTGACTAATGTCACCTTCCCAAAAAAAAACGAAAAAAAACAGAATACACCAAGAACACAATTACCTGTTCTGAACCCAAAACTTCTCCCTATTCCCGATAACAGGGAGTGACTAACCCCTGCTTTTACCTGTAAAAAGTGAGCTGAGGATCTTCGACAACCCAGATTTGGTGAGCATGCCTGCCCTACTACGAGATCAGAAGAGCAAAAATCAAACTGGACGATGTAATGGAGTAAAGATCCAGGGCCAGGGGATGAATGCACTGTATATGGGGAGTGCGCAATAGGCAGGCTTTCAAAGGTGGACTCTACAAGATGATACGAGACAATTGAACTTCATGGCTTATTACTAGAACACTGAAAGAGAGGAGAGACGTTGCCAAGGCTATTCTTTTTTAGATAAAAAGTCTCTCAACGAGGATCTTTTGAATTTTTACACAAAAGCTGTTGGGACTCACTTTGAATGAGAGGGTTGGTGTGGCGGCTGCAGAAGCGAAATATTGAGTGGTATGGTAGGTAAAAAACGTAGCATATTAAACCTAGAATCTAACCTATCAACAGAAGCAATCGTGGCTGATTCATTTTCGATAGGGATCTTCATCGTACTCTCCTTCCTATCTTGGAAAGAAAATGTTGTACACCTCGCACAGTTGAAAATCTTTTATCGGATAATCAGCTCTTATTGAAGCTTATGGCTGGGAAAGCCTTGATCAGTGAGACGGTCTAGCTCTTGAGCCTATGAAAGGTGCTTCATAGCAATTAATAGTGCAGGTTAACATGGATAGACAGAGAAGTCGTGACTTCACTTGTTTCGGAATGCACTACTTCGTATGCTCTAAATACATATCTGGATTGGCTTGATTTTATAATCAGAGGTGCATTGAGCCTTATAGCTATTAGCATATCCGCTTACAGAGCTGATGCTTTTCACATCTTTACCAACAATCCATATCTGGGATCTTTCGTTCCGAAATCCATTTACCTTGCTAGCCTAAGGCTTAAGAGTTATCCCTTCTAATGAAAAGGAAGCCAAGGAAAGCCGACAGAGTAAAGCGATAGTTGCATTCTGTAGTGAAAAGTAGCCATTAGTTAGGGTAGTTTGGACCTTTTGTATATTTGTTGTTTTTCCTTATTTTTCTAGTTTTAGTCATTTTAGTTATGATAACAATGGTAAACCTGCCTTTTGGCCTTGTAATATGTTTGCCCTACATATATAAGACTTGAGTGTTGGCCGGCCTCTGTGTGCGTGAGACAGAGAGAGCCACCGCACCTCACTTTCTTGGCCCATGTTCTCTCCTTCCTCTTCTCTCTTCATAGTATCAAAGCACAAGTCTTGTTGCAATTTTCTGTGTTGGAGTATTGGCATCCTGTTGTGGGTGTTTTCTGTGGGTGTACCCCACAGCACAAATCACAGTTTTTCTATGGGTACAACAATTTCATCCTGCTGCATTAATTCCCCCCATTGAGGACTGTGTTGCTGCAGAATTTTTGGTTACTATGTGGTTCTCTGAAAGGTTGCAGATTTTTGCCTCGTCTGTGTACCTCCGAAAGGCTTCTTGAAGTAAGAATATGTCTGAGATGACAACAAACAAAATATCTTCCAAAGGAGGCAGCGTGGGGGATAATTTTCATCTTCAACTTCTCCCTGTGAAGTTGAATGATTCAAATTACCTAGATTGGGCAGCAGCAAATTACCTAGGGCATGGGCTCTGACGTCGGCCTAGGAGGACGCCATTTAGGAGCCATGCGAGAGTGCCATGTGGGCAGACATTGGGACGTGAGTGTACGGCTCCAGTCTTGTCGTCTGCATAGCATCTTGCATGGCCGACACCATTTAGAGATCTGCCAGTGTACAACCCTTGTCCTGTTGCCTGAACCGTGTCGTCTTGGGACGATGCGATTCAAGCTGGTCGGGCTTGACCCCCCAAGCCCTTCCTCCTTTCCCTCATTCTCTCCTTCTCACTCTCTCTCCTCTCTCTCTCCAACCCCCCTTCCCATTCTCCCTTCCCTTCCTCTTCCCCTTCTTCCTCCTCCACCACTCCAACACCCTCCCACCTCTCACCACTACCACCACCATCTCCTATACAGCACTTTACTCTCCAGACGGCGGCCGACGTCCCCGTAAAATGACGACATCCACGGTGGTTCTGACGGCGGCTTGCGATGTAATGGATCGGCGGCGAAGAGCTAAGAGGAGTTCAAGTAACTGATAGGGTAACAATCCTCACATATAGTCGATTGTTCTAAAACCATGATTTTCCGCTTTGGAACATGTGATGGTTATTTGGGAGGACTTTGCGTATAGAATTGAACATGTTCTAGGAGGTTATTTTGATGGAAAAAAGGTATTTTGGAAATGCGATTTATGGTCCCTCCTCCCCCCCCCCCCCAATCTCCTTTGTGCTATTTTTGCTCGTTTTGAGGGAAGGGTTTTTGCCGGCGGGAAGTTCCGGTTTCGGATACTAAATGGCGTCGGGTCAGGGTGACGCGATTTAGGCCCTAGTGCCAAAAGGCAGTTCTGTTTTTCGGACGTTAAATGACGTCGCAACTAGGTGACGCCATTTAAATGGTGTCAACCATGGGCAACATAATTTAGGCCCAGATCTCCCGAGCCAGTCAGGCACTCTTAAGGCAGCACTCAGTGTTGTCTCCCACATTGGTGGGGACTCTTTGATCATTAACTCAGGAGCCACTGATCATATGACGGGTACTTCCACATTGTTTACTTCATATAATATGTGCTCGGGACAAGAAAAAGTGACTATTGCTGATGGTACCCTTGCCACAATTACTAGGAAGGGCAACATCCCTCTAGATAATCACCTTCTCTTGTCCTCGGCACTTCATATCCCTAAACTATCTATTAACCTACTCTCTGTTAGTAGCTTGACAAAATCATTAAACTGTTCAATGACATTTTTCCCTCTTATTGTGTGTTTCAGGTCTTGAAGACGGGACAACCTCTTGGGAATGGGCGTGAAGTGGGAGGCCGCTATCAACTTCAATCCAAGCATGGGGTTGCCCTTCAGTCCAGTACTATCATTGTTATGTCGAACAAATAAGAGAGATCCAATTGTGGCATCTCCGTCTAGGACACTTTTCCTTCAAGTCATTAAAAATGTTATTTCCTTCGTTATTTCATAAGGTTGACTTACAGTCTCTTGCTTGTAAAGTATGTCACCTTGTCAAACATTGTAGAACCTAATTTCCTCGGTCATTGAATAAAAGTTCTACATCTTTTGAACTTATCTATTCTGATGTGTGGGGTCCTTCCATTCAATATCTTAATGACAGTCGATATTGTATATCATTTATTAATGATTTCACACATTGCACGTGGGTATATCCAATGAAATCCAGGGAGGAAATGCCACGAATGGTTCAGGTGTTTGAAAAAATGGTGGAAAATCAGTTTGAAAAAAAAATAAAAGTATTTCGATCAGATAATGCAAAATAGTACTTCAAACAAAGTCTGAATATGTTCTTTGAGGATGAGGGAATTCTTTATGAATCCTCATGCCCCTATACACCCTAACATAATGGATAGCTGAGAGAAAAAATAGACATCTACTTGAGACTGCTCGAGCACTACTCCTCCACTATGGTCTTCACAAAAAATACTGGGCAGAGGCTATTCTCACTGTTGTGTATCTCATCAACCAAATGCTCTCTCGTGTTCTTCACTTCATGACTCCCTATTCCCTTCTCAGACCTCAACACTTACCATTTTCACTACTATTGCGAGTGTTTGGGATTCTATATTTTGTTCAAAATTTGGCTCCAGGCTCCTCTAAACTGGATGCCCAATCCACCAGTGCCATCTTTCTTGGGTATTCTTTTACTCAGAAGAAATACAAATGCTATGATCCCCAAGCCAGGAAGAAGTATGTTGTCAAAGATGTTACTTTTTTTTAACACATTCCATATTCTTCTTCCCAGGATGTGTCTGAAGAGGAGCATTGTAATTCCCCTCCTAATGTTATTGATGATGTTCCACATGTTGTTCCATCTTTATCCTCTACTGCTATTCCTAATAGAGGTGCCACTCCTGAGGTTTCAGCCACATCCACAAAGCAACATGACTATAATACTACTTTAATTGAAGGGAACAAAGTTTTAAAGCATTATGTTCGCAAGAACAAGTCCCAGCACCCCCCTACTGGGACAGAGGTTATAGAGGTTTCTCCTGCTGATCCACCAACCCAGGAAGATAATACTGTCTTTGAGCCTGAACAGCCCCCTGAACCTTATGTTCCTACCGACAGTTTGCATATAGCCTCAAGAAACCCATTGTTGTCCGAAAAAGTGTACGTGAGTGCACCAAGCATCCTATTTCCTGATACCTTGGTTACTCAAAATTGTCCCCTTCCTATATTAGTTTTACTGTTGTCTTGTCTACATGTTCCACTCCTCTTACCTTTGCAGAAGCAAGCAAGGATCACCACTAGATGAAAGCTATGAAAGAATAAATAGATGCTCTTAAGCAGAATAACACTTGGGAATTGGTTGAGCTTCCTCAGGAAAAGAAGTTGGTGGGTTCTAAACAGGTGTACACTACCAAGTTTCGGGCAGATGGAACGGTTGAAAGGTTCAAGGTTAGACTAGTGGCAAAAGGGTTCACAAAGACTTATGGCCTTGACTATCAGGAAACTTTTGCACCAGTAGCCAAGATAAATTCAGTCAGAGTAGTCTTATCCCTTGCAACCCATTTTTCTTGGGAATTGTACCAACTTGACGTGAAACATGCCTTCTTGAATGGTAACCTGGTAAAGGAGGTATATATTCAGCCACCTCCTGGTGTTGTTACTGGGGGGAAAAGTGTGCAGGTTAAAGAAGGCACTGTATGGTTTGAAGCAATCACCTCGAGCATGGTTTGAAAGGTTTAGAATTGTTATAGTCAAGTATGGCTTCACTCAAGGTAATGCTGATCACACCTTGTTTATCAGGAGAATAGGTTGTAAGGTTGTCATTTTGATTGTGTATGTGGATGACATGATCATTATAGGTGATAATGAAGAGGAGATTGTTGTCCTAAAGAAGAAATTGGCAAAAGAATTCGAGATTAAGGATCTGGGAAAATTGAGATACTTTCTTGATATTGAAGTTGCTAGATCATCTAGAGGAATATGTGTGCCAACGCAAGTATGCACTGGACTTGTTGAAAGAAATAGAAAAATTAGGATGCAAAGCTGCAGATACTCCTATTCTATGTTATCAAAGGCGCCCGAGGCGAACGCCTAGGCGACAAGGCGAGGCGAGGCACTGATATGGCGCCTCGCATTCCCGATTTTCGCCTAGGCGATCGCAGGAAACGCCTCGTTCGCCCAAGTGTTCGCCTAGGCGCGCCTTAGACGCCTTCAGCGCCTCAGGCGCGTTAATGGGCCCAACTTATACGTCTAAGCCCATATCGAGCCCAATACGCCTGGTTTGATACGGGCTTAAATCGGCCCACAAAACCGGCCCAGCCGATGTAACCTAACCCCCCTCTTGGCCATCGAACCCTAATCTCCTTGCGTCCTGAGCCCCCCGACACGAGCACAGTGGGAAGCATCTCCGGCAGCAGCAGCGGTAGCGGCGGGAAGTGGTTTCGACGGCAGCGGCGTACTTCTCCAGCGACTGGGACAGCGACGGCGACAACCGTGGAAGATAAGCGTCTCTTCGTCCCTCTCTCTCTCTCTCGCTCTCTCTCTCTCACACACTCCTCACCCCTTTCTCACTTTCTTACGCACACTCCCCTCCTCCCACCCTCTCTCTCTCTCTGCCTCCCCCGACCCTCTCACTCTCTCTTGCTCTCTGTCTGTCTCTCTCCCCTCCCCCGACCCCCACTCTCTCTGTCTGTCTCTCTCACTCTCTCTTGCTCTCTGTCTCTCTCAATCTCTCTCTCTCTTTGTCTGTCTGTCTCTCTCTCTCCCCTCCCCCCGACCCCCACTCTCTCGTCTTTCTTTCTCACTCTCTCTTGCTCTCTGTCTCTCTCACGCATTCTCTCTCAATCTCTCTCTGTCTGTCTATGTCTCTTCCCTCCCCCGACCCCCACTATGTCTTTCTGTCTCTCCCCTCCTCCGACCCCCACTCTGTCTCTCTTGCTCTCTGTCTTAATCTCTGTCTCTCTCAATCTCTCTCTCTCTGTCTCTCCCCTCCCCGACCCCCCACTCTCTCTATCCTTCTCTCTCACTCACTCTTGCTCTCTATCTCTCTGTCTCTCCACTCCCCGACCCACACTCTCTCGTTCTTTCTCACTCTCTCTTGCTCTCTGTCTCTCTCACGCACTGCCTCTCTCAATCTCTCTCTGTCTGTCTCTGTCTCTCCCCTCCCCCGACCCCCACTCTGTGTCTCTTGCTCTCTGTCACAATCTCTATCTCTCTCAATCTCTCTCTCTCTGTCTCTCCACTCCCTGACCCACACTCTCTCTGTCTGTCTCTCCCAATCTGTCTCTCCCCTCCCCGACCCCCACTATCTCTGTTTGTCTCTCTCACTCTCTCTTTCTGCCTATCTCTCTGTCTGTCTTTGTGTCTCTCTCTGTCTATTCTCTGTCTGTCTCTCCCCTAAGTCCCCTCCCCCACCCCCCGCTCTCTGTTTGTCTCTCTCACTCTCGCTAACTCTCTCTTGCTCTCTGTCTTTACTGTTTACAGGTGGACTGTGGACATTGATTTAATTTTTAAGATGACCACACCAACCGGAGGTTCGTCTCATTCGTCTAATCAAGGGCCTATCAAAGGGAAAGGGAGAAATAAAGATCTAGGCTGGAAATATGGCACTTTGGTGAATCCAAATAATAGGGACTGGGTAAAATGCAACTTTTGTCACAAAGATTGTTAAGGAGGGATCTACTAGTTGAAACAACATCTAGCAGATACTTCTACAAATGTAACAGTTTGCTTGAAGGTGACACCAGAGGCGAAAGAAGAAATTAAACAATATATGGAGCAATCAAAACAAGTAAGGATTGAAAAGAAATGTTTGATTAGGGAAGCAGAAAGGCGAGATGATATTTTTAGAGATTCAGTTTCCAAAGATTCATCCTTTGAGGTGAATCAAGTTGACGACATTCTTGCAAAGCCTCCTCGGATGAAAGGTCCTTTAGATAGATTTTGTACTCCTAATCTTGAAGATTCAAAGGGAAAATCTATCAAGGATAAGAAGCATGAGAATAAAGCACGAGAACGGGTCATCCAATACATAGCTAAGTGGATGTATCAAGCTGAAATTTCATTCAATACCGTGCGTCTAAATAGTTTCCAAACAATGTTAGAAGCTATAGGACAATTCGGTCCAGGATTGAAAGGTGCTAGCTACCATGAAGTTCGTGAGACCCTTCTCCAAAAGGAGATTCAAAACACTCAAGAAATAGTAGATTTACAAAAAGCCAGCGCGTGAAGTTTGGTTGTACTATCATGTCTGATGCATGGACAGATGGGAAAGGCCGTACTTTGATACATTTTTTGGTCACCTACTGGCACTGTGTTTTTTAGGTCTATTGATGCATCTCAATATGTCAAAGATGCAAAGTTGTTGGCTGACTTATTGAACAAGATAGTTATAGAGGTTGGTGCGGAGAACGTGATACAACTTGTCATAGATAATGAAGCAAGCTATGTTGCTGCAGGAAAAATGTTGATGGCAGCCCATCGTCACTTATTTTGGACACCATGTGTTGCCCACTGTCTAGACTTGATATTGGAGGACATTTCCAAGGTGTCTCCAATCAAGTCAACCATTCGGAGGGTAAAGATGGTTATTACATTTATTTATGCACATACGAGGGTGCTTGCTATAATGAGGAAGCATACAAATGAAAAGAATCTTGTCCGTGCAGCTGTGACCTGCTTTGCCACAAATTATTTGAATCTGCAAAGTTTGCTGGATTGTAAAGATGGTTTGAGAAGAATATTTACATCTAGTGAATGGACAAGCAATAATAAGTGGGCAAGAAAAACTGAAGGAAAAAAAGCACAAGATATAATTTTGAAGACTCAATTTTGGAAGGGAGTTATTTATGCACTAAAGATATTCAAGCCTATTGTTATGGTTCTGCGCTTGGTTGATAGAGAGAAGCCGTCAATAGGTTACATTTATAAAGCCATGGAACGCGCCAAGGAAAGTATCAAGAATGCTCTGGATGGAAAAGTGGACAAGTTTGGTCCACTTTAGGAGAACATTGATAGGAGATAGGATTTTTAGCTTCACCGTCCTTTACATGCAGCTGGATACTACTTTAGCCCTCAATTCTATTATGCAAATCCAGAGATTGATTCAGATGATGAAGTGAAGCAAGGACTATATGATGTCATTGAGAAGTTAGTTCTTGATCCTAATGTACAAGATGAGATTACCAAGGAATTGGCGTGTTATAGGAATGCTATGGGTTTCTTTGGGAGAGAAATGGCCATAAGGCAACGTACTACATCTAATCCTGGTATATTTCTATATGGACTACTAGTACATTTATTCATTAAATTCTTTTTTATGTGAAAATTAAATACTATTTGGATCTCTTATGTAGTTAATTGGTGGGTGGATTTTGGGAGCAAAACTCCTAATCTGCAAAAGATAGCCATTCGCATCTTGAGCCTCACTTGTAGTGCATCTAGCTGTGAACGCAATTGGAGTACATTTGAACAGGTTTTGATTTTTATTAACTTTCATTGAATAACACATGTATGTTTTCTTATTCTATATTAATCTAATAATGATATTTTTCTAGGTGCACACTAAGAAAATGAATAGGTTGGAGCAAATGAAGCTGAATGATCTCGTGTTTGTGCAATACAACCAACGCCTTCGAGATCGCTTTTTACGTTTCCAACAAAGTGAACTTGACCCTATAAGCTTGGAAGATATTGATGATTGTAATGAGTGGATAGCACATCCCCATGATAATGAAGATGTTGTATATGAGGATGAAGACCTTACATGGTTAGATGTTGAGATTGCTGCAGGGATTGATGAAGAAGAAGGTCCACGTACAAGGACAACATCAAGAAACATTGTTTAGGGAAGGGGAAAGCAGTTGCAACAAGTTCCACATTAGAGTCTATTGATGAGCTTGAAGTTGGGTCTGATGATACAACGGAGGACTCTGAAGGTGAACTTCCACTTGAGCAAGATGAGGATTCTGAGAGTGATGAATGAGTGAGGCTTGAGAGTCATGAAAGGAATGTATGCATAGGCTTGTTAGCCCTATTTGGAAATGTTGACTACTTATTTTCTTAAGGAACATTTGAATGTTGTAATAGACTTATCTTACATTTGTACATTTATATTATGTTTGCTTAGTATTTCATTGATAAATTTCATTATGGTGAATTTAATTAGTAGTAAAATGTCTATGAATTTGTTGATTACATATTTGAGTAATTAAAATTTATTTCAATTACTTTGATTTAAAATTATTTGGTTATATTTGATAATTAGAGTGAATAAATATCTCATTATGTATGATTATTTGGCTATTTTGTATAATAAGTAAATTATAAATATTTTTTTTTTAAATGTCGCCTCAAACACCTAGGCCATCGCCTAGGCGTTTGAGGCTGAGGCGACGCCTCGGTCGCCTCTCGCCTCTGACTACATAGCTCTTATTAAGGCTAACCACAGGCTTGGTCTTGCAAATGGCGAACTATTGTCTGAACCTGAGAAAGGATCTTATCAGAGACTTGTTGGCAAGCTACTATACCTAGCTTTGACAAGACCAGATATTGCGTATGCTGCCAATGTTGTATGTCAATTCATGCATGCTCCAAGAACATCCCACCTTGGAGCAGTAGATAGAATCCTGAGGTACATAAAGTCAAGTCCAGGAAAAGGATTATTATTCTCTGGTGGCAAGCCTCTTGTGCTTGAAGGGTACACAGATGCTTATTGGGATAGTTCCCAAGATGACAAGAGGTCTATTACAGGATATTGCATGTTTTTAGGAGGAAACCTTGTCACTTGAAGAAGCAAAAAGTAGTCTGTGTGTGCGAGGTCCAATGCAGAGGCGGAGTACAGAACCATGGCATAATCAGTTGCTAAACTTTTATGGATACGGTTACTACTTTAGGACATTAGTATCTCTGTTAAGAGGCCTATGAAACTCTATTGTGACAATAAAGCTGCCATCAATATTGCCAACAATCCAGTTCAACATGATAGGACAAAGCACATTAATATCGATAGACACTTCATTCAAGAAAAACTTGACAGTGAAGATTTGTGTTTACCATACATAAATACTGGCCAACAGCTACCTGATGTTCTCATTAAAGGATTGTCTCGAGATCAATTTTTGAATGTAATTAACAAGCTGGGCATGCTCAATATCCATGCTCAACTTGAAGGGGAGTGTAGTGAAAAGTAGCCATTAGTTAGGGTAGTTTAGACCTTTTGTATATTTGTTGTTTTTCCTTTTTTTTTTTTGTTTTATTCCTGTTAGCTATAATAACAGGGGTAAACCTGTCTTTTGGCCTTGTAATATGTTTGTCGTACATATATAAGACTTGAGTGCTGGCCGGCCTCTTTGTATGTGAGATAGAGAAAGCCACCGCACCTCACTTTCTTAGCCCATGTTCTCTCCTTCCTCTTCTCTCTTCACATTCCTAAAGACTTCGTGCTCATACGCTATCAAGTCAATAGATATAGACGCTACAAGATAGATGTTGACCTTTTTTTAGTCATGAATATTGAAAGGTCTTTCTCTTTGAAGCGCTCTCTTTTTTGTCAAGCTAGTGTAAAATCTAGTCAAAGTTTCTTTCATTCATGTTGACCTAGGGGAGCCTTGTATCCGAGAGTAGGTATACCCCAGGGTGATCATCACCACCTGCACCTCACATCTCCGCACAGTGGAATGTATAACTCATCTGTTGTCCAAGTCAACCACTAAATTGCATGCCATCCATAGCGCCTAACAAAACATGGTAGCAAGGGACACCCCACCCACACAGACAGCCAGCTGGGAGGATGGCACTACTGGCAAAGACCATCCGACGAAAATGCCGCAGGCGCGAAGCGTGGTCGGCCTGCGCCAGGGGAGCAATGCATAGGGAGGAAAAGGAACCCGAACAGTGGAAAAGCCAGGGGAGGCCGGGTCACTTGACGGAGATGGAAAGGAGGTTTACCCGAGCGGCTCATTCATTATTGGGAAGAGGGAGCGAGCCAATGGATCAATGAATAGATAGACTCAACGGTAGACAGTGCTGCCTATACGTGAATTAGTTTCGAAGTTGAGTAGTATCAATTTGACTACAAGATTTGCGAATGAATGCTGGGCTGGGCCACCTCGAATGGCATGAGTCGCATGTAGGGAGACCCGCACGTACGGTTTTCAAGGGATCTAGCCAAAAGACCAGCCAGCACCCACTCAACTAGAGGAACTGAGAAATTAATAGAATTCAAAACTTATCTTCAAGCTTTACCTTATTCTGATCGTTCAGAGGGCAATTGCGGAATCATTGAATGAAGTCCTCCGTTTCTTTCCAAGGCGCTGACCCGCAGCGAGGCAGATATGACTAAGTGACATATGGAATATGGGATGACAACAACATGTCATAGAAGGAGATAACAGGTGGAGCCAACGACCCACTAAGACTCACGTATCTACAACTACATCCCCGAGCGGCAATCAAATGGGGGTGTGAATGCGAGATGCCCAGGCAAAGGCTAAGGTTGCTTCCTTCCCACCCTTCTTCCACTTTGATGTGTCGGAGATACAAAGCGAGTGCACCAGAAAAGAATGGGAACTAGAACTGGTGAACTACACTTGCTTCTGGATAAATGTGTAGGACAGAGGGCTCGTGGTACCTGCCACCCACCCTTCCTCCACTTTGATAACCGTGTGAACGGAGAGTAGGCAGAGCAGAAGGGAAGGAGGTCCTCATACGGAGTCTCACACTTGAGCAGTGCGGAAGACTGGAGAACGGGTCGAGTAACCTCCCCTGGGGCCAATCAAATAACAAACGAAGTCAGCCTTTGTTGGTATTACCTTAGTGATTGGAAAGGAACTTGACATGTTATAAAAAGGACGCTTGTTAAACAGAAGGAGAACTTCCTAGCTACCACAAGATGGCTAGTCGGCAGGGTTTGGTCTCGTATAAATAAAAGGTGCTTGCGAAGCTCAAAAATGCCACTAATTATACGGAGCAGTCTCCAAGTCCAAACGGGACTGGCACGAGAAGATTCCTAATGCACGTTCGACCTATCCGACTTCCGTTCACATGTGGCTATCTCTTATTCTCTCGTGTATGGCACTGTGGCAAATCCTCCTGTTGCAACCGCAGATCCCTTCTATTTGAACCACTCTTACCAATGATATTCAGTTGGATTCACCACAGTTGAAGTCCATCTGTCTGGCAGAACCTCAAAGCCTTATCAGAACAGGGGCTTTACTGCCCTTCAGCCTTAGAGATTTCTCAAGCCGGATGGCCAAGAATGTTGAAAAGTGTGTTCACGAACGCTGAGGATTCTATCTCGTGTCATCGGTCATTGAAGGAAAACTCTCGATAGTTGCATGATAAACAAAAAATTCAACCTAAGAAGTTGATGGTTTTCATTGGAAAAAGACTTACAGTGTATCAGTTCCTAAGGACCCTATTCGGAAATATATTACGCTAGTGAAGGCGGTCTAGTCGAAAAGTGACCTAATCATAAGTGGGACTGATGAACCGATGGAACTCGTGCAATATCAAGTGCCAAAAGACTCCTAGACCCATGTGGATTGTTTGACGCCATAACTGTCATTACGTCTTTAAGGTGCCAGTCCATTGGCCCTAGAGAATCAGGGGTGGTCGCAACTTAAGAGCAAGAGCAATTCGAGCCAACTTCTGCTGAGGAACCACGCGATGTCGTTTTAGCAAAGCTAGCTACATGCCTGTACCGGAGAGACACAGGAATGCTTCATCCACGAAAATATAGGGGACAGACCAAAAAATACGATTCACCGTATCTAGGAATTAGTATATCTTTAAGCAGGGAATAGCCCGTTGCTAAAAGGATTTCCCTTTCTTTGAACCTTGCCCAAGCGATTAGTAAAATGAAATGACTTGAACGCAACTGATTCTATGGAATTCATCCCTTCGTACTACAATCTACATTTTGATGATATAGATGATTAGTTCGATGATACATTTTGTTCTTTATGATCCGATATATTGCATAAAAGATAGGATCGTTAGCTTTCTATGGATTTTTTAGGTTCCCTCTAAGGTTAGGGTTTTGCGTCTGCGGATGTAGGTTTCGTGGTTGGTGGGAGGCAAACTACGTTTGGGTTTTTTAATCTGTTTCTGGTGTAGTACGGCCTTTATTGTGGCCATCTCGACCATTGGTCCCACCATATTTTTGGATTGCAAGCCAAAATGGCAGTGACCGTATTGTTCACTTGGAACCCCATTTGGGTGCTGACTCCATTGCTCGATCTAAGTAACCATTTCCATTCATGAATGATTCTAAAATCAAATGGCTCGCATCCAGATAGTTGGATGGAACCTAACGTCCACGCAGTGATTGATTCCAACCCCATAAGGTAGGTTGCATATTGCTATTATTGAAAATCAGCCCCATCCAATGATCTTTACCGTGCATGGATGGCAGTACCGGCCGATACCAGTACGTACCGGTATCGGCCAGCACCGGTACCGTGGGTACCGACCGGTACCGGGCCGGTACCGGACTGGTTTTGGGCCGGTACCGACCGGTACCGGGCCGATACTGGCCGGTACCGGACCGGTACGTACCGGTACCCACCAATACCGGTACCGGTACCGGTACTGCCATCCTTGTTACCGTGGAAGATGAATGCATAGCTGCTGCAAGTAAAGAAAGTGCCATTGAAAATCATACTTAGCCGTGGATGGAAGCTTATGGCCCAATTGCTTTGATATGAGTGGTTTTCATTGTTATTACCAAATAACATTAAGATTTTTCTATGGAAAATTGCTTGTAGAAAGCTATCAACTGCTGACCGGATAAAGAGATCCATCCAAATTCAGAATACTAGATGCTTGTTCTGTGGAATCTATGAAGAAAACATTGATCACTTATTCTGTCACTATGGGATTATCAATGATTTGTGGGTAGAGTTGTGTAGAGTTGTGTAAGCACCTTCATCTTCAATAGAATGAGCCTGATGCAGTGATGGATTTACTGAAACAATGGAGGCAGATCAATACATCTTATCCAGACAAAGGTGTGTGGTCTGTGCTCCTCCCAGCTACGCTTTGGGCAATTTGGTGTAAGAAAAACAAACGAAGATTCTCTGAAGATTACAATTGTGTTGCTGATATTATCAAGAGAGTATTATATTTCATGATTGAAGGGGGTCGAACAGTGGGCATTTTATTATCAGAAGAATCCTTGGTTTCTTTTGTTGCCAGTCAAGGGAGGAATTCCTTTTTGGGTCTCTAGAGCTGTGGAGTTTTCTTTTTCTTTTCCTATTTTATCTTCTTAATAAAATATGAGAGGGTGGAGTTTGTAATGGGTGTCTGTGTATTTTGTGAAATTCTGGGGTGATCCTATAACCTACTGTATACTTGGTGATGATGTAATTCTTTTCTCGATGGACTGAAAGTGACTAATGTCCCCTTCCCAAAAAAAAACGAAAACAAACAGAATACACCAAGAACACAATTAAATAAATTCTCAAAACAATGCAAGAATCTACCAGTCATACTACTGATTTGCCCCTAGCTAAAGCAATGATAATTCTGAAGTACCCATATCTGTTGTTCTTCTTTGTCAGCATCATCTCCCTCATCATTTGTCATCGTTGTCTTATCTTCTTCACCATCTTTTTCAACTTCATCAGTAATAGCATGTTGACTGACTTAAGGCGAATTTTGGCCCAAAACAACGGGGGACTTTAGTACAGTACCAACAGATTTAGGGTCAAGTACAACCAAAATCAGCTTCTTTTCCAGTAAACTGACAAGATCAAACTTTAGGGGCAGAGACTGAATCGCCTCTCCGAATCTAATACGAGTTGGGGTCAGATGATCCTGCAATCCATGAGTCAACCATCATGCTAAAAACTAGCCAGTTCAAACTGGAACTAGCCAGTTTGAATAGATCCAAACTGTTCAAATCAAAACCAGTCAGGATCGGCCTATTCTACTGTTTTTGAGGCTGAATCCACCAGTTCTATACTAAAATTTAAAAAAAAAAAAAAACTAAAAACAGCTTCAAACCAAACGAAAATAACAAAAAAGGCTAAAACCAGCTTCAAGCCAGCGTCCTTGGAAGCAGACATTTTTGCTTCTCCCTTATTATTGTTATATTTTAAAATATCTGTTAATATTTTTACCAAATATTTATACATTAGCATAAATTTGGCCTGAAGTGGCCAGTTCCAGTCTGTATTAGAACAAGAACTGGCCCCTGATGATTTTTATTCTGAAACCAGTTTTTTAAACCATGGTGTGCACTAGGTTTGATTTTTCATTGATATCTAATGATGTACTTTGTTTATATATGTAAATACAAAACCTACTATAACAATTCATTATCTTTTATTTCTCAACCCAACAACATCAAACAGTGAAATTCTAGATTAATCAATAAAGATGATAAGAAACACAGAAAAAGGAGAAGACAAATGACATAAAAACTGATGTATCTCTCAGATAGTCATAATTACCTCCTGGAAGCAAACAAGCAACAATAATTAGTATCAACCGACATCCCTCTTTTGGATGTATTTGGAATCTACAACAATGTCCATTCCATTAAACAACCATTGTCCCATGACCTCTAATGTCTCCTTACATGAAATATTAAGTCACAAGTAATAGAAGGCCTGTACTTGATTGTCTAAAGGACAAAAATCACAGTGTCATAGAATTCATACCTTCATCTTCGCATGCCTATATCAGCAAAACTTATGGCATGCAAGTCACATCTTCAAGAAATAATGCAGGTTCATACTTTCATACATGTTAGGTCCGCATATTCGATCCACAAGATAATACTATATATATTTTCCAGAAGATTCGTGGATGACCATAGGATATCAGCATCCGCATCTTCAGGTTTTCTCAAGTCTGAACAAAGCATAAAATGCATTCAACATTCAAAATTGATTTGTAATGGGTACCTAGTTAATCATCAATGTCATCAAACCCTCACCCCCAAAATCTGATATCAGCTAGGATTTGGAACTCAAATTCCAAAAGATTTCAATGCAGGAATCTAAAATTGAATTAGATCGTCACACCAGATATGACCAATTCCAATCTTGATCCAGCCTAAACGGCCCCTGAGGAGGATTTTGAATAAAATACATAATTTAGCTAGGATTGACCAATTCTGATCTGATTTTAACCAATCAAGTCAGAACCCAAACAATTCTGGTCAATCCCCTAAAATCAGATTGCTACTGCTGGTCTCAAGATCCAGATTACAATTGACCAATTATGCAAATCATAATTTGAACAAACTTTATGGACAGCTATCATCCAGCAATAAATCTCACAGATCCTATAGAGAGAGCCTGAACTTAGAGATCCTACACAACTTAACACCGAATGATTCTATATAGAAAATGGTTTCCAATACCCTCACCAGTCACTTCGACAACACAGATGAAAACTAAAGCAGCCATTTTCATTTCGCATCATTTGTTTTTTATGTAGTTAAAAGTGAGAGGCAAGCAATACGAGCAGGAAGTCACCTTAGCCTCAAATGCTTAGGCAAGTGTCGACTACCCAGGTGTCCAAGGCAATGTGTTTCTCCCAAAATCACCATGAAAGAAGAAAATGGCAATCACAAGCAGAGGAACATAAGTAAAGAACATCCAAGATAGTGATATGTGAGACTTTGAGAAAAATTGATCACATCCAATATGTAAAGGCCAATTCATATAAAGCACTCATGTAGGTAGTGGATAGTCTTAGGAATCATCAAAAATAAATAAAAATGTGTCGATATGTGAGAGAAAAATTGTAATTGGACATCATTAAAAAAGGCATTAGCCACTTTGGAATAACTATGAATAAAAAAGTATACAAAGGCAGTCATACATAATTTAAAAAGATATGAGTATCTGATGTAGACGACATAGACAATTACCTAGGTGAGTGAGGTGAACATGAGGCAAGACAAGGCACTTTTGGTCGGTCTTGCCTTACTATATTGACTACGTGAGCGAGCCAGTCGCCTTTGATGACATAGTTTGTATTTCCATGGGCAAAATTATTTGGGCTTCATAATGGACGGATTTTTAAAAGGATCATGACACCACTTAAAATCAAATGCCAACTACTTGACAATGAGATAGGAAGAATGTTTCATGGCATAAGGAAAGGACTTTTTTTTAACTCACATTCATGATTTTTCTTGGACTCTGTCATTGGCATTATTCTTGAATGCCTCAAATACCATTTCTTTTATTCACGAAAAAACAGAATATCAATTTCTTGACAATGAAATAAAAACACTTTGGGGTTCAGTAGGAAGACTTTAATTGAGAACACATCGTTGCAATATGGTGAGTCCCTCAAAGAAAACAATATGCCGCAATATGTTTCTCTCAATCTCAATGTCCGCCAAAAAAGTAGTCTCCCACAGTTAACATTAAGACCACTGTTGGCAAACTCTTTTTCTAAAGCACCATGGACTCCATCAATTAAAACGTTAGGTCTTCTTTGGCAAACGGATAAGTGGAGGCAGATAAGTTTATCCAAGCCTGGGCACCAAACAAACTTTTTGACAACATTAACATTTGGGGCATGGAACATTTGATTTCTGTTCAGGTCTTTCCTCAAATAGAAGAAAAGGTCAGACATTCTGCCCAATGTTAAAATTTCTCCTTACTCTGAACACTTTTTTAAAAAACAGAAAATTGAAAGAAAACATAATAACATGCGGCATGGCAAACTGTGTTCCTCACATTCATCAGATTGCCAAAGGATAATAATAGATGAGATGGAATACTTAAAATAGGAGATACAAAAATATAGCTCAGTATCTATCAACATATTTATTGAAGTTATTGGGTCATCCAACTCAATACCTTAAGACATTGAGTGGAGTAGGCACCACATATGTAAGTATTGTTTGTTTTGTCCTTTTCCTATGTGGGACTATTCTAATACACCCCCTCACGTGTAGGCCGATTTTATGTTCTGTCACGTGAACCACAAATACATGGTGCCCGGCCTGGTTCATAACCTATGATACCATATTGAATTTATTGGGCCATCCAACTCAAAACTTTAAGCCATTGAGTGGAGTAGGCACCATATATTTAAATATTGTTTGTTTTGTCCCTTTTCCAAAGTGAGACCTTCTAACAATAGTAAATGCTTCAAAGACACTATACTACCGATAATATAAGTACGTACATTTTAGCTGGAACTATAGTCTAAAGAACACTCTAAAGAGCCAAGATGTACAAGATACTCTAGAAAGGCTTCAGCTTCTAAACTGGGTAACGAATATAATGGAGGGTGAGATAGGGAATAATAAGGGGTCATTTGGATCCATAACATGCTACAAAACATCATAAAATATCATAAAACAGCATTCTTTTCATGTTTGAAGTGTCATGAATTATGTTTGGGGTGTTAGTGAATTTGCTCGGTTGCAAGATAGGTTGAGCCATACGACATTCTTTTCATCTGATTTTGGGTTTCAATCTAAAACTACTGAAAACCAAAACAGGGGTTCTAATAACCACTAAATGGAATAGGTACCTGCTTGCAGCAACAAAGATCAGAAACAATGCAGATCGCATTTTCCCACAATGTGTTGCAGCAGTTCTTAAGTGTGCTTTAGATTCTATTTCTAACACACTTTTCCACTTTGTCACCCACACCAATCTCCACGACCTACTATTCCCTGAGGGATATGGACCCACATTTTAGCAACGAATGTTACTCGTCAAGCCCGCTAATTCTTTCTAGCCCAAGGTGCTTCTCAAGCATAGACCCATACCCCATCTTCTGCCCCTCCAGCTTAAGTGCCTATTTTCAATCAGGTTATCCATATATCAGGCTCTCCCACTGAATATACCACTATACAAGATTTTAGCCAAAACAATATGAAGGAAGACACAAAATGCTTCATCTTGACAAGGGACACTGTAGATTTCAGATCATGATGCATTTTTGCATCTTGCTATCAATGCCAATTTTCTAAAGTGTCATCCCAATTTAAAATATTACTTAGATTTTAGAAATTCTCTGCTCACTTCAGCTCGCATAATTAATTTAAAAAAGGGGTCCAAGCCCACCATTTTGACTTTAGACCAAGTTGTTATCCAAGCAAAGACCCTATCTCCCTTGTTTCCACTCTTTCCCTCCCTCCTCAAATGAAGGGGTCATTTGGTGTGCTGTAAAATGGTATAAAAGATCATAAAATGCGGCAAAACAGCGTTTCTTTATGGTTGGGGTGTCTTAAATTGTTTTATCATATTTTTCCTAGCATTTCGAGTACAGCAAATTGGTGTGTTTCAAAATTGGTTGACCTACGTGGCATTTTTTTTTATCCGGTTTCAGTTTTCAGTCTAAGACTATAAAAGACTAGGAAAATGATACAGTAATACTGTTTCCTAACACCACTTTTTGGCATGCCTAGTTAGCAATTATCCATTGAAGGAAAATATTATTGCCCCATACCTTCGACAATCCTACCTTCCAATGTATGATCACCAACTAAGCGTGTCAAAAAGTGAGGTTAAGAAACGGTGTTACTATACTGTTTTTCAAAAAACTAAGACCGAGATTTCAAAGTCAGCGATTTCAAAACCAGGGATTTTGCTTTCTCTGGATTTGCTCGTGATTTCAAGACTAATATTTTACAGTGTTTCACGACAAACCAAACAAACCCCAAGTTTACGAACCAAAGTAGACACCATTACTGGAGAGAGGACCTCAATATCAAACATATTATAATAACGAAAAACCATTACATCTTTTGCCACAGTGTAAGCAATCAATGCTCCAGTATTCTGTGCAAAATAGATGAGAAACTTGAGGGGGAGAAAAGAGAAAGGCACACGCCGCCTTCTACGGAAGCGCAGGATACCCTCCCCCAGGGCAACCCCTAAAGAGGGTTATGGGTGCAACTCCAGCAGTAGGCAATACACATGCAGCATCATAGAGAGCAATAATGGGGGTGGTGAATGCAATGCAGACCGCAGAAGATGCGCTTAAAGAAGGGGAGATGCAATGGTGTGTGTTCTAGAGAGGATGAGGCAATGGAACTACCTGCTGCAGCTCTCGAGAAGAGGATTTGGTGCTGGATTCGTGCCTGCACCCGCCAAAAAGCTTGCCGAAGATGGCAGCGGGGAGAAGAAGAACTGAGGGAGTGAAAACAACAAGTGTAGCAGAGGAGAAGCTAAGCAGCAGAGGTAAGAAGGGAAAAAAAAACGTAGGGAACACAGGTCCCATACTACCCTGACCAATATAACATGAATTATATAATTTTAAATATAATTTATAAAGCATTCATTAGCCGCTCGTCTCCTGTCAGAATATTGCGCATCACTTACTGGGTTCCTGCTTTTTCTAACATTACTTTCTTCCCCATATCTATTATCCCTGTCACTCAATCCTCTCAAATCTCAATAAAATCAAAAAAAAAAATGCAACCAGAGTAAAAAACTTAATGAATTGGACAACCTTAGCTTGAAATGACAGTTCCTAACGTGAGCAAGGTGCAGTTTATGTGGCAACCTTCTTTCAGCCTCGTGCATGCCAACTGGAAATGCCTTAGATGCTCATTTACTCCCCAAGAGGTCAACAAAGTTCTTTGCCAAAATGATACCCATAAGTATACATTAACTATCTGGGTAAAAGGTCAAACAACAGTTGATGCATAAGAAATTATACTACATTGGCAACAAAGGCACTTGAGTTTTCCTTTTCCAGAAACTCAGGAGCAGAGTCAATTTTCTGTAGAAATCCATTGTTACAGAAAAAAAAAAAAGCATGAATAATCCTTCTATGAATGATAGAGGAAATATGCTTTTAGATACTCCAAGCAAATAAACTCACCAGCTCGAGGATTTGATGAGGTCTAGAGCTTGCCTTGTTCATCAACACAAGCCTCAAACAATTGAGTCCTAGAATCTCTCCAGCCTTTATCCTAAGAAGCAAGTACACATCAGAGCATAAGGTTGAGAAAGCAAGCAAAAAAGCATAGGAAAACAACTAAAATGTGAGGACAGCAAGTTGCTCAATGATTACAGATTGACTTGACACTTTATTTACATGCCAAATAGCCAAATCTAGGTCTTGGAAGTAATAGAAATCAAATCATGACAAAATGGGATATTAATGTGTATAAATATTCAAAGAATTGAGAACGTATCACATCACTTTGCTGGCATTTAATGCACCATAACAACTTGCTAGTAGTTGTAGCTGCACTAGCACGTGCCATGGTGGCAGCAAAGTTGAAAGACTAAGGACAAAAAAACTCACATATATGCAAGTGAATGAATTGAACACAAGCATTCGTATTAATTCTGTTTTCATTTTTATTAATATACAGCATAAGCTTCTGAATTTCTCTTGCAACAATAAAGCATTGACCATAGAATGTATCTCTTGCATTGTCCTTTCACTGCGTATGCAAACTGACAAATGGGATATATTACTGCTGCCAACTGAGCATCCTAATTTGTAGCAAAGAACTATACAGAAACATCTTAATATTCGAGCTGTCCACAAATAGAAGTTGCTTTACTCTAGTTGTTCACTCAGCTACTCCAACCTGAACAATTTTCTAATGCAACAAGAGCTTGGGGGCACACTATACGTAAGGCCTATTTTCTCAAGAAAAGGGTGTCCCTTGGTAGCCTGCTTATTCTGCTATGTAAATGATTGTTGGAACAAAAAATAATATAAAAAATGGCCTCCTCACTTCTAAGGGTGATAGGCAATGTTTTTTGGTACAGGCTAGGTTATATTGCAAATAGGCAGAATGATTTTCAGCTAAAAACTTTAATAAGAACTAAACAAATAAAATGAAGGGAAAAATGATCTTATCAACAATGTGGTCTTACAAAATTCCACACCTATAGGTAAAATTTAATAGGATTTTTTACATATAAGCCCCTATAATCTTTTGATATTACAAATAAGCCCCTTTAATCTAACTATTTATAAATAAGCCCCTCACAATCTACTATGAATTAGTGAAAGGTCCATAAAGCTTACAAATAAGCCCCTAAAAGGTCGGGGCCAACCCAAACTCATGGGCTGTACTTGTAAGAAAGTGTGATTGTGAGGGCATATTTGTAAATTGTCAAATTAAGATGACTTATTTGCAATATCAAAAGATTACAGGAGCTTATGTGTAAAAAACCCAATTTAATAATTTTTAGGATATTCAAATCCATTTGAGTGCATTACAGCTGCACAGTGAAATAAGAGAATATTACAATGACTAATGGCAAAGCATGGTGTCACAACTTACAATCACCTCAAGGGATGTATCTAGAAAAGATCAGCAATTGTGTTTTGCAACTCTATTACTTGGATGATATAGCATTCTGTTTGGAATGTGTCAAGCGGCCGTCCATTGGAAATTGGAGCCATTGATTCCTGTTTGATTTATTTCCCTCTTAAATTTATAGAATTCACTCAATGCTCCTCCTTTCATAATGGTCTAAGCAAATATAGAAATAGGACAAGGAAGAGAGGCTTAACTTTGAAAGAAGAAACCTTCATCAGAATAGACAAAAGAGTCACTTTCACAGCTACAGAGAGGATTCACACCAAAGGAAGGATACGGTAACTTCACACCATCATGATTATCCCAACACGCTACATCTGTATGCACAATCCAAAACAGAAGTTTCTGATAGCATTGAAGACTGAACATGCACTGTCATGCAACAATGATAGAATGCACAAAAGCAAAGTACAACAGTCATCCTTATTGAAGTAGTAAATATCCAGACCAAGACAGACAACATGTAATGGACAGCAAGGATTGGAAAACCTGGACGTTTAACACTGGCACTATATGTTGCATGCCTAGCATTATATGAACCTTCCATATATCCTCTGTCCATCTAGCATTATAAAACCAATCAGACTTTAAAAATAAAGGATAACATATGAGATTAGAAGATGAGTGAGGAGACATGAGGATCATAAAAACCTAGTACTAGAGACTCAGTATGGATGCTCCTATATTTCCATGGAAAGTGCAAATCTGTTCACTCTAAGCTTCAAAAAAACCTAACACCAAAGACTCATGGTCATCTGCCCTACACCCAATAAACAGCAAAAACTAAATCCGGGTTCCTTAATCGCCTATCTATGTCCGAGATGCTGCTGAGATTTTGCCAAGCTTCCCCAATTTAATGACCCAACTACTCCCTAAAAAGTACAAATCTATTATATGTTAAAGTTATAAATCAAAGGAGCAGGAATGTATCACCTTACCTGAAAGGAGATTCATTGAAATCTAAGTTGCTACTAAGATATTCTTGAGCTGCCCTAGATTTGATGGCTCTAACTACTTACTAAAACCTGTAAATCTTTCTATGTTAATGTGAGAAACCTAAAGAGGAAGTAAGAATATATCACCTTGCCTAAAAGGAGATTCTTCGAAGTCTGGGTTGCTGCTGAGATACTGTCCAGTTGCACCTAAATTGATGCCTCCTACATACTAGGAACTACAAATTTTATGCTAAAGTTAAAAACCAGAGGAGGAGCATAAATGTATCACCTTACCTAAAAGGAGATTCATCGAAGAACGATTTGTTGCTAAGATATTGTTGAGCTTCCCCCAAATTTTATGGCTCCAACTAGAGGTGGCTACAAATCGAGCCTAGTCGAGCTTCAACTTGCTCGAGCTCAACTCAACGAAGATTATTCGAGATCGAGCTTGAGCCCGAGCCTACCATAAGCTCATTTTGTGGGCTCGAGCTCGGCTTGCCAAGAAAGGAACTCATCTCAAGCTCAACACGTTAGATCACTTTTAAGTTAACTTAGCTAACTGAGTTCACGTGGCTAGAAATAGTCGAAACACAGAGCATGGAAAGATACAATAGAGGGAGGCTTGAGATTTAAAGAGAAAGGAGGGTGAAGTTTTTGTAAAGTAATCGATGTCGGATTAAAAAGGCACAACTGTAAATCCTGCCTAAGGGGGAGTTGGCTCGAGCTCGACTCGCCAGTAAAGGAACTCATCTCGGGCTCAATTCCTTAGCACACTTTTAACTTAATAAATAAAATGAGTTCACCTAGCTAGAAATAGTCGAATCGCTGAGCTTGGAAAGGTACAGTAGAGGAAGGCTTGACATTTAAAGAGAAAGTAGGGTGAAGTTTTTGTAAAGTAACCGATGTCGGACTAGAAAGGCACAACTGTAAATCCCAACTGGGGGTAGACTTGGGTGGAGGGTCACCAACGTGCTCCTGGCCGGCAATTGCTTACCAAGAACCACAAATCTCATCTCTGCCTCAAACAAGAAAAAATGTTACTTCACCCTCAAGGAAATCATAACGAGTTGTTGGGCTCTTTTTTTAAAGAAGGGGGGGAGGAGAAGCCCCCCCACCGGTTGGGAACCGGTAGGGGTGCCCACCGGGCCCCCTCCTCCTCTCTATCCTCTCTCTAATTTCTCTCACTCTCTCTCAAAAAAAATCTCCCAGTGGCACCCCCCACCTCAATGTCCCACGGTGGGTACCCCCACCGGTTGAAGCCCCCATGGCCTATAAATACCCCCCAAGGGGTAAGAAGAACTCCAAGCCTCTTTGGCCCAAAATTTCCTAGGGGGAAACTCTGCCCATTTAAAGATCAAATCTGGTGCTCTTGCCCGGATTTGCTGCATTTGGAGGATATTTTTTGTCTCGGAAGGCTCTCTTCTTAAAGTTTATTCCTAAGGAGAAGTTCTGCTGAATTTATATTGTAAAATCACCGTTCTATAAGACGGGATTATGCCGAAATGATGAATGAAATACTAATATTGTACTTTGAGCATATGTGTATGCATGTATGTTCATGAATCTATTACTTAAGGAACACTATGTTATTATATTTTCACATACATAATTAATTAGTTTAATAAATAATTAAAATATATAATTAAATATTTTAAAATATCATTGGCGTCACCCCATACATAACTAAATCTAAACTCATAATCAAAACTCAATAATGGGATATTGAGACATAAAATAATACACTTAAGTTAAAAAATGACTTAAATATCCCTCATGCTTAATTAATTAATAAAATCTGCGATAATTATTTAAAATCAGTAAAATGAATATAAAAATCAGAAAAATTCTGTAAGAATCAGTAATACTCATTAAAAATCAGAAAACCAAATTTGGAAATTACATAAACCCAAAAACATGACTTAAATATCTTCGTATATCCAATTAATTAATAAAAATCAGTAAAATTCAGTAAAAACATGAAAATCAAATCTGAAAACATATAAAATTTCCAAAATGACCAAAATGTCCCCAAAACTTAATGAACTTACAAAAACACCCTCACCCATGATAAAAATTTGTAAAAATCACAGAAAATTCTTAAAAAGTATCAAAATCTCTCGTATGCCCAAAATACCCTCCAAACCTTAATAAGATGGGTAAAATTACCAAAATACCCTCAGTAAGATAAAAATAAATAAAAATCTCAGAAAAATATAAAAAATAGACTCACTCTAATAAACCCATTTAAGGTAAAATTACTAAAATACCCTTATAATTTAAACATGTCTAAAATGATCCTAAAATACATCCTAAGGGTTTTCAATTTTTCCTAAAATGCTAAAAAACTTAAAATGACCATAATGACCCTAATGCAACATAATTACAAAATACCCAACAAATAGACTTTAAGTCTAGAAATCCAATTCGGGTAAAATTACCAAAATACCCTTACAACCCAAACACACTTAAAATAACCCTAACATACCTCCTAAGGTTTTGAAACCTTCCTAAATCATTAAAACTTATTTCACACACTAAAGTGACCATAATACCCCTATACCCTCCAACTTTGCATAATTACAAAAATACCCTTATGGGTCTAAAATACTTAGAATCAATCCAAATAACTCGGAGTCAATCCAAAACCTTTTAAAAAGTCCCCCAATCAACTATAATCCTATCATAAACTTGGGTGAGGCCAAGAGCTTACCATAAAATATATCTTCATATGCATGTGTTGCTTGTAGTAGTAGTGTTGCATGTTATAAGGGCATCAACGGACGGTTAATCAAGGGTTGTCGAGCGCTTGCTTGACGTAATTAACACTGACCGAGGTCAGTGGAGAGAGGTCATATACTCGGATCTTCACCTGATCCGAAGTCCCGGACTCCCTAAGGGCTAATCCTAAGCTCTCATAGTCCAAGAAATAAAATAAATAAAATCGGCCTATATTTCTCCAAATAAAACAAAAAGACCAAAAACGACAAGATTTTTAATAAATAAATAAATAAATCCGATATGAGAGATAGCTAGGTCGGGTCCCAAACAAACACGAGTCTAGTCATATAATATGGTCAATATTGTAAAAACTCATCATTGTTTCACAAGGGTTACATGATAAGAATATACAAACGTTCACGGTGTTCATCATTTCAAGACAAATCATTCTTTCACAATGATAACAATTTATCAAAGAATTCTTTCTGTAACTTAAGTTCTTAGAACTTTTCTTCATCTTGTTGATTCTTAAGTAATGTATGTGTCTTACAATGCATCCTAAAGCCATGGGAATTACATTTTTAATCTTGCAAAATTATTTATTTCCTTTACACAACCCAAACAAGCCTTATTGCGTTATATGTTCTAAACTTACAATATTTGTTCCCTATATTGTTAAACTATCACTTTGCTTTTATATTTCAATTTTAATCAAACAATCTAATCATATATTAAAGAAGGCCAATGATGAAATGCTATTGCACAATAGTGTTCTAGTTTATTGAAAAATCAAAATCTAAATAATCCCCTAATCTTCTAACTAATTAGAAACTCAACCAAAAGATGAGTAAGAATGTATCACCTTACCTGAAAGCAGATTCATCGAAGTCCAAGCTACTGCTGAGCTACTGTCAAGCCACCACCAATAGAGGGTCTTAGTTAGGTAATGAGGCTAAGAACTATAAATCTTATCATGTCTAACCCCTTTACAATTTCCAAGAAAACAAGAAAATGTGAATCTCTGCTGATGATATCCTAAAATAGTATGAACATGGAAGAGAAACATATTCAGATCCAGAAACAGTCAAAGGAAAGAAAAATCTGCCCAAAAACTCAAATGCATAATTGCTCAATAGAAATTAAAAAGACAACTTCTGACGATATTTCAGAAAGCATACAATGTAGGTTTACTTAACATTTCCATTCAACCAAAAAGAGCTTCAAGTAATATTGTTGGAAGGGATGACTAATCAAAATTTTCTTACCCCTTCAAGGTTTTTGCCAGTTTAGTGTTTAGGAGCATAATTTCTAACCTGCATACATAAGAGAAAATCCCTAAAGCTTGTTCATTCAATAGTATGTGTCCAAGAAGGTGTTCAAATTAGTCATTAATTGATAATCTGATGTGGTGATAAAAATGTTTATACCCATGTAGTTGTCATCAGACAACAGCCATGGCTTTCTAAATAAGAAATGCTACTAACTAGATGGCAGATACCATATTAACCAATAAATAGAAAAATAAAAAATAGGGTATAAATATCAATAGTTGTCTGACCTAATCTTTTGCCCTCAAGGACAACTACTGCATGTCTATGGAAATCATGTATAAGTTCTCCATACTAACTCATTATCCACATCAGTATTTTCCTGGCAACCACAGTGAAGACTTCTGTAATCCGGAAGTGATGGTAGATGAGAATAGAATTGTTGTGGAGGGTCGTATGTGGGGATAGTCCCACATCGCTTATCTAAGGTGTGCTTCATATGTTTAAAAGATCCTAGCCTTAAAACTTCAACAACAGGGTTTTGAGGTTTTTAGATGGTATCAGAGTCGTGGACTATGGGCCGCCCCAATGTTTCCACCGCGTCCCTATTCAATTCTACAGCGCACCTTGGCCGCAAAGGGCAGGTGTTGAGGATGGCCGTATGTTGGGATAGTCACACATTAGTTATCTAGGATGTACTACATATGTTTCAAAGATACTGGCCTTCAAACTTCAACGCCATGGTTTTGAGATTTCTAGATGGAATCAGAACCTAGGTTACGAATCGGGCCGCGCACCTAGTATTTGTAGTCACACGTAACAAAGATTAAAATCGGCTTGTACGTGAGGGGGCATGTTAGAATAGTCCCACATTGGAAAAGGGACAAAAGAAACAATATTTAATATACATGGTGCCTACTCCACACAATGCCTTAAGCTTTTGAGTTGGATGGCCCAATAATTTCAATATGGTATCAAAGTGGGCTTTATGTCCTAGGTATCACACGTCTGACCATGGTGCCTAACGCCCACGTGTCAGTACTTAATGTCAGCCTATACGTGTGGAGGCATGTAGGGGATAATCCAACATCGGATATTCCATGGAATCACCCATCTATATAATGATATGGCCCATTCAACTCAATGCCTAGGTTTTGAGTTGAGTGGGTCAAATAACAAAAACCTTTACAAAAATGAATCATTTTCTTGTGAATAAACATTTTAAAACAATAGAACCTTTTCTATTATTGCATAAGGAAATTTTTATATTCTAAATTAAGAGAAAGAAAATAGCTTTCCTCTTTACCATAAGCCTACCTGCTGATTAAACATAAAAAGGATGGATTCCTACTTAATTACAAGGAAAATCATGAGAGAAAGTATGCCATATGAAGACACTTCACCATACTACCATAAAATCCCATCCTTCAAAAGCCATTTGTTAATGGCTATTCAAAGCTCAATAGCCAGCCTGCCCAATCACCAACAAGTGGCTCTGAGCAAGCCCACTTGAGGCATGTTTTGGAAAGAAAACCATTCTGTTCATCTTAAGAGATTCGACAAGAACAAGTTAGCTTTTGTGCCCAAGGAATTCCAGATCGGATCGGGTCCCCGAATCGGGACCCGCCGAGCCCGATCCGAATCGGGATCGGATCGGCCGAAATCGGCCAGAATCGGCCAGAATCGGCCAAATCGGGACCTGCCGATCCCGATCCGAATCGGCCGATCCGGATCGGGATCGGCCGATTCTGCATTCCATGTTTGTGCCTGGATGAATATCATAGGAATAGAACAAAATGCTTGTTAGTATCCATCCCAAAGGCCACAAAGGTTTGCAAATACACCAATATGAAAACCATTTTTATGGCAAAAGGGATATAGAAGCCACAAAGAAAAGGACACATACATCCATATTTCTCCTCAAACCTGCAAGTTGGATGCATCTACATAAATGAGTCTTCCATGAAAGATAAATAAACAACAACTAGATTCATAAAATTAAAAGTGTATTAATATCATAACCTTTCCCGAAAAAAGAAGAAAAGTCATCGACAGTAGTAAACATCTAATTTAAAAATAGGTGACAAGCATGCATCCACATTAGATAGTAAGGAGGTTTAAGTCATTGGTTTATTTGTTAAAATAACCCTAACATAAGACAAATGGTGAGACAATCATTAATATGACAACAGCTAGGAATCATCTACCTCAATCGAATAAGAAGAAAAAAGAGGCAAAAGGAAAAGGAGATAATAAACCGATGTTCACTTGCTTGCAATAAATGTCACATTCACATAATGACAATCTGCAGGGTATTCCTTTGCAGATATAAAGGTTGTAGGAGACCTAGAGAGGCAGCATCGCTGCTCTGCATCCTGCCTCTCTTCTTCACCATCTTCTCTTCTTCTGGAACCCCCTCCCACCCCCCCCCAAAAAAAAAAGAGGAGGTATAGCCAATGCTACCGCCACCATGTTCTACGTCTCGACATCTCCTCCCCCCTAACACCCATCAACCCTTCAACCATCTCCTCCATCTCCACTGCCCAAACCTTCACCACTCCGCATCATCTTATCCTTGATCTCGTGCTCTCTCTTGTACGCACGCACTTTCTCTATCTCTACTAGTACACCCCTATGAGAAGAAATGATTGTGAAGGGACAAAAACTACAAATTGAGGCACAAAGAGAGAGAGAGAGGTCCTACGAGAGAGGGTGAGAGAAGTAGAGAATGAAGAGGAAGAGAGGATCTGCTTCGCCACCGTTGCTGCCTCATCTGCTGTCCAAGGCAAAGACCCCCCATCTATAAGATCGCCTTAGCCCCACCTACCAGAGATTCATCACCACTGTAGCACCTATAAGAAATCCATCACCATTATCACACTGGCACCTACAAGAGGGATGACAATGCCAGGAGATCTTCAATGCCTTAGCCCGTCCCACCCACTCTGTTGTGGTAAATCCACCATTGGCAGTAGTTGTTGTCCTAATAAGTTCTTCCTCTCTCTCGCAGCTTCATTGGCAGTAGCAGGATTTATTCATTTTGCATCGTCCCCGCTCCCAAAAGCAAGGAATTCCTGGCCAGATCGGCTCCCCAAATCGAGACCCGCCGATCCTGATACAAATCGAGATCGGATCGGCTGGATTGGCCGGAATCGACCAGATCGAGACATGCCGATCCCGATAAATTAACCGATCTGGATCAGGACCGGCCAATTATACATTCCATGCCCAAAAGTGCTCCCGCTCCATGTTCCTACTCCTAAGGGAATCTTGAATGAATGAATCCCCCGCTCCCATCTCATTCTCATTACCGCTCCAATGACCACACCCTGCAACTATAGGTGGATGGCGAAGACGAAAAAGGAGATGCCGCTTGTGATGGGGAGCACCGCGATCGCTCCTGTGCATCTCAAGCTCCTCCATCTCACCACCCTATACTTTTCTCACCAATCTGAACCGTCAATATGACAACAGCCAGGACAGTGAATACATACACAAGTTACAATATAATAACGTTGCAATGTTTTCATGGTAAACAGTCAACTTGGTTTATGCTTTCTTTGCTTCAACAGATATGATATTTCTTAGGAGGTCACAAACAAATTCTACATGATGTTTTTTATTTTTAAATTACAAAAAAATGTCAAACAACATATATCTGCTAACTTTTTCATAAATGGGTAGTAAGCACACACTAAAATAATCTATGCCATAAGCAATATAATGTACATACACAAACGATGTCTCTAGGGAACAATGAGCATATCAAAAAAGAATTTATGCATGTTGCCAATGTTTAACACTTGGTCAATGTTGATGCTACCTTTGAGGGTCCCTACACTTAAGAATGAAAAGGAACATGTACATGGCATATAACATGGCAGCTTCATGAATTTGTTTCACTCAAAAAAACTAGTATTGTACCTCTGTTTGCAGGCGCTTGGGTTTAGGGCTCCATTCAACAAATTGGCTGTATAAGATGGTTGGAACCTTATCCACATCGAAAGGACAGAAATCATGTATAACTCGGAAAGTGAAAGTGGAGTGAGCAAGGATTGTAAATAGGATAATCAAATAAAACTCTCAATGACTTAGAAGAATTAATAGAGGAAGAATCCAAAATAGAAATTGAATAACTTTTCCTTAGATTGTGCTACAAATGGATCACTTCAAAGCTGGAAATAAAACTTGTAAAGACCTAAAAGAGAAATGTCCTAGACGACTGTGCAACAAATGAATCGCTGCAAGTTGTTTATTCATCCCACTATGAATGCTAGACTGAAACGCAACACTTACCGTCGGACTCAAAATGATAAAGGCCTCCCACTTCACGATCACTCTCAATCGTCCGCATATTTTTTAGGTCTTGAAAAACACAGTATGTAGGAAAAAAGGTTACAGAGCATTATAGAATTTAGTCAAACTGCTCAAAGACACAAAGATTAATAGGAAAGATAGGAACATGAAGAACAAAGGATAGAGGTAGGTCATCATTGAGATGCATTGTTACTTTACCCCCCATAATAGCCTAAGTACCATCTGTAATGCTGACTTTCTCATGTCCAGAACTTAAAAAATAGGAGTTAAAGAGAGAAGATGTACCAGTCATATGATTTGTAACTCCTAAGTTAATGACCCAAGGACTACGAGAGGGGATAGAGTGTATAACACTCAAAGCTACCTCTGTAATACCTAGTGTGATGGAACATGGAAGAAGAAGATGATCCAAACTATGAGAGAATCCGTTGTAGGTGAAGAATATCATTTGAGGAGAGCGTAGAAACCTGAGAGGTAGTGAGACCACCTTCTGGAGAAGAATTGGGAGGATAACTTGAGCCTTGAGTAATGGCAACATTGCTCTTTACTTGTGGTCCACTCTTGCAATTTCTGAATTTCAACAATTTTTTTATTAGGATAAAGGTGCCAACACTTGTCTACATTGTAATTATCCTTCCCACAATGAGCACTCCTAATTTGAGCCTTGAGTAATGGCAACATTGCTCTTTACTTGTGGTCCACTCTTGCAATTTCTGAATTTCAACATTTTTTTGTCAGGATGAAGGTGTCAACACTTGTCTACATTGTGATTATCCTACCCACAATGAGTGAAATGCCTCCCAATCTTCCCTTTCTCCTTTCCCTGACCATTGTCAACTTTTCCAGGCTTAAAGATGCTGGCCAGCATAGAGGACTCTCACAAATCATGACCACCAGTGGCTATAGTGCCTCCACTCATGGCTTTCTTGTGCCCTTCTTCTTTCAACACCTTGTGGTTTACTTGCTTACGATGGGAGAGGATCAATGCTGAGAACCCTTAAGCTCTCATATTCAGAAGTAAGGCCAGTAACATAATGGTAACCCAATTCCTCTCACTTATTGTTCAGCAATTCAAAATAAATGATAACCCCAACACTACCCTATTTCAACTCTTGTATATCAATAGTCAACTGATAAATACGGGATGCATCTTGTTGTGCTCGTACATCTGATTGGGAATGACCTACATCTCTTTTACAATCATGATCAATAGTTTGATCTCTGAACTTACAAAGTTAAGGATCTAGTCCATCACAAGATTGTTCTCCAACTCCCATAAGTAGGGTCATTATATGCTGATTCATAGACTCTACCGTCAATATACTTTGTCTTTCCTCGTACACCAAGAAAAATCCGAGCAGAGATAGACCAAAGACGATAATCAGTCTCTGTTAACTTTACAGTGGTCATCTGCAACGCAAGAAGGTGAAGCTCCATCGAAAGAAGACTAGCGGAGAGCATCATCAGGGAGTTAACTTCACGAGTAGTGGGTTCATGACCCGGCTCCCTTAAATTAATCCCATTGCTTGTCGAAGAATCTATAAAGAATAAGTTCCACGCTACAATAACGTCGGTGTAGATGACTCCCAACACTGAGGAAGGCTTGTGCAGCACAAAATCTCCGAAGAACGGGGCAAAGGTTACAAGAAACACACCATAAATAGGGTACCGGTCCCCAAAGGAGCAGATCCGGTCAGTTTGGAACCCTAAAATAGGGGCACGGGTCTATGGAATGCAGAATCAGTCGATCCCGATCTAGTTCGGCCGATTCGGATCGAGATCGGTGGGTCTCGATCCGGCCGGAATTGGCCTATCCAGTCCCAATTCGGATCGGGATCGGTTGGTCCCAATCCAGCCTCCCAATCCGTGCCAAAATTTCATGCACGGGTATGCAACACACAAATTGGCAACCCCTACTCCAATATGGAAGGCTTGTCTAGCACATCTTCCACTAAAATCTAGGCCTACAGTGGATCGGCCTGCAAGAAAGAGGCCCACAAAGGTCCAGCCAGCAGAAAGCAGAGTTGCGGCCAGTAGAAAGGAGGCAAACCATGCACAGACTGTGAGTGCTCAAATGTAGTGTGTGGTTATCATGATATCAATGTGTTTATAATAATAACATAAACAAATTAAACTAAATGTTGTGTAATCGCCAGAAACCGAAGGCTTCAAAGATTAAAAGGGTGATCGCTTACCTTGTGAACTTGGGAAATCAGTTCTTTTGTTCTCTCTCTTTGGCCGGCCAAAGAAAGAGAGCCTCTTTTCGTTTACTCTTGTTCTTTTGATTGATTGCTTGCTTTTTTTCTTCTTTTCCCCTTTGAGACCTTCCTTTGTACCTTGCAAAAAAGAGATTAAACAAAAGATAAATGGAGATGGTTAGGGCTACTATATAGTGTAGTTTCTATTCTAATTAGAACTTTAAACATGCAACTAAACTAAAGAACTCACTTTTTATGGTCTTTTAAACCCCTAAGCATATGGGTATGGATAATATGATGTGTGTTTGAGATGATGAAGAGGGTGATATGAAGAATAACTATGAAGAACAGTGAGCAAAACATGCAAAATTATGAAGAAACTATGAAAAAGCTAAGCTAAAAGGAAGATGGTTGGATTGGCCCCTTCAAAGCCTTGGCCTTCTTGTGCTTTAATGGAGGAAAAGAAGGATGAAGAAGAAGCTCCTCCTTGCTTCCACGTTTTTCTCCTTGAGAGCCTTCAAAACCCTTGCCTTAAGCCTCATATTCTTCAATTGCCAACCTCTTTTAAAGGCCAAAAGGATAGGTATATATAATATTAAGTTTTGGGGAGGTTTAGGGCTTTCAAAGGGCTTCCCGCGCCACGCAACCTTCCTTGGATAGACATGAAGGATTTGAGACATTCCCATTCTCGAAAACCAGATAATCTCGGCCAAATTAGACTTATCAAAATAAGTCTAAATCGCGTCGTTCTAGGGAGACGTCTTTTAGCCAATTAAGCGTTAGAAATAGCAATAAAAACCCGGAGAAGGAAGTCGGCAATGTTGGGAAACCTAAATGGTGTCGTCCAGGCAAGACGTCGTTTAGTTAATTAGGGAACTAATTAAAATCAAATTGGGAAATCAAAATAGATTAAGAAACCTGAATGGCGTCGTCCTAGGGCGACGTCATTCAGTTAATCCCACCTCAATTAGGAAATTTGAGTTTGAATTAATTTCTACTAAGAAACTAAATGGCGTCGTCTTTTGGCGATGTTATTTAACCAATTTTTTAAGAAAAATTTAATAAAAAATTAATTAATGATTAAAGGTCAGACTATTTCGAGGCATTATTATTATGACATGAAATTTACTCAATATGATGTCAAAATTAGCGTGTCTACAAGGACAGCATCAGACACCAAGAAGGAAGGGATGCAGCGCACCAGACACCAAGAAAGGGTGTCTAATCCCCTCTTCAACAAGAATCAGAGGGTCTAATCCCGTTTGCTTGGTGGAGAGGTCCAACAAATGAAACCTTAGGGCCCTGGACACCAAAGGGAGGATGTTTGATCCCTTTTCAAGTAAAGAAGTGGAGGTCTGGTCCTCCTTCACTTCACCAAGGCTCCTCCCTGCTATAATACCATCAAGAATTGCAAGAGAAGGAGGGGAAGAAGGAGGAGGCAGCAAACAGAAAGAGCGAAGGGTGCGGCAAGGAGGAGGCAGTGGACAGAGAGATAGAAGGGTGCGGCAGCACAACTACGCAGCCATCTGACCAACACTTTCATATTAATGTGTGTGTAGGGTTACAAAATTACATGGGACCAAAATACCCATGTCCTTAACAACAAATGATACCTTTTACAAATACACACACAAGTTGGATAGCCATATTGCTTGTCAGGATCGGACACATTATGATCCTCTCTACGTAGTTGTGGATCCATACCAAATCCAAAAGTATTACATCCCTACTTAGAGGAGAGTTTCCAAGATATAGGGGATGAATGGTTTTATACAAAAGTTGGATAGCCATGTTGCTTGCCGGGATCAGACACATTATGATCCTCTCTACGTAGTTGTGGATCCATACCAAATCCAAAAGTTGGATAGCCATGTTGCTTGCCGGGATCAGACAACTCTGATCATACTCTCGTTACCAAATGCGTAGATGGTCATGTAGTAATTCTTCTTGTATATGTTGATGACATGATTATCACTGGAGATCATACCACAAAGATACATAAGCTTAAAGATAGTTTAGCCCCATGAGTTTGACATTAGGGATCTTGGGGAGCTAAAATATTTTCTTGGCATTGAGGTGGCCAAGTCTCAAAAAGGTCTCTATGTCTGTCAACGGAAATTTGCTCTTGATTTGCTTCAAAAAACTGGGAAGCTAGGTTGTAAACTAGCTCATACCACCCCTATAGAGACCAATCATGGATTGTCTGAGTCAAGTGGGGGAGCTCATGTCTGAGTCTGATAAAGGTTCGTACCAACACCTTGTCGAGAAACTCTTGTACTTATCCCTTACCAGACCAGACATTGCCTATACAGTTAGCATTGTCAGCCAGTTTATGCATGCTCCCCGGTCTCCTCATATGCGGACTGTGGAAAGAATTCTGCGTTACATCAAGACATGTCCTGGTAGAGGTTTGTTGTATACTCGGGCTCCTCATGTGAATATTGATGCTTATACTGATGCGGATTGGGCAGGTTCTCGTAATGATAGGCAGTCAACCACTGGTTATTGTTTGTTTCTGGGTGGCAACCTCGTTACTTGGCGCAGTAAGAAACAAATTGTTTGTGCTCATTCTAGTGCAGAAGCTAAATATCGGGCTATGGTACATGGGATTACAGAGATGTTATAGGTTAAGCTTTTTCTTTAAGACCTTGGTATTCAAGTTCATACACCCATGCGCCCGTATTGTGACAACAAAGTTGTCATCAACATTGCAAATAACCCGGTTCAACATGATCGCACCAAACATATTGAAATTGACTGTCATTTCATTCGCGAGAAGTTGGATCATGGTGAGATCTGCCTCTCTTATGTTTGCTCTGTGGATCAACTGTCTAATGTCTTTACTAAAGTACTATCTAGGGAAGTTTTTGTCTCTCTGTTGTCCAAGCTGTGCATTTTTGACATATATGCTCAGCTTGAGGGAGAGTGTAGACAGGGGTAGTTTTGTCAGCCAGTTTTTATATGTTTATTTTCTTCTTTTTCCTCTATTATATGAGTGGTCAGGGTCTGTTATGTATTGGATTGGAGCAAGGGGTATTCTTGTCATTGCCCAATCTATTTATACTCATGATAAAAGATAGGAGGGGGGCAGTCTGTTTAGGGCCTGCTGCAGCCTCCAGTTCTGTCCTCTCCCTCTCTCTCGGTTATTCTACAGACCTAATACAAGTTAGAGGCAAAAGGTTTTGTGGGCTGAATTATGTAATTGTCATAAGACATGATTTCCCTTGGTGTATACTAGGGGATTTTAATGAAGTAAGATCTCCTGAGAAAAGAAACAAGGGTAATTTCTCATAATTCAACTTTTGGATTGAGGAATGCGGGTTGACGGAGTTCAGTGGACTGATGGAAGATATACAAGGTCTAATGGAAGGAAGATTCCATCATTATCCAGATTCCAAACTAGACAGAATTATGGTGGACAGTAAATGGAAATCTTTGTTTCCCAATGCTAAAATTTCCTTGCTTCCAAGAAGTATTTCTGATCATAATGCTCTAGTGATGGATTGTGGTGATGCTTTCAATATTGTCAAGAGTCAAGACATTTAGATTTGAGAAGGCGTGGTTATCCAAAGAGCAGTTTGTTGAATTAGTATATCAAACACGGAAGCAAGACATGGGTCAACATTCAGCCACTCAAAACCTATTTCTGAAATTACGCAGATTGAAATAAAAAAATTAAGCTTTAGGCTAGTTATCGGAGAAATAATAGATATATCAAGATTCAGGAGTGGAAAGAGATGATGCAACATTTTAAGTAGATAGAAGAGAGCAAAAGTCGAACACCGCAGGAATTGATAAATTGGTTGTTCAGACCTTACATAACGATTGGCTCAAAGAAGAAGTTAGGTGAAGACAGAAGTCCAAAATAACTTGGCCTAAAGAAGGAGACTTGAACACTACTTTCTTTCATTTTATAGCCAATGGTAGAAGATGAAGGAAATTTATTTTAATGCTGAAGAAAGAGGATAGATGGATTGAGGATCCTAATGACATAGCAGCTGAGGTTATGGCCTTTTATAATAACTTGTTTGCGGTAGAAAATAGGTGGTTTCCTCCATGCTCATATTTTGAGGCGCAGACACTATCACTAGAGAACCAAAAAGCTCTTGGGTCAGATAGGTTTCCAATGTTCTTCTCCCAAAAGTTCTGGAGTGTTATCAAGCATGATGTGTTAAAGTGGTTCAAGAATGCTTCCCCAGAGTAGCAAGCTGTGAAATCTTTAATTAGGCTTTTTAACGCGGAACGATAGAGACTCCATTAAACTTTAACACTTAGATTAGGTGGATTTAGGCCAGAAGCAATGTTAGCCCAAGACGGAGGAAGTTATAGAATTAAAGGACTTCAGACCAATAAGTCTTTTTAAATTATAGTCATAAAATATTTGCCAAGCAAGGTGTTGGTATAGTGCGAAAGGTGATCGGAAAGTTAAATAGAATAGAATCAATCTGCTTTTACTCAAGGCATGCACCATAAAGATAATTCTCTATTGGCTCATGAAATTTTGTTCTCACAAAGAAAAAGGGTGTAGTAGGATAAGCATGTAAATTGGATTGTAATAAGGCCTACGATAGAGTTGCATGGAAATGTTTATGGAATCAGATGGCAATTCACAACTTCCCTCAAATGTGGGCGAAGGTGATAAAAAACTGTGTTTCAACAGCCAAATACTCTATTCTTATGAATGGAGGGGTTCGTGGTTACTTTGCTAGTAGTTCAAAGGGTCTTAGGCAAGGAGGCCCATTGTCGCCACTTCTCTTTACCCTGCTGGCAAATTGTGAATCCCACGTGCGGGGATGGGGAGTTGTGCAGGGAAAGGAGGCTCGCCGGTGTGCTCCCAGCGGGGATGCACCAACACATCATCAACCCACTCGAGGTAGGCTTGGCCTTAGAGGTCCTCGACCATGAAGTTCATCTTCTCTCGCATACTAGGGAAGCACAATGTGTAGCAACCCCCACTTCCCCACTGTGGGCTCGACTACCACCTCGTCCACCACCTAGCGTTGCACCAACCTACCAGGTCTCTATGGGCTGGTGCGGCGCAAACGGCTTGCCACGGTAAGGGGCGATGTTGCACGTGCCTACACATCGTGATCTCCCAGAGTGAGTTGGGCTCCCGAGTTTCACCATCTGCGTGGTCGGCCAATAGGTGGTCGTAGACGACCGAGTAGTAGCAGGTCTTGGACATGGTGCGAACAACCTTGGCCTCGTATTAAGCCCCCTGGAAGCCCTCGTTGTCCCAGCTCACCTCCACTTTGTCGCCATTAGAGAACCTAGTTACCCTCACTCTCCCCTCCCCCTAACCACCACTTCGCCAGAGGTGCTGAGAGCTTTAGACAAGCAATAGTCATGGGACCTTGGTAGTGGAGGAACTAGGAGCCCCTCTTGTGCACATGCTAGGAACCTGGAGCCCTGAAAGTTTAGTTCAAGATCAGAAGGCTGATTATTTATCGTTGCTTATAATAATCATGTTTAAAACTTATTTTAGTAGGCCCAGGGGGCCTATGAGGTGGTGTTATAAGGGTTGTTTTACCTCAAGCCGGCCGCGCCGAGCTGGGTCAAGCTCGAGCTTAGCATGTTAGACGAGCCTAAATTAGAGCTCAGGATTGGTTCGATTGATTAAATGAGCCGAATTGAGCTAAGCCGAACTCAATTCGAGCGCAAGTAGCTCGCGAGCGGCTCGGCTCGTGGCCACCCCTAACTCCAACTATTTATTAAAAATTGCAAATGTTATCTATGTTAAAGTCAGAAACTAGAGAAAGAGTAGGAATTTATAACCTTACTTAAAAGGAGATTTATTAAAGTACAAGTTGTTGCTAAGATATTGTCTAGTTGCCCTTAATTTGATGACTTCTACATACTGGGATATACAAATCCTATATTAAAGTTGGAAATCAAAGGAGAAGAAGGAATGTATTATCTTACCTGAAAGGAGATTCATCGACGTTCGAGTTGTTGCTGAGATATTGTCGAGATGCCCCCAATTTGATGCTTCCTACATATTAGGAATTACAAATCTTATGTTAAAGTAAGAATAAAAAATGTATTACTTTACCTAAAAGGAGATTCATCGAAATTCGAGCCACTACTAAGATATTGATGAGCTACCTAGTTGCAAATCTTATCTAAAAGGAGATTCACCTTACCTGAAAGGAGATTCATCGAAGTTCAAGTTGCTGTTGAGATATGTTGAATTGCCCTTAATTTGATGTCTTCTACTTATTAAGAACTACACATCTTATGTTAAAGTTAGAAACTGAAGGAGGAGCACGAAGGTATCACCTTGAAAAGAAATTCATCGAAGTTCGAGTTGCTACTAAGATATTGTCGAGTTGCACCCGATTTGATGCCTCTAACTATATACTAAGAACTACAAATCTTATTTATGTTAAAGTTAGAAACATTGATGCTTCTCCCTAAACAAAACCATAGAGGGCTTAGTCCCAAAATGAGACTTTTATATTCTAAACTTAGAATTTTAATCAAAGAGTTACTCAGACCTCAAATAAGGCACCTTGCATGATGAACTATAATTTCAAATGTGTTTTGTTTTTCATTTTAAACCAGATAATATTCTAGTATATTGCCAAAACAAAAAGTTAAACTATCAATCTAGTTTTATATTATAATTTCAATTAACCACTTAACTATACTTCAAATAAGGCACCCTGCATGAATTACAATTTTAATCTCGCAAACTTATGCATATCCTACACGAAAACACAATCAACCTTATTGTATAATATATTTCTAGGCCCACAATATTAATTCCATATATTGTTAAACTATCAAGCTACTTTTTCGTTTAAATTTGAATCAAACAGTCTAATCATTCAACTTTATTATAAAAAATTAACATATAAATTGATAAGAAGATATTCCCTAATCTTATAACTAATTAGAAACTCAAAACCAAAAGAGTAGAAACGTATCCCTTAACCTGAAAGGAGATTCATCGAAGTCGGAGTTACTGCTGAGATTTTGCCGAGCTGCCCCCAATTTAACGACCCCAACACTTCCTAAGAACTACAACTCTATTACATGTTTAAAGTTAGGAACCAAATGAGCAGGATGTTTCACCATACCTGAAAGGAGATTCATCGAAGTCTGAAGTCTGAGTTACAGCTGAGATATTATTGAGCTGCCCCCGATTTGATACCTCTAACTACTTAAACCTGCAAATCATTTTTATGTTAAAGTTAGAATCCTAAGGAGGAGAAAGAATATATCACCTTATGTGAAAGGATATTCTTTGAAGTTTGAATTACTACTGTGATATTGTCGAGTTGCCCCCTAATTGATACCTCCTACAAGAACTACAAATCTTATGTTAAAGTTAGAAACCAAAAGAGGAGCAGAAATGTATCAACCTTACATGAAAGGAGACTCATTGAAGAACGATTTGCTACCAGGATATCGTCAAGCTGCCTCCGATTTGATGGCTCTAGCTAGGGCTAGCCAGAATCGAGCCGAGCTGAGCTTCAACTTGCTCAAGTTGGACTGGACCAAGATTACTCGAGGTTGAGCTGGAGCCCGAGTCTACCCCAAGCTCATTTTATGGGCTCGAGTTCAACTGGCCAAGAAAGGAACTCATCTCAAGCTTAGCTTGTTAGAACACTTTTAACTCAGCCAATAAATTAAGTTCCCCGAGCTAGAAACAATCGAATCGTTATGCTTGGGAAGGTGCAGTAGAAGGAGGCTTGAGATTTAAAAAGAAAGTGAGGTGAAGTTTTTATAAAGTTTTTGTCGAGTTGTGCCTCCAATTGGATGCCTTCTACTTACTAGGAACTACAAATCTTATGTTAAAATTATAGAAGCCAAAGGAGAAGTAGGAATTTACCTGAAAGAATTCATCGAGGTTCGAGCTGTGCTGCTAAGATACTATCGAGTTACCCTCGATTTAATGCCTCCAACTATATACTAAGAACTGCAAATCTTATCTATATTAAAGTTCTACATTGATGCTTCTCCCTAATCAAAACCATAAAGAGCTTAGTCCCAAAATGAGGCTATTATATTCTAAACTTACATTGTTAAACTATCACTCTAGTCTTGTATGAGAATTTTAATCAAAGAGTTACTTAGACCTCAAACAAGGCATCTTGCATAATGAACTATTACTTCAAATGTATTTTTTTTTCCCTTTGGAACCAGACAATATTCTAGTATATTGCCAAAACAAAAAGTTTATCACTCTAGTTTTGAATTAGAATTTCAATAAAACGCTTAACTATACTTCAAGCAAGGCACTTTGAATGATGACTCATTACCTTCAATGTTGTTTCTCATTTTCAAACACAATAAACTAACTTAAACATTCGATATAATCCCCTTCCCCTAATCTTTTATTAGGTGGTGTTGTTTCTTCAAGGGCTTTAAGAACATTTCCAAAGAGTCGAACGACCTCATAAGAGTGAGGGGAACACGCAAGTGCCGACCATGTGTATCCCTACATGTCCACGCCCAGTGCTCACCCTCTGTGTTAGTGTACGACATGTGTATTCATATCTAGGTATTCTCATGAATTCAAGGTGGAGAGATGAGGGAAGGAGTGTGAGGCGAGGAGAGATGAGGAGTAGATAGGTGAGGAGATGTGGGGCGAGGAGATGCAGGACATTGAGAGAGGAGGAGAGGAGGGGTGTTTGTTTCAAGGCAGAGAGATGAAGGGAGGAGTGTAGAAAGGAAAGGAGTGGGACATGGTCATCAGGGATAATTTATAAGGAGCGGGCTTCTTCATGGTAGGTGCTTTTCGTGCTTAGGATTTAAATGTGTTGGTTTATTGGAGATGTACGAGAGTGGGTCATCGGAGTACCAACTGTAGGAGATGGTATTCCTTGGCTAGGTTGAAAGGTGGGGTATCTTCGACTTCGTTTGAAAATAGGGCATTGGAAGAGTCTCAGTGATGGAAGGATTTGTCCCTGGGGAGGTTAAGGTGCAAGCTTCCTGTGTGGAGGCACTATGGTTCTTTGCATTTCGTAGTAACTAGAACTTCTGCAACAAATGTTTATGGAGTTCAGCCTAAACATCCTTCCAACTCGAGGACCTCCTTGTTAGGCTTCAACAGAAATGGTCGAAGATGGCGAAAGGTCGGATTTGTAGAATTAATGAGAAATAGGTTTTGTTGTGGTGTCCTTCATTAGCTTTGTTTCAAGAGCTTTCATTAATGAAGAATTTCAAGTGGAAGGGGAATAGCATTAGTTGGAGTGCTTGGCATCCAATGGCTAGTACTCACAAACTCTACCCTTATAGGATATTAAGGTCTTCAAAGTAATTGTTACTTCATTTGGATGGATTAAGAGGGTGGACAAGATGACGATCAATTGGGAATTTCTTGCTTATGCTTGAGTCCAAGTTGCAGTGGAAAAAGGGTCAAGTTTCCTTAAGGGGTAAGGCTTCGATGGGGAGCTGAGATCTTCTAGATTCCTATGGAGATGGAATCCATGCCAGATGCAAAAAGGGAGGACACAGTGGACGTACAAGGAGGTGGTCATGGAGTAAATACTCGGCGGCCAAGGTTTTCCAAGACTCTAACGGGGGGGACAAAGAAGACCTAGTTGGGCCGAGTCAATTCAAATGAACCAGGTCGTCACAATCGGCAGGAGTCTAAGTTGTCTGATGAACCAATTGAACCAAACTCTACACCTGTGGGATATTAAGGTCTTTAAGGTGATTGTTTCTTCATTTGGGTGGATTAAGAGGGTGGACAAGATGACAATCAATTGGCAGTTTCTTGTTTATGCTCGAGTCCACGTTGCAGTGGAACAGAGGACAGGTACTCCCTAAGGGGTAAGGCTTCGATAGGGAGATGAGATCTTCTGTATTCGTATGGAGATGGAATCCATGCCAGATGCTAAGGGGGGAGGACAGACAATGGACATACAAGGAGGTAGTCATGGAGTAATACAGGGTAGCTACGGTTTTCCAAGACTCTAACGGGGGGAGGAAGAAGAGCTAGTTGGGCAGAGTAAACTCAGATTGTAGTAATAAATAGAGGTTAAATAAGGGCTGTTATGTCTTTTGTCTGTCCTCTACTAGTTTATTATGTTTTTTATTCTAGTTTTACCCCTGTATTTTATGTCAACAAGGGCAAAACTGTCATTGGTGATTGTACTAAGTTTGCCCTATTATATATAGTTGTTTGAGGGCTGGCCGGCCTCTCCTGTTGAGAGAGAGAGAGAGAGAGCCAGCCACACCTCTTCTCGGCCTCTACAACCCGTGTATTCCTCTTCATGATATCAAAGCGTGTGAGAGAGTAAAATCCTAGGCCGGTTGGCCTTCTTTCCCTTGCTTAGTGGAGGAGCTCTGCAGCATAGAAAAAAAAATAGGAAGAACATACAGCAACAACTTCGGCTCCCCTGTTCTGGGCTCTTTAGGGCCTGATGTTCCCTCTTCTTGTGGTCTTGCTTCTTCCACTGGATTGGGAACCGGGAGAGAGATCCAGCACCCTTGTTCTAGGATCCTTGGTGAATGGCACCCTTGTTTTGGGGGTTTTCTAGTGTCTGGTCCCCCTATTATGTGTTTCTAGAGGTCCGACCCCCTTTTCATCTGCATCAAAACCCTGTCTAGGGTTCCCCTTGTGGACCGCAATCTTGGTTGAGGTTTGTTCAAGATTTTTGCTCAGTTTTTTTAGCAGGCCGTCTATTGATTACTGTTGAATATACCCTGGTAAGGGTTTTTTGGAGGCTGTCCTTAAACCAACACCCTGTTTTAAGGGTTGTGACAGGCCGACCACTACTCTTATTATTGCCACTCTTCTTCCAACCCACTTGAGCATCTCTAGGAGCAAGGAGATTTCCGAGGTGATAGCAAACAAAGCGTCCTCCAGGTGTGACAGCAAGGGGAAAAATTTTCACATTCAACTTCCCCATGTGAAGTTGAATGACTCAAACTATTTGGGCTGGGCAGCAACTATCAAGACTTTTATCAGTGCAAGATCCAAGATTAGATACATAAATGGGATGATAAAATTACCTCTTATTGATAATGAGAAGTACAAGGAATGGGAACATCAGGATAGTATTGTGAAGAATGGATTCTTAGCTCCATAAATGATGGACAATTGAAGTACATTGTGAGGAAATCAATTGCAAGAAAGATGTGGCTTATCCTTGAAGAGATGTACTATGAGAAGGTCAATCCTGTGAATCTGTATGATCTTGAAGTTGCTATCGATGACACAAAACAAGACACATGCTCCGTATGTGAGTACTATCATGCCCTGCGAGCGTTATGAGAGGAACAAGATTCATTCGCCATAAAGGACTGGGATACTGTTGCAAACCACAAGAAGTACTTGAAGCATATCCAAGACCAAAGGGTTCTTAAGTTCCTTCATGGATTCAACTTTGAGTATGAAGGGGTGCGATCTTAAATTCTGAATTTTGAGGTCATCCCATCTCTCGAACAGTGCTACAAGAAGGAAGTCACAGAAGAGAGACGGAGGAAGACTATGTAGGTAGATACAAAAGGGGCCAATATCGGTGATCACCCTGCCCTCATCAGTACCAATACGGGTAATGACAAAAAAGGGGACGGCTCACAGAAGGATTCACATAAAGGTAAGAGAAAGTGTTTGCATTGTGGACGATCTAATCACTCCGTGGAGTTCTGCTAGGAGTTGTACCCTGATAAGAAGTCGCTCAAGTTCAGGAAAGGCCAACAAAATAAAGGGGTTGTACCCTGATAAGAATCCACTTCTTTTGAGTTAGTCCATTCTGATGTGCAGGGACCTACTTCTGTTCCCTCTATTTGATGGTCAACGTTATTTTATCACCTTCATAGACGACTTTTCTCACTACACTTGGGTGTATCCTATGAAGTCCAGGGAGGATGTGCCCCAGGTCATACGGGTGTTTAAGAACATAGTGGAAATCGCTTTGAAAAGAAAATAAAAGTTTCTCGTTGAGACAATGCAAAAGAATGCTTTGAAAAAGTCTGAAATATCTTCTTTGAGGATAAAGGGATCATCCATAGGTCATCATGTCCCTATACTCCTCAACAAAATGGAATAGCTAAACGAAAAAAATCGTCATCTTCTTAAAACAGCTCGGGCACTCCTCCATCATAGCCTTCCTAAAAGGTTTTGGACAGAGATTGTACTCACAGTTGTGTATATCATCAACCGTATGCCTTTTACAGTCCTCCAATTGCGAACCCCCTACTCTATTCTTCGACCTCAGCACTCACTCTTCCCTTTGTCATTGAGAGTGTTTGGGTCCTTGTGTTTTATCCATGATCTAGTTCCTGACAAATCCAAACTTGATGCCAAGGCTATTCGTAGGATTTTCCTTCAGGACTCCCCCACACAAAAGGGTTACAAATGCTACAACCCCTAGACAAAGAAAAAATATGTTGTGAAAGATGTCACTTTCTTTGAATCTCATTTATACTATCACTCTTAGAATGTGTCTGAGAGGGAGAGTTCTAAAATTCCAGCCACAACTTTGACTATCCATGATGTTGTTGTCCGTGGAAGGATTGTCACAACTGAGGAACCCGAACTTTCAGAAAAAAGACATGATATTAGCACGTAAGATATCAGGAGATCAAAAGTTCAAAAGCAAGCTCAGAACTTGGGACAGGATGTTCTGACAAACGATTCTGCAAATCCAATATCCCAAGAGGTTGGTAAGGTTCTTAACATTGAACTTAATTTTCCTATTGATTCAGTTAAACCCATTGATTCTGATGTTGTCCCAATTGAAATTGGGCAAGATGAGCATGATCTTGAGAAACCTATTGCCATCCGGAAAGGTGTACGAGAGTGCACCAAGCATCCTATCTCAAAGTACTTATGTTACTCACAACTATATCCTTCTTACAAAACCTCCGTTGCTGTTGCTGCCTTTTCTTCTTGTTCAAATCTTCCAACTTTCGTAGAGGCTACCAAAGGCCAGCGTTAGGTGAAGGCTATGAAGGAGGAAATGGATGCTTGGGTTCTTGTTGATCTTCCCCGAAGGAAGAAACTGGTTGAATTAAAATAGACGTACACCACTAAATTTAGAGCTGATGGTAGTGTAGAAAGATTCAAAGCAAGACTAGTTGCAAAAGGATTTACTCAAACATATGGGACTGATTATGAGGAAACTTTTGCACCAGTGGCTAAGTAGAACACCGTTAGAGTGGTTCTTGTTATGGCAGCTCATTGGAAATTATATCAACTGGATGTCAAAAATGCCTTTTTGAATGCTGAGCTTACAGAAGAAGTGTATATGCAGCCACCTCCACGAATGATTAATGGTGGCAAAGTGTGCAAATTGAATAAAGCTCTATATAGCCTAAGACAGTCCCCTCAAGCCTGATTTAAGAGATTCAGAGTGGCAATGGTCAAATATGACTTCATCCAGGGAAATACAGATCATACCCTGTTTACAAAATGGGTTAACGGTAAAATTGTGGTTTTACTAGTACATGCACCTCGTACATCACATCTTGAAGCTGTGGACAGAATTATGAGATATATAAAGTCCCGTCTGGGAAAAAGGTCTTCTATTTTCCAAGAGCAATCATCTTTCTCTGGAAGGGTACACTGATGCTGATTGGGATGGATCACAGGATGATAGGAGATCCACAATAGGCTACTGTATGTTTTTTGGTGGCAATCTTGTAACCTGGAGGAGAAATAAGCACTCTGTAACTAGATCCAGTGTAGAAGCTAAATATCGGGCCATGGCTCGATCTGTAGCTGAGCTTATTTGGTTAAAATTTTTACTTCGAGATCCTGGAGTGAAGGTACAACTTCTAATGAAGCTCTATTGTAATAACAAAGCTGCCATCAATATTGCAAATAATCCTATCCAGCATGACAGGACCAAGCACATTGAGATTGATAGGGACTTCATCAGAGAAAGATTAGACAGTGGGGATTTATGCCTACCCTGCATAAATTTTGGACAGCAGTTTGCATATGTATTCACTAAAGGCCTTCCAAATGAGCAATTTTCAAATGTGATTGGCAAACTAGGCATGCTAAATATCCATGCTCAGCTTGAGGGGGAGTGTAATAATAAATAGAGGTTAAGTAGGGGCTGTTATGTTTTTTGTATGTCCTCTACTAGTTTATTATGTTTTTTTATTTTGATTTTACCCCTATATATTATGTCAGCAAGGGTAGAACTATCATTGGTGATTGAATTAAGTTTGCCCTATTATAGAGGGTCGGCCGGCCTCTCCTGTTGAGAGAGAGAGCCAGTCGGACCTCTTCTCTGCCTCTCCAAACCTTGTATTCCTCTTCCTTTACAGATGAATCAGGTCATCATAAGTCGCAGGAGTCTAAGTTGTCTAATGAACCATACTGGTCAACTAAGGTGGCGTTCATATTTAATAAGTTGTCTGCTGAACCAATTGAACCAGATCGGTCGAATGCTTAAAAGACTTTACTCTTTCTCAGATTGAATCGGAGCCGTTGGATGCTATGTCGGCCAAGGATAGATTGGTCAAAGAGGGGAATGAGGGGTGGCATAGGGCAATTGATATATTCACCTCGCATACTATGGAAGGGCTTTGTGCTTGAGATGGGGAGGTGGAAACGGGAGAGGCAGAGGGGGCTGCTCGTGTACAGAAGAAGCCAGAGGAAGGTAGACGATTCGAGATCGTCAAGCTTGGCAAAGAAGATGCCTGGCGAGGATGGCGGATCTGTGGAAGATTAGGGCGAAGATCACAAGAAGGAGGAGTCCAAGCTTGGCAACAACGATCCGATGTCATCTGTGCATGCATCTTTGCCAGGTAAGGAGTTGTTACTTCTTTCCCCCCAATGAGTCCCATCTTCCTCTGCCACCTTCCCCGAAGGAGCCGAGCCAGTTGGAGCGTCATCGCAGACTGCAAAGCCGTGGACAACAAGGCATGGAAGATGAGTTGGCATTTGTAAGGCGTGTAAAAGTGGAAGATTTAAGTAAGGGGAATTTTCTTCATGACTGGGGAAACGAGGAGCTTGCGATGAAGGCAGTTGGGTTAGGTAATTCGGAAGGTGTGTGCTGATGCTGGAGCGGTAGGATCTAATAAAGTAAGAAGATATTGGGAGTTACATAGTTTGCTTCAAACTATAGCTCATCCAATGAGATCTTCTCAGTGGTCATAAAGAGGTATAGTGTTAGCAAGATGAATATTGCATTGTGGAATATCAGAGGCTTGCATGAACGTGCTAAGCAAAAGGCTACGAGAAGTTTGGCGAGATGACATCGCGTAGAGATTTTGTGTCTATAGTAAACTAAGTATGGAATGTTCACCAAGGACATGGCAAAAATGGTAACTAGTTTTTGAGAGGTAGATAAAAGTAAGGGAGGAAGGATCATCTGGAGGTGATAGCTTGGGATTTGAATATGTAGAGGGGTTAGCTTTTGAATATTGGGGATCAATGTTGCATTTATAAACTACACTTTATACTTGTATTAGAATTTTAATCAAAAAGTTACTTAGACCTCAAATAAGGCCTTGCATGATGAACTATTATTTCAAATGTATTTTGTTTTTTATTTGGAACTAGATAATATTCTATTATACTGCCAAAACAAAAAGTTAAACTATCACTCTAGTTTTATATTAGAATGTCAATCAAACACTTAACTATACTTCAAATAAGGCACCTCGCATGATAATCCATTCCCTCAAATGTACTATGTTTCTCATTTTCAAACACAATAAACTAACTTATACATTTAATATAGTCACCTTCCCTAATCATTTCTTGTGTACCATTGTTTCTTAAAGAGCTCTAAGAACATTGTTAAACAATCGAAGGGCCTCATAGGAGTGAGGGAACATGCAAGTGCTGACCATGTGTATCCCTATGTGTCCATACCCGATGTCGACCCTTTGTATTAGTGTATGATGTGTGTATTCATATCTAGGTATTCTAATGAATTCAACTTCTTGATATGCGATCGTAGAATATTATATTTCATTTTTAGGTCCTTATATGAATTTTAGTTGTCTTAATATATATTTATTTATTGAAATTATGATATTACTTGGCAAACACAGCACTCTACTCTACTCTATCATTTGTGCCCTGTTTTGGCCGTAACAACGATACATAGAGAAAACCCAAAAAAGAGCAAAAATGTGGTAAAACTTTTATCGTTAGTCAATCGATCGGCAAGACTTGGTGTGCACACTTAGTGCGTGGTCTCGACCAACAACTAGTTACTAAGAACTATAAATCTCCTCTTTGCCTAAAACTAGAAACACTAGTGCTTCACCCTCAAGAAATCATAAAGAGTCTAGTCATATAGTATGCCCAGTATTGTAAACTAAACTAATTATGACTTCAAAAGGATTACATAATAAGAGTATTCGAATAACATAAGATCTAGTGTTCATCATTTCAAGGCAATCATTCTTTCAGAAAGATAACATTTATTAAGCAGTTCTTTATATCGCTAACTTTTCTCAGGACTTCCTCTATATCTTGTTGATTCTTAACTCATATTCGTATGCCATTTATCATAACCATAGTCTTAGAATGTAAAGACATGAGAATTACAATTTTAACCTGGCAAACTTATGTAACACATACATACTAGGTTCACAACATTAATTCCCTATATTTTTAAACTATCAGTCTTACTTAATGGTTTAAATTTTAATCAAACAATCTAATCATTCTAATTCATTATAAAAATTAACATTTAAACTAATAAGATGATAATTCCTTGATCTTCGAACCAATCAGAAAATCAAAACCAAAGAGGCAAAAATGTAATCACCTTACCTTAAAATGAGATTCATCAAAGACCGAGTTACTATGGAGATATTACCGAGCTACCCCCAATATAATGGCCACAATTACTTCCTAAACACTGCAAATATGTTGAAGTTAGAAACCAAAAGAGCAGGAATGTATCACTTTACCTGAAAGGAGATTCATCGAAGTCGGAGTTGCTGCTAAGATATTGTATCACCTTTCCTTAAAGGAGATTCTTCGAAGCCTAAGTTGTTGTTGAGATATTGTGGAGCTGGCCCAAATGAATGCTACCTACTTACTACGAAGTACAAATCCTATATTAAAGTTAGAAACCAAAGGAGGAGTAGAAATATATCACATTATCTAAAAGGAGATTAATAGAAGAATGATTTGCTGCTAAGATATTGTCAAATTGCCCCTAAAATGATGGTTCCAACTATAGGTGGCCATGAGCCAGGCCGAGCCAAGGCGAGGTTTAACTCGCTCGAGCTCGACCTACACTAAGATTATAGGGTGTTTGGTTGTACTATAATATCTTATATAATTTATTATAAAAAATAATATTAAAATAAAAAGTAAAACACCTTTTAAATTATAAAATGAATATAATTATCTTTCATGCGTTGGTTTGAGGAGGCAGGGGCATGATTTGAGGAGGCAAGGATGAGGCGGGTTGCTGTGGGCGGTTGCCTTCTTTCGTGCGTTGGTGACAAAAAATAAAACATGGTCCACCTTCTTTCTATTTTTATCTTCTTTTGGAAGTGAGTGACTTTATCAAATATATTTTGATAGTGTCTCCCAACACCTCTTTTAGTATATTTTCAGTATAAACATATATATTTGTAAAAAAAAGTTACATTGTAATGCAACCAAACATCCTACAAGATATTGTTGAGCTGACCCCAAATTGACGGCTCCAACTATGGATGGCCATGAGCCGGGCCGAGCCAAGGCGAGCTTTAACTCGCTCGAGCTCCGCCTACACTAAGATTATTCAAGCTCGAGCTCGAGCCTGAGCCTACCCCAAGCTCATTTTGTAGACTCAAGCTCGGGTCGCCAAGAAATCAACTCAGCTCAAACTCGACTTGAGATCGGCTCGTTAGAACACTTTTAAGTTAACTCAAGCCAATAAACTATGTTCACCTAATCAGAAACAGTCAAATTGATGAACTTAGGAAGGTACAGTAGGAGGGAGGCATGAGATTTGAAGAGAAAGTGGAGTGACATTTTTGCAAAGCAACCGATGTCATACTAAAACGCCAAACTATGAGCGGATCACGACCATACTCTCGTCAGGATGAACCCACACGTCATCGACCCACTCGAGGTGACGCGAACTTCATCTTCTCCTACGGGCTAGGGAAGCACACCGTTATAGCATCCCCCACTTCCCCCTGGGGGAAACCACCACCCCCATCCACCACCCAGCATTGTGCCACCCTATTAGGCCTCCATGGGTTGGCATGGCGCAAACGGCCTACTACGGCAAGGGGGAGATTGCTGCACACACATGTACGCTGCGATCCCCCTGGGTAGATGGGGATCCCGAGTTCCGCCATCTGTATGGTCGGCCATGAGGATGATGTAGACGACGAAGTAGTAGCAAGTCTTGTACACGGTGTGAACAACCTTGGCTACGTAACAAGCCCCTTGGAAGCCCTCGTCATCCCCCCTCCCCCCACTTCACCAAAGGTGTAGAGATCTTTTGACAGGCGAAAGTAACGGGACCTTGGTGGTAGGTGCACCTAGGAGTTCCTCTTGTGCACGTGCTAGGAACCTGGAGTTCCGAACATTTTCGAGATCGAGAGGCTGATTGTAACATCCTTGTCATAATAATCTTGTTCAAAACTTTTGTAAACATTTAATAGGTTGAGGGGGCCTATGAGGTAGTGTTGGTATGAGGTTGGTTTACCTTTGACTGTGGAAGTTTGACATAGAATATACAAATTAGCTAAATATTTTTACTTTGTGCCAACTCACGAGCCAGTTGAGCCGAGTTGGGTCAAGCTCGAGCTTGGTTCGATTGATTAATTAAATGGAGCTGTGCCGAGCTCAAGTAGGTTACGAGTGGTTTGGCTTATAGCCACCCTTAGAGCTCCTACAACTGAGTAAAAACTACAGTTATCTATGTTTAAAGCTAGAAAACAAGTGGAGCAAGAATGTATCAACTTACCTAAAAGGAGATTTATTAAAGTCCAAATCGTTGTTGAGATATGGTCGGGCAGCCGCAATTTGATGCCTTCTAGTTTCTAGGAATCTTATCTTAAAGTTGGAAATCAAGGAAGGAGAAAGTAAGAAATCTAAGGACGAGTAAGAATATATCACCTTACCTAAAAGGAGAGTCTTTGAAGTCTAAGTTGTTGTTAAGATACTGTTGAGCTGCCCCCAAATTGATGCCTCCTGCTTACTAGTAACTACAAATCAAAACCAAAGGAGGAGTAGAAATGCATCACCCCACCTTAAAGGAGATTCATCATAGAATGATTTCACGGCTAAGATATCATTAAGTTGCCCCTAATTTGATGGCTCCAACTAAAGGTGACCACGGGCTGAGTACAGTCGAGCTTTAACCCGGTCAAGCTCGACTAGACCAAGATTATGCGAGCTGAAGCTCGAGCTCGAGCCTACCCCTTGCTCCTTTTATAGGCTCGAGCTTAGTTTGCCAAGAAAGGAACTTAGCTTGAACTCGGCTCGAGCTATGCTCGTTAGAACACTTTTAAGTTAACCCAACCAATCAAATGAGCTCACCCAACTAGAAATAGTCGAATCGTGAGCTTGGAAAGGTCCAGTAAAGCAAGGTTGAGATTTAAAGAGAAAGTATGTTGAAGTTTCTATAAAGTAGCTAATTTTAGACTAAAAAGGCTCAATTGTGAATCCCACATGAGGGATGTGTAGGGAAAGGAGGCTCACTAACGTATTCCAATCAAGATGGACCCACTTGAGGTGGGCTTGGAAGCTTAGAGGTCCCCTGCCGCAAACTTCATCTTCTCATGCGGGCTAGGGGAGCACATCGTATAGTAGCACCCACTTCCCCATAGTGGGCTTGACTGCCACCACCCCCATCCACCACCCAACATTATGCCAACCTACGAGGCCTCTGTGGGCTGGTGCGGCATAAACGGCCTACCACGGCAAGGGGGCAGTACGGCACGTGCCCATACATTGAGATCTCCTGGAGGGGGCGGGGCTCCCAAATTTCACCATCAGCATGGTCGGCAGGATTGGTCATAGACGACAGAGTAACAGTAGGTCTTAGACATGGTGCAAACAACCTTGGCCTCGTACCAGGCCCCATGGAAGCCCTCGTCGTCTTAACTCACCTTCGCTTCACGTTATTGGAGAACCTCATTGCCCTCTCTCTCGCTCCTCCCAGTTAGGGACGTAGAGTTTCGGAAGTTTAGTTCGAGATCGGAAGCCTTATTGTTTTATCAGTGCGTACATCTTCTTCAAAACTTATGTAAACGTTTCATTAGGTTGGGGACCTGTAAGGCAGTATTGGCATAGTGGACTTATTAGCATTGGTTTACTTTTGGTTATGGAAGTTTTACATAGCATATATAAATTAATTAAATATTTTTACTTCGAGTCAGCTAACGACCCTGGCAATTGAGCTGGATCAAGCTTGAGCTGGGCTCGTTTGATCAAACGAGCCTAAATTAAAGCTCGGGCTTGGTTCGATTGATTAAATCAGTCGAGCCAAGCTTGACAAGCGGCTCGTTTTCATGGCCACCTTTAGCTCCAGCTATTTATTAAAAACTGCAAATGCTATCTATGTTAAAGTTAGAAACTAGTAGAGGAGCAGGAATATATCACCTTATCTGAAAGGAGCTTCATTGAAGTCCAAGTTACAGCTGAGATATTGTCGCGCTTCCCTCAATTTGATGCCTTCTACTTGCTAGGAACTACAAATCTTACAAAGTTGGAAACCAAGCAGGAGAAGGAATGTTCCATAAAAGGAGGTTCATCAAAGTCTGAGTTACTGTTGTGCCGAGAGATATTCTCGAGCTATCGCAGTTTGATGCTTCCCTCTTATTAAGGACTACAAATCTTATGTTAATGTTAGAAACTAAAGAATAAGTAAGAATGTATGACCTTACCTAAAAGGAGATTTATTGAAATTCGAGCAACTACGAAGATAATTCCAAGCTACACCAATTTGTCCAGCTACTTACTAAAAGCCACAAATCTTATCCATGTTAAAGATAGAAACCAAAAGAGGAGAAGGAATTTATCACCTTACATGAAAGGAGATTCATCGAAGTACGAGTTGCCGCTGAGATATATTATCAAGCTACCCCCAATTTGATGCATCCTACTCGCTAATAACTACAAATCTTATGTTAAAGTTAGAAACCAAAGGTAAAGCAGGAATGTATAACCTTACAAGAGACTCACTGAAAGCTGAGCTGCTACTACACTGTTGTCGAGCTACCCTCAATTTGATGCCCCTAACAACCTAGTAAAAATTAAAAAATCTTATATATGTCAAAGATAGAAACCAAAGGAGAAAAAGAAATGTAACACCTTATCTGAAAGGAGATTCATCGAAGTTCAAGTTACTACTGAGATCTTGTCAAACTATCTTAAAATTGATGCCCTTTGCTTGCTAGAAACCACAAATCTTATGTTAAACTTAGAAACTGAAAGAGAAGTATTAATATATTACCTTACCTAAAAGAGATTCATTGAGGTCCATAGCTACTAAGATATTGTCAAGTTGCCCTCAATTTGACGCCTCCAACCATGTACTGAGAACTGTAAATCTTATATATGTTAAAAGTAGAAACATTGATGCTTCTCCTAACAAAACCATAGAGGCCTTAGTCCCATAATGACGTTATCATATTTCAAACATAGAATATAAATTACCTGCATTGTTAAACTATCACTCTAGTATTGAATTGGAATTTTAAACAAGGAATTTCAAATGTATTTTATCTTTCATTTGAAACCAAATAATATTCTAGTATATTAACAAAACAAAAAGTTAAATTATCACTCTAGTTTTACATTAGAATTTCAATCAAACACTTAAATATATTCAAATAAGGCACCATGCATGACGATCCATTACCTCAAATGTATTTTTGTTTTTCATTTGCAAACACAATAAACTAACCTAAAATTTGATATAATCTTTCCTCCCTCTCCTAATCTCTTTTCTTTCCCTTTCTCGTTTAGCCATTCTCATGAATTCGATTTCTGAACATCGAGCGTAAAACCATATATTTTGTTTTTATGTCCTTGTATGAATTTTAGTTCTGTCATAAAAATTTTGTCGTAAATCAATGGATCGGCAAGACTTGATTTGCAAACTTAGTGTGCGGTCCTGACTGCCAACTGCTTACCAAGAGCCACAAATCTCCCCTTTGCCTAAACTAAAAACAAAACCACTTACAAAGTAATCATAAAAAGTCTACACATGCAATATACCCATTACTGTGAACTAAGCTAATTATTGCTTCAAAAAGGTTCTATAATAAGTGTATTTGAATAACATGGCATTCAATGTTCATCATTTCAAGGTAATCATTCTTTCCTAAGGATAACATTCATTAAGCAGTTCTTTATGTAGTTCAATTTTCTCAAGACTTTCCTAAGGATAATATTCGTAACTCATATGTGTATGGCATTTATGGTCACCATAGTCTTAGAATGTAAAAACATGAAAATTAGCAATTTTAATCGAACAAACTTGTGTATATCCTACGTAAAAACACAATCAACCATATTACATTATATATTCTAAGCCCATAAAAACCTACGCAAAAAACCTACGTAAAAACTTATGTATATCCTACGCAAAAGCCCAAGCAAAAACTTATGTATAGTCTACTTTTTCGTTTAAATTTTATTCAAACAATCTAATCATCCTAGTTTATTATAAAAATTAACATCTAAACTAAAGAACATAATTCCTTGATCTTAGAACTAATTAGAAACTCAAAAACCAAAGGAGCCAAAATGTATCACCTTACCTAAAATGAGATTCATCGAAGTCCGAGTTACTACAAAGATTTTGTCAAGCTGCCCCTAATTTCATGGCCCCAACTACTTCCTAAAAACAGCAAATCTTGTCTATGTTAAAGTTAAAAACCAAAGGAGCAGGTATGTATAACCTTACCTGAAAGGAGATTCATAGAAGTCTGAGTTGTTGCTGAGGTATTGTCGAGCTGCACCTAAATTGATGCCTCCTACATCTTAGGAACTACAAATCTTATGCTAAGTTAGAAACCAAAGGAGGAGCAGAAATGTAACACCTTATCTGAAAGGAGATTCATTGAAGAATGATTTGCTGTTAAGATATTGTTGAGCTGCCCTTAAATTTTATGGCTCCAACTAGAGGTAGCTATAAATCGAGCCTAGTCGAGCTTCAGCTTGCTCGAGCTCAACTCAATGAAGAAACCTAAGTCTTTTCCACATTAAAGTTAGAAACCTAAGGACGACTAAGAATGTATCACCTTACCTAAAAAGATAATCTTCGAAATCTAAGTTGTTACTGAGATACTGTTGAACTGCACCTAAATTGATGCATTCTTCTCACTAGAACTACAAATCTTATGTTAAAGTTAGAAATCAAAGGAGGAGTAAAAATGCATTACCTTACCTAAAAGGAGATTCATTAAAGAACGATTTGCCGCTAAGATATTGTTGTGCTGCCCCCAATTTTAATGGCTCGCAAGTAGCTCGACTCATGGCCATCCTAACTCCAACTATTTATTAAAAACTGCAAATGTAATTTATGTTAAAGTTAGAAACCAATGGAGGAGCAAGAATATATCATCTTACCATAAAAAAGATTCACTGAAGTCTAAGTTGTTATTGAGATATTGTCGAGCTTCCCCCAATTTGATGCTTTCTATTCGTTAGGAACTACAAATCTTATGTTAAAGTTAGAAACTAAAGAGGGAGAAGGAATGTATCACCTACCATGAAAGCACATTCATCGAAGTCTGAGTTACTGCTAAGATATTGTCGAGCTACCGCCATTTTGAAGCATCCTTCTTACTAAGAACTACAAATCTTATGTTCATGTTAGAAACCAAAGAATAAGTAAGAATGTATTACCTTGCCTAAAAGGAGATTCATCGAAATCCAAATTGTTGCGAAGATATTGTTGAGCTACCCCAATTTGATGCCTCCAACTACTTACTAAAAACTACAAATCTTATGTATGTTAAAGATGAAAACCAAAGGAAGAGAAGGAATATATCACCCTACCTGAAAAGAGATGCATCCAAGTTCAAGTTGCTATAAAGATAGTGTCAAACTGCCCACAATTTGATGCCTTCTATTTACTAGGAACTACAAATCTTATATTAGAGTTAGAAACTGATAGAGGAACACGAATGTGTCACCTTACCAAAAAAGAGATTCATCTAAGTCCAAACTGCTGCTAACATATTTACCGAGCCACCCCCAATTTAATGCCTCTAGCTATCTACTAAAAATTACAAATCTTATTTATGTTAACGATAGAAAACAGAGGAAGAATGTATCACCTTACATGAAAGGAGATTCATCGAATCAAGTTGCTGTTGAGATATTTCTAATTGCCCCCAATTTGATGTCTTCTACTTACTATGAACTACAAATCTTATGTTAAAGTTAGAAACTAAAGGAGGAGCATGAATGCATCACCTTATCTGAAAAAAGATTCATTAAAGTCCGAGCTATTGTTTAGATATTATCGAGTTGCATTGCACTCAATTTAACGCTTCCAACTATATATTAAGAAATGCAAATCTTATCTATGTTAAAGTTAGAAACATCGATGCTTCTTCATAAACAAAACCATAGAGGGCTTAGTCCCAAAATAAGGCTACTATAGTCTAAACATAGAATATCAATTACCTACATTGTTAAACTATCACTCTAGTCTTGTATTAGAATTAATCAACGAGTTACTCAGATATCAAATAAGGCACTTTGCATAATATTTTATTTTTCATTTGGAACCAGATAATATTCTATTATATTACCAAAACGAAAAGTTAAACTAACACTCTAATTTTACACAAGAATTTCTATCAAACACTTAACTAAACTTTAAATAAGCACCTTGCATGATGGTCAATTACCTCAAATGTATTTTGTTTTTCATTTTAAGCATACTAAAACTAACTTAAACATTCATCTAGACACTCTCATGAATTCAACTTCTCGATCAGCAATCGTAAAATCATATATGTCGTTTTTAGGTCATTGTATGAATTTTAGTTGCCTTAATACATATTTTAGTTTCCTTAACACATATTTATTTATTTCAGTCATGATATTACTTAGTAAACACAAACTTAAGACCACACTGACTCTACTCCGTCATTCGTGCCATATTTTCTTATAAGACCTCCTGGGACAATACATCAAAAAAACACAGACGAGTGAACTAATGTGGTAAAACTTTTATTATAAATCAATCTTGCCAACAAGACTTGATGTTCAAACTTAATGTGCGGTCCCAAGCCGTAACTATTTACCAAGAACCATAAATCTCCTCTTTGCCTAAAACTAGAAACACTAGTGCTTCACCCTCAAGAAATCACAGAGTCTAATCATAAATATTGTAAACTAAACTAATTATGGCTTCAAAAGGGTTCCATAATAACACGAGACCAATGTTCATCATTTCAAGGCAATCATTCTTTTATAAGGATAACATTTATTAAGCAATTCTTTATGTGGCTCAATTTTCTTAGGACTTTCTCTACATCTTGTTGATTCTTAACTCGTATGCGTACGCCACTTATCATCACCATAGTCTTAGAATCTGAAGACATGAGAATTACAATTTAATTTGGTAAACTTATGTATTATATATTCCAGCCCAGAATATAAATTCCTTATATTGTTAAACTATCAGTCTACTTTTTGTTTAAATTTTAATCAAACAATCTAATTATTCTAGTTTATTATAGAAATTAACATCTAAACTGATAAGAAGATAATTCATTGATCTTATAACTAATTAGAAACCAAAGAAGTAGGAATGTATTACCTTATCTAAAAGAAGATTCGTCAAAGCCTGAGTTGCTGCTGAGATATTGTTGAGCTGCCCCCGATTTGATGCCTCCAACTACTTACTAAAACCATCAAATCTTTTCTATGTTAAAGTTAGAAACGTAACTAGGAGTAAGAAGGTATCACCTCACCTGAAAGGAAATTCTTCGAAGTTTGAGTTGTTGCTGAGATATTGTCGAGCTGCCTCCAAATTGATGCCGCCTACATACTAGGAACTACAAATCTTATGTTAAAGTTAGAAACCAAATGAGGAGATTCATCAAAGAATGATTTGCTGCTGAGATATTATCGAGTTGCCCGTAATTTGATGGCTCCAGTTAGGGGTGGATACAAATCGAGCCGAATAGAACTTCAACTTACTGGAGCTCAACTCAACCAAGATTATTCGAGATCATGCTTGAGCCCAGCCTACCCCGAGCTCATTTTGTGGGCTCGAGCTCAGCTCGCCGGGAAAGGAACTCATCTCGAGCTCAGCTCATTAGAACAATTTTAAGTTAACTCGGCCAATAAATTGAGTTCACCCAGCCAAAAACAATCGATTCACTGTGCTTGGGAAGGTACAATAGAGAGAGGCTTGAGATATAAAGAGAAAGTGCGGTGAAGTTTTTGTAAAGTAATTGATATCGGACTAAAGGCGCAATTGTAAATCCCACCTAGGGGTAGAGGGGAGTTGGGTGGAGGGTCGCCAGCATGCTCATGTCAACATGGACCTACACGTCATCAACCCATTCGAGATCGTGCTTGAGGCGAAACTGCCCTGAGCTCATTTTGTGGGCTCGAGTTCAACTCGCAAGGAAAGGAACTCATCTCAAGCTCAGCTTGTTAAAACAATGTTAACTTAGCTCAACTAATAAATTGAGCTCACCTAGCCAGAGATAGTTGAATCACTGAACTTAGGAAGGTACAGTAGAGAGAGATGAGATTTAAAGATAAAGTGGGGTGAAGATTTTGTAAAGTAATTGATCTCAGACTAAAGGCGCAACTGTGAATCCCACCTAGGGGTGGGGGTAGAGTTGGGTGGAGGGTCGTTAACATGCTCACGTCAAGATGGACCCACCCGTCATTAATCCATTCGAGGTGGGCTTGGAGCCTTAAAGATCTACTGCCATAAACTTCATCTTCTCCTTCGGGCTACGGAAGCACATCGTGTAGCCGAACTGAACCTACTTCCTTCTGATGGGCTTGGCTACCACCACCCTTATCCACCACCTAGCGTTGTGCTAGCCCACTAGGCCTCCACGTGCTAGTGCGGTGCAAACAGCACTTCCACGGCAAGAAGATGGTGTTGCACATGCCTGTACGCCGCGATCTCCCGCAGCGTACAAGGCTCTTGAGTTTCGCAATCGGCATGGTCGGTCAAGAATTGGTGGCAGACGACCAAGTAGCAACAAGGCCTAGACATGGTGCGAACAACCTTGGCCTCGTATGAGGCCCACTAGAAGCCCTCGTCGCCTCAACACACCTCCAGTTTGTTGACATTGGATAACCTTGTTACCCTCTCTCTCCCCCGTCCCCCCACCACTTCGCCAGAGGTGTAGAGAGCTTTTGACAGGCAATAATGATGGGACCTTCATAGTAGGTGTACTTAGGAATTCCTCCCATGCTCGCACTAGGAACCTGGAGTTTCGGTGGTTTAGTTTGAATCGGGAGCCTTATTATTTTATCGTTACTCAAAATAATCCTATTCAAAACTTTTGTAAACATTTAGTAGGTTGGGCATGTGAGGTGGTGTTGGTATGGTGGGCTTATGAGGGTTGGTTTTCCTTTGGTTGTAAAAGTATGACATAAAATATATAAATTAATTAAATACTTTTACCTCAAGCAAGCTCGCGAGCTAGTTGAGCCAAGCTACGTCAAGCTCGAGCTTGGCTTGTCTGATCTCAGACCAGCCTAAATTACAACTCGGGCTTGGTTCGATTGATTAAATTAACTGAGCCGAGTGAATTCATCGAAGTTTCTTTAAAGCTCTAAGAACATTTTCGAAGAGTCAAAGGACCTCATAGGAGTGAAGGGAAACGCAAGTGCTGACCGTGTGTATCCCTACATGTTCATACCTGGTGCTTACCCCTCTATGTTATTCGTATCTAGGTATTCTCATGAATTCAACTTCTCAACTTGCCATTATAAAAACTTATATTTCGCTTTTACGTTATTATATGAATTTTAGTTGCCTTAATGTATATTTATTTATTTAAATTACGATATTGCTTAGTAAATACAAACTTAAGAACACAATGGCTCTACTCTTTCATTTGTACCCGATTTTCTTATAAGACCGCATACTACGATCAAGAGCCAACAAATGTGATAAGACTTTTATCGTTAATCAATCGATCGGCAAGACTTAGTGTGCAAACTTAGGTCCCAACCGGCAATTGCTTACCAAGAACTACAAATCTCCTCTTTGCCTAAAACCAAAAACATTAGTGTTTCACCGTCAAGAGATCATAAAGACTCTAGTCAAACAGTGTGCCCAGTACTATAAACTAAACTAATTATGACTTTAAAAGGATTCCATAATAAGAGTATTCAAATAACATGAGATCTAGCATTCATCATTTCAAGGAAATCATTCTTTCATAAGGATAACATTTATTAAGCAGTTCTTTATGTCGTTAAAATTTCTCAGGACTTTCTTTGTGTCTTGTTAATTCTTAACTCGTATATGTATGCCATTTATCATCACCGTGGTCTTAAGATGTCATGAGAATTACAATTTTAATATGGCAAACTTATATATATCCTACGCAAAAATGCAATCTAATTGTATTATATATTTTAAGCCACAACATTAATTCCCTATATTGCTATAAACTATCAATCTATTTTCTTGTTTAAATTTTAATCAAACAATCTAAATATTCTAGTTTATTATAAAAATTAACATCTAAATTGATAAAATGATAATTCCTTGATCTTCGAAGTAATCAGAAAATCAAAACCAAAGGAGCAAAAATGTATCACCTTACTTTGAATGAGATTCATCAAACTTCGAGTTGCTACTGAGATTTTGCCGAACTGCCCCGAATATAATGGCCCCAACTACTTCCTAAAAACTATAAATCTTATCTATATTAAAGTTAGAAACCAAAGAAGCAAGAATGTATCATCTTTCCTGGAATGAGATTCATCGAAGTCACAGGTGCTATTAAGATCATGTTGAGCTGCCCCCAATTTGATGCCTCCAACTACTTGCACCTGCAAATCTTTTCTATGTTAAAGTTAGAAACCTAAGGAGGAGTAATATTGTATCATCTTACCTTAAAGGATATTCTTCAAACCCTAAGTGCCATTGAAATATTGTCGAGTTGGCCCCAAACTGATGCCTCCTACTTACTAGGAAATACAAATCTTATGTTAAAGTTAGAAACTAAAGGAGGAGCAGAAATGCATCACCCTACCTAAAAGGAGATTCATCTAAGCACCTACCTGAAAGGAGATTCATCTAAGCATCATTTGCTACTAAGATATTATCGAGCTGCCCCCAATTTGATGGCTCTAACATGGGTGGCCACTAGCCAGGCTGAGCCGAGGTGAGCTTTAACTCGCTTGAGCTCGACTAGACTAAGATTAATCAAGCTCAAACCCGAGCCCAAGCCTACCTTAAGCTCATTTTATAGGTTCAAGCTCGGCTTGCATAGAGAGGAACTCAGCTCGAACTCGACTTGAGATCGACTTGTTAGAGCAATTTTAAGTTAACTCAAGACAATAGATTAAGTTTACCCAACCAAAAATAGTCAGGTCGTTGAGCTTAAGAAGGTACAGTAGAGGGAGGCATAAGATTTAAATAGAAAATAAGGTGAAGTTTTTTTTTAAAGCAACCGATGTCGGACTAAAAAGGCCCAACTGCGAATGGCTCGCTAGCGTACTCCCATCGAGATTGACCGACACGTCATCGACCCACTCGAAGTGAGCTTGGAGCTTTAGAGGTCCCCTGCTGCGAACTTCATCTTCTCCTGCGGGTTAGGGAAGCACACCGTGTAGTAGCCCCTACATCCCCCGATGGGGCTCGGCTTCCACCACACCCGTGACCTCGTGCACCATCCAACGTTGTGCCAAACTACCAGGCCTCCATGGCTAGTGCGGCGAAAATGGCCTACCACGACAAGGGGGACAGTTTTGCATGCATCCATACACAACGATCTCCTGGAGTGGGCAAGACTCCTTAGTTTCACCATCGGCATGGTCGTCTAGGAGATGGTTGTAGGCAACGGAGTAGTAGCAAGTCTTGGACATGGTACGAACAACCTTGGGCTCGTACCAGTCCCCTTAGAAGCCATCATCGTCCCAGCTCACCTCCACTTCATCGCCATTAGAAAAGCACATTGCCTTCTCTCCCCCTCCCCCACCTCGCTAGAGGTGTAGAGAGCATTTGACATGCGATAATGAGGGGACCTTGATGGTAGCTGCACCAGGGAATTCCTCCCGTACACGCGCTAGGAACCTAGAGTTCTAAAAGTTTAGTTCGAGATCGGGAGGTTGATTGTTTTATCACTGCTCATAATAATCTTGTTCAAAACTTATGTAAATGTTTAGTTGGCCAGGGGCCTATGAGGCGGTGTTGGTATGGTGGGCTTATAAAAAGTTGGTTTACCTTTAGCTATGGAAGTTTGACATAGAATATATAAATGAATTAAATATTTTTACTTCGACCAACTCACAGGCCTGTTGAGCCGAATTGGGTCAAGCTCGAGCTTGGCTCATTTGATCAGACAAGCCTAAATTAGAGCTCGAGCTTGGTTAGATTGATTAAGTGAGCCGAGCTGAGCCGAGCCTACTCAAGCCGAGCTCGAATAGCTCACGAGTGGCTCATCTAGTAGCCACCCCTATAGCTCTAACTACTAATTAAAAATTGCAAAAGTTATCTATGTTTAAAGTTAGAAAGTCAAAGGAAGAGAGAATGTATCACTTACCTGAAGGAAGATTTATTAAAGTTCAAGTCATTGCTGAGATATTGTCGAACTGCCCCCAATTTGATGTCTTCTACTTACTAGGACGTTAAAGTTGGAAACGAAAGGAGGAGAAAGAACATATCACCTTACCTAAAAGGAGATTCATTAAAGTCCGCGTTGTGACTGAGATATTGTCAAGTTGCCCACAATTTGATGCTTTCTGCTTCCTAAGAACTATAAATTGTATATTAAAGTTAGAAACCAAAAGTAAAGCAGGAATGTTACCTTACCTAAAGGGAGATTCATCAAAATCTGAGCTGTTGTTAAGATGTTGCCGAGTTACCCCCAATTTAATGCCTCTAGCTACCTACTAAAAACTACAAATCTTATCCGGGTTAATAATAGAAACCAAAAAAAGGGAAGGAATGTATCACCTTACCTGAAAGGAGATTCATTGAAGTTCAAGTTGCTACTGAGATACTATCGAGTTGCACCCAATTTGATGTTTTCTACTTACTAGGAACCACAAATCTTATGTTAAAGTTAGAAATTGAATGAGGAGCATGAATGTATTACCCTATCTAAAAAGTGATTCATCGAATTCCAAGCTGCTACTAAGATATTTTTTAGTTGCCCTCGATTTAATGCCTCCAACTATATGTTAAGAATTGTAAATCTTATCTATGTTATATAAAGTTAGGAAACATTAACGCAGCTCCTTAAACAAAAACATAAAGGGCCTAGTCCTAGAATGATGCTACTATATTCTAAACTTTGAATATCAATTACCTACATTGCGAAACTATCACCCTAGTCTTGTATTATAATTTTAATTAAAGAGTTACTAAGACCTTAAATACGGCGACTTGCATGATGAACTATTACTTTAAATGTATTTTGTTTTTCTTTTGGAACCAGATAATCTAGTATATTAACCAAACAAAAACTTAAATTATCACTCTCGTTTTACATTGGAATTTCGATTAAACACTTAACTATACTTCAAATAATGCACATTGCATGATGATCCATTATCTCAAATGCATTTTGTTTTTCATTTTCAAACACAATAAACCAACTTAAACATTCAATATAATCTCCTTCCCCTAATCTTTCCTCCTTCTCCTTATCTCTTCTCTTTCCCTTTCTCATCTAGCTATTCTCATGAATTCAACTTCTCGAACAACGATCGTAAAATCATATATTTCGTTTTTAGGTCATTATTTGAACTTTAGTTGCCTTAATGTATATTAATTTATTTAGATTATGATATTGCATAGTAAACACAAACTTAAGAACATACTGACTCTATTCCGTCATTCGTGCCCAATTTCCTTATAAGACCATATACTACGATACATCTAGAAAACATAAACAAGACTTAACTAATGTGGAAAAACTTCTATCGTAAGCCAATCGATCGACAAGACTTGATGTGCAAACTTAGTGCGTAGTCTTAACTAGCAACTACTTACCAAGAACCACAAATCTCATCTGCCTAAAACCAGAAACGATAGTGCTTCACCCATAAGAAACCATAATAAGTCTAGTCATGCAGTGTGTCCATTATTATAAATTAAACTAATTAAGGCTTCAAAAGGGTTCAATAATGTGTATTCGAAAAACATGAGATCCAGTGTTCATCATTTCGAGGCAATCATTCTTTCATAAGGATAACATTCATTAAGCAGTTCCTTATGTGGCTCAACTTTGTCAGGACTTGCTCTGCATCTTCTTAATTCTTAACTCGTATGTGTATGCCATTTTTTTGTCACCATACTCTTAGAATGTAAAGACATGAGAATTAGCAATTTTAATCTAGCAAACCTATGTATATCCTACGCAAAAACACAATCAACCCTATTCCATTATATATTCGAAGTCCATAATATTAATTTCCTACATTGTTAAACTATTAGTCTATCTTTTCGTTTAAATTTTAATCAAACAATCTAATCATTCTAATTTATTATAAAATTTAACATCTAAACAAATAAGAAGATAATTCCTTGATCTTAATTCAAAAACTCAAAACCAAAGGAGTAGAAAGATATCACCTTACCTAAAATGAGATTCATCAGAGTCCGAGTTGCTGCTAAGAATTTCTCGAGCTGCTCCCAATTTAATGGCCCCAACTACTTCCCAAGAACAGCAAATCTTATCTATGTTAAAGTTAAAAACAAAAGGAGTAGGAATGTATCACTTTACTTACAAGGAGATTCATTGAAGTCTGAGTTGTTGCTGAGATATTGTCGAGCTGCTCCGAGTCGATGCCTCCAACTACATACTACCTACAAATCTTTTCCATGTTAAAGTTGGAAACCTAAGAACGAGTAAGAATGTATCGCCTTACCTAAAAGGAGATTCTTCAAAGTCTGAGTTGTTGCTGAGATACTGTTGAGTTGTCCCCAAACTGATGCCTCCTACTTAGAACTAAAAATCTTATGTTAAAGGTAGAAACCAAAGGAGGAGCATAAATGCATCGCCTTACCTAAGAGGAGAATCACCAAAGAACGACTTGCTGCTAAGATATTATTGAGTTGCCTCCAATTTGATGGCTCCAACTAAGGGAGGCCACGAGCTGAGCACAATCGAGCTTTAACTCGCCCGTGCTTGACTCGACCAAGATTATTCGAGGGGAATGAAATCAAGGGGTTTGTTAGGCTTGTAATCATGCACAACTTCAAAAGGTCTCATCCCAGTAATCCTATTGATTGAACTGTTATAGGCGAACTCAGCTCGAGGTAAGATCGAATTCCATATCCCAATGTGCTCTCCAATAAGCATCTCAAAAGGTTCCCTAGGCTTCTACTGACCACCCCAATTTGGCCATCAGTTTGAGGGTGGTAGGTCGGTGTTCTGGCACGTTTGCTTGGCAATGGCACAGGTGAGGCACTGGGCCATTAAGCGAGCCACGTCATGCTTCAGGCTTGGCCAATAAAATTGCCTTCAATGACTGCAATGGTTTGGTTGTGACCAAAGTGCCCAGCCAAGCCGCTTGTATGTACCTCCCAAATCGAAAAATTCCAAACATAAGTGCATAGCACACAAAGTTGTTGGCCCCTAAAAAGATATCCATCTTGTAGGAGATACTCACTCAAATCCCTAAAAGGCCCAACTTTAAGCATAATGTAGATCTCTCCAAAATCAAGACAAGCTTCAACAACTCCTTGAGTTTATCGAACCCAGTCACCTCAACACTCATGACAGAAAGGATACTCGTCAACTGAGGGCGTCTGCTACCCTATTCTCAACTCTCGCCTTGTGCTTCAACACAAAAGAATATGACTGCAAAAACTCTACTAATCGACCATGCTTAGGATTCAACTTTTTTTGGAATCTAAGGAAGTGGAGTGCTGCATGATTGGAGTACAAGACAAACACCTGGGGCAACAAGTAATGCCACCAACAACAAAGAGTCTGAACCACGACATAGAACTCCTTATCATAAGTAGAATATCTCAGTTTGGCATCAGCCAGCTTCTCACTGAAATACGCCATAAGGTGTCCTTCTTGACTTAACACTCCTCCTATACTTATCCTAGAGGCGTCACAAAGAGACCTCAAAGACTTTGGAGAAATTAGGGAGGCGAAGTACGGGGCCTGAGTGATTCAATTCTTGACCTCAGTGAAGGCTTTGGAAGCGGCCTTGGTCCACCCAAAAGGCTCCTTACGGATGCAATCTGTGATCGAGGCCATCACAGTGATGAATCCCCTAATGAATCACCTATAGAATGATGTTAATCCGTGGAAGCTCCAAATATCATGGGTGCTTATAGGCTAGGGCCACTCAACAATTGCATTGACCTTTTCAGGGTTAACGAAAACTCCCCTATGGGATACTATGAAACCCAAGAAGGTCAGTTTATCAGTAAACAAACCAATGAAGGTCTCTCTTCTCAACACCTTGCAGACTTGGTAGAGGTGGCTCAAGTGGTCTTCTCTGGTCATTTACACCTAATAAATGAAATGTCACCAAAGTAAATAACAACAAAAAAGCCTATGAAGGGTCGCAAAGACCTAAGTCATCAACCTCATGAAGGTGTTGGGGGCATCATATAGACCAAAAGGCATGACGAGTCACTTATAAAGACCATCATTGGTCTTAAAAGCTATCTTCCACTCATCCCCTGTCCGAATTCGGACCTGATTATACCCGCTCTTCAAGTCAATCTTGTAAAAGATGGTGGCTCCCGCCATCATGTCAAGCATATTATCAAGTAGAGGAAGGTGGTACCTATATTTCACAGTGATCCTATCGATGGCGCAACTATCAGCACACATCCGCCCAAGTACCATCCTTCTTAGGAGTCAAAAGGGCTGGTACAACACAGGGGCTGGTGCTCACTCTCAAAAAGCTCTTCCCGATGAGTTCCTCGACCTTCCTCTATAATTCTAAGTGCTCGGTGGGATTCAAGCGATAGTGAGGCAAGTTGGGCAAGGTGGACCTGGAGACGAAATCTATGGCTTGTTGTATGTCACACATAAGTGGTAGTTCATCTGAAAGATCCTAGGGGAATACATCGTGATACTTGTCCAGGATGGCTCTCACTTCCTCAACCTATAAGATGGAGTAACTCTCAGATGGCTCACTCATCGCGACAGCCCAAACTGGGGCTCCCTCAGCAACTTCTCCCTCAAATTCACTTGCCTTGATCATTTGAGACACCCTCGCCTTTGACTTTAAGGCATGTTCTTGGTTGGGTGGGTTGGATAGGGAAGGGCTGAGTGGGCAAGGGCTAGGTGAAGGTGAGGGTATGGTAGGCGGCTTCTCTCAAGATGGGACCTCTCCCTTGGTGAAGGTCTTAGGTGGGGAGAGATGCAAGAGAATCTTCCTACCATCGTGTTTGAAGACAAATGTTCATCCTGCCAAGTAGGGTGGCGCCTTCATTATAAATCTATGGCCTACCCAAGATGATGCTTTCTACCTCTATAGGAAGGACGTCACACCAAATCGGCCTCCAATAGGACTGAAACTAAAGGGGTACCAGACAGCGAGTCCTGATAGGTATGGATGAGGCATTAATCTACAATACTTGGTAAGGCTCAGGGTGAGTCTCAGGCTCTAACCCCAGATGGGAGACGGGAGACACAATCAGTGGAAATTGTGTTGATACAACTCCCACTGTCAATTATGATCTTACATGATTTGTCGGCTATCCTGGTGTACTGCTCGGCTTCCTGCATGTTAGTTATTCCTACTAGCTAATCATGTCCCTCTGTCATCTCCTCTCAGCTTGGGGAATAGTGGAAGTCTGAGCCAGGGTGATTAGAAGTAGGGGTGAGGAAGGGCTTCGGGTAGTGGCAATAGTTATCAAATTCGATGATGCACTAAGACTCCGTCTGGCTGTCTCGAGACAACCTCTACCACTGGTCTAGAAAGCACTACTCATAGGATAGAGGCGCGTATTTTTCCTGCAGTTTGTCTCTCATTTCCTCCAGTGTGGAGATAGGACTTTGCCGCCTTGAAGCACGAAGATGCTCAACATTAAGATAGTAGGTTTTGGCTTGACCCAAAAACCATGGAGGCTAGGCTCACCTTCCTCTCTTTACTCATGGCATACCAAGAAAAATACTGGCTCATCCCCGACTCCCAGTCAAGATAGGCCTTAGGGTCCAGGGTACATCAAAAGTAGGGGCATCCACCCTCCCACTCTAAAGGATGTGATCATCAATGTTCGGATAATCCCTAGGCCACTTCTCAAACGGTACGCACTCTCGACAGTACTCGTAGGCATCCCACCTAACCCATGGTGGGTAGGAGATATCATACTTGTCCCTCTCACCCGCACCCCCATACCCATACAGGACTCTCTTAAAGCGCTTGGAATCTCGCTCACGGCAAGGCGCATCCCCCCGAACCTTATAAGGGTCGGAAGCCCCTTCATATCCCTCAAATCATCATAATAATGTGGGCCTCTCCAAAGGGTGTATGGTCCCTACCATGGCTGTAGGCCTCCCGCCACACTCGTGGTGGGTCAGGGAATGGGTCGTACTCATCATACTCATCATAGCATCAGGGAACTCCCTTGCATTGCGTGCGAACTTGTCTGTGACCCTGGGCACCCATCCGATCCCGAAGTGGATTGGGATATCGCTCGTGGGCCAATTAGTCATCAAACTCAACTCTCCTTCGCGGGGCTCTCTCTAGACGTACGCAATTGGGATCGCAGTCGAGAGCATCCTCCTGGCCCTAAGGTGGATTGGGGAGCCCTAACCAGTTTTCTTCAACAGTTCTCCGATGCACGTTCTGCCTCCTTAAGTCTATCCGAAAGATTCTCCAGATTATTCACTCTTCCCATCATGACTCATGAGAATGTGCATGTTGGACGCTATATGACCCTCCGCCTCTTAGAGTCTATCTGAAGGATCAGTCATCCAAATTGATCGATTATGTCTTGCAAAGATATGCCCAAGAGGGTCTCTATGGTGTCCACAAGTGTGGGTTTCCATGACGGGATTATGATGAGACGTAGGACGGGACGAACTACTTTTACGGGCTAACATGCAAGGTCTAACAGGTTTGCAAGGTATGGGGACCCTATACTTTAGGATGTAGCAAGCAAATTAAATGGCAAGAATGGCATCCTCACTCAGCGAACTGGAAGCTCAAGACGCGAGTTCGTAGTGGTGAAGGGTGCTGAGCACCCACGGCGTCAGCCCATTAGGTGAGTGGGACGAATCGAGGTAGTTGTGGAGCCACCGAGATGTGTAAGGCTTGTTTACACTCGGTGTGTTGACCTTGCGCTAATCAAAGCGTTACGTTTCCCAGTCACTCTCTCATTATCACGACAATAATCGCTCAAGTGAAGTGGTGGAACGCTCTCTCATTTTGGCGCTACGTAACTGATGTGGATACTAAATAAACAAGCAATATAGAAGCAAAGTTCAACATAAGCCCGTTGCAAGACCAACTTCGACAAAAGATGAGGGCGCATGGGGATGTGCAGATACCCACATAGCGTCGGTGTCACTACGATACACTTTACACCTCACGCAAGAGGGCATTAATTAAATAATCCGCCACCTCCACACAAGGAGGATAATCCACCTAGAAAATCCTAAAAAAAATCTCCTAACGGCCAAAGGAACAAGATCATCGTTGCGTGGCAGACCGGCCAAGCTCTCCTCATATATGTAAGGCATTGAGTACGAGGCTAGCCAAGCTCTTCCTCGTGCATGCAGGGTGCTGCCAAGATCTTGGTTACATAACCCGCTAAGATCCTTTGTGCATGCACGCTATAGAGCCTCTGGAGTAGAGACCTCTCATGGGTAGACTCGAGAACAGTAATGTCGCGCTAGGAACAGTCTGGGTATGGAGATCTCGCGCAGGTGGTGGTGTAAGGATTGGCGCGATGGAGGGGTGTTTGGGGAGCCCACTGCATCGGGCACACAGGGACAAGCTAGGGGAGTCTTGTGGGTCCGAAAAATAGGGGGATGTGGGGTACATAGCAATCATCCAACATTTGCGAGGGGCACGGGCGACGATGTTGTCGTGCTCCTTCTCGGCTAGATTCTTCGCAAGCGGTAGCAGCTGCGGCTAGGGGCTCATAGATGCCAGGGCGTGAGGTTGCTGGCGGTCGAACGCAAGCATGTGGCGCCTAAGGCCGCCGGACAGTGGTTCGGGTGCTATCCGATAGGCAGCCGCAGTTTGACCGGTTCCTCAATCAGACGTGAAGCAACGATAGAGAGAGGGGCGACCGGGGCATGGCCGATGGGCTGCGTAATGTGGCCAGTACTTTATCGACCGAAAGTTGCCTTCGTCAGCAAAGGTCCTCACTAGTGCGGCTATCATTGGAGCGACGCACCGGGGAAAAGGGGGGAAAGATGGGAAATAGTAGACGACGAGAGAGGTAAAGGAGTGAGATGTGTGGCATCGGATAAGAGAGAGAGGTGGAGGGTAAGGGATCCAGCAAGAAGGGGAGGGCAAGCTCGTACGCGGTGGAGAGCGCAAGCCGGTATAAGGGTCCCGAATGGTAGTTGGGGTAGCCACTGGTTATAGTTGTCAGTTCCCCTGATGCGAGAAGGAGAGCGAGGAGTTGAGAGGAGAGAGAAAAGGTGGCACGACTGTGGGGACCACAGTGGCGGTGAGTGGGTCGTGCGAAGCCCCTCGGGATGCTGGCGTTGCGTCTGTGTAGCGACCGTTATTGTCGTAGCTCGCCCAGTTCATAAAAAAGGGAGGAGATAGGTGAGAGAGAGGGGTGGAGTGAGGAGAAAGAAAAGGTGGCAGGGATGAACAGGAGGGGTTGTCCGTCGTTGCGCGTTCGCCCGGTCAGGGTCGGTGGCACAGAGCAGGCCGACATGTCAGCTCACCGGTGTCAGCTGATGGCTGGAGGTGACCGCCAGGGTAGCGATTGGCCAGATTCCACTACTAAGAGAGGGAGTGAGACGACGAAGTAGGCAATGGTGGAGATACAAGGGCGTAGCAGTTGATGTCGACGGGCAATGATGCGATTGTTGGTCTCTAGCGGCGTAACAAAGAAAGAGAGGGAGGCAGAGGTGGTCTGCAGTCACTACGTAAACGTTTTAGCTGTGCGGCGGTGCTCGTGACAGTTGGTGATGGCTCAAAATCCAACGTCCCTGAGTACCGCAATAGGAGAATGATGTGCTGGGATGATCACTATTGGCGTGGTGGTGGTGGAACGTGGAGTCGAGGAACTTGAGGTCCCAAGGACATCCTTAAGGCTTGTTCTGATACCAAATTTGATAGGGGACTACAACGTGGAGGCATGACAATGTGGCGATGGTGGGATCCTCTCTCACGAGACCTCAACAAGGGGAAATACTAAATTCTCACACTCAGGAGAGAACAAACAAGCATATTTCCATTCAATCAACCATTATCCTTACACGAGAAGAGATGATTATATAGGGAACAGTATCCCTTCGTCGTGACAAAAATAACCCTACTTAATGGCTCCCACAATGTAGACTTCCCAAGAAGGTCACCCATCCTGCGACTTCTCCAAACCGAGCACGCTTAACTTCGGAGTTCTTTCCAACTCAAACTCCGAAAAATGACTAGCCTGTGTTGTTGGTAGTCAATATATTTAGTCCCACATTGGAAAAGGGACAAAAGAAATAATATTTAATATCATGGTGCCTACTCCACACAATGCCTTAAGCTTTTGAGTTGGATGGCCCAATAATTTTAATATGGTATCAAAGTGGGCTTTGTGTCCAAGGTATCATACGTCTGGCCATGGTGCCTAATGCCAATGTATCAGTGCTTAATGTCAACCTGCACATTCAGAGGCATGTAGGGGATAATCCGACATCGGATACTCCATGGAATCACCCATCTATATAATGATATGGCCCCTTCAACTCAACGCCTAGGTTTTAAGTTGAACATTGAGTGGACCCAATAACAAAAACCTTTACAAAAATGAATCATCTTCTTGTGAATAAACATCAGAAAATAGTAGAACCTTTTTTTATTATTGCATAAGGAAATTTTTATATTCTAAATTAAGAGAAAATTAAACTTTCCTTTCTACCATAATCTTACCTACTAATTAAACATAAACATGTATTGCTGCTTAACTACAAGGAAAATCAGGAGAACAAAGTATGCTATATAAATACACTTCACTAGACTACCACAAAATCCCATCCCTCAAAAGCCATTTGTTAATGGCTATTCAAAGCTCAATAGCTAGCCTACCCGATCACCAACAAGGGGGTTTGAGCAAGCCCACTTGAGGCATGTTTTGGAAAGAAAACCATTATGTTTATCTTAAGAGATTCGACAAGGACAAGTTAGCCCATGCCTGAAATCCTGATAAATAAAAAATACATACGAGATTCTTTTTGGAAAAAAAAATACGTAAGAGATAACTTACGATATGTACCTGAAGAAAGAGGAGTACAAGGGTTGGAGAGGCAGAGAAGAGATGCGGCTGGCTCTCGCTCTCAATTGGAGAGGTAGGCCAGCCCTCAAACAACTATACATAATAGGGCAGACTTAATACAATTACCAATGGCAGTTCTACCCCTATTAACATAACATACAGGGGTAAAGCCGGAATAAAAAGCATAATAAACTAGTAGAGGACAGACCATGGATGGCAGTACCGGCCGATACCGGTACGTACCGGCCGGTACGTACCGGTATCGGCCGGCACCGGTACCGGGCCGGTACCGGACTAGTTTTGGGCCGGTACCGACTGGTACCGGGCCGATACTGGCCGGTACCGTACCGGTACCGGTACTGCCATCCTTGGGACAGACAAAAGAAATAACAGCCCCTACTAAAAATCTATTTATTAATACACTCCCCCTCAAGCTGAGCATGCATATTTAGCATGCCCAGTTTGCCAATCACATTTGAAAATTACTCCCTTGAAAGACCTTTGGTGAATACACTCGCAAGCTGCTGTTCAGAATTTATATAGGACAGGCATAAATCCCACTACTTAATCTTTCTCTGATGAAGTGCCTATCAATCTCAATATGCTTGGTCATGTCATGCTGGATAAGATTATTTGCAATGTTGATGGCAGCTTTGTTATCACAATAGAGCTTCATTGGCAACTATACGTTCACTCCAAGATCCCAAAGTAAAAAATTTAACCAAACAAGCTCATGATGCAGAAGACGATGCATGGTTGGGGTTCCTTTCATTGGCTTTTATTAGGACCATTTATGGTCCCACTATGTTTGTTTTTATTCCCTAGGAATTAAAGAAACTTGAATAAGGGAAGTCCAAGAGTCATAGAGGGATCTCCAAGAGTTAGGGGTTACAAACCCACTCCCTATATATGTATGTGTTTTTCAGAAGAAATGGAGATGATGGATGATTAAAAAGAAAAGAAAAGAAACTGAGTTGTTCTTGCGGAGCCGGTTCTCTGTGAGAGAGAGCTCTATATTCTCTTCCTTGGTGCGATGCCAAGGGCCCCCTGCTCCGATGCGACTCCGGAGACCGCTCGATGCGACGCCGACCGGATCCCTCTCCTCTAAACCCCACTTTTTATTCCCCCTGCTCCGATGCGACTCCGGAGACCGCTCGGTGCGACGCCGATCGGATCCCTCTCCTCTAAACCCCACTTTTTATTCTCCCTGTCCGGTGCGACTCCGGAGACCACCCATCGGTGCGACGCCAACTGGTTCCCTCTCCTCTAAACCCCATTTTCTTGTCCCCCCCCCTCTGTCCCGCATCAGCTCAGCTACACCTAAAACATGGCCCAATATTCAGCTTCGGCACTGGATCTACCACATACAGACTGCTTCTTGCTCCTCCATGTTATAAGATTGCCACCCAAAAACATACAGTAGCCTATCATAGATCTCCTATTATCCTGTGATCCAACCCAATCAGCACCAGTACACCCTTCCAGAGCAAGATGATTGTTGTTAGAAAATAGAAGACATTTTCCCGAGCAGGACTTTATGTATCTCAGAATTTTGTCCATAGCCCTAAGATGTGATGTACGGGGTGCATACATAAACTGGCTTACTAAACCAACAGCATAGGCAATGTCAGGCCTAGTTAGGGATAGATACAACAATTTCCCTACTAGTCTCTGATATTTTCCCTTCTACCCCTTAGACAAAATTTCACTATCTGAGATACTCAATCTATAATTTGATTCAATAGGTGCATCTACAGTTATGCATCCAAGCTTCCCCGTTTCTTTCAGCAGGTTTAGTGCATACTTTCAATGGTACACATAAATTCATCTGGATGATCTAGTCACTTCAATACCTATAAAGTATCTCGGTTGCCCCAAGTCTTTGATTCCAAATTCTTTTGTTAGATTTTTCTTCAAGAGTGCAATTTCAGCATTGTTGTCACCTGTAATAATTGTGTCATCAACATACACTTGTAAAATCACAACTTTACCATTAACCTATTTTGTAAATAAAGTATGATTTACATTTCCCTGGATGAAGCCATATCTGAACATTGCCACTCTGAATCTCTCAAACCAGGCTCGAGGGGACTGTTTTAGGCCATATAGAGCCTTATTCAATGTGCACGCTTTACCACCAATGATCATTTCTGGAAGTGGCTACATATACACTTCTTATGTAAGCTCGCCATTCAAAAAAGTATTTTTGACATCCAGCTAATATAATTCCCAAAAGTAATAAGCAGCCATAGCAAGAACCACTCAAACAATGTTCAACTTAGCCACTGGTGCAAAGGTTTCCTCATAATCAATTCCATATGTTTGAGTAAATCCCTTTGCAATCAATCTTGCTTTGAATCTTTCCACACTACCATCAACTCTAAACTTAATGGTGTACACCTATTTTGATCCAACCAACTTCTTCCCATGGGGAATATTAACAAGAATCCAAGTATTGTTCCATTTGAGAGCATCCATTTCCTCCTCCATTGCTTTCACCCACTACTGGTTTCTAGTAGCCTCTGTGAAAGTTAGAGGATTTGAACAAGAAAAGAAGGTAGCAACAAAGGTTCTGTAAGAAGGAGATAGTTATGAGTAACATAAGTACTTTGAGATAGGATGTTTGGTACACTCTCGTACATCTTTCTGAACAGCAATAGGTTTCTCAAGATCATGCTCATCTTCCACAATTTCAGTTGGGACAATATCAGAATCAATGGGTTTAACTGAATCAAAAGAAAACTAGGTTCATTGTTAAGAACCTTACCAACTTCTTGAGATAATGGTTCTGCAGAACAGTCTGTCACAGCATCCAATCTCAAACTCTCAAGTTGCTTTTGAACTTTTGATCTTCTGACATAGTGTTTCATATCGGTCCCCTGCGTGCAAATATCATGTCTTTTTTCTGAGTGCAGGTTCCTTAGTTGTGACAGTCCTTCCAAGGACAACAACGTCCGGGATAGTCAAGGTTGTAGCTGGAATTTGAGAACTCTCCTCCTCAGATGCATCCTAGGAGTGATAGTATGAATAGGATTCAAAGAAAGTGACATCTTTCACCACATATTTTTTCATTGTCTTGGGTCATAGCATTTGTAACCCTTTTGTGTGGGAGAGTACCCAAGCAAAATCCCACGAATAGCCTTGGCATCAAGTTTGGATTTGCCAGGAACTAGATCATGGATAAAAAATAAAGATCCAAATACTTTCAATGGCAGAGAAAAAAGTGAGTGCTGAGGTCGAAGAATATTCGAGATCGTGCTTGAGCCCAGCCTACCCCAACTCATTTTGTGGGCTCGAACTCAGCTCGCTCAGCTCATTTTGTGGCATGGTCGGTTAGGAGGTGGTTGTAGACGACAGAGCAGAAGCAAGTCTTGGACATGGTACGAACAACCTTGGGCTTGTACCAGGCCCTTTAGAAGCCCTTGTCATCCCAGGTCACCTTCACTTCATCGCCAATGGAGAAGCACGTTGCCCTCTCCCCCCCCCCCCACCTTGCAAGAGGTGTAGAGAGCTTTGACAGGCGATAATGATAGGACCTTGGTGGTAGCTGTACCAGGGAATTGCTCCCATGCGCGCGCTCAGAACCTAGAGTTCTAAAAGTTTAGTTCGAGACTGGGAGGTTGATTGTTTTTTCGCTGCTCATAATATTCTTCTTCAAAACTTATGTAAATGTTTAGTTGGCTAGGGGCCTGTGATATGGTGTTGGAATGGTGGACTTATAAAAAGTTGGTTTACCTTTAACTATGGAAGTTTGACATAGAATATACAAATGAATTAAATATTTTTACTTCGAGCCAACTCACAAGCCGGCTGAGCCAAATTGGGTCAAGCTTGAGCTTGGCTCATTTGATCAGACGAGCCTAAATTAGAGCTCGAGCTTGGTTCGATTGATTAAATGAGTTGAGCTGAGCCGAGCCTACTCAAGTCGAGCTCGAATAGGTCACGAGCAGCTCAGCTAGTGGCCACCCCTATAGCTCTAACTACTTATTAAAAATTGCAAAAGTTATCTACGTTAAAAGTTAGAAAGTCAAAGGAAGAGAAAGAATGTATCACTTACTTAAAGGAAGATTTATTAAAGTCCAAGCCGTTGCAAAGATATTGTCGACTGCTCCAAATTTGATACATTCCACTTACTAGGACGTTAAAGTTGGAAACCGAAGGAGGAGAAAGAATGTATCACCTTACCTAAAAGGAGATTCATTGAAGTCTGAGTTGCGACTGAGATATTGTCAAGCTGCCCCCAATTTGATGCTTTCTACTTACTAAGAACTACAAATCTTATGTTAAAGTTAGAAATCAAAAGTAAAGCAAGAATGTTACCTTGCCTAAAGGGAGATTCATCGAAATCTGAGTTGTTTAGATGTTGCCGAGTTACCCCTAATTTAATGCCTCCAGCTACCTACTAAAAACTGCAAATCTTATCCATGTTAATGATAGAAACCAAAAAAAGAGAAGGAATGTATCGCTTTACCTGAAAGGAGATTCATCGAAGTTCAAGTTGTTGTTGAGATACGGTCGAGTTGCCCCCAATTTGATGTTTTCTACTTACTAGGAACCACAAATCTTATGTTAAAGTTATAAATTGAAGGAGGAGATACTATCAAGTGAAGTAATGGAACGCTCTCACACTCTGGCACTACGTAATTGATGTGGATACTAAATGAACAAGCAATATAGGAGCATAGTTCAACATACCAAGCCTACTGCAAGAACGACTACGACTAAAGATGAGGGCGCATGGGGATGTACAGATACCTACACACCGTCGATGTCACTTTGATACACTTCACACCTCACACAAGAGGGCACTAATTAATTACAAATTAATCTGAATATATTCCCCACATAGGAGGATAAATCATCCACCGCCTCCACACAAGGAGGATAATCCACTTAGAAAATTCTAAGAAAAAATCTCCTAGAAACTAGTCTTCATAATGGCCAAAGAGGACAAGATCATGGTTGCGTAGCAGACCAGCCAAGCTCTCCTTATATATGTAGGGCATTGAGTACGAGGCTAGCCAAGCTCTTCCTCGTGCATGCAAGATGCTGCCAAGAGCTTTGTTGCATAACCCGCTAAGATCCCTTATGCATGCACACCACAGAGCCTCTGAAGTGGAGACCTCTCATGGGTGGACTCAGGAACAGTAATGGCACGCTAGGAACAGTCTAGGTATGGAGATCCCGTGTAGGTGGTGGCGGAGGGATTGGCACGATGAAGGGGTGTTTGGGCAGCCCATTGTATCGGGCACATAGGGACAAGCTGGGGGAGTCTTGTGGGCCCGAACAATAGGGGGACGTGGGGTACACAGCAATCATCCGGCATTTGCGAGGGGCACGGGCGACAATGTTGTCGTGCTCCTCCTTCTCAGGTAGATTCTTCGCAAGCGGCAGCAGCAGGCGGCTAGGGGGCCATGGATGCCGGGGCGCGAGGTTGCTGACGGTCAAACGTGAGCAGGTGGTGCCTAGGGCGGCCAGGCAATGGGTCGGGCGTTGTCGGGTAGGCAGCTGCGGTCGTAGTTTGACCGATTCCTCGGTCTGACGTGAAGCAACAATAGAGAGATGGGAGACTAAGGCATGGTCGATGGGCTGCGTGATACGGGCCAGTGCTCTATCGATCGAAAGTGCCTTCGTCAATGAAGTTCCTCGCCAGTGCGGCTGTCGTTGAAGCGACGCACGGGGGAGAAGGAGGGAAAGATGGGGAATAGTAGACGAGGAGTGAGATGTGTGGTGTCGGATGAGAGAGGAAGGTGGAGGGGAAGGGATCTAGCAAGGAGGGGAGGGCGAGCTCGTACACGGTGGAGAGGGTCCCAAATGGTAGTTAGGGTAGCCACTGGTTGCAATTGCCGGTTCCCCTGATGCGAGCAGGAGAGCGAGGAGTTAAGAGGAGGAGAGAGAAAAGGTGGGACAACTGTACGCACCATAGTGGCGGTGTGTGTGCCATGTGAAGCCCCTCAAGATGCTAGCTGGGTGTTTGTGTGGCGGCCGCTATTGTCGTAGCTCGCCGAGTTAACAAAAAAGGAAGGAGATAAGGGAAAGAGAGGGTAGAGTGAGGAGAGAGAAAAGGTGGCGGAGATGAACAGGACAAGTCATCCGTCGTTGTGTGTTCGCCGGGTCAGGTCAGTGGCACAGAGCAAGCCAATGCGTCGGCTCACCGATGTCGGCGGATGGCTAGATGTGACTGTCGGGGTGGCAATTGGCCAGATTCCACTGTTGAGAGAGGGAGTGTGACGACGAAGTAGGCGGTAGTGGGGCTACGAGGGCGTAGCTATTGATGTCAACGAGCAATGATGCGATTGTTGGTCTCTAGCAATGTAGCAAAGAAAGATAGGGAGGCAGAGGTGGTCCACAGTCATTGCGTAAACGTTTGAGCTGAAAGGTGGTGTTTGCGGTAGTTGGTGGCAGCTCAAAATCCAACGTCGCTGAGGACCGCATCGGGGAATGATGTGTTGGGATTATCACTATTGGTGTGGTAGTGGTGGCAGGTAGAGTCGAGGAACTTGCGATCGTGAGGACATCCTCAAGGCCTATTCTGATACCAAATTTAATGGGGGACTACGCGCGGAGGCATGACGATGTGGCGATGGTGGGAGTAATACGGGCCTCATGCCCACGACCTCATGCAAGATCCTCTCTCAAGAGACCTCAACATAGGGAAGTACTCCAATCTCACACTCAGGAGAGAACAAACAAGTAAATTTCCATTCAATCAATCATTGTCCCTTCACAGGAAGAGATGATTATATAGGGAAGGGTATCCCTTCATCATAACAAAAATAACCCTACTTAAGAGAAAATATCGAGCGTGTCCAGAGGGCAGGAAATGACCTAAAAAGCCCTTAAGACAACACTAAAGATCAATAATAAGCGGGCATGCCTATGTTGGTCTTAATTGAAAAGGAAAGAAATGCATAATAACGACTGGACTCAATCCTAGATATGGAGCTGGAAAGAAATGTACAATAGAGATTGGACTTGATCCTAGATATGGAGCTCGTCACCTAGCCACAAAGATGCATGCATAGCATGTACTCGACATCTGCTCGTCTACTACTTCGTGTCCCCACCAATCGTCCACCATCCAGCATTGTGTCAACCTACTAGCCTCCACAGGCTGGTGCGGCGCAAACGGCCTGCTACAACAACAGGGCGATGTTGCATACGTCCGTACGCTGTGATCGCTTAAAGCAGCTGGGGCTCCTGAGTTTCGCCATCAATATGGTCGGCCAGGAGGTGGTCGTAAAGGACGGAGTAGCAATAGGTCTTAGACATGGTGCAAACAACCTTGGCCTCGTACTAGACCCTCTGGAAGCGCTCATCTTCCCAGCTCACCTCCGTTTCGTCGCCATTAGAAAACCTCATTGCCCTTTTGTCTATCGTCCCCCCCCCCCACTTCACTAGAGGTGTATAGAGCATTAGATAGGCGATAGTGACCAGACCTTAGTGGTGGGTGCACTTAGGAGTTCCTCCCGTGCATGCATTAGGAAACTGGAGTTCCGAAAGTTTAGTTCAAGATCAAAAGCCTAACTGTTTTATTAGTGCTTAAAATAATCTTGTTCAAAACTTATGTAAACATTTCAGTAGGCTGGGGACCTATAAGGCAATGTTGGTATAGAGGGCTTATGAGTGTTGGTTTACCTTTAGTTATGGAAGTTTGACACATAATATATAAATTAATAAAATATTTTTACTTTAAGCCAGCTTGCGAACCAGTCGAGCTGAGTTGGGTTAACCTCAAACTTGGCTCATTTGATAAGAATTAATTGGGCCTGGTTCGGTTGATTAATGAGCCGAGCTTGACTCGAATCGAGCTCGAGTAGCTTATGAGCGGCTCGGCTCAGCTCATGGCCACCTCTAGCTCCAACTATTTATTAAAGATTGCAAATGTTATCTATGTTAAAGTTAGAAACCAGTGAAGGAACAAGAATATATCACCTTACCTAAAAGGAGATTCATTGAAGTCCAAGTTGTTCCTAAGATATTGTCGAGCTTCCCCCAATTTGATGTCTTGTACTTACTATAAACTACAAATCTTATATTAAAGTTAGAACTGAAGGAGGAACATGAACGTGTCATCTTACCTAAAAAAAGATTCATCGAAGTCTGAGTTGTTACTAAGATATTGCGAAACTACCCCAAATTTAATGCCTCCAGCTACCAACTAAAAACTGCAAACTTTACCTATGTTAACAATAGAAACCAAAAGAGGAGAAGGATTGTATCACCTTAGCTGAAAGGAGATTCATCAAAGTCCAAGTTACTGCGAAGATATTGTCGTGTTGCCCTCGATTTAATGCCTCCAACTATATATGTATACTAAGGCCTGCAAATCTTATTCATGTTAAAGTTAAAAACATTGATGCTTCTCTCTAAACGAAACCATAGAGGCTTAGTCTCAGAATGAGGCTACTATATTCTAAGCTTAGAATATCAATTACTTACATTGTTAAACTATCACTCTAGTCTGATATTAGAATTTTAATCAAAGAGTTACAAAGACCTCAACTACGGCAACTTACATGATGAACTATTACTTCAAATGTATTTTGTTTTCTACTTGGAACCAGATAATATTCTAGTATATTAACAAAATAAAAAGTTAAATTATCACTCTTGTTTTACATTGGAATTTCTATTAACACTTAACTAAGTCTATACTTCAAATAAGGCACACTGCATAATGATCCATTACCTCAAATGTATTTTATTTTTCATTTCTCAAACACAATAAAATAACTTAAACTCTCATTATAATCCCCTTCCCCTAATCTCTTTTCTTCCCCTTTTTCATCTAGTTATTCTCATAAATTCAACTTCTTGAACAACGATCATAAAATCATATATTCCGTTTTTAGGTCATTGTATGAATTTTAGTTGCCTTAATGTATATTTATTTAATTACATTATGATATTGTTTAGCAAACACTAACTTAAGACACACTGATAGGGGTGCAAACGAGTCGAGTCGAGCCGAGTTTTACCCTACTCAAACTCAGCTCGAACACTTTAGATCAAGCTTGAACTCGGCTCAAACTCGATCGAGTTTTTCCATTCATTGTTCAAATTCAGCTCGTTTATCAAGTACTCTCACAAGCTGTTCATCGAGCGTATTGGTTCGTTTGTAGCCCTACATACTGACTCTACTCTGTCATTTGTGCCCTATTTTTTTACAAGGCTGCATACTATGGTACATCGAAAAAACACAGATAGGAGTCCACTAATGTCATAAAATTTATCGTAAACCAATCTATCAGCAAGACTTGATGCGCAAACTTAGTGCGCAGTTCTGACTGGAAACTCTCCTCTGTGCCTAAGACTAGAAACGATAGTGCTTCACCCTCAAGAAACCATAAAGAGTCTAGTCATGCAATGTGCACATTAATGTGAACTAAACTAATTATGGCTGCAAAAGGGTTCCATAATGTGTATTCGAATAACATGAGATCTAGTGTTCATCATTTCAAGGCAATCATTCTTTTATAAGGACATTCATTAAGCAGTTCTTTATGAGCTCAAGCTCGGCTACCAGGAAAGGAACTTAGCTCGAACGTGGCTCGAGCTCCTCATTAGAACACCTTTTTAAGTCAACTCAACCAATTAACTAAGCTCATTCGGCCAAAAACAGTCGAATCGTTGAGCAAGGGAAGGTTCAGTAAAGGGAGGCTTGAGATTTAAAGAGAAAGTGGGTTGAAGTTTTTATAAAGTAAATGATGTTTTCTTAGTGAAGTCTGCTTATAAAGTTATTGGTAACATGGGTGTTCTACATAAATTCCATTCTCATATTTGGAAGCCAAAGAGCCCCCTAAAAGTAAAAAAATCCTTATATGGAGATGTTCCCTTTATAGGCTACCCATTTGCGACAGGATGGCAAGATTTATTGATGGTCTTACCCTTAGCTGTTCGTTACGTGGAGAGGAGGATGAGACTAGTGATCATCTCTTCTGCATGTGCTCTTCTCTAAGGAGGGTGTAGCAGGCTTTACTGGAGAAGCTTCACATTCCGAGAGACTATTACGTTCCATTCTACACAGTGGAGTCCTTTCTTTCCAAATGGGGATCATATCCTGTCCATAAGGAAGATAGCATGATTTGGTGGTGGTTCTTCATGCCACTTTTTGGGCCATCTAGAACGAGAGTAACAGGAGGATCTTTCGCAAAGAAGCTTTTATCCATAATAGAATTGTATCTTTTGTTTGTGAGAAAGTGAGAGAATGGGATTTGCTTCTTTGTTATAGGTCCACGTCTTCCTTTTTTGATCTCTTGAGTGAGAGGCGATGTTTGTACCATCTTGGTGCTTTTTGTATAGGGCGCTTATGAGGGTTCTCTTTATGCTCTCTTATACATTCTCCTATTTTTCGAATATATATTGTGGTACCAAGGAAGCAGGGTCAATTCGGGATACAGCAGGGTTTGAGGCCCACTCCTCTTCTCTCTCCATCTATCTCTCTCAATCTCTTTTCCTCTATCTACCTCCATGTTTGTCTCGTTCGGGGACACGAGGGCCCAAGGCCGTCTCTTCTCTCTCTATCTCTCTCTGTCTCTCTACCTCTCTCTCTTGGTCTCTCTGCCATTGTCTCTCCCTCTCTCTGTCTCTCTCATTTTTGGACTCATGAGGGCCCGAGGCCCTCTCTCCCCTCTATTGAGGTCTCTCTCTTCCCCTCTGTCTCTCTTTCAGTCTCTCAATCTCTTTGTCTCTCTCCCTCTATCTCTATTGAGTATGTTCCACTCACAATCTCTCTCCCTCTCCCTGTTAGAAGGCCCGAGGCCCTCTCCTCCTCTCTCAATTTGTCTGTCAGTGTCCTTATCATTGTTAAGGGCCTGAGGCCCTCTCTCTCCCTATTAGAAGAGCCCTCTCTTTTTGTCTCTTTGTATCTCTCTCTCTCAAACTATCTCTATGTTTGTCTCTTCACTCACCCTCTGCAAGTGGACTATGGACATTGAGCTTGGAGCCTTGAATAAAGAGAGGCATTAGGCAACAAGGGCCGAAGGTTTTTCAAAAGCCTATATTTTCTATATTTCTTTTAGAAACATAGCCCTATGTGTTGATTTGATTAAATTTTATTTCAATTGGCTTGATTTTAAACTTGTTTGGCTATATTTAAATGAAAGAATATGTCATTTTTTTATGATTTTATTTGTGCTTTCGGCATTTTAATAAAATATCTAAATTATTAGGCATTTAAGGCTGAGGCGACCCCTTGGTCGCTTCACACCTCTAACTACATAGGAGAATATTCTAACTAGGTATTGAGGGAATGCACGTAATCAAAAGAATTGTGTAGAAGGATTAATCTCAAAAAAATGTAAACTACAAGGGCCTTCTAATAAATCAACAGGGACATGGAACCTAAAAAACCTTAACTTAAAATGTCTCAACCAATAAGTAGTGAAAAATAGTTCATTTAGGAAACAATGTAAACATGCCAAAACTCATGAGATTTGATGTTTACAGTCAGAAAAAGGAAAAGAAAAGAAAAGTCAGACAAGAACAAAGTCGTATTTTATATGATAACAAAGAAATCTATCAACTTTGTGGAATAATCGAGCTCGGGCTGAAGCAAAAACTTAAGACATTGTTTTCCATACAACCACCACCAGACGTCTGTGCAAAGTGCACACTTTAGTCTCTCTTTTCTATAGTTACTGAAATTTCGCAGAAAATCATTCAGTTTTGACCAAAAGACTCTAAACATTGCATCATATCCAACTATTACATGGGAAAATCAAAATTGTGTCAAATCAAGCTCAAGGTTTGCCGTATCAGACCTTGGCTTCATTGGGAGGAGGGGGGTTTTAGAGGAGAGATCTTGGCAAAATCTCGGTAGATCGAGATAATGTAAAAGTACATATACATATATGTAATGTGTATATGTATGTATATAATGTGTGCATATGCACATATGTATGCATGCATATATCTATGCATGATAACAAGATGACCATTTATCAAGTGAAATAGATAAATTATGTTCTCAACCATGAATACTACAAGTTTGTCTGCCATACAACAAAGTACATAAAAAGGCCACTACATGCCCATCGTGTGCCTCACTCTGCTTTAAAAAACTAATCAAAATTATATTTAAAAAAGAAATCACGACAAAAACGGCTAAAATATAGTTAGCTCAAGGAACTGCTAAAATAAAATTAGCTAAAATGATAAAAAGACTGACCAAAATTACCCTAAAAAAGAAACCAGAACAAAGTGCTATAAAACTGCTAAAACTAAAAAGAAAAAACACAGATAAAATTAGCTCAAAAAACTGATAAAAACTGAAAATAAAAAAAATAATAAAACCTGAATACACTAAAAAGAAAAAAAACTGACAAGATTAGCTAAAAACTGATAGAAATTAAAACAATTGAAAAGAAAAAAGGGTTCTAAATGACTAAACAAAAAAGATCCAAAAAGAACTAAAAAAAATTACTAAAATTGAAAGTTAAGAAGATTTAACAAAACAAATTATTAATGTAGAAGTAAAAAAGATTTAACAACAAAATTATCAGAATACCTGTGCACGCGGTTAGTGAGCTCGCAGGGCTGCGGATCAGCTAGATCAATCGCAACGTGCCTTCCACAGCTCACAGCAGGGCGGAGCAGCATAGCTCACCATGGAATCTCACGAGCATAGTAGCATGCAGCAGGGGAGCACAAGCAGGGAGGAAAGCAGCGGCAAGTGGTGGGCGGGCGAAGTGGAACCCAGAGACTCAAGTGGAATCTAGAGACTTCAGAGACGAAGTGGATGCCCCATGCCCTCCACCCAAAACCCTCTATCTCTCTCTCTCTCTCTCTCTCTCTCTCTCTCTCTCTCTCTCTCACGGCCATTGAAACCTAAGGCGAAGTGGAAGCCCCGTGCCCTCCACCCAAAACGCTCATCCACCCTCCCCCTGCCCTCTGCGAAGTGGAAGCCCCAAGCCCTCCACCAAAAACCCTCATCCCTCAAAACCCCCCCTTCCATGAAAGGAAACGGCCAATGGATCCTAAAGGACAAACCGAGAGAGAACTTCAGATAAAGGACAAAACCCAGAAGCAAAGTCGACGCCTCATGCCCTCCACCCAAAACCTCCTCCCTCTCCCCCCACCCTCCGGAAGGAAACAGCCATTGTGTCCCAGATAGAGGGGCGGCTGTTGAACCCTTTTTTTTTGAAGGGTACAAAAGATAAAAAAAGAGATGGAGGAGCAAGGAAAAAAAATCAACAAAGGCCCATTAATGGCCTTTAATGGAGGAATAAATAAAGGAAGGAGGAGGGAGGCCAACCCCCCACCGATTCCATTAGAACCCCCCACCGGTGGGGGTCTTGCCCCATTAAAATAAGAAGAAAACCCTCCCAACCGGTGGGGGGGGCTCTTCTTTCCATTAAATACAGAAAAAGAAGGAAAGAGAGAGAGAGGAGAATTAATGGGTTTAAACACCATTAAGAGTGGGCTTTTAAAGTCTTATTATGCCCCATGTTAGTGGAGCCTCCACTAACTCAATATTAAAAGGGGACCTAATCATTGAAATCCCCTTTTCACACGTCCAAAAGAGAAGAGAGGGAGGAGAATTAATGACCATTTATTGAGAGAAGGGGAACCCCCCCCCACCGGTTGCCTAAACCGGTGGGGGTGCGGGTCCAACCGGTGGCACCCCCCCACCGGTTGGGAACCAGTGGGGGTGCCCACCAGGTCCCCCACTCCCTCTCTCTCCTCTCTTCTCTCCTCTCCATTCTCTCCAAAAAAATCCTTCGATGGCACCCCCCACCTCAAGATCCAACGGTGGGCACCCCCACCGGTTAGGGCCCTCATGGCCTATAAATACCCCCCAAGGGATAAGAAGAAGGGGATGCCCATTCTGACCCAAAGTTTGTGAGGGGAAATTCTGCCCTTTCAAAGACCGAGCTTAGTGTTTTTTGTACAAGTTCAGTGCGTGTGAAGGAGGCTTCATTTTTTGGTTCCCTTTTAAGATTCTCTTAAGAGGAAACTCTGCCGAATTTATATTGTAAATCGCCGTCCTATAAGGCGGGATTATGCTGAAATGATAAATGAAAGACCAATATTGTTCTTTGAGCATATGTGCGTATGTGTGTTCATAAACCTATTACTTAAGTAACACTATGTTAGTATATTTTCACATATATAATAATTTATTAATTAGTTTAATAACTAATTAAAATGCATAAGTACATAATTAAATATTCTAAAATACCTTTGGCCTCACCCCATACAAAATTAAATCTAGACTCATAATCAAAACTCAATAATGAAACATTGAGACATAAAATAATATACTTAAGTTAAAAAATGACTTAAATACCCCTCATGCTTAATTAATTAATAAAATCTGTGAAAATGAATAAAAACCAGTAAAATCTATATAAAAATCAGAAAATTTCAGTAAAAACCAGTAAAAATCAGAAAACCAAATCTGAAAATTACATAAACCTAAAAACATGACTTAAAATATCCTTCATATACTCAATTAACTAAAGAAAACCAGTAAAATTAATAAAAAAATCAGTAAAAAATAGAGAACCAAATATGAAAACATATAAAATTCTCGAAATGACCAAATACCCTCCCAGAACTTGATGAAATTACAAAAATACCCTTCCCATGGTAAAAATCTATAAAAATCACAGAAAATTCTTAAAAAATATCAAAAGCTCTCCTATGCTCAAAATACCCTCCAAACCCTAATAAGATGGGTAAAATTACCAAAGTACCCTCAATATGATAAAAATAAGTAAAAAATCCCAGAAAAATATAAAAATATACTCTAAGTCTAATAAACCCGATTTAAGGTAAAATTATCAAAATACCCCTATAACTTAAACAAGTCTAAAATGATCCTAAAATACATCCTAAGGATTTTCAAGTTGCCCTAAAATGCTAAAAAACTTAAAATGACCCTAATGCAACATAATTACAGAAATACCCCTAAATAGACTTTAAGTCTAGAAACCCAATTAGAGTAAAATTACCAAAATGCCCTTACAACCCAAATACACTTAAAATAACTCTAAAATACCTCCTAAGGTTTTGAAACCTTCCTAAATCATTAAAACTCACCTCACACACTAAAGTGACCATAATGCCCCTATATCCTCCAACTTGGCATAATTACAAAAAATACCCTTATGTGTCTAAAATATTTAGAATCAATCCAAATAATTCAGAGTCAATCCAGAACCTTTTAAAAACCTCCCAACCAATCATAAACACATCTTAAACTTGGGCGAGGCCAAGAGCTTAACCTAAAATATCTTCATATGCATGTCTTGCGTGTAGTAGTAGTGTTGCATGTTACAAGGGCATCAACGAACAGTTACTCAAGGGTTGTTGAGTGGTTGCTCGACGTAATTAACACTAATCGTGGTCAATAGAGAGAGGTCATATACTTGGATCTTCGCCTGATCCGAAGTCCCAGACTCCCTGAGGGCTAATTCCAAGCTTTCACAGTCCAAGAAATAAAGTAAATAAAATCAACTTATATTTCTCCAGATAAAACAAAAAAATAAAAAATAAAAAAAACATAGGATTTAATAAAATCCTATAGGAGAGATCTAGGGTTAGGTCCAAACAACAGCAAAACCCAAAGGAGAATTGGACGCCCCATGCCTCTCTCTCTCTCTCTCTCTCTCTCTCTCTCTCTCTCTCTCTCTCTCTCTCTCTATGCGCGCACAGAATCGGGGGTTTGGGTTAATGAGGGAGGCGAGGGGAATATAAAGCCCAACGGTCAGCGTTTTTTGAAATTTTAAAATTGGAAATCTATTTTTGCCATCCAATGATGTCTCTCATATCCGAAATAGGAATTTTCGATCAGAAAAACACTTGCTTCACCATTTTTATTTTTTTTTAAATAAATTGTTTGGGTTCCGCAACATATATACTGTTATGGGCAGATTTTTTCACGTAGGTTAATTAACAGGTATATCCTACCATAAATTAATCTCTAGATGTGTCTTTCAGCTTGCATCCGATTGTTCCTTTAAAAAATTAGTATGCATGAAAAACTGGCATTTTGATCGCTTTACACACAGACACTGCATGAAAAACTAGAATTTTGATCGTCAAAGAAATATTAAATTAAAATAATATCTAATTAGTTATATTATCTAGGAAAACATTTTTATTTAAACTGAATTTATTTTATATATTTGTAAAGTGAAACTATCAGGGTAGAAAATAAATGTGTATACAATGTCATCAAGTCTAAATCGAGAAAAAATCAGCCCAAATAAATGACCTTAAATCCATAAAAATGTTTTTGTGAAAAACAAAGAATGAAACATTAATATCGTAATACATAGGATTGTTTTAAAATAATAAAAATACATAACATAAAATAAGTTGGACTGTTTTTATAAAGAAACACACTTTTTTGAAAACTACGCAATTACATCATCGCTTTTTGAGTTAATAAAAACTTGGTATCTAGATAGATAGATAACTTGGTAGCTAAACCACAGTTGGCAAGGCACCCGCCTACGCGACGCCTAGGCGGAAAGGCGTTCTCTAACGTGCCAGGCACAAATGCACCCTATTGAGCCTTTGAAAAAGCGGCCTAAGGTACGCGCCTAGGCGGACCCAAGGCGTGCAAGATCCTTAAATTTTTAAAATTTGACCCCTCCCTCCCTCCTTCCCTCCCTCCCTATATATATATATTATATCATATATATATATATATATATATATATATATATATATATATATATATTATATATATATAATATATATATATATAATATATATATAGGTCCTTAAGCGGACCCCACGTTAGCCCCAAGGCATTGGTCTCTAACTAGAAAAGTAAAAGCTTGAGCTTGAGAAGCTTCTGGTCCAGTCGACCCATAAAATTCACTAGGGTAAGCAGTATTATTGAACCAGACGAAACAAGCTATAAAACCAAAGACAGATAAAGCACCTAAACTATAAGACAAGTAAGCCTCTCCAGACCCGACAAATGCGCGGCGAGCCCACGCAAAGGGCTTGGTTAAGATATGCCAAATTCCACCATTATATATATATATATATACACATATATATATATATTATATATATATATATACATATATATACAGATATATGTATATATATACATGTATATATATATATATATACATATATATATACATAATGTCAATGTTAGTCTCATATTAAGTAAGTTGTTAGTATTATTTTCTTGTCATATTAAGCAACTTATTTTTTTTTTGGTTGGGGGGGGGGGGGGGGGGGGGGGGGGGGGGGTTTGCATATTTTTCATAGTGTCAATGTTAGTCTCATATTAAGTAAGTTGTTGGTATTATTTTCTTGTTATATTAAGCAACTTCTTGGTGCTATTTCCTTGTAAATATTAGCGTCATGGCAAATTGCCAATGTCGTAATAATGTTATTTTCTTACATGTTTCATCTAATGTCAATAGATCTCTCTCTCTAATTTCTTGTTAATGTCAATACTAGTCTCTTTCTCTCTGTGTGTAATTTTTATGTAAACATCAGTGTTGGTTTCATATTATGCAGGTTGTTAGTGATATTTTATTGTCATATTATACAGATAATCAATGCTATTTTCTTGAAATGTTAGTGTCAATGTCATAATAGTGCTATTTTCTTGTAATTTTTGTATTTATCTTGACATTAATGTCATATTAAGTACATTATTATGAAGTGTATGCCCAGGCGACACTCGGGCAGTCGAAGACCCCGAGAACGCCTAGGGTCGTCTTACCGCCTTGACAACTATGAGCTAAACAGTTGATTGCCAACAACGACCGAGGAAACAGTATATTGGGAATGATGACCAAGGGAACAATATATTGCCAGAGCTTCAAGCGCAGCCTTCTGATTTATCTCAAAGGGAACACAGAGAAAGGGAGAAGGACAATATTAACAGGAAGCTTCCTTTTTTGAGTGATTGGAATATGAGGAAATACAAGAAAAGGCTACCGATATTGGGGTTCAATTTTTTGGCAAAATAGGGCACTTCCGGAAAAGTTATAATGAAAGTGAGAGTCATCCAATTCTGTCTACATTTAGAAAGAGGGGACAGAGAAAATTGAACAAGCTGCATATAAAAGTCCAATACAGGTGTAACAGTAGATGGTGATCTGGAAGCCGCAGGTAGTACGGAACTGAAAATTATAATATGATTCTGATTTCATGGAATATTATGGCCTTCATTCATGACAGAGGAAAACAACTTGTAGTTAGAGATGTTATCAAAAGGTAAGTCAGTGGAGATTGTTTGTATGCAAGAAAGCAAATTTGAAAAGGTTAATGTGCAATTAGCTAAAGCAGAAACGGGAATTGCAGAAGCAGATTTTGTATTTAGAAGAGCTTGTGGTACTTCAGGAGGTATTCTTATTGTATGGGACATGTGTAAATAGCACGTTCTCTTTTAGAGGTGCGAGAATACTCCATAACAGTGAAGCTTTGTAGTGTAAATACACAGAACACATAATCCTAAGTCAAAGGGTAGAGAAACTCAACGCCACTATTCCTAAACAACTTAACTTGTAGCCGGGCCTTCTTTACCCACTTTACAGCAAATAATGGGAAAAATTGGATTCAATTGTCATGGTAACAAGCGTATATGGTCTGCATCAGGTTAGACCAACAGGCACTTTGGGAGGAGTTGACTCAATGTGGACGGAAGTTCATGTGTCCATTGTGTGTTCTTGGAAATTTTAATCAAGCTCGGAAGCCTAATGAAAGAAATATGGGAAGTAGGTTCTACAGACACGCAGCAATTCAATACCTGAGTGGAGATGTGTAATACGATGGTACTTCAAATAACCAATCAGATGTTTACATGGTCAAATGGCAGGGAGGTTGCTTCAATGTCCAAAACTGATAGAATTTTTGAGGAAGACAGTTGGTAAGTAATGTTTCCTGCGACAAAGGTGATGGCTCAACAACACCAAATATATGCTCTTCTACTTCATTGCTGTGAAAAGGGATGAAGAATTAACCTTTCAGGTTGGAAAAGATTTGGTTACAGAATGAGGAATTTAATGTCCTTGTAACTGAACTTTGGAAAAAACCAGAAGAGGATCGGTCAGGGCCCAAATCACTAGCACTGAAACTCAGATCTCTGAAACAAAGACAAAGATTGGGCTTACAGATGGAAGCAGCAGAGATTTAAGAGGAAGCAGGAATTACTATATCGTATGCATAAATTAGAATATTGAATAAAAGAGACTTATGTCACAGCAGGAATTAAAGGATCGGACTGTTTTAAAGGCACAGTATACAGAATGGCTCCAGGAAGAAGAAATTGGGATGGCTTCAAGAATCAAGAGCTTTGTGGTTTTAAAGGAAGGGAACTAGAACACTAAAATTTTACACCATGTAGCTAATGGGAGGAGGAGGAAATTTATCTCTATTACTAAAAAGGGTGAGGAATGGGTAGAAGACAAAGATTTGATCGATTCAATTTTACAAGGATCTGTTTACAGAAGAAAATAGATGATTTCCTAAATGGTTGGATCCAGAAGCCCACAAACACTCTCGTGAGAAGCAGCTCTTCTTAACTCGGGATGTGTCTGAGGAAGAAGTCAGAATTGCAACATTTGATTTAGGTGGGAAAAGGTACCTGGCCCGGATGGTTTTCCTATTAGTTTTTATCAACATTTTTGAAAGACTATTAAATACGATGTGGTCAAAGCTGTTAAGGATTGCATCTGTCAAGGAGTTGGGTGTGCATGTTAGAACCATACTTTCCGAGTGCTTTTACCGAAAAAGGAGAATGCATTGGAATTAAAGGATTTTCAACCTATCAACCTATTAATTGGTTCATATAAGATTATTGCAACAAGACTGAGTTCAGTGTTAAACAATCTTGTGGAGAGATTTTATTCAGAATTTATTCAAGGAAGAAAGCTTAAGGACAATTTCTTATTAGCTTGTGAAATTATATATTTTATCAAGAGAAGAGGTGTCAAGGGAGTGGCTTGTAAATTTAATTTTAATAAAGCTTACGACAGAGTTTCATGGAACTGCTTATAGAGCATTTTGGAAGCAACAAATTTCTCATCACATTCGATTGGAGTCGTCAGAAATTATGTAACCACTGCTAGTTCTCCATCATCATTAACAATAGTGTGTATGGACACTTCCCAAGTTCAAGAAGTCTTTAGGTAGGATAACCCACTTTCACCTTTACTGTTTGTGATTGTTGCAAATATGCTGAGGATAATGTGCATTAGAGGTGAACAAACAAGGTTGGATTCACAACAAGGTGTGCCGGATGAGCTGAATCAATCAGAAATCGGCCAGACCAATCCGATCCCAACCCCCAACCCAGTGTGCTGGGATGGGGATCGGCCGGATCGGACCGGATCGGCTGGGATTGACCGATCCAGGCTCAAACGGCTAGTTCTGAACTAGCCGTTGGGTTCCCAACGGCTAGAAGGAGATTCTAAGCCCCTTCAATAGCCTATAAAAGCCCCCCTCCCACCTTTGCTCTCCCTCATTCACACACACACTCTCATTTCTCTCTCTCTCTCTAAAATCTCATTCTCTTTCTATAATCTCTCTAAGCTCTCATACTCTCTCAAACTCAAAACTCTCTTGCTCTCCAAAGCTCTCTTAGGGACGGACAAACATACTACTGCAACTTTTTTTTCATCATTTTTCTCTCTATTATTTCCCCTCTCCCTCTAAGATTTTATCCTATTTTTAACATATCTCTCTCTATTTTTTGTCTCTTTATCATTCTTTCTCATTTTATCTAACATAGTTCTATTTCTCTTAAATTTTTCATCTCTATTTTTTTTCTCTCTCTAACCTTTTTTTCTCTCCGCCTATTTTTTCTCTCTATCCTTTTTGTCTCTTTCTCTCAAGGTATGATATCTCACTCTCTTTTTCTCATTTCTCACCATCTTTCTCTCTCTATCATTCTCTCTTTCTCTCTTAATGTTTTATTCCCTCTCTCAAGGTATTCAAGCTTTTTTCAACATTAATAAAATTCAAAGGGCTTACCTGAGGTCCTAGATAAGTTTCAGGTAAATATTTTTATTTTATTTTTAGACCTTATTCTATTTTTTCTGTTTTTCCCTATTTTTCTCTTTTTTTAATTGGCTCGGCCGGAGAGAACCAGATCGGCCCGGATCGGTCCGGGAGCGGATTAGATCGGCCGATCCGCTCAGTGGGGACCGGACCAGTCCAAGTCTGATCCCCGTGTTGGCCGTCCTTGAATCACAGTGTAGTCAGTGTACAGAAGGTGCATAAGAATTTCTCATTTACAGTTTCCTGATGATACAATGTTATTTTCCAATGGTGATATGGACAATGTGAGGAATATGGTTATTCTCAAAGCATGCCAAGGACTGAAAGATAAATTACGATAAGAGTTCACTTACTGGTATTAATATTTCACTCTCCTCATATGTCCAGTTGGCTAAGGTAATGGGTTGCAATGTGGGTAAATTACACGTAACATATTTGGGACTTCCTCTCCATTATATCCAACCTAAAAGTTCTTATTGGGATCTCCTGATCCAGAAGACGCAAAACAGGTTATCTAACTAGAAAGCTAGAAATCTTTCACTGGCAAGAAGGATCACAACACTAAATACAGTCATTACGAGCATTCCTAAGCATTTTTTAGCAGTTTTCTTAGCACCAGTTCTGGTCGCAGACGCATAGATCAAATTAGAAGATCTTTTCTGTGGGGAGGTGAGAAGGATAAATCAACATTTCTACCATTGGCGAAATGGGAAAGGGTTTGTAAACCCAGAAATAAGGGTGGTTTGGGAGTTAAGAATCTTAAAATCATGAAGATGGTGCTTTATGAAAGCAGTTATTCTTCATAAACATTACCAGAAGCAACACAAACTTCTGTGCAGACTGGAAATCTAACATGGATGTCTGCAATGGGTTCTGGAATTCTAAAGGCTGGTTGTTTCTTTGATAAGCATATCTATGTCAAAGTGGGTAATGGAGGATGCACTCTGTTCTCGAGAGATAGGTGGATTGGAGTTACTTGCTTAAAGATACATTTCCACGGTTATATAGGTTAGAAGTTAACAAATGGTGCATGGTTAAGGATTTTAACAAATGGTGCATGGTCAAGGATTGTTTAATACAGGAAAATGGTGCTATTCTTTGGACTGTGATTTTAAGAAGAAACTTAAAGGATGAAGAGATCCTGGATCATGAATTCATGGATTTGCTGTACAAAAACATCTGCATGATCTAGGATTTGCTGTACAAAAACATCTGTTGATATACATGAGCTTGACAGAATTCTCTGGGGAAAAAAGGAGAGCTTTCAATCAGGTCTTACTATTCTTTGCTAGAGGGCAATCTTCCTAATTACTTGAAAAATGATGATGTATGTAAGGTGAAATCTCCCATTAAGGTGAAGGATTTCATGTGGTTAGTGTTTGAAAAAGGAATCAGTATACTAAAGTATACAGAAGTAAATGGAACAAGGTAATGATATCCTTTATCCTCTGTGTGGGTCAGACAGTAAGGATGTGGATCACCTATTAATCACTTGTTCAGTCAGCCAAGCTAAATGGAGAATTTTCAGCACTTTATTTCAGTTTCAGGGAGATTTCTTCAATGTATCAGAAATGTGGTCCTTTTTTAAATGCTTCATCAAGGTATGCCTGCTGCATCTACCAAGCAAGGAATTCCGGATCGGATCGGGTCCCCGAATCGGGACCCGCCGATCCCGATCCGACTCGGATCGGATCGGCCGAGTCGGCCGATCCAGATGAAGTCTGGCCAGTCCGACTCGGCCAGATTAAAAAATAATAAAAAATTAAAAAAAATCAGAAAAAATCAGAAAAAAATAAAAATAAAATCAGAAAAAATTACATATATATTATTCAATTGATATACAATAAGAATGAATGCAATTCATGTACATCCATAAAAAACCCTAAACCCTAAAACCCTAAAACCCTAAACCCTAAACCCTAAACCCTAAACCCTAAAACCCTTGACCCCTGACCCCTGACCCCTGACCCCTGACCCCTGACCCCTGACCCCTGACCCCTGACCCCTGACCCCTTGACCCCTTGACCCCTTGACCCCTTGACCCCTAAACCCTTAACCCTTAACCCTTAACCCTTAACCCTTAACCCTTAACCCTTAACCCTTAAACCCTTAAACCCTTAAACCCTTAAACCTAAACCCTAAAACCCTAAAACCCTAAACCCTAAACCCTAAACCCTAAACCCTAAAACCCTAAAACCTAAACCCTAAACCCTAAACCCTAAACCTTAAAACCCTAAACCCCTAAACACTTAAACCTTAAGGGGGGGGACCGAAATCGGCCCGAACCGGACCAGATCGGGTCCGGACCGGCCGATCTGGCCGGTCCGGCCCCGATCTGGTCCGGTTCGGGCCGATTTCGGCCGGTTTTTTTTTTTTTTTTCAAATCGGTGGGGGGGAACAGTGAAATCCCCCCCGAATCGGATCGGAACCCGCCGATCCCGATCCGAATGGGCCGATTCGGATCGGAATCGGCCGATTCCGCAATCCATGCTACCAAGAAGAAAGTACTTGGAATTCTACCGCATGCAGTATGCTGGAGCATCTGGAGAGCGTGTAACAACGTCGTCTTCCAGGGAAGCAAACTCCTCCTAAAAAAACATTTCCCTAAGAGAATTATCCTCATTGTACAACGGGAGTTGTTTTATCTAGGGAATTCCAGCTGATACCTGGACAAAGTTGATTAAATAGTTATTTGATTAGTAGTTTCTTTTATGAATCTCTCCTCTCCTTTCGATTGTACTTCCTCTATTTATTTTCAATAAAATTGGTGGTACAATCCAATAAAAAAAAACTTGGTAGCTAAACAGCTACATAGATACACAAGAAGCTAGATAGATAATAGCTAGATGGATAGACTGCCATATAGCTTGGTAGGTAGATAGGATATAGATTGTCAGATGGATGGGTAGATATGTTGATCCATAGTGGCTAGACGGATAAATGAATAAATATGTAGATAAGTAGCTATACAAGCATGATTTGCCATATCGTACCGGATCGGGCTGACTCGTACGAGTCGACTCGTATTTGGACGAGTCCGAGTCGCTGGGACAGTTTGAGTTACCGAGTCACATCCGACTCAAACCGACTCGATGCAACTCGTGCCGACTCGTACGTGACTCATGCCGACCCGATGGGACTCGTGTGTGACTCGTGATGACTCATGCAATACGTTGCGATCCGACACGAGCCGTTGTGATCCGGCTCAAGCCTACTCAATGTGATTTAATGTCACTTGTATCTTTTTAAATTGACTTTTTTTTCTAATTTGATAAGTAATATTTTTTTCTCCAACTGGTAAATAATTAGACTTTTTCCCTTAATTTAATAGGTGATATTCACTTGTACATTGATTAATAAGGTAGATTTCTCCTAAATTTGGCTTAAAGTCATTGTCATTAATAAACCACTGAACTTAAATGTTTATTTATGTCATAATTATTCACAAAATTAGATAATCTAAAAAAAATAAAAAATAAGTATGGATCAGCCTGACTCATGCAAGTAGGACCGAACCAGTCCGAGTCGGATCGGTATCGTATCGTATCTAGGAAGATACAATCTAATACATATCAGCGATACAGCAACCCTTGTATACAAGTAGGTGGGTAGATAGATTGATACACAACTGGATACGTGGGAAGATATGCAGCTAGGTAGGTAGATACATACCTAGCTATATAGCTAAATAGATAGAGAGTTTGGCATATAGTTAGATAGATAGATAACTTGGTATCTAGATAGATAGATAGATACTTAGATAGATAACTTAAATAGCGACATAGATACAAAGGAAGCTAGATACATGATAGGCAGATGGATAGACTGCCATATAGCTCGGTAGGTAGATAAAATAGACAAAGAGGAACGTAGATTGTTAGATGGATGGGTAGATACATAGATCGATAGATAGATAGTTGGATATATGTATATAGGTACATAAATAGATAGCTAAATGGTTAGATAGATGGATACATATGTTGGTAGGTAGGTAGGAAGGAAGGACAGTAGAAAGATAGATTGATAAAAGAAAATATATATATATATTGGAAGACTAGATAGATAGGTAGATATATAAAGGTAGGTAGATAAATAGATAGATAGATTGCTAGCTAGGACCTAGGTAGTTTGATAGATAAGTAGGTAGATAGATCGATCGATAGGTAGGGAGGTACATAGGTAGGGTACTAGTGGATAGGTTCATAGATTATGAAAACAGATAGATAGGTAGGTAGATAGATACTTCGTTAGATGGCTAGCTAAGTAGGTAGATTGACAGCTACACTATGAGAACAGATTGACAGGCAGATTGGCAATTGTATAGATTGATATTTTGATAAATAGATGGATAGTTGGATAAACAAACAGATAGGTAGGCAGGTAGGTGGGGAAGATAAATGGATAGATATGTAGACAAATAGGTGATAGGTAGATAACTTGGTAGGACCATTGATAGGTAGGTAGAGCGATCACTGGATAGCAAATGAAAAATAGGTAGATCTATGAGTAGAAAGATAGGAAGGTGGGTTGATAGACGACTAGCTATATGAATAATTGGATAGGTTAATAGTGAAACAATATAAATAGGTAGGAAGATTGCTAGATAAATAGATGGATAGATCGATCAATCGATTGATAGATAGATAAGGAACGAGCAGGACTTGACATTTGGATCAGGATCTTACATGCTACTGCTTGGGTATGATTTCCCATATAACTCTTGTTATTCTGCCCCTGATAAGTTACTAATCAATGTTCTCATTGAATACAACACAGAAATGGAGCATCTTCCCGAAAGCAGTCATAAACTTTCTTAGTTGATTGGCCATCAGAAGCCCAAGCATGTTTCTTCCTGATACTACTACTTCAATACTGTGGACAATATGATGTGAAAGGAACAACATGATATTTATAGAGAAGGGTGATGCTATTTTTCATATGACCAAAAAGTCTGTTAAATTGGCTCAGTGGCTAAAAATAATTGCTAGAAAGAATTCAGAAATACAACTATACTATATAAGATCAAGAACTAGAGAAATATGACTACATAGAGATGGTGTTTTCTTCCTATGCTTGTACCTTTAGTTACAGAATGGGGTTAATTGCTTGAGCATTTCTATCAACTAAACAAAGGGTATTGGGTGATGTGTAAATCTGCCTTCAGTGAACTCATGATTAATTTCATGTACCCTTTTTTAACATCTAACGAATTGTGGCCTTCAAATCTCCAAAAAAGCATTGGAGGTATAGAAGAGGCAAGTAGAGAAACAATGTGAAAATTATACGTGGAAGAATCTGTCCAAGAAATCAATACTGATACAACATACTATTGCAAAGAAGAATAGCTGACACAATGGCCCCTCAAATTAGAAAATAATAAGGAAAATAAACAAGAAAAAACAACACACGTCCACGAAGTTCCAGAACAAATAGTCACATAAATATAAACCTCAAGGAAGCACACACAAGAAAAATCACGAACATGTTACTTTGGCGATCTTTTGACAAGAATTATAAGATTCAAAAATAGTAACAATCTTTTGACAAGAATTATAAGATTCAAAAATATTAATGCACTGACAATTGCGTAGAATATCCAGACAAGTGCATACCAGTCTAAAAGTTTCTGGTCTACAAATTGGGTATATGCCACCAATCTCCAAGCCTTGGGCGTGTCAGCAAACCCCACAAAATGCTTCATCACATCCAGAACCTGCAAACTAGTATTGCATTGAAATGAAGGTTTCCTCTCGTATACAAAGATGAAGTGAATCAATGTGAAAAAACATGAAATACATGGTACAAAAAGTAAAGAAATAAGAAAGAATTTTGTAAAATTTTGCTGTGACTAAATAGTACTATTATGACTACCTTGGAAGGGGACATGCTAGATCTCCTCTAAGGGCGCAGCACAAGGACCTTAACAAGATGGACAACTGGGTTTTGGAGGTTGGATAGCAGTGGCCAGTGGGGGACTTTCTGTCAAGTTGTATCTACAGGTCCATCTAGGATGCAGGTACCTGATTCCTGCCGGCCTCACCTTCCAAAAGGGGTAAAAAACAGACAATAGAATTACATGTCTATTTCAAATAACGGCACTTTACATTCTATGGAAACAAGAGGCGTGCATCAAGCAACCCAATACTAACAAGAAATCAGAAGGTGCGCGCCGCCGGGGGGGGGGGGGGGGGGGGGGGGGGGGCGGGGGAGAGAGGGGGAGGGAAAGGAAAAAACACAAAGACAAATCAGATCAGACAACGGACACGGAACCACAGCACCAGAGGAAAGGATGGCAAACCAGATGTGAAGACGAGGGAAAGTCTCTTTTTACAGATGGTGCACATCTTCTGAGGGAGCCTGATTGAGCGCATCGCATCGACGTGGGTAAGCTTCGCGCTCTGGTTCGCCTACCTGCTCGCCGACTGGGTGGCCCGTGGCCGTCTTCGCCCTCGGCATCCTCTCCAACAACCAAGGAGACTCCAAACCCAACGACGACCTCCTCACCTTCTCGTCTCCTTTCCTCCTCCTGCACTTGGGCGGCCCCGACACCATCACCGCCTTCTCCATGGAGGACAAAGAGCCCTGGATGAGGCACCTGCTTGCGCTGCTCTTCGGTGGGCCGAGGAGCGATTGGAGGTTTGGAGCCAGCCAATTTGCAGAGAGGAATGGAGAAGAGCAGGTCGGGCGAGGGGAAGCAACCGTCCGTTCGCTGGGTCTCCGGTAAGGAGGTGGCCTCCTCGCCCCCGCCGCCGAGAAAGAGAGAGAGAGTCCGGCGGGAGGAAGACATCCACGAACCGAGCCCCAGGACGGCGAAGGGGAGGCGTCCGCCGGTGACTCTACCGCGGTGTGGGCGGCTTGGGACCGGGGTGGGTTTCGAAGGGAGAAGACGACGGCCAGCTTGGGAGCGGGGGTGGGTTTGGGGTCGGAGAGTTGCGAAAAGGAAAAGGGCTTGAGTGGCTACTTATATTTTGTAATTACTAGGTGGTAAAAAAAAACAGACGTTAGTTCTCGTCTCTGCGGGACCCAAATTTCAAATTCGTTTCGAGGTTTTTCTTACTTTCAGCTGTTACTATCCTTCAATTTTCCATATACTCCAATCTTCATATTTATCTAAAAACTTTATAACATTTTAACTTACATGGAATTCTAATTGGAGACTCTTTCGCAAGGGCATAAAAGGTTGCAAGAATTTTTTTTAAATAATATGAAAATTGCAAGAGCTTATACATATAATTAAATGATTGTGAGGATTGAGGAGTAAAGACACCTTTCATAAAAGCCAAACGATCAACATCAAGTGGCATTCTTCTATCCACCCTTAGTAATTAAAAAGTCACACACAGATATCTTTTATTAATATATAGAAATTTTAAATTTTTATTAAAACAATCTATCAGTATATTGTTGACATTTATTTTCAATATGACAAATAAAATTATAATAAAAATCAGATGTGTCTAACATATGAATCCTTAAACTTATAAAAAAAAATCAGTCATTAATCCCTTATGATTTGGAGTTAACCCTTAGTTGTTAGTTTTCAAATTCGTGATACTCACTTATTGTTGTACATGTGAATAGCAAGCAAGTTTGTAATATTATATATTAAGTTATCATATAATTCATAGTAGAATGGCCTATAGTGTTTAGTCACATATCATACTTTTAGTTGAATGAAGGTGGAAAGTGTGGAGAGGAGAAAAAAAAACAAGTAAAAAAGCACATCGAAGGAGATAATTTTTTATTAAATTTAATAATAAAACATATTTATAAAAATTACAAAAAACTTAACCATAGAGTTGCTTGTAACACCATTATACGTGCGAAAAGTAACATATTTTTCACAATATCTTATCAAAATTGCTTTCATGAAAAAATGTTGCTATATGTAAACCGGATGATAGTTGTTTACGGAGAATTTCATACATTATTGCTGTAATACCTGCGCCATTAGAACTTTAGTTTCAACCCATTAATAGCCTAGGTAGGCTCATTAGTGGGTTTAGATTAGGCTTATTGGGTTCTAACCAAGAGCGCTGAAATGCGTCACCCTATAGTGACGTGAATCAGAGGGTGTTGAGAGACGTCAGGTCAGGCTATCTTAGAGTTTAGGCTATATGCGAACTACGTGCCAGTCTTTCTTTTTGAGGAGTTCGATTCCGTGTGGCCTTTGACTTTGTGAGTATTTATAGGCCATATGTGTACGTAAGAGCCCTCTAATGCATCATAAACCCTAGAAGGACCGTGAGAGAGAGAGAGAGAGATAATGGTTCCCAACATGAGAGGTGACGTTTCAGCGTGTTCTTCATGTGCTCTTGGTGGGAGGTGCGATAGGGGTGGTGCAACAGCTTTGCTGTGCACGTGGGAAATTGTTTGCCTTGCCTAGGCGAGCTTCTGCAAGCCGTTTAGCGTAGAGTTGAGGCAAGTGATGATGAATCTATATTCACAAATGTTTTTATGTAAATAAAACTATGTTTTCAAAGTATTTTTCCACATACTAAGCTAGTAGTATGAAGAGAGGTATTGGTAGTCTTATTAGATGCGCATGAACCCATGTGTATGATCCCTCTTCTTGAAAACCCCCATAAGCTTCACGTCAAAATCCTAGAAAGCCATGTAGAACATTGTTCGACGCATTGAAACGTGTCATGCATCCATGATGCGATTCATTATTCACGTCATCCTCTGGTGATGTGATTTAGCATGCAAGTAGTCAACTTTGAAGTCTTGTTCTTTCTATATAAGTATGCATATAAAGCTAGATGGTTTGATAATTCATGGTTTGTTCTGATACACTACATGCTTATGGATATTATGAAGTTTTCTTCTATATATAATCTCCATGGAAAATCCTTTTATTGTGCATGAATCCATGATTTGCATCATGTTAGATCATTATTTTACTGTTGAAAGGCATGATTAGATTCTGTATCAGATCAGTAATTAGTCCATGGTTAATCTGTGATTTGTCTAGAATTAAATTGCTTAGCCTTGATCTAACAGCTTGAAAGGCATCAGCCAATGATGACACGATTCACATGCCATTTGAGGGTGATGCGATTCATACTGTGTTGCGTCTGATACATCCGTTGATCTGTTGCACATCATGTTAATTTTTATGTTAATGCACTATGGTTCACGTCACTATCACTATGATGATCTACATGCATAGTTAAGATGTTAAATGCTATGAACAATGCCACCAAAGATCTAGAGTTAAAATCTTGGAAGTGTACTTGCTTGCAGCTACACTGTGACGACCTACAAATATTAAGAGTATTTACACAATTGCATAAAGTGAAAAGATGATATATTAAAAGAATCTTTATATTTCTGAGAACATATAAAAGGAAAAGTTTACTTATGATTTTAGTGAATTTTTTGTTTAATTAAGTTGTCACTAAGTTTCCCTAGAATATATATATATAATAGTGAAAAGGACAGTTGTAAATCCTTAAAAAGTATAAATGCAATTATCAAAAGTTTAAGAACAAAAGTGTGGTTGACAATTTTATAAGATATTAAGTGATTTTTTTTAAGTTCCTTAAACTACAATTAAATAATTAAAAAGATGACTGTATAGTCTTTTATAGAGTGGGATATAAAAGAAGGATATATTTTCAATTAAGTTGTTTGACCCTGAAGTTACCCCCTTGCCACCTCAACCTAAAACATCATCCCCTTCTAGAGATTTCCAAGGGACATCTCTATCCTACTACCATCATCACACATGCCACCTAGCATGCCATCCCACCCCCTCTCATTCTCATCCCCTCCCCTTATCGTTATCTTTTTTTCCTCCTCCCTCTTTAAATAGGGGCGACGCCTTTGTATGTAGTGTACGACCAAGGAAAGAGAGAAGTGCAATGCAGAGAGGGAGAGAAAGAAAGGGAAAGTAGTTAAAACAGAGAAAAATCTATAGAAGAGAGAAGAGAGAGAGAGAGTAGAAGAAGAAAAATAAGAGAAGGAGCGCAACGTAGCAACAGCAGGGTGTTCTCTTGTTGCCGCCGCCACTATGAGTAAGAGGGAGAAAGAAGAAGAGAGAGAGAGCGTTAGAGAGAAAGATGAAGAGAGAGGTGGTGGAAAGAGGAGGTGAGGGCACTACTGGTTCTGTTCGGCATGTTAGAGAGAAAAAGGACAATAGGGTAAGGAAATGAGCTGTAATACAAGAATTTCTTCTTCCCGGGGCTGCAACGACATCTTCCTCCACACACGAGTAGGAGAATCCTTTTTCACACAGTTTTCTTCCTAGAGGTAGGGTGATAATGTCCTAATTCCCTCAACTTATAATTTAATATTTGATTAAATGCTCAGATTAGATTCCAAAAGTCTTCCCTAAAGATGAGATCATGTCAAGTTTGTTTTAAAAAAGGAATGATTTTTAAGGAAATATTATGTTCAAATGTTTTCTTATAAGTAGTGATTTTAAGATAATTAAGGACCTTCTAAAGGAGGATAAGACTAAACAGATGATTAAAGACCTTCTAAAAGAAAGGATAAGACCATGATTATAATTACATATCCTTTTTAACAAAAAGGGTAAAGATCAATATACGATTAAGATTATCACTACAATTATAAATAAGACCTTTTATAAAGGGGATAATGTTGTGTCTATTATTCTTGTGGATACATTATTGTGTTTCTTTTATAATTAAGATTATGTTATTATTGGATTGCATGAGATATTTTCCTACTATTAGGAAGCTAACAACACTTACACTGGAGGTAAGGCCCACAAATCTGTCCTTGGAGATATGAGACATGGGTCATTGTTACAAATGAAAGAAAGGCAGGATGTCTTCTATTGAAGAAGAGAAATAAAGAAAGACCGATCAAGATAGATCGAGTTAATTCAAGGGGTATAGTAATCTAGACTCAGGACATCCTGGGGTAGTGACTCGGTAAACCAATTGAGTACACTTAGGACTGAAGCTAGAGCGACATAGTTTTGGGCTGTGAGTTCCAGTCGGCCAAGAACATTAGGCAACCAATTCAATTAGATTAAAGACTAGTGTGTGCTTATCCCCGTCCCTTACATGAATAAGTCATTTAGTCGAAAGAATTACTTATTGTAAAAAAAGATTGATCAAGTAAAAGATCAAAGAAAGAACGATTACGACTCAGTATAAGACTGAATGGGGTTAAAAAATCATAACTAAATTTATGATCGTGACTTATTATTAAGATTCACAATGATTCTACGATCCAAGCATGCGCATCTATCTCTATGAGAACCATGAAAGTAAGAAATATGCAAATTATCGAGGGAGACGTAAACTCAGTTTATCACTTTAAAGGAAGAAAGATTCATGATAGTTTTATGTATATGTTATTGTGATTTTCGACGATTCTCATGATTCGGTCATGATATTTATTCTTTGACATTGTTATATCAAAAGGATATGGTAGTTTAAAAGTAAATAGCCTTGACATGAATTAGTTCAATATTTCAAATATGCAAGGGACTATTAATTGTTTCACACTCTTCTAATAAATGAATTTTGATTCTAACATTGGATCAATAGGGTGTAAATGATCCCTATTGAGTCCAATAATAACTGTACTCACAATTTTTAATTTAATATTTTTTAGGAATTGTTTATAAGAGGAATTCGACCGCCTCTAGTTGTCAGATCTACACCTAGATCTCAGTCAATATCAAGTTCTATCATTAAATTTCTTGTACTATATTTATAATTTGTGCAACTACCAAAGGTGATCTTAGATACGACCGACCATCTGATCTAGGTAGTGGTACTACTTTCTTTACAAATTGTGACTATTTTCTCATGATAAAAGGTGGGACCATTACATACACCAATCTTGAGTGGGATATGTCGATACCCCGACTGCGTAATCGAAGATTTAGTGGGCTTTGCCTTGCCACTTGGTGAATAAGAAGAACAAGAAGAACTAAGGACTCCTTATGATGTGGTTGGATGCATGTCCTATATTTAAGTGATAACATGATGTATGTTTAAAATATATGATAATGATGTTATGCTATGAAATATGTTCCATAAGTAAGAACCATGATATATGTTATTAAGTTCATGTTATGCATGTTTAATTCATGAACCGTGACGATAAATAAGAGTAGATGTATCTAGTGTGACTTAGTTGTTTTAAAGAACATGGTTAGGACTTAAGCATGAGTTTATATGCTATGATTGCAGTGTGTTTATATGTTTAACTATGATGTCATTTTCTTTATGTATATGTATGAAAACCTGTGAATGTTGGATTTTGAGCATGCTGAGTTTTATGTGGACCCACTCTTGCAAGATTAACTACTTTTAAGGCGAGGAGAATCCTGTTGAAGAGGACAAAACAAGAGAGAATCAAGAAGGTTGAGCTTGAAGTTTGACTATCTAGAAGTTGGTTTATTTTCTGTTATTAGGAAGAGATGCATAGGGTAGTTTCTTTTTAGTCCAAGTGATGTAATTTAATTTATGGATGTTTAGTGATCCTAGATATGAGACATTATATTTATTTTTTAGTAGTTGTTTATTCGTAATAGTGGAATCAATTTATTCATGGTTTGTTGCATGATTACTTGGAAAATATGTAACTGGGTGTTAGGATTGTTCTCAACGTGGCGTCCGCTCTGCCAGTTCGATGTAGGCCAGCATAACCGAATCGGGTCAACGGCGAAGGCATTGCAGGAGTTGGTATCAGAGCTAGATTTTTCTATATTGATTATTAAAGCATGATCAACATAAGCCACTGAACTAGGATCATAGTGTTAGAGATTTTTAGAATGGAGTAGGCTTGAGGAGTATAGGCCCGACGTATGCTCTTTTTTTATGGCTATGTCTAGTAGGCATGGTCATCCCACAGGGGAGCGTGTTCCGGAGCAACCGGATGTAGGAGATAGTGGTGTTTCGCCTATTCCTCCTCCGCTCCCACCTTTGGACGTGAGTGTATTTATGCTTATTTTCTAGGATTTCATGCAAGCAACCCAACAGCAGAGGCCCACAACACTAGTTGAGTTAGAGGTCCACCGTAGACTGAGTGCCTGAGGATGCCAGGTAAGTCTCAGAGGAAGCGAAAGCAGTTCAAGTCTCAAAAGGCACCAGAGAAGACTTCTACACTGCTAGCAGCGAGAGTAGCCTAGACTTGCACTGCATGCCAGCAGTGTGGGTTTGTGCATGGAGAGACCGAGTGCATGAGGATGCCAGGTAAGTGCTTTGGATGTGGCAAGGTAGGCCACATGATCAGAGATTGCCCCAAGACGAAGACTACACTAAGGACTACACCAGTGACTGCACCGACTGGACCGCAAGCCCCTGGTCGTGTCTTTGCTTTAACTAGAGATGACATGGAGGTAGCTGAGAATGTCAAGGAAGGTACCATTCTGATCGATGGATTACATGCTATTTGTTGTTTGATACAAGTGCTACCCATTTGTTTACCGCTTTGAGTTTTGTGTAGATAGTGGTAGATAAGATCGATGTTGTTGAGATTTCTATTGCCATAACTACTTTCATGTTGGGAGGGGTGATGGATATAGGTGTCCTCTAAGCCAATCATAAGGCACCTATTTCAATCTGGTTCACTAATAAATGACATTATATTCATTATGTAGATTGACATATTTATATTTGCGCATAATGAAGTCCATGAATATGTGCAATAGTCATCAGATTATGATGAGATCATAATAATGAGATTAATGACTTATAAACACATATTCTTAATTGTTCCTAGTCGTAGGATGTTTGAGAAGGACATCAAACATCCGGTTAGACTATTACAGGTTATTCCAGCTCATATGATGAGGGTGACTGATCTCGTTAGTTACTAGTGTGGAGACACAATGGTAAGATATCAAGAAACTGAATAATTGTTATTTAGTTGCATAAGATATCAAGAATAACATTGATTAAGAAAGAATAATAGTTGTTCGAATCAGTCAATGCACTGTAGATTCTTGAAATGACATTTCATGTGATGAATATTCACAAGTCTTCTATAGAAATGAACTGTGTGAATCCTGATTATCTATGGTATTGTACATAGGGTTGTACAATAAGAAATTATTGATGTTGATGCATATTGATGTAAACAGCTCAAAGGCCAAAGATAATCATTACTATTGACTTACCTTATAGTTTACTCTTGGAATGATTCGACTGTATGTACTTACTGAAGTACAAGACGAATGCATCTGAAAGATTAAGGTATAAGATCAATATGAAGTATTAGAATTTTTGATTTGATCAAAGAAACTAATACTTAGGTATATGATTCACATAAATCATTAAGAGGATAATTGTATCCTCACTCGATTGATCTTCATTGTATATCATAGTAATATGATAGAATGAGGGATTGCACCTTATTAAGATATGGTGTAATGCATAATAAGATTTGCCTGATTTTTATATCCTTTTGAACATGAGTATGAACATTAGATGTCCATACTTTATAGATGGTTCCAAATAAGTCAGTGTGTGTCCATATAAGATACGGAAACCAAATAATTCATATGAGATGTGAATTATGAACAAACCTGATTTAAAAGTCAGGTATTACCGTGGTGTGAATTTGTGAATGTCTAAAGAGTTTGAACATTACAATTATTGGCCAGACGATAATGAAATAATTGTCGTCCTGATAGCTGTCTTCTGTGAAGAGGAATATGTCCTTAAAGAAGACAGTGGGAGCTGATAAAACTAGAAGATGTTCTAGATTCACAAGTTAACATAAGATTATTAGATAATCTTTAGTTGTTTGGAACCACTCATGACACACATCAGAGAGCTTCATAGATTTTTGAGATTCTCTCAGTTACTAGAAGGATATGTTTGACATATCTGATTTAGCAAGGTGAGAGGAACTCGAAATAGATTATGATCTAAAATCTATGATAATGATGCTCTATGACATTACAACTTTGAGATTGATAAGTTTATTAGAATTCTACTTATCTATACTGTCAATCATGAGATGATGACAGTTGGATATTAAAAGCGTCCACTCAATGTGATTGAGGTAAAGATGTATATGATACACCTTTAAAGCTTTTAAAATGTCCATGAAGCAAGTTGTGATTTCAAAAGATTATTTTGAATCAGACTAAAACTTCCCGAAGTTGTAATAAGAGTTTTTGACTTAATTGTCAGATATTATGTGATCATTAAGAATGATCACAGACTGTGTGTGTTCAAAGAGGACAGTGGGAGCACGATCGTTTTAGTAATGCTTTATGATAATAACATCAAAGTCATTAAGAATGACTTCAGGATGTTACTATTAGTGAAAACATTGTTGACCATGTTTTCTTCCATAATAAGTTTAGTTATAATATCCTACGTATTGGAAATACGAATCTATTAAGATAGATTGGTGGGGATATTATATTGACATGTATGTCAAGATGTTTGGCATAAATTTCATAACAAATCTCAATTGTTGAGATATAGAATTTATTCCTTTAAAGAAAAGGTTCCTTAAAGGATACAAGAGTGAAATGCATCATTAAGCGCTTGAGAAGTGCTAAAGATGCATTCACGTATATGGAGAGGATGATTTGAAACTATGAGGTCACACTGACTCAAATTTCAAGTCAAATAATGGATTCAACCTTCTAGTAGAAAGGAATGGATTGGCATGGTTCCAATCCAGAACTCGATATTAAGGTGACGACATAAACAAATGATACTGTTATTAGAACAGTATGGGTGAAAAAGTTCATCCCTGAACTAGATGTAGTTCTAAAAGGTCTCTAATACCATCCTATCATTGTAGGATAACAGTGGGAGCAATGAATTGTGTGATCGAGCCATGGTCTCTTCAAAAGTTGCAGAACATTCTGAGGCTCTTTCATAAGTTCGGAGACAAAGGATAAATAGGAAATAACGTAATGGAAAATATTCCATCTATAGATAATTTAGCAGATCCTTGACCAAGTCTTAGTCACAGACTTTTTGTTAGCATCACCTAGATTTGATGGAGATCAAATGCGAAGGTGATTGGCTTGAATCCAAGTGGGAGATTGATGGATATAGGTGTCCTCTAAGCCAATCATAAGGCACCTATTTCAATCTGGTTCACTAATAAATGGCATTAAATTCATTATGTAGATTGTCATATTTATATTTGTGCATAATGAAGTCCATGAATATGTGCAATAGTCATCAGATTATGATGAGATCATAATAATGAGACTGATGACTTATAAACACATTCTTAATTGTTCCTAGTCATAGGATGTTTGAGAAGGACATCAAACATCCGGTTAGACTAGTACAGGTTATTCCAGCTCATATGATGAGGGTGACTGATCTTGTTAGTTACTAGTGTGGAGACACAATGGTAGACCTGTAGGTGCTCATTAGGGAATGAGTTCACTGAACTGATCCGACATGAATCGCCGAATGGTAATTTACCTGACTGTCAATCGGCTTGATTCATCGTCACAGTGGCGTGGTTGATCCTTGGACTTGAGACACCAAAGACACCTTGTCGGTGGACTTCTGGACTTTGACCTTGACCTACGAATCCCTATCCACGGGATTTCTAATAGTCAATGATCGGGTCTAGCGGAAGACCTTCGAAGGTGATTGTGTGTTCAATAAAGGATCATTCGCTCTCAGGTAACTGGAGAGAGAATGCTCTAGAATAGATCTGCAGGAGTCTCTGGCCAGAGCAGAAACAATATGAGAAAAGAGGTTTTCGGATATTGTACAGCGGAGTCTGATTCAAGTGAGTTGACAATCTAGGGTTTGACAGTTGACCATACCCTAGGTTAACTCGAGAGCATTGTGCGAACGAAGGATTATAGCCACGTGGTAACTGTGGACGGACAGGTTCCATGAGTGGGTTGCTGAACCCCATTACCTTCCGGGATCATGCGGTGTTGCTTGGCACCCAACTTGATTGGAAGTCCGACCGAATTTACATGCGATGATAATTCGGTTAAGTAATTAGTTAATATCTAGATATTAATTAATTACAATAAGTCAATAACTAGTTATTGGACTTAACGGGCTGAAAACCTGACTGGTAAATGGGCCTAGAGGGTCACACGCAATAAGATTCTCAGTCGGTGGTACATAAGTAGGATTTATATTAACTCGGAGACTTTTGTGAAAAGTCGCGCCAACTTAATATATATACGCGCTGTTGAGAAACCCTGGGCCAAGCTCAAGGATTTCCCCTTGCTGGCCGTCATCCCCTCCTTTCTCCCTCCTCCTCTGGGCGCCCCGTTCGAGGCACCGAGACAGTTTCCGTCTCCGTTGTGTGTGATTCTCGAAAGTCGGGAATTCCCGTCGGCGCATTTTCGGCAATCGGTGCGGCGACGGATCTTCAGCGAGCGAGCTGATACGGACGAGGGATCGAGGACGAACCACCGTGGAGGATCGCGTGGATACCACTGGAGGCCGGACGCTTGTGTGGCTCGCGGCATCGCCTCGACGGAACCGAGACGGAAGCGGATTCGAATCCGCGCACGGTAATCGGATTACTTCTCGTTGTTTTCGGTTTTAGTTTTTCGTTCCGAATCGGATCAGCGGGCATCGGGCGGGATTTATTTTGTTTGTCGTTTCCGCTGCGTTCTTCGCGTTCCGCCCGGATCCCAACAAGGGGTAGTTCGGTCAGATAGATGCATAGTTTTTTCAGTATACAAATTCAGGGAAGAGATTGTCTGCTCAGTTGTTTGTGCTTGATATGGAGGATTTTAACATCATTTTGGGCATGGATTGGCTGGAGGAGCATTATGTTATATGGATTGTCGTGGTCGAAAGATTACCTTCAGGATTTCAAGTGAGCATGAGTTCTTCTTTAAGCTCCCCAAGCCTAATAAGTTGATTATTTCTACTAAGAAGGCCCAGAGGTGGATCAATTGTGGCTGCAGTGCTTATCTTACTAGTGTTGTTTCCGTTTCTAATAAGTGGTTAACTTTGAGTATTTCTGATTTTGATGTGGTCAAGGATTTAACTGATGGTTTCCTAGATGATTTGCTTGGTTTGTCTCTTGTTTGGGAGATATTGATCTTCTCCTTTGTACGATGCTAATTTTCAAGGTTCCTATTGCATGGCACCGGCAAAGATGGCTGATCTGAAGAAGCAATTGTAGGAACTATTGGACAAGTGTTTCATCCATCCCAGTGTGTCTCCATAGGAGTCCTTATTCTTTTTATAAGGAAGAAAGATGGTTCTTTGTGGCTTTGCATTGATTACAGGAAGCTGAATCAGGTGACTATCAAGAATTGATATCCCTTATTGAGGATTGACGATCTATTTGACCAGTTGCAGGTAGTTATAGTGTTTTCCAAGATTGATTTGAGATTTGACTATCATCAGTTGCGGATTAAAGATGAGGATGTCCCGAAGACGGAGTTTCGGATCCATTATGGCCACTATGATTTCTGGGTGATGTCATTCGGTCTGACTAACGCTACAATAGCTTTCATGGACTTGATGAATAAGGTGTTCAAGCATTACCTAGATCAGTTTGTTGTTATATTCATTGATGATCTGCTGAGCTATTCACCGAATGAGGAGTCTTATCGTGGGCACTTGAGGATTGTGTTGGAGATTCTAAGAAGCCATTAGTTGTATGCTAAGTTCAATAAGTGCGAGTTCTACCTTGATCATGTACAGTTCCTTGGTCATGTTATCTCCACGGGTGGTGTTACTGTAGATCCTGCGAAGTTTTAGGCTGTATAAGATTCGGAGGTCTCCAAAACTCCTACTGAGATGAGGAGTTTTGGGGGTCTTACTGGCTATTTCAGGAGGTTTATTGAGGGTTTTGCTATTCTGGTAGCCCCTTTGACACGGTTGACCTAAAAAGATATAAAGTTTATTTGGTCGAATGAGTGTGAGAAGAGCTTCCAGGAGTTGAAGACTCGCCTAACCATTGCTCCAGTCCTTGCTTTGCCTAGCGGATCAAAAAGATATGTTGTATATGCATATGCTTCCATGTAGGGCTTGGGTTGTGTCTTGATGTAGCATGATAGAGTGATTGTTTATGCTTCCCGTTAACTGAAGGATCATAAGGTGAATTATTCGATGCATGATTTGGAGCTTGCAGCGGTTGTGCATGCATTAAAGATTTAGCGGCATTATCTGTATGGACTGGAGTTCCGGGTGTTTATTGATCACCATAGTGAATTATAAGGAAACTTGATTTTAAGAATATTAAAATCAAGGAATGTCCTGGTCTTGAGGAAAAGACATGGTCTAAAGAATAAAGAAGGACATAGTATAGTGTGAATTTGTAGTATGTCCAAGTGTTTGGACATTACATTTATTAGCCAGGCGATAATAGAATGATTATCGTCTAAAAAGCTGTCTTCTATAGTGAGGAATATGTCCTTAGAGAAGATAGTGGGAGCTGATAAAATTAGAAAGTGTTCCAGACCCACAAATTAATACTAAATTATTAGATAATATTTGGTTATTTGGAACCATGACACACATAGGAGTGCTTCATAGATTTTTTGGAATTATCTCAATGGCTAGAAAGATATGTTTGACATATCAGAGATGGCAAAATGAGAGGAACTCAAGATGTGGATAGTGGTCCAAAATCTATGAGGAAGCTATCTATTATTACAACTTTAGGATTGGTAAGAAGGTAAGATTTTTAAGCCGTAGTCCATAGCACCTATCAAATTCGAAACATGATAGTATTGCTTGAGGGTACTGTATCTGTCAGAAGTAGGTAAATCTTCAGAGTGAAGATTTGTACAGATGGACTATTTAAAACTTATATGGTGAACTGAAAGAAAAGGTCAAGGTCAAAGTGTTGACTTAGACAACTTTTTCCTCACTAGTGAATAAGTTTATTAGAATTCTACTTGCCATAACTGCTTACCATGATGATGAGATAAAGACAATTAGATATTAAAATGCATTTTCCCAATATGATTGAGGTAAAAGGTGTATATGATACAACTTAAAAGCTTTTCGAATATTCAAGATGGATGTTATGATTTCAAAGATCTATTTTAAATCATATTGAAGCTTCCTAATGTTGGAATCAGAGTTTTGACCTAATGGTCAACGACTAAGTGATCATTAAGAATGACTACGGATTGTGTATATACAAGGATGATAGTGGGAGTATGGTCACTTTGTTAATGCTTTGTGATAATAACATCAAAGTTATCGGGAATGACATCAAGATGTTACTATCAATAAAAATATTATTATCCATGTATTTTCCACGATAGGTTTGGATACAACATCCTGTGTATTAGGAATACGAATCTACTAAGATAAATCGATGAGAATATCACCATCAGTTACATTAAACCTGTATGTCAAAATATTTGACATGACAAATTCAATAATAAGTCTCAATTATTAAGAAATAGAATTTATTTTTTAAGGAAATGTTCCTTAATAAAGGATACATGACAACCTTGATAGAAGGAGTGAAACATATAACTATGCACTTGAAGAATGCTAAGGGTGCGCTTCTGGATTATGGAGAGGATGATTTGAAACCATGACGTTACATTGACTCAAATTTAAAGTCAGACATAGATTTTACCTTCTAATGAGAAAGCAGTGGATTGGAAGAGTTTCAACGTAGAAACCACTCCTAACATGATTATAGGTGATACTGTTGAAAGAATAGTATGCAGTAGATTGGAAGGGTTCCAACCCAAAACTCACTGCTTACATGACGACATAAACATGTAATATTGTTATTAGAACAGTATGGATGGAAGAGTTCATCTCTGAACTAGATGTAGTTCTAAAAGGTCTCTGATCGTGTCCTGTTATTGTGTGACAACAATGTGAGCAATAAATTTTGTAGTGGAGCCATGGTCTCATCAAAAATTGTAGAACATTCTGAGGCTCTTTCATAAGTTTAGAGACATAATTTGGAGATGATATAACGTAATAAAAAATATTCTATATGTAGATAATTTAACAGATTCCCGATCGAGCCTTAGTCGCAGACTTTATGTGAGCATCACCTAGATTTGATGGAGATCAAATGGGAAGGCGTTTGGCTTGAGTCCAAGTGTGAGATTGTTGGATATAGGTGTTGGGTTTGGTTGTAACCTTAAGATATCGTTCGCAGTGAAAGAACAAAAACAAAAATGAATTCCCTTGAGTATGCTATAATATTGCATAAGCGCACATCTGAGGCTCTTTTGTAAAGTATCAGTGTATACAACAAAACTATCAATCCCACTTGACAAAGTGAGTATCGGAGCTGTAGTCAGTCTTCTCTTTAATTCTTGAAAACTTTACTTCATTACACTGACCAAACAAGTTTTTGCACCCTTCTATGTCAGCTTAGTCATTGGAGCGGCTAAGGTAGAAAACCCCTCTATAAACCTCCTGTAGTATCCAGCCAACCCAAGGAAACTCCTTATTTCAACAACAGACTTCGGGGCCTCCCATTTTAGATAAGCTTCCACCTTTGCCGGATCTACGTAAACTCCATCTTTGGAAATAATATGCCCCAAAAATTGGACCTTCTCGAGCCAGAACTTACATTTGCTGAATTGGCATATAACTAATGTACTCTGGGAATCTCCAACACAATCTTCAAATGATCCCTATATGCTTCCTCACTTGGAGAGTAAATCAACACGTCATCAATAAAAATCACCACAAACTGGTCAACATATGGCTAAAATATTCTATTCATTAGATCCATAAATGTAGCAAGAGCATTGGTTAGCCCAAAAGGCAAAACCAAGAACTCATAATGACCATACCTGGTGTAAAAAGTTATTTTTGAAATGTCTTCATCCTTGATCCACCACTGATGGTAACCGGATCGAAGATCAACCTTGGAGAAGACCTTGGCTGATTGCAATTGATCAAACAAGTCTTTGATCCTTGGCAAATGATACCTATTTTTGATGGTGACTTGATTGATCTTGCGAGAATCAATACACAACTGTATTGACCCATCCATCTTCCGGACAAATAGCACTGGCACACCTACGGTGACACACTTGGACGTATGAAGCGTTTATCTAGAAGTTCCTGCAGTTGCTTCTTCAACTCTGCCAAATTAGCATGAGCCATTCGGTATGGTGCTTTCGAAATAGGTGTTGTCTTTGGTATAAGATCAATAGTAAAATTGATCTTTAGTAGGCATCACGGGAGATCGTCAGGGAACACATTGGGAAAGTCTCAAATCACCTCAATATCCTACACTATCTGGTTGTGTCATTATCAATCACCACACTAGCCAAGAATGCCTCACAACTTTCTAATCAACCTCTTTCTCTTCCTTGCAGAGATAAACATCCTACCTAGCTTATGCCTTGGATATTAGATGTAGAATTCCTTTAGGAAAGGTCTTGGAACATAACCTTATTCCTACAACCGTCTGACAAGACATCATGGTTTTCCATTGAGTTCATATCCAGTATGACATCGAAATCTATCATGTCGATGATGTAGGCTTTTATAAACATATATCTATCCTAATTCTATAGTCAGTCAAGGCTGTAATAGTAATAGATTAAATTCTCCATGACTTAGCAAATCTATGGGTGGCACATAATACCTTTTTTAGCTGGCTCTCCCCCTTAAAAGGAGAGCCTAATCATCTTCTAAGTCTAATTTAGAACTAGCTAAGTGTACAATCTATAAATGCATATCCAACTATCCTAGCCATATCTTGAAAATCTAGTAGAGCCTAATCAACTTCCATCTTTAAGAATTTAAGCCTACCATAGCTGTCCTATCCACACTCTCAAAATTAGTTTCGTATGACTTATGATCAAATGGTAATAGTTAATGTTCTCTTATGATTCATATGCTCTGATACCACATTGTTATGTCCCTAATCCGGTTCAGTCATTCAGACTCACTTCGGATTCAAGTCACGTAACTACGGAACCAAATAACATACAAATCAAAGATGAATGATGAGAGACAAATAACCAAGCAATAAACATATCATTTACCATTATTAAATCTAAATATTCTATTATATTACCATAATCAAGATCCTCAAATTTTATCAAACATGCAGCGAAAATAAAATCTCTTAACTCACTAACAAAATATAAAAGTACATATACTCTTTCAATTTCGTACTACATCAAATCTAGGAAAACAATAAATCTAATCTTAGATAACCTCCAAATAAGTTTAAATCTAATTCCTTAAGCAAAGTCCTGTCCCTCAGCTATCTCTTCCTCTTCAGTCTCTGAAAACGTTAGTAAGGCTTATGAGTACAACCAATCAGTAGGTAAATCAAACCCAGACATGCTAACAATATTGTAACGACCCGCCACCCTATAATTAGGGATCCGATTACTAAATGGATACCGAATCATTAATTTGGAGCCAAACTATGATCTTGATAAGTCTGGGAAATAAATAATAAACTAAGGTAAACATTCACATTGCATCGAATTGAAAAGGAAGTGCAAGAATTAAAAATTATTACAATGCGACTCGACTCAGCAAATAATTATATATTCCAACTGAAAAGAAATAATTAAGCATACAGGCCAGAAAATAAAATAATAACTACATCGGGGCATACCCGAGAACAACGGCTGCTGGCGCGCAACCCAAGGTAGCACCCTCCTCGCTACGCCTGCCTAGAACCCTCACCTGAAAACCGCAGGGGTGAGTCTCATCGAAAAGACTCAGTAGGGATCCTTCGATCCCCACCGCCCACTCACGCACCTACAAGTGCAACAACACAAATATAGATAATTTAAGTAAGTAAAGCAGTAAACACAATTCCTAAATTTCGATATAAAATGCATGCATTCAAAAGATAACATGTACAACTCTGAAACCATTCTACTACAGAGCCCACAACCAGCGTATCGGCAAAATACGTCAACCACACGGCCGAACGCGGAAAACACTGACCCGCTGACACCAAACGGCAACTCCTCGGATAGCGTGCTAGCTACTCCGGCCTGACAGGCTCTAGGTGGTTCTGTTTCCCCCAATACGAGTGACACTCCGAATGTACCACTCCCACACCGGTACTAGCTATACCCCGGGGTACACTAGGTGACCCTCTCTCTAGACATCACCCCACTACTCTCACACCGGCGCCGTGTCACTCCCACACCGACACAGGGTGCCTAAGCGCTAACAATTGTCACTCTAGGTCCACGATCGCACAAAACGCAACACGGTGCGATCCAATCACGTAGAAATCATCGTCCTTAAGCATGATTTCAAGTATGCAATTAACCATACTATCTATCAATGTAAACACATGTTAATTGCAGGAATTAATAAGATTCTGTCTTGAATTGCGTCGCCCAAGGCCGACGTCATTCAAACCTCCTAAACTGGTTCATGTGAAAATGGGCCTCAGAATATGGCCTAAATCGCGTCGTTCAAAAGGGTCGCCGTTTAAAGGCGTCGCCGTCCCTAGTCGCCTGATAACGACAGAAACAGAGATAGACCTCAGGGTGATTTGAATTTAAAATGCGTCGTGCGCGGAAGTCGCCGTTCAAAAGGCGTCGCTGTCTCTGGACGCTACTCAATCCAGAGACAGAGTCTATTATTTGGGCTAAATCGCGTCGCGGGTGGAAGCTGCCTTTCTAAAAGACGTCGCTGTCCCCCAACGCCATTCAACCCTCATAGACAGGTTCTTCCTCCGTCATCTCCCAATCCACAGGGTGGGATTTCCTCCCCCAAATCGCACAAAAACCCTCAAAATAGAGGAGGAGGAGAAGAACCTAAATACCCATTAAAAACCCCCAATTTCTCATTTCATGCAATTAGTGTTTTCACTCTAAAAACCTCCTAAACATGCTCCAAAGCAGGAAAAAATATGATTTTAAACAAAATACAACGGGGATCGTCACCCTACCAGTTACTCGAACTCCTCCTAGCTCCAAGCCAACAACCCTCCTCGCCACACGCCGCCGCCAGTACCGCCGTGGACGCCGTTACTCCACCGGGACGTCGGCCGCCGTCTGGAGAGAATTGCGCCGCAGAGGAAGTGGTGGTGGTAGTGGAGGAAGTTGGGAGGTTAATGGAGTGGAGGGAGAGGAGGAATGGGGTGAGGAAAGGAAGGAGAGGGGGAAAGGGGTACCGGAGGTCAGAGGGGAGAGAAGAGAAAGGAGAGAATGAGGGAAATGAGGGAGGGCTCGTGGGGTCAAACAGAAACTGGGAAAAACGTGTCGTCCAAGCCCGACGTCATTCAGATGATAAGACCGGGCTGTACTTTGACAAACCAGGGTCGTACTCTAAATGACGTTGTCCATACAAGACGCTATTCAGACGATAAGACCGAGGCTGTACTCTCGCGGCCCAAAGCCAGCCCACGTGGCGCTTTTTGAACACATCGCCGGACGCTGTTTGAACCGCGTCGAGCTCGAACACAAGCCCTAGCCCTGCAAGGGACCAAACCGAGGGATCCGACCCCGAAACTGAATCGATAACCGGATCTGAAACCTCAATCCGTACAAATATAATAATTTAAAAGGGATAATATTAAATATACATACGATTAACAATTTTACATATAACTCAAATACGATCATGATACAAAACATGATCAAATATAAATTACCAAATCACATGTGTTTTCTAATAACAAGAACAAATTGAACTAATATATAGCATGTAAGGCATGATCAGATTTTGATTTAACTGAACAAGTCTACTAGCCATGATCAAAACATATCACATATCAAACTGAACATATCGAACTAAACATATAGCAAATTTGTCATCCCATAGTAGCTTAGCAAATTAAAGTTTATATTGTTAGAACAATTAATCAGAATGAATATGAATTCTTAATTAAATAAACTGAGATCAAAATAGCTGAGCATATATATCAAAAGAGTAAACTGAGTAGATTATAAGCTGATCAAATGGATCTAAACAACAAATTATGTTTCAAAATTGTATGTCAAACAAATCAAATCCAAACGTATAGAATAAAGATGCATCCAACACCATATGAGAAACCGAACAAATAAATATTAAAGCATATAGGCAAGTATGCTAAGATCATGACACATGTATAACCGGAGAGTCTATGGTACAATCACCGGAATTTTTCCGTTGCCTACGGGTAGAACTCATGCACGGACGCTTATGGAATGAGCCTTAATCACCTTAAGATGGCAATGTCTAAACATATATCAAACAAATATAGTACAAATATATTTTCACAGATTTCATAATGATCATAGATCTGAAAATTAATTTGACATAATAATACTTATGTATGAGTTAAAATATATACTTTTATATACAAAATAGTTACTTAAAGAGTCAACATGATCATATAGATAGATAATCAGAGTTAAGCTGATCAAAATAGGTTGCTAGATAGAAGCGCGCTATTGAAATTTTCTCAGATTTTTCAGATAAATAATTATAATTTTCGGCTAATAAAACTCATTTTCAGAGTCGAAAAATGAACAAATAAAGTCGAAAATAGCAAACATATTCAGAAAATTATCAAACTTAGTGAACATATCCAAGAGGTCAAACAAATAATAAGAAAAAAGTTTTATGTAATTACAATATCAAATGAATGATTTTGAGTATCAAATGATATATAAATAACTTAACTCAAATTGGGCCAATTGAATAAATAGTAGAATAATAGGCAAATAAAATATAAAATTTATGAGATTTTACCGGAAGGTATAAAAGGTTGAAATCAAAGTGTTAAAAGGTTGAAATCAAAGTGTTTTCAAAATTTCAAGTCAATCAGCCAAAGAACAAAGGAGTTATGATCAATTTAAGTTCAAACTGAAAATTTGTCACAATTTTTGAAAATCGTAGCTATAGGTCTTGAATTTCCAGAATATAGGATGTTGCAAGTTTGATCAAAATTCATAGATCAAAGTGGAATATAAAGTCATGGATTGATAGATTATGATTCTAGAAAATATATTTGACCACTTTTAAAGATAAAAACAAAGTTTTCATATTTCTACAAAATATCATTTAATGGGTTATCATCACCTACCTCAAGAACACGAAGAACACTCTCCTCTAATGCCTTTCAATTACCTTCTAACACTCCAAGCTCGATTTTCTTGTTATCTAAGACTTCTCTCATGACCTCTAAACCTCAAAGAACAACAATTCATCCATTAGAATCAATTTCCAAAAAGAATTAAATCAAAATACTTTTCTTTCTCAGGAAGAACACCATGTTCTTATCTCTTATTTTGGGACTGCGTGGAGGAGGCCTTATGCACGACCCCAAGGCCTCATATATTATTTTGGCTTCCTAATACTACTCAAATTAATCCTACAAAATTGCCAAGTCGAATTCAAACTGTAGCTTTCTTAACCAATAAACTAAAGTGTTTCGATTCAAACTAGGAAGTTAAATTTACGTGCAGAATGAGTTTCCTTTCATAAACCACCTTTGATTTGACCCATTAAACGTAGAAATTAGCTCTTAGTCTTTTTGACAAAATGTTAGTATTTTATATCCTCTTTCCAACCATATATACTATATCATTTTTGGGATTTTTGTGCGTGAAGTTATTGCTTTCACAATACAGTGTTTTCTCACAGTTATCAGACCTAAAAATTTGACTGTGTTGGAAATTAACTAGTTTTCTAATTGGGTCACTAATGGGTTTATTGGGCTTTTTTTAACTTAACTAATGGCTTAACCATTCTAAATATATTATTATATTATTAAATAAATATTAAATAGATTCAAATCATTTTAGCCCATTAATTTATTTTATTAGGCTTATTTAAATCTAATTAGGCTTAATTAACTTTAGCCCATTAATAAATTAATGCGCTTGAGATATAGGATATAACAGAAACCACGAGGTCACGTTGATTCAAATTTCAAGTCAGATATGGATTTTGCCTTCTAATGAGAAAGCAGTGGATTGGAAGAGTTCTAAATTAGAAACCACTACTAGTATGATTATAGATGTTACTGTTGAAAGAATAGTATGGTGTAGATTGGAAGAGTTCCACACATACCCTTCGCAGCAATGAGATCTTTCTCCTTCAACCCGTATAATAAAAACCCCACCTCAAGATTTTTGGGAAGAGTCGAACTCTTCTTGACTTGACGACAACTATTGGAAATGGCTTTCTTAGTTGCGGGTTGGAGAGAAATGAGGGTTATATATGGGAGTGTTTATGGCGGCAACTTGAGCCGTCCTCGGTAACCAATCCCATCTTTAACCACCTCGTCTAAAGAAAATCTTAAGGCATATTATATATTAATATATTATTATCAGCTTATTTATCAAATAAGCATAATAATACATATATTATACATATGCCCTTAATATCATTGTATATATATTTTTAAGCCATTTACTAATTCTTTTCGCAAAAGAATCTAATGCTTTAGTATATTTGTCCATACAATAATATTCCGTTCTGCAAGAGTTATTTGTGTGTGATCCTCTAGGCCTATTATCGCTCTAGTTTAAAGATCCATTAACTTCTAATCTAAATAGAAGTAAATTAAACCGGTTATTCCCAATAACCATTTAATTTGATCTGGACCTTTTGATCATGTTGGGTCAAACAAATCCACGTGATCCCAAAGGACACTAGGTTCATCTTCAGCCTGTCTGGCACCTGTCAGTCTTCAGTTATCATATTGCTATAATCCTCGCTCATTCTATGAGTTCAATGCGATCGTGTGGTATGGTTATTGTCAAACTACTAATGATCGTGTTGTCTGACCATGACCTCCTTTATAACTTCAAGTTCGTTCCAAATGAACCGAAACTACCCTGGCCAGGGGTTTAGTGAAGCGTCCATGTCATGACCCATTAGCTGTCTGAGATATACCTGATAGTAAGCATCTCCTCTTGACCATTAACGGTCTTCACATGGATTCCGATGTGGCTAATAATTTGATGTTTCATGACTTGTGGATAAAGTCACTTCACTAAACATTAAACCACACTAGTCCTCACGTAAGACCCCATTAATGCCTCAGGTCAAAGGATCAACGATGCTATTGAGACATATGTATCTTTAGTTGACATTAGGTATAATTAACAATATGAAGATCCATCAGCGGATCAGATCAGTAGACATCCTCCTAGGATGAACATCCACACATATGTACTGGTGCCCCGCACCTGTAACCGTGAGATTGGTCATCTACACATCTTGTGTGCCGATTTATGAGTAATTGATGTTCCATAGTGATTACTCTCAGTCAGGAACAATTTAAGATATGTGTACATATACAATCAAACTCACATTTGAGATCCCATCTCGATTTGACTTTATAACCACATATCCTAGGGACAATGCAAAGTTATCCACAGATTACAAATTTACACTCTAATTATCACTCAATTATGTTGAACAAGATTGTACATCTCATTGGGCCTACACGGCCCAGAATCTGCCAGTAGGACACCCAAATACTAACAATCTCGCACTTGTATTACAACCAATTGCTCACAGTCTTGAGACCCATCTTAACTCGATGACGCTCGAACACAATATGTGACAAAAGGCTTAGTTAGTGGATATGCAATATTGTTTTCTGATGGTATACGCCCTGCAATCACATCGCCCCATGCAACAATCTCCCGAATCAAGTAGAAGCGCCGCAAAATGTGCTTCGACCTTTGGTGAGACGGAGGTTCCTTTGTTTGGCGATGAACCCATTATTATCACAAAATAATGGGATGGGAGTCAATATGCTGGGAACAATGTCAAGTTCCGAGATGGATTTCTTCATCCAAATTGCCTCCTTCATAGTTTCAGCCGCAGTTATATACTCTATCTCTGTCGTTGAATCCATAGTCGTTTCCTGCTTGGAGCTCCCCCAACTGACTGCCTCTCTGTTCAGTGTGAATATAAATCCAGACATAGATTTGCTATCATCAGAATCTGACTGAAAATTAGAGTATGTGTATGCTCTTAGTTGCAAGTCCTGTTCTCCTCCATATAGTAAGAAAATCCTTAGTCTTTCTCAAGTACTTAAGGATGCATTTTATTGCTTTCTAGTTCTCCTCTCCTGGATCACTTTGATATCTGCTAGTAATGCTCAAAGTATTAGCCACACAAGGGTGAGTACATAGCACGACATACATGATCGACCCTATCACTGAGGCATAGGGTACTCGACTCATGTGTGCTACGTCCTCAGGTGTTCTAGAGGCCATGCTCTTAGATAGGTAAATTCCATGTCTTATAGGAATGAGACTTTTTTTAGAATATTCCAACTTGAATCTCCTGAGTATAGTATCGATGTACATGGACTGGGACAATCCTAGCATTCTTTTTGATATATCATGATAGATCCTAATGCCCCGCACACATGATGTTTCTCCTAAAACCTTCATAGAGAATTTCTTGGACAACTAAGACTTTGTTGATGTCAGCATCCTTACATCATTCCCAATGAGTAAGATATCATCAACATAGAGGACTAAGAAGGTCACCGAGCTCCCACTGACCTTCTTGTAAACATAGGGTTCGTCTTCATTTCGAAAGAAGTCGAAAGATTTGATAGCCTCATCAAATCTTAAATTCCAACTTCGAGATACCTACTTCAATCTATAAATGGACTTTTGAAGCTTGCATACCTTATTGGGATACTGTATAGATGTGAATCCATCTGACTGTAGCATGTACACCTCTTCTGACAGGTTTCCATTAAGTAAGGCTCTCTTCACATATATCTGCCAGATCTCATAGTCAAGGTATGTTGCAATGGCAAGGATGATTCTAATTGACTTTATCATTGACACTGGTGAAAAAGTTTTGTCATAGTCAATTCCTTATCTTTGACGATATCTTTTTGCCACCAGTCGAGTCTTGTAAGTGTCAATTTGTCTATCTGCTCCGATCTTCCTTTTGAAGATCCATTTGCAGCCGATAGGGACTTTCCTTTCAGGTATATCAACCAAGTTCCAAACTTGATTTGTATACATGAACTAGATTTCTGAATCCATAGCCTCCTTCTATTTTTCGGAGTCAGAATTACGAATTGCCTCTTGATAGGATTGAGGATCATCATCCTCATTATCTGTGCCTTAGACGAACTATCAGAGACATGTTCATCATATCTCTCAGGTTATCTAGGTATCCTACCAGATCTTCGTAATGTCTGTGTTTCAAGGTGAGCAAGTTCCCAAGGTGGCGTCTCATCCAATGAGACTGTGTCTCCAGTTTGTGGTACATAGACCTTGTCTACTACTATCTGGCTCCCGCTGTTTTTCTGGAGGAGATATTTCTTCTCTAGGAATACAACTCTCTTAGCCACTAGGACCCTTTGCTCAAAGGGGTGATAGAAATAATATCCAAATACCTCTTTTGGATATCCCACAAACTTACGCTTATCTATTATCGACTCTAGATTATTTGCGCCATTCCTTTTCACATGGGTAGGACGTCCCCATACTTTAATGCGATTAAAGTTTGGTTTTCTTCCATTCCATATCTGATATGGTGCGGTGAGAACTGATTTACTTGAAATCATGTTCAACAAGTAAGCTGCTATCTCTAAGGCATAACTCCAAAGGGACAAAGGTAATTCTGACAAGGACATCATGGAACGGACCATGTAGAACAAGGTCCTATTTCTCCTTTCAAATATATCATTATGCTATGGTGTATACGGTGTGGTCTACTGAGAAATTATTCCATTGTCCTTCAGGTAAGAAGTAAATTCATGACTTAAGGCAATGTTGGTGGCAAATGGATATCGTCAAAGGCAAGGAATTGTCTATGACGAGACTTTCTCACTAGTTGCCATGATAAAGTCGATTAGAATTTTGCTCGCCATAGCTACGCACTTTGATTATGAGATCTGGTAGATGGATGTGAAAATTGCCTTCCTCAATGGTAACCTTGAGGAAGAGGTGTATACGATATAACCTGAAGATTTCACATCCAAAGAATTTTCAGATAGAATGTGCAAGCTTTAGAGGTCCATTTATGGACTGAAGCAAGCTTCTCGGAGTTGGAATATAAGATTTGACGACGCTATCAAGTCTTATGACTTCATTAAGAATGAAGATGAGGCTTATGTGTACAAGAAGACCAGTAGGAGCGTAGTCACCTTCTTAGTCCTTTACGTAGATGACATACTACTCATTGGGAATGATGTAGCTATGATGTCATCGGTAAAGATTTGGCTATCGAAAAATTTCTCCATGAAAGATTTGGGAGAAGCATCTTACGTATTGGGAACACAGATTTATAGAGAGATCAAAGAGGATGCTCGAAATGACCCAATCCTTGTACATATATATCATTGTCAAAAGGTTTGACATGGAAAATTCCAAGAGAGGTCTCATACCGATGAGACATGAAATTAATCTCTCAAAGGAGCAGTTTCTTAAGACTCCTAATGAGAGGGCATTCATGGATAGAGTACCTTATGCCTCTGCCATAAGATCTATCATGTATGCTATGTTATGTATGTGGATGCTCAGATTAAGTGTGTGATATTCATGAATTTCACTTTGTTTATATGAATAGTAAAATTGTTAAAAACTAAAGAAAACATGATCGCCAGAAATTGTAAAGTTTCAAAGAAAGATTGATCGCTTACCTTTTCAAATTTAGGAGATGTTGACTCCTTGATTCCCTTTCCTCGGCCGGCCAAAGAAAAGGAGCCATTTTTGTAAGATGTTCTTGCTTTTGTTTTCTTGATGGTTATTCCTTTGGATTTCCTTCTTTCTTCTTCTTTGTACCTTACGAAAGATCAAACAAAGTAAAGAAAGAAAACGGATTAGAGCTATGAAAGTGTAGTAACTATTCTAAAGATTAGTTTAAACATGCAACTAAACTAAAAACACTCACTTTTTTGTTTTCTTTTAAATCCCTATCATTGACATGGGTTTGGAGAATACGATGTGGGTGTGTGAACTATGAAGTGATATGATAAAAAAAACTAGATGAAACAGCGAATAAAACTGTAGAAATTGATAAAATCAATGAAGAAACTAAAGGAAAGTTGGTTGGTTGGCCCCTCTATAGCCATAGTCTTCAATATGCTTCAAAGGATGCAGAAGGAAGAAGTTCTTCTTCCTGCCCACGTTCTTCTCCTCTAGAGCCTTAAAAACCTTGCTTCAAGCTTCAAATTCTTCAATCACTAACTTTTTTAAAGGTCCAAAAAATATTGTATTTATAAGAATAGGTTTAGGGGTGCTTTGGGTTTCAAAAGGACTCTCTCTCGCGGTCGAACTTACCTTGGACAGACATGGAGGAGTTTGCAACCTTCCCAACTTCGAAAACTGGATTATCTCGGCCAAATCATGTTTATCAGGAAATTCACAAATCGCGTCGTCCAAGTAGGACGCCATTTGTCTAATTAAAGCGGCCAAAATAGAAATAAAATCCGAAAAGGAAACCGAAATACTTTAGGAAACCTAAATCGCGTTTCTTAAGGACGACGTGCTTTAGATAATTAGAAAATTAATTCGGATTAAAAATTGGAAACCTAGACGGATTAGGACTTAAATGGCGTCTCCCACGGGCGACCTTATTCAGTTATCTATATGAATTTGGAAATTTAATTCTGAACTGATTTCGACTAGGAATTTAAATGGCGTTGTGTATAGGAGACGGTAATTAAAAAATTTCGAGAAAAATCAACAAAAATTAATTAATAATTAAATATTAGGCCATTTTGAGGCATTATAATCGTGACATGAAATTTTGTCAATATAAAGTCAAAATTAGCGTGTTTACAACTGCCCCACCTTGGCATTGACTTTGCAAGGGAGTAAAATGGAATGGAATGTACTGAAAAGGTAATGGCAAGGTGTGATGAGACACGCTCTCAACATCATATGATAGGGATTTCTCTAAAAAATTATCAATGAAGTAATTCAAAGAGTTCAATGAAATCAATCTTGTCTGGATGAAAGAGACAAGAAAATAAATAAGGTCGATCAACCTCCATGATTGGGAAATACTCTAGGTCATAAACCCTACAGATTTCATCATGGAGAGCGGTTACCCGCGAATGTGGACGTGCTACAACCATGATGGATCTTAAAGGAAATAAGAAAGATTTGGGATAAAAAATCCAAGCAAGGATTCTAAGGATATCTTCAAGAAAATGTCAAAGATAATTGAGAGATCAATTCAGAATGGAATATTTCATATCACGTTGGGATTTATTAGATCAATGGTCTGAAATTTAATCAAGAATTAATTCTTATCACAATGATTTTAAAGTCCTACATGATGCATGCTAGGCTAAAAGAAAAATTAAAAATATAAATTAATTAAGGATAATATTGTTAAACTGTCATTAATGAGTCAAGATACAAATTCTGTAATTCAGTACTAAGTCGAAACTCGTTTGCCTATATATTGTTTCACAAAAGTGGAACTATCATTCCCATTAATTAACAATCAAATGGCCTGTCCGTGCGATTGAGAATTCTCTAGAATTATCACTGTTTTTGTTGAAGGGGAACTCAAATTCCAGTTTCATCAAAATCACAAGGTCTTTGATATATCTGATAAATATTTATCGTATAGTAATGCTAATGCAAATCAATTACATAAAGGAATAATAGAGATAACCGTCTTTTTAGTCACGGTGGGGACTCATGAACTCCCACAATGGGACTTTAGTGAAATTTAAATCCATTTACATTTCTTTGAATTGCCTGCACTCGAATTTTATCAGTAACTTCAAGTAAATAATTAATATTAAATATCATGCAATTATGGATTTTCGGATAAATAACAAAATTCAAAAAACTGATAAATGGCGTCGCTGTTCACAGACGTCATTTAAATGACGTCGTCCCGTCCAGACGCCATTTAACTTACAGAAAATGTTATCTGTTCTGACTGCAATCCGAACTCTACTTGCCTTAATGCACATTCCTCTTTCAATTCGGAAAGGAGTTCTTCAATCTCGCAAATCCTCTATAAAACTTTCCTCTCTTCACATCAAAACAATACAACAAGCAATCAAGAGGGAAAGGTAAAAGATTATCTCCAAAGCTCAAGAGAAAGAGAGAAAGAACAAGAAGAAATCAAGGAGGAAGATGAAGGATTTGAGCAATTGATTCAAAGAGGATGGCGAATTCTTCACAAGATTCTTCAAGCAAAAGGATGAGAAAGACAATTGAAAAGCTCTCTGAAGTTAAAGATCATCTTAATAGGCGAGATCCTAACTTACAAGTAAGCTAATCTCTCTTCTAATCAATTCTTTCTTTACATGCAACTTTCTACATATTCTCTATATTCTAGGGATATCCCTTCTTTCTTGGTTCAAGAAGATTTTCTTTACTTCTATGGGTCCAAAAGCTAGTTAACAAGATCAATCTCTCCATGCAATCATATATATCCAAGTGGCATATCCAATGATTGGTTATTCATGCCAAACATTACAAGAGCACAAGTATGGATTGGACTGCAATGGGTGATTTGATCGAGCTATGACATCTACAAACTCATACCTTCTTTTTTGCCACGTTTGAAGCCACTGATCGTTCCAAATTGTGCGTCGTTAAACACTCATGAAAACGTTCAATCTAAATTTATCCGGCTCACTCAAATCAGATTTTGAAAATTAATAGCGGTGAGTCCGAGTCGATCCACAGGGAATTAAGATTTTAATTTCGAAAACCTTAGATTTTAATTATCTAGAAAAATTGGGAATTTGAATTGATTAATTAACTACCTAGTTAAATTAAACTAAGTTTACGAATTTAACTAAACTAATTTTTAAAAGCACAAATACAACTACATTTAAAATTGAGAAGAGAGAAATTAACAACATATTATAAAAATAACAAAACTTCTAAATTAAACACAACTAAGAAAATTATAACAACACAAAAAAAACTATTGTTTAATTGTGTAAACTACTAACTCACCCTAATTAAATAAACTAATAACTAAGAAAATATCATTAAACATCAAATATCCATCGACTACCCCTAATTAAACAAACTAATATTGTATTAGTGGATAAGAAAGAACAAATCAGCTTCTGTTGGTGCGCCGGCGCAGTGGACCGGCCGGAGTAGGGGGTGGCGCAGTGGACCACCGGATGCTTGTGCAGGTGCTGCCGCTGCTGTGAAGCTTGCATGCGCTGGGGGACAGGTGCTGGTGCGTGGAGGGCTTCAGCCGGCTACGTGCAAGCATGCTGGAGGACGCGTGGAGGAGCTTCGTGCATGCATACTGGAGGAGCTGACCGGCGGCAAGCTTGCTGGAAGTTGCAGGGTACGGTGGAGAAGGCGTGCTGCTGGGTGCGGTGGAGAAGGCCTGCTGCTGGTGTGCGTGTATTTGCTGGAGAAGATGGATGAACTGCGGTGGAACTTTGCTGGGACACCGCCGCGTGGAGAAGCTGGATGCAGGCGTGGGCTTCACCAAGCATGCATGCGTGCGCGTGGAACTTGGACGTGCAGGTGCGGCGTGGGCTTCACCGCAGGTGGTGCTTGGTGGACGGCGTGCATGCAGGTGCTGTTGGCCGGGTGGGGGAGAGAAATCGAGAAAGAACAGAGAGAGAGAAAGAGAGAAACCGAGAAGAGGAGAACCGGAGATAGGGAGAGAGGGATGCTGGAGAGGAGTTGGAAAAGAGATCGAGAGAGAAAGAACAGAGAGAAAGAAAGAGAGAGCTGCGTGGGAGAAAGAGAGGGATGGCAAGGAGAGAGGGAAACCGAGAGAGGGAGAACTGGTGCTGTTGGGAAATAAAAACGGAGAAGGAGAGGGTCATGGGGGGAATTTATAGAGAGGAAGAGAGAGTCGGAATTAGAGGGAGAGGTTGCTGGGAAAAACCGAGAAGGAGGAGAGAAAACCGTGAAGAGAGAGGGCTGAGATGCTACTGGGAATTGGAGAAGGAGAGGAGAGTAGGGGCTGTGGGAGAGAAAGATTATATAAGAGAGGAGAATCCGTGGGAGGCTGCTGCGGCTGGGAGGAAGAGAGGGATGAAAGGAGAGGAAGAGGAAACTGGAGAAGGAAGAGGATTCAGACTTGGAGAGAGAATTTCTAGAAAGAGAGAGAGAGGGTTTTTAAAATAAAGAAAGGAAGGGATGTGGTTGGGGAATTGGAGAGAAAGAAGGAAATAGAGGGTTTTGGGAAACTCCAGAGAAAGAAGGAATCAGAGCAATATTAGGACATCAAATTGCATTTTTACCCCTGCTTTAGTTGAAATCCGAACACTAGACCTCCCCCAAATTTCCAGAAACTCCATCAGCTGCACTGCATCATCGGCATGTCCTGTTCACATAAATATAAATTAGCACATTATCATAAAAATATCATCATATTTATTTATTTCGTCTCGGTTTTGTCGAAAAACCGCAAATGCGCTATACTCCTTTAATCACATGAAATGACGATGTTTTTAAGTCAGAATTTGACGAAATTGGTACCGTTGGACTTGGTACACAATTATCTATCATTTCATGCTATTTTGCAGATAAAAACATGAGTATGATGCATATGATTGCCCTTAAATGATCAATTTAACACTTTATCAGCCACCATCCTCTTAGAAGAAGCCGAACTCTTATTGGGTCTTCATAAGCTTAAGGTCAACAATGATGAACCTGATTTGAGTGATATGATGTTCACGAGGGAAAGGATCACAGGTCAACAATTGTTAGAAAGGATTATGAAGATGCCAAAGGAAATTCAAGGCTGTCTTACTCAGAAAAGGATCAATCTTGCTAAGTTAGCTGAATGGACTCTAAAGAAGATAGAAGATGTCAAGAATAAAGATACAGAGAATGTGATGAAGACGTTCACTATAGGCTTAGCTGGAGCTCTACTATTCCCTGCTCAAGATAATGTTTTGGAAAATGATCAAGTTAGCGCAATCAATGGGATTTTTGTAGGAAAGCAGATTAGCCCAACAGTTCTAGCCTACCTCTATAGTGGGCTCTCTGCAGCTTCTATAGCTCAATCTCCTTAATGCTTCTCTTAGCTCTGTGGGTAGGGTTCCACTTCAAGTTCAATCACAATGAAGAAGGAGTTCCAAGGATATCTCAGACATACCAGCGTAGCCCTATTTTCCACATCTCCAATACCGTGAAGTTCAACGACAACATGACCAATCGGGTGCCCAACTGACTCGAGTCGACTGGCGCGCTTATTTCAAGACTATGCCTAGAACTGGATTTGAATCCATGCCACTTGCTCTCATGGAAAAGGAGGTTCGAGTGCGCCGTGGTGCTGGCATAGAACTCCGATTGTTTGGGGCGACCGAGTTCATTCTCTATAATCCACATCGCTGTCATCCTCAACTTTGTATGCACGCTACGAATTTTTAGATATATCTTCTCTTTCTCCAATCAAGAAGCGGGCATTAGGTACCGATGAAGACTTTTAGGCGACCTAACTCATTGCTACTCTTTGGAACATCGGCTTTACCCGTTGTGTGAAACTTCCTCATGAAGCCAATAAAAAACTATGGAAATCATATGTAAAGGAGCTTAAGAAAATCTGACTTTGAAAGCTCTTCATCCTTATCTTCTAGATGTATTTTGATTTTGATTTTCAATGAATAAATCGTTCCTTAATACAATAGAAATCCTCCCTTAATATTTTGCAATTCTTTTTTATAATTTTATCTTTACTGAAAATGTAATTCTTCCTCAAAATATGAACTTTCGGGTTTAGTTAATTCAAATCGCATTGGTTCAGAGAGATGCTTTTCAATGTTAATCAATTTCCAAACACAAGAATTTAATCCTTAAAAGCTCCAAAGCGCATCCGGTCAGCAAGATGCCTTTATCTTTCTCTCTCCTATTTTCCAAAGATTTCTAACAATTAATCTACAGAATCGCGTCCTCGAACGGAGACACGAATCCTTGATTACTCTGTGTTTCTGTGGTACGGCCCTGACCATAAGAGGCGGTAAACTCCAAAAGACGTCGCCAACGGGGGACGTGTTTAAGCAATTTCAAAAAAATTTCTGTTGCCGCCTCAGTTTGTGCGCCACTTTCTCGCGAGTCCGTGCCCCTTTCTCCCTTCACTTTCTTCTCAATTTTCTCTCTCCTCTCTTTCTCTTCTTCTCTGGCGATGGTGGGCGGCTCTTGGCGATTTCTTCCCCTCTAGCGGTGCTCCAACGTCCTCTCCGGCTCTGGCGAGCTTCCCTTGGCCACCCTCTTTCATCTCTACCTTCTCTTTCTTCATCAAACTCCCTCTCTTTCTCGATCTCCCCCTTTAGCTCTCATCTTCTCTCTCACCCTCTCTTACGGCTCCATGGATTCCTGCGGTCCTAGTGGTGTGAGTGGGAAGCGACGGAGGGTTACCGCCATCGAAATGGTAGAGGTGGGCGAGGAGGAAGCTCCAGAAACTACAACGGCCGAGGAGATGGGACTTATGGAAGTAGGGGCCTTTATGGAGGCCGAGGAGGCCCCTCCTGCGACTCAAGAAGGTGAGGAAGCGGCGGCACCGACCGAGGAGGCCGGCCCACGATTGGTAAGTCTCGAAACACTCGCTTTTTATACTTAAATTTCAATTTTGGGGGGAAAGAGAGACTCGGCCACTGGTTCTCAAACCTGTGGCTGAAAGGCATCTTGGGACAGGGATGCGTTTTGAAACGCGTCCCACGTCCCAGACGCGATTCAAAGATATTGATAATTACTTTAAAAATTGATTATTAATGCCCTGGCAATGAATTTAATGAATTATTTGACAATTCAAGGCGACAATGAGGACCAGGATGTCCTGGGACCTTGTGGTAGCTGCATATCATGGTCTTCCAGATTTCCAGAAGGCACGACTAGCGGGTATGGGCTTCTGAGAGATCTTGGAGATCGAGTCCTTCATGATTGATCTAGTGTTACTCCAGGTGCTGAGGGAGCGATGGCACGCTGAGAGCAGGGCATTTCTAATGCCCTGGGGACATATGATCCCTAGTCTCGAGGACGTGTGTAGGATCACCGGCCTTCGGGTGGATGGCCGGGCAGTGAGTGGGATCACGCATCCCGACTTTAGAGAGTTAGCTCAGGAGTTATTGGATTTAGAGTGCACGGGGTTGGAAGGCCAAGAGTCTCGAACCCTCGCGAGGGTAGCTGTAGAGAGATCTTTAGGGTTAGTAGAATTGAGGCAGCAGACGGATGAGTCCAGGGAGAGGTTTAGAGAGAGACTAGCTCGAGCGTCTAGTGAGGTGTATTGTCAGGATCCGAGCAATAGGGCTAGTGCTGATAGGGACCTTAGGAGATTCTTGGTCTTCTTCTTCGGCAGGCTTCTCTTTGGGACCAAGGGAGATTACATTCACTACCGCTTCTTGACCCTTCTTACCGATTTAGACCATTTAGGTGAGTAAGCCTGGGGTGCGGCCCTTCTGGCCCACCTCTTCACATACCTTTCAGCGGTCACGCATGATCGGGAGACCACTATTGGCGACTTCGCCCCGTTCCTTCAGGTATTTAGTTCATTTTATGTTCGTTTTATTAAATGCTTATCATTATTTAATGCAATGTATATGATGATTCTAACCTATATGTTTTTGTATGCAGGTGTGGAGCTATTATTATTTTCCTGTGGGCCGAGCGAGGCCATCAAAGCAGCCAGCGGCAGTTCTGCTTGCCCAGTGTTGGCGTCCAGTTGTGGACACAATGCCGCAACACCATCAACTGACGGCCCATCGCCGTCAATTCCTTGACTACCCGGAGCTCTTAGTAAGTTTTAATTCTTCTTTTCCTTCAATTATTAATTTTTTCATAAGATGTGATGGGAGCAGAATCCGATTCGGCCCATTAAAATAGCCCAAACGCTGGGATCAACCCAACATCAGTGGCAGTAGAGGCCCACTGGCAGCCTTCGGCCCGTTAGCGGTCCAGCAGCCCTCGGCCCAACAGCAGCCCAGTGGTCCTCGGCCCATCAGCGGCCCAACAGCCTTCGGCCCATCAGCGGCCCTCGGCCCAGTAGGCTTCAGCCCACTAAGCAGCATTCGGCCCAACAGCGCCCCCCCCCCCCCCCCCCCCCCCCCTTCGGCCCAGTAGCTGTATCCGGCCCACTCCGGTGGGAGGGATAGGTGCTATGGCGGTTTATCAATAAACCAAAACATAGTCCTAGATCGGTTGCCACCACTAAGCAACCTTTATCCTCCGCTATAAATACACGACTATTTATTACCAAAGGTATGTCTTCTTGACCAAGGACAACAGTCCAAAAGCTTTACAGCTACTTCTTCTTCCTTGACTTCTGAATCGAATCTTCTTCAGAAGCTAACTTAGCCGTCGGAGGGGGTTCCTTAGGGCCGAAGCCTAGGACTCTTACTGACCAGTTCTTCTTCTTCTTCCTCCTTCTGCAGGGGCTTCGGTTTGAATCTTCGCCGACCTCTCCGAGTCGGTCTCGGCCGCCGATCTCGGGTTTTCTCCCTCCGGTCTCGACGCCTTTCGTAGGCTGGTCCGCCTCGGCCGAAGGAGTCTTGGCTTTGCTCCGGAGAAGCCTTCGCCCGGGTACCTCTCGGCTTCGGATCCTTGCCCATCTCCGCCCTCGTCTCGTCCCGGATCCCCGTCGGTCCTCTTCATCGATCCGATCCAATTGCGGGTTCCAGTCTCAGAATCCGACCGTGATAAGCTTCGGCAACATCAAGATGCTTGGATATATTTATTGAAAATGCTTTATGTTGAAATGGGTTGAGTATAGCGTTTAAAATATCTTATGAAATGTTTGTTAAATATTTTGATTAAATGTTTGATTAGAGGTTTAGTTAAATACTTGGTTATTTATTGAATATTTTCAATGAATTATTTTGTGTTAAATATTTTAGTTGTAAAATTGGATCTTTTCTGGAATATTTAAATGCTTTATTAAATGCTTATTTAGTTGTTTATTTGTTTGTTTAATTATGCAATGCAACTAACCTATATGAAAGGTTATCTGGAGTCTATATCTGGGTATGGATGATGCTGGACAGCCATGGGTGGAGCGTGGGTGAGGCCGATTTGGGTGTCAAGTTTGGGTTCATTGCCTGAATAAGATTGCCCTGCTACGCCTAAAGCTAGTGATGAGGACTTTGGGGTAGCACCAAGAGTGGGTGGAGGAGGAGATCCCCGAGGGAATTGGGAGGACTATGTGGGGGAAGCAGGCCTGCATCGACTGGAGGGCGAAATTCCCGGATCAGCACGAGGACTGGTTCCGGTATGGATGATTTCACAGGCGGTGAGCAGTGATGCTTACCTTCAACAGTACCGGACTCACTACACCGCTCACCTCCAGCTACTCCGGCCTCTCGATGTAAGTATGATGCATATGCATGAATGCGTCTTTTATTTTATTAATTATCTTGCTTATATTTGTGAATGCATGATATGCGATGATATGAACATGTAGGATGCTCTGGATGCCACCATCATCACACTCCGTGGCCACCTCCAGGATGCCGAGGCCTAGTTAGAACAGGTCCAGAAATAGTTGAATGAAATGGTAAGTGTAACATGCATGAATGACATATGCATTATGAATGCTTCCTTTTATTATTAAACTGTTTTGACACTTGCACACGTACGGTAATCTCCTCTTGTTACAGTGTGGCGCTAATACTCATGCGGCGACTCCCTCATCCTCTACTGCTGCTGGCCCATCTTCCAATGCCGCTCATGAGGCAGGCTTCGCCGACCTGCGGAGTCAGTTGGCTTCCGCCATCCGCCGAGCCACTCAGGCTGAGGAGGATGCTGCTACTCGGGTAAATCTTCGACTGGTTTCTTGCATAATGTCTTTTGCTTGCTTGACCATTTGGTTGACGATGTCTTATGTTGCAGGTCCAAGAGCTTTGCGTGGCTCTTGGAGAGAGAGATGCTGAGCTGGCACAGGCTCGTGGTAGTGTTACATATCTCTAAGCAACTCTCCTGATAGCCCTTTTCTCCTCAGCTGTGGCGTCTTCAGGATACAACTGATCTTCACAGTATTTGGCAATCTCAAAATACCATGGTTTCTCTTCATCTTCCATCTCTTTATGCAAGTCTAGTAGTATGATTTCTCTCTTCACCACGATATCTCCATCTCCAACCTTCTTCAGCAACTTCTCTTTAGTCCTATGGTGTAACGACCCGCCACCCTATAATCGGGGATCCGATTACTAAATGGGTACCGAATCATTAAAATTTGGAGCCAAACCAGGATCTCGATAAATCTGGAAATAAATGATAAACTAAGCTAAACATCCACATCATATCAAATTGTAAAGGAAGTGCATGAATTAAAAATTATTACAATTCGATTTGACTCAGCAAATAATTACATATTCCAACTGAAAAGAAGTAATTAAGCATACAAGCCTAAAAGGAAAATAACAACTACATCAGGGCATACCCTGGGACAATGGCTGCTGGCGCGCAACCCGAGACAATACCCTCCACATTACGCCTGCCTGGAACCCTCACCTGAAAACCGCAAGGGTGAGTCTCATCGAAATAGACTCAGTAGGGATCCTTCGATCCCCAACACCCACTCACGCACCCATATGTGCAACAACAAGAATATAAGTAATTTAAATAAATAAAGCAGTAAACACAATTCCCAAAGATTCTCATATTTCGATATAAAATGCATGCATTCATAAATGTAACATGCACAACTCTGAAACCACTCCACCACGGAGTCCACAACTAGTATTTCGGCTAAACACACAAACCACGCGGCCGAACGCAAAAAACACTGACCTGCTAAGACCAAACAACAACCCCTCGGATAGTGCGCTGGTTACTCCAGCCTGACCGGCTCTAGGTGGTTCTGCTTCCCCCAACACGAGTGACACTCCGAATGTACCACTCCCACACCGGTACTAGCTATACCCTGGGGTACACCAGGTGACCCTCTCTTTAGGCGTCACCCCACCACTCCCATACCGGCGCCGTGTCACTCCCACACCGACACAGGGTGCCTAAGCGCTAACAACTGTCACTCTAGGTCTACGGTCGCACGAAACACAACACAGTGCGATCCGATCATGTAGAAATCCTCGTTCTTGAAGTACGTTTTCAAGCATGCATTTAACCAAACTATCTAATAATGTAAACACATGTTAATTGCAGGAATTAATGAGATTCTGTCTTGAATCGCGTCGTTCGTGGCCGACGTCATTCAAGACCCCTAAACTGGTTCATATGAAAATTGACCTCGGAATATGGCCTAAATTGCGTCATTCAAAGGAGTTGCCATTTAAAATGGCGTCGCTGTCCCTGGATGCTATTCAAAACAGAGATAGAATCCCTTATCTAGGCTAAATCACGTATAGGGTGGAAGCCGCCTTTTAAATGGCGTCGCTGTCCCCAGACGCCATTTAGCTCTCGCAGACAGGTTTTCTCCTTCGGCCTCCCCGAATCACAAAGTGGGATTTCTCGCCTAAATCGCACAAAAAATGTACCAAAATAGGGAAGGAGGAGGAGAATCCAAATACCCGTTAAAAGCTCACCATTTCTCATTTTATAAAATTAGTATTTTCACCCAAAAAATCCCCTAAACATGCTCTAAAGCAAAAAAACATGGTTTTACTCAAAACATAACAGAGATTGTCATCCTACCGGTTACTTGAACTGCTCCTAGCTCCTAGCCGCTGAACCGCCATGCCACGAACCACTGCCAGTACTGCCGTGGACGCCGTCACTCCACCAAGATGTCGGCCGCCGTCTGGAGAGAGATGCACCGCCGAGGAGATGGTAGTGGTAGTGGTGGAAGTTAGGGGGTTGATGGAGTGGAGAGAGAGGAGGAAAGGGGAGATGAAAGGAAGGAGAAGGGGAAGCGTATGGGTTGGAGAGAGAAGAGAATGAGAGAAATGAGAGAAAGGAGGGAGGGTTTACGGGGTCAAACCGAAACTAGATAAAACGCGTCATTCAAGACCGACGCCTATCAGACGACAAGACGGGGTCGTACACTGACAGATCTCTGAATAGCATTGACCATGCAAGACGCCATTTCGACGATAAGACTGGGGCCGTACTCTCGCGGCCCAAAACCGACCCACGTGGCGCCCACGTGGCACATTCTAAAATGCGTCCCCCTAACCGGACGCCGTTTGAACCACGTCATGCCCCAGCCCCACGAGGGCCCAAACCAAGGGGTCCGACATCGAAACCGACCTGATAACTGGATCCGAAACCTCAATCCTTACATAAGGAATGAAGGGTCTTTCACAGCGAGTGAAAGATGCCTATGAACGATGACTGATTCAGATTGTTTACTGATTGAGAAATTCAGGGATGATACGAGAGAAGCTAGAACATCGGCTAAAAGGTTTTGATTTTGAGGAACATGGACGGAGATCAATCTAGTGAAAAGCTTAGCATAAGTAGAAGTGAGTTCCTGATAAGGCTTGAGTTTATGATCAAGAGTGCGATATTTGGTAAGCATTTGGCGAAGGATCAACTGACTATCACCTACAATCCGCAGTTTGGTGGCACCATAGAGATGAGAGGCCTCAAGACCGGCTAGAAGAGCCTCCCTCATATTCAGCAATATTATTGGTGACAGGAAAGTCATGCTGAAAGGCTTGTGGAATGGTGACACCTTCAGGTGATAGCAGAACAATGCCGATACCCTTACCGTGAGAATTCATAGCTTCGTCAAAATGCAGAGTCCACATATCGTCTTTGATTATGTCTATGGACATCAGTTCCTCATCCGGAAACTCCAATCGGACTGAATCAAAATGAGGAAGAGGGTGATGAGCATGATGTTCTGCGATAGCATAGCCTTTAATCACTTTCTGCTGAATATAGATGATATCGATTTGAGATAGAAAGCTTTGCCATCGTGCTAATCGATCGGTGAGAATAGATTTCTTAAGGAGAAATTTGATAGTATTCGTCCTAGCAATGAGATGGACTTCATGAGCCAGAAAATAATGCTTCAGCTTCTGAACTACCCAGACTAATGCAGCACATGTCTTCTCCATCGTTGTATATCTTTGTTCTGCGGGGTTGAGAATTTTAGAGAGATAGTAGGCTGCCCTCTCTTTCCCTTCTTCATCCTCTTATGCTAGGACAACCGCGTCATCCAGGACAGAGATGTAAAGAACTAGAGGTTTGTCCGGAGATGGTGGTCTAAAAACAGGAGGACTTGCTAGATATGTCTTCAATCCATCGAATGTCTCCTGACACTTATCGTCCCAATCAAACTCAACTCCTGGCTTAGTAAGCTCGTAAAATGGCTTACACCTTTGTGAGTGCTGGGAAAGAAAACGGCGAATAAACTGCAACCTCCCGATTAATCGCCTCAATTCTTTCAAGTTCCGAGGAGGTGGCATCTCTCTGATAGCCTTGGTCTTGTTGGGATTGATCTCAATGCCCCGTTTGCTCACGATAAAACCTAACAGCTTCCCCAATGATACACCAAATACGTATTTTTTGGGATTCATCTTCAATTGATATTCTCTTGACCTTTCCAAAACTCTCGCCCAAACTTTGGCATGCTCAGCCTTAGTCTTAGATTTAACTAACAGATCATCCACATACACTTCTAAATCAATATGCATCATGTCGTGGAATATAGCCATCATAGCCCTTTGATAAGTGGCTCTAGCATTCTTCAGTCCGAATGGCATAACGACATAACAATAAGTGCCCCAAGGTGTAGTGAACGACGTCTTCTCTTGGTCCTCTTCTGCCAAACGAATCTGACTATACCCTGAGACCCATCCATGAATGACAGTGTTTCATAATCAGTTGTGTTGTCAATGAGTACGTCAATGTGAGGCAGTGAAAAATCATCTTTAGGATATGCCCGGTTCAGATCTCGAAAGTTAATACACATCCTGACCTTCCCATCTTTTTTTATAACCGAGACTATATTTGCCACCTTTTGCAAATAGAGGACAACTCTAATAAATTTGGCTTTATGCAATTTATCGACATCTTCCTTCATCTTCAAAGCCATTTGAGGGTGGAATCGCCTTAATTTATGTTTAACCGGGCTAGCTCCGTCCTTCAATGTTAATCGGTGCTCCGCTAGGGAAGAATCTAACCCCGGCATATCTTCATAGCTCTAGGTGAAAGTATCCTTATAGTCTCGAAGGACTTGGATCACTGCCTCTTCATCTGATTCAGAAAGATTCTTACTAACGAGGACAACCTTAGGTTTGTCTTCAGTTCCTAGATTAATTTCTTTGGTAGGCTCTTCTACAGCGGCTGAGGGTTCATCAAATCTCTTCGCTCCACTGGCATACGCCTCTGCTAAGTCCTCATCATCTTCCTCATCTTCAGTAATGGGGTCTTTCTCGTGTAGCAGTTCATATACCCCATATCCATCATCGACTAACTCATCTACTTCACATTCTTCTGGTATCTGAATGAGATTCTCTAAAAGCTAAGGGATCTGAGAGCAAGAAAGGCATCTTAAAGCTAGGTCCTAGAGGTATCTATATGGAACTTGTCTACCCTTAGACTTCCTAGACTTCCTAATCTGACTAACCTGCCCAGAACTAGACTCCCTAACTTCATTAAACTGCCTACCAGACTTACTATCCTGACCTAGGGAGGACGAATAATGATAAAAATCAAGGGGTATATGAGAGAATACGGGTGAATCCTCTTAAAGGAAGGGACATAGTAGATCTAGAAGGGATCTTGCCCGAGTGACCCGCGTGATGGGGTATAATCGGACAAGTAGTATGAAGTTTCCTCAACGAGGATGTGTGAAGAAAAGGTTGCCAAATTGGCATTTTTTTTTTGATGATTTTGAGTATTAATCAAGAAACATGAATGAATATGAAGATAAGGAGGATACGAAGATGGTGGTAACGGCACCAAGGCCAAAGGATTAGGAGGATCATATAAGAATATGTCCCAAATCAGATCATATATCCTCTCAAGGTCGAGATGAATATGAGAAATTAGGTTCCTAGGGGACAGAGTAATCATGATGGGCGGAGCCCGTAGAAAATCTTCAGTAATGACCCTCGGCCAAGTCTGGGTCAAGAGTAGGGTACGGAACAGGGTATGAAGAGTGAAAACATGATGGGGATAGGTTCCCCTCCAGAGAAGATTAGTGGTGAATCCGGGCTGATAAGGGTCATCAGGCTCCCCTTCGTCTGTCTCTTCACTTAGCAGGATTCTTTTATCAAAGATGGCCCAGGGCTCTCTATCAACTCATCAATCAATGGTGGCCACTTTGGTTCAGCGGGGTCAAGAAACAACCTATTTAATGCAATGTACAGGTCCCATATGTCAAACTAGGGGTACCACTCACATTCAGGATCTTGAATCTTCCTCCTTTTTGTTGGCCGCAGAGCCTCCAAGGATTGGTATGTCAGCAATTCAGAATAATGTTTGACTAAATCTCTCCCATATATATCATGTAGGTCAAAGTGGGAAGTGATTACCACCGTGTTATCGTTGTCATGATTTATTACGGGTCCTTTAATGAAATGTGTATATAGAGTCCAGGTTAAAGGATTCCGATTTTCTTTGCACGGTGTGGTCATTATCTTCCAATTTTTCTGGCCTTCTTTGTCTTCATGCCGCTGAACAATCTTCTGTTTCATCCTTGCTTGCCTATATCCCAAACCATTACCAGGTATCCTTCTATTGTTTTTGATAGGGTTGGTTCTGCTCTGCAGTTGTGTGCCCAGGCCTTTCCCCGATTTGTAACCACCTTTCATCATAATGTCCCAGCCAGGAGTACTCAAGCACTTTCCCCTTTTTATGGCATCGATTGGACAAGGAACATGTATAATGGCTTTCAAAGGATCAGTCAAAGGAGAATGTACCTGTAAAACCGACATAATGGGTTGTTGGCCAAGGGGATAAGCCGGCTTGATGTTCAAAGAGTGAGCATCAATAGGATTGGCATGCTCGTCACCTTAATGATCCGTCCTTTGTATGGAAACTTGAGGCATTGATGATTTGTAGATGGAATTGCCTCAAGGGATTTGATGTAAGGACGCCCAAGGATGCCTTTTAAACAGGGGTCGATCTCCAAGATGTAGAACTCGACTTCGGCATGACACATAGGGCCTAACTCCATCTTCAAATAGACCATTCCCAGAGGGGAACAGGTAGAGTTGTCGTAAGCAGTAATAGAGATGGGAGAAGGCATCCACTTTTCTCTGCGTACACCGTAGATTTCTAAGGTCCTTGGTGATAACACATTGATGGAAGCCCCTGTATCAACCAGGCATGCATCTACAACCTTCTTGCAAATGTTGACTGTTATGCTAAGCGCTATGCTCCTAGCTGCTGGTAGTGCCAACTCAGACGTATGGAATGAAATGGAGGGCTGATCCCCTTGTGGAACTAGCAGTGCAGTAATCTTCTCTACTGGTACGTCCTCATTGACTATCACCCTTTTGATATACTCCATTAAGGCTTCTTGGCGAGTTTTAGATCTCTTTATCAGTTCAAGTATTGAGATGCGTGCCGGTGTTCTGTCTAGGTGCTTCAACAGATCATATTGAGTGCCAGGTGCACTCTCTTCATTCTGTACTTCTTCTGGCAGCTATGATGGGCCGTCTCTAACTGTGGATTGAAGAAAGACTTTGTTGAAAATTCTCTTGCTCCGGAGCGCATGCTGATCATCATTGAAATGTGATATTTTGAGTACTGCTGGGTTAATGAGGGGTCTGGAGGGGGTAATGCTTTTATATATGGACGATGGTGGGTTATTTGGTGGAGGTGTTGGAACGCAGATAAGTGGTTTGGAAGGTTGTATGGTATTGGGATAGGTAATTGGTGCGGATGATGTTGGAAATGGTATGCAGAGCAATGGTTTGGAAGGCAGGAAGGGTTCGTGATTGAGTTGCGGAGGGTTATTTGGTGGATAGATGGTGGCGGAGGGAGTATTGGGTTTAAGGAAGGTAGGCTGTGGAATGGGTTTATGGTAGGCGGGTGTTGGTATGGGGGTGATGGTTATGGTTTCTGGTTTAGGTATGTGTAGAATGCAGCGAGGTGGTTGCTCGGCAGTACTCGGGATATGGCCTGTTGAGTAAATAGAGGATGATTCCTCTACCTTCCATTGTTGCCTCCTATTAGCCTCAGATCGGCTATTAATAAGGATTGGGGCGATCTAGTTTTGATGCTCTGACAACGGATTCTGCACTATACCCATATTCGGTGGTGTTGCTGCTTGTGCTGGTGCTCTTTGCATTTGCTGTTGCTGCTGCGGTCTTTTCGCCTCAGGGCTGCTATATATTTTCTCATCTCCTCTCAGTTAATACCCCCTTACTCATTCAGATCATGGATGTAGTCCCTGAATTAGAAACCTGCATCCACTGTATGCCCAGGTTGTCTATGGAAGACACAATACCTAAAGGCATCAGCATTCTAGGGCCAAATTGTTTTCTCCTTTGGAAAAACTAAAGCATTGGCTGCCATAAGGGTATTGAATATGTCTAATAAGGATTCTGGGAGTGGAGGATAAGATGCCCTCTTTGGGCCTGGAGGTTTTCTCTGTTGGTTGTAGGCACCCGGTGGAGGTACATTGTGATATGCCGGCTGTTGACGTGACTGATTAAACATCTATTGATACTGCTGCTGAGGCTGATTGTAGGCTGGCTGGTATGGTTGCTGAGGCGGCCTAAAACCTTTCTGATTTGGCAGTCTTTGCCCACTATACTGTGGCTGTTGCTGTTGATTTCTCATAAACTGTGGTTGATTGTTGTTTACAGTGCTGATTTATTCATGGGAGAGTGTGTCTTCAGTAGTGGGACCCATGCTAGAAGAATTTGGCATTGCAGGCTTCCGTGGTGGAGGTCTGCTGGGCCTATGGGGGTCAAAAACACTGGCAAAAGTGGAATCCTTGAATAACACGCCCTCTCGTACAGATCTGCCATGGTGGTCAGATTATTCAGTGTCAATACCAATTTATACTGGGGAGTGGTGTTGGCAACCATCATCTTTACTAGTTCTTGTTCGGACAGGTGATCTCTTATTTTCGCAACCATTCTTCGCCATTGTAGGCGCCCGTAACGTCCCCCGCCTCTGCTGCGGGCTTCGAGCGAGGGCTTCTCCGTTCGTCTTAGCACTGTGGCGATTTAAAGGGGGTTAGAAATTAATGTGTGATCGCCAGGAGCATTACCTTACGGTCCCTGTGCTCCGTAGGATTGTAAGAGTGATCGCGTTCTGAGGGAGCGGGAAATGGTGGTTTCTCCTTCTCTTCCTCCGGCCGGCCAGAGGAGGAGAGCCCGGTAGTCTGCACGCGGAAATGCGGTAAGGATCCCTGAAAAGGCAAGACAAGACAAGAGAAGAAAAATGACCCGATTAGAACTGTGGCATGTAGAATCTATCCATAAAAATATGAAAATTAACTAGAATCGGAGGGAGACGCACCGGATGGGTGTTTGGGGAGGGAAGGTGACCATGTGTTATGGCCACCCACCTCCCGTTTTTTGTTTAAAACCACTGGGGGAGTAAGGGTTGCTAGGTCATCTTAACATGCATGCATGCAAATGGGGGGTGCTCGTGTGTGAAAAATGAAGCGATATGTTAAAAGTAAACAGAGGAGTGAGAAAGGGAGAATGTTACGGCATGGATGGAAAGTGATAATGCAACGGAATGAAGCGGGGAAACGTAAGAGAAGGTTAAGAAGACAAACCCATTTGGAGTGCAAAGGATTCCTCCTGAAGCCCCTCCTGAAACTCTCTGACTCCTTGTCCGCCCGACTCGTTCCCTCCATAAAAACTCCTCCTCCTTCTTCTTAACCCCTCCGAATCTCTCACCCGAAAAAATCCTTAACCCCCTGCTCGAGGGGACATGGGGGGTTTAAATAGGTGAAGGGAAAATAGGAGAAAATAGGGGTCTAAATCCCCGCAAATCATCCTGGAGCCAATGGGAAGTGGTCAAGGATCGGAGGTGGTGCGCGCGGCAGTCGCCGGAGTGGGGAGTGATCGGAGTAGTGGGGGTGAGGGCGGCGAGTAGAGGAGATCGTGGGGAAGACGAGGTCAAGGTGGTAATTAGGGGAGTGGACGGCCAGCCAACATGCCTTCCAATCCCGTGGAAGGCCAGGTAGCTGGCCTTCCACGCAGTGGTGGAAGGCGGCCCGGTTGGCCTTCGAAGGGTGGTGGAAGGCAAGGGGTGGCCTTCGAAGGGCGGTGGAAGGCGGGCTGGCTAGCCTTCGAAGGGTGGTGGAAGGCGGACTGGCTGGCCTTCGAAGGGTGGTGGAAGGCGGACTGGCTGGCCTTCGAAGGGTAGTGGAAGGCAAGTGGTGGCCTTCGAAGGGTGGTGGAAGGCAAGGGGTGGCTGGCCTTCCACGAAAAGGTGGCTAGAGTCGGGATTTGGTTAATGGGCCTAGTTATTAGTGGGCTGAGATGACTAAGATGAGGGATTTGGTGATGACGGGCTAATGATGGATGTGGTTCATGACCAAAAGGGTGGTCTAAAATCGGTGTCTACAAATGCCCCTCCGGGACACCTGTTTTGCAGTGGAGTGGAACGGAATGATAAATAGGTGTTCCGGAAATCGAACCAGATTTTGGACAGCCCGAAGAGGGAATGAGCTATATCCAATGATGATATGCGAATGTGGTAAATGAATGAGAGTTGGCTATTTGGATTGCAAGGGTGATTAAGAAGGGGAATAAGGTTCAAACTAGAGAATCACAGTCCGTGGGACCCTCGGGTGCTGGAACCGCGAGGCCTTGGCGCACCAGGATGCAACGATCTGGCCCAAGGGGATCTCGAGCATGAAAGGTGTAGGAGTGTGACTTGAAGAACTCTCGACACAACGGGCATGCGGTGGCCTGGCGCATCATGTGATCGCCAAGTGAGAGAATCTCTAGCACACGTATTGGAAAAAGGATGAGGTCTTGCAATTCAAAGGGCTAACAGACGAACGATTGCCAGACTCACAGATTAGCAATGGGTTAAGCAGAGTGATAAATTATGGTCATTGCCCCTAGGGCGAGGATGAATGCTTATGCAAATGCATGCTAGTTCAAAATTGAAAAACAAATTCCTAATGCAAACAGGAGGGATTTATTGGCCAATCGAATAACTTGGGGAATATAGACTCCTCATTGTTTTGTTTAAAGAGGAACTCAGAGTCTATACGCCAAAAGTTATTAGCCTCCTGTATCTTCAATCCTACTTGCTTCAGATTCCCTGCAGCTGCAAAAACACACATTAGCAACGTTCACATATTCAATGATCACAACATTAAGTATTAAACTGCAGGAGGATGAGAAACAAATGTTTAGTTTCGAGTCGAAGCCGATATGGAAGATATGGCTATTCTATTGGTAGAATGCCAATCCGATATGGCTTCGACTCGAATTCCAGGAAGAACCATTAATTTGTTGATATTGAGCAAGGTGGTCTCTTGACCCTGGGGGTGAGGTTACCTTCTCAAAGTAGAGAAGGGAGAAGGGCAATATGCCTTCTCGTGGATGGGCCTTTTCTAAAGTGGTAGAAGGCCAGCTAGCATGCCTTCTACGAAAAGGTGGAAGGCCAACTAGCATGCCTTCTATGAAAAGGTGGAAGGCCAAGGGATGTGCCGTCCATGAAGTGGTGGAAAAGAAAAGGATATGCATGCCTTTCCGTCTCTTATGGGACGTGGAAAAGTTTGTAATTATCCCGTGGCTTTAAAAGGGGAGGGTTGTCGTGGGGCTTTCTTCCAGAACTCGAGCTTTCTGTGGAAAGATGGCCTCACCTTCTGCTCGCGCTACTGCTATGGAGCCTCAAGTCCTATCTGATGTGGAAGGCCACCTCAGCAACCTGGTGGCCCATGGACAGGTATGCTCAAACCTTTGTGTTGTCCACCTTGGCTCTCTCCTCTCTCTCTTGACTCTTGGTTATCCTGCAGCCTCTTCCCAAATTCCCTGATGCTAGGCATACACGTAAGTATGCATGGCTTGCGGCCCTACTGGACGTGATTACCCTAGACATGAGGGTATATATGCATCGGTGGAATTTGACCCGTTCCATTGTGTTTGCAAAGTGGTTCGCCTTCATCCACTGGAACTGGGAGGGGCTGGGTGCACTGCTCGAACTGTGGCATCCGGAGATGCACACGTTCGTGTTCCGAGAGTTCGAGGCGACAGTTTTGCTGGAGGAGGTAGAAACCTTCTATGGCTGGGAGGGCCTAGCCACCGGTGATCCCTCTGGTTTGCCTGCATGGGAGGAAATCTTTGTTGATATAGTGCAGGACAAACGGGAGGTATGCCGCATGACTAATAGTCGAGGAATCCTCGTCGATCGCCTTGCGTACTGGTTGATCCGAGAGATTAAGCGCAAGACGGTCGAATCTGAGAGGCTGATGCGAGGCCTATGCCTAGTTCTTGGGGGAGTCTTGTGGTTTCCCACTTCGGGCTCTGTGCTAGAGAGGGAGTATGTGAGAGTGTTGAGCTTATTGTGGAGAGGTCATTCTCTCGCCCCAGTGATCTTGTCACATCTGTATGGAGGGCTTAGACACATGAGCATGGGGCGATCTGTGAGGGGAAGCTTGTTCACCTTACAATTGTGGATGGAGATGCATTTATCCATTGATTTTGATGAAAAAGTGACTTCCACCTCTAGGATTTTTCAGCACAGCGCATGGTATCCTGCATGCTCGCTTCTTGGTCCCGAAGATCAAGTCAGGTGTCTCACGGCTCATCTCAAGACGAAGGACGACTGGCGTGATTACCTGAACTTTCTGCCCGTGGAAAATTTGATCTTTGTCCCGATGATCCTTCGAGATATGGAGTTCACCACAAGGGCTTCTCGTGATCGTGAGCTGTGGCTACTTGGCCCTGACGAGTTAGCTGTGTACCAAGCACATCGTTGCCATCTTCAGATCGGAGTTCCCAGACAGGTGCCACTCCCCGCTTTGCATGACACACTGATCGTGCCGAGACATACAGGGTACGCGAGAGAGGCGCAAGCAATAGAGCGATTCCGACGTGCATGGCGCCATCACTCCAGATTCACAAAAGCTCGTTTTGATGTAGCAGAGACTTCAGAGGAAGTCAAAAGATATGTGAACTATTTAACCAATGTACGACCTGCTGTATGTGCCTTTTTCATGGGCCGTAGAGCATTGGAATAATGTACCTATTGAAATTTTAGCAAATAATACAAATTTTATTTTCCTGGAAATTCTGCTCCAAAGATGTAAGCAAACCACCCACATTGACGGACACGTCGGACGGCCACGGCCTGGCCGTCCACGCGGGAGGACGGCCAGCGGTCTGGCCGTCCACGCGGGAGGACGGCGAGCGGGATGGCCGTCTGGCGAGCCGGATGGCTTTAAGAAGCCTTAGGCTTTCTTGTTCTCCACCCTTACCCCTTTCTTCCGATTCCAAAATTTTTCTCACCCTTCCATCTATGGCGAGAGTTTGGCTTCCTCGCTCCCTTAGGAGGTGGAGGACCGGCGGTGGCTAGGAGGCTCTTGGCGGCGGCGGCGACGAGGTGGATGGCGGCGGCGGCGACGAGGTGGATGGCGGCGGCGGCGACGAGGTGGACGTCGGCGGCGGCGGCGAGGAGGCTCTTGGCGGCGGCGGCGGCGACGAGGAGGCTCTTGGCGGCGGCGAGGAGCCTCTTCGCGCCGGAGAGGAAGAAGAAGAAGAAGGGAGGACGGCGGCAACGGAGGAAGATGAAGAGGAAGAAGACGGAGCTGATGGAGAGGAAGAAGAAGGAGAAGGAGAAGGTGATGAGGAAGGCGGTGGCAACGGAGAGGTGCCCCCGAAGAAGAAGAAGGTGAGTCCTTCGGGTTCCCCCCCTTTTTTTTTTCTTTGAATCACGGCGGTGTGCTGGGCGGCGGGGCTCCCGGCGACGGCGGGCGGCCCCGCCGTCCGTCCGTGCGGATGGCAGGCGTCCCTGCCGCCCGCCAGAGCGGACGGCGGACCGCCCCGCCACCGGTCCGGGTGGACGGCGGGGTCGACGGGCGGCGGGGCCGCCCGCCGCCCGTCCGGGCGGACGGCGGGCGGCCTCGCCGCCCATCCGTGCGGGCGGGGCAGGGCCCTGCCGTTCGTCAGGGTGGGGCCAACTGCCTCGCTTTCTCAAAATCATTTTTATGAACATGCTCCTAACCTTTAATCTTGTTGGGATTTTCAGGGTCCACAGAGAGTCCGAGGCCGAGTTTCGTGGGAGTTGGTCTGGGCCTGGTACTACGCGCTGCCCGATCGGCTCCTCTTCCAGGTGGACGCGTTTGGGTTCGGGCCGCTGTTCCATATCCGACCGTTCATGGTGGACGCGCACTTCTTAGTGGATCTGCGGGAGCACTGGGATGACAGATGCAGGGCTTTCATCATGCCGTGGGGACACATGCTGCCCACACTAGATGACGTCTCTTTCTTGACCGGCTTGCCGGTCAGTGGTGATCCGGTAGTGGGTCCCGAGCTCAGGGATTACAGGCAGCTGTCAGATCGACTCCTGGGCGAGGGGTATTACCGAGTCCAAAGAGCGCTATCTCACATACCCCTCGGACACTTCGCCCGATTTGTGGGGTTGAGCCGGGTACGGCGGATGCCGAGCGGGAGTTTGGAGGCTTTTGCCGAGAGAGTGGAAGCGCTCTTGGACTTGGATGGCCGCTCAGACGACGAGAACTTGCGGATCTTCTTCTTGTTCCTCTTCGGGAGGCTGCTATTTGCTACAACTTCAGATAAGGTCAATCTGAAGTACCTGCCGCTGTTGGAGGACCTTCAAGCGGCGAAGAAGATGGCGTGGGGAGCTGCGATGTTGGGTCACCTTTTCTCCCTTCTGGTGAGCTACCGCCAGGGTTCTGGCAACTTGGGTGGCTTCACACCTTTTCTTCAGGTAATCCTCTTGGTTGTGGATCTCCGTCCTCACTTATGTTGATTGGCACTGACTGTGTTGTCCTTTGTAGATCTGGGGTTATACCCGCTTCCCCATCGGCCGAGGGACTGTTTCTGCAGATCGTGAGGGATGGACCCCTCTCATGGCGCGGTGGGAAATGATCCGGGATTATCGCCCCGTGATGTACCGCGTAGAGGACATCCGTGCCCAGCTCGACACATTTCCTCCTCATATGGTGAGTGATTTGAGATTATATGTGCATCTGAACAAATGATTAGGTCTGACCCTTTGTTTCATTCAGGTGGTGTGGATGCCATATGCAGAGGAGGACCTGGCCGATCATCCTTGGGTGTCCCAGAGCCTCTCTCAGTTCCGACGGGAGGTACCCTTGCTGTGTGTGAACATCTGTGACGACCTCTTTGTTCGGATGGCCTACCGCACATGGGGATGGCATCAACCTCTACTCGCCTATCCGATCTATCCTGATATGAACCGCGGTCGTCGCCGATCTTCTTTCTGCTATTGGTCAGGATTGGCGAGTGGTGAGGCGGGCTGAGATTGAAGTGTGGCACCGCACCGGGGATGCCCTGCAGGAGGATAAATCCCTGCGAAACAGTTTCAGATACATGGGGGATTATGCCCGGCGGTACTCAGACCGCATGTTTCTAGATGCGCGGCGGGTACGTCACTCAAACCCTTTAGTCTATTTCACTCAAATTTTCCATGGACTAACCTTAGTGGTATTCCTGCAACAGATGCCTGAACCTGAAGCCGTGCATATCCTAAAGAATCAGAATGAGATTCTGGTTCTGCAGACGAGTGACCTGCTTCACCAGATTGGGGAATCGGTGAGAAGTCTGATTTCTAAATTCGGGTATGAGGTTGTCCATCTCATTTTTGTGAAAAAACCCTTGTGATGCAGAGAGAGACGCTAGCCCGTCATGGGCTGCGAGGGGATCCTGGTGCGGGCTCATCATCCCAGGGGCCAGCTGCCCCTGCTGATTGGGAGGCAAGACTGCAAGACGCTCTCCGTCGTGCGGAGGCCCGAGAGGCGGATTTGGCACAGCAGGTGAGACTTGTTCTGCTCCTGTGTTAAAATGATTGAGCTTGCTTAACCCTGAGTTCCTTTTGCAGCGTCAGGAGGTGGAGACCAACTTAGCCAGGGCGCAAGAATTGGAGAGCCTCAATCAGCAGTTGAGAGACCAGGTCTTAGAGGACCGGACAGCTCGGGCCAAGGCGAGAGAAGGATCCCACCTGGACGTGTACTGGGAGGGTAAGATACCCGGCTTACGGGAGGAGCTGACGAGGTCACAGACAGAGGTGCGGGAGCTTGATTTCAAGTACCGAACCCTGTGGGACCGAGTGATGAAGAAGGGGCGAGAACGAGCTACGAGATCGAGTACGCAGAGTCTAGGAGCTCGTCCCCCCATTCCTGCCCTGTCAGCTGGCCAGGCACCTGCTGGGAGCTCCGTCTTTAGAGACCTTGACTCCCTGCTTGCTGAGGATGCATGGAGAGCATTGCGACCCGCTGGCTCATCGGGGTCTATGCGACCGACGTCAAGGCATCGCCGTGCTAAGGAGGATGACGCTGAGAGCCAGATGAGGCACCCCTCTCGAGATAGGAGTGATGATGACGCGGAAGGAAGGAAGAGAGGTTGAGAGGAAGAGGGATTGAGAGCTGATGCAGGGGTATGCCCCTGTGTCCTGATGTATGATTATTATGTTATGCTTGAATATTTCACTATTCATATCTGGGCGCTTCTTGTTCTGCTTTCTGTCCATACCTGTTATTCCTGCATGCACAACATTGGGGAAATTGTTAGTAGTATTTGCTTTCGGCCCCTTGCCCAAAAAAGAGCAACTACCTTCCTAACCTTCGCATAGGGTCAAGGGGCCGTGTCCTACTAACCAGACAAATGGAAGAATATTGAAACTAATGCGGCAAGTAAATATGCAAATGCTGGTGGGTATTAACAAATGAGGTGTGTGATGAATGAAAACACGCTTTTTATTCCACCTACCTGGTGACTACCCAAACTTAGCCTGGTCGAATGATGAAAGGGAAATGCATACTCAACTTCCCAGGTATCCTAAGCACGCATCTAGATTGATTTGGGCCTCTAGACTCCTCAAACTAACCTTGACCGGTTAAGACTCATATTGATGACAATACCGTCATGCCATGCTTAGGCTCCCAACTGCTTCCGACCACCAAGTTTGCCCAAAAAGTTTTCGAGGTAAATAATTTGCCCGACCCGGGTTTCTTTCCTCACAATCTAGAAGGTATATGATGGAACACCTTGGAACCCTAATGGTCAACCGCGCGACGCTGACCCGGAATCAGACGCCGTCGCACCGATTGGTGACGCGCATGCATTGACCTAAGCCCGAAGTCTTCGAGAGTACACATTGAGATTATGGTTAAGAAATTAGTTCACCAGAAACATCGACGTTACTCTTCACCCATTTTGGACTCCTGTGATCATATGAGCATGTGACGATTTTTGAAAAACGAACCATTTTTAAAATGATGTCCGGTCTTTAGATAGCTATCTTGTGCTAAACTTTGAGGGAGAAAAAAGTGAAGAAATTTTGGAGACAAACCTCACAGGAGGATCAACAAAACCGTTAAAAGGGCGAGCTGTGACAAAACGGACCCCTTTTGACCTCCTAGATGCCCCTATTTTGACTTTTCAGGCCTTCGGTAGATTTTATGGCCAGGCACGGTCACGACCAGGCTTTTTTTCATGATTGCTTGAACCCCCTTTTCTTTTTTGTATTTCTTTTCCGCTCTTGACATTTTTCGGAGTTATTTGATATTCCGCCTGCGGGGACACTGCCCTCTTCACGTGCTCTGGTCCTTTACATTTCATTTTTGGGCCCTTTTGAGAGGTTACATCTATCGGGTTGTGGAGGAACCGCAATTTGCTTAGCTCGACCGTTTAAGGGCGTCAACTGTCCTGATCGGTCGAGAGATGAAGAGCAAAGGTTGCATTTTGATAGTATGCTAAAGACTTGGAACTCATTTTAAGAAGGTTCCATTTTGAAAAAACGTGTAGGTGTGCGCATCTCAGGATGATCATAGAGATCCGTATTAAAGTAAAGTAGACACGTCCAAGGTTCTGGTGGACCAAAGTCTTAGCCAACCTTAATGTTAACCCAATCTATTATGCAACTAGACCTAGACAGGGGGTTACATGGCAGTCACCAGACAGTTGGATTTTATGTCTTTTTTGATTTTTTTGTCATTTTCATTGGAGTATGCACATATTTACAAATATTTTTGATGCTTTTTGGATATTCGATTTTTTGGATTTTTGAGTTTTGATTTTTTTTGTGTTTTCACGGATAAAACTTCTTCAGATACACCCCATTCCATGGGTGGGGTAATTCCTCTCCTTTTTCATTGATTAAGCGGTATGCATTACCTGAGTATGCCCAATTTTCTTGCAATTTGCTCCTGGGACCAGGAATTTTGATCATTTTTCTTTTGAGTACCATTTCCCCAATTTCAAACTTTCTTTCGAGAACCTTCTTTGCGTAGAATCTTGCGATCCTATTCCTGTAAACTTGAGCATGGTCTGCCGCCATCATCCTTTTTTCGTCTAATAGTTCCAGTTGGGTTAACATGGCCTTACGACGTTCGGCGTCGCTAATTCTATTGTCCAACTGCACTCTTAGAGAAGGGAGGAGAATCTCGTATGGGAGTACCGCATCTGTTCCGAATGTTAGTGAATAAGGTGTTTGTCCGGTGGGGGTTCGGACAGAAGTACGGTATGCCCAAAGAGCTTCTACTAGGCGATCCGACCAGTCTGAATAATTGTGAGATTTGCAAGTTCTTTTGATGATTCGAATGAGAGTTTTATTGGTGGCTTCGACCTGACCGTTTCCTTGTGGATAGTAAGGCGAAGAATGGTGCAAATTAATGCCATACTTACTGCACATGTCCTGGAGCTCTTGGGAGATGAATTGTGGTCCATTGTCGGTGATGAGATCGCGCGGTGTCCCGAACCTGGCGAGAATGTTGCGCTTGATGAACTTCACCACCATGGATGCTTTGACTTCTGCAAATGCTTCCGCTTCAGCCCATTTAGTGAAATATTCAGTGGCGGTTAAGATAAATGATTTCCTTTTTATTTCGCCTGATCGATCCTCCAAAGGTCCTATAACGTCAAATGCCCACATGGCGAAGGGCCACGGGGAAATGACGGACTTGAGAGATGATAAAGGTGCATAAACCTTGTTAGCATGTAACTGGCATTTCAAGCACCTCTGAACAAATATGGAACAATCAGCCTCCATTGAAGGCCAATAATAGGACATGAGGAGCTTCTGAGCTAAGGCACGACCATAAATATGGCCGCCGCAATCACTGGCATGAGCTGCTTCCATGACATGATAGATTTCGGTATCATCTAGACACCGAAGAAGTACTCCGCTAAATAATATTATTATCAAGCGTCACATGGAGAAGGCCTATGACAGGCGTTAGTGGGATTTCCTCTTCTTGGTACTATAGAAGTTTGGATTTCATCATCAGCAGCTTAGGGCCCACTGTTTCGGTTCTTTAGTGAAAGCAGCTTGAAGAAGGTCTTACTAAAGGATTTTCTTTACATCAAAGGCTTGCTCTTCCGGTTCTTTAAATGGACTCCGGCGTTTCAGCCTGACGCGAATCTTTACAACGAGAGTTGTATAAGAACTATCGATGGCAACGTGGGTAGGGTTCTTTGTTGGTTTCTAGGGTTTCTCCGGATCGCTCACGCAGCGGAAAATAAAATAAAAACATGGATATGTTCTTCCCGTTTTGAATAAATAAAACCGATAATCAGATTATCGAAGTCTTACCGTGTGCGGATTCGAATCCTCAACCGTTCGGTTCCGTCGGTGCGAAACCGCAAGCCGCGCAAGTACCCGGCCTCTAGCGTAGTCCACGCGATCCTCCTCGCGACGGATATCCTCGCATTCCACGTTCTTCGCAGCCCACGAAACCTCCGCCGGTCGCCGCAACGATCTCCGCAACGCGCGTACGATTTCCTGTCGAATGGGAGTCGGAGAAGCGGCGGAGCAGATCTGGATTTACCTGGGACGCTAGAGAGAGAGAGAAACAAAGGAGGGGCGGCTAGGATTAGCAGCAGCTTGGCCTGCTCAGCCCGTTCGCTATATTTTATATTAACCGCACGGTTTTTCATAAAAACCCCCGGTTTGTATAAAACCCATTTATTTATCCATCGCCTTGAGAATCATTTGCGTGAGACCCTCTAGGCCCAATTACCAGTCTGGTTAATAGCCCAATGACTCCTCACTGGCTTTATTAATCAATTAATAACCCTTTATTAATAAATTAATCAATCGAATTGATGTCGCACATCAAATTTGATCGGGCCTCCGATCACGTTGGGTGCCAAGCAACACCGTGTGAACCCGGAAGGTATCGGGGTTAAGCAACCCACTCTTGGAACCTTTCCGCCGACAGTTACCGCGTGGATATAATCCTTCATTCGTATAATGCTCTCGAGTCAACTCAGGGTATGGCGTACTGTCAATCCCTAACCGGTCGACTCACTTGGATTGGATGCCGCTGATGAATATCGGAAAACTCATTTCCCGATATTATCGTCCGCCCTGGCCAGGGACTTCCGCGCATCCTCCCTAGAGCATTCTATCTCATCGTACCGAGAGCGAATGATTCCTTATTGACATACAATTCCCTTCGACGGTATTCCGCTGTACCCAATCCTTGGCGTTTTAGAATCCCGTGGCTAGAGATTCGTAAACCAAGGTCAAAGCACAGAAGTCCACCGACAAGGTGTCCTTGGTGTCTCAGGTCTGATGACCATCCACGCAACTGCGACAATAGAAGCAAGCTGGTTGACAGTGAGGTACAATACCATCCAGCGGTTTAGTCGGATCACTTCAATGAACTCATTCTCCAATGAGCACCTACATATTCGCCTTAGTGTCTCCACACAAGTGACTTATGAGATCAGTCACCCTCATCATATGAGCAGGAGTAATCTGTACTAGTCTAACCGGATATCCGATGTCCTTCTCGGATATCCTCCGACAAGGAACGATTAAGAATATGTGTGTTTAAGTGATCAGTCTCATTAGTATGATCTCATCATAATCTGATCACTATAGCACATATTTATGGACTTCATTATGAAACGATAATTAATGTGATTTACATATAATGAATATTATGCCATTATATTAATAAATGAACGAGATTTACATAGTCAGATTGGCTTGTAGGCCACCTAAAACTAACAATCTCCCACTTGGACTAAATCCAATCACCTTTATACAGTAAGCCTATAGACTCTAGGTGACGCTCAAACACAATTTGAGCTAATGACTTTGTCAGTGGATCTGCTACATTGTCGACAGATGGAACTCTTTCCACTACTACATCTCCTCTGGATAAGATGAAAGCGCCTCAGAATATCTTTAGATTTCTGATGAGACCGCGACTCTTTCACTTGTGAAATAGTCCTATTGTTGTTGTACAACAGCGGAACATAATCAAAGATGCAGGGAACTATGTCAAGGTCGGTGATGAACTTCTTCAACCACACTACTTTCTTGAAAGCTTCAGCTGCAGCCATGTGCTCTGTAAGGACTGAGGTTTCGGGTTCAGTATTCGGGTCGGGTTCGGGCCGGATCCCCTGGTTTGGACCCTGAGGAGGGTCTTGAGATTTCTAACTGAATGGCGTCAGCACTGCTCGACGCCTTTCAAAAGGCGTCAGGGTGTGTAGACGCCATTTAGGTATGTTGGTTGTTGCGCCACGTGGGCGGGTTTCGGGCCGCGAGAGTACGGCCCCGGTCACATCGTCTGAACGGCGTCCAGGTTGGCCGACGCGATTCAGACTGTGACCTCTGCGATGTCAGGGTGCGGCGCCAGAGCGTTGTCAGTACGGCCTGTCACATCGTCTGAACGGCGTCACAGGTGGGCGACGCGTTTCAGACCGCTGTCAGTACGGCCGTCTTGTCAGACTGATAGGCGTCTGCCTCGATCGACGCGTTTTAGCTGGATTCGGATTGACTCCGCGAGCCTCCCCTTCCTTCCCTCATTCTCGCCTTCACTCTCTCTCTCTTCGCCCTCTCCGCCCCCTCCGACTCTCTTCTTTCCCTTCCCTTCCTCTTCTTCCTCTTCCAATCACTCCATAGCCTCCTCACCTCTCACCTCTACCTCCACCACCTACTTCACGGCGTTCCCTTCTCCGGACGGCAGCCGACGTCCCGGCGGAGTGGCGGCGTCCTCGAGGGTATCGGCGGCGGTCTGCGGTGCGGCGGGTCGGCGGCGAGGAGCTTGGAGGAGTTCAAGAACCGGTAGGGGGACGAACCTTGCATGTGTTGCTCGTGTGTTCCTTGGCGTAACATGATGTGTTTGGGCTAGATTGAGCATGTTTATGGGGTTTTCTTATGGGAATGGCTGTGCTTGTGATCGTGGTTTCGTAGCATGCCTGTGATAGATGCATGCTTCTTCCTCCCCTTCTTGTTTTGGGGCTTTTCGGGGTGTTTGGGGTTAAGGGAGAAACCCTCGGTTCGAACCAGGGAACCTGGTTTCTGGCGCTAAACGGCGTCGTGCCTGGTCGACGCCTTTCAGAAGGGCGTCAGGGCAGTACGACGCCTTTTAGGGCAGAAACCTCCCAGTTCGAGGTTTCGCGAAATAGGGGTTCTGGCGCTAAATGACGTCATGGATGGACGACGCCTTTCAGAAGGGCGTTGGGCCATCATGACGCCATTTAGACAGGAAAATCACCCCGAGTGAGGGTCTGTAAATCTGGAATTTATGTGTGAATGGCGTCTGTGGACCTGGACGCGTTTTAGATAGGCGACTCCCTATGACGACGCGTTTCAGGAAATTATCTGACTGTTAAATGAACCTGTTCGAGGGACTTGAATGGCGTCGACCTTGGTCGACGCGATTCAAGACAGAGATGTGTAAACCTGGTATTCACCATGTGCTTCACTGTGGGATGATTTCAATTGCATGGTTCACGTTGTACACTGAGACTGAGGACTCCTGTGTGAATGGAATCATGTTGTGTGTGTGTGTGCTTATGCGAATATGGAATCGGAATGACTGTGGTTTACGTCTGTCACCATGGGCCAATGGGGGTGAGCCATGGTGTCTGTGAGGTATTGTGCCGTACCGGTGGAGGAGTGGTACATGTTGTGTTTTACCTTTGGCTGAGGGAAGCAGGATAGCCTTGAGCCCGACGGGCCGGAGTAGCCGGTGTGCTATCCGAGGGGTCGCTGTTTGTCCTCAGCGGGTCGGGGTTTCCCTGTTTGTCGTGACAGCTTCCGGCGCGTTTCTTGCTGTGGAGCTGGTTGTGGTACTGTTGGAGTTGGCTTACCCTTTAGCCACTGGGCCTGATGTGACCTTTGATCAAGGTTACGAGTGGTACCCTTAGCCCTTTGGCCTGACGCAGCCCGGGAGATTTGGGTTTGTGGGTAGTTCCTGTAGCTTCGGCTTGACGGGGGTTCGCCGGTCCCCAGGGCCCTCCTGAAGCGCTGAGGCCTAGCGTGGAGGCAATCCGGACGGTAGGACAGTAGTCTAGACTGCTTGTGTGCACACGTAGCTGGCAGTGGCGGTACACTGGTTCCAGCTAGTCCTAGTTTGACTCACTGCCTCACCCTACAGTGCCCCGGAACACTGTAGGGGTGGTCAGTCGTGAGCTGTGGTGGTAGTGTTGGGAGGCGACGTTTGACTTCGGTCGACAGTGTGGTTCAGTCGCTTCGTAGACTTTGATTGTGAGTCGTGACTCTGTGTTGGGTTCTTCGGGTTGCTTAGAATGGTTCTTGGTGCACTGCTTATCGTACGTTTCATATCAGAGTTGGGTGCTTTGTTTACTGCTTTACTTATATTGCCATATATTCCTGTTGTTACACTTGTGGGTGTGTGAGTGGGAGGCAGGGGATCGGATGATCCCTACTGAGCCCATTTCTGGTGTGGCTCACTCCCTGCAGTTTCAGGTGTGGACCTCGTGGCGAGCGGAAGCGTGGTGTCTTCTTGGTGTGCGGACCAGCAGCTGTCTTAGTTCCGGGGTATGCCCCGATGTTGTTGTACTTCCTTCTGCCTGTACTTATTTAATTGTTGGACATGTAATTATTGTTGGACTGTATACGGACATTGTTATTTTCCTTCCTGCGCACTTGCTTATCCTTGTAGTCCGTGAGATTGTTTTATTTAGCCTTGTTTAGCACTTACTCCTCGAGATGTGTTGTGTGAGATCCGGGTGTGAACCCGCAGTTAATGGGCCGACATCCATTTAGTGACCGGGTCTCCGGTCATAGGATGGCGGGTCGTTACATGCTCAGCTTCAGTCGTCAAATCTGCAATGGTTGCTTGCTTGGAACTCTTCCAGCACACTGCGCCTCCGTTCAAAGTAAACACGAATCCAGATGAGATGTAGACTTGCTATCATCTGGATATGACTGGAAACTCGAGTCAGTAAAGTCTCGCAGTTTCAAGTCACCTCCTCCATAGACAAGAAACATCTCCTTAGTTCTTCTCAAGTACTTAAGGATACATTTCACTAGCTTCCAGTGCTCTAAGCCGGGATCAGCCTGAAATCTGCTCGTAACACTTAGAGCAAATGCAATATCAAGCCGTGTACATAGCATGGCATACATGATAGATCCTATGACAGAGGCATCGGGTATTCTATCCATGAAATCCTCTCATTAGGAGTCTTAGGAGACTGCTCCTTTGAGAGATTAATTCCATATCTCATCGGTATGAGACCTCTCTTGAAATTTTTCATGTCCAACCTTTTGACTATGTATCTATGTACAAGGATTGGGTCATTCCAAGCATCCTCTTTGATCTATCACCATAGATCTGTATTCCTAATACATTTGATGCTTTTCCCAAATCCTTCATGGAGAAGTTTTTTCGATAGCCAGATATTTACCGATGACATCATAGCTACATCATTCCCAATGAGTAGTATGTCGTCTACGTAAAGAACTAAGAAGGTGACTGCGCTCCCACTAGTCGTCTTGTACACACAAGGCTCATCTTCATTCTTAATGAAGTTATAAGACTTGATAGCCTCGTCAAATCTTAAGTTCCAGCTCCGGGAAGCTTGCTTCAGTCCATAAATGGACCTTTGAAGCTTGCACACTTTATCTGGAGATTCTTTAGGTGTGAAACCTCCTGGTTGTATCATATACACCTCTTCCTCAAGGTTACCATTGAGGAAGGCAGTCTTCACATCCATCTGCTAGATCTCATAATCAAAATGTGCAGCAATGGCGAGTAGAACTCTGATCGACTTTATCATGGCAACTGGTGAGAAAGTCTCGTCATAGTCAATTCCTTGCCTTTGACGATATTCCTTTGCCACCAACTTTGCCTTATAAGTATCGATCCGTCCATCAGCACCGATCTTTTTCTTAAAGATCCACTTGCATCCGATGGGTACAATACCCTCGGGCAAGTCCTCCAAGTTCCAAACTTGGTTGGTGTACATGGACTGGATTTCTAAGTTCATGGCCTCTCGCCATTTCCCAGCTTCTGGGCCTTGTATGGCCTCCTAGTAGGTTTTAGGATCATCATCCTCATTATATTCTATCTTAGACTCACCTTCAGCAATATGTCTTACATATCGTTCGGGTAGTCTAGGTAATCTACCAGATCTACAAGGCTCATGTGTGTGTACCTGAACAGATTCAGGAACTGATATCTCATCTGATGATAATACAGCTGTTTGGGGATCTGGAACCTCTTCCAGTACTATTTTACTCCCACTATTCTCCTGGAGAAGGTATTCCACTTCCAGGAAGACAGCTTTCCTAGCGACAAATACCTTTTGTTCACCAGGATGGTAAAAATAGTATCCAAAGGATTCTTTTGGATATCCCACAAAACTGCATTTATCAATTTGTGATTCCAGCTTGTCTAGATCATGCCTCTTTACATGAGTAGGATAACCCTAGACTTTAACATGTTTAAATTCTGGTTTCCTGCCTTTCCATATCTCATATGGAGTAGAGGCCACAGACTTGCTGGGTACTTTGTTTAGTAGGTATGCTACTGACTCTAGAGCATACCCCTAGAGGGACACTGGTGTAGGTGCTGAAAATTTGCTCGTGTGATTAATGTGAAAAACTAGGTTGTTTAGGGTAAATTAACCTATTAAAAAAAATGCAACTAAGGTGCTTGTGATCGCCAGAAACTTTTAAGTAAAAAGCTTCAAAAGAGTTTGATCGCCTACCTGTTTAAACGCGGAAGAATGAATCTTTGGTTCCCCTCCTTCAGCCGGCTGAAGAAAGAGAGCCTCTTCTTGTTCTTTTGTTCTTGCTGTTGAATGTTGAGGATCGTCCAGAAGTTCTCCTGGCTTCGTGCTTGATTTCCCTCTTTTTGATTTCTTGTTGTGGTTGTTGTTGAATGCAGCAAGGACAGAGAGACAGAAACAATAAAGAAGAAATACTGATGAGAATCTAAATGGAAATAATATCAAAGTTAACTATGATTAGAAACATGTTTAAACAGCAACTCACTTGTTTTAGATGGCTTTGAAACCCCTTTAGAACAGATGGGTTTTTGGAAAATTGATGATGTGGTGTGTGTTGCATGCAGTCAGTATGAGAGAATGAAACTAATAAATGAAAATGAAATTCAAATATGAAAAACTTATGCCCAGTTGGAGAAGCCTTGAAGGATGAAGATCTGGAAGAAGGATGCCGTCTTCTGGAAATGGCAGCGCTCCGGCGTGGTTGCTTCGATCTCCAAATTGCTATAACGCTGTGGCTCAATAATTCTCTCTCTCCTTTTTTTTTTTTTTTAACTTCTTGATAGGCAAGGTATTTATAGGCATTTTCTGCGTTCGCGATTAACATAGAAAAATCTTGGATTTATCTACTTTAATCGACAGATAATTACTGATTAATTCATCTTTATCTGTAATTATCTAAAACGCGTCCACCTTGGGTGACGCCTTTCAGATTAAATTAAGATAAGGATAAATATCCGGGAAAACTTATCTTTATCTTTATTAGCTAAAACGCGTCCACTTGTGTAGACGTCGTTTACCCTAATTAAGATAAGGATAAACATCCGGAAGAGAAGTTAAGACAGCTTAGGAAACTTAAATCGCGTCGACCATCACAGACGCCTTTTAGATAATTAATCAATTAATTAAAATTCAAATTTAAACGTTAAAATAGGAATAAACTCTAAATGGCGTCCACATGGGTCGACGCCTTTTAGGATTATGCATATTTTAACTGAAATTTGAGCTAAAATCAATTTAATTGATTAACTTAAACATGTCTGTTCAACCCGACACTTAAAAATATCAATAAAAATTAATCAATGATTAGATATCAGACCATTATGAGGCATTATTATATGATATGAAATTTACTCAAAATGACGTCAAAATTAGCGTGTCTACAACTGGTAATCTCGAAAAGCTCATCATAGATCGCACCATGTCCAACAAGGTGCGATTCCTCCTTTCCGATACACCATTCATCTGTGGTGTATATGGAGGGGTTTGCTAAGAAAGGATACGATTATCCTTTAAGAATTGTGTGAAATTAATATTCAAGTATTCTCCTCCTTGATATGATCGAAGAGCTTTAATACTCTTTCCTAACTGCTTTTCTACCTCATTCTTGAACTCCTTAAACTTCTTAAATGCTTCCGACTTGTACTTCATTAAGTACACATAGCCGAATCTTGAGAAGTCATCGGTGAACGTGATGAAGTATGAAAAGCCACCTTTGGCTTGGGTAGACATTGGACCACATACATCCGAATGTATTAGTTCCAAAATGTCCTTGGCACGTTCTCCATGTCCAGTAAATGGAGATTTTGCCATCTTTCCCATAAGGCGGGATTCACATGTCGCAAACAATTCATAATCGAATGCAGTTAAGTAACCATGCTTGTGCAACCTTTGCAACCTGCTTTCACCTATATGCCCAAGTCTACAATGCCACATGTAGGCTTGGTTCACAAAATTCTTGCTCTTCTTAAGAGCATTATCAATATGAAGATTGTAATAAGAAACATCTAAGAGATATAGTCCGTTGCCTAAAGATGTTGAAGCTATCGATTTATTACCATAATAAATCAAACAACTTCTATTCTCAATAGTCAACTTATATTCTATCTTGTCCATACAAGATACTGATATGATGTTCTTTATTATGCTAGGAACATAATAACAATCTCCCAATGATAAGACGTCTCCCGATAGAAGCCTGAGGTTTGCTGTCCCTACAGTAATCGCCGTAACTTTTGCGCCGTTTCCTAGCCTCAGTTCCACCTCACCTTTTCTCAGCTTACGCTTACTTGTCAGTATCTACACATCATGGCAGATATGAGAAGCACATCCGGTATCCAATACCCAAGATGAGGAATCTCTTACTGACCAGTTGATATCTATCATATAGATATCAAAAGCTTCAGACAGCTTCACATTTCTATAAGCTTTATCGTTAAGTAACTTCTTGCAGTTCCTCTTCCGGTGACCATTCTGCTTACAGTAGAAGCAGTCACCATTCACTACTCTTTTGCCTTTGTCCTTCGATCTTGTATCGTTAGCTATCATCTCCACGTCAAGGGTATCCAATGTCGGTTCAGTAGGATGATTAGCTCCAAGGACAAAGTCAATGCGCTTATATCTGAAGACATTCTTCAGGTTTCTAAACCAATCCGAATAGTTCAGGCTAGTCAAACGTTTGGCATCAAGTATGCCACGGAGTGGGTTATTCGACGACATAATTCCCTACAGGAGATATATGAAATCTTTTAGCAGATGTTCAATTATTAAATATAAAACAAGACATGGTATTTTGTTCAAGTTTTAACTCCCACTAATTTTCGACGGACTGTATAACCCTCAGTTATACAGAACGGGAGACGCCGACAGTCTCCTAGTGGTGATCAGAATCGCAATGACTTGCAGTACAGCCTTGTGGATAGCACAACAAACTGTAACACAATCAAAGAGCACCCAACTCATGGGACTTGCAACTCCTTGCAATATCTGATCATAGCTTCGGTCCCCAGAGATTTAATGGCCTTGTGGATAGCACAACACACCACTAATTCTGGTCTAAGCTAACCATCGTTACTCGACGAGCATAGATTTGCATGCAGCCCTTGTGGATAGCACAACAAAACTACATGGTTCCTCTACCCCGATCATATAGGCATCTATTGCCATAGCCACAGTTTCTCCTCCCAATTAAACAGGCCTTTTGGATAGCACAACAAACCTACCTAAAGTGATTCGAATTCTATGACTATAACGATGGTGGACCACACAGTATGTTCTTAACTACTCGCGTTACGGCATAGAGTTTAGATGAGGGTATTTAGATAACTTTTATCTTGGTCTCTCCTAGGTGATAGTACATAAACATATCGTATATATTTACTAAATACTATACCTGTTTTGATTCACAATCAAACATTAAAAACAATGCATCACATATATGTCTAGTGTGGTCATGGATAGCACAGTGGGTTTGACTGGAGCCAACAGTCAAACGCACATACAATTCTAATATAACATTTACATTAGAGAATCAGCAAACACACAGGCAAAGGATTTGCATCGCATCGCCTTCCTGGTTGCATCTGTGGATCGTCCTTGCTCCTTCCTCGATTGCCTCGATTAGATTACATTTAAATCTAAATTTACATGTAAGCTTAAGAAGGCCTTATGGCGAGTACAAGAGAGAAGGAGGTAGAAGTGCATCGGAGTTTGAGAGAGAGAGAGGTATACAGACCTCTATTTATTAACAATTAATAAATATCCAACAAACATCCACAATCCACACAATCCATTCCTCAAATGAATAATTAAAAGTGCATATCCATGACCACGGTGTGTTTTAAACAATCCACACATGATTCAGCGCATCACATGGCTAAAATAAAAGAGTTTTTCAAAATTAAATAATTTTTGACTTTCAAAAAGTTGGGTTCCAATCAAAATTGACTTTTGAATTTCGAAAACTCATTTATTAACTTAGCATGCAATTAAATCATATTCAAAAGCATAAAACACACATCCCATGTGCACACACTCCAAATTAATAATTCCAGATTATTCCATGCAAATTAGAATAATTCTAATTATTAAATAATCTAATACTTAGATTAAACCACATTAATAATCTAACAATTAGACTATTAATGACTAATCTTACTCTTAGACTAGTCCAATAAAGTTAATCAACAATTTAACACTTAAATTAATAATCAACTATAATTAATTATTAATTACTAACCTAACACTTAGATTAGTCAGTTAATGTTAATTATTAATTTAACTCTTAAATCAATAAATAACATTAACTAATTAATAACTGATGAGGCAGAATCCGATTCGGCCCATTAAAACAAGCCCAAACCCAGTTCAGCCCAGCAGCAGCAATAGAAGGCCCCCTGGAAGCCTTCGGCCCGTAAGCGGCATAGAAGCCCTCGGCCCAGCAGGCAGCCCAGTGGTCTTCGGCCCATCAGTGGCCCAACACCCTTCGGTCCGTAAGCGGCACAGTAGCCCTCGGCCCAGCAGACTTCGGCCCGTCAGCGGCCCAACCCCCTTCGGCCCAACAGCCGTATCCGGCCCACTCCGGTGGAGGACTAGGCACTATCGCGGTTTACCAATAAGCCCGGAACATAGTCCTATATCGGCTATCACCGTTAACCATCCTCTATCCTCCGCTATAAATACACCGCTATTTATTGCCAAAGGTATGTCTCCGCGACCCTCAAGGACTATAGTCCAAAAAGCATCAAAGCTACTCTTTGCCTTCTGAATCGAATCATCTTAAGAAGCTAACTTAACCGTCGGAGGGGGTTCCTGAGGGCCGAAGCCCGGGACTCCTACTGACCGGTTTCTTTTTCTCTCCCTCCTGCAGGGGTTCGGTTTGAATCTTCACCGACCTTACCAAGTCGGTCTCGACCGCCGACTTCGGACTCCTCCCTCTGGTCTCGACGCCGTTCGCCGGCTGATCCTCCTCTCCCGAAGGAGACTCGACCCCACACCGCCTGCCCGTCAGCCGGACGGACCTCGGCCACACCTTCCCGAGGCAAGCCGACACCCGACCGGGCGACCCTCGGCTTCGGATCCTCAACTGCGTCTCTGCATCCAACGCCTTCCGGATCCCCGTCGGGCCTCTTAGACTGATCCGACCCAGCTCCGGATCCGAAACTTCGGATTCTAGCTTTGGAATCCGGTCGTGATAGCTTCGGCTACATCACGTGGCGCCGTCTGTGGGAAACAAACAAACAAGTCATGTCTCAACGACCTGTAACCCGACGATCCGGACAGAGTGAAGCAAAGACACGGGAAGCCTCAGCGCAGCTGCTGCCCTCCGAAGGCGCCCCATCTGCTCCACTGAGCGCGGCTCTACTAGTCATACCGGAGTCCCACGCTGCAGAAGACCGGGTGGGAGTGCTCCAGCAACAGACGGCGACACTAGACGCTGCCGTCACCTCCTTCGCGCTTCTTCAGGAGATGGTGTCCGCCATCGCCCAGCGCATGGAATTGCTGGGCCAGCTTCCTCAGCAAGCACTGCTCCCTCCACTTTACCCGGTCCAAGATACAAGGTTCCGGCCAGCACCCTCACCGGTTTCCCCCGATGAAACCGCTACGGCGCGCAGCGAGCCCTCGGCGCTGCCAGCCCGAGCCCTTCGCGCCGACCGTATGACGGAGCAAGGCTATGCTTCGTCCGAGTTCCGCCCGGCCAGGACCGGAGGACAATCAGTCGCCACCTCAACCGCCTCGGACCTGGATCGGCGGCTCACGGCGATAAGGAAAGAAATGTAGCAGATGGTGTCTCAGCCATACGGGGCGCCCCTTGCTAGCAACATCCTGGAGCAAACCCCGTTCACGCCAGAGCTCCTGGCTACCGAGGTACCTCCCAATTTCAAACTGCCGAAGGGCCCTCTCTACGACGGGATGACAGATCTAGTCTGTCATTTCCAGAGATTCAACACATACCTCTCGGTCCGAGGGGTCGCCGAGGCAGTCCGCTGCCGTCTTTTCCCCCTCACCCTTGAGAAAACTGCCCAAACTTGGTTCGAGACACTGGCCCCCAACTCCATCCACTCCCTAGTCCAGTTAGGCCAGCTGTTTATCGACCAGTTCTATGACGCCACCCGGTAGTGTAAAACTTCTGCCAGCCTGCTAGCCATTCGGCAAGGCCCCACCGAAACTCTCCAGGAGTATTTTACCAAGTTTCGGACCGAGGCCGCCCAAATCCCAAACCTTCATAGCTCGATTGCAGTCTCGGCCGTGATTAGCGGGTGTCGGGACGAAGGGCTCCTCGGCTCCATCGGGAAGCGCCATCCCCCTACCTTACAGGACCTCGTAGCCCGGGCCTACAAGTATATCAACCGGGAGGCCCTGATGATATCCAAAGGTAAAGGCGCAGCCGAAGCAGCCTCGGCACCTGCCCCCCAGCTGGTCCGCCCACGGCCCGAAGATCAAGAGCCCTCTCGAAAGCGATATCGCAGGGAGGAGTGGGACCGAGAAAGGCGACGGGATCCGCAGCCGCGGTACCTACCGCTACCCGCTCCCCCTTCCCGAATGCTCATGGAGGTGAAGGGCATGATCCGGCGGCCAGAGCGCATGAAGACGGATCTTCGCCGAAGGGAACCCGGCAAATACTGCGAGTATCACCGGGAGATCGGCCATACGACTGACGAGTGCCGGCACCTTCGGGAGGAAATCGACCGCCTCATCAGGGAGGGTAGACTGCCGCAACTTCGGCGAGAGCAGCCCCCGCAGCAGCGAAACCGGGACGTCCCTGAGACGGCCAGGCAACAGCAGCCCCCGGAAAAAGAAGCTGCTCCTCCGCCAAAGATCACCTCGGCCCCGGTGGAAGCATCTCATCAAAGACCCAGCTCTGGGTCCATCATGATGATATCCGGAGGGCTGGGAGAAGGATCAAGGTGCCGACAGCACAGCTCTGCTACTATAGCGACGGTCGACGTCGAGTCGAAGCGGCCTCGCCAAGAAGATATTGCCTTCGGCTCAGAGGACCTGATTGATATTCAGGTCCCTCACGACGACGCCCTCGTCATAAACGCTGTAATAAACAGTTACGATGTACATCGTATTTTTGTTGATAATGGAAGCGCCCTGAACATCTTGTTTTACGATTGCTTTGTAAAAATGGGATTGAGTGAGGCTAATATGAAGCCTCACCGGGGCCCCCTCTTCGGTTTCAACGGTTCGCCCTGCCGAGTGGAGGGCATTGTCCAACTCCCTGTAACCATAGGCTCCGCCCCCCGGCAACTAATCGTTGAAACGGATTTTGCCATTGTAAAAATCGATTCAGCCTACAACGCCATCTTTGGCCGAAGGCTAATCGGCGGGGTCGGAGCTGTGCCTTCGTCTTTCCATCAAAAGCTAAAGTTCCATACTAGTCACGGAATAGGCGAAGCCAGGGGAAATCAAGAACCAGCCCAGCAATGCTACATGATTTCGGTCAAGGGGAACGCTGCAGCCGAGTCCCTGGCGATTGAATCATCAGCCGAGGCGTCCCCGGGAGAAGAACTCGTCGCCATTCCGGTTCCGGGAGGCGAAGGACGAACCCTGATGATAGGCTCCGGCCTGGAGAAAACTGAAGCGGAGAAGCTCACCGAGTTCTTGAAAAAGAATCTCGACATCTTCGCCTGGTCTCCGACAGACATGTCCGGGGTCGACCCGGAAGTAGCAGAACACCGGCTACACACCGATCCTAGCCGGCCCCCGGTTAAGCAGAAGCGGCGTACCTTCAATCAGGAAAGGAGAGCCGCCATCCAAGCCGAAGTACAGAAGGGGCTGGACGCCGGGCACCTCCGAGAGGTGCATCACCCGGACTGGATCGCCAACGTAGTGATGGTGCCGAAGAAGGATGGCAAGTGGCGAATGTGCGTGGACTTCACCAACCTTAACAAAGCCTGTCCGATGGATAGCTTCCCGCTACCTCGGATAGATCAGGTGGTGGATGCAACCTCCGGCCACGAGCTCCTGAGCTTCCTCGACGTCTATTCAGGCTACCACCAGATCCGAATGCATCCGGATGATGAAAGCAAAACTAGCTTCACGACCGATCTAGGTCTGTATTGCTATACCCGGATGCCCTTCGGCCTGAAGAATGCTGGCGCGACATATCAGCGCCTCGTCAATAAAGTGTTCGCCCCGCAGCTCGGCCGCAACATGGAAGTCTACATAGACGATATGTTGGTCAAGAGCCGCGTCGCTGCAGAACATTTGGCCGACTTGGCCGAGACATTCTCCGCCCTGCGGCGATACAAAGTGAAGCTAAACCCGACCAAGTGCGCGTTCGGGGTAGCCTCCGGGAAGTTCCTCGGCTACATGGTCACTCACCGAGGGGTAGAAGCTAACCCCGAGAAGGTTTCGGCCATCATACAGATGCGCCCTCCGGCTAACCTCCGAGAGGTACATAAGCTAAACGGAAGGATCGCAGCCCTGAGCCGCTTTATGTCAAGAGCGGCGGATTACTGCTTCCCCTTCTTCAAGCTACTGAAGAAGGCCAATAGCTTCGCCTGGATGGATGAGTGCCAGGCAGCCTTCGACCAACTGAAGGCCTACCTCTCCAAAGTCCCCATTTTGTCCAAGCCAATCCCCGGGGAGCCGCTGAGCCTTTACCTCGCGGTATCCGAGACAGCTATCAGTGCCGTCCTCGTCCGAGAACAAGATGGCATTCAGAAGCCAGTCTACTATACCAGTCGATCCCTTCAAGGAGCAGAACTCCGGTATCTCGCTCTAGAAAAATTGGCTTTGGCCCTCGTCTCATCCGCGAGGAGGCTCCGGCCTTATTTTCTTGCCCATTCGGTAAAGGTCCTCACCGCCAGCCTCTAAGGCAAGTTCTCTCCAGGCCGGAGGTGTCCGACAGACTGGCGAAATGGGCGATCGAACTAGGAGAGTTCGACATCTCCTACATACCTCGGATAGCGATAAAAGCTCAGGCGTTAGCTGACTTTATTGCCGAGCTCACTCCCGAAGCTTCCTCGGCACCTCAGCCGGAAGCCGACGTATCCAAAGCCGAGGACACTTCGGCTCGCACACCGGCGGACGAGTGGCAACTCTATGTAGACGGCTCCGCATGCTCCACGGGCAGCGGCGCCGGATGGATCCTGGCGTCGCCCGAAGGGGTCGTCACGGAGTACGCGCTACGCTTCTCCTTTCCAGCCACCAATAACGCCGCCGAATATGAAGCCCTCATTTCCGGCCTCCGGGCCGCAAGAAAGCTCGGCGTCCGGAACCTAAAGGCTTTTAGCGACTCTCAGCTGATCGCCAGTCATGTTTCCGGGAATACGAAGCTCGGGATGCGATAATGGCATCTTATCTCCAAGTGACTCGTAAGATCCTCGCTCAATTCGATTCCTGTGTAATCGTGCGGATCCCGAGAGCCGAGAATGCCCGAGCCGATGCCCTTTCCCGGCTGGCGTCAACTCAAGACGGGGGAGGAGGCCGAATGATCCTAGTAGAGGAACTCGCCGAACCAAGCCTCGGTGAGCCTGAGGTCATGCAAGTAACCGAGGCCGAAGCCGAGACCTGGATGACTCCCCTGGTCGCTTTTCTCCTCCGAGGAGAAGTCCCGCCCGATTCAAGGGAAGCGAAGCATGTTCGGCAGCGTTCATCTCACTTCCTTCTTCTGGACGGGCTGCTATATAAGAAGTCTTTCGGCCGACCGTTATTACGGTGCCTCGGCCCAACCGAAGCCGACTACGCCATGCGAGAGGTGCACGAAGGGGTATGCGGAGCACATGCGGGAGGAAGGGCCCTGGCTCATAAGCTTCTAAGGCAAGGATACTGGTGGCCGACGCTTCGAGAGGACGCATTAGCCCTTGTACGTCGCTGCGATCAATGCCAGAGGTTCAGTTCCCTCATCCACCAGTCAGCCACCCTTCTCACTCCTTTATCCGACCCCTGGCCTTTCGCTCAATGGGGAGTCGACCTCCTGGGGCCTTTTCCTGTCGCCACCGGCCAAAGGAAATTCCTCATCGTGGCGGTAGACTACTTCACCAAATGGGTAGAAGCCGAACCCCTCGCGTCCATAACCGATAGCAATGCTTGGAACTTCGTATGGAAGTCCATCATCTGCCGGTTCGGCATCCCCCGGGCCATCATCTCAGACAACGGCAAGCAGTTCGATAGCCGTCGGTTCAGCGATAACTGCGCCGGCTTCGGCATCCTTCACAAGTTCACTTCAGTAGCACACCCTCGGGCAAACGGCCAGGTCGAGGTCACCAACTGAAGTCTGTTGCAAGGACTAAAAACCCGCCTCGGCGAAGCCAAAGGCCGATGGGTAGAGGAGCTACCAAGTGTTCTTTGGGCATATCGGACTACGAGCCGAACCCTTACCGGCGAAACTCCATTTCGCATGGCTTATGGGATAGAAGCCGTTATTCCTGTAGAAATCGGCCTCCCGTCTCCAAGAGTCATTACTTACGATCCAGAGGCCAATGAAGAAGTCTTGAAGGATCATCTCGACCTCATAGAAGAAACCCGAGATAAAGCTCGCGTTCGGCTGGCGGCTTATCAACAACGCATGGCCAAGTACCACAACACTCGAGTGAAGCCCCGAAGCTTTGAAATCGGGAGCCTCGTGCTAAGGACTGCTCATGCATCTAAGCCAGCCGAAGCCGCAGGGAAGCTTGCCCCCAACTGGGAGGGGCCGTATCGGGTAAAAGAGGTAATCAGACGAGGGGCTTATCGGTTGGAGACCCTTTCGGGCCAACCTCTCCCTCGCACCTGGAATGTGGAACGCCTTCGGCGTTACTTCATGTAAATCACTTCTCCCGGAATTTAGCCAGAAGGCATGAATAAAGAAGGTCTGTTTTTCAGAAAGCCACGGTATATTTCTAAGCCCGCAGGTAACCTGAACCGAGAGTGGCTTCGGCCATGTGTACCGGATCGGGAAGCGGCACGGTATATCTCTAAGTCCGTGCAAACCGTACCGGGAGTGGCTTCGGCCATGTAAACCGTATTGGGAGCGGCATGATTTTCTATTCTCTAAGTCCGTGCAAACCGTACTGGGAGTGGCTTCGGCCATGCAAACCGTATCGGGAGCGGCATGATTTTCTATTCTCTAAGTCCGTGCAAACCGTACCGGGAGTGGCTTCGGCCATGCAAATCGTATCGGGAGCGGCATGATTTTCTATTCTCTAAGTCCATGCAAGCCGTACCGGGAGTGGCTTCGGCCATGTAAACCGTATCGGGAGCGGCATGATTTTCTATTCTCTAAGTCCGTGCAAACCGTACCGGGAGTGGCTTCGGCCATGCAAACCGTATCGGGAGCGGCATGATTTTCTATTCTCTAAGTCCATGCAAACTGTACCGGGAGTGGCTTCGGCCATGCAAACCGTATCGGGAGCGGCATGATTTTCTATTCTCTAAGTCCGTGCAAGCCGTACCGGGAGTGGCTTCGGCCATGTAAACCGTATCGGGAGCGGCATGATTTTCTATTCTCTAAGTCCGTGCAAACCGTACCGGGAGTGGCTTCGGCCATGTAAACCGTATCGGGAGCGGCATGATTTTCTATTCTCTAAGTCCGTGTAAACCGTATCGGGAGTGGCTTCGGCCATGCAAACCGTATCGGGAGCGGCATGATTTTCTACTCAGCCCGCAGGTAACCTGAACCGAGAGTGGCTTCGGCCATGTGTACCGGATCGGGAAGCGGCACGGTATATCTCTAAGTCCGTATAAACCGAACCGAGAGTGGCTTCGGCCATGAAAACCGTGTCGGGAGCGGCATGATAACCCCTCAGATCGTATAAACCGTATTGGTAAAAGGCCCTGGCCGCATAAACCATATCGGTGGCGATACTGTTGAAACTTCATATCCGAACCTACATCGGGTCCCGGCCGTGTGAGCCGCAACTAAAACGACGACAAGGTCTCAGATTCAAGAAGAACCAGATTCGGTCGTTCATTCAGAACACCAAGATAAAGCCAAAAATACTTCCTATATATGCAGCAAAGGAAGTACAAAACCGGCCGCCCATCTGGCCGCAGACTTACAAAGAAAAGTCAAAAACAAAAATCGGGACAGGCCCCCGTGTCAGCCCTCAGTATTCCCCCCATCCACATCAACTGGGCTCCAGCCAGGAGATGGGGAGGGAGAATCAACAATCTGCATGGCTTCGGAAGGGGCGGCTTCGATAGGAGTCGCCTCAGCTGGAACGGCCTCGTCCCCTTCCGCCAAAGCTGAGGCCCTCTCAGCCGCAAGCCCCTTCCACCAGGACAGGAGCACCTCGCCCTCCTCGTCTGTCGGCAGAGCGATACCGGACAAGTCCACGTTCGGGCAAGCCTTCTGAGCGGTAGCCAGCCCAATGGTGAAGACCGAGAAGGCCGCCAGAAGCTACGCTTGGATTATCTCCTCGGCGAAGTCTGGGCCAGCCTTATAATCGGCCACGGCCGAGTCAACAGCCTCCTCGGCCTTAGCTTCCAGATCTAGCCGAAGGGCCGACAGCTCCTCGGCATGGCGGCGGCTATCCGAAGCCCGCTGGGCGTCCTTGTCCTGGATCTCGGCCTTTAAGGCCCGGATTTCCGCTCGGACCGCCTCCAGCTCCCGCTCGGCCTTCTCCTTCTCCCTTTCGGCCTTCGCCTTGGTCTCAGAAGAAGCTCGAGTCGCCGCCACCTGCTCCTCCAGTTGAGCCCGCATCCGGGCGTTCGCTGCTAAGAGCCAGTCAACATTGGACTCGAAGTCGCATCCCGCCGAGGGGCCCTCGCCCGAAGCCGACGATGCCGACGCCCTTTCGGCATCCTGGAGTTGGTCTCGGATGACCGCCTGACGACGGATCAGGACGCTACCCGTGACCGCGGCCTGCAGCCGAAGGCAGATAAGGGTCAGCAAACCCGAAATAAGCTAAAGGGAATGCTAGACTGGAACACACAAGGAAGCTTCTTACCTGGACCGCCAATCGGGCGCTTATCAGCGCCAGTTCAGTGGCCGAATGGTCCTTCAGCTCCTCCAGGGCCGACGGGAGAGTTAGGCCGCGAAGCAGACGCAGGCATGTCTGCGGGTCCTCCACACTCTCGTCCTTATAGATCCCCAGGTCGGGGACCCATAGCTCGTGCTTCTGCTCGCGAGGCGCCTGCGACCCAGCGCCTTCCTGCTCCTCCGCCCCCGCCATCATGGCCGGGGGAGAATCGCCCCTCAGTGCTTTAGGGGGCGACGGCATCGGGGCCCTTCGGGCCGCAGCCGATCTTTTAGCCGGGACGGGTTCTGCTTCGCCAGGCTCGTCCGCCCGGCCCCGCTTCGATGGTCGACCGCCCCTTCGGGCAACCGACTTGCTCTTCCGCTCCCTCTCAAGAGCGGCAGCAGCAGCACGGCCCTCAGAGGAAGCCGCTGTCATCGTGATCTCGCCCCGGACGCTCGGGGCCACGGTACCTCGTCCAGCCCCTCCTGCCTGCGGACGGGACGACTGGGGTTGGCCGCCCTGCTGGGCAATCCGGCTGAGGAGGCCCTTGATCCCAGACATTGCTGCAAACATGAGAAGAAGTGTTAGATGTTAATAACACGCAAAGGGCGCAACTCAAGACCGACTTACCCTCGGCCGAAGCTTCAGCAACCTCTGCGGCCGGAGGAGCTTCGGCCGGAGGCGCGACCTCGGCGTTTCCTTCGGTCTCCCGCGAAGTCTCCCCGGAGGGAAGATAAGGGAAAGCCCGTAGAGGATCCCTCGTCGGGTCCGGCCACGCCCCAGCAGTTACGAGCAGCCCCGCCTCACGGAAGAGCTCCGCGATATCATACGGAGCCGAGGCTTCGATGAGGCCCACGATGTTGCGCTGGGCGGAATTGAGGGTGGGAGGATCAGAAAGGCCTGCGGCCAGCGGTGCCCACTTAGTAGGAAAGGGCCACACGCTCCTCTCATTCTCCGGAAGGGAAACCAGGATGAAATTCCTCTTCCAATCACGAATGGACGAGGGCTTCCCGGAGAAGATACCCCGGCCGAGACGAGGGACAAAACTGTACCACTCGGATCTCCCCTGCCGTTGAATTTTGAAGAGGTAGCGGAAGATATTGACCGAGGGGATGATTTTCATATGAGCGAACACAGCCAAGAAGGCATAAACTGTGCGCCAAGAATTGGGGAAAAATTGAGACGGGGCCAGTCCGTAGAAGCATAGGAGGTTGATGACGAAGGTGGAGAGAGGAAGACGAAAGCCCGTCCGGAAGCTTTCTTCATAAATAGAAAAACTACCCGGGCGAGGAGTGTTGGCCCTGGTATGCGAACCGGGCCGATAGGGGGTCATCCAGGAAGGGAGTTGGTAGTAGGAAGCAAGGTAGCTGACCCCGTCGTCCGTGAGGTCGCAGGCTGCTTCCGAAGCAGTCTCGGGACGACGATGACCCGAGGAGGAAGCCTAGCCTGGGGTGTGAACTTCCTCGGACCCTTCGGCACCAGAGGCTTCGGCCTCGTCTGCCATGGCAGAAGCAAGAGAGCCCAAAGAAAGAGGAGATGACAAAGAAGACTTAGGGGACTGGGACGGAGTATATTCCTCGTCTGAGGGAGTGATCTCACTCGAAGAAGAGCTGCGGGGCATGAGGTCGCGGTAATGAAGAAAGGAGATTGAGGCTTACCCTCAATGAAAAAAGATCTCCTCGATTGAATACCGCCTCCCAAACCAAAGAGACTTCCCCGGCAACAGCTTCGGGCAATGGAGAGCTCCCTACCACAGGCAACGACACGCTCGGAGGCACCTTCGAATGGCTTGTACGTCGCCGGAGAAGAAGGAGAGCTCGGGCGATCGCAGAGAGGCGCAGGCGTAGGAAGCAGGAAGAAGAACAGTGCCCTGCGAGGGGTCCCTATTTATAGGCTAAGTTCGAAACCCTTCCCGCCGAAGCCAACGGCCGGGATCTTCTCCTTCGTCTCACCGCTTCTCTCGGATGCGCGCCACGTGTACCGTCCTTCGGTAATGATGACGGACAGACTCCGGGAATTGAAGCAGGATGATCAACGGCCGAAAGCGGTCCGACCCTTCGGCTGATCACTCGGATGCCCGCCACGTGTTCCGATCCGCGTGTCGAGAAAGGAAGAGGCGGCAATCCGAGTGGAACCTCGGACAGAGAGCCGAGATGACCCGCGATCTGCGAGCGGCCAGGATCTCTTTGTGTTTTTAACGGAGCGGCCGGATGCGCGACGCGTGTCCTGTGTTTCTTCGCGAAACGACCGTTCTGACGGAAAAAGCGACGCCCGTCCCGTCCATTTAATTGAGCCTGACACAAGTCAGAAGGCTCGGCCCCTCGCCATTAGAAGTGAAGACCTTCGTCGCTACATCCCGAATGAAGACGGATAAGTGACTGCTGACCCTCGGCCGACCGAGGGCATCCTCTTCTTAAAAAAGAACAGAAAGCCTCGGGTAAGTACCTGTTACGTCATTCCTCAAAGAGGCTTCAGGCTATACTCTCGTCATCTCAAAACTGAGGAAGACAAGAGTGGGGGGCTATGTGATGAGGCAGAATCCGATTCGGCCCATTAAAACAAGCCCAAACCCAGTTCAGCCCAGCAGCAACAATAGAAGGCCCCCTGGAAGCCTTCGGCCCGTAAGCGGCATAGAAGCCCTCGGCCCAGTAGGCAGCCCAGTGGTCTTCGGCCCATCAGTGGCCCAACACCCTTCGGCCCGTAAGCGACACAGTAGCCCTCGGCCCAGCAGACTTCAGCCCGTCAGCAGCCCAACCCCCTTCGGCCCAACAGCCGTATCCGGCCCACTCCGGTGGAGGACTAGGCACTATGGCGGTTTACCAATAAGCCCGTAACATAGTCCTATATCGGCTATCACCGTTAACCATCCTCTATCCTCCGCTATAAATACACCGCTATTTATTGCCAAAGGTATGTCTCCGCGACCCTCAAGGACTATAGTCCAAAAAGCATCAAAGCTACTCTTTGCCTTCTGAATCGAATCATCTTCAGAAGCTAACTTAACCGTCGGAGGGGGTTCCTGAGGGCCGAAGCCCGGGACTCCTACTGACCGGTTTCTTCTTCTCTCCCTCCTGCAGGGGTTCGGTTCGAATCTTCGCCGACCTTACCAAGTCGGTCTCGACCGCCGACTTCGGACTCCTCCCTCTGGTCTCGACGCCGTTCGCCGGCTGATACTCCTCTCCCGAAGGAGACTCGGCCCCGCACCGCCTGCCCGTCAGCCGGATGGACCTCGGCCACACCTTCCCGAGGCAAGCCGACACCTGACCGGGCGACCCTCGGCTTCGGATCCTCAACTGCGTCTCTGCATCCAACGCCTTCCGAATCCCCGTCGGGCCTCTTAGACTGATCCGACCCAGCTCCGGATCCGAAAGTTCGGATTCCAGCTTCGGAATCCGGTCGTGATAGCTTCGGCTACATCAATAACTAATAAATCTAACTCTTATATTAGATAATTAAAGTTATCATTAATTTAACCATTAAATTAATGACTAACAATAATTAATTAAAGATCACTAATTTAACATTTAAATTAGTCATCTAAGTTAATTATTAATTTAACAATTAAATTAATAGATAACTCAAATATTAATTAACAATTATATGATTTAATAACAAATAATCTAACTTTTAGACTAAAAAATTATTAAACATTAATTTAACTACTAAATTAGTTAAATTAAGGTTCATTATTAATTTAACAATTAAACTAATAATTAACCCTTAATTTATCAATCTAATTGTTAATAAGATAATGATTCTAAATCATTAATTAAAAGCCCAATTAAATAAAATTGAAAAAAATTTAAAATTTCAAAACATTTTTGAATTTTAAAAATTAATATCCAATTTTATATAAATTATACGGACAAAGCTGAGGTTAAATTGTTTTAAAATTACAAAAGAAGGGTGGGGAGTGGTTCAGCCTCTTGAGCTGAGCCTCGGGTTCGGGCCCTGGACGAGCTAGGGCTCGGACCAGGCGTCACAGTGGGCGCCTGGTCGTGGACCTGGTTGGACCAGGCCCTGGACCCGTCCCGGCCGGTCCGACCGGCTCGGGACCGGGTCCCCAGAGCCGGTTCAACCCCCTTTCTTCAACCCGATGCCACCTCCTCCAACACAGGAAACCCTAATGGAGGCCGGCGGCTGGAGGGTGGCAGGCCGGTGTCGGCGAGCGAGCGCCCAGGCGCCGCCAGTCACTGACGGCGACGCCCCCAGTGCCGGCGACCTGCCCGGCGCCGGTGGGGCAAAGGTTCGGGCAGGCCAAGCCCCATGGTTCCCCTCTTTTTCTGGTTTTCTTTCTAAAAAACAAAAGAGTAAGAATAGCCCCTTCATCCGGCCACCTTTTGTAGCTAACAGGCGCCGGCCACCGGCCCCGTGGGTGACCAGAGGAATCCCTGGTCACAGCAGGATCTCCATCCACCACCCCTTCGCATGGGTAGGCCTAATTATGGCCGTACAAAACTGGATTCTTCGTCTGACGAAGAACAAAATTAATTACGGGAATAATTCGAAATTTTGTAGAATTAAATAATCAGAATTATTTATAAAATCTGTGTTCATCTTATGAACACGGATCCAACAAAAAGATCGAATGAGTGCATGGAATAATACACGGAATCACTAAATCAGAGACCGAAACGGGACGAGAAACAGTGGAACCTGGCTCTGATACTACTGTTGGTTTCTAGGGTTTCTCCGGATCGCTCACGCAGCGGAAAATAAAATAAAAACATCAATCTGTTTTTCCCGTTTCGAATAAATAAAACCGATAATCAGATTATCGAAGTCTTACCGTATGCGGATTCGAATCCTTAACCATTCGGTTCCGTCGGTGCGACACCGCAAGCCGCGTAAGAGCCCGTCCTCTAGCGGAGTCCAAGCGATCCTCCTCGCAACGGATATCCTCGCATTCCTCGTTCTTCGCAGCCCACGAAACCTCCGCTAGTCGCCGCAACGATCTCCGCAACGTGCGGACGATTTCTCGTCGAACGGGAGTCGGAGAAGCGACAGAGCAGATCTGAATCTGTCTGGGACGCCAGAGAGAGAGAGAAACAGAGGAGGGGCGGCTAGGGTTAGTAGCAGCTTGGCCTACTCAGCCCGTTCGCTACATTTTATACTAACCACGCCATTTTTCATAAAAACCCCCGGTTTGTATAAAACCCACTTATTTATCCATCGCCTTGAGAATCTTTGCGTATGACCCTCTAGGCCCAATTACCAGTCCGGTTAATAGCCCAATAAGCCCAGTGACTCCTCACTGGCTTTAGTAATCAATTAACACTTTATTAATTAATTAATCAATCGAATTGATGTCGCACATCGAATTAGATCAGGCCTCCGATCACGTTGGGTGCCAAGCAACACCACGTGAACCCGGAAGGTATCGGGGTTAAGTAACCCACTCTTGGAACCCTTCCGCCGACAGTTACTGCATGGATATAATCCTTCATTCGTACAATGCTCTCGAGTCAACTCAGGGTATGGCGTGCTGTCAAACCCTAACCGGTCGACTCACTTGGATTGAATGCCGCTGATGAATATCGGAAAACTCCTTTCCCGATATTATCGTCCGCCTTGGCCAGGGACTTCCGTACATCCTTCCTAGAGCATTCTCTGTCATCGTACCGAGAGCGAATGATTCCTTATTGACACACAATTCCCTTCGACGGTATTCCGCTGTACCCAATCCTTGGCGTTTTAGAATCCCGTGGCTAGAGATTCGTAAACCAAGGTCAAAGCACAGAAGTCCACCGACAAGGTGTCCTTGGTGTCTCAGGTCTGATGACCATCCACGCAACTGCGACAATAGAAGCAAGCTGGTTGACAGTGAGGTACAATACCATCCAGCGGTTTAGTCGGATCACTTCAGTGAACTCATTCTCCAATGAGCACCTACATATTCGCCTTAGTGTCTCCACACAAGTGACTTATGAGATCAGTCACCCTCATCATATGAGCAGGAGTAATCTGTACTAGTCTAACCGGATATCCGATGTCCTTCTCGGATATCCTCCGACTAGGAACGATTAAGAATATGTGTGTTTAAGTGATCAGTCTCATTAGTATGATCTCATCATAATCTGATCACTATAGCACATATTCACGGACTTCATTATGAAACGATAATTAATGCGATTTACACATAATGAATATTATGCCATTATATTAATAAATGAACGAGATTTACATAGTCAGATTGGCTTGTAGGCCACCTAAAACTAACATTCTTTGCATCGATGAGGCGACTCTGCAATGTACAGACATGTCTAAAGCCTGGGCATGTGTTGAAGTTGATGTGCTCAAGCAACTTCCCTCCAAGGTCTGGGTCAAGCAAGGCTCTCGTGGAGAGCTCAAAGACTATAAAGTCATTTATTCAAATCTGCTTCAATTCTGCATGATATGTCGAAAGGCTCGCTACTCAGTTGAATCTTGCAATCGTAATAAGCTTTTCAACCTGTTGAGCAAGCGAAGCCTGCTGTAGTTGACAAGGGGAAGAAGCTTGAGACTATTCCGAAGCCGGTTTGGAAGCAGGTCAAGCAAGGCAGACTGATAGATATTCAAGAACCCAAGGAGCAAACTGAGCAACCATGGCAGGAGGCAGAAAGAAAGAAGGAGTATGAAGAAGATCCTAAAGCTGTGCTAACCAGGCTGGATGAGCAGTACAAGGAAGTGGGCAGACAAGTTGCTCAACGATGTCTCGAGGGGCGCTTGCGGCTCCACGGCCACAACGCATCAAGTAGACCAAGAGCATGACTCGGCAATGTATTTGGTTCAGGTATCTGAACCTGGGGAGATAGGAAGAATTCATGACTCTCTAGAAACTCCTCAGGAGAAGGACGACGCAGCAAACATGGGAGCCCCTTTTGAAGTACAAACCTTCGGAAGAAGTGGCTTTCAACACAGAAGATACCTTAGTGCCCTGCGACAATAAATTCTCAATATTAGAAGGCCTTGCAGAGGCTGAGGCTCAAGAGAACGAGATCATGGCAAATATCAGTCTGGGTGAAAAGAGCAAGCAGAAAAAGTCTTCAAAACATAAGAGCAAAGGAGTTCCTCTCAATATTCGTACCAGAGCTATGATAGGTAAATCCACCGGCCCTAAATACAATTCCGAATACTTATGTTATTAGGTCTTTCTTGGAATGCTAGAGGGATCGGAAATAACCCACCATCCACAGATTTTCTAATCTACAATGTAGGCTCATGTTCATAGCTATTTTAGAGCCTATGATTGATGTCAACAGAATGAACCTTGTGTGTCGCAAGTTGGGCATGGATAAATGCTGCTCCAATGGTGAAGGTGTAACTAACATTTGAGTATTCTTTAAGCATGAATTTCATTTCAAAATTCTTGTTCCATGTTAGCACTGAGGAATTTGGGAGGCTTGAACATTATACCTTTATATATGGTAAGTGTAGGTGCTGAAAATGCTCGTGTGATTAATGTGAAAAAACTATGTTGTTTAGGGTAAATTAACCTATTAAAAACAGAAACTAAAGTGCAGTGATCGCCAGAAACTTTTAACTAAAAAGCTTCAAAAGAGATTTGATCGCCTACCTGTTTGAACACGGAAGAATGAGTCCTTGGTTCCCCTCCTTCAGCCGGCTGAAGAAAGAGAGCCCTTTCTTGTTCTTTTGTTCTTGCTGTTGAATGTTGAGGATCGTCCAGAAGTTCTCCTGGTTTTGTGCTTGATTTCCCCCTTTTGATCTCTTGTTGTTGTTGAGTGTAGCAGAGACAGAGAAACAGAAAAATAGAGAGGAAATACTGATGAGAATTTAAATGAAAATAATATCAAAGCTAACCATGATTATAAACATGTTTAAACAGCAACTCACTTGTTTAAATGGCTTTGAAACCCCTTTGAAACAAATGGGTTTTGGAAAATTGATGATGTGGTGTGTGTTGCATGGAGTGAATAAGAGAATGAAACTAATGAATGAAGATGAAATTCAGATATGAAAAACTTATGCCCAGTTGGAGAAGCCTTGAAAGATGAAGATCTGAAGAGGGATGCCGACTTCTGGAAATGACAGCGCTCCGGCGTTCCGACGTAGTTGCTTTGATCTTCAAATCGCTATAACGCTGTGGCTCAATAATAATCTCTCTTTTTTTTTTTTTAACTCTTTGAGATGCAAGGTATTTATAGGCTTTTCTGCGTTCGCGATTAACATAGAAAAATCTAGGATTTATCTACCTTAACCGACAGATAATTACTGATTAATTCATCTTTATCTGTAATTATCTAAAACGCGTCCACCTTGGCTGACGCCTTTCAGATTTAATTAAGATAAGGATAAATATCCGGGAAAACTTATCTTTATCTTTATTAGATAAAACGCGTCCACCTGGGTAGACGTCTTTTACACTAATTAAGATAAGGATAAACATCCGGAAGAGAAGGTAAAATAGCTTAGGAAACCTAAAACGCGTCGACTTTTACAGACGCCTTTTAGCCAATAAATCAATTAATTAAAATTCAAATTTAAACGCTAAAATAGGAATAAACTCTAAACCGCGTCCACATGGTTCGACGCCTTTTAGACTTTTCATATTTTAACTGAAATTTGAGTTAAAATCAATTCAATTGATTAACTTAAACATGTCTGTTCAACCCGACACTCAAAAATATTAATAAAAATTAATCAATGGTTAAATATCAGACCATTCTGAGGCATTATTATATGATATGAAATTTACTCAAAATGACGTCAAAATTAGCGTGTCTACAGCTGCCTCACCTTGGCATCGTCTTTGCAAGGGAGTGAAATGGAATGGAATGTACTGAAAAGGTGATGCCAAGGTGTGATGAGACACGCTCTTAACATCACATGATTGGAATTTTTCTCAAAAATTATCAATGAAGATAGCTTAAAAAGAACAATGGAATTAATCCTGTCTGGATGAGGTAGACAAGGAAATAAAATAAGGTCGATCAACCTCCTCAGAGTGGGAAGTACCCCAGGTCATAGACACTGTAGGTTTCATCATGGGGAGCGTTTGCCAGCCAATGTGGACGTGCTGCAGCCATAATGGATCTTAAAAGAAAACAAGAAATATTGGATAAAGAATCCAAGAAAGGATAGAATTCCAAGGATATCTTCAAGCGAACCTCAAAGATAATCAAGATACTCAATTCAGAATGGAATATTTCATATCATGTTGAAATTGTTTGATTTAATGGTCTGAAACTTAATCAATAATTAATTCTTATCACAATGATTTCAAAGTCCTACATGATGCATGCTGGGCTAAAAGAAAAATATAAAGTCAAATAAAATATAAATTAATCAAGGATAATATTGTTAAATTGTCATTAATGAGTCAAGATACCAATTCTTGTAATTCAGTGCTAAGCCGAAGCTCGTTTATCCACGCACCGTTTCACAAAAGTGGAACCATCGTCCTCACTAATTAACAAACCAACGGCCTATCCGTGCGATTAAGAATCCTCTGGAATTATCACTGTTTTTGTTGAAGGGGAACTCAAATTCCAGTTTCATCAAAATTACAAGGTCCTTGATATACTCTAATAAATATTTATCATATAGTAATGCGAATGCAAAATAATTACATGGAATAATACAAGGGTAGAAATAACCGTCTTTTTAGCCACGGTCAGGACTTCTTGACTCCCACAGCGGGATCTTCTCGTTATTTTCCAGCTTTATTTAGGCTTTCTTGAATTTTCAGTGCCTTCACCGCCAGTGCTGCCGTGTCCTCTGGCCAGGCGGGTCCGAGCGCGATGGGGCCACCTCCACCTCCTAGTCGAGAGCCAGCACCGGATGCACCTGACGAGGCCCAGAGCCAGTTGGACGAGGGCGGAGGGGAGAGCCAGCCTTGAGGGCTCATGTATCTTTTCTTTTCTTCATGTATCATGTACGAAAACGCCTTTTGATAATATACATGAAACTTTTTGGCTCCAATCTTGTGTTCTTGTGTTTATCTCACATCCTGTACACACTTAACAAACAGATTAAGTATCTATTTAGGCTTAACCCCTTGCCTGACCAGATAAATGGTCAATCAATCTTTTCTTCAATAAATGGTCAAGGGGCATAGCCTTTATTAACAAATGTAATGAGAATAATCAAACTTAAGTAAAATGCAACATACAAGCAAACGGATGCTCACTGAAAATAAAAGGAATGAAACACATCAAATGCAACAAGCAGATGCTAATTGAAATATTTTTTTGTTGTTTTGAAAATATTCATTTTTGTTTGGGGTTTTGAAATATATGCTTTTTTTGAATTTTGACATATGTATTTTTTTTGATGCATTTTTGAAACATATGTATATTTTTTTGTATTTTTGATATATGTATTTTTTTGGATTTTTTGACTTATGTATTTTTTTTTGGATTTTTGACATATGTATTTTTTTTTTTTTTTTTTGACTAAAAGATCAGCATGGTACTTGGATCAAAAGATCATATTCATTTATTAACTTCATTTCCAAATTGTTCTTTAACAACTTAACTTAAGCCCCTCGTGTTTGAACTTGTGTTTCCATTCGTGATTCCATTTGATGATTTGACCTTTAGTCAATGTAAGCCATTCCTTAAGTTTGGAGAAAGAAAAGAAGAATAAGTTTAGAAAGCCCATGAGAAGGTTCCGGAGACTTAAAAAGATGTTCCTTTCCTACCCTAATATCCGTTGGGGTTCGGTCATTTTCTTTCCGGGGTATTTATCGACCTTGCGTTCCCTTTCATTTCATTTCATGGCCTTGATGTAACGTTTGTAATGTAATGGCCTTTTGATTTGACATTTGACATTTGGCTTTTTGCCTTTTTGCTTTTTTTTTTTTTTTTTTTTTTTTTTTTTTTTTTTTCGGGACGGATCTCCCCCTTTTTTTTTATGACGGCCTCCTACTAAGATGGCGGGTATTCTTGGTAGTCTATTCTAAGCCTCGTTCCGACATCATGGGCCGAGTATAAAACAGAATTTCGTTTCAAAAAGAATGATTTGTACTTTACACTTTCGGTCAAGCTTTCGATATTCTTTAGGACTTGTCATCCTTGTTACTCACGAATCAAACGTGTTAGTGTGTGCAGTAATGGGCTTGAAATTAAGTTATCCAGACTAATAAGGAAATTCGAGTTTATAAACTTTCTGATTCCACTGGTCTTTGTACCATACTGATCGACTCTTTAACCTAAGGATAGTATTTCTTAAGATGTAAACCATTCCAGGGATGTTTTAACTCTTCTCCTTCTGCATTAACAAGACGATAAGCATTACCAGGAAAAGTGTGCGATACAACATAAGGTCCTTCCCAGTTGGGTTGGAGCTTAGAACGCGGACCACCAGGTTTTACAAAAATTCTTTTAACAACCATTTCACCGACTTTGAACTTACGTTCAATGACTTTCTTTTGATAAAAACGTGCTAGTCTGTTTTGATAAACTTTTGCATGATTAGCAGCTGACCATCTTTTCTCGTCTAAAAGTTCCAATTGAGCAAGGAGTGCTGAACGATGTTCATCAATAGAAAATTCCTTATTCAATTGTACTCTTAATGACGGTATGAGGATCTCATATGGAACTACCGCCTCCATTCCAAATGTTAAGGAATAAGGAGTTTGCCCAGTAGGCGTGCGGATTGAAGTTCGGTAGGCCCATAAAGCCTCAACCAATTTTTCTGGCCAATCTGCGAATTTGTTAGATTTGCACGTCTTTTTGATGATTTTTATCAAAGTCTTATTTGTCGCCTCTGCTTGGCCATTGCCTTGCGGATAATAAGGAGACGAATGATGCAATGCAATTTTATACCTGTTACAGAGGTCCTTCAATTCCTGTGACACGAACTGCGGTCCGTTGTCGGTGACGATGGTGCTTGGAATTCCGAATCGGGTGATGATGTTCTTCATGATGAACTTGCAGACGGTTGATGCTTTGATCTCCACGTACGCTTCAGCTTCTGCCCACTTGGTGAAGTATTCCGTTGCCGTGAGAATGAAAGATTTTTGCTTGATGCCGGAATCTGGATTACCAAGAGGTCCAATAATGTCGAAAGCCCACATGGAGAAAGGCCATGGGGAAGAAACAGGATGGAGTGAAGATGCAGGAGAATGAATTTTGTCGGCGTGAAGTTGACACTTAGCACACCTACGGACATATCCTACACAATCTTCTTCCATGGTTGGCCAGTAAAATCCTTGTCTAAGGATCTTCTTTGCTAGCATCTGTCCATTGACATGACCACTACAAACTCCACAATGAGCTCCTTCCATAACCTTCCAAAGCTCATCTTCGTCTAGACATCTCAGAAGAACTCCATCAAAACCTCTCTTATATAATGTTCCCCCAACTAGGGTGTATCGTTGAGCAACTCTCCTGATAGCTCTCTTCTCCTCAGTTGTAGCTTCCTCAGGATATGATTGATCTTCACAATATTTTGCAATTTCATAATACCATGGCTTCTGTTCATCATCCATCTCTTCTAATAGCTCCATCAGCATGATTTCTCTTTTCTCAATGATATCTCCATCTCTGAGTTTCTTCAGCAACTTCTCCTTAGTTCTAAGGAATGAAGGATCTTTCACGGCAGGTGAAAGACGCCTATGAACTATGATTGATTCGGATTGTTTGCTGATTGGAAAATCAAGAGAAGATGCAAGTGAAGCTAGAGCGTCAACTAAGATGTTCTGATTCCTAGGGACATGGACAAAGATCAATTTCGTGAAAAGCTTTGAGTAAGCAGAAGTAAGCTCTTGATAAGGCTTGAGCTTGGGATCGAGAGTTCGATACTTGGTCAGCACTTGGCGAAGAATCAGTTGGCTATCACCCACGATCCTGAGTTTGGTGGCACCATGGAAATGAGCAGCTTCGAGGCCAGCAAGGAGTGCCTCGTATTCAGCTATATTGTTTGTAACTGGAAAATCAAGCTGAAAGGCTTGTGGAATGGTGACACCTTCAGGTGATAACAGAACGATACCGATCCCTTTTCCATGAGAATTCAAAGCTCCGTCAAAATGCAGAGTCCACATATCATCTCTGATTTGATTTACGGACATCAGTTCCTCATCCGGAAACTCTGTTCGGACTGGATCAAATCTAGGAAGGGGATGATGAGCGAGATGTTCTGCTATGGCATAGCCCTTGATAGCTTTCTGCTGAATATAGATGATATCAAATTGAGATAGAAAGCTTTGCCATCGTGCTAACCTATCAGTAAGAACAGATTTCTCCAGAAGGAATTTGATCGGATTCATCCTAGCGATGAGATGGACTTCATGGGCCAGAAAATAATGCTTTAATTTATGCACAACCCAGACCAATGCTGCACATGTTTTCTCCATCGCCGTATATCTCTGTTCAGCGGGGTTGAGAAGTTTAGAGAGATAGTAGGCTGCCCTCTCTTTTCCTTCTTCATCTTCTTGTGCTAGGACAGCCCCCACTGCATCATCCAGTACTGAAATGTAAAGTATCAATGGTTTGCCTGGAGATGGTGGTCTCAAAACAGGAGGACTTGCTAGATAATTCTTTAATCCATCGAATGCCTCCTGACACTTATCGTCCCAATCGAATTTGACTCCTGGCTTGGTAAGCTCGTAAAACGGCTTACACCTTTGTGAGTGCTGGGAGACAAAGCGGCGAATAAATTGTAACCTCCCGATTAATCCTCTCAACTCTTTCAAGTTTTTGGGAGGTGGCATTTCTCTAATAGCCTTCGCCTTGTTAGGATCGATCTCAATTCCCCGTTTGCTGACAATAAATCCAAGCAATTTTCCTGAAGATACCTCGAATACACATTTCTTGGGGTTCATCTTTAACTGATATTCTCTCGATCTTTCTAACACCCTTGCCAAAACTTTGGCGTGCTCAGCCTTTGTTTTCGATTTAACCAATAAGTCATCCACATACACTTCCAGATCTATGTGCATCTTGTCATGGAATATTGCCATCATGGCCCTTTGATAAGTGGCTCCAGCATTCTTTAATCCAAATGGCATGACAACATAACAATATGTTCCCCAAGGTGTAGTGAATGATGTTTTCTCTTGATCTTCTTCTGCCAGCTTAATCTGATTATATCCTGAAAATCCATCCATAAATGATAACGTCTCATAGCCAGCAGTATTATCGATGAGTACATCAATATGAGGCAATGGAAAATCATCTTTAGGACACGCCCGGTTCAAATCGCGGAAGTCGATGCAAATTCTGACCTTTCCGTCCTTCTTCATAACCGGGACTATATTAGCCACCCATTGTGGATAAAGGACAACTCTAATAAATTTGGCTTTATGCAGTTTGTCGACCTCTTCCTTCATCTTTAGAGCCATTTGTGGGTGGAATCGCCTTAATTTCTGCTTGACCGGGCTAGCTCCTTCCTTTAATGTCAATCTGTGTTCAACCAAAGTTGAGTCTAACCCCGGCATATCTTCATAACTCCAGGCGAAAGTGTCCTTATAGTCCTTGAGAACTTGTACCATTGCTTTCTCATCCTCTGTAGAAAGATTTTTACTGACGAGGACAACCTTAGGTTCGTCTTTAGTCCCTAAATTGATTTCTTTGGTGGGCTCTTCTACGGCAGCTGAGGGTTCATCAAATCTCTTCACTCCACTGGCATATGCCTCGGCTGCGTCCTCGTCATCTTCCTCTTCAACAATGGGGTCCTTTTCATGTACTAATTCATATACCCCGTACCCATCGTTGACTGACTCATCATCCATACAATCTTCTGGTATTTGAATTGGATTTTCTAAAAGCTGAGGGATTAAAGAACAAGAAGAGCACTTATTAGCTAAGTCCTGGAGGTATCTATCTGGAATTTGCCTATCCTTAGGCTTCCTAGACTTCCTAACCTGACTAATCTGACTAACTTCACTATCATAACCTAACGAAGACGAAGCAGGATGAAAATCCTGGGATACAAGTGGAAATACAAGAGAATCCTCCTGAGTGGAGGGACAGAGTAAATCTAAGAGAGAATCTTGACCGAAGGACCCGCGCGATGGGGTGCAATCGGACAAGTAAGATGTTTCCTCAATGAGGATTTGGGAAGAATTTGTTGCCAAATTGGCGTTTTTTTTTGGAAAATGAAATAATTAAACATAAAGCAGGAGTGAATACAAATGGGAGGGGAATCAGACGGAGGAAGTGGCACCAAGGCCAGAGGATTAGGGGGATCATATAGTAATATGTCCCAGATCAAATTATACAACCTCTCTAGATCGAGAGGAGGTTGTGGTATAATGTCCCGAGGGGACAGAGTAATCATGACGGGCGGAGCCCGTGGAATATCTTCGATTATGACCCGCGACCAAGTCGGGGTCAAGAGCAGTGTACGGAAAAGAGTATGGAGCGTGAAGACATGTGAAGGATATGTCCCCCTCCAGAGCAGATCTGTTGTGTAACCAGCTTGATATGGGTCATCCGGCTCTCCTTCGTCAGTTTCTTCAGATAGCAGTATCCGCTTGTCAAATATGGCACCAGGGCTTTCAATTAGTTCATCAATCTGCGGCGGCCACTTAGGTTCTGCAGGATCTAGGAATAGTCTGTTCAGTGCAATATACAGGTCCCTCAGATCGAACCACCTGTACCATTCACATTCAGGGTCATGGAATTTCCTCCTTTTCATAGGCCGCAGAGCCTCCAAGGATTGGTACGTAAGCAGTTCAGAGCAATGTCTGGCCAAATCCCTCCCATATATATCATGGAAGTCAAAACAGGAAGTAATGACTACCGTATTGTCATAGCTGAGTATGGGCCCTTTCACGAAGTGCGTACACAGGGTCCATGTTAGGGGATCTCGGCCTTCTTTGGGTGGTGTGGACATTGCCTCCTAGATTTTCGGACCTTCTTTGATCTCTGCTTTCTGAACCGGATCTTGCTTCAGTTTTATTGGCCTATAGCCCAGACCACTTCCAGGTGCTGCTCGATGATTTCTGACAGGAGTGGTCCTGCCTTGCAATTGTGTGCCCAGACCTTTCCCAGGCTCGTAGCCGTTCTTCATCATGATCCTCCATCCTGGGGTACTCATGCACTTCCCCCTTTTGATAGCATTTAATGGGTATGGAGAAATAGTAGCGGCTTTCAGCGGATCAGCCACTGGACGGTAGACCTGTAATACCGACAGAAAAGGTTGTCGGCCAGGTAAAACAGCAGATTTAATGTTCAAGGAATGAGCAGCAGCAAGGATCGGCATGCTCGTTACTTTAATTATTCGTCCTTTGTAAGGAAACTTAAGGCATTGATGATTCGTAGAAGGAATCGCCTCGAGAGTTTTAATATAAGGACGGCCTAAAATGGCATTTATGGAAGGGTCGATTTCCAGGATGTGAAATTCGACCTCTGCATGACTTACAGGGCCCAGCTCCACCTTTAAATAGACCATTCCCAGAGGGGAACGGGTAGAATTGTCATATGCTGTCACTGAGATGGGGCTGGGCAGCCATTTCTCTTTGGGCACACCGCATAGCTCCAGGGTCTTCGGAGGTAAAACATTGATCGAAGCCCCTGTGTCGACCAGGCATGCATCCACGGCCTTCTTACAGATATTGACCGTGATACTCAGAGCCATGCTTCTGGCTGCTGGCGGTGCTAGTTCCGATGTATGAAATGTTATGGAGGGTTGATCCCCCTGAGGAACTAGTAGTGCTGCAATCTTCTCTACCGGCACGTCTTCATTGACTATCACCTTCTGCAGATATTCCATTAAAGCTTCTTGGTGACTCTTGGATCTTTTGATCAGTTCGAGTATAGTGATCCGTGCCGGTGTCCGATCCAGGTGTTTCAACAAGTCATATTGAGTGCTTGGTGCACTCTCTTCATTATGGGCTTCCTCAGTCGGCTGTGATGGGCCGTCTCTGACTGTGGACTGAGGGAAGACCTTGTTGAAAATCCTTCCACTCCGGAGCGCGTGTTCCTCAGCCGTGGAGGATCCGGGTGACACCTTAAGTACCGCAGAGTTGGATGGTGCGGATGGCGTAGAGGGTTGGTATGTAGGTGATGACGTAGGGTTAGGTGGTGATGGCGCGGTGCGGATTAAAGGCCTAGAGGGTTGGATGGTGGATGGGTAAGCGGTTGGCGAAGTGGGGAATGGTACGCGTAATAGCGGTCTAGATGGTAAAGGGATATCTGAATAGGTGGTGGTGGTAGTGGGTGAAGTAGGAAATGGTACGCGTAATAATGGCCTGGATGGTAGAAGGGGTGCGTTATTGGTTTGCGGGGGGTTATATGGTGGAGGCGTAGTGGTGCGGGGTGTAATGGGTCTAAGGAAAGAGGGTAGTGGTAATGGGTTATTGGGCGTGGGTGAGTGGTATGTGGGTGTGGGTATAGGGGTGATAGTAACGGGTTGTGGCCTTGGTATGTGGATGGTGCGGCGTGGTGGTCGCTCTGCGGTACTTTGAACGTGACCCGTTGAACAAAGAGAGGAAGAGTCCTTTACTCTCCACTGCTGCCCACGACCAGCCTCAGACTGGCTGTTCGTCAAAATGGGAGCAACCTGGTTTTGGTTCTGGTGCTCCGGGAGTGGATTCTGCACTATGCCCATGTTGGGTGGTGCTGCTGCTTGTGCCGGTGGTCTTGCTTGCTGCTGCTGCTGCTGCAGTCTCCTCGCCTTCAGGGCTGTTATGTACTTTTTCATTTCCTCCCAGTCTATGCCGCCCTGCTCGTTGAGATCATGGATATAATCTCTGAATTGGAAGCAGGTGTCAATGGTATGCCCAGGTTGCCTGTGAAAGTAGCAATACCTAGACGTATCGGCATTTTGAGGCCAGACGGCCTTCTCCCTTGGCAAAACTAAGGCATTGGCTGCCATTAAAGCACTAAAGATATCCGCCAAGGATTTTGGGAGGGCCGGGTACTCTGCCCTCTTCGGGCCTGGAGGTCTCCTCTGTTGGTTGTAGTCACCAGGAGGAGGGACATTGTGGTACGCCGGCGGTGCACGCGGCTGGTACTGTGGCTGTTGCTGCTGCTGATACTGCTGCTGAGGGGGCTGCTGGTACTGCTGCTGCCGTTGCGGCTGTTGCTGTTGCTGGTTCTGATTCGGCTGCTGGGGCCGCTGGTACTGCTGTTGGTAATGGGGGTTCTGCTGCTGCCTGTACCCCTGTTGGCTCGGCTGTGGTGGCCTCTGATACTGCTGCTGGTTCCTCACAAACTGGGGGGAGTTATTGTTCATAGTACTGACTTGCTCGTGAGAGAGCGTGCCCTCAGTAGTCGGACCTGTGCTGGGAGAATTCGGCACGGCAGGCTTCCGAGGTGGAGGCCTGTTAGGTCTGTGAGGATCAAAGACGCTAGAGAACGTAGCGTCCTTGAAAGCATTCTAGCAGTACCGTGCTCTTTCATAGAGCTCTGCCATATTAGTTAAATTGTTCAAGGAGAGGACTAGCTTGAACTGGGGAGTGGCGTTAGAAATTAGCATCTTCACTTGTTCAGATTCAGACAAGTGATCTTTCACTTTTTCAGCCAGGCCCCGCCACCTGTCAGCAAAACTGACAAACTCCTCGTCCGGTTTCATCTTTTCTGCAATGAGGTCCGTGATAGACAAGGAGGGTGCAACTCTGTCCTGGTATCGTTGGATAAATTTGCGTGAAACGATACCGTAATCCTCTACTTCGGAGGGTTCCAAAGAAAAGAACCACTCGAGGGCTGGTCCCTCTAGGGATCTCCTGAACAAGAAAGCCAATGACCTCTTATCATTCTGCCAGAAAGAGGATTCGTACATGAACTCCTTCAGGTGCGTGAAGGGGTTACCAGTACCGTTATACTTTCGATACACTGGCATTTCAGAGGGTGGCAGATGGAACACTGGTAGGCTCGGTAAATTGATTTCCGGCACAGCTTTAACCCCCATCATCTTCTGAAGATTGTTGAACTGCTCATCCATGCGCTCCATCTTGGCCAGCAACGTCTGCGTGGTCAGATCTGCCTGGGGAGGAGGAGGAGGAGGAAGTACTTGATAGGCCTGCTGCCTAGAGTACGTCGGACAAGGAGGATAATAAGGATGAGGTCCGGCAGAGCTTCCGCCATGCCCGAGGGCATTTTGATAAATGGGCGTCTGCGGTCTAGCCGGTTGCCTGGATGATGAAAGTTGTGGCCCAGTGGGCCGAGAAGCAATGTGAAGGCCTTCCATGGCCTGATGGATATAAGGAGGAGGAGGAGGAGGTTGTTGAGTAATAACGGGGGGAGCCATAGGGTTCGGCTCAGCAGGCTGCATGGGTGCCTTCCCCTTCAAAATAGACTGGATGGCCTCGAACTGCTGAGGGTCCAGTCGGGAGGCAAGAACTCCCAGGGCATTGACAAGATCCATAGGATCGGAGGATGAGGGATCATGATGATTCATGTCCCCCTCAAGATCGGGATTGGGGATCGCATATTCATGCGGAGGAAGATCATGATATTGATCGTGTGGATGAAAAAGAGGAGTTCGGACATTCCCGTCATGTCGAACTGGAATGGGGACAGAATTACGAGAGGCATCAGCATCTCTCCCGTTCTCGTAGTTGAAATCTGAATTGCGAGGGGCATTAGCATCTCCCTCGTAGTTGATAATGGCGTCTTGGGCCATACTCAAATCTCTGCCTGATCGCAGCAACATAATATTAGATTCCCTTTTCAAAGATTTAATCAGACAAGTTGTACAGAGATTAATCAAACAAGTGGATGCTTAACGTGATTTCAGGGTTCCTTGTTGAGTTATTTGAATTGGATTAAACCACAATTTCGCTCAGGGAAGGATCCTAGTTTCAGTTTGATTTCCACCGTTATTCTCTAAGATTTTCTCTCACAACGCTTTCGGAAACTAGCCGGGACTTCAATTGGTACAACCAGCCCGATGATCAAGGAGGAATACCTTGATTTTGGGGACTTATGGAGGTCTCAACGTCAACTTCTCTAGTCTGATCAAGGGACCAACCCAATCAGAGAGAGTTGCTGACGTCGAGTAATGTGTTCCTAAGAAGGGGAGGGTTTTAGCCTCAATGCGTATGCCCTGCGACCTGGATGGCCTCTAATGCTTAATATCAAAACACAGAAATCTGGAAACTGAAAAATAATTAAGAAACTGTCTGAATAGCGTCGATTATAGTCGACGCTATTCAAAACAGAACTTAATTCTTTCGCAGAGAACAGATGCAAACAGCAGAGAAAGCCTGGAAAATAACTAAAAACTGTCTGAATCGCGTCGATGATGGTCGACGCTATTCAACACAGAACTTAATTATTTCGCAGAAACAGATGTAAACAGCAGAGAAAGCCTGGAGGCTAAAAGGCGTCTAGGAGTGCTGACGCGGTTTTGAAAAGCGTCGCTGTTCCTGGACGCTTTTTAGTTCGCAGAAACAGATTTCCAGAAGGATTTTCTGGGTCGAATCCTCCTTAAACAGGGTAAAATGCAGTAAACAATCGACTCATGCAAAGATTTTTAGTTTCAGATTTTAAACAGGATGATTTACTAACTAAACAACTAAGAAATCACGCAATCACACATCATTTTATCACAAAAAACAGCTTTTTGAACTAATCAAGGGGAGGCAAGATCTTGCCACTGGGGTGTGCACGTGGTGCACGAGGGAAATTAATCAAACTAAACACTCACCAATTGGTGAGGACGTGTCGAAAGACACAAATGGTGCACCGTGGGTGCCCGGTATGATAATAGCAAGAACAAAAGAAATTAAAAGACGGCGAGACCAAGTCCCACCGTGATCGCCAAAAAGAGCTGTAGGTGCTGAAAATGCTCGTGTGATTAATGTGAAAAAACTATGTTGTTTAGGGTAAATTAACCTATTAAAAACAGAAACTAAAGTGCAGTGATCGCCAGAAACTTTTAACTAAAAAGCTTTAAAAGAGATTTGATCGCCTACCTGTTTGAACACGGAAGAATGAGTCCTTGGTTCCCCTCCTTCAGCCGGCTGAAGAAAGAGAGCCCTTTCTTGTTCTTTTGTTCTTGCTGTTGAATGTTGAGGATCGTCCAGAAGTTCTCCTGGCTTTGTGCTTGATTTCCCCCTTTTGATCTCTTGTTGTTGTTGAGTGTAGCAGAGACAGAGAAACAGAAAAATAGAGAGGAAATACTGATGAGAATTTAAATGAAAATAATATCAAAGCTAACCATGATTATAAACATGTTTAAACAGCAACTCACTTGTTTAAATGGCTTTGAAACCCCTTTGAAACAAATGGGTTTTGGAAAATTGATGATGTGGTGTGTGTTGCATGGAGTGAATAAGAGAATGAAACTAATGAATGAAGATGAAATTCAGATATGAAAAACTTATGCCCAGTTGGAGAAGCCTTGAAAGATGAAGATCTGAAGAGGGATGCCGACTTCTGGAAATGACAGCGCTCCGGCGTTCCGACGTAGTTGCTTTGATCTTCAAATCGCTATAACGCTGTGGCTCAATAATAATCTCTCTCTTTTTTTTTTTAACTCCTTGAGATGCAAGGTATTTATAGGCTTTTCTGCGTTCGCGATTAACATAGAAAAATCTAGGATTTATCTACCTTAATCGACAGATAATTACTGATTAATTCATCTTTATCTGTAATTATCTAAAACGCGTCCACCTTGGCTGACGCCTTTCAGATTTAATTAAGATAAGGATAAATATCCGGGAAAACTTATCTTTATCTTTATTAGATAAAACGCGTCCACCTGGGTAGACGTCTTTTACACTAATTAAGATAAGGATAAACATCCGGAAGAGAAGTTAAAATAGCTTAGGAAACCTAAAACGCGTCGACTTTTACAGACGCCTTTTAGCCAATAAATCAATTAATTAAAATTCAAATTTAAACGCTAAAATAGGAATAAACTCTAAACCGCGTCCACATGGTTCGACGCCTTTTAAACTTTTCATATTTTAACTGAAATTTGAGTTAAAATCAATTCAATTGATTAACTTAAACATGTCTGTTCAACCCGACACTCAAAAATATTAATAAAAATTAATCAATGGTTAAATATCAGACCATTCTGAGGCATTATTATATGATATGAAATTTACTCAAAATGACGTCAAAATTAGCGTGTCTACAGTAAGTGTTCCCATCTAAAAGAACATAGCTTTGGGATCTTCCATCTATCATTAGGAATCAATGGCCCTTGGTTGATGGGAGGGGATTTGAATGTGATCCTAGATATGCAAGTGAGAAGCTGGGGGGCAATGCCCCAAACACCAGATCCTGTTATGATTTTAAATTGTTCCTCCTCGGGCCTGATAGATATTGGCTTCGTTGGTAGCTCCTCTACCTGGAGTAACAATCAACAGGGAGCCTCGACGATCTGTGCAAGGCTGGATAGATGTTTTGCTAACCATGCCTGGACTAGCCTATATCCCCATGCGCAGGTCTAGCACCTAAGCCATACACTTTCTGATCATGCTCCTATGTTGCTCCAATTCAGGCAAGCCAGTACCTAGGAACCACGTCCATTTAGGTTCCAACATATGTGGATTTCACATCCCTCTTTTCTTAATGCTGTGAAACAAAGTAGGGAGGCGCCTTGCTTTTGGACTCCTCTCTATATCCTGATATCAAAGCTAAAAAGGTTGAAATATGATTTGAAGCAATGGAATGTTCATACTTTTGGCAATTTATTTCATAACTTATCTCAAGCAGAAGACCAGGTTCTTATAGCTCAATCCACTTATGATGCCAATCCTACTGCAGAGAATTATCAGGCCGTCAATGAAGCTAGAGAAAATCTCTTGAAAGTTCAACTCCAGGAGGGTTCGAAGGAGTTGGAGGCAGAAGTCACATCTTAAGTGGTTAAAGGAAGGGGATAATAATACAAGGGTTTTTCACTCTTGTGTACATTAGAAGTGAAGAGCCTCATCCATTAATATGATCAGGGATGAACAGGACAACTTGGCTTCCAAACCTAAGGAGATAGCAAATCCTACTGATTGATTACTACAAAGGATTATTTTCAGCTCAGGCTTGTCAATCTGATCAAGAGCTTCTTAACGTCATTCCTACCCATGTTACTGAGGCTCAGAATCAAATGCTCACTGCTCTTCCTTCTGAGGACGAAGTACGGGAAGCGACATTTGGCCTATCAAAGGAGAGTGCGCCGGGTCCAGACGGCTTCACTGGACTATTTTTTACTACATGCTGGGAGATGATTAAAGGTGATATTCTTGCAGCCCTTACTGAATTTTTCAATACCCCATCACTGCCAAGAGCTTATACATCTTCCTTTCTAGTTCTAATAGCAAAGAAAGATCATGCTAAAATGGAAACTGACTTCAGGCCAATTAGCCTCTGTAATTTAATTTATCAAATTCTAGCTCGAATCCTCAACAATAGGCTCAGTACTATCTTGCCACTTATCATATCTGACAACCAAGGAGCCTTTGTTAGAGGCAGGAACATAGCTGAGAATATTGGAGTGGCCCAAGAATTAACAAATGATATCAACAGGAAAGTAGTAGGTTCTAATGTCATTTTGAAACTAGATATGGCCGACAGACTTGATTGGAACTTCTTATTTGATGTCTTGACTAAGTTTGGATTTTGTGAGAAATGGATTACCTTCATAAAGAAAGGCTATGTTCACCAATTGTTGGTTCTCTATCTTATTCAATGGAGGAGTGCATGGTGAGGCATGGATTTTCAAAATCAGAAGGAATTCCCTAAATCACTTGATGGAGTTTCTTGGATGCTATGAAGCAGCTTCAGGTCAATTGATAAACAAAACTGTAACGACCCGCCACCCTATAATCGGGGATCCGATTACTAAATGGGTACCGAATCATTAACTTGTAACCAAACCAGGATCCGAGTAAGTCTGGGAAATAAATAATCAACTAAGCTAAACATTCACATCGCATTGAATTGAAGGGAAAATGCAGAAATTAAAAGTTATTACAATGCGACTCGATACAGCAAATAACTACATACTTCAACAGAAAAGAAATGATTATACATACATGCCAGAAATAAAGATAACAACTGATCGTTTCGAATTGTACGTCGTTAAACACATTAAAACGTTCAATCTAAATTTATCCGGCTCACTCAAATCAGATTTTGAAAATTTAATAGTGGTGAGTCCGAGTCGATCCACAGGGAGTTAATATTCTAATTTTGAAAACTTTGGACTTTAGTTAATCTAAAAATAAGTGAGATTTTAAGTAAACTAATTACTTAATTAAACTAAAATTAAATTAACTAATGTTACCTAAAATTATAATTATCTAAATTAAACAAATCTTTTTCTCTCTTTTCTTTTTTCAGAAATTAAACACAAACACACATAAAAATAAGCACGACTAAAAATTATAACAACAAAAACAACCTATTGTTCGATTGTATAAATCATTAAACATCATGAATCAAATGACTTAATAACTAACAATTAATAAAACTCTAACCAATCAAGAATTAACCCTAATTAAGTAACCTAAGACTAATTAAACAATACCAACAACTATCCCTAATTAAATAACCAAGAACAACACAACAATGTGGGTTGTTGGCGCAATGGACCAGCTGTTGGGAGATCTGGCACAGTGGACCAACGTTGGAACCGCTTGCTGCTGTTGCTGTGGACAGCTGGCTGCTGTGGAGGAAAGGAGGAAAATTGCCGGCTGCGTGGAGGGATGCTGGGTCGTGAAGCTGCTGGTGCTGCTGCGTTGGTGTGCTGCTGGGAAGCTGCTGCTTTGGTGTTTGTGAAGCTTTGCTGCGTGGAGAAGGTGGAGGAGGAGGAACCACCAAGCTTGGACAGGTGCTTCACTGCGGCTACGTGGAGGATCTTGGAGGCAGAAGGAGGAACCACCAAGCTGGGACAGGAGGATGTTGCTGCTGCCAGCGCGTGGTGTGCTGGGAGCGTGGAAGAGAGGAGATCAGCTAGCTGCAGGCCGGCTGGTGCATGGGCTTCACCACTGGGTACTCGCATGCAGGTGCTGGTTTCACCACGTGGAGGTGCAGGAGGAAGGAGGAAGGCGGCGGCTTCACGTTGACGGCTGCTGCTGGTGCGGCATGCGCGTGGACGGTGGATGAAGACGCTGGAATTTGCTGGCTCGTTGGCGCGTGCAGGACATGCATGCAGGTTGTGGGGAAGCTTCAAGTTCTGCTGCTTCGGATGAAGGAGGATGCCGTGGAGGAGGCTTCCAGGCTACGCTGGAGGATGTAGTTGCCAGCGGCTGGTGGCGCTCGTGGTGCGGCTCCCTCGCGCAGGTGTTCGGGCAAGGATGGTTGGCTCAGCGAGAGAGAGAAAGAGAGGGGCGTGGCAGAATAGAGAGCGTGTGGGAGAGAGCTAGAGGGAGGAAGAAAGTGCTGGGAAACATAGAAAGAGAAGGAAAGTACTAGGAAACGGAGAGAGAGGAGGAGAGTGCTAGGAGGGAGGAAGGGTGCGGCTGAGAGAGGAAGAACCGGAGAGAGGGAGAACCTGGTGCGTGTGCGCTGGTGGAGAGGGAGAAGAAAAGAGAGAACCGAGGAGGGAGAACCGGAGAGAGGGAGCTGCAGAGGGCGAGGAATAGAAGAGAGAGAGCTGCTGGGAAACGGTGGAGAAGAAGGAGAACCGTGAAAGAGAGTTGGAGGGCCAGCGGGCTGCGGTTGAGGGAGAGATTAATATAGAGAGGAGGAGATGTGTGGGAAGGAAACTGGAGAAGAAGTAGGACTGGGGTTGGGAAATTGGAGAGAAAGAAGGAAATAGTGGGTTTAAGGAAACTCCAGGAAGGAGTCAATTTGCATTTTTATCCCTGTTTTAGTTGAAATCCGCACACTGGACCTCCCCCAAATTTTCGGAAACTCCTCCAGCTGCACTGCATCATCGGCATGTCCTGTTTACATCAAATAAATATAATTTAGCGCATTATCATAAAAATATCATCATATTTATTCATTTCGTCTCGGTTTTGTCGAAAAACCGCAAATGCGCTACACTCCTTTGATCACATGAAATGACGATGTTTTTAAGTCAGAATTTGATGAAATTGGTACCGTTGGACTTGTTACACAATTATCTATCATTTCATGCTATTTTGCAGATAAAAACATGAGTATGATGCATATGGTTGCCCTTAAATGATCAATTTAACACTTTATCAACAACTACATCGGGGCATACCCCGGAACAACAGTCGACGACGCTCAGCACTCAGCCGCACAACCCTCGCTAGGTTTGCCTGGAGTCCTCACCTGAAAGCCGCAGGGGTGAGTCTCAATGAAAAGACTCAGTAGGGATCCTTCGATCCCCACTGCCCACACACACACCCACAAGTGTAAAGTACAGCAGAGATATTAACCATGAAGAGACAGTGATTTCCATGCCTACATATCAATGCGAATCACATGCATTCAAAGTATAACTAACATGCATAATTCCATTCTATCAGGAAACCCGTAATTCGGCGTATCCTTAAAACACGTCAACTTCACAACGAGAGTGGGAAAAACATCGACCCGCTGAGACCAAACAGTAACCCCTCGGATAGCACACTGGCCACCTCGGCGGTCACTCCTTCCCTCAGCAAACACCGGCCCACTGAGACCAAACAGTAACCCCTCGGATAGCACGCTGGCTACTCCGGCCCAACTGGCTCAGGTGGTTACTCCTTCCCCCAGCACGAGTGACACTCCAAAGGTACCTCTCCGACACCGGTACAAGCCAGCTAACCCCGGGGTTCACCAGGTGACCCTCTCTACTAGGCGTCACCCCGCCACTGCTCCCGTCAGCGTTGTGTCCCTCCGCACCGACACAGGGTGTAGAACGCTACAACTGTCACTCTAGGTCCACCGAAACAGAAAACACGGCACGGTGCGATCCGGTCACGGAAGAAGTCCACGGTCGCACGACACACAACGCAGTGCCATCCGGTCACGAAGAGTTCATCACATCGAGTATACTAACTGTATGCATTAACCGACTATCTAGCAGTGTAAACACATTTTACTGGCATGGATTAGTGTAGTTCTGTCTTGAATCGCGTCGCCCAAGGCCGACGCCATTCAAGCACCCTAAACTGGTTCATGAAATACCGGCTTCAGAATCTGGCCTAAAAGGCGTCGACACCAGTGGTCGCCTTTTAAAAGGCGTCAACATCCTCAGACGCCGTTCACACCGAAAATCCAGGAATTCTAGAAAATATTAATCGAGGGATTTCTGCCTTAAAAGGCGTCATGGTAGCTCGATGCTATTCCAAACCGCGTCGCCCACCCATGACGTCTTTCAGTGCCAGAATCCCTGAACTGACAGGGTCTCAGTGGGACGATTTCTGTCTAAAAGGCGTCATGATGGCCCGACGCCCTTCTGAAAGGCGTCGTCCATGCACGACGTCTTTTAGCACCAGAAACCAGGCTCTGTCTCCTGCCCGAAGGTTCCCTTTCCAACCCATAAAACCCCCAAAACATAAGAGAAAGAGGGTAAACCAAAGTATCAAGAATTCACATCCACAGAAACTCCCATTCCCATCAAGGAAAAACCCCCTAACATGCTCATTCTACCCCAAAACCATCGATCCATAGCATGCTTTAAACGAGGAAAAACATGGTTTAGAACACAACACTGTGGGAACCGTCACCCTACCGGTTCTTGAACTCCTCCAAGCTCCGTGCCTCCGACCCGCCGCACCGCAGACCGCCGCCGGTACCCTCGAGGACGCTGCCACTCCGCCGGGACGTCGGCCGCCGTCCGGAGAATGGAACGCCGCGAAGGAAGTGGTGGTGGTAGAGGTGAGAGGTAGGGAAGTGTTGGAGTGGAGGGAAGGACGAAGTGGTGGGAGGAAAAGAGGGAGGAGGAAGGGTCGTTGCCGGGGTCGCCGGAAGGAAGGAGAGAAAGAGAGAAGGAGGAGAAAATGAGGGAAAGAAGGAGGGCTCGCGGGGTTAACCAGAGACTGGCTGAAACACGTCGAGATGTACGGACGCCTATCAGTCGATGTGACGGCTGCTCTGACAACACTCTGCAACGCTCTGACAGAGGTCTGAAACGCGTCTTCCATGAAAGTCGCCGTTCAGTCGACAAGACTGGCGCCGTACTCTGACAACCCAGAGTCGCAGTTTGAAAGGGGTCGTGCCTCACAGACGCCGTTCAGACGACATGTCAGGGCCGTACTCTCGCGGCCCAAAGCCAGCCTACGTGGCACAGGCTAAAACGCGTCTGCATTGCTGGACGCCGTTTAAACCGCGTCGAGCGGGCTTGACGCGAAACAACACAGAGTCTCAGCCCCCACTGGAACCCGAACTACAGGGTCCAACCCCGAAAATCGGATCCGAAAGCTTCAGTCCTTACAAAAACGAAGAGTTGCTTTGTTATACAAAGAAATGCTCCTCGGTGTAGGGTGGATATGATTGGTTCAGTAGTAGGTTTTCTTAGAAAGGAATTGCCTATCATGTATTTAGGCGCACCACTATTTGCAGGTGCTCCCAAGGCTTCCTTTTTCACTTTTCTTGTTGACAAAATCATCAAGCAAATAGCATCATGGAATGGCAAGTTATTATTGAAGGGTGGTAGGCTAGTTTTGCTGAAACCAGTTCTCTATATTATTCCTATAATAGAGAACTCTTAACAGTGCGTAAAGTACCGATCTTTTCACTTAAACCGACTTTTGAAATGCTTGAAGCTTCTGCATGTACCCCTTCTTTCATCAAATGGGGAAGTTTATGTGGTTTCGGTCCAATCTAGTGGTCCAAGCCGAGCGGTGTGATTAAGTTAGAAATCGGTACTCTTATTCCTGAATGCCTTTCCATCAAATCAAAGTCTTGAGTCTGACCTTAAGCTCTAGCTCCATAAGGAAGCTCCGGCTTATCTTATTCTAAATAAGGATCGGTTACCCTTGTTTATGTTCATTCAGGGGAAAGTGACTTACAAACTTCTTAGTCCGCTGTCTCTTCTCTCAATCGTAATTCAAGCTCAACGAAAAGTAACAAGGGAAGCTAACACAGTCAGTGCAACCAACCAGTCCAAAGCAAGTAGCTAACCAAGCACAGAAAGTGCTAGAATCAGATCAAAATATGGAAAAAAAAGGAAGGCTAAATCGATCGAATTCAATAACTTTAATTTCTTATGTGCCCCAAGTGTGAAATTCATTCTCTTCCAAAAGTTGTTGGAACTAGATCCAGACCTATCCCTTCCTTATACAGGCATTCATTAGCGAACAGGCAAAGGAAGCTAGGTCTTTAATGAGGTGATCGTAACAGATTAGTGATGAAGCCAATCCAATCACGGAGCTTGAAGCCTAGATAGAAATCAGACTTGAATTGAAAAGGGCAAGTAGTTAAACCGAAGTTCCTTCCTATTGTTGGGATCCGAGCGGGACACGAAGAACGCAGCGGAAATGACAAACAAAAATTATACCGCCCGATGCCCGCTGATCCGATTCGGAACGAAAAACTAAAACCGAAAACAACGGGAAGTAATCCGATTACCGTGCGCGGATTCGAATCCACTTCCATCTCGGTTCTGTCGAGGCGATGCCGCGAGCCGCACAAGCGTCCGGCCTCCAGCGGTATCCACACGATCCTCCGCGGTGGTTTCTCCTCGATCCCTCGTCTGTATCAGCTTGCTTGCTGAAGATCTGTCGCCGCAACAATTGCCGAAAACCCACCGACGGGAATTCCCGACTTTCGGGAATCATGTGCGGTAGAGATGGAGACAGTCTCGGCGCCAAGAATGGGACGCCCAGAGGAGGAGAGAGAAAGGGGGGATGAAGGCCAGCAAAGGGAAATCCTTGAGCTTGGCCCAGGGTTTCTCAACAGCGCGTATATATATTAAGTCGGCGCGACTTTTCACAAAATCTCTGAGTTAATATAAATCCCACTTATGTACCACCGACTGGGAATCTTATTGCGTGTGACCCTCTAGGCCCATTTGCCAGTTCGATTTTCAACCCGTTAAGTCCAATAACTAGTTATTGACTTATTGTAATTAATTAATATCTAGATATTAACTAATTACTTCATCGAATTGACATCGCATGTAAATTCGATCGGACTTACGATCAAGTTGGGTGCCAAGCAACACCGCATGATCCCGGAAGGTAATGGGATTCAGCAACCCACTCATGGAACCTATCCGTCAACAGTTACCGCGTGGCTATAATCTTTCGTTCGCACAATGCTCTCGAGTTAACCTAGGGTATGGTCAACTGTCAAACCCTAGATGGTTAATTCACTTGAATCAGACTCCGCTGTACAATATCCGGAAACCTCTTTTCTCATATTGTTTCTGCTCTGGCCAGAGACTCCTATGGATCTATTCTAGAGCATTCTCTCTCCAGTTACCTAAGAGCGAACAATCCTTTATTGAATACACAATCACCTTCGAAGGTCTTCCGTTGGACCCGATCTTTGACTATTAGAGATCCCGTGGATAGGGATTCGTAGGTCAAGGTCAAAGTCCAGAAGTCCACCGACAAGGTGTCTTTGGTGTCTCAAGTCCAAAGATCAACCACGCCACTGTGACAATGAATCAAGCCGATTGACAGTCAGGTAAATTACCATTCGGCGATTCATGTCGGATCAATTTAGTGAACTCATTCCCCAATGAGCACCTACAGGTTTACCATTGTGTCTCCACACGAGTAACTAACGAGATCAGTCACCCTCATCATATGAGCTGGAATAACCTGTACTAGTGTTACCGGATGTTTGATGTCCTTCTCAAACATCTTACGGCTAGGAACAATTAAGAATATGTGTTTATAAGTCATTAGTCTCATTATTATGATCTCATCATAATCTGATGACTATTGTACATATTCATGGACTTCATTATGCGTAATTATAAATATGTCAATCTACATAATGAATTTAATGCCATTGATTAGTGAACCAGATTGAAATAGGTGCCTTATGATTGGCTTAGAGGACACCTATATCCATCAATCTCCCACTTAGACTCAAGCCAATCACTTTCGCATTTGATCTCCATCAAATCTAAGTGATGCTCACATAAAGTCTGTGATTAAGACTTGGTCAGGGATCTGCTAAATTATCTATAAATGTAATATTTTCCATTACGTTATTTCCTCTTTATCCTTTGTCTCTAAACCTGTGAAAGAACCTCAGAATGTTCTGCAACTTCTGAAGAGACCATGGCTCGATTACACAATTCATTGTTCCCACTGTTGTCCTACAACTATAGGATGGTATCAGAGACCTTTTAGAACTACATCTAGTTCAGGGATGAACCTTTTCATCCATACTGTTATAATAACAGTATCACTTATTTATGTCGTCACCTTAATATCGAGTTTTGGATTGGAACCCTTCCAATCCATTCCTTTTTACTAGAAGGTTAAATCCATTATTTGACTTGAATTTGAGTCAATGTGAACTCATAATTTCAAATCATCCTCTCCATATACGTGAGTGCATCCTTGGCACTTCTCAAGTGCTTAATGATGCATTTCACACTTGTATCCTTTAAGGAACTTTTTTCCTAGAGGAATAAATTTCATATCTCAACAATTAAGACTTGTTAAGAAATTTATGCCAAACATCATGACATACAGGTTGATATAATATCCCCACCGATCTATCTTAATAGATTCGTATTTCCAATACATGGGATATTATAACTAAACCTATTATGGATGAAAACATGGTTAACAATGCTTTCACTAATAGTAACATCCTGAAGTCATTCTTAATGACTTTGATGTTATTATCATAAACCATTACTAAAGCGACCGTACTCCCACTGTCCTTTTTGAACACACACACAATCCGTGACTATTCTTAATTATCACGTACTATTTGACCATTAAGTCAAAACTTTTATTACCACTTAGGAAGCTTCAGTTTGATTCAAAATGATCTTTGAAATCATAACTTGCTTCCTGAACATTCTAAAAGCTTTAAAGGTGTATCGTATACATCTTTACCTCAATCACATTAAGAGAGCGCTTTTAATATCCAACTGTCATCATCTCATAATAATGATAGGCAGTATTGACAACTTATCAATCTCAAAGTTGTAATTACAGAGAGCATCATTATCATAGATTTTAGATCATAATCTATTTTGAGCTCCTCTCATCTTGCTAATTTAGATATGTCAAACATATCCTTTTAGTCACTGAGAGAATCTCAAAAATCTATGAAGCTCTTTGATGTGTTATGATTGGTTCCAAACAACTAAAGGTTATCTAATAATCTTATATTAGCTTGTGAATCTAGAACATCTTCTAGTTTTACCAGCTCCCACTGTCTTCTTTGAGGACATATTCCTCTTCACAGAAGACAGCTTTCAAGACGATAATTATTTCATTATCGCCTGGCCAATAATTGTAATGTCCAAACTCTTTAGACATTTACAAATTCACACCACGGTAATACCTGACTTTTAAATCAGGTTTGTTCATAATTCACATCTCATATGAATTATTTGGTTTCCATATCATATATGGACACACACTGACTTATTTGGAACTATCTGTAGTGTATGGACATTTAATGTTCATACTCATGTTCACAAATATAAGAATAAGGTAAATCTTATTATGTATTGCACCGCATCTTAATAAGGTGCAATTCCTCATTCTATCATATTACTATGATGTTCAATGAGGATTAATCGAGCGATGATACAATTATCCTTTTAATGATTTATGTAAATCATATACTTAAGTATTAGTTTCTTTAATCAAATAAAAAATTCTAATACTTCATATTGATCTTATACCTTAATCTTTCAGATGTATTCGTCTTGTACTTCAGTAAGTACATACAGTCGAATCATTCCAAGAGTAAACTATAAGGTAAGTCAATAGAAGTGATTATCTTTAGCCTTAAAAGGACATTGAGTTGTTTACATTAGTATGTATCAGCACTAATAATTTCTTATCATACAACCCTGTGTACAATACCATAGATAATCAGGATTCACACAGTTCATTTCTATAGGAGACTTGTGAACATTAATCACATGAAATGTCACTTCAAGAATCTATAGCGCATTGACTGATTTGAATAACTATTGTTCCTTCTCAGTCAATGTTATTCACTTCTATAATTCTTGATATCTCATGCAACTAAATAACAATTATTCAGTTTCATATTAGACTCCTATAGACATACAAAGATTTACTGTCTGACAGTAACCTATGATTATCATGAATAATTGTTGAGTCTAACTTAACACTTGCATTCTCTCGATTTTCTTTTACTTGTCTAAGTCTCAACATTATCGCAGCTCTGAAAATCATTTCCAATATCTAATATTGGATACACTAATTCTCCAATAGACATGTAAAAGTTGATAATAAGAATATATAAGACTTCTTTCAAGTTTATCCTTATATTGGTTGCAGTGGGAGAATTGCTACTTCTCTATCTCAGTTGACTTTTCTTTATCCTTTTCAAGTGTGGATTCGATCGTTTAAAATCTTACCACTTGCCTTTCTGAAAGGCACATCATAAATATCTCTTCATCTTGGTCTATCCAAATAAGAGAATTCATGACAATCACTGCCTTTCAGAACGGCATACTATGAGTACCTCTTCACCTTGGTCTATCCAAGTAAGAGGATTCATGATATCTAATTAGGATAGTGACTTTTACTCACCCCTAAAGACATTCTTTAGAGTTTTATAGTCAGTTTGAGTATGAGAAGTATTGGCGTCCAACATGCCAATATCTCGAATAGACGACATATTGGTGAATCGAAGGAAATAACGTAATTTAAGCAGATAGTTCTAATAATTCAATTATGGTCTTTTATCTTGAATTATTTCCCACTATTTTTCGATGGACTGTATAGCCTTCTGGTATGTAGAACGGAAGACTCCGACGGTCTCCTAGTGATGATCAGAATCTCCAAGAATCATAGTATGACCTCGAGTAAACACATAGTATCATACCATTATCTTCGATCAACCATCTCATGGTAATTGCAACTCCTTGCAATATCCGATCTTATTTCGGCTCCCAGGTCTTTAATGGTCCCGGGTAAACACAGTAGACCATTATACCTGGTCTAAGCTTTACAATCAATACGTGACAGAGTAGAGTAAGAATGCAGCTCCCGGGTAAACGTGAGGATAGCTACACCGTTCCTCTATTCAAATCTCAAGACATCAAGATGCCATAGTTAATAGTCCTTTCATCAGATTGTGGCAGATCTCGGGTAAACACATAGAAACTGCCATCACTAAATCAAGTTCTAAGAATTATATTGATGGAGAGCTACGCAGTACATTCTTAATGACTCGCGTTACAATTTAGACTTTATGTTGAAGGTTTTGTTTATGTTAAGTTGGTCTCATCCTAGGTGATAGTTTATAAATATATCGTATATATTTAACTATACCTAGATATTAGCAATCGATTCATAATCAAAAACTAAAAGGCATGTATCAACCATATATGTTCATTATGTGGTCATGGACAACACGGTGATTAACTGGAGCCAAACAATTAATCACCAAAACTATATAACATTTATGTAATCTAAACATGTAAACACATAGCCACTGGTGATCTCATCTCCTGTCGCCTTCCTGGTTGCATTTGTGGATCATCCTCGCCTCTCCTTGGCCGGCGCGATCAAATACAAATAATATTTATTTTGAAACAATTTCAAATACAAATAAATTGTAAGAGAAAGCCTTATGGCCGAGTACAATAATGGAGGGAGATAGAATTACAATGGAATGAGAGAGAGAGGGAGGCACGCAGGCCTCATTAATTAACATTTAATTAATGTACATCACATTCCATAACAATCCACATAATCACACACCATCACATGATATGAAATTTAACTAAGTGCATGTCCATGACCACCACAAATTTTAACCATCCACACATGATAAAGCACATCACATGAAGTCTAAAACTTTGAAAAATAATAATTTTGGTTTTCTTAAAACCTGGGTTCCAATCAAAATTGGATAAATTGTATTTTTCGAAAATCTTATTTTCTAACATGCAATAAATCTAATTTAAAGCATCAAACACATTATCATGTGCAAACAAAGCTAAAATTAAAATTTTAAAATATTCCATGCAAAATTTAGAACAATTCTAAATTAATTAATCTAACACTTAGATTAATTTTAAATCACATTAGTAACAATTATTAATGCGAAAACAATCTAACATTTAGAGATAATTAAAAATTCCTAAATAACATTTATAAAAGAATTTCTAACTCCAATTATAATTGATTAACAACTCCTTGTTAATAAACCCCCTTTAATTAAAAGATATTTCTTAATAACAATTATTAAGGAATATTAATTAGAACATTTCTACATTGTACTAGTCTAACAATTAGACTAATTTAAAATAGTTTTAACTACTCTTGTTAAGATATCTCCAAATGTAAAATCTCTCTTAACAATCCCTTGTTAAGAAAATTGCCAAGATATTAATAAACACATAACAAATGCCACTACAACTCTTGTTAATGGTCCTTGAGGTACAAAATATTCTTTTAACAACCCTTGTTAAAGATATAGTAATTTTTCCATTTCAATTAATATTAATCTATCATCTAGACCAATATTAAATAATGAAAAATGTTATCAATTAATAATCTAACAATTAGATCAATAAATAGTGTATTAATGACAATTATTAATTCACATTAAAGATCATAATCTTTATCTTGAACCTCAAAAAATTATATATTTAATTGAGCACTAGTTTTAAAACAATTTTAAAATAATGACTCAATCAATATCTTGCTAATTAAACTTGGAGATTATTAAACATTTGTCTTAAAACACCTTTTGAGATAACTCTCATTTTAATATTTAACTAATTGAAATTTTAGTTTTAAAACATTTTTAAACAAAATCTCAATTAATTAACATATTAAAATTACTTGGGGAATAAATAGGGCATTTGGGTTAGGAGTTATATGGGCTGGTGTTTAAGAAGGTGGAAACTGGGCCCATTGGGGTTTAATGGCTCGGGCCATTGCAGCCTGGTGCGGCCCAATGCCAGGACCTGAGCCAGGCCGGCCCAAAGTTGGCTTGGGCCTAGCCTGGTCCGGCCTGGACTGCCCCAGCAAGCTGGCCCGGCCAGACCTGCTTCGGGTCAGTGCGGCTAGGGCTGAACCCTAGCTGCCGCCGGCCCCCGACGCCCACCCTTTCCCTGGGTTCCCAGCGTCCCTGCCCGACGCCGGCATGTAGAAAGGGAGGGGGATAGGCGGCGCCACCTGCCTCCCCGGTGCCGCCGACGGGTCCGGTGAGGGTGGCCAATAAGACCGGTGCCGGTGGACGCTCCGGAATTCCTCCTTCTAACGCTGTTCACTCGACACCCCAAAGGATGCAAGGATGGCACACCAGCGCTGGCGGCGAGATGAGGGAAGACCGGAAGATGCAGGACATGCTCCCTATCCCTTCCCCTACGCCGTTGATCGCCGGCCAGGATGGCAGTGCCGCCGGTTGCCCCCAAAGATTGCGGCTAAACAATTTTGAAGCCGTAACTTTCCTTTTGTTTTCTCTTCCAACATTTGGAATCATAAAGAGATGGGAGACTCCATCGTCGGCCGCCGGCCAAAACACGGTTCCTAGGGAACTCACAAAGATCGCTGGTCATACCGGCCTCCACCATGGAGGTGGTTGTTCTCCATCAAAAACCCCAGCCATGCCCAAGAATACGGGTTCTTCATCTCCATGAAGAACACAATGAAATCCCCAAAGAATATCATTTTTCTTCACATAATGTTAATCTCAAATTAATATGTTCATCCGATGAACATCTTTCGAGAGAGAAAAAACGATTCGAGCATGGAAATTATTTTAGAATAATAATTTAGTCGTTCTGGAGCGGATCAGAGTGGAAATTGGCTCTGATACTACTGTTGGGATCCGGGCGGGACGCGAAGAACACAGTGGAAACAACGAACAAAAATTATCCCGCCCGATGCCCGTTGATCCAATTCGGAACGAAAAACTGAAACCGAAAACAACGGGAAGTAATCCGATTATCGTGCGCGAATTCGAATCCGCTTCCGTCTCGGTTCCGTCGAGGCGATGCCGCGAACTGCACAAGCGTCCGGCCTCTAGCGGTATCCACGTGATCCTCCGCGGTGGTTCGTCCTCGATCCCTTGTTCGTATCAGCTCGCTCGCTGAAGATCCGTCGCCGCAACGATTGCCGAAAACCCACCGATGGGAATTCCGAACTTTCGAGAATCATGCGCGGCGGAGATGGAGACAGTCTCGGCGCCTCGAACGGAGCGCCCAGAGGAGGAGAGAGAAAGGGGGGATGACGGCCAACAAGGGGAAATCCTGGAGCTTGGCCCAGGGTTTCTCAACAGAGCGTATATATATTAAGTCGGCGCGACTTTTCACAAAAGTCTCCGAGTTAATATAAATCCCACTTATGTACCACCGACTGAGAATCTTATTGCGTGTGACCCTCTAGGCCCATTTCTAGTTCAGTTTTCAGCTCGTTAAGTCCAATAACTAGTTATTGACTTATTGTAATTAATTAATATCTAGATATTAACTAATTACTGAATCGAATTGACATCGCATGTAAATTCGATCGGATTTCCGATCAAGTTGGTTGCCAAGCAACACCACATGATCCCGGAAGGTAATGGGGTTCAGCAACCCACTCATGGAACCTGTCCGTCCACAGTTACCGTGTGGCTATAATCCTTCGTTCGCACAATGCTCCCGAGTTAACCTAGGGTATGGTCAACAGTCAAACCCTAGATGGTTAAATCACTTGAATCAGACTCCGCTGTACAATATCCGGAAACCTCTTTTCTGATATTGTTTCTGCTCTAGCCAGAGACTCCTGCGGATCTATTCTAAAGCATTCTCTCTCCAGTTACCTGAGAGCGAACGATCCTTTATTGAACACACAATCACCTTCGAAGGTCTTCCGCTGGACCCGATCCTTGACTATTAGATATCCCGTGGATAGGGATTCGTAGGTCAAGGTCAAAGTCCAGAAGTCCACCGACAAGGTGTCTTTGGTGTCTCAAGTTTAAGGATCAACCACGCCACTGTGACGATGAATCAAGCAGATTGACAGTCAGGTAAATTACCATTCGGCGATTCATGTCGGATCAGTTCAGTGAACTCATTCCCCAATGAGCACCTACAGGTTTACCATTGTGTCTCTACACGAGTAACTAACGAGATCAGTCACCCTCATCATATGAGCTGGAATAACATGTACTAGTCTTACCGGATGTTTGATATCCTTCTCAAACATCCTATAACTAGGAACAATTAAGAATATGTGTTTATAAGTCTTCAGTCTCATTATTATGATCTCATCATAATCTGATGACTATTGCACATATTCATGGATTTCATTATGCGTAATTATAGATATACCAATCTACATAATGAATTTAATGTCATTGATTAGTGAACCAGATTGAAATAGGTGCCTTATGATTGGCTTAGAGGACACCTATATCCATCACCTATGTCTCCCTCAGGGAGGGTTTGTGCGGTCTTCACTTCAAAGCGGTTGGATTCAATCCTATACTTGATAGCAATCCGCCCTGATACGACAGTGACTTGATCTAATAAAGGGAGCTTTAGTTAAATCATTTCCAACCTAACCCTCTATTTCCTCGGATGAGGTCTCGCTTATTTTATTCGATTTCCTGCTTTAAGTGAGTTCCAGCCTCCCACCAATCTCTTCCATCTTCACCCAATCCAGAAGGACTTTCACTCGCAGAATGGCTAATTCCAGAAATAGAAATGAGGAAAGAATGTTCTTTTACACGATATTCACTCTTGAACTAGAACATATAATGAAAGCCAATCTCGAGATCAACCTTCCTAAATCGATTTGGAGACCTCAACCTCACAGTTGGTGGAAGGCTCACTTAATAAGGTGACTGCCCTGCCAATGGAGATCTGCTTGTGGCCCTAACTAGAACAAAAAAGTTAGTCTTTTAAAAGAAAGGATGCCGGTTGATAGTTTAGCCCATACAGAGATGGGTAAAAAGGACCTTAAAGGAAGCTTGCTTAATCGTCCACTTGTAATTCCTCAGACAAGACAATCGATCCCTACTATCAAATCTAGAATGGAACTATACCATCTCGAAGACCATCGAATGCCCCTTTAGCCCAGAAATAGTCCTTGGTTCAATCCTTTCATTCGTTGTAGTCCCTTTATCAATTCTCGTCCTCCTCCTATTCCGGGGGCACACATTGTCTGTTTGATTAGTAATAATCATTATAGGGTTCGGGGATAAAGCACAGATTTTCCTCCCCCGTACCTGAGAGTCAGCAACGGAACTACTCCACCAAAACACTTTTTCCTTCTAACTTCGCATCATGACTTTAGGTCTTTCTTTCTGTCCCGCTATTTCGCTCTACGCTCTATTTGTATTTTTGTCCCTGATCAATCAAGGAAGTGCCGGCACGTAAACGATCTATCCTGCCTCTTGCTACGAATTGAGCCCTTTCTTTCCATTCAGCGATAGGTGTGAATAGGTTGCGCAGTAGTAGATCAAGTCTTTGGCCTAATTCCCTTGTCTTGTAGACTGACTCCCTGTGCCCTCTGAATTTGGCTGGTTTGATCCGTGAACCCGACTTTGACTTTCAACTTTCGATTGGCTTTGTGTGAAGTCAACCCAGAATGACTCTAAAGTCTGCTTTTCGCCAGGTGTGCTTCAACCCTCCAATCTTGCTCGGGGAATTGGCTCCCCCACCGCAATGCAATGATCGACGCCGTTGAAGTTCGTAGGGACGAATCAAAACCTGGGTGCTGTTGTTTTGTTATTTTTTTTGTTTATTTTGAGCGTGCTCCTTTAGCTAGATAAATCATCCATCCTTAGTTTTTTTGAAGGGCAATAAGACAGTCAAAGGAAAGCTTCAGAGCTCTAATTTCCGACTTGACCCACTTGGAATGCTAGCCTGTGCGTCTTCTGCCCTACTCTTTTGTGTATATTGCCATATTAAATAGTCCTGAGCATGACATCTGCTCGCAAGTGATAACAATTTAGGAAGCGGTATTATTATAAATCAAAATGAATAATTAAGCTTTTGCGCACAACACAAAGAAGCGGCCCTCCTCCGTCTCATCACTGTCGATTCTTTTCTAAAGAAAGATGGCTTAGATTGAAGAGTGTTAAGCCTCTCGGCCCGGGAAACTCTTTCTTTTCCTGCTTAGACAAAGGCCTTTTCAACTACATATGAATATTAGCATGAAAGTCCTACTTTAGATGATACGCCTCGCTGAGCTCTCTCTTGGCTTGTGAAAGCGGTGCGAAAAAAGCCTTGACCCTGAGTCTTTGATTTCATTGTAAGTATTTGCTTCCATCTCGAAATGCTCTTTCATGATTGTATGTAAAAAAGTTCTCGCGTATAAGCATAGCCATATGATGAGTTGAAAGCTTCAGAGGTGGGGAAAACCCTATATAGTATAGGAACATCTTCCCACTCTTTTCTATGTTCATTCAATGCTTTGCTTGTGGATTGGAAATGCGGTAAGGTCAGTCCCTGACTAGATATAAGCATAGCTTCGTAATTCAACTTCTCGCACATCTGCTCTGAAAGCAAGAGCTTGAGATGCATCCGTTCTTCAAGTGATCTTTCCGAATCTTCATATAGAATATGGGCAACCCTCTTCCCGGGAGAAAAAAGATTTGATTCATGTCTCTGCAGCTATATCTAGTGTGTCACGTTGGGAATTGATAAACGACTTTCTTTCTATCTCCGTTGCGTTGAAGTGAAAGCTTACTTTATCGATGTATGGGATATACCTTAAATAAAGGGCAGTGCCACAAGGATTTGATTTGCTACGCTTGTCCTAATCAAACCAAGACTTAATTTCATGCTCTGCTCTGTGCGCTATACTTTTGCTTTTTACCCGATCCCGACATAGCGCTTTGCTTTCGGTTCTTCGGAGGAAAGAAACCTTACCAGACCACCACCCGACTTCGTTGCTTGTGTGCTTGGACATACATAGCCGAACAGGGCCTACAAAAGTCAACCTTTCTAAATGCACACGCTTTACTATGCGTACGGAAAGCCCTCTTTGAATGCGAATAAGACAGCTTCAAAGACGAATAATGCTATGGCAAACCCTACTTCTCAAATATCTGTCTCCCACCTTCCCTAAGAAGAGGGGTTCCACCGTCAACCTAAGTGAACTCTTTTGGGTACCCCAACTCCAAATTTCTCGTGTACTTATTTTTAATAAACAACAAGATCTCTATCTAAGTGTTGACATCTAATTTCTTACAGCAGAGCCCGCTCTTTATGTAGAGGAATTGCTGGGTGGTTTCCTCAGCTAACTCATCCGCATCTGTTGGAGTAATGGTGGAAGGAATAAGTTTGACCTTCTCCCATATCCACGAAGGCAATAAAGAAAAGAAAGACCAGGCCCCAGACCAAAGGCGAGATCAGCTCACATCCACACCGACTCAATCAATCAGAGGAAACTCAATCCAAAACTTCGGAGTGGCAAGCAGCAGAAAGAGAAAGTCCAACTTAGGTGTCAGGCTTGAGGAAGAGTCATCGTTCCCAGCTATCCTATGTTTGTTGTTCTTCTGCAGGCCCCGCTAACACTGTGTTTTAGGGTGACGATGAGCTGGCCTCTAAGAGACTAAGTTGAGAATAGCATTCGCTATCTTTCCAGCCATAGGCATATTTGCTTAATTATCTAGGAAAAAGGGCTGTTATCATATGTTTTTCTCAATTCGCATTTGACAAGAAAGGGTGAGGATATAGATTGCAATGCGTTTGGTGGGTGGATGCTATGTGCGAGCGAAGCAAAGGGCGCTTGCACCAGGTGGTGATCCCGAGCGTAGCGATCCTCACTAGGGATTGAGATCCACCAAGGATATGTGCGAGCTAGTGTCAAAATCAATCCAAGAGAGTGGAAGACAGGAAGATGTGCTCCGTGCTAGGGTCTTAATCAAATGGTTGGTGACCTAGGTGCTTTTTGGTTCCCACAAAGGACGGAGTAGAGGCCTCGCCTCTGCTAGTAGGATGACCAACAACCATCGATCGTCACTTCAATCGGTTAACCAAGCAGGAAAGTCAGCTAGGCATAGGCCACTACTCTCCTGTAAGCTAGGTCCTGTCAGCTACTCCGTTATAAGCTAGCTAGCAAAACACCTCCACTATACTAGTGATGGAGGGGATTCGTGCTGGATGGAACAAGGCGCTTCGAACGATATACTATTGTTGCTGGAATGAAATGCAGCCTCGGAACAGAATTATGCTGCTTGCTGGGCCCTGATGGTGGAACAAGCATTTTTGGGGGGGAAGAAAGCGGCCCCCTTTTGCTAAGAGTAGGCAGCATCGCTTTCCCTCGTGTAGCTATGATGCCATTCAGAAACAACGTTGGGTAATTGTTTCAATAGAGGCAAGGGTTCGAAGCAGTCTAGCGATCCTACTTCAATGACATTCTCGTAAGAAAAGTCTCCCGATCCTGTAGGAGTGACATCCGTAGTTCCGATCAATGAACATCTTTATTTTTAAAAGAAAGGGCAAGCACCGAAACACAGGAATGATCAAAGATAGGTCGATGTGCATTACTTTTAGTTACATAACTTATCTATGGGTATCCGGTGAAGAAGCTCCATCGACCAATAGGGGCTAACAACCTCGTAGATTCCTATGACAAACCCTTTGCCTTGCCACCTCCCTCAAGAGACATGCTTAGACGGCCATCCCCTCCCGATATAGGTATAGTAGCTTCCCTTTTTAAGAGAAGAGCTAAAGAGAAAGAAGAAGATTTGTCATCTCGGAGCAGAGAATTCTTCATATTGGATGATGAAAGCCTGGCTAGAGCAAATAGAAAGAGTGCTCCGGGAAAAAAAGACCTTTACTACTGTGCGAATTTGGCCAGTCTGTCACCTCTACCAACATTGAAATTAGCTCATATGGGTCCACTAGGGCCTTCTTTCGATTCTGTTTTTGTTGTGTCTACTATTGCTATTGATTCCAGTGCACAATCCCTTCTCCAGCTCGAGGGCCTATGCTATATGCTATTATATGCTTGAATGGCCGGATTCGAGAACAATCAAGCAATAGAATCCCTTTCTCTTTCTATTTGACCCTTTTCACACAGGAATGAATTTGAGGCTCTGACAAGACCTAATAATAAGTCAAAAACTCTATTTACTATCTCACATCCCTCGGAATCAATTAAGGATTCTTCAATTTCGGGGTATCGAGGCATGATAATGAATTGGAAGTCAAATCACGAGGGAATAACAAAGAAGAAAGAAGTCCTAAACTGTGAGCTTTATACCCTCTTTTCGACATGAGCATAGATTGTGTACTCGTTTCTCTTATATATAACCCGTAGGACTGTACGATCGACTGGCTAGACCAAGAACTGGAATTGCTTGTCAAAGCCCTGTTGGGAGTAGACCATCCAGAAGAACTAGTAACTAGAGTAGAACCTACTTCAACAAAAAGACCTGTTACTAAAACTGGTACACCTATGACTCTTGTACCTACATCATCACCTCTTTACAAAAAAGTCAAAAAAGAGAGGAAAGGTCCACGCATGTAAAAGCTGGTTCTATTACTGCGGGATCATACTTATAGCTATATGCTATAAGATTCTAAAGTCTCACCATCAAATGGAGTCTTCGCTTTATGGTAAGTTAGCTTGCAAAGGACTTCTACCACCCAAGTCTCTTAGTACTATCAACCGACCATAGGCTGCCTAGTCCTACTCTGGCACCCTTTCAGACTCTCGGGCTACTACCATTTCATCTCTAGGGGAACCATATCGAACTCCATTCCTCTCGCCAGGGATATAATCTGAGTGGCTATCAAGTCGCCTCTTAGTCCTACTCTCGCCAAATCTTAGGCTATGCGGCTTTAGAAGGCCCCTGTCAACTCTGGTGGGTGAGAAGGTACTTAAGGTCTATAGAAGAAGTTGTTTACAGTCCAATCGAAGACGAGAGATCAGCGCAGAAAAGAATAGATCCATGTAAAGGATCCTTTGCTCTACTGAGCTAGCTTCACACATGTTAAAAAGTCTATTTTTTAGAATATATATCTTCGCAACTTCTATTTCTTTCTTATTAATATAGCGTAAGCCTGAGCCGGGATCCAATCCAGAGTTTGGTGAACCATGGACCTTCCAATCATCTCTTTTTCATTTTTAGTGATTCATAAGAAATGCAATGAAAACTCAAATCACGGCAAGCAATCAAAGGACTTTCTGCTGGGTTGAGACCGAGAAAACTCACATCATTACTTACAAAAGACTCTATTTGCCGCCTTTCAATCTTAGTGCTAGCAACTGAAAGAGCTACTTCTAAATAAACTAACTGAATTAGACCTCTTGCTACTGAAAGTCAGAAAACTAGACTAACAAATCTAACTTAGATAACTATGAAAATTGTCTTGACACCAAGAAAGATCAAGTCAGACTCCTAGCTCGAAGGAAAAAAGTGTTAGTCAAGCTGACACTTCCCCGCTACTAACACTGGCTTGCATGCATATGAGGCTCGATAGAGATTATATATCAGCGCATCAACCAGGCTGCTTCAAGGCCTACAACTTCAATCAAGTAACTGGCTAACAGGTAAACTCCTTGCTTGCTGAACACAACCGCTGTGCCCTCTGATTGGCTAGAGGCTCGAAGAAAGAGATAAAGATAGAGAACGAAGTAACTAGACTAATTTCAGGATTTGGTAAACATATATCTCTGACTGACTCTGAGAACGTATTATAAAATCAAAATAGAGTCCCTTAAGTATAGGGTTTGCTGCTCTGCTCTTCTTCTTTCGGAAAAAAAACTATGATTCACATCTCTTTCACCCTGGTTGGCTACTGACTTGGCTTCACTCTCTCAAGAAAGAGTTCAATCTCCTATAAGAAAAAGAAATAGAGAAAGCTAAAATATCTAGGAAGAGCTACTAGAAGCGTGAGTGTGCGGTGAGTAGCGATCGAACTGTTGGGATTTCTCGGGTTTCTCCGGATCGCTCACGCAGCGGAAAATAAAATATTACAGCGATCCGTTTTCCCGTTTCGAAAAACTAAAAAAAAAAAACTACGATTATCAGATAATCGATTCTCACCGTGTGTGGATTCGAATCCGCAATCGTTCGGTTCCGTCGGTGCGACACCGCAAGCCGCGCAAGTGCCCAGCCTCTAGCGAAGTCCACTCGATCCTCCCCGCGACGGATATCCTCGCGTTCCTCGTTCTTCGCAGCCCACGAAACCTCCGCCGGTCGCCGCAACGATCGCCGCAGCGCGCGGACGATTTCCCGTCGAACGGGAATCGGAGAAGCGGCGGAACAGATCTGGATCTGTCGGACGCCAGAGAGAGAGAGAAACAGAGGAGGGGCGGCTAGGGTTAGCAGCAGCTTGGCCTGCTCAGCCCGTTCGCTATGTTTTATATTAACCGCACGATTTTTCATAAAAACCCCCAGTTTATATAAAACCCACTTATTTATCCATCGCCTTGAGAATCATTTGCGTGTGACCTTTTAGGCCCAAGTACCAGTCCAGTTAATGGCCCAACAAGCCCAGTGACTCCTCACTGGCTTTATTAATCAATTAATAATCCTTTATTAATTAATTAATCAATCGAATTGATGTTGCACATCGAATTCGACCGGGCCTCCGATCACGTTGGGTGCCAAGCAACAACGCGTGAACCTGGAAGGCATTGGGGTTAAGTAACCCACTCTTGGAACCTTTCCGTCGACAGTTACCGCGTGGATATAATCCTTCATTCGTACAATGCTCTCGAGTGAACTCAGGGTATGGCGAGCTGTCAAACCCTAACCGGTCGACTTACTTGGATTGGATGCCGCTGATGAATATTGGAAAACTCATTTCCCGATATTATCGTCCGCCCTGGCCAGGAACTTCCGTGCATCCTTCCTAGAGCATTCTCCCTCTAAGTACCGAGAGCGAATGATTCCTTATTGGTACACAATTCCCTTCGACGGTATTCCGCTGTACCCAATCCTTGGCGTATTAGAATCCCGTGGCTAGAGATTTGTAAACCAAGGTCAAAGCACAGAAGTCCACCGACAAGGTGTACTTGGTGTCTCAGGTCCGAGGACCATCCACGCAACTGCGACAATAGAATCAAGCTGGTTGACAGTGAGGTACAATAACATCCAGCGATTCAGTCGGATCAGTTTAGTGAACTCATTCTCCAATGAGCACCTACAGATTCGCCTTAGTGTCTCCACACAAGTGACTTATGAGATCAGTCACCCTCATCATATGAGCAGGAGTAATCTGTACTAGTCTAACTGGATATCCGATGTCCTTCTCGGATATCCTCCGACTAGGAACAATTAAGAATATGTGTGTTTAAGTGATCAGTCTCATTAGTATGATCTCATCATAATCTGATCACTATAGCACATATTCACGGACTTCATTGTGAAAGGATAATTAATGCGATTTACACATAATGAATATTATGCCATTATATTAATAAATGAACGAGATTTACATAGTTAGAGTGGCTTGTAGGCCACCTAAAACTAACAATCTCCCATTTGGACTAAAGCCAATCACCTTTATACAATAAGCCTATAGACTCTAGGTGACGCTCAAACACAATTTGAGCCAACGGCTTTGTCAGTGGATCTGCTACATTGTCGACGGATGGAACTCTTTCCACGACTACATCTCCTCTGGATATGATCTCTCTGATAAGGTGAAAGCGCCTCAGAATATGCTTCGATTTCTGATGAGACCGCGGCTCTTTCGCTTGCGCAATTGATCCATTGTTGTCGCACAACAGTGGAACAGGCTCAGAGATGCTGGGAACTACGCCGAGGTAGATGATGAATTTCTTCAACCACACTGCTTCTTTGGCGGCTTCAGCTGTAGCGATGTACTCAACTTCAGTCGTCGAATCTGCAGTGGTTACTTGCTTGGAACTCTTCCAGCACACTGCGCCTCCGTTCAAAGTAAACACGAATCCAGATGTAGACTTGCTATCATCTGGATCCGACTGGAAACTCGAGTCAGTAAAGCCTCGCAGTTTCAAGTCACCTCCTCCATAGACAAGAAACATATCTTTAGTTTTTCTCAAGTACTTAAGGATATATTTCACTGCCTTCCAGTGCTCTTCGCCTGGATCAGCCTGAAATCTACTCACAACACTTAGAGCAAATGCAACATCAAGCCGTGTACATAGCATGGCATACATGATAGATCCTATGGCAGAGGCATAGGATATTCTATCCATGAATGCCCTCTCATCAGGAGTCTTAGGAGACTGCTCCTTTGAGAGAATAGTTCCATGTCTCATCGGTATGAGACCTCTCTTGGAATTTTCCACGCTAAACCTTTTGACTATGGTGTCTATGTACAAGGATTGGGTCATTCCAAGCATCCTCTTTGATCTATCTCTATAGATCCGTATTCCTAATACGTAGGATGCTTCTCCCAAATCCTTCATGGAGAAGTTTTTTGACAGCCAGATCTTTACTGATGACATCATAGCTACATCATTCCCAATGAGTAGTATGTCATCTACGTAAAGAACTAGAAAAGTGACTGCACTCCCACTGGTCTTCTTGTACACACAAGGCTCTTCTTCATTCTTAATGAAGTTATAAGACTTGATAGCCTCGTCAAATCTTAAGTTCCAGCTCCGGGAAGCTTGCTTCAGTCCATAAATGGACCTCTGAAGCTTGCACACTTTATCTGGAGATTCTTTAGGTGTGAAACCTCATGGTTGTATCATATACACCTCTTCCTCAAGGTTACCATTGAGGAAGGCAGTCTTCACATCCATCTGCTAGATCTCATAATCAAAATGTGCAGCAATGGCGAGTAGAACTCTGATCGACTTTATCATGGAAACTGGTGAGAAAGTCTCGTTATAGTCAATTCCTTGCCTTTGACGATATCCCTTTGCCACCAACCTTGCCTTATAAGTGTGGATCCGTCCATCAGCACCGATCTTTCTCTTAAAGATCCACTTGCAACCGATGGGTACAATACCCTCGGGCAAGTCCTCCAAGTTCCAAACTTGGTTGGTGTACATGGACTGGATTTCTGAGTTCATGGCTTCTCGCCATTTCCCAGCTTCTGGGCCTTCTATGGCCTCCTGGTAGGTTTTAGGATCATCATCCTCATTATATTCTACCTTAGACTCACCTTCAGCAATATGTCCTACTTATCGTTCGGGTAGTCTAGGTACTTTACCAGATCTACGAGGCTCATCTGTGTGTACCTGAACAGATTCAGGAACTGATATCTCATCTGATGATAATGCAGCTGTTTGGGGATCTAGAACCTCTTCCAGTACTATTTTACTCCCACTGTTCTCCTGGAGAAGGTATTCCTCTTCCAAGAAGACAGCTTTCCTGGCGACAACCACCTTTTGTTCATCAGGATGGTAAAAATAGTATCCAAAGGTTTCCTTTGGATATCCCACAAACCTGCATTTATTAGTTCATGATTCCAGCTTGTCTAGATCATGCCTCTTTACATGAGCAGGACAACCCCAGACTTTAACATGTTTAAATTCTGGTTTCCTACCTTTCCATGTCTCATATGGAGTAGAGGCCACAGACTTGCTGGGTACTCTGTTCAGTAGGTATGCTGTTGACTCTAGAGCATACCCCCAGAGGGACACTGGTAATCCCGAAAAGCTCATTATGGATCGCACCATGTCCAACAAGGTGTGATTCCTCCTTTCTGATACACCATTCATCTGTGGTGTATATGGAGGGGTCAGCTGAGAAAGGATACCATTATCCTTTAAGAATTGTGTGAAATTAGTACTCAAGTATTCTCCTCCTCGATCTGATCGAAGAGCTTTAATACTCCTTCCTAACTGCTTCTCTACCTCATTCTTGAACTCCTTGAACTTCTCAAATGCTTCCGACTTGTACTTCATTAAGTACACATAGCCGAATCTTGAGAAGTCATCGGTAAAGGTGAAGAAGTATGAAAAGCCACCTTTGGCTTGGGTGGACATGGGACCACATACATCCGAATGTATTAGGTCCAGAATGTTCTTGGCACGTTCTCCATGTCCAGTAAATGGAGATTTTGCCATCTTTCCCATAAGGCAGGATTCTCATGTTGCAAACGATTCGTAATCGAATGCAGTTAAGTAACCATGCTTGTGCAACTTTTGCAACCTGCTTTCGGTTCACACAATTCTTGCTCTTCTTAAGTGCATTATCAATTTGAAGACTGTAATAAGAAACATCTAAGAGATATAGACCGTTGACTAAAGATGCTGAAGTTATTGATTTATTACCATAATAAATCGAACAACTTCTATTTTCAATAGTCAACCTATATCCTATCTTGTCCAAACAAGACACTGATATGATGTTCTTTATTATGCTAGGAACATAATAACAATCTTCTAATAGTAAGGTGTCTCCCGATGGAAGCTTGAGGTTTGTTGTCCCAACAGCAATCGCCGCAACTTTTGCGCCGTTTGCTAGCCTCAATTCTACCTCACCTTGTCTCAGCTTGCGCTTACTTGTCAGCATCTGCACATCATGGCATATATGAGAAGCACATCCGGTATCTAATACCCAAGATGTGGAATCTCTAACTGATAAGTTGATATCTATCATATAGATATCTGAAGCTTCAAACAGCTTCACTTTTCCATGAGCTTTATCGTTAAGGAACTCCTTGCAGTTCCTCTTCCAGTGACCATACTGCTTATAGTAGCAGCAGTCACCCTTCACTACTCTTTTGCCTTTGTCCTTCGATCCTTTATCGTCAGCTATCATCTCTGCTTCAGGGGCATCTAATGCCGATTCAACAGGAGGATCAGCTCCAGGGACAAAGTCAATGTGTTCAGATCTGAAGACATTCTTCAGGTTTCTGAACCAATCCGAGTAGATCAGGTAAGTCAAAAGGGCATCAAGTATGCCACGGAGTGGGTTATTCGACGACATAATTCCCTACAGGAGATAAGAAAAATCTATTTAGCAGATGTTCAATTATTAAAATTTAAAACAAGACATGGTCTTTTGTTCAAGTTTAACTCCCACTAATTTTCGACGGACTGTACAACCCTCAGTTATACAGAACGGGAGACGCCGACAGTCTCCTAGTGGGGATCAGAATCTCAATGACTTGCACTACAGCCTTGTGGATAGCACAACAAACTATAATACAATCAAAGAGCACCCAACTCATGGGACTTGCAACTCCTTGCAATATCTGATCATAGCTTCGGTTCCCAGAGATTTAATGGCCTTGTGGATAGTACAACAAACTACTAATTCTGGTCTAAGCTAACCATCATTACGCGACGAGCATAGATTTGCATGCAGCCCTTGTGGATAGCACAACAAAACTACATGGTTCCTCTACCCCGATAATATAGGCATCTAATGCCATAGCCACAGTTTCTCCTCCCAATTAAACAGGCCTTGTGGATAGCACAACAAACCTGCCTAAAGTGATTCGAATCCTGTGACTATAATGATGGTGGACCGCTCGGTAAGTTCTTAACTACTCGCGTTACGGCTTAGAGTTTATCTGAGAGTATTCTAAGTGTTAGATAACTTTTATTTTGGTCTCTCCTAGGTGATAGTATATAAATATATCGTATATATTTACTAAATACTATACCTGCTTTGATTCATAATCAAAAGAAAATAATGCATCACATACATGTCATTAGTGTGGTCATGGATAGCACAGTGGGTTTGACTGGAGCCATCAGTCAAACGCACACACAATCTAACACAACAATTATATTAGATAATATGCAAACACATAGGCAACAGATCTCCATCTTTTCGCCTTCCTGGTTGCAGCTGTGGATCGTCCTCGCTCCTTCCTCGGTTGCCTCGATCATATTACATTTAAATTCTAGAATTTACAAGTAAATTGAAGAAGGCCTTATGGCGAGTACAAGAGAGAGAGGGAGGTAGAAATACATCGGAGTATGAGAGAGAGAGGGGCACAGACTTCTATTTATTAACAATTAATAAACAATCATACATCCACGATCCATACAATCCATTCATCACATGAACAAATAAATAAGTGCATATCCATGACCACGGTGTGTTTTAAACATCCCACACATGATTCAGCGCATCACATGGCTAAAACAAAAGAGTTTTTAAAAATAGATAACTTTGGCTTTAAAAAAAAACTGGGATCCAATCAAAATTGGTATTTGAATTTCGAAAACTCATTTTATTAACTTAACATGCAATTAAATCAAAATTTAAAAGCATTAAATACACATCACATACGCACACACTCCAAAATAATAATCCCAGATTATTCCATGCAAATTAGAACATTTCTAATAATCTAACACTTAGATTAAACCCCATTAATAATCTAACAATTAGACTATTAAAGACTAATTTAACTCTTAGATTAATCCAACAAAGTTAATTAATAATTTAACACTTAAATTAATAATCAACCATAATTAATTATTAACTACTAATCTAACACTTAGATTAGTCAATTAATGTTAATTATTAATTTAACTCTTAAACCAATAATTACCACTAACTAATTAATAATTAACTAATCTAACTCTTAGATTAGATAATTAAAGTTATCATTAATTTAACTATTAAATTAATGACTAACAATAAATAATCGAGGATTACTAATTTAACATTTAAATTAGATATTTAAGTTAATTATTAATTTAACAATTAAATTAATAACTAACTCTAATATTAATTAACAATTAGATGCATTAATAGATAATAATCTAACATTTAGATTATTAAATATTAATCACTAATTTAACAATTAAATTAGATAATTAAAGATAATTATTAGCTTAACCTTTATGCTAATAATTAATTATAATCAAATTACATCTAATTGCTAATTAACATGATTAAAATCATTATGGCCAAATAATTAAAATTGATTAATAAACTTAAATATCAAAACCATTTTGAATTTTAAATTAATATCAGATTTTAATTTCATAATTTAGGCATGGGGTTTACTTGGGGTTTATAGCAATTAAATTGGGATTAATGGGGTGGGTTTTAATGGAAATGGGCCCAGCCCATTAAGAGCACTTGGCTCGAGCCTCTGGCTCGGTCAGGTTCGAACCAGGGTCGCACCCTGGTTCGTGGCTAGGCTCTGCCTGGCCCAGCCCGGCCAAGCCAGGGCCCAGACCGGCCCAGCCTGTTAGACCGGCTCGGGACCGGCCGATTAAACCCCCCCTTCCCGTTCCCTGCAAACCCTAACCGAATAGCAGGTCGGCGGCGGTTGCAGGGGTTGGGCGCCGGCGGCCGTGCCCCCCCGGCGACACAGGCCCCGGCCGGCGGTGCCCCCCGGCGCTGGCGACGTGCCCGGCGCCGGCAGGGCCGCCGGCGGTGGCCAAAACAGGCTGCCCGAGCCTCTTAAATAACCAATAAAATCTGGTTTTTCAGTGTTCCAAAACCCGAATTTGGGGCTTGAATACGGAGCCCTCCAAGGCCACTTCGGCGCCGATCTTGGTGACCGGTGGATAGTGGTGACTATCCCCTATGGATCCGGAGTCTCGGCCGGCCATCCCAACGCTTGGGAAGCTCGTATGAAGTCGCCGAAAAGCTCCGGTTCATCATCTCATGAAGAATACCATAACACCCCAAATAAAATCCGAAAAATCACAGAAAAATAATCTAATTATTTGTGTTCATCTTATGAACACTATTTGGTCATTTTAATCGGATTAAACGCATGGAATAACTCATGAAAAATTAATTTAGAGTTCGAAACGGGAACGAGAAACAGTGGAACCTAGCTCTGATACCACTGTTGGGATTTCTTGGATTTCTCCAGATCGCTCACGCAGCGGAAAATAAAGTATTTTACAGCGATCCACTTTCCCGTTTCGAAAAACTAAAAAAAAAAAACTACGATTATCAGATAATCGATTCTCATCGTGTGCGGATTAGAATCCGCAATCGTTCGGTTCCGTCGGTGCGACACCGCAAGCCGCGAAAGTGCCCGGCCTCTAGCGAAGTCCACGCGATCCTCCCCGCGACGGATATCCTCGCGTTCCTCGTTCTTTGCAGCCCACGAAACCTCCGCCGGTTGCCGCAACGATCGCCGCAGCGCGCGAACGATTTCCCGTCGAACGGGATTCGTAGAAGCGGCGGAACAGATCTGGATCTGTCTGGACGCCAAAGAGAGAGAGAAACAGAGGAGGGGCGGCTAGGGTTAGCAGCAGCTTGGCCTGCTCAGCCCGTTCGCTATGTTTTATATTAACCGCACGGTTTTTCATAAAAACCCCCAGTTTATATAAAACCCACTTATTTATCCATCGCCTTGAGAATCATTTGCGTGTGACCTTTTAGGCCCAAGTACCAGTCTAGTTAATGGCCCAACAAGCCCAGTGACTCCTCACTGGCTTTATTAATCAATTAATAATCCTTTATTAATTAATTAATCAATCGAATTGATGTCGCACATCGAATTCGACCGGGCCTCCGATTACGTTGGGTGCCAAGCAACACCGCGTGAACCTGGAAGGTATTGGGGTTAAGTAACCCACTCTTGGAACCTTTCCGTCGACAGTTACCGCGTGCATATAATCCTTTATTCGTACAATGCTCTCGAGTGAACTCAGGGTATGACGAGCTGTCAAACCCTAACCGGTCGACTTACTTGGATTGGATGCCGCTGATGAATATTGGAAAACTCATTTCCCGATATTATCGTCCGCCCTGGCCAGGAACTTCCGTGCATCCTTCCTAGAGCATTCTCCCTCTAAGTACCGAGAGCGAATGATTTCTTATTGGCACACAATTCCCTTCGACGGTATTCCGCTGTACCCAATCCTTGGCGTATTAGAATCCCGTGGCTAGAGATTTGTAAACCAAGGTCAAAGTACAGAAGTCCACCGACAAGGTGTCCTTGGTGTCTCAGGTCCGAGGACCATCCACGCAACTGCGACAATAGAATCAAGCTGGTTGACAGTGAGGTACAATACCATCCAGCGATTCAGTCGGATCAGTTCAGTGAACTCATTCTCCAATGAGCACCTACAGATTCGCCTTAGTGTCTCCACACAAGTGACTTATGAGATCAGTCACCCTCATCATATGAGCAGGAGTAATCTGTACTAGTCTAACTGGATATCCGATGTCCTTCTCGGATATCCTCCGACTAAGAACAATTAAGAATATGTGTTTAAGTGATCAGTCTCATTAGTATGATCTCATCATAATCTGATCACTATAGCACATATTCACGGACTTCATTATGAAACGATAATTAATACGATTTACACATAATGAATATTATGCCATTATATTAATAAATGAACGAGATTTACATAGTTAGATTGGCTTGTAGGCCACCTAAAACTAACACGAACTTCTTGCCTCTAACTCAGAATCAAGTATTAGTGAGTAAGGAAAGGCGAGAGAAGAGATTCTTTTGTAGGTTAGAATCAAAGTCGGGTTAGTAAGCTGGGATTGGTGGTAATTAGTCTTTAACAGCCTTGAATCTGATGTAAAAGGGACTTTCCCTATTGGTGGACTCGGCTTATTCCCTTGTAGGTAAAAGGGACTTTCTCATTGTCTGACATTCTAAAAACAAGTTGTATGGGCTTTTAAAGAGGGTTTCACAAGGTCTTGAATACTATTGGTGGATTGGGAAAATGCCCATCTTCCTCTTTCAGCCGTTGTCTACTTCGTGGCGCTCACTCTAACGTCCTGCCTCGGGCACGTCAGTGAATCAGCCGGAAGCTTGACCTGTGCCTCCTGGTAATCCAGTCGCTTCCCCGGGGGAGGAAGCTGGTCCAGCTAATCAGACCCTACAAGTGGTCCCCTATCCCTATCAACCGGGTGAAGTGATAGGGGGAGATTCTATTAAGACAATAAAAACTCGCCTTTTACAGAATCTCTGGCCTAAGCTAAGAATTCTGTCTTTTGGACTTTTCACTTCCCTGGGGTTTCCCTCATAAATCATTTCAGTCGGAGACTTGGTATTTGACTTATGAAATAGATAAATGATCTTCCTATGGGCCGATAATATCAGACAAGTTGTTTAATGTGCCTTCAAGAGCACTTTTTGGGATTTGGTAATTGGCTTTACCGAAGAATGGCCCTAGTCTGATGGTGAGGGGACTCAGGCTTCTCGGATTGTGACTCCTACATCTGCTTTGTTCTCTTCAGTTAGCTCTAAGAAAAGAGAAAAAGTTCAGCTACGCACTTCTATCAATTCCATTTAGTACTTGTCTTGTCGAACATAGATTCAAAGACATAATAGTTTCAATCCCAAATTCCCCTAGGGTTCCCTTTGGTTCTATTAGTTGAATCCCCAAAAGCAAAAGGAGAAGAAGTTCTTTACGCCACGTGAAAGTTAGTCACCGTCAATAGCTCCTTACTTAGACCCTTTGGTCCCCATAGCCTTTTTCTGGGGATAGCTTGGTCTTTCGTCGTCTTGAGCGGGGCCTTAAAAGGCATTTAAGCGGCTCTCGGCTCGGACCTTGCTGACCTTTCTCCCTCCGGCATTTTACTAAGCTCTATCAAGCCCAGATCTCTCGACCCCCCGCCGCCTGTTGATCTTGCTCCTGACTCCTCTCTTTACCTTTAGTGGGAGCTCTTATCAGACTGATGAATTGGTTAATCTAGGATGATTTGATTATTAAGGTAAGGTCATCAAGGTAGAATAGATAGCACAGGCTTACGCCTTAGACTTATGTCCGCTAAAGCTGCTTTTTCGCCTCAACAGGGGATTCGTTAAGAGCTCAAATTGGTTGCAGCATGACTCTATCTATAAACCCTCCCTCACTAAAGAGCATAGAAAAAAGATATTAGACAACCATTCTTCTATTAGTATTAAAAAACCACTTATTCTTTTGCATTCATAGAGTAAATTGTATTCAAATAAGTGGTCAATACTCCTCTGTCTAAAAGGAAGAATTTCAGGGCAAGAAAGCCTACATGCCTATTTAGCCTACTTACTGCTTGACCTACTTACTGAATGCCAAAGCAAGGAAAGACTCTATTCCGCTTCTGCTTGTCCTTCTGGTTGTCACATCTTGTCATCCTGTCTTGGCTATCTGTTCGTAATGCTTCCTTCTTTTCTTCGATTGGATGAAGGTGTAGGCGGCTGCGAACTGCGACAACAAAAGACTTTTTTTCGGGTAATTCCCCAACCCTCATAAGAGAAAAGCCCATAAGATCCTTAGACCCTTCTCTTGCTCTTGTCTTCATTCAATATCCTCAGATTGAGTCACTCTCCGCTATGCCTTGCATCAAGCATGAAAACTTCTCCTTTCTTTGTTTAGTGCCTAGGTGGTTAATCAACAGATCCTTGCTTGACTTTTGTTCAATGCTAGGATTCTCAGCCAGTTGATATGGTCTTTTTTTGTCATTATACGAATCAAATAATCATCTTTTTGTGAATGAGCGGACTCGGCTACGTAGTATGCTAGGAGATTGGAGGTGTCGACATTAATTAAGCCACCCGCCCAAGGTTTGGGTGAAAGAGAGTTCTGTCCATCTTAAGAAGCGAGAGAAGGCGAGCGAAGTGAGGGAATTTTTGACGGTTTTTTACCGGCTTTCCTTTTTTGCATTACTTTATGTAGGGTAGGCAATATCAGACCTTTATTTGAACCTTATCTGATTCGAATAAATACTTCCCAAAACAATGACGAGATCTCTAACTTTGCCGTATTCTGTCCCACCAGTAGACACTAGAGCTTCCTGTAACTCTTAGCTTGCCTGTGAACAGAGACAGAGGGATTCCGTTCAATGGTTTGATGGGCCACTGCAGATAGTTGTTCTTATTATTCGAATGCAACACAACAGTTGCTACTCTATTCCCTCACGCAAGCAAGGAATAGCGATTAGTTCCCTTATCACTCTAGTTTATCTGGATAGGTAGTATAAGAGTTCGTTCTTGGCTTCTACTTATCTGACTTCTTAACCTACTCAGTTTGGTTGTTAAGCTGCTTATCTTGATTAACATCTTTATGAAAAGTGGGGCCTTTTACTCATAGCTTTCTCGCTTACGCCTTTGCTCCTCTCCTATCCTTGAAGTCGAGCTACCCTGTGGCACCCTTCTCTTTCTTTCCCTGTGGATGAAAGGAGGGTTAAAGAAGAATTCCTAGCGTCGACAACAATGTTCTAAGGCCTATCTTTACTCTCCAATGGTATTTGTAGAGTCAAAACACCTACCTTTGCCTTATCGCATGTGATATTCTCACAAGCAAGAGGTTCAATGGCACTAAGAGCCTAAATCAAGGTTCTCCTTGGACCATAATAATATCTTTCTCTCCCGTAGTAGTCTATTCAACTACTATGGATTTTAGGTCAAAAGTTGTATGTATGCCGTGCCGATACTTCATCGCCTGAAGAGGTGAAATTGAGCTCGGTTAGTTCCCGGTTCATTTGTGAAACAATTAGAATGACTTTTCGGGCTAGTCTACCTTAAGGTTTTCTAACCTACCAACAACACTTACTGCAGACTCATACTTATGGTTCATCTTCTTCGGCATTCCCTTCCGCCCAATTTTGGTGATTGACCAGCCTGATTCGGCTACCAACACCTTTCCAGCTAGCATCTTTATTAGGTAAATACATACCACAACTCAGTAAGGTTCTCAAAAGGCTAGCGATGTGACCAATTCGATGGCATTCCGTTTTTTCTCTTTTAAGAGTACGTGGTTTTCTCCCTATTTTTCGCCATAGTAATAGTAGTTTGACGATTGATCTAACAGGTGTCTCTACCTTGGTTCATAATTCCTTATTTATACTTATACTCCATCTATGAGAGGTTCTCCGTAATCCTTATCCGAGTACATACAGCTGGAGAAGTTGAATAGATTCTTTCCTTTGAAGGTCAGTTTCTATCGTGGGATTTCCTAATGTGCCAACCCAAGTATAAATAGGAATGATGTTCCCTCTAGCAATGAGACTAGAGAACGACAATGGTCTGACTCTAAAGTAGGTCTACTATTCTAGACTACTTTTTTTTAGAGTAAAGAACTCAATCGGGAAAGTCAAAGAAAGGGCTGCGGGAGGCTAGGATTATTCGTTGATCGATAGGCTTAAAAGAAGGTAGCTTGCTTCCAGATGATAGGAATGAGAAAAAGTACTCTCTCATCTTTCTCCTATCCCGTAGTGGTTGTCTACGAGAAGGCATATCTTACGCATCAGGGTTGTCAACGAGAGAAGGCTTCAGGGTCGCTTATGGAGTTCTTAAAGAAGGCTTACTTCAAGAGAAGAGGTCGTTAAGAAGGCCCTAGTAATAGAAGTAGCTCTACACTTTGAGGAGAGGGTAGCATAATACCATGTTGATGTTTATCCCATTAGTGCCGCTCTTTCCTAGGTCAAAATACCTAACAACAATAATTAGGTGGGAAGATCGTAGGACGAGGGGAATAGATGAAGATGCACTGGCTTTCCTGCAGTGGCAAAGAGCCCTTCAACCTCCCCCTTGTTGAATCAGGTGAAGGTTTGGTGTTATCATTAACATATCAGTAATTGATCACGTTAAAGGATGACGCTATCATCTCAGGTCTTATTAAAGAATCCTAATACCAAGGAAGCAAGTGTAGCTTTGAAAGTAGCAAGGAGCCATTAGGGGAAACCTAGATTCAAGGTCGGAAGAATCGGAAAGAGATTCGAAAACGGCTCTAGCGGCCTCTTGGCTTCTTTCTTTACAGTCGGTCTAGGCCAGTAGCTGCTCCTAGCTTTCGAACATTCAAGAATTGCATGAGCTCTAGTTTCCACTGTCAAACCTTTGGCAGGTAGGGCTATATCTAATATTCCTTTGCAAGAACAAAGCATTAGTGATGAACCTTTTATGCATAATAATGCATATTAGGGTTTTAAGTTTATGGGGCGATCCAGTTCATTGTCCCTATTTTCTTTTTTGTTCCTCTCTCTTATCAATTCGAAACACTTACTTCTTTCTAGACAAGAATTTGTGGGACTGAGCTTTCTGAATGAGAATGCTTAGTTTCCAAACAAGGCAAAAGTATACCGTTATACCAAAGAGAGCTCATCTGGACTTCCTCGTGTCTATGTAAGCATAGCTTGACTCCTGCCCGCGTCCATACCCACGTCAAAGGCCATGACTTTCCCCTTCATCCATCATCCAAGATTGGTTTGACCACCCAACTTCGACTCATTTTATCCTTCCTCTTGACCTAGAAAGGCCCAACCTAGACTAGAAAGCCATCAACCAATCTGAATTGGTGCTAGTTTGAAAGTTCTTTACCAAAGAGGACTATCCAGCCTGTTTTAGTTTTATGCAAGTCATGATCAAACTCTGTCTTATGATCAGATCGGGAGCCATCTCTTCTATCGGAGAAAGATCCCAACTCGAGGTCTAGTGATACTTATGGATAGCTTTTCTTAGCTTATTCACGAGCTTACTGTCTTATGGATTGAATGAATTAGCTAGAAGTTGTTTTTCTCTTCCTGGTGCTAGGTATTGCTTGCCTTAAGCTTTTATTATTAGAGGACATTCTTCTATTTTGAATAGTGGAGAAAGACATCTCGTATTAAGTCTTAGAGTACAGTAGGCTCCCTTCTTCCTTCTTTATGGAATACCGGAATTTTAACTACTAGCATAAAAAACTAGAAGGCTATCCTCGCTTATTGATTGAATCCCTCCGAAAGATGTCGGAACTAGAAATAGAAAGTCAATTATCTTACTCTTGAATAACCACGCGAAAGAAAGAGCGATAGGGCTATCTGTGCCTTGCTTAATTAGCTTTGGTACAGGAGAAGAACAATTCGCTTAGGCATTTTTTAGATACTGACTTTATTACTTTCTCATAACTACTCCCACGAATATTGCAAACTTTAACAACTCTATTCAAGTGCTTCTAGGGTAGTGTTAATACCATAGAGAATCTTCATTTCCCTGGCTTCTGAATATCTAGTTTAGTCAAGGAAATGAAGATTTTCTATTCAAGTGCCAGTGCAAACCAAACAACGGCATCCCAAAGCAATAACCCAGATGGAGGAGCATTCATTCCTCTTTTTAACCAGTTTTCCCAAACCAAGATACAAGATATCCTGCCTATCCCCGGACTCACTCCAAAAAGTAGCATCATAGCAAGAGTGGTTTTGACTAAGCATATGCCGAAGGATCGGCCGGAGCTAGAGCTAAGTGGCTGGTGGCTGGGTCAAGGTAAGTATGGAAAGTTATGGTCGACTTAATCCAATTGATTGGATTGGTTAATTTTGTTACTAATCCGAAAAGGTCAGCCTATAGATTGTGGGAAATTCCCACTAAGATGATTAAAAATCTAGCCTCCTTAGTTTGATTATTTAGTTAGATGGTCAAAATCTAATCAATGGATGAACTAGAGCCCTTGAGAATCATTCAAAGACTTGATTATCGCTTTGAAAATGACTTCGAAGATGCCCTTGTGGAGCACCATTTCATTCATATCCCGACAAGCCAAATGTTGGCTATTCTTCTACTTAAATACACAAATTCAGATATTCAAAATTCTGACTTGGGTCCTACTGCCTTGTCCAATCATAGGCATTCTGTCTTGGATAAATAAGGCATCGTGATACCCACTTAGTTACATCATCAATCTCAGATACTGACTGCGAAATCTTAATGTCGATTAGAAAGAGCATTAAAAGAAGTAATTGTCGGAGCACTCTACCTACCACTGATCCTGAGAGAACAAGCCTCTGGGATGATCCTTCCCCAACTCTCTTAGACCTACTCAAGGAGTCTTTCCTTTGTCATAGGGGGTGGGTGGATGAACCAGATGCATATGGGGTCTTTCCAAAGGCATTCTTTAAAAGATAAAAGTCAACCGTTTGCTCAAAAGTCTGCCGGAGAGGCTGAAACTGATTTATAGACCATAGGAATGACACATCTGGCGTTGGATCAAAGAGCTAGTAAGAAGTAGTCTCTTTCGGGGATGCTTTCAGCTATTTCCCAGGATTTCTGGTCATCCATAGATACTGGAGGATGATCTTTCCAAGTGGGCAGTCAAACCTTGCAAGCTAGGATCTCAAAACGGTAGCACAAACAAAAGTAGCATTTCCCGCTTCGCTATATGATTTAATTTAATATATAAAGTATACCCTACTTAATGAATGAGACTATTCTCCCCCTACCGGAGGAATGGCCCTAGGAACAATCCTTAGGCATACTTTTCAGTGTAAGGCAGTTCACTCCTATGGTCGGTGTATGAACAGAAAAGTCATACAATTTTGCTTGGGAGCCGGTCGAAACGCACACTTTATGAATAGGAATATACCAAAACTGGAGAAGTTTGCCATGGTCTGTGGAATCAGTTGCAATCTTTGGTATTGACCCCGTCAATTGACTATTCAGTAGAGGAAGATCCTTAGCAGCCTATCGAGGAAATTACCTGACATCCGGTTCTTATTCTTGTGCTCCAGCCTTTGGAAGGTTCCCTACTTTTTTAGTATAGAAAGGGAGAGCTTCCCAGCAATACAAGAGCATTTTCCAAGCACGGGATGAATCTATCCGAAAAAAGATACGAATGAACCAATCAGATTTGTGCATGTTGGACTGGTGAGGGAGGGAGGGCTCAGACCGAACCAATTGAATGATTCATGCAATCTCTTTTCCTTCTCTACTGGACTGGTCCCTTCAACCCTAACAAAAAATGTTTCGATTGGGGAGGGTCCGAAGGAGCTCGACTGAAAAGGAGAGGAGCGATAAGGAGCCACTCGACGTCGACTATAAGCCCTAGCCGCCTTCTATTGGAGAGGGATGAAGTGACTCGACTGAAAGGAGAGGGATGAAGTGACTTGAACGATAGGAGAGGGGATAGGCTATAAAGAGAAAAGACTAGTTCGCTATTTATTGCAAGACATTGGATAGCCTTGGTAGTTCCCCAACCATATAATCATTTAAAGCCACTGACGCCTTTGGGAACTCATAGTTCTTTCTAAAAGAAAATCAAATTCATTCCTGAACGGACTGAGACTTGTTTTCAAACATCGATAGCGCTTGTGGCTTAGGATGCTTCGCAACTTTCACAAAAAGAAAAGGCAGGGTCCGAAGGAGCTTTCAGACTTGCGAAATCCATTACTCTAGAGATTGGGTTTTGAAGTAGCTCCCAATGAATATGAAAGAGCAGGATTAGACCCATACTCTATTCGTATTCGCTCAAGCGATTCCATACCTTCCTTCCTAAGGCCTATCACTTTCTGGCCTACTAGACTAAGGCACATGAACTTCCAAGCGCACTTGACCTCGATCTGATACGATACCGGGCTCGGGCTCTGGCATGGCTTCAACTGGCAGGCAAGAGAACATTCTATTGTGGTCAAAACTATCTAAAAAAAGGGCAAGGACATCTCTGGGGTAAAGACTAGGAGCGGTCCCTTGTCACTAATCCGAATATGCAGAAGAGGAGTCCGTCATCCTTGTGTCGTCAGCTGGCTACAACTAACCGTATGTCCTTGGGCCCAAGTAGGGGTTACGGCGAACATGCTACTCACTATCGAGGGTAAGGATCAAGACGACGCTAGAGAATCAGTTCTTGGAGGAAGACTCACTTTCCAGCGAACCTACACCCGGCTTCAAGCTGTGTATTAGGGTAGGTACTTTCTCTTCCGTCTAACTAGAAGGTAGGAAAGTCTTGTCTATTTACGACTGTGATTTCTGCCTAGCTTGCTTAGTTAAGTATACTTTAGGTTCAAGCAAGGGGTCAGTAGGAATCTGACTCCACATCGCTAACCAGCCTATGATCTTTTAGCGTAGAAAGAAGTGAATGGCATGGCAGTGAGGACTTTACTTAAGCATAGAATATTCATGCTTTGGAAAGTTGTGCTTCCCTTTCACTAAGATGCTTTCTTTCAGAACCTCACTTCATTCTTTCCTATGATATCCCCAAGAGCTGAGTCAATAGCACCGGAGACACTGGGGGTATGCCCTTAACAAACAATGGATAGGCAAAAAAAGTCAAGCAGTAAAGGAAGATGGTATTGCATTGGAAGAATGCCCGGGCCTTGATATGACTTACCTTGACGTTAGGCATAGCATGAATTCGCCTATTTCCGCGAAAGCCTTAGGCAACCCGAATCCGCCCCTTTCACACGCACAAACAAGTACGCTTTAGCTACTAAGCTTCGAAACAACCAATAGGCTGACCTTGAAATAGGAGCTTGAATGAACACCAGGGAATTCCCTTTTTAATAAAGTAAGGAAGGGTGAACACCCACCTCCCATTACTGGAAGCGGCTCAAAGCCTATCCCTTTTGCTCCTCAACCTTAATGTCACAAGGAATTGAGTTGCGATCCGCTTCTTCCGTTAATTCCTCGTAAATTCAGTCGTCAGCCGAAGACTATCCCGATGGTCAAACGACTAAACTCGTTCTAGTGTTGGCTTCTTTCTTTCCCCATCCATATCGGTCAATAGGTCCATTCTGTTCATAAGTCTGATCTTGATCTTTTTCACATCTTTTTCATTGCCTGAAAGCGACCTTGAAAAGCCTAGCAACGGAATTGCCGATACCTATCTCTATCTGTATCTCTTCCTATCGGTCAGTTCCCTCCGCACCTCCTCTAGATAATGGTTGGTTCAACTCCAAGTCAAGCATCTTGTCAACTCTCCGGCACCGGTAGTCTGGCGAGTAAGCAACTCTCACTTTAGTGACTCCAGGCAGGAGTCTTACCCGTTGAAACTCTTATTCGAGAGATGGAATTGGGAATCTGTTCCGAGACTTCGTCATTGAGAGCAACTAACTGCCATTATTCTGAGGCTTATAGATGGAGAACCCGGTTCCCCGTAAAGCATTGTTCCCTAGGCAAGACTCACCAGTAGGGTGAAAGAAAGAATCAGGTAGCTCACTATCTAGTGAAGTTGATTTCCTTCTCTTTGATGATGGAGATTGAGTTTCACAACCTGCTTGAAAGCTTCATCTTTATGACATACCTACATCGCTTGCCCTGGACAAGCCCTGCTCCTGCTCTTTTTAGTTGTTTCCATACGAAAGAATTGATTGACGAATCTCTGGCCCCCACTAACGGACTTTACTGGCTTGAAGCTTTCTGTTCTCTTACTCGACTAGAGGGCTTTCCCTCACATCCTATTCTTCATTATAGAAGGTTCTTTCTGTCCAATACGGGGGAATCAACTTCATTCAATGCCATCATCTCTCTCAGCTGCAAGAAGATCAGCTGCATTGCCAAGCTGCAACTATGCTTTTAGCTTTAGTCGGCTGAGTGACTCTCCTCCTGGAGTTCGAAATCGGCAAGAGATAAGAGGGACGTACTTAACAGCAAGGAAGTGGAATCAATCCCGTTTGCTACAGGATTCTTTCGATCTGGTAAAGCCCTTTTGACTTTATAGTCAACTCTCAGTTTGAAACCCCAATACTTCCTACTTCTGCAAAGGCATCTTCCTAGCTTAGAAAGGATCCGCTAGAGATTCCCTCTGACTCCTAGTCGAGATCTTCTCTTTCTCCTATCCCGGTAGACGGGTGAGCATCTCCGAACCTTAAGAAGTTAGTTTTAAAGAGGAGTACCGCTCAAGCTTCAACTCCGCTCCTTTCCTCAGTTCTTCTTAGTACCCTTTAATGAATGGGAAGAGGAAGTGGGAAGACCTCCCTACCCAACCGGTCGAGCAGTTTGCAACTCCGATCCCTAACCTAAAGGTCAGTTTGAAACTCCCGGTCTAACAGTGTATTGTCCCATCTCCTAGCTCAAACGTTGAGCAGTTTGGTCTTGTCAGAGCCTCCCTATTCCTATGGGTCAAGTGAGCTCTTGCTTCTCCGCTTCGAGTAGCCGACTCGCCCTTTCTTACCAGATATTGGATTATCTTTCAAAAGATGCCGAGCCAAGATCAGGTGATTTTCTTCCTCTAGTTAGGTATAGTCCGAATTAGCTCGTCAGCGGTAGAAGCTGGTTCATTGGCTTAAGCCAATCAATCTATCCAAAGAGCCTACCCTACGCCTCCTATAATAGATTCAGGTCTAGCTACGCTTTTCTTCTTTCTTATATGATTTGCTGGCACACGCTAATGGAAGAATCAAAGAACGGAATGGGATGATCGATGGTAACATTTTCTTCCTTCCTGACTGACCGAGCACCGGCTTTAATCTTTCGTATGTGAGTCAGTTTTCCATACCCAATTATCTCACATGATCGAGACTCTCCTATCTCCATTTCTCTGGTCACATATTCGAGTAAAACCAAAAAATAAGGGTGGTGGGTTGGGAACTAGTTCACCTGAATTGATTGACTCGCTCGTCATACTGCAAGGAGAAAGAATGCCTTAAAATTGGAAAGAAAGATAACAACTATATTTTGATACGCTATTTCTCGCTGAGCGAGGGTGGTCGTAGATGGGATTCCATAAGGGATGTTCTAACTCGTACGAAAGGTTGTGGGTCCGAAGGAGCTCGACCAGCGGGAGAGGAGCGATAGCCACTCGACTGAAAGGAGCTCGACCAGCGGGAGAGGAGCGATAGCCACTCGACTGAAAGGAGAGGTATGAACTCGATGACTCGACCAACGGGAGAGGAGCGATAAGCCACTCGACTGAAAGGAGAGGTATGAACTCGATGACTCGACCAACGGGAGAGGGCTTGGGCTTTCCCTCACTGAAGGAAGGGGAATCAAGGGTGGATTTCAAGTTTCGGTTTCCATATAACGAACGAAAGATTTAGTCAACCCCGACCATGCTTGACATCGATGAGTTTAGAACCAGATCGGATCGGCTTTTTCTACATCAAGTGCTTCCCCAACTACTTTGACGAGTGGGACAGGAAGTGCCTCCCGCTTTATATCAAGCCCAAACAGATGCTTGATATGGCAGTACGTGAATAGATGGAGATCCGGATGGGATGATAGCACAGATGGACTGCTTTAGGATCGGGGACTGGATGTAGAATGGAATACGCCCATCAAGACAGGGCAAGCAATTGATGGCAGGGATCACCCAGGGTTTCATTCCACTATCGGCCAGTATGAAGAATTTAGATTGAAAGGAGTTGTAGATGAAAGACAGAAAGCCTTACTGATGATTCAACAGACGGAATAAGCTGGCGACTACACATAAGGGGGAGGAAGGCAAAGTGTTCAAACTCAAGAAAGCCGGTCTCAAACAGTCTCCCAAAGCATGGTTTGAGAGATTTAGCGGGGCTATGGTAGAGATTGAGTTCAGGCGGTGCCATGAAGACTACTCTGTGTTCATCAAATGAAGGGCCGAAGGAACAACTCTTCTTATAGTGTATGTGGAAGATATTGTCCTTACTGGTGATGATGGGAAATCCATCAAGTTTGTTCTTGTTCATACAACCTATTCACAAGAACACAAGCAATTGATGAGCTCCTGGAGGACCCTTTGCCTTCTATTTATTGATATTTTTCTGCTTGCCCCTTCTTCCTTTAATGAAATAGATCGGTTTTCCTGCTTAATCAGTACAAGACTCCCGTCCTTGCCCCCACCGATATGACAATTTGACATCCCTTGCCTTTAGCCGTGGTAGTTAAAGCAGGTGTCATTCCCATCCTTGCCTCTGTTGCTATTAGGGCTGGTTTTCGATCTGGAACAACTGACTAACGTACTGGTGCTGACTTTGCTTATTGCGCATATGTTTTTCGGTTGGCTCACTCTTTCCTTTTGCAGGGTCACGCTCACGAACGTCAGAATCAGGATCTCGATCACTACTCTCAGAATCTGGATCTCGATCGTACAGTTTGATACCAAGCTTTTCCCGCACAGCCAGTAGCTACGCTAGAAGTTTTTCCTGTCTTGTTGTTATAGATTCCGTGAAAAATCCAGCAACCGCGATTGTTTAACTCACTTACTGATCAAGTGACAGTGCCAAAGCGAGCAGTTCGATAGCTCGTTGCCCGTTGAATAACCCATTAAAGTGGCCGGTAGTGGGGGCAAGAAAGGCATAGGATCATGTTGATTCCCCAGTCAATTATGAAGCTTACAAGTTAGATTATGCCGTTGATTCCGCTCTGGATTCTTTATGGTTAAGCCACTGATGAAGCCATGCAGTCGTTTATTCTTTTCTGATCCCCGAGGGAGCGCTTGTCTCATTATACGATGCTGCATAGGGGACTACCTTGACTAATGTAGTTCTCACTCGGACTTTGGTATATACTTAATATAGCGGTGCAGTGGTCACGATCCGGGTGGTTTAGTTTGTTCCACCTAGTCCGAGAGCCTTCGCCTCTTCGGTTCGCTAACCAAGGAAAGGTGCATTGCAATGTACCTTTTTTCCGTTGGTTCTACTCTGCCCGTAAGAGAAAGGGATGGCTCTCTGTTTCGTTCTATCTTAAAGCGGCCGTTCCTTATGAGGCGCTTGCGTGGAGAGTTTGATAAACATCTACCATTACCCTTTCCCCTTTCTCTTACGAGGTGTGGTTTACCACGATGCATTCTAGCCTTCCATCGAAGAATGATGAGGGAAGGGGGTCGGCTGATAGTCTTGTTATCTTTTATCTGTCTCTATTTTCTCTCTCCAAATTAATCGTAAAAACAAAAAAGAATAATTGATAGTATGAGACAATAGTCAACCCACCTGGATCTGCTCTAAAATCATCTTTTAAAGACAAAGAGAGCAAATGCATCGAGCTCGCAGAAAGGGTTCCAAACCTTGGGTCTTTAACATGCCTATGCATGCTGGACTTCAATGGAATCCTATTTGGTCCTCATCCCCGGTGAGTGATAAGGCTCCCCAAGTGTCTGGGAAGTTTTCATCACCTTTGAACTTGGGAGTGATTTTCTCTATCATTATGGGATAAAGCCGTGCTCTTGGGTGCTCAGGAAGACGATCAAGACTTTCTTGGGTCCTTTTATCGGCTTTATCCGTTTTTCGGAGCTTCTCAATTGAGATGGTCGGAGGGACTCATCACTCCGTTATTCTGTCGATTCATTCATGAAAGGGCGCTACAAAGCGCCTTCTCGTGGAGAATCCGACAATGATTGTGAGCCCTTTCCGTTCAGTTCGACATCCAACGAACATGGAAAGTCCTTACGTCACTGTCGTAGCCGTGCTTATTGGGTCTCTTTCAGACCCTATAGTTATTCGTATTGTCGGTCTGTACTCCGTAAGTCTGGTTGGATAGTAATTGATGATGAGCTCCTTTGTGAGTATCCAGTTGGACGACTGGGCTTCAAGGAGGAGGGAGCTACAGGAGAAGAACAACAACAGCTAACAGGCTAGCAGTAGAATGGTAACCATCCGTGTAGGGTTGGAGAGTCAGACGAATAAGCGGCAGGCTGAGAAGAAGACGATGTTTCAGCCGTAGAAGCTCTTGAAGAAGGCCTCTGATTGATTTCTCATTGATAGATAGGGTCCCCCTTTGGTCTCTCACATTTAGCCAAGCACAGAGGATAGCTAAGCCAAGCGCACTGAGTGGACCCAAACCTTTGCCCGAGTGGAAGAGCCAGTCCGTGAGCTAGGCTTGTTGGAAAGCCATGTAGTTGAGTTGCTTGTTCTTGTGCTTCTTTAGTTCAGTTCATCGTTCATCTCCAAATGACCGTGTCTGGTTTGGATCACCAGTGCGTGCGACTGAGCGGCTCCTCCCAAGGGTTGGATTCATATTTACTTCACTTAACGAAATAGGGCCTGCAATAATGTCTGGTTTTCCTGAAATGCTTGATTGGTGCTTGTACGGTTCATGGTGCGATGCCCCAGCCCTACACATCTATAGAGTCCACATGAGCGCGGTTAATGTAAAGTGGCGAATCTCAATGTGTGGGAAAGAATCTCTTCTCTCCAGTTATGCGTTTATGTTTTCGTCGAAGGTTTATTCCTCAGCGCAAGCGCTTTTAGAGTTGTAGTGCCATTATTAGTGGTGCTTCTTGCGACCGAACACTTGCCCCAACGTCATTCTTGGGTCATTGAATTGGCCTTGTGGCTAAATTGGTGCCTAAACCTAGTGACATGAAAAGATTCTAGAATAGATTGGAATCACTCAAGTATATGGGATCCGGTCAAGGAGTATAGGTAGTCAACTAGGCTTTCAACTTTCAAGGATTGGTTGCCCGGACATTGCTTACTTGTCGTACGTCACTCTCTGACTTCTTTTTTGGTACAGAAAGCAATGAAAACAATTACATAGTACGAGGAACGTCTTTCATCTGTTTTTTCCCTCCTTACCTTGTTTGTTTCAAGTTAGATTTCGTAGTCAACTACCGTTACTAGTTCGATAGTTGTCTCAGGATCAGAGCTTGTTTTGTGCAGTGAAGTGAGGAGCTCGTTTCAGTAGAAGTCAAGGTAGTAAGGCAAGACAACTTGAAGCAAGTAGCTCAGGCAGTCAAGTCAGCGGGCGGGGAAGTGAGTCAAGTGAAGAGCTTGGTTTGGAAGCAGGATCAACAGCAGCAGTCAAGCATGTCTAAAGAAGCTTCGGTTTCAGATAGACTTTTTTTAGCTCGGGTAGCCCACGTATCGCTTTCAATCAAGAGTGATCGTTGGTACTCCACCTAAGTAGATGAGGGTAACTACCTGGTTGACATCAAGGCGCTTGCGGGTACAGTGGAAGGCGACGAGTTGGCTTTTAGTTCCTTCCTTGGCCTTAGCTTATGCCTATCCCATGTCCATGGGCTTTCCCTTTCCCGCGACCATAGATGAGAGCAACGGCAGGAGAAGGGGAGCTCAGCTTACCTAGTTGTAGTCGTGTAACATTCGTTATAAGGCTATTGTTTAAACGCGCTATAACCCATTCTACTCAATTCATTCAAGAGCACTGTTTAAACGCTTAGTAGAATTCATTGAAAGACACTTGAGAGAAGGAGAAGCTAACACACCAGGAAAGATGAGGCCTGTCATCTTACTAGAAGAAAGATTCCTAGTTTCAAAGGTGCCTAGCCCTCTTGTAAGGACTGAGGTTTTCGGATCCGGTTTTCGGAGTCAGACCCTGTAGTTCAGGCCCTGATGGGGCTGAGACTCTGTTCTGTTTCGCGTCGAGCCCGCTCGACGCGGTTTAAACGGCGTCCAGCATTGCAGACGCATTTTAGATTATGCCACGTAGGTGCCACGTGGGCTGGCTTTGGGCCGCAAGAGTACGGCCCCGTCGTGTCATCTGAACGGCGTCCGCTATGGACGACGCCTTTCAGACTGCGACCCTGGGTTGTCAGTGTACGGCGCCAGTCTTGTCGTCTGAACGGCGTCTTGGATGGACGACGCGTTTCAGAGTTCTGTCAGAGCGGCCCATCATGTCGACTGATAGGCGTCCGTACAACTCGACGCGTTTTAGGCAGTTTCTGGTTACCCCGCGAACCCTCCTTCCTTTCCCTCATTTCTTCCTTCTCTCTCTCTCTCCTCCCTTCCTCCGGCGATTCCGGCGACGCCTCCTTCCCCTCCTCTTTTCCTCCCACCATTTCATCTCTCCCTTCACTCCATCGACCTCCTGGCTCCCACCACTACCACCACCACCTCCTCCGCGGCGTTTTCTCTCCGGATGGCGGCCGACGTCCCGGTGGAGTAACAACGACCTCGGCGGTACCGGCGGCGGCGTGGGGCGAGACGGGTGGGCGGCTTGGAGCTTGGAGGAGTTCAAGTAACCGGTAGGGTGACTATCTCCAGTGCATTCTCGTTTGAAACCATGTTTTCCAGCATTTGAAGCATGCTTTGGGCTGCTTTTTGGGGTGAAAACGCTAAGTGCATGTATGAGAAATTGGGTGTTCTAATGGGTAGATGGATTCTCCTCCTTCTCCTCTATGTTTTGTGCCTTTTCTATGCGTTTTGGGGGAGAAATCCCACCTCGAGGATTGGGGGAAGCAAAAGAGAAAACCTGTCTGTCGGGGCTAAATGGCGTCGAGGTGAAGCGACGCCTTTTAGAAAGGCGGCGCCCACACACGACGCGATTTAACCCATTAACAGACCCTGTTCCCGGACTGATAAGCGTCCAGGGACAGTGACGCCTTTTCAATAGGCAACTAACGTCGACGACGCGTTTTAGTGAATTACCTCTTTTCCTGTCCCTGTTTTCGGTCGTTAATAGGCGACGAGGGACAACGACGCCTTTAAAAAGACGGCTACTTGTGGCGACGCGTTTTACGCCAGGTTCTGTGGCCGAGTTTCTGTGAACCAGTTTAGGAGACTTGAATGGCGTCGGCCTTGGGTGACGCGATTCAAGACAGAATCACACTAATTCATGCCATTAAAACATGTTACACTGTTAGACAGTTGTTTAGTTAGTTAAATGCATGCTTTAAATTATACTCTATGGTGATGGATTCATTGTAGCCGGATCGTACGCGTGGTGTTGCATGTGACCGTGGACTTCTTACCGTGCTGTGTTTTGAGCTACTATGGACCTAGAGTGACAGTTGTAGCGCTTTATCACCCTGTGCTGGTGTGGGTGGAGCACAGCGCCGGTGTGGGTGTGGCGGGGTGACGCCTAGTGAGAGAGGGTCACCTGGTGGACCCCGGGGTTAGCTAGTACCGGTGTGGGTGTGGTACCTTTGGAGTGTCACTCGTGCTGAGGGAAGGAGTAACCACCTGAGCCAGTTGGGCCGGAGTAGCTAGAGTGCTATTCGAGGGGTTACTGTTTGGTCTCAGCGGGTCGGTGTTTTCCCCACCTTCGTTTGTGTGGTTGGCGTGTTCTACCGAGACGTTGGTTGTGGGTTTCCTGGTAGACTGGTTTCAGAAATATGCATGTTAAATATATTTCGAATGCATGTGATTTATATTGAGTTTTAGGAGTAGTAATTACTGTTTTACTTGTTCACTAGACTATTAGCTGTGTTTTACACTTGTGGGTGTGTGAGTGGGCAGTGGGGATCGAAGGATCCCTACTGAGTCTTTTCGTTGAGACTCACCCCTGCGGTTTTCAGGTGAGGACTCTAGGCAGACTTAGCGAGGGGTGTGCTGCTGTGTGTCGCGCGCCGTCAGTTGTCGTTCCGGGGTATGCCCCGACGTAGTTGTTATCTTTATTTCTGGCCTGTATGCTTAATTATTTCTTTTCTGTTGGAGTATGTAATTATTTGCTGTATCGAGTCGTATTGTAATAACTTTTAATTCCTACATTTTCCTTTCAATTCAATGCGATGTGAATGTTTAGCTTAGTTTATTATTTATTTTCCAGACTTACTTAGATCCTGGTTTGGTTCCAAATTAATGATTCGATACCCATTTAGTAATCGGATCCCCGATTATAGGGTGGCGGGTTGTTACACCTCTTTTGTAGCAAGAAGGTGCAGATGAAGTGAATCATAAGCATCGACTGTGAGGGAATGGTATTTTGCAAGACTAAGGGTTTTGCAAGAATAAGGTAATAGCGCAATTGACCTGGTTGTCTCCAATTACGGCAAGAACATATCGCGAGCAAGGGATAGAATGCACAGTGAATCACTAGTAGCAGGAAGATGCCCACGGGTAAGAGATTAGAGCAGGCAAAGAAGACTGATGAAGCCGAAGGTGCGGACAAAAACCAGCAGCAAACGATAGAGGAAAGCCTTAAGGCAGGCGGAACTCGCTGACAGCAGCGGGGTGCGCAGTCAAGGTCAGAACTCGAAAGGTAGGGGTGTCAGGTTCCACATGCAAGAATACAGGTGGCAACTCAAAGCAGTTCCGAAGATGAATCCAATTCAAACTTGGACAATAGAAGTCCCATGGCATCAGCAACACGTTTCTCAACTGAGAACATCTCTAACAAGTACGGATCTACGGACAACTCTCTAGATCTCTCCCCTTCTTCTGGCATCAATCCCATTCCACCCGTACTATGGAAGTAACTCCTACTGAACGGTCTGAGATTGAAAAACGAGCCCTCGACTTCCCCTTGACTAGCCACTTGCCTTTGTCTGCCCTTCCCCCCTTTTCAGCCACCCTTCCTATTGTTGGGCAAGACCCTCCCTCTCCTTTCAGTCGAACTCCTTCGGACCCTCTCCCGCTAGTCGAGATACTCACAAGCTTGCCTCTCGCAAAGCTCGATCGATTGAATACTTGGGCTATAGCTATTCATTAAACGACCACGTTAGCCACCTCCGGACATTAAGGTCTTAAGGAAGAATCACCTCAATGTAAATAAAGAAAGAGAAATGCTCCTTTGTACAGACAGAGATCCTCTTTCTAGGGCATTGGATGGGCATCAGACCCATCGAGGAGTGGCAACCACCCACCAAGGTGAGTAAGCTAAGATCGTTTTTAGGGCTCGTGAACTATTACCGAAGATTCGTCTAAGTGACTCGAAGAGGGTTGGTCAACTCAAAAATCTCCTAAATAAGAATGTACGGACCAATCATGGCACTGCACTGAGTGTCAAAGAGCTTTTGAGGACTTAAAGCGGATAGTGATTGATGACCCCGTATTGCAGTTGCCAGATCACACTAAGCCATTTGAAGTACACACGGATGCGTCAGACTATGCCATAGGCGGTGTGCTAGTCTAATAAGGTAACCCTACTTATGAAAGCCGAAAGCTCAATGAGACCGAGAGGCGTGGTCCAGTCCAACAGAAGGAGATGACAGCAATAGTGCACTACTTGAGAACGTGGAGGCAGGTCACAATTCGTGGTCAAGACGGAGAATGTGGCGACGAGTGACTTTCTGACCCAGAAGAAAACCACGCGGGATGACGACAAGCAAGACAAACTTGTCAACGTTTGATTGATATGGTGCATCAGTATAAGCTTGGACGGACCAACCAGGTCGCAGATGCGGAAGACAGAGCTGGCGGCATTTAAGTGTAACGCAGTGGCAACCACCAGCAGAGTCACGAGTACCTTACCGCATCGTATTCGAGATGGGCTCTTGGTGACAACACAAAAGGTTTCTTTTTTTTCTTTCAAAACCTTTCCTTTCTTTTTTCGGTATGCCACTCCGCGAGCAAGGAGTGCTACGCAAGAGCGGAGTGAAAACAAAGCAAGAGGCATTTTTCGTTGGCCTTTGATTGCGTATTGAATATAGATCCATGTCTTTCTTGTTCCTATTAACAAAGCATCCTCTCTTTCTTCGCTCTTCCGGAACCAGTATTGAAATGGGTGCTTTTTTTACGTTGTTTACCTTAGTGACTGGGGAATTTTGGGGAAAACCTATGTGGGGCACCTTTTGGGTGTGGGATGCTCATTTAACCTCAGTATTCATCTCGTTCCTTATTTACCTGGGTGCACTGCATTTTCAAAAGCTTCATGTCGAACCGGCTTCTATTTCAATATGTGCTGGACCGATCAATACCAATAATCAAGTCTTCAGTCAACTGGTGGAATACATCGCATCAACCTGGGAGCATTAGCCGATCTGGTACATCAATACATGTTCCTATGCCCATTCCAATCTTGTCTAACATTGCTAACTTCCCCTTCTCAACCCGTATCTTGTTTGTTCTGGAAACACGTCTTCCTATTCCATCTTTCCTCGAATCCCCGAAGAAATCGAAGCTCGAGAAGGAATACCAAAACCTAGTTCACTCGCTGTTGCATCCATGGCTGAATGATTAAAGTGCCCAACCTAAGAAAGAGGCAAATTTGTAGGTTCGATTCCTGCTGGATGCACTTGGAACGTGAAGTTCAATTGCTGCTCACGAATTGGATTTGCCTCGGGTCAGCAGATGGAACACGGTCAGTGCACCTACAGGCTTGAACGAAGTGAGGTGAGAGGGTCATTTTATAAGTCTTTCTCTAGACTCTTTTGCTAACTCAATGATGCCCTCCTCGTCCATCAAAGTCTTAATTTATCAAATTTTTTAGACAAATGATAAAAGGAGAGTTCATTTCTTTCAGAACCTCGTCTTCGATAGTTCTACTGGTTTCTTTTCTAGCTCTCCTTAAATAATATTCTATTACTACTTTATTAGATTAGTAAAGCGCACTTAGTCTAAAAGATTGAATGCCCTTACGATACTGAGGGCGCTCATTCCCAAAACAGAGGTTTTACTTTGAATTGCGAGTAGAGGCGGCTCGATAGTCACCATCCCCGGTTCTCAACAAATCCCCAGAGAAATTACTTCAACTATCCCATCCCACATGCACATAAATAAGGTTCTTTATCTTACATTAACAAAGTCATCAAGCAATCCAATGCTATGTTCAAGAGTTGCTTTTTAGGACCATCCGTACCGAATCTTTGATCACTGTCGGGAGCCAACTTTTCAAGAATAAACATTTATTTACATTAACAACTGTGGAAAAAAGGAAGACCTATGGAATGAGGCTCAATCTATTAAGTAGAGCGTAGTCGATGACCCCTGGTAGAAAGAAAAAGGCTACATCAGTCCTAACGGATAGAGTCACTTCGCTAGCTTTGCAAGACCTGGCTGGCTATGAGGGATCCAGTATTGTATTCATTTTATCACAAGCTAAGAAAGAATAAGATTCCAGGGAAAACTGAGATATGGGATTTGTTCAGAAAAATAGAGGACGCTTATGCGTCTGTTCTGTCTTATCCGCCGGATCAAACGAAAACCGAAAAAGTGAGTGACTGCCACTCGCTGACTATCTTAATAGAGCTAACGATCGATAGATATTCTAACGATCCCTGTCTCTATTCTAATACCTATGATTACTACTAGAAGTATGGCTTCCCTATTTGATGATGGGAACAAGCAAAAGATGAATGTTAATGCCTAGGACAAGATGAGGGAAAGCTTCCTTCATCTTCTCGATTAGAGAACCAGGCCTTTGAAGACACTGGAAATCTCCAGAGTCTGAATTTCCCCGCGGAAGAGCTATTCGTTACTATAGATGCATCTGATCTGAGCAGCAGATCATGATGCTGGGGATTTGTTCACAGCGGAAGAATCCCATGGATTACTCAAATGGATCAGACAACTATGTTTAACACACCCAAATCGATCTTTTTAGCTGCCATATTATCTTCCTGTGTCTCTACTGATTTTATTGCTCTGCCAAAGAAGAGAAACTGTCCAAGGAAGAAAAACCACAGTTCCCACTCGAAACTACAAAACACGTGATTGAAAAACCAAAAGCGCTAGCATCAGTGTTGTCCCACACTGGAAGCAGAGGAAGCTAATCGAGTTGACTAAGAATCAGTCGTTTACCTCTCCTTTGAACCCCAAAATATGCATGTCTACCTCTATGAGGTAAAGTCAGGAGTAGTAAGTTCACCCCCAACAGATCATGATGCTGGGGATTTGTTCACAGCGGAAGAATCCCATGGATTACTCAAATGGATCAGACAACTATGTTTAACACACCCAAATCGATCTTTTTAGCTGCCATATTATCTTCCTGTGTCTCTACTGATTTTATTGCTCTGCCAAAGAAGAGAAACTGTCCAAGGAAGAAAAACCACAGTTCCCACTCGAAACTACAAAACACGTGATTGAAAAACCAAAAGCGCTAGCATCAGTGTTGTCCCACACTGGAAGCAGAGGAAGCTAATCGAGTTGACTAAGAATCAGTCGTTTACCTCTCCTTTGAACCCCAAAATATGCATGTCTACCTCTATGAGGTAAAGTCAGGAGCAGTAAGTTCACCCCCAACAAAGCTATACTCCTTCTCTGCCAGTTCGAGTTACCATTGTTGATCCATCAACTTCTGAGCTAGGAAGGTCAAACTAAAAAGGTGTACAAGTCACTTCTTCTCTTGGATATCCGATCGAGACATAATTGCAGTGGTCCGAACAGCTACTCCTGTGCCATATTCGAACCCACCAATAGCAGTGGGAGAGGCACCACCGCCGCTTAACATATCCACTTCTAGAAGCAGATGGGAATAGAAGAAAAAAAATCTCAGTCAAGTTCGGGGAAGGATTGAAATTCACTTTGGGAAAGCAATGGACCTTTAGCCGACAGATGGAACCCCCGCTAAAACCGAAAGGTGGACACTGCGGGACGACAACAAAGACTTCGAAAGCTTTTTCTACGTGGTAGGAGAGCATTCTCTCTGGGGGTTCCCTAGGTATACATCAATTGAGGTCGTTAAGTCGAAGAGCTTACAATCAGAACAGAAAGCGATCCCCAACTTCTTTATTCTATGGGGTGGCTTGCTTACATAGAGGGTGAAGTGAAACTGAGCCTAGAGAAAGACGATCGGGATTGGTGATCCACCAGGCACTCGCTAGCGACCACTTCGAAGGCTTAGAACGCTTACAAGAATATGCCAACTCGGCTTAAAGAAACAAGACTAATGTATAGCTTGGGCACCTAGCAAAGAGACTGGACTAAATACGAGACGTACGGTAGGGAAGAAAGAACGAAGACGTAGCATGAATCGAAAGCAGCGAAGGCTTATCAGACTATATGTGTACTACTAGACCACCAAGACTGATAGGTATTCCGGCCTAAAGAAAGGGGCGGGTCTATTAGACGATCCACCATCACCTCAAGAGCCAATACCAGACTGACGACAGTATCAAGCTAATTAAAAAAAGCAAAAACGTCCTTCGTCCGACACAGCGAAAAAGATTATCATCTTTCCGAACCTCAAACGCATTTGTCGCCAACCTTGAATTAACAACAAACGACCTTTCGAATCAAGATTGCATTAACTCGAATAACAACACAAGCGGCCATCTATCTGTAGCCGACTTGAGGTCAAACGAATAAGACTCACTCTCGCCAACTAGCCGATCTAACACTGGTGGAAGGTCCCATCTTCAGGGATCCTTCTCAAGACCTGTGCAAGCCAATCATGGACTGGTTTTAATAGCCGTTGATTGACATAGTTGCCTATAACGAATAATCGTCTTTTGCCACCACCGTACACAACCTGACTTAGTCGACCCGTGATTGGCCCCCAAATCATAACATGATGGTAAGTACCTGTCAATCCTAGTCTCAAACCAATTGAGATACGTAGGCGTAAAGATCTTCTTATTAGGATCTAACGCATACCGTACCCAAGGGGCCCAGAGAAAGCCTTGCGACCACTGCTCACCCTTACAGTGAGTAAAGGTCATGAGGAAATGAAAAGCCGCGTCTTTGTAGGTAAATGAGGACCGAAGTCCCAACATCTCGTTCCACTTACGTTTTAGACGGGTTCACCCACCCCACATTGACCATGCCATGTGAGGCGGTGCTTAGGAAGGAAACCAAGCCCACGTTAACACTTGGTGAAGAGGTAACGTAGGCAGCCAGGGCATGTACAACGGGAGTCGTCTAGATATCACCAATTTGATATCATCAACTGCTTTGAGGACGGGATGGAATCAATGTCCTTAACAGGCTCAATCGAGGTAAACATCTTCTTATCTACTCTCTTGGCAAGTTCTATAATCTTAGCCAACGATAAGAAAGACAGATAGAGTTGCACTAACCAATCTGCTTTGTTCTCCCACCCCTTTCCACCCTTTCATATTTGACTAGCTATCACTATTGGTCAAACCAGCCCCTAGCTTCATATCATTTACTACATCTCCTAAGAGCTGATGACGGAATGGACCACTCACCTTTCTTCCTTGACCTCATATCGATATGTATAATTGACAGAAGCTACTTTAAAAAAGAAAAAAGTAGGGCTTTTATGGAATATCCAGAAAGAAAGGAATGAAAGAACTCGACTGAAAGGGTCTGAAGGAGCCTGACCAGTGGGAGAGGAGGCGTATTCCCTTTCTTGATTGCCTTAGTCGAATGCGCTTGAGCCGTTGATCCCAATCTTTCCATGTCGACTTGAGGTGATTGCTTACAGGCGTCTTTCTTCTTTGTGGGTAGCTGGATTGGCGATGGGAGATTAGCCCTTTGGATTAAGAAGATCATTGCTATTTGGAAATCTTGTTAGAGAAAGAGAAGATTAGCGGAATGGCATGCAGTGAGTGTACTTCTTTCTCGCAGCAAAGAATAATTTTGACGACTGGCACTAGATACTATTCACATTCTCCCTACCCCTGTGAGTAAGCTCATCCTTTGGCGCACTAGCTATCCAACTTCTCCATCAAAAAGAATACCACAAAGTGAATCTGCTATGCAATCCTGTTCCTTATTCACCCGGAAATGCAATTATTGTATGACAACTTTCCTTCTTTTTTCCTTTTCTCCCAAAAAGCTTTGGCAACTTCAGACGCGGGTTCTATAATAACGGTCAAAACGACCGAACGGGTAGATTTGCTCTGCGCAATACCAAATCAATAGAAATATGGGATAGTGCGAAGAGAGGCCAAGAGTAGTATCCCAAAGGTTGTCCTGCTACGAAGTCATCCAAGGAACCGGTTGAACCCGAGTGCAGAATTCACACACTCGGATGCAAACTCCCGGCTGCCTGCATCACTTCGAACATGAAAATCAAAGGCCACCTATCGATATAAAGATCATAGCGTGTCTACTATTGATTCAACCTCCTCCTCTAAGAAAGTCATCAGTGCCATAGCTTCCTTTCCTTGGGCTATAAATTGGTTTTGCTAAAGGAAACCCCACCGAGAATCAGAAATAGAAGCAAGGCTATTTAGCAGGAGAAGGGTTAAGTCGGTTCAGAATAAAGAGTTGAGGGTTCCAATCTTTTTCCTGCTAGGCTCAATCTGATCAGATAGGATCAGGTAGGGACCGGACCTCGCAACTCAGTCAAGAAGATCAGTGAAGTACCCAAAAGAGTACTCTATTCCCTTTATAGAATTGGCTTTTCGGCGATACGGGGTTCAGAAAGAAAAGAAGCTAAACTCAAGATAGTGACCCATACTCTACTGGTCCGGATTGCTAGCCTTGCTCGGCCTATCAACACTAGATTAGTATGAATTGACTAGTGAAATAGATTTGTTACCACCTCGAAATGCGACACTTGTTCTTCAACAACCGATATGCGACAAGTAATCTCTTTGATTGAAACCGATATGCGACAAAGAAAAAGAAAAGAAACCACACATTCTCCGCACCTATATACCAAAAATTAGTTATAGTATATATATAAGGAATTCGAGACAGCTAGGTATCGTATATATATTTAAAATACGCTTAAAGACTTATCCTCTGGTAAACTTTTTATTACGTTTGCTAGACGTAAGCCGATAAGGTTATGTCTGCCTCCTCCTTAATAAGGGACTCCACAAAGTTTCCATCTGACTCTTTTCGAGACTCCTATCGGTGTCCGTTAGTGGGCATCAAATCCCTACATCTAGAGCACTACGGAAACCATAGTTTGAACAAAATCCCATAGCGGACGAAGACATCTTTGTCTTTCCGTTCGCGTTTAGGACTTGTGCAAACTACAGGTGGATCTAATAAGGTTGTCAGTGGCGTATTCAAGTCTGTGACTACAACGGCGTACCAGGCAACGTACTTAACGTAAGAACAGACCCGGATCAGTACTTCGAAAAGTTTGTTGTCCCCGCGACTCTAAGACCATCAATTTCCTTTTCACAGAAAGATTTTGGTTTTAAGAAATCGATTATGATAGGCCGAATCCAACCGAGACGATAAGGATTCACACAACCCCCTTTAGGGAGTGTGAACCACATCTCGATTGGATACGGTGATAAACCGGATGGAGAGTAAGCTAAAAGCCAGTGTCTCATCCACTTTCTACCTGTCTTAGGAAAAGTAGATCGAGAATAAGCCCTATACCCGCCACCTCTCAATCTAATATAAGTCTGAAGATTGACTCGTAAAAGAGAGAAATGAAAAGCTAGGGCAAACCCGCTAAATATATTTTGCACTTTGAGGGGGAGATAAATCCCATTCTCCACTCACAGTGAGAAAGTGTTTAGCGAATTTGAGACAACCAGAATCTGAGATGAGAGATTTCTCTTTCGAGATACTCACTTCACAGTCCTGGATGATTTTGAGGTACTCTTCAGTAACTTTAGGGTGACCTATTACTAAGTCATCACCTAAAATTGCGTAGTCCTAGGGACCAAGCTGTTAGTATTAGATGGTCTCAAAGCCAATCCGATACTATGTACTGATTCAGATTATTAATAAATGGCAATAATTTATTGTGTGTAATTAATTCGATCTATGTTTATCGTATCACGATGAAGTCCATGAACATGTGCAATAGTCTTCGGATTATGATGAGATCATAATTCCGGGACCGAAGACTTATAAACACATTTTCTTAATTGTTCCTAGTCATAGGATGTTTGAGATAGGACATCGAACATCCAGATAGACTAGTATAGGTTACTTCAGCTCATATGATGAGGGTGACTGATCCCATAAGTCACTTATGTGGAGACACTATGCTGGACCTGTAGGTGCTCATTGGTGAATGAGTTCACTGAACTGATCCGACTATGAATCGCTGGATGGTAAACACCTCATTGTTAACCAGCTCGATTCTTTTGTCAAGGTTGCGTGGATGATCCTTGGACCTGAGACGCCAAAGATATCTTGTTGATAGGTTTCTGAACTTTGACCTTGACTAACGAATCTCTAACCATGGATTATCAATAAGTCAAGCGATCGGATTCAGGGAAATGCCCTCGAAGGTAATTGTGTGTTTAATACGGGATCATCCGCTCTCGGTAGTTTGAGAGAGAATGTTCCGGGAATGATGCGCTTAAAGTTCTTGGCTAGGGCGGACTCTGTATTCGATAAGGAGTTATCGGATTCAAATTAGCGGCATCTGATTCAAGTGAATCGACCGAATAGGGTTTAATAGTAAACCATACCCTAGGTCGATTCGAGAACATTGTACGGATGAAGGATTATATCCACGCGCTAATCGATGACAGAAAGGTTCCAATAGAGGGTTGCAATAACCCCAGAGCCATCCAGGATCACGCGATGTTGCTTGGCATCCAACGTGATCGGAAGTCCGTCCAAATTTATTGTAGGACATTAAATTCGGCTGATTAATTGAATATGAGGATATTAATTAATTCAGTAGGTCGGTAAAGGGTTACTGGACTTAATGGGCTATTAACTGGACTGGTATTTGGGCCTAGAGGGTCACACACAAATGGTTTTCAAGTCGATGGATAATCCGACAGGATTTCGGATAAGTCTGGATTTTTATGAAAAACCGCAAACATACTTATTATAAAAGAACGGATTCTACGTCGGGGGCCAGCAACCTGACCTAGTCGTCGTTCTTTCTCTCTTTCTCTCTCTTCTGGGCGACACGAGGCGGTCATCTGGAGGCTCCGCTTCGACTCCCGACTGCTCCACCTTCCGTCCGACGGGAGATTCCGAATCCGCATGTCGCGGCGGATCACGCACAGCCAAACGGGATCTACAAACGCCGCAACGAGCGAGGAAACGAGGATGATCCATCGCGAGGAGAACTGCGTGGATACCGCTGGAGGTCGGACATCTGCGCGACTTGCGGCATCGCTTCGACGGAACCGGAAAACAAACGCGGATTCGAATCCGCGAAAGGTAAATCCGATTCACTCCGGTTTATTTTGTTAATCGAAACGGGACGGATCCGATCCCGAAATTTGAATTTATTCCGCTGCATTTTCGGTCGGATCCCGACACAGCGAACCCAACACAAGCTGCCAGCCAGACTAACGCGTGATGCGTTAGTGCGCCACGATGAGTAGAAACCAAGGGGCTGACCCTTTGTAAATCGGTAGACGTGAGCTTTCATTGTCCGTAGAGTATTACTAATCGGGACCCTCAAAGACATGCCTTGCAGAGTATCTGCCCACGTGTATGGTAGATCCTCTCCCATTAGTCCGGCTAGCATTCTGCTGGACAAGTGGACGGGTAAAGAGTCAGTAGCGGCCTTGAGGTCGAAAGAATATAAATTCTTCAATCCTCGAAGTTGCTGGATCGGTTTGAGTTGGTCATATGTACCATCTGTTGGCAAAAGCCGCAAGACGGCCATAACCCAATGATGCAGAGGCTTAAACAACCGCTGCAGGATAGGATTACATATGGCAAAGACCCTAACCTTTCCAGCCCCCTCCAGTTTCACCCTGCACGTTTTCAGCACGAGTCCTCGCGTACGGCCACCACAACCGTCTTGCAAGTCTGCAAAGACGATAAAGTAGTAGGCCGTAGTCTCCCCTTCTTTTGGATCGGGTTCGATTGGCTTTGACCAACCGTCCTCAATAGTTACCGTCCGGACTTTCGCCCAGGCGTTGTCTATCTTCCTAAGAAGGTTGGGTTTAAACAGAGTGATTAAAGCACTCGCATCCATAGGGAGCATGTGCCATAAAGTCAATTTGCTAAATCCATAGTCACAAGACACCTCATGAGTATCCTTTCCAGGAGTCATGTGGGAATTGGGACCAGAGGACCACGAAGGAAACATGGTTCATCCTAAGTGCATAGGGATAGACTGGTAACGAGAGTAGGTATACGCGTTAAGCATGGGCTGAATTCGTGTCATTAACTCTGACATGATATCAACACACGCTTGACTAGGGTGGTATTTTGGAATGTGTATGGTAGTGGACTTTACACGAGGTCCCCTACCCCACCCAACCAGAAGCTTGTGAAGACCACAAAAGGTCAGCACAAACTTCACCACTCTAGGGTCCTTCTGCTGTCTAATAACCTTTCGGAGTTCGACAAGGATGATCCGCGGTAATCCGCTTCTCGTTAGGGATACTGCTGTCTTCATAGGAGGTTTCTCATTCATTTTCCTGCCAACAAACCGTGTAAACTCACGTGTTTTAAATATTGGCCAAGGAACAATGGACCAGATCTCCGCAATAGCTGTCTACTCATGGAGAGCGCGGCGAGGCAATAACCCTTCGTCAGCTTACCAAACACAACTAGTTGAGCTCTCGTTAACAAGCCCAACAGTTGTCGTCTCTGTTCCAACAGAGACTGCCAGCCCCTCGCGCGCAAGCGCTCCTTCATTAAAAATAATCGTGATAATATTGTCATGGTTGTTTAGAATGAAGGAGAGCCTACGTATCGGGAGGCACTCGACGTAACCAGGTAGTAGAGGACCCCTTCGGGGGCCATAGCACACCCTGGATGCGTGGCGCTTGGTGTGATGAATGCCAAGTCGGACTTGTCCGGCGGTTCTTCAGTACACCAGGGTCCTTAGGGTTGACTTACATATATGGTTTCTCCTCTCGGATAGCCACCACGTAAGTTGCCCACTCTGGTTAACGTCAACCAACACCCCTTTCGGAGTGCTCAGACTAACGCTAAGGTCTTAAAGAGCCTCACCAGTTTACGGGATGAACCCTACAACTCCTATCGTATATATATAATCATAGGTTTTTTCGCTTTTCTCTAGATTGAATACTAGGAAGTGAAAGATGCTACATAAGTGCTCTTGGTCTTATATCTGTATCCGCTGCTCTTAGCCTTGTTATCATCCACTGTTAGAAAGAAGAATACCCCAATATCCGCTTGAGGAAGATAGCTGCAATCTGGCATTTGCCTACGAGGTCTTCACATAATAGGTTGACAAAATTCCTTCTTAGGAAGAAGACTTGGACAAATCCCCGTTCTTAGAGAAGTAGCTAGAAAAGCTAGGCACCTAATGCATGTGAGGGTAAGGGAAGACAATGAAAATTGGCTTTGGCACGTATGAGTAGCGGAGCGGAGTGACGGGGCAAAATGATTTGACAGTTGATGCCGCTTGAACTAAAGGACCGAGCAATGAAAAAGGCATTTAGGCCGGGTCAGGAGTCTTAGTCTGATCATAAGAGTCACTAGCAGATGTTCTCGAATAGGCAGGTTGTGAGGCAACTATTTCATCCGTCTTCCCCGATTCCGATCCTGTTGATGCGCGGTGGCTGGGGAACTGACGATCTTGGCCAGGTAACATAATTTAACGACAGTCAAGGTACCCAAAGTTTCATGAACAAACCATTCTCAACATTTGCCGGAAAGATCCGAGTAGAAGGAAAAAGACAAGTAGGAAAAAATTCCCGGTATGTGTGAGTGCTTAAAATGAGTGTGTGATTATCATGAAAAATCTATGTTGTTTAAGTGCAAAATAAACCTACTAAAAAGAAACTACGTGAAGTGATCGCCAGAAACTTTTGACTTAAAAGTTCGAAAAGAAGATTTGATCGCCTACCTGTTTAAACGTGGGAGATGTTGAGTCCTTGGTTCCCCTCCTTCAGCCGGCTGAAGAAAGAGAGCCCTTCCTTTTCTTTGTTCTTGCTGTTGAGATTTGAAGTTGAGGATCGTCCAGAGTTCTTGTGATTTGCTTGTTTTCCTCCCCTTTTTGATTCTCCTTTGCAACTTGCAGAAACCATAAAGAGAAATGGAGAAACAATGATGAGAACTTAAGCAAAAGTAGTATTCATTCTAATCATAGTTTTAAGCATGCAACTAAACAACAAACTTACTTGTTGGGATGGCTTTTGAAACCCCTTAATCAAATAGGTTTTGAAAAGAATACTAGTGTTGTGTGTTGCATGGAGTGATGATGAAGAATGCAAGATTAATGAAGATGTGAAATGAAGAAACGAATTGAAAAAAAACTTATGCCGAACGGTGAAGCCTTGAATTGGATGAAGAATGGACGCCGACTTCTGGAAACAGCAGCGCTTCGGTGTTTGGACGTCGTTGCTTCGATCTTCAATCACTAACTCTGATTCTAACTTCTCTCCTTTTTTTTTAACTTTCAAGATGCAAGGTATTTATAGACTTCTCCTGCGTTCGTGGATTTCCATGGAAAAACTTGGGATTTATCCATCTTAACCAACAGATAAATACAGATTAATTTATCTTTATCTGTAATTATCTAAAACGCGTCAGCCACTGAAGACGCCTTTCAGATTAATTAAGATAAGCATAAACATCCGGGAAAACTTATCTTTATCTGTATTAGCTAAAACGGGTCTACATGTATAGACGTCTTTTATACTAATTAAGATAAGGATAAACATCCGGAAGAGAAGTAGAAATAGCCTAGGAAACCTAAAACGCGTTGTACCTGATAGACGCCTTTTAACTAATTAATCAACTAATTAAAATTCAAATTTAAACGTTAAAATAAGAATAAACTCTAAATGGCGTCTACATAGGTAGACGTCTTATAGACTTGTTCATATTTTAATTGAAATTTGAGTTAAAATTAATTTAATTGATTAACTTAAACATGTCTGTTAAACCCGGCACTCAAAAAGATCAATAAAAATTAATCAATGATTAAATATCAGACCATTCTGAGGCATTATTATATGATATGAAATTTACTCGAAATGACGTCAAAATTAGCGTGTCTACAGCTGCCTCACCTTGGCATCGTCTTTGCAAGGGAGTGAAATTGAGTGGAATGTACTGAAAAGGTGATGCCAAGGTGTGATGAGACACGCTCTTAACATCACATGATTGGAATTTTTCTCAAAATCATCAATGAAGATAGTTCAAGGAGATCAATGGAATCAATCCTGTCTGGATGAGGTAGCTAAGGAAATAAAATAAGGTCGATCAACTTCTTCGGAGTGGAAAGTACCCCAGGTCATAGACACTGCAGGTTTCATCACGGGGAGCGTTTGCCAGCCAATGTGGACGTGCTGCAGCCATGATGGATCTTAAAAGAAAACAAGAAATATTGGATAAAGAGTCCAAGAAAGGATAGAATTCCAAGGTCTTCAAGCGAACCTCAAAGATAATCAAGATACTCAATTCAGAATGGAATATTTCATATCATGTTTGAAATTGTTTGATCAATGGTCTGAAACTTAATCAATAATTAATCCTTATCAGAATGATTTCAAAGTCCTATACGATGCATGCTGGGCTAAAAGAAAAATATAAAGTCAAATAAAATATAAATTAATCAAGGATAATATTGTTAAATTGTCATTAATGAGTCAAGATACCAATTCTTGTAATTCAGTACTAAGCCGAAGCTCGTTTATCCACGCACCGTTTCACAAAAGTGGAACCATCGTCCTCACTAATTAACAATCCAACGGCCTATCCGTGCGATTAAGAATCCTCTGGAATTATCACTGTTTTTGTTGAAGGGGAACTCAAATTCCAGTTTCATCAAAACCACAAGGTTCTTGATATAGTCTAATAAATACTTAACATATAGTAATGCAAATGAATTACATGAAATAATACAAGGGTAGAAATAACCGTCTTTTTAGCCACGGTCAGGACTTCTTGACTCCCATAGTGAGATCTTCTTGACATTTTCAGCTTTACTCAGGTTTTTCTTGAATTTCCTGCAATCAAAATCATTAATAACTCCAAACAAGTATTTAATTTAAGCATCAAGAACCACAGAATTTCGGGTAAATGACAGAAAGGCTAAAACACGTCATGTCGCGCAGACGCCATTTAACATTGAAATGTGACACTTTTACTCGATGCCTTTTACTCACAGAAACAGGTTTCTGGTTGTTCTCTACTCGAATTCCAACTATACCAATGCATATCCCTTTTCCAAAAAGTCTTCCTAGGATCGCAATTCTTTCTATATAAACACCATTAGGTTGTTCTCAAACAATCCTACCATAATCCAAAGATCCTAGGTTGAGTTTTCTTCTAAAGTTTTAAGGTTTTCCAAAGGTTTCCAAGGTTTTCAAGCTTCAAGAAGGAAAAACTCCGAAAAAGAGGATGGATTCTTCAAACAAGAGGATGAAGATGTCGCTAGAGAAGATCTCCGACGTGGAGAATCACCTCATCGGAAGGGATCCCAATCTTCAAGTAAGTTAAATCAACTTCGCTTCAATTCTTCTTCTTATTCTTTCATGTTCTTCATCTTGTTCTTCATGTTCTTCGTCTTTTTTTTCAGAATTACCCCATGTTTCCTGGCCCGAGAAAATTCACCTCTCTCCCTTGGATTCGCAAACTCGCAAAAAGTGTTAAGCTTTCTATGCAAGTTTTCATCTCCAAGTGGAACCTTCAAGGGCTTGTGGTGCTTGCCAAACATTACAAGAGTTCGAACGTAGATTGGGCGGCTATGGGTGCCTTGATCGAGTGGTGGCATCCCCAAACTCATACGTTCTTCTTTCAAGACTTCGAGTGCACGATCCTTTTGGAGGAGGCGGAACTTCTATTGGGTCTCCCAAAGACCAAAGAGAAGATGGCTTTAACAAGAGAGAGAATCACCGGTCAACAAATGTTGACATCAATCATGATGGATCCTTCAGAAGCTAAAAGATGCCTTACCAGAAAAGGGATCAATCTTGCAAAGCTCGCTGAGTAGACTCTATATGAAATCGATGATCTAAGGGAGGATGAAGCGGAGGATGTGACGAAAGCTTTCGTCACATGCCTTGTCGGTGCTCTGTTCTTCCCTGCGCAGGACAACATCTTAGAAGATGATCAGGTTAGTGCTATCTGCGCAATCTTCGAAGGTAAATCCATTAGCACTGCACTCTTGGCATATCTTTACAGCGAGCTTTCTGCGGCATCTGTGGGTCGTCCTCCCTATGGGTGCATGTTACTTTTTGCCTTGTGGGTTGAACTTCACTTCAAGTTTGAGTACTGCAAGAAGATACCTCCAAGACCATCTCAAATTTACTTGAATAGTCCAATCCACTGCATTGCCAACATTGTAAAGTTCAACGAGCACATGGTCAATAAAGTCCCAAAGCTCAAGACCCGGGCCGACTGGAGGGAGTATCTAAAGCTCATGACATCCGACATATTTGACTCGTCTCCACTCGCTCTTGTTGGAAAACCTGTTTGGGTGCGTCGTACAGCGGGAGCGGATCTCAAGTTGATTGGAGCCACCTAGTTCGTGTTATACAATCCCCATCGGTGCCTTACTCAGCTTAGCTTGGGCCGTCGTGAATTCCCCGAGTTCTCCTTTACATCCCCGATCAAGAAACGTGCCTTGAAATCCGACGAAGATTATGAAGCCATAGAAATCATCACTACTTTATGGAACCTTGGCTTCAGTTACCGTGTAAAATCCTCTAAAGATAGAGATAGATGATTGAAATTTCCATACTTCAAAGGTCTTCATGAAATTCTTTCTTAAATGTCCTCTTTCTCTTTTCTTTATGATGTAATAAAAGATTTCATTGAATAAAGAATGATTTTTCATGCCTTGAAACCTTTCGTTAACTTCCTGTGATGTGCCCATGATTTTTTCTTTAGCAAAAACTGGATTTTTCCTAAAAATTTGACATTTCGGGTTCTGTTAATGCAAAACGCGTCCACTTAGATAGACGCCTTTCAACCATAATTCAATTTCCAGAAATACAATTTAATCCTAAAAACCCTGATTTAACCTTAAATTGCGTCTACCAGACAAGATGCCTTTCAATTCTCTCTCCTACTTTTCCCAGGATTCTGCCATTAATTCCGTGATTAATCTGCTAAAACACGTCTTGAATCTCAGACGCCTTTCATCATCATGCTGCGTACGGCTCTGACCAGAATTGGCGGTAACCTGAAACGCGTCAGCACATGTAGACGCCGTTCACTCAATTTCAAACAGCTGTCCTTGCCGCCTCAACTTATGCGCCCTAAAACGCGTCTATCTGAGTCGACGCCTTTTAGCTTTCTGTTTACAGACCCGCGAAGGCTCCCTTTCTTCCTCACTTTTCTCAAAACTCACTCTCTCTTCAATCCTCCGAGCTCCGGCGATCTCCCCCTTCTCTCTCTCAAAAACTCCCTCTTACGGACCATGGAACGCGGCGAGGGATCAAGGAAGATTAAGGCTTTGGCCAAGAGACGGCGGAGGCACGAGGAAGAAGCCCCCGAGGAGGTGCCGGTGGCGGTCGCCGAGGCGGCGGCGTTCTTGGAGGAAGAAATCCCTCCACCGGCGCCCGTGGCCATGGAAGAGGAAGAGGAGGGTGACCTCCACACAGTAAGCTCCCTATGGTATGAATAGTGCAAGAAGAAGAGGGGAGAAAGGGGTTCTTCAAGAACCCGGAATCCGATCTTGAAAGGCGTTCAGGCCAGGTGACGCCATTCAAAAGGCGGCATCCTGGGTTGACGCCTTTCAAGGCTAAATTCCAGATTTTAATTAAACAGAAAATAGGTTTAATTTGCGTCAGTCCCTGTGGACGTGTTTCAAAAGACGTCCATATGTGCTGACGCCTTTCAAGACAGAACTGTTTTAATTCTATTTTATTTATTACTGACCCCATTCCTTATGTTTTTATTTGCAGGGAGTGATGCGGTCCACGATTTCATGGGACCTAGTGGTAGGAGCATATAGGAGATTCCCGGACTTCCAGAAGGCGCGCCTGCGCCGGATGGGGTTCGGCGAAGTCTTGGACATCGAGCCATTTTGACTCGATTTAGTCCTCCTGCAGGCGCTGCGGGAGAGGTAGCATGCGGAAAGCCGGGCTTTCCTAATGCCGTGGGGACATATGGTCCCCACCCTAGAGGATGTGGCCAGGATCACTGGCCTCAGGGTAGAGGGCCGACCGGTGAGTGGGGTGACTTACCCTAACTACCAGGGATTGGCGGAGGCGTTGTTAGGAATAGAAGTGTCCAGCCTAGGCAGGGAGTCTAGGATGGTCCCTAGGGTGGAGGTAGAGGCCGCCTTAGGATTAGAGGAGCCCCGGCGTCGGTCAGACGAGACCTGGGAGGAGTTTAGGGATAGGCTAGCTGAGTCATCCTCCCTTGTATACTGTAGCGACCCTAGTCAGGGGGAGGAGGTAGATAGACAGTTGAGGGTCTTTTTAGTCTTTTTCTTTGGTCGGTTGCTCTTCGGTACGAAGGGCGACCACATTCATTGTAGATTCCTGTATTTGCTAGATGATTTAGATAGCTTAGGAGAGTATGCATGGGGTGCGGCCCTTCTGGCCCACCTGTTCGCCGATCTGTCTGCGGTCACGCCGGACCGTGAGACCACCGTCAGCGGCTTCTCGCCATTCCTTCAGGTATTAAGTTATTTTATTATTTATTTATGCAATGCCATGTAATGAAATGATGCTTTACTAACCTATATGTCCATGAATACAGGTGTGAAGTTATCATTACTTCCCGCTTGGCAGAGCGCGGATTGTGAGACCTGGGGCTGTCCCGTTGGCCTGCCGTTGGCAGCCAATCGTGGACACGGCCCCTCAGCACCATCAGCTGACGGCCCTCCGCCGTCAGTTCCTTGACTACCCCGAGTTACTAGTGAGTTCTTAATTTATTCAATTTTATTCATTAAATGCAATATTTTATTCATTAAATGCAAGTTATTTATATGAATGCACTTAACCTATATGCAGATGATCTGGCGCCCGTACTTGGGCATAGGCGAGGAGGGTCAGCCGTGAGTGACGGCTGGCAGGAGGAAGTTCGGCAGGTAGATGTGGCTGCACTGCATGAACGAGATCGAGCCCCTCCGCCTCCGGCTCGTGATGAGGACCCTGGGCCTCCACCAGGAATGGATTGACGAGGAGGTCCCGGAGGGAGTCGGGAGGAGCATGAGGGGCAAGCAAGCCCTCACCGATTGGCGTGCCAAGTTCCCGGAGCAATACGAGGACTGGCACCGCCGAGGCGTACGGGTGGAGTCCCGTGCGGAGAGTAGCGAGGCCTACCTCCAGCAATATCGGGCCCACTACGCCGAGCAGCTTCGGCTCCTCCGACCACTTGATGTAAGTATGCATTTACGCGTCTTTAATTTTATTATTATCTTTTCTTATATTTGGTGAATGAATGTATGTATGTGTGATATGCAGGATGCACGTGACGCAGTCATCATCGACCTCCGGGCCCGCCTACATGACGCGGAGGCCCAGTTAGAGCAGGTCCAGAAAGAATTATTTGACCTGGTATATATGCATGTTTATGAATGCATGTTTTGATTAATTAATTGTTTTGGCGATTAACACTGACGGTTGTCTCTTGGTGCAGCGAGCCGTCTACACCCAGGCGGTTCCCCCTTCCTTCGGAGCTTCATCATCATCTTCTTCCGCTGCCCACGAGGCTGCCCTGGCTGACCTCCAAAGCCAGCTCGCCTCCGCCATTCATCGAGCTTCTCTTGCGGAGGAGGACCGGGCTGCTCGAGTAAGTTCCATCCTTTGACTTATGAATTTGATTTTGATTACTTGATTGCCTTGGACTAACAATGGCTTCTCCTCAGGTCGCTGAGCTTCATGAAGCCCTTCAGAGGGCTGAAGCGGAGCTGGAGCGTTCCCGTGCTGCAGCTGCTCGTGCCGAAGCTGATGTTGCGCGGATCCGAGCGTTGGAGGAGCAGGTGGCCCGTCTCTCCACTGGAGATCTTGCACGTCTCCAGATTCGCCTGGAGGTCATGATCGAGGAGAGAGATCGCGACCGCCTTCGACTGGAGAGTCTTCAGGGTCGCTTGTTGGTAGCTGAGCACGAGCGTAAGATGGTGGAGGAGAGGTATCAGCGAGCTCGATAGCGTGCCCAGGAGCGTGGTTTGACGAGCGCTTTTACCGCCAGTGTCGCCATGTCTTCCGGCCAGGCATGGCCGAGCACGATGGGGCCACCTCCACCTCCCAGCCGAGGACCAGCACCGGATGCGCCTGACGAGGCCCAGAGTCAGCTTGACGAGGGCGGAGGGGAGAGCCAGCCTTGAGGGCTTATGTATTTTCTTTTTCTTCTATGTATCATGTACAAACACCTTTTGATGTAAAACTTTTTTTGGGCTCCAATCTTGTGTTCCTGTATTTGTCTTGCATCCTGTACATCACTTAACAAACAGGTTAAGTATCTATTTAGGCTTAGCCCCTTGCCTGACCAAATAGTCGATTAATTTTTTTCTTTCAATAAATGGTCAAGGGGCATAGCCTTTATTAACAAAGGTAATTGAACCATAAGCAAACTTAAGCAAAATGCAACATGCAAGCAGACAGATGCTCACTGAAAATAAAAGGAATGAGACACACTAAATGCAATAAGCAAATGCTAATTGAAATATTTTTGTTGTTTTGAAATATTCATTTTTTTTTGGATTTTGAAATATATGCTTTTTTTGGTTTTGACATATGTATTTTATTTTTATTTTTGACATATGCATTTTTTTTATTTTGACATATGTATTTTTGTTTTTGTTTTTGACATATGCATTTTTTTTGATTTTTTGGCATATACATTTTTTTTGGATTTTTGACTAAAAGATCAGCATGGTACTCAGATCAAAAGATCATATTCATTTATTAACTTAATTTCCAAATTGTTCTTTAACAATTTAACTTAAACCCATCGTGTTTGAACTTGTGTTTCCATTCGTGATCCCATTTGATGATTTGACCCTTAGTCAATCTAAGCCATTCCTTAAGTTTGGAGTACGCCTCTTTAGACGGAAAAAGAAGAATAAGTTTAGAAAGCCCATGAGAAGGTTCCGGAGACCTAAAAAGATGTTCCTTTTCTACCCTAATATCCGTTGGGGTTCGGTCATTTCTTTCCGGGGTATTTATCGACCTTGCGTTCCCTTTCATTTCATTTTATGGCCTTGATGTAACGTTTGTAGTGTAATGGCCTTTTGATTCGACATTTGGATTTTGCCTTTTGCTTTTGCTTTTCTTTTCTTTTTTTTCTTTGGGACGGATCTCCCCCATTTTTTTATGACGGCCTCCTACTAAGATGACGGGTATTCTTGATAGTCTATTCTAAGCCTCGTTCCGACATCATGGGCCGAGTGTAAAACAAATTTTTATTTTAAAAAGGAATGATTTGTACTTTACACTTTCAGTCAAGCTTTCGGTATTCTTCAGGACTTGGCATCTCTTGTTACTCACGAATCAAACGTGTCAGTGTGTGTAGTAATGGGTTTGAAATTAAATTATCCAGACTAATAAGGAAATTTGAGTTTATAAATTTTCTGATTCCACTGGTCTTTGTACCATGCTGATCGACTCTTTAATCCTAAGGGTAGTATTTCTTAAGATGTAAACCATTCCAGGGATGAGTTAACTATTTTCCTTCTGCATTAACAAGACGATAAGCATTACCAGGAAAAGCGTGCGATACAACATAAGGTCCTTCCCAGTTGGGTTGGAGCTTAGAACGCGGACCACCAAGTTTTACAAAAATCCTTTTGACGACCATTTCACCGACTTTGAACTTACGTTCAATGACTTTTTTTGATAAAAACTTGCTAATCTATTTTGATAAACTTTCGCATGATTAGCAGCTGACCATCTTTTCTCATCTAAAAGTTCCAATTGAGCAAGGAGTGCTGAACGATGTTCATCAATGGAAAATTCCTTATTCAATTGTACCCTTAATGACGGTATAAGGATCTCGTATGGAACTACCGCCTCCATTCCAAATGTTAAGGAATAAGGAGTTTGCTCAGTGGGCGTGCGGATTGAAGTTCGGTAGGCCCATAGAGCCTCAACCAATTTTTCTGGCCAGTCAGCGAATTTGTTAGATTTGCACGTCTTTTTGATGATTTTTATCAAAGTCTTATTAGTTGCCTCTGCTTGGCCATTGCCTTGCGGATAATAAGGAGATGAATCATGCAATGCAATTCTATACCTGTTGCAGAGGTCCTTCAATTCTTGTGACACGAACTGCGGTCCATTGTCGGTGACGATGGTGCTTGGAATTCCAAATCGGGTGATGATGTTCTTCATGATGAACTTGCAGACGGTTGATGCTTCGATTTCCACGTACGCTTCAGCTTCTGCCCACTTGGTGAAGTATTCCGTTGCCGTGAGAATGAAAGATTTTTGCTTGATGCCGGAATCTGGATTACCATGGGGTCCAATGATGTCGAAAGCCCACATGGAGAAAGGCCATGGGGAAGAAACAGGATGGAGTGAAGATGCAAGAGAATGGATTTTGTCGGCATGAAGTTGACACTTAGCACACCTACGGACATATCCTACACAGTCTTCTTCTATCGTTGGCCAATAAAATCCTTGTCTAAGGATCTTCTTTGCTAGCATCTATCCATTGACATGGCCACCACAAACTCCACTATGAGCTCCTTCCATAACCTTCCAAAGCTCATCTTCGTCTAGACATCTCAGAAGAACTCCATCAAAACCTCTCTTGTACAGTGCTCCCCCAACTAGGGTGTATCGTTGAGCAACTCTCATGATAGCTCTCTTCTCCTCAGTTGTAGCTTCCTTAGGATACGATTGATCTTCACAATATTTGGCAATTTCATAATACCATGGCTTCTGTTCATCATCCATCTCTTCTAACAGCTCCATCAACATAATTTCTCTTTTTTCTACGATATTTCCGTCTCTGACTTTCTTCAGCAACTTCTCCTTAGTTCTAAGAAATGAAGGGTTTTTCACGGCGGGTGAGAGACGCCTATGAACTATGATTGATTCGGATTGCTTGCTGATTGGAAAATCAAGAGAAGATGCCAATGAAGCTAGAGCGTCAGCTAAGATATTCTGATTCCTAGGGACATGGACAAAGATCAATTTCGTGAAAAGCTTTGAGTAAACAGAAGTAAGTTCTTGATAAGGCTTGAGCTTGGGATCAAGAGTTCGATACTTGGTCAGCACTTGGCGAAGAATCAGTTGGCTATCACCCACAATCCTGAGTTTGGTGGCACCATAGAAATGAGCAGCCTCGAGGCCAGCAAGGAGTGCCTCGTATTTAGCTATATTGTTAGTGACTGGGAAGTCGAGCTAAAAGGCTTGTGGAATGGTGACACCTTCAGGTGATAACAGAACGATACCGATCCCCTTTCCATGAGAATTCAGAGCTCCGTCAAAATGCAGAGTCCACATATCATCTCTGATTTGATTTACGGACATCAGTTCCTCATCCGGAAACTCTGATCGCACTGGATCAAAACGAGGAAGGGGATGATGGGCGAGATGTTCTGCTATGGCATAGCCCTTGATCGCTTTCTGCTGAATGTAAATGATATCGAATTGAGATAGAAAGCTTTGCCATCGCGCTAACCTATCAGTAAGAACAGATTTCTCCAAAAGGAATTTGATTGGATTCATTCTAACGATGAGATGGACTTCATGGGCCAGAAAATAATGCTTTAATTTCTGCACAACCCAGACCAATGCTGCACATGTTTTCTCCATCGCCGTATATCTCTGTTCAGCGGGGTTGAGAAGTTTAGAGAGATAGTAGGCTGTCCTCTCTTTTCCTTCTTCATCCTCTTGTGCTAGGACAGTCCCCACTGCATCATCCAGGACTGAAATGTAAAGTATTAATGGTTTGCCTGGAAATGGTGGTCTCAAAACAGGAGGACTTGCTAAATAGTTCTTTAATCCATCGAATGCCTCCTGACACTTATCGTCCCAATCGAATTTGACTCCCGTCTTGGTAAGCTCGTAAAACGGCTTACACCTTTGTGAGTGCTGGGAGACAAAACGGCGAATAAATTGTAACCTCTCGATTAATCCTCTCAACTCTTTCAAGTTTTTGGGAGGTGGCATTTCTCTGATAGCCTTCGTCTTGTTGGGATCGATCTCAGTTCCCCGTTTGCTAACGATGAATCCAAGTAATTTTCCTGAAGATACCCCGAATACACATTTCTTGGGGTTCATCTTTAACTGATACTCTCTCGATCTCTCTAACACCCTTGCCAAAACTTTGGCGTGCTCGGCCTTTGTCTTAGATTTAACCAATAAATCATCCACATACACTTCCAAATCTATGTGCATCATGTCATGGAATATTGCCATCATAGCCCTCTGATAAGTGGCTCCAGCATTCTTCAATACAAATGGCATGACAACATAACAGTATGTTCCCCAAGGTGTAGTGAATGACGTCTTCTCTTGATCTTCTTCGGCCAACTTAATCTAGTTGTATCCTGAAAATCTGTCCATAAACGATAAAGTTTCATAGCCAGCGGTATTATCAATGAGTACATCAATATGAGGCAATGGAAAATCATCTTTAGGACACGCTCGGTTCAGATCGCGGAAGTCAATGCAAATTCTGACCTTCCCGTTCTTTTTCATAACCGGGACTATGTTGGCCACCCATTGTGGATAAAGGACAACTCTAATGAATTTGGCTTTATATAATTTGTCGACCTCTTCCTTCATCTTTAGAGCCATTTGTGGGTGGAATCGCCTTAATTTCTGCTTGACAGGGCTAGCTCCTTCCTTTAATGTCAACCTGTGTTCAACTAAAGATGAGTCTAACTCCGGCATATCTTCATAACTCCAGGCGAAAGTGTCCTTATAGTCCTTAAGTACTTGTACCATTGCCTTCTCATCCTATGTAGAAAGATTTTTGCTGACGAGGACAACCTTAGGTTCATTTTCAGTCCCTAAATTGATTTCTTTGGTGGGCTCTTCTACGGCAGCTGAGGGTTCATCGAATCTCTTCATTCCACTAGCATATGCCTCAGCCGCGTCCTCGTCATCTTCCTCATCTTCAATAATGGGGTCTTTTTCATGTATTAACTCATACACCCCATACCCATCATTGACTGACTCATCGTCCATTCAATCTTTTGGCATATGAATTGGATTTTCTAAAAACTGAGGGATTAAAGAGTAAGAAAAGCATCTATCAGCTAAGTCCTGGAGGTATCTATCTGGAATTTGCCTACCCTTAGACTTCCTAAACTTCCTAACTTGACTAACTTGCCTAGAACTAGACTGCCTAACTTCATTAAACTCCTTATTATAACCTAATGAAGATGAAGCAGGATGGAAATCCTGGGATACAAGTGGAAATACAAGAGAATCCTCCCGAGGGGAGGGGCAGAGTAGATCTAGGAGAGAATCTTGACCGAAAGACCTGCGCAATGGGGTGTGATCGGACAAGTAAGAGGTTTCCTCGACAAGGATCTGGGAAGAATTTGTTGCCAAATTGGCGTTTTTTTTGGACAGTGGAGGAGTTAAGCATAAAACAGGAATGAATACAAATAGAAGGAGAATTAGACGGAGGAAGTGGCACCAAGGCCAGAGGGTTAGGGGGATCATACATCAGTATGTCCCAGATCAAATCATACATCCTCTCTAGATCGAGAGGAGGTGGTGGAATGAGGTCCCGAGGGGACAGAGTAATCATAACGGGCGGAGCCCGTGGAATATCTTTAATAATGACCCGCGACCAAGTCGGGGTCAGGAGCAATGTACGGAATAAAGTATGGAGCATGAAGACATGAGAAGGATATGTCCCCCTCCAGAGCAGATCTGTGGTGTAGCCAGCTTCATAGGGGTCATCTGGCTCCCCTTCATCGGTCTCTTCCGACAGCAATATCCGCTTGTCAAAGATAGCACTAGGACTTTCGATCAGCTCATCAATCTGCGGCGGCCACTTGGGTTCTGCAGGATCTAGAAACAGTCTGTTCAGTGCAATGTAGAGGTCTCTCAGATCGAACCACCTGTACCATTCACATTCAGGATCATGAAATTTTCTCCTCTTCACAGGCCGCAAAGCCTCCAAGGACTGGTACGTGAGTAGTTCCGAGCAATGTCTGGCCAAGTCTCTCCCATATATATCATGGAAGTCAAAACATGAAGTAATGACCACCGTGTTGTCATGGCTAATTATGGGCCCTTTTACAAAATGAGTATACAAGGTCCATGTTAGGGGATCCCGACCTTCCTTGGGTGGTGTAGACATTGTCTCTCAAATTTTCTGACCATCTTCATTCTCTGCTTGCTGAACCATGTCTTGTTTCAATTTTCTTGGCCTATAGCCCAGGCCGCTTCCAGGTGCTCCTCGGTGATCTTTGATAGGAGTGGTCCTGCCTTGTAATTGTGTGCCCAGACCTCTTCCAGGCTGATAACCGCTCTTCATCATAATTCTCCATCCTGGGGTACTCATGCACTTCCTCCTTGTTATGGCATTTAACGGGTAAGGAGAAATAGTGGCGGCTTTCAGAGGATCAGCCACTGGATGGTAAACCTGTAATACCGACAGAAAAGGTTGTCGGCCAGGTAAAGAAGCAACTTTGATATTCAAGGTATGAGCAGCAGCAAGGATCGACATGGTCGTTACTTTAATGATTCGTCCTTTAAAGGGAAATTTGAGGCATTGATGATTCGTGGAGGGAATCGCCTCAAGAGTTTTTATGTAAGGACGACCCAAAATGACATTTATAGAAGGGTCGATTTCCAGAATGTTAAATTCGACCTCTGCATGACTTACAGGGCCTAGCTCTACTTTCAAATAAACCATTCCCAGAGGGGAACGAGTAGAATTGTCTTATGCTGTCACAGAGATGGGGTTAGGCAGCCATTTTTCTTTGGGCACACCGCATAGCTCCATGGTCTTCGGAGGTAAGACATTGATTGAAGCTCCTGTGTCTACCAGGCATGCATCCACGGCCTTCTTCCAGATGTTGACCGTGATGCTCAGAGCCATGCTTCTGGCTGCCGGCGGTGCTAGTTCCGATGTATGAAATGTAATGGAGGGCTAGTTCCCCTGAGGAACTAATAGTGCTACAATCTTTTCCGCCGGCACGTCCTCGTTGACCATTACCTTTTGCAGATATTCCATCAAAGCTTCTTGGTGACTCTTCGATCTTTTAATCAGTTCAAGTATGGATATCCGTGCCGGTGTTCGGTCCAGATGTTTCAACAAATCATATTGAGTGCCTGGTGCACTCTCTTCATTGTGTGCTTCCTCCGGCGGCTGTGATGGGCCGTCTCTAACTGTTGACTGACGAAATACTTTGTTGAAAATTCTTCCACTCCGGAGCGCATGTTCCTCAACCGTGGAAGATCCGGGTGACACTTTGAGTACCGCAGAGTTGGATGGTGCGGATGGCATGGAGGGTTGGTATATAGGTGATGGCGTGGGGTTAGGCGGTGGTGGCGTGGTGCGGATTAAAGGTCTAGACGGTTGGATGGTGGATGGGTAAGTGATTGGTGTGGATGAAGTGGGAAATGGTACGCGTAGTAGCGGTCTGGAAGGTTGGATGGTGTCTGGGTAAGTAGTAATGGTAGCGGGTGAAGTAGGAAATGGTACGCGTAATAATGGTCTGGATGGTAGGAGGGGTGCGTAATTGGTTTGCGGTGGGTTATATAGTGGAGGCGTAGGAGTGTGGGGCGTAATGGGCTTGAGGAAAGCGGGTGGTGGTAATGGGTTATTGGGTGCGGGTGAGTGATACGCGGGTGTCGGTAGAGGGGTGATGGTAATGGGCTGTGGTCTGGGTATGTGGATGGTGCGGCGTGGTGGTTGTTCTGCGGTACTTGGAACATGACCCGTCGAATAAATAGAGGAAGAGTCTTCTATTCTCCACTGTTGCCCACAGTCAGCCTCAGACTGGCTGCTTGTCAAGATAGGGGCAACCTGGTTTTGGTTTTGGTGCTCCGGGAGCGGGTTCTGCACTATGCCCATGTTTGGTGGTGGTGCTGCTTGTGCTGGTGGTCTTGCTTGCTGCTACTGTGGTCTTCTAGCCTTCAGGGCTGATATGTACTTTTTCATTTCTTCCTAGTCTATGCCGCCCTGCTCGTTGAGATCATGAATATAATCTCTAAATTGAAAGCAGGTGTCAATAGTATGCCCAGGTTGCCTATAGAAATAGCAATACCTAGACGTGTCGGCATTCTGAGGCCAAACTGTCTTTTCTCTTGGCAAGACTAAGGCATTAGCTGCCATTAGAGCACTGAAAATGTCTGCCAAAGATTCTGGGAGGACTGGGTATTCTGCCCTCTTAGGGCCTGGAGGTCTTCTCTGTTGATTGTAGTCAGCAGGAGGAGGGACATTATGATATGTCGGCGGTGCGCGCGGCTGATACTGCTGTTGCTGCTGGTACTGCTGTTGTTGTGGTTGCTGGTACTGCAATTGCCGTTGCGGCGGCTGCTGTGGCTGTTGCTGGTTCGGCTGCTGGGGCCGCTGATATTGGGGCTGCTGATACTGAGGGTTCGGCTGCTGCCTATACCCCTGATGGTTCGGCTGCGGTGGCCTCTGGTACTGTTGCTGACTCCTCACGAACTGGGGCGAATTGTTGTTCATGCTACTGACTTGCTCATGAGAGAGCGTGCCCTCAGTAGTTGGACCTGTGCTGGGGGAATTCGGCACTGCAGGCTTCCGAGGTGGAGGCCTGCTAGGTCTGTGAGGATCAAAGACGCTAGAGAACGTAGCATCCTTGAAGGTGTTCTGACAGTACCGTGCTCTTTCATAGAGCCCTGCCATGTTGGTCAGATTGTTAAGGGAGATGACTAGTTTGAACTGGGGCGTGGCATTGGAAATCAGCATCTTCACTTGCTCCGACTCGGACAAGTGATCTTTCACTTTCTCGGCCAAGCCTCGCCATCTGTCGGCAAAACTGACAAACTCTTCATCATGTTTCATCTTCTCTGCTATGAGGTCAGTGATGGACAGGGAGGGTACGACTCTGTCTTGGTATCGTTGAATGAATTTTCGAGACACGATACCATAGTCCTCTACTTCGGAGGGTTCCAAAGAAAAGAACCACTCGAGGGCCGGTCCCTCTAAAGATCTCCTAAACAAAAAGGCCAACGACCTCTTGTCGTTCTGCCAGAAGGATGATTCGTACATGAACTCCTTCAAGTGTGTGAAGGGGTTACCAGTACCATTGTACTTCCGGTACACTGGTATTTCGGAGGGTGGTAGGTGGAACACTGGCAGGCTCGGTAAGTTGATTTCCGGTGCAGCTTAAACCCCCATCATCTTCTGGAGGTTGTTGAATTGTTCGTCCATGCGCTCCATCTTCGCCAGCAACGCTTGCGTGGTCAGATTTGCCTGGGGAGGAGGAGGAGGTGGAGATACTTGATAGGCCTGTTGCCTAGAGCACGTCGGACAAGGAGGACAGTAAAGAGGAGGTCCGGCAGAGCTTCCGCCATGCCCGAGGGCATTTTGATAAGCAGGCGTTAGTGGTCTAGCCGGTTGCCTAGAAGATGAAAGTTGCGGCCCAGCTGGCCGAGAAGTGATATGGAGGCCTTCCATGGCCTGATGAATGTAAGGAGGATGAAGAGGAGGTTGCTGAGGGATAGCAGGGGGAGCCACAGGGTTCGGTTCGGCAGGCTGCGTGGGTGCCTTCTCCTTCAGAATAGACTGGATCGCCTCGAACTGCTGAGGGTCCAGACGGGAGGCAAGAACTCCCAAAGCATTGACGAGATCCGAAGGATCAGAGGACGAGGGATCATTCTGACTCATGTCTCCCTCGAGAATGGGATCGGGAATCGCATACTCATGCGGGGGAGGATCAGAATATTGACTATGAGGATGAAAGAGAGGGGTCCGGACATTCCCATCTTGTCGAAATGGAATGGGGACAGAATTACGGGAGGCATCAGCATCTCTCCCGCTCTCATAATTGTAATCGGAATCACGAGGGACATTAGCATCTCCCTCGTAGTTAATCATGGCGTCTGGAGCCACACTCAAGTCCCTGCCCGATCGGAGCAGCATGATGTTAGATTCTTTTTTTCACGGATTGGCAAACAAGTTGTACAGAGATTTAAACAAACAAGTGGATGTTTAGCGTGATTTAAAGATTCCTTGTTGAGTTATTTGGATTTAATTAAACCACAAATTCGCTCAAGGGATGGGATCCTAGTTTCAGTTCAATATCCACCGTTATTTTCTATGGCTTTCTCTCACAACGTTTATGGAATCTAACCGGGACTTCAAGTGGTACAACCAGCCCGATGATCAAGGAGGAGTACCTTGATTTTGGGGACTTATGGAGGCCTCAACGTCAACTTCTCTAGTTTGATCAAGGGACTGACCCAATCAGAGAGAGTTGATGACGTCAAGTAGAGTGTTCCTAAGAAAAGGAGGGTATTAGCCTCAATGCGTATGACCTGTAGCCTGGATGGCCTCTAATGCTTAATACATAATGGGTAATTAGCACACAGGTCACAAAAATCTGAGAACTGAAGAAGAAATAAGAAACTGTCTAAACCGCGTCGATGGTGGTCGACGCCTTTCAAACAAAGCCTTAATTTTTCGCAGAAGCTCAGATTGCAGACAACATATAAATAGGACTGAAAGGCGTCTAGGTATAACGATGCAGTTTGAAATGCGTCGCTGTTCCTGGACGCTTTTCAAGTCGCAGAAGCAGTTTTTCAGGAGGAATTTTTGGGTTGATTCCTCCTTAAACAGGATAAAAACAGTAAATAATCAGTTCATGCAGGATTTTTTTAGTTTCAGGTTTTAGCAGGATGATTTTAGCAACTAAACAACTAAGATCTCAATCAATCACTCAGCATTGCATCACAAAAACAACTTTTTAACTAATCAACGGGGAGGGCAAGATCTTGCCACTGGGGTGTGCACGTAGTGCACGTGGGAAATTAACTAAACTAAAAACACTCACCAATTGGTGAGGACGTGTCGAGAGACACAAGTGGTGCACCGTGGGTGCCCGATTGATGATAGCAAGAACAAAGAACTAAAAGATGGCGAGACTAAGTCCCACCGTGATCGCCAAAAAAGCTGTGAGTGCTTAAAATGAGTGTGTGATTATCATGAAAAATCTATGTTGTTTAAGTGCAAAATAAACCTACTAAAAAGAAACTACGTGAAGTGATCGCCAGAAACTTTTGACTTAAAAGTTCGAAAAGAAGATTTGATCGCCTACCTGTTTAAACGTGGGAGATGTTGAGTCCTTGGTTCCCCTCCTTCAGCCGGCTGAAGAAAGAGAGCCCTTCCTTTTCTTTGTTCTTGCTGTTGAGATTTGAAGTTGAGGATCGTCCAGAGTTCTTGTGATTTGCTTGTTTTCCTCCCCTTTTTGATTCTCCTTTGCAACTTGCAGAAAGTAGAAAGAGAAATGGAGAAACAATGATGAGAACTTAAGCAAAAGTAGTATTCATTCTAATCATAGTTTTAAGCATGCAACTAAACAACAAACTTACTTGTTGGGATGGCTTTTGAAACCCCTTAATCAAATAGGTTTTGAAAAGAATGCTAATGTTGTGTGTTGCATGGAGTGATGATGAAGAATGCAAGATTAATGAAGATGTGAAATGAAGAAACGAATTGCAAAAAAACTTATGCCGAACGGTGAAGCCTTGAATTGGATGAAGAATGGACGCCGACTTCTGGAAACAGCAGCGCTTCGGTGTTTAGACGTCGTTGCTTCGATCTTCAATCACTAACTCTGATTCTAACTTCTCTCCTTTTTTTTTAACTTTCAAGATGCAAGGTATTTATAGACTTCTCCTGTGTCCGTGGATTTCCATGGAAAAACTTGGGATTTATCCATCTTAACTAACAGATAAATACAGATTAATTTATCTTTATCTGTAATTATCTAAAACGCGTCAGCCACTGAAGACGCCTTTCAGATTAATTAAGATAAGCATAAACATCCGGGAAAACTTATCTTTATCTGTATTAGCTAAAACGCGTCTACATGTATAGACGTCTTTTACACTAATTAAGATAAGGATAAACATCCGGAAGAGAAGTAGAAATAGCCTAGGAAACCTAAAACGCGTCGTACCTGACAGACGCCTTTTAGCTAATTAATCAACTAATTAAAATTCAAATTTAAACGTTAAAATAAGAATAAACTCTAAATGGCGTCCACACAGGTAGACGTCTTTTAGACTTGTTCATATTTTAACTGAAATTTGAGTTAAAATCAATTTAATTGATTAACTTAAACATGTCTGTTAAACCCGACACTCAAAAAGATCAATAAAAATTAATCAATGATTAAATATCAGACCATTCTGAGGCATTATTATATGATATGAAATTTACACGAAATGACGTCAAAATTAGCGTGTCTACAGTATGAAGTCACTAGCCATCCTTCTTTAAGTTAAAGCCCAAATGTCAGATTTTCGACATTCAAGCATCTAATAGAAATGTACGAAGAGGAAGCTAATGTGCTCTTTTTGGGACAACTTTCAATAGAAGATAGAGCTTTGCCCTTCTGGCTATCCTAAGATAATAAATTCTCCCCGAAAGATATAGTTCCTGTTGGGTTTCTCGGGTTTCTCCGGATCGCTCATGCAGCAGAAAATAAAATATTAAAACAGCGATCTGTTCCCATTTCGAACAACAAAAAATCGATTATCGGATAATCGAAGTTCTCACCGTGTGCGGATTCGAATCTGCAACAGTTCGGTTCCGTCGGTGCGACACCGCTAGCCGTGCAAGCGCCCGGCCTCTAGCGAAGTCCACGCGATCCTCCTCGCGATGGATATCCTCACGTTCCTTGTTCTTCGCAGCCCACGAAACCTCCGATGGTCGCCATAACGATCGCCGCAACGCGCGGACGATTTCCCGTCGAACGGGATTCGGAGAAGCGGCGGAGCAGATCTGGATCTGTCTGGACGCCAGAGAGAGAGAGAAACAGAGGAGGGGCGGCTAGGGTTAGCAGCAGCTTGGCCTGCTCAGCCTATTCGCTATGTTTTATACTAACCGCGCGATTTTTCATAAAAACCCTCGGTTTGTATAAAACACCCACTTATTTATCCATCGCCTTGAGAATCATTTGCGTGTGACCCTCTAGGCCCAAGTACCAGTCCAGTTAATGGCCCAACAAGCCTAGTGACTCCTCACTGGCTTTATTAATCAATTAATAACCCTTTATTAATTAATTAATCAATCGAATTGATGTCGCACATCGAATTCGACCGGGCCTCCGATCACGTTGGGTGCCAAGCAACACCGCATGAACCCGAAAGGTATTGGGGTTAAGTAACCCACTCTTGGAACCTTTCCGCCAACAGTTATCGCGTGGATATAATCCTCCATTCGTACAATGCTCTCGAGTCAACTCAGGGTATGGCGAGCTGTCAAATCCTAACCGGTCGACTCACTTGGATTCGATGCCGCTGATGAATATTGGAAAACTCCTTTCCCGATATTATCGTCCGCCCTGTCCAGGGACTTCCACGCATCCTTCCTAGAGCATTCTCTCTCTAAGTACCGAGAGCGAATGATTCCTTATTGATACACAATTCCCTTCGACGGTATTCCGCTGTACCCAATCCTTGGCGTTTTAGAATCCCGTGGCTAGAGATTCGTAAACCAAGGTCAAAGCACAGAAGTTCACCGACAAGGTGTCCTTGGTGTCTGAGGTCCAAGGACCATCCACGCAACTGCGAGAATAGAATCAAGCTGGTTGACAGTGAGGTACAATACCATCTAGCTATTCAGTCGGATCAGTTCAGTGAACTCATTCTCCAATGAGCACCTACAGATTGGCCTTAGTGTCTCCACACAAGTGACTTATGAGATCAGTCACCCTCATCATATGAGCAGGAGTAATCTGTACTAGTCTAACCGGATATCTGATGTCCTTCTTGGATATCCTCTGACTAGGAACGATTAAGAATATGTGTGTTTAAATGATCAGTCTCATTAGCATGATCTCATCATAATCTGATCACTATAATACATATTCACGGACTTCATTATGAAACGATAATTAATGTGATTTACACGTAATGAATGCCATTATATTAATAAATGAACGAGATTTACATAGTCAGATTGGCTTGTAGGCCACCTAAAACTAACAATCTCCCACTTGGACTAAAGTCAATCACCTTTATACAATAAGCCTATAGACTCTAGGTGACGCTCAAACACAATTTGAGCCAATGGCTTTGTCAGTGGATCTGCTACATTGTCGACGGATAGAACTCTTTCCACTGCTACATCTCCTCTGGATATGATCTCTCTGATAAGATGAAAGCGTCTCAGAATATGCTTCGATTTCTGATGAGACCGCGGCTCTTTCCCTTGCGCAATCGCTCCATTGTTGTCGCACAACAGCGGAACAGGCTCAGAGATGCTGGGAACTACGCTGAGGTCGGTGATGAATTTCTTCAACCACACTGCTTCCTTGGCAGCTTCAGCTGCAACAATGTACTCAGCTTCAGTCATCGAATCTGCAGTGGTTACTTGCTTGAAACTCTTCCTGCACACTGCGCCTCCATTCAAAGTAAACACGAATCCAGATGTTGACTTGCTATCATCTGGATTTGACTGGAAACTCGAGTCAGTAAAGCCTCGTAGTTTCAAGTCACCTCCTCCATAGACAAGAAACATATCCTTAGTTCTTCTCAAGAACTTAAGGATACATTTCACTGCCTTCCAGTGCTCTTCGCCTAGATCAGCATGGCATACATCAGGCCGTGTACATAGCATGGCATACATGATATATCATATGGCAGAGGCATAGAGTATGCTATCCATGAATGCCCTCTCATTAGGAGTCTTAAGAGACTGCTCCTTTGAGATATTAATTCCATGTCTCATCGGTATGAGACCTCTCTTGGAATTTTCCATGTCAAACCTTTTGACTATGGTATCTATGTACAAGGATTGGGTCATTCCAAGCATCTTCTTTGATCTATCTCTATAGATCCGTATTCCCACTACGTAGGATGCTTCTCCTAAATCCTTCATGGAGAAGTTTTTCGACAACCAGATCTTTATTGATGACATCATAGCTACATCATTCCCAATGAGTAGTATGTCATCTACGTAAAGAACTTGAAAAGTGACTGCACTCCCACTGGTCTTCTTGTACACACAAGGCTCATCTTTATTCTTAATGAAGTCATAAGACTTGACAGCCTCGTCAAATCTTATATTCCAGCTCCGGGAAGCTTGCTTCAGTCCATAAATGGACTTTTGAAGCTTGCACACTTTATCTGGAGATTCTTTGATTGTGAAACCTTCTGGTTGTATCATATACACCTCTTCCTCAAGGTTACCATTGAGGAAGGCAGTCTTCACATCCATCTGTCAGATATCATAATCAAAATGTGCAGCAATGGCGAGTAGAACTCTGATCGACTTTATCATGACAACTGGTGAGAAAGTCTCGTCATAGTCAATTCCTTGCCTTTGACGATATCCATTTGCCACCAACCTTGCCTTATAAGTGTTGATCTGTCCATTAGCACCGATCTTTATCTTAAAGATCCACTTGCAACCGATGGGTACAATACCCTTGGGCAAGTCCTCCAAGTTTCAAACTTGGTTGGTGTACATGGATTGGATTTCTGAGTTCATGGCTTCTCGCCATTTCCCGGCTTCTGGGCCTTCTATGGCCTCCTAGTAGGTTTTAGGATCATCATCCTCATTATATTCTACCTTAGACTCACCTTCAATGATATGTCCTACATATCATTCGAGTAGTCTAGGTACTCTACCAGATCTACGAGGTTCATTCGTGTGTACCTGAACAGATTCAGGAACTGATATCTCATCTGATGATAATGCAGCTGTTTGGGGATTTGGAACCTCTTCCAGTACTATTTTACTCCCACTGTCCTCCTGGAGAAGGTATTCCTCTTCCAAGAAGATAGCTTTCCTGGCGACAAACACCTTTTGTTCACCAGGATGGTAAAAATAGTATCCAAAGGTTTCCTTTGGATATCCCACAAAACTGCATTTATCAGTTCGTGATTCCAGCTTGTCTGGATCATGCCTCTTTACATGAGCAGGACAACCCCAGACTTTAACATGTTTAAATTCTGGTTTTCTGCCTTTCCATATCTCATATGGAGTAGAGGCTACAGACTTGCTGGGTACTCTGTTCAGTAGGTATGCTGCTGACTCTAGAGCATACCTCCAGAGGGACACAGGTAATCCCGAAAAGCTCGTCATGGATCACACCATGTCCAACAAGGTGCGATTCCTCCTTTCCAATACACCATTCATCTATGGTGTATATGGAGGGATTAGCTGAGAAAGGATACCATTATCCTTTAAGAATTGTGTGAAACTAGTACTCAAGTATTCTCCTCCTCGATCTGATCGAAGAACTTTAATACTCTTTCCTAACTGCTTCTCTATCTCATTCTTGAACACCTTGAACTTCTCAAATGCTTCCGACTTGTACTTCATTAAGTACACATAGTCGAATCTTGAGAAGTCATCGGTGAACATGATGAAGTATGAGTAGCCACCTTTGGCTTGGGTGGACATGGGACCACATACATCCAAATGTATTAGTTCCAGAATGTCCTTGGCACGTTATCCATGTCCAGTAAATGGAGATTTTGCCATCTTTCCCATAAGACAGGATTCACATGTTGCAAACGATTCATAATCGAATGCTGTTAAGTAACCATGCTTGTGCAACTTTTGCAACCTGCTTTCGCCAATGTGCCCAAGTCTATAATGCCACATGTAGGCTTGGTTCGCACAATTCTTGCTCTTCTTAAGAGCATTATCAATTTGAAGATTGTAATAGAAACATCTAAGAGATATAGACCGTTAACTAAAGATGCTGAAGCTATTGATTTATTACCATAATAAATCGAACAACTTCTATTTTCAATAGTCAACTTATATCCTATCTTGTCCAAACAAGATATTGATATGATGTTCTTTATTATGCTAGGAACATAATAACAATCTTCTAATAGTAAGGCGTGTCCTGATGGAAGCCTGAGGTTTGCAGTCTCAACAACAATCGCCGCAACTTTTGCGCCGTTTCCTTGTCTCAATTCCACCTCACCTTGTCTCAGCTTGCGCTTACTTGTCAGCATCTGCAGATCATGGCAGATATGAGAAGCACATCCTGTATCCAATACCCAAGATGTGGAATCTCTAACTGATAAGTTGATATCTATCATATAGATATCTGAAGCTTCATATAGCTTCACCTTTCTATGAGCTTTTTCGTTAAGGAACTCCTTGCAGTTCCTCTTCCAATGACCATACTGCTTATAATAGAAGCAGTCATCCTTTACTACTCTTTCGTCTTTGTCCTTCGATCTTTTATCGTTAGCTATCATCTCTGCTTCAGGGGCATCCAATGCCGATTCAACAGGAGGATCAGCTCTAGGGACAAAGTTATTTTGCTCAGATCTGAAGACATTCTTCAGGTTTCTGAACCAATCCGAGTAGATCAGGTAAGTCAAAAGGGCATCAAGTATGTCACGGAGCAGGTTATTCGACGACATAATTCCCTACAGGAGATAAGTAAAATCTATTTAGTAGATGTTCAATTATTAAAATTTAAAACAAGATATGGTCTTTCGTTCAAGTTTAACTCTCACTAATTTTCGATGGACTGTATAACCCTCAGTTATACAGAACGGGAGACGCCGACAGTCTCCTAGTGGGGATCAGAATCTCAATGACTTGCACTACAGCCTTGTGGATAGCACAACAAACTGTAATACAATCAAAGAGCACCCAACTCATGGGACTTGCAACTCCTTGCAATATCTGATCATAGCTTCGGTCCCCAGAGATTTAATGGCCTTGTGGATAGCACAACAAACCACTAATTCTGGTCTAAGCTGACCATCGTTACGGGACGAGCATAGATTTGCATGCAGCCTGTGTGGATAGCACAACAAAGCTACATGGTTCCTCTACCCCGATCATATAGGCATCTAATGCCATAGCCACAGTTTCTCCTCCCAATTAAGCAAGCCTTGTGGATAGCACAATAAACCTGCCTAAAGTGATTCGAATCCTATGACTATAACGATGGTGGGCCACGCGGTAAGTTCTTAACTACTCGCGTTACGGCTTAGAGTTTATTTGAGGGTATTTAGATAACTTTTATCTTGGTCTCTCCGAGGTGATAGTATATAAATATATCGTATATATTTATTAAATACCATACCTGCTTTGATTCATAATCAAAAGAAAATAATGTATCACATACATGTCTTTAGTGTGGTCATGGATAGCACATTGGGTTTGACTGGAGCCAACAGTCAAACGCATATACAATCTAACATAACATTTACATTAGATAAACCTGCAAACACATAGGCAAGAGATCTCCATCTTTTTGCCTTCCTGGTTGTAGTTGTGGATCTTCTTCGCTCCTTCCTCGATTGCCTCGATCAGATTACACTAATTCTAGAATTACATGTAATTAGAAGAGAGCCTTTTGGCGAGTACAAGAGAGAGGGAGGTAGAAGTACATCGGAGTTTGAGAGAGAGAGAGAGGTACGCAGACCTCTATTTGTTAACAATTAATAAATAATATCATTCAAACATCCACCATCCACACAAACACATCATTCATCACATGAACAATTAAATAAGTGCATATCCATGACCACGGTGTGTTTTAAACATCCCACACATGATTCAGCGCATCACATGGCTAAAATAAAAAAGTTTTTCAAAAATAGATAACTTTGGCTTTTATAAAACTAGCATCCAATCAAAATTGGTATTTGAATTTCGAAAACTCATTTTATTAACTTAACATGCAATTAAATCAAAATTTAAAAGCAATAAACACACATCACATGTGCACACACTCCAAATTAATAATTCCAGATTATTCCATACCAATTAGAACAATTCTAATAATCTAACACTTAGATTAAACCCCATTAATAATCTAACAATTAGCCTATTAAAGACTAATCTAACTCTTAGATTAATCCAACAAAGTTAATTAATAATTTAACATTTAAATTAATAATCAACTATAATTAATTATTAACTACTAATCTAACACTTAGATTAGCCAATTAATGTTAATTATTAATTTAACTCTTAAACCAATAATTAACACTAACTAATTAATAATTAATTAATCTAACTCTTAGATTAGATAATTAAAGTTATCATTAATTTAACTATTAAATTAATGACTAACAGTAATTAATTAAGAACTACTAATTTAACATTTAAATTAGACATTTAAGTTAATTATTAATTTAACAATTAAATTAATAACTAACTCAAATTAATGAATAACAATTAGGTGTATTAATAATTAATAATCTAACAATTAGATTAATAATTATTGATTACTAATTTTAACTCTTAAAATTAGATAAATTAAGGTCAATAATTAATTTAACACTTAAACTAATATTAACCTCAATTAATCCACAACTAATTGCTAATTAATAATAAATCCTTAATTGACATAATGATTCAAAATCATTAAATAAATGCCCCAATTAAATAAAATTGAATAGTAATTTAAATTTTCAAAACAAATTTTAAATTTTAAATTAAATTCAAGTTTTATTCACATTTTAAATGGGCACTAGGGGTTTTATGTTGGGGTTTAATAGGGTTTCAAATGGGATTTTACAAGGTGGAACAGGGCTCGGCCCAATTACTGACCCTAGGCTCGGCAGAGACTCGAGCCAGGGCTCGGGCCCCTGGCCCAAGCGCCCCTGGCTCGCCCAGCAGGCCGGTCCAGCCGGCCCCTAGCCCGCCCCCACCCCCCCCCCCCCCCTTCTCCTGCAACCCAACGAGCACCCCTTACAGGAAACCCTAATAGGGTTAGCAGGTGAAGGCCGGCGGCTGGCCAGTGCGGCGCCGCCCGGCGGCCGGGCCCCCGACGCCGGCCGGTCACTCCGGTGACCCCCCAACGCCGACGGGCTCCCTGGCGCCGGCGAGGGCTTCTAAGATATGCTGTCCGAAGCCCCAAAAGCCCAAAATTTCTGGTTTTCTCATAGGTTTAAAAACCCGATTTAGGGCTTGAATTTATAGCCCTCCATGGGCACTCCGGCAGCGACAATGATACCCGGTGGGCAGTGGTGACTATCACCTATGGATCTAGAGTCTCGGCCGACCATCCCAACGCTTGGGAAGCTCGCATCGAGTCGCCGAAAAGCCCCGGTTCACCATCTCATGAAGAACACCATAACACCCCAAATAAAATCCGAAAAATCACAGAAAAATAATCTAATTATTTGTGTTCATCTAATGAATACTATTTCGTCATTTTCATCGGATCAAACGCATGGAATAACTCATGAAAAAATTAATTTGGAGATCGAAACGGGACGAGAAACAGTGGAACCTGGCTCTGATACCACTATTGGGTTTCTTGGGTTTCTCCGGATCGCTCATGCAGCGGAAAATAAAATATTAAAACAGCGATCCATTCCCGTTTCGAACAACAAAAAATCGATTATCGGATAATCGAAGTTCTCACCGTGTGCGGATTCGAATCCGCAACCGTTCAGTTCCGTCGGTGCGACACTGCAAGCCGCGCAAGCGGCCGGCCTCTAGCAAAGTCTACGCGATCCTCCTCGCGATGGATATCCTCACGTTCCTCGTTCTTCGCAGCCCACGAAACCTCCGCCGGTCGCCGCAATGATCGCCGCAACGCGCGGACGATTTCCCGTCGAACGGGATTCGGAGAAGCGGCGGAGCAGATCTGGATCTGTCTGGACGCCAGAAAGAGAGAGAAACAGAGGAGGGGCGGCTAGGGTTAGCAGCAGCTTGGCCTGCTCAGCCCGTTCGCTATGTTTTATACTAACTGCGCGATTTTTCATAAAAACCCTCGATTTGTATAAAACCCACTTATTTATCCATCGCCTTGAGAATCATTTGCGTGTGACCCTCTAGGCCCAAGTACCAGTCCAGTTAATGGCCCAACAAGCCCAGTGACTCCTCACTGGCTTTATTAATCAATTAATAACCCTTTATTAATTAATTAATCAATCGACTTGATGTCGCACATTGAATTCGACCGGGCCTCCGATCACGTTGGGTGCCAAGCTGATGCATATAGGTGTCCTCTAAGCCAATCATAAGACACCTATTTCAATCTGGTTCACTAATCAATGACAGTAAATTTATTATGTAGATTGGCATATTTATAATTGCGCATAATGAAGTCCATGAATATGTGCAATAGTCATCAGATTATGATGAGATCATAATAATGAGACTGATGACTTATAAACACATATTCTCAATTGTTCCTAGTCGTAGGATGTTTGAGAAGAACATCAAACATCTGGTTAGACTAGTACAGGTTATTCTAGCTCATATGATGAGGGTAACTGATCTCGTTAGTTACTCGTGTGGAGACACAATGGTAAACCTGTAGGTGCTCATTGGGGAATGAGTTCACTAAACTGATCCAACATGAATCGTCGAATGGTAATTTACCTGACTGTCAATCGGCTTGATTCATCGCAGTGGCGTGGTTGATCCTTGTACTTGAGACACCAAAGACACCTTGTCGGTGGACTTCTGGACTTTGACCTTAACCTACGAATCCCTATCTACGGGATCTCTAATAGTCAAGGATCGGGTCCAGTGAAAGACCTTCGAAGGTGATTGCGTGTTCAATAAAGGATCGTTCGCTCTCAGGTAACTGGAGAGTGAATGCTCTAGAATAGATCCGCAGGAGTCTCTGGCCAGAGCAGAAACTGTTGGGATCGCTGTGTCGGGATCCGATCCTAAAACGCAGCGGAATAAAGGAGTTCGGGATCGGATCTGTCCCGTTTCGGTCGTTAAAACTAAACTGGTGTAAACCGAATTTACCTTGCGCGGATTCGAATCCGCGTCCGTTTTCCGGTTCCGTCGGAGCGATGCCGCAAGTCGCGCAGATGCCCGACCTCTAGCGGTATCCACGCGGTTCTCCTCGCGATGGATCGTCCTTGCTTCCTCGCTCGCTGCGGCGCTCGAAGATCCCGTCTGACTGCGCGTGATCCGCCGCGACATGCGGATCCAGAATCCCCGTCGAACGGGAAGTGGAGCAGTTGGGAACGGCACGCCCAGAGGAGAGAGAAAGTGGGAAGAACGAATGACGGCTAGGTCAGGGTTGCTGGCCCCGGACGTAGAATCCGTTCTTTTATAAAAAGTCAGTTTGCAGTTTTTCACAAAAACCCAGACTTATCCGAAATCCTGTCGGATTATCCATCGACTTGAAAACCATTTGCGTGTGACCCTCTAGGCCCAATTACCAGTCCAGTTAATAGCCCATTAAGTCCAGTAACCCTTTACTGACTCACTAAATTAATTAATATCCTTATATTCAATTAATCAGCCGAATTTAATGTCCCACAATAAATTCGGACGGACTGCCGATCACGTTGGATGCCAAGCAACATCGCGTGATCCTGGATGGAACTGGGGTTATCGCAACCCTCTATTGGAACCTTTCTGTCATCGGTTAGCGCGCGGATATAATCCTTCATCCGTACAATGTTCCCGAATCGACCTAGGGCATGGTTTACTGTTAAACCCTATTTGGTCGATTCACTTGAATCAGATGCCGCTTATCTGAATCCGATAACTCCTTATCGATTACAGAGTCCGCCCTGGCCAGGGACTTTAAGCGCATCATTCCCGGAACATTCTCTCTCATACAACCGAGAGCGGATGATCCCGTATTGAACACACAATTACCTTCGAGGGCATCTCCCTGAACCCGAGCGCTTAACTTATTGATATCCCATGGTTAGGGATTCGTTTGTCAAGGTCAAAGCTCAGAAACCTACCAACAAGGTATCCTTGGAGTCTCAGGTCCAAGGATCATCCACGCAACCGTGACAATTGAATCGAGCTGGTTAACAGTGAGGTGATTACCATCCAGCGATTCATAGTCGGATCAGTTCAGTGAACTCATTCACCAATGAGCACCTATAGGTTCAGCATAGTGTCTCCACACAAGTGACTTATGGGATCAGTCACCCTCATCATATGAGCTGAAGTAACCTATACTAGTCTATCCGGATGTTCGATGTCCTATCTCAAACATCCTATGACTAGGAACAATTAAGAACATGTGTTTATAAGTCTTCGGTCCCGTAATTATGATCTCATCATAATCCAAAGACTATTGCACATGTTCATGGACTTCATCGTGATACGATAAACACAGATCGAATTAATTACACACAATGAATTATTGCCATTTATTAATAATCTGAATATGTACACAGTATCGGATTGGCTTTGAGACCATCTAATACTAACAATCTCCCACTTGGGCTAAAGCCAATCACTTTTATACAGAATACCCATATTCTCTAAGTGACGCTCAAAAACATTTTGAGACAAAGGCTTTGTAAGTGGATCTGCTATGTTGTCGGCTGAGGGAACTCTTTCCACCACGACATCTCCTCGAGCTATAATCTCTCTGATCAGATGAAAGCGCCGCAGAATGTGCTTCGACTTCTGATGAGACCTCGGCTCTTTCGCTTGAGCAATCGCCCCATTGTTGTCACACAGCAGTGGGACGGGACCAGATATGCTTTCCACCACACCAAGATCGCTGATGAATTTCTTCATCCACACAGCTTCCTTGGCGGCTTCAGCAGCAGCAATATACTCGGCTTCTGTTGTCGAATCAGCAGTGGTTTCCTGCTTGGAACTTTTCCAACTCACTGCTCCCCCGTTGAGTGTGAAAATAAAACCTGATGTTGACTTGCTGTCGTCAGGATCAGACTGAAAACTCGAGTCAGTATATCCTTGCAGCTTTAAGTCTCCTCCTCCATAGACTAGAAATAGATCCTTAGTCCTTCTCAAGTACTTAAGGATGCATTTCACAGCCTTCCAGTGTTCATCACCTGGATCTGCCTGATGTCTGCTCGTAACACTTAGAGCATATGCTACATCAGGTCTGGTACATAGCATGGCATACATGATGGACCCTATGGCAGAAGCATAAGGGACTTTATCCATCACTGCCCTCTCTTCAGGTGTCTTGGGAGACTGACCTTTACAGAGTAAAAATCCATGTCTCATCGGTATGAGACCTCTCTTTGAATTTTCCATGCCAAACATTTTGACAATGGTTTCTATGTACATGGATTGGGTTAAAGCCAGCATCTTCTTTGATCTATCTCTATAGATCCGTATTCCCAATACGTAAGATGCTTCTCCCAAATCCTTCATGGAGAAGTTCTTTGACAGCCATATCTTTACTGATGACATCATTCCTACATCATTCCCAATGAGTAGGATGTCGTCAACGTAAAGAACCAAAATTGTGATTGCACTCCCACTATTTTTCTTGTATACACATGGCTCATCTTCATTCTTAATGAAGCCATAAGATTTGATCGCCTCATCAAATCTTATGTTCCAGCTTCGGGATGCTTGCTTCAGTCCATAAATGGACCTCTGCAACTTGCATACCATGTCTGGAGATTCTTTGGATGTGAATCCTTCTGGTTGTATCATATACACCTCCTCCTCAAGGTTTCCATTGAGGAAGGCAGTCTTCACATCCATCTGCCAGATTTCATAATCATGGTAGGCAGCAATGGCGAGAAGAATTCTAATAGACTTAATCATAGCAACGGGCGAAAAAGTTTCGTCATAGTCAACACCTTGTCTTTGACGATAGCCTTTTGCCACTAATCTTGCTTTATAAGTCTCAATACGTCCATCTGCACCGATCTTTCTTTTAAAGATCAATTTGCAGCCGATAGGTACTATATCATCGGGCAAATCCACCAAGTTCCAAACTTGGTTGATGTACATGGACTGTATTTCAGAATTCATGGCTTCCCGCCATTTCCCGGCCTCTGGACTTTCAATGGCCTCCTGGTAAGTCTTAGGATCATCATCCTCATTATAGAGTATCCTAGAACCATCCAAATTAATATGTCCCACATATCTTTCTGGCGGTTTAGGTACTCTTTCAGACCTACGAGGTTCCTGTGTATCAATTTGAACAGGTTCAGAAACTGATGGTTCATCTAATGAACCATTGCCAGTTTGTGAGTCTGGAACTTCTTCCAGAATTACTTTACTCCCACTGTCCTTCTGGAGAATATAATCTTCTTCCAAAAAGACAGCTCTCCTGGCCACAAACACCTTTTGTTCGCCAGGATGATAGAAGTAATATCCATAAGTTTCCTTTGGATATCCCACAAATCTGCATTTGTCAGTTCTGGATTCCAGCTTATCTGCGTCATGTCTTTTAACATGAGCAGGACATCCCCAGACTTTAACATGTTTAAGGTCTGGTTTCCTTCCATTCCATATCTCATATGGAGTGGTCTCAACAGATTTGCTGGGTACCTTGTTCAGGATATACATAGCCGAACTAAGTGCATATCCCCATAAGGACACTGGTAATTTGGACATGCTCATCATGGATCGCACCATTTCCATTAATGTGCGATTTCTCCTTTCTGATACACCATTCATCTGAGGTGTATAAGGAGGTGTAAGCTGAGAAAGGATACCATTATCCTTTAAGTATTTAATGAACTCAGTACTCAAGTATTCACCACCCCGATCAGATCGGATGGTTTTTATACTCTTTCCTGTTTGTTTTTCTACTTCATTCTTAAATTCTCTGAATTTCTCAAAGGCTTCAGATTTATACTTCAATAAGTATACATATCCAAACCTTGAGTAATCATCAGTGAATGTAATGAAGTATGAGAAACCACCAATGGCTTGGGTTGACATAGGACCACATACATCTGAATGTATCAGTTCTAATATGCCTTTGGCTCGTTATCCAGTTCCACTAAATGGAGACTTAGTCATTTTACCCATTAAACATGACTCACAGGTTGCATATGATTCATAATCAAATGGATCCAAATATCCATCTTTATGCAACCTTTGGAGTCTGTTTTCACCAATGTGTCCAAGCCTACAATGCCACAAGTAGGCTTTGTTCATTTCATACTTACTTCTTTTAATCGAAGAACCGATATGTAAATTATCATGAGACACATTCAATAGATACAAACCATTGGATAAAATAGCAGAAGCTATTAATTTATTTCTGAAATAAATTGAACAACTATTGTTCCCAAAATTTAAATTGTATCCAATTCTATCTAAACATGAAATAGAAATGATGTTCCTTATTATGCTAGGTACATAATAACAATCATCTAATAAAAATGTGTCTCCGGATGGTAGCTTGAGCTTCACTGTCCCCACAGCGATCGCCGCAACTCTTGCGCCGTTACCTAGCCTCAGCTCCACCTCTCCGGTCCTCAGCTTACGTCTTCTTGTCAGTGTCTGCACATAATTGCAGATATGAGATACACATCCAGTATCTAATACCCATGATGTACAATCTCTTATTGACAAGTTTACATCTATCATATAGATACCTGAAGCGTCCTGCTGCTTCACAGTTCCTTGAGCCTTGTCCTTGAGGTATTCCTTGCAATTCCTCTTCCAATGCCCTTTCTGGTGACAGTAGAAGCAATCACCTTTCTCAGCATTTTTACCCTTGTCTTTCTTGACAACCTTTGCCTTTTTCTGAACCTTGTTCTTATTCTTTCGAAAAGCTTGGACTGCAAGTCTTTTTCTGTTGGTCTTACCAACCATTAGGACTTGGGGTTTGTCCTTCACAAGGTTCCCCTCAACAGTCTTTAACATGTTCAGCAGTTCAGCTAAGGTCGCCTGGATCTTGTTCATGTTGAAATTGACGATGAACTGAGCATATGAAGGTGGAAGTGAAGACAACACAAGGTCTGTGTGCATCTCCTTGGGAAGTGTAATCCCAAGAGCATCCAGCCTCTCCACCCACTCAATCATCTTCAGCACATGATTCTGTACTGAAGTTCCCTCTGCCATCTGAGCTTTGAACAGATTCTTCGATATCTCATATCGTTCGATTCTGCTCTGCTCACCAAAGAGCTCCTTCAAATGGAGCATGATGGATCTAGCATCCATCTCTTCATGTTGCCTCTGCAACTCATTGCTCATAGAGGCTAACATATAGCATTGGGCCATGGTGGAATCCTCCTTCCATTTTTCATACGCTATCATTTCCTCCTCTGGAGCATCTAATGCTGGTTCAGCAGGAGGTTCAGTATCCAAGACGTAGGCAATCTGCTCAGACCTGAGGACTATCTTCAAGTTTCTGAGCCAATCTGAGTAATTGGTGCCTGTCAAACGGTTGGCATCAAGTATGCCTCTCAACGGGTTATGGTGAGACATTCTCGCCTACAGGAGATAATCAATCGATAATTAGCAGATATTCAGATTAACTAAAACAAGATATGGTCTTTTATTATCTAGTTTTACTCCCACTAATTTTCGACGGACTGTATAACCTTCAGATATACAGAACGGGAGACGCCGACTGTCTCCTAGTGGGGATCAGAATCTCCAAGCATCACAGTATGACCTCGGGTAAACACATAGTATCATACTGCTATCTCAGAGCAATCATCTCATGATAATTGCAACTCCTTGCAATATCCGATCGTACTTCGGCTCCCAAGTTTAATGGTCCCGGGTAAACACAGTAGACCATTATCCCCGGTCTAAGCTTTACCATCAATACGTGACAGAGTAAAGTAGAAACATAGTTCCCGGGTAAACACGTGGATGACTATATCGTTCCTCTACTCTTATCCAAAGGCATCTAATGCCATGATCAATAGTCCTCTCATCAGTTAATGACAGACCTCGGGTAAACACATAGTATCTGCCACCACCGAATTAAGTTCTATCAATCATATTGATGGAGAGCCACGCGGTACATTCTCAATGACTCGCGCTACGGCTTAGAGTTTGTAACGAAGGTTTTACTTATTTAATTTGGTCTCATCCTAGGTGATAGTATTAAATATATCGAATATATTTATTAATACTAATAACCTAGCAAATATAAAGCACACGCATCACATACATGTCATTAGTGTGGTCATGGACGGCACTGCGGTTTGACTTGAGCCAGACAGTCAAACGCACACATTCACACAATATAACATCTTATATCATGAGTCTGCAAACCCATGAATGCAATGAACTCCTTCATTTTCATCTGGTCAGCAGTTGTGGATCATCCTCGCTCCGCGCGCATCCGCCTCGATCAAATTACATCGTAATTCTCAATTACATGATAATTTAAATGAGGAAGCCTTATGGCGATTACATCGAGGTGGAAGATAGAAGTACAATGGAATATGAGAGGGAGAGGTTCGCAGACCTCTATTTATTAATACACAATAAACCACACAATCACATTCCACATCCACAATTAATGCTCGTCCATGACCACCATGCGTTTTATTAAACAAACCACACATGAATTGCGCATCAAATGGCTAAATAAAATTTTCGAAAATAACTTATAATTTTGGTTTCATAAAACCAGGGACCAATCAAAATTGGATTTAGGATTTTCGAAAACTTTAGTATTTATTTCAAGCATGCTAATTTAAATCTAATTTAAACAAGCAAATAAATGCACATCAATAAATGCACATAAACTCTAATTTGACAAGATTGTAACATTCCATGCAGATAAGATTAACTGGCATTAAATTATAAATTTAACAATTAAATTTATTCCCCAATTATTTCCTTTAATCTAACAAGTAGATTGAATTAACAACAACTTGTTAATTACTATTTTAATCCATATTAATCTAATTATTGGACCATAAAATTAAAAAACAGAGCTCAATCTTATTGTAAAATTTCATTACAAATGAAAATTAAATTATGTTTTTAATTTGGAACAAAAACAGATTAATTAAGGATTAAAAACAAAAACAAAAAAAAATAAAGGGGAAAGGGGGCAGCGGTCCAATGGACCGGACCGGACCTGGGCCGAACCCAGCCGGTCCCTGGCTCGGACCCAGGTCCGCCCACAAGGGCGCGGACCTGGTCCGGGTCCAGGGCCGACTGGCTCGGACCCGGGGGCCCGGCCAGGCCCGTCGGGCCCACCCCCCCCACCCGAGCGCAGCTAGGAAACCCTAGCTGCGCGCAGGGTGGGGGGCGGCGGCTCCCTGCCGCCGGCAACCTGCCCCGCAGGTGCCGGCCGGCAGGGCCCCGGCCGTGGGGCGGTCTCCGGTGCCCGGAGGCACCGGTGCCGTCGCCGGCAACCCCTGGTTGCCGGCGGGGAGCTTCCAAAACCCCCCCCCCCCCGAAATCCGTTTTCTGCAAAAACAATTAGGAACCCCATATCTTTGAAAAATAAAAATAAATCTAGGGGTTTATGATCCTCCCGGTCATGATGCAAGATCAGAATCTCGATCCACGACCCCATGGAAGGAATCCCATGCTCTATCGAGCCCTTCCCAACGCTTGGGATGCCCGTGAACAAACCGATAGGAGTAGTTCTTCGTCCGGCGAAGAACACACACGAAAATTGCAGAAAAATAAAATTTTAATGCTTACAGTTTCTCTTAAACTTGCTGTGTTCATCTCATGAACGCATCATATGCATGGAATCAATTACAAAATTATCAAAAAGAGATCGAAACGGCGAAAACACAGTGGAACCTGGCTCTGATACCACTGTTGGGATCGCTGTGTCGGGATCCGATCCTAAAACGCAGCGGAATAAAGGAGTTCGGGATCGGATCTGTCCCGTTTCGGTCGTTAAAACTAAACTGGTGTAAACCGAATTTACCTTGCGCGGATTCGAATCCGCGTCCGTTTTCCGGTTCCGTCGGAGCGATGCCGCAAGTCGCGCAGATGCCCGACCTCTAGCGGTATCCACGCGGTTCTCCTCGCGATGGATCGTCCTCGCTTCCTCGCTCGCTGCGGCGCTCGAAGATCCCGTCTGACTGCGCGTGATCCGCCGCGACATGCGGATCCAGAATCCCCGTCGAACGGGAAGTGGAGCAGTTGGGAACGGCACGCCCAGAGGAGAGAGAAAGTGGGAAGAACGAATGACGGCTAGGTCAGGGTTGCTGGCCCCGGACGTAGAATCCGTTCTTTTATAAAAAGTCAGTTTGCAGTTTTTCACAAAAACCCAGACTTATCCGAAATCCTGTCGGATTATCCATCGACTTGAAAACCATTTGCGTGTGACCCTCTAGGCCCAATTACCAGTCCAGTTAATAGCCCATTAAGTCCAGTAACCCTTTACTGACTCACTAAATTAATTAATATCCTTATATTCAATTAATCAGCCGAATTTAATGTCCCACAATAAATTCGGACGGACTGCCGATCACGTTGGATGCCAAGCAACATCGCGTGATCCTGGATGGAACTGGGGTTATCGCAACCCTCTATTGGAACCTTTCTGTCATCGGTTAGCGCGCGGATATAATCCTTCATCCGTACAATGTTCCCGAATCGACCTAGGGCATGGTTTACTGTTAAACCCTATTTGGTCGATTCACTTGAATCAGATGCCGCTTATCTGAATCCGATAACTCCTTATCGATTACAGAGTCCGCCCTGGCCAGGGACTTTAAGCGCATCATTCCCGGAACATTCTCTCTCATACAACCGAGAGCGGATGATCCCGTATTGAACACACAATTACCTTCGAGGGCATCTCCCTGAACCCGATCGCTTAACTTATTGATATCCCATGGTTAGGGATTCGTTTGTCAAGGTCAAAGCTCAGAAACCTACCAACAAGGTATCCTTGGAGTCTCAGGTCCAAGGATCATCCACGCAACCGTGACAATTGAATCGAGCTGGTTAACAGTGAGGTGATTACCATCCAGCGATTCATAGTCGGATCAGTTCAGTGAACTCATTCACCAATGAGCACCTATAGGTTCAGCATAGTGTCTCCACACAAGTGACTTATGGGATCAGTCACCCTCATCATATGAGCTGAAGTAACCTATACTAGTCTATCCGGATGTTCGATGTCCTATCTCAAACATCCTATGACTAGGAACAATTAAGAACATGTGTTTATAAGTCTTCGGTCCCGTAATTATGATCTCATCATAATCCAAAGACTATTGCACATGTTCATGGACTTCATCGTGATACGATAAACACAGATCGAATTAATTACACACAATGAATTATTGCCATTTATTAATAATCTGAATATGTACACAGTATCGGATTGGCTTTGAGACCATCTAATACTAACAGAAACAATATTAGAAAATAGGTTTTCGGATATTGTAAAGCGGAGTCTGATTCAAGTGAGTTGACCATCTAGGGTTTGACAGTTGACCATACCCTAGGTTAACTCGAGAGCATTGTACGAACGAAGGATTATAGCCACGTGGTAACTGTGGACGGACAGGTTCCATGAGTGGGTTGCTGAACCCCATTGCCTTCCGGGATCATGCGGTGTTGCTTGGCACCCAATTTGATCAGAAGTCCGACCGAATTTACATGCGATGTTAATTCGGTTAAGTAATTAGTTAATATCTAGATATTAATTAATTACAATAAGTCAATAACTAGTTATTGGACTTAACGGGCTGAAAACTGGACTGGTAAATGGGCCTAGAGGGTCACATGCAATAAGATTCTCAGTCGGTGGTACATAAGTGTGATTTATATTAACTCGGGGACTTTTGTGAAAGTCACGCCGACTTAATATATATATATACGCGCTGTTGAGAATCCCTGGGCCGAGCTCTAGGATTTCCCCTTGCTGGCCGTCATCCCTCCTTTCTCTCTCCTCCTCTGGGCGCCCCGTTCGAGGCGCCGAGATTGTCACCGTCTTCGCCGCACGAGATTCCCGAAAGTCGGGAATTCCCGTCTGCGGGATTTCAGCAATCGTTGCGGCGACGGATCTTCAACGAGCGTGCTGAAACGGACGAGGGATCAAGGACGAACCACCGCGGAGGATCGCGTGGATACCGCTGGAGGCCGGACGCTTGTGCGGCTCGCGACATCGCCTCGACAGAAACAAAATGGAAGCGAATTCGAATACGCGCACGGTAATCGGATTATTCCCGTTAGTTTTCGGTTTTAGTTTTTCGTTCCGAATCGGATCAGCGGGGATCGGGCGGGATAAATTTTGTTTGTTGTTTCCGCTGCATTCTTCGCGTCCCGCCCGGATCCCAACAGTGGTATCAGAGCCAGGTTCCGCTCTGATCCGCTCCGGAACGATTAAATTAATATTCTAGAATGAATTCCATGCGTAAATTTATTTTTCTCGCACATGAGTTTGTTCATGGGATGAACGATAAAATTTAGATTAAATTTCTGTGGAGAAAAAATATGTTTTGGAGTTTCATGGTGTTCTTCATGAAGATGAAGAACTGGCCTTTGTGGGCTTCGTAGAAGGGTACCATGGTGATCGAACACCATCTTTGGGCATGCTGCTATGACCAAAAACATTTAGCATGGCCGACGGCTAGCCGAAGACCCTTAATTTCTAAGTTTTTCAAGCGTTGAAAGAACATAGAAATAGAAGCCGCAATCTGTAAAATTGCTTCAAACTACCTACTTTAAGAGGCTGCCGGCGGCGAGGGACTCGCCGGCCGTCCATCGCCGGCATCGGACTAAGAAGAGGGATGTACCCTCTTGAGATTCCGACCGGCCATCACCTTGACGGCGCCGGAGGTGAGCCAGGAAAGGGGTGCAAAGATGGCGGTTGGGGCACAAACCCTAGCCTACAACTCGGGCGAGCCAGGCGCTAAACCCCTGGACCGGCCGGTCCCGAGCCGGCCCAACCGGGGGCAGCTGGGCCCGGGCCGGCGTGCTAGGCACCAGACCTGGCTGGGCCAGGTGGTGCCTGGCTCGAGCCCTGGTGCCCCACAGGGGCCGACCTGGCTCGGACCAGGCTATGCAGGCCCGAGCCACTAAACCCCCCCCCTAATGGGCCATGTTAGCCCATATGCCAACCAGCCCGTTTAACCCCTATTTCCCCATGACCCTTTTATTATTATGAACCCCACCCATTTAAATTGAATAACATAATTAATTTTTGTTTAAAATAGTTTTAAAATTAAATTTCTTATTTCAGTTAAATGGGTTTGTTAAGATTTGATCTTAATAATGGGTTAATTTATTAAGATATGATCACAATTTATTAACCAACAAATGTTGTTACAAATTATTAAGATATGATCTTAATAAAGGGGTTTATAATTTAAGATTAGATCTTAAATAAAGGGGTATTAATTATTTAAGATGTGATCTTAATTTAATTAACAATTGTTGTTAATTTAATATATATTTGATATGAGTAATTAAAGGGGTTAAAATTTAAGATTTTGATCTTAAATTATAATTAACAAGTGTTGTTAAATTAATTAAGTTGTGACTTTAAAATATTGTAACAAATGTTGTTAATTTAGTCATGATCTTGAATAGAATTAACAAGAGTTGTTAATTTTGTTATAATTATATGATTAGATAAATGTATTAATTTCTTAGCAATCGTTGTTAGGAAATTAATTTTATAATCGAGGGACACTTAGTAATAGTTATTAAGTGTTTAATTGACTAATTTTGATGTGTTAATTAATTCTTGAGAATTAACCCTTAATAATAGTTTTTAAGGATTCATTTATTTATTTTAAAACTCTCAATAATAGTTATTGAGATATTTAATTAAATATCTCAAGAATCTCTCAATTATAGTTAATATTGATCTAATCTACTTGGAATTTAATCTTTTATAAATGTTATTAAAGGATTAAATTAAGTCTAAGATGTTAGACTATTTTAATTAGAAATGTTCTAATTATTATTTCTTAATAATTGTTATTGAGAAATATGATTTAATTAAGGGGTTTTAACAAGGAGTTGTTAAGGGACTAATAATTTGAGTTGGAAATTCTTTTATAAATGTTATTTAGGAATTTTTAATTCTTTCTAAATGTTAGATTGTTTCGCATTAATAATTGTTATTAATGTGATTTAAAATTAATCTAAGTGTTAGATTAATTAATTTAGAAATGTTCTAAATTATGCATGGAATATTTTAGAATTTTAATTTTAGCTTTGTGTGCGCATGTTGATGTGTTTAATACTTTAAATTAGATTTATTGCATGTTAAAAAATATGATTTTCGAAAATTCAAATTATCCAATTTTGATTGGTACCCAGGTTTTAAGAAAGTCAAAATTATTATAATTTCAAAATTTTAGCCTTCATGTGATGTACTTTATCATGTGTGGATGGTTAAAATTTGTGGTGGTCATGGACATGCACTTAGTTAAATTTCATATCATGTAATGATGTGTGATTTTGTGGATTGTTATGGAATATGATGTTCATTAATTAAGTGTTAATTAATGAGGCCTGCGTGTCTCCCTCTCTTTCTCATTCCATTGTAATTCTATCTCCCTGTGTCATTGTACTCGGCCATAAGGCTTTCTCTTACAATTAATTTGTATTTGAAAATGTTTCAAATTTTATTTTGTATTTGTAATTGATCGCGCCGGCCGAGGAAAGGCGAGGATAATCCACAAATGCAACCAGGAAGGCGACAGGAGATGAGATCACCAATGGCTATGTGTTTGCATGTTTAGATTATATAAATGTTATATAGTTTTGGTGATTAATTGTTTGGCTCTAGTTAATCACCGTGCTGTCTATGACCACATAATGAACATGTATGGTTGATGCATGCCTTTTAGATTTTGATTATGAATAGATTACTAATATCTAGGTATAGTTAAATATATTCGATATATTTATAAACTATCACCAAGGATGAGACCAACTTAATATAAACAAAACCTTCAACACAAAGTCTAAGCCGGAGCGCGAGTCATTGAGAATGTACCGCGTGGCTCTCCATCAATATAGTTCTTAGAACTTGATTAAGTGATGACAGTTTCTACGTGTTTACCCGAGATCTGCCACCATCTGATGAAATGACTATTAACTATGGCATTATGATGCCTTAAGATTAGAATAGAGGAACGGTGTAGCTATCCTCGCGTTTACCCGGGAGCTACATTCTTACTCTACTCTATCACGTATTGATGGTAAAGCTTAGACCAGGTATAATGGTCTACTGTATTTACCTGGGACCATTAAAGACCTGGGAGCCGAAATAAGATCGGATATTGCAAGGAGTTGCAATTACTATGAGATGATTGCTCTAAGATAATGGTATGATACTATGTGTTTATCCAAGGTCATACTATGATTCTTGGAGATTCTGATCCTCACTAGGAGACTGTCGGAGTCTTCTGTTCTGTATACCTGAAGGTTATACAGTCCGTCAAAAAATAGTGGGAAATAATTCAAGATAAAAGACCATAATTGAATTATCAGAACTATCTGCTTAAATCATGTTATTTCCTTTGGTTCACTAAAATGTCATCTATTCGAGATGTTGGCATGTTGGATGCCAATACTTCTCATACTCAGACTGACTATAAAACTCTAAAGAATGTCTTTAGGGGAGAGTGAAAGTCACTATCCTAATCAGGTATCATGAATCCTCTTACTTGGATAGACCAAGGTGAAGAGGTACTCATGGTATGCCTTATTGAAAGGCGATGATTGTCATGAAATCTCTTATTTGGATAGACCAAGATGAAGAGATATTTATGATGTGCCTTTGAGAAAGAAAAGTGGTAAGATTTTAAACGATCGAATCCATACCTAAAAAGGATAAAGGAAAGTCAGCTGAGATAGAGAAGTAGCAATTCTCCCACTGCAACCAATATAAGGATATTGGTAAAGGCAAAACGGATGTGAAACTTGAAAGAAGTTTCAGATATCCTTATTAATCAACTTTTGCATGTCTATTGGAGAATTAGCATATCCAATATGAGATATTGGAAATAATTCTCAGAGCTATAAAAGTACGCAGACTTAGACAAGTAAAGGAAATCGAGAAAAATGCAAATGTTGAGTTAGACTCAACAATTGTTCATGATATTCATGGGTTGCTGTCTGACAGTAAATCTGTGTATATCTATAGGAATTTAATATGAAACTGAATAACTGTTATTTAGTTGCATATCAAGAATAACATTGATTGAAAAGAATAATAGTTGTTCGAATCAGTCAATGCACTATAGATTCTTGAAGTGACATTTCATATGATAAATGTTCACAAGTCTCCTATAGAAATGAACTGTGTGAATCCTGATTATCTATGGTATTGTACATAGAGTTGTCCAATAAGAAAGTATTAATGCTAATGCATATTGATGTAAACAGCTCAAAGGTCAAAGATAATCACTACTATTGACTTACCTTATAGTTTACTCTTGGAATGATTCGACTATATGTACTTATTGAAGTACAAGACGAATACATCTGAAAGATTAAGGTATAAGATCAATATGAAGTATTAGAATTTTTGATTTGATCAAAGAAACTAATACTTAGGTATATGATTCACATAAATCATTAAAAGGATAATTGTATCCTCGCTCGATTAATCCTCATTGTACATCATAACAATATGATAGAATGAGGAATTGCACCTTATTAAGATATGGTGCAATGCATAACAAGATTTGCCTAATTCTTATCCTTATGAACATGAGTATGAACATTAGATGTCCATGCTTTACAGATGGTTCCAAATAAGTCAGTGTATATCCATATAAGATATGGAAACCACGTAATTCATATGAGATGTGAATTATGAACAAACATAATTTAAAAGTCAGGTATTACCGTGGTATGAATTTGTAAATGTCTAAAGAGTTTGGACATTACAATTATTGGCTAGGCGATAATGAAATAATTATCGTCCTGAAAACTGTCTTTTGTGAAGAGGAATATATCCTCAAAGAAGACAGTGAGAGCTGATAAAACTAGAAGATGTTTTAAATTCACAAGTTAACATAAGATTATTAGATAATCTTTAGTTGTTTGGAACCACTCATGACACACATCAGAGAGCTTCGTAGATTTTTTGAGATTCTCTCAGTGACCAGAAAGATATGTTTGACATATCTAATTTAGCAAGATGAGAGGAGTTCAAAATAGATTATGATCTAAAATCTATGATAATGATGCTCTCTGTCATTACAACTTTGAGATTGATAAGTTTATTAGAATTCTACTTATCTATACTGTCAATTATGAGATGATGACAGTTGGATATTAAAAGTGCTCTTTCAATGTGATTGAGGTAAAGATGTATATGATACACCTTTAAAGTTTTTAGAATGTCCAGGAAGCAAGTTATGATTTCAAAGATCATTTTGAATCAAACTAAAACTTCCTAAAGTTGTAATAAGAGTTTTTGACTTAATTGTCAGATATTACGTGATCATTAAGAATGATCACGGACTGTGTGTGTTCAAAGAGGACAGTGGGAGTATGGTCGCTTTAGTAATGCTTTATGATAATAACATCAAAATCTTTAAGAATGATTTCGGGATGTTACTATTAGTGAAAGCATTGTTAACCATGGTTTCCTTCATAATGGATTTAGTTATAATATCTCACATATTGGAAATACGAATCTATTAAGATAGATTGGTGGGGATATTATATTGACCTGTATGTCAAGATGTTTGGTATAAATTTCATAACAAATCTCAATTGTTGAGATATGGAATTTATTCCTTTAAAGAAAAGGTTCCTTAAAGGATACAGAAGTGAAATGCATCATTAAGCGCTTGAGAATTGCTAAGGATGCATTCATGTATATGGAGAGGATGATTTGAAACTATGAGGTCACACTGACTCAAATTTCAAGTCAAATTATGGATTCAACCTTCTAATAGAAAGGAATGGATTGGAAGAGTTCTAATCCAGAACTCGATATTAAGGAAACGACATAAACAAGTGATACTGTTATTAGAACGGTATGGATGAAAAGGTTCATCCTTGAACTAGATGTAGTTCTAAAAGGTCTCTGATACCATCCCATCGTTGCAGGACAACAGTGGGAGCGATAAATTGTGTGATCGAGCCATAGTCTCTTCACAAGTTCCAGAACATTCTGAGGTTCTTTCACAAGTTCAGAGACAAAGGATTGAGAGGAAATAACGTAATGGAAAATATTCCATCTGTAGATAATTTAGCAGATCCCTAACCAAGTCTTAGTCACAGACTTTATGTGAACATCACGTAGATTTGATGGAGATCAAATGCGAAGGTGATTGGCTTGAGTCCAAGTGGGAGATTGATGGATATAGGTGTCCTCTAAGCCAATCATAAGGCACCTATTTCAATCTGGTTCACTAATCAATGACATTAAATTCATTATGTAGATTGGCATATTTATAATTGCGCATAATAAAGTCCATGAATATGTGCAATAGTCATCAGATTATAATGAGATCATAATACTGAGACTGATGACTTATAAACACATATTCTCAATTGTTCCTAGTCGTAGGATGTTTGAGAAGGACATCAAACATCCGGTTAGACTAGTACAGGTTATTCAAGCTCATATGATGAGGGTAACTGATCTCGTTAGTTACTCGTGTGGAGACACAATGGTAAACCTGTAGGTGCTCATTGGGGAATGAGTTCACTGAACTGATCCGACATGAATCGTCGAATGGTAATTTACCTGACTGTCAATCGGCTTGATTCATCGTCACAGTGGCGTGGTTGATCCTTGGACTTGAGACACCAAAGACACTTTGTCGGTGGACTTCTGGACTTTGACCTTGACCTACGAATCCCTATCCACGAGATCTCTAATAGTCAAGGATCGGGTCCAGCGGAAGATCTTCGAAGGTGATTGCGTGTTCAATAAAGGATCGTTCGCTCTCAAGTAACTGGAGAGAGAATGCTCTAGAATAGATCCGCATGAGTCTTTGGCTAGAGCAGAAACAATATTAGAAAATAGGTTTTCGGATATTGTAAAGCGGAGTCTGATTCAAGTGAGTTGACCATCTAGGGTTTGACAGTTGACCATACCCTAGGTTAACTCGAGAGCATTGTACGAACGAAGGATTATAGCCACGTGGTAACTGTGGACGGACAGGTTCCATGAGTGGGTTGCTGAACCCCATTGCCTTCCGGGATCATGCGGTGTTGCTTGGCACCCAATTTGATCAGAAGTCCGACCGAATTGACATGCGATGTTAATTCGGTTAAGTAATTAGTTAATATCTAGATATTAATTAATTACAATAAGTCAATAACTAGTTATTGGACTTAACTGGCTGAAAATTGGACTGGTAAATGGGCCTAGAGGGTCACACGCAATAAGATTCTCAGTCGGTGGTACATAAGCGGGATTTATATTAACTCGGGGGACTTTTGTGAAAAGTCGCGCCGACTTAATATATATATATGCGCGCTGTTGAGAAACCCTGGGCCAAGCTCCAGGATTTCCCCTTGCTGGCCGTCATCCCTCCTTTCTCTCTCCTCCTCTGGGTGCCCCGTTCAAGGTGCCGAGATTGTCACCGTCTCCACCGCACGTGATTCCCGAAAGTCGGAAATTCTCGTCGACGGGATTTCAGCAATCGTTGTGGTGACGGATCTTCAGCGAGCGAGCTGAAATGGACGAGGGATCAAGGACGAACCAGCGCGGAGGATCGCGTTGATACCGCTGGAGGCCGAATGCTTGTGCAACTCGTGGCATCGCCTCGACGGAACCGAAACAGAAGCGGATTCGAATCCGCGCACGGTAATTGGATTATTTCCGTTAGTTTTCGGTTTTAGTTTTTCGTTCCGAATCAGATCAGCGGGCATCGGACGGGATAAATTTTATTTGTCGTTTCCGCTGCGTTCTTCGCGTCCCGCCCGGATCCCAACACAAGCAACATCGCATGAACCCGGAAGGTATTGGGGTTAAGTAACCCACTCTTGGAACCTTTCCGCCGAGTCAACTCAGGGTATGGCGAGCTGTCAAACCCTAACCGGTCGACTCACTTGGATTGGATGCCGCTGATGAATATCGGAAAACTCCTTTCCCGATATTATCGTCCGCCCTGGTAGGGACTTCCGCGCATCCTTCCTAGAGCATTCTATCTTTAAGTACCGAGAGCGAATGATTCCTTATTGACATACAATCCCCTTCGACGGTATTCCGTTGTAGCCAATCTTTGGCGTTTTAGACTCCCGTGGCTAGTGATTCGTAAACCAAGGTCAAAGCACAGAAGTCCACCGACAAGATGTCCTTGGTGTCTCAGGTCCGAGGACCATCCACGCAACTGCGACAATAGAATCAAGCTGGTTGACAGTGAGGTACAATACCATCCAGCGATTCAATCGGATCAGTTCAGTGAACTCATTCTCCAATGAGCACCTACAGATTCGCCTTAGTGTCTCCACACAAGTGACTTATGAGATCAGTCACCCTCATCATATTGGCAGGACTAATTTGTACTAGTCTAACCGGATATCCGATGTCCTTCTCGGATATCCTCTGACTAGGAACGATTAAGAATATGTGTGTTTAAGTGATCAGTGTCATTAGTATGATCTCATCATAATCTAATCACTATAGCACACATATTCACGGACTTCATTATGAAACGATAATTAATGCGATTTACACATAATGAATATTATGCCATTATATTAATAAATGAACGAGATTTACATAGTCAGATTGGCTTGTAGGCCACCTAAAACTAACAGTTCCCCGCCGACCTGTGCCTGCCCCCTTTTCAAGCGCCAGGAGGAAGGCTTATTTACCACGGCAAGCGCAGGAAGCCCCACTTCTGACCTCTGTCCTATCCTGACTTTCTTTAAAAAGAAAAATATAGATTCGGAGGTCCTTTTACTGGAGCTGGGCGGAGGGATCCTAAGATCCCGGAGCTGGGAGCGGAAGTCCTAGACCGAAAAGGATAGGACGGAAGCCTTCCACAACACCTTCGTCAGCAACTGACACTAGCAACTTACCCCCTGGAATTGCAAGACAACCAAGGTCCAATGCACCAGAGAATGAAGAGCCGAAGTCACCCGCAAGATGAGACACACCACTGGAGTCGAATAGAGCTCCGGAGATCTCATCCAACAGACCTCACGAGACATAGCCCCTACGGGAGTGAGAGATCACATGAATGGTTAATAGGGTAGGGGGTTCGGCCCCAGCCAAGGGAACGGAGGCCGAAGAATGGGAATGTCAGCCCAACAACACATTCCATGGGAGAACGAACCCTTCCAGGGATCCAGGAAGAAACTTCAGGGAATACGAAGGAAAAGCTAACGAAAGCTACCACGGGATTCAAGGACGGGGGAGCTATCGCTACAAGGAGACAGAAAGGCAAAAACTCTCTGTCTTGGGCACTGCGTGGTCCTTGGTCGGGCTTTTCAATCTGATCACACGCCTTTGGTTGTCAACAAGTAGAAGTGCACCTATTCCCGCTTGACCAAACCCAATGTCAGTTTAACAGCTCTACGTCACGGGCCTCGTTCTTTCAGAGCGGAAAGGTGCTCAGTAAAGGTGATCGAGTATTATAGGAAATAGGAAAAGGAACAAAACGGTCAAACTTTGTTAAGCAAATAGCTGATGATAGAAATCTCTGAATCGGGATCTCCTCTTTCAGTATTCTAAGACTAGCTAAGTCATACTATCAGACTTGATACTCTATATATAGCTATATGGCTCTGAAACCAACTGCCCAGACATTAGTCTTGCTACAAAGAATTGACTCTGAACAATAGGACTGGACCTAGTCTAAATGAAGTAGGTTTATACTAGTGTAACCGAGGAGTTGGAAGTCTTTAGGGATGAGCATGATCTTTGGTTTTCCAATCACCAGTTGTCTGAAAGATGATAAGTGACGAATCTCCATATACATCAATCTCCTTGATTCTCAAGTCGAGGGCAACTTAGCCTGTTATACACGCATAATATTCTGCTAGATTTGATGTGCAAAATCACCTCAACTTGACAGCTATGGTAATATGGGCTCCTTTTGGCGAGCATTGAGATAGCATGTAGAAAGGGACTGAAAAAACTCCATTTCCGTTCTGATTTACTGCACTGTCAAAGAATATTATATTTGCCAATCATGAGGAGTTTCATCTTCTTCTTCGCCTACCGAAAAAGGAATAGCTTCGCCCGGGAAGCAAAGCAAACCTTACTAAAAAAATAAAGCTCATTGTCAGGCACGGGATGATCTGCAGGTGGTCTGCTATTGCCTGCCCCTTGCCATACAACATTAGGGCTTCTAGGTGACATACACAATATCGAACTCTGAGAGTCACATCTGCCACCTTACTGTACGGCCCATGAGGGCTGGCTTTTCAAAGAGAGACTGAAGCGTACCTTGCAATTAGCATTGTTGTATAGTTCAACATGTAGTGGCGTAGGCGTTGCGAGGCCCATGTAAGAGCACAATAGGTCTTTTCTAGAACCGAACTCACCAGTTAAAAAACTGCCTTGTTTTCTTGTATGGGAAACCATTCTTTAATGAGAGAGAAAAGAGTTTATGAAAATTCTCAAGCTCATCTCAGATTAAGGAATCAGACATAGCCTGGTTGCCTTTAGATAAACAACATATGGCATGTAGGCATAGCTCCTTCCTTGCCTTTTCTTTCTTGTTTAGAGGAAGAGCCATAAAGACTTCATGTATGTATCTCGCATAAGAAAAATCGTGGTGGAAATGTGGTTGAAAGTGGAAATGAGACGAGAGAACGAGTGACAGAAGTTACTAAAAGGCAAGCCCCTTTTTAAGGGCAACATGGGAGTGCGAACTTGATTCCCCGTACGACATACACAACTATTAACACTCTTTCTCAGTCAGGTCCGGAACGCACAGTGTTGTCCAACCTTTCCTGCCACTCGGCTAAGTTCACTTCTAACAAAGCCTGTAAGGACTGAGGTTTTGGGTTCAGTATTCGGGTTGGGTTCGGGCCGGATCCCCTGGTTTCGACCCTGAGGGGTCTTGAGAATTTTGACTGAATGACGTATGCACTGCTTGACGCCTTTCAAAAGGCGTCTGTCTGTGTGGACGCCATTTAAGTCTGCTTGCTGTTGTGCCACGTGTGCGCCACGTGGGCGGGTTTCAGGACGCGAGACTATGGCCCCTGTCTCGTTGTCTGAACGGCGTCCATGATGGACGACGCGATTCAGACTGCGACCCTGCGGTGTCAGTGTACGGTGCCTGACAAGTCAGCTGAACGGCGTCCGTGGTGGTCGACGGATTTCAGAGCGCTGTCAGTACGGCCCGTCCTGTCATCTGATAGGCGTCCTTCTCGCTCGACGTGTTTTAGCCAGTTTCTGATTGACCCCGCGAGCCTCCCCTTCTTTCCCTCATTTTTTGCCTCCACCCTCTCTCTCTTCGTCCTCTCCGCCCTCTCCGACCCTCTTTTCCCCTTTCCCTTCCTCTTTTTCCTCTCCCATCACTCCAACACCTCCCTACCTCCCACCTCTACCTCCACCACTTCCTTTGCGGTGTTCCATTCTCCGGACGGCGGCCGACGTCTCGGCGGAGTGGCGACGTCCTCGGGGGTACCGGCGGCGGTGTGCGGTGCGGAGAGACGGCGGTACGGAGCTCGGAGGAGTTCAAGAACTGGTAGGGGGACGAACCTTGCATGGATCGTGAATTATCTTGCTTATGGTTTCCATGGCGTGGCATGATGTGTTTTTGGGGTAGAGTGAGCATGTTTAGGGGGTTTTCTTGTGGGAATGGCCGTGTTCGTGAACGTGGATTTGTAGCATGCTCGTGGTAGTTTGATTTCCCTTTTCTCCCCCTTCTGTTTTGGGCGTTTTGGGGTGTTTGGGGTTAAGGGGAGAAACCCTCGGGTTGAACCAGGGAACCAGGTTTCTGGCGCTAAACGGCGTCATTCCTGGTCGACGCCTTTTAGAAGGACGTTGGTCCAGTATGACGCCTTTTAGGAAGAAACCTCCATGTTCGAGGTTCCGTGAGTTTGGGGTTCTGGCGCTAAATGACGTCATGCCTGGACGACGCCATTTCGAATGGCGACGTGCCAGCATGATGCCATTTAGGCAGGAAAATCCCCCGACTGAGGCTTCTGCAACTCTGCAATTCTGGTGTGAATGGCGTCTGTGGACTCTGACGCGTTTTAAATGGCGGCTTCCCAGGACGACGCGTTTTAGGGCATAATCTGATTTAAATGAACCTGTTTGAGAGACTTGAATGGCGTCGACCTTGGTCGACGCGATTCAAGACAGAACTGCGTTAACTCCAGTTGTTAAGACATATTTCACGGTTGGATGGTTCAAATGCATGCTTTACATTGTACATTGAGGCTGAGGATTTCTATGTAAATGGAACTACATCTTGTGTGTGTGTGTGTGCCTATGCGATTGTGGATTGGAATAACTGTGGTTTACGTTTGTCACCTTGGGCCGATGGGGAAGGGCCATGGTGTCTGTGAGGCATTGTTGCTGTACCGGTGGGGGAGTGGTACATGTTGTGTTTTTCCTTTGGCTGAGGGAAGCAGAACCACCTTGAGCCCGCCGGGCCGGAGTAGCCGGTGCGCTATCCGAGGGGTTGCTGTTTGGTCTCAGCGGGTCGGGGTTTCCCTGTTTGTCGTGGCAGCTTCCGGCGCGTTTCTTGCTGTGGAGCTGGTTGTGGTACTGTTGGAGTTGTTTTACCCCTTTAGCCACTGGGCCTGATGTGACCTTTGATCAAGGTTACGAGTGGTACCCTTCGCCCTTTGGCCTGACGCAGCCCGGGAGGTTAGGGTTGTGGGTAGTTCCTGTAGCTTCGGCTTGACGGGGGTTCGCCGTTCCCCAGGGCCCTTCTGAAGCGCCGAGGCCTAGCGTGTTGGAAATCCGGTCGGTAGGATAGTAGTCTAGACTGCTTGTGTGCACACGTAGCTGGGCAGTGGTGGTTCACTGGTCCCAGCTAGTCCTAGTTTGACTCACTGCCTCACCCTACGGTGCCCCAGAACACGGTAGGGGCGGACAGGCATGAGTGTTGGTGGTGTTGTGAGGCGACGTTTGACTTCGGTCGACAGTGTGGTTCGATCGCTTTGTGGACTTTGGCTGTGAGACGTGACTTTGTGTTGGGTTCTTCGGGTTACTTAGAACTATTCCCGCTTCACTGCTTATGCATACGTTTCATATCAGGTTTGGGCGCTATGTTTACTGCTTTATTTAATTGCCTTATATATGTACTGTTGCACTTGTGGGTGTGTGAGTGGGAGGCAGGGGATCGGATGATCCCTACTGAGCCCAATTCTGGTGTGGCTCACTCCCTGCGGTTTCAGGTGTGGACCTCGTGGCGTGTGGCGGCGCGTGGTGTCTTCTTGGTGCGCGGACCAGCAGCTATCTCAGTTCCGGGGTATGCCCCGATGTTGTTGTACTTTACTTCAGCCTGTACTTATGTAATTTGTTGGACCATGTGATTATTGTTGGACTGTATACGGACATTGTTATCTTCTTTCCGCGCACTTGTATTATCTTTGTAGTCCGTGTGATTGTTATATTTAGCCTTGTTTAACGCTTACTCCTCCAGATGTGTTGTGTGAGATCCGGGTGTGAACCCGCAGTTAATGGGGCGACATCCATTTAGTGATCGGGTCTCCGGTCATAGGATGGCGGGTCGTTACAGATGGTATCAGAGCCCAGTCTGGTCGAGTATGTGATAAACTAGGTTAGATATTATAGTCCAACAATAAGTACGAGTCTATACAGGCGATGGCTGCTGGTGTAGATTGGTAGGTTTTGACGTGTTTTGGTTCGATTTTCGTGTTTGTGGGGTAGTGATGGCACCGAAGAGGAGAGTTCCGTTGGCTCGTGGTTCGAGAGCAGATGATGGTGGTTCGAGGGCAGAAGGACATAATGTGGATCGTTTCATGGAAGCTATGATTGGGGCTATGTCTAGATACCAACAGGGAGATGGAAGTGAGGGGTCCAATTCCCGAGGTGGCCAGTCTATGGTGATGGAGCGGTTCTTGAGTCTATGGTGATGGAGCGGTTCTTGAAGTTGAAGCCCCCTTCTTTTACGGGTCAACCTGTTCCAGATGCAGCAACTCATTGGATTAAGGAGGTAGAGAAGGCATTTGATGTTCTTGAATGTGCTGAGAATGACAAGACCTTGTTGGCAACCTACTTGCTGAAGGACGATGCTTATGATTGGTGGGTTACCATCAAGGGGATGATGTTTCCAGATAGGTCCTTGAGAGAGATTCCTTGGGAAGGCTTTGTGAGAGAGTTTAGTGGACAGTACTTTCCGAGGCATGTTCGGAGGGCTAAGGAAAGGGAGTTTATGGAATTGGTGCAGGATGGTATGTCAGTTCTAGAATATTAGATGAAATTTGTAGCTCTGGGAAGATTTGCTCCACACATATCTGAACATGAGGAACGAAGGACGGAGAAATTTGTGGATGGACTTCGGCATGATCTGAGAGAATTTGTGGCAGCTCATTGTTGTAAGGATCTGGCGTCAGCAGTTCGGTGCGCGGCAGCGGTGGAGATTCAATTCCAACAAATGGCGAAGGACTCAGAGCAATCAGCGCAAGGGAAGCAGCAAGGCAAGGATAGATCAGCGGTCTTTTCATCAGGCGGTTCGAGTTCCTTTGAGCTCGAATTCCAAGAGGTACCTTGTGACGAGGATGAAGATGGTTCAGTGCAGCAGATGCAGACAGAGGTCAGCTGGCAACAGGAAGCGAGGCAAGACGCTGCGGATCGCTGTCCCCGTTGTGGCAGGTATCATGGCACTTGGATTTGTCCATTGATCACTGGTAGCTGTTTTGGCTGTGGCAGGAAGGGACATCTCGCGAGGAACTGTCCCCAGAAGAATAAGACAGGTCAGGAGCTGAGTGGTCAGTAAGAGTCCGAGACGTTGAGTGGAGTTGCGTCCCTTTGTGGAGGTCCGAGAGGCTGGGCTAGATAAGCACTTTTATCTTGTCTTATTCAGAGGAGGTTGTGAAATCTTGTGGCACTTTTATGTACTTGGGTTTGGTGGAGAATCAGTTTTGTAATATGTGCCTTGCTAATGTGTGGTTATTTTGATCTATCAGCTTTTTGTCAAAATTGAGAATCTTGGTTAGCTTGGTGTGGGTTTGTTTGGCTAGTTATGTGGAGCCCAGTGTGTGTGAACGGTATGAATGATTGTTGTGAATCGTGTTGCCCGGTATGTGATGGTTAGCCGAGATTAGCGTTGAGCGGTTGCAAATTTTGAGGACGAAATTCTTTTAAGGGGGGGAGAATGTAAGGACTGAGGTTTCAGGTTCAGTATTCGGGTCGGGTTCGGGCCGGATCCCCTGGTTTCGACCCTGAGGGGTCTTCAGAATTTTGACTGAATGACGTCTGCACTGCTTGACGCCTTTTAAAAGGCGTCTGTCTGTGTGGACATCATTTAAGTCTGCTTGCTGTTGTGCCACGTGTGCGGCACGTGGGCGGGTTTCGGGCCGCGAGACTACAGCCCCTGTCTCGTCGTCTGAACGGCGTCCATGATGGACGACGCGATTCAGACTGCGACCCTGCGGTGTCAGTGTACGGTGCCTGACATGTCAGCTGAATGGCGTCCGTGGTGGTCGACGCGTTTCAGAGCGCTGTCAGTACGGCCCGTCCTGTCATCTGATAGGCGTCCTTCTCGCTCGACGCGTTTTAGCCAGTTTCTGATTGACCCCGCGAGCCTCCCCTTCTTTCCCTCATTTTTTGCCTCCACCCTCTCTCTCTTCGTCCTCTCCGCCCTCTCCGACCCTCTTTTCCCCTTTCCCTTCCTCTTCTTCCTCTCCCATCACTCCAACACCTCCCTACCTCCCACCTCTACCTCCACCACTTCCTTCGCGGCGTTCCATTCTCCGGACGGCGGCCGACGTCTCGGCGGAGTGGCGACGTCCTCGGGGGTACCGGCGGCGGTGTGCGGTGCGGAGGGACGGCGGCACGGAGCTTGGAAGAGTTCAAGAACTGGTAGGGGGACGAACCTTGCATGGATCGTGAATTATCTTGCTTATGGTTTCCATGGCGTGGCATGATGTGTTTTTGGGGTAGAGTGAGCATGTTTAGGGGGTTTTCTTGTGGGAATGGCCGTGTTCGTGAACGTGGATTTGTAGCATGCTCGTGGTAGTTTGATTTCCCTTTTCTCCCCCTTCTGTTTTGGGCGTTTTGGGGTGTTTGGGGTTAAGGGGAGAAACCCTCGGGTTGAACCAGGGAACCAGGTTTCTGGCGCTAAACGGCGTCATTCCTGGTCGACGCCTTTTAGAAGGACGTTGGTCCAGTATGACGCCTTTTAGGAAGAAACCTCCGTGTTCGAGGTTCCGTGAGTTTGGGGTTCTGGCGCTAAATGACGTCATGCCTGGACGACGCCATTTCGAATGGCGACGTGCCAGCATGACGCCATTTAGGCAGGAAAATCCCCCGACTGAGGCTTCTGCAACTCTGGAATTCTGGTGTGAATGGCGTCTGTGGACTCTGACGCGTTTTAAACGGCGGCTTCCCAGGACGACGCGTTTTAGGGCATAATCTGATTTAAATGAACCTGTTTGAGAGACTTGAATGGCGTCGACCTTGGTCGACGCGATTCAAGACAGAACTGCATTAACTCCTGTTGTTAACACATGTTTCACGGTTGGATGGTTCAAATGCATGCTTTACATTGTACATTGAGGCTGAGGATTTCTGTGTAAATGGAACTACATCTTGTGTGTGTGTGTGTGTGCCTATGCGATTGTGGATTGGAATAACTGTGGTTTACGTTTGTCACCTTGGGCCGATAGGGAAGGACCATGGTGTCTGTGAGGCATTGTTGCCGTACCGGTGGGGGAGTGGTACATGTTGTGTTTTTCCTTTGGCTGAGGGAAGCAGAACCACCTTGAGCCCGCCGGGCCGGAGTAGCCAGTGCGCTATCCGAGGGGTTGCTGTTTGGTCTCAGCGGGTCGTGGTTTCCCTGTTTGTCGTGGCAGCTTCCGGCGCGTTTCTTGCTGTGGAGCTGGTTTTGGTATTGTTGGAGTTGTTTTACCCCTTTAGCCACTGGGCCTGATGTGACCTTTGATCAAGGTTACGAGTGGTACCCTTCGCCCTTTGGCCTGACGCAGCCCGGGAGGTTAGGGTTGTGGGTAGTTCCTGTAGCTTCGGCTTGACGGGGGTTCGCCGGTCCCCAGGGCCCTCCTGAAGCGCCGAGGCCTGGCGTGGAGGAAATTCGGTCGGTAGGACAGTAGTCTAGACTGCTTGTGTGCACACGTAGCTGGGCAGTGGTGGTTCACTGGTCCCAGCTAGTCCTAGTTTGACTCACTGCCTCACCCTACGGTGCGCCGGAACACTGTAGGGGCGGACAGGCGTGAGTGTTGGTGGTGCTGTGAGGCGACGTTTGACTTCGGTCGACAGTGTGGTTCGATCACTTTGTGGACTTTGGCTGTGAGACATGACTTTGTGTTGGGTTCTTCGGGTTACTTAGAACTATTCCCGCTTCATTGCTTATGCATACGTTTCATATCAGGTTTGGGCGCTATGTTTACTGCTTTATTTAATTGCCTTATATATGTACTGTTGCACTTGTGGGTGTGTGAGTGGGAGGCAGGGGATCGGATGATCCCTACTGAGCCCAATTCTGGTGTGGCTCACTCCCTGCGGTTTCAGGTGTAGACCTCGTGGCGTGTGGCGGCGCGTGGTGTCTTCTTGGTGCGCGGACCAGCAGCTGTCTCAGTTCCGGGGTATGCCCTGATGTTGTTGTACTTCACTTCTGCCTGTACTTATGTAATTTGTTGGACCATGTAATTATTGTTGGACTGTATACGGACATTGTTATCTTCCTTCCGCGCACTTGTATTATCTTTGTAGTCCGTGTGATTGTTATATTTAGCCTTGTTTAACGCTTACTCCTCCAGATGTGTTGTGTGAGATCCGGATGTGAACCCGCAGTTAATGGGCCGACATCCATTTAGTGATCGGGTCTCCGGTCATAGGATGGCGGGTCGTTACAAAGCCCAAACGTGTCTTTGAACGACCAAACACCCAATGCTGCTGACTTGAAATCAGCCTATGGCCTCCGCTGCATTGTAGTAGCTGTGTGAATTTGATGGCAGCTGTGGGTGGCTTGGCACAGAGCCCAGTTTGAGGGAGAGGTCTGATCTGCTCAGCTTGTCATCTAGCAAGTCTCCTACTCTTGGCATCGGAGTCATTCATCCCTAAGGCAATGGAGTCGCCCAGCAGGTTGCAACTTCTTCAAGATGCAGGTTCAGAACTCAGCCTAGGTGATGAGGTACATAATGGTCACTTTTCAGAAGCCGCCTTTGCTTTATTGTTACGTTAAAAGGCAGACTTTCCAGCCGCTGCTATGTGGTTTCAAGAAAGATCAAAGTAGGGCGCGAGCAGGCAGGGTCACTTCAGGCAAGTTCCTTGGGCTTATCATTTGACACCGTGGGATCGAGATCGACCAATCCAAGATTGATGCTATGGAAAGGATGCCCGAACCTCGAAACCTACATGAGCTCAAAAGTTTGCAAGGTAGCCGGTTTGTTTAAATCCAACCTGGCTAGACGATGTCAACCCTTCAACCGTCTCATGAAGAAAGACACACTTGAGACGAGGCTTGTAGGAATGCTTTTGAGAGCATCAAAGCATACCTCCTCAAGCCACCAGTACTTGTCGCTCCGATACCCTGCACCCATTCTCTACGTTAGCGCCTAAGTAATTGACTCCCCCCCATGCTAACGCACGACCTTTTTGAAGCTCTAGTTGGCTTTGTGGTTGGGGTTTTTATGGATTGAACAAGAATTGTACGACGGGCTGGGCTGGATGAAAAAGTATGCCGGCTGATATGGCTTTTCAACAACGAGTGATTCCATTGACCGGTACAAAGGCATCCCGACTATGAAGGCTAGGGTATCTAGAGCATCGGCTAGGCTGTTCTTGTCTCTAGGAACCTAAACGAAAACCATCTCATCAAACAGTGAGACTAGGTGTTCGGCTAGCTCTTGATACGGAATCCACTTATGGTCCACTACTAGTTAAGCTTCCACTCTCCCACGACCTGACTGATAACCATTTCGAGTCCCCACTTTTAGGCGAGTAACTCCAAACGTGAGAGCACTTCTCAGGGTAGTGTAGTGTGGTAAGTTTTTTTATGGAGCAACCATGTTTTTATAGTAGGGCGATTGCTCGAGTAGGTCCTATCGGCTTGACCCCTTTTCGTCGGTAAATCACTCTTTGTCGTCGGTCAAATAATCTATCTACTTATTGGACTGGAGTGACCAAAGTGCTTCCCTCGTGCTTGTTTCGGGAGAGGAGCGATAAAAAGAGCCACTCGACCAGCAGGAGAGGAGCGATAAAAAGAGCCACTCGACCAGTAGGAAAGGAGCGATAAAAAGAGCCACTCGACCAGCGGGAGAGGAGTAGGAGACACACCGTATGAGCTTTTGTAGGAGCAAGCAGACCGAGTTTTAGACCTGGGAGTCCTTATTTATTGACCTTGAAGTTCTTGCATACAAATAAGCACGAACATGAAAAGGGGCAGGCAATTCCATTGTATCGCAATCGAAATATGTTGAATAGGCAACATAGCCTATCTGCCAGCTATTGGAATAGGCCACACGTCTTAGCCACCTTTTTTTTAAGGAGCGAGCCATTCGGTGACTAATCTCCCATCGGCCCAACCAGATCGATCTTCTTTATCTGGTTTCAAAACCCCAACTGGTAACCAAAACAAGAAAGCTAGCGGTACAAGTAGTAGTAGCTTCAAAGGAATGATTTACTTGTCTTGAATAGGAAAGCATTCAGAATGTATGAAAAAAACCCATGTTCAAGTCGGTCTTGACTTTAGAGTTCGATTTGGTTTTCATCATTGTCGACAAATGAGGGAAATTTAGATATTATATAGGCTATGTACCGAGGATGGTTTAGCACATAGGAAAAAAGTATGAACCAATACCAATCATAGATTCCCTGCCGAACTTTGGTGACTACGAGAAAGGATGACGAGAACTGGCACCGGAAAAGGCAATCTCCGAATTCGAGATCCCGTGTTGGGTTTTACGTGAGTCAAGTCAAGTAATAAGTGTTGTTTCTGGAAGTCGAAAGCCCTTAACAATATAAGGAATAGCTAGTATTCATGGGAAGAATAAGCCGAAGATGGAAGATTGTCAGATAGGCGGGACGGGGTGCTCCTCCCTCTGTCCCAAACCTATACCCGGACATCAATCAAGTCCCTGACCACCGCTGTCCCTGAACTTGGACCAGAGAGCTTTAAGAGTACGCGAGCCAAGTGAGTGGACCAGGCCCACCAAAGAAGAGGAACTTTCTTAGGAACAACCCGAAACCAGCTAAGGAAAGAGTGAGTCAGGGATAGCTGCTGGTACAACATAAGCATGAGTGGAACGGTCAAAGCTTTGGTCAAAGAATTTCTCTTTCTTTTGCTGGAGTGAACCGCATCCATCAAGAAGAACGAGGGTAACGGTCAACTCAATCACTCGTCTATCACCCTCCTCTCGTCGGTTAGAAAGAATATCTCTTCTTCCTAAAGTCAAGTGCAACAAAGCTAGGGTCCCTGTAGTTTTTTAGGGATTCCTCGGGCCCGTTGCTTGTAGTTTTCTTTGATGTTGATCAAGCACAGCGCGCACTTGTTGGGACTGCCACTTCCCACGACGACCCCACTACTTGGCTCGCTCATCACTGAAAGGTGGACTCGGTGGATTCGGTTTCAGCTGGAAGCTTGAGGGGAGAAAGGGAAAGAGTTGCGAAAGCAAGGACTGGATCGATCAAAGGAGGATGGAGTAAGGCGGGCAGCGAAGAAGGGTTATGTATTGGGGGCTGGTTCCGAAGCGAAAACACTTCCACGTAAGGAAGAAAATTGCCAGTGAGCATGAGAAGGAGCTATGGTCTGATGACCCGGCTAGCTTGTCCCTCACCCTAGCAGACACGGCAGATGCAGAGGAGCTTCTATAGAGATGGTGGTGCCAATCCCTGAAACTGGCAGTAGTAGTTGATCCTGTGGATAGAGGCAATTTTTTTATAAGCAGATTAAGACATGGTCGAGTGCTCTTGATCGGCGGTAAGATGGTCCTTCCAGGTGATGCTATCTGCATTCTTCGGGTAGCATTACAAGGGGACCATAACCATAGATCGTGCTTTCCTCTCAGAGGGCAGCTTAGTTTGTTCCTTCCTTCGTACTTCATGGAAGACCTCTCCCTATCGCGGCTAAGAAACTCCCCCTAAACGAATGATCGACTACGCACCTCTATCTATTGGTTGATTGGCTACGCTACTCCCCCTTCTTTTCTGTTTGGTCCTTCAGTTGTTGTTCTTTCCTACCATCATGTTCACGATTTCCGCCCCTCGATAACAAACTTGAAAAAGATAGTGATAACATGTCCTCCATCCATCGGTTGAGTTAGCGAAGAAAGAGAAATACTAAAGAACTCCAACTTGATTCTTGCTTCCTGACTGTCGGTTGTCCGCTACCTTTCACCGGCCCAACTGGGCTTCTTTCTGACAATCCACTATCCGGAACAAAGGCGCTTGCGGAAGGTTCCCTAAAGATCGCTTCTCCTCTTTTGGAAATCGTTTTTTAGCCTCATTCATTGGATCGGTCGAAAAAGACAGTTGCTTTTTAAGGCAAGAAAGAATGATTTCTACCAACTATAACTCACTTCCATTCACGCAGTTTATACACCTACGGATGACGCAAGCACCGCTACGTGCTTGGTGTTCTAACTAGTCATTAATGGTCGGCAACATTGGTACCTTTTTCGGTATGCGTTGCGAACACTTGATTTTGAGCGTCTCATCTTCTCCGAAGAAGCTCAAATCAAACGGATAGAGCAGATGGTCCAACTACAGAACTTCTTCTTCTTCATTACTTCCATGGTCGTGCCTCGTGGCACGGCAGCACCCGTACTATTGAAATGGTTCGTCAGTAGAGATGTTCCCACAGGTGCCCCTTCTTCCAATGGTACATTAATTCCTATTCTTATCCCTGAATTCCCTTTTTTAGTTTATCTACATTCATGGAAATTCATACGCTCCATGGACGAAGCAAAAAGGGGAGTGTTGGTCAGAGCAAGCCGCCTTATTCTATTACCAGACATAATTGGAAGAAGCTCATATGCTAGAAATGCTTTATTTCGTTTTGTTCCCGTTCTTCATTTCCTTCTTCTTTCATCTATGGGGGACTTGTCATCATATTTAGGATCTTTCTGCGGTGTGCTCCGTTTACTATTCTCTCGTACTCTCTTCTCTTTACTACGCGATAGGTCAGCGAAGTGTGAGTGGGCGCAGAGAAGGAAACGCCAAACACTTCGGCCTAACGGGAATGAGCAACGAGGAAATGACAAGATGAGGTGCCCCAGGCACCCCCATATAGAAAGAAGAGTAGAAGGTTTTTGGCCTGTAGCTTTATCTATCCCCCCTTCGTCGGGGGGTGCTTGTTTGGGGTGTGTGCCACCAGAAATAGGGCTTGAAGCTCTTGCCTTACCAACGAGCCGACTGCTGATGGCTGTTGGTATTGACTACTACTAAAAAGTGAACATGAAGATTCATATTTCACATGGAGGAGTGTGCATCTTTATCTTGGGTATTCTTCTGTCGTGCGACCCGGTGGCTTATGTGCGACCTGTGGCCCATGCCTCCTATTTGTTTAGGGCGGGCGGTGTGAACTCTGATTCGATCCGAGTATTCAATCCCGACACTGAGATGCTCAGTTGACTCCTTAACCTTGATAGGAAGATGGCTTATTCAAAAATTAGTGCAACAGGGTAAGGAACTTTGGATGAACTAATGCGAATGGGGTAAGCCTCATTGCTCGGAAACACCCAGTGTTGGCCACACTGAGAGACACGAAAGCGCAGGTAATGCCAGTTGGCGAAGTGGCGTTAAGCATCCCTAGCAGTACGCAAAGAGAGGTCGTGATGATATCATCTACGTTCATAATGCTAGTTGTGGAGTAGATCCCGCATCCAACCAACCCTTTTTACTAGGGAACGAGGGAATTCCCACTACCGCTGGCAGGCCAGCCGGGCCGTGAGTGTAGTGGGAACGGGCTTCCCAAAATGCCAACCCGGGCCGGGGTCAGCATAGAATGAAGGGGACGGCCCTAATGTTGTGTTGGCAAAGGAAGCGGGTTGCGGGTGGATAAAAGCGGACGTGGGGACTTGGGTCAGGGTGCAGCGTAACTAGGAGAGCCATTCCATTTAGGGCAAGACAGAATGGGCGGGCATGAGCGGGCTGGTGTCCGAGTCGATTGGTCAGATGACGACTGCTGCACTTATTAATATAGTATTAGCCGCCTATCCTGGAATGGAATGAGATGGAACAGAAAGAACGTAAAGTTGGATCGGTTTGATTTTAGGGATGGGGGGTGTCTTCACAAGCTTATCCCCGCCCCGTTTCCTGTCCGTCTCGACTAGCAGCTGCTGGTCTCCCCATCTCTCCTCAACTGCCCCCGGTCTTCGACCTGAGCTATATGAGGCAGAAACTCGTCCCACGTATGGTTCGGAGGCCGAGCCCCACCCCAGCAGTAATGGTGCGGCTTAGGTCAACTAATACGAATAAGATATAGTTCACTCAACGATTGCCTTTGGGTTCCGAACTCCATATGGGGAAGGAGCGTTGTTGTTTGCGAGGTCTCGATCATTTACATGGACCCACTTCTCATTCCATTTGTGGGAATTTGATGATTTATAAACCGTCCCTAACGAACGATCGGTTCTTGCTGGAGCATGATGAATCACTTCGTGCCGACCTGTTGCCAAAAAACGTTCCCACCTCATCTGAGAATGGAAAACTTGAGCATTTTCTGCATCGATGGATGAAGAATCGCGAACATAAGAATTTCTAGTTTACCATGTTCCCAGAAAAAAGATACTTTTTTTCCATTCGAGAAACGACGAGCACGACTGAAGTGGCTATACATACAAATCCATTTACCGATCTATATGCTTCGATTGGAACTAGAAGTTCTAGAACTGGCGGCTGGTATACCACCATAAAGAAACTGCCTTTTATTTTTAGTATTTGGATAGGATTTCTGTTGGCTTCATCGGGAGGCTTGCGTAGTTTGTTATGTCAGCTCTAGAAGGATAAGTTGCATTGGAATCGAGAAAGTTCCGTGGATTTCATAATTGCATAAAAGGAGTCAAAGTAGTGGCTGCAGTGCAAAATCCATCATTGGCTAAACAAGAATTTGGTTATGCCACTTTGGGTTTTGCTCTAACCGAAGCTATTGCATTTGATTTATGATGGCATTCCTGATCCTCTTATTTGTATTCTAGCCTAGATGCGATATCGTATCTTAATTGTATTTCACTCATATTGGTACCCAAAATTTAAGCGCTTCTCAGGATCAGATGGTCTCCAGCTAGCGAGCGGCTCAAGTCAGCTATGGGGGGTCCAACTCCTCCTCGATCTATACTACTAACAATGCACTTTGCTTGTCAGGTAAGGGATCGGATCAAGAAGCTGGAGGGAGTGACCTTATTTATAAGCCCACAAGTGCGGCCCATAGCATTGCGCGTGGTCCGTGGGATGGCAATACGGCCAGTTAAGAGAGGATCTCAAGCTTAACGAACGATGCACACTTACGTGAAGCAAGGCAACATTGCATGCTGCTTTTCACTTTTCACGTGCGAGAAAAGAGAGAAAAACGTTGACGAACCAAGTCCATTGAGAGACTTGCTTGCGGGGCTGGTGGACCGGTAACCATTTAGCTGAGATCCATTCTAGTGCGCTAGGAGTGGTATGCAATAGTTGTTGTAACGACCCGCCACCCTATAATCGGGCATCCGATTACTAAATGGGTACCGAATCATTAGTTTGGGGCCAAACCAGGATCTAGATAAGTCTGAAAAATAAATAATAAACTAAGCTAAACATTCACATCGCATTGAATTGAAAAGGAAGTGCAAGAATTAAAAGTTATTACAATGCGACTCGACACAGCAAATAATTACATACTCCAACTGAAAAGAAATAATTAAGTGTACAGGCCAGAAAATAAAATAACAACTACGTCGGGGCATACCCCGGAACAACGGTTCCTGGCGCGTAACACAAAGCGGCACTCTCCTCACTAAGCCTGCCTGGAACCCTCACCTGAAAATCGCAGGGGTGAGTCTCAACGAAAAGACTCAGTAAGGATTCTTCGATCCCCACCGCTCACTCACGCACCCACAAGTGCAGTAACACAGATACAGGTAGAATAAGCAAGTAACACAATTCCTAAATTCCGATATAAAACACATGTATTTGAGATGTAACATGCACAACTCCGAAACCATTCTACCAGGGAGCCTACAACAAGTGTCTCGGCAAAACACGCTAACCACACAGCCGAACGCGAAAAACATTGACCCGCTGAGACAAAACAGTAACCCCTCGGATAGCACGCTAGCTACTCCGGCCCAACTAGCTCTAGGTGGTTTCTGCTTCCCCCAGCATGAGTGACACTCCACTGGTACCACTCCCACACCAGTACTAGCTAACCCCGGGGTACACCAGGTGACCCTTTCTCTAGGCGTCACCCTGCCACTCCCACACTAGCGCTGTGTCCCACCCACACCAACACAGGGTGGCAAGCACTATAACTGTCACTCTAGGTCCACAGTCGCACGAAACACAACACAGTGCGATCCGATCACGTAAAAATCCTCATCCTCGAGTACGATTTCAAACATGCAATTAACCAAACTATCTAACAGTGTGAAGATATGTTAATAGCATGAATTAATGTGATTATGCCTTGAATCGCGTCGCCCAAGGCCGACGCCATTCAAGCCTCCTAAACTGGTTCATGTGAAATCTAGCCTCAGAAATGGCCTAAAACGCGTCGCCCATGCAAGTCGCCTTTTGAAAGGCGTCGCTGTCCCTGGACGCCATTCAGTTCCAGAGACAGAGTCTGGTATTTGGGCTAAATCGCGTCGCGGGTGGAAGCCGCCTTTCTAAAAGGCGTCGTTGTCCCCCGACGCCATTTAACCCTCACAGACAGGTTCTCCCTCCGCCATCTCCCGGTCCACGGGGTGGGATTTCCTCCCCAAAATCGTGTAAAAACACGAAAAAACATGGAGAATGGGGAGAAGAACTTAACTACCCATTTAAAACACTCAATTTCTCATTTCATGCATTTACTATTTTCACCCCAAGAACACCCCTAAACATGCTCTGTAACGACCCGCCATCCTATGACCGGAGACTCGGTCACTAAATGGATGTCGGCCCATTAACTACGGGTTCACACCCGGATCTCACACAACACATCTGGAGGAGTAAGCGCTAGACAAGGCTAAATATGACAATCACACGGACTACAAAGATATAACAAGTGCGCAGGAAGGAAGATAACAATGTCCGTATACAGTCCAACAATAATTACATGGTCCAACAAATTAAATAAGTACAGGCAGAAGAAAAGTACAACAACATCGGGGCATACCCTGAAACTGAGACAGCTGCTGGTCCGCACACCAAGAAGACACCACACGCCGCCACACGCCGCCACACGCCGCAAGGTCTACACCTGAAACCGCAAGGAGTGAGCCACACCAGAATTGGGCTCAGTAGGGATCATCCGATCCCCTGCCTCCCACTCACACACCCACAAGTGCAACAATACGGATATATGACAATTAAAGAAAGCAGTAAACATAGCACCCAAACCTGATATGAAACGCACGCATAAGCAGTGTAGCAGGAACAGTTCTAAGCAACCCGAAAAACCCAACACAAAGTCACGTCTCACAGCCAAAGTCCACAAAGCGACCAAACCACACTGTCGACCGAAGTCAAACGTCGCCTCACAACACTACCACCACTACTCACGCCTGTCCGCCCCTACAGTGTTCCGGGGCACTGTAGGGTGAGGCAGTGAGTCAAACTAGGACTAACTAGGACTAGTGAGCCACCACTGCCCAGCTACGTGTGCACACAAGCAGTCTAGACTACTGTCCTACCGACCGGATTTCCTCCACGCCAGGCCTCGGCACTTCAGGAGGGCCCTAGGGACCGGCGAACCCCTGTCAAGCCGAAGCTACAGGAACTACCCACAACCCTAACCTCCCGGGCTGCGTCAGGCCAAAGGGCGAAGGGTACCACTCGTAACCTTGATCAAAGGTCACATCAGGCCCAGTGGCTACAGGGGTAAAACTACTCCAACAGTACCACAACCAGCTCCACAGTAAGAAACGCGCCGGAAGCTGCCACGACAAACAGGGAAACCCCGACCCGCTGAGACCAAACAACAACCCCTCGGATAGCACACCGGCTACTCCGGCCCGACGGGCTCAAGGTGGTTCTGCTTCCCTCAGCCAAAGGTAAAACACAACATGTACCACTCCCCCACCGGTACGGCACAATGCCTCACAGACACCATGGCTCACCCCCATTGGCCCATGGTGACAGACGTAAACCACAGTAGTTCCAATTCCATCCACATAAACACACACACATACATGATGTAATTCCATTCACGCAGAAGTCCTCAGTCTCAGTGTACAAGTTAAAGCATGCATTCGAACCATCCAATCGTGAAACATGTGTTAAATAATAGGAGTTAAGCAGTTATGTCTTGAATCGCGTCGACCGTGGTCGACGCCATTCAAGCCCCTAAAACAGGTTCATTAAAACTAGATTATTCCTTAAACCACGTCGACATGGAAAGCCGCCCTTTACAACGCGTCAGAGTCCACAGATGCCATTCACCCCAGAATTTCAGATTGCAGAAGCCTCAGTCGGGGTGATTTCCTGTTTAAAAGGCGTCATGATGGTCCGACGTCCTTCCAAAAGGCGTCATCCATACATGACGTCTTTTAACGCCAGAACCCCATACAACGAAACCTCGAACAGGGAGGTTTCTGCCCTAAAAGGCGTCGTACTGCCTTGACGTCCATCTAAAAGGCGTCGACCAGGCACGACGCCGTTTAGCGCCAGAAACCTGGTTCCCTGGTTCGATCCGAGGGTTCCTCCTTTAACCCCAAACACCCCGAAAATGCCCAAAACAGAAGGGGGAGGAAAGGGAAATCAACTGCCACAAGCATGCTACAATTCCACAATCCCTAACACGGCCATTCCCACAAGAAAAACCCCCTAAACATGCTCAGTCTAACCCAAAACATATCATGCCACGCCAAGGAAACCATAAGCAAGATAATCACGATTCATGCAAGGTTCGTCCCCCTACCGGTTCTTGAACTCCTCCAAGCTCCGTGCCGCTGACCCGCCGCACCGCAGACCGCCGCCGGTACCCTCGAGGACGCCGCCACTCCACCGGGACGTCGGCCGCCGTCCGGAGAATGGAACGTCGCGAAGGATGTGGTGGAGGTAGAGGTGAGAGGTAAGGAGGTATTGGAGTGATGGAAGAGGAAGAAGAGGAAGGGAAGGGAGAAAGGAGGGCGGAGGGGGCGGAGAGGGCGAAGAGAGAGAGGGTGGAGGCGAAGAATGAGGGAAAGAAGGGGAGGCTCGCGGGGTCAATCTGAATCTGGCTAAAATGCGTCGATCGAGACAGACGCCAATCAGTCTGACAGGATGGGCCGTATTGACAGCGCTCTGAAACGCGTCGCTCACCACGGACGCCGTTCAGACGACAGGATAGGCCGTACTGACAACGCTCTGGCGCTGTACACTGACATCGCAGGGGTCGCAGTCTGAATCGCGTCGTCCATCGTGGACGCCGTTCAGACGACACGACAGGGGCCGTACTCTCGCGGCCCGAAACCCGCCCATGTGGCGCACACGTGGCACAACAGAAAGCAGACTTAAATGGCGTCTACACAGACAGACGTCTTTTGAAAGACGTCGAGCAGTGCTGACGTCATTCAGTCAGAAATCTCAAGACCCCTCAGGGTCGAAACCAGGGGATCTGGCCCGAACCCGACCCGAATACAGAACCCGAAACCTCAGTCCTTACATGCTCCAAAGCGGGAAAACATGGTTTTTAAATGAAATGCTACGGGAATCGTCACCCTACAGGTTACTTGAACTCCTCCAAGCACCAAGCCGCCTACCTGCCTTGCCCTACGCTGCCGCCGGTACCGCCGTAGACGTCGTTACTCCACCGGGACGTCGGCCGCCATCCGGAGAGAAAAGCGCCGCGGAGGAGATGGTGGTGGTAGTGGTGGGAGTTGGGAGGTTATTGGAGTGGAGGGAGAGGTGAAATGGAGGGAGGAAAAGGAAGGAGGGGGAAAGGGGCCGCCGGTGCCGCCAGGGGAAGAGAGGAGAGAGGAGAGAAAGGAGGGAATGAGGGAAAGGAAGGAGGGTTCGCGGGGTCAACTAGAAGCTAGGTAAAACACGTCGTGCACGCCCGACGTCTTTCAGACGACAAGACCGGGCCATACACTGACAAGCCAGGGTCGTACTCTGAAAGACGTCGTCCATCCAAGACGCCATTCAGACGATATGACCGGGGCCGTACTCTCGCGACCCAAGGCCAGCCCACGTGGCACAGCCTAAAATGCGTCTACATTGCTGGACGCCGTTTAAACCGCGTCTCGTAGGCTCGACGCGAAACAGAACTGAGTCTCAGCCCCATCAGGGCCCGAACTAAGGGATCCGACCCCGAAAACTGACCCGATAACCGGATCCGAAAACCTCAATCCTTACATTCTCCCCCCCTTAAAAGAATTTCATCCCCGAAATTGCCTGCTACAATTAACGAGGTTGAAACATAAAGATTTGTCACAAGAGAACTCAAGAGAAAAAGGTAGGGAAACTATTCCCGCATCTCATCCTCTCGCTCCCAGGTCGCCTCGCCCCCGGAGCAATACTGCCAAATCACCTTAACTAGAGGTACAACCTTGTTCCGAAGGACCTGATCCCTGCGATCCTCAATACGTATTGGGAACTCTGGAAAGGACAAGTCCTCAGCGACTTCCAATTCTGAAAAATCCAAAACATGAGATGGATCCTGAACATATCTCCTCAGCAAGAAAACATGGAACACATCGTGCACCCCTGCAAGATTGGGCGGCAAGGCTAGCTGATACGCCGTTTCCCTAATTCGAGAAAGAATGGGAGAAGGCCCAACATATCGTGGACTCAGCTTACCTCGCTTCCCGAATCTCATCACACCCTTGGAAGGTGAGACTCGGAGAAACACGTGGTCCCCAACCTCAAACTCAAGTGGTCTCCTACGGATGTCTACATAACTCTTCTGTCTGCTTTGAGCTACAATCAATCTCTGATGTACCACTCTGGCAACCTCAGCACACTGTTGTACCAACTCTGGTCCCGCTATTTGCCTCTCACCAATCTCAGACCAATTCGCAGGGGATCGACATGGTTGCCCGTACAATGCCTCATAAGGCGCCATGCTGATACTAGAATGGTAACTGTTGTTGTAAGCAAACTCCATTGTAGACAAATGCTGCTCCCAAGAACCTCCCCAGTCTAGGCAACATGCCCTGAGCATATCCTCCAGAGTCTGAATGGTCCTCTCTGACTGCCCATCAGTCTCGGGATGATAGGCCGAGCTGAAAGCCAACTGCATGCCCAAGGCCTTCTGAAAACTCTTCCAGAACCTAGAGATAAATCTCGGATCCCGGTCTGACACGATGGATAAGGGCACCCCTTGCAGAGAGATGATCCGATCCACAAATAGCTTAGCCAACTTACCGACTGACCAGTCCTTCCTAATAGCTAGGAAGTGAGCCGACCTGGTCAATCGATCAACAATGACCCAGATCGCGTCCCTTCTGCCAGGGGATACAGGTAATCCCATCACAAAGTCCATAGTCACATGCTCCCATTTCCATTCCAAGATCGGCAAGGGCTACAACAACCCTCCGGGTCTCTGATGTTCTGCCTTAACCTGCTGACAAGTCATGCACCTAGCCACATAATCAGCCACATCCTTCTTCATACCGGGCCACCAAAAGTGCCTCCTCAAACAATGATACATCTTAGTCGTCCTAGGATGCACTGCATATCTAGAACAGTGCGCCTCATCCAGGACACTCCTGCGCGCATCCTCCTCGGCCAGAACATAGAGTCTGCCTATAAACCTGACTGTACCATCATCCCACAATTTCACCTCTGGTCTTTAGAGAATCTGCGGTAGCTCTACATCTGCCCTCTGAGCCTCAATTACTGCATGGTACACTGCTGGCCTCACAGTTAAGCTGGCCAACACGGCTCTATCGGCCTCACGTGGAACCCGAAAGGAACATTCCACAACCTGCTCAAATAACCTCCACTCTCGAACCATGAGATATTACACGACCGTCTTCCTACTCAAGGCGTCTGCCACCACATTCGCCTTGCCCGGATGATAAGAAAGGTCGAGGTCATAATCCTTGATAAATTTCATCCACCTACACTGCCTCAAGTTCAGATCCTTCTGCGTGAATACATACTTCAGGCTCTTGTGATCAGTAAAAACCTGAAATTTCTCTCCATACAAATACTGCCGCCAAATCTTTAATGCAAATACCATAGCTGCCAACTCTAAGTCATGAGTGGGATAGTTCTCCTCATGCTTCTTCAGCTGTCTAGAAGCATAGGCCACAACCTTACTATGTTGCATCAGAACTGCACCTAAACCTCGACGTGATGCATTTGAATAAATCACAAATCCATCGGAACCTGATGGAAGCACCAACACTGGAGCCAAAGTGAGGCGAGTCTTCAACTCAATGAAACTCCGCTCACACTCCTCGGTCCACACGAAACGAACTCCCTTACAAGTCAACCTCGACAAGGGGGTCGCTATCGAAGAAAAACCCTGGACAAACCGCCTGTAATAACTTGCTAGCCCCAAGAAGCTCCTGATTTCAGTTACTGTTGTTGGTCTACTCCAATCCATTACTGTCTCGATCTTGGCTGGATCCACTGCAATGTCATCACCAAAAATGACATGCCCCAGGAAGTGCACCTTGTCTAGCCAGAATTCACACTTGCTAAACTTGGCATAGAGTTGGTGCTCTCTCAGAACCTGCAATACCACCTAAAGATGTGTGGCATGCTCTTCCTCAGAAGAAGAGTATACCAAAATATCATCTACAAATACCACCACAAACTGATCCAGGTAGGCCCTGAAGACCCGATTCATCAAATCCATAAAAGCTGCCGGAACATTGGTTAAGCCAAAAGGCATAACCAAAAACTCATAATGTCCATACCAAGTCCTAAAGGCCGTCTTACTAACATCAACCTTACGGATCCTTATCTGATAATACCTTGATCTCAAGTCAATCTTTGAAAACACCTTTACAGACTGTAACTGATCCATCAGATCGTCAATCCTCGGAAATGGGTACTTGTTCTTTATCGTCACCTGGTTCAGCTGTCTATAATCAATACACAACCTCAGAGAACCATCCTTCTTCCTGACAAATAGAACTGGAGCACCCCACGGAGAAGTACTGGGACGAATGAAACCCTTATCCAGTAGTTCCTGCAACTGCGCCTTCAACTCAGCGAGTTCGGCTGGCGCCATCCGATACGGGGCCTTAGACAGCGGTACCGTACCCGATGCAATCTCAATAGTAAACTCAACCTCTTGCTGAGGAGGAAGGCCAGGCAACTCCTCAGAAAATACATCTACAAAGTCACAAACTATGGGCACCTCCCAAGGACTAGGACTACCACTAACATCAGCTAGAACAACAGAGGCAAGGAAGGCCTCACAACCACCAACAAGCAACCTCTGGGCCTTAAAGGCAGAAATGAGAATACCTCGAGAAGAGAGCCTAATACCTTGGAAGTAGAAGGTTGGGATGCCCGGAATGGAGAAATGCACCCTCTTCTTGTGGCAGTCCACCTCGGCATAACAAGCCTCCAACCTGTAACGACCAGCCACCCTATAATCGGGGATCCGATTACTAAATGGGTACCGAATCATTAACTTGTAACCAAACCAGGATCCGAGTAAGTCTGGGAAATAAATAATCAACTAAGCTAAACATTCACATCGCATTGAATTGAAGGGAAAAATGCAGAAATTAAAAGTTATTACAATGCGACTCGATACAGCAAATAATTACATACTCCAACAGAAAAGAAATGATTATACATACATGCCAGAAATAAAGATAACAACTACATCGGGGCATACCCTGGAACAACAGTCGACGACGCTCAGCACTCAGCCGCACAACCCTCGCTAGGTCTGCCTGGAGTCCTCACCTGAAAGCCGCAGGGGTGAGTCTCAACGAAAAGACTCAGTAGGGATCCTTCGATCCCCACTGCCCACACACACACACCCACAAGTGAAAAGTACAGCAGGGATATAATAACCATGAAGAGACAATGATTTCCATACCTACATCTCAATACGAATCACATGCAGTCAAAGTATAACTAACATGCATAATTCTAATCTATCAGGAAACTCGTAATTCGGCGTATCCTTAAAACACGTCAACTTCACAACGAGAGTGGGAAAACAACGACCCGCTGAGACCAAACAGTAACCCCTCGGATAGCACACGGGCCACCTCGGCGGTCACTCCTTCCCTCAGCAAACACCGGCCCGCTGAGACCAAACAGTAACCCCTCGGATAGCACGCTGGCTACTCCGGCCCAACTGGCTCAGGTGGTTACTCCTTCCCCGAGCACGAGTGACACTCCAACGGTACCTCTCCGACACCGGTACAAGCTAGCTAACCCCGGGGTTTACCAGGTGACCCTCTCTCACTAGGCGTCACCCCGCCACTGCTCCCGTCAGCGCTGTGTCCCTCCGTACCGACATAGGGTGTAGAACGCTACAACTGTCACTCTAGGTCCACCGAAACATAAAACACGGCACGGTGCGATCCGGTCACGGAGGAAGTCCACGGTCGCACGACACACAACGCAGTGCCATCCGGTCACGAAGAGTTATTACATCGAGTACACTAACGGTATGCATTAACCGACTATCTAGCAGTGTAAACACATTTTACTGGCATGGATTAATGTAATTCTGGATTGAATCGCGTCGCCCGAGGCCGACGCCATTCAAGCACCCTAAACTGGTTCATGAAATACCGGTCTCAGAATCTGGCCTAAAAGGCGTCGACACCAGTGGTCGCCTTTTAAAAGGCGTCAACATCCTCAGACGCCGTTCACGCTGAAAAACCAGGAATTCCAGAAAACATTAATCGAGGGATTTCTGCCTTAAAAGGCGTCATGGTGGCTCGACGCTATTCCAAAACGCGTCGCCCACCCATGACGTCTTTTAGTCCCAGAATCCTCGAACTGAGTCCCTCAGTCGGGGTGATTTCCTGCCTAAATGGCGTCATGATGGCCCGACGTCCTTCTGAAAGGCGTCGTCCATCCATGGCGTCATTTAGCGCCAGAGTCCCTGACTCCTGAAACCTCGAACGGGGGGGGGGGGGATTTCTGTCCTAAAAGGCGTCGTACTGCCCTGACGTCTTTCTGAAAGGCGTCGACCAGGCATGACGCCGTTTAGCGCCAGAAACCTGGTTCCCTGGTTCGATCCGAGGGTTCCTCCCTTAACCCCAAATGCCCCGAAAAAGCCCCAAAAACAGAGGGGAAAGAGGGCAACCAAAGTATCAAGAATTCACATCACAGAAACTCCCATTCCCATCAAGGAAAAACCCCCTAACATGCTCATTCTACCCAAAAACCATCGATCCATAGCATGCTTTAAACGGGGAAAAACATGATTTAGAACACAACACTGTGGGAACCGTCACCCTACCGGTTCTTGAACTCCTCCAAGCTCCGTGCCTCCGATCCGCCGCACCGCAAACCGCCGTCGGTACCCTCGAGGACGCCGCCACTCCGCCGGGACGTCGGCCGCCGTCCGGAGAATGGAACGCCGCGAAGGAAGTGGTGGTGGTAGAGGTGAGAGGTAGAGAAGTGTTGGGGTGGAGGGAAGGACGAAGGGTCGATTTCGGAGACGCCGGAAGGAAGGAGAGAAAGAGAGAAGGAGGAGCAAATGAGAGAAAGAAGGAGGGCTCTCGGGGTTAACCAGAGACTGGCTGAAACGCGTCGAGATGTAGGACGCCTATCAGTCGATGTGACGGCTGCTCTGACAACCCTCTGCAACGCTCTGACAGAGGTCTGAAACGCGTCTTCCATGAAAGACGCCGTTCAGTCGACAAGACTGGCGCCGTACTCTGACAACCCAGAGTCGCAGTCTGAAAGGCGTCGTGCCTCACAGACGCCGTTCAGACGACATGTCAGGGCCGTACTCTCGCGACCCAAAGCCAGCCCACGTGGCACAGGCTAAAACGCGTCAGCATAGTTGGACGCCGTTTAAACCGCGTCGAGCGGGCTCGACGCGAATCAATACAGAGTCTCAGCCCCACTGGAGCCTGAACTACAGGGTCCAACCCCGAAAACCGGATCCGAAAGCCTCAGTCCTTACACAACCAATCCATGCCCAGGATGACAACAAAGTCGCGAATGGCAAGCACAACTAACTGGGCAGGTAACTCATGGCCCTCAATGGTCAAGGGAACTTCACTCAAACAATTATAAGATAACAAGAAATCCCCAGAAGGAACTTCTACCATCACTCCATCAGATATCTCATCAACGGGTGCAGAAAGAACATCTACGAACTGCTCAGAAATGAAAGAATGCGAAGCACCCGAATCAATTAACACATGCGCGGAGTTCCTAAGGACAGAAAGTGTACCTTCCACCAAGTTGGATGCACGAGCCTCCTTCCTGGTGATAGTTAGAACTCTCCCCTGGGTCCTCGGCTTCTTCTGATCACCTGGTCCCTGCCCCTGACCATGCCCCTGTGGGCAATACCTCGCCAAATGGCCCTGCTGGCCACAAGTGTAACCGCAATACCGATAGGCTGCCGGAAGCCTCTGAGCTGTCTCTTGCTGAGCACTGGACACCGACTGACTCTGCTGGCTCTGCCTGGGTATGCTGCTACCGCTACTGCTGCCCCTGCCTCGAAAGAACCTCCTGAATCTGGAGCCGAGTGAAGACGATCCTGATCCGGACGAAGGAGCTGCTGCTGCTACCTTTCCCCTGCCACGAACTGGCCCTTGAGTAGTCAGTCCCCTCTCCCAGGCTGACTGATCCTGCTGTGCCTCTACTGCTGTGGCACACCTAACCGCCGATGCCAAATCTGTACAACAATGGGATGCCACAAAACTCCTCAGATTAGACCTCAGTCCATCCACAAATCTCTCAGTCCGACGCTCCTCGTCTCCTGAGATAAAAAGACAAAAACCGTCCAAGCGAAACAAACTTCGTCTGGTATTCAAGCACTGTCATGCTTCCTTGGGTCAGTTCCATAAATTCCCTCTCCTTGGCCCTCTGAACATGCCTAGGGAAGTACTGTGCATTGAATTCCTTTACTAAAGTCTCCCATGGCCCTGAGACTCCTATCCGCATATGACAAACTCTTCAAAGTGGTCCACCAATTGTAGGCATCATCCTTCAGCATGAAGGTAGCCAACGGAGTCCTCTCAACCGCCGCACAATCCATAGTATCAAAAGTCTTCTCCATCTCCCTCAACCAATGAACTGCCTCATCAGGGTCGGGACGACCGGTGAAATGAGGCGGCCTAAGCTTCAGGAATCTCTCCAGTGTAGCTGAAAACCCTCCCCGAGCATTGGAAATCTCACTAGGGTTTCGGATCTGATATCTAGCCATCGTGTCCATCATAGCCTCCATAAAATGCTCCATACTCGGCCTACCGGCCTCAGTCCACTAGGGACATCTCCCCGCTCTCTAATAACTGGCATCCTCTTCCTAGGAGCCATCTAATCGCCTACAATCACAAAAATCGAAAAGTTCTAATTAGAATCCTAAAACCTACACTACCGCCGTGCCTGTACGGGATAATGAAATTATTTGCCGGAATTACAATATTTAACCTAGTTATTCATTTATTTGCCAGACCAAATGCTCTGATACCAATTGTAACGACCCGCCACCCTATAATCGGGGATCCGATTACAAAATTGGTACCGAATCATTAGTTTGGGGCCAAACCAGGATCTAAATAAGTCTGAGAAATAAATAATAAACTAAGCTAAACATTCACATCGCATTGAATTGGAAAGGAAGTGCAAGAATTAAAAGTTATTACAATGCGACTCAACACAGCAAATAATTACATACTCCAACTGAAAAGAAATAATTAAGTGTACATGCCAGAAAATAAAATAACAACTACGTCGGGGCATACCCCGGAACAACGGCTACTGGCGCGCAACCCAAAGCAGCACTCTCCTCGCTAAGCCTGCCTGGAACCCTCACCTGAAAACCGTAGGGGTGAGTCTCAACGAAAAGACTCAGTAGGGATCCTTCGATCCCCACCGCCCACTCACACACCCACAAGTGCAGTAACACAGATACAGGTAGAATAAGCAAGTAACATAATTCCTAAATTCCGATATAAAACACATGTATTCGAGATGTAACATGCACAACTCCGAAACCATTCTACCAGGGAGCCTACAACCAGCGTCTCGGCAAAACACGCTAACCACACAGCCGAACGCGGAAAACACCGACCCGCTGAGACCAAACAGTAACCCCTCAGATAGCACGCTAGCTACTCTGGCCCAACTGGCTCTAGGTGGTTTCTGCTTCCCCCAGCACGAGTGACACTCCACAGGCACCACTCCCACACTGGTACTAGCTAACCCCGGGGTACACCAGGTGACCCTCTCTCTAGGCGTCACCCCGCCACTCCCACACCGGCGTTGTGTCCCTCCCACACCGACACAGGGTGGCAAGCGCTACAACTGTCACTCTACGTCCACAGTCGCACGAAACACAACACAGTGCGATCCGATCAAGTAAAAATCCTCATCCTCGAGTACGATTTCAAACATGCAATTAACCAAACTATCTAACAGTGTGAAGATATGTTAATAGCATGAATTAATGTGATTATGCCTTGAATCGCGTCGCCCAAGGCCGACGCCATTCAAGCCTCCTAAACTGGTTCATGTGAAATCTAGCCTCAAAAATGGCCTAAAACGCGTCGCCCATGCAAGTCGCCTTTTGAAAGGCGTCGCTGTCCCTGGACGCCATTCAGTTCCAGAGACAGAGTCTGGTATTAGGGCTAAATCGCGTCGCGGGTGGAAGCCGCCTTTCTAAAAGGCGTCGCTGTCCCCCGACACCATTTAACCCTCACAGATAGGTTCTCCCTCCGCCATCTCCTGGTCCACGGGATGGGATTTCCTCCCTAAAATCGTGTAAAAACATGAAAAAACATGGAGAATGGAGAGAAGAACTTCACTACCCATTTAAAACACTCAATTTCTCATTTCATGCATTTAGTATTTTCACCCCAAGAACACCCCTAAACATGCTCCAAAGCGGGAAAACATGGTTTTTAAATGAAATACTACGGGAATCGTCACCCTACAGGTTACTTGAACTCCTCCAAGCTCCAAGCCGCCTACCCGCCTTGCCACACGCCACCGCCGGTACCGCCGTGGACGCCGTTACTCCACCGGGACGTCGGCCGCCATCTGGAGAGAAAAGCGTCGCGGAGGAGATGGTGGTAGTAGTGGTGGGAGTTGGGAGGTTATTGGAGTGGAGGGAGAGGTGAAATGGAGGGAGGAAAAGGAAGGAGGGGGAAAGGGGCCGCCGGTGCCGCCGAGGGAAGAGAGGAGAGAGGAGAGGAAGGAGGGAATGAGGGAAAGGAAGGAGGGTTTGCGGGGTCAACCAGAAGCTAGGTAAAACGCGTCGCGCACGCCCGACGTCTTTCAGACGACAAGACTGGGCCGTACACTGACAAGCCAGGGTCGTACTCTGAAAGGCGTCGTCCATCTAAGACACCATTCAGACGATATGACCGGGGCCGTACTCTCGCGACCCAAGGCCAGCCCACGTGGCGCCCACGTGGCACAGCCTAAAACGCGTCTACATTGCTGGACGCCGTTTAAACCGCGTCGAGCCTGGCTCGACGCGAAACATAACTGAGTCTCAGCCCCATCAGTGCCCGAAGGAAGGGATCCGACCCCGAAAACTGACCCGATAACCGGATCTGAAAACCCCAATCCTTACAGTTACTTTGTGGCGGGCAAGGTCAATTTCTTAATATAGTAAAGGAACTCTTTCTTGGCAACTTGGACAACTTATAATGATGTTTGTCCCGCATATCAGACGGAAGATCGGGATCTTTACAAATTTATAAAGCTTTCGCCTCAATTCATATTTAGCCACGAGTAATCTACGTTTGGGATCTCGTATATTTTGCTTGTAAAGACTGAGGTTTTGGGTTCAGTATTCGGGTCGGGTTCGGGCCGGATCCCCTGGTTTCGACCCTGAGGGGTCTTGAGATTTCTGACTGAATGACGTCTGCACTGCTCGACGTCTTTCAAAAGACGTCTGTCTGTGTAGACGCCATTTAAGTCTGCTTTCTGTTGTGCCACGTGTGCGCCACGTGGGCGGGTTTCAGGCTGCGAGAGTACGGCCCCTGTCACATCGTCTGAACGGCGTCCATGGTGGTCGACGCGATTCAGACTGCGACCCCTGCGATGTCAGTGTACGGCGCCAGAGCGCTGTCAGTACGACCTGTCCTGTCGTCTGAACGACGTCCGTGGTGAGCGACGCGTTTCAGAGCGCTGTCAGTACGGCCCGTCCTGTCTGACTGATTGGCGTCTGTCTCGATCGACGCGTTTTAGCCAGATTCAGATTGACCCCGCGAGCCTCCCCTTCTTTCCCTCATTCTTCGCCTCCACCCTCTCTCTCCCCGCCCCCTCCGCCCTCCTTTCTCCCTTCCCTTCCTCTTCTTCCTCTTCCATCACTCCAATACCTCCCTACCTCTCACCTCTACCTCCAACACTTCCTTCGCGGCGTTCCATTCTCCGGACGGCGGCCGACGTCCCGGCGGAGTGGCGGCGTCCTCGAGGGTACCGGCGGCGGTCTGCGGTGCGGTGGGTCGGCGGCACGGAGCTTGGAGGAGTTCAAGAACCGGTAGGGGGACGAACCTTGCATGAATCGTGATTATATTGCTTATGGTTTACTTGGCATGGCATGATATGTTTTGGGATAGACTGAGCATGTTAGGGGGTTTTCTCGTGGGAATGGCTGTGTTAGGGATTGTGGAATTGTAGCATGCTTGTGATAGTCAATTTCCCTTCCCCCCCCCCTTTTGTTTTGGGCATTTTCGGGGTGCTTAGGGTTTAAGGAGGAACCCTCGGATCGAACCAGGGAACCAGGTTTCTGGCGCTAAACGGCGTCGTGCCTGGTCGACGCCTTTTAGAAGGACGTCAGGTCTGTACGACGCCTTTTAGGGCAGAAACCTCCCTGTTCGAGGTTTCGTCGCACGGGGTTCTGGCGCTAAGAGACGTCATGTATGGATGACGCCTTTTAGAAGGACGTCGGACCATCATGACGCCTTTTAGGTAGGAAATCACCCCGACTGAGGCTTCTGCAAATCTGAAATTCTGGGGTGAATGGCGTCTGTGGACTCTGACGCGTTTTAAAGGGCGGCTTCCCATGTCGACGTGGTTTAAGGAATAATCTGGTTTTAATGAATCTGTTTTAGGGGCTTTGTAACGACCCACCATTCTATGACCGGAGACCCGATCACTAAATGGATATCAGCCCATTAACTGCGGGTTCACACCCGGATCTCACACAACACGTCTGGAGGAGTAAGCGTTAAACAAGGCTAAATATATCAATCTCACGGACTACAAAGATATAACAAGTGCGCAGGAAGGAAGATAACAATGTCCGTATACAGTCCAACAATAATTACATGGTCCAACAAATTAAATAAGTACAGGCAGAAGTAAAGTACACCAACATCGGGGCATACCCCGGAACTGAGACAGTTGCTGGTCCGCACACCAAGGAGACACCACACGCGGCCACACGCCGCGAGTTCCACACCTGAAACCGCAGGGAGTGAGCCACACCAGAATTGGGATCAGTAGGGATCATCCGATCCCCTGCCTCCCACTCACACACCCACAAGTGCAACAATACGGATATATGGTAATTAAGTAAAGCAGTAAACATAGCACCCAAACCTGATATGAAACATACGCATAAGCAGTGTAGCAGGAACAGTTCTAAGTAACCCGAAGAACCCAACACAAAGTCACGTCTCACAGTCAAAGTCCACAAAGCGACTAAACCACACTGTCGACCGAAGTCAAACGTCGCCTCACAACACTACCACCACTACTCACGCATGTCCGCCCCTACAGTGTTCCGGGGCACTGTAGGGTGAGGCAGTGAGTCAAACTAGGACTAACTGGGACCAATGTACCACCGCTGCCCAGCTACGTGTGCACACAAGCAGTCTAGACTACTGTCCTACCGACCAGATTGCCTCCACGCCAGGCCTCGGCGCTTCAGGAGGGCCCTAGGGACCCGCGAACCCCCGTCAAGCCGAAGCTACAGGAACTACCCACAACCCTAACCTCCCGGGCTGCGTCAGGCCAAAGGACGAAGGGTACCACTCATAACCTTGATCAAAGGTCACATCAGGCCCAGTGGCTACAGGGGTAAAACAACTCCAACAGTACCACAACCAGCTCCATAGCAAGAAACGCGCCGGAAGCTGCCACGACAAACAGGGAAAACTCCGACCCGCTGAGACCAAACAGCAAACCCTCGGATAGCACACCGGCTACTCTGGCCCGACGGGCTCAAGGTGGTCCTGCTTCCCTCAGCCAAAGGTAAAACACGACATGTACCCCTCCTCCCACCGGTACGGCACAATGCCTCACAGACACCATGGCCCTTCCCCATCGGCCCATGGTGACAAACGTAAACCACAGTTATTTCGATTCCATATTCGCATAAGCACACACACACACACAACATGATTCCATTCACACAGTAGTCTCCGTTTCAGTATACAACTTAAAGCATGCATTCGAACCATCCAATCGTGAAACATATGATAAATAACAGGAGTTAAGCAGTTCTGTCTTGAATCGCGTCGACCGAGGTCGACGCCATTCAAGCCCCTCAAACAGGTCATTTAAAACAGCTCATGCCTTGAAACACGTCCACCTAGGAAGCCGCCCTTTTAAAACGCGTCAGAACCCACAGACGCCATTCACCCCAGAATTCCAGATTCGCAGAAGCCTCAGTCGGGGTGATTTCCTGCCTAAAAGGCGTCATGATGGTCCGACGTCCTTCTGAAAAGCGTCGCCCATACATGACGTCTTTTAGCGCCAGAACCCCGTACAACGAACACTCGAACAGGGAGGTTTCTGCCCTAAAAGGCGTCGTACTGCCCTGACGTCCTTCTAAAAGGCGTCGACCAGGCACGACGCCGTTTAACGCCAGAAACCTGGTTCCCAGGTTCGATCCGAGGGTCTCTCCCTTAACCCCAAAACACCCCGAAAATGTCCCAAAACAGAAGGGGGAGGAAAGGGAGATCAACTACCATAAGCATGCTACAATTCCACAATCCCGAACACAACCATTCCCACAAGAAAACCCCCTAAACATGCTCATTCTAACCCAAAACACATCATGCCACGCCAAGGAAACCATAGACAAGATAATCACGATTCATACAAGGTTCGTCCCCCTACCGGTTCTTGAACTCCACCAAGCTCCGTGCCGCCGACCTGCCGCACCGCAGACCGCCGCCGGTACCCTCGAGGACGCCGCCACTCCGCCGGGACGTCGGCCGCCGTCCGGAGAATGGAACGCCGCGAAGGAAGTGGTGGTGGTAGAGGTGAGAGGTAGGGAGGTGTTGGAGTGGTGGAAGAGGAAGAAGAGGAAGGGAAGGGGAAAAGAGGGTCGGAGAGGGCGGAGAGAGAGAGGGTGGAGGCGAAAATGAGGGAAAGAAGGGGAGGCTCGTGGGGTCAATCTGAATCTGGCTAAAACGCGTCGATCAAGACAGACGCCAATCAGTCTGACAGGACGGGCCGTACTGACACCGCTCTGAAACGCGTCGCTCAACACGGACGCCGTTCAGACGATGTGACAGGCCGTACTGACAACGCTCTGGCGCCGTACACTGACATCGCAGAGGTCACAGTCTGAATCGCGTCGACCAACATGGACGCCGTTCAGACGACGAGACAGGGGCCGTACTCTCGCGGCCTGAAACCCGCCCACGCGGCGCACACGTGGCACAACAACAAGCAGACCTAAATGGCGTCCACACAACCTGACGCCTTTTGAAAGACGTCGAGCAGTGCTGACGTCATTCAGTCAGAAATCTCAAGACCCCTCAGGGTCGAAACCAGGGGATCCGGCCCGAACCCGACCTGAATACAGAACCCGAAACCTCAGTCCTTACAGGCTTGAATGGCGTCGACCTCGGTCCACGCGATTCAAGACAGAACTGCTTAACTCCTGTTAGTTAACACATGCTTCACGGTTGGATGGTTCAAATGCATGCTTTAAGTTGTACACTGAGACTGAGGGTTTCTGCGTGAATGGAATTACATCATCTGTGTATGTGTGTGTGCTTATGTGGATATGGAATTGGAACTACTATGGTTTACGTTGTCACCTTGGGCCGATGGGGAAGGGCCATGGTGTCTGTGAGGCATTGTTGCCGTACCGGTGGGGGAGTGGTACATGTTGTGTTTTACCTTTGGCTGAGGGAAGCAGAACCACCTTGAGCCCGTTGGGCCGGAGTAGCCGGTGCGCTATCCGAGGGGTTGCTGTTTGGTCTCAGCGGGTCGGGGTTTCCCTGTTTGTCGTGGCAGCTTCCGGCGCGTTTCTTGCTGTGGAGCTGGTTGTGGTACTGTTGGAGTTGTTTTACGCCTTTAGCCACTGGGCCTGATGTGACCTTTGATCAAGGTTACGAGTGGTACCCTTCGCCCTTTGGCCTGACGCAGCCCGGGAGGTTAGGGTTGTGGGTAGTTCCTGTAGCTTCGGCTTGACGAGGGTTCGCCGGTCCCCAGGGCCCTCCTGAAGCGCCGAGGCCTGGCGTGGAGGAAATCAGGTCGGTAGGACAGTAGTCTAGACTGCTTGTGTGCACACGTAGCTGGGCAGTGGTGGTTCACTGGTCCCAGTTAGTCCTAGTTTGACTCACTGCCTCACCCTACAGTGCCCCGGAACACTGTAGGGGTGGACAGGCGTGAGTAGTGGTGGTAGTGTTGTGAGGCGACGTTTGACTTCGATCGACAGTGTGGTTCGGTCGCTTTGTGGACTTTGGTTGTGAGACGTGACTTTGTGTTGGGTCCTTCAGGTTGCTTAGAACTGTTCCTGCTACACTGCCTATGCGTACGTTTCATATCATGTTTGAGAGTTGTGTTTACTGCTTTGTTTAATTGCCATATATCTATATTATTGCTCTTGTCGGTGTGTGAGTGGGAGGCAGGGGATCGGATGATCCCTACTGAGCCCAATTCTGGTGTGGCTCACTCCCTGCGGTTTCAGGTGTGGACCTCGCGGTGTGTGACGGCGTGTGGTGTCTTCCCGGTGTGCGGGCCAGCAGCTGTCTCAGTTCCGGGGTATGCCCCGATGTTGTTGTACTTTACTTCTGCCTGTACTTATTTAATTGTTGGACCATGTAATTATTGTTGGACTGTATATGGACATTGTTATCTTCCTTCCTGCGCACTTGTTATATCTTTGTAGTCCGTGTGATTGTTATATTTAGCCTTGTTTAGCGCTTACTCCTCCAGATGTGTTGTGTGAGATCCGGGTGTGAACCCGCAGTTAATGGGTCGACATCCATTTAGTGATCGGGTCTCCGGTCATAGGATGGCGGGTCGTTACATTGCTTCTCCGACATCTTACTGACTTTCCCCCTCATCTTTTTGCAGAAAGCCGCTCCACGGTGGTAAAGTCTCATCTTTTGTCTTGGACGAAGTGACAATAGTCACATTGAACCCTCGAATATGCTCGAAGATCTCGAAATGATCTTCAAGTTTCAGGGAGAATTCGCAAAACTCCGTTTCCATCGAGAATTGAATGGGGTTTTCCTATATTTCGACCGGAGAATCTAACAGAGACATTACTGTCGAGATTCTGACCTATCCAATCGAGTCAAAAAATGACCCTTCTTCGCTTCACTGAACAAGATTCAATCTTGGGACAGGCGTAGTGCATCCTTTAAAGAAGAATCAATAACAACCGAAGAATCCACTACGAGATTGGTCTACGATCAGTAGATCGGGTACAACTTGACATTACCCGCTTCCGGGCGCAACTAAAGACGTGACGTTCGAATCCCACCTTCCAGCTTCAAACTCCACTTCTCAAGATAAGTCTCGGAACTGATGTACCTTGTCAATCTTTAATATTTGAAAACACGATAATATCGGCACTCAAATCAATAGGAAAAATGGTCATTGTCACAACCCATCGGCTTAAATTGTAGAAAGGCATAAATAAAAGCAATACCGCTCTCCAAGTTGGTGAAGGAGAGCCATGACTACATTCTCCTCAAGAAGAAGATGAACAATACTTAGCATTTACGTAGTTGGCCCATATGCCAATCCCATTATGTACCTTCCAACATTGTTTCAGTTGAAGGCTGACCGAAACGTCCTGCAAGCTTTTGACTCCAATACCCACCTTCGTGTGTCGGCGTACAGAGAACAAGCCATCCAATGTCGCGTTTGCCAAACTCGAACCCCCCCCATAGAAAATCAGCAAAGTATCGTTCGAGAGTATCGATCACTTTCCGAGGCACTGGCATAATAGAGAGTAGTTGTATTGGCAAGGAATGCAAAACATGGCAAATTAAAATGATACGACCACCAACCGACTCTTGCACTTCCACGCCTGAATCTGACTTCGGACTTTCTCAATTATCCTTTGGAAGAGAGCTGATGTAATGCGGCCAACATAAAGTGGGGCTCCCAAGTATGTCAAAGGTAAGAAGTTCCTTCTGAATCCAGTTGCATTGGCAATAAGAGTCTCCCGAGCAAGAGGGGCATTTTTAGGCAAGACAAAACAGCTCTTGTCTCTGTTGATGAGCTGACCCGAGGCTCTCTCATATATTTGTAGAAACTGCATAAGTCTGAGAAGAGAGGATTTATAGCCATTGCAGAAAAGAACAGTGTCATCAGCATATAATAAGTGACATATAAAAGGACACTGTGTGGGAAAAGAGTAAGTAGTATCCTCGGTCTCATCAGGATCAAGTGCATCAGGGGGATCCTTAGGTTTACGGTTGACTCGTAGAGCATCACTTCCGATATATTCCAACAGTGAAATCTCCACAGGGTTAGGTGATTTGGAATGCAACACTATGAAGCAAGATCCGCGCTAAACCTTGATGCTCCTCTCTCTCTAGCCGACATCGAGGGAGCGTGTTCCAATTGGGCTATTCACTGAGCAGGCCCACGAGTACCTTTCAGCCTAGGGGTCAGCGTGACGTAGACCTTTAGGCCGTGCCAAAACAATAGGAGAGGACTTTTCTTCCTTTTCCCTCTCTCGTTCTGCAGGAAAGAGAATTCAGGCTATGCGATCAGCCGTTAGTGCAATCAGAGTCATCGTGATTAGAGTTCTCAGGTCATCTGTCTGCAGGCGTCACATCGCCTCTCCATCAATGTGCTCTTTTTTTATACATGGTTCGGAATAGTTGGTTTATTGCAATTCGTAACTCAAGGACCATCACCCTGATAGCTTCAGTTTCATGAGCACCATTGGCGTTTTCGCTTAGACTTTAGCCGAATGGGCCACTTGCTGCTAGCTATCGGGTGACCATATGACGTTGACCTAGAGCTATACCAAACGAGGGAGAGAGCTTTGATTCTCAGGGCTAGTGATCGGTAGATTCAGAATGAACGGTAGGATGAATAGGCAAATTTAGGGGCTACCTTAATGTATTATGCATGAGGGCTTACTTAAGATGCAAAGAAAGTCGTGATTGGCAACCAAGCAGCACATTATCAATAAAAACGAAAGTCAAATCAGCTAAATCAGCATAGGATGATACAACGGAAACGAGTTCAGAGTCAGACTAGGATTCTATCATTCCTCCCTGGCTGGTGGGAACTATTGGACCATTGGCTTCTTAGTCGGCTTGTTCAAATGGGTATTCCGAAAAACCAACAGAGTGCAGGTGTTAGCAATCGAAGGTCGGTTAGCACATCAATAAATGCACCACTAATCTAATCTCCACCATTGAAAGACCAAGGAATGCCGATCAAGTCAAGAAAAAAGTGAATGAAATCCAGCATCAAATGGAAAGCACAAAATAGCCCCACTAAACAAAGCATTTACCAATAGTGTCATCGGTGCTTTAGTAACCAAATCTTTCCTAGCTAGAGTGGGAGGATGAAGTAAAAAAGACTCAGGTTCACTATCCACTTCCAGTTGCAAAGCAAATCAATCAACACTACAGTGACTATTCCCCGCCATAAAAGAACCAAACAAGGTGCTTGCGGCACTTAGAAGGAAGCATTATTATGAAGGTGTAGTCTGTCTTCTCATACAAGAGGAAATTGAAGAGGACGATAGGGGGAAAGAAGACTTCCTTACTTATTGTTATACCTCGTCAGCCAGCATCCACCTCACGAAGAAGTAGTCCCAGTGGTGACGATTGGATGCTATTCCGCTTGCCCAGGCCTAGCAGATTGGGACCGGGGGGAAAGAATAGAGATTTTTCTTTTCTAAAAAGGCCGAAAAAGAGGATTTTTTAGACCTTATTCGCTACTCCGAATACATAATCGCATAAGACTCCGAACCCAAGCGACACAAGTCAACTTGCCTTAGACAGATTCTCATTTTCTTTTTTATTAGATTAGAAATCCGAATGGTCAGACTTACCCACGGACTTAGCCTACCGGCAGAATAATGTGTATCTTAGTACGAAGGACAATACGGAACATGGGAAGAAAACAAGCCATCTCAAGCCCAAAAGTAGCCTGTCGTCAGCGCTAGGAAGCTACTGTTCTTTGCCAGCAAGTTCCCCTTTAATCTCTCAGGTTTGATTCGTAAAGTGAAGTCATTATTTTTTTGGAGTCTCATTTTTTGACTCATGAACGGGAGTGTCATCTCGCACTTTTCTATCTGATCGATCCATTCAACTTCCAGCTAGTCTATGGAGAAGTCTTTTCTTTAGGTAATCTTTCAAGGCCCATTTACAAGGCCATGTGACCTGCTGGGCCAAGAGAGGGGACAACTGGGACAGCAGACTGACCCTGGAGGCACACAGACTTCAAGGAGTACACTGAAAAATTCAGTCATTCTTAAATAGCCGAAAACATAAGCAGACTGATAAGCTCTTCAAGGGGGCCAGTTTGATTGGCAGGTATGTATGGCTTGGATACGGTACTTAAAAAAAAAAAACACAACTCACTTTCTCGAGCTATATAATTGTCTGAATATGAAGTAGCTCTATTACTTGTTGGTCCAGACACCTGCATCATTGCAAGAGTTTGAGCTTTATCAAACTAATGTGTCTTTCTGCAGCCGGATGTTGAGCTTGCTAGCTCCTTGCCAGCCCTTTCTGAAGTTTCCCAAGCTCTGTGGTGAATGGCTCTTTCGGAAGGCAGTGTAAAGGCCTTTCTTCAATCTTTAGACACAGACCGCGCATTGGTCCCCCTTATAACCCCTAGGCGGCACCACGATTCCTGTAATACTCATGAGATGATGTACCTCATTGAGGAGGCTCAGCGTGTACTGGCAAGTTCTCAATCCGTTTTGTAAGTCCACAAGACCGTTTCTTGTGTTTGTAGAAGCAGCTGTCCTTGGAATCCACTTCATATTCAGATCACGATCTATAGACGTTCAACTGATCCATCTGAACTCATGCGCTTGAATCTGACGCTGTAGTCTGTACCCATAGGTACGAGAGCAACCACTCCCGACGGTAGACCGAGAGATCAGCAGACCATTCAGAGACTAGCCATGTAGTTCATAATATGTGGGGATAGGTTGTATAATAAGGTCAACCAACAAAATTCTGTTGAAATGTCTAGATGAAAGGGAGGCCAAAGAGATGAGAATCCAGATGCATGGAGTATGCGGTCCACACATGAATGGGCAAAGGCTTGCCAAAAAAAGACTTCGCCTAGGATATGCTTACGATGGAGAGGTATGAAATGACTCGACCAGCGGGAGAGGGTCCGAAGGAGCAAGAAAAGAAGCTACAGTTCAAAGATGTCTTGTAATCCCGCAGTTACGAGACTTGCTCCCCACTTGCTGGCTCTGTAAATTGGCATTGCTATTGGCCTCTTTTGCTATTTCTTTTGTTAGAACTCTGTAAACCCCTTTCGAATTGAATGATTTAGTGTGATTTTCACACTCACTATCTCTTGACCCAACCAAAGCCCTTCAGTCCACTCAAAATAACATCTATTAGAAAGCATATCATGAGTTGAAGGACTCATTACAACTTGTGCTTTTGTCAAGGGCAAGGGATCGGCTCATTCACCAGAAATCATCCTAAGAAAGACCTATTTGGAAACAAAGAGGGTTTCGTAGCTGATCCGCCAAAAATAACAGACAAAGGGGTGCACTCTTGGCTAATCGGTCTTTCTAGCAAACCTATATTCTAGGGTGGCCGATTCTCTAGTGCTATCTTCTATTTTCTGCGTCTTCAATCTTCTTTGAATGCCTCTGCCTGACTCGAGCCAACTAGGATTAGGATGATAGGGTTAAGATAGGGCTAGGCTTTCTCTCATAGGTGTGATTTTATTAAATATAGGGGGCCTTTTGCCCTTTCATCGCTTTGGTCTGGAGCCAGGTAACCCACGGGGCGGTAAGCACTTTGCCTGGTTTTCACTCCTAAGTCATTTATGCACGGTATTCCTTTGATTCTTAGAGCCTATGCTTTAATCGTAATCTTTGGCCCTGGCGCAACCAATAGAAAATCAACAAGTAACATGTAACAAGACTGACAGATGAATTGACCATTCAACTGCTTATTCGAGACCGAAGTCACACTTTCCTGTGATTGCTAGCTAATTTCCTCTATTGCCTAAAATTTTGGAATCAAATCATTCACCAACCCACAGAACCAAACTAAGTAAGGGGAAGAAACCAAGGTCTTGACAGAGCCTGTCCGAAAGGTTGTAGAAGATCAACTCATCTATGGGGCAAAAAGCCACTGCTGACCGACACCCATGAATTTCTTTCATTGATAGACCTACTCCTCGGCTCGGGGATGACTAAGTTCAATTCCCACTTAAGGTCACTAGATTAGCAGAGAAGAGGTAAAGAACTTCTTTTTCGTCTTGGTTACTTATCCAATTCAGATTCAAGAAAGACATTCCCTACTCTTTTTCAGTCTGTTTCCGCGTGCACTTCTTTTATTTATGGGAAAACCATGCGTTAATAGCTTCTTCTGCATCAACTGCCTAATCACCGTCAGAACAAAGCATTTACAGCTTTCGCGGCCTCGGATCGACTACTGATTCACGGGGAGAACCTTTCCATTTCACTGCCTTGAGCGTACTCCACCTTCTAGGTAGCTAAAGCTACCCTTGTCTATCATATCTCTTCCTTTGGCTTGATTCTTTGCTCCTCCTGGTACTCCTGAGCCTTCCCCCTGGAAAAAACCTCCACATGCAGTTGCTCTTACTGGTATCTGGTTCCCGATTGGTTCCGTTGCTGCCACTTGAACTGAATTTCGATGATTTCGCTTCTTTCTGGGATGTGAAAAAGCGCGGCTTTCCTTCTCCCGACTTGACTCTATTCCATGCCAAGATCGAGAGAGAAAGGACTAGTCCTGTTTAGAGAGAGAAAGAGGATTGAAGTTCGAGCTGGCCTTACGATTTGAATTTCAGATCAATCGAGATTGAGCCAATCCCACGCTTTTGCGAAAAACTGAGAGATAGGGGAATAGCACCACCAAAAAGACAGAAAATCCGGGAGTCTCATCAGAGCTAGAGATCCGTATATTCGGAAATGAAAGAATTGTTGCCGATGAAGTCAATATGTTATCCTAGCCTGGAGCCTATTTTCGACTTGAATATGCGGCCTTTCCTATTCTTTTCTTCTTTCACCAGCTGGGGTGGAAACATGGGTTAAAGCTTGAGTCAAAGAATGGTGGAGTGGAGTGACTAATGTTCTCCACCTCAGCACTCCCAAGCTACGCAATGCAGACCTTATTTGATCCCGCTGTGATGCTATCAAAAAATGCAAGAAACTCATTTTATAAGGAGCGCAAGACTCAACTGAAGTTAAGCCCGAGACCTCATCTGAATAGGTTTGTCTCTGTTCCTATTGATTTGACTTGGGATTGCCCACGAAAGTCGTAGCCCTTTAATTGCTTAGGAGAAGTGGCCTTATTTAGTTGCTAGACATAGGGCGATTAAGCTACTGTAGCCTCCCCCTATATGCTGTTCACTCAAAATACTTACAATGAAGCATGTAGCTCTACTTCATATCAATATCTTGAGATCCCGTTATAGGGCCAAGAGAAGATTCTAAAGAGCTTCCTTCAATCGTACTTAAAGAATAAGGCAAAGACCTTATCTTAGGAGCACTACAATAGGCCATCCACAGTTTAAACATAATCTTGTAGCGAACAAAGACATTTCTGTCATTTGCTTCACATCTAGGACTAATACAAACTATTGGAGGATCTAAAAGAACCTTCAATGGTGTATTCAAGTCCGTCGCTACTCCAGCATACCAGGCGAGATACTCAACGTAGGATCTTACCCATTGCTGAATAAGACTTTCAAAGAGTTCATCGTCCTCATCATAAGTAACAAATAGGCCATCAATTTCTTTTTCACATAAAGATTTTGGCTTTAAGTAGTCAATTATGATAGGGCAAATCCAACCAAGCTTGCATGAATCTACACAACCCATTTATGGGAGTGTAAACCAACACTTGATTGGAAAAGGTAATAGGCCAGAAGGAGAGTGAACTAATAACCAATGTCTCATCCATTTTCTACCTTTCCTAGGAAAAGTAGAATTTGAATAGACTCGATACCCTCCACCGCATAAGCGTATAGAAGTCTGAAGATTGACTTCCAACAACGCAAAATGAAAAGCAGGAGCGAATCCACTAAAAATATTTAGAACCATAAGAGGTACAGGAGAAAGATCTCTCTGCCCTCGATCGGTAATAAACTTTTTAGCAAATTCGAGACAACCTCTGCCAGAAATAAGAGACTTCTCTTTCGATATCTCTACTTCACAGTCGGTCATGATTTATAGATACTCTTCTGCCACCTTAGGATGACCTATTACTAAGTCATCACCAAGGATAGCATAGTTCAGGAATCTTTTTCCAGGCAAAGCTCTCCAGGCCGCTAACCACACCAAAGCGTGATGTGTTAGTGCGGCCAGGATGAGTAGAAACCCAGGGGCTGACCCTTTGTAAATCTGTAGACGAAAGCTTTCTTAGTCTTACTAGTATCTCTATTAGGGACGCAGAAAGAAACGTTCAGTAAAGCATCTGCCCAAGTATAGGGAAGATCTTCCCCCATTAATCCTGCAAGCATTCTTGAGGATAAATGGACAGGTAAAGAGTCAGTAGCGGCTTTAAGGTCAAAGGAAAACAAATCCTTTAATCCTTTAAGATGCTGGATAGGTGCGGTTTGATTGTAAGTATCGTCTGTTGGTAACAACCTCAAGACGGACATAGCCCAATCATGCAAAGGCTTAAAGAACCTTTGAAGAATTGGGTTACAAATTGCAAACACCCGCACTTTTCCAGCCCCTTCCAGCTTAATTCCAAAACGACCATTTTCTACACGTGTTCGAGCGTACGGCCACCAAATACGGTGAGCCGGACAGATCAAACTGTACAGAAATAGATCGAAATCTTCACCTACTCATTTGTCAGGAAGGATTGGTTTAACCCAACCGTCCTCAAGATTTGTTCGGGTTTTAGCCCAGGCATTTGCTATCTTATGAAGAAGTTCTAGTTTAAAAAGTGTTATTAAAGCAGACGCATCCATACGGAGCGTATGCCATAATGTTAACCGCTTATAACCAAAGGACGAAATCACCTCATGAGTGCCTTTTCCAGGCACAAAATGAGAATTAGGTCCTGAAGACCATGAGGGAAACATTCTAAATCCCAAATGGGGTGGAATTTTCTGGTAACCAGAGTAGGTGTATGCGTTAAGCATTGGTTGTATCCTTGTCATTAATTCTGACATAATAGCAACACCCGCTTGACTAGGGTGATATCTGGGTATATGAATCGTTTTGGCCTTTACTTTAGGGCCTAGTGACCATACAACCAGAACTTTGTGTAACCCACAAAAGGTCAAACAAATTTGACCACTCTAGGATCTTTTTCAGCTCTTATTTCTTTTCTTAATTGAGCTAGAATAATCCGCGATAAACCACATCTGGTTGGGGATACAACGGTTTTCATAGTTGGTTTTTGACCCATCTTTCCACCAGTAAACCACATGAGATGTAAACTCACGTGTTTTAAATACTGGCCAAGAAAGAGAGGGCCAGACTGTCTATAAATCCGAATTGCCTCTATACTCATAGAGAGCACAGCAAGACAGTAACCCTTCGTCAACTTACCAAACACAACTATTCCAACAGAGACCGCCAGCCTCTTGAGCGCAAGCGCTCCTTCATTAAAAAGAATTTGTTTAATATATTCATTTTATTTTAATGAAGAGAGTTGCCTGTGTCGAAAAGGCTCTCGATGTAACCAGGTAGTAGAGGACCCCTTAGGGGGCCATAGCAAACCCTAGATGCGTGGCGCTTGGTGTGATGAACTCCAAGTCAGACTTTCTGATGGTTCTTCATTCCACCAGTGTCCTTAGGGTTGTCTTTATTATACATAGTATCCTCACGGAGTATGCCAATAAAGATGCCCATCTCGGTTAACGCCGAACCAAACACCCATTTCGGAGTGCTCAGAATAGCGCTAAGGTCTTGAAGAGCCTCACCAATATACGAAATGATCCGTAGATTCCAGCGGCCTTATTTAGTAAATAAGCCTTTTCTTTCCTATCTCGAGTTATTCCCCGTGATCAACCTATGAGATCACTTGCACGTCGCTCTCCTATATAATATATATGTATCCCTCAGGGTAGAAGATATCGGCCAAGACAGCACAGCTTTGGGTGCATGTCAATGGTAGCATGAGAGCCCATGGTACAGTGAGTGGGCAAGTTGGTACGTCTTACTGACCTATAAGCCGAGTATCTTGCTCTTGCTCGGTTCAAGCCAGGGTTTCTCTCATCGGAATATGTTCTTTTGACTTTCGTAGTGGTTGAGCATACTTTTTCAGCTCCTCGGTTAAGCGTCTGTTGACCGCCATGTCGTGCCCCTCATGGAGGGCATAGTCCTTTCATACATCTTTTATCTTAATGGCCGTAGAGCTCGCAATCTGGTACCTCTTTCCTAGACTGACCGGTGAAAATAAATGAGGGGCTAGTTCGTTCTGATCGCTATGTGGGTCACCCGTCGGCTCCTGCGAGTGGGCCCGCGGAAGGTGCCTTCCAACATTTATCTCAGTCTTCTACCGCCCAATCAGTCTACTCGCCAGCTTCTCCCTCTCAGGGACCCTTATGAGATTGATTCAATATAATCAAAAATAGGGGACTCCCTAAAAGAAGTGGTGTCTGGACTAGAATGCCTTTCATTTAAAGAAAAGCAGATTCGAGTTCGCCCGCTCTAACTCTTCTTTTGCTACCCGCCTTCGAGAGCCTTTTTTATGCATCAAGACTGAAAAGAGTGATGTGAAAGATTGGCACAACCATTTCTCTTCTCGCTTTCTTTCCAGCATGGGGATTCGTCCAACTTACCCCTAGCCAACATTTTCTTTTTTATTCATAGGAATTTCTCTCTTCGTTTTCTCTGCCTCTTTTTAGACTAATGATGTTCCCATGGTTCGTCGATTACCTGATTTTCACATTTGCGAGTAATAGTAATAGATGCCGAGATCGGATCTTGTTCCATCTGCATCTGCACTCTTTCTATTAGTGAAAGGCTCCATCCTAACTGTCGAAAGCTGTCAAATTCAAAGTGCTAACATGCTTTTCCTACTACTCCTACTAGGTGAAATGGCCCTACCCCGGAATTGACTTGCTAACAGCCTTTATCTAAAATATGCAAACCCTTCTCTTCCGAACTGACTTTTGATGGCATGAGCTTGTTCAGTCCCACAGCGGATTCGATGCCCTCCATACAAGCAGCGGCCCCTGACTGGATTCATTGGAGATTGGCGGGTGTGATCGCATTCTTTTGAAAGGGTAGTGGGCTAATGCCGTGAGTGGAATCAGTCCTAGGTGGACTAGATAAGAGTTAGAGCTAATTCACATTTTCTGGATCGATCACCCGCAGTGGAAGAAAGAGGCCACACGATCCCTAGCTTTTAGGCAACCGCCTCTTATGGTTGGTCCGTTTAGCCATTCCTCCATCCATCACATCTATCGTCCATTTCGATTGAGCAGCTAGGTATTGCACCTTCACCTTTCCGCTCTTGTTCTACCCGGTCTAATCTAAGAGGATGTGCCAAAGAGCTTATTCGAGAACAAGCCCTTCTTTCACAAACAACCTATCCGTTCTTCCTGGATGGAATCCAACCTTGCTTTGAGGCAATGAAACCGGTCTCAGTTGCTTTAGCTGCTTCCTCTGGGCATCCACCCGCAAAGAGAAGAGGTGATTCTTCCCATCTATGAATCCAAACCCCCCGAGCAGCTTGCAATTGATCCTTCCCTTTCTGCTCTCTTTCCTGCTTTCGGTTATAGAGCGCCCTTCAACTCGTCCCTTGTACTGTGCAAGGAAATTCGACGATGCTAGGTCTCGTGTAAGCCAAGCTCCTTGTTCGACATTTATCCTATTCGTGAACAACTGACGCTATTTGCAGTAGAGAAGTGGGCACTAAAAAGCCGAAAAGCGAGGGTGATAGTTAGTATAGGGAGCACCCCTTCCAGTTCCAGTTAGGGATCGAGACTGAGTTTACCTTCTTTCTTTATTCTGCAATTAAGCTTGTTTAAGAACTAGAAATGCAAGGCAACCGGAGGGAGAGAAGAAAGAGAATGAGATTCGATCCTATGGACGGACCCTTCTTTTGTATGGATACTCCTACCAAGACTAGCTTGAAGGCCTTCGTAAGGGAAAAGTACTTGCCAGAGAAGCAAGCGAAATCAATGCAGTCGTCAATAAAAAACCTTCACTTCAGGGGCCAGCTAGCGGTCACTCTCTTTAAGCCACAGATAATAACAGACTGATAACACTCCCAACTTCAAATCTTTCCTGGGACTCAGCTACTAGTTTGAAAGCCAGAAGCTGAAGGAAAATGAGACTAGCTAAGACTAGGGAAAGAGCGGCTAGCTGATAGAGATGGGTTCGCTCCTTTTTTCACTAAGAGCCGCAAAGGCGAATACCACTACCTTAGCTCCCTCCTTTGCTGATAGAGCGCCATAACATAACTCGGATGCATGGGGCCTCAGAAGATCGACAGAGGGTAGATGGTTGATAGCTTTGGTTTAGCAACAAAACCAATTTTTTGATGGTCCATTCATATTGTATCAGAATGAAATGACAAGACAAAAGAGATGGGCTGAAGCTTGGGACGAGGCTTAGAGAAAGGTAGTTTGCGAGAGAGATGGCTAAGCAGTTCTTCAGATCAGCAACTCGGCGGATAGAGAGCTTGAGCCCAATGGACTGATTATTGATGAATCTCGCTACCTCTTAGCTAGAAATTGGGAGAGAGATTTTCGACATAGCTAGCTAGAGAGAGGGGAATTTCTGCGCATATGGACTTGCCAACCAAGCTAGGGCTGAATATCAACTCGGTATAGTCTGAAGAGATCCGCCAGAGTTCATTACTTCTTTACTCTTTTTAGATCTAGTGGATCTTGCCCTCCCACCTAGGCAGTGTCAAAGGACCTAACGCTCGTAGCTGAAGTCTGCTTCATCGACTCTTCTTTCTATCGGTGAATGTAGGAGTACTAGCACTGCTATACCGCCACTATTTTTTGATTCTATAACTAAGTCAGTCACAGTACGAATCCTTGTCTTGTCTGGCAGTTGGATTCAATTCTTTCAATCAAGCAAACGCACGGCATCCCTTTCATTTCTAGAACCGGAAGCGAGAGAGGTGGGAGTAGAGACAGTTTTACTTACCTCCTACCCGCAGCTTTCCTTCGCTTGGATCCATATCAAGGAGCAAAGCTACCAACTACTTTTCTTGAGATTCATTTTTCAAATGAGTCACAGATTATCCTGGCCTAGATACAGTGAAAGCATTCCAGTCGATTCGAATAACATATCCATAAAAAGCCATGGATTCATGGGTAGATGTACATTGAGATCTCGTGCCAACGGAGGCAAAGGCATTTGAGGCAGCAGTAGGGACAGAGGAAGTTGATCCATAAGCAAATGTGACTGATCTAAGCGCATCAAGATTGAAGCACGTAACAAGACAAATGTACCACTCACCACAGTGAAATGGAAAAATATGCTTTCCGGTGCGTAAAGTCAAGGTTGTTTTTTACCTCTCATTCTGTCCCGATCAAGCACAAGCACCTGTTTAATAACACGTTAAAGAAAAAGCAAATCTCAAGCGAGTAGTTGACCTTTTTCATTAAAACCCTTTAAATGATCCTATATGTTTTACCATTTATCCGTTAGTGAACCTATCAGAGATTTATAAAGCAGGGGGGAACGGAAAGGAGGCTACAACCTAGTTAGAGATAGAGAGTCATCAGCCATTTATTCCATTCGAGCCGGTGTTCAAAATCGAGTAGCCGTCAATTGATCGCTCAGCAGCGGCGTAATCTTTCTATATAAGAGATTAGCTGCCTTTCTCTCATAAGGGATGGGTGCAGATCCGGTTCAAGGGGTCTCAGAATAAATTCCTTTTTTATTGACATTAGCATCGAACCAGATTATCATGGGATCAACGTCCGTTAGAAGCACACATTTTTTGGCTTTGTAGACACCGTTTTTGTGTTATAGCAACATATGAGGAGAAGGCATGCATTAAGGTAGGGATTAGGCCATTAGAGCACAGTAGTGCGGCGGTCGTAGCTTTAAAGTGAGTGAAACGCCGGATTGGTTGCGAAATGAAGCGTAGCAAGATCTATTGTGGTTCTGCAGTTCATAGAAAATAACAAGGAACGGAGTGACGAAGTTCGGAGAACAAGGAAGTTGGAAGGCAAGAGATGACCAGCTTAGAACTCGGCATCCCAATGAACAACTATTCGTCTTCTTTCTAAATACCCTTTCTGGAAAAAAAGAACCTCGAGCTAAGGTGGTCGGTGGCCTAAGATAGACCCTACCAAAGGATTGGGATGGGATCAAACTAGCCCAATAGGACTACATTCAGAGGCTACCAAAAAAGGCCATGTCCAGGAGATGAGGTCGAAGGCAACATAGAAAGGACTAGAAAAAAGAGACTTTCAAAATCAGGGTCAAAAAGAAACTTCAAAATACTAATTGAAGTATGAAAAAGGCTAAAGGACGGCCAAAAAGAGTATGGCAAGCCAATCACCGGCCCGTAGACCAATTGACAGCCTGAGGAGAAGTCAGCCAACCAGATAAAAAAGCAGGAGAACGGTATTGAATAATCAAAAGCAATAGTTGACTACTGGATTAAGGTAAATCTAGATTTAAGTACAATGCGTGGAGACATGTAGGGTACCCAACGGAGTCAAGTCAAACTTACCAATCAATGTTGAGGGCTTTGCCTAGCTCACCCTTCCCTTTAGTAACGAACTGTTATAGACCGACCGTCAAGCTAGGTCAGCGAAGATAAAAAGAAAAACCAGTAAGCCTATCCATGAAAGGAGGGAAGGTGACTGGTGTTGATCCATCAAGAACAAGTGAGTAAGCCTTATTCGATTCCAAAGCAAACACATAGCTATAGCTTTAGCATGCACTTTACAACAAGAACAATACAAAGACAAAGAAGCTAAGTGCGAAGAGAAGCATCCGTATCAAAAAAAGCTACAGCTGAACCAGACGCTGAAGAGGGGCAGAGTTCCAACTACTGTGATCCCGATTCTGAGTCTTTTGACTTGTTTAGGAAGTAGAGCTTTTCAAAATCTAAAACTTATGAAGCATTAGATGAAGCGAGAGCTAGCTTTTTAGCGGGTAGAGAATTGAGTTTCTTTTTTACCAAATCCAGAAGATGACGCTACTGAGATCGAAAACATGAGGTTCGACACCTTACCTAGTCCGAAGCAGCACCGTCGGCACTATTCTATGGTCTAGGGGAAAGCCGCCCACTTTCGCGGCTTTCTAGGGCCTTTCCTTGATGAAGGAACCAAAGTAGAGTGAGTGAGACCAACCTTTTGGGAACATCATATAGCAGTTCCTGTATGCCCTTGTTGATAGAAAGCACTGGAAAGCGTGTGTACTCCCTGCCCAACCCCTGACTTTGTATTTTTGACTGAAACAGGAAAATCTTGTACCTTATGAAGCAACCAAATAAGATCGATCTCCTCGGAACACTACCCAGTGGAGTGGTTCTCTGTTTGTGCCCTTTCCACGGTTACTACTTGACCTACCCCACTGACCGTGGGCTATTTGAATTCTTGAAGGAAAGGATGATCCAAAGCGCTGGCAAAAGATGCTTTGCCTTACCCGAAATAGAACTCCTTTGCCTTTCTGATCGACTGAGGCAAGCCTATAGGAATAGTCTTTTATACCTACTTGATGCTTGCTTCGGAATACCACCCAATGGAGCGGCGGCTCCCTGTGTCCTTTCTACCCAACAAGACAAGAGTATATAGGTCCGCCAGGGGCGAATAAGAGCTCATCGAACCGTCATTCTTGACTCCCGGGGTCAATCAGTCAATCGGTAGTCCTCCAATTGCTTATCGAAAGCCCGTTTCTAAGAAATAGCTTATGCCACTCGTATTGCCCCGGATTGACTTAGGAGGCTTTGATTTGAGATTATTGTGTAAACATTAAAGTTTACAATCGGGTTTGTGTTCATTGAGACCACAAAGACAGTGGACTCTGAAACCAATGAGATCACTGGATCTAAGAATAACGTAGCACAGAAAACCGGACTCACCAAGGAGGGCGAATGGGCAATACGTAGAGGAGACCTTTCCTCCTATGGATTTTTTTATGGCGGTACGATTATGATGCTTGCTCTGAATAGAAGAGGGATGGCTTTCCTTTCTTTACCCGGAGCAATGAGCTTAGTATCGAAGCCTGTAATTGACGGCTGGAGGGAGCTATCCGACTCTGTCGGGAGCTGGCTAGGAAGTGTCGTACGTGACATTTCTTTCTGCCTTGAGAGAGTCCTTGTATTCCTTTCTCATAGTACTCTGTATCCAAAGGCTAAACTAGTGGGTTATCTAGGTAGTTAATGTAGCGAGGCCCCGCCAATTGAAGGCATCGATCATTTATTTCTCGATTGCTTGTTGTGCAAAAAATGGAATAACTGAGTTAAAAAGGAGAGTCCTTTTCACTTTCTGTTCGTGTTCCGTGCCCCTAAAAGGAATGATTTGTCAATTCCACCAGGTAAGGAAGATAGGTCATTATCAGCGTCCCCATCAGAAGAGGTAGCATAAGCAGCTGAATCTAAAGAGGAGAAGTAGTCAAGAGATAGAACCAATTCGACGAAATTCAAGGTAGGCACTACTATTGAATACGAATAAGAGGAGCAGTGAGTAGTGTCTCTTTTTCAAGAGGGTAGGAAGAACAAGAGGCTTCCCCATAACAATGAAGTTCAGCCTGTTTATCTAGCTTAAAATGAGCCAGTTTAAGAGAGTTATAACTATTAGTATATTATGGCTATGAAAGGAACTAGTATATGATTCCAACTTGATTGACAGATTCTTTATTTTACTGAACTACTAGACGTTTTGGGAAAAACGTAGATAAGGTCTACCTTTATCCTAGCGGGTGTATTCCCAACCGGAATCAAGAGGAGCAGGTGAAGCAATTATACAAATCAGCTAAAGCTGAGCCCATGGCTGCTCTTTCTCTCTCTCAATCCGAACCTGCATGTGTAAAACTAACAGATCTTGTTTCTTCCGAACCAATAGCATAGCTCCCGTTTCTTCTGAACCGGCATATCCAACTAATAACTGAGGCATCCAAAAGAAAAAGTTTGAAGCTGGCTGAAAGCACCCCTTGCCCTATGGTATGGCTTGGGGCAAGACAAGCTCGACTCCTTTGTTCAATCAGCATCGGTAAAGCTGACTTTTCTCCTCTTGCTGGTAAAGAGTTCGGTTACCATAAGCGAAGGTGCGAGTCAAGTCGAAGCGCGCTGGCTACCCAATTTTGCATACTGATTGATTGATAAACTTTTCAACAAATTGGAACTAGCGAAATTCCCAGAGTTAGAAGCCTTTGAACAATTCGCTTTTAATCTCGATAAAGCTACTCAGAATCAATTGGAAAGAGGTCAACAAGCGAGTTGCTTAAATAATCCCAATCAGAACCGGAAGAACATATAGCTACGATTTCTACTGGAGCGAATGGGATATCTTGATCCGCTAAAATTGGAAAGAAAAGTGACCGTGGCTACGTCTGATGTCACAACTGTAGTTCGAAAGCAGCCTGTTGAAAAAAAACCACAAGCATCTCAGAAAGATCGTCCTCCGACGAATGACAGCCGATACCAAGGCACCCGAACTTCCCGCTCCGGACCATGTCAAAGGAAAGTTCAATCGCAAGAGCTTGGGCCCGTAGTAGCGTTACCGAGGTTCTCGTCAACAATTGTGACCCCTCGTCGGCCAGTTAAGGAGAGGCTCGGTCCACTCAAGCCTACAAAAGCACATTTCTCATCAATCTTACTGAAAAAGATGCCTCGTGGCAGAGCAGATATTTGAGGCCAGATGAAGAAGGGTTGACTCCAACCCAAATACGAAATGCTCGGCGGAACCACCAACATCGTCGGTTCCAATCAGAAATAGAATCCATAATGAGACGTTACCTTGTCGCTGCACCTGCAAGTGATGGATCAATAGTTGCTTCATTTATGCTGGAGCTTGAGTATAACAGGTGAGATTTGTATCTTAAGGAGCGTCTAGAAAAAAGGATCAAAAGGAGTTGTCCTTTGACCTGTCATTTCGAGCTTCCAGTTCTTCTAGATTTTCGGGCAAACGATGGTACCGACCCATATTGGGCTGCTCTTCCGGTAGGGGCAACCTCAACCATATTGCAGGACATCATGTCAGGCTTCTCATTCGAAACCTAAGGTTTCCATACCCATAAAGTCAAGTTGAAAAACATGATAGATGTGCCGCGCGCTACGGCTTTTTTGAAGCCCTTCCCCACAGCCCGCAGTTAGGTGAGCCCATGAACGGTTTCGAAGTAGCGATAGAACGAAGAAAAACTTCCGTGGAATCTATGTATTAATGTCTGCGGAGATATTGCTTTATTCCACCTTTATAGACCATGAAAGACGATGATTTTGCACTATTTAACACGACTTGCAGTCAGCAGGCGGTGGAGCAATGAATTTCATTTCCACACATTCTAGAATTGCCTCTATCGACGGTCGTGCCCGAGAAGCCTCCGTCAAAGAAGATCAAAGAGCTGCGAAGTCTCATTGGCAGACTCAAATTCATTTGCTGGTTCATCTCCGATTGATGCAAACCTTTCTAAAAGCTCTTCAAATAAAAGGCAGAGCCGAATGAATATGAATATGGGACGACGATTGCCAGAGAAAGCTTTCGACTCCATCAAATGTTACTTGGGAAATGTGAACATACTCGACTCCGGAAGGCCACTGAAACTATACATCTCCACCACGGTGGCTTGGAGCCATCCTTGCACAACACGATGATGCATCCTATGGTGGTCCAAGACAAAAAGGCGAGTTAACAAAGCAAGCGAAAGGGGCGTAGCGAAAGTGATTGAATAGTGACATAAGAAGCTAGAACGTCGTTACCATCCATAAGCCATTAGTTCTTTAGTATCAAGATCGAGATAAATAATAAGTTACATCCAAGCGCTTAACTACTATTCCTTCTTGGACTCTGTTGCTCATTATTTCAAGCTAGTGAAGAAAGTGAGATCAAGACTGATCGGGCCTTCTCCTTCGCTCTAGCTCTCTTTCTTTTCTTTTGCTTTTTGGTGGCGCTTGTGGTTGATTAGGTCCCGAAAGTCGATACCAATCCAATCAATCCGGGACCAGCGGGAGTAGTAGCATCAGAGGTGGAGATGGGGAACGGAGATGGAGCGAGCTAAGGGGCTTGCGGACGCAGGGGCATGGCGTCAGCCATATCCAATTGATCCAGTTGCCCGGGGAACTATTAACAGGGGTCGCAATGGAAGTGCCGGTCCACCACCATCAAAAGTAGCACCACCTATTTGATAAGCATCAGTAGCAAGTAGGGACGGTTGACCGGGTTCACTCAGCAGCTTATGTAATAATCTTTCAAACCGTCGACCCTTGACGTATTAGCGCGGCGGTGAAAGGTGCACGAGCAGTTCCAGGTGCAGGAACATCGAGGGGAGGGAAGCTGAAGGTTGACATGAGGGACTCTCCTGGTCTTCACATAATTGTGGAAGAGGGGAGGTGAGTTGAGTATCAACTCTCTCTCTCTCTCGCCTTTATTCAGCTTGCTTCTTCTTGTTTGTCCATTCGGGACGGGCAGGCAGCCCACATACATAAGAGAAGAAGAGGGTATTGTCTGTCAGTCGAAGAAGGCCACAAGTGGAAGCAACCGATGCTTTGGTCATTCAGTTGACTCCTTGCTGCTAGTCTGTGCTTGCTGTCATGTTGGCAAAAGTGGGGTTTCAGCCGGGAACTTACCTACTATTGGATTTGAACCAATGACTCTCGCCGTATGAAAGCGATACTCTAACCGCTGAGTCAAGTAGGTCAAGCTGAGTCAAGTCAGAGAAAATAGACCTATAAGAGAAAGCCAGCCAAAGCGCAACCAGAGTTCTCCGCAGGGCGGAGCGCTAAGAAAGAGAGAGTTGTTGGTATCTGGGCGGGAGGAGAAGAACGCAGCGGAAACGACGAACAAAGTAAATCCAGCCCGATGCCCGCTGATCTGATTCAGAACGAAAAACTAAAATAAAAAACAACGGGAAGTAATCCGATTACCGTGCGCGGACTCGAATCCGCTTCCGTCTCGGTTCCATTGAGGCGATGCCGCGAGCCGCACAAGCGTCCGGCCTCCAGCAGTATCCACGCGATCCTCCGCGGTGGTTCGTCCTTGATCCCTCATCCGTATCAGCTTGCTCGCTGAAGATCCGTCGCCGCAACGATTGCCGAAAATCCGCTGATGGAAATTCCCGACTTTCGGGAATCACGCGCGGCGGAGACGGAGACGATCCCGGGGCCTCGAATGGGGCGCCCAGAGGAGGAGAGAGAAAGGGGGGATGACGGCCAGCATGGGAAAATCCTGGAGCTTGGCCCAGGGTTTCTCAACAGCGCGTATATATATTAAGTCGGCGCAACTTTTCACAAAAGTCTCCGAGTTAATATAAATCCCACTTATGTACCACCGACTGAGAATCTTATTGCGTGTGACCCTCTAGGCTCATTTACCAGTCCAATTTTCAGCCCGTTAAGTCCAATAACTAGTTATTGACTTATTATAATTAATTAATATCTAGATATTAACTAATTACTTAACCGAATTAACATCAAGTTGGGTGCCAAGCAACACCGCATGATCCCGGAAGGCAATGAGGTTCAGCAACCCACTCATGGAACCTGTCCGTCCACAGTTACCGCGTGGCTATAATCCTTCGTTCGCACAATGCTCTCAAGTTAACTTAGGATATGGTCAACTGTCAAACCCTAGATGGTCAACTCACTTGAATCAGACTCCATTGTACAATATCAGAAAACCACTTTTATGATATTGTTTCTGCTCTGGCTATAGACTCCTGCAGATCTATTCTAGAGCATTCTCTCTTTAGTTACCTGAGAGCGAACGATCCTTTATTGAACATGTAAGGATTGAGGTTTCGGGTTCTGTTTTCGGGCCGGATCCCTTGGTTTGGACCCTGTGGGGGGTCTTGAGATTTCTGGCTGAATGGCGTCAGCACTGCTCGACGCCTTTCAAAAGGCGTCAGGTTGTGTGGACGCCATTTAGGTCTGCAGGTTGTTGTGCCACGTGTACGCCACGTGGGCGGGTTTCGGGCCGCGAGGGTACGGCCCCGGTCACATCGTCTGAACGGCGACCAGGTTGGCCGACGCGATTCAGACTGTGACCTCTGAGATGTCAGGGTGCGGCGCCAGAGCGTTGTCAGTACGGCCTGTCCTGTCGTCTGAACGGCGTCCATGGTGGGCGACGCGTTTCAAACCGCTGTCAGTACGGCCGTCCTGTCAGACTGATAGGCGTCTACCTCGATCGACGCGTTTTAGCAGGATTCAGATTGACTTCGCGAGCCTCTCCTTCTTTCCCTCATTTTCGCCTTCACTCTCTCTCTCTTCACCCTCTCCGCCCTCTCCGACTCTCTTTTCCCCTTCCCTTCCTCTTCTTCCTCTTCCAATCACTCCATAGCCTCCTTACCACTCACCTCTACCTCCACCACCTCCTTCGCGGCGTTCCCTTCTCCGGACGGCGGCCGACGTCCCGGCGGAGTGGCGGCGTCCTCGAGGGTACCGGCGGCGGTCTGCGGTGCGGAGGGTCGGCGGCGAGGAGCTTGGAGGAGTTCAAGAACCGGTAGGGGGACGAACCTTGCATGTGTTACCCGTGTGTTCCTTGGCGTGACATGATGTGTTTGGGCTAGATTTAGCATGTTTAGGGGGTTTCCTTATGGGAATGGCTGTGATTGTGATCGTGGTTTCGTAGTATGCCTGTGATAGATGAATGCTTCTTCCTCCCCTTCTTGTTTTGGGGCTTTTCGGGGTGTTTGGGGTTAAGGGAGAAACCCTCGGTTCGAACCAGGTTTCTTGCGCTAAACGGCGTCGTGCCTGGTCGACGCCTTTCAGAAGGGCGTCAGGGCAGTACGACGCCTTTTAGGGCAGAAACCTCCCTGTTCGAGGTTTCGCGAAATAGGGGTTCTGGCGCTAAATGACGTCATGGGTGGACGACGCCTTTCAGAAAGGCGTCGGGCCATCATGACGCCATTTAGACAGGAAAATCACCCCGAGTGAGGGTCTTTAATCTGGAATTTATGTGTGAATGGCGTCTGTGGACCTGGACGCGTTTTAGATAGGCGGCTCCCTATGACGACGCGTTTCAGGGAATATTCTGTCTGTTAAATGAACCTGTCTGAGGGACTTGAATGGCGTCGACCTCGGTCGACGCGATTCAAGACAGAGATGTGAAATCCTGGTTTTCACCATGTGCTTCACCGTGGGATGATTTCAATTGCATGCTTCACGTTGTACGCTGAGACTGAGTACTCCTGTGTGAATGGAATCATGTTGTGTGTGTGTGTGCTTATGCGAATATGGAATCGGAATGACTGTGGTTTACGTTTGTCACCATGGACCGATGGGGACAGGGTCATGGTGTCTGTGAGCCGTACCGGTGGGAGAAGGGGTACATGTTGTGTTTTACCTTTGGCTGAGGGAAGCAGGATCGCCTTGAGCCCGACAGGCCGGAGTAGCCGGTGTGCTATCCGAGGGGTCGCTGTTTGTCCTCAGCGGGTCGAGGTTTCCCTGTTTGTCGTGACAGCTTCCGGCGCGTTTCTTGCTGTGGAGCTGGTTGTGGTACTGTTGGAGTTGGCTTACCCTTTAGCCATTGGGCCTGATGTAACCTTTGATCAAGGTTACGAGTGGTACCCTTAGCCCTTTGGCCTGACGCAGCCCGGGAGATTTGGGTTTGTGGGTAGTTCCTGTAGCTTCGGCTTGACGGGGGTTCGCCGGTCCCCAGGGCCCTCCTGAAGCGCTGAGGCCTAGCGTGGAGGCAATCCGGACGGTAGGACAGTAGTCTAGACTGCTTGTGTGCACACGTAGCTGGCAGTGGCGGTACACTGGTTCCAGCTAGTCCTAGTTTGACTCACTGCCTCACCCTACAGTGCCCTGGAACACTGTAGGGGTTGACAGGCGTGAGCTGTGGTGGTAGTGTTGGGAGGCGACGTTTGACTTCGGTCGACAGTGTGGTTCAGTCGCTTCGTGGACTTTGGCTGTGAGACGTTACTCTGTGTTGGGTTCTTCGGGTTGCTTAGAATGGTTCTTGCTACACTGCTTATCGTGCGTTTTATATCAGAGTTGGGTACTGTGTTTACTGCTTTACTTAATTGCCATATATTCCTGTTGTTACACTTGTGGGTGTGTGAGTGGGAGGCAGGGGATCGGATGATCCCTACTGAGCCCATTTCTGGTGTGGCTCACTCCCTGCGGTTTCAGGTGTGGACCTCGTGGCGCAGCGGAAGCGTGGTGTCTTCTTGGTGTGCGGACCAGCAGCTATCTCAGTTCCGGGGTATGCCCCGATGTTGTTGTACTTCCTTCTGCCTATACTTATTTAATTGTTGGACATGTAATTATTGTTGGACTGTATACGGACATTGTTATTTTCCTTCCTGCGCACTTGCTTACCTTGTAGTCCGTGTGATTGTTATATTTAGCCTTGTTTAGCACTTACTCCTCCAGATGTGTTGTGTGAGATCCGGGTGTGAACCCGCAGTTAATGGGCCGACATCCATTTAGTGACCGGGTCTCCGGTCATAGGATGGCGGGTCGTTACAGTTGGTATCAGAGCTCAGTCTGGTCGAGTATGTGATAAACTGGGTTAGATATTATAGTCCAACAATAAGTGCGAGTCTGTACAGGCGATGGCTGCTGGTGTAGATTGATAGGATTTGACGTGTTTTGGTTCGATTTGCGTGTTGTGGGGCAGCGATGGCGCCGAAGCGGAGAGCTCCGGTGGCTCGGGGTGCGAGAGCAGATGGTGGTGGTTCGAGGGCAGAAGGCCATAATGTGGATCGCTTTATGGAAGCTATGATTGGGGCTATGTCTAGATATCAGCAGGGAGATGGAAGTGAGGGGTCCAGTTCCCGAGGTGGCCGATCTACGGTGGTGGAGCGGTTCTTGAAGCTGAAGCCCCCTTCTTTCACCGGTCAACCTGTTCCAGTTGCGGCAGCTCAGTGGGTCAAGGAGGTAGAGAAGGTGTTTGATGTCCTAGAATGTGCTGAGAGTGACAAGACCTTGTTGGCAACCTACTTGCTGAAGGGCGATGCTTACGATTGGCGGGTTACCATCAAGGGGTTGATGTTTCCAGATAGGCCTTTGAGAGAGATTCCTTGGGAAGGCTTCGTGAGAGAGTTTAGTGGACAGTACTTTCCGAGGCATGTTCGTAGGGCCAAGGAAAGGGAATTTATGGAATTGGTGCAGGATGATATGTCAGTTCTAGAGTACCAGATGAAATTTGTAGCTCTGGGAAGATTTGCCCCACACATATCTGGGCGTGAGGACCTTAGGACAGAGAAATTTGTGGATGGACTTCGGCATGATCTGAGAGAGTTTGTGGCGGCCCATTGTTGTAAGGATTTGGCATCAGCGGTTCAGTGCGCGGCAGCAGTGGAGATGTAGTTCCAACACACGGCGAGGGAATCGGTGCATTCGGCACAGGGGAAGCAGCAGGGTAGGGATAGATCGACAGCCTTTTCGTCAGATGATCCGAGTTCCTTTGAGGTCGAGTTCCAGGAGTTACCTTATGGCGAGGAGGAGGATGGTTCGGTTCAGCAGATGGAGACAGAGGTCGGCTGGCAGCAGGAGGCGAGGCGGGGCACTGCAGATCGTTGCCCCCGATGTAGCAGGTTTCATGGCAACCGGATTTGTCCCTTGATCACTAGTAGCTGTTTCGCTTGTGGTCGGAAGGGACATCTCGCGAGGAATTGTCCCCAGAAGAACCAGGCAGGTCAGGGACCGAGCGGTTAGTGAGTGTTCGAGGTGTGATTGGAGTCGCGTCTCCTTGTGGAGGTCCGAGAGGTTGTGCTAGGAGAGCACTTTTATCTTGTCTTTTTCTGAGGTGGTTGTGAACTCGTGTGGCACTTGTATGTATTTGGGTTTGGTGGAGAAATCGGTTTTGTAGTATATGCCTTGCTAGTGTGTGGATATTTCAATCTATCACCTTTTGTCAGAATTGAGAATCTTAGTTAGTTTGACGTGGATTTGTTGGAACCCTGTGTGGGTGATTGGTGAGAATGATTGTTATGATCGGTGTATGTTGGCGTGCGATGGTTAGCCGAGTTGAGCGTTGAGCGGTTGCAATTTCGAGGACGAAATTCTTTTAAGGGGGGGAGATTGTAAGGATTGAGGTTTCGGGTTCTGTTTTCGGGCCGGATCCCTTGGTTTGGACCCTGTTGGGGGTCTTGAGATTTCTGGCTGAATGGCGTCAGCACTGCTCGATTCCTTTCAAAAGGCGTCAGGTTGTGTGGACGCCATTTAGGTCTGCAGGTTGTTGTGCCACGTGTACGCCACGTGGGCGGGTTTCGGGCCGCGAGGGTACGGCCCCGGTCACATCATTTGAACGGCGACCAGGTTGGCCGACGCGATTCAGACTGTGACCTCTGAGATGTCAGGGTATGGCGCTAGAGCGTTGTCAGTACGGCCTGTCCTGTCGTCTGAACGGCGTCCATGGTGGGCGACGCGTTTCAGACCGCTGTCAGTACGGCCGTCCTGTCAGACTGATAGGCGTCTACCTCGATCGACGCGTTTTAGCAGGATTCAGATTGACTTCGCGAGCCTCTCCTTCTTTCCCTCATTTTCGCCTTCACTCTCTCTCTCTTCACCCTCTCCGCCCTCTCCGACTCTCTTTTCCCCTTCCCTTCCTCTTCTTCCTCTTCCAATCACTCCATAGCCTCCTTACCACTCACCTCTACCTCCACCACCTCCTTCGCGGCGTTCCCTTCTCCGGACGGCGGCCGACGTCCCGGCGGAGTGGCGGCATCCTCGAGGGTACCGGTGGCGGTCTGCGGTGCGGAGGGTCGGCGGCGAGGAGCTTGGAGGAGTTCAAGAACCGGTAGGGGGACGAACCTTGCATGTGTTACCCGTGTGTTCCTTGGCGTGACATGATGTGTTTGGGCTAGATTTAGCATGTTTAGGGGGTTTCCTTATGGGAATGGCTGTGATTGTGATCGTGGTTTCGTAGTATGCCTGTGATAGATGAATGCTTCTTCCTCCCCTTCTTGTTTTGGGGCTTTTCGGGGTGTTTGGGGTTAAGGGAGAAACCCTCGGTTCGAACCAGGTTTCTGGCGCTAAACGGCGTCGTGCCTGGTCGACGCCTTTCAGAAGGGCGTCAGGGCAGTACGACGCCTTTTAGGGCAGAAACCTCCCTGTTCGAGGTTTCGCGAAATAGGGGTTCTGGCGCTAAATGACGTCATGGGTGGACGACGCCTTTCAGAAGGGCGTCGGGCCATCATGACGCCATTTAGACAGGAAAATCACCCCGAGTGAGGGTCTGTAATCTGGAATTTATGTGTGAATGGCGTCTGTGGACCTGGACGCGTTTTAGATAGGCGGCTCCCTATGACGACGCGTTTCAGGGAATATTCTGTCTGTTAAATGAACCTGTCTGAGGGACTTGAATGGCGTCGACCTCGGTCGACGCGATTCAAGACAGAGATGTGAAATCCTGGTTTTCACCATGTGCTTCACCGTGGGATGATTTCAATTGCATGCTTCACGTTGTACGCTGAGACTGAGGACTCCTGTGTGAATGGAATCATGTTGTGTGTGTGTATGCTTATGCGAATATGGAATCAGAATGACTGTGGTTTACGTTTGTCACCATGGACCGATGGGGACAGGGTCATGGTGTCTGTGAGCCGTACCGGTGGGAGAAGAAGGGGTACATGTTGTGTTTTACCTTTGGCTGAGGGAAGCAGGATCGCCTTGAGCCCGACGGGCCAGAGTAGCCGGTGTGCTATCCGAGGGGTCGCTGTTTGTCCTCAGCGGGTCGAGGTTTCCCTGTTTGTCGTGACAGCTTCCGGCGCGTTTCTTGCTGTGGAGGTGGTTGTGGTACTGTTGGAGTTGGCTTACCCTTTAGCCATTAGGCCTGATGTAACCTTTGATCAAGGTTACGAGTGGTACCCTTAGCCCTTTGGCCTGACGCAGCCCGGGAGATTTGGGTTTGTGGGTAGTTCCTGTAGCTTCGGCTTGACGGGGGTTCGCCGGTCCCCAAGGCCCTCCTGAAGCGCTGAGGCCTAGCGTGGAGGCAATCCGGACGGTAGGACAGTAGTCTAGACTGCTTGTGTGCACACGTAGCTGGCAGTGGCGGTACACTGGTTCCAGCTAGTCCTAGTTTGACTCACTGCCTCACCCTACAGTGCCCTGGAACACTGTAGGGGTGGACAGGCGTGAGCTGTGGTGGTAGTGTTGGGAGGCGACGTTTGACTTCGGTCGACAGTGTGGTTCAGTCGCTTCGTGGACTTTGGCTGTGAGACGTTACTCTGTGTTGGGTTCTTCGGGTTGCTTAGAATGGTTCTTGCTACACTGCTTATCGTGCGTTTTATATCAGAGTTGGGTACTGTGTTTACTGCTTTACTTAATTGCCATATATTCCTGTTGTTACACTTGTGGGTGTGTGAGTGGGAGGCAGGGGATCGGATGATCCCTACTGAGCCCATTTCTGGTGTGGCTCACTCCCTGCGGTTTCAGGTGTGGACCTCGTGGCGCAGCGGAAGCGTGGTGTCTTCTTGGTGTGCGGACCAGCAGCTCTCTCAGTTCCGGGGTATGCCCCGATGTTGTTGTACTTCCTTCTGCCTGTACTTATTTAATTGTTGGACATGTAATTATTGTTGGACTGTATACGGACATTGTTATTTTCCTTCCCGCGCACTTGCTTACCTTGTAGTCCGTGTGATTGTTATATTTAGCCTTGTTTAGCACTTACTCCTCCAGATGTGTTGTGTGAGATCCGGGTGTGAACCCGCAGTTAATGGGCCGACATCCATTTAGTGATCGGGTCTCCGGTCATAGGATGGCGGGTCGTTACAGAACACATAATCACCTTCGAAGGTCTTCCGCTGGACCCGATCCTTGACTATTAGAGATCCCGTGGATAGGGATTCGTAGGTCAAGGTCAAAGTCCAGAAGTCCACTGACAAGGTGTCTTTGGTGTCTCAAGTCCAATGATCAACCACGCCACTGTGACGATGAATCAAGCCGATTGACAGTTAGGTAAATTACCATTCGGCGATTCATGTCGGATCAATTCAGTGAACTCATTCCCCAATGAGCACCTATAGGTTTACCATTGTGTCTCCACACTAGTAACTAACGAGATCATCACCCTCATCATATGAGCTGGCTGTACCAGTCTAACCGGATGTTTGATGTCCTTCTCAAACATCCTACGACTAGGAACAATTGAGAATATGTGTTTATAAGTCATCAGTCTCATTATTATGATCTCATCATAATATGATGACTATTGCACATATTCATGGACATCATTATGTGCAATTATAAATATGCCAATCTACATAATGAATTTAATGCCATTTGTTAGTGAACCATATTGAAATAGGTGCCTTATGATTGGCCTAGAGGACACTTATATCCATCAAAAGCGTTATCACTATTTGAAATGAAGCAACGGCTAGCACGCCAAGATCAACCAGTTGGAGAAGGCGTCGCGTTTCTTTCTCTGTCGTCTATCTTAAAAAGTGTTGTTGATGGAGATTCATGCGGTCATTCTCTGCTGCATTCACTCCCCACTCTCCACCATAACATAATTCTTCTACCATATCTCAAGAGTAGTCAAAGGAGCGGGCATTCCGAAATTTCGGCTCGGAAGAAATTCACTAAGAAGTAGGGGCATACAATAATGGATCAATTCATTCAACAAGATCCGTTCGGACCAGACCAGGATGAATGGGATTGGTCTGACCTCTTGCTCGGATGGTTGACCCCCGACGCCGACAGATTATACATGCCACGTTTCGTGAACAGCTCCGAGAATGAATTGTGATATAGCGCCGTGCCGAATAAGTCACTTACTGTAGGAGAGGGTCCGAAGGAGCTCGACTGAAAGGACAGGGGTTAAGTGTTAAGTGACTCGACCAGCGGGAGAGGAGCGATAAGAAAAAAAAGCCACTCGAACGTTAGGAGAGGAGCGAAAAGCCACTCGAACGTTAGGAGAGGAGAGGTGTAGGCGCCACATTGACGCGTTGACACCATACCCTCAGCAGAACAGGGAAAAACACCATGTATGTCGTCCGACCCAACCTCAGACTCTTTCTTCAGGAACTAGTTCACTTTAGTGACTTACTTGGCTATACAGAGATTGAATAGAGGAATTCCTGAGAAAGAAGAAAAAGAAAATCAAAGAACCATTCAATATATGTAATGTGATGCCGCACCAGCCAGCAGAACTGCAAGAACAAGAGTGCCCACCACTAAGGAAATACGATTAGAGAGATGACTCTCAGGAGAGGCATTTAAGTCAGAAGCGGGCGTAGGAGAAGTGCTCAAAGCGCGGAAACCCTCAAGGGGGTTACTAACCAATGGGGTAGGGGCAGTAGCATCGGGAAGTGCACAAGGATCTATCAATGACGACAGATGGCTTATAAACTCAGGAAAGAACTCGCCCATTTCGAAAAAAGTAGTATGATTCGAGAGAAAAAACAACACAGCCAACCGGGAAGCACCATTTGCAGAAGAGCAGAAGCTATAAACAGATCATCAAAATTGATAAAAGCATCATAATACTGTGGATCAAGGGAAGCACGAAAGACACGGCGGTACACATTATGGAAAATGGGAGAACCGTTGGGCCAGTAGACCACATTACCAAAACCGCGAGGAGGCGAAAGCTGAACCGCGGAACGAATGAAGCCAGGATAAACAAACTTGATGCCGCATGGAGAAAGATAGATCTCCTTACCGGAAAAGGATGAGGCACCCTTTGAGGGGGACGAGCAAAGTTAGGGCTCGCATCATCAGCAAGCCCAAGGGGAGAAAGTTTACGCCAGAGAGAGTAGGAAGGATGGGGACAAATAGATATCACCCGTAAGAGTGAAGGTGGGCTAGCGGAAAGTTGCCTGGGTAGGGAACATCCATCTCGATGTGGTGTGATGCTGCACCTGGTCATTCCACCTTATTCACTTAGCTTAGCGCTCAAGCACCATTAGCACCAAGACATTAGACATGCATATTTGGTTACCGTTCGTGAAAACCCATCCCATCCATAGCAAATGACCTTAGCTTAGCCCTATCATCCCGTTTACAAGGGACAGAAAAGTTGTACTCTAGAAATAAGTGGATTCGTTCCCAGCAAGCAGGTTGCTGGCTGGGGGTAAAGGGTGAGTTTTCGCTTGGCTCCGCGGTAGGAAGGGAAGGATGAATGAAGGGGGTTGAGAGGTTTAGGCTGACTCTTCTTTGGCAGCGTGGTTTCGGGTTTAGTGAACTTCATTCTATAGTATACCTGCTAGTCTGGTGATAGCATCAGATTACGGGTCACTAGCGTTCTTTTTAGCAGTGGTTAACAGACTTTCGATGAAGCTGCTCCCCCTGCTGGTAAGTGATCAACTGAGTCCATGACGCTGCGCCCTGACTTGAATGGAACCTACCATTATGACCTGTCATCACTATAGAGTTATGCTCAATTAGCCTATCTCAATCCCATATTGGCTTGTTAGCGAGTAGTAAGTTTGAATGCGAGTAGCTCTCATTCTACGTGACGAAAGGGTCTTACGACTTCTCTTTCGCCTTCGCCTAGTGAACCGAACTAATCTGCTTTCCCTGAGCCTGACGCTTGAAGCGTTGGAACCGGAGAGAGTTTTTGGGCTGGACCTAGCCTTACTTAGAATTGGACCGAGCGAGCTTGGGAGGAGTTTTGGCTGACTGTCCCTTTACATTTCTGTTTTCAATCTCACGCACTAACACTTCCATCTCGGCCCCCACCCTATGCTTTCTCATCCCTTCAGGGGTCAATTCAAGCCGTATCATTTCATCGAAGATTTCCAGAGTGATGTTATGATAGGCGGGATGCACAGAAATAGGCCAGGGTCTGATGAATTTGACTCTGAACTTCAGGTCTTGGTTGTCCAAAACTAGCAATAGGAATTCTGGAGTTTCTAGCCCTTATTCGTCTTGAAGGGAAAGGAAGAAACGGAGGCTCCGGAAATCGGATTTCCAGTATGGCTCTGCCCCTAGTGTGCTGACAAACCCTTTACAGAGCCGATCGACCCGGTCAACTTTCTTGCTGATGGATGACAGCTACTTGATGGGAACATTCTCAAATCTTCGTCCTCATCTTCACTGTCATCTCCAATGGGTATGGGAACCGATGGTATCGGTATTGTAACGACCCGCCACCCTATAATCGGGGATCCGATTACTAAATGGGTACCGAATCATTAATTTGGAACCAAACCAGGATCTAAGTAAGTCTGGGAAATAAACAATAAACTAAGCTAAACATTCACATCGCATTGAATTGGAAGGAAAATGCAGGAATTAAAAGTTATTACAATGCGACTCGATATAGCGAATAATTACATACTCCAGCAGAAAAGAAATAATTAAACATACAGGCCAGAAATAAAGATAACAACTACGTCGGGGCATACCCCGGAACAACAACTAACAGCGCGCGACTCACAGCAGTACACACCTTGCTAAGTCCGCCTGGAACCCTTACCTGAAAACTGCAGGGGTGAGTCTCAACGAAAAGACTCAGTAGGGATCCTTCGATCCCTACTGCCCACTCACACACCCACAAGTGTAAAACACAACTGAAGGTACAGTAAACAATTAAAGCAGTAATTACTACTCCTAAATCTCGATATGAATCACATGCATTCGAAATATATTTAACATGCATATTTCTAAAACCAGTCTACCAGGGAACCTACAACCAACGTCTCGGTAGAACATGCCAACCACACAAACGAAGGTGGGGGAAAACACCGACCCGCTGAGACCAAGCAGTAACCCCTCGGATAGCACTCTAGCTACTCCGGCCCAATTGGCTCAGGTGGTTACTCCTTCCCTCAGCACGAGTGACACTCCAAAGGTACCACACCCACACCGGTACTAGCTAACCCCGGGCTCCACCAGGTGACCCTCTCTCACTAGGCGTCACCCCGCCACACCCACACCGGCGTTGTGCTCCACCCACACCAGCACAGGGTGATAAAGCGCTACAACTGTCACTCTAGGTCCACAGTAGCTCAAAACACAGCACAGTTCTTAGTCCACGGTCGCACGCAACACCACGTGTACGATCCGGTTACAAGGAATCCATCACCATCGAGTATAACTTAAAGCATGCATTTAACCAACAAAACAACTATCTAACAGTGTAACATGTTTTAATGGCATGAATTAGTGTGATTCTGTCTTGAATCGCGTCGCCCAAGGCCGACGCCATTCAAGTCTCCTAAACTGGTTCACAGAAACTCGGCCACAGAACCTGGCGTAAAACGCGTCGCTATAAGTAGCCGCCTTTTGAAAGGTGTCGCAGTCCCTAGTCGCCTTTTAGCGATCGAAAACAGGGACAGGCCATGAGGTGATTTCCATTAAAACGCGTCGTTGACGCAAGTCGCCTATTGAAAAGGCGTTGCTGTCCCTGGATGCTTATCAGTCCGGGGACAGGGTCTGTTATTGGGTTAAATCGCGTCGTGGGTGGGCACCGCCTTTCTAAAAGGCGTCGCTTCACCTCGACGCCATTTAGCCCCGACATACAGGTTCTCCCCTTCGTTTCCCCCAATCCTCGAGGTGGGATTTCTCCCCCAAAACGCATAGAAAAAGGTACAAAACATAAAGGGGAAGGAGGAGAACCCAACTACCCATTAGAACGCCCAATTTCTCATACATGCACTTAGCGTTTTCACCCCAAAAAGCACCCCAAAACATGCTTCAAACGCTGGAAAACATGGCTTCAAACGAAAATGCACTGGGGATCGTCATCCTACCAGTTACTTGAACTCCTCCAAGCTCCAAGCCGTCCACCCGTCTTGCCCCACGCCGCCGCCGGTACCGCCGAGGTTGTCGTTACTCCACCGGGACGTCGGCCGCCGTTCGGAGAGAAAACGCCGCGGAGGAGGTGGTGGTGGTAGTGGTGGGAGTTAGGAGGTCGATAGAGTGGAGGGAGAGACGAAATGGTGGGAGGAAAAGAGGGAGGGGAAGGAGGCGTCGCCGGAATCGCCGGAGGAAGGGAGGAGAGAGAGAGAAGGAAGAAATGAGGGAAAGGAAGGAGAGTTCGCGGGGTAACCAGAAACTGGGTAAAACGAGTCGCGCTGTACGGACGCCTATCAGTTGACATGACGGGCCGTACTGACAGAACTCTGAAACGCGTCGTCTACCCAAGACGCCGTTCAGACGACAAGACCGGCACCGTACACTGACAACCCAAGGTCGCAGTTTGAATGGAGTCGTCCATCGCGGACGCCGTTCAGACGACACGACAGGGCAGTACTCTCGTGGCCTAAAACCAGCCCACGTGGCACCCACGTGGCACAATCTAAAACGCGTCTGCAATGCTGGACGCTGTTTAAACCACGTCGAACAGGCTCGACGCGAAACGGAACAGAGTCTCATCCCATTAGGGCCTAGACTACAGAGTCCGACCCCGAAAACTGACCCGATAACCGGATCCGAAAACCTCAATCCTTACAGGTATAGTGAGTTTTGGCATGTAGGATCGAGAGACCTGACTTCCAAACGACACAGCTTCATTCATCTTTCATGGGGGCTGCATATTCTTTCTTCTTAAAGGGCCGAGAATGGATTTGCCCCCTGCCTGGCTGGTCAATAACCGGCTTAGGGGAAGAGGGCATCTTCATAAAAACGGGCGTCAGCATGGAACTTGGTAACTGAATGGTTTAGTGTAACCGAATGCCCATTTTTTGTATGAATTTGTATCCTTATCTTTGTAGCACTGATGGAGGGCGGATGGTACTATCCCATGATAATGAATCCAAGGTCGGCCCAAAGCACCCAATAGGAGGTATCCGCATCAATCACGTCAAACTTCACTCTAGTGAACCAATCTCCCAACTTTAGTGTCAGCCATATGGTTCCCATCACTTCTTGGCCCCTTTGATAAAACCCCAGAATGATACAATTTGCAGCCTCAAGATTACGAGGTTGATGTCCAACCTTCCTCAGGGTTCGTAAAGGTATGATGTTTACTGCGGAACCTAGATCGACTAGAATACGCTTGACTCCACCTTCAAGGTACAACGGGCGGTTGTGCTCATTGGAATCCAGTAATCAATCCTCTTCTTCAAAGGGAAGGGTATCCACTTCATAAGCGGCTGGTCCCAAAACGTGGATCTCCGCAGCATGAGCCTCGTACAGTTCAGAATTCTATAAAGCCTTGATGTAAGGACTGAGGTTTCGGGTTCAGTATTCGGGTCGGGTTCGGGCCGGATCCCCTGGTTTCGACCCTGAGGAGTCTTGAGAATTTTGACTGAATGACGTCTACACTGCACGACGCCTTTCAAACGGCGTCTGGCTGGGTGGACGCCATTTAAGTCTGTTGCTGTTGTGCCACGTGGGCGGGTTTCGGGCAGCGAGAGTACGGCCCCTGTCTTGTCGTCTGAACGGCGTCCATGATGGACGACGCCATTCAGACTGCAACCCTGAGATGTCAGAGTACGGTGCCGGTCTTGTCATCTGAACGGCGTCCGTGTTGGTCGACGCGTTTCAGAGCGCTGTCAGTACGGCCCGTCCTGTCATCTGATAGGCGTCTGTCTCGGTCGACACGTTTTAGCCAGTTTCGGATTGACCCCGTGAGCCTCCCCTTCTTTCCCTCATTCTCGCCTTCTCTCTCTCTCCTCGCCCTCTCCGCCTCTCTTTTCCCCTTTCCCTTCCTCTTCTTCCTCTTCCACCACTCCAACACCTCCCTACCTCTCACCTCTACCACCACCACTTCCATCGCGGCGTTCCATTCCCCGGACGGCGGCCGACATCCCGGCGGAGTGGCGCCGTCCTCGGGGGTACCGGCGGCGGTCTGCGGTGCGGCGGGTCGGCGGCACGGAGCTTGGAGGAGTTCAAGAACCGGTAGGGGGACGAACATTGCGTGGATTGTACATGTTTCGTCCGTAGTTTCCATGTGATGCATGATGTGGTTGGGGGTAGAACGAGCATGTTTAGGAGCTTTCTTGATGGGGATGAGGGTTTCTGTGAATGTGGATTTGTGATGGTTTAGCTTGCCCCTCTTCCTCCTCCGTTTGGTTTGATTTTGGGGCATTTGGGGCTGAAAAGGAAGCCCTCGGGCTGAGGACAAAACTCGGTTTCTGGCGCTAAAAGACGTCATGTATGGACGACGCCTTTTAGAAGGACGTCGGGACATCATGACGCCTTTTAGGCAGAAATCGCTCCACCGAGTCTCTGTCAGTTCGGAGAATCTGGGGCTAAAAGACGTCATGTATGGACGACGCCTTTTAGAAGGACGTCGGGCCATCATGACGCCATTTAGGCAGGAAAATCCCCCGACTGAGGTCTCTGCAATCTCAGAATCTGGTGCGAATGGCGTCTGAGGACGCTGACGCCTTTTAAAGAGCGGCTTCCCAGGACGACGCGTTTTAAGGCATAAGCTGAGGTCGGGTTTAAAAAGTACCAGTTTGAGGGACTTGAATGGCGTCGGCCTCGGTCAACGCAATTCAAGACAGAACTACATTAACTCTTGTTATTAACGCATGTTTCACGGATGGATTGTTCAAATGCATGCTTTAAGATGTACACTGAGACTAAGGATTTCTGCGTGAATGGAATTACATCATCTATGTGTGTGCGTGCTTATGCGGATATGGAATTGGAACAACAGTGGTTTACGTTTGTCACCATGTGCCGATAGGGAAGGGCCTTGGTGTCTGTGAGGCATTGTTGCCGTACCGGTGGGGGAGTGGTACATGTTATGTTTTACCTTTGGTTGAGGGAAGCAGAACCACCTTGAGCCCGTCGGGCCGGAGTAGCCGGTGCGCTATCCGAGGGGTTGCTCTTTGGTCTCAGCGGGTCGGGGTTTCCCTGTTTGTCGTGGCAGCTTTCGGCGCGTTTCTTGCTGTGGAGCTGGTTGTGGTACTGTTGGAGTTGTTTTACCCTTTAGCCACTGGGCCTGATGTGACCTGTGATCAATGTTACGAGTGGTACCCTTCGCCCTTTGGCCTGACGCAGCCCGGGAGGTTAGGGTTGTGGGTAGTTCCTATAGGTTCGGCTTGACGGGGGTTTTTCCGGTCCCCAGGGCCCTCCTGAAGCGCCGAGGCCTGGCATGGAGGAAGTCCGGTCGGTAGGACAGTAGTCTAGACTGCTTGTGTGCACACGTAGCTGGGCAGTGGTGGTTCACTAGTCCCAGCTAGTCCTAGTTTGACTCACTGCCTCACCCTACGGTGCCGCGGAACACTGTAGGGGCGGACAGGCGTGAGTGTTGGTGGTGTTGTGAGGCGACGTTGTCTGCGGTTGACAGTGTGGTTTGGTCGCTTCGTTGGATCTTGGCTTTGAGTCGTGGTATTGTGTGGGGTTATACGGATTACTGAGAACTGTTCCTGTTACATTGCTTGTGCGTGCATTTCATATCAGGTTTTGGGAGCCATGTTTACTGCCTTGTTTAATTGCCATATATCTGTATTCTTGCACTTGTGGGTGTGTGAGTGGGAGGCGGGGATCGGATGATCCCTACTGAGCCCAATTCTGGTGTGGCTCACTCCCTGCGGTTTCAGGTGTGGACCTCGTGGCGTGTGGCGGCGTGTGGCGTCTCCTTGGTGTGCGGACCAGCAGCTATCTCAGTTCCGGGGTATGCCCCGATGTTGTTGTACTTTACTTCTGCCTATGCTTATTTAATTTGTTGGACCATGTAATTATTGTTGGACTGTATACGGACATTGTTAATCTCCTTCCTGCGCACTTGTACTCTCCTTGTAGTCCGTGAGATTGTTATATTTAGCCTTGTTTAACGCTTACTCCTCCAGATGTGTTGTGTGAGATCCGAGTGTGAACCCGCAGTTAATGGGCCGACATCCATTTAGTGATTGGGCCTCCGGTCATAGGATGGCGGGTCGTTACACTTGATGAGGGATTCCCGTCTATCCGCATTAAAGCCTCACACACTGAGGAAAGCCAGGATCCGTCAACAATGAGAGACAACATGATAATCGAAACGGCATGGGTAGAAAGACGGGAGGAGTTAACAAAGGGAAAAGAAGCTCCCGCGACCAAGGTGAAAGAAAGCACCTATATCAAAGATATTTCTTGGTGGGAAATGTAGCAGCAAGAAAGGAACCCCTACTAGCTAATATCTGCTGGTCACGGCTCGAATTAGAGTACTTCGATTTGGAAGCTAAAATCCTACCTTTTATTTCCGCGCAAATCTGGGAAAAAAGCTCCTTTGCGGCCTTATAAGATTGCTTGAAAATCCGGGTATTTCGCTCCTTCCAAGTATGATATATGGTTGCCGAAAAAGCAAGTTTCGCAATAGAGCTAATGAGACCATGCCCGGATAATGGTTCATAACCCACTCGGCCTCATCCTGCAAAGGCGAGGGGGGATCCCCTGGCTAGTAGGGTATGAAGCAAATGCTTCCAAATCTCCTCAACATAAGGGCAACTATCGATAGTTGAAACCTTTTTTCAAGTCCGAGGGACTCGGTTCCGACCATTCCCGCTAAAGAAAAAGCCCCATTCCTGACGAAAGTTCACTCAAAAGGTAGGCGATCAGACCTAGGACATGTGGCATAGCAAAAGCCTTTGCTAAGGGCTTCTTCATGCATCCGCCCATTCCGGAAAACCATAATGGTTTTTAGTCGTTATTAAGCGCCCTGTATCAAAAATTCCAGACCTTCCATCCACCTTGGGCTTAGTTCACATGTTCTTGCTTAGTTCGCATTCCGGGTATGTGGCAAGCAAGAAAAACATATTCGCCCTAGTTACGATATCCTTTGCTGATAGTATTACTAGCTCCTGACTTAAGGAGCAGTAAGTAGCTCACCAGGGTGCATGCGTCCCGTAGTCTAACTGGTGCTCATCTTCTATAGCAGTATGGTATGTGTAACGTTGTTAGTTCCAAGTTGCTTAGGACTATCAAGTTGCTAGTCTTTGTCTTTCAATAGTTCCCAACCCCTTTTCTCAAAAAGAAAAAATCCTTCCTTCTATAGGAAATTGTTTAGTAGTATCCGTTGAGTCATTTGCAAAAGCAGCTCTTTCAAAAGCACCCAAATCTGATGAAGGAACTGTGGAATCAGCAGTTTCTTTCATTCGTTGAAAAACAACGCAACATCCGATGGATCACATATTACACAGGCATCATCCTAAGAAGCAGAGCCTAGGGCTGCTCTTTCCCTCTCAATCTGAACCGGCTGAATAGGAATTCTTCCCTGAAGCCGAGGCCGAACTAACCTATCCAGTTTATCCCGAAAAACGGATTTCTCACTCTCAAGAGCCCGAAATAACGAATCCGAATGCCTATCTCGAGCCGAATTCATTTCATATATTGGAAGAAGCAATTTGATAATCATCATACGCTGAATGAGAATACACGAATCGACCGAAGAAGATGCTTAATCACTAGAACACAACCGAACTCTACTTCTATTTTTATTTCCCCTGCCCTCTCAACAGGTCAGTATTGTTATCAGGAGTGGAAGAAGCAGAGTAGTCCCGGTCATCAGTACTTTTATAATCCCAGTAGTTGTCCTCTTGCCTAGCGGAGTCAGCCCTTAATGGACAATGACAGGCAGACAAAAGATTGCACATCCCAGTCTAAGTGTGTTTGCTTTGCGCACCAGTACAGCAAAATTGGAATCCGCTGGCTAAGATGAGTGGCTCCTGGCTTACTTCCTTGAGGAGGGCTTTCTGTAATTAAGAAATGAGAATTGTTGACCGCGGATGAAACTGACAATTTCACACTTAGAGATTGAGCTTGTCAGTGATCTTTTCCATGGTTTCTAGAGAAAGCAGCTTTGAACATGACATTCGTACCCAAGGAAAGTTTTGGCAGGCATTATTGTGCTCTTGAAGCCCTTGCTAGGAGCTACTCAGTACGGCTCACTACTAAACTAAAGAAGGTTCAGGCATGCTTCGACTTAGCCCTATGATCCGCTAATTCATCTCTTGATCTGGTATTCCGCAAAGGATGTGGATAGGGTCGGTCAGCGAAAAAAGTTTCGAGGGGGCAGAATCAAGGGTTTGAAATTCAAGATTCCCGCTCCTGGAAATGGGTATTCAACAAAGGACATAGTGGGTTAGGTAACACCTCAAATGAGAGGAAAGTTCTATCAAAGCAGAAAGTCGAGAGCGGTTGGCTGTAAAGCCAATGCGTATGCTTTAAAAGTGAGACTTGGAACTAATATATAACCCTTATCTGTATTTTATTAATGGGATAGGAATTCGTAGTGGGACGTTCTTTTCATAGATCCTTCAAGCGAGAAAGGTGCAGTGCCTTCCCGGGGCCTTTGACCCTAAAGGTCATCCGGAGCCACTTTCAGGCAATTTTCCTGCCCATAGATTTGAGGACCAATCCTTCTTTCCACGCTCGCTGAAAAGTTCTTCCGGTTGGTTATTCTTTAGTAATGCATTGGTGCCTGAACCCTTGCAATCCACTTTCATAGGTATACTTTGACGCATCTCTGAACAAGCAAATCTCAATGCTTCTGCTGCTCCCGCTCGCCCCCCAGTCATTCTTATGGTCTCAATAAGGGTATGCCCTATTGCTGCTTTGGCATTGGCCTCTCCCGCTTGTCGAGTCGCATACCTCTCCCATTGGTCGAGTGGTTCTTATCTCCTCTCCCTCTGAAAATCTCATTTTGATCTTTCTGGGATCTTAGGAACTGACTTCCATTTGACAGGAACATCCAGAAACTGGGAATGAAGATGGCATCGCGATGTAGCTACTGCCATAGTTCTCTGCGGTCAACAATCGAACACTTTGTGTACACAAACTGATAACACAGCCTCTACCGTGCCATTTTCTTCCATGTTGAAGGCAACGATTTGCTCATGAGAGTGCTGAAGGGTGAGCTGAGTTGGTGACTTCCACATTACCGAAATCTTCACAATGCCTTCTCCTTGAACTGCAAGCACCTTCCTTGACTGACGACCACCGCTGCCCTGTGTAGTTCTCCTTTCAGTCATAATTGCATAGATAGAGCTGATTCACTCTATTGAATAACTAATGCTTGAGTGAAGGAGTAGGTCAGATAACAGAGTAGGTCTCGCCCAGTAGTGCCCACATACGACAGCTCTGCGGGGCTTTGTGGTAAGGTATCAAGTCTCGTCCTAGCCCGTCGGTCATATCCTCTCCTGCGGTGGATGGAGCTCATCCCAATGGTTGTATAAACTATGTTCCCTTAGGTTATCCCTTGGCTTTTATGTAAGGCTTTCATTCCGGCTTGGATAGCTAGTTCCCAAGCTTCCCGAGACTATAGAGAATTGGCTAGTTTGGGTTTCAGTAATCAAATAAGGAGTTGAGCAATGATACTGGCGGGGTTCGTTCTCTTATGAGTTCAGCGAGGCTCTTCAAGACCGTCGTGTCATGCAATTCTCTTGCTACCGTGGAGTCTGTCCCCTTTCCTAAGTTTCCCCGGGTACGCCTAAATGGTATCGGGCACAACCTAGAGCATTAGAGACAGGCTTCCCCCACCCAAAGATAAAAAGCAAGAATATCCCTAATCGCTAGTGTAATTGTTGTCTCAATTGTGTTATTGATGTGAAGTATGAGTGAATTCTCCTCCGCCCGTCCCGTATAAGCATCGAGTGAATTCTCCTCTTCCCTGATTTGCATCCCTACCGGTCAGTAGTCCCCCTCTTTTTTATTGAAGTGAGCCCCCCTCTTCATGCCTTACGTTCCCACAGTGGGTTTCTGGTGGGATTTTGTTCCTTCTGCATTCCCCTCTGGTTGCGGTCCGCACCTTGCTGGGTGAGTCCGCTGTCGGCACCCTTCCTCTTCTTCCTCTTCTTGATCTAAGTCCCTTCACGGGAGTTCGTTCCTTTGTCGGCATCTAGTGTTGAGCGCGGAACTATAGCGTTTCCTGGGACCCTTGGTTTGTGGCAAAATCTAGCTCCGGCCGAAGAAGAAGCAGGGTAGCGAGCTGAAGAGCGATTTTGTGTCGTAAGGAGAAGTTTTGAATGATGTAATTTCACATATATGCTTTATATATCGAAAGATAGAAAAGGTAGTTGCAGCTAGGAGCTCATTTCCCATGTCAGTTCAAATTGATCTCTTTGTTGCTGAGAAAGAGAAGGATAGGCAAGCCTTTAAGAGTAGGAATTAAGGTTTACGCTTTCCTTGCCTTTTGAAAGAAGGAGGTAGGACAAAAAGACGGGTTTCTGTTGTTCAAAAATACCCTGCAGTAGAAGAGGAGGTAAACCATGCCATAGTTTAAAAAGGGGAGATAGTGTTGGGTTTTCTCGGTTTCTCCGGATCGCTCACGCAGCGGAAAAAAAAAAATACTTACAGCGATCCGTTCCCGTTTCAGAATCTAAAATTCAAGATAATCGGATTATCTGTTCTCACCGTGTGCGGATTCGAATCCACATCCGTTTGGTTCCGTCGGTCCGACACCGCAAGCCGCGCAAGCGCCCGGCCTCTAGCGAAGTCCACGCGATCCTCCCCGCGACGGATATCCTCGAGTTCCTCGTTCTTCGCAGCTCACGAAGCCTCCGCCGGTCGCCGCAATAATCGCCGCAGTGCGCGGACGATTTCCCGTCGAACGGGATTCGGAGAAGCGGCGGAGCAGATCTGGATCTGCCTGGACGCCAGAGGAAGACAGAAACTGAGGAGGGGCGGCAAGGGTTAGCAGCAGCTTGGCCTGCTCAGCCCGTTCGCTATGTTTTATACTAACCGCGCGGTTTTTCATAAAAACCCCCGGTTTGTATAAAACCCACTTATTTATCCATCGCCTTGAGAATCATTTGCGTGTGACCCTCTAGGCCCAAGTACCAGTCCAGTTAATGGCCCAACAAGCCCAGTGACTCCTCACTGTCTTTATTAATTAATTAATAACCCTTTATTAATCAATTAATCAATCAAATTGATGTCGCACATCGAATTCGACCGGGCCTCCGATCACGTTGGGTGCCAAGCAACACCGCGTGAATCCGGAAGGTATTTGGGGTTAAGTAACCCACTCTTGGAACCTTTCCGCCGACAGTTACCGCGTGGATATAATCCTTCATTCGTACAATGCTCTCGAGTCAACTCAGGGTATGGCGAGCTGTCAAACCCTAACCGGTCGACTCACTTGGATTGGATGCCGCTGATGAATATCGGAAAACTCCTTTCCCGATATTATCGTCTGCCCTGGCCAGGGACTTTCGCGTATCCTTCCTAGAGCATTCTCTCTCTAAGTACCGAGAGCGAATGATTCCTTATTGACACACAATTCCCTTCGATGGTATTCCGCTGTACCCGATCCTTAGCGTATTAGAATCCCGTGGCTAGAGATTCGTAAACCAAGGTCAAAGCACAGAAGTCCACCGCCAAGGTGTCCTTGGTGTCTCAGGTCCGAAGACCATCCACGGAACTGCGACAATAGAATCAAGCTGGTTGACAGTGAGGTACAATACCATCCAGCGATTCAGTCGGATCAGTTCAGTGAACTCATTCTCCAATGAGCACCTACAGATTCGCCTTAGTGTCTCCACACAAGTGACTTATGAGATCAGTCACCCTCATCATATGAGCAGGAGTAATCTGTACTAGTCTAACCGGATATCCGATGTCCTTCTCGGATATCCTCCGACTGGGAACAATTAAGAATATGTGTGTTTAAATGATCAGTCTCATTAGTACGATCTCATCATAATCTGATCACTATAGCACATACTGTAAGGACTGAGGTTTCGGGTTCTGTTTTCGGGTCGAGTTCGGGCCGGATCCCCTGGTTTGGACCCTGCGGGGTCTTGAGATTTTTGACTAAATGGCGTCAGTACTGCTCGACGCCTTTCAAAAGGCGTCAGGTTGTGTAGACGCCATTTAGGTTTGTTGGTTGTTGCGCCACGTGGGCGGGTTTCGGGCCGCGAGAGCACGGCCCCGGTCACATCGTCTGAACGGTGTCCAGGTTGGCCGACGCGATTCAGACTGTGACCTCTGCGATGTCAGGGTGCGGCGCCAGAGCGTTGTCAGTACGGCCTGTCCTGTCGTCTGAACGGCGTCCACGGTGGGCGACGCGTTTCAAACCGCTGTCAGTACGGCCGTCCTGTCAGACTGATAGGCGTGTGCCTCGATCGACGCGTTTTAGCGGGATTCAGATTGACTCCGCGAGCCTCCCCTTCCTTCCCTCATTCTCGCCTTCACTCTCTCTCTCCTCGCCATCTCCGCCCTCTCCGACTCTCTTTTCCCCTTCCCTTCCTCTTCTTCCTCTTCCAATCACTCCATAGCCTCCTTACCTCTCACCTCTACCTCCACCACCTCCTTCGCGGCGTTCCCTTCTCCGGACGGCGGCCGACGTCCCGGCGGAGTGGCGGCGTCCTCGAGGGTACCGGCGGCGGTCTGCAGTGCGGCGGGTCGGCGGCGAGGAGCTTGGAGGAGTTCAAGAACCGGTAGGGGGACGAACCTTGCATGTGTTGCTCGTGTTTTCTTTGGCGTGACATGGCGTGTTCGGGCTAGATTGAGCATGTTTAGGGGGTTTCCTTGTGGGAATGGCTGTGCTTGTGATCGTGGTTTCGTAGTATGCCTGTGATAGATGAATGCTTCTTCCTCCCCTTCTTGTTTTGGGGCTTTTTGGGGTGTTTGGGGTTAAAGGAGAAACCCTCGGGTTGAACCAGGAAAACCTGGTTTCTGGTGCTAAACGGCGTCGTGCCTGGTCGACGCCTTTTCAAAGGACGTCAGGGCAGTACGACGCCTTTTAGGGCAGAAACCTCCCTGTTTGAGGTTTCCCGTGTTAGGGGTTCTGGCGCTAAATGACGTCATGAATGAACGACGCCTTTCAGAAGGACGTCGGGCCATCATGACGCCATTTAGGCAGGAATCACCCCGACTGAGAGTCTGCCAGTTCGGGATTCTGGGACTAAAAGACGTCATGCACGGTCGACGCGATTTGAATAGCGTCGAGTAGGCATGACGCCTTTTAAGACAGAAATCCCCTGGTTATTGTTATCTGGAATTCTGGGTTGAATGACGTCTGTAGACCCTGACGCGTTTTAAATATCGACTTTACATGTTGACGCGTTTTAGAGAATGATCTGGCTTTCGCGAGAACCTGTTTGAGGGTCTTGAATGGCGTCGACCTCGGTCGATGCTATTCAAGACAGGAATGCTTAACTCTGGTCATTTAATACATGTTTCACTGTGGGATGATTTCAATTGCATGCTTCACGTTGTACGCTGAGACTGAGGACTCCTGTGTGAATGGAATCATGTTGTGTGTGTGTGTGCTTATGCGAATATGGAATCGGAATGACTGTGGTTTACGTTTGTCACCATGGACCGATGGGGACAGGGTCATGGTGTCTGTGAGGCATTGTGCCGTACCAGTGAGAAGGGGTACATGTTGTGTTTTACCTTTGGCTGAGGGAAGCAGGATCGCCTTGAGCCCGACGGGCCGGAGTAGCCGGTGTGCTATCCGAGGGGGCGCTGTTTGTCCTCAGCGGGTCGGGGTTTCCCTATTTGTCGTGACAGCTTCCGGCGCGTTTCTTGCTGTGGAGCTGGTTGTGGTACTGTTGGAGTTGGCTTACCCTTTAGCCACTGGGCCTGATGTGACCTTTGATCAAGGTTACGAGTGGTACCCTTAGCCCTTTGGCCTGACGCAGCCCGGGAGATTTGGGTTTGTGGGTAGTTCCTGTAGCTTCGGCTTGACGGGGGTTCGCCGGTCCCCAGGGCCCTCCTGAAGCGCTGAGGCCTAGCGTGGAGGCAATCCGGACGGTAGGACAATAGTCTAGACTGCTTGTGTGCATACGTAGCTGGCAGTGGCGGTACACTGGTTCCAGCTAGTCCTAGTTTGACTCACTGCCTCACCCTACAGTGCCCCGGAACACTGTAGGGGCAGACAGGCGTGAGCTGTGGTGGTAGTGTTGGGAGGCGACGTTTGACTTCGGTCGACAGTGTGGTTCAGTCGCTTCGTGGACTTTGGTTGTGAGACGTGACTCTGTGTTGGGTTCTTCGGGTTGCTTAGAATGGTTATTGCTACACTGCTTATCGTACGTTTCATATCAGAGTTGGGTGCTGTGTTTACTGCTTTACTTAAATTGCCATATATTCCTGTTGTTACACTTGTGGGTGTGTGAGTGGGAGGCAGGGGGTCGGATGATCCCTACTGAGCCCATTTCTGGTGTGGCTCACTCCCTGCGGTTTCAAGTGTGGACCTCGAGGTGAGCAGAAGCGTGGTGTCTTCTTGGTGTGCGGACCAGCAGCTGTCTTAGTTCCGGGGTATGCCCCGATGTTGTTGTACTTCCTTCTGCCTGTACTTATTTAATTGTTGGACATGTAATTATTGTTGGACTGTATACGAATATTGTTATTTTCCACCCTGCGCACTTGCTTATCTTTGTAGTCCGTGAGATTGTTATATTTAGCCTTGTTTAGCACTTACTCTTCCAGATGTGTTGTGTGAGATCCGGGTGTGAACCTGCAGTTAATGGGCCGACATCCATTTAGTGATCGGGTCTCCGGTCATATGATGGCGGGTCGTTACACATATTCACGGACTTCATTATGAAACGATAATTAGTGCGATTTACACATAATGAATATTATGCCATTAAAATAGTAAATGAACGAGATTTACATTGTTAGATTGGCTTGTAGGCCACCTGTAACGACCCGCCATCCTATGACCGGGGACCCGGTCACTAAATGGATGTGGGCCCATTAACTGCGGGTTCCCACCCGGATCTCACACAACACGTCTGTAGGAGTATGTGCTAAACAAGACTAAATATGACAATCTCACGGACTACAAGGTAAGCAAGTGCGCAGGAAGGAAAATAATAATGTCCGTATACAGTCCAACAATAATTACATGTCCAACAATTAAATAAGTACAGGCAGAAGGAAATACAACAACATCGGGGCATACCCCGGAACTAAGACAGCTGCTGGTCCGCACACCGAGAAGACACCACGCTACCGCGCGCCTCGAGGTCCACACCTGAAAACCGCAGGGAGTGAGCCACACCAGAAATGGCTCAGTAGGGATCATCCGATCCCCTGCCTCCCACTCACACATCCACAAGTGCAACAACAGGGATATATGGCAATTCAAGTAAAGCAGTAAACACAGCACCCAACTCTGATATGAAACGTACGGTAAGCAGTGTAACAAGAACCATTCTAAGTAACCCGAAAAACCCAACACAGAGTCACGTCTCACAGTCAAAGTCCACGAAGCGACTAAACCACACTGTCGACCGAAGTCGAACGTCGCCTCCCAACACTACCACCACTACTCACGCCTGTCCACCCCTACAGTGTTCCGGGGCACTGTAGGGTGAGGCAGTGAGTCAAACTAGGACTAGCTGGACTCAGTGTACCGCCACTGCCAGCTACGTGTGCACACAAGCAGTCTAGACTACTGTCCTACCGTCCGGATTGCCTCCACGCTAGGCCTCAGCGCTTCAGGAGGGCGCTGGGGACCGGCGAACCCCCGTCAAGCCGAAGCTACAGGAACTACCCACAAACCCAACTCTCCCGGGCTGCGTCAGGCCAAGGGCTATAGGTACCACTCGTAACCTTGATCAAAGGTCACATCAGGCCCACTGGCTAAAGGATAAACCAACTCCCACCAGAAACACCACCAGCTCCACAGCAAGAAACACGCCGGAAGCTGTCACGACAACCAAGGGAAACCCCGACCCACTGAGACCAAACAGCAACCCCTCGGATAGCACACAGCTACTCCGGCCCGACGGGCTCAAGGTGGTTCTGCTTGTCTCAGCCAAGGGTGAAACACAACAAGCACCACTCCACAGACACCATGACCCTGTCCCCACCGGTCCATGGTGACATACGTAAACCACAGTTAACCCGGTCCACATTCGCATAACATGAACACACATATAACATGATTCCAGTCGCACAGTAAACCTCAGTCTCAGTATATAGCTAAAGCACACATACACACACCTCGGTGATGTAATTCCACTCACACATAAGTCCTCGATCACAGTGTACCACATAAAACATGCCCTCAGAACTTTCACAGTGAAACACATGCTAAAAACCAGCAATATAACACTTCTGGCTTGAATCGCGTCGACCGAGGTCGACGCCATTCAAGCCCCCCAGACAGGTTCAGTTAAACGTCAGATTATTGCTTAAAACGCGTCCACCGTTGAAGTCGCCATTTAAAACGCGTCTGGGTGTCCCGACGCCTTTCAACCCAGAAAACCAGATTTGCAGAACCCTTAAACGGGGCATTTCTTGCCTAAATGGCGTCATGATGGCCCGACGTCCTTCTGAAAGGCGTCGTCCATCCATGACGTCATTTAACACAGAACCCCTAACTCAGGAAACCTCACACAGGAAGGTTTCTGCGCTAAAACGCGTCGTGCTGACCCGACGTCTTTCGGAAAGGCGTCGACCCAGCCCGACGCCATTTAGCGCCAGAAACCAGGTTTCCTGGTTCGACCCGAGGGCTTCACCCTTGAACCCCGGGCACCCCGAAAATCCCAAAATCAAAGGGGGAAGGAGAGAAGCTCAACCACACAATCATGCTACGAATCCACGATCACAAACACCGTTATTCCCTCAAGGAAACCCCCCTAAACATGCTCAATCTAGCCCCACACACGCCACATCACGCCGAAAGCAACGAGCACACATGCAAGGTTTCGTCCCCCTACCGGTTCTTGAACTCCTCCAAGCTCCTCGCCGCCGACCCGTCTCGCCCCACGCCGCCGCCGGTATCCTCGAGGACGCCGCCACTCCGCCGGGACGTCGGCCGCCGTCCGGAGAAGGGAACGCCGCGAGGAAGGTGGTGGAGGTAGAGGTGAGAGGTAGGGAAGCTATGGAGTAGTTGGAAGAGGAAGAAGAGGAAGGGAAGGGAGGAAGGAGGGCGGAGGGAGCGGAGAGGGCGAAGAGAGAGAGTGGAGAGGCGAAAGTGAGGGAAAGAAGGGGAGGCTTGCGGGGTCAATCTGGAACGAGGTAAAACGCGTCGATCGAGGCAGACGCCATTCAGTCTGACAGGACGGCCGTACCGACACCGGTCTGAAACGCGTCACCCACCGCGGACGCCGTTCAGACGACAAGACAGGCCGTACTGACAACGCTCTGGCGTCGCACCCTGACACCGCAGGTGTCGCAGTCTGAAACGCGTCGACCGAGGTGGACGCCGTTCAGACAAATCTGACAGGGGCCGTACTCTCGCGGCCCGAAACTCGCCCACGTGGCGCACACGTGGCACAACAACCAGCAGACCTAAATGGCGTCCACACACCCTGACGCCTTTTGAAAGGCGTCGAGCAGTGCCGACGCCATTCAGTCAGCAATCACAAGACTCCCCACAGGGTCCAAACCAAGGGTTCCGACCCGAACCCGACCCGAAAACCGAACCCGAAATCTCAGTCATTACACCACCTAAACTAACACATAGATCCTAACTAGGGCTCTTCTTCGTGGACTAGTCTTTTGCTTTTCACCTTCTCTAGTTATGGGACTGAAGGAGAAAAAGATGTCACCGTAGAACGAAATCCAATAGTTTGGCTGTTGTGCGTACGAAACTTGTCTTCAAGCTTGAAACTTCTTGCCCATCCATCCGCTTTCAACATAGGATTTGCGGCATATTACTCTTACTGTATAAAAGGAAGCATGGAAAGTGCATCCGATTACTGAACCACTATGGGATCGTCGCTTAGTGCATTGATGCCTTTCATAAGGGCTTTGCCTTTGCACTCATAGGCTGTTGGAAGAAGAAAGATCGTAGCTACGAGAATTAAGGCCGGTTGATGGATGTTTCAACTTTGTTTACTGAATTGAATTGTTGTTGACTTTCGGTCGTGGTACTTTTAGTTGGTCTTATGTGTACCCAAATAAAGGGGACCAGATCGAATTAGCTCTGGTTTTGCAAAGACAAGAATGAGCTCTGCTAAGGAATCGAAAGCATCCAATCCGCTAAGAGCAGAAAATCACATAAATAAGGTATAGCTCCCTACCTTGCTCAGAGAGAGGCAAAGAGAAAGCAAGATAGCTGGCATTTTGACTCAAGAGTGAAAGTGAGATCCATTCGCTCCCAGAGGTAGAGCAATTCAAGCCTTAGATCTTTGCTTGACAGTCGAGACTGAGTAGCTCTTTTCGAACAAAGAAGAAACTGGCTAAGATTCAATTGACCTATATAGCCGAAGTCGCTTATGGGCTTAAGGCAGCTCGAGACTCTGGGGCGAGAAGAAGCTTTTCCCGCATTCCTGTTGATGCAGAGATCAGATGAGAAGGCCCAATATGTAAGAGAAGGAGCTGCTCTAGCTTAAGCTTAAGTCGATCCTATATTAATAGAATAGCCGAACGAATTAGCCATAGAGTACGGTGACTGCTATATCTTAATTAGATAATCGACTGGGAACAAAGACTTTGAGCTCTTCTTCATTTGCGACTGGAATTTGGGTTACCTAGCTCTCAAGGAAGAGGGGTTAAGTGACTCTTTGGGAGGAGAGGTATTTTATGACTGAAAGGAGAGGGATTAAGTTACTCGAACGGGAGGAGAGGTATAAAATGACTCGACCATCGGAAGAGGGAAGCAGTTTGGTTTGCTCGAGCCTTGTTCTTTCGAGTGGAGCGGGAGGCTGGGCTCATTCAATTCATTATAGGGGAGGGGCAAAACAAACTGCTAACTTAGTTAGAAAAGAAAGTAAGGTACCCATGATACTACATCTCGCTTTACAACTTAGCTGCCCAATCCCATCGGTCTCAGTTCATACTCTACCAGCTAACAGGAAGTCGAACGAGAACTCTTAACAGCGTGTAAAGTACCGATCTTTTCACTTAAACCGGCTTTTGAAATGCTTGAAGCTTCTGTCTGTACCCCTTCTTTCGTCAAATGGGGAAGTTTATGAGGTTTCGGTCCAATCTAGTGGTCCAAGCAAAGCGGTGTGATTAAGTCAGAAGTCGATACTCTTATTCCTTAATGCCCTTCCATCAAATCAAAATCTTGAGTCTAACCTTAAGCTCTAGCTCCATAAGGAAGCTCTAGCTTATCTTATTCTAAATAAGGATCAGTTACCCCTGTTTCTGTTCATTCAGGGGAAGGTGACTTACAAACTTCTTAGTCTGTTGTCTCTTCTCTCAATCGTAATTCAAGCTCAACGAAAAGCAACAAGGGAAGCTAACACAGTCAGTGCAGCCAGCCAATCCAAAGAAAGTAGCTAACTGAGCCCAGAAAGTGCTAGAATCATAATCAGATCAAAATATGAAAAAAAAAGGAAGGCCAAATCGATTGAATTCAATAGCTTTAATTTCTTATGTGCCCCAAGTGTGAAATACATTCTCCTCCAAAAGTTGCTGGAACTAGATCCCGACCTATCCCTTCCTTATGCAAGCATTCATTAGCGAACAGGCAAAGGAAGCTAGGTCTTTAATGAGGTGATCGTAACAGATTAGTGATGAAGCTAATCCAATCACTGAGCTTGAAGCCTAGATAGAAATAAGACTTGAATTGAAAGAGCAAGTCATTAAACCAAAGTTCCTTCCTATGTCTCCCTCAGCCAGGTTTGTGCGGTCTTCACTTCAAAGTGCCTAGATTCAATCCTATACCTGATAGCAATCCACCCCGATACGATAGTGACTTGATCTAATAAAGGGAGCTTTAGTTGAATCATTTCCAACCTAACCCTCTATTTCCTCAGATGAGGTCTCACTTATTTTATTCGATTTCCTGCTTCGAGTGAGTTCCACCCTCCCACCAATCTCTTCCATCTTCACCCAATCCAGAAGGACTTTCACCCGCAGAATGGCTAATTCCAGAAATAGAAATGAGGAAAGAATGTTCTTTTACACGGTATTCACTCTTGAACTAGAACATATAATGAAAGCCAATCTCGAGATCAACCTTCCTAAATTGATTTGGAGACCTCAACCTCACAGCTAGTGGAAGGCTCACTTAATAAGGTGACTGCCCTGCCAATGGATATGCTTGTGGCCCTAACTGGAACAAAAAAGTCAGTCTTTTAAAAGAAGGGATGCTGGTTGATAGTTTAGCCTATACAGAGATGGGTACAAAGGACTTTAAAGGAAGCTTGGTTAATCGTCCACTTGTAATTCCTCAGACAAGACAATCGATCCCTACTATCAAATATGGAATGGAACTATACCATCTCGAAGACCATCAAATGCCCCTTTAGCCCGGAAATAGCCCTTGGTTCAATCCTTTCGTTCGTTGTAGTCCCTTTATCAGTTCTCGTCCTCCTCCTCTTCCGGGGGCACACATTGTCTGTTTGATTAGTAATAATCATTATAGGGTTCGGGGATAAAGCACGGATTTTCCTCCCTCGTACCCGAAAGTCAGCAACAAAACTACTCCACCAAAACACTTTTTCCTTCTAACTTTGCGTCATGACTTTAGGTCTTTCTTTCTGTCCCACTATTTCACTCTACGCTCAATTTGTATTTTTGTCCCTCATCAATTAAGGAAGTGCCGGCACAGAAATGATCTATCCTGCCTCCTGCTGCGAATTGAGCCCTTTCTTTCCATTAAGTGATAGGTGTGAATAGGTTGCGCAGTAGATCGAGGCTTTGGCCTAATTCCCTTGTCTTGTAGATTGACTCCCTGTGCCCTCTGAATTGGCTGGTTTGATCCGTGAACCCAACTTTGACTTTCAACTTTCGATTGGCTTTGTGTGTGAAGTCAACCCGGAATGACTCTAAAGTCTGCTTTTTGCCAGGTGTGCTTCAACCCTCCGATCTTGTTCGGGGAATTGGCGCCCCCACCGCAATGCAATGGTCGACGCCATTGAAGTTTGTAGGGACGAATCAAAACCTAGGGTTCTGTTGTTCTGTTAGATTTCTAGCCTGTGCATCTTCTGCCCTACTCTTTTGTGTCTATTGCCATATGAAATAGTCCTGAGCGTGACATCTGCTCGCAAGTGATAACAATTTAGGAAGCGGTATTATTATAAATCAAAATGAATAATTAAGCTTTTGCGCACAACAACACAAAGAAGCGGCCCTCCTCCGTCTCATCACCGTCGATTCTTTTCTAAAGAAAGATGGCTTAGATTGAAGAGTGTTAAGCCTCTCGCCCCGGGAAACTCTTTCTTTTCCTGCTTAGACAGAGGCCTTTTCAACTACATATGAATATTAGCATGAAAGTCCTACTTTAGATGATACGCCTCGCTGAGCTCTCTCTTGGGCTGTGAAAGCAGTGCGAAAAAAGCCTTGACCCTGAGTCTTTGATTTCATTGTAAGTATTTGCTTCCATCTCAAAATGCTCTTTCATGATTGTATGTAAAAAAGTTCTTGCGCATAAGCATAGCCATATGATGAGTTGAAAGCTTCAGAGGTGGGGAAAACCCTATATAGTATAGGAACATCTTCCCACTCTTTTCTGTGTTCATTCAATGCTTTGCTTGTGGATTGGAAATGCCGTAAGGTCAGCCCCAGACTAGATATAAGCATAGCTTCGTAATTCAACTTACTCGCACATCTGGTCTAAAAGCGAGAGCTTGAGATGCATCAGTTCTTCAAGTGATCTTTCCGAATCTTCATATAGAATATGGGCAACCCTCTTCCCGGGAGAAAAAAGATTTGATTCATGTCTCTGCAGCTGTATCTAGTGTGTCACGCTGGGAATTGGTAAACGACTTTCTTTCTATCTCCGTTGCGTTGAAGTGAAAGCTTACTTTATCGATGTATAGGATATACCTTAAATAAAGGGCAATGCCACAAGGATTTGATTTGCTACGCTTGTCCTAATAAAGCCAAGACTTGATTTTATGCTTTGCTCTGCGCGCTATACTTTTGCTTTTTACCCGATCCCGGCATGGCGCTTTGCTTTTGGTTCTTCAGAGGAAAGAAACCTTACTAGACCACCACCTGACTTCGTTGCTTGTGTGCTTGGACATACATAGCCGAACAGGACCTACAGAAGTCAACCTTTGCACCCGCTTTACTATGCGTACGGAAAGCCCTCTTTGAATGCGAATATGACAGCTTCGAAGATGAATAATGCGGGCAAGCCCTACTTCTCAAATATCTGTCTCCCACCTTCCCTAAGAAGAGGGGTTCCACCGTCAACCTAAGTGAACTCTTTTGGGTACCCCAACAACAGATTTCTCGTGTACTTATTTTTTAATAAACAGCAAGATCTCTATCTAAGTGTTGACATCCAATTCCTTACGGCAGAGCCCGCTCTTGATGTAGTGGAATTGTTGGGCGGTTTCCTCAGCTAATTCATCCGCATCTGTTGGAGTAATGGTGGAAGGAAGAAGTCTGACCTTCTCCCATATCCACCAAGGCAATAAAGAAAAGAAAGACTAGGCCCCAGACCAAAGGCGAGATCAGCTCACTTCCACACCGACTCAATCAATCAGAGGAAACTCAATCCTAAACTTCGGAGTGGCAAGCAGCAGAAAGAGAAAGTCCAACTTAGGTGTCAGGCTTGAGGAAGAGTCATCGTTCCCGGCTGTCCTATCTTTGTTGTTCTTCTGCAGGCCCCGCTAATACCGTGTTTTAGGGTGACGATGAGCTGGCCTCTGAGAGACTAAGTTGAGAATAGCGTTTGCTATCTTTCCAACCATAGGCATATCTGCTTACTTATCTAGGAAAAAGGGTTGTTATCATATGTTTTTCTCAATCCGCATTTGACAGGAAAGGATGAGGATATAATAGATTGCAATACGTTCGGTGGGTGGATGCTATTGTGCGAGCGAAGCGAAGGGCGGTTGCGCATGGTGGTGATCCCGAGCATAGCGATCCTCACTGGGGATTGAGATCCACCAAGGATATGTGCGAGCTAGTGTCAAAATCAATCCAAGAGAGCGGAAGACAGGAAGATGTGCTCCGTACCAGGGCCTTAATCAAATGGTTGGTGACCTAGGTGCTTTTTGGTGCCCACAAAGGACGGAGTAGAGGCCTCGCCACTTGAGAGATGAGGCCTCGCCTCTGCTAGTAGGATGACCAGCAACCGTCGACTTTCACTTCAATTGGTAAACTGAGCAGGAAAGTCAACTAGGCATAGGCCACTACTCTCCAGTAAGCTAGCCAGCAAAACACCTCCACTATATACTAGTGATGGAGGGGATTCGCGCCGGATGGAACAAGGCACTTCGAACGATATACTATTGTTGCTGGAATGAAACGCGGCCTAGGAACATAATTATGCTGTTTGCTGGGCCCTGATGGTGGAACTGGCATTTTTGGGGGGAAGAAAGCGGCCCCCTTTTGCTAAGAGTAGGCAGCATCACTTTCCCTCGTGTAGCTATGATGCCATTCAGAAACAACAGAAAAAGAAGACAAATCAAAAACAGTCTTTGTAATGACTGAGATTTCGGGTTCGGTTTTCGGGTCGGGTTCGGGTCGGAACCCTTGGTTTGGACCCTGTGGGGGGTCTTGTGACTGCTGACTGAATGGCGTCAGCACTGCTCGACGCCTTTCAAAAGGCGTCAGGTTGTGTGGACGCCATTTAGGTCTGCTGGTTGTTGCGCCACATGGGCGGGTTTCGGGCCGCGAGAGTACGGCCCTTGTCAGATTTGTCTGAACGGCGTCCACCTCGGTCGACGCGTTTCAGACTGCGACACCTGCGGTGTCAGGGTGCGACGCCAGAGCGTTGTCAGTACGGCCTGTCTTGTCATCTGAACGGCGTCCGTGGTGGGCGACGCGTTTCAGACCGGTGTCGGTACGGCCGTCCTGTCAGACTGAATGGCGTCTGCCTCGATCGACGCGTTTTACCTCGTTCCAGAATGACCCCGCAAGCCTCCCCTTCTTTCCCTCACTTTTGCCTCTCCACTCTCTCTCTTCGCCCTCTCCGCTCCCTCCGCCCTCCTTCCACCCTTCCCTTCCTCTTCTTCCTCTTCCAACTACTTCGTAGCTTCCCTACCTCTCACCTCTACCTCCACCACCTTCCTCGCGGCGTTCCCTTCTCCGGACGGCGGCCGACGTCCCGGCGGAGTGGCGGCGTCCTCGAGGATACCGGCGGCGGCGTGAGGCGAGACGGGTCGGCGGCGAGGAGCTTGGAGGAGTTCAAGAACCGGTAGGGGGACGAACCTTGCATGTGATGTTCGTGTGATTCTCGGCGTGACGTGGTGCTTGGGGGATAGATTGAGCATGTTTTGGAGGGATTCCATGTGGGAATGACGGTGTCTGTGATCGTGTTTTCTTAAGCATGATTGTGTGGTCGAGCTTCTCTCCTTCCCCCTTTGATTTTGGGATTTTCGGGGTGCCCGGGGTTCAAGGGTGAAGCCCTCGGGTCGAACCAGGAAACCTGGTTTCTGGCGCTAAATGGCGTCGGGCTGGGTCGACGCTTTTCCGAAAGACGCCCGGTCAGCACGACGCGTTTTAGCGCAGAAACCTTCCTGTGTGAGGTTTCCTGAGTTAGGGGTTCTGTGCTAAATGACGTCATGGATGGACGACGCCTTTCAGAAAGACGTCGGCCATCATGACGCCATTTAGGCAAGAAATGCCCCCGTTTAAGGGTTCTGCAAATCTGGATTTCTGGGTTGAATGGCGTCGGGACACCCAGACGCGTTTTAAAAGGCGACTTCAACGGTGGACGCGTTTTAAGCAATAATCTGACGTTTAACTGAACCTGTCTGAGGGGCTTGAATGGCGTCGACCTCGGTCGACGCGATTCAAGCCAGAAGTGTTATATTGCTGGTTTTTAACATGTGTTTCACTGTAAAAGTTCTGAGGCATGTTTTATGTGGTACACTGTGATCGAGGACTTATGTGTGAGTGGAATTACATCACCGAGGTGTGTGTATGTGTGCTTTAGCTATATACTGAGGCGGAGGTTTACTGTGCGACTGGAATCATGTTATATGTGTGTTCGTGTTATGCGAATGTGGACCGGGTTAACTGTGGTTTACGTATGTCACCATGGACCGGTGGGGACAGGGTCATGGTGTCCGTGGAGTGGTGCTTGTTGTGTTTCACCCTTGGCTGAGACAAGCAGAACCACCTTGAGCCCGTCGGGCCGGAGTAGCTGTGTGCTATCCGAGGGGTTGCTGTTTGGTCTCGGTGGGTCGGGGTTTCCCTTGGTTGTCGTGACAGCTTCCGGCGTGTTTCTTGCTGTGGAGCTGGTGGTGTTTCTGGTGGGAGTTGGTTTACCCTTTAGCCAGTGGGCCTGATGTGACCTTTGATCAAGGTTACGAGTGGTAACTATAGCCCTTGGCCTGACGCAGCCCGGGAGAGTTGGGTTTGTGGGTAGTTCCTGTAGCTTCGGCTTGACGGGGGTTCGCCGGTCCCCAGGGCCCTCCTGAAGCGCTGAGGCCTAGCGTGGAGGCAATCCGGACGGTAGGACAGTAGTCTAGACTGCTTGTGTGCACACGTAGCTGGCAGTGGCGGAACACTGAGTCCAGCTAGTCCTAGTTTGACTCACTGCCTCACCCTACAGTGCCCCGGGACACTGTATGGGCGGACAGGCGTGAGTAGTGGTGGTAGTGTTGGGAGGCGACGTTCGACTTCGGTCGACAGTGTGGTTTAGTCGCTTCGTGGACTTTGACTGTGAGTCGTGACTCTGTGTTGGGTTCTTCGGGTTACTTAGAATGGTTCTTGTTACACTGCTTACCGTACGTTTCATATCAGAGTTGGGTGTTGTGTTTACTGCTTTACTTAAATTGCCATATGCCCCTGTTGTTGCTCTTGTGGGTGTGTGAGTGGGAGGCAGGGGATCGGATGATCCCTACTGAGCCATTTCTGGTGTGGCTCACTCCCTGCGGTTTTCTGGTGTGGACCTCGAGGCGCGCGGTAGCGTGGTGTCTTCTCGGTGTGCGGACCAGCAGCTGTCTTAGTTCCGGGGTATGCCCCGATGTTGTTGTACTTCCTTCTGCCTGTACTTATTTAATTGTTGGACATGTAATTATTGTTGGACTGTATACGGACATTGTTATTTTCCTTCCTGCGCACTTGCTTATCTTTGTAGTCCGTGAGATTGTCATATTTAATCTTGTTTAGCACTTACTCCTCCAGACGTGTTGTGTGAGATCCGGGTGTGAACCCGTAGTTAATGGGCCGACATCCAATTAGTAACCGGGTCTCCGGTCATAGGATGGCGGGTCGTTACAGTCTTTCGCGGCACCATCACTAGAAAACAAATTGAGCTATAGGCATCAAGGTAAGGTGTAACGACCCGCCACCCTATAATCGGGGATCCGATTACTAAATGGGTACCGAATCATTAATTTGGAACCAAACCAGGATCTAATCAAGTCTGGGAGATAAATAATAAACTAAGCTAAACATTCACATCGCATTGAACAGAAGTAAAAGTGCAGGAATTAAAATTATTACAATACGACTCGATACGACAAATAATTACATTTTCCAACATAAAGGAATTAATTAAACGTACAGGCCAGAAATAAAAATCACAACTACGTCGGGGCATACCCCGGAATAACAGCTGACGGAGCTCAACTCACGGCCGCACTCTCCTCGCTAGGTCTGCTGAGAGTCCTCACCTGAAAACCGCAGGAGGGGTGAGTCTCAAAGACAAGACTCAGTAGGGATCCTTCGATCCCCACTGCCCACGCACACACCCACAAGTGCAAGGTACAGCTAATGGTAAAGTGATAAGCACAAGAGGTACAATTCCTAATTCTTAACGTGAAATCACATGCAATCGTAATATAATAAACATGCATATATTAAACCAGCCGATTAGGAAATCCACAACTGTCGTCTCGATAGAACTCGCCAACCACACAACAACGGTGGAGAAACCTCGACCCGCTGAGACCAAACAGTAACCCCTCGGATAGCACACTAGCTACTCCGGCCCAACCGGCTCAGGTGGCTACTCCTTCCCTCAGCATGAGTGACTCTCCGAATGTACCACTCCGACACCGGTACTAGCTGACCCCGGGGTTCACCAGGTGACCCTCTCTCACTAGGCGTCACCCCGAACTGGCAGACTCTCTATCAGGCGATTCCTGTATAAAAGGCGTCGTGATGGCTCGACGCCCTTCAAAAAGGCGTCGTCTATGCACGACGTGTTTTAGCCCCAGGAACCAGAGTCGCCTGAGCCCGAGGGCTCCCTTTCCAACCCCAAACAACCCCAAAATTCACTCAAAAACGGAGGGAAAAGAGGAGTAATACTATCCCTAGGCAACACATTCATGGAAATCCCCCATATTATCAAAAGAACTCCTAAACATGCTCATTCTACCCCTCGAAACCAAAGACCCAAACAAGCTCAAACGGGGGTAAACATGGCTTAAAACGCGATGATAAGGGAAACCGTCACCCTACCGGACACTTGAACGCCTCCGAGCTTCAAGCCGTCCACCCGACTCGCCCCACGCCGCCGCCGGTACCGCCGTGGTCGTCCTTGCTCCTCCGTGACGTCGGCCGCCGTCCGGAGAGTAGAACGCCGCAGTGGAAGTGGAGGTGGTAGTGGTAGGAGCTAGGTAGAGGATGGAGTGGAGGGAGAGATGAAACACTGGGAGGAAAAGAGGGAGGAGGAAGGGATCGCCGCCGAGTTCGTCGGAAGGGAAAGAGAGGAAGAGAGGAGAAAATGAGGGAAAGAAGGAGGGTTCGCGGGGTTAACCAGAGACTGGCTAAAACGCGTTGACATCCACGGACGCCATTCAGTTGATGTGACGGCTGCTCTGACAAGACTCTGAAATGCGTCGTTCAAGGCAGACGCCGTTCAGACGACATGTCAGGGCCGTACTCTGACAAACCCAGAGTCGCAGTCTGAAAGGCGTCGACACACGTGGACGCCGTTCAGGTCGACAAGACAGGGCCGTACCCTCGCGGCCCGAAACCAGCCCACGTGGCACCCACGTGGCAGAACTTGAAATGCGTCTGCGACGGTGGACGCCGTTCAAAACGCGTCTCGATGTCCTGACGCGAATCAACACAGAACCTCCGCCCTCACTAAGGTTAGAACTACAAGGTCCGATCCAAAAAACCGGATCCGAAGGTCACGATCCTTACAATCTCCCCCCCTTAAAAGAATTTCGTCCCCGAAATTGACTACTTAGAATTAACAAGGTCAAACAGGGATACAAGTTATAAGGAAACTTACGAAAAGAGGTAAGGGAACTGCTCCCGCATCTCATCCCAGGTTGCCTCACCTCCGGAGCGGTACTGCCAAATCACCTTGACCAACGGTACAATCTTGTTCCGCAGGACCTGTTCTCTGCGATCCTCAATACGAACAGGATATTCTGGAAAGGACAGGTCCTCAGCGACCTCAAACTCTGAATAATCCAAGACATGGGACGGATCCTGAACATACTTCCTCAGTAAGGAAACATGGAACACATCGTGCACCCCTGCAAGACTGGGCGGCAAGGCCAGCTGGTACGCGGTTTCCCCAATCCGAGCAAGGATGGGAAAAGGCCGAATATATCGCGGACTCAACTTGCCTCGCTTCCCGAATCTCATTACACCCTTGGAGGGTGAGACTCGGAGAAACACGTGGTCCCCAACTTCAAACTCAAGCGGTCTCCGTCGGATGTCAGCATAACTCTTCTGCCTACTCTGCGCTGCGGTCAACCTCTGCCGAACTAACCTGGCAATCTCAGCACACTGCTGTACTAACTCGGGTCCTGCTATCTGCCTTTCACCGATCTCGGACCAACATACTGAAGATCGACACGGTCGCCCATACAAAGCCTCGTAAGGCGCCATGCCGATACTGGAATGGTAACTGTTGTTATAGGCAAATTCCACTGTGGACAAATACTGTTCCCAAGAACCTCCCTAGTCTAGACAACAAGCTCTGAGCATATCTTCCAAGGTCTGAATAGTCCTCTCTGACTGCCCGTCAGTCTCGGGATGGTAGGCTGAGCTGAAAGCCAACTGAGTGCCTAGTGCCTGCTAAAAGCACTTCCAGAATCTGGAAGTAAACCTTGGATCTCGATCTGATACAATAGATAAAGGCACCCCGTGAAGAGAGACGATCCGGTCGACATACAACTTTGCCAGCTTGCCGACTGACCAGTCCTTCCTAATAGCTAGGAAGTGTGCCGACTTAGTCAGCCGATCCACGATGACCCAGATGGCATCTCTCCTGCTAGGGGATGTAGGCAATCCCATCACGAAGTCCATTGTCACATGCTCCCATTTCCACTCTGGAATCGGTAAGGGCTGCAGCAACCCTCCAGGTCTCTGATGCTCGGCTTTAACCTGCTGACAAGTCAAACATCTAGCCACATATTCAGCCACATCTTTCTTCATACCGGGCCACCAGAAGTGCCTCCTCAAACAATGATACATCTTTGTCGTTCCAAGATGCACTGCATATCTCGAACGGTGCGCCTCATCAAGAACACATCTGCGCACGTCCTCCTCAGTCGGAACATAAAGTCTACCTCTGAACCTGACCGTACCGTCGTCCCACAACTCCACCTCTGACCTCTGGAGGATTTGTGGTAGCTCAACATCTGCCCTCTGAGCCTCAATTACTGCATGATACACAGCTGGTCTCACAGTCAAACTGACCAGCACGGCTCTGTCATCTTCACGTGGAACCCTAAAGGAAGATTCCACCACCTGCTCAAATAATTTCCACTCCTAAATCATAAGGTATGACATGACCGTCTTCCGACTCAAGGCGTCTGCCACTACATTCGCCTTGCCCGGATGATAAGAAAGGTCAAAGTCATAATCTTTAATGAACTCCATCCACCTTCGCTGCCTCAGATTCAGGTCCCTCTGAGTAAACACATATTTCAAACTCTTGTGATCCGTGAACACCTGGAATTTCTCCCCATATAAATAATGCCTCCAGATCTTGAGTGCAAATACCACAGCTGCCAGCTCCAAATCATGAGTAGGATAGTTCTCTTCATGCTTCTTCAGCTGTCGAGAAGCATAAGCCACTACCCTGCCATGCAGCATTAGAACTACGCCCAAACCTCGACGGGACGCATCAGAGTAAACTACAAATCCACCTGATCCAGATGGAAGCACCAGTACAGGGGCTGACGTGAGACGGGTCTTTATCTCAATAAAACTCCGCTCACAATCCTCGGTCCACACAAAGCGAACTCCCTTTCGAGTCAACCTCGACAAGGGGGCTGCTATCGAAGAAAATCTCTGAACAAACCGTCTGTAATAACCGGCAAGCCCCAGAAAGCTCCTGATCTCAGTCACTGAAGTCGGCCTGTTCCAATCCATCACCGCCTCGATCTTGGCTGGATCCACTGCGATACCATTGCCAGAAATAACATGTCCAAGGAAATGCACCTAGATCAGAATATCATCAATAAACACAACCACAAACTGATCCAGGTAAGTCCTGAAGACTCGGTTCATCAGCTCCATAAAGGCTGCCGGAGCATTGGTCAAGCCAAAGGGCATAACCAAAAACTCATAATCCCCATACCGAGTTCTGAAAGCCGTCTTACTAACATCAACATCTCGGATCCTCATCTGATAATATCCGGATCTCAAGTCGATCTTGGAAAATACCTTCGCAGACTGCAGCTGATCCATCAAATCATCAATTCTTGGAAGTGGGTACTTATTCTTTATCGTTACCTGGTTCAGCTGCCTATAGTCAATGCACAACCTCAGAGAACCATCTTTCTTTCTAACGAACAGGACTGGAGCACCCCATGGAGATGTACTGGGGCGAATGAAACCCTTATTCAACAGCTCCTGCAACTGTGCCTTTAACTCAGCGAGTTCAGCTGGCGCCATCCGATACGGGGCCTTAGACAAGGGCGTCGTACCTGGTGCAAGCTCGATGGTAAATTCGACCTCTCGCTGAGGAGGAAGGCCAAGCAGCTCCTCGGGAAAAACATGTATAAACTCACATACAACAGGTACCTCCCCAGGGCTGAGACTATCCCGGACATCAGAGACAACAACAGAGGCAAGGAAAGCCTCACAGCCACCATCAAGCAACCTCCGTGCCTTAAAGGCAGAAATAAGAATACCTCGGGAAGAAAGCCTAATACCTTGGAAGAAGAAGGTCGGGATGTCCGGAATGGAGAATCGCACCATCTTCCTGTGGCAGTCCACCTCTGCATAAAAGGCTTCCAACCAATCCATACCCAGGATGACATCAAAGTCTCGAAAGGCAAGCACAACCAACTGGGCAGGGAGCACATGACCCTCAATGGTCAAGGGAACATTCCTCAAGCAATTATAAGATATCAAATAGTCTCCAGAAGGGACCTCCACCATCAAACCATCAGATAACTCACCAACGGGCGCAGAAAGGATATCTAAGAACTGCTCAGAAATAAAAGAATGCCAAGCACCCGAATCAATCAATACGTGTGCACAGTTCCCAAGGACAGAAAGTGTACCTTCCACCAAGTTGGACGCGCGAGCCTCCCTCCTGGTGATAGCTAGCACTCTCCCCTGGGTTCTCGGCTTCTTCTGCTCACCTGAACCATGTCCCTGACCATACCCCTGCAGGCACTGCCTCGCCAAGTGGCCCTGCTGGCCGCAAGCGAAACATCTCCTGGGAAGAGTGGGACACTGAGTCCCACCATAGGTACCCCCACAGTGCTGACACTGCCGGAAGCCTCTGAGCTGGCCCCTGCGGCGCACTGGATACAGACTGACTCTGCTGACCCTGCCCGGGCCTGTTGCTGCCGCTACTGCCACTACTGCTGCCACCACCCCTGAAGAATCTCCTGAATCGGGAGCCGAGTGACGACGATCCCGATCCAGCAGAAGGGGCCGCTGCCGCTGCCTTACCCCTGCCACGAACTGGGCTCTGAGCAGCCAGTCCTCTCTCCCGGGCCGACTGGCTCTGTTGAGCCTCCACTGCTGCCGCACATCTAACCGCGGAAGCCAGATCCGTGCAACAGTGAGACGCCACGAAGTTCCTCAAGCTGAGCCTCAGTCCGTCTACGAATCTCTCAGTACGACGCTCCTCGTCCCCAGATATGAAAGGCACGAACCGACCTAGCGAAACAAACTTCGCCTGGTACTCAACTACTGTCATGCTCCCCTGCGTCAGATCCATGAACTCCCTCTCCTTGGCCCTCTGGACATGTCTAGGGAAATACTGTGCGTTGAACTCCTTAACAAATGTCTCCCATGGAATTTCCCTAAGACTCCTGTCCTCGTAGGACAAACTCTTCAAGGTGGTCCACCAGTCGTAGGCGCTATCCTTCAGCATGAAGGTAGCTAACGGGGTCCGCTCTACTGCAGCACAATCCATGGTGTCAAAAGTCTTCTCTATCTCTCTAAGCCAGTGGATGGCCTCGTCAGGGTCGGGACGACCGGTGAAGTGAGGTGGCCTCAGCTTCAGAAACCGCTCAAGTGTAACGGTGGACCCTCCCCGCGCACTGGAACTCTCACTAGGGTCTCGTGTCTGATAACGAGCCATAGTGTCCATCATCGCCTCCATGAACTGCTCAACACTCGGCCTCCTGGCCTCAGACCCACTAGGGACATCTCCCTGCTCTCGAATAACTGGCATCCTCCTTCTGGGAGCCATCTCGCCTACAATTACAAAATCAAAAAGTTCTAATTAGAGTCCTAAAGCCTATGCTACCGCCGTGCCTGTACGGGATAATGTATTTATTTGCCGAATTTATGATATTTAACCTAGTTATTTACTTATTTGCCAGACCGTATGCTCTGATACCAACTGTAACGACCCGCCACCCTATAATCGGGGATCCGATTACTAAATGGGTACCGAATCATTAATTTGGAACCAAACCAGGATCTAATCAAGTCTGGGAGATAAATAATAAACTAAGCTAAACATTCACATCGCATTGAACAGAAGTAAAAGTGCAGGAATTAAAATTATTACAATGCGACTCGATACAACAAATAATTACATTTTCCAACAGAAAGGAATTAATTAAACGTACAGGCCAGAAATAAAAATCACAACTACGTCGGGGCATACCCCGGAACAACTGCTGACGGAGCTCAACTCACGGCCGCACTCTCCTCGCTAGGTCTGCTGAGAGTCCTCACCTGAAAACCGCAGGAGGGGTGAGTCTCAAAGACAAGACTCAGTAGGGATCCTTCGATCCCCACTGCCCACGCACACACCCACAAGTGTAAGGTACAGCTAATGGTAAAGTGATAAGCACAAGAGGTACAATTCCTAATTCTTAACGTGAAATCACATGCAATCGTAATATAATAAACATGCATATATTAAACCAGCCGATTAGGAAATCCACAACTGTCGTCTCGATAGAACTCGCCAACCACACAACAACGGTGGAGAAACCTCGACCCGCTGAGACCAAACAGTAACCCCTCGGATAGCACACTAGCTACTCCGGCCCAACCGGCTCAGGTGGCTACTCCTTCCCTCAGCATGAGTGACTCTCCGAATGTACCACTCCGACACCGGTACTAGCTGACCCCGGGGTTCACCAGGTGACCCTCTCTCACTAGGCGTCACCCCGCCCACGCCCCCACCGGCGCTGTGCTCACGCCCCCACCAGCACAGGGTGATAAAGCGCTACAATGTCACTCCAGGTCCACAGTAACACAAAACCCAACAAGTACGATCCGGTCACGTAAAAAGTCCGCGATCGTATAACATACATGTAGCATCGTCCGGTCATGAAGAATCTACCTCTACCGGGTACACTAAAACATGCAATAACTATCCGTCTAACAGTATGAACACATTTTACTGGCATAAATTAGTGAGGTTCTGTCTTGAATCGCGTCTCCCAAGGTCGACGCCATTCAAGCTCCATGTACATGTTCATGTAAAACAGTCTTCATAATCAGGCCCTAAAAGGCGTCGACACCAGTGGTCGCCTTTTAAAAGGCGTCGACATCCTCAGACGCCATTTAACACAGAAATCCGGAATTTCCAAGGCCCTTACTCAGGGAATTTCTGCCTTTAAAAGGCGTCATGGTTAACCGACGCCATTCGAAAACGCGTCGTTCACCCATGACGTCTTTTAGTCCCAGAATCCCCGAACTGGCAGACTCTCTATCAGGCGATTCCTGTATAAAAGGCGTCGTGATGGCTCGACGCCCTTCAAAAAGGCGTCGTCTATGCACGACGTGTTTTAGCCCCAGGAACCAGAGTCGCCTGAGCCCGAGGGCTCCCTTTCCAACCCCAAACAACCCCAAAATTCACTCAAAAACGGAGGGAAAAGAGGAGTAATACTATCCCTAGGCAACACATTCATGGAAATCCCCCATATTATCAAAAGAACTCCTAAACATGCTCATTCTACCATCCGAAACCAAAGACCCAAACAAGCTCAAACGAGGGTAAACATGGCTTAAAACGCGATGATAAGGGGAACCGTCACCCTACCGGACACTTGAACGCCTCCGAGCTTCAAGCCTCATGAGTTAGGCAATTGTTATTGAATAAAGAATACATCGTTAGGCATAGATGCCTCATGAGTGTACATTTCTTGTAAAATCAAAAACGAAAGCTTGGAAGCTGCCATCTATCAATCCTTGCTGCACCTTTAGCCTCGGATGGTAAAGTGTCCCATGATAAGAAAAATCTTCTTTCCTTACTCTGACAAGCATAATTAGCTAATCGATTAGCAACCTCCTTCGGAGCCTGACAATATGAGAATCTTTAGCTGGTACAAATTGAAGAAGAGCTTGAATCTCCTTAGCAACTTGGGCAACTCTCCATGGAATGGATGATCCTTCATTCAAAGCCTAAGCAAGTACCTGTGAATCTGTCTTGACAATACTTACATTCAAACCTCTAACTTGACAAAACCTTAGGCCATCCCGTGCAGCTCTAAATTCAACATCAAGACTATGTGCTTCTCCGTAATATAGAGCATATGCAAATAGCACGTTTCCAGCGTAATCCCTAACAATTCCTCCTCCGCCTATAGGGCCCGGGTGACCCTTGCTGGCACCATCAATGTTTAACTTCAGTTGCCCATTTGGAGGAAAGGACCAACACACCTGAATTGGCAGCTTGACAGAAATCAGGTTGATCATAAATCCCAAACTTTTGATGATAGCTTGTTGACTGGGAGAGCACGGAGATTGAAAGCGCAGGAGGGAGAGAGGGTTCCGTACCCGATTTGAGAACTAGGTAACCTAGCATCCTCACCCATTGAACCATAGTACCTTTCTTCCAAAACCTTTGCTCACGTTCGAACCCGTTGGATCGATATCCAGTTCCACCAGCGGAAGAGAGAGTTTATGAGGTACCCCCTATTGTTATATACGACCTGCGCCCTTACCAGATGCTTGTTATGTCTAGAGTGAAATATCTATTATAGCCGCAGGGTATGGATCTCGACAAGGGCGCTAAGCTTGGAATAATGGTATCGATTGGTATTTTTGACATTGCGGTCAATAATGTTGGTGAATTAGGTGAAGGTGCGGAAATAGCTAGAACTAAATGCGGAAAGTATGGAAAAACATCTCTACATGTATTTAACTAGAAAATAGATTATGCTCCTGCGGAAGTGTCTACTCGTTACGGAATCTTAGGTGTCAAAGTGTGGATCTTTATATTGAATAAGTGACCATGGATAACAGACCCTCTCCTTTCAGTCGAGTCCCTTAACCCCTCTCCTTTCAATCGAGTCACTTAACCCCTCTCCTTTTAGTCGAGCTCCTTTGGACCCTCTCCTTTGAGAATCATCTTATATGTGTGTGGTCTTCGTCCATTCATCAGGCGTTTACATTTCCTAAAATGGATTCTTTGGGATCATCTTCAAGCCTGGAGTCTAGGTTCCCCCGAAGATCTGAAACCCCGCCCTTTCATGAAACACATGAGATGGTACTTTATTCGAGTAAGGGTATTACTCAAACTAGCTCGACTCATGTACGAATATGAAAGGGATAAGGAAAACCTATAGTAAATGGTTACTGGAAGCAATCACATGGTGCACTGACTAGCCAAATCAATACTGAAGAAGTAGAAGCAAGCCTACATGAAACTGGGGGGACAACCTGGGAGCATTAGCCGATCTGGGACTACAATCAATACCGACTCCTTTTCAAATGGTGTTGAAAGGTTCTCGAGATTATAGATCTTCCGGGGGCGAGACCAAGCCAGACGGAGAGTCAGCCCTTCCCGTTTGGAGCGTGTCAAGTTGAAGAAGCAGCTTCATTCTTCTTTTGCTGGTTTACATTCTGAAGGTGGAAAGACCTTTTAGGACCGACTATAACACGACTAAAATCAAAGGTGGTACGCTCTCTTTGCTCGCGACTAGAATATAAGATCCACTAACGGTAAGCTCTCCATCCGCAATGCCTATAAGATAAGCTATCAATGAGTAGGCTTGCATTGTTCACTTGGTTAATAAGGGAGGGGCAGTTCGGCTAGATCAATAGAGAGAGGTGTTCTAGCGAAACCCCCCATCAATCGGAACTGACTATGCCTATACTTTTTGTTTCTGATACGACCCACTTGAGTGCTCCGTTGTTGTTCGGATCTTGACCAGGTCCGAGCTTCCAAAGCTCTATGCTGTTGGGGAACTCTGCAAGGGTCTGACCACCTTCTTGATTATATTTGAGTCTTTGGAGTACATTTGGATTATATTCTGCGCCGAGGATTTGTGCTTGTGGGCTGGGGTGAATATAGCAGACCAGCGGATCTGGTGGTCGACAATCGTTTGGACTTGGTAAAAGTTGTCGCGGCACCTGTAGTAGGACAGAGGACTTATCGCGATGCCAGCGACTGATTTACGATGTCTCCGTCGCTGATGTTTGTCAAGGACGCCACGTGGATTGGCCAGGGTCTTCTTTGGCTAATGAGACCTTGATCCCGAAGCCTTCAGAGTATCTTTTTGATAGGCGTCTCTATCTATATGGTACTGCTGAAAGATCCCGTCCAGTTTCCCCCTCCTTCCCCCGCCGCCTTCCGACCCGCGGGAGTATACAATTCAAACTTCCGGACACTCATGCCCGATCGTGAGACTGCCTGTTGAACGTCCAATGGCACGTTGCTCCGACCTGAGCTATGCAACAACGAGATCTCCCTTGATCCTTGCCGGATGTGCTTGATGATCCCCCAACATATGCTAACTAGGGACTTCAGACTCCAGCTGTTCCAAGAGTCTCTGGTAGTTGTGTAAGGACTGAGGTTTCGGGTTCTGTTTTCGGGTCGGGTTCGGGCCGGATCCCCTGGTTTGGACCCTGTGGGGTCTTGAGATTTCTGACTGAATGGCGTCAGCACTGCTCGACGCCTTTCAAAAGGCGTCAGGTTGTGTAGACGCCATTTAGGTCTGCTGGTTGTAGCGACACGTGGGCAGGTTTCGGGCCGCGAGAGTACGGCCCCGGTCACATCGTCTGAACGGCGTCCAGGTGGGCCGACGCGATTCAGACTGTGACCTCTGCGATGTCAGGGTGCGGCGCCAGAGCGTTGTCAGTACGGCCTGTCCTGTCGTCTGAACGGCGTCCACGGTGGGCGACACGTTTCAGACCGCTGTCAGTACGGCCGTCCTGTCAGACTGATAGGCGTCTACCTCGATCGACGCGTTTTAGCTGGGTTCGGATTGACTCCGCGAGCCTCCCCTTCTTTCCCTCATCCTCGACTTCACTCTCTCTCTCCTCGCCCTCTCCGACTCTCTTCTTCCCCTTCCCTTCCTCTTCTTCCTCTTCCAATCACTCCATAGCCTCCTTACCTCTCACCTCTACCTCCACCACCTCCTTCGCGGCGTTCCCTTCTCTGGACGGCGGCCGACGTCCCGGCGGAGTGGCGGCGTCCTCGAGGGTACCGGCGGCGGTCTGCGGTGCGGCGTACCGGCGGCGAGGAGCTTGGAGGAGTTCAAGAACCGGTAGGGGGACGAACCTTGCATGTGTTGCTCGTGTTTTCTTTGGCGTGACATGACGTGTTCGGGCTAGATTTAGCATGTTTAGGGGGTTTCCTTGTGGGAATGGCTGTGCTTGTGATCGTGGATTCGTAGCATGTTTGTGTGGATCAACTTCTCTTCCTCCCCCTTTCCGTTTTGGGTCTTTTCGGGGTGTTTGGGGTTAAGGGAGAAACCCTCGGTTCGAACCAGGGAACCAGGTTTCTGGCGCTAAACGGCGTCGTGCCTGGTCGACGCCTTTCAGAAGGACGTCAGGGCAGTACGACGCCTTTTAGGGCAAAAACCTCCCTGTTCGAGGTTTCGCGAAATAGGGGTTCTGGCGCTAAATGACGTCATGGATGGACGACGCCTTTCAGAAGGGCGTCGGGACATCATGACGCCCTTTAGACAGGAAATCACCCCGAGTGAGGGTATGTAAATCTGGAATTTCGAGGTGAATGGCGTCTGTGGACCTGGACGCGTTTTAGATAGGCGACTCCCTATGACGACGCGTTTCAGGGAATTATCTGGCTTCAGCAAACCTGTCTGAGGGGCTTGAATGGCATCGACCTCGGTCGACGCGATTCAAGACAGAAATGTGTAAATCCTGGTTTTATCATGTGTTTCACTGTGGGACGAATTCTAATGCATGCTTTACGTTGTACACTGAGACTGAGGACTCCTGTGTGAATGGAATCATGTTGTGTGTGTGTGTGCTTATGCGAGTATGGAATCGGAATAACTGTGGTTTACGTTTGTCACCATGGACCGATGGGGACAGGGTCATGGTGTCTGTGAGGCATTGTGCCGTACCGGTGGGAGAAGGGGTACATGTTGTGTTTTACCATTGGCTGAGGGAAGCAGGATCGCCTTGAGCCTGACGGGCCGGAGTAGCCGGTGTGCTATCCGAGGGGTCGCTGTTCGTCCTCAGCGGGTCGGGGTTTCCCTGTTTGTCGTGACAGCTTCCGGCGCGTTTCTTGCTGTGGAGCTGGTTGTGGTACTGTTGGAGTTGGCTTACCCTTTAGCCACTGGGCCTGATGTGACCTTTGATCAAGGTTACGAGTGGTACCCTTAGCCCTTTGGCCTGACGCAACCCGGGAGATTTGGGTTGTGGGTAGTTCCTGTAGCTTCGGCTTGACGGGGGTTCGCCGGTCCCCAGGGCCCTCCTGAAGCGCTGAGGCCTAGCGTGGAGGCAATCCGGACGGTAGGACAGTAGTCTAGACTGCTTGTGTGCACACGTAGCTGGCAGTGGCGGTACACTGGTTCCAGCTAGTCCTAGTTTGACTCACTGCCTCACTCTACAGTGCCCCGGAACACTATAGGGGTGGACAGGCGTGAGCTGTGGTGGTAGTGTTGGGAGGCGACGTTTGACTTCGGTCGACAGTGTGGTTCAGTCGCTTCGTGGACTTTGGCTGTGAGTCGTGACTCTGTGTTGGGTTCTTCGGGTTGCTAGATTGGTTCTTGCTACACTGCTTATTGTACGTTTCATATCAGAGTTGGGTGCTATGTTTACTGCTTTACTTAAATTGCCATATATTCCTGTTGTTACACTTGTGGGTGTGTGAGTGGGAGGCGGGGGATCGGATGATCCCTACTGAGCCCATTTCTGGTGTGGCTCACTCCTTGCGGTTTCAGGTGTGGACCTCGTGGCGAGCGGAAGCGTGGTGTCTTCTTGGTGTGCGGGCCAGCAGCTGTCTTAGTTCCGGGGTATGACCCGATGTTGTTGTACTTTCTTCTGCCTATACTTATTTAATTGTTGGACATGTAATTATTGTTGGACTGTATACGGACATGGTTATTTTCCTTCCTGCGCACTTGCTTACCTTTGTAGTCCGTGTGATTGTTATATTTAGCCTTGTTTAGTACTTACTCCTCCAGATGTGTTGTGTGAGATGCGGGTGTGAACCCGCAGATAATGGGCCGACATCCATTTAGTGACCGGGTCTCCGGTCATAGGATGGCGGGTCGTTACAGATGGTATCAGAGCCCAATCTGGTCGAGTATGTGGTAAACTGGGTTAGATATTATAGTCCAACAATAAGTACGAGTCGGTACAGGCGATGGCTGCTGGTGTAGATTGATAGGTTTTGACGTGTTTTGGTTCGATTTGCGTGTTCTGGGGCAGCGATGGCGCCGAAGAGGAGAGTTCCGGTGGCTCGGGACTCGAGAGCAGATGGTGGTGATTCGAGGGCAGAAGGTCATAATGTGGATCATTTTATGGAAGCTATGATTGGGGCTATGTCTAGATATCAACAAGGAGATGGAAGTGAGGGGTCCAGTTCCCTAGGTGGCCAATCCATGGTGGTAGAACGGTTCTTGAAGCTGAAGCCCCCTTCCTTCACGGGTCAACCTGTTCCTGATGCGGCAGCTCAGTGGGTTAAGGAAGTGGAGAAGGTGTTTGATGTCCTAGAATGTGCTGAGAGTGACAAGACCTTGTTGGCAACCTACTTACTGAAGGGCGATGCTTATGATTGGTGGGTTACCATCAAGGGGTTGATGTTTCCAGATAGGCCTTTGAGAGAGATTCCCTGGGAAGGATTCGTGAGAGAGTTTAGTGGACAGTACTTTCCAAGGCACGTTCGTAGGGCCAAGGAAAGGGAGTTTATGGAATTGGTGCAGGATGATATGTCGGTTCTAGAGTACCAGATGAAATTTGTAGCTCTGGGAAGATTTGCTCCACACATATCTGAGCGTGAGGATCTTAGGACGGAGAAATTTGTGGATGGACTTCGGCATGATCTGAGGGAGTTTGTGGCAGCCCATTGTTGTGAGGATTTGGCATCAGCAGTTCAGTGCGCGGCAGCAGTGGAGATGCAGTTCCAACACACGGCGAGAGAATCGGAACATTCAGCACAGGGGAAGCAGCATAGCAGGGATAGATCGGCAGCCTTTTCGTCAGGTGGTCCGAGTTCCTTTGAGGTCGAGTTCCAGGAGGTACCTTATGACGAGGATGAGGATGGTTCGGTTCAGCAGATGGAGACAGAGGTCAGCTGGCAGCAGGAGGCGAGGCGGGGCACTGCAAATCGTTGTCCCCGATGTAGCAGGTTTCATGGCAACCGGATATGTCCCTTGATCACTGGTAGCTGTTTCGCCTCTGGTCGGAAGGGACATCTCGCGAGGAATTGTCCCCGGAGGAACCAGGCAGGTCAGGAGCCGAGCGGTTAGTGAGTGTTCGAGGCGTGATTGGAGTCACGTCTCTTTGTGGAGGTCCGAAAGGTTGTGCTAGAAGAGCACTTTTATCTTGTCTTTTTCCGAGGTGGTTGTGAACTCGTGTGGCACTTGTATGTACTTGGCTGGGTGGAGAATCGTTTCTCGTGCAATATGTGCCTTGTTAGTGTATGGTTGTTTTAATCTATCAGCTTTTGTCAAAATTGAGAATCTTAGTTAGCTTGACGTGAATATGTTGGAACCCTGTGTGGGTGATTGGTAAGAATGATTGTTGTAATTGGTGTGTGTCGGCGTGTGATGGTTAGCCGAGTTGAGCATTGAGCGGTTGCAAATTTCGAGGACGAAATTCTTTTAAGGGGGGGAGATTGTAAGGACTGAGGTTTCGGGTTCTGTTTTCGGGTCAGGTTCTGGCCGGATCCCCTGGTTTGGACCCTGTGGGGTCTCGAGATTTCTGACTGAATGGCGTCAGCACTGCTCGACGCCTTTCAAAAGGCGTCAGGTTGTGTAGACGCCATTTAGCTATGCTGGTTGTTGCGCCACGTGGGCAGGTTTCGGGCCGCGAGAGTACGGCCCCGGTCACATCGTTTGAACGGCGTCCAGGTGGGCCGACGCGATTCAGACTGTGACCTCTGCGATGTCAGGGTGCGGCGCCATAGCGTTGTCAGTACGGCCTGTCCTGTCGTCTGAACGGCGTCCACGGTGGGCGACGCGTTTCAGACCGCTGTCAGTACGGCCGTCCTGTCAGACTGATAGGCGTCTAGTACGGCCCCGGTCACATCGTTTGAACGGCGTATAGGTGGGCCGACGCGATTCAGACTGTGACCTTTACGATGTCAGGGTGCGGCGCCATAGCGTTGTCAGTACGGCCTGTCCTGTCGTCTGAACGGCGTCCACGGTGGGCGACGCGTTTCAGACCGCTGTCAGTACGGCCGTCCTGTCAGACTGATAGGCGTCTACCTCGATCGACGCGTTTTAGCTGGATTCGGATTGACTCCGCGAGCCTCCCCTTCTTTCCCTCATTCTCGCCTTCACTCTCTCTCTCCTCGCCCTCTCCGACTCTATTCTTCCCCTTCCCTTCCTCTTCTTCCTCTTCCAATCACTCCATAGCCTCCTTACCTCTAACCTCTACCTCCACCACCTCCTTCGCGGCGTTCCCTTCTCCGGACGGCGGCCGACGTCCCGGCGGAGTGGCGGCGTCCTCGAGGGTAACGGCGGCGGTCTGCGGTGCGGCGTACCGCCGGCGAGAAGCTTGGAGGAGTTCAAGAACCGGTAGGGGGACGAACCTTGCATGTGTTGCTCGTGTTTTCTTTGGCGTGACATGACATGTTCGGGCTAGATTGAGCATGTTTAGGGGGTTTCCTTGTGGGAATGGCTGTGCTTGTGATCGTGGATTCGTAGCATGTTTGTGTGGATCAACTTCCCTTCCTCCCCCTTTCCGTTTTGGGGCTTTTCGGGGTGTTTGGGGTTAAGGGAGAAACCCTCGGTTCGAACCAGGGAACCAGGTTTCTGGCGCTAAACGGCGTCGTGCCTGGTCGACGCCTTTCAGAAGGGCGTCAGGGCAGTACGACGCCTTTTAGGGCAGAAACCTCCCTGTTCGAGGTTTCGCGAAATAGGGGTTATGGCGCTAAATGACGTCATGGATGGACGACGCCTTTCAGAAGGGCGTCGGGACATCATGACGCCATTTAGACAGGAAATCACCCCGAGTGAGGGTATGTAAATCTGGAATTTCGAGGTGAATGGCGTCTGTGGACCTGGACGCGTTTTAGATAGGCGACTCCCTATGACGACGCGTTTCAGGGAATTATCTGGCTTCAGCAAACCTGTCTGAGGGGCTTGAATGGCGTCGACCTCGGTCGACGCGATTCAAGACAGAAATGTGTAAATCCTGGTTTTATCATGTGTTTCACTGTGGGACGAATTCTAATGCATGCTTTACGTTGTACACTGAGACTGAGGACTCCTGTGTGAATGGAATCATGTTGTGTGTGTGTGTGCTTATGCGAGTATGGAATCGGAATAACTGTGGTTTACGTTTGTCACCATGGACCGATGGGGACAGGGTCATGGTGTCTGTGAGGCATTGTGCCGTACCGGTGGGAGAAGGGGTACATGTTGTGTTTTACCTTTGGCTGAGGGAAGCAGGATCGCCTTGAGCCTGACGGGCCGGAGTAGCCGGTGTGCTATCCGAGGGGTCGGTGTTCGTCCTCAGCGGGTCGGGGTTTTCCTGTTTGTCGTGACAGCTTCCGGCGCGTTTCTTGCTGTAGAGCTGGTTGTGGTACTGTTGGAGTTGGCTTACCCTTTAGCCACTGGGCCTGATGTGACCTTTGATCAAGGTTACGAGTGGTACCCTTAGCCCTTTGGCCTGACGCAACCCGGGAGATTTGGGTTGTGGGTAGTTCCTGTAGTTTCGGCTTGACGGGGGTTCGTTGGTCCCCAGGGCCCTCCTGAAGCGCTGAGGCCTAGCGTGGAGGCAATCCGGACGGTAGGACAGTAGTCTAGACTGCTTGTGTGCACACGTAGCTGGCAGTGGCGGTACACTGGTTCCAGCTAGTCCTAGTTTGACTCACTGCCTCACTCTACAGTGCCCCGGAACACTGTAGGGGTGGACAAGCGTGAGCTGTGGTGGTAGTGTTGGGAGGCGACGTTTGACTTCGGTCGACAGTGTGGTTCAGTCGCTTCGTGGACTTTGGTTGTGAGACGTGACTCTGTGTTGGGTTCTTCGGGTTGCTTAGAATGGTTCTTGCTACACTTCTTATCGTGCGTTTCATATCAGAGTTGGGTGCTATGTTTACTGCTTTACTTAAATTGCCATATATTCCTGTTGTTACACTTGTGGGTGTGTGAGTGGGAGGCGGGGGATCGGATGATCCCTACTGAGCCCATTTCTGGTGTGGCTCACTCCCTGCGGTTTCAGGTGTGGACCAAGTGGCGAGCGGAAGCGTGGTGTCTTCTTGGTGTGCGGGCCAGCAGCTGTCTTAGTTCCGGGGTATGCCCCGATGTTGTTGTACTTTCTTCTGCCTGTACTTATTTAATTGTTGGACATGTAATTATTGTTGGACTGTATACGGACATGGTTATTTTCCTTCCTGCGCACTTGCTTACCTTTGTAGTCCGTGTGATTGTTATATTTAGCCTTGTTTAGTACTTACTCCTCCATATGTGTTGTGTGAGATCCGGGTGTGAACCCGCAGATAATGGGCCAACATCCATTTAGTGACCGGGTCTCCGGTCATAGGATGGCGGGTCGTTACAAGTTGAACCACATCCAGTAGACTCCCTGTTCCGCTCATCCCCTTCGTCAGTTGTTTGATCGGGATACTATAACCTAGGTCCCTAAACTTGGAATGGATGGCGGAGCGTAGGTGGCAAGTAGTTATATGGATACGGTGCTTTACCCGTAGACGCTTCTCCAGCTCTCGCAAGAATTGTATGGGAGTCGTCCTCAGAGGGAGAATGACCGTACCGGGGAATTCTACCGTACTCCGTGCAGCTATGGTTGTTGATCCTGCGGAGCCTACCCAAGGTTCAGGCTGGATTGTAGGAAGTGGGTGATATGTTTTTGTATTTCTATGAGAAGCTCTATGGCACCCACGATTCCCAGTATTGAGTCGTCGGCATATTGTGCGTAACAAATCCTTATTGAGTAATGGGTTTTAAAAGGGGTCAACTTACAGGCCAGGCGTCTCTCTAACCTGATAACTAGTGTTGCCTCCCCGCCTAGCTCTATCAGTAGGCCCCTTATTTTGCAAGACTTAAAAAGGTCTCTCATGGCCAAATTTTGATTAATGGGTTCTCTACCATAGAATTCGGCCCTCCGGGTCAACCCATCGGCTTTTATGAGGAAGGCGGCGCAAAGGAGGCTCGAGGGCTTGTTAAGGAAGGCGGCAAGGGCCGATGAAGGAGGGAAAACGAAAGGCGTTTTCTGATCCCCCCTTCGCCGGGGGGTGCTTGCAGGGGGGTGGTGTGCCACGACGTCACAAGGGAATAAAAGGTCGCTTTGCGTTCGATGCTCTTTACCCTTCCCACAATAACGGCTCTATTGTCGTGGGGAGCGTTGAAGCTTGCTTCTTCTCCAGAGTTTTCTTGGTCATCAATACGACGACCTGTCCTTAATAGAACCGATCTGATTCTCTGAACAAGAAAATTTTCATGCTTCTATCGGATCCTCCCTATCTCCTAATCGAGCTTGTGTAGGTAGATGTTGCCCGATAGGGCCGATAGTAGTACACTGTGTGGGCTGGAGTAAGGGCCCTTCTTACCTCCTACGAGTCGTCCGGCGGAAAAAAGTGTCTTGAGTGGGGTACAAGAACTTGGGATCGTCGATCTCTTCTTTAAAGATTGGGACGAATCAATGTTGGTCGATGGTGTGAAAACACTTCCTAATGTCGAATTCCAAAAACCAGCGAGAGGTTCCCCACTCTTCTTTGATCCGTCTTAGGGCCGAGTGACAGCCTCGACCCGAGCGGAAGTGCGATGTGTCTAGAAACTCGAAATCGTAAATGGATTCAGGTACCATTCTGATCGCCTCTTTCATGGTCTTTTCTATAGGTAGAACTACTGTGAGCGGTCTACACTTCGACCCTTATTTCTTTCTTCATATTGTAAAGGCGAGCAAAGCCCGTTTTTTGCTCCCTTGATTGATAGATCAGGGGCCCTCCTGCTGGCCTGAACGAAACGATCTTTCAAGAAGTAGTCCCATCAACCTCGGGCCCGGCGCCAACCAAGAGGAGGCGGGGCTCTCTCCAACCATTCCGAAGAGCCGAGATCTCGTAAAGGAAAAATGAGCCAGCTCAACGGGTTTGGACCTGCATGAATTAGTTCAGTGAAATAAGGGAGCCTTAAGGCTTTTCAAAGCCTTGCCGATAGGCGGCTCATGGCTTGCTCAGTTCGCTCGCGGAGTTCTTTAGATCAGTAGATCTATAGATCTGGATAGAGTCTCGCTCATAATAAAGGAAGAGTAGCGCGGCTCGCTTCGCTTTTCGACGCGGAGCTCACTGCTGTCGAAGCCTGCTTAAAAAAAAAGGCAAGCTAGCTTAGGCAAGCGTAGGCTTCGACAATACTCCCACGTTGGGGTGGGGAGCTAAGAGAGCAAGCTACGGCTAGCTTCAATTTTGACTCTCCCTTGCTTGCTGCTCGCTTTCTAAGCCACTGAACTAGCACAGTGGTCAGCTCCTTCACGCCTTTCGAACTAAAATCACAACTGAAGAAGCTTAAGACGAGAAGCGACTTGTCGAGTATACGAAGCTTTGCCAGAAGCTTCGCTTCCTCTTGTAGTCTCTTACGTCGGCATTCGTTAAGCTTCTTCAGAAGCAACTAGTCTCTCGAATGCCCCTTGACTAGTATTGTATACCACCTATGTACTTTTGTTTATGGTCTAGTCTTTCTGAACTCCTTCCTTGGCGCCAACGCACGCTACTAGGAGAGTAAGCCGCAAGCGCCTTTCTTGCATGGCATTCGTAAAGCTTCACTTCCCAACTCCTTGGTAGAGGCGACACCCAAAGGGTGTCGCTTACGCGGCCAAGGAAGGAGGCCATCTTTGTGGCGCGGAAGCTACTACTTAAAAAAAGCCTACTTATATAGGCTACAACTAACGCAAGCCCCAATCCTATTTTAGCGTGTTTCAAAAGGCAACTTTCTTTTTGTCGTTCTGGTTTGATTGCTTTGCCAACGTGTTGTAGATTGACAAAGGTGGAGGTTGGATTTGGAAACAACACAAGGAGTTGACAAAGGAGAAAAACCCCCTTTCCCGAACTTTGATTCTATACAAAGGGGAACAACCAATCTAGGCCCGGTCGCCTTTCTGTGAAGGAACCCAGCCCTCCGGTTGCATATAGTCGTAAGGGTAAGCAGTATTTCGCAATAGCAGCTTCGAGAAGCTGGGCATAGGATGCGCCTCCTGCGGTCGTTTCAGTGACTCATAGGGCTTCCCTCAGCTCAGGCTGGTGTCGCCACCTCTCCCAGGACCGGAATGATTATCCCTGCCCGATGGGTCTACATTCATCCTTGAATGTCGTCGGGTACTGTTCACTTCCCCACCATTCTTGTAACCATCTCCTGTAATTTGCGCTGGTGTGTTCGCACGCCTGGAGTGGACGAGAAAGAAAGGATTTTTCGGAGCAATCCCCCTGGTTCCAGTCCCAGGAGTTCACTTTCCCGTATGAGCATTCGGTACATGTATAAGTCTGTGGAAGAGTCAAAGGGTCACCACTACTGAGGATCTCCCCCCTAATCTTAGATTGGTCGTTGGAGGGTTCGGCGCAGTTCATTGTTGTGCTTACACACTAGGCTACTCTTCTCCGAAAGCTCTGCGAGACCACCTATCGTCTTCGGCCGGGAGGGGTTTATGGCACACGCCGGGACACTGGCTCTCGCATAGGGAAGCCCAATGAATGTCAGATGCAAAGCCCTGCACCTCATTAAGATCAGATTGGCATACTCTACCAAAAAAGAAAGAGCAGACCCCATTGAAGACGGGAGTGAGGTACAACAAGGCCATTTCCGTCCACCTTCTCAAGGAGCTGTACGTGGACGTTACCGCACAAAAACAAGCAATTAGCTTTCCTCTACAAGGAATGGAAGTGTGGATGAATCGACATCAAATAGAGTTCAGTTTTTCTTATCATATCAGCGATAACTTGCATGACCTTTCACAAAAACCTAAGGATCCCCCCTCCAACCACTTCAGCACCTTGTGATCTTATCAAAGATCATAACGAGCCCTCTCCTAGAATGTTTTTGTAAATTTCGAAAATTTCATGGTGGATCAGGACGAGAATGAATCCAGGACATATTCATCCTAGAGCTTCTGCTCTCCTCAGTGGAGGGGTTTTTATAGAGAGGTGAGTTGAGAGTAGCCTCCCACTTCGCTTGACCGATTCCTCGGAGTCGGAGGAGCCCTAAACAAGAAGGAACTGCTCTCGACGTGAGATCAGCTGAAAAAAAAAAGTCATCTTACGGTAAAGATAAGCCTAAAAAAAAACACACACAACGGACTGGACACAAACAAAAGAAAAAAGAAGAGGGCAATGATGATGACCCTATGTTCTGTTCGTTTTCCCCCTACCCCGATGATGTGTTCCCAGCTCGCGGAGCTACATACCATAAAAAAAAGACTCTCTCTATGACTTTGAGAAGAGAATCATTGGTTTGACCCGGAAATACTAAATATAGGCAAGCCGCTACATGTTCTCCCCTTGTCCTTTAACGATAGAAGAACTACTTATCTGATATTAGATACCGGTCAATCGGTTTGCATCTATGGTCAATCAAAAGGTCCGCCTCTATACGATACGAGAAATCACCATCTCGTAGCACCACCCCGACACCGATTCTCATTCTTATTCCGAGCCCCCCCATGTCGTGACTTCGACTTATAGTATGATGAATGAGTGGAAAGATCTTTTTTATAGAAGTCCCTGTCCGATCCAACCAAAGAGTTCGTATCATATATATTATCCCTTCTGCACAACAAACGAAATGAAGGGTGCTGTTACAACCCAAGAACCAGACCAAACATGGTGCTAATTACCAAACTACGGTAGAGGAGGCCTTCGAATCGAAAGAACAAAGTCTGAGATCACCAAGAAGGAAACCTAAGAGAGTTTCTCGGGAATATGATATGGAAGGGCTACCAATTGCGCTTGCAGGGTGTGAAGGAAGGTTGGGTGGGGGCATTGGACCAAGAATTGTCCAAACAACCAACCTATCAACACAACTTATGTGTCAATGGTGTGGATTAGGTTAGATAATTCCGGATGTCCTAAGCACTAGGTAAACTTTGTGGGAACAGAAGCAGACGAAGAAGAACCTACTGTGTAACCACAATGATTAGAAGGATCCAAAAGTTCATAAAAACAAGAATGCCACAGCCACAAACAAATGTTCGAAGAAGTTTAACGACAAGAGTCCTAGAGACACCAACAGAAGCTTGGAGAAAGCAAAAAAAGCAAAGAAAGTTGAACACACCACAGCAGCCAACCCCGATTCTGAAGGTACCATAAAAAACAACCCTTCTCAAAATTGGATTTCCACTGTCCAAGTGATTCAGACTATTCTTAAAGAGACTCAAATGACTTAAGGGTCTGTAAGTTTTTGACTGACTTCCTTCTTTGATGAAAGAAAGGCACTAGGAGAAAAGACAGTAGCCTTAGAACAACGAATAGCATGTTTCAAAATAGTTGATCGAGAAGCAGTAGTTCCAATGGCAATTGGTAACACAGTGTTGAAATACCCAAGAAATTCTGGAGGAAGAAGATAAGAATAAATTACTTCCTTCCAAGTAGGTAGGAACACTATGGCCAAATCAAAGTTGAGAATGGCTGAGCTAAAAAGAGTATGCGGGGCGCAAGAAAATAGTGATCAAAGGATGCTCCTATGTAGTCTTACTGATGACTAATAGACGACAAAAGCATGGATATCCATTTTTTGGGACAACCATGGGTTTTGAGTATAGGCAAAAAAAACGAGACTTCATCTTGGAGATGGTACGAATATGGAAAGGGTAACATCAAGCTCTAATTCAACCTTATTTATCTAGAAAAACCGAACTCTCCAAGCACTGGGGTCCAACTCTATCTACAACACTAAAAAAAGGTTCACCGTGCACAGCCTGAGGATTGATCTTCGACTCTTTCATTCTTATGACTTTAGCCCCCTCCTCTTCTACTTCTAGAGCTGAGGTGCCTAAGGAAAGGTTTTTGATCCTAGATCTGACATCGTCCTTTGAAAGGATTATCCTCGATCCGACTCTCGTCTTGCGAGGTTCGTGTGTCAAGCAAGTTTTGAAAGAAATTAGGTTCCTGGTTGTCTATTCGTCTCCACTCCATAATGGAGAATAGTTAGGATGAATTAAAGAAAATCGATAATCCGCGATATTTAGAAACTTTCAGCATCCGGCACTAAGTTTTTTTAACATCTAATTAGATTAGATCGGGTAATCATTCAAATTAAGAATAGAAGCTTGTTGCTTTTCTTTTAGAAAACCTATAATTGGAGCCATAGGGCTCTATCCATTTATTCACTCAACCCAACTTTGAATTATTTTGTTTTGTTTCATTCCAAGAATTCAAACGCCGGTAAGGATGAAGTATTCTCATAGTTCTCCTTTGATACTACATGCTATTTTTTCCATTCATTCCACTTCCGGATCAGTCGTGGTCTTACAAAGTCTGCCAATGGTATGGACGAATCCGTTGCTTCATCCAAATGTGTAAAAGATCCTAGCCGCACTTAAAAGTCGAGTACTCTATACCGTTGAGTTAGCAACCCGAATAATTATGGCGTTTAGATATGATCGGAATCCTTTCAAAAGAAATAAAGATATTGAATTGCACGATCCTTAGCCCCAGACCTTGGTATGCTGAGGTGAATTTCCCGGGTTTCCTAAATGGAATTCGAGCGGAGGAATGAATTGCACGATCCTTAGCCCCAGACCTTGGTATGCTGAGGTGAATTTCCCGGGTTTCCTAAATGGAATTCGAGCGGAGGAATAGTTGGACCAATACAAGGCCAAGTGCTAGGGTGACTAAATGGAAGGATGAGAGTCAACCGTTGGATGCATGGCTGAATGACGAAGGAGTCAATTGTTAGACCATATGGGTCCTGCGGAAGCCTAAGGAAAGGATGGGATAAGCAAACCGTTGGTAGAAGTATAGGAATGAGAGGTTTAACGTTAGTATGGTTACTTCAATGGTTGGACAACTACCTGACAGAAGTTCTAGGAACTACTACGTAGACCTTGGAGGCCACGTGGCAATCGATGGTTCCATGATTATAGAGTCACGTCCTTTCGTTCGCCACCAAGGATCCGTCACGACATGATAGGTCATTTGAGGGAAAAAATGTGGCTTATAGGCCCGATTTGCATGGCGCGCACACACACGCACACCTACAATATAGCGCTCAAAATCAATCCGCTTAGCTCAAAACTCACAGAGAAAGAGAGCAACACATAGAACAAAGACTGGTCAGAGAAAAAAGCTAGGTAGCCTAATCAGTAGGCTAGGTAAGCTCACTAGGTCTCGGCAACTAGGTTGGAAGAAGCAACTAATATAGAGGGCTTTGAACTCAACCAATCCAGGAAAGAGAAAAAAACAAACTCGGGAAGATAGCCAAAAGGAAAAAAGCAGCGTGACAGGAAAACCAGAGGAGAGCTAACTAACTCCGTACGAGGGAGATGAGAGTTGAACATGGAAACAAGCAACCATACAAAGAGAGAGAGAAGAAACATCCATCGATACCAGGAAAGAGAGAGCCGAAAGAACAACCAAAAAGACAATCGCACCGACAAAAAATAGCCGCTGCAAGAAAATCACACCAAAAACCAAACAAAATCAATAAAAAAGAAAAGCTACCGAGCTAACAAAAGACAGACTAAGAAGACATAAGTCAGGATACAGAAAGACAGAACACAGACTAAACTCGCACACTTGCGAATAAACACACAGACCTGATCTTCTCTTGATCACGCTTAGCGCACTTCGTTCGTTCGCTTTGCTTACTCACTCCTCGCTTACTAATAGGGCCTGATCTTTCGCCAGGAAGGAAGCATTCAATCTGATCCGATCCCCCGCCGCACACACAGATCTAATGCAATTATCTGTCTCCTTTTCCCCCGCCCCCTAATGTAGCTTTCCATGGGTACAAAGGTGTTTCATCCTTGATTGAGATATAGATGGGTGCTCAATCAGCAACAACTTTTCCCACCCACAACCAACCGGGGGGAAAGTCTTGCAAGTTGCTCGAATTGATAAATAAATATCAGGGAAGTCGGTGCTAGTCCGTTGGTGTCCAAGTCAGTCGTTAATATCTCTATATATAAATATATCTCGAGCTTAGTGCCCTTTTATTGAACTGAACTACAATTGAACTAAAACAGATAGAGTAACCAACCTCTTGCGGCTTGCTCATTCATAATGCAGTAAGTCTTCCTCATCAATTAAAGCTAGCCAACAACTATTATTCCTTTGAACCATGTGTCCCAAGAAACTTCTCCAAATCCTACCGGGATCTTCTTTTATATGATAAGGGAGCATGTAAGGACTGAGGTTTCGTGTTCTATTTTCGGGTCGGGTTCGGGCCGGATCTCCTGGTTTGGACCCTGCGGGGTCTTGAGATTTCTGACTGAATGGCGTCAGCACTGCTCGACGCCTTTCAAAAGGCGTCAGGTTGTGTGGACGCCATTTAGGTCCGCTTGTTGTTGTGCCACGTGTGCGCCACGTGGGCGGGTTTCGGGCCGCGAGTGTACAGCCCCGGTCACATCGTCTGAACGGCGTCTAGGTTGACCGACACGATTCAGACTGTGACCTCTGCGATGTCAGGGTGCGGCGCCAGAGCGTTGTCAGTACGGCCTGTCCTGTCGTCTGAACGGCGTCCACGGTGGGCGACGCGTTTCAGACCGCTGTCAGTACGGCCCGTCCTGTCAGACTGATAGGCGTCTGCCTCGATCGACGCGTTTTAGCGGGATTCAGATTGACCCGCGAGCCTCCCCTTCCTTCCCTCATTCTCGCCTTCACTCTATCTCTTTTCGCCCTCTCCGCCCTCTCCGACTTTCTTTTCCCCTTCCCTTCCTCTTCTTCCTCTTCCAATCACTCCATAGCCTCCTTACCTCTCACCTCTACCTCCACCACCTCCTTCGCGGCGTTCCATTCTCCGGACGGCGGCCGACGTCCCGGCGGAGTGGCGGCGTCCTCGAACGTACCGGCGGCGGTCTGCGGTGCGGCGGGTCGGCGGCACGGAGCTTGGAGGAGTACAAGAACCGGTAGGGGGACGAACCTTGCATGTGTTGCTCGTGTTCTCTTTGGCGTGACATGATGTTTTCGGGCTAGATTGAGCATGTTTAGGGGTTTCCTTGTGGGAATGGCTATGCTTGTGATCGTGGATTCGTAGCATGCTTGTGATGGTTGAATTCCTCTTCCTCCCCTTCTTGTTTTGGGGTTTTTCGGGGTGTTTGGGGTTAAGGGAGAAACCCTCGGTTCGAACCAGGGAACCAGGTTTCTGGCGCTAAACGGCGTCGTGCCTGGTCGACGCCTTTCAGAAGGGCGTCAGGGCAGTACGACGCCTTTTAGGGCAGAAATCTCCCTGTTCGAGGTTTCGCGAGATAGGGGTTCTGGCGCTAAATGACGTCATGGATGGACGACGCCTTTCGGAAGGACGTCGGGCCATCATGACGCCATTTAGGCAGGAAATCACCCCGTTTGAGGGTCTGTGAATCTGGAATTTCGATGTAAATAGGGTCTATGGGTCTGGATGCGTTTTAAATAGGTGACTCCCTATGACGACGCGTTTCAAGGAATTATCTGGCTTTAATGAACATGTCTAAGGGGCTTGAATGGCGTCGACCTCGGTCGACGCGATTCAAGACAGAACTGTGTAATCTTGGTTTTATCATGTGTATTCACTGTGGGACGATTCAAATGCATGCTTTACATTGTACACTGAGACTGAGGACTTCTGCGTGAATGGAATTACATCATGTTATATATGTGTGTATGTTTATGTGATTTGTGGATCAGACTGACTGTAGTTTCCGATTGTCACCATGGGCCGGTGGGAGAAGGGCCATGGTGTTCGTGAGGCATTGTGCCGTACCGGTGGGAGAAGGGGTACATGTTGTGTTTCACTATAGGCTGAGGGAAGCATAACCACCTTGAGCCCGTCGGGCCGGAGTAGCTGGTGCGCTATCCGAGGGGTTGCTGCTTGGCCTCAGTGGGTCGGGGTTTTCCTGTTTGTCGTGGCAGTTTCCGGCGCGTTTCTTGCTGTGGAGCTGGTTGTGGTACTGTTGGAGTTGTTTTACCCCTGTAGCCACTGGGCCTGATGTGACCTTTGATCAAGGTTACGAGTGGTACCCTTAGCCCTTTGGCCTGACGCAGCCCGGGAGGTTAGGGTTGTGGGTAGTTCCTGTAGCTTCGGCTTGACAGGGGTTCGCCGGTCCCCAGGGCCCTCCTGAAGCGCTGAGGCCTAGCGTGGAGGCAATCCGGACGGTAGGACAGTAGTCTAGACTGCTTGTGTGCACACGTAGCTGGCAGTGGCGGTACACTGGTTCCAGCTAGTCCTAGTTTGACTCACTGCCTCACCCTACAGTGCCCCGGAACACTGTAGGGGTGGACAGGCGTGAGCAGTGGTGGTAGTGTTGGGAGGCGACGTTTGACTTCGGTCGACAGTGTGGTTCAGTCGCTTCGTGGACTTTGGCTGTGAGACGTGACTCTGTGTTGGGTTCTTCGGGTTGCTTAGAATGGTTCTTGCTACACTGCTTATCGTGCGTTTCATATCAGAGTTGGGTGCTATGTTTACTGCTTTACTTAAATTGCCATATATTCCTGTTGTTACACTTGTGGGTGTGTGAGTGGGAGGCAGGGGATCGGATGATCCCTACTGAGCCCAATTATGGTGTGGCTCACTCCCTGCGGTTTCAGGTGTGGACCTCGTGGCGAGCGGAAGCGTGGTGTCTTCTTGGTGTTCGGACCAGCAGCTGTCTTAGTTCCGGGGTATGCCCCGATGTTGTTGTACCTTCCTTCTGCCTGTACTTATTTAATTGTTAGACATGTAATTATTGTTGGACTGTATACGGACATTGTTATTTTCCTTCCTGCGCACTCGTTTACCTTTGTAGTCCGTGTGATTGTCATATTTAGCCTTGTTTAGCGCTTACTCCTCCAGATGTGTTATGTGAGATCCGGGTGTGAACCCGCAGTTAATGGGCCGACATCCATTTAGTGAACGGGTCTCCGGTCATAGGATGGCGTGTCGTTACAGATGGTATCAGAGCCCAATCTGGCGAGTATGTGGTGAACTGGGTTAGATATTATAGTCCAACAATAAGTACGAGTCGGTACAGGCGATGGCTGCTGGTGTAGATTGATAGGTTTTGACGTGTTTTGGTTCGATTTGCGTGTTGTGGGGCAGCGATGGCGCCAAAGAGGAGAGTTCCATTGGCTCGTGGTTCGAGAGCAGATGATGGTGGTTCAGGGGCAGAGGGACATAATGTGGATGGTTTTAGGGAAGCTATGATTGGGGCAATGTCTAGATACCGGCAAGGAGTTGGGAGTGAGGGATCCAATTCCCGAGACGGTCAGTCTACGATATTGGAGCGGTTCTTGAAGTTGAAGACCCCTTCTTTCACAGGACGGCCAGTCTCGGACGAGGCAGCCCTTTGGATTAAGGAAATGGAGAAGGCATTTGATGTTCTTGAGTGTGCTGAGAATGACAAGACTTTGTTGGCGACTTACTTATTGAAGGACAATGCATATGAGTGGTGGGTCGCTACCAGAGGAATGATGTTTGCAGATAGGTCCTTGAGAGAGATCCCTTGGGAGATATTTGTGAAAGAATTTAGTGGACAGTACTTTCCGAGGTACGTTCGGAAGACGAAGGAAATGGAGTTTATGGAATTGGTACAGGATGATATGTCGGTTTTAGAATACCAATCGAAGTTTGTGGCTCTTGGAAGATTCGTACCACATATATCTGAGCACGAGGAAATTAGAACAGAGAGATTCGTGGGCGGACTTCGGTATGATCTGAGGTCAATGGTGGCACCTCAGCATTGTAGAGATCTGGCGTCAGCAGCACGATGCGCGGCAGCGGTGGAGACTCAATTCCAGCAGATGGCGAGGGAATTGGAGCGTTCGTCACGAGGGAAGCAGCAAGGCAAGAGCAGATCAACGATCTTTTCGTCAGGCGGTCCGAGTTCCTTCGAGTTCAGGTCCCAAGAGATGCCTTGTGGTGAGGGCAGCAACGGTCCGATTCATCAGATGCAGTCTGTGGCTAGCAGGAGGCAGGGAGCGAGGAAGGATGCGGTAGGTCATTGTTCCCATTGTGGTGGCCATCATGGCAGTCGGACGTGCCCATTGGTCACTAGTGGCTGTTTCGGCTGTGGTAAGAAGGGGCATTTTCTGAGAAATTGTCCCCAGAAGAGTAAGGCAGATCAGGAACCGAGTGGTCAGTAGGAGCCGGGACGTTGAGTAGTGTTACATCTCTTGGTGGGGATTCGAGATATCATACTAGAGGAGCACTTTCGTCTTGTCTTATTCAGAAGTGGTTGTGAACTCTTGTGGCACTTTTATGTATCTGGGGTTGGTGGAGAATTGGCTTTGTAAGATGTGCCTTACTAGGGTGTGGTTATTTTAATCTATCAGCTTTTGTCAGAATTGAGAATCTTGGTTAGCTTGGCGTGAATTTGTTTGGAGCCCTGTGTGTGTGATGGGTGAGAATGATTGATGTTATTGATGTGTGTCGGCGTGTGATGGTTAGCCGAGTTTTGCGTTGAGCGGTTGCAAATTTCGAGGACGAAATTCTTTTAAGGGGGGGAGATTGTAAGGACTGAGGTTTCGGGTTCTGTTTTCGGGTCGGGTTCGGGCCGGATCCCCTGGTTTGGACCCTGCGGGGTCTTGAGATTTCTGACTGAATGGCGTCAGCACTGCACGACGCCTTTCAAAAGGCGTCAGGTTGTGTGGACGCCATTTAGGTCCGCTTGTTGTTGTGCCACGTGTGCGCCACGTGGGCGGGTTTCGGGCCGCGAGAGTACGGCCCCGGTCACATCGTCTGAACGGCGTCCAGGTTGGCCGACGCGATTCAGACTGTGACCTCTGCGATGTCAGGGTGCGGCGCCAGAGCGTTGTCAGTACAGCCTGTCCTGTCGTCTGAACGGCGTCCACGGTGGGCGACGCGTTTCAGACCGCTGTCAGTACGGCCCGCCCTGTCAGACTGATAGGCGTCTGCCTCGATCGATGCATTTTAGCGGGATTCAGATTGACCCCGCGAGCCTCCCCTTCCTTCCCTCATTCTCGCCTTCACTCTCTCTCTCTTCGCCCTCTCCGCCCTCTCCGACTCTCTTTTCCCCTTCCCTTCCTCTTCTTCCTCTTCCAATCACTCCATAGCCTCCTTACCTCTCACCTCTACCTCCACCACCTCCTTCGCGGCGTTCCATTCTCCGGACGGCGGCCGACGTCCCGGCGGAGTGGCGGCGTCCTCGAAGGTACCGGCGGCGGTCTGCGGTGCGGCGGGTCGGCGGCACGGAGCTTGGAGGAGTTCAAGAACCGGTAGGGGGACGAACCTTGCATGTGTTGCTCGTGTTCTCTTTGGCGTGGCATGATGTGTTCGGGCTAGATTGAGCATGTTTAGGGTTTTCCTTGTGGGAATGGCTGTACTTGTGATCGTGGATTCGTAGCATGCTTGTGATGGTTGAATTCCTCTTCCTCCCCTTCTTGTTTTGGGGTTTTTCGGGGTGTTTGGGGTTAAGGGAGTAACCCTCGGTTCGAACCAGGGAACCAGGTTTCTGGCGCTAAACGGCGTCGTGCCTGGTCGACGCCTTTCAGAAGGGCGTCAGGGCAGTACGACGCCTTTTAGGGCAGAAATCTCCCTGTTCGAGGTTTCGCGAGATAGGGTTCTGGCGCTAAATGACGTCATAGATGGACGACGCCTTTCGGAAGGACGTCGGGCCATCATGACGCCATTTAGGCGGGAAATCACCCCGTGTGAGGGTCTGTGAATCTGGAATTTCGATGTAAATAGGGTCTATGGGTCTGGACGCGTTTTAAATAAGCGACTCCCTATGACGACGCGTTTCAAGGAATTATCTGGCTTTAATGAACATGTCTGAGGGGCTTGAATGGCGTCGACCTCGGTCGACGCGATTCAAGACAGAACTGTGTAATCCTGGTTTTATCATGTGTATTCACTGTGGGACGATTCAAATGCATGCTTTACATTGTACACTGAGACTGAGGACTTCTGCGTGAATGGAATTACATCATGTTATATATGTGTGTATGTTTATGCGATTTGTGGATCAGACTGACTGTGGTTTCCGATTGTCACCATGGGCCGGTGGGAGAAGGGCCATGGTGTCCGTGAGGCATTGTGCCGTACCGGTGGGAGAAGGGGTACATGTTGTGTTTCACCTTAGGCTGAGGGAAGCAGAACCACCTTGAGTCCGTCGGGCTGGAGTAGCTGGTGCGCTATCCGAGGGGTTGCTGCTTGGCCTCAGCGGGTCGGGGTTTCCCTGTTGAAGGCTTCAGGCACAGGTGACTGAATTTTCCTCTTTCTTCTCATAGGGCTTAAAATAGAGTCTAATGACGGTCTAAGATCACTGATGTAGCAGGTGAACCAGAGTTGGGAATATGCCCTCGTAAGAGGTGGACAGAATTCAGTCTGATTGCTAAACAGAGGACGTGCGATAGAGATTGAGATTTTTACATCTAGTATTCTAATATAATAAAATACTAGATCCCACTCAATAGCAACTAAACTCAGACCTGGTCAAGCCATATCCTTCACTTCAAGTCCCACAGCTGATTCTAGCACAACAGAGTCTGACTGACTTCGCCACCACCACATCAATTTGAATAAGAGGTATGAAAGAACTAAAAGACTTTCAGTTCCTTCTATAGCTTCAATCCTAATCTTGCTAAGAGTTCGTTGTCATTTGCTTACTCACAAATAGCAGTGGATAGGCGGAAAGCTGTAAAGCATCAAAACTCCTGCACTAGTGACTACCAAAGCAGCTTTCAATGATTTAGGAACTGAATTTTCTATGCGTGCGTCTTTAACACTCTTTCGAGAGCTATGAAAATAAGATAGAATACCATCAACGTAGGATGCCCAGAGGGAGCCGCTAGAGAATCCACCGTCAATGCCTTTCCTTCTCTTCTAGTTAGCGTGTAGTGGGCTCTTGAAAAAGACTCTTTCTTCCAAGCCTAATGAACTAGTCCTACCGGGACTAGGTCAGACTAGCAGTAAGTTGAGTCAGCTACCCTTTCGGGACTAGCATTCTACGTAGCTTAGGCTTTCTTGTTGCTTAGCTCACTTTCAGCAACCCGAGAATGAGTGCCCCTTTCAGCGCGGAGGCACATCCGGAACAGGTTTAGAGAGAAGCCAATCGGTCTGTAAACAAGAGTTGGTTGACCTGCATTGCCTGATGGCTTGAGGTTAAGAGGAGAGAAGTTTGTATGCTTCACACATTCAGTCTGTCTTCTCCCTTACATGATAGGGCTCTAAAGCCAAGTGCTTTCTTTACCGGCACACAAACTATATATCACGACCCAACCTTGTGAACAAACTCTACTTCTTTTCATTTATGAGGATTAGAGGATATCAGTTCTCGGCCAAAGGGTCTTCCTAATTGCGGAGATGACCTATATGATGTGGAGGGGATATGATTGGAAGCTTTTCCAAGAGACAAGGAGACGTACGGAATACCAGACAATGAGATGTACCGGGGCGGAAGAAGAGTCTCATAATCTATTTGCTGATTTCATTCCTTGCGTCTAATCGTCTGGTGCTATAACTAAGAGGATGGTTAGTCAAAGAATTGGTTAATACCTTCCCGAAGGTCACTAAGGACAATTGCCGACTTGCTACGAATCTTAGTTTAGGCTTGAGATGAAGATCCTCCTCATGGTAATATCATAGACTCAAATAGTTCAATCTTCCTCCTATACTGAAAGATCAGTCTTAAGTTAAGTAGTGAGAGACTTTCTTTCATATTCAGTCTTATGCTTTGTTTTCTCTTTCTTGATCTCACCCCTGCTTGCAACTTGACTACTAGGGTTGCTAACGGTTGGGGTAACTCGGCTTTAGGCGTTGTCGTCTAAGAATCAATCTTCTTCTCCCCTGTTCTCGCAGCCATACACATGCCAATCTTCTGAGTTCGCAAGCAAGCTCAAACTAAGGGATGGAAGTTATGCGAAGGGTTTCTTTCCTCTCCCTATCGGTCGAGCGTATTACATGACCTCTCCTTGTTGGCTTAGTTAGCCTGGTCTCGCCCTTGATCAAGCATCTTCGAGAATAGTTTGTCTGCAAAGTCCTCTTACTCTTTTGAGAGGTCAGTTGAGCTGGTAAAATCCTCTAGGCTCGTAAGGAACTCTTCTTCTATTGTATTGGAATCGAATCCCTTTTTAGAGGCCCCTGCGGCTGATCTTGAAGTTTCAGTTGATTCCCTGTTGGAAACCCCTGGCTCAACTCCTGGCGCAACTCCTGGTACTGGTTCAACTCCTAACCTAGTTGGTCAATCAGTTGGAAACTCCACACTTTCTGTATCAGCATTTGCGAACCTTGTATCAACTTCTTCGAATTAGTCCTCAGGTTCAGGTGTGGAAACAACCCTAACTTATGTCACTTCTTCCTCCGCTACTGAACTAGATGCCTCAAAAAAAGCCCCAACCCCAGCTCTTAGGCTTTCCTCTCCAGGAGCTTCACTCCGATCCTTTACTATTCTAGAAAGAAGGTGACAATTCTTTACCGGAGAATCGGTTGTTCTCATCTCTTTCTCTGTTGCTGAGTATTGAGAGTTCCCCCCTCGCCTAACCGGCTAAGTCAGTGCCAAACCTTCCTCTCTCTTCGGCCTTAGTCGATCGAGTAGTTCGCTCCTTCTCTTGATTTGATCTTTCTCCTTATTTCGTTTCGGTTGAGGTGGCCCGACCTTCTGTCGAGTACCCAATTTCCTATTCCTTCAATTTGGGCCTCAACAGAATCAGGTTGATCGAGTGCTGACTTTGCGTCTGCTGCTTAGTCTTAAGTTTAGTTAGCATCTGGTAACCTCGTCGAAATCTGATCAATTGCCTTCTTTCCCTTCCAACTTAACTATCCACTTTTTGGGAATCCCTGATCTTTGCTAAAGGTGAAATCTGTTTAGTACCCAAGCAGGCTCCTATTCGGTGCTTCAGAAGCTAGTTACCTCCTGTCTGTCTTATCCGAGCTAGCTTTGTTTTCTTCCCTTCGATCCTAGCTCGTGAGAAAGATGATGTTAGCTTCGGCGAAGATTGACTTACCTATTCCAAATGAATTGGGATTCTCATTGCCAGTGGATTCAGAGGTAGCTCCAAAAGGGATTGGCTTTGTTTCAAGTGTACCAGATACAAGACAAGGACAAGATCCAAATTATGTCCAAGCCCTGAAGGAGATGAAAGACCAGTACAATCAATGTTGAAGAGGGAGAATAGGATTCCAGCTGGAGTTAGGAAAAGGCTGCACCCACCTACCTACTATAGAAGACTGGCTGCTAGCCTACATCAAACAACTAAGAAGCTAACTACATGGACTGCTAAGGTATGGGATCTTAGATGGAGAGAGTACAGAATGGACTAATGGCTGGATTGGTTACGGAATAAGGGATTACCGACAAAGAGATGTACGGATTCCAATGTGTACAAGATAGAAAGAGTTTTGACCCGGTGGGGATATTACACCAATAAGGAAATGGGACCTTACTAAGATGATAGGCGAGGACCTTAAATCAATCAAGCAATGACTTTCTTCTTTCTCGAAGATAAGGTCCCTAAGGAGCTCAAACAAAAGCCATTTATATGGACCCGCTCGGGAAGACTTTGAATATCGCTCTTCTTGCTATCCATCCTCTCTGCTGACCCTTAAACTATTCAGTTTAAGAAAATGTTGTACTGGAGTGGGGAATCTTTCCATTCTAGCCTATAAGGGGAAGTCCCACTAGACCGAGTGCTTTGACCTATTGCTAATCCCTTCCATAGTAAACACTTTAATAGGAAAAAAAGGGAAGACTGTACTAAGAAAGCAAACGTGACGAACAGGCCTAGAGGACTCTCTTGTTGAATCTATCCTGTAAAGAAAGCTAGTCCTATTCCCACCGACCCAACCTCTAACAGCTGCCTATTCTTCCCCTTGGGCACTGACTTTCTTAGAGTAGGGAATCCGGTTCAAGCAGAGTCTTGGTTCTAAAATCAAAGGCAAGTGCCACGCTAATCCGCTAAAAGGCCCTCCTACGCCTTGTTGCCATGGCCTACAAGTCATCCTTGTGAACAAGGTGTTCTATAAGGATTGAGGTTTCGGATCCCTTAGTTTGGGTCCTGGTGGGGTTGGGACAAGTTCGACGCGGTTTAAACGGCGTCCATCAATGTGGACGTGTTTTAGGCTGTGCCACGTGGGCGCGCCTTGGGGCGCGAGAGTACGGCCCCTGTCTTTTCGTCTGAATCGCGTCTTGTATGGACGACGTCATTTAGAGTACGACCCTACTTTGTCATAGTACGGCTCGGTCTTGTCATATGAATGACGTCGGGCTTGGACGACGCGTTTTCTCCAGTTTCTGTTTGACCCTGCGAACCCTCCCTTTTTTCCCTCATTCTCTCCTTTCTCTTCTCTCTCCTCTCTTCCCTCTGATCTCCGGCGACCCCTTCCCCCTCTTGCTTTCCTCCCTCCATTCTATCTCTCCCTCCGCTCCATCAACCTCCTAACTCCCACCACTACCACCACCATCTCCTCCGCAGCGTTTTTCTCTCCGAACGGCGGCCAACGTCCCGGTGGAATAACGGCGTCTACGACGGTACCGGCGGCGGCGTGTGGCGAGGCGGGTTGGCGGCTTGGAGCTAGGAGGAGTTCGAGTAACCGGTAGGGTGACGATCCCCATTATATTTCGTTTAAAAACCATGTTTTTCCCGCTTTGGATCATGTTTAAGGATTTTCTTGGGGTGAAAATATTAAATGCATTTAATGAGAATTTGGGTGTTTTATTGGGTATTTAGGTTCTTCTCCTCCTTCTCCACTTTGTTTGTGTTTTTACACGATTTGGGAGAGGAAATTCCACCCCGCAGATTGGGAGATAGCGGAGGAAGAACCTATCTGTGAGGGTTAAATGGCGTCGGAGGACAGCGACACCTTTTAGAAAGGCGGCTTCCACCGGCGATGCGATTTAGCCAAAATAACAGACTCTGTCTCTGGGCTGATGAGCTTCCAGGGACAACGACGTCTTTTGAACGGCGACTTCCATGCACGACGCTTTTTAAGTAAAATCACCCCAACGTCTGTCTCTGTTTCTGTCGTTATCAGGCGACTGGGGACAGCGACGCCTTTTGAACGGCGACCTCTATAGACGACGCGTTTTAGGCCATCTTCCGAGGCCAGTTTTCACATAAACCAGTTTAGGAAGTTTGAATGACGTCGGCCTTGGGCGACGCGATTCAAGCCAGAATTCCATTAATCCCTGCAATTAACACATGTTTACATTGTTAGATAGTTTAGTTAATTGCATGTGTAGAAATGTACTCGATGACAATGGATTCTATGTGATCGGATCGCACCGTGTTATGTTTTGTGCGTTCGTGGGCCTAAAGTGATAGTTGTTAGCGCTTAGGTACCCTGTGTCGGTGTGGGAGTGACACGACGTCGGTGTGGGAGTGGCAGGGTGACGCCTAGAGAGAGGGTCACCTGGTGTACCTCGGGGTATAGCTAGTACCGGTGTGGGAGTGGTACATTTGGAGTGTCACTCGTACTGGGGGAAGCAGAACCACCTGGAGCCTGTCAGGCTGGAGTAGCTAGTGCGCTATCCGAGGGGTTGTTGTTTGGTCTCAGCGGGTCGGCGTTTCCCGCGTTCGGCCGTATAGTTGGCGTGTTTTACCGAAACGCTGGTTGTGGGCTCCGTGGTAGAATGATTTCAGAATTGTGCATGTTATATTTTGAATGCATGTGTTTTATATCGAAATTTAGGAATTGTGTTTACTGCTTTACTTGCTTAAATTATGTATACGTATGTTGCTACGCTTGTGGGTGCGTGAGTGGGCGGTGGGGATCGAAGGATCCTTACTAAGTCTTTTTGATGAGACTCACCCCTACAGTTTTCATGTGAGGGTTCCAGGCAGGCGTAGCGAGGAGAGTGCTGTCTCGGGTCACACGCTAGCAGCCGTTGTTCCGGGGTATGCCCCCGATGTGGTTGTCATTTTATTTTCTGGCCTGTACGCTTAATTAATTCCTTTATGTTGGAGTATGTAATTATTTGCTGAGTCGAGTCGCATTGTAATAATTTTTAATTCCTGCATTTCCTTTTTAATTCAATGCGATGTGAATGTCTAGCTTAGTTTATTATTTATTTCCCAGACTTATCAAGATCCTGGTTTGGCTCCAAATTAATAATTCGGTACCCATTTAGTAATCGGATCTCCGATTATAGGGTGGCGGGTCGTTACGGGTTCACTGTTGTAGACTTCATCCCGTAAAGGAATGGCTTTTAAAAATCTAAAAATCGCCTAGCGGTTTCGGTTTCACTCATGGTTCCCAACCTCACATGTGCACAGAAGACAATAGCATTTTCGCTACCGGTTGGACCTTTCTTTGTCCTCCACCTCCCCTGCGGCTTCTAGCGCAGAATCCTTCTTTTTCTCTCCCAAGAATCTTCATTCTCTACTTTTTGAGTGGGCAAGTGAGTGGAATAAGGATCTACTTCAGCCAGTTCGTAGAAAGGCAGACACAATCTCATCCCAAAAGATTGACCCTCAATCTCGAGTCTGATTTATTGTTTGGATGATGCCAACAACCCTAGTATAAAAAGGGAATAATCCAGAACATAGAGGGCAGTCTTCGCAGTCTACTTGAGTTCGAGAAATGTCTAGAACACAGGAAAGTTCTTCTCTCTTAAGATAAGAAGGTGATTAGACCTTCTTTCAGTTGGCTTTCTCCGCTTTCAGCTGGACGTAAAGTGATTGATGACATTCCCGTTGGCTTAACTTAACCTCTCTCTATTTCAAATTCTTCTCTAACGGCTGGGACAAACCCTCTCTTCTTTTCTCTCTTCCCATTTTGGAGTGGCTTAGAAAGTTCCTGCCCCTCGTCTGAAGCCTGAACGTTTATCCTTTTTTGCCTACGTCTACCATTCATTCTTGGCCTTCAACTTATACCGTACGTCAAAGAAAGGAGAGTCGCTTCGTCATAGCTTCTCCTCCGTCTTTGCTTTGGTTGTGTTCAATGCCCATCTCTTTTAATCCATGATAGATCGAAGGGGAAGGGGATGGCTACCATGACTAGTGGTTCCCTGCTGACCAATCATAGTTTTCTCTGTGGACTAGTGTAGTCCAAGAGTCTGGAAACTCAGCTTGCTCTTCTACCCGCCTGGGAATCTTCCTCTTTCAAAGGGCCGCCCCAATACATATGATCGTCAAATGGATATAGATAATTTTCTTGTCAGAGAGATGACTTCCTCTTTGAATAGGGTGCATGATTAAGATGTTAAGTATAGAATTTTCTGCCTTTCTGCCAATTCAGCTGAACAAACAGACTTGCTTTTGTGCTTCTGGTTGATGTCATATGGGTTTAAGGCGAATAAGGGGAGAAAGAAATCCCAGTCAAATGATAGATATCAGAGAATGGGAGAACTAGACCTACCAGAAGAGGTGTAGCTGCTTTCAGGTTTCTTTGTTTAAAGACAGTAATCCAAACAAAAAAGCCTTCTGTTGGCTTTGATCCTTTACTGGGACTGCCCCATCTGGTGTGATGCCCATAAGAATAAGAGAAACTCACATATCTGTTCATGAAGAGGTTTCCGCTTCTAACCTGATAGTGGTTTCCTTCGGCGGGATTAGTATCAATACAATAGAAGGGTCCCCCTCCTTATTGAAAAAAGTCTGCCTTCGCGGATCTGAGGATGGAAAAAGAGAGTCCGCTATCCCTCCACCGGTTGCCAGCTTTTTGGGTCGAGGTAACGCGGGATACCCATACATAACTAGAGAGTCATTGTCGGCAAGTAAGACATATCTTTCCCCCATAACCTCTTCCCTAAAGTCTGGTGCCGACGAGTCCCGCTGAGTAAGGACCACCATCTCTGAATGAATAAGAGGCCCAACCGCCATACCTTTTTTGATCTCCGATTTCAGATGCAAGCGATTTGGGACAAGAATGTTTGTTAAGCCAAGAGTCTTTTAGAATAGGAAGAGAGGGGCGCTCTCAGCTAGCCTCAAACTTTCGAACAACTTCATCCCCATATATTATATTTATAAATGAAGAATTGCTTTTTTATTCGCGCTTTCCAGTGATTAGAGGGAGAGCGCTCTGAGACGGGGCCAACAAAGGTCGGATGGATCGGCGATAAACACCGACCAGGTCATAACCATGTTCTAAAGCTTTGGAACGAACGGCAAGCAGTAGTTGGAGGGAATGACTATTCCACCGGGGAATTGTGTGTAGAAAGATAGAGAGGCAAGAGAGAGTCCTTCTTGTTCACCTCCGCCTCCCGACGCTGCTGACCCTACCGGGACTTTTGACCTTTATTCGCTACAAGACTGGTACATTTTGTATAGTTCGTTGCACTCACCCTTCATTTCTGTTAATCATTCATGACCCCTGAAATGTAAGATCTTGACTAAGCAACTGTCGGTCCCCGTTGGGTAATTGTTTCAACAAAGGCAAGGGTTCAAAGCAGTACCACTAGACTATCCCACTAGCTATCCTACTTCAACGACATTCTCGTAAGAAAAGTCTCCCGATCCTATAGGAGTGACAGCCGTAGTTCCGATCGATGAAGATCTTTATTCTTAAAAGAAAGGGCAAGCACCGAAACACAGGAATGATCAAAGAGAGGCCAATGTGCATTAAGGAATCTCACTTTTAGTTAGATTACTTATCTGTGGATATCTAGCGAAGAAGCACCATAGACCAATAGGGGCTAACAACCTCGTAGTTTCCTATGACAAACCCTTTGCCTTGCCACCTCCCTCAAGAGACATGCTTAGATGGCCATCCCCTCCCAATATACGTATAGTAGCTTCCCTTTTTAAGAGAAGAGCTAAGGAGAAAGAAGGAGATTTGTCATCTTGGAGCAGAGAATCCTTCATATCGGATGATGAAAGCCTGGCTAGAGCGAATAGAAAGTGTGTTCCGGGAAAAAAAGACCTTTACTACTGTGCGAATTTGGCCAGTCTGTCACCTCTACCAGCATTGAAACTAGCTCATATGGGGTCCGCTAGGGCCTTCTTTCGATTCTGTTTTTGTTGTGTCTACTGTTACTATTGATTCCAGTGCACAATCCCTTCTCCAGCTCAAGGCCCTATGCTATATGCTATTAGATGCTTGAATGGCCGGATTCGAGAACAATCAAGCAATAGAATCCCTTTCTCTTTCTATTTGACCCTTTTCACACAGGAATGAATTTGAGGCTCTGACAAGACCTAATAATAAGTCAAAAACTCTATTTACTGTCTCACATCCCTCGGAATCAGTTAAGGATTCTTCAATTCCGGGGTATCGAGGCATATTTCTCACAGGTATGATGCATGATAATGAATTGGAAGTCAAATCACGAGGGAATAACAAAGAAGAAAGAAGTCCTAAACTATGAGCTTTATTCCCTCTTTTCGACAGGAGCATAGATTGTGTACTCGTTTCTCTTATATATAACCCATAGGACTGTACGACCGACTGGCTAGACCAAGAACTGGAATTGCTTGTCAAAGCCCTGTTGGGAGTAGACCGTCCGGAAGAACTAGTAAGTAGAGTAGAACCTTCAACAAAAAGACATCATCACCTTTTTACAAAAAAGTCAAAAAAAAGAGGAAAGGTCCATGCATGTAAAGGTGGTTCTACTACTGCGGGATTAGACTTATAGCAATATTCTAAAGTCTCACCATCAAACGGAGTCTTCGGTTTATGGTAAGTTAGCTTGCAAAGTACTTCTACCACCCAAGGCACTTAGTACTATCAACCGACCATAGGCTGCCTAGTCCTACTCTGGCACCCTTTCAGACTCTCGGGCTACTACCATTTCATCTCTAGGGGAACCATATCGAACTCCACTCCTCTCGCCAGGGATATAATCTGAGTGGCTATCAAGTCGCCTCTTAGTCCTATACTCTCTCGCCGAATCTGAGGCTATGCGGCTTTAGAAGGCCCCTGTCAACTCTGGTGGGTGAGAAGGTACTTAAGGTCCATAGAAGAAGTTGTTTATGGTCCAATCGAAGATGAGAGATCAGTACGGAAAAGAATAGATCCATGTAATGGATCCTTTGCTCTACTGAGCTAGCTTCACACTTGTCAAAAAGTCTATTTTTTAGAATATATATCTTTGCGACTTCCATTTCTTTCTTATTAATATAGCATTAAGCCTGAGCCGGGATCCAATCCAGAGTTTGGTGAACCATGGACCTTCTAACCATCTCTTTTTCATTTTTAGTGATTCATAAGAAATGCAATGAAAACTCGAATCATGGCAAGCGATCAAAGGACTTTCTGCAGGGTTGAGACTGGAAAAACTCACATCATTACTTACAAAAGATTCTATTTGCCGCCTTTCAATCTTAGTGCTAGCAACTGAAAGAGCTACTTCTAAATAAACTAACTGAATTAGGCCACCTGCTACTGAAAGTCAAAAAACTAGACTAACAAATCTAACTTAGATAACTATGAAAACTGTCTTGACACCGAGAAAGATCAAGTCAGACTCCTAGCTCGGAGGAAAAAAGTGTTAGTCAAGCTGACGCTTCCCCGCTACTAACACTGGCTTGCGTGCATATGAGGCTCGATAGAGATTATATACCAGCTCATCAACCAGGCTGCTTCAAGGCCTACAGCTTCAATCAAGTCACTGGCTAATTGGTAAACTCCTTGTTTGCTGAACACAACCGCTGTGCCCTCTGATTGGCTCGAGGCTCAAAGAAAGAGATAAAGATAGAGAACGAAGTAACTAGACTGATTTCAGGATTTGGTAAACATATATCTCTGACTGACTCTGAGAATGTATTATAAAATCAAAATAGAGACCCCTAAGTATAGGGTTTGCTGCTCTTCTCTTCTTCTTTCTGAAAAAAAAACTATGATTCGCATCTCTCTCACCCTGGTTGGCTACTGACTTGGCTTCACTTTCTCAAGAAAGAGTTCAATCTCCTATAAGAAAAAGAAATAGAGAAAGCTAAAATATCCAGGAAGAGCTAATAGAAGCGTGAGTATGCAGCTAGTAGTGATCGAACTTCTTGCCTCTATCTCAGAATCAAGTATTAGTGAGTAAGGAACGGCGAGAGAAGAGATTCTTTGGTAGGCTAGAATCAAAGTCGGGTTACTAAGCTGGGATTGGTGGTAATTATTCTTTAACAGCCTTGAATTTGATGTAGAGCGTATCCCTATTGGTGGACTCGGCTTATTCCCTTGTGGTAAAAGGTACTTTCTCATTGTCTGACATTCTAAAAACAAGTTGTATGGGCTTTTAAAGAGGGTTTCACAAGGTCTTCAGTACTATTGGTGGATTGGAAAAATGCCCATCTTCCTCTTTCAGCCGTTGTCTACTTCGGGGCGCTCACTCTAACGTCCTGCCCCAGGCACGTTGGTGAATCAGCTAGAAGCTTGACCTGTGCCTCCTGGTAATCCAGTCGCTTCCCCGGAGGAGGAAGCTGGTCTGGCTAATCAGACCCTACTAGTGGTCCCCTATCCCTATCAATTGGATGAAGTGATAGGGGGAGATTGATTCTATTAAGACAATAAAAACTCGCCTTTTACAGAATCTCAGGCCTAAGCTAAGAATTCTGCCTTTTGGACTTTTCACTTCCCCGGGGTTTCACTCATAAATCATTTCAGTCGGAGACATGGTATTTGACTTATGAAATTGATAAATGACCTTCCTATGGGGCGGTAGTATCAGACAAGTTGTTTAATGCGCCTTCAAGAGCGCTTTTTGGGATTTGGTAATTGGCTTACCGAAGAATGGCCCTAGTCTGATGGTGAGGGGACTCAGGCTTCTCAGACTGTGACTCCTACATCTACTTTGTTCTCTTCAGTTAGCTCTAAGAAAAGAGAAAAAGTTCTGCTACGCACCTCTATCAATTCCATTTAGTGCTTGTCTTGTCGGACATAGATTGAAAGACAGAATAGTTTCAATCCCAAATTTCCCTAGGGTTCTCTTTGGTTCTATTAGTTGAATCCCTAAAAGCAAAAGGGGAAGAAGTTCATTGCGCCAGGTGAAAGCTAGTCACTATCAATAGCTCCTTACTTAGACCTTCGTTCCCCATAGCCTTTTTGTGGGGATAGCCTGGTCTTTCATCGCCTTGAGCGGGGCCTCAAAAGGCATTTAAGCGGCTTTCGGCCCGGACCTTGCTGACCTTTCTCCCTTCGGCGCTTTACTAAGCTCTATCAAGCCCAGATCTCCCGACCTCCCGCCGCTTATTGATCTTGCTCCTGACTCCTCTCTTTGCCTTAGTGGGAGCTCTTATCAGACTAACGAATTGGTTAATCAAGGATGATTTGATTATTAAGGTAAGGTCATCAAGGTAGAATAGATAGCACAGACCTATGCCTTAGACTTCTGTCCGCTAAAGTTGCTTTTTCGCCTCCACAAGGGATTCGTTAAAAGCTCAAATTGGTTGCAGCATGACTCTATCTATAAATCCTCCCTCACTAAAGAGCATAGAAGAAAGATATTAGACAACCATTCTTCTATTAATATTAAAAAGCCACTTATTCTTTTGCATTCATAGAGTAAATTGCATTCAAATAAGTGGTCAATACTCCTCTGTCCTAAAAGGAAGAATTTAAGGACAAGAAAGCATACATGCCTATTTAGACTACTTACCGCTTCACCTACTTACTGAATGCCAAAGCAAGGAAAGACTCTATTCCGCTTCTGCTTGTCCTTCTGGTTGTCACATCTTGTCATCCTGTCTTGCTATATGTTCGTAATGCTTCCTTCTTTTCTTCGATTGAATGAAGGTGGAGGCGACTGCGAACTGCGACAACAAAAGACATTTTTTCGGGTAATTCCCTAACCCTCATAAACGAAAAGCCCATAAGATCCTTAGACCCTTCTCTTGCTCTTGTTTTCATTCAATATCCTCGGACTGAGTCACTCTCCACTATGCCTTGCGTCAAGCATGAAAACTTCTCGTTTCTTTGTTTAGTGCCTAGGTAGTTAATCAACAGATCCCTGCTTGACTTTTTGTTCAATGTTAGGATTCTCAGTCAGTTGATATGGTCTTTTTCTGTCATTATACGAATCAGATAATCATCCCTTTGTGAACGAGCGGACTCGGCTACGTAGTACGCTAGGAGATTGGTGGTGTCGACATTAATTAAGCCACCCGCCCAAGGTTTGGGTGAAAGAGAGTTCAGTACAACTTAAGAAGCGAGAGAAGGCGAGCGAAGTGAGGAAATTTTTGACGGTTTTTTACCGAGTTTCCTTTTTTTGCATTACTTTATGTAGGGTAGGCAATATTAGACCTTTATTTAAACCTTATCAGATTCGAATAAATACCATATGTAGAGTCAAAACACCTGCCTTTGCCCTATCGCATGGGATATTCTCACAAGCAAGAGGTTCAATGGCACCAAGAGCCTAAATCAAGGTTCTCCTCGGACCATAATAATATCTTTCTCTCCCAGTAGCAGTCTATTCAACTACTATGGATTTTAGGTCAAAAGTTGTATGTCGTGCCGATACTTCATCGCCTGAAGAGGTGAAATTGAGCTTGGTTAGTTCCTGGTTCATTCGTGAAACAATTAGAATGACTTTTTGGGCTAGTCTACCTTAAGGTTTTCTAACCTACCAACAGCGCTTACTGCAGGCTCATACTTATGGTTCATCTTCTTCGGCATTCCCTTCCGCCCGATTTTGGTGATTGACCAGCCTGATTCGGCTGCCAACTCCTTCGGTAAATACGCACCACAGCTTGGTAAGGCTCTCAAAAGGTTAGTGATGTGACCGATTCGATGACAGAGGTATGGCATTCCATTTTTTCTCTTTTAAGAGTACGTGGTTTTCTCCCTGTTTTTCGCCATAGTAATAGTAGTTTGACGATTGATCTAACGGTTGTCTCTACCCTGGTTCATAATTCCTTATTTATACTTATACTCCATCTATGAGAGGTTCTCAGTAATCCTTATCCGAGTACATACAGCTGGAGAAGTTGAATAGATTCTTTCCTTTGAAAGTCAGTCTCTATCGTGGGATTTCCTAATGTGCCAACCCAAGTATAAATAGGAATGATGTTCCCTCTAGCAATGAGACTAGCGAACGACAATGGTCTGACTCTAAAGTAGGACTACTATTCTAGACGACTTTTTTTTATAGTAAAGAACTCAATCGGAAAAGTCAAAGAAAGGGCTGCGGGAGGCTAGGATTATTCGCTGACCGATAGGCTTAAAGGAAGGTAGCTTGCTTCTGGATGATAGGATTGAGAAAAAGTACTCTCTCATCTTTCTCCTATCCCGTAGTGGTTGTCTACAAGAAGGTAGATCTTACGCATCAGGGTTGTCAATGAGAGAAGGCTTCAGGGTTGCTTCTGGAGTTCTTAAAGAATTCTTACTTCAAGAGAAGAGGTCATTAAGAAGGCCATAGAAGTAGCTCTACTCTTTGAGGAGAGGGTAGCAGAATACCATGTTGATGTTTATCCCATTAGTGCATCTCTTTCCTAAGTCAAAATACCTAACAACAATAATCAGGCGTGAAGGTCGTAGGACGAGGGGAATATGTAAGGACTGAGGCTTTCGGATTCGGTTTTCGGGGTTGGGCCCTGTAGTTCAGGCTCCAGTGGGGCTGAGACTCTGTATTGATTCGTGTCGAGCCGCGAGACGCGGTTTAAACGGCGTCCAGCTATGCTGACGCGTTTTAGCCTGTGCCACGTGGGCTGGCTTTGAGTCGCGAGAGTACGGCCCTGACATGTTGTAACGACCCGCCACCCTATAATCGGGGATCCGATTACTAAATGGGTACCGAATCATTAATTTGGAACCAAACCAGGATCTAATCAAGTCTTTGAGATAAATAATAAACTAAGCTAAACATTCACATCGCATTGAACAGAAGTAAAAGTGCGGGAATTAAAATTATTACAATGCGACTCGATACAGCAAATAATTACATTTTCCAACAGAAAGGAAATAATTAAACGTACAGGCCAGAAATAAAAATCACAACTACGTCGCGGCATACCCCGGAACAACTGCTGACGGTGCTCAACTCACGGCCGCACTCTCCTCTCTAGGTCTGCTGAGAGTCCTCACCTGAAAACCGCAGGAGGGGTGAGTCTCAAAGACAAGACTCAGTAGGGATCCTTCGATCCCCACTGCCCACGCACACACCCACAAGTGCAAGGTACAGCTAACGGTAAAGTGATAAGCACAAGAGGTACAATTCCTAATTCTTAACGTGAAATCACATGCAATCGTAATATAATAAACATGCATATATTAAATCAGCCGATTAGGAAATCCACAACTGTCGTCTCGATAGAACTCACCAACCACACAACAACGGTGGAGAAACCTCGACCCGCTGAGACCAAACAGTAACCCCTCGGATAGCACACTAGCTACTCCGGCCCAACCGGCTCAGGTGGCTACTCCTTCCCTCAGCATGAGTGACTCTCCGAATGTACCACTCCGACACCGGTACTAGCTGACCCCGGGGTTCACCAGATGACCCTCTCTCACTAGGCGTCACCCCGCCCACGCCCCCACCGGCGCTGTGCTCACGCCCCCACCAGCACAGGGTGATAAAGTGCTACAATGTCACTCCAGGTCCACAGTAACTCCAAACCCAGCACAGTGCAATCCGGTCACGTGAAAAGTCCGCGATCGCATAACACACATATAGAACCATCCGATCATGAAGAATCCATCTCTATCGGGTACACTAAAACATGCACTAACCATCTATCTAGCAGTATGAACACGTTTTACTGGCATGAATTAGTGAGGTTCTTTCTTGAATCGCGTCGCCCAAGGCCGACGCCATTCAAGCTCCATGTACAGGTTCAAGTAAAACAGTCTTCATAATTAGGCCTTAAAAGGCGTCGACACCAGTGGTCGCCTTTTAAAAGGCGTCGACATCCTCAGACGCCATTTAACACAGAAATCCGGAAATTCCAAGGACCTAACTCAGGGAATTTCTGCCTTTAAAAGGCGTCATGGTTAACCGACGCCATTCGAAAACGCGTCGTTCACTCATGACGTCTTTTAGTCCCAGAATCCCCGAACTGGCAGACTCTCTGTCAGGCGATTCCTGTCTAAAAGGCGTCGTGATGGCTCGACGCCCTTCAAAAAGGCGTCGTCCATGCACGACGTGTTTCAGCCTCAGGAACCAGAGTCGCCTGAGCCCGAGGGCTCCCTTTCCAACCCCAAACAACCCCAAAATCACCCAAAAACGGAGGGGAAAAAGAGGAGCAATACTATCCATAGGCAACACATTCATAGAAATCCCCCATGTCATCAAAAGAACTCCTAAACATGCTCATTCTACCCCCCAAAACCAAAGGTCCACAACATGCATAGACGGGGAAAAACATGATTTAAACACGATGCTATGGGAACCGTCACCCTACCGGATACTTGAACGCCTCCGAGCTTCAAGCCGTCCACCCGACTCGCCCTACGCCGCCGCCGGTACCGCCGTGGTCGTCCTTGCTCCTCCGTGACGTCGGCCGCCGTCCGGAGAGTAGAACGCCGCAGTGGGAGTGGAGGTGGTAGTGGTAGGAGCTAGGTAGAGGATGGAGTGGAGGGAGAGATGAAACGGTGGGAGGAAAAGAGGGAGGAGGAGGGATCGCCGTCGAGTTCGCCGGAAGGGGAAAGAGAGGAAGAGAGGAGAAAATGAGGGAAAGAAGGAGGGCTCGCGGGGTTAACCAGAGACTGGCTAAAACGCGTCGACACCCGCGGACGCCATTCAGTTGATGTGACAGCTGCTCTGACAAGACTCTAAAACGCGTCGTTCAAGGCAGACGCCGTTCAGACGATATGTCAGGGCCGTACTCTGACAAACCCAGAGTCGCAGTCTAAAAGGCGTCGACACACGTGGACGCCGTTCAGGTCGACAAGACAGGGCCGTACCCTCGCGGCCCGAAACCAGCCCACGTGGCACCCACGTGGCAGAACTTGAAATGCGTCTGCGACGGTGGACGCCGTTCAAAACGCGTCTCGATGTCCTGACGCGAATCAACACAGAACCTCCGCCCTCACTAAGGTTAGAACTACAAGGTCCGATCCCGAAAACCGGATTCGAAGGTCACGATCCTTACAATCTGCCCCCCTTAAAAGAATTTCGTCCCCGAAATTGACTACTTAGAATTAACAAGGTCAAACAGGGATACAAGTTTACAAGGAAACTTACGAAAAGAGGTAAGGGAACTGCTCCCGCATCTCATCCTCTCGCTCCCAGGTTGCCTCACCTCCGGAGAGGTACTGCCAAATCACCTTGACCAACGGTACAATCTTGTTCCGCAGGACCTGTTCTCTGCGATCCTCAATACGAACAGGATATTCTGGAACGGACAGGTCCTCAACGACCTCCAACTCTGAAAAGTCCAGGACATGGGACGGATCCTGAACATATTTCCTCAGTAAGGAAACATGGAACACATCGTGCACCCCTGCAAGACTGGGCGGCAAGGCCAGCTGGTATGCGGTTTCCCCAATCCGAGCAAGGATGGGAAAAGGCCCAATATAGCGCGGACTCAGCTTGCCTCGCTTTCCGAATCTCATTACACCCTTGGAGGGTGAGACTCGGAGAAACACGTGGTCCCCAACTTCAAACTCAAGCGGTCTCCGTCGGATGTCAGCATAACTCTTCTGCCTACTCTGCGCTGCGGTCAACCTCTGCCGAACTAACCTGACAATCTCAGCACACTGCTGTACTAATTCGGGTCCTGCTATCTGCCTTTCACCGATCTCGGACCAACATACAGGAGATCGACACGGTCGCCCATACAAAGCCTCGTAAGGCGCCATGCCGATACTGGAATGGTAACTGTTGTTATATGCAAATTCCACTGTGGACAAATATTGCTCCCAAGAACCTCCCCAGTCTAGACAACAAGCTCTGAGCATATCTTCCAAGGTCTGAATAGTCCTCTCCGACTGTCCGTCAGTCTCGGGATGGTAGGCTGAGCTGAAAGCCAACTAAGTGCCTAATGCCTGCTGAAAACTTTTCCAGAATCTGGAAGTAAACCTTGGATCTCGATCTGATACGATAGACAAAGGCACCCCGTGCAGAGAGATGATCCGGTCTACAAACAACTTTGCCAGCTTGCCGACTGACCAGTCCTTCCTAATAGCTAGGAAGTGTGGCGACTTGGTCAGCCGATCAACGATGACCCAGATGGCATCTCTCCTGCTAGGGGATGAAGGCAATCCCATCACGAAGTCCATCGTCACATGCTCCCATTTCCACTCTGGAATCGGCAAGGCTGTAGCAATCCACCAGGTCTCTGATGCTCGTCCTTGACTTGCTGACAAGTCAAGCATTTGGCCACATATTCAGCCACATCTCTCTTCATACCGGGCCACCAGAAGTGCCTCCTCAAACAATGATACATCTTAGTCGAGCCCAGATGCACTGCATATCTCGAACGGTGCGCCTCATCAAGAACACATCTGCGCACGTCCTCCTTTGTCGGAACATAAAGCCTACCTCTGAACCTGACCGTACCGTCGTCCCATAACTCCACCTCTGACCTCTGGAGGATCAGTGGTAGCTCAACATCTGCCCTCTGAGCCTCAATTACTGCATGATACACAGCTGGTCTCACAGTCAAACTGACCAGCACGGCTCTGTCATCATCACGTGGAACCCTAAAAGAAGATTCCACCACCTGCTCGAATAATTTCCACTCCTGAATCATAAGGTACGACATGACCGTCTTCCGACTCAAAGCGTCTGCCACTACATTCGCTTTGCCCGGATGATAAGAAAGGTCAAAGTCATAATCTTAAATGAACTCCATCCACCTTCGCTGCCTCAAATTCAGATCCCTCTGAGTGAACACATATTTCAAACTCTTGTGATCCGTGAAAACCTGGAATTTCTCCCCATATTAATGCCTCCAGATCTTGAGTGCAAATACCACAGCTGCCAGCTCCAAATCATGAGTAGAGAACCTTCATGCTTCTTCAGCTGTCGAGAAGCATAAGCCACTACCCTGCCATGCTGCATTAGAACTGCGCCCAAACCTCGACGGGACGCATCAGAGTAAACCACAAATCCACCTGATCCAGATGGAAGCACCAGTACAGGGGCTGACGTGAGACGGGTCTTTAACTCAATAAAACTCCGCTCACAATCCTCGGTCCACACAAAGCGAACTCCCTTTCGAGTCAACCTCGACAAGGGGGCTGCTATCGAAGAAAATCCCTGAACAAACTGTCTGTAATAACCGGCAAGCCCTAGAAAGCTCCTGATCTCAGTTACTGAAGTCGGCCTGTTCCAATCCATTACCGCCTCGATCTTGGCTGGATCCACTGCGATACCATTGCCAGAAATAACATGCCCAAGGAAATGCACCTCATCTAGCCAAAACTCACACTTGCTGAACTTGGCATAAAGTCGATGCTCCCTCAGGACCTGCAATACAGCCCGAAGATGGGTGGCATGCTCTTCCTCAGAAGTAGAATAGATCAGAATATCATCAATAAACACAACCACAAACTGATCTAGGTAAGTCCTGAAGACTCGGTTCATCAGCTCCATAAAGGCCGCCGGAGCATTGGTCAAGCCAAAGGGCATAACCAAAAGCTCATAATGTCCATACCGAGTTCTGAAAGCCGTCTTGCTAACATCGACATCCCGGATCCTCATCTGATAATACCCGGATCTCAAGTCGATCTTGGAAAATACCTTCGCGGACTGCAGCTGATCCATCAAATCATCAATTCTTGGAAGTGGGTATTTATTCTTTATCGTTACCTGGTTCAGTTGCCTATAGTCAATGCACAACCTCAGAGAACCATCTTTCTTTCTAACGAACAGGACTGGAGCGCCCCATGGAGATGTACTGGGGCGAATGAAACCCTTATTCAGCAGCTCTTGCAACTGTGCCTTTAACTCAGCGAGTTCAGCTGGCGCCATCCGATACGGGGCCTTAGACAAGGGCACCGTACCTGGTGCAAGCTCGATGGTGAATTCGACCTCTCGCTGAGGAGGAAGGCCAGACAGCTCCTCAGGAAAAACATCTATAAACTCACATACAACAGGTACCTCCCCAGGGCTGAGACTATCCCGGACATCAGAGACAACAACAGAGGCAAGGAAAGCCTCACAGCCACCATCAAGCAACCTCCGTGCCTTAAAGGCAGAAATAAGAATACCTCGGGAAGAAAGCCTAATACCTTGGAAGAAGAAGGTCGGGATGTCCGGAATGGAGAATCGCACCATCTTCCTGTGGCAGTCCACCTCTGCATAAAAGGCTTCCAACCAATCCATACCCAGGATGACATCAAAGTCTCGAATGGCAAGCACAACCAACTGGGCAGGGAGCACATGACCCTCAATGGTCAAGGGAACATTCCTCAAGCAGTTATAAGATATCATATAGTCTCCAGAAGGAACCTCCACCATCAAACCATCAGATAACTCAACAACGGGCGCAGAAAGGATATCTAAGAACTGCTCAGAAATAAAAGAATGCGAAGCACCCGAATCAATCAATACGTGTGCAGAGTTCCCAAGGACAGAAAGTGTACCTTCCACCAAGTTGGACGCGCGAGCCTCCCTCCTGGTGATAGCTAGCACTCTCCCCTGGGTCCTTGGCTTCTTCTGCTCACCTGAACCATGTCCCTGACCATACCCCTGCGGGAACTGCCTCGCCAAGTGGCCCTGCTGGCCGCAAGCGAAACATCTCCTGGGAAGAGTGGGACACTGAGTCCCACCATGGGTACCCCCACAGTGCTGACAGACTGCCGGAAGCCTCTGAGCTGGCCCCTGCGGTGCACTGGATACAGACTGACTCTGCTGACCCTGCCCGGGCCTGTTGCTGCCGCTACTGCCACTACTGCTGCCACCACCCCTGAAGAATCTCCTGAATCGGGAGCCGAGTGACGACGATCCCGATCCAGCAGAAGGGGCCGCTGCCGCTGCCTTACCCCTGCCACGAACTGGGCTCTGAGCAGCCAGTCCTCTCTCTCGGGCCGACTGGCTCTGTTGAGCCTCCACTGCTGCCGCACATCTAACCGCGGAAGCCAGATCCGTGCAACAGTGAGACGCCACGAAGTTCCTCAAGCTGAGCCTCAGTCCGTCTACGAATCTCTCAGTATGACGCTCCTCGTCCCCAGATATGAAAGGCACAAACCGACCTAGCGAAACAAACTTCGCCTGGTACTCAAGTACTGTCATGCTCCCCTGCGTCAGATCCATGAACTCCCTCTCCTTGGCCCTCTGGACATGTCTAGGGAAATACTGTGCTTTGAATTCCTTAACAAATGTCTCCCATGGAATTTCCCTAAGACTCCTGTCCTCGTAGGACAAACTCTTCAAGGTGGTCCACCAGTCGTAGGCGCTATCCTTCAGCATGAAGGTAGCTAAGGGGGTCCGCTCTACTGCAGCACAATCCATGGTGTCAAAAGTCTTCTCTATCTCTCTAAGCCAGTGGATGGCCTCGTCAGGGTCGGGGCGACCGGTGAAGTGAGGTGGCCTCAGCTTCAGAAACCGCTCAAGTGTAGCGGTGGACCCTCCCCGCGCACTGGAACTCTCACTAGGGTCTCGTGCATGATAGCGAGCCATAGTGTCCATCATCGCCTCCATGAACTGCTCAACACTCGGCCTCCCGGCCTCGGACCCACTAGGGACATCTCCCTGCTCTCGAATAACTGGCATCCTCCTTCTGGGAGCCATCTACTCGCCTACAATTACAAAATCAAAAAGTTCTAATTAGATTCCTAAAGTCTATGCTACCGCCGTGCCTGTACGGGATAATGTATTTATTTGCCGAATTTATGATATTTAACCTAGTTATTTATTTATTTGCCAGACCGTATGCTCTGATACCAACTGTAACGACCCGCCACCCTATAATCGGGGATCCGATTACTAAATGGGTACCGAATCATTAATTTGGAACCAAACCAGGATCTAATCAAGTCTGGGAGATAAATAATAAACTAAGCTAAACATTCACATCCAATTGAACAGAAGTAAAAGTGCGGGAATTAAAATTATTACAATGCGACTCGATACAGCAAATAATTACATTTTCCAACAGAAAGGAAATAATTAAACGTACAGGCCAGAAATAAAAATCACAACTACGTCGGGGCATACCCCGGAACAACTGCTGACGGTGCTCAACTCACGGCCGCACTCTCCTCGCTAGGTCTGCTGAGAGTCCTCACCTGAAAACCGCAGGAGGGGTGAGTCTCAAAGACAAGACTCTGTAGGGATCCTTCGATCCCCACTGCCCACGCACACACCCACAAGTGCAAGGTACACCTAACGGTAAAGTGATAAGCACAAGAGGTACAATTCCTAATTCTTAACGTGAAATCACATGCAATCGTAATATAATAAACATGCATATATTAAATCAGCCGATTAGGAAATCCACAACTGTCGTCTCGATAGAACTCACCAACCACACAACAACGGTGGAGAAATCTCGACCCGCTGAGACCAAACAGCGACCCCTCGGATAGCACATCGGCTACTCCGGCCCGTCGGGCTCAAGGCGATCCCGCTTTCCTCAGCCAAAGGTAAAAACACAACATGTACCCCTTCTCCCACCGGTACAGCTCACAGACACAATGACCCTGTCCCCATCGGTCCATGGTGACAAACGTAAACCCCAGTCATTCCGATTCCATATTCACATAAGCACACACACACACAACATGATTCCATTCGTACAATAAACCTTCGTCTCAGCGTACAGTTGAAGCACATACATCGATGATGAAATCTTATTCACACTGTAAGGACTGAGGTTTCGGGTTCGGTTTTCGGATCGGTTTCGGGCCGGATCCCCTGGGTCGGACCTTGCGGGGTCTGGAGAATTTCTTCTGAATGACGTCTACACATCACGACGCCTTTCAAACGGCGTCTTGATAGGTGGACGCCATTTAGGCGATTTGCTGTTATGCCACGTGGGCGCCACGTGGGCGGGTTTCGGGCCGCGAGAGTACGGCCCCTGTCTTGTCGTCTGAACGGCGTCCATGATGGACGACGCGATTCAGACTGCCACCCTGCGATGTCAGTGTACGGTGCCTGACATGTCAGCTGAACGGCGTCCGTGGTGGTCGACGCGTTTCAGACAGCTGTCAGTACGGCCCGTCCTATCATATGATAGGCGTCCTTCTCGCTCGACGCATTTTAGGTAGTTTCTGATGACCCCCGCGAGCCCTCCTTTCTTTCCCTCATTTCTCACCTCTCGCTCTCTCTCCTCTCCCTCTCCGCCTCCTCCGACCCCTCTCTTTCCCTTTCCCTTCCTCTTCTTCCTCTTCCACCACTCCAACGCCTCCCTACCTCTCACCTCTGCCACCACCACTTCCTTCGCGGCGTTCCATTCTCCGGACGGCGGCCGACGTCCCGGCGGAGTGGCGACGTTCTCGGGGGTACCGGCGGCGGTCTGCGGCGCGGCGGTTGGGCGACACGGAGCCAGGAGGAGTTCAAGTATCCGGTAGGGGGACGAACCTTGTATGTGTTGCTCGTGCTTTCCTAGGCGCGTTTTGATGTGTTTTGGGCTAGATTGAGCATGTTTAGGGGGGTATTCTTGTGGGTATGGCCGTGTTCCTGTATGTGGTTTTGTAGTAGGTTTGTGGGGGGTGAACTTCTCTTTCTCCCCCTTATGTTTTGGAGGCTTTTCGGGGCAATTGGGGTTAAGGGAGAAACCCTCGGTTCGAACCAGGGAACTAGGTTTCTGGCACTAAACGGCGTCGTGCCTGGTCGACGCCTTTCAAAAGGACGTCAAGGCAGTACGACGCGTTTTAGGGCAGAAACCTCCCCGTTCGAGGTTTCACGAGTTAGGGGTTCTGGCGCTAAATGACGTCATGGATGGACGACGCGTTTCAAAAGGACGTCGGGCCATCATGACGCCATTTAGGCAGGAAATCACCCCGACTGAGGGTCCGTCAACTCGGGATTCTGGAACTAAAAGACGTCATGGGTGGACGACGCGATTTGAATGGCGTCGGGTAACCATGACGCCTTTTAAGGAAGAAATCCCCTGGTAATGTTTTCCTGAAATTCTGGATTTATCAGCTGAATGGCGTCGGAGGATGTCGACGCCTTTCAAAAGGCGACTTCTGGTGTCGATGCCTTTTAGGCCAGATTCCCGTGGCCTCTGTTTTATGAACCAGTTTAGGGAACTTGAATGGCGTCGGCCTTGGGCGACGCGATTCAAGGCAGAACAACACTAATTCATGCCAGTAAAATGTACATACTGCTAGATAGTTGGTTAGTGCATGCTCTAGTATACTTGGTTTCTTTATGATCGGTTGGCACTGCGTGGTGTGTAGTGCGATCGCGGGCTTTTCACGTGACCGGATCGTACTGTGCCGGGTTTTGGTGTTTTGAGTTACTGTGGACCTGGAGTGACATTGTAGCGCTTTATCACCCTGTGCTGGTGGGGGCGTGAGCACAGCGCCGGTGGGGGCGTGGGCGGGGTGACACCTAGTGAGAGAGGGTCACCTGGTGAACCCCGGGGTCAGCTAGTACCGGTGTCGGAGTGGTACATTCGGAGAGTCACTCATGCTGAGGGAAGGAGTAACCACCTGAGCCAGTTGGGCCGGAGTAGCTAGCGTGCTATCCGAGGGGTTACTGTTTGGTCTCAGCGGGTCGGTGTTTCCTACTTGTGCTTGTGTGGACGGTGTTTCCCACTTACGGCTGTGTGGTTGGTGTTTCCCACTTTCGGAGGAGTGGTTGACGTGTTTTGCCGAGACGGGAGTTGTAGGCTCCTTGATAGAATGATTTTAGAAATATGCATGTTACATTCCGAAGGCACATGATTCATATTGAGATTTTAGGAGTAGCGTGTTACAGCTTTACTTGCTTTATTACCTGTATCTTTGCTACTGCACTTGTGGGTGTGTGTGTGGGAGGCGAGGGATCGGATGATCCCTACTGAGCCCAATTTTGGTGTGGCTCACTCCCTGCGTTTTCAGGTGTAGACCTTGTGGCGTGTGGCGGCGCGTGGTGTTCTCCTTGGTGTGCGGACCAGCAGCTATCTCAGTTCCCGGGGTATTCCCCGATGTTGTTGTACTTTATTTCTGCCTGTACTTAATTAATTTGTTGGACATGTAATTATTGTTGGACTGTGTACGGACATTGTTACTTTACTTTCTGCGCACTGTACCCCTTGTAATCCGTGTGAATGTTATATTTAATCTTGTTTAACGCTTACTCCTCCAGATGTGCAAATAAGATCCTGGTATGAACCTACAGTTAATGGGCCGACATCCATTTAGTGACCGGGTCTCCGGTCATAGGATGGCGGGTCGTTACACATACAGAAGTCCTCAGTCTCAGCGTACAACGTGAAGCGTGCATTTGAATCATCCCACCGTGAAACATGTATCAAATAACCAGAGTTAAGCATTCCTGTCTTGAATCGCGTCGACCGAGGTCGACGCCATTCAAGACCCTCAGACAGGTTTATCAAAAGCCAGATTATCCCTTAAAACGCGTCCACCAGTGAAGCCGCCGTTTAAAACGCGTCAGGGTCGCCAGACGCCATTCACACATAAATTCCAGATTTACAGACCCTCACTCGGGGTGATTTTCCTGTCTAAATGGCGTCATGATGTCCCGACGCCCTTCTGAAAGGCGTCGTCCATCCATGACGTCATTTAGCGCCAGAACCCCTAACACAGGAAACCTCAAACAGGGAGGTTTCTGCCCTAAAAGGAGTCGTACTGCCCTGACGCCCTTCTGAAAGGCGTCGACAAGGCACGACGCCGTTTAGCGCCAGAAACCAGGTTTCCTGGTTCAACCCGAGGGTTCCTCCTTTAGTCCCAAGCACCCCGAAAAGCCCCAAAACCAAAGGGGGAGGAAGAGAAATCCAATCATCACAAGCATGCTACGAAACCACATCCACAAGCACCGCCGTTCCCACAAGGAATCCCCCTAAACATGCTCAATCTAGCCCCAAACACGTCACGTCACGCCAAGAAACATACGAGCAACACATGCAAGGTTCGTCCCCCTACCGGTTCTTGAACTCCGCCGAGCTCCGTGCCGCCGTCCCCCCGCACCGCACACCGCCGCCGGTACCCTCGACGACGCCGCCACTCCGCCGGGACGTCGGCCGCCGTCCGGAGAGTGGAACACCGCGAAGGAAGTGGTGGAGGTAGAGGTAAGAGGTAAGGTGGTGTTGGAGCGGTGGAAGAGGAGGAAGAAGAAGGGAGGGGAAGAAGAGCGTCGGAGAGGGCGGAGAGAGCGAAGAGAGAGAGAGTGAAGGCGAGAATGAGGGAAAGAAGGGGAGGCTCGCGGGGTCAATCTGAAACCTGCTAAAATGCGTCGATCAAGGTAGACGCCTATCAGTCTGACAGTACGGGCCGTACTGACAGCGGTCTGAAACGCGTCACCCACCGTGGACGCCGTTCAGGCGACAGGACAGGCCGTACTGACAACGCTCTGGCGCCGCACCCTGACATCTCACAGGTCACAGTCTGAATCGCATCGGCCAACCTGGACGCCGTTCAGACGATGTGACCGGGGCCGTACCCTCGCGGCCCGAAACCCGCCCACGTGGCGCACACGTGGCACAACAACCTGCAGACCTAAATGGCGTCCACACAACCTGACGCCTTTTGAAAGGCGTCGAGCAATGCTGACGCCATTCAGCCAGGAATCTCAAGACCCCCCACAGGGTCCAAACCACGGGATCCGACCCGAACCCGAAAACAGAACCCGAAATCTCAGTCCTTACACCTTAGGTCACTGCCGCAGCCGCGCTTACTGGGTCTCTTTCAGACCCTATAGTTATTCGTATTGTCGGTCTGTACTCCGTAAGTGTGGCTGGATGGAAACTGATGATGAGCTCCTTTGTGAGTATCCCAGTTGGACGACTGGGCTTCAAGAAGGAGGGAGCTACAGGAGAAGAACAACAGCAGCTAACAGGCTAGCAGTAGAATGGTAACCATTCGTGTAGGGCTGGAGAGTCAGATGAATAAGAGGCAGGCTGAGAAGAAGACGATGTTTCAGCTGTAGAAGCTCTTGAAGAAGGCCTCTGACAATATTTCTCACTGATAGATAAGGTCCCCCTTTGGTCTCACATTTAGCCAAGCACAGAGGATAGCTAAGCCAAGTGCACTGAGCGGACCCAAACCTTTGCCCGAGTGGAAGTGCCAGTCCGTGAGCTAGGCTTGTTGGAAAGCCATGTAGTTGAGTGGCTTGTTCCTGTGCTTCTTTAGTTCAGTTCATAGTTCATCTCCGAACGACCGTGTCCTGTTTGGATCACCAGTGCATGCGATTGGGCGGCTCCTCCCAAGGGTTGGATTCATATTTACTTCACTTAATGAAATAGGGCCTGCAGTAATGTCCTGAAATGCTTGATTGGTGCTTGTACGGTTCATGGTGCAATGCCCCAGCCCTACACGTCTATAGAGTCCACATGAGTGCGGTTAATGTAAAGTGGAGAATCTCAATGTGTGGAAAAGAATCTCTTCTCTCTAGTTATGCATTTATGTTTTCGTTGAAGGTTTATTCCTCAACGCAAGCGCCTTTAGAGTTGTAGTGCCGCTATTAGTGGTGCTTCTTGGGACCGAACACTTGCCCCAACGTCATTCTTGGGTCATTGAATCGGCCTTGTGGCTAAATTGGTGCCTAGGCCTAGTGACGTGAAAAGATTCGGTCAAGAAGCATAGGTAGTCAGCCAGGCCTTCGACTTTCAAGGATTGGTTGCCCGGACATTGCTTACTTGTCGTACGTCACTCTCTGACTTCTTTTTTGGTACAGAAAGCAATGAAAACAATTACATAGTACGAGGAACATCTTTCATCTATTTTTTCCCTCCTTACCTTGTTTGTTTCAAGTTAGATTTCGTAGTCAACTACCATTACTAGTTCGATAGCTGTCTCAGGAACAAAGCTTGTTGTTTCGTGCAATGAAGTGAGGAGCTCGTTTCAGTAGAAGTCAAGGTAGCGAGGCAAGACAGCTTGAAGCAAGAAGCTCAGGCAGTCAAGTCAGCGGGCGGGGAAGTGAGTCAAGTGAAGAGCTTGGTTTGGAAGCAAGATCAGCAGCAGCAGTCAAGCACGTCTAAAGAAGCTCCAGTTCATATAGGCTTTTTTTAGCTCGGGTAGCCCACGTATCGCTTTCAATCGAGAGTGATCGTTGGTACTCCACCTAAGTAGGTGAGGTTAACTACCCGGTTGACAGCAAGGCGCTTGCGAGTACAGTGGAAGGCGACGAGTTGGCTTTCGGTTCCTTCCTTGGCCTTAGCTTGTGCCTATCCCATGTCCATGGGCTTTCCCTTTCCCGCGACCATAGATGAGAGCAACGGCAGGGGAAGGGGAGCTTAGCTTACCTAGTCGTAGTCGTGCAGCATTCGTTATAAGGCTGTTGTTTAAACATGCTATAACCCATTCTACTCAATTCGAATAAGAACACGGTTTAAACGCTTAGTAGAACTCATTGAAAGACACTTGAGAGAAGGAGAAGCTAACACGCCATGAAAGATGACGCTCTGCAAGAGAGGACATGAAGCTGTGAAGATTGTCTATGACTCTCATATGAAGAATCTCACTCATGTTGATGGTCCAGCTTCTCAAAGTCTTCACACACAATCTCATAAGGGAAGATCAGTTGGAGCCTCTCAAAGATCTGTAAAAGTCTGAACTTGCTATATGGTTGGAAGAGGTGGTCCTGTTCAAGCTACTTTGCCTAATGAACAAGAAGCTATACCAGGTCTCCGTAAACAAACAATGGCTCATAAGCTATACCAGGTGTATGCAATGTGCCGAGCCTCCCTCTCAAGAAGAATCTCTGAAAATATGCAAGAACTCTTTGAGGTTAGTGACCAATTGGTTGGCCTTGATATAAGAAATTTTGATAAGTTGAACAATATTGTTGCTGAAATTGAAATGCACTTAGCTGAGAAGCGCAACATTGCTGCTAGTTCATCATCTGAATCTGAATTACACAACAAAAAAAGTATTGACACTTAATAGGTGAAGTTAATCATGCCAATGTTGAAGCCAGTATGAGCGCTAGTTTTGACACAAAGGAAAAAAATCTCCCCTCAGGGGGCAAGGACCTGGAGATGAAGCACTTCCGATCCATCCGTGAGAAAATACGCCGATGTTATTCATTCCCACGAGATAAGACTCCGCAGCTGTTGGAATTCTGTGTTGAAAATGCGTTCCTTACCAAAGCCACTTAGGCCTAGTGATGTTGGCAAAGTGGATAATCCTACCTACTTTCATTACCATCAAATGCTCGGCCATCCTATGGAATAGAAGATTGTTTCTTCCTTAAAGATCTTTTTTCAAGCATGTTGAATAACGGTTGGTCTAGGCAAATCTCTTTTTAGTCCTCCCCAACCTCATGAACGGAAGCAGAAAACACTGACTACAAATGTTATCCATGTTGCTCCCTATAAAAGGCTTTTGCTGGGGCGTTGTTGCACCAAAATCCTTGAGCGGTAGGAGTGGCGGCACCGTCGGATCACTAGACAACTTTTCGTGCAGTTGCATCAGTAGCTATATATATATATATACGTCAATTCTTTCGTTGGGCTTGGAAGCGTCATAGAATCAACTTGTTGGGTAAAGGTCCACTTTGTCGCCCAATAGAGCAGGCCCATGATCAGTTTGGTTGCTTAGTGTTCACTCAAGTGTTGTCAGAATTATAACTTTGTTTCAATGGGCAGGGTCCTCTCTTAAATTCTGCCTTTGGTTAGAGGGAAAGGCTCACCTGCCTTGATCATGCTTGTTTATAGCTATTTTTAGTCGGGGATAGATAAAGGTTGGTTTTAGAGTGACCGAGTAAGGCAATGAGTAAGCAAACCCTGCCTTTGAGTTGTAGGAGTATCCCAAGAGCAAGACGGATTATAAGCAACGCACGAGTCAGCCAACATTCGAATCCCGGGTTATCTTATCAATCAACAGAAGTTCAAGATGCGAAGTAAACATTCAAAGACTTAAGAAGGTGAGAAAGTCTGCCCTTGGTTCTATAGCGTCAGTTCATGGTAAGCAAGTACGAATATCGTAAGGAATGGGAGAAAGAAAGTCAGCCAATGCGTTGTAGGAGTTAGCCTCGTTCCCTACCCTATTTTCCAGTAGTTAGTAATCCAACGCTCTCTTAAGTAATTCAGGGGAGAGGGAGAGGGAGAGAGGGGGTCCCAAGAGTCAGGATAGGATTGGGATAAACCTTCTAACAAGTCAGCCCTACGCTCTAACCAGTGAGTCAGTCTATCCTATAATCCCGTAAGCTAAAGCGTCAGTTGGCAAGGTTCCCACGTGCGTCAGTCAGTCAGCCTGCTATCGTAGCCCTTTTTCTATCTATACCCTTGTGCTCGTTTGAGTCAGTCACCAGTTTCAGTTCTTTGTTCCCAGGGATGATCGTCTGTAATGGGACAGTAAGCAAGCCCTATCTCCCATGCAAGCAAGTAAGCCATAGCATCAACCCCTGGGATAGAGTATGGGAAGAAGAAGAATGGAATAAAGGAGGGGCTCGAACTTGGCTTTCAAAGTCAGCTAGGAATTTCGTATAGATAGTGTCAGATAGAAAGCTGGTATATCCCCTAGAAAGAAAGAGTCCCCTCTTAGCTACAGTAGAAGAGAAAGTGCCCTATCCTGTCGGCTGCAGGCCAAGAAGGAACTGACATAAATAGCGTTCTTCGAGAATCAGATGTGGCACTTTCAGAATAGAATATGCTACTAGAAAGGCCTACCATCTTACTAGAAGAAAGATTCCTAGTTTCAAAGGTGCCTAGCCCTCTTTTGTAGCAAGAAGGTGCAGATGAAGTGAATCAGAAGCATCGACTGTGAGGGAATGGTATCTTGCAAGACTAAGGGTTTTGCAAGAATAAGGTAATAGCGCAATTGACCTGGCTGTCTCTAATTACGGCAAGAGCATACCGCGAGCAATGGATAGAATGCACAGTGAATCACTAATAGTAGGAAGAAGAGATTAGAGCAGGCAAAGAAGACTGATGAAGCCGAAGGTGCAGAGAAAAACCAACAGCAAACGATAGAGGAAAGCCTCAAGGCAGGCGGAACTCGCTGACAGTAGTGGGGTGCGCAGTCAAGGTTGGAATTCGAAAGGTAGGGGTGTTAGGCTCCACATGCAAGAATACAAGCGGCAACTCAAAGCAGTTCTGAAGATGAATCCAATTCAAACTTGGAGAATAGAAGTCCCATGGCATCAAAAACACGTTTCCCAACTGAGAACATCTCTAACAAGTACGGATCTACGGACAACTCTCTGGATCTCTCCCCTTCTTCTGGCATCAATCCCATTCCACCCGTACTATGGAAGTGACTCCTACCGAACGGTCTGAGAATGAAAAATGAGCCATCGACTTCCCCTTGACTAGCCACTTGCCTTTGTCTGCCCTTCCCCCCTTTTAAGCCACCCTTCCTATTGTTGGGCAAGACCCTCCCTCTCCTTTCAGTCGAACTCCTTCGGACCCTCTCCTGCTGGTCGAGATACTCGTAGGCTTGCCTCTCGCAAAGATCAAGCGATTGAATACCTGCGCTATAACTATTCGTTAAACAACCACGTTAGCCACCTCCGGACCTTAAGGTCTTAAGGAAGAATCACCTCTATGTAAATAATCCTTTGGACAGACGAAGATCCTCTTCCTAAGGCATTGGATGGGCATCAGAGCCATCGAGTGGCAAGCACCCACCAAGGTGAGTAAGCTAAGATCGTTTTTAGGGCTCGTGAACTATTTATTACCAAAGATTCATCGTAAGTGACTCAAAGAGGGCTGCTCAACTCAAAAATCTCCTAGATAAGAACGTACGGACCGATCATGGCACTGCACTGAGTGTCAAAGAGCTTTTGAGGACCAAAAGCAGACAGTGATTGATGACCCCGTATTGCAGTTGCCAGATCACACTAAGCCATTTGAAGTACACATGGATGCGTTAGACTATGCCATAGGCGGTGTGCTAGTCTAATAAGGTAACCCAGTAGCATATGAAAGCCGAAAGCTCAATGAGACCGAGAGGTGTGGTCCAGTCCAAGAGAAGGAGATGACAGCAATAGTGCACTACTTGAGAACGTGGAGGCGGGTCACAATTCGTGGTCAAGATGGAGAATGTGGCGACGAGTGACTTTCTGACCTAGAAGAAAGCCACGCGGGATGATGACAAGCAAGACAAACTTGTCGACATTTGATTGATATGGTGCATCAGTATAAGCTTGGACGGACCAACCAGGTCGCAGATGTGGAAGACAGAGCTGGCGGAATTTAAGTGTAACGCAGTGGCAGCCACCAGTAGAGTCATGAGTACCTTACCGCATCGTATTCGAGATGGGCGCTTGGTGACAACACAAAAGGTTTCTTTTTTTCTTTCAAAACCTTTCCTTTCTTTTTTCGGTATGCCGCTATGCGATCAAGGAGTGTTACGCAAGAGCGGAGTGAAAACAAAGCAGGAGGCATTTTTCATTGGCCTTTGATTGCGTATTGAATATAGATCCATGTCTTTCTTGTTCCTGTTAAATAAGCATCCTCTCTTTCTTCACTCTTCCATAATCGGTATAGAAATGGGTGCTTTTTTTACGTTGTTTACCTTAGTGACTGGGGGGTTTCGGGGAAAACCTATGTGGGGCACCTTTTGGGTCTGGGATGCTCGTTTAACCTCAGTATTCATCTCGTTCCTTATTTACCTGGGTGCACTGCATTTTCAAAAGCTTCCTATCGAACCGACTTCTATTTCAATCCGTGCTGGACCGATCGATATACCAATAATCAATTCTTCAGTCAATTGGTGGAATACATCGCATCAACCTGGGAGCATTAGCCGATCTGGTACATCAATACATGTTCCTATGCCCATTCCAATCTTGTCTAACTTTGCTAACTTCCCCTTCTCAACCCGTATCTTGTTTGTTCTGGAAACACGTCTTCCTATTCCATCTTTTCTTGAATCCCTGAAGAAATCAAAGCTCGAGAAGGAATACCAAAACCTAGTTCACTCGCTGTTGCATCCATGGCTGAATGGTTAAAGCGCCCAACCTAAGAAAGAGGCAAATTCGTAGGTTCGATTCCTGCTGGATGCACTTGGAACGTAGAGTTCAATTGCTGCTCACGAATTGGATTTGCCTCAAGTCAGCGGATGGAACACGGTCAGTGCACCTGTAGGCTTGAACGAAGTGAGGTGAGAGGGTCGTTTTATAAGTCTTTCTCTCTCTTTTGCTAGCTCAATGATGCCCTCCTCGTCTATCAAAGCCTTAATTTATCAAATTTTTTAGACAAATGATAAAAGGAGAGTTCACTTCTTTCAGAACCTCGTCTTCGATAGTTCTATTGGTTTCTTTTCTAGCTCTCCTTAAATAATATTCTATTACTACTTTATTAGATTAGTAAAGCGCACTTAGTCTAATAGATTGAATGCCCTTACGATATACTGAGGGCGCTCATTCATTCTTAAAACAGAGGTTTTACTTTGAATAGCGAGTAGAGGCGGCTCGGTAGTCACCATCCCCGGTTCTCAACAAATCCCCAGAGAAATTACTTCATCTATCCCATCCCACATGCACACAAATAAGGTTCTTTATCTCACGTTAACAAAGTCATCAAGCAATTCAATCATGTTTTCAAGAGTTGCTTTTTAGGACCATCCGTACCGACGAATCTTTGATCAATGCTGGGAGCCGACTTTTCAAGAATAAACTTTTATTTACATTAACAACTACGGAAAAAAGGAAGACCTATGGAATGAGGCTCAATCTATTAAGTAGAGCATAGTCGATGACCCCTGGTAGAATGAAAAAAGCTACATTAGTCCTAATGGATAGAGTCACTTCGCTAGCTTTGCAAGACCTGGCTAGCTATGAGGGGTCCAGTATTGTATTCCTTTTATCACAAGCTAAGAAAGAAGAAGATTCCAGGGAAAACTGAGATATGGGATTTGTTCAGAAAAATAGAGGATGCTTATGCGTTTGTTCTGCCTCTACCCGCCGGATCAAACGAAAACCGAAAAAGTGAGTGACCGCCACTCGCTGACTATCTTAATAGAGCTAACGATCGACAGTCTAACAATCCCTGCCTCTATTCTAATACCTAGGATTACTACTAGAAGTATGGCTTCCCTATTTGACGATGGGAACCAGTAAAAGATGAATGTTAATGTCCGGGAACAAGATGAGGGAAACCTTCCTTCATCTTCTCGATTAGAGAACCAGGCCTTTGAAGACACTGGAAATCTCCAAAGTCTGAATTTCCCCGCGCAAGAGTTGTTTGTTATTATAAATGCATCTGATCTGAGCAGCGGATCATGATGCCAGGGATATGTTCACAGCGGAAGAATCCCATGGATTACTCAAATGGATCAGACAACTATGTTTAACACACCCAAATCGATCTTTTTAGCTGCCATATTATCTTCCTGTGTCTCTACTGATTTTAGTGCTTTGCCAAAGAAGAGAAACTGTCCAAGGAAGAAAAACCACAATTCCCACTCGAAACTACAAAACACGTGATTGAAAAACCTAAAGCACTAGCATCAGTGTTGTCCCACACCGGAAGCAAAGGAAGCTAACCGAGTTGACTAAGAATCAGTCGTTTACCTCTCCTTTGAACCCCAAAATATGCCTATCTACCTCTATGAGGTAAAGTCAGGAGCAGTAATTTCACCCCCAACAAAGCTATATACTCCTTCTCTGCCAGTTCGACTTACCATTGTTGATCCATCAGCTTCTGAGCTAGCAGAGTCAAACTAAAGGTGTACAAGTCACCTCTTCTCTTGGATATCCGATCGAGACATAATTGCAGTGGTCCGAACAGCTACACCTGTGCCATATTCGAACCCACCAATAGCAGTGGGAGAGGCACCACCGCCGCTTAGCATATCCACTTCCAGAAGCAGATGGGAATAGAAGAAAAAAATCTCAGTCAAGTTCGGGGAAGGATTGAAATTCACTTTAGGAAAGCAATGGACCTTTAGCCGACAGATGGAACCCCCGCTAAAACCGAAAGGAGGACCCTACAGGACGACAACAAAGACTTTGAAAGCTTTTTCTGCGCGGTAGGAGAGCATTCTCTCTAGGGGGTTCCCTAGGTATACATCAACTGAGGCCGTTAAGGTCGAAGAGCTTACAATCAGAACAGAAAGTGATCCCCAACTTCTTTATTCTATGAGGTGGCTTGCCTACCTAGAGGGTGAAGTGAAACTGAGCCTAGAGAAAGACGATCGGGATTGGTGATCCACCAGGCACTCGCTAGCGACTACTTCGAAGGCTTAGAACGCTTACAAGAATATGCCAACTCGGCTTAAAGAAGGACAGACCACTGCAAGACTACTGCACAGCGTGGGCAACTAGCAAAGAGACTAAATACGAGATGTATGGTAGGAAAGAAAGAACGAAGACGTAGCATGAATCGAAAGCAGCGAAGGCTTATCAGACTATACATGTACTATTAGACCACCAGGACTGATAGGCATTCCGACCTAAAGAAAGGGGCGGGTCGATTAGACGATCCTCCATCACCTCAAGAACCAATACTAGACTGACGACAGTATCAAGCTAATTAATAAAAGCAAAAACGTCCTTCGTCCGACGCAGCGAAAAAGATTCTCATCTTTCTGAACCTCAAACACATTTGTCGCCAACCTTGAATTAACAACAAACGACCTTTCGAATCAAGCTTGCATTAACTCGAAGAACAACACGAGGGGCCATCTATCTGTAGCCAACTTGAGGTCAAACGAATAAGACTCACTCTCGCCAACTAGCCGATCTAATGCTGGTGGAAGGTCCCTTCTTCAGGGATCCTCCTCAAGACCTGTGCAAGCCAATCATGGACTGGTTTTAATAACCGTTGATTGACATAGTTGCCTATAGCGAATAATCGTCTTTTGCCACCGCCCTACACAACCTAAGTTAGTCGACCCGTAATTGGCCCCCAAATCATAACATGATGGTAAGTACCTGCCAATCCTAGTCTCAAACCAATCGAGATCCGTAGGCGTAAAGATCTTCTTATTAGGATCTAATGCATACCGTACCCGAGGGGCCAAGAGAAAGCCTTGCGACCACTGCTCACCCTTACAGTGAGTAAAGGTCATGAGGAAATGAAAAGTCACGTCTTCGTAGGTAAATGAGGACCGAAGTCCCAACATCTCTTTCCACTTACGTTTTAGACAGTTCACCCACCCCACACTGGCCATGCCAGGTGAGGCGGTGCTTAGGAATGAAACAAAGCCCACGTTAACCCTTGGTGAAGAGGTAACATAGGCAGCCAGGGCAAGTACGACGGGAGTCGTCTAGATATCACCAATTTGATATCATCAACTACTTCGAGGACGGGACGGAATCAATGTCCTTAACAGGCTCAACAATCGAGGCAAACGTGTTCTTATCTACTCTCTTGGCAAGTTCTATAATCTTAGCCAAAGATAAGAAAGACAGATACAGTTGCACTAACTGATCCGCTTTGTTCTCCCACCCCTTTCCACCCTTTCATATCTGACTAGCTATCACTATTGGTCAAACCAGCCCCTAGCTTCATATCATTTACTGCATCTCCTAAGAGCTGATGACGGAATGGACCACTCACCTTTCTTCCTTGACCTCATATCGATATGTATAATTGACAGAAGCTACTTTAAAAAAGGAAAAGTAGGGCTTTTATGGAATATCCAGAAAGAAAGGAATGAAAGAACTCGACTGAAAGGTTCCAAAGGAGCTCGACCAGCGGGAGAGGAGGCGTATTCCCTTTCTTGATTGCCTTAGTCGAATGCGCTTGAGCCGTTGATCCCAGTCTTTCCAAGTCGACTTGAGGTGATTGCTTACAGGCGTCTTCTTCCTTGCGGGTAGCTGGATTGGCGATGGGAGATTAGCCCTTTGGATTAAGAAGATCATTGCTATTTGGAAATCTTGTTAGTGAAAGAGAAGATTAGCGAAATGGCATGCAGCGAGTGTACTTCTTTCTCGCAGCAAAGAATCACTTTGACGACTAGCACTAGTGATTACTATTCACATTCTCCCTGCCCCTGTGAGTTAGCTCATCCTTTGGCGCACTAGCTATCCAACTTCTCCATCAAAAAGAATACCACAAAGTGAATCGGCTATGCAATTATTGTATGACAACTATCCTTCTTCTTTTTTTTTCCTTTTCTCCCAAAAAGCTTTGGCAACGTCAGACGCGGGTTCTATAATAACAGCCAAAATGACCGAACGGGTGGATTTGCTCTGCGCAATACCAAATCAATAGAAATATGGGATAGTGCGAAGAGAGGCCAAGAGGAGTAGTATCCCAAAGGTTGTCCTGCTACAAAGTCATCCAAGGAACCGGTTGAACCCGAGTGCAGAATTCACACACCCGGATGCAAACTCCCGGCTGCCTGCATCACTTCCAACATGAAAACCAAAGGCCACCTATCGATATAAAGAATGTATTGATTCAACCTCCTCCTCTAAGAAAGTCATCAGTGCCACAGCTTCCTTTCCTTGGGCTATAAATTGGTTGTGCTAAAGGAAACCCCATTGAGAATCAGAAATAGAAGCAAGGCTATTGAGCAGGAGAAGGGTTAAGTCGGTTTAGAATAAAGAGTTGAGGGTTCCAATCTCTTTCCTGCTAGGCTCAATTTGTTCAGATAGGATCAGTTAGGGACTGGACCTCGCAACTCAGTCAAGAAGATCAGTGAAGTACCTAAAAGAGTACTCTATCCCTTTATAGAATTGGCTTTTCAGCGATACGGTGGTTCAGAAAGAAAAGAAGCTAAACTCAAGGTACTAACCCATACTCTACTGGTCCAGATTGGTAGCCTTGTTCGGCCTATCAACACTAGATTAGCATGAATTGACTAGTGAAATAGATTTGTTACCACCTCGAAATGCGACACTTGTTCTTCAACAACCGATATGCGACAAGGAATCTCTTTGATTGAAACCAATATGCGACAAGGAAAAAGAAAAGAAACCACACATTCTCCGCACCTATATACCAGAAATTAGTTATAGTATATGATGTAGCCGAAGCTATCACTGTCAGATTCCGAGATAAGAATCTGAGATAGTAATCAGATCGAAAAAGGCCGACAGAGATCCGGATCGAGATGGGCCGAGAGCGAAGCCGAGACTCTATTTGCCGAGGGGGATTTGGACTAAGGGGTCGATGAAGAACGAGGCCGTAGGACTTCTAGAAGAAGAAAACCGAGACCAGTGACCGAAGCCGACCCGGACGAAGAGGTCGGCGAAGATTCGAACCGAGGCCCCTACAGAAAGAAGAACCAGTCAGCGAGGGTCCCAAGCTTCGGCCCAAGAGAACCCCCTCCGACGGTTAAGTTAGCTTCTGAAGAAGATTCGATTCAGAAGGGAGGAAAGAAGAAGCTTTAATGCTTGTCTTTTTTGTCTCTTTTGTAATAAATAGCCTTCTATTTATAACGGGGGATTGGGGGTTACCTGGTTGTTGCAGCCGATATAGGATTATGTTTTAGGTTGCTAAGAAACTGCGTTAGTGCCTAGTAATCCACCGGAACGGGCCGATACGGCTACTGGGCTGAGTGCCGCTATTGGGCCGAGGGCCGCTGTTGGGCCGTTGTTGGGCCGAGGGCCGCTGTTGGGCCGAATCGGATTCTGCCCCATCACATGGTCCCCTACTCTCGTCGTTCTCAATTTTATGAAACGCCGAGAGTAAAGTCCGAAGTCCCTATGGAAAAAATAAAATCTGACCTGATTCTCGTCTGAAACGGTTGTTCTCATTCCTGTTTAAAAACTAGGAGATACGGCTTCGCCTCAAGTCAGCCGAGAGTCGGTGACAAACAGCCCTGTCTTAGGCCGAGACCCTGTTGCAGACACCTTCGTCCCAAGCCGAGACTTGGTGATGAATACCTTCGTCCCTAGTTGTGAAAGGGCAAGATTATTAGGACACTTTGGGATGCCAAGTGAGGGTGGAAATGACTTTGAATCTCCCGCCTTCACCGTCGCATCACAACAAACACAGGACACGTGTTTGACATCCGGTCGGGTAGCCGAAAGCACAAAAAGATCTTGACCGTCAACAGTCATCACTTGGATCGCGGCCGTTTCGGCTTTCGCCGGGGGGTTCCTTATATGAGGGTAAGCCTCAGCTCTAGCCTTTTCTTCTTTTGATTCATGTCCAGTAGTTCTGCTTCGGCCGAGAGCAGCTTTTCGGCCGAAAGCAGTTCGTCGTGTTCCTCGTCTAGACCTACTCCCCAGTCTTCTCTGTCATCTCCTTTTTCCTCGAACTCTTTCCTCTCCGGAATGGCGGACGAGGCAGAAACGGTGACCGCTGCTGCCGAGCCTTCCACTACCGTTCGCCGCCAGGCCGAGAAGGTCTCGGACGTAGTTTGTGCTCTTGGTGTCGATGAACTGAAGAGCATAACTAACTACTATCTGATTCCCTCTTGGATGATTCCCATTCGGCCTGGGAGGCGTACAAGAGCCAACTCCGTTCGGCTGGGCTGCTTCTCGATTTACGAGCACAGCTTCCGGGCAGGCTTTTGCCTTCCCCTTCATCCTTTCGTTGTAAACCTTTTGAGCTTTTACGGACTGGCCCGTCTCAATTCTTCCCGAATTCCTGGCGGACGGTCTACGCTTTTTTGACCCTTAATTCCATCCTTGACTTCATCCCCTCTGTAAATATCTTTCGTTACGTCTTCAAAATCAAACCTCAGGGGAGGTCTTCTTGGTTTTGCTTCGTTCCCCGTTTCGGCCGGAAGATCTTCTCCGGGAAACCTTCGTCCATTCATCATTGGAAGGAGGATTTCTTTTTTGTTTCTCTGCTGAAGGGGAATAAGGGTGTCTGGCCCTTTCCTACCGAAGGGGCGCCCTTGGCCGAAGGCATTTCTAACTGCCCATCCCTCAACCCCAAACAGCTTGCTGACGCCCACCTCTTCGAGGATGACGCTCCGTACAACATTGCTGAGCTTCTCGAGGACGAGGACAAGCTCATAGAGATGGGAGCCTGGCCGGATCCGTCGCACTCTCCTGCCCGGGCCTTTCCCTACCTTCCTCCTGGAGATGCCCCGGGAGAGACCGAGGCGAGGGCTACCGCGGCTAGGGCTCCGGCCGAGGTCCATCATCCTTCCGAAGAGGCGCCAAAGCAATGGCCGGGGGTAAGTCGGCTTTGGGTCATAAAGTTATTGTTGAGCTTTTGCTAACTCTTCTTCTTTTCTGCTTTCAGATATGTCTGGTCTCAGGGGCCTTATGAGCCGGATCTCCCGGCAGCCCGCATCGTCTTGTCCGTCCCAACCACGGCCCGCGGAAGGGAGATCGGTCGAAGGAGCTTCGGCCCTGGGCGCTCGGCCGGCGAGGCAGGCAGCAGCTTCCACAGAAGGCCGCGTGGCTGCCGCTGCTCTCGAGAGGGAGCGACGGAAGGGGAAGGCGGTTGCCGGGGGGAGTGAGAAGCGGAAGTGCCAGGAGGACCGCGACGAAAGGGAATCCACCTCGGTGACGAAGAAGTCGGTCTCGGGACGGGACGCTCCGCTCTCATCGTCTCCCCAGCCGCGGAGGGACGATTCCCCTTCGGCCACAGGTGCCGCGGCGGATACGGTGTTGTCGTATCCCTTTGGGGCGGCCGGGACCCACATGTCTCCAGAGTACGTGTAAGGACCTACAAGATTACGGTTACATGCCAACATATACATAATTATAAAAAGGATATATTTGTAAATACCGAAAAAGTATAAACACAATTATGAAAAGTTTGAGGTTAATAATGTAATTGATGATTTTTAGAAGGTCTTAAGTATAATTTTTAAGGTCTTTGGAAGTGTCCTCAAAACACCAGAAAGAGGTTAAAATCAGTGACAAACTACTGAGTAGGGATATAAATACAATTATAAAAAATACAAGGACTAAAGTGAAAAAGTACTAAAGGATACCACTAAAGGATAAAGGATATTGGTAAGGTTTCTTGACCACCAAGTAACCTAACCCTTAAGTAACCCAACCCTAGTTAACCTAACCCCCAAGTAACCCCCCCTTTAACCCTCTCCTCTCCTTCTATAAATAGGAGGGTGGTCCTCCGATTTCTCCCCATCCCATTCCCTTCCTTCCCACCTTCCCCTCCTTCCTCCTTGCCCACATCCAAGAGAGTAAGAGAGAGAGAGAAAGAGAGAGAGAGATTTTAGAGCGGGAGTGGGTACTGTTCGCAGGATTCTTCACACGTGTAGGAAGGGGTTACTACTGTCCAAGAGAGCTCCTGGTTTAAAGGCAAGTACATGATTCTTTTTGCATGGTTATTTTTCTATTGCAAATGGCTCGTTTTTCAAACATGTATTTTTCTACAAATTTAAGAAAATGCTACTAAGCCGTTATGCTACCGAAATGAACCCCCAACCAAGATGCTACTAAGCCGTTATGCTGCCGAAATGAACACCCAACTCATGCCTAAATCCCCATTTCTATAAGTCTCTCATGTTAAAATCGAACATGCTACGGACAATGCCACCTTAGGAGTCCATGCGTCCGAATCATACAAGCATCCGTGTGAGGCGGACATAATTAAAAGACGTAACCCGAGGCAAACGGGTAAATCCTGGGTACAGTTCTCCCGGTCCAGGTGGGACGGGTGGATCATCCTGCTGCGCAGTGGAAGCGCCAGTGGGCATTTGCCTTACCACTGGTTGCATGTCATGCTAACCTCCTCATGTTGTGGTTTGGATGCATGTCCGTTAAATAAGTGAAAAGATTCATGCTATCCGTATGTTATATATGTTTATGACTTCATGCTATTCCATGATCTTTTCACCATGCCATGATGCTATGACATGCCTCTATTATGCTTATACTCATGCCATGCCATGATGCTATGACATGCCTCTATTATGCTTATACTCATGCCATGCCATGCCATGTTTAAGTCAAGTCACGCCATAATGCCATGCCATGAATCTTTATGTTTATACCCATGTCATACCATGTTACGCCATGCTCTCTTGACCATGCCATGATTTGCCATGATCCCTATGTTAGCTGAAGTTTGTTATATTACATTCTATCATGCCATGATTATGTAGTAATATCATGTTGTCTTTTTACGTTTATATATATGATAAGCCATGTAGTGGTATCATGTGCTTGCTGAGTCGGTAAACTCATCCACACTATTTAACCCCTTTTCAGGAGAGGACCTTCTTGGGCCAACCGAGAACTCTATTTGAGCTTAGTTTAGTTGAACAGAGGTTGTTTTTGTAAGTCCAGTCCCTATGTATCTTACATGTTGTATCCCTGGACTTGATGTACTGTAATTCACTGTGTATGACATCTATATGAAATGTTTTGTCTATTTACATGCAAAGTGCTCAACCTTAACTGTAAGTCATGTTCGGGTTGTTCCCGCTGTTAACGGGTCCCTTCGGTTCGTAGTAAGCCGGCATGACTGAACCGGCCGACAGGGGGTCGTTACAGTATGGGCACGAGCCATGGCGCCCGGACACAGGGGTCTTCACAAATGACAGTTTGGATGATTCCCAGACGTGTCTCCGCCTGGCTCGGGGCTTAACCATCCCGATGGCCGGAGACGAGATCCGGGAGCTCTCTTCGGAAGGCCTGTCCCTGCAGTACGTCCGACACGCCATCCAAGTGAGACCTCCCTCTTCGTCCTCACTTCTCGTTGTTTCCTTTAGTTGCTTCGGCTCACGTTTTTCTTTCTTTCTGGTATAGGCCGCGGCCATGTGCGGGGCTCTCGCTCGCCACCAGTCCCTCATCCAGCGGAAGCTTCAGGACATCGACCAGGCCTCGGACAAGCTGGCTTCGGGCAAGGTGGCCTCGGTGCAGCGAGATCTGGAGGCCAACATTGACGCCCTCATCAGGGCAAATGTGCGGCTGCGGTCCGACCTGGTGGGCAGAAAGAGGTGGCTCATATAGCCGCCGAGGCCCAGAAGAAGGCCGAACGTCAACTGGATCAGGCCTAAGCAGAGATCGCATCTTTAAAGGCCGAGATCCAGGACAAGGAGAAGGAGCGGGACGAGGACCGCTGCCGTCACGCCGAAGCCGTATTGGCCCTGAAGGCAGACTTGGAGGCCAAGACCAAGGAAGCCGACGACGTCGTTCACACGACCGTGGCGAGTTATAAGGAGGGCCCGGAATACGCCGATGAAATGCTCGACGTCGGGGCTAAGGCAGCCGTGACCATGTTTGATCTGGGGATGGCCATTGCCCAAAAGGCTTGTCCGGACACAGATCTGTCGTGTTTCGGCTTCCCCACCGAAGAAGAAGGTGAAGAACTCTTAGCCTGGCGGCGACAGCTCAAGGCCGAGAGGATCCCGGCTTCTCCGGAAGACGCAGCGGAGGGGTCGGACCAAGCTTCTCCTCCGACATCCCCAGGCCATACTCCCGTTGATGTGGATGGTGAGGATGCCGATAGCTAATCCGGGGGCTTGTCCCAGTTATTTTTGCTTTTAAGATGCCGAGGCTAGGCACATAGCCTACTTTTGTACTCACATATATATAAGTGATTTGTACTTGTTTGTTTCATGGCATATCGTTCTAAGTAGATAACCGAGTTCGGTCCTGTATGTGGCCGAAGCCATGTCGCTCCCGATACGGTTTGCATGGCCGAAACCACTCCCGATACGGTTTACACGGACTTAGAGTAATGCCGCTCCCGATACGGTTTGCATGGTCGAAGCCACTCTCGGTACGGTTTGCACGGACTTAGAGTAATGCTGCTCCCGATACGGTTTGCATGGCCGAGCCACTCCCGATACGGTTTGCACGGACTTAGAGTAATGCCGCTCCCGATACGGTTTACATGGCCGAAGCCACTCCCGATACGGTTTGCATGGACATAGAGTAATGCCGCTCCCGATACGGTTTACATGGCCGAAGCCACTCCCGGTACGGTTTACAGAGACTTAGAATGATGCCGCTCCCGATACGGTATGCATGGCCGAAGCCACTCCCGGTACGGTTTATATGGACTTAGAGTAATGCCGCTCTCGATACGGTTTCCATGGCCGAAGCCACTCCCGGTACGGTTTGCACGGACTTAGAGTAATGCCGCTCCCGATACGGTTTCCATGGCTGAAGCCACTCCCGGTACGGTTTGCACGGACTTAGAGTAATGCCGCTCCCGATACGGTTTGCATGGCCAAAACCACTCCCGGTATGGTTTGCACGGACTTAGAGTAATGCCGCTCTCGATACGGTTTACATGGCCGAAACCACTCCCGGTACGGTTTACACAGACTTAGAATGATGCCGCTCCCGATACGGTTTGCATGGCCGAAGCTACTCCCGGTACGGTTTGCACGGACTTAGAGTAATGCCGCTCCCGATACGGTTTACATGGCCGAAGCCACTCCCGGTACGGTTTGCACGGACTTAGAGTAATGCCTCTCCCGATACGATTTACATGGCCGAAGCCACTCCCGGTACAGTTTAAACGAACTTAGAATGATGCCGGACACAATATTTCGGAACAAAATATTCATTCAAGGTGTCCGGCTGAATCCCGGGAAAATACCTTAAACAAAATAGTGCCGAAGGCGCTCCACATTCCAAGTGCGAGGGAGAGGCTGGCCCGAAAGGGTCTCCAGCCGATAGGCCCCTCGTCAGATTACTTCTTTAACCCTATAAAGGCCCTCCCAGTTTGGAGAAAGCTTCCCTGCGGCTTCGGCCGGCTTGGATACATGGGTGTTCCGCAATACAAGGTCTCCGGCTTCAAAACTTTGAGACTTCACTCGAGCGTTATGATATCTCGCCATGCGTTGTTGATATGCTGCTAGCCGAATGCGAGCTTGATCCCTCGTTTCTTCTATCAGATCAAGATGATCCCTCAGGGCTTCATCATTATCCTTCGGATCATAAGTAAGAACCCTCGGCGATGGCAGGTCGATTTCAACGGAAATAACAGGTTCCACTCCGTAAGCCATTCGGAATGGGGTTTCTCTGGTAGGGGTCGGCTTGTTGTTCGATAAGCCCATAAAACACTTGGTAACTCTTCGATCCATCGGCCTTTAGCCTTGCCGAAATGAGTCTTCAGTCCTTGCAATATGCTTCGATTAGTGACTTCGACTTGGCCATTCGTCCGAGGGTGTGCTACCGAAGCGAATTTATGTAGAATACCAAAGCTTGCACAGTTGTCTTTGAACCGATGGCTGTCAAACTGCTTGCCATTATCTGAGATGATTGCCCGAGGGATGCCATAGCGGCAAATGATGGACTTCCATACGAAGCTCCATGCATTATTATCTGTGATGGACGCAAGGGGCTCGGCTTCAACCCACTTGGTGAAATAATCTACCGCTACAATAAGGAATTTTCTTTGGCCAGTGGTAATGGGAAAAGGTCCCAAAATATCTATTCCCCATTGGACGAACGGCCAAGGGTCTGATAGAGGTGTTAGAAAGGTTGCTGATTGGTGAATGAGAGAACTGTACCTCTAGCACTGGTCACAGTAGCGGACGAGAGCAGCTGCGTCCCCTCTGAGTGTCGGCCACCAGTAACCCTTGCCTTAAGAGTTTATGGGTCAAGGCCCTTCCTCCTGCATGTGCTCCGCAGATTCCTTCATGTACTTCTCGAAGGGCATAATTGGCTTCGGACGGGCCGATACATCGGAGGAGTGGCCAGCCGAAGGACTTCTTATACAACATACCATCTAAAATTAGAAAATGAGAGGAGCGCTGCCGGATGCGTCTCGCTTCTTTCTGATCAGACGGGACCTCCTCTCGGAGGAGAAAGGCAATTAAGGGAGTCATCCAGGTCTCCCCTTCGGACTCATTCACTTTCATGACCTCGGATTCGCTGAGACTTGGTTCAGACAGTTCTTCTACTAAGACCATTCGGCCTCCTCCCCCCATTTTGAGTTGACGCTAGCCGAGAAAGGGCATCGGCTCAAGCATTCTCGGCCCGAGGGATCCACACGATCTCAAAAGAAATGAATTCAGCTATGATCTTGCGAGTTACATGAAGATAGGATGCCATCAATGCGTCTCGGGCCTCATACTCCCCGATGATTTGGTTGACGATGAGTTGAGAGTCGCTGAACGCCTTTATCTTCTGCGCACCGAGCCTTCTAGCGGCCCGAAGGCCTGATATAATGGCTTCTTACTCGGCGGCATTGTTAGTAGCCGGGAAGGTAAAGCGCAGAGCGTACTCTGTGACAACCCCTTCTGAAGATGTCAAGATCCACCCGGCGCCACTACCCGAAGAGCACGCGGATCCGTCAATGTATAACTGCCATTCATTCGCCGAGGACAAAGGAGCCGAAGTGATTTTGGCTTCAGGATTTGCTTTGATTATTTCCGGCTGAGGGGCCGAAGATGATTCGGGAGTGAGCTCAGCAATGAAGTCGGCCAAAGCTTGAGCTTTTATTGCAGTTCGAGGCCCATAAGAGATGTCGAACTCCCCCAGTTCGATCGCCCATTTTGCTAGTCTCCCTGACACTTCCGGCCGAGGGAGAACCTTCTTCAAAGGTTGATCTGTGAAGACCTTCATCGAATGTGCGAGGAAATAGGGTCGGAGCCTCCTCGCGGAAGCGACGAGGGCCAAGGCCAGCTTTTCAAGAGCCGAATACTGAAGTTCCGCTCTGTGGAGCGCTCAGCTTACATAATAAACTGGCCTTTGAAAACCATCTTCTTCCCTGACGAGGACGGCACTGATAGCTGCTTCAGAAGCGGCAAGATAAACGAACAGTGGCTCTCCTCGGACCGGCTTAGATAAAACAGGAACATTGGAGAGATAAGTTTTTAGTTGATCGAAGGCCGACTGACATTCGTCTGTCCAGGAGAAATTGCTAGTCTTCTTCAGCAGCTTGAAGAAGGGAAAACAGTGATCCGCCGTCCTTGACATAAAGCGGCTTAATGCAGCAACTCTCCCACTTAGCCTTTGAACTTCTCGGACGTTCACCGGAGGACGCATTTGAACAGTGGCCGCAACCTTCGCGGGATTCGCCTCCACACCTCGGCGGGTGACCATATAGCCGAGGAACTTCTCGGAGGCTACGCCGAAGGCACACTTGGCAGGATTCAGCTTCATTTTATACCTGCGCATGGTAAGGAATGTTTCGGCCAAATCGGCCAAATGATCAGCAACGACGCGGCTTTTTACCAGCATGTCGTCGATGTCGACCTCCATATTCCGGCCGAGCTGCGGAGCGAACATTTTGTTGACGAGATGCTAATAAGTTGCTCCAGCATTCTTCAAGCCAAAAGGCATCCGGGTGTAGCAATAGAGGCCGAGGTCTGTCGTAAAGCTTGTCTTGTCCTCATCGTCCGGATGCATCCGAATTTGGTGATAGCCCGAATAGGCGTCGAGGAAGCTGAGTAGATCATGGCCGGAAGTGGCGTCCACTATCTGGTCTATCCGAGGCAGCGAAAAACTGTCCATCGTACAAGCCTTGTTAAGGTTAGTGAAGTCTACACACATTCGCCACTTACCGTCCTTTTTGGGCACCATTACTACGTTAGCGATCCATTCGGGGTGATGCGCCTCTCGGAGATGTCCCGCGTTTAACCCCTTTTGTACTTCAGCCTTGATGGCCATCCTCCTTTCTTGATTGACGGAGCGCCACTTCTGCTTAACTGGAGGCTGATTCGGGTCAATGTGCAGTCGATGCTCTGCCACCTCCGGGTCGACTCCGGGCATATCCGAAGGAGACCAGGCGAAGACGTCGAGGTTTTCCTTCAGGAAATTGATAAGTCTCTCGGCTTCAGTCTTCTCAAGGCCGGAACCTATCATCAGTGTTCGGCCTTCTCCTCCTGGAACCGGAATGGTTGCAAGTTCCTCTCTCGGGAATGCTTCGGCTGCAGATTCGATCGAAAGGGATTCGGCCGCAGCCTTCCCTTTGACCGAAATCATATAGCACTGTCGAGCAGCTTCTTGATTCCCCTTAGCCTCGCCGACTCCATGACCGGTACGGAATTTCAGCTTCTGATGGAAGGACGAAGGCACAACTCCAATTCCTTCGATCAGCCTTCGGCCAAAAATGGCGTTGTAGGCCGAATCAATCTTCAGGACGGCAAAGTCCGTCTCAATAGTTAGTTGCTTTGGTGCTGTACCAAGGGTCACGGGTAGTCGGATGATGCCTTCCACCCGGCAGGGTGCACCATTAAAGCCGAACAGAGGCCCCCCGTGAGGCTTCATATCAGCCTCATTCAAACCCATTTTCAGGAAGCAATCATTAAAAAGTATATTGGGAGCACTTCCATTATCAACAAAGATACGATGAACATCGTAACTTTTCATTACAGCATTTACAACAAGGGTATCGTCATGAGGGACCTGAACGTCGGTCAGATCCTCCTGGCTGAAGACGATATCTTCTTGACGAGATAGCTTCGTCCTGGCATCGATCGATGCTACTTCTATCGCTGCATCGGCTCGACGATGCCTTGCTCCTTCTCTCGGTCCTCCGGATATCATCATAATTGATCCGGCACTGGGTCGTTGGTGTGATGCTTCTGCCGGGGCCGAAGATACTTTCGGTTGAGGTGGTGCTTCTTTATCCGGGAGTTAACGTTGCCTCGGTGCTTCGGGGGCGTCTCAGTTCTGCCGCTGTTGAGGTTGCACTCGTCGGTACTGCGGCAGGCGGCCTTCCCGGATGAGGCAATCAATCTCCTCCTGAAGGTACTGACATTCGTCAGTCGAATGCCCAGTATCCCTATGATACTCGCAAGATTTCCGGGGGTCCCTTCAGCGAGGATCAGTTTTGATACGCTCAGGCTGCCGTAGCATACCTTTCACCTCCATGAGCATTCGGGAGGGTGGAGTAGGTAACGGCAGATATCGCTGCTGCGGATCTCGGCGCTTGTCTCGGCCCCATTCTTTTCTCCGGTACCGCTTGCGAGAGGGTTCATGATCTTCCTGGCGAGGATGAACTGCTGGAGGGGTAATCGTCGATACTCTCTCGGCAGTACTTTTTCCCTTGAACATCATCAGGGCCTCCCGGTTGATATATTTATGGGCCCGAGCCACCAGGGTCCTGGAAGGTGGGAGGATGGCGCTTTCCGATAGAGCTTAGAATCCCCTCGTCCGTGGATCCGCTGATGATGGCCGAGACCGCAATCGAACTGTCTAGGTTTGGAATCTGGGCTGCTTCGGCCCGGAACTTGGTAAAATATTCTTGAAGGGTCTCGGTCGGTCCTTGCCGAATGGCAAGCAGACTGGCCGAAGTTTTACATTGCCGAGTGGCATCATAAAATTGGTCGATAAACAGTTCGCCTAACTGTACTAGAGAATGAATAGAATTGGGAGCCAACGTTTCAAACCAAGTTAAGGCCGTTTTTTCCATGGTAAGGGGGAAAGACGGCAGCAGACTGCCTCAGAAACCCCTCGGACGGAGAGGTAAGAATTGAACCTCTGGAAATGGCAGACTGGATCTGTCATTCCATCATACAGAGGCCCTTTCGGTAATTTAAAGTTGGAAGGTAACTCGATGGCCAGAAGTTCTGGAGAGAAAGGAGTCTGCTCCAGGATGGTGCTGGCGAGAGGTGCTCCATACGGCCGGGATACCATCTACTGCATTTCCTTCCTCATCGCTGTTAGTCGCCGGTGCAGATCCGGAGTGGTTGAAGTAGTGGCCGAACGTCCTTCGGCCTTGGTCGGATGAAATCCGGACGAAGCATTGTCCGGCTCTGTCAGAATATGACTGGCACGAGGAACTCGGCCTTGCGGCCCGATTGGCTCGCTGCGCGCTGAAGCCGCTTCGTCGTGAAACGCTTGCGAGGGTGTTGGCAGTTCCCTCGCAGTCTGAGCAGCAGGACAGTATTGAGGAGGAGGCGGTACCTACTGTGTAGGCTGATTCAGCAACCCCATATGCTGAGCAATAGCAGACACCATATCCCACAGTGGTGCCATAGAGGTGACAGTAGCGGCCAGTGTGGCTACTTACTGATGGAATTCTTCCACTCGGTCGTCCCTGGGAGCGAGGGACTCCGGTATTGCTGGGAGGATGGAACCTTGCGGAAGAACAGATGGAGTACCTTCGGCGTGGAGTGTCTGGGCCGGAGTCGCTCGCGTCTCCGCCTCGTCTGGTCACCGGACGATGAGACATGACCTTTTGTCGGATTTCCCACAAACGGCGCCAAGTGATGTAGCCGAAGCTATCACTGTCGGATTCCGAGATAAGAATCCGAGATAGTAATCAGATCGAAAAAGGCCGATAGAGATCCGGATCGAGACGGGCCGAGAGCGAAGCCGAGACTCTGTTTGTCGAGGGGGATTCAGACTAAGGGGTCGATGAAGAACGAGGCCGTAGGACTTCTAGAAGAAGAAAACCGAGACCAGTGGCCGAAGCCGACCCAGACGAAGAGGTCGGCGAAGATTCGAACCGAGGCCCCTACAGAAAGAAGAACCAGTAAGCGAGGGTCCCGGGCTTCGGCCTAAGAGAACCCCCTCCGACGGTTAAGTTAGCTTCTGAAGAAGATTCGATTCAGAAGGGAGGAAAGAAGAAGCTTGAATGCTTGTCTTTTTTGTGTCTCTTTTGTAATAAATAGCCTTCTATTTATAACGGGGGATTGGGGGTTACCTGGTTGTTGCAGCCAATATAGGACTATGTTTTAGGTTGCTAATAAACTGCCATAAACCGCCATTATGCCTAGTAATCCGCCGGAACGGGCCGGATACAGCTACTGGGCCAGGTGCCGCTGTTGGGCCGAGTGCCGCTGTTGGGCCGAGGGCCGCTGTTGGGCCGAATCGAATTCTGCCCCATCAGTATATATATAAGGAATTCGAGACAGTTAGGTATCGTATATATATTTATAATACGCTTAAAGACTTATCGTCTGGTAAACTTTTTATTACGTTTGCTAGACGTAAGATGATAAGGTTCTGTCCGCCTCCTCCTTAATAAGGGACTCCGCAAAGTTTCCGTGAGAAGCGTGTAGCTCCACTTCCCCTTTCACTTTCGGTCCTATAAGGACCATCTGACTCTTTTCGAGACTCTTATCGATGTCCGTCAGCGGGCATCAAATCCTTACATGTGGAGCACTATGGAACCATAGTTTGAACAAAATCCCATAGCGGACGACGACATCTCTGTCTTTCCGTTCGCGTTTAGGACTTGTGCAAACTACGGGTGGATCTAATAATTTGTCAGTGGCGTATTCAAGTATGTGACTACAACGGTGTACCAGGCAACATACTTAATGTAAGAATGGACCCGGACCAGTACTTCGAAAAGTTCGTTGTCCCCGCGACTCTAAGACCATCAATTTCCTTTTCACAGAAAGATTTTGGTTTTAAGAAATCGATTATGATAGGCCGAATCTAACCGAGACGATAAGGATTCACACAACCCCCTTCAGGGAGTGTGAACCACATCTCGATCGGATACAGTGATAAACCGGATGGAGAGTAAGCTAAAAGCCAGCGTCTCATCCACTTTCTACTTTTCTTAGGAAAAGTAGATCGTGAATAAACCCTATACCCGCCACCTCTCAATCTAATAGAAGTCAGAAGATTGACTCCTAAAAGAGAGAAATAAAAGGCTGGGGCGAACCCGCTAAATATATTTAGCACTTTGAGGGGGAGATAAATCTCGTTCTCCACTCTCAGTGAGGAAGTGTTTAGCGAATTCGAGACAACTAGAATCTGAGATGAGAGATTTCTCTTTCGAGATACTCACTTCACAGTCCTGGATGATTTTGAGGTAAACTTTAGGGTGACCTATTACTAAGTCATCACCTAAAATTGCATAGTCCTAGGGACCAAGCGGCCAGCTAGACTAACGCGTGATGCATCAGTGCGCCACGATGAGTAGAAACCAAGGGGCTGACCCTTTGTAAACCGGTAGACGTGAGCTTTCATTGTCCGTAGAGTATTACTACTCGGGACCCTCAAAGACCTTGCAGACTATCTGCCCACGTATATGGTAGATCCTCTCCCATTAGTCCAGCTAGAATTCTGCTGGATAGGTGGACAGGTAAAGAGTTAGTAGCGGCCTTGAGGTCAAAAGAATATAAATTCTTCAATCCTCAATGTCGCTGGATCGGTTTGAGTTGGTCATATGTACCATCTGTTGGCAAAAGCCGCAAGACGGCCATAACCCAATCATGCAGAGGCTTAAACAACCTTTCCAGCCCCCTCAAGTTTCACCCTGTACGTTTTCAACACGAGTCCTCGCGTACGGCCACCACAACCGTCTTGCAGGTCTGCGAAGACGATAAAGTAGTAGGCCGAAGTCTTCCCCTTCTTTTGGATCGGGTTCGATTGGCTTTGACCAACCGTCCTCAATAGTTACCGTCCAGATTTTCACCCAGGCGTTGGCTATCTTCCTAAGAAGGTCGGGTTTAAACAGAGTGATTAAAGCACTCGCATCCATAGGGAGTGTGTGCCATAAAGTCAATCCGCTAAATCCATAGTCACAAAACACCTCATGAGTATGCTTTCCAGGAGTCATGTGGGAATTGGGACCAGAGGACCATGAAGGAAACATGGTTCATCCTAAGTGCATAGGGATAGACTGGTAACGAGAGTAGGTATACGCGTTAAGCATGGGCTGAATTCGTGTCATTAACTCTGACATGATAACAACACACGCCTGACTCGGGTGGTTTTTTGGAATGTGTATGGTAGTGGACTTTACACGAGGTCCCCTACCCCACACAGCCAGAAGCTTGTGAAGACCACAAAAGGTCAGCACAAACTTCACCACTCTAGGGTCCTTATGCTGGTCTAATAACCTTTCGGAGTTCGACAGGGATGATCGCGGTAATCTGCTTCTCGTCAGGGATACTGTTGTCTTCATAGGAGGTTTCTCGTCCATTTTCTCGCCAACAAACCGTGTAAACTCACGTGTTTTAAATATTGGCCAAGGAACAATGGACCAAATCTCCGCAATAGTCGTTCTACTCATGGAGAGCGCGGCAAGGCAATAACCCTTCGTCAGCTTACCAAACACAACTAGTTGAGCTCGCTTTAACGAGCCCAATAGTTGTCGTTTAGCAATCTGCCTTTCTCTGTGTTGAAGAAGCACAGGAAGCAGAGGCACCAATGGTAGCATCAGTGCCAGCATCAAAAGTCAAAGCCTCCGTTTGCTTGGTTGTTCGTTCTTTCATAAGTGATGGCTGACTACTTGAGTTGGTGGTTGTGTGTCTGTATTATTTATATAAAATCGTCAGTGCGTGTGTGTGGCCAAGCCCCGCTTGCTTGTAGTCGGCATTCCTAACTGGTAGCGTAGCATTCCTTTAGCATCGCTCGCTTTTTCTTTCAGCAAAAAAAAGCCTATCTCTTTGGATGGAGCAACTCAACTACGAGCTCCTGGATGAAGGCTCTCACCAATCGAAGGGCTGACTTACCCGGAATGAGCAAGATGTCGATTTGGTCTGTCGTCCTCCTCATTATAGTCCTCCTAGAATCAATAGCGTTTTGTCGGAATACATCCTGTCATTTCACCTTTGTACCTATGCATAGTCAGTAGTATAGCCCCAATCATGGCTACTAATAAAATCAGACTAGGAACCAAAAATTGGACGGAATAGCAGGGTATAAAGTATTCCAAATTAGTCCAACTTCGTACCTTTCCGGCATAAACTGTATATCTCAGAGAGGTCATATTTCTGTGGGTTAGTAATGGAATGGTTTCATTATCTAAAATGAAGAACATTTCCCACCAAAGGATCAGTCCAATAATACCACTCACTGGTAAATAGCACAATACTTCTTCGTGAGTCTCCGCTATTTGAATATTGAACATCATAACCACGAATAGGAATGAAGCGGCAATAGCTCCTATATGAACTACTGGGGAGATCATAGCGGAGAAGTCATGATCTAACAAAATAAGTAAACCTGAAGTGTCGTGAAAGACTGGGATGGGAAACAAAATGGAATGTACTGGATTTTTAGCACGTACAACCATCAAACCAGAGACCAACGGAGGGCTCAACAAAACAGAAAGTATCATGGTACGTCTTCCTTTCCTGAAATGGAACTTGAATGCTCCAAAAGAAGACGCATTCAAGTCGATCTATTACGACCAGCGTGGTTGTTCGTATTTCATTTTCTTCTTCCAAGCCAAGCCCTTCTTAGAAAAGAAAGCACTCACTGAATTACTTACAGAGTCTCAAATCTCTCTTGATATCGAGAATTTTTTATGTGTCCGGGTCGATCAGAGGTTCGGCTTGCTTCTCCCCCACCCCTTTTTGCATTCTGGGGTAATAAGTATCCTTTCTTATTTCGGATGGAGGGGGCGAAAGAAGCGTCGAAGGCCTTATCTTATCCAGCAAACACGTTCATAGAAAATCAAATACGGCTCGGCAAGGACGACAGAAAGACGGGATAGTTTCTTTTCATCCTTAAGCATGCTTTTTGAGTATGTGCTTCCCTCTCCCTTACTATGGAGCTGCTTAGGATATAGCGGAGAGTTGGGGTTTTCGTCTTGATCATCAATGATCCATTTAGTCATTAGACTTAAATTGACATAGTTGATTTGATGGCTGCCCCTTCGTATATCTCTTTGATTGCATCCAATTAGGTACTTGCATTTGGGTTCTTCGATTCCCTTATGTATAGTCGCAGAGTACTCAAAATCTCTTCTATGATATCCAGAGTACTCCCCCTATCCCTGTTTGGGGCGGTATCTGGTTGCGGCCTCGGCGGCCCAAAGTCATGCCAAGTTGGATTGGCCCCCCAACGGGAAGCGGGTGAGCGGTATGAGCCGCCCCGGCTAGAGCCGGTTCCTGAGCCACCAGGGGCAACCGCTACGCACCTGTGGTTGGCAAGAGATCAGGGGACAAGTTCCCCCGAGGGGCCCGCCTCACTCAATTCAAGATTGAGAGAATGCGAGATGTTGTCAAATAAAGAAGAAAGTCATCAAATCCTTTAAAATAACAAACACTATCTGGTTGCGGCCTCGGTGGCCCAAAGTCATGCCAAGTTGGATTGGCCCCCCAACGGGAAGCGGGTGAGCGGTATGAGCCGCCTCGGCTAGAGCCGGTTCCTGAGCCACCAGGGGCAACCGCTACGCACCTGTGGTTGGCAAGAGATCAGGGGACAAGTTCCCCCGAGGGGCCCGCCTCACTCAATTCAAGATTGAGAGAATGCGAGATGTTGTCAAATAAAGAAGAAAGTCATCAAATCCTTTAAAATAACAAACAACAATAAAATCAGTCAAAAAAAGAGGTCAAAATCGATAATGATAACTAACCCAAAAACAAAACAAACAACATTTTTCCGGAAGGAAAAAAGAAGTTCTATTCGAGTCATTTTTTATCATTTTGAAACGTTATCAGCATCTATCTTTCAGCAACTGAACGGGAAGTTCTTTGATCAATGTTGGTTATAGGTCTGCTAACGTTTACCCGACAGAGCGATAAGCTTAGCATTGGACCTCCAACAACCCCACCGGTCCCTGACGGCTATTCGATAAACAACAGGGGGTTCCTTTTGTGTTGAAGGTGGTCGCATGGACTGGTCGCCTTTGGTACTTTTGTAGTCAATTTAGTTCAGTAGCGCCTAAACTAAATAAGAAAAAAGAAAGGGCTATAAGTCAGCCGTTTTCTATTGTTATAAGGGCTGCTCGCCTTTTGACGGCTTGGCTTCGCTATCGCTCCCATGTAGTGGTCGGCCTTAAAAGGAGTCTTCCAACCATACCAGAATGCCTACCGACATTAAGCTTCGCCAGAAGCAAGCAAGACGAGGAAGTCTCACATCGTAGACAAGGCTCGTTCCGTGCTTGACTTACGAGCTCGTGTAGTAAGGCCTTGCCCCACTGAAATAACGGCTCATGCACTCTACTCGCTGTCTACTAAATGAGCGTTAGAGTGAATTGAGCGAGCGAGCGAAGCCTTCTTGGAGCTTCCCCCCCTTCCCTCTCCCGTTGGTCTCATAAAATACCTCTCCTTTTAGTTGAGTCACTTAACCCCTCTCCTAACGTTCGATTCACTCACCCTACAATTTCATTTCTGTTTTAGCTTCCCGGTTTCGTTGGTTTGGAGGATTAATTGATTGGATACCCAAGAAAATCTTTCAAAGGAACAACTTCTACGACGATAGATAGGGGTCAGGTTTGGCATCTATTCCCCCTGCCCTCCAAACAGTATGGGAGCCTTTCAGCTCGTACTGCTCACACTCCTAGATCTTCACGGCACCTCCTCCACCTTTGAGCTGGGAGCAGCTCCATGTGGCCTACTTCAAAATTCACTTTAATGTCAACGTCAACAACACCACCACGAAAAAGTACACGTTGGTTGCCCACTGATCTGATCATAGGTTCAATCCAATCCCCTCGCTTCGCGCTAGGCTTTCCAACCGTAAGCCCCTACTCTCTAAAGCTCCCTTCGCCTCTCGGAAGTGAGAAAGGGAGCAGCAAGCTATGGCTTCGACAGTGCGCTTTGGTGCGTAACTAAACTAAGTAATAGTGCCTGATTTTGAAGCTGGCTTTGAAGTGAAGCAGCGAGCGGAGCGTTGAAAAGCGAAGCAAGCCGCGCTACTCTTCTGTTTATCTTACCTTTTTTCAAATGTCCACCCCAAACCCTTGTACCTTGCACAACCCCTTCTCCGCTCCTTTCTTGAGCATTTCACACTAAGCTCTTCGATTCTACCCTGCGCCTCTGACCGCATTGCTCATGACTGGTAGTTGTCTCTATGTAGTGATCGGCCTTCGTTAAGCTTCGCCAGAAGCGACTAGTCGAGTCTACGAAGCAAAGTACTAGCTTCCCCCCCTTCGCCTCGCCATGCCACTAGATCTATAATGACCAGCGAGTCGGAACATGTACATAACCACGCAGAGCGCCGGGCCAGGAATCGCAAGAATGGATAAGTCCTCTATTGAAGGGTGGGAAAGAAAGGTTCGAAAATGGCCGGATTAGCAGGAAGGAGGGTGGCCCCACCCTGAAACAAAGGTGTACGTACATAAAGAAAGAGGCTGGTTATTCCCGTCTCCTTCCCATTTATATTGACTGGGAAGAGGGGGGAGGCTCCTGCGGAAGCCCTGCCGACCCTTCTCTATTTTGACGATCCCTCATATTGATGATTCCAGGCTTCCCGAACTCGTAACAGACGGCGAGGAACAAGAAGTGGGTAAGTCGTGTCTTTGCCGTAGCGGGTCCTTCTCCTTCCGCTGAGATGGCCCTCTTTTTTGTTTTGTTCATTCACCGCGGCACAAACAAAAGAATGAAGAAGCTAGAATAAGTCAGAAAGAGAGTGGCGCTTAGCCGTTGAGAGCGTTTCTTGTATTTGTAGAATAACAGTACTATCTTGGACTGGCCCCCTTCGCATGCCCTAGAAAGAAAAAGAGGTCCGTTCTACTATAAGGCCTCTAAACACCTCCCTCAAGACACTGTTGCGTTGCCATGGGGACGGGGTTGCCCCGACTTCCATAGGTCCTTGGTTCGACCTCCTAATGAGAATTTAGGTCGTTGCGCGGGCGTGTCATCCCTAAGACTTGCTTGCTCTATATGCAGTGCCCCGTGGTTCCTCGAGTGCCAGCCGCAGAGAGGAATGCCATAAACTAGGGTGCTATTTGCCACTAACCACTCGCTCGCCGGCCGCTCGGGCTCCGTGTTTGAAGTTCGTTACCCTAACCGTCTCCTCTGCTCTACCAGGAGCCTGGACCCTTCATCTATCTTATCTACTGCCTTGCTCCTAAGCTCCCTACTGCTCCAGCCGCTCAGCAGTCGGCCTATGTATCCGGGCGCACGCATAGAGGCATGATTAGTTCCACGAATCTCACTGCACTGACTGTAGTAAACTCCTGCTCGTTGTACCGAAATGGAGGTTTGATTTGAACGACCAGGTACAACATTAATGACATTTGACACCTGAGGAAGGTACAACCCAACTATGAGGTACATCAGTAGGTGTTACAATCATACGTAGATGAGTTTTGGCTGGTACAACCACTCTATTGTCCACTTCTAATAAATGTGATTGACCCAATTCTGGATCATCTTCTGGAATCGTATAACTGTCAAAAGTGAGTGACTGTTCATCATAACTGTTATAGTCCGAATACTCATAAGGTTGGGTCGACGCCTGCCTCCCCCCAAACTTGACTTGCAAGTTTCCCCGCAAAAAGCTCTCCACGCCTACTCTTATAAAGTAATGAGCACTATTCTTCTTTAGTTAGGTGGTTCTCCCCTCTCTCAGAGACCGTCAGACCCCGGTGGAATCGAAGGCCTACTTACTAAATAGGCAACAGGGGACCGTTTCTCGCCCTGGGTTGGTTTGACTACTTCAGTTAAGCTGGAATTGAAAAAGACCTGGTTCCACACACGTGAGACACACAGAAGGTATGGGACGACCAGTTCACCATGGAAAGCAAATTTGATCCTATCTTCTTTGTTCGATAAATGCGCAGTGGAAAGGGATGCTAGTCGGCTCGGCGAATGATTCCTCACCTATCCCAATAGCAACTAAAGTCAAACCTGGTCAAGCCATATCCTTCACTTCAAGCCCCACAGCTGATTCTAGCACAACAGAGTCTGACTGACTTCGCCACCACCACAACAATTTGAATAAGAGGTATGAAAGAACTAAAAGACTTTCAGCTCCTTCAATGGCTTCAATCCTAATCTTGCTAAGAGTTCGTTGTCATTTGCTTAATCACAAGCAGCAGTGGATAGGCGGAAAGTTGTAAAGCATCAAAACTCCAGCGCTAGTGACTACCAAAGCAGCTTTCAGTGATTTTGGAACTGAATTTTCTATGCGTGCGTCTTTAACACTCTTTCGAGAGCTGTAAAAATAAGATAGAATACCGTCAACGTAGGATGCCTAGAGGGAGCTGCTAGAGAATCCACCGTCAATGCCTTTCCTTCTCTTCTAGTTAGCACATAGTGGGCTCTTGAAAAGACTCTTTCTTTCAAGCCAAATGAACTAGTTCCACCAGGACTAGGTCAGACTAGCAGTTAGTTGAGTCAGTTACCCTATCGGGACTAGCATTTCTGCTACGCAGTTTAGGCTTTCTTGTTGCTTAGCTCACTTGCAACAACCCGAGAATGAGTGCCCCTTTCGGCACGGAGGCACATCCGGAACAGGTTTAGAGAGAAGCCAACCGGTCTGCAAACAAGAGCTGGTTGACCCGCATTGCCTGATGGCTCGAGGTTGAGAGGAGAGAAGTTCCCTGTATGCTTTACACATTCAGTCTGTCTTCTCCCTTACGTGATAGGGCTCTAAAGCCAAGTGCTTTCTTTACCGGCACACAAACTATATATCACGACCCAACCTTGTGAACAAACTCTACTTCTTTTCATTGCGGAGATGACCTATATGATGTGGAGGGGATATGATTGGAAGCTTTTCCAAGAGACAAGGGGACATATGGAATACCAGGCAATGAGATGTACCGGGGCGGAAGTAGAGTCTCATAGTCTATTTGCTGATTTCATTCCTTGCGTCTAATCGTCTGGTGCTATAACTAAGAGGCTGGTTAGTCAAAGAAATTGGTTAATACCTTCCCGAAGGTCACTAAGGACATTTGCTGACTTGCTACGAATCTTAGTTTAGGTTAGAGATGAAGATCCTCCTCGTGGTAATATCATAGACTTAACTAGTTCAATCTTCCTCCTATACTGAAAATTCAGTCTTAAGTTAAGTAGTGAGTCTTTCATATTCAGTCTTATGCTTTGTTTTCTCTTTCCTGATCTCACCCCCGCTTGCAACTTGACTACTAGGGTTGATGACGGTTGGGGTAACTCGGCTTTAGGCGTTGTCGTCTAAGAATCAATCTTCTTCTCCCCCGCTCTCGTAGCCATACACATGCCAATCTTCTGAGTTCGCAAGCAAGCCCAAACTAAGAGATGGAAGTTAGGCGAAGGGTTTCTTTCCTCTCCCTGTCGGTCGAACGTATTACACGACCTCTCCTTGTTGGCTTAGTTAGCCTGGTCTCACCCCCGATCAAGCATCTTCGGGAATAGTTAGTCTACAAAGTCCTCTTACTCTTTTGAGAGGTCTGTTGAGCTGGTAAACTCCTCTGGGCTCGTAAGGAACTCTTCTTATATTGTATTGGAATCGAATCCCTTTTTAGAGGCCCTTACGGCTGATCTTGAAGTTTCGGTTGATTCCCTGTTGGAAACCCCTGGCTCAACTCCTGGCGCAACTCTTGCTACTAGTTCAACTCCAAACCTAGTTGGTCAATCAGTTGGAAACTCCATACTTTCTGTGTCAGCATCTGCAACCCTTGTATCAGCTTCTTCAGATTAGTCCTCAGGTTCAGGTGTGGAAACAACCCTAACTTATGTCACTTCTTCCTCCGCGACTGAACTAGATGCCTCAAAAAAAGACCCAACCCCAGCTCTTAGGCCTTCCTCTCCAAGAGCTTCACTCTGATCCTCTACTATTCTAGAAAGAAGGTGACAATTCTTTACCAGAGAATCGGTTGTTTTCGTCTCTTTCTCTGTCGCTGAGTATTGAGAGTTCCCCCCTTGCCTAACCGGCTAAGTCAGTGCCAAACCATCCTCTCTCTTCGGCCTTAGTCGATCAAGTAGTTCGCTCCTTCTCTTGATCTGATCTTTCTCCTTATTCCGTTTTGGTTGAGGTGGCCCGACCTTCTGTCGAGTACCCAATTTCCTATTCCTTCAATCTGGGCCTCAACAGAATCAGGTCGATCGAGTGCTGACTTTGCGTCTGCTGCTTAGTCTTATGTTTAGTTAGCATCTGGTAACCTTACCGAAATCTGATCAATTGCCTTCTTTCCCTTCGAACTTAACTATCTGCTTTTTGGGAATCCCTGATCTCTGCTAAAGGTGAAATCTCTTTAGTACCCAAGCATGCCCCTATTCGGTGCTTCAAAAGCTAGTTACCTCCTCTCTATCTTAGCCGAGCTAGCTTTGTTTTATTCCCTACGATCCCAACTCGTGAGAAAGATGATGTTAGCTTCAGCGAAGATTGACTTACCTATTCCAAATGAATTGGGATTCTCATTGCCAGTGGATTCAGAGGTAGCTCCACAAGGGATTGACTTTGTTTTAAGTGTACTAGATACAAGACAAGGACAAGATCCAAATTATGTCCAAGCCCTGAAGGAGATGAAAGACCGATACAATTAATGTTGAAGAGGGAAAATAGGATTCTAGCTGGAGTTAGGAAAAGGCTGCCCCCATAGAAGACTGGATGCTAGCCTACATCAAACAACTAAGAAACTAACTACATGGACTGCTAAGGTACGGGATCTTAGATGGAGAGAGTACGGAATGGACTAATGGCTGGACTGGTTACGGAATAGTTGATTACAGACAAAGAGATGTACCAATTCCAATGCGTACGAGATAGAAAGTGGTTTGACTCGGTGGGGCTATTACACCAACAAGGAAATGGGACCTTACTAAGACGATAGGCGAGGATCTTGAATCAATCAAGCAATGACTTTCTTCTTTCTTGAAGATAAGGTCCCTAAGGAGCTCAAACAAAAGCCATTTACATGGACCCGCTCGGGAAGACTTTGAATATCCCTCTTTTTTACAGGTTTGCTATCCATCCTCTCTGCTGACCCTTAAACTATTCCATTTAAGAAAATGATGTACTGGAGTGGGGAATCTTTCCATTCTAGCCTATAAGGGGAAGTTCCACTAGACCCAGTGCTTTGATCTCTTGCTAATCCCTTCCATAGTAAGCACTTTAATAGGAAAAAAAGGGAAGACTGTACTAAGAAAGCAAACGTGACGAACCGGCCTAGAGGACTCTCTTGTTGAATCTGTTCTGTAAAGAAAGCTAGTCCTATTCCCACTGACCCAACCTCTAACAGTTCCCTATTCTTCCCCTCGAGCACTGACTTTCTTAGAGTAGGGAATCCAGTTCAAGTAAAGTCTTGGTTCTGAAATCAAAGGCAAGTGCCACGCTAATCCGCTAAAAGGCCCTCCTACACCATGTTGCCATGCCCTACAAGTCATCCTTGTGAATAGCTGGTTCATTGTTGTTCATCCCGTGAAGGAATGGCTTTTAAAGCTCTGAAAATCGCCTAGCGATTTCGGTTTCACTCATGGTATGTCTTGAACACAGGAAAGTTCTTCTCTCTTAAGATAAGAAGGTGATTAGACCTTCTTTCGATTGACTTTCTTCGCTTTCAACTGGACGTAAAGTGATTGATGACATTCCCGTTGGCTTAACTTAACCGCTCTCTATTCCAAATTCTTCTCTAACGGCTGGGACAAACCCTCTCTTCTTTTCTCTCTTCCCTTTTTGGAGTGTCTTAGAAAGTTCCTTCCCCTCGTCTAAAGCCTGAACGTTTATCCTTTTTTGCCTACGTCTACTATTCATTCTTGGCCTTCAACTTATACCATACGTCAAAGAAAGGAGAGTAGCTTCATCATAGCTTTTCCTCCATCTTTGCTTTGGTTGTGTTCAATGCCCATCTCTTTTTAATCCACGATAGATCGAAGGGGAAGGGGATGGCTACCATTACTAGTAGTTCCCCGCTGGCCAGTCATAGTTTTCCCTGTGGGCCTAGTGTAGTCCAAGAGTCTGGAAACTCAGGTTGCTCTTCTACCTACCTGGGAATCTTCTCCTTTCAAAGGGTCGCCCTAATACATCTATGATCATCAAATCGCGTAATATAGATGATTTTCTTGTCAGAGATATGACTTCCTCTTTGAATAGCGTGCATGATTAAGATGTTAAGTATAGAATTTCCTGCCTTTCCGCCAATTCAGCTGAACAAACAGACTTGCTTTTGTGCTTCTGGTTGATGTCATATGGGTTTAAGGCGAATAAGGGGAGAAAGAAATCCCAGTCAAATGATAGATATCAGAGAATGGGAGAACTAGACCTACCAGAAGAGGTGTAGCTGCTTTCAGGTTTCTTTGTTTAAGACAGTAATCTAAACAAAAAATCCTTCCCTTGGCTTTGATCCTTTACTGGGACTGCCTCATCTGGTGTGATGCCCATAAAAATAAGAGAAACTCGCAGATCTGTTCATGAAGAGGTTTCAGCTTCTAACCTGATAGTGGTTTCCTCCAGCAAGATTTGTATCAATACAAATAGAAGGGTCCCCCTCCTTATCGAAAAAAGTCTACCGTCGTGGATCTGAGGATGGAAGAAGAGAGTCTGCTATCCCTCCACCGGTTGCCACCTTTTTGGGTCGAGGTAACGCGGGATACCCATACATAACTAGAGAGTCACTGTCGGCAAGTAAGACAGATCTTTCCCCCAGAACCTCTTCCCTAAAGTCTGGTGCCAACGAGTCCCGCTGAGTACGGACCATCTCTGAATGAATAAGAGGCCCAACCGCCATACCTTTTTTGATCTCCAATTCAATATGCAAGCGATTTGGGACAAGAATGTTAAGCCACGAGTCTTTTAGAATAGGAAGAGAGGGGCGCTCTCAGCTAGCCTCAAACTTTTGAACAACTTCATCCTCATATATTATATTTATAAACGAAGAACTGCTTTTTTATTCGGGCTTTCTAGTGATTAGAGGGAGAGTGCTCTTAGACCGGGCCAACAAAGGTCAGATGGATCAACGATAAACACCGACCAGGTTGTAACCATATTCTAAAGCTTTGGAACGAACGGCAAGCAGTAGTTGGAGGGAATGACTATTCCACCGGGGAATTTTTGTGTGTAGAAAGATAGAGAGGCGAGAAGAGTCCTTCTCGTTCACCTCCGCCTCCCGACGCTGTTGACCCTACTAGGACTTTTGACCTTTATTCGCTACAAGACTAGTACATTTTGTATAGTTCGTTGAACTCACCCTTCGTTTCTATTAATCATTCATGACCCCTGAATAGAAGATCTTGACTAAGCAACTGTCGGTCCCCGTTGGGTAATTGTTTCAACAGAGGCAAGGGTTCGAAGCAGTACCACTAGACTATCCCACTAGCGATCCTACTTCAACGACATTCTCGTAAGAAAAGTCTCTTGATCCTGCAGGAGTGACAGCCGTAGTTCTGATCGATGAAGATCTTTATTCTTAAAAGAAAGGGCAAGCACCGAAACAGAAGAATGATCAAAGAGAGGCTGATGTGCATTAAGGAATCTCACTTTTAGTTACATAACTTATCTGTGGGTATCTGGCGAAGAACCGCCATCGACCAATAGGGGCTAACAACCTCGTAGTTTCCTATGGCAAACCCTTTGCCTTGCCACCTCCCTCAAGAGACATGCTTAGACGGCCATCCCCTCCCGATATAGGTATAGTAGCTTCCCTTTTTAAGAGAAGAGCTAAAGAGAAAGAAGAAGATTTGTCATCTCGGAGCAGAGAATCCTTCATATCAGATGATGAAAGCCTGGCTAGAGCGAATAGAAAGAGTGCTCCGGAAAAAAAAGACCTTTACTACTGTGCGAATTTGGCCAGTCTGTCACCTCTACCAACATTGAAATTAGCTCATATGGGTCTGTTAGGGCCTTCTTTCGATTCTGTTTTTGTCGTGTCTACTATTGCTATTGATTCCAGTGCACAATCCCTTTTCTAGCTCGAGGCCCTATGCTATATATGTTATTAGATGCTTGAATGGCCAGATTCGAGGACAATCAAGCAATAGAATCCCTTTCTCTTTCTATTTGACCCTTTTCACATAGGAATGAATTTGAGGCTCTGACAAGACCTAATAAGTCAAAAACTCTATTTATTGTGTCTCACATACCTCGGAATCAGCTAAGGATTCTTCAATTTCGGGGTATCGAGGCATATTTCTCACAGGTATGATGCATGATAATGAATTGGAAGTCAAATCACGAGGGAATAACAAAGAAGAAAGAAGTCCTAAACTGTGAGCTTTATACCCTCTTTTCGACCGGAGCATAAATTGTGTACTCGTTTCTCTTATATATAACCCGTAGGACTATACGATCGACTGGCTCGACCAAGAACTGGAATTGCCTGTCAAAGCCCTGTTGGGAGTAGACCATCCGAAAGAACTAGTAACTAGAGTAGAACCCACTTCAACAAAAAGACATGTTACTAAAACTGGTACATATAGGACTCTTGTACCTACATCATCACCTCTTTACAAAAAAGTCAAAAAAAAGACGAAAGGTCCATAAAAGCTGGTTCTACTACTGCGGGATCAGCTTGCCCCTGTCAACTTTGGTGGGTGAGAAGGTACTTAAGGTCCATAGAAGAAGTTGTTTATGGTCCAATCGAAGACGAGAGATCAACGCGGAAAAGAATAGATCCATGTAATGGATCCTTTGCTCTACTGAGCTAGCTTCACACTTGTCAAAAAGTCTATTTTTTAGAATATATATCTTCATGACTTCCATTTCTTTCTTATTAATATAGCGTTAAGCCTGAGCCGGGATCCAATCCAGAGTTTGGTGAACCATGGACCTTCCAACCATCTCTTTTTCATTTTTAGTGATTCATAAGAAATGCAATGAAAACTCAAATCACGGCAAGCGATCAATGGACTTTCGGCTGGGTTGAGACCGGGAAAACTCACATCATTACTTACAGAAGACTCTATTTGCCGCCTTTCAATCTTAGTGCTAGCAACTGGAAATAGCTACTTCTAAATAAACTAACTGAATTAGACCTCCTGCTACTGAAAGTCAGAAAACTAGACTAACAAATTTAACTTAGATAACTACGAAAACTGTCTTGACACCGAGAAAGATCAAGTTAGATTCTAGTTCGGAGGAAAAACGTGTTAGTCAAGCTGACGCTTCCCCGCTACTAACACTGGCTTGCATGCATATGAGTCTCGTAGAGATTATACATCAGCTCATCAACCAGGCTACTTCAAGGCCTACAGCTTCAATCAAGTCACTGGATAATAGGTAAACTCCTTGCTTGCTGAACACAACCGTTGTGCCCTCTAATTGGCTAGAGGCTCGAAGAAAGAGATAAAGATAGAGAACGAAGTAACTAGACTGATTTCAGGATTTGGTAAACATATATCTCTGACTGACTCTGAGAACGTATTATAAAATCAAAATAGAGACCCCTAAGTATAGGGTTTGCTACTCTTCTCTTCTTCTTTCTGAAAAAAAACTATGATTCGTATCTCTCTCACCCTGGTTGGCTACTGACTTCACTCTCTATTAAGAAAAAGAAATAGAGAAAGCTAAATATCCTGGAAGAGCTACTAGAAGCGTGAGTGTGCGGCCAGTAGCGATCGAACTTCTTGCCTCTAACTCAGAATCAAGTATTAGTGAGTAAGGAAAGGCGAGAGAATAGATTCTTTGGTAGGCTAGAATCACAGTCGGGTTACTAAGCTGGGATTGGTGGTAATTAGTCTTTAACAGCCTTGAATCTGATGTAGAGCGTATCCCTATTGGTGGACTCGGCTTATTCCCTTGTGGGTAAAAGGGACTTTCTCATTGTCTGACATTCTAAAAACAAGCTGTATGGACTTTTAAAAAGGGTTTCACAAGGTCTTCAGTACTATTGGTGGACTGGAAAAATGTCCATCTTCCTCTTTCAGCCGTTGTCTACATCGGGGCGCTCACTCTAACGTCCTGCCCCGGGCACGTCGGTGAATCAACCGGAAGCTTGACTTCTGCCTCCTAGTAATCCAGTCGCTTCCCCAGGGGAGGAAGCTGGTCCGACTAATTAGACCCTACTAGTGGTCCCCTATCCCTATCAACCGGATGAAGTGATAGGGGGAGATTCTATTAAGACAATAAAAACTCGCCTTTTACAGAATCTCAAGCTTAAGCTAAGAATTATGTCTTTTGGACTTTTCACTTCCCCGGAGTTTCACTCATAAATCATTTCAGTCGGAGACCTAGTATTTGAGTTATGAAATCGATAAATGATCTTCCTACGGGGTGGTAATATCAGACAAGTTGTTTAATGCACCTTCAAGAGCGCTTTTTGGGATTTGGTAATTGGCTTTATCGAAGAATGGCCCTAGTCTGATGGTGAGGGGACTCAGGCTTCTCGGACTGTGACTCCTACATCTGCTTTGTTCTCTTTAGTTAGCTCTAAGAAAAGAGAAAAAGTTTTGCTACACACCTCTATCAATTCCATTTAGTGCTTGTCTTGTTGGACATAGATTCAAAGACAGAATAGTTTCAATCCCAAATTCTCCTAGGGTTCTCTTTGGTTCTATTCGTTAAATCCACAAAAGTAAACGGGGAAGAAGTTCTTTGCGCCACGTGAAAGTTAGTCGCTATCAATAGCTCCTTACTTAGACCCTTTGTTCCCCATAGCCTTTTTCTGGGAATAGCCTGGTCTTTCGTCGCCTTGAGCGGGGCCTCAAAAGGCATTTAAGCGGCTCTAGGCTGCTGACCTTTCTTGTAAGGACTGAGGTTTCGGGTTCAGTATTCGGGTCGGGTTCGGGCCGGATCCCCTGGTTTCGACCCTGAGGGGTCTTGAGAATTTTGACTGAATGACGTCTGCACTGCTTGATGCCATTCAAAAGGCGTCTGTATGTGTGGACGCCATTTAAGTCTGCTTGCTGTTGTGCCACGTGTGCGCCACGTGGGCGGGTTTCGGGCTGCGAGACTACGGCCCCTGTCTCGTCGTCTAAACGGCGTCCATGATGGACGACGCGATTCAGACTGCGACCCTGCGGTGTCAGTGTTCGGTGCCTGACATGTCAGCTGAACGGCGTCCATGGTGGTCGACGCGTTTCATAGCGCTGTCAGTACGGCCCGTCCTGTCATCTGATAGGCGTCCTTCTCGCTCGACGCGTTTTAGCCAGTTTCTGATTGACCCCGCGAGCCTCCCCTTCTTTCCCTCATTTTTTGCCTCCACCCTCTCTCTCTTCGTCCTCTCCGCCCTCTCCGACCCTCTTTTCCCCTTTCCCTTCCTCTTCTTCCTCTCCCATCACTCCAACACCTCCCTACCTCCCACCTCTACCTCTACCACTTCCTTCGCGGCGTTCCATTCTCCGGACGGCGGCCGACGTCTCGGCGGAGTGGCGACGTCCTCGGGGGTACCGGCGGCGGTGTGCGGTGCGGAGGGACGGCGGCACGGAGCTTGGAGGAGTTCAAGAACTGGTAGGGGGACGAACCTTGCATGGATCGTGAATTATCTTGCTTATGGTTTCCATGGCATGGCATGATGAGTTTTTGGGGTAGAGTTAGCATGTTTAGGGGGTTTTCTTGTGGGAATGGCCGTGTTCGTGAACGTGGATTTGTAGTATGCTCGTGGTAGTTTGATTTCCCTTTTCTCCCCCTTCTGTTTTGGACGTTTTGGGGTGTTTGGGGTTAAGGGGAGAAACTGTAACGACCCGCCATCCTATGACCGGAGACCCGGTCACTAAATGGATGTCGGCCCATTAACTGCGGGTTCACACCCGGATCTCACACCACACGTCTGGAGGAGTAAATGCTAAACAAGGCTAAATATAACAATCACACGGACTACAAGGTAAGCAAGTGCGCAGGAAGGAAAATAACAATGTACGTATACAGTCCAACAATAATTACATGTCCAACAATTAAATAAGTACAGGCAGGAGGAAATACAACAACATCGGGGCATACCCGGGGACTAAGACAGCTGCTGGTCCGCACACCAAGAAGACACCATGCTCCCGCTCGCCACGAGGTCCACACCTGAAACCGCAGGGAGTGAGCCACACCAGAAATGGGCTCAGTAGGGATCATCCGATCCCCTGCCTCCCACTCACACACCCACAAGTGTAACAACAGGAATATATAGCAATTAAGTAAAGCAGTAAACATAGCACCCAACTCTGATATGAAACGCACGATAAGCAGTGTAGCAAGAACCATTCTAAGCAACCCGAAGAACCCAACACAGAGTAACGTCTCACAGCCAAAGTCCACGAAGCGACTGAACCACACTGTCGACCGAAGTCAAACGTCGCCTCCCAACACTACCACCACAGCTCACGCCTGTCCACCCCTACAGTGTTCCGGGGCACTGTAGGGTGAGGCAGTGAGTCAAACTAGGACTAGCTGGAACCAGTGTACCGCCACTGCCAGCTACGTGTGCACACAAGCAGTCTAGACTACTGTCCTACCGTCCGGATTGCCTCCACGCTAGGCCTCAGCGCTTCAGGAGGGCCCTGGGGACCGGCGAACCCCCGTCAAGCCGAAGCTACAGGAACTACCCACAAACCCAAATCTCCCGGGCTGCGTCAGGCCAAAGGGCTAAGGGTACCACTCGTAACCTTGATCAAAGGTCACATCAGGCCCAGTGGCTAAAGGGTAAGCCAACTCCAACAATACCACAACCAGCTCCACAGCAAGAAACGCGCCGGAAGCTGTCACGACAAACAGGGAAACCCCGACCCGCTGAGGACAAACAGCGACCCCTCGGATAGCACACCGGCTACTCCGGCCCGTCGGGCTCAAGGCGATCTTGCTTCCCTCAGCCAAAGGTAAAAACACACATGTACCCCTTCTCACCGGTACAGCTCACAGACACCATGACCCTGTCCCCATCGGTCCATGGTGACAAACGTAAACCACAGTCATTCCAATTCCATATTCGCATAAGCACACACACACACCACATGATTCCATTCACACAGGAGTCCTCAGTCTCAGCGTACAACGTGAAGCATGCAATTGAAATCATCCCACAGTGAAACACAGTGAAAACCAGGATTACACCTCTCTGTCTTGAATCGCGTCGACCGAGGTCGACGCCATTCAAGTCCCTCGGACAGGTTCAATTAACAGACAGAATATTCCCTGGAACGCGTCGTTATAGGGAGTCGCCTATCTAAAAGGCGTCCAGGTCCACAGACGCCATTCACACATAAATTCCAGATTTACAGACCCTCACTCGGGGTGATTTTCCTGTCTAAATGGCGTCATGATGTCCCGACGCCCTTCTGAAAGGCGTCGTCCATCCATGACGTCATTTAGCACCAGAACCCCTAACACAGGAAACCTCAAACAGGGAGGTTTCGGCCCTAAAAGGCGTCGTACTGCCCTGACGCCCTTCTGAAAGGCGTCGACCAGGCACGACGCCGTTTAGCGCCAGAAACCAGGTTTCCTGGTTCAACCCGAGGGTTCCTCCTTTGACCCCAAACACCCCGAAAAGCCCCAAAACGGAAGGGGGGAGGAAGAAGAATTCATCTATCACAGGCATGCTACGAAACCATGATAACAAGCATAGCCATTCCCACAAGAAAACCCCCTAAAACATGCTCAATCTAGCCCAACCACATCATGTCACGCCAAGGAACACACGAGCAAACACATGCAAGGTTCGTCCCCCTACCGGTTCTTGAACTCCTCCAAGCTCCTCGCCGCCGACCCGCCGCACCGCAGACCGCCGTCGGTGCCCTCGAGGACGCCGCCACTCCGCCGGGACGTCGGCCGCCGTCCGGAGAAGGGAACGCCGCGAAGGAGGTGGTGGAGGTAGAGGTGAGTGGTGAGGAGGCTATGGAGTGATTGGAAGAGGAAGAGGAGGAAGGGAAGGTGAAAAGAGAGTCGGAGAGGGCGGAGAGGGTGAAGAGAGAGAGAGTGAAGGCGAAAATGAGGGAAAGAAGGTGAGGCTCGCGAAGTCAATCTGAATCCTGCTAAAACGCGTCGATCGAGGTAGACGCCTATCAGTCTGACATGACGGCCATACTGACAGCGGTCTGAAACGCGTCGCCCACCGTGGACGCCGTTCAGACGACAGGACAGGCCGTACTGACAACGCTCTGGCGCCGCATCCTGACATCTCAGAGGTCACAGTCTGAATCGCGTCGGCCAACCTGGACGCCGTTCAAACGATGTGACCGGGGCCGTACCCTCGCGGCCCGAAACCCGCCCACGTGGCGCACACGTGGCACAACAACCTGCAGACCTAAATGGCGTCCACACAACCTGACGCCTTTTGAAAGGCGTCGTGCAGTGCTGACGCCATTCAGCCAGGAATCTCAAGACCCCCCACAGGGTCCAAACCAAGGGATCCAACCCGAACCCGACCCGAAAACAGAACCCGAAATCTCAGTCCTTACCGAAACCCTCGGGTTGAACCAGGGAACCAGGTTTCTGGCGCTAAACGGCGTCATTCCTGGTCGACGCCTTTTAGAAGGACGTTGGTCCAGTATGACGCCTTTTAGGCAGAAACCTCTATGTTCGAGGTTCCGTGACTTTGGGGTTTTGGCGCTAAATGACGTCATGCCTGGACGACGCCATTACGAATGGCGACGTGCCAGCATGGCGCCATTTAGGCAGGAAAATCCTCCGACTGAGGCTTCTTCAACTCTGGAATTCTGGTATGAATGGCGTATGTGGACTCTGACGCGTTTTAAACGGCGGCTTCCCAGGACGACGCGTTTTAGGGCATAATCTGATTTAAATGAACCTGTTTGAGAGACTTGAATGGCGTCGACCTTGGTCGACGCGATTCAAGACAGAACTGCATTAACTCCTGTTGTTAACACATGTTTCACAGTTGGATGGTTCAAATGCATGCTTTACATTGTACATTGAGGCTGAGGATTTCTGTGTAAATGGAACTACATCTTGTGTGTGTGTGTGCCTATGCGATTGTGGATTGGAATAACTGTGGTTTACGTTTGTCACCTTGGGCCGATGGGGAAGGGCCATGGTGTCTGTGAGGCATTGTTGCCGTACCGGTGGGGGAGTGGTACATGTTGTGTTTTTCCTTTGGCTGAGGGAAGCAGAACCACCTTGAGCCCGCCGGGCCGGAGTAGCCGGTGCGCTATCCGAGGGGTTGCTGTTTGGTCTCAGCGGGTCGGGGTTTCCCTGTTTGTCGTGGCAGCTTCCGGCGCGTTTCTTGCTGTGGAGCTGGTTGTGGTACTGTTGGATTTGTTTTACCCCTTTAGCCACTGGGCCTGATGTGACCTTTGATCAAGGTTACGAGTGGTACCCTTCGCCCTTTGGCCTGACGCAGCCCGGGAGGTTAGGGTTGTGGGTAGTTCCTGTAGCTTCGTCTTGACGGGGGTTCGCCGGTCCCCAGGGCCCTCCTGAAGCGCCGAGGCCTGGCGTGGAGGAAATCCGGTCGGTAGGACAGTAGTCTAGACTGCTTGTGTGCACACGTAGTTGGGCAGTGGTGGTTCACTGGACCCAGCTAGTCCTAGTTTGACTCACTGCCTCTAGGGGTGTGCACGGTTCGGTTCGGTTCGGTTTTGGAGGAAATTTCTTTAACCCGAACCGAACCGAAATTTTTCGGTTCTGTTCGGTTCAAACTGAATTTTCATATTTTATTGATATTAAATGTATATATATGTATTTAACATTAAAATTATATTTAAAAGATACCTATTTATACATAAATATGTATATGATATTAAAATATTAAAACATTTATATGCATAATGTTAATATAAATACTTATTTACTTTAAAAAATCGATTTATTCGGTTTTTCTGTTCGGTTCGGTTTCACAACTTTGTGAAACCGCACCGAACCGAATCCGACTCCAAACCGAACCGAACCGAACCGAATCACTCGGTTCGGTTCGGTTTTTCGGTTTGAACCGTATTATGCACACCCCTAACTGCCTCACCCTACGGTGCCCCGGAACACTGTAGGGGCGGACAGGCGTGAGTGTTGGTGGTGTTGTGAGGCGACGTTTGACTTCGGGCGACAGTGTGGTTCGATCGCTTTGTGGACTTTGGCTGTGAGACGTGACTTTGTGTTGGGTTCTTCGGGTTACTTAGAACTATTCCCGCTTCACTGCTTATGCATACGTTTCATATCAGGTTTGGGCGCTATGTTTACTGCTTTATTTAATTGCCTTATATCTGTACTGTTGCACTTGTGGGTGTGTGAGTGGGAGGCAAGGGATCGGATGATCCCTACTGAGCCCAATTCTGGTGTGGCTCACTCCTTGCGGTTTCAGGTGTGGACCTCAGGGCGTGTGGCGGCGCGTGGTGTCTTCTTGGTGCGCGGACCAGCAGCTGTCTCAGTTCCGGGGTATGCCCCGATGTTGTTGTACTTTACTTCTGCCTGTACTTATGTAATTTGTTGGACCTTGTAATTATTGTTGGACTGTATACAGACATTGTTATCTTCCTTCCGCGCACTTGTATTATCTTTGTAGTTCGTGTGATTGTTATATTTAGCCTTGTTTAACGCTTACTCCTCCAGATGTGTTGTGTGAGATCCGGGTGTGAACCCGCAGTTAATAGGCCGACATCCATTTAGTGATCGGGTCTCCGGTCATAGGATGGCGGGTCGTTACAGATGGTATCAGAGCCCAGTCTGGTCGAGTATGTGATAAACTAGGTTAGATATTATAGTCCAACAATAAGTACGAGTCTGTACAGGCGATGGCTGCTGGTGTAGATTGGTAGGTTTTGACGTGTTTTGGTTCGATTTTCGTGTTTGTGGGGTAGTGATGGCACCGAAGAGGAGAGTTCCGTTGGCTCGTGGTTCGACAGCAGATGATGGTGGTTCGAGGGCAGAAGGACATAATGTGGATCGTTTCATGGAAGCTATGATTGGGGCTATGTCTAGATACCAACAGGGAGATGGAAGTGAGGGGTCCAATTCCCGAGGTGGCCAGTCTATGGTGATGGAGCGGTTCTTGAAGTTGAAGCCCCCTTCTTTTACGGGTCAACTTGTTCCAGATGCGGCAGCTCATTGGATTAAGGAGGTAGAGAAGGCATTTGATGTTCTTGAATGTGCTGAGAATGACAAGACCTTGTTGGCAACCTACTTGCTGAAGGACGATGCTTATGATTGGTGGGTTACCATCAAGGAGATAATGTTTCCAGATAGGTCCTTGAGAGAGATTCCTTGGGAAGGCTTTGTGAGAGAGTTTAGTGGACAGTACTTTCCGAGGCACGTTCGGAGGGCCAAGGAAAGGGAGTTTATGGAATTGGTGCAGGATGGTATGTCAGTTCTAGAATATCAGATGAAATTTGTAGCTCTAGGAAGATTTGCTCCACACATATCTGAACATGAGGAACGAAGGACGGAGAAATTTGTGGATGGACTTCGGCATGATCTGATTGAATTTGTGGCAGCTCATTGTTGTAAGGATCTGGTGTCAGCAGTTCGGTGCGCGGCAGCGGTGGAGATTCAATTCCAACAAATGGCGAAGGAGTCAGAGCAATCAGCGTAAGGGAAGCAGCAAGGCAAGGATAGATCAGCGGTCTTTTCATCAGGCGGTTCGACTTCCTTAGAGCTCGAATTCCAAGAGGTACCTTGTAACGAGGATGAAGATGGTTCGGTGCAGCAGATGCAGACAGAGGTCAGCTGGCAACAGGAAGTGAGGCAAGACGCTGCGGATCGTTGTCCCCGTTGTGGCAGGTATCATGGCAATCGGATTTGTCCATTGATCACTGGTAGCTGTTTTGGCTGTGGCAGGAAGGGACATCTCGCGAGGAACTGTCCCCAGAAGAATAAGACAGGTCAGGAGCTGAGTGGTCAGTAAGAGTCCGAGACGTTGAGTGGAGTTGCGTCCCTTTGTGGAGGTCCGAGAGGCTGGGCTAGATAAGCACTTTTATCTTGTCTTATTCAGAGGAGGTTGTGAACTCTTGTGGCACTTTTATGTACTTGGGTTTGGTGGAGAATCAGTTTTGTAATATGTGCCTTGCTAATGTGTGGTTATTTTGATCTATCAGCTTTTTGTCAAAATTGAGAATCTTGGTTAGCTTGGTGTGGGTTTGTTTGGCTAGTTATGTGGAGCCCAGTGTGTGTGAACGGTATGAATGATTGTTGTGAATCGTGTTGCCCGGTATGTGATGGTTAGCCGAGATTAGCGTTGAGCGGTTGCAAATTTCGAGGACGAAATTCTTTTAAGGGGGGTAAAATGTAAGGACTGAGGTTTCGGGTTCAGTATTCGGGTCGGGTTCGGGCCGGATCCCCTGGTTTCGACCCTGAGGGGTCTTGAGAATTTTGACTGAATGACATCTGCACTGCTTGACGCCTTTCAAAAGGCGTTTGTATGTGTGGACGCCATTTAAGTCTGCTTGCTGTTGTGCCACGTGTGCACCACGTGGGCGGGTTTCGGGCCGCGAGACTACGGCCCCTGTCTCGTCGTCTGAACGGCGTCCATGATGGACGACGCGATTCAGACTGCGACCCTGCGGTGTCAGTGTACGGTGCCTGACATGTCAGCTGAACGGCGTCCGTGGTGGTCGACGCATTTCAGAGCGCTGTCAGTACGGCCCGTCCTGTCATCTGATAGGCGTCCTTCTCGCTCGACGCGTTTTAGCCAGTTTCTAATTGACCCCGCGAGCCTCCCCTTCTTTCCCTCATTTTTTGCCTCCACCCTCTCTCTCTTCGTCCTCTCCGCCCTCTCCGACCCTCTTTTCCCCTTTCCCTTCCTCTTCTTCCTCTCCCATCACTCCAACACCTCCCTACCTCCCACCTCTACCTCCACCACTTCCTTCGCGGCGTTCCATTCTCCGAACGGTGGCCGACGTTTCGGCGGAGTGGCGACGTCCTCGGGGGTACCGGCGGCGGTGTGCGGTGCGGAGGGACGGCGGCACGGAGCTTGGAGGAGTTCAAGAACTTGTAGGGGGACGAACCTTGCATGGATCGTGAATTATCTTGCTTATGGTTTCCATGGCGTGGCATGATGAGTTTTTGGGGTAGAGTGAGCATGTTTAGGGGGTTTTCTTGTGGGAATGGCCGTGTTCGTGAACGTGGATTTGTAGCATGCTCGTGGTAGTTTGATTTCCCCTTTCTCCCCCTTCTGTTTTGGGCGTTTTGGGGTGTTTGGGGTTAAGGGGAGAAACCCTTGGGTTGAACCAGGGAACCAGGTTTTTGGCGCTAAACGGCGTCATTCCTGGTCGACGCCTTTTAGAATGACGTCGGTCCAATATGACGCCTTTTAGGCAGAAACCTCCATGTTCGAGAGGTTCCGTGAGTTTGGGGTTCTGGCGCTAAATGACGTCATGCCTGGACGACGCCATTTCGAATGGCGACGTGCCAGTATGACGCCATTTAGGCAGGAAAATCCCCCGACTGAGGCTTCTGCACCTCTGGAATTCTGGTATGAATGGCGTCTATGGACTCTGACGCGTTTTAAACGGCGGCTTCCCAGGACGACGCGTTTTAGGGCATAATCTGATTTAAATGAACATGTTTGAGAGACTTGAATGGCGTCGACCTTGGTCGACGCGATTCAAGACGGAAGTGCATTAACTCCTGTTGTTAACACATGTTTCACGGTTGGATGGTTCAAATGCATGCTTTACATTGTACATTGAGGCTGAGGATTGCTGTGTAAATGGAACTACATCTTGTGTGTGTGTGTGTGCCTATGCGATTGTGGATTGGAATAACTATGGTTTACGTTTGTCACTTTGGGCCGATGGGGAAGGGCCATGGTGTCTGTGAGGCATTGTTGCCGTACCGGTGGGGGAGTGGTACTTGTTGTGTTTTTCCTTTGGCTGAGGGAAGCAGAACCACCTTGAGCCCGCCGGGCCGGAGTAGCCGGTGCGCTATCCGAGGGGTTGCTGTTTGGTCTCAGTGGGTCGGGGTTTCCCGGTTTGTCGTGGCAGCTTCCGGCCCGTTTCTTGCTATGGAGCTGGTTGTGGTACTGTTGGAGTTGTTTTACCCCTTTAGCCACTGGGCCTGATGTGACCTTTGATCAAGGTTACGAGTGGTATCCTTCGCCCTTTGGCCTGACGCAGCCCGGGAGGTTAGGGTTGTGGGTAGTTCCTGTGGCTTCGGCTTGACGGGGGTTCGCCGGTCCCCAGGGCCCTCCTGAAGCGCCGAGGCCTGGCGTGGAGGAAATCCGGTCGGTAGGACAATAGTCTAGACTGCTTGTGTGCACACGTAGTTGGGCAGTGGTGGTTCACTGGTCCCAGCTAGTCCTAGTTTGACTCACTGCCTCACCCTACGGTGCCCTGGAACACTGTAGGGGCGGACAGGCGTGAGTGTTGGTGGTGTTGTGAGGCGACGTTTTACTTCGATCGACAGTGTGGTTCGATCGCTTTGTGGACTTTGGCTGTGAGACGTGACTTTGTGTTGGGTTCTTCGGGTTACTTAGAACTATTCCCGCTTCTCTGCTTATGCATACGTTTCATATCAGGTTTGGGCGCTATGTTTACTGCTTTATTTAATTGCCTTATATCTGTACTGTTGCACTTGTGGGTGTGTGAGTGGGAGGCAAGGGATCGGATGATCCCTACTGAGCCCAATTCTGGTGTGGCTCACTCCCTGCGGTTTCAGGTGTGGACCTCGTGGCGTGTGGCGGCGCGTGATGTCTTCTTGGTGCGTGGACCAACAGCTGTCTCAGTTCCGGGGTATGCCCCGATGTTGTTGTACTTTACTTCTGCCTGTACTTATGTAATTTGTTGGACCATGTAATTATTGTTGGACTGTATACGGACATTGTTATCTTCTTTCCGCGCACTTGTATTATCTTTGTAGTCCGTGTGATTGTTATATTTAGCCTTGTTTAATGCTTACTCCTCCAGATGTGTTGTGTGAGATCCGGGTGTAAACCCGCAGTTAATGGGCCGACATCCATTTAGTGATCGGGTCTCCGGTCATAGGATGGCGGGTCGTTACATTTCTCCCTCCGACGCTTTACTAAGCTCTATCAAGCCCAGATCTCCCGACCCCCCGCCGCTTGTTGATCTTGCTCCTGACTCCTCTCTTTGCCTTTAGTGGGAGCTCTTATCAAACTGACGAATTGGTTAATCAAGGATGATTTGATTATTAAGGTAAGGTCATCAAAGTAGAATAGATAGCACAGGCCTATGCCTTAGACTTCTGTTCGCTAAAGCTGCTTTTTCGCCTGTACAGGGGATTCGTTAAGAGCTCAAATTGGTTGCAACATGACTCTATCTATAAATCCTCCCTCACTAAAGAGCATAGAAGAAAGATATTAGACAACCATTCTTCTAGTAATATTAAAAAATCACTTATTCTTTTACATTCATAGAGTAAACTGCAATCAAATAAGTGGTCAACCTCTGTCCTAAAAGAAAGAATTTCAGGGCAAGAAAGCATATGCCTATTTAGCCTACTTACTGCTTGACCTACTTACTAAATGCCAAAGCAAGGAAAGACTCTATTCCACTTCTGCTTGTCTTTCTGGTTGTCACATCTTGTTATCCTGTCTTGGCTATCTGTTCGTAATGCTTCCTTCTTTTCTTCGATTGAATGAAGGTGTAGACGGCTGCGAACTGCGACAACAAAAGACTTTTTTTCGGGTAATTCCCCAACCCTCATAAGAGAAAAGCCCATAAGATCCTTAGACCCTTCTCTTGCTCTTGTTTTCATTCAATATCCTCGGACTGAGTCACTCTCCGCTATGCCTTGCATCAAGCATGAAAACTTCTCCTTTCTTTGTTTAGTGCCTAGGTGGTTAATCAACAGATCCCTGCTTGACTTTTTGTTCAATGCTAGGATTCTCAGTCCGTTGATATGGTCTTTTTCTGTCATTATACGAATCAGATAATCATCCTATGAACGAGTGGACTCGGCTACGTAGTACTCTAGGAGATTAGAGGTGTCGACATTAATTAAGCCACCCGCCCGACGTTTGGGTGAAAGAGAGTTCTGTCCATCTTAAGAAGCGAGAGAAGGTGAGCGAAGTGAGGGAATTTTTAACAGTTTTTTACCGGCTTTCCTTTTTTGCATTACTTTATGTAGGGTAGGCAATATCAGACCTTTATTTGAACCTTATCTTATTCGAATAAATACCTCCCGAAACAATGACGAGATCTCTGACTTTGCTGTATTCTGTCTCACTAGTAGACACTAGAGCTTCCTTTAACTCTTAGCTTGCTGTGAACAGAGACAGAGGGATTCCGTTCAATGGTTTGACGGGCCACCGCGGATAGTTGTTCTTATTATTCGAAAGCAACACAACAGTAGCTACTCTATTCCCTTATGCAAGCAAGGAATAGCGGTTAGTTCCCTTATCGCTCTAGTTTATCAGGGTAGGTAGTATAAGATTTCATTCTTGGCTATCTGACTTCTTAACCTACCCGGTATGGTTGTTAAGCTGTTTATCTTGATTAACATCTTTATGAAAAGTGGGGCCTTTTACTCATAGCTTCCTCGCCTACGCCTTTACTCCTCTCCTATCCTTGAAGTCGAGCTACCCTATGGCACCCTTCTCTTTCTTTCCCTGTGAATGAAAGGTGGGTTAAAGAAGAATTCCTAGCATCTACTACAATGTTCTAAGGCCTATCTTTACTCTCCAATGGTATCTGTAGAGTCAAAACACCTGCCTTTGCCCTATCGCATGGGATATTCTCACAAGCAAGAGGTTCAATGGCACCAAGAGCCTAAATCAAGGTTCTCCTCGGACTATAATAATATCTTTCTCTCCCGGTACTATTCAACTACTATGAATTTTAGGTCAAAAGTTGTATGCCGTGCCGATACTTCATCGTCTGAAGAGGTGAAATTGAGCTCGGTTAGTTCCCAGTTCATTCGTGAAACAATTAGAATGACTTTTCGGGCTAGCCTACCTTAAGGTTTTCTAACCTACCAACAGCGCTTACTACAGACATGAACTTATGGTTCATCTCCTTCGGCATTCCCTTCCGCCTGATTTTGGTGATTGACCTGCCTGATTCGGCTACCAACTCCTTTTCGGCTAGCTCCTTTTTTAGGTAAATACGTACCACAGCTCGGTAAGGCTCTTAAAAGGCTAGTGATGTGACCGATTCAATGACAGAGGTATGGCATTCCGTTTTTTCTCTTTTAAGAGTACGTGGTTTTCTCCCTATTTTTCGCTATAGTAATAGTAGTTTGACGATTGATCTAACAGGTGTCTCTACCCTGGTTCATAATTCCATATTTATACTTATACTCCATCTATGAGAGGTTCTCGGTAATCCTTATTCGAGTACATACAGCTGGAGAAGTTGAATAGATTCTTTCCTTTGAAGGTTAGTCTCTATCATGGGATTTCCTAATGTGCCAATTCATGTATAAATAGGAATGATGTTCCCTCTAGCAATGAGACTAGAGAACGACAATGGTCTGACTCTAAAATAGAACTACTATTCTAGACCTGTCCTGTCGTCTGAACGGCGTCCACGGTGGGCAACGCGTTTCAGACCGCTGTCAGTACGGCCGTCCTGTCAGACTGATAGGCGTCTACCTCGATCGACGCGTTTTAGCAGGATTCAGATTGACTTCGCGAGCCTCTCCTTCTTTCCCTCATTTTCGCCTTCACTCTCTCTCTCTTCACCCTCTCCGCCCTCTCCGACTCTCTTTTCCCCTTCCCTTCCTCCTCTTCCTCTTCCAATCACTCCATAGCCTCCTCACCACTCACCTCTACCTCCACCACCTCCTTCGCGGCGTTCCCTTCTCCGGACGGCGGCCGACGTCCCGGCGGAGTGGCGGCGTCCTCGAGGGTACCGGCGGCGGTTTGCGGTGCGGCGGGTCGGCGGCGAGGAGCTTGGAGGAGTTCAAGAACCGGTAGGGGGACGAACCTTGCATGTGTTTGCTCGTGTGTTCCTTGGCGTGACATGATGTGGTTGGGCTAGATTGAGCATGGTTTAGGGGGTTTTCTTGTGGGAATGGCTATGCTTGTGACCGTGGTTTCGTAGCATGCCTGTTGTAACGACCCGCCATCCTATGACCGGAGACCCGGTCACTAAATGGATGTCGGCCCATTAACTGCGGGTTCACACCCGAATCTCACACAACACATCTGGAGGAGTAAGTGCTAAACAAGATTAAATATGACAATCTCACGGACTACAAAGATAAGCAAGTGTGCAGGAAGGAAAATAACAATGTCCGTATACAGTCCAACAATAATTACATGTCCAATCAATTAAATAAGTACAGGCAGAAGGAAGTACAACAACATCGGGGCATACCCCGGAACTAAGACAGCTGTTGGTCCGCACACCAAGAAGACACCACGCTTCCGCTCGCCTCGAGGTCCACACCTGAAACAGCAGGGAGTGAGCCACACCAGAAATGGGCTCAGTAGGGATCATCCGATCCCCTGCCTCCCACTCACACACCCACAAGTGTAACAACAAGAATATATGGCAATTAAGTAAAGCAGTAAACACAGCACCCAACTCTGATATGAAACGCACGGTAAGCAGTGTAACAAGAACCATTCTGAGCAACCCGAAGAACCCAACACAGAGTCACGACTCACAGCCAAAGTCCACGAAGCGACTGAACCACACTGTCGACTGAAGTCAAACGTCGCCTCCCAACACTACCACCACAGCTCACGCCTGTCCGCCCCTACAGTGTTCCGGGGCACTGTAGGGTGAGGCAGTGAGTCAAACTAGAACTAGCTGGAACCAGTGTACCGCCACTGCCAGCTACGTGTGCACACAAGCAGTCTAGACTACTGTCCTACCGTCCGGATTGCCTCCACGCTAGGCCTCAGCGCTTCAGGAGGGCCCTGGGGACCGGCGAACCCCCGTCAAGCCGAAGCTACAGGAACTACCCACAAACCCAACTCTCCCGGGCTGCATCAGGCCAAAGGGCTAAGGGTACCACTCGTAACCTTGATCAAAGGTCACATCAGGCCCAATGGCTAAAGGGTAAACCAACTCCCACCAGTAACACAACCAGCTCCACAGCAAGAAACGCGCCGGAAGCTGTCACAACAAACAGGGAAACCCCGACCCGCTGAGGACAGACAGCGACCCCTCGGATAGCACACCAGCTACTCCGGCCCGTCGGGCTCAAGGCGATCCTGCTTCCCTCAGCCAAAGGTAAAACACAACATGTACCCCTTCTCCCACCGGTACAGCTCACAGACACCATGACCCTGTCCCCATCGGTCCATGGTGACAACGTAAACCACAGTTAACCCGATCCACATTCGCATAACACAACCACACATATAACATGATTCCATTCGCACAGTAAACCTCAGTCTCAGTATATAGCTAAAGGACACACACACACACACATGTGATGTAATTCCACTCACGCAGAAGTCCTCCGTCTCAGTATACAACCCAAAGCATGCATTTGAACCATCCTACCGTGAAACACGCATGAAATAACAGGGTTTAAGCATTTCTGTCTTGAATCGCGTCGACCTCGAGGTCGACGCCATTCAAGACACTCAGACAGGTTTATTAAAAGCCAGATTATCCCTTAAAACGCGTCCACCAGTAAAGCCGCCGTTTAAAACGCGTCAGGGTCGCCAGACGCCATTCAACCCAGAAATCCAGATTGCAGAACCCTTAAAAGGGGGCATTTCCTGCTTAAATGGCGTCATGATGGCTCGACGTCCTTCAGAAAGGCGTCGTCCACTCATGACGTCATTTAGTGCCAGAACCCCTAACTCAGGAAACCTCGAACAGGGAGGTTTCTGTCCTAATACGCGTCGTACTGACCCGACGTCTTTCGGAAAGGCGTCGGCCAGGCACGACGCCATTTAGCGCCAGAAACCAGGTTTCCTAGTTCGACCCGAGGGTCTCACCCTTAACCCGGAACGCCCCGAAAAGTCCCAAAACAGAAGGGGAAGGAAGAGGAAGTCAACCACCACCAGCATGCCACAAAACCACGTTCACGAGCACTGCCATACCCACAAGAACACCCCCAAAACATGCTCATTCTAACCCAAATCACCACATGCCATGCCAAGGAAATTATGAGCACACATTCACAGTCCATGCAAGGTTCGTCCCCCTACCGGTTCTTGAACTCCGCCAAGCTCCGTGCCGCCGTCCCACCGCACCGCACACCGCCGCCGGTACCCTCGAGGACGCCGCCACTCCGCCGGGACGTCGGCCGCCGTCCGGAGAGTGGAACACCGCGAAGGAAGTGGTGGAGGTAGAGGTGAGAGGTAAGGTGGTGTTGGAGTGGTGGAATCGGAAGAAGAGGAAGGGAAGGGGAAGAAGAGCGTCGGAGAGGGCGAGGAAAGAGAGAGAGAAGGCGAGAATGAGGGAAAGAAGGGGAGGCTCGCGGGGTCAATCCGAAACCAGCTAAAACGCGTCGATCGAGGTAGACGCCTATCAGTCTGACAGGACGGCCGTACTGACAGCGGTCTGAAACGCGTCGCCCACCGTGGACGCCGTTCAGACGACAGGACAGGCCGTACTGACAACACTCTGGCGCCGCACCCTGACATCGCAAAGGTCACAGTCTGAATCGCGTCGGCCAACCTGGACGCCGTTCAGACGATGTGACCGGGGCCGTACTCTCGCGGCCCGAAACTCGCCCACGTGGCGCACACGTGGCACAACAACCTGCAAACCTAAATGGCGTCCACACACCCCGACGCCTTTTGAAAGGCGTCGAGCAGTGCTGACGCCATTCAGCCAGAAATCTCAAGACCCCCCACAGGGTCCAAACCAAGGGATCCGGCCCGAACCCGACCCGAATACAGAGCCCAAAACCTCAGTCCTTACACCTGTGATAGATGGATTCTTCTTCCTCCCCCTTCCCGTTTTGGGGCTTTTCGGGGTGTTTGGGGTCAAAGGAGGCACCCTCGGGTTGAACCAGGAAACCTGGTCTCTGGCGCTAAACGGCGTCGTGCCTGGTCGACGCCTTTCAGAAGGGCGTCAGGGCAGTACGACGCCTTTTAGGGCCGAAACCTCCCTGTTTGAGGTTTCCTGTGTTAGGGGTTCTGGTGCTAAATGACGTCATGGATGGACGACGCCTTTTAGAAGGGCGTCGGGACATCAGGACGCTATTTAGACAGGAAAATCACCCCGAGTGAGGGTCTGTAAATCTGGAATTTATGTGTGAACGGCGTCTGTGGACCTGGACGCCTTTTAGATAGGCGACTCCCTATAACGACGCGTTTCAGGGAATATTCTGTCTGTTAAGTGAACCTGTCCGAGGGACTTGAATGGCATCGACCTCGGTCGACGCGATTCAAGACAGAGAGGTGTAGTCCTGGTTTTCACTATCTGTTCCACTGTGGGATGATTTCAATTGCATGCTTCACGTTGTACGCTGAGACTGAGGACTCCTGTGTGAATGGAATCATGTGGTGTGTGTGTGTGCTTATGCGAATATGGAATCGGAATGACTGTGGTTTACGTTTGTCACCATGGACCGATGGGGACAGGGTCATGGTGTCTGTGAGCTGTACCGGTGAGAAGGGGTACATGTGTGTTTTACCTTTGGCTGAGGGAAGCAGGATCGCCTTGAGCCCGACGGGCCGGAGTAGCCGGTGTGCTATCCGAGGGGTCGCTGTTTGTCCTCAGTGGGTCGGGGTTTCCCTGTTTGTCGTGACATCTTCCGGCGCGTTTCTTGCTGTGGAGCTGGTTGTGGTACTGGTGGGAGTTGGTTTACCCTTTAGCCACTGGGCCTGATGTGACCTTTGATCAAGGTTACGAGTGGTACCCTTAGCCCTTTGGCCTGACGCAGCCCGGGAGATTTGGGTTTGTGGGTAGTTCCTGTAGCTTCGGCTTGACGGGGGTTCGCCGGTCCCCAGGGCCCTCCTGAAGCGCTGAGGCCTAGCGTGGAGGCAATCCGGATGGTAGGACAGTAGTCTAGACTGCTTGTGTGCACACGTAGCTGGCAGTGGCGGTACACTGGTTCCAGCTAGTCCTAGTTTGACTCACTGCCTCACCCTACAGTGCCCCGGAACACTGTAGGGGTGGACAGGCGTGAGTAGTGGTGGTAGTGTTGGGAGGCGACGTTTGACTGCGGTCGACAGTGTGGTTCAGTCGCTTCGTGGACTTTGGCTGTGAGACGTGACTCTGTGTTGGGTTCTTCGGGTTGCTTAGAATGGTTCTTGCTACACTGTTTATCGTGCGTTTCATATCAGAGTTGGGTGCTATGTTTACTGCTTTACTTAATTGCTAGATATTCCTGTTGTTACACTTGTGGGTGTGTGAGTGGGAGGCAGGGGATTGGATGATCCCTACTGAGCCCATTTCTGGTGTGGCTCACTCCCTGCAGTTTCAGGTGTGGACCTCGTGGCGAGCGGGAGCGTGGTGTCTTCTTGGTGTGCGGACCAGCAGCTGTCTTAGTCCCGGGGTATGCCCCGATGTTGTTGTATTTTCCTCCTGCCTGTACTTATTTAATTGTTGGACATGTAATTATTGTTGGACTGTATACGGACATTGTTATTTTCCTTCATGCGCACTTGCTTCCTTGTAGTCCGTGTAATTGTTATATTTAGCCTTGTTTAGCACTTACTCCTCCAGACGTGTTGTGTGAGATCCGGGTGTGAACCTGCAGTTAATGGGCCGACATCCATTTAGTGACCGGGTCTCCGGTCATAGGATGGCGGGTCGTTACAGTTGGTATCAGAGCTCAGTCTGGTCAAGTATGTGATAAACGGGGTTAGATATTATAGTCCAAGAATAAGTGCGAGTCTGTACAGGCGATGGCTGCTAGTGTAGATTGATAGGATTTGACGTGTTTTGATTCGATTTGTATGTTGTGGGCAGCGATGGCGCCGAAGCGGAGAGCTCCGGTGGCTCGGGGTGCGAGAGCAGATGGTGGTGGTTCGAGGGCAGAAGGCCATAATGTGGATCGCTTTATGGAAGCTATGATTCGGGCTATGTCTAGATATCAGCAGGGAGATGGAAGTGAGGGGTCCAGTTCCCGAAGTGGCCGATCTACGGTGGTGGAGCGGTTCTTGAAGCTGAAGCCCCCTTCTTTCACGGGTCAACCTGTTCCAGATGCGGCTGCTCAGTGGGTTAAGGAGGTGGAGAAGGTGTTTGATATCCTGGAATGTGCGGAGAGTGACAAGACCTTGTTGGCAACCTACTTGCTGAAGGGCGATGCTTACGATTGGTGGGTTACCATCAAGGGGTTGATGTTTCCAGATAGGCCTTTGAGAGAGATTGTTTAGCACTTACTCCTCCAGACGTGTTGTGTGAGATCCGGGTGTGAACCCGCAGTTAATGGGCCGACATCCATTTAGTGACCGGGTCTCCGGTCATAGGATGGCGGGTCGTTACAGCTTTAGGATCGGGGACTGGATGTAGAATGGAATACGCCCGTCAAGACAGGGCAAGCAATTGATGGTAGGGATTACCCAGGGTTTCATTCCACTATCGGCCAGTATGGAGAATTTAGATTGAAAGGAGTTGTAGATGAAAGACAAAAAGCCTTTTTGATGATTCGACGGACGGAATAAGCTGGCGACTACATAAGGGGGAGGAAGGCAAAGTGTTCAAACTCAGGAAAGCCGGTCTCAAACAGTCTCCCAGAGCGTGGTTTGAGAGATTTAGCGGGGCTATGGTAGAGATTGGGTTCAGGCGGTGCCATGCAGACTACTCCGTGTTCATCAAACGAAGGGCCGAAGGAACAATTTTTCTCCTAGTGTATGTGGAAGATATTGTCCTTACTGGTGATGATGGGAAATCCATCAAGTTTGTTCTTTTTCATACAACCTATTCACAAGAACACAAGCTATTGATGAGCTCCTGGAGGACCCTTTGCCTTCTGTTTATTGATCTTTTTCTGCTTGCCCCTTCTTGCTTTAATGAAATAGATCGGTCTTCCTGCCTAATCAGTACAAGATTCCCGTCCTCACCCCCGCCGATATGACAATTTGACATCCCTTGCCTCTAGCCGTGGTAGTGAAAGCAGGTGTCATTCCCATCCTTGCCTTTGTTGCTATTAGGGCTGGTTTTCGATATGGAACAACTGACTGACGTACTGGTGCTGACTTTGCTTATTGCGCATATGTTTTTCGGTTGGCTCACTCTTTCCGTTTGCAGGGTCACGCTCACGAATGTCAGAATCCGGCTCTCGATCACTACTTTTAGAATTTGGATCTTGACCGTACAGTTTGATACCAAGGTTTTCCCGCAGAGCCAATAGCTACGCTAGAAATTTTTCCTATCTTTCTTGTTATAGATTCTGTGAAAAATCCGACAGCAGGGATTGTTTAACTCACTTACTGATCAAGTGACAGTGACAAACTGAGCAGTTCGATAGCTCGTTGCCCGTTGAATAACCCATTAAAGTGGCCAATGGCGGGGGCAAGAAAGGCATAGGATCCTGTTGATTCCACAGTCGATTATGAGGCTTACGAGTTAGATTATGCCGTTGATTTCGCTCTGGATTCTTTATGGTTAAGCCACTGATGAAGCATGCAGTCGTTTATTCTTTTTTGATTCCCGAGGGAGCGCTTGTCTCATTATACGATACTGCATAGGGGACTACCCTGACTAATGTAGTTCTCACTCGGACTTTGGTATATAATTAATATAGCGGTGCAATGGTCACGATCCGGGTGGTTTAGTTTGTTCCACCTTGTCCGAGAGTTGCCTCTTCGGTTCGCTAACCAAGGAAAGGTGCATTGCAGTGTACTTTTTTTCTGTTGGTTCTGCTCTTCCCGTAAGAGAAAGGGATGGCTCTCTGTTTCGCTCTATCTTAAAGCGGTCGTTCCTTATGAGGCGCTTGCGTGGTGGAGTTTGATAAACATCTACCATTACCCTTTCCCCTTTCTCTTACGAGGTGTGGTTTACCACGATGCATTCTAGCCTTCCATTGAAGAATGATAAGGGAGGGGGATCGGTTGATAGTCTCGTTATCTTCTATCTGTCTCTATTTTCTCTCTCCAAATTAATCGTAAAAACAAAAAAGACTAATTGATAGTATGAGACAACAGTCAAACCCATCTGGATCTGCTCTAAAATCATCTTTTAAAGACAAAGAGAGCAAATGCATCGAGCTCGCGGAAACGGTTCCAAACCTTGGGTCTTTAACATGCCTATGCATGCTAAAGTTTTCATCCCCGGTGAGTGATAAGGCTCCCCAAGTGTCTGGAAAGTTTTCATCACCTTTGCACCCTGGAGTGATTTTCCCTATCATTATGGGATAAAGCTGTGCTCTTGCGTGCTCAGGAAGACGATCAAGTCTTTCCCTGGTCCTTTTATCGGCTTTATCCATTTTTCGGAGCTTCTCAATTGAGATGGTCGGAGGGACTTATCACTCCGTTATTCTGTCGATTCTTTCTTGAAAGGGCGCTGCAAAGCACCTTCTCGTAGAGAATCCGACAGTGATGTGAGCCCTTTCTCTTCAGTTCGGCATCCAACGAACATGGAAAGTCCTTACGTCACTGCCGTAGCCGCGCTTACTGGGTCTCTTTCAGACCCTATAGTTATTCGTATTGTCGGTCTGTACTCTGTAAGTCTGGTTGGATGGTAATTGATGATGAGCTCCTTTGTGAGTATCTAGTTGGATGACTGGGCTTCAAGGAGGAGGGAGCTACAGGAGAAGAACAACAGTAGCTAACAGGCTAGCAGTAGAATGGTAACCATCTGTGTAGGGCTGGAGAGTCAGACGAATAAGAGGCAGGCTGAGAAGAAGACGATGTTTCAGCCGTAGAAGCTCTTGAAGAAGCCTCCCGTGGTACATAAAATATAGAGGTCACCTTTGCGCTTCGGTTATCGGTTAAGGCTTCCCCTCCATTGGATCCGGAGGATATCAAGTTTGATTACCGCCTCTATTGGCTATGGGATATGCAATTCTCTTCCCTGACGTAACACAAAGCATAGTAGACTTATTTCGTGCGTACACGAGTAGACCGCTTTCACCTAGCTATTGCTCACTAACAGAACCTCCCCGTACTGGAGAAAAGCATTTTAGCTCTGCTTAGCTCTGCGTTGCTAAAAGTACTTTGCCGGTCCGATGATGTTTCGTGTATTGTGCATTCTTCCAGTTACTTTCATTCGTTTTCCGCCCGATCGCCTAGTCTTTCTGACCTCAATCCTGGTCAAATGGATTTTGTTACCCCTTCAATGAAACTGATAATTATTGGAAGCGGTCCTTATTTCAAACATCCTCCCTATAGCCTACCACTTTCCGGTCTTCTGTACGATTACGGCGTTAAGATTCGCTACCCCGGCCTTATTCGCTCCGGCATTACTCTTTCCCCTCCTCGTGGACTTTCTTGGCAAGGTGGCTTATTGGCGCAACAGCTCTCCCCCTCTTTGGTCACCGCCTTACTTTTTCCGGCTCTGTTGGCTCGACCAAAGTCATATCGCCTTTCCCATTTAGCTTTTTTCCTATTTCTACTTCTGCTCCCGATCTTATTTCAAGAATGCTTCCTTCATTGACTTTTGGCTGTCTTCTCTTTCTCGCGAAATCTTGCCCTTTTCAATCTTTCGTTGCTCGATTTTCTTCCCCAAATTTTTACGTTGTGATTACCGATGCCTTTTCGCATCCGATCGGGCCCCATTATCATTTTGACTTTTGCAGAGATTTGTGTGAGCGCAGATTCGTTATGCAATTTCGACCTCGGGTGCGATGCATAGCGTCGTATTGCGTTAGTTCTAGGAATGCCGCTGTTGTCTGTCCTGTTAGTTGGTGCGACTTCTCAGTATCTGGGTGATTGAGATTTTCTCTTTTCGATTCAGTTTGAGTTTTGTTCCAGCCACTTCAAGTTGCCTTCCATGCATGTCCATTTCTTCCCTATTTTGTTTGGGACTACTATAATATGAATATGCTTATGAAGGAATACGCAAATATTTAAAAAACTTCTAGTGAGTGTAATCCTTTCCAGCAGTGCTCTTTAACCATGACTACCTAGACCCGATGTTGGGCGGTCTTTCAGTGGTGCCTTTTGAAGGCAGTGAACAAATGTCGGTCGTTCTGCACTAGCAGTATCAGGGTGGTAAGACTGACAGAGTAGAAGGTTCGGTTCACTATTTGCTACTGTCTAATCTAGTGCGCTTGCTTACGTGTGCTTTCTTTCTACTCTAGTGCGTTGAGCAGCTTCTCCTTCCAATTCCGCTCGCCCCGGTCCTTGATCGAAAGTCTGGTATCCGCACTGACGCGACTACTAATTCAAAGGCATGCTCTTCCTCGCACCTGACCAGCAGACGTGAAAGTCATAGCTGTGACCCGAACCATAGTGCTAATTTAGGTGTATTTCGCATTGCAGAAAATGAGAAATTTTATCCCTTTTCTTTCTCGAGTGAAAAGGCTCAGTGAGCGTTTTTTCTTTAAAGTCTTAATTCAAGTGGAAGCTGCTATTCTTTTTTCTAAGCTTGAGCTTTCCGGGAAAAGAAGGACTGCAGAACTATGTTCTCCACACTCCAATCTATATTGATTCAAGGTTATATCTTGTTGACTTTAATGGATATTGACTTAGTCAAGATAATAATAGTATTCATTCTACTTGTTTTCTTTGGTCTTATTGATTCTATGTGCATAGCTTATGCTATGCCTTTCGATCTAAACAACTTGCCTGAACCAGAACCTCCCGCTCCCCATCCAAACCTGAAATCAATTATCCGAAGGGAACTCAGAGCCCTTCTAAATATCGGACATCAAAAAGCCGTAAAAGAAGCCAAAGTGGGGACTCTTTTATAGTCTCCTCAATGTGGACAATTGCACTCCTGAAATGCAGGAAGATCTCCTGAGGCATATAGACGCGTTACAAATCAAATATTGGAATAGGGGCCAGCACATTTTCTTTGATCTAAAATGGCGGCAACACAAAAACGATCTCTTTCGAATAATGCGAAAGTGGGGCACAAGGGGGAGAAGAGATAGATGAGTTTTGGTTTTGGAAGATATGGCACCAAAAGTTGTAGAGCTGGTCGTCTTTCATATCGAGCCATTGAAGCAGCGCGTCGGGCGGCAAGTTCGATCAGTTTAGTTGCAACCCGAAGACATACATCCTTAGGGCGAAGTGACGGGCTCGCTCTGCGGCTTGATTGTGCTAGTCATTGCTCACCTCCTTCGGACCCTCTAATATTAGCGTAGTGTGCACAGTTAGCTTGCATGCGGGAGGTTTACCTACTTCTACTAATTTACAGCAACTTAGCATGGCCAAAGATAAGTTTGTACAGGTGCAATTGGGACATAGTGCACAAGGATGTGTACAATGCAGTGTTGGATTTTTTTATGCATGCTTCACTCCCTAGGGCATATACATCTTCTTTTCTTCTTTCAAGGGGTCAGAAGTTGGTGCAGATCTATCCATACCATAGTAGAACGGCAGGCTTACCAAAGAGCATTCAAAGAAAAGCGAAGCAACGGCTTCTCTCTTTTTCATTTGATTCTTGGTTATCGAGTTGTCTTCCTTACTAAAATAGAAAAGATTCAAGAGTTGGCTTTGCTGCTCTGATAGCAAGCACTTTTTATTAAGATTAAGCTAAGTATTCCCGATTTCAAGTGCTAAAGTTATCGTACTTGAAAGTGGCTCTATTAAAGATCACTAAACTCTCTCCGCGATGAAAGTCACAGTCAGAGTTAGAGCTCAGGGTGCTAGTACTTGACTCTTCGCCCCTTGAAAAAGACGTTTTATTCCCTCTCCCTTTGGTCGAGTAGCTTCACTCCACCTCCTTCGAACCCTTGAGCTCCGAATAGATTTAAAATAATCAACTTAGACTGAAAGGGTGTTGGTAATTGTCTTGACCATGCATCATAATACTTATACGGATAAAAGAAAAAAGTTTTCCCAAGCCCCAAGCGATTAAGTCTTAATTCATTCCTTCCCCCAAACCCTCACTTCGAAGAGGGAACCTATTATGCTTAAGTGCTCGTTCCTATGATCCCGATCCTTATTCTTTAGAGGTGTTGCCCTTCCTTCGGGAACCAGGTTTATAAACTACAGGATATCCCCCCCTCACTAAAAAACTTGATCTTGATACCGTCTGTTGGGTTAGACATTTCGTCTTCCCCCGTTGGTCTTGGCGGGTACTTCCCAAAACTACTTATTCCTATCGGTCAGTTTTCAACCCCATGATCGGAAAGAGTTTTTCCCCAGTGGAACAATTACTAGATCTTCTGGCGCAGTGAAGTTCCCAGTTCCAGACTCTTCGAACGTTGTCTCAGCGTCTTCGAACCAAAAGCTCTTTTCCACTCTCCGGAATAAAAAAAGCCTTTGCTTTATTTGACTTATGCCCCAGTCTTACATTAAGTCGAGGACTACTATTCTAAAGTAGTGCTTTTGTCCGACATCGGCGAAACTATCAGCTGCAGGATCAACTGAGGCGGGAACTCTTTCATCAAACTTTTTTATTTCGATGTCGAGCTTCTTTCGCTCCTAAGCGTGCCGCTTCCTCCCCCTTTCAGGAGAGAGTTTTTCCTTCACCCAATCCCCTTCTTAGGCGAGTAGTACCTACTTTCTATTCTCCTATAGATGAACAAAGGATGATACTTCAATATAAATCATAAGATAACTTCACTCTTGCCACCCTATGCCCTGTGCTTCGCGAGTAAAGATACCACATGTTCCATTCCCAAACTCTCCTAGTTGAATTACCGAAGTCACTATTCTCAGATTCGTCCCTCTCCCTAAAGGTCGATCTGGTTCTTTCCTTTCAGGGACTGTGATGAAAGAATTTCCGCTTTCCTAGAGTAATCCCCTTTGCTTATTTGCATAGGTTTATCCTGCATGGGGTATTTTCCTCCTGAAAGTCAGTAACCCCCCTCTACCTTTAGCTTCTTGACTTTGTCCTGTCCTACCGGGACTAAACCATTGAACTATAAGCTCTCTCTGCTACAGCTGCCTCCTACTAGAGAGAACTCCAGCTCATGAGTTAGTCTTTCCTTGGCATCACATCCTTATTCATAACTGAATTGCCCGCACCCTCTCCAGGACTCTTTCCTCTCTCGGTCATTCAAGCGTATTATGAACCTATCCTTATTAGGAAAGCTTAGATCCCTCAACTTATTAGTAGAGCAATTCCTCCTTTCCAGCTACTCTACTTGACATGAACCGGAGCCAGGGACTTTCTCTTTACCATCCCTTCCCTTACCGGTAAAGCATATCCCCTCTCCCTTCTCCCTTTAGTCGGTCGAGTTAGCCAATTATTCTTCTCCCCACCCTGACAACGATTAGTTGTGAGACAAGATCTCGCTCCACATCACCCGGGGATTTTAAAGTAGTCCCTTTCCATGCAAAAATCTGTTCTTTCTCTCTGGGCCAGAATGGTCCTAACTAATGAGAAACTACACCTAAAAACGGCCCAACCCCTCTCATGTCTTTAACAAAGAAAGAAAAGGGCTCTCTCCCCTATGCCTATGTATGTAATCTTTTTTTAATCTACTACAAATCGAAATAGATTATATAGAATCAAGACGGGTTTTGGGCTCTATCCTCTCGGAAATCTTTGATTTTATGTTTCAAAGTGAAAGCTCTCTTCAGAGGGGAAAGACATGAATTGATGTTCAAATTCCCACTGCTCGGCTGATGCCGGAGCTGATGTAGGTATTTGATTTAAGTAGGTAGATCCGTCCGTTAGTAGTCTCCCTTATTAATTTGGAGTGAACCAAAACGTTTGTGGCAATGAAAAGATGATGATATTCCTCGCCAGGTCAGTACAACCCAAGTGAGAACCAGATCGGATAAAGCAAAATAGAGAATAAAGCGAGATTAAGTTGCTTATTAGTGAAGGGAAGGAAGCTATGGGAAAACAAGAAGCTTTCAGTCCTTGGGAACCCATTCTGTAGGGCTATGGCCGGGCTTCTTCCCCGGAAATTCCAATTTTCGCTTATCGGGCACATTTGTGTGTTAGCTATGCCCGCCATTCATTAGTCTTCTCCGCCTAGGAACATGAACTTCTTCTTTGGTTTATGTGGTGAGTCAATAGGATGGAAATCGATACATAAATCGAAATAGCTTGCGTGCCTGCCGCTCCTACTGCTCTTCCTCCCACTGTGGGAATAGGGTGAGGCCAATTCTTCCTACTGCCAAGGCAAACTAAGACCGGTGGTTATACCGAAAAGACTTGTTCCATCTCATAAGGTCAGAAGGGAAATCCTTGCTTGGGTGCGGGAGAGAAATAGATAGATCATTAACAAAATACAGTTCTTCTTCCTTCCCTTCGGCAACGGACAGTGGAAATAGACCAAATTGCCAAAGCCCTTGGTTGCAAGTCACTTTTAGCTCTGAATGACAGGGAGATTGAGCACTATTTTGTTTTCTCCCGCAATTCTTCCTTCTCTTCTTTTTGTGCCTTCAGACATTGAGGATCTTGAAAGGGCTAGTCGGTCGTTCCTACGGACGGGACAGAGCTTCCAGTCTGGTCTAACTAACGGCTTTGCCCGGATCCATCTATCAAAGGTCTCCGCTCGTGCCGTGTGAAGAAGAAAAGGATTGACTCTCGTCGGCCTCAGGACTATTGGAATTCATATTCCATTCACATCGAGAAAGAAAAGGGTTTCAATAACAATTCCCCCCCAGTCGTTCTTATGGTCTCAATAAGGGTATGCCCTATTGTTGCTTTGGCATTGGCTTGTGGGTCCGCTGCGGTAGAAGCCCTTTGCTGGCGTCCGATCGGGTAAAGCTATCGTCCGAGGTTCCCAGAATATGGATATGGAAGGGATGGTCAGACCTTACCGAGTGTGCATCATATCAAGGTGATGGGCCAGGCAGCAATACTAGGTCCGAGGGAGAGATCAGTAGGTTTGGAAAGCCTGTCGATCCATCCTGATTAACTAACACTATTTCTGACTAGAGAGAGGGCTTAGATTGGAGAGGAGCAGCTCTTTTCTTTTTAACATAAAGCAGTGATGAATGAGACGGAGCTGCTACAATACCTTCAGCTGGAGCTGCTTGATGTATTGGAGCAGAGGTCGTAGTTCAGACAGCTGCAGGAGCAGGACCAGCAAGTAGGATTGTTCACAGAGCAGTCGTCTTTCCCTCTCAAGCGGAGAAGACTGGTTACATGTCCGATCCGGTAGGGATGGTTCTTCTCGACAAATTAGGCTACTTACTAGAGTTCGGATATTGAAGAGACGGGTGGCAACTTGCCCGATAATCAAAGTAGCCCGAGTGAAAGAATGATTGTTTTAGTAGCTAAGGAGTGATAGTTGTAGCTAGGAGTTGCTAGCAGCTATGAGTTCTGAGTTGACGAGATCAAAAATCAATATGTCCCTTTGTGGGACTGGTGACACCTATACCACACTCTATGGCACACACCCCAAGTTGTAGTAGACGAAGATGGTCACCTAGGATAGGCAAACAAACCTGAACCTTAGAAAGTAACCGGCAGAGACGCTATGGGAGAACCGCCTAGGATGGTGTAAGAGACTCGATCATCTCTTTCTTCAATGTGGGTTTGTGCATTTGTCTTTCGAATCGGTCAAGGGTTCAGACAGGAGATGTGCTTTAGCCAAAGAAGCTTGGGCGCCTGCTCTAATAAGGCGAAGAGGACTAGCTAAGGTGTGGGCACCAGATCCACTCAGTGAGGCCAGGCAAGACATTTCGTCCGATTTATATATACGTGTCAGACATTTGTCAGACTTAAGCGGTGGGATAGACTCCTTCAATTCAAATGGAAAGATAGGAGATGTTTAGCCAGTACAAGTTGTGTTTGTGGCACCCATCCCGACTTGGAGTGGAGTAACCAGTAAGAGGCACCGAGGAGGGACAGAAAGAACAGAAGCTGAAAGATTCACCTGCAGGGACGCGCTCCGGTCTAACGCCTTGGCTGACGTACAATCCCCGCGAAGCTCCACCTTCAAAGGGAGCTATGTAGACAGATTTTTTGGTCTTGACTTTCGTGTTTGGAGTAGGTAAACTGTGAGGAACAGCAAGGAGATAGGTTTTTAGCCAAAACAATGTGGGTAGCCTGCCCCAATCAAGCGTAGCGATCACTGAACGATTGATTCCGAACATAAACTTTTTGTTTCATTGAATACCGAATGAGGCGATGCTAATCGTTTCATGTGGCATGATTATAGACCGTAGGAAGTAATGAAAATGCTTTGGTGGTCGATCTCGGAAAGAGGAGCAGGTGTATTGTATAGAATCTTCCGGTCCATGGCCGTCCATTTCCTTGGATAGACTTGACAAAAAGCTAGCATTAGGTCTAAAGACGAGTTTATCGAAACCCAACCTCTTGGAATATCTCTGACATCGTTATTATTGATTTGAAAGTAGCAAAGAAGGACTTATTATAGCAGAAGCCCTGCGTCTCACACTTTGATGAGCTCCTTCGGACCCTCTAATCCGATGTGTTCTTAGCGTGCGTGATCCGGTGCGTACGTCTATTATGGTTGTTGAATGGTACCAGTCATAATGATCCCACACAACTAGTGCCTTTTCCACTGTCGATTTTGATATGTTTAACAATCGGTCAGTTAACGACATGACAGATCGGCATGCACATTCCAATTAAAAAATACTTGATTTTATTCCCAACTGCTTTCTTGGAATTGGAATTGAGATTTCCTTTTTGCTACTCTAACCCTATTGGCGTATCGAAGCCAGGATTAAGTAAATCATTCTTAATGTCGGATCATAACGTATAACACATGGAGGTTCGCTCTAGGAAAACCTGCACCTACATATATGATATTCCATGATGACCAGCTCCTTCACGAGCGACTAGGTCAGTTCGACGAGATAGTCAATTCCATTCGGGCATGCAACGCTGGTCACCTCCACAAACTGTGGGAACAGCTGTACATACCCAACCAAAGAAAGCGTTGTACTCTATAAATCATCACGAACCAACCTACTAGAATGGGAAGGAAGATGGGCGGGTGTCAAAAGATCTGGAGCAAGTGCAATCGAAAGAGAGGCTTCTACACGCATACAAGAATGGCTGAAAAGGGGGAAGGGAAGATTGGGCTAGATTTAGTTAAGCAAGAGATAGGGAAGGAAGATTTTCTTCAAATGGTTGGACACATTGTAAGATGGTTTCGAGAAAGCAGGCTGAGTCCCAACTGGTTGATCCTATCCCGAAGACCGTGCTATTTGCTCCTCTTGCAGAAGGTTAAGCCATATTCAGGCTAGGCTTACAGCAGCATAGGCATTAGCATCGACATACAAATCTGCTCCTATGAAGCATACGAATGAATGTGAAGCTATAGCTCTTACTAAAGCAGAGTTTTTTTGAGGTTTATAGGGATGATGACGATTGTCATGCCGAATGCCTTAACTAAGGAAGGATAAAGCTCCTCCTATCCTTTGACTGCTCCCCCCAAAAAATAATAGTCGTTTCATTCCCGGTGAAGAGATTCCAACTATGCTTCCCTCTAACGATAGGACTGAAATCCGACAAAAGCTTGAAGATAGAAAGAGAAGATCTTAACTGAATGCGGCGCTATTATAATAGTAGAAGTATAGCGTAATGCGCAACTACCTATTAGGTACGTAATACTATATTAGATAATGACTCAATCTGTCCAATACTATAGGAAGAACTGGATTAGGGTAGTAGCCTAGCTCTTGAAGGGGAAGCACATAACTAATAGGGTTCAGGCAACTACGATTCATGTTATCCCCTCGCAGCCACTATCGCCTGCCTGGAACTCCTTAATTCACTCTTTAACTATACTATAGGAAGCTCCTAAAATCAAGTCTTTTTCGACACTTTTTTTTATAGGGGAGGCCTTGCTTACCTATATCAGACAGCTTACACGGACCTTTCTCAAAATAGAAATTGCCTGATAGCCCCTCTCTCTCATAACAGAAGAGAGCGGGGAGGGGCACTAACGAAAGAGTTCTGGAGGAAGGGATTTTTTGACTAAGCTAGCCTACCTATCGACCGAAGCACCTATGCTTGCTACCAAAACTCCACTTTCAAAAAGATACTATTTAACAAGTATAGTTTTAAAGGAAAGGAGAAGAGCCTATGATATTTCTATTTCGAGAGATCGGATTCTATACCACTAAGCCATTATCACTTCCTAGCTAATACGAGGAATGGAAGAACAACTTATTTGTATTAAACAGATCCATCTTGAGCATGGACCCTTGCGCTGGGTCTTTCTTGCCTTGGCCTTTTGCCCATTCATTCCCTCTCCCGCTGGTCGAGCTCCTTTGGACCCTCCCTATTATAGTCTTCATTATAGTTGAAACTCCAATCTATAACATTAATCATCCAAACCTCACTTCACTACCCTAGCAATCAATGCTTTCTTTCGCCTCACTACCTGGCTGTTCTGAAGCTTGACTGCCTTCACTACTTGCTGAAAGCGTCATCGACTCCATCCGTTTGGGATTCCAAGACTGAAGGAGAATTGCTTGTGAATGAGATGAGAACAGAGCTGCTCTTCGGTTAAGATTAGTAGTTCAGTTCAAATCAATCAATTTCATGCTTCATCTTTCTTTCCATACCGAAATCACACTTGTGAACTCTATGCGTAGTTGGGATGAGTCTTCCTCCTTCAAAGAGAGGATTTGGAACCCTGCGGAAGCAGAAGCAGAGCTAGCATAAGGCGCTTGCGATTACCAGTCCCATGTACAGTTTCCCACACAGCAGATCAAGACCGAGTAGCAGCAATCGCTAATTCAATTGCATCATCGCATGAATGACTGATTCAATGATAGCGAGATCAATAGGCCCGGGAAAGCAAACTCATTCGTGGTCTAACTGGCTTTAGGCCATTATCGACTTGATCAATTATTAGTAGGGTTCGGCCATTTAGTCTCATCAAAATCCACTCCTACTTATTCTTTTTTGTTGTGGCATAGGTGGGCAGAAAGGTTGAAGTAAGGTTCCTCCCGAGACAAATGGAGTTCGGGAATGATTTTCGAGTTCCTAGTGGGTGACCTTGCTCTAAAACCCCTGACTCTATTTGTAACGACCCGCCATCCTATGACCGGAGACCCGGTCGCTAAATGGATGTCGGCCCATTAACTGTAGGTTCATACCAGGATCTTATTTGCACATCTGGAGGAGTAAGCGTTAAACAAGATTAAATATAACATTCACACGGACTACAAGGGGTACAGTGCGCAGGAAGTAAAGTAACAATATCCGTACACAGTCCAACAATAATTACATGTCCAACAAATTAATTAAGTACAGGCAGAAATAAAGTACAACAACATCGGGGCATACCCCGGGAACTGAGATAGCTGCTGGTCCGCACACCAAGGAGAACACCACGCGCCGCCACACGCCACAAGGTCTACACCTGAAAACGCAGGAAGTGAGCCACACCAAAATTGGGCTCAGTAGGGATCATCCGATCCCTCGCCTCCCACACACACACCCACAAGTGCAGTAGCAAAGATACAGGTAATAAAGCAAGTAAAGCTGTAACACGCTACTCCTAAAATCTCGATATGAATCATGTGCCTTCGGAATGTAACATGCATATTTCTAAAATCATTCTATCAAGGAGCCTCCAACTCCCGTCTCGGCAAAACATGTCAACCACTCCTCCGAAAGTAGGAAACACCAACCACACAGCCGTAAGTGGGAAACACCGTCCACACAAGCACAAGTAGGAAACACCGACCCGCTGAGACCAAACAGTAACCCCTCAGATAGCACGCTAGCTACTCCGGCCCAACTGGCTGAGGTGGTTACTCCTTCCCTCAGCATGAGTGACTCTCCAAATGTACCACTCCGACACCGGTACTAGCTGACCCCGGGGTTCACCAGGTGACCCTCTCTCACTAGGCGTCACCCCGCCCACGCCCCCACCGGCGCTGTGCTCACGCCCCCACCAGCACAGGGTGATAAAGCGCTACAATGTCACTCTAGGTCCACAGTAACTCAAAACACCAAAACCCGGCACAGTACGATCCGGTCACGTGAAAAGCCCGCGATCGCACTACACACAACGCAGTGCCATCCGATCATAAAGAAACCAAGTATACTAGAGCATGCACTAACCAACTATCTAGCAGTATGTACATTTTACTGGCATGAATTAGTGTTGTTCTGCCTTGAATCGCGTCGCCCAAGGCCGACGCCATTCAAGTTCCCTAAACTGGTTCATAAAACAGAGGCCACGGGAATCTGGCCTAAAAGGCGTCGACACCAGAAGTCGCCTTTTGAAAGGCGTCGACATCCTCCGACGCCATTCAGCTGATAAATCCAGAATTTCAGGAAAACATTACCCAGGGGATTTCTTCCTTAAAAGGCGTCATGGTTACCCGACGCCATTCAAATCGCGTCGTCCACCCATGACGTCTTTTAGTTCCAGAATCCCGAGTTGACGGACCCTCAGTCGGGGTGATTTCCTGCCTAAATGGCGTTATGATGGCCCGACGTCCTTTTGAAAGGCATCGTCCATCCATGACGTCATTTAGCGCCAGAACCCCTAACTCGTGAAACCTCGAACGGGGAGGTTTCTGCCCTAAAACGCGTCGTACTGCCCTGACGTCCTTTTGAAAGGCGTCGACCAGGCACGACGCCGTTTAGCGCCAGAAACCTGGTTCCCTGGTTCGAACCGAGGGTTTCTCCCTTAACCCCAATTGCCCCGAAAAGCCTCCAAAACAGAAGGGGGAGAAAGAGAAGTTCACCCCCCACAAACCTACTACAAAACCACATACAAGAACACGGCCATACCCACAAGAACACCCCCCCTAAACATGCTCAATCTAGCCCAAAACACATCAAAACACGCCTAGGAAAGCACGAGCAACACATACAAGGTTCGTCCCCCTACCGGATACTTGAACTCCTCCTGGCTCCGTGTCGCCCAACCGCCGCGCCGCAGACCACCGCCGGTACCCCCGAGAACGTCGCCACTCCGCCGGGACGTCGGCCGCCGTCCGGAGAATGGAACGCCGCGAAGGAAATGGTGGTGGCAGAGGTGAGAGGTAGGGAGGCGTTGGAGTGGTGGAAGAGGAAGAAGAGGAAGGGAAAGGGAAAGAGAGGGGTCGGAGGAGGCGGAGAGGGAGAGGAGAGAGAACGAGAGGTGAGAAATGAGGGAAAGAAAGGAGGGCTCGCGGGGGTCATCAGAAACTACCTAAAACGCGTCGAGTGAGAAGGACGCCTATCAGATGACAGGACGGGCCGCACTGACAGCTGTCTGAAACGCGTCGACCACCATGGACGCCGTTCAGCTGACATGTCAGGCACCGTACACTGACATCGCAGGGTGGCAGTCTGAATCGCGTCGTCCATCATGGACGCCGTTCAGACGACAAGACAGGGGCTGTACTCTCGCGGCCCGAAACCCGCCCACGTGGCGCCCACGTGGCACAACAGCAAATCGCCTAAATGGTGTCCACCTATCAAGACGCCATTTGAAAGGCGTCGTGATGTGTAGACCTCATTCAGAAGAAATTCTCCAGACCCCGCAAGGTCCGACCCAGGGGATCCGGCCCGAAACCGACCCGAAAACCAAATCCGAAACCTCAGTCCTTACACTATTGATGCTAGCGGCACCAAGAAAGGAATGTCTCTCTTTTCTCCGGAACTAAGCCCTTCAATTCCCATTCCAATTCCACTTTCTTAGTGTTCTTTCCACTTCAACATCCACTTCATTAGCTAACTAAGTTGTTGATCCTCGCCCATCTTTGGCTGCCTGTGAGGAGGTTTATGTTGGACCTATGCGATCTCGTTACAACATTCTTTTTTTTACAGTTTGGTTCAAACTTCAATCTGTAAGCATGGGCGGTGGTCGAATGAACAGAATGTTCGAGTAAGGAGAACTACCCAAGCTTCTGAACAAGCGAAGGAATTGCAGCCTAACCATCTATAAGATCGGAGACTTCGAGAGGCTCCCCAGTCCTCTTTAACGCCACTCTTTCCGAGTCTCGTTTGATGAAATTCAGTTTATGATTCTGTTAGTGAGAAGCTAGCGGGCAAGAGAACTAGGGTTGGTGTGGCTAGCCCTAAAAGCAGGCAACCAAGAGAGGAAGGCTAGCGAATAAATCAAGTAGAAGTGCAGTTCCTAAATCAAGTATTGTTCTTGAAGTATTAGAGCTGAGCTGAGCAGTAGCATCAGAGCTAGTTTGGCAAGAGATGAGCTCGAGCTTCATCATTATCTGAGTCGAGCGAGAGCTTCTTTCTTCTTCTCGAGTGAAGTATCTTACTATTGCTGTAAGGACTGAGGCTTTCGGATCCGGTTTTCGGGGTTGGACCCTGTAGTTCAGGCTCCAGTGGGGCTGAGACTCTGGTCGGATTCGCGTCGAGCCCGCGAGACGCGGTTTAAACGGCGTCCAGCTATGCTGACGCGTTTTAGCCTGTGCCACGTGGGCTGGCTTTGGGTCGCGAGAGTACGGCCCTGTCATGTCGTCTGAACGGCGTCTGCGAGGCACGACGCCTTTCAGACTGCGACTTTGGGTTGTCAGAGTACGGCGCCAGTCTTGTCGACTGAACGGCGTCTTTTATGGACGACGCGTTTCAGACCTCTGTCAGAGCATTGCGCAGAGGGTTGTCAGAGCAGCTGTCACATCGACTGATAGGCGTCCGTACATCTCGACGCGTTTCAGCCAGTCTCTGGTTAACCCCGAGAGCCCTCCTTCTTTCTCTCATTTTGCTCCTCCTCCTCTCTTTCTCTCCTTTCTTCCGGCGACCCCGACATCGACCCTTCGTCCTTCCCTCCACTCCAACACTTCCCTACCTCTCACCTCTACCACCACCACTTCCTTCGCGGCGTTCCACTCTCCGGACGGCGGCCGACGTCCCGGTGGAGTGGCGGCGTCCTCGAGGGTACCGGCGGCGGTCTACGGTGCGGCGGGTCGGAGGCACGGAGCTTGGAGGAGTTCAAGAACCGGTAGGGTGACGGTTCTCACAGTGTTGTGTTCTAAATCATGTTTTCCTCCGTTTTAAAGCATGCTATGGACCGATGGTTTTGGGGTAGAATGAGCATGTTAGGGAGTTTTTCCTTGATGGGAATGGGAGTTTCTGTGATGTGAATTATTGATACTTTGGTTGCCCTCTTTCCCCTCTGTTTTTGGGGCTTTTTCGGGGTATTTGGGGCTATGGGAGGATCCCTCGGATCGAACCAGGGAACCAGGTTTCTGGCGCTAAACGGCGTCGTGCCTGGTCGACGCCTTTTAGAAGGACGTCGGGGCAGTACGACGCGTTTTATCGCAGAAACCTCCCCTGTTCGAGGTTTATCAGGCTTGGGGTTCTGGCGCTAAATGACGTCATGGGTGGTCGACGCCTTTCAGAACGACGTCGAGCCACCATGACGCCATTTAGGCAGAAAATCACCCCGATAACGGGACTCAGTTTGAGGATTATGGGACTAAAAGACGTCATGGTTGGGCGACGCGTTTTGAATAGCGTCGAGCCACCATGACGCCTTTTAGAGCAGAAATCCCTCCATTGTTGTTTTCTCGAATTCCTGGTTTTTCAGCGTGAACGGCGTCTGAGGATGTTGACGCCTTTTAAAAAGGCGACCACTGGTGTCGACGCCTTTTAGGCCAGATTCTGAGGCCGGTATTTTCTGAACCAGTTTAGGGTGCTTGAATGGCGTCGGCCTCGGGCGACGCGATTCAAGCCAGAACTACACTAATCCATGCCAGTAAAATGTGTTTACACTGCTAGATAGTCGGTTAATGCATACAGTTAGTATACTCGATGTAATGAGCTCTTCGTGACCGGATGGCACTGCGTTGTGTGTCGTGCGACCGTGGACTTCCTCCGTGACCAGATCGCACCGTGCCGTGTTTTCTGTTTTCGGTGGACCTAGAGTGACAGTTGTAGCGTTCTACACCCTGTGTCGGTGCGGAGGGACACAGCGCTGACGGGAGCAGTGGCGGGGTGACGCCTAGTAGAGAGGGTCACCTGGTGAACCCCGGGGTTAGCTAGCTTGTACCGGTGTCGGAGAGGTACCGTTGAAGTGTCACTCGTGCTGGGGGAAGGAGTAACCACCTGAGCCAGTTGGGCCGGAGTAGCCAGCATGCTATTCGAGGGGTTACTGTTTGGTCTCAGCGGGCCGGTGTTTGCTGAGGGAAGGAGTGACCGCCGAGGTGGCTCGTGAGCTATCCGAGGGGTTACTGTTTGGTCTCAGCGGGTCGTTGTGTTTCCCACTCTCGTTGTGGAATTGACATGTTTTAAGGATACGCCGAATTACGAGTTTCCTAATAGATTAGAGTTATGCATGTTAGTTATTCTTTGAATGCATGTGATTCATATTGAGATGTAGGCATGGAAATCATTGTCTCTTCATGATTATTATATCCCTGCTGTACTTTCCACTTGTGGGTGTGTGTGTGTGGGCTGTGGGGATCGAAGGATCCCTACTGAGTCTTTTCGTTGAGACTCACCCCTGCGGCTTTCAGGTGAGGACTCCAGGCAGACCTAGCGAGGGTTGTGCGGCTGAGTGCTGAGCGTCGTCGACTGTTGTTCCGGGGTATGCCTCGATGTAGTTGTTATCTTTATTTCTGGCCTGTATGTATAATCATTTCTTTTCTGTTGGAGTATGTAATCATTTGCTGTATCGAGTCGCATTGTAATAACTTTTAATTTCTGCATTTTCCTTCAATTCAATGCGATGTGAATGTTTAGCTTAGTTGATTATTTATTTCCCAGACTTACTCGGATCCTGGTTTGGTTGCAAGTTAATGATTCGGTACCCATTTAGTAATCGGATCCCCGATTATAGGGTGGCGGGTCGTTACAATTGCTCTGCGCGCTAGGGCCCAAAAGACTATGCTTAGTGCGCGCAGCCTCTATGTATGTCTTTGCTTCGTGCTAATGCCCTTTTGTTTGCGCTGTGTGCTCTGTGCGTTCTAGCTAGCAAGCAAGTAAGCACAGCAAAGCTGCATGAGTCTTTTACGCTAATGCCATCAGGGGGAGGGATTGATAGATTCACTGATAAGCCATCCCATCTCGAATGAAATGTCTAAGGGATAACGAATGGGACTGAGGGGTGCCCCGCTAATATTGATGTATGATAAACTAGACTTGCTATTCTTTTCCTCCCCTCTCTCCGAGAGGATCCAGTGAGACATGAGAGGACAGAGAGAACGGTTCAAATTGTCACTTCCTACGGGACTGAATGTCTTATCATAGTCAATATTATGAAGTTGGGTGATTTGGCCACTAATCTGGCCTTGAGGTGTGATACACTTTCAAGTAGCTTGGTTTGAAAAGCCATTGTAGAGATAGGCCACTTCCAGGTCCAATTGCCATTTCTCTTGGTCTACCCTGTGGTAGCTGAGGCAAGGAGCTAGTCAAGGCATTTATCTGCCAGTGAAGTAGATCTCGAACAACCAATGCAACCAATCCCAAAAGAATGGCAATCAGAAGTTCGAGCGAGTGTTTTGGCTTCTGTCTGTTAAGGCCTTTCTGAGTAGCTCCACACTTTGTCCTAAACTGCCAAGTAGCCTTTTACCCCTCATCCTAGACGGGTGAGTATCTAAAGCCCCTATTTTGCTCACATTACCGTCTGTATTCTTTCTCCTTATAATAGGACTACACTATTCCAAAGCTTACGTAAACCAATATCTAATAAGCTCCGCTTCGGGTATAAGTACGAGCAAGTCACTTATAGACTCAGTTGCAAGCAGCGGCTCATCAAACCTTTCTGTTTCGGTTACAGCTCAAGCGGTCACCAGTAAGGTACTCAAGCAAGCTTTCCTCCTGAAGACAAAGTTTCAGGTGAGCTAGCAAAGTCAGGAGTTAACCGGAAAGCAGTTTAGTCTTCTCAAGTCGCAACTTTTAGTAAGGCCAGTTACGGGAAGAAGGCCATGGACAAAGAAAGGAATCGATCGTCCAACGCTATGTTAACAAATACGTGAAAGGCCTTATTATTTAATACACTTCCACGCCTTCCTTATCAATAGGTTTTGAAGAGACGAGCAAAGATTGCTTGACGACCTTCCCTGCATGAGACTAGACTTGACTCAAGCTTCATACAAAAGCATTTACGGAACTAAAGCCGTTGAGCCAAGTCAAGCGATTTTCTTTGAATAAAGCTTTAAGAGAGAAGGTTGTCCCATGCTTTGAAGATGGTGAACCTTTAGTCCCCCTCCTACCTCCCCATATGTATGAGTGGTGAGTGGTTGCTACCTCCCCATATGTATGAGTGATGGTGAACCATGTCTATCATTGATCTCTATGCGTGGCCTTGTCAAGTGGAGCCTTCGCAACTTGACTCCACAGGGGATTTGGTTTGTTTTGTTTGAACGCTCGTTTTGTCAGACCCCAAGTGTCGACGCGTCGAATGTGGTCATTCAAAACGAGTACTTAACCTCAAACTCTCCCGCCGGTAAAGTGCCTAAAGACCCTGCAATCTTCATTTTGATTTACCTTAATGATGCTATAAATCCGGTTTTACTGGCGACTCTGTTCAACGTCGAGAGATTTTCGAATTTCAATTTCGCAAAAGCGGGGTGCGCCTGCTCTTCTTTTCCCCGTGGGATCAAATGGTAGACCGATCAGCCGATAAACCATGCGGTTCGAATCCGCCAGGCCGGCAAACTCGGTGAGTGAGGAAAGAGATCTCGATTATTTCTATTTTCTTATTCGTAGTACGAGACATGAGCTGCTTATAGCAGCTACCACTGATCGTCCAACCAGGTATACAACCTCTCGCCTGAGTGACTGTCGACGTACTAACGGTTACATAAAAATGCCCGCCTACCCCTTGCTGTCTGTTCACCCCCGGAGGGGAATTTCAGTCACTGCATTGGAAGGAAATAGTGAATTGTTTGTATCGGAAGCATCTCTTGAATCAAAGCAGGGCACTCGCTTAGATGGAGGAAACTAAATAGGAGTTTTCCGCGGACAATTACTGAGGAGCTTCCTCGAACGAGCTTTGCCCCCTAACCAAAGCACTCGCTATTCGCGGCGAGGTCTTTGCTTGTTGTCTAAGGAAGCGAGTGCTTGCTTTTGGTGAATCTGTCCTCCTTCCAAGTACTTATGAGCAATCTCAAAAGTATTTTGAATTCAAACTTATGGGCTTTTTCTGCGGTTGGAAGGCGGCCTAGGATATGGACGTACAGAACCCTAACCAACGTGTTCTACAAAGAACTCTTAGTGGAAAGGTTTTTTTAATGCTCATGAGATCGTTTAGGCCTAATTCCCTGACGGCAATTTACAATTCATCCCAACCCGGGGAAGGGGTTAACTGCCTCAGCTCAGAGCTAATCCGTCAAAGGTTTTGACTTTGAGTCTGACTGCTATCGAACTCGATAGAATTTTCTGTGCAGAGATCTGTTTTGTAGTCTTCAGCAGAGTCAGATCCTGCACTGAAGAACTTCAGTAAGTTCTCTAGGATTATGAGATCCAGCATGAGCCCATCAGGGGGCTGTAATGCCAGTGGGGTGGCAGATAGCCAGCGTTTAGGAGGAGTATTAATCATCTGATGGTTCTGTTCCATCTCCGTTTTAGGTTCCAGTCTTTCTGGATCGTTACAGTCAGTGCCAGTCAGGTCTACAGATGCTTGGGTTCGTAGAAGTTGACTTTAAGACCTGCAGGGTTATGAACGATTAGACTAATATGGTAAAGGAGTAAGGTCGCCAGTGGATGATTTAGTCCAAAGAGTGTGGGAAAAAAGATTCCCGGTGGGCAACTACCAACAAGGGGTTGAGATAAGTAACAGACTGAAACTCTCCCCAGTACGTAGATGCTTTTGTCTTTCGGATTGGTCAGGTCCGAGAGGAACAACCTCTATCCTTGCAGAGGGCCTTTGCAGTACTCCCGGCTAGAACTGCAAGGGCCAGTTTCTAGTCCTGGTTCACACTACTATAGAATGTCATCGTTAGGTGCGCTCGCCAATACGTATTGGTATGTTCACATTCAAGTTTGATCAGGGGAATCAGAAATAGAAAAAAACGACTCCCGTTTCAAAAATGGAACCTTAGCTCTTCGCTTTCTTATTCTTCTACTGTCACTTTACTGGGCCGGAAGATGTAAACCGTGACGTTTCCGGGCCTAGAACAAGACTTCGTACAATTTCGGCGATTAAAAAGATTCCCTCTCCCGCTAGTCGAGTCATTTTATGCCTCTCCATTTAGTCGAGTGGCTTTTTTTTCGCTCCTCTCCCGTTGGTTGAGTCATTTTATACCTCTCCTCCCGTTCGAGTCACTTCATACCTCAGACCAGATGAATTAGCATCTAATTCGCTACAGAGCAGAAGCCATTGATTAAGGAAGTATGAGTAGTGACATCTAAAGATATGCTAGCCTTTCCATCTCATCCAAGAGGACTTCAACATCCCAAAATCTACTGACCTTGCACAGACCATGACGCACCGTGCTGTAGATGATAATATCGGGTTTGAAGCCTATTTGCTTCATTTCTCTAAGTAGATTAATAGCCTCATCAACTCTCTCATTCTGGCAATAACCATCAGTCAAGATACAAGAACTCTGCAGATCAGGTTGACGGCCACCATAGCTTCATAGACTTTAACTGCATCATCTACCCGACCCACCAGGCCCATTCATCAATATATTGTATGAGACTGTATTAGGCGCGAAGCCCTTTGCAGTCATCAAAACAAAAAGATTATGTGCACCACTTACACAGAGAATCAACCAATGTCTTGAATGTGACAACATCTGGTGCAATCCCACAGCTGACCATTTCATTAAAAATGTAGATGGCTTCTTCCCAATGGTCTGAGATAGAATAGTTGGGAATGAGACAAGTGTACGTAACGACATTGGGAGAAAGAACCCTGGAAGTCATCTCTTCGAGCAGCTTATGTGCCTCATCGAAGGCTCCCTCTTTGCAGAGGCTATCGATGATAGTGTTGTAGGCAGAAAGACCAGGCTTGGCTCTGCAGTGCGTTATTTGATTGGTGGGGAGCTTTAGTCTTTTTTTTGTTTGCCGAGAGATCGTGTTGTTGCTACTGCCCGCCATAAGAACAGGGCGAAGTCACAGGTTCACCTCCAGAGGGCCGATTTTCCAACTCTATCTATACTCTTTGGACGGAGAGTTCCTTCCGCAGCTTGGCCTCACCTTACCCGGAGGAAGTCCTTTGATCTTTGAGCACGTTTAGGTTGGTCTTTCGGCTTTCGAATTCAAGTGTCAATTGGTTTGTGTGAAGCCACCTAATTTCACTCCGATTATGCTGCATTTCGGCTGTAAACTCTATGACCTTTCCCCACGCTAGCCATCTTCCATTGACGGGTCCAGCCAAGTCCTTTCGTTCGACAGAAATCCTTGCCCCTTGTTTTGCTAGTGGGCTGGTGATCCAAGTGATTCAAGCAAGTAAGCTCCACATTTGTCTCCATCTCTGGTTCCAGTGCCCAAGCAAAGGCCAACCGAACTATTCATCTCCCTACGGCCCCGACCAGCAACTGCAAATGAAGACCCACCTGCATAACCTTTTTTCGAGTCAGCTCATCACCGGCCAAGCTTTCTAGCATCAACTAACGAAAGGTGCGGTACCAGGTGTAGCTGCATCTAAAAGGTTCAAGCAAGCAACCCTCCATCTTCTTCTTTTCAATCTCCTTATCCCCCCAACCTCTAACGCCTTCACCCGAGAAGGATAACCTTAGGTCCCACCTAATAGGTCGGAACCAGATGTACTCGGCTCAGAAGCTCCTATGACTTCTCTCCCCATCTTTGGTCCCATCCATGGAACCAATGCTTGAAAGTAGGTGTACAAAAATAGGAAATAAAGGGCCGATTCCAAGGCTTGGCCATCTTACTTCCATCCGAAAAACTCGGGAGTCTTCCCCCTCCGAATAAGCAGGCAAGTATCGTCGCAGATCACCCCCAATCCCTACAGGAATAGAATCCAACTTCTTCTCAATCAATCGATTTCATCCGGCATCTCATTCAAGTTAATATGATGCTTTCCATCCCAGCCCCGAGGCAAGCGAATGAGCAACCAAACGAAGGAACTAAGCCCGAACTAGCGATCTCTTGAGTCCAGTCCTTTGGTCGCCACCAACCTCACTCGAACTAACCTGCATCTTTGTTTGTCTCCATCGAGACATTCGTTCCTGCCAATAAAAAATTCCAATGTGACATTGTAACGACCCGCCATCCTATGACCGGAGACCCGGTCACTAAATGGATGTCGGCCCATTAACTGTGGATTCACACCCGGATCTCACACAACACATCTGGAGGAGTAAGTGCTAAACAAGGCTAAATATAACAATCTCACGGACTACAAAGGTAAGCAAGTGCGCAGGAAGGAAAATAACAATGTCCGTATATAGTCCAACAATAATTACATGTCCAACAATTAAATAAGTACAGGCAGAAGGAAGTACAACAACATCGGGGCATACCCCGGAACTAAGACAGCTGCTGGTCCGCACACCAAGAAGACACCACGCTTCCGCTCGCCACGAGGTCCACACCTGAAACCGCAGGGAGTGAGCCACATCAGAATTGGGCTCAGTAGGGATCATCCGATCCCCCACCTCCCACTCACACACCCACAAGTGCAATAACAGGAATATATGGCAATTAAGTAAAGCAGTAAACATAGCACCCAACTCCGATATGAAACACACGATAAGCAGTGTAGCAAGAACCATTCTAGCAACCCGAAGAACTCAACACAGAGTCACGTCTCACAGCCAAAGCCCACGAAGCGACTGAACCACACTGTCGACCGAAGTCAAACGTCGCCTCCCAACACTACCACCACTGCTCACGCCTGTCCACCCCTACAGTGTTCCGGGGCACTGTAGGGTGAGGCAGTGAGTCAAACTAGGACTAGCTGGAACCAGTGTACCGCCACTGCCAGCTACGTGTGCACACAAGCAGTCTAGACTACTGTCCTACCGTCTGGATTGCCTCCACGCTAGGCCTTAGTGCTTCAGGAGGGCCCTGGGGACCGGCGAACCCCCGTCAAGCCAAAGCTACAGGAACTACCCACAACCCCAACCTCCCGGGCTGCGTCAGGCCAAAGGGCTAAGGGTACCACTCGTAACCTTGATCAAAGGTCACATCAGGCCCAGTGGCTACAGGGGTAAAACAACTCCAACAGTACCACAACCACAGCAAGAAACACGCCGGAAGCTGCCACGACAAACAGGGAAACCTCGACCCGCTGAGGCCAAGCAGCAACCCCTCGGATAGCGCACCAACTACTCCGGCCCGACGGGCTCAAGGTGGTTCTGCTTCCCTTAGCTAAAGGTAAATCACAACATGTACCCCTTCTCCCACCGGTACGGCACAATGCCTCACAGACACCATGGCCCTTCTCCCACCGGCCCATGGTGACAATCGGAAACCACAGTCAGTCCGATCCACAAATCGCATAAACATACACACATATATAACATGATGTAATTCCATTCACGCAGAAGTCCTCAGTCTCAGTGTACAACTCAAAGCATGCATTTGAACCATCCCGTCGTGAAACATGTATTAAATAACCAGGGTTAAGCAGTTCTGTCTTGAATCGCGTCGACCGAGGTCGACGCCATTCAAGTCCCTCAGACAGGTTCATTAAAGCTAGATTATTCCGTGAAACGCGTCATCATAGAGAGTCGCCTATTTAAAACGCGTCCAGGTCCACAGACGCCATTCACACTGAAATTCCAGATTTACAGACCCTCACTCGGGGTGATTTCCTGCATAAATGGCGTCATGATGGCCCGACGTCCTTCCGAAAGGCGTCGTCCATCCATGACGTCATTTAGCGCCAGAACCCCTACTCGAAAAACCTCGAATCAGGGAGGTTTCTGCCCTAAAAGGCGTCGTACTGCCCTGACGCCCTTATGAAAGGCGTCGACCAGGCACGACGCCGTTTAGCGCCAGAAACCTGGTTCCCTAGTTCGAACCGAGGGTTTCTCCCTTAACCCCAAACACCACGAAAAGCCCCAAAACAAGAAGGGGAGGAAGAGGAATTCATCTATCACAAGCATGCTATGAATTCACGATCACAAGCACAGCCATTCCCACAAGGAAACCCCCCTAAACATGCTCAATCTAGCCCGAACACGCCATGCCACGTCAAAGAAAACACGAGCAACACATGCAAGGTTCGTCCCCCTACCGGTTCTTGAACTCCTCCAAGCTCCTCGCCGCCGACCCGCCGCACCGCAAACCGCCGCCGGTACCCTCGAGGACGCCGCCACTCCGCCGGGACGTCGGCCGCCGTCCGGAGAAGGGAACGCCGCGAAGGAGGTGGTGGAGGTAGAGGTGAGAGGTAAGGAGGCTATGGAGTGATTGGAAGAGGAAGAAGAGGAAGGGAAGGGGAAGAAGAGAGTCGGAGGGGGCGGAGAGGGCGAAGAGAGAGAGAGTGAAGGCGAGAATGAGGGAAGGAATGGGAGGCTCGCGGAGTCAATCTGAATCCCGCTAAAATGCGTCGATCGAGGTAGACGCCTATCAGTCTGACAGGACGGCCATACTGACAGCGGTCTGAAACGCGTCGCCCACCGTGGACGCCGTTCAGACGACAGGACAGGCCGTACTGACAACGCTCTGGCGCCGTACCCTGACATCGCATAGGTCATAGTTTGAATCGCGTCGGCCAACCTGGACGCCGTTCAGATGATGTGACCGGGGCCGTACTCTCGCGGCCCGAAACCCGCCCACGTGGCGCACACGTGGCACAACAACAAGCGGACCTAAATGGCGTCCACGCAACCTGACGCCTTTTGAAAGGCGTCGAGCAGTGCTGACGCCATTCAGTCGGAAATCTCAAGACCCCGCAGGGTCCAAACCAAGGGATCCGGCCCGAATCCGACCCAAAAACAAAACCCGAAACCTCAGTCCTTACAGACATGCCTCGACTCCAAGCCTAGCCAACCAGCTAACTCGAACCAACCTCACGGGAGGGAAAGAGAAGGTTGTCTTCAAAGCACAACTATAACGCGGGTCATCCCCTCAATCTGTTGATTCCGAACCCAGGGCAAGCCGAGCTCCACCTTATAAATCCTTGTCTTCTACTCTTGGTGATGTAGCTGATAGCAGCATCCGAACAACTAGTGGTGAATCCCATTTTGAGGCAGGTCCTCGGAACAACAAAATCAGGACCAATGGAAACTATTCTCCCTTCACTAGATAAAGAACTCCTCCTCCACTGGCAATCTTGTTCCATCTCTCCCAGGGGGAGAGAAAGACCTATTTGCGTGCGCATCGCGTGATGATAAAGCTTGCCCTTCGGGTTGCCTCTAAGCGGCCAATAGCAACACCTATATATCCACTTCGACTCAAGACCCAGGCAAAGGAACTACGAGGGCCGGTGCCATACAAGCGAGCAAAGAGAAAAATAGCTCTTCCAAATCGAATCAGGAGGTCCACTACGGCTCCCTTTAGTTATAAAAGCTTTTCTTTTCTTGCAGCCCTTTCGCTTTTAGATGAGTTTCGTGCTTCTCAAATCAAGTTTTTTTAGCAACGTAGAGCGAAGCAGAGCTAAAGTGCTTTTCTCCAGTACGGGGAGGTTCTGTTAGTGAGCAATAGCTAGGTGAAAGCGGTCTACTCATGTACGCGCAAAATAAGTCTACTATGCTCTGTGTTAGGTCAGGGAAGAGAATTGCATATCCCATAGCCGATAGAGGCGGTAATCAAACTCGATATCCTACCGATCCAATGGAGGGGAAGCCTTAACCGATAACGAAAGCGCAAATGTGACCTTCTCTATATTTTATGTACCACGGGAGGCTTCTTCAAGAGCTTCTACGGCTGAAACATCATCTTCTTCTCAGCCTGCCTCTTATTTGTCTGACTCTCCAGCCCTACACGGATGGTTACCATTCTACTGCTAGCCTGTTAGCTGCTGTTGTTCTTCTCTTGTAGCTCCCTCCTCCTTGAAGCCCAGTCGCCCAACTGGAAACTCACAAAAGAGCTCATCATCAGTTACCATCCAACCAGACTTACGAAGTATAGACTGCAATACGAATAACTATAGGGTCTGGAAGAGACCCAGTAAGCGCGGCTACGGCAGTGACGTAAGGACTTTCCATGTTCGTTGGATGCCGAACTGAACAGAAAGGGCTCACAATCACTGTCGGATTCTCTACGAGAAGGTGCTTTGCAGCGCCCTTTCAAGAAAGAATCGACAGAATAACGGAGTGATAAGTCCCTCCGACCATCTCAATTGAGAAGCTCCAAAAAACGGATAAAGCCGATAAAAGGACCTGGGAAAGACTTGATTGTCTTCCTGAGCACGCAAGAGCACACAGCTTTATCCCATAATGATGGGGAAAATCACTCCCGGGTTCAAAGGTGATGAAAACTTCCTAGACACTTGGGGAGCCTTATCACTCACCGGGGATGAGGACTAGATAGGATTCCATTGAAGTCCAGCATGCATAGGCATGTTAAAGACCCAAGGTTTGGAACCCTTTCCACGAGCTCGATGCATTTGCTCTCTTTGTCTTTAAAAGATGATTTTAGAGCAGATCCAGGTGGGTTTGACTATTGTCTCGTACTATCAATTAGTCTTTTTTGTTTTTACGATTAATTTGGAGAGAGAAAATAGAGACAGATAGAAGATAATGAGACTATCAGCCGACCCCCTTTCCTTATCATTCTTCGATGGAAGGCTAGAATGCATCGTGGTAAACCACACCTCGTAAGAGAAAGGGGAAAGGGTAATGGTAGATGTTTATCAAACTCTCCACCATGCAAGCGCCTCATAAGGAACGGCCGCTTTAATATAGAGCGAAACAGAGAGCCATCCCTTTCTCTTACGGGCAGAGCAAAACCAACGGAAAAAAGTTACACTGTAATGCACCTTTCCTTGGTTAGCGAACCGAAGAGGCAACTCTTGGACAAGGTGGAACAAACTAAACCACCCGGATCGTGACCACTGCACCGCTATATTAATTATATACCAAAGTCCGGGTGAGAACTACGTTAGTCTGGGTAATCCCCTATGCAGCATCGTATAATGAGACAAGCGCTCCCTCGGGAATCAAAAAAGAATAAACGACTGCATGGCTTCATCAGTGGCTTAACCATAAAGAGTCCATAGCGGAATCAACGGCATAATCTAACTCGTAAGCTTCATAATCGACTGCGGAATCAACAGGATCCTATGCCTTTCTTGCCCCCGCTACCGGCCACTTTAATGGGTTATTCAACGGGCAATGAGCTATCGAACTGCTCGCTTTGGCACTGTCACTTGATTAGTAAGTGAGTTAAACAATCGCTACTGCTGGATTTTTCACGGAATGTATAACAACAAAGACAGGAAAAACTTCTAGCGTAGCTACTGGCTCTGTGGGAAAAGCTTGGTATCAAATTGTACGGTCGAGATCCAGATTCTGAGAGTAGTGATCGAGAGCTTGATTCTGACGTTCGTGAGCGTGACCCTGCGAACAGAAAGGGTGGGCCAACCAAAAAACATATTCGCAATAAGCAAAGTCAGCACCAGTACGTCAGTCAATTGTTCCAGATCAAAAACCAGCCCATTAGAGGCAAGGATGGGAATGACACATGCTTTCACTACCACGGCTAGAGGCAAGGGATGTCAAATTGTCATATCGGTGGGGGCGAGGACGGGAATCTTGGACTGATTAAGCAGGAAGACCGATCTATTTCATTAAAGCAAGAAGGGGCAAGTAGAAAAAGATCAATAAACAGAAGGCAAAGGGTCCTCCAGGAGCTCATCAATTGCTTGTGTTCTGGTGACTAGGTTGTATGAAAAAGAACAAACTTGAGTCAAGCTATGCTTACATAGATGCGAGGAAGTCCAGACGAGCTCTCTTTGGTATAACGGTATACTTTTGCCTTGTTTGGAAACTAAGCATTCTCATTCGGAAGGCTCAATCCCACAAATTCTTTTCAAGAAAGAAGTAAGTGTTTCGAATTGATAAGAGAGAGGAACAAAAAAGAAAATAGGGGCAATGAACTGGGTCGCCGCATAAACTTAGAACCCTAATATGCATTATTATGCATGAAAGGTTCATCACTGATGCTTTGTTCTTGCAAAGAAATATTAGATATAACCCCACCTGCCAAAGGTTTGACAGTGGAAACTAGAGCTCATGCAATTCTTGAATGTTCAAAAGCGAGGAGCAGCTACTGGCCTAGACCGACTGTAAAGAAAGAAGCCAAGAGGCCGCTAGAGCCATTTTGGAGTCTCTTTCCGATTCTTCCGACCTTGAATCTAGGTTTCCCCTAATGGCTCCTTGCTGCTTTCAAAGCTACACTTGCTTCCTTGGTATCAGGATTCTTTAATAAGACCTTAGATGATAGCGTCATCCTTTAACGGATCAATTACTGATATGTTGATGATAACACCAAACCTTCACCTGATTCAACAAGGGGGAGGTTGAAGGGCTCTTTGCCGCTACAGGAAAGCCAGTGCATGAAGATCTATTCCCCTAATCCTACGACCTTCCTGCCTGATTATTGTTGTTAGGTATTTTGACCTAGGAAAGAGTTGCACTAATGGGATAAACATCAACATGGTATTATGCTACCCTCTCCTCAAAGAGTAGAGCTACTTCTATTACCAGGGCCTTCTTAACGACCTCTTCTCTTGAAGTAAGCCTTCTCTAAGAACTCCAGAAGAGACCTTGAATCCTTCTCTCGTTGACAACCCTGATGCGTAAGATCTACCTTCTCGTAGACAACCACTATGGGATAGGAGAAAGATGAGAGAGTACTTTTTCTCAATCCTATCATCCGAAAGCAAGCTACCTTCCTTTAAGCCCTTTCTTTGACTTTTCTGATTGAGTTTTGTTGTAGCCGAACCTATCACTGTCGGATTCTGAGATAGTAATCAGATCGAGAAGACCGAAAGGGATCCGGACCGAGACGTGCCGAGAGCAAAACCGAGACTCCGTTTGCCGAAGGGGATCCGGACGAAAAGGTCGGTTAAGAACGAGGCCGGGACCCCTATGAGAAGGAGGAAACCAAGACCGGTAGCCGAAGTCGACCCGGATTAAGAAGTCGGCGAAGATTCGAACCGAGGCCCCTGCAAGAAGAAGAACCAGTCAGCGAGGGTCCCGGGTTTCGGCCCAGGAGAACCCCCTCCGACGGTTAAGTTAGCTTCTGAAGAAGATTCGATTCAGAAGGAAGGAAGGAAGAAGCTTAAATGCCTTGGACTATGATCCTGGTCATACCTTTTGTAATAAATAGCCTTCTATTTATAACGGAGGATGGAGGTTACCTGGTTGTTGCAGCCGATATAGGACTATGTTTTAGGTGGCTAATAAACCGCCATAGTGCTTAGTAATCCGCCAAAATGGGCCGGATACGGCTGCTGGGACGAGTGCCGCTTGTTGGGTCGAAGGCCGCTGGTCGGCCGAAGGCCGCTTGCTAGGCCGCTGTTGGGCCGTTGTTGGGCCGAATGCAATTGGGCTGTATCCCTTTTACTGGGCCGGCTCCCTAGACTTGGACCGAATCGGATTCTGTCCCATCACATGGCCCCCTACTCTCGTCGCTCTCAATTTTATGAAATGGCGAGAGTAAAGTCCGAAGCCTCAACGGAATAATAAAATATGACAAGATTCTCGTCTGAAACTGTTGGTCTTATTCCTTCTTTGAACACCGGGAGACACGGCTTCGTCTCAAGTCGGCCGAGAGTTGGTGACAAACAGCCTCGTCTCAGGCCGAGACCCTGTCGTAGACACCTTCGTCTCAGGCCGAGACTTGGTGACGAATACCTTCGTCCCTAGTTGTGAAAGGGTAAGGTTATCAAAACACTTTGGGACGCCAAGGGAGGGCGGAAATGACTTCGAATCTCCCGCCTTCACAGTCGCATCACAACAAACACAGGACACGTGTTCGACATCCGGCCGGGTAGCTGAAAGCACAAAAAGATCTCAGCCGTCAACAGACATCACTTGGATCGCGGCCGTTTCGGCTCTCTGCCCAAAACTTCACCTGGATCACCGCCTCTCCGGCCCCCGACAGGAGGATCAGGACACGTGGCGAGCATCCGAAGGAATAGCCGAAGGGTTAGGCCGCTTCCGGCCGTTGATCGCCTCTTTTCAATCCGGCAGCCCACTCGTCATCATGGCGAAGGACGGGACACGCGTCAAACATCCGAGCGAGGCGGAGCCGAGAGGTTGGAGGATCTCGGCCGTTGGTTTGCCATCCGACCCCCCCAAGCCCTCTTATAAATACCGGCTCCATTCGCCTCAGAACTGTTCCTTCGCATTCTCTCTCTTCCTCTCCACGCCAAAGCGTTCCTGCGAGCAGCGCCGCGAACGTCTTTTCTTCTCCGGCCGCGAGTGTTCCATCGAGGTCGTCTGGGGACGTCTTGTCAATCGCCGGGCAGTTCCTAATATGACGGTAAGCCTCAGCTCCAGCCTTTTCTTCTTTTGATTCATGTCCAGTAGTTCTTCTTCGGCCGAAAGCAGCTCATCGTGCTCCTCATCTAGACCTACTCCCCAATCTTCTCTGTCGTCTCGTTTTTCTTCGAACTCTTTCCTTTCTGGTATGGCGGACGAGGCAGAACTTGTCCCGGCTGCTGCCGAGCCTTCCACTACAGGTCGTCGCCAGGCCGAGAAGGTCTCGGACGTAGTTTGTGCTCTTGGTGTCGTAACTACTATCTGAATTCTTGGATGATTCCCGTTCGGCTTGGGAGGGGTACAAGAGCCAACTCCGTTCGGCCAGGCTGCTTCTCGATTTACGAGCACAGCTTCCGAGAAGGCTTTCGCCTTCCCCTTCACCCTTTTGTCGTAAACCTTTTGAGCTTTTATGGACTGGCTTCGTCCCAATTCTTCCCGAATTCCTGGCGGACGGTCTACGCTTACTTGGCTCTTAACTCCATTCTTGACTTCATTCCTTCTATAAATATCTTCCGTTATCTCTTCAAGATCAAACCTCAGGGGAGGTATTCTTGGTTTTGCTTCGTTCCCCGCTTCGGCAGGGGGATCTTCTCCGAGAAGCCCTCGTCCGTTCATCATTGGAAGGAGGACTTCTTTTTTGTTTCTCTGCCGGAGGGGAATAAGGGCGTCTGACCCTTTCCTACCGAATGGGGGCCCTTGGCCAAGGGCATTTCCGACTGCCCAACCCTCAGCCCCGAACAGCTTGCTGACGCCCACCTCTTCGAGGATGACGCTCCATACGACATTGCGGAGCTTCTCGAGGACGAGGACAGGCTCATAGCAATGGGAGCCTGGCCGGATCCGTCGCAGTCTCCTGCCCGGGCCTTTCCCTACCTTCCTCCTGAAGATTCCCCGGGAGAGGTCGAGGCGAGGGCTACCGCGACTAAGGCTCCGGTCGAAGTCCATCGTCCGTCCGAAGAGGGCGCCGAAGCAATGGCCAGGAGTAAGTCGGCTTTGGGTCATAAATTATTGTTGAACTTTTGCTAATTCTTCTTCTTTTTTGCTTTCAGAAATGTCTGGTCTCAGGGGCCTTATGAGCCGGATCTCCTGGCAGCTCGCATCGTCTCGACCATCTCAACCACGGCCTGCGGAAGGGAGGTCGGCCGTGGAAGTTTTAGCCCCGGGCACTCGGCCGGCGAGGCGGACAGCGACTTCCGCCGAAGGCCGCGCGGCTGCCGCTACTCTCGAGAGGGAGCAATGGAAGGGGAAGGCGGTCGCCGGGAGGAGTGAGCGGTCCGAGAAGCGGAAGCGCCAGGACGACCGTGACGAGAGAGAATCCGCCCCGGTGACCAAGAAGCCAGTCTCGGGACGGGACGCTCCGCTCTCATCGTCTCCCCAGCCGCGGAGGGACGATTGACCTTCGGCCACAGGCGCCGCGGCGGATACGGTGTTGTCGTATCCCTTCGGGGCGATCGAGAGCCACAAGTCTCGGGAGTACGGGCACGAGCTGTGGCACCCGGACATAGGGGTCTTCACAGATGACAGTCTGGATGACTCCCAGACGTGTCTGCGCCTGGCTCGGGGCTTAACCATCCCGATCGCTGGAGACGAGATCCGGAAGCTCTCTTTGGAAGGCATGTCCCTGTAGTGCGTCCGACATGCCATCCAAATGAGACTTCCCTCTTTGTCCTCACTTCTCGCTGCTTCCTTTAGTTGCTTCGGCTAACGTTTTTCTTTCTTTCTGCTGTAGGCTGCGGTCATGTGCGGGGCTCTCGCTCGCCACCAGGCCCTTATCCAGCGGAAGCTTCAGGACATCGACCAGGCCTCGGACCAGCTGGCCACAGGCAAGGTGTCCTCGGTGCAGCGAGACCTCGAGGCCAACATTGATGCCCTTATTGGGGCAAATGTGCGGCTGCGGTCCAACCTGGACGGACAGAAAGAGGTGATTTATACCATCTTGGAGGCCAAGAAAAAGGCCGAGAAGGAGCTGGATCAGGCTCGAGCAGAGATCGCATCTTTAAAGGCCGTGATCCAAGACAAGGAGGAGCAGGACAAAGAACGCCGCCGCTACGCCGAAGCTATATCGGCCCTAAAGGCAGACTTGGAGGCCAAGGCCAAGGAAGCCAATGACGTCGCTCGCACGGCCGTGGCGAGTTATAAGGAGGGCCCAGAATACGCCGATGAAATGCTCGACGCCGGGGCTAAGGCGGCTGCGACCATGTTTGATTTGGGGATGGCCATTGCCCAAAAGGCTTGTCCGGACACAGATCTGACGGGTTTCGGCTTCCCCACCGAAGAAGAAGGTGAAGAGCTCTTAGCCTAGTGGCGACAGCTCAAGGCCGAGAGCAACCCGGCTTCTTCGGAAGGCGCCGCGGCGGGTTCGGACCATGCTTCTCCTCCGACGTCCCCAGGCTACACTCCTGTTGATGTGGATGGCAAGGACGCCAATAGCTAATCTGGGGGCTTGTCCCGGTTATTTTTACTTTTAAGATGCCAAGGCCAAGCACATGGCCTACTTTTGTACTCACATATATAAAAGTGATTTCGTACTTGCTTGTTTCATAAATTCATAGCATATCATTCTAAGTAGATAACTGAGTTCGGTCCTGTATGTGGCCGAAGCCATGCCGCTCCCGATACGGTTTGCATGGAGTTAGGAGTAATGCTGCTCCCGATACGGTTTGCATGGACGAAGCCACTCCCGATACGGTTTGCATGGACTTAGGAGTAATGCCGCTCCCGATACGGTTTGCATGGCCGAGGCCACTCCCGGTATGGTTTGCACGGACTTAGGAGAATGCCGCTCCCGATACGGTTTACATGGCCGAAGCCACTCCCGGTACGGTTTGTACGGACTTAGAGTAACGCCGCTCCCGATACGGTTTGCATGGCCGAAGCCACTCCCGGTACGGTTTGCACGGACTTAAAGTAATGCCGCTCCCGATACGGTTTGCATGGCCGAAGCCACTCCTGGTACGGTTTGCACGGACTTAAAGTAATGCCGCTCCCGATACGGTTTGCATGGCCGAAGCCACTCCCGGTACGGTTTGCACGGACTTAGATTAATGCCGCTCCCGATACGGTTTGCATGGCCGAAGCCACTCCCGGTACGGTTTGCACAGACTTAGATTAATGCTGCTCCCGATACGGTTTAGATGGCCGAAGCCACTCCCGATACGGTTTGCACGGATTTAGATTAATGCCGCTCCCGATACGGGTTACATGGCCGAAGCCACTCACGGTACGGTTTGCACGGACTTAAAGTAATGCCGCTCCCGGTACGGTTTGCATGGGTTTGCACGGACTTTAAAGTAATGCCGCTCCCGATACGGTTTGCATGGCCGAAGCCACTCTCGGTACGGTTTGCACGGACTTAAAGTAATGCTGCTCCCGATACGGTTTGCATGGCCGAAGCCAGTCCCGGTACGGTTTGCACAAACTTAAAGTAATGCCGCTCCCGATACGGTTTGCATGGCCGAAGCCACTCCTGGTACGGTTTGAACGGACATAAAGTAATGTCGGACACAATATTTCGGGACAAAATATTCATTCAAGGTGTCCAGCTGAATCACAGGAAAATACCTTACACAAAATACCGCCGAAGGCGCTCCATATTCCAGGTGCGCGGGAGAGGTTGGCCCGAAAGGGTCTCCAGCCGATAGGCCCCTCGTCGGATTACTTCCTTTACCCGATAAGGGCCTTCCCAGTTTAGAGAGAGCTTTCCTGTGGCTTCGGCTGGCTTGGATACATGGGCATTCCGCAACACGAGGTCTCCAACTTCAAAACTTCGAGCCTTCACTCGAGCGTTGTGATATCTCGCCATGCATTGTTGATATGCAGCTAGCCTAATGAGAGCTTGATCCCTTGTTTCTTCTATCAGATCAAGGTGATCCATTAGGACTTCATCATTATCCTTCGGATCATAAGTGAGAACCCTCGGCGATGGCAGGCCGATTTCAACGGGAATAACAGTTTCCCCTCCGTAGGCCATTCGGAATGGGGTTTCTCCGGTAGGGGTTCGGTTTGTTGTTCGATAAGCCCATAGAACACTTGGCTACTCTTCGACCCATCGGCCTTTAGCCTCACCGAGACGAGTCTTCAGTCCTCGTAATATGCTTCGATTAGTGACTTCGGCTTGGCCATTCGTCCGAGGGTGTGCTACCGAAGCGAATTTATGTATAATACCGAAGCTTGCACAATTGTCTTTGAACCGATGGCTGTCAAATTGCTTGCCATTACCTGAGATGATTGCCCAAGGGATGCCATAGCGGCAAATGATGGACTTCCATACAAAGCTCCATGCATTATTATCTGTGATGGACTCAAGGGGCTCGGCTTCGACCCACTTGGTGAAATAATCTACTGCTACAATAAGGAATTTTCTCTGGTCGGAGGCAATGGGAAAAGGTCCCAAAATATCAATCCCCCACTGGGCGAAAGGCCAAGTGTCTGACAGAGGTGTTAGAATGGTTGCTAATTGATGAATAAGAGAACTGTATCTCTGGCACTGGTCACAGCAGCGGACGAGAGCAACTGCGTCACCTCGGAGTGTCGGCCACCAGTACCCTTGCCTTAAGAGTTTATGGGTCAAGGCCCTTCCTCCTGCATGCGCTCCGCAGATTCCTTCATGTACTTCCCGAAGGGCATAATTGGCTTTGGCCGGGCTGAGACATCGGAGGAGTGGCCGGCCGAAAGACTTCTTATACAACATACCATCTAGAATTAGAAAATGGGAGGAGCGCTGTCGGATGCATCTCGCTTCTTTCTGATCAGCCAGGACCTCCTCTCGGAGGAGAAAAGTAATTAATGGAGTCATCCAGGTCTCCTCTTCGGACTCATTCACTTGCATGACCTCGGATTCGTTGAGACTTGGCTCAGACAGTTCTTCTACTAAGACCATTCGGCCTCCTCCCCCATTTTGAGTTGATGCTAGCCGAGAAAGGGCATCGGCTCGAGCGTTCTCGGCCCGAGGGATCCGCACGATCTCAAAAGAAATGAATTCAGCTATGATCTTGCGAGTTACCTGGAGATAGGATGCCATCAGTGCGTCTCGTGCCTCGTACTCCCCGGTGATTTGGTTGACGATAAGCTGAGAGTCGTTGAACGCCCTTATCTTCTGCGCATCGAGCCTTCTAGCGGCCCGAAGGCCTGATATAATGGCTTCGTACTCGGTGGCATTGTTAGTAGCCGAGAAGGTGAAGCTCAGAGCGTACTCTGTGATGACCCCTTCTGAAGATGCCAAGATCCACCCGGCGCCACTACTCGAAGAGCATGCAGATCCGTCAACGTATAATTGCCATTCATCCGCCGAGGACAAAGGAGCCGAAGTGATTTCGGCTTCAGGATTTGCTTTGATTATTTCCGGTTGAGGGGCCGAAGATGATTCGGGAGTGAGCTCAGCAATGAAGTCGGCCAAAGCTTGAGCTTTTATTGTAGTTCGAGGCCCATAAGAGATGTCAAACTCCCCTAGTTCGATCGCCATTTTGCTAGTCTCCCGGACACTTCCGGCCGAGAGAGAACCTGCTTCAAAGGTTGATCCGTGAGGACCTTTACCGAATGTGCGAGGAAATAGGGCCGGAGCCTCCTCGCGGAAGCGACGAGGGCCAAGGCCAGCTTTTCAAGAGCCGGATACCGAAGCTCCACTCCATGGAGTGCTTGGCTTACATAATAAACTGGCCTTTGAACACCATCTTCTACCCGGATGAGGACGACACTGATAGCTGCTTCAGAAGCGGCAAGATAAACGAACAGTCGCTCTCCTCGGACCGGTTTAGATAAATCAGGAGAAATTGCTAGTCTTCTTCAGCAGCTTGAAGAAAGGAAAACAGTGATCCGCCACCCTTGACATGAAACGGCTTAATGCAGCAATTCTCCCACTTAACCTTTGAATTTCTCGGACGTTCGCCGGAGGGTGCATTTGAATGATGGCTGCAATCTTCGCAGGATTTGCCTCCACCCCTCAGCGGATGACCATATAGCCGAGGAACTTCCCGGAGGCTACGCCGAAGGCGCACTTGGCAGGGTTCAACTTCATTTTATACTTGCGCAAGGTAAGGAATGTTCGACCAAATCGGCCAAATGATCTGCAGCGATGCGGCTTTTTACTAGCATATCGTCGATGTAGACTTCCATGTTTCGGCCAAACTGTGGAGCGAACATTTTGTTGACAAGGCGCTGATAAGTTGCTCTAGCATTCTTCAAGCCGAAAGGCATCCGGGTGTAGCAATAGAGGCCGAGGTTTGTCGTAAAGCTTGTCTTGTCCTCATCGTCTGGATGCATTCGAATTTGGTGACAGTCTGAATAGGCGTCGAGGAAGCTGAGTAGATCATGGCCGGAAGTGGCGTCCACTATCTGTCTGGTCTATCCAAGGCAGCGGAAAATTGTCCATCGGACAAGCCTTGTTGAGGTTAGTGAAGTCTACACACATTCGCCACTTGCCGTCCTTTCTGGGCACCATTACTACGTTATCGATCCATTCGGGGTGATGCGCCTCTCAGAGATGTCCCGCGTTTAACTGCTTTTGTACTTCAGCCTGGATGACCATCCTCCTTTCTTGATTGATGGAGCGCCGCTTCTACTTAACCGGAGGCTGATTCAGGTCAATGTGCAGTCGATGCTCTGCCACCTCTGGGTCGACCCCGGGCATATCCGAAGGAGACCAGGCGAAGACGTCGAGGTTTTCCTTCAGGAAATTGATAAGTCTCTCGACTTCAGTCTTCTCAAGGTTGGAACCTATCATCAGTGTTCGACCTTCTCCTCCTGGAACCGGAACGGTTGCAAGTTCCTCTCCCGGGGATGCTTCGGCTGAAGATTCGATCGAAAGGGATTCGGCTGCAGCCTTCCCTTTGACCGAAATCATATAGCGTTGTCGGGCAGCTTCTTGATTCCCTTTAGCCTCGCCGACTCCATGACCGGTATGGAATTTCAGCTTCTGATGGAAGGACGAAGGCACAGCTCCAATTCCTCCGATCAGCCTTCGGCCAAAAATGGCGTTGTAGGCCGAATCAATCTTCACGACGGCAAAATCTGTCTCAATAGTTAATTGCCTTGGGGATGTTCCTAGGGTAACAGGTAGCCAGACGATACCTTCCACCCGGCAAGGTGCACCATTAAAGCCGAACAGAGGCCCCCGGTGAGGCATCATATCAGCCTCATTCAAACCCATTTTTAGGAAGCAATCATAAAAAGGTACATTGGGAGCACTTCCATTATCAACAAAGATACGATGAACATCGTAACTTTTCATTACAACATTTACAACAAGGGCATCATTATGAGGGACCTGAATGTCGGTCAAATCCTCCTGGCCGAAGACGATGTCTTCTTGACGAGATTGTTTCGTCCTGACATCGATCGATGCTACTTCTGTCACTGCATCGGCTCGACGACGCTCGCTGTCCGGATATCATCATAATTGACCCGGCACTGGGTCATTGGTGTGATGCTTCTGCCAGGGCCGAAGTAGCTTTCGGCTGAGGTGGTGCTTCTTTATCCGGGAGCTGGGGTTGTTGCCTTGGCACTTCGGGGGCATCTCGGTTCTGCCGCTGTTAAGGCTGCACTCATCGGGACTGTGGCAAGCGGCCTTCCCGGATGAGGCGATCAATTTCCTCTCGAAGGTGCCGACATTCGTCAGTCGAATGCCCGATTTCCCGATGGTACTCGCAGTATTTCCGGGAGTCCCTTCGGCGAGGATTAGTTTTGATGCGCTCCGGCGGCCGAAGCATACCTTTCACCTCCATGAGCATTCGGGAGGGTGGACCAGGTAACGGCAGATACCGCTGCTGCGGATCCCAACGCTTGTCTCGGCCCCATTCTTCTCTCCGATACCGCTTGCGAGAGGGTTCATGATCTTCCGGGCGAGGACGAACTGCTGAAGGGGTAACCGCCGAAACTGTCTCGGCAGTACTTTTGCCCTTGGACATCATCAGGGCCTCCCGGTTGATATATTTATGGGCCCGAGCCACCAGGTCCTGAAAGGTGGGAGGATGGCGCTTTCCGATGGAGCTGAAAAGCCCCTCGTCCGTACATCCGTTGATTACGGCCGAGACCGCAATCGAACTATCCAGGTTTGGAATCTGGGGTGCTTCGGCCTGGAACTTGGTAAAATATTCTTTAAGGGTCTCGGTCGATCTTTGCCGAATGGCAAGCAAACTGGCCGAGATTTTACATTGCCGGGTGGCATCATAAAATTGGTCGATAAACAGTTGGCCTAACTATACTAGAGAATGAATAGAATTGGGAGCCAACGTTTCAAACCAAGTTAAGCCTATTTTTTCTAAGGTAAGGGGGAAGAGACGGCAACGGACTGCCTCAGAAACCCCTCGGACGGAGAGGTAGGAATTGAATCTCTGGAAATGGCAAACCGGATCTGTCATTCCATCATGCAGAGGCCCTTTCGGCAATTTAAAATTGGAAGGTACCTCGACGGCCAGAAGCTCAAGAGAGAAAGGAGTCTGCTCCAGGATGGTGCTGGCGAGAGGTGCTCCATACGGCCGGGATACCATCTGCTGCATTTCCTTCCTCATTGCCGTCAGTCGCCGGTCCAAATCCAGGGTGGTTGAAGTGGTGGCCGAACGTCCTTCGGCCTTGGTGGGATGCAATCGGGACGAAGCATTGTCCGGCTCTGTCAGAATATGACTGGCGCGAGGAACTCGACCTTGCGGCCCGAATGGCTCGCTGCGCGCCGAAACCGCTTCGTCGTGGAACGCCTGCGAGGGTGTTGGCTGTACCCTCGCAGCCTGAGCAAGAGGACAGTATTGAGGAGGAGGCGGTACCTGCTGTGTGGGCTGATTCAACAACCCCATATGCTGAGCGATAGCAGATAACATATCCCGTGGTTCCAAAGAAGTGGCAGTAGCGGCCAGTGTGGCTACTTGTTGATGGAGTTCTTCCACTCGGTCGTCCCTGGGAGCGAGGAACTCCGGTATTGCTGGGAGGACGGAACCTTGCAGAAGAACGGATGGAGTACCTTCGGGTGGAGTGTATGCGCCGAAGTCACTTGCGTTTCCGCCTCGTCTTGGCCGGATCGTCTGGTCACCGGACGATGAGACATGACCTTTTGTCGGATTTCCCACAGACGGCGCCAAGTGATGTAGCCGAAGCTATCACTGTCGGATTCCGAGATTAGAATCCGAGATAGTAATTAGATCGAGATGACCGAAAGGGATCCGGATCGAGACGTGCTGAGAGAGAAATCGAGACTCCATTTGCCGAAGGGGATCCGGATGAAGAGGTCGGTTAAGAACGAGGCCGGGACCCCATGAGAAGGAGGAAACTGAGACCGGTGGCCGAAGCCGACGCGGACGAAGAGGTCGGAGAAGATTCGAACCGAGGCCCCTGCAAGAAGAAGAACCAGTTAGCGAGGGTCCTAGGTTTCAGCCCAGGAGAAACCCCCTCCGACGGTTAAGTTAGCTTCTGAAGAAGATTCGATTTAGAAGGAAGGAAGGAAGAAGCTTAAATGCTTTGGACTATGATCCTGGTCATACCTTTTGTAATAAATAGCCTTCTATTTATAACGGAGGATGGAGGTTACCTGGTTGTTGCAGCCAATATAGGACTATGTTTTAGGTTGCTAATAAGCCGCCATAGTGCCTAGTAATCCACCGGAATGGGCCGGATACGGCTACTGGGCCGAGTGCCGCTTGTTGGGTCGAAGGCCGCTGGTGGGCCGAAGGCCGCTTGCTGGGCTGCTATTGGGCCGTTCTTGGGCCGAATGCAATTGGGCTGTATCCCTTTCACTGGGCCAGCCCCCTAGACTTGGGCCGAATCGGATTCTGCCCCATCAAGTTCTTTACTCTAAAAAAAGTAGTCTAGAATAGTAGTCCTACTTTAGAGTCATACCATTGTCATTCTCTAGTCTCATTGCTAGAGGGAACATCATTCCTATTTATACTTGGATTGGCACATTAGGAAATCCCACGATAGAGACTGACCTTCAAAGGAAAGAATCTATTCAACTTCTCCAGCTGTATGTACTCGGATAAGGATTTTCGAGAACCTCTCATAGGAGTATAAGCATAAATAAGGAATTATGAACCAGGGTAGAGACACCTGTTAGATCAATCGTCAAACTACTATTACTATGGCGAAAAACAGGGAGAAAACCACGTACTCTTAAAAGAGAAAAAACAGAATGCCATACCTCTGTCATCGAATCGGTCACATTGCTAGCCTTTTGAGAGCCTTACCGAGCTGTGGTACATATTTACCTAATAAAGGAGCTAGCTGGAAAGGAGTTGGTAGCCGAATCAGGCAGGTCAGTCACCAAAATCGGGCGGAAGGGAAAGCCGAAGGAGATGAACCATAAGTTCATGTCTGCAGAAGGCACTGTTGGTAGGTTAGAAAATCTTAAGGTAGACTAGCCCGAAAAGTCATTCTAATTGTTTCACGAATGAACCGGGAACTAACCGAGCTCAATTTCACCTCTTCAGGCGATGAAGTATCGGAACGGCATACAAATTTTGAGCTAAAATCCATAGTAGTTGAATAGACTGCTACCGGGAGAGAAAGATATTATTATGGTCCGAGGAGAACCTTGATTTAGGCTCTTGGTGCCATTGAACCTCTTGCTTGTGAGAATATCCCATGCGATAGGGCAAAGGCAGGTGTTTTGACTCTATAGATACCATTGGAGAATGATGTTGCCGAAGCTTACCACGGTCGGATTCCGAGACTGGAACCCGCGGTTGGATCGGATCGATGAAGGGGACCGACGGGGATCCGGGACGAGATGGAGACGGAGACGGGGCCGAGGACCCGAAGCCGAGAGGTGCCCGGGCGAGGGCTTGCTGGGAGTGTAGCTGAGACTCCTTCGGTCGAGGCGGACCAGCCTGCGAAAGGCGTCGAGACCGGGGGGAGAAAATCCGAGGTCGGCGGCCGAGACCGACTTGGAGAGGTCGGCGAAGATTCAAACCGAAGCCCCTGCAGGAGGAGGAGAAGAAGGAGAAGAACCGGTCAGTAGGAGTCCCGGGTTTCGGCCCTAAGGAACCCTCTCCGACGGCTAAGTTAGCTTCTGAAGAAGATTCGATTCAGAAGTCAAGGAAGTAGAAATAGCTTTAATGCTTTTGGAGTGTTGTCCTTGGTCGAGAAGACATACCTTTGGTAATAAATAGCCATGTATTTATAGCGGAGGATAGAGGTCGCTTAGTGGTGGCAACCGATATAGGACTATATTTTGGTTTACTGATAAACTGCCATAGCGCCTATCCTTCCCACCGGAGTGGGCCAGATACGGCTACTGAGCCGAAGGGGGAGGGGCCGTTGATGGGCCTGACGCTGTTTAGTGGGCCGAAGCTTACTGGGCCGAAGACCACTGTGCTGCTGTTGGGCCGAGGGCTGCTGGGCCGCTAACGGGCCGAAGACCAATGGGCTGCTGTTGGGCCGAGGGTTGCTGGGCCGCTAACGGGCCGAAGGCTGCCAGTGGGCCTTCACTACTATTGTTGTTGGGCTGATCCGAGTGATTGGGCTGTTCTAACGGGCCGAATCAGATTCTGCCCCCATCAGATAGCCCCCTACTCTTGTCGTTCTCAATTTTATGAGACAGCGAGAGTAAAGTCCGGAGCTTTTTCGGGAAAGCATATTGACACGAGCTTCGTTTGAAACCTCTGCTTTATTTCGTTTCTGACCTCTGCCCGAGGTCGGCCGAGGGCTGATGAAAGACACCTTCGTCTCAAGCTGGGACCTTGTTGTAAACACCTTCGTCTCGGGCCGTGTAAGGACTGAGGTTTCGGGTTCTGTATTCGGGTCGGGTTCGGGCCGGATCCCTTGGTTTGGACCCTGTGGGGTCTTGAGATTCCTGGCTGAATGGCGTCAGCACTGCTCGACGCCTTTCAAAAGGCGTCAGGTTGTGTGGACGCCATTTAGGTCTGCAGGTTGTTGTGCCACGTGTGCGCCACGTGGGCGGGTTTCGGGCCGCGAGAGTACGGCCCCGGTCACATCGTCTGAACGGCGTCCATGTTGGTCGACGCGATTTAGACTGTGACCTCTGCGATGTCAGGGTATGGCGCCAGAGCGTGTCAGTACGGCCTGTCCTGTCGTCTGAACGGCGTCTACCGCGATCGACGCGTTTTAGCTGGATTCAGATTGCCCCGCGAGCCTCCCCTTCTTTCCCTCATTCTCGCCTTCACTCTCTCTCTCCTCGCCCTCTCCGACTCTCTTTTCCCCTTCCCTTCCTCTTCTTCCTCTTCCAATCACTCCATAGCCTCCTTACCTCTCACCTCTACCTCCACCACCTCCTTCGCGGCGTTCCCTTCTCCGGACGGCGGCCGACGTCCCGGCGGAGTGGCGGCGTCCTCGAGGGTACCGGCGGCGGTCTGCGGTGCGGCGGGTCGGCGGCGAGGAGCTTGGAGGAGTTCAAGAACCGGTAGGGGGACGAACCTTGCATGTGTTGCTCGTGTTTTCTTTGGCGTGACATGACGTGTTCTGGGCTAGATTGAGCATGTTTAGGGGGGTTTCCTTGTGGGAATGGCTGTGCTTGTGATCGTGGATTCGTAGCATGCTTGTGGTGGTTGAATTCCTCTTCCTCCCCTTCTGGTTTTGGGGCTTTTTCGGGGTGTTTGGGGTTAAGGGAGAAACCCTCGGTTCGAACCAGGGAACCAGGTTTCTGGCGCTAAACGGCGTCGTGCCTGGTCGACGCCTTTCAGAAGGGCGTCAGCGCAGTACGACGCCTTTTAGAGCAGAAACCTCCCTGTTTGAGATTTCGCAAGATAGGGGTTCTGGCGCTAAATGACGTCATGAATGGACGACGCCTTTCGGAAGGACGTCGGGCCATCATGACGCCATTTAGGCAGGAAATCACCCCGAGTGAGGGTCTGTAAATCTGGAATATCAGTGTGAATGGCGTCTGTGGACCTGGACGCGTTTTAATAGGCGACTCCTTATGACGACGCGTTTCAAGGAATATTCTGACTGTTAAATGAACCTGTCTGAGGGGCTTGAATGGCGTCGACCTCGGTCGACGCAATTCAAGACAGAACTGTATAATCCAGGTTTTAGCATGTGTTTCACTGTGGGATGATTTCAAATGCATGCTTTAAGCTGTACGCTGAGACGAAGATTACTGTGTGAATGGAATCATGTTGTGTGTGTGTGTGTGCTTATGCGAATATGGAATCGGAATGACTGTGGTTTACGTTTGTCACCATGGACCGATGGGGACAGGGTCATGGTGTCTGTGAGGCATTGTGCCGTACCGGTGAGAAGGGGTACATGTTGTGTTTTACCTTTGGCTGAGGGAAGCAGGATCGCTTGAGCCCGACGGGCCGGAGTAGCCGGTGTGCTATCCGAGGGATCGCTGTTTGTCCTCAGCGGGTCGGGGTTTCCCTGTTTGTCGTGACAGCTTCCGGCGCGTTTCTTGCTGTGGAGCTGGTTGTGGTACTGTTGGAGTTGGCTTACCTTTAGCCACTGGGCCTGATGTGACCTTTGATCAAGGTTACGAGTGGTACCCTTAGCCCTTTGGCCTGACGCAGCCCGGGAGATTTGGGTTTGTGGGTAGTTCCTGTAGCTTCGGTTTGACGGGGGTTCGCCGGTCCCCAGGGCCCTCCTGAAGCGCTGAGGCCTAGCGTGGAGGCAATCCGGACGGTAGGACAGTAGTCTAGACTGCTTGTGTGCACACGTAGCTGGCAGTGGCGGTACACTGGTTCCAGCTAGTCCTAGTTTGACTCACTGCCTCACCCTACAGTGCCCCGGAACACTGTAGGGGTGGACAGGCGTGAGCAGTGGTGGTAGTGTTGGGAGGCGACGTTTGACTTCGGTCGACAGTGTGGTTCAGTCGCTTCGTGGACTTTGGCTGTGAGTCGTGACTCTGTGTTGGGTTCTTCGGGTTGCTAGAATGGTTCTTGCGACACTGCTTATGGTACGTTTCATATCAGAGTTGGGTGCTATGTTTACTGCTTTACTTAAATTGCCATATATTCCTGTTGTTACACTTGTGGGTGTGTGAGTGGGAGGTGGGGGATCGGATGATCCCTACTGAGCCCATTTCTGGTGTGGCTCACTCCCTGCGGTTTCAGGTGTGGACCTCGTGGCGAGTGAAAGCGTGGTGTCTTCTTGGTGTGCGGACCAGCAACTGTCTTAGTTCCGGGGTATGCCCCGATGTTGTTGTACTTTCCTTCTGCCTGTACTTATTTCATTTGTTGGACATGTAATTATTGTTGGACTGTATACGGACATTGTTATTTTCCTTCCGGCGCACTTGCTTATCCTTGTAGTCCGTGTGATTGTTATATTTAGCCTTGTTTAGCACTTACTCCTCCAGATGTGTTGTGCGAGATCCGGGTGTGAACCCGTAGCTAATGGACCGACATCCATTTAGTGACCGGGTCTCCGGTCATAGGATGGCGGGTCGTTACAGATGGTATCAGAGCCCAATCTGGTCGAGTATGTGGTGAACTGGGTTAGATATTATAGTCCAACAATAAGTACGAGTCGGTACAGGCGATGGCTGCTGGTGTAGATTGATAGGTTTTGACGTGTGGATATTTGGTGGAGAAATCGGTTTTGTAATTTGTGCCTTGCTAGTGTGTGGATATTTTGATCTATCAGCCTTTGTCAGAATTGAGAATCTTAGTTAGCTTGGCGTAATTGTGTTGGAACCCTGTGTGGGTGATTGGTGAGAATGATTGTTGTAATTGGTGTGTGTCGGCGTGTGATGGTTAGCCGAGTTGAGCGTTGAGCGGTTGCAATTTCGTGGACGAAATTCTTTTAAGGGGGGGAGAATGTAAGGACTGAGGTTTCGGGTTCTGTATTCGGGTCGGGTTCGGGCCGGATCCCTTGGTTTGGACCCTGTGGGGTCTTGAGATTCCTAGCTGAATGGCGTCAGCACTGCTCGACGCCTTTCAAAAGGCGTCAGGTTGTGTGGACGCCATTTAGGTCTGCAGGTTGTTGTGCCACGTGTGCGCCACGTGGGCGGGTTTCGGGCCGCGAGAGTACGGCCCCGGTCACATCGTCTGAACGGCGTCCATGTTGGTCGACGCGATTTAGACTGTGACCTCTGCGATGTCAGGGTACGGCGCCAGAGCGTGTCAGTACGGCCTGACCTGTCGTCTGAACGGCGTCTACCTCGATCGACGCATTTTAGCTGGATTCAGATTGACCCCGCGAGCCTCCCCTTCTTTCCCTCATTCTCGCCTTCACTCTCTCTCTCCTCGCCCTCTCCGCCCTCTCCGACTCTCTTTTCCCCTTCCCTTCCTCTTCTTCCTCTTCCAATCACTCCATAGCCTCCTTACCTCTCACCTCTACCTCCACCACCTCCTTCGCGGCGTTCCCTTCTCCGGACGGCGGCCGACGTCCCGGCGGAGTGGCGGCGTCCTCGAGGGTACCGGCGGCGGTCTGCGGTGCGACGGGTCGGCGGCGAGGAGCTTGGAGGAGTTCAAGAACCGGTAGGGGGACGAACCTTGCATGTGTTGCTCGTGTTTTCTTTGGCGTGACATGACGTGTTCTAGGCTAGATTGAGCATGTTTAGGGGGGTTTCCTTGTTGGACTGTATACGGACATTGTTATTTTCCTTCCGGCGCACTTGCTTATCCTTGTAGTCCGTGTGATTGTTATATTTAGCCTTGTTTAGAACTTACTCCTCCAGATGTGTTGTGTGAGATCCGGGTGTGAACCCGTAGCTAATGGACCGACATCCATTTAGTGACCGGGCCTCCGGTCATAGGATGGCGGGTCGTTACAGGCCGAGACTTGGCGACGGATTCCTTCGTCCCCAGTTACGAAGAGGCGAGTCTTTTGAATGTGCCAGGACATCTGACAAAGGACGGAAAAGACGTCGAGCTTCCCGTCCTAACAGTCGTGTCGTGAGAAACACAGGACACGCGTTGCGCATCTGGCCGGCTTGCCGAAAGCACAAAAAGATCTGGGCCGTTAGCAGTGATCACGCGGATCACGGGTCACTTCGGCTCTCTGTCCAAGATTTCACTTGGATTGCCGCCTCTCTTGTTTTTGGCACGAGGATCGGGACACGTGGCGAGCATCCGAATGGACATCTGAAGGGTCATGCCGCTCCCGACCGTTGATTGCCTTCTCTCGATCCGGCAGCCCGCCCGTCATCATGCTGAAGGACGGGACACGTGTCACGCATCCGAGTAGAGCGGCGTCAAAGAGGGGGAAAATCCCAGCCGTTGATCCGGCGCGGAATGCCTTCGAGCTTTCCTATAAATACCTTTCCCCAGGGCACTGTTCCGCTTTCTTCTTCTTCTTGCGCCTGTGCTTCCCTGCGATCAGCTTCCCTGAGTTTTCTTTTCTTGCTTTCGTCGGCGAAGAGCGAGCCATCAAGGCTGTTCGAGGGTGCCCTGTCCGTCGCCGGGGAGCTCTTCGTCGCCGGAAGTCGTCGCCGGGGGGCTTTCCGTAGTTGGAGAGGCTGTTAATAGTCGAGGAGACTTTCTTTGAGGGTAAGCCTCAATTCTATTTCTCCGCTCTGTGATACATGTCCAGTAGCTCTCCTTCGGCCGAGAGTTGCTCTTCGGCCGAAGGTGTTTCTTCTTGCTCTTCATCCCGGCCTCCCTAGCTTGCCTTGTCATCTCCTTTTTCTTCCAATTCCTTTGCTTCTGCCATGACGGACGTGGCTGAGACACTTCAGGCTGAAGAAGCCGAGGCGGTTCCGGCTGCTGCCCAACCTTCTACTTCTGGCCGTCGCCCGGCCGAGACTGTTTCTGATGTGATTAGTCTCCTTAATGACGACACCATCAAAGCCATCGCTGCCTATTATCAATTTCCATCTTGGATAATTCCTATTCGGCCCGGGAAGAATACCAAGGCTAATTCCGTCCGGCCGGGCTGCTTTTCTATCTATGAGTAGAGCTTCCGGGCGGGCTTTCGTCTTCCCGTTCCTTCCTTTGTTATTAACCTTTTGAGTTTCCATGGACTGGCCCCGTCCCAATTCTTTCCGAATTCTTGGCGGACAGTCTACGCCTTCTTGGTTGTGCATGCTTATCTCGAGGCCATCCCTTTGGTAAACGTCTTCCGCTATCTTTTCAAGATACAACCGCAGGGGAAATCTGATTGGTATTGCTTCGTCCCCCGCTTCCGCCGGGGTATCTTTTCCGGGAAGCCCTCGTCCATTCATCATTGGAAGAAGGGCTTCCTCTTCGTTTCCCTCCCGGAGGAGGAGAAGAGCGTGTGGCCCTTCCCTACTGAATGGGCACCTTTGGCCGAGGGCCTCTCCGATCCGCCTTCCCTCAATCCTGAGCAGCTGGACATCGTGCACCTCTTGGAAGCCGATGCTCCATATGATATTGCGGAGCTTTTCGAGGACGAGGAGAGGCTCATACAAATGGGAGCTTGGCCAGATCCGACGTCCTCTCCTCCTTGAGTCTCCCCTTATCTTCCTCTTGAAGATACTCCGGGAGAGGCCGAGGGGGCTGCCTCGGTCGAGTCTCCGGCCGAAGCCCTTCCGTCCGAAGAGAGCGCTGAAGCTGCGGCCGAGGGTAAGTCGGTCTTGAGTCGAAGAAAGTTGTATATTCTGAGTCGTTGCTAACCCTTTCTTATTTCTGTTTGCAGAAATGTCTGGACTTCGGGGTTTGCTTGGCCGACTCTCCAAGCAGTCCGGCCAATCTCGACCGTCCCAGCCGCAGGGGGCGGAAGAAGGGGCGGCCCCGAGCGTCCGGACCACAAGGCAGACGGCGGCTTCTGTCGAAGGCCGCGCTGCTGCTGCTGCGCTCGAAAGAGAGCGGCAGAAGGGGAAGCCGGTCGTCCGAGGGAGCGGCCGACCAGCGAAGAGGAGCCGGGCGGACGATCCCGGCGAGAAGGAATCCACCCATGCGGTCAAGAGGCCGATAGCAACGCGGGGTGCTCCGCTCTCGACGCCTTCGGAACCACAGAGGGGCGATTCTCCTTCGGCCACCGGGGCCGAGACGGAGAATATTTCTTTTCCCTTTGGGGCAGCCGAGACTCACATGTCCCGGGAGTACGGGCACGAGCCCTGGCGCCCGGACGTGGGGGTCTTCGCGGACGGGAGTCTGGAGGATACCCAGACGTGCCTGCGCATCGTCCGCGGCTGGACCCTGCCGATGGCTGAGGACGAGATCAAGGAGCTTTTTTCAGAAGGCTTATCCTTTCAGTGCGTTCGGCACGCCGTCCAGGTAAAAAAATCCTTGTCTTTATCTTTGTTCATTGCTTCCTTCTACTGTCTCGGGCTTATCTTTCCTTTCCTATCGTAGGCCGCGGTTATGTGCGGAGCTCTCGCTCGCCGCCAGGCCGCCGTTCAGCAGAAGCTCCTGGATATCGACCAGGCTTCGGATCAGCTGGCCTCGGGCAAAGTGGCCGCCGTGCAGCGCGATCTGGAGGCAAACGTCGATATCCTCCTCGGGGCTAATGCTCGGATGCGGGCCGAGCTGGGGGAGCAGAAGGAGGTGATCCGCACTACCTCCGAGGCCAAGACAAGGGCCGAGCAGGAGAGGGAGAAGGTCGAGAAGGAACTGGAGAAGGCATGGGCCGAGATTGCAATTCTGAAGGCCGAGATCCAGGACAAGGCCGAGGAGCGGCACACGGAGCGCCGTCATCATGCCGAGGAGGTCTCGGCTCTGAAAGCCGATCTGGAAGCCAAGGCCAAGGAAGCCGAAAATGCTGCTTGCTCAGCTGTGGCAAGCTATAAGGCCGGCCCGGATTTCGCTGAGGAGATAATGGAGGCCTGAGTCCAGGCAGCCTCGTCTGTGTTCGTTCTGGGGCTGGCCATCGCTCAGAAGGCGTGTCCGGCCATAGATCTGACCGGCATCGGCTACCGGACGGACGAGGAGGGCGACGAGCTTTTGGCCTGGTGGGAAAGACTTAAGGCCGAAAGAGCTCCAGCTCCTGCGAAAGGCGATGCGGCCGTTCCAGTTGAAGCTTCTCCTCCGACATCTCCCAGCCAGACTCCTGTTGATGTAGAAGGCGATGATGCCGAAAGCTAGTACGGGGGCTTGTCCCGGTTTTGCTTTTTGAGATGTCGCGGTTGGACGTATGGCCTATTTTTGTACTTGTTCATATATGAAAGGTATTTTGCTTTTGCTTACATTTGTCTGAGTGTCTGAATGAATGACCGAGTCTGGTTCTTGTGGCCGAAGCCATGCCGCTCCCGATACGGTTTGTGTGGCCGAAACCACTCTCGGTACGGTTTGTATGGATTTAGAGAACAACGCCGCTCCCGATACGGTTTCTATGGCCGAAGCCACTCCCGGTACGGTTTACACGGACTTAGAGAATATCGCCGCTCCCGATACGGTTTGCATGGCCGAAGCCATTCCCGGTACGGTTTACACGGACTTAGAGAATATCGCCGCTCCCGATACGGTTTGCATGGCCGAAGCCACTCCCGGTACGGTTTACACGGACTTAAAGAATAACGCCTGTAAGGACTGGGATTTCGGGTTCTGTATTCGGGTCGATTTTGGGTCTGATCCCCTGGTTTGGACCCTGAGGAGTCTTGAGAGCTTCTTTTGAATGACGTCTGCCCCGCACGACGCCTTTCAAACGGCGTCTTTCTGGGTGGACGCCATTTAGGTTTGTCGCCATTGTGCCACGTGGGCGCCACGTAGGCGGGTTTCGGGCCGCGAGAGTACGGCCCCTGTCTTGTCGACTGAACGGCGTCCGTGATGGACGACGCCATTCAAACTGCGACCCTGCGATGTCAGTGTACGGTGCCGGTCTTGTCATCTGAACGGCGTCTATGGTGAGTGACGCGTTTCAGAGCTTCTATCAGTACGGCCCGTCCTGTCATCTGATTGGCGTCTGTCATGGACGACGCGTTTTACCCTGTTTAGGATTGACCCCGCTAGCCTTCCCTTCTTTCCCTCATTCTCACCCTCTCACTCTCTCTCCTCACCCTCTCCACCCTCCGACCCCCCTCTCTTCCCCTTTCCTTTCCCCTTCTTCCTCTTCCACCACTCCACTACCTCTCTACCTCTCACCACTGCCACCACCACTTTCTTCGCGGCGTTCTATTCACCGGGTGGCGGCCGACGTCCCGGCGGAGTGGCGGCGTCCTCGGAGTACCGGCAGCAGTCTGCGGTGCGACGGTTTGGCGGCGTAGCCAGGAGGAGTTCAAGAATCGGTAAGGTGACGATTCCCGTAGTGTTTCATTTCAAAACTCATGTTTTCCCGCCTTGATGCACGATGCGTGCAGGGGATTCTTGGGTAGAATAAGCATGTTTAGGGTTTTTCTTAATGAAATGGTCATGTTTGTGAATGTGGGAGTTTGCATGATAGTTTGGTTCTCCCTCTTCCTCTTCTGTTTTGGTGTCTTTGGGGCGTTTTGGGGTGGAAAGGGGGAACCCTCAGGTAGAGCCGAGGAACCAAGTTTCTGGCGTTAAATGACGTCGTGCCTAGACGACACCATTTCGAATGGCGACGGGCCGGAACCCTCGGGTAGAGCCGAGGAACCAGGTTTCTGGCGTTAAATGACGTCGTGCCTAGACGACGCCATTTCGAATGGCAATGGGCCAGCACGACGCCATTTAAGCAGAAATCGTCCCATTTGAGGTTCTGTCAGTCTAGGGTTCTAGCGCTAAATGACGTCTTGCCTGAACGACTCCATTTCGAATGGCGACGGGTCAGCACAACGCCATTTAGGCAGGAATCACCCCGATTGAGGTTTCTGCAAGTTTCGGGTTCTGTTGTGAATAGGCGTCTGAGGACAGCGATGCCTTTCTAAAAGGCGGCTTCCCAGGACGACGCGTTTTTAAGTGATTTAGCCGTAGCCTATCCCTGCGTCTGTCGCCAACTGGCGACGAAGGACAGCGACGCGTTTTAATAGGCTGCCACCTAAGGCGACGCCTTTTTAGGCTATGTTCTGAGACCGAGAATTTACATGAACCAATTTAGGAGGCTTGAATGGCGTCAGCCTTGGGCGACGCGATTCAAGACAGAACCACACTAATCCATGCCATTAAAATGTGTTTACACTGTTAGATAGTTGGTTAATTTCATGCTTTAAAATATACTCGACGATGATGGATTCCTTGTGACCGGATCGCACTGCGATGTGTCTCGTGCGACCGTGAAACTTCTTACTGTGTTGTGTTTTGTGCTACTGTGGACCTAGAGTGACAGTTGTAGCGCTTTGTCACCCTGTGTCGGTGTGGTTGGGACAGAGTGCCAGTGGGAGCAGTGGCGGGGTGACGCCTAGTGAGAGAGGGTCACCTAGTGAACCCCGGAGTTAGCTTGTACCGGTGTCGGAGTGGTACCTGTGAAGTGTCACTCGTGCTGGGGGAAGGAGTAACCACCTGAGCCAGTTGGGCCGAAGTAGCTAGCGTGCTATCCGAGGGGTTACTGTTTGGTCTCAGCGGGTCGATGTTTCCCACCTTCGTTTGTGTGGTTGGCGTGTTTTGACGAGACACTGGCTGTGGGTTCCCTGGTAGATTAGTGATTTGAAATATGCATGTTAAATATATATCGAATGCATGTGATACATATCGAGATTTAGGAGTAGTAATTACTGCTTTACTTGTTTACTGTACCTTCAGCTGTGTCTTACACTTGTGGGTGTGTGAGTGGACGGTGGGCATCGAAGGATCCCTACTGAGTATTTTCGTTGAGACTCACCCCTGCGGTTTTCAGGTGAGGGTTCCAGGCAGACTTAGCGAGGTGGTACTACTGTGAGTTGCGCGCCGTCAGCTGTTGTTCTGGGGTATCCCCCGACATAGTTGTTATCTTTATTTCTGGCCTATACGTTTACTTATTTCTTTTCTGTTGGACTATGTAATTATTTGTTGTATCGAGTCGCATTGTAATAACTTTTAATTCTTGCATTTTCCTTTCAATTCAATGCGATGTGAATGTTTAGCTTAGTTTATTGTTTATTTCCCAGACTTACTTAGATCCTGGTTTGGTTCCAAATTAATGATTCGGTACCCATTTAGTAATCGGATCCTCGATTATAGGGTGGCGGGTCATTACAACGCCGCTCCCGACACGATTTGCATGGCCGAAGCCACTCCCGGTACGGTTTACACGGACTTAGAGAATATCGCTTCGCTCCCGATACGGTTTGCATGGCCGAAGCCACTCCCGGTACGGTTTACACGGACTTAGAGAATATCGCCGCTCCCGATACGGTTTGCATGGCCGAAGCAACTCCCGTTACGGTTTACACGGACTTAGAGAATATCGCCGCTCCCGATACGGTTTGCATGGCCGAAGCCACTCCCGGTACGGTTTACACGGACTTAAGAGAATATCGCCGCTCCCGATACGGTTTGCATGGCCGAAGCCACTCCCGGTACGGTTTACACGGACTTAGAGAATATCGCCGCTCCTGATACGGTTTGCATGGCCGAAGCCACTCCCGGTACGGTTTACACGGACTTAGAGAATATCGCTGCTCCCGATACGGTTTGAATGGCCGAAGTCACTCCCGGTACGGTTTACACGGACTTGGAGAATATCGCCGCTCCCGATACGGTTTGCATGGCCGAAGCCACTCCCGGTACGGTTTACACGGACTTAGAGAATATCGCCGCTCCCGATACGGTTTGCATGGCCGAAGCTACTCCCGGTACGGTTTACACGGACTTAGAGAATATCGCCGCTGCTGATACGGTTTGCATGGCCGAAGCCACTCCCGGTACGGTTTACACGGACTTAGGGAATATCGCTGCTCCCGATACGGTTTGCATGGCCGAAGCCACTCCCGGTACGGTTTACACGGACTTGGAGAATATCGCCGCTCCCGATACGGTTTGCATGGCCAAAGCCACTCCCGGTACGGTTTACACGGACTTAGAGAATATCGCCGCTCCCGATACGATTTGCATGGCCGAAGCCACTCCCGGTATGGTTTACACGGACTTAGAGAATATCGCCGCTCCCGATACGGTTTGCATGGCCGAAGCCACTCCCGGTACGGTTTACACGGACTTAGAGAACATTGCCGGACATAATTACAGAAAAAATGATATATTCATGACTTCCGGCTAAACTCCGGGAGAACTTACATGAAATAGCGCCGAAGGCGCTCTACATTTCACGTACGAGATAGGCTGGCCCGAAAGGGTCTCTAGCCGATAGGCCCCTCGTCGGATCACTTCCCTTATGCGGTAAAGGTCCTACCCAGTTTGGAGAAAGATTTCCTGCAGCTTCGGCTGGCTTGGATGCGTGAGCGTTTCTTAATACGAGGTTCCCTGCTTCAAAGCTTCGGGGCTTCGCTCGAGCGTTTTGGTATATCGCCATGCGCTGCTAATAAGTTGCCAGCCGAATGCGGGCTTGATCCCTTGTTTCTTCTATAAGATCAAGGTGATCTTTTAGGGCTTCCTCATTAGTCTTCGGAGCATGAGCAAGAACCCTTGGTGTCAGAAGGCTGATTTCAATCGGAATAACGGCTTCCATCCCGTAGGCCATTCGGAAGGGAGTTTCGCCGGTAGGGTTCGGCTTGTTGTCCGATAACCCCATAGAACGCTTGGCAGTTCTTCGACCCATCGGCCTTTGGCTTTGCCGAGGCGAGTCTTCAGTCCTCGTAACAGACTTCGGTTAGTTACCTCGACTTGGCCATTCGTCTGAGGGTGCGTTACCGAAGCAAACTTATGGAGAATGCCGAAGCTAGCGCAGTTGTCTTTAAACCGATGGCTGTCAAATTGCTTGTCATTATCGGAGATGATTGCCCGGGGGATGCCGTATCGGCAAATGATGGATTTCCATACGAAGTTCCATGCATTGCTATCGGTTATAGATGCGAGAGACTCGGCTTCTTCCCATTTAGTGAAGTAGTCTACTGCCACAATGAGGAATTTTCTCTGGCCAGTAGCCATGGGAAAGGGTCCCAAAATATCAATCCCCCACTGGGCGAAGGGCCAGGGGTCTGATAGAGGAGTTAGAAGGGTCGCCGACAGGTGAATGAGGGAACTGAATCTCTGGCATTGATCACAGCAGCGGACGAGAGCGGCCGCGTCCTCTCGGAGTGTTGGCCACCAGTACCCCTGCCTCAGGAGTTTATGGGTCAGGGCTCTTCCTCCTGCGTGTACTCTGCAGATCCCTTCATGCACCTCTCGAAGGGCATAATCAGCTTCTACTGGGCCGAGACATCGTAGGAGCGGTCGGCCGAAGGATTTTTTATATAATATTCCTTCCAGAATAAGGAAATGGGAGGAGCGCTGCCGGATATGCCTTGCTTCCTCTGGATCGGACGGGACCTCCTCTCGGAGGAGAAAAGCGACTAGGGGAGTCATCCAGATTTCTGCTTCGGATTCATTCACTTGCATGACTTCGGATTCGTCGAGACTTGGTTTAGATAGTTCTTCTACCAAGACTATTCGGCCTCCTCCCCCATCCTGAGTTGATGCCAGCCGGGAAAGAGCATCGGCTCGAGCATTCTCGGCCCAAAGGATCCGCACAATTTCATAAGAAATAAATTGTGCAAGGATCTTGCGGGTTACCTGGAGATATGATATCATTAATGCATCCCGAGCCTCATACTCCCCGGTGACTTGATTGGCGATCAGCTGAGAATCGCTGAATGCCCTTATGTTCTGCGCACCCAGCTTTCTGGCGGCCTGAAGGCCTGAGATAAGAGCTTCATATTCTGCGGCATTGTTGGTAGCCGGGAAGGAGAAGCGCAGCGCATACTCCGTGATGACCCCTTCTGGAGATGCCAAGATCCATCCGGCGCCGCTACCCGAAGAGCATGCGGATCCATCAACGTAGAGTCGCCATTCATCCGTGGGAGACGGGGGAACCGAGGTACTCTCGGCCTCGGGCATATTGTCTTCCGGCTGAGGGGCCGAGGATGCTTTGGGAGTGAGCTCGACGATGAAGTCGGCTAGAGCTTGAGCTTTTATTGCTGTCCGTGGCCCATAAGAGACATCGAACTCTCCCAGTTCGATTGCCCACTTTGCTAGCCTGCCAGACACTTCTGGCCGAGAGAGGACCTACCTTAAAGGTTGGTCCGTGAAGACCTTTATTGAATGCGCGAGGAAGTTGGGCCGGAGTCTCCTCGCGGACGAGACGAGGGCTAAGGCTAGCTTCTCAAGAGCAGGATACCGAAGCTCTGCTCCTTGGAGGGCTCGGCTTATATAATAAACTGGCCTCTGAACGCCGTCTTGTTCTCGAATGAGGACGGCGCTGACACCTGTTTCAAATGCTACGAGATAAAGGAACAGTTGCTCCCCATGGACTGGTCTAGACAAGACGGGAATATTGGAGAGATAGGCTTTCAGCTGGTCGAAGGCCGACTGACACTCGTCCGTCCTGGAAAAGCTATTGGCCTTTTTCAACAGCTTGAAGAAAGGAAAGCAGTAATCCGCTGCCCTTGACATAAAGCGGCTTAACGCGGCAATTCTTCCATTCAGCTTCTGGACCTCTCGGATGTTGGCCGGAGGGCGCATTTGGATAATAGCCGATACCTTTATGGGATTGGCTTCCACCCCTCGGCGGGTGACCATGTAGCCAAGAAATTTCCCGGAGGCCATGCCGAAGGCACACTTAGCTGGATTAAGTTTCATTTTATACCTGCGCAGGGCAGAGAAAGTCTCGGCCAAATCGACTAGATGGTCCGCAGCGACTTGGCTTTTCACCAGCATGTCGTCGATGTTGACCTCCATATTGCGGTCGAGCTGCGCAGCAAATATCTTGTTGACGAGACGTTGATAAGTTGCTCCAGCATTCTTCAGACCGAACGGCATCTGGGTATAACAGTATAAACCGAGTTCAGTTGTAAAGCTGGTCTTGTCCTCGTCCTCTGGATGCATTCGGATCTGATGATAGCCTGAATAGGCGTCGAGGAAGCTAAGCAGTTCGTGGCCAGAGGTCGCGTCCACCACCTGATCTATCCGAGGCAGCGGGAAGCTGTCCATCGGACAGGCTTTGTTGAGGTTGGTGAAGTCCACACACATCCGCCATTTGCCATCTTTCTTGGGCACCATCACCACATTGGCAATCCAGTCGGGACAGTGTACCTCTTGGAGATGCCCTGCGTCTAGCCCCTTTTGTACTTCGGCTTGGATGGCTGTCCTCCTCTCCTGATTGAAGGTACGCCGCTTCTGCTTGATCGGGGACTGGTTGGGGTCGACGTGCAGCCGATGTTCTGCTACTTCCAGGTCGACCCCTGGCATGTCTGCAGGAGACCAGGCGAAGACGTCGAGGTTTTCTTTCAGGAACTCAACAAGTCTCTCGGCTTCAGCCTTCTCCAGGCCGGAGCCTATCATCAGTGTCCGACCTTCTCCTCCCGAAACCGGAATGATTATAAGTTCCTCCCCTGGGGATGCTTCGGCCGAAGATCCGATTGAAAGGGATTCGGCCGCGGCCTTCCCTTTAACCGAGATCATGTAACACTGCCGAGCCGCATCCTGATTTCCCTTGGCTTCGCCAATTCCATGGCTGGTACGGAACTTCATCTTCTGGTGAAAAGATGAGGGTACAGCTCCAATTCCGCCGATCAGCCTTCGGCCAAAGATGGCGTTGTAAGCCGAGTCGATCTTGACGACAGCAAAATCCGTTTCGACGGTTAATTGCTGAGGGGCCGTACCTAGGGTTACAGGGAGTCGGACGATGCCTTCTACTCGACAAGGCGAACCATTAAAGCCGAATAGAGGCCCCCAGTGAGGCTTCATATCAATTTCATTCAAGCCCATTTTTTCAAAACAATCGTAAAAAAGTATATTTGGGTCACTTCCATTATCAACAAAGATACGATGAACATCGTAATCTTTTATTACAGCATTTATAACTAAGGCGTCGTCGTGAGGGACCTGAATATCAGTCAGATCCTCCTGGCCGAAGACGATATCTTCTTGACGAGACCGCTTCGGCTCGATGTCGACTGCCGCTACGGTATCGCTGAGCCGACGACACCTTGACCCCTCTCCCGGTCCTCCGGATATCATCATAATTGACCCAACACTGGGTCGCTGGTGCGATGTTTCTACGGGGGCCGAGGTGACCTTCGGCTGAGGAGGGGCTTCTTTATCCGGGAGTTGACGTGGCCTGGCTGCTTCAAGGACGTCTCGGTGCTGTTGTTGTTGAGGCTGCTCTCGCCGGTACTGTGGTAGACGGCCTTCTCTGATGAGACGGTCAATCTCCTCCCGAAGGTGTCGGCATTCATCAGTTGAATGGCCGATTTCCCGACGGTACTCGCAGTATTTGCGGGGGTCCCTTTGGCGAGGGTCAGTTTTGATGCGCTCCCGCTGCCGGAGCGTGCCTTTCACCTCCATGAGCATCCGGGAGGGTGGAGCTGGTAGCGGCAGGTACTGCTGCTGCGGATCCCGGCGTCTGTCTCGGTCCCATTCTTCCCTCCGATATCGCTTGCGAGAGGGTTCCTGATCTTCCGGGCGAGGACGAACCGCTGGAGGGGCAGGTGTTGATACTGCTTCGGCGGTACTCTTGCCCTTGGACATCAACAAGGCTTCCCGGTTGATATATTTATGGGCCCGAGCTACGAGGTCCTGGAAGGTGGAGGGATGGCGCTTCCCGATAGAGCAGAGAAGCCCTTCGTCTATGCATCCGCTGATTACGGCCGAGACCGCAATCGAGCTATCAAGATTTGGGATTTGGGCAGCTTCAGCCAGAAACTTGGTGAAATATTCCTAAAGGGTCTCGGTCGGTCCTTGCCGGATGGCTAGTAGACTGGCCGAGGTCTTACACTGCCGGGTGGCATCATAAAATTGGTCGATGAACAGTTGGCCCAACTGAACTAGAGAGTGGATGGAGTTGGGGGCAAATGTCTCGAACCAAGTAAGGGCTGTTTTTTCAAGAGTGAGGGGGAAGAGACGGCAGCGGACTGCCTCGGAAACCCCTCGGACAGAGAGATAGGCATTGAACCTCTGGAAGTGGCAGACCGGATCTGTCATTCCATCATAGAGAGGACCTTTTGGCAGCTTAAAGTTGGGAGGTACCTCAATGGCCAGAAGCTCTGGTGAAAATGGAGTCTGCTCCAGAATGGTGCTAGCGAGAGGCACTCCATATGGCCAAGATACCATCTGCTGCATTTCCTTCCTCATCGCCGTCAGCCGCCGATCCAGGTCCGGGGTGGTTGAAGTGGTGACCGAACGTCCTTCGGTCTTTGTTGGATGAAATCCGGACGAAGCAAAGTCCTGCTCCGTCAGGATACGACTGGCGCGAGGGGCTCGGGCAGGCGGCGTGAATGGCTCGCTGCGTGCCGTGCCGGCCTCGTCGGGGAAGGCCAGCGAGCGTGTCGGCTGCGGCCTCGTAGCTTGAGTAGGGGAGAATGGGGGAGGTGGTACCTGCTGCGGGAGCTGTCCCAGTAGCCCCATATGCTGGGCGATGGCAGACACCATATCTCGTAGGGGTGCCAAGGAAGTAACGGTGGCGGCCAGCGTCGCCACCTGTTGTTGAAGCTCTTCCATCCGGTTGTCCCTGGGAGTGACGGACTCTGGTATGACAGGGAGGGCCGACCCTTGATGAAGAACGGACGGGGCACCTTGGGAGTGGAGTGCCGGCGTCGGAGTTGTTGGGTTTTCTCGGTTTCTCCGGATCGCTCACGCAGCGGAAAAACAAAATATTTATAGCGATCCGTTCCCGTTTCGAAATCTAAAATACGATAATCGGATTATCGAAGTTCTCACCGTGTGCGGATTCGAATCCACAGCCGTTTGGTTCCGTCGGTGTGACACCGCAAGCCGCGCAAGCGCCCGGCCTCTAGCGAAGTCCACGCGATCCTCCCCGCGACGGATATCCTCAAGTTCCTCGTTCTTCGCAGCCCACGAAGCCTCCGCCGGTCGCCGCAATAATCGCCGCAGTGCGCGGACGATTTCCCGTCGAACGGGATTCGGAGAAGTGGCGGAGCAGATCTGGATCTGCCTAGACGCCAGAGAAGGACAGAAACTGAGGAGGGGCGGCTAGGGTTAGCAACAGCTTGGCCTGCTCAGCCCGTTCGCTATGTTTTATACTAACCGCACGGTTTTTCATAAAAACCCCCGGTTTATATAAAACCCACTTATTTATCCATCGCCTTGAGAATCATTTGCGTGGTCCTCTAGGCCCTAGTACCAGTCCAGTTAATGGCCCAATAAGCCCAGTGACTCCTCACTGGCTTTATTAATTAATTAATAACCCTTTATTAATCAATTAATTAATCGAATTGATGTCGCACATCGAATTCGACCGGGCCTCCGATCACGTTGGGTGCCAAGCAACACCGCGTGAACCCGGAAGGTATTTGGGGTTAAGTAACCCACTCTTGGAACCTTTCCACTGACAGTAACAGCGTGGATATAATCCTTCATTCGTACAATGCTCTCGAGTCAATTCAGGGTATGGCGAGCTGTCAAACCCTAACCGGTCGACTCACTTGGATTGGATGCCGCTGATGAATATCGGAAAACTCCTTTCTCGATATTATCGTCCGCCCTGGCCAGGGACTTTCGCGCATCCTTCCTAGAGCATTCTCTCTCTAAGTACCGACATCGAATGATTCCTTATTGACACACAATTCCCTTCGACGGTATTCCGTTGTACCCAATCCTTGGCGTATTAGAATCCTATGACTAGAGATTCGTAAAGCAAGGTCAAAGCACAGAAGTCCACCGACAAGGTGTCCTTGGTGTCTCAGGTCCGAGGACCATCCACGCAACTGCGACAATAGAATCAAGCTGGTTGACAGTGAGGTACAATACCATCCAGCGATTCTGTCGGATCAGTTCAGTGAACTCAAATGAGCACCTGCAGATTCGCCTTAGTGTCTCCACACAAGTGACTTATGAGATCAGTCACCCGCATCATATGAGCAGGAGTAATCTGTACTAGTCTAACTAGATATCCGATGTCCTTCTCGGATATCCTCCGACTAGGAACAATTAAGAATATGTGTGTTTAAGTGATCAGTCTCATCAGTATGATCTCATCATAATCTGATCACTATAGCACATATTCACGGACTTCATTATGAAACGATAATTAACGCGATTTACACATAATGAATATTATGCCATTATATTAATAAATGAACGAGATTTACATAGTCAGATTGGCTTGTAGGCCACCTAAACTAACAGGAGTTGCTCGCGTCTCCATGTCGTCTTGTTCGGATCGTCTGGTCACCGGACGATGAGACATGACTTCTTGCTAGTTTCCCACAGACGGCGCCACGTGATGTTGCCGAAGCTTACCACGGTCGGATTCCGACACTGGAACCCACAGTTGGATCGGATCGATGAAGGGGACCGACGGGGATCCGGGACGGGACAGAGACGGAGACGGGGCCGAGGACCCGAAGCCGAGAGCTTGCTGGGAGCGTAGCTGAGACTCCTTCGGTCGAGGCGGACCAGCCTGCGAAAGGCGTCGAGACCGGGGGGAGAAAATCTGAGGTCGGCAGCCGAGACCGACTCGGAGAGGTCGGCGAAGATTCAAACCGAAGCCCCTGCAGAAGGAGGAGAAGAACCGGTCAGTAGGAGTCCCGGGTTTCGGCCCTAAGGAACCCCCTCCGACAGCTAAGTTAGCTTCTGAAGAAGATTCGATTCAGAAGTCAAGGAAGTAGAAATAGCTTTAATGCTTTTGGACTGTTGTCCTTGGTCGAGAAGACATACCTTTGGTAATAAATAGCCGTGTATTTATAGCGGAGGATAGAGGTCGCTTAGTGGTGGCAACCGATATAGGACTATGTTTTGGTTTACTGATAAACCGCCATATCGCCTATCCTTCCCACCGGAGTGGGCCGGATACGGCTACTAGGCCGAAGGGGGAGGGGCCGCTGATGGGCCTGACGCCGTTTAGTGGTCCGAAGACTACTGGGCCAAAGACCACTGGGCTGCTGTTGGGCCGAGGGCTACTGGCCCACTAACGGGCCGAAGGCCGCCAGTGGGCCTTCACTACTATTGTTGTTGGGCTAATCCCAGAGATTGGGCTGTTCTAACGGGCCGAATCGGATTTTGCCCCCATCAGAGAGTAAAGATAGGCCTTAGAACATTGTTGTAGACGCTAGGAATTCTTCTTTAACCCACCTTTCATCCACAGGGAAAGAAAGAGAAGGGTGCCACAAGGTAGCTCGACTTCAAGGATAGGAGAGGAGCAAAGGCGTAAGCGAGGAAGCTATGAGTAAAAGGCCCCACTTTTCATAAAGATGTTAATCAAAATAAGCAGCTTAACAACCAAACCGAGTAGGTTAAGAAATCAGATAAGTAGAAGCCAAGAACGAACTCTTATACTACCTACCCAGATAAACTAGAGCGATAAGGGAACTAACTGCTATTCCTTGCTTGCATGAGGGAATAGAGTAGCTACTGTTGTGTTGCTTTCGAATAATAAGAACAACTATCCGCGGTGGCCCGTCAAACCATTGAACGGAATCCCTCTGTCTCTGTTCACGGGAAAGCTAAGAGTTAAAGGAAGCTCTAGTGTCTGCTGGCGAGATAGAATACGACAAAGTCAGAGATCTCGTCATTGTTTCGGGAGGTATTTATTCGAATCAGATAAGGTTCAAATAAAGGTCTGATATTGCCTACCCTACATAAAGTAATGCAAAAAAGGAAAGCAGGTAAAAAACCGTCAAAAATTCGCTCACTTCGCTCTCCTTCTCTCGCTTCTTAAGATGGACAGAACTCCCTTTCACCCAAACCTCGGGCGGGTGGCTTAATTAATGTCGACACCTCCAATCTCCTAGCGTACTACGTAGCCGAGTCCGCTTGTTCATAGGATGATTATCTAATTCGTATAATGACAGAAAAAGACCATATCAACGGACTGAGAATCCTAGCATTGAACAAAAAGTCAAGCAGGGATCTATTGATTAACCACCTAGGCACTAAACAAAGAAAGGAGAAGTCTTCATGCTTGATGCAAGGCATAGCGGAGAGTGACTCAGTTCGAGGATATTGAATGAAAACAAGAGCAAGAGAAGGGTCTAAGGGTCTTATGGGCTTTTCTCTAATGAGGGTTGGGGAATTACACGAAAAAAAAGTCTTTTGTTGTTGCAGTTCGCAGCTGCCTACACCTTCATTCAATCGAAGAAAAGAAGGAAGCATTACGAACAAATGGCCAAGACAGGATGACAAGATGTGACAACCAGAAGGACAAGCAGAGGAGCAATAGAGTCTTTCCTTGCTTTGACATTCAGTAAGTAGGTCAAGCAGTAAGTAGGCTAAATAGGCATGTATGCTTTCTTGCCCTGAAATTCTTTCTTTTAGGATAGAGGAGTATTGACCACTTATTTGAATGCAGTTTACTATGAATGCAAAAGAATAAGTGGTTTTTTAATATTAATAGAAGAATGGTTGTCTAATGTCTTTCTTCTATGCTCTTTAGTGAGGGAGGAATTTGAGCTCTTAATGAATCCCCTGTAGAGGCGAAAAAGCAGCTTTAGTGAACAGAAGTCTAAGGCATAGGCCTGTGCTATCTATTCTACCTTGATGACCTTACCTTAATAATCAAATCATCATTGATTAACCAATTCGTCAGTCTGATAAGAGCTCCCACTAAAGGCAAAGAGAGGAGTCAGGAGCAAGATCAACAGGCGGCGGGGGGTCGGGAGATTTGGGCTTGATAGACCAGGCTATCCCCAGAAAAAGGCTATGGGGAACGAAGGGTCTAAGTAAGGAGTTATTGACAGTGACTAACTTCACGTGGCGCAAAGAACTTCTTCCCCTTTTGCTTTTGGGGATTTAACTAATAGAACCAAAGAAACCCTAGGGGAATTAGAGATTGAAACTATTATGTCTTTGAATCTATGTCCGACAAGACAAGCACTAAATAGAATTGATAGAGGTGCGTAGCAGAACTTTTTCTCTTTTCTTAGAGCTAACTGAAGAGAACAAAGCAGATGTAGGAGTCGTAGTCCGAGAAGTCTGAGTCCCCTCACCATCAGACTAGGGCCATTCTTCGGTAAAGCCAATTACCAAATCCCAAAAAGCGCTCTTGAAGGCACATTAAACAACTTGTCTGATATTACCACCCCATAGGTAGATCATTTATCGGTTTCATAAGTCAAATACCAGGTCTCCGACTGAAATGATTTATGAGTGAAACCCCGGGGAAGTGAAAAGTCCAAAAGACAGAATTCTTAGCTTAGGCCTTAGATTCTGTAAAAGGCGAGTTTTTATTGTCTTAATAGAATCTCCCCCTATCACTTCATCCGGTTGATAGGGATAGGGAACCATTCGTAGGGTCTGATTAGCCTGACCAGCTTCCTCCCCCGGGGATGCGACTGGATTACCAGGAGGCACAGGTCAAGCTTCTGGCTGATTCACCGACTTGCCCGGGGCAGGACGTTAGAGTAAGCGCCCCGAAGTAGACAATGGCTGAAGATGGGCATTTTTCCAATCCACCAATAGTACTGAAAACCTTGTGAAACCCTCTTTAAAAGCCCATACAGCTTGTTTTTAGAATGTCAGACAATGAGAAAGTCCCTTTTTTACCCACAAGGGAATAAGCCAAGTCCACCAATAGGGATACGCTCTACATCAGACTCAAGGCTATTAAAGACTAATTACCACCAATCCCAGCTTAGTAACCCGACTTTGTTTCTAGCCTACCAAAGAATCTCTTCTCTCGCCTTTCCTTACTCACTAATACTTGATTCTGAGTTAGAGGCAAGAAGTTCGATCGCTACTGGCCGCACACTTACGCTTCTAGTAGATCTTCCTGGATATTTTAGCTTTCTCTATTTCTTTTTCTTAAGAGAGAGTGAAGTCAGTAGCCAACCAGGGTGAGAGAGATGCGAATCATAGTTTTTTTTCAGAAAGAAGAAGAGAAGAGCAGCAAACCCTATACTTAGGGGTCTCTATTTTGATTTTATAATACGTTCTCAGAGTCAGTCAGAAATATATGTTTACCAAATCCTAAAATCAGTCTAGTTACTTCGTTCTCTATCTTTATCTCTTTCTTCTAGCCTCTAGCCAATCAGAGGGCACAACGGTTGTGTTCAGCAAGCAAGGAGTTTACCTATTAGCCAATGACTTGATTGAAGCTGTAGGCCTTGAAGCAGCTTGGTTGATGAGCTGATGTATAATCTCTACGAGACTCATATGCATGCAAGCCAGTGTTAGTAGCGGGGAAGCGTCAGCTTGACTAACAATTTTTTCCTCCGAGCTAGGAGTCCAACTTGATCTTTCTCGGTGTCAAGACCGTTTTCGTAGTTATCTAAGTTAAATTTGTTAGTCTAGTTTTCTGACTTTCAGTAGCAGGATGTCTAATTCAGTTAGTTTATTTAGAAGTAGCTCTTTCAGTTGCTAGCACTAAGATTGAAAGGCAGCAAATAGAGTCTTATATAAGTAACGATGTGAGTTTTCCCGGTCTCAACCCAATAGAAAGTCCTTTGATCGCTTGCCGTGATTGGAGTTTTCATTGCATTTCTTATGAATCACTAAAAATGAAAAAGAGATGGTTGGAAGGTCCATGGTTCACCAAACTCTGGATTGGATCTCGGCTCAGGCTTAACGCTATATTAATAAGAAAGAAATGGAAGTCGCGAAGATATATATTCTAAAAAATAGACTTTTTGACAAGTGTGAAGCTAGCTCAATATTGCAAAGGAACCATTACATGGATCAATTCTTTTCTGCGCTTATCTCTCGTCTTCAATTGGACCATAAACAACTTCTTCGATGGACCTTAAGTACCTTCTCACCCACCAGAGTTGACAGGGGCCTTCTAAAGCCGCATAGCCTCAGATTCGGCGAGAGGGTATAGGACTAAGAGGCGACTTGATAGCCACTCAGATTATAACCCTGGTGAGAGGAGTGGAGTTCGATATGGTTCCCCTAGAGATGAAATGGTGGTAGGCCGGGAGTCTAAAAGGGTACCAGAGTGGGACTAGGCACCTATGGTCGGTTGATAGTACTAACTGCCTTGGGTGGTAGAAGTCCTTTGCAAGCTAACTTACCATAAACCGAAGACTCCATTTGATGGTGAGACTTTAGAATCTTATAAGTCTGATCCCGCAGTAGTAGAACCAGCTTTTACATGCAAGGACCTTTCCTCTTTTTTTTGACTTTTTTGTAAAGAGGTGATGATGTAGGTACAAGAGTCATAGGTGTACCAGTTTTAGTAACAGGTCTTTTTGTTGAAGCGAGTTCTGCTCAAGTTACTAGTTCTTCCGGATGGTCTACTCCCAACAGGGCTTTGACAAGCAATTCCAGTTCTTGGTTGAGCCAGTCGGTCGTATAGTCCTACGGGTTATATATAAGAGAAACGAGTACACAATCTATGCTCCTGTCGAAAAGAGGGTATAAAGCTCACAGTTTAGGACTTCTTTCTTCTTTGTTATTCCCTTGTGATTTGACTTCCAATTCATTATCATGCATCATACCTGTGAGAAACATGCCTCGATACCCCGGAATTGAAGAATCCTTAATTGATTCCGAGGGATGTGAGACACAGTAAATAGAATTTTTGACTTATTAGGTCTTGTCAGAGCCTCAAATTCATTCCTGTGTGAAAAGGGTCAAATAGAAAGGAAAGGGATTCTATTGCTTGATTGTTCTCGAATCCGGCCATTCAAGCATCTAATAGCATATATAGCATAGGACTGGTAGTTGTCTCTATGTAGTGATCGGCCTTCGTTAAGCTTCGCCAGAAGCGACTAGTCGAGTCTATTGATGGGGCAGAATCCGATTCGGCCCATTAGCAGCCCAACAACAACAATTACTCAACAATAGCGGCCCACTGGCGGCCCTCGGCCCACAGGCGGCCCTCAGCCCAACTGCCTTGCGCCCGGTAGCGGCCTGGCAATAGCGGCCCAGCAAGCGGCCTTCAGTCCAATTGGCCTCGGCCCACAGGCAGACTTCAGCCTAATTGGCCTCGGCCCACAAGCAGCCTTCAGCCCATTAGCGGCATTCGGCCCAACAGCGGCCCCCGGCCTTCGGCCCAGTAGCCATATCCGGCCCACTCCGGTGGGAGGGTTAGGCACTATGGCGGTTTACCAGTAACCCAAAACATAGTCCTATATCGGCTGCCACTACCAAATAACCTCTATCCTCCATTATAAATAGACGGCTATTTATTACAAAAGGGATGTCTTCTTGACCAAGGACAATAGTCCAAAAGCGTTAAAGCTTTCTCTTCTTCCTTCCCTTCTGAATCGAATCTTCTTCAGAAGCTGACTTAGCCGTAGGAGGTGGTTCTCTTGGGCCGAAGCCCGGGACCCTCACTGACTGGTTCTTCTTCTTACAGGGGCTTCGGTTTGAATCTTCGCCGACCTCTCCGAGTTGGCCTCAGCCACCGGTCTCAGTTCTCTTCCTCCGGTCTCAGCGTCGCTCTTCGCCAGTCGGGTCTCCTTCGGCTCTGCGGAGTCCGCTTCGCCTTCGGCAAGTCTTCGTCCGAGTGCCTTTCAGCTTCAGAGCCTCAGCCCCGTACTCCGCCCTCATCTCGGTTCGGATCCCTGTCGGTCTTCTTCTTCGATATTATTTTCGGATTCTAGTCTAGGAATCCGACCGTGATAGCTTCGGCTACATCACGTGGCGCCGTCTGTGGGAAACCAACAAGAGGTCATGTCTCATTGTCCGGTGACTAGACGATCCGGCCAAGACGAGGCAGAGACGTGGGCGACTCCAGCACAGGCACTCCATTCCGAAGGTGCTCCGTCCGTTCTTCCGCAAGGTTCTGCCCTTCCAGTTATACCAGAATCCCTCGCTCCCAGAGACGACCGGGTGGAAGAACTCCAACAACAAGTGACGACACTGGCAGCCACTGTCACCTCCTTGGCGCCCTTGCGAGATATGGTATCTGCTATTGCCCAGCATATGGGATTGCTGAAGCAGCCATCGCAACAGGTACCACCTCCTCCTCAATTCTCTCCTGTTCAAGCTACGAGGATACAACCAACACCCTCGCGGGTACTCCACGACGAGGCGGTTTCGGCACGCAGCGAACCGTTCGCGCCGCCTGGCCGAGTTCCTCACGCCAGCCATATCCTGACGGAACCGGATTATACTTCATCCGGGTTTCATCCAACCAAGGCCGAAGGACGTTCGGTCACCACCTCAACCGCCCCAGATCTGGACCGGCGGCTAACGGCGATGAGGAAGGAAATGCAGCAGATGGTATCCCGGCCGTATGGAGCACCTCTCGCCAGCACCATCCTGGAGCAAACTCCTTTCTCTCCAGAACTTCTGGCCACCGAGGTACCTCCCAACTTTAAACTGCCAAAAGGCCCTCTGTATGATGGAATGATAGATCCGGTCTGCCACTTCCAGAGATTCAATTCCTACCTTTCCGTCCGAGGGGTTTCTCAGGCAGTTCGCTGCCGTCTCTTCCCCCTCACCCTAGAAAAAACAGCCCTGACTTGGTTTGAGACGTTGGCCCCCAATTCCATTCACTCTCTAGTGCAGTTAGGCCAACTGTTTATCGACCAATTCTATGATGCCACTCGGCAATGTAAAACCTCGGCCAGTCTACTAGCCATTCGGCAAGGACAACCCGAGACCCTTCAAGAGTATTTCACCAAGTTCCAAGATGAAGCCGCCCAAATTCCAAACCTGGATAGTTCGATCGCGGTCTCGGCCGTGATCAGTGGATGCACGGATGAAGGGCTTCTCAGCTCTATCGAGAAGCGCCATCCCCCCACCATCCAGGACCTTGTGGCTCGGGCCCATAAATACATCAACCGGGAAGCCCTGATGATGTCCAAGGGCAAGAGTACTGCCGTGGTACCATCGGCGGCTAGCCCTCCAGTTCGTCCTCGCCCAGAAGATCAGGAGCCTTCTCGCAAGCGATACCAAAGGTAAGAATGGAACCGAGACAAGCGCCGGGATCTGCAACAGCGGTATCTGCCACTACCTGCTCCACCCTCCCGAATGCTCATGGAGGTGAAAGGTATGCTTCGGCAGCCTGAGCGCATCAAGACTGATCCACGCCGAAGGGACTCCCGCAAGTACTGCGAGTACCATCGGGAGACCGGCCATTCGTCTGACGAATGCTACACCTTCGAGAGAAGATTGATCGCCTCATCCAGGAAGGCCGTCTGTCGCAATACCGACGAGCGCAGCCTCAACAGCGGCAGGACCGGGACGTCCCCAGAGTAGCAAGGCAACGGCAGCTCCCGGACAAAGAAGCCCCACCTCTACCAAAGGTAACTCCGGCCTCGGCGGAAGCATCACACCAACAACCCAGTGCTGGGTCGATTATGATGATATCCGAAGGACCGGGAGAGGGAGCAAGGCGTCGTCGAGCCGATGCTGCGGTGGAGGTAGCAGCAGTCAATGCCGATCCGAAGCAATCTCGTCAAGAAGACATCGTCTTCGGCCAGGAGGATCTGACCGACGTTCAGGTTCCTCACGACAACGCCCTAGTTGTAAATGTTGTAATGAAAAGTTACGATGTTCATCGTATCTTTGTTGATAATGGAAGTGCTTCCAATGTACTTTTTTACGATTGTTTCTTAAAAATGGGTTTTGAATGACGCTGACATGAAGCCTCACCAGGGGCCTCTATTCGGCTTTAATGGTTCACCTTGCTAAGTAGAAGGCATCGTCCGGCTACCTGTAACCCTAGGTACAGCCCCTCGGCAATTGACCGTTGAGATGGATTTTGCCGTTGTAAAGGTCGATTCGGCTTACAACGCCATCTTCGGCCGAAGGCTGATCGAAGGAATTGGAGTTGTCCCTTCATCTTTCCATCAGAAGCTGAAGTTCCGCACCGGCCTTGGAATCGGCGAAGCCAAGGGAAATCAGGAAGCTTCCCGGCAATGTTATATGATATCGGTTAAAGGGAAGGCTGCGGCCGAATCTCTTTCGATCGAATCTTCGGCCGAAGTGTCCCCGGGAGAGGAACTTACAACCGTTCCAGTTCCAGGAGGAGAAGGCCGAACACTAAAGATAGGTTCCGGTCTCAAGAAGACTGAAGCCGAGAGACTTGTCGAATTCTTGAAGGAAAACCTCGATGTCTTCGCCTGGTCTCCTTCGGACATGCCCGGAGTCGATCCGGAGGTGGCAAAACATCGGTTGCACATCAACCCAAACCAGCCTCCGGTCAAGCAGAAGCGACGTACCTTCAATCAAGAAAGGAGGATGGCCATACAAGCTAAAGTACAAAAGGGGCTGAACGCGGGACACCTCCGAGAGGTACACCATCCTGAATGGATCGCTAATGTAGTGATGGTGCCCAAAAAGGACGGCAAGTGGCGAATGTGTGTAGACTTCACCAACCTCAACAAGGCCTGTCCGATGGATAGCTTTCCATTGCCTCGGATAGACCAGGTGGTGGACGCCACTTCCGGCCACGAACTGCTCAGCTTCCTCGACGCCTATTCAGGCTATCACCAGATCCAAATGCATCCGGACGACGAGGACAAAACAAGCTTTACAACGGACCTCGACTTATACTGCTACACCCGGATGCCATTCGGCCTAAAGAATGTCGGAGCAACTTATTAGCGTCTCGTCAACAGGGCGTTCGCTCCACAGATCGGTCGCAATCTACATCGACGACATGCTGGTAAAAAGCCGCATTGCTGTGAACCATTTGACCGACTTGGCCGAGACATTCTCCACCTTGCGCAGGTATAAAATGAAGCTGAATCCTACCAAGTGCGCCTTCGGCGTGGCCTCCGGGAAGTTCCTCGGTTACATGGTCACCCGCCGAGGGGTGGAAGCTAATCCTGCAAAGGTTGCGGCTATTATCAAGATGCGCCCTCCAGCCAACGTCCGAGAGGTTCAAAAGCTAAGTAGAAGGATTGCCGCATTAAGCCGCTTCATGTCAAGGGCGGCGGATTACTGTTTTCCCTTCTTCAAGCTGCTGAAGAAGACTAGCAATTTCTCCTGGACAGACGAGTGCCAGATGGCCTTCGATTAGCTGAAAGCTTATCTCTCCGATGTTCCCATCTTGTTTAAGCCGGTTCAAGGAGAGCAGTTGTTCGTTTATCTCGCTGCGTCTGAAGCAGTTATCAGTGCCGTCCTCGTCCGGGAAGAAGATGGGGTTCAGAAGCCGGTTTATTATATAAGCCGAGCCCTCCACGGACCAGAGCTTCGGTATCCGACTCTCGAAAAGTTGGCCTTGGCCCTCGTCGCTTCCACGAGGAGGCTTCGGCCCTATTTCCTTGCGCATTCAATAAAGGTCTTCACAGATCAACCTTTGAGGCATGTCCTCTCCCGGCCGGAAGTGTCCGGGAGGCTAGCGAAATGGGCGATTGAACTAGGAGAGTTCGACGTCTCTTATGGGCCTCGGACCGCAATAAAAGCTCAAGCTTTGGCCGACTTCATTGCCGAGCTCACTCCCGAAGCATCCTCAGCCCCTCACCCGGATGTCAGAGCTACTCCTGAAGCCGAATCTGCTTCGGTTCCTTCGTCCTCGACAGATGAATGGCAACTATACGTCGACGGGTCCGCATGCTCCTCCGGCAGTGGCGCCGGATGGATCTTGGCGTCTCCCGAAGGGGTCGTCACGGAGTATGCATTACGCTTCTCCTTCCCGACTACCGATAATGTCGCTGAGTACGAAGCCCTTATATCAGGTCTTCAGGCCGCTAGAAAGCTCGGCGCATAAAAGATAAGGGCGTTCAGCGACTCAACTTATCGCCAACCAAGTCACCGGGGAGTACGAGGACCGAGACGCATTAATGGCGTCCTATCTCCAGGTAACCCGCAAGATCCAAGCTGAATTTACTTCTTCTGAGATTGTACAGATCCCTCGGACCGAGAATGCTTGAGCCGATGCTCTTTCCCGGCAAGCATCAACTCAGGATGGGGGAGGAGGCCGAATGGTCTTGGTAGAAGAACTGTCTAAGCCAAGTCTCGGCGAATCCGAGGTCATGTAAGTGAATGAATCCGAAGCAGAGACCTGGATGACTCCCTTGATCGCCTTTCTCCTCCGAGAGGAGGTCCCGTCCGATCCAAAGGAAGCCAGGCGCATCCGGCAGCGCTCTTCCCATTTCCTAATTCTTGAGGGTATGCTGTATAAGAAGTCCTTCGGCCGGCCACTCCTTCGATGCCTTGGCCCGGCCGAAGCCGATTATGCCCTTCGGGAAGTACATGAAGGAATCTGCAGAGCACACGCAGGAGGAAGGGCCTTGACCCATAAACTCTTAAGGCAAGGATACTGGTGGCCGACACTCCGGGAAGATGCAGCTGCTCTCGTCTGCTGTTGTAATCAGTGCCAGAGATACAGTTCCCTCATCCATCAATCGACGACCCTCCTGACACCTCTGTCAGATCCTTGGCCTTTCGCCCAATGGGGGATTGATATCGTGGGACCTTTTCCCATGGCCACCGGCCAGAGGAAATTCCTTATTGTGGCAGTAGATTATTTCACCAAGTGGGTCGAAGCCGAACCCCTCGCATCTATAACTGATAACAATGCATGGAACTTCGTATAGAAATCCATCATTTGTCGATACGGCATACCTCGGGCAATCATTTCAGATAATAGCAAGCAGTTCGACAGCCATCGGTTCAAGGGTAACTGCGCAAGCTTTGTTATTCTACATAAGTTCACTTCGGTAGCGCACCCTCGGACAAATGGCCAAGTCGAAGTCACCAACCGAAGCCTATTGCGAGGACTGAAGACTCGCCTCGGCAAGGCTAAAGGCCGATGGGTCGAAGAGCTGGCAAGCGTTCTATGGGCCTATCGGACAACAAGCCGAACCCCTACCGGAGAAACCCCATTCCGAATGGCCTACGAGGTGGAAGCGGTTATTCCCATCGAAGTCAGCTTGCCGTCGCCGAGGGTTCTTCCTTACGATCCGGAGGCTAATGATGAAGCCCTGAAAGATCACCTTGATCTTATAGAAGAAACAAGGGATCAAGCTCGCATTCGGCTGGCAGCATATCAGCAACGCATGGCGAGATACCACAACGCACGAGTGAAGCCCCGAAGTTTTGAAGCCGGGGACCTCGTGTTGCGGTACGCCCATGCGTCCAAGCCAGCCGAAGCCGCAGGGAAGCTTTCTCCGAACTGGGAAGGCCCCTATCGCGTGAGAGAAGTAATTCGACGAGGGGCTTATCGGCTGGAGACCCTTTCGGGCCAGCCTCTCCCTCGCACCTGGAATGTGGAGCGCCTTCGGCGTTACTTCATGTAAGTTATTGTTCCGGGATTCAGCCGGACACTTTGAATGAATATTTTATTCCGAAATTTTGTCTGGCAATATTCTCTAAGTCCGTGTAAACCGTACCGGGAGTGGCTTCAGCCATGCAAACCGTATCGGGAACGGCAGTATTCTCTAAGTCCGTGTAAACCGTACCGAGAGTGGCTTCGGCCATGCAAACTGTATCGGGAGCGGCAATATTCTCTAAGTGCGTGTAAACCGTACCGAGAGTGGTTTACGCCATGCAAACCGTATCGAGAGCGGCAATATTCTCTAAGTCCGTGTAAACTGTACCGGGAGTGGCTTCGGCCATGCAAACCGTATCGGGAGCGGCAATATTCTCTAAGTCCGTGTAAACCGTACAGGGAGTGGCTTCGGCCATGCAAACCGTATCGGGAGCGGCACTATTCTCTAAGTCCGTGCAAACCGTACCGGGAGTGGCTTCGGCCATGCAAACCGTATCGGGAGCGGCATGGCTTCGGCCACATGCAGGATCGAATTCGGTTATCTACTCAGAAAGACATACTATGAAGCAAGCAAAATGCAAATCATTTCTATATATACGCCAAGTACAAAAACGGGCCGTGTGCCTGGCCTCGACATCTTGAAAAACAAAAAAGAATCGGGAGAAGCCCCCGGATTAGCTTTCGGCATCATCGCCATCCACGACAACAGGAGCATGGCCGAGAACGCTAGAGGGGAAGTATGGTCCGGTTCGGCCGCGGCGCCTTCCGGAGAAGCCGGAGTTCTTTCGGCCTTGAGCTCTCGCCACCAGGCCAAGATCTCTTCGCCTTCTTCGTCGGTAGGGTAGCCGAGGCGGGTCAGATCTGTGTCCGGACACGCCTTTTGGGCAATGGCCATCCCCAGATCGAACATGGCCGAGGCCCGCCTTTGCCCCGGCTTCGAGCATTTCATCGGCATACTCCGGGCCCTCCTTGTAGCTCGCCACGGCCATGCGAGCAACGTCGTCGGCTTCCTTGGTCTTGGCTTCCAAGTCTGCCTTTAGGGCCAATACCTCCTCGGCGTGGCAGCGGCGCTCTTCGTCCCGCTCCTTGGCCTTGTCCTAGATCTTGGCCTTTAAAGATGCGATTTCGGCCCGGGCCCGATCCAGCTCCTTCTCGGCCTTCTTCTTGGCCTCTGAGGTGGTGTGGATCTCCTCCTTCTGCTCGTCCTGCTCGGACCGCAGCCGCGCGTTCGCCTTGATGGACATCGATGCTGGCCTTGAGATCGCGCTGCACCGAGGCCGCTTTCCCCGAAGCCGGCTGATCCGAACCCTAATCGATGTCCTGAAGCTTCTGCTGGATGAGGGCCTGGCGGCGAGCAAGAGCCCCGCACATGACCGCGACCTACAACAGAAAGAAAGGAAAACATGAGCCGAAGCAACTTCGAAGCAACTAAGGGAAACAAAGAGAAGGACGACGAAGAGGCTCTTACCTGGACAGCATGCTGGACGCACTGCAGGGATAAGCCTTCCGAGGAAAGCTCCCTGATCTCATCCCTGGCCATAGGGAGGGTCAAGCCTCGAGTCAAGCGCAGACACGTCCGGGAGTCATCCAGACTGTCGTCTGTGAAGACCCCCGTGTCCAGGCACCAAGGCTCGTCCCCGTACTCCCGGGACATGTGGGTCCCGGCCGCCCCGAAGGGGTAGGGCAACGTCTCCGCGGCGGCCCCGGTAGCCGAAAGAGAGTCGCCCCCCTGCGACTGGGGATCCGATGAGAGCGGAGCGTCCCGACCCGACACCGGCCTCCTGGTCGCCGGGGCGGATTCCCTTTCGCTGAGATCATCCGGCCGGCTCCACTTCTTAGACCGCCTGCTCCCTCCGGCGACCGCCTTCCCCTTTTGCCGCTCCCTCTCGAGAGCAGCTGCGGCAGCGCGGCCTTCGGCGGTAGCCGCGGTCTGCCTCTTGGTCGGAGCGCCGGGGGCTGGAACTCCTCCGGCTGTCCTCCCTTCTGCAGGTCGCGGCTAGGACGGTCGAGACTGTCCGGACTGCTTGGAGATCCGGCTGATCAGGCCCCGGAGACCAGACATCTCTGAAAGCAGAAAGGAAAAGTTAGCATTAGTTCAAACTGTAGCTTTTGACTCAAAGCCGACTTAACCCCGACCGTAGCTTCGGCGCCCTCTTCGGGCAGACAGGCTTCGGCCGGAGCACTGGTCGTGGTAGCTCTCGCCTCGACCTCTCCCGGGGTATCTCCGAGAGGAAGGTATGGAAAGACCTGGGGAGGAGAGTACGACGGGTCCGGCCAAGCTCCCATCTCTATGAGCCTGTCCTCGTCCGACAGAAGCACCGTAATGTTGTACGGAGCCTCATCCTCGAAGAGGTGTGCGTCGGCAAGCTGCTCGGAGCTGAGGGTGGGTGGTTCGCAAGGCCCTCGGCCAAGGGTGCCCATTCGGTGGGGAAGGGCCAAACACTCTTAGCCTCCTCCGGAAGAGAAATGAAAAAGAATTCCTCCTTCCAATGATGAATGGACGAGGGCTTTCCGGAGAAGATCCCCTGGCCGAAGCGGCGGACGAAGCAGTACCAAGAAGACTTCCCCTGAGGTTTTATCTTGAAAAGATAGCGGAAAATATTTACAGAGAGGTTGAAGTCGAGATGGGAGCTCAAGGCCAGGAAAGCATAGACTATCCGCCAGGAATTCGGAAACAATTGGGACGGGGCCAGTCCGTAAAAACTCAAGAGATTTATAACAAAAGAATGAAGAGGAAGGTGGAAGCCTGTCTAGAAGCTGTGCTCATAGATCGAGAAACTGCCCCGCCGAACGGTGTTGGCTCTGGTGTGCCTCCCGGGCCGGACGGGAATCATCCAAGAAGGAATCAGATAGTAGTTAGTTATGGTCTTGATGGCTTCGACATCAAGAACACTAGCTACATCCGAAACCATCTCGGCCTGACGACGGCCCGAAGTGGTAGGCTTAGCAGCAGCCGGAACCGATTCTGCCTCGTCCGCCATAACAGAAAGGAAGGAGTTCGAAGAAAAGGGAGATGACAGAGAAGACTGGGGAGTAGGTCTAGAAGAAGAGAACGACAAGCCGCTTTCGGCCGAAAAGTTGCTCTCGGCCGAAGAAGAGGTACTGGACATGAATCGAAAAAGAGAGGGCAGGAGCTGAGGCTTACCCTCAGACTAGGATCTCTCCGATGACAAAGAACTTCCCGACGACGACTCCCGGTGACAAGGAGCTCCCCGGCGATGGACAAGGTGTCCCAAAATGCCCTCGATAGCCTACTCACTGCCGGATCGAGAGGAGGCGATCAATGGCCGGATGCGGCCCAACCCTTCGGCTATTCATCCGGATGTTCGCCACGTGTCCCGATCCTCGTGCCGAGGGCCGGAGAGACGGTAATCCAGGTGAAGTCTTGGGCAGAGAGCCGAAGTGACCGCGATCCGAGTGATCGTTGTTGACGGCTGAGATCTTTTTGTGCTTTCGGCAGCCCGGCCGGATGTGAAACACGTGTCCTGTGTTTGTTGTGACGCGACCGTGAGGGCGGGAAGCTCAAGGTCTTTCCCGCTCTTACCTGGTGTTCCAATGTATTCTAAAAACCTTGCCCTTTCGCAGCTGGGGACGAAGGCATTCGTCACCAAGTCTCGGCCTGAGACAAAGGTGTCTACGACAGGGTCCCAGCTTGAGACGAGGCTGTTTGTCATCAGCCCTCGGCCGACTTAAGGTGAAGACTTGTCTCCCAATTTTTGAAACAGGTGGTAACAGTTTCGGACAAGGTTCGTATCATATTATTTTTCTGCAAGGGCTTCGTATTTTACTCTCGGCGTTTCATGGAATTGAGAACGACAAGAGTAGGGGGCCATGTGATGGGGCAGAACCCGATTCGGCCCATTAGCAGCCCAACAACAACAGTTACTCAACAATAGCGGTCCACTGGCGGCCCTCGGCCCACAGGCGGCCCTCAGCCCAACTGCCTTCGGCCCAGTAGCGGCCTGGCAATAGCGGCCCAGCAAGCGGCCTTCAGCCCAATTGGCCTCGGCCCACAGGCGGCCTTCAGCCCAATCGGCCTCGGCCCACAAGCAGCCTTCAGCCCATTAGCGGCATTCGGCCCAACAGCGCCCCCCGGCCTTCGGCCCAGTAGCCATATCCGACCCACTCCGGTGGGAGGGTTAGGCACTATGACGGTTTACGAGTAACCCAAAGCATAGTCCTATATTGGCTGCCACCACCAAGTAACCTCTATCCTCCATTATAAATAGACGGCTATTTATTACAAAAGGGATGTCTTCTTGACCAAGGACAATAGTCCAAAAGCGTTAAAGCTTCCTCTTCTTCCTTCCCTTATGAATCGAATCTTCTTCAGAAGCTGACTTAGCCGTCGGAGGGGGTTCTCTTGGGCCGAAGCCCGGGACCCTCACTGACTGATTCTTCTTCTTACAGGGGCTTCAGTTTGAATCTTCGCCGATCTCTCCGAGTCGGCCTCGACCACCGGTCTCGGTTCTCTTCCTCCGGTCTCGGCGTCACTCTTCGCCAGTCGGGTCTCCTTCGGCTCTGCGGAGTCCGCTTCGCCTTCGGCAAGTCTTCATCTGGGTGCCTTTCGGCTTCGGAGCCTCGGCCCCGTACTCCACCCTCGTCTCGGTTCGGATCCCTGTCAGTCTTCTTCTTCGATATTATTTTCGGATTCTAGTCTCGGAATATGACCGTGATAGCTTCGGCTACATCATCTACGAAGCAAAGTACTAGCTTCCCCCCCTTCGCCTCGCCATGCCACTAGATCATATTGACCGGCGAGTCAGAACATGTACATAACCACGCAGAGCGCCGGGCCGGGAATCGCAAGAATGGATAAGTCCTCTATTGAAGGGTGGGAAAGAAAGGTTCGAAAATGGCCGGATTAGCAGGAAGGAGGGCGGCCCCACCCTGAAACATACGTACATAAAGAATGAGGTTGGTTATTCCCGTCTCCTTCCCATCTATATTGACCGGGAAGAGGGGGGAGGCTCCTGCGGAAGCCTTGCCGGCCCTCCTCTATTTTGAGGATCCCACATATTGATGATTCCAGGCTTCCCGGACTCGTAACAGATGGCGGGGAACAAGAAGTGGGTAAGTCGTGTCTTTGCCGTAGCGGGTCCTTCTCCTTCCGCTGAGATGGCCCTCTTTTTTGTTTTGTTCGTTCACCGCGGCACAAACAAAAGAATGAAGAAGCTGGAATAAGTTAGAAAGAGAGTGGCGCTTAGCCGTTGAGAGCGTCTCTTGTCTTTGTAGAATAACTGTACGATCTTGGACTGGCCCCCTTCGCATGCCCTAGAAGAAAAAGAGGTCCGTGCTACTATACGGCCTCTAAACACCTCCCTTAGGACACTGTTGCTTTGCCATGGGGACGCGGTAGCCCCAACTTCCATAGGTCCTTGGTTCGACCTCCTAATGAGAATTTAGGTCCTTGCGCAGGCGTCTCATCCCTAAGACTTGCTTGCTCTGTATGCAGTGTGAGGAATCGTCTAGAACGCAGCAGAAAATAAAATTGATTCCTATGTATCGGCTGCTGGGATCGTAAGACGGACATTAAAATATAAACGCGGGAAGAACGGTTCTTCACCTTTGCGGGGTTTCGAAACTCCCGTGGATGATTCCGACTCGGTAATCGCGCACGCGCACGATCTCTAGAGGTATCCACACGAGCTCCCGCTGCAGACGCGATCTCCTCCTCGACTTGAGTGCTCCGACCATATCTCAAATCCACCATACGCGGAGAGAGACAGATCTACTCCAAGAGAGAGAGAAGGAGAGAGAGAGAGGAGATAGAGAATCTCGGGTGAGTAATTCGTCCAACTAACTTTTTACCCCTCCCCCTTGGCCTCCTTATATAGAAATAAGGATAAGCACAAGGATTAATCCTCATGATTATCCAAGAGTTTGCCCTTGGATAAATCTCCATTAAATCTTCATGTTTATCCTGCGGCTTTTCATAAAAATCCAAATAAGCATGAAATTTAACGTCTCTCACCGTCTAACGAGAACTCTTATGTGTGTGACCCTCTAGGCCCATATATCAGTCCGGTTTCAGGCCCATTAAACTTAGAACTGATTTTAGAGTTTAATATTTATTAATTAACATTTAAACATCATATGTTAAATGATTAATTTAATAAACAAGTGGATTATCATCTGATGATTAATTCACTTGGCCTTCTGATCATGAACAACACCAAACACTACCTCATGATCCCAGAAGATATAAGGGATACTGTTCCCTTCAATTGAACCTTTCCGTCTGCAGATACCGCACAGATAAAATCCTTCACTCATGCAATGTCCCAATAACGCAAGGGTATGGTTTTATAGTCAAACCCTCTTTCGCATTATCCAGATGGATTCCAGTACTCAGTTAATATCTAGAAAGACATCTCTTTCATTTGACCCTGGCCAGGGATTTCTGTGTACACATCCATAGGACATTCTCTCTCCAGTCTTATACCAAGAGTGAGTGATCCCTTGTTGTTCACTCAATTACCTTTGCAAGCTTTCCACTGTATCTGAAAGACCGACTATCGTGGACTTAATGGTTAAAGTCCACAAGTCAGAGAATCAAGATACAATGGTCCACAAACAAGGTATCATTGGTGACTCAGGTCAAAGGACCAACTGTGCTACTGCAACGATTGAATTCCCTGGTTGACTAATAGGTATAATTACCATCCAGGAATTCTTATTTGGGTCTGTTCAGTGAACTCATTCTCTAATGAGCACCCACATGTTTGTCTTAGTGTCACCACACGAGTGAATGTGAGATCATTCACCCTCATCACATGAGTAGACATAACTTGTGTCGATCTTATCGGATATTTAATGTCCATCTCAAATATCCTATGATCGAGAATTGTGTAAGACAAGTGACTGAGGATATTGATCTCACTATCATGATCTCATCATGATTCAATATCCCATACATTTGTCTACGGACCTTCATTATGATAGTTAATTTGCGAGAACTATAAATGAAGAAATGATTGCCTTTATTAATATTTTGAACTAGAATGTACAATGATTGGCTTTGAGGCCACCAAATTCTAACATTCTCCCACTTGGACTATAGCCAATCACCCATGTGTCTAAGTCCCATAGACTTAAGGTGACGTTCTAAATTGTTTTGATACAATGACTTAGTCAAGGGATCTGCTACATTATCTTCAGATGAGACTTTCTCAACTACTATATCTCTTCGGGCGATGATCTCACGAATGAGATGAAATCGTCTCAGAATGTGCTTTGACTTCTGATGTGATCTTGGCTCCTTCTCTTGAGCTATTGCCCTATTGTTGTCACACAATAATGGAACAGGATCTGAAATGCTTGGAACTACTCCAAGTGCCGAGATGAACTTCTTCATCCAAACCGCCTCCTTGGCCGCTTCAGCTGCAGCAATGTATTATGCTTCGGTCGTCGAATCTGCAGTTGTCTCTTGTTTGGAACTTTTCCAACTTACTGTACCTCCATTTAACATGAACACGAATCCATACATGGATTTGCTATCATCCATATCCGACTGGAAACTCGAGTCAGTAAACCCTCGAAGTTCCAAGTCGTTTCCTCCATAAACGAGAAATAGATCCTTAGTCATTCTCAAGTATCTAAGGATACATTTCACCGCCTTCCAGTGTTCCTCACCTGGATCAACCTGATATCTACTAGTGATACTTAGTGGGTGTGCCACATCAAGCCTAGTACATAGCATTGCATACATGATAGATCCTATTGCCGATGCATAAGGAACTCTATCCATGTATGCTCTCTCTTCAGGTGTCTTGGGAGACATTCCTTTAGAGAGATAAATTCCATGCCTCATTGGAACGAGGCCTCTTTTGGAATTTTCCATGCCAAACCTTTTGACTATGGTATCTATGTACATAGATTGGGATAAGCCAAGCATCCTTTTGGACCTATCTCTATAGATCCTTATTCCCAGAATATAGGATGCTTCTCTCAAATCTTTCATGGAGAAGTTTTTGGATAACCAAATCTTTACTGATGACAACATTCCTACATCATTCCCAATGAGTAGAATATCATCAACGTAAAGCACTAAAAAGGTAATTGCGCTCCCACTAGTCTTTTTGTATACACAAGGTTCATCTTCATTCTTAATGAAGTCATAAGATTTGATTGCTTCATCAAATCTTAAATTCCAAGTTCGGGATGCCTGCTTTAATCCATAAATGGATCTTTGCAGCTTGCATACCTTGCTTGAATGCTCTTTGGAAGTGAATCCTTCAGGTTGTATCATATACACCTCTTCTTGAAGATTCCCGTTAAAGAATGCTGTTTTCACATCCATTTGTCATATTTCATAATCATAGAATGCAGCGATTGCAAGAAGTATTCTGATTGACTTAATCATGGCAACTGGAGAAAAAGTTTCGTCATAGTCAATGCCTTGCCTTTGACGATATCCTTTTGCTACCAGCCTTGCCTTGTATGTGTCAATCTGTCCATCTGCCCCGATCTTTCTTTTAAAGATCCATTTACTGCCAATAGGTACTATACCTTCTGGCAGATCAACCAAGTTCCAAACTTGGTTGGCATACATGGACTGAATTTCAGAATTCATTGCCTCTTGCCATTTTTCTGATTCTTGACTATTTATGGCTTCTTGGTAGGTTTGAGGATCATCATCCTCATTTAAGTGCACTTTTGGCTTGCCATCATCGATATGTCCAACATATCTTTCAGGCTGCTTAGGCACTCTACCTGATCTGCGAACCTTTTGTGTATCATCTTGAACAAGTTCTTGAGTCATTGGTTCAGTGGATGAACTAGTGTTGATTTGTGAGTCTAGAATTTCTTCCAGTTCTATCTTACTCCCACTGTCTTCTTTTGAAAGATATTCTTTCTCTAAGAAGACAGCTCTTTTTGCGACAAACACCCTTTGATCGCTGGGCTGATAGAAATAATATCCAAAAGTCTCTTTTGAATTTCCCACAAATCTACATCTCTCTGTCCTGGAATCCAGTTTGTCTGGATCATGTCTTTTGACATGTGCAGGACAACCCCAGACTCTAACATGCTTAAAGTCTGGTTTCTTTCCTTTCCATATCTCATATGGAGTGGAAGATACTGACTTACTTGGAACTTTGTTCAACAGATATGCAGCAGTTAACAGTGCATATCCCCATAAAGAGATTGGAAGTTTAGCATAACTCATCATTGATCGTACCATATCTAATAGAGTACGATTTCTCCTTTCCGATACACCATTTAATTGTGGTGTATAGGGAGGAGTCCACTGAGACAAAATACCATTATTCTTTAGATATTGTGTGAATTCTATACTTAAGTATTCACTCCCTCGATCTGATCGAAGAGTTTTGATACTCTTTCCAGTCTGGTTCACAACTTCATTTTTAAACTCTTTAAATTTCTCAAAGACTTCTGACTTATATTTCATTAAATATATGTAGCCATATCTTGAGAAATCATCTGTAAATGAAACAAAGTATGAGTAACCACCCATAGCATGAGTGGACATTGGACCACATACATCACTATGTATTAGCTCCAATAAGTCCTTAGCTTTGTCTCCATGTCCTGAAAATGGAGCTTTGGTCATCTTTCCCATGAGACAAGCTTCACAGGTTGCAAATGATTCATAATCAAATAGATCAGGATATCCATTCTTTTTCAACTTAATGATTCTGTTCTCATTTATATGACCTAGCCTATACAATGTCATAGGTACGATTTATTCACATCCTTATCTATTTGTTCAAGAGATTTATTTACCAGACAAACATCATATGAAATGTCAAGTAAATATAATCCATTTAATAAATATCCAGAAGCAAACAATTTGTCTCCTTGATAAATAACTTTTATTCTCTAGTTTCATAGAATATCCTTGTCTATCTAAACATGAAATAGATATGATATTCCTAATAATGGTCGGAACATAATAACAATCTATCAGTTCCAATGAATCTCCTGACGGCATCTGAAGTCTTGCTGTCCCCACAGCTAACGCAGCAACTTTTGCTCCATTCCTAAGCTTCAGATCTACGTCTCCGCGGTTCAATCTTCTTTTACTTGTTAGCATCTGCAAGTTATTGCAGATATGAGAAACACATCTAGTATCTAATACCCAAGATGTTGATTCTCTATAAGACAAGTTAAGACCGATCATGAGTATACCTGAAGCTTCACCAAGCTTCTCCTTTGCTTTTTCTGCTAGATAGATCTTGCAGTTTCTCTTCCAGTGACCTTCTTTATGGCAGTGGAAACACTGACCTTTGTCATTGACTTTAGCTTTGTCCTTTTGAACCGCCGGTTTGCTTTTCACTAGCTTCTTAGGCTTACTTTTCTTAAAGGTCTGTCCAGCTTTTCTTTTCTTGTTGGTCTTACCAACAAGCATTACATTTAGCTTATCTTTCTGGATAGTGCCTTCTGCTGTCTTCAACATGTTAAGCAGCTCAGCCAGTGTAACTTCAATTTTGTTCATATTGAAGTTGATAATGAATTGTGAAAATGAATCTGGAGGGGACTGTAGGATTAAGTCGATGCTCAGGTCATTGTTCATAACAAAGCCGAGCACTGCAAGCCTCTCAATCCACTCTATCATCTTGAGCACATGAGTTTGCACAGATGTGCCCCCGCTCATTCTGGTCCTGAACAATTTCTTAGATATCTCATATCTTTCTGTTCTGGATTGTTCACCAAACAACTCTTGTAGGTGATTCAGAATGGACTTAGGTTCCATGTTATCATGTTGTCGTTGCAGTTCATTGTTCATTGAACCAAGCATGTAACACTGGACTTTGACAGAGTCCTCCTTCCAATTTTCATACATCATTAATTCATCCTCGTTAGCATTTTCACCGGGTTGCATTGGATCTGGTTGATCCAGGACATAGGCTAGCTTTTCACACCTGAGGACAATCTTTATATATATTTCATACAAGGAAATATATATAAAAATGAGCAGATAGTTCTTAAAATCTGATTTAGAACTTTAAATCTAGATTTAGGCTCCTACTATTTTTCGGCGATCTGTATGACCCTCTAATATACAGAATGAGAGATTCCGGTGATCTCCTACTGGGGATCAGATCTTTCGGGCAACATGCATGTGACCTTGTGGTAGAGCAACAAATCACATCAAGTCCCTTAGGCAGTCAACTCTTGACAATTGCAACATTTGCAATATCCGATCAATTTAACCCCTGAATCATAATGACCTTGTGGTAGCATAACAAATCAAATGATTCAGTTAAGTTTATCCATCATTACTTAGATAACATGAATTCATAGTGTAATCCTTGTGGTAGCACAACAAAACTACACTATTTGTCCATTCACCTTAATGACATCACATGTCGTAGACCTAGGTTAATTTCTAAATCAAATAGACCTTGTGGTAGCACAACAAATCCATTTGAGATAAGAATTATCCTAAGATCTATAATCATGGTGGGTTACGTGGATTATTCTGAATATCTCACGTTTACAACTTAAATTTTAAAAGAGGGTTTTGAGTTGATTTATAAAAATCGTGCTATCAATAGTATTTCGATTTGAAGTATCATTATACTTAATAGAAATATATATATGATAGCATAAACCACAAATATCACATATATGCAGAAACATTAAATAGGGATGATCATGGACTGCTTAAGCTACTATGGAATCATTGGAGTCAAACGATGATCCATAATAGAATCCTAATGTGAAAACAGCAACACTGGTTCCATTTAATGCGAGTCCTTCCTCCAGAGGTGTCTTCAGAAGATCCCATCCTCTAAGCTTAATCCGAAACATTTAAATATGAAATTCAGGACACGCAGGTCCATAAATGTACATTTAAACAATAAGAAACCTTGATCTAATCAAGGGGAGTACAATCTTACAAGAAGGTAGAGAGTACATTTGGATTAAGAGAGAGGGGGACACGCAGGTCCTATTTAAAATACCAAATGAAATAAGCATCGCATTCATCACATGAAAATACTAAGTCCATGATTATCCCACCATAAAACACATCACATGCATCACAATCATCACATAATTGCAGTCTAGTATTAAATTTATATAAATATAAAATTATAATACCAATTAGTTTTCGAAATAACATTTATTTCATCATTATCAATAATATTATTCAAAGCATTATTGACTAATGAAATAACTAACTATTCAGTTAATCTAAATACTAATTCAAACAATTTGAACTGATAAATAAAATCAAGTTATGCATAAAATCAGTTTAAAATATTTTTAAACTTAATTGATTAATTAGGGAAGTCAATTATCTAAAACAATTTTAAATAATTAACTAACACCCTATTAACAATAAAGCCCTTTAATTGAATTAACAGTTATTAAACAGTTTAATAATCTGTTAATAATCATAAAAATAATTAATAACAATTATTAATTATTCCTATAATTTTTCTGTTTTAAAAACAATTTTAAAACGGGCTGAAAAGGGCTTAAAATGGGCTAATAAAGGGTTATAGGGGGTTAAACAGTTATTAAAACATTTTTTAATAATCATAAGAAATGGGCCCAGCCCATTAGGGCCAATTGGCCTGGACCCGGGCCCTAGCTCGGCCAGGGTCGAGCCCTGGCTCGGCCAGGGGCTGTGGCCCGGCCAGACCCGAGCCCTGGCTCGGCCAGGGGGTCCGGCCCGGCCCCCGCCCGATCCGACCGGGTCGGGACCGGCGGCCTGCTCCTCTTTCCCCTTTCCCTGCAAACCTACAGAAACCCTAAAGCTCCATGAACAGCGGCGGCTGGAGGCGTTGGGGCGTCGGCGGCCAGCCCCCCGGCGGCAGCGCCGGCCACGCCGGCGGTGCCACCGGCGCCGGCGACGTGCCCGGCGCCGGCAGGGCCGCCGTCGGCCTCAATGGGGTGAAGACCAAGACCAAAATTCCTTAAAAAAATCTGATTTTTCAGGTTTCAAAAACCCGAGTTTGGGCTCGATTTTCAGGACCTCCAAGGGTACTCCGACGCCGATCTTGGTGACCGGTGGATAGAGGTGACTATCCTCTATGGATCTGGAGTCTCAGCCGGCCATCCCAACGCTTGGGAAGCCGATTGAAGCCGCCAAAAACACCCCGTTCATCGTCCCACTAAGAACTCCGAAAATCCCAAATAAAATCCGGGATCAAATCCCAACAAGTTTTAGACCTTCTAAAAACGTGGGAACGATTCCCAGATTTTAAAATAATTTTTAGCCCAAGAACACGTACAATACGGGTTCTTCACGCATAACGAGAAAATTACGCAAAACGATGCCGTTTTACGATCGAACCAGCAACCTGGCTCTGATACCACTGTGAGGAATCATCTAGAACGCAGCGGAAAATAAAATTGATTCCTATGTATCGGCTGCTGGGATCGTAAGACGGACATCAAAATATAAACGCGGGAAGAACGGTTCTTCACCTTTGCGGGGTTTCGAAACTCCCGTGGATGATTCCGACTCGGTAATCGCGCACGCGCACGATCTCTAGAGGTATCCACACGAGCTCCCGCTACAGACGCGATTTCCTCCTCGACTTGAGTGCTCCGACCATATCTCAAATCCACCATACGCGCAGAGAGACAGATCTACTCCAAGAGAGAGAGAAGGAGAGAGAGAGAGGAGATAGAGAATCTCGGGTGAGTAATTCGTCCAACTAACTTTTTACCCCTCCCCCTTGGCCTCCTTATATAGAAATAAGGATAAGCACAAGGATTAATCCTCATGATTATCCAAGAGTTTGGCCTTGGATAAATCTCCATTAAATCTTCATCTTTATCCTGCGGCTTTTCATAAAAATCCAAATAAGCATGAAATTTAACGTCTCTCACCGTCTGACGAGAACTCTTATGTGTGTGACCCTCTAGGCCCATATATCAGTCCGGTTTCAGGCCCATTAAACTTAGAACTGATTCTAGAGTTTAATATTTATTAATTAACATTTAAACATCATAAGTTAAATGATTAATTTAATAAACAAGTGGATTATCATCTGATGATTAATTCACTTGGCCTTCTGATCATGAACAACACCAAACACTACCTCATGATCCCAGAAGATATAAGGGATACTGTTCCCTTCAATTGAACCTTTCCGTCTACAGATACCGCACAGATAAAATCCTTCACTCATGCAATGTCCCAATAACGCAAGGGTATTGATGTAGACTGGATCTATCACGACCGGATTCCGGAGCTGGAATCCGAAGAAGAGGATCCGGAGCTGGGCCGGATCGGTGTTTGAAGGGGCCCGACGGGGATCCGGAAGGCGAAGGACACAGAGGCGGAGCCGGGAGTCCGAGGCCGGAGGCGACTCGGAGCGGGCCTGTTCTTGGATAGTGAGCCTAGAAGCTCCTTCAGCGCGAGACCGAGTCTCCTGTCTTGGGGCAGCCGGCGTACGGCGTCGAGACCAGGGAGGGGAATCCGAGGTCGGCGGTCGAGACCGACTCGGGAAGGTCGGCGATGATTCGAACCGAGCTCCTGCATGAGGGAAAGAAGAAGAAAACCAGTCAGCAGGAGTCCCGGGCTTCAGCCCTGGGGAACCCCCTCCGACGGTCAAGTTAGCTCCAGAAGAAGATTCGATTGAGAAGGCGAAGAGAGCAGCTTTAATGCTTTTCGGACAGTAGTCCTTTAAGGGTCTCGGAGGCTTGGGGAAGCATCCATTGCCTTCCTTTGGCAATAAATAGCGGGGTATTTATAGCAGAGGATAGCGGATGGTTAACGGTGGCAGCCGATATAGGACTAAATGAGGGCTTACTGATAAACCGCCATAGTGCCCGATCCGCCACCGGAGTGGGCCGGATTCGGCTACCGGGCCGAAGGGGGTTGGGCCGCTGATGGGCCGAAGCCTGTTGGGCCCTGGGCTGCCGCGCTGCTCCCGGGCCGTAGGCTAATGGGCCGCTGACGGGCTGAAGCCTGTTGGGCCGGGAGCGACGGTGCCGCTTATGGGCCGAAGGCTGCTGGGCCGCTGACGGGCCGAAGGCTCCCGGAGGGCCTGGTATTGCTGCTGTTGGGCTGAACGGGGTTTGGGCTTCTTTTAATGGGCCGAATCGGATTCTGCCTCATCACATAGCCCCCCACTCTTGTCTTCCTCAGTTCTGAGATGGCGAGAGTATAGCCCGAAGCTGTCAGAAGAGTGTCATAACAGGTGTCTTACCCGAAGCTCTGTTCTCTTTTCACTGGGAAGTGGGTGCCCTCGGTCGGCCGAGGGCTACGCGGTTGCTTCGCCCTCGCTCGGAGTGGCGACGAAGGCTCAGAGCTCAGAAGCCGAAGGGCCGAGCCCTCTGATTCGTGTCAGGCTTCATTAAATGGATGGGATGGCGCGTCGCCTCGCGAGGAAGCACGGGACACGCGTCGCGCATCCGGCCGCTCCGTAAAAAACACAAAAGGATCCAGGCCGCCCGCGGGTCGCGGATCGCCTTGGCTCTCTGCCCGAGGCTCCACTCGGATTGCCGCCGCTCCCTTCGTCGCACGCGGATCGGGACACGTGGCGGGCATCCAAGAGTTTAGCCGAAGGGTCGGAGCGCTCTCGGCCGTTGATCGCTCTGCTGCAAGTCCCGGAGCCGGCCCGTCATCATTGCCGAAGGACGGTGCACGTGGCGGGCATCCGAGAGGAGCGAGGGGTCGAGTGGGATGATCTCGGCCGTTGGCTTCGGCGGGAGGCGCTTCGAATGGACTTATAAATACAAGCCCTCAGCAGGGCACTGTTCTTCTTCTTGCTGCTGCGTTTGCGTTTCCCTTGCGATCATCCGAGCTCTTCTTCCTTCTCCAGCGAAAGGCTAGCTTCCTGAAGGCTTCGTCCGAGCTCGCCGGCCACCGTGGGAGGTTCTCCGTTCCTCAGAGCGCATCGCTGGTGGAGCTTGGAGGCTTGAGGCAGCATTCGGTTTAGGAGAGACTCCCTCCCCCTTCCTGCGAGTAAGCGTTGGCCTCCTTCCTCCCCCTCGCGGCCTTATGGTCCGGAGCCCTTCCAGCGAGATTACTCCTTCGGACGAGGAGTATACTCCTTCCCACTCTCCCAAATCTTCTCTGTCAGATCCCCTCACCTCGGATTCTCTTGCTTCCGCAATGTCTGAGGAGCCTGAAAACTCCGGGACAGAGGGGTCCGAGACTTCTGGGGCCGATGTCTCCGAGGCCGAGGTTTCTGGGGCCGAGGCTTCCGGGGCCGAGGCACCTGAGGCCGAGGCTACCCAGGAAGTCCGGAACCCAGGCCAGGCTTCCACCTTGGAACGCCGTCTGCCGGACATTGCTTCGGAAGCATCCTGCGCCCTTTCGGACGTAGAGGTGAGGAACTTAGTTTCTTACTTTCAGCTTCCTTCCTGGACGACCCCCCATCGGCCTGATTCCGCCACCAGGGCCAATACTGTCCGCCCGGGCTCCTTCTCCATCTATGTTGATAGCTTCGAGGCGGGCTTCCGTCTTCCTCTTCCCACCTTCGTCATCAATCTTCTTTGCTTCTACGGGCTGGCCCCGTCCCAGCTTTTTCCCAATTCTTGGCGCACTGTATACGGATTTTTGAGCGTCTTCGCTCGTATAAAGATCCGCCCTTCCATCAATGTCTTCCGTTATCTCTTCAAAATGCAAAGGCAGGGGAAGTCCGAGTGGTACTGCTTCGTCCCTCGGGTCGGCCGAAGCATCTTCTCCGGGAAGCCCTCGTCCATCCACGGCTGGAAGAGGAAGTTCATCTTCGTCTCCCTGCCGGAGAACGAGAAGGGCGTGTGGCCCTTTCCCACCGAATGGGCGCCGCTGGCCGCAGGCCTCTCGGACCCTCCTGCTCTGACCCCTGTGCAGAGCACTCTCGTGGGCCATGTCCAAGTCATGGCCCCGTACGACATCTGGGGGCTCCTCAGCGCGTCGGAGCGGCTGGTGAACGCCGGGGTGTGGCCGGATCCCCGGTATGATCCAGAGTGGGCCTTTCCCTTCCTTCCTCCCGGGGAGATTCCGCAGGGCCGCGGAGGAAGGGCTGCCGCTCCTCTGGCCGAAGCTCTTCCGGCTGAGGATGCTGATGAAGTTTCGGCCGAGGGTAAGTCGGCTTTGATTTTGTACTTGATCACCGTTTTGTTTCTAACATATTTTTCTTGCTTGCAGCAATGGCCGAGCTCGACGACCTCCTTGCCCTGATATCCGACCAGCGCGGTTCAGGCCGGGCACCGGCCCCGCAAGCGGCAGGCAGGTCTGGCCGAGGCGCTGGAGTTCCGAGGACCAGAGGCGGGGTCCCAAGGACTGCGGCCTCCGCCGAGGGCCGCGCGGCCGCTGCTGCTCTCGAGAGGGAGCAGAAGACAAAGTTCGCCGCTCGAAGGGGCGGCCGAGCGTCGAAGCGCCCCCGGGTAGAGGAGGCCGAAGAGGCGGAGGTGGCTCCGCCGATCAGGAGGAGCGCCGTGGCCTGAAGGGCCGCAAGGCAGGCGTCTCCCAAGGCGCCGAGGGGCGACTCCCCTCCGGCCGTATCGGCAGAGGCCGATGACGGAGGCGCTGGGTCGCAGGCGCCCCGGGCGCAACGTGAGTGGTGGCACCCCGAGCCGGGGGTGTACAAGGATGAGAGCATGGAGGACCCGCAGACGTGCCTCCGTCTGCTCAGCAGCCTCACTCTCCCTTCAGCTTTCGAAGAGCTGAAGGAGCATTCGATTACCGACCTGGCGGCGATGAGCGCCCGGTTGGCGGTCCAGGTAAGAAGTCCGAAAATTCTTCAACCTAGCTTTCCTTAGCCGTTTTTTGACTTTCTGACCCTTGTCTGCTTTCGGTCCGCAGGCTGCGGTGACGGGTAGCGTCCTGATGCATCATCAGGAGCTGCTCCGGCTCAAGCTCCTGGAGGCCGAGGAGGATCCGGCCGGTTCGGGTGAAGGTACCTCGGCGGCGCCCCGCGTCGAGCCCTTGGTTGATAGGCTCGCAACCGCGAGCGCCCGGGCGCGGGCGCAGCTGGAGGAGAGGGCAGCAGAGGCCCGTGCTGCCACCGAGGCCAAGGCGAAGGCCGAGCGGGAAAAAGAGAAAGCCGAGAGCGAGCTTGCTGCGGCTCAGTCTGAGATCCGGGCCCTCAAGGCCCAGGTCCAGGAGAAGGAGTCCCGGCGAGCTTCGGAGAAGCGCCGCCACGCCGAGGAGGTCTCGGCCCTGAAGCAGGATCTGGAAGAGGTGGCGGAGTCGGCCGTAGCCGATTACAAGGCCGGGCGTGATTACGCCCAAGAGATCCTCCGAGCTCAGCTGCTAGCGTCTTCTTCGGTCTTCGACCTCGGACTGGCTGTCGCCCAGAGGGCCTGCCCGAGCGTTGACTTGACCGGGGTCATCCTGCCGATGAGCGCGGAAGCCAGGGAGCTCCTATCCTGGTGGAAGGATCTTATGGCCGAGAGGGCCTCGCCTCCAGTCGCTGAAGATGAAGACGTGACCGCCGAGGAGGCCCCCGCCGAGGAAGCCACTCCTGAAGCGGTGCAGATCGTTGACTCTCCCTCTCCCTCTCCTGGCCGAAACGTCGTCGAGGTGGAGGAGGAGAGGGTCGTCGACGACTGATACGAGGGTTCCCCTCGGTTTTTGTTTTTCCGCTTTTGTAAGCCTTCGGCCAGGCATATGGTCGAGTTTGTACTTCCTCTTGTGAATATAAGGAATGTTTTCGGGCTTTACCTTGTTGTTTTCTGCATGATTGAAGTGGATCTGGCTTCTCTGAAATCCGAGATCCTTCTGCCGTTCGTCATAGTTCGCGAAGCTGAGACCCGAAGTAGGTTCGGATAGGGCGTTGACAGAGTCTCGCCAGCAGATACGGCTGCTTTAGATGCGGCCCCTGTGGCCGAAGCCGCTCCCGCTTCGTCTAAACTTAGAGAATATCCTGCCGCGTCCTGATCCGGATTACATGGCCGAAGCCATTCGTCGGATCGAAGGATTTGCGGATTTTAAAAGAATCATGCCGCTCCCGGTACGGTTTGCATGGCCGATGCCACTCCCGATACGGTTTGCACGGACTTAGAGAAAACCATGCCGCGTCCTGATCCGGATTACATGGCCGAAGCCATTCGTCGGATCGAAGGATTTGCGGACTTTAAGAGGATCATGCCGCTCCCGGTACGGTTTGCATGACCGAAGCCACTCCCGATACGGTTTGCACGGACTTAGAGAAAACCATGCCGCGTCCTGATCCGGATTACATGGCCGAGGCCATTCGTCGGATCGAAGGATTTGCGGACTTTAAGAGGATCATGCCGCTCCCGGTACGGTTTGCATGGCCGAAGCCACTCCCGATACGGTTTGCACGGACTTAGAGAAAACCATGCCGCGTCCCGATCCGGATTACATGGCCGAAGTCATTCGTCGGATCGAAGGATTTGCGGACTTTAAGAGGATCATGCTGCTCTCGGTACGGTTTGCATGGCCGAAGCCACTCCCGATACGGTTTGCACGGACTTAGAGAAAACCATGCCGCGTCCTGATCCAGATTACATGGCCGAGGCCATTCGTCGGATCGAAGGATTTGCGGACTTTAAGAGGATCATGCCGCTCCCGGTACGGTTTGCATGGCCGAAGCCACTCCCGATACGGTTTGCACGGACTTAGAGAAAATAGCAACAAGTTTCCTGAACAAGAGAGTTCTTTATTCATACCCTCTGGCTGAAAGCCTGGGGAGAGGTGACTTACATAAAATAACGCCGAAGGCGATCTACGTTCCAGGTGAGCGGAAGAGGTTGGCCCGAAAGGGTCTCCAACCGATAAGCTCCACGCCTGACCACCTCCCTGACCCGATAGGGCCCCTCCCAGTTGGGGGCAAGCTTCCCTGAGGCTTCGGCTGGCTTGGAAGCATGAGCATTTCTCAACACGAGGCTCCCTACTTCAAAGCTTCGGGGCTTTACTCGAGTGTTGTGGTACTTGGCCATGCGCTGTTGATAAGCCGCCAGCCGGATACGAGCTTTGTCTCGGGTCTCTTCAATGAGGTCCAAGTGGTCTCTCAAACCTTCCTCGTTGGCCTTCGGACTGTAAGCAACGACCCTGGGAGAAGGAAGGCCGATTTCCACCGGAATAACGGCCTCTATCCCATAGGCCATGCGAAAGGGAGTCTCGCCGGTGGGGGTTCGGCTCGTCGTCCGATAGGCCCATAGAACACTCGGCAGCTCCTCCACCCATCGGCCTTTAGCCTCGCCGAGGCAGGTTTTCAATCCCTGCAGGAGGCTTCGGTTAGTGACTTCGACTTGGCCGTTGGCTCGAGGATGCGCCACCGAAGTGAATTTGTGAAGTATGCCGAAGCTGGCGCAGTTGTCGCTGAATCGTCGGCTGTCAAATTGCTTTCCATTGTCAGAGATGATGGCCCGAGGGATGCCGAACCGGCAAATGATGGACTTCCATACGAAGTTCCAAGCATTGCTATCGGTTAGTGACGCGAGGGGTTCGGCTTCGACCCACTTGGTGAAGTAATCGATCGCCACGATGAGGAATTTTCTTTGGCCGGTGGCGACGGGAAAAGGTCCCAGGAGGTCGATTCCCCATTGGGCGAAAGGCCAGGGATCGGACAAGGGGGTCAGAAGGGTGGCTGCCTGGTGAATGAGGGAGCTGAACCTCTGGCACTGGTCACAGCGCCGCACGAGGGCTAAAGCGTCCTCTCGGAGTGTTGGCCACCAATAGCCTTGCCTCAGGAGCTTGTGAGCCAGGGCCCTTCCTCCCGCATGCGCCCCGCAGACTCCTTCATGGACTTCTCTTCTGGCGTAGTCGGCTTCAGCCGGGCCGAGGCACCGCAGCAGTGGTCGGCCGAAGGATTTCTTGTACAGCACCCCGTCCAGAAGGAGGAAGTGGGATGAGTGCTGTCGAATGTGCTTCGCCTCCTTCGGATCTGGCGGGACTTCTCCTTGGAGAAGGAAAGCGACGAGGGGGGTCATCCACGTTTCGGCCTCGGCCTCAGTGACTTGCATGGCTTCGGTTTCGCCGAGGCTTGGTTCGGCGAGCTCCTCAGTGACTTGCTTGGTTCGCCGAGGCTTGGTCCCGTCGCCTCTCCCTGTCCCAGTCCTCCCGGCGAAATCGCTTTCGGGAGGGCTCTTGGTCTTCAGGCCGAGGTCGGACCACCTGAGGAGCAGGTGCCGAAGTGGCTTCGCCTGCGCCTTTACCCCTGGACAGCATCAGGGCCTCCCGGTTGATGTACTTATGGGCCCGGGCCACGAGGTCCTGGAAGGTCGGGGGATGGCGCTTCCCAATGGAGCCGAGGAGCCCCTCGTCCCGGCACCCGCTGATCACGGCCGAAACCGCGATCGAGCTGTCGAGGTTCGGGATCTGGGCGGCCTCGGTCCGGAACTTGGTGAAGTACTCCTGGAGAGTCTCGGCAGGGCCTTGCCGGATGGCCAGCAAGCTGGCAGAAGTCTTGCACTGCCGGGTGGCATCGTAGAACTGGTCGATGAACAATTGGCCCAACTGGACTAGGGAGTGGATGGAGTTGGGGGCCAATGTCTCGAATCAGGTGAGGGCGATTTTTTCAAGGGTGAGGGGGAAAAGACGGCAGCGGACTGCCTCGTAGATCCCTCGGACCCGGAGGTAGGCGTTGAATCTCTGGAAGTGACAGACTGGATCTGTCATTCCGTCGTAGAGAGGGCCCTTCGGTAGCTTGAAGCTGGGGGGCACCTCGGTGGCCAGGAGCTCCGCCGTGAACGGGGTCTGCTCCAGGATGCTGCTGGCGAGGGGCGCCCCGTGAGGCCGAGACACCATCTGCTGCATCTCTTTGCGCATCGCCGTCAGCCGCCGGTCCAAGTCCGGGGCAGTTGAGGTGGCGACGGATTGTCCTCCGGTCCGGGCCGGACTGTACTCCGACGAAGCATAATCCTGCTCCGTCAGACGATCGACGCGGGGAGCTCGGGCAGGTAGCGCCGAGGGCTCGCTGCGCGTCGCCGTGGTTTCGTTGGGAGAAACCGGTGTAGGCACCGGCCGGAACCGGGCATCTTGTACTGGGTAGAGTGGGGGGAGCGGCGCCTGCTGAGGAAGCTGCCCCGTCAGCCCCATGCGCTGGGCGATGGCGGACACCATCTCCTGAAGAGGCGCTAGGGACGTGACGGCAGCGGCCAGCGTTGCCATCTGCTGCTGGAGCACCCCCACTCGATCTTCCGAGCCGAGAGACTCCGGTATGGTCGGCAGAGGCAGGTTCGGCGGGGCAGAAGGTGCGCCTTCGGAAGGCAGCATCTGCGCCGAGGCCTCCCGCGCTTCTGCTTCGCTTTGTCCGGATCGTCGGGTCACAGGTCGCTGAGACATGACTTGTTTTGTTGGTTTCTCACAGACGGCGCCACGTGATGTAGACTGGATCTATCACGACCGGATTCCGGAGCTGGAATCCGAAGAAGAGGATCCGAAGCTGGGCCGGATCGGTGTTTGAAGGGGCCCGACGGGGATCCGGAAGGCGAAGGACGCAGAGGCGGAGCCAGGAGTCCGAGGCCGGAGGCGACTCGGAGCGGGCCTGTTCTTGGATAGTGAGCCCAGAAGCTCCTTCAGCGCGATACCGAGTCTCCTGTCTTGGGGCAGCCGGCGTACGGCGTCGAGACCAGGGAGAGGAATCCGAGGTCGGCGGTCGAGACCGACTCGGGAAGGTCGGCGATGATTCGAACCGAGCTCCTGCAGGAGGGAAAGAAGAAGAAAACCAGTCAGCAGGAGTCCCGGGCTTCAGCCCTGGGGAACCCCCTCCGACGGTCAAGTTAGCTCCTGAAGAAGATTCGATTCAGAAGGCAAAGAGAGCAGCTTTAATGCTTTTCGGACAGTAGTCCTTTAAGGGTCTCGGAGGCTTGGGGAAGCATCCATTGCCTTCCTTTGGCAATAAATAGCGGGGTATTTATAGCAGAGGATAGCGGATGGTTAACGGTGGCAGCCGATATAGGACTAAATGAGGGCTTACTGATAAACCGCCATAGTGCCCGATCCGCCACCGGAGTGGGCCGGATTCGGCTACCGGGCCGAAGGGGGTTGGGCCGCTGATGGGCCGAAGCCTGTTGGGCCCTGGGCTGCCGCGCTGCTCCCGGGCCGTAGGCTAATGGGCCGCTGACGGGCTGAAGCCTGTTGGGCCGGGAGCGACGGTGCCGCTTATGGGCCGAAGGCTGCTGGGCCGCTGACGGGCCGAAGGCTCCCGGAGGGCCTGGTACTGCTGCTGTTGGGCTGAACGGGGTTTGGGCTTCTTTTAATGGGCCGAATCGGATTCTGCCTCATCAGGTATGGTTTTATAGTCAAACCCTCTTTCGCATTATCCAGATGGATTCCAGTACTCAGTTAATATCTAGAAAGACATCTCTTTCATTTGACCCTGGCCAGGGATTTCTGTGTACACATCCATAGGACATTCTCTCTCCAGTCTTATACCAAGAGTGAGTGATCCCTTGTCGTTCACTCAATTACCTTCGCAAGCTTTCCACTGTATCTGAAAGACCGACTATCGTGGACTTAATGGTTAAAGTCCACAAGTCAGAGAATCAAGATACAATGGTCCACAAACAAGGTATCATTGGTGACTCAGGTCAAAAGACCAACTGTGCTACTGCAGCGATTGAATTCCCTGGTTGACTAATAGGTATAATTACCATCCAGGAATTCTTATTTGGGTATGTTCAGTGAACTCATTCTCTAATGAGCACCCACATGTTTGTCTTAATGTCACCACACGAGTGAATGTGAGATCGTTCACCCTCATCACATGTGCAGACATAACTTGTGTCGATCTTATCGGATATTTAATGTCCATCTCAAATATCCTATGATCGAGAACTGTTTAAGACAAGTGACTGAGGATATTGATCTCACTATCATGATCTCATCATGATTCAATATCCCATACATTTGTCTACGGACCTTCATTATGATAGTTAATTTGCGAGAACTATAAATGAAGAAATGATTGCCTTTATTAATATTTTGAACTAGAATGTACAATGATTGGCTTTGAGGCCACCCAATTCTAACATGCAGTGCCCCGTGGTTCCTCGAGTGCCAGCCGCAGAGAGGAATGTCATAAACTAGGGCGCTATTTGCCACTAACCACTCGCTCGCCGGCCGCTCGGGCTCCGCGTTTCAAGTTCGTTATCCTAACCGTCTCCTCTGCTCTACCGAGAGCCTGGACCCTTCATCTATCTTATCAACTGCCTTGCTCCTTGGCTCCCTACTGCTCCAGCCGCTCGCTGTAATAGCTTGCTTCTCGGGTGGCTCGCACCCCGGGTGGTGCGGCTGAGCCAGAGTGGGCTCAACAGTCGGCCTATGTATTCGGGCGCACGCATAGAGGCATGATTAGTTCCACGAATCTCACTGCACTGACTATAGTAAACTCCTTCTCGTTGTACCAAAATGGAGGTATGATTTGAACGACCAGGTACAGCATCACATTTGACACCTGAGGCAGGTACAACCCAACTATGAGGTACATCAGCAGGTGTTACAATCATATGTAGATGAGTTTTGACTGGTACAACCACTCTATTTGTCCACTTCTAATAAACGTGATTGACCCAATTCTGGATCAGCTTTTGGAATCGTATAACTGTCAAAAGTGAGTGACTGTTCATTGGAACTGTTATAGTCCGAATACTCATAAGATTAGGTTGACGCCCGCCTCCCCCCAAACTTGACTTGCAAGTTTCCCCGCAAAAAGCTCTCCACGCCTACTCTTATAAAGTAAAGAGCACTATTCTTCTTTAGTTAGGTGGTTCTCCCCTCTCTCAGAGACCGTCAGACCCCAGTGGAATCGAAGGCTTGCTTACTAAATAGGCAACAGGGGACCGTTTCTCAGAATGCTCTAGAATAGATCCGCAGGAGTCTCTAGCCAGAGCAGAAACAATATCAGAAAAGAGATTTTCGGATATTGTACAGCAGAGTTTGATTCAAGTGATTTAACCATCTAGGGTTTGACAGTTGACCATACCCTAGGTTAACTCGAGAGCATTGTACGAACGAAGGATTATAGCCACGCGGTAACTGTGGACGGACAGGTTCCATGAGTGGGTTGCTGAACCCCATTACCTTCCGGGATCATGCGTTGTTGCTTGGCACCCAACTTGATCGGAAGTCCGATCGAATTTACATGCGATGTCAATTCGATTAAGTAATTAGTTAATATCTAGATATTAATTAATTACAATAAGTCAATAACTAGTTATTGGACTTAACGGGCTGAAAACCGAACTGGTAAATGGGCCTAGAGGGTCACACGCAATAAGATTCTCAGTCAGTAGTACATAAGTGGGATTTATATTAACTTGGAGACTTTTGTGAAAAGTCGCGCTGATTTAATATATATACGCGCTGTTGAGAAACCCTGGGCCAACCTCCAGGATTTCCCCTTGCTGGCCGTCATCCCCCTTTCTCTCTCCTCCTCTAGGCGCCCCGTTCGAGGCGCCGAGACTGTCTCCGTCTCCACCGCACATGATTCCCGAAAGTCTGGAATTCCTGTCGGTGGGTTTTCGGCAATCGTTGCGGCGACGGATCTTCAGCGAGTGAGCTTATACGGACGAGGGATCGAGGACGAACCACCGCGGAGGATCGCGTGGATACCGCTGGAGGCCGGATGCTTGTGCAGCACGCGGCATCGCCTCGATGGAACCGAGACGGAAGCGGATTCGAATCCGCGCATGGTAATCAGATTACTTCCTGTTGTTTTCGGTTTTAGTTTTTCGTTCCGAATCGGATCAGCGGGCATCGGGCGGGATAATTTTTATTCATCGTTTTCACTACGTTCTTCGCGTCCCGCCTGGATCCCAACAGTATTAACACTACCTTGGAAGCACTTGAATAGAGTTGTTAAAGTATGCAATATTCATGGGAGTAGTTATGAGAAAGTAATAAAGTCAGTATCTAAAGAATGCCTAAGCGAATTGTTCTTCTCCTGTACCAAAGCTAATTAAGCAAGGCACTAATAGCCCTATCGCTCTTTCTTTCGAGTGGTTATTCAAGAGTAAGCTAATTGACTTTCTATTTCTAGTTCCCGCATCTTTCAGAGGGATTCAATCAATAAGCGAGGATATCCTTCTAGTTTTTTATGCTAGTAGTTAAAATTCCGATATTCCATAAAGGAGGAAGAAGGGAGCCTACTATACTCTAAGACTTAATACGAGAAGTCTTTCTCCACTATTCAAAATAGAAGAATGTCCTCTAGTAATAAAAGCTTTAAGGCAAGCAATACCTAGCACTAGGAAGAGAAAAGCAACTTCTAGCTAATTCATTCAATCCATAAGACAGTAAGCTCGTGAATAAGCTAAGAAAAGCTATCCATAAGTATCACCAGACCTCGAGTTGGGATCTTTCCCCGATAGAAGAGATGGCACCTGATCTGATCATAAGATAGAGTTTGATCATGACTTGCATAAAACTAAAACAGGCTGGATAGTCCTCTTTGGTAAAGAACTTTCAAACCAGCACCAATTCAGATTGGTTGATGGTTTTCTAGTCTAGGTCGGGCCTTTCTAGGTCAAGAGTAAAATGAGTCGAAGTTGGGTGGTCAAACCAATCTTAGATGATGGATGAAGAGGAAAGTCATGGCCTTTGACGTGGGTATGGGAGCGGGCAGGAGTCAAGCTATGCTTACATAGACGCGAGGAAGTCCAGATAAGCTCTCTTTGGTATAACGGTATACTTTTGCCTTGTTTGGAAACTAAGCATTCTCATTCGGAAGGCTCAGTCCCACAAATTCTTTTCAAGAAAGAAGTAAGTGTTTTGAATTGATAAGAGAGAGGAACAAAAAAAAAAAGGGGGCAATGAACTGGATCGCCTCATAAACTTAGAACCCTAATATGCATTATTATGCATGAAAGGTTCATCACTAATGCTTTGTTCTTCCAAAGGAATATTAGATATAACCCCACTGCCAAAGGTTTGACAGTGGAAACTAGAGCTCATGCAATTCTTGAATGTTCGAAAGCCAGGAGCAGCTACTGGCCTAGACCGACTGTAAAGAAAGAAGCCAAGAGGCCACGAGAGCCGTTTTTTAGTCTCTTTCCGATTCTTCCAACCTTGAATCTAGGTTTCCCCTAATGGCTCCTTGCTGCTTTCAAAGCTACACTTGCTTCCTTGGTATCAGGATTCTTTAATAAGACCTGAGATGATAGCGTCATCCTTTAACGCGATCAATTACTGATATGTTGATGATAACACCAAACCTTCACCTGATTCAACAAGGGGGAGGTTGAAGGGCTCTTTGCCGCTACAGGAAAGCCAATGCATGAAAATCTATTCCCCTCATCCTACGACCTTCCCACCTGATTATTGTTGTTAGGTATTTTGATCTGGGAAAGAGTTGCACTAATGGGATAAACATTAACATGGTATTCTGCTACCCTCTCCTCAAAGAGTAGAGTTACTTCTATTACCAGGGCCTTCTTAATGACCTCTTCTCTTGAAGTAAACCTTCTCTAAGAACTCCAGAAGTGACCCTGAAGCTTTCTCTCGTTGACAACCCTGATGCGTAAGATCTGCCTTCTGGTAGACAACCACTACGGGATAGGAGAAAGATGAGAGATTACTTTTTCTCAATCCTATCATCCGGAAGCAAGCTACCTTTAAGCCTATCAGTCAGCGAATAATCCTAGCCTCCCGCAGCCCTTTCTTTGACTTTCCCGATTGAGTTCTTTACTCTAAAAAAAAGTAGTCTAGAATAGTAGTTCTACTTTAGAGTCAGACCATTGTCGTTCTCTAGTCTCATTGCTAGAGGGAACATCATTCCTATTTATACTTGGATTGGCACATTAAGAAATCCCACGATAGAGACTGACCTTCAAAGGAAAGAATCTATTCAACTTCTCCAGCTGTATGTACTCGGATAAGGATTACCGAGAACCTCTCATAGATAGAGTATAAGTATAAATAAGGAATTATGAACCAGAATAGAGACACCTGTTAGATCAATCGTCAAACTACTATTACTATGATGAAAAACAGGGAAAAAATCACGTACTCTTAAAAGAGAAAAAACGAAATGCCATACCTCTGTCATCGAATCGTTCACATCGCTAGCCTTTTGAGAGCCTTACCGAGCTGTGGTACGTATTTACCTAATAAAGGAGCTAGCCGGAAAGGAGTTGGTAGCCGAATCAGGCTGGTGAATCACCAAAATCAGGTGGAAGGAATGCCGAAGGAGATGAACCATAAGTTCATGTCTGTAGTAAGCGCTGTTGGTAGGTTAGAAAACCTTAAGGTAGACTAGCCCGAAAAGTCATTCTAATTGTTTCACGAATGAACCGGGAACTAACCGAGCTCAATTTCACCTCTTCAGGCGATGAAGTATCAGCACGGCATACAACTTTTGACCTTAAAAATCCATAGTAGTTGAATAGACTGCTACCGGGAGAGAAAGATATTATTATTATGGTCTGAGGAGAACCTTGATTTAGGCTCTTGGTGCCATTGAACCTCTTGCTTGTGAGAATATCCCATGCGATAGGGCAAAGGCAGGTGTTTTGACTCTACAGATACCATTGGAGAGTAAAGATAGGCCTTAGAACATTGTTGTAGATGCCAGGAATTCTTCTTTAACCCACCTTTCATCCACACGGAAAGAAAGAGAAGGGTCCCACACGGTAGCTCGACTTCAAGGATAGGAGAGGAGCAAAGGCGTAAGCGAGGAAGTTATGAGTAAAAGGCCCCACTTTTCATAAAGATGTTAATCAAGATAAGCAGCTTAACAACCAAACCGGGTAGGTTAAGAAGTCAGATAAGTAGAAGTCAAGAACGAACTCTTATACTACGTACCCAGATAAACTAGAGCGATAAGAGAACTAACCGCTATTCCTTGCTTGCGTGAGGGAATAGAGTAGCTACTGTTGTGTTGCTTTCGAATAATAAGAACAACTATCCGCGGTGGCCTGTCAAACCATTGAACGGAATCCCTCTGTCTCTGTTCACGGGCAAGCTAAGAGTTAAAGGAAGCTCTAGTGTCTACTGGTGAGACAGAATAAGGCAAAGTCAGAGATCTTGTCATTGTTTCGGGAGGTATTTATTCGAATCAGATAAGGTTCAAATAAAGGTCTGATATTGCCTACCCTACATAAAGTAATGCAAAAAAGGAAAGTCGGTAAAAAACCGTCAAAAATTCCCTCACTTCACTCGCCTTCTCTCGCTTCTTAAGATGGGCAAAACTCTCTTTCTCCCAAACCTCGGGCGGGTGGCTTAATTAATGTCGACACCTCCAATCTCCTAGCATACTACGTAGCCGAGTCCGATAGAGAACGAAGTAACTAGACTGATTTCAGGATTTGGTAAACATATATCTCTGACTGACTCTGAGAACGTATTATAAAATCAAAATAGTGACCCCTAAGTATAGGGTTTGCTGCTCTTCTCTTCTTCTTTCTGAAAAAAAACTATCATTCGCATCTCTCTCACCCTGGTTGTCTACCGACTTTTAGGAGGATGCCATTTAGATTATGCAACGCACCAGCCACATTTCAACGCTGCATGATGGCTATCTTCTCCGATATGGTGGGAGAATTCCTCGAAGTTTTCATGGATGATTTCTCAATCTTCGGGGACTCATTTGAAAATTACCTGAAAAATCTTAAACAGGTGCTAGCACGATGCATTGACACCAATTTGATACTTAGCTGGGAAAAGAGCCATTTCATAGTTCGCGAGGGCATTGTTCTAGGCCATATTGTGTCTGAAAGGGGGATAGAAGTAGATAAAGCTAAGATCGATCTCATATCCAATCTTCCTCCTCCCACCTCGGTCAGACTGATCCGTTCATTCCTTGGCCATGCCGATTTCTATCGCCGGTTTATCCACAATTTCTCTCAAATTGCCCAGCCTCTAACTCTTCTCCTAGCTAAAGATGTCCCTTTCCAAATGGATGAATCTTGCATCAAGGCATTCAATTCTCTGAAAGAATCTTTGACCAAAGCTCCGATTCTTCAATCTCCAGATTGGTCTTTACCCTTCGAAATCATGTGTGAGGCCTTTGATTATGCTATCGGTGCGGTTTTGGGACAAAGAATCAACAAGTGTCCCGTGGTGATATATTATGCAAGTCGCACCCTTACAGATGCTCAAATGAATTATACCACCACAGAAAAGGAACTATTAGCCGTGGTTTTTGCCCTAGAAAAATTCAGATCTTATCTTTTAGGGGCAAAAGTCATAATCTATTCTGATCACTCAGCTCTAAAATACCTGTTGACCTAGAAGGATGCAAAGCCTAGACTTATTAGATGGATCTTACTCATTCAGGAATTTGATTTGGAAATTCGGGATAAGAAGGGTTCTGAGAATGTGGTAGCTGACCACCTATCCCGAATTCCGATCTATGAAAATACACCAATCACTGATTCCTTTCCTGATGAGCATCTACTGACCATTTCTCACACTGTTGCACCTTGGTATGCTCATATTGTCAATTACAAGGTGACTAATCAGCTTCCGGAAGGATGGACTAAAAGTGAAAAGGACAAATTCTTTTCTCAGGAAAAATATTATTTCTGGGAGGATCCTGAATTATTCAAATTTTGTCCTGATCAAATCATTAGGCGATGTGTTCCCGAAGAAGAACAACAGAGTGTTCTCAACTTCTGTCATAATCTGGCTTGTGGGGGCCATTTCTTAGGAAAGAAAACTGCAGCCAAAGTCCTGCAAAGTGGTTTTTACTGGCCCACACTTTTCAAAGATGCCCATGAATTTAGTAAAACTTGCCTCCGATGTCAGGCCGTAGGAAATATGGCAAAAAGGGATATGATGCCACTCAACCCAATCTTGGTGGTTGAAGTCTTTGATGTTTGGGGAATTGACTTTATGGGACCTTTTCCACCCTTTTTTGGACATACATATATTCTGGTAGCGGTGGATTATGTCTCAAAATGGATTGAAGCAATAGCCACCCGAACCAATGATCATAAAGTGGTCATTAAATTCGTTCAGAAGAATATCTTTTCTCGGTTCGGGTGGCCTAAAGCTATCATAAGTGATGGGGAAACGCACTTCACGAATTACCAGTTTCGGGCTTTGCTAAAGAAATATGGGATTAATCACAAAGTAGCTACCCCTTATCATCCCCAAACCAGTGGCCAAGTAGAAGTTTCCAATAGAGAGATTAAGAATATTCTGCAAAAGTCCGTTAGGCCCGATAGAAAAGATTGGTTTGAAAGATTGGATGATGCTTTATGGGCCTATCGGACCGCTTACAAAACTCCTATTGGCATGTCTCCTTATCGCCTAGTTTTTGGAAAAGCGTGCCACCTTCCGGTGGAATTGGAACATAGGGCTTATTGGGCCATCAAGCAAGTCAATCTGGACCTAGCCCAAGCTGGTTCCCACCGAACCTTACAACTGAGTGAGCTTGAAGAGTTGCGCAACGAGGCCTATGAAAACTCAAAGATTTATAAAGCCAAAACTAAAACTTTCTATGATAAACATATTGTGAAAAAATCCTTTCTTCCAAATCAGAAAGTTTGGCTTCGCCTATTTCCTGGAAAACTGAAATCCAGATGGGATAGACCATTCGTGGTCGTTAAAGTTTTCGATCATGGAGCCGTTAAAATTCTGAATCCCAAGAGTGGGAACACTTTTACTGTTAATGGTCAACGGTTGAAACCATTCATTGAAAATCTTCAAAATGAGCCACCTGAATCCATAGAATTGAGTGATCCACATTAACTGAACTTCCGTCTGGCTGAAGACGATAAACTTAGCGCTTGTTGGGAGGCAACCCAATATTTTACTTCAGTTTTTGTATTTCTTTAGGTCCCTGAGCAGCAATCGCCGTGGGTATGTCGCATCCTCTTCATTACAAGTTGTTTCGCTCCTTCACAAATTCTCTTCTGGCTGACATGTTTTTCATATCTTTTATGCCATTAAGGACAATGTCAATCAAGTTGGGGGGTAGGTCAATTAATTTGATTTGGATTTATTGAAATTTTTTTGAAGAAAGCTGATATCTTTTACTGAAAAATAGTCAAATTTTTAAAACTTCTTTTCACATCCTATGAAAATTGCATGAAAATCATGTTTCATTAAGTAAATCTTAAACAAATCAGTTTTTGGTGGTCACATTGGTTAAAGAACCTTCAAAGTTTAAAAATCCCACTTCACAAAAATCCACGGCAGGATGATTTTCACACACACACGGCAACTTAGAATAAATGAAAGATCTTAAAAGTATAGAATTGTTGGAATTAACCTTAAGGATAAGACTACTTATTCTAATTTTTCTTTTGGGTTGAACGAAAGGAATGTGTAGGATCCGTAATAGGGGACTATCCCACTCAGCACTCTAAAAGCGGCGGTCATTTAAAATGGACAGCTTAAAGACTAAAGGCAATAAAAGGCATTAAAAGAGCTAAAGGAAGGTAGGTGGCAAAAAGTACGCACCTCCCCTCAGGCAATTCAAAGAGAGTGGCAAAAAGTACGCACCTCCCCTCAGGCAATTCAAAGAGAGTGGCAAAAAGTACGCACTCTCAAAAGAAAAAGTACAATGAAATGAAAAAGCCACGCTAAAAAGTCCATCGTATCAAAAAAACATGACCAAGTCATGAAAAGTGCTGAGTTGGGACGGGAACTGAAAAACGGTCCTCGCTGACTGATCGGGAAATCTTTTATTCTCTTCTCCTCCCCGAATAGTCTTATCTAAAGGGTAATAAAGACAAGAATATACCAGAAAGGTCGGAAACGAGTTCTAAGGGTGTCAATTTTCATGCACAATCACTTGTCGTGAATCAAAATATTGTGGGATATGAAAACTTTTAGCTTAACCAATCGGCTACCACTTAAATTGAGTGTGAAAGATACTACAAATGAAGCATGATAATTTATTGTTTGTCCTAACTTTTCCTTATTTGCATTGCTAATGGACTAGCAATGAGTAAGTTGGGGGGTGTGATAAAGTGTTAAATTGATCATTTAAGGGCAATCATATGCATCATACTCATGTTTTTATCTGCAAAATAGCATGAAATGATAGATAATTGTGTACCAAGTCCAACGGTACCAATTTCGTCAAATTCTGACTTAAAAACATCATCATTTCATGTGATTAAAGGAGTATAGCGCATTTGCGGTTTTTCGACAAAACCGAGACGAAATAAATAAATATGATGATATTTTTATGATAATGTGCTAATTTAAATTTATTTTATGTGAACAGGGCATGAAGGAAGCTGTGGTGCAATGGTTCAAACTTTGCGGGCTTGTGGGAGGTCCAGGGTTCAAATCTCAGCAGAATTGTCCATCTTTTTGAAAAATAAAAGGACGTAGGGGCAAACAGGTAATTTGCTCCTCATATTAGGGTTACCCTAACCCTTTACCAAGAAAATCCTAATTCTTAGCCGCCGCCCTTCCCTTGTTTCTTTCTTATTTATCTATTTCTATTTTCTCTCCCGTATTTCCAAAATTCTCCCACACCTCTCTTCGTTTCCCAGCCGGTTCCTTCTCCCTTTCCAAAAACTTTCCCACACGCTCTCTCTTTCTCTCTTCCCTCCCATATATTCTAACCTCCACAACCCTCTCTCGGCAGTTTTCGTTTTTGGCAGATCCTCCTCCTTTCCAACTCAAACCCGCAGCCCTCCTCCTCTTTTCCACAGCTCCTCCTTCTCTCTCTTCTTTCCCAGCCGCAACTCTCTCTCTCTCGTTTTCTTTTCTCAGCCTTTCTCCTCTTTCTCGCCGGTTCTCTCCTCCTCTTTCTCCAGCCTTCAACCCTCCATTTTTAATTTCCCAGCAGCAGTTCTCCCCCTCTCTCTTTCTCTCCCTCTGTTATCTCTCTCACCAGCAAGCTCCTCCACCGCAATCCACAAGTTCTCCACGATTCCAGCAGAAACCCACCGGCACTACCTGCAAGCCTCCTCCGAGCTTCACGCAGCAGCCGGCCTTTCCCAGCTGCGGTGAAGCCCTCCACGTGGAGTCCATGCATGCTGGTGAACGCACACCAACCAGCAGTTCCAGCAACCCTCTTCCACGCGCCAGCAGCTTGTCCTCTTGTCCATGCATGCAGCAGCAACTCCAGCAGCTTCTCCACGCTTGAAGCCTCCAAGCTCGTCCACGTAGCTGCGTTCACGGCAAGTTCCAGCGCATGCACGTGCAGCTCCAAGCTTCTCCACGTGCAAAGCCAGCTGCCTCACGCTCCACCGCCAACACATCCACGTGCATGCACCCGTTGAAGCCAGACACAGCTTCACGGTTTCCTCCAGCCAGCAGCTTCACGGTTTCCTCCAGCCAGCAGCTTCACGGTTTCCTTCAGCCGCTCCACGCAGCCAGCAGCTTTACGATTTCCTCCTGCCAAGCAAACTCTTCTAGCGCCGGTCCACTGCGCCAGGAAAACCCCAAACAAATTGTTATTTTATTCTGTTCTCTCTCTTCTCCATTAGTGTAGAATTAGTTTAATTGTTTAGGATTAATTATTTGTTATTTGATATTTTGTTTATTTAGTTTAAGAATATTAAATTATAATGTTGTAATTTGTTTCGTAATTTTTAGATAATTAATAAGTTACACAGTTAAATTTCAATGTCTTTGTTATAATTTTTAGTTGTGTTTATTTTTTTTATATGTGTTTGTGTTTAATTTTGGAAAAAGAAGAAAAAAAGAGTAGTTTAATTTAAGCAATTATATTTTTAGGTAACATTAGTTAATTGCGTTTTAGTTTAATTAAGTAATTAGTTTATTTAAATTTTCACTTATTTTTAGATTAACTAAATTCCAAAGTTTTCGAAATTAAAATTTTAACTCCCTGTGGATCGACTCGGACTCATCACTATTAATTTTCAAAATCTGATTTGAGTGAGCCGGATAAATTTAGATTGAACGTTTTCATGAGTGTTTAACGACGCACAATTTGGAACGATCAGATTCTCAGTCCGTTGATATGGTCTTTTTTTGTCATTATATGAATCAGATAATCATCTTATGAACGAGCGGACTCGGCTACGTTGTACGCTAGGAGATTGGAGGTGTCGACATTAATTAAGCCACCTGCCCGAGGTTTGGGTGAAAGAGAGTTCTGTCCATCTTAAGAAGCGAGAGAAGGCGAGCGAAGTGAGGGAATTTTTGACGGTTTTTTACCGGCTTCCCTTTTTTGCATTACTTTATGTTTGGTAGGCAATATCAGACCTTTATTTGAACCTTATCTGATTCGAATAAATACCTCCCGAAATATTGACGAGATCTCTGACTTTGCCGTATTATGTCTCACCAGTAGACACTAGAGCTTCCTTTAACTCTTAGCTTGCCCGTGAACAGAGACTGAGGGATTTCGTTCAATGGTTTGACGGGCCACCGCGAATAGTTGTTCTTATTATTCGAAAGCAACACAACAGTAGTTACTCTATTCCCTCACGCAAGCAAGGAATAGCGGTTAGTTCCCTTATCGCTCTAGTTTATCTGGGTAGGTAGTATAAGAGTTCGTTCTTGGCTTCTACTTATCTGACTTCTTAACCTACCCGGTTTGGTTGTTAAGCTGCTTATCTTGTTGATTAACATCTTTATGAAAAGTGGGGCCTTTTATTCATAGCTTCCTCGCTTACGCCTTTGCTCCTCTCCTATCCTTGAAGTCGAGCTACCCAGTGGGACCCTTCTCTTTCTTTCCGTGTGGATGAAAGGTGGGTAAAAGAAGAATTCCTAGCATCTACAACAATGTTCTAAGGCCTATCTTTACTCTCCAATGGTATCTGTAGAGTCAAAATACCTGCCTTTGCCCTATCACATGGGATATTCTTACAAGCAAGAGGTTCAATGGCACCAAGAGCCTAAATCAAGGTTCTCCTCGGACCATAATAATATCTTTCTCTCCCGGTAGCAGTCTCTTCAACTACTATGGATTTTAAGGTCAAAAGTTGTATGTCGTGCCGATACTTCATCGCCTGAAGAGGTGAAATTGGGCTCGGTTAGTTCTCGGTTCATTCGTGAAACAATTAGAATGGCTTTTCGGGCTAGTCTACTTTAAGGTTTTCTAACCTACCAACAGCAGTTACTGCAGACATGAACTTATGGTTCATCTCCTTCGGTATTCCCTTTCGCCCGATTTTGGTGGTTGACCAGCCTGATTCGGCTACCAACTCCTTTCCGGCTAGCTCCTTTATTAGGTAAATACGTACCACAGCTCGGTAAGGCTCTCAAAAGGCTAGCGATGTGACTGATTCGATGACAGAGGTATGGCATTCCGTTTTTTCTCTTTTAAGAGTACATGGTTTTCTCCCTGTACGTGAATCTATCACTACTAATTTACTTTCTAATTCTAATAATTTAGTATTTATACTAAGAAGATTTTGACTAGTTTCTACACACTTTCTTGTTGCCTTGACCTTGCGGAGAAAATGTAGGATAGTGGAATGTTTGACCCAATTTGTATTGGATTGGATCATTGGATGGAAGTGAGCAGTAACCGGTAACATATTTCCATCACAATGGCCTCTCCCAGGCGGTGATTGTGGAATAGGCCGTGCACGACCGGGATGTTCCGCTCTTTTTCTTTCACTTATTGGTACAACAGCTTCATATCCATTAGAGCAGCTGAACTCCTCTCCCAGCAGATGCGCGAACCTCCAAGTAAAGCGAGCTAGCGCGCTTTACCAAGGCTTTCTCTAATAGGGGCTCGTTAGCCGTTGCTTGTTTGGGTCGAGCTGCTCCGCTCCTTGGCAGTCTGTCTCAACCCCTGATCCAATTCCTTCTAGCTCAGGAACTTCTATTTTGAATCTGAGCTTGTACCAAGCTCCTTTCCGTGTAAGCTATTCCATGCGATGTCTTTCACAAAGATACAGGGATTATCAAATCGATAGAGCTGGTTCATCTTTTCTTCCCTCGTAGGAAGTCGGTCTCTCTAATACATCAATATGTTAGATAGATCAGGTAGAAGATCAGCTGCTAATCCACTACTCTCGTTGTGTTCAATCGGCTTCAAAGCTTTTTCACTTTTTTCACTTAGCGCTTCCACCGATGCCTGAATGCTACTTTCGTCTACATATGGGTTATTTTAGATAAGCAATCCTCCTTCTAGGTCGTCTAAGGCACTAAGATCTATCTTTCATACCACCAAGAAGCCTAGCTACTTTCTTTATCGGTGACTAAACTAAGAAAAAAAAACTTTCACTAGCAATTCTTTTTCACAGCTTCAGTAATAGCTTATCTTTTCTCTAGCTTGGAGCTTGGAAAAGCAAGGTCTGATCTACGAGACGATAGGGGCCCCGTCCCGAGCCTCGTTTGCTATGCGGGCTCATAGTCCAAGCCTCTTAGTCTGAGGAAGGAAAAACCCTTTCTTCTGTCTTTGACTTTGTGCTTTTTCTGTCCGATTGGCTTCTCTTCTCGCTACTCCAGTCTAGTGGGGAAGGTCTGTTGGATTGTGGTGTTATGACTAATTAATAAATAGCGTATATAAAAGTGATGATATGATGCGGAACTGCTGTTATTCATAGTGGGCCTTTCCTGAAAGAAAGAGAAAAAGAAAGTAGGCTTCGGTTCAATCTGGGATCGAACTATCCTCTTTTCTTTGGCTGTGTCAAGCCAGTTCTCTGATCCGAGGGGGACTCTTGTGAAGTAAAGAATGTTTCCAGGGATGGAACCGAGCTCCCACTCCGCATATGGAATAGAGTCTTTTAGCTAGTCTTATGAGACAAGCTTTGCTTTATATATAGAGTACAAAAGCTTTCCCTATCAACTGTAACCAAGATAAGAAAGTAGAAGTCCTGCTTTGCTTATTATAAAGAAATTCAAAGTCTAAATTCAAGACTTTCATTTATTTATATAATAAGGATTGCCAACAAAGCCTAAAGCAAAAACAGTATAAACAAACAGAGGACTTTACGAACTTTTTTATGATCATACTACATAATAGTATCAATCAAAAAAAAGTTCGGCCTTTCCTTTTTACCAACCTGTATTAAGGAATCCCTGGATCTAAAAATTCATTTCATACAATTGAACCTTTTCAAACTGTTTTTTTTAAGAACCAAAAAGATTTGTGCTAGAATAACAGATGCTAAGAAGAACAAAAGACCTTGAATGCGTAGCGGATCTTGAAGCACTATCTCAGCATCTCCCTGACCAAACCCCCACATTGGGATTACTTGTTAATAGTTGATCAAGCTTGATAGACTCACCTTTTGTTTGGGTCTAGGGCTTCTTTGTTTCGGACAAGAGTGTCCGGGGAAATAGAATGCCCAAGGAAGATTAGCATGGGCAGAAGTGAGATTTTATTGGATTCCATTCTTGAGCCACTCACGAAGTCCATGGTTAGGCTTGTTCAAATCAGAGGGGAGGCCTAAAAGAATTTAGTAGCTTTAGGGCAGGTTATGAGGACATGGTCGGTGCTTTCAATGATTCCTTGGCACCAACAGGATCCCTGACTGATGTGCTGAGTGTGGAGAAGGGCGTCACGATCATGGGCACAAAGCCAGAGGAAGTCGTTCACTCTAGGAGTAGTTTGGGCAAATCCACTTCCAGTCACTTGATTGGAGTCTTTGCTGAGAGTCTTGATGAGCAGCCATATGGTAAGCTTGTTTGCTTTTGAAGTTACCTTTGCGACTCGTCCTCCCTTTTTCTTCTTTTCCTTCCTACTGTGAAAGGCCACTATTTATACTAGATTGTGGGGGTATCGTGACTGCGGAGCCTAGGGAGTACGAATTCAGTGCCATTCCGAAGAGATGGTGATAGGGAAGCTATATATGTTATATAGAGAGTGAATCTTACTTATTGTTTTTCGCTACGCTCTTGGTGAAAGCGTAATTCGGTATGGTAGAAGGGTCTTGGCACCTTTTCTCGATCTTCTTTCGAAAACTATGATCAGTCATGGCAAACTCAGGTTGCAATTTGTCAATAAGAAGCTGCATTTGAGGTGGAAGTCAGACTTCTATACTGTATAACGTGGAAGACGTGGGTCGCTCTTCAATAGACCCCGCCATTCGATCAAGGGCTTTCCTACACAAGTGGCCTCAACAAAGAGTTGAACCTTGTTTTCGGGGAGCTGGAGCTCACCTAGTTAGAGCAAAGGGGAACTACGCTTCCTTCGTGGTTCGATTCCACTCCGAGTGAATACGTTCAAGGAAAGGCGGGATGCTAATAAAATCAAATAACTCGATGAAGACTCACTTTCCAGCGAACCTTTGCCCGGCTTCAAGCTGTGTATTATTAGGGTAGGTACTTTCTCTTCCTTCTGACTAGAAGGTAGGAAAGTCTTGTCTATTTACGACTGTGATTTCTGCCTAGCTTGCTCAGTTAAGTATACTTTAGGTTCAAGCAAGGGGTTAGGCGCAGGGCAGAATCAAAGAGCTTAGTGTGAAACGCTCAAGAAAGGAGCAGAGAAGGGGTTGTGCAAGGTACAAGGGCTTGGGGTGGACATCTGAAGAAAGGTGAGATAAACAGAAGAGTAGCGCCGCTCGTTTCGCTTTTCAACGCTCCGCTCGCTGCTTAACTTCAAAGTCAGCTTCAAAATCAGGCGCTAGTGCTTAGTTTAGTTGCGCGCCAAAGCGCACTGTCGAAGCCGTAGCTTGCTGCTCCCTTTCTCGCTTCCGAGAGGCGAAGGGAGCTTTAGAGAGTAGGGGCTTACGGCTGGAAAGCCTAGCGCGAAGTGAGGGGATTGGATTGAACCTATGATCAGATCAGTGGGCAACCAACGTGTACTTTTTCATGGTGTTGTTGTTGACGTTGACTTTAAAGCGAATTTTGAAGTAGGCCGCACGGAGCTGCTCCCAGCTCAAAGGTGGAGGAGGTGCCGTGAAGATCTTGGAGTGTGAGCAGTATGAGCTGAAAGGCTCCCATACTGTTTGGAGGGCAGGGGGAATAGATGCCAAACCTGACCCCTATCTATCGTCGTAGAAGTTGTTCCTTTGAAAGATTTTCTCGTGTATCCAATCAATTAATCCTCCAAACCAACTAAACCGGGAAGCTGAAACGGAAATGAAATTGTAGGGTGAGGGATTAAGTGACTCGAACGTTAGGAGTGAGGTTAAGTGACTCAACTGAAAGGAGAGGTATTTTATGAGACCAGCGGGAGAGGGAAGGGGGGAAGCTCCAGGAAGGCTTCGCTCGCTCGCTCAATTCGCTCTAACGCTTGTTTAATAGACAGCGAGTGGAGTGCATAAGCCATTATTTCAGTGGGGCGAGGCCTTACTACACTAGCTCGTAAGTCGAACACGGAATGAGCCTTGTCTACGATGTGAGATTTCCTCGTCTTGGTTTTGGCGAAGCTTAACGTCTGTAGGCATTCTGGTATAGTAGGAAGACTCCTTTTAAGGCCGACCACTACATGGGAGCGATAGCGAAGCCAAGCCGTCAAAAGGCGAGCAACCCTTATAGCAATAGAAAACGGCTGACTTATAGCCCTTTCTTTTTTTCTTATTTAGTTTAGGCGCTACTGAACTAAATTGACTACAAAAGTACCAAAGGCGACCGGTCCATGAGACCGCCTTCAACACAAAAGGAACCCCTTGTTGCTTTTCAAATAGCCGTCAGGGACCCGTGGGGTTGTTGGAGGTCCAATGCTAAGCTTACCGCGCCGTCGGGTAAGCGTAAGCAGACCTATAACCAACATTGATCAAAGATCTTCCCGTTCAGTTGCTGAAAGATAGATGCTGATAACGTTTCAAAATGATAAAAAATGACTCGAATAGAACTTCTTTTTTCCTTCCGGAAAAATGTTGTTTGTTTTGTTTTTGGGTTTGTTATCTTTATCGATTTTGACCTCTTTTTTTCACTGATTTTATTGTTGTTTGTTATTTTAAAGGATTTGATGACTTTCTTCTTTATTTGACAACATCCCGCGTTCTCTCGATCTCGAATTGAGTGAGGCGGGCCCCCCGGGGGAACGCTCGGGGGAACTTGTCCCCCGATCTCTTGTGAGGGAGATTTTTTCCTTTGTGTCAAAACTAGCGCTAAGACTGGCTTCAACATTGGCATGATTAACTTCACCTATTAAGTGTCAATACTTTTTTTGTCATGTAATTCAGATTCAGATGATGAACTAGCAGCAATGTTGCACTTCTCAGCTAAGTGCATTTCAATTTCAGCAACAATATTGTTTCAACTTATCAAAATTTCTTATATCAAGGCCGACCAATCGGTCACTAACCTCAAAGAGTTCTTGCATATTTTCAGAGATTCTTCCTGAGAGGGAGGCTCGGCACATTGCATACACAGATCCCTCCATCTCCTAATGAAATAAAGGGCTGACTCATCTTTCTTCTGTCGAGTACTAAACAACTATGCTAGAGAAATCGTCCTTTTAGCGATATGGAATCTTTCCAAGAACTTTCGTTGCATATCTCGCCAGTCCAATATGGAACCTGGCTTGAACCTAGAGTACCAATTGACATTTCCACTGAGAAAGCTAGAGAAAGAAAAAAGCATGTAGGATTCATCAAATGCCCCCCAAACGTCTTCACTTCCATTTTTCACCCTAAAAAAGAAGCAGTTTCAGATGCATTCGTGGGCAGACGGTGTAGTTTACCCAGAATCAAGAGGAGAAAGTGAACGGACTTTCTTCCGGGAAGGATGAATTTGCATAGATATAGAGAAGAGAGGACCCACCTATGAGACTAGTTTCTACTTAATTAATAGACAAAGGTCCCCTATGACAACTTAGATGTCGTTTCAAGGAAGGGCAGCGGGTAGGCTTGGAGCTTAGAGGTTAGTATTGGGAGTTGCGCCGCTTCAAGAGGAAACCCGGAACCCGGGAAATTTCACCTCAGCATACCAAGGTCTGGGGATGAGGATCGTGCAATTCAATCTCTTTATTTCTTTTGAAAGGATTCCGATCATATCTAAACGCCATAATTATTCGTGTTGCTAACTCAACAGTTGAGTACTCGATTTTTAAGTGCGGCTAGGATCTTTTACACATTTGGATGAAGCAACGGATTCGTCCATACCATTGGTAGACTTTGTAAGACCACGACTGATCCGGAAGAGGAATGAATGGAAAAAGCAGCATGTCGTATCAAAGGAGAACTCTGAGAATACTTCATCCTTACCGGCGTTTGAATTCTTGGAACGAAACAAAACAAAATAATTCAAAGTTGGGTTTAGTGAATAAATGGATAGAGACCTATGGCTCCAATTATAGGTTTTCTAAAAGAAACGCAATGAGCTTCTATTCTTAATTTGAATGATTGCCTGATCTAATCTAATTAGATGTTAAAAAAACTTAGTGCCGGATGCGAAAAGTTTCTAAATATCGCAGATTATCGATTTTCTTTAATTCATCCTAACTATTCTCCATTATGGAGTGGAGACGAATAGACAACCAAGAACCTAATTTCTTTCAAAACTTGCTCGACACATGAACCTCGCAAGATGAGAGTCGGATCGTGGATAATCCTTTCAAAGGACAATGTCAGATCTAGGATCAAAAACCTTTCCTCAGGCAAGGTCAGATCTAGAAGTAGAAGAGGGGGCTAAAGTCATAAGAATGAAAGAGTCGAAGATCAATCCTCAGGCTATGCACGGTGAACCTTTTTTTAGTGCTGTAGATAGAGTTGGACCCCGGCACTTGGAGGCAAAGGTGCCCGAATGAGCAAGTTCTCGTTTGGCAATGTTAAGATCTTGTTATGGGGACACGTGGTAGAAGATGATTCAGTTCTAGCTGAAGAAGACGTGAGACGATTCAAATCGCAATGTAGAGAGACTGAGAACAATAAGTATTTGCTACTCCGTCAATTCGGTCAGTCTCTCACAGGTATGGCTTTTCGTTAGTCTTGTATCTTGCCTCAGAATGAAATTCAGAAGTGGGATCAGATGGAACGGGCCCTCAGAGAAGAGTCAAGGTCGTAGTTAAGTAAGCATACCTAACGCATAGACTCTCTTCAGGCGCAACCCAAACAGCACGACCTTAAGCCTCCTTTCCGGCCAATTATCGAAGTAGCAGTAGAGTTCGTTTTTTCTAGATAAATAAGGTTGAATTGGAGCTTGATGTTACCCTTTTCATGTTCGTACCATCTCCAAGATGAAGTCTCGTTTTTTTTGCCTATACTAAAAATCCATGGTCGTCCCAAAAAATGGATATCCATGCTTTTGTCGTCTATTAGTCATCGGTAAGATTACATAGGAGCATCCTTTGATCACTATTTGCTTGCGCCCCGCATACTCTTTTTAGCTCAGCCATTCTCAACTTTGATTTGGCCATAGTGTTCCTACCTACTTGGAAGGAAGTTATTTATTCTTATCTTCTTCCTCTAGAATTTCTTGGGTCTTTCAACACTGTGTTACCAATTGCCATTGGAACTACTGCTTCTCGATCAACTATTTTGAAACATGCTATTGGTTGTTCTAAGGCTATAGTCTTTTCTCCCGGTGCCTTTCTTTCATCAAAGAAGGAAGTCAGTCAAAAACTAACAGACCCTTAAGTCATTTGAGTCTCTTTAAGAATAGTATGAATCACTTGGACAGTGGAATTCCAATTTTGAGAAGGGTTGTTTTTTATAGTACCTTCAGAATCGGGGTTGGCTGCTATGGTGTCTTCAACTTTCTTTGATTTTTTTGCTTTCTCCAGTCTTCTATTGGTGTCTCTGGGACTCTTGTCGTTAAACTTCTTCGAACATTTATTTGTGGCTGTGGCATTCTTGTTTTTATGAACTTTTGGATCCTTCTAATCATTGTGGTTACACAGTAGGTTCTTCTTCGTCTGCTTCTGTTCCCACAAAGTTTACCTAGTGCTTAGGACATCCGGAATTATCTAACCTAATCCACACCATTAACACATCAGTTGTGTTGATAGGTTGGTTGTTTGGACAATTCTTAGTCCAATGCCCCCACCCAACCTTCCTTCACACCCTGCAAGCGCAATTGGTAGCCCTTCCATATCATATTCCTGGGAAACTCTCTTAGGTTTCCTTCTTGGTGATCTCAGACTTTGTTCTTTCGATTCAAAGGCCTCCTCTACCGCAGTTTGGTAAGTAGCACCATGTTTGGTCTGGTTCTTGTGTTGTAACGGCACCCTTCGTTTCGTTTGTTGTGCATAAGGGATAATATATACAATACGAACTATTTGGTTGGATCGTACAGGGACTTCTATAAAAAAGATCTTTCCACTCATTCATCATACTATAAGTCAAAGTCATGACATGGGGGGGCTCGGAATAAGAATGAGAATCAGTGTCGGGGTGGTGCTACGAGATGGCAATTTCTCATATCGTATAGAGGCGGACCTTTTGATTGACCATAGATGCGAACCGATCGACCGGTATCTAATTTTAGATAAGTAGTTCTTCTATCGTTAAAGGACAAGGGGAGAACATGTAGCGGCTTGCCTATATTTAGTATTTTCGGGTCAAACCAATGATTCTCTTCTCAAAGTCAAAGAGAGAGTCATTTTTTATGGTATGTAGCTCCGCGAGCTGGGAACACATCATTGGGGTAGGGGGAAAACGAACAGAACATAGGGTCATCATCATTGCCCTCTTCTTTTTTCTTTTGTTTGTGTCCAGTCCGTTGTGTGTGTGTTTTTTTAGGCTTATCTTTACCGTAAAATGACTTTTTTTTTTCAGCTGATCTCACGTCGATAGCAGTTCCTTCTTGTTTAGGGCTCCTCCGACTCTGAGGAATCGGTCAAGCAAAGTGGGAGGCTACTCTCGACTCACCTCTCTATAAAAACCCCTCCACTGAGGAGAGCAGAAACTTTAGGATGAATATGTCCTGGATTCATTCTCGTCCTGATCCACCATGAAATTTTTGAAATTTACAAAAACATTCTAGGAGAGGACTTGTTATGATCTTTGATAAGATCACAAGGTGCTGAAGTGGTTGGAGGGGGGATCCTTAGGTTTTTGTGAAAGGTCATGCAGGTTATCGCTGATATGATAAGAAAAATCGAACTCTATTTGATGTCGATTCATCCACACTTCCATTCCTTGTAGAGGAAAGCTAACTGCTTGCTGGCTGGGAGCTGTATGAGCGGTAACGTCCACGTATGGCTCCGTGAGAAGGTGGATGGAAATGGCCTTGTTGTACCTCACTCCCGTCTTCAATGGGGCCTGCTCTTTCTTTTTGGGAGAGTATGCCAATATGATCTTAATGAGGTGCGGGGCTTGGCATCTGACATTCGTTGGGCTTCCCTCTGCGGGAGCCAGTGTCCTGGCGTGTGCCATAAACCCCTCCCGGCCGAAGACTAGTGATAGGTGGTCTCGCAGAGCTTTCGGAGAAGGGTAGCCTAGTGTGTAAGCACAACATTGAACCGCGCCGAACCCTCCGACGACCCATCTAAGATTAGGGGGGAGATCCTCAGTAGTGGTGACCCTTTGACTCTTCCACGGACTTATACATGTACCGAATGCTCATACGGGAAAGTGAACCCCTGGGTCTGGAACCAGGGGGATTGCTCCAAAAAATCCTTTCTTTCTCGTCCACTCCAGGGGGTGCGGACACACCTGCGCGGATTATAGGAGACGGTTACAAGAATGGCAGGGAAGTGAACAGTACCTGACGACATTCAGGGATGAATGTAGACCCATCAGGTAGGGATAATCATTCCGGTCCTGGGAGAGGTGGCGACACCAGCCTGAGCTGAGGGAAGCCCTATGAGTCACTGAAACGACCGCAGGAGGCGCATCCTAAGCCCAGCTTCTCGAAGCTGCTACTACGAAATAACGCTTACCCTTACAACTATATGCAACAGGAGGGCTGGGTTCCTTCATAGAAAGGCGCCTGGGCCTAGATTAGATGTTCGCCTTTTTATAGAATCAAAGTTCGGGAAAGGGGTTTTTTCTCCTTTGTCAACTCCTTGTGTTGTTTCCAAAGCCAACCTCCGCCTTTGTCAATCTACAACACGTTGGCAAAGCAATCAAACCAGAACGACAAAAACAAAGTTGCCTTTTGAAACATGCTAAAACAGGACCGGGGCTTGCGTTAGTTGTAGCCTATATAAGTAGGCTTTTTTTAAGCGGTAGCTTCCGCGCCAGAAAGAGGGCCTCCTTCCTTGGCCGCGTAAGCGACACCCTTTGGGTGTCGCCTCTACCAAGGAGTTGGGAAGCGAAGCTTTACGAATGCCATGCAAGCAAGGCGTTGCGGCTTACTCTCCTAGTAGCATGCGTTGGCGGCAAGGAAGGAGTTCGGAAAGACTAGACCATAAACAAAAGTACATAGGTGGTATACAATAGTAGTCAAGGGGCATTCGAGAGACTAGTCGCTTCTGAAGAAGCTTAACGAATGCCGACGTAAGAGACTACAAGAGGAAGCGAAGCTTCTGGCAAAGCTTCATAGACTCGACAAGTCGCTTCTAGTCTTAAGCTTCTTCAGTTGTGATGTAACGACCCGCCACCCTTTAATCGGGGATCCGATTACTAAATGGGTACTAAATCATTAAATTTGGAGCTAAACCAAAATCTCGATAAGTCTGTAAAATAAATAATAAACTAAGCTAAACATCCACATCATCGAAATGTTAAAGAAGTGCAGAAATTAAAAAATTTTACAATTCGACTTGACTCAGCAAATAATTACATATTCCAACAAAAAGAAATAATTAAGCGTACAGGCCTGAAAGGAAAATAACAACTACATTGGGGCATACTCCGGAACAGTGGCTGCTGGCGTGCAACCCGAGACAACACTCTCCTCGCTATGCCTGCTTGGAACCCTCACCTGAAAACCACAGGGGGTGAGTCTTATTGAAATAGACTCAGTAGGGATCTTTCGATCCCTACCACCCACTCACACACCCGCAAGTGCAATACACAAATATAGGCAATCTAACTAAATAAAGTAGTAAACACAATTCCCATATTTTGATATAAAACACATGCATTTATAACAGTAACATACATGATTCTGAAACCACCCTACCACGGAGTCCACAACTAACGTCTCGGCTAAACACACAAGTCACACGGCCGAACGTGGAAAACACCGACCCGCTGAGACCAAACAGCAACCCCTCGGATAGCGCACTGGCTACTCCGGCCTGACCTAGCTCAAGGTGGTTCTGCTTCCCCCAGCACAAGTGACACTCCGAATGTACCACTCCCACACCGGTATTAGTTATACCCCGGGGTACACCAGGCGTCACCCCACCACTCCTATACGAGCGCCGTGTCACTCCCACACCGACACAGGGTGCCTAAGCGCTAACAACTGTCACTGTAGGCCCACGATCGCACAAAACGTAACACGGTGCGATCCGATCATGTAGAAATCATCGTCCTCGAGTATGTTTTCAAACATGCATTTATCCAAACTATCTAACAATGTAAACACATGTTAATTGCATGCTTTAATGAGATTTTGTCTTGAATCACGTCGCCCAAGACTGACGTCATTCAAGACCCCTAAACGGGTTTATGTAAAAACGGGCCTCGGAAGATAGCCTAAAACGCATCGTGCAAGGTAGTCATCTTTTAAAAGGCGTCGTTGTCCCTAGTCGCCTAATCGCGACAGAAACAGAATCAGGCCTCGGGGTGATCCAGAGTAAAACGCGTCGTGCATGGAGGTCGCCGTTTGAATGGCGTCGCTATTCCTAGATGCTATTCAATCCAAAGACATAGTCTGTTATAAATTGTGTCGTGGGTGGAAGCCGCTTTTAAATGGCGTCGTTGTCCCTAGACGCCATTTAACCCTCACAGACAAATTCTCCCTCCGCCTTCCCCCAATTCACAAGGGGGGATTTTCTACCCCAAAATGCAGAAAAACGTCGAAAAATAGGGAGTATGAGGAGAACCCAAATATCCAATAAAAACCCACCATTCCAGATTCTATAAGATTAACATTCTCACCCCAAAAATCCCCTAAACATGTTCCAAAGTGGGAAAAACATGGTTTTAAACAAAACATTGCGAGGATCGTCACCCTACCGGTTACTCGAACTCCTCCGAGCTCCAAGCCGCCGAACTACCACGTCACACGCCGCCGCCGTACCGCCGTGGACGCCGTTACTCCACCAGGGAGTCGGCCGCCGTCCGGAGAGAAATGCACCGCGGAGGAAGTGGTGGTGGTAGTGGTGGAAGTTAGGAAGTTGATTGAGTGGAGGGAGAGGAGGAATGGGGAGAGGAAAGGAAGGAGAAGGGGAGGGGGCACCAGACGGATCGGAGGGGAGAGGGAGGAGAGAGAGAGAAATGGAGAGAATGAGGGAAAGGAGGGAGGTTTCGCGGGGTCAAACCGAAACTAACTAAAACGCATCGTCCAAGGTCGACGCCAATCAGACGACAAGATGGGTCGTACGCTGACATATCAGGGTCGTACTCTAAATGGCGTAGACCAATCAAGACGTTGTTCAGACGATAAGACTGGGGCCGTACTCCCGCGGCCCAACACCAGCCCACGTGGTGTCCACGTGGCACACCCTAAAATACATCCACCACACCGGACGCCGTTTGAACCGCGTCTCGCAAGCTCGACGTGAAAAAGAATACAACCCCCAGCCCCACAAGGGCCCAAACCAAAGGATTCCGATAATCGGATAAGAAACCTCAATGACATGTGATTTTAGTTCGAAAGGCATGAAGGAGCTGACCACTATGCCAGTTCAGTGGCTTAGAAAGCGAGCAGCAAGCAGGGGAGAGTCAAAATTGAAGCTACCCGTAGCTTGCTCTCTTAGCGCCCCACCCCAACATATGAGTATTGTCGAAGCCTACGCTTGCCTAAGCTAGCTAGCCTTTTTTTTTAAGCAGGCTTCGACAGCGGCGAGCTCCGCGTCGAAAAGCGAAGCGAGCAGCGCTAGCGCGCCACTCTTCCTTTATTATGAGCGAGACTCTATCCAGATCCATAGATCTACTGATCTAAAGAACTTCGCGAGCGAATTGAGCGAGCCATGAGCCGCCTATCGGCATGGCTTTGAAAAGCCTTAAGGCTCCCTTACTTCACTGAACTGATTCATGCAGGTCCAAACCTGTTGAGCTGGCTCATTTTTCCTTTACGAGATCTCGGCTCTTCGGAATGGTTGGAGAGAGCCCCACCTCCTCTTGGTTGGCACCGGGCTCGAGGTTGATGGGACTACTTCCTGAAAGATCGTTTCGTTCAGGCCGGCAGGAGGGCCTCGGATCTATCAATCGAGGGAGAAAAAAACGGGCTTTGCTCCTCTTTACAATATGAAGAAAGAAATAAGGGTCGAAGTGTAGACCGCTCGCAGTAGTTCCACCTATAGAAAAGACCATGAAAGAGGCGATCAGAATGGTACCTGAATCCATTTACGATCCCGAGTTTCCAGACACATCGCACTTCTGCTCGGGTCGAGGCTGTCACTCGGCCCTAAGACGGATCAAAGAAGAGTGGGGAACCTCTCGCTGGTTTTTGGAATTTGACATCAGGAAGTGTTTTCACACCATCGACCAACATCGATTCATCCCAATCTTTAAAGAAGAGATCGACGATCCCAAGTTCTTTTACTCCACTCAGACACTTTTTTTCCGCTGGACGACTCGTAGAAGGTGAGAAGGGCCCTTACTCCGTCCCACACAGTGTACTACTATCGGCCCTATCGGGCAACATCTACCTACACAAGCTCGATTAGGAGATAGGGAGGATCCGACATAAGCAAGAAATTTCTCTTGTTCAGAGAATCAGATCGGTTCTATTAAGGACAGGTCATCGTATTGATGACAGGTCATCGTATTGATGACCAAGAAAACTCTGGAGAAGAACCAAGCTTCAACGCTCCCCAAGACAACAGAGCCGTTATTGTGGGAAGGGTATAAAGCCCACCCCCCCCCCCGGTGAAGGGGGGACCAAAAAACGCCTTTCGTTTTCCCTCCTTCATCAGCCCTTGCCGCCTTCGTTAACAAGCCCTCGAGCCTCCTTTGCGTCGCCTTCCTCATAGAAGCCGTTGGGTTGACCCGGAAGGCCGAATTCTATGGTAGAGAACCCTTTAATCAAAATTTGGCCATGAGAGACCTTTTTAAGTCTTGCAAAAGAAGGGGCCTGCTGATAGAATTGGGCGGGGAGGCGATACTAATTATCAGGTTAGAGAGACGCCTGGCCCGTAAGTTGGCCCCTTTTAAAACCCATTACTTAATAAGGAATTGTTACGCGCGATATGCCGACGAATCACTACTGGGAATCGTAGGTGCCATAGAGCTTCTCATAGCTGCACGGAGTACGGTAGACTTCCCCGGTACGGTCATTCTCCCTTCGAGGATGACTCCCATACAATTCTTGCGAGAGCTGGAGAAGCGTCTACGGGTAAAGCACCGTATCCATAGGGACCAAAAAACGCCTTTCGTTTTCCCTCCTTCATCAGCCCTTGCCGCCTTCGTTAACAAGCCCTCGAGCCTCCTTTGCGTCGCCTTCCTCATAGAAGCCGTTGGGTTGACCCGGAAGGCCGAATTCTATGGTAGAGAACCCTTTAATCAAAATTTGGCCATGAGAGACCTTTTTAAGTCTTGCAAAAGAAGGGGCCTGCTGATAGAATTGGGCGGGGAGGCGATACTAATTATCAGGTTAGAGAGACGCCTGGCCCGTAAGTTGGCCCCTTTTAAAACCCATTACTTAATAAGGAATTGTTACGCGCGATATGCCGACGAATCACTACTGGGAATCGTAGGTGCCATAGAGCTTCTCATAGAAATACAAAAATGTATCACCCACTTCCTACAATCTAGCCTGAACCTTGGGTGGGCTCTGCAGGATCAACAACCATAGCTGCACGGAGTACGGTAGACTTCCCCGGTACGGTCATTCTCCCTTCGAGGATGACTCCCATACAATTCTTGCGAGAGCTGGAGAAGCGTCTACGGGTAAAGCACCGTATCCATATAACTGCTTGCCACCTACGCTCCGCCATCCATTCTAAGTTTAGGGAACTAGGTTATAGTATCCTGATCAAACAGCTGACGAAGGGGATGAGCGGAACAGGGAGTCTACTGGATGTGGTTCAACTAGCAAAGACTCTTGGAACAGCTGGAGTCAGAATTCCCCAAGTTAGCGTATGTTGGGGGATCATCAAGCACATCCGGCAAGGATCAAGGGAGATCTCGTTGTTGCATAGCTCAGGTCGGAGCAACGTGCCATTGGACGTTCAACAGGCAGTCTCACGATCGGGCATGAGTGTCCGGAAGTTTGAATTGTATACTCCCGTGGGTCGGAAGGCGGTGGGGGAAGGAGGGGGAAACTGGACGGGATCTTTCAACAGTACCATATAGATAGAGGTGCCTATCAAAAAGATACTCCGAAGGCTTTGGGAATGAGGTCTCATTAGCTGAAGAAGACCCTGGCCAATCCACGTGGCCTGCTTGACGAATGTCAGCGACGGAGACATCGTAAATCGGTTGCGGGCATCGCGGTAAATCCTCTGTCCTACTACGGGTGCCGCGACAACCTTTACCAAGTCCGAACGATTGTCGACCACCAGATCCGCTGATCTGCTATATTCAGCCCAGCCCACAAGCACAAATCCTCGGCGCGGAATATAATCCAAAAGTACTCTGAAGACTGAAATATAATCAAGAAGGTAGTCAGACCCTTGCAGGGTTCCCCAACAGCATAGAGCTTGGGAAGCTCGGACCTGGTCAAGATCCGAACAACGACGGAGCACTCAAGTGGGTCGTATCAGAAACAAAAAGTATAGGCATAGTCAATTTCGATTGATGGGGGGTTTCGCTAGAACACCTCTCTCTATTGATCTAGCCGAACTGCCCCTCCCTTATTAACCAAGTGAATAGTGCAAGCCTACTGATTGATAGCTTATCTTATAGGCATTGCAGATGGAGAGCTTATCGTTAGTGGATCTTATATTCTAGTCGCTAGCAGAGAGAGCATACCACCATTGATTTTAGTCTTGTTGTAGTCGGTCCTAAAAGGTCTTTCCACCTTCAGAATGTAAACCAGCAAAAGAAGAATGAAGCTGCTTCTTCAACTTGACACGCTCCAAACGGGAAGGGCTGACTCTCCGTCTGGCTTGGTCTTGCCCCCAGAAGATTTATAATCTCGAGAACCTTTCAACAGTGTTTGAAAAGGAGTCGGTATTGATTGTAGTCCCAGATCGGCTAATGCTCCCAGGTTGTCCCTCCAGTTTCATGTAGGCTTGCTTCTACTTCTTCAGTATTGATTTGGCTAGTCAGTGCACCATGGGATTGCTTCTTGTAACCATTTACTATCGGTTTTCCTTATCCCTTTCATATTTGTACATGAGTCGAGCTAGTTTGAGTAATGCCCTTACTCGAATAAAGTACCATATCATGCGTTTCATGAAAGGGCGGGGTTTCAGATCTTCAAGGGAACCTTGACTCAAGGAAATGTAAACGCCTGATAAATGGACGAAGACCACACATATATAAGATGATTCTCAAAGGAGAGGGTCCAAAGGAGCTCGACTGAAAGGAGAGGGTCTGTTATCCATGGTCACTTATTCAATATAAAGATCCACACTTTGACACCTAAGATTCCATAACGAGTAGATGCTTCTGCAGGAGCATAATCTATTTTCTAGTTAAATACATGTAGAGATGTTTTCCCATACTTTCTGCATTCAGTTCTAGCTATTTCCGCACCTTCACCTAATTCACCAACATTACCAACCGCAATGTCAAAAATACCAATCGATACCATTACTCCAAGCTTAGCGCCCTTGTCGAGATCCATACCCTGCGGCTATAATAGATATTTCACTCTAGACATACCATGCATCGGGTAAGGGCGCAGGTCGTATATAACAACAGGGGGTACCTCATAAACTCTCTCTGCCGCTGGTGGAACTGGATATCGATCCAACGGGTTCGGACAAAGGTTCTGGAAGAAAGGTACTATGGTTCAATGGGTGAGGATGTTAGGTTATCTGGTTTTCAAATCGGGTATGGAACCCTTTCTCCCTCCTGCGCTTTCAATCTCTGTGCTCTCCCAGTCAACAAGCCATCATCAAAAGTTTGGGATTTATGATCAACCCAGTTTCTGTCAAGCTACCAATTCAGGTGTGTTGGTCCTTTCCTCCAAATGGGCAACTGAAGTTAAACACTAATGGTGCTAGCAAGGGTCACCCGGGCCCTGCAGGCGGAGGAGGAATTGTTAGGGATTATGTTGGAAATGTTCTATTTGCATATGCTCTATATTACGGAGAAGCACAGAGTCTTGATGTTGAATTTAGAGCTGCACGGGATGGCCTAAGGTTTTCTAAAGTTAGAGGTTTGAATGTTAGTATTGTCAAGACATATTCACAGCTACTTGCTCAAGCTTTGAATGAAGGATCATCCATTCCATGGAAAGTTGCCCAACTTGTTGAGGAGATTCAAGCTCTTCTTCAGTTTGTACCAGCTAAAGTTTCTCATATTGTCAAGCTCCGAAGGAGGTTGCTGATCGATTAGCTAAGTATGTTTGTCAGAGTAAGGAAAGAAGATTTTTCTTATCATGGGACACTTTACCATCCAAGGCTAGAGGTGTGCAAGGATTGATAGATGGCAGCTTCCAAGCTTTCTTTTTTGATTTTACAAGAAATGTACACTCATGAGGCATCTATGCCTAACGATGTATTCTTTATTCAATAATAATTGCCTAGGGTCTTATTTGTTCCTTCCTAAAAAAGCTTTTCAAAGGGAGCAGCGTAATATTGATTGCAATGCTGCGGAAAATAGACTTCAGGTATATCAAATGTCTCTTCGATCGTGCTAGCGCCGTATTGCGCCTATATAGCCATAGAGCTACTACGTGTAGGCGTGGGTCCGTTCTGTATCAGAGCGTTGAACACGACTTTGTTCGACCAATGACAGTTGACCCGACCCCAGCAACAAGCGCATAGCAGATCTATCTTTGCTTCATTCTTCCTTAGCGCATCTGCATTCGCTTTATAAAGCCCAGCCGCTTCTTCATGCGTATCTTTCTTCCCACGAACGAACCACCCTGCTATCGCGGGCTCCCCATTTAGGTAGCTTCCCGGATCTCTCCCGCAATAAGCGCAAGTGGTTCCGCCGAACGAAGTTGTAGTTGGTTCGTTTTCGTACGATGATTGCTCGTGAACCTACTTTCACAACTCGTTCCTTCGGAACATGTGTGTCTTTACCAACTCGGTCCGCCTGGTGAGCACTCACGACTATGCGAGACTCGGATGCTGTCTCATTCGTTGTCTCCCAGTACAACTTCTTTCTTTTTCCGATACGGCTCGCGACCTAAAAAAATCTCGGCTCACTCGCTGCCCTAAGCTCTATAGTTCCTTCGCCCCCTTTTAGCTTTCCTCCAAGAGATTCAATAGCTGCGGTTATGTCGGAAGAATGATTGGGCCTTAGGCTCTGGTGCCTGGTATTCGGGGATAGGACTTTCCGGGTGATTTCACTCAAAAAGGAATTCCCCAGTTCAGAAAGGAAAGACTAGCCAAACAAGGGAAGAAGTACTACTTAATTAGCCTACCGATTCAGAGCTATTAGGGGCAGGAGTTGACTTGCCAAAGAGCTGATGAAAGAGCACTGTCTTCTCTTATTCCTGAAAACATCTACAGAGCGAAGTGACTGCAGGCCTTTAACGCTGCGCCCCTGTGCTTAGTCCTGAAAACGTCTGCGCATCAGATTCGTTCACTTCCTCCCCAAGACGGTCTAAACTAGGTATTCAGTGTCTGGTTCGATAGTGGGATCACAGTAGGTCTCAACGAGCCTTTTCTACTATGCTTTGAGCCGCTTCCCCTATGCTTGAAACTTGCCATCGAATAGGCCGTACTGAAAATAGAAATTCGTGCTTTTGTTTGTGTATATAGTAAGATGCGCGGAATCGTCTTCATGCGTAGAAAGGATTGCCATCGAAAGCAGTCCTTACGTGGAAAGATTTTTCTTCTTTGCACGAGCTAGTTGATAGATTCGGACGTAGCCTAAGATTTGAGTGGCACTCTTTCTAAATAGGTAGGAATTTCTCGCTAAAGTAAGACTTTATTACATTAACCGGGCTTCTTATTCTTCTTCTGACCTTTTGGTGGCCTGACCTGACCGGTTGACCAATGTGACAATTAAAAGATTGGTAAAAAATGTTGGTCAACATCACAACTACCTTTTGTTCAACTCTTTTTTTTTTAATTATACATATCCTAACTCGAGTGACAAAGCCAGTAAACAAGAGCTACTGTTTCTAGAAGAGATCTAGTAGCATGTTCCGGTTCCTGCTGACTGACTGGCTGGCTAGCTTACAGGGGAGTTGCTGACAGGAGACAAGAGGGAATCTATGATTGGATACGATCAATCGCCCTTGTTCACCCTACCTTTACCACTCGTTCGACCTCTTTTTTGAAAGAGAAACTTTAAATCAAATTAGGAATAGTGCTGGTGCGACGTAGCGAACCGAGTGAAACGAGGCCCCCTTCTAACATTTATTAATCCCAGACTGGTAGTCTTAAAGGAGTATGAATATGAAGATTGGAGTTATTACTACGAGTTTCCTGATCCCCAGTAGTGGGGAAGTTCCTTACCACAAGAGTTCGTGAAGTTAGTTTGGAAAAGAGAGAGAACATAATGATAGTTCAAATATGAATGTGGAGAAAATCAAATGATAAAAAGAGTGAGGAACCGGATGTTTAACATAAGAAATGAACCACTAGTCAGCCACATCCCTTAGCTACCATTGTCATCAACGCTATTGCTAAAACGAGAGTTCCTACTAAGAATCCCAAACCGCGGATGTGAATCTTACTAGAGGCTGAATCCAACTCATTTTTCACCCTTGTTCCATCTCCCATTACCTCGGAAACTACCTCGGCGACTAGCTTTTTGGCAACTGAATGTAACTCCGTAGAACTTCCTATAGTCTGGAAATCAGTCTCAGCTGTTTCCTTCATAACCAATAAGCGGAAGTGCTGCTACTTGTTTAGGAAACATGCCCCAACAAAGAGTGCATACATAGACAAGGTAGAAGAGCAGGTAGGATACCTGGTAATGAGGAGAACATTGGAGACGGTGCCGGAATGTTTTGAATGTTCGGAAGGAAGCAGGGGAAAACTGAAATTCCTTCATCTTTAGGGGTCCGCTCACTTATTTAGTCCTTGCCAGTATCTTTCCCAAATTCCTTAGACTCCTTTCTGGCGATCGTAACAATTGACGCTTCTGTTCAGCCTCAATAACATGGTGCTTTCAGTTCCGGGTTTACCGCTTTCACAGGCTTGATTTTCGAACCGAAAAGGCGTTTTTCACTTTTGTTGTCTATATGCTTCCTTCTTAGATACTGTAGGCAGTTTAGTCTTTGCCTTTATTGGTTCAGCTATTCTGGTTGGCGGAGTTCTATTCTGGCCATCAAACGTTGATTGAAAGCAAGGTTCATGTCTAGAAGCAAGTAATTGAGCCAATTTGGATGCTTTCGCGATAAGAGATATCATTGGATAATTCTTCTATTAGTTGTTAAATAGCAATTCAAAAATTCGGATTGGCTGCTCTTCTCTTCTTGGGGGTGTTGACATGGGTGGATTACAAGTATTTGTACTAGCTTTTGCACCCACTTCCTTCTCTTCAGAGATATAGAACTCCAAGCCATCAACATTCCTCATGGTGCTAGTGAAAAGAAAACAAAAACAGCAAACTAGGGATTCCTCTCAAAGGCCACACTGGCCATGTCCGCAAGCAGCAACATGTTGATGGAATTGGGGGAATCTAGGACAACCAACTCTTCTTCTTGGGTGACTCCAATGTTAGCCAAGTGGTCAACACAATTGTTGCCTTGTCTGAGTGTGTGATGTGGTTGAACTCAAAGTTTTTCAATGAGATATTTGCAATCTTCCAGTACTGTTAGGATTGTTTTCGATTTCTACATTTGTTATTAACCTTTAAGCCTCAGTAGGGTCAGTCTCCACTATCACATTAGATCAGCATTTTGCTTTGATGATGGTTAGTCCCTTGAAAATAGCCTAGAAAATGGCAGCCATAAAAAGGCCTAAGCCCATATTATAGCCTTGGCCTACCAAAATGATGTTCAGCGGTCTACCCAAGTAGCTGTGGCCCATGATCAAAAGGGAGCCGCAACTAGTCAATCATGCTATCCTTTCCTTCCAACCAATCGGCCAATCACGCTATCCTTACCTTCCAACCAACCCCTTCGATTCCGCTTCTGCAGCAGTATCAAATCTCGGCCCCTTACCTTGATGCCTACAGCTCAATTTGTTTTCCAGTGATGGTGCCGCAAAAGACTGTTTTTTATTTGTCTTCTTTTTGTGTTGTTTCTGAATGGCATCATAGCTGAGGGAAAGCGATGCTGCCTAGCAAAAGGAGGCTGCTTTCTTCCCCCCAAAAATGCCAGTTCCACCATCAGGGCCCAGCAAGCAGCATAATTATGTTCCTAGGTTGCGTTTCATTCCAGCAACAATAGCATATCGTTTGAAGCGCCTTGTTCCATCTGGCGTGAATCCCCTCCATCACTAGTATAGTGGAGGTGTTTTGCTGGCTAGCTTACAAGGGAGTAGCTGACAGGACCTAGCTTACAAGAGAGTAGTGGCCTATGCCTAGCTGACTTTCCTGCTTGGTTTACCGATTGAAGTGACGGTCGACAGTTGCTGGTCATCCTACTAGCAGAGGCGAGGCCTCATCTCTCAAGCGGCGAGGCCTCTACTCCGTCCTTTGTGGGCACCAAAAAGCACCTAGGTCACCAACCATTTGATTAAGACCCTGGCACAAAGCACATCTTCCTGCCTTCCGCTCTCTTGGATTGATTTTGACATTAGCTCGCACATATCCTTGGTGGATCTCAATCCCCAGTGAGGATCACTACGTTCGGGATCACCACCTGGCGCAAGCGCCCTTCACTTCGCTCGCACAATAGCATCCACCCACCAAACGCATTGCAATCTATTATATCCTCGTCCTTTCCTGTCAAATGCGGATTGAGAAAAACATATGATAAAAGTCCTTTTTCCTAGATAAGTAAGCAGATATGCCTATGGCTGGAAAGATAGCGAGCACTATTCTCAACTTAGTCTCTCAGAGGCCAGCTCATCGTCACCCTAAAACATGGCGTTAGCGGGGCCTGCAGAAGAACAACTAACATAGGACAGCCGGGAACGATGACTCTTCCTCAAGCCTGACACCTAAGTTGGACTTTCTCTTTCTGCTGCTTGCCACTCTTAAGTTTAGGATTGAGTTTCCTCTGATTGATTGAGTCAGTGTGGAAGTGAGCTGATCTCGCCTTTGGTCTGGGGCTTGGACTTTCTTTTCTTTATTGCCTTGGTGGATATGGGAGAAGGTCAGACTTCTTCCTTCCACCATTACTCCAACAGATGCGGATGAATTAGCTGAGGAAACCACCCAACAATTCCTCTACATCAAGAGCGGGCTCTGCCATAAGGAATTGGATGTCAACACTTAGATAGAGATCTTGCTGTTTATTAAAAATAAGTACACGAGAAATTTGTAGTTGGGATACCCAAAAGAGTTCACTTAGGTTGACGGTGGAACCCCTCTTCTTAGGGAAGGTGGGAGACAGATATTTGAGAAGTAGGGTTTGCCATAGCATTATTCGTCTTCGAAGCTATATTATTCGCATTCAAAGAGACAGTAAAGCATGTGCATTTAGAAAGGTTGACTTATGTAGGCCCTGTTCGGCTATGTATGTCCAAGCACACAAGCAACGAAGTCGGGTGGTGGTCTGGTAAGGTTTCTTTCCTCCGAAGAACCGAAAGCAAAGCGCTATGCTGAGATCGGGTAAAAAGCAAAAGTATAGCGCGCAAAGCAGAGCATAAAATGAAGTCTTGGCTTGATTAGGACAAGCGTAGCAAATCAAATCCTTGTGGCACTGCCCTTTATTTAAGGTATATCCCATACATCGATAAAGTAAGCTTTCACTTGAACGCAACGGAGATAGAAAGCAAGTCATTTATCAATTCCCAGCGTGACACACTAATATAGGATAGACTGACTCACTAGTAAGAGCGTAGGGCTGACTTGTTAGAAGGTTTATCCCAATCCTATCCTGACTCTTGGGATCCACTCTCTCCCTCTCCCTTTCCCCTGAATTACTTGAGAGAGCTTTGAATTACTAACTACTGGAAAATAGGGTAGGGAACGAGGCTAACTCCTACAATGCATTGGCTGACTTTCGTTCTCCCATTCCTTACGATATTCGTACTTGCTTACCATGGACTGACGCTACAGGATCAGGGGCGGACTTTCTCACCTTCTTAAGCCTTTGAATGTTTACTTCTCATCTTGAACTTCCCTTGATTGATAAGATAACCCGGGATTCGAACGTTGGCTGACTCGCGCCTTGCTTATAATCCGTCGTGCTCCTGGGATACTCCTACAACTCAAAGGCAGGGTTTGCTTACTCATTGCCTTACTAGGTGACTCTAAAACCAACCTTTATCTATCCCCGACTAAAAATAGCTATAAACAAGCATGATCAAGGCAGGTGAGCCTTTCCCACTAACCAAGGCTGAATTTAAGAGAGGACCCTGCCCAATGAAACAAAGTTCTAATTCCGACAACACCTGAGTGAACACTAAGCAACCGAACTGATCATGGGCCTACCCTATTGGGCGACAAAGTGGACCTTTACCCAACAAGCTGATTCTATGACGCTTCCAAGCCCCGCGAACAAAATGACGTATATATATATATAGCTACTGATGCAATTGCACGAAAAGTTGTCTAGTGATCCAACGGTGCTGCCACTCCTACCGCTTAAGGATTTTGGTGCAACAACGGCCCCGACAAAAGCCTTTTATAGGGAGCAACATGGATAACATTTGCAGTCAGTGTTTTCTGCTTCCATTCATGAGGTTGGGAAGGACTAAAAAGAGATTTGCCTAGACCAACCGTTATTCATCATGCTTGAAAGAAGATCTTTAAGGAAGAAACAATCTTCCGTTCCGTAGGATGGCTAAGCATTCAATGGTAATGAAAGTTGGCAGGATCATCCACTTTGCCAATATCACTAGGCCTAAGTGGCTTTGGTAAGGAACTCATTTTCAACATAGAATTCCAACAGCTGCCGAGTCTTATCTCGTGGGAATGAATAACGTCGGCGTATTTTCTCATGGATGGATCGGAACTGCTTCTTCTCCAGGTCCTTGCCCCCTGAGGGAGATTTTTTCCTTTGGGTCAAAACTAGCACTCAGATTGGCTTCAACATTGGCAAGATTAACTTCACCTATTAAGTGTCAATACTTTTTTTGTCATGTAATTCAGATTCAGATGATGAACTAGCAACAATGTTGCGCTTCTCAGCTAAGTGCATTTCAATTTCAGCAACAATATTGTTCAACTTATCAAAATTTCTTATATCAAGGCTGACCAATCGATCACTAACCTCAAAGAGTTCTTGCATATTTTCAGAGATTCTTCCTGAGAGGGAGGCTCGGCACATCATTGCATACACAGATCCCTCCATCTCCTAATGAAAGGGTTGACTCATCTTTCTTCTGCCGAGTGCTAAACAACTCTGCTAGAGAAATCGTCCTTTCAGCTATATGGAATCTTTCCAAGAACTTTCGTTGCATATCACGCCAGTCTAATATGGAACCTGGCTTGAACCTAGAGTACCAATTGACATTTCCACTGAGAAAGCTAGAGAAAGAAAAAGCATGTAGGATTCATCAAATGCCCCCCATAGCATGAAAATAATATGCGCTCTCGAGGAGAACCTTGTCCCTCATATTTATGACACCTTTTCACTCTAGGACATTCTGGAGGCGACTTCCTCAGTGAGTGATGTACTGGATGTGGAACTATATACCCTGAATATATAGCCATAGTATCACCTTCCTTCTCAGCTATCTTGGCTTCAATGAATTGTTCTATCACATCTTTCTGAGTAGCGTCATTCTCAATTGTTATAAGGTACTCAGGCTGATGTGCTACTGCATGTGTCAAGGGTTGTTGTGGACCCCCAGACTCAGACTGGCACTGGTGGGAGGAATGGGCTGCCTGGCAGAACTTGCCCCATTGCAGTATCAGCTACAGCTAGGGCATGTGTCATTTCTCCCCGAAGATTATGATTGCTTTGTTGTTCCTTGACTCTTTTCAATTCAGTCATAGCTCCATGCTGCATTCTAGCCAATTGCTGCTCTAAATAGCCAATTATGTCAAAATATGGATTATCTTGTTGTCGAGAGGCGGCACGCTGTGATAGATGGTGTTTCCCCAATACTTGAAACTATTCAGATTCCATCTCACCATCAGTGGGGGACCTAGGCAACTCAGGGTCATGTGATGTCGATGCTATTTCCTTCCCTAGTAGGCATAGCCTGCGTATGAGCCATTGTTTGTTTACAGAGACCTAGTTCTTGTTCATTAGGCAAAGTAGCTTGATCAGGACCACCTCTTCCAACCATATAGCAAGTTCAGACTTTTACAGATCTTTGAGAGGCTCCAACTGATCTTCCCTTATGAGATTGTGTGTGAAGACTTTGAGAAGCTGGACCATCAACATGAGTGAGATTCTTCATATGAGAGTCATAGACAATCTTCACAGCTTCTTGTCCTCTCTTGCAGAGCCTCATACTTCCTGGCATGTTAGCTTCTCCTTCTCTCAAGCGTCTTTCAATGAGTTCTACTAAGCGTTTAAACCGTGTTCTTGAATGAATTGAGTAGAACGGGTTATAGTGCGTTTAAACCATAGCCTTATAACGAATGCTGCACAACTACAACTAGGTAAGCTAAGCTCCCTGATGAGGCTGAATCCGATTCGGCCCATTAAAACAAGCCCAACACTGACATCACACCAACAGCAGCAGTAAAAGGCCCACTGGCAGCCTTTGACCCGTTAGCGGCCCAGCAGCCCTCGGCCCAGTAAACAGCCCAGTGGCCTTCGGTCCATCAGCGGCCCAACAACCTTCGGCCCATCAGCGGCCCAACAGCCTTCAGCCCGTTAGCGGCCCAGCGGCCCTCGGCCCAGTAGGCTTTAGCCCACTAAGCGGCATCAGGCCCATCAGCGGCCCAACAACCTTATCAGCGGCCCAACAGCCTTCGGCCCGTTAGCGGCCCAGCGGCCCTCGGCCCAGTAGGCTTCAGCCCACTAAGCGGCATCAGGCCCATCAGCGGCCCAACCCCCTTCGGCCCAGCAGCCGTACCCGGCCCACTTCGGTGGGAGGGTTAGGCGCTATGGCGGTTTATCAGTAAACCAAAACATAGTCCTATATCGGTTGCCACCACTAAGCAACCTCTATCCTCCACTATAAATACACGGCTATTTATTACCAAAGGTATGTCTTCTCGACCCAAGGACTACAGTTCAAAAGCATTAAAGCTATTTCTTCTTTCCTGACTTCTAAATTGAATCTTCTTCATAACTTAGCCGTCGGAGGGGGTTCTTTAGGGCCGAAGCCCGGGACTCCTACTGACCGGTTCTTCTTCTTCTCTTCCTCCATCTGCAGAGGCTTCGGTTTGAATCTTCGCCGACCTCTCCGAGTCGGTCTCGGCCGCCGACCTCGGGTCCTCCCTCCGGTCTCGACGCCTTTCGCCGGCTGGTCCGCCTCGTCCGAAGGAGCCTCTGCCACGTCCTGCGTCGGCCGGTCCGCTTCGTCCGAGGGAGTCTCGGCTTCGCTCCTGGCGAGCCCTCGCCCGGGCACCTCTCGGCTTCGGATCCACGGCCCCGTTTCCGCCCTCGCCTCTTTCCGGATCCCCGTCGGTCCTCTTCACCGATCCAATCCAGCTTCGGGTCCCATCTTCGGATTTCAGTCTCGGAATCCGATCGTGATAGCTTCGGCTACATCAAAAGGCATCGTCTGTGGGAAATCTAACAAGAAGTCATGTCTCATCGTCCAGTGACCAGACGATCCGGACAAGACGAGGCAGAGACGCGGGCAACTTCAGCACAACTGCTTCACTCTGAAGGTGCCCCGTCTGTTCCTCCGCAAGGTTCTGCCCTTCCTGTCATACCGGAGTCCCTCACTCCCGGAGACAATCGGATGGAGGAACTTCAACAACAGGTGGAAACACTAGCCGCCACCGTTACTTCTTTGGAGCCCCTGCGAGACATGGTATCCGCCATCGCCCAGCGCATGGGGTTGCTGGGCCAGCTCCCCCAACAAGTACCGCCTCCTCCATTCTGCCCTGTCCAAGATGCAAGGCTTCGGCCAACGCCCTCGCAGGTCTTCCCTAACGAGGCCGCGACGGCACGCAGAGAGCCCTTAGCACCGCCTGCCCGAGTCCCTCGCGCCGGCCACATCATAACGGAGCAAGACTATGCTTCGTCTGAGTTTCATCCAACTAGGGCCGAAGGACGATCGGTCACCACTTAAACTACCCCGGACCTAGACCGGCGGCTAACGGCAATGAGGAAAGAGATGCAGCTGATGGTATCTCGGCCATACGGAGCGCCTCTCGCAAGCACCATTCTGGAGCAAACTCCGTTCTCGCCCGAGCTTCTGGCCACCGAGGTACCTCCCAACTTTAAACTGCCGAAAGGCCCTGTCTATGATGGAATGACAGATCCGGTCTGCCACTTCCAGAGGTTCAACACCTACCTCTCTGTCCAAGGGGTCTCTAAGGCAGTCCGCTACCGTCTCTTCCCCCTCACTCTTGAAAAAATAGCCTTAACCTGGTTCGAGACATTGGCCCCCAATTCTATCCACTCTTTAGTCCAGTTGGGCCAATTTTTCATCGACCAGTTCTATGATGCCACCCGACAGTGCAAAAACTCGGCCAGTCTGTTAGCCATTCGGCAAGGACCGACCGAGACCCTCTAGGAATATTTCACCAAATTCCGGGCCGAAGCTGCCCAAATCTCGAACCTGGACAATTCGATTGCTGTCTCGGCCGTAATCAGCGGGTGCCTGGACGAAGGGCTTCTCAGCTCTATCAGGAAGCGCCATCCCTCCACCTTCCAGGACCTCGTAGCTCGGGCCCACAAATACATCAATCGAGAAGCCCTGATGATGTCAAAGGGCAAGAGTACTGCCGAGGCAGTATCGGCGCCTATCCCTCCAGCGGTTCGTCCTCGACCTGAAGACCAGGAACCCTCTCGCAAGCGATATCGGAGGGAGGAGTGGGACCGAGACAAGCGACGGGATCCGCAGTCGCGGTACCTGCCGCTACCCGCTCCCCCTTCCCGAATGCTTATGGAGGTAAAAGGCATGCTCCGGCAGCCGGAGCGCATCAAGACAGATCTTCGCCGAAGAGACCCCCGCAAATATTGTGAATACCATCGGGAGATCGGCCATTCGATTGACGAATGCCGGCACCTTGGGGAGGAAATTGATCGCCTCATCAGTGAGGGCCACTGCCACAGTACCGGCGAGAGCAGCTTCAACAACAACAAAACCGGGACGTCCCTGAAGCAGCTAGGCCACGTCAACTCCCGAATAAAGAAGCCGCTCCTCAGCCGAAGGTCACCTCGGCCCCGGTAGAAACATCGCACCAGCGACCCAGTGCTAGGTCAATTATGATGATATCCGGTGGACGGGAGAAGGATCGAGGCGTCGTCAGCTCAGCACTACGACAGTAGCGGCGGTCGATGTTGAGCCGAAGCGGTCTCGTCAGGAAGACATACCTTCGGCCAAGAGAATCTGACCGACATTCAGGTTCCTCACGACGACGCCCTCGTTGCAAATGCTGTAATAAATAGCTACGATGTTCATCGTATCTTCGTCGATAATGGAAGTGCCCCAAATGTATTGTTTTACGATTGTTTTGTAAAAATGGGCTTGAATGAGGCTGATATGAAGCCTCACCGGGGGCCTCTATTCAGTTTTAACGGTTCGCCCTACCGAGTAGAAGGCATCGTCCGGCTCCCTGTAACTATAGGTTCGGCTCCTCGGCAACTGACCGTCGAAACGGATTTTGCCGTTGTCAAGGTCGATTCAGCCTACAACGCCGCCATCTTTGGCCGAAGGCTAATCGGAAGAATCGGAGCTGTACCCTCGTCCTTCCACCAAAAGCTGAAATTCCATACCAGTCATGGAATCGGTGAAGCTAAGGGGAATCAAGAAGCAGCTCGGCAGTGTTATATGATTTCGATTAAAGGGAAGGGTGCGGCCGAATTCCTGTCGATCGAATCTTCGGCCGAAGCATCCCCAGGAGAGGAACTTATCGCCATCTCGGTTCCGGGAGGAGAAGGCCGGACTCTTATGATAGGCTCCGGCTTAGAGAAGGTTGAGGCCGAAAGACTTGCCGAGTTCCTAAAAGAAAACCTCGACGTCTTCGCCTGGTCTCCTGCAGACATGCCCGGAGTCGACCCGGCGGTAGCGGAGCATCGGCTGCATGTCGATCCCAACCAGCCCCCAATCAAACAGAAGCGGCGCACATTCAATCAGGAGAGAAGGACGGCCATCCAAACCGAAGTACAAAAGGGGCTGGACGCGGGGCACTTCCGAGAGGCGCACCATCCTGACTGGATCGCCAATGTGGTAATGGTGCCCAAGAAAGATGGCAAGTGGCGGATGTGTGTGGACTTCACCAATCTCAACAAAGCTTGTCCGATGGATAGCTTCCCGCTGCCTCAGATATATCAGGTGGTGGACGCAACCTCCGGCCACGAGCTACTTAGCTTCCTTGACACCTACTCAGGCTACCATCAGATCTGAATGCATCCGGAGGATGAAAGCAAGACCAGCTTCACGACTGATCTCGGTCTATACTGCTATACCCGGATGCCCTTCGGCCTGAAGAATGCCGGAGCAACATATCAACGCCTTGTCAACAGAATATTTGCTCCACAGCTCGGCCGCAACATGGAAGTCTACATCGACGACATGCTGGTGAAAAGCCATGTCGCTGTAGACCATCTGGTTGACTTGGCCGAGACGTTCTCTGCTCTGCGCAAATACAAAATGAAGCTAAATCCAGCTAGTTGCGCCTTCGGCGTGCCCTCCGAAAAATTTCTCGGCTATATGGTCACTCGCTGAGGGGTGGAAGCTAATCCCACAAAGGTCTCGGCTATCATTCAAATGCGCCCTCCGGCCAACATCCGAGCGGTCTAAAAGGTAAATGGAAGAATTGCCGCCTTAAGCCGCTTCATGTCAAGGGCAGCGGATTACTGCTTTCCTTTCTTCAAACTATTGAAGAAGATCAATAGCTTTTCTTGGACTGACGAGTGCCAATCGGCCTTCGAGCAGCTGAAGGTCTATCTCTCCAACGTTCCCGTCCTGTCTAAGCCGGTCCATGGAGAGCCGTTGTTTCTCTACCTCGCAGTGTCTGAAACAGCTGTCAGTGCTGTCCTCGTCCGGGAACAAGACGGTACTTAGAAGCCTGTCTACTACATAAGCCGAGTCCTCCAAGGAGTTGAGCTTCGGTATCTTGCTCTTGAGAAACTGTCTTTAGCACTCATCTCGTCCGCAAGAAGGCTCTGGCCTTATTTCCTCGCTCATTCAATAAAGTTCTTCACCGATCAGCCTTTAAGGCAAGTCCTCTCCCGGCCAGAGGTACCCAGTAGGCTGGCAAAATGAGCAATCGAACTGGGAGAGTTCGATGTCTCTTACGGGCCACAGACAGCAATAAAAGCTCAAGCTTTGGCTGATTTCATCGCCGAGCTCACACCCGAAGCTTCCTCGACCACTCAGCCGGAAGTCATGACTACACCCGAAGCCGAAAGCGCTTCGGTTCCTCCACCTTCAGCGGACGAGTGGCGACTCTATGTCGATGGGTCCGCATGCTCTATGGGTAGCGGCGCCGGATGGATCCTGGCGTCTCCGAAAGGGGTCATCACAGAGTATGCGCTGCGCTTCTCCTTCCCCGCTACCAACAACGCCGCCAAATACGAAGCCCTCATCTCTGGCCTTCGGGCCGCTAGAAAGCTCGGCGCGCAGAACATAAAGGCATTCAGCGACTCTCAGCTAATCGCCAGTCACATTACCGGGGAGTATGAGGCACGGGATGCAATAATGGCGTCCTATCTCCAGGTAACCCGTAAGATTCTTGCTCAGTTCAATTCTTACAAGATTGTGCGAATCCCTCGGGCCGAAAACGCTAGAGCCGATGCTCTTTCCCGGCTAGCGTTGACTCAAGACAGGAGAGGAGGCCGAATGATTCTCGTAGAAGAACTGGCCGAGCCAAGCCTCGAGGAATCCGAGGTCATGCAAGTGACTGAATCCGAAGCAGAGACCTGGATGACTCTCCTAGTCACTTTCCTCCTTCGAGGAGAAGTCCCGTTCGATCCAAAGGAAGCAAGACACATTCGGCAGTGCTCTTCCCACTTCCTCCTCCTGGACGGGCTATTATATAAAAAATCCTTTGGCCGACTACTCTTGCAATGCCTCGGCCCGGCTGAAGCTGATTATGCACTTCGGGAGGTACATGAAGGGGTCTGCGGAGCACACGCAGGAGGAAGGGCCTTGGCTCATAAACTCTTAAGGCAGGGATACTGGTGGCCGACGCTCCGAGAGGACGCGACCGCCCTCGTCCGCCGCTGCGATCAAAGCCAGAGGTTCAGCTCCCTCATCCACCAGTCAGCAACCCTTCTAACTCCTCTATCAGACCCCTGGCCTTTCGCCTAGTGGGGAATTGACCTCCTGGGCCCTTTCCCATCGCCACCGGCCAGAGGAAGTTCCTTATTGTGGCGGTGGACTATTTTACCAAATGGGTAGAAGCCGAACCCCTCGTATCCATAACCGATAGCAACATGTGGAACTTCGTATAGAAGTCCATCATTTGCCGATACGGCATCCCTCGGGCAATTATCTCAGACAACGGCAAACAGTTCGATAGCCATCGGTTTAAGGACAACTGCGCCAGTTTCGGCACTCTCCACAAATTCACGCCGGTGGCGCACCCTCGGACGAATGGCCAAGTCGAGGTCACTAACCGAAGTCTACTACAAGGATTGAAGACTCGCCTCGGCAATGCCAAGGGCCGATGGGTGGAACAGCTACCGAGCGTTCTATGGGCTTATCTGACTACAAGCCGAACCCCAACCGGCGAAACCCCGTTCCGCATGGCTTATGGGGTAGAAGCCGTCATTCCTATTGAAGTCAGCCTTCCCTCGCCGAGAGTTCTCACTCATAATCCGGAAACCAATGAGGAAGCCCTAAAAGATCATCTTGATCTTATAGAAGAAACAAGGGATCAAGCTCGCATTCGGCTAGCGGCTTATGAGCAGCGTATGGCAAGATACCATAACACTCGAGTGAAGCCCCGAAGCTTTGAAGCCGGGAGCCTCGTGTTGAGGAACGCCCATGCATCCAACCGAAGCCGCGGGGAAGCTTTCTCCCAACTGGGAAGGACCTTGTCGCGTAAGACAAGTAATCCGACGAGGGCGGTTGGAAACCCTTTCGGGCCAACCTCTCCCTCGTACTTGGAATGTGGAACGCCTTCGTACTTCATGTAAGTTATTTCCCCCGGAATTTAGCCGGAAGGCATGAATAAAATTCTTTTTTGAAATATCATGTCTGGCATTATTCTCTAAGTCCGTGTAAACCGTATCGGGAGTGGCTTCGGCCATGCAAACCGTATCGAGAGCGGCATGGTCTTCTAAGTCCGTGTAAACCGTACCGGGAGTGGCTTCGGCCATGCAAACCGTATCGGGAGCGGCAAGGTATTCTCTAAAGTCCGTGTAAACCGTACCGGGAGTGGCTTCGGCCATGCAAACCATATCGGGAGCGGCAAGGTATCCTCTGAATCCGTGTAAACCGTACCGAGAGTGGCTTCGGCCATGCAAACCGTATCGGGAGCGGCATTATTCTCTAAGTCCGTGTAAACCGTACTGGGAGTGGCTTCGGCCGTGAGAACCGTATCGGGAGCGGCATGGTCTTCTAAGTCCGTGTAAACCGTACTGGGAGTGGCTTCGGCCACACAAACCGTATCGGGAGCGGCATGATTTTCTAAGTCCGTGTAAACCGTACCGGGAGTGGCTTCGGCCATGCAAACCGTATCGGGAGCGGCATGGTTTTCTAAGTCCGTGTAAACCGTACCGGGAGTGGCTTCGGCCATACAAACCGTATCGGCAGCGGCATTATTCTCCAAGTCCATATAATCCGTACCGAAAGTGGCTTCGGCCGTACGAACCGTATCGGAAGCAACATGGCCTCGACCACAAGGAGAGCCTGACTCGGTCATCCATTCAGTACACAGAGATATGAGTGGAAGCAAAATACTTTTCATATATATATGAACAAGGTACAAAATCGGCCATACTCTTGGCCGCAGCCTTTCAAAAAAAGCAAAACATAAAAACCGGGACAAGCCCCGTGCTAGATTTCGGCATCATCGCCGTCTACATCAACGGGAACTTGGCCAGGACATACAGGAGGAGAAGCTTCGACTGGAACTGGAACGGCCGCACCGCCCTCCGCAGGAGCCGAAGCTCTTTCGGCCTTGAGCTTTTCCCACCAGGCCAGAAGCTTATCGCCCTCCTCGTCCGTTGGGTACCCGATACCAGTCAGGTCCGTGGCCGGGCACATCTTCTGAGCAATGGCTAGTCCCAAAGCAAACACGGACGAGGTGGCCTGGACCCGAGCCTCCATTATCTCTTCGGCATAATCTGGGCCGGCCTTATAGCTTGCCACGACTGTGCAAGCAATGTCTTCGGCTTCCTTAGTCTTGACCTCCAGATCCGCCTTCAGAGCCAAGACCTCCTCGGCATGCTGGAGACGCAATGCAGCGCACTCCTCGGCCTTGTCCTGGATCTCGGCCTTAAGAAGTGCTATTTCTGCTCGGGCCTTCTCCAGTTCTTTCTCGGCCTTCTCCCTCTCCTGTTCGGCCTTTATCTTGGCCTCGGAGGTAGTGCGGATCACCTCCTTCTGCTCTCCCAGCTCGGCCCGCATCCGAGCATTAGCTCCGAGGAGAACATCGACGTTCGCCCCCAGATCGCGCTGCACCGCGGCTACTTTGCCTGAGGCCAGCTGATCCGAAGCTCGATCGATATCCACGAGCTTATGCTGAATGGCGGCCTGGCGGTGAGCGAGGGCCCCGCACATGACCGCGGTCTGCGACAAGAAAGGAGAGATAAGCCCGAGACAAAAGAAGGAAAGCAATGAACAAAGATAAGGACAAAGACTTTCTACCTGGACAGCGTACCGAACGCACTGAGAAGCTAAACCTTCCGAAGGAAGCTCCCTGATCTAGTCTCGGGCCATCGGCACGGTCCAGCCGCGGACAAGGCGCAAGCACGTCTGGCTATCCTCCAGACTCCCGTCCGAGAAGATCCCCACGTCCGGGTGCCAGGGCTCGTCGTGCCCATAGTCTCGGGACATGTGAGTCTTGGCTGCCCCGAAGGGAAATGAAATACCCTCCGTCTCGGCCCCTGTGGCCAAAGGGGAGTCGCCCCTCTGCGGTTCCGGGGGCATCGAGAGTGGAGCACCGCGCGCTGCGACCGGCCTCTTAGCCGCAGGGGCAGACTCCTTCTCGCTGGGATCATCCGCCCGGCCCCTCTTCGCAGGTCGGCCGCTCCCTCGGGCGACCGATTTCCCCTTCTGCCGCTCTCTTTCGAGCGTAGCAGCGGCAGCATGGCCTTCAACCGAGGCCGCCATCTGCCTTGTGACACGGGCACTCGGGGCCGTAACTCCTTCGGTCGCCCCTTCTTCCGCCGCCCGCGGCTGGGACGGCCGAGACTGACCGAATTGCTTGGAGAGTCGGCTGAGTAGTCCCTGAAGTCCAGTCATCTCTGCGGGCAAACAGGAAGAAGGTTAGCAACAATTTGAAACATACAACTTCCTTCGACTCAAGCCCGACTCACCCTCGGCCGAGGCTTCGGAGCCCTCTTCAGTCGGAAGGACTTCGGCCGAAGACTTGACCGCAGCAGCTCCCTCGGCCGAGGCCTCAGAGCCCTCTTCGGTCGGAAGGGATTCGGCCGGAGACTCGACCGCAGCAGCTCTCTCGGCCTCTCCCGGAATACCTTCGAGAGGAAGATAAGGGAAGACTCGAGGAGGAGAGATCGTCGGATCCGGCCAAACTCCCATATGCACAAGCCTCTCCTCGTCCTCTAATAGCTCCGAGATATCATACGGAGCATCGCCTTCCAGGAGACGCACGACGTCGAGCTGCTCCGGGTTGAGGGAAGGCGGATCTGAGAGACCCTCGGCCAAAGGTGCCCACTCAATAGGAAAGGGCCAAACACTATGCTCCTTCTCCGGAAGGGTAACAAAGAAGAAGCCCTTCTTCCAGTTATGAATGGACGAGGGCTTCCCAGAAAAAATACCCCGGCCGAAGCGGGGGACGAAGCTATACCAACAAGATTTCCCTTGCGTTTGAATCTTGAAGAGGTAGCGGAAGACATTTACCGAGGAGGCGACATCAAGATAAGAGTGCGCAGCCAAGAAAGCGTAGACGGTCCGCCAAGAGTTCGGAAAAAATTGGGACGGAGCCAGTCCATAGAAGCAAAGAAGTTTGATGACAAAGGAGCAAAGGGGAAGACGAAAGCCCGTCCGGAAGCTCTCTTCATAAATAGAGAAACTACCCGGACGGGCAGAGTTGGCCCTGGTATGCTTCCCGGGCCGAACGGGAGTCATCCAGGACGGAAACTGGTAATAATGATAGATGACCTTGAGGGTGTCAACATCAATGGTACTAACTACATCCGAAACCCTCTCGGCCGGGCGACGACCGGAGGTAGAAGGTTCGGCAACAGCCGGAACTGCCTCGGCTTCCTCAGCCTGAGACATCTCAGCCACTTCCACCGTAGCCGAAGCAAAGGAAGTGGAAGAAAAGGGAGATGATAAGGAAGACTCGGGAGGTCTGGACGAGGAGCAGGAAGAACCTCCCTCGGCCGAAAAGCTACTTTCGACCGAGGTAGAGCTATTGGACATGTATCAACAGAGTGGAGAGAGAATTGAGGCTTACCCTCAAAGAAAATCTCCCCGACTGCTAATAGCCTCTCCGACTACGGAAACTTCCCTGGCGACGGCTTCCGGCGACAAAAAGCTCCCCAGCGACGGACAGGACACCCTCGCACGACCTCGATGGCTCGTTCTCCACCGGCGAAAGCAAGGAACTTGGGAGCGGATCGCAGGGAAGCACATGCGCCAGGAGAAGAAGAAAGCGGAACATTGCCCAGGGGGAGAGGGGCTCCTATTTATAGGGAAGTTTTTAAGACATTCCGCACCGGATCAACGGCCGAGATCTTCCCCCTCTTCGGCGCCGCTCTGCTCGGATGCGTGACACGTGTCCCGTCCTTCGGCATGATGACGGGCGGGCTACCGGATCGAGAGAAGGCAATCAACGGCCGGGAGCGGCCTGACCCTTCGGCTGTCCATCCCGATGCTCGCCACGTGACCCGATCCTCGTGCCGAAAATAAGAGAGGCGGCGATCCAAGTGAAATCTTGGGCTAGGCAACTCAGTTTCCATCTCACCATCAGTGGGGGACCTAGGCAACTCAGGGTCATGTGATGTCGATGCTATTTCCTTCCCTAGTAGGCATAGCCTGCGTATGAGCCATTGTTTGTTTACGGAGACCTAGTTCTTGTTCATTAGGCAAAGTAGCTTGATCAGGACCACCTCTTCCAACCATATAGCAAGTTCAGACTTTTACAGATCTTTGAGAGGCTCCAACTGATCTTCCCTTATGAGATTGTGTGTGAAGACTTTGAGAAGCTGGACCATCAACATGAGTGAGATTCTTCATCTGAGAGTCATAGACAATCTTCACAGCTTCTTGTCCTCTCTTGTAGAGCCTCATATTTCCTGGCGTGTTAGCTTCCCCTTCTCTCAAGCGTCTTTCAATGAGTTCTACTAAGAGTTTAAACCGTGTTCTTGAATGAATTGAGTAGAACGGGTTATAGCGCGTTTAAACCACAGCCTTATAACGAATGCTGCACAACTACAACTAGGTAAGCTAAGCTCCCTGATGAGGCTGAATCCGATTCGGCCCATTAAAACAAGCCCAACACTAACATCAGTCCAACAGCAGCAATAAAAGGCCCACTGGCAGCCTTCGGCCCGTTAGCGGCCCAGCAGCCCTCGCCCCAGTAAGCGGCCCAGTGGCCTTCGGCCCATCAGCGGCCCAACAACCTTCGGCCCATCAGTGGCCCAACAGCCTTCGGCTCGTTAGCGGCCCAGTGGCCCTCGGCCCAGTAGGCTTCAGCCCACTAAGCGGCATCAGGCCCATCAGCGGCCCAACAACTTTCGGCCCATCAGCGGCCAAACAGCCTTCAGCCCGTTAGCGGCCTAGCGGCCCTCGGCCCAGTAGGCTTCAGCCCACTAAGCGGCATCAGGCCCATCAGCGGTCCAACCCCCTTCGGCCCAGTAGCCGTACCCGGCCCACTCCGGTGGGAGGGTTAGGCGCTATGGCGGTTTATCAGTAAACCAAAACATAGTCCTATATCGGTTGCCACCACAAAGCAACCTCTATCCTCCGCTATAAATACACGGCTATTTATTACCAAAGGTATGTCTTCTCGACCCAAGGACTACAGTCCAAAAGCATTAAAGCTATTTCTTCTTTCCTGACTTCTGAATTGAATCTTCTTCAGAAGCTAACTTAGCTGTCGGAAGGGGGTTCTTTAGGGCCGAAGCCCGGGACTCCTACTGACCAGTTCTTCTTCTTCTCTTCCTCCATCTGCAGGGGCTTCGGTTTGAATCTTCGCCGACCTCTCCAAGTCGGTCTCGGCCGCCGACCTCTCCGAGTCGGTCTCGGCCACCGACCTCGGGTCCTCCCTCCGGTCTCGACGCCTTTTGCCGGCCGGTCCGCCTCGTCCGAAGGAGCCTCGGCCACGTCCTACGCCGGCCGGTCCGCTTCGTCCGAGGGAGTCTCGGCTTCGCTCCTGGCGAGCCCTCGCCCGGGCACCTCTCGGCTTCGGATCCTCGGCCCCGTTTTCGCCCTCGCCTCGTTCCGGATCCCCGTCAGTCCTCTTCACCGATCCGATCCAGTTTCGGGTCCCATCTTCAGATTCCAGTATCGGAATCCGATCGTGATAGCTTCGGCTACATCACTCCCCTTCCCCTGCCGTTGCTCTCATCTATGGTCGCAGGAAAGGGAAAGCCCATGGACATGGGATAGGCACAAGCTAATGCCAAGGAAGGAACCGAAAGCCAACTCGTCGCCTTCCACTGTACCCGCAAGCGCCTTGCTGTCAACCAGGTAGTTAGCCTCATCTACTTAGGTGGAGTACCAACGATCACTCTTGATTGAAAGTGATACATGGGCTACCCGAGATAAAAAAAACCTATCTGAATCGGAGCTTCTTTAGACGTGCTTGACTGTTGCTGCTGATCCTGCTTCCAAACCAAGCTCTTCACTTGACTCACTTCCCCGCCTGCTGACTTGACTGCCTAAGTTACTTGCTTCAAGCTGTCTTGCCTCACTACCTTGACTTCTATCGAAACGAGCTCCTCACTTCATTGCACGAAACAACAGGCTCTGATCCTGAGACAACTATCGATCTAGTAACGGTAGTTGACTACAAAATCTAACTTGAAACAAACAAGGTAAGGAGGGAAAGAATAGATGAAAGACGTTCCTCGTACTATGTAATTGTTTTCATTGCTTTCTGTACCAAAAAAAAGTCAGAGAGTGACGTACGACAAGTAAGCAATGTCCGGGCAACCAATCCTTGAAAGTCGAAGGCCTGGCTGATACCTATACTCCTTGACCGGATCCCATATACTTGAGTGATTCCGATCTATTTTAGAATCTTTTCACGTCACTAGGCCTAGGCACCAATTTAGCCACAAGGCCAATTCAATGACCCAAGAATGAAGTTGGGGCAAGTGTTCAGTCCCAAGAAGCACCACTAATAGCGGCACTACAACTCTAAAGGCGCTTGTGCTGAGGAATAAACCTTCGACGAAAACATAAACGCATAACTGGAGAGAAGAGATTCTTTCCCACACATTGAGATTTGCCACTTTACATTAACCACACTCATGTGGACTCTATAGACGTGTAGGGCTGGGGCATCGCACCATGAACCGTACAAGCACCAATCAAGCATTTCAGGAAAACCAGACATTACTGCAGGCCCTATTTCGTTAAGTGAAGTAAATATGAATCCAACCCTTGGGAGGAGCCGCTCAATCACATGCACTGGTGATCCAAACCAGACACGGTCGTTTGGAGATGAACTATGAATTGAACTAAAGAAGCACAGGAACAAGCAACTCAACTACATGGCTTTCCAACAAGCCTAGCTCACGGATTGGCTCTTCCACTCGGGCAAAGGTTTGGGTCCGTTCAGTGCGCTTGGCTTAGCTATCCTCTATGCTTGGCTAAAATGTGAGAGACCAAAGGGGGACCCTATCTATCAATGAGAAATCAATCAGAGGCCTTCTTCAAGATCTTCTATGGCTGAAACATCGTCTTCTTCTCAGCCTGCTTCTTATTCCTCTGACTCTCCAGCCCTACACGGATGGTTTACTACTAGCCTGTTAGCTGTTGTTGTTCTTCTCCTGTAGCTCCCTCCTCCTTGAAGCCCAGTCGTCCAACTGGATACTCACAAAGGAGCACAACATCAGTTACCAACCAGCCAAACTTACAGAGTACAGATCGACAATACGAATAACTATAGGGTCTGAAAGAGACCCAATAAGCGCGGCTGCGGCAATGACGTAAGGACTTTCCATGTTCGTTGGATGCGGAACTGAACGGAAAGGGCTCACAATCACTGTCGGATTCTCCACGAGAAGGCGCTTTGCAGCGCCCTTTCATGAAAGAATCGACAAAATAACGGAGTGATGAGTCCCTCCGACCATCTCAATTGAGAAGCTCCGAAAAATGGATAAAGTCGATAAAAGGACCCGGGAAAGACTTGATCGTCTTTATCCCATAATGATAGGGAAAATCACTCCCGGGTTCAAAGGTGATGAAAACTTCCCAGATACTTGGGGAGCCTTATCACTCGCCGGGGATGAGAACCAGATAGGATTCCATTGAAGTCCAGCATGCATAGGCATGTTAAAGACCCAAGGTTTGGAACCCGTTCCGCGAGCTCGATGCATTTGCTCTCTTTGTCTTTAAAAGATGATTTTAGAGCAGATCCAGGTGGGTTGACTATTGTCTCATACTATCAATTAGTCTTTTTTGTTTTTACGATTAATTTGGAGAGGGAAAATAGAGACAGATAGAAGATAACGAGACTATCAGCTGACCCCCTACCCTTATCATTCTTCGATGGAAGGCTAGAATGCATCGTGGTAAACCACACCTTGTAATAGAAAGGGGAAAGGGTTGTTTATCAAACTCTCCACCATGCAAGCGCCTCATAAGGAACGGCCGCTTTAAGATAGAGTGAAACAGAGAGCCATCCCTTTCTCTTCTGGGCAGAGCATAACCAACGGAAAAAAAGTACACTGCAATGCACCTTTCCTTGGTTAGCGAACTGAAGAGACAAAGCCTCTCGGACAAGGTGGAACAAACTAAACCACCTGGATCGTGACCACTGCACCGCTATATTACTTATATACCAAAGTCCGGGTGAGAACTACATTAGTCAAGGTAGTCCCCTATGCAGCATTGTATAATGAGACAAGCGCTCCCTCACGAATAAAAAAAGAATAAATGACTGCATGGCTTCATCAATGGCTTAACCATAAAGAATCTAGAGCGGAATCAACGGCATAATCTAACTTGTAAGCTTCATAATCGACTGCGGAATCAACAGGATCCTATGCCTTTCTTGCCCCCGCTACTGGCCACTTTAATGGGTTATTCAATGGGCAACGAGCTATCGAACTGCTCGCTTTGGCACTGTCACTTGATCAGTAAGTGAGTTAAACAATCGCTGCTGCTAGATTTTTCACCGAATTTATAACAACAAAGACAGGAAAAGCTTCTAGCGTAGCTATTGGCTATGCGGGAAAAGCTTGGTATCAAAGTGTACGGTCGAGATCCAGATTATGAGAGTAGTGATCAAGAGCTTGATTCTGACGTTCGTGAGCGTGACCCTGCAAACGAAAAGTGTGACCCAACCGAAAAACATATGCACAATAAGCAAAGTCAGCACCAGTACGTCAGTCAGTTGTTCCAGATCGAAAACCTGCCCTGTTAGCAACAGAGGCAAGGATGGGAATGACACCTGCTTTCACTACCACGGCTATATGCAAGGGATGTCAAATTGTCAAATCGGTGGGGGCGAGGATGGGAATCTTGTACTGATTAAGCAGGAAGACCGATCTATTTCATTAAAGGAAGAAGGGGCAAGCAGAAAAAGATAAATAAACAGAAGGCAAAGGGTCCTCCAGGAGCTCATCAATTGCTTGTGTTCTTGTGAATAGGTTGTATGAACAAGAACTTGATGGATTTCCCATCAGCACCACAATAAGGACAATATCTTCCACATACACTAGATGAACACGGAGTAGTCTGCATGGCACCGCCTGAACCCAATCTCTTCCATAGCCCCGCTAAATCTCTCAAACCACGCTCTGGGAGACTGTTTGAGACCGGCTTTCCTGAGTTTGAATGAACACCTTGCCTTCCTCCCCCTTATGTGTAGTCGCTAGCTAATTCCGTTTGTCGAATCATCAGTGAGGCTTTTTGTCTTGCATCTACAACTCCTTTCAATCTAAATTCTCCATACTGGCCGATAGTGGAATGAAACCCTGGGTGATCCCTACCATCAATTGCTTGAACTGTCTTGATGGGCGTATTCCATTCTACATCCAGTCCCCGATCCTAAAGCAGTATGTCTGTGCCATCATCCCATCCGGATCTCCATCTATTCGCGTACTGCCATATCAAGCATCTGTTTGGGCTTGATATAAAGTGGGAGGCACTTCCTGTCCCACTCGTCAAAGCAGTTGGGGAAGCACTTGATGTAGAAAAAGCTGATCCGATCCGATTCTAAACTCATCGATGTCAAGCATGGTCGGGGTTGACTAAATCTTTCGTTCGTTATATGGAAACCGGAACTTGAAATCCACCCTTGATTCCCATTCCTTCAGTGAGGGAAAAGCCCAAGCCCTCTCTCGTTGGTCGAGTCATCGAGTTCATACCTCTCCTTTCAGTCGAGTGGTTATTTTTTCGCTCCTCTCCTTTCAATTGAGTGGCTATTTTTTCGCTCCTCTCCTTTCAGTCTAGTGGCTTATTGCTCTTCTCCCGCTGGTCGAGCTCCTTCGGACCCTCAACCTTTCGTACGAGTTAGAACATCCCTTAAGGAATCCCATCTACAACCACCCTCGCTCAGCGAGAAATAGCGTATCAAAATATAGTTGTTCTCTTTCTTTCCGATTTTAAGGCATTCTTTCTCCTTGCAGCATGACGAGTGAGTCAATCAGTTCAGGTGAACTAGTTCCCAACCCACCACCCTTCTTTTTTGGTTCTACTCGAATATGTTACCAGAGAAATGGGGATAGGAGAGTCTCGATCATGTGAGATAATTGGGTATGGAAAATTGACTCACAAACGAAAGATTAATGCCGGTGCTCGGTCAATCAGGAAGGAAGAAAATGGTACTATCGATCATCCCATTCCGTTCTTTGGTTCTCCCATTAGTGTGTGCCAGCAAATCATATAAGAAAGAAGAAAAGCGCAGTTGGAGCTGAATCTATTATATTATAGGAGGCGTAGGGTAGGCTCTTTGGATAGATTGATTGGCTTAAACTGATGAACCAACTTCTACCACTGACGAGCTAGTTTGGACTATGCCTAACTAGAGGAAGAAAATCACCTGATCTTGGCTTGACATCTTTTGAAAGGTAATCCAATATCTGGTAAGAAAGGGCGAGTCGGCTACTCGAAGCGGAGAAGCAAGAGCTCAATCAACCCAATAGGAATAGGGAGGCTCTGACAAGACCAAATTGCTCAACGTTTGAGCTAGGAGATGGGACAATATGCTGTTAGATCGGGAGTTTCAAACTGACCTTCAGGTTAGGGATCGGAGTTGCAAACTGCTTGACCGGTTGGGTAGGGAGGTCTTCCCACTTCCTCTTCCCATTCATTAAAGGGTACTAAGAAGAACTAAGGAAAGGAGCGGAGTTGAAGCTTGAGTGGTACTCCTTCTCTTTAAAACTAATTTCTTAAGGTTCGGAGATGCTCGCCCGTCTACCGGGATAGGAGAAAGAGAAGATCTCGACTAGGAGTCAGAGGGAATCTCTAGCGGATCCTTTCTAAGCCTGGCGGATGCCTCTGCTGAAGTAGCAAGTATTGGGGTTTCAAACTGAGATTTGACTATAAAGTCAAAAGGGCTTTACCAGATCGAAAGAATCCTGTAGCAAACGGGATTGATTCCACTTCCTTGCTGTTAAGTACGTCCCTCTTATCTGTTGCCGATTCCGAACTCCATGAGGAGAGTCGCTCAGCCGACTAAAGCTAAAAGTAGAGTTGGAGCTTGGCAATGCAGTTGATCTTCTTGCAGCTGAGACAGATGCTGGCATTGAATGAAGCTGATTCCCCCCGTATTGGACAGAAAGAACCTTCTATAATGAAGAGTAGGATGTGAGGGAAAGCCCTCTAGTCGAGTAAGAGAACTGAAAGTTTCAAGCCAGTAAAGTCCGTTAGTGGGGGCCGGAGATTCGTCAATCAATTCTTTCTTCTGGAAACAACTAAAAAGAGAAGGAGCAGGGCTTGTCCGGGGCAAGGGATGCAGGTATGTCATAAAGATGAAGCTTTCAGGCGGGCTGTGAAACTCAATCTTCATCATCAAAGACAAGGAAATCAACTTCACTAGATGGTGAGCTACATGATTCTTTCTTTCACCCTACTGGTGAGTCTTGCCCAAGGAACAATGCTTTACGGGGAACCGGGTTCTCCATCTATAAGCCTCGGAATAATGGCAGTTAGTTTTGCTCTCAATGACCAAGTCTCGGAACAGATTCCCAATTCCATCTCTCGAATAAGAGTTTCAGCGGGTAAGACTCCTGCTTGGAGTCACTAAAGAGAGAGTTACTTGCTCGCCAGACTACCAGTGCCGGAGAGTTGACAAGATGCCTGACTTGGAGCTGAACCAACCATTATCTAGAGGAGGTGCAGAGAGAACTGACCGATAGGAAGAGATACAGATAGAGATAGGTATCGACAATTCCATTGCTAGGCTTTTGAAGGCCGCTTTCGGGCAATGAAAAAGATCAAGATCAGACTTATGAACAGAACGGACCTATTGACCGATGTGGATGGGGAAAGAAAGAAGCCAGCACTAGAACTAGTTCAGCCGCTTGACCATCGGGATAGTCTTCGGCTGACGACTGAATTTACGAGGAATTAATGGAAGAAGCAGATCGCAACTCAATTCCTTGTGACATTGAGGTTGAGGAGCCAAAGGGCTTTGAACCGCTTCCAGTAATGGGAGGTAGGTGTTCACCCTTCCTTACTTTATTAAAAAGGGAATTCCTTGGTGTTCATTCAAGCTCCTATTTCGAAGTCAGCCTATTGGTTGTTTCGAAGCTTAGTAGCTAAAGCGTACTTGTTTGTGCGTGTTGCTTACTTGCGTGTGAAAGGGGCGGATTCGGGTTGCCTAAGTATAAGTAGAAGGCATGGAACTTTCCCTTGCGAGCTTGTCTTCCGGGCGCACGGAGAAGGCTTTCGCGGAAATAGGCGAATTCATGCTATGCCCAAAGTCAAGGTAAGTCATATCAAGGCCCGGGCATTCTTCCAATGCAATACCATCTTCCTTTATTGGTTGACTTTTTTTGCCTATCCACTGTTTGTTAAGGGCATACCCCCAGTGTCTCCGGTGCTATTGACTCAGTTCTTGGGGATATCATAGGAAAGAATGAAGCGAGGTTCTGAAAGAAAGCATCTTAGTGAAAGGGAAGCACAACTTTCCAAAGCATGAATATTCTATGCTTAAGTAAAGTCCTCACTACCACGCCATTCACTTCTTTCTTCGCTAAAAGATCACAGGCTTGTTACCGATGTGGAGTCAGATTCCTACTGACCCCTTGCTTGAACCTAAAGTATACTTAACTAAGCAAGCTAGGCAGAAATCATAGTCGTAAATAGACAAGACTTTCTTACCTTCTAGTCAGACGGAAGAGAAAGTACCTACCTAATACACAGCTTGAAGCCAGGCGTAGGTTTGCTGGAAAGTGAGTCTTCATCGAGTTATTTGATTTTATTAGCAGCCCGCCTTTCCTGGAACTTATTCACACGGAGTGGAATCGAACCACGAAGGAAGCGTAGTTGCCCTTTGCTAGAGACCAGCTGAGCTCCAGCTCCTCGAAAACAAGGCTCAACTCTTTGTTGAGGCCACTTGTGTAGGAAAGCCCTTGATCGAATGGCGGGGTCTGCTGAAGAGCAACCCACGCCTTCCACGTCATACAGCACAGAAGACTTCCACCTCAAATGCAACTTCTTATTGACAAATTGCAACCTAAGTTTGCCATGACTGATCATAGTTTTCGAAAGAAGATCGAGAAAAGGTGCCAAGACCCTTCTACCGTACTGAATTACGCTTTCACCAGGAGCGTAGCGAAAAACAATAAGTCATATTCACTCTCTATACTTAACATATCTGGCTTCCCTATCACCATCTCTTCGGAATGGCACTGAATTCGTACTCCCCAGGCTCCGCAGTCACGATACCCCCACAATCTAGTATAAATAGTGGCCGTTCACAGCAGGAAGGAAAAGAAGAAAAAGGGAGGACGGATCCCAAAGGTAACTTCTAAAGCAAACATGCTTACTATATGGCTACTCATCAAGACTCTCAGCAAAGACTCCAATCGAGTGACTGGAAGTGGATTTGCCCAAACTACTCCTAGAGTGAACGACTTCCTCTGGCTTTGTGCCCATGATCGTGATGCCCTTCTCCACACTCGGCACATTAGTCAGGGATCCTGTTGGTGCCAAGGAATCATTGAAAGCATCGACCATGTCCTCATAACCTACCCTAAAGCTACTAAATTCTTTTAGGCCTCCCCTCTGATCTGAACAAGCCTAACCATGGACTTCGAAAGTGGCTCAAGAATGGAATCCAATAAAATCTCACTTCTGCCCATGTTAATGTTCCTTGGGCATTCTATTTCCCCAGTCACTCTTGTCCGAAACAAAGAAGCCCTGGACCCAAACAAAAGGCTTTGTTGGCAATCCTTATTATATAAATAAATGAAAGTCTTCAATTTAGACTTTGAATTTCTTTATAATAAGCAAAGCAGGACTTCTTCTTTCTTATCTAGTTACAGCTGATACGGAAAGCTCTTGTACTCTATAAAGCAAATCTCATAAGACTAGCTAAAAGACTCTATTCCATATGCAGAGTGGGAGTTCAGTTCGATCCCTGGAAACATTCTTTACTTCACAAGAGTCCCCCTCGGATTAGAGAACTGGCTTGACACAGCCAAAGAAAAGAGGATAGTTCGATCCCAGATTGAACCGAAGCCTACTTCCTTTTTCTCTTTCTTGCGGGAAAGGCCTTACTATGAATAATGGTAGTTCCACATCATATCATCACTTTTATATACGCTATTTATTAATTAGTCATAACACCACAATCCAACAGACTTTCCCCACTAGACTGGAGTAACGAGAAGAGAAGCCTATCGGACAGAAAAAGCACAAAGTCAAAGACAGGAGAAAGGGTTTTTTCCTTCCTCGGACCAAGAGGCTTGGACTATAAGCCCGCTTAGCAAACGAGGCTCGGGATGGGGCCCCTATCGTCTCGTAGATCGGACTTTGCTTTTTCAAGATCCAGGCTAGAGAAAAGATAGGCTATTACTGAAGCTGTGAAAAAGAATTGCTAGCGAAAGTTTTCTTTTCTTAGTTTAGTCACCGATAAAGAAAGTAGCTAGGCTTCCTAGTGGTATGAAAGATATAGATCTTAGTGCCTTAGACGACCAAGAAGGAGGATTGCTTATCTAAAATAACCCATACGTAGACGAAAGTAGCATTCAGGCATCGGTGGAAGCGCTAAGCGAAAAAAGTGAAAAAGCTTTGAAGCCGATCGACCACAACAGGAGTAGCAGATTAGCAGCTGATCTTCTACCTGATCTTTCTATCATATTGATGTATTAGAGAGACCGACTTCCTATGAGGGAAGAAAAGATGAACCAGCTCTATCGATTTGATAATCCATGTATCTTTGTGAAAGACATCACATGGAATAGGTTACACGGAAAGGAGTTCAGCTGCTCTAACGGATCTGAAGCTGTTGTACCAATAAGTGAAAGAAAAGAGCGGAACATCCCGGTCGTGCACGGCCTATTCCACAATCACCACCCGGGAGAGACCATTGTGATGGCAATATGTTACCGGTTATCGCTCACTTCCATCCAATGATCCAATCTAATACAAATTGGGTCAAAGATTCCACTATCCTACATTTTCTCCGCAAGGTCGAGGCAATAAGAAAGTGTGTAGAAACTAGTCAAAATCTACTTCTTAGTATAAATACTAAATTATTAGAATAAGAAAGTAAATTAGTAGTAATAGATTCACGTATAAGCCGCTTAGAAGGCGTTGCGAGAGACGAAGCAGAACTAATAAAAGAACCTCGTTATAGCTTAGTCAAACTAGGTATATCTGAAAAGGATCGATACAATTAAAAAGAACAACACAAAAGAAAGGATTTGCACCTCTAAATCCCTTCAAAATCGATATCGCTGAATCTAGTAGCTCCGTTATGCTCGAACTGAGACGGAAAGAAGAAAAGGATAGAACAAAAGATGATAAGATGTCAGAATTGTAGATTTCTCTGTCATAGAGGCCATAGACTGTCAGAAGAAACTGATAAACTAGCCTGGTGTGAATGTAGAGGATGCACCAAGAAAATAGATTGGTCAGAAACAGAAGAAACATCTAGTAGAGAACCCCCTAATATCAAAGTTCAGGATGAAATAAAAATGTGGAACGAAAAATTCAGGATGTTAACAGAAAAACATAAGTTATTAGAAGAGAAGACCAAGATAAACGAGAAAAACATAGAAGGTATAGTGGAAGGTATTATTAGCCAAGAAATAGCAAAAAATAATGTTAAAGTTGAGGAGAATATGAAGAGAATAGAAAACCATGAAAACTTAATCCAACATTTCTCGGACATGGTCTTAGAACAACTGAACAAATGTACTGATGCTATAGTAAACTTAACAGCTAGAATGGAAAAGATAAATAATAATAGGACACATAATGAGAAGGCTCGAGAGTATTGAAAACGTAGAAAACAAGAGAATAATGGTTATAGAACAAATAGAAGTAGATGATTATCGTGATGAAGAAGAATTTAGTCAGATAAAGAATGACATAGAAAACTTAGAATTATCTGAAGAAGTAGAAGAAGGTACGAAAGAAGATGACGAACAAGAAATAGAAGGAAATATGAACTTCATAGGAAAGAAGAAATATGAGTTCAAAACCAAGAAGAAACAATCTAACTACGAACCCAAAGAAGTCAAATTGAAAGCTATAAGCTCACAAGGTGATGCTGCCGAAGCTTACCACGGTCGGATTCCGAGACTGTAACCCGCAATTGGATCGGATCAATGAAGAGGACCGATGGGGATCTGGGACGAGACGAGGACAGAGACGGGGCTGAGGGCCCGAGGCCGAGAGGCGCCCGGGCGAAGGCTCGCTCGGAGCGAAGCCGAAACTCCTTTGGCCGAGGCGGACCAGCCTGCGAAAGGCGTCGAGACCGGGGGGAGAAAACCCGAGGTCGGCGGCCGAGACCGACTCGGAGAGGTCGGCGAAGATTCAAACCGAAGCCCCTGCAGAAGGAGGAGAAGAGGAAGAACCGGTCAGTAGGAGTCCCGGGCTTCGGCCCTAAGGAACCCCCTCCGACGGCTAAGTTAGCTTCTGAAGAAGATTCGATTCAGAAGTCAGGGAAGAAGAGCAGCTTTAAAGCTTTTGGACTGTTGTCCTTGATTGAGAAGACATACCTTTGGTAATAAATAGCCGAGTATTTATAGCGGAGGATAGAGGTTGCTTAGTGGTGGCAACCGATATAGGACTATGTTTTGGTTTACTGATAAACCGCCATAGCGCCTAACCCTCCCACCGGAGTGGGCCGGATACGGCTACTGGGCCGAAGGGGGAGGGGCCGCTGATGGGCCTGATGCCGCTTAGTGGGCTGAAGCCTACTGGGCCGAGGGCCGCTGGGCCGCTGATGGGCTGAAGACCACGGGGCTGCTACTGGGCCGCTAACAGGCCGAAGACCACTGGGCTGCTGTTGAGCCGAGGGCTACTGGGCCGCTATCAGGCCGAGGACCACTGGGCTGTTGTTGGGTCGAGGGCTGCTGGGCCGCTAACAGGCCGAGCACCACTGGGCTGTTGTTGGGCCGAGGGCTGTTGGGGTGCTAATGGGCCGAAGGCTGCCAGTGGGCCTCTACTGCTATTGTTGTTGGGCTGATCCCAGCGATTGGGCTGTTTTAATGGGCCGAATCGGATTCTACCCCCATCAGATAGCCCCCAACTCTTGTCGTTCTCAATTTTATGAGACGGCGAGAGTAAAGTCCGAAGCTTTCTCAGGAGAGTAGATCGATACGAGCTTCGTTTGAAACCTCTACTTTATTCCGTTTTTGAGCTCTGCCTCGGGTCGGCCGAGGGCTGATGAAAAATACCTTCGTCTCGAGCTGGGACCTCGTCGCAAACACCTTCGTCTCGGGCCGAGACTCGGTGACGGATCCTTTCGTCCCCAGTTGCGAAGGGGCGGGTACTCGAGTATATCGAGACATCTGACAGGGGCGGGAAAGATCTCAAGCTTCCCGCCTTCGCGGTCGTGTCATAAGAAACACAGGACACGTGGTGCGCATCCGGCCGGCTTGCCGAAAGCACAAAAAGATCTCAGTCGTTAACAGTGATCATGCGGATTGCGGGTCACTTCGGCTCTCTGTCCAAGACTTCACTTAGATCGCCGCCTCTCCTGCTTTTGGCAAGAGGATCGGGACACGTGGCGAGCATCTGGATGGACAGCCGAAGGGTCAAGTCGCTCTCGGCCGTTGATTGCCTTCTCTCGATCCGGCAGCCCGTCTGTCATCATGCCGAAAGACGGGACACGTGTCGCGCATCCGAGCAGAGTGGGCCCGAAGAGGGGGAAAATCTCAGCCGTTGATCTAACGCGGAATGCCTTCAAGCTTTCCTATAAGTAGTAACTGTTTGGTTTTCTCGGTTTCTCCAGATCGCTCACGCAGCGGAAAACAAAAATATTTACAGCGATCCGTTCCCGTTTCGGAGACTAAAATACGAGATAATCGGATTATCTTTTCTCACCGTGTGCGGATTCGAATCCGCAGCCGTTCGGTTCCATCGGTGTGACACCGCAGGCCGCGCAAGCGCCCGGCCTCTAGCGAAGTCCACGCGATCCTCCCCGCAACGGATATCCTCAAGTTCGTCGTTCTTCGCAGCCCGCGAAGCCTCCGCTGGTCGCCGCAATGATCGCCGCAGTGCGCGGACGATTTCCCGTCGAACGGGATTCGGAGAAGCGGCGGGACAGATCTGGATCTGCCTGGACGCCAGAGGGAGACAGAAACTGAGGAGGGGCGGCTAGGGTTAGCAGCAGCTTGGCCTGCTCAGCCCGTTCGCTATGTTTTATACTAACCGCGCGGTTTTTCACAAAAACCTCTGGTTTGTATAAAACCCACTTATTTATCCATCGCCTTGAGAATCATTTGCGTGTGACCCTCTAGGCCCAAGTACCAGTCCAGTTAATGGCCCAGTAAGCCCAGTGACTCCTCACTGGCTTTATTAATTAATTAATAACCCTTTATTAATCAATTAATCAATCGAATTGATGTCGCACATCGAATTCGACCGGCCCTCTGATCACGTTGGGTGCCAAGCAACACCGCGTGAACCCGGAAGGTATTTGGGGTTAAGTAACCCACTCTTGGAACCTTTCCGTCGACAGTTACCGCGTGGATATAATCCTTCATTCGTACAATGCTCTCGAGTCAACTATGGCGAGCTGTCAAACCCTAACCGGTCGACTCACTTGGATTGGATGCCGCTGATGAATATCGGAAAACTCCTTTTCCGATATTTTCGTCCGCCCTGGCCAGGGACTTCCGCGCATCCTTCCTAGAGCATTCTCTCTCTAAGTACCGAGAGCGAATGATTCCTTATTGACACACAATTCCCTTCGACGGTATTCCGCTGCACCCAATCCTTGGCGTATTAGAATCCCGTGGCTAGAGATTCGTAGACCAAGCTCAAAGTACAGAAGTCCACCGCCAAGGTGTCCTTGGTGTCTCAGGTCCGAGGACCATCCACGCAACTGCGACAATAGAATCAAGCTGGTTGACAGTGAGGTATAATACCATCCAGCGATTCAGTCGGATCAGTTCAGTGAACTCATTCTCCAATGAGCACCTACAGATTCGCCTTAGTGTCTCCACACAAGTGACTTATGAGACCAGTCACCTTCATCATATGAGCAGGAGTAATCTGTACTAGTCTAACCGGATATCCGATGTCCTTCTCGGATATCCTCCGACTAGGAACGATTAAGAATATGTGTGTTTAAGTGATCAATCTCATTAGTATGATCTCATCATAATCTGATCACCATAGCACATATTCACGGACTTCATTATGAAACGATAATTAACGCGATTTACACATAATGAATATTATGCCATTTTATTAATAATGAACGAGATTTACATTGTTAGATTGGCTTGTAGGCCACCTAAACTAACAATCTCCCACTTGGACTAAAGCCAATCACCTTTATACAATAAGCCCATAGACTCTAGGTGACGCTCAAACACAATTTGAGCCAACGGCTTTGTCAGTGGATCTGCTACATTGTCGACGGATGGAACTCTTTCCACTACTACATCTCCTCTGGATATGATCTCTCTGATAAGGTGAAAGCGCCTCAGAATATGCTTCGATTTCTGATGAGACCGTGGCTCTTTCGCTTGCGCAATCGCTCCATTGTTGTCGCACAACAGTGGAATAGGCTCAAAGATGCTGGGAACTACGCCGAGGTCGGTGATGAATTTCTTCAACCACACTGCTTCCTTGGCGGCTTCAGCTGCAGCGATGTACTCAGCTTCAGTCGTCGAATCTGCAGTGGTTACTTGTGTAACGACCCGCCATCCTATGACCGGAGACTCGGTCACTAAATGGATGTTGGCCCATTAACTGCGGGTTCACACCCGGATCTCACACAACACGTCTGGAGGAGTAAGTGCTAAACAAGGCTAAATATAACAATCACACGGACTACAAGGTAAGCAAGTGCGCAGGAAGGAAAATAACAATGTCCGTATACAGTCCAACAATAATTACATGTCCAACAATTAAATAAGTACAGGCAGAAGGAAGTACAACAACATCGGGGCATACCCCGGGACTAAGACAGCTGCTGGTCCGCACACCAAGAAGACACCACGCTTCCGCTCGCCACGAGGTCCACACCTGAAACCGCAGGGAGTGAGCCACACCAGAAATGGGCTCAGTAGGGATCATCCGATCCCCTGCCTCCCACTCACACACCCACAAGTGTAACAACAGGAATATATGGCAATTTACGTAAAGCAGTAAACACAGTACCCAATTCTGATATAAAACATACGACAAGCAGTGCAGTAAGAACCATTCTAAGCAACCCGAAGAGCCCAACACAGAGTCACGTCTCACCGCCAAAGTCCACGAAGCGAATGAACCACACTGTCGACCGAAGTCAAACGTCGCCTCCCAACACTACCACCACAGCTCACGCCTGTCCACCCCTACAGTGTTCCGGGGCACTGTAGGGTGAGGCAGTGAGTCAAACTAGAACTAGCTGGAACCAGTGTACCGCCACTGCCAGCTACGTGTGCACACAAGCAGTCTAGACTACTGTCCTACCGTCCGGATTGCCTCCACGCTAGGCCTCAGCGCTTCAGGAGGGCCCTGGGGACCGGCGAACCCCCGTCAAGCCGAAGCTACAGGAACTACCCACAAACCCAAATCTCCCGGGCTGCGTCAGGCCAAAGGGCTAAGGGTACCACTCGTAACCTTGATCAAAGGTCACATCAGGCCCAGTGGCTAAAGGGTAAGCCAACTCCAACAGTACCACAACCAGCTCCACAGCAAGAAACGCGCCGGAAGCTGTCACGACAAACAGGGAAACCCCGACCCGCTGAGGACAAACAACGACCCCTCGGATAGCACACCGGCTACTCCGGCCCGTCGGGCTCAAGGCGATCCTATTTTCCTCAGCCAAAGGTAAAACACAACATGTACCCCTTCTCCCACCGGTACAGCTCACAGACACCATGACCCTGTCCCCATCGGTCCATGGTGACAAACGTAAACCACAGTCACTCCGATTCCATATTCGCATAAGCACACACACACACAACATGATTCCATTCACACGGGAGTCCTCAGTCTCAGCGTACAACGTGAAGCATGCAATTGAAATCATCCCACAGTGAAGCACATGGTGAAAACCAGGATTTCACATCTCTGTCTTGAATCGCGTCGACCGAGGTCGACGCCATTCAAGTCCCTCATACAGGTTCGTTTAACAGACAGAATATTCCCTGAAACGCGTCGTCATAGGGAGTCGCCTATCTAAAACGCGTCCAGGTCCAAAGACGCCATTCACACATAAATTCCGAATTTACAGACCCTCGCTCGGGGTGATTTTCCTGCCTAAATGGCGTCATGATGTCCTGACGCCCTTCTGAAAGGCGTCGTCCACCCATGACGTCATTTAGCGCCAGAACCCCTAACACAGGAAACCTCTAACATGGAGGTTTCTGCCCTAAAAGGCGTCGTACTGCCCGGACGCCCTTCTGAAAGGCGTCGACCAGGCACGACGCCGTTTAGACCCAGAAACCAGGTTTCCTGGTTCAACCCGAGGGTTTCTCCTTTAACCCCAAACACCCCGAAAAACCCCAAAACAAGAAGTGGAGGAAGAAGCATTCATCTATCACAGGCATGCTACGAAACCACAATCACAAGCACAGCCATCCCCACAAGAAAACCCCCTAAACATGCTCAATCTAGCCCAAACACATCATGTTATGCTAAGGAACACACGAGCAACACATGCAAGGTTCATCCCCCTACCGGTTCTTGAACTCCTCCAAGCTCCTCGCCGCCGGTACGCCGCACCGCAGACTGCCGCCGGTGCCCTCGAGGACGCCGCCACTCCGCCGGGACGTCGGCCGCCGTCCGGAGAAGGGAACGCCGCGAAGGAGGTGGTGGAGGTAGAGGTGAGCGGTAGGGAGGCTATGGAGAGATTGGAAGAGGAAGAAGAGGAAGGGAAGGGGAAAAGAGAGTCGGAGAGGGCGGAGAGGGCGAAGAGAGAGAGAGAGAAGGCGAAAATGAGGGAAAGAAGGAGAGGCTCGCGAAGTCAATCTGAATCCCGATAAAACGCGTCGATCGAGGTAGACGCCTATCAGTCTGACAGGACGGCCGTACTGACAGCGGTCTGAAATGCGTCGCCCACCGTGGACGCCGTTCAGACGACAGGACAGGTCGTACTGACAACGCTCTGGCGCCGCACCCTGACATCTCAGAGGTCACAGTCTGAATCGCGTCGGCCAACCTGGACGCCGTTCAGACGATGTGACCGGGGCCGTACTCTCGCGGCCTGAAACCCGCCCACGTGGCGCACACGTGGCACAACAACCTGCAGACCTAAATGGCGTCCACACAACCTGACGCCTTTTGAAAGGCGTCGAGCAGTGCTGACGCCATTCAGCCAGAAATCTCAAGACCCCCCACAGGGTCCAAATCAAGGGATCCGACCCGAAAACAGAACCCGAAACCTCAGTCCTTACATTCTCCCCCCCTTAAAAGAATTTCGTCCTCGAAATTGCAACCGCTCAATGCTCAACTCGGCTAACCAACACACGCCGACACACATCAATAACAACAGTCATTCTCACCAATCACCCACACAGGGTTCCAATACATTCACGCCAAGCTAACTAAGATTCTCAATTCTGACAAGAGCTGATAGATTAAAACAACCATACACTAACAAGGCACAAATTACAAAACCGATTTCTCCACCAACCCAAATACATACAAGTGCCACACGAGTTCACAACCACCTCTGAAAAAGACAAAATAAAAGTGCTCTCCTACCACAACCTCTCGGACCTCCACAAGGAGACGCGACTCCAATCACACCTCGAACACTCACTAACCGCTCGGTCCCTGACCTGCCTGGTTCTTCTGGGGACAATTCCTCGCGAGATGTCCCTTCCGACCACAAGCGAAACAGCTACCAGTGATCAAGGGACATATCCGGTTGCCATGAAACCTGCTACATCGGGGGCAACGATCTGCAGTGCCCCGCCTCGCCTCCTGCTGCCAGCCGACCTCTGTCTCCGTCTGCTGAACCGAACCATCCTCATCCTCGTCATAAGGTACCTCCTGGAACTCGACCTCGAAGGAACTCGGATCACCTGACGAAAAGGCTGTCGATCTATCCCTGCTCTGCTGCTTCCCCTGTGTTGAATGCTCCGATTCCCTCGCCGTGTGTTGGAACTGCATCTCTACTGCTGCCGCGCACTGAACCGCTGATGCCAAATCCTTACAACAATGGGCCGCCACAAACTCTCTCAGATCATGCCGAAGTCCATCCACAAATTTCTCTGTCCTAAGGTCCTCACGCTCAGATATGTGTGGGGCAAATCTTCCCAGAGCTACAAATTTCATCTGGTACTCTATAACTGACATATCATCCTGCACCAATTCCATAAACTCCCTTTCCTTGGCCCTACGAACGTGCCTCGGAAAGTACTGTCCACTAAACTCTCTCACGAACCCTTCCCAGGGAATCTCTCTCAAAGGCCTATCTGGAAACATCAACCCCTTGATGGTAACCCACCAATCATAAGCATCGCCCTTCAGCAAGTAGGTTGCCAACAAGGTCTTGTCACTCTCAGAACATTCTAGGACACCAAACACCTTCTCCACCTCCTTAACCCACTGAGCTGCCGCATCCGGAACAGGTTGTCCCGTGAAAGAAGGGGGCTTCAGCTTCAAGAACCGCTCCACCACCATGGATTGGCCACCTCGGGAACTGGACCCCTCACTTCCATCTCCCTGCTGATATCTAGACATAGCCCCAATCATAGCTTCCATAAAACGATCCACATTACGACCTTCTGCCCTCGAACCACCACCATCTGCTCTCGAATCCCGAGCCATTGGAGCTCTCCTCTTCGGCGCCATCGCTGCCCCACAACACGCAAATCGAACCAAAACACGTCAAAACCTATCAATCTACACCAGCAGCCATCGCCTGTACAGACTCGCACTTATTGTTGGACTATAATATCTAACCCAGTTCATCACATACTCGACCAGACTGAGCTCTGATACCAACTGTAACGACCCGCCATCCTATGACCGGAGACCCGGTCACTAAATGGATGTCGACCCATTAACTACGGGTTCACACCCGGATCTCACACAACACGTCTGGAGGAGTAAGTGCTAAACAAGGCTAAATATAACAATCACACGGACTACAAGGTAAGCAAGTGCGCAGGAAGGAAAATAACAATGTCCGTATACAGTCCAACAATAATTACATATCCAACAATTAAATAAGTACAGGCAGAAGGAAGTACAACAACATCGGGGCATACCCCGGGACTAAGACAGCTGCTGGTCCGCACACCAAGAAGACACCACGCTTCCGCTCGCCACGAGGTGCACACCTGAAACCGCAGGGAGTGAGCCACACCAGAAATGGGCTCAGTAGGGATCATCCGATCCCCTGCCTCCCACTCACACACCCACAAATGTAACAACAGGAATATATGGCAATTTAAGTAAAGCAGTAAACACAGTACCCAATTCTGATATAAAACGTACGACAAGCAGTGCAGCAAGAACCATTCTAAGCAACCCGAAGAACCCAACACAGAGTCACGTCTCACCGCCAAAGTCCACGAAGCGACTGAACCACACTGTCGACCGAAGTCAAACGTCGCCTCCCAACACTACCACCACAGCTCACGCCTGTCCACCCCTACAGTGTTCCGGGGCACTGTAGGGTGAGGCAGTGAGTCAAACTAGGACTAGCTGGAACCAATGTACCGCCACTGCCAGCTACGTGTGCACACAAGCAGTCTAGACTACTGTCCTACCGTCCGGATTGCCTCCACGCTAGGCCTCAGCGCTTCAGGAGGGCCCTGGGGCCCGGCGAACCCCCGTCAAGCCGAAGCTACAGGAACTACCCACAAACCCAAATCTCCCGGGCTGCGTCAGGCCAAAGGGCTAAGGGTACCACTCGTAACCTTGATCAAAGGTCACATCAGGCCCAGTGGCTAAAGGGTAAGCCAACTCCAACAGTACCACAACCAGCTCCACAGCAAGAAACGCGCCGGAAGCTGTCACGACAAACAGGGAAACCCCGACCCGCTGAGGACAAACAACGACCCCTCGGATAGCACACCGGCTACTCCGGCCCGTCAGGCTCAAGGCGATCCTGTTTTCCTCAGCCAAAGGAAAAACACAACATGTACCCCTTCTCCCACCGGTACAGCTCACAGACACCATGACCCTGTCCCCATCGGTCCATGGTGACAAACGTAAACCACAGTCATTCCGATTCCATATTCGCATAAGCACACACGCACACAACATGATTCCATTCACACGGGAGTCCTCAGTCTCAGCGTACAACGTGAATCATGCAATTGAAATCATCCCACAGTGAAGCACATGGTGAAAACCAGGATTTCACATCTCTGTCTTGAATCGCGTCGACCGAGGTCGACGCCATTCAAGTCCCTCAGACAGGTTCGTTTAACAGACAGAATATTCCCTGAAACGCGTCGTCATAGGGAGTCGCCTATCTAAAATGCGTCCAGGTCCAAAGACGCCATTCACACATAAATTCCGGATTTACAGACCCTCGCTCGGGGTGATTTTCCTGCCTAAATGGCATCATGATGTCCCGACGCCCTTCTGAAAGGCGTCGTCCACCTATGACGTCATTTAGCGACAGAACCCCTAACACAGGAAACCTCTAACAGGGAGGTTTCTGCCCTAAAAGGCGTCGTACTGCCCTGACGCCCTTCTGAAAGGCATCGACCATGCACGACGCCGTTTAGCGCCAGAAACTAGGTTTCCTGGTTCAACCCGAGGGTTTCTCCTTTAACCCCAAACACCCCGAAAAACCCCAAAACAAGAAGGGGAGGAAGAAGCATTCATCAATCACAGGCATGCTACAAAACCACAATCACAAGCACAGCCATCCCCTCAAGAAAACCCCCTAAACATGCTCAATCTAGCCCAAACACATCATGTTATGCCAAGGAACACACGAGCAACACATGCAAGGTTCGTCCCCCTACCGGTTCTTGAACTCCTCCAAGCTCCTCGCCGCCGGTACGCCGCACCGCAGACCGCCGCCGGTGCCCTCGAGGACGCCGCCACTCCGCCGGGACGTCGGCCGCCGTCCGGAGAAGGGAACGCTGCGAAGGAGGTGGTGGAGGTAGAGGTGAGCGGTAGGGAGGCTATGGAGTGATTGGAAGAGGAAGAAGAGGAAGGGAAGGGGAAAAGAGAGTCGGAGAGGGCGGAGAGGGCAAAGAGAGAGAGAGAGAAGGCGAAAATGAGGGAAAGAAGGAGAGGCTCGCGAAGTCAATCTGAATCCCGATAAAACGCGTCGATCGAGGTAGACGCCTATCAGTCTGACAGGACGGCCGTACTGACAGCGGTCTGAAACGCGTCGCCCACCCTGGACGCCGTTCAGACGATAGGACAGGCCGTACTGACAACGCTCTGGCGCCGCACCCTGACATCTCAGAGGTCACAGTCTGAATCGCATCGGCCAACCTGGACGCCGTTCAGACGATGTGACCGGGGCCGTACTCTCGCGGCCCGAAACCCGCCCACGTGGCGCACACGTGGCACAACAACCTGCAGACCTAAATGGCGTCCACACAACCTGACGCCTTTTGAAAGGCGTTGAGCAGTTCTGACGCCATTCAGCCAGAAACATCAAGACCCCTCACAGGGTCCAAACCAAGGGATCCGACCCGAAAACAAAACCCGAAACCTCAGTCCTTACAACTTGCTTGGAACTCTTCCAGCACACTGCCCCTCCGTTCAATGTAAACACGAATCCAGATGTTGACTTGCTATCATCTTGATCCGACTGGAAACTCGAGTCAGTAAAGCCTCGCAGTTTCAGGTCTCCTCCTCCATAGACAAGAAACATATCCTTAGTTCTTCTCAAGTACTTAAGGATGCATTTCACTGCCTTCCAGTGCTCTTCGCCTGGATCAGCATGAAATATGCTCGTAACACTTAGAGCAAATGCAACATCAGGCCATGTACATAGCATGGCATACATGATAGATCCTATGGCAGAGGCATAGGGTATTCTATCCATGAATGCCCTCTCATTAGGAGTCTTAGGAGACTGCTCTTTTGAGAGATGAATTCCATGTCTCATCGGTATGAAACCTCTCTTGGAATTTTCCATGCCAAACCTTTTGATTATGGTATCTATGAACAAGGATTGGGTCATTCCAAGCATCTTCTTTGATCTATCTCTATAGATCCGTATTCCCAATACGTAGGATGCTTCTCCCAAATCCTTCATGGAGAAGTTTTTCGACAGCCAGACCTTTACTGATGACATCATACTACATCATTCCCAATGAGTAGTATGTCATCTACGTATAGAACTAGAAAAGTGACTGCACTCCCACTGGTCTTCTTGTACACACAAGGCTCATCTTCATTCTTAATGAAGTCATAAGACTTGACAGCCTCGTCAAATCTTATGTTCCAGCTCCGGGAAGCTTGCTTCAGTCCATAAATGGACCTCTGAAGCTTGCACACTTTATCTAGAGATTCTTTGGATGTGAAACCTTCTGGTTGTATCATATACACTTCTTCCTCAAGATTACCATTGAGGAAGGCAGTCTTCACATCCTTCTGCCAGATTTCATAATCAAAATGTGCAGCAATGGCGAGTAGAAGTCTGATCGACTTTATCATGGCAACTGGTGAGAAAGTCTCGTCATAGTCAATTCCTTGCCTTTGACGATATCCCTTTGCCACCAACCTTGCCTTATAAGTGTCGATCCGTCCATCAGCACCGATCTTTCTCTTAAAGATCCACTTGCAACCGATGGGTACAATACCCTTGGGCAAGTCCTCCAAGTTCCAAACTTGGTTGGTGTACATGGACTGGATTTCTGAGTTCATGGCTTCTCGCCATTTCCCGGATTCTGGACCTTCTATGGCCTCCTGGTAGGTTTTAGGATCATCATCCTCATTATATTGTACCATAGACTCACCTTCTGCGATATGTCCCACATATCGTTCGGGTGGTCTAGGTACTCTACCAGATCTACGAGGCTCATCTGTGTGTACCTGAACAGATTCAGGAACTGATATCTCATCTGATGATAATGCAGCTGTTTGGGGTTCTGGAACCTCTTCCAGTACTATTTTACTCCCACTGTCCTCCTGGAGAAGGTATTCCTCTTCCAAGAAGACAGCTTTCCTGGCGACAAACATCTTTTGTTCACTAGGATGGTAAAAATAGTATCCAAAGGTTTCCTTTGGATATCCCACAAACCTGCATTTATCAGTTCGTGATTCCAGCTTGTCTGGATCATGCCTCTTTACATGAGCAGGACAACCCCAGACTTTAAATGTTTAAATTCTGGTTTCCTGCCTTTCCATATCTCATATGGAGTAGAGGCCACAGACTTGCTGGGTACTCTGTTCAGTAGGTATGCTGCTGACTCTAGAGCATACCCCCAGAGGGACACAGGTAATCCCGAAAAGCTCATCATGGATCGCACCATGTCCAACAATGTGCGATTTCTCCTTTCTGATACACCATTCATCTGTGGTGTATATGGAGAGGTCAGCTGAGAAAGGATACCATTATCCTTTAAGAATTGTGTGAAATTAGTACTCAAGTATTCTCCTCCTCGATCTGATCGAAGAGCTTTAATACTCTTTCCTAACTGCTTCTCTACCTCATTCTTGAACTCCTTGAACTTCTCAAATGCTTCCGACTTGTACTTCATTAAGTACACATAGCCGAATCTTGAGAAGTCATCGGTGAACGTGATGAAGTAAGAAAAACCACCTTTGGCTTGCGTGGACATGGGACCACATACATCCGAATGTATTAGTTCCAAAATGTCCTTGGCACGTTCTCCATGTCCACTAAATGGAGATTTTGCCATCTTTCCCATAAGGTAGGATTCACATGTTGCAAACGATTCATAATCGAATGCTGTTAAGTAACCATGCTTGTGCAACTTTTGCAACCTGCTTTCGCCAATGTGCCCAAGTCTACAATGCCACATGTAGGCTTGGTTCACACAATTCTTGCTCTTCTTAAGAGCATTATCAATCTGAAGATTGTAATAAGAAACATCTAATAGATATAGACCGTTGACTAAAGATGCTGAAGCTATTGATTTATTACCATAATAAATCGAACAACTTCTATTCTCAATCGTCAACCTATATCCTATCTTGTCCAAACAAGATATTGATATGATGTTCTTTATTATGCTAGGGACTTAATAACAATCTTCTAATAGTAAGGTGTCTCCCGATGGAAGCCTGAGGTTTGCTGTTCCAACAGCAATCGCCGCAACTTTTGCGCCGTTTCCTAGCCTCAATTCCACCTCACCTTGTCTCAGCTTGCGCTTACTTGTCAGCATCTGCACATCATGGCAGATATGAGAAGCACATCCGGTATCCAATACCCAAGATGTGGAATCTCTAACTGATAAGTTGATATCTATCATATAGATATCTGAAGCTTTACACCGCTTCACTCTTCCATGAGCTTTATCATCAAGGAACTCCTTGCAGTTCCTCTTCCAGTGACCATACTGCTTATAGTAGAAGCAGTCACCCTTCACTACTCTTTTACCTTTGTCCTTCGATCTTTTATCGTTAGCTGTCATTTCTGCTTCAGGGGCATCCAATGCCGATTCAGCAGGAGGATCAGTTCCAGGGACAAAGTCAACGTGATCAGATCTGAAGACTTTCTTCAGGTTTCTGAACCAATCCGAGTAGATAAGGTAAGTCAAAATGGCATCAAGTATGCCACGGAGTGGGTTATTCGACGACATAGTTCCTACAGGAGATAAGTAAAATCTATTTAGCAGATGTTCAATTATTTAAAGTTTAAAACAAGACATGGTCTTTTGTTCAAGTTTAACTGCCACTAATTTTCGACGAACTGTATAACCCTCAGTTATACAGAACGGGAGACGCCGACAGTCTCCTAGTGAGGATCAGAATCTCAATGACTTGCACTACAGCCTTGTGGATAGCACAACAAACTGTAATACAATCAGAGAGCACCCAACTCATGGGACTTGCAACTCCTTGCAATATCTGATCATAGCTTCGGTCCCCAGAGATTTAATGGCCTTGTGGATAGCACAACAAACCACTAATTCTGGTCTAAGCTATCATTACGCGACGAGCATAGATTTGCATGCAGCCCTTGTGGATAGCACAACAAAGCTACATGGTTCCTCTACCCCGATCTATAGACATCTAATGCCATAGCCACAGTTTCTCCTCGCAATTAAGCAGTTCTTGTGGATAGCACAACAAACCTGCCTAAAGTGATTCGAATCCTATGACTATAACGATGGTGGACCACGCGGTAAGTTCTTAACTACTCGCGTTCCGGCTTAGAGTTTATCTGAGGGTATTTAGATAACTTTTATCTTGGTCTCTCCTAGGTGATAGTATATAGATATATCGTATATATTTACTAAATACTATCACCTGCTTTGATTCATAATCAAAAGATAAACAATGCATCACATACATGTCTCTAGTGTGGTCATGGATAGCACAGTGGGTTTAACTGGAGCCAACAGTCAAACGCACACACATTCTAATCATAACATTTACATTAGATATCCTGCAATCACATAGGCAAGAGATCTCCATCTTTTCGCCTTCCTGGTTGCAGCTGTGGATCGTCCTCGCTCGTTCCTCGGTTGCTTCCATCATATTACATTAATTCTAGAATTAACAAGTAAATTGAAGAAGGCCTTATGGCGAGTACAAGAGAGAGAGGGAGGTAGAAATACATCGGAGTATGAGAGAGAGAGGTGCGCATACCTCTATTTATTAACAATTAATAAACATTATACATCCATGATCCACACAAACCATTCATCCCATGAATAATAAATTAAGTGCATATCCATGACCACGGTGTGTTTTAGACATCAACACAAGATTCAGCGCATCACATGGTTAAAACAAATGAGTTTTTCAAAATAAATAAGTTTTGGCTTTCTAAAAGCTGGGATCCAATCAAAATTGGCATTTGAATTTCGAAAACTAATTTTATTAACTTATCATGCAATTAAATCTAAATTTAAAAGCATTAAACACACATCACATGCGCACACACTCCAAATTAATAATTCCAGATTATTCCATGCCAATTAGAACAATTCTAATAATCTAACACTTAGATTAAACCCCATTCATAATCTAACAATTAGACCATTAAATAACTAATCTAACTCTTAGACTAGTCCATCAAAGTTAATTAACAATTTAACACTTAAATTATTAATTAACTCTAATTATTAATTAACTACTAATCTAACTCTTAGATTAGTTAATCAATACATGTTAATCACTAATTTAACCATTAAACTAATAATTAACACTTATTCATTATCAACTATTAATCTAACTCTTAGATTATTAGCTTAATATTAATTATTAGATTAACACTTAAACTAATAACTAATAACTCTTAATTAAACCTTTAAATTAGTTAATTAAAACTAATTATCAATTTAACATTTAAACTGACAATCAATTCCAGTTAACTAATAATTACTAACTTAACACTTAAGTTAGATTATTAAAATTAATTATTAATTTATTTAAATTAATAGCCAATTCCAATTATTAACAAAACATTGTTAATTGAATGATTCATAATCATTATAGCCCAATTAAAATTAAGAATTAAATAATAATTACATATTCTAAAACAATTTTGAATTTATAATTAATATATAATTCTCAATTATAATTTTAATGGGCTAAGGTTTAATAGAATTAGGGTTTTAAATGGGGCAATAGGGATTGGGGTTGAAATGGGTAGAAGTTGATTGGGCCCAGCCCAACAACCTGAGCCATGGGTCGGCCTGGTTCGAACCAGGTCCGAACCCTGGCTCAGGGCTAGGCCCAGCCAGGCCAAGCCCAGCCAGGCCAACCCCCCCGGTCCGGCCCGGATGGACCGGCCGGTCCAAGCTCACCCCCAACCCGTCGGCTTCAACGTGCAGAACCCTAGCTTCTGCAGCAACCGGCGGCTGGGAGTTTGTTGCAGGCCGCCGCCGGCTGGGCCCCAGGCGCCGGCGACGTGCCCGGCGCCGGCAGGGCCGCCGGCGGTGGCCAAAACTACAGCCGGCCGAGCCCTTTCAAGATCCTCAAAATCTGATTTCGCAGCGTTTAAGACCATTTTTAGGCTCGATTTAGCAGCTCTTCGAGGCCACCCTGGCGCCGGCAAACATGCCCGGTATGTAGTGGTGACTATCACCAAGAGATCCGGGCATCCGGGCCGCCATCCCAACGATTGGGAAGCGAGTACGAAGTCGCCGAAGTACCCCGGTTCATCATCTCATGAAGAACTCCGAAAACCTCAAATAAAATCCGAAAAATCACAGAAAAATAATCAAACTAGTTGTGTTCATCTTATGAACATGATTCCGTCATTTTAATCGGATTAAACGCATGGAATAACTCAAGAAAAATCAATTTCGGAAACCGAAACGGGACGAGAAACAGTGGAACCTGGCTCTGATACCACTGTTGGGTTTTCTCGGTTTCTACGGATCGCTCACGCAGCGGAAAACAAAAATATTTACAGCGATCCGTTCCCGTTTCGGAGACTAAAATACGAGATAATCGGATTATCTTTTCTCACCGTGTGCGGATTCGAATCCGCAGCCGTTCGGTTCCGTCGGTGTGACACCGCAAGCCGCGCAAGCGCCCGGCCTCTAGCGAAGTCCACGCGATCCTCCCCGCGACGGATATCCTCAAGTTCGTCGTTCTTCGCAGCCCGCGAAGCCTCCGCTGGTCGCCGCAATGATCGCCGCAGTGCGCGGACGATTTCCCGTCGAACGGGATTCGTAGAAGCGGCGGGACAGATCTGGATCTGCCTGGACGCCAGAGGGAGACAGAAACTGAGGAGGGGCGGTAGGGTTAGCAGCAACTTGGCCTGCTCAGCCCGTTCGCTATGTTTTATACTAACCGCGCGGTTTTTCACAAAAACCCCCGGTTTGTATAAAACCCACTTATTTATCCATCGCCTTGAGAATCATTTGCGTGTGACCCTCTAGGCCCAAGTACCAGTCCAGTTAATGGCCCAGTAAGCCCAGTGACTCCTCACTGGCTTTATTAATTAATTAATAACCCTTTAGTAATCAATTAATCAATCGAATTGATGTCGCACATCGAATTCGACCGGGCCTCAGATCACGTTGGGTGCCAAGCAACACCGCGTGAACCCGGAAGGTATTTGGGGTTAAGTAACCCACTCTTGGAACCTTTCCGTCGACAGTTACCGCGTGGATATAATCCTTCATTCGTACAATGCTCTCGAGTCAACTCAGGGCATGGCGAGCTGTCAAACCCTAGCCGGTCGACTCACTTGGATTGGATGCCGCTGATGAATATCGGAAAACTCCTTTCCCGATATTATCGTCCGCCCTGGCCAGGGACTTCCGCGCATCCTTCCTAGAGCATTCTCTCTCTAAGTACCGAGAGCGAATGATTCCTTATTGACACACAATTCCCTTCGACGGTATTCCGCTGCACCCAATCCTTGGTGTATTAGAATCCCGTGGCTATAGATTCGTAGACCAAGCTCAAAGTACAGAAGTCCACCGCCAAGGTGTCCTTGGTGTCTCAGGTCCGAGGACCATCCGCGCAACTGCGACAATAGAATCAAGCTGGTTGACAGTGAGGTACAATACCATCCAGCGATTCAGTCGGATCAGTTCAGTGAACTCATTCTCCAATGAGCACCTACAGATTCGCCTTAGTGTCTCCACACAAGTGACTTATGAGACCAGTCACCCTCATCATATGAGCAGGAGTAATCTGTACTAGTCTAACCGGATATCCGATGTCCTTCTCGGATATCCTCCGACTAGGAACGATTAAGAATATGTGTGTTTAAGTGATCAATCTCTTTAGTATGATCTCATCATAATCTGATCACCATAGCACATATTCACGGACTTCATTATGAAACGATAATTAACGCGATTTACACATAATAAATATTATGCCATTTTATTAATAATGAATGAGATTTACATTGTTAGATTGGCTTGTAGGCCACCTAAACTAACAGTAACCCCTCTCCCCAGGGCACTGTTTCGCTTTCTTCTTCTCCTTGCACCTGTGCTTCCCTGCGATCAGCTCCCCTGAGTTTTCTTTTCTTGCTTTCGCCGGCGAAGAGTGAGCCATCAAGGCTGTTCGAGGGTGCCCCGTCCATCGCCGGGGAGCTCTTCGTCGCCAGAAGTCGTCGCCGGGGAACTTTCCGTAGTTGGAGAGGCTGTTAGCAGTCGAGGAGAGTTTCTTTGAGGGTAAGCCTCAATTCTCTTTTTCCGCTCTGTGATACATGTCCAGTATCTCTCCTTCGGCCGAGAGTAACTCTTCGGCCGAAGGTGGTTCTTCCTGCTCTTCATCCCGGCCTCCCCAGCCTGCCTTGTCATCTCCTTTTTCTTCCAATTCCTTTGCTTCTACCATGGCGGACGAAGCTGAGACGCTTCCGGCTGTAGAAGCCGACGTGGTTCCGGCTGTTGCCGAACCTTCTACCTCCGGTCGTCGCCCGGCCGAGTCGGTTTCGGATGTAGTTAGTGTCCTTAATGTTGACACCCTTAAGGTTATCTACCACTACTACCAGATTCCGTCTTGGATGACTCCCGTTCGGCCTGGGAAGAGCACCAGGGCCAACTCTGTTCGGCCGGGTAGTTTTTATATCTATGAGCAGAGCTTTCGGGCGGGCTTTCGTCTTCCCCTTCACTCCTTTGTCATCAAACTTTTGTGCATCTATGGACTGGCTCCGTCCTAATTTTTTCCGAATTCTTGGCGGACAGTCTACGCTTTTTTGGCCGCGCACTCTTATCTTGATGCCACCCCCTCGGTGAACGTTTTCCGCTACCTTTTCAACATTCAGCTGCAGGGGAAATCTTGTTGGTATTGCTTCATCCCCCGCTTCGGCCGGGGTATCTTTTCTGGGAAGCCCTCGTCCATTCATCATTGGAAGAAGGGCTTCTTCTTCGTTACTCTCCCGGAGAAGGAGAATAGCGTGTGGCCCTTCCCTACTGAATGGGCACCTCTGCCCGAGGGCCTCTCTGATCCGCCTTCCCTTAACCCCGAGCAGCTAGACATCGTGCACCTCCTGGAAGCCGATGCTCCGTACGATATCGCGGAGCTATTCGAGGACGAGGGGAGGCTCGTGCAAATGGGAGCTTGGCCAGATCCGACGACCTCTCCTCCACGAGCCCCCCCTTATCTTCCTCTCGAAGATACTCCGGGAGAGGCCGAGGGAGCTGCTGCGGTCGAGTCTCCGGCCGAAGCCCTTCTGACGGAAGAGGGCGCCGAAGCCTCAGCCGAAATAAAAATTTGTTTAGGAACAGGGGATGAGGGGTCTTAGGATCGCATATAATTGGAGGGAAGAAAGCAGTGTACTCTTTCCCTTGAGGGTAAGTCGGTCTTGAGTCGAAGAAAGTCGTATACTTTAAGTCGTAGCTAACCCTTTTTTTTTTCTTTTTGTCAGCAGAAATGTCTGGACTTCGGGGTTTGCTCGGCTGACTCTCCAAGCAGTCTGGGCAATCCCGGCCATCCCAGCCGCAGTCGGCGGGAGAAGGGACGGCCGGAGGGGTTGCGGTCCCTAGCGCCCGGGCTACGAGACAGACGGCGGCTTCTGTCGAAGGCCGCCCTGCTGCTGCTGCGCTTGAAAGAGAGAAGCAGAAAGGAAAGTCGGTCGTCCGAGGGAGCGGCCGACCAGCGAAGAGGAGCCGGGCGGACGATCCCGGCAAGAAGGAATCTACCCCTGCGGCCAAGAGGCCAGTTGCGACGCGGGGTGCTCCGCTCTTGACGCCTCCGGAACCACAGAGGGGCGATTCTCCTTCGGCCACCGGGGCCGAGACGGAGAATATTTCTTTTCCCTTTGGGGCAGCCGGGACTCACATGTCCCGGGAGTACGGGCACGAGCCCTGGCGCCCGGACGTGGGGGTCTTCGCAGACGAGAGTCTGGAGGATACCCAGACGTGCCTGCGCCTCGTCCGCGGCTGGACCCTGCCGATGGCTGAGGACGAGATCAAGGAGCTTTCTTCGGAAGACTTATCCTTTCAGTGCGTTCGGCACGCCGTCTAGGTAAACAATCCTTGTCTTCATCTTTGTTCATTGCTTCCTTCTACTGTCTCAGGCTTATCTTTCCTTTCTTGTTGTAGGCCGCGGTTATGTGCGGAGCTCTCGCTCCCCGCCAGGCCGCCGTTCAGCAAAAGCTCCTGGATATCGACCGGGCTTCGGATCAGCTGGCCTCGGGCAAAGTGGCCGCGGTGCAGTGCGATCTGGAGGCGAACGTCGATGTCCTCCTCGGGGCTAATGCTCGGATGCGGGCCAAGCTGGGGGAGCAGAAGGAGGTGATCCGCACTATCTCCGAGGCCAAGACGAGGGCCGAGCAGGAGAGGGAGAAGGTCGAGAAGGAACTGGAGAAGGCCCGGGCTGAGATCGCATTTATGAAGGCCGAGATCCAGGACAAGGCCGAGGAGCAGTACACGGAGCGCCGTCGCCATGCCGAGGAGGTCTCGGCTCTGAAAGCCGATCTGGAAGCCAAGGCCAAGGAAGCCGAAGATGCTGCTTGCACAGCTGTGGCAAGCTATAAGGCCGGCCAGGATTTTGCCGAGGAGATAATGGAGGCCCGGGTCCAGGCAGTCTCGTCCGTGTTTGCTTTGGGGCTGGCCATCGCTCAGAAGGCGTGTCCGGCCACAGATCTGACCGGCATCGGCTACCTGACGAACGAGGAGGGCGACGAGCTTCTGGCCTGGTGGGAAAGACTCAAGGTCGAAAGAGCTCCGGCTCCTACGGAAGGCAATGCGGCCGTTCCAGTTGAAGCTTCTCCTCTGGCATCTCCCGGCCAGACTCCTGTTAATGTAGACGGTGATGATGCCGAAAGCTAGTACGGGGGCTTGTTTCAATTTTGCTTTTCGGGATGCCGCGGTCGGGCGTATGGCCTACTTTTGTACTTGTTCATATATGAAAGGTATCTTGCTTTTGCTTACGTTTGTCTGAGTGTCTGAATGAATGATCGAATCTGGTTCTTCTTGTGGCCGAAGCCATGCCGCTCCTGATACGGTTTGTATGGCCGAAACCACTCCCGGTACAGTTTGTACGGACTTAGAGAATAACGCCGCTCCCGATACGTTTTGCATGGCCGAAACCACTCCCGGTACGGTTTGCACAGTCTTAGAAAATAACGTCGCTCCCGATATGGTTTGCATGGCCGAAGCCACTTCCGATACGGTTTGCACGGACTTAGAGAATATTGCCGCTCCCGATACGGTTTGCATGGCCGAAGCCACTCCCGGTACGGTTTACACGGTCTTAGAAAATATTGCCGCTCCCGATACGGTTTACATGGCCGAAGCCACTCCCGGTACGGTTTACACGGACTTAGAGAATATTGCCGCTCCCGATACGGTTTGCATGGCCGAAGCTACTCCCGGTACGGTTCACACGGACTTAGAGAATATTGCCGCTCCCGATACGGTTTGCATGGCCGAAGCCACTCCCGGTACAGTTTACACGGTCTTAGAAAATATTGCCGCTCCCGATACGGTTTACATGGCCGAAGCCACTCCCGGTACGGTTTACACGGACTTAGAGAATATTGCCGCTCTCGAAACGGTTTGCATGGCCGAAGCCACTCCCGGTACGGTTTACACGGTCTTAGAAAATATTGCCACTCCCGATACGGTTTACATGGCCGAAGCCACTCCCGGTACGGTTTACACGGACTTAGAGAATATTGCCGGACATAATTCCAGAAAAAATGATATATTCATGACTTCCGGCTAAACTCCGGGAGAACTTACATGAAATAGCGCCGAAGGCGCTCTATATTCCACGTACGAGGGATAGGCTGGCCCGAAAGGGTCTCTAGCCGATAGGCCCCTCGTCGGATCACTTCCCTTATGCGGTAAGGTCCTTCCCAGTTTGGAGAAAGCTTTCCTGCAGCTTCGGGTGGCTTGGATGTGTGAGCGTTTCTTAATACGAGGTTCCCTGCTTCAAAGCTTCGGGGCTTCACTCGAGCGTTGTGGTATCTCGCCATGCACTGCTGATAAGTCGCCAGCCGAATGCGGGCTTGATCCCTTGTTTCTTCTGATCAAGGTGATCCTTTAGGGCTTCCTCATTAGTCTTTGGATCATGAGCAAGAACCCTCAGTGTCGGAAGGCTCACTTCAATCGGAATAACGGCTTCCACCCCGTAGGCCATTCGGAGGGGGGTCTCGCCAGTAGGGGTTCGGCTTGTTGTCTGATAAGCCCATAGAACGCTTGGCAGTTCTTCGACCCATCGGCCTTTGGCTTCTTCAGTCCTCACAACAGACTTCGGTTAGTTACCTCGACTTGGCCATTCATTTGAGGGTGCGTTACCGAAGTGAACTTATGGAGAATGCCGAAGCTAGCGCAGTTGTCTTTAAACCGATGGATGTCAAATTGTTTGCCGTTGTCTGAAATAATTGCCCGAGGTATGCCGTATCGGCAAATGATGGATTTCCATACGAAGTTCCATGTATTGCTATCGGTTATAGATGCGAGAGGCTCGGCTTCTACCCATTTAGTGAAGTAGTCTACTGCCACAATAAGGAATTTCCTCTGGCCGGTAGCCATGGGAAAGGGTCCTAAGAGATCAATCCCCCACTGGGCGAAAGGCCAGGGGTCTGATAGAAGAGTTAGAAGGGTTGCCGACTGGTGAATGAGGGAATCTAACATTGATCACAGTAGCGGACGAGAGCGGCTGCGTCCTTTCGGAGCGTTGGCCACCTACCTTGCCTCAGGAGTTTATGGGTCAGGGCCCTTCCTCCTGCGTGTACTCCGCAGATCCCTTCATGTACCTCCCGAAGGGCATAATCAGCTTCTGCTGGGCCGAGACATCGTAGGAGCGGTCGGCCGAAGGATTTTTTATACAATATTCATTCTAGAATAAGGAAATGGGAGGAGCGCTGCCGGATATGCCTTGCTTCCTTTGGATCGGACGGGACCTCCTCTCGGAGGAGAAAAGCGACTAGGGGAGTCATCCAGGTTTCTGCTTCGGATTCATTTACTTGCATGACCTTGGATTCGTCGAGACTCGGTTTAGATAGTTCTTCTACCAAGATCATTCGGCCTCCTCCCCCATCCTGAGTTGATGCTAGCCAGGAAAGAGCATCGGCTCGAGCATTTTCGGTCTGAGGGATCCGTACAATTTCATAGGAATTAAATTGAGCAAGGATCTTGCGGGTTACCTGAAGATATGATATCATTAATGCGTCCCGAGCATCGTACTCCCCGGTGACTTGATTGGCGATCAGCTGAGAATCGTTGAATGCCCTTATGTTCTAGCAAGGCCTGAGATAAGAGCTTCGTATTCCGCTGCATTATTGGTAGCTGGAAAGGAGAAGCGCAGCGTATGCCGTGATGACCCCTTCTGGAGACGCCAAGATCCATCCCGCGCCGCTGCCTGAAGAGCGTGCGGATCAATCAACGTAGAGTCGCCATTCATCCGTCGGAGACGGGGGAACCGAGGTACCTCAGCCTCAGGTGTAGTGACTTCCGGCTGAGGGGCCGAGGATGCTTCAGGAGTGAGCTCGGCAATGAAGTCGGCCAGTGCTTGAGCTTTTATCGTTGTCCATGGCCCATAAGAAACGTCGAACTCTGCTAGCTCGATTGCCCACTTTTCTAGCCTGCCGGACACTTCTGGCCGAGAGAGGACCTGCCTTAAAGGTTGGTCCGTGAAGACCTTTATTGAATGCGCGAGGAAGTAGGGCCGGAGTGTCTTTGCGGACGAGACGAGGGCTAAGGCTAGCTTCTCAAGAGCAGGATACCGAAGTTCTGCTCTTTGGAGGGCTCGGCTTATATAATAAACTGGCCTCTGAATGCCGTCTTGTTCCCGAATGAGGACGGCGCTGACATCCGTTTCAGATGCTGCTAGATAAAGGAACAGCTACTCTCCATGGACCGGTCACAAGACGGGAACATTGGAGAGATAGGCTTTCAGCTGGTCGAAGGCCGACTGACACTCGTCCGTCCAGGAAAAGTTATTGGCCTTTTTCAGCATCTTGAAGAAAGGAAAGCAGTAATCCGCTGCCCTTGACATAAAGCGGCTTAACGCGGTAATTCTTCCATTCAGCTTCTGGACTTCTCGAATGTTGGCCGGAGGGCGCATTTGGATAATAGCCGATACCTTTGCAGGATTGGCTTCCACCCCTCGGCGGGTGACCATGTAGCCGAGAAATTTCCCGGAGGCTACGCCGAAGGCACACTTGGCTGGATTTAGCTTCATTTTATACCTGCGCAAGGCAGAGAACGTCTCGGCCAAATCGGTTAGATGGTCCGCAGCGACGTGGCTTTTCACCAGCATGTCGACGATGTAGACCTCTATATTGCGGCCAAGCTGCGGAGCAAATATCTTGATGACGAGACGTTGATAAGTTGCTCCAGCATTCTTCAGACCGAACAGCATCCGGGTATAACAGTATAAACCGAGGTCGGTTGTAAAGCTGGTCTTATCCTCGTCCTCTGGATGCATTCGGATATGATGATAGCCTGAATAGGCGTCGAGGAAGCTAAGCAGTTTGTGGTCGGAGGTCGCGTCCACCACCTGATCTATCTGAGGCAGCGGGAAGCTGTCCATCGGACAGGCTTTGTTGAGGTTGGTGAAGTCCACACACAACCGCCATTTGCCATCTTTCTTGGGCACCATCACCACATTGGCGATCCAGTCGGGATGGTGTACCTCTCGGAGATGCCCTGCGTCCAGCCCCTTTTGTACTTCGGCTTGGATGGCTGTCCTCCTTTCCTGATTAAAGGTACGCCGCTTCTGCTTGATCGGGGACTGGTTGGGGTCGACGTGCAGCCGATGTTCTGCGACTTCCGGGTCGACCCCGGGCATGTCTGCAGGAGACCAGGCGAAGACATCGAGGTTTTCTTTCAGGAACTCAGCAAGTCTCTCGGCTTCAGCCTTCTCCAGGCCGGAGCCTATCATCAGCGTCCGACCTTCTCCCGGAACCTGAACGATTGAAAGTTCCTCCCCCGGGGATGCTTCGGCCGAAGATTCGATTGAAAGGGATTCGGCCGCGGCCTTCCCTTTAACCGAGATCATATAACACTGCCGAGCCGCATCTTGATTTCCCATGGCTTCGCCAATTCTATGGCTGGTATGGAACTTCAGCTTCTGGTGAAAAGATGAGGGTACAGCTCCAATTCCGCCAATCAGCCTTCGGCCAAAAATGGCGTTGTAGGCCGAGTCGATCTTGACGACGGCAAAATCCGTTTCGACGGTTAATTGCTGAGAGGCCGTACCTAAGGTTACAGGGAGTCGAACGATGCCTTCTACTCGGCAAGGCGAACCATTAAAGCCGAATAGAGGCCCCTGGTGAGGCTTCATATCAATTTCATTCAAGCCCATTTTCTCAAAACAGTCGTAAAAAAGTATATTTGGGGCACTTCCATTATCAACAAAGATACGATGAACATCGTAATCTTTTATTACAGCATTTATAACTAAGGCGTCGTCGTGTGGAACCTGAATATCAGTCAGATCCTCCTGGCCGAAGACGATGTCTTCTTGTCGAGGCCGCTTCGGCTCGATGTCGACTGCCGCTACGGTATCGTTGAGCCGACGACGCCTTGACCCCTCTCCCGGTCCTCCGGATATCATCATAATTGACCCAGCACTGGGTCGCTGGTGCGATGTTTCTACCGGGGCCGAGGTGACCTTCGGCTGAGGTGGGGCTTCTTTATCCGGGAGTTGACGTTGCCTTGCTGCTTCAGGGACGTCCCGGTTCTGTTGTTGTTGAGGCTGCTCTCACCGGTACTGTGGCAGAAGGCCTTCTCTGATGAGACGGTCAATCTCCTCCCGAAGGTGTCGGCATTCATCAGTTGAATGGCCGATTTCCCGATGGTACTCGCAGTATTTGCGGGGATCCCTTCGGCGAGGGTCAGTCTTGAAGCGCTCCGGTTGCCGGAGCATGCCTTTCACCTCCATGAGCATTCGGGAGGGTGGAGCTGGTAGCGACAGGTAAGCCTGCTGCGGATCCCGGCGCCTCTCTCGGTCCCATTCTTCCCTCCGATATCGCTTGCGAGAGGGTTCCTGATCTTCTGGGCGAGGACGAACCGCTGGAGGGGCAGGTGCTGATACTGCTTTGGCGGTACTCTTGCCTTTGGACATCATCAGGGCTTCCCGGTTGATGTATTTATGAGCCCGAGCTACGAGGTCCTGGAAGGTGGAGGGATGGCGTTTCCCGATAGAGCTGAGAAGCCCTTCGTCTATGCACCCGCTGATTACGGCCGAGACCGCAATCGAGCTATCCAGGTTTGGGATTTGGGCGGCTTAGGCCCGAAACTTGGTGAAATATTCATGAAGGGTCTTGGTCGGTCCTTGCCGGATGGCTAGCAGACTGGCCGAGGTCTTACACTGTCAGGTGGCATCGTAAAATTGGTCGATGAACAGTTGGCCCAACTGAACTAGAGAGTGGATGGAGTTGGGGGCCAATGTCTCGAACCAAGTAAGGGCTGTTTTTTCAAGAGTGAGGGGGAAGAGACGGCAACGGACTGCCTCAGAAACCCATCGGACAGAGAGATAGGTATTGAACCTCTGGAAGTGGCAGACCGGATCTGTCATTTCATCATAGAGAGGACCTTTTGGTAGTTTAAAGTTGGGAGGTACCTCAATGACCAGAAGTTCTGGTGAAAATGGAGTTTGCTCCATAATGGTGCTGGCGAGAGGTGCTCCGTATGGTCGAGAGACCATCTGCTGCATTTCCTTCTTCATAGCTATCAGCCGCCGGTCCAGGTCCGGGGTGGTTGAAGTGGTGAACAAACGTCCTTCGGTCTTGGACGAAGCATAGTCCTGCTCCGTCAGGATGTGACTGGCGCGAGGGGCTCGGGCAGGCGGCGCGAAGGGCTCGGACAGGCGGCGCGAAGGGCTCACTGCGCGCCGTGGCGGCCTCGTCGTGGAAGGCCAGCGAGGGTGTCGGCTATGGCCTCGTGGCTTGAGCAGGATAGAATGGGGGAGGCGGTACCTGCTGCGGGAGCTGTCCCAGTAGCCCCATATGCTGGGCGATGGCAGACACCATATCTCGTAGGGGTGCCAAGGAAGTAACGGTGGCGGCCAGCGTCGCCACCTGTTGCTGAAGCTCTTCCACCCGGTCGTCCCTAGGAGTGACGGACTCCGGTATGACAGGGAGGGCAGACCCTTGAGGAAGAACGGATGGGGCACCTTCGGAGTGGAGTGCTGGCGTCGGAGTTGTTCGCGTCTCCATGTCGTCTTGTCTGGATCGTTTGGTCACCGGACGATGAGACATGACTTCTTGCTAGTTTCCCACAGACGGCGCCACGTGATGTTGCCGAAGCTTACCACGGTCGGATTCCGAGACTGGAACCCGCAATTGGATCGGATCGATGAAGAGGACCGACGGGGATCTGGGACGAGACGAGGACGGAGACGGGGACGAGGGCCTGAGGCTGAGAGGCGCCCGGGCGAAGGCTCGCTCGGAGCAAAGCTGAAACTCCTTTGGCCGAGGCGAACCAGCCTGTGAAAGGCGTCGAGACCGGGGGGAGAAAAGCCGAGGTTGGCGGCCGAGACCGACTCGGAGAGGTTGGCGAATATTCAAACCGAAGCCCCTGCATAAGGAGGAGAATAGGAAGAACCGGTCAGTAGGAGTCCCGGGCTTCGGCCCTAAGGAACCCCCTCCGACGGCTAAGTTAGCTTCTGAAGAAGATTCAATTCAGAAGTCAGGAAAGAAGAAGCAGCTTTAAAGCTTTTGGACTGTTGTCCTTGGTCGAGAAGACATACCTTTGGTAATAAATAGCCGTGTATTTATAGCGGAGGATAGAGGTTGCTTAGTGGTGGCAACTATGTTTTGGTTTACTGATAAACCGCCATAGCGCCTAACCCTCCCACCAGAGTGGGTCGGATACGTCTACTTGGCCGAAGGGGGAGGGGCCGATGATGGGCCTGAAGCCGCTTAGTGGGCTGAAGCCTACTGGGCCGAGGGTCGCTGGGCCGCTGATGGGCTGAAGACCACGGGGCTGCTACTGGGCCGAGGGCTGCTGGGCCGCTGACAGGCCAAAGACCACTGGGCTGCTGTTGGGCCGAGGGCTGCTGGGCCGCTAATAGGCCGAGGACCACTGGGCTGTTGTTGGGCCGAGGGCTGCTGGGCCGCTAACAGGCCGAGGACCACTGGGCTGTTGTTGGGCCGAGGGCTGCTGGGCCGCTAACGGGCCGAAGGCTGCCAGTGGGCCTTTACTGCTACTGTTGTTGGGCTGATCCCAGCGATTGGGCTGTTTTAACGGGCCGTATCGAATTCTGCCCCCATCACAAGGATATTTTCTAGACTTAGATAACGTGAGAGATAAAGAAAAGGTCATAGACCAATGGTATCTTGGACTAACTCATGTGATAGCTCAACATCCAAAATGGAGAGCTAAGGATCTTTGGTATTATTTCACAAATACTGCTCAAGGAATAGCAGGAAAATACATAGCAAGGATGAACGAGGAATTGAATATAGATGATTATATAGATACAGATCCAAGTGATTTAGCTAAAGGAGTTTACGCTTACTTTATCAAAGAATTCTGTGGAAATGAAGAACTAATCGAAAAGAAAAGAAGAGAGTGAAAGTTCAAAATACATAGGTCTTGATGTTGTGATCTTACCCAAATAGAAAAGTTTAATAACGAATTCTCATAATGTTATTATGAAATAGGAGAATTCTCTAAGAATTACAAAAGTATGTATTTCAATGTGATGCCATACCAAATAGCAGATTATTGTAAAACCAATTATAAGCTAATTGGGCAAGATGACACTTTAGGATCTAGAATAGGATTTTTAAGAAAACACTTAAGAACGCTATGTTTACAGAGACAAGCGCAAGCTCTAACTGGACCTATAAAAATAAACTGTGATGACAGTAGGTTATCCAGGAAACTATGGATGTCTAGATAGAAGGTCAATATATAGAAGAAAAAAGAAGATAGTACCTTGGAAGAAGAAAAAATTCCAAAACGAAAGAGGATGGAATAGACAAAGAAAATTCAGACCCAGAAATTTTTTTGATAAAGTAAGAAAATGATACTTCGTAAAAGTAAAAGAATGTCCACAGGGAAAAAAGAATTGCAAATATTGGGCATGTGGAGAAATGGCATTATGCGAACCAGTGTTCAAAGAAAGGTAGTAAAGTGAACCAAAAGATAATGGAGATATTAAGATCCTATGATTACATAGAATAAGATAAAGATGAAGCAGTAAATATGAAGGGAATCCGAATTATAGAAGATTCGGAAATAGAGGAAAATGAAGATATATAGACTACAAAAGCTCAGATGAAGAAGCCTTCTTCTATATGGTTAACATTGAAGACGAATATGATAAGGGAACTGAAGATAGCGAATTTAGATTCGTAAGAAGAGAAGAATCTGGAAGGCTTGGAGATTTCGTAGGTAGCATCTATGAAGTAGAATTTGAAGCAGAAAAAATACCCGAAAAAAAAATTATGCCAGCAATAGATAAAGCTCACCTATATGCGGCGGAAAATCTTTGAAAAATACGTAGTCAAAGATGTAGAAGGAGATATTATTGTAACGAGTCAGGATGGGCTAGGAATTTTTCCGTTACGTATCAAAAAGGAAGTAACAGATGAATTACAAAAAAAGAAATATAACTACCTCCATTTTGGATTGGTCGAAATGTGGATTAGACCATGATTTAGAGAAGAAATAGAAGTCAAGCCGGCTCTTCCTGATCTGACATTGCCGGGAAAGAGACAACAGCTACTCTTCCTCCAAGAACTGATTCTCTAGCACCGTCTTCATCCTTACTCTCGATAGTGAGTAGCATGTTTGCCGTAACCCCTACTTGGGCCCAAGGAGATATCGTTAGTTGTAGCCAGCTGACGACACAAGGATGACAGACTCCTCTTCCGTAGATTCGGCTTAGTAACAAGGGACCGCTCCTAGTCTTTACCCCATAGATGTCCACAAAAAGAAGTAAGTATTACGAATTGATAAGAGAGAGGAACAAAAAGGAAAATAGGGACAATGAATTGGATCGCTCCTAAACTTAGAACCCTAATATGCATTATTATGCATGAAAGGTTCATCACTAATGCTTTGTTCTTGCAAAGGAATATTAGATATAGCCCCACCTGCCAAAGGTTTGACAGTGGAGCTCATGCAATTCTTGAATGTTCGAAAGACAGGAGCAACTACTGGCCTAGACCGACTGTAAAGAAAGAAGCCAAGAGGCCGCTAGAGCCGTTTTGAGTCTCTTTCTGATTCTTCTGACCTTGAATCTAGGTTTCCCCTAGTGGCTCCTTGTTGTTTTCAAAGCTACACTTGCTTCCTTGGTATCAGGATTCTTTAATAAGACCTGAGATGATAGCGTCATCCTTTAACGCGATCAATTACTGATATGTTGATGATAACACCAAACCTTTACCTGATTCAACAAGGGGGAGGTTGAAGGGCTCTTCGCCGCTACAGGAAAGCCAGTGCATGAAGATCTATTCCCCTCGTCCTACGATCTTCCCGCCTGATTGTTGTTATTAAGTATTTTGACCTAGGAAAGAGCTGCACTAATGGGATAAACATCAACATGGTATTCTGCTACCCTCTCCTCAAAGAGTAGAGCTACTTCTATTAGCAGAGCCTTCTTAACGACCTCTTCTCTTGAAGTAAGTCTTCTCTAAGAACTCCAGAAGCGACCCTAAAGCCTTTCTCTTGTTGACAACCCTGATGCGTAAGATCTGCCTTCTCGTAGACAACAACCACTACGGGATAGGAGAAAGATGAGAGAGTACTTTTTCTCAATCATGTCATATGGAAGCAAGCTACCTTCCTTTAAGCCTTCGGTCGGCGAATAATCCTAGCCTCCCACAGCCCTTTCTTTGACTTTCCCAATTTACTATAAAAAAAAGTCGTCTAGAATAGTAGTCCTACTTTAGAGTCAGACCATTGTCGTTCTCTAGTCCCATTGCTAGAGTGAACATCATTCCTATTTATACTTGGGTTGGCACATTAGGAAATCCCACGATAGAGACTGACCTTCAAAGGAAAGAATTTATTCAACTTCTCCAGCTATATGTACTCGGATAAGGATTACCGAGAACCTCTCATAGATAGAGTATAAGTATAAATAAGGAATTATGAACCAGGGTAGAGACACTTGTTAGATCAATCGTCAAACTACTATTACTATGGCGAAAAACAGGGAGAAAATCATGTACTCTTAAAAGAGAAAAAACGGAATGCCATACCTCTGTCATCGAATCGGTCACATCGCTAGCCTTTAGAGAGCCTTACCGAGTTGTGGCACGTATTTACCTAATAAAGGAGCTAGCTGGAAAGGAGTTGGTAGCCGAATCAGGCTGGTCAATCTCCAATATCGGGCGGAAGGGAATGCCGAAGAAGATGAACCATAAGTAAGTCTGCAGTAAGCGCGGTTGGTAGGTTAGAAAACCTTAAGGTAGACTAGCCCAAAAAGTCATTCTAATTGTTTCACGAATGAACCAAGAACTAACCGAGCTCAATTTCACCTTTTCAGGTGATGAAGTATCGGCATGGCATAGAACTTTTGACATAAAATCCATAGTAGTTGAATAGACTGCTACAGGGAGATAAAGATATTATTATGGTTCGAGGAGAACCTTGATTTAGGCTCTTGGTGCCATTGAACCTCTTGCTTGTGAGAATATCCCATGCGATAGGGCAAAGGCAGGTGTTTTGACTCTACAGATACCATTGGAGAGTAAAGATAGGCCTTAGAACATTGTTGTAGACGCTAGGAATTCTTCTTTAACCCACCTTTCATCTACAGGGAAAGAAAGAGAAGGGTGCCATAGGGGTAGCTCGACTTCAAGGATATGAAAAGAGCAAGAGCGTAAGTGAGGAAGCTATGAGTAAAAGGCCCCACTTTTCATAAAGATGTTAATCAAGATAAGTAGCTAAACAAGCAAACCGGGTAGGTTAAGAAGTCAGATAAGTAGAAGCCAAGAACAAACTCTTATACTACCTACCCAGATAAACTAGAGCGATAAGGGAACTAACCGCTATTCCTTGCTTGTGTGAGGGAATAGAGTAGCTACTGTTGTGTTGCTTTCGAATAATAAGAACAACTATCCGAGGTGGCCCGTCAAACCATTGAACGGAATCCCTCTGTCTCTATTCACGGGCAAGCTAAGAGTTAATGGAAGCTCTAGTGTCTACTGGTGAGACAGAATACGGCAAAGTCAGAGATCTCGTCATTGTTTTGGGAGGTATCTATTCAAATCAGATAAGGTTCAAATAAAGGTCTGATATTGACTACCCTACATAAAGTAATGCAAAAAAGGAAAGCCAGTAAAAAACCGTCAAAAATTCCCTCACTTCGCTCGCCTTCTCTCGCTTCTTAAGATGGACTGAACTCTCTTTCACCTAAACCTCGGGCGGGTGGCTTAATTAATGTCGACACCTCCAATCTCCTAGCGTACTACGTAGCCGAGTCCGCTCGTTCACAAAAGAATGATTATCTGATTTTTATAATGACAGAAAAAGACCATATCAACTGATTGAGAATCCTAGCATTGAACAAAAAAAGTCAAGCAGGATCTGTTGATTAACCACCTAGGCACTAAACAAAGAAAGGAGAAGTTTTCATGCTTGATGCAAGGCATAGTGGAGAGTGACTCAGCCCGAGGATATTGAATGAAAATAAGAGCAAGAGAAAGGTCTAAGGATCTTATGGGCTTTTCTCTTATGAGGGTTGGAGAATTATCCGAAAAAATGTCTTTTGTTGTCGTAGTTTGCAGCCGCCTACACCTTCATTCAATCGAAGAAAAGAAGGAAGCATTACGAACATATAGCAAGACATGATGATAAGATGTGACAACCAGAAGGACAAGCAGAAGCGGAATAGAGTCTTTCCTTGCTTTGGCAATCAATAAGTAGGTCAAGCAGTAAGTAGGCTAAATAGGCGTATATGCTTTCTTGCCCTGAAATTCTTCCTTTTAGGACAAAGGAGTATTGACCACTTATTTGAATGCAGTTTACTCTATGAATGCAAAAAAATAAGTGGCTTTTTAATATTAATAGAAGAATGGTTGTCTAATATCTTTCTTCTATGCTCTTTAGTGGTGGAGGATTTATAGATAGAGTCATGCTGCAACCAATTTGAGCTCTTAACAAATTCCCTGTGGAGGCAAAAAAATAGCTTTAGCGGACAGAAGTCTAAGGCATAGGCCTGTGCTATCTATTCTACCTTGATGACCTTACTACCTTAATAATCAAATCATCCTTGATTAACCAATTCGTCAGTCTGATTAGAGCACCCACTAAAGGCAAAGAGAGGAGTCAGGAGCAAGATCAACGGGCGGCGGGAGGTCGGGAGATCTGGGCTTCATAGAGCTTAGTAAAGTGCTGGAGGGAGAAAGGTCAGCAAGGTCCAGGCCGAGAGCCGCTTAAATGCCTTTTGAGACCCCGCTCAAGGTGACGAAAGACCAGGCTATCCCCAGAAAAAGGCTACGGGGAACGAAGGGTCTAAGTAAGGAGCTATTGATAGTGACTAACTTTCACGTGGCGCAAAGAACTTCTTCCCCTTTTGCTTTTAGGGATTCAACTAATAGAACCAAAGAGAACCCTAGGGGAATTTGGGATTGAAACTATTCTGTCTTTGCTATGTGCGACAAGACAAGCACTAAATGGAATTGATAGAGGTGCATAGAAGAACTTTTCTCTTTTCTTAGAGCTAAATGAAGAGAACACAGCAGATGTAGGAGTCACAGTCCGAGAAGCCTGAGTTCCCTCACCATCAGACTAGGGCCATTCTTCGTTAAAGCCAATTACCAAATCCCAAAAAGCGCTCTTGAAGGCGCATTAAACAACTTTTCTGATATTACCGCCCCATAGGAAGATCATTTATCGATTTCATAAGTCAAATACCATGTCTCCGACTGAAATGATTTATGAGTGAAACCCCGGAGAAGTGAAAAGTCCAAATGACAGAATTCTTAGCTTAGGCCTGAGATTCTGTAAAAAGCGAGTTTTTATTGTCTTAATAGAATCAATCTCCCCCTATCACTTCATCCGGTTGATAGGGATAGGGGACCACTCGTAGGGTCTGATTAGCCGGACCAGCTTCCTCCCCCAGGGAAGCGACTGGATTACCATGAGGCACAGGTCAAGCTTCCGGCTGATTCACCGACGTGCCCTGGGCAGGACGTTAGAGTGAGCGCCCCGAAGTAGACAACGGCTGAAAGAGGAAGATGGACATTTTCGCATTCCACCAATAGTACTGAAGACCTTGTGAAACCCTCTTTAAAAGCCCATACAGCTTGTTAGAATGTCAGACAATGAGAAAGTCCCTTTTACCACAAGGGAATAAGCCGAGTCCACCAATAGGGATATGCTCTACATCAGATTTAAGGCTGTTAACTTAGTAACCCGACTTTGACTCTAGCCTACCAAAGAATCTCTTCTCTCGCCTTTCCTTACACTAATACTTGATTCTAAGTTAGAGGCAAGAAGTTTGATCACTGCTGGCCACACACTCACGCTTCTATTAGCTCTTCTTGGATATTTTAGCTTTCTCTATTTTTTTTTCTTATAGGAGATTTAACACTTTCTTGAGAGAATGAAGCCAAGTCAGTAGCCAACCAGGGTGAGAGAGATGTGAATCATAGTTTTTTTTCAGAAAGAAGAAGAGAAGAGCAACAAACCCTATACTTAGGGGTCTCTATTTTGATTTTATAATACGTTCTCAGAGTCAGTCAGAGATATATGTTTACCAAATCCTGAAATCAGTCTAGTTACTTCGTTCTCTATCTTTATCTCTTTCTTCGAGACTCTAGCCAATAAGAGGGCACAGCGGTTGTGTTCAGCAAGCAAGGAGTTTACCTGTTAGCCAGTGACTTGATTGAAGCTGTAGGCCAATAAGTAGCCTGGTTGATGAGCTGATATATAATCTCTTTCGAGCCTCATATGCATGCAAGCCAGTGTTAGTAGCGGGGAAGCGTCAGCTTGACTAACACTTTTTTCCTCCGAGCTAGGAGTCTGACTTGATCTTTCTCGGTGTCAAGACCGTTTTCATAGTTATCTAAGTTAAATTTGTTAGTCTAGTTTTCTAACTTTTAGTAGCAGGATGTCTAATTCAGTTAGTTTATTTAGAAGTAGCTCTTTCAGTTGCTAGCACTAAGATTGAAAGACAGCAAATAGAGTCTTTCTATAAGTAACGATGTGAGTTTTCCCGATCTCAACCCAGCAGAAAGTCCTTTGATCGCTTGCCGTGATTCGAGTTTTCATTGCATTTCATATGAATCACTAAAAATGAAAAAGAGATGGCTCGTCCATGGTTCACCAAACTCTGGATTGGATCCCGACTCAGGCTTAACACTATATTAATAAGAAAGAAATGGAAGTCGCGAAGATATATATTCTAAAAAAAAGACTTTTTGACAAGTGTGAAGCTAGCTCAGTAGAGCAAAGGATGCATTACATGGATCTATTCTTTTCCACGCTGATCTCTTGTCTTCGATTGGACCGTAAACAACTTCTTCTATGGACCTTAAGTACCTTCTCACCCACCAGAGTTGACAGGGGACTTCTAAAGCCGCATAGCCTCAGATTCGGCGAGAGAGTATAGGACTAAGAGGTGACTTGATAGCCACTCAGATTATATCCCTGGCAAGAGGAGTGGAGTTCGATATGGTTCCCCTAGACATGAAATGGTAGTAGCCCGGGAGTCTGAAAGGGTGCCAGAGTTGGACTAGGCAGCCTATGGTCGGTTGATAGTACTAAGTGCCTTGGGTGGTAGAAGTCCTTTGCAAGCTAACTTACCATAAACCGAAGTCTCCATTTGATGGTGAGACTTTAGAATCTTATAGCATATAGCTATAAGTCTGATCCCACAGTAGTAGAACCAACTTTTACATGCATGGACCTTTCCGCTTTTTTTTTACTTTTTTGTAAAGAGGTGATGATGTAGGTACAAGAGTCATAGGTGTACCAGTTTTAGTAATAGGTCTTTATGTTGAAGCGGGTTCTACTCTAGTTACTAGTTCTTCTGGATGGTCTACTCCCAACAGGACTTTGACAAGTAATTCTAGTTCTTGGTCTAGCCAGTTGGTCGTACAGTCCTACGTGTTATATATAAGAGAAACGAGTACACAATCTATGCTCCTGTCGAAAAGAGGGCTCACAGTTTAGGACTTCTTTCTTCTTTGTTATCCCTCGTGATTTGACTTCCAATTCATTATCATGCATCATATCTGTGAGAATATGCCTCGATACCCCGGAATTGAAGAATCCTTAACTGATTCCGAGGGATGACGAAGACGGAGGAGAAGCTATGACGAAGCGACTCTCCTTTCTTTGACGTACGGTATAAGTTGAAGGCCAATAGACATAGGCAAAAAAGGATAAACGTTCAGGCTTCAAACGTGGGGCAGGAACTTTCTAAGCCACTCCAAAAAGGGAAGACAGAAAAGAAGAGAGGGTTTGTCCCAGCCGTTAGAGAAGAATTTGAAATAGAGAGAGGTTAAGTTAAGCCAACGGGAATATCATCAATCACTTTATGTCCAGCTGAAAGCGGGGAAAGCCAACCGAAAGAGGGTCTAATCACCTTCTTATCTTAAGAGAGAACTTTCCTGTGTTCAAGACATACCATGAGTGAAACTGAAACCGCTAGGCAATTTTCAGATCTTTAAAAGCCATTCCTTCAGGGGTTGAAGTCCTACAACAGTGAACCGGTTGCTCACAAGGATGACTTGTAGGGCATGGCAACAAGGCATGGGAGGGCCTTTTAGCGGATTAGCGTGGCACTTGCCTTTGATTTCAGAACCAAGACTCTGCTTGAACCCCTACTCTAAGAAAGTCAGTGCCCGAGGGGAAGAATAGGCAGCTGTTAGAGGTTGGGTCGGTGGGAATAGGACTAGCTTTCTTTACAGAACAGATTCAACAAGAGAGTCCTCTAGGCCTGTTCGTCACGTTTGCTTCTTCCGACCTTGCTGCCGAGACCTAGTGAGCTTACCTACCCTACCGATTAGGCTACCTAGCTTTTTTCTCTGACCAGTCTTTGTTCTGTGTGCTGCTCTCTTTCTCTGTGAGTCTTGAGCGAAGGGGATTGATTTTGAGCGCTATATTGTAGGTGTGCGTGTGTGTGCGCGCCATGCAAATCGTGCCTATAAGCCACGTTTTTTTCCTCAAATGACCTACCATGTCGTGACGGATCCTTGGTTGCGAATGAAAGGACGCGACTCTATAATCATGGTACCATCGATTGCCTCGTGGCCTCCAAGGTCTACGTAGTAGTTCCTAGAACTTCTGTCAGGTAGTTGTCCAACTATTGAAGTAACCGTACTAACTTTAAACCTCGCATTCCTATACTTCTAACAATTGAATCCTTCGTCATTCAACCATGCATCCAATGGTTGACTCTCGTCCTTTCATTTAGTCATCCTAGCACTTGGCCTTGTATCGGTCCAACCATTCCTCCGCTCGAATTCTCTACGGACTTATTAAGCGTCAGCCCTTCGGCTACTGGTTGAGCAGTCTGACATCTGTCGAACTTGTTGCACCAGGGTGACCACTTTGTCTTCAAAAGACACTAGTTAGGGACATCTTCACTTCGATCCTTTAAAAAGATCCATTTAGAATGAGAGAAAGGCAGTGTTTCATCCATATCCTACTTACCACGAAGTGAGCCAGTAATCATTCGTACAGAACAATCTGGTCGGGTCCACACCTCAATTTCATTTAGAACCGTAAACAGGAGTAGGCAAAGGGTTGCCTTTAAAATCCTGGTTTCTTACAGAACCATTCTACATTATCTAATACACTTTGAAACCAAGCATTTAGTTTGAAGGGTTGTAACATAAACTTTTCTATTGGAATACCAAACACCCTTCATGAACGTGCTTGCTCTTCTGTCTGTTATGCCATGCTTTGCGCTGTTGCTGCTGGACAATGCCACTCAACATGTAATTAGTCTTCCTCTAACTATTTCAAATTTGTTTATGTACAAAAAAAACTTTATGCGTCTTATGCAGGGCTGCCAATCGTAAGCTCGGCACCAGGAATTCCAAGGGAACAACTACTCGGTGCCATACACCAACTAAAACGGAACCGGGCGTAGCCCGGCTTAGAACTTGTACGAAATGCCCGTAGAATGGTAGTCTATAGGACCAAGACCATTCGTCTCAAAACTCTTCCGCTACTACATATGAATCGAGATCTTGTTCGTTGACTCGGCTTGTCCGTTGGATAAGACGGACTCAACTTTTTTTGCAATCAGGAAAATTATTTGGTGAGATTTTAGATCAGGTCGTTTACGAAATGCGTACCTCGGTCACTTTTGATCTCTAATGGACAAAAAAACGGACAATAATATCCACATTGATTCAGATAAACCGAGTGTCTTAACCGAGTGATCCTTCCATGGGCTTCCACCCATTGACTCATAGATTCAGTAGCCACAACTATCGGTTTCCACGCGAAGGGGGTGTCAAAGGACCAATAACAGAGAATCCCCAACATTCAAAGATTCCATGTGGCAGTAGCATCCGCACTGACATGTCCACCCGTGAGGCCTTGATGCACAAGCATACATCCAATGGCATAACATCGTTAACATCATTCGAATACATTGTCGTCAAACTTGATCTACACCCTCTTTGTTCATTAGCTGATATGGACTTCCAAACCAGATCTATCTTTTTGTTGATGTGATGAATAGGCCAATCGAATCGGCATCGGAGGGGCCAGTGAATCGGCGTTGTTAGTGGCTGCTGTCTCGTTTTCCTAATCTTGAACAAGGAAGGAAGAAGCGTCTGGGAGCCAGCACTCCTTCAGGTACTTCTCCATTACGCAGACGATACAAATGGTCAGCGGCGACATGACTTCGTCCAGGTCTCGTTATAATGGAACAATCGAAGTCTTTCAATAGCAAGAACCATCTACATATTCAACTACTAAGCACCAGTTTATTCACCAAATACAATAAGGCCTTTTGGTTCACATAGAAAACGAACTTTACACCCAAAAGAGAATGTCTCCACTTTTGTACTAAGCAGATCATGGCTAGACCTTTTTGTTCGGTGGTTGTATGATTCCCAAGCTGAAAGTCATCCACTTGCAAAGTAGATGTGGTGATCAAGCTTCGTTGGCCCTTCATTGGTGCGAGATTGAATGGATCTTCCTCCTTCCCCACCCAAGCCAACCCTTCGATGCTCTCCCATCTCACGATTTTCAATGTGACCTTATTCCACCACTTCGTTAGACGTCCGATCAAAACCATTTTCTATTTGGAGGTCATACGAAATTCCGGTTATGAGACCGATCAAACGTCAGAATTTGTGCTCACCCCACCCTTGGCCAAACGGGCTGGGATAGAAAGAGGTCTTCCCGGTTAAAGCATAAACGTCTTCACTTCCATTTTTAACCCCCAAAAAGAAGCAGTTTCATATGCATTCGCGGGCAGACGGTGTAGTTTACCCAAAATCAAGAGGAGCAGGTGAACGGACTTTCGTCCGGAAAGGATGAATTTGCATAGATATAGAGAAGAGAGGACCCACCTATGAGACTAGTTTCTACTTAACTAATAGACAAAGGTCCCCTGTGAGAACTTAGATGTTGTTTCAAGGAAGGGCGGCGGGTAGGCTTGGAGCTTAGAGGTTAGTATTGGGAGCTGCGCCGCTTCAAGAGGAAACCCGGAACCCGGGAAATTCACCTCAGCATACCAAGGTCTGGGGCTGAGGATCGTGCAATTCAATCTCTTTATTTCTTTTGAAAGGATTCCGATGATATCTAAACGCCATAATTATTCGGGTTGCTAACTCAACAGTAGAGTACTCGACTTTTAAGTGTGGCTAGGATCTTTTACACATTTGGATGAAGCAACGGATTCGTCCATACCATCGGTAGACTTTGTAAGACCACGACTGATCCGGAAGAGGAATGAATGGAAAAAACAGCATGTCGTATCAAAGGAGAACTCTGAGAATACTTCATCCTTACCGGCGTTTGAATTCTTGGAACGAAACAAAACAAAATAATTCAAAGTTGGGTTGAGTGAATAAATGGATAGAGCCTATAGCTCCAATTATAGGTTTTCTAAAAGAAAAGCAACGATCTAATCTAATTAAATGTTAAAAAAACTTAGTGCCAGATACGAGAAGTTTCTAAATATAGCGGATTATCGATTTTCTTTAATTCATCCTAACTATTCTCCATTATGGAGTGGAGACGAATAGACAACAAGGAACCTTATTTCTTTCAAAACTTGCTCGACACACGAACCTCGCAAGACGAGAGTTGGATCGAGGATAATCCTTTCAAAGGACAATGTCAAATCTAGGATCAAAAACCTTTCCTCAGGCAAGGTCAGCTCTAGAAGTAGAAGAGGAGGGGCTAAAGTCATAAGAATGAAAGAGTCGAAGATCAATCCTCAGGCTATGCACGGTGAACCCTTTTTTAGTGCTGTAGGTAGAGTTGGACCCCGGCGCTTGGAGGCAAAGGCGCCCCGAATGAGCAAGTTCTCGTTCGGCAATGTTAAGATCTTGTTATGGGGACATGTGGGAGAAGATGATTCGGTTCTAGCTGAAGAAGACGTGCAACGATTCAAGTCGCAATGTAGAGAGACTAAGAACAATAAGTATTTGCTGCTCCGTCAACGATTCACTCGGCCCTAAGACGGATCAAAGAAGAGTTGGGAACCTCTCGCTGGTTTTTGGAATTCGACATCAGGAAGTGTTTTCACACCATCGACCAACATCGATTCTTACCAATCTTTAAGTCCGCATGAGACAAGGCGGGAGTGGCTCCGGCCACGCGGACCACATCAGGAGCGGCAGGATGTCCCTTCAGATCATATGAACCACGTTAGTTAAGGCCCCGACCGTATATACTATCTGTGGCGATATTCTATCCGAACCTACATCGGGTCTCGGCCTTGCGAGCTATAGCGAACAGACGACAGGATCTCGGATTTCTGAAAACCAGATTCGGTCAATCATGCACGAAGCATCAAGGTAAAGCCCAAAAACACATCCTGTATTTACAGAAAAATGGGGGAAGTACAGAACCGGCCATACACCTGGCCGAGGGCTTACAACAGAAGAAAAAATAAAAACTGGGGCAGGCCCCCGTATCAATCCTCGGCAACCTCCTCCTCCACGTCAACTGGGTTTCGGCCAGGAGAGGGAGAGGGGGAATCGACGATCTGCACGGCCTCTGGAGGGGCAGCCTCGACAGGGGCCTCCTCAGCTGGTACGACCTCGTCGTCCTCCGCCGAGGCTGGGGCCCTCTCGGCCATGAGCCCCTTCCACTAAGACAGGAGCTCCTTCCCTTCCTCGCCCGTAGGAAGGGCCATCCCAGTCAAGTCCACGCTCGGGCAGGCGTTCTGAGCGACGTCCAGACCGATGTCGAAGAATGAGGAGGCCGCTAGGAGCTGGGCCTAGATTATTTCCTCGGCATATTCCGGGCCGGCCTTAAAATCAGCCACGGCCGAGTCCACCGCCTCCTCCACCTCCTGCTTCAGAGCCGATATCTCCTCGGCGTGGCGGCGTTTCTCCGAAGCCCGCCGGGAGTCCTTGTCCTGGATCTGGGCCTTAAGGGCCCGGATCTCAGCCTGGGCAGCAGCAAGCTCCCGCTCGGCCTTTTCCTTCTCCCGCTCGGCCTTCATCTTGGCCTCGGCGGAAGCACGGGCCTCTGCTGCCCTCTCCTCCAACTGCGCCCGCATCCGGGCGCTCGCGGCTACAAGCCCGTCGATCATGGGCTCAATACGAGGCCCCGCCGAAGGGCCCTCGCCCGAACCTGCCGAGGCTGACGCCCACTCGGCCTCCAGAAGTTTGTTCCGGAGCAGCTCCTGATGATGAATCAGGACACTGCCCATAACCGCGGCTTGCGGACCGAAAGCAAACAAGGATCAGCGAAACTTGAAGTATGCTAAGGAAAGCAAGATTGAAGCACACTCAGAAGCTTCTTACCTGGACCGCCAATCGGGCGCTCATTGCCGACAGGTCGGTGACCGAGTAGTCCTTCAGCTCCACGAAGGCCGAAGGGAGAGTGAGGCTGCGGAGCAGACGGAGGCACGTCTGCGAGTCCTCCATACTCTCGTCTTTGTAGATCCCCGGCTCAAGGACCCACAACTCGCGCTCCTGCGCGCGAGGCGCCTGCGACCCGGCGCCTTCATCTTCTGCCCCCGCCGTCGCGGCCGGAGGGGAGTCGCCCCTCGGCGTCTCGGGGAACGCCAGCCTTGCGGCCCTTCGGGCCCCGGCGGTTCTCCTGATCAGCGGAGCGGGCTCTGCCTCTTCGGGCTCCTCCACCCGGGGCCGCTTCGACAATCGACCGCCCCTTCGGGCGGCAGACTTGGTTTTCCGCTCCCTCTTGAGAGCGGCGGCGGAAGCACGGCCCTCGGAGGAGGCCGCGGTCCTCGGAACTCCGCCTCGGGCCCTCGGAGCCCCGGCGCCTCGACCAGACCCGCTTGCCGCCTGCGGGGGTGGAAGCTGGCCTTGGCCGCGCTGCTCGGCTATCCGGGCGAGTAGAGCCTCGATTCCGGACATTGCTGCAAGCAAGACGTGTTAGAAACGAATAACACAACAGGTTGCAACTAACAACCGACTTACCCTCGGCCGAAGCTTCATCAACCTCGTCGGCCGGAGGAGCTTCGGCCGGAGGAGCGGCGGCGCTTCCTTCGTTGCCCTGCGGAGTCTCCCCAGGAGGAAGGTATGGAAAACCCCGCTCCGGGTTGAACTGAGGGTCCGGCCATACCCCGGCATTCACCAACCGCTCCGCATTGCTGAGAAGCCCCCAGATATTGTACAGGGCCATGGTCTGGATGTGGCCCACGAGGGTGCTCTGGGTGGAGGTCAGCGCGGGAGGATCCGAGAGGCCTGCGGCCAGCGGCGCCCATTCGGTGGGGAAGGGCCACACGCTCTTCTCGTTCTCCGGCAAAGAAATGAGGATAAACTTCTTCTTCCAGCCATGGATGGACGAGGGCTTCCCGGAGAAGATGCTTCGCCCGATCCGAGGGACGAAGCAATACCATTCAGATCTCCCCTGCCTCTGGATTTTGAAGAGGTAGCGGAAGATGTTGATGGAAGGAACAGTCCGTATACGGGCGAAAACGGCCAAAAAACCGTATACGGTGCGCCAAGAATTGGGAAAGAACTGAGACGGGGCCAGCCCGTAGAAGCAAAGAAGGTTAAAGACAAAGGTGGGGAGAGGAAGACGGAAGCCCGCCTGGAAGCTGTCTTCGTAAATAGAAAAGGTACCCGGGCGGGGAGTATTGGCCCTGGTGGTGGAGCCAGGCCGGTAAGGAGTCATCCATGAAGGAAGCTGAAAGTACGAAGCAAGGTTGCTAACCTCTTCGTCCGAAAGGGCGCAGGACGCTTCCGAAGCAGTCTCGGGACGACGACGTCCCGAGGTGGAAGCCTGGCCCGGAGTTCGAACCTCCTCGGACACCTCGGCCTCAGAGGCTTCGGCGCCGGACACCTCGGCCCCGGAGGCCTCGGGCTCTTCAGACATCGCTGAGGCGAGGGAGTCCAGAGTAAGGGGAGATGATAGAGAAGACTTGGGAGAATGGGAAGGAGTATACTGCTCGTCCGAAGGAGTAATCTCGCTAGAAGAGGAGTGCGGACCATAAGGTCGCGAAGAGGAGAAGGGAGGTCGAGGCTTACTCTCAAGAGGGGGAAGAGATCTCTCCTGGACCGAGCGCAGCCTCTCAAGCCACCCAACTCCACCAGCAAGGCGCTCCGAGGGATGGAGATCCTCCCACGATGGCCAGCAAGCTTGGACGACGCCTTCAGAGAGCTAGCCTTTCGCCGGAGAGGAGGTGGAGCTCGGGTGATCGCAGAGCAACGCAGGCGCAGAAGCAGGAAGAAGAACAGTGCTCTGCTGGGGGCTTCTATTTATAAGCTCCATCCGAAGCGCATCCCGCCGAAGCCAACGGCCGAGATCGTCCCCTTCGTCTCACCGCTCCTCTCGGATGCCCGCCACGTGCTCCGTCCTTCGGCAATGATGACGGGCCGGCTCCGGGACTTGAAGCAGAGCGATCAACGGCCGAAAGCGCTCCGACCCTTCGGCTGATCACTCAGATGCCCGCCACGTGTCCCGATCCGCGTGCCGAAGAAGGGAGCGGCGGCAATCCGAGTGGAACCTCAGGCAGAGAGCCGAGGCGATCCGCAACCCGCGAGCGGTCAGGATCCTTTTGTGCTTTTTATGGAGCGGCCGGATGCGCGACGCGTGTCCCGTGCTTCTTCGCGAAGCGACGCCCATCCCGTCCATTTAATGAAGCCTGGCACGAGTCAGAGGGCTCGGCCCTTCGCCTTCGGAGGCAAAAGCCTTCGTCGCCACCCCGAGTGAAGACGAAGCAACCGCTTAGCCTTCGGCCGACCGAGGGCACCCTCTTCTCAGAGAAAAAAGGAACAGAGCTTCGGGTAAGACACCTGACTGCACTATTTCTCGGCACACTTCGGGCTATACTCTCGCCATCTCAGAACTGAGGAAGACAAGAGTGGGGGGCTATGTGATGAGGCAGAATCCGATTCGGCCCATTAAAACAAGCCTAAACCCCGTTCAGCCCAGCAGCAGCAGTGCAAGGCCCTCAGGGAGCCTTCGGCCCGTCAGCGGCCCAACAGCCCTTGGCCCATAAGCGGCACCGTCGCTCCCGGCCCAACAGGCTTCAGCCCGTCAGCGGCCCACCAGCCTCCGGCCCGGGAGCAGCGCGGCAGCCCAGGGCCCAACAGGCTTCGGCCCATCAGCGGCCCAACCCCCTTCGGCCCGATAGCCGAGTCCGGCCCACTCCGGTGGAGGACCAGGCACTATGGCGGTTTACCAGTAAGCCCGCACATAGTCCTATATCGGCTGCCACCGTTAACCATCCTCTATCCTCTGCTATAAATACACCGCTATTTATTGCCAAAGGGATGCTCTCTGAAGCCTCCGAGATCCTTAAGGACTACAGTCCCAATAGCATTAAAGCTACTCTTTGCCTTCTGAATCGAATCTTCTTCAGGAGCTAACTTGACCGTCGGAGGGGGTTCCTTAGGGCCGAAGCCCGGGACTCCTGTTGACCGGTTTTCTTCTTCTTTCCCTCCTGCAGAAGCTCGGTTCGAATCATCGCCGACCGTCCCGAGTCGGTCTCGGCCTCCGACCTCGGACTCCTCTCCCTGGTCTCGACGCCGTGCGCCGACTGCTCCCACGACAGAGGAGACCCGGTCTCGCGCCGCCCCTTTGTCCGCCGAAGGAGCTTCGGCCCCGACTTCCCGAGGACAAGCCCGCGCCGACCGAGCGTCTCTCGGCCTCGGACCTTCGGCTTCGCCTCTGCCTCCTTCGCCTTCCGGATCCCCGTCGGGCCTCTGAACACGGATCCGACCCAGCTCCGGATCCTTCTCTTCAGATTCCAGCTTCGGAATCCGGTCATGATAGCTTCGGCTACATCAAAGACAAAGAAGCTAAGCGCGAGCAGAAGCATCCGTATCAGAAAAAGCTACAGCCGAACCAGACGTTGAAGAGGGGAAGAGTTCCAACAACTGTGATCCCGATTCTGAGTCTTTTGACTTGTTTAGGAAGTAGATCTTTTCAAAATCTAAAACTTATGAAGCATCAGATGAAGCGAGAGCTAGCTTTTTAGCGGGCAGATGATTGAGTTTCTTTTTTACCAAATCCAGAAGATGAAGCTACTGAGATCGAAAACATGAGGTTCGACACCTTACCTAGTCCAAAGCAGCACCGTTTGCTCTATTCTATGGTCTAGGGGAAAGCCGTCCACTTTCGCGGCTTTCTAGGGCCTTTCCTTGATGAAGGAACCAAAGTAGTGTGAGTGAGACCAACCTTTTGGGAACATCATATAGTTGTTCCTGTGTGCCCTTGTTGATAGAAAGCGCCGGAAAGCATGTGTGCTCCCTGCCCAACCTCTGACTTTGTATTTTTTATTAAAACAGGAAAATCAAGTACCTTATGAAACAATCGAATCTTTAAGACCAATCTCTTCAGAATAGTACCTAGTTGAGTGGTTCTCTGTTGTGCCCTTTCCACGGTTACCACTTGACCTACCCCACTGACCGTGGGCTATTTGAAGTTCTTGAAGGAACGGTTGATGCCAAAGTGCTGGCAAAAGATGCTGCCTTACCCGAAATAGAACTCCTTTGCCTTTCTGATTTACTGAGGCAAGCCTATAGGAATAGTCTTTTAGACCTACTTGACGCTTGCTTCGGAATACCACCCAACGGAGTGGCGGCTCCCCGTGTCCATTCTACCCAACAGGACAAGAGTACACAGGTCCGCCAGGGGCAAATAAGAGCTCGTCGAACCGTCATTCTTGACTCCCGGGGTCAATTAGTCAATCGGTAGTCCTCCAATTGCTTATCGAAAGCCCGTTTCTAAGAAATAGCTTATGCCTCTCTCGTATTGCCCCATATTTGACTTAGGAGGCTTTGATTTGAGATTATTGTGTAAACATTAAAAGTTTACAATCGGGTTTGTGTTCATTGAGACCACAAAGACAGTGGACTCTGAAACCAATGAGATCACTGATTCTAAGAATAACGTAGCACAGAAAACCGGATTCACCAAGGATGGCGAATGGGCAATACGTAAAGGAGACCTTTCCTCCTATGGATTTTTTTAATGCAGTACGATTACGATGCTTGCTCCGAATAGAAGAGGGACGGCTTTCCTTTCTTTACCCGGAGCAGTGAGCTTAGTACCGAAGCCTGTAATTGATGGCTGGAGGGAGCTATCCGACTCTATCGGGAGCTAGCTAGGAAGTGGCGTACGTGAGATTTCTTTATGCTTTGAGAGAGTCTTTGTATTCCTTTCCAAGAGTACTCTGTATCCAAAGGCTAAACTAGTGGGTTATCTAGGTAGTTAATGTAGTGACACCCCGCCGATTGAAGGCATCGATCATTTGTTTCTCAACTGCTTGTCGTGCAAAAAATGGAATAACTGAGTTCAAAAGGGGAGTCTTTTTCACTTTCTATTCGTGTTCCGTGCCCCTAAAAGGAATGATTTGTCAAATCCACCAGGTAAGGAAGATAGGTAGCATAAGCAGCTGAATCTAAAGAGGAGAAGTAGTCAAGAGATAGAACCAATTCGACGAAATTCAAGGAAGGCACTACTATTGAATATGAATAAGAGGAGCAGTGAGTAGTGTCTCTTTTTCAAGTGGGTAGGAAGAACAGGAGGCTTCCCCATAACAATGAAGTTCAGCCTGTTTATCTAGCTTAAAATGAGCCGGTTTAAGAGAGTTATAACTATTAGTATATTATGGCTACGAAAGGAACTAGGTATTATTACCCGGGTAGGACCATACTTCTTTCTTTAGAGTTCCAACTTGATTGACGGATTCCTTATTTTACTAAACTACTAGACCTTTTGGGAAAAACATAGATAAAGTCTACCTTTATCCTAGCGGGTATATTCCCAATCGGAATCAAGAGGAGCAGATGAAGCAATTATAAAAATCAGCTAAAGCTGAGCCCAAGGCTGCTCTTTCTCTCTCTCAATCCGAACCTGCATCCGCAGAACTAACATATCTTGTTTCTTTCGAACCAATAGCATAGCTCCCGTTTCTTCTGAACCGGCATATCCAACTAATAACTAAGGCGTCCAAATCCACATACGAATTGGGATCAGTATAAGCCGTTTCTAAGGTTGTTCTTTCTCTTCAAAAGAAAAAGTCTGAAGCTGGCTGAAAGCACCCCTTGCCCTATAGTATGGCTCGGGGCAAGACAAGCTCGACTCCTTCGTCCAGCATCGGTAAAGCTGACTTTTCTCCTCTTGCCGATAAAGAGTTCGGTTACCATAAGCGAAGGTGCGAGTCAAGTCGAAGCGCGCAAGCTACCCAATTTTGCATATTGATTGATTGATAAACTTTTCAACAAATTGGAACTAGCGAAATTCCCAGAGTTAGAAGCCTTTGCACAATTCGCTTCTGATCTTGATAAAGCTACTCAGAATCAACTGGAAAGAGGTCAATGAGCGAGTTGCTTTTATAATCCCAATTAGAACCGGAAGAACAGATAGCTACAATTTCTACTGGAGCGAATGGATATCTTGATCCGCTAAAATTGGAAAGAAAAGTCACCGTGGCTACGTCTGATGTCACAACTGTCGTTCGAAAGCAGCTTGTTGAAACAAAACCACAAGCATCTCAGAAAGATCGTCCTCCGACAAATGACAGCCGATACCGTGGCACCTGAACATCCCGCTCCGGACCATGCCAAAGGAAAGTTCAATCGCAAGAGGCTTGGGCCTGTAGTAGCGTCACCGAGGTTGTCATCGACAATTGTGACCCCTCGTCGGCCAATTAAGGAGAGGCTCGGTCCACTAGAGCCTACAAAAGCACATTTCTCATCAATCTTACAGGGAAAGATGCCTCGTCGCAGAGCAGATATTTGAGGCCAGATGAAGAAGGGTCAAACCCAAATACGAAATGCTCAACAGAACCGCCAACATCGTCGTTTCCAATCAGAAATGGAATCCATAATGAGACGTTACCTTGTCGCTGCACCTGCAAGTGATGGATCGATATTGTCCCTCTCTCTCGCCCTTCTTTAGCTTGCTTCTTCCTGTTCGTCCATTCAGGATGGGATAGGTAGCCCACATACATGAAGAGAATAAGAGGGTATTGTCTGTCGGTCGAAGTATGCCACAAGTGGAAGCAACCGATGCTTTGGTCATTCAGTTGACTCCTTGCTGCCAGTTTGTGCTTGCCGCCATGCTGGCAAAAGCGGGGGTTTCGGCCGGGAACTTACCTACTGGATTTGAACCAATGACTCTCGCCGTACGAAAGCGATACTCTAACCGCTGAGTCAAGTAGGTCAAGCTGAGTCAAGTAAGAGAAAATAGACCTATAAGAGAAAAGCCAACCAAAGCGCAACCAGAGTTCTCTGCGGGGCGAAGCTCTAAGAAAGAGAAAGCGTTATCGCTATACAAAATGAAGCAGCGGCTAGCACGCTAAGATTGTTGCACTTGGAGAAGGCTTTGCGTTTCTTTCTCGGTCGTCTATCTTATTAAGTGTTGTTGATGGAGATTCATGCGGTCGTTCTCTGCTGCATTCACTCCCCACTCTCCACCATAACATAATTCTTCTACCATATCTCAGGAGTAGTCAAAGGAGCGGGCATTCTGAAATTTCGGCTAGGAAGAAATTCACTAAGAAGTAGGGGCATACAATAATGGATCAATTCATTCAACAAGATCCGTTCGGATCAGACCAGGATGAATGGGATTGGTCTGACCTCTTGCTCAGATGGTTGACTCCCAACGCCGACAGATTATACATGCCACGTTTCGTGAACAGCTCCGAGAATGAATTGTGATATAGTGCCGCACCGAATAAGTCACTTACTGTAAAAGAGGGTCCTAAGGAGCTCGACTGAAAGGAGAGGAGTTAAGTGTTAAGTGACTCAACCAGCGGGAGAGGAGCGATAAGAAAAAAAAGCCACTCGAACGTTAAGAGAGGAGCGAAAAGCCACATCGATGCGTTGATACCATACCCTCAGCAGAACAGGTAAAAACACCATGTACGTCGTCTGACCCAACCTTAGACTCTTTCTTCAGGAACTAGTTCACTTTAGTGACTTACTTGGCTATATAGAGATTGAAGAGAGGAATTCCTCCGAAAGAAGAAAAAGAAAATCAAAGAACCACTCAATCTATGTAATGCGACGCCGCACCAGCCAGCAGAACTGCAAGAACAAGAGTGCCCACCACTAAGGAAATACGCCTAGAGAGATCACTCTCAGGAGAGGCATTTAATCAGAAGCGGGCGTAGGATAAGTGCTCAAAGTGCGGAAGCCCTCAAGGGGGTTACTAACCAACGGGGCAGGGGCAGTAGCATTGGGAAGTGCACGAGGATCCATCAATGATGATAGAGGGCTCAGAAACTCAGGAAAAAACTCGCCCATTTCAAGAAAAGTAGGATGATTCGAGAGAAAAACAAAATAGCCAATCGGGAAGCACCATTTGCAGAAGAGCAGAAGCTGTAAACGGATCATCAAAATTGATAAAAGCATCATAATACTATGGACCAAGGGAAGGACGAAAGACACGGCGGTACACATTATGGAAAATGGGAGAACCGTTGGGCTAGTAGACCACATTACCAAAACCGCGAGGAGGCGGAAGCTGAATTGCGGAACGAATGAAGCCGAGATAAACAAACTTGATGCCATATGGAGAAAGATAGATCTCCTTACCGGAACAGGATGAGGCGCGCTTTGAGGGGGACGAGCAAAGTCAGAGCTCGCATCATCAGCAAGCCCAAGGGGAGAAAGTTTACGCTAGAGAGAGTAGGAAGGATGGGGACAAATAGATATCACCCGTAAGAGTGAAGGTGGGCTAGCGGAAAGTTGCCTAGGTAGGGAACATCCATCTCGATGTGGTGTGATGCTGCACCTGGTCATTCCACCTTATTCACTTAGCTTAGAGCTCAAGCACCATTAGCACCAGGACATCAGACATGCATGTTTGGTTACCGTTCGTGAAAACCCATCCCATCGATAGCAAACGACCTTAGCTTAGCCCTATCATCCCGTTTACAAGGGACAGAAAAGTTGTACCCTAGAAATAAGTGGATTCGTTCCCAGCAAGCAAGTTACTGGCTGGCGATAAAGGGTGAGTTTTCACTTGGCTCCACAGTAAGAAGGGAAGGATGAATGAAGGGGGTTGAGAGGTTTAGGCTGACTCTTCTTTGGCAACGTGCTAGTATACCGGCTAGTCTGGTGGTAGCATCGGATTACGGGTCACTAGCGTTCTTTTTAGCAGTGGTCAACAGACTTTCGGTGAAGCTGCTCCCCCTGCTGGTAAGTGATCGACGGAGTCCATGACGCTGCGCCCTGACCCGAATGGAACCTACCGTTATGACCCGTTGTCACTATAGAGTTATGCTCAATTAGCCTATCTCAATCCAATATTGGCTTGTTAGCGAGTAGTAAGTTTGAATGCGAGTAGCTCTCATTCTATGTGACGAAAGCATCTTACGACTTATATTTCGCCTTCGCCTAGTGAACCGAACTAATCTACTTTCCCTGAGCCTGACGCCTGAAGCGTTGGAACCGGAGAGAGTTTTTGGGCTGGACCTAGCCTTACTTAGAACTGGACCGAGCGAGCTTGGGAGGAGTTTTGGCTGACTATCCCTTTACATTTTTGCTTTCAATCTTACGCACTAACGGTTCCATCTCGGCCCCCACCCTATGCTTTCTCATCCCTTCGGGGGTCAATTCAAGCCGTATCATTTCATCGAAGATTTCCGAAGTGACGTTATGATAGGAGGGATGCACCGAAACAGGCCAAGGTCTGATGAATTTGACTCATATACGATGTGTGGGCTCGAATGGGAACCCTGAACCTCAGGTCCTGGTTGTCCAAAACCAGCAATCGGAATTCTGGAGTTTCTAGCCCTTATTCGTTCTAAAAGGAAAGGAAGAAACGGAGGCTCCGGAAATTGGATTTCTAGTATGGCTATACCCCCAGTGTGCTGACAAACCCTTTACAGAGCCGACCGACCCGGTCAACTTTCTTGCTGATGGATGACAGCTACTTGATGGGAACATTCTCAAATCTTCGTCCTCGTCTTTAGTGTCATCTCCGATGGGTATGGGAACTTATGGTATCGGTATAGTGAGTTTTGGCATGTAGGATCGAGAGACCTGACTTCCAGACGACGCAGCTTCATTGATCTGCTCATGGGGGCTGCATATTCTTTCCTCTTAAAGGGCCGAGAATGGATTTGCCCCCTGCCTAGCTGGTCAGCAACCGGCTTAGTGGAAGATGGCATCTTCATAAAAACAGGCGTCAGCATGGAACTTGGTAACTGAACGGTTGAGTGTAACCGAATACCCGTTTTTGGTATGAATTTTGATGTAACCGAAGCTATCACGATCGGATTCCGGGACTAGAATCCGAGACAGAAGATCGAAGAAGAAGACCGACAGGAATCCGGACCGAGATGAGGGGGAAGCGCGGGGCCGAGGCTCTGTGGCCGAGATGTACCCGGGCGAAGACGTACCGGGAGCTAAGCCGAGACTCCTTCGGCCGAGGAGGATCCACGCGGCATGGAGCGAGGCCGAGGGCGAAGCGGACTCCGAAGGGGTCCCGATCGGCGAAGGGCGACGCCGAGACCGGAGGAAGAAGACCGAAGTTGGTGGCTGAGGCCAACTCGGGGAGGTCGGCGAAGATTCAAACCGAGGCCCCTGTAAGAAAAAGAAGAACCTGTTTGTAGGGGTCCCGGGCTTTGGCCCAAGAGAACCCCCTCCGACGGCTAAGTCAGCTTCTAAAGAAGATTCGATTCAGAAGGGAAGGAAGAAGAGGTAGCTTTAATGCTTTTGGACTGTTGTCCTTGGTCAAGAAGACATACCTTTGGTAATAAATAGCCGTGTATTTATAACGGAAGATAGAGGTTACTTAGTGGTGGCAGCCGATATAGGACTATGTTTTGATTTACTGGGCCGATATAGGACTATGTTTTGGTTTACTGGTAAACCGCCATAGTGCCTAACCCTCCCACCGGAGTGGGCCAGATACGGCTACTGGGCCGAAGGTTGGGGGCCGCTGTTGGGCCGAATACCGCTAGTGGGCTGAAGCCAATTGGGCTGAAGGCCGCTAGCTGGGCCGAGGCCAATTGGGCTGAGGGCCGTTAATGGGTTGAAGGTTGCTGGGCCGTTGATGGGCCGAATGCAATTGGACTGAGGGCCGCTTGTTGGGCCGAGGGCCACCAGTGGGCCGCTATTGTTGAGCTGCTGTTGTTGGGCTGTTGGTATTGGGGTGTTTAATGGGCCGAATCGGATTCTGCCCCATCACATGGCCCCCTACTCCTGTCGCTCTCAATTCCATGAAGCGGCGAGAGTAAGATCCGAATGCCTTTCGAAAAAATAACATGATATGAACTGTCCGAAACTGTTATCACCTATCTCAGAAACTGGGAGGTCTTCGTCTTAGGTCGACCGAAGGCTGGTAACAAACAGCTTCGTCTTAGGCCGGGACCCTGTCGTAGACAGCTTCGTTTCAGGCCGAGACTTCGATGACGAATGCCTTCATCCTCAGCTATGAAAAGGCGAATTCTCAGAGTATATCGGAACATCAGGCGAGGGCGGGAAAGACCTCGGGCTTCCCGCCTTCACGGTCGCGTCACAACAAACACAGGACACGTGTTGTGCATCCGTCCGATCCACCGAAAGCACAAAAAGATCTCAGCCGTTTAACAGTGATCACCCGAATCGCGTGTCACTTTGGCTCTCTGTACAAGACTTCACTTGGATCGCCGCCTTTCCCGCTTTCGGCACGAGGATCGGGACACGTGGCGAGCATCCGGACTAACGGCCGAAGGGTCAGGCCGCATCCGGCCGTTGATTGCCTACTCTCGATCCGGCAGCTCGCTCGTCATCATGGCGAAGGACGGGACACGTGTCGTGCATCCAAGCAGTGCGGAGTCGAGGGGTGGGAAGATCTTGGCTGTTGGTTCAGCACCGGACCCCCTCAAGTCCCCCTATAAATATCAACCCCCCTCCCCTGGCTACTGTTCTGCTTTCTTCTTCATCTGCGCCTGTGCATCCCTGCGAGCGGCTTCCGCGAGCGCCCTTGTTTCTCCGGCAGCGAGCGTGCCATCGTAGGTGTTTTGAGGACGCCTTGTCCATCGCGGGAGCTCTTTGCCGCCGGGAGTCGTCGCCGGGAAGTCCTTTATCGCCGGGGAGGCTTTTTATCGCCGAGGAGACTCTTAGCCACCGGGGAGATTCTATTCTGAGGGTAAGCCTTAGCTTCCGCCTTCTCCCGTTTGTGATTCATGTCCAGTAGCTCCCCTTCGGCCGAGAGTAACTCTTCGGCCGAAGGCGGTTCTTCTTGCTCCTCGTCCAGACCTCCCCAGTCTTCTCTGTCATCTCCCTTCTCTTCGAACTCTTTTCTGTCTGTTATGGCGGACGAGGCAGAGACGGTTCCGGCTGCCGCAGAGCCTTCCACTTCAGGCCGTCGCCCGGCCGAGACGGTTTCGGATGTAGCTATCGAGACCGTCAAGGTTATCACTAACTACTACCAGATTCTGTCTTGGATGGTTCCCATCCGGCCCGGGAAGCACACCAGAGCTAACACCGTTCGGCCGGGTAGCGTTTTGATTTATGAGCACAGCTTCCGGGCGGGCTTTCGCCTTCCTCTTCATTCCTTCGTCATAAATCTTTTGAGTTTTTACGGACTGGCCCCGTCCCAACTCTTTCCGAACTCCTGGCGGACAGTCTACGCCTTTCTAGCCTTAAACTCCTATCTCGACTTCAACCCTTCGGTAAATCTTTTCCGCTATCTTTTCAAGATCAAACCTCAGGAGAGGTCTTCTTGGTACTGCTTCGTCCCCCGCTTCGGCCGGGGTATCTTTTCCGGGAAGCCCTCGTCCATTCACCATTGGAAGGAGGGCTTCTTTTTCATCTCTCTCCCGGAGCAGGAGAAGAGTGTGTGGCCCTTCCCCACCGAATGGGCACCTTTGGCCGAGGGCCTCTCCGATCCACCCTCTCTTAGCCCCGAGCAGCTCGCCGACGCGCACCTCTTCGAGGACGACGCTTCGTACAACATTGCGGAGCTTCTGTCGGATGAGGACAGGCTCATCGATATGGGAGCCTGGCCGGACCCGTCTTTCTCTCCTCTCCGGGTCTTCCCCTATCTTCCTCTTGAAGAGGTCCCGGGGGAGGCCGAGGCAGGAGTTGCCGCGACCGAGCCTCCGGCTGAAGCCTGTCCGGCTAAAGAGGAAGCCGAAGCTGTGGCCGGGGGTAAGTCGGCTTTGAGTCAAAAGTTGCATTCTGAACTGTTGCTAACTCTTTTTTCTGCTTGCAGAGATGTCTGGTCTTCGGGGATTGATCAGCCGGATCTCCAAGCAGTCTGGACAGTCTCGACCGTCCCAGCCGCGGCCGACGGAAGGGAGGACGGCCGGAGGGGTTCCGGCCCCCAACGCTCGGACTACGAGGCAGACTACGGCTTCTGCCGAAGGCTGTGCTGCCGCTGCTGCTCTCGAGGCGAAGGTACTCCACTCCACTCCAAAGGTACTCCGTCTGTTCGCGCCGCCTTCACGCTGAAGAGGTTTCGGCTCTGAAGGCTGACTTGGAGGCCAGGGCCAAGGAAGCCGATGACGTTGCTCGCACGACCGTGGCGAGCTACAAGGAAGGCCCTGAGTATGCCGAGGAGATGATGGACGCTGGAGCTAAGGCGGCTTGTACCATGTTCGATCTGGGGATGGCCATTGCCCAAAAGGCGTGTCCAGACACAGATCTGACCGGCTTCGGCTACCCAACGGATGAAGAGGGTGAGGAGATCTTGGCCTGGTGGCGAGAGCTCAAGGCCGAAAGCACTCCGGCTTCTCCGGAAGGTGCTGCGGCCGAATCGGTTCAGGCTTCCCCTCCGACGTCTCCCGGCCAGGCTCCTGTTGATGTGGATGGCGAAGACGCCAAAAGCTAGTCCGTGGGCTTGTCCCAGTGCTTTTTGTTTTTTTTCAAGATGCCGAGGCCAGGCGTACGGCCTGTTTTTGTACTTGTTTTATATAGAAGGCATTTTGCTTATGCTTGCTTCATGGTATGTCTTTGAGTAGATAGCCGAGTTCAATTCTACACGTGGCCGAAGCCATGCCGCTCCCGATACGGTTTGCATGGCCGAAGCCACTACCGATACGGTTTGTACGGACTTAGAATGTAGTGCCGCTCCCGATACGGTTTGCATGCCCGAAGCCACTCCCGGTACGGTTTACACGGACTTAGAATGTAGTGCCGCTCCCGATATGGTTTGCATGGCCGAAACAACTCCCGATACGGTTTACACGGACTTAGAATGTAGTGCCGCTCCTGATACGGTTTGCATGGCCGAAACCACTCCCGGTACGGTTTACACGGACTTAGAATGTAGTGCCGCTCCCGATACGGTTTGCATGGCCGAAACCACTCCCGGTACGGTTTACACGGACTTAGAATGTAGTGCCGCTCCCGATACGGTTTGCATGGCCGAAACCACTCCCGGTACAGTTTACACGGACATAGAATGTAGTGCCGGCCCCAATAATTCCGAACAACAAAAATTATATTCATGTTGTCCGGCTGAATCCCGGGAAAATAACTTACATAAAATAATGCCGAAGGCGCTCCACATTCCAGGTGCGAGGGAGAGGCTGGCCCGAAAGGGTCTCCAGCCGATAGGCCCCTCGTCGGATCACTTCCCTTATGCGATAAGGGCCTTCCCAGTTCGGAGAAAGCTTCCCTGCAGCTTCGGCTGGCTTGGATGCATGGGCGTTCCGCAACACGAGGTTCCCGGCTTCAAAGCTTCATCATTAGCCTCCGGATCATAAGTAAGAATCCTCGGCGATGGCAAGCCGACTTCAATAGGAATAACTGCTTCTACCCCGTAGGCCATTCGGAATGGGGTTTCACCGGTAGGGGTTCGACTTGTTGTCCGATAAGCCCATAGAACGCTTGGCTGCTCTTCGACCCATCGCCCTTTGGCCTTGCCGAGGCGAGTCTTCAGTCCTCGCAATAGACTTCGGTTAGTGACCTCGACTTGGCCATTCGTCCGAGGGTGTGCTACCGAAGCGAACTTATGAAGAATGCCGAAGCTTGCGCAGTTGTCTTTAAACCGATGGCTGTCAAACTGCTTGCCAGTATCTAAGATGATTGCCCGAGGGATGCCGTAACGGCAGATGATGGATTTCCATACGAAGTTCCATGCATTACTATCGGTTATAGACGCGAGGGTTCAACTTCGACCCATTTAGTGAAGTAATCCACGGCCACAATAAGGAATTTCCTCTGGCCGGTGGCCATGGGAAAAGGTCCCAGGATATCAACTCCCCACTGGGCAAAAGGCCAAGGATTTGACAGAGGTGTCAGGAGGGTTGCCGACTGGTGAATGAGGGAGCTGAACCTCTGGCACTGGTCACAAAAGCGGACGAGAGCAGCGGCGTCCTCTCGGAGTGTCGGCCACCAGTACCCTTGCCTCAAGAGTTTATGGATCAAGGCCCTCCCTCCTGTGTGTGCTCCACATATTCCTTAATGTACTTTCCGAAGGGCATAATCGGGTTCGGCCGGGCTGAGACATCGAAGGAGTGGCCAGCCAAAGGACTTTTTATATAGCCTACCCTCCAGAATTAGAAAATGGGAAGAGCGCTGCCGGATACGCCTTGCTTCCTTTGGATCGGACGGGACTTCATCTCGGAGAAGAAAAGCGACTAAGGGAGTCATCCAGGTCTCTGCTTTGGATTCATTCACTTGCATGACCTCGGATACACCGATACTTGGCTCAGTCAGTTCTTCTACTAAGGCCATTCGGCCTCCCCCCCCATCCTGAGTCGATGCTAGCCGGGAAAGAGCGTCGGTTCGAGCATTTTCGGCCCGAGGGATTTGCACAATCTCAAAAGAAATAAATTCAGCTAGGATTTTACGGGTTACCTGGAGGTAGGACGTCATTAATGCGTCCCGAGCCTCGTATTCCCCGGTAATTTGATTGGCGATGAGCTGAGAATCGCTAAACGCCCTTATCCTTTGTGCACCGAGCCTTCTGGCAGCCCGAAGGCCTGATATAAGGGCTTCATACTTGGCGGCGTTATTGGTAGCCGGGAAGGAGAAGCGAAGCGCATACTCCGTGATGACCCCTTCTGGAGATGCTAAGATCCACCCAGCACCACTGCCCGAAGAGCATGCGGACCCATCAACGTATAGCTGCCATTCATCCACTAACGAAGGAGCCGAAGAGGATTCGGCTTCAGGAGTAGCTCTGACTTCCGGCTGAAGTGCCAAGGATGCTTCGGGAGTGAGCTCGGCAATAAAATCGGCCAATGCTTGAGCTTTTATTGCGGTCCGAGGCCCATAAGAGATGTCGAATTCTCCCAGTTCGATTACCCATTTAGCCAGCCTCCCGGACACTTCTGGTCGAGAGAGGACTTGCTTCAAAGGTTGATCTGTGAAGACCTTTATTGAATGTGCGAGGAAATAGGGCCGGAGCCTCCTTGCGGAAGCGACGAGGGCCAAGGCCAACTTTTCTAGGGCCGGATATCGAGACTCTGCTCCGTGGAGGGCTCGGCTTATATAATAAACTGGCTTCTGTATGCCATCTTCTTCCCGGACGAGGACGGCACTAATAGCTGCTTCAGATGCGGCAAGATAAACGAACAACTGCTCTCCTCGGACCGGCTTAGACAATACGGGAACATCGGAGAGATAAGTTTTCAGCTGATCGAAGGTCGATTGACACTCGTCCGTCTAGGAGAAGTTGCTAGGCTTCTTCAGCAGTTTGAAGAAGGGAAACAGTGATCTGCCGCTCTTGACATGAAGCGGCTTAATGCGGCAATCCTTCCGCTTAGCTTCTGAACCTCTCGGACGTTGGCCAGAGGGCGCATCTGGATAACAGCCGAAACCTTTGCAGGATTTGCTTCCACTCCTCGGCGGGTGACCATGTAGCCGAGAAACTTCCCGGTGGCCACGCCGAAGGCGCACTTGGCAGGATTCAGTTTCATGTTATACCTGTGTAAGGTGGAGAATGTCTCAGCCAAATCGGCCAGATGGTCCACAGCAATACGGCTTTTCACTAGCATGTCGTCGATGTAAACTTCCGTGTTGCGGCCGAGCTGTGGAGTGAACATCTTGTTGACGAGACGTTGATAAGTCGCTCCGGCATTCTTTTGGCCGAATGGCATCCGGGTATAACAGTATAAGCTGAGGTCCGTTGTAAAGCTTGTCTTGTCCTCGTCGTCCGGATGCATTCGGATTTGGTGATAGCCTGAATAGGCATCGAGAAAGCTGAGCAATTCATGGCCGGATGTGGCGTCCACTATCTGGTCTATCCGAGGTAGTGGGAAGTTGTCCATCAGACAAGCCTTATTAAGATTAGTGAAGTCTACACACATTCGCCATTTGCCGTCCTTTTTGGGCACCATCACTACATTAGCAATCCATTCGGGGTGATGCACCTCTCGAAGATGTCCCGCATTTAACCCCTTTTGTACTTCATCCTGGATGGCCATCCTCCTTTCTTGATTGAAGGTGCGCCGCTTCTGCTTGACCGGAGGCTGGTTTGGATTGATGTGTAGTCGATGCTCCGCCACCTCCGGGTCGACTCCGATCATGTCCAAAGGTGACCAGGCGAAGACATCGAGGTTTTCCTTCAGGAATTCAATAAGTCTCTCGGCTTTAGTCTTCTCGAGGCCGGAACCTATCATTAATGTTCGGCCTTCTCCTCCCGGAACTGGAAGAGTTGTAAGTTCCACTCCTGGGGATGATTCGGCCGAAGATTCGATCGAAAGGGATTCGGCCGCAGCCTTCCCTTTGACCGAAATCATATAACATTGCCGGGCAGCTTCCTGATTTCCCTTAGCTTCGCCGATTCCATAGCCAGTGCGGAACATTAGCTTCTGATGGAAAGATGAAGGTACAACTCCAATTCCTCTGATCAGCCTTCGGCCAAAGATGGCGTTGTAGGCCGAATCAAGTTTTACGACGGCAAAATCCGTTTCAACGGTTAATTGCCGAGGAGCTGTACCTGGGGTTACATGTAACGACCCGCCATCCTATGACCGGAGACCCGGTCACTAAATGGATGTCGGCCCATTAACTGCGGGTTCACACCCGGATCTCACACAACACATCTGGAGGAGTAAGTGCTAAACAAGGCTAAATATAACAATCTCACGGACTACAAAGACAAGCAAGTGCGCAGGAAGGAAAATAACAATGTCCGTATACAGTCCAACAATAATTACATGTCCAACAAATTAAATGAGTACAGGCAGAAGGAAAGTACAACAACATCGGGGCATACCCCGGAACTAAGACAGCTGCTGGTCCGCACACCAAGAAGACATCACGCTTCTGCTCGCCACGTGGTCTACACCTGAAACCGCAGGGAGTGAGCCACACCAGGAATGGGCTCAGTAGGGATCATCCGATCCCCTGCCTCCCACTCACAGACCCACAAGTGTAACAACAGGATTATATGGCAATTAAGTAAAGCAGTAAAACACAGTACCCAACTCTGATGCAAAACGTACGATAAGCAGTGCAGCAAGGACCATTCTAAGCAACCCGAAGAACCCAACACAGAGTCACGACTCACAGTCAAAGTCCACGAAGCGACTGAACCACACTGTCGACCGAAGTCAAACGTCGCCTCCCAACACTACCACCACAGCTCACGCCTGTCCACCCCTACAGTGTTCCGGGGCACTGTAGGGTGAGGCAGTGAGTCAAACTAGGACTAGCTGGAACCAGTGTACCGCCACTGCCAGCTACGTGTGCACACAAGCAGTCTAGACTACTGTCCTACCGTCTGGATTGCCTCCACGCTAGGCCTCAGCGCTTCAGGAGGGCCCTGGGGACCGGCGAACCCCCGTCAAACCGAAGCTACAAGAACTACCCACAAACCCAAATCTCCCGGGCTGCGTCAGGCCAAAGGGCTAAGGTACCACTCGTAACCTTGATCAAAGGTCACATCAGGCCCAGTGGCTAAAGGGTAAGCCAACTCCAACAGTACCAACACCAGCTTCACAGCAAGAAACACGCCGGAAGCTGCCACGACAAACAAAGGAAACCCCGACCCGCTGAGGACAAACAGCGACCCCTCGGATAGCACACTGGCTACTCCGGCCCGTCGGGCTCAAGGCGATCCTGCTTCCCTCAGCCAAAGGTAAAACACAACATGTACCACTCCTCCACCGGTACGGCACAACGCCTCACAGACACCATGGCTCACCCCCATTGGCCCATGGTGACAGACGAAAACCACAGTTATTCCGATTCCATATTCGCATAAGCACACACATGCACAACATGATTCCATTCACACAGGAGTCCTCAGTCTCAGCGTACAACGTGAAGAATGCAATTGAAATCATCCCACAGTGAACCACATGGTGAAAACCAGGTTTACACATCTCTGGGTCGACGCCATTCAAGTCCCTCAGACAGGTTCATTTAACAGTCAGATTATTCCCTGAAACGCGTCGTCATAGGGAGTCGCCTATCTAAAACGCGTCCAGGTCCACAGACGCCATTCACACATAAATTCCAGATTTACAGACCCTCACTCGGGGTGATTTTCCTGTCTAAATGGCATCATGATGGCCCGACGCCCTTCTGAAAGACGTCGTCCAACCATGACGTCATTTAGCGCCATAACCCCTATTTCGTGAAACCTCGAACAGGGAGGTTTCTGCCCTAAAAGGCGTCGTACTGCCCTGACGCCCTTCTGAAAGGCGTCGACCAGGCACGACGCCGTTTAGCGCCAGAAACCAGGTTCCCTGGTTCGAACCGAGGGTTTCTCCCTTAACCCCAAACACCCCGAAAAGCCTCAAAACAAGAAGGGGAGGAAGAAGCATTCATCTAACACAGGCATGCTACGAAACCACGATCACAAGCACAGCCATTCCCACAAGAAAACCTCCTAAACATGCTCAATCTAGCCCAAACACATCATGTTACGCCAAGGAACACACGAGCAACACATGCAAGGTTCGTCCCCCTACCGGTTCTTGAACTCCTCCAAGCTCCTCGCCGCCGGTACGCCGCACCGCAGACCGCCGCCGGTACCCTCGAGGATGCCGCCACTCCGCCGGGACGTCGGCCGCCGTCCGGAGAAGGGAACGCCGCGAAGGAGGTGGTGGAGGTAGAGGTGAGGGGTAAGGAGGCTATGGAGTGATTGGAAGAGGAAGAAGAGGAAGGGAAGGGGAAGAAGAGAGTCGGAGAGGGCGGAGAGGGTGAGGAGAGAGAGAGTGAAGGCGAGAATGAGGGAAGGAAGGGGAGGCTCGCGGAGTCAACCTGAATCCCGCTAAAACGTGTCGATCTAGGCAGACGCCTATCAGTCTGACAGGACGGCCGTACTGACAGCGGTCTGAAACGCGTCGCCCACCGTGGACGCCGTTCAGATGATAGGACAGGCCGTACTGACAATGCTCTGGCGCCGCACTCTGACATCTCAGAGGTCACAGTCTGAATCGCGTCGGCCAACCTGGACGCCGTTCAGACGATGTGACCGGGGCCGTACTCTTGCGGCCCGAAACCCGCCCACGTGGCGCAACAACCAACAGACCTAAATGGCGTCTACACACCTTGACGCCTTTTGAAAGGCGTCGAGCAGTGCTGACGCCATTCAGTCAAAAATCTCAAGACCCCACAGGGTCCAAACCAGGGGTTCCGGCCCGAACCCGACCCGAAAACAGAACCCGAAACCTCAGTCCTTACATTACAGGTAGCCGGACGATACCTTCTACTCGGCAAGGTGAACCATTAAAGCCGAATAGAGGCCCCCGGTGAGGCTTCACGTCAGCCTCATTCAAACCCATCTTTAAAAAATAATCGTAAAAAAGTACATTGGGAGCACTTCCATTATCAACAAAGATACGATGAACATCGTAACTTTTCATTACAGCGTTAACGAGGGCGTCGTCGGAAGGGAACTGAACGTCGGTCAGATCCTCCTGGTCGAAGACGATGTCTTCTTGACGGAATCGCTTCGGCTCAGAATCGATTGCTGCTATCTCTGCAACAACATCGGCTCAACGACGCTTTGCCCCTTCTCCCGGTCCTCTGGATATCATCATAATCGACCCGACACTGGATCGTTGGTGTGATGCTTCTGCCGGGACCGAAGTCACCTTCAACTGAGGTGGGACTTCTTTATTCGGAAGTTGTCGTTGCCTTGCTGCTTCAGGGACATCCCGGTTCTACCGCTGTTGAGGTTGCTCTCGCCGATATTGTGGTAAACGGCCTTCCCGAATGAGGCGATCAATCTCCTCCCAAAGGTGGCGGCATTCGTCAGTTGAATGGCCGGTTTCCCGATGATACTCGCAGTATTTACGGGGGTCCCTTCGGCGAGGATCAGTCTTGATACGCTCGGGTTGGCGAAGCATACCTTTTACTTCCCTGAGCATCTGGGAGGGTGGAGCTGGTAGTGGCAGATACCGTGGCTGCGGATCCCGACGCTTATCTCGGTCCCATTCTTCCCTCCGGTATCGCTTGCGAGAGAGGGATCCTGATCTTCTAGACGAGGCTCCCTACTTCAAAGCTTCGGGGCTTTACTCGAGTGTTGTGGTACTTGGCCATGCGCTGCTGATAAGTTGCCAGCCGGATACGAGCCCTATCTCGGGTTTCTTCAATGAGGTCCAGATGATCTTTCAAGCCTTCTTCGTTGGCCTCCGGATTGTAAGCAGTGACCCTGGGAGAGGGAAGCCCGATTTCTACCGGAATAACGGCCTCTATCCCATAGGCCATGCGAAAGGGAGTTTCGCCAGTAGGAGTTCGGCTCGTCGTCCGATAGGCCCACAGAACACTCGGCAGCTCCTCTACCCATCGGCCTTTAGCTTCGCCGAGGCGGGTTTTCAGTCCCTGCAGTAGGCTTCGGTTGGTGACTTCAACCTGGCCGTTTGCTCGAGGATGCGCTACCGAAGTGAATTTGTGAAGTATGCCGAAGCTGGCGCAGTTGTCGCTGAACCGACGGCTGTCGAACTGCTTTCCATTATCTGAGATGATGGCCCGAGGGATGCCGAACCGGCAGATGATGGACTTCCATACGAAGTTCCAAGCATTGCTATCGGTTATCGACGCGAGGGGTTCGGCTTCTACCCACTTAGTAAAATAATCCACCGCCACGATGAGGAACTTTCTCTGGCCGGTGGCGATGGGAAAAGGCCCCAGGAGGTCGATTCCCCATTGAGCGAAAGGCTAGGGATCGGATAAGGGGGTCAGAAGGGTGGCTGCCTGGTGAATGAGGGAGCTAAACCTCTGGCACTGATCACAGCGCCGTACGAGGGCTAAAGCGTCCTCTCGGAGTGTCGGCCACGAGTAGCCTTGCCTTAGGAGCTTGTGAGCCAGGGCCCTTCCTCCCGCATGCGCCCCGCACACCCCTTCATGTACTTCTCTCGTGGCGTAGTCGGCTTCAACCGGGCCGAGGCACCGCAGCAGTGGTCGGCCGAAGGACTTCTTGTATAGCACCCCGTCCAGAAGGAGGAAATGGGACGAGCGCTGCCGAATGTGCTTTACCTCCCTTGAGTCTGGCGGGACTTCTCCTCGGAGAATAAAGGCGACGAGGGGAGTCATCTATGTCTCGGCTTCCGCCTCAATGATTTGCATGGCTTCTGGTTCGCCGAGGCTGGGTTCGGCGAGTTCCTCCACTAGGATCATTCGGCCTCCTCCCCCGTCTTGAGTTGACGCCAGCCGGGAAAGTGCATCGGCTCGGGTATTTTCGGCTCTCGGGATCCTCACGATTTCATAAGAATCGAATTGAGCGAGGATGTTGCGAGTCACCTGGAGATAAGAGGCCATTACTGCATCCCGAGCCTCGTATTCCCCGGAGATGTGGCTGGCGATCAGTTGGGAATCGCTAAAGGCTTTCAGGTTCCGGGCGCCGAGCTTCTTCGCGGCCCGGAGGCTAGAAATGAGAGCTTTATACTCGGCGGCGTTGTTAGTTGCCGGAAAGGAGAAACGCAAGGCGTACTCCGTGACGATCCCTTCGGGTGATGCCAGGATCCACCCGGCGCCGCTGCCCGTGGAGCACGCGGAGCCGTCCACAAAGAGTCGCCATTCGTCTACTGGCGCAGGAGCCGAAGTAGCCTCGGCTTCGGGCACGTCGGGTGCCGGCTGAGGTGCCGAGGAAGCGCCGGGGGTAAGTTCGGCGATGAAGTCTGCCAACGCCTGGGCTTTTATTGCTACCCGAGGGGCGTAGGAGATGTCGAACTCTCCTAGCTCGATCGCCCACTTCGCCAGCCTGTCAGACACCTCCGGCCGGGAGAGAATTTGCCTTAGGGGCTGGTCGGTGAGAACCTTCACGGAATGAGCAAGAAAATAAGGCCGGAGCCTCCTCGCGGACGAGACGAGGGCCAGAGCCAACTTCTCCAGGGCAAGATACCGGAGTTCTGCTCCTTGAAGGGCTTGGCTGGTGTAATAGACTGGCTTCTGAACGCCCTCTTGCTCTCGGACGAGGACGGCGCTGAGAGCCGTCTCGGAGACTGCGAGGTACAGGCTCAGAGGCTCCCCGGGGGCCGGCTTGGACAGAATGGGGACTTTGGAGAGGTAGGCCTTCAGCTGGTCGAAGGCTGCTTGGCACTCATCCGTCCATTCGAAGCTATTGGCCTTCTTCAGCAGTTTGAAGAAGGGGAAACACTAGTCCGCCGCTCTCGACATGAAGCGGCTTAGAGCTGCGATCCTCCCGTTCAGCTTCTGTACCTCTCGGAGGTTTGCCGGGGGGCGCATTTGCATGATGGCCGAAACCTTCTCGGGATTAGCCTCCACCCCTCGGTGAGTGACCATGTAGCCGAAGAATTTCCCGGAGGCTACCCCGAAGGCGTACTTAGCCGGATTCAGCTTCATCTTGTACCGCCTCAAGGCGGAGAATGTCTCGGCCAAGTCGGCCAAATGCTCTGCAGCAACGCGGCTCTTGACCAACATGTCGTCTATATAGACCTCCATGTTTCGGCCGAGCTGCGGGGTGAACACTTTATTGACAAGGCGCTGATATGTCGCGCCGGCGTTCTTCAGACCGAAGGGCATTCGGGTGTAGCAGTATAGGCCCAGATCGGTCGTGAAGCTGGTCTTGCTCTCATCATCCGGATGCATCCGGATCTGGTGGTAGCCTGAATAGGCGTCGAGGAAGCTTAAGAGCTCGTGGCCGGAAGTTGCGTCCACCACCTGGTCTATCCGAGGCAGCGGGAAGCTATCCATCGGACAGGCCTTGTTGAGGTTGGTGAAGTCCATGCACATACGCCATTTGCCATCTTTCTTTGGCACCATCACCACGTTGGCGATCCAGTTCGGATGATGCACCTCTCGGAGGTGTCCGGCGCCCAGCCCCTTCTGCACTTCGGCTTGGATGGCGGCTCTCCTCTCCTGATTGAAGGTGCGCCGCTTCTGCTTTACCGGGGGCTGGTCGGGATCCGTATGTAGTCGGTGCTCGGCTACCTCCGGGTCAACCCCGGTCATGTCCGCCGGGGACCAGGCGAAGACGTCGAGATTCTTTTTCAAGAACTCGGTAAGCTTCTCTGCTTCGGTCTCCTCTAGGCCGGAGTCTATCATCAGGACTCGTCCTTCGCCTCCCGGAATAGGGACGGCGAGGAGTGCTTCTCCCGGAGATGCCTCGGCTGATGATCCGATCGCCAGGGTTTCGACTGCAGTCTTCCCTTTGACCGAAATCATGTAGCATTGCCGGGCTGCTTCTTGATTCCCTCTGGCCTCGCCTATTCCATGGCTGGTAATGAAACTTCAGCTTCTGATGGAAGGACGAAGGCACGGCTCCGACCCCGCCGATGAGCCTTCGGCCGAAGATGGCGTTGTAGGCAGAATCGATTTTTACAACGGCAAAGTCCGTTTTAACGGTTAGTTGCCGAGGGGCGGAGCCTAAGGTTACAGGGAGTCGGACAATGCCCTCTACTCGGCAGGGCGAGCCGTTAAAACCGAAGAGGGGGCCCCGGTGAGGCTTCATATTAGCCTCACTCAATCTCATTTTTTCAAAACAATCATAAAACAAGATGTTTGGGGCGCTTCCATTATCGACAAATATTCTATGTACATCGTAGCTATTTATTACAGCATTTATGACGAGGGCGTCGTCGTGAGGGACCTGAATATCAGTCAGGTCCTCGGAGCCGAAGGTGATATCTTCTTGGCGAGGCCGCTTCGGCTCGACGTCAACCGCTGCTATGGTGGCAGAGCTGCGCTGCCGCGGCCTTGATCCTTCCCCCGGCCCACCGGATATCATCATGATAGACCCAGAACTGGGTCTTTGATGGGATGCTTCTACCGGGGCCGAGGTGACCTTCGGCGGAGGAGCGGCTTCTATCGCCGGGGGTTGTTCTTGTCTGGACGTCGCAGGGACGTCCCGGTTCCGCTGTGGCGGGGGCTGCTCCCGCCGGTACTGCGGCACTCTTCCCTCCCGGATGAGGCGGTCGATTTCCTCTCGGAGCTGCCGGCACTCATCCGTCGTGTGGCCGATCTCCCGGTGATACTCACAGTATTTGCCGGGGTCCCTTCGGCGAGGATCCGTCTTGATGCGATCTGGCCGCCGGATCATGCCCTTCACCTCCATGAGCATCCGGGAAGGGGGAGCAGGTAAGGGTAGGTACCGCGGCTGCGGGTCCCGTCGCCTCTCCCTGTCCCAGTCCTCCCGGCGATATCGCTTTCGGGAGGGCTCTTGGTCTTCTGGCCGAGGTCGGACCACCTGGGGGGCAGGTGCCGAGACGGCTTCGGCTGCGCCTTTACCTCTGGACAGCATCAGGGCCTCCCGGTTGATGTATTTATGGGCCCGGGCCACGAGGTCCTGGAAGGTAGGGGGATGGCGCTTCCCGATAGAGCCGAGGAGCCCTTCGTCCCGACACCCGCTGATCACGGCTGAGACCGCGATCGAGCTGTCGAGGTTCGGGATTTGGGCGGCCTCAGTCCGGAACTTGGTGAAGTATTCCTGGAGAGTTTCGGTGGGGCCTTGCCGGATGGCTAGCAGGCTGGCGGAGGTTTTGCACTACCGGGTGGCATCATAAAACTGGTCGATAAATAACTGGCCCAGCTGGACTAGGGAGTGGATGGAGTTGGGGGCCAGTGTTTCGAACCAGGTGAGGGCGATCTTTTCAAGGGTGAGGGGGAAAAGTCGGCAGCGGACTGCCTCGGCGACCCCTCGGATCGTGAGGTATGCGTTGAATCTCTGGAAATGACAGACCGGATCTGTTATTCCGTCGTAGAGAGGGCCCTTCGGCAGCTTGAAATTGGAGGGCACCTCGGTAGCCAAGAGCTCCGCCGTGAACGGGGTCTGCTCCAGGATGTTGCTGGCAAGAGGTGCCCCGTGGGGCCGAGACACCATCTGCTGCGTCTCCTTGCGCATTGCCGTCAGCCGCCGGTCCAGGTCCGGGGCGGTCGAGGTGGCGACTGATTGTCCTCCGGTCCGGGCCGGGCAGAATTCCGACGAAGCATAGTCCTGCTCCGTCAGGCGATCAGCGCGAGGAGCCCGGGCAGGTAGTGCCAAGGGCTCGCTGCGTGCCGCCGCGGTTTCGTTGGGAGAAACCGGTGCAGGCACCGGCCGGAACCGGGCGTCTTGTACTGGGTAGAGTGGGGGGAGCGGCGCCTGCTGAGGAAGCTGTCCCATCAGTCCCATGTGCTGGGCGATGGCGGACACCATCTCCTGAAGAGGCGCTAGGGACGTGACGGCAGCTGCTAGCGTGGCTACTTGCTGCTGGAGCACCCCCACTCGGTCTTCCGAGGCGAGAGACTCCGGTATGGTTGGCAGAGGCAGGCTCGGCGGGGCAGAAGGGGCGCCTTCAGAAGGCAGCATCTGCGCCGAGGCCTCCCGTGCCTCTGCTTCGCTTTGTCCGGACCGTCGGGTTACAGGTCGTTGAGACATGACTTGTTTGTTGGTTTCCTACAGACGGCGCCACGTGATGTAGCCGAAGCTATCACGACCGGATTCCGAAGCTAGAATCCGAAGAGAAGGATCCGGAGCTGGGTCGGATCGGTGTTCAGAGGCCCGACGGGGATCCGGAAGGCGAAGGAGGCAGAGGCGAAGCCGAAGGTCCGAGGCCGAGAGACGCTCGGTCGGCGCGGGCTTGTCCTCAGGAAGTCGGGGCCGAAGCTCCTTCGGCGTAGATGGGGCGGCGCGAGACCGGGTCTCCTCTGTCGTGGGAGCAGCCGGCGCACGGCGTCGAGACCAGGGAGAGGAGTCCGAGGTCGGAGGCCGAGACCGACTCGGGAAGGTCGGCGATGATTCTAACTGAGCTCCTGCAGGAGGGAAAGAAGAAGAAAACCGGTCAGCAGGAGTCCCGGGCTTCGGCCCTAAGGAACCCCCTCCGACGGTCAAGTTAGCTCCTGAAGAAGATTCGATTCAGAAGGCAAAGAGTAGCTTTAATGCTATTGGGACTGTAGTCCTTAAGGGTCTCGGAGGCTTCAGAGAGCATCCCTTTGGCAATAAATAGCGGTGTATTTATAGCAGAGGATAGAGGATGGTTAACGGTGGTAGCCGATATAGGACTATGTGCGGGCTTACTGGTAAACCGCCATAGTGCCTGGTCCTCCACCGGAGTGGGCCGGACTCGGCTATCGGGCCGAAGGGGGTTGGGCCGCTGATGGGCCGAAGCCTGTTGGGCCCTGGGCTGCCGTGCTGCTCTCGAGCCGGAGGCTGGTGGGCCGCTGACGGGCTGAAGCCTGTTGGGCCGGGAGCGACGGTGCCGCTTATGGGCCGAGGGCTGTTGGGCCGCTGACGGGCCGAAGGCTCCCTGAGGGCCTTGCACTGCTGCTGCTGGGCTGAACGGGGTTTGGGCTTGTTTTAATGGGCCGAATCGGATTCTGCCTCATCAGTCTTTGTCTTGTTTTTGTTGTAAAGTGCGTGCTAAAGCTACAGCTATGTGTTTGCTTTGGAATCGAATAAGGCTTACTCACTTATTCCTGATGGATCAGCACCAGTCACCTTCCCTCCTTTCATGGATCGGCTTATCGGTTTTTCTTTTATCTTCGCTGACCTAGCTTGACGATCGGTCTATAACAGTTCGTTACTAAAGGGAAGGGTGAGTAGGCAAAGCCCTCGTCATTGATTGGTAAGTTTGACTTAACTCCGTTGGGTACCCTACATGTCTCCACGCATTGTACTCAAATCTAGATTTACCTTAATCCAGTAGTCAACTATTGCTTTCGATTATTCAATTCCGCTCTCCTGCTTTTTTATCTGGCTGGCTGACTTCTCCTTAGGCTGTCAATTGGTCTACGGGCCGGTGATTGTCTTGCCATACTCTTTTTGGCCGTCCTTCAGCCTTTTTCATACTTCAATTAGTATTTTGAAGTTTCTTTTTGACCCTGATTTTCAAATTCTCTTTTTTCAAGTCCTTTCTAAGTTGCCTTCGACCTCATCTCCTGGACATGGCCTTTTCTGGTAGCCTTTGAATGTAGTCCTATTGGGCTAATCTGATCCCATCCCAATCCTCTGGTAGGGTCTATTTTAGGCCATCGACCATCTTAGCTCGAGGTTCTTTTTTTCTAGAAAGGGTACTTAGAAAGAAGACGAATAGCTGTTCATTGGGATGCCGAGTTCTAAGCTGGTCGTCTCTTGCCTTCCAACTTCCTTGTTCTCTGAACTTCGTCACTCCGTTCCTTGTTATTTTCTTTGAACTGCGGAACAACAATAGATCTTGCTACACTTCGTTTCGCAACCAATCCGGCGCTTCGCTCACTTTAAAGCTACGGTCGCCGCACTACTGTGCTCTAATGGCCTAATCCCTACCTTAATTCATGCCTTCTCCTCATATGCTGCTATACAAAAACAATGTCTACAAAGCTGAAAAATGTGTGCTTCTAACGGACGTTAATCCCATGATAATCTGGTTCGATGCAAATGTCAATAAAAAAGGAGTTTATTCTGAGACCCCTTGAACCGGATCTGCACCCATCCCCTTATGAGCGAAAGGCAGCTAATCTCTTATATAGAAAGATTACGCTGCTGCTGAGCGATCAACTGACGGCTACTCGATTTTGAACACCGGCTCGAATGGAATAAATGGCTGATGACTCTTTATCTCTAACTAGGTTGCAGCCTGCTTTATAAATCTCTGATAGGTTCACTAATGGATAAATGGTAAAACATATGGGATCATTTAAAGGGTTTTTTAATAAAAAAGGTCAACTACTCGCTTGAGATCTGTGCTTTTCTTTCATGGGTTATTAAACAGGTGCTTGTGCTTGATCGGGACAGAATGAGAGGTAAAAAACGATCTTGACTTTACGCATCGGAATGAGAGGTAAAAAATGACCCAGTCTCTAGCTAAGAGGTAGCGAGATTCATCAATAATCAGTCCATTGGGCTCAAGCTCTCTATCCGCCGAGTTGCTGATATGAAGAACTGCTTGGCCATCTCTCTCGCAAACTACCTATCTGTAAGCCTCGTCCCAAGCTCAGCCCATCTCTTTTGCCTCATTCTGATACAATATGAAAGGACCATCAAAAAATTGGTTTTGTTGCTAAACCTAAGCTATCAACCATCTACCCTTTGCCGATCTTCTGAGGCCCCCTGCATCCGACTTATGTTATGGCACTCTATCAGCAAAGGAGGGAGCTAAGGTAATGGTATTCGCCTTTGCGGCTCTTAGTGAAAAAAGGAGCGAACCCATCTCTATCAGCTAGCCGCTCTTTCCCTAGTCTTAGCTAGTCTCATTTTCCTACGGCTTCTGGCTTTCGGACTAGTAGATGTGTCCTAGGGAAGATGTGAAGTTAGGAGTGTTATCAGTTTGTTATTATCCGTGGCTTAAAGAGATTGACCGCTAGCTGGCCCCTGAAGTGAAGGTTTTATTGACGACTGCATTGATTTCGCTTGCTTCTCTGGCGAGTACTTTTCCCTTGCAAAGGCCTTCAAGCTAGTCTTGAGGTATCCATACGAAAGAAAGGTCCGTCCAAAGGATCGAATCTCATTCTCTTTCTTCTCTCCCTCCGGTCACCTTGCATTCTAGTTCTTAAACAAGCTCAATTGCAGAATAAAGAAAAAAGGTAAACTCGGTCTCGATCCCTAACTGGAACTGGAAGGGGTGTTCCCTATACTAACTATCACCCTCGTTTTTCGACTTTTTAGTGCCCATTTCTCTACTGCAAATAGCGTCAGTTGTTCACGAATAGGATGAATGTCGAACAAGGGGCTTGGCTTACAAGACCTATCGTCGAATTTCCTTGGGCAGTACAAGGGAGGAGTTGAAGGGCGCTCTATAACCGAAAGTAGGAAAGAGAGCAGAAAGGGAAGGATCAATTGCAAGCTGCTCTGGGGGTTTGGATTGATAGATGGGAAGAATCAGCACTTCTCTTTGCGGGTGGATGCCCAGAGGAAGCAGCTAAAGCAACTGAGACAAGTTTCATTGCCTCGAAGCAAAGCTGGATTCCGTCCAGGAAGAGCGGATAGGTTGTTTGTGAAAGAAGGGCTTGTTCTCGAATAAGCTCTTTGGCACATCTTCTTAGATTAGACTGGGTAGAACAAGAGTGGAAAGGTGAAGGTGCAATACCTTGCTGCTCAATCGAAACCAACGATAGATGTGATGGATGGAGGAATGGCTAAACGGACCAACCATAAGAGGCGGTTGCCTAAAAGCTAGGGATCGTGTGGCCTTTTTCTTCCACTGCGGGTGATCGATCCAAAAAATGTGCATTGGCTCTGACTCTTATCTAGTCCGCCTAGGACTAATTCCACTCACGGCATTAGCCCGCTATCCTTTCAAAAGAATGCGATCTCACCCGTCAATCTCCGATGAATCTAGTCAGGGGCCACTGCTTGTATGGAGGGCATCGAATCCGCTTTGGGACTAAACAAGCTCATGCCATCAAAAGTCAGTTCTTTCAGAAGAGAAGGGTTTGCATATTTTAGATAAAGGCTGTTAGCAAGTCAATTCCGGGGTAGGGCCATTTCGCCTAGTAGGGGTAGTAGGAAAAGCATGTTAGCACTTTGAATTTGACAGCTTTCGACAGTTAGGATGGAGCCTTTCACTAATAGAAAGAGTGAAGATGCAGATGGAACAAGATCCGATCTTGGCATCTATCACTATTACTCGCAAATGTGAAATTCAGGTAATCGACGAACCATGGGAACATCATTAGTCTAAAAAGAGGCAGAGAAAACAAAGAGAGAAATTCCTATGAATAAAAAAGAAAATGTTGGCTCGGGGTAAGTCGGACGAATCCCCGTGCTGGAAAGAAAGCGAGAAGAGAAATGACTATACCATTCTTTCACATCACTCTTTTCAGTCTTAGATGCACAAAAAAGGCTTTCAAAGGCCGGCAACAAAAGAAGAGTTAGAGCGGGCGAGCTCGAATCCACTTTTCTTTAAATGAAAGGCATTCTAGTCCAGACATCACTTCTTTTAGGGAGTCCCCTATTTTTTATTATATTGAATCAATCTCATAAGGGTCCCTGAGAGGGAGAAGCTGGCGAATAGACTGATTGGGCGGTAGAAGACTGAGATAAATGTTGGAAGGCACCTTCCACGGGCCCACTCGCAGGAGCTGACAGGTGACCCACATAGCGATCAGAACGAACTAGCCCCTCGTTTATTTTCACCAGTCAGTCTAGGAAAGAGGTACCAGATTGCGAGCTTTACAACCATTAAGATAAAGATGTATGAAAGGACTATGTCCTCTATGAAGGGCACGACATGGCGGTCAGTAGACGCTTAACCGAAGAGCTGAAAAAGTCTGCTCAATGAAAGTCAAAAGAACATATTCCGATGAGGGAAACCCTGGCTTGAACCGAGCAAGAGCAAGATACTCGGCTTATAGGTCAGTAAGACGTACCAACTTGCTACCTTGGCCAATATCTTCTACCCTGAGGGACACATATATATTATATAGGAGTGCGACGTGCAAGCGATCTCATAGGTTGATCACGGGGAATAACTCGAGATAGGAAAGAAAAGGCTTATTTACTAAATAAGGCCGCTGGAATCTGCGGATCATTCCGTAGATTGGTGAGGCTCTTCAAGACCTTAGTGTTGTTTTGAGCACTCCAAAATGGGTGTTTGGTTCGGCGTTAATCGAGGTGGGCATCTTTATTGGCAAACTCCGTGAGGATACTATGTATAATAAAGACAACCCTAAGGACACTGGTGGAATGAAGAACCATCAGAAAGTTTGACTTGGAGTTCATCACACCAAGCGCCACGCATCCATGGTTTGCTATGGCCCCCTAAGGGGTCCTCTACTACCCGGTAACGTCAAGAGCCTTTTCGACACAGGCAACTCTCTTCATTAAAATAAAATGAATATATTAAACAAATTCTTTTTAATGAAGGAGCGCTTGCGCTCGAGTGGCTGGCGGTCTCTGTTGGAATAGAGACGGCAACTAATGGGCCTTCTGTCAAAGGCTCAATTAGTTGTGTTTGGTAAGCTGACGAAGCGTTACTGTCTTGCCGTGCTCTCTATGAGTAGAGAGGCAATTCGGATTTATGGACGGTCTGGCCCTCTCTTTCTTGGCCAGTATTTAAAACACGAGAGTTTACATCTCATATGGTTTACTGGTGGAAAGATGGATCAAAAACCGACTATGAAAACCGCTGTATCCCTAACTAGATGTGGTTTACCGCGGATTATTCCAGCTCAATTAAGGAAAGAAATAAGAGCTGGAAAAGATCCTAGAGTGGTCAAATTTGTGTTGACCTTTTGTGGGTTACACAAACTTCTGGTTGTATGGTCGTGAGGCCCTAAAGTAAAGGCCAAAACGATTCATATACCCAGATATCACCCTAGTCAAGCATGCGTTGATATTATGTCAAAATTAATGACAAGGATATAACCAATGCTTAACGCATACATCTACTCTGGTTACCAAAAAATTCCACTCCATTTGGGATTCAGAATGTTTCCCTCATGGTCTTCAGGACCTAATTCTCATTTTGTGCCTGGAAAAGACACTCATGCGGTGATTTCGTCCTTTGGTTATAAGCGGTTAACATTATGGCATATGCTCCCTATGGATGCGTCTACTTTAATAATGCTTTTTAAACCAGAACTTCTTTGTAAGATAGCAAATGCCTGGGCTAAAACCCGGACAGAGTATCCTGAGGACGGTTGGGTTAAACCAATCCTTCCTGACAAACGAGAAGGTGAAGATTTCGGTCTATTTCTGTATCGTTTGATCCGTCCGGCTCACCGTATTTGGTGGCCGTACGCTCGAACACGTGCAGAAAATGGTCATTTTGGAATTAAGTTGGAAGGGGCTGGAAAAGTGTGGATGTTTGCAATTTGTAACCCAATTCTTCAAAGGTTGTGCCTTTGCATGATTGGGCTATGTCCGTCTTGAGGTTGTTACCAACAGACGGTACTTACAATCAAACCGCACCTATCCGGCGGCTTAAAGGATTAAAGGATCTGTTTTCCTTTGACCTTAAAGCCACTACTGACTCTTTACCTCCATTTATCCTCAAGAATGCTTGCAGGATTAATGGGTGAAGATCTTCCCTATACTTGGGTAGATGCTTTACAGAACGTTTCTTTCTGCGTCCTTAGTAGAGATACTAGTAGGACTAAGAAAGCTTTCGTCTACAGATTTACGAAGGGTCAGCCCCTGGGTTTCTACTAATCCTGGCCGCACTAACGCATCACGCTTTGGTGTGGTTAGCGGCCTGGAGAGCTTTGCCTGGAAAAAGATTCCCGGACTATGCTATCCTTGGTGATGACTTAGTAATAGGTCATCCTAAGGTGGCAGAAGAGTACCTAAAAATCATGACCGACTGTGAAGTAGAGATCTCGAAAGAGAAGTCTCTTATTTCTGACAGAGGTTGTCTCGAATTTGCTAAAAAGTTTATTACCGATCGAGGGTAGAGAGATCTTCAGACTGTACCTCTTATGGTTCTAAATATTTTTAGTGGATTCGCTCCTGCTTTCCATTTTGCGTTGTTGGGAGTCGATCTGCAGACTTCTATACGCTTACGCGGTGGAGGGTATCGAGTCTATTCAAATTCTACTTTTCCTAGGAAAGGTAGAAAATGGATGAGACATTGGTTATTAGTTCACTCTCCTGCTGGCCTACTACCTTTTCTAATTGAGTTTTGGTTTACACTTCCAGAAATGGGTTGTGTAGATTCATATAAGCTTGGTTGGATTAGGCCTATCATAATTGACTACTTAAAACCAAAATCTTTCTGTGAAAAAGAAATTGATGGCCTACGTGTTACTTATGATGGGGACGATGAACTCTTTGAAAGTCTTATTCAGCAATGGGTAAGATCCTACGTTGCGTATCTCGCCTGGTATGCTGGAGTAGTGACGGACTTGAATACACCATTGAAGGTTCTTTTAGATTCTCCAATAGTTTGTACTAGTCCTAGATGTGAAGCAAATGACAGAAATGTCTTTGTTCGCTACGGGATTATGTTTAAACTGTGGATGGCCTATCGTAGTGCTCCTAAGATAAGGTCTTGGCCTTATTCTTTAAGTACGATCGAAGGAAGCTCTTCCGAATCTTCTCTTGGCCCTATAACGGGATCTCAAGATATTGATATGAAGTAGAGCTACATGCTTCATTGTATGTATTTTGAGTGAACAACATATAGGCGGAGGCTACAGTAGCTTAATCGCCCTATGTCTAGCAACTAAATAAGGCCACTTCTCCTAAGCAATTAATGGGCTACGGCTTTCGCGGGCAATCCCAAGTCAAATCAATAGGAACGGAGACAAACCTATTCAGATGAGGTCTCGGGCTTAACTTAAGTTGAGTCTTGCGCTCCTCACAAAATGAGTTTCTTGCATTTTTCGATAGCTTCACAGCGGGATCAAATAAGGTCTGCGCATAGCTTGGGGGTGCTGAGGCGGAGAACATTAGTCTCTCCACTCCACCATTCTTTGACTCAAAACCCATGTTTCCACCCCAGCTGGTAAAAGAAGAAAAGAATAGGAAAGGCCGCATATTCAAGTCGAAAATAGGCACCAGGCTAGGATAACATATTGGCTTCATCGGCAACAATTCTTTCATTTCCGAATATACGGATCTCTATTGGCGTTTCCTTCTCTACGGCCGCTCACGCTTCGCTAACCTATCACGTGGGAAAGAGAAGAGAGTACGAAAGAATAGCAAATGGAGCACACTGCATAAAGATTCTAAATATGACGACAAGTCCCCCATCGATGAAAGAAGAAGGAAATGAAGAACGGGAACGAAACGAAATAAAGCATTTCTAGCGGATGAGCTTCTCCTAATTATGTTTGGTAATAGAATAGGGTGGCTTGCTCTGACCAACACTCCACTTTTTGCTCCGTCCATGGAGCGTATGAATTTCCTTGAATGTTGATAGACTAAAAAAGGGAATTCAGGGATAAGAATAGGAATTAATGTACCATTGGAAGAAGGGGCACCTGTGGGAACATCTCTACTGACGATCCATTTCAATAGAATGGGTGTTGCCGTGCCACGAGGCACGACCATGGAAGTAATGAAAAAGAAGAAGTTCTGTAGTTGGACCATCTGCTCTATCCGTTCGATTTGAGCTTCTCCGGAGAAGATGAGACGCTCAAAATCAAGTGTTCGCAACGCATACCAAAAAAGGGCACCAATGTTGCCGACCATTAATGACAAGTTCGAACACCAGGCGCGTAGCGGCGCTTGCGTCGTCCGTAGGTGCATAAACTGCTTGAATGGAAGTGAGTTATAGTTGGTAGAAATCATTCTTTCTCGCCTTAAAAGCAACTATCTTTTTCGACCAATCCAATGAATGAGACTAAAAAACAATTTCCAAAAGAGGAGAAGCGATCTTTAGGGAACCTTCCGCAAGCACCTTTGTTCCGGACAGTGGATTGTCAGAAAGAAGCCCAGTTGGGCCGGTGAAAGGTAGCGGACAACCGACAGTCAGGAAGCAAGAATCAAGCTAGAGTTCTATAGCATTTCTCTTTCTTCGCTAACTCAACCGATGGATGGAGGACATGTTATCACTATCTTTTTCAAGTTTGTTATCGAGGGGCAGAAATCTTGAACCTGACGGTAGGAAAGAATGACAACTGAAGGACCAAACAGAAAAGAAGGGGGAGTAGCATAGCCAATCAACCAATAGATAAAGGTGCGCAGTCGATCATTCATTTAGGGGGAGTTTCTTATCCGCGATAGGGAGAGGTCTTCCATGAAGTAGGAAGGAAGGAACAAACTAAGCTGCCCTCTGAGAGGAAAGCATGATCTATGGTTATGGTCCCCTTGTAAATGACTTGCTACCCGAAGAATGCAGATAGCATCACCTGGAAGGACCGTCTTACCGCCGGTCAAGAGCACTTGACCATGTCTTAATCTGCTTATAAAAAAACTGCCTCTATCCACAGGATCAACTACTACTGCCAGTTTCATGGATTGGCACCACCATCTCTATAGAAGCTCCTCTGCATCTGCCGTGTCTACTAGTGTGAGGGACAAGCTAGCTGGGTCATCAGACCATAGCTCCTTCTCGTGCTCACTGGCAGTTCACTTCCTTACGTGGAAGTGCTTTCGCTTCGGAACCAGCCCCCGATACGTAACCCTTCTTTGCTGCCCGCCTTGCTCCATCCTCCTTTGATCGATCCAGTCCTTGCTTTCGCAGCTCTTTCCCTTTCTCCCCTCAAGCTTCCAGCCGAAACAGAATCCACCGAGTCTGCCTTTCAGTGATGAGCGAGCCAAGTAGTGGGGTCGTCGTGGGAAGTGGCCGTTCGAACAAGTGAGGGTTGTGCTTAATCAACATCAAAGAAAACTACAAGCAACGGGCCCGGGGAATCCCTGAAAAACTACAAGGAGCTTCGCTGCACTTGACTTTAAGGAAGAAGAGATATTCTTTCTAACCGACGAGAGGAGGGTGATAGATGAGTGATTGAGTTGACTGTTACCCTCGTTCTTCTTGGTGGATGCGTTTCACTCTAGCAAAAGAAAGAGATATTCTTTGACCAAAGCTTTGACCGTTCTACTCATGCTTATGTTGTACCAGTAGCTATCCCTAGCTCACTCTTTCCTTAGCTGGTTTCGAGTTGTTCCTAAGAAAGTTTCTCTTCTTTGGTGGGCATGGTCCACTCACTTGGCTCGCGTACTCTTAAAGCTCTCTGGTTTAGGGACAGAGGCGGTCAGGGACTTGATTGATCAATGGGTATAGGTTTGGGACGGAGGGAGGAGCACCCCGTCCCTCTTGTCTAACAATCTTCCATCTTCGACTTCTTCTTCCCATGAATACTAGCTATTCCTTATATTGTTAAGGGCTTTCGACTTCTAGAAACAACACTTATTACTTGACTTGACTCATGTAACACAGGATCTCGAATTCAGAGATTCCCTTTTCCGGTGCTAGTTCTCGTCATCCTTTCTCGTAGTCACCAAAGTTCGGCAGGGAATCTATGATTGGTATTGGTTCATACTTTTTTCCTATGTGCTATTTTCTTAAAACCATCCTTGGTACAAAGCCTATAATATCTGAATTTCCCTCCTCTGTTGACAATGATGAAAACCAAATTGAACTCTAAAGTCAAGACCGACTTGAACATGGGTTTTTTTCATACATTCTAAATGCTTTCCTATTCAAGACAAGTAAATCATTCCTTTGAAGCTACTACTACTTGTACCGCTGGCTAGCTTGTTTTGGTTACCGGTTGGGGTTTTGAAACCAAACAAAGAAGATCGATCTGGTTGGGCTAATGGGAGATTAGTCACCGATTGGCTCGCTCCTTAAAAAAAAGGTGGCTAAGACGAGTGGCCTATTCCAATAGCTGGCAGACGGGCTATGTTGCCTATTCAACATATTCCGATTGCGATACATTGGAATTGCCTACCCCTATTCATGTTCGTGCTTTGTATGCCGGAACTTCAAGGTCAATAAATAAGGACTCCCAGGTCTGAAACTTGGTCTGCTTGCTCCTACAAAACCTCATACGGTGTGTCTCCTACTCCTCTCCCGCTGGTCGAGTGGCTCTTTTTATCGCTCCTCTCCCGCTGGTCGAGTGGCTCTTTTTATCGCTCCTCTCCCGAAACAAGCACGAGGGAAGCACTTTGGTCACTCCAGTCCAATAAGTAGATAGATCATTTGACCGACGACAAAGACTGAATTACCGACGAAAAGAGGTCAAGCTGATAGGACCTACTCGAGCAATCGCCCTACTATAAAAACATGGTTGCTCCCTAAAAAAACTGACCACACTACACTACCCTGAGAAGCGCTCTCACGTTTGGAGTTACTCACCTAAAAGTGGGGACTCGAAATGGTTATCAATCAGGTCGTGGGAGAGTGGAAGGTTAACCAGTAGTGGACTATAAGTGGATTCCGTATCAATAGCTAGCCAAACACCTAGTCTCACTGTTTGATGAGGTGGTTTTCGTTTAGGTTCCTAGAGATAAGAACAGCCTAGCCGATGCTCTTGCTACCCTAGCCTTCATAGTCGGGATGCCTTTGTACCGGTCAATGGAATCACTCGTTGTTGAAAAGCCATATCAACTGCCATACTTTTTCATCCAGACCACCTGCAGATCATCCCATGCCTGATGATGTAGACTGGATCTATCACGACCGGATTCTAGAGCTGGAATCCGAAGAAGAGGATCCGGAGCTGGGCCGGATCGGTGTTTGAAGGGGCCCGACGGGGATCCGGAAGGTGAAGGACGCAGAGGCGGAGCCGGGAGTCCGAGGCCGGAGGTGACTCGGAGCGGGCTTGTTCTTGGATAGTGAGCCCAAAAGCTCCTTCAGCGCGAGACCGAGTCTCCTGTCTTGGGCCGAAGCTCCTTCGGCGGACGAAGGAGCGGCGCGGATGAATCTTCTTCCGCCTGCTGTCGACAGGCGACGGAGCCGAAGCCGAAGGTCCGAGGCCGGAGGTGACTCGGAGTGGGCTTGCTCTTGGATAGTGAGCCCAAAAGCTCCATCAGCGCGAGACCGAGTCTCCTGTCTTGGGGCAGCCGGCGTACGGCGTCGAGACCAGGGAGAGGAATCCGAGGTCGGCGGTCGAGATCGACTCGGGAAGGTCGGCGATGATTCGAACCGAGCTCCTGCAGGAGGGAAAGAAGAAGAAGAACCAGTCAGCAGGAGTCCCGGGTTTCAGCCCTTGGGAACCCCCTCCGACGATCAAGTTAGCTCCTGAAGAAGATTCGATTCAGAAGGCAAAGAGAGCAGCTTTAATGCTTTTCGGACAGTAGTCCTTTAAGGGTCTCGGAGGCTTGGGGAAGCATCCATTGCATCCCTTTGGCAATAAATAGCGGGGTATTTATAGCAGAGGATAGCGGATGGTTAACGGTGGCAGCCGATATAGGACTAAATGAGGGCTTACTGATAAACCGCCATAGTGTCCGATCCGCCACCGGAGTGGGCCGGATTCGGCTACCGGAGGCTGTTGGGCCCTGGGCTGCCGCGCTGCTCCCGGGCCGTAGGCTAGTGGGCCGCTGACGGGCTGAAGCCTGTTGGGCCGGGAGCGACGGTGCCGCTTATGGGCCGAAGGCTGCTGGGCCGCTGACGGGCCGAAGGCTCCCGGAGGGCCTGGTACTGCTGCTGTTGGGCTGAACGGGGTTTGGGCTTGTTTTAATGGGCCGAATCGGATTCTGCCTCATCACATAGCCCCCCACTCTTGTCTTCCTCAGTTATGAGATGGCGAGAGTATAGCCCGAAGCTGTCAGAAAAATATCATAACAGGTGTCTCACCCGAAGCTCTGTTCTCTTTTCACTGGGAAGAGGGTGCCCTCGGTCGGCCGAGGGCTACGCGGTTGCTTCGTCCTCGCTCGGAGTGGCGACGAAGGCTCAGAGCTCAGAAGCCGAAGGGCCGAGCCCTCTGATTCGTGTCAGGCTTCATTAAATGGACGGGATGGCGCGTCCCCTCACGAGGAAGCACGGGACACGCGTCGCGCATCCGGCCGCTCCGTCAAAAGCACAAAAGGATCCTGACCGCTCGTGGGTCGCGGATCGCCTCGACTCTCTGCCCGAGGCTTCACTCGGATTGCCGCCGCTCCCTTCGTCGCACGCGGATCGGGACACGTGGCGGGCATCCGAGAGGTTAGCCGAAGGGTCGGAGCGCTTTCGGCCGTCGATCGCTCTGCTTCACGTCCCGGAGCCGGCCCATCATCATTGCCGAAGGACGGTGCACGTGGCAGGCATCCGAGAGGAGCGAGGGGACGAGCGGGATGATCTCGGCCGTTGGCTTCGGCGGGAGGCACTTCGAATGGACTTATAAATACAAGCCCTCAGCAGGGCACTGTTCTTCTTCCTGCTGCTGCGCTTGCATTTCCCTTGCGATCATCCGAGCTCTTCTTCCTTCTTCAGCGAAAGGCTGGCTTCCTGAAGGCTTCGTCCGAGCTCGCCGGCCACCGTGGGAGGTTCTTCGTTCCTCAGAGCGCATCGCTGGTGGAGCTTGGAGGCTTGAGGCAGCATTCGGTTCAGGAGAGACTCCCTCCCCCTTCCTGCGAGTAAGCCTTGGCCTCCTTCCTTCCTGCGAGGACTGAGGGGTCCGAGACTTCCGGGGCCGAGGTCTCCGGTGCTGAGGTTTCTGGGGCCGAGGCTTCCGGGGCCGAGGCTTCCGGGGCCGAGGCTACCCAGGAGGTCCGGAACTCAGGCCAGGCTTCCACCTCGGAACGCCGTCTTCCGGACATTGCTTTAGAAGCATCCTGCGCCCTATCGGACGTAGAGGTGAGGAACCTAGTTTCTTACTTCCAGCTTCTTTCCTGGACGACCCCCCATCGGCCTGATTCCGCCACCAGGGCCAATACTGTCCGCCCGGGCTCCTTCTCCATCTATGTTGATAGCTTCGAGGCGGGCTTCCGTCTTCCTCTCCCCACCTTCGTCATTAACCTCCTTAGCTTCTACGGGCTGGCCCCGTCTCAGCTCTTTCCCAATTCTTGGCGCACTGTATACGGTTTTTTGAGCGTCTTCGCTCGTATAAAGATCAACCCTTCCATCAATGTCTTCCGCTATCTCTTCAAAATCCAAAGGCAGGGGAAGTCCGAGTGGTACTGTTTCGTCCCTCGGGTCGGCCGAAGCATCTTCTCCGGGAAGCCCTCGTCCATCCACGGCTGGAAGAGGAAGTTCATCTTCGTCTCCCTGCCGGAGAACGAGAAGGGCGTGTGGCCCTTTCCCACCAAATGGGCGCCGCTGGCTGCAGGCCTCTCGGACCCTCCTGCTCTGACCCCTGTGCAGAGCACTCTCGTGGGCCATGTCCAGGTCATGGCCCCGTACGACATCTGGGGGCTCCTCAGCGCGTCGGAGCGGCTGGTGAACGCCGGGGTGTGGCCGGATCCCCGGTCCGATCCGGCGCGGGCCTTTCCTTATCTTCCTCCCGGGGAGACTCTGCAAGGCCGCGGAGGAAGGGCTGCCGCTCCTCCGGCCGAAGCTCTTCTGGCTGAGGATGCTGATGAAGTTTCGGCCGAGGGTAAGTCGGCTTTGAATTTGTTACTTGATCGCCGTTTTGTTTCTAACATATTCTTCTTGCTTGCAGCAATGGCCGAGCTCGACGAGCTCCTCGCCCTGATATCCGACCAGCGCGGTTCAGGCCGGGCACCGGCCCCGCAAGCGGCAGGCAGGTCTGGCCGAGGCGCTGGAGTTCCGAGGACTAGAGGCGGGGTCCCAAGGACTGCGGCCTCCGCCGAGGGCCGCGCGGCCGCTGCTGCTCTCGAGAGGGAGCAGAAGACAAAGTTCGCCGCTCGAAGGGGCGGCCGAGCGTCGAAGCGCCCCCGGGTAGAGGAGGCCGAAGAGGCGGAGGTGGCTCCGCTGGTCAGGAGGAGCGCCGGGGCCCGAAGGGCCGCAAGGCTGGCGTCTCCCGAGGCGTTGAGGGGCGACTCCCCTCCGGCCGTATCGGCAGGGGCCGATGACGGAGGCGCTGGGTCGCAGGCGCCCCGGGCGCAACGCGAATGGTGGCACCCCGAACCGGGGATGTACAAAGATGAGAGCATGGAGGACCCGCAGACGTGCCTCCGTCTGCTCAGCAGCCTCACTCTCCCTTCAGCTTTCGAAGAGCTGAAGGAGCATTCGATTACCGACCTGGCGGCGATGAGCGCCCGGTTGGCGGTCCAGGTAAGAAATCCGAAAATTCTTCAACCTAGCTTTCCTTAGCTGTCTTGATTTTCTAACCCTTATCTGCTTTCGGTCCGCAGGCTGCGGTGACGGGTAGCGTCCTGATGCATCATCAGGAGCTGCTCCGGCTCAAGCTTCTGGAGGCCGAGGAGGATCCGGCCGGTTCGGGTGAAGGTACCTAGGCGGCGCCCCGCATCGAGCCCTTGGTTGATAGGCTCGTAACCGCGAGCGCCCGGGCGCGGGCGCAGCTAGAGGAGAGGGCAGCAGAGGCCCGTGCTGCTGCCGAGGCCAAGGCGAAGGCCGAGCGGGAGAAGGAGAAGGCTGAGAGCGAGCTTGCTGCGGCTCAGACTGAGATCCGGGCCCTCAAGGCCCAGATCCAGGACAAGGAGTCCCGGCGGGCTTCGGAGAAGCGCCGCCACGCCGAGGAGGTCTCGGCTCTGAAGCAGGAACTGGAAGAGGTGGCGGAGTCGGCCGTAGCCGATTAAAAGGCCGGGCGCGACTACGCCCAAGAGATCCTCCGAGCCCAGCTGCTAGCGTCTTCTTCGGTCTTCGACCTCGGACTGGCTGTCGCCCAGAGGGCCTGCCCGAGCGTTGATTTGACCGGGGTCACCCTGCCGATGGGCGCGGAAGCCAGGGAACTCCTATCCTGGTGGAAGAATCTTATGGCCGAGAGGGCCTCGCCTCCAGTCGCTGAAGATGAAGTCGAGACCGCCGAGGAGGCCCCCGCCGAGGCTGCCGCTCCTGAAGCGGTGCAGATCGTCGACTCTCCCTCTCCCGGCCAAGGCGCAGTCGAAGCGGAGGAGGAAGGGGTCGTCGAGGGCTGATAAGAGGGTCCCGCCCCCCGGTTTTAGCTTTTCCACTTATGTAAGCCTTCGGCCAGGCATATGGCCGAGTTTGTACTTCCTTTCGTTTGTGAATACAAGGAATGTTTTTGGCTTTACCTTATTGTTTTCTGTATGACGAGTGGATCTGGCCTTTCTGAAATCCGAGATCTTTCCGTCGTTCGCTATAGTTTGCGAAGCCGAGACCCGATGTAGGTTCGGATAGGGCGTTGATAGAATCTCGCCAGCAGATAAGGCTGCTTTAGACGCGGTTCGTGTGGCCGAAGCCACTCCCGCTTCGTCTTATGCAGACTTAGGGAATAACCTGCCGCGTCCTGATCCGGATTACATGGCCGAAGCCATTCGTCGGATCGAAGGACTTGCGGATTTTAAGAGAACCATGCCGCTCCCGGTACGGTTTGCATGGCCGAAGCCACTCCCGATACGGTTTACACGGACTTAGAGAAAACCATGCCGTGTCCTGATTCGGATTACATGGCCGAAGCCATTCGTCGGATCGAAGGACTTGCGGACTTTAAGAGGATCATGCCGCTCCCGGTACGGTTTGCATGGCCGAAGCCACTCCCGATACGGTTTACACGGACTTAGAGAAAACCATGCCGTGTCCTGATCCGGATTACATGGCGGAAGCCATTCGTCGGATCGAAGGACTTGCGGACTTTAAGAGGATCATGCCACTCCCGGTACGGTTTGCATGGCCGAAGCCACTCCCGATACGGTTTACACGGACTTAGAGAAAACCATGCCGCGTCCTGATCCGGATTACATGGCCGAAGCCATTCGTCGGATCGAAGGACTCGCGGTCTTTAAGAGGATCATGCCGCTCCCGGTACGGTTTGCATGGCCGAAGCCACTCCCGATACGGTTTACACGGACTTAGAGAAAACCATGCCGTGTCCTGATCCGGATTACATGGCCGAAGCCATTCGTCGGATCGAAGGACTTGCGGACTTTAAGAGGATCATGCCGCTCCCGGTACGGTTTGCATGGCCGAAGCCACTCCCGATACGGTTTACACGGACTTAGAGAAAACCATGTCGTGTCCTGATCCGGATTACATGGCCGAAGCCATTCGTCGGATCGAAGGACTTGCGGACTTTAAGAGGATCATGCCACTCCCGGTACAGTTTGCATGGCCGAAGCCACTCCCGATACGGTTTACACGGACTTAGAGAAAATAGCAACAAGTTTCCTGAACAAGAGAGTTCTTTATTCATACCCTCCGGCTGAAAGCCTGGGGAGAGGTGACTTACGTATAATAACGCCGAAGGCGCTCTACATTCCATGTGCGAGGAAGAGGTTGGCCCGAAAGGGTCTCCAACCGGTAAGCTTCACGCCTGATCACCTCCCTGACCCGATAGGGCCCCTCCCAGTTGGGGGCAAGCTTCCCTGAGGCTTCGGCTGGCTTGGAAGCATGAGCTTTCCTCAACACGAGGCTCCCTACTTCAAAGCTTCGGGGCTTTACTCGAGTGTTGTGGTATTTGGCCATGCGCTGTTGATAAGCCGCCAGCCGGATATGAGCTTTGTCTCGGGTCTCTTCAATGAGGTCCAAGTGGTCTTTCAAACCTTCCTCGTTGGCCTCCGGACTGTAAGCAACGACCCTGGGAGAAGGAAGGCCGATTTCTACTGGAATAACGGCCTCTATCCCATAGGCCATGCGAAACGGAGTTTCGCCGGTGGGGGTTCGGCTCATCGTCCGATAGGCCCACAGAACGCTCGGCAGCTCCTCCACCCATCGGCCTTTAGCCTTGCCGATGCGGGTTTTCAATCCCTGCAGGAGGCTTCGGTTAGTGACTTCGACTTGGCCGTTTGCTCGAGGATGCGCCACCGAAGTGAATATGTGAAGTATGCCGAAGCTGGCGCAGTTGTCGCTGAGCCGCCGGCTGTCGAACTGCTTTCCATTGTCAGAGATGATGGCCCGAGGGATGCCGAACCGGCAAATGATGGACTTCCACACGAAGTTCCAAGCATTTCTATCGGTTATTGACGCGAGGGGTTCGGCTTCGACCCACTTGGTGAAATAATCGACCGCCACGATGAGGAACTTTCCTTGGCCGGTGGCGACGGGAAAAGGTCCTAAGAGGTCGATTCCCCATTGGGCGAAAGGCCAGGGATCGGACAAGGGGGTCAGAAGGGTGGCTGCCTGGTGAATGAGGGAGTTGAACCTCTGGCACTGGTCACAGCGCCGCACGAGGGCCAAAGCGTCCTCTCGGAGTGTTGGCCACCAGTAGCCTTGCGTCAGGAGCTTGTGAGCCAGGGCCCTTCCTCCCGCATGCGCCCCGCAGACTCCTTCATGGACTTCTCTTGTGGCGTAGTCGGCTTCAGCCGGGCCGAGGCACCGCAGCAATGGTCGGCCGAATGATTTCTTGTACAGCACCCCGTCCAGAAGAAGGAAGTAGGATGAGCGCTGTCGAATGTGCTTCGCCTCCTTCGGATCTGGCGGGATTTCTCCTTGGAGAAGGAAAGCGACGAGGGGGGTCATCCACGTCTCGGCCTCGGCTTCAGTGACTTGCATGGCTTCGTTTTCGCCGAGGCTTGGTTCGGCGAGCTCCTCGACGAGGATCATTCGGCCTCCACCCCCGTCTTGGGTTGACGCCAGCCGGGAAAGAGCATCGGCCCGGGTATTCTCGGCTCTCGGGATCCTCACGATTTCATAAGAATCGAATTGGGTGAGGATCTTGCGAGTCACCTGGAGATAAGATGCCATCACCGCGTCCCGTGCCTCGTACTCCCTGGAGATGTGGCCGGCGATCAACTGGGAATCGCTGAAGGCTTTCAGGTTCCGGGCGCCGAGCTTCTTCGCGGCCCGGAGGCCAGAGATGAGAGCTTCGTACTCGGCGGCATTGTTGGTTGCTGGGAAGGAGAAACGCAGGGCGTACTCCGTGACGACCCCTTCGGGTGACGCCAGGATCCATCCGGCGCCACTGCCCGTGGAGCACGCGGAGCCGTCCACGAAGAGTCGCCATTCGTCCGACGGTGCAGGAGCCGAAGAAGCCTCGGCTTCGGGCGCGTTGGGCACCGGCTGAGGTGCCGAGGAGGCGCCGGGGGTAAGTTCGGCGATGAAGTCCGCCAACGCCTGGGCTTTTATTGCTACCCGAGGGGCGTAGGAGATGTCGAACTCTCCTAGCTCGATTGCCCATTTCGCCAGCCTGCCGGACACCTCCGGCCGGGAGAGAATTTGCCTCAGGGGCTGGTCGGTGAGAACCTTCACGGAATGAGCAAGAAAATAAGGCCGGAGCCTCCTCGCGGACGAGACGAGGGCCAGAGCCAACTTCTCCAGGGCAAGGTACCGGAGTTCTGCTCCTTGAAGGGCTCGGCTGGTGTAATAAACGGGCTTCTGAACGCCATCCTGCTCTCGAACGAGGACGGCGCTGAGAGCCGTCTCGGAGACTGCAAGGTACAAGCTAAGAGGTTCCCCGGGAACCGGCTTGGACAAGATGGGGACTTTGGAGAGGTAGGCCTTCAGCTGATTGAAGGCTGTCTGGCACTCCTCCGTCCAGTCGAAGTTGTTGGCCTTCTTCAGCAGCTTGAAGAAGGGGAAACAGTAGTCGGCCGCCCTTGACCTGAAGCGGCTGAGGGCTGCGATCCTCCCGTTCAGATTCTGTACCTCTCGGAGGTTTGCCGGGGGCCGCATCTGCATGATGGCCGAAACCTTCTCGGGATTAGCCTTCACCCCTCGGTGAGTGACCATGTAGCCGAGGAACTTGCCGGAGGCTACCCCGAAGGCGCACTTGGCCGGGTTCAGCTTCATCTTATACCGCCTGAGGGCGGAGAAAGTCTCGGCTAGGTCGGCCAGATTCTCTGCAGCAACGCGGCTCTTGACCAACATGTCGTCTATATAGACCTCCATGTTTCGGCCGAGCTGTGGGGCGAACACTTTGTTGACCAGGCGCTGATATGTCGCGCCAGTGTTCTTCAGACCGAAGGGCATTCGGGTATAACAGTACAGGCCCAAATCGGTCGTGAAGCTGGTCTTGCTCTCATCGTCCGGATGCATCCGGATCTGGTGGTAGCCCGAATAGGCGTCGAGGAAGCTTAGCAGCAAATGGCCGGAAGTCGCGTCCACCACCTGGTCTATCCGAGGCAGCGGGAAGCTGTCCATCGGACGGGCCTTATTGAGGTTGGTGAAGTCCACGCACATACGCCATTTGTCATCTTTCTTGGGCACCATGACCACGTTGGCAATCCAGTCCGGATGGTGCACCTCTCGGAGGTGTCCGGCGTCCAGCCCCTTTTGCACTTCGGCTTGGATGGCGGCCCTCCTTTCCTGATTGAAGGTGCGCCGCTTCTGCTTTACCGGGGGCTGGTCGGGATCGGTATGGAGTCGGTGCTCAGCTACCTCCGGGTCAACCCTGGGCATGTCCGCCGGAGACCAGGCGAAGACGTCGAGATTCTCTTTCAAGAACTCGGTAAGCTTCTCCGCTTCAATCTTTTCTAGGCCGGAGCCTATCATCAGGACTCGTCCTTCGCCTCCTGGAATAGGGACGGCGAGGAGTGTTTCTCCCGGAGATGCTTCGGCCGACGACTCAATCGTTAGGGTTTCAGCTGTTGTCTTCCCCTTGACCGAAATCATGTAGCACTGCCGGGCTGCTTCTTGGTTGCCTTTGGCCTCGACTATTCCATGGCTGGTATGAAACTTTAGCTTCTGATGGAAGGACGAAGGCACGGCTCCGACTCCGCCGATGAGCCTTCGGCCGAATATGGCGTTGTAGGCTGACTCGATCTTTACAACGGCAAAGTCCGTTTCAACGGTTAATTGCCGGGGGGCGGAGCCTAAGGTTACAGGCAGTCGGACAATGCCCTCTACTCGGCAGGGCGAGCCGTTAAAACCGAAGAGGGGGCCCCGGTGAGGCTTCATATTACCCTCACTCAATCCCATTTTCTAAAAACAGTCATAAAACAAGATGTTTGGGGCACTTCCATTATCCACAAAGATTCTATGTACATCATAGCTATTTATTACAGCATTGACGACGAGGGCGTCATCCTGAGGGACCTGAACATCAGTCAGGTCCTCGGCGCCAAAGGTGATGTCTTCCAAACGAGGCCGGTTCGGTTCGCCGTCAACCGCCGCTACGGTGTTGCGCTGCCGCGGCCTTGATCTTTCCCCCGGCCCTCCGGATATCATCATGATAGACCCAGAAATGGGTCTTTGATGGGATGACTCTACCGGGGCCGAGGTGGCTTTTGGCGGAGGAGCGGCTTCTATCGCCGGGGGTTGCTGTTGCCTGGGCGCCGCAGGGGCGTCCCGGTTCTGTTGCGGCGGCTGCTCTCGTCGATACTGCGGCAATCTTCCCTCCCGGATGATGCGGTCGATCTCCTCCCGGAGCTGCCGGCACTCATCCGTCGTGTGGCCGATCTCCCGGTGGTATTCACAGTACCTGCCGGGGTCCCTTCGGCGAGGATCGGTTTTGATGCGATCAGGCCGCCGGAGCATGCCTTTCACTTCCATAAGCATCCGGGAAGGGGGAGCAAGTAAGGGTAGGTACCGCGGCTGCGGGTCCCGTCGCCTCTCCCTGTCCCAGTCCTCCCGGCGGTATCGTTTTCGGGAGGGCTCTTGGTCTTCAGGCCGAGGTCGGACCACCTGGGGAGCAGGCGCCGAGGTGGCTTCGGCTGCGCCTTGACCCCTGGACAGCATCAGGGCCTCCCGGTTGATGTACTTATGGGCCCGGGCCACGAGGTCCTGGAAGGTCGGGGGATGGCGCTTCCCAATGGAGCCGAGGAGCCCCTCGTCCCGACACCCGCTGATCACGGCCGAAACTGCGATCGAGCTGTCGAGGTTCGGGATCTGGGCGGCCTCGGTCCGGAACTTGGTGAAGTACTCCTGGAGAGTTTCGGCGGCGCCTTGCCGGATGGCCAGCAGGCTGGCGGAGGTCTTGCACTGCCGGGTGGCATCATAGAACTGGTCGATGAACAATTGGCCCAACTGGACTAGGGAGTGGATGGAGTTGGGGGCCAATGTCTCGAACCAGGTGAGGGCGATTTTTTCAAGGGTGAAGGGGAAAAGACGGCAGCGGACTGCCTCGGAGATCCCTCGGACCCGGAGGTAGGCGTTGAATCTCTGGAAATGACAGACTGGATCTGTCATTCCGTCGTAGAGATGGCCCTTCGGTAGCTTGAAGCTGGGGGGCACCTCGGTGGCCAGGAGCTCCGCCGTGAACGGGGTCTGCTCCAGGATACTGCTGGCGAGGGGCGCCCCGTGAGGCCGGGACACCATCTGCTGCATCTCTTTGCGCATCGCCGTCTGCCGCCGGTCCAGGTCCGGGGCAGTTGAGGTGGCGACGGATTGTCCTCCGGTCCGGGCCGGACGGTACTCCGACGAAGCATAATCTTGCTCCGTCAGGTGATCGGCGCGGGGAGCTCGGGCAGGTAGCGCCGAGGGCTCGCTGCGCGTCGCCCGGTTTCGTCAAGAGAAAGCGGTGTAGGCGCTGGCCGGAACCGGGCATCTTGTACTGGGTAGAGTGGGGGGAGCGGCGCCTGCTGAGGAAGCTGCCCCGTCAGTCCCATGCGCTGGGCGATGGAGGATACCATCTCCTGAAGAGGCGCTAGGGACGTGACGGCAGCGGCCAGCGTCGCCATTTGCTGCTGGAGCACCCCCACTCGGTCTTCCGAGCCGAGAGACTCCGGTATGGTCGGCAGAGGCAGGCTCGGCGGGGCAGAAGGTGCGCCTTCGGAAGGCAGCATCTGCGCCGAGGCCTCCCGCGCTTCTGCTTCGCTTTGTCCGGATCGTCGGGTCACAGGTCGCTGAGACATGACTTGTTTTGTTGGTTTCCCACAGACGGCGCCACGTGATGTAGACTGGATCTATCACGACCGGATTCCGGAGCTGGTATCCGAAGAAGAGGATCCGGAGCTGGGCCAGATCGGTGTTTGAAGGGGCCCGACGGGGATCCGGAAGGCGAAGGACGCAGAGGCGGAGCCGGGAGTCAGAGGCCGGAGGTGACTCGGAGCGGGCTTGTTCTTGGATAGTGAGCCCAAAAGCTCCTTCAGCGCGAGACCGAGTCTCCTGTCTTGGGCCGAAGCTCCTTCGGCGGACGAAGGAGCGGTGCGGATGAATCTTCTTCCGCCTGCTGTCGACAGGCGACAGAGCCGAAGCCGAAGGTCCGAGGCCGGAGGTGACTCGGAGTGGGCTTGCTCTTGGATAGTGAGCCCAAAAGCTCCTTCAACGCGAGACCGAGTCTCCTGTCTTGGGGCAGCCGGCGTACGGCGTCGAGACCAGGGAGAGGAATCTGAGGTCGGCGGTCGAGACCGACTCGGGAAGGTCGGCGATGATTCGAACCGAGCTCCTGCAGGAGGGAAAGAAGAAGAAGAACCAGTCAGCAGGAGTCCCGGGTTTCAGCCCTTGAGAACCCCCTCCGACGGTCAAGTTAGCTCCTGAAGAAGATTCGATTCAGAAGGCAAAGAGAGCAGCTTTAATGCTTTTCGGACAGTAGTCCTTTAAGGGTCTCGGAGGCTTGGGGAAGCATCCATTGCATCCCTTTAGCAATAAATAGCGGGGTATTTATAGCAGAGGATAGCGGATGGTTAACGGTGGCAGCCGATATAGGACTAAATGAGGGCTTACTGATAAACCGCCATAGTGCCCGATCCGCCACCGGAGTGGGCCGGATTCGGCTACCGGGCCGAAGGGGGTTGGGCCGCTGATGGGCCGAAGCCTGTTGGGCCCTGGGCTGCCGCGCTGCTCCCGGGCCGAAGGCTAGTGGGCCACTGACGGGCTGAAGCCTGTTGGGCCGGGAGCGACGGTGCCGCTTATGGGCCGAAGGCTGCTGGGCCGCTGACTGGCCGAAGGCTCCCGGAGGGCCTGGTACTGCTGCTGTTGGGTTGAACGGGGTTTGGGCTTGTTTTAATGGGCCGAATCGGATTCTGCCTCATCACCTGACGATGAGCTTTATTTTTTTAGTAAGGTTTGCTTTACTTCCCGGGCGAAGCTATTTTTTTTTCGGTAGGCGAAGAAGAAGACGAAACTCCTCATGATTGACAAATATAATATTCTTTGACGGTGCAGTAAATCAGAACGGAAATGGAGTTTTTTCAGTCCCCTTCTACATGCTATCTCAAAGCTCGCCAAAAGGAGCCCATATTACCATGGCTCTTAAGTTGAGGTGATTTTGCCCATCAAATCTAGCAGAATATTATGCGTGTATAACAAGGCTAAGTCGCCCTCGACTTGAGAATCAAGGAGATTGATGTATATGGAGATTCGTCACTTATCATCTTTCAGACAACTGGTGACTAGAAAACCAAAGATCATAAGCTCATCCCTAAAGACTTCCAACTCCTCAGTTACACTAGTATAAACCTACTTCATTTAGACTAGGTCCAGTCCTATTGTTCAGAGTCACTTCTTTGTAGCAAGACTAATGTCCGGGCAGTTAGTTTCAGAGCCATATAGCTATATATAGAGTATCAAGTCTGATAGTATGACTTAGCTAGTCTTAGAATACTGAAAGAGGAGATCCCGATTCAGAGATTTCTGTCATCAGCTATTTGCTTAACAAAGTTTGACCGTTTTGTTCCTTTCCCTATTTCCTATAGTACTCGATCGCCTTTACTGAGCACCTTTCCGCTCTGAAAGAACGAGGCCCGTGACGTAGAGCTGTTAAACTGACATTGGGTTCGGTCAAGCGGGAATAGGTGCGCTTCTACATGTTCACAACCAAAGGCGTGTGATCGGATTGAAAACCCCGTCCACAGGACCACGCAGCACCCAAGACAGAGAGTTTCCGCTTTTCTGTCTCCTTGTAGCATCTATCCCCGACTAAAAATAGCTATAAACAAGCATGATCAAGGCAGGTGAGCCTTTCCTGCTAACCAAAGGCAGAATTTTAAGAGAGGACCCTGCCCATTGAAACAAAGTTCTAATTCCGACAACACCTGAGTGAACACTAAGCAACCGAACTGATCATGGGCCTGCCCTATTGGGCGACAAAGTGGACCTTTACCCAACAAGTTGATTCTATGACGCTTCCAAGCCCAGCGAACCTAATGACGTATATATATATATATAGCTACTGATGCAACTGCACGAAAGTTGTCTAGTGATCCGACGGTGCTGCCACTCCTACCGCTCAAGGATTTTGGTGCAACAACAGCCCTGGCAAAAGCCTTTTATAGGGAGCAACATGGATAACATTTGCAGTCAGTGTTTTCTGCTTCTGTTCATGAGGTTGGGGAGGACTAAAAAGAGATTTGCCTAGACCAACTGTTATTCATCATGCTTAAAAGAAGATCTTTAAGGAAGAAACAACCTTCCGTTCCGTAGGATGGCCGAGCATTCGATGGTAATGGAAGTAGGCAGGATTATCCACTTTGCCAATATCACTAGGCCTAAGCGGCTTTGTTAAGGACCTCATTTTCAACACAGAATTCCAACAGCTACCGAGTCTTATCTCGTGGCAATAAATAACATCGGCGTATTTTCTTACGGATGGATCGGAACTGCTTCTTCTCCAGGTCCTTGCCCCTTGAGGGAGATTTTTTCCTTTGTGTCAAAACTAGCACTCAGACTGGCTTCAACATTGGCATGATTAACTTCACCTATTATGTTAATACTTTTTTTGTCATGTAATTCAGATTCAGATGATGAACTAGCAGCAATGTTGCGCTTCTCAGCTAAGTGCATTTCAATTTCAGCAACAATATTGTTCAACTTGTCAAAATTTCTTATATCAAGGCTGACCAATTGGTCACTAACTTCAAAGAGTTCTTGCATATTTTCACAGATTCTTCCTGAGAGGGAGGCTCGGCAGATTGCATACACAGATCCCTTCATCTGCTAATGAAATAAAGGGTTGACTCATCTTTCTTCTACCGAGTACTAAACAACTCTGCTAGAGAAATCGGCCTTTTAGCTATATGGAATCTTTCCAAGAACTTTCGTTGCATATCACGCCAGTCCAATATGGAACCTGGGTTGAACCTAGAGTACCAATTGACATTTCCATTAAGAGAGCTAGAGAAAGAAAAAAGCATGTAGGATTCGTCAGATGCCCCCCATAGCATGAAAATAATATGCTATATGCTCTCAAGGAGAACCTTGTCCCTCATATTTATGACACTTTTTCACTCTAGGACATTCTGGAGGCAACTTCCTCTGTGAGTGATGTATTGGATATGGAACTAATACCCTGAATATGTAGCCATAGGATCACCTTCCTTCTCAGCTATCTTGGCTTCAATGAATTGTTCTATCACATCTTTATGAGTAACGTCATTCTCAATTGTTATAAGGTACTCAGGCTGATGCGCTACTGCATGTGTCAAGGGTTGTTGTGGAAATGCCCCCAGAGTGGCACTGGTGGGAGGAATGGGTTGCCTACTTGCCCCCATTGCGGTATTAGCTACAGGTATGGCATGTGTCATTTCTACCCGAACATTATGATTGCTTTGTTGTTCCTTGACTCTTTTCAATTCAGTCATACCATGCTGCATTCTAGCCAATTGCTGCTCTAAATAGCCAATTATGTCAAAATATGGATTATCTTGTTGCCGAGAGGCGGCACGCTGTGATAGATGGTGTTTCCCCAATACTTGATACAGTTCAGTTTCCATCTCACCATCAGTGGGGGACCTAGGCAACTCAGGGTCATGTGATGTCGATGCTATTTCCTCCCTGGTAGGCATAGCCTGCGTATGAGCCATTGTTTGTTTACGGAGACCTGGTATAGCTTCTTGTTCATTAGGCAAAGTAGCTTGATCAGGACCACCTCTTCCAACCATATAGCAAGTTCAGACTTTTACAGATCTTTGAGAGGCTCCAATTGATCTTCCATTATGAGATTGTGTGTGAAGACTTTGAGAATCAGGACCATCAACATGAGTGAGATTCTTAATCTGAGAGTTATAGACAATCTTCACCGCTTCCTGTCCTCTCTTGCCGAACCTCATCTTTCCTGGCGTGTTAGCTTCTCCTTCTCTCAAGCGTCTTTCAATGCTGCACGACTACGACTAGGTAAGCTAAGCTCCCCTTCCCCTGCCGTTGCTCTCATCTATGGTCGCAGGAAAGGGGAAAGCCCATGGACACGTGATAGGCACAAGCTAAGGCCAAGGAAGGAACCGAAAGCCAACTCGTCGCCTTCCATTGTACCCGCAATCGCCTTGCTGTCAACTAGGTAGTTAGCCTCATCTACTTAGGTGGAGTACCAACGATCACTCTCGATTGAAAGCGATCGTGGCCTACCGAGCTAAAAAAAGCCTATCTAAACCGGAGCTTCTTTAGACGTGTTTGACTGCTGCTGCTGATCCTGCTTCCAAACCAAGCTCTTCACTTGACTAACTTCCCCGCCCGTTGACTTGACTGCCTGAACTACTTGCTTCAAGCTGTCTTGCCTCACTACCGTGACTTCTACCGAAATGAGCTCCTCACTTCACTGCACGAAACAACAAGCTCTGATCCTGAGACAGCTATCGAAATAGTAACAGTAGTTGACTACGAAATTTAACTTGAAACAAACAAGGTAAGGAGGGAAAAAACAGATGAAAGATGTTCCTCGTACTATGTAATTGTTTTCAGTGCTTTCTGTACCAAAAAAGAAGTCAGAGAGTGACGTACAACAAGTAAGCAATGTCCGGGCAACCAACCCTTGAAGGTCGAAGGCCTGGCTGACTACCTATACTCCTTGACCGGATCCCTTATAGTTGAGTGATTCCAATCTATTTTAGAATCTTTTCACATCACTAGGCCTAGGCACCAATTTAGCCACAAGGCCAATTCAGTGACCCAAGAATGACATTGGGACGAGTGTTTGGTCCCAAGAAGCACCACTAATAGCGGCACTACAACTCTAAAGGCGCTTGCGCTGAGGAATAAACCTTCGACGAAAACATAAATGCATAACTTGAGAGAAGAAATTCTTTCCCACACATTGAGATTCACCACTTTACATTAACCGCGCTCATGTGGACTCTATAGACGTGTAGGGCTGGGGCATCGCACCATGAACCGTACAAGCACCAATCAAGCATTTCAGGAAAACTAGACATTACTGCAGGCCCTATTTCGTTAAGTGAAGTAGCCCTTGGGAGGAGCCGCTCAATTGCACACACTGGTGATCCAAATCGGACACGGTCGTTGGAGTTATGAACTAAACAAAGAAGCACAGGAACAAGCAACTCAACTACAAGGCTTTCCAACAAGCCTAGCTCATGGACTGGCTCTTTCACTCGGGCAAAGGTTTGGGTCCGCTCAGTGCGCTTGGCTTAGCTATCCTCTGTGCTTGGCTAAATGTGAGAGACCAAAGGCGGACCCTATCTGTCAATGAGAAATCAATCAGAGGCCTTCTTCAAGAGCTTCTACGGCTGAAACATCGTCTTCTTCTCAACCTGCCTCTTATTCGTCTGACTCTCCAGCCCTACACGGATGGTTACCATTCTACTGCTAGCCTGTTAGTTGTTGTTGTTCTTCTCCTGTAGCTCCCTCCTCCTTGAAGCCCAGTCGTCCAACTGGAAACTCACAAAGGAGCTCATGATCAGTTACCATCCAACCAGACTTACGGAGTACAGACCGACAATATGAATAACTATGGGGTCTTAAAGAGACCCAGTAAGCGCGGTTGCGGCAATGACGTAATGACTTTCCATGTTCGTTGGATGCCGAACTGAACAGAAAGGGCTCACAATCACTGTCGGATTCTCCACGAAAAGGCGCTTTACGGCGCCCTTTCATGAAAGAATCGACATGGATCCGGACCGAGACGAGGACGAAGCGAGGGCCGAGGCTCAGTGGCTGAGATGCACCCAGGCGAAAGCGTGCCGGGAGCCAAGCCGAGACTTCTTCGGCTGATGAGGACCCACACGGCGAAGAGCGAAGCTGAAGGCGTAGCAGACTCTGCAGGATCGAAGATATCGACCGTCAAAGGGCGATGCCGAGACCGAAGGAAGAAGACCGAAATCGATGGCCAAGGCCGATTCGGAGAGGTCGGCGAAGATTCAAACCGAGGCCCCTAAAAGAAGAAGAAGAAGAAGAAAAACCAATCAGTAGAGGTCCCGGGCTTCGGCCCAAGAGAACCCCCTCCGATGGTTAAGTCAGCTTCTGAAGAAGATTCGATTCAAAAGGGAAAGAGGAAGAGATAGCTTTAATGCTTTTGGACTGTCGTCCTTGGTCCCGAAGACATACCTTTGGTAATAAATAGCCTTGTATTTATAACGGAGGATAGAGGTTATTCAACTGTGGCAGCCGATATAGGACTATGTTGTGGTTAACTTGTAAACCGCCATAGTGCCTAACCCTCCCACCGGAGTGGGCCGGATATGGTTACTGGGCCGAAGGTTGGGGGTTGTTGTTGGGCCGAATGCCACTTAGTGGGCCGAAGCCAACTGGGCTGTAGGCCACTAGCTGGGCTGAAGCTAATTGGGCTGAGGGCCGCTAATGGGCCAAAGGCTCTGGGCCGCCGATGGGCCAAAGCCATCTGGGCTGATGGCCGCTTGCTGGGCCGAGGGCTAACTGGGCCGCTGATGGGCCGAAGGCTGCCAGTGGGTCACTATTGTTGATCTACTGCTGCTGTTTGGGCTGTTGGTATTGGGCTGTTTAATGGGCCGAATCGGATTCTGCCCCATCAACGACAAAGACAGGAAAAAGTTCTAGCGTAGCTACTGGCTCTATGGGAAAAGCTTGGTATCAAACTGTACAGTCGAGATCCAGATTCTGTGAGTAGTGATCGAGAGCCTGATTCTGACGTTCGTGAGCGTTACCCTGCAAACAGAAAGAGTGAGCCAACCGAAAAACATATGCACAATAAGCAAAGTCAGCACCAGTACGTCAACCAATTGTTCCAGAACGAAAACCAGCCCTAATAGCAACAGAGGCAAGGATGGGAATGACACCTGCTTTCACTACCATGGCTAGAGGCAAGGGATGTCAAATTGTCATATCGGTGGGGGCGAGGACGGGAATCTTGTACTGATTAAGCAGGAAGACCGATCTATTTCATTAAAGGAAGAAGGGGCAAGCAGAAAATGATCAATATACAGAAGCTCATCAATTGCTTGTGTTCTTGTGAATAGGTTGTATGAAAAAGAACAAACTTGATGGATTTCCCATCATCACCAGTAAGGACAATATCTTCCACATACACTAGAAGAAGAGTTGTTCCTTCGGCCCTTCGTTTGATGAACACGGAGTAGTCTGCATGGCACCGCCTGAACCCAATCTCTACCATAGCCTCGCTAAATCTCTCAAACCACGCTTTGGGAGACTGTTTGAGACCGGCTTTCCTGAGTTTGAACACTTTGCCTTCCTCCCCCTTATGTGTAGTCGCCAGCTTATTCCGTCCGTCGAATCATCAAAAAGGCTTTCTGTCTTTCATCTACAACTCCTTTCAATCTAAATTCTCCATACTGGCCGATAGTGGAATGAAACCCTGGGTGACCCCTACCATCAATTGCTTGCCCTGTCTTGATGGGCGTATTCCATTCTACATCCAGTCCCCAATCCTAAAGTAGTCCGTTTGTGCCATCATCCCATCCGGATCTCCATCTATTCACGTACTGCCATATCAAGCATCCGTTTGGGCTTGATATAAAGTGGGAGGCACTTCCTGTCCCACTCGCCAAAGTAGTTGGGGAAGCGTATCAAAATATAGTTGTTCTCTTTCTTTCCGATTTTAAGGCATTCTCTTGCAGCATGACGAGCGAGTCAATCAGTTCATGTGAACAACTCCCAACCCACCACCCTTCTTTTTTGGTTCTACTTGAATATGTGACCAGAGAAATGGAGATGGGAGAGTCTCGATCATGTGAGATAATTGGGTATGGAAAACTGACTCACATACGAAAGATTAATTCCGGTGCTCGATCAGTCAGGAAGGAAGAAAATGGTACCATCGATCATCCCATTCTGTTCTTTGGTTCTTCCATTAGCGTGTGCCAGCAAATCATATAAGAAAGAAGAAAGTGCAGCTGGAGCTGAATCGATTATATTATCGGAGGCGTAGGGTGGCTCTTTGGATAGATTGACTGGCTTAAGCCGATGAACCAGCTTCTACCACTGACAAGCTAATTCGGACTATGCCTAACTAGAAGAAGAAAATCACCTGATCTTGGCTCGGCATCTTTTGAAAGGTAATCCAATATCTGGTAAGAAAGGACTAGTCGGCTACTCGAAGCGGAGAAGCAAGAGCTCACTCAACCCATAGGAACATGGGAGGCTCTGACAAGACCAAACTGCTCAACGTTTGAGCTAGGAGATGGGACAATACACTATTAGACCGGGAGTTTCGAACTGACCTTTAGGTATCGGAGTTGCAAACTGCTCGACCGGTTAGGTAGGGAGGTCTTCCCACTTCCTCTTTCCATTTATTAAAGGGTACTAAGAAGAACTGAGGAAAGGAGTGGAGTTGAAGCTTGAGCGGTACTCCTTCTCTTTAAAACTAACTTCTTAAGGTTTGGAGATGCTCGCCCGTCTACCGGGATAGGAGAAAGAGAAGATCTCGACTAGGAGTTAGAGGGAATCTCTAGCGGATACTTTCTAAGCTAGGAAGATGCCTTTGCTGATCCCTTCCATAGTAAGCACTTTAATAGGAAAAAAAGGGAAGACTGTACTAAGAAAGCTAACGTGACGAACAGGCCTAGAGGACTCTCTTGTTGAATCTGCTCTGTAAAGAAAGCTAGTCCTATTCCCACCGACCCAACCTCTAACTGCCTATTCTTCCCCTCGGGCACTGACTTTCTTAGAGTATGGAATCTGGTTCAAGCAGAGTCTTGGTTCTGAAATCAAAGGCAAGTGCCACGCTAATCCGCTAAAAGGCCCTCCTACGCTTTGTTGCCATGCCCTACAAGTCATCCTTGTGAACAGCTGGTTCACTGTTGTAGGACTTCATCCCCTGAAGGCTTTTAAAGATCTGAAAATCGCCTAGCGATTTCGGTTTCACGCATGGTATGTCTTGAACACAGGAAAGTTCTTCTCTCTTAAGATAAGAAGGTGATTAGACCTTCTTTCGGTTGGCTTTCTCCACTTCAGCTGGACGTAAAGTGATTGATGACATTCCCGTTGGCTTAACTTAACCTCTCTCTATTTCAAATTCTTCTCTAACGGCTGGGACAAACCCTCTCTTCTTTTCTCTCTTCCCTTTTTGGAGTGGCTTAGAAAGTTCCTTCCCCTCATCTGAAGCCTGAACGATTATCCTTTTTTGCATACGTCTACCATTCATTCTTGGCCTTCAACTTATACCGTATGTGGGCAACCTTCGCTTGTTGCTGAAAACCTATATATATATATATACGGCTTGACTTTTCAGCTACTTCCTCGAACACTCGTAAAAGGGGCCAAGCTGCAATAGATGCGCCTGGGACCGTTTATACTTCAGAAGAGAAGAGGGAAAGATAGGACTAACCCACGGAGTGATTTGGAACCCTCGACCAACCCAATTGGATGAACACAAAAGAAAATCGGCACGTCGTTGACCCCGCCTTTTGTGAGTAGTGCGTTGAGACTTGATTGAGTTCCTAAAATCCTATCGAGACGTTTGAACCTGGTCGTATCAGGATATGCCAGGATTGGACACAAACATCTCCCCTACCATCTGTCAAGCCAGTTAAGCAGAAACTCCACCCACCTCAAGATAAATTCAGAAGTTGTCAAACAAGACAATGCTGGGTTCCTGTAAGTCTATGAATCCACTTGGCCAATAATGTACCCGTACAAAAGAAAGCCTTGTGCGTGTATGCGAGTTCAGATGTGCATCGATTGACGAAAGATGAATAAGGAACAAGGATGACTTTCCACTGCTCAACATTGATATCCTTGTTGACAACACCGCTGGCCACGAAAGATTGTCATTCATGGATGGATTCTCAGGATATAACCAGATGTTGATGGCAGAGGAAGACAAAGAGAAAACGTCATTCATTACAACAACTATAATAAAAAAAGGGTACGAGGCCCTTTGGATTGAAAAAAGTTGGTGCCACGACTACGTTAAAGAAAGGACAGGAACCCTAAGAAATGTTTTTTGGAGCAAAGTCCGGAAAGCTCCTAGGATTCTCCGTTAGTCGGAGAGGGATTGAGATTGATCCAAGTAAAGCGAAGGCAATCATAGAAATGCTGCCACCCCCTTACTCAAATAGGCTATAAAGAGATTAGGGGATTTTTTTGACAAATCCAATATTTGAGCCGATTCATTGTACAGCTTACGCCGATTTGTGAACCGCTGTCCCGGGCGCACCCGATTTGCCGCCAACCACACGAAAGGTGGGATTTCCACTTTCTTCATGCAGAGAATTAGGTTTTCCACAAAGTCTTAACAATTGGGTTCCTCAAGGTCGATGAAATCGGCTCAGTCTAACAAAGCCATTGGTAAAAAACTAGAGTACAAGCAATTGATGAGCAGTGGTGATCCCGCTTCATTCGTTCACTCAGTACCAAGGGTTTTCGGTCTTCAATAGCAGCGGTGTTTAGAGAGGGTTCGACCTTTCCTATGTTTAATAAAATATATATAACTTTCTCCACGTTGGATGAGTGAACACGTTGTTAATACGTAGATTCCTTCTTGATTCTTCCCTATGCACACGACCATTAGTCTTGAAGAAGCTTTAATATAAAGAAGACGGATCAACCAAGCCGGTTAGTTTGGACCGAAAAAGAATGGATTATGCTTCTTTCTTTGTTGCCGAATGATGAGGTAGAATCCGATTCGGCCCATTAAAACAGGCCCAACACTGAGATCAGTCTAACAGCAGCAGTAAGGAGCCCACTGGCAGCCTTCGGCCCGTTAGCGGCCCAGCAGCCCTCGGTCCAGTAAGCAGTCCAGTGGTCCTCGGCCCATCAGCGGCCCAGCAACCTTCGGCCCATCAGCGGCCCGATAGCCTTCGGCCCATTAGCGGCTCAGCAGCCCTCGGCCCAGTAGGCTCCAGCCCACTAAGCGGCATATGGCCCATCAGCGGCCCAACCCCCTTCGGCCCAGTAGCCGTATCCAGCCCACTCCGGTGGGAGGATTAGGCACTATGGCGGTTTACCAGTAAACCCAGAACATAGTCCTATATCGGCTGCCACCGTTAAGCATCCTTTATCCTCCGCTATAAATACACGGCTATTTATTACCAAAGGTATGTCTTCGTGACCCCAAGGACTACAACAGTCCAAAAAGCATTAAAACTGCTTCTTCCACCTCTTTGACTTCTGAATCGAATCATCTTCAGAAGCTAACTTAACCGTCAGAGGGGGTTCCTTAGGGCCGAAGCCCAGGACTCCTACTGACTGGTTTTTCTTCTTCTTTCCCTCCTGCAGGGGCTCGGTTTGAATCTTCGCCGACCTCCCCGAGTCGGTCTCGGCTACCGACCTCGGGACTTCTCCCTCCGGTCTCGACGCCATTCGCCGGCTGGTCCTCCTCGCCTGAAGGTGCCTCGGCTCCGCCTCGCGCCAGCTGTTCCTCGTCCGGAGAAGCTTCGGCCAAGCCTTCCGCAGGCTAGCCCACATCCGACCGGGTGACCCTCGGCTTCGGATCTTCGGCCTCGTCTCCGCCCTCGCCGCATTCCGGATCCCCGTCGGGCCTCTTCTCCTATTCGATCCAGCTTCGGATCCCAACTTCTGATTCCAGCTTCGGAATCCGGTCGTGATAGCTTCGGCTACATCACGTGGCGCCGTCTGTGGGAAACAAGCAAAGAGTCATGTCTCATCGTCCTGTGACCCGACGATCCGGACAAGACGAGGCAGAGACACGGGCAACTTCAGCGCAGCCACTTCATTCAGAAGGCGTCCCGTCTGCTCCACCGCAAAGCGCAGCTCTACCCGTCATACCAGAGTCCCTCGCTACTGGAGACAACCGGATGGAGGAACTTCAGCAGCAAATGGCGACACTAGCCGCCGCCGTTACCTCTCTTGCGCCCTTACAAGATATGGTATCCGCCATCGCCCAGCGCACGGGATTACTGGGCCAGCTCCCCCAACAAGTGCCGCCTCCTCCACTCTATCCCGTCCAAGATACAAGGTTCCGGTCGGCACCCTCGCAGGTCTTCCCTGACGAGACCGCCACGGTGCGCAACGAGCCCTCGGCACCGCCTGCCCGAGTCCCTCGCACCGACCGCATTACAACGGAGCAAGGTTATGCTTCGTCCGAATTTCGTCCAGCCGGAACCGGAGGACAATCGGTCACCATCTCAACTGCCCTGGACCTAGACCGGCGGTTGACGGCCATGAGGAAAGAGATGCTGCAGATGGTGTCTCGGCCGTACGGAGCGCCTCTTGCCAGCACCATCCTGGAGCAAACTCCGTTCTCGCCAGAGCTCCTGGCTACCGAGGTACCTCCTAACTTCAAACTGCTGAAAGGCCCCCTCTACGACAGAATGACAGATCCAGTCTGCCACTTCCAGAGGTTCAATACCTACCTATCTGTCCGAGGGGTCACTGAGGCAGTCCGCTGCCGTCTCTTCCCCCTCACTCTTGAAAAGACTGTCCTAACCTGGTTCGAGACATTGGCCCCCAACTCCATCCACTCTTTAGTCCAATTGGGCCAATTATTCATCGACTAGTTTTATGATGCCACCCGGCAGTGCAAAACTTCGGCCAGCCTACTAGCCATTCGGCAAGGCCCCACTGAGACCCTCCAGGAATATTTCACTAAATTCCGGACCGAAGCCGCCCAAATCCCGAACCTGGACAACTCGATCGCGGTCTCGGCCGTAATCAGCGGGTGTCGGGACGAAGGGCTTCTCGGCTCTATCGGGAAGCGCCATCCCAGGACCTCGTAGCCCGGGCCCATAAATACATCAACCGGGAGGCCCTGATGATGTCCAAGAGCAAGGGTGCAGCCGAAGCAACGCCGGTGCCTGCCCCTCCGGCGGTTCGTCCTCGACCCGAAGATGAAGAACCCTCTCGTAAGCGATATCGGAGGGAGGAGTGGGACCGAGACAAGCGCCGAGATCCGCAGACGCGGTACCTGCCGCTACCTGCTCCCCCTTCCCGAATGCTTATGAAGGTGAAGGGCATGCTCCGGCGGCCAAAGCGCATCAAGACTGATCCTCGCCGAAGGGATCCCGGCAAATATTGTGAATATCATCGGGAGATCGGTCACTCGACTGACGAATGCCGGCACTTTCGGGAGGAGATCGATCGCCTTATTAGAGAGGGCAGACTGCCACAATACCAACGAGAGCAGCCTCAGCGACAGCGGAACCGGGACGTCCCTGAAACGACCAGGCCACTTCAACCCCCGGAGAAAGAAGCCGCTCCTTCACCAAAGGTTACCTCGAGCCGAAGCGGTCTCATCAAGAAGACATCACCTTCGGCCAAGAGGATCTGACTGATATTCAGGTTCCTCACGATGACGCCCTCGTTGTAAATGCTGTAATAAACAGCTATGATGTTCATCGCATTTTTGTCGATAATGGAAGCGCTCCCAGTATATTATTTTACGATTGTTTTGTAAAATGGGATTGAATGAGGCTAATATGAAGCCTCACCGGGGCCCTCTATTCGGTTTTAACGGCTCACCCTGCCGAGTAGAGGGCATTGTCCGGCTTCCTGTAACAATAGGTTCAGCTCCCCGGCAATTAACCGTAGAAACGGATTTTGCCGTTGTTAAAGTTGATTCAGCTTACAACGCCATCTTTGGCCGAAGGCTAATCGGCGGGATCGGAGCTGTGCCCTCGTCCTTTCACCAGAAGCTGAAATTCCATACCAGCCATGGAATAGGCGAAGCCAAGGGGAATCAAGAAGCAGCTCGGCAATGTTACATGATTTCGGTCAAGGGAAAGGTTGCGGCCGAATCCCTATCAATCGAATCTTCAGCCGAAGCATCCCCGGGAGAGGAACTCGTCGCCATCCCAGTTCCGGGAGGCGAGGGACGGACCCTCATGATAGGCTCCGGCCTGGAAAAAACCGAAGCAGAGAGACTCGCCGAGTTCCTGAAAGAGAACATCGACGTCTTCGCTTGGTCTCCAGCAGACATGCCCGGGGTCGACCCGGAAATAGCGGAGCATCGGCTGCATGTCGATCCCAACCATCCCCCGGTCAAGCAGAAGCGGCGTACCTTCAATCAGGAAAGGAGGTCCGCCATCCAAGCCGAAGTTCAAAAAGGGCTAGACGCCGGGCATCTCCGAGAGGTACACCACCCGTACTGGATCGCTAATGTGGTAATGGTGCCCAAGAAAGATGGCAAGTGGCGGATGTGCGTGGACTTCACCAACCTCAACAAAGCCTGTCCGATGGATAGCTTCCCGCTACCTCGGATAGATCAGGTGATGGATGCAACCTTCGGCCATGAGCTTCTAAGCTTTCTCGACGCCTATTCAGGCTACCATCAGATCCGAACGCATTCGGAGGACGAGAGCAAGACCAGCTTCACGACTGATCTCGGTCTGTACTGCTATACCCGGATGCCCTTCGGCCTGAAGAACGCCGGCGCGACATATCAGCGCCTCGTCAACAAAATATTTGCTCCGCAGCTCGGTCGCAACATGGAAGTCTACATCGACGACATGCTGGTGAAAAGCCACGTCGCTGCAGCCACCTGGCTGACTTGGCCGAAACATTCTCCGCCCTGCGTCAATACAAAATGAAGCTAAATCCAGCTAAGTGCGCCTTCGGAGTAGCCTCCTGGAAGTTTCTCGGCTATATGGTCACTCACTGAGGGGTGAAAGCTAACCCCGCAAAAGTTTCGGCCATCATTCAGATGCGCCCTCCGGCTAACCTCCGAGAGGTCCAAAAGCTAAACGGAAGGATTGCCGCCTTAAGCCGCTTCATGTCTAGAGCGGCGGATTACTGCTTTCCCTTCTTCAAGCTGCTAAAGAAGGCCAATAGCTTCTCCTGGACCGACGAATGCCAATCGGCCTTCGAACAGCTAAAGGTCTATCTCTCCAAGGTTCCCATCCTGTCCAAGCCGGTCCATGGGGAGCCGTTGTTCCTCTACCTCGCGGTATCTGAGACAACTATCAGCGCCGTCCTCGTCCGGGAGCAAGACGGCATTCAAAAGCCTGTCTACTATATAAGCCGAGCCCTCCAAGGAGCAAAGCTTCGGTATCTTGCTCTTGAGAAGCTAGCTTTAGCCCTCGTCTCATCCGCGAGGAGGCTCCGGCCCTACTTCCTCGCCCACTCAATAAAGGTCCTTACCGATCAGCCTCTGAAGCAAGTCCTCTCCAGACCAGAGGTGTCCGGCAGACTGGCAAAGTGGGCAATAGAACTGGGAGAGTTCGACGTTTCCTATGCACCTCGGGTAGCAATAAAAGCTCAAGCCCTAGCGGATTTTATTGCCGAGCTCACTCCCGAAGCTCCCTCGGCACCTCAGCCGGAAGTCAATATATCCGAAGCTGAGGATACTTCGGCTCCTACGCCTCCGGCGGATGAGTGGCGGCTCTATGTAGATGGCTTCGCTTCTCCTTTCCAGCTACCAATAATGTCGCCGAATATGAAGCCCTCATCTCCGGCCTTCGGGCCGCTAGAAAGCTTGGCGTGCAGAATATAAAGGCATTTAGCGACTCTCAGCTAATCGCCAGTCACATTTCAGGGGAATACGAGGTACGGGATGCGATAATGGCATCTTATCTCCAGGTAACTCGCAAGATCCTCGCTCAATTCAATTCCTACGAAATTGTGCGGATCCCGAGAGCCGAGAATGCTCAAGCCGATGCTCTCTCCCGGCTGGCTAGCATCAACTCAGGACGGGGGAGGAGGCCGAATGATTCTTGTAGAAGAACTCGCCGAGCCAAGCCTCGAAGAGTCGGAAGTCATGCAAGTGACTGAATCTGAAACCGAGACCTGGATGACTCCCCTAGTCACTTTCCTCCTCCGAGGAGAAGTCCCGCCCGATCCGAAGGAAGCCAGACATATTCGGCAGCACTCTTCTCACTTCCTTCTCTTGGACGGGCTGTTATATAAAAAGTCCTTTGGCCAACCACTCTTGCGATGTCTCGGTCCGGCCGAAGCTGACTACGCGCTGCAAGAGGTGCATGAAGGGGTATGCGGAGCACATGCAGGAGGAAGGGCCCTTACTCACAAGCTTCTAAGGCAGGGATACTGGTGGCCGACGCTCCGAGAGGACGCAACTGCCCTCGTCCGTCGCTACGATCAATGCCAGAGGTTCAGCTCCCTCATCAACCAATCAGCAACCCTTCTAACTCCTTTATCGGACCCCTGGCCTTTCGCCCAATGGGGAATCGACCTCTTAGGGCCCTTTCCCGTCGCCACCGGCCAAAGGAAGTTCCTTATCGTGGCCGTAGACTACTTTACTAAATAGGTAGAAGCTGAACCCCTCGCGTCCATAACCGATAGCAACGCGTGGAACTTCGTGTGGAAGTCCATCATCTACCGGTACGGCATCCCTCGGGCCATCATCTCAGACAACGGCAAACAATTTGACAGCCATCGATTCAAGGACAACTGCGCCAGCTTCGGCATTCTCCATAAGTTTACATCAGTAGCACACCCCCAGACAAATGGCCAGGTCGAGGTCACTAACCGAAGCCTATTACAAGGACTGAAGACTCGCCTCGGCGAAGCCAAAGGCCGATGGGTGGAAGAGCTACCAAGTGTTCTATGGGCTTATCGGACTACAAGCCGAACCCCAACCGGCGAAACCCCGTTCCGCATGGCTTATGGGGTAGAAGCCGTTATTCCTGTCGAAATTGGCCTTCCCTTACCGAGAGTCCTTACTCATAATCCGGAAGCCAATGAGGAGGCCTTAAAAGATCACCTTGATCTTATAGAGGAAACCAGAGATAAAGCTCGCATGCGGCTAGCAGCTTATCAGCAACGCATGGCCAGATACCACAACACTCGAGTGAAGCCCCGAAGCTTTGAAATCGGGAGCCTCATGTTGAGGAATGCTCATGCGTCTAAACCAGCCGAAGCCGCAGGGAAGCTTTCTCCCAACTGGGAAGGACCATATCGCGTAAGGGAGGTAATTCGACGAGGGGCTTATCGGTTGGAAACCCTTTCGGACCAACCTCTCCCTCGCACCTGGAATGTGGAACGCCTTCGGCGTTATTTCATGTAAGTTGCTCCCCCCGGAATTTAGCTGGAAGGCATGAATAAATTTCTTCTTTTTTGAGATATCATATCCGGCATGGAATTCTCTAAGTCCGTGTAAACCGTACCGGGAGTGGCTTCGGCCATGCAAACCGTATCGAGAGTGGCATGGTATTCTCTAAGTCCGTGTAAACAGTACCGGGAGTGGCTTCGGCCATGCAAACCGTATCGGGAGCGGCATGGTATTCTCTTAGTCCGTGTAAACCGTACCGGGAGTGGCTTCGGCCATGCAGACCGTATCGGGAGCGGCATGGTATTCTCTAAGTCCGTGTAAATCGTACCGGGAGTGGCTTCGGCCATGCAAACCATATCGGGAGCGGCATGGTATTCTCTAAGTCCGTGTAAACCGTACCGGGAGTGGCTTCGGCCATGCAAACCGTATCGGGAGCGGCATTATTTTCCAAGTCCATATCCGAATCTGGATTGGCTTCGGTCGTGCGAGCCGTATCTAAACAGCAATATGGTCTCGGCCATAAGAAGAGCCAGACTCAGTCGTTCATTCAGAACACAAATAGAAGCAAAGTACTTTTCATATATATATATGTGAACATAGTACAAAATCGGCCGTACATCTGGCCGCAGCCTTTCAGAAAAGGCAAAACATAAACCGGGACAAGCCCCCGTATTAGCTCCCGGTATTTTCGCCATCTACATCGACAGGGGTCTGACCAGGAGATGGGGAAGGAGAATCCTCGACCTGAACAGCCTCAGCAGGAGCGACCTCATCGGGAACGGCCGCGTTGCCTTCCACTGGGGCCGAAGCTCTTTCGGCCTTAAGCTTCTTCCACCAGGCCAGAAGCTCTTCGCCTTCCTCATCCGTCGGAAGGGCGATGCCGGTCAGGTCTACGGCCGGGCACGCCTTTTGAGCGATAGCCAGCCCTATGCTGAACACGGACGACGCCGCCTCGAGTTGAGCCTGTATTATCTCCTCGGCATAATCTGGGCCGGCCTTGTAACTGGCTACGGCTGTACGAGCAGCCTCTTCGGCCTTAGCCTCCAGATCTGCCTTCAGAGCCGAGACCTCCTCGGCATGGCGGCGGCGATCCGTGACCCGCTGGTCGACCTTGTCCTAGATCTCGGCCTTAAGGGCTTCATTTACGGCACGGACCGCCTCCAGTTCCTTCTCAGCTTTCTCCTTCTCCTGCTCGGCCTTCGTCTTGGCCTCGGAGGAAGCGCGAGTCACCTCTTTTTGCTCCTCTAGCTCGGCCCGCATCTGGGCATTTGCTTTCAGGAGCAAATCGACGCTAGCCTCAAGACTACGTCGCACCGGGGCGACTCCGCCAGAAGCCGGCTGGTCCGAAGCCTGGTCAACGTCCTGGAGCCTTTGCTGAATGGCCACCTAACGGCGAATCAGGCCCCCGCACATGACCGCGGTCTGCAGCCAAAAGCAAACAGAAGTCAACAACCCCAAACAAGCCAAGGGAAATATTAGACCGAGGCCAATAAAGAAGCTTTTTTACCTGGACCGATAGTCGGGCGCACTGCATCGCCAAGCCGTCTGAGGACAACGCCTTCATCTCGTCCTCGGCTATCGGAAGGGTTAAGCCTCGGAGCAGGCGCAGGCATGTCCGAGAGTCCTCCAGACTCTCGTCCGCATAGATCCCCAAATTCGGGACCCATAGCTCGTGCCTATGTTCGCGGGACGCGTGCGTCCCGGAACCCCCGAGGTCCTCTGTGCCTGCCGTCGCAGCCGAAGGGGAATCGCCCCTCGACGGTTCAGGAGGCGACGAGTGCGGGGCCCCTCGGGCAACGACTGGCCTCTTGGCTGCCGAGGCGGACTCTGTTTCACCAAGCTCATCCGCACGGCTCCGCTTCGATAGTCGGCCACCCCCTCGAGCGAACGACTTCCCCTTTTTCTCTCTTTCGAGAGCGGCAGCAGCAGCGCGGCCCTCAACCGAAGCCTCTGTCTGTACTGTGGCCCGAGCGTTCAGGGCCACGCCTCGTCCAGCCTCTCCTCCCGCCGCCTGCAGCTGGGACGGTTGAGATTGGCCAGACTGATGGGCGAGCCGACCAAGGAGTCCCCGAATCCCAGTCATCTCTACGGACAGAAGAAAAGGAGTTAGTGACTTGTGCGCGACTCTCCACAACTCAAGACCGACTTACCCTAGGCCGAAGCCTCAGCCTCTTCGGTCGGAGGAGCTTCGGCCGGAGATTCAACCTCGGCGGCCATCGTCGGGTCCGGCCAGGCCCCCGCCTGCACGAGCCGCTCCTCTTCATTGAAAAGCTCCGCTATATCATACGGAGCCTCGGCGTCTATAATCCGCACGATATGAAGTTGATCGGGGTTAAGGGAAGGCGGATCGGAAAGGCCTTTGGCCAGTGGTGTCCACTCAGTGGGGAAGGGCCACACATCCCTCTCCTTCTCCAGAAGGGAGATGAAGATGAAGCTCTTCTTCCAATGGTGAATGGACGTTGGCTTCCCGGAAAAGATACCCCGGCCGAAGCGGGGGACAAAGCAGAACCAATCGGATTTTCCCTGCCGCTGTATCTTGAAAAGAAAGTAGAAGATGTTCACCGAAGGGGTAACATCAATATAGGCGTGCACAGCCAAGAAGGCATAGACTGTCTGCCAAGAATTAGGAAAAAATTGAGACGGGGCCAACCCGTAGAAGGTCAAAAGATTAATTACAAAGGAAGGAAGAGGAAGACGAAAGCCCGCCCGGAAGCTCTCCTCGTAAATAGAAAAGCTACCCGGACGGACAGAGTTGGCCCTGGTATTCATTCCAGGCCGATAAGGAATCGTCCAAGATGGGAGCTGATAGTAAGATGCAATGTACTTGTGTAAGGACTGAGATTTCGGGTTCAGTATTCGGGTCGGGTTCGGGTCGGATCCCCTGGTTTGGACCCTGTAGGGGTCTTGAGATTCCTGGCTGAATGGCGTCAGCACTGCTCGACGCCTTTCAAAAGGCGTCAGGTTGTGTGGACGCCATTTAGGTCTGCAGGTTGTTGTGCCACGTGTGCGCCACGTGGGCGGGTTTCGGGCCGCGAGAGTACGGCCCCGGTCACATCGTCTGAACGGCGTCCATGTTGGTCGACGCGATTCAGACTGTGACCTCTGCGATGTCTGGGTGCGGCGCCAGAGCGTTGTCAGTACGGCCTGTCCTGTCGTCTGAACGGCGTCCGTGGAGGGTGACGCGTTTCAGACCGTTGTCAGTACGGCCGTCCTGTCAGACTGATAGGCGTCTGCCTCGATCGACGCGTTTTAGCTGGTTTCAGATTGACCCCGCGAGCCTCCCCTTCTTTCTCTCATTTTTCGCCTTCACTCTCTCTCTCCTCGCCCTCTCCTCCCTCTCCGACTCCCTTTTCCCCTTCCCTTCCTCTTCTTCCTCTTCCACCACTCCAACACCACCTTACCTCTCACTTCTACCTCCACCACTTCCTTCGCGGTGTTCCACTCTCCGGACGGCGGCCGACGTCCCGGCGGAGTGGCGGCGTCCTCGAGGGTACCGGCGGCGGTCTGCGGTGCGGCGGGTCGGCTGCGAGGAACTTGGAGGAGTTCAAGAACCGGTAGGGGGACGAAACCTTGCATGTGTTGCTCGTGACTTTCCTTGGCATGGCATGATGTGTTTTGGGTTAGATTGAGCATGTTTAGGGGGTGTCCTTGTGGGTATGGCCGTGCTTATGAACGTAGATTTGTAGCATGCTTGTGGTGGATGGTTTCCTCTTCCTTCCCCTTCTATTTTGGGGCTTTTTCGGGGTGTTTGGGGTTAAGGGTGAGACCCTCGGGTTGAACCAGGAAACCTGGTTTCTGGCGCTAAATGGCGTCGTGCCTGGTCGACGCCTTTCCGAAAGACGTCGGGTCAGTACGACGCGTTTTAGGGCAGAAACCTCCCTGTTCGAGGTTTCCTGAATTAGGGGTTCTGGCGTTAAATGACGTCATGGATGGACGACGCCTTTCAGAAGGACGTCGGGCCATCATGACGCCATTTAGGCAGGAAATGCCCCCGTTTAAGGGTTCTGCAATCTGGATTTCTGGGTTGAATGGCGTCTGGCGACCCTGACGAGTTTTAAACGGCGGCTTCACTGGTAGACGCGTTTTAAGGGATAATCTGGCTTTTAATGAACCTGTCTGAGGGTCTTGAATGGCGTCGACCTCGGTCGACGCGATTCAAGACAGGAATGCTTAACTCTGGTTATCTGATACATGTTTCACGGTGGGATGATTCAAATGCATGCTTTGAGTTGTATACTGAGACTGAGGACTTCTGCATGAATGAGATTTCATCATCTATGTGTGTGTGCTTCAACTGTACGCTGAGACGGAGGTTTACTGTACGAATGGAATCATGTTGTGTGTGTGCTTATACGAATATGGATTCGGAATGACTATGGTTTCCGTTTGTCACCATGGGCTTATGGGAGAAGGGCCATGGTGTCTGTGAGGAGGGGTACATGTTGTGTTTTACCTTAGGCTGAGGGAAGCAGAACCACCTTGAGCCCGTCGGGCCGGAGTAGCTGGGGCGCTATCCGAGGGGTTGCTGCTTGGCCTCAGCGGGTCGGGGTTTCCCTGTTCGTCGTGACAGCTTCCGGCGCGTTTCTTGCTGTGGAGCTGGTGGTGGTACTGGTGGGAGTTGGTTTACCCTTAAGCCATTGGGCCTGATGTGACCTTTGATCAAGGTTACGAGTGGTACCCTTAGCCCTTTGGCCTGACGCAGCCCGGGAGAGTTGGGTTTGTGGGTAGTTCATGTAGCTTCGGCTTGACGGGGGTTCGCCGGTCCCCAGGGCCCTCCTGAAGCGCTGAGGCCTAGCGTGGAGGCAATCCGGACGGTAGGACAGTAGTCTAGACTGCTTGTGTGCACACGTAGCTGGCAGTGGCGGTACACTGGTTCCAGCTAGTCCTAGTTTGACTCACTGCCTCACCCTACAGTGCCCCGGAACACTGTAGGGTTGGACAGGCGTGAGCAGTGGTGGTAGTGTTGGGAGGCGACGTTTGACTTCGGTCGACAGTGTGGTTCAGTCGCTTCGTGGACTTTGGCTGTGAGACGATACTCTGTGTTGGGTTCTTCGGGTTGCTTAGAATGGTTCTTGCTGCACTGCTTATCGTACGTTTTATATCAGAGTTGGGTACTGTGTTTACTGCTTTACTTGATTGCCATATATTCCTGTTGTTAAACTTGTGGGTGTGTGAGTGGGAGGCAGGGGATCGGATGATCCCTACTGAGCCCATTTCTGTTGTGGCTCACTCCCTGCGGTTTCAGGTGTGGACCTCGTGGCGAGCGGAAGCGTGGTGTCTTCTTGGTGTGCGGACCAGTAGCTGTCTTAGTCCCGGGGTATGCCCCGATGTTGTTGTACTTTCCTTCTGCCTGTACTTATATAATTGTTGGACATGTAATTATTGTTGGACTGTATACGGACATTGTTATTTTCCTTCCTGCGCACTTGCTTATCTTGTAGTCCGTGCGATTGTTATATTTAGCCTTGTTTAGCACTTACTCCTCCAGACGTGTTGTGTGAGATCCGGGTGTGAACCCGCAGTTAATGGTCCGACATCCATTTAGTGATCGGGTCTCCAGTCATAGGATGGCGGGTCGTTACAACTTGACCCCATCGTCGGAAAGAGTACACATGGCGTCAGAAACTGTCTCGGCCCGACGTCGGCCAGAAGAGGAAGCCTGGCCCGTGGCGAGAACCTCTTCGGCTTCTTCAGCACCAGACACTTCGGCCTCATCCGCCATGGGAGAAGGAAGGGAGTTCGAAGAAAAGGGAGATGACAAGGAAGATTCGGAAGGCTGGGACGAAGAACGAGAAGAATAACCTTCGGCCGAAGAGCTACTCTCAGCCGAAGGGGGGCTACTGAATATGGATCGCGGAGCAAAGAAAGAAAATTGAGGCTTACCCTCAAATAAGATCTCCTCGACTGCCCACCGCCTCTCAGGCAACGGAAGCTTCCCCAGCAACAACTCCAGGCCACAGAGAGCCCCTCGGCGACAGACAACACTCTCGAAATCACCTTCGATGTCCCGTTCTTCGCCGGAGAAGCAGGGAGGCTCGGATGATCGCAGGGAAACGCAAGCGCGGGAAGAAGAGAGCGGAACAGTGCCCTGGGGAGGGCTCCTATTTATAGGATAAAGTTGAAAGTATTCCCCGCCAAAATCAACGGCCAAGATCCTCCCCCTCATCGGCATCGCCTCTCTCAGATGCACGCCACGTGCGCCGTCCTTCGGCAATGATAACGGTCTGGCTGCGGGATCGAAGGAAGATAATCAATGGCCGGAAGCGGTCTGACCCTTCGGCTGATAACTCGGATGCTCGCCACGTGTTCCGATCCGCGTGCCAGGGACGGAAGAGGCTGCGATCCAAGTGAAGTCTTGGGCAGAGAGCCGAAGTGACCCGCGATCCGCGTGATCACCAGGCACGGCCAGGATCCTTTTGTGCTTTTAACGGGGCGACCGGATACGCGACACGTGTCCCGTGTTTTCTTACTACGCGACCGTTCTGACGGAAAACTCGACATCTTTCCCGTCCATTTGTCAGGAGGCCTGACATGGCCAGAAGACTCGTCCCTTCGCAACCGAGGACGAAGGCATTCGTCGCTACGTCCCGAGCAGAGACGAGGCTAATGGTTACTAGCCCTCGGTCGACCGAAGGCAGTTCCCTTTCGTAACAAAGCAGAAAGCTTCGGACAGCGCATGTCACGTTACTCCCCCGAGGAGGGTACGGACTATACTCTCGCCATCTCAATGAGTCTGAGTAAGACAATAGTGGGGGGCTATGTGATGTGGCAGAATCCGATTCGGCCCATTAAAACAGGCCCAACACTGAGATCAGTCTAACAGCAGCAGTAAGGAGCCCACTGGCAGCCTTCGGCCCGTTAGCGGCCCAGCAGCCCTCGGCCCAGTAAGCGGTCCAGTGGTCCTCGGCCCATCATCGGCCCAGCAACCTTCGGCCCATCAGCGGCCCGATAGCCTTCGGCCCATTAGCGGCTCAGCAGGCCTCGGCCTAGTAGGCTCCAGCCCACTAAGCGGCATCTGGCCCATCAGCGGCCTAACCCCCTTCGTCTCAATAGCCGTATCCGGCCCACTCCGGTGGGAGGACTAGGCACTATGGCGGTTTACCAGTAAACCCAGAACATAGTCCTATATCGGCTGCCACCGTTAAGCATCCTCTATCCTCCGCTATAAATACACGGCTATTTATTACCAAAGGTATGTCTTCGTGACCCCAAGGACTACAGTCCAAAAAGTATTAAAGCTGCTTCTTCCACCTCTTTGACTTCTGAATCGAATCATCTTCAGAAGCTAACTTAACCGTCGGAGGGGGTTCCTTAGGGCCGAAGCCCGGGACTCCTACTGACTGGTTTTTCTTCTTCTTTCCCTCCTGCAGGGGCTCGGTTTGAATCTTCGCCGACCTCCCCGAGTCGGTCTCGGCCATTGACCTCGGGACTTCTCCCTCCAGTCTTGACGCCATTCGCCGGCTGGTCCTCCTCGCCTGAAGGTGCCTCGGCTCCGCCTCGCGCCAGTTGTTCCTCGTCCGGAGAAGCTTCGGCCACGCCTTCCGTAGGCTAGCCCACATCCGACCGGGCGACCCTCGGCTTCGGATCTTCGGCCTCGTCTCCGCCCTTGCCGCGTTCCGAATCCCCGTCGGGCCTCTTCTCCGATCCAATCCAGCTTCGGATCCCAACTTCGGATTCCAGCTTCGGAATCCGGTTGTGATAGCTTCGGCTACATCACGGAATAAGCCCCCGCTCCTGAAAGAGGAAAAAGGGGGACGTGATACAAATATTCATATATAAGCCTGACAACTATCCATGTCCCATCTTTACACACGACTAGTTGTGATTAGTCTTCCTTGTCCATGCATTATGATATCACTAAAAAAATAAAAAAGGTGAGAGCAGCAACAACTTACTATTATATAATATATATAATAATTATGGAATTTCCATATCAAGATTATGCTATTGTTGCTACTAATGCAACTACCGGTGCCCATGCCTCTACCTCCCATATCGTGACTATGCGCCCGGATCTCCAACACCTACTTCTGGAACTGTGTGTCAAACGGAACTTAGGTGCCTTTGCCATTGGATCAAAAAGATGTATATGGTTATGGTGCAAAGACTGGATCATGTACTCATTAGTGTACTTCATGCGCATTTGGGTCATCGACTGTTTCATCTTCCTTAGCCGACCCCTTGGCCACTGCAACTACTGGGTCTACTACTATTACTGGTGCCGGTTCCGGTACCTGTGTGTCGTTTACCCCGCATTGGGAGCTCACGAACTTCATAATCCCGGACATCGGCATATAGATCTCTATCCGCAGCATCAGCTCCTTCGGACCCTTGATCACTAAACGGATCGCGATCACTTTTGTTGTATGGACTTTGGTCTGTATATGTGACTGGGTCAACAGCATCACTGGGTCCACTAACAAATGTAAGGTAGGTGGTCTCTTTGCGCAGCCCTTGCTATTGGTATGCTAGCTCTATCGCGTATGCTTATGGGTCAATGATTAGGCTGATGGATATAGACCTGCACTAGAAAAAGATGTAACAACTATGGCTATGGGCCCAAATTCAGAGGGGGTCTTTCTGGTTCCCGAAATGCTTCCGTGACAAGGGCTATGTACCTGCATCTGGAACTATTGAAACGACCACCTACCCATAAGTGTGTATTTTCTCTATTCCCCCTCCAGTCTATCAGCTGTTAATAGCCATATTGCTATTTTTGAATCGCTTTCTTTGTCGGTTCAATCAAAAAGCGGCGATGGGTTTTTTGAAATAGAGAGTCGTGCAATAGTACGGAGTGGGAAACCAGATAGCATGAGAAAGGTCCGGATCTCGAATCTTGCGGGATCACGAATGGTAGTAGGCCTTTCGATGCTGAGAGAGGAGTGATCAACAAATGCTTTGGCTAATGAAATGACTTGATGAGGTGGGTCACGGAACCACTGCAAAGTAGTACCGAGCTGAGTGGGAACAAGCGCAACGGGTGTCTGGATAGGTGACATCACAGCGGAAACTATAACGAATGATCAACCGGAAAACTTGGGTTGAGGTTCTTGGGACGCGGAATGCTCACAACAGTAGGGCTCTCGACACGAAAAGTTTTTATTTCGCAGGTCATTCAACTGCTCGAGCTTCTTCCAGTCTTGTTCCATGCAAAAGATCGTACTTGCTATCTCGCAGGGCGCTTCAGCTCCAGAAACGCAAGGAATAAGGATATGATTATTGTTGATCGACCTCCTGCCCGGAATGAGATTCCTAGATATTTGACTACCGCTTAGCCGAATTGAACAACTCTTAGAAGAGAAGTCAAATTTAAGAAAAGAGGGGTGAAAGAAAGAGCAGACGGATTGCTCTAACTATAGAGTTTAGTGAGCCAAGGCTCATCATTCCACTCTTTTTTTCCTTCTTTAGTGAGCATGGACCCTCTATACCGATAACAGCCCTAAGCGACAGATGGACTTGACGTAGGCCGCAAGCGCCTCCCCTTCATCCCTTGCTTCTTTTAAAGTGCTTTCTTTTGAGTGAAGGCAACATAAGTGCATTGGTTACATAGGCTTGAACCGCTCGTGTCCTATTCAGTCAATTCCTTGTTTAGTCTAATTGTCAAAGTCTCGCTGATTGGCCCTACTAGTGTGCGAATCCCTTCGCCTCTTCGGTACATTCCGTCATAGTCTTATGTGGCCTGGCTTCTTTCATTGGTGGAATCCCCCCTCCAGCCCTTCCTGGTCAACTGCGGAAAACCTTCTCAATGAAATTGCCGATTTTTTAGCCTATCTCGCTAGTTCAAGCCCTCTTATGGGTCTTTTTACTAGTTCTGCTTTAACATGCTAGAGAACTTGCCCTGATCCGCCGTCCAATCCACATACATTCAATCCACTCGGTAAATATGGCTTAGCTGGCTCTCTGCCCGCCTCTCCATTATTGTATTGATAGGCTCGGTAGGCTAAGTAAGTACTTCCATTGGCCAGTACTTCTCTTGTTAGGCTAGCTAGTAAGTTACGTAGACTCCGTTGGCAAGTTTGCTAGTAGCTTATGAGTCAGATGCCTCTTCTCTCTCCTTCTTCAAGCCTAGGCTCTTGTTGGATGTCGCTTAGTTTATATGTCCATCATCTTTTTCCTTAAACCAGAGGCCCCTTGAAAAAGTGGAAATACATTGGAAATACATACACCACCGCCTGTAATAGGACTGCTAGTTGGCCCCCTTTTAGCGATATCCCTTTCAAACATGTCAACGATATCCCCTTCAAACATGAGTAGGAGACTAATAGTTGAGAAAGTCGTGGAGTTCTAATAAGCTGTAGTCTATTGAGTTGATGCTGTAGTCGTTGAGTTGTAAGCCGTAGTCTTCGACGAACTTGGCAGAGTATCTGACTTCCCTTGTTGAATAGAAGAGGAAGCTTCTGCCCCTCTCCCTTCTTTTGAGTCTACGTGCTTCTGCTTAGTTTGTCGTTTATATGCTCTTTAAGCCAGAGGCCAGTTCAATTGATCTTCTCATAGGTGGAACACACTACCTATAATTAGTGATCTTCCTCTTTTTAACAAGCATGAGTAGGTCAAGATCTTTTCCTGCTTAGGTTAGCTCTACTTCCTAGCCTGCTTGGTCTACGCCCATCAAAATTTAGCATTGTGTCTCGATGGCAATATCTCTTTAGGTTGATATCTCCATAGGTTGATCGTCTCAACATCCCCTTCTCTTCAACAACAAGTCCAAGCCCTATCATGTCAATGTAACTAGTGACCTTCAAATGCAGTAAAATGCGTGATTTTCGACTTCTACATGCGCCCCTCCCAATCGCCCTTATTTTAGCTTTCTCCTGCCACAAATGCTTTCTCTTCGTTCTGAGCTCAAGTGCTAATAATGGTTCGAGGTCGAGTCCACCTGTGCCCGCCTAGCCGCGAGCGCCTTTAGTAATAAGAGTAACAAGCCCAGTTCAGGGTATCTCCATTGTAGTAGTGTACTTAGTGGGTCGTCCCAATGCCTCTCTCCTTAGTCGAAAGCCCTTGTTTAAGCCGACTGTCTCAACTAGCGATACCTCAACACATGCGAGAAAAGACCTTATTTCCTGTCTCAATTGTGCGTTCTCTTGCAAATGCTCTTTCAAGTGCTAATGGCCTAGTCTGCCTGCTTGCTTAGCTTATCTCTTCTATTTCTCATTTGTAAAGGCGATTCCCGTCCCTTGAGTGAGTTAGATTCCTTGCTGCGCCAATACTGGCCCTTGTTGTCGAAAGCCCGATTCCTATATTCATGGATCTCTCTACCCTCTCAATAACCTTAGACAGCTCCTAACTATCCAAAATCAGTCCCACACCCCTACTTTGTAAAGGAAAGAGAGCTCTATCGGAAAAAAGAGGCAAAGTACTTCACTTCAAAGAAGCATAGGCTTGTCGAAAAGACAATAATTCGAGTCCGACCTTTTTCATAAAGAACAGAGGAAAGTCAGGGAGAAGATAACTTGCTCACCGGAACGCATTCTTCGACTTAATCGATTTGTCCCATAGCATGGGTAACAGTGTGCTTCCACGGAGTATGGGGCTGAACAGGCTACTTGTGAACTAGGGACCCCCTCGAAGTCAGTCATTCTTCATGGGCGGGTTATTAGTCTGCAACCAAGAGGTCTTCTTTCTACTCAAAAAAGTCAGCGGGAAAGCGGCATACTGCATTGAAATGAAAGTGAAGCGTTGAAAAGTGATTGATCCAGGCCAGGGTTTTTTATCCGTTTATTCGCTTCGCGGTAAATGAAAGACTACAATACTAGGGATGGTCCTTTCGCTTCTGAGGTGGTATCCATCGTCTTATGCGGGCGGGCTACCCGCTTAGGGATTAGTCGATTCAATACTCCTAGGTGGAAAAAAAACGGCAACTCTTGGTCAAATAGTTGGGTATTATATTATAGGTAAAAAGCTAAATCCACCAAGGGGTATAAGGACAACATCAATCTGTGACTAAGATACCGACATTGATAGCAATGCCGCTCTCCTTGCCCTCCCCCTTCTGGCTTGGACAATTCCCTATTCTACTTATGGTCTTTCTGATTGTGTTGGTTTAGTTAACCCGTCTCCCATCTTCGGCTCTGTTTTGTTCTGTTCCCGTTTCAGCGGCAGGATCTTCTCCTGATAAAGGGCTTGGCCTAAGAACCTTCCTCATTGGCTAGTCCCACATTCACTACCGGACCGGTGGAACTAGACCTAATAAAGCATAGGATAGAGAAGACAGGAAGAAGAAGGCAAAGCCAACCGAAGTACTCTTTGTTCCATGTCCCATCCTCTGACCGGATTTAAACAGACAGTAACTTTAGTGCCCGGGGAGATGAAAAACAATTCCTGTCTTTAGAAGTCAATCCCACTAAACTGAACTTGTACGCTTGACATTCAAAGTAGAGGCAAGCAGAGTCAAAGGCCGAGCCTCAACCATCGGTAGATTGGCCAGCACCTTTTTTGATCTTCGGGTCCCTCGACAGTACGATCCTTGCTAAGACAGATAAGACCATTGCAGGACAATACGATCCTTATTCACCTCCAGGATCACCATTGTCTACCAGTTCAGTTCAGAGCCATCGTTCGCAAAAAAGCTAAAGAAGGCTTTGGGTGATTTTGAGGTATCTCTAAAACAGAAGGACTTGAGGGGCCACAGTGATCGGTCACATCGGCCGCCTCTGGAGATAAGTTGCAACATGGTCTTCATTCTTTGTGAGTATTAACCGAGCTAAGCCAGAACAGGCTCGGAGGGCATCAGGCAAGGAGCTCATCTACGAAGCAAAGAGGACATCCTCTGACGAACCAGCTTCAAAGCCGATGAGAGCTAAAACAGTGCAGTCAAACCAGACCCATACTCCTGAAGACACTCCAGTGGTTGCTCCTTGCATCTATGGTTGCTCATCAGACCAGTCCACCGGAGTCGGCACCGTCACCAAGCAAGTGACCTCTTTCCGACACACCAGCAAAACCATCGGCCTCAACCTCCTTCCTCTTCAGTTTCTTTTTTTCATTCTTCTTTCTATTCTTTTTCCTCCTCTTTCTTAATGCCGCTTCTTTGTCTTGAGAGGTGCCAGCCTTTGACGGTTGTGCTGCCGTCTTTGGTCGCGCACCCCTAAAGTCGAAGCACCAAAGGTTAGTGCCTTTGACTTGGGATGCACCACTTTCCAGTTGGATTCCTGCTCTGAGGACGTCTCCTCTGGCTTACTGAAGGTGGCTTGAATGCTTCTGGTGATTATTTTAGGTGACAACTGCTGATAGAGAGTGTAAGGACCTACAAGATTACGGTTACATGCCAACATATACATAATTATAAAAAGGATATATTCGTAAATACCGAAAAAGTATAAACGCAATTATGAATAGTTTGAGGTTAATAATGTGATTGATGATTTTTAGAAGGTCTTAAGTATAATTTTTAAGGTCTCTAGAAGTGTCCTCAAATCACCAGAAAGAAGTTAAATTCAGTGACAAACTACTGAGTAGGGGTATAAATACAATTATAAAAAATACAAGGACTAAAGTGAAAAAGTACTAAAAAGATACCACTAAAGGATAAAGGATACTTGTAAGGTTTCTTGACCATCAAGTGACTTAACCCTAGTTAATCTAACCAAATTTCTTGACCACCATGTAACCTAACCCTTAAGTAACCCAACCCTAGTTAACCTAACCCCCAAGTAACCCCCCTTTAACCCTCCCCTCTCCTTCTATAAATAGGAGGGTGGTCCTCCCATTTCTCCCCATCCCATTCCCTTCCTTCCCACCTTCCCCTCCTTCCTCCTTGCCCACATCCAAGAGAGTAAGAGAGAGAAAGAAAGAGAGAGAGATTTTAGAGCTGGAGTGGGGGCTGTTCGCAAGATTCTTCACACGTGTAGGAAGGGGTTACTGCTGTGTCTAAGAGAGCTCCTGGTAGACAAGTACATGATTCTTTTTGCTTGGTTATTTTCCTATTGCGAATGGCCTGTTTTTCAAACATGTATTTTCCTACAAATTTAAGAACATGCTACTAAGCCGTTATGCTGCCGAAATGGACCCCCAACCAAGATGCTACTAAGCCATTATGCTGCCGAAATGAACCCCCAACCAAGATGCTACTAAGCCATTATGCTGCCGAAATGAACACCCAACCCATGCCTAAATCCCCATTTCTATAAGTCTTTCATGTTAAAATCGAACATGCTACGGACAATGCCACCTTAGGAGTCCATGCGTCTGAATCATACAAGCATCCGTGTGAGGCGGACATAATTAAAAGACGTAACCTGAGGCAAACGGTAAATCCTAGGTACGGTTCTCCCGGTCCAGGTGGGACGGGTGGATCCCCCTGCTGCGCAGTGGAAGCTCCAGTGTGCATTTGCCTTACCACTGGCTGCATGTCATGCTAACCTCCTCATGTTGTGGTTTGGATGTATGTCCGTTAAATAAGTGAAACAATTCATGCTATCCGTATGTTATATATATTTATGACTTCATGCTACCATGATCTTTTCACCATGTCATGCCTCTATTATGCTTATATTCATGCCATGCCACATGTTTAAGTCAAGTCACGCCATAATGCCATGCCATGAATCTTTATGCTTATACATACCATGTTACGCCATGCTCTCTTGACCATACCATGATTTGCCATGATCCCTATGTTAGTTGAAGTTTGTTATATTATATTCTATCATGCCATGATTATATAGTAATATCATGTTGTCTTTCTACGTTTATATATATAATAAACCATGTAGTGGTATTATGTGCTTGCTGAGTCGGTAAACTCATCCACACTATTTAACCCCCTTTCAGGAGAGGACCTTCCTGGGGCAACCGAGAAGTCTATACGAGCTTAGTTTAGTTTAACAAAGGTTGTTTTTGTAAGTCCAGTCCCTATGTAACTTACATGTTGTATCCCTGGACTTGTATGTAATGCACTGTGTATGACATCTATATGAAATGTTTTCTTTATTTACATGCAAAGTGCTCAACCTTAACTGTGTAAGTCATGTTCGGATTGTTCCCGCTGTTAACAGGTCCCTTCGGTTCGTAGTAAGCCGGCATGACTGAACCGACCGACAGGGGGTCATTACAGAGAGTCACCTCATGAATGACGTTACAGTAAAAGTCCGCTTGACTCTTGCGTGGGGCTGCGGCGGACTGACTAAGCGGTGGCCCATGTTCAGCCTTCCCTCCTTAATAAGTCCTTCTATAACATTTTGAAGGGGGACGTAGTCTTCTATAGGGTGTCCCTGTTGGGTTCTCGGGTTTCTCCGAATCTCCCGCGCAACGGAAATAAAAATAAAAATGGAGATCCGTTCCTGTTTCGAATAATCTAAAATTACGATAATCGGATTATCGAAGTCTTACCGTGTGCGGATTCGAATCCGCAACCATTCGTTTCCGTCGTTGCGACACTGCAAGCCACGCAAGCACCTGGCCTCTAGCGGAGTCCACGCGATCCTCCTCGCGACGGATATCCTCGCGTTCCTCGTTCTTCGCAGCCCACGAAACCTTCGCCGGTAGCCGCAACGCGCGGACGATTTCCCGTCGAACGGGAGTTGGAGAAGCGGCGAAGCAGATCCGGATATGTCTGGGACGCCAGAGAGAGAGAGAAACAGAGGACGGGGCGGCTAGGGTTAGCAGCAGCTTAGCCTGCTCAGCCCGTTCGCTATATTTTATACTAACCGCGCAGTTTTTCACAAAAACCCCCGGTTTGTGTAAAACCCACTTATTTACCATCCCCTTGAGAATCATTTGCGTGTGACCCTCTAGGCCCAATAATCAGTCCGGTTAATAGCCCAATAAGTCCAGTGACTCCTCACTGGCTTTATTAATCAATTAATAACTCTTTATTAATCAATCGAATTGATGTCGCACATTGAATTTGAGCGGGCCTCCGATCACGTTGGGTGCCAAGCAACACCACGTGAACCGGAAGGTATCGGGGTTAACCCACTCTTGGAACCATTCCGCCGACAGTTACCACGTGGATATAATCCTTCATTCGTACAATGCTCTCAAGTCAACTCAGGGTATGGCGTGCTGTCAAACCCTAACCGGTCGACTCACTTGGATTGGATGCCAATGATGAATATCGGAATACTCCTTTCCCGATATTATCGTCTGCCCTAGCCAGGGACTTTCGCGCATCCTTCCTAGAGCATTCTTTCTCATCGTACCGAGAGCGAATGATTCCTTTTTGACACACAATTCCCTTCGACGATATTCCGTTGTACCCAATCCTGGCGAGTAGAGCTCTGATCGACTTTATCATGGCAACTGGTGAGAAAGTCTCGTCATAGTCAATTCCTTGCCTTTGACAATATCCCTTTGCCACCAACCTTGCCTTATAAGTATCGATCCATCCATCAGTACCGATCTTTCTCTTAAAGATCCACTAGCATCTGATGGGTACCATACCCTCGGGCAAGTCTTCCAAGTTCCAAACTTGGTTGGTGTACATGGACTAGATTTCTGAGTTCATGACTTCTCGCCATTTCCTGGCTTCTGGGCCTTCTATGGCCTCCTAGTAGGTTTTAGGATCATCATCCTCATTATATTCAACCTTAGACTCACCTTCAGCGGTATGTCCCACATATCGTTCGGGTAGTCTAGGTAATCTACCAGATCTACGAGGCTCACCTGTGCGTACCTAAACAGATTCAGGAACTGATATCTCATCTGATGATAATACAGCTATTTGGGGATCCGGAACCTCTTCCAGTACTATTTTACTCCCACTGTCCTCTTGGAGAAGGTATTCCTCTTCCAGGGAGACAGCTTTCCTGGCGACAAACACCTTTTATTCACCAGGATGGTAACTAATCCAAAGGTTTTCTTTGGATATCCCACAAGCCTGCATTTATCAGTCCGTGATTCTGGCTTATCTGGATCATGCCTCTTTACATGAGTAGGACAACCCCAGACTTTAACATGTTTAAATTCTGGTTTCCTACCTTTCCATATCTCATAAAGAGTAGAAGCGACAGACTTGTTGGGTACTCTGTTCAGTAGGTATGCTGCCGACTCTAGAGCATACCCCCAGAGGGACACTGGTAATCCCGAAAAGCTCATCATGGATCGCACCATGTCCAACAAGGTACGATTCCTCCTTTCTGATACATCATTCATCTGTGGTGTATATGGAGGGGTTAGCTGAGAAATGATACCATTATCCTTTAAGAATTGTGTGAAATTAGTACTCAAGTATTCTCCTCCTCGATCTGATCGAAGAGCTTTAATACTCTTTCCTAACTACTTCTCTACCTCATTCTTGAACTCCTTGAACTTCTCAAATGCTTCCGACTTGTACTTCATTAAGTACACATAGCCGAATCTTGAGAAGTTGTCGGTGAACGTGATGAAGTATGAGAAGCCACCTTTGGTTTGGGTAGACATGGGACCACATACATCCGAATGTATTAGTTCCAAAATATCCTTGGCACGTTCCCCATGTCCAGTAAATAGAGATTTTTCCATCTTTCCCATAAGGCAGGTGATGAGGCAGAATCCGATTCGGCCCATTAAAACAAGCCCAACACTGAGATCAGCCCAGCAGCATTAGTAAAAGGCCCACTGGCTGCCTTCGGCCCATCAACGGCCCTGTAGCCCTCGGCCCAGTGAGCAGCTCAGTGGTCCTCAGCCCATCAGCGGCCCAACAATCCTCGGTCCATCAGCGGCCCATCAACCTTCGGCCCATCAGCGGCCCGATAGCCTTCGGCCCATTAGCGGCTCAACAGCCCTCGGCCTAGTAGGCTCCGGCCCACTGAGCGGCACCTGGCCCATCAGCGGCCCAACCCCCTTCGACCCAGTAGCCGTATCCGACCCACTCCGATGGGAGGGTTAGGCGCTATGGCGGTTTACCAGTAAACCCAGAACATAGTCCTATATCGGCTGCCACCGTTAAGCAATCTCTATCCTCCGCTATAAATACACGGCTATTTATTACCAAAGGTATGTCTTCGTGACCCCAAGGACTACAGTCCAAAAAGCATTAAAGCTACTTCTTCCTCTTCTCTGACTTCTGAATCGAATCATCTTCAGAAGCTAACTTAACCGTCGGAGGGGGTTCCTTAGGGCCGAAGCAGCGGCTTCGGTTTGAATCTTCACCGACCCCTCCGAGTCGGTCTCGGCCGCCGACTTCGGGTCTTCTTCCTCCGGTCTCGACGCCATCCGACGGCTGATTTGCCTCCGCCTCGCCCGGAGGAACCTCGGCCACGCCTTCCGCGGGTTGGCCCACATCCGTCCGAGGGAGTCTTGGCTTCGCTACCAGCGGGCCCCCGTCCAGGTACCCCTCGGCATCGGATCTTCGGTCTCGTCTCCGCCCTCGCCGCATTTCGCGTTCCGGATCCCCGTCGGGCCTCCTCTCCGATCCAATCCAGCTTCGGATTCCAACCTCGGAATCCGGTCGTGATAGCTTCGGCTACATCAGCAGGATTCACATGTCACAAACGATTCATAATCGAATGCATTTAAATAACCATGTCGGTGCAACTTTTGCAGCCTGCTTTCACCAATGTGTCCAAGTCTTTGGCAACATGTAGGCTTGATTCACACAATTCTTACTCTTCTTAAGGGCATTATCAATTTGAAGATTGTAATAAGAAAACATCCAAGAGATATAGACCATTGACTAAAGATGCCGAAACTATTGATTTATTACGATAATAAATCGAACAACTTCTATTCTCAATAGTCAACCTATATCCTAGCTCATCCAAACAAGATACTGATATTATGTTCTTTATTATGCTAGGAACATAATAGCGATCTTCTAATAATAAGGTGTCTTCCGATGGAAGTCTGAAGTTTGCTATCCCAACAGCAACCGCTGCAACTTTTGCACTATTTCCTAGCCTCAACTCTACCTCGCCTTTTCTCAGCTTGCGCTTACTTGTCAGTATCTGCACATCATGGCAGATATGAGAAGCACATCCGGTATCTAATACCCAAGATGTGGAATCTCTAACTGACAAGTTGATATCTATCATATAGAAATCTGAAGTTTCCTACAGCTTCACCTTTCTATGAGCTTTATCGTTGAGGAACTCCTTCCAGTTCCTCTTCTAGTGACCCTACTGCTTACAATAAAAGCAATCACCTTTAACTACTTCTTTGTCTTTGTCCTTCGATCTTTTATCGTTTGCTATCATCTCTGCGTCAAGGGTATCCAATGCCGGTTCAACAGAAGGATTAGCATCAAGGGCGAAGGCAATCTGCTTAGATCTGAAGACATTCTTCAAGTGTCTGAGCCAATCTGAGTAGTTCAGACTAGTCAAACGTTTGGCATCAAGTATGCTACGGAGTGAGTTATTCGACGACATAATTCCCTACAGGAGATATGTAATATCTTTTAAGCAGATGTTCAATTATTAAATATAAAACAAGACATGGTCTTTTGTTTAAGTTTTAACTCCCACTAATTTTCGACGGACTGTATAACCCTCAGTTATATAGAACGGGAGACGCCGACAGTCTCCTAGTGGGGATCAGAATCTCAATGACTTGCAGTACAACCTTGTGGATAGCACAAGAAAGCTGTAATACAATCAAAGAGCACCCAACTCATGGGACTTGCAACTCCTTGCAATATCTGATCATAGCTTCGGTCCCCAGAGGTTTAATGGCCTTGTGGATAGCACAACAAGCTACTAATTCTGGTCTAAGCTAACCATTATTACGCTACAAGCATAGATTTGCTTGTAGCCCTTGTGGATAGCACAACAAAGCTACATGGTTCCTCTACCCCGATTAGATAGGCATCTAATGCCATAGCCACAGTCTCTCCTCACAATTAAACAGGCCTTGTGGTAACACAACAAACCTGCCTAAAGTTATTCGAATTCTATGACTATAACGATGGTGGACCACGCGTAAGTTCTAAACTACTCACGTTACGGCTTAGAGTTTATTCAAGGGTATTAAGATAACTTTTATTCGGGAGGTACACCACCAGATTGGATCGCCAATGTGGTGATGGTGCCTAAAAAAGATGGCAAGTGGCCGATGTGCGTGGACTTCACCAACCTCAACAAAGCATGTCCGATGGATAGCTTCCCGCTGCCTCGGATAGATCAGGTGGTGGACGCAACCTCCGGCCACGAGCTACTAAGCTTCCTCGATGCCTACTCAGGCTACCATCAGATCTGAATGCATCCGGAGCATGAAAGCAAAACTAGCTTCACGACTGATCTCAGTCTATACTGCTATACCCGGATGCCCTTCGGCCTGAAGAATGCCGGAGCAACATATCAACGCCTCGTCAACAAAATATTCGCTCCGCAACTCGGCCGCAACATGGAGGTCTACATCGACGACATGCTGGTGAAAAGCCGCGTCGCTGCAGACCATCTGGCTGACTTGGCCGAAACATTTTCTGCTCTGCGCAGATGCAAAATGAAGCTAAATCCAAGCCACGTGCACCTTCGGCGTGGCCTCCGGAAAATTTCTCGACTATATGGTCACTCGTCGAGGGGTGGAAGCTAACCCCACAAAGGTCTCGGCCATTGTTCAAATGCGCCCTCCGGCTAACCTCCGAGAGGTCCAAAAGCTAAACGGAAGAATTGCCGCCTTAAGCCGCTTCATGTCTAGAGCGGCAGATTATTGCTTTCCCTTCTTCAAGCTGCTGAAGAAGACCAGCAGCTTCTCCTGGACTGACGAGTGCCAATCGGCCTTCGAGTAGCTAAAGGTCTATCTCTCCAACGTTCCCATCCTGTCCAAGCCGGTCCGTGGAGAGCCGTTGTTTCTCTACCTCGCAGTATCTGAGACAGCTATCAGCGCCGTCCTCGTCCGGGAGCAAGACGGCATTCAGAAGCCTGGCTATTATATAAGCCGAGCCCTCCAAGGAGCAGAGCTTCAGTATCCTACTCTTGAGAAGATAGCCTTAGCACTCGTCTCCTCCGCGAGAAGGCTACTTCCTCGCCCACTCAATAAAGGTCTTCACCGATCAGCCTTTAAGGCAAGTCCTCTCATGGCCGGAGGTATCCAGGAGGCTAGCGAAATGGGCAATCGAACTGGGAGAATTCGACATCTCTTATGGGCCGCGGACGGCAATAAAAGCTTAAGCTTTAGCCGACTTCATCGCCGAACTCACTCCAGAAGCGTCCTCAGCTACTCGGCCGGAAGTCGTAACTACGCCCAATGCCGAAGGAGCTTCGGTTCCTCCCGAAGGAGCTTCGGTTAGCGGACGAATGGCGACTCTATGTCGATGGGTCCGCATGTTCTATGGGTAGCGGCGCCGGATGGATCCTGGCGTCTCCAGAAGGGGTCATCACGGAGTATGCGCTGCGCTTCTCCTTCCCCGCTACCAACAACGCCGCCAAATACGAAGCCCTCATCTCCGGCCTTCGGGCCGCTAGAAAGCTTGGCGTTCAGAACATAAAGGCATTCAGCGACTCTCAGCTGATAGCCAGCCACATTTCCGGGGAATACGAGGTCCGGGACGCATCAATGATATCCTATCTCCAGGTAACTCGCAAGATCCTCGCTCAATTCAATTCCTATGAAATTGTACGGATCCCGAGAGATGAGAATGCTCGAGCCGATGCTCTCTCCCGGCTAGCATCAACTCAGGACAGGGGAGGAGGCCGAATGATTCTCGTGGAAGAACTCGCCGAGCCAAGCCTCGAGGAGTCCGAAGTCATGCAAGTGACCGAATCTGAAACCGAGACCTGGATGACTCCCCTAGTCACTTTCCTCCTCCGAGGAGAAGTCCCGTCCGATCCGAAGGAAGAAAGACACATTCGGCAGCGCTCTTCTCACTTCCTTCTCCTGGACGGGGTGTTATATAAAAAGTCCTTTGGCCGACCACTCTTGCGATGCCTCGGCCCGGCCGAAGCAGATTACGCACTACGAGAGGTACATGAAGGGGTATGCGGAGCACATGCAGGAGGAAGGATCCTGGCTCACAAGCTTCTAAGGCAAGGGTACTGGTGGCCGACGCTCCGAGAGGACGCAACTGCCCTCGTCCGTCGCTGCGATCAATGCCAGAGGTTCAGCTCCCTCATCCACCAGTCATCAATCCTTCTAAATCCTTTATCAGACCCCTGGCCTTTCGCCCAATGGGGAATCGACCTCTTGGAGCCCTTTCCCGTTGCCATCGGCCAGAGGAAGTTCCTTATTATGGCGGTGGACTATTTTACTAAATGGGTAGAAGCCGAACCCCTCGCGTCCATAACCGATAGCAACGCGTGGAACTTCGTATGGAAGTCCATCATTTTCCGGTACGGCATCCCTCGAGCCATTATCTCAGACAACAACAAACAGTTTGACAGCCATCGGTTCAAGGACAACTGCGCCAGTTTCGGCATTCTCCACAAATTCACATCGGTAGCACACCCCCGGACAAATGGCCAGGTCGAGGTCACTAACCGAAGTCTATTACAAGGACTGAAGACTCGCCTCGGCAATCTTCTAATAATAAGGCGTCTTCCGATGGAAGTCTGAAGTTTGTTGTCCCAATAGCAACCGCTGCAACTTTTGCACTGTTTCCTAGCCTCAATTCTACCTCGCCTTTTCTCAACTTGCGCTTACTTGTTAGTATATGCACATCATGGCAGATATGAGAAGCACATCCGGTATCTAATACCCAAGATGTGGAATCTCTAACTGACAAGTTGATATCTATCATATAGAAATCTGAAGTTTCCTACAGCTTCACCTTTCTATGAGCTTTATCGTTGAGGAACTCCTTGCAGTTCCTCTTCTAGTGACCCTACTGCTTACAATAAAAGCAGTCACCTTTAACTACTCCTTTGTCTTTGTCCTTCGACCTTTTATCGTTTGCTATCATCTCTGCGTCAAGGGTATCCAATGCCGGTTCAACAGAAGGATTAGCATCAAGGGCGAAGGCAATCTGCTTAGATCTGAAGACATTCTTCAAGTGTCTGAGCCAATCTGAGTAGTTCAGACTAGTCAAACGTTTGGCATCAAGTATGCTACGGAGTGAGTTATTCGACGACATAATTCCCTACAGGAGATATGTAATATCTTTTAAGCAGATGCTCAATTATTAAATATAAAACAAGACATGGTCTTTTGTTTAAGTTTTAACTCCCACTAATTTTCGACGGACTGTCAGTTATATAGAACGGGAGACGCCGACAGTCTCCTAGTGGGGATCAGAATCTCAATGACTTGATCAGAATCTCAATGACTTGTAGTACAACCTTGTGGATAGCACAAGAAAGCTGTAATACAATCAAAGAGCACCCAACTCATGGGACTTGCAACTCCTTACAATATCTGATCATAGCTTCGGTCCCCAGATGTTTAATGGCCTTGTGGATAGCACAACAAGCTACTAATTCTGGTCTAAGCTAACCATCATTACGCGACAAGCATAGATTTGCATGTAGCCCTTGTGGATAGCACAACAAAGCTATATGGTTCCTCTACCCCGATTAGATAGGCATCTAATACCATAGCCACAGTCTCTCCTCACAATTAAACAGGCCTTGTGGTAACACAACAAACCTACCTAAAGTTATACGAATCCTATGACTATAACGATGGAGGACCACGCGTAAGTTCTAAACTACTCACGTTACGGCTTAGAGTTTATTCAAGGGTATTAAGATAACTTTTATCTTGGTCTCTCCTAGGTGATAGTATATAAATATATCGTATATATTTACTAAATACTATACCTGCTTTGATTCATAATCAAAAGAAAATAATGCATCTCATACATGTCATTAATGTGGTCATGGATAGAGTACAGTGGGTTTGACTGGAGCCAACAGTCAAACGCACACACAATCTAACACAACAATTATATTAGATAACCTGCAAACACATAAGCAAGAGATCTCCATCACATCGCCTTTCTGGTTGCATCTGTAGATCGTCCTCACTCTTTCCTCGGTTGCCTCGATCATATTACAGTAAATTCAAAATTTACATGTAGATTGAAGAAAGCCTTATGGCGAGTACAAGAGAGAGGGAGATAGAAGTACATCGGAGTTCGAGAGAGGGAGAGGTATGCAGACCTCTATTTATTAACAATTAATAAATATCCATACATCTACGATCCACACAATCATTCATCTTATGAATAATTAAATAAGTGCATATCCATGACCACAGTGTGTTTTAAACATTCCACACATGATTCAGCGCATCACATGGCTAAAATAAAAGAGTTTTCAAAATATATAATTTTGGCTTTCAAAAGCTGGGATCCAATCAAAATTGGTATTCGAATTTTGAAAATTGGTATAATTTCATCTACTGCAGAAGATGAATTAAAAACAACATTACGAGTAGGCAGAAAAACGCTATTACATGTCTCTCCCCCCGAAGCTTCAAAAAAAGGCTCTAAGGCGCAGTAGGGCATTGAATAGATATCTACGGCATTGAATAGGGCAGGCTTCACTGTACTCGGTTGACTATTGACTGCTTACTTTTCATCCTCCCTTTGCTACAAACTATATTCAATTACTTACTACTATTATCTATTGGTATCTCCGGCTGAAAAACGACTATCATCTAAGGCTTACTAGGGCCGAAAAGGCTATCTACCTACGGCTTCAAAACAATATCTTAGGCGAACTAGGGCTGAAATGCTATCTATGGCAATCCATTCCTTACAACATTACGATAAGGCAGTTGGACTGTGCTTTCCCGCACGAGCACTACTCATTCTTTTAAAGACCCGGTTTGAAGCTATCGGTTGCTTTGTTTGATGCGGGCACTACTTTAATCTTAAGGCATACTACTATCTACACATTTCCCCAAGCCCTACTCCTAAGCCCCATACGTGGGAACTGAACCCACTGCCCTTGTTACAGCTCACTTGACCTGTGTCCCTCCTCTAGCCCCCAAGGTCGGTTCACTTCTTTTTTCCGATCTTTAGTCTGCTAACCCTACCTAAGACCAGATTGCTTTGCTTGGCTCCTATGCTTGCTTACTACCCTAAAAGGTCACGAGCGCAGAAGAGGGAAAAAGAAAGAGGAGAAGTCGGGGTGTAAGAGCTGGGCATAGAAAGGAATTTCTTTCCTTGTGGGTTATGGTAAAGGATGAGGAGAATCAAGAGTATAGCGCACAAAGAATTGATTTTTCAACTTCAAACGAAGTTGCGAGTGAAGTTGTAAAAGCGAGCTCAGATACGAGCCTTGAAGCGAAGCCGTATTCTCTTCCAAAGCAAAGAATGAAAATTCAGGGTATAGTGTCTAATAACCGAAAGTAGAATCAATGAATTTGAAATTCAGTCAGGTCAAATGCTTTTTGGGGGGTAGGAAAAGTGAAAGAGAAGCACTGGGCTTAGCTAGAAGAGAGGCGAGGGAGAAGCAATAAAGTAGAGCTCAAATAGTTTGATTTATTTAAGAAATTCAAACTATCGTTAAAAAACTTTATAGAAGCATCTTTCTCACCTTTAATCGCTTCGCACCTTTACCCAATAGTCAATCTCTTATACAAGGAATTGGATTACAAACTTGCCTTAGAGGTAGTTATGGTCAAAGGTCAGATTGAACGAGTAGCTACTCTTGCTACTTAAGGCTTCAAGGAAATATCAACTTTTTCAAGCTTATTGGTATTCTTTCTTCGCAGTCTTGCTTGCTCTACAGTTTTAAGCAGTTTCTGCGTTAAAGGAATCTCGGCAGTAGCGTGTGCGGTAAGCTGTAAGCGTTAGTTCGGTGCGCTCTTTCTCTTTAGTATTGTGTAGCTTCTTCATTCAATTCCATGAGTACTCTAGGAGTATCCTTAGATAGTCAAGCCGGCTCTTCCTGATCTGACATTGCCGGGAAAGAGACAACAACTACTCTTCCTCAAGAACTGATTCTCTAGTGCCGCGGTCTTCATCCTTACCCTCTATAGTGAGTAGCATGTTCGCCATAACCCCTACTTGGGCCTAAGGAGATATGGTTAGTTGTAGCCAGCTGACACAACACAAGGATGACGGACTCCTCTTCCGCAGATTCGGATTAGTGACAAGGGACCGCTCCTAGTATTTACCCCAGAGATGTCCTTGCCCTTTTTTTAGATAGTTTTGACCTCAACATAACGTTCTCTTTCCTACCAATTGAAGCCACGCCAAAGCCCGAGCCCGGTATCGTATCGGATCGGGGTCAAGTGCACTTGGAAGTTCAGGTGCCTTAGTCAAGTAGGCCAGAAAGAGATAGTCAAGTAGGCCAGAAAGAGATAGGCCTTAAGAAAGGAAGGTATGGAATCGCTTGAGCGAATACGAATAGAGTATGGGTCTAATCCTACTCTTTCATATTCATTGGGAGCTACTTCAAAACCCAATATCTAGAGTAATGGATTTCGCAAGTATGAAAGCTCCTTTGGACCCTGCCCTTTCTTTTTGTGAAAGTTGCGAAGCATCCTAAGCCACAAGCGCTATTGATGTTTGAAAACAAGTCTCAGTCCGTTCGGGAATGAATTTGATTTTCTTTCAGAAAGAACTATGAGTTCTCAAGGGCGTCAGCGGCTTTAAACGATTACATGGTTGGCGAACTACCAAGGCTATCCAGCGTCTTGCAATAAGTAGCGAACCAGTCTTTTCTCTTTATAGCCTATCCCCTCTCATAATGTTCGAGTCATTTCATCCCTTTCCTCTCAGTCGAGTCACTTCATCCCTCTCCAATAGAAGGCGGCTAGGGCTTATTGTCGACGTCGAGTGGCACCTTATCGCTCCTCTCCTTTTCAGTCGAGCTCCTTCGGACCCTCCCCAATCGAAACATTTTTTCTTAGGGTTGAAGGGACCAGTCCAGTCGAGAAGGAAAAGAGATTGCGTGAAACATTCAATTGGTTGGGTCTAAGCCCTCCCTCACCAGTCCAACAGGCACAAATCCGATGGGTTCGTTCGTATCCTTTTTCGGATAGATTTATCCCGTGCTTAGAAAATGCTCTTGTATTGCTGGGAAGCTCTCCCTTTCTATACTAAAAAAGTAGGGAACCCTCCAAAGGCTGGTGCACAAGAATAAGAACCGGATGTTGGATAATTTCCTCGATAGGCTGCTAAGGATCTTCCTCTACTGAATAGTCAATTGACTGGGTTAGTACCAAAGATTGCAACTGATTCCACAGACCATGGCAAACTTCTCCAGTTTTGGTATATTCCTGTTCATAAAGTGTGCGTTTCGATTGGCTCCCAAGCAAAATTATATGACTTTTCCGTTCATACACCGACCATAGGAGCGAATTGCCCTACACTAAAAAGTATGCCTAAGGATTGTTCCTAAGGCCATTCCTCCGGTAGGGGGAGAATAGTCTCATTCATTAAGTAGGGTATACTTTATTACATATAGTGAAGCGGGAAATGCTGCTTTTGTTTGTGTTACCATTTTGAGATCCTAGCTTGCAAGGTTTGACTGCCCGCTTGGAAAGATCAACCTCTGGGTTCTATGGATGAACAGAAACCCTGGGAAATACCTGAAAGCATCCCCGAAAGAGACTACTTCTCACTAGCTCTTTGATCCAATGCCAGATGTGTCATTCCTATGGTATATAAATCATTTTCAGCCTCTCCGGTAGACTTTTGAGCAAACGGTTGACTTTTATCTTTTAAAGAATGCCTTTGGAAAGACCCCATATGCATCTGGTTCATCCACCCACCCCCTATGATAAAGGAAAGATTCCTCGGGTAGGTTGAGAGCTGGGGAAGGATCATCCCAGAGGCTTGTTCTCTCAGGGTTAGTGGTGGGTAGAGTGCTCTGGCAATTACTTCTTTTAATGCTCTTTCTGAGCGACATTAAGCTTTCGCATTCAATATCTGAGATTGATGTAACTAAGTGGGTATCACGATGCCTTATCTATCCAAGACAGAATGCCTATTGATGTAGCCAAAGCTATCACTGTCGGATTCTGAGATTAGAATCCAAGATAATAATCAGATCGAAGAAGAAGGCCGACAGAGATCCGGATCGAGACATGGGCGGAGTACGGGACCGAGGCTCCGAGGCCAGGAGGTACCCGGACGAAGACTTACCGGGGACGAAGCTGAGACTTCGTTGGCCGATCGGGACCCGGCTGGCGAAGAGCGAGGCTGAGACCTCTGGAAGAAGAAAATCGGGACCGGTGGCCGAAGACGACCCGGATGAAGAGGTCGGCAAAGATTCGAACCGAGGCCCCTGCAAGGAGAAGAACCAGTCAATGAGGGTCACGGGCTTCGGCCTAAGAGAATCCCCTCCGACGTCTAAGTTAGCTTCTGAAGAAGATTCGATTCAGAAGAGAAAGAAGAAGAAGCTTAAATGCTTTGGACTATAGTCCTTGGTCATTCGACCTACCTTTTGTAATAAATTGCCTTCTATTTATAACGGAGGATAGAGGTTACTTGGTTGTTGCAGCCGATATAGGACTATGTTTTAGGTTACTGATAAACCGCCATTGCGCCTAACAACCCACCGGAGTGGGCCGGATACGGCTACTGGGCCGAGGGTCGAGGGCCGCTGTTGGGCCGAATGCCGCTAGTGGGCTGAAGGCTGCTTGTTGGGCCGAGGGCCACTTGTGGGCCGCTGTTGCTGGGCCGCTATTGCTGGGCCACTATTGGGCCGAAGGCAATAAGGCCACTTGCTGGGCCGAGGGCCGCTTGTGGGCCGCTTCTTGTCCGGCTGCTAATGGGCCGAATTGAATTCTGCCCCATCACATGGCCCCCTACTCTTGTCGTTCTCAATGTCATGAAACGTCGAGAGTAAAGTCCGAAGTCCTTACGGAAAAAATAACATCTGATATGAACCTTGTCCGAAACTGTTATCACTCATGTTTCGAAAACCGGGAGACAAGGCTTCGCCTCAGGTCGGCCGAGGGTTGGTGACAAACAGCCTCGTCTCTAGCCGAGACCCTGTCGTAGACACCTTCGTCTCAAGCCGAGACTTGGTGACGAATACCTTCGTCCCCAGTTGTGAAAGGGCAAGCCTTCCAAAACACTTTGGAACACCAAGCAAGGGCCGGAAAGACTTTGACTCTCCCGCCTTCACGGTCACGTCACAACAAACACAGGACATGTGTTTAACATCCGGCCGGACTGCCGAAGGCACAAAAAGATCTCAGCCGTTAACAACGATCACTTGGATCGCGGTCGTTTCGGCTCTCTGCCCGAGACTGGACCTGGATCACCTCCTCTTCGGCCCCCGACATGAGGATCAGGACACGTGGCGAGCATCCGGATGAATAGCCGAAGGGTCAGGCCGCATCCGGCCGTTGATCGTCTTTCCTTGATCCTGCAGCCCGCTCGTCATCATGGCGAAGGACGGGACATGCATCGAACATCCGAGTAAGGCGGAGCCGAGGGGTTGGAGGATCTCGGTCGTCGGTTCGCCATCCGACCCCCCTAGGCCCTTCTATAAATACCGGCTCCCTTCGCCTTATTACTGTTCCTTTGTATTCTCTCTCTTCCTCTCCGCGCCAGAGCATTCCTGCGAGCAGCGCCGCGAACGTCTTTTCTTCTCCGGCCGCGAGTGTTCCATCAAGGTCGTCCGGGGACGTCTTGTCAATCGTCGGGGAGTTCCTTGTCGCCGGGGAGTTCTTAGTCTGAGGGTAAGACTCTGCTCCAGCCTTCTCTTTTTTGTATTCATGTCCAGTAGTTCTTCTTCGGCCGAAAGCTGCTCGTCGTGCTCCTCGTCTAGGCCTACTCCCCAGTCTTCTCTATCATCTCCTTTTTCTTCGGACTCTTTCCTTTTCGTTATGGCGGACGAGGCAGAACCTGTCCCGGCTGCTGCCGAGCCTACCATCACAGGCCGTCGTCAGGCCGAGACGGTCTCAGACGTAGCTAGTGCTCTTGATGTCGATGGAATCAAGACTACTAACTATTATCTGATTCCCTCTTGGATGATTCCCATCCGGCCCGAGAGGCGTACAAGAGCCAACACCGTTCGGCCGGGCTACTTCTCGATCTATGAGCACAGCTTCCGGGCAGGCTTTCGCCTTCCCCTCCATCCTTTTGTTGTAAACCTTTTGAGCTTGTACGGACTAGCCTCGTCCCAATTCTTTCCGAATTCCTGGCGGACGGTCTACGCTTTTCTGGCCCTGAACTCCATTCTCGACTTCAACCCCTCTGTAAATATCTTCCGCTATCTTTTCAAGATCAAATAGCAGGGGAGGTCCTCTTGGTTTTGCTTCGTCCCCCGCTTCGGCCGGGGTATCTTTTCCGGGAAGCCCTCGTCCATTCATCATTGGAAGGAGGACTTCTTTTTCATTTCTCTGCCGGAGGAGGATAAAGGTGTTTGGCCCATTCCTACCGAATGGGGGCCCTTGGCCGAGGGCCTTTCCAATTGCCCAACCCTCAGCTCCGAACAGCTTGCGGACGCCCACCTTTTCGAGGATGACGCTCCATACAACATTACGGAGCTTCTCGAAGACAAGGACATGCTCATAGCGATGGGAGCCTAGCCGGACCCGTCGCACTCTCCCGCTCGGGCCTTTCCCTATCCTCTTGAAGATGCCCCGGGAGAGGCCGAGGCGAGAGCTACTGCGACCAGGGCTCCGGCCGAAGTCCGTCTGTCCGAAGAGGGCGCCGAAGCTATGGCTGGGGGTAAGTCGGCTTTGGGTCAAAAATTACTGTTGAACTTGTGCTAACTCTTCTTCTTTTCTGCTTTCAGAAATGTCTGGTCTCCAGGGCCTTATGAGCCGGATCTCCTGGCAGTCCGCACCGTCTCGACCATCTGAGCCACGGCCTGCGGAAGGGAGGGCGGCCGGAGGAGTTTCTGCCCCGGGCATTCGACTGACAAGGCAGGCAGCGGCTTCCGTCGAAGGCCGTGCTGCCGCCGCTGCTCTCGATCGGGAGCAACGGAAAGGGAAGGAGGTCGTCGGGGGGAGTGGGCGGCCCGAGAAACGGAGGCGCCCGGATGACCTCGACGAGAGGGAATCCGGCGACCAAGCGGCCGGTGTCGGGAAGGGACGCTCCGCTCTCGTCGCCTCCCCAGCCGTAGAGGGGCGATTCCTCTTCGGCTACCGTCGCCGCCAAGGAGACGGTGCTGTACTACCCCTTTGGGGCGGCCGGGACCCATATGTCCCAGGAGTACGGGAACGAGCCCTGGCGCCCGGACACGGGGGTCTTCAGAGAAGATAGTCTGGATGACTCCCGGACGTGCCTGCGCCTGGCTCGGTGCTTGACCCTCCCGATGGCCGGGGATGAGATCAGGGAGCTTTCTTTGGAAGGCCTGTGCCTGCAATGCGTCTGGCACGCCATCCAGGTAAGAGGCCCCTCCTCGTCCTTATTTCTCGCTGTCCTTATTTCTTTCTTCGGAGATAGGACGCCATCAATGCGTCTCGGGCCTCGTATTCTCCGATGATTTGGTTGACGATAAGCTGAGAATCGCTGAATGCCTTTATTTTATGCGCACCGTGCCTTCTAGCGGCCCGAAGGCCTGATATAAGGGCTTCGTACTCGGCGGCATTGTTGGTAGCTGGGAAGGTGAAGTGCAGAACGTACTTTGTGACGACCCCTTCCCTTCCGGAGATGCTAAGATCCACCCAGCGCCACTACCCGAAGAGCATGCGGATCCATTAACGTATAATTGCCATTCATTCGCTAAGGAAAGAGGAGCCGAAGTGACTTCGGCTTTAGGATTTGCTCTGATCTCCAGCTGAGAGGCAGAAGATGATTTGGGAGTGAGCTCAACAACGAAGTCGGCTAAAGCTTGAGCTTTTATTGCAGCCCGAGGCCGATAAGAGATGTAGAACTCTCCCAGTTCGATCGCCCATTTCGCTAGTCTCCCGGACACTTCCGGCCGAGAGAGAACCTGCTTAAAAGGTTGATCCGTGAAGACCTTCATCGAATGTGCGAGGAAATAGGGCCGGAGCCTCCTCGCGGAAGCAATGAGGGCTAAGGACAGCTTTTCAAGAGCCGAATACCGAAGCTCCACTCCGTGGAGCGCTCGGCTTACATAATAAACTGGCTTTTGAATACCATCTTCTTCCCGGACGAGAACGACACTGATAGCTGCTTCAAAAGCGGCAAGATAAACAAACAGTTGCTCTCCTCGGACCGGTTTAGATAAAACAGGAACGTTGGAGAGATAAGCTTTTAGCTAGTCGAAGGCCGACTGACATTCGTCTGTCCAAGAGAAATTTCTAGTCTTCTTCTATAGCTTGAAGAAGGGGAAACAATGATCCGCCGCCCTTGACATGAAGCGGCTTAATGCAGCAACTCTCCCACATAGCCTTTGAACTTCTCGGAAGTTTGCCGGAGGGCGCATTTGAATAATGGCCGGAACCTTCGCGGGATTTGCCCCCATCCCTCGGCGAGTGACCATATAGCCGAGGAACTTCCTGGAGGCTACGCCGAAGGCACACTTGGCAGGATTCAGCTTCATTTTATACCTGCGCAAGGTAAGGAATTGATGGGGCAGAATTCGATTCGGCCCATTAGCAGCCCAACAACAGCGGCCCACGAGCGGCCTTCGGCCCACAAGCGGCCCTCGGCCCACAAGCGGCCTTCAGCCCAATTGCCTTCGGCCCATTAGCAGCTCAACAACAAGCGGCCCATTATCAGCCCAGCGGCATTCGTCCCAACAGCGGCCTTCAGCCCACTAGCGGCATTCGGCCCACCAGTGGCCCTCGGCCCAGTAGCCGTATCCGGCCCACTCCGGTGGGTTGTTAGGCGCTATGGCGGTTTACCAATAACCTAAAACATAGTCCTATATCGGCTGCAACAAACAAGTAACCTCTATCCTCCGTTATAAATAGAAGGCTATTTATTGCAAAAGGTATGTCAAACAACCAATGACTATAGTCCAAAGCATTTAAGCTTGTTCTTTCCTCCCTTCTGAATCGAATCTTCTTCAGAAGCTAACTTACCCGTCGGAGGGGGTTCTCTTGGGCCGAAGCCCGGGACCCTCACTGACCAGTTCTTCTTCTTGCAGGGGGCTCGGTTCAAATCTTCGCCGACCTCTTCATCCTAGCCGGCCTCGGCCACCAGTCTCGGTTCTCTTCTTCCGAAGGTCTCGGTCTCGCTCTTCGTCAGACGGGGTCCCCTTCGGCCGACGAAGCTTCAGCTTCGTCCCCGGCAAGTCTTCGTCCGGGTGCCTCTCGGCCTCAGAGTTTCGGTCCCGTACTCCGCCCACGTCTTGATCCGGATCCCTGTCGGCCTTCTTCTTCGCTCTGATTACTATTTCGGATTCCGGTCTTAGAATCCGACCATGATAACTTCGGCTACATCAGGAATGTTTCGGCCAAATCGGCCAAATGATCTGTAGCGATGCGGCTTTTTACCAGCATATCATTAATGTAGACTTCCATGTTTCGGCCGAGTTGCGGAGAGAATATTTTGTTGACGAGACGCTGATAAGTTGGTCTGGCATTCTTCAGGCCGAAAGGCATCCGGGTGTAGCAATATAAGCCGAGATCGGTTGTAAAGCTTGTTTTCTCTTCATCGCCTGGATGCATTCGGATTTGATGATAGCCTGAATAGGCGTTGATGAGGCAGAATCCGATTCGGCCCATTTAAACAAGCCCAAACCCATTTCAGCCCAGCAGCAGCATTAGAAGGCCTTCAGGAAGCCTTCGGCCGATCAGCGGCCCAACAGCCTTCGGCCCGTAAGCGGCACAGTCGCCCTCGGCCCAGCAGGCTTCGGTCCATCAGCGGCCCAACAGCCTTCGGCCCGTAAGCGGCACAGTCGCCCTCGGCCCAGCAGGCTTCGGCCCATCAGCGGCCCAACAGCCTTCGGCCCGTAAGCGGCACAGTAGCCCTCGGCCCAGCAGGCTTCGGACCATCAATGGCCCAACCCCCTTCGGTCCAACAGCCGTGTTCGGCCCACTCCAGTGGAAGACTAGGCACTATGGCGGTTTACCAATAAGCCCTGAACATAGTCCTATATCGGCTATCACCGTTAACCATCCTCTATCCTTCGCTATAAATACCACGCTATTTATTGCCAAAGGTATGTCTCCGAGACCCTCAAGGACCATAGTCCAAAAAAGCATTAAAGCTATTCTTTGCCTTCTGAATCGAATCATCTTCAGAAGATAACTTAATCGTCGGAGGGGGTTCCTAAGGGCCGAAGTCCGGGACTCCTGCTGACCGGTTTCTTCTTCTTTCCCTCCTGCAGGGGCTCGGTTCGAATCATCGCCGACCTTCCCGAGTCGGTCTCGGCCGCCGACCTCGGACTTCTCCCTCCGGTCTCGACGCCGTGCACCGGCTGCCCCTCGACCGAGGGAGACTCGGTTCCGCGCTGCCCGCCCGTCAGCCGAAGGAACCTCGGGTTCACCTTCCGGAGACAAGCCAACCTCCGACCGAGCGACTCTCGGCCTCGGATCCTCGACCGCATCTCTGCCTCCGTCGCCTTCCGGATCCCTGTCGGGCCTCTTACACAGATCCGACCCAGCTCCGGATCCAAAACTTCGGATTCCAGCTTCGGAATCCGGTCGTGATAGCTTCGGCTACATCACGTGGCGCCGTCTGTGGGAAACAAACAAACAAGTCATGTCTCAACGACCTATAACTCGACGATCCGGACAGAGTGAAGCAGAGACACGGGAAGCCTCGGCACAGCTGCTGCCCTCCGAAGGCGCCCCATCTGCTCCTCCGAGCGTGGCTCTGCCCGTCACACCAGAGTCCCTCACTGCAGAAGACCGGATGGGAGCGCTCCAGCAACAAATGGCGACACTAGCCGCTCCCGTCACGTCCCTCGCGCCTCTTCAGGAGATGGTATCCACCAACGCCCAGCGCATGGGATTGCTGGGACAGCTTCCTCAGCAGGCACAGCTCCCCCCACTCTACCCGGTCCAAGATGCAAGGTTCCGGCCAGCGCCCACACCGGTTTACCTGACGAAACCGCTACGGCACGTAACGAGCCCTCAGCGCTACCCGCCCGAGCTCCTCGCGCCGACCGCATGACGGAGCAAGGCTATGCTTCGTCGGAATTTCGCCCGTCCAAGACCGGGGGGCAGTCAGTCGCCACCTCAACCGCCCCGGACCTGGACCGACGGCTGACGGCAATGCGGAAGGAAATGCAGCAGATGGTGTCTCGGCCATACGGGGCACCCCTTGCCAGCAACATCCTGGAGCAAACCCCGTTCATGCCAGAGCTCCTGGCTACCGAGGTGCCTCCCAATTTCAAACTACCGGTCCGAGGGGTCGCCGAGGCAGTCCGCTGCCCACTTTTCCCCCTCACCCTTGAGAAGACCGCCCTAACCTGATTCGAGGCACTGGCCCCCAACTCCATCCACTCCTTGGTACAGTTGAGCCAGCTGTTTATCGACCAGTTTTATGACGCCACCCGGCAGTGTAAAACTTCTGCCAGCCTACTAGCGGATGTTTCCACCGAGACTCTCCAAGAGTATTTCACCAAGTTTCGGACCGTGGCCGCCCAAATCCCGAACCTTGATAGCTCGATTGCGGTCTCGGCCGTGATCAGTGGGTGTCGGGATGAAGGGCTCCTCGGCTCCATCGGGAAGCGCCATCCCCCTACCTTCCAGGACCTCGTAGCCCGGGCCCACAAATATATCAACCGAGAGGCCCTGATGATGTCCAAAGGTAAAGGCGCAGCCGAAGCAGCCTCGGCACCTGCCCCCCAGGTGGTCCGCCCTCGGCCCGAAGATCAAGAGCCCACCCGAAAGCGATATCGCATGGAGGAGTGGGACCGAGAGAGGCGACGGGATCCGCAACTGCGGTACCTACCCCTGCCTGCTCCCCCCTTCCCGAATGCTCATGGAGGTGAAGGGCATGATCCGGCGACCGGAGCGCATGAAGTCAGATCTTCGCCGAAGGGATCCCGGCAAATACTGCGAGTATCACCGGGAGATCGGCCATACGACGGACGAGTGCCGACACCTCCGAGAAGAAATCGACCGCCTCATCCGGGAAGGTAGACTGTCGCAGCTTCGGCGAGAGCAGCCCCCGCCGCGGCAAAACCGGGACGTCTCTAAGACGCCCAGACAACAGCAGCCCCCGGAGAAAGGAGCTGCTCCTCCGCCAAAGACCACCTCGGCCTCGGTGGAAACATCCCATCAAAGACCCAGCTCTGGGTCCATTATGATGATATCCGGAGGGCCGAGAGAAGGATCAAGGCGCCGGCAGTGCAGCTCTGCCGCTGTAGCGACGGTCGACGTCGAGCCAAAGCGGCCTCGCCAAGAAGATATTACCTTCGGCTCAGAGGACCAGGTTGATATTCAGGTCCCTCACGACGACGCCCTCGTGATAAACGCTGTAATAAACAGTTACGATGTACATCGTATTTTTGTCGAAAATGGAAGCGCTCCGAACATCTTATTTTACGATTGCTTTGTAAAAATGGGATTGAGTGAGGCTAATATAAAGCCTCACCGGGCCCCCTCTTCGGTTTTAACGGTTCGCCCTGCCGAGTAGAGGGCATTGTCCGACTCCCTGTAACCATAGGCTCCGCCCCCCGGCAACTAACCGTTGAAACGGATTTTGCCATTGTAAAAATCGATTCAGCCTACAACGCCATCTTCGGCAGAAGGCTAATCGGCGGGGTCGGAGCTGTGCCTTCGTCTTTCCATCAGAAGCTAAAGTTCCATACTAGCCACGGAATAGGCGAGGCCAAGGGAAATCAAGAAGCCGCCCGGCAATGCTATATGATTTCGGTCAAAGGGAAGGCTGCAGCTGAGTCCCTGGCGATTGAATCATCAGCCGAGGCGTCCCCGGGAGAAGAACTCGTCGCCATTCCGGTTCCGGGAGGCGAAGGACGAACCCTGTTGATAGGCTCCGGCCTGGAGAAAACCGAAGCGGAGAAGCTCACCGAGTTCTTGAAGAAAAATCTCGACATCTTCGCATGGACTCCGACAGATATGCCCGGGGTTGACCCGGAAATAACAGAACACTGCCTACACACCGATCCTAACCAGCCCTCGGTCAAGCAGAAGCGGCGTACCTTCAATCAAGAAAGGAGAGCCGCCATTCAAGCCGAAGTTCAAAAGGGGCTGGACGCCGGGCACCTCCGAGAGGTGCATCACCCGGACTGGATCGCCAATGTAGTAATGGTGCCGAAGAAAGATGGCAAATGGCGAATGTGCGTGGACTTCACCAACCTTAACAAAGCCTGTCCGATGGATAGCTTCCCGCTACCTCGGATAGATCAGGTGGGGGATGCGACCTCTGGCCACGAGCTTCTGAGCTTCCTCGACGCCTATTCGGGCTACCATCATATCCGAATGCATCCGGACGACGAAAGCAAGACTAGCTTCACAACTGATCTAGGTCTGTATTGTTATACCCGGATGCCCTTCGGCCTGAAGAACGCTGGCGCGACATATCAGCGCCTCGTCAACAAAGTGTTCGCCCCGCAGCTTGGCCGCAACATGGAAGTCTACATCGACGATATGCTAGTAAAGAGCCGCGTCGTTGCAGACCATCTGACCGACTTAGCCGAGACATTCTCCGCCCTGCGGCAATACAAAATGAAGCTGAACCCGACCAAATGCGCCTTCGGAGTGGCCTCCGGGAAGTTCCTCGGCAACATGGTCACTCACCGAGGGGTGGAAGCTAACCCCGAAAAGGTTTTGGCCATCGTTCAGATGCGCCCTCTGGCTAACCTCCGAGAGGTTCAAAAGCTAAACGGAAGGATAGCCGCCTTAGGCCGCTTGATGTCCAGAGCGGCGGATTACTACTTCCCCTTCTTCAAGCTACTGAAGAAGGCCAATAGCTTGTCCTGGACGGACGAGTGCCAGACGGCCTTCGAGCAACTGAAGGCCTATCTCTCTAAGGTTCCTATTCTGTCCAAGCCAGTCCGCGGAGAACCACTATTCCTTTACCTGGCCATATCTGAGACAGCTATCAGCGCCGTCCTCGTCCGGGAGCAGGACGGCGTCCAGAAGCCAGTCTATTATACCAGCCGAGCCTATTCGGGCTACCATCAGATCCGAATGCATCCGGACGACGAAAGCAACACTAGCTTCACAACTGATCTAGGTCTGTATTGTTATACCCGGATGCCCTTCGGCCTGAAGAACGCTGGCGCGACATATCAGCGCCTCGTCAACAAAGTGTTCGCCCCGCAGCTTGGCCGCAACATGGAAGTCTACATCGACGATATGCTAGTAAAGAGCCGCGTCGCTGCAGACCATCTGGCCGACTTAGCCGAGACATTCTCCGCCCTGCGGCAATACAAAATGAAGCTGAACCCGACCAAATGCGCCTTCGGAGTGGCCTCCGGGAAGTTCCTCGGCTACATGGTCACTCACCGAGGGGTGGAAGCTAACCCCGAAAAGGTTTTGGCCATCGTTCAGATGCGCCCTCTGGCTAACCTCCGAGATGTTCATACTAGCCACGGAATAGGCGAGGCCAAGGGAAATCAAGAAGCCGCCCGGCAATGCTATATGATTTCGGTCAAAGGGAAGGCTGCAGCCGAGTCCCTGGCGATTGAATCATCAGTCGAGGCGTCCTCGGGAGAAGAACTCGTCGCCATTCCGGTTCCGGGAGGCGAAGGACGAACCCTGATGATAGGCTCCGGCCTGGAGGAAACCGAAGCGGCGAAGCTCACCGAATTCTTGAAAAAGAATCTCGACATCTTCGCCTGGTCTCCGACCGACATGCCCGGGGTTGACCCGGAAGTAGCGGAACACCGACTACACACTGATCCTAACCAGCCCCCGGTTAAGCAGAAGCGGGCGTACCTTCAATCAGGAAAGGAGAGCCGCCATCCAAGCCGAAGTGCAGAAGGGGCTAGACGCCGGACACCTCCGAGAGGTGCATCACCCGGATTTGATCGCTAACGTAGTGATGGTGCCGAAGAAGGATGGCAAGTGGCGGATGTGCGTGGACTTCACCAACCTTAACAAAGCCTGTCCGATGGATAGCTTCCCGCTACCTCGGATAGATCAGGTGGTGGATGCAACCTCCGGCCACGAACTCCTGAGCTTCCTCGATGCCTATTCAGGCTATCACCAGATCCGAATGCATCCGGATGATGAAAGCAAAACCAGCTTCACGACCGATCTAGGTCTATATTGCTATACCCGGATGCCCTTCGACCTGAAGAATGCTGGCGCAATATATCAGCACCTCGTCAATAAAGTGTTCGCCCCGCAGCTCGGCCGCAACATGGAAGTCTATATAGACGATATGCTAGTCAAGAGCCGCCTCGCTGCAGAACATTTGGCCGACTTAGCCGAGAGGTTCTCCGCCCTGCGGCGATATAAAATGAAGCTGAACCCGACCAAGTGCGCCTTCGGGGTAGCCTCCGGGAAGTTCCTCGGCTACATGGTCACCCACCGAGGAGTAGAAGCTAACCCCGAGAAGGTTTCGGCCATCATACAGATGCGCCCTCCGGCAAACCTCCGAGAGGTGCAGAAGCTAAATGGAAGGATCGCAACCCTAAGCCGCTTCATGTCAAGGGCGGCGGATTACTGCTTCCCCTTCTTCAAGTTACTGAAGAAGGCCAATAGCTTCGCCTGGACGGATGAGTGCCAGGCAGCCTTCGACCAGCTGAAGGCCTACCTCTCTACAGTCCTCATTCTGTCCAAGCCAGTCTACTATACTAGCCGAGCCCTTCAAGGAGCAGAACTCCGGTATCTCGCTCTAGAGAAATTGGCTTTAGCCCTCGTCTCGTCCGCGAGGAGGCTCCGGCCTTATTTTCTTGCCCATTCGGTAAAGGTCCTCATCGACCAGCCTCTAAGGCAAATTCTTTCCCGGCCGGAGGTATCCGGCAGACTGGCAAAATGGGCGATTGAGCTAGGAGAGTTCGACATCTCCTATGCGCCTCGGGTAACGATAAAAGCCCAGGCATTAGCCGACTTTATCGCCAAACTCACTCCCAGCGCTTTCTCGGCACCTCAGCCGGAAGCCGACGTACCCGAAGCCGAGGGCACTTCGGCTCACACACCGGCGGGCGAATGGCAACTTTATGTGGACGGCTCCGCATGCTCCACGGGCAGGCGGCGCCGGATGGATCCTGGCATCGCCCGAAGGGGTCGTCACGGAGTACGCATTACGCTTCTCCTTTCCAGCCACCAATAACGCCGCCGAGTATGAAGCCCTCATTTCCGGCCTCCGGGCCGCAAGGAAGCTCGGCGCCCGGAACCTAAAAGCCTTCAGCGACTCTCAACTGATCGCCAGTCATATTTCCGGGGAGTACGAAGCTCGGGATGCGATAATGGCATGATATCTCCAGGTGACTCGTAAGATCCTCGCTCAATTCGATTCCTATGAAATCGTACGGATCTCGAGAGCCGAGAATGCCCGAGCCGATGCCCTTTCCCGGCTGGCGTCAACCCAAGACGGGGGAGGAGGCCGAATGATCCTAGTAGAGGAACTCGCCGAACCAAGCCTCGGCGAGCCTGAGGCCATGCAAATAACCGAGGCCGAAGCCGAGACCTGGATGACTCCCCTCCTCGCTTTTCTCCTCCGAGGAGAAGTCCCGTCTGATTCAAGGGAAGCGAAGCATGTTCGGCAACGCTCATCACACTTCCTCCTTCTGGACGGGCTGCTGTATAAGAAGTCTTTTGGCCGACCGTTGTTACGGTGCCTCGGCCCGACCGAAGCCGACTACGCCATGAGAGAGGTACACGAAGGGGTATGCGGAGCACATGCGGGAGGAAGGGCCCTGGCTCACAAGCTTCTGAGACAAGGATACTGGTGGCCGACGCTCCGAAAGGACGCTTTAGCCCTCGTACGGCGCTGTGATCAGTGCCAGAGGTTCAGCTCCCTCATCCACCAGTCAGCCACCCTTCTGACCCCCCTATCCGACCGCTGGCCTTTCGCTCAATGGGGAATCGACCTCCTGGGGCCTTTTCCTGTCGCCACCGGCCAAAGGAAATTCCTCATCGTGGCAGTAGACTATTTTACCAAGTGGGTAGAAGCCGAACCCCTCGCGTCAATAACCGATTGCAATGTTTGGAACTTCGTATGGAAGTCCATCATCTGTCGGTTCGGCATCCCCCGGGCCATCATTTCGGACAACGGCAAACAGTTCGATAGCCGTCGGTTCAGTGATAATTGCGCCAGCTTCGGCATCCTTCATAAGTTCACTTCGGTAGCACACCCTCAGGCAAACGGCCAGGTTAAGGTCACCAACCGAAGCCTCTTGCAGGGACTAAAAACCCGCCTCGGCGAAGCCAAAGGCCGATGGGTAGAGGAGCTACCAAGTGTTCTTTGGGCATATCGGACTACGAGCCGAACCCCTACCGGCGAGACTCCATTTCGCATGGCTTATGGGATAGAAGCCGTTATTCCTATAGAAATCGGCCTTCCCTCTCCAAGAGTCATTACTTACGATCCAGAGGCCAACGAAGAGGTCTTGAAGGATCATCTCGACCTCATAGAAGAAACCCGGGATAAGACTCGCGTTCGGCTGGCAGCTTATCAGCAGCGCGTGGCCAGATACCACAACACTCGAGTGAAGCCCCGAAGCTTTGAAATCGGGAGCCTCGTGTTAAGGAATGCTCATGCATCTAAGCCAGCCGAAGCCGCAGGAAAGCTTGCCCCCAACTGGGAGGGGCCATATCAGGTAAAAGAGGTAATCAGACGAGGGGCTTATCGGTTGGAGACCCTTTCGGGCCAACCTCCTCGCACCTAGAATGTGGAACGCCTTCGGTGTTATTTCATGTAAACCACTTCTCCCGAATTTTAGCCGGAAGGCATGAATAAAGGTTTCTTTTTCAGAAAACCAAGGTATATCTCTAAGTCCGTGTAAACCGTACCGGGAGTGGCTTCGGCCATGCAAACCGTATCGGGAGCGGCATGATGTTCTATTCTAAGCCCGCAGGTAACCTGATCCGAGCGTGGCTTCGGCCATGTATACCGGATCGGGAAGCGGCAAGGTATATCTCTAAGTCCGTGTAAACCGTACCGGGAGTGGCTTCGGCCATGCAAACCGTATCGGGAGCGGCATGATGTTCTATTCTAAGCCCGCAGGTAACCTGATCCGAGGGTGGCTTCGGCCATGTATACCGGATCGGGAAGCGGCAAGGTATATCTCTAAGTCCGTGTAAACCGTACCGGGAGTGGCTTCAACCATGCAAACCGTATCGGGAGCGGCATGATGTTCTATTCTAAGCCCGCAGGTAACCTGATCCGAGGGTGGCTTCGGCCATGTATACCGGATCGGGAAGCGGCAAGGTATATGTCTAAGTCCGTGTAAACCGTACCGGGAGTGGCTTCGGCCATGCAAACCGTATCGGGAGCGGCATGATGTTCTATTCTAAGCCCGCAGGTAACCTGATCCGAGGGTGGCTTCGGCCATGTATACCGGATCGGGAAACGGCAAGGTATATGTCTAAGTCCGTGTAAACCGTACCGAGAGTGGCTTCGGCCATGCAAACCGTATCGGGAGCGGCATGATGTTCTATTCTAAACCCGCAGGTAACCTGATCCGAGGGTGGCTTCGGCCATGTATACCGGATCGGGAAGCGGCAAGGTATATCTTTAAGTCCGTGTAAACCGTACCGGGAGTGGCTTCGGCCATGCAAACCGTATCGGGAGCGGCATGATGTTCTATTCTAAGCCCACAGGTAACCTGATCCGAGGGTGGCTTCGGCCATGTATACCGGATCGGGAAGCGGCAAGGTATGTCTCTAAGTCCGTGTAAACCGAGCCGGGAGCGGCTTCGGCCACGCAAACCGCGTCGGGTGCGGCAGGACATCCCCTCGGGTCGTATGAACCACGTTAGTAAAGGCCCTGGCCGCGTATACTATCGGTGGCGATACTTTATCGACTTCGTATCCGAACCTACATCGGGTCTCAGCCTCGCGAGCTGCAACTAAAAACGACGACAAGGTCTCGGATTCATGAAGAACCAGATTCAGTCGTTCATTCACAGCACCAAGGTAAAGCCAAAAATACTTCCTGTATATATACTGCAAAGGAAGTACAAAATCGGCCGTCCATCTGGCCGCAGGCTTACAAAAGAGAAGAAGAACAAAAACCGGGACAGGCCCCCGTATTAGCCCTCGGCATTCCCCTCATCCACATCAACTGGGCTCCGGCCAGGAGATGGGGAAGGAGAATCCACTATCTGCACGGCTTCGGACGGGGCGGCTTCGACAGGAGTCGCCTCGGCTGGAACGGCCTCGTCGCCTTCCGCCGAGGCTGAGGCCCTCTTAGCCGCGAGCCCCTTCCACCAGGACAGGAGCTCTTCGCCTTCCTCGTCCGTCGGCAGGGCAATCCCGGTCAAGTCCACGGTAGGGCAAGCCTTCTGGGCGGCAGCCAGCCCGATGAAGAAGACCGAGGAGGCCGCCAGAAGCTGCGCCTGGATTATCTCCTCGGCGAAGTCTGGGCCAGCCTTGTAATCGGCCACGGCCGAACTAACAGCCTCCTCGGCCTTAGCTTCCAGATCCAGCTTCAAGGCCGACAGCTCCTCGGCATGGCGACGGCTATCCGAAGCCCGCCGGGTGTCCTTGTCCTGGATCTGGGCCTTAAGGGCCCGATTTTCAGCCTGGACCGCCGCCAGCTCCCGCTCGGCCTTCTCCTTCTCCCATTCGGCCTTCGCCTTGGCCTCGGAAGAAGCTCGGGTCGCCGCTGCCTGCTCCTCCAGCTGAGCCCGCATTCAGGCGTTCGCGCCTAAGAGCCAGTCGACGCTAGACTCCAAGTCGCGTCCCGCCGAGGGGTCCTCACCCGAGCCCGCCGAGGCCGACGCCCTATCGGCCTCCAGGAGTTGATCTCGGAGGAGCGCCTGACGTTGGATCAGGACGCTACCCGTGACCGCGCCCTACAGCCGAAAGCGGATAAAGGTCAGCAAATCCGAAATAATCTAAGAGGAATGCTAGACTGAAGCACACTGAGAAGCCTCTTACCTGGACCGCCAATCGGGCACTGATCATCGCCAGATCAGTGGCCGAGTGGTCCTTCAGCTCCTCCAGGGCCGACGGGAGGGTGAGGCCGCGAAGCAGACGCAGGCACGTCTGCGAGTCCTCCACACTCTCGTCCCTATAGATCTCCAGGTCGGGGACCCATAGCTCGCGTTCCTGCGCGCGAGGCGCCTGCGGCCCAGCGCCTTCCTGGTCCTCCGCCCCCGCCATCGTAGCCGGGGGAGAGTCGCCCCTCGGCGCTTCGGGGGACACCGGCCTCGGGGCCCTTCGGGCCACGACAGATCTCCTAGCCGGGGTGGGCTCTGCCTCGCCCGGCTCGTCCGCCCGGCTCCGCTTCGATGAATGACCGCCCCTTCGGGCGGCCAACTTGCTTTTCCGCTCCCTCTCAAGAGCGGCAGCGGCGGCACGGCCCTCTGAGGAAGCCGCCGTCATCGTAATCCCGGCCCGGACGCTCGGGGCCACGGTGCCTCGTCCAGACCCTCCTGCCGCCTGCGGGCGAGATGGCTGGGGTTGGCCGCGCTGTTGGGCTATCCGGCTGAGGAGGCCTTGGATCCCAGACATTGCTGCAAACAAGAAAAGAAGTGTTAGATGTTGATAACGCGCAAAGGTCACAACCCAAGACCGACTTACCCTCGGCCGAAGCTTCAGCAACCTCGGCGGCCGGAGGAGCTTCAGCCGGAGGAGCGACCCCGGCACTTCCTTCGGTCTCCTGTGAAGTCTCCCCGGGAGGAAGGTAGGGGAAAGCCTGCGGAGGATCCCTCGTCGGGTCCGGCCATGCCCTGGCACCCACAAGCAACTCCGGCTTACTGAAAAGCTCCGAGATATTATACGGAGCCGCGGCTTCGATAAGCCCCACGAGGCTGCGCTGGGCGGAGTTGAGGGTGGGAGGATCGGAAAGGCCTGCGGCCAGCGGTGCCCACTTGGTAGGGAAGGGCCACACGCTCCTCTCATTCTCCGGAAGAGAAACTAGGATGAAATTCCTCTTCCAGCCGTGAATGGACGAAGGCTTCCCAGAGAAACTGCCTCGCTATACCACTCGGATCTCCCCTGCCTTTGAATTTTGAAGAGGTAGCGGAAGATGTTGACCGAGGGGATGGTCTGCACGTGGGCAAACACAGCCAAGAAGGCGTAGACTGGGTGCCAAGAATTGGGAAAAAACTGGGACGAGGCCAGCCCGTAGAAACAGAGGAGGTTGATGACGAAGGTGGAGAGAGGAAGACGAAAGCCCACCCGAAAGCTTTCTTCATAAATAGAAAAACTACCCGGGCGAGGAGTGTTGGCCCTGGTATGAGAACCAGGCCAATAGGGGGTCATCCAAGAAGGGAGTTGGTAGTAAGAAGCGATGTAGCTGACCCCATCATCCGAAAGGGCGCAGGCTGCTTCCGAAGCAGTCTCGGGACGACGACGTCCCGAGGAGGAAGCCTGGCCCGGGGTATGAACCTCCTCGGACCCTTCGGCACCGGAGGCTTCGGCCTCGTCTGCCATGGCAGAAGCGAGGGAGTCCAGAGTAAGAGGAGATGACAAAGAAGACTTGGGGGAATGGGACGGAGTGTATTCCTCGTCTGAAGGAGTAATCTCACTCGAAGAAGGACTCCGGGGCATGAGGATACGGTAATGAAGAAAGGAGATTGAGGCTTACCCTCAAAGAAAAAGATCTCCTCGAATCAGACACCGCCTCTCAAGCCAAAAGAACTCCCCCGGCAGCAGCTCCGGACGATGAAGAGCTTCCTGCGACAGATGACGAGCTCGGAAGCACCTTCAGAGGACTAGCCCATCGCCGGAGAAGAAGGAAAGCTCGGTTGATCGCAGAAGAACGCAGGCGCAGGAAGCAGGAAGAAGAACAGTGCCTTGTGAAGGGGTTCCTATTTATAGGCGCTGTTCGAAACCCTTCCCGCCGAAGCCAACGGCCAGGATCTTCCCCTTCGTCTCACCGCTTCTCTCGGATGCCCGCCACGTGTACCGTCCTTCGGTAATGATGACGAACAGACTCCGGGAATTGAAGCAGAATGATAAACGGCCGAGAGCGTTCCGACCCTTCGGCTGATCACTCGGATGCCCGCCACGTGTTCCGATCCGCGTGCCGAGGAAGGAAGAGGCGGCAATCCGAGTGGAACCTCGGGCAGAGAGCCGAGGTGACCCGCGACCCGCGAGTGGTCAGGATCTTTTTGTGTTTTTAACGGAGCGGCCGGATGCGCGACGCGTGTCCTGTGCTTCTTCGCGAAGCGACCGTTATGACGGAAAAGCGACGCCCGTCCCGTCCATTTAATTGAGCCTGACACAAGTCAAAAGGCTCGGCCCTTCGCCCTAAGAAGTAAAGGCCTTCGTCGCTACATCCCGAATGAGAACGGATAAGTGACTGTTGACCCTCGGCCGACCGAGGGCATCCTCTCCTTAAAAAAGAGAACATAAAGCCTCGGGTAAAACACCCGTTACGTTATTTCTCAAAAAGGCTTCGGGCTATACTCTCGCCATCTCAGAACTGAGGAAGACAAGAGTGGGGGGCTATGTGATGAGGCAGAATCCGATTCGGCCCATTTGAACAAGCCCAAACTCAGTTCAGCCCAGCAGCAGCAATAGAAGGCCTTCAGGAAGCCTTCGGCCCATCAGCGGCCCAACAGCCTTCGGCCCGTAAGCGGCACAGTCGCCCTCGGCCCACCAGGCTTCGGCCCATCAGCGGCCCAACAGCCTTCGGCCCGTAAGCGGCACAGTCGCCCTCGGCCCACCAGGCTTCGGCCCATCAATGGCCCAACCCCCTTCGGTCCAACAGCCGGGCGGCTTCTTGATTTCCCTTGGCCTCGCCTATTTCGTGGCTAGTTTGAACATCTCGGAGGTTAGCCAGAGGGCGCATCTGAACGATGGCCAAAACCTTTTCGGGGTTAGCTTCCACCCCTCGGTGAGTGACCATGTAGCCGAGGAACTTTCCGGAGGCCACTCCGAAGGCGCATTTGGTCGGGTTCAGCTTCATTTTGTATTGCCGCAGGGCGGAGAATGTCTCGGCTAAGTCGGCCAGATGGTCTGCAGCGACGCGGCTCTTTACTAGCATATCGTCGATGTAGACTTCCATGTTGCGGCCAAGCTGCAGGGCGAACACTTTGTTGACGAGGCGCTGATATGTCGCGCTAGCGTTCTTCACGCCGAAGGGCATCCGGGTATAACAATACAGACCTAGATCAGTTGTGAAGCTAGTCTTGCTTTCGTCGTCCGGATGCATTCGGATCTGATGGTAGCCCGAATAGGCTCGGCTGGTATAATAGACTAGCTTTTGGACGCCGTCTTGCTCTCGGACGAGGACGGCGCTAATAGCTGTCTCAGATATGGCCAGGTAAAGGAATAGTGGTTCTCCGCGGACTGGCTTGGACAAAATAGGAACCTTAGAGAGATAGGCCTTCAGTTGCTCGAAGGCCGTCTGGCACTCGTCCGTCCAGAAGAAGCTATTGGCCTTCTTCAGTAGCTTGAAGAAGGGGAAGCAGTAATCCGCCGCTCTGGACATCAAGCGGCTTAAGGCGGCTATCCTTCCGGTGAGGCTTCATATTAGCCTCACTCAATCCCATTTTTACAAAGCAATCGTAAAATAAGATGTTCGGGGCGCTTCCATTATCGACAAAAATACGATGTACATCGTAACTGTTTATTACAGCATTTATGACAAGGGCGTCGTCGTGAGGGACCTGAACATCGGTCAGGTCCTCTGAGCCGAAGGTAATATCTTCTTGGCGAGGCCGCTTCGGCTCGACGTCGACCGTTGTTATTGTTGCGGAGCTGTGCTGTCGGCGCCTTGATCCTTCTCCCGGCCCATCGGATATCATCATGATAGACCCAGAGCTGGGTCTTTGATGAGATGTTTCCACCGGGGCCGAGGTAATCTTTGGCGAAGGAGCGGCTTCCTTCTCCAGGGATTGCTGCGGCCTGGGCGTCTCAGGGACGTCCCGGTTTCGCTGTTGCTGGGGCTGCTCTCGCCGGAACTGAGGCAGTTTGCCCTCCCTGATGAGGCGGTCGATCTCCTCCCGATGGTGTCAGCACTCGTCAGTTGTATGGCCGATCTCCCGATGATACTCGCAGTATTTGTCGGGGTCCCTTCGGCGAGGATCCGTCTTGATGCGCTCTGGCCGCCGGATCATGCCCTTCACCTCCATAAGCATTCGGGAAGGGGGAGCGGGTAGCGGCAGGTACCGCGGCTGCGGATCCCGTCGCCTTTCTCGGTCCAACTCCTCCCTGCGATATCGCTTTCGGGAGGGCTCTTGATCTTCGGGCCGAGGGCGGACCACCTGGGGGGCAGGCGCCGAAGTTGCTTCGGCTGCGCCTTTGCCTTTGGACATCATCAGGGCCTCCCAGTTGATATACTTGTGGGCCCGGGCTATGAGGTCTTGGAAGGTAGGGGGTGGCGCTTCCCAATGGAGCCGAGGAGCCCTTCATCCCGGCACCCGCTGATCACGGCCGAAACCGCAATCGAGCTGTCGAGGTTTGGGATTTGGGCGGCTTCGGTCCGGAACTTGGTAAAATACTCTTGGAGAGTTTCGGTGGGGCCTTGCCGGATGGCTAGTAGGCTGGCGGAAGTCTTACACTGCCGGGTGGCGTCGTAGAACTGGTCGATAAATAGCTGGCCCAACTGGACTAGGAAGTGGATAGAGTTGGGGGCCAGTGTTTCGAACCAGGTTAGGGCAGTCTTCTCAAGGGTGAGGGGGAAAAGACGGCAGCGGACTGCCTCGGTGACCCCACGGACCGAGAGGTAGGTGTTGAACCTCTGGAAGTGACAGACCGGATTTGTCATTCCGTCGTAGAGGGGGCCCTTCGGCAGCTTAAATTTGGGAGGTACCTCGGTAGCCAGGAGCTCTGGCGTGAACGGGGTTTGCTCCAGGATGGTACTGGCAAGGGGCGCCCCGTAAGGCCGAGACACCATCTGCTGCATTTCCTTCCTCATCGCCGTCAACCGCCGATCTAGGTCCGGGGCGGTTGAGGTGGCGACCGATTGTCCTCCGGTTCCGGTCGGGCGAAACTCGGACGAAGCATAGCCTTGCTCCGTTATGCGGTCGGCGCGAGGGGCTCGGGCAGGTAGCACCGAGGGCTCAATGCGCGCCGTAGCGGTTTTGTCGGGGGAGACCGGTGAGGGCGCCGGCCGGAACCTTGTATCTTGGACCGGGTAGAGTGGAGGGAGCGGTGCTTGCTGGGGAAGCTGACCCAGCAATCCCATGCGCTGGGCGATGGCGGACACCATCTCTTGCAGAGGTGCAAGAGAGGTGACGGCAGCGGCTAGCGTCGCCATCTGTTGCTGGAGCACTCCTACCCGGTCGTCTCCTGCAGCGAGGGACTCTGGTATGACCGGCAGAGCCGCGCTTGGTGGAGTAGACGGGGCGCCTTCGGAGTGCAGTAGCTGCGCTGAGGCTTCCCTTGTCTCTACCTCGCTATGTCCGGATCGCCGGGTTACAGGACGTTGAGACATGACTTGTTTGTTTGTTTCCCACAGACGGCGCCACGTGATGTAGCCGAAGCTATCACGACCGGATTCCGAGGCTAGAATCCGAAGTTTGGGATCCAGAGCTGGGTCGGATCGGTGAAGAGGCCCGACGGGGATCCGGAAGGCGTTGGAGGTGGAGATGCGGTCGAAGATCCGAAGTCGAGGGTCGCTCGGTCGGATGTCGGCTAGCCTTCGGAAGGCGCGGCCGAAGTCCCTCCGGTCGAAGGGCAGCCAGTGCGGAGCCGAGGCACCTTCGGGCGAGGAGAGTCAGCCGGCGAACGGCGTCGAGACCGGAGGAAGAAGTCCGAGGTCGGCGGCCGAGACCAACTCGGGGAGGTCGGCGAAGATTCGAACCGAGCCCCTGCTAGAGGGAAAGAAGAAGAAGAACCGGTCAGTAGGAGTCCCGAGCTTTTGCCGTTAGGAACCCCCTCCGACGGTTAAGTTAGCTTCCGAAGATTGTTCGATTCAGAAGTCAAAGAGGTGGAAGCAGCTTTAATGCTTTTCGGACTATAGTCCTTGAGGGTCACGAAGACATACCTTTGGCAATAAATAGCGGTGTATTTATAGCGGAGGATAGAGGATGCTTAACGGTGGTAGCCGATATAGGACTATGTTCTGGGTTTATTGGTAAACCGCCATAGTGCCCAGTCCTCCCACCGGAGTGGGCCGGACACGGCTTATTGGGCTGAAGGGGGTTGGGCCGCTGATGGGCCGAAGCCTACTGGGCCGAGGGCTGCTGAGCCGCTAATAGGCCGAAGGCTATTGGGCCGCTGACGGGCCGAAGAGCACTGGACTGTTCACTGGGCCGAGGGCCGCCGGGGCGCTAATGGGCCGAAGGCTCCCAGGGGGCCTTTTACTGTCGCTGCTGGGCTGATCTGTGTTGGGCTTGTTTTAATGGGCCGAATCGGATTCTGCCTCATCAGGTATTTTGACCTAGGAATAAAAAAAATTGAAATTTGATTTGGATAGTATCGTATATATAAGAGTAAGAGAAAACCATTTTCGTGTTTACCAAAAAATGACCAACATTATTAAGAGCTGCACTAAAAGGATAAACATCAACATGGTATTCTGCTACCCTCTCCTCAAAGAGTAGCTCTACTTCTATTACCAGGGCCTTCTTAACGACCTCTTCTCTTGAAGTAAGCCTTCTCTAAGAACTCCAGAAGCGACCCTAAAGCCTTCTCTCGTTGTCAACCCTGATGCATAAGATCTGCCTTCTCGTAGACAACCACCACAGGTTAGGAGAAAGATGAGAGAGTATTTTTTCTCAATCCTATCATCCGGAAGCAAGCTACCTTCCTTTAAGCATATCGGTCAGCGAATAATCCTAGCCTCCCACAGCCCTTTCTTTGACTTTCCCGATTGAGTTCTTTACTCTAAAAAAATGTAGTCTAGAATAGTAGTCCTACTTGCGAGTCGGACCATTGTCATTCTCTAGTCTCATTACTAGAGGGAACATCGTTCCTATTTATACTTGGGTTGGCACATTAGGAAATCCCACGATAGAGACTGACCTTCAAAGGAAAGAATCTATTCAATTTCTCCAGCTGTATGTACTCACTCGGATAAGGATTACCGAGAACCTCTCATAGATGGAGTATAAGTATAAATAAGGAATTATGAACCAGGGTAGACACATGTTAGATCAATTGTCAAACTACTATTACTATGGCGAAAAATAGGGAGAAAACCACGTACTCTTAAAAGAGAAAAAACGGAATGCCATACCTCTGTCATCGAATCAGTCACATCGCTAGCCTTTTGAGAGCCTTATTGAGCTGTGGTACGTATTTATCTAATAAAGGAGCTACCCGGAAAGGAGTTGGTAGCCGAATCAGGCTGGTCAATCACCAAAATCGGGCGGAAGGGTATGCCAAAGAAGATGAACCATAAGTATGAGTCTGCAGTAAGTGTTGTTGGTAGGTTAGAAAACCTTAAAGGTAGACTAGCCCGAAAAGTCATTCTAATTGTTTCACGAATGAGCCGGGAACTAACCGAGCTCAATTTCACCTCTTCAGGCGATAAAGTATCGGCACGGCATACAACTTTTGACATAAAATCCATAGTAGTTGAATAGACTGCTACCGGGAGAGAAAGATATTATTATGGTCTGAGGAGAACCTTGATTTAGGCTCTTGGTGCCATTGAACCTCTTGCTTGTGAGAATATCCCTTGCGATAGGACAAAGGTAGATGTTTTGACTCTACAAATACCATTGGAGAGTAAAGATAGGCCTTAGAACATTGTTGTAGACGCTAAGAATTCTTCTTTAACCCACCTTTCATCCACAGGGAAAGAAAGAGAAGGGTGCCACAGGGTAGCTCGACTTCAAGGATAGGAAAGGAGCAAACGCGTAAGCGAGGAAGTTATGAGTAAAAGGCCCCACTTTTCATAAAGATGTTAATCAAGATAAGCTGCTTAACAACCAAACCGGGTAGATTAAGAAGTCAGATAAGTAGAAGCCAAAAACGAACTCTTATACTACCTACCCAGATAAACTAGAGCGATAAGGGAACTAATCGCTATTCCTTGCTTGGGTGACGGAATAGAGTAGCTACTGTTGTGTTGCTTTCGAATAATAAGAACAACTATCCGCGGTGGCCCGTCAAACCATTGAACGGAATCCCTCTGTCTCTGTTCACGAGCAAGCTAAGAGTTAAAGGAAGCTCTAGTGGCTACTGGTGAGACAAAATACGGCAAAGTCAGAGATCCCGTCATTGTTTCGGAAGGTATTTATTCGAATCAGATAAGGTTCAAATAAAGGTTTGATATTTCTACATAAAGAAATGCAAAAAAGGAAAGCCAGTAAAAAACCATAAAAAATTTCCTCACTTCGCTCGTCTTCTCTCGCCTTCTCTCGCCTTCGCTCGCCTTCTCTCACTTCCTCATTGTTTCGGAAGGTATTTATTCGAATCAAATAAGGTTCAAACAAAGGTTTGATATTTCTACATAAAGAACTGCAAAAAAGGAAAGCCAGTAAAAAACCATAAAAAATTTCCTCACCTCGCTTGCCTTCTCTCGCATCTTAAGATGGACAGAATTCTCTTTCATCCAAACCTCAGGTGGGTGGCTTAATTAATGTCGACACCTCCAATCTCCTAGCGTTCTACGTAGCTGAGTCCGTTCGTTCACAAAAGGATGATTATCTGATTCGTATAGTGACAGAAAAAGACATATCTGACTGAGAATCCTAGCATTCTACGTAGCCGGTCTCAGAGCGCTCTCCCTCTAATCACTAGAAAGCGCGAATAAAAAAGCAATTCTTCATTTATAAATATATATGAGGATGAAGTTGTTCAAAAGCTTGAGGCTAGCTGAGAGTGCCCCTCTCTTCCTATTCTAAAAGACTCTTGGCTTAACAAACATTCTTGTCCCAAATCGCTTGCATATGAAATTGGAGATAAAAAAAGGTATGGTGGTTGGGCCTCTTATTCATTCAGAGATGGTCCTTACTTAGCGGGACTTGTCGGCACCAGACTTTAGGGAAGAGGTTCCGGGGGAAAGATCTGTCTTACTTGCCGTCAGTGACTCTCTAGTTATGTATGGGTATCCTGTGTTACCTCGACCAAACAAGGTGGCAACCGGTGGAGGGAGGGATAGTGGACTCTCTTTTTCCATCCTCAGATCCGTGAAGGCAGACTTTTTTCGATAAGGAGGGGGACCCTTCTATTGTATTGATACTAATCCCGCCGAAGGAAACCACTATCAAGTTAGAAGTGGAAACCTCTTCATGAACAGATCCGCGAGACCATGCTTTATCGGGGGCGAGACCAGGCTAACTAAGCCAACAAGGAGAGGTCATGTAATACGCTCGACCGACAGGGAGAGGAAAGAAACCCTTCGTCTAACTTCCATCCCTTAGTTTGAGCTTGCTTGCGAACTCAGAAGATCGGCATGGCTGCGAGAGCGGGGGAGAAGAAGATTGATTCTTAGACAAGAACGCCTAAAGTCGAGTTATCCCAACCATCAGCAGCCCTAGTAGTCAAGTTGCAAGCGGGAGTGAGATCAGGAAAGAGAAAATAAAGCATAAGACTGAATATGAAAGAAAGTCTCTCACTACTTAACTTAAGACTGAACTTTCAGTATAGGAGGAAGATTGAACTATTTAAGTCTATGATATTACCACGAGGAGGATCTTCATCTCAAGCCTAAACTAAGATTCGTAGCAAGTCGGCAAATGTCCTTAGTGACCTTCGGGAAGGTATTAACCAATTCTTTGACTAACCATCCTCTTAGTTATAGCACCAGACGATTAGACGCAAGGAATGAAATCAGCAAATAGATTATGAGACTCTTCTTCCGTCCCGGTACATCTCATTGTCTGGTATGCCATATGTCTCCTTATCTCTTGGAAAAGCTTCCAATCATATCCCCTCCACATCATATAGGTCATCTCCGCAATTAGGAAGACCCTTTGGCCAAGAACCGATATCCTCTAATCCTCATAAATGAAAAGAAGTAGAGTTTGTTTACAAGGTTGGGTCATGATATATAGTTTGTGTGCCGATAAAGAAAGTACTTGGCTTTAGAGCCCTATCACGTAAGGGAGAAGACAGACTCGTGTGAAGCATACAGGGAACTTCTATCCTCTCAACCTCGAGCCATCAGGTAATGCGGGTCAACCAACTCTTGTTTGCAGACCGATTGGCTTCTCTCTAAACCTGTTCCGGATGTGCCTCCGCGCTGAAAGGGGAACTCATTCCCGAGTTGATGAAAGTGAGCTAAGCAGCAAGAAAGCCTAAGCTGCGTAGCAGAAATGCTAGTCCCAAAAGGGTAGCTGACTCAACTAACTGCTAGTCTGACCTAGTCTCGGTGGGACTAGTTCATTAGGCTTGGAAGAAATAGTCTTTTCAAGAGCCCAATACGCGCTAACTAGAAGAGAAGGAAAGGCATTGATGATGGATTCTCTAGCGGCTTCCTTTGGGCATCCTACGTTGACGGTAATTTCTATCTTATTTTCATAGCTCTAGAAAGAGTGTTAAAGACGCACACATAGAAAATTCAGTTCCTAAATCACTGAAAGCTGCTTTGGTAGTCACTAGCGCAGGAGTTTTGATGCTTTACAGCTTTCTGCCTATCCACTGCTGCTTGTGAGTAGGCAAATGACAACGAACTCTTAACAAGATTAGGATTGAAGCCATAGAAGGAGCTGAAACTCTTTTAGTTCTTTCATACCTCTTATTCAGATTGTTGTGGTGGTGGCGAAGTCAATCACTCTGTTGTGCTAGAATCAGTTGTGGGACTTGAAGTGAAGGATATGGCTTGACCAGGTCTGACTTTAGTTACTATTGAGTGGGATCTAGTATTTTATTGTATTAGAATACTAGATGTAAAAATCTACATCTCTATCGCCCATCTCCTGCTTACCAATCAGACTGAATTCTGTCCACCTCTTACGAGGGCATATTCCTAGCTCTGGTTCACCTACTACATCAGTGATCTCAGACCATCATTAGACTCTATTTTAAGCCCTATGAGAAGAAAGAGGAAAATTCAGTCACTTGTGCCGAAAACCTTCAACAAGAAAAGGAAACCCCAGCTATGAAGCCCTGTCTCCGTTATGCCAAAGGTTGGATTGAACTACGTCCTTTCATCTGTTTATTGTCAATTAGGCCGTCTAGGATCAACCCATAGTTTTCAAACAATCACTAATCGTACTATTCTAGCTGGATTTGTCCATCAATGGCAGCAGAGGACTTTCTCGATATTCGAATAGCAAGCAGTTGAGAAAGTAGATTTGTGCTATTAAAAAGGCTGCTTATGTGCCCCCTTCGAGTTGACTATCTTTTAAAGTACTGGTGAACTGATCATTAGCTTTATATAAGACGGAGTTCTAGCGAGACCTCCGCTGCAACATATATTCCTCACCAGCGCTTCCTTTCCATATTTCTCGGTCTTCCATTGGGCTGTCATCTAGCTAGTTCAAATAGCCCTAATTGGGAAGGAGCAGTAGAAGAATAAGTCAAGGTTTTCTATTAAAGGACTGTAATATGACTCTTTCATAAAGATGGAACTATGAGTGAACAAAGCCGACTGAGATTCAATACTTTCGGAAGTGAATTAGCTTTCGTTAACAGAAATGGAAAGCATCCAAAGAGATCGAATCATAGCTATGTAAAGTAGCCCTTGGGCTGAGACGTCTACTCTTTTTTCTTATTTTCATAGGGGTCACTCGCCCCGGTTATTGGAGTTGTGTTCTATATGACTTTTGCCCATCTAGTATTTCTCTTTAAAAACTTCGTTATTTAGGAAATTGAGTGAGCAATTCCTGGTTGAACCCGTCACTTTCTTCCTTTATTTCTGGAGGAGTCTCTCGAATGGGCAGGAAGGATAATAATAAATAGGATTTCTTTACCTGATATATTTTTCTTCTTTTCTGGAGTTACAGTGCCAAGGTAATAAGTCTCTATAACCATTCAGAATTCCTAGCCGCGCGTTTAAGTTGCTTTCCTTCTCCTAATACCTGTGAAGGTTACCTGAAGGATCACTCCTCTTTCTCCCAAAATCCTTATTACAAGCCTATCCTAGGAGTCTTGCAACGAAAGCCTAGACGGGCTAGGAAGATATTTCACTACTCTATCCAATCGCATCTCAATGCTTAATTATTCCATTCCCAGTCTGTAGTACTTCTGCCAGCAATCCATTTCCAGTAACTAGCTCTGGCTTTTGGAGTGGCCCCGTAATCCTTGTTCCCAGTTCCCATGAGTGAAAGAAAAATTATTTAAGAGAGGATTTTTCTAGAACCGAGTCTGTAAAAGGCTTATAGGATGGGGAAGAAACATTTTGGTCTATTCAAGTTCAAGACCGGTGTAAGCTGGAGTCCCATGGGGGGCAAAGAGCAGGGAGAATTGTAGTAGAAAGGACAACTGCTCTCGAATCAGCAATGCCACTTCGAAAGAAAGGGAACCTATTGGGTTGGGACAACCTGGATATGTCGATTTAGAAAAAGCCGATGCATATGGGAACGAAACGTGAATGAAGGGGTGCCTCCTCGAGTTACTGCAGGTACACTTTTTGCCTAGGAGTGATTCCTTCTCGGGAGAACCTTCTTTCTAAGTCGAGTGACTGGGGACTACCTCCTCGCTAAAAAAACTACATTCTTGCTTTTGGCATCTTCCCTACCCACCTCCAATTTTTGAGAACAAACCAATCCAATCTCGATAGCTAGGATTGATGTTCAGTCGTCTACCGTACCTTATCAATAAGGTTGGGATTAGCAGTTTCAATTGGGTCTCCAACTCAAGTTATTAGGAAGGGGTGCTCCCCTATCATATGAAAGAAGATCCCGGTAGGATTGGGAGAAGGTTCTCGGGACACATGGTTCAAAGGAATAATAGTTGTTGGCTAGCTTTAATTAATGAGGAAGACTTACTGCATTATGAATGAGCAAGCCGTACGAGGTTGGTTACTCTATCTGCTTCAGTTCAATTGTAGTTCAGTTCAATAAAAGGGCGCTAAGCTCAAGATATATTTATATATAGAAGTATTAATGACTGACTTAGACACCAACAAACTAGCACCGACTTTCCTAATATTTATTTATCAATTCGAGCAACTTGCAAGACTTTCCCCCCGGTTGGTTGTGGGTGGGAAAAGTTGTTACTGATTGAGCACCCATCTATATCTCGATCAAGGATGAAACACCTTTGTACCCATGGAAAGCTGCGTTAGGGGGCGGGGGAAAAGGAGACAAATAATTGCATTAGATCTGTGTGTGCGGCTGGAGATCGGATCAGATTGAATGTAGCTTCCTTCTTGGCAAAAGATCAGGTCCTATTAGTAAGCGAGGAGTGAGTGAGCGAAGCGAACGAACGAAGTGCGCTAAGCGTGATCAAGAGAAGATCAGGTATGTATGTGTATTCACAAGTGTGCAAGTTTAGTCTGTGTTCTGTTTTTCTGTATCTTGACTTCTGTCTTCTTAGTCTGTCTTTTGCTAGCTCAGTAGCTTTTCTTTTTTATTGATTTTGTTTGGTTTTTGGTGTGGTTTTCTTGCAGCGGCTATTTTTCATTGGTGTGATTGTCTTTTTGGTTGTTCTTTCGCCTCTCTCTTTCCTGGTATCGATGGATGTTTCTTCTCTCTCTCTCTGTATGGTTACCTATTTCCATGTTCAACTCTCATCTCCCTCGTATGGAGTTGTTAGCTCTCCTCTGGTTTTCCTGTCCTGCCGCTTTTTTCCTTTTGGCTATTGATGGGGCAGAATCCGATTCGGCCCATTAGCAGCCCAACAACAGCAGCCCAGCAATAGCGGCCCACTGGCGGCCCCTGGCCCACTGGCGGCCCTCGGCCCACTGGCAGCCCCCGGCCCACTGGCGGCCCTCAGCCCAACTGCCTTCGGCCCGGTAGCGGCCTGGCAATAGCGGCCCAACAGCCAGCGGCCCACAAGCGGTCCTTGGCCCAGCAAGCGGCCTTCAGCCCAATTGGCCTCGGCCCAGTAGCGGCATTCGGCCCAACAGCGGCCCTCGGCCTTCGGCCCAGTAGCCATATCCGGCCCACTCCGGTGAGAGGGTTAGGCACTATGGCGGTTTACCAGTAACCTAAAACATAGTCCTATATCGACTGCAACAACCAAGTAACCTCTATCCTCCATTATAAATAGACGGCTATTTATTGCAAAAGGTATGTCTTCTTGACCAAGGACAATAGTCCAAAGCATTTAAGCTTCTTCTTCTTCCTTCGCTTCTGAATCGAATCTTCTTCAGAAGCTAACTTAGTTGTCGGAGGGAACTCTTGGGCCGAAGCCCGGGACCCTCACTGACCAGTTCTAATTCTTGCAGGGGCCTCGGTTTGAATCTTCGCCGACCTCTCCGAGTCGGCCTCGGCCACCGGCCTCGGTTTTCTTCCTCCGGTCTCGACGTCGCCCTTCGCCGATCGGGTCCCCTTCGGCCAACGAAGTCAGCTTCGCCCCCGGCAAGTCTTCGTCCGGGTGCCTTTCGGCCACGGAGCCTCGGCCCCGTACTCCGCCCACGTCTCGGTCAGGATCCCCGTCGGTCTTCTTCTTCGACCTGATTACTCTCGGATTCTAGTCTCGGAATCCGACTGTGATAGCTTCGGCTACATCACGTGGCGCCGTCTGTGGGAAACCAACAAGAGGTCATGTCTCATCGTCCGGTGACCAGACGATCCAGTCAAGACGAGGCGGATATACGAGCAACTCCGGCGCAGACACTCCATGCCGAAGGTACTCCATCTATTCCACCGCAAGGTTCCGTCCTTCCAGTAATACCAGAATCCCTCGCTCCCAGAGACGACCGGGTGGAAGAACTCCAACAACAAGTGGCGACACTGGCCGCCACCGTCACCTCCTTGGCGCCCTTGCGAGATATGGTGTCGACTATCGCCCAGCATATGGGGTTGCTAAATCAGCCCCAACAGCAGGTACCACCTCCTCCTCAATTCTGTCCTGCTCAAGCTGCGAGGATACGACCAACACCCTCGCACGCATTCCACGACGAGGCGGTTTCGGCACGCAGCGAGCCATTCGGGCCGCCCGGCCGAGTTCCTCGCGCCAGTCATATCCTGACGGAGCCAGACTATGCTTCGTCCTGATTTCATCCAACCAAGGCCGAAGGACGTTCGGTCACCACTTCAATCGCCCCAGATCTGGACCGGCGGCTGACGGCGATGAGGAAGGAAATGCAGCAGACTGTGTCCCGGCCGTATGGAGCACCTCTCGCCAGCACCATCCTACAGCAGACTCCTTTCTCTCCAGAGCTTCTGGCCATCGAGGTGCCTTCCAACTTCAAACTGCCGAAAGGCCCTCTGTATGATGGAATGACAGATCCGGTCTGCCACTTCCAGAGATTCAATTCCTACCTCTCCGTCCGAGGGGTTTCCGAGGTAGTCCGCTGCTGTCTCTTCCCCCTCACCCTAGAAAAAACAGCCTTAACTTGGTTTGAGACATTGGCTCCCAATTCCATACACTCCCTAGTACAATTGGGCCAACTGTTTATCGACCAATTCTATGATGCCACTACGCAATGTAAAACCTCGGCCAGTCTGCTAGCCATTCAGCAAGGACCGACCGAAACCCTTCAAGAGTATTTCACCAAGTTCCGGGCCGAAGCTGCCCAAATTCCAAACCTGGACTATTCGATTGCGGTCTCGGCCGTGATCAGTGGATGCACGGACAAAGGGCTTCTCAGCTCCATCGGGAAGCGCCATCCTCCCACCTTCCAGGACCAGGTGGCTCGAGCCCATAAATACATCAACCGGGAGGCCCTAATGATGTCCAAGGGCAAGAGTACTGCCGAAGCAGTATTAACAGCTACCCCTCCAGCGGTTCGTCCTCCCCCAGAAGATCAGGAGCCCTCTCACAAGCGATACCGGAGGGAAGAATGGGACCGAGACAAGCGCCGGGATCCGCAGCAGCGGTATCTGCCACTACCTGCTCCACCCTCCCGGATGCTCATGGAGGTGAAAGGTATGCTTCGGCAGCCTGAGCGCATCAAGACTAATCCTCGCCGAAGGGACTCCTGCAAATACTGCGAGTACTATCGGGAAACCGGCCATTCAACTGACGAATGCCGGCACCTTCGAGAGGAGATTGATCGCCTCATCAGGGAAGGCCGTCTGCCGTAGTACCGGCGTATGCAGCCTCAACAGCGGTAGAACTGGGACATCCCCGAAGCAGCAAGGCAATGGCAACTCCCGGACAAAGAAGCCCCACCTCAACCAAAGGTGACCTCGGCTCCGGCGGAAACATCGCACCAACGACCCAGTGCCGGGTCGATTATGATGATATTCGGAGGACCGGGAGAGGGAGCAAGGCGTCGTCGAGCCGATGCTACGGCAGAGATAGCAGCAATCGATGCCAAGCTGAAGCGGTTCCGTCAAGAAGACATCGTCTTCGGCCAGGAGGATCTGACCAACGTTCAGCTCCCTCATGACGATGCCCTTGTTGTAAATGTTGTAATGAAAAGTTACGATGTTCATCGTATCTTTGTTGATAATGGAAGCGCTCCCAACATACTTTTTTACAATTGCTTTCTAAAGATGGGTTTGAATGAGGCTGATATGAACCCTCACCGGGGGCCTCTATTCGGCTTTAATGGTTCACTTTGCCGAGTAGAAGGCATCGTCCGGCTACCTGTAACCCTAGGTACAGCCCCTCGGCAATTGACCGTTGAAACGGATTTTGCTGTCGTGAAGGTTGATTCGGCTTACAACGCCATCTTTGGCCGAAGGTTGATCGGTGGAATGGGAGCTATACCTTCATCTTTCCATCAGAAGCTGAAGTTCCGCACCGGCCATGGAATCGGCGAAGCCAAGGGAAATCAGGAAGCTGCCCGGCAATGTTATATGATTTCAATCAAAGGGAAGGCTGCGGCCGAATCCCTTTCGATCGAATCTTCGGCCGAAGCGTCCCCAGGAGAGGAACTTACAACCGTTCCAGTTCCGGGAGGAGAAGGCCGAACACTAATGATAGGTTCCGGCCTCGAGAAGACTGAGGGCGAAAGACTCATCGAATTCTTGAAGGAAAACCTCGATGTCTTCGCCTGGTCTCCTTCGGACATGCCCGGAGTCGACCCAGAGGTGGCGGAGCATTGGCTGCATGTCGACCCAAACCAACCTCCGGTCAAGCAGAAGCGGCGTACCTTCAATGAAGAAAGGGCCAAACACTCTTATCCTCCTCCTGCAGAGAAATGAAAAAGAAGTCCTCCTTCCAATGATGAATGGACGAGGGCTTCCCGAAGAAGATCCCCCGACCGAAGCGGGAGACGAAGCAGAACCAAGCAGACTTCCCCTGAGGTTTGATCTTGAAAAGATAGCGAAAGATATTTACCGAGGGGTTGAAGTCGAGAATGGAGTTCAGGGCCAGGAAAGCGTAGACTGTCCCGCCAAGAATTCGGAAAGAATTGGGACGGGGCCAGTCCGTAAAAGCTCAAAAGATTTACTACAAAAGAATGAAGAGGAAAGCGGAAGCCCGCTCGGAAGCTGTGCTCATAGATCGAGAAGTTGCCCGGCCGAACGGTGTTGGCTCTGGTGCGCCTCCCGGGCCGGATGGGAATCATCCAAGAAGGAATCAGATAATAGTTAGTTATGATCTTGATGCTCTCGACATCAAGAGCACTAGCTACATCCGAGACCATCTCGGCCTGACGACGGCCCGTAGTGGAAGGCTCAACACCAGTCGAAACCGCTTCTGCCTCGTCCGCCATGACGGAAAGGAAAGTGTTCGAAGAAAAGGGAGATGACAGAGAAGACTGGGGAGTAGGTCTGGAAGAAGAGCACGACGAGCTGCTTTCGGCCGAAAAATTGCTCTCGACCGAAGAAGAACTACTGGACATGAATCGAAAAAGAGAGAAGGGAGGAGCTGAGGCTTACCCTCAGGCTAAGAATCTCCCCGGCGAAAAAGAACTCCCAGGCGACAACTCCCGGCGACAAAGAGCTCCCCGGCGATGGACAAGGCATCCCCAAACGCCCTGGATAGCGTACTCACTGCCGGAGAAGCAAAGGTGCTCGCGGAGCTGCTTGCAGGATCGCACTGGCGCAGACAGGAAGAGAGAGCAGGCGAGGAAACAGTAACAAGGTGAAGGGGGGTGGTATTTATAGGAGGATTCGAGGGGGTCAGGTTGTAAGCCGACGGTCGAGATCCTCCCACCCCTCGGCTCCACCCTGTTTGGATGCTCGACGCGTGTCCCGTCCTTCACCATGATGACGAGCGGGCTGCCGGATCGAGAGGAGGCGATCAACGGCCGGATCCGGCCTGACCCTTCTGCTATTCGTCCGGATGCTCGCCACGTGTCCCGATCCTCGTGCCGGGGGCCGGAGAGGCGGTGATCCAGGTGAAGTCTTAGGCAGAGAGCCGAAGTGACCGCGATCCGAGTGATCGCTGTTAACGGCTGAGATCTTTTTGTGCTTTCGGCACCCCGGCCGGATGTGAAACACGTGTCCTGTGTTTGTTATGACGCGACCGTGAAGGCGGGAGACTCGAGGTCTTTCCCGCTCTTGCCTAGTGTTCCAATGTACTCTGAAAACCATGCCCTTTCACAACTGGGGACAAAGGTATTCGTCACCAAGTCACGGGCTGAGACGAAGGTGTCCACGACGGGGTCTCGGCCTGAGACGAGGCTGTTTGTCACCAGCCCTCGGCCGACCTAAAGCGAAGCCTTGTCTCCCAATTTTCGAAACACAGGTGATAACAATTTCGGACAAGGTTTGATTCATATGCTATTTTTCCGTAGGGGCTTCGTATTTTACTCTCGGCGTTTCATGGAATGGAGAACAACAAGAGTAGGGGGCCATGTGATGGGGCAAAATCCGATTCGGCCCATTAGTAGCCTAGCAACAGCAGCCCAGCAATAGCGGCCCACTGGCGGCCCACAGCCCAACTGCCTTCGGCCCGATAACAGCAGCCTGGCAATAGCGGCCCAACAGCCAGCAGCCCACAAGTAGTCCTCGGCCCAGCAAGCGGCCTTCAGCCCAATTGGCCTCGGCCCAGTAGCGGCATTCGGCACAACAGCGGCCCTCGGCCTTCGGCCCAGTAGCCATATCCGGCCCACTCCGGTGGGAGGGTTAGGCGCTATGGCGGTTTACTAGTAACCTAAAACATAGTCCTATATCGGCTGCAACAACCAAGTAACCTCTATCCTCCGTTATAAATAGATGGCTATTTATTGCAAAAGGTATGTCTTCTTGACCAAGGACAATAGTCCAAAGCATTTAAGCTTCTTCTTCTTCCTCCCCTTCTGAATCGAATCTTCTTCAGAAGCTAACTTAGTCGTCGGAGGGGGTTCTCCTGGGCCGAAGCCCGGGACCCTCACTGACCGGTTCTTCTTCTTGCAGGGGCCTCAGTTTGAATCTTCGCCGACCTCTCCGAGTCGGCCTCGGCCACCGGCCTCGATTTTCTTCCTCCGGTCTCGGCGTCGCCCTTCGCCGGTCGGGTCCCCTTCGGCCAACGAAGTCAGCTTCGCCCCTGGCAAGTCTTCGTCCGGGTGCCTTTCGGCCACAGAGCCTCGGCCCCGTACTCCGCCCACGTCTCGGTCCGGATCCCTGTCGGTCTTCTTCTTCGACCTGATTACTCTCGTATTCTAGTCTCGGAATCCGACCGTGATAGCTTCGGCTACATCAGCTATCTTCTCGAGTTTGTTTTTTTTTCCTTTCCTGGATTGGTTGAGTTCAAAGCCCTCTATATCAGTTGCTTCTTTCGACCTAGCTACCGAGACCTAGTGAGCTTACCTAGCCTACCGATTAGGCTACCTAGCTTTTTTCTCTGACCAATCTTTGTTCTATGTGCTGCTCTCTTTCTCTGTGAGTCTTGAGCCAAGGGGATTGATTTTGAGCGCTATATTGTAGGTGTGCGTGTGTGTGCGCGCCATACAAATCGGGCCTATAAGCCACATTTTTTTTCCCTCAAGTGGCCTATCCTGTCGTGACAGATCCTTGGTTGCGAATGAAAGGACGCGACTCTATAATCATGGAACCATCGATTGCCACGTGGCCTCCAAGGTCTACGTAGTAAACCTCTTTCAGGTAGTTGTCCAATCGTTGAAGTAATCGTACTAACTTTAAACCTCGCATTCCTATACTTCTACCAACGGTTTGCTTATCCCATCCTTTCCTTAGGCTTTCTTCCCTCTAGGCTTCCGCAGGACCCACTTGTAGTATCCCATACGGTCTAACAATTGACTCATTTGTCATTCAACCATGCATCCAACGGTTGACTCTCGTCCTTCCATTTAGTCACCCTTGGCCTTGTATCGGTCCAACCATTCCTCCGCTCGAATTCCCTGCAGACTTATTAAGCGTCAACCCCTTTGGCTGCTGGTTGAGCTATCTGACATATGTCAAACTCGTTGCACCAAGGTGACCACTATGTCTTCAAAAGACACCTGTCAAGGACATCTTCACTTCGATCCTATAAAAAGATCCATTTAGAATTAGAGAAAGGCAGCGTTTCATCCATATCCTGCTTACCACGAAGTGAGCCAGTAATCATTCGTACAGAACAATCCGGTCGGGTCCACGCCTCAATTTCGTTTAGAACCGTTAACAGCAGTAGACAAAGGGTTACCTTTAAAATCCTGGTTTCTTACAGAACCATTCTACATTATCTAATACACTTTGAAAGCAAGCATTTAGTTTGAAGGGTTTGTAACATAAACTTTTCTGTTGGAATACCAAACACCCTTCATGAATGTGCTTGCTCTTCTGTCTGTTATGCCATGCTTTGCGCTGTTGCTGCTGAACAATGCCACTCAGCATGTAATCCGTCTTCATCTAACTGTTTCAGATTTGTTTATGTACAAAAAAAACTTTATGTGTCTTATGCAGGGATGCCAATCGTAAGCTCGGCACCAGGAATTCCAAGGGAACAATTGCCTCGGTGCCATACACCAACTGAAACGGAACTGGGCGTAGCCCATCTGTAGAACTTGTACGAAATGCCCGTAGAATGGTAGTCTATATATAGGACCAAGACCATTCGTCTCAAAACTCTTCCGCTACTACATATGAATCGAGATCTTGTTCGTTGACTCGGCTTGTCTGTTGGATAAGACGGGCTAAACTTTTTTTGCAATCAGGAAAATTCTTTGGTGAGATTTTAGATCAGGTCGTTTACAAAATGCGTACCTCGGTCACTTGTGATCTCTAATGGACAAAAAAATCGGACAAGAATATCCACGTTGATTCAGATAAACCGAGTGTCTTAGCCGAGTGATCCTTCCACAGGAAACCCATTGACTCATAGATTCAGTAGCCACAACTATCGGTTTCCACGCGAAGGGAGGTATCAAAGGACCAATAACAGAGAATCCCCAACGTTCAAAGATTCCGTGTGGCATGGATGGCTGCAATGGCATAGCATCAAATAAGCTTTCCCAGCGTCAGCCGCAACTCCTTTCAGGGTTCGATATCTTTGGTTTGCCAGTTCGTTGACATGCATCACAAGAACGCACGAATTCTTTCCTAAAATAACGTCGGCACCATAGATAGACCTGCCAAACAATGATTCCTTGCAGTAGCATCCGCACTGATTGTGTCCACCCGCCTTGATGCACCAACATACATCCAATGGCATAACATCGTTAACATCATTCGAATACATCATCGTCAAACATGATCTGCACCCTCTTCGTTCATTAGCTAATACAGACTTCCGAACCAGATCTATCTTTTCGCTGATGTGATGAATAGGCCAATCGAATCGAGATCGGAGGGGCCAGTGAATCGGCATTGTTAGTGGCTCCTGTCTCGTTTTCATAATGTTGAACAAGGAAGGAAGAAGCGTCTGGGAGCCGGCACTCCTTCAGGTGCTTCTCCATTACGCAAACGATACAAATGGTCAGCGGTGACATGACTTCGTCCAGGTCTCGTTATAATGGAACAATCGAAGTCTTTCAATAGCAAGAGCCATCTACATATTCGACTACTAAGCACCGGTTTATTCACCAAATACAATAAGGCCTTCTGGTCCACATAGAAAACGAACTTTACACGCAAAAGAGAATGTCTCCACTTTTGTACTAAGTAGATCATGGCCAGACCTTTTCGTTCGGTGGTTGTATAATTCCCAAGCTGAAAGTCATCTACTTGCAAAGTAGATGGGGTGATCAAGCTTCGTTGGCCCTTCATTGGTGCAAGATTGAACGGATCTTCCTCCTTCCCCACCCAAGCCAACCCTTCGATGCTCTCCCATCTCATGATTTTCAATGTGACCTTATTCCACCACTTCGTTAGACGTCCGACCAAAACTATTTTATATCTGGAGGTCATATGAAATTCCGACTAAGAGACCGATCAAACGTCAGAATTTGTGCTCACCCCACCCTTGGCCAAACGGGCTGGGATAGAAAGAGGTCTTCCTGGTTAAAGCATAAACGTCTTCACTTCCATTTTTCACCCCCAAAAAGAAGCAGTTTCATATGCATTCGCGGGTGGACGGTGTAGTTTACCCAGAATCAAGATGAGCAAGTAGTCACTTTCTTCCGGAAAGGATGAATTTACATAGATATAGAGAAGAGAGGACCCACCTATGAGACTAGTTTCTACTTAATTAATAGACAAAGGTCCCCGGTGAGAACTTAGATGTTGTTTCAAGGAAGGGTGGCGGGTAGGCTTGGAGCTTAGAAGTCAAGATTGGGAGTTGCGCCGCTTCAAGAGGAAACCCGGGAAATTCACCTCAGCATACCAAGGTCTGGGGCTGAGGATCATGCAATTCAATCACTTTATTTCTTTTGAAAGGATTCCGATCATATCTAAACGCCATAATTATTCGGGTTGCTAACTCAACGGTAGAGTACTCGACTTTTAAGTGCGGTTAGGATCTTTTACACATTTGGATCAACGGATTCGTCCATACCATTGGTAGACTTTGTAAGACCACGATCTGGAAGAGGAAGGAATGGAAAAAATAGCATGTCGTATCAAAGGAGAACTTTGAGAATACTTCATCCTTACCGGCGTTTGAATTCTTGGAACGAAACAAAACAAAATAATTCAAAGTTGGGTTGAGTGCATAAATGGATAGAGCCCTATGCTTCCAATTATAGGTTTTTTAAAAGAAAAGCAACAAGCTTCCATTCTTAATTTGAATGATTACCCGATCTAATCTAATTAGATGTTAAAAAAACTTAGTGCAGGATTCGGGAAGTTTCTAAATATCGCGGATTATCGATTTTCTTTAATTCATCCTAACTATTCTCCATTATGGAGTGGAGACGAATAGACAACCAGGAACCTTATTTCTTTCAAAACTTGCTCGACACACGAACCTCGCAAGAGGAGAGTCGGATCGAGGATAATCCTTTCAAAGGACAATATCTAGGATCAAAAACCTTTCCTCAGGCAAGGTCAGCTCTAGAAGTAGAATAGCAGGGGGCTAAAGTCATAAGAATGAAAGAGTCGAAGATCAATCCTCAGGCTGTGCACGGTGAACCTTTTTTTAGTGCTGTAGATAGAGTTGGACCCCGGTGCTTGGAGGCAAAGGCGCCCGAATGAGCGAGTTCTCGTTTGGCAATGTTAAGATCTTGTTATGGGGACACGTGGGAGAAGATGATTCGGTTCTAGCTAAAGAAGACGTGCAACGATTCAAGTCGCAATGTAGTGAGACTAAGAACAATAAGTATTTGCTGCTCCGTCAATTCAGTCAGTCTCTCACAGGTATGGCTTCGTTAGTCTTGTATCTTGCTTCAGAATGAAATTCAGAATTTGGATCAGATGGAATGGGCCCTCAGAGAAGAGTCAAGGTCGTAGTTAAGTAAGCATACCTAACGCATATACTCTCTTCGGGCGCAACCCAAACGGCACAGCCTTAAGCCTCCTTTCCGGCCAATTATCAAAGTAGCAGTAGAGTTCGGTTTTTCTAGATAAATAAGGTTGAATTAGAGCTTGATGTTACCCTTTCCATATTCGTACCATCTCCAAGATGAAGTCTCGTTTTTTTGCCTATACTCAAAATCCATGGTCGTCCCAAAAAATGGATATCCATGCTTTTGTCGTCTACTAGTCATCGGTAAGACTACATAGGAGCATGCTTTGATCACTATTTTCTAGCGCCCTGCATACTCTTTTTAGCTTAGCCATTCTCAACTTTGATTTGGCCATAGTGTTCCTACATACTTGGAAGGAAGTAATTTATTCTTATCTTCTTCCTCCAGAATTTCTTGGTTCTTTCAACTGTGTTACCAATTGCCATTGGAACTACTGCTTCTCAATCAACTATTTTGAAACATACTTGATGGGGCATAATCCGATTCGGCCCATTAAACAACCCAATACCAACAGCCCAACAGCAGCAGCTCAACAATAGTGGCCCACTGGTGGCCCTCGGCCCAACAAGCGACCCTCAGTCCAATTGCATTCGGCCCATCAGCGGCCCAGCAGCCTTCGGCCCATTAGCGGCCCTCAGCCCAACTTTGTTTCTCTTCCGGAGAAGGAGAAGAGCGTGTGGCCCTTCCCTACTGAGTGGGCACCTCTGGCCGAAGGCCTCTCCGATCCGCCTTCCCTTAATCCCGATCAGCTCAACATCGTGCACCTCTTGAAAGCCGAGGCTCCGTATGACATTGCGGAGCTCTTCGAGGAAGAGGAGGGGCTCGTACAAACGGGGGCTTGGCCGGATCCGACGAAGTCTCCTCCTCAAGTCTCTCCTTACCTTCCTCCCGAGGATATTCCGGGGGAGGCCGAGGGAGCTGCTGAGGTTGAGTCTCCGGCCGAAGCTCTTCCGACCGAAGAGGGCGCTGAAGCATCGGCCGAGGAGGGTAAGTCGGTCTTGAGTCGAGGAAAGTTGCGTGTTGTAAGCTGCTAACTCCTTTTTCTGTCCGCAGAGATGTCTGGGCTTCGGGGACTGCTCGGCCGACTCGCCAAGCAGCTCGGTCAATCTCGACTGTCCTAGCCGCAGGCGGCGGGAGAAGGGGAGGCTGGAGGAGAGGCGGCCCCGAGCGCTCGGGCCGTAAGGCAGACGGCGGCTTCAGTCGAAGGCCGCGCTGCCGCTGCTGCTCTCGAAAGAGAGAAGAAGGGAAAGTCGGTCGTCCGAGGGAGCGGCCGACCAGCGAAGCGGAGCCGGGCGGATGATCCTGGAGAGAAAGAATCCGCCCAGGCAGCCAAGAGGCCGGTGGCTACCCGAGGGGCTCCTCTCTCGTCGCCTCCCGAACCATCGAGAGGCGACTCCCCTCCGGCCACGGCGGCCGGCACAGAGGACCTCTCTTTCCCCTTCGGGGTGGCCAGGACGCACATGTCCCGTGAATACGGGCATGAGCCCTGGGTCCCAGATTTGGGGATCTTCGCGGACGAGAGCCTGGAGGACTCTCGGACATGCCTGCGCTTGATCTGCGGCTTGACCCTCCCGATAGCCGAGGACGAGATGAGAGAGCTGTCTTCGAAGGGCTTATCTATGCAGTGCGTCCGATACGTTGTCCAGGTAAAAAACTTCTTTATTTGTTAAGTATTTTCCTTAGCTCTTTTGCACTTGCTCAATTTTTCTTGAATTCGGCTGTAGACCGCGGTCATGTGCGGGGGCCTCGTTCGCCGCCAAGCAGCCATTCAGCAAAAACTCCGGGACATCGACCAGGCCTCGGATCAGTTGGCTTCAAGCAAAGTAGCCTCAGTGCAGCGTGATCTCGAGGCCAACGTTGACATGCTCCTGAGAGCTAATGCTCGGATGCGGGCCGAGTTGGGGGAGCAAAAGGAGGTGATCCGCACTACCTCCGAGGCCAAGACGAAGGCCGAGCAGGAGAGGGAGAAGGTCGAGAAGGAACTGAAGACGGCCCGGATCGAAAACACAGTTCTTAAGGCCGAGATCCAGGACAAGGCCGAACAGCGGTATACGGAGCGCCGTCGCCACGCCGAGGAGGTCTCGTCTCTGAAGGCAGATCTGGACGCCAAGACCGAAGAGGCTACTCGTACAGCTGTGGCAAGCTACAAGGCCGGCCCGGATTTCACCGAGGAGATAATGGAGGCTCGACTCGAGGCGGCGTCGTCCGTATTCAGTCTAGGGCTGGCTATCGCCCAAAAGGCGTGCCCGACCGTAGATCTGACCGGCATCGGCCTTCCGACGGACGAGGAAGGCGATGAGCTTTTGGCCTGGTGGAAAAAACTTAAGGCCGAAAGAGCTCCGGCTCCGGAGGAAGGCGACGCGGCCGTTCCTGATGAGGTCGTTCCGGTCGAGGTTTCTCCTTCGGCATCTCCCGATCAGACTCCTGTCGACGTAGACGGCGATGATGCCGAAAGCTAGTATGGGGACTTGTCCCTGTTTTTGTCTGCATTTTGAAAGGCCAGGTGTATGGCCAATTTTGTACTTTGTTCATATATATATAAAAAGTATTTTGCTTCTACTCGTATCTGTGTTCTGAATGAGTGACCAAGTCTGGCTCTCCTTGTGGCCGAGACAATGTTGCTTTTCAATGCGGCTTGCATGGCCGATGCCACTCCGGGTTCGGATTGTATGGACTTAGAAAATAATGCCGCTCCCGATACGGTTTGCAAGGCCGAAGCCACTCCCGGTACAGTTTACACGGACTTAGAGAACCATGCCGCTCCCGATACGGTTTGCATGGCCGAAGCCACTCCCGGTACGGTTTACGCGGACTTAGAGAACCATGCCGCTCCCGATACGGTTTGCATGGCCGAAGCCACTCCCGGTATGGTTTACGCGGACTTAGAGAAAACCATGCCGCTCCCGATACGGTTTGCATGGCCAAAGCCACTCTCGGTACGGTTTAAGCGGACTTAGAGAACCATACCGCTCCCGATACAGTTTGCATGGCCGAAGTCACTCCCGGTACGGTTTACGCGGACTTAGAGAAAACCATGCCGCTCCCGATACGGTTTGCATGGCCGAAGCCACTCCTGGTACGGTTTACGCGGACTTAGAGAACCATGCCGCTCCCGATACGGTTTGCATGGCCAAAGCCACTCCCGGTACGGTTTACGCGGACTTAGAGAAAACCATGCCGCTCCCGATACGGTTTGCATGGCCGAAGCCACTCCCGGTACGGTTTACACGGACTTTTAGAAAACCATGCCGCTCCCGATACGGTTTGCATGGCCGAAGCCACTCCCGGTACGGTTTACGCGGACTTTAGAAAACCATGCCGCTCTCGATACGGTTTGCATGGCCGAAGCCACTCCTGGTACGGTTTACACGGACTTAGAGAACCATGCCGCTCCCAATACGGTTTGCATGGTCGAAGCCACTCCCGGTACGGTTTACACGGACTTTTTAGAAAACCATGCCGCTCCCGATACGGTTTGCATGGCCGAAGCCACTCCCGGTACGGTTTACACGGACTTAAAAATAATGCCGAATATGATATTTCAAAAGAATTATTTTATTCATGCCTTCTGGCTAAATTCCGGGGGAAGTAACTTACATGAAGTAGCGCCGAAGGCATTCCACATTCCAGGTACGAGGGAGAGGTTGGCCCGAAAGGGTTTCCAAACGATAAGCCCCTCGTCGGATTACTTCTCTTATACGATACGGTCCTTCCCAGTTGGGAGAAAGCTTTCCTGAGGCTTCGGTCGGCTTAGATGCATGAGCGTTCCTTAACACGAGGCTCCCGGCTTCAAAGCTACGGGGCTTTACTCGAGTGTTATGGTATCTTGCCATGCGCTGCTGATAAGCCGCCAGCCGAATACGAGCTTGATCCCATGTTTCTTCTATAAGATCAAGATGATCTGTTAGGGCTTCCTCATTGGCTTCTGGATTATGAGTGAGAACTCTCGGTGAGGGAAGGCTAACTTTGATAGGAATAATGGCTTCTACCCCATAAGCCATGCTGAATGGGGTTTCGCCGGTTGGGGTTCGGCTTGTAGTTAGATAAGCCCATAGAACGCTCGGCAGCTCTTCCACCCATCGGCCCTTGGCCTTACCGAGGGGAGTCTTCAGTCCTTGCAGTAGACTTCGGTTAGTGACCTCGACTTGGCCATTTGTCCGAGGGTGTGCTACCGACGCGAATTTATGAAGAATGTCGAAACTGGTGCAGTTGTCCTTGAACCGATGGCTGTCGAATTGTTTGCCGTTGTCTGAGATAATGGCGCGAGGGATGCCGTATCGACAAATGATGGACTTCCATACGAAGTTCCATGCGTTGCTATCGGTTATGGATGCGAGGGGTTCGGCTTTTACCCACTTGGTAAAATAGTCTACCGCCACGATAAGGAACTTCCTTTGGCCGGTGGCGATGGGAAAGGGCCCCAGGAGGTCAATTCCCCATTGGGCAAAAGGCCAGGGGGAGGAGTTAGAAGGGTTGCCGATTGGTGAATGAGGGAACTGAACCTCTGGCATTGATCGCAGCGGCGGACGATGGCAGTTGCGTCCTCTCGAAGCGTCGTTCACCAGTATCCTTGCCTTAAAAGCTTGTGAGCTAGGGCCCTTCCTCCTGCGTGTGCTCCGCAGACCCCTTCGTGTACCTCCCGAAGTGCATAATCAGCTTCGACCGGGCCGAGGCCCTGCAAGAGGGGTCAGCCGAAGAATTTTTTATATAATAGTCCGTCTAGAATGAGGAAGTGGGAAGAGCGCCTCCGAACGTGTCTTGCTTCCTTTGGATCGGACGGGACTTCTCCTTGAAGGAGGAAAGTGACTAGGGGAGTCATCCAGGTCTCTGCTTCGGATTCAGTCACTTGCGCGACCTCGGATTCCTCGAGGCTTGGCTCGGCCAGTTCTTCTACGAGAATCATTCGGCCTCCTCCCCCGTCTTGAGTCGACGCTAGCCGGGAAAGGGCATCGGCTCTAGCGTTTTCGGCCCGAGGGATTCGCATAATCTCGTAAGAATTGAACTGAGCAAGAATCTTGCGGGTTACCTGGAGATAAGACGCCATTATCGCGTCCCGTGCCTCGTATTCCCCGGAAATGTGACTGGCGATTAGCTGAGAGTCGTTGAATGCCTTTATGTTCTGCGCGCCGAGCTTTCTAGCGGCCCGAAGGCCGGAAATGAGGGCTTCGTATTCGGCGGCATTGTTGGTAGCGGGGAAGGAGAAGCGCAGCGCATACTCCGTGATGACCCCTTCCGGAGACGCCAGGATCCATCCGGCGCCGCTACCCATGGAACATGCGGACCCATCGACATAGAGTCGCCATTCGTCCGCTAAAGGTGGAGCAACCGAAGCGCCTTCGGCCTCGGGTGTTGTAATGACTTCCGGCCGAGTAGCCGAGGAAGCTTCGGGTCTGAGCTCGGCGATGAAATCAGCCAAAGCTTGAGCTTTTATTGCCGTCCGTGGCCCGTAAGAGATATCGAACTCCCCCAGTTCGATTGCCCATTTCGCCAGCCTACCGGATACCTCTGGCCGGGAGACGATTTGCCTCAAAGGCTGATCGGTGAAGACCTTTATTGAATGAGCAAGGAAGTAAGGTCGGAGCCTTCTCGCGGAGGAGACGAGTGCTAAGGCTAGCTTCTCAAAAGCAGGATACCGAAGCTCTGCTCCTTGGAGGGCTCGGCTTATATAATAGACTGGCCTCTAAACGCCGTCTTGTTCCCGAATGAGGACGGCGCTGACAGCTGCTTCAGATGCTGCTAGATAAAGGAACAGCTGCTCTCCGTGAACCGGTCTAGACAGGACGGGAATATTGGTGAGATAGACCTTCAGCTGCTCGAAGGCCGATTGGCACTCGTCAGTCCAGGAGAAGCTATTGGTCTGCTTCAGTAGTTTGAAGAAGGGAAAGCAATAATCTGCTGCCCTCGACATGAAGCGGCTTAAGGCGGCAATCCTTCCGTTTAACTTTTGGACCTCTCGGATGTTGGCTGGAGGGCGCATTTGAATGATAGCCGAGACCTTCGCGGGATTAACTTCGACCCCTCGGCGAGTGTCCATATAGCGGAGAAACTTTCCGAAAGCCACGCCGAAGGCGCACTTGGCTGGATTTAAGCTTCATTTTATATTTGCGTAGAACAGAGAATGTCTGGGCCAAGTCAATCAGATGGTTTGCAGCGACGTGGCTTTTCACCAGCATGTCGTCGATGTAGACTTCCATGTTGCAACCGAGCTGTGGAGCAAATATTCTGTTGACGAGGCGTTGATATGTTGCTCCGGCATTCTTCAGGCCGAAGGGCATCCGGGTATAGCGGTATAGACCGAGATCAGTTGTGAAGCTGGTCTTGCTTTCATCCTCCGGATGCATTCGGATCTGATGGTAGCCTGAGTAGGCATCGAGGAAGCTTAGTAGCTCGTGGCCGGAGGTTGCGTCCACCACCTGATCTATCCGAGGAAGCGGGAAGCTATCCATCGGACATGCTTTGTTGAGGTTGGTGAAGTCCACGCACATCCGCCACTTGCCATCTTTCTTGGGTACCATCACCACATTGGCAATCCAGTCTGGGTGGTGTACCTCTCGGAGATGCCCAGCATCCAGCCCTTTTTGTACTTCGGTCTGGATGGCCGTCCTCCTTTCCTGATTGAAGGTACGCCGCTTCTGCTTGACCAGGGGTAGATTGGGATCGACATGCTGCCGATGCTCCGCTACCTCCGGGTCGACTCCGGGCATGTCAGCAGGGGACCAGGCGAAGACGTCGAGGTTCCCTTTTAGGAACTCGGCAAGTCTTTCGGCCTCAACCTTCTCTAAGCCGGAGCCTATCATAAGAGTCCGACCTTCTCCTCCCGGAACCAGGATGGCGATAAGTTCCTCTCCTGGGGATGCTTCGGCCGAAGCTTCGATTGACAGGGATTTGGCCACAGCCTTCCCTTTAACCGAGATCATATAACACTGCCGAGCTGCTTCTTGATTCCCCTTAGCTTCACCGATTCCATGACTGGTATGGAACTTCAGCTTCTAGTGGAAGGACGAGGGTACAACTCCGATTCCGCCGATTAACCTTCGGCCAAAGATGGCGTTGTAGGCTGAATCGACCTTGACAATAGCAAAATCCGTTTCGACGGTCAGTTGCCGAGGAGCCGAACCTATAGTTACTGGGAGCCAGACATTTAGGGCAGGGCGAACCGTTAAAACCGAATAGAGGCCCCCGGTGAGACTTCATATTAGCCTCATTCAAGCCCATTTTTGAAAAACAGTCGTAAAACAATACATTTAGGGCACTTCCATTATCAACAAAAATACGATGAACATCGTAGCTATTTATTACAGCATTTACAATGAGGGCATCGTCGTGAGGAATCTGAATATCGTTCAGATCCTCTTGGCCGAAGGTAATGTCTTCGTGACGAGACCGCTTCGGCTCGACATCGACCGCTATGTATAGCCGAGCTGACGACGCCTCGATCCTTCTCCCAGTCCACCGGATATCATCATAATTGACCCAGCATTGGGTCGTTGGTGCAATGTTTCTACCGGGGCCGAGGTGACCTTCGGCTGAGGAGTGGCATCTTTGCTCGGGGGTTGTCGTGGCCTAGCTGCTTCAGGGATGTCCCGATTTTGTTGCTGTTGAGGCTGCTCTCGCCGGTATTGTGGCAATCGGCCCTCTCTAATGAGGCGATCAATTTCCTCCCGAAGGTGCCGGCATTCATCAGTCGAATGGCCGATCTCCCGATGGTATTCACAATATTTGCGGGGGTCCCTTCGGCGAAGATCTGTCTTGATGCGCTCCAGCTGCCGGAGCATGCCTTTTACCTCCATAAGCATTCGGGAAGGGGGAGCAGGTAGCGGCACGTACCGCGGTTGCGGATCCCGTCGCTTGTCTCGGTCCCACTCCTCCCTCCGATATCGCTTGCGAGAGAGGGTTCCTGGTCTTCAGGTCGAGGACGAACCGCGGGTGGTATAGGTGCCGATGCTGCCTCGGCAGTACTCTTGCCCTTGGACATCATCAGGGTTTCTCGATTGATGTATTTGTGGGCCCGAGCTACGAGATCCTGGAAGGTGGAGGGATGGCGCTTCCCAATAGAGCTGAGAAGCCCTTCGTCCAGGCACCCACTGATTACGGCCGAGACCGCAATCGAACTGTCCAGGTTCGGGATTTGGGCAGCTTCGGCCCGGAATTTGGTAAAATATTCTTGGAGGGTCTCGGTCGGTCCTTTGCCGAATGGCTAGTAGACTGGCCGAGGTTTTGCACTGCCGGGTGGCATCATAGAACTGGTCGATGAACAATTGGCCCAACTGGACTAAAGAGTGGCTAGAATTGGGGGCCAATGTCTCGAACCAGGTTAAAGCTGTTTTTCAAGAGTGAGGGGGAAGAGACGGCAGCGGACTACCTCAGAGACCCCTCGGACAGAGCGGTAAGTGTTGAACCTCTGGAAGTGGCAGACCGGATCTGTCATTCCATCATAGAGAGGGCCTTTCGGCAGTTTAAAGTTGGGAGGTACCTCGGTGGCTAGAAGCTCTGGCGAGAACGGAGTTTGCTCCAGAATGGTGCTGGCGAGAGGCGCTCCGTACGGCCGAGATACCATCTGCTGCATCTCTTTCCTCATTGCCGTCAGCCGCCTGTCCAGGTCCGGGGTAGTTGAAGTAGTGACCGATCGTCCTTCGGTCCTAGCTGGATGAAACTCGGACGAAGCATAGCCTTGCTCCGTTATGATGTGGCCGGCGCAAGGGACTCGGGTAGGCGGTGCCAAGGGCTCGCTGCGTGCCGTTGCGACCTCGTCAGGGAAGACCTGCGAGGGCATTGGCCGAAGCCTTGCCTCTTGGGTAGGGCAGAATGGAGGAGGCGGTACTTGTTGGGGGAGCTGGCCCAACAACCCCATGCGTTGGGCGATGGCGGATACCATGTCTCACAGGGGCGCCAAAGAAGTAACGTTGGCGGCTAGTGTTGCCACATGTTGTTGAAGTTCCTCCATCCGATTGTCACCGGGAGTGGGGGACTCCGGTATGACAGGAAGGGCAGCACTTTGCGGTGGAACAGACGGGGCACCTTCGGAATGAAGCGGCGGTGCTGAAGTCGCCCGTGTCTCTACCTCGTCTTGTCCGGATCGTCTGGTAACTGGACGATGAGACATGACTTCTTGTTAGCCTTTCCCACAGACGGCGCCATTTTGTGATGTAGCCGAAGCTATCACGGTCGGGTTTCGGGGCTGGAATCCGAAGATTGGACCCGAAGTTGGATCGGATCGGTGAAGAGGACCGACGGGGATCCGGAACGAGGCAAGGGCGGAGACGGGACCAAGGATCTGAGGCCGAGAGGTACCCGGGCGAGAGCTCGCCAAGAGCGAAGCCGAGACTCCCTCGGACGAAGCGGACCGGCCGGCGCAGGGCGTAGCTGAAGCTCCTTCGGGCGAGGCGGAGGCAAACCAGCCGTCGAAAGGCGTCGAGACCGGAGGGAGAAGACCCGAGGTCGGCAGCCGAGACTGACTCAGAGAGGTCGGCGAAGATTCAAACCGAAGCCCCTGCAGAAGTAGGGAAAGAAGAAGAAAAACCAATCAGTAGGAGTCCCGGGCTTCGGCCCTAAGGAACCTCCTCCGACGGCTAAGTTAGCTTCTGAAGATGATTCAATTCAGAAGTCAGAAAAGAGGAAGTAATAGCTTTAATGCTTTTTGGACTGTAGTCCTTGGGGTCTCGAAGACATACCTTTGGTAATAAATAGCCGTGTATTTATAGCGGAGGATAGAGGTTGCTTAATGGTGGCAGCCGATATAGGACTATGTTCTCAGTTTATTGGTAAACCGCCATAGTGCCTAACCCTCCCACCGGAGTGGGCCGGATATGGCTACTAGGCCGAAGGGGGTTGGGCCGCCGATGGGCCAGATGCCGCTTAGTGGGCTGGAGCCTACTGGGCCGAGGGCTGCTGAGCCGCTAATGGGCCGAAGGCTATTGGGCTGTTGATGGGCCGAGGACCACTGGACTGCTTACTGGGCCGAGGGCTGCTGGGCCGCTAATGGGCCGAAGGCTGCCAGTGGGCCTTTTACTGCCGCTGTCGGACTGATCTCAGTGTTGGGCTTGTTTTAATGGGCCGAATCGGATTCTGCCCCATCAACTCCTAAGCCCCCTAATATAAGAGCTAATCCCAGAAATACTACAAGAGTATCATGTATTGGTCCAGTTAAAATCTTATTATATATTTTTTTAATATAATACTATTATTTATTATATTATTAACTAACTATATTTATTATTAATATAATTTATTATATTTTTATATTATTTATTATTAATATTTAATACTTTTCTCTTCTTTCTTTTTTAAAAGTGACGATCAGAATGAAAGGTAGTTCACTGGGCCTATCTTTTGATCATAGAGGTGCTGGTTCGAGTCCAGCTCGTGACTTTTGTTTCCCATGTTCACCACCCCTTGAATTTTGTAGCCTCTTTTCCCGACAAGGAAAGCGAGGGCTTCCTTAACTATGATAATACGACCGCAGATGAACAAGATTGGCTAACTTTTGAGTAATCGACTACTCATCTTTGGATTGCAAAAGATGAAGAGGAACTGTTGCCGTACGGCCTTTGTCCACTCGTTCACTCGACTACCACGCCTAGTCTGTCTGCAGGGATGGGAATGGCGTAGTCTGTCTGCCCTTCTTCATAAGTAGCTGGACTTTGATCTTCGTATGCAACTGGAACTATCAATAAGATATAGCTTTTTTTATATCCGGTAATATCCGTTGATGGTTATGTTCATCGGTCGGATCAGCTCCTTCTTTGAAAGGATCTGCCAGCAGACCTGTCTGCTTAGCGGCCTTGTCATAGGAACTATATTTATTCGATGGAATGTGATTCGCTGCTCTAATTCTGCTTGTGCGCGCTGCTGTTCTTTTGCTTGTGCCTTTGCTGACAGTCTTAATCTTGTGTCGACAATAGGATATTCAGCAGTAGGAAATGAATCAAGATACAGAGTCGCTGAGTCAACAGCAGGAAGATGCGAAAGGTAGGAGATTCATTGATAGCAGATTCTCCAACAACATAGCAAAGGGCCATGGTGTGGTTTGGTTATGAAGCTCTGTCGCGGCGCGTAGATCAAATTGGCATGCACTTGGCACTTGTGGCATCTATGAAGAAAGTCACTTCGTCCCTCTCCTTTTAGTCAAGCTCCTTTGGACCCTCTCCCGCTGGTCGAGTCATTTTATACCTCTCCTTTCAGTCGAGTGGCTTACCGCTCCTCTCCTTGCTGATGTCATTTCAAAATTCTTCGCCTGCATTGCTTTCAAAGGGGTACTCATAAACATCTGGTTCTACATCATGAAATATGAAATTGACACAGCTATCTTCTAACTAGAGAATTGCAACCTTCACTTCGTATCCGGATCCGGGGATTGTCAAAGCTCGTCTTCCCACTTTCTGGTTTAGTTTCAAGCTCCAGCTTAGGTATCTTATCTTATATAGTGAAAGCTGCGTGATTAATCTCATTGCCCGGCCAGAGCCCTTCATTCTGATACGGATTTGGGTGCCTCGCCTGAAGCGTCTCATTCATATATGTATATTATCCCCATACGAAAGATTGGAATGACCGGATAACTGGCCAAAGCACTACTAAATGGGTGTCAAACCGGAATGAAATGGGATGACTGATTGATGGATAGGTGGTCAGATTCCACTCCTAAACGACTTGGTACTCCATCTTTTCTATGGATCGAGCATATGAGGTGCGACTCTACCACACCAATTATGGTTATGAAATAATAGATGTTCCTCCCGGAACCGTTTTATAACCAAAAATGGAATCTTTTGAGACCGGAACTGGAAAAGGACCAAAACTCGTGATAGAAGCCTTCTTTCTCTAGTAGGAAATCAAACACATCGAGAAGGCTCGCGTATTCCTATTCTTGTTATGGGAAATACCCTATCTCGACTCCGTTCATAAGACCATAAAGTATGGGAAGGCGGGTTTGATCCTATCATCTGTTATTTGAGTTGCAAATGGCACCACTAAAGAAGCAGTTTGTGGAAACATACATTTAAGAAAGCAAAGTGAGAGACCCAGATGTGGGTGGGAAAAGAGCCATTGGAAGGTGCTTGTTCATCTGGCTAGGTACTGCCGGTACCTTCTTGGTAGGTCCTCGAGTTGCCTCTTCGCTTAATGCACTCTACACAGAGCTTCAAGATGTTTGTGGAACATCTCTATAGCGCCACCTCTCTTGGTTCCGAAAGCTTCAAACAGCACCATTAGCCGAAGCCTATATCCGTTGTTTGGGATTTCCCCTGCCTTCATTGCATACGAAATCGAAATAATACTAATCAAAGTGTAGCCATCGGCTGGCCAACTCCCGTGCGCGATATATCATCAATATTTTTCTCAATTTCATTAGTAGCCACAGGCTACATGCCAAGATGCGAGACTTCTCATTCTGGCCCATGATTGTGCTGCCACCCAGCCTCCCAAATTCTGTACATACAATGGCAGCGGGGATCCTCGTCATCATGTCACTGCATTCATGATGGATTCCCGCCCATATGAGCACGACAACCCTTTCCTGGTGGATCTTTTCCAGAAGTCCTTGAAGGTGAGGCACTGGTTCTCCACTTTTGCTCAATTTCAAACCTCTGTCCTTGCTGCCTCAGTTTGTGCGCCTTGAATGGCGTCGTTGTACCACGACGCATTTCAACTTTCTCTAACAGAACCCGCGAAGGACCCTTTCTTCCTCATTCTTCCCAAAACTCTTTCACTTTCTTCTTCCCCTTTGGCGACTCCTTGCTTTTCCGGCTTTCCTTCATCTTCTCTGGCGATCACCGGCCATCTTCTTCCTCTCTCTCAAGCTTTCTCTAACTCCCTCTCAAGCTTTCTCTTTCAAAGTCAATGGAGCCCGGCGAAGGATCACGCAAGGCTAAGGCTATAGCCAAGCGGCGGAGGACAGCCTCCCTCGCGGTAGTGCCGGCAGAATAGGTGCACGAGGAGGTGCCGGCCGAGCTAGCGGCGGTGGCGGCATTTCTTGAGGAGGAAGAGGCTCCCCCGGCGCCCATGGGTGAAGAAGAAGGAGAAGAAGAGGCCCTCCAATAAGAGGCATTTCTTGATTTTCGATGTTTATTAACTGATGGACTTCTTGTTTTATTTGCAGGGGACAATGAGAGCCAGAATATCGTGGGACTTGGTGATAGGGGCCTACCGGGGACTCCGGGACTTCCAGAAGGCGTGTCTGTGCCGAATGGGGTTCGGCGAGATCCTCGAGATCGAGCCATTCTGGCTTGATTTGGTCCTCCTGCAGGCGCTACGGGAGAGGTGGCATGCGGAAAGTAGGGCTTTCCTAATGCCCGGGGCCACATGGTCCCAACCTTAGAGGGCGTGGCCAGGATCACTGGCTTGAGGGTAGAGCCTACTGGTGAGCGGGGTTACTTACCCCGATTACCGAGGGTTAGTTGAGGCCTTACTAGGGATAGAGGTATCTACCCTAGATAGGGAGTTTAGGACTGTACCTAGGGTGGAGGTAGAGGCCGCTCTAGGGTTAGTAGAGCCCTGGCGTCGATCTGACGAGACCCGGAAGGAGTTTAGGAATAGGCTAGCTGAGTCCTCCTCCTCTGTTTATTATAGTGACCCGAGCCAGGTAGATGAGGTAGATAGACCGTTGAGAGTCTTTTTAGTTTTCTTTTTTGGTCGGTTGCTCTTCGGTACGAAGGGTGACCATATCCACTGTCGGTTCCTTTATTTACTAGACGACTTAGAGACCCTACATCAGTATGCCTGGGGTGCGGCCCTCCTAGCCCACCTTTTTGCTGATCTCTCCGCGGTCACACCGGACTGCGAGACCACCGTCAACGGCTTCTCGCCATTTCTCCAAGTAAATTTCATTTTATTATTTGTTTATGCAATGTAATGACATGATGCTTACTAACTTATATGTTCATACATGCAGGTGTGGAGCTATCTCTACTTTCCGCTCGGCAGAGCGAGGATTGTGAGGCCGGACGCTGTCCCTTGGGCTCGCCGCTGGTAGCCCATTGTGGATACGGCCCCACAGCACCATCAATTGACGGTCCTCTGCCGTCAATTCCTCGACTATCCAGAGCTTCTGGTAAGTCTTTAATTTGTAAAATTTTGTTAAATGTAGTCTTTCATTTATTAAATGCAATTTATTTATATGAATGCATCTAACTTGTATGCAGGTGATTTGGCGCCCATACATGGGCATGGACGAGGAGGGCCAGCCGTGGGTGACGGCTGGCCAGAGACAGTGCGGTCGGCAGATGTGGCTCCACTGCCTGAACGAAATCGAGCCGCTCCGCCTCCGCCTAGTGATGAGGACGCTGGGCCTCCACCAGGAGTGGGTGGATAAGGAGGTCCCGGAGGGTGTCGGGAGGAGTATGAGGGGTAAGCAAGCCCTCACGGACTGGCGTGCCAAGTTCCCCGAGTAGTACGAGGACTGGCACCGCCGCGGCGTACGGGTGGAGTCCCATGCGGAGAGCAACGAGGCTGATCTCCAGCAATACCGGGCCCACTACGCCGATCAACTACGGCTCCTCCGACCACTCGATGTAAGTATGACCTTCATGTTTCTTTCATTTTATTATTGTCTTATTTTATGTTTGTGAATGAATGTATGCATGTGTGGTATGCAGGATGCACGAGACGCGGTCATCATTGACCTCCGGGAAAGCCTACATGATGCGGAAGCCCAACTGGAGCAGGTCCAGAAGGAACTCTTTGACTTGGTATGTATGCATATGTATGACTATTTTATTAATTAATTAATTTTGCCGATTAGCCACTGACGGTTATCTTTTGGTGCAGCGAGCCGTCTATACCCAGGCGGCTCCCCCTTTATATGGTGCTTCATCTTCTACCTCGTTTGCTGCTCATGAGGCTGCCTTGGCTTACCACTAGGGTCAGCTTGCTTCTGCCATCCATCGGACTTCTCTCGCAGAGGAGGACCGTGCCGCTTGAGTAAGTTCTATCCTTCTTCTTTCATTGTTGAACTTTGATTTACTTGATTATCTTAAACTGACAAGGTTTCCTCTTGTAGGTCGCTGAGCTTCAGGAGGCCCTTCAGAGGGCTGAAGCGGAGCTGGAGCATTCTCGTGTAGCGGCTGCTCGTGCCGAGGCCGATGCTGCGCGTATCAGAGCCTTAGAGGAGCAGTTGGTACGCCTCTCCAGGGACGATCTTCCTCGAGAGCTTACACGTCTCCAGTCCCGACTGGAGTTCATCAGCGAGGAGAGGGAGCGCGAGCGGCAGCAGATGGATGCAGAGCTGTCTTCTCTCCAGGTTCAGTTGGGCGTTGCCGAGCACGAGCGCCGGGCTTAGCAACAGGCGATACAGACGTGCTCAGCAACGGGCTCAGGAGTGCGGTCAGGCGAGTGCTTTTACTGCCAGCGTGGCCATCTCCTTAGGTCAGGCTGGCCCAAGTACCATGGGCCCACCACCGGCTCCTTCTAGAGCTCCAGCACCTGAGGCCTAAGATGAAGCCCAGAGTCAGTTTGACGAGGGGGCAGGAGAGAGTCAGCCGTGAGGGCTGCACTATGTATTTTCTTCTTTTTATGAGTCATGTACAAAAATAGATTTTGATATATATATGAAACTTTTGCCTTCAATCTTGTGCCATGACTTTCATATCTGTGTTCTGTACATGACTTAGCAAACAGGTTAGGTATCTATTCAGGCTTAGCCCCTTGCACAGTTAAGTAACTGATCAATCAATCTTTTTCTTGATAAAAGAGTCAAGGGGCATAGCCTTTATTAACAAAGGAAATAATAATTGAGCTAAAGAAAATAACAGAATAAGATGCAACATACAAGCATGCAAATGCTCGCTGAAAATAAAGAAATGAAACACACCAAATGCTACAAGCATCTAATTGAAATATTTTTGATTTTTGAAATATTCATTTTGTTTGGGTTTTGGAACATGTATATATATATATTTTGGATTTTGACATGTCTATTTTTTTTGGATTTTGAAATATGTATTTTTTTTTAGATTTTTGGAATATGTATTTTTTTGGATTTTGAAATATGTATTTTTTTTTGGATTTTGGAATATGTATATTGTTTTTTTTGGATTTTGGAATGTATATATTTTTTTTGGATTTTGGAATATGTATTTTTTTTGGATTTTGGAATATATTTTCTTTTTGATTTTGACATATGTAAACTAAAAGATCAGCATGGTACTCAGATCAAAAGATTATATTCATTTATCAACTTAATTCCCAAATTGTTCTTCAATAATCTAACTTAGACCCATCGTGCTTGAATTTGTGTTTCTATTTGTGATCCCATTTGATGATTTGATCCTTAGTCAATCTAGGTCATTCCTTAAGTTTGAAGTACGCCTCTTCAGAAAGAAAGGAAAAAATGGTTTAGAAAGCCCACGAGAGGTTCCAGAGACCTAAAAAGATGTTTCTTTCTTACCCTAAATATATGTTGGGGTTCGGTCATTTTCTTTCCGGAGCATTTATGGACCTTGCATTCCCTTTCATTTCATGGCCTTGATGTAACGTTTGTAGTGTAGTGGCCTTTTGATATTGACATTTGGCTTTTGCCTTTTGATTTTTTCATTTTCTTTTTCTTTTCTTGGAACGGATCTCCCCCCTTTTTTATGACGGCCTCCTACTAAGATGGCGGGTATCTTTGGTAGTCTATTCTAAGTCTCGTTTCGACATCATGGGCTGAGTGTAAAAATAGAATATTGTTTGAAAAGAATGATTTGCACTTTACACCCTCGGTTAAGCTTTCGGTATTCCTTTGGACTTCACATCTTTTGTTACTCACGAATCAAACGTGTCAGTATGTGTAGTAATGTGTTTGAATTAAATTACCCAGACTGATAAGGGAATTTGAGTTTCTAAATTTTCTGATTCCACTGGTCTTTGCACCATACTGATCGACACTTTATCCTAAGGGTAGTATTTCTTGAGATACAGACTATTCTAGGGGTGAGTTAATTCTTGCCCTTCTGCATTAACTAGAACGCGGACCAAGAAAAGCATGCGATACAACATATGGTCCTTCCCAATTGGGTTGGAGTTTAGAACCAGGTTTTACAAAAATTCTTTTGACGACCATTTCACCAACTTTGAACTTACGTTCAATGACTTTCTTTTGGTAAAAACGTGCTAATCTATTTTGATAAACTCTTGCATGATTAGTAGCTGACCATCTTTTCTCGTCTAAGAGTTCCAATTGAGCAAGGAGTGTTGAACGGTGTTCATCAATAGGAAATTCCTTATTCAATTGTACTCTTAATGACGGTATAAGGATCTCGTATGAAACTACCGCCTCCATTCCAAATGTTAGGGAGTAAGGAGTTTGTCCGGTGGGCGTGCAGATTGAAGTTCGGTAGGCCCATAGAGCCTCAATCAATTTTTCTGGCCAGTCTGTGAATTTATTAGACTTGCACGTCTTTTTGATGATTTTTATCAAAGTCTTGTTAGTTGCCTCTGCTTGGCCATTGCCTTGCGGATAATAAGGAGATGAATGATGCAATGCAATTTTGTACCTGTTGCAGAGGTCTTTCAGTTCTTGTGACACGAACTGCGGTCCATTGTCGGTGACGATGGTGCTTGGAATTCCAAATCTTGTGGTGATGTTCTTCATGATGAACTTGTAGACGGTTGATGCTTTGACTTCCGTGTACGCTTCAACTTCCGCCCATTTGGTGAAGTATTCCGATTGCCGTGAGGATGAAGGACTTCTACTTAATGCCAGAATCAGGATTGCCAAGGGGTCCAATGATACCGAAAGCCCACATGGAGAAAGGCCATGGGGAGGAGACAGGATGGAGTGAAAATGCAGGAGAATTGATCTTATCGGCGTAAAGTTGGCACTTGGCACACCTATGGACATATCCTACATAATCTTCTTCCATGATTGACCAATATAATCTTTGTCTAAGGATTTTCTTTGCTAACATCTGTCCATTAACATGGCCTCCACATACTCTAGCATGAGCTCCTTCCATAACCTTTCAAAGTTCGTCTTCGTCTAAACATCTTAGAAGAACTCCATCAAAACCTCTTTTGTATAATAGTCCTCCAACTAGGCTGTATCTTTGAGCAAGTCTCCTGATAGTCCTTTTCTCCTTAGCTATGGCTTCTTCAGGATACGATTGATCTTCATAATATTTAACAATTTTGTAGTACCATGGTTTCTGTTCATCATCCATCTCTTCTAACAGCTCCATTAACACAATTTCTCTCTTTTCCACAATATTTCCATCTCTGACTTTCTTCAACAGCTTCTCCTTAGTCCTAAGGAATGAAGGGTCTTTTACGGCGGGTGAAAGACGCCTATGAACAATGATTGACTCGGATTGTCTGCTGATTGGGAAATCGAGGGAAGATGCAAGTGAAGCTAGAGCGTCAGCTAAGATGTTCTGATTCCTAGGAACATGGACGAAGATCAATTTTGTGAAAAGCTTTGCATAAGCAGAAGTGAGTTCTTGATAAGGCTTGAGCTTGGGATCAAGAGTTCGATACTTGGTTAACTCCTGGCGAAGAATCAATTGGCTATCACCAACAATTCTGAGTTTGGTGGCACCATGGAGATGAGCAGCCTCGAGGCCAGCAAGGAGCGCCTCATATTCAGCTATATTGTTAGTGACTGGGAAGTCAAGCTGAAAGGCTTGTGGAATGGTGACACCTTCAGGTGATAACAAAACAATCCCGATACCCTTTCCATGAGAAAATTCAGAGCTCCGTCAAAATGCAGAGTCCACATATCATCTTTGATTCAGTCTATGGACATCAGTTCCTCATCCGAAAACTCCGATCGGACTGGATCAAAATGAGGAAGGGGATGGTGAGCGAGATGTTCTGCTATGGCATAGCCTTTGATCGCTTTCTGCTAGATATAAAGGATATCGAATTGAGATAGAAAGTTTTGCCATCGTGCTAACCTATCAGTAAGGATAGATTTCTCAAGGAGAAACTTGATCGGATTCATCCTAGAGATAAGATGCACTTCATGGGCTAGAAAGTAATGTTTCAATTTCTGAACAACCCAGACCAATGTTGCACATGTTTTCTCCATCGCTGTGTATCTCTGCTCAGCGGGGTTGAGAAGTTTAGAAAGATAGTAGGCTGCCCTCTCCTTTCCTTCTTTATCCTCTTGTGCTAGGACAGCCCCCACTGCATCATCTAGGACAGAAATGTATGGTACCAACGGTTTGCCCGGAGATGGTGGTCTCAAAACAGGAGGACTTGCCAAATACTTCTTTAATCCATCAAATGCCTCCTAACACTTATCATCCCAATCGAATTTGACTCCCGACTTGGTAAGCTTGTAAAACGGCTTACACCTACCTTTGTGAGTGCTGGGAGACAAATCGGCGAATAAACTGCAACCTCTCGATCAATCCTCTTAATTCTTTCAAGTTCTTGGGAGGTGGCATTTCTCTAATAGCCTTTGCCTTGTTGGGATCGATCTCGATTCCCCGTTTACTGACAATGAATCAAAGTAATTTCCCTAAGGAAATACACATTTCTTAGGGTTCATTTTTAACTGATATTCTCTTGATCTTTCTAATACTCTTGCCAAAACTTTGGCATGTGAGGCCTTAGTCTTAGATTTCACCAACAAGTCATCCACATACACTTCTAGATCGATATGCATCATGTCGTGAAATATTGCCATTATAGCCCTCTGATAAGTGGCTCCAGAGTTCTTTAATCCAAAAGGCATGACGACATAGCAGTATGTTCCCCAAGGTGTAGTGAATGACGTCTTTTCTTGATCTTCTTCTGTCAATTTGATCTAATTATATCCTGAAAATCTATCCATAAATGATAAAGTTTCATAGCCAGCAGTATTATCGATGAGTACATCAATGTGAGGCATTGGAAAATCATCCTTAGGACACACCCGATTCAAATCTCGGAAGTCAATACAGATCCTGACCTTCCCGTCTTTCTTCATAACCAGGACTATGTTGGCCACCCATTGTGGATAGAGGACAACTCTAATGAATTTGGCCTTATGTAACTTATCGACCTCTTCCTTCATTTTTAAAGCCATTTGTGGGTGGAATCGCCTTAACTTTTGTTTAACCGGCCTAGCTCCATCTTTTAATGTCAACCTGTGTTCCACTAGCGATGAGTTTAACCCCGACATATCCTCATAACTCCAGGCGAAAGTGTCCTTATAATCTTTAAGAACTTGTACCATTGCCTTCTCATCTATTTCAGAAAGATTCTTGCTAACGAGGACAACCTTAGGTTCGTCTTCAGTCTCTAGATTGATCACTTTGGTGGGCTTTCCTACGGCAGCTGAGGGTTCATCGAATCTTTTTACTCCACTAGCATATGCCTCAGCCGCGTCCTCGTCATCTTCCTCATCTTTAACAATGGGGTCTTTTTTGTATATCAACTCATACACCCCATATCCATCATTGGTTGTCTCATCATCTACGCAATCTTCTGGCATCTGAAATAGGGTTCTCTAATAGCTGAGGGATCATAGAGCAAGAAAAGCATTTAAATGCTAAATCCTGGAGGTATCTATTTGAAATTTGTTTACCCTTAGATTTTCTAGACTTCCTAACTTCGCTAACTTCCTAGAACTAGACTCCCCAACTTCGCTAAACTCCTTATCCTGACCTAATGAGGACACAGTAGAATGAAAATTGTAGGATACAGGCGAAAATACAGGAGAATCCTCCCGAGGGGAGAGGCAGAGTAGATTTAGAAGAGAATCTTGACCAAAAGACCCGCGCGATAGGGTACAATCGGACAAGTATGAAGTTTCCTCAATGAGGATCTAAGAGAAATTTGTTGCCAAATTGGCATTTTTTTTTTGGAGAAAAGATTAATTAATCATAAAACAAGAATGAAGGTGGATAGGAGGAGAATGGGATGGAGGAAGCGGCACTAAGGCCAAAGGATTGGGGGGATGATATAGTAGTATGTCCCAGATCAAATCATAAATCCTCTCTGGATCGAAAGGAGGTTGAGGAATGAAGTCCCATGGGGACAGGGTGATCATGATGGGCAGAGCCCGTGGAATATCTTCAGTAATGACCCGCGACCAAGTTGGGGTCAGAAGTAGAGTGCGGAACAAGGTATGAAGTGTGAAAATGTGAGAAGGATAAGTCCCCGTCCAGAGAAGATCCATGGTATAACTAGCTTCATAGGGGTCATCTGGCTCCCCTTCATCTGTTTCCTCAGACAGCAGTATTCTTTTATCAAAAATGGTACTAGGCCCTTCAATCAGTTCATCTATCTGTGGCGGCCACTTTGGTTCTGAAGGATCAAGAAATAGTCTATTCAATGCAACATACTTATCCCTTAAGTCAAACCATCTGTACCATTCACACTCAGGGTCTTAGAACTTTCTTCTTTTCATTGGCTACAGAGCCTCCAAAGATTGGTACGTCAACAATTCTGAACAATGTCTGGCCAGGTCTCTTCCATATATGTCATGGAGATCAAAACAGGAAGTGATGACCACTGTGTTGTCATGACTAATCACGGGCCCCTTAACAAAATGTGTGTATAAGGTCCATGTTAAGGGGTCCCGACCTTCTTTGCATGGTGTAGACATTGTCTCCCATTTCTTCTGGCTGTCTTCACTCTCTTCATGTTGAGTAATGTCGTGCCTCACTTTTCTTGGCCTATAGCCCAGGCCATTTCCAGGTATCCTTCGGTTATCCTTGAGGGGCGTGGTTCTGCCTTGTAATAGTGTGCCTAGGCCCTTTCCAGGCTGCTAACCACCCTTCATCATTATTTTCCATCCAGGGGGTACTCATGCACTTTCCCCACTTTATGGCATTCAGTGGATAAGGAGTAAGAGTGGCGGCCTTTAAAGGATCAGCCACTGGACGGTAGACCTGTAATACCGACAGAAAAGGTAGTCGACCAGGTGAAGAAGTTGGATTGATATTCAAGGAGTGAGCAGTAGCAAGGATCGGCATGCTCGTAACTTTAATGATTCGTCCTTTGTAAAGAAATTTGAGGCATTGATGATTCGTAGAGGGAATCGCCTCGAGGGTTTTTATATAAGGACGACCCAAAATAGCATTCAAGCAAGGATCGATTTTCAAGATGTGAAATTCGACCTCGGTGTGACATACAGGGTCTAACTCCACTTCCATTCCCAGAGGAGAACGGGTGGAATTATCATATGTTGTTACAGAGATAGGGCTAGGCAGCCATTTTTCCTTGGGCACACCGCACAATTCAAGGGTCTTTGGAGGCAAGACATTAATTGAAGCCCGTGTGTCGACAAGACATGCATCTACGGCCTTTTGCAGATATTGACCGTAATACTTAGAGCCATGCTCCTAGCTGCTGGTGGTGCTAGTTCCGAGGCATGAAACAAGATGGAGGGCTGATCCCCCTGAGGAACTAGTAGTGCGGCGATCTTCTCTACCGGCACGTCTTCGTTGACCATCACTTTTTGTAGATACTCCATTAGAACTTCCTGATGGGTCTTCGATCTCTTTATCAATTCAAGCACAGAGATTCGTGCCGGTGTTCTGTCAAGTTGTTTCAAAATGTCATATTGAGTGCCTAGTGCACTCTCATCCTTATGTGCTTCCTCCGGCGGCTGTGATGGGCTGTCTCTGACTGTTGATTGAGGAAAGACCTTATTGAAGATCCTCCCACTCCGGAGTGCATGTTCTTCAGTTGTGGAAGGGCCGGGTGATAACTTGAGCACTGCAGGGTTAGTGGATGGTGTGGAGGGTTGGTATGTGGGTGATGGCGTGGGGTTAGTTGGTGGTGGTATGGTACGGATGAGGGGCTTAGATGGTTGGATGGTGGAAGGATAATTGGTCGGTGCGGACGAAGTGGGGAATGGCATGTGGAGTAGTGGTTTATATGGCTATATGGGATTTGGGTAAGCGGTGGTGGTAGTAGGTGATGTAGGGAATGGTACGCGGAGCAGTGGTTTGGATGGCATGAAAGCTTGCGGGGTCTTGTTTGATGGAGGTGTGGTGGCGTGGGGTGTAATGGGTTTGAGGAAAGCGGGCGGTGGTGATGGGTTAATGGGCGTGGGTAAATGGTATGCGGGTGTTGGTACTGTCGTGATGGTAACGGGTTGTGGTCTAGGTATGTGGATGGTGCGGCGTGGTAGTTGTTCTGCGGTGCTCAGAGTGTGGCCTGTTGAATAAATAGAGGAAGAGTCCTCTATCTTCCACTGTTGCCCTCGATTAGCCTCAGACTGGCTATTTGTCAAAATAGGGGCAACTTGATTCTGGTTTTGGTGCTCCAGGAGTGGGTTTTGCACTATACCAATGTTTGGCGGCGCCGTTGCCTGCGCCGGCGCTCTTGGTTGTTGCTGTTGTTGTTGTTGTTGTTGTGGTCTTCTTGCCTTCAAGGTGGATATATACTTCTTCATTTCTTCCCAATCAATGCCTCCCTGCTCGTTGAGATCATGAATATAATCTCGGAATTGGAAGCAGGTGTCTATAGTGTGTCCAATTTGTTGGTGGAAATAACAATACCTGGAAGTGTCGGCATTTTGGGGCCAAACTGTTTTTTCTCTCCGCAAACCCAAAGCATTGGCTGCCATTAAAGCACTAAAGATATCGGATAAGGACTCTGGAAGGACTGGATATTCTGCCCTTTTCTGGCCTGGGGGCTTCCTCTGCTGGTTGTAATCAGCAGGAGGAGGTACATTGTGGTATGCCGGCGGTGCGCGCGGCTGGTACTGCTGCTGTTGTGGGGGCTGATACTGTAATTGTCATTGTGGCTGCTGCTGTGGTTGCTGGTTCGACTGCTGAGGCCGCTGGTATTGCTGCTACTGATACTGTGGGTTCGGCTACTGCTATCTGTAACCCTGCTGGTTTGGCTGCTGCGGCCGCCGATGTACTGACTTCCGGCTGAGGGGCCGAGGATGCTTCGGGAGTGAGCTCGGCGATGAAGTCGGCTAGAGCTTGAGCTTTTATTGCTGTCCTTGGCCCATAAGAGACGTCGAACTCCCCTAGTTCGATTGCCCACTGATGTAGCCGAAGCTATCACGACCGTATTCCGAGGCTGGAATCCGGTATTGGGATCCGAAGCTGGATCGGATCGGAGAAGAGGCCGGACGGGGATCCGGAATGCGGCGAAGGCGGAGACGTGGCCGAAGATCCGAAGCCGAGGGTCGCCCGGTCGGATGTGGGCTAGCCTTTGAAAGGCGCAGCCGAAGTCCCTCCGGTTGAAGGGCAGCCGGTGCGGAGCCGAGGCACCTTCGGGCGAGGAGGACCAGCCAGCGAATGGCGTCGAGACCGGAGGAAGAAGCCCGAGGTCGGCGGCCGAGACCGACTCGGAAAGGTCGGCGAAGATTCAAACCGAGCCCCTGCAGGAGGGAAAGAAGAAGAAGAACCAGTCGTTAGGAGTCCCGGGCTTCGGCCCTTAGGAACCCCCTCCGACGGTTAAGTTAGCTTCTGAAGATGATTCGATTCAGAAGTCAAAGAGGTGGAAGAAGTAGCTTTAATGCTTTTTGGACTGTAGTCCTTGGTAATAAATAGCGGTGTATTTATAGCGGAGGATAGAGGATGCTTAACGGTAGCTGCCGATATAGGACTATGTTCTGGGTTTATTGGTAAACCGCCATAGTGCCTAACCCTCCCACCGGAGTGGGCCGGATACGGCTATTGGGCCGAAGGGGGTTGGGCCGCTGATGGGCCGAATCGGATTCTGCCTCATCACCCACTTTGTTAGCCTGCCGGACACTTCTGGCCGAGAGAGGACCACCCACTTTGTTAGCCTGCCGGACACTTCTGGCCGAGAGAGGACCTGCCTTAAAGGTTGGTCCGTGAAGACCTTTATTGAATGCGCGAGGAAGTAGGGCCGGAGTCTCCTCGCGGACGAGACGAGGGCTAAGGCCAGCTTCTCAAGAGCAGGATACCGAAGCTCTGCTCCTTGGAGGGCTCGGCTTATATAATAAACTGGCCTCTGAACGTCGTCTTGTTCCCGAATGAGGACGACACTGACAGCTGTTTCAGATGCTGCGAGATAAAGGAACAGCTGCTCCCCATGGACCGGTCTAGACAAGACGGGAATATTGGAGAGATAGGCTTTCAGCTGGTCGAAGGCCGACTGACACTTGTCTGTCCAGGAAAAGCTATTGGCCTTTTTTCGCAGCTTGAAGAAAGGAAAGCAGTAATCCACTGCCCTTGACATAAAGCGGCTTAACGCGGCAATTCTTCCATTCAGCTTATGTGTTAGAATTGGGTGGCCTCAAAGCCAATCATTGTACATTCTAGTTCAGATTATTAATAAAGGCAATTATTTCTTCATTTAATAGTTCTCGCAAACGACTATCGTAATGAAGGTCCATAGACAAATGTATGGGATATCGAATCATGATGAGATCATGATAGTGAGATCAATATACTAAGGCAATTGTCTTAAATAGTTCTCGGTCATAGGATATTTGAGATGGACATTAAATATCCGATAAGATCGACACAAGTTATGTCTGCTCATGTGATGAGGGTGAATGATCTCACATTCACTCGTGTGGTGACACTAAGACAAACAAGTGGGTGCTCATTAGAGAATGAGTTCACTGAACAGACCCAAATAAGAATTCCTGGATGGTAATTATACCTATTAGTCAACCAGGGAATTCAATCGTTGCAGTAGCACAGTTGGTCCTTTGACCTGAGTCACCAATGATACCTTGTTTGTGGACCATTGTATCTTGATTCTCTGACTCGTGGACTTTAACCATTAAGTCCACCATAATCGGTCTTTCAGATATAGTGGAAAGCTTGCGAAGGTAATTGAGTGAACAACAAGGGATCACTCACTCTTGGTATAAGACTGGAGAGAGAATGTCCCATGGATGTGTACACAGAAATCCCTGGCCAGGGTCAAATGAAAGAGATATCTTTCTAGATATTAACTGTGTACTGGAATCCATCTGGATAATGCGATAGAGGGTTTGACTATAAAACCATACCCTTGCGTTATTGGGACATTGCATGAGTGAAGGATTATATCTGTGCGGCATCTGCAGACGGAAAGGTTCAATTGAAGGGAACAGTATCCCTTATATCTTCTGGGATCATGAGGTAGTGTTTGGTGTTGTTCATGATCAGAAGGCCAAGTGAATTAATCATCGGATGATAATTTACTTGTTTATTAAATTAATCATTTAACATATGATGTTTAAATGTTAATTAATAAATATTAAATTCAAGAAACAGTTCTAAGTTTAATGGGCCTGCAACCGGACTGATATATGGGCCTAGAGGGTCACACACATAAGAGTTCTCGTCAGACGGTGAGAGATGTTAAATTTCATGCTTATCTGGGTTTTTGTGAAAAGCTGCAGGATAAACATGAAGATTTAATGGAGAATTATCCAAGGCCAAACTCTTGGATAATCATGAGGATTAACTCTTGTGCTTATCCTTATTTCTATATAAGGAGGGCTAAGGGGAGGGGTAAAAAGTTAGTTGGATGAATTTTACTCCCCAGATTCTCTTTCTCCTCTCTCTCTCTCCTTCTCTCTCTCTGGGAGTGGATCTGTCTCTCTCCGCGCATGGTGGATTTGAGATCTGGTCGGAGCACTCAAGTCGAGGAGGAAATCGCGTCTGCTGCGGGAACTCGTGTGGATAGCTCTAGAGATCGTGTGCGTGCGTGATTACCGAGTCGGCATCATCCACGGGAGATTCGAAACCCCGCAAAGGTGAAGAACTGTTCTTCTCGTTTAGATTTTAATGTCCGTTTTACGACCCCAGCAACCGATACAATGGAATCATTTTTATTTCCGCTACGTTCATGGCGATTCCTTACATTATGTACCTCTCAGATGTTGGCCAGAGGGCGCATTTGGATAATAGCCGATACCTTTGCGGGATTGGCTTCCACCCCTCGGCGAGTGACCATGTAGCCAAGAAATTTTCCGGAGGCCACGCCGAAGGCACACTTAGCTGGATTAAGTTTCATTTTATACCTGTGCAGGGCAGAGAAAGTCTCGGCCAAATCGGCTAGATGGTCCGCAGTGACGTGGCCTTTCACCAACATGTCGTCAATGTAGACTTCCATATTGCGGCCGAGTTGCGGAGCAAATATCTTGTTGACGAGACGTTGATAAGTTGCTCCAGCATTCTTCAGACCAAACGACATCCGGGTATAACAGTATAAACCGAGGTCAGTTGTAAAGCTGGTCTTGTCCTCGTCCTCTGGATGCATTCGGATCTGATGATAGCCTGAATAGGCGTCGAGGAAGCTAAGCAGTTCGTGGCCGGAGGTCACGTCCACCACTTGATATATCCGAGGCAGCGGGAAGCTGTCCATCGGACAGGCTTTGTTGAGGTTGGTGAAGTCCACACACATCCGCCATTTGCCATCTTTCTTGGGCACCATCACCACATTGGCGATCCAGTCGGGATGGTGTACCTCTCGGAGATGCCCTGCATCCAGCCCCTTTTGTACTTCGGCTTGGATGGCTGTCCTCTTCTACTTATTGAAGGTACGCCGCTTCTGCTTGATTGGGGACTGGTTGGGGTCGACGTGCAGCCAATGTTCTGCTACTTCCGGGTCGACCCCGGGCATGTCTGCAGGAGACCAGGCGAAGACGTCGAGGTTTTCTTTCAGGAACTCAACAAGTCTCTCGGCTTCAGCCTTCTCTAGGCCGGAGCCTATCATCAGCGTCCGACCTTCTCCTCCCGGAACCGGAATGATTGTAAGTTCCTCCCCTGGGGATGCTTTGGCCGAAGATTCGATTGAAAGGGATTCGGCCGCGGCCTTCCCTTTAACCGAGATCATGTAACACTGCCGAGCCGCATCCTGATTTCCCTTGGCTTCGCCAATTCCATGGCTGGTACGGAACTTCATCTTCTGGTGAAAAGATGAGGGTACAGCTCCAATTCCGCCGATCAGCCTTCGGCCAAAGATGGCGTTGTATGCCGAGTCGATCTTGACGACGGCAAAATCCGTTTCGACGGTTAATTGCTGAGGGGCCGTACCTAGGGTTACAGGGAGTCGAACGATGCCTTCTACTCGGCAAGGCGAACCATTAAAGCCGAATAGAGGCCCCCGGTGAGGCTTCATATCAATTTCATTCAAGCCCATTTTTTCAAAACAGTCGTAAAAAAGTATATTTGGGGCACTTCCATTATCAACAAAGATACGATGAACATCGTAATCTTTTATTACAGCATTTATAACTAAGGCGTCGTCGTGAGGGACCTGAATATCAGTCAGATCCTCCTGGCCGAAGACGATATCTTCTTGACGAGACCGCTTCGGCTCGGTGTCGACTGCCACTACGGTATCGCTGAGCCGACGACGCCTTGACCCCTCTCCCGGTCCTCCGGATATCATCATGATTGACCCAGCACTGGGTCACTGGTGCGATGTTTCTATCGGGGCCGAGGTGTCCTTCGGCTGAGGAGGGGCTTCTTTATCCGAGAGTTGACGTGGCCTAGCTGCTTCAGGGACGTCCCGGTTCTGTTGTTGTTGAGGCTGCTCTCGCCGGTATTGTGGCAGACGGCCTTCTCTGATGAGATGGTCAATCTCCTCCCGAAGGTGTCAGCATTCATCAGTTGAATGGCTGATCTCCCGATGGTACTCGCAGTATTTGCGGGGGTCCCTTCGGCGAGGGTCAGTCTTGATGCGCTCCGGTTGCCGGAGCTCCATGCCTTTCACTCTATGAGCATCCGGGAGGGTGGAGTTGGTAGCGGCAGGTACCGCTGCTGCGGATCCCGGCATCTGTCTCGGTCCCATTCTTCCCTCCGATATCGCTTGCGAGAGGGTTCCTGATCTTCCGGGCGAGGACGAACCGCTGGAGGGGCAGGTGCTGATACTGCTTCGGCGGTACTCTTGCCCTTGGACATCATCAGGGCTTCCCGGTTGATGTATTTATGGGCCCGAGCTACGAGGTCCTGGAAGGTGGAGGGATGGCGCTTCCCGATAGAGCTGAGAAGCCCTTCGTCTATGCACCCGTTGATTACGGCCGAGACCGCAATCGAGCTATCAAGATTTGGGATTTGGGCAGCTTCGGCCCGAAACTTGGTGATATATTCCTGAAGGGTCTCGGTCGGTCCTTGCCGGATGGCTAGTAGACTGGCTGAGGTCTTACACTGCCGGGTGGCATCATAAAATTGGTCGATGAACAGTTGGCCCAACTGAACTAGAGAATGGATGGAGTTGGGGGCCAATGTCTCGAACCAAGTAAGGGCTGTTTTTTCAAGAGTGAGGGGGAAGAGACGGCAGCGGAGTGCCTCGGAAACCCTTCGGACAGAGAGATAGGTATTGAACTTCTGGAAGTGGCAGACCGGATCTGTCATTCCATCATAGAAAGGACCTTTTGGCAGCTTAAAGTTGGGAGGTACCTCAATGGCCAGAAGCATTGGTGAAAATGGAGTCTGCTCCAAAATGGTGCTGGCGAGAGGTGCTCCATATGGCCGAGATACCATCTGCTGCATTTCCTTCCTCATCGCCGTTAGTCGCCGATCCAGGTCCGGCGTGGTTGAAGTGGTGACCGAACGTCCTTCGGTCTTTGTTGGATGAAATCCGGACGAAGTATAGTCCTGCTCCGTCAGGATATGACTGGCGCGAGGGGCTCGGGCAGGCGGCGTGAATGGCTCGCTGCGTGCCGTGGCGGCCTCGTCGGGGAAGGCCAGCAAGGGTGTCGGTTGTGGCCTCGTAGCTTGAGCAGGACAGAATGGGGGAGGTGGTACCTGCTGCGGGAGCTGTCCCAATAGCCCCATATGCTCGGCGATCGCATACACCATATCTCGTAGGGGTGCCAAGGAAGTAACGGTGGCGGCCAGCGTCACCACCTGTTGTTGAAGCTCTTCCACCCGGTCGCCCCTGGGAGTGACGGACTCCGGCATGACAGGGAGGGCCCTTGAGGAAGAACGGACGGGGCACCTTCGGAGTGGAGTGCCGGTGTCGGAGTTGCTCGCGTCTCCAAGTCGTCTTGTCCGGATCGTCTGGTCACCGGACGATGAGACATGACTTCTTGCTAGTTTCCCACAGACGGCGCCACGTGATGTTGTCGAAGCTTACCACGGTCGGATTCCGAGACTGGAACCCGCAGTTGGATCGAATCGATGAAGGGGACCGACGGGGATCTGGGATGAGACGAAGACGGAGACGGGGCCGAGGACCCGAAGCCGAGAGGTGCCCGGGTGAGGTCTCGCTGGGAGCGCAGCTGAGACTCCTTCGGTCGAGGCGGACCAGCCTGCGAAAGGCGTCGAGACCGGGGGGAGAAAATCCTAGGTCGGCGGCCGAGACCGACTCGGAGAGGTCGGCGAAGATTCAAACTGAAGCCCCTGCAGAAGGAGGAGGAGAAGAAGAAGAACCGGTCAGTAGGAGTCCCGGGCTTCGGCCCTAAGGAACCCCCTCCGACGGCTAAGTTAGCTTCTGAAGAAGATTCGATTCAGAAGTCAAGGAAGAAGAAATAGCTTTAATGCTTTTGGACTGTTGTCCTTGGTCGAGAAGACATCCCTTTGGTAATAAATAGCCGTGTATTTGTAACGGAGGATAGAGGTCGCTTAGTGGTGGCAACCGATATCGGACTATGTTTTGGTTTACTGATAAACCGCCATAGCGCCTATCCTTCCCACTGGAGTGAGCCGGATACGGCTACTGGGCCGAAGGGGGAGGGGCCGCTGATGGGCCTGACGCCGTTTAGTGGGCTCTAGGCCGAGGGCCGCAGGGCCGCTGATGGGCCGAAGGCTGCTGGGCTGTTGTTGGGCCGAGAGCTGCTGGGCCGCTAACGGGCCGAAGACCACTGGGCTGCTGTTGGGCCGAGGGCTGCTGGGCCGCTAACGTGCCGAAGACCAGTGGGCTGCTGTTGGGCCGAGGGCTGCTGGGCTGCTAACGGGCCGAAGGCCGCCAGTGGGCCTTCACTACTATTGTTGTTGGGCTGATCGCAGTGATTGGGCTGTTTCTAATGGGCCGAATCGGATTCTGCCCCCATAAGTACAGAAAGAAGTGGATGATCAATTCCATTTCCTCCAAAAAAATGTCGAAACTCATCAAAATCAATTTTTGTCCCATTGTCTGTAATGATCGCATTTGGCAGCCTGTATCGACAGACAATCTTTCCCAGGCAAAGATACCTTAATCTTAATCTTAATGGTTTCACCTCAGCCCATTTAGTCAAATAATCTACTGCGACCAAAATCAACTTCTGACGACCCGGGTGGAAACTTACCTAATCCTAATAGATAAATTCCCCATTGGGAAAAAGGTAAAGGTTCCATAATAGGAGTGAAAGTACTATACTAGCTGGTTGTCGAGAATGATTGTTTACCATTGACACGCTGAACATTTTTGAACATATTTCTTAGCATCGTGCCGCATTTTTTGCCAATAAGACCCAAGGCAGCTTTTGAAACGATCTTTTTTTTATTTATCTAATTAGCTTCGGTAGGCCTTAAACATCAATTGTAAGAAAATCTCGTTTAGAGAGCTCTTCTTTCCTTGTTCGGTAAGAATGAAGTCGACAGATCGCCTGACTAGTTTCCGAGCTTCGATTTTCTCTATAGGAAGTGTTCCATCCTGAACATTAGAAAAAAGAGGATCCATCCAGCACTCTGAAATAGGCAACATTGGCTTCGGTGATTATCGTTCAGTTTCTATTAAAACAAAACCTTTTTTCTGAACTTATCAGCCGAAGCCAGGCGAGATAGAGCATCAGCTTGCGCATTCTCTGATCTGGGAACAGGAAGGAAGAACTGAGCGCCCCGGCTGAGAAATTCAACCTAGAACAAAAATGGGCCTGAACATCCAAAACTGAAAAATCATCAGTTGGAGAATTGTTTTTACAGGGTGGGCATGGTTAAGGTAGAATGGAAATATTTCACTACTAAATGAGTTAGCCTTGGCTTCTTCTTCCTTTATGGAGACCGACCAAGAGCCCATACTTAGAGCACGAATTCATACGTAAGACGCCCAGTTGGATCACTAATTCGTAGATGGACAACCTCTAGAAAGGGCTTTTTTCCCACTTCTTCATCTTTCGTTCACATGGTCTCTGAAGCTTCTGAAAAGGGGTTCCTAACGGGGCAAAGCCGAGCGAGACGTTGTACCTTTCTTCAAAGAGTGCCCCTAGCAGCGATCCATGCACAAGAGGGTTCCGTTCGGATAGACACGGCAGTTGACACATTACTAGAGGAAGGTTTCCCACTTTGATTGAGATATAATTTCTAGATCTGCTGTCTAGTAGCGTGGCGTGCTATGATTGGCATCAAATGCAGGACTAGAACCCCACTTCTTTTAGAAAGATTCCTAATCTAATTTCGTCGCTCTTGGGTTCTCACTTTTAGTACAATTAACTGTGGAATGGGATCCTCGGAGAATAGAGCTTATGAGTACCTTTTCCTGGCCGTATAAAAAACACCGCACCAAAGCCTTTTGATGAACCTCTTGTGCATTGGACCAAGAATTGTCCAAACAACCAACCTATCAACACAATTGATGTGTCAATGGTGTGGATTAGGTTAGATAATTCCGGATGTCCTAAGCACTAGGTAAACTTTGTGGGAACATAAGCAGACGAAGAAGAACCTATTGTGTAACCACAATGATTAGAAAGAGCCAAAAGTTCATAAAAACAAGAATGCCACAGCCACAAACAAATGCTCGAAGAAGTTTAACGACCAGAGTCCTAGAGACACCAGGAGAAGACTAGAGAAAGCAAAAAAATCAAACAAAGTTGAAGACACCAGAGCAGCGAACCCCGATTCTGAAGGTACCACAAAAAACAACCCTTCTCAAAATTGGATTTCCACTGTCCAAGTGATTCAGACTATTCTTAAAGAGACTCAAATGACTTAAGGGTCTGTAAGATTTTGACTTACTTCCTTCTTTGATGTAAGAAAGGCACCAGGAGAAAAGATAGTAGCTTTAGAACAACCAATAGCATGTTTCAAAATAGTTGAGCGAGAAGCAGTAGTTCCAATGGCAATTGGTAACACAGTGTTGAAAGACATAAGAAATTCTGGAGGAAGAAGATAAGAATAAATTACTTCCTTCCAAGTAGGTAGGAACACTATGGCCAAATCAAAGTTGAGAATGGCTGAGGTAAAAGGAGTATGCGGGGCGCTAGAAAATAGTGATAAAGGATGCTCCTATGTAGTCTTACTGATGACTAATAGACGACATAAGCATGGACATCCATTTTTTGGGACGACCATGGATTTTGAGTATAGGCAAAAAAAATGAGACTTCATCTTGGAGATGGTACGAATATGGAAAGGGTAACATCAAGCTCTAATTCAACCTTATTTGTCTAGAAAAACCAAACTCTACTGCTGCTTTGATAATTGGCCGGAAAGGAGGCTTAAGGCCATGCCGTTTGTGTTGCTCTCGAAGAGAGTCTATGCGTTAGGTATGCTTACTTAACTACGACCTTGACTCTTCTCTGAGGGCCCGTTCCATCTGAACCCAATTCTGAATTTCATTCTGAGGCAAGATACAAGACTGACGAAAAGCCATACCTGTGAGAGACAGACTGAATTGACGGAACAACAAATACTTATTGTTCTTAGTCTACATTGCGACTTGAATCGTTGCACGTCTTCTTCAGCTAGAACCGAATCATCTTCTCCCACGTGTCCCCATAACACGATCTTAACATTGCCGAATGAGAACTCGCTCATTCGGGCGCCTTTGCCTCCAAGTGCCGGGGTCCAACTCTATCTATAGCACTAAAAAAAGGTTCACCGTAAACAGCCTGTGGATTGATCTTCAACTCTTTTATTCTTATGACTTTAGCCCCCTCCTCTTCTACTTCTAGAGCTGACCTTGCCTGAGGAAAGGTTTTTGATCCTAGATCTGACATTGTCCTTTGAAAGGATTATCCTCGATCCAACTCTCGTCTTGCAAGGTTCATGTGTCGAGCAAGTTTTGAAAGAAATAAGGTTCCTGGTTGTCTATTCGTCTCCACTCCATAATGGAGAATAGTTAGGATGAATTAAAGAAAATTGATAATCTGCGATATTTAGAAACTTCCCACATCTGGCACTAAGTTTTTTTAACATCTAATTAGATTAGATCGAGTAATCATTCAAATTAAGAACAGAAGCTCGTTGCTTTTCTTTTAGAAAACCTATAATTGGAGCCATAGGGCTCTATCCATTTATTCACTCAACCCAACTTTGAATTATTTTGCTCTGTTTCGTTCCAAGAATTCAAACGCCGGTAAGGATGAAGTATTCTCAGAGTTCTCCTTTGATACGACATGCTGTTTTTTCCATTCATTCCTCTTCCAAATCAATCGTGGTATTACAAAGTCTACCAATGGTATGGACAAATCCGCTGCTTCATCCAAATGTGTAAAAGATCCCAGCCGCACTTAAAAGTCGAGTACTCTACCGTTGAGTTAGCAACCCGAATAATTATGGTGTTTAGATATGATCGGAATCCTTTCAAAAGAAATAAAGCGATTGAATTGCACGATCCTCAGCCCCATACCTTGGTATGTTGAGGTGAATTTCCCGGGTTTCCTCTTGAAGCGGCGCAGCTCCCAATCCTGACTTCTAAGCTCCAAGCCTACCCGCCGCCCTTCCTTGAAACAACATCTAAGTTCTCACGGGGGACCTTTGTCTATTAATTAAGTAGAAACTAGTCTCATAGGTGGGTCCTCTCTTCTCTATATCTATGCACGTTCATCCTTTCCAGAAGAAAGTTCGTTCACCTGCTCCTCTTGATTCTGGGTAAACTACACCGTCTGCCCGCGAATGCATCTGATATTGCTTCTTTTTGGGGGTGAAAAATGGAAATGAAGACATTTATGCTTTAACCGGGAAGACCTCTTTCTATCCCAGCCCATTTGGCCAAGGGTGGGGTGAGCACAAATTCTGGCGTTTGATCGGTCTCATAGCCGGAATTTCGTATGACCTCCAGATAGAAAATGGTTTTGGCCGGACATCTAACGAAGTGGTGGAATAAGGTCACATTGAAAATCGTGAGATGGGAGAGCATCGAAGGTTGGCTTGGGTGGGGAAGGAAGAAGATCCGTGCAATCTCGCACCAATGAAGGGCCAACGAAGCTTGATTACCCCATCTACTTTGCAAGTAGACTTTCAGCTTGGGAATTATACAACCACCGAACGAAAAGGTCTGGCCATGATCTATTTAGTACAAAAGTGGAGACATTCTCTTTTGGGTGTAAAGTTCGTTTTCTATGTGAACCAGAAGGCCTTATTGTATTTGGTGAATAAACCGGTGCTTAGTAGTCGAATATGTAGATGGTTCTTGCTATTGAAAGACTTCGATTGTTCCATTATAACGAGACCTGGACGAAGTCATGTCGCCGCGGACCATTTGTATCGTGTGCGTAATGGAGAAGCACCTGAAGGAGTGCCGGCTCCCTGACGCTTCTTCCTTCCTTGTTCAAGATTAGGAAAACGAGACATGAGCCACACTAACAACGCCGATTCACTGGCCCCTCCGATCCCGATTCGATTGGCCTATTCATCACATCAGCGAAAAGATAGATCTGTGGTTCGGAAGTCCGTATCAGCTAATGAACGAAGAGGGTGCAGATCAAGTTTGACGACGATGTATTCGAATGATGTTAATGATCGTATGCCATTGGATGTATGTTGCTGCATCAAGGCCTCACGGGTGGACATGTCAGTGCGGATGCTAATGCAAGGAATCATTGTTTGGCAGGTCTATCTATGGTGCCGACGTTATTTTAGGAAAGAATTTGTGCGTTCCGGTGATGCATGGCAATGAACTAGCAAACCAAGGATATCGAACCCTGAAAGGAGTTGCGGCTGATGCTGGGAAAGCTTATTTGATGCTATGCCGTTGCAGCCATCCATGCCACATGGAATCTTTGAACGTTGGGGATTCTCTGTTATTGGTCCTTTGACACCCCCTTCGCGTGGAAACCGATAGTTGTGGCTACTAAATCTATAAGTCAATAGGTGGATCACTTGGCTAAGACGTTCGATTTATCTGAATCAACATGGGTATTCTTGTCCGATTTTTTTGTCCATTAGAGATCACAAGTGACCGAGGTACGCATTTCATAAACGACCCGATCTAAAATCTCACCAAAGAATTTTCCTGATTGCAAAAAAAGTTGAGTCCGTCTTATCCAACGAACAAGCCTAGTCAACAAACACGATCTCGATTCATATGTAGTAGCGGAAGAGTTTTGAGACGAATGGTCTTGGTCCTATAGACTACCATTCTACGGGCATTTCGTACAAGTTCTAAGACGAGCTACGCCCGGTTCCATTTCAGTTGGTGTATGGCACCGAGGCAGTTGTTCCCTTGGAATTCCTGGTGCCGAGCTTACAATTGGTAGCCCTGCATATGATGCATAATGTTTTTCTTGTACAAAAACAAATCTAAAACAGTTAGAGGAAGACGGATTACATGCTGAGTGGCATTGTCTAGCAGCAACAGCGCAAAGCATGGCATAACAGACAAAAGAGCGAGCACATTCATGAAGGGTGTTTGGTATTCCAGCAGAAAAGTTTATGTTACAACCCTTCAAACTAAATGCTTGCTTTCAAAGTGTATTAGATAATGTAGAATGGTTCTGTAAGAAACCAGGATTTTAAAGGCAAACCTTTGCCTACTCCTGTTAACGGTTCTAAATGAAATTGAGGTGTGGACCCGACCGGATTGTTCTGTACGAATGATTACTGGCTAACATCGTGGTAAGCAGGATATGGATGAAACACTGCCTTTCTCTCATTCTAAATGGATCTTTTTATAGAATCGAATTGAAGATGTCCCTGACAGGTGTCTTTTGAAGACAAAGTGGTCACCCTGGTGCAACGAGTTCGATAGATGTCAGACGGCTCAACCAGCAGCCGAAGGGGCTGACGCTTAATTAAGTTTGCAGGGAATTCGAGCGGAGGAATGGTTGGACCGATACAAAGGCCAAGTGCTAGGGTGACTAAATGGAAGGACGAGAGTTAACCGTTGGATGCATGGTTGAATGACGAAGGAGTCAATTGTTAGACCGTATGGGATACAAGTGGGTCCTACGGAAGCCTAGAGGGAAAGCCTAAGGAAAGGATGGGATAAGCAAACCGTTGGTAGAAGTATAGGAATGCGAGGTTTAAAGTTAGTACGGTTACTTCAACAGTTAGACAACTACCTGACAGAAGTTCTAGGAACTACTACGTAGACCTTGAAGGCCACGTGGCAATCGATGGTTCCATGATTATAGAGTCGCATCCTTTCACTCGCAACCAAGGATCCGTCACGACATGATAGGTCATTTAAGGGAAAAAACGTGGCTTATAGGCCCGATTTGCATGGCGCGCACACACGCACACCTACAATATAGCGCTCAAATCGATTAAGCTCAAGACTCACAGAGAAAGAGAGCAACACACAGAACAAAGACTGGTCAGAGAAAAAAGCTAGGTAGCCTAATCGGTAGGCTAAGTAAGCTCACTAGGTCTCGACAGCAAGGTCGGAAGAAGCAACTGATATAGAGGGCTTTGAACTCAACCAATCTAGGAAAGAGAAAAAAACAAATTCGGGAAGATAGCCAAAAGGAAAAACGCGGCGGGGCAAGAAAACTAGAGGAGAGATAACTAACTCCATACGAGGGAGATGAGAGTTGAACATGGAAACAGGCAACCATACAGAGAGAGAGAGAGAGAAGAAACATCCATCGAGACCAGGAAAGAGAGAGGCGAAAGAACAACCAAAAAGACAATCGCACCAACGAAAAATAGCCGCTGCAAGTAAACCACACCAAAAACCAAACAGAATCAATATACAAGAAAAGCTACCGGGCTAAAAGACATAAGTCAGGATACAGAAAGACAGAACACAGGCTAAACTCGCACAACTGCGAATACACACACATACCTGATCTTCTCTTGATTACGCTTAGCGCACTTCATTCATTCGCTTCGCTCACTCACTCCTCGCTTACTAATAGGGCCTGATCTTTCGGCAAGAAGGAAGCTACATTCAATCTGATCTGATCCCCCGCCGCACACACAGATCTAATGCAATTATCTGTCTCCTTTTCCCCTGCCCCCTAATGCAGCTTTCCATAGGTACAAAGGTCCTTGATCGAGATATAGATGGGTGCTCAATCAGCAACAACTTTTCCCACCCACAACCAACCGAGGGGAAAGTCTTGCAAGTTGCTCGAATTGATAAATAAATATCAGGGAAGTCGGTGCTAGTCCGTTGGTGTCCAAGTCAGTCGTTAATACTTCTATATATAAATATATCTCGAGCTTAGCGCCCTTTTATTGAACTGAACTACAATTGAACTAAAGCAGATAGAGTAACCAACCTCCTGCGGCTTGCTCATTCATAATGCAGTAAGTCTTCCTCATCAATTAAAGCTAGCCAACAACTATTATTCCTTTGAACCATGTGTCCTGAGAACCTTCTCCCAATCCTATCGGGATCTTCTTTCATATGATAGGGGAGCACCCATTCCTAATAATTTCACTTGGAGACCCAATTGAAACTACTAATCCCAACCTTATTGATAAGGTACGGTAGACAACTGAACATCAATCCTAGCTATCGAGATTGGATTGGTTTGCTCTCAAAAATTGGAGGTGGGTAGGGAAGATGCCAAAAGCAAGAATGTAGTTTTTCCAGCGAGGAGGTAGTCCCCAGTCACTCGACTTAGAAAGAAGGTTCTCCCGAGAAGGAATCAATCCTAGGCAAAAAGTGTACCTGCAGTAACTCGAGGAGGCACCCCTTCATTCACGTTTCGTTCCCATATGCATCGGCTTATTCTAAATCGACATATCCAGGTTTTCCCAACCCAACACTTTCTTTCGAAGTGGCATTGCTGATTCGAGAGCAGTTGTCCTTTCTACTACAATTCTCCCTACTCTTCGCCCCCCATGGGACTCCAGCTTACACCGGTCTTGAACTTGAATAGACCAAAATCTTTCTTCCCCATCCTATAAGCCTTTTACAGAATCGGTTCTAGAAAAATCCTCTCTTAAATAATTTTTCGTTCACTCATGAGAACTGGGAACATGGATGACGGGGCACTCCAAAAGCTAGAGCTAGTTACTGGAAATGGATTGTTGGCAGAAGCACTACAGACTAGGAATGGAATAGTTGAGCATTGAGATGCGATCGGATAGAGTAGTGAAATATCTTCCTAGCCCCCCTAGGCTTTCGTTGCAAGACTCCTAGGATAGGCTTGTAATAAGGATTTTGGGAGAAAGAAGAGTGATCCTTCAGGTAACCTTCACAGGTATTAGGAGAAGGAAAGCAACTTAAACGTGCGGCTAGGAATTCTGAATGGTAATAGAGTTATTACCCTGGCACTGTAACTCCATAAAAGAAGAAAGATATATCAGGTAAAGAAATCCTATCTATTATTATCCTTCCTGCCCATTTGAGAGACTTCTCCCGAAATAAAGGAAGAAAGTGACAAGTTCAGCCAAGAAGATCTTGCTCACTCAATTTCCTAAATAACGAAGTCTTTAAAGGGAAATACTGGATGGGCGAAAGTCATATAGAACACAACTCCAATTACCGGGGCGAGTGACCCCTATGAAAATAAGAAAAAAGAGTGGACGTCTCAGCCCAAGGGCTACTTTACATAGCTATGATTTGATCTCTTTGGATGTTTTCCATCTCTGTTAACGAAAGCTAATTCACTTCCGGAAGTCAGTCTCAGTCGGCTTTGTTCACTCGGAGTTCCGTATTTCTGAAAGAGTTAGATTACAGTCCTTTAACGGAAAACCTTGACTTATTCTTCTACCGCTCCCTCCCAGTTAGGGCTATTTGAACTAGCAAGATGACAGCCTAATGGAAGACCGAGAAATATGAAAAGGAAGTGCTGGTGAGGAATATCTGTTGCAGCGGAGGTCTCGCTAGGAGTTCCGTCTTATATAAAGCTAATGATCCATTCACCGGTACTCTAAAAGATAGTCAACTCGAAGGGGCACATAAGCAGCCTTTTTAATAGCAGAAATCTACTTTCTCTACTGCTGGCTATTCGAATATCGAGAAAGTCCTCTGCTGCCATTGATGGACAAATCCTGCTAGAATAGTACGATTAGTGATTGTTTGAAAACTATGGGTTGATCCTAGACGGACAACAAACAGATGAAAGGACGTAGTTCAATCCAACCTTTAGCATAACGGAGACGGGGCTTCGTAGCTGGGGTTTCCTTTTCTTGTTGAAGGCTTTCGGCACAAGTGACTGAATTTTCCTCTTTCTTCTCATAGGGCTTAAAATATAGTCTAATAACGGTCTGAGATCACTGATGTAGCAGGTGAACCAGAGTTGGTAATATGCCCACGTAAGAGGTGGACGAAAGTCAGTCTGATTGCTAAACAAAGGACGGGCGATAGAGATGGAGATTTTTACATCTAGCATCAAAACTCCTGCGCTAGTGACTACCAAAGCAGCTTTCATGGATTTAGGAACTGAATTTTCTATGCGTGTGTCTTTAACACTCTTTCGAGAGCTGTGAAAATAAGATAGAATACCGTCAACGTAGGATGCCCAGAGGGAGTTGCTAGAGAATCCACCGTCAATGCCTTTCCTTCTCTTCTAGTTAGCGCATAGTGGGCTCTTGAAGATCCCTCTTTTTTACAGGTTTGTTATTCATCCTCTCTGGTGACCCTTAAACTATTCAGTTTAAGAAAATGCTATACAAGAGTGGGGAATTTTTCCATTCTAGCCTATAAGGGGAAGTCCCACTAGACCCAGTGCTTTGACTTCTTGCTAATCCCTTCCATAGTAAACACTTTAATAGGAAAAAAAAGGGAAGACTATACTAAGAAAGCAAACGTGACGAACAGGCCTAAAGGACTCTCTTATTGAATCTGTTCTGTAAAGAAAGCTAGTCCTATTCCCACCGACCCAACCTCTAACAGCTGCCTATTCTTCCCCTCAGGCACTGACTTTCTTAGAGTAGGGAATCCAGTTCAAGCAGAGTCTTAGTTCTGAAATCAAAGGCAAGTGCCACGCTAATCCGCTAAAAGGCCCTCCTACGCCTTGTTGCCATGCCCTACAAGTCATCCTTGTGAACAGTCGGTTCACGGTTGTAGGACTTCATCCCTAGAAGGAATGGCTTTTAAAGATCTGAAAATCGCCTAGCGGTTTCGGTTTCACTCATGGTATGCCTTGAACACAGGAAAGTTCTTCTCTCTTAAGATAAGAAGGTGATTAGACCTTCTTTCGGTTGGCTTTCTTCGCTTTCAGCTAGACGTAAAGTGATTGATGGCATTCCCGTTGGCTTAACTTAACCTCTCTCTATTTCAAATTCTTCTCTAACGGCTGGGACAACCCTCTCTTCTTTTCTCTCTTCCCTTTTGGAGTGGCTTAGAAAGTTCCTGCCCTTCGTCTGAAGCCTAAATGTTTATCCTTTTTTGCCTACGTCTACCATTCATTCTTGGCCTTCAACTTATACCGTACATCAAAAAAAGGAGAGTCGCTTCATCATAGCTTCTCCTCCGTCTTTGCTTTGGCTGTGTTTAATGCCCATCTCTTTTAATCCATGATAGATCGAAGGGGAAGGGGATGGCTACCATGACTAGTAGTTCCTCGCTGACCAGTCATAGTTTTCCTTGTGGGCCTAGTGTAGTCCAAGAGTCTAGAAACTCGGGTAGCTAAACCCACCTAGGAATCTTCCTCTTTCAAAGGGCCACCCTAATACATCTATGATCGTCAAATGGCGTAATGTAGATGATTTTCTTGTCAGAGAGATGACTTCCTCTTTGAATAGGGTGCATGATTAAGATGTTAAGTATAGAATTTCCTTCCTTTCCGCCAATTAAGCTGAACAAACAGACTTGCTTTCGTGCTTCTGGTTGATGTCATATGGGCTTAAGGCGAATAAGGGGAGAAAGAAATCCCAGTCAAATGATAGATATCAGAGAATGGGAGAACTAGACCTACCAGAAGAGGTGTAGCTGCTTTCAGGTTTCTTTGTTTAAGATAGTGATCCAAACAAAAAAGCCTTCCCTTGGCTTTGATCCTTTACTGGGACTGCCTCATCTGGTGTGATGCCCATAAGAATAAGAGAAACTCGCGGATCTGTTCATGAAGAGGTTTCCGCTTCTAACCTGATAGTGGTTTCCTCCGACGGGATTAGTATCAATACAATAGAAGGGTCCCCCTCCTTATCGAAAAAAGTCTGCCTTCGCAGATCTGAGGATGGAAAAAGAGAGTCTGCTATCCCTCCACCAGTTGCCAGCTTTTTGGGTCGAGGTAATGCGGGATACCCACACATAACTAGAGAGTCACTGTCGGCAAGTAAGACAGATCTTTCCCCCAGAACCTCTTCCCTAAAGTCTGGTGCCGACGAGTCCCGCTGAGTAAGGACCATCTCTGAATGAATAACAGGCCCAACCACCATACCTTTTTTGATCTCCAATTTCATATGCAAGCGATTTGGGAGTCTTTTAGAATAGGAAGAGAGGGGGCTCTCAGCTAGCCTCAAACTTTTGAAGAACTTCATCTATATTTATAAACGAAGAATTGCCTTTTTATTCGGGTTTTCTAGTGATTAGAGGGAGAGAGCTATGAGACCAGGCCAACAAAGGTCGGATGGATCGGGCGATAAACACCGACCAGGTCGTAACCAAATTCTAAAGCTTTGGAACGAACGGCAAGTAGTAGTTGGAGGGAATGACTATTCCACCGGGGAATTTTTGTGTGTAGAAAGATAGAGAGGCGAGAGAGAGTCCTTCTTGTTCACCTCTGCCTCCCGACGCTGCTGACCCTACCGGGACTTTTGACCTTTATTCGCTATAAGATTGGTACATTTTGTATAGTTCGTTGCACTCACCCTTCGTTTCTATTAATCATTCTTGACACCTTAATAGAAGATCTTGACTAAGCAACTGTCAGTCCCCATTGGGTAATTGTTTCAACAGAGACAAGGGTTCCAAGCAGTACCACTAGACTATCCCACTAGCGATCCTACTTCAACGACATTCTCGTAAGAAAAGTCTCCCGATCCTGTAGGAGTGACAGCCGTAGTTCCGATCGATGAAGATCTTTATTCTTAAAAGATAGGGCAAGCACCGAAACACAGGAATGATCAAAGAGAGGCTGATGTACATTAAGGAATCTCACTTTTAGTTACATAACTTATCTGTGGGTATCTGGCGAAGAAGCGCCATCGACCAATAGGGGCTAACAACCTCGGAGGGACTCGTCACTCCATTATTCTGTTGATTCTTTCATGAAAGGGTGCTGCAAAGCGCCTTCTCGTGGAGAATCCGACAGTGATCCTTTCCATTCAATTCGGCATCCAACGAACATGGAAAGTCCTTACGTCACCACCGCAGCCGCGCTTACTGGGTCTCTTTCAGACCCTATACTTATGTATTGTCAGTCTGTACTCCGTAAGTCTGGCTGGATGGTAACTGATGATGAGCTCCTTTGTGAGTATCCAGTTGGACGACTGGGCTTCAAGGAGGAGGGAGCTACAGGAGAAGAACAACAGCAGCTAACAGGCTAGCAGTAGAATGGTAACCATCCGTGTAGGGCTGGAGAGTCAGACGAATAAGAGGCATGCTGAGAAGAAGACGATGTTTCAGCCGTAGAAGCTCTTGAAGAAGGCCTCTGATTGATTTCTCATTGATAGATAGGGTCCGCCTTTGGTCTCTCACATTTAGCCAAGCATAGAGGATAGCTAAGCCAAGCGCACTGAGCGGAGGACCCAAACCTTTTCCCGAGTGGAAGAGCCAGTCCGTGAGCTAGGCTTGTTGGAAAGCCAGTTGAGTTGCTTGTTCCTGTGCTTCTTTAGTTCAGTTCATAGTTCATCTCCGAACGACTATGTGTGGTTTGGATCACTAGTGCGTGCGATTGAGTGGCTCCTCCCAAGGGTTGGATTCATATTTACTTCACTTAACGAAATAGGGCCTGCAGTAATGTCTGGTTTTCCTGAAATGCTTGATTGGTGCTTGGTACGGTTCATGGGGCCATGCCCCAGCCCTACACGTCTATAGAGTCACATGAGCGCGGTTAATGTAAAGTGGCGAATCTCAATGTGTGGGAAAGAATCTCTTCTCTCCTGTTATGCGTTCATGTCCAAGCCTTCGTCGAAGGTTTATTTCTCAGTGCAAGTGCCTTTACAGTTGTAGTGCCGCTATTAGTGGTGCTTCTTGGGACTGAACACTCGCCCAAACGTCATTCTTGGGTCATTGAATTGGCCTTGTGGCTAAATTGGTGCCTAGGCCTAGTGACGTGAAAAGATTCTAAAATAGATTGGAATCACTCAAGTATATGGGATCCGGTCAAGGAGTATAGGTAGTTAGCCAAGCCTTCGACTTTCAAGGATTGGTTGCCCGGACATTGCTTACTTGTCGTACGTCACTCTCTGACTTCTTTTTTGGTACAGAAAGCACTAAAAACAATTACATAGCACGAGGAACGTCTTTCATCTATTTTTTCCCTCCTTACCTTGTTTGTTTCAAGTTAGATTTCGTAGTCAACTACCGTTACTAGTTCGATAGCTGTCTCAGGATCAAAGCTTGTTGTTTCGTGCAATGAAGTGAGGAGCTCGTTTTGGTAGAAGTCAAGGTAGCAAGGCAAGATAGCTTGAAGCAAGTAGCTCAGGCAGTCAAGTCAACAGGCGGGGAAGTGAGTCAAGTGAAGTGCTTGGTTTGGAAGCAGGATCAGCAGCAGCAACCAAGCACTAAAGAAGCTCCAGTTCAGATAGGCTTTTTTTAGCTTGGGTAGCCCACTTATCGCTTTCAATCGAGAGTGATTGTTGGTACTCCACCTAAGTAGATGAGGCTAACTACCTGGTTGGCAACAAGGCGCTTGCGGGTACACTGGAAGGGCGACGAGCTGGCTTTCGGTTCCTTCCTTGGCCTTAGCTTGTGCCTATCCCGTGTCCATGGGCTTTCCCTTACCCGCGACCATAGATGAGAGCAACGGCAGGGGAAGGGGAGCTTAGCTTACCTAGTCGTAGTAGTGCAACATTCGTTATAAGGCTGTTGTTTAAACACGCTATAACCCATTCTACTCAATTCATTCAAGAACACGGTTTAAACACTTAGTAGAACTCATTGAAAGACGCTTGAGAGAAGGAGAAGCTAACATGCTAGGAAAGATGAGGCTCTGCAAGAGAGGACAGGAAGCTGTGAAGATTGTCTATGACTCTCAAATGAAGAATGTCACTCATGTTGATGGTCTAGCTTCTCAAAATCTTCACACACAATCTCATAAGGGAAGATCAGTTGGAGCCTCTCAAAGATCTGTAAAAGTCTGAACTTGCTATATGGTTGGAAGAGGTGGTCCTGATCAAGCTACTTTGCCTAATGAACAAGAAGCTATACCAGGTCTCCGTAAACAAACAATGGCTCATACGCAGGCTATGCCTACCAGGGAAGGAAATAGCATCGACATCACATGGCCCTGAGTTGCCTAGGTCCCCCACTGATGGTGAGATGGAAATTGAACTGTATCAAGTATTGGGGAAACACCATCTATCACAGCGTGCCGCCTCTCGTCAACAAGATAATCCATATTTTGACATAATTGGCTATTTAAAGCAGCAATTGGCTAGAATGCAGCATGGAGCTATGACTGAATTGAAAAGAGTCAAGGAACAACAAAGTAATCATAATCTTCGGGGAGAAATGACACATGCCCTACCTGTAGCTGATACCGCAATGGCGGCAAGTTCTACTAGGCAGCCCATTCCTCCCACCAGTGCCAGTCTGGGGGCATTTCCACAACAACCCTTGACACATGCAGCTTGAGTACCTTATAACAATTGAGAATGACGCTACTCAGAAAGATGTGATAGAACAATTCATTGAAGCCAAGATAGCTGAGAAGGAAGGTGATCCTATGGCTACATATTCAAGGTATATAGTTCCATATCCAGTACATCACTCACTGAGGAAATTGCCTCCAGAATGTCCTAGAGTGAAAAAGTGTGATAAATATGAGGGACAAGGTTCTCCTCGAGAGCATATAGCATATTATTTTCATGCTATGGGGGGCATCTGACGAATCCTACTTGTTTTTTTTCTTTCTCTAGCCCTCTCAGTGGAAATGTCAATTGGTACTCTAGGTTCAAGTCAGGTTCCATATTGGACTGGCGTGATACACAACGAAAGTTCTTGGAAAGATTCCATATAGCTGAAAGGACGATTTCTGTAGCAGAGTTGTTTAGTACTCGGTAGAAGAAAGATGAGTCAGCCCTTTATTTCATTAGGAGATGGAGGGATCTGTGTGTGCAATGTGCCGAGCCTCCCTCTCAGGAAGAATCTCTGAAAATATGCAAGAACTCTTTGAAGTTAGTGACCGATTGGTCTGCCTTGATATAAGAAATTTTGACAAGTTGAACAATATTGTTGCTGAAATTGAAATGCACTTAGCTGAGAAGCGCAACATTGCTACTAGTTCATCATCTGAATCTGAATTACATGACAAAAAAAGTATTGACACTTAATAGGTGAAGTTAATCATGCCAATGTTGAAGCCAGTCTGAGCACTAGTTTTGACACAAAGGAAAAAATCTCCCTCAGGGGGCAAGGACCTGGAGAAGAAGCAGTTCCGATCCATCCGTGAGAAAATACGCCGATGTTATGCATTCCCACGAGATAAGACTCGGCAGCTGTTGGAATTCTGTGTTGAAAATGAGTTCCTTACCAAAGCCGCTTAGGCCTAGTGATATTGGCAAAGTGGATGATCCTGCCTACTTTCATTACCATCGAATGCTCGGCCATCCTACGGAACGGAAGATTGTTTCTTCCTTAAAGATCTTCTTTCAAGCATGATGAATAATGGTCCTCATGAACGGAAGCATAAAACACTGACCGCAAATGTTATCCATGTTGCTCCCTATAAAAGGCTTTTGCCGGGGCCGTTGTTGCACCAAAATACTTGAGCGGTAGGAGTGGCGGCACTGTCGGATCACTAGACAACTTTTCGTGCAGTTGCATAAGTAGCTATATATATATACGTCATTTCGTTCGCTGGGCTTGGAAGCGTCATAGAATCAGCTTGTTGGGTAAAGGTCCACTTTGTCGCCCAATAGGGCAGGCCCATGATCAGTTCGGTTGCTTAGTGTTCACTAAGGTGTTGTCGGAATTAGAACTTTGTTTCAATGGGTAGGGTCCTCTCTTAAATTCTGCCTTAGGACGGATTTTAAGCAAGACGCGAGTCAGCCAACGTTCGAATCATGGGTTATCTTATCAATCAAGGGAAGTTCAAGATGAGAAGTAAACGTTCAAAGGCTTAAGAAGGTGAGAAAGTCCGCCCCTGGTTCTGTAGCGTTAGTCCATGGTAAGCAAGTACGAATATCATAAGGAATGGGAGAAAGAAAGTCAGCCAATGCGTTGTAGGAGTTAGCCTCGTTCCCTACCCTATTTTCCAGTAGTTAGTAATCCAACACTCTCTCATGTAATTCAGGGGAGAGGGAGAGGGAGAGGAAGAGGGAGAGAGGGGATCCCAAGAGTCAGGATAGGATTGGGATAAACCTTCTAACAAGTCAGCCCTACGCTCTAACAAGTGAGTCAGTCTATCCTATAATCCCGTAAGCTAAAGCGTCAGTTGGCAAGGTTCCCACGTGCGTCAGTCAGTCAGCCTGCTATCGTAGCCCTTTTTCTGTCTATACCCTTGTGCTCATTCGAGTCAGTCATCAGTTTCAGTTCTTTGTTCCCAGGGATGATCGTCTGTAATGGGCCAGTAAGCAAGCCCTATCTTCCATGCAAGCAAGTAAGCCATAACATCAACCCCTGGGATAGAGTATGGGAAGAAGAAGAATTGAATAAAGGAGGGGCTCGATTTGACTTTCAACGTCAGCTAGGAATTTCGTATAGATAGTGTCAGATAGAAAGCAGGCATATCACCTAGAAAGAAAGAGTCCCTTCTTAGCTACAGTAGAGGAGAAAGTGCCCTATCCTGTCGGCTGCAGGCCAAGAAGGAACTGACATAAATAGCGTTCTTCGAGAATCAGATGTGGCACTTTCAGAATAGAATATGCTGCTAGACTTTGCCTGCCATCTTACTAGAAGAAAGATTCCTAATTTCAAAGGTGCCTAGCCGTCTTTTGTAGTAAGAACATATGAAGTGAATCAAAAGCATCGACTGTGAGGGAATGGTATCTTGAAAGACTAAGGGTTTTGCAAGAATAAGGTAATAGCGTAATTGACTTGGCTGTCTCCAATTACGGCAAGAGCTTATCGCGAGCCATGGATAGAATGCACAGTGAATCACTAGTAGAAGAAGGAAGATGCCCACGGGTAAGAGATTAGAGCAGGCAAAGAAGACTGATGAAGCCGAAGGTGCGGGGAAAAACCAGCAGCAAACGATAGAGAAAAGCCTCAAGGTAGGCGGAACTCGCTGACAGTAGTGGGGTGCGCAATCGAGGTCGAAACTCGAAAGGTAGGGGTGTCAGGTTCCACATGCAAGAATACAGGTGGCAACTCAAAGCAATTTTGAAGATGAATCCAATTCAAACTTGGAGAATAGAAGTCCCATGGCATCAGCAACATGTTTCCCAACTGAAAACATCTCTAACAAGTATGGATCTACAGAAAACTCTCTGGATCTCTCCCCTTCTTCTGGCATCAATCCCATTCCACCCATACTATGGAAGTGACTCCTACCAAACGGTCTAAGATTGAAAAACGAGCCATCGACTTACCCTTGACTAGCCACTTGCCTTTGTCTGCCCTTCCCCCCTTTTCAGCCACCCTTCTTATTGTTGGGTACCCTCCCTCTCCTTTCAGTCGAGCTCCTTCGGACCCTCTCTTGCTGGTCGAGATAGTCGCAGGGTTGCCTCTCTCAAAGCTCGAGCGATTGAATACCTGGGCTATAGCTATTCGTTAAACAACCACGTTAGCCACCTCCGGACCTTAAGGTCTTAAGGAGAATCACCTCTATGTAAATAAAGAAAGAGAAATGCTCCTTTGGACAGACGGAGATCCTCTTCCTAGGGCATTGGATGGGCATCAGAGCCATCGAAAAGTGGCAAGCTTTTGAGGACCTAAAGCAGACAGTGATTGATGACCACCCCGTATTGCAGTTGCCAGATCACACTAAGCCATTTGAAGTACACATGCATGCGTCTATGTGAAGACTTTGAGAAGCTGGACCATCAACATGAGTGAGATTCTTCATCTGAGAGTCATAGACAATCTTCATAGCTTCCTGTCCTCTCTTGCAGAGCCTCATCTTTCCTGGCGTGTTAGCTTCTCCTTCTCTCAAGCGGCTTTCAATGAGTTCTACTAAGCGTTTAAACCGTGTTCTTATTCGAATTGAGTAGAATGGGTTATAGCATGTTTAAACAACAGCCTTATAACGAATGCTGCACGACTACGACTCGGTAAGCTAAGCTCCCCTTCCCCTGCCGTTGCTCTCATCTATGGTCGCGAGAAAGGGAAAGCCCATGGACATGGGATAGGCACAAGCTAAGGCCAAGGAAGGAACCGAAAGCCAACTCGTCGCCTTCCACTTTACCCGCAAGCGCCTTGCTGTCAACCGGGTAGTTAGCCTCACCTACTTAGGTGGAGTACCAACGATCACTCTCGATTGAAAGCGGTACGTGGGCTACCCGAGCTAAAAAAAGCCTATATGAACCGGAGCTTCTTTAGACGTGCTTGACTGCTGCTGCTGATCTTGCTTCCAAACCAAGATCTTCACTTGACTCACTTCCCCGCCTGTTGACTTGACTGCCTGAGCTACTTGCTTCAAGCTATCTTGCCTTGCTACCTTGACTTCTACCAAAACGAGCTCCTCACTTCATTGCACGAAACAACAAGCTTTGATCCTGAGACAGCTATCGAACTAGTAACGGTAGTTGACTACGAAATCTAACTTGAAACAAACAAGGTAAGGAGGGAAAAAATAGACGAAAGATGTTCCTCGTACTATGTAATTGTTTTCATTGCTTTCTGTACCAAAAAAGAAGTCAGAGAGTGACGTACGACAAGTAAGCAATGTTCGGGCAACCAATCCTTGAAAGTCGAAGGCCTGGTTGACTACCTATACTCCTTGACCGGATCCCATATACTTAGTGATTCCAATCTATTTTATAATCTTTTCACGTCACTAGGCCTAGGCACCAATTTAACCACAAGGCCAATTCAATGACCCAAGAATGACGTTGGGGCAAGTGTTCGGTCCCAAGAAGCACCACTAATAGCGGCACTACAACTCTAAAGGCGCTTACGCTGAGGAATAAACCTTCGACGAAAACATAAATGCATAACTGGAGAGAAGAGATTCTTTCCCACACATTCAGATTTGCCACTTTACATTAACCGCACTCATGTGGATTCTATAGACGTGTAGGGCTGGGGCATTGCACCATGAACCGTACAAGCACCAATCAAGCATTTCAGGAAAACTAGACATTACTGCAGGCCCTATTTCGTTAAGTGATGTAAATATGAATCCAACCCTTGGGAGGAGCCGCTCAATCGCATGCACTGGTGATCCAAACCAGACACGGTCGTTCGGAGATGAACTATGAACTAAACTAAAGAAACACATGAACAAGCCACTCAACTACAAGGCTTTCCAACAAGCCTAGCTCACGGATTGGCTCTTCCACTCGGGCAAAGGTTTGGGTCCGCTCAGTGCACTTGGCTTAGCTATCCTCTGTGCTTGGCTAAATGTGAGAGACCAAAGGGGGACCCTATCCATCAGTGAGAAATATTGTCAGAGGCCTTCTTCAAGAGCTTCTACAGCTGAAACATCGTCTTCTTCTCAGCCTGCCTCTTATTCGTCTGACTCTCCAGCCCTACACGAATGGTTACCATTCTACTACTAGCCTGTTAACTGTTGTTGTTCTTCTCCTGTTGCTCCCTCCTTCTTGAAGCCCAGTCATCCAATTGGATACTCACAAAGGAGCTCATCATCAGTTACCATCTAGCCAGACTTACGGAGTACAGACCGACAATACGAATAACTATAGGGTCTGAAAGAGACCCAGTAAGCGCGGCTGCGGCAGTGACGTAAGGACTTTCCATGTTCGTTGGATGCGGAAATGAACGGAAAGGGCTCACAATCACTGTCGGATTCTCCACGAGAAGGTGCTTTGCAGCGCCCTTTCATGAAAGAATCAACAGAATAACGGAGTGATGAGTCCCTCCGACCATCTCAATTGAGAAGCTCCGAAAAATGGATAAAGCCGATAAAAGGACCCGGGAAAGACGTGATCGTCTTTATCCCATAATGATTGGGAAAATCACTTCCGAGTTCAAAGGTGATGAAAACTTCCTAGATACTTGGGGAGCCTTATCACTCACCGGGGATGAGGACCAGATAGGATTCCATTGAAGTCCAGCATGCATAGGCATGTTAAAGACCCAAGGTTTGGAACCCTTTCTGCAAGCTCGATGCATTTGCTCTCTTTGTTTTTAAAAGATGATTTTAGAGCAGATCCAGGTGGGTAGACTATTGTCTCATACTATCAATTAGTCTTTTTTGTTTTTACGATTAATTTGGAGAGAAAATAGAGACAGATAGAAGATAAAGAGACTATCAGCTGACCCCCTTCCCTTATCATTCTTCGATGGATGGCCAGAATGCATTATGGAAAACCACACCTCATAAGAGAAAGGGGAAAGGGTAATGGTAGATGTTTATCAAACTCTCCACCACGCAAGCACCTCATAAGGAACGGCCGCTTTATGATAGAGCAAAATAGAGAGCCATCCCTTTCTCTTACCGGCAGAGCATAACCAACGGAAAAAAAGTACAGTGCAATGCACCTTTCCTTGGTTAGCGAACCGAAGAGGCAAAGGCTCTCGGACAAGGTTTAAACTAAACCACCCGGATCGTGACCACTGCACCGCTATATTAATTATAAGCCGATGGGTTGTGATAATGACCATTTTTCCTATTGATTTGAGTGCTGATATTATCGTGTTTTCAAATAGTAAAGGTTGACAAGGTATGTCAGTTCCGGGACTTATCTTGAGAAGTGGAGTTTGAAGCCGGAAGGTGGGATTCGAACGTCACGTCTTTAGTTGCGCCCGGAAGCGGGTAAGGTCAAATTGTACTCGATCTACTGATCGTGGACCAGTCTCGTAGTGGATTCTTCAGCTGCTATTGATTCTTCTTTAAAGGATGCACTACGCCTGTCCCGGGATTGAATCTTGTTAAGTGAAGCGAAGTAGGGTCATTTTTTGACTCAATTGGATTTGAGTGTCACACTCTTTTGCTGCCGTTAAGTGGTTAAGTAGGAAGGATAGGTCAGAATCTCGACAGTAATGCCTCTGTTAGATTCTCTGGTCGAAATACGGGAAAACCCCGTTCAATTCTCGATGAAAACAGAGTTTTGCCAATTCTCCCCGGAACTGGAAGATCATTTCGAGATCTTCGAGCATATTTGAGGGTTCAATGTGACTATTGTCACTTCGGCCAAGACAAAAGATGAGACTTTACTACCGTGGAGCGGCTTTTTGCAAAAAGATGAGGGGGAAAGTCAGTAAGATGTTAGAGAAGCAAAATATACGAGATCACAAACGTAGATTGCTCGTGGCTAAATATGAATTGATACGAAAGCTTTATAAATTTGTAAAGATCCCGATCTCCCGTCTGATATGCGGGACAAACATCGTTATAGTTGTCCAAGTTGCCAAGAAAGAGTTCCTTTACTATATTATGAAATTGACCTTGCCCGCCACAAAGCAACGATTGCATACCGCTCCTAGCGTGCTAGAATGGATATCAGCTAAATGGTTACCGGTCCACCAGCCCCGCAAGCAAGGCTCTCAACGGACTTGGTTCGTCAACATTTTTCTTTCTTTTCTCGTGCATGAAAAGTGAAAAGCAGCATGCAATGTTGCCTTGCTTCACGTGAGCGCGCATCGTTCGTTAAGCTTGAGATCCTCTCTCAACTGGCCGTATTGCCAGCCCACGGACCCGGCGCAATGCTATGGGCCGCACTTGTGGGCTTATAAATAAGGTCACTCCCTCCAGCTTCTTGATCCGATCCCTTACCTGACAAGAAAAGTGCACTGTTAGTAGCATAGATCGAGGAGGAGTTGGACCCCCATAGCTGACTTAAGCCGCTCGCTAGTTGGAGACTGTCCAATCCTGAGATACGATATCGCATCTAGGCTAGAATACAAATAAAGAGGATCAGGAATGCCATCATAAATCAAATGCAATAGCTTCGGTTAGAGCAAAGCCCAAAATGGCATAACCAAATTCTTGTTTAGCCAATGATGGATTTCGCACCGCAGCGACTACTTTGACTCCTTTTATGCAATTATGAACTCCACGGAACTTTATCGATTCCAATGCAACTTATCCTTTTGGAGCTGACATAACAAACTACGCGAGCCTCCCGATGAAGCCAACAGAAATCCTATCAGAATACTAAAAAGAAAAGGCAGTTTCATTATGGTGGTATACCAACCGCCAGTTCTGGAACTTCCAGTTCCAATCGAAGCATATAGATCCGTAAATGGATTTGTATGTATAGAGCCACTTCAGTCGTGCTCGTCGTTTCTCGAATGGAAAAAAAGTATCTTTTTTCTGGGAACATGGTAAACCAGAAATTCTTATGTTCGCGATTCTTCATCCACCGATGCAAAAAATGCTCAAGTTTTCCATTCTTAGATGAGGCAGGAAAGTTTTTTGGCAATAGGTCGGCACGAAGTGATTCATCATGCTCAAACATGAACTTATCGTTCGTTAGGGACGGTATAAATCCTCAAATTCCCACAAATGGAATGAGAAGTGGGTCCATGTAAATGATCGAGACCTCACAAACAACAACGCTCCTTCCCCATATGGAGTTCGGAACCCAAAGGCAATCGTTGAGTGAACTGTATCTTATTCGTATTAGTTGACCTAAGCCGCACCATTACTGCTGGGGTGCAGCTTGGTCTCCGAACCATATGTGGGACGAGTTTCTGCCTCATACAGCTCGGGTCGAAGACTGGGGGAAGTTGAGGAGAGATGGGGAGACCAGCTGCTGCCAGTCCAGACGGATAGGAAACGGGGCGGGGATAAGCATGTGAAGAAGCCCCCCACCCCCAAAATTAAACCGATCCAACTTCGTGTTCTTTCTATTCCATCTCATTCCATTCCGGGATAGGCGGCTAATACTATATTAATAAGTGCAGCAGTCATCATCTGACCAATCGGCTTGGACACCAGACTGCTCATGCCCGCCCATTCTGTCTCGCCCTAAATGGAATGGCTCTCCTAGTTATGCTGTGCCCTGACCCGAGTCCCCACGTCCGCTTTTATCCGCCAGCAACCCGCTTCCTTTGCCAACACAACATTAGGACCGTCCCCTTCACTCTATGCTGACCCTGGCCCGGGCTGGCTTTTTGGGAAGCCCGTTCCCGGCTGGCCTGCCAACGGTAGTGGGAATTCCCCCGTTCCCTGGTAAAAAGGGTTGGTTGGATGCGGGATCTACTCCACGAGTAACGGTACGAACGTAGATGATATCATCAGGACCTCTCTTTGTGTACCGCTAGGGATGCTTAACGCCACTTCGCCAATTGGCATTACCTGTGCTTTCGTGTCTCTCAGTGTGGTGGTCAGCACTGGGTGTTTCCGAGCAGCAAGGCTTTACATCCATTCGCATTAGTTCATCCAAAGTTCCTTACCCTGTTGCACTAATTTTTGAATAAGCCATCTTCCTATGGTTAAGGAGTCAATTGAGCATCTCAGCGTCGGGATTGAATACCCGGATCGAATCAGAGTTCATGCCGCCCGCCCTAAACAAATAGGAGGCATGGGCCATAGGTCGCACATAAGCCATCAGGTCGCACGACAGAAGAACACCCAAGATAAAGATGCACACTCCTCCATGTGAAATATGAATCTTCATGTTCACTTTTTGGTTGTAGTCGTGACCAACAGCCATCAGCAATCGGCTCGTTGGTAAGGAGAGAGCTTCAAGCCCTATTTATGGTGGCACACACCCCAAACAAGCACCCCCCGACAAAGGGGGGATGGGTAAAGCTACAGGCCAAAAACCTTCTACTCTTCTTCTATATGGGGGTGCCCGGGGCACCTCATCTTGTCATTTCGTCGTTGCTCATTCCCGATAGGCCGAAGTGTTTGGCGTTTCCTTCTCCATGCCCGCTCACGCTTCGCTGACCTATCGCGTGGTAAAGAGAGGAGAGTACGAAAGAATAGTAAATGGAGCACACCGTAGAAAGATTCTAAATATGACGACAAGTCCCCATGGATGAAAGAAGAAGGAAATGAAGAACGGGAACGAAACGAAATAAAGCATTTCTAGCGGATGAGCTTCTCCCAATTATGTTTGGTAATAGAATAGGGCGGCTTGCTCTGACCAATACTCCACTTTTACCTCCATCCATGGAGCATATGAATTTCCTTTGAATAGATAGACTAAAAAAGGGAATTCAGAGATAAGAATAGGAATTAATGTACCATTGGTAGAAGGGGCACCTGTGGGAACATCTCTACTGGCAAACCATTTCAATAGTACGAGTGCTGCCGTGCCACGAGGCACAACCATGGAAGTAATGAAAAAGAGGAAGTTCTGTAGTTGGACCATCTGCTCTATCCGTTTGATTTGAGCTTCTTCGGAGAAGATGAGACGCTCAAAATCAAGTGTTCGCAATGCATACCGAAAAAGGGTACCAATGTTGCCGACCATTAATGACTAGTTCGAACACCAGGCATGGAGCGGCGCTTGCGTCGTCCGCAGGTGCATAAACAGCGTGAATGGAAGTGAGTTATAGTTGGTAGAAATCATTCTTTCTTGCCTTAAAAAGCAACTATCTTTTTCGACTGATCCAATGAATGAGACTAAAAAACGATTTCCAAAAGAGGAGAAGCGATCTTTAGGGAACCTTCCGCAAGCGCCTTTGTTCCGGATAGTGGATTGTCAGAAAGAAGCCCAGTTGGGCCGGTGAAAGGTAGCGGACAACCGACAATCAGGAAGCAAGAACCAAGCTGTTCTTTAGCATTTCTCTTTCTTCGCTAACTCAACCGATGGATGGAGGACATGTTATCACTATCTTTTTCAAGTTCGTTGTCGAGGGGCAGAAATCTTGAACCTGACGGTAGGAAAGAACAACAACTGAAGGACCAAACAGAAAAGAAGGGGGAGTAGCGTAGCCAATCAACCAAAAGATAGAGGTGCATAGTCGATCATTCATTTAGGGGGAGTTTCTTAGCCGCGATAGGGAGAGGTCTTCCATGAAGTAGGAAGGAAGGAACAAACTAAGCTGCCCTCTGAGAGGAAAGCACGATCTATGGTTATGGTCCCCTTGTAAATGACTTGCTGCCCGAAGAATGCATATAGCATCACCTGGAAGGACCATCCTACCGCCGATCAAGAGCACTCGACCATGTCTTAATCTGCTTATAAAAAAACTGCCTCTATCCACATGATTAACTACTACTGCCAGTTTCAGGGATTGGCACCACCATATCTATAGAAGCTCCTCTGCGTCTGCCGTGTCTACTAGTGTGAGGGACAGGCTAGCCGGGTCATCAGACCATATCTCCTTCTCATGCTCACTGGCAGTTCTCTTCCTTACGTGGAAGTGCTTTCGCTTCGGAACCAGCCCCCGATACGTAACCCTTCTTCGCTGCCTGCCTTGCTCCATCCTCCTTGGATCGATCCAGTCATTGCTTCCGCAGCTCTTTCCCTTTCTCCCCTCAAGCTTCCAGCCGAAACCGAATCCACCGAGTCCGCCTTTCAGTGATGAGCGAGCCAAGTAGTGGGGTCGTCATGGGAAGTGGTAGTCCGAACAAGTGAGGGCTGTGCTTGATCAACAGCAAAGAAAACTACAAGCAACGGCCCCGGGGAATCCCTGAAAAACTACAGGGACCCTAGCTTCGCTGCACTTCACTTTAAGGAAGAAGAGATATTCTTTATAACCGACGAGAGGAGGGTAATAGACGAGTGATTGAGTTGACCGTTACCCTCGTTCTTCTTGATGGATGCGGTTCACTCCAGCAAAAGAAAGAGATATTCTTTGACCAAAGCTTTGACCGTTCCACTCATGCTTATGTTGTACCAGCAGCTATCCCTAGCTCGCTCTTTCCTTAGCTGGTTTCGAGTTGTTCCTAAGAAAGTTCCTCTTCTTTGGTGGGCTTGGTCCACTCACTTGGCTCGCGTACTCTTAAAGCTCTCTGGTCCATGTTCAGGGACATAGGTGGTCAAGGACTTGATTGATGTCAGGGTATAGGTTTGGGACGGAGGGAGGAGCACCCTGTCCCGCCTGTCTGACAATCTTCCATCTTCGGCTTCTTCTTCCCATGAATACTAGCTATTCCTTATATTATTAAGGGCTTTCGACTTCCAGAAACAACACTTATTACTTGACTTGACTCACATAACATGGGATCTCGAATTCGGAGATTCCCTTTTCCGGTGCTAGTTCTCATCATCCTTTCTCGTAGTCACCAAAGTTCGGCACTTTTTTCCTATGTGCTATTTTCTTAAAACCATCCTCGCTAAATTGCCCTCCTCTGTCGACAATGATGAAAACCAAATCGAACTCTAAATCAAGACCGACTTGAACATGGATTTTTTTCATACATTCTGAATGCTTTCCTATTCAAGACAAGTAAATCATTCCTTTGCTACTACTACTTGTACCGTTGGCTTGCTTGTTTTGATTACCAGTTGGGGTTTTGAAACCAAATAAAGAAGATCGATCTGGTTGGGCCGATAGGAGATTAGTCACCGACTGGCTCGCTCCTCAAAAAAAAGGTGGCTAAGACGAGTGGCCTATTCTAAATCATTCCTTTGAAGCTACTACTACTTGTACCGTTGGCTTGCTTGTTTTGGTTACCGGTTGGGGTTTTGAAACCAAATAAAGAAGATCGATCTGGTTGGGCCGATGGGAGATTAGTCACCGACTGGCTCGCTCCTTAAAAAAAAGGTGGCTAAGACGAGTGGCCTATTCCAAAAGCTGGCAGACGGGCTATGTTGCCTATTCAACATATTCCGATTGCGATACATTGGAATTGCCTGCCCCTATTCATGTTCGTGCTTTGTATGCCGGAACTTCAAGGTCAATATAAGGACTCCCAGGTCTGAAACTCGGTCTGCTTGCTCCTACAAAAGCGGTGTGTCTCCTACTCCTCTCCCGTTGGTCGAGTGGCTCTTTTTATCGCTCCTCTCCCGCTGGTCGAGTGGCTCTTTTTATCGCTCCTCTCCCAAAACAAGCACGAGGGAAGCACTTTGGTCACTCCAGTCCAATAAGTAGATAGATCATTTGACCGACGACAAAGAGTGATTTATCGACGAAAAGAGGTCAAGCCGATAGGACCTACTCGAGCAATCGCCCTACTATAAAAACATGGTTGCTCCCTAAAAAAACTTAACAAACTACACTACCCTGAGAAGCGCTCTCACGTTTGGAGTTACTCGCCTAAAAGTGGGGACTCGAAATGGTTATCAGTCAGCTCTTGGGAGAGTGGAAGCTTAACCAGTATTGGACTATAAGTGGATTCCATATCAAGAGCTAGCTGAACACCTAGTCTTACTGTTTGATGAGGTGGTTTTCGTTCACGTTCCTAGAGACAAGAACAGCCTAGCCGATGCTCTAGCTACCCTAGCCTTCATAGTCAAGATGCCTTTGTACCAATCAATGGAATCACTCGTTGTTGAAAAGCCATATCAACCGGTGTACTTTTTCATCCAGACCACCTACAGATCCCGTGCCTAACGATGAGCTTTATTTTTTTAGTAAGGTTTGCTTTGCTTCCCAAGCGAAGCTATTCCTTTTATGGTAGGCGAAGAAGAAGACGAAACTCCTCATGATTGGCAAATATAAATATTCTTTGACAGTGCAGTAAATTAGAACGGAAATGGAGTTTTTTCAGTCCCCTTCTACATGCTATCTCAAAGCTTGCCAAAAGGTGCCCATATTCCCATAGCTGTCAAGTTGAGGTGATTTTCCACATCAAATCTAGCAGAATATTATGCGTGTATAATAGGCTAAGTCGCCCTCGACTTGAGAATCAAGGAGATTGATGTATATGGAGATTCGTCACTTATCATCTTTCAGACAACTGGTGATTGGAAGACCAAAGATCATAAGCTCATCCCTAAAGACTTCCAACTCCTTGGTTACACTAGTATAAACATACTTCATTTAGACTAGGTCCGGTCCTATTGTTCAGAGTCACTTCTTTGTAGCAAGACTAATGTCCGAGCAGTTGGTTTCAGAGCCATATAGACAATGTATAGAGTATCAAGTCTGCTAGTATGACTTAGCTAGTCTTAGAATACTGAAAGAGGAGATCCCGATTCAGAGATTTCTGTCCTCAGCTATTTGCTTAACAAAGTTTGACCGTTTTGTTCCTTTTCCTATTTCCTATAGTACTCGATCGCCTTTACCGAGCACCTTTCCGCTCTGAAAGAACGAGGCCCGTGACGTAGAGCTGTTAAACTGACATTGAGTTCGGTCAAGCGGGAATAGGTGCGCTTCTACCTGTTGACAACCAAAAAGGCGTGTGATCGGATTGAAACGCCTGACCACAGGACCACGCAGCACCCAAGACAAAGAGTTTCCGCTTTTCTGTCTCCTTGTAGCGATAGCTCCCCTGTCCTTGAATCCTGTGGTAGCTTTCGTTAGCTTTTCCTTCGTATTCCCCGAAGTTTCTTCCTAGATCCCTGGAGGGGCTCGTTCTCCCATGGAATGCGTTGTTGGGCAGACATTCCCAATCTTCGACCTCCGTTCCCCTGGCTGGGGCCAAACCCCCTGCCCTATTAACCATTCCTGTGATCTCTCACTCTTGTAGGGGCTATGTCTCGTGAGGTCTGTTGGATGAGATCTTCGGAGCTCTATTCGACTCCAGTGGCGTGTCTCATCCTGCGGGTGACTTCAGCTCTTCATTCTCTGGTGCATTGGACCTTGGTTGGCTTGCAATTCTTGGGGGTAAGTTGCTGGTGTCAGTTGCTGACGAAGGTGTTGTGGAAGGCTTCCGTCCTATCCTTTTTGGTCTAGGACTTCCGCTCCTAGCTCCGGGATCTTAGGATCCCTCCGCCCAGCTCCAGTTGGAATTTGACTTCCGCCCATTCTCCAGTAAAAGGACCTCCACATCTATATTTTTCTTTTTAAAGAAAGTCAGGATACGACAGAGGTCAGAAGTGGGGCTTCCTGTGCTTGTCGTGGTAAATAAGCCTTCCTCCTGGCGCTTGAAAAAGGGGCAGGCACAGGTCGGCGAGGAACTATATCTTTCCGGGAGAATTGATTATCTTAGGATAGCTAGAAGGGCAAAGCTCTATCTTCTATTGAAAGCTGTCCCAAAAAGAGCGCATTCACTTCCTCTTCATACATTTCTATTAGATGCTTTAATGTCAGAAATCTAGCATTTGGGCTTTAACTTAAAGAAGGATGGCTAGTGACTTCATATCGGGAATTTATCCTAGTTGTCTTTTTCCTTCTACTCGGATATTTCCGGTGAATGTTGAGAATGGTCTGTTCATGAAACTTCAGGTACCTTGACTATCGATAAATTATGTTACCCGGCCAAGATCGTCAGTTCCCCAGCCGCTGCGCATCAACAGGATCGGAATCGGGGAAGACGGACGAAATAGTTGCCTCACAGCCTGCCTATTCGAGAACATATGCTTGTGGGATATCTTATGATCTGACTAAGACTCCTGACCTGGCCTAAATGCCTTTTTCATTTCTCAGTCCTTTAGCTCAAGCGGCATCAATTGTCGAATCGTTTTGCCCTGTCACTCCGCTCTGCTACTCATACGTGCCAAAGCCAATTTTCATTGCATTCCCTTACCCTCACATGCATTAGGTGCCTAGCCTTTCTAGCTACTTCTCTAAGAACGGGGATTTGTCCAAGTCTTCTTCCTAAGAAGGAATTTTGTCAACCTATTATGTGAAGACCTCGTAGGCGAATGCCAGATTGCAGCTATCTTCCTTAAGCGGATATTGGGTTGATATACCCTAACTCATTCTTCTTTCTAACAGTGGATGATAACAAGGCTAAGAGGAACGGATACGGATATAATAAGACCAAGAGCACTTATGTAGCATCTTCGACTTCCTGGTATTCAATCTAGAGAAAAGCAAAAAAACCTATGATTATATGATAGGAGTTGTAGGGTTCATCCCGTAAACTGGTGAGGCTCTTCAAGACCTTAGCGTTAGTCTGAGCACTCCGAAAGGGGTGTTTTGGTTGACGTTAACCAGAGTGGGCAACTTACATGGTGGCTATCCGAGAGGAGAAACCATATATGTAAAGTCAACCCTAAGGACCCTGGTGGACTAAAGAACCGCCGGACAGGTCCGACTTGGCTTTCATCACACCAAGCACCATGCATCCAGGGTGTGCTATGGCCCCCGAAGGGTCCTCTACTACCCGGTTACGTCGAGTGCCTCCCGACACGTAGGCTCTTCTTCATTCTAAATAACCATGACAATATTATCACGATTATTTTTAATGAAGGAGTGCTTGCGCGAGAGGGGCTGGCGGTCTCTGTTGGAACAGAGACAACAACTGTTGGGCTTGTTAACGCGAGCTCAACTAATTGTGTTTGGTAAGCTGACGAAGGGTTACTGCCTTGCTGCTCTCTCCATGAGTAGAACGGCTATTGCGGAGATCTGGTCCATTGTTCCTTGTCCAATATTTAAACACATAAGTTTACATGGTTTGTTGGCGGGAAAATGGACGAGAAACCTCCTATGAAGACAGCAGTATCCCTAACGAGAAGTGGATTACTGCGGATCATCCCTGTCGAACTCCGAAAGGTTATTAAACCAGCGGAAGGACCCTAGAGTGGTGAAGTTTGTGCTGACCTTTTGTGGTCTTCACAAGCTTCTGGCTGTGTGGGGTAGGGGACCTCGTGTAAAGTCGACTACATACACATTCCAAAATACCACCCTAGTCAGGCGTGTGTTGATATCATGTCAGAGTTAATGACACGAATTCAGCCCATGCTTAACGCGTATACCTACTCTCGCTACATAGCCCTATGCACTTTGGATGAACCATGTTTCCTTCGTGGTCCTCTGGTCCCAATTCCCACATGACAAAGGATACATGAGGTGTTTTGTGACTATGGATTTAGTAGATTGACTTTATGGCACACGCTCCCTGTGGATGCGAGTGCTTTAATCACTCTGTTTAAACTCGACCTTCTTAGGAAGATAGCCAACGCCTGGGCGAAAGTCCAGACGGTAACTATTGAGGACGGTTGGTCAAAGCCAATCGAACCCGATCCAAAAGAAGGGAAAGACTTCGGCCTACTACTTTATCGTCTTTGCAGACCTGCAAGACGGTTGTGGTGGCCATACGTGAGGACTCGTGCTGAAAATGTGCAGGGTGAAACTGGAGGGGGTTGGAAAGGTTAGGGTCTTTGCCATATGTAATCCGATCCTGCAGCGATTGTTTAAGCCTCTGCATGATTGGGTTATGGCCGTTGATGTAACCGAAGCTATCACGGTCGGATTCCGAGACTAGAATCCGAGAATAATTAGGTCGAAGAAGAAGACCGACGGAGATCCGGACCGAGACGAGGACGGAGTACGGGGCCGAAGCTCCGAAGCCGAGAAGCACCCGGATGAAGGCTTGCCGGGGGCGAAGCTGACTCAGTTGGCTCGAAGGGGACCCGACCGGCGAAGGGCGACGTCGAGACCGGAGGAAGAAAACCGAAGCCGGTGGCCGAGGCCAACTCGGAGAGGTCGGCGAAGATTCAAACCAAGGCCCCTGCAAGAAGAAGAACCAGTCAGTGAGGGTCCCGGGCTTCGGCCCAAGAGAACCCCCTCCGACGGCTAAGTTAGCTTCTGAAGAAGATTCGATTCAGAAGAGAAGAAAGAAGAGGAAGCTTTAATGCTTTTGGACTATTGTCCTTGGTCAAGAAGACATACCTTTTGTAATAAATAGCCGTCTATTTATAATGGAGGATAGAGGTTACTTGATGGTGGCAGCCGATATAGGACTATGTTTTGGGATATTGGTGCCATAGTGCCTAACCCTCCCACCGGAGTGGGCCGGATATGGCTATCGGGCCGAAGGCCGGGGGCCGCGGTTGGGCCGAATGCCACTAGTGGGTTGAAGCCAATTGGGCTGAAGGCCGCTTGCTGGGCCGAGGGCCAATTGGCTGAAGGCCACTTGCTGGGCCGAGTGCTGCTGGGCTGCTATTGCCAGGCCGCTATTGGGCTGAATGCTGCTGGGCCGCTAACGGGCCGAAGGCAATTAGGTTGAGGGCCACCTATGGGCCGAGGGCCGCTTGTGGGCCGAGGGCCACTCGTGGGCCTCTACTGTTGAGCTGCTGTTGTTGGGCTGCTAATGGGCCGAATCGGATTCTGACCCATCACATGGCCCCCTACTCTTGTCGTTCTCAATTCCATGAAACGCTGAGAGTAAAATACGAAGCCCTTGCAGAAAAATAACATGATACGAACCTTGTCCAAGGCTGTTATCACCTGTTTCAGAAATTGGGAAACAAGGCTTCGCCTTAGGTTGGCCGAGGGCTGGTGACATACAGCCTCGTCTCAGGCCAGGACCCTGTTGTAGATTCCTTCGTCTCAGGCCGAGACTTGGTGACGAATACTTTCGTCCCCAGCTGCGAAAGGACGAGGTTTTCAGAGTATATTAGATAGAACCAGGCAAGAGCGGGAAAGACCTTGAGTCTCCCGCCTTCACGGTCACGTCACAACAAGCACAGCACACGTGTCTAACATCCGGCCGGGCTACCGAAAGCACAAAAAGATCTCAGTCGTTAACAGCGATCACTCGGATCGCGGCCACTTCGGCTCCCTGCACAAGACTTCACCTGGATCACCGCCTCTCCGGCCCCCGACACGAGGATCGGGACATGTGGCGAGCATCCGGACGAATAGTCGAAGGGTCAGGCCGCATCCGGCCGTTGATCGCCTCCTCTCCATCCGGCAGCCCGCTCGTCATCATGGCGAAGGACGGGACATGTGTCAAGCATCCAAGCAGGGCGGAGCCGAGGGGTGGGAAGATCTCGGCCGTCGGTTCAACATCGGACCCCCTCAAGTCCCCCTATAAATACCAACTCCTCTCCCCCTGGCCACTGTTCTTCCGCCTTCCCCTTCTGCCGCTCCCTCTCGAGAGCAGCTGCGGCAGCGCGGCCTTCGGCGGAAGCCGCGGTCTGCCTCGTGGTCCGTGCGCCGGGGGCCGGAACTCCTCCGGCCGTCCTTCCTTCCGCAAGCCGCGGTTGGGACGGTCGAGACTGTCCGGACTACTTGGAGATCCGGCTGATCAGGCCCCGAAGACCAAACATCTCTGAAAGCAGAAAAAAGAGTTAGCAACAGTTCAAACTGCAACTTTTGACTCAAAGCCGACTTACCCCCAGCCGCAGCTTCGGCGCCCTCTTCGGCCGGACAGGCTTCGGCCGGAGCCCTGGTCGCGGTAGCTGTCGCCTCGGCCTCTCCCGGGACATCTTCGAGAGGAAGGTAGGGGAAGACCCAGGGAGGAGAGAACGACGGGTCCGGCCAAGCTCCCATCTCAATGAGCCTATCCTCGTCCGACAGAAGCTCCGCAATGTTGTACGGAGCCTCGTCCTCGAAGATGTGCACGTCGGCAAGCTGCTCGGGGCTAAGAGTGGGTGGGTCGGCGAGGCCCTCGGCCAAGGGTGCCCATTCGGTGGGGAAGGGCCAAACACTCTTAGCCTCCTCCGGAAGAGAAATGAAAAAGAATTCCTCCTTCCAATGATGAATGGACGAAGGTTTCCCGAAGAAGATACCCCGGCCAAAGCGGGGGACGAAGCAATACCAAGAAGACTTCCCCTGAGGTTTTATCTTGAAAAGATAGCGAAAAATATTTACAGAGGGGTTGAAGTCAGGATGTGGGAGCTCAAGGCCAGGAAAGCGTAGACTGTCCGCCAGGAATTCAGAAAGAATTGGGAAGGGGCCAGTCCATAAAAGCTCAGAAGATTTACTACAAAAGAATGAAGAGGAAGGCGGAAGCCTGTCCGGAAGCTGTGCTCATAGATCGAGAAGCTGCCCGGCCGAACGGTGTTGGCTCTGGCGTGCCTCCCGAGTCGGATGGGAATCATCCAAGAAGGAATCTGATAGTAGTTAGTTATGGTCTTGATGCTCTCGACATCAAGAACACTAGCTACATCCGAAACCATCTCGGCCTGACGACGGCCCGAAGTGGTAGGCTCAGCAGCAGCCGGAACCGGTTCTGCCTCGTCCGCCATAACGGAAAGGAAAGAGTTCGAAGAAAAGGGAGATGACAGAGAAGACTGGGGAGGTCTGGACGAGGAGCAAGAAGAACCGCTTTCGGCCGAAAAAATACTCTCGACCGAAGAAGAACTATTGGACATGAATCGAAAAAGAGAGAAGGTGGAAGCTGAGGCTTACCCTCAGACTAAGATCTCCCCGGCGACTAAGAGCCTCCCCAGAGACAAAAAACTTCTCGGCGACGACTCCCGGCGACAAGGAGCTCCCTGGCGATGGACAAGGCGTCCCCAAACGCCCTCAATAACGCACTCACTACCGGAGAAGCAAAGGCGTTCGCGGAAGCTGCTCGCGGGGATGCACAGGCGCAAAGGAAGGAGAAGGCAAAAGAACAGTGGCCAGGGGGAGAGGAGTTGGTATTTATAGGGGGACTTGAGGGGGTCCGGTGCTGAACCGACGGCCGAGATCCTCCCACCCCTCGGCTCCGTCCTACTTGGATGCTTGACACGTGTCCCGTCCTTCGCCATGATGACGAGCGGGCTGCCGGATGGAGAGGAGGCGATCAACGGCCGGATGCGCGCTGACCCTTCGGCTATTCGTCCGGATGCTCGCCACGTGTCCCGATCCTCGTGCCGGGGGCCGGAGAGGCGGTGATTCAGGTGAAGTCTTGGGCAGGGAGCCGAAGTGACCGCGATCCGAGTGATCGCTGTTAACGACTGAGATCTTTTTGTGCTTTCGGTAGCCCGGCCGGATGTTAGACACGTGTGCTGTGTTTGTTGTGACGCGACCGTGAAGGTGGGAGACTCAAGGTCTTTCCCGCTCTTGCCTGGTTCTATCTAATATACTCTGAAAACCTCGCCCTTTCGCAGCTGGGGACGAAGGTATTCGTCACCAAGTCTCGGCCTGAGACAAAAGAATCTACGACAGGGTCCCGGCCTGAGACGAGGCTGTTTGTCACCAGCCCTCGGCCGACCTAAGGCGAAGCCTTGTCTCCCAGTTTCTGAAACAGGTGATAACAGTCTTGGACAAGGTTCGTATCATGTTATTTTTCTGCAAGGGCTTCGTATTTTACTCTCAGCGTTTCATGGAATTGAGAACGACAAGAGTAGGGGGCCATGTGATGGGGCATAATCCAATTCGGCCCATTAGCAGCCCAACAACAGCCGCTCAACAGTAGAGGCCCACGAGTGGCCTTCGCCCCACAAGCGGCCCTCAGCCCAATTGCCTTCGGCCCGTTAGCGGCCCAGCAGCATTCGGCCCAATAGCGGCCAGGCAATAGCAGACCAGCAGCACTCGGCCCAGCAAGCGGCCTTTAGCCCAATTGGCCCTCGGCCCAGCAAGCGGCCTTTAGCACAATTGGCTTCAGCCCACTAGCGGCATTCGGCCCAACCGCGGCCCCCGGCCTTCGGCCCGATAGCCATATCTGGCCCACTCCGGTGGGAGGGTTAGGCACTATGGCGGTTTACCAGTAACCCAAAACATAGTCCTATATCGACTGCCACCATCAAGTAACCTCTATGCTCCGTTATAGACGGCTATTTATTACAAAAGGTATGTCTTCTTGACCAAGGACAATAGTCCAAAAGCATTAAAGCTTCCTCTTCTTCCTTCTCTTCTGAAACGAATCTTCTTCAGAAGCTAACTTAGCCGTCGGAGGGGGTTCTCTTGGGCCGAAGTCCGGGACCCTCACTGACCGGTTCTTCTTCTTGCAGGGGCCTCGGTTTGAATCTTCGCCGACCTCTCCGAGTCAGCCTCGGCCACAGGCTTCGGTTTTCTTCCTCCGGTCTCGACGTCGCCCTTCATCGGTCGGGTCCCCTTTGGCCCTGCTGAGTCAGCTTTGCCCCCGGCAAGCCTTCGTTCGGGTGCTTCTCGGCCTCGGAGCTTCGGCCCCGTACTCCGTCCTCGTCTCGGTCCGGATCTCTGTCGGTCTTCTTCTTTGACCTAATTATTCTCGGATTCTAGTCTCGGAATCCGACCATGATAGCTTCGGCTACATCAGCCGTCTTGTGGCTTTTGCCAACAGATGGTACATATGACCAACTCAAATCGATCCAATGACTTCGAGGATTGAAAATTTTATATTCTTTCGACCTCAAGGACGCTACTAACTCTTTACCCATCCACCTATCCAGCAGAATGCTAGCCGGACTAATGGGAGAGGATCTACCATGCACGTGGGCAGATACTGTGCAAGGCATGTCTTTGAGGGTCCCGGGTAGTAATACTCTACGGACAATGAAAGCTCACGCCTACCAGTTTACAAAGGGTCAACCCCTTGGTTTCTACTCATCGTGGCGCATTGACGCATCACGCGTTAGTCTGGCTGGCCGCTTGGTCCCTAGGACTATGCAATTTTAGGTGATGACTTAGTAATAGGTCACCCTAAAGTTGCTGAAGAGTACCTCAAAATCATCCAGGACTATGAAGTGAGTATCTCGAAAGAGAAATCTCTCATCTCAGATTCTGGTTGTCTCGAATTCGCTAAAAACTTTCTCACTGAGAGTGGAGAACGGGATTTATCTCCCCCTCAAAGTGCTAAATATATTTAGCGGGTTCGCCCCAACCACTTTCATTTATCTCTTTTAGGAGTCAAGCTTCAGACTTCTATTAGATTGAGAGGTGGCGGGTATAGGGTTTATTCACGATCTACTTTTCCTAAGAAAGGTAGAAAGTGGATGAGATGCTGGCTTTTAGCTTACTCTCCATCCGGTTTATCACCGTATCCGATCGAGATGTGGTTCACACTCCCTGAAGGGGATTGTGTGAATCCTTATCATCTCGGTTGGATTCGGCCTATCATAATCGATTTCTTAAAACCAAAATCTTTCTGTGAAAACGAAATTGATGGTCTTAGAGTCGCGGGTCCATTCTTACGTTAAGTACGTTGCCTGGTACGCCGTTGTAGTCACAGACTTGAATACGCCACTGACGACCATATTAGATCCACCTGTAGTTTGGACAAGTCCTAAACGCGAACGGAAACATAGAGATGTCATCGTCCGCTATGGGATTTTGTTCAAACTATGGTTCCGTAGTGCTCCAGATGTAGGGATTTGATGCCCGCTGATGGACACCGATAGGAGTCTCGAAAAGAGTCAAATGGTCCTTATGGGACCGGAAGTGAAAGGGGAAGTGGAGCTACACGCTCCTCACGGAAACTTTGCGGAGTCCCTTATTAAAGAGGAGGCGGACAGAACTTTATCGTCTTACGTCTAGCAAACGTAATAAAATGTTTACCAGACGATAAGTCTTTAAGCGTATTTTAAATATATGTATGATACGTAGCTATCTCGAATTCCTTATACTATAACTAATTTCTGGTATATAGGTGCGGAGAATGTGTGGTTTCTTTTCTTTTTCCTTGTCGCATATCAGTTTACATCAAAGAGATTCCTTGTCGCATATCGGTTGTTGAAGAACAAGTGTCGCATTTCGAGGCTATTTCACTAGTCAATTCATGCTAATCTAGTGTTGATAGGCCGAACAAGGCTACCAATCCGAACCAGTAGAGTATGGGTTACTACCTTGAGTTTAGCTTCTTTTCTTTCTGAACCACCATATCGCCGAAAAGCCAATTCTATAAAGGGAATAGAGTACTCTTTTAGGTACTTCTCAGATCTTCTTGACTGAGTTGTGAGGTCCAGTCCCTACCTGATCCTATCTGATCAGATTGAGCCTAGCAGGAAAGAGATTGGAACCCTCAGCTCTTTATTCTGAACCGACTTAACCCTTCTCCTGCTCAATAGCCTTGCTTCTATTTCTAATTCTCGGTGGGGTTTCCTTTTAGCACAACCAATTTATAGCCCAAGGAAAGGAAGTTGTGGCACTGATGACTTTCTTAGAGGAGGTTGAATCAATCGTAGACACGCTACGATCTTTATATCGATAGGTGGCCTTTGGTTTTCATGTTCGAAGTAATGCAGGCAGCCGAGAGTTTGCATCCGGGTGTGTGAATTCTGCACTCTGGTTCAACTGGTTCCTTGGATGACTTCGTAGCAGGACAACCTTTGGGATACTACTCTTGGCCTCTCTTCGCACTATCCCATATTTCTGTTGATTTGGTATTGCACAGAGCAGATCTACCCGTTCGGTCGTTTTTACAGTTATTATAGAACCCGCGTCTGAAGTTGCGCAGAGCATAGCCGATTCACTTTGTGGTATTCTTTTTGATGGAGAAGTTGGATAGCTAGTGCGCCAAAGGATGAGCTAACTCATAGGGGTAGGGAGAATGTGAATAGTAATCACTAGTGCCAGTCGTCAAAGTGATTCTTTGCTGAGAGAAAGAAGTACACTCGCTGCATGCCAGTCCGCTAATCTTCTCTTTCTCTAACAAGATTTCCAAATAGCAATGATCTTATTAATCCAAAGGGCTAATCTCCCATCGCCAATCCAGCTACCCACAAAGAAGAAAGACGCCTGTAAACAATCACCTCAAGTCGACATGGAAAGACTGGGATCAAGCGCATTCGACTAAGGCAATCAGGAAAGGGAATACGCCTCCTCTCTCGCTGGTCAAGCTCCTTCGGAACCTTTCAGTCAAGTTCTTTCATTCCTTTCTTTCTGCCCTACTTTTTCCTTTTTTAAAGTAGCTTCTGTCAATTATACATATCTGATGGGGCAGAATCTGATTCGGCCCATTAAGCAGCCCAATACCAACAGCCCAACAGCAGCAGCTCAACAATAGCGGCCCACTGGCAGTCTTCGGCCCATCAGTGGCCCAGCAGCCCTCGGCCCATTAGCAGCCCAGTGGCCTTCGGCCCATCAGCGGCCCTCAGCCCAATTGGCCTCGGCCCAGCTAGCGGCCTACAGCTCAGTTGGCTTCAGCCCACTAAGCAGCATTCAGCCCAACAACGGCCCCCAACCTTCGGCCCAGTAGCCGTATCCGGCCCACTCCGGTGGGAGGGTCAGGCACTATGGCGGTTTACCAGTAAACCAAACATAGTCCTATATCGGCTGCAACGGTAGAGTAACCTCTATCCTCCGTTATAAATACAAGGCCATTTATTACCCAAGGTATGTCTTCTTGACCAAGGACAACAGTCCAAAAGCATTAAAGCTGCCTCTTCTTCCTACCCTTTTGAATAGAATCTTCTTCAGAAGCTGACTTAGCCGTCGGAGGGGGTTCTCTTGGGCTGAAGCCCGGGACCCCTACTGACTGGTTCTTCTTCTTCTTACAGGGGCTTCGGTTTGAATCTTCGCCGACCTCTCCAAATCGGCCTCGGCCACCGACCTCGTTCTTCTTCCTCCGGCCTCGGCGTCGCCCTTCGCCGGTCGGGTTCACTTTGACCCTGAGGAGTCCGCTTCGCCCTTAGCCTCGCTCTTCGCCGCGTAGATCCTCCTCGGCCGAAGGATTCTCGGCTTAGCTCCTGGCACGTCTTCGCCCGGGTGTATCTCGGCCACGAAGCCTCGGCCCCCCACTTTGCCCTCGTCTCGGTCCGGATCCCTCCAGTCTTCTTCTTCGATCTTCTGTCTCGGATTCTAGTCCCGGAATCCGATCGTGATAGCTTCGGCTACATCACATGGTGCCGTCTGTGGGAAACCAACGAAGAAGTCATGTCTCATCATCCGGTGACCAGACGATCCGGACAAGATGAGGTAGAAACGCGAGCGACTCCTGCGCAGGCACTCCACTCCGAAGGTACTCCGTCCGTTCTTCCACAAGGTTCTACCCTTCCTGTTTTACCGGAGTCTGTCGCTCCTAGAGACGATCGGGTGGAAGAGCTTCAGCAACAAGTGGCGATGCTGGCCGCCACTGTCACCTCCTTGGTGCCCTTGAGATATGGTATCTGCCATCGCCCAGTGTATGGGATTACTGGGTCAGCCCCCGCAGCAGGTACCACCTCCTCCATTCTGTCCTGCTCAAGCTACGAGGGTACAGCCAACACCCTCGCAGGTATCTCACGACGAAGCGGTTTCGACACGGAGCGAGCCACTCGGGCCGCAGTGCCAAATTCTAACGGAGCCAAACTATGCTTCGTCCGGATTTCAACCAACTAAAACCGAAGGACGTTCGGTCACCACTTCAACTACCCCGGATCTGGAACGGCGGCTGACGGCGATGAGGAAGGAAATGCAGCAGATGGTCTTCCGGCTGTATGGAGCACCTCTCGCCAGTACCATTCTGGAGCAGATTCCTTTCTCTCCAGAGCTTCTGGCCATCGAGGTACCTCCCAACTTTAAATTGCCGAAAGGCCCTCTTTATGATGGAATGACAGATCCGGTCTGCCACCTACCACTCCGTCCGGGGAGTTTCCGAGGCAGTCCGCTGCCGTCTCTTCCCCCTCACCCTTGAAAAAACAGCCCCAATTCCATCCATTCTCTAGTACAGCTAGGCCAACTGTTCATCGACCAATTCTACGATGCCACTCGGGCAATGTAAAACCTCGGCCAGTCTACTAGCCATTCGGCAAGGACCTACCGAAACCCTTCAGGAGTATTTCACTACGTTTCGGGCCGAAGCCGCCCAAATTCCGAACCTGGATAGTTCGATCGCGGTCTCGGCCGTGATCAGTGGGTGCACGGACGAAGGGCTTCTCAGCTTTATCAGGAAGCGCCATCCCCTCACCTTCTAGGACTTAGTGGCTCGGGCCCATAAATATATTAATCGGGAAGCCCTGATGATGTCCAAGGTCAAAAGTACTGCCGAGGCACCATCGGCCGCTACCCCTCCGGTTCGTCCTCGCCCAGAAGATCAAGAGCCGTCTCGCAAGCGATATCGGAGGGAAGAATGGGACCGAGAAAAGCGTCGGGATCCGCAGCAGCGGTATCTGCCACTACCTGCTCCACCCTCCCGGATGCTCATGGAAGTAAAAACGTATGCTTCGCCAACCCGAGCGTATCAAGACTGATCCTCGCCGAAGGGACCCAAATAAATACTGCGAGTATCATTGAGAAACCGGCCATTCAACTGACGAATGCCGGCACCTTCGGGAGGAGATTATTCGCCTCATTCGGGAAGGCCGTTTACCGTAGTATCGGCGAGAGCAACCTCAACAGCGGCAGAACCGGGACGTCCCCGAAGCAGCAAGGCAACGACAACTCCCGGATAAAGAAGCCCCACCTCAGCCGAAGGTGACTTCGGCCACGGCAGAAGCATCACACCAACGACCCAGTGCCGGGTCGATTATGATGATATCCGGAGGACCGGGAGAGGGAACAAGGCGTCGTCGACTCAGCGCTACAACAGTAGCAGCAGTCAACATCGAGCCAAAGCGGTCTCGGCAAGAAGACATCATTTTCAGCCAGGAAGATCTGACCGACGTTCAGGTTCCTCACGACGACGCCTTAGTTGTAAACGCTGTACTGAAAAGTTACAATGTTCATCGTATCTTTGTTGATAATGGAAGTACCCCAAATGTACTTTTTTATGATTGTTTTGTAAAAATGGATTTGAATGAGGCTGACATGAAGCCTCACCGGCGGCCTTTATTCGGCTTTAATGGCTCACCTTGCCGAGTAGAAGGTATCGTCTGGCTACCTGTAACCCTAGGTACAGCTCCTCGGCAATTAACCGTTGAAACTGATTTTGCCGTCGTAAAACTCGATTCGGCCTACAATGCCATCTTTGGCCGAAGGCTGATCGGAGGAAATGGAGCTGTACCATCGTCTTTCCATCAGAAGCGTTCCACACCGGCTATGGAATCGGCGAAGCTAAGGGAAATCAGGAAGCTGCCCGGCAATGTTATATGATTTCGGTCAAAGGGAAGGTTGCGGCCGAATCCCTTTCGATCGAATCTTCGGCCGAAGCATCCCCAGGAGAGGAACTTACAACTGTTCCAGTTCCAGGGGGAGAAGGCCAAACATTAATGATAGGTTCCGGCCTTGAGAAGACTGAAGCCGAGAAACTTATTGCATTCCTGAAGGAAAACCTCGATGTCTTCGCCTGGTCACCTTCGGACATGACCGGAGTCGACTCGGAGGTGGCAGAGCATCGACTACACATCAATCCAAACCAGCCTCCGGTCAAGCAGAAGCGGCGCACCTTCAATCAAGAAAGGAGGATGGCTATCCAGGCTGAAGTACAAAAGGGGTTAAATGCGGGACATCTCCGAGAGGTGCATCATCCCGAATGGATTGCTAATGTAGTGATGGTGCCCAAAAAGGACAGCAAATGGCAAATGTGTGTAGACTTCACTAATCTTAATAAGGCTTGTCTGATGGACAGTTCCCACTGCCTCGGATAGACCAGATAGTGGACGCCACATCCAGCCATGAATTGCTCAGTTTCCTCGACGCCTATTCAGGCTATCACCAAATCCGAATGCATCCGGACGATGAGGACAAGACGAGCTTTACAACGGACCTCGGCTTATACTGTTATACCCGGATGCCATTCGGCCTAAAGAATGCCGGAGTGACTTATCAACGTCTCGTCAACAAGATGTTCGCTCCACAGCTCGGCCGCAATATGGAAGTCTACATCGACGACATGCTGGTGAAAAGCCGTATTGCTGTGGACCATCTGGCCGATTTGGCTGAGACATTCTCCACCTTGCGCAGGTATAAAATGAAACTGAATCCTGCCAAGTGCGCCTTCGGCGTGGCCTTCGGGAAGTTTCTCGGCTACATGGTCACCCGCCGAGGAGTGGAAGCAAATCCTGGAAAGGTCGCGGCTATTATCCAGATGCGCCCTCCGGCTAACGTCCGAGAGGTTCCGAAGCTAAGCGGAAGGATTGCTGTATTAAGTCGCTTCATGTCAAGAGCAGCAGATCACTGTTTTCCCTTCTTCAAACTGCTGAAGAAGACTAGCAACTTCTCCTGGACGGACGAGTGTCAATCGGCCTTCGATCAGCTAAAAGCTTATCTCTCCGATGTTTTGTATTGTCTAAGCCGGTCCGAGGAGAGCAGTTATTTGTTTATCTTGCCGCATCTGAAGTAGTTATTAGTGTTGTCCTCGTCCGGGAAGAAGATGGCATACAGAAGCCAGTTTATTATATATAAGCCGAGCCCTCCACGGAGCAGAGTCTCGGTATCCAGCCCTAGAAAAGTTGGCCTTGGCCCTCGTCGCTTCCGCAAGGAGGCTCCGGCCCTATTTCCTCGCACATTCAATAAAGGTTTTCACAGATCAACCTCTGAAACAAGTCCTCTCCCGGCCAGAAGTGTCCGGGAGGCTAGCTAAATGGGTGATAGAACTGAGAGAGTTCGACATCTCTTATGGGCCTCGGACCGCAATAAAAGCTCAAGCTTTAGCCGACTTTATCGCCGAGCTCACTCCCGAAGCATCCTCAGCCGGGAGTCGTAACTACTCCTCAAGCCGAATCCTCTTCGGCTCCTTCGTCAGCAAATGAATGGTGGCTATACGTTGATGGGTCCGCATGCTCTTCCGGCAGTGGTGCCGGGTGGATCTTAGCATCTCCAGAAGGGGTCGTCACGGAGTATGCGCTTCGTTTCTCCTTCCCGGCTACCAATAATGCCGCCGAGTATGAAGCCCTTATATCAGGCCTTCGGGCTGCCAGAAGGCTCGGCGCACAAAGGATAAGGGCGTTCAACGATTCTCAGCTCTTCGCCAATCAAATCATCGGGGAATACGAGGCCCGGGACACATTAATGACGTCCTACCTCCAGGTAACCCACAAAATCCTAGCTGAATTTATTTCTTTTGAGATTGTGCGAATCCCTCGGGCTGAAAATACTCGAGCCGACGCTCTTTCCCGACTAGCATCGACTCAGGATGGGGGGGGAGGCCGAATGGTCTTAGTAGAAGAACTGACTGAACCAAGTATCGGTGAATCCGAGGTCATGCAAGTGAATGAATCCGAAGCAGAGACCTGGATGACTCCCTTAGTCGCTTTTCTTCTCTGAGATGAAGTCCCGTCCGATCCAAAGGAAGCAAGGCGTATACGGCAGCGCTCTTCCCATTTTCTAATTCTGAAGGGTATGCTATATAAGAAGTCCTTCGGCCAGCCACTCTTTCGATGTCTCGGCCCGGCCGAAGCCGATTATGCCCTTCGGGAAGTACATGAAGGAATCTGCGGAGCACACGCAGGAGGGAGGGCCTTGGCCCATAAACTCTTGAGGCAAGGGTACTGGTGGCCGACACTCCGAGAGGACGCCGCTGCTCTTGTCCGCTGCTGCAACTAGTGCCAGAGATTCAGCTCCCTCATTCACCAGTCGGCAACCCTCCTGACACCTCTGTCAGATCCCTAGCCTTTCGCCCAGTAGGGGATTGACCTCTTAGAACCCTTTCCCATGGCCACCGGCTAGAGGAAATTCCTTATTGTGGCGGTGGATTACTTCACCAAGTGGGTCGAAGCCGAACCCCTCGCGTCTATAACTGATAGCAATGCGTGGAACTTCATATGGAAGTCCATCATCTACCGATACGGCATCCCTCGGGCAATCATCTCAAATAATGGCAAACAGTTTGACAGCCATTGGTTTAAAGACAACTGCGCAAGCTTCGGCATTCTCCATAAGTTCGCTTCGGTAGCACACCCTCGGACGAATGGCCAAGTCGAGGTCACTAACCGAAGTCTATTGCGAGGACTAAAGACTCGCCTAGGCTAGGCCAAGGGCCGATGGGTCGAAGAGCTGCCAAGCGTTCTATAGGCTTATCGGACAACAAGCCGAACCTCTACCGGTGAAACCCCATTCCGAATGGCCTACGGGGTAGAAGCAGTTATTCCTATTGAAGTCGGCTTGCCATGGCCGAGGATTCTTACTTATGATCCGGAGGCTAATGATGAAGCCCTGAAAGATCACCTTGATCTTATAGAAGAGACGAGGGATCAAGCTCGTATTCGGCTGGCGGCTTATCAGCAGTGCATGGCGAGATACCACAACACTCGAGTGAAGCACCGAAGCTTTGAAGCCGGGAACCTCGTGTTGCGGAACGCCCACGCATCCAAGCCAGCCGAAGCTACAGGGAAGCTTTCCGAACTAGGAAGGCCCTTATCGTATAAGGGAAGTGATCCGACGAGGGGCTTATCGGCTGGAGACCCTTTCGGACCAGCCTCTCCCTCGCACCTGGAATGTGGAGCGCCTTCGGCGTTATTTTATGTAAGTTATTTTCCCGGGATTCAGCCGGATATCATGAATATAATTTTTGTTGTTCTGAATTTTTGGGTCCGGCACAACATTCTAAGTCCGTGTAAACCGTACCGGGAGTGGCTTCGGGCATGCAAACCGTATCGGGAGCGGCACTACATTCTAAGACTGTGTAAACCGTACCGGGAGTGGCTTCGGCCATGCAAACCGTATCGAGAGCGGCACTACATTCTAAGACCGTGTAAATCGTACCGGGAGTGGCTTCGGCCATGCAAACCGTATCGGGAGCGGCACTACATTCTAAGTCCGTGTCAACCGTGCCGGGAGTGGCTTCGGCCATGCAAATCGTATCGGGAGCGGCACTACATTCTAAGTCCGTGTAAACCGTACCGGGAGTGGCTTCGGCCATGCAGACCGTATCAGGAGCGGCACTACATTCTAAGTCCGTGTAAACCGTACCGAGAGTGTCTTCGGCCATGCAAACCGTATCGGGAGCGGCACTACATTCTAAGTCCGTGTAAACCGTACCGGGAGTAGCTTCGGCCATGCAAACCGTATCGGGAGCGGCACTACATTCTAAGACCGTGTAAACCATACCAGGAGTGGCTTCGGCCATGCAACCCGTATCGGGAGCGGCCCTACATTCTAAGACCGTGTAAACCGTACCGGGAGTGGCTTCGGCCATGCAAACCGTATCGGGAGCGGCACTACATTCTAAGTCCGTATAAACCGTACCAGGAGTGGCTTCGGCCATGCAAACCGTATCGAGAGTGGCACTACATTCTAAGTCAACGCAAACCATATCGGGAGCGGCATGGCTTCGGCCACGTGCAGAATTAAACTCGGTTATCTACTCAAAAACATACCATGAAGCAAGCATAAGCAAAATGCCTTTTATATAAACACAAGTACAAAAGCAGGCCGTATGCCTGGCCTCGGCATCTTGAAAAGCAAAAACAAAAACCGGGACAAGCCCCCAGACTAGTTCTCGGCGTCCTCGCCATCCACATCGATAGGGGTTTGGCCGAGAGACGCCGGAGGGGAAGCCTGGACCGGTTCGTCCGTAGCACCTTCCGGAGAAGCCGGAGTTCTTTCGGCCTTGAGCTCTCGCCACCAGGCCAAGATCTCCTCGCCCACTTCATCCGTTGGGTAGCCGATGCCGGTCAGATCTGTGTCCGGGCACGCCTTTTAGGCGATGGCTATCCCCATATCGAACATGGTACAAGCTACCTTAGCTCCGGCCTCCATCATCTCCTCGGCATACTCAGGGCCTTCCTTGTAGCTCGCCACGGCTGTGCAAGCAACGTCATCAGCTTCCTTGGTCCAAGTCAGCCTTCAGAGCCGAAACCTCTTCGGCGTGAAGGCGGCGCTCCTCTTCCCGCTCCTTGGCCTTGTCCTGGATCTCGGCCTTTTTCTTGGCCTCTGAGGTGGTGTGGATCACCTCCTTCTGCTCGTCCCAATCGGACCGCAACAGCGCATTCACCCCGATGAGGACGTCGATGCTGGCCTCGAGATCGCACCGCACCGAGGCCACTTTGCCCGAGGCCAGCTGATCCGAGGCCTGGTCGATCTCCTGGAGCTTATGCTGGATGGCGGCCTGGCGGCGAGCAAGGGCCCCGCACATGACCGCGGCCTGTAAGCTGAAAGAAATAAGCAGAAGCGACTAAGGGAAACAATAAGGACAAAGACGAAGGAGATCTCGCCTGAACGGCATGCCGGATGCATTGCAAGGATAAGCCTTCCTAAGAAAGCTCCTTGATTTCGTCCCCGGCGATCGGGAGGGTCCAGCCGTCAACCAAACGAAGACATGTCCGGGAGTCTACCAGACTATCGTCTGCAAAAACACCCGTGTCAAGGCACCAGGGCTCGTGCCCGTACTCCCGGGACATGTGCGTCCCGGACGCCCCAAAGGGGTTCCTCATACGGCTCAAGCTCCAGCAAGAAAGAATGATTCTAAAACGATTGATTCAATTTAATAAAATTTAAATTTCTTTTTTTTTTAATTTTATTTTAAATTTAAATATTTATTTATAATTATAATATTTTTATTTTATTATATTAATATATTAATTATATTTATATTTTTTTATATTTATATACATATACAATTTTGTTATATTTTAGTTTTGTTAATATTATATATATTTATTAAATATATATATATTTTTTGAAAAAGCCTAAGATTTTGGTATTTATAGACTTCTCCCATTTTAAAATTTATATTGTATTTATATTTTATTTGTTTTTGTTTTGTTTAGTTATTTATATTTGTTTAGTTAATTACAATTTAAAATTTGAATTTGAATAAGAATTGTTATCTTTTTACGATGTAAGACTAAATAAAAAGCTTAGGAAAATGAGGGCATATGTAATAAATAATTATAAGTCTGTCCAGCCCCCGCATATGAAAAATTCTAGAATACTATTCAACAGGTGGTTTACGTTATGGAAGAAACAAATGTATATGTGATATTAGAAATTCACTAGTTATAGTGAGTGATTATATCTTATTATTTATTTTTCATTTCACAGTTCACTGCACTTAGATGGGATTCCAATAGAAAGTCCTTCTGCCTTGTCTGTGATTGGGGATTGAACAAATAAACAGATGAACTCTGAACTCAAGGATGTAGAAGAATAAAGAATGGAGAGTTGAATGAAAAATGGGTTTAGAATAAAGAAATGCAATGACTAGAATCATATGCATATAGATTTACAAAAACTTCATCATGTATAAGAACTAAAAACGAGATTTCGAAGTATTTCTGATGATTAATTGGTTGATTGTATCATTAACCATTTCTTTTCTTTTCTTTTTGTGCGAGGAACTTACCATGAATCCACTGATTTCTGCCGCTTCTGTTATTGCTGCTAGATTGGCCGTAGGGCTTGCTTCTATTGGAGCTGGGATTGGTCAAGGTACTGCTGCGGGTCAAGCTCTAGAAGGTATTTCGAGACAGCCAGAAGCAGAGGGTAAAATACGAGGTACTTTATTGCTAAGTCTGGCTTTTATGGAAGCTTTAACAATTTACGGACTGGTTGTGGCATTAGCACTTTTATTTGCGAATCCATTTGTTTAATTCTAGAAGAAAAGTACGTAATGTACTTTGTTTTGACTTAGACTTGCCATTTGTTTCTTCGAATTATATCAACATTTCACTCTAACAATTACTTATTCATTGAGAGAATACCTCTGGGATTTTAGGATTAGTAATTAGCGGATCCTCTCGCTTTCTTCCTTCCCGTTTTTAGTTCTTAGTATAATGGAAACCTTTTTTTTAGGATGCGTTGCAACGCAACAAATGAGGTATTTTGCAATTGGCATAATACCCAGGACTGAACCCAACCCAATAAATATTTTCTTGGAAACTTTAATTTTAATTAGAATAAAATGATAAGATTTAATTAAAATAATTAAAAATAATAAATAAATTAAGTCAAATAATTCTATTCCCATAAAAAAAGGAAATCAACCAAAAAGGGGAGGGCGAAGTGATACAAAAAGAACTCTGTTCTTTGTTAGTTCTATCTATAAGAGGAGAGTATATGAAAAGTGTAACCGATTCTTTCGTTTCCTTGGGCCACTGGCCATCCGCCGGGGGTTTTGGGTTTAATACCGATATTTTAGCAACAAATCCAATAAATCTAAGCGTAGTACTTGGTGTATTGATTTATTTTGGAAAGGGAGTGTGTGCGAGTTGTGTATTTCAAAAATAGGTTGGATCCGCCCTGCTGCACTTTATTTTATTTTTTTTATTTTTTATTTTTTAAAAAGGATAAAATAAATAGGATAAAAAAAGTGCATGATCTCGACGAATTACTTCTGAATACATTAAGTAATCATATGTAAGAACCATAGCATTTCGTAATTCATTGGTAAATTAACTTTGATTCTCTATCAACCAATAATGTTGGACCCTTAACATGGTTAAAGCTAAACTGTTTGAAGTCCAGGCACACCAAATATGGTACTCTTTCTACCACTATGTTAGTACTAAAATGGTTTAAAAATAAAAAATGCATAGTTGCTAATTTATCCGATATAGAACACTCATATCGATAAAATAATTTGAACCATTTCCTAAGGAAAAAGGCACCCCCTTTTTTTATCCAATGCTGAATCGACAACCTATGTATAGAATGAGAATTTTTGGATTTCAATATTATATTGAAGGAATATTGAATAAATAAAACTAAAAAACTAAATCTAAAAAATAATTAAATAAAAAAAATATAATTAATAATAAATAAAACAAATACAAATAAAGAATAAAGAAACAACTTTGCTGACAATTATAGATTTTTTGTCTGGTCAGAAGAGTCCTCCGAATAAACTCTGGTCTTGTATAAGATAATTTTTGATATCTTTGAATACGAACAGAAAAGAGAGGGTAGGCTCATTACATTAAAATATATGGAATGCCCATAAATTCAAAAATGAAGCGTTAGAGCCAAATGGTAACAAAATCTACTTTCATTAAATGATTTATTAGATAATCGAAAACTGAGGATCTTGAGTACTATTCGAAATTCAGAAGAATTACGTAAAGAAGCTATTGAGCAGCTCGAAAAAGCCTGTGCACGCTTACGTAAAGTGGAAATGAAAGTAAATGAATATCAAGTGAATGAATATTCCGAGATAGAACAAGAAAAAGAAAATTTGATTAATGCCACTTGTGATAGTTTGGAACGATTAGAAAATAACAAAAATGAAACCCTTCTTTTTGAACA